>OX345671.1:0-10000000 GCA_947044415.1 Eupithecia dodoneata | reverse complement strand
CTTATTGTTGCCCCGGCCGCTATGGTCGACGGTGACAGATCCAATAATTGGATGATGTTATCGCTGGGCTATTACTTTTTGTATGTCCTTATTCTGATCTCTACAAGTCCGAGTCAAAAACGTGCACTATTCTAAGCTAGTGCCGTAATTTTCGAACATTTGTTAGGAAAGAGACCGTGATATCGCCGACATTTTTTGAATTTTTTTTCTATCATTTTTTTTCGTTTAGTTGACGCAGTGTATTTGGTTTTTATTGATAACGTAGACACGACTCTTCAAATAACGCCATAAAAAGAAGCCTTCTGGCGATAGATCTGGACTTCTGGGTGGCCATGGGATGTCGCCCCTTCTGTAAATCAGCTTTCCCGGAAACCTTTGTTTCACGATCGGCAGGGGCTCGTTGGATGTGTGACAAGTGGCTTTATCTTGCTTAAACCATGTGTTACGATTGTAGCCAGCAAATTCCAGTAGCTTCGGGGTCAAGAACCCCCGTAATATTCTCATATCATCAGCAGAATGAACAGTAACCCAACAGCCCGAAAAGTCCGTGGGCCGCCGGATTGTTTCACATTTAGTGTTGATCCCGTCTCTTCGAATTTCTCCACCCATTTCTTTATCAAAATTGCACTCGGACATTGATTTAGGTCGTGTAAATCGTACTTACCTCGAGTCCTGTGCAATCACATTTTTAGAGGAATCCGGTTGTAGAGAAACTGACGATTTATTCACGTTTGTTTATTCCTCATAGCTCATTATTGCCCGTGACATCATTCGAGTCAAATGGTTGTCTGTAGTTTACTTGACAGCACTATTCAACATTATTTTTAATTCATTATGCGGAGTACCGACAACTTAATAAGTTTTCTAGCAATCAAGAAGCACATCTCTGCCATTAGGTAATGAACAAACGTATATAATATATAAATATTTTCAATTTCAATTTTTGTCATTTCATAATTGGACGCCAACACAGTGACTCTCGCTTATAACTTAGTTTTCCTGAACCTTTGTAAAAGCCTTGAAATCATGATGATTCGTCGCACCAAAGTTTGTCCATTCAAATCAGAAGAATCAAAACCATTCCGTGCTATGCGGTTTTTTTTCAAAACTTTGCATATACTATTTTGCTTGGACTTTGGATTTTTTGAACATGAATCCAAAAAGAAAAGATGGATTTGGAAAGTAGTAACAATTTTCAACTCAGTTTTGTTTATGTGTCTTTCTGTCATATATAACGTTGATGATACGGATGATCTTATTTTTTGGATATCCTTTTATTATTGCCACTATTTTATCAATGCTGTTGCATTAATCTTTGTCAGTCCAAACAAGACATTTTGTCAGCTCCACCGTGACCTACAGGCAATCGACATAAAATTACGAACAAGCAGTGTATCATTTCATATAGAGAAAAAAATTATTGCTCTTATCCTTTTCGAATTCGTAAACTGTTTGATAACTAACCGATTATACGCATTAAAAGATGAAGAATCACCTTCATTTATATTCTTGTGGGTAATAATGACATCAAACATTGTACCGTTATGCTGCGCCTTCGTTTTTTATTCTATAATTTGTCGATTAAATAGTTTTTCTGTTACCTTAAAAACGAACAGTCGAGACAATTCATCATTGCTACATATATATAAATCTATCGTAGACTTGGCCGAGTTGCATAAATCAACCATTGATCCGTTGGTAAGTGACATAACAAGCCTTATCGAATGGCAACAATTCTAGTTAAACTATCTCATTTCATACTGTATTATTTTTTAACCGACTTCAGGAGGAGGTTCTATGTTCGACGGTATGTATTTTTTATGTATGTTCGTCGATTTTTCCGTCAGTAATGGACCGATTTTATAAATGTATTCACTATTTGGTAATATCTTAGCCAATTCTTAATATGTTTTTGTTATTCTTTCGTTGTTGCATAAAGGTTGGTTTTGAAGTAGTCCAATAAATTGATTCTCGAGAAATTGATTGACGCGCCATTAATCGTATCTTAAGTGGGTGATAGACGTGCGAGTAAGTTCGCGAACTTGTGGCCCGATGACCTATTACGCTGGTCGTACGCATACTTTAAAACCACCGAGTACGTTCGTTGGCGATCTGACAAGTTTAAAATTTTGCTAGTAGCCCGCCTCCGCTCGTACGTGTGGCAGCACTGTGAGCCACGAGCCGCCATTTTTTGTGGCCAGTCTGTCACTTTTTTAGTTTTTAAAATGTAATACGATATAATTCCTAAATAACACAAAGCTTCTTTTGTCGACGACATCGCAATACAGAGTGAGTAAGCTTCATGAGGTCACCGATGTTATATCGAGGTAAGTTCGCGATCTTAAGAACCGCATACTTTAAGTTCGTACGTCTATCACCCACTTATAACATCATGACATGATATTTTTCACAATCACTGGCAACAAATGGGTTCCATGGAAACGCGCGTAAACAAGAGGTATTTTTATTCGTCATTCATCACTCATTATATCAAACTACATTAGACTTGAATTTAGATAAACTTAGACAGCAATGTGGAAGTGTACCTTTCAAAGCCATTTCTATATTTAGGAATTTGAAGTCGGTTTTCAGTTTAATAAAGCACACCAAATTATTCTAGATAATAACATCAATTTTATTCAGTACCATTGAGGTGATGTGTACTATTCTTTACTTGGTGCAAGATATGAAAATGGAAAACGGTGTAAGTATGAACGTTGTATGCGCGTGATCTTTTCTTTTTAAAATAATAGGTCAAAATATTAAATTTAGATTTATTTCAGATAACATTCAAGGTGGAATTTTTAACACTTCTTACAAGTTTAACGTATATGTTTGCACCGGCTCTGTGTGCTGATTATCTTTCTTCACAGGCTGAAAAAGTTTTATTAATACTACACGAAAAAATATTGCAAGAAAAAGGTAGAGTACTTTTGAAACAATCAAATAGCTTTTTCTGTTCCTAAAACCTACCTCTCTTAAAACTTAGCTTAGAGTCAATTGTTTTCTTCTACTTACTCCTTCATTATGTATTATGGATACTTTTAAAAAACAAAAACAGTTTTTGAACAACAAATTCAGAGGTGGAGGCTTGAGGAGAACGCAACGTATTTGTTACAAAACTAACGAGAGTTTTGTAAAATATAAATTGCGTTTGTACATCACACATCAAATAAAAACACAAGCAAAAATTCCAATAAGTATTTCGGGTTAGTATCATCTCGTCTAAGTACAAACTGGTCTAAAGCTCAGATGGTCTAGTTAGCAACTGGTCTAAAAATACATCTCGTTTAAAACACTACTTGAACTATACATTTTTTATATTAAATGCAAGATTTCAGTCAGTCAGGTGTCGATTTGTATGTTCCAGACTCTACTTGTCAGCGTGAGTTGGAGCGGTTCATCCGGTACGTGGAGGCGCGTCCGCTCCGGTTCCGCGTGTACAGGGTGATCCCTCTGGACGCCAATCTACTCGGCATGGTACTCAGCTTTACCGTCACCTATCTCATCGTTATTATACAATTTTCATACAAATAGGTACTTAACTTAAAATTGAACGTTAATTTTAAGTTAAGTACCTATTTGTATCTACATATTATGTCAGAATGTTTTTTTTGGTGATGTAAAAATAAAAATTGTAAAAAGGAATATTTTTTTTGTTTGTAATACTTAGAATGACACAAGTTCTGCTTATTTTAGGGCTAGATTATGCTGTGTTGATTATCCAGCGTTATTGATTGAATTAGCACATCTGAAGTCAGAAAATTTTAAAAAAAACATTTGAGCTTAGACTCGTATTTTACTAATCTATCCAACCCGAGATTTATTCATTTAGTTATTCACTTGTTTTGCACATTTCAATAAAATGTCAAGAATATTTTACAAGTCTGTGCTATTTCATTGATTCCGCGACCGGACCAACGCCATACAATGTTTTTTGTATATGTTAGTTACATTTTGTAAATGTCCCATTACCTACTCCCGTAACTGTTTGCGTGGGAGATTATTATTCCATTTCTGCCGTACAAAATATGTATAATGAAAATGTTTTAATTTTCCTTCAGTCTGTTAAACAACAGTACATACATACATCCTAGGTTCATTTAGGCGTTATTTTGTGTAATTAGGTATTATCTATTCTATAATGGTAATATTCTCGAAAGTAATGGCTTTTTCACCATAATAAAGTGGAACTCATTAGCATTAATGTCCACCATCAGATATTAGAAAATATTTCGAACCAATTTCTTTTCATAATATTTGGCCGCAATTCGGTAACGCTCGCATACAACTTATATTTTTTGAAATCATGATGATGCGCCGCGCAAACGTGCAAATTACATTAAATACAGAAGAATCAAAACCATTTCTGGCTATGCAGACATTTTTCAAAATATTACATATATTTTTTTGCTTAGACTTCGGATTTTTTGAACATGAATCCAAAAAGCTAAGAGTTTTTTGGAAAGTTGCAAATATTCTAAACGCAATTTTCTTGATGTATATATCCTTTTTTGACGTTGTTTTTGGAAGTCTTAAATTTTTCTGGATGGTCTATTATTTAAGTCACTATTTTTACATTGTTATTGTATTAATCACTCTCAGCCCAAATCACACATTTCACCAGCTCTGTCGTGACTTACAAATAATCGACACAAAGTTGCAAGCAAACTGCGCTTCGTTTTACTTGGAGAAGAAACTAATAGCAATTATTATGTTAAGATTTGTATGCAGTTTCATAACTTACGCTTTACACTGTTTCTATAATTTTGGGTGTTTGTATTTAAGTTTAACGAAACTTACATGCTTATTTATATTTTTATGGTTAATAATGTCAATTAACGTGGTTTATATATGTTGCGCCTTCGTTTTTTATTTTATATTTTGTCGGTTAAAGATTTTTTTGTCTGTTTTAAAAAGCATAGATCGAAACAGTTTATCGTTGCAGCATATTTATAAATCTATTGTAGACCTGACCGAGTTCTATAAGTCTGCTCTTGCTCCGTTGGTAAGTGACTGAAAATATATGTTAAAGGTCTAAAAATGTTATAACCCTGCATTTACTTGTAGTTATATTGCGTTCTTATTTTAGATCATATCATCAATCGTTTTTACTACAATAGAAATCATGGCAACCATTCTTTTCTTAGTCCGAGATATGAAACTGGAAAAAAAAGTGCGTAAGACTGATTAAATAAATTTGTTCTAAATAACGATGATAAATAAAATTTGCTAAAATTTCAGATAAAACTACGGGTAGAATTTTTAACATTGCTAATTAGTTTGGCATGTATGGTTGCCCCGGCTCTGTGTGCTGACTGTCTTTCTGCAGAGGCGGAGAAGATTGTATTGTTACTGCACGACAAAGTATTGCAAGAAAAAGGTAAAGCTCATCCTATTCAATATAAAAAATAATCAAAATTCTAAATGCTTTATTTCTGTACTTGGCTTACAAAATAAGCACTTTAAGTGCTTATTACAAGTCAAATTTCTATTTCAAATTTTATTCAATTTCAAATAATTATGTTACTTGGGTGACTACCAAAAAGTGTTTTCTAGAACGCTAGACATACGCTGACAAACTCAATATTTTTAACGTAAAGAGCGACCTTGTTATATTGTTAGTTTTCGAGTGGGAGCAAAACTTATCCCGAACTTTGATTGATAATTGAAGTTATGTAGGTCTGTATTAAGGAACCTACTACTGGCAAAAGCTTCGTCATGGCGGAGGAACGTTTTATGTAGTACTAGTGATCCGCCCCGGCTTCGCACGATTGCAATGTAGATACTATGGGGCAGTGTGGGGTGATTAATAAATCATATAAAACTTCCTCTTGAATCGTGATTCAAGAGGAAGTTTTATATGATTTATAATATAATTTTTTAATGACATTTCAGTAATAGATAGAGTGCTATCTATTACTGAAAACTGCATTGAAATCCGTTGAGTAGTGTAAAAGATCTAAGGGAACAGATAGCGGAAGCGACTTCTCTTTATACTATGTAGAGAGAAGAGTTTGCACAACAAGTAGGTATGTATTTCAAATTGAATAAGTGCTGGTTTGAATCTTTCAGACCCGGGTCGTCAGCGAGAGTTGGAGCTGTTCATCCGGTACGTGGAGGCGCGTCCGCTCCGGTTCCGCGTGTACAGGGTGATCCCTCTGGACGCCAGTCTGCTCGGCATGGTGCTCAACTTTACTGTCACTTATCTCATAGTTATTATACAATTCGCATACAAATAGGTAAATAGCTCTTCATGAAATGTATGTTACCTACTTACATGAAAATTGGTGTTTAAGCTTAAGCGTGTATTACCTCATTTTGTGTGTGAAAATAAAATTATTTTAAACCAACAATACCCAATTTAATTCGTCATAATTATTGCATGCTAGAATATAGTGAGACATGAGTGCATATAAGAATAAAACCACCGTTATACCATGTTTGACGCAATAAATATATTTGAATTTGATGAAGTTTACTCTTAATCTTTAGGTATACTTTACAGTGACGTCTCAAAATATCAAAAACAACGTAAGGAAGCTTGCATCAACCTTTGCAGCCACTCGTCGGTTTACGCTTTGCTTACTGCAAGCTTCAAGCGACTGGCCCGCACGCTGCTGTAACCGCTAGAGCCTCGCTTGATACACTTATATCTTCTTGTTATTTGCGATATTGCTGCCAGCTGTCACCTCCTCGACAGCGCGTTGATAACGTACCATCATCATCATCAGCCTATAATTATCCACTGCTGGACATTGGCCTCCCCTAATGAGCGCTATAGCGCCCTGTCTTCAGCTTGACGCATCCAGCATCTACCTGCAGTCTTTCGCAGGTCGTCATCGCACCTGGTCGGAGGCCTTCCTACACTATGTTTAGCGAGTCGTGGTCTCCACTCAAGAACACGTTTTTTCCAGTGGCCGTCGGTTCTTCGCAAGATATCGCCGGCCCACTGTCACTTCAGCTTGCTAATTCTTAGAGCTATGTCGATAACTTTGGTTCTCTGTCGGATGTATTCGTTACGAACACAATACCTACAATAGTCAACTGCTGGACATAGGCTGCCTCTAATGAGCACCATAGCGCCCTGTCTGCCTTCTTGATAGCGTATGGCCAGCATGCATTGTTTCGGAGGCATGTGAGTGATCACTGATCAGCGATGAGCGTCAGCGGTGCGGTCTAAGTGTGCTTTGACTTTTAGACGTCCAAATCAATAATTGCATTAAAAAAAGTAGTAGTAGAAGAAAATAATTTATTGCACACTTAGTATATAAGAAACAAAGTAGGTACAATAAAAACTTAAAAATTAATTTACAGTTTATTGGCGGTCTTGTCGCTCAAGAGCGATCTGTCCCAGACAACCATAGATGGATAGGATCGTGGACAGTACCAGTAGTAAAAGTCGAATCAATAATTGTAAGATTTTTATCAATAATTTCATAATCTTATTCAAAATAAATAAAAACATGTTTCTCGTAAGTAATTACAATATTGATTTTCACAATACATTTATAATTATTTATGAAATATAAGTGCATGATTAATCTTTCATATTTAATAAAGTACTTATTTGTACGAAAATTGTATAATAACTATGAGATAAGTGACAGTAAAGTTGAGCACCATGCCGAGCAGACTGGCATCCAGGGGGATCACGCTGTACACGCGGAACCGGAGCGGACGCGCCTCCATGTACCGGATGAACCGCTCCAACTCACGCTGACGACTAGAGTCTGTAACATACCAACAGACACGCGGTAGAACGAAAGTCAACATAGCTATTAATTACCTTAAGAAAGCATATGCATTTATATTATTATACTAGCTGTTCTAACTCGAATTTCACTTTATTAGGTGATTTTTTTACACCTTGGGTTACATTATTGGAGTTTTAGTAAGGATCCCTAACTGTTTTGAAAATATAATATAGCCTATATTCACCGGGGATAGTGCAGCTTCCCAACAGTGAAAAATTTTTTCAAATCGGTCTATTAGTTTCGGAGCCTATTGATTACAAACAAACAAACAAACAAAAAATCTAACATTTCCTCTTTATAATATTAGTATAGATGATTTCTGTTATTATAGGTATAGGTACTCCTGTTTTAATGCTAATGACCACAACGGTGCGTCGGGCTTAAAAACTAACGCTTTGACTGAAAAGATATAAAACGTTTAATGTACCGACTATCAAATTAAAATGGCAGTCCCTGCATAGACCGTGTATACCGCAAAAGATCCTTGCCGTCTATTTTTTATATCTTTTTCGGGTATCACCTGGTTTTCCTGACAATTTATCTCCGAGTATTAATGTATAGTATATATGTGACCCATACCCAGTTCAAATATCAGGAAAATCATTTTTTTTTTTGTTTGTTTCAACAAAATCAACAGCCCTTAATCTAAATAATTTAAACCTTAATAATCTAACTTACGGCCAATAAGAGATTTACATTATATAAAATAAACTAACATGTATATATATATATATATATATATAATATCCGAGAAAGAAATATAAGTATATGCTATAGATCTGGTACAGTAGCGTTCATCAAACAGTTAAAAAAAGATTAAAGTCAGTTTATAATATACTATTAATGTATATTATGTCGATAAACGTCCATCACTGAATACAGTAAGTCCGTACAGTGTTCCGTAGTGTCACCAGCCAACTTTACAGAAAGTACCTATAGAAAAATAAATTGGAAACTTTTTTATAGTTTAAAACTGGATTTTATGAAAAATTTAATCAGTCAATTTAATCAGCCTTCAGTTTCGCAGGTGCGAAAGTTTCGGAGGTGAGCGTAAAATTCAATGACTATTGAACAGTCCCGTTTCTGGGGTTCCATGACCGTGGGTGAAAACGGTACCCTATTACTGAGTCTGCTCGTCTGTCAGCGTTTTATATCTCAAGAACCGGCAACATCTTCAGAAAAATTACATTGTTATAATAAAATACAGTAAGATCTTCAACTTATCACGCATTAGGTACCTTTTGATCAAAGTATCAAAGGATTGTCACCACTCTGCATGATTGGTGTTCAAAATAACCCTTTTGGCGACTTAGGTCTATCAGGAATAATGACCAGGTATAAAAATGTCAAAAAAAAAAAAATGCCGAGATATAGAAATGACGATATTTACAAATGTCAATATATAACAACGTAAAAAAAAATTGTTACCTTTTTCCGGCAATAATTCTTCGTGCAATAATAACACAACTTTCTCCACCTGTGTTGATAGATAATCGGCAGACAGAGCCGGGGCAAACATATACGCCAAATTTATTGCCACTGTCAAAAAATCTATTCGGAATTCAATCTGAAACAAAAAAATAAACGAACATTTTGTATAATTTTAAATGATTGAATATCAGAAATTAATTTCATACGCACTTGGGTTTCCGTCTTCATCTCTTGCACTAAGAAAAGAATAGTGCACATAACTTCAATCGTAGTGAAAACGATCGAAAATAATATCTAAAAAGAAAAACAAGGTATAAATAGCAGGTAACTTAATAAATTGGAAATATTCTAGAGCCCCGCGTCATCATAATCGTCACAAAGCGAGCGCAGCGAGCGATTAGTGGACGACATTATTAACGTCGTCACAGGGTACCTGGTAGATTCGTAACGAATATTTTCTTGACCTGCGAAAGACTGTAGGTAGATGCTGGACGCATCAAGCTGAAGACAGGGCGCTTTGGCGCTCTTTGGGGGAGGCCTATGTCCAGCAGTGGACTATCATAGGCTGATGGTGATGGGGTACCTGGATGAGATTGCCGCAGGACCGTGTGGAGTGGCACAAGGGTTTGGAGGCCTACAGCAGTGGGTGAGTCGGCTTGCGAACGATGATGATGATGGTTCAAGAGCATGCAACAGTTATTAAAAAAGGTATGTCCCTTACCAACGGATCAAGAGCAGACTTATACAACTCGGTCGAGTCTACAATAGATTTATAAATATATTGCAATGATGAAATATCTTGATCGTTACGATTCAAAACAGTTGATAAATTCTTTAACCGATATGCTATATAATAAAAAAAGAAGGCGCAAGATGAATACACAATGTTAATCGACATGATTATCCAAAAAAATATTAATGTGGATGACACTTTGGTTAAGCCCGAGAAAAAATAGTAAATCGTGAATTTGTACAGAATTTCGAAAACTACTAATGCTATGAATTTTTTCTCTGCTTGAAGTGGATTGCAGGTTCCTTGTAATTTTATGTCAATAATTTGTAGGTCACGGTAGAGCTGGCGAAACGTTTGGTTCGGACGGAGAGATAATAACACAACAACATTTATAAAATAGTGACAATAATAAAAAATTATCCAAAATATGAGTACAAATCCAAACTCATCCAGAAATATGAAAGTAAGACTGATCATGCAAAGGGCCAGCAGAATTGTTGCTATTTTCCAAAATATTTTTTTATGTAAAGTTTCGTGCTCAAAAAATCCAAAGTCCAAACAAAAAAATATATGCAACGTTTTGAAAATTGTCTGCATGATACGGGAAGGTTTTGATTCTTCCAAATTTATTGGTTGCACTTTTATGCGACGGATATTCATGATTGCAAAAAAACTAAGTTGACTTTGAGTGTTGCTGTGTTGCCTCCCAATTAGAAAATGAAATTTCAAGGGACACGTTTTCTTTTCTTCTACTCTATGGATTAATTATATTAATGGTTTCTTGTTTTTTATTACTAATGGAAGATTTTCACTGCTGATACATTAACAAAATGAACTAAGCTCGACTATTGAACATTCGAAACCAATAAATTACTAAAACGTAGGTACTGTGTAACAATCAAAATAATGCTGGACAAATCACTCAGCATAATCTAGCAAGCTAAGCATGTGTTAAACCTTTCGCCTGTTAGTTGTTATTCTGTAGGAGTAGGAGTAGGGGAACCGCAAATCTTCCCTATGGCGCTTATTAGGGAGACCTATGTCCAGCTGAGGACTAATACTAGTCTTAAGTCATTATAATCAGCCTTTACAGGCTGAGAAAATAATGTTTTGACTGGACTATTGATCATCCAAGACAGAATAATTTATTATTCATTCCTTATTCATCAAATTGTGTCCTAATCCAAAAACCAGCTATAGGGTAGTGTCCTTGGTAAAAAATATATTTTTCTATTTAGTCCGTCAGTTAGATTATCAGACGATATTGGACACTATTTTTTTTTTGTCAATCAAACAAATACTTACAAAAATAAAGAGCGTCAAAGTTTAGGAGTGGGGGCTCGTGACGTCACAACTTGCTAAAAAGTGTAGCAAGACATGACGTCACCCGGAACGTTAACTGACTATATCTTCATATTTTTTTGTTTAATTGAGTAAAGAAAAAACACGAGTTCAATATCTTCTAGTAATCTAACTGACGGACTCAGTATATTTTTTTAACACACTAGCCTATTATATTGATTATGCTATCGAACCGTCGCGTTACTGATTAGTGATTACTTAGGTGAACTTAAACTAAGTTTGCTATTAACATTCATAAAATAAATCTTTATAAACTGTTCTTGTGGAAAATGTTTCACCACGGGCTAACATGCCAGACGTAATAAAACAATTGTAAGCCATTTTATTTCCTACGAAAAGTTACAGCTGTAAATATACAAAACATAAGAAAAACATGGAATTTTTTTTTAGTATTTAAAAAAATCGATGTTTTCTTAATTTTATACAAAAAAGTTACAGCTGTAACTGTGTAAATAGACCAAAATTAAGAATAACAGATTTTTTTTAGTATTCAAAAAACTGTTTTGATTTTTTTGGTCTATTTACAGCTGTAACTTTTTTGTATGAAATTAATATAGCCAAGATGGTTTGGCTTCGCTTCAGGAAAAAACCGTAAAACTATCAGCTTTAAAGCAAGCGATAGTAGTATACTTATCCCCAGTAGTAACTTATTTGTGGAGTATTATATGGATAGGTTGAATCAAGTCCAATGCCATATGGTAATGCCCGCACACGGTCCGCCGATAACCTGCTTAAGTCATAAGTCGTTCATCTAAAAGTCACAATCAAGAACACTTCTGAAGGCAAAAACTAGTCGATTAAAGCGAGAGGGAGAACTAATGCTCTAAAGGTTTCAAAGTAATTTGTATTTCACTCATGATAATTACTTGTAGGAAGTACTTATTGCTTATTGAAACAGTTTATAACCAAGTTCAGTGAGTTAGATATAACGTGGCTTCTATAACGTTTTATTCTTTTTAATTATGGCGAATCGTAAAATACAAATAAAATCTGAAAAATACAATCCGTTTACAGTAATGAAAGCTTTTTACAAAATAATGCAAATATCAAACTGCCTGGACTTTGGTTTCTTTGAACATGAGACTTATAAAAGCAGAGTCATTTGGAAAATAATAACGATGTTTCATTCAATATTCTTAATAAGTCTTATTGTTGCCCCAGCCGCTATGGTCGGCGGTGACAAATCCAATAACTGGATGTTGTTATCTCTGGGCTATTACTTTTTGTATGTCCTTATTCTGATCTTTACAAGTCCGAGCAAAACTTTTTGTCAACTTCATCGCGAAATAAAAATTATCGACATAAAATTGCGAGCTAGCACTGCAGCTTTCAAAGTGGAGAAAAAAATTGTAATATTAAATATTTTGATGTTATCCATGAATGTGATGGTTAGCATTTACTCCTGCTGGACTAGAAATCACTGCCTGAAACCTGCTCTGTCTAACATTATTTTTTTATGGATAATGATTTCACTATACCTGGTTTATGCGTCGTGCACCGCAGTTTTCTATACAATATTATGTCGACTAAAATATTTATCGTCGGTTTTGAAAACTGAAGCTCGAGATAATTTGTTCATGCAAAATATATATAAAGAAATCGTAGACTTGGCTGAGATTCAAAAATCTGCTCTTGATCCCTTGGTAAGTTAAGAGTCCGGCGATCCTCGCTTGCAAAAATCGCTCCGAATATCGCTGTCCCTGTTTAACCCTTGCGCCGCGCCACATGCGTGCGCGATAGCAATATTAGCCGTTCAAAATTTGGTTTTTTCCGTAATACCAAAAATTATGAATGAAAACTTTTTGTATTATTTACAAGGTATTGTTATTCTGTAACTAGACAATATAAGCTATGCCCCTTAATAAATAAAACGTAAGATATTGATGTTTTTAATACGAAACAAATAGCAAGAAAACATGTCCATTTTCGCATAAAAATGTGCAAAATGAGATTGGCTTTCATTTCATTTTATGTAAGTATTTTGAAAAAAAAAAACTAGTTGGGAACCTAGATAAATACTATTTTGATACAAATAATGCAATATTATAGTGGAAATATGCTTGAATTAGAAATAATTTTGGTATTACGTTTGTATGAAGAATTCGTCCCTCCGGAGGCCCCTTAAACCCGTGACGCAACGGAAAATGACAACGAAAAATTTGCACGTACCAATAATAGACGACCCGACCCGACGCCTATAATTTGCGCTGAACTTCAGATATGCTCATAAAAACTAAGTAGACCCTTTATAAAAGTTCTGTAAGCGGTTTTAGGTTCGAAATACGATTATGCAGCCTATTTCAATTATATTAGCTAGATTTCTTCGGAAATAACATGAATAGAACGAAAATCTTGATTCCGGTATTTATATCTGAATAAGTAAATATAGCAAGTTTTACTTTTGTGTAGATACTAATATTACTTATGTTAATTTTTCAGTTGCTTCTAATAGTCATCTTTACAACCATCGCCATGATGATAAACATTCTTTACTCGTTGGCGCAAATGAAGATAGAAAACCACGTACGTTTAACCATTTCTATAAAAAAAAATCGTTGTGATTATTATATTCATTAACTAAGTATAGCTTACAAAAGACACATAAAAGACTTTTCTTTTGGAAACGTTACATCCACAGCACAAAAATATACTTTTTGTACATTATTAAAATATAAATAAATAATGCTGGACAATTCACACGTCAGTATCTAGTAACTTGTGTTATGTTTTAATTAATCTTCGAAAATTCCAGATTGGACCACGAACAGAACATTTTGCTGTGGCTTTGACTTTAGTGTATATGTTTTCCCCGGTCCTTGCCGCTGATTCTCTTGCTAGACAGTCGAATAAAGTTGTCCTTATACTGCACGAAAAACTTATGCTCGAACGAGGTGAGTGCGAAATAGTATCAGAATCATCATCATCATTCGACTTTGTCTATATGATTTCGGTTATGATTATGATTTTGTTTTGTTGACATTTCTTGGTGTGGCTAAAGGAATTAATTGAATATGCCACCTCACAAAAACAGTTTTAAGGTTGTGGAATGCACTTCCGGAGTCAATATTGTGCAGGTTAAGGTGTTCTCTGGGCCCGAGTTCTTTGCATGCCGTTCTGCTCTTTTATCAGCAAGACAAACAATCCAGGCTGGATTGATATAAGGACTTCATAAACATAGCTTAATACAGATATACAATGTGTCTGGTAACCGGTGTCGGAGACTTTAGGGGGGTGGATATGGTAAATTTTATTGACAAATTAAGAAAAAAAGAAGAAAGAAAATATTTTTATTTACCTTAAAAACTAGCATACACAACAAACTTAAAACTACGCAAATTAATACTATATATATTACAAATTATTGTGCATAGCAGTGTATACCTAATTACTATACCTTTTTTCTCTCTCCATGATAAAATGGCAGCCATTTTGTTTTTCCTTTGCCTCGAAGCATGGATTAAGCTATAATTGCCAATGTAGAGGTTCTAGGAAGACGATAGAAGAATCTTGATAGCCAATAGATAATGTAGACAATAAAGCAATGATAACATTATTGCAATTTCTATAAAACAAAAAATTATGACGAATTTTTTACCTAAGGTACATTATTACAGATTCTACTCGTCAGCTTGAGTTGGATCGGTTCATCCGGTACGTGGAGGCGCGTCCGCTCCGGTTCCGCGTGTACAGGGTGATCCCTCTGGACGCCAGTCTGCTCGGCATGGTGCTCAACTTTGCCGTCACCTATCTCATCGTTATCATACAATTTGCTTTTAAATAATAACCTACCACCTTTTACGTTAATGAGTCATTTTAAACATAGTTATTGTATACTGTGATATGCTAAATAAAACATAAACCTACCTACCTTTTCCCGATAATCATCGTAAACAAACTATGTATTCGAGACCCCGCAAAACAGGTCTAGCCTATTGCGGGGGTCATTGTTAATCTGTATACCCAGTAATTAATGTATTAAAATTAAATTATAATTAATAAATATGTTTATAATTGCGAGTTTCGTTCTCGCTGCATATGTTAACTAGTAGGTATACGCTACAAAAAAAATTTGAACCGAAGGCAAAACCTGTCGATTAGAGCGAGAGAGAGAACTAATGTACTATATTACTCATGATAATTAAATAAATAAATAATGCTGGACAATTCACACAGCATTATCTAGCCCCATGGTAAGCAGAGTTTGTGTTCTGGGTACTAGATAACTGATATACATAATACAATACATTACATAGATAGATATTTTTTATTATACATAGAAAACGACCAGAACACCCGAAACAAATATCTGCAGATCGTACACGCATTTGTTCCGAAGCGGGAATCGAACCCGCAACCTCCTGCGTCGCAGACGGACCTTCGCCCACCGCGCCACATCGGTTGTCAATTAATTGAAGGTGTAGCACTTATTGCTTTGTTGATGAAACAGTATTTTTATGATCGACTTGAGTAAATTAGATATAATGTGGCATCTATAACGATATGTTCTTTTCAATAATGGCGAATCGTTTAATACAAATAAAATCGGAAAAATATAATCCGTTTACAGTTATGAAAGCTTTTTACAAAATAATGCAGATATCAAACTGCCTGGACTTTGGTTTCTTTGAACATAAAACTTATAAAAGCAGAGTAATTTGGAAAATAATAACAATGTGTCATTCAATATTCTTAATAAGTCTTATTGTTGCCCCGGCCGCTATGGTCGACGGTGACAGATCCAATAATTGGATGATGTTATCGCTGGGCTATTACTTTTTGTATGTCCTTATTCTGATCTCTACAAGTCCGAGCAAAACTTTTTGTCAACTTTATCGTGACATAAAAATTATCGACACAAAATTGCGAGATAGCACTGCAGCCTTCGAAAACACGTAATAAAACTAAAATAAAAAAAAGCAACTGAAATAATATAAGCCTTTCCGTAAGCGCAGCTAAACAAATCCAGTGTCACTGCCGCCCGAGGGCTGTAACGAAGATGGTTTTTTTAGCACAATCAAAGACACAAACATAAACTTAGGGCTAAACATAACATTCAAATGAGGTACCTAAATAATGAAGTCCTTGGACGAAAGAAATTACCACCCGAGTCATCGTCAAAAACGTGACAGCTATTTGACATTAACAAGATGTATAGAGGCGTTTGTTTGTAGTTTGTGTGCTAGTACTACCTTATTAAAATGAAATGACGCGCGCCTGCTGGCGCGCTAATTTCTTTGCATGTCTTGCTTTGCTTTGCTATCACCAATTAAAAATGAAGGAAATGAGTTACTGCTGTTTTGTGTTTGAGTTTATTTGACAAAAACAGAGTGTACACCCGTAGAGATGTATCCAAATGGTAGACCATGAATTAGTTAACATTTTAAAAAAATGTATATAATAAACCATTAGACATATTATTTAAAAAAATATTTATTAAGAAAGTTAATGAACGGGATTTTTTTTTTTTCAAATAATATCATCTAACTAAATGACCAGCGTTTCGACTTTTGCACTATTCTAAGCTAGTGCCGTAATTTTCAAACATTTGTTAGGAAAGAGACCGTGATATCGCCGACATTTTTTGAAATTTTTTTCTCTAATTTTTTTTGTTTAGTTGACACAATGTATTTGGTTTTTATTGATAACGTAGACACGACTCTTCAAAAAACGCCATAAAAAGATGCCTTCTGGGAATAGATCTGGACTTCTGGGTGGCCATGGGATGTCGCCCCTTCTGGAAATCAGCTTTCCCAGAAACCTTTGTTTCACGATCGGCAGGGGCTCGTTGGATGTGTGACAAGTGGCTTTATCTTGCTTAAACCATGTGTTACGATTGTAGCCAGCAAATTCCAGTAGCTTCGGGGTCAAGAACCCCCGTAATATTCTCATATGATCAGCAGAATGCACAGTAACCCGACAGCCGCGAGAATTGTCGAACACAGGCGGAAACTTGCTGCACCTTCTCCTCGCTCCGAAAAGTCCGTGGGCCGCCGGATTGTTTCACATTTAGTGTTGATCCCGTCTCTTCGAATTTCTCCACCCATTTCTTTATCAAAATTGCACTCGGACATTGAATTAGGTCGTGTAAATCGTACTTACCTCGAGTCCTGTGCAATAACATTTTTAAAGGAATCTGGTTGTAGAGAAACTGACGATTTATTCACGTTTGTTTATTCCTCATAGCTCATTATTGCCCGTGACATCATTCGAGTCAAATGGTTGTCTGTATTTTACTTGACAGCACTATTCAACATTATTTTTAATTCATTATGCGGAGTACCGACAACTTAATAAGTTTTCTAGCAATCAAGAAGCACATCTCTGCCATTAGGTAATGAACAAACGTATATAATATATAAATATTTTCAATTTCAATTTTTGTCATTTCATAATTGGACGCCAACACAGTGACTCTTATAACTTAGTTTTCCTGAACCTTTGTAAAAGCCTTGAAATCATGATGATTCGTCGAGCCAAAGTTTGTCCATTCAAATCAGAAGAATCAAAACCATTCCGTGCTATGCGGTTTTTTTTCAAAACTTTGCATATACTATTTTGCTTGGACTTTGGATTTTTTGAACATGAATCCAAAAAGAAAAGATGGATTTGGAAAGCAGTAACAATTTTCAACTCAGTTTTGTTTATGTGTCTTTCTGTCATATATAACGCTGATGATACGCTAGGTACGGATGATCTTATTTTTTGGATATCCTTTTATTATTGCCACTATTTTATCAATGCTGTTGCATTAATCTTTGTCAGTCCAAACAAGACATTTTGTCAGCTCCACCGTGACCTACAGGCAATCGACATAAAATTACGAACAAGCAGTGTATCATTTCATATAGAGAAAAAGATTATTGCTTTTATCCTTTTCGAATTCATAAACTGTTTGATAACTAACGGATTATACGCATTAAAAGGTGAAGAATATCCTTCATTTATATTCTTTTGGGTAATAACGACATCAAACATTGTACCATTATGCTGCGCCTTCGTTTTTTATTCTATAATTTGTCGATTAAATAGTTTTACTGTTACCTTAAAAACTGACAGTCGAGACAATTCATCATTGCTACATATATATAAATCTATCGTAGACTTGGCCGAGTTGCATAAATCAACCATTGATCCGTTGGTAAGTGACATAACAAGCCTTATCGAATGGCAACAATTCTAGTTAAACTATCTCATATCACTGTATTATTTTTTAACCGACTTCAGGAGGAGGTTCTATGTTCGACGGTATATATTTTTTATGTATGTTCGTCGATTTTTCCGTCAGTAATGGACCGATTTTATAAATGTATTCACTATTTGGTAATATTTTTCCAATGCCAATTCTTAATATATTTTTGTTATTCTTTCGTTGTTGCATAAAGGTTGGTTTTGAAGTAGTCCAATAAATTGATTCTCGAGAAATTGATTGACGCGCCATTAATCGTATCTTAAGTGGGTGATAGATGTGCGAGTAAGTTCGCGAACTTGTGGCCCGATGACCTATTTCGCTGGTCGTACGCATACTTTAAAACCGCCGAGTACGTTCGTTGGCGATCTGACAAGTTTGAAATTTTGCTAGTAGCCCGCCTCCGCTCGTACGTGTGGCAGCACTGTGAGCCACGAGCCGCCATTTTTTGTGGCCAGTCTGTCACTTTTTTAGTTTTTAAAATGTAATACGATATAATTCCTAAATAAAACAAAGCTTCTTTTGTCGACGACATCGAAATACAGAGTGAGTAAGCTTCATGGGGTCACCGATGTTATGTCGAGGTAAGTTCGCGATCTTAAGAACCGCATACTTTAAGTTCGTACGTCTATCACCCACTTATAACATCATGACATGATATTTTTCACAATCACTGGTAACAAATGGGTTCCATGGAAACGGGCGTAAACAAGAGGTATTTTTATTCGTCATTCATCACTCATTATATCAAACTACATTAGACTTGAATTTAGATAAACTTAGACAGCAATGTGGAAGTGTGCCTTTCAAAGCCATTTCTATATTTAGGAATTTGAAGTCGGTTTTCAGTTTAATAAAGCACACCAAATTATTCTAGATAATAACATCAATTTTATTCAGTACCATTGAGGTGATGTGTACTATTCTTTACTTGGTGCAAGATATGAAAATGGAAAACGGTGTAAGTATGAACGTTGTATGCACATGATCTTTTCTTTTTAAAATAATAGGTCAAAATATTAAATTTAGATTTATTTCAGATAACATTCAAGTTGGAATTTTTAACACTTCTTAAAAGTTTAACGTATATGTTTGCACCGGCTCTGTGTGCTGATTATCTTTCTTCACAGGCTGAAAAAGTTTTATTAATACTACACGAAAAAATATTGCAAGAAAAAGGTAGAGTACTTTTGAAACAATCAAATAGCTTTTTCTGTTCCTAAAACCTACCTCTCTTAAAACTTAGCTTAGAGTCAATTGTTTTCTTCTACTTACTCCTTCATTATGTATTATGGATACTTTTAAAAAGCAAAAACAGTTTTTGAACAACAAATTCAGAGGTGGAGGCTTGAGGAGAACGCAACTTATTTGTTACAAAACTAACGAGAGTTTTGTAAAATATAAATTGCGTTTGTACATCACACATCAAATAAAAACACAAGCAAAAATTCCAATAAGTATTTCGGTTTAGTATCATCTCGTCTAAGTACAAACTGGTCTAAAGATCAGATGGTCTAGTTAGCAACTGGTCTAAAAATACATCTCGTTTAAAACGCTACTTAAACTATACATTTTTTATATTAAATGCAAGATTTCAGTCAGTCAGGTGTCGATTTGTATGTTCCAGACTCTACTCGTCAGCGTGAGTTGGAGCGGTTCATCCGGTACGTGGAGGCGCGTCCGCTCCGGTTCCACCTGTACAGGGTGATCCCTCTGGACGCCAATCTACTCGGCATGGTACTCAGCTTTACCGTCACCTATCTCATCGTTATTATACAATTTTCATACAAATAGGTACTTAACTTAAAATTGAACGTTAATTTTAAGTTAAGTACCTATTTGTATCTACATATTATGTCAGAATGTGTTTTTTGGTGACGTAAAAATAAAAATTGTAAAAAGGAATATTTTTTGGTTTGTAATATTTAGAATGACACAAGTTCTGCTTATTTTAGGGCTAGATTATGCTGTGTTGATTATCCAGCGTTATTGATTAAATAATGCGTTGAAAATGGTCTACTAAGTATTAATATTTAGAACAATAAAGTATTATGGTAATGCTATTGCTACCAATTGAATTAGCACATCTGAAGTCAGAAACTTCTGTAAAAAACATTTGAGCTTAGACTCGTATTTTACTAATCTATCCAACCCGAGATTTATTCATTTAGTTATTCACTTGTTTTGCACATTTCAATAAAATGTCAAGAATATTTTACAAGTCTGTGCTATTTCATTGATTCCGCGACCGGACCAACGCCATACAATGTTTTTTGTATATGTTAGTTACATTTTGTAAATGTCCCATTACCTACTCCCGTAACTGTTTGCGTGGGAGATTATTATTCCATTTCTGCCGTACAAAATATGTATAATGAAAATGTTTTAATTTTCCTTCAGTCTGTTAAACAACAGTACATACATATATCCTAGGTTCATTTAGGCGTTATTTTGTGTAATTAGGTATTATCTATTCTATAATGGTAATATTCTCGAAAGTAATGGCTTTTTCACCATAATAAAGTGGAACTCATTAGCATTAATGTCCACCATCAGATATTAGAAAATATTTCGAACCAATTTCTTTTCATAATATTTGGCCGCAATTCGGTGACGCTCGCATTACAACTTAGATTTTTTGAAATCATGATGATGCGCCGCGCAAACGTGCAAATTACATTAAATACAGAAGAATCAAAACCATTTCTGGCTATGCAGACATTTTTCAAAATATTACATATATTTTTTTGCTTAGACTTCGGATTTTTTGAACATGAATCCAAAAAGCTAAGAGTTTTTTGGAAAGTTGCAAATATTCTAAACGCAATTTTCTTGATGTATATATCCTTTTTTGACGTTGTTTTTGGAAATCTCACATTTTTCTGGATGGTCTATTATTTAAGTCACTATTTTTACATTGTTATTGTATTAATCAGTCTCAGCCCAAATCACACATTTCACCAGCTCTGTCGTGACTTACAAATAATCGACACAAAGTTGCGAGCAAACTGCGCTTCGTTTAACTTGGAGAAGAAATTAATAGCAATTATTATGTTAAGATTTGTATGCAGTTTCATAACTTACGCTTTACACTGTTTCTATAATTTTGGGTGTTTGTATTTAAGTTTAACGAAACTTACATGCTTATTTATATTTTTATGGTTAATAATGTCAATTAACGTGGTTTATATATGTTGCGCCTTCGTTTTTTATTTTATATTTTGCCGGTTAAAGATTTTTTTGTCTGTTTTAAAAAGCATAGATCGAAACAGTTTATCGTTGCAGCATATTTATAAATCTATTGTAGACCTGACCGAGTTCTATAAGTCTGCTCTTGCTCCGTTGGTAAGTGACTGAAAATATATGTTAAAGATCTAAAAATATTATAACTCTGCATTTACTTGTAGTCATATTGCGTTCTTATTTTAGATCATATCATCAATCGTTTTTACTACAACAGAAAGCATGGCAACCATTATTTTCTTAGTCCGAGATATGAAACTGGAAAAAAAAGTGCGTAAGACTGATTAAATAAACTTGTTCTAAATAGCGATGATAAATAAAATTTGCTAAAATTTCAGATAAAACTACGGGTAGAATTTTTTACATTGCTAATTAGTTTGGCATGTATGGTTGCCCCGGCTCTGTGTGCTGACTGTCTTTCTGCAGAGGCGGAGAAGATTGTATTGTTACTGCACGAGAAAGTATTGCAAGAAAAAGGTAAAGCTCATCCTATTCAATATAAAAAATAATCAAAATTCTAAATGCTTTATTTTTTTACTTGGCTTACAAAATAAGCACTTTAAGTGCTTATTACAAGTCAAATTTCTATTTCAAATTTTATTCAATTTCAAATAATTATGTTACTTGGGTGACTACCAAAAACTGTTTTCTAGAACGCTAGACATACGCTGACAAACTCTCAGCTTTTATAAAATGACGAAGGTCTGGCGGTTGTAGGGTCTTAGTCCACAAGGAAATAAAGTGATGTATCATTTTTTTTAGTTCAATTTAATATTTTTATCGTAAAGAGCGACCTTGTTATATTGTTAGTTTTCGAGTGGGAGCAAAACTTATCCCGAACTTTTATTGATAATTGAAGTTATGTAGGTCTGTATTAAGGAACCTACTACTGGCAAAAGCTTCGTCATGGCGGAGGAACGTTTTATGTAGTACTAGTGATCCGCTCCGGCTTCGCACGATTGCAATGTAGATACTATGGGGCAGTGTGGGGTGATTAATAAATCTGATCTGATTTATAATAGAATTTTTTTATGACATTTCAGTAATAGATAGAGTGCTATCTATTACTGAAAACTGCATTGAAATCCGTTGAGTAGTGTAAAAGATCTAAGGGAACAGATAGCGGAAGCGACTTCTCTTTATACTATGTAAAGAGAAGAGTTTGCACAACAAGTAGGTATGTATTTCAAATTGAATAAGTGCTGGTTTGAATCTTTCAGACCCGGGTCGTCAGCGTGAGTTGGAGCGGTTCATCCGGTACGTGGAGGCGCGTCCGCTCCGGTTCCGCGTGTACAGGGTGATCCTTCTGGACGTCAGTCTGCTCGGCGGCGGTGATATTTTGAGACGTCACTGTAAAGTATACCTAAAGATTAAGAGTAAACTTCATCAAATTCAAATATATTTATTGCGTCAAACATGGTATAACGGTGGTTTTATTCTTATATGCACTCATGTCTCACTATATTCTAGCATGCAATAATTATGACGAATTAAATTGGGTATTGTTGGTTTAAAATAATTTTATTTTCACACACAAAATGAGGTAATACACGCTTAAGCTTAAACACCAATTTTCATGTAAGTAGGTAACATATATTTCATGAAGAGCTATTTACCTATTTGTATGTGAATTGTATAATAACTATGAGATAAGTGACAGTAAAGTTGAGCACCATGCCGAGCAGACTGGCGTCCAGAGGGATCACGCTGTACACGCGGAACCGGAGCGGACGCGCCTCCACGTACCGGATGAACAGCTCCAACTGTCGCTGACGAGTAGAGTCTGGAACATACCAACAGACACGCGGTAGACCGAAAGTCAACATAGCTATTAATTACCTTAAGAAAGCATATGCATTTATATTATTATACTAGCTGTTCTAACTCGAATTTCACTTTATTAGGTGATTTTTTTACACCTTGGGTTACATTATTGGAGTTTTTGTAAGGATCCCTAACTGTTTCGAAAATATAATATAGCCTATGTTCACCGGGGATAGTGCAGCTTCCCAACGGTGAAATAATTTTTCAAATCGGTCCAGTAGTTTCGGAGCCTATTCGATACAAAAAAAAATCAAACATTTCCTCTTTATAATATTAGTATAGACGATTTCTGTTATTATAGGTATAGGTACTCCTCATTTAATGTTAATGACCACAGCGGTGCTTCGGGCATAAGAACTAAATCGCTCAGACTAAAAAGATGTGAAAATTTAGTGTACCGACTATCAAATTAAAATGGCAGACCCTGCATAGACCGTGTATCGGTATACACGGTCACTATAAAAAAGTTTCCAATTTATTTTTCTATAGGTACTTTCTCTAAAGTTGTCTGGTGAGACTACGGAACATTATAATTTTTCATTAACGGTATTCCGTGATGGACGTTTATCGACATAATATACATTAATATTGTATTATAAACTGACTTTAATCTTTTTTTAACTGTTTGATGTACGCTACTGTACCAGATCTATAGCATATACTTATATTTCTTTCTCAGATATTATATATACATGTTAGTTTATTTTATATAATGCAAATCTCTTATTGGCCGTAAGTTAGATTATTAAGGATTAAATTATTTAGATTAAGGGCTGTTGATTTTGCTGAAACAAATAAAAATAAAATAAAAAATATTGTTTCGCCTGATATTTGAACCGGGTATGGGTCACATATATACTATATGTATACTATGTTTCGCAGGTGCCATTAATCAGCGAAAAATTCAATGAATATTGAACAGACCCGTTTCTGGGGTTCCATGACCGTAGGGTGAAACGGTACCCTATTAGAGAGTCTGAGTCTGCTCGTCTGTCAGCGTTTTATATCTCAAGAACCGGCAACATCTTTAGAAAAATTACATTGTTATAATAAAATACAGTAACAACTTATCACGCCTTACCTTTTGATCAAAGCATCAAAGGATTGTCACCACTCTGCATGATTAGTGTTCTTTTGGCGACTTAGGTCTATCAGGAATAATGACCAGGTATAAAAATGTCGAATTTATAAAATTAAATTGTCGAAGGCTATGCTGAGATATAGAAATGACGATATTTAAAAATGTCAATATGTAACAACGTAAAAAAAAATTGTTACCTTTTTCCGGCAATAATTTTTCGTGCAATAATAACACAACTTTCTCCACCTGTGTTGATAGATAATCGGCAGACAGAGCCGGGGCAAACATATACGCCAAATTTATTGCCACTGTCAAAAATTCCTTTCGAAATTCGATCTGAAACAAAAAAATAAACGAACATTTTGTATAATTTTAAATGATTGAATATCAGAAATTAATTTCATACGCACTTGAGTTTTCGTCTTCATCTCTTGCACTAAGAAAAGAATAGTGCACATGACTTCAATCGTAGTGAAAACGATCGAAATTATAATAAAATATCTAAAAAGAAGAACAAGGTATAAATAGCAGGTAACTTAATAAATTGGAAATATTCTAGAGCCCCGCGTCATCATAATCGTCACAAAGCGAGCGCAGCGAGCGATTAGTGGACGACATTATTAATGTCGTCACAGGGTACCTGGTAGATTCGTAACGAATATTTTCTTGACCTGCGAAAGACTGTAGGTAGATGCTGGAGGCGTCAAGTTGAAGACAGGGTGCTTTGGCGCTCTTTGGGGGAGGCCTATGTTCAGCAGTGGACTATCATAGGCTGATGATGATGGGGTACCTGGATGAGATTGCCGCAAGACCGTGTGTGCACAAGAGTTTGGAGGCCTACAGCAGTGGGTGAGTCGGCTTGCGAACGATGATGATGATGGTTCAAGAGCATGCAACAGTTATTAAAAAAGGTATGTCCCTTACCAACGGATCAAGAGCAGACTTATACAACTCGGTCGAGTCTACAATAGATTTATAAACATATTGCAATGATGAAATATCTTGATCGTTACGATTCAAAACAGTTGATAAATTCTTTAATCGATATGCTATAGAATAAAAAAAGAAGGCGCAAGATGAATACACAATGTTAATCGACAGGATTATCCAAAAAAATATTAATGTGGATGACACTTTGGTTAAACCCGAATAAAAGTAAGTCGTGAATTTGTACAGAATTTCGAAAACTACTAATGCTATGAATTTTATGTCAATAATTTGTAGGTCACGGTAGAGCTGGCGAAACGTTTGGTTCGGACGGAGAGATAATAACACAACAACATTTATAAAATAGTGACAATAATAAAAAATTATCCAAAATATGATTAAAAATCCAAACTCATCCAGAAATATGAAAGTAAGACTGATCATGCAAAGGGCCAGCAGAATTGTTGCTATTTTCCAAAATATTTTTTTATGTAAAGTTTCGTGCTCAAAAAATCCAAAGTCCAAACAAAAAAATATATGCAACGTTTTGAAAATTGTCTGCATGATACGGGAAGGTTTTGATTCTTCCAAATTTATTGGTTGCACTTTTATGCGACGGATATTCATGATTGCAAAAAAACTAAGTTGACTTTGAGTGTTGCTGTGTTGCCTCCCAATTAGAAAATGAAATTTCAAAGGACACCTTTTCTTTTCTTCTACTCTATGAATTAATTATATAAATGGTTTCTTGTTTTTTATTACTAATGGAAGATTTTCACTGCCGATACATTAACAAAATGAACTAAGCTCGACTATTGAACATTCGGAACCAATAAATTAATAAAACGTAGGTACTGAAACAATCAAAATAATGCTGGACAATTCACTCAGCATAATCTAGCAAGCTAAGCATGTGTTATCAGTTCTAGATAACATATATTATTAAGATATTATTAATACATAAAAACGACCAGAACACTCATCAAATCAAATATCTGATCGTACAAACATTTGTCGCGAGGAATCGAACCCGCAACCTCTTGCGTTGTAGGTGGACCGTCACCCACCGCGCCCCTTTAGGCGTCGAATAATGAGTTGGTGTAACTAATATTAGACAAATTATAAACATCGTCTGATTGGCGAGGAATAAACGACGAAGAAACCTTTCGCCTGTTAGTTGTTATTCTGTAGGAGTAGGAACAAAACCCCTCCCAAGCTTTTTTATTCTCTAGTCTAGATAATCTGATGTTTTGTAGTAAACCCTTTGCATAGGCCGGAGATAGATCCACTGGCCTCCATATTTAAGGCCCAAGCTAACCTTACCTGCAATTTCTGCAGCAGACAAGGCTATCCCATTATCCATCACACCAAACCAGCGTGTCGGACAATGGTCCAAACCACTTCATATAAATAAGAAAGAGATAATTATAGTCTATCTATGGGGATTCATAACAATTTATTACTATTCATAATTCTGGTGATGCCTTATGTGATCTTTTAAGTGTTTTTAAGTACATCATTTGTTGGTAGTGCTAAATACATAAATAACGAATGTTGAGCTATGTCGATGTTATTGGTTTTCCTTCACATCCGAAGGAAAACCAATAACATCGACATAGCTCAAAGAATTCGAAAGCCGAAATGGCAGTTGGCCGGCCATCTCACTAAAACCTGTTCTTGTGTGGAAACCGCAAATCTTCGCTATTGCGCTTATTAGGGAGACCTATGTCCCGCTTTGGACTAATACTAGTCTTAAGTCATTATAATCAGCCTTTACAGGCTGAGAAAATAATGTTTTGACTGGACTATTGATGATCCAAGACAGAATAATCTCATTTTGTGTCCTAATCCAAAAACCAGCAATAGGGTAGTGTCCTCGGTAAAAAATATATTTTTCTATTTAGTCCGTCAGTTAGATTATCAGAAGATATTGGACACGTATTTTTTGTTTTGTCAATCAAACAAATACTTACAAAAATAAAGCGCATCAAAGTTTAGGAGTGGGGGCTCGTGACGTCACAACTTGCTAAAAAGTGTAGCAAGACGTGACGTCACGCGGAACTTTAACTGGCTATATCTTCATATTTTTTTGTTTAATTAACAAAAGAAAAAACACAAGTTCAATATCTTCTTATAATCTAACTAACGGACTCAGTATATTTTTTTAACACACTAGCCTATTATATTGATTATTCTACCGAACCGTCGCGTTACTGATTAGTGATTAAACTAAGTTTGCTATTAACATTCATAAAATAAATCTTTATAAACTGTTCTTGTGGAAAATGTTTCACCACGGGCTAACATGCCAGACGAAGCCATTTTATTTCCTACGAAAAAGTTACAGCTGTTAATATACAAAACATAAGAAAAACATGGAATTTTTTTAGTATTTAAAAAATCGATGTTTTCTTAATTTTATACAAAAAAGTTACAGCTGTAAATAGACCAAAATTAAGAAAAACTTCGAATTTTTTTTAGTATTCAAAAAACTATTTTGTTTTTTTTTTATTTTGGTCTATTTACAGCTGTAACTTTTTTGTATGAAATTAGTATAGCCAAGATGGTTTGGCTTCGCTTCAGGAAAAAACCGTAAAACTATCAGCTTTAAAGCAAGCGATAGTAGAATACTTATCCCCAGTAGTAACTTATTTGTGGAGTATTATATGGATAGGTTGAATCAAGTCCAATGCCATATGGTAATGGCCGCACACGGTCCGCCGATAACCTGTTTAAGTCGTTCATCAAAAAGTCACAATCAATAATTATTAATAATCAAGAAAATTAAAAACCAACTACAAACATTAATTTAATTAACAAGCATTGTACTAGAACATAAACAAAACTTCATTTATTAATTTGTCATCACCACGGTAACACTGACGAGTTCACAACTTCGGTTTCTTACAATCATGAAGATTGTACGTGTACATGCGCAATCTATACCAAAACCGGAAGAAACAAAACCATCAATTATCATGCAGACATTTTTCAAAATATTGCACATATTGTTTTGCTTGGACTTCGGATTTTTTGAACATGAAACCAAGAAAAAAAGGATAATTTGGAAAATAGCAACGGTTTTGCAATCAATTTGCATAATCAGTTTTACTTTCATATTTATGTATGATTATGGGGAACCCATCGTTATTTGGATTTCACATTACTACTGTCACTTTTTTTTAAACGTTGTTGTCTTAATATCTCTAAGCCCAAACCAAACTCTTTGCCATCTCCACCGAGACCTACAAATAATCGATATGAAATTACAAGCAAGGGCTACGTTACATGCAGAGAAAAAACTTATTGCTTTTTTTATTTTAGAATTTGTATTAAATTTTATAACAAAATTTTATAACTCAGTTATACCCAATTTCATATCTAAATTAACCTATTTTTGGATAGTAATGTCAAGAAGCATTGTGTATATATGCTCCGCATTTGTTTTTTATTGTATTCTTTGTCGATTGAGAAATTTAGCGTTTAATATAAAAAATAACGATCTTGTCGATTCATCATTGCAATGCAATCGTATTTATAAACATATCGTGGACTTAACCGAGCTGTATAAATCTGCCCTTGATCCGTTAGTAAGTGCCAATATTATTATAATTGCTGTCGCATACTTTAATATCGTTAGAACGAATTTAATTTGTTTTTTCATTTCAGATAATGTTATCAATATTTTTTACTACATTTGAAGTTATGGCAACTATTCTTTTCTTATTGCAAATGATGAAAAAGTATAACAGGGTACGTATGGAAGTAAACGGTATTTATTAAGGCCGACTTCGAAAAAAGGAGCAAGTCCTTTTTATATAAAAAAATATACATATAGCTGAACTATGTTCGGTTTTTATGAATGTACGCCGATTTATCCGTCAATTGTAGATCAATTTAAAAAAAAAATCTTGTAAATGGTCACTTAAAATAATATTCCCGGAGAATAAGTATTTATCCCGCTTAACTTAAAAAAATATAACTAAAGGAATTTGTAGTCTGTTCTTAAAACTTTTCAAAATATGAACATACTACTACCAGCTACGCGAAACGTTAAAGGGTAATTTCTATTCCATGGGAACTGATGGACTAGCAGTATATTTTATTATAATGCATTATATAAAAAAATAAAAGAAGTAGGTATATTCATTTATATTCCTTCTGCTTAACCTACATTGAACCAAAGTTATCGAACTATCTCTAAGAACTAGCAAGCTGAAGTAGCAGTGGGCCGGCCATATCTCGCGATGAACAGACAACCACTTCTTGAGTAGAGACCACGACTAGGTAAACGGTAGTGTAGGACGCCCCCCGACCGGGTGGGATGTGACCTGCGAAAGACTGCAGGTAGATGCTGGATGCGTCAAGCTGAAGACAGGTTGGCGCTCATTGGGGGAGGCCTATATCCAGCTGTGGACTAATATAGGCTGATAATGATGAACCTTTTTTCGATGCAAAATTTCAGCCAAGTTCAATAGATTTGAAAAAATGCAACAACATCAAAACATTCGCATTTATAATTATTATAGTGAATTGAGGTGTGATTATTTCAATTTCAGATAGCACCCCAAATAGAATTTTTAGGAATGGCAATAAATTTGACATATATGTTTGCTCCAGCTCTATATGCTGATCGTTTAATTGCCCAAGCAGAGAAAATCGTATTAATACTGCAAGAAAAATTAATGCAAGAACGAGGTAAAGCTTACCTTATTTAAATAGCTGATATTAAGATCTATGTGTGATATTCCACGGCGACCACTGTAACGATACGATATGATTAGTATTCACTGTTTTCTAGGAGGATGCAGGTTCGATTCCTACCTACAAAATGTTTGTACGGTCAGCAGATATTCGTTCAGTGTTGTGGTTGTTTTCTATATTGAATTGAACATGATTCAAGCAAAAACATCTTTTTTATTATGTTTTTATTTCGCACTAAAATTATTGAAAGTTAATTCAGTCTGTACTCGTAATACAAAAATCACAAAGTATTGACTACTGTAGTTACACACAGCATAGAAATAAATATTTGACGCCGCCGGGCAGGGAAATAATGATTTTCAGTAGAAACCTATATATAACTCGAAAACCATTGAAGATATAACTATAATAAATACATATTTAAAAAAATGCTAGCTAGACGATGGTGGTAGGTGTCTGTCTACTGACCTTTTTTAAAATAATTTTCAATTGAATTGCTTTTTGCTTTTTTTTAGTCGAATGTATTTAATTACGGTATTTATCCACGTGTCATTTATGTTCCAGACTCTACTCGTCAGCGTGAGTTGGAACGGTTCATCCGGTACGTGGAGGCGCGTCCGCTCCGGTTTCGCGTGTACAGGGTGATCCCTCTGGACGCCAGTCTGCTCGGCATGGTCCTCGGCTTTAATACAATTTACTTATAAATAACAAAGAAATAGTTTACTTATTAAGTGAAATATTCGTACCTAAACAATAAAATGCATCGATTTTACTGAAAAATAAAACAAGTTTGTGATTGAACGGGTCTTTTAATATTTTCTAGATAGCCTAGCCCGAAACATAGAACATTTTCCTATCTTCTGACTAAATTATAGCTAAAAAAAAGCGATTTTCTGGTAACGACGCTCGGCAAGATATAATGTCGCTAAGAAAGGAATTCCGTCCCAAAACCAGTTTTTCAGAAGGCCTGTACCTAGCTTGGTTAAGGTCTCCCTCAAATCTTTCTACTCGATGCGATCAGGTGTCTACTAATCTTATGAGATGTCCCGCCAACGTTTTCGTGGCCGACCTCGACCGCGGCTCCTATTCGTCATCCAAAATGTTATGACATGACACGAGCCAACCTTTTGGTGAGCATTCTACGACACGAGAGAGAGAGACAGAGAGAATAGACTCGACTGAGTTGCATAAAATATCTCTCTCTTTCTTTCTTATCTTCAATATTTCCCGCGTAGGAGGAGCTGATATGCGCTTGAGTCCGAAGGAAGTGCCAGAGTTTTTCGACTCAAACGTCAATTAACCTAGTGGCGCAATAGGTAGTGCATCGGTAGCGGGTTCAAGTCTCTTGGTAGTCGAATATTTTTTGGGCATTATTAAACTTCTTAGAAATTATCATCAGTGTGAGGCCTGACACCTACTTACTTACTTATAGCAAAAACTTTAATATACAGGTAGCTTCACAGCTAGCTTAACATATGTAGCGCAGTAGCTCATCTGTTCCTATATCAATACCAGTTGGAAGCATCCCCAAGACGCGGCGCTGGCTGCATTTATCCGCTGTATGGCAATACTGATGCGTTACGCCAGACTCACCAGTACTCGGGTCAAACGTCGCTTCGATCAGACGCTCAGATGTTTTTTTAACCTGGAGAGCCTGGGTACCCCACGGGCCACGGGTCTCGACTCCAAGGGGAGTAAATGCATTGGCTATGTCGAGACCTGCATATTGGCGCCTCTTGATATCTTCGGCCAAATATACCGCAGCACTAGCCCTCTCTTTCTATTTATGTGCTTGATCTCGTGGCTTAGTTGGTTAGAGCGTCTCTGTACTAAGGGGAAGGTAGGTAGTAGGTTCAAATCTCGTCAATATTGAAAATGTTTGGTTGATATTATTTAATTTCAGTTTCATATAATGAAATGTGCTGATAATCATTTGTATGTGAATTGTATAATGACTATGAGATAGGTGACGGAAAAGTTGAGCACCATTCCAAGTAGACTGGCGTCTAGTGGAATCATCCTGTACACGCGGAACCGGAGTGGACGCGCCTCCACGTACCGGATGAACCGCTCCAACTCAAGCTGACGCCCAGGGTCTGGAACATAAATAGGAGAAGAGGCAGATGAAAATCAACGCACAGAATGCTTGAATTTCAGTCACACAGAGAAAGTTTTTTCGATCGAAATACGAAAAACTTAAGTAAAAGTAAATACCTACACAAATAATTGAAAAAATAATAAAATACTATGATCAAGCTTAGAGATAAATGATGTCAACGAATTCCAACAAAAAAATCATAGAGATATGATAACTACATATATTTCATGAAGGAATGATCTCAGATCGACAATTCCGTTAAATTTTAATTTAAAATCATCAAAAAGTCAATTTAGCTAAGTTAAAGTAAGGCAAATGATTTATTTATCTTTTTTCCTGGATAAAAGCCTTTTTAATAATTATAAAACCGAGAATGAGGTGGGTAGTATGTTTTCGATGGAAGTTAGATAGCGTTCATGTTTCGTAAAAAAAAAATTTTTTTTTTCGTTCATTCGCGATTTAAAAGATTTTTATATCAAAACAACCCTTCACAGTTGTTAATAAAAATAAAATAAGTAAAAACATACCTAACATTCTAAGCTCTTTTAAAAGTTATGAAATATTTTATTGCTAATCGAGATGATGTTTTACTCGAGAGCAAATGTTTTTTTTGTTTCGTGATTTAAATCCCTCGCTAGCTCAGCAGTCTACTTAAGAGCCAACAAAATAACCATTTTGCCCACTTGTTAAACAAATAACTAATACCTACCTCTTTCTTGCAGTAGTTTTGCGTGCAGACTAAGAACAATTTTTTTCTGTTGTCTATAAAGAAACTCGGCGAAAAGAGCTGGTGCAAACATGCACACCAGACTAACCGTAACAAAAAGGAATTCTACACGAAATCCAATCTGAAACAAATTTGAAATTTATATAAATAGCCTGATTTCGATGGTACTTTAATTAAAATTAACATAAAAAAAATTCATGTCTATATTTTAGTTAATTCCCAAACTGATTTTATACTTGACATGAAATATATTTATGATAATCAAATATAAAATGCTTGAGAAAACACATGTATTTATCATATTTGATTGCGAGAGGAAATTCCAAAAGCTGCAGTTTTCGAGATATTAAGACGAGGTGAACTGGTAGGTTAATGCCCTCTTAATTAATCAAACAATAATACTTACAGTATTTTCCGCTTTCATTTCCTCCACAGCATCGAGAATATTTGCCATGACTTGATAAATTGTGTAAAATATTGATAACATTAACTAAAACCAGATCAAAAACATGTACATAGTTAGACAAATTCATGTGTACCAAGTATATGTAAGCAAAGCAAAATGCAAGCGAAAATTCAATCGTTTTTCCTTACCAGCGGATCAAGAGCGTGTTTGTACATCTCGGTCAAGACTACAATCTCTTTATATATATTTTGCATTAAAAATATATCTCGATCTTCGGACTTTAAGATATACACATAATATTTCAATCGACAGAATACAGAATAGAAGACGAAGGCGCAAGATGTATACACAATATGTAGAGTTGACGTTAGCCACATAAATATTGCTATAGAAACAAATGAATCATTGCAAAAATTTCTAGTCACGCAGAAATATAATCTTGATGTCATATCTATCATGGTGATTAAAATTGCATAAGCTAAAAGTTGTTCTTCCAAGTGAAAAGAAGCGCCATTCGTTCGTAATTTTATATCAATAACTTGTATGTCGCGCTGGAACTGATAAAAGCTTTTCTTTGGACTGAGACAGATCAAAATGAGAACATTGAATAAATAGTGACTTAAATCAAAGATAATTAAAGGAATGTCCCCGCGGTCATTTTTAAAAAATATCAGAGTCAGTGAAATTATGATAATTGAATTCAACACCGTTATCGTTTTCCAGAAAATCCTCTTTTTGTAAGATTTATACTCAAAAAACCCGAAGTCTAAGCACGTCAAAATATGCAACATTTTGTAAAATACCATCATAAGGAAAAAAGGTATATTCTTTTCATGTTTATTGTTTGTAACTTCAATAAGACGATTCGTCATGATTAAAACACAATAATAAATAACGTATGTATCACCTTTGCTGTCCTTACGATAGTGGAATTGCTTTGGATATTTCATTATTTTAGCGTTGTTTGTTTGTAGGAACAAATTTCATAAAGTCTTTCTTTGGTATATGAAAAACCATTAGAGAATTAGTCGGAAACCTTGAATAATGTGTTGTATTCACGTTATTTTTTAATTTCTTCGTCATGTGGTCTAATCTAATCAATTCGATGTTTTAAGAAACATATAATAATATAACTAAGCCCTATTATTACTTTAGTAAAATAAAATTTACTCAATTAATAGTGAATAGAATAATTTGACACTATGCCAGTTATGTTATGCAAGTTTATAAATAAATAAATAATGCTGGACAATCCACACAGCATCATTTAGCCCCAAGCTAAGTCAAAGCTTTTGTTATGGGTGCCTACTAGATGACTGATATAATTATGTACGTAATACAGTACATTATGTATATGTTTTATTAAGTTTGACATATAAGAATATTCTTTTTAATAAAGAACTGAACTGAATTACATAGAAATATATTTTAATTATACATAGAAAACGACCACACATTTTAGTTATATTATGACATACTTCCTATAAAGATTCCTACTTATAGGTCTGATAGCTTAGTTACCTTTACCATACTTTATATTACATTGTTTTTTGTAAGATTAGCACAAATTATATTATTATTATTGTAAACCTTTTAAAGAACAATAATTTCTCTGGCATTTTAATTGTATTTTGTAGGAAAAACTTTATGTACTTTAACTGTCATTATTATGTAAATGTTACATATTTAAGTATCTTTATTAAATATGAAACTTAATTTCATTATCTTTAAGATAGCGGCGCTGCAGAGTGAGACGCTCTAGCACAGGTATTACATTACTTAAAAGAGGGTCCCATACCACTGTAATATATTAATTAATTTAAGTTAAAGCAATAAACTATTTTTTTTTTTTTTTTATAGTGTGGTAACTGACCTGACTGTGTGCCTTGGGTAAGTTTAATCAATGAGCGATTAATACACTCCTAAAAAACGCTGCTTTAAAATAACATTTACACTTAATTTTTGTTATTTTTTTTATTTAGCCTGTTTCGTCCCACTGCTGGGCAAAGGCCTCCCCCAAATCTTTAATTACACTTAATTATCTATACTAATATTATAAAGAGGAAATGTTTGATTTTTGTTTGTTTGTTTGTAATGAATAGGCTCCGAAACTACTGGACCGATTTGAAAAATTCCTTTACCGTTGGGAAGCTACACAATCCCCGATGAACATAGACTATATTATATTTTCAAAATAGACTGGGATCCGTAATAAAACCGTGCGAAGCCGGGAAGGTCCGCTAGTTATAATTAAAAATATATGATAAATAAGTTCTGCCTTCGTAAACGTATGACTAATCTTTATTAACAAAGCAACTTACAATCAGATAATAAAACAAAATAGAACTAGTAATATTTAAAATTGAAATCTGCAGACTGTCTCATATTTAAAATTGAAATCTGCAGACTGTCTCATATTTAAAATGAAACTTATGCTTATATCTATTTGTAAGCAAATTGTATAATAACGATAAGATAGGTGACGCAAAAGTTCAGCACCATGCCGAGCAGACTGGCATCTAGTGGGATCACCCTGTACAGGTGGAACCGGAGCGGACGCGCCTCCACGTACCGGATGAACCGCTCCAACTGACGCTGACGAGTAGAGTCTGGAACATTAAAATTACAGACACGTGACTGACTGAAACTCGATAAAATATCACTGTTCGGGTAAACCGACCACGCAGTAGATATGCATTTTAGCTGCGCTTGCAATTGAATGCGTATTCGCTCTTGGTTACCGGTGCTAACCCAAACCTATCCAGTTTGCAATCGACTGCCTTCGTCGTTCAACCACTTCATACCATTTCTACCATAAGTTGGCGGCAGTAATTTATAACCAGTTTAGTGTGTTGTGAATACACTAAACTGGTTAATGTCCGTAACATAAACCAGTGACTTTCCTTGACCACTAACCAAACACCATACCAACTACCAACCTCAAACGGCTGTTTGGGGATCAACCAGTAGGTACCATCTACAACAACCCCCAACCATAAGCCTATTCAATGACTATACTCTAGTCTCATTGTGCTCTAATATAGCTTTTTTACATCTGGTTTTTTATTCAATTTACGAGAGTCTGTGAATTAATTGTCCCTTTTCCTTAGAGGAACAGAGGACAGAAGGAGAGGTGGGTGAGGAAATACGTGATGATTTTTAAAGAAAAAGTTGGTACAATGTTGGTCAGATTAAAGTTAAGTACCTATATTGTGATTACAAAACAATATAGGTACTTAACTATGTTATTAATTTAAGACCTATTTTAAAAGGGATTGCTGTGTAGTTACCTCTTTCTTGTAACAACTGTTCGTGCAGGATCAAGAGGATTTTCTCCGCCTGTGTTGAAAGATAATCTGCACACAGAGCTGGGGCAAACATATATGTCAAACTTGTAAGCAGTGTTAAGAATTCTATTCGGAATGTTACCTGGAATTGTAAAACAAAGATAAACATACAACCCTCTTATATTAAACATGTGTTTCCTGCTCGGCAGGTAGAAAATGCCTCGGCATTAAGCTCACCCTTTGTACCCTCTGTAGTGCAATTAAGTTAATAATAAGTAAATAAAATAAATGTAATCTAATGTTTTTGTTACATTATTGATTTATGTTTAATGTTTATTTCATACGCACACTATTCTCCGACTTCATTTCTCTCACTAAGAAAAGAATACTCGACATAACTTCAAAGGTAGTGGTGGTGATTGACGATAATATCTAAAATAAGAAAATATTATATAAAACGATACATATAATACAGTGTCATGAGTAGATACAGTTAAAATTGATGAACGATGAACCAGTGAATGATGCATGATGAACGATTCCAACCAGCTAGAACATTACATGTGACAAAGCTTATTAAAATAGTCATAAAAGCCAAATAAGCCACAACATAATACATTCTAAGCCGGCACCACACGGCCCCGTGTGGTGCCGGCTTAGCATGGAAAATCCCAACTCTTGGTACCCACTTAGACACCCATAAATCCACCAACGAACTGTGATCCCCAATCTGCATGCTTATCGTCTGAATTATGGTAGTACCCCTTAATAATAAGAACCAATACGGTGCTCATCAGGGGAGTCTATGTTTAGCAGAGGACAAATAAAAGTTTGAGGGTGATATGACGTGAAATCACTTACCAAAGGATCAACAGTAGATTTGTACAACTCTGCCAAATCTACGATAGATTTATAAATATACTGCAATGATAAACTGTCTCGATCGTTTCTTTTTAAAACGGACGTAAAAACCATTAGTCGGCATAGTATGGAGTAAAAAACAAAGGCACAACTTAGATTCACGACGTTTATCGACATAATTACCAAAAAATATACTGTTGTACCGGAATAAGCGTTAGATAATAAACTATTGAGGAATTCAAACACAACAAGTGCAATTATTTTTTTCTCTATATGAAATGATGCACAGCTGGCTTGTAAAGTAAAGTCAATTATTTGTAACCCACGACAGAGCTGGCGAAATGTTTTATTCTGGCTACGACAGATTAATACTAAGATATTAAATAAATAGTGACAACAATAAAATATCGTCCACAGTATTACTAAATATCCGTAATTATCAAAATATATGACAGCAAGAGTAAGCATGAAAATTGAATGCAGGAATGTTGCTATTTTCCAAAATAATCTTTTCTTTAATGTTTCGTGTTCAAAAAAACCATAGTCCAGGCAACAAATGAAATGCAATATTTTGAATGTTATCTGCAGGGCAAAGAATGATTTTGATTCTTCTGAATTTGATATAGGCTGCACTTGTATCCGGCAAATGTTCATGGTTGCAAGAAATATACTAATTGAGCAAATAATGCGCTCAGTCCGGCCTACGTCCAGCTGTGGAATGGTACACTTTTGATGATATTAATTATGTATTAATGATTAATGATGTACCTACTTATTGTGTTGTATGACAGTGTTACAGTGTTGCTGTCACATAATGAAATGTTATGTTTCTTTTAAAATTAATACCCTAATGGAAATGAGTAGTTTATTATTGATGATTGATGAGTCGCCTTTCCAAAAGTATTCAAATTATATGTATAGATTAAAAAGCCTTTCTAGGTATTACGTAGCGTACCTAAGTAAAGGGACCTAAGAAGCTGTTGATAATGTAGATATGGTAGGTATTAAGGTATATAGTACCTTATGGTATGGTATCATTAGTAGGTTAGAATACATTTTAATAGAAAATATATCCAATCAAAAGGTTGTTTAATACTAAAACTTCGCTTGTTTCAGTTTCATCATCATCGTGTACGGGACACGTCCACTGCTGAACCTATGTTCAGGCCTATGCCTTCTTCAAACGACGACACGAATAGCGGTCCTGAGCCGCCTCCATCCATTGACCGCTACAATGTCGTCGGTTCATAGAATGGGTGGTCTTCCCACACTACGTTTCACATTGCATTGCGGTCACCACTCGAGAACCTCTTCTCCCCAACGGTTACCGGCTTTGTGAACTAAATGGCCTGCCCATCGCCATTTCAGCCTGCTAATTTTGAGAGCTATGTCGGTTACTTTGGTTCTAAGGAATTCCGTATTCCGGTTTCAGTTTTTTTCAAAACAAATCGACAGAATAAATTATTTTTCTTGCACTATTTTATTTCTAAAGTCACATTTCCCAAGACATGTCTTAACATATTTCACAACGTGTACATCGCGGGGAGTCATCTCATTTCTTAAATACCTAAATGATACTTCCATGATAGTTGTTTTACAAGATTTTTTTTTTTAAATTTGGATGCATTAATGAACTTGTGAATGCGTGAATTGTATTGTGAATTGTGAATGTAAATGCATTAGTGAAAATGTGAATGCGGCCTCTGTAAAATTCTTTGAGTGTGTTTTGCAAACGGGTAAGTAAAAATATTGTATGTATGCAAGGTATAATACAAAACCGGCCATCACTAAAAAATCCATATTACCTTGCTCAAAGAATTCAAACCCGTATTCAAAGAAAATTAACCCTGCGTCGCTGAAGGCTAAAGATTTACAGCGTAATTAGCACAAAGCCAAGAATTTAATTTGACATTAGGCAGGGCTGCCGCAGTATCTCTGTTTGATCAATAAAACGTGCTAAGCTGGTATCATTCGTATAACTAAATCTAAACACATAAACCCACGCAGCTCAAATTTTTGCATTCAAATATTGCTTCAAGTCGATATCTTTAGATACATTTTGCACTGACAAAATGACTTCCCATAAACGTGAAACGAGTGGCCCGCAAACTGCTGTCATCTGATGCCGTCAATATGAAATACATCTAAATGATACGAGTTAAGGCCCATATTTAAATGCAGATTAGTTATGCGCCTCTTATCCGCGACGAGGTTTTGTTTAGAACTCGCTGCTTGCTTCTGTTTTGCAGGCCACCCGGGTTTCATCAAAGCAAGCAAAGATCGTAGCCATTCCAGAACTAGAACCTTTTCAGACAGTAGTGAATATCCTATTCACTCTAGTCTTATACATAGACCTTCGTCATACATCGTCGGCCTGGGATAGCCATGATGGGACATAGTGGACAAGTACACATTGTACGATGTGCATGTACTTATATCACATGAGAACACAATGACGAAGCTCTTCTAAACAAAGCTCTCCGTGTAAAGCCCAAATCGCCAAGGCTAAAAATTGGCCAGGAAGAATTAAAAAAAAAACATAATTTATTAAGATTTTTGCTATAGAAGCGTTTGATATTTTGTATTAAGAAAGAAAGAAAGAAAATACATTTATTTGACACCATACATTACATAATAGGCAGGTAGTTATAGAAACTGAAACTGAGGGTAGGGTGTTCAATTTTCGGACATTCTACAGATGACTTGTCGAACTATTGGCTGCATAGACCCGATAGCGAGGAAGTAGCCGCCGATGGAAATCAGAACCCGACTCTGAATTAATTTATCCGTGATAAGGTCTCGGACCTATTAATCACAAGCAAACTCGGGCCCTATTGTTGAATTATTAAGCTACGAATTAATTAATATTGCAAGTCAGATGAACGAGGCGACTTTATCGGTTGGGATGGGTAAAATTATGCTTCACTATGCAGCGGTAGTCAAACATTTCTGCGACGCGACGGCGGATATATCTTAAAAACATGAAAACTTTTAAGCATTAGTACTGAGACGTTATAGTTATGTCACAAAATAATTTGAACAGACTGAAAAGACGGCGCTTTTAGTTTGAAAATGACACTATATCATTTTCTTTCGGTAAATAATCTATTGAATTCTAAGGTAATTTTTTGATAAAAGCCTTTTTAAATCCTTGACCAAAAAAAATGTAATACCTACCTACTTTAACATAATTTGGAATGAAAAATTAGCCTATGCTTAGTTCACTGCTAGTCCATGCTAGAGATAAAGATGTAGGTTTAATTCTTCTACATGTTCATTAATTACTACTAATAACACGTGACCTGAGAGCTGTGAGTATATGGCGCAGCGAATCAGCATTGCCATATTACATATTAGCAGGGCAACGCTGCGAGCGTCTTGGGGACGATTCCGATTGGTATATGAATATCGATCAGTTGAACTACGTAATGCTTTGCAACAACTGATTGTTTATTTTGTTTGTTACATCATTTCACTACGAATACAAATCAAGAGATAATAAACCGATGGACGGCGAAAATAGTATGAGTGCAGCACTCACGAATACATCTGAATTGACCAGATCTGGCCGACGATCGGTTCTATTATCCCTTAAAGTTTGAGCACCTCTGGCCCAGATGATGAGCTCGGGCGCGTTGAGACAACCCTGTAATAAGTTGTTCAAAAATGCTGCCTACTAAGGAACTTTACGGCTTTGTCTTTAAGAATAACAAAGGAGCCTTAACTGCTGTTCGTTATTCTAATGAATCGTTCAGATTATGATCCCTTGTAGAAAGTTGGTTAACCCTATTCCAGGAGACTATATACAAAAATCAGGAACACAGCCCAGCGGGTTGTTGCTACTTTTCATCATCATCATCAACCTATAATCATCCAATGCTGGACATAGGCCTCCAGTAATGAGCACCATAGCGCCCTGTCTTCAGCTTGCCGCATTCAGCATCTGCCTGCAGTATTCGCAGGTCGTCATCCCACCGGTATATGTCACCTATCCAGCATTATTAATTATTATTTATTTGATTTAGTGACTTAATCGAGAGTGTTAGTTTTTCATGTTTGTTAAAATTAAATTAAAATCCGAACGAAAACACCTGGTTCGATTACGACATTAACTCTAAAGTTGTAACAGTTCAAAGAAATATGGCCGTCGAAATTTTGAATTACATTGTGGTAATAACTTTAAAATTGTTAACATCATAAGTGTTCACCGGATGTTCAAAAAGCGAATGAAGCTGCTCGCAAAATCCAGTACCTAATAACTTATTGAGAAATGAATAATCCCAGTAATTAAATTAATTATTCAGTACTTAAAACTGCCAGACGGCTTAGTTAGAACTTCGATACCTTAACTCTCTAGTTAAACTATTTCGGGTGGCAAAGCTATGGAAAGCCTATAATTAGCGAACAGTTCAACCTCTCAAAACATTAGCTGCCGGTATCTTAAATAGGGTCTCTCATAGGACTATATAACTACTGGACTAAATCGAACCGCATTCTACAATGGACTTTGACACATTCACTGCCTCACCCTGCCCCAGCGCGGCGCTACAGTACAGGCGGGCCACTCCCGCAAGTGTTGTTGAACCATTACATGTGAGTGATGATTATTCTATGTGTTAAATCATTGTATGCATTGAGAGATGAAGTCGTATGGAGTTTGAAAAGTTTTTCTGAACATTTTTATTTTTTACTAGCGGCCCGTCCCGGCTTCGCCCGGGCGGCCCTTTGTTTCTGGCAATTTTTTAAATGTTTCTCTTTTTTTCTTTCCGTAAGAACCATCCTCGTACTTCAAGGTATATTCTAAAAAAAGAATTAGCGAAATCGGTTCAGCTGCTCTCGAGATTTGCGCTTAGCAACACATTCCGCGATTCATTTTTATATTATAGAAGATGGAGGGTACGGCACTGATACCGGTATTTTTTTCAAAATCGCGGCGTATCATTATTTGCTTGTATATTTGGATAGAAGACACATATAAAAATAAAAAATGTTCTATAACATAATGTTTAAGGACATTATGTTATAGAACATTTTTTATTTTCTTCAGGTTTCTGAGATATTCACTAATGAAAATATCTATTGCTCCCATGATTTATAAGCTTCAAATAATGTACCTACTGGTTGGACTTATATTTTCACGTCCAAAAGGTACGAGTATAACCTCCCAGATGCGTTAGATGTAAATAGCAGTACAGTAATTAGGTTGTATGATTTATTATCCAATTAGTCAGCGAGCCCGTAACCTTAATTATGTTTATTCGCTACATTAGCTTTTAGCGCATATTCTCTTATGTGGTCTGTACCTACTTACAATAAGAGACAGAGAGGTCAAGAGGTATTTTGTCAAAAGGTATTTCCAAAAATAATTCGGAGCGCTGCTGATACAAAAACGTAGCCATTATTACATTATTACAAGCATCTGCTTAGTCCACACTTAGCTACGAGATATCACCCCGAAGAAAATCCTACAGTTCCTAGCCGCTGCCACATCCAATAATACATAATAATAATAGTTGAAAGAACAACACAATAATCAAAAAAAATAAAAATATTATAATAATTTGGCGATGTTGAACCTTACCTCTATATTATTAATAGTTGCGCCCGCTGCTTCGCCCGCGTGGAAATCTGTGTTTCCTTCCTCATGAATCACTCTATCTATAAAAAAACATATGCAGTGATGTCTGCTACTAGCTTTTATCTGACTTTAAAAAAAGAGATGCCATTCGGAGGTATTTTTATAAGTTAGTTTATCATCGTTTGATGTCTTGGGGGAGGCCTATGTCCAGCAGTGGGCTGCTCTGTGTGGAATAGAATCCTGGATGGAATTAAGAAATGATTGATCGGCAGTGCATTATAGACATAGACCAAAATAAGATAAAATAGATATATTGTCGAGGACAACCGGTTCTCATCCCCACCATCGGAGCCGCGGACGCCGGCCGCCCGACGACGCTGCGAACGAGGAGAGCAGCTCGCGGCTGCATTCATACACATCGGGCCACCGACCAAGATACACGTTTTCCTCTCTCAAATAATACAGCAAATCCATACAGTCCACTCATCTTTCATTTATACAAATACCAAAGTATCGAAGATAACACAACAATATATAAATTAAATTAAATTCGTTTATTGATTCAGACTTATTATATATCCATATTGTGATTTATTATAGAATTTAAAAATTACAGCCATATAGCCTGATCAAGATGATGATGATGATATTATAAAGTACTTTAGTCCCTTATTAAAAAAGTCAACTATTTTAAAAGTATGTATATATTTTATCTTATTTTGGTCTATGTCTACATGGAATGCCGATCAATCATTTCTTAATTCCATCCAGGATTCTATTCCACCATCCATTCATCTCATCGTATCCATCATGATTACCAACATGACAAACGAAACAATGACGTAATGCGAAGACAACGGGAATAGGTAGACGTGATCCATCATTTTATTTGGCTGCGCCAGACAAAATTGTGAGGAGACGAGTGATTTTATATTTATGTATTATGCGCGAGTTCATGTTTATTTCTCGGGCAACATGTTGAAAAGTAGGTGAAAATACTAAAATAAAAAATGTTTATTGTCATTCTCTTAACACTTCGAGTGCTGAAATCACACCGTATGTGTTTTCTACAAGTGACTAATATGCGTAAATACACACTAGCGTAGCGGCTGAGAAAATACAGATCTGTGTGACTCAGCACAGCCGTAATATTTTTCGAACGAAAAACATTACAGCTGTGGAGGTAACGCTCCTTCTTAACATACATACAACTTATGTAGGTACATAAGTAGTATGTATATCTGTGGCGCATCTGGCAAAGGTCCGAATGCGACGCAGGAGGTTGCAAGTACGATTCCCGCCTTTTAACAAATATATAAACGATATGCAGATGTTTGTTCCGGAACCTCTGGATGTACTTTGCTTATGTTGGGGTTAGTTATATGATGCTGTGTGAATTATCGAGTTCTTCCACTAGTGGACGAGAAATGTCCGGCAGCGCATACCACTGCGTACTGCGTTGTGATCAAGAGACGGCTTGACGCTTAAAATTACCTACTGAGAGTAACTGTAGCGTTTATAAAAAAAAATTACTTTACAGGACATAGATTAAGAATATTGTAATCCGTTTAGATAGATAGATAGATAGATATATTATTTATTCAAACAAATAGGTTACATCATTGAGTTAGTAGTGCCTTAAAGCCTATGTTAGGTTTGTCCAGGTACTGAAGTTAACGAACGATCTGACAACAATACAAGTTAACCTATATTAATTATTACCCTAGATCTTACATTTAAAAAAAATCTCATTTATACCTAAGCATGATAAACACACTCACACTTACCTAATTTAGGTATTTTAGGATTACAAGAGTTAATTATCAGATTAAATAAACCTGTTTCTCAGGCAGAAGGTATTTATAACACATAGGTAATACATGTCTTCGGCAAAAAAAAAATCTTAATGTTTAATATGAACGTAAGAATAATCGGTAATAGCGATAAAACAAACTTTCATTACTTCATAACGATAGCTGTCGACCAATATTTCCATCCATTAAAAAAGCAATCACATAAACCAAGTTCAAAAGACCAACTTGAAATGAAAATGTCACATGATGTGTTCACATATTGGCTGAGATCCAAGCGCTGAAAGCTGTGACCCTGGTGTATACGGACGGATTGCCAAACGAACAGCCTTCAGCCAAGCCGAATGACACCACTCCCACCTGAAAGGAATTGATGTTACTGATTTAGCAGGTACTTCTGATAACGAAGACAGCTTGGACTAAAGGATGTCGCAGATTAGAGGCACACAGCACTAAAATGTGCAACGAAATATGGGCTTTAACTCGTAACGATTAGTTACATTTCCGTGGTAAAACCGTTAAATATTTACTGTAAAGATCCAATTACATCTACCGGCACAGTGCGTGTCCGAGCCGCGCAGGCATATTCATTCCGCCAGCACGGCCGGATCTGTCTGCGTATGCACTGCAGATATAAATACGTTTATTCACACTGTATAAATACGTTTATACATACTTTTTGTCTGTCAAGGCACGTGTCTGGCACGCTCAATGTCTGTAGATATAACTGACCGGTCTGGTAATACTTTACGACCGATGTCGGTCACCATGCGATCGCTATCTAATTCCAAACTGCGTGCTTAGGACCAGCCAAATCCACCTGACAACCGAATGAGTATCGATTGAAATGAGTACCTACGAAAAATCTTAGATTTTTGAAAGGAATTGCGCATGAATATTTAGTTTTGGAGCATTGCCCAAGTTGGCCTAGAGGGAGTTACTTAGACTTTGCATATGGATAGTTCAAATCCAGGTCACGTAAAATTAGAGTTCTTCATAACGCTAATCTAAATTTGAAACTACGAGTTCATTCTATTAGATTTTTCGTTTGTTTGTCACATTCCTATGGCCGATAATTATGATTCTTTGATAATGGCTATTGTGTCTGGTTGGACAGTTTTCTGCCAGTGTCAAGTAATGAAAAATAATTGTAAATTATCGGAGTCATTATATGTCAGCTAATCATTGTTAAAGACAATTTCGCAAGGTGCACTTTTGAACTGTTTGAGAAGAGATTTGATCATTGATTTGATTACCAACCAGCGTATTTATTTACGTTATGACTCATTGTACCGAGTGCTATTTATTTTATTTTTCATTAAGGCACAAAGAGTTTACAATACTCTTAAAATTGACCGTATCAATAGACTAAGTGTTTTTCTCATCGTATAAAAAGGTGCCAATATTGCCCGCACCACGTTACTGGCGCAAAGATGCTGTGTTTGATATTTGCTTGTTTGGTACAAACAGCTGTGATAAATGACTTGTTGAAAAGTGTTTTTGTTATTGACCACAGCAGTAAGAGGTCCTCCGGAGTCACCGTCACAGGTGCCAACATTGCCTGTACTTACCGCTGGTGCAAATATGACTATCCTCGATTTTTACTTATTTAGTACGAACAGCTGTGACAATTGACCTACCAAAGTATTTTTGTTATTGACCACAGCAGTAAGAGGTCCTCCGGAGTCACCAACACAGGTGCCAACATTGCTTGCACCGCTGCTGGTGCAAATATGGCTGTCCTCGATCTTCACTTGTTTAGTACAAACGGCTATGAGAATTGCCTTACCAAAGTATTTTTGTTATTGACCACAGCAGTAAGAGGTCCTCCGGAGTCACCATCACAGGTGCCAACATTGCCAGCACCGCTGGTGCAAAGATGACTGTCCTCGATCTTCACCTGCTTAAGACTCTGCTGGCAAACCGCGTTCGTGATGATGCTAACTGTGCGTTGGTGTAAGGTGGTCGTGGAACTGGTTTGGGCTGGTGAAGAAACAAATAAATTAATATAAGATATTTTATATAATTTAGGACAAATCCAATGAACCCGAACTCGAAGGGGTTAAGTCGTTTTGTTTAGGGATTCCTATGGCCATAGGAACTCCTAAATAAACTGTCTCCATCATCGGACCAACTCGATGGTTCCGTATAAAGGCATTGTCACCGAACTTACAAAAGTATACCAAAGTCAATCGGTTGAAGTTCTATGGTCTAAAATTCAGTTGCTAAATTCATCCCACACTATATAATATTACCAAACAAACAGCCAGCTTCAAATAAATAGAGTTTTTTTAGGTGGGTACTGTACCTACCTATATACTCTTATTGTAGAATTGAAAAAAACGAAAACGTGTATATATTTTGTAAGGTCTATAAAAAGATTTCACTAAAAACGAGAAAATAATAACACCTTATAAATCACAATAAAGATGAACTTCGCTAATGCGGGTCCGACAATTACCTACTAAAAACTGGGTTTGTATTTCAAAACTACCTGGATTAATTATTGCGATAATAATGAAATTTGACCCTGGAGGTAACTAAATTTTCCTCTACAATTTTGTTGTTCTCGGGTACGCAGACAACAAACGAAACCAGCTAATTTTGCCAAAAATTTCGAGACCCTGATTATACTTAATTTTGGGTAGGTAGGTAGACAAAATACTAAAACGTTTGTTGACTGATGACGTCCCCTAAACATGCTGAACAAATTTGCCAGAAAAATATTCAGGAAACTTTCAAATCTAAAAAAGTTTAATCTAGCATCAAAAACACTAGATTTTTATAACTATACCCTCTTTACCCAAGAAACATAAAAAGGTACTCCAAAGAACTTATATTATATCCGAAGTACTTACCAGGAGAGCAGAAGTTGTAAGGAGATACAAAGAGATGCTTAGATTTATAGTTAAAAATCAAATGTTACTCACATATGATTTTGTCCACATGGAAACAAAAAATATATAGGTACTCGTATCTTTTTTACCTATGTTAGTTCTAGTGTTAATATATTTTTTAAATTTTTATACTGTTCTATTGTGTGCACTGTATTTTTGTTTGTGATATGGGTCTTTTTCTGTGCCTGAAATAAACTAAATTTATTTTATTTATTTATTATTTATTTAATAATACCATATCGTGACTACTTTATGCTTCACGTTTATGCAGTAAGTAAATCTTATGGTAGAAAGTTATACTAAGACAGTACACTTTGTTGGTATGATGTCGTCCCGGCCTACCACCGGAAGACTTGGTGGCAGGGCGAGTCTGCAGTGATTTATTTATTTATGATTCAAAATCCACAATAATACAAACATGTATGCCCTTAATTAATACAAACAATAATCGAACATTATTATCAATTTTTGAAAATCAATTTCGCCTGATTATTTTTGAAAGAAAAGCTGGATTATTCTATCAAAGATTTTACAAAACAATCCCTAGAATCTTTTCTTTCAAAAATATCAGGCGAAATTGATTCATCCTTTGAAGCTGTAATGCCACCAAGATACGTTAAGGATAGAGGGCTATTAAAGCTTTATTCTTTTATATAGTAGGTTTACCTTCCTCTACAAAACAGAAACTGATTTCATAATTAATCTCGTCTATTATACCTCGAGCAATGGGCATATGAGTAATTTAGTTAGCAAGGAAATTTTATGAAACGGACCTTGTCATACAATATTAATATAATAGTAGGAAAATCGGACCCCAGGGTCTACGCATTGTTTTCCCGGGTTACGCCTACGGACGCAATAACACATAAACCAGGAAGGAATATATCAAGCACGACAAAATATTTTCCTACCAACTCATCATCATCGGCCTATGTTAGTTAACTGCTGGACATAGGACTCTCCCAATGAATCTCCCAATGCTTGACGCATCCAGCATCTCCCTGCAGTCTTTATCTGAATCTTATCCTTCAGAGAAACTCCCAGCATAGCTATTTCCATAGCTCGCTGAACGATCTTGAACTAGTGGACCAGCCTTATCGTGAGTGTCCTATCTCCGTAAGTACTGATTGAAAGCTTTCGTTTTCAAGCATTGCGGTATGGATGACGAGAAGACGGCGTAGTCCAACCAACTAAGTGATTTCAATATTTGAATTATTTCATTTCAATTGGCTTTAAGATTAGAATTAAGGACCAAAAGAGGCACTCCTGCTTGGTCCATCCACTTTATTGGCCAAGTCATAGCAAGCCTAGGACCTTTCACTGGCTGTCAAAAAAATAAATACAAAATGATTTATTTTCCATTTCACATAAGAGATAAGTACACATTACTGGCGGCCCCCGCACGAGGCAAGCCTGTGTCGCGGGAAGCCTGTTTACAAAGGTAACTTTAGATTTAAAAAATGCTTGATTGCAAATGCGAAGAGATAATAATATTACGTCTCGGCCAACCCTTGGATGCACCATAAGTTAGCTCCTACCTTTCTTTATTCGGTCACTTAAACTTATACAGGTAAGCCCGCAATAAGACTTCTGGTTAAATCATAAATGCGTCCCTTTTGTCCAACTCTTGTACTATTTGTACGAAGGGTTCTGTAGGACAAGTTGAGGGATGATTCATCCCTTCGTGCTCGTTTGTTCCTTTCAAGAGTGGGTTGTGGTAATGGAGGACATTTGGGCTATGTTTGAGATTGTTGGTTTTTTGGTTTATGCTGCGTAAACTACGAAATGGTGTGGATGTTAACTTTTATATCCGATGTTCAGGGATTATAACTTAGTCCGCAATGTTCTTTATTTTTCTTGTTGGTTATTTTCTATGTATAATAAGAAATATCAATATAATTTAAGGCAGCACCTCGAGGAAAATTAGCGCCGCCAAGTATTTTAGTAAAGTAAACTAAAGTATAGTTATTGCATTGAATACATGTGTATAAAGGTGTTATAATATAATTGTGATTCAATGTATTTCTGCAGTTAAGTGTGCAATGTCAGATTTACAATGTGATGAAATTAAATTGCAAAGATATAATTAAAATCAAAAAATTTGTAAAATAAATAATGAAAATTATCCTATCTTTATACTTAGGTAGTATAAAGCTAAAATAGGTGGCGGCGCTAGTTTGCCTCGAGGTGCTGCCTTAAATTATATTGATATTTATTTTTAACTTTACAAAAAACTATTTCACAGACATTAAAAAAGCTTACAAAGGGTATCACAAAATGCCCAATGATTTTTTTATTTGTTCGTTTTCTATATTATAACGAGGAAAGGTTTGATTTTTTGTTTGTTTGTAACGAATAGGCTCCGAAGCTACTGGACCGATTTGAAAAATTCTATCACCGTTAGGAAGCCTAAATATCCGTGGTGAACATAGGCTATATTATATTTTCAAAAAAGTAAGGGATCCTTACTAAAACTCCAATAATGTAACCCAAGGTGTGAAAAATGTACCTATAAAATTCCTTGCATATCAATACGCCATTTTTTCTAAATAAACGTGGTTGCCTAGCAACGCTCTTTTAACAGCTAGTAATACAATAAAATAGGTGGCGGCGCTAGTGTGCCTCGGGGTATGTACTAATCTTTTTATCTATATCAGTAATTTAGTACCCATAACAGAAGCTCTGCTTAGGTTGGCTACACAACCATGTTTTTATTTCACCACGTTTGGTCAATTGAATTCAATTTTACAATACAATACAATACAATACAAAAATTCTTTATTGTACACCATAATCAAATTAATAATTACAAAAATACATTATATGCGACAGGTACAATGGGCGGCCTTATCGCTTAGAAGCGATCTCTTCTAGGCAACCTTTGGATGGAAAGAATTATATGAATTTAAGAAAAGGCAGGGGCATTTTATTTCATTTTAAGTAATTAAAATTGTACATCCGCAAGTTTAACACGATCAATTATTATTAGTTTTTTTATTGTGTAATTTTATGTATATTTTTTTCTTTTTTTAATGTTTTATTTGTTCTAATATATGTATAGGTATTGTAATTAACTAGTGTAATTGGTTGTAATATAAGTAATCGTGCTAGTTAATAATTAAATAAATAAATAAATAAAATAAATAAATAAAAACACCGTTGACCGTATTTTGTAGTTATAAGACCTACTATGTAACACGGTTATCTTATCACAATCAACTTTATTTTTCTTGAAAAGTAGATTATTTAAACATACCATCAGAAGTCTTTCCAAACCCGGAGATGGTTCCAGTAAGTCCGGCAAGGTTGAAATTTGCGTCGGCAGCAGTTGGCAGTGGAATAGCACTGATATAATCTGCAAGGAAGTGTTTTGTTGAAAAATCTTTGTAGCTCTAGCGTACTAGCCAAAAGCTAAACAGTTGAATTATTCAGGTCAATTATTTTATGAATAGGTCGGTAGTTTTTTGTCTATTTATGCAACATTTCAGCTCGATCTATTAGTCCACGATATCTTAGCTCATGGCTTCACAAACTTCACAAACTTTCTCTTGTATTATATTAACAGAAGTAATTTTAAAGAAAAGTAACACTCATATTATAAATGCGAAAGTTTGAACGGATGTATGTATGTTACTTTTTTACTGATGTTTGTGACTAAACGGATCGGGCTTCCTTTGCATACAGGTAGTTCCAGGCCGGGAATAAAACATTAGCTACTTTATATTCCATAAATCAGTTCCCATGGGATAGAAATAAACTTAAAACGTTTCTATAGAAACCACGAACGCGAAGCCGCGAGAAGTAGCCGCTAGAACCTATCAAATAAATAAAAATTTACTCACTAGTGTAAGCAACTCTCTTAATCTTCGCCACCATAATATCATTCGTGATATCCACATCGTTCCACATCGGATGCACCACCACATCTCTAGTATCTATCCTTGTCCCTCCCGTGAAGATGGTGACGGATCCAAGCACGATAGTGAACTGCGTCGCTTTGGACTGGCCGTCCCACCAGCAATGGGCTGCGGTGAGGATGCGTGTATTGGAGATCAGTGAACCGCCGCATACTGATTGGAGGCCGGTGGTTAGCATGGCGATGATGCCGGCCTGAGGATATCCATTTCATACTTTTAGTGGTAGCAATGACTTACTAAGTATGTTATAATAAGTAAATAACATACTTAGCATGTACTACATACCAAGTATGGCGTAGTATGACAAAACCTCCAGTTCACATGTTTTTGTACAACTGCAGATTATTTAAACGTTAACTTGTAGTAAATTTAATGGAAAATCAAAATATATGTAGATGTTACCAGGTATTCCTACAAAAAAATGAAGAAATCTGCGAAAGAATGCATTATACCCTAGTCATACGCAAGCGCAGCAGGCGGTACTTGCCGGAAATGTTTAGGGGCCCGCGCGGGGGGGTGCTAATAGACTGGATAAAGCACAATCTCAAAATACTTGATGATGCAATGTGAATAGTTCTGCTATTTTATGTCAATCAGAAGATAATAATTGGTATCAGTAACATTAATAAGAAGTATAATTATAAATAATAGTATTTTATATTGGCACGCATCGTCAGGAAGTTCCTCTCTCTGCAGCCCTAGTCATCTACCGTTTGAGCTTAGCTTCGCGGTCGGTGATCTACCGTTTTGATATATTTTCACAGTAGAATAGTTTCATAATATTGTATTGTATTTTCTATAGTTAAAAACGTATTTTATAACGAGAATTTGAATAAATTATGTGAAGTCATAATACTACGAACTAGTAACACTTACTTGATGAGGAATCGCAGAAGCAGCGTCCACTTGGCTCCCACCAATAATCCTGGTGTGCAATCCTTCATATTGCAGCAACTCCAAGGCCTTTGGCACTCCAACTTTCATATGATACCCAAACACGGACCCATGACAATAACTGATGCAAAGAGCTAGAACTAAAACCACCGACTTATGCATCATCGTCCTGATTTAACAAAGACCGATGCTCGTTCTATATTTCACAGAGTTTAATCTCAATATATACTAAAAGTATCAATATCTAGCAATCTAATCTTATAAAACTCCGAAAACAAAATAAATCAGTGTAATAATTTCGGTTTAATTGATGGAAATCGAATGTGCAGTAGTAACTAGAACATCAGATATTGTTTCTTGTTACGGATACAAAAGTACCTACTGATAATGACTCATCTAGAAGATAATGCAGATAGCGGAAACACGTATCAATATTATCATTGAAATCGCCAATAACTATTGTTTTTGTTGTTGTGTTTAATTAAAATCAAATCTTTTATTTCACTATCTTTAAGGATAACAGAATTTCTGTGAATCTTGAAAGTTGGTTAAAGCATCGATGTTTTGCACTAAATAGTAGGGGGTTTCTATAATGAACAGTTTTATAATGTTATCATCATCATCAGCCTATAGCAGTCAACTGCTGGACATAGGCCTCCCCCAATGAGCGCCATAGCGCCTGTCTTCAGCTTGCCGCATCCAGCATCTACCTGCAATCTTTCGCAGATCGTCATCCCACCTGGTCGTAGGGCGTCCTACACTATGTTTACCCAATCGTGGTATCCACTCAAGAACACGTTTGCCCCAGCGGCCGTCGTCGGCCGTCGTCGTTATAATTTTATAAGTAGTATTATGTAGGCAACTATCCGCATAGGTAACTATCTGTAGTAAGTAGTAGTACATAGATAGATAGAAAACACTGTATATAACACATGTGCAATGTGCATTTAAATATCGACTTTTATAAATAATATTTGAATACGTTTTATATTGACGGCATCAGATGACAGACAGCTCGCAGGCCACTCATTTGAAGTTTGTGGTAAGGCAATTTTTGTGAAATGTATTTAAAAATAACGTTGTATAAGCCTATATTTGAATGCACATTTTTTATTCATGTGCGCACTCCTTTACATAGTGCGTGATATGCACGTAGCCGTTTCATTTTCTTCAAACAAAGCCTTGTAATTAATATTACTGCCCAGCCCTTATAATTTCTCCAAAAATAGCCAGTAAAAAGGAAATAAGGCCCCTTAAGATCCGTTTACACTTCAAAGCTATTTTACGATTTCCTTATTAAAACGGCCCGCAATAATTAAGTCCCACCTTTGTAGAAACCAAGGCCTGTGGCTCTGCGGATTGGCTTCGTCAGATCTTTGACACGATTAATATTGTCTTTTGTGTAAGTGGTATTGGGTGGTGCTTTGAGGAATAGTTGGGGTAAACCTACATACGATAGGGTGCTACAGGTAAACTCTATTGATGGATATTTTTCATTACTGAACAAATCGGCAAAAGTTTTTAATTATTGTGTCTTTTGGAACTACCTAAAAAGGGCTAACGTTGGAATTTCACATGACCAACTGTGCGAGGAATCGGTCGAGCGTGTTTCGCCCTGTGGTGGTTGTCAGAGACACTGGAGACCACTATGATGAAGAGCTGTTTTTTCGTATCTGTGCACTCGCTTCTTCAGTATGGCGTAGAGCTGTACGGCAGAGCCGCGGACTGGGAGCGATTGTTCAGAATGCAGAAACGAGCGGTACGAGCTATAGTGCGAGTTCCGTGGGACACGCCCGCGCGTCCAATATTCCGTTCCCTAAAGATTATGACGGTTCCTGGGTTGGTCATATTCCATGCGGCCATGTATGCTCGAAGCCACCTCGACGAGTACTCCAGGTTCGGCGACGATCACAGGTCTACTCGTCACGCACACAGTTTGAGAGCTGTGCCGCAGCGTCTCACGAAATCGTCGAAGCTGGTGCATGTAATAGGGCCGGCTGTTTATAACCGTCTTCCAGCAACGGTTGTCAGTGCCTCCTCAACGCAATTCTTCAAAAACAAACTAAAATTCTGGCTCATTGAAGAATGTCACTATAAAGGTTGCGGGTTCGATTCCCGCCTCGGAACAATTGTGTGTACGATCTGCAGATATTTCTTCCGGGTGTTCTGATCGTTTTCTATGTATAATAAAAAACATCTATATATGTAATGTATTGTATTATGTATATCAGTTATCTTGTACCCATAACACAAGCTCTACTTACCATGGGGCTAGATAATGCTGTGAATTGTCCAGCATTATTTATTTATTTATTTAAATTTAGTGAAATAATTGACATTTTGTAATTTATTATTTTTATTTAATCAATTTAGTATGATAATATGTACTCTTATTATCAATTGATAATTAAATTATAATTAAGAACATGACATGTAACATTATAAACGTTATTAATAAATAATCTGAATCTGAACCTAATACCTTAAAAACATAGTTTTAATACCTGTGTTCAATGAATTGGTATTTGTGTAGGTGGTCGTCGTAATCAGTCCTGAATATTTAAAATAAACTAGAAACCTATTGTGACCTTAACCTAAATAATATTGCCTGGATATTAATACCGAAGGTTTACCTATCTCGAAATCAATTTGCGGTTACTTCAGATCCTTCGGTAGATGGAGTGGAACAGGCAATAATTATGTAGGTAATAAATACAAGCATCCGCACCGATATTGCTATTTGATACTGAGTCATATAAATTAATTTGAACCTTCCAAATATTGTTATTAAGATTCAATTTGCTTCGTACGCTTTCTAGTATGTTGATTCTTATACCCAAATTTGTAAATACCTGAAAATGCTTTGTATAATTTTAGGTAAATTATTTTATTTTAGTGCTCAGTGATATGTTTAGGTTTATGTTGAAAGGAATTTATTTTTACCTTAGAATTTAACAAATACTTCAACTTAAAATATCGCACCTCGGGTATTAACAGTTTTTTATTCTATTTTAGGTTTATGTCGAGCTATTTAAATAATATTAATTGAATAAAATAATCAAACATTTATTATTTTTATTAAGCTTAATAGACACCTACACAATAATATAAATAGATGATTTCTAATACATAACAGCAAAAAAGGAATACGATGAACGGATAACCTGAAACAAAATAAATACATTAGTTTTCATTGTTATTATTTATCGGCAAACATCACGATCACATAGTGATCTTTCGCAAGTCGTAATACCACCAGGCCGGAGGGCGTCCTACCCTCCGAGCTGAGATGCTAGATACGTCAAGCTGAAGACAGGGCGCTATGGCGCTCATTAGGGGAGGCCTATAACCAACAGTGGATTATTATAGGTAGCGGTCCAAACATATGGTCTATAGACAAATCTGCAAGCTGCGAAGGTCACAAGAAACATCATCATCAGCCTATAGTAGTCCACTGGCGGACATAGGCCTCCCTTAATGAGCGCCATGCGCTAGGGTCACGAAACATTTAATACATTTTCTCATTTTTAACAACATTACTGGCGGTTCATGAATTCCTCAAACTAGTTTTTAATATTTATAGTAAAATAATCACGGTTATAAAGTTGCCATAAGACAGCGTCATCATATGAAAAGCCAGCATGCAGACAGGCACTTGGCTCCTTTGCATCGCCAGCACGCAGAGCTTGCGCTCCCCGCCGCCGCGCTCCCAACCAGAGTGGAAGATGGATGTTGATACTCGACTTGCCTGTATTCAATATGTTACATATATCACTACATCGTATAAAACAAAGTCGCTTCCCGCTATCTGTCCCTATAACTACGCAACGGATTTTGATGGGGAATTTTTTTATAGCTATTAGGTTTCAAGAGGAAGGTTTACACCATTTGACACATAGATTTCCACGCGGATGAAGCCGCGGACACAGCTAGTCATTTTATAAATGCGAAAGTTTAGGTGTATGGATGTTGTTTGTCATCCCTTCACGCCAAAACTACTGCATGGATTGGACTAAAATTTTTCGTGTAGGTCTTTTTTGGACTGGAATAAAGCAAAAACTACTGCACGGATTGGACTAAAATTTTTCGTGTAGGTCTTTTTTGGACTGGAATAAAGCATAGACTAATTTTGATCGCATAAATAAGCTCCCATGGGATAGAAATAAACTTAAAACGTTTCCATTGCATCAATGCGTGCGAAGCCGCAGGCAGAAACTAAAAATAATGACATTTGACACAGCATCATGAAGCCTCTTTATTTAAATACCTCTTTGAATCTGTATGCCATTGTAGGGGATCTCGTACTCTAGTTCGAATGACGTTAGCTCAAGGGTGTGACCAAGTAAAATTATAATAAAAATCATGTTCGTAGAGGGTCTACGAATATTGTAGAGCGCCTACGAAACTCGTAGATCGTCTACGGAACCGATAGAGCGTCTACGAAATTCGTAGACATTCTACCAAACTCGCAGCCCTTTATTGTACGACTGGTAGTTTAAGTTTTAGTCAAAATTCATGACCAATTTAAACTTTTTTACACTTAAGCTTGACCACTGATGGACATTGACGTTATGGCCCAAGTTGTACTTCAAATCAATATTTTACGGGAGCTGCCCATAAAAAATGATGTATATGTATTTAATTGAAAAAACTCAATGCAATAGCGTATCCAGTTATTCAACCATAATATCATAAAAATTTAATAACCAAAATAAAAATCAATCAATTAATGCGTAATTAAGTAGTTCTTAAACACGATAGAAAATGATTGAATTATGATTTACCTCGTATGTTATGTCTCCACCAGCCAGCATATAAGCTCCTGTTATGACAATCAGACAGATAATGTACATAGAATTCGCCAGCAGAAAGGTGAGGCTTCGTTCCACGCGCTGCAATGTTGAATTATTATTTTATTAAGTTGTTACGTAGGTTAGGTCAGTTGCAAAAGTACCTGCGCAACTTAACCGACTTAACTCCTAGTTGTATAGGTACTTTTTCCATAATATAGTAGACATAATAACCATAATTTAGCGAAAAAGCTGTACAACAAGGTTACGTCCAATAAAAGAGGAAGAAAAAAAATAAATTCATTTGAAACCATGCGACATATTACAAGTATATAAGAAATATATTTATAATGCAGAAAGTAGATAAAAACAGATAGGTACAGATACAAATAATGTATAAGATATTGTATAAGAAGAGATCCAAAAAGGTCCATGTCTCAGCATTATGCCGTTTCAAGCCGAAGCTAGAAGCAGCGCTACTTTAAGACAGGTCCTCGAGTGGTGGCACAAAGCTAAACATTACATAAAAGAAAAAATATAGGTATTAAGGAGTGTCGACCTCCATTGAAATCAGTAATCTTAAATAACTTAAGTACTTTAATTTATCAAATCAGAAACGAAATAAAATTTTACGAAAGTACTTGTTTTAAACGACAAGCCGTTCTTTAGATTTAAATTGTTTTTTTTTGTCAAACATGACTTTGCCGACCCGTTTCAAAATTTTTGTAAAAATAAAAGAAATTCAATCTTGAATTTAAATTCATTGCAAGCGCTGCTTGATTGATGTTACTTTCACAGACGTTTTACTTAAGAATGGTCAAGTAAAGTTTCAATTTAGTTATATACTCCCGTGGCATAACGAGTTGTCTAATTCAATTGTTATAGCACTGTCGACTTTTGGCTCTGATGCGGGTTTGAGCCTTGTTGTCAGCAAAACGTTTATCAGATATACATACTTTCATTAGATTAGGTTAGGACCTATTGTATTATTTGGCCAATTCGTTTTATAAAAATAACATAGCCCATTTATTGAGCTTTTCATGTAAAATTTTAAGCTATGGGTAATTGTGGAAATCCAAATCTAATATGTCACAAGAGTTGTTAAGCAACTTTTGCTCACCACGTCCTTTCTAACCTCTAATTTCATATTCGTCTAGGTATTTCATCTAGTTTTGGAATGCAGCCTGCAGGTGAAAATCCACGTAATCCTTTTAATATTAGAAACTAGCTTCTGTGGTTTAGCTTGCAATTCTGGCAAGCTACATATGCACGTCAGGAGCTAAATCCTTCTCGCATTTTAAAGACGAAGTAATTTTAACTTAGCTAAAGCATTTTGATATAAGTAACGTGACGGGAGAATACTTTTTAAGATTGACGCAGGACCGTGTAGATTGGCATTAGTTTGGCCCAGCAGTGTAGTCTTAAAGCGATACCCCGAGGCAAATAAATAAATAAAATAAAAAATAAAAAAAATCATCTATTTCAGACCATGGTCCATATAGGTTACATAAAAAAACAAATTAACACAAAAAAAGCAAAAGAAATTACAACTACAAAATTGCTGATAAGGCAGGTGTGCACTCAGTGCCAGGTGTAGGTTGCAAGCACTGAATGCATTCCTACCCAATGCCGCAGGAATCGGCCGCTCAGGTCCTCAGCCAACGCTGCCAGGAGGCTGTTGCGGCTGGCGCGCAGGCAACGCAGCGCGGCGGCGCAGCGGGCTCGTAATACAGCTGGGAAGCTGTCCACGCCCGCATCAGCAAACATGCCCGACGCACTGCACCAGCGCGGAAGCCGCAACAACGCCCGGAACGCGTTATTGAATTGTACACGAAGGGCACTCATAGAACTTTTGTTTTTTTTTTTATTTTTTATTGTATCTATAAAAACAGCAACAAGCGACTCAACAATGCGAACCAATAGGTCCTGTCTCAGCATAATGTTGCTCTACCTCTCCACAAGAAGTAGAGCAACGCTGGTTTTATGACAGGACAATTGGCGCGTGTCAACACGGGTGGCAGACCACAGATACCACAAAAAAAATATACATATGAAATCTGCATCCTACAACCTAAGATTAACTCTAACATAACACTAAACACTTTACCTGAAAACAAAAAAAATACAGAAAAGAATAAAAATTTGTTCGTCCAAGCAGCTATTGGGATGACACTTACAATCCAGGACAACTGACATCTCGCAGAAAGTTATTAAATAGAACAAAGAAAATATCAGAAATTTCATTGGAGATTTTGTGATATTTATTGTACGCTTTTTTTAATGTCTCTGTTTTCATTTTTATTTTTTGTATAGAAGAAACAGAAAGTTGCCCTTGGTGGCCATCCAACTCTATTTTGAAGCAGCTCGCCTAAACATAGGCTTTGGTAACCTTCCAAAATGAAACGTTTGTATTGGATTCATGTGCTTAGAGGTTTTGTCAGGTGTTTATAGTAACTACCCTTCTGATTAGCAAATATTGTGGAAAGAGTACTTACCACAAGCTTTATGAGGCACATCACTAGGAGCACAACACTTTCATAAACCTGTAGGCTGTAGAGATTGCCCAAGGTTTTTTGCACATTTTTTGCACACCTGTAATAGATAAGTACAGATCAGACTTGGAAAAAACATTGCAGACCACACTAACATTTTTCGAGCGAGAATCGAACCCGCAAATTTATGCGTATTTTTCCACTATGTTGACTATGTTCCAATCTCTTTTGACAGAAAATAGACGCAGCGTGGTTTGGTGACAAACGATGACATTCAATATTCGAAGCGACTACAACAACTTGAGTGTCGTATTTCTCATGATTTTAACCCATTATTATAATCCTTCTAATATTATATTATTTGACGACCGATGTGGTGCGGTGGGCGAAGGTCCGCTTGCGACGCAGGAAGTTGCGGGTTCGATTCCCGCCTCGGAACATTTGTGTGTACGATCTGCAGATATTTGTTCCGGGTGTTCTCTATGTATAATATATGTAATGTATTGTATTAAGTTTATCAGTTATCTAGTACCCATAACACAAGCTCTGCTTACCATGGGGCTAGATAATGCTGTGTGAATTGTCCAGCAATATTTATTTATTACTAGCTGTTCCCCGCGGCTTCGCCCCCGTGGAAAACTAATCTCTGTGTCAAATGGTTTGAATTATAAAAAGTATTCTATGTTAGACTCCTGGTTCTAAGCTACCTCTCCACCCATTTTCAGCTAAATCGGTTCAGCCGTTCTCGAGTTATAAGCGTTGTAACAAACACGACTTTCTTATATATATATATATATATAGAGAAGATAAACGCGAAAGTTTGTCAGGATATTTGTTGCTCTTTCACGCAAAAACTACTGAATGGATTTTCATGAAACTACACAATAATATAGCTTACATATCTGAATAACACAAAGGCTACTTCATATAGATATATTGTATATTATCTAAAATATCTATCACCACTGGTGAAACCGCGGGGCGCAGCTAGTTATTAATAATTAATGTTCTACAGGCTACAGTTCTACAGATGCTGGATGCGTCAAGCCCAAGACAGGGCGCTATGCGCTATATAAAATACCTTTCTATGTAATGTCCTGTTTCATATGTAAATACATACCTATGTATATATCAGTTATTAACACCCATAACACAAGCTCTGCCTACTATGCCGCTGATAATGCTGTGTGGATTGTCCAGCATTATTTATTAAATTACTTTCACTTACCACAAAGCATCTTCATGCAGCCTTATCCCTGCCACAAAAGCCTCCCTCCGCTGTTCTTCCATCTCTCTCCTACTTCCAATATCTTCATAATCTTCTATACCTTTCTCACTCAAACTTCCAAAGCACACTTGAACCGCTTTAAACTTGAATCCAACGATGACTAAGGAGCATATACAGATGCAGTCAATGTACGCCATTATAGCTACTGCGTAGAACCAATGGATGACGGCAAGGAGTCGAAGAATGTTGACTAAAATACCGCTGTCTGATGCCTTGGGGTAGAAGAGTATCTCTGTTTGGACTGGTATTCCTGTGAACAAACACACATGGTTGAATTAGACAAGTCAATATCTAGAGCAAGACAGAGTACAACTTACAGAATTTCCCTATAAGACGCACATTGCAAGTTAATTATCATTATCATCAACCTACAATGGTCAACTGTTGGACATAGACCTCCGCAGTCTGCCCGCAGTCTTTCACAAGTCGTCATCTCGCTTGGCTGGAGGGCGTCCTACACTAGGTTTGCCAAGTCGCGGTCTCCACTCATGAGACCGCAACTCGGTAAACGTAGTGTAGGACAGGTAGCAGTAGTGCGCGGCCACGCGCGACTTATCAACGGTGTAGTCCACGGCGCCGCTGCCAACCCCATCCATCCTTATTTGAATTGAGCCATTAAATAAAGAATATTTAGTCATAAATACCTTCAGTAAAATAAGCTTTTATTCCATCGACCGTAGCTGCAGCCAAAGTGCTATACGACACCCCCCAAACCAGAAGAGACAACGTCATAAACCGCTTCACACACGCCTTGTCCACCCCATCACTTATAAATCTCTTTCCTTCTATCAAGCGGTAAAGAAGAAAAGTAATGTCCTTCTTGTAAACGTAATACAACACAATTTTCCCCAATATAGTAGAATGAGCTAAAGTAAACTGCACGACATCATTTCTCTCTTTATCGGTCAAATCTGTTCGGCAATTTGCCAAAAATTCGTCGAAAAACGTAGCGATCGTGTAAAAGTTTGATATAAAAGCCCAGAGCGGGTAAATTCGTTTTTCGAAATTGGTTTTTTCGCGCGGTTCGTACCAACAATCACCGAAGCCTAAGTAGTAAATGCTATTGCATATCAACTTCATGTAATACTTCTGGGGGTAGACCTCCTTTAGGTTTCGAGACACGCTCATGATTGAGTATGCGGGACGGGTTTCTAAGCTGACGGTTAAAAATGTTCAATGAATCCATTGACTGTAAGGGTGCGAGCCAACTTTGGTTCACGATTACTTCGTTACGTCTTAACTCAAACCAGAGACATAAAAAAGGTTTAATTGAATTGCTTTTGAAACTATCATGGTTATTAACAAAAAACATTTATAACGGGATATTTACCATTATTATTATTATATTAGCCCGGAGTGTCCACTGCATATTTACCATGATTTGATTTATTACTTTTTTAACATTTCCGCACAGTTTCATGCGCCATGATCACGGAATAACTGAAGGTATTGCTAGTAAATTTTTATTGACATACCGATCTACCCTCATTTTTGTCTTTTGCTACGAACGTTACCACGACCATGATTATAAATTAGATTTATGTTATTAACCATGATAGTCTGAAAAGTTTTATCACGATTATATCGTTGCGTCGACGTCTTTACTCAAACACACACACAACAGAGACATGACAAGATGTTTAGTTCTAAGATCTTGTTACTTTGCCAAGAAGCCCCAAACATACCAATATACCTTAGTCTCACATTTTAGCACAGCTAGACATTAAGTAGGTAACTTAAATCTACTTATAAGTGCCAAAAAATCTCATGTAGAATTCAAATAAAACTTTCTTTTTTATCTCTAAATCCAGATGACGTACTATGGACAAGAGATCAAAATCATTTTATAAGTTTATTTTAGTATAAAACCTTGCTTAGCTAACGCTCTGGTTTCCTTTTACGCTTTTACACTTAGGAAGCATAATTCATAATCTTTATTCACTCACAATAATAGAATTGTATCTGAAATGTTGTACATGCACATGCGGACCGTATTGAATATAATATACAACGTCATACACAATGAATACTTAAGTCATTTAAAAAATACAATAATAATAACAAATAATAATTCAACAAAATAAAAAAGCGTAAAACTCGGTTTTATAAGAATAAAGCCTTTAGGTTTTCAAAGGTATTTTTTGTTTTTAATTCTTGTGAAATCATCAGCTAGTAAAAGACATTCGTCCGCTTACATAAATACTCCGCTTTTTAGTGTTCCATTTACAAACATTATACATTTCATTAGAATTTATCTTTGAAAATGGAATTAAGAGCGCCTTCTTGGTGATTTTTGGATGTTTACAAGAAGGTTGATTCTTATTCTATGGTAGAATGCGTAGGTATCAAACAATTAAAATCATTTTTTACTACAAATTGAACCTGGCTTATTCAATTAAAAATGTCATCGAGCTAAAATTAAGTAAATTAAACGCAAAAGGTCCGGCATTATTTATTTATCTGTTGTTTTCAAAATCACATGAAATATATTTAAAGACTTCAGACTAATTCGTGAAGTAGAGAAATATTTTACTGAATGTAAGTTTTGATTATTTTATTTTCTCACAATTGTAGTGAAAAGTAAAGTATTTTACTCGTTCAAAACTAAACCACTATTGATGATTATTCTATTTTAATAAGACCTTTATGATGATGTTTTCTACTATGTGCTAGCTGTTCGATAGACTTCGGGTAAATTTACTTCAGCATGAACGTGATTCAACCCATTACAACCAATTGGTAGCTATAATATATCTAAATAAGACCACGGATCGGCCTCCCTCATTGACCAACTTTTGAAAGTTTTGACCAGCGGATACGCAGTCTCTCATGTACCGCAATGGGTTAACAGCTTTATATTAGTCAAATTACAATGAAACCCAATTGCCTTTCGTAAAGTTATAATCCAACTTGGTAGCATTTAAACTTTGTAACTCTGTTAGGAATTTATTTAATACGTTAAATGGTATGGTTAGGCTTTGCAGACTAAACTTAGCCCAAATTGATTAATTTGCTTTTGAGTTTTTATTTCTTTTTTAATGAAGGTTATACCAAAGATACTACCAGCAGTTTTATATTAAAATTTATAAGTGTGTAAGTTTATTTAGAGACTGTGAATGAAACTCAATTTTAGAAGGTAGAAACCCTTCAGAGTATAATTATAAATGCGAAAGCTAGGATGTTTAGATGGATGGATGGATGGATGGATGGATGTTTTTTACTTCACGCCAAAACTAGAAACAACGTGTATGTATTTATCGGATATACTTCGCCTATTAGTTTATTTCCCAATATTACTTACAGTCAATCGTGATTAGGAGATAAGGTTAACATTTGTACATTTTTTTGAATTTTTTATTTCCTACTAGCTGCGCCCCGCGGCTGCACCGGCGTGGAAATTTCTGCACAATTTTACCATGTTTTCTCACCTTTTAAACCTTCCCTGGACTACGACAAACATTTCAAAACCAAAATCAGCTAAATCGGCCCAGCCGTTCTCGAGTTGTAGCGAGACTAACGAACAGCAATTGATTTTTATATTATAAGATTTCATTCTCATGATCATTTATTTCGCAGGAATGAAGATATACAAAAGGTCTTCTGGTTAAAACCTAAAATTGACGTCATCATCTCTACTATATTATTGTCCACAGTTAGACATAGATATCCCATTTGAGCACCAAAACTTGCTGCATCCAGAACGTACCAGATAAAATGACTAAAACTTCAAAATAAAATGTTCCTTCTTATTCACGTTATTGCGTGGTTTAGTCCGTGTCCCGAAAATTGACGTCATCATACTCACTATATTACAGTCCACAGTTAGACATAGATTATTCCCTTATCAGCACCAAAACTCCTTTCAGCTTGCTGCATCCATCTACCAGATAAAATTACTAAAATTTCAAAATAAAATGTTCCTTCGCATCCACGTCATTGCGTGTTTGCGTCCGTGTCTCGCCGATGTGTTGTTTAAAGCTACGACAAATCCGTTTTAAAGTTGAGTTTGAGGGGAATAGCTTTGCTTAGTTATTCTGATGGCACCGGTCGGTTGGCCGCCACTACTCGGGACCGGAGTAGAGTAGACAAGTTTTAGAAATATCTACAACAAATACAAAAAATTCAAAATTAATTTATTGACAATACAAAAAAAATGCTTATACAGTTAACAGTGGTCCCCCGCACAACGTTCAGAACTTGTATCGCGGGAGGCCGGATTAACAGATAAATTTTTTATTTTGTTTTTTTATTGAAAGTAAAAGTATATTTATTGCTTATTAAATAAAAGATGGTTCACAAAAACAATACTGTATCAATGTAATTGGCCCTTTATGGGCGTGTAATGAATAACTAGATTATATAAAAATATCGTCAAAAGGAATCAAATACACATGTCATATACAAAAGAAATAGAAATAAAGTAGGTGTTCAGGATTGGTATGCACTTTTTTGTAAGTTAGGTGGCAAGGTTGACATTAGTGACATTGACAATTTCTCACCAAGGTACGTTTATGACCGTTTGCTTTTCCGCGCCTTTTTTATAAACTACTCATTCATTCTGTCTTGAGATTTCGTCGAGAGTAGAAGTAGTTTCGTCACATTCTTTTGTTCTCGCATAAATTTAACCTTTTATTCTTTTATTATCGATCTCTATCGTGAGGTTCAATATCGATTAGTGCCGTGCATGGAATTGTTTTTCGTTGGAAGTGATAGTCGATGTTGTACGAGACACCACTGTCTAGCTCTCACGCTCTGACCAGTTTCTCCAAGCTCGCCCTAAGCTAACCCGCCAAGTGAAGTACGGATCTCGAAAGGTATAGTTAGCCGCGACGCGCCGAGGAATCCTGGAAACGAGTAGAGTAAGGCTACACACCCGACTGTCAAGGTTAGTGGTTTTTCGCAACACTCGACACATCCTTCATCCATACGATTCAACACTTCTCATTCTCATTATACAAGATAGAATCACTCTCGTCTCGTTAGTATTGACACAATTTAGAGTCACAATCATTAAAACTATCAATCATACAGTCCACTCTCTTATAGATTTTAAATCAACCAAGCTGGGAATCGAACATTTGGTCCTTCGAGCCGGATTGAATTAGTCTAGATTTTCGTTTTGTTAATTTTGTATCATTGTATTGTTCAGGAAAAAGTATTAGAATCGGTAAACTGTCGTTTGTTACCTACAACAATATTTTAAATTCGTTTCGCAAAAAATATTGAGGGTACTTTTTTTCTGTAACAGTCCAACGATCATAAACGTACTTTGTCGTTTTAATTTCCTTGCATTGTCAAACTTGGTTGACAAATAGATTGTCGTGTCAGTTGTCATTTTTAAATTCTGTTGTCAGTGCCGAGTGTTTTAAAACGGTTAAATAGCCTTAGCTTCGTATTTGTTTACATTTGTTCGTGAATAGTTTGTTGTATTCACTTATTCAGTAATAATGGAAAACGAAGGCGCAAACCAATATAGGATCACTCGGGACTATTGTTATATGCGAATGGAGTTGCTGGAATCCTCAGACCTCGAAGGGGTAACGGCAGAGGATATTAACATGATAGGTAAAGACTTTCACTCGGCACAAGTTCACGTATTGTCAGGTATGTCTAAGGCAGATCGTATCACGGAATTCGCGCATACTATTTCGTTTGATAAAAACTGTTTAATCTTAAGTCTAGGTTGTCAATGGTACATGAGCAGAAGAACAAACCTACTAACCAGTCTAGCAGTATGCTAGCAAAACTGCCAAAGATAGTTCTAAAACCATTTGATGGGAAGTTGGAGAACTGGGTGTCTTTTAAAGAACTTTACGACTCGCTCATACATAGTAGGGAGTTGGCAGAGGTAGAAAAACTACATTATTTACTGTCAAGTGTTCAGGGTGCTGCCTTTGATCTTATAAAGAATTTTCCTTTGACAGGCAGCAATTATAAGGCAGCATACCATGCCTTACATAAATATTATGATAGGAAAAGGACCATTGCCAACACCTACTATGAGAAGTTAGTAAAGTGTGAGTCGTTAAGGAATAAAAGTGCCTCAGAGTTGGAGCGGGTTCATCGGACGTTCGTGGAGAATTTGGCCATATTATCGAGGTATGACCTGCCAAGTCAAGACTTCATGCTCTTCCAGTTGGTGTGGTCAAAGCTAGATGTAACTACTCGGGAAGCATTCGAGCTTCAACTGAGGCCAGATGTTGACATTCCGTTATATGAGGACATCATGGATTTTCTGGAAAATCGTGCTCGGGCATTAGACAACTGCCATGGGCAACCAGCACCCTCTAAGCCAACACAAAAAAATAGGATGTCGTTAATTATTGTGTCCCCCGACTCCACTTGTGAGTTCTGCCCTCATGAAAGCCATGGTCCAGAAAATTGTCCACAGTTTCTAAAAATGACTCCAGCAAGTAGGTTCCAGGATGTGAAAGGAAGGAGGCTGTGTATATTGTGCCTAAGGCCTGCACATTCGGTAAAAAAATGCACCGTCAAAGTGATGTGTGGAAAATGTAGTCAAAGGCATCATACATTGCTGCATTTTGATGAAGCTGAACCTACCCCCTCTATGTCTCAAGAATCGATCTCGCCCGTGGCCCTGACCACATACTCATCCAGTACTGATTCATTATTTTCAACTGCTGTGATTTTGGCAAAAAATAATAATAATAAATTTGTAGAAATAAGAATCTTGCTGGATAGCGCTAGCGCTTGTAATTTCATGACCCTGTCGTGCGCACGCCGGTTGGGACTAGAACTGAGCCCAAAAGCTCAATCTGTTGATGGTATTGGTCGAGTATCTACCAACACCCTCGGGTCGGTTATGTGCGAATTGAGTCCCAAGAATCAGGATATCTCAACCAACTTGGTTGTGGAAGCTGCTGTGCTACAGACCATTTGTCAAGATATGCCGCCTGGTTTTATTGATACCTCGTCATGGGAACATTTAGATGGTTTGGACCTCGCCGACCCTAGTTTTAATAAACCAGGTCCTGTTGACATGCTTGTAAGTGTCAACATTTTGGCGTCGGCACTCCAGCCTGGTCTAATTAAAGGTGTGTTAGGTCAACCCGTTGCTATCCCCACTATTTTCGGGTGGATAGTGATGGGCGAGTGCACTATTGGCACCGAATTCGCTCGCATTGGCAACAATGCCAATCATCGTAAAAATTGTTTTTTCGTGTCGAACTTGTCCCTAGACAACTCTATAAAAAGGTTCTGGGAATTGGAAAGTGTCGAGCCGCCCAGACCAGTCATTTTATCGAAAAATGAAGTGGCTTGCGACAGGTATATGGAAGCTAATAGTAACCGGAATTCCAAGGGAAGAGTTGTTGTCCCGCTGACCTTTGCTGATCCTCAACACAAACCAGTCTTCGCTAACTCTCGCGATATTGCGTTGAAACGGTTCCTTCACTTAGAACGTAAATTTAAAGTAAACGCTCAGTTCAAATCGGCGTACGTGGATTTTATGAAGGATTATTTGGAGAGTGGTCATATGGAGGAAGTGGACCCTCCTTCTGTCAATGTCGGTCCGTTTTACTATATCCCCCACCATGGTATCCTGCGCCCGGACTCTGTCACCACGCCCCTGAGAACAGTGTTCGATGCTAGTGCTAAAGATGCTGATGGCAGATCACTGAATGACATGTTGCTGCCGGGTCCCAAACTCCAGAAAAGCATTTTTGATATTCTGATTCGTTTTCGATGGCACGAAGTTGTCTTCACTGGAGATATAAAAAAAATGTATCGTCAATTCCTGGTGGCACCAGATGACGCTGATTATCAACGCATATTATGGCGTGATTCTGCTGATTTGCCTATTCGTGACTTCAGGCTACTTACAGTCACATATGGGGTCTCGTGCACACCGTATCAGGCTCTTTGGTGCATGTCTCGTCTAGCGTCGCAGTTTTCGTCTCGTATACCCCTCGGCTCATCTGTACTACAACGGGACACTTATGTAGATGATGTTGTGTCGGGTGCTGACTCTGTGGAGATTGCAACCCAAATTCGTCGTGACCTTACGGTAATTTTATCATCCGCGGGTCTACATTTAAGGAAATGGACTTCGAACTCTAAAGAGTTCCTTCGCGATTTGCCGCCTTCCGAATTGTACTCGGAAAACATGTGCAACTTTGAAGACCTTCAGGATCTGTCCTTGAAAATCCTTGGTATGCTATGGATTCCTACTGCAGACCAACTTACATTCAGAACAGCTGCGCTCGAAAAAAGGTGTACAAAGCGATCCATTTTGTCAGACATAGCTCGAATCTTCGATCCGCTAGGCCTTTTGTCTCCTGTAGTATTCCTTGCCAAATATATAATGCAGATGTTGTGGTTATCTGGTGTCGATTGGGATGATGATGCTCCTCCAGTTATTTCAACTGAGTGGCTTAAGGTCAAGAACCAATTGTCGTCGCTGAGTGCTGTGGCATTGCCACGGAGAATGGTACCTTCTTTTACCTCCCTTCAACTTCATGGCTTTTGTGATGCCTCTGAGCGTGGGTATTGTGCTGTTATCTACTGTCGTGCATCGCGCAGCGACGGGATGACTGAGGTCCGACTATGTTGTGCCAAATCGAAAGTTGCTCCTCTCCGCAAACGCTCTATCCCTCGCTTAGAGTTGATGGCGGCTGTCTTGCTGACTGAGCTCATGTCCTCGTTAACCGTCGCCCTAGATGGTCTTTATCGTTTCGATGGTATCTTCGCTTGGTCAGATTCCAGTGTAGCATTAACCTGGATTAACTCCTGTCCTTCACGCTGGAAAACATTTGTTGCAACATGTTCCTACTACCGACAATCCAGCCGATCACGGTTCACGAGGTTTATTGCCCGAAGATTTGATCCGGTGTCATTCATGGTGGTCGGGCCCCAACTGGTTGCTGAACCCTTGTGAAGACTGGCCGCAAAATTCTTACACTGCCAATGAGTCCGCATTCGAGGAGCGAAGAATATTGACGTTTCTTACAGAAAGCAACACTGGCTTCGTCGACGGACTTATTCACAAATTCTCGTCGTTCTCGCGCATCGTTAATATCGTCGCCTACTGTTATCGATTCTCTAAAAACTTACGGGCACCAGTAAAATCAACCGGTGTGTTGTCAACGATCGAAACTAGCCATGCGTTGCAGTTTTTAGTAAAGCATGTACAGGAGGTTGTGTTCGCATCGGAACTCCGTATGCTCACTAAAGGCACCCCAAACTTGCTCCCCAAAGTTTTAAGAAAACTATGTCCCTTCATAGATAAAAATGGGTTGCTCAGGGTGGGCGGCCGTCTCGCGCATAGTGATCTGAGTTACAGTCAGAAGCACCCGCTACTGCTGCCTCGAACTCACCGCCTGACCTATCTTCTAATCGACGAGTACCATCGGAGATTTCTACATCCAGGACCTCAGACATTACAGAGTCTTCTCGCACAGGATTTTTGGATTCTCTCGTCGAAGCGAGCTATTCGTTCCGTGGTGTCGTCTTGTGTAAAGTGCTTTCGTGCCAACCCACGATTGTCCGCACCTCCCCGGATGGGAAATCTGCCGAGTTACCGTCTAAGTCAACTGAAACCATTCTCGTCAGCTTCAGTAGACTATGCTGGGCCATTTGACATAGCCCTTGGCCGTGGTCGTGGCGTTAGAACATTCAAAGCGTATGTCTGTGTCTTTGTTTGCACGGCCACTAAGGCAATCCACTTGGAGCTCGCTTCGGAACTCACTTCGGAAGCCTATTTGGCCTGTCTGAAGCGGTTTATAGCTCGCAGAGGTCGTTGCTCTCGATTGGTATCCGATCAAGGAACGAACTTCGTCGGGGCCAGTAACCTGTTAAAGGACTTAATGTCGCAGGCGGCGCAGGCCGAGAAGGTAGAGTTTACGTTTAACCCTCCTGGTAGTCCACATTTCTCGGGACTAGTCGAGGCAGGAGTTAAATCGGTTAAGACTCACCTCGCTCGTGTCGTTGGCTTGCAACGTCTGACTTATGAGGAGTTTAACACGCTGCTTATCCAAATCGAAGCTCTGCTGAATTCACGGCCACTTTCGCCACTAAGCTCCGACCCAAATGATATTGCGGCGTTAACCCCAGGCCATTTCCTCACACTCGAGCCTTTGACTCTTCTGCCAGAGGAGCAGATCCTAGAAAATCACGTCAGCCCTCTTCGTCGATGGCGGCTCATCCAAAGAATGCACCAGGACTTCTGGCAGAGATGGCAGCTCGAATATGTGCATACGCTGCAACAAAGGCATAAATGGGTGGATGCGCGTGAGAATATTGTTGTCGGAACTTTGATTCTCATTGCTAACGAACAATGCAGTCCGATGAAATGGAAATTAGGTCGGGTAATTCAGCTCCATTCTGGAACCGATAATGTCTGCCGAGTGGTTACTCTACGAACGGCCTCAGGAGAATGCAAACGGCCTGTGGTTAAATTATGTGTCCTTCCTATGAACCAGGACATCGATCCCGATGCCCACTCCACCTAACTCCAGCTGAAAGGATTAGGTAAGTTAGTTTAGGTAATTGTAAATAATATATATTTTTCTCGTGTTAATTGTTTCGTATCGCATTTATATAAATTGGATAAGCCTTGCGGAAAATACTGTGTATTTTGGTGGTCGGAATGTTCAGGATTGGTATGCACTTTTTTGTAAGTTAGGTGGCAAGGTTGACATTAGTGACATTGACAATTTCTCACCAAGGTACGTTTATGACCGTTTGCTTTTCCGCGCCTTTTTTATAAACTACTCATTCATTCTGTCTTGAGATTTCGTCGAGAGTAGAAGTAGTTTCGTCACATTCTTTTGTTCTCGCATAAATTTAACCTTTTATTCTTTTATTATCGATCTCTATCGTGAGGTTCAATATCGATTAGTGCCGTGCATGGAATTGTTTTTCGTTGGAAGTGATAGTCGATGTTGTACGAGACACCACTGTCTAGCTCTCACGCTCTGACCAGTTTCTCCAAGCTCGCCCTAAGCTAACCCGCCAAGTGAAGTACGGATCTCGAAAGGTATAGTTAGCCGCGACGCGCCGAGGAATCCTGGAAACGAGTAGAGTAAGGCTACACACCCGACTGTCAAGGTTAGTGGTTTTTCGCAACACTCGACACATCCTTCATCCATACGATTCAACACTTCTCATTCTCATTATACAAGATAGAATCACTCTCGTCTCGTTAGTATTGACACAATTTAGAGTCACAATCATTAAAACTATCAATCATACAGTCCACTCTCTTATAGATTTTAAATCAACCAAGCTGGGAATCGAACAGTAGGTAAATACAGCTGAATAAAAATACTCTTGTGGTGTATGAAGCTTTTACGACGGATTTCGGCTCGAGTAATCTGGAAAAATAATAAATCTTTGGTTGATTAAACTTTGATTTAAGTTGTGATGAGATAGAACATAGGAAATTTATAGGTAAGCGAAAGCTTTCGATTTAATATGCTGTCTGCATATTAAATGGGAAGCTGAAAGCCTATTATTGTATATAGTATTGTATACCGAATTTCGGAGGTATTTCCTTCCTATTTTAATTTCTGATCAAAACTACTATTATACATGCAAATCTCATTGTAAAAGAAGAAAATACACCTACCTACAGCAGTTTAGATCTACGAAGTTGACGTGGGACTGCTCAAACTTTTATTTTTACCAGAAACTTCTGTATCCTCACTACTCTACCGTATCTATTTGTAATGCGCGCGTCTCTGAGGTTTGGTTCCGCATAGTAATGAACTCTTGAACCAGAGTTTTTAAAACAACTCCAACTTACAAACCGCGCCGCGTTGCAACAAAACATTTCCCTCTAAATGAACTTTGCTTGAAAACTCGCAGTTCCCAACAAACCGGTGGGTGTTTGGCTTTGCTTTAAATTAAAATAGTTGTCGTGTTTATAAGTTTAGAGCAGGGGTATTGAACGAATATTACTACAATATTGCTTTTTCAATAGACTAAGGCCCCGCTTGCTGAATACGGAACGTGATTTTACACGTCCCGGAAGAAAACAGTTTTTACGTGCAAAATAATAAGTGGTATAATAAAGTTTTCTATCTATCTAAGTTAAAGAATCATCGGGTTTCGTTCGGGACGTCACAATTTTGTTACTTGAAAAATGTCTTATCTCATTACAACAATTTTAATAGTAAAAAGTAGTATTAGTATAACTTGATATGTAGGTTCGTGTTCTTAATTATTTTTTACAGTAAGTAACAATATTTATAATAAAATAAATAAGCTTGCGCCTAGCTTCACGGTCGCTGATCTACCGTTTTGATATATTTTTTCAGAATAGATAGATAGATAGATAGATAGATAACACTTTATTACACCACACAAAACAGAAAATAATACAGAGATAAAAACTTAGAACAAAGGTATAAAGGGCGGCCTTATCGCTGAGAGCGATCTCTTCCAGGCAACCTTGGGATGAACTGGACATGAACGAACAATAAAGACGGTGGCACTTTAATAAATAATTGCTAACAAATACACTAAATACCTACATTACAAACATTATAATAAACTTACATAGACATAAGATAAGGCTATCAATATGCGTCATATATCATAATATGCGTCGCAGTCGGACTTTCGCCCACCGCATCACAGAGGTCGTCAAATTATTAATAGATTGGATTTACACCTAAGTAACTAACAGTAAGAAACCGGTACCTTAAACACCTCCAATCCCTACACCAGCGCCTTGGTCAATCGATATCCAGTTGCAATAATTGGTGGAGCATTAACTGAACCGTATTTGGCTAGCCGGTATGCAGCAAATGTTGAAGGTATCCAAGCGTGGCGTTCCTAATAACCCCACGGAAACCGCAAATAGCAACCTGTATCCAAGATGCAGCGGGTAGGAATGTAGGAAACGGGACTTGGTAACTTGATGAATACCTATAGGTATAGGATATTACCTGGCATACCTACTAAAGTACATAATCCCAAAAAACTTAGTTCTTTTGTTTAGAATACACTACTACACTCAGCCCATTTATGTCTTACTAACATTCTTTAAATAATTTCAGTTATACATATAGCACTGATATAGCAGGTATTTTAACCATAATATTTTAGTATCTTCACAATTCCCGCAATTAAATAAATTACGCAATTCTAGAATATTCCCCAAATTCCACTGCCAATTATCAAAACCCGATTTCCCGCTAGAAACATCAAGTTGGCGGAAGAGCCTGGCACAAAGGCAGGACTCTTATTATCCTTCGCATAATGTAATCGGACTTCTGATTTCAGATAGGATACACATTATAACCAGTCGCGGAGCTGTATCACTGGGCTATAGTCTGTATTTCTGTGGAAATTATAGATGACAGACTTACCCAAATATGACAATGTTTAGGTACTGCTTAGCTAAACCCTTGTTAGACCAGTGTTTACGTTTGTTTTTGTAGTACAGCTGTATAACTTTTAAAACTGCTTTTAAGTTACAGTGGCGTTCATAGACAGGTAACCCCTCTGACATGTTCCAAGTCTACGAGACTTGGAACTCGTCAGAGAGGCCGGATTTATAATATTAAATCTAAATATTTTTAAACTAACATGATCTGAACACTGATGTTTATGAATGATAAGTACTAGGTTATTTATCGCATTTATTTACCTATTTTTCCCGACGTTTCAACAGGTTTACACCCTCGTGGAATCGAGTCGTTGAATAGTATTTATAATTTAAAATATTAAATCTGTGGTTTTTTTTAAATATAGAACAGTTTGCTTTCATTATTTTAACGATAGGTAATATTACTCCATCAATAGAAATGGACTTGAAACTTAACATGAGGGGTTCTATGAACGTCACTGTACCAAAGTGGACGGAAGAGATGTGAAAAATAAACAATTGAATCTCTAATACAACTCGATATTTCCACACCATGTTCAAAAAGCAGTATTTGCTACCCAGATGGAAGCGGTTAGTTTCGCTTGGATTCCGCGCTCAGTTTCGCGCGGTCTGCGGTATTCCGTCGAGAATTTTGTGACAGTAGGGTATAGCCCCTTGTATTTCGCTACCGCTCTGGGATACTGGGATATTGTCTTTTCTTATGCTTTATGCTCCGAGTAGCGAATACGTATGTCTAAACAGGCCCTACAGACCCGGGAAAAGGATGAGGAAAAGTCCATAGTTTTGATATCATGCTATTGGTTCTTTACGTTGTACCTTCTTGTTAATAATTTGATTGTTTGAAAAAACGAATAACTTCAGACTTCTATGATCCATAATTCATGAGTAATGCTCCTATTAAATGCTGGTTAGTATTCTTATGTACTAAATTAAAAGAAATTTAAATTAAATGAAATCAATAGTAAGTAATAGAATCTAATGAAATTTTTGCAACACAATTCCGCACTGACTTAGTATGTAAGAAATTCAATGTTGTGCTTAGCTTGAAATAAATATTGATATACATATATCGAAAATCGCATTATATTTAGATTTAGCTAAGCAAATCAAATGTATTAGACACTTATGTGTTATATGTACAAGTGGTTTCTTTTCACTCGTTCTACAAGTGGACAAAAAAATTAAGTAAACAGTAAAATTACCTTATTTGATAATAATTTATGGTATAAAATTTGATTTGTCTTTTGCTTGTAAGCCTACAGAAATAAAACATGAAGCTTCCTCGTGTGTGTCAAATTCAAATTCAAAAATTTGAATTTGACACACACGAGGAAGCTGGAGTAAGTCCCATACTCTGGCCAGCAGTTACTCTGAACTAGATGGGCCATGATAAAGGTCTCCGTGCCCTGACATATTTATTGAGTCAATTTTCATAAGACGACAGAGTTTAAGTCTTCAAGGTCAAACCATCCCAAAGGAGGCTCAGGATCCCAAATTCAAGCTCTTATTAGTAGGGTAGGGATAACTTTGCTGGGTAAGACAGGTCCTAAATTGTTTAGTTTTGATTCAATAATTTTGCCCTATAGTTCTAATGTAGGTATAGGAAGTAGGTAATTCACCTTGAACTACACAATAACTCTATAGTATTAATGTTTTTATGTTTTACTAGGAGTCCATTTGGAACCACATCATTTGAATATAAATTTTAATATATAAAACAAAGTCGGATTTGTTTGAACACTGATATTCGAGAACGGCTGGACCGAATTTCATGGTTTTTGATTTGTGTATTTGTCTCTGTCCCGAATAGCAGAATAACAAAACATAGGAAAATTTACAAAAAAGAAAAAGAACATTTTCCCATACAAAATGTTCATGGGTTTCGTAACTGTCATACATTGACTGACGGTACGAAGTTCGCCGGGTCAGCTAATCATCATCAGCCTATAGCAGTCCACTGCTGGACATAGACCTCCCCCAATAAGCGCCATAGCGCCCTGTCTTCAGCTTGCCGCATCCAGCATCTACCTGCAGTCTTTCGCAAGTCGTCATCCCACCTGGTCGGAGAGCGTCCTACACAGCTAATAATAAGATGTAATAAAGTGAAGTAGCGCGCTAGTGGCCCTCGGGGTACCAACGACGGGGTTAAGCATCTGTAGACATATTATACTTAGAACATGTTGAGGAGCGTCTCTAGTTAGACTGACTCATAAACTAAACTTGCCTGACTGTTAAAGTTCGAAAACAAGACGTTCATTACAACAACCGTGTTTCTAGCGAGACGAAACTTCGGCTCAAGTACCAAACAAGTTAGGCGAAATGCGCGTTTAAACTGACAAAGAAAGAAAGAAAGACAGTTGATCGAGTATTCTCGCTTTTAGTTTTTTGTAGTTAATTTTTATTTCTGTTCTTATTTATATTATAATACTAGCTGCGCCCCGCGGCTTGACTTGCTTGGAAATTGAAATTTTCACGCGGGCGATCAAGCGTTCAATAAATGTATTTTATTTCTTTCTTTTACAGCACTATACAGGGTGTTTTTTTCAGAAGGGCGGTGATGGCCAAGTCCTTAAACGAAATAAATAAAACATTTTTCATTTTTCCACGAAAGGTAAAGTCGTGAAAGGAGTCATGCTCTTGATTTATAAGTAAAACAATAATGTATTTATTGAAATGATAGCCAACTTAAACAATCAATTATAACTATTATATATTTAAAGCATTACAAAATAGTTGTAATGCTTTAAATAAATAAATAAATAAAACTACATTTGAAATATATTTAATATACTATTTTCACTTTCTTAAAATAAATATTTTACCAATTTAATCTAACATCTATCCATCCAAATATTATAATTAAATAAGATATATACATATAAGATTTGATTCTACCCTACAGAAAAATCCCCGTGCTTGGTCTACAAATACAAAAAATAAATAATAGACGACCGATGTGGCGCGGTGGGCGAAGGTCCGCTTGCGACGCAGGAGGTTGCGGGTTCGATTCCCGCCTCGGAACAAATGTGTGTACGATCTGCAGATATTTGTTCCGGGTGTTCTGGTTGTTTTCTATGTATAATAAAAAATATCTATCTATGTAATGTATTGTATTATGTATATCAGTTATCTAGTACCCATAACACTCTCTCTTACCATGGGACTAGATAATGCTGTGTGAATTGTCCAGCATTATTTATTTAATAAATAACCTACTTACCGTAATGCGCACACTTACATAGCGTCAAAAACTTAGAAATAAACATGGAAATCTGCTTCTAATACGATAAACGTTTGATCATTCATTCAGCAAATAAATTAAATGTTCTTACCGATTTTACCTTAAATTTTATTAAATAAAAAGCAATCAAAAGTTCCGCCAGCTACGGAGGAAAATTGATATGAAAATATTACACTGAAATATCCCGAGAACAAAATACTCTGATTTCTGGGAGCATGAAAATGTGCGAGACATTTTACTTACAGAAATAGTACCTACGAGGCTTCACTGAAGCACAGATAGCGTAGGTAGATAGTTTAGATAGATACCTACCAAATATTTTTACGTGTATCTCGAGTACAATGTGATTGTTTTGAAAAAACTAATAACCGACTCGGAATCCCTTAGTTTTAAACTGTATTTTCGGTTTTTAGGGATATATCCTTCGGGTATATAAGTTTTTGGGATCACTAAAGAATCAGCCTCTATATAATTGCAAAATATTCATCCGAATCGGTCCATAATTGACGGAGACATCAACGGAAAAAACAACATAGATAGAAAATTCTTAACAAAACTTTGCACTCTCACAACAAAAAAGATAAAAAATTTTTTTTTTTTTTTCTTTGGTGTGGCCTTGTTAACACTGCGGCCAATTGTGATCGCCACTTTGTTTGTGTTCAGCCCCGGAGCCGCGGCGTTCTCAATTCGCCATTAACCCTTGCTAGGAACTGTAGGATTTTCTTCGGGGTGGTGATGTCTCGTATTCCTGGTAGGTTCTCGGGTGGAGACCACGTACTGTGACACGCTGTGATGGGTACGGTCTAACCAACTCAGCCACGAAATCAAGTAACTAACGAGTCGAAATTCTTTGGGACTTCTATAGCGTCGTTAGCTCCACCTAGACTAGTTTCGTAGTGCTTTCCCCGAGTGTGAGGGCTTACGCACCATAACAACGAAAACCTCACATAGCAAAGTCCCGAAGCTAAGCCGATTCCCTTTTAGCCGGCATAAAATAAAATCGGTCAATGCAGAGGCAATCCACGAAACACATTTTCCGTCAGACAGCCGACATCCAACAATTAAATGTCTGTCTGGCTGTCCGTCACGAGTCGTTTTACCGATCTCCGTCAATTTGTTCACACGTGATCGCGTTTGTTTTTCGTTTTTTCTGTTCCTCTGACCTTAATTGGAGGGAATGAATACGCCATTTTTTTAACCTCGAATATTTTTTAAACGCAGCTTTTTGCGTATGGATTTTGTTGAATCTTCTCTCGTTGAAGTGCGTTATGTGTATGCATCGCTCATTAGTAAATCGTCGACGTGACACAGCGGCGTCGTCGCAGCGTCGTCGCGGCGCGGTCGCGGCGCAGTCGAGGCGTAATCTCTAAGTATGTAGAGTTGCGTTATGCGACTAATTAGATAGTAAATAAATAAATAATGCTCGACAATTCACAAAGCATCATCTAGCCCCAAGGTATGCAAGATGTGTTATGGGCACTAGATAGCTCATATACATAGTACCTACAGTATATTACGTAGATAGTTTTTTTTAAATTATGTACATATAAAATACCCAGACCAGAACATCCGAAACGAATATTTTCAGATCATATACACTTTTTCCCAAGGCGGGAATCGAACCTGCAACCTCCTGCTTCGCAGGTGGACCTTCGCCCGCTGTGCCACATCGGCCCCCTGATTATGTAACTGCGACCGGTTTGCGACAGGCAAAAATTAAGCAATCAGTGCTGTCAAAAGCCAATTTTGTATTAGATGACACCAGGTACTACGTCACCCAGCAATCGAGCACTAGGTTTCCCTCTGCCGGACAATCGGTGAACTAAAAATTGCTTGCTAAAATTGCGGTCGCGGTCGCGTCGCTGTTGCTGTTGCTTTTACATAATCAGCCTGCGGTCGTCAGTAGACGAACTGCCTTTTTTAAAATACCTACTAGAATAGAGACAGGTACTTATTATATCACAACATCACTTCTGCAATATATTTTGAGCGTAATCATCACAGGTTTAAATTTTATGTTCACTCTTTAATAAATTTCAATCTGTAATAGAATATTTCTTATTATAATTTAACTAAGCTTAATTATTGTTTATTTGACTGTATAACTATTTATAAATGTCATCATCATCATCCTATGTCAGTTCACTGCTGGACATAGGCCTCCCCCAATGAGCGCCACAGCGCCCTGTCGTCGGCTTGACGCATCCATCACTTGTATTTTTACCTAATCTAACTATCCTACTAATATTATAAACACGAAAGTTTGTAAGTATGGATGGATGGATGGATGTTTGTTACTCTTTCATGTAAAATCTACTGAACGGATCTTGGTGAAACTTGGAACATGCATAGTATGTGTACTGGATTAACATATAGGCTACTTTTTATTCTGGTACGGCGAGCTAAGCTGCGGGCGAAAGCTAGTATTTAATGTTAACCTTCTGTTATCCGTATAATTACCCTGGGGCCGTTCTAATTACATCAATAAATAAATATGTAACTATCACAATTACCAAACCTTAGGGTGCCTTGCCTCAGCACTATGTGCTACGTGAATATGTTGCCAACTCACAAATAGATTCGCTCAGTCATGAAAATCAAGCGTGGTAAGGTTATGGCCCGTAGCAGAACAAATAAGGGCCCGTCCTCATCATTCAGGCTCACAGTAAGAATGTGCCCAAACGAATTGCGAGATTTGTCAGCCCTACCGAATATAACCCTAAGTAATTCAGCCAGAAACCTACCTTATTTCATCTCAACATCCACGAAATTGAGTTACTTCTACGTTTTTTAATCCAAATACTGAAAAGGAAGGAATCTTTGAGAAATCAAATTAGAAAAATGCTTTCTGTCTGCCTGAGCCTTTTCAAATATTTTTCATTTGATTACAGCGCTCAAGATTCGCTCCAATAGATCTTTTTGCGGGGATTCTAAATAAAGGCTTTTCAAAATTAAACGAGGATAAAAATGGATTAATAAATAATTAAAACTCTTTTTGGATTTGATGGACTCGGAAAACAGGATTGGCAGGTAATTAATGTTAGAGGCTATGCGGATTTTTCTCAAGGGATTAATATTTTAAATTTTTATTTACCTTTTCGAGAGATGGTGATAATTAATGTCTTTATGTTATTTGCAATAATGTATCCACATTTCATTGGGGTAAACGTGTTCTTGAGAGGAGACCACGACTCGGTTAACGTAGTGTAGGACGCCCTCCGACCAGGTGGGATGATGACCTGTGAAATACTACAGTGAGATACTGGATACGTCAAGCTGAAGACACGATGATGTAATATATTGTATAAATAAATAAATAATGCTGGACAATTCACACGGCATTATCTAGCCCCATGGTAAGCAGAGCTTGTGTTATGGGTACTAGATAACTGATATACATAATACAATACATTACATAGATATATATTTTATAGAAAACGACCAGAACACCCGAAATAAATATCTGCAGATCGTATACACATTTGTTCCGGCGGGAATCGAACCCGCAACCTCCTGCGTCGCAGGCGGACCTTCGCCCACCGCGCCACATCGGTCGTCAAATTGTATTGTATTGTATATTGTATATCTATCTAGTACCCATAACACAAGCTCTGCTAAGCTTGGGGCTAGATGACGCCGTGTGGATTGTCCAGCATTATTTATTTATGATACTCGTAATATGGTTATGTGATATTTTGAGATGATTGACCTTGAAGTACAATACAATAGGTAAGTACTTACAAACTTATGGGCAACAGTCAGTTTGAAAACCACCAACTGCGCAATGTTTCAGATTTAGTTAAAACGGTACAATATAACAGTGTGTTTAAGGAGATTTGCAGCCCTCGAAGGTCATTAGTTGGCTGTCGTTTCCACCGACATCCTCGTTAAACTTTGAACGGAAAACTTAATCATTATCATCAATCAATCTGCTTCTAAAGAATGCGTAGGTAGTTAATTTATGTAACCCTAGCTGCGCCCCGTGGCTTTGCATGCGTGGAAATCTATATGTCAAATGGTTTATAAAGATTCCTCTTGAGTCACTCTATCTATTTAAAAAAAACGCATCAAAATCGTTGAGTAGTTTTAAAGATCTAAGCATACAAAGGGACAGACAGACAGCGACTTTGCTTTATACTATGTATGTAGTGACGACGCGTACGTACGAATCTGCAGTCAGAATCTGGTCTCTCAATAGTTAATTTTTAGTAGGTACTTAATTAATTATGGTATTTTTTTTTGTAAGTAAAAGGTAATATTAGTAGGTAGATATAAATTTATAACAATATAAATTAAAATATCCTACGTATGTATACAAATATCTGCAGACCGTAGAAACATTTATCCTGAGGCGGGAATAGAACCCGCAACTTTAACCAACCATATCTTTGAAAATTCTGGCGCAGGCCCAATAAGTAGCATAATAAGAGACTTTATTCTCCTTTGAAGGCAATTTTAAGGTTTCAATAGCAAGGAATTAAGGAGGTACACATAGCGGAACTCATTTTGGAGGCGCTTGTTCGAGCGCTGTTTGCCGTCGGCTTTGCGTGCCCCTACCATTACAACTCGAATATCGGTACATGATTACAGCTATGAAGAATTCTTCCGAATCTTAAAAAATAATTCTTAGCATGTAAACCTCAAACTGAATCATGTAGGGATCATTTTATTAGTTTGCGTATACTCACTGTGCCTTGCTTATATATTTTAATTCTACTAACATTCCTTTTAAAACATTTAAATTCATTTGAATCTCCCGAGTCGAGGGCTTTTAGAGAAACCACTAGAAGAAAAGATATAGTAAAGGAATTTACACCAAAGCTATATCAGAGCATAGTGCCTATTTCCTTTAAAAGCACATATAATGTAAATAAATTTAAAAATAAACTAAAAGAATACTTATTAAAGAAGTGCTACTATGTATTCTTTGGAGGAGTTCTGTGCCGACAAATTTAAGTCTGAGAATCTGTGATAAATAATTTAACATTAACATATAGTATAAAGAAAAATTAATTTAATGAATATTTTTGACATTTTTATTATAATTATTTAACATTTTTATTTTTATTTGACATTGTTTACTTGAATATTTTTTTTTGACATTTGTAGAATTATTTTGTATACTCATCTTTTAATTGTCTATATTTATAAGCCTATGTAACATTTCCGACACAAGTTAAATTGTTTGTGAAATAAATAAATGAATGAATAAATTAAAAATGAATGAAACGTGACTAAATCTATAGGTAGTAATATAGCTAAGTAGATAAACTCATATACGTAGTATTCTCTATTCTTATGTTTGTTTCTATTGTTATATGTATGTATAATTTAATTTAATGATATTTGTTTGACCTTAATTTATTCTAAAATTGCTACGTACCTGTAGTTAAAGGAATGTGAAGTGTTATTCTGGACATTTACGAAATAAATGATTATTGATTATTGGTAGAATTCTAGTTACATTGTCTACAATGTGACTAAGTGCCAGGTTTTTCCTCAATGCATTTCCTTGTGAACGATATCGCTCGCTTTCACTATGTGTAAGTGACGTATTCTATATACATGTTATTTATCGTCCATGAATGCGTAAAGTATTAAAAATTAGTTCCTTAAAATTCAATAATTCATTCAATAAATAAATAATGCTTGACAATTCTCACAACATCATCTGACGTCAATGTATGACAATGCTATGTAATTTTTTACTATTCTATCCTACACAACAAATCCTGTTCTTGGCCTAAAGGTGAGACATAAGTGAGATGAGATCACTCGAATTCGAGTTCCACTAGTAAGCCAGCGGGGACAAATAAAATCTAATCGAATTCACATTCGATGCGTTTACACAGGCTCTCGACGGCCGGTTTTTAATGGACGACGGACAATGCTGATCGAATACAGTTCTGATGGAGTTTACTGCGTTCGTTGAATGTAAAACAGATGCTGTAAAACTAGAGAGTTTCCAGATATTTCTCTTTATTAAGTTTCCACTAAAAGTGATTCATTCATTTATTTACCAATACAACAAAAATGCTTATATTTTACTGGTGGTCCCCGCACTAGGTTCAGAACCTGTATCGCGGGAGGCCGGATTACAAAAAGAATTACTAATAATCTAGACTGTAGTAAACAGGGCAGCAGTACACGGTCGGTGGTCGTCAAATTGATGATGATTTAATTGGATAGATTAATTATATACAATTAAATATTCATTAGATAACTTAGTTAAAGCCTTATTTAGCTATATGAACCTTATTGATTGGCAGTAGGCCTTATTCCTCTCATGGTAATCTTTCTGATGATGTCTGTATCTAATTTGGTACGATATCAATTTGAAAGACTTTACCGTACCTACGTACTGGAAATTCGTTAATTTCGAAATCATTCAAAATACTTCGGGCCTTATCACAATGGCGATTTGCGAGCGAGTTCTCGCTTGCAAATTACCAGTGTGATAGCACTCTTACAGTACATAATCACCGATACCTATCCAGGATATACTAGTACGTCATTCATGCGCAAACGTATTCATATGCACCTATTTTGACTGTTAATACATTTAACATTGATGAATGTTTGCGTATTCAAGAGATTGGATTACAATCTGCATGCTTCTACAAACAAGCCACGTTTGTTTTTTTTATCAAAAATGTCGCATTTCAATTTTTATATTGGAATAACGAAATAACTGAGGCAAAGTTTAGGTAGCTTTACAAAAAAGTATATACATAGATACGAGTAGATTATCAGATGACAGATACCAATGGGATAATAGCCATTCAGCGTTGGCTGCTACGGGCGTAGACTGCTACGGCGTACGGCAAATCAATAACATTTTGGATTCGACGAAATACAAAAGTAACTAATCCCAGTATAATTTTGCTCGCATCATTTGCATTTTTCCATGGCATGTAGCTAATAATAAGTAGGTACCTATTGTTATTGAATGAATGATGGTGAACGAATATGTCATCCGACTAAAATCGAAATACAATTGTTTCAACAGAGCGAAGCAAGATTTTGTGTCCGCAATTCCACAGTGATAGGATAGATAGAAAATTCTTTATTGCACTTTAAATAGAAAACTATGTAATAACTTTAAAATATAATTACAATTGGCGGTCTTATCGCTCAAGAGCGATCTCTACCAGACAACCATGGATGGATAGGATCGTGGACAGGTACCTATGGAGTGGTGTGGATAGGTATGGGAGTCAATCTCGAATTATAACGTTCTGTTGTTCTAGCGGCGTCGAAAACTTGTTTACTCCGTGGATTTTTGCGGTATATATGTATAATTACTCTCGGATAGACAGATTCTTGAAATAAGATCTGGTAAAATGCAAAGATTAGAAACTCGAGAAATGTGCCATTCTAATCTCAGGATAAGACTTATACTAGACTAGCTGCGCCCCGCGGCTTCACACGCGTCGAAATCAATGTGTCAAATGGTTTATAAACCTTCCTCGTCCATCAAAACCCGTTGCGTATTTTGAAAAATCTAAGCATACATAGGGACAGACAGACAGCGGGAAGCGACTGTTTTATACTATGTCGTGATTTATACACTACTTTGGTAAAATGCACCCTTATAGAAATAAGGTGAATTCAACATTCGAAATTCTGATTGTTAATAAAAACAATCAGAATTTTGAATGTTGAATTCATCCAAAAGAATCCAAATCCGGTAGGCTCATAACCTAAAACAGCTAGGGGGTCAACTAGGAAAAAGAAAATCCAAGTTCCTGATCGATTCCCAAGCAAAACCAACTCTAAATATTAGTTGCATAAGATAGCGTTTTCACGAAAACTAATCAGAAACTTCGATTTACGAGTAGGGCTCCCAGGTCCAATCACAAAACATCGTTTTTCATTTTCAGCTTTACCCTAACTAGCATTTAATAGTTTCGTCGGCGGGGTTGAATTCCAAATCGGGATTATTCTGGTCGCCGCGGCATTGAATCAGCTATTTCCATAATCGGCTATTAGCGAGGCATTGTGATTTTTTTGCTTTCACCGAGGATTAGCTTGTTTGCGCGTATTTATAGGTGTTCTAATTTAAAGCAGACTAGCTACACCACGCGGCTTCGCCCGTTTTAAAATCTGCGTGTCAATTGGTTGATAAACCTTCCTCTTGAATCAATCTATTTAAAAAACCGACCTAAGACACGTAAAAGGCAGAAAGAAAGAAAGAAAAATATTTATTGAACACTAACACAACACACAAACAAGTTTAATTACACATATTATAATGTAAGACTACATACTGTACCAACTTACTAGAAAACACGTAACTCAGACAAAATATTAAAAAAAAAGTGTAAAGGTACAAAATGTAAGTACAACACAAGTAGCATTTGGTACTAAGTAGCCCTCACAGTAAGTCTATAAGGAAGTTGTTCAATTGTTCAATGCATACTCCAGACATATTCAATGTTCAAGTGGAACTAAAAAGACAATATTATACAAATTCCCATAGGACTTCAGATATAGAAGCCAAGCCAAGTGACCCATTTACGATATGTTATACAAATTATATGTTTTGTTGTGCGGTGATGTTAGGCAGTATGCCAGCGTGTCAGCTACTGGCATAATAATGCGATATGTGGTTATGTTCCAAATGTTGCAATTGAGTGCGCTCTGACCTCTGTGGCTCTGACGGTGACGTTCCATGTTCATTGTTCAATAACTTTTACTGTGTGATTTAACACTAAAGTCGCGCAGTAGAGAATGCGACTGGAATTGACCGGCTCTTTCATGTGGAGGACGCTTGGATCATATTGCATCAGTGATGATTTTAGTGAGATAACATGAGAGGCTCTCATCTTGTAGACCTGGGTTTCTTAGATCTTTCTTAATAATAATAACTTATATTTCAGACAATAGATAAAGATAATCGAAAGATAGTAGTTTAATAAATATTACTAGGTACAGATAGATTGAAATTGGTACGGCAACAAGTCAAGCGACAACATACGGTGAAGCCTGCAGTACCTACCCAACTATAACAATTACTAGCACCGAATGATACCTGTACGTAGGCATAGGTAGGTTTAGGTACCTACGTGTGTTATGCACGTAGCTACATCTCGGCAATTCTCTCTGAGATACCGATCCATCCAACTATGTAATCAAGCCCAAATCACTTACCTACGTTAAGGTCGGAGGCGATTCACGGTTCAATTACGTGTAATCATCATTATCAGGTGGTGTATCATATTGTGCACCCGAGGATGATACCCGCTATGTGTAGCCATCGCCTTTAGATTAACTTCTCAAAGGGCCTCTGTGCTGTTGGCTTCGGCCCCACGCAAGCCTTCCAAAGGTCCAAGTCCACTGCTGGACATAGGCCTCCCCCAATGAGCGCTATAGCGCCCTGTCTTCAGCTTGACGCATCCAGCATCTACCTGCAGTCTTTCGCAGGTCGTCATCCCACCTGGTCGGAGGGCGTCCTACACCTACGTTTACCGAGTCGTGGTCTCCACTCAAGAACACGTTTGCCCCAGTGGCCGTCGGTTCTTCGTGAGATATGGCCAAAAACAAACCACTACGCTTATTTTAGAAATTGAATCAGTTGCCTGAACGTCCAAATACTACGTACTACGGTGCCCCGAGATTCGATCCTGCTCAATAGCATATTGTGTTACTATGTACACATTTACACAACTATACAATTCACACGGGCCATAAATTGGTTGACACATTACACGTGTAACTTGTGCTAGGAAATAGCCATTGGGACTAAATTACAGTCAGAGTTTGCTGTAGCTAGTAGGTACTATTCTAATTAAGGTGAGAATTGCATATGCTGAGCTGTTATTATACTTCATTCGTCCACGCATTTATTTGGTTTCATCTAATGAAAGAATAAAATTTTTCATACACTCTTAATCTGTCAGGTCGATAAATATGAAATCTCTGTGTAATCCCGATATTTTTCTAGCCGATAGATTTGCATCATCATCATCAGCCCATGTCCACAGCTGGACATAAACCTCATTTAATCAGCGCCATAGCGCCCTGTCTTCAGCATGACGCATCCAGCATCTGCCTGCAGTTTTTCGCAGGTCGTCATCCCGCGCCCTACACTACGTTTTCAGAGACATGGTCTCCACCCAAGAACACATTTACCCCAGAAATCGGTGCTTTGCGAGATATAGCCGGCCCACAGCTACTTCAGCTTGCTAATTCTTGGAGCTATGTTGATTACTTTGTTTTGATGTAGGACTATCGGACCTTCCCGGCTTCGCACGGTTTTAGTTCGGATCCCTAACTATTTTGGAAATATAATATAGCCTATGATCACCGGGGATAGTGTAGCTTCCCAACGGTTAAAGAATTTTTAAAATCGGTCCAGTAGTTTCGGAGCCTATTCATTACAAACAAACAAACAAAAAATCAAACATTTCCTCTTTATAATATTAGTATAGATGTACTCGTTACGAATCATATTTTTCATAGAAACTCCGAGCATATCCACACTCTTTGCATAGCTCGCTGAGTGAATTTTAAATTTTGCAATTTGTGACGTGTCCAAGAGTCTAAAGGAAAAAAATCCCTTTGATGTTTATTTGATGTTAGATATACATTTTCTACGATTAGGGTATTTTTATGCTAAGCATAATGAAATGCAATTTATTTTGAAATATTTTATTGGGAGTTTTAATGGAACCTAACCTAAATTAAGTTTGTTATATCTTGGCCAAGTGTATATTCATCACCTAGGTACTTAAAATGTTAGACACCTATTATAAGATTAAAAGTTATTATCAATAACCTTACTACCTATTATAGACTAAATGTTTTTATTAGTAACTCTTCTACCTAATACTACCTAGGGTTTACCTTAATGTTAAAATAGTGCAAAATTCCTGTAATTAATCTGTCTAAATTTAAAACAAAAAAAAAATTTTTTCTTATTAATAATACACAATTAGAACTATGAAAATCGTAATTTCTTACAATCAAAACGATATATTCTATATGGACTAACTAAATCTAGGTAAATGCGTCTTTTTCTTTATGTTTAGCTATTCATAATGGTTAGTATTTTAGTTACTGTATTTTTTTTAACCTTAATGCCTAATCAAATAACTTTAATAATACAAACTTAAACTACCTATACATTGACATTTAGATATCCACCCTACTTAAAATTTTTAATGAATAAGAGATACTATCAACTTATTAAAAAGAAAAATTTAACTTAACGTATTGCGTGAAAATCCTGAGATTAATGTAATTAAAATACAGATTAAATTATTATTTCTAATAAAGTATGAACTAAGAGTTAGTAAAACTAACTAAACTATACATAACAGCTATTTAAACTTAAAACTCAATCACCTGCCTATGTTAATTGAATAGTTAGTGAATTTAAGTATTACCTAAAGAACATTGTCTTTAACTTGAAATAAGATACCTATAGTCTTATAAATACCTTGTATCTTATAAATAAATATTAACTAAACGTAAGGTGTACCTAAAAAATTTAAAGTAGTTGATTAAATTGATCGAGATGTTTAAAATTAACTTAAATAAATATCAAACTAAAATTAAATAAAACTATCTAAGTCTAAAACCATTCATAGACAGTTTAAGGACCTTTCCTGAAATATTTAAATGCAATAACTTAATTCGGTGAGTAAAAGTTCTCAGTCAAAGAACTTCGCCTTTATCTATCAAATTAAGCATTAAGTATATACTTAGAGATAAATTATAGAGAGACGACCCGCATACGTAACGTACAGTGGCATTCATCGATAGGTTATCCCCGTGACAGGTTCATAGTCTCGCAATTACATTATACTCCGTCCACGCATTTATTTTATTTCTGACACATGCGCCTGTCAAGTTCCTTAATTGTTGCCAGGTGAATGAGGACTGAAATTTGCATACCCGTTATCTGCAGCGCGACTCGCAGGGGAGAAGATAAGTTAAATAAATAAATAATTATAAATTAATTACATAATTGCTACTAGTTCAGCTTAAGCGCCTTATACTAGGTTACAATTTCTTTAATTCTTTATTGTACACATACAAAACTTAAAAATAACTTAATTAAAAAGATATGTACATGGGCGAGCTTAACCCTGAGTTAGAGTTTTCTTCCAGCAAACCTTAGGTTTACAGGAGTGGCGATGGAATGGATAGAGGAAGTGTACAAGAGACAAATTAGACTAATAATACATTTCTTTGCTAATTAAAGTCAGTTATCACTATAAGTCTCTTTTTTTGTGTCTTAACTTTTTCTTTTTATCTTAATAATATAAATCGTCTACTTTCTGTGAATCTTTTAAGTCGCTGCTTGTTATTATTATTTGTGGAAACTTCTAATTGGCCTGAAGTTAAATATTCTTTGTATCTTATCTTTATCGAGCTGTAAATTGTCCTAAGATTGATGAATAAAATATATATAATAAGGGGTAGTCTAGAGGGTAGTTCAAGGGGTAAGGACGGTATAGGGTAACCCTATCGATGAACGTCATTGTACAGTACAGGGTACCGCCTCAAAGAATATGTACTTCCCACCATAAAACAAAATAAAGTCAACTTACCAACACCGTTATTAGGCGTAGTTCACTTGGATAAAAAAGTTGTCAATTTTCCGCCCGTTGTAATACTCTGAGGAAACGCTAAGGAAAATAGTGAATACAGTAATCAGGGAAACTTTAGCGGAGATTTCTAGTTAATTATTGGTTACAAATTAGTGGTAGTTTGACCATTAATAGTTTATGTTTGTTGGCAGTTGGTCACAGAGGTAAAATGATCACGTATTTATTATTTGGGTACTGGACCTTATTATGTTAAGTAAAGCTAGGTCAGGTCAGCTCTAAGTTAGGTCCGATTTAGGTGTCGGGTATATGTCAGGTCTGTTTCAGGTCAGTCCTATGTCACTTTTTTTGTCAGGACATATTTGTTAAGTCAGGAGCGCGAGCACGGACATCGATTATGATTGCTCGAAGCACGGATTTTTTCTCTAATATAGATAAAATTTGGTAATAAAGGTCTATTCTTGTCGAATTTTCTCGAAATCATAGACAATTATCGCGCGTATCGATCCTTATCGAAGTCCGTGCTCCCGCTCCAAGAACTTCTGGCAGTAGTATGGACTCTACGTGGCCCCATTCGACATCTTTTCACAGTGCAGTTTAAATTTTGTGTTGGGTTGTGCGACTGTTGATCAGGTCCAATATTATACGGGGTGAATTTTTGAGGCGGGACAGTAAGGGCAGGTACCTTAACCGTTATAGTTACAGGAAGACGCTTTTAGGAGACTATCCATAAATTTTGTAATTATCTCAGGTCTATATCAGGTCACATCTATGTCAGGTCTATTTCATTCTCGTCCTGGTCTATGTCGAATTAGGTCTAGGTCTGGTTAGGTCTTTCTCAGGTTATGTCATCAGCCCCACGATCCACGTAACTCAATGGATGACTCGCTCATATAGAGATTGGTTATCACTACATAGTATAAAACAAAGCCGCTTCCCGCTGTCTGTCCTTGCTAATTAATTGTTTATAGACCTTCCTCTTGAATCAATCTATCTATTAAAAATACCGCATCGAAATCCATTGCGTAGTTTTAAAGATTTAAGTATACATAGGAACAGACAGACAGCGGGAAGCGACTTTGTTTTATACTATGTAGTGATGATTCTATATGTAAAAGGATACGGCAGCAGGCGTCAGCTTGCATGCGGTTAGCGAAGGTGACGACCGCGCAGCCCGGGGTCGTCAGTTGTATGGACACCACGTGACCCCATTCAGACATCTTCTCGCAGAGCAGGTTGAATGTTGTGTTTGGCGGGAGCTGTACAATATTTTAATATGATTAGATAAATGCCAAATGTAAAGAGCTATCCTAGAAGTTTCTCTAAAGGATAGTATTGGTTATGAACTGAAACCCAGCGCTGCATTGGCACCCGTGTCAATGCAGCATTTAATGCTGAGCCGGTAGCCTATTTGTGTTCTCGCATTTAAATTATTTTTATTAGTTCCTAATTTGTTATCTTTATTAGTTTCTAATTTGTTATCTTTATTAGTTCCTAATTTGTTATCTTTATTAGTTTCTAATTTGTTATCTTTATTAGTTCCTAATTTGTTATCTTTATTAGTTCCTAATTTGTTATCTTTATTAGTTCCTAATTTGTTATCTTTATTAGTTCCTAATTTGTTATCTTTATTAGTTCCTAATTTGTTATCTTTATTAGTTCCTAATTTGTTATCTTTATTAGTTCCTAATTTGTATTATTTTATATGAAACACAAATAAATATTTTCTATTCTATTCTAATTAATATATCCGACAGAGAACCAAACTTATTGACATAGCTCTAAGAATTAGCAAGCTGAAGTGGCAGTGGGCCGGCCATATATCACGAAGAACCGACAACCTCTAGGGAACGTAGTGTAGGAGGCCCTCCGGGTAGGTGGGATGACGACCTGCGAAGGACTGCAGGTCTACAGTATTACATTACTTTGTTTTGTTTTTAAGACCTTTTTTTTGAATAAAGAAATATTATTTATTTATTATTTATTTATTTTACATAGGTTGTTGATGATGATGATGATAATGAGATAAATGCCAAAACGTAAGAATCGACCCCTCCAACTCAACCTGTGAATGTCGCAAGTGTCAACTAAGAGAACCTATTAAACGAAGGGCAGTAGCTTCTGTGCACATGCCCAAGTACACAAAATGGTACTAGAAGTGAAATTTCGGACTTTACCCTGCTATATACTAAGTAGCGATGATTTACCTACAGTATACCAGTGCAAAAACAACATTATAATGGTATAGGTTATTTGGTTTTCATACATACATTACTCAATAACAGCGTCACTGGCTCATTTAGGTTGGGAAACCCTTGTTGACCCAACGGTCCCATTGTTCCAGGAATTCCCATTGGTCTAGCGGGCCCCATTGGTCCTGCGGGCCCCATTGGTCTAGGTCCCATTGGTCCCATCACGGGTCCCATGGGTCCTGGGTGAGGTCCATTCATTGGTCCGGCACCAGGCCCCCAGCCTGGTCTAGGCATAGGTCCTTGGAATCCTGCATGCATGAAGGGACCAGGCTGAACTGGTGCCTGCATCAATGGCATCGGGCCTGAATGTGAACCTGTGGAGAATGGAGAACTACACATTATTTACATAATTTATAGTGTGGATAAATATATTAATTAAAGTAGAAAAAAATATATCATGTTTTAGTGACAATTATAGTGAATTTTTAACTTCAAGTTAACTATTCAGTTTATTTATTTCCACCGTAGGTACACATGTTACACTTGATGTAGTTAAGTTCTATACATTTTAAAGGTTAAATTACATTTTTATTCTTTAACACACTAACTTTTCACAAAGGAAACACCATAGGGCATTGTGCAAAGAAAAGCAGACAGACATGTCTTCTTAAAAAAAATTAAAAAATTTGATTTATAATAATTAATAACAATAAAACAAATAATAAATTAGTTAAAAGGAATAATAAATTAGATAAAATGTCAAAGTATGCCGCTGTATAACGGCATTGTATGGACATATTTGTACCTATTAATGCTTGATTATACAATACAATTGTTTTTACAGTGTTTTTTAGTATTCTTATTTAGATAACCTGTGGTACACCCCTGCCTTTTCTTAAATTCATATAATTCTTTCCATCCAAAGGTTGCCTGGAAGAGATCGCTTCTAAGCGATAAGGCCGCCCATTGTACCTGTCGCATTTAATGTATTTTTGTAATGCTTAATTTGATTATGGTGTACAATAAAGAATTTTTGTATTGTATTGTACAATACAAAAATTCTTTATTGTACACCATAATCCAATCAATCATTACAAAAATACATTATATGCGACAAGTACAATGGGCGGCCTTATCGCTTGATTATTTTCATTATGGAATAATATAGGCTGATGATGATTTTCATTATTGATTAATTTAACAAAGTACACTGCGATTTAATATTTGCACACCTGTTTGCGGGTTGAATACATTTGACACCACTCTAGTTCAAAGACCTGACATGTACCTGTAATAATGTGTTTACCAAATATTTGATTTTATAACAAAGGTAAGTGCAAGGTTGCCTAGAAGAGATCACTCATAACGCTGTAGCGCGTCCGGGATGTTTGCTGAGTCCCGCGTTGATGACTTTTACGCAATCATCCGCAACAGAACAGCGTCCCTGATGCGCCGGGTGAGGGGCAGGTACCAGTAGCTATCTGAACCATATAGCTGGAAGGCTGGACACGGACTGCGCTTTTATGAAGCACTGGACGCACACTCATAATGTCATGCGTCTGTAAACGAAGGATGTGTCGCTTCCAATAAAAATGTTTTTATATTAAGTTTTTAAATTATGTACTCTTTATGTACTCTAACTCTAACTCTCTATGGCTGTAACATGTACTTTGTGAAGCTGAAATAAATAAATTGAATTGAATAATGATAAGGTCACTTTAGCATTTCTTTCTGTATCATTTTTTGTTTTTGTGTTATTCAATAAAGTGTTATCTATTTAACTTCAACTTTCACATATTAAACTATTTAGTTAGCTATGACCCATATTATAAAAGCCAATGAGGCGTTTATCAGGGGAGGCCTGCGTCCAGCATTCCAATATAGGACGTTGAGGTAGATAGAATAGAATAAGTTTATTTGTAACTCAATACACAAAAAACAAATATGATTAGATAGATAGATAGATAATTCTTTATTGCACACTTTGTATTAAAGATTAATGTAAAATAATAACTTGAAAAATTAGATACAATTGGATAACAAGAGGTTTGGTTGAGGAGATGTTGTATCGAGGATAAACCCCAATACAGGCTAAATTCATTTAAAAAAGTATACATACCGCCGAATATAGAACCTCCTCCTGAAGTCGATTGAAAATAGCCATTTTCTTACATTTTAAATAATGAATTTCTTTGTAAAGATTGATTTTAACCACAACCGAATCCCTTAGTTGAAAAAGAATGTCCTATAAATTTTATCCAAATTTACGATTTAGATAAAATTTATTTTATCGATTTGGTTCGCTTTCTGGCAATAGTAAAAGATTTTTAAAAAAATACATACGCAATTTTAGTTTTTTCATAAATCAAGGTCATAATTCCTTTAAGACTTTTCTCTGATTAAACTACTCTCTGAACAAAGTCTCTCATGATTTAAGATTTGACCATCCAGTTTCGTGTCACCTATGTTACCTTGTCCATTCATAGCGGGTCCAGTGAACGGCAATCTGTAGTTAGAGTTGTTCAACGGAAGTCGTTGGAAGTTCTGTGCCGGTGTGAAGTTAGCTTTAGACGTCGTAGTTACTTGGCTTGGCTTAGCTACTGAATATGCCGGAGTTTGTACGGTAGGTTTCGTCGTTTTTACTAACGTGGATGTTATTGTTGTGCTGAAATATTAAAAGATGAACCATTAATATTATTTACCAGTTTAGTCAACGCAATACTTATTTTTTAGAGCGTTAAAAAGGCTTTTAATTATCATATGCACAGGAATTCAAGATGGCGGTTGACGCCATGTTTTTGTCCGCCATTTTAAGTGCGTATTTGAACTATAAGCACACTTGTGAACTATGTAGTTTTGACTTATGTCTGCAACGACTGGACCTATTTTAACAGGACTTTCTGCTGATATTACAGTGGAAAACTACATATTACTATTATTTTAGAAAAAGAATAAGGGCTCCAAGCAGAAAAAAAATTACCCGACAAATTGTACAATGCTACGCGAAGTCACTAGTACAGTCGCAAAAACCTCTACCTAATAACTACATATATTAAGATTAAATGATGAATGAAATGGAAAATACCTTATCGACCCTGTCTCAGTCGTCGTCACAGCTTTACCAGCAACATTAGCTGATGTTATCGGATAATTAAACTCATCAACGCACTTCACTTCAAACTTGCTGTCAAATCCCTCACACAACTTCATAGAATGATTCGCCGGTATATCAAAGAACGCCGTATTAATCAGACAGTCTTTGTTTTCTACAAATCTTTCGTAGTGCTTCACTATGCTTCTGAGAGGCTTTCCGTGCATGCCGAGACCTTTGCCGATGTTTGTGAGCCCTTTCGGTAGGACGACGGTGTTTGAAGGGCTGCGGTCCATCACGACCTTTAGTTTGTGGCCGTAGAACGTTTGGTTGTTTAGCATTGAGACTGCCTGAAACGAAATAGGAATATTTGAATAGTGCAATAATCACGGATTCTAAAGTAAGGAGAGCTTGTGTTATGAGTGACTACCAATTACTGTTTAATTACTATTACAGTTACGATTTAATTAATTTACATCATTCTTATTTAAAATAATTGCTTAACTTAACATTCACGTATTCGAGGTACACAGTGTAAAGGGAACAAATAAGCACTTTGCCCGCCATTTCCATGACGTCACTGATTCTATTTGCACAGAGTAAACGGAGCACGTGTATTAGGCCACCTTTACGCACCACGGTCTCCACGGCAGACCAGCGCTATGGTATGATCTGCTCTACCCTAACACATGTTGAGTGGAAACCGATTTTATCAGTTTCTCTGTTAATTTATACGAGTAGGTATGTACCTATACTATTCGTCTCTGTTCTGGCAAAATAAAAATCTTTTTACTTTTACTTTACTTACTTTGCCCGCCATTTCCATGACGTCACTGATTATTTTTGCAGAGATTAGTGGCATCTCTGCAAATAGAATCAGTGACGTCATGGAAGCCAAAATAGAAATGACATATTTTATCCCTCACCTGAACAGCCTCTAATGGATGACTGAACATGACGTTCGCGTAGCGCGGGTGCACAGAGTAAACGGAGCACATAAGCACATTGCCCGCCAATTCCATGACGTCACGCAGCTCCACCTTGTCGCAAAGGAACTGTAAAAATAAGAATACTAAGCTTTCTTATTGGTATCTGCGTAATTTTAACAACCGCTTTTGTTATTGATACTAGATGACTGATAAACAAAATACAATACTTCACATAGATATACATATTTTTACTATACATAGAAAACGACCAGAACACCCGGAACAAATATTTTATCTGTTTATCTGTGACTGCAGGTAGATGCTGGATGCGGCAAGCTGAAGACAGGGCGCTATGGCGCTCATTGGGGGAGGCCTATGTCCAGCAATGGACTAATATAGGCTGATGATGATGATGTACAAACATTTGTCCCAAGGCGGGAACCGAACCCGCAACCTCTTGCGTCGCAGGCGGACCTTCGCCCACTGCGCATATAGCTTGACTAAAAACTCTCAAAAGAGGTTTGTGCCATATGCAGTAATCAGTAGGGTTAGTAACTATGACTTGTCTAAGTGCTATTTTGTAAGCCTAAAGAAATAAATGATTTTTTACTTTACTTTACTAGCACGGGGATTGTTGTATAGGGTAGAACAGAGAAAAATTATTTGACTTTGTCATCATGAAATTCATTTCTTCAACTTCAATAATGCAAGCAGTGTATGACGATGCGATATCATTATTGTCTATTCTACCCTAGAGAACAATCGCCGGCCTAGTGTAGCAGTAAAGTGTAGTCAGTTAGGTACAATTTATGAAGAAGTTATTGTAATTTCGACGACGCTGCTAACTTTACCCGTGTAGAAAGATACCTTAGGGGGTATTTCGACGCACACTAGCGCCGCCACCTATTTTATCTTATTTATTACCTTGAATAAAGGAAATTTCAAAATTTTCATTGGGCCGTTTTTGATACCTACATTTTAATATACATATATAACTGCAAAAGAATCATCCAAACTCTCCATAAATGACGGATAAGTCGACGGACATACAAACACAACATTATCCAGCCGAACATAGAACTTCCTGCTTTTTTCGAAGTAGATTAAAAAATAAGAAACATTGCTCACATTAGTCACATGCACCCATTTATCCAATGGTGGAGTAATGCTTAAAGACCTCAGGAATGGCATCTTCAACCCATACATCCCATAACGATCTACATCCCAAGAGTCAAGGTCTGGTTTCCAGGGTTTTCTGTAATGAGGAAAAACGTCGTCAATCCGGCCGCCTTTTTACTTAAGGTCGGTACAAATGTCGAATGTGAAAACATGATTGAGAAGAAAAAATATTATTATCATATTTTTTTATCATGCAACTAGCTGCGCCCCGCGGCTTCGCCCCCGTTAAATCTATGTGTCAAGTCAAATGGTTAAAATGATAAAAAGTATTCTATGTTAGACTCCTGGTTCTAAGCTACCTCTCCACCAATTTTCAGAGCTAAATCGGTTCAGCCGTTCTTGAGTTATAAGTGTTGTAACAAACACGACTTTCTTTTGTATATATAGATAAGGGGCCGTTCAAATATTACGTAAGCAGATTTATTACAATTATTTACCCCCCCATCCCCCTTGTCAGCAAAAGTAAGCAAAGCTCTTACCCCCTCCCCCCATGCTTATGTAAACATTTTTCAATTATTAATGTTTTTTTTTTATATTACAATTATAAACGTATGCATTATTTGCGGGAATCCCCGAAAATGCATTTCGTTTTCAAGCATAGACAATGTGAGGGTTGTGATTCGTGTAAATAACTACCGATGACGTAATCATCATCTAGACTCCCCCCCCCTCCCCCCCCCACCCCCATTTCATCCAAAATAAGCAAAACAAAGACCCCTATCTATCAAAATTATGTTTGTATTCTAAAATAAGACTAAAAACTAACTTGGGTGGTTCTGGTGGTTCTGGCGCTTCTGTTTCAGATTGACAGCTCTCAACTGGAAAGAAAAAGCATTGTTTGTTATAACAATTGAACAAAATAGTATATTAACAAAAAAAGATAATTTAATAGCTATTTTTAACCTTTTTTGTAATATGTATAAGATAGATTTTTATAGGTTTACACATAAATAGCACAGGAAAAATAATAATATCATAATAATAATAATGCTGCATCACCAGTTGCCTTTAGATTAACTCTCTCAAAGGGCCTCTGTGCTGTTGGTTTCAGCCCCATGCAAGCCTTCCAAAGGACCGGGTCTCTTTGAGATACATAATAATGCTGAACAATCTACACAGCATCATCTAGCTCCAAGCTAAGCAGAGCTTGTGTTATGGGTACTAGAATCAATTCAGTTCAGTTGATTGAGACAATGTAAGTAATTTAAAAAAGCATAGAATAATAAGTGACATACCATTTATCTCTACAGACAGTATATTTCCATCAATTTTCTTATTCTGTAGTTTTTCCATGGCCTCCTTACATTCTGCTTCAGTTTGGTATGACAAGCGAATGGCACCTTTGCCTGTCTTGTCATCTTTTATCATTTCTATCTCGTCCACTGGACCACACTGAAATGTTAAGGTTTAGTAAAAATATAATATGTACATAATCGATAACCAATGCGCCGCGGCGGGCGATGATGGTCCGCCTGTAACGCAGGAGGTTGCAGACCCGACAAATATTTGTATGATCTGCAAATATGGGGTGTAATATAAGGTATAAAACAAAATCATTTAATGTATTCTATTAAGTATATCAGTCATCTAGTACCCATAACATAAGCTCTACTTAGCTTAGGGTTAGATGCTGTGTGAATTATCCAGCAATATATCAAATTTATTTTTTATGAAATCTGCATCATAATCATAATACATGGAATGACCACAGCTGGGATTAGGTTATACCAGCTGAACTTATACATATTATATCATACATCTCTTTTTGTAAATTTAAATAAAAACATAAATCATGCCGAACAATCCACACAGAATCATCTCACTCCTTAGGCTCTAGACAGACGGACCGCATTTCAACTGCAATCCAACCACAAATTGCAGTTCATTTGCAGTTTGAATGCAGTTGACACGACTGCAATAGAACTGCAAACCAACTGCGCAGTATGATTGCAGTTCAATTGCAGTTAGCGTGCAGTTCACATTAACTACGGTTGGATTGCAGTTGAAATGCGGTCCGTCTGTCTAGAGAAACAGAGCTTGTGAATATATATGTGCTCTAATATACACAAGGCTTCTGCCTAATTTAGATAAATGCAATCTAAGCATTGTATTTAGATCCAAGGGTGTATGTGTGGACTTGGCTTTAAAAATGTTATGAACTTCAAAATTACCTCCGTGTCAATATAGTTCTTTATGTCCATAAAACTCCAACTATTAGGTAAGTTTGACACCGTAAGACAATATTCAACATCATCTTTTGATAAATCAATTGGTGTAACTTCTATTTCTTTATCAACATTCTTTTCTTTTTCTGCAGTGACTTCATCTTGTAGAACTTTTACAAGTCTGGCCATTTTGAATTTTCTGTAACGTTCCAATGATCGTATTCTTTTACGTTTCCAACCTTTGGACTCTTTGAATTTACTATCACTGTCTTCATCAGTAATCTTTGTATCTTCTGCATTTGTGATTACTTCTCCATTATCCATCATTCCAAGTTTACTTGTACTGATATTTTGTTCTTCATCTTTATTTACTGTCTGTGTTGGTACAACCACTTGAACCTCTTCCCTTGGTTCAGCACAGCTGCTTTCAAATTCTTCTTTGATTGGCTTGTCTTGTAACTCTAATGAAGTTTCTATAATTTCTTTTTGTTCCGTCTCCATCTCTACTGTAGAATCTATGCCTGGTGGGCTACGATTATTTTGATCCTCCACATCCTCCATTGTGGTTAACAAAAGCGGAAACAGATCAGCCGGGATTATAGACCTAGGGTAGAACGTTAATAAAATAAACAAATCACAATTTAGTTAGTTCATCGGCTTCAGCATTTACTGCACCATTCGCTCGCTTCACCAAAGCAAAGATTTTGCAGTTTGTTACACTGCATATCATTGAATGCACCGCTCTTTTTACTTGTTATAATTATAGGTATAATGTAATGCAAAGAGAATACAATGACTACGTAAGAATGTAATCGTTTGTTAGGTGCAAACAATCACCATTACATTAATCATCAAAGAAAATAAAATACCTACTACGTACATAAAATAATCATCAGAGAGAGAATTCAGAATTCAGCAATTTCGGAATTTCCTCGGTCGGACGCAAACCAACCAAAGAAAAGAGTTTAATAATTAGAATAGAAATAGAAGGTTCAATCAAAATCAAATCAAAGAGAATTTTTCAAAGGCTATTTCACCGCACCAGTGAGGCTACCATGCTATTTATCACTTAACGTAACGCGCGCTATCAGCATTATTACGCTAATTTTAGCGCGATTACGCGTGTTAAGGGGCATTTTGACGCAAATAACTCGTGAAAAGGCGTTATTTGCGTTAAATTGCGCCTAATATCCGTGCTAAAATTACCGTAATAACGTTGATAACGCGCGTTACGTTATGTGTTAAATTGCATGTTAGCAGCGCCCAGTCACCACCCGTTTAATTTCACCCATAGATTTTTACGAAACAAACCTGTACAATTTTAATGTACTATGTCAATGTCAAACAAAACTATCTGTCAAACAAAACAAAACAAATCAATTTTATTTTATTTATTAGTTTTGGCGTGCGTGTGCGTCTGTGTTTTCACTTGTTTCACTATTTTGTTCAAAATTTATTGTATTCAGAATATCAAAACAACCGTAATATTTGTTAAACCCAAAAAAATGTCTAAGGGGGACGAACTTTACACAAAAAAATCAAGATATAGTGATCATAACATGGTAAGCCATCATGTACCGGCTAGACGGGAATAAGACGGTTTTCTAGCTTCTACCCGGGTCACTCGATTTATACCAATAAAAAGTGGGTGTTTGTTTATCTAGAAGTTCATCTGCAATGTTCCAACTCATTCTGTTCAGTAGTTCTGGGCTTGTCTTAGCCTAAACATCCAACTTCGAACAAAGTATCGGCAGCTTAGCCAGAAGGTTTGGGAGGGTAACTGCTATTAAAAACATTTATTCATATTTATATTTTACAACCTACCTGGCCTCAAAGTTTGTTTGCAACTTGTTGTGACAGTATCTATTTAAGTAGAATGGTTTGCTCACAATATTTTTAATATTTATTGATTCTGACTTGAGCAGTTAAATTCGTTTCATAATTTCAGTCAGACACAGAAGACCCATTCTGGGATGACTCTTCAATGACCGCAGCTTATGAAAAAGCTGTCAAAAAGGCCAATGCAGAGATAGCTAAACAAATTGCAATGGAAACTAACACAAAGTTGAAAGGAAATGGTAAGAAGTTTCTTATGAACGAATGTTGGGGTTTTCACACAACATCATCAAGCCCTAAATTGAGCAGACCAGAGCTGGTTTTATATGTTCTAGATGACTGTTATAAATAAATATGTAATAAACACTAAAAATGCCAAGACTGGGAACAAATACCTGAAATATATTATAAAAACATTGTTGCTTATCCACTACCTCCATCCATAAGGATGTAACATGTTTGTTTTTTTAGCTAAAACAAATGAGAAAAAAGGTAAAGCTCCCATAAAGCCATCAAAATCAAAACAATGGAAGGAAGGGATGCAATGCAGGACCAAGTACTTTGAAGATGGAATAGAGTATGAAGCTGTGGTCACTGCCATATTGGATGATAATGAGTGTGTTGTTAGATTTATTGGTAAGTTGTAAGGTTCTTCCAAAAATCCAACAGTTCCTTGCAGCAGCAAGGGTTAAATAAATAAATAATGCTGGACAATCCACACAGCATCAGCTAGCCCCAAGCCAAGCACAGCTTGTGTTATGGGTACTAGGTGATTGATATACTTAATACAGTAGATTACATAGATAAATATTCTATAATATTTATTTATTTATAAATAAACTATTTACAATGCCTGTTGGACACCAAAGCGACAAAGAAATAAAAAAAAACTTAAACATAAGACACACAAACTAAAAACTAACATTCTACACGCTACTAACTACCACTTAATATTAAACTTAAAATAAACCTATTTACATATTCCTATGTGTCCTATCCAAAAAATTTACAACCGCCTCCCTGAATTTTGGCAAGGACATATAGAATATGTCAACATCCTCTGCACATAAAGAATTAATAGCCCGAAGGGCCCGTGTGAATGGGGACTTGCTCAGGAGGTTAGTTCTTGCTTTCGGGATCGCAAGTAGCCTATTATAATAGATTACGACCACCCAGAACAAATGTCTGCAGATCGTACACACAATTGTCCCGAGGCGGGAATCGAAACCGCAACTAAATCAAATTATAATAACCAAACTGTATACTGTACTATTTTCAGGCTTTGAAAATTCTGAGGTAGTGCCCTTGTCATCGCTGAAAGTTTCCCGTGGTGAAGAAACTCGCATGCGCCAGATTCAGCAAGCGACTACTGACAAGTATGATGATGGGTTCGAGAGCCAGTCCAATGGGGAAATGTCTGTTGACCCTAGTGAGAAAGCAGGTAGGTTTGTCCAATGAAGAAATGTCTGTTGACCCTAGTGAGAAAGCAGGTAGGTTTGTCCAATGGGTAAATGTCTGTTGACCCTTGTGAGAAAGCAGGTAGGTTTGTCCAATGGCTAAATGTCTGTTGACCCTAGTGAGAAAGCAGGTAGGTTTGTCCAATGAAGAAATGTCTGTTGACCCTAGAAACCGGTAGGTTCTTAGTTGCCTTCAGGAAACAACTATTAAAACGCCAGGCGATTTGACAAAACGCTTTACGTGTTGAGTTGAATCAAACCGTATTAAGTTTCTATCACTATATTATTTTATGTATAAACAAACACCGCAATTGAATGAACCTTAACATCAAGAATCGACACTAGTGTCGCGTCGTGTTTCAATTATGTGTTTGCGCCTATAGATAGTTTAGCGTAATCTTTCCCTTTACTACATATATTTAGACGACCGACGTACACGAAAAAACGCATGTAATGCCGCGGGCAGAAGCATTTAGCAAATAAAACAACAATAATAGTACTATTTTATTGTATTGAATATTCTGATACCAAAAATAGAATAAGTAAAGACTGTAAAATAGTACTGAATGATGAGTAACTACAACAAATTTGATTATAACTTCTAATAAAAACGAATTTCATAAAAAATCGAATTGTAAAGCACTAGGACACAATTTGATGAACCCAAATAGTTGTGCACTGACAGGGTTTTTATGCATTGTGTACCTACCCACTAAGACTACACCTAAGAAACTACCTGTATGCATGAAATCACAATGAATGATATGAATATGATTGTCAGTCGAACTACTATACAGCAAGTTAGAGAGTGAAATAAATATAGGAACTATGAATACGTAATAATATAAACGTCAGAAATCTAAAATTTTCAGTACCTACCAGCAACCAACCAAAGGGAAAGAAGGCATCAAAGAAGAAGTCTCAAAAAGCTAAACTCCTGGATTTCTCAGCACTTGGGATGCCGGATCTTATGAAACTGAATGCGACAGTAAGTTTCAAACTATTGAAGTATTCACTTAACTAAAAATAATAATACAATAAGCTTTATTTACTTTCACAAAATTCAAGTCAGATGAGTCCAGACATTGGTTTGATTGCCCCGCTGCATGTTCATTTAACCATGTTAAGTTGTTGGATAATCTGTACAAAAACAAAAAACCATTCCAAATAAATTTAGACTACATATTTCTATCCAAATACTAGTTATGTGTTCAACAAGTGGGATTATTTGATGAACGTGCCGATAAGCCGATATCAAATCCCGAAGCTAGCGAAGCAGCCTAAAGTAGTCACTGGCTCTAAAGTAGACTACTGAGTAAGCGAGCGACTTAAGAGGCACGAAACAAGAAATCGTTTTTGTTGAACAAAGAACTATTATTCCACATGAGAGCAACTCCGATTTTGCTCACTGCTTTTAAGTGCCTGTTATTGAGCGGGAGTGATGAAAAAAAATTACATTATGTGCTATTCGCCTGTTTCATGCATACAGTGTGATTGGCTGAACGCCTGCACAAAGGTAAGAAGGAATTAGTGCAATATAATATATGTAGTCATTAACTTTAGTAAGACAAAACGAATTCAAATTCTGGATAAAACAAAAACAAAAAATATTTTTGTATTAATTATTACATGACTACGAAGTCATAATGGAAATAAACCTATGCCCAGCAGTGGACTCCTATAGGCTGATGATGATGATAATGGAATGACCAGCTTAATCCTAAAGAGTTATCTTTACCCAAACCTTATTAAGAAGGAGAGAGAGATACGGTTATAAAAGTATTTGTTTATTTATTTCCAGCTCCCCGGGCCAAATACCCGGCTGCCCAACATCCCGTTCCCCCCGCCCCCGCCGGTCCCCCTGCAGATGTCGGACCCCGAGGAGCAGGCGCTCTCGGCCATGCTCGTCAGCTGGTACATGTCCGGCTTCCACACTGGCTTCTATCAGGGGATTAAGACGTAAGATAGTTACCACATTGGACTCTTAGACGCGAAATAGTTACCGGATTGTACTCTTAGACGTAAAATATATACCATATTGGTCTCTTAGACGTAAAATAGTGACCACATTGGACTCTTAGACGTAAGATAGTTACCAAATTGGACCCTTAGATGTAAAATAGATACCACATTGGACTCTTAGTCGTAAATTGTTACCACATTGGACTCTTAGACGTATGATAGTTACTACATTGAACTCTTAGACGTAAGATAGTTACCACATTGGACTCTTAGACGTAAGATAGTTACCACATTGGACTCTTAGACGTAAGATAGTTACCACATTGTACTCTTAGACGTAAGATAGTTACCACATTGGACTCTTAGACGTAAGATAGTTACCACATTGGACTCTTAGACGTGAGATAGTTACCATATTGGACTCTTAGACGTAAGATAGTTACCACATTGGACTCTTAGACGTAAGATAGTTACCACATTGGACTCTTAGACGTAAGATAGTTACCACATTGTACTCTTAGACGTAAGATAGTTACCACATTGGACTCTAAGACGCAAGATTCTAACAACATTCGACTATAAGGGACATAAGACGCAAGAAATTTACTATATACGTAAATACTACGTATTAGGCTCAAATATTTACCAAGGTGGAGTCAATTTTATAATTGACTCGAATGACTTGACGTTAGGAACTAATTATTTTAACTCTACCAAAAACTAGAGACGTTGGTAGCTAGCCGTTTTAAACACCAATATTTACTACTTTGGACACTATCAGAGACTTATGTAAAGGGTGTCTCAGCGCCGATTTTAAACTTTAAATATTTATAAAAAAAAAACAAATTGTATTAGAAATGTTATAATTGTTGTAAATTATAGTGTAATGTTACGGATTTTATGTACGAAATATTACACCGTCAAGATGTCTTCCCTCACGGCGAATGCACTCTTCAAAGCGGACAAGCGAATTCGCAGAGACACGCCGTAAAACGTCAACTGATATGGCTCGCACTTCTGTAGTTATTTTGGCCTTTAACTGCTCCAAACTCGTAAGAGGGGTATCATATACTCTTCCTTTGAGATAACCCCATAAAAAAAAGTCAGCTGGGGTTAAGTCAGGAGATCTAGGTGGCCACAATACGTCTCCAAAGCGGCTAATGATTTTACCAGGAAAAAAAGCTTTTAGTGTGTCCATGGAGACCCTAGCAGTGTGGGCTGTGGCCCCATCTTGCTGAAACCACACATTTGACTTGTTAATAGCCCCATCTTGCAGCTGAGGTACAAAAAAATTATTGATCATGTTAATATACCGCTCGCTCGTCACTGTAACCGCTACACCTCGGTCATTCTCAAAGAAAAATGGGCCGATGATTTTCGTCGCCGATATTGCACACCATACAGTAACTTTCGGGCTGTGTAATGCTTTCTGATGTTTTTCTTTTGGGTTGCTTGATGACCAGTAACGGCAATTTTGACGATTTACGTAGCCTTCGAGGTGAAAATGTGACTCATCACTAAAGTAAACATTGTCGATCACATTTTCCTCTGAAAAAAATTCTAACATCTTCTGACAGTAAATTTTTCGCTTGTTGTAGTCTTCCGGTTTGATTTTTTGAACTATTTGGATTTTGTATGGATGTAATTTTAAGTCTAAAGCCAAAATTCGTTGAAGACTTGAACGGTGAAGGCTCAAAGAGGCAGCATGTTTCCTGACTGATCGTCGTGGATGCTCCGCGATCGCAGCGGCGACGCGGTCGATGTTTTCAATCGATCGCACAGGTCTATCTCGAGGGCGAATTGAATGGTTAAGCAAACATCCCGTTGCTCTAAACTTTTCTACCCACGACTTAATTAATTGAATACTCGGGGCGTCACTTATACGGCGGATTTCAAAGCGATTACAAAACTTGCGCTGTGCTTCACTCAACGAAAACTCATTGCAAAAGTAAGCCTCTACTGCGTACGCGCGATGCGCGCCAGACCACTGCGACATGGCGACTAACAAATCCGCACTTGTTACCAACCGAACGCTACCACTCCCCTCCCGCTAGCCCCGCAAACTTCTGAGAAATTCGTGTTTAAAGTTTAAAATCTGGGCTGAGACACCCTTTATAATACCTATTAGACTCTATTCCGACATAGGTATGTCGGAAGATTGCACTCTATAAGTTCGTAAGTTACTTATCGTATTAGCTTTGAACAACGTCCAGTTCCCCCCGCCCCAGCCGGTCCCCCTGCGATGACGGCGAAGGTCCGCCTGCGACGCAGGAGGTGGCGGGTACGATTCCCGCCTTGAGACAAATATTTGTACGATCTGCGGACCTTCGCCCGTAGCACCGCATTCGGTCGTCAAATAAATCATATCTCTGTCTCTCTCTCTCTCTCTCTCTAACAATATATATTTTTCATTGTTTCAGAACCAAAGAAAGTCGCCGGAATCAGAATTAAGTTTATATTAAAATTTAAAAGTAAGTTAATTTCCTAAACTGATTTATTATCATATGAGATATGATAATAAATCACTTTAGAAAATTATATATGTTTAATCCTCTAGAGTTAACTCTTAAGCTGAGTACTGACTGGTGTTACCGGACGTAATGTACCATTCGCAGGCATGATATATTACGTCGTGTGCTAAAATCTAACTGGTTGTTCGTTGCGAGTGCCTTTACATTACGCCCTGTAATGACGAACAATATCCACCTTAAGTTATTCCCTTAGCTCTATGATATATAAAGTATAAACTGTATCACCCTCTGTATAAACATGTGTGGTCGACAAGTAGAAAATACCTCAGCAATAAGCCCACCCTTTATACCCTTAGTGTAATAAAGTTTTAAATCAAGACATATAACGTGTTTAGGACAAAGCACTTGTTTAGACTATGTATAGGGTGTTTGGTAACGACGCGATTGTAGGAGCTGTTGAGGGGTACCAATGTGATAATTTTAAACCACATAATGCAATGGGGAAAAGCGTCATGATTTCACATTATTTATTGTGAATAATATAGGTGTAGTATCTTAGTTGGTACACAGTGCATAAAAAACTTAATTGATTTGAAAGATTTTTGAGTTATTAAAAAATAAGCGGTGCTAATGCTACTGAAATAACTTTAAAAACTATTTTGGCTTATGGCCGTTTAGTTAGATATTACCTACGCATACCGCTGCTTGTAATTATTATCAAAATACGGGTTCTAATGGTTCTAATGAGCGTGCCTGAATCCCGTATTAAAAGTAAAAACAAACTTTAATAATAACTTAAAAACTGTGACAGTTTTTATGGCAAATGTGGTTTTAAATTATCACATTGGTATATTTGATCAGCTCCTGAAAATACCCTACATCGATCGACCAAACACCCTGTATCTGATAAATGGTGTTTAAATTATAATATTGGTAACCTTAAAGTCATTTTAAACGCGATATATACCATGATTTGATTTTTGAGTTATTTAATAGTGTTATCATATAGTGTTAACGTTCGTAGCAAAAGACAAAAAATGAGGGTAGATCGGTATGTCTGCCCATAAAACTTACTCGCAGTGCCTTCAGTTATTCCGTGATCATGGCGCATGAAACTGTGCCGAAATATTGGATAACTCAAAAATCAAATCATGGTAAATATCCCGTTTTAAATGACTTTAGTGTTGATAACCGTGATAGTTTCAAAAGTTTTATTGGTACCCTTGATGATCTCCTGCAAATAACCTTCATCGCTGTACCAAACATCCTGTATCTGTTAATACTTAAATAATTTGCCTCCTTTGTTATTCACTCCTTAAATTACTTAGAGTAGTGGTCAATATTACCCATTTTAGTATTTTGTACATTTCATATCTAGGTACTAAATATACGAAATGAATAAAACCAAACTTTCAATTTAAAACATTTTTTAATCTCGCATAAAATAAACTAGCAATAAAATAGAATAATGTTGTTATCCATAATAATAATAAATAAAAATTATGCCTCCTGATATTGTAAAACGCTATGTACAAAATATACATTGATATATTTTAAATAACTGTTAAAAAAAAATTCAGTTAGGTGGGTAGGGATTTGGTTATCAAAACTTACTTAACCAAAAATATATCCAGTTTTTTAAAAGGGAAAAAGGCGACATTTGAAGTTAAGTATTTTTTTATTTATTACCAAATCTCTTTCACATACAGTGTAATTGAAATTCATGCATTCTGATAATTGTGAATAAGTTAATGTAGACAACGCCTATAATAGGTTTTTTTAATCCGGTGCGATTAACTTTTCTTTTAATAACATTAACGGCGCTAACGAAATCACAAATCCAGGCCTCCAGTATATTAAAATCAAAAGGGGTTCGCGCCAGCGTTTAAACAAATTATTTATACAGTCGTCATTAAAAAACAGTTGAAGTTATGAAATAGCTTAAAACTAATCAAACATGGCAGTCTCGTTAGAAACAAGAAACAATTATTTACACACTCAATATACAAACCTGATTTTGTTGTATAACTCAAATATTATAATTCTCATGGTCTACTAAAATCTAAGCTAAGCTAATTAGGCCCGTAACTCATCTCCGCAGCGAAATCATAGCAGCAAAACCGCTGTCGTTTCGCCATGACATGTCCGTTGTACGAACAGCAAAACAGAGGCGAAACTGCCCGTTCTAACGCATAGATTTGACTATGATTCTAACTCGTTCCCGCGCGATTCTGCCGATCTGTTCGGACGCCCGCCAGTAACATCTCCGCACTCGCTCTGCCATTTCATTGCAATACCGCGTTTGTTTCGCATGTATCTTGTGGCAGCCGACAATTTATATTCAACCGACAACCGCTGGGGCAAACGTGTTCTTGAGTGAAGACCACGACTAGTTAAACGTAGTGTAGGACGCCCTCTGACCAGGTGGGATGACGACCTGCGAAAGACTGCAGGTAGAGTCAGCGTCAAGCTGAAGACAAGGTGCTATGGCACTTATTAGGGGAGGCATATGGCCAGCAGTGGACTAACATAGGTGATGACTCGAACGGCTACAAATGTAGTAATATTGCGTAGCTGAACTCGCTTTGCGGTTCCGCTGCTATGATTTCGCGGCGGAGATTTGCTACGGGCCTAGTCAATAGACTAACTGAAGGTACCGAATGGGTAGCCTGAAGATGTAAGAAACTAATTCAAATTCTTAAAGAAACATAGTTTGACTATCGTTGTCGTAAACCTTAAACATAAGCTTTTGTAGAGGCCTATTTTTTAAGATAGGTCAGATGGTTTTCGGCACATGTTAAGACTTTTAAACAAAGATCAAAAGTGCCGGGACAAACTTATTAAAGACGTAGTGTATCTCAGTATTGTTCAAATGTGTGAGTAATAATAATGTATCAAATTTGAAGAATACTGAGTTTCCACTATAAGGGTGTTTTTCCACCAGATATTCGTAATAGTCTCCTTCTCACAAACTGACTTTGCATTTTCACGCCTAGTGCCTGTAACGGAAATAGTTAAAAATTCTACAATTCATGGTGTTTTTCCCGTCCATAGTGCTATCGACCATGATAATTTAAAGTTAGTATATCGTCTTCACTGTCCAACTGAAGACATCCATGCGCATTGGCAGTGTAAGTGTTAGAAGTCTTGAAGGTCTTGAGTTCCATCACACTGTAGTTTGTTTCAGACTAGAGTGCTGAGCTCGTGTGCGTCGTGGCTTAGGTCGACCGTAGCGGGGGGCACTCCGGGGGTTACCTGCCCCTCGCCCGGCGGGGTACTCGTTGGTGGCCTGGGGATAAGATAACATTATTAGGGAGATAATAGTATTGATCACTAAGGCTGTTTTATAGTCACGCCAAGTTCTTTTTAAATGTTATTTATTATATGTATTCATTTTAGGGAAACCATCAGCACACTAACTGAAAATGGGTAATACGATATAAATTTTCAGGCCATTTACAGGCATCCACTGATAGTGCATAGTTACATAGGTATCACTTGATTAGATGAAGTTACCCTATAGTTATGTCACATGAAACGGTAGTTAGCCACAGTAAGAGAAGCAAATACCGTTACCTAAGGCATTCGCTTTACATTATGCTGGAGATAAATTAGTTGTTAAAGGAGTTTAACGAGAGGTAAAACTATCAGTAAATGAGTTTTCCGTAGATCATATACCATTGTGGTGGGCGAAGGTCCGCCTGCGACGCAGAAGGTTGCGGATTCGATTCCCGCCTCGGGTCAAATGATAGTACCATCTGCAGATATTAGTTCCGGACGTTCTGGTTTTCTATCGTTATTCTATTATATATATTTCTATCTCTTTAATGTTATCTAGTTTCTCAGTTATCTAGTACCCATAACACAAGCTCTGCTTAGCTTGGGGCTTTATAATGCTGTAAGTTGTCCAGCATTATTTATTATTGCAACTTAGTTCCTCACCTTATAACATAGGGTCCATTTTTCTGCAACAGCGTTATAGGATGCGGATACCACTGCCTACTCTGTACACTAGCATTATGGCTAGTGACTCCATTCATCACGACACCATTCGAAGCGTTCAACGGCGAACTTATATTCAGATCGGTTCGTAACGCCTTTACTAAGTTCGTCTTCTCTTTCTGCCATACGAAGACATTGTGGACCATTGCGCAGCCGCAGAAGACGATTCCGACTGCGATGAAGACTGACGTTACTATGGCGGGTGTGGAATGGAATTGGATGAATGTGTACAGGATGATGCCTGAAAGAGAAAGATAAAAATTATTTTAACATTATAGCATTGTGATAAGGGGGCTGTAAAAAGAAAAAAGGGTGTTTTGGTCCAAAAATATAATATTTGGCCATTATGTCAGTGCACTATACTGAAATGGGTAAGAATGGGGTCAGTGCCAAAAGCAAGGGAGCTATGACGCTCATTAGGGGAAGCTATGTCCAGCTGTGGACATGCTGATGATGATGCTTTATGATATCTGAGATGACTCTAACGTGTTAAAGCTGTTCCTTGGGATTGTGAGAAATGACAGATAATGTCTGGAACAAATTTTCAGGGCGCATTCCGTAAAAGGTTTTTTTATGAATATTTTTCAATGCTTTTCAGCTTAGGTTTCATTAGTGGTTAAATGGTAACCATCCACGGAATCGGCGGAAAAATCACTAATATTATAAATGCGTAACTTTTGCTGTTTATTGCTTCTTCACACCATAACTACTGAACGGATCGGGCTGATTTTACATACAGGTACTCGTAGTTTTAGGCATGTCATACTGTTTTCCCATAAATCATGTCCCGTGGGATACAAAATAACCTTCAAACTTTTCCATAGAAATAATGCGTGCGAAGTCGCGGGCAGAATCTAGCCTTACAATACCTAAATAGTAAAATTATAATGATTTGCATACCTGTTAAAAACACTGGAATCGATATAAAAAAGCCTCCAACAGCACAGACTCGAGTAATGGCTGACTTCTTCAGATATTTGTTTGTTCTGAAAAGAAGACAAAGTAAAAATTAACTTTTGTATTTATAAAGCCGGCTATGAGCACAAAGTTATGCAATTTTTTTAGGCTTAAGTACCTACTGGAGCGCAAACGCGTACTTCGATAAATATTGATGAGCAATACCTACCTGGTGTTGATTTTCTGTAAGAACGGTGAGCTTGTCGAATTTTACGAGACAATGCTCTAATATACATAGGTATAAGATAGGTACCTACTATTTAAATCAATGGAAAAATGCAGCTATTCCGTCTTAATATAAAACCGAAATCGTTGCTGCCAACACAGTTAAATCCAAATTAAACTAGTTTACAATAATTAAATTATTCCGCAGACTATTTACGACCTGGGAAACAACTGTAAACTTATGTCCCACATCAATATCTCACGAACCGAATATAACTTGATCTGAACTAATCGATATAAAATCAGTCGTCCCTAATTCCAATCGAGAGAGTAATCGATGCGATTTTTAACTCGATGCATCGTATTCGAAACTCGTTTATGTAACGGGCCGCGACACCTGTTTGTGTTACTGCCAAGGTATTAAATCTGATCAATTATAATGTACCTGCTATCTTGTTGGAGATGATTTGTTTGGGAAATACCTTCATAACAATGTACTCTGTCATGTCTTTGACTCTGTCTTATTCATTCTGTTTATTCCTGGTTGAAAGCAAATTATATTGTTTGGTAGATAATGCTTTACAATCATGAAAAAATAATGTCATTAGCCCCTTATTAACGAATTACATTAAACTCGTAGCTTCACTTGCCTTAGTCTTAAATATTAATTGGTCTGAAATGAAATGAAAGTTTATTTCTTTAGGCTTACAAATTATTGCTTATATGTTATATTTTACGTCAGATCAGAAGAAGGAGCCTGTTCCTATGCTAAATTACAGTCTTATTGCATTTAGTGATACTATAATATCCCACAATTGGGCAAATACCCCCTGATCCCTCCATGCATCACGGTTCTGTGCCAGTCGGACCCATGTTCTATCGAAGGTGTCTAGTTCGTCGCGACATCCATTCTTCGGTTACCGCGAGCGTTATGATTTATAGTAAAACAGCAATTTTATTTATGAATATATTTAATGTATATGTATATATATTGTTAGCGTGCTATTACATCTCAATAACCTCATTCTTCCCGATGTGCAGTCAGGTTTTCGTAAGTGCAAGAGCACATCCACAGCTTTATTGGATGTCACAGATAATTTGTTGTGCGCTCAGGATAAAGGTCTCTGTACGCTTTTGGTCTTACTCGATTATTCTAGAGCATTTGACTCTATAAATGTAGAGTTACTTTTAGCCAAATTAAACTATTACGGGTTTGATCAATCTGCTCAAAAATGGTTCGATAGTTATCTAAGTAACCGTTTTCAACTCGTAGAACTCAGAAATAGTGATGGTTCCTCAACAGTTTCAGAGATAACACCTGTTCGCAGAGGAGTACCACAAGGATCCATTCTAGGACCAATTTTGTTCATCCTATACTGTGCAGATATCACAACCTGTTTAAAACACTGTCAATATCATATATACGCAGATGATGTGCAAATATATATATCTTTCAAACCAGACGAAATTGACACTGCAATTAGTAAGTTGACAGAAGATCTCAATAACATTATCTCATGGTCAAACAAAAACAGCCTTATACTTAACCCTCTAAAAACAAAGTACCTTATCTTTGGCTCAAAACACAAACTTTCACAAATACCGGAACACATAAATATTTTACTCATGGGTAAGCCTATAGATCGTGTTTATGAGGCACGAAATTTAGGGCTCCTAGTCGATGCTGACCTCAGATTTGAAAAGCACATCACGGAGTCAGTTCAAAACTGCTTCTATCGTTTGAAAGTATTGTATAGAATTAGGTCACACCTGAGCGAAGAACTTCGAGTCCAACTTGTAGAGTCATTAGTCCTATCAAAATTAAATTACTCTGATATAGTTTTTGGTCCCCGTCTTTTGAAACGTACTCAGCGTCTTATCCAGAGAGTTCAAAATGCTTGCGCCAGGTTCTGTTTTGTGATACCGCCACGAGAACATGTTACCCCATTTCTAAACCAACATTACATCCTTAGAATGAAGTCGCGTAGAAAACTCCATTTAGCTTCTCTTCTTTTCGGTGTCGTCAAGTTTGGTGAGCCCTCTTATCTCTATGATAAGCTTATTTGGTTCAAAAAAGACGGAACGAGGAGAAAATGTTGCCCTATTCTAGCAACGCCACAAGGTTCTTCTGCTGCTTTCAGGGGTAGCTTTCGTTACGCAGCAACAAAATGCTGGAATAATATACCACCGCCCATCAAGGATCTCAGACATATAAATACGTTTAAATTGAAATTAAAAGAGTTCCTGCTCAGGGCTCAGAAGGAGGATGAAAGTCTTAAAGATAACGATAGATCTGTTATCTGAACTATCATAGAGTATCAAAGTGCTCTAAATACCTATTTAGGGACACAGATTAGGAGACAATATTCTTAGTACTTACCTACCTTAGTACTATGAAATTTGAGAAGTTTTCTACTTACTAATAATCAATATAAAAAGAACTAAGTTCATAACTATTCGACCCATCAATCAGACTTATTCGCAGTTTTTAGTTCGTATACAGTGTAATTTGTTCGGCCTGACTAAGCAAGCCACAGCCACCGGTCTTATTTATTTATTTAATTAATTAATTAATTAACTTATATGTTTGTTAGAATAAATAAGGATAGAATTTATAAATAAGTATTGTATAATGTATAACTAATAATTTAATGCAATTTTGTTTACTATTTTTATGTATAAATCACGCACCTGACGACCGTGACGTGACACGATCCCTCTGGTCTTCACTGAAAATCAGCGCTGGGTGGACACATTAGTGTGCATCCAGCACAATGCTGAGTGAAGGCCATATTTGCCATGAACTCTGCTACGCACAATAATTTGTAAGATATATTGTATTAATTTGCGTAGTTTTAAGTTTGTTGTGTATGCTAGTTTTTAAGGTAAATAAAAATATTTTCTTTCTTTCTTTCTTTCTTTCATTGCTAGTAATAAAATTCATGTCCTCAATCTTAGATTGCTTTCAATCATTTCAATTGCTGCATATGGAAGTAATGATGATAATTGGGCAAAGTAATCGCAATGAATTTTGTATTGTAAGATATTATTGCGACTATCTTCTCCTCGGCGGCGGTAAGGCATTTTGTTGTTGTAGGTAACACACAGCAGTCTTTTTGTGCTCCTGCTTTTCCCGTTATAAGTTAAATGTGCTATTTTTATTCAAAATGTATTATTATGTATTTTTTTGTACTGAAGCAGCAAATAAATGAATGTCTAATCTAACAAATTCAATGTTTTGTTTGTGTCATTAATTGAAACATGTTCACAAAAACGGCACGTACTTTCGCCTTAATAATATTATTAGGTAGGATTTGAAGGATACTTAGATCGTTTTGAATTCTTTTCTAAAATATTCAAAATTAAATGCCCTACCTACGTTTTTAAACACATTCCATCGACAGTATCATGCAATTATGTACAGTTAGTTCGGTTTTCAACTAAGCTCAGCTCCAAAATTCAGCAAAAACCTGTATCAAAAACCAGATGGTCAGAGTTCACGGTTCAACAGACATAAACAATGAGAAACAGACACATGGACATTACATGCAATGCACATGACGGTTGCCGAATAAGGTAGTAAGGTGGGTGTGACATGTGCGTGCAATGTCAACGGTTAGTTACCAACGGTGCGTCACGGGTGATGATTCTCAGGGTATGGAGACAGGGGTATCTTCAGGGTAATTTGTTTTGACCTTAGGAAGTACTTGAAGCTAGCAATTTGCACGCATTCAGTGCCTACTCGAAACCTTTTTGTAAGGGTTATGGCTGAAAACTACCGCTGGGGTAAACGTGTTCGTGAGTGGAGACTACGACTCCATAAACGTAGTGTAGAACGCCCTCCGACCAAGTGGGATGGCGACCTGCGAAAGACTGCAGGGAGATGCTGGATTCATCAAGCTGAAGACGACGCTATGGTGTTCTTTAGAGGAGACCTATGTCCAGAAGTGGACTGCTATAGGCTGATGATGATGATACGAAAAGCAATCGCGACGAGTTTTAGTAAGTTACCATATTTAATAGTTTTTAATTGAGTCGCTATATTTAGGTATGTAGTTAGGTACCTATTTTATAATCAACACGTAGGAAGTGTTTTAATAGCCCACGCGGTTTTTTTGACCACGATTCGATCCTTTTAAGACTCGATCGTTTCTTTCTTGTTATAAAGTTATCATAACCGAATCTATGTCACCGATGCCCATAATGATCAGACCCATAAAGTTTGAGAGTTGGATAATACTGCTCAAGTCTCTAGGTTTGTAGAGCACGCCTTATATGATGACTTGATGTGTGTCAACCGACTGCCTGCGTATTAATATACCCCTGAATACTTAAACGAGAATTACATTTAAGCTTTTTTATAGTGTTAACCCGCACTTAAAGCAAATTCCAAGAATGTATATTTTAATCCGAATGAATTACGACTGGCGAGATTTGAACTTCCATCTTCCAGTCTGTATCTGTACATTTGAACTGATTCCAAGCCGTCATTTTTGAAAGTTATTCATAATGAAGTATTATCACCACATAGTATATATAAAACAATGTCGCTTCCCGCTGTCTGTCTGTCCCTATGTATGCTTAGATCTTTTAAACTACGCAACGGATTTTGAAACGGTTCTTTTAAATAGAGTGATTTAAGATTAAGGTTTATAAACCATTTGACTAATAGATTTCCACGCGGGCGAAGCCGCTGGGCGCAGCTAGTATATAGTTACTAAAAGCACAGTTTTCAATGAAGATCTGTCGAAAAATTGGATGATTATCGTTAGATCTATCAAGAACTTTTGACTCATTAGATCCAACTAGTGGCTTACTAAACTCTAGATATTTACCAAGTTCTTATCATAATAGTTCCTTGTTTAGCCCTAATTTGACTTATCTACTTACCTATTATGGCCTGTTAGTCAAACTGAAATGGTAATAACCTGGCGGTTATCGCTGAAGGTCATTAAAATGGTTCTTGAAGACTGCAGACCGTGGCTTAAGTTAGACTGCCTCAGTCTTGAGTGTCAGCATTGAGTTACGCTCCAACAGAAACATTGGTTTTCATTGATCGAATAAAGACTTTTGATATCGTTGTACATATTAGGAATTGTACTAACTGCCCAGGAAGGTTCTCCCCGAGTGTCCAGTGTCCAGAGAAGTTTTTCAGCATAAACAAAATAAATTTATAAATAATTCGTATATTTTATTATTATATATTTTTAATAATGAATAAATTATATATTTATACTGGATAATCAACACAGCATCAAGTAGGTATGTTAGTCCTTACTTAATAAGTAATCCTTAGATTTAACCTCCGAACTCTACATTGTTTTATTTAGCGTAAACCACATTCGACTGCATAAATCATTATAAAATCATAGATTAATACCTAAGCTTGGCTTCCCGCAGCAAACATTTACTAAGATTAGGTTATCTTGCTTGATGCCGCCATTTTCTGAACGTCAGCTGACTCGACCGGTTCCTCAAACATTCCATTCGCAGGTACAAACGCCGTGAACATTCTCCTTGGCTTTTCGTTTTATTGCACACTAGGGATACCCCGTCACTTTGCTTGAGCTTTTTCATTGAATAGTTACATTAGCTGACAGCTTACTTTTTCACGGTAACGTGGGTAGCTAATGGTAACTTAACCTACTGCACCTGATATTGTTTGAAATTGTACACAATATTCACAAACGCAAACAGCGTAATTAAATTGTTTTTTTTTCGATAAACATAATTTTCCTGGCCAATCTCGGAAAACTTCTTTAAATACCTACCTAGCTGTTAACACTTTGACTGCGATTTTTTTTCGACGACTGCGATCTTTTTTTTAACCTAAAAAATTCGTGCTGCCGCTCTACACAGCGGTTGTGTTGCGCCGCACATGCGTTTCGTTCGAAAAATATTACGGCTGTGCTGAGTCACAAAGATCTGTATTTTCTCAGCCGCTGCGCTAGTGTGGATTTACGCATATTAGTCACTTGTAGAAAACACATACCGTGTGATTTTAGCAGTCAAAGTGTTAAGTAAGTAGGTGCCTTTATTACCGATGTAACATTTTAAAAGAACGTCAAATTTAAAAAATATGTAGCTACACTTTTATTTTGAAAACACCCGTTATAACTTTAAGTAGGTAAGTCACGTTCTGTTAATCTTATTCCGGACCATAACTTAACAAAACCTTAACTTAAAACGTAAACATTTTAGTGTATTTTAGTATGGGACTTCGGCACTTCGGATGCTTCCAGGGACAACCAGTAGTACTCGGACCAAACTCGATGTGAAATGTTTGTAAGCATGTCACCCATACCTACTTAATTATATCTAAAACCCGAAACGAAGCGAATGTGAATTTCAGTTTTTCTATTGAGTCTTGTTTACGTACATTAAAGATATCGAATCTGACTGGAGATTTACATATTACAGTCCCAACGCAATGGCGCGAAATTCACCGACGCCATTATAAGTTGCGTTCGGAAACTGTGTTTGTCATGCAATGCAATGCAACCGTTATCGCCTTATCTTGACCCGATTTCACGGCTTGCTTTTCTTAAATGGAACTTGCTCTACATTGGACCTGTAGTACCTGCTCACCTACTTATTTTCATTGAGAAGCTAAAGAGTAATGATATTGTTCTAAATCAGTTTCAGTTCGGGAAATACGTCTATCAAATATGAACATCTTGAGATGAATACGAAATAGTTCTTCCTTAGAGCAAAAGTTTCACAGAACGCACACACACATCAATAGAAAAATATTAGATAACTCAATAAGAAATCATGACAATCCCTAATCATATATATATATATATATATCATCATCATTAGCCTATGTTACTCCACTGCTGGACATAGGCCTCCCCCAATGAGCGCCACTGTCTTCAGCTTGACGCAACGAGCATTTAGACCTGCAGTCTTTCGCAGGTCGTCATCCCACCTGATCGGATAGATATACCGAACTCTATTTGATTGTATTTACGCGTCTACCAACGGAAGAGAGTGATAAGTACCTACATACAGCAATGATGTTATAAGAAAATCATTGTTTTTAGGTTAACCTGATAGGTCGCATAAACTCGTATAGCATCGCATCGGAAATTACAATAACATAGTCATCTCCTAAGAGAATAAGCATACACCTTTCCCTTTTACACAATCGTTAAACATCCGCTCATGTAAACTAACTAGTAACTGTGACTAATGAATTAACTTCTTCATCACGAGATTAATCTTTATTGCTTATTAACGATTAACCGAACGTATCTAAAATCGCATTGTATTTAGATAGGCAAAAAAAACATGTAGTGGTTTCTCTTTCACTTCTTCCACTAGTGCACAAAATTCAAGTGAAAAGAAAATCAATAATTACTTATTTCTTATTTGATAAATGATAATAATTTATAGTATTTTGACTCGTCTAAGTGCTTTTTAGTAAGCCTAAGAAATGAATTTATTGAATTTGATTCTGAGACGCCAAAAGGCTTCAACTTTGCCCATATCTTCTCTTTAGCTGGAAAATTAAATAACTGACAACACCATAAACGCGATAAAAAGCCTGCGCCTTTTAGTATTTTAATCGTCAAAAATTGCGGTTTTGTTAATACAAATTATATAAAGTAAAGTAAAGTAAAAAATCATTTATTTCTTTAGACTTACAAAATAAGCACTTAGACAAGTCATATTTTATATATAAATTATTATCAAATGAAATTATTTCACTGTTCACTTCAATTTTTTGTCCACTAGTGGAAGAAGTGAAAAGAAACCACTAGCATGTTCATCTCTTATATGTCTAATACATGGTTATTTGCTTCATTTGCCTATTTAAGTCTAAATATAATATGATTCGATACATGTCAATATTTAAGTTAAGCTATGCACAACAACAAATTACTTACATACTATATGCTATCAACTAAACGAGCACGAGAAGTAAAATTACGATACATAAGCTAGCTCGAATACTTTTTGCAAAACATGTGAGCGGTTTACAACTCATGGGAACCTCAATCAAATCGCGTTTAAGATCATCCCATACGCTCTCGGAAACGCACTGCACATCCATTATTCCATCATTTTTTTCATTTCCTTCATCATATGTGATGTGATGATCATTTGCTATGCTCGTATACAAAAAACTCACATGGTCTAACTATTCACCTTACAATTTTTAAGGTAAAACCTTTGCATCGTAGTTGTACGGTTTAGTTACGTTTTTCGGACGTGTACTGTCTCTGTCATTTACCTACTGGATAACGCTATAGATTCCTAATATAGCATTTAATTTATGATTGCATTCACATTATAAAAGGTAGGTATAAATTGTGTTTGCTAGTAGCGTCTAAGGTTTTATGAAACGTGTTATGTTGTAACTACTTACCGCGAACGTTGAATAAATGATTTTTAATTTAAAGCTACCTAACTCTTAAATTCAGGATGTTCCAATATTATTTATTTATTTTTTAGCCATTATCGTCCCAATGCTGGGCATAGGCCTCCCTTTTCTCCTTCCACTCCTCGCGATCCAACGCTGCAACAGGCCATGATGGAAGATGTGCCTCGAGCTCGTCGCGCCATCTCATCCAAGGCCTTGTTCATGTTCCATTAACAAAACAAAAATGGACATAGCTACCTTTGTGTGTAGATAAAGCTGTTTTTGTACAATACAAACAAAGATGATTGTTTCATTATTTGTTCATATTGTTTACCAATCTACTGCGATTTGTTTGCCTGTCTATCAAAACAGAATCTTACGAAACCAGCACATAGATACCTACGTAATAGCAATGAATAGAAATCTCCATTAGAGTCATTGAGTAACAGAATAGATGGTTGTGGTTATGCCATTATTTGCTTTAGGAATTCGACTACCTGTCCGATCCTTTCATTCAAGGGCAAAAGCGCACGCGAGGTGAGGTACGTTTGTAGGGGTAACTGTGTGGTTCATTTTTGCTTACTCTGATAAAAAAAACAAGTTAAATCGTATCATATCGTACACTTAAATAAAATCAACCAACTATCATGGTTGGTTAATAAATATCCCATTAATTATATTTATTTATATTTAAATATTATAAAGAGGAAAGGTTTGATTTTTTATTTGTTTGTTTGTAATGAATATGCTCCGAAACTACTGGACCGATTTGAAAAATTATTTCACCGTTGGGAAGCTACGCTATCCCCGGTGAACATAGGCCATATTATATTTTCAAAAAAGTTAGGGATCCGCACAAAAACCGTGCGAAGCCGGGAAGGTCTGCTAGTCCCATATAAATACATTTTACAATTTAGTAGTAGTATAGTATATATACCTAGACAGGGGGCTGTGGCGCTCATTGGGGGAGGCCTATGTCCAGTGGAGTAACATAGGCTAATGATGATAGTACCTACCTACTCCTGTAGTGTAGTTATAATATTATCGTGCTAGTTAATAAATAAGTCAATAAATTAAACGAGAATAAAAAGTGAAATTTTACAAAACGAAATCGTTTTAATCAAACTGAATTAATCTAAATGGTTTAAAATAACCTTCAATCATTTTATCATCACTCATCAGCATCATCGACACCAGTAAGTGTCAACGAGCAGAGAAAAACAAAGGCCTCTTGAAAGTAAAATCTCGACTTCCTCATAAAAAGCCATCAACAGAGTGCCTTACTTGATACATGAAAATTAGAAAAACTACGGCCTCTTGAAAATAAAATCTCCACCTCCTCATAAAAAGCCATCAACAGAGTACATACCTTACTTGATACATTCAAATAAAACAAACCAATAAACTCACCTGGGGCATAAATATAATACTATACTGGGGCAGTTCATTAACGAAAACCGACACAATATCGTTAAAAAGCAATGACAAATTTAATAACCAACTACTAACAGATACCAACTGACTTTGAATAATTACTGACATACCGTACAGAGTTGTGCAAGAGGAAGTCTCAAGATGATGAAAAACGTAAATTACGAAACGTTTATGACCGTATATCATGTGCATTATCGTGTATGAAACATGTAAACATTGCAACTGACACGAATTTCAGCTAGAGCAATCTCTTCCGTCTATTCTATTGCGGATAGTTTGCTTGGGTAATGGTTTTCATCGTTTGGTTTGATGCATTCCTCTAGCTGAATACGCTGAATAGATATCTGGGCCGGCAGAATTACATAAGTGTTTTTACAAGCTTTTCATAATCTATGTACCTACTCGCCCTGTTAGTTTGTGAAGGAGAAATCTTGTACCTGAATTTTATACCAGTTATCCTCAATTGAGCTGAAATTTGGCAAACTTATGTGAGTTCGGTGACGATGCAATGTCATGGTACCATCGAGCTGGTCTGATGTTGGATACAGAAGGTGGCCTAACTCCGAGTTTGAGTTCATTGGATTTGACTTCCCAAGCAGTTTGGTCCTGAATGATTATAAAAGTGTGTAAATTGTTTTTACAAAAGTTTTTATATTATTTATTTATTTTATCGATATTTAGGTACATCCTTAATACATGTGTACATACCTGCATATTTATTTGTTAATAATCTTTATTTCGAGCAGATTACGTGAAACCTAATGTACCTACCAGTTTATTAACGAGTCCAATATTGGGGCTAGATAATGGTGTTAATCAATACCCATAATTAAATCTTATATTTTTCTTCACCGACGTACAGGCTTTTATATACAAACCATGATTAACCAACACAAGAATCAGGGACAAAAAATCTATCAATCTCTATTTAGCTTTTGCAAAAGAAAAAGTCGAAATAGCGCTATCCGCAAACCATTCCAAAAGGCTCAAAAAAACTGGGGAATGCTATTGTAGAGATGCTAAGGAATTTGCTCTGTTTTTTTGCTCAAGGGTAGAACCATGTTACGTATGCTTGTCGAATAAATACATTGATGATTCTATTCTATGAATAAAATAATTTAAATTAGAACGAATAAAAATTCGAAATGACCAAAACTCAATGTCATATATGTAGCTGTCAATGTCAAATTAAAATGAGATGATAATAAGGATTCACTTCTCAAAAATGGCGTTTAAAGGTTTAAAAATCATAAATATTAAACCGACTACCGGTTTCAAAAGCCCTTTTTATCAATGTTTAAATTGGTAGTTAGTTCTGTCACCCACGTTAAAAGCATTTGTCAATTTAAAGCATGCCATAATTAAAAGTCGAAATAAAATGGAGAGTCGAGTAACTTGAAACAGGTTATCGGTAAACTATAAAAACGTATTCCAAGGATTTTGGTTTCTGCTACTAGAAATAGCGTATTTTTTATTGACTTTTTTATTGCTATTGAAAACTCAACTTGCCTGTTTTGATTTACAAAATTATGGTATGGTTTGAATTAGCCGAAATTTAGGTACTAAAAAGAACTAAGAGCTAGCTTTTACGAGAAATACCCAAAAAAGCCTACTACACGACTTCATTCTTAAAACTCGCCGACAAACATAGAAACTTGTATTGTATTTTTTATATGTATATATCTTTTGCCTTAATTAAGCGCGTAATATATAAATAGTAAGTATAGAGAATACTACACGACTTCATTCTTAAAATTCTTCGCCGACAAACATAGAAACTTGTATCGTATTTTTTATATGTATATATCTTTTGCCTTAATTAAGCGCGTAATATATAAATAGTAAGTATAGAGAATACCGTCTTAGTTATAAAAAAAACTTATGTTATACTATAATAATTAAATAAATTATAATAAATAATTAATCATTGTATAAAAATCAATCCCAAGAACGAGCCTATAAATAATAATAATAATAAGTAATGTTGGCTGGACAATACACACTTCATCATTTAGCCTCAAGCTTGATAGCTTGGGGCATTGTCCAGCTAGGCAGTTTATGTACCTATAATAAAGTAAAGTAAAAAATCATTTATTTCTTTAGGCTTACAAAATAAGCACTTAGACAAGTCATATTTTATATATAAATTATTATCAAATAAAATTATTTTACTTAAAATTATTATTATATAATTATTATACAGGAATCATTATCTCATGACTACTTTATATAAAGTGCCTGGCGTTCTTTAGTCAGATTATTGAAATGAAGAGAAGATCTTATATCTTCTCTTCATTTCAATAATCTGTGAAGTAATAAGTTGTGAGATGTTTGGGTGAAGACAATTCCAAACGATTCCAATACTGCACGTCCAATACGCGTAGGTATTTATTTATTTTCATATCTAAAACTACATTACAGTTGTATCGGTTCTGCTAAACTTTGTAACAGTTTGTCGGCAGTAGCTCTCGTGGACAAAATTATATTGTAATGTACCTGTACTTATACTATATAAAATATTGCATACATAAAGAGTGAGTTCGGTTGATGATATTATCGAGACGTGGTCGTGACGTGTCTACGACGACGTAGGGGATTTACGTAGTTTCTTGTTCGCAGTTTCACGCAATAAAGGCGCTGCCTGTATTGAAACCTATAGAAAAAGGAGAAGTCAATATCTCGTCTCGATACTATTCACTCACCTCTCTAGGCCTGGAATGGTATACAGGTTGCTATTAATCCCGGCAAATTTTTAAACCTAGGGACAGAAGCTAAGCTAGTCCTCTGTGACAAGTATGACAATAGCCATTCGTAATGTTTCTTTACATTACATGCTCTATTTCATCAAACATTGCAGCTGTAAGCCGATTTCCTGTCATACTCTGTCACGTCATATCTTGCCACTGGTTACCATAGAGTAAAAACTCGCAGCCAATTACGTATTTCAACCATTTTTAAAAAGTGTCTCAATCAGATTATACGGGGACTTCTTTTATTTAAAATGATATGTTACTTGGGAAAAAAAAAACTTACGATTGAGCCTTTTGATCGGTATCGTTAAATTAGGTGTGATTTTTTTACAATTTGGCGGGTTCGATTCCTGGTTCAGACAGGCGATTATTCAAAAATCTTTGAATGCAGTTTATATTGTTTTCAAATACAAAATGAAGTATTTTTTCAGTAAAATGTTCTATCTACAACATTACTTTCCCTCCATGTGACATGGCTGCACTAAGTATATAATCTTATTGAAGTAAGACCTTCAGTAAGCAGGTAAACTTGCTTCTCATATAAAGATAATCCTATTTGAGAGTGTATTTAAGACTTTAAGTTCAACAAATAAGGACCAATGCTTATCAGATAAAAACCTTATCAAAAAATTGCCTGCATTCTTCAATTCGTGCATATTTCTTCTACCCAGTACAATATTGAACTTTATAGCTAACCATATAAGGATCAATAACGGTCGTACTGATAAGACAGTTAGACGGAAGTTCACTTCCTGACAGCCTTAAAAGCATCGTCGTAAGGTTCAAAATAACGTTAAAAATTGTGGCCAACGACATTTCCGTAGTGTCATATTACTTCCTTACGAAACTGCTAAGTTAAGGTTTAGACGGCATTTTGTGGCTTCCAACGGAATCTTCGTATTGGATGACTATGGGAGTTCGTTTTAGGGTTCCGTAATAGTTTGCAAATAGAGTTTCTAAGCGAACATCACCCATATCATCTCGCAGTCTTTCTTCCAACCCAAATGACACGGGAACAACATTTTTATTTCGCTCACTTTTCAAAAAGTCCCAGGAAAAAAAACTATAATACCTCAAAGCCGTTTTCGTTAGAACGCACTTACTTTCGTTTTACACTATGTACCTATACCAAATTCGCGAAAAATCAACAAACTACTACTTGGAATCCTTTCACACGCGTTTCCAACCCGCCCTTGGCCACTATATTCGAATGTAGGTAAGAAAACAAAACGCTGTTGGCAAATATTACAAATATATACGATACTCTGTACGCTAACAAGGCAATTTCGGAGGTTTTTAGCACCGAAGATTACATAAATGTAAATAATGTAGAGATACCTGTCTACAACATTTTGTGAAAGTACTTTTGAGGTAGGGTTTGGGATATTGGTATTTCAGTTTTGCAAGTCGGGGCAAAGCAACCTTCATTTTATTGCTTTTAATACTTAAGACTTTTACTTAAATACTTGACTTTTTGGTCTACTTAAGTTTCATAATTGCATTCTCAGTAGGCAAGTAGAAATGATTCAGCTGGATAAGATATAGAAGAAAAGATAAGGTAAAACCACAGAATAACTATATATTATACTAGCTGCGCCCCGCGGCTTCGCCCGCGTGGAAATCTATGTATCAAATAGTTTATAAAACTTCCTCTTGAATCAATCTATCTTTTGCTGAAAACTGCATTAAAATCTGTTGAGTATTTTAAAAGATCTAAGCGCACAGATAGCTTCATTTTATACTATGTAAAGGTACTACTTCACATTGAAAAATACAGCACAAGTTAAAGCCATCATAACCACCAACAAAAATATTATTTAAAGGCTTGATTTTTGGATTTACAAAAAACTTTTTAAAATCATATCTTGGCAACCTTTTGAAATTTTATCTACTGGAGAAATACCTCCTTTTACTCTCCCGACTTTTTGAAATTATGTTGGTTCCAATACCAATCAATTATAGTACGTAAAGCTCAGATTTAAACATGACTCAAGCCGGAGGCAGCAGTCAGTATTTATTTTATTTGATTTGTGAAAATCGAAACATATATTCCAACAAAAGACTTCAACGCGCTTCTGAACATTTTCGAACCGGTTGATGTCGTATTTCAACTGTTTTGCACAAAAAATATTGATTTTCTCTCATAATTTATTTATTGATTGAGAAATAAAAACAAAAGATATTAACTATCTGATAAACATGGGTAAGTTTTTAAAATCTAGCTCGATAATCTTGTTTTTTCTTAATTAGACTTTGACGCCACAAATCTGTCGCTACTGTAGGCCTACTCTAGCTTTTTTCATCTGTAGTTGCAAAGTACAACCTCGAAACTCTACTCTCGCTAACTTACGAAAGGGCCGTTTTCGGACGAATTTTCTGTGTCGAACTTTCTAGTACTTTTTACATAAACCAGTATCTTTTCTCGTCACTATCAGCAATGATAGATAGGTAGATAATTCTTTATTGTACACTTAGATTAAAAAACAATGTAAAATAAAAACTTAAAAAAACTACAATGTAGTTTTTTTAAGTTTTTCTTTTACATTTATTTTATTTTACATGACCACCAATTGTATGTCATACAATTGGTGATCCTATCGCTCAAGAGCGATCTCTACCAGACAACCATGGATGGATAGGATCGTGGAGAGTACCAGGGGATCCGTTTGCTTGTAGGCTATATTATTACACTAAAGTCATTTAAAACGGATATTTACCATGATTTGATATTTGAGTTATCGAATATTTCGGCACAGTTTCATGCGCCATGATCACGGAATAACGGAAGGCACTGCGACTGCGAGTAAGTTTTTATGACTTTAGTGTTAATAAGCATGATAGTTTCAAAATTTTTATTATAGTTTGCTCATGATATACTTCATTAGCAAACTACGCTTTAAATTTGGCAAGGCAAACTACAGGTCAAATAATTAACTAAAATCGAGTTTTCTCCGAGACGTGAGATATCTTCTCGAATTAGTCAAGGCCTCACAATTTGTAGAGCTTAGCGTTTCAATGTCATTGGATACGAGGCACGCGGGTCGTCGAGGGCGCGAACTAACTAGATCTCCCACGCTTTTACCTACTCTACCTTTATCTATGGCTTCACCGAAGAAGAAATATACAAAGTAGGTCGGATAGAACAGAGTATTTGAAGTGTTCTGAACTTAGAGAATTAAGGTTCTGAATCTTGTCAACGTATTAAATTGAATGGCGAGTTTTGCGGCGTTTTCGATGAGGGGCGAAGTATGAATGCTTCTTTCAGTCTTGGTCTATTTAGTTTTAGTTTAATAAATAATGCTGGACAATCTACACAGCATCACCTAGCCCCAAGCTAAGCAGAGCTTGTGTTGTGGGTACTGGATGACTGACATACATCAATCATCTGATATCATACAATACATTACATAGATAGATATTATTTATTATATGTGTATATAGAAAACGAACAGAACACCCGGAACAAATATCTGCAGATCATACAAATATTTGTCCCGAGGCAGGAATCGAACCTGTAACCTCCTGCATCGCAGGAAGACCTTCGCCTACCGCGCGACAGAGGTCGTCATTCATACTCATCTTAAATTCACATCATATTAACTAAAACGTATACATTATACATAGAGGTATTAATTACTTGATTGAAGTCAACATCATGTATAAAAAAGGAAAAAAGAAACTATAAAAAACGACGATTTGGATGATAAAAAAAACTTACGGCAACGCTTGTTTGAATAGAGTTTCACAAAAGGAGTTCTCCTACCTATTGTCACTGTGTCATGCACTAAATGCAAGTAACCAGAGTAAACTCCGTCGAGCTAGCTCTGTCACGCTGGTTGGCTCGCATCTCATTTTACTGGTCTTTGCAATTATGGACTTGTGGCTAACGGCTGTTTAAGTTTTATGCTTGTCAGAGCGGTCCGTTAATATTTTAGGAATGCTAATGAAGGTTTATGAATTACCTTTTGTTTGTAAAAGTAAAGTAAAATGATTTTTATTTTGTCAGAATAGAGACTCTTATAAATTAAACTTAGATTAACAAAAGACAGAAATTGACAAAATCGGTCTCCACTCAGCATGTGCTATGGTAGAGCAGATCGTACCATAGCGCTGGTCTTACGTGGAGACCGTGCTGCGCAAGGTGGACTAATACAACAAGGAGCAAAACTAAAATATAAATGAATTATCAAATACTTAAACTTTGTAAACAATATTATTCATATTATTACTAACTAGCTGCGCCCCGCGGTTTCACCCGCGTGGTGATAGATATTTTGGATAATATACTATATATCTTTATGAATTGTAGCCTATGTGTTATTCTGATATGTAAGCTATATTATTGTGAAGTTTCATTAAAATCCATTCAGTAGTTTTTACGTGAAAGAGTAACAAACATTCATCCATTGGAATGAAACCGCGGGGCGCAGCTAGTATGCAATATTTATTGAGGGAAAGATGTGATATCGACAAGTACCTAATGCAAATTGCGTATATAGAACGCGGCACCAGTGTGAATCTTAGGTTAAGTATGGGGGGGGGGGGGGGGGTTGTTTACAAATATTTTACATCGTATTTGGCTAGAATATAGGCGCGTGCTGGAATATACTATGCTATCGCATAAGTCGATGACTTCAAAACAGTTTTTTAATGAGATTGTTCATTACATTGTTTTACGCACTGATTGTTGTTCTGACGCACAGATTGGAATATGCTTTTACTATTTACTTTAACTATCTAAAAGTTAACGAGAGATTTTTATCGTAATAATAATATACCTCATTCTCTTGGATTTAGTTAGATTATCCGTTTTAGGTAATTCGTACCGCCGATCCTATCTATCCAAAGGTGGCCTGGAAGAGATCGCTGTTAGCCGCAAAGTGTTCCACACTAGATATAGTTAGTATTCAGTTTTTGTTTAATTCTTTTATGTGTGTATTGATTGTGCAATAAAGTAAATCGCTTTATTTACAAAGAAAGTTACAATCAAATAATAGTAACAAATTAGAACTAGTTACAAATTGCAGCAATTGAGTTCACTACAGACTGTTGCAAACAATCTACAGGTAGCTCAACTGATCCATTTCAATACCAGTCGTCTCGGCGCGCGTGCCCAAGACGCTGGCTGCACTGCCGCGCTGTATGGCAATGCTGATGCGCTGCGCCAGATACTCACCAGCTCTCGGGTCACGCGTCGCTCCGACCAGACGACTAATAAAGTATCTAAATAATAATCTATTATATTTTTATAAATAATCTGTTAACAATAATAATGTATTATTTTGAATAGTCTAAAAACTAAACTATTGAAAATAGTTATTCTGGAGATGGGTAACACTCCTAGCTGAAAGTTTTCTTTATAAAATCAAGTGAAGTCAAATGAATCACCTAAATGACATCACCTGCCCCATAAAAAACGGTCTGATGTTATTAACAGCCCTCTGTATATATTCTATGAATCGCCTTATTAAAAACATACATCGGATGGTAGATCATTCAGATAGTATCATAGATATCCGTTAGTAAAATAATATCAATAGACAATTAATTCTTGAAATGAAATGAAATGAAAATATATTTATTCTGATAGAGCAAAAAACTTAATTATCTAATTATAGTAAACAAATACAGCACACGACTTAAAAAGACTTAAAGTAATATAATTAAAGTATATATTGATAATATGCATTGACTTATATATATATATATATATATATTTTATTATTAATAGACATATCTAAATTAATTCTTCTCTTCTTACTCGTTGATGTGATTTTTTTAGGCCCTTTCTGCCTGAGAAACTGAATTTTTTTACCTAGTTCAGGCAAATAAAGAACATAAAATAATTGAATCATGCATGTATCATGTTACATTGTATAAAAACAAGTCGCTTCCCGCTGTCTGTCTGTCCCTATGTAGGGACAGACAGACAGCGGGACAGCGGAAGCGACTTTAAAACTGCTTAGATGTTCAAAACTACGCAACTGATTTTGATGCGGTTTTTTTTTTAATAGATATATCGATTCAAGAGGAAGGTTTATAAACCATTTGACACATAGATTTATACGCGGCCGAAAATGCGGGGCGTAGCTAATAATATGTATAAACCTAAAATTACGAAATCCATTTATGTACCTCTCCATTTCTTAAAAAAAAATATACATAGCGGTATCCTAAAAAATCCCAACAACAATTTCTCTTATTAGTATTTCCTCTAAGTAATAAATTATGTTTGGTTGTCCAGCGCATTCCGACACGGACCGATAGAAAGATCATTCTCAGAATGTGTAGGAACTTGTTAAATCTGTGGTTTGAGAAGAGGCACCGGAAATAATCGGGATTCTTCGAAACGCCTTGCGACCTTGCTCAAGGTAACTATCGCTTTTTAGAGTCCCTTCTCCTTGCCTCTGATTAAGATTTTAGGGTTCCCTTTCCGGTCTTTTTGGGTGTAGTTTTTATCTTCACTACAAGGTACAAAACAAAGTCGCTTCCCGCTGTCTGTCTGTCCCTATGTATGCTGAGATATTTAAAACTACGCAACGAATTTTGATGCGGTTTTTTTAAATAGATAAAGTGATTCAAGAGGAAGGTTTATAAACAATTTAATACAAAGATTTCCACGCGGGTGAAGTAGCGGGGCGCAGCAAGTAAGGTATAAACTAGTCTAGATTCCGGCATCGCGTCTTTAATCATATACCGAGTTGAGAGAATTATACGCCAGAATTCGGAGTAATAATTAAGATAAAAAGAAAAATGATAATTCACTTCTTATTAAGGGAACACATTTAATGAGTCAACTATTAAACGACCACAACCTATGAATCTACATACTACCTATATATCATTCTCATGTAAGGGACGTTATATAAATTGTCTTTTTGGAAATAAATTAATGTTTAACTTAAGATTATACTTTAGGCTTTATTATTAATGCAATTGATTTTCCCTGCGATGAAAATTTCTGGACTGTTTGTCCCAAATTTTTTTGCCATATAGCAAGGGATCTTATCTTGCATAATTCCTCCCGAAAATATAAAATTTTATCAGAACCATCAAACTCCGGTCTGATGATGGTTAACGATCAACACAACAGCTCCTGTTTTTTCGGCCAGTTACAACCCAGGTTTATTCTTTCCTACATAAATAAAGTAAATATAAATAAATAATACTGGACAATTCACACAGCATTATAAGCAGAGCTTGTGTTATGGGTACTAGATAACTGATATACAAAAAAAATCCATGAAGACTGATTTAAACTTGTCCAAATCAAATTCAACAAATTACGACAAAGGCCTTGCTAACTGCACTTGACAATAAAAATCTCCGCATTGAATAACACCATATTTGCCACTCAAAAGAGTTTGATCAATCGAAAGCTCCGAAAAATCTAAAACAGGTCTTATACCATTGTAACAACAGCTATACTTGTATAAAATCAAAGCTGTTCAAAGCGTAGACCGGTTTGCACTGAAATATTCGCTCGCTGGCCTCGTGTAGAGTTGCTCATTCAATGCCTCACAGGTGGACACTCCCAGTGTATTTATAATGCTTATAAAACTGTTTTCTTAACTGGTATTCTTTTGGGCTGTATAAAATGCGAAAAAATGCGATGTTGTGAGATTTTTACACCTTTGAATCCATTACAAAGTTCTATTATAGTAAGGGCATTCGTTAGATGTCTTGACTTTGACGAAGATGGATTTTTATTCTTCCAGGTAGGTAGGTATAGTGGGTAATGTGTTAATAATCATTTGGTTCTTTGAAAACCAAAAACCGATTTCATAATTCATAACTCGTTTGTTGTTTGTGACTCCAGGGTAATTGCTAGTTAGTAGATACATAAGACTTATTTTAGAACGCTAGATTCTGCCGTTTAGGCATACAAACATTTTAATAAACAATTAATATTATAGCTAACAATATTTCAAATGCCTACCAAGGCATTTCAATCAGTGTGAATCATTATTTAAACTGTTTTTAAGTTTTTCAGGACATCTGCTTATCGCTCGGGAATATTTTTTTGGCGAGCCCACTGAGGTTCGTTCTGCGTACAATATCGAAATAATTCTCCAAATCCGTCCATAAATGACGGAGAAATCGACGAATATACATATTATATGTACATTAAAAACACAGCCGAACAGTATAACCAGGACTATTTTGGTTTTTGTCATTTAATGATATTTTTTCCGTAAATACTGTTAAATAACTAGAACTTATCTCTCTAAAACACGTGGCCCTACAGACCAGTTTAACACATTCACTGTCCAGCCAGTGAGCGTCATATGCTATGAAAGTGTTAACCTTAGCGATTAGCAATAATTCTAAAGTCTATTTGACTATAGAAACTCTCGTAGTTTGACAAATTATCTATAAAACGTTGGTGCTTTCCCAACGCAAGCTAGGTCCGTAGTTTACCCGCTTAAATTCTCTTTGCATTCTAGACTCCTTACATTTTACAATTTGAATCAAATAATTCTTTAATTCAAAGTACCTACAATCATTGAGTAACGCATCTTTCTCACGAGAGGCGTCCTTTCATACGATATTTGTGCTCGACAAAATAGCTTTCGTTTTGTTCGATTTCGAGTTTCTCGTGAGAAAAAGTTTCGTGTTCCTTTTTTGCTGCAGTTCTTTTATTTCTGTTGATGTAAAGCGCTCTGCTATTTCTACATGCTCGCAGTTTAATTTAAATGTAAACGTACAATTTAAAATATCATACTGTCAACGACAAAAATTGCGAACCTACTTATCACAATTTTAGTACTAATATACTATAATAATAACAACTTAATCTTACTAATATTATAAACGCGAAAGTATGTATGGATGTTTGTTACTCTTTCATGCAAAAACAACTGAACGGATCGGGCATGAAATTTTGCATAGAGGTAGTTCCAGGTCCGGAATAAAACGAAGGCTACGTTTTATCCCTTATATCAATTCCCGTGGGGTAGAACAAGGATAGACGTTGCCATAGACACAAAACGCGCGAAGCCGCGGGCAGAAACTTGTCTGTAATGTAATAATATAATACCGCATCATTACATTAGCATGCACGTCTGTCTGTACACAAAGTTATTTTCGGTCCCACTCACGTATTCGGAACTGCATCTAGGTGTTTGTTTACATTAAATTTATGGACGACTAGTCTCTGCCCGCGGCTTTGCGTGCGAAGCCATAGAAACAACGCATGTGTTACTATGGAAACGTTTTAAGGTATATTTCTATCCCATTGCATATGATTCATAGGATAACAAGTACCGTATAGAATTATAATTATTTTTTATGCCTAAAGAAATAAAATAATTAAAATTTTTGAATGATCTATATTTTATCTCGGTAATTCTGTGATCTACCTGAATGCAAAATTTCAGCCCAATCCGTTCAGTAGTTTTGGCGTGAAGAGGTAACAAACATCCATACATCTAAACTTTCGGATTTATAATATTATTTTTATGATATTTCCATGCTAATATTGGTAGGTACAGTAGAGTTCATCGTTGGCTAACAGCGTTTTCGGAATTATATGTCTACGACCACGACTCGGTAAACGTAGTGTAGGACGCCCTCCGGCCAGGTGGGTTGGTCGACCTACGAAAGACTGCAGGTAGATGCTGGATGCGGCAAGCTGAAGACAGGGCGCTATGGCGCCCATTGGAGGAAGCTTATGTCCAGCAGTGGACGAATATAAGCTGATGATGATGATGATGTCTACGACTACCATTACATCGATCCAACCACAACGAGTTTATAAACTTGCACCTGCCCGTTTTGCCACAAACTATGATCGGACGATTCAGCTTAGAAAACAGGTTCCAATCGCAATTACTATCTATTCCCAGCCCTGGGAAATTATCCCAAGTATTTAGATGTAGATGTGGTCCTGATGAATCTAGTTCTTGAGCTTGTTATGGTTATAGCAGGATATTAAAACATTGACCCTGAATGGATGATATGCTACTGCAGAACAATTGTTGTTTTATACCTACCTATAAATAAAATAAATAAATAAATAATGCTGGACAATTCACACAGCATTATCTAGCCCCATCGTAAGCAGAGCTTGTGTTATGGGTACTAGATAACTGATATAAATAATACAATACATTACATAGATAGTGTAACAATAATAATAAACAGCAGTGGGACAATAATGGCTTAAAATAAATAATAATAATTACATAGATAGATATTTTTTATTATATATAGAAAACGACCAGAACACCCGGAACAAATATATGCAGATCGTACACACAATTGTTCCGAGGCGGGAATCGAACCCTCCTGCGTCGCAAGCGGACCTTCGCCCACCGCGCCACATCGGTCGTCCTATAGGTATATATATATGTGCAATGTGCAATCTATTGTGTAGGTAAATAGCGTTTCTGCACATCATTGGAATCGGTCCGTGTTTTCTAGATCTATTTAGGTACCTCAAAAGTCATTTATAACGGGATATCTACCATGATTTGAATTTTAGGTTCTCGGCACTGTTTCATGCGCCATGATAATGTTGGAGAACGCAAAAATCAAATCATGGTAAATGACCCTTTATAAATGACTTTCGTAGCTTGCAATGTATGTAGTTTGTTTTTTATTTTTGTTTTTTGTTTTTGATATTTCTTTACCTGTTTGTGTTTGTAATCTACCAACTCTACGTTATCTTATATCTTTTTCTCCATGCCTAGGTTGCCTGGGAGAAATCGCTGTCAGCGATAAGGCCGCCTATTGTACTTTTTATGTGTTATATTTAGATATAAGGTGTTATTTTATAGTTTTAAGTGCAATAAAGTGTTAATTCATTCATTCATTCATTCGTGTTAATAACCATGATAGTTTAAAAAGTCGTACCTAATAGGTATACAATCTACCTAATACCCTCTCAGTGGAGTCCCAATCCATCAGCGTAAGGCGTCGCGGTAGACGGAAGAAACGATGGCGTCATGACCTAGAACACCTTTGATAGAGTATGGGTCCAACTGGCTCAGAATCTCGAGATGCATGGAAGAATTAGAAGACTCCGCCTAACATTGGAACGTTTTAGGCTAATTTTAATGATACCTATACCTTATTTGCGAATTCGGAACATGGTATACGATTTGCACTCAGTACTCTGGCGCTGCTGAAAACCAGCGCTTCATTGGCACCCGTGCCAATGAAGCATTTAATGCTGAGCCGGTAGCCTATTTGTGTTGTCGCACTTAAATTATTTTTATTAGTTCCTAATTTCTTATCATTATTAGTTCTTAATTTGTATTATTTTATGAAACGCAAATAAATATATTCTATTTCTATTCGCATGCAACGCGCAAACGCTCTACTATAGAGGTTTTTTATAGTTTTCGTTGTTCTGTAGGGCTAAAACCGCACAGTTTACTAAATACCTAAGCAAACTAGTTTTACCTCTTAAATGTCATTAAGTACCGGTTTTATACATATCAGTGATCTTAATTAGACTACCTACTGTTAGTGTAGAGACTAGAAAAACTACCTAAACTGTAGAATCCTTGATCAAACAAAAATAGAGTTCAAACTGACTTCAATATTATTTTTTGAGTTGGTTACCAAGTATCTTAGTTTTATAATTTAATTAAATACGGAATCTATCTTGGCTTGTTTAAAACATTTTCGTTCTCACTGCCGTCGTGACCCGAATTCAGCAATGAGTTTTTAATGGCTTCCCTGCAAATACCTTCTCTCTCTGAACTAGTAAACTCTGTGCTATGCGGTCGCAAGACATAAATAGGTACTTATAGTTCCTACCACAGAGTTGTCTCTATGTTGCTACCTTTAGATATAGGGTATAGGACATGCGGAAGAGAGCGGAAAACGGTACGTGATTGATTTCGTACAGATCAAAGGATTACAGATCCATGAATCACTGAAGGAAACAGAGGGATCACATACGGGAAAGGGTACCTATAAGTAAATTGAAGTAGATTATAAGTAAATTGGGAGTAGACTATAAGAAAATTGGTTAGATTTAGGTAGTTAAAAATTGAGACATGTAGTCTCAATTTTTATCTATTTCAATAATTCTTCAACTCATAAATGCCTGACATTAATTTCACAAAACAAATTCCCAGCGTGAGTATTCGAACACCGTGATACAACATTATTTTATTACCCGAGCTCATAACAATCTACTGCAAACCAGTAGTAGTTTCCCAGGAATTCGTAATCAGTCCGTGAAATCTGAGCAAATGGGTCGGTTAGTCGTACTAGTACCCCTCAAGATCACGAGATAATTATGTAAATAACAATAGAAAAAGTCAATAACGCCGGTAATCGGCGCGTGCGACTTTATCAACGGTTCTTGAACATTTTTTACCGAACCATTCACAAATAACCGCCACGCGAGACCGTTAGCACCTGCTAGGAGCTACCACCTTACAAACAGGTACCGTATTAGCTGGAGAATCGAGCTTAGAGGCATCTGCATCTGCCCAGCTTTTGGAAAAAACGATCTGAAGATATACCATCATAAACCTTAACGACAAACCCGATAGTCGAGTCGAAAACCCGAAGTTTTCTTACAGTTATGCGTTGTGTAAGAGATAACCTGAATGAGATAGGACCGTTTGGAGCCGAGCGGCCTCACGGGCATGTCGGTGCAAGTAATAACCTAAGATTATAATATTTGTATAGGCATTCCTATCAGACGAGGTGGAATCGCCACAACGGGTTTGGAGGCATTCCGTAACGGTCAAGTGGATGAAAGTACTCACCGTCCGTTGGGGGCCGCGGGCGAGTGGACCAGCTTCACCGCGAACAGGAACTGTATCGCACACACCAGCAAGCAGCACAGGTTCAAGGAGAGAGTCAACGCACACAGGGCTAACGTCACTTCGTACACCACTGCGAACTCCTCGGGCGCGCCCGACGCCGGAGCCGATATCTTCAGTAAGAACAATAACGCCAAGAGCGCGAGCAGCAAGCTGATGAGGCAGAGCAGCGCGAGTGACGTGAGGGCCTCTTCAGTCGCCGCTCGGCTGCTGTTCTTCGGCCGAGCGGGCTGTCTCGCAACCGTCCCTGTCCCTCCAGTCGCGGTCCCGTTCCCGATCTTCGGAGATGTAATAGGAACGGCAGACACGACGGACACATTTGCGGGCGGCGGCAGAGGCGGCGCGGCCGACGGACTGACGGAGGCTGACGTCCCACCGACCGAGTGCTTGGAGGAATCCAGGGTGGACACGTTGAGCGGCAGGTGGTGGTGCGGCCGCCGCGGCATGTTCTGGTAGCGGTGGTCGGCATCGTTCGCCGCCGGCGGCCGCGCGGCATGTTTCAACATGGCGCTAGCGCGGCGCCGCAGCGAGCCATCGCGACTGCTCCATCGACGCTCGAGCTTGCGTGACGCGGACGCGGTCGCTCTCTCGACGAGCGCGGCGCGACTGACACACGCGAACCAACCCACCCGACCTACGATACAACTTCAGCGCGCAACGTCTACCTGAGACTGAATACGAGTAATTATGTCAATCAAATCTTGTAACTTGCACTGGCTACACTAAACCAATTCCCTCGGCATCTGATCTGAATCTGAACGAAACAATACGATGAGGGCATTTCGTAGACAATAGTTCTATAGAAATCCTATTGACAAAAGAGAATAGGGTTGATTCGCATACACAAACAATACACGCAAAATATTTACACACCTAGACCAAAACACAATCAATTAGGCTTGCTTTTATCAGCAAACGCGTCATGATTAAACCCCTATAAAGGAACAAGAAATGCACGGTCCCTAAGTATCCCGTAGTCATCATGTAGTTAAGGACCTTATGTTAGATCGATGCATACAGGAAATCTCATCAGCGCAGCAACGGCCACACAAAAAGCTGTCCTTAGAGACGCCGGCGTACAGTTATCTTGCACATCAATCAGCGAGGCTTTTATGCAAGGTACGGGCTTACCTTGAGATTAAAGGCACAGAGATGGCTTTTAATATATCATGAGGACTCCAACGACGGTCTTAAGGATATTTTGGCGTCATGGATGAAATTTAACCGTGTAGGCGTGTGAACTAACGGTTTTGATAAGTGTCTTTAGAACGTCGTTTTCCAGCTACTGTAAAATGTCCGATTATTTTCCGATTGGTAATTTTGCTTGTTTTTTTGTTTCGTGAAGACTTAGTAGACAAGCCAATGAAAAATTAAATAGAAAATTAGATTTTAGATAAAATATCAAATACCAAAGTACTTCTTTTAGACCTTACAGCCAGGACCAGCCAGACCTTACAGGACTTAGACACGTCATAAAATTCAAATGACACAAGTAAAACTAGGAAATAATTATTAATAATTAGGTAATAAAAATTTAGATTATTTGTTCACTTCCATCTATTTAAGGTAAAGTAGAGAAGCGAACAAGAAATCATCATTTTTTTTTTAATTTTGTTAGGTTGTTCGTTTTCATTGGAAAAAAAAACTTTTATAATTGGAGCAAAACTTGTCCCAAGCTTTAGTACCTACTAATAGTCTAGCTAGATAATCTGATATTTTGTAATAAGCCTTTTTATGAAGAATATACCTTTGAGTTTATATTTTATTGATAATGCTTGCAACTCACTTGGAGTTTTGTTGTAAAGTAAAATTTGAGTTCCTAAATCCTATTATGAGGAGGTAGGTACTTACAATAAAATAAAACCGTTATGTACGTATGAACAACTACATTATAAGTAGATTTCCAGGGGCCATTATAGTTTATCCGGTATACTTTAAATTCTTAATACCCTGGTTTATTGTAAACGGACGTGGTATGGCATTTCCAATTTCCCGTTCACCTCAAGGCTTATTGGTTTTTTGTGAGATCCATTCAGTTCTTCAGATGTAGTTTTATTTAGACAAGACTACAATTTTCGTACACTTTATAATTGGATGGCTTTAGCTGTCATATCTATGACACTATCATATTATTTCAGGTCTGTATATTTTGCCAGCAATTGTTTTGGAAAGAAAGAAATCAGGTAGTCTATAGCTTTAGAATAGACTACCTGATTTCTTTCTTGGGCCAATTCCAATGGGCGCTATGGCGCTCATTGGGGGATGCCTATGTCCAGCAGTGGACTGATATAGGCTGATGATGATGATAGCTTTAGAATACAATATTATATACATATTTTATTTTCTAATTATCTATTCAAGTGCCACCATATAAAGTGTTCCTTCCTGTCCAGTCTATCCTAAGGTTGCGATAGCCGCCTTATACTTCCTCTATTCTTAGTACCTATTTATTTCAGTATTGTTTTTTGTTTTGTGTGGTACAATAAAGTGTTATCTATTTTGCAAAGGATTTACCACATATACCTATATTATTCAAAAAATAAAATGATAATCTAACTACCAACTCAAAAGTTGAAAACTCTACATGTAGAGCAAGTGGGAGTATTCATCCAGAATTTATAACTAAAGTTTTAATTTAAAAAGTGGTGAAAATACCTAAAAACACAGGATTAAGCTTAAGTAAACAATTGCACCTGACACATTATGCCAGCGAAACCTGACTTAGCTCGTGCCACCCAACATCTTCCGTGGAAGTGAGCTTCAGATGACTCAAGAAATTGCATAACAGCTGGTGATTTTTTATGCACGTTAATATTCCCACCTGCCCACCAGGTGGCGCGTGTATTGACTCTTTGTCACACCCGCACCCCTAGGGGTGAATGGTAAATGGTAACAGCCAATCAGAACAGAGTATTTGTCAATTATTTGGTAGGGGTTCTGATTGATTGGTATGCGCCACTTTCATAGAACATTATGAAAGTTAATTTGTTTAAGTAAGAAGAAACAAATGAATGTTTCGGGCTTCTGAGTCTGCAGTTTCAGTTGGAACAAGCTCTTTAAACAAATAAGCAACTTTCTCGTAAGCTGAGTGTACAGACACAGTGTGTCGAAACGTCAGGAAAATACGAGACACTCGTAAAAACCCGTGGAGAGTTAATTATAATTAAATTGTATCGAAAACTATTTTTAAAAAACTTCATCAGTATTTAAAAATCCCGCAATTACATGGGACCACTTTGGAAGTGGATTATGCTCTATTCTATACAATAGTAAAAGAATCATCAAAATCGGTCTTCTATAAAAGGTGTAATCGGCGAATATATGTATTTACATAATAAACATACCTCCCCGCTCCAAACTCTCCACTCTATAGAACTCTACATAGAACCTCCACCTTTGTTCGAAGTTGGTTAAATATTTTATAATAGTTAATAGCTGCTTACCTTTCTTCTGAGCTTCTTCTGAGCGGGTATAAAGCTACCTCTACTAAGTTTGTCTTCACCAACCCCTAAGCACGTTTCCTTCTATTACAGAGGGTTTTTTTACATACAAAAGATTTCAACGCGCTCTCCTAACGAGCCATTTATTATTTCACTATGGAAATACTTGACTTAACTCAATGGCATTTTAAGACTTATGGGGTCATAGATAAATAATCCAAAGGATATATGTATATAGTATACCTAATGGATAACTTTTCTAAATGAAAACTTTCTAATATACAGGGTGTTTGGTGCATCGTTTGCTAATGGAATGAACAAATATTTTAAAAATTCACATAAAATCCTCCGTGGGGCCAGGAATTTTTTGAGAGGGTTGAGAATGTAGCAAAAACCTCCCCCCACCTCTCATTTCATTTTGGCAAACGATGCACCAAAAACCATGTATGAAACGAAAAATAAAATATAGTTCGTTCTTGATCTCTTGAGATCTTATGACTTTAAACCAGTTCTTTTATGATTCCAAATGTTATGTCCAAAGCTTGCAATATCTGAACCTTTAGTACTTTAGTAAGTACCAAAGTCTTAAGCCTGACTACATTTTTATTTCAATAAGTAGGTACTGAAATATCAAGTGTCATAATAAAACTAATATTGAGTATTTATCGCGCACCTTTTTTTCATTTCTGTTGTGAAAAATAAAGGCGTTTTTATTTCAAGTCTTTACCACAAGTGATCGAAAGAAATATGAAACGAAACACCGAGTGGATTAAGGACCGCAAATTCTTGTATTAAGTTACATTGACATCAGCATCACCGATGATGCACTGAGTAGTTTCTTTACAATACAATACAAACTTGTACAACAGATGCAGATCATTACAAAAAGAGACATTACATGCGACAAGTACAATTCTAAACCATCTAAACCTTATCGCTTAGATGCGATCTCTTCCAGGCAAACTTTATGGATTTATTGGATGAGATCGATATTTGATCTTGATTTGAAATTTATCTATCTATACTTTGATCATATTTGATCAAATGAAGGCTCTCAGCGAGCCAGCTGGTCATTTAGAATCTCATCCTTTATCTACGCGACTTATAAACATATAATAGATGCCTTATAGCTTAGCAACACAGGTCGTTTACCTATCTCCTTCACAAAATCAAAGCGAACGACCGATGGGGCGCGGTGGGCGAAGGTCCGCCTGCGACGCAGTAGGTTGCAGGTTGGATTCCCGCCTCGGTACAATTGTGTACGATCAGATATTTGTTCCGGGTGTTCTGGTCGTTTTCTATGTATCATAAAAAATATCTATCTATGTAATGTATCGTATTATGTATATCAGTTATCCGGTACCAACGGAGGTTAACACAAGCTCTGCTTAGCTTGGAGTTAGATAATGCTATGTGAATTGTCCAGCATTATTTATTATTTATATTTATTTATACCATGTAGTGAAGTGTGTTTTAGGTACTGCTGTCAACCACCTCATTCCCTAAGCCAGCACAAGAAGCTTCCACAAAAACCTGACCTCCCGAGAAGGCAGGTAATATCTTAAGTCAACATCATCAGCAGGACGTTGTCCCATCCCGGTGCCATAGGACGTTGTCCCGGAGCAAAAACTTGCAGCTCCTGTTGTGTGACCATGAATTTGTCATATAGTCATTTTATTGGTAAAGAAATTAAATTCTGTAATTCTTTATTGTACACACAAAACTTAAAAATAACTTAATTAATAAAGATATGTGCATAGGCGAGCTTAACCCTGACTAAGAGTGTTCTTCCAGCAAACCTTAGGTTTATAGGAGAGGCGATGGAATAGATAGAGTTGTTACACTACAAAGAAACAAATTTAAAACAAATTAAATTAAATTTACAAGTTGATTAATAAAAAATAAAGGCATATATACTAATAAATTATTATATATCACAATGTACAGTAAAATAATATAAATAAGCAATACTCTTGTATAATAGAATGTAGTAATAGTAACAATATAAATAACAATAGGTAATAATTAAAAGCACAATTTTCTGTCGATGTTGGTTCAACACAACATTTGTTGGTTGTTACAGAATTGTTGAATGATAAATTGATAGTTTTATGTGTACCTACACCGAATATTTAAAATGAAAGTAAGTAAAAATATATTAACAATTTATTTTGCCAGGATATAATAAATAAATAAATAAATAATGCTGGACAATTCTAACTGTCTGATACTATAACTGATATACGAAGTACGTAATACAATACATTACATATATAGATGTTTTTTTATTATACATAGAAAACGACCAGAACACCCGGAACAAATATCTGCAGATCGTACACACAATTGTTCCGAGGCGGGAATCGAACCCGCAACCTCCTGCGTCGCAGGCGGACCTTCGCCCACCGCGCCACATCGGTCGTCGATAAGACAATGGTTTGATTGTTTAAACTAAAAACTCATACCTCGGGATTATTATAGAAATAGAAAAAAAACTGTATTTTCGTTTCAAATGAATGAATTATCTACATATACAAATTGGTCAAAACTTGACGGAGAAATCGATGAACATAAATAAAAAAAACATGTATACAGCCAAAAATAACCTCCTTCTTTCTAAGACGGTTAAAAAAGAGAAAATCCTTAAAAAAACATACACAGGGTAAAAAAAAAAATTGGTATTACGTAGAGCTTCTGTTTTTTTATTTATAAAATCTAAAATCCCGAAGAATTTGTTTAAAACTCGTGTCATTAATCTTATATTAGTATTAGAATGGGTGCACCGATTTCCATCAAACAAAAGCAAAAAATATCAACTAATTGTACTTACCTACTCACGATCAAATAATATACATACAAAACAAATACATACAGTTTGTTGGGAATTATATTTATGTATTGTATTATATTTTATTTATTGAGGCCTTTGCCCAGCAGTGGGACAATAATGGCTTAAAATAAATAATAAATAAATTGTATTATATTGTGTATATCAGTCATCTAGTACCCATAACACAAGCTTTGCTTAGCTTGGGGCTAGTTGATGCTGTGTGGATTGTCCTGCATTATTAATTTATAGAATTACTAAGTGATACAAACTAAACAGTTTCCTGCTCTACCATACACATTATAGGTATTCCATCTATGTATGAATAAATATTAAAAACTTCTGCTGTAAAATTAACGGAATGAGTTACAAAAAAAATATATACACCTATAGGTTTTAGGTATGGAATGCATTATGGTCACGGTCACCCTACAGCATTTCTAGTCGCGTGTCCCAAGGGTAGGGTGGGTCTAAGAATGCAGTATCGGTAAGCACCTTATTCAACTTACAAGATTGCTCTTATAAACTCCCTTAGGGCCTCTTGTACCTAGCCCTTACTGACAGATACTGGTTGGTTTATTTTAATTAGTAAATAAAAGGAGATTCTATGTTCGGCTGTTTGTATGTACTAGCTGCGCCCCGCCGGTTTACCCGCATGGAAATTTATGCGTCAAATGGTTTATAATCCTTCCTCTTGAATCACTCTATATCAAAATCCATTAGCGTAGATTTAAAGATCTAAGCATACATAGGGACAGACAGACAGCGGGAAGCGACTTTGTTTTATACCTAATATGTAGTGATGTTTGTCGCTTTCTCAAGACAAATACAACGGGCAGCCTTATCGCTAAGAAGCGATGTATTCCAGGCAACCTGACACCCAGAACCCCTAATACCAAGGTTTGCTTAAATAAAGTGAGAACTCTAGGTATCTTAGGTATAAAACACAACACAGCTAGACGGTTAAAACCGTTACAATAAATAAATGGGAAAACACATAAAAGTATGAAAACAAAACTAGCCACAGCCAATTCACTCGCGAGTTCGTAAAGATTATTCTCACTCAAATAGATAAGCGCACGAAATAAACAGCACTCCGATAAACATGTTTATAATTACGTAATACCTAGTCCATTTGACTTCATTACTCAGACTCAGAGTCAGACGGAGCTCAGTTCTGTGGCCGGCGCCACGTGTTGTGTGAAATAAACAAGTTCCAAACTGGCGTAAGTTTTGACATTATTATTATTCTCTTGGAGTTACCACACATATACTTCAAACTAAACTGTTTAGCTTTATTTTATTCTAACGACTTCTAGTACGATTTTGTTTATCTTGTAAGTCAAACCAAACAGTAGGTAGGTATTTATCAATTTCCTAAAATCCTTTACTGGGCGGTTTTAAGATGGAAATAGACGCATATTATTCGGTGTTTTGTATGATAGAACGCGCTTAGTGTTGCCACAGATAATATAATACACAAAAAGGCGGGTTTAATCTAAATAAATACTTAAATATGTGCTGGTTAGTGACTGTAGGTATAAAAGACATCTGTGAACACAAATTTGTACCAATCTAACTACACAATAACATGGTTGATTGAACTAAACTACGTTACATAGCACCCAAGTCTCAACAACTAATCGTCCAGTAAAAAAATACTGTTTTTGTATTAATAACATCTCTGATTCTTACATAAATAAGTTAAGAATACTTTAAAATAGTGTCAATTACATCATTTTGACGACCGATGTGGCGCGGTGGGCGAAGGTCCGCCTGCGACGTAGGAGGTTGCGGGTTCGATTCCCGCCTCGGAACAAAACAGTGTGTACGATCTACAGATATTTGTTTCGGGTGTTCTGGTCGTTTTCTATGTATAATAAAAAAAATATCTTAATTGTGATATTAGATAGGTATATAACCTAAAGTAGAGAAATCGTTAGTGTATGGACATTATTATCGGTGTTAATCGACATGTAAACACAGATAGAGACGACCGTGACATTTTATCAACGTATTGTTTATTGATGCAAAAATTCTACTTTTTGTTTTTGGTAGAGCAAGATAGAGAGTTATTAGGTCTCTCTGCCTAAAATCGGCCTGCTCTAAGTAGATATACGATACAAGAAGACCTTTAGCTTTAACTTTAATCGTAGGTATACCTACTTAAATTGATATGACTCGGTGGAATAATCACACCAGTCATAAGGAACTGTGAAAAGGACAAAAAGTACTATTCTCCAACAATGGTGATTAGGTATATATGCATCTTTGCTGACTTTTTGAGATCTTTATGAGAACAAGTCAAATCACTGATCTTTTTAGTAGATACCTACCTACCTACACCTACCAATACTAGGTACCTACCTCTGCTTAGGTACGTAGAAGCTAGATGACGCTGCTGTGTTAATATGTAAGTATAAAACAATACTCGACAAACCACACAGCGTCAACTAGCCGCAAGCTAAGCAGAGCTTGTGTTATGGGTACTAGATACTAGATGAGACATTCGTTTTTATTTTATCTTACATATAAAATACCCTAAACACCCGTTACAAATATTTGAGCCAAAGTGGGAATCGAACCTGCAACCTCATGCGTCGCAGACAAATCTACGCTCACCGCGTATGTAAATATAAAATGTATTTCTTTAATATACTTTCTCTTATTTTCCAGGGGTTTAATGGACGTTATCGTGATAGGCTGTGGCGCGGCCGGAACAGCTGCGTTGCGTCGTCTGCACGATGCTGGACTGAAGGTGTTGGGGCTGGAGGCAGCTGATAGGATCGGCGGCAGGATCCATACTGTGGAGTTTGGGGACAACGTCGTTGATATTGGCGCGGCTTGGTAAGATATTTTTTTTTCTTTTTAGCATGTTTCTGCTACCAAATATTATAAACGAAAATTTGGCGACCGAGAGCTTGGCGCAGTATTTCCGACATTATACATATTTGCTACGGCCCTTGAAGCCCTAGTTACGCCACTGTCTCCCACCCAACACTCCATTTCGCGTTGCACCGCGGCCCCGATAATTGGCCCTTACTGTGATCTTTATCATGATGCCATTAATTAATTGACGAACTGTTATTTTTCAGGTGCCACGGTGAAAAAGACAATGCAGTGTTTGAGCTAGCAAATCCCCTAGGTCTCCTCGGAACACCAGAACCCACTCACAGCTGGCACGTGCAATCAGACGGAACGATAGTCCCACAAGACATCAGTTCGAAGATATCTGCAGCGATCTGTGAGGAGGTAGAACGAGCGGAGAAGACGGGGACGGGTATAGCGGAGTGTGTTAGGAAAGCGTAAGTAATAGACGATAGTTTTGGGCCTGTAGGAATCAAATAAGCGCCATAGCGCCCTCTTCGAGTTTGCCGAATCCTGCATCGACCAACAGTCAATGTCATGCCACCAAGCTAAATGGCGTCTTACCCTCAATATCAGAACACACATGTCTTCTATTGATCAGTGCGCTTAAAACGCGCTTAACAAGCAGATTGGTGATCAATAGTGCCCCCACTATGATAATTGATCACCAATCCGCTGTTGAAGGTGGTGCTGTCTTTCTCTTTTTTATTGGCCTTATATACATATATAATATTTCCTTAATGGCCTTTTACGACGCCCACAGGCTGAGTTTGAGGGTTCTATTGTCACGCTGCAATCGCCTAGCTATCGAGCCGCGGTCTCCACTCAAGAACACGAATGAAAAGTTGTTGAAATCTACCTAAATACATACTTGATTTCGATCTTTCTATTCCAGAGCGACTACAAACCTAACTCTCAAAGACAACCCCCTAACCCCCTCCTTCATAGAAAGCTACGAGCGTTACAACCATATTGGGGGCCAGGACGACCCCAGCACGGGCAAGTCTTTGCGAGGGTTGGCAGAACACTGGGGGTGCGAGGGGGAATTTATGCTGAATTGGAAAGGACGGGGGTATAAGACTATTTTGGATGTTTTATTGGTAAGTCTGCAAGGAAACTGACCCAGTGTGAAGGAGTCTTAACGCACGTTTTGTACCACATAATTTTAAAGAGTATTTTATTTTATTTTATAAGAACCTGACTTTCTCCACCTCCTTACCACCATTCCTGTATATCCAATCCAAACTAGCAACACATTAGGCTGGTATGCCACCGTATCTAGTCCAAAAATCTCTGTAATCCACTAGTCCTCTGTAAACTTGGCGTCATCTTCCTCCTGCCGTACCTATGGTGAACTTACAGGGATTTTGGGCCACCATGGTTTCGTTAATTCGATGTACTTAGATTTTGTACTACTTATAATTGTAAAATTATTTTTATTTTGTACCTGTGTCCAAATAAATATTTTATTCTATTCTATTCTATTTTCAAAATTACTTTGGTTTTCAGAACAAATACCCAGACCCCAAAAAGGCGATTGATGTAAAAATCCTGCTGAACAAAGAAGTTGAATACATCAGATGGGGCAGTCGAAGAAGCAGTGAATCAGCGAATGCAATAAACCCTCTCGTACAGGTCAAATGTGCGGACGGCAGCCTTTATATAGCGAAGAGCGTAATAGTCACTGTTTCTATTGGAGTTTTGAAGGAACGGTGAGTTTTTGGCTATATAGACATAAGATTATACTGAATTGTCTACCACCTAAATAAATGAATAATAACCTAAATTAATGAATTCTGAACGTAGGTAGGTACCTAAAGTTGTCAATCTAAAAAGAGCAAATCCAAAATAATGCGCCCTGACGGGGTTTTGACGACCGATGTGGCGCGGTGGACGAAGGTCCGCCTGCGACGCTGAAGGTTGCGGGTTCGATTCCCGCCTCGGAACAATTGTGTGTACGATCTGCAGATATTTGTTCCGGGTGCTCTGGTCGTTTTCTATGTATAATAAAAAAAATCTATCTATGTAATGTATTGTATTATGTACATATATCAGTTATCTAGTACCCATAACACAAGCTCTGCTTACCATGGGGCTAGATAATGCTGTGTGAATTGTCCAGCATTATTTATTTATTTATGCATTGTGTGCCCACTAAGACTACCTACACCTAAGAACAATTACCTAGCTGTATGCATAAAACCACAATAAATAGTATTATATATTTATTTGATTTGTTTTTAGCCACAGCCATCTTTTCAACCCGCCCCTCCCAGCCGAAAAACTATCCACAATCAACTCACTCGAGCTAGCAGTCCTCGACAAAATCTACATCGAATTCACAAAACCATGGTGGCCCAAAACCCCTTGTAACTTCACCATACTATGGCGGGATGAAGATAAAGCCGAGTTTACAGAGGACAAGTGGATTACAGAGATATTTGGACTAGATACAGTGGCAAACCAGCCTAATGTGTTGCTAGCTTGGATATACGGGAATGGTGCTAGAGAAATGGAGAAAGTCAGTTTGGCGGGGGTGCATGCAGGAGTGAATAAGTTGCTGAATACAGTTTTGAGGAAGAATTTCGATGTTGCGCCTATCAAAACTATCATAAGGTAAGAGTTAGAAATTATAAGTAGATTCATAGTTTATAGATAAAACACTGGATACGCAGAATAAGGCTTGATTCGTAGATGCTACAATAAGAGTACTTATTGTCTGGTTTTACTACTGTGCTAATAATAAATCTAAGACATTTTCAGCAACTTTTAGGAAATTGGTGCCTTATGTTGTACCTACTAAAATTAAGACTAACTATATCCTCAGTAACTCTCAAAATACGCACTTTAAGCATGTCAGCCGCTAAAATAGAAAAGCTCAAACTAATTCATATCACTTCTGATAGACGAACAGAAAGATTAAAGCCCGTATTATACAAGCTTGCTCGCTTTTTTATTGAATATAAATAAACGTTACAAAAGCTATGAGGCAATTTTTCATAATACGGGCCTTAATCGGCAATCGCATAAATAATAACCGAAGCATTTTATTTCAGATCACAATGGGCATCAAACCCTCTTGCCCGTGGCTCTTATTCCTACCGCAGCGTAGCAACAGAACAAAATGGCGGACACGGCGCCATTTTGTTGAGCGAACCTCTTTACCACATGGACGAGTTTCCTGTAGTTTGCTTCGCGGGAGAAGCCACGAGCCATCACAGACATAATGCGGTGCATGGCGCAGTTGAATCTGGTTTTAGAGAGGCGGATCGGTTGGTCAGCAGCTTTAAGAAATCCTTTGTATGAAATGTGGAAAAACAATGGACTTTTCAAATGTTGGTCTAAGTTAGATAGGCTTTTTATCTATCATCACAAAGGACTAAGTTATTTGAAATATATTATAATTGCTCGTTATTATGATAGCTTGCTCAGTCATCGATCTATGCTTTAGTAACGCTTTTCTATGGCACTTGCAAGATGTTGATATTGGTGGCAAATATCGCCTACTTCCTGACACCGAACAACGATGCCTCGTTGGTCTCGTCAGCTTCTTCAACCGCTGATAATGAGGTCCTTTGTTCCTTTTACGGGTCAGAGCAAATTTAAGTTTTTCTAGCAAGAAAAATCACTGTAAATAGCAAGCAACCCAGAGTTGACGCTGAGACTACTCTTGCATAGATCTATGACTGAGCCAACTTTCATAACATGGGCTTATTAACCACACTTACACTAAAGAAGTCCCTCGTTAAGGGATAACACGTTGGTATTCTTCCAACAAAAAACAGGTTGGTAGTTAACCTGCTTACAAATATTTTGAATCACAAAGAACATTTTAGATGATTTGTGGTCAGGCTATATCAGGATAAAAAATGTTGCCAGAAGTACAAATGGATTTAAAGATTTATCGTGGCTGTGAAATTAGTCAGTACTTTTATAATGTTTTATATGAAATAAAATGTTATTATGTTTATTAAGCGTTTATTTTCCTTAAATTAATTAAAACTTTTTAAAATAGATCTTGGACCCAGAACTTTTACGAAGTGTAGATCAACAAATCGGCATTTCTTTAAATTGGGTAAATAAAACAAAAACATTTCCAAAATATACACATAGCAATACATTTCTTCAGACACAGTACACCGTAAATAGGTACTTCACATAATATTAACAGTCATAAAAAAATAGCTTAACATTATTATGAAATATTATAGGTCTTAATTGATAATAATCTAATAAAAAGTTAAATAATAAGGGAGGAACGTCTGCATTCGTCAGAAAATACTATTTAAGCTGTTTTTTATTTATTTTCAACGTTTTTGTAGAAAGCAGAAATCGATATAACAGGAAACATTTTGATAAAGCCTCTCGTTCCACCTACATCAATTGATATGAATGTAAAATATTTAAATTAAATAAATAATTTCTATCAAACTAAGTAAAAACTACATCAGACTGTAAAATCTCCGTTTTGACAATATTTCCTTTCTCATCCAAATCGCACATTGTAATTTCGACGCTATTATGCTGAGGTCTGAGCTCAATTTCGTTTTTAACATTAGAACTATCCCCTTTTAATACTATTTCGAACTTGGTAGGTGTTGTGAATGTGGCCTCACCGGTTTTTTCTAAAGTGAAGTCTAATTCAGTAGACGCAAGGGTCTTTTTCGGTCCGCCGTCTACAATCTTTTTGGAAACTTCTAGATACTCGTATCTGGTTGTTGTTAGTCGGTACATGCCATCTTCGCATTTCTGGTATCTGTAAAAGAGAAGATTAGGATTTAACACAAATTATTACAATACAATACAATTACTTTTTACACACATAATAAAAATAGATACATAAGACAGGAAAAAAATATATATTGGAGGTTTCAGAACAGCAATGACTATTCAACCAATCAGGCACCTTTCAAAGGGGGGCAGCTTCAGGAATCAGAAATCAATATTATTTATTTTCATCCCATCTATTCGAAAAGGACGACTTGGTACGCCTTTGAGTGCACCCAACGGTGGTGTTTTCTATAAGAAACTTTTAGCGGGCAGTAATGAATTTTTAGTCCTCTTTATAAGTGCGCCGCAATTATCTTTACCGGACAATTTTTGAATTTAGAATATATTAGTGTTCAGCGCCAAAGAAATCGAACGTAAATATTGTTTGAATAAAGACTGGTTGGTACGACGGCCCATAATATAATTATGATTACTTAAAACAAAATTTGTAACGAAGCAAATAAACACAAATAACTATGAAAACAAATAAAATTTTAACAAATAGACGATTATTATTATTACCAATCATGGTGATTATGGTAAACCCACCCGCGTTTATGGCATCTTCAGCTGACATATTGAACGTTAATGAAAAGAGATAGGAGAACAACAAATGCTTACCTAAATCGACTATATCCAAACGGCCAAACCGCTCCATGTTTCTTCACCAGATGTATAGTCAACTCCGCGCCTCTAGAATACACCTTCTTCAGATTCTTGGGGCAGATGTGGCAGGCATATTGCTTCCGAACCTTTTCCTTCTTGATCTCTGGTTCAGATTCCTCGGAATTTTCCGCGTCGCTTCTGTTTTCCCGTTTGCGTTTCCGCTCGTGTATTTTTAGATGCTTGCGAAGATCCGATTTTGTTACGGCTCTGGGGAAAAAAACATAAGAAAATGTTAATAAATTAATATAATAACCTGACATATGACAAAGTTCCAAGTAGGTACTATACATGGAATCAGACTTCAAAACTTTTCAACGACGAATGCAACTCACTGTAGTCAAATGTTTCGAGAATGGTTATTCTAGAAACATTTGCCGCACATGAGACATTCTGCCGTTCATAAGACTGTACAAACATGTTTTCTTTTGAGGTTTCAAAAGAAAACATTTTTGTAGTTTATGAAAGATCGGCTGTAATATCCTGTAGTATAGACTAATCATAATATTATTAATCACTACACAAATTCCCCTATATTAGTATCTACATTGCACCCGTGCGAAGCCGTGGCGGGTCGGTAGTAATATTATAAATGGCACTTATTATAGGGGAGGCCTATATCCAGCAGTCCACTGGTTAGGCAGCATAGGTACTTGGCTACATCTAAATTGTCATATCATTGCCGCGGGCGTCGCCGCTGTCATATCGCAGAGCGCACACGCGTACATAGACACATGCCCGTGGTCGTGCTTACTTATAACTAGACCGTACTCACTTGTAATGACATTGTGTGCAGGCGTGCACCCTCGCCCCGTCCGGCTCCATATGCCGGTAGCGCACGTGGATAGCCAGCGCCGCGGGCGTCGCCGCTGTCATGTCGCAGAGCGCGCACGCGTACATAGACACGTGGCCACGTTCGTGCTCGTCCAGTAGGTATTGGGAAGCGCACTTGATTCCGCACATGTTGCACGTGAAGCGGGAGTTTGGTGGAACGTTCTGGAAATTGAAATAAATAATAAAATAACTGCTGGACACAGTATTATTTAATCTCATACTAAGCGTAGCTTGTATTGTACTAGGTCATCAACAGCGTTCGCTAGTCCATTGCTGCCTTCATAGGTACTTTTATGGCTTTTAAGAGCAGAATGCGCAAAGGCGATTCATGGGCTACAAAAGACATAGACGTCGGTAGCAAACGCCTTACTAGACATACATAATATATACTTCGGGTTACTGAGACAAAAGAGTACTGAAATAGCGACATATCGGATATCAACATACAATTAGGGTTCCTGACCCATAAGAGTAAAAAAGCGCTAAATGACGAAGGACGTGAGTCGTCAGGAACACGCGACGGGAGAAACTTGAAAATACATACTATGGGTAGCTCGAGTAGTTTTAAGAGTAGAAAAGGCGAGTTGTGCGAGGCCAAGACATACTTTGGGGTTTTGAGAGATAGGAGAACCACAATGGCTACTTTTAGGAGGCCAAGACACTTGGGGTTCCTGAGCCATAAGAGTATAAAATGGCGACCTATCTTATTGAAGGCGAATGCACACTTCCGGTTGCTGACCAAAGAAGTAACTCAATAGCGAATTCTCTAATTCGAGGCTAAGATAAACCGCAGACCACTTCAAAATTAATATCCTTTATTTCTATAGGCTTAAAAAATAAGCACTTGGACAACTCAAATCACTGAAAGATTGAGAGTAAGAATAGCTAACACACCTGTCTCCGTAAATGGTCCAACAGCTTCCTATTATTAGAGAAGTGCTGTCCGCAGTGGTAGCATGCGATCAGCCTCTCCCCCGTGTGACCCCGGACGTGAGTCGTCAGGAACACGCGACGGGAGAAACTGGACCCGCAGCCGGCCCACGAGCAGACAAACTTATCAGAGTAGATTATGTGTAGTTTGACGTGGTTGAAGAATTCCTGAAAGGGGAGAAAGGTTTTTTTGTGTACAACAATTGAAAGAAATGCGTTTGCCCAGTTACGGTTAAAAATAAGTAATGGCGATAAATATGAGTAAAATAGACGAGCTGTAATTTATTTAGGGAAAACGTAGGTGATTGTTTCGTGGGTTACGATTCCTGACGCAGGACTAATTATTTAATTTGTGTCTTAACAAATTCAACATTAAAACAAATGTGGATTTAAACTTGCCCAGAGACTAATTTAATAATGAAAGAACGTAACAAATTAAGATTAGGAACTGTGAAACTTTACACCTTTCTCTGTGATTTCAGCTTTTTTATTGTGTAGCCACTATCTGAACTAACTTGGCTAGTTTTCACATTTATGTTCCCCTATAGCCATTTCTAAATTTGGTATAGTTTTCTTGTAATAAACAATAGACTTTTAGCGCTTTCCCACTCTTACGAAGGCAAAATCCTATTCCTATCCAATTCACAAAATGGCGCGCCACTTGCCCTCTTCCTCTTATGTCTTACCCTATGTGTAATTGTTAAATCTAAAGTTATTTCTGCACTCCTACAGGTACTTCTTAAGGCATTCCTGCCAAGCATTTACGTTGCGACAAGAAATTAATATATAATTGCCAATCTGCTCTAAATATATGGCCTTATTAAGGCAACAAAAAAATTGAAGCATTAATTTTTACTACTATTACCAGATTACTTATAAAAGTTAAATCATACTAACCTGTACAGAATGATGAATTTCATTGCACTCTATCCACATACATTGATGAGGACAAGACAAGCTTTTCAAGATATTCCTCTTAGTTGAGTCTTTATGACAAGGTGGGAGCTTCAATGTAGACCGCCCATTATATCCTATTGCAAGCAACTTGGCATGGTATGCATGGTAATTAATATGACGGACCATTTCTTGGAAATCTGTTGTTCTGTGGCCACAGACATCCCAGAGGCAGATATAATCAGCTGAAAGGTTTTAAGGGAAAGAAATTAGTATTATTGCAGCCATCCATGTTGTACTGGCAAACCTAATACAGGCACCAGTCTCGCACAATGTTGTTCTTATAGTTATATATAATACATACTATTCGTTTCCTCATTGTGTGAGAATAAACGATTTTTTTATTAATACTGTAGTAGGCCATTGTGGAATAAAATAGGCTAAAATGTTAAATCATGATGAAAGTGGCAATATTTAGGTACAATGCTTTTTACTTGGAGCTAACATTATTATTATTATTTTAGCAGAATATCACAGCAACAACAACTTTGCTTATAATGTAGGTTATAATTATGACTTATATATTAGAGCAAATTGGTCATAATTATATCCATGAAAAGTTTTAAGAGAATGAACCAAACTGAAGGCAGCAATTTGAGATCTACAACTAGAACATATGGAAACATAATGAAGGTGTATACACAAAAGTCCCTAATAACAGGATATTCATTCATTTATATTTACCATAATTTGATTTTAGAGTTTCCCAATATTTCAGCACATTTTCATGTACCATGATCATGGAATAATGTAATCATGGAGCATGAAACTGTACTGTGCCTTTAACTTTACATTCATAGATTGACAAAAACTTAGAAGAAGAACCTTACTCGTGTCATCATCTTTATTCACAACTGGCAGATCTTTGAAATGCTCCTTGACATGTTTGAGGAATTCTTCATAATCACTGTAAACTATCCGACACCCCTGCCATTCGCATTCCATACTCAGCTGTTCTTTTCTTAGGCGGTACAAAGGCTGAAATAAATGTTTTTTTATAAGTTATCTACTTATCAGAAATTCTCTTAACATTATCTTTCCTCCTTTTGTTAGCGCTTTCAGTGACATATGGAAGGGTGGCATTGAAACAAGTGTGGTATTTTTTTACAATGCTCTAATGAGATAGTTAACAGACATATCCTAGCTGGTTCCTCTTTGGTTTTGCTATACATATATAAATTCAGAGACCTTAGTGCAAAGGTTTGTTGAGAAATGATTTCCCGCGCATATTGTTACGTCTTACCACAGCCTTCGGTTCTTCAGAAATTTCTCCCACACCGGGCGGAACGCTAGTATCATCATCAGCTGCAGCTAACAAGAAGTTCTTGCGGTCAGCATTCGTTTGAATAATAAACTGGATGTCATTTTTGTTCCGCAGCGATTTCTTCACTTGACTGTTTTGTTTTTGGAGCCATTCCATGCATCGAAGCACTTTGGTTTTGCTCGTGCTGAACGAGGTGGAAGCGGCTGATTGGTTTTCAGCCATTTTAACACAAAATCACAAACTAATGTATCAAATAAAAATATAAACAAAACATAATCATCGATTCCATATTTCCAGATGTTTTTTTATCTTCTTTCACTATCAATCACTTCGTTCGTTCAACATCATAATGAAAAACATTAAAAAAACTGGTAGAACCGTAGAACGGTGGAACAGAAGTACTAGTGATGAACTAGTGCGATCAGCTGATAATCGAGTCGGCCGTAGGTCATTCGATTCTAAGTACACATCGTCATGCCATGTTCGATTCATTTTGATGCGTTCAATAAAAAAAAAACTGATCACTTACTGATACCACACTTTATTAAGTTTTCTACGTTCAATCAGTTTTATTTTATCTAGCTCGTCTAGGTAGTTTTGCGTCAGTCACATGTGCTATGAACCAATGCTATAAAACCTCCAATCAATTTGTCGTTTTGGATTCTATAGACAAAAGATTTGTTACAACAACTTATTGTTTACACTAGGTACCTGAGTTAGTACCTACCTACTTATCAAATATCTATCTATCACAACAAAACAATATTTATATCCATTGCTTGTTATGGCAAAGTTACGAGTTCGATTCCCGCTTCGGGACATATGTGTGTACGATCTGCAGACATTTGTTCTGGGTGTTCTGGTCGTTTTCTATTTATAATCCTAATAAGAACAGAATAAAAAATATTTAATGTATATTAATGGTACCTACAATATCTTAAAAACCAATCTCACATTACTTGCTGACCAATTTAAGTCATTTTTGCCGATCACTGGTTGCGGAGAAATTTCTTTTTTCTGCTTGCCAAATTTATTTTTCGTCTGCCCAAAACTGCTTTAATTTGCTGACCGTTTAATTAAAATGATACCTAAAAATTAGGCTCAACTCACACCAAAAGAGCGTCGATGAAAATGTTGGTCAAGCACTACTTATAAACGGACTATAAATAAAGTTACGTACTAAACTACGGGCCTTTGAGAAACTTATACATTGTAGAAAAAGAGGGTAGGGTATAGGTACTCGATCTACGTTATCCATACTCCCTGATCGAAGTTTGAAACGAACAAACTTTGACATTGTTGACAGGTCAAATCAATCAATTTTAGCAAAAACGTGCAATGAAAGAAAGAAACAGGCGAAACGAAGCGAGCGCGTGAATGAACTCGCTGTAAAGCAAAGTGTGGTGCGTATTTACTGCGCGGCGGCAAATCCCCACGTTGCCTCCAGTTTCTTATCAATAGTTACCCACATAAATAGTTCATCTCGGCGTTATCAGAGTTCATAACGCAAATAACAGTCGTGAGGTCGATCGGACCAAGTGTCGATGAAATCAACAGTAACCCTTGAAGAAGTAGTGAATAAATTAGATCACCAAGCCCTACCCCTAACCACCAGAATGCCGAACATCAAAATCTTCAGCGGAAGCTCGCACCCTGATCTAGCACAGAAGATCGTAGACCGTTTGGGTATCGACCTCGGAAAAGTGGTTACCAAGAAGTTTAGTAACATGGAAACGTGCGTTGAAATCGGAGAATCAGTGCGCGGGGAAGATGTTTATATCGTTCAAAGCGGCAGCGGAGAGATAAACGATAACTTAATGGAGCTTTTGATCATGATAAACGCGTGTAAAATAGCTTCGGCGTCCCGCGTCACAGCGGTCATCCCTTGTTTCCCCTATGCCCGGCAGGACAAGAAAGACAAATCCCGCGCCCCGATCACCGCTAAACTCGTCGCCAACATCTTATCTGTGTCTGGCGCTGATCACATCATCACAATGGACCTCCATGCATCTCAAATCCAAGGCTTCTTTGACATTCCTGTAGATAACCTCTTTGCTGAACCTGCAGTCTTGAAATGGATCAAAGAAAACATACCTGACTGGAAGACCAGTATTGTAGTGTCACCTGATGCTGGAGGAGCAAAGAGAGTGACTTCTATTGCTGATAGATTGAATGTAGAGTTTGCTTTGATCCATAAAGAGAGGAAGAAGGCTAATGAAGTAGCATCCATGGTTCTTGTAGGGGATGTAACAGACAGAACAGCTATCCTGGTGGATGATATGGCTGATACCTGCGGAACTATTTGCCATGCAGCAGAAAAGCTGATTGAGGCAGGGGCCACCAAGGTTTACGGAATCCTTACTCATGGTATTTTCTCTGGACCAGCAATTTCACGGATCAACAATGCATGCTTAGAAGCTGTGGTGGTCACAAACACAATTCCTCAGGAAAGGCATATGCAGGACTGCCCTAAGATCCAGTGTATTGATGTTTCCATGATGTTGGCGGAGGCTGTAAGACGTACCCACAATGGGGAATCAGTTTCGTACCTGTTCTCCAATGTTCCATACTAGTTTTAATTTATTTAGTTTTATTTTCACTTAGGCTAGGATAATCTTTAATTCTGCTTGAAGTAGACTTGTAACCACTGTTAGGTCCCATTTGTCACTGATTATTTCATGATTAACACCGTCATTGATATGATTGGTGGTCTACTCTTGCTAAAATTGCAAAAACGAAGCTTTTAAACCTTAGTGATATTTTAAAATTAAGTGTTGCAACACTGTCAGTGATAATTATAAGTTGAAGTGATAACACCGAAAAACATGTTATTGAATTCAAATCTCATAAACAACACAATGTTGTATATTGATCTTCCATTCGCAAAATAGAAATAGGCAAAACATGTTATTGTTAATAGTTAAGTTTATTTAGATGTCATTTTAAAAGACAGGATTACTCCTTAACATAGTGACTGTTAGATTAGTTTTTGATCTTTATTATTTCAATCTAGTTATTAAGATGTTTCAATGAATTACGCATGTTGTAACCTTGAACTACTTATTACCATCCATACAGATTTTTAAAAGCCTTGATTTAAACCAGTGTTCTTTTATGAATATTTGTGGTAAAAACATATTATGATGTCTATTAAATTTATAAACTCTATAACTACTAAATAAGTAGTTATATATTGGCAAAGAGCAATGATTTTCTTGATAAAAATGTAAAATAAGAAATTTTCTAAATTTATAAACTAATCTGTATATTTGGTCGGTGTACCTATTATATAACAATAAATAATATTTCATAAGCTTTTGTTATCTTTCTTAGATATTCAACAACTTTATTACATCACTGCTTCCAACTAAGTTGACGACCGATGTGGCACGGTGGGCGAAGGTCCGCTTGCGACGCAAGAGGTTGCTGGGTTCGATTCCCGCCTCGGAACAATTGTTTGTCTGCAGATATTTGTTTCGGGTGTTCTGGTCGTTGTCTATATATAATAAAAAATATCTATCTATGTAATGTATTGTACGAGGGTGGATTGAAAAGTACTCGGCCTAACCAAGAAAATAAACACAGACTAAATCAGTTATATTTTTATTTTTCTACATAATCACCATCAAGTTCAATACACTTTTGCCACATCCCCTTCCAAGCATTTAGACCGTTGAAAAAAAATGATTCTTCCTTAGAGTCAAAATATGCGTCTACTGCTGCTTTGACCTTGTCGTTTGTCGAAAATCTTTGACCTCCCAAGTGATTTTTTAGGTTAGGGAACAGAAATAAGTCTGATGGTGCCAGATCAGGTGAATAAGGCAGATGCGGTAACAGTTCAAAGCCACAGTTGTGGATTTCAGCCATTGACTGCACAGATGTGTGAACACGGGCGTTATCTTGATGAAACAGAAGTTTTCTTCTGAGCATTCCTGGACGTTTTTCTTTTATTTCCTCTCGTAAACTACGTAGTAAGGTGCAGTAGTAATCAGAGTTTATAGTCTGACCCCTTTCAAGATAATCTATCATAATCACACCTTTCGAGTCCCAGAATACTGAAGCCATCACCTTATTTGCTGACAAAATCGACTTAGCCTTTTTAGGGGGTGGTGAACCAGGTCTTCTCCACTGTTTTGATTGTTGTTTTGTTTCCGGTGTACAGTAATGAACCCATGTTTCGTCCATGGTAACAAAACGATAAAAAAAATCATCGGCATCGGCTTCAAATAACTCCAAACAGTCGCGTGAAATAGTCAATCACGTCCTTTTTTGTTCAACTGAAAGCAGTCGCGGAACCCACCTCGCAGACACCTTGTGGAAACCCAAATCGTTGACAATGATGTTTTGAGTTCGTTCATAAGAGATGCCTATAATCTCGGCTATCTCTCTAATTTTTAATCTGCGGTCTCCCATTATTAAATCAAGTACTTTTTTAATATTTTCGTCATTAGTGGACGTCGAAGGCCTTCCAGAGCGGGGTTCATCTTTCACACTCTCTCTACCACGCTTAAATTCTGCTATCCAATTTTTGACGGATGAATATGACAGAGCAGAATCCCCTCATGTACTGACCATATCATCATGGATGGCTTTTGATGATAGCCCCTTCTTATGGAGGTACTTAATGACGGCACGCTGCTCGATTTGCTCCATTTGCGGAAATTACGTCCGATTGCTTTGTTAATAAATTTATAAAATCACAACTAATTATCGCACACGTTTCAAACTTCACACAATTAACTAGTCTGAACTGAACTAAATAATGTGGGTAGATTTGATTTTTAGAATTTAATGGATCTGAGTTAGGCCGAGTACTTTTCAATCCACCCTCGTATTATGTATATCAGTTATCTAGTACCCATAACACAAGCTCTGCTTACCATGGGGCTAGATAATGCTGTGTGAATTGTCCAGCATTATTTTATTTATTTATTTAAGTTTGTGCCTGTAAAGCTATAGTGAATTAAGTTCCAAGGTCATTTTTATGATGGAATATTTATTTTGCGATCCTACTTACCATAGAGGCGAATTAATTTAGTTTTTGCTCCATTTGACGTTACAAACTACGCGCCGCGCCGCACAGAACCGGTTTTTTCAATAATGATCAATCAGCAATTGCGCCGAGATCTTTAAAACAGCATCTGAATTTTTATATTTCACTCCTTTGTTCGTGTACAATTCGTTTTACCATTTTTTGGACATGCTGACAAATACTGCCTGTATGCGGTAAGCTGAAGACGCGATGGCACTCAATAGGGAGGTATTACGATTAGCAGTTCAGCAGAGAGCTAACATGACCTTGATGATGATGATATTCACCCTAGTTATTAATAGCCACGGGAAACTTTTCTCTGATAAAGGTAAGGTAGGCTTTCTAAGTAGGGATGGAAATCACTGTTGCTAGACGCGTGAGGAGTTATATTGTCACGTACAGTGGCGTTCATCGTTAGGTTCTTAGTAAGTTTGAATGGAGTTTCTTTGAATACAGAAATATATTAAAATTTGAATCTTGCGATAAAATTAAGATAGCAAATTGTTTTATATGTATATGGATACTACCTATATTACGAGACTTGCCAGGAGGGTCAGCTAACGATGAAAGCCACTGTACCTACTTACATAATTAAATACCTCACAGGTGTCAAACTTTATTGTTTCATTGTATCCGTGACCTGGGTAATAGGTACCTACCTAAGTTTATGTAGGTACTACAACCTATAATAGGATATTGGCAAGGTACATATTCATCATCAGCCTATGTTCATACACTGCTGAACATAGAAATAGGCCTCCCCTTCAGCTTGACGCATCCAGCATCTGCCCGCAGTCCTTCGCAGGTAGGTATCCCACCTGGCCAGAGGGCGTCCTACACTACGTTTGCCGAGTCGCGGTCTCCACTCAAGAACACGTTTACCCCAGCGGTTGTTGGTTATTCGTGCGATATGGCATACTATTTTATTACAATTTCATAACGTTAATCCGTAAAAAAACCATAAAACGTTCAAAATTTGCTATTTTTTGTTCAGTTTGTACCTACGTATATCGCACATTGGTACAGTAGCTACCTAACTACAATAAATAACGAATCTACGTTACTTAGGTTTGCCTTACATCATATAAACTGCTATCGAGAGTACTTGACCCAGGGCACCCGGAGTGGCGGATGATAGGTCAATGATGTAAATTGTTTGTGGGCGCGCCACTTGTCAACAGTTTTTAAAAAGAATCCGTTAATTGACTCGGTGCCAGCTAAGTACGTAGGTACCTATATAACTACTTATATACCTAGCCTTATTGCAATTGACCTTGTGAAGTGTGTGATGGATAAAGATAGGTACCTACTGCCCTACCTTACAGACTTTGTGGTAGGTAGCATAGCATTGTAATCTGAAGCAAGCTTGAAAAGCTGTGGGTGCTCATTAGGGGATGTCTGTTGTTTGTAGGTTTGTGGTAGCTACCTGCCTACCTAGGTAAGTACCTATATGAATGCGGTTGGTTTGGTTTGTTCATAAAAATATCATAGGCCTTTAGATCACTGATTCAGTCTGTGCTAGCTAGGAGTGCTCTATTATTAACATTGATTTATATGTACTACTAGTACACAGGAAAGAGTAGTTTTATTTATTTGATAAAATATTTACAATGCCTTTACAACTGTAAAGGCATTGTAAATATTTTATCAAATTCCATTCTTGTATTTCTTTGTCGCTTTGGTGTACAACTGTACACCAAAGCGACAAAGAAATACAAGAAAACTTAACTATAAAATACACTAACTAAAAACTAACATTCATAGGATGCGCCAACACGCTACTAACCACTAGGTACTTATTATTAAACTTTAAAAGTATTTACATATTTTTATGTGTCCTACCTATCCAAAAATTGTAAAACCGCATCCCTGAATTGTGGAAAGGACACGTAGAATATGTCAACATCCTCCTCTGCACATAAAGTCTGAAGGTCCCCGAGTGAACGGGGACTTGCTCAGGAGGTTAGTTCTTGCCTTCGGGATCGCAAGTAGCCTAAGTCTTCGGCGTGCGTATACATAGGTACTTATTAGGTACGTGCAGCCCTATGTCTCAGCCTATATATGCATTAAAACAAGAGGGTTGTGTATTATGCCTCTTCTTACACTAAAACTCTACATTATCAACATAATTTCCCTTCTTATTTCTAGTTTAAAATACCCTAGTTTTACTCGTCCGTCCGATCCTGCTAGTAGTATAGTAAGATTTTTTAGATTTCTATGGTTGGCTACTGATTAATCCAAGTAGGTAGCCCCCTTGTTAACTTGACTAGATCTGCAGGGGTAAGTTATTTGTAGATCGACTATTAATCGATTGCTAGTTCTTTGACGCAATGCGATGCGATAGCCTAACCCCGACCTTTTATACCCCCTATAAAGTTATCATGAGTTAGCTAGGTACCTACGTCATTTACTTTTTAACTCGCGAGCGGGCTAACTTAATAGGTACCTAACCTACGAGACGTTAGGTAGGTACTTGTCATCCAGAGGGACATCTTCATTCAGGGTGAGTTTGCCTTTTGTCGCGCGCGTCCCACCCAATCAAGATTTGTACCTATACTCTGGTCAAACTGTATAGGTATACAATGTTTGTAAACATTGCCCTCAATTATGAATGGTGCTCCGGATCGAGCATTGACAAAACCTCACGCTATTCGATAGAGCGCTGCTCCACGTCGAGCGCGAGTAAACGATGAATTATCACTACTTAGAGCCATAGACCGGCGCGCAAGTCTACGTCAATCCTTTTAACGTTGCGTTATTTCAAAGGGCGTACAGTCGCCGCGCCGCCATTTGAAACCTTAGTATGATTTATGTAAAATCGTATGCGCTGGATGCGGATGCAATCTTGTTTTATAAAACAAATATTCGCCTTAATTCTTATGAACCTTTAACTATATTCTACGTAGGTAGTTACATTATTTGGTTTTCCTTACATTAAAATGAGAAATAACAGTGAAATTTAATAAAATAAGTGTTTTATGGGTAAAATCAAAAGTATAATATTAAATCAATTATAAAAAATGTATGTACCAACACATTATTTCAAAAATCACACCATAACATTATAAATATCATGCATAAAAATAAAACTAAATAACACCTCTCAAAAGAAAAAAAAATTACTAAAAATATAAAAATCAGTCACACACAGTAGCAAAAAAATCAAATTCAATCATTAAAAAAATCAAAAAAAGACAATTACAGTTCACACACAAAAAGTAAAAATAACAATGACGCAAATAAATGTAAAAAAACTTCTTAGAAATCAAAAAACGAGTATAAAAATATTTAAAAAATAAAAATCAGTCTTGTAAATTACAGATGATAAAAAATCAGTCTCATAGATTACAGGTAATAAAAAAATCAGTCTTTTAAGTTACAGCCGTTAAATCGACGATGGTCCGAAAGTGATCATCATCATCTCAGCCGAAAAGCTGGGCAAAGGCCTCCCCACTACCACCTCACCGCAACCGATCAATTTCAAACCTAATTTCGGACAGCTTTTTTAAAACGATACCTAGTTTATCCGGGCGATTGGCATCATCTGACTCTTCAAAGTATTCGTCGATAATGGAGCGGATCGAACTGTTGATCTTCAATTGGCGCTTAGTTGTTTTGCGCCAATCAACGTTCGCTGCCGACTGCGCTATTTAAAATCGGCTTCCTTAGATTCCGATTTCAAAATATCTATAGTCCGGTGCATGGTTGAACATTTGCCTACCATCCGATTAAGGCAGTTGTGCCAGCCTTCCACAGAATTTGTCGTTCGGTTCTTTTGAGCAAAGTTTGACATTAGGCCAGGATCTTTCAACCATTGGTGCGACATATATTCTTGGAAGGCATTTGTATGCATCAAGTGCAACCTTGCCTCCGGAATATGGTTTTTTGGAAGATATGCGAGTGCTGTACATTGCCGCAGATACTTTTTCCCGCCTGCTATTTCAGTTAGCCCTAATTGACCGGCTTTCTTCCATAGAGCTTTGAAAAAATTTTGTTAAACTGGTTGTTTTCGGCTGAGATGATGATGATCACTTTCGGACCATCATCGATTTAACGGCTGAAACTTAAAGACTGATTTTTTATCATCTGTAATTTATAAGACTGATTTTTATTTTTTAAATATTTTTATACTCGTTTTTTTTATTTCTAAGAAGTTTATTTACATTTATTTGCGTCATTGTTATTTTCACTTTTTGTGTGTGAACTGTAATTCTTATTTTTTGATTTTTTTAATGATTGAATGTGATTTTTTTGCTACTATGTGTGACTGATTTTTATATTTTTAGTAATTTATTTTTCTTTTGAGAGGTGTTATTTAGTTTTATTTTTATGCATGATATTTATAATGTTATGGTATGCTTTTGAAATAATGTGTTGGTACATACATTTTTTATAATTGATTTAATATTATACTTTTGATTTTACCCATAAAACACTTATTTTATTAAATTTCACTGTTATTTCTCATTTTAATGTAAGGAAAACCAAATAATGTAACTACCTACGTAGAATATAGTTAAAGGTTCATAAGAATTAAGGCGAATATTTGTTTTATAAAACAAGATTGCATCCGCATCCAGCGCATACGATTTTACATAAATCATACTAAGGTTTCAAATGGCGGCGCGGCGACTGTACGCCCTTTGAAATAACGCAACGTTAAAAGGATTGACGTAGACTTGCGCGCCGGTCTATGGCTCTAAGTAGTGATAATTCATCGTTTACTCGCGCTCGACGTGGAGCAGCGCTCTATCGAATAGCGTGAGGTTTTGTCAATGCTCGATCCGGAGCACCATTCTCAATTATGAACAGAATTTGCGTTTTTTACTACATTATGTACATTAGTTATTCTGTGAAAACGCTGATAATAATATTATGAACTTATAGTGCCAATAAGAGGGTTTCGGATTTTTGTGTTGAGTTGTTTACAAACATGTCTCAAGGCGGGAATCGAACCCGCAACCTCCTCTGTCGCAGGCGGCCCGCCTGCGACAGAGACTGCGCCTGCATGATCGCTTGCTGTCCTCCGTTGAATAAATCCGCGATAGAGTGAACACGTGCACGCAACTACAAGCGAACCCCCTTTGATGCCTGCCCGAAAATTCGACAAAATGAGAGTATGCCCCCTCCACACTTGCGTGCTAGCGTCACACCTCGAGCATCGGCGATAGTGTTACACCGTAAACTAACTATACTCTTGAATTCAATTAGAATATGTCGAGTGAGATGTTTGTACAAACTAACTAACCAAATTGTCAAGAGTGTGGCATTTCAGATGTTTATCATGTTTTGGTTGATAGAGGACAAGAGGCCGAACAGTTATAAAAAATTTGCTATAAAATATACCTAATATAATTAATGCACAAAATTCAAGTCAAATTATTGTAAATGATGAGGATGACATGATCACTCTGCACTGTGATAAAAAAACTCAAGCCAAGAAGTTTGTTTTTCTATCATAGCTAATCTATTTTATATAGGCCTCCTCTAAGGTAGTCCCTCAGTTTCCTGCCCCTGCAGTACAGGTCAATTCTGGGCCACACATTTGAACCTTTCCTATTTAGCACTCTCTAAATAAAAGGCTTGAAATTTGTGGGATCTTATTTATTACAGTTAGTGATGGGCATGGGCGGCTGCCTTCCTCATCTGTACCAAAACGTTTCCGAGCTCTTCACGCTTCCTCTTGGCGCGGATGTGTGTGCCGAGACGCCTCTTCAGGAATTTGAGTGCGCGCTTGTCCTTAGACACCTGAAAAAATATGATTTCAACATTAAAATCCATTGAAGCCATTGTATAACCCATTCAATGTGATTGTGGTGATGTTTAAAAATATAGTTTCTGTAGGCCAAGCACAGGGTTTTTTACATAGGGTAGAATATTTTATTCAAAATATCATCAGACTAGGAAATAAGAAGTACACTACTTAAATTCTGATGGAAATTAACATTGCATTATCAATTATGAATGAATGACAATGCAATGCCATGTTTTTAATCAACCGGAGACAACAATTCTTGTGCTTGGCCTGCTGGTATTAAATTAAATTAAATAATGCTGGACAATTCACACAGCATTATCTAGCCCTGTGTTAAGCAGAGCTTGTGTTATGGGTATGCACTAACTCATTTGAGAAAGAATAATAATTGGCAATATCATTCATTATACTATAACATATTATGCAAATGAAATATTCTTTTTCAGACAGGCATTTAGTGTCCGAAAGAGGTTTAAGAAGAAAATAAAAATATTCTAGCTGGTAAGCCCAAGTCTTGTTAGCATTCACAAACAGGGATAATATAACATTTTCATCAGATATTAGTTCAAATATCTATAGTAAAATATAATGGACCTCATTCCTACATTTTAAGAGACTGCAAATTGATTAGATAAATAGATAAACAAAAATCAGCAGCATAGTTATATCTTGAAAATAGCATAGGAAATTAATTACCTTCAGCAACTCCATAGCTCTCTTCTCATATTGAGCGTGGCCAACGACCTCACGGATCAGATCACGGACAAACTTGGTGTGCTTAGTTTGAGTCTGAAAGCGTATAAAAAAAACTTTGGTAACTACTAACTGAACAGCATTTTGTCTAATATATAGAATGAATGGAAATAGTGGTAGAAGTAGTCAATCTAAGTATGCAGGGCACTAATAAAACAAAAGTTGGTCGGAGTTTCATGAAATGATTATAGAGACAAAAATCAAAACATAACCTACATATCTTAATAACATCTCAAACAATCGAGGTAACTTACACCCTTCAGTCTAGCTGGGCGGATTTTGATGGCTTTGTCAGTAATTCCCTTCCTGCCAGCGGAAATCTTAGTAGTTTTGTGGCCTTTTCGCAGACCGACTGCGATCTCGAACCGGGGAGCCATGCTGAAAACACAATCACAGAAACCGTGAGCCACAAAATAAATACACCGCACTTTTATCACAATCCCATGTATTCACAATTTATGTTGAAAAATCCACAAAAGTGATAGGATTATTCAAATATTGTTAGATTTATTTCCAAAAATGTATTTACGTACTTTTCGGATTGACAGATCCGACCAAAGAGGATTTTTCAATTTTTTTATTATATGAATTGATGAATGACGTTTCTAGTGTTGGGGGAACCCTTGATTCTTTCTTAGTTGTCTATGGATTTTTAATCGATTGCACAATTCAACTCATCGGGTTTCAAAATACCTTCTACCCTGCCTATAATTGTTAATTTCCAGGTAGTAAAACGGATTATCGTGTTTTATTACATTTTGTTAGTTGACAGAATAGTTTGTAAACATGGATAAAAATATAGTTTCGTTAAATAAAAATCTTTTTACTAGTGTCAGTAAGTACAAAATCAAAATGAAGAACATTATTTTATTTTTATAATTCCAAGAACGTGTTACAGTCTTTGAGAATTCCACCAAGTTACAGTGTTTTTATTTCGTTGAGACTGAGTACCTTCGCCGCGCCGCGCCGATGCCGCCGCCGCCGTTTTAACCTGAATAACTTAAATAATGATACTATACAATTAATGTCAATGTCATGTCAGTCACTCAATCAGCTGCTTGCTGTGCTCATGTGCTGCAAAGCAAGCAATGCAAGTGTATGACAATGATTGTATGTATGTAGTGCTTGAGTTGCGTGTGATATGTACTATTTTTTGTATGTTTATATGTTCTTCCCACCTTTTCATGTGTTATCCCTGCCCACAAAACAAAGTAAAGATTTCTTTACAATAGTCAGTCAGGTTTGAAGTCCCGTTATTGCCATTATATTAAATTGCGAGTTCTGAAAGTAACCTAACCTAGAAACCTATCAAAACAATCCATAAAATGGAAGTTGGGGCTGTAAAGCAGGCTTTCAACAATGAGGTGAGTACAGAAACCTAAATTACATTGAGGTTTCTGTCAGAGTGAAACTACTGTAAATGAACAATACTTGTTTTATAAACATGTGAGAAATATAAACATCAGGGAGTCTCAGTGTCTTCCAACTAGTAAAGTAATATAGGGACCTCCCTATATTACTTTACCTTGTACTTTACATTGTGTACCTTCTACTCAAATGACCTTCCAAAAACTTAGGTACCTTCTTTAGACTGGAATCCATTACCTTAGGCCCTTAGGTTTCCTAAATGAATGAAACTCCATGTTTTATTCTGAACTAGCTGCGCCCCGCGGCTTCGCCTTAGTGGAAATGTATGTGTTAAATGGTTTATAAATAATCCTCTTGAATCTATTAAAAAAACAACATCATAATCCGTTGCATAGTTTTAAAGATCTAAGCATACATAGGGACAGACAGGCAGCATCTTTGTTATATACTATGTAATGATGAGAGAAGTGAGCTATGTGCATAGATTGTGTTTGAAGAAGTTAACATTGATTAATTTATCATACCAGGTACAATTGTTTTCAAACTAAACACCATGGTTATTTGAGTCAAGATCTCTTATTCACCCTTATCTAGAAATTATTTTACAATGCTTATGCCTCTTTTTCCTGTTCCAGGTTATTCAGTTGAAGAAAAATGTGAATCAAGCAAAGATTCAAGTAATACACAAGCTGACAAGGAAAGCCAAAACTCTTACAGAAAAGAAAGCTCCCGAACATTTGAAAGAAAAAAATAAAAAGAAAGCCGAGTCTGCTGTCAAAGAGGTTCTGATTATAAAGGTATTTGATAAATTAAATTACTGCATTATTTTATTCCTGTCATTTTTCAAGATGTGATTCACCTAAAAACTAATGTGATATGAGGTCTGGTAAGTATTTGGTGCGATGCATCAGCAATGCCATACATTGGGTTAATGCAGCGAGTTTAAGTCTGAAGAGCACTTCGGATCAGTATTCTTTGTTACCACTGAATTGGTTGCAACTGTTTCAAATGTGTGTGTTTTACATTTAAACTTACAATTATTTGTTGTTATTTACATTGGTTATTATTTTCATTACAGAAACTAAAGCCTAGAGATCTAGCAAGGTTCATAATCACAAACAAAGCAGAGCTAAACACCCATCTGAATAAACCAATAGTCGACAATGATAAAGCCTGTGCTAGATTATTACTCCACAAGGCATTACAGCAGAAATACAAGATGATAAAAGACAAGTTTGGTGATATACCCATAAAAGACTTGCTAATGTCGAGGCAGGAACGGCTTAAGCTCAAGAAAGAAGCTAAGGACGCTCAGAAGAATAAGAAGAAAGGAAAAGGAGCAAAAGTAGTCAATTCTGAGGGTGATTGGAATGTTGAAGATGTGGAAATGGGTGATGATAGCAAAGAAATAGGCAGTGAAGGTGGAAGTGATGATGATTCTGATGATGAACACCGTGATGCTGAAGCAGAGAAAGATGTCTCTAATGAAGGTAGTCAAGATATAAGTGATGATGATGATGTGCCTGTGACACGTCAAGTCGTCAATGATAGTGACGATGATGATGATGCGCCTGTGACACGTCAAGTGGTCAATGATAGTGATGAAGATGATGATGCGCCTGTGACACGTCAAGTGGTCAATGATAGTGATGAAGATGATGATGCGCCTGTGACACGTCAAATGGTCAATGATAGTGATGAATCCAGTGATGGAGAGGTGGAGAATGATGATGATGATGGGTCTATTGTTGCTTCTGGTGATGATGGTGATTCTGATGATGGTTCTGACAATGATGCCGAGATGATGAAAGAGGAATCAGACAATGAATCTGGAGAAGTGCAAGAAAAAGTGTTTGAAAAACTAAAACTCGTTAAACCTGCTAAGCAACCAAGCTCACTATTTGCAGCATCCAAGACAGCAACAACTAACCTCGATATTGAAGAAGTCCTATCAACACTAAAACCAAAGAAAAAACCAGACAAAAAAGTGAAAGACAACAAAAACAAGAACTTGAACGAAAAAATGATGAACCGGAAATTCAAAAAGGATTCTACAGAGAGTCACACAGAACAAAAGGTTGTAGATCCATTCTTCAAAACAGCTTCAGGTGATAATTACATGTCACTGGCGGAACCAAGACAACCTGATGAGGTTAAAGAGATCCATAGACAAGGGAATAGACAAGAGAGACGGGCAGCCATGTTTGGGCGCGCCCCTATTAGACCTAGAAATAACAAACCGAACTATAGATCTGGGAATTTCGACACCAGAAATGATTCTAATGGAAAATTCAATAAGTTTGATGGCAATGATAGAAGAGGCAAATTCAATGACAGGAGTTCGAAATTTAATGATAGTAATTCGAAATTCAATGGAAGGAATGGCAGAGGTTCCGATTTTAATGATAGAAATCCCAAATTTAATGACCGTAATTCTAACTTTAAAGACAGAACTACAGGTAATGATAGGAATTCTAAATTTAATGATAGAAATTTCAATAATAACAATGCTGCTGAGCATAAAGAAGAGAAATTGCATCCATCTTGGGAAGCTAAGAAAAAGCAGTCAGGTATATTACCTTTCAAAGGCAAGAAGACTGTATTTGATGAAAGCTAGATATTATTTATGAATATACAAATCATTTAAATCATTTGCTGTGTTTAATTTTCAGCCCAGACAGTTAGGATTATGAATTTCATCGTTACTTTTTAAAATCAACCTCTAATAGATTTTGACACACTCATTTATAAATCATAAGACCGATAGTTTATTCAATGTAGTTAAAATAATTGTAAAAAAGTTGCAAAAACATTTTACGTTCATTCAACTATGAATATTAGATACCTAACCATACCCAAGTAGTTGACCTAGGCTTATCAATATAATCTAATGACATAAATCATCATAAGGCATAGAGCACATAGACCTCTAGAGACCTGTCTTCGTCTTACCGCATCCAGCATATGCCTGCAGTCTTTAACTAACAGGTCGTCATCTCACCTGGCCGGGCCCTCCTGCACTTTTTTTTTGCCGAGTTGCGGTCTCTACTAAAAACCGTTTATTTATTAAACGGCTAATTGTAAAAGTTCGCTACTTATTTTTTTGTCGTCTAATTAAATTCCAAATACTTTACATCTACTTTACATAGGGGTCGATATCCATATAAATGTCCTATTAGGTTAGTAAGTTTTCATTTTGTGTTTTTGTTAATATTCCACTCATTTAATTATTAATATTATTATTATTATTTTTTTAATTTTCCATTAGTTCTATTTTTTATTTAATTTTATTTGATTTTATGACTGATCTATTTTAATGACATTTTATTTTTAATTTTGTATGTTTTTATTTTTAAGTTTGTATATGGATTGAGAATCTGATAATAAATGAGTTAATAATAATTTACATAAAATCCTAATGACCTACGCGATTCCTCATACTTACTGAATCGTAGATATAATGTAGAATGGCCTATTATGATGATCGTCTATAAGTAGTAGGACTCTATGTTATGTGATGAGTTAATTAGATAGTTACTCGTTTCTTTTGATGTTATAGTGATGTATACGTAGCCACTACCTACCTACTGACAGCGTTCCGCCCGCACCGTGCACCGCGCGTCCTTGTAATAAATAATGCTGGACAATTCACACAGCATTATCTAGCCTCATGGTAAGCAGAGCTTGTGTTATGGGTACTAGATAACTGATATACATAATACTATATATTAAATAGATGTAATGGAATATGGAAGGAAAAATAAACGAGCTAGCATCGGAACTGGGCGGTTCAATCGGCTTTAAACCTCTCATAAAGACAAACGAACTTATACAGGATAAACTATAAGGCAGGTACTCTAATTCAAACATACAAAGCCTTATCAAACTGCATTCTAGGGCCCCAGTCCAAGTCACATCTACATCTCGGCATTCGCAATTTAGCGAGTAGCGTGCGACCATAAATCCTTGCCTCCTGTGGCATGGCAGGAATGCTTCATTAGCGCACCATGCTGCATGGACTGGCAGAGTTAAGACTGGAAGCAGGTTTATTGGGTTACCTAGACCGACCTATTACGTATGTATATAATGTACTAGCTGGAATAGTCCGCGTGGAAATCTATGTGTCAAATGGTTTATAAACCTTTCCCTTGAATCACTCCAGGTATCTATTAAAAAAAATCGCATTACGTTGTGTAGTTTTAAAGAACTAAGCATACATAGGGACAGACAGAGAGCACGCAGCGATTTTTTTTATTTTCTTTGGTGTGGCTTGGGTGGGTGTGACTTCGGCCATGATAGGTCTATTGTGAATTTTTGAACGCCACTTTATTCGTTCAGTGCCGAAGCTGCAGACGCTTAGCAAGATGGTTGGACGAAATCAGAAAATAACTGAAAGCTAAAAATAAGACAAGCTTCGCCGAAGAATTGCAAACACTGGACAGAATTGTAGGAGGCTTCTTCCCGTGAGGGTCTTAATCTAACTATACCTAACTACCTACCTACCTACTCACAAAATAATTTAATTCTACTTATTCAAATTCAATATAAGCTAGATATGCTATAAGAGAAACCTCTAAAAGATGATATAAATTCTATATCTAACATTTGACATTATTTTAAGCATGATTTATTAATGTTAGTCTAATCTAAAGGGTGGGTAGATAAGGATGCTAAGCTAAGTAAGCCTAAGCCTTACCTACTTAAAGCTAATATCCGGTAAACGCCTGTTTTCTACATCAAAAAACGTGTAAAATCACCAGTGATTGCTATATGGAAGCGATAGGCACCTACACCAGTCCAAGAACAATCACTGTTATGTTTGCTTGTACCTACATTATGTATGTATGTAATGCGACGCCAAGTGCTGTGAGGTTTGTAAAATAAGTAGATAGGTAATGTACCTAACGGTGTATCGGTATCGACTTCCATAGTAGTAGATATAGGTACCTACTTATGAGTAGAACTAGACGATTTACTGTCTTATAATGTCATAAAAACAGCTTTACCTATTTTTTCCTGAACTTTACATTTTTCTGTGCCAAAAAGTTTGGGACTATTACGATAGCAGTGGAAATATCATTAATATACAAAAAAAATGGTTATGTTACTAAATGCAATTGCTCTTCTAAAGCTTGCATATTCCTAAGAGCTAATCTCAACCTTATGTTTATATAAAAACGAAATTTACTTATTTTTTAAGTAGTTATGATTTGTAACACGAAGTGTAAAATTTCCTACGTAAGTTTTGATAAGCGCACCCCTAGCTTCGAAAACGTTTTTCTATTTGTGTATGTTTGTGCATTCTAGGATTAAATTTACACTAGTACTGTACCAGACCAATGTTATTTAAGGTTTAAATAAAGAATTTTTGAAATTGAAAAAAAATTGGTCATTCTCAAAGTGTCCTACTTTGACCATGGCTAAGCCTTTTTTATCCGATTTCAAAAAAGTAGGAGTGTCTCTGTTCGTCTGTATGTTCTTCGATTTATCCGGCAATTATGGACAGATTTCGAAAATTCGTAAAATTTTGCTATTGTATGAAGAATGAGCCCGTAAAAAATTTATTCCCGAGGGATAAGTATTAGGTAAGTAATAAAACTTTGTAAATATTAGGGTATTTGATTGAAGTCGTGTTTTTATTTCGTTCAAAACAATAAAATTATTAAATTAAACTTTTTAATATGTTATAACAGCTTCAATTATGTAATCATAAACATAATTATAGTTTTTCTTGATATAGACTCTGAGACTCGTCAATAACAATTTTCAACAGTAGAGGTAGGGTACATTGCATAATTCTGGTATGCAAACATAGCCTACACTGCAATGTCCAATTAGCCAATAATCTGCAGCCACAAATCACCGCACAATACCAAGATCTGTCCCAGCAGGTGACGTAGTGCGACCTCTGGCCTCTCACGTGTGGGAACCATCGCTCAACACCTATTGAGGACTTTAGCTTTGACTTAAGGTTGTCTTCCACATAGCAACTTAGAAAAAGATTGTCACCGTTTCTCATCATCCCACCTGTCCTACACTACGTTTGCCGAGTCGCGGTCTCCATTCAAGAACACGTTTAACGCAGGAGCGTTTGTCTCCCACATAGCAACTTAGAAAATGATTTTCACCGTTTCTCATCGAATCATAAATAAATATTTATTGTTTTATATAACACACAAAACACATAATTTGACGACCGATGTGGCGCGGTGGGCGAAGGTCCGCCTGCGACGCAGAAGGTTGCGGGTTCGATTCCCGCTTCGGAACAATTGTGTGTACGATCTGCAGATATTTGTTCCGGGTGTTCTGGTCGTTTTCTATGTATAATAAAAAATATCTATCTATGTAATATATTGTATTATGTATATCAGTTATCTAGTACCCATAACACAAGCTCTGCTTAACATGGGGCTAGATAATGCTAATGCTGTGTGAATTGTCCAGCATTATTTATTTATTTATAATAATGCCATCTAAAATAATCAAACAAAAAAATACGTTACGTAGGTACGCACGCAGCCATCCACGGAGATTTAGAGCTCACCTCTCGCGTTTTTTAATTTGAACCAGCATCGACGACGACACGTAGGGTTGTCTTGTCGCTAGGGACCGTACAACCCCGTGTTTGGGTTAACCCCTCGGAATGGGTAACACTTTCACCGTCTGCGTCTGGTATAATGTGCGACAAGTTGTACGCACATTATACCAAGTTGGAAACGGATCGGAAACCGAAGGGAATGAGGCAGTGTCTGGTGGTAACGAGACACTGCCTCATTCCCTTCGGTTTACATTTTTATCTGAATGTTTCGTATGATTGCGGTAAATTTAAACAGAACGAAAGGTCTTACTTTTTCTTATAAATTTTGCATAGCAAATCAAGTCAATAGTTTTTGTACCTATCCACGTGAATATACGACAGATTCACATTTAATTTAGAATGAACATCTTAAAAGAAACATTTACCTCTATCCTAACATCTCCCACAAGGACGCCCATATAGCTTTCACTCTCCATAACCCTATTCATGTATTCCAGCCTCGGGATAGCAAAAACTAACAAATTGTTTTTGCCCGGTTATGGCCTTTGACTGGCCAGCGTGACCCAAAGTCCGGTTTTGTCACGTACCTTCATTGATATAAGGCTATGTATGGGTGAGTATAAGGGACTACTCCAACGAGCGAGAGTCACGCAACGAATCAGTAGGTACAGATAACCTAAAATAAAAGTAATAATGTATTGTTCTGTTTAAGCTTTAATATGTAAAACACAGGTATCTTTTGGGTAGATAGTTAGGTACCAGCTTTTAATATCAGGTATAATCTTGTTAGTTTTTTATATTAACTTTAGAAGTGAATAGAATTGGTTTAAAATTTTAACAAGTGCAAGAATAACTGTATTCCTTCTTACCTAGGATTTAAATTACCGTGCCCTTACAGGGTGCATATTTGACTTTCGTTATTTTATTATACAAATGGGTCTATAACCCATTTGTACACAATGTTGGTAAGCAATAAAACATTATGTATTTGTATTGTATATAATTTATATATAACATTAGTCTATATAATACGCCACCGTCTATACCTATACTATAGCTACGTGTCCATCCAAACGTTGCCTGGAAGAAATCGCTCTTAGCGATAAGGCCGCCCATTGTGCATCTGTATCTTTGTTTGTTTGTTCTTTACTGTTTTTTTTCTGTGTTTGATGTGCAATAAAGTGTATTTGTATTGTATTGAGTATGATAAGGTAGATATTCTATATTCGGGAGGTTGGTACCAACACTATCTAGATTCTTTACTGCGAAACTTGTGCAAGTAGGCACTAACTAACTAAAAGAGCGCTTTAAATTACTTAACAGTATCAAGCATGCACCCCGCTGGGGCTTAATAATTTTGAATACATACAGACTTCTTTTGTCGATAGAAAAAAAATTACCTCAAGTTTGAAGAGTGGGTACTTACCTCTCTGCGTACAAAGTAACAAGCTACGTAACACTGACGTAAAAAACGCTTCTCAAGAAAATACATTGTGAATTCATAAAAAAACGTAAAATAAATGACCCTAAGCCGTGTTAGGGATGGAATCATATAGTTCGGAAAAAATTGTGGCACTTGATATGACGAGGCTTTCGCTTAGTACATACATTATGTTGTAAGTTACATTCGCTCGTAGAGGAAGTCCCTTACGGTTGATTTTATGGGGTTTTATTGGATTTTCGTGTTAAAGACCCATAGTGCGCTGACAAGAAACTAAATTCTGTTGTGGTATCCCTTGGTTCTTGGAATTGCCTAAGTCCCCTTTGCCACACTGACCTTTTCTGGTCAAGCGTCTTGCCCTACTACACCTATCAGGGTTCAGAAAAAATTGAATTAGTACTTTACCACAATCTTTACCAAAATTGAATGATTTTATTGTTAAACCTATGAGATTTTATTCAGCTGACTCTCAGCTAATAACACATCTATACAAACCTCTGTGGTTTCCTTTGTGTTATTTTTAAGCTTTTTTATGTACTTAAAGATATTGTATCTTTAAGTTGGTAAATAAATAAAAAATATAAAAAAATCGTCATCTACATAATTAATTTACCCTTTAACCTTACCTATTATACAAAAACTTTTGCTTTAGCAATCTTGCTTTAGCAGTCTTTCTTATTCTGACTAAGGTAGGTATGCCAACATGTATGTATGTCAGAATAACACATAGGTATGCTACAATTCATAAGATTATACTTATTGTATATTATCTAAAATATCATCAGGCGGGTGAAACCGCGGGATGATATTTGTTTCAGACTATAGAAAAGTAACAGAGGTTATTTAACATTTTATATGGCTATATACATATATAACTATACAGGGTTATTGGTAATTCGACGTATTCCCGTCATGTGCATCATGCACATGTGGGTGAAAATTATCGCAAATAGTCACCCCTATCACCTCCTAACGGGAATACGTCGAATTACCAATAACCCTGTATAACCTTTTAATATAAAGGTAAATCTATGAATTGTCAAGTGCTTTCTAGTCTAGATTGTTATGTGTGTGGCGTATTTTATTAGACACTTTATGTACGACGGGGAAACCTACTGCCCACACGACCCGATTTATTATAAACGGAGTCCACTTGGAACACGTTCGCAGAAATGGGATCACGTTCTAAAACGCATAATTACTTGTGAAAGCGCCCGAGATGCAAAGGGGAAGTTTTAAAAAAAGAATGTGTGATTAATCCTCTTTTTAAATTTAAAATTCGAATGTGCTTTGTTGTGTTTTATTGGTAGCCAGTGTTTCTGTTAATAAATTAGGGTTTATTAGACTATCAAGCCTGCGCGATCGTTTTATGTTTGTTAATTATAATTAGAATATTTTGAAAAAAAAAACGATATAAAAACTGACATCAAATGCATGTTCGTCGAATTTTCCGTAAATCATGGACCGATTTAAAAAATGATTTCGCTTTATAAGTAAAAGAAGTTTGTTCTCGAATTTGGTCTCATAAAAATTTTATTCCTGAAGGATAAGTATTTGTCCCGAAAAACTTAAAAAAACATCGTAATAAAAACCCGCCAAGGAATTTAAAGTAGGTTTTAAGTTTTTATAAACAATCAAATTATTTTTCAGAAACTTTTAATTACCTACTTTAAACTCTCGTGTATAATGTGGAAGATTTCCTTTTCCATACGAGATTAATCCAAAATCTATTTAAAGAGAAAAATAAAACAATTACCGAGGTACAATGAAGTATTTATTAAAGTTACTTTTCTTGCTTTCGCAATCATGAACAATAAAATACAATACATATAATCTCTAATTCAGCATGGTCAAATTAAATTAATATAAAAATAATTGAAATTTTAGTTGTCCATGCTGAACGTTGCGTTGGTTGGATATTGGTTAATTCCTTTGTTAAACGTAGTTATACGAAAAAAATTATGTGGCGCTAGTTTAGCAACTTTCACCTTAAATAGGTTATATATGTAGTGTATATTCTTAATGTATTTAAGGTAGGTACATACGGCGTGTTAAAATAAAACAGCTGCAAGATACCAAAAAATTAAAATTGTTACCTAGTACATTTGCATTGACTCTGCCAGAACTATGTATAGAATTTACTATATATGATAGGTACTCCGATTAAAAAACCTGGATATTTTTTGTATACAAAGGGAAAGAAATACCCGATAAATATCAGTGGAAAATAATTAACGACATTGGTATTATCGAAGCAAAGCATGGAAGCACAATTTTTGGTTTTGAAAGCTTTCATTCATATTTTAATTGATTTCTCGCTCGTTTTAGAATTCAAATTTAAACAATTTTCACTACACATTGTGTAAATATGCATTGTTAAAGTTTGTTTTATTTTTCACTTACGATTACCTTGTTGTTTTCTGTTATTTTTGTCAGTTTTTGTTCAGTTTTCTTTCATAAACGTCCTTGTAGACATAAAATATCTTGGATTCTCAATCAGAGCATAGGATTTGTACAAAACACTATAACTAGATACTAATAATACTTATTTAAAGCTAATGGCTATGTTTACAATAACTTTAACCTATGTGTGAGAAAATTCTTACCACACAATACAACATGATTTCATACACAGACGGCTAACTATTAGTGTTATTCATAGTAATGCTTAGAATATCTACCTTCTTAACCACAATAAGCGAGTAGGATCTTTTATTCAAAGGAACCTACACAATAGATGTAACTAGTTACGTGTTACTGGCATGAATGTAGGGACAAATTCAAAGAAAAGAAATCACTGGCAATACTCAGTGATTTGATTTGAAACAATTTTATTTTGGATGGTTTGATCGCGATCGGCAAATTATATCGATTAAAACTTTTTAAACTTTTGCGATTTATTAACATATTCAAGATTATTTAATAAGTATTTATCGTGCACCTTTGGTAGATACTTTTTACTCACACTATATATCATATCATAAGATAATAATTTTGAAATAATATCGATTTCGGGGTGTTTTGATAAGTAATCACAGAGAGGTTAGAGTGAGTAACTAGCCTTTAGCGCGAAAAAATATTTCACGACTTAAAAGGCGCTAGTAACCATTTGCGCGAAAAAATCTAAAACTACCTAAAGTCGCAGAAAGAGAAAAACAATCTTCTCTTTACGCGATTTATCGTATATCGTATATATATCGTATTGGGCGATGAAAGTAGCGTATTGCTTACTTTCATCGCCCAATAATAACTTATAATAACTACGTACGCTCTGACATAGTATTTATATTATTTCGGAGAACTTCTAAAATATGCTACGACTATACGCCAACCCGCGTAGCATACAAAAGACTTAAACGCACACTCGCTTTTGTACAACCATACTGAAATATTTATTCAATAAATCGAATGCGATTTTTTTATTAACACTAACACAAATGTATCTGCTAGAAAAACTTAATTTAAGTAACTATTCACTAGCCTTACAACTTGTATTGTTTCTTATTTTGGACTTATTTATGTAATCATATTTCTAAATTGATCAAGAATTCGTTCGGATCTTAATTTAACCATAAATTACATTTAGGTAAAAGGTTTAACGCAAAAATTGTTCAAGATTTTTGAAGAAGGTATCGTTTTAAATGGAACAGACCCGGACTTAAGGACTTGAATTACATAATAGCTAGCCTAATAATCATTGTTACAGAGGCTAGATCTCTTCTCAGTGTACGTTTATATAGGTTTTTTATCTAACGTCCATGACACCGTCTTGCAGTGGAGCTTGCTAAGCGATTCAAATCTCGCCATGACTGAGGCAATATAATGGACACTATTTTAATCTTACAAGTACTATTATTTTCTATAGCCTGGTCTTTATACTTTCTCCATCTTCTGGCTTCACGTTCTTCTTATCCTGGTCTTCAGCTTCTTGGAGCGTGTCTGGTAGCTTCATGTTAAGAGTCTCTGGTAATGTGAGTACCAGGAAACCAGAAATAGATGCCATGATGCCGAAGAGCATCGTTGGTAGGTATTCGTAGTAGCGAGCCTGGGAAAGATATTGTGTTATGTATGAATTATCGTTAGAATGTATAAATATGCGTTTCGTATCATTAACTGACTTCGAAAGAAGGAGGTTTTATGTTGGGCTGTATTTATGTGTTTTTAATGTAGGCATGTTTGTCGACTTCTCCGTCATTTGAACATTATTCGTCATTCATCACCATTGATGATTATTTTTCGATGGTAAAGAAGATTATCGATTAGTACTTAGACTTAGTACTTGTCTCGCAAAACTTAAATTTTAAAAATCGTGAAAATTTCGGGCATTCGAAATCGGTTTTTTAGTTTTTTTACAGAACAATTAAATTATTTTATGCTCATTTAATGTGCGAAAATCATTGAGCTGCACTTCCTCTTTGCTATAGCAATGAATCTGTCCTGCTATTTTAAAGATAAGCTGGAAATCAACATCTGACTTTCTGACAATTCTAATAAAACACTAAAACACCTTAGAGCTCTATAGAGATCATATCTCTGTTCACATCGTGTGAATTGTCAATTAAAAAACAATAATTAAAAACATGTTTATTTCTGTGCATAAATTACTTTTATTAACATTGGTTGATTTTCTCTTTTAAACATACATATAAATATTTTTTCTTACCAGCAAAGGCGTTTGAGGCGCAAACGTAGAGCCAATCCTTCCTATCGTGGAGCACATTGCCAAGAGGGTTGTTCTATAGTTGGTTGGGAACACCTCCGCAGCGAAGACATACAGCGAGTTGTATGCGAGAGTTATGAAGAACTTGCCGCCTAGGTAGAGAAGGATTGACCAGTTGCCAGCTGAAAGTGACGATTTATTTAGTTATAATATCTTTATTATGTATTTATTTATTTAGAACTACCAACAGGAGGGATCCAAAGGATACACTAAACACAACAAAGAAAACATATAAGGCTATTTGTAACTATCGCATGGGAACTGATTTATAGAATGATATGTAGCCATTGTTTTATTCCAGACCTAGACCGATATCCATGTAAAAATTCAGCTCGACCCATTCTGAACTTTTGGCGTGATGAGATAACAAACACCCATACACCAAAACTGTCGCACTAGTGTGATAGCAGAAACTGGTTCTGATGCTGCAGGTTTAGATTTAAAGCTGCTGTTGTTTGTAAAGTCTTGTTCTCGCTATTGTTTGTGTGAAGTCTGTAAGTTGGAGGGAATTTTAAGAGTGACATAATGAAGTGTTTTAAAAGTAATTACCTGGTACAAATCCATAATTAATCAGGATCAACGCCGTCATAAAATACGCGAACGCAATAACCTTCTTCCTTCCAAACCTGTCCAAGAATATCAGCTTGCACACATTCGCCGGAGCTTCTATCACAATCACCACTATATAATTCAAGTAACTGTTTCCAGAAAGTTCTATCGCATTGATGGAAAGACCGTAGTAGACCAGAGTAGACGAGATCCAGAGAAAGGAGCAAGTGCAGAGTCTCTTCCATATCATGGGTGATTGAAGGACTTGGTTGAATGAGGAGGTCTCTTGTTGTTTTGAGAGACATTTTCGCTCGTCGCGTTGTTGCATGGCTTGTTTTTCCACTTGGGAGTAGTAGTCTTTTGGGATAGTTACTTTGTTCATCCGTTCTTCTCGGAGTAGAACGTTGATTCCTTCTTCGTATTTGCCTGGAAGAAAAGAATAGGATAGTATAATCGTATATTTAGGAACAAGTTAACCCGAAACATACAATCACATGGAGGTAAACACAAATGGTGGTAGTTAAATTGAGTCTTGCCTGTATGATCCATTGCCAAGATAAGGGTTTGCTCAGCTTGTGCTGAACAATCAGCGTTGTTTTGTTAGCCAAATACTTAATGACGTATGTAAGTGGATTAATTATGACCTTATTTGTATTGGAAAACATCAACGTTTCACCCCTAAAGATAATTTCTCCAGGGTGAGTGCGACGCGGAGGTACGAAACCTTGTTGTTGTTTCAACTCAAATATAGTTCGTAGTTAATCCGCTAACCTGTACCCTACCTATCTGTATTAAAAGTTTTCTAAATTAATATATGTATATGTTTTAATTCGCCAAACTACGATTCCTAGTTAGTTTATAACAAAGACACCAACAGATGGGGGCGGTATACTTAATTCACCTGGGTTAATTCACCCGGGTGCACTAAGTACACTATTTATCCGTCTCGGACAAAGTACAAAACATAATTTTATTAACATAAGAAAAATAGTCCTTACCCTTCAATGATTTTAAAACGAACTTCGGTTGAGCTATCGTCCAAGGCTCTTAAATTACAAATGGACTAAGTTATGAGTAATAGGGACATTGTTTTACTTTGTTCTAGCTTATGTACCCACAATTTTAAACAAACGCAACAGTTGATCTTTAGCGATGCAGGTAACTTACTGTTTCATTTTAAAACTATTTTCATTCTTTCATAATTAATGTACCTTACTAACTGACTAGCACCTGGTTTGAATAATCATAACAAAATGTGGAGTTTACCATTACTGGAATTCCTAGATAAGTTAGAGTTTTTACTTTTATGGAAATTGTACATTATGTGATGACGACCTGCGAAGGACTGAATGGCAAATGCTGGATGCGTCAAGCTGAAGACAGGGCGCTATGGCACTCATTTGGGGAGGTCTATGTACAGCAGTGGACTAACATAGGCTGATGATGATGATGATTTATATTCTACATATCCTACCTTTACTAAACAGCCATCTGAAGCTCTCAGTCAGCGTCCATATATACAAGAAGCCGAAGACTGAAGGCGTGTAGATGATGAAGAGCAGATAGCGCCAGTTCTTCAGCCACCACGCGAGCACCGTCACAGAGACGCCTCCGAGGATGAACATACTGTTGAAGAGGAGACTGACGAAGACACGGCCTTTTGGTCCCACTAGTTCTAGACCTGTAGAGGAATAATAAATCAGCATCGCAACGCTTTCTGTGTGTTTCGCTGTATGATTTTTTGGGTTCCATAGGTACCCAACTGGGGCTAACGAGAGCGTACCCGACCCTATAACTAAGTCACCGCGGTCTATCTGCGTGTCTGTTTGAGCGGGCTATATCAAATGTAAAGGTAGACAGTTTAAATTATTCATATAATTTACACCTAGGCCACATATCAATTGTTTTACCCAAAAAACAACAGTCAATGAGCAACGGGAAACATACAGCATCAGCTCTCATTTAGCCTAAATAATGTATATTTCTTTGGGGCTAAAAGATGGTGTGTAAAAAATACAAAAATACTCTCACTAGCGACCGTCCCCGGCTTCGCACGGGTGCAAATGCATGTATTATTATAGATATAGATAAACCTTCCTTTTGAATAAAATCTATTAAAAACCGCATCAAAATCCTTTAAAGATATATGCATACATAGGGACAGACAGACAGCGGAAAGCGACTTCATTTGATATATGTAGTTATTTTCCTCAAAACCATCAAGTCTGGCTTAGGTTTAAAAGGAAACCCCTCTTTTTGCGTTAGCGTTCAGCAAGAAAATGAAAACCCAGCACTATAGGAACTAGATAATGAGATGTCAATTCATGCATTTCAAGCTGCAAGGTTTTTCAGCAAAAACTGCAATTAGCTGACCGATGAGCCGATAACCTTTTAATTGGGATCGGATGGGTGCTCTCTCGTTGCATTTAACCTTCGAAGCATTAAAATAGCATTAGCTGTATTGTATTACTGCTGGTAGTAAAACGACAAGGTACTATTTGGTGTCTTTTTCTTTTCTTTCTGATTTTAAGTAGTGAATTCTTGTTGGTATGAAGCTGATTTGCCGTGAATTTCTCGCGATTCTTATTATGGAGATAGTACATATACCTAACTGATTGAAACGTATCTAATGAATGACTGCATGCCAGTTATTGTATTCTCTTTGCTGCATGAAGTCTAAATTAAGAAATTAAATTAAATCTAGAATTAAGTTTATTTAAGTTTAATAGTTTATAGTTAATTTATAAGTGATACTGTTTGTTATCCCTAAGAAAGAAAAATAAAATAAAAATATAAAATAAAATGTACATAGTACATATGTGATTATGCCACGTAGGGAGTAGACGTCTCGTATATTGGTTTTTTACTTGTTTTAAATTTGTTAACTTATAAATGTCAGGTTTGACGTGACAGTGACATAAAGTGAGCAATATACTTCTGAAGACGATCCTCGTCTATTTGCCATAATAATATGGGTGGGAGGGCGGCAATTCAGGGCTCAAGTTTCAATTGATAGAGCGATATATATTTATTTGCGTCTGCAAGACATTGTATATAGGTAGTTTAAAAAGATATATATATTTGTCAAAAAATTTAAAAAAGCTGATAAGGAAAAAATTACAATTTCTATGTCGCTTATTCCCAATAGTTATATGCTATAGTTCTGTGAAAAACAGCACCGAACTATAACTCGACCTTGATAAATCTAATTTAGTTATCAGGAAGGTAAAATGTGTACCTAAGCCTAGATATGTATGTAGGTAGATATACATGTATGTTTGATTGACAAGTTATGCACGGTCCATGGTTCAATGCGGTCGGAACGAATAAAGCTTAGTTCCTGCTAACATTGTTAGTTCCTCTACGCATTCGGATATTTTTAACCTTGGATAAATAATTGTTTACGGAGCATTAATAAATCTAATTTGTTTTGTTAAGGGCAGATCTTAAAACGCGTACGTACTAGTGATTGAACCGCGCGACTATCCGTCGTCGCTCAGCTACGAGTGGCTGTCATTTTGAGGCGACGACGATTTCTCTGTTAATTATGGACCAACTTCGAAAATGATTTCGCTATTGTATGGAGTATGACGAAATGGTGGTCCCGTAAAATATTCTCGAGGGAAGTATTTGTAGGTACCGAAAAACTGTAAAACTACAAAAGAATTAGAATTCCGTTTTATAGATTTTTTACAGTCACAATTATAACAATCAAAGTTGTAGAGCCTACGACGTGTGAGACTGCGCCATAAGAATAATAGAACAGCGAACGCGACGAGCAATTTCAGTAGTGCGTACGGGCTATTTTAATAACGGAAGAATAGTAGGTATTATTTCTTATTTGAATTTAAGATTTGATGTGGGAAAACGTAATGTTCCGAGTTACCTAAGTTATATTGTGTTTATGCAGGCTCCAGCAATTATTATTATAATGATTGTTTACTCAATTAGAAAGGACAGTTCGACCCTGTCGACTAGGTACATAATAATTAGAACGCAACTTGCGAGAATTGGTGTGAGACTAAAGCCTTTTACATGAACACCTAGATGTTAAGGGACATACCTAGCTAAGTTTAGGTAGAGTAGGCGCCTACCTACATACGAATTGAGGCGGTAGGTATCTAGATTCCTGTGATCTGTTTTTTTGCAGTGACTTGACATTTGATACGCATGATCAAAGGTTCGTCCACATGTTGGCGGAGTTCGTCGCAAACGACAGAGACGACGCGACGATGAGTCCTAAGCGAGTCAAGAGCCAAGCAGGGCAAGTGACATCACAAGACGCAGTGTCTTGCTAAGTTTAGGTAGAGTAGGCGCCTACCTACATACGAATTGAGGCGGTAGGTATCTAGATTCCTGTGATCTGTTTTTTTGCAGTGACTTGACATTTGATACGCATGATCAAAGGTTCGTCCACATGTTGGCGGAGTTCGTCGCAAACGACAGAGACGACGCGACGATGTGTCCTAAGCGAGTCAAGAGCCAAGCAGGGCAAGTGACATCACAAGACACTGCCTTTTTAAATTCACATAATTCTTTCAATCCAAAGGTTGCCTGGATGAGATCGCTTCTAATCGATAAGGCCGCATATTGTACTCGTCACATGTAAGTAATATCTTTTAGTAATGATTTAGATATAGTGTACAATAAAGCTTTTGATTAAGCAAAATTTTTTGTATTGTTTTGTATTGTATTGTATGACATGGACACGACTCGGTCATCACATCATAATTGGATGTGCTCACCATTCACTTATTACAATTTGTAGACAGTTTTCAATGAATGGCTCGCGTGCAGTGCTCAGATTCTTTATTGAAGGTTAAAGATGCGCACTTTTCTGCTGCTTTCAGCAGGTCTTCGATCCTGCTTTATATAAGGCGATTTACCGTATAGGTAAATTTTCTAAAGCTGGCGCGATCCCTTTTTGTTTTTCGTATGGCCTGTATTTGAGACTTGTCATAGTGTTAAAAATTGTACGTAAACAAAACACAATCATGCCAGTTATTAAAAACTATCTACCTTATTATTAATTAAACTGACCCAGAACAAAAGCAGCAGTATAAACCCCAGCTCCAAACGCCGGCTCCAAGAACTCGAAAGCCACAAACATTTCGTAGCCCGTAGCGAGCGCGCGGACCACGCCAAACGCTCCATTGGCGACCATTGCGAAGACCAGTGCCGGCAGACGTCCATATTTATCAGAGATAAGACCGGTAAGGGGGATGGAGATGAAGAAACCAGCGTTGTGGACTGTGCCTACGAGTGTCCGCTTCCAATCTTGACAGGCAAGGTTGAACTGAAAACAAAGATGTTCTTTATATTTACTCGTGTGTGTAGGCCACCTTACGTACTAAGGTCTCCACGGAAGAACAGCGCTATGGTATGATCTGTTCTACTACAGCACAAGTCGCGGGTTCAAGTCCCGTCAAAATCGAAAGGTATTTTTTTGGGGATGTTATATTTAATTTATTTTCTCTATTATTTTACGGCTACGACAGTGGGCCATTTACGACATCAATATTATACAAGACTCACGCAGTACTCGTTGATATTCCCTTAGCTAGACAAATAATATTATCCCTTGTATTCATTATTCCTTGTCGACCGAATAGAGATTTTCTATTGAAAAAGGAACATATTATGCTTAACGATTGCTATCACTATTCAGAGCTCAAAGAAACTCGCGGGTTACAGCTGTAACCCGCGAGTGTGCCTGGTTTAGTTAAACTAGCTAGTTTAACTAAACCAGGCACACATCAACTGCATCTACTTTTACCTTAACAAACAAATGAATACGCAAGGCGAATTAAAATCCTAGTCGCAATATACATAGATAAATTCTTAAAAGCTGGCGCGATTTTCTTTTTTCCTACAATAATCCACGCTGACTGCATGACGCATGACGACGCGACATCACAAAGACAGGCCACCAATATACGAAAAACATAAAGAGATCGCGCCAGCTTTTAAAATTCTACCTAAACTACGCCAGTACTATTTCGTTATTCTGTGCTTAACCTGAATGGGCCACCTCCTTTTCCGTCAAACCGGTAACCCTGGAAATTTCCTTCCCATTTGATTGATCAACAAATCATTAATAGTCGTTTGATAGTAAACAAGTCAAATGCGTACTAAATGGAGGTGTGTCAGGGCAAACAACGCTGCAATAACAACATAGGTACTTTACTTACCTACATAAATAGGAACATATTTGTAATCTATGACGTGGAATTTTAAGATTTATGTTTGTATTTACCTACACAAAGTATGGTTCACGTTCACGTGCCAAAAAAAATTGGAGTAAAAAGATTTTTACTTTGTCAGAACGGAAACGATTAACAGAAAATATTAAATCGATACTCCCGACTCATAGACGCGACGGAACCGCCGCCACGTCACGTAAAAAATCACAAAACAATGCAACACAAAAAAAGCCGGAAAATTAAACTAACTCAACAAAAGAAAATAATTTTATTTACCTACACAGTATTTAAAAAAAAACAGCTATTTTATGTACCTATTATACTTTCTGGCGTGAAATCTGAACTTGCACTTGCATGAGTGTGAAATTTAGATTATTTTTGCATTTATGCTTAAATGATGTAAACTAAATAAATATTAAATAATAAAATATTTTTCTAGCTTTATGCCTTTACTAGATTTTTCCCGCGGCTTCGCACGATTTATTTAAACGGAAACATTATCCAATGGGGACTGATTTATGGGAGGAAAACTATGTTTCATTACAGGCTTAGAGCTACATCTGTGCAAAAGTACAGTTGCGATCCGTTCAGTAGTTTTGGCGTGGAGAAGTAACAAACATACATCCATCGAAAAATCCAATATTTCGCAGTGCGATTAGTGTGACAGGTACATAGGTATTTACTTACATGTTTTGTACATGTCTATTCATCATAATCAATCTACATCTAATCTACTATGTTTATGTCCAGCAGTAAACTACTAAAAGTTTACTGCTGGACATAAACATAGTCATCCCCTAATGAGCGGCATAGCGCCCTGTCTTCAGCTTGCCGCATCCAGCATCTGCCTGCAGTCCTTCGCAATTTATTTGTTCATTTATTCAGTTCCACATTAGATACACATGTTACACTTGATGTCGTTAAGTTCTACATAAAAATTATATGACAATTATTATATAACACACATTAATTTTGATATAGGAAACACCATAAGGGATTGTGTTATAGAGAAAGCAGACAGACATGCCTTCTTTAAAAATTTGATACAACATATTTATTACAGTATCAGGGTCAACGATCGCAGGTCTTCAGCCCACCTGGCCGGAGGTCGTCCTACACTACCCCCATGGTAAGCAGTCGCGGTCTCCACTCTAGAATACGTTTACCCCAGCGATTGTCGTTTCTATCACTTTATTTTGCTGGTTTTAACTCGCAAATCCTTTATTTAAATTATTAAGGTTTAAAAATAAATATGGTATAATTTAGTTACGACAATTGAAAAATTTTAAATTTGTCCCAATATGCCTATACGTACAAAGCAATAACGACCTTGTGATCTAAGCATTTATTAAGCTTTGTAAGCAATTATGCTGGTATGTGCAAAAAATAACATAAAGTGCAAATTGCTACATTGAAATTGCGAATTGCGAGTTCTTCAATCAGATGTAATTGCAAAATTGCAAATGACAAATTGTCGCCGTGGTAATAACATGGCGATTACAATGTGTATGTAGTGTGTCGATTAAATGCTTAGATTAAGGTAGGTACCTACATAATTACATACATACATAGGTGAAAATATATATTGAAAAGAAATACACTATAACAATGGTTAACTATGTTAAGCTAAGGCCAGGTGTTATCAGTTTCTCGTCAATTAAAATAAGTACAAATTACAATTACATAAGTTCGCTTGAATTAGGCATCTAGAGATCAGGAAAGGTTAGGTTAGTTATTACAAATTTTGTATAGTCATTCTGAAGGAATTCGCTTACAGAGTATATGGTTTTATCTATTAGAAGAAGTTCGTTTTACATTACAAGTTCTTACTGCTGCCAGTTCAGCGAATGAATTTACGCGTTGGAAAAAAGATTGAATTTGATACTTACAGAATCAAGCGGATTACTAAAGTCAGGTAATAATAAATAAATAAATAATGCTGGACAATTCACACAGCATTATCTAGCCCCATGGTAAGCAGAGCTTGTGTTATGGGTACTAGATAACTGATATACATAATACAATACATTTTTACAACATTACATAGATAGATATTTTTTATTATACATAGAAAACGACCAGAACACCCGAAACAAATATCTGCAGATCGTACACACATTTGTTCCGAGGTGGGAATCGAACCCACAACCTCATGCGTCGCAGGCGGACCATCGCCCACCGCGCCACATCGGCCGTCAGGCGACAGGAGAATACTAGACTTTTAAAATTAATATTACATATTAATTACCGGGGGATTATTGCCGAGGGGTAAACTGGAATAAGTCACATCAGTTGTATAAACATTTAATAAATTGTATATAGCCTATAAATGATCTAACTTAATGATATTTTAGGAACTTACGGCATAGTATTTATTCAGCTGAAAAAATATTTTGAAAAGTTAAATAATTACAATTTCTGGCCGCGGCTTCGTACGCGTTGATTCTATGGAACATAGCGAACGCATAACACGTTATATACACGTTTAATTTAAACGTGATTATTCCAATAAATGAATAAATAAAATAAAATAAATGAATAAATAATTAGCATTAATTTCAGTGGCTTTTTGTGGAAATTTTTAATTAGCCTTCAGTATTAAGTTAGATGTTAATTTCTCATTGACTCATGACTCATTAAGTTAGCTGTTAATTTCCTGAATAATGTTAAAATAAAATAAATATGATTTTATCCCATGGGAACTGTTCTATGGGATAATAAGTAACCAATGTTTGATTCCAGGTTTAGCGCTAATTTCGGACCGATTCGTTCAATACTTTTGGCGTGAAGAAGTAATAGAAATCCATCCATTTAAACATCCAAACTTTCGCATTAATTATATTAGTGTCTTTCAGCTGTTACCAAGCATGAGCTGAAACCTGGTGTTCAGAATTGGCTGTCGATTTTTTAAAGGTTAAGTTGCGAGCTGTCCTTGCATATCTGACATTCGTGACATTGACAGTTCTATTCTGTATGTTTTTATGACCACGGAGTTGTTTATAAACCTAGGCTTCATTTAGCAAGAAGTTGAAAATGACCCTTGACTATTTCCCGCTTTTTTGGTAGAAATGATTTGGGTTCGAGTATTCAGGAGTAAAACCTCTACGATGACTTACCTCTTTCACAATAGAATTTTCTTCTACATAAACAAATGAGTCACACGCTAATTCTGTTGACTTGTCAAAGTGGTGAGGGGAACACTGGCTGCTGATAGTGGATGTTCAGGTTACGGACTGGAGTGTTTTGGTAGAAATGATTTGGGTTCGAGTATTCAGGAGTAAAACCTCTAAGATGACTTACCTCTTTCACAATAGAATGTTCTTCCAATTAAACAAATGAATCACACGCTATTTCTGTTGACGTGTCAAAGTGGTGAGGGGAACACTGGCTGCTTATAGTGGATGTTCAGGTTACGGACTGGAGTTTTTTGGTAGAAATGATTTGGGTTCAAGTATTTAATAAAACCTCTATGGTGACTTACCTCTTTCACAATAGAATGTTCTTCTAAATAAACAAATGAGTCACACGCTATCTCCGTCGACGTGTCAAAGTGGTGAGGGGAACACTGGCTGCTGTTAGTGATGTTCAGGTTGCGGACTGGAGCGAAGCGCACGCATTTCGACATTACCCCATCACTATCGTGGGGTATAGTGAAGTTCACTATTGATGGGTTTAGGTTGCATTCCGGGACTGAACATCTGAAATGAATGAAAACATGGATATTTACTTGAATATGAATAGTCAAAAAATATTTCTATATTAAGTTTGGGTGGAGTTTTTCCTCCACAAGTTGATAAAAAAAAATTGTTGTGAAGAGAAATTAAATAATACCTTATATATGTAATTACGGTAATAATAATAATAATTATTAAGGTTATTTCTACTTTTGGTTTTTTCATTATATAGATATACCTTACCTTTAATTTCTAAATAAATTGAGAAAGACATTTTGAAAAAGTTATTAGGTAAGGTGCTTACTAGGCCTATATATTTCGGCTGATTTAGCTATATAGGGACTTTAGGTAGATACCCAAGTCAGTCAAGAACAGGTACCTAACTACTACCCTCCATTATATGTCATTATTACAATATATGTATGTATATGTAGACAAGCAGGTTTGAATCTTTTCGTTTCCATGGATAGCTCGAGTTATAATGCGTCTCCTATCCTATAAATAAAAGTCGGGAGCAATGACCAAGTGATGGATAAGAACTGGCCTAGACTTGACCGGATTCATAGGGATGCTCATTACACGGAATAATGAAGAAGACTGATTTATAAATATATGTTCATATTGAATAAATAAAAAAATGAAATGAATAAAAGTACTTGACACGATACAATAATGGTGAACAATCTACACATCAACATCTAGCCACAAGCTGATGATGCTGGGTGGATTGTCCAGCATTATTCATTTATTTGGCTAGATAATGCTGGTAAAAAAAAAAAATTGTAATGTGTCGTGTCTAATAATTGTTGTTAAGCGGGGCTTGTCTTATGAGTAATATACGAATGATATAGAAAAAAATACGGCAAAAAAAATATCATCTAGTCACAAGCTAAGCAGGGCTTGTGTTATGGGTACTACATGATTGATATTCATTTATTTATTTTAAGTTTTTTTATGAACGCCCAGAAAAATATTTGCAGATCCTACAAAGATATGTCTCTAGGCGGGAATCTAACGTATTGCGGTCAAAGTAGGACGGTGACCTCCAATACTAACAAGCCTATGCAGGTCAGAGCTCCCCTTGGAGTCGAGACCCTAGGTCCGTAGGATACCGAAGTTTGCCAAGTTTAAAAAAAATATCTAGGCGTCTGGTCGAAACGACGCGTGACCCGAGAGTTGGTGAGGTACTCACCAGCTCTCGGGTCACGCGTCACTTCTGCGCAGCGCATCAGCATTGCCATACAGCGTGGCAATGCCGGTAGCCTCTTCGGGGACGTTTACGACTGATATTGATTTGTATCAGTTGAACTACTACTACTGATTGTTAGAGTCTGCAGTTAGCTCAATTGTTTTAATTTTAAATACTAGTTTTAATTTGTTTCAATTATTCAATTGTAACTTTCTTTGTGAATGGAGAGATAACGTTTTATTATAAATAGCTCGTGCGTGAATGCACGTGAGCTATGGCTGTTGCTGAACGAATTGATCAGTGGAGATTAGAGTGCGCATTCGCATATTTCGATCTGCAGAAGTTTGTTCCGGGTGTTCTGGTCTTTGTATGTATAATAAAAAAATATCTATCTATGTAATCTATTGTATTAAATATATGAGTCATCTAGTACCCATAACACAAGCTCTGCTTACCTTGGGGCTAGACGATGCTCTGTGGATTGTCCATCATTATTTATTTATTTTACTTTCGAAAGAACATGAAAAATTCAAATTTTTCATAACAAAAAAGAACTTTTTTCGGAACAGAAAGAACATGAAAAATTCTTATGTGTGGGTACTAGATAATTATGTAATACAATAGGTATAGTATAATACATAAGTAAAGATTTTTTTATACAATATAGAAAATAGGTACCTAAAACACCCGGAACAAATAATTGCACATTATACAAATATTTATCCCAAGTCAAATTAAACAAAGTTTTGTAATCTGGCTGTTCCATTCTGTTGTATACATGAGTGTATCTCTCATACTTTTCGCCGCTCTATGGCTGCATTTTCTTTCATATTTATCTCTATTTTATATAAATCAACTGCTACGAGTATAACGTCATTCTCGCTAAAACTGAAAAATCTCCTGACGGTTTTTTTTGCTCGTATGGTTTAGTTTAGAAGAAAAAAATAGGGAATAAATTTCAGATTTATGTTTCACGGGGTCATCTAGTAACACTAATATTATAACTACGAAAATTTGGATAATTAGATGGATGTATGGATGGATGTTTGTTAATTTAGTAGTTGCACCCGGAATAAAACATAGGCTACTTTTTATTCCATTCAAATTCAAATTATTTATTTACATAAGACTATAACATTGCACATAACTCCAAAAACCAGTCAACATTTCCATAGAAACAAGGCGTGCGAAACCGCGTTCAGAAACTAGTTCCTAATAAAATTGCAGTCAATAAGCGGTAAAATGTAAAGCGGTAAGTATGAGCGATACACTCCAGATACATCTGAATTAACTTGCCACCGTGGAAGCCCTAGCCCAACTAGGTACATCATAAGCCCTTATGAAGTGAAACCGTAAGTTCTCACAGTACATTCAGTTATTTATGGAACAGGACACGGCTTAGTATAGAGGGCTTTGTACGCAATAATTGCTTAGGTGGAACGTTCCAATACACTTTCATTGCACATATACGACGATATACGTTTATGGAATCTAGAGCATTCCAGCTCGATATACGTCTACGGAATCTAGAGCATTCTAACTCGATATACGTCTATGGAATCATTTAGGGACTAGGTAGTCAACGTGACAAAATCTTCAGCGGTTCGAATGCCCGAGTGTCAAAATGTACATAATAATCATGGTCACAACAATGAGATTGGGTCACAATGTTTTAGTGACAATTAGTACACATCTCAAAATACAATGCTCTCCCTTTGGACATTAATTATTTATTTGATGCTATTAACTAATTTTATTAAGTCATAATTATATTATAATTAACAGACTTAGTTATAATAAAAAAATGTATTTTATTTTATTTTATTAGTTTTAAATCTTATCGATTGTGCTACCAATTAAAATTACCTCATTGCTATACACAATATTTAACAATTTCTTTTAAATCTCCCACACATGCCCCGCGCCGCCGCCGCCGCGCCGCCGCCGCCGCTGCCACCGTCATTTGTGTAGGAGCCTTAAGCTATCTATTGAATGTGCGCTGCCTGTTTGTATGGAGGCGTTCCACTATAAGTACTCTACAGAGTAAGTAAGGTACAAGATAATTGACTAGGGGCACGGCTTAAAGTTATGTTTTCTTGAATGATTTCTATCATCATACTTAAGCCTGTTCTTAGGTAAGTATTTTTAGATTGTGTAGGGTGCTAAGTATTTTACTCAACTTCAGGAGGAGGTTCTATTTTCGGCTGTAGGTATGTATTTTTTTAATGTATGTTCGTCGAATTCTCCGTCAATTATGGACCGATATTTACTACATAGAATACGACCAGAGAACCCGGAAATAATACTAGGAATCGTACAAATATTTGTCCCGAGGACTCGAACCCGCAACCTCCTGCGTCGAAGGCGAACCTTCGCGCCGCGCCCGCCACAGAGATGATATGAGCAATTTTTTCTCTCACGTTTCATCTATACGTGACTCATTTCAATCAGACTTCATTTTAACTCGAAGTAGAAACAATAACCTAATCAATGAGTCACTACATCTCCCTTATCATAAAAATTATCAACACTAGCTCTATCATGAATAAACTATCGTATGGATCGTTACGTTTTCCGGTAACGCTTAGGTATCAGTGCTATGCTATCACGACAAATCTTTATGGCCGAAATAAAGTCCAATATAGGTTTTTTTTGGTAGATTTTTCTGATAACTGAATCAAAAGCGGGCTGTTCAAAGTCTCTTGTTGCGTCGAATTTTCAAGTTTTTTGGCTTAGGTGTCAAAAATGGCGGATAGTTTTTCAGAATTTTTAATATAGACGTAGACCATCGCGTATATCACGACCAAGTTATAGGTAAGTTTTACCTTTTTTTAGAAAATCTTTTTTAATGTGGATTCGACCAATGTAGTATAAATCTTATACTACATTGGTCGAATATATAGAAAAAACGTACATATTATAATGTACTCAAGACTTTGCATTTTATCAAATCTTGCTTCAAAAATAACTGTCTATCCGATTGTAATTCCGCATTGGCTAGAACAATAGCCTAACTAATAACCCTGCAAAATTAAGTAGACACAAAATATTAATAAAACTTTTGAAATTATCATGGTTATTAAGTAATTTATAACGGGATATTTACCATGATATGATTTTTGAGTTTTCCAATATTTCGGTGCAGTTTCAAGCTTCGATTTTAGTCGGCTGACTTATGTACATTATGTATGTATTCGTTCAACATTCATTCATTAGCAATACATAGTGGCTACTCGACACTCGCGATGGAATAACGTAAATAATGCTATCTGTGTGTAAGTCCAAAGAGTAAAATTGTACTAGGGTTAGTTCTTCGTGTTGGTCGATACCACTCTTTCCTATTTTTCAGAGAAACCCCGAGCTTATGAGTAGCTATTTCCATTTAGACAGAGCGCTATGGAGCTCGTTATGGGAGGCCTATGTCCAGCGAAGGACTATTATAGGTTGATGATTATGATGACTCTAAGTTGGAAGTTATATCACTACATATAACTTCCAACTTTGAGGTATAAAACAAAGTCGCTTCCCGCTGTCTGTCTGTCCCTATGTATGCTTAAATCGGGTTAGTAGCTTTAGGACTACATAATGATTTGACTAGATGCAGTTAGGACTTAATCGCTTTCTGACTAAATCTTGATATGACCATATCGCGTTAGGACTAGAAAGCGTTTAGACTAGATCGCCATAAGGCCTGATAGCGTAACGACTTTAAAACTAAAAGTTTTATAAACCATTTGACACATATTGAATCGCGGGCAAAGCAGCAGGGCGCAGCTGGTTTAATATAAACCATTATTAAATAAAAGTTTCCATAGTTTCTCCCCTAGGCTTTCGCACACAAAATGGCGGGTACAAGTATTTATGTAAGATTTACACAAGGATTGTGGGCACTCACGATATCGAAGGTAGTAAGTTACATAATAAGCCAACACAACACCTGGCCTGCAGTTATTCCGATTTCCTAAACATATCCGATATCGGAAACTTGTATGGGACTACCTACTTGTACCTCTGCTAACTTGTATGAGGGTACTTATAAAAATTAGAAGCCCTCCTTTGCATAGCGGCAGAGAGGGGGAGTTATGGGTTATGGTATTATTGTATGTAGAATAGGTTTTTTTTTGAGTGTCACCCCGAACAAAATACAATATTTTTTACTGTTCTTACATCGTCCAGTAATCCTCGCTACGCTCGGGAGTATAACAACCTTGTCTATAATGGGGTGTTTTGGTCCCTTGTTGAAAAACATACATAATATTGATTACAATAATAATCAATAATCATTTATTTCGTAACTTTCATGAAATACACGTCACATTAGTTTCGGCTACAGATACGTAGCCATTTTAAACTTACTAAGGTAAAGTCAATTAACAATATTGAATTAAATTATACATTATTACAATAGAAATAAAATAAAAAAATTAACAATGAATGGAGTTGATATAATATGAGTTTATCTAATTAGCTAGATATGTAGGTAATGAGGTACATTTAGTCACATTTATATTATAGGAACTCCTCATATATTATAATCTCATTCCGTATTGTATTATTTATTAGTCTAATTTGTCTCTTGTACTCTTCCTCTATCTATTCCATCGCCACTCCTGTAAACCTAAGGTTTGCTGGAAGAAAACTCTAACTCAGGGTTAAGCTCGCCTATGTACATATCTTTTAATTAAGTTATTTTTAAGTTTTGTATGTGTACAATAAAGAATTAAACAGAATTAACCAGAGGTATATCCAATTAATGTCAAGGTTATTTCCTAACTTATTACAATGGTGATAAAGGTGTAAGTAGTATTGAACCAAAGTGTTTACTACATTAAAATTAATTACCCATTAAATCATAAATTCAGGTTTCAAATCAACATCAACGTCATTTAGTTGACGGTATACTGGTATGGGGCAACTTTCCTGTTAATAATTTTTAAAACGTACCAATGTAAAATAAGGCAATTGGGCAAGCTGAAGACAATATCCTTTTTATTGTTCTGGGAGATCCATAAATTTAATATTGACGACCGACGTGGCGCGGTGGGCGAAGGTCCGCTTGCGAAGTAGGAGGTAGCGGGTTCGATTCCTGACTCGGAACAATTGTGTGTACGATCTGCAGATATTTGTTACGGGTGTTCTGGTCGTTTTCTATGTATAATAAAAAATATCTATCTATGTAATGTATTGTATTATGTATGTATATCAGTTATCTAGTACCCATAAAACAAGCTCTGCTTACCATGGCGCTAGATAATGCTGTGTGAATTATCCAGCATTATTTATTATTATTTTTTATAATATAAGTATCGACAAACTGTATTTAACAATGTGTTCACTGTGTACGACAAAGATATTTTTCTTCACAACACACCACACCACAATAGCGTGGTTCTAGCCTTCCTTAGGGTAGGTCAAGTCAATGTCTAGCAGTGAGCAAGCAAATGTGTTACAATACAACACGCTTGCAATTCTGCTAAAGTGCTAAAACAGTCAGCAAACATTATGCAGTATTTGTGTATTGCGAAGGCCTATTGATCAACATTCTGCGTCTATTCGACGACCAATGAGCGAAGCTTGCGACGCAGGTGGTTGCGGGTACGATTTACGCCTCGGGAAAAATTTTTGTACGATCTGCAAATATTTGTTCCGGTGTACATAATATTTAAGCGATCTATTTTTGGAGTTAGCTAACTTAAAAAATACAAATTTAATAATTTTAGTGGATTAGTGACAAACTTACGTAAAATGTTATACCTCTATGTATATTTAGACAGTACACATTTATTTTATTAATTATAGCGTCGATATCACCAATTACACTGATTAATTATAATAATTATGCACAAAGAAACATAAAATTAACATTAAAATTGAATTCAAAATTATAATTATTTATTAAACTTAGAAATGCTTTAGTAAAGACCTTTTTAATAGGTACTCATTAAAAATCCTAATTATCACACAAAGCTGCATGTTTTAAACAGAAAAATATAAAGTACCAATGTCGTAAAATATTTTCCGCCATTATTCCTTGGGTTTAATAAAATCTTTAATAAATTAATTAATTAATAATTTAATCTTTAATAATAATTTTTTTTTGGATATTTTTTGTATAAAAAATATCCAAGTTTTTAAATCGGAGTCTATGTAACATTTTTTTTTCAAAATACATCATATGTTTATTTTCTACCATATTATGTTTATTGTGGACTGAAATAATAGATGGCATGTTTAGGGCATTACGCCATCTTAGGGCGCGTTCACACATCCGTTTTTTTTCTGTGATGGCGTATGAAGTTGTAAAACTATAATAATAGTCCTAAATGTGCATGCATTTTCTACCAATTGAATCAAAAAGTAAAGACTACTAGGTTTTCTAATTAATTTTAACTATAATTTTTTTTTTATTATTTAAGACGTAAGTACACCTGAGTCTTAATGTTAAAAACTACAAGTTATTTTCAGAATAACTCATATTGATAATGAGAGTGTAACCCTAACTTTTTTTTTGTCATGTAGGTACCTTTTTGTATTTTTTTTTTTTTTTATATCATCTGATCACACACACGACTGTATTCATGGTCCATAATTCCGTAAAGAGTCCGTAATAAGTAGCAAATGATTTGTCAAACACGGTGCTGTAAAATGGCCGCTGTGTAAATGCTCTCTGATGATGACGATGATAATTTAGTATATCTTATTTGCTCTTGAACTTAGAACCACTAAATTTGTTTATTATAAACTCATGCGCATATTTAGTACCTAAGTAGGTACAGTGGCGTCCATTGTTAACTGACCCTGATAAAAAATTACTTCAAACATAGCATGGGGGGGGGCCAAAGCTATGTTTGAAGTAATTTTTTATGAATACAGAACTATTTTAAAACTGGTATATTAAGGTTAAGTTATGATAGCAAATCGTTTTATATAAAAACAACAAATTTAATATTAGATTTGATATCAGTTTGACGACCGATGTGGCGCGGTGGGCGAAGGTCCGCCTGCGACGCAGGAGGTTGCGGGTTCGATTCCCGCCTCGGAACAAATGTGTGTACGATCTGTAGATATTTGTTTCGGGTGTTCTGGTCGTTTTCTATGTTTAATAAAAAAAAATCTATCTATGTAATGTATTGTATTTTGTATATCAGTTATCTAGTACTCATAACACAAGCTCTGCGTACCATGGGGCTAGATAATGCTGTGTGAATTTGTCCAGCATTACTTATTTATTTATTTAATAATATAAAACTAAAACTGAAGTTATTGTGAGACTTGGAATCTGTCATGCTAATGATGAGCGCGACTGTACTTATAATTCATTTTTAAAATACACAGATCCCTTGGTACTGTCCACGATCCTATCCATCCATGGTTGTCTGATAGAGATTATATCTTATCGCTCTTAAGCGAAAAGACCGCCAAAATTGTTAAGTTTTTTCTGTACATAGTTTTCTATTTAGAGTGCAATAAAGAATTTTCTATCTATCTATCTAGATAGATAATGGCATCCAAAACTTTTTTCGTGATAAGCGAAAAAAGGTTAGGTTCAGGTCACGCTAAAACCATAAAACATCATCGACGGCAAATGAATATTGCTTCAAAATAGGGGTCAATGTTGCAGACCAGTGAATTTGAAAATATTTCTACTAAGCTCGTAGACATATACCTACAGGATGCCAACTAATTATTTATTTATATATGTACCTATATATATGTATGTGTACTAAGCCGAGTGGTGTAAATCTGGAAGGCTAGAGGTCAAATTTTGTTCCACGATTTTTAGAATTTTGAAAATTTTTTACTCATTCTTCATATTTTTTGTTTAAGTACATTATTATTACATATATTAAATTATACTTATTATACTCATTTATTTAAAATTCTCGTAATTTTTTTTTTAACATAGAATATACAATATTATAAAATTATTCTACAGTAAAAAATATAACAAAACGGTAGAACACCGACGACCGCGAAACTAGGCTCAAGCGGCTTTATTTTCGGTTATTATTATTATTATTGTTTTGATATTTCATAGCATTAGATTGAAGGAGAAATCGACAAACATACATACATAAATAACAAACAGACAGCTGAACATAAAACGCCCCAACGAAATGGTTTAGGGTATTATTTAATTAGCCTTGCACTTGGAGTAATCTCTAAGAAATGTTCATGGAGATTATTATTTAAACGCATTATAATAACAAAAATCTTAAAAGGCTTTCTTGTGTAAAAAAAATGTGCTTACCTGTATTTTAAATCCATAACTTCGAAATTGTACACAGAGGAATACATCCCAGACAAGAACACAGGGAACATAATCAAAATATAACTGAAACAATTGAACTTTCCAAACGGTCCCAATATTTTTAAAATATCGTCCACAGTCACTTCTTTACTTTTCTTTTTCTCCGCATCCATTTTTAATTATAACAAAAAGCAAAAAATATAATTGAAATATTTTTCAACTGAAAAGAACCGGATTCAAGATCGCGACGCGCACAATAACAAAAACAAATTCGAATTTTCAAACTCTTGAACTTCGAATCGTTATATTTATTTAAATATGGAACGCGTGCGCAACAACGCCGGTCACTAGACCGATAGTGCGCGCAGTACTGACGGTTATGTGTTTTATCGATGAAGTCTAAATAAACCAGCTAGTTTGTGCGATAAAAACTCAAATGAAAGTAATGTTTTTAGTGTTAATTATAATTTTATTGTGCTTTTTAGTCGGTCAAAGGTTAGGTGTTAATTCCGTAACAATGTTGAATTTTTTGTTTCCCGAGTATTAGTAGATAATAGTATAGACAGTAGGTATTAACTACGACGACCGATCTGGCGTGGTGAAGGTCCGCTTGCGACGCAGGAGTTTGTAATTCGATTCGCGCCTTGGGACAAAAGTTGGAACGATCTGCAAATATTTGTCCCGCGATAAACCAGCATTATTTATTTATTTTATTTATAATTGACAAGATTCACAATAAGTTATTTTTATGTAGGTATGTATTATACAGGATTTTGCACAACCTCTGTCATATAGAAACTTGGGTTAGGTAGGACCAACTGCAAGTAATAGCTTTGCGAGTTTTCAACCCTGAATAGCCCATGGCTTATTTTTTGTTTATTTGTATATAAACCATAAAATAAAACCCTGCATATTTTATTTTGTTGTGCCGTGAAGTGTGAACTATAGAATAATCTAGGGAGTATTCTAGACAGATCTAGGCGTCTTTTGTTTAAACTGTGTTATGTCTAGTCTATAGTATAAACTCCGTGCGAAATCTGTTCACCTATAGTTACCTACTTATTCTAAACTGTATTTCAGAGAACGCTTGCTCCAAACTCATCATCATCATCAGCCTATGTTTGTCCACACAGACCTCCCTTAATGAGCGCCATAGCGCCCTGTCTCCAGCTTGATGCATCCAGCATCACCCTGCAGTCGTTCGCCGGTCGTCATCCTACCTGGTCGGAGGGTATCCTACACTACGCTTACCGAGAACTCCACACAAGAACACGTCTACCCCAGTGGTTCTCGGTTCTTACTCCAGTCTTCAGCTTGACGCATCCAGCAACTTATCCAGTCTTTCACAGGTGGTCATCCCACCTGGTCGGAGATGTTTACCGAGTCGTAGTCTCCACTCAAGAACTCCTTGTAGCAGAGGTTGTCGGCTGTTGCTCGAAACTAAACGAGATTATTGCAGCATCTTTAACTGATACCTGTCATAGCTGCAAACTTCATATTAGAACCTGAAATTCTCCCAAAACGTTGCTCGAATTTGCTTCAAAATGAACTGTAACTTTGCTGCATATTACCTGTTTACCTACTCTTCAAGTTCATCGTGCATGCGAGTGTCATGGCGGGTTGTTTTGACGTCCGGACGCACGACACCCGGTGTATGACGTGATTGGCAATTGTAAAGGGTTCCTGCTTATTTCACCATCATCCTGTATCAATGGCTAGGAAATAAACACCCTAGTCTATAAACTATAATAATATTATAATGAGGAAAGGTTTGATTTTTTGTTTGTTTGTTTGTAATGAATAGGCTCTCGAAACTACTGGTCCGATTTGGAAAATTCTTTCACCGTTGGGAAGCTACACTATCCCCGGTGAACATAGGCTATATTATATTTTCAAAAAAGTTAGGGATCCGTACTAAAACCGTGCTAAGCCGGGAAGGTCCGCTAGTATTGTATAAAACAATAAAATGATTCCATTGGTTATTATGTTTAGTGTGTATTGTCTACATGTTTTTTAATTGTTCTGTTCATTTAGCTCTACTTGGGTTACAATAATGGAGGAAATTATTTTGGATTTGAAACTAGAATAGAATAGAATAGAAAAAACATTTATTTAGACACAGGTACAAAATACAGGCATATAATACACAAACAAAGAAGTTTATCATGGGGGTAAACGACACAAATAATATATAATAAAGTGATATTAAGAATAAAATAAGACAACCTCCATGACCCTGCGCCGAAATAGGGGTTGGCTCAGCGTGTGCTGAACATTATTTTATTCAGCGCTGTTTTTCAGCCAAAGAAAACTATCATGGTTATTAACACTACAGTACCTAATTTAAAACGGGATATTTCAAATATAATCTCATAAATAATCTCAACAGAGCGACACTCCATACATACAAGAATGGTACAGGAGGCCATTGAGATTACGAAACATAGGAACTTCAACCGAGGAGATGGCTTCCAATTATAGGGATCCTGGAACCCTGTGGTGAGAATGTGCAAAAACCGAAGAAGTGATGTACCAACCGCGTCGCGTTCTGATACCGTCAGTGTTGTGTGTCGTGATCGAGCTGCGTTCGATAATAATGAAACCGGTGGTAGTGGTAATGTTCGTAGCAAAAGACAAAAAATGAGGGTAGATCGGTATGTCTGCTCATAAAAACTTACTCGCAGTCGCAGTGCCTTCAGTTATTCCGTGATCATGTCGCATGAAACTGTGCCGAAATATTGGATAACTCAAAAATCAAATCATGGTAAATATCCCGTTTTAAATGACTTTAGAAATTAACAATTATATAATACTAAAAATTAGAATTTAACTTTAACTTTATGTTTTACTAGCTGCGCCCCGCGGTTTCACCCGCGTGGTGACAGATATTTTGGATAATATACAATATAGCTTTATCAATTGTAGCCTATGTTGTATGTGATTGTTATTCTGATATGTAAGCTATATTTTTGAGAAGTTTCATCAAAATCCATTCAGTAGTTTTTGCGTGAAAGAGCAATAAACATACTTACATACATCCTCACAAACTTTCGCGTTTATAGTATTAGTATGTACTGTCCCCACCGCGCCACGGGCCTCGTACTCTAGTTCGAATGACGTTAGTTCCGATGCGATGTTCATTACCTCGATGTCTCTACCGTGGTCTCTACCTCGACGGTACGTTTCGTCGATGGGTCGTTACCTCGAAGGGTTTTCTACCTCGACGGTACGTTTCGTCGATGGATCGAATGAATGAATGAATGAACAATTTTATGGAAATGTGAAATGAACATAAATAAAAAATCTTATCTATGTATGTAGGTATAATTAGATCTTTAAAACTACGCAATAGATTTTGATATGGTTTTTTAAAAAGATAGAGTGATTCAAGAAGAAGGTGTAAAAACTATTTGAAACAGATTTCTACGAGGGCGAAGCCGCGGCTAGTGTCTAATAAAAAATAAACACAGTTCCAACAGCGCCCTTCTTGTTGAGAGCGCTTTCTCCCAGGCAACCTTGAATGAAGTAAGGAACTTGTATGGACTGTGTGGGAGATAATGAAACGCGTTGCGTTGCGATGCTAATAGTTCCACTTTCACCAGAGAACAGACGTAATACCTACCTAGAACTTAGAATTACATAGGGTACCTATGTAATTCTAATCTATAGATACATATACACGGTGTAACATGAGGGGTGGATCATCGGTGGATGGGGGGGTGCGGGACGTCAGTACCTATCGATTTAACCCCCCTGTATGTTCAGCGATATTGACTGGTACAAAAGTTATTTGGATTTTAGTAAAATTTTAGTTAAAATCAGATTTCATCCTTAATTGACACTGAAACTTAACGATGTAACATGATCATCGGTGGGGGTCCCCATCCACCGATGATCCACCTCTCATGTTACACCGTGTATATACTAGACAAGAGCTCTTTACGAAACAGCCTCAAATGAAGTGGACATGGCAAAGCCGGACACTGTGACTAAATATGAGATTGACTTCATAATGACGGATAGCAAGCACATATTCAGTGTCTCAGTGATCAACAGGTTCAATACCGGATCTGATCACCGACTCCTCCGAGGCTCTCTGAATATCAACCTGAAGCTTGAAAGAAACCGTCTGATGAAGTCCACGCTCCAACCTGACCCAATCCAAATCATGGCGGGCACCCATTGCGTTGAGTTTCTATAAATACATAGGTACATGCTCAAATAAAAAAGTTAGCTATCGCGAGTTGATGATTTAGGCCAATTGGATGTAATTAGTTATGCGAAAATGTTTTAACCCACAAGTCAAACGAAATTCAGATAAAACGTAGACAGATAAATAGACGAATCGACTTAGTTTGACATCTTCTTTCATTTTGTTGAAAAGGTTTCAAACAATATGTTCCAAACCACATTTTAATGGATTAAGTGCGTCATTTAAAAAATAAAATGTATGAAATTCAGAATTTTATAAAGAAAAATCAATTATTTGAATTATTAGAATAAATTGTTGGACGCTATTTTTTTCTACACTTTTCAGTCTATTTTGACCTTAGAGCATTAAACCAGACTTTAATGCTCTAAGATCTTGACATATAAATACGACATCTTTTTGGAGCGGTGAGCGATGGTCCGCCTGCGACGCAGCAGATTGAGGGTTTGATTCCCGCCTCGGGACAGTATTGTGTGTGCGATCTGCAGATATTTTCTCCGGGTTTTTTAGAATAAAAATATCTATCCATGCAATAATGTAACTCATCTCGAACCCATAACACGTTCTGCTTAGCTTGGGGCTAAACAATGCTGTGTGGGTAGTCCAGCATGTCCATTATACAAAAAATCAAACCAAATATTAAACCAGAGGCTATTTCCCCGACAAAATGCATCGGATTGTCCCTGTTTACCACATGAAAAGGTTGTGTCACCGCATTCGACAAAGCTTTAGTAATACCTAGACCACCCAACACACACAATGGTAGGTATTTTCATTCTCGCGCGCGACTTGTGTCGCGAGATCCCCGTGTTTTATTCCGTTGACGTGCACCAGCCAGATATCCGATATTGCACTTCCTCAGAACTTGTAGGGATGTGATGGTTATCGATGAAATGTTTATTCCTCTATATCGATGTGATAGTTTTGTATGATGTTATAATTTGCTGACATTAAAGTTATAGGTACTTACAAGCAGAGTTACCTGGTCATTAGGTACTTCACAGATTTTCGCCGCTCAGTGGTACATTTTCCTTTGTTTTTCGTTCGCGTTGAAAAAGCTTTATGCTGGAGTTATTAAGCGGCGTATGTGTGATATACTTACTAAGAAATTAAGTTATATGTATAATAAAAACGATTTCTGTGAGACCTGCGCTGTCAAAATAAACATTGACCTTGACATAGCATAAGTTGTCTGTTGGCGCAAAGGCTGGGAACTGTATGGGTATCTAACCTCCCTATTTTTTTTCTTTTATCTTGGATAAAAATTTTCTGATGATTTTCTGACGTTTTGAACGCGTCAAGTAGTGCGTGTTGCCATGTCGTCGTCGCAGTGAAAGATATCCGTTATAATCATATCACTATAAATAATTGTAGGAAGTGATTAATTAGTTTCGATCTTTTGAAATCACACGTGTCACGTCTGCTGATAGCGTAAATAAAATAAAAGGCCATAAAATTTCGAAATGTCAAGATACAACGAATAACTCCGATACCTTATCAATGTACCTAGGTTTACTTTCTATTGGGTAATTTGTAAAATTTAAAAAAATAGTGAAAACTAAATAACGTTGGTCGTAGACAATAAAAACGATTGAATAAATGTTCGCATAATTATTTGTATTTCTTCATTGTATTAACGGAAAAGATAAATACCTATAGAAATAAAATAAATAATGCTGGACAATCCACACAGAATCATGTAGCCCCAAGGTAAGCAGAGCTTTTGTTATGGGTACTAGATGACTGATATACATAATACAATAAATTACATGGATAGATATGTTTTATTATACATAGATAACGACCCGAACAAATATCTGCAGATCATACACACAATTGTTCCGAAGCGGGAATCGAACCGGCAACCTCCTGCGTCGCAGGCGGACCTTCGCCCACCGCGCCATGAGGTCGTTAATTTAGTACCACAAGCTCGGCTTAGCTTAGGGTTAGATAATTTTGTGTGAATTGTCCAGCGTTATTGATTTATTATGTCGCAGTCAAAGAATTAAAGAAGAAAGTCATTTGTAGCTATTCATTCTAAATATTTTTTCTAGAATTTTATTTCTTGCTTATCGATAAAACTGACGTCAACAATGTCCCAACTTTAGGATTCCCTATTCTCAACGAGAGCTCTTTGTGGGATTGAAACTTTTTGACTCTGAGGAATTGTTATCCGCAAAGTAGCTACGAATGCGCTCCACCTTAACTTCTCTTATATGATGTTCAATTCTCATTATTTCTAATCATATTATTAACAAGTTAATTTTATATTCATTAACCGAATATGTACCTTATTTGCGGCATACGTTACCACCGAGGCAAATAACGTTTCTTTTCTACTAAATTAAAGAAGAAGAGGGAAAATATTTATTTTACACAAACTACATAGAGACTTATAGACTAGGTATTCAAATTAAAACTATTAAAAAAATAATAGAAGTAGGTAATTTATTTATTTAATTATTAAGGAGCACGATTACCTATATTACAACCAATTACACTAGTTTAATACAATACCTACTTATGTATATACTAGAACAAATTAACATAAAAAAATATAAATAACATTACACAATAAGAAAAACTACTAATAATTGATAATTTAAAAAAAATCTACATATGTAGTTTCTTATATAAGTAAGTGTGCAATAAAGACTAAGTCTATTTACTATCCATTATGTACGTACGAATACCAATGCTGATTGAAATATTTTCAAGTACCTATTTAATAGAACTCGTGGTCAGGTCAAGCACAACGAATGGATTTCCGAGCGTAACTTGTAATAATTTAAATGTTTAATAATATTACCCACCAGTAATGAAAAACGGACGTAAAATTACTGAAAGTGAATTTACTGTGTGGGGCCATGATTCTGTATGATATAGGAGATTTCTTGCCCAAACCGTGTGACGTCAAATCGCGTTCGAAACACAAACGTGACCGAAACAAGCCTTGGCGGTTTCAGGAACCTTAATAAAATTACTTAGTCGTTTTGTTTCTGGTACCATAGAGCTCTGTCGCTCTCTGAAAAATGCTTCTAGAAGAAAACGCTGGCCTTTGTTTGCCGCTAGAACATGGACGAAGAAATATAAACCATTTGACATATAGATTTACAGGCGGGCGAAGCCACGGGGACGCAGCTAGTAATAAATAAAATTGTTTGTTAGATTAAACAAACAATTTTATTTATTACTAAGCACAAAATATTTTGTACTTATTGATCACTTATCGGTACAATTTAAATGTTGCAAATTTAAGACGCAATGTAGACCGTGCAACTATTGCGGCAACAATTTCTTAAACAGTGCCTTAATTTCCGTCTAAACTTCTTAAAACAGGCCCCTTAAGAAGAATATTACACGGAAATTATTAAAAAGTTGTCAGTTCCTTCAATTCTAGTTGCTCTGTCTACATAACGCCTTACACTTTGTAGTAAATAAAAGCCATAATCTCTGTGATATTTGTTGGTAGCTAATGAGAGCCATATTCCCAGGACAAGCAGGTAAGTAAGTACCCACAGTACAGGTACTGACAGAAGTGATTCATAGCGATTGATTAGTGGTGTTGTGGTTCTAGAGATCCCAGTTGTGCCTGTTTAGTATGCCTAGGTATATCAACGTTTATTTTACTAGATAGCTAAATTGTTTAGCAATAGTGTTTGACACATAGATCTTTTAAACATAAAAATATTATGAAATATTTCGGAAATCTAAGAATTGTATGATCGAAATTAATTATTTCAAAATTATGTTTTTTTAATTTTTTTTATTTATTTACTACTTAAAAATATTGTTACATAAAAAACTTAAAAATAACACGAAGGAAACCACAAAGGTTTGTATAGATGTGAATTTTATTTATATTTGTGTGTGTATTATTTTAAGTTAAATTGTTTAAAATACCCCGGCCGGCCCCAGTAAATGTTAGTATGTAGTGTAACACTACCAATATTCTATCGAGTGAAAACTTGGTCCCGTGCAACAAAGGTTGCCAAATATCATATTCCAAGAGCTTTCGGAGACTTCACTATCAAAAAATTAGAATCCATAAAGATAGTACGGTACCATTTCGAATCACAAACGAAAAAAAAACATCGTCAATCCCGGACTCCTCATCTTACAGGCAATCGTTATGAAAATGTTTTTCATGTAACTCTCAATCAAGTTTCCAAAATACAGTAAAAACGCTCGGGGTGCCAGATTCTGTGTTGTGCAGTCCTCTTTGAGAATTCAACCAAAGCAGTCCTTGACAAATTTATAAAAGTGCATTTTCGGAAAATTCAAGGACTGTTTGAGAACATTTGTTGAATATGAGTGAGTGTTTTATGAACAGATAATCTTAGGGTGTATCCCGGTTTATCACGCTGAAATTGATCATATCCCACATTAACCACGATAAGCTAAACGTGATAGTTCAGTCTTTTTCATATATTAATTATAATTATAACAGATTTATTATTGATGGCCTATCCCATGACAGGGAGTTCTTTGGTTCTTAGGTTCTTACACTTAAATTGGCACGCCAAACAGTGTTGTTTGATTAGTTACGCGATAAACAGGCACATGTTAAAACTAAGTTTCAGCACGACTGTACCGCTAAATTAGACACGTGATGGCGCCCGACAGGGGGCAGCACTCTCGTGACTAATTTATTCCTCGACTGTATGTAAGCACATTACGTGGGCTTAGTAAATTACTTACCTACTTGGAGGGAATCTTTTCCCGTCACTGAATAGCCTTTTAAACCTTTGTTTTTGTTAGCAGCGGCCATCTTACAAGGTTTCTTATTATATGGGCACTTTGTTTAATTACTGTTGTTGTGGTGTGATTTACTAGGTTGTGTTTATACAGAATACATTTTATTCTATGTAGTACCTTTCTTGAATTCACATAATTATTTATATCCATAAATTCCAAAGGTTACCTGGAAGAGATCGCTTTTATATTACCTATAAGGGATAATAAATATTTGTTTTGGGTGCTCTGAGTATTTTCTATGTATAATAAAAATATCTATCTATGTATTGTATTTTATTATTTATGTATATTAGTTATCTAGAACCTACCCATAACAGATTTATTTATTTAATTAATTAACACGGTTATATAAACCAATTACATTAATTAATAGAAAACAAAATTACATTTTATATTACATAGTACAATAGTTATCATTACATATTAATTCATAAACACATAGAAAACTTTAATTAATTATGACGTTCACAAAAAAAAAAAAAATGAGAATGAGATATCTTAATAGGGCTAGATGATGCTGTGTTGATTATCCAACATTATTTATTTTATTTCTCTCTCACATTTCCAACCCTTTATAACATGCAATATTTTATAAATTAATAATGCACACAGATCCCCATGTACAATCCAACGATCCTATCCATCCACGGTTGTCTGGTAGAGATCGCTCTTGAGCGATAAGACCGCCAAATTGTCACATATTTTGTATTTTATTCTGTCTTGTTTGTTTTATTTTTAAGTGTGCAATAAAATAATTATCTATCTATATCCGATACCGCAGTAATATATTGCTGCAGTTCTGTGAGGTATAGGTACCCAAGCTTTATAAAACTCATATCAAGTAAATCTGTTTCTGATATCATCATAACGCAGTTTGTGCTTAGCTGCTCGGAGTTGGCTGAAGTTCCCGCTTGATATTGCACTTTGCACGTGCTTTAGTTATATTTGATGACAAACTGGAGTGCTTGATGGTAGTTGTGGTGTGACCATAGAGAAGTGAAATGAGTTTTTTTTTATAGGTGCTGCGGCTGCGTCAAGCTGCAGACGTGTTCTTGGGTGAGACCACGACGATGTAAACGTAGTGTAGGACGCCCTCCGACCAGGTGGGATGACGACCTGCGAAAGACTGCAGGTATAGATGTTGGAAAAGTCAAGCTGAAGACAGGGCGCTATGGCGCTCATTGGGGGAGGACTATGTCCAGCAGTGGTTATCAGACACAGGCTGATGATGATGATGATGGGATAGACCAGAGAACCATATAAGGCTAGGGACGAAAACAAAGGATATATGTATAAGATAATTTGATTGTATTAAAATAACATCAAATTCCTTAGTATTTTAACAGTTATTTTAAGTTTTCGGGGACTAATACTTATTCCTTGGGAATAATTTTTTTTATGGGACCAGCTCGGGATCATTTTCCATACAAAAGTCAAAGGATTATCATAATATTTTTTTCTTACATAGAAACACCTAGAACAAATCTCTGCAGATCGTACAAACATTTGATCCGAGACGGGAATCGACTTCTTGCGTCACAGGCGAAACTTCCGTAGTGCCACAAAGGTCGTCCTTCGTGAAATACATTAAACCCACACAAAACAGTTACCCAAACCCCAGTAGGATATCTCCTTGTCCCAAGACTGTATTGTAGAGTCAGGAATCATCTCACAAAGTGACGTGATAGGCTCACGTGTCTTTCAATCATACAAAGAGCCTTTATGCACCCCGGTTCAACTTGTAGTGCTGGGACAAAATGGGGTAGCACAGCTATCGATATCGATATTTTTGTAAAACTTTTTAAACTATCATGGTTATTAACACGATAGTTACTTAACGGGGATCATGATTAGATTTTTGAGTTTTCCAATATTTCAGTTCATGTGCCGCCGTGATCACGGTATAACGTTATTGTTGTTATTCGGTGATCATGGCGCATGTAATTCACCTGAACCACATCCCATCAGCAAAATGCGAAAATTTGGATGGTGGGATGTATGGGTTAATGAATAATTATTAATCCTTCACGCCAAAGCTACTGAAAGTATTCTATTTTCTATTTCTCATAATTTTTCTTTTCAGATTTCGGTCAATTTTTAACCCTACTCATAATATCCATGGGATATAAAACCCTTTTGAAGTTTCTATTGAAAAAACACGTTAGAAGCCATAGGCAGAAATAAGTACAAGTTAAATAATACTTGACACTATTTAGTAGTCCTTAACACTTTGACTGCTGAAATCACACGGTATGTGTTTTCTACAAGTGACTAATATGCGTAAATCCACACTAGCGCAGCCACTGAGAAAATACAGATCTTTGTGACTCAGCACAGCCGTAATATTTTTCGAACGAAACGCATGTGCGGCGCAACACAACCGCTGTGTAGAGCGGAAGCACGAATTTTTTAGGTTAAAAGAAAGATCGCAGTCGTCGAAAAAAAATCGCAGTCAAAGTGTTAAATTATACACTTATATAAAGTCAAGTCTTCAGAACCTGTCGCAGCAAGATACTTGCAACTTGATGAATGGATTACCATTGCCTATTAAGGTTTCAACATCACCTTTGGCTTACCACTTCAGTAATAACCAGTATTGCATTCCTAATTGTGGGAACAGAGTTTGAGGTATGCTTGAATGGATATTCAGATTCCATTTCCTGTCAGATTGAATAAAGGCTGTAAAATAAAAATAAAATAAATAATGCTGAACAATCCACACAGCATCATTTAGCCCCAAGCTAAGCAGAGCTTGGGTTATAGGTACTAGATGACACATTATACATTACATAGATATTTTTTATTGACCAGAACATGTATTATATTATCTGTGCCAGAACACCCGGTACAAATAATTGCAGATCATACACACACTTATTGTCCAGAGGCGGGAATCTAACCCGCAACCTAAAGCTGCAAGCTGTGGGTTTATTGTTATTTTTTTGTTTCATAATAAGTATTTAATTCGAATATTTTTAATCAACAGGGAAAAGAAAACCAATAACCTTGCAGACGCTTTTTGCTAGGCAAAAATAGAAAAGTAGTAAAAAGTAGTGATCACTTGTTCAAGTATAGTAAAAACACAGTAAAAAGTACCTAGCCTTGACAAAATTAAAGCAATTACTGTTCTTACTATTTAATGGTTTAGCTACACTTTCTAGGCTGGGCAATCAGTCAGTAGAATGACTCTCATTATAGGTACAGATAAAAATTTCAAAGATTTTTTTAGATTTCATTTATCAAACATTCATTAATTGTCATCTCATATTTAAAAACACTGACTATACTCCAATTCAAAAGGATATTTTTTATATAAAAAGAAGTTACAAAACCCGAGGAATATTGGTGGAAAATATTTAACGACATTGGTATCATCCCAGCAAAGCATAGAAGCTCGAAACAGTATTTGATTTTGAAAAGTGTCATTCATGATTTAATTGATCTCTCTTTCATTTTTGAATTCAAATTTAAATCTATTTCACTCCACATTTGATGTTGTTGAAGTTTGTGTTGCAGTTTTTAGTGATAACCTTGCTGTCACCTTGTCCTTTTCTGTTATTGTTATCGATTTTTGTTAAGTTTTCATTCATAATTGTCTTTTTTGACATAAAATATTTAGGATTCTAAATCAAAGTTGAATTTGATTCCCTGATGGGCAGCCTCAGAACTAATTTGACTACTTGAATCTTGCAGGTATATTAACTATGATTAGATTTTTGAGTTATCCAATATTTCGGCAGTTTCATGCGCCATGATCACGGAATAACTGAAAAAATCAAATCATGCTAAATATCCCGTTTTAAATGATTTTAATTAATAAATATAGTTTAGCAGCATAATGTGTTTGTCAAGAGTGTTTTGTCAAGCGCCTCGCGAGCTTTTTTGTTCACTTTTTATCGATTTCATAGATACTGTCCCCTCACTAGAAGACGATTTAGAGAAGTGCAATATTTTCGGGGTCTCGCGACGAGTGTCTGCACAAAGGGAGCTCGGAACTGCGGCTTTGTTGCGTTCTTGATACCACTCTGACTTGAGAGGAGCCTGGGGATCACGAATCATGTGATACGATATTTTATAATCTCTTTTTTTACGAATACTATTTTTTACTGACGAAAGACTGCAGGTAGATGCTGGATGCGGCAAGCTGAAGACAGGGCGCTATGGGAGTTTGATTAGATTTTGAGAGATCAGAACGGACTTGAAGGCTGATAGAAGAGAGTGGAAGAGAAAAACATTTGTACCGACCACCCTGTTATGTATAAGAAGAAGAAAATGATTGAAGTAAGTTTAACAATACCACGTTTCTACTCAAAATGTTTTCAATTATGTTACAGATACTGCCAACGAAACTATTCTGAATCGTAAGACTTCATCCATCGTGTGAGTATAAGAAATGACTAGGCCTCGCGCGATTATTGCTTTTTATTATTACCTTGTCCAATTCTTTTCTAGCTCCAAGCCGCAATGTACCGTTAACTTAGCGCGTTGTAGGTTGTTTTCACACTCCAAAAAACTTTGTTTGTGGCATCCCTAAATGAGAGACTTTGAATGCTGAAAATGGTAGCCGTTTGCACTTTTGTTTGAGTTTTCTTTTAGTAATACACAAATTTCTGTGTCCTTTTGTAAATGTTCTGTTTTGATGATTGTAAAGGTACAAACGGTTTCGTTGGTTGCACAAAATATAAAATGAAGGAAGATAAAAATGTATGAAAAAATACACGCTTCCATAGATTGAAATCGTATTTTTGCCAATAAATCCAACTTTTATTATGACGTCCTGCATTATTTATTAAAGTTTCATACGTCAGCTTTAAAAATAATCTGTTGGAGTTCCTAAAACTGCGGTTTCTCCGGACGTTTTCTAGAACTTTCCAATGCGAGCTCTCATCCGCGAACTTCGACACGTAGGTACGCCCTTTGTAGGGCTGTCGCGGTTTCACACTCGTTAAAACTTTTACTGAATCACGGTTTTTTTTGATGTTACTTGCCTTTATTTTGTTGGTTGTTATATTTTTGTCATAGTGATGACCTCTGTGGCGCGATGGGCGAAGGTGCGCCTGCGACGCAGGAGGTTTCGGATTCGATTCCCGCCTGGGAACAATATATTATATTACACGCCAAAGCTGTTTTAGCTGGTAAGTATCACAATCATCGCATGGGATGTCTTAGAATAAGCATACCAACTTTTAATTTAACCCGTTGACTGCAAATTAATGATTTGATACGTAAGAAAATTTTCTTATCAATGAACAATTGAAACTAAAACTACAATTGCAGTTGTGTGCAATAGAAACCACATATAGTTCTGTGTTCGCAACCCCTGGGCCGATACAATGCGGTAAAATACTTTATCCAGAAACTTATCCAGCGCTTACCCCAGTTCGCCGGTTATTGAGATAGCAAGGAGGTGCAGTGGGTTTGTTGTTCTACTTCGAGTGCGTTCGGATTTGTGTACAGACAGACGAATACTTTGTTACTAGTTGCATGGTTAGGTGTATTGTTTGTTCGGTCTCAGTTGCGTTTGATTCGGGATTTGATCGGGATTCGGTGATGATTTATACATATTTATTGAAAAAAAAGCGATACATAAAAATATGATATGCGAAATAGATGCGTCAAGCTAAAGACAGGGCGCTATGGCGCTCATTGGGGGAGGCCTATGTCCAGGTGGGATGACCTACGAAAGACTGCAGGTAGATGCTGGATTCGTCAAGCTGAACACAGAGCGCTACGGCGCTCATTAGGGGACGCCTATATCCAGCAGTGGACTAATATAGGCTGATGATGATGATGATTGAAAATAAATGTATAAATTGTTTATTATATAATTTATTTTTATTCATCAGCCTATGTTAGTCCACTGCTGGATATAGGCGTCCCCTAATGAGCGCCGTAGCGCTCTGTGTCTACCTGCAGTCTTTCGTAGGTCATCCCACCTGGTCTTTCGTAGGGCGTCCTACACTACGTTTACCGAATCGTGGTCTCCACTCAAGAACACGTTTGCCCCAGCGGTTGTCGGTTCTTCGCGAGATATGGCCGGCCCACTGCCATTTCAGCTTGCTAACTTTATATTTCATTTTATAAATAATTATAAAATTCAAAATATTTTAGTATAAATTTTATGTCTGTTTCATACTCTATGAGCAGCCAATAGATTGTTGTTTGAATACTGTTTGGGGGATCAAAACCAGGTAGGTACACCTAGTGTTTGGCTTCTGCGATAGGGTTTGTTTATATCTTGAATGTTATTCTGCATTGTTCCCTAAGTTTCCTAACTCCAGTGATTAATCATTGGGACCATCAGCGTCACTCTGCATACTTAAGCAATTACTTGAGCTTGGTTAAATATTTGTAGTGAGTTTTCAGTTTGGGAACTTTAATGAAGCTAGGGAGAGCCATGGAAAGAACTTTTGTTAAATTTGCCTGTAAATAATAATAAATAAATAATCCCGGACAATCCACACAGCATCATCTAGCCCCAAGTTAAGCAGAGCTTGTGTTATGGCTACTAGATAACTGATGACAACCAGAACACCCGGAACAAATATTCCCGCCTCGGAACAATTGTGTGTACGATCTGCAGATATTTGTTTCGGGTGTTCTGGTTGTTTTCTTTGTATAATAAAAAATATCTATCTATGTAATGTATTGTATTATGTATATCTATCTATTATGTATATCTATCTATTATGTATATCTAGTACCCATAACACAAGCTCTGCTTACCATGGGGCTAGGTAATGCTGTGTGAATTGTCCAGCATTATTTATTTATTTATAATGTTTCTTTTTATAACTAAGTAGCACTAGATGCGCCCCTCGGCTTCGCCCGCGTTTATATCTACATATGTGTCAAATCACTATTACTACGTCATAGTTTAAAACAAATTGGCTTCCCGCTGTCTGTCTGTCCCTCCCTATGTATGCTTAGATCTTTAAAACTACCTCTTGAATCACTCTGTCTATTTAACACTTTGACTACGATTTTTTTCGACGACTGCGATCTTTTTTTTAACCTAAAAAATTCGTGCTGCCGCTCTACACAGCGGTTGTGTTGCGCTGCACATGCGTTTCGTTCGAAAAATATTACAGCTGTGCTGAGTCACAAAGATCTGTATTTTCTCAGCCGCTGCGCTAGTGTGGATTTACGCATATTAGTCACTTGTAGAAAACACATACCGTGTGATTTCAGAAGTCAAAGCGTTAATAAAACCGCATCAAAATCCGTTGCGTAGTTTTAAAGATCTAAGCATACATAGGGACAGACAAACAGCGAGAAGCGACTTTGTTTTATACCATGTAGTGATATCTACTATGTACATATTGGTAGGCTGGGTAATGCAATAAAAAAAAAAAATTATTTAAAATATTTATTGTAAACTGCACATTACTGGTCGTATTTGTAAAAGAAAAGTAGGAATTCAGAATCAGACTTGCATTGGGCTACATATGTATTATCTACATTTAAAAATAATAATTGGCTTGGTAGAATGGTAGATGGGGCTTTTTAGGCTGTTTTTAGGCTGAAAAAATAATTAAATGTTTTAAATCGGAGGTGAGAGGTCGCCAACAAAATATTTTTGAGCTAAGCAAGTCAATCTTAGAATAACTAGGCACAGTGATGAGGTAACAAACGTACATATTACATGCTATAGATACGTAGTTAATTTTTATTTGTTTATGTTCTTATTTATTTTATAATATGTAGTAACATGCTGTACCTACTTCAGTGGATCAATAAATGTATTTTCTTTCTTCTTTCTTTCTTAAAGATCCCATGAGAATGACGTCATCAATCTTGCCGTCGGATTCTAAGTGAGTAGGACAGCATGAGAGCTGAAGACATTGTCAATACCATTTTATAAGTAGGTATTTACACAGGTTTATACCTCTTTTGTTCTAAAGGTATTACATACAAGTGCTAGCTCAGCCGTTGTATTATCTGCACTCTGTAGTCTAAAGAAAAGTCTTGCCTAATAAGCAATTAGCTCAGTTTATAATGTCTTAAGGCGTATTTACACAGTGGATCCATTTTTAACACTTTGACTGCTGAAATCACACGGTATGTGTTTTCTACAAGTGACTAATATGCGTAAATCCACACTAGCGCAGCGGCTGAGAAAATACAGATCTTTGTGACTCAGCAGAGCTGTAATATTTTTCGAACGAAACGCATCTCTACACAGCGGTTGTGTTGCGCCGCACGCGCAACACAACCGCTGTGTAGAGCGGCAGCACGAATTTTTTAGGTTAAAAAAAATATCGCAGTCAAAGTGTTAAAGGGCCGTTTTATACGGATCTTTCGCTGGAAACATTTGTTAACTGGATCCGGAATACTGTTGGGTGTGTGAAGTGAACTCGCTTCTACAACTATCACGGAAAACACGGACATTGTAAAACGGATTCGGTAAAACGGATGCTGTGTGAATCCGCCTTTAGATAAAGCCTGTAATAAGCTGTTATTAATATAACCATTAATATTATATTTATTCGGCGATTTATTGTAATTATTGTGATTGATGATCTTTTTGGTCCCGTATTTTTTAATTCTTAAAACTAATTTACAACACAAAAAGATATATCAAATAGTTGGTCCAAATCTGAATATAAAATATAAGAATAACTGTTCTTTTGGATCAACAATTTGATAGTTTTAACAAAATTCGTTTAAAAATTATTGTATACCACTAACTACAATGTAGAATACTGTCTACGTAAATGTCTCGCTAGGGTATAAGAGTATGAAAAATAGTAGATAGTAGTAAATACATTGTATATAAAAAAATTAAGTAGCAATTAAGTGCATCGACGTTAAATTTTAAAATTATATAATTAAGTATATAAGCTCTTAATAATAAGGCCTAACTTTGGATACAATAAGTACATAATAAGTAGGTACAAACGACACCCTTATTGACATTCCATGTTATATTATAAATCAGAGAGTTTTGTGGTATTTTAGTTGATAATTCGTACTTTCATTGGTTTATTTTATTCTTATACATCTTAATTAACAAAGAAAGTTTTAAATAATATAAACAAAAAAGAACTATTGTATTGTATTTGCCATTGAAACAATTGAGCTATCTGCAGACTGTTGCAAACTATCTACAGGTAGCATAACCAGTCGGAAGCGTCCCCAAGACGCTGGCTACATTTCCCCGCTGTATGGCAATGCTGATGCGCTGCGCCAGGTTCTCACCAGCTCGGTTCACGTGTCGCTTCGACCAGACACTCTTTCTTATTATATATTATTAGCGGACCTTCCCGGCTTCGCACGGTTTTAGTACGGATCCCTAACTTTTTTGTAAATATTATATAGGCTATATTATAATTACAAAAAACTTAGGGATTCGTTAAATGGGGGAAATGTTCACCGGGGAAAGTGTAGCTTCCCAACGGTGGAAGAATTTTTCAAATCGGTCCAGTAGTTTCGGAGCCTATTCAATACAAACAAACGAACAAAAAATCAAACCTTTCCTCTTTATAATATTAGTATCGATACATAAATTCAAAATAAAAGAGTCTACAAAGTTGCTACAATAGAAATGTGAAAAATGTCCTTGGGTAAGAGCCGTCTTAAAAATACTATAAAATTATACGATATTTTGAGATAAATCTCATGTGATAACAGTAGATGCATTATACTATGTTGTAGGTAAATGTGTTTTGAATCAGTATCTTATGTTAAAGTAATAAATAGTTATTGGTACCTATTCCTTATCAATGTAAATAAGAACTAATCGCTTTAAATATTAAAGCGTAAACATACATGGAAGGGGAAACTTTTGATATGCAATATTGTTTTTAGTGTACGAATATTCAGCTAGCAAAATTTAATTTTTGGTTATTGGTTAAATGGAACCTTTTGGCTTTGATCAGGAATTTGATGATCGCAGCTTTGCTTTCGCAGACGTAGATTTTATAGGATGCCTATTTTGCAGTTCGTCTACACGAGCCCTTAATTGGTTTTCCTTTTGAATACTAATCTAGTTTAAAACTTACAACATCAGTTACGCATGATTTTAGATTTAAAAACAGTTAATGTATTAACGAACTTTTAACATCCATGTCACTACTACGTAGACATGTGTAGTGTAAATCAATCAAAGGCCAAATATTACCATACATTTTCTTGTAAATTATCCGACCACGAAACCAGCCGTGTTGTAAGCAAAGTTTGCCAATTTTATAGTACCCGTTAGCAACTTAGTTGGTGATACTCTGATGGTCCTACGGTGATATTCTTACGCGCAGTGTCAAAAATTTTAAACTACCAGGTACTGCCCGCGTCTTCGCACGCGTTGTTGCAATGCATTTCAATTGCAACAACGCGTGACACACACGCGCGTGCAAATTAGGTTATTTTATCCCAATCTATGGAATAAAAAAGTTCTGCGCTTTTTACACAGACGATCTTCTCGTATACCTACGTCTATGCAAATTGAATTGACGTGAAGAACTAACAAGCATCCATCCATCTATCTTCATTTGCATTTATAGGTCATACTAGCTGCGCGCGGCTTCTCCCTCGTGGAAATGTATGTTTCAAATAGTTTCTATACCTTCCTCTTGAATCATACTATCTATTAAACAAACCTGCATCGAAATCCGTTACGTAGTTTTAAAGATCTAAGCATACATAGGGATGTATGCTTACGGACAGACAGACAGCGGGAAGCGACTTTGTATTACACTGTAGTGATATTATTGCGACATCATCCGCACCTACGTCACTTCTGCGCATATCATAAGAGGTATCACGAACAAAGTTATCAAACTAAAGCTCTCCCACTCTCTCACGTGGCCACAGAGCCATGTGATCCTTAAACTATCAAAGCATAACTAATCGCTCGGTGTGTCAGATTTGCTCCTCATGCGGGACAGCTTCTCCGCCTCCTCGATGGTGTCAGGTAGACGCATGTTCTTTGTCTCGGGAAGCATTAGGACGAGGATGCTGGATATGAAGCACATCCCTCCGAAGATCACCGTTGGCATGGATGGGTGGTAGGCCGACTGAAAGAGATAATTTCTTGAGTTTTGTGGTTAGTTGATGCCTACTGTGATTTGGCTTGTGTGATTCCTAAGGTTTTTCCTAAGGTTAAAATCCTCCGTGGGGCCAGGATTTCTTTGAGGGGGTTGAGAAGGTAGCTAGAACCTACCCCAACCCCTCATTTCATTTTGACAAACGATGCACCAAACACCCTGTATATTTTTACCGCCATTGAGTGTGAACTAATTTGCTTTATTTTGAATTCTTATCATCTTCGCAGGTATCACAAGATTATGTTTGTAACTACAACGACGCGGCTGTTCATTTTTATAAAGAAATGAGTGTACTTTCTTACAAATTAACGTCTTTCTAGGATGTAAACGAAATTAAGAATAAGATTTGAAGATCGCGGATGTACATTTAGTTAACAAAAGTCTGGTATTCTTTTTTTTTTATTTAGCCTGTTTCGTCCCACTTTGTTCGTGACCGAAAGATTTGGGGGAGGCCTTTGCCCAGCAGTGGTATTCTTATTTATTTATTTTAGGCCATTATTGTCCCACTGCTAGGCAAAGGCCTCCCTTTTCTCCTTCCACTCCTCGCGATCCAACGCTGCTGGTATTCTTATATTATTTATTTTATTAGCGTCTGTTGTCTGGTATTCTTACATTCAAGCTGAGCATCACAGCATCTTATTTTAATTACAAAAAAAAAACCTTTTCAATTAGAAATGATACTGAAACAACTCTGTAAGCTTTTTTATTGTATTCCAAAATACATTACTGTATACCCTTTCAGAAAACTCAATAGAACGGTTTCATTATTTGATTACATTTTCTACGAGTTCTTTACATGAAATATTTAACAAAAATATAAAAAATTATTTACTAGAAATAAATGCGGTCGACCAAATTGTATCAGCTTTTATTGGTACAAAAGATTATCTTGTAAAAATAAATATAAAGGACTGGTTTTAGGTTTTGTTGTAAATTAAGTAAAAAATGGAATTAAATAAAAAGAGACGAGCGACGCTTTTGGAGGTACTCTTTGTAAAGACTGCAGGGAGATGCTGGATGCGTCAAGCTGAAGACGGGTGCTGTGGCGCTCATTAGGAGAGGCATATGTCCACCAGCAGTGGACTAATATAGGCTGATGATAATGAGGTACGCTTTACGTTCTAAGCTATATTTATCGGTTTACTTTATTAAAAATCTAAAAAGTTGTGAAAATGAGCTTACCTACTCGCTAATACTGAAAGTAAACGTTTGTAAGCCTAGTTACAATACCTATAATACAAAAATGCTTTATTTTACACCATATACATAATTATTACAAAAAGACATTACACGTGACAAGCACAATGGGCGGCCTAATCGCTTAGAAGCGATCTCTTCCAGGCAACCTTTGGGTGGAAAGAATTACGTGAAGAAAGGAAGTTACTTACCAATAAAGGTGTCAAAGGCGCCACCAGCGATCCAATCCTGCCAGCAGTGGAGCAGAAGCTGATGAGGGTCTGCCTCATGTTGGTCGGGAAGACCTCAGACACGTAGATGTAGACGGAGGAGTAGGCCAGGGTCACGCTGAACTTGCCGACGAGGTAGAGCGGCGTGGACCAGTAGTCAGCTGTGGGGATATTGTAGCAGTTAGAGAAAATTACAGTCACTATATTCTACTATAGCGACCTCCACGCATTGATTTTCAGGAAGAGATCGCTTGGCGATAAGGCCTTATCGCTAAGAAGCGATCTCTCCAGGCGGTATTACATGCGACAAGTACAATGGGCGGTAGCCCAGTGTAATCTTTTTTATTTTTAATGATCTGCATTTGGATTCTGGAGTACAAAAAAGTATTTTTGTATTCTATTGTATTGTAACGTCAGAACACAAATTTACAAATACTACGTGTACTGGATCTATCAGCTCGATACTCGAAGCTCTCGTTGGTCCCGATATTTTTCGAGCCACTAGATTCGCATCACTATTCTTTTCAAGAAACAAAGTATAAAATATTGCGTGCATAAAATAGTGTTCATAAATTCAAAGAAAATAAATTAGTGGATGACGACCGATGTGGCGCGGTGGGCGAAGGTACGCCTGCGACGCAGGAGGTTGCGGGTTCGATTCCCGCCTCGGAACAAATGTGTGTACGATCTGCAGATATTTGTTTCGGGTGTTCTGGTCGTTTTCTATGTATAATAAAAATATATATATCTATCTAATGTATTGTATTATGTATATCAGTTATCTAGTTCCCATAACACAAGCTCTGCTTAACATGGGGCTAGATAATGCTGTGTGAATTGTCCAGCATTATTTATTTATTTATTATTTATTTATGAAGCATACACAATAATAACAATAATGTAGGTCAAGTTGATTGTGTTTGAGAAATAGCTTCATTAAAACATATAATGCAGTTTTTTGTAATTTCAAATTATAGACCATGCAGTATAAGTTAAAAACATAACAAGAAAACGATAGATAAATAGAAAAATACTGATAAATGTAGGTAATGTACTGATCAATGTTTTACTGATATAAAAACGTCCGTGTTACTTTTAAGTAGTAATTACAGAATCATAAATTTTCTCGAGGCGGGAACCGAACCCTCAACCTCCTGCGGCGCAGGTGGACCTTCGCCCACCGCGCCACAGAAGTCGTCGTAAAAAAAATAGTATTTATTCTCTTATGAAAAACAAACTAAAATTACATATAAGATAATAAGAAGTAAAATATCGATCAGATTGCTTAACACTTTGATTGCTGGAATCACACGGTATGTGTTTTCTACAAGTGACTAATATGCGTAAATCCACACTAGCGCAGCGGTTGAGAAAATACAGATCTTTGTGACTCAGCACAGCCGTAATATTTTTCGAACGAAACGCATGTGCGGCGCAACACAACCGCTGTGTAGAGCGGCAGCACGAATTTTTTAGGTTAAAAAAAAGATCGCAGTCGTCGAAAAAAAATCGCAGTCAAAGTGTTAAGAAAGCTTCAGCAATTTTGTATTTCTTAATACCTTATCAAATCAATCTGTTATCAATCTGAAGCTACAAGCCCTATCTACATTGATAACACAAGAAACATGCCCAATCATTCCTTTATCACTCTTCTGCAACACGTGTTAGAGTATTCATGTTTCGTAATACCTACACATGTAGGCCGAAATGACGTAAAGATTTACAATGAGCTATTTATAGCTTTTGAATGTTTATCATGTGTAAGGAATAATGTGGCTTTGAAGATGGGTAATTTTGAAAGACTCCTTTATATTATGTACCTCATCATCAGCCTATAGCAGTCTATAGACATAGGCCTCCCCCAATGAGCGCCATAGCGCCCTGAAAGTTAAATATAAATAAATAATAATGCTGGACAATTCACACAGCATTATCTAGTCCCATGGTAAGCAGAGCTTGTGTTATGGGTACTAGATAACTGATATAAATAATACAATACATTGCATAAATAGATATTTTTTATTATACATAGAAAACAACCAGAACACCCGGAACAAATATCTGCAGATCGTACACACAATTGTTCCGAGGCGGGAATCGAACCCGCAACATCTTGCGTCGCAGGCGGACCTTCGCCCACCGCGCCACATCGGCAATAATATTAATATTTGTTGAAGATGTTTACAAATGGCTATAATTAAAAACGCTAATGCAGCATTAATAATAATAGTAAACAAACGTGATAATCTTGACTTTATTGCTGGTCATTCACACTTTGGCCTTGTGTTCGATACGTTCACAACGAGTTAACACAAATTCATTCATTCATTATTGAATATAGTTTATTCATTAATTTAGAACGATTCGTAATATTGGTCATCCTAAGGTTGCCTGGAAGAGATTTCTTTTTTTATATTTTCAATTATGCTTTACCTAATGACCGTACATACGAGTACCAATTTATTAAGTCTTAAGATTGTCCAAATAAGGTGGTGCATTTAGCTGCTATTTAACTTTTTACAATTTAGAAACGTATTAATTTTTCAACTTTCACTATAGCCCTACATTATCAATTAATCTATGGTCAATCAAATAAACTTTGGATATAGGTAACTATAACTACCTAACTATATATTTATTTATTAGCCGGGCTCTTTGTTATAAAGTCAATAGGCCAAATTGTAAAGCGTTTTGTTCTACTATGCTCATGACATCTATTCATGACCAGCAATTGTAAATCATGGCAATAACACCCTATTATTAGCAAGCTTCCTATAGAACTTCATATAGAATGCACTACATATTGCATTTTTCTCATTATCATTTAAATTGTAACGCTCAATATTGCCTGTGATTAAAATTGTGTTCAGCGAATATGGTGCACGGTTATAAACATAATGTACATACAGTCATAGTATTTTTCTATCACATAGTTAGCTTGTGGTCTAACCATTATGGTGTCCGTGAAATGAGAACCTTTACACGGTAACCACACTTGAAGGTTATTCGTCTATTAACTATAATAGTCCTTTGAGGTAATATGTATTATGTATAACAATAAGACTGATGATAATGATGATGGAGACCGCAAATTACGCCTAGCATACCTACCTCTTTATTTATATTTAGACTTCCCTACATATGTATTGTTTCTGTTTTGTCTCAGTGCTATGAGTATGAAAGAGTAGAAGAAATCTACATAATGTATGTATCTTACTATAACGTGTACTCACATCTCGGCAAGAACGCAAACAGCAGACTCGTTGTCGCACACATGAGATAAGTCGTCACCAACGTCTTCTTCCTCCCATACTTGTCCAACACAATCACCACCACTATGTACGCAGGTATTTCTACCAACGACACTAGCATAAAGCTCAAATACTTATTGCTGCTCAAAGACACTGCGTTTATCGTGAAGCCGTAATACACCAGAGAGCACGTTAACCACAGGAAAGAGCACACCATCAAGCGTTTCCAAATTATCGCTGATCTCAACGCTTTGTACATCTGTGATTTTTTATCCGTCGTCTGATTCTCTGGTTTTAGCAAAGGATCCCCCAAAGCATCAAGGTCCAACACTCTAGGGTCTAATTTATTCATTTTAGCTGCTCTTTTGAGGACTGTAATGGCTTCGTCTCTTCGTCCTTTGCTGAGGAGCCACCGTGCGCTTTCGTTCATGAACCAGACGTAGGCTAGGACGATGGCAGCTGGTACGTAGAGGATGAGGATATAGGTCCTCCAGTCATGGACGAACCAGGCGATTAGGTCGATGAGGACGACGCCGATTACAAACACCATGTTGCACATTGCTGAGACAATCACTCGCTGCTTCAGGCCAACCAGCTCGACAACTAAAACAAAAAGCCGGTGTCAGTTGTAATTCAAATGGCTTGTATACCAGTATCAATTCAGAATCACAATGTATTTCTAGAAGTATTCAGGTAAGTTATTATTATCACTCGAAGATAAAATAAACCAGGGGTCAAACTTATAAGGTCAGATATAAAAATATACTATACCTTAATTGTACTGTACAGGCGATGTTTTTGCCATATTTGGTATTGTTTAGTAATTCAATTATAATGGAGGTACCTAAGTAATCTAATTGCTGGCAAACTCATGGAGACTACCCTTGTACAATATTGTACGGACAGGGCGTCAATTCTGTCATCATAAGGGACATGTACGTACAATATGATATGACTCATCGCCAACAAACTTAAGTGAGTATAAGTGCCTGTTTTTATGATAATTGTATTAGTAAGGAACTTTAACTGAAATAAGCTTAATACGAATGTCGTGTGTAAGTCATTGCATATTATTCTCTACAATTTAATGATTATTCTGTGTTATCAATGGACCATAACAACGTTGTATAACAAGAAATATTACCTAATCTGTTAACCAAAGATTTAAATCGTCTTGGTTATAGGAAGCAACATCTTTTATACCTACAATACAAAGTCAGTGTTATCTATTAAAATGTACCTATTTCTAGACGTGTTTTGTTTCTTAAATGAGATAGACTGTGGTCAAACACTTTACACTATACTTTATAATAAAAACCTGGAAGTATTATAATACAATAATAATAATAAATTAATAATGCTAGACAATACTGTTACTGCGACGATACTGTTTCGTTAGCCTTGGGGCTAAGCAGAGCGTGTTATGGATACTGATGACTTCTAATAGAATAAATTACAATTAGAAATTTGAACTTACTGTAAACATACGCCGAAGGATACAATCCTCCACCAAACCCAGCCTCCAAGAAATGCAAAGCCACGTATGTGATGTACCCCGGTGCAAAAGATCTCGCAACCCCGAAGATAAAGCTAGAAGCGCTGGCGAAGGCGACCGCCCACTTGCGACCGAACCGGTCAGAGATGGCTCCAGTAAAGAGCATAGTCATAAACATGCCAGAGTTGTGGATGGTGCCGACGAGGGCACGCTTCCATTCTTGACAGCCTAGGTTGAACTGGAACAAAAAGATTAAAACTATACACTATACTTTAAGAACCGACGGCCGCTGGGGCAAACGTGTTCTTGAGTGGAGACCACGACTCGGTAAACGTAGTGTAGGATGCCCTCCGACAAGGTGGGATGACGACCTGCAAAAAACTGCAGGTAGATGCTGGATGCGTCAAGCCGAAGACAGGGCGCTATGGCGCTCATTGGGGGAGGCCTATGTCCAACAGTCGGCTAATATAGGCTGATGATGATGATGACTATACTTTAAACATAACTAATTATACTACGGCCTCTCTGTACAAAATCGTACAACGATAGGATGGGGCCTATCGTTGTACGATTTTGTACAGATTTTCCAGCAATTGAATTGCTTAGGATCCTCCATTATAAAAATTTTAATTACTAAATAATACTAAATATTATGTCGTCAAACATGGTCTATGCTATTACTATTATGTTTAAAATATAGTTTTTGATTTGAGTTTTCCGATATTTCGGCACAGTTTCATGCGCCATGATCACGGAATACCTGAAGGCACTGCGAGTAAGTTTAGTTTTATTGGCAGACATACCGATCTACCCTCATTCTTGGTCTTTTGCTACGCCGAAAATGTGTCGAAATATTAGAAAACTCAAAAATTAAATCATAATTAACAAAAGGATTGTTGTGTACTTTTCGATTGACAACTTTTCAACTGGTTTGCCACTTCTTCTATGCCGGTTCATAGTCATAGAAATATGGTAGACAAAGAAAACCATCAGTATGGTAATTTATTGAAGGATTTACCTAGATGAGTAGGTAGTGCGATGAAACCAGATCTTTATATGAAGCCACTTGCTTTAACCAGCGTGTTTACTTTGATAGCTCTACCTCTATATTGCAAAATTTCTGCTCGACTTTAATAGTTTTGGCTTGATTGTTGATTAGTATATTTATTTATTTTAAGGAAGGCCTACAGCTTAAATAATACAAAATAGGTAACATTAACCTAGCAACAGAAAAGCTAATAAATTGCCTTCACGGCTAAATGACATTATGAAAATTAAATGTACGCTATGCAATTAGATTAGAAAAAAGAAATATTATTAACAATTGTCGAAATTGTGATGATTTTAATGAAATAAAGGGCTAATGGAAATTTTCGAAACAAACAATGACTTAATTAAATGAAGTATAAAGTACCTATTACTATTAACACAATAAATGAGAAAATACAATATTTTTGTTTTAGTATATAAGAACGTTTAAAAGTTTGACATATGATAATTATAATTAGTACCTACAGATAATTAACAGTAAATACTATTAATTATCTGCACTATCAATCATCTGCAAAGAATTTACCGCTAAGCAGCCGCCTTGCCGAATGCACACTCGTACAATGCAAGTCAATATCATCGTCATTTTTGCACACTTTATTGAGAACCGAGCAAGCTCTAATCATAACGAATATATTGCACAATAATAAACGATGCAAATGGGTAATAAATCTTCATCTGGCCGGCAGAAACTATTCCTGAATGTAAATTTATGTTTACATAATAGAAGCTAAAAGAACCTCTGATGTTTGTTGCAGCCAGCAAATATAATCATAAGCCGACTTCTGGTAGCAGATTATCATTATAGATTATGCAGCAAGTTTGTATTGAACTTTGACTCGCTTTGGCCTGTACAGAGTGTACAGTGTACAAACAGTCCGAGTATCTTTACAAATATCAGAATGTGTCATACTGAGACGAACCATTGTAATGGAAAAGCGATTAATTTAATGGAATTAGGGCATTGAAATTAACATTCACCTACAAGTTGTCTTGTCTTAATTATTGTAACTTCTATTGTGTTGTGATGACTTATTTGAAAGATTAGGCTCCGCGTGAGGCGGGCATCGTATGAATGGGCGATTGTATCTCTATTTTCTTAATATTAGTATTAATTTATAAATCTATTTACATTTATTTCTATAGTAGCTCCATCTTTCTAATTAATTAGCATTAAGGTTTATTACGAAGTAGTTATGTGTGTATAGTAAAAATATCTATTTTTTCTCGACTTAGTAAGTTAAGTAAAACACTTTTATACAAATTATTTAAGAACCTATAAAAAGCCAGAGGTTTGAGCCCTCGTGTCTGAATACAAGTTACCAAACTTAGTCAGAGCGAGGTGTCATTAACTTTGACCCTAAAAGGTTTATTACAAGAAGGAATGTACCTAAGGAAAGAGCAAACTTGCCTTATCTACACCAAATATGTAATAGAATGTAAGTTCCTTATTACTAATTGTATTTTATTATTCCTACTTTGTAAACCCATCTCTGTGAATAAATATCTTTTATTATTATTTATTTTCATGCAATTTGGTAGTACTACTTATAATTAATTATGGCTAACAGACAATGTTTTCGATACCCCGCGAAACAAAGCCTAGCCTAATGCGGGTGACATTGTAAATTCTATATCCACTCAAATCAAAGACCAGTATATAATTAAGGTGATTTTTGTAAGCTTTTTTGTAATTTTTATTGAATTATTCCACTCTGCCTCACCAAGGCGCCCCCCTGCTGGTGGACCAAAGTAGACAGGCTTAAATTTTACCATATAATCTGCCCATGTGGGGCTTTGTATTTAAAAATTCCCACTCACCTCTTTGACCAAAGACTGTTCATTCTCATAGACGTAACTATCACATGCCTCAGTCACATTGGCACTAAATTCCTCCGCCACACACTGTTCCACTGTCCCATTGCGATACGGCAGGTACCTCTTGCAGGATTCCAAATTGTCTGTCTCCTTGTTTGTAGGTATCGCGTAGTTTGTCCATGATGTATCGTTGAAACGAAGCTCACAGCCGTCTACTGTGCACCTGAAATTTTTGGTTTTGTTAGTTTTTGTACAATAAGGTTCTGCCCGCGGCTTCGCACGCCTTTATCTGGGAGAAAGAGTAGCATATAATGGTATTATCGGTTTAAAGCTATATTTCTGCCAGAGTCCATACGATCCGTTTAGTAGTTAGTAGTTCAGTTTTGCTGTGAAGAGGTAATAAATATCTAAATATATACAATCATCTGAACATCTAACATTCTCATATCACTTCACACTAATGTTAACCTACGCCGAGTTACCGAATTGTTTCTCTTTGACGTTAGGTATGAGTAAGCCGTGTAATAGATGATAATAAAGTATGAAAAAATATAGTTAGAATTAAGGTTATTGATCTTTGTATCCGGGTTAGAAGTGAACATCGTATCGCGTAGATAAAAGCTTTACTTTGTTTATATAGTTTACAAAAATCCGTAATTTAATTTTAATTATCGATAATTTCAAGTCATAATAAGATGGTTAAACAGGTGTTAGTCGAGGGAACCGATTATTTTTTGCTGGACAATTTACACAGTATCGTCTAGCGGCTCGACTCTATCCTTGAGGTAAGCAGAGCTTGTGTTATGGATACTAGATGACTGATATACTTAATACAATAGATCCAGAACACCCTGAACAAATATCTGCAGATCGTACATACAATTGTTCCGGGGCGGGAATCGAACTCAAAACTTATATAAAAATATCGGCTTTTAGGACATCTACGGCGATGTCCTGAGTTCAAGTGGAGGACTAAGGAGTCCTCCCCTTGAATTCAGGAGGCCATTTTGTAGAAAACTTTATATAAAAATATCGGCTCTTAGGACATCCAGTGGAGGACTGAGGAGTCCTCCCCTTGAACTCAGGAGGCCATTTTATTGAATATTTACTCGATAAATGACTGGTCTAGAAAGATACCTATCTACGGTTTGGATATCTCTTTGGTTATCGTTGTCTGAGAAAATGATAAAAGGTTTAGGTATTAATTTGGTATAGTGGGCACAAGACCTACTTATGTGAACCCCTATCAAATGACAAAACGACCTCTGTGGCCCAGCGGGCGCCAGGAAGCAGTTTGATTCAGGCTTAGAGACATATGTTTGTACGATCTGCAGATATTTATTCCATGCGTTCTGGGTAATTTCTATTTATACAAAAAATATTTATGAATGCAAAGTATTGTATAAAGAAGGTACTTATTTATATCAGTTATCTAGCATACACAGCTCTGCTAGCTTGGGGCTAGTTGATGCTGTGTTAATTGTCCAGCATTATTTATTAATGCAGAATTAAAAATAAGAGAATACTTATTCAATTCAAAACTCATTGTACACGACTGCCATTATCAAAATGAACGACCGCAATAAACCGTAAACAGAGTTTATTGAATTTTCATGAATCAACGTAATTCCACTGCGTGAAATAAAATTATAGCATTACGCGGTAATGTTGCCGGAATCAAATCCATTTTATTTTATCAATAAACATGATTCTGGGAAAATAGAAACTGTGGGTTATGTACGCACGTCTTGAGTGAGATGTAGTGCTATTCCTAACGTCTCAGACGTGAATATTCTTAGCGTCTTACATGACTACATGAGTCGCAGCATATTCCTAACGTCTTACGCGTGACAATCCCAGTGTCTTACGTGAGACGCAGCATATTCACAACGTCTTACGCGTGACAATCCCAGTGTCTTACGTGAGACGCAGCATATTCCCAACGTCTTACGCGTGACAATCCCAGTGTCTTACATGAGACGCAGCATATTCCCAACGTCTTACGCGTGACAATGCCAGTGTCTTACATGAGATGCAGCATATTCCTAACGTCTTACGCGTGACAATCCCAGTGTCTTACATGAGACGCAGCATATTCCCAACGTCTTACGCGTGACAATCCCAGTGTCTTACATGAGACGCAGCATATTCCCAACGCCATCGGTGACAATCACAGTGTCTTACGTGAGACGCAGCATATTCCCAACGTTTCACGTATGACTATTCTCAGAGTCATACGTGAGACGCAGCATTATTCTCAACGTCCAACGAGTAACAATTCCCAGCGAGCATATTTCCAACATATCACGCGTGACTATTCCCAGTGTCTTACGTGAGACGCAGCATATTCCCAACGTCCAACGCGTTATAATTCCCAGCGAGCATATTCCCAATGTATCACGCGTGACTATTCCCAGTGTCTTACGTGAGACGCAGCATATTCCCAACGCTCACGCGAGACAATTCTCAATCACCACTTCCTCTAAAATCTATAAGTTTCTTACCTATAGGCTTGTTCCTGAGCCTCAAAAATGAAGCCGCACTCAAAGAAGCTGCTCAACAGTATCGGGTACAACAACAGCACGAAGTAGAACAGATTGTACCGCCCGTAGGGTCCCAGGCTCTCAAGCACAGAGTCCAAATTGATTTTCTTCTTGTCCTCCATCCTCAAAGGGAAAAATTCTGGAACAAAGTTAAAAGATAGTTGAGATACCTTAAAATAAGAACTAGCTGCGCCCCGCGGCTCTCGCGTAGAAATCTATGTGTCAAATGGTTTATAAACCTTCCTCTTGAATCATTCTAACTATTAAAAAAACCGCATCAATATCCGTTGTGTAGTTTTAAAGATTTAAGCATACATAGGGACAGACAGCGGGAAGCGACTTTGTTTTATACTATGTAGTGATAATCTTTTATTTCAGACCATAGAAAAGTAAGAGATCTTATTTAACACTTTGAGTGCTGAAATCACACGGTATGTGTTTTCTACAAGTGACTAATATGCGTAAATCCACACTAGCGCAGCGGCTGAGAAAATACAGATCTTTGTGACTCAGCACAGCCGTAATATTTTTCGAACGAAACGCATGTGCGGCGCAACACAACCGCTGTGTAGAGCGGCAGCACGAATTTTTTAGGTTAAAAAAAAGATCGCAGTCGTCGAAAAAAAATCGCAGTCAAAGTGTTAACTTATTCTACGGTCAAGCTAATATTATACCTTAAAACTAGCATACATAAATACTTAATCAATAGCACGCTATTTTGTAATTACGGCGACGGCCATAATAAATAAAAAATAAAATGATTTATTTCAGATAACTTAAATGATCCATAATTTGTTAGTAAAATTAAACATTAAGAACTTATTACTAGGGTTAGTTATACCTAATACTAGAAATTAAAACTAAATTAAATTAAATCACTCTCCCCATGAAACATTTCCACAGGGGAGAGGTGATTCTAATAATGCTATGGTATATGTATGATGTCTCTTCTTTAGCCGCGACGACGGCGGCGGCGGCGGCGGCTCGTCTCAACGAAGACTATTTGCTAGTCTTCGTGAGTGCACACGACATCATTATTACAGTGCCCAAGTGTATGCTCAAACAAAGGTGCACTCTTTATTCCCACACTCTCTTGTTGTCCTATTGTTAAGGGTATGGTTTAGTGCAATAAGATTATGGGACAGGCATTTTATCGAACAGTTAGACGACCGATGTGGCGCGGTGGGCGAAGGTCCGCCTGCGACGCAGGAGGTTGCGGGTTCGATTCCCGCCTCGGAACAATTGTGTGTACGATCTGCAGACATTTGTTCCGGGTGTTCTGGTCGTTTTCTATGTATAATAAAAAATATCTATCTATGTAATATATAGTATTATGTATATCAGTTATCTAGTACCCATAACACAAGCTCTGCTTACCATGGGGCTAGATAATGCTGTGTGAATTGTCCAGCATTATTTATTTATTTATTTTACAATGAAAAAAAGTAATTTAGTCTGGTCTCTGTTGGTTTCTTGTGTCCAATTTAGTATTTAGCTATATAGGTACAATACAAAACAGAGATTGATGTAGATTTTTTATCGCCGCGAACAAAAGGTTTTTGTATAGAAAATCGTTTGTTTCCTGCTATTGTTTAAAATCATATGACATGTGCTTTTATTATTTATATGTTTGTTTTTCAGGTCGTTACGTACCCGTCTCTGTACTTCCGATTGTGTTGGCTGATTGCGTCACCCACATTGGACAAAACTAGCTTGTGCTCGCAACTCACACACATTTTACAGTATAAAATCTGTCCTTTAATAATAATTCATTTATTTTTCAGATAAAAATAGATCCATAATGTTAGTAAGAATAAAAAACAAAATCTTAGACTAAGTTAGTTTTAATTTAATTATCATAATACTATTTAATGAATACAGAGATGGAGTGCTTATATATTACTCCATCAAATTTACCGGCTACTGCAGCCAGGATGGTGTTGGTACTCCCACGTACTCTGCTAAGCAGTGAGGCTCATACAGGCGGCGAAGCCGTCTACGCGGGCCTCCGCAAACATGCCAGAGGCACTGCAAAATCGTGGGAGCCCCAACAGCATCCTGAAAGCAATGTTATACTGGACGCGGAGAGTATTGACGGATTTCTTAGTATAAGTGAACCACAGGCTGCTCGTGTAAAAGGATTGGCAAAAGGACTTAAAAAGAGACCTTTCCCGGGATATCATGTCCTTGCCATATTTCATTATTAACAGTGAAGCCATCATTAAAATTAACTTACATAAGTGGTCACAGTCATGGTGGTCAAACGCTTGACCATCACCAACAAAGAAAAAGACAAATACCTCTAAGAGAGACTTATATTTGCTTTACTACTAATATTATAAAGAGGAAATGTTTGATTTTTTGTTTGTTTGTTTGTAATGAATAGGCACCGAAACTACTGGACCGATTTGAAAAATTCTTTCACCGTTGGGAAGCTACACTATCCCCGGTGAATATAGGCTATATTATATGTATTTTCAAAAAAGTAAGGGATCCGTTCTAAAACCGGGCGAAGCCGGGAAGGTCCGCATGTATAGTATAAGCAACATTATTTATTGTTAGTTAGGGATAAAGCTTACAGCAGCGGAGGCTAATTATTATCAACACTGTATACAAAATAATCATCTCACAGGATGTACCTAGTGATAAATTCCGCGTATAGTTAAGCAACATGGTAACCGTCGAATGGTGACCGACAACTTGAACGTGTGGCGTGAATGCTTAATGAACTTTATTAGATCCCTTCGTAAATGAAGTGCCTCATTCATTAGACAACAGAACCTTCAAGGTTGAGGGTTTCTGATTGAATAAAGTCTTAATGTTTTGCCGAAATTTGACAATTCACTAATCAGAAAAACAAAGAAAAAAAATAAAGAATTAGCAAGCTGAAGTGGCAGTGGGCCGGCCATATCTCGCGAAGAACCGACGGCCGCTGGGGCAAACGTGTTCTTGAGTGGAGACCACGACTCGGTAAACGTAGTGTAGGACCCTCCGACCAGGTGGTATGACGACCTGCGAAAGACTGCAGGTAGATGCTGGATGCGGCAAGCTGAAGACAGGGCGCTATGGCGCTCACTGGGGGAGGCCTATGTCCAGCCGTGGACTGCTATAGGCTGATGATGATGATGATGATGACTAATCAGATAGGTACCACAAGTAGTACCTACTTGGCTCTAACTCTAATTCTGGGGATCTAATGGGGACTCCAACATCTCGTTTCCCAAGTCAACCTAGCCTGCACGTGGTACACCCTGCTAGATAACGAACTGGGCTTTGGTGAAAATATCAACCGATCGAAAATATCAACTCTACCTCTAATTCTCTATAATATAGAGATTTAGAGGTAGAGTTGATATTTTAGAAACAATATAGAGTCTATATTGTTTCTAAGCAAATTGATTAAAATGGAAAGGTAGTTAGCACAAAAGTTTTCAACCGACTACGCAGAAATATGTACAGAAATAAGACGATTCTACCCATTTATTTGCCTTTATCTACATATGTGTTTTTTATGTATTTTCTATAATATAGAGATTTAGAGGTAGAGTTGATATTTTAGAAACAATATAGAGTCTATATTGTTTCTAAGCAAATGGATTAAAATGGAAAGGTAGTTAGCACAAAAGTTTTCAACCGACTACGCAGAAATATGTACAGAAATAAGACGATTCTACCCATTCGCCTACATATGTGTTTTTTATGTATTTTCGTTGATTTCTCAATCAATTATGGACCGATATTGATCATAAATGAAAAGATTAAAATCTTTGGCTATGGACAGAGATTAATGACAACGTGGTCCCATAAAAATGTTATTCCCGAGAATTAGTATTTATTTCGTAAAACTTAAAAACAGTGTTAAATCAGATATATGAAGGCGGTTTTGACTCTGTTCAATACATTCAATAGCCCTCCGACCAGGTGGGATGACGATCTGCGAAAGCCTGCAGGTAGATGCTGGATGCGGCAAGCTGAAGACAAGGCGCTATGGCGCTCATTGGGAGAAGCCTATGTCCAGCAGTGGACTGCTATAGGCTGATGATTATGATAATGAATACATTCAAGTTATTTTTATCTCGGAAAGACGCGTATGAAGCCGATGATCTTAGAAGAAAGTCGATACTTACTGGATTTTGTGTTAATAATTGGAATTTTATCGAATTCTTCTTAGATCTATGATGCTGAAGATAGTTTTGCTACCTTTACATTTGAGAGACTATAGACATAGACATAGACATTCATTTATTTGCTGCTGCAGTACAAAACATAAACAAAGTAGGTATGACATTTTGAATAAAAATAATTTCATTGACTTATAACTAACGAGAAAAAAAAGCTACCTATGTAACTATCAGTAACTACTGTAACTTCAGTTGATTATCATCAATAATCGTCAAATACAGTCAATAAATCGTTAATCGGTCACAGTAAAAGCAATTAATTGCAAGCAGAGGAAATCCTCTTATCAGGTAATTGACTGAATTAAGAGTACTTTGTCTATTAGCTGAAATTAACTCTGGTTAATTAATTTAACCTCTTAATCGTATAATGGGAATTAATCTTCTACTAGCATTAAGTGGACAGCTCGTATATTCCTATTAACTCTTAGTCAATAAGCTAAGAGGTTCTTATCAACTGGTAAATAACAAAATACGTTTTGTTCCAATAACGAAATATCTTCAAAAATCCTGTTACAGAGATATGAACAGCTTTTGTACCAAAATCTTATTTAAAAACACCCGAATTGATCAGATTTTTTTAATATGCTGTGCTGTGTTATAATAACTTTTGGTACACTTAGATAATCTAAGTGTACCAAAAGTTATTATAATATTGACTACCAATTATTCTGTTTTATCATATAAATCAGCAGGTTTGAACAGAAACTAAAGACAGGGTAACGCATTTTCAATCTTAACCTGCTTCATCTCTTTCTTTCCCTACACTAATCTTCCTGATAAGCTACCGATTACCTACTAACTTGTACTATCTTTATGAAAAACTGCGCCAGCCAGCATCTTTCTTTAATATAATCAATAAATAATGCTGGACAATCCACAAAGACTACTAGCCCAAAATAGGCTCATCATTTTTTATTTTGAATTGTCAAGAAACGGAATATTCTAGGCGTCGTTTTATTTTATTTGTTTATCCTAACGCAGACCTTTTTTACTAACATGCCTACATCCAGTGCAGCTGAACATTCTCCCCCCAAATGAATGGGCCCATGTCATAGGCCTATGAGTAACTGCCTCATAGGTACAAATTATTAGATCCTTTACATTTATGATGAGTTTACATCCTTTATCAGTCGATCTAAAGTTCATTATACGATCTTGACTCTTCGATGCTGATAAGCCCTATGATTCATTATTATCACAGATAGCTGATTACAGTGTGTGCACTTTATACTAGTTTCTGACTGTAGCTTCGGACGCCGCTATTCTAGGCCCAGAACTACAATTCTGTGTAAAAGCTTAGGCTATAGCTTTGGGGTTACTGCATATTTACTTTAATAATATAAATGACGAATGAACACTTTATCGTACAACATAAAATCAAATCTTATATCTTAATAAAACTATGATAAAACTAAACAAAGTATAAGAATTAAATGTAATTTTATTTTTATTTTCATTCTAGATTTGAGTGGTAACTAACTAGTAAGTTATTTACATGGATAATAAATTGATATCAATTCAAGAAAATATTAATTTCAAATAGTATAAAGTGAAGTCGTTTCCGTTCTCGCCTAGACCTGTTCGCTTAGATCTTTTAAAATATTCAACGGATTTTAATGCAGTTTTCAGCATTAGATAGAGTGATTCAAAAAGAAGGTTTATAAGTAGGTGTATAAATTGAAAATCGTGCGAAGCTAGGGCGGGTCGCAGAAAATGGATTAATTAATGTAAATAAAACTGCATAATGTAAATTTAAATACTCGTAGGTGTACAAAAGAACTGAAGTAGAAGAAGCAAGTATTGTTCATTGTAAACGCTGGGTATCTATGTACTTAGCTTATTGTACCCACCCAGGTACCTAGAGCGGTGAGGCATGAGGGACCTTTGCAAGGTCAGGCTCATGTTACAAGTGAGGTTGATTGTTTAAAGGCGGAAGAAGTATCAAAATAGAACGATACGGGTAGTGTAACTTCTATAGAACTAAGAAACGAACAAAGCGTTGAAGAGATCAATAGAAATGCCGAAAATAAACTTGATGATGATGATTCTTTGTTAACGGGAACTGTGTCTGATTGGACACTTTTCTGCCAGTGTCAAGTAATGGAAATAATTGTAAAATCAATGAGCTATTGAATTATGAAGATTGTTTGATATTTTCACCAGGGCCTAGTTCGTCATCTAGCAGGGTGTACCTACCACGTGCAGGTTAGGTTGGCTTGGGAGACGAGATGTTGGAGTCCCCATTACACCCTATAATGATTCTTTGATAGTGTCAATTATGTGTCTGGTACACTAATGGACACTTTTCTGCAATTGTCAAGTAATGGAAAATAGTCTTGAGTTATCAATTTAAGAAGATAGTTTGGTATTTTCACCAGAGCTTGTCGATGGAAGTTAGGTAGCGTAGACTTAGAATTAGGTAAGCCATCGGTCTACGTTGGGAGGGAAATATAACAGTCAATGATGACATAGTAAGGTAGAATCACAGTAGAAGAGACAAACTTAAAAAAAGAACTGTAAAGTAGGTAGCCTACGTAGGTATACCTGGTCCGGGTCCTGTGATGGTTCTTATTCTGGTCTAGGCAGAATAATAGCGCCTTCTGTTCATAACAGTTGGCATTATGCTGAGCCTGGATCCATTTGCTACTGCAGCACACTTTGTTCACCTACTTACTTGTTTTTGTTATTTAGTTTCTTTCAATGTATTTTGATTGACCCGCGACCCGTGCACCCACTGGCTTCACCCACCGGTGGGTGTAGGGGTATTGTGTAACTAATATTAAGTATTATGTTTGTAATTTATAATTGTTCATTTATATTGTGTGTATATGTAGTGGCAAATAAATGATATGTCTATGTCTATACTACCTACTAGTTCAAAGCTGGACATAAGCCTCTCCTAAGTCCCCTAATGAGCGCCCTAGCAGCGCCCTGTCTTCACCTTCCTATCTTATTTTTGTACGACAAGCATTTCACTCAAATTTCTCAAAAAAGTACATTTCTCTACATTTCTCGTTCATTTTAGTTAGTTAAAGTTCTTTCTATATATCGGATAACAGTTATCGTGTCGTTAGTGTTAAAGTCAAACAAACTTTCTCCTTCAAACATTTTATTACCTACTCAGCCACTGCAATATACAGGCAATAATATGGACACTTCGAGTTTCGTGCCTTCGATAACTTTCGTACGAGTTTGAAGTCAATAATTGTTTGCCTTGATCTTATGGATAAAATGTAATGCTGGTTGCGTCAAACTGAAGACAGCGCGCTATGGCACTCATTTGGGAAGGACTATTTCCACCTACTTTTGAGGTAGGTAAGATACCTATAATTGATGAAGAAGATTAAAGTTTTAGTACAATCGCTCTAAATAATTATCACCAGGCTACGAGTATATTGTCAAATGTGATTGTCGAACAGGTGAAATAAAAGATGAAACAAAACAAAACTTGAATGCAAATTCTCACGCGAGAAATCCTCAATGAGGTGAGGTGTGACAAACAATACCTACAGATAACCTATATTTTGAAACAAGAAAAACCAGATTCCGACAATTTCTAAAGAGATCCTTGACCTCCAATTGCAATAAATTTAGCACTTATGATGAAAGGAAGATATTTCTAGTTCTCTTGATGCAAAGTTGTATTGTAACTGACGACCGATGTGGCGCGGTGGGCGAAGGTCTGCCTGCGATGCCGAAGGTTGCAGGTTCGATTCCCGCCTCGGAACAATTGTGTGTACGATCTGCAGATATTTGTTCCGGGTGTTCTGGTCGTTTTCTATGTAGGTATAATAAAAAATATCTATCTATGTAATGTATTGTATTATGTATATCAGTTATCTAGTACCCATAACACAAGCTCTGCTTACCATGGGGCTAGATAATGCTGTGTGTGTTGTCCAGCATTATTATTATTATTAAACTACATTTCTCTCAAATGATTATACCAGAACACATTTCTAAATTCAAAACATTAGTTGAATGTCTGTATGTTGTTCACGCATATCTGCGATTTAAAATTTTGTATAGAAATTTGCAGTTGTAAACATTATGTTTATATGTAGATTAAATGTTGGGGTAGTTTTATTCATATCCGAAATAACCGTGTGTTCTCACCCACAGGTAGACAACAAATAAATAAAAAAAACTAAATTATAGAAGCTGTGGCTCATAATAATAATAAAAAAAAAATGCTGGACAATTCACACAGCATTATCTAGCCCCATGGTAAGCAGAGCTTGTGTTATGGGTACTAGAAAACTGATATACATAATACGATATATTACATAGATATATATTTTTTATTATACATAGAAAACGACCAGAACACCCGGAACAAATATCTGCAGATCGTACACACAATTGTTCCGAGGCGGGAATCGAACCCGCAACCTCCTGCGTCGCAGGCAGACCTTCGCCCACCGCGCCACATCGGTCGTCAAAGTAAGGCGTATATGTATGCATTATACGTTTACAGATCGACATTGTGTGTTGTTACACGTCAATATACGTAGGTACATAGTTTTATTATATTTGGAAACCTGTTCCTTAGCTATTTACTAAACTCATCGTAGACTTGCCCTTATTGTTATGGTGATTGTTACACCAGAGTACCAAGTGAATAGATGACATCACCCTTCTTTGGGTAGAGACCCAAAGAAGCGTTTACTTCAAAACGACGAACAAACTGTAACTAAAAAAAATCTAAAACATAAGTCGTATACGAGTACAACAGGATATTGATTACCATGAATATTTCTCGGCCAAAATCGATTTATCGTCAGAAATCCTAACAGTATAGGTACTTCGTCTTTTATCTTCCTAGTCTCCTGTCCTTTCCACGAGTAGGCTGAGTCGCCATATACATAATCTGCCCTAAACTGAACAACATATCAATGGGATTAAGCCATTGTAACGTCAGACTTGACTGTCTGTACAAATCGCCTTCTCCCAACTTGTAGATTATTGTGGATGGACCAATATTGATACTGAACAGACAGAACGACTGGTTCTCATCTGTTCAAACACATGCCATTGTAAATAAGTGTCATTCGGTAGGAACATCCTATTCTCAAAGTACCAGAAGTTCACGTAAAGAGTAGGAACTAGTTTCAAGCGTATCTGCATAAAGTCAACAGGTCAATGGCACTGTAATGATAGGTATGTTATCTGTCTGGCCGATATAGTATCATTGAAGTTAGCAACACTAAGTATATGTACCTAAACATTGTTGCAAGAGGTAAGAGATATTAATTAAAGTCCAGTCACCTAGAATATTACTTGTTACCTACCCTCTCTGACAATAGCTATAAAACTTACACTAGTAACTACAGAATAATAATATTGTGTGAAACTTTTCCGTGAGATTTAAGCAGAATTCTTCGTAAATGATGTTTCATAATCATCATAGGTTCTGGCATATAAAATGGTTTGACAGAAGAAAGAGTTTTTCTATAGGATTACTAGGTTACTACCTAGGTATTTTTATTTCGATTTATGCCAGATTCGTCCCTAGGAATTTCGGCTCACATGAAAAAATCTTATCTCTTTATATGGATTAGGTTTGATAAAATTTAGCTCTATATCGTTGAAAGCAGACGTCTGAAAACAGTCTAGACCAGAGGATATAATGAATTCATTCACAAACAAGGAATCTTGAAGACTGTTTTACTGATATTAGGGACAAAGAATGTTCACAATCAGCACCAATACGAGTAGCTGTGGTAAATATAAATTTTGTCAATAAATTTAGTGTTTTAAGTAAGTTAGTTAATTTAGCAGTTAGTTACGTACATTATTATAAATGATTGATAGAAAGATAATAATAGTATTTATATTTGCTGGGTTTATTACTTATTAAAATTTAATCTATATATATAAAAGAAAGTCGTGTTTGTTACAACACTTATAACTCGAGAACGGCTGAACAGATTTAGCTGAAAATTGGTGGAGAGGTAGCTTAGAACCAGGAGTCTAACATAGGACTTTTTATCATTTAAACTATTTGACACATAGATTTCCACGGGGGCGAAGCCGCGGGGCGCAGCTAGTTTATGATAAATTAAAAATGGACATAGGTAATCTTCAAAAGACATGATATAACATTTTCACCTTAAGTGAAGTCTATAGAAATTAGGGTAGGTAATTTTTTTTTCTGCTTTTATAAAATCGATGTTTCCTATCATGGTCTTACCAACTTCAACTATCATATCAAACTATCGTCAATAAATATTATTAAAACTAATAAGAGCGCAATAAAAAGCCTAATCTAATAAAAACTCGTGTCCACGTTTTTCTCAGCACTTTATTCCGTATGATAATATACCTATGGTTAGCAATGTACAGATATGACTGTAAATTGATAACTTTATCAACCCAAATCAGTAAAGGTCACAGTTTTTATGAACGTTCTAAATGAAACATCACGGTTCCTCTGTTCTCTTTTGTTCTTGTCTTCTCAAGGTTAAAGATGAGTTTAAGGAGGTACCTAGTACCTACAATGTATAGACTAAGTTCTCATCATCATCATCATCATCATCAGCCTATATTAGTCCATTGCTGGACATAGGCCTCCCCCAATGAGCGCCATAGCGCCCTGTCTTCAGATTCACGCATCCAGCATCTACCTGCAGTCTTTCACAGGTCGTCATCCCACCTGGTCGGAGGGACTAAGTTCTAGTCATAGATTGACATCGACTTTTATATCCAGAACAAATGCGTGAAGAAAACAGGCAGAACCTAATAGGGCCCACGTTTGTGGACCCGCTGCTGAATTACGTTGAAACCATCCATCCTGTAATTAAAACCCTTTTAATGGCCTTTCGTCTTACAATTGCCAATTACGAAGGTCATGCAAAGGCCTTCAAATGTCAATGTAGGATGGATGGTTTTTGCGAATATCAGCTGATTGGGGAGGTCGAAGGTTAATATCCATGCGAGTGGTTATTTACGTAAACAAAATAATATTTTTAAAATACCTAGTCATTACCGATAAATACTTCACGGTCAGTTGGATCCAGATACAGTACGGTTAATCAAATTGAAGTTCAAGGCAAAAATGCGGTTATTATTACATAGACCATAAGATCAATCGTTGTTTAATAAGGAAATAGTGGTCATTTGGTTGCAGAAAACTTAAACATACCTAAATTTTTTTTATTGTCTAGTATACACATTTTAAATAAATGTTAATATACAGTATAATTACAATCTAGCCATAGAATTGGCTAATGGGTAATTTAGTTTTAACTTATTTTTATATCAACATATTACTAAGAACGTGTCCATTGGCACTTTTCTTATTGAAACATACATAGTAATGAAAATTAAAATAGGTAAGTTTCAGATATTATGTAGATTAATTAAAAACAAATAAACTTATCTAAACCTATTAATCACAGAACATAATGCTATTTATTTATTAATCATATCATAATGTTACTAACCATAACATCATAAAAAAACCAGATATTTTGAGATAAATTTACCTAGTCCTACTAGGTATTATAAACGCGAAAGTTTGTGAGGAAGTATCTGAGTATGTTTGTTGTTCTTTCACGCAAATACTACTAAATGGATTTTGATGAAACTTCACAATAATATAGCTTTCATATCAGAATGACACATAGGCTACCATTAATAAAGATATATTGTATATTATCCAAAATATCTATCATGCGGATGTCAGATTGTAAAAAATAAAACATGGATAAAGCTCATCGTTCTAAAATTCTAACAGTACAGAAGCAAGCGCAGGTAAAAACGATGACAATGGAATGGGTCTTTCGCCTCGTGTATTTATAGAATAACTCAACGATGCTTTTCGCGGTTCAGTAACCCACAGCGCTGACAGCTGGGCCGTTGCAAAATCATGATCATTATGCTAAGAGAACTCGCTTGATAGTGTGAGAAAAACGGAATTGGTCTCTGTATGATTCAAGAATAATGCTTCATACGCAACACTAATATAATAAAAAAATAATTTTATTCTAAGTACTATTTAACGGGCATTTAGATCAAAATTTACATTACTTGTTGCTATGATATCTGTCTTACTTAACTCGACGCTAAATAAGTGTATTTAAATGGAGAAATATTACTTATCAAGATATTAATATTAACAATAGTGAGTTTTAGTTATTTGTGTCTTGGTTTGTTTACAAACATTCTACATAGAATTTGGTTAGTTGACAGGTTATATTTTAAATGCATTTCTTATGTAATTCTTGTATTACGAGTATTTTATTTTATGTATTTATTCAAAAACATGTAGCACATGTCTCTTCTTACAGGATATTTGACCTTCCTAAATGTTCCACCACAAAGCTGAAATTTTTAATTTAATTTGTGGTGGAACATTTAATTTATGAAATTTTCAAATATGTGGTGGAACATTTAATTTATATACATGTGGTAAATTTGTGTTACAATGAAACTATTTAAATGATTATCATTGTAAAATAAGCCTGCAGTATCCTGTTCCATAGCTACTATATCAGGTCGAATGGAAGCTATAAAATTAACTTAAGCGGTTTGCTAATGATTATACCTAATAAAACATCGCTCTGCTGTTGATTTTTAACAAACCTTTAATATATTATATATGTACGTACGTGGTTACGGGCTGATAATGATGGCGATGATGATAACACTTAGGTTTTTTGAGCTACAATCGTGCAAGGTCAAATAGCAATGAATTAAGTTTTTACTCTGAAAATCAATTAATTGGAAGATGCAAGTATTTTAACCGTTTCTATTTAGCTAGGATCAACTTAGTGCGAGTAGGTACTTAGGCAGGTAAATAACCTGAATGTCCTAGAAGGTATATTATAGTATGGATATCACGAACAATGTTTTTGTAAAAATATCCGTACCCAAAACATTGTAGGTATCATTTTCTTGTTGGTAGGTACAATACGAGTTTAAGGAAGACAAACAATGGACAGAACTCAAAACAATTGAACGTTATTGTAGTGACAGTGACATAAAGTGAACCGAAAAGATATAAAGGTAAGTACAGTTTTAAACAACATACCTAAATATCTTGCAATATTCAAATAATACTTGTAATTGGCACATTGTACTTATGGTACTTATCAGCTGCTCGAGTAATTTATTGCCAGGGAATCCTATCGAAGGTTCTTTATGAAAAAAAATATCAAATATAAACTACTCACATCACTGCAATAATACCATGACCTAGTTCATGGAACGGGTTTGAATCTCCTCTAACCTCAAAAACTTCACGTGTGCACTCTCCTGTTTCGAACTTGTGTTAATGTTTATCGATTTTTTTATTATTTAATTTATTTTTCGTAGAAACCGGCCGGTTAGCGTGTTGTGCGCTCGGTGAATCGTTCGTTGTGACCGCATTAGAAGACTGGCCGCGCCGACGACGACGCTGGCTGTTACATACAACGTCATATTTTATCGCGCCTCGCCACGCGCTCACGCCGGTACTCATCAATATCCGAAACATTTGCTCGCACATCACACATTGCTTACTATCTTTAGCAATCAACATGTACGTTTTTATCCACTCAGTAGTGTACAACGTCTGCTTGTTTAGTATTAAGTCGCATTGGCATAGTAATGACTGTAGCTAGAGAGGTGCAATTTGTATGCGTTCTTTAGGATAATCTATTGAATTGAACGTTGTTTATTTATTTAAAACAGTATCGATTATAACATGAATATTACGAGATGTTAATAAAGCTTACTATTACATTACCCGTAATGTATATATATGCCTTATACTATATGCCTTACTATTTTGTAGGTATGTATACGTAAAAATTAAAAAGTCTATATAAAAAAATTAAGATTTATACGGATTGATTTAGTTTAAGGTTTAGTTTAGAGTTAAGGTTCATTTTTTTTTTAACAAAGTAGTGCCTTCTGTTCTGACCGTAGACTGATTTGATAACACATTTGATAATTGTAAAGCCATAATATTTATTGAGGACTAGCAGATTGAGATAAATTTCTGGTTTACAGAAAAAAAATTAAAGGCTCAGAAAGTAAGACAAACAGAAAATATATACCTAAGTAAAGAAGGTACTTGCCTAAGTAATAATATATTTGGTAACTACTAGGACTATCAAATACATATCCAAATAAGGACAATATGAATACTCAAATACATATCCAAATAAGGACAATATGAATACTCAAATTCATCACTCACGTTTGGCATGACACAAGCGTGATACATCTCGCCGTACAACGGATCCCTATCACCATCTGCTAAAAACTACAAGCCAAAATAAACCTTCCTGAACCCTGATAAGATATCGAATACGAGACTGAAATAGACTAAGCTTCGATAACTATTTTTTATAATATTGGTGCACTGGTGATCATTTGTGTCACAAATGGTAAAGTTGATGAAGGGTAAGCTATTTTTGTAATAGATTAAATGAGAAAGCTTACCGATAGTTTGAAGCTTATGATGTGTGTGACTCATTCATTCAACATTAGTGTTGTTGAGCATGCCTTTTATTCATGACTAACTGCGCCCCGCGGCTTCGCCCGCCTAGAAATATATGTGTCAAACGGCTTATAAACCTTCCTATTAATCTATTAAAAATCCGTTGCGTTGTTTTAAAGATCTAAGCATACATAGGGACAGACAGACAGCCGGAAGCGACTTTTTTTTTATACCTACTATGTAGTGATAATGATACAGTACAGAAAGACATTCTTGTACAAAATGCTCGATAAACAAAAATGTCTGACTACACGTGCATGCATTAGAGCTCACAATTGAAATAGCAAATCGAATTTAATAAAATAGGTAATAGATTTAGTTAAAAAAAATAAAACATGACGCAAAGATCCTATATTTCTAAAATGTTATAAAATTTCTAATTAAAGCCGGTATAACGAAACGACTGAAGCTCTCAGTCCATATGTCCAAATCTGTCTAGGTACCTAAATTCGTTTAAGCATTATGTCCCCGCCCCATCGAGTTGCAGAATTTATCGAAAACAAATTCAAATATAATATCACATCCATTGGTGTGATATTTGAAATCGATTTGATATTTGAATTCGTTATTCAAATATTTGATTTGGCCAACTTTTTAGTTGGGTAGTTTGGGTTTCTACTTACCTACTATACTACATACTATGTAATTCACAGATTCAAATAAATGTAAGAAAACAAATACATAATTGAGCTAACTCCTGATTATAAATCAGGAGCAATTTATTAAGTTCTCTGAACCTATTCACATTCATAGCAATCCTAACAATAGTCTATAAGTAAATGTTTAGGGGTAAATGTAGTAGAATCCTCGGATCTATTGGATATTCTGGCACGTCAACACTACTACAACAGATATTTTGTGATTTTAAAAATAATTTTATGTTGTAGCAAAAATATAAAAATCCGTGACAGACAATAGCATATTAGACTGTATTTTTCTATATATACTTATTTTATTTTATTTGTATTTTAAGCGATTATTGTCCCACTGCTGGGCAAAGGCCTCCCTTTTCTACTTTTTTTCTCCTTTCTTTTTATATATACTTATTCTAAATAAATTAAAACTTGATACAATTCACATACCGACGTTAACATGGCTTTCTATAGACGATGGTAGACGCACTAGGTTCTTAGATGCCCAATTGGGTGTTAGTAGTCCAAGATCGTAAGGAATGGAAGAAAAGAAGGGAGGGCCTTTACGTCATTCTCAGATAAATGTAAAAGTAAAGCCATTTAAAACGGGATATTAACCATGATTTGATTTTTGCTACGAAAGTTACCACTACCAAAAAATAAAATTGAGGGTAGATCGGTAAGTCTGCTCATAAAAACTAACTCGCAGCACCTTCAGTTATTCCGTGATCATGGCGCATGAAACTGTGCCGACATATTGGATAACTCAAAAATCAAATCATGGTAAATATCCAAGTTTTAAATGACTTTAGTGTTGATAACCATGATAGTTTTAAAAGTTTTATAATGTAAAAGTAGTTCGCACAAAAAATCAACGAAAAAAATTTACTTCAGTTTCTAAATAGAATAAAAACGCTGAGCATACTTTTGTAGTTTTATGCGAGTCACCAATTTGATTCCAATCGCCAGGTTGATAGATCTTCAAGGCAGCTACATGGAAGACTGCCGCTCCAGCTAATGAGCCGAATAATATTGCAGGCAGGTTGTAGTAATACAAAGCCTGAAAAATAAACAAAAAAATTAAATACAATCAAAGTCTAGAAATTGGACGTTTACGTAAATATCAAAACTAAAAAGGGACTGCGTCTTCATCGATTATTCGAAAAATATCTGCAAATATTTTGTATAGGGAGGAGTATCTGCAAATTAGTAAATGCGCAGGGAATATATAGTAATAAATACGTCATCATTAGCCTATGTTAGTCCACTGCTGGACATAGGCTTCCCCCAATGAGCGCCATAGCTTGACGCATCCAGCCTCTCCTGCAGTCTTTCGCTGGTCGTCATCCCACCTGGTCGCAGGGTCTCCAACACTACGTTTACCGAGTCCTGGTCTCCACCCAAGAACACGTTTACCCCAGCGGTTGTCGGTTCTGCGCGAGATATGGCCGGCCCACTTCAGCTTGCTAATTCTTAGAGCTATGTCTATAACTTTGATTCTTTATCTAAATCTTACCAGCAATGGCGTAAAAGTAGCCAAAACAGATCCAAACCTTCCCACTGAAGCACATATAGATAGCAGAAAATGCCGAAGGTGTTCTGGGACCACGTCAGATACGAACAGATAGACGCTTGCGTAGGCGATGGTTATGAAGAACTTCGCAAAAAGGTACAATGAGAGGAACATCACTGCATAGTCTATAAAAAATACAAATGAGGATTTGATGCTTATTTTTGTAGCTAATTAGCGACCCGCCGCGGCTTTGCACAATATCTGATATACATTACATTATTTAACTTCCTCTTGAATCACTATCTATTTAAAAAACCGCATCAAAATCCGTTGCTTAGTTTTAAAAATCTAAGCATACATAGGGACAGACAGACAGAAAGCGGGAAGCGACTTTGTTTTATACTATGTATAGTGATAAACCAAAATTATGATCGTACACGTTTATACACAGAGAGATCTCAAATATTCAGCTCGTGGATTTAAAAGGTGGGAGTGAACTAATTTGAACTTTTTTATATAAAGTGAATCCTGTATTGGCCTTCTGTTTAGTGATTAGGAATGTTAATTTAACTTTTTAAGGGCTGTGGATTTTGTTTTTTAAATAAATAAATAAACATTTAATACTTAAGTTGAACCCTTACACTGACCTACCTATTCAATAAATGAACCAAGTAGGTTTTAAGGGTCCGTCCTGTACCCGTCCATCCACCTTAGTACATCTTATATTTAAAATTAATCTCCGTTATCGATTTCACAAAACTAAAAATTCAAAGACTTTGCGAAGAATTAGGTAGTTATCAAATTTACGAACCATTTGGAATAAACACTAATCCGACGCAAGCAATAGCACCCACGAGAAAGGAATATGTTATCACTTTTTTTCGTCCAACCTTATCGTAGAGGGCAAGAAACGTGAAATACGCTGGGATTTCTATAAACGTCGCCATTACAAAGTTTATATATTTATTTCCATCTATATAAACTGAGTTAAACGAAAGACTGTAGTAGACAAAGGTGCAAGTAAACCACACCATTGAACAATTGGCCAATGTTCTTTTGACCTCATGCGATTCATAAACTTGTCTAGCGCTAGATTTCTTAGGCGTTTCGTGGTGTTGTTCTTCAGACATTTGACTAATACGTGATGACTGATCAAGTGATTTTTCTGAACTGTTCTCGGGGGTTGCTACTTGTGGTTTTAAAGTCACTTTGTTCATCTTTGCAGCTTTTTCAAGTACAGTAATGGCTTCGTGATTCCGGCCTTTGCTGAGTAGCCATCGGACACTCTCGTCGAGAATCCACATGTATGAAACAATCAGAATAGCTGGTGCGTATATGACCTTGAGTATGAGTCTCCAGTCATGCAGCATCCACGCTATTAACCCGAGGCACGCGGTGCCAAAGGTATACGTTGAATTGATTATGGTGCTGGCAATAACCCTGCTGTCAGGGTGCACTATTTCCATACCTGCAAACATATTTTTATAACATTAATCTAGCAGTTTGTGTAACTTGTCATAGTTGTCATCGGTATATAGAAACTCTATAAATACACAATTCTCTAGAAAGGACATTTAAATTATCATTCTGGAGAATATGTGTAAACGAGTATCCTGATGGATAAGTAGTGTATCTCCGCTCGAGCAGTGAGGCTCTAGTAAGTTGAAAATTATTATCAGCTGCAATGATAGGTATTTTACGAAAAACCGACAGTATCCTTACCAAGAACAAATGCCGTGGTATAAGCCCCCGACCCAAGTCCTGCCTCAATGACCTCCAAGGCCAGCAACATGTAGAAATTAACAGAGAATGACCTCATCAATCCAAATATGAAAGCCATGAGTGAGGCTACTGACAGAGCTACCTTCCGTCCGAATCTGTCAGAGAAGTAGCCAGCAAGTGGCAGCGATGCGAATAGCCCTGCATTGTGGCACGCAGCTACCAACGTCTTCGTGCCATCCTTGCAGCCTAGGTTGAACTGGAACAGTGATATACATTTGGCCAGCTCATTAGATATTACCCAGATACATCATTCACTTATTCTCATTCTCACTCATTCATTAATTCTCATTTAGGTTAAAGGCATGTACTGTACAGTACGGACAATTTATCTTGGAAGGTCTGAACATTGGCTCTGCAAACTTTTGCGCATGCACATTTGTGAAGAATACTGTTATTATAAACAAATATACGTTCAGAAAATATCTTATGCAGTGAGAAATTACAAATAAACTAAATAATTATCAACTTACAAACGCAGGTATTATTTACGTCATTTAGCTAAATAAGTGCCCACACTAAAAGTAAAAAAAAAACGTAACACCAATAATAATAACCAACAGACAAATCAATAACAACGAACAAAAACACAACGAAGACTAAAACTATAAAGATAGAGATAAATCAAAAAAGTTTCTATTCGATTTTATGAGGTTTTAAATGTTTTCAAACAGTTGTTACTCAAGAATAAATTTCTAAAATTTAAGTAAATTATGTAATTTCTCGGTTAAACCGAGAAAATATACAATGTTACGAGTACTAAACATTTTTGACGACCTCCGTGAAACGGTGGGCGAAGGCCCGCCTTCGACGTAGTAAAATTACTCAAAGTCCAAAAAAAAAAAAAAAATAGGTGTCTCTAACCTAGCTCTAGCTAGTCTAGAGAAGAACCTTTTTTTGACAGATTTTTTTTTGTCTCCACCACGCGCACGCCGCCCTTGTCACCATTTGGTTCTTAAAAAATGTTACTGCGCGCAGCCTTCTGTGCGTAGTTCGGACCTGCCAAGTTATATTGTCCGTACTGTAAATATATAGAATAGAAGTTATTATGAGTATATACTCGTTAATTCACACTAAAATTTCATCATCATCATCAGCCTATATCAGTCCACTGCTGGACATAGGCCTCCCCCGATGAGCGCCATTGCGCCCTGTCTTCAGCTTGCCGCATCCAGCATCTACCTGCAGTCTTTCGCAAGTCGTCATCCCACCTGGTCGGAGGACGTCCTACACTACGTTTACCGAGTCGTGGTCTCCACTCAAGAACACGTTTGCCCCAGCGGCCGTCGGTTCTTCGTGAAATATGGCCGGCCCTCTTCAGGTTTACGCACCGACCTCGGTACACTTGGATGATGAAGTGGAGGATATGTATGAAGACATATCCAAAGCCTTACATAACACCACTAAGGCCCACTTCAACGTTGTTATGGGGGACTTTAACGGCAAGGTGGGAATCCAGATTGGCAACGAATCCCGAATAGGCCCGCATGGTTATGGAGTCAGGAATCACAGGGGGCAAATGCTTGTCAACTTCCTTGAGAAGGAGGGGCTGTTCTTAATGAACTCTTTCTTTAAGAAACAGCCTCAAAGGAGGTGGACATGGCAAAGCCGACACTGTGACTAAAAATGAGATCGACTTCATCATGACGGATAGTAGGCACATATTCAGAGATGTCTCAGTGATCAACAGGTTCAATACCGGATCTGATCACCGACTCCTCCGAGGCTCTCTGAATATCAACTTGAAGCTTGAAAGAAACCGTCTGATGAAGTCCACGCTCCGACCTGACCCAATCCAAATCATGGCGGGCACCGAGAAGTTTCAGCAGCTTCTCGGGAATAGAATTGCTGCCTTGGAACCCACTGATGACGCTGACGAGACCCTACACAATCTGGTTGAAACGTTGAGGGACGAGGGCATCAAATTCTGTCGAAAGCAGCGTACTGGCAAGAAGTCCAAACTCTCGGATGAGACTCTTGGGCTGATGACAAAAAGACGGGAGACCACCCAAGCGACTTTGTCAGAGAGGTCAGACCTGAACAAGCGGATTGCGAAAATGGTACGGCACGACCTTCGAAGCTCCAACACGCGCCTCATTCAAGAGGCGATAGAGCGTAACCGAGGGTCCAAAGTATTCACTCAGCAGCTTGGCAGGAGCCACCTGACAAAGCTTAAAACGCACGACGGGAGGACCGTATTGTCAAAGCCGGAGATATCCGCCGAGATAGAGGATTTCTATGGCCGATTATACGCTGCACATGCCCTTCGTTACCGACGAGATGACCGAGATTCCAGAGCCACCCTGACACGCCACTATACCGACGAACTGCCTGACATCAGTCAAGACGAGATCGTGTTAGCTCTAAGGCAGCTTAAAAATGGAAAAGCCCCCGGTGAGGACGGAATTACTTCAGAGCTTCTTAAAGCCGGAGGAGCTCCTGTTATACAGGAGCTGCAGAACCTCTATAACACCGTCCTTCACAGTGGGAGAACTCCAAAGGCGTGGAGCGGGAGTTTGGTGGTGCTCTTTTTTAAGAAGGGAGATAAAACCCTTCTTAAGAATTACAGACCCATTTCACTCTTGAGCCACGTCTATAAGCTGTTCTCACGAGTGGTCACGAACCGTCTCGCCAGGAGACTCGACGAGTTCCAGCCATCGGAACAGGCTGGGTTTCGCGGAGGATATGGCACCATAGACCACATACACACAGTGAGGCAGATTATACAGAAGTCCGAAGAGTATAATCAGCCCCTGTGTCTGGCTTTTGTGGACTATGAGAAGGCATTTGACTCCGTCGAAACCTGGGCTGTTCTGGATTCCTTACAGCGATGCCAAGTAGACTATCGTTATATCGAGGTGCTGAGATGTCTCTACGAGGCCGCCACCATGAGTGTCCAAGTACAGGGCCAGCAATCTAATCCCATCCAATTGCGCAGAGGAGTGAGGCAGGGGGATGTCATATCCCCGAAACTGTTCACTTGCGCATTGGAGGATATGTTTAGGTTGCTGGACTGGAAAGGAAAGGGCATCAACATAAACGGCGAGTACATCTCACACCTGCGATTCGCTGATGACATAGTCTTAATGGCGGAGTCGCTTGAGGAACTGAACCGGATGCTGGACGGCCTAGCTTCAGCCTCCCGATGTATCGGTCTTGGCATGAATTTGGATAAAACCAAAGTCATGATCAATGGCCACATTGATCCAAGGCCGGTGGTCGTACATGGTCACCTTCTCGAAACTGTTTCCGAGTACACTTACCTTGGGCAGATTCTGCAGTTGGGTAAAAACAGTTTCGAGAAGGAGGCCAAAAGGAGGATCCAGCTGGGCTGGGCAGCATTTGGGAAACTACGTCGAGTCTTCTCGTCATCCATACCGCAATGCTTGAAAACGAAAGTTTTCAACCAGTGCGTCCTACCCGTTATGACCTACGGAGCTGAGACGTGGACACTCACGATAGGGCTGGTCCACCAGTTCAAAGTCGGTCAGCGAGCTATGGAAAGAGCTATGCTCGGAGTTTCTCTGAAGGATAGGATTCGCAACGAATACATCCGACAGAGAACCAAGGTTATCGACATAGCTCAAAGAATTAGCAAGCTGAAGTGGCAGTGGGCCGGCCATATTTCACTAAAATTTACATTATCAATTTTGGTGTGAAGTATTCATACCAAAATTCAAAATGATCAATTTGAATTTTGTGACGTGTCCAAGAGTTTTGTAAGGTCTATTGGAAATAAAGCACTTTGATATTGATATTTGAATAAAATAAGTAAGAAAATACCTACATCCTTAACCGCGCTCTTTTCGTTATATACATATTCTTTACATTTTGCAACCTTTTTTGTAAATAGGCTAGCAACGCACGTAGGTTGATCAGCGTCTAAGACTTTTTTGGCAGTATATCGGGCACATCGAGCATATCCACGGTGGTTTAGTGACTTAGGGATGGCGAATGGCTTCCATTTAGCAGAGTTACCTGTGCCTTCGCATTCTTTAATCTTACATCTGAAACAAATTTAGGTACAATTCAAAAAGTGAATGAAATGGCCATCAATGCCCCTCGGCGATGTTACCGCCACGCTCAGTCACTAAGATAAAAAGTTACCGGTACTGTAGCACGCATTATAATAATATAAAACTATACTAGTACCTGTAGTCAATATCTAAAGCTTCGAACACAAAAACTTGAGAATGCATTCCCGATAAGTATACCGGGAATAGGAGGAGAACATAATTCCTAAGGTTGAATGTGCCGAAATCCCCCAACTGACGTAATACAAAATCCAAACTACCAACATATGGAGATTCTTTAAACATATTTATCCATATACTCTTCACAGAAACTAAATTTACATAATTTACAAAATATTAAACAATAAAAAACAAAATAATTTGTCAGTTTTGTTTTGACGTACGGCATGCATAATAATACTTTACTATCTGACGGTATCCATGGCAACTTCGGACGAAGGAAATCACACTGGGGACCGAAATTCATAGAGTTATTAATTGATATCCATATAGAGTATAGACTCTTGCTATGGATAACAATGTAATATATTATTTTGCTACAGAGTCAAAGAGAATACAATAACTTCAAAAGAGTCTAAAGGGCCACTAAGTGGCCCGCTAAGGTATTTGAATGTGCCCGCCAGCAATTCGGTCGGCCGGCATCCAATGCGGTAAAGAACTAGCGGACCTTCTCGGCTTAGCACGGTTTTAGTACGAATCACTTACTTTTTTGAAAATATAATATAGCCTATGTTCACCGGGGATAGTGTAGCCTGTGGTGTAGCTTCCCAACCAACGGTGAAAAAAAAATTTCAAATCGGTCCAGTAGTTTCGGAGCCTATTCATTACAAACAAAAAATCAAACCTTTCCTCTCTATAATATTAGTATAGACATACAGCCAATACAAAAAGCTACGTATGTACTAGTGTAGTATATGGGCACTGACGTTATGAACCTAGACTCAATCTGCTTCTTAAAAACTAGGTGCCGTATTCAGAAACATAGCAATCACAATACCAGACTACGAGAATATGTTGAGGGTTCAACTTCAACTTCTTCCTGACTAACTTAAAGACCGATGTGGCGCGGTGGGCGAAGGTCCGCCTGCGACGCAGAAGGTTGCGGGTTCGATTCCCGCCTCGGAACAATTGTGTGTACAATCCGGAGATATTTGTTCAGGGTGCTCTGGTCGTTATCTATGTATAATAAAAAAAATCTATCTATGGAATGTATTCTATTATGTACATTTGTACATTATATCAGTTATCTAGTACCCATAACACAAGCTCTGCTTACCATGGGGCTAGATAATGCTGTGTGAATTGTCCAGCATTATTATTATTTTTTTTTTTTTCCGTGGATGATTTTGAGGCTTATGGCATTCACTGTTCCTGACTGACAGACTTAATAAACGTCGTGGGAAATTAAATTATTATAAAAAGTAAATATCTGATGACCTACAATATTAATATTAGCTATAATTACATATACAGTTAATATTTTCAGTCTGCGCTAAATCTATATTATGTAGATATATAAATAAGAATATCTTTACAAAGACAAGCACAAAAAGTTTAATTTGAATAAAATCTATATACAATGTGTATTGTCGAACCTTGATCAAACGAGATGTTCGAATACACGACATATATTTATCGATAAAAAACAAAAAATAAAAAATTATATGTTACCTCTCTCAAAAATAAAGCCGATTTAATAAATTTTTTAATGAAAACTAATTCATCTGGTTTTTTCTTCGTTTCTTTTTGAATAAACAGTATATTTTATTCAAAGTAGTCTCATTTGAAAGCTAGATAGTTTACCTAGCTAATAAAATAAGAAAAAAATACAATTTCGGTACATAAGCCTAGTAAAACCAATATTTTTTTAGAAATTTGCAAAAAAAAAACAAATTTTATTTTATTTTTGATCTGTAACTTTAAAACTGGGTTATTGATGTGTACTTTTTTGCATGTTGTATTAAACTTCATAATTTAATCTACAAATTCTCCAAAAAATATGGGTCTATCTCTTTTCGTTGTTATGTTATTCACCATTGAAAATAGGTACTTTCTGTTTTGTACAAAGATCAACAGGAATATCAACTGATTTAATCTACATAAATTATAAAATAAAACGAGGCAAGATAGGAAGAAATGGAATGAGGTCTTTGCCCAGCAGTGGGATAGTAACGGCTGTTTAAGTCAAAGTTTTTGTTTTTTTTACTCTTGACAAGACAGAAAGTACCTATTTTAAATGGTGAATAACATGACAACAAAAAGAGATAGACCCATATTTTTTGGAGGATTTGTAGATTAAATTATGAAGTTTAATACAACATGCAAAAAAGTACACCTTAATAACCCAGTTTTAAAGTTACAGATCAAAAATAAAATAAAATTTGTTTTTTTTTGCAAATTTCTAAAATAATATTGATTTTACTAGGCTTATGTACCGAAATTGTAATTTTTTTCTTATTTTCTTAGCTAAGTAGACAATCTAGCTTTCAAATGAGGCTACTTTGAAGAAAATACAACGTTTACTCAAAAAGAAACGAAGAGAAAACCAGATGAAGTAGTTTTCATTCAAAAAAATATTAAATCGGCTTTATTTTTGAGATAGGTAACATATAATTTTTTATTTTTTGTTTTTTATCGATAAATATATGTCGTGTATTCGCACATCTCGTTTGATCAAGGTTCGACAATACACATTGTATAAATAAGAATATCTTTACAAAGACAAGTACAAAAAGTTTAATTTGAATAAAATCGTTTTTAGGTATTTTAGAGATCAAATATCTCACTTCATCTTAATCGATTTGATTATTATTATTACCTGTATTATTATTATTACCTATCTTCCATGGTCGCCTGTTGCAGCGTTGGATAGCGAGGAGTGGAAGGAGAAAAGGGTGGCCTTTTCCCAGCAGTGGGAGGTAATTACCTATATGCACCAACATTGTGAGAATATGTCACATAACTTCTCTGATGCGGGCAATAACCTCATTAAGTTCTTGAAGGGCTAAATAGGAACTCTTATCATATGCTTAATAAAACAGCGGCTGAGCAGAAATATTCTTTATTAATTGCTTCCGGTTCGCGAACTAAATTGTTATACAACAGTATAAAACATTTGTATAGAACGTTCTGTATTTCCTATTTCTGGATTTATTTTGTGCAAATTTTAGTAGGTAGGTAATCAGTCTTACCAGTAGGTTTGCGAATCTTAAAACTACTTATATTACAAAATGGTAACACTAAGCATAAATTACATTAACTACTATTGATCTATTTATTTGTGATGTTTTGGGACAGTGGAATTAACATTACAGACAGACAAAGTTCATAAAGCATAGATACCATTCATACCTCACAACACAATAATATCGTAACATATGGTAACTGGTAAGTAAAGACATTAATGTGATTGTATCCATCTCAGATTATCAATATAGCATTATCAATCAGACACCCTGTGATTTTTTAGAAATCCATATATAAAAATATGTCTTGTGTGTTTTTTTAGTCAACTGTGTTTAGTTCTTGTTTGTTTTCCTAGTGTATTGTAAAATTGTTGTATTTTGTATGTGTCTGAAATTATTAATAGACTTTATCTATCTAATGCACAAAATATTATTCATAGCGATCTGTTTGCTATAGCAATGCTGAAAGTCTAAATTATTTATAGAATAACACTATAATCACACTTGAGCTTGATTCTTTTTACTCTTCGACAACATTTCAGCTTCTTCGATGGTATCTGGTAAAGGTACGTTTAGGGTTTCTGGTAGAGTGAAGACTAGGAGACCAGCCAGCACTGCTAAGGTGCCGAAGAATATTGAAGGCAAGTTTTCGTAATACAGAGCCTGAAAGGTAAAATACCAATTATAAAATAAATGGCTAGTAATCATTTATTTAATAAAATAATAACACATCAAATAATAAATCATACGGTTGTATTGACATCCTAATTGTTGAATTGATAAATAATTAAAAACTCCTGACAATAATACAAAAAATACTTCTAAGCTCACACAAACAAAACCTCTTAAAACTTCTATAAATAAAAGTTAGCACTTAACAATATCGTCATGAGGTTTCTTTTCTTCGAGGTCTAGTTTATCTTAAATATATTGGAGCAGGGGAACCTACAACATTTTATCAAGCGAATTAAGCAAAATTATTATAGAAAAATCAGTAGTTATTAAAATAAATGTTCTTCGTTCGCTTTGCTCACCCCAATCAAGAAACGTATCAAAAATTCTTACCAGTAGAGGCGTCAAAGGAGCCAAAGTAGATCCGATTCTTCCAGTCGAAGAACATATAGCTAACAACGACTGCCTGACGTTTGTGGGGAATACTTCAGACACGTAGATATAGACGGAGCTGTACGCCACAGTAATACAGAACTTCCCAGAGAGGTACACCACGAGGGACAACCATGGATAACCTGAAAATAAGAGATATTGATACTTTCTAATAAATAAAACCAAATGCAATAGTATTAACTTGTTTCTATTATAATAGTTGTAATTTTCTTTTTTAGTAAAGCTAAATAACATAATGATGCTACAGAAAGCGACACAAGAGATTTCTTTACAATACAACTCTCGGTATTGTACTGATTCGAAATTATACAAAAGTGATTTAAATCTACAGCTTTTCTCCGGCTAAAATTGCTAAAAAGCTTTCTTAAAAGAATCCATCGAAGGCGAGGAGAGTGCAAAATCCATCAATTCCATCAAATCAACTCAATTTAAAATCACTAGACGATAATCCAACATCCCGATTATCACAAATCAAATTCCGTTCAGCGTTTACTTGAAGTTCATTCATTTATTCATCCAATGTTTACTAAGTAAGCCTCGCCTTCCCTCTTTCGCCGCTTCAAGTTTCTCCAAGCCGCAAAATTATTTATGTTTTATCTAGGTATCGTTCGAACGGCCGGAGAGCTCCTGAGTTGAATTAACTTGAATATTTCATTAATTTACTCTGTTATTTAAAGTGATTACTAAGTAAACAGCGGCCTTGCAAAATTTCGGGTAACGTCGTACTCGTAACTTTGGATTATCCAACTCATCTTTTGTATCGACAAATTATGTTTGGCTACGAGATTTCGGCAGATGTATTCTGAACAAAGTTTGATAAATTGTTTCGTTTGCCTTACGAATTTCGGTTTGCATATTCATAAGTGGAACCTTCTGTAAACTTGACGTAAGTAAAACACAGATATAATAATACTATACTATTATGGTGAAAAATATTATTTGTCTTTCAGAAAGCATTTTATGCTGCATTAATAAAAAAAACTGCTGAGAATTAGCCATAACAAACCTTTTGGAAGAAGCGATAATCCGATGCAGAGTAGAGCGCTCAAGATGTAGGTTGAGATCATCACCCTTTTTCGTCCATATCTATCGAGAACTGCAAGACACGCGAAATTTGCAGGGATTTCTATAAAAGCCACTAGCATAAAATTTATATATTTATTGCCGGCTAACGATACGGAGTTTATCGAAAGACCGTAGTAGACGAAAGTGCAAGTAATCCACAGATAGGAGCAACATACCAATCTTTTCAGGATTATGTTTGAATGTAAGATTTGTTTAATAATTGAGGGCTGTTCGGGAATCGGTTCTTTAGTTGATGACAATTCTTTGTCTGTCTCTTCAGCTTTTGCAGTCTCATATAGTGGAGCCAAGTCATGTGGGGCTAAAATCACATTGTTCATCTTTGCAGCTTTTTCAAGTATAGCAACTGCTTCGTCATTCCGTCCCTTGCTGAGCAGCCATCGCACGCTCTCGTTGAGAATCCAGAGATATGAGAATATTAGGCATGCTGGTGCGTATATGATCCTGAGTAAAACTCTCCAGTCTTGCAGTATCCATGATAATCCCGAGAGAGACATGAGGCCGAATACGAAAACTACATTGATCAGGGTATTGCCCAGTACTCTTCCTTTAGGGCCAACTAGCTCCATAGCTGCAAACAATATCAAGAATAAAATCATAATTAAAATTTGGATCAATTATTCTACTTATATAAGAACTAATTGGAAGTCAAACAAAATAATGCACTTTCATTTTAATGTTAATCTGAAATAATCTTAGTTCAAATTAGCGCTTCACGCTGATAAAAACACAATCGAATCGCAAAACCATACGAAATCGTAGTCGCTATTAAAATAATTTGTACATATTTTGTTTCCAATTTCACCATTTTACATGCTAGTGGTACTATAGTATTGAAATTCAACGTTTGTTTTTTTTTTTTTTTATTGTGCATTTCTGTTTCTTTTTTTATCTGTATTGGTATGCAATAAATCATATTTGTATTGTATTGTCCACTGCTCAACGTGCCTCGACAAAACAAGGAAGATTTTCCATAATCACCACGCTTTGCAGGAACGAATTGGTGATCGCAGTAGAGAAATTACTAAATCTACTCTTCTATCTATCTATTTATCAGCCGGTAACACCCACTGCTGAGTATAGGCCTATTCCTTACCTCTGTACCGTGTGTGGCGGTCTTGTGACTGTCGGATCCACACCCCCAATAATGTTGTCTGACCATCGGGCAGGTGGTCTACCTCGACGCCGCCGCATATCCCTAGGCCACCATTCGGTGACTGCTTTGGTCCATCGGAGATTTAATTTCTTTGCTAGTCTACTATTGGACATAGGCATCCCCCAAAGAGCGCCATAGCGACCTATCTTCAGCTTGACGCATCCAGCGTCTGCCCGTGGTCCTTACCAAGTCGTCACCCTACCTGGAGGTCGTCCTACACTACGTTTGCCGAGTCGCTGTCTCCACTCAAGAACACGAATTTACTCTTTCCATAGCTAAATTACCCTTACCTAAAACAAATGCTGTGGTGTAAGCTCCCGCTCCAAACCCTGCCTCGAGGAACTCAAAAGCTACCAGCATGTAGTAATTCACCGAGAATGACCTCAGGAAGCCGAATATGCAGTTCATGAGTGAGGCTACTGACAGGGCTACCTTGCGTCCGAATCTGTCTGATACGAAGCCTGTGAGTGGCAGCGATAGGAACAGCCCTGCATTGTGGAACGTGCCTATTAGTGTCCTCTTCCCGTGCTGGCAGCCTAGGTCGAACTGCAACAATTTAAGATGTGAGACTGATGGACATTTAGATAGCCTTTATACCTATTTAACATTGAGGTTCAGATGTAATATATTGGAAGAAATCATGGACGTAATGGTGTTCCGGAGCTATTGAATTACACCTTTGTATTTTTATAAATTTCTCAATAAATACCTAATATCAATAGTAAATACTATATTGCATTTGTTTCTTCTTTCATTTTATTATATTTTTTAAAAATAGGCTATATTAAAATTGTATTTTTAGTGGTCATAACGTTTTTTCTCAAAGATTATTTAGGAACTCAATTTTCTTCGGTGAGTAACGTTGCCAGGGGTGGCCGACTGGCCGAGGATCCGTGTTCATGGATTCAAATTTGGTAATTTAGATCCACGAATCTTAAAGTAGGATAAGTAATAATACTTACCCTACTTTACACGGTTTATTTAATATAAAGCACCTTAAATAGACTTAAGGTGCTTTACATATATTTAAAAAATTATAATTTAAATAGCAACACGGTTTATAATAAACAAACCGTTTTGCTATTAAAATTGTTTAAAATATTTTAAATAATATATATTATATTTTATTTAAATTATAGCCGCAATAGAGACCTTGGGTTATCTATCTGTCATTATCTCTTCTAGTTTCCGGTTAAGATATTAGAGACGGAAATGCAAACAATCCTCATAATTGTGAAGGTTCGGACAGTATCACAATATTTTGATCTATCGACCAAAGTGCTAAATCTGACAGACTAAATTGCTTAGATGATAATGCTCAATGCTCATTTTTAATAGCGAAAAAACTTAAAATAAGACTTTTACCTTTAAAATATAACATTTCTAGCTTTGAGTTTTCTATATTGTACGCTCTTTTGGATAATGAGGGAGATAAATAACTGCATTTTGTTAAACAAGACATTCCAATGGTTAAATAATAGGTAGATAAAATCGTAATAAAGTCGAACATCCATAAAATATAAATAAAAAATGTAAAATCACACTTAGCTTGCAAAAGCGTAAAACAAAAACGAGCGAACAACCCAAGTGTAAATGCAAACGTAAATAAAGCAACAGCGATGTTCATCCGACAGTATCGGTCAATTGATATGATAACACAGCGTTTCAGGGGTTTACACAGTGAGAGTGCTTACTTGGATAATCTTTTTTAAATATTTGGGTACATTTTGAATGCCTGACGAGATTTGAGCTAAGGTGCCCCAGTTACGTCCTAACCAGTAGCGTAGCTATCGTAGGGCTGGGCGGTGCAGTGCACCAGGGCCGTGGAGCTCAAGGGGCCCTCTACTCTAATCTAAGCTTTGAAAAGATAGGGTCAGCCAGCTTCCGAAGCTAGGCTTCAAGCCTACTCACAAGTGTTTTTTTAATGATTTTAAATGAACATCAACAATCACAGAATTCTCTATTTTTTTGTTAGTTATTTGGTAGTTTGGTTGAGTACGTCGTCCGTAGCACATTGTATCAGCGATAAGCTCACTCACGTGCTTGACGCCCTTGACGGTCGTGAGATCAACTCGACTATTGCACCCGTCAATTTTTTAGTTAACTTTTCATTCACACTTTGCATCTATTCTAATGTATGATGTTCATTGCTACGTGGAAACTGTAAAGAGGGGCGGTGAGGGCCCGATTCCTTCTCTATGCACCGGGGCCCTTGTCCACCTAGCTACGCCACTGGTCCTAACAGAGTCAAACATCAAACATCAAAGCGCTTTGTTACCCTAAGACCTCACAGGACACTTGGACACGTCACAAATCTCAAATTGCACAAGTTAAACTAGGAAATAAAGTTTAGTGATCACTTTGATTTTTTGTTCACTTCAATCTTTTAAAGGTAAAGTAAAGAACTTTACCTTGTTTAGATTGTTAGTTATTGAGTTGGAGCAAAACTCATCCCTAGCATTATTATCGTCTAGATAATCTGATATTTTGTTATAAGCCTTTTTACAAAATATTTGTTTGAATTTATTTATTAATAATTTTTGCAACAAGCGCCGCCAAGAAAAAGCGCGAAAGCTGCGAAAGTTTTTATCAGAATTAAACGTTGAATAACTTTATAAAATGACTGATGTAGGTAATGAAAACTGGCAAAGTCAAATCTAACCTACATAGATTTGACTTGGCACTCATTTATATCTCCATTCTTTTTGCGGGGAAGCCCACAGCCAATCATAATTTTTGTATTGAACTTGGCTCTCCTTTTTTACATTTATATTTTGGTGGGATCATATTTACTTTCTTTGGTATCAGTGCTTTCCCAGTGGTTTTGGGCTACTATTTTGTAAAACCTGATGCAGTATGAGCGTATGGCCAACTGGGATGATCTACGAAATACTACTGGCGCAGATGCTAAACAAGGAAAACTGAAGACAGGATAACTTTTAAAACTATCATGGTTATTAACACAAAACTCATTTAAAACGGGATATTTACCATGGTAGTGGTAATGTGCGTAGCAAATGACAAAAAATTAGGGAATATCGGTATGTCTGCCAATAAAAATTTACTCGCAGTGCCGGTTCAGTTATTCCTTGATTATGGCGCATGAACCTGTGCCTAAATATTGGACAACTGAAAAATCAAATCATGGTAAATATCCCATTTTAAATGAGTTCTGAAGACGGGATGCCGTGATTCTCATTAGGGGAGACATATCCAGCTGTGAAATGAAAAAGGCTGTTGATGATAATTAGAGACTATGTAATTACTCGGTGTATCCAGCCTGCATGTACAAACTCGAGAGCGCTGAATTAAGCGCAAAAAGTTAAATAAAAGTACCTACCTACGCGTTTTCGGCGACTGATAATATTTACTACTGGTGGCCAGAGTTCGTTGTTGTTTTATGGGTTTTGTTGCTTTAAATCAGTTTTTTGGCAGAATTACTGGTTTTGCATGCTCGTTTTATTTCACATCAGCTAAATGCGTTTGCAAAAAATGTTGTGGTGGACGGCCATTGTCGGTAATAAATTAATCTGAAAAGAAATGCCATCGGTCGGTCTACCAAGTGCGGTGCCGATATTTTGATTTTGTGTAGTACATAAAATGTATTTGTTCACTACTAGCAGACCTTCCCGGCTTCGCACGGTTTTAGTACAGATCCCTAACTTTATTGAAAATATAATGTAGCCTATGTTCACCGGGGATAGTATAGCTTCCCAAAGGTGAAAGAATTTTTCAAATCGGTCCAGTAGTTTCGGACCCTATTCATTACAAACAAACAAACAAAAAATTCAACCTTTCTTCTTTATAATATGAGTATAGATAATAGAAAAATTAGGGTGTTATGTGCCAGGGACAATACTTTTAATAGAAATACCTCATCGTCATAATTGAAATACGTCGTCGTTGCATTATTTTAGGATAATACTTTCAAATCACATACATAGTAAACGGTATGCATAAAACAAGTTCGCTTCCCGCTGTCTGTCTGTCCCTAAGTATGCTAAGCTTTAAATCTACGAAACGGATTTTGAAGCGGTTTTTTAAATAGATAGTGGTGATATAGGTTTATAAACCATTTGACGCAGAGGTTTCCTCGCGGGCGAAGCCGCGGGGCACAGCTAGTATAATATTTAATATACTTACATCCACCACCACCGAATCTTCCTCACTATACACAAACTCCTCGCAACTCTCAACCACGCTAGTGTTAAAGAGATCCGCATTGCATACAGTACTGTTGGCAACTAAGTAGTCTTTCAATGCGTACCGGCTACACCGTGCTAGGTCGTTCTTTTCCTGAGGGATGGAATACTGCGTCCATACGCTAGAGTTGGGGGTGTCTTCACATACGTCAATTTTACATCTGAAACAACGAAACTCATATCAAAATTTTACGACCTTTGCGGCGTTGAGGACAAAGGCCCGCCTGCTACGCAGGAGGTTGCGGGTTCGATCGCCTCGAGACATTGTGTATGATCTGCAGATATTTGTTTCGGGTGTTTTGGTCGTTATCTTATCTATGTATAATAAAAAATATCTATATATGCTGGCGAGACGACCTTAACGCCTTCCTCGGAGATTGGTGGGAGATCGCACGTGACCGCACTGAGTGGAAAGATTTGGGGGAGGCCTTTGCCCAGCAGTGGGACGAAACAGGCTAAATAAAAAAAATATATATGTAATGTATTGTATTATGTATATCACTCATCTAGTACCCATAATACAAGCTCTGCCTAGCTTGGGGCTAGATAATGCTGCGTGGATTGTCCTGCATTATTTAATATCATAATGATGGACACCTGTAGATCTTTATAGGTCGCTGATTCAATCGAATATTTGTACTTTAAAATCGATGCTTTCGATACTTCCTAGGCCTAAATTATTGGACTATTGTAGAGGTTAATTCAATGAACTTGATATTATGGCCATGCTTGTTGCCATCTATGTAGTCATGGCAACGAGCAGTCAACATCAGCAGCAGCCAACAACACAATAAGAATGGTAATTATTTATTAAACCAAAGAGATACTATTTAATTTATTCTTGCACTAATTACGCTCTATAATTGCATATTAGGCATCACAATAAACGTGAATTCGATTATGAGTACTCTACCATCACGGACAAAAAACTAACTCAATGTGCATGTGCACGGCTAGCAACAACCAAGATCAAACCTTCTTCGTGAAATAGAATATCTGTACATTGTAAACATTGAAATGTTATTTTTTTACAAGTCTAACGCCAAAATACTCAAACGCATCTCAGACTTAAGCACGTCTCAAGTAGCCATTTTTTGACAGTTTTCAATGAAAATCGTCATTTGAGATGGACTTAAATCTGAGTTGCGTGCGTTTGAGTATTCAGGGGTAAGTGCTTTGTGCATGTATAAGTTAAAAGATGAAATAAATGACTTAAGTAAAATTACAAAACGTTAAAAGAAAGGCCTAACAATGCAATGTAGGAATGCGTATTTTAATCTCCAAACATGATACCTTAATTCTTTTTATGATTCAGAATACTTTGTCTTTCCTTGTTATCGTGTTAGCAACAATGTTTCCAACAATAAACATGATAAAATCGTGGCCGCTGAATGAATAACGAATGCTCACTATCAGTGAATACAAAAACTAGATATTTCCCCCAACTTTGTCTGTCATATTTTGTGAGTTTAAAGAAGACAGATCCAAATGATATTACTTATGCTCACTATCAGTTAAAACAAGAACTAGCTATTTCCCGCAACTTTGTTTGTCATATTTTGTGAGTTTGAAGAAGACAGATCCAAATGATATCAGCCGCACCCGATTTTTATGCCAAAATAAAATATACTCTAGCAAAAATGTATCACAAGATAAAGTTATATTGCCGGTATTATCGCATAGATTCGATCTCGTTTAGGCTATTTTTGGATGGATAAAATCCTTTTAATAGACCAAACTTAGCGAACGAGTATCATCACGACCTACAGATAAAATTTGAACTAAAAAAACACAGTGTTACGTAAAGACGGCCAATGAAAAGGCGACAGCTTATCTAAATCGCCCAGTACTAGCTATTTATCTCGGTTTTATATTTGTTGACGAGCTATAATTAATTACCTATCTAATCTAAAGTGGCGCACGGTTTCCATTGCATTTTATTTTATGCCAGACTAGCGGACCTTCCCGGCTTCGCACGGTTTTAGTTCGCGTCCCTTTTAGAAAATATAATATAGCCTATGTTCACCGGGGATACTGTAGCTTCCCAACGGTGAAAGAATTTTGCAAAGCGGTCCAGTAGTTTCGGAGCCTATTAATTACTAACAAACGAACAAAAAATCAAACCTTTCCTCTTTATAATATTAGTGTAGACTAGATTCTACCCGCAGATTCACACGCGTTTTGCTTTACGCTTTGGACACAGTACCTATAAGCCTATCGACCACTTAGTCCAAGAACACCATCGCCTCATTATATTCATATACAATATTATATTTATCACTTTCATTCATTATACTTCGAATCATAACTAAAAATAATCGTTTTATGATTTCACTTACACTTTATCGATAGATACAGCTCAATAAAAGAATCATTTTTTTTTTTACTTTTATTGAAGCTCTTGCTCTAATGTATACAAATAGAGACTGAACTTTTTTTAGCCTCTTTAATTAAAAAAAAAATTGTATTTCGATTATTTTAATTTATTAAGCAATCCAACAGCGGACATTAATATTATAAAATTAAATTACATTTAATAGTATAAAAACTTAGCTTAAATTAGGCCAAGCAAAGAATAATACAGAGAAAGTAAAAATATTGAAAAGAAAGGTGAGTGAAACTAACAACAGAAAAAGGAAAATCAATTACGTAGTGAAATCAAATAAGCAGAATAAAATAAATCTATTCTACTGTTTATTTTGATCTGCATTCTCTATTCAAATGACTGTAATGAAGTTTTACACACAATCTTTAACAGTAAAGATCGTGTGTAAAACTTCATTACAGTTAAACTAAGAACCCATTTAGCACCACATTATAGCAATTACATAAGGAGCTAGTTATTGCTAGTACCGGTATAATCTTAGCTGAGACAATGATAAGGCTCGGGATAATCTGTGTACGTGCCTGGTGGGAGGAAGGACGACGTCCGATGGTAGAGATGCTGATTGCTGACTCAGGTTTCTGTATTACTCAAACTGGTATTTCTTTACTTTCCTTTTTAACGATACTAGCTGCGCCCCGAGGTTTCACCAGCGTGGTGATATCTCTATGTTATAAATCTTTATGAATCGTAGCCTTTGTGTTATTCTGATATGTAAGCTATATTATTGTGAAGTTTCATCTAAATCCATTCAGTAGTTTTTGCGTGAAATAGCAACAAACATCCTCAAAAACTTTCGCGTTTATAATATTAGTATTAACATATAAGGCTCAGAATAATAGAAGATACAACCGACGACGTGTGCCCAAAAAATTCGATGATTATGACTCATTTTTTTATACGTATAGTAAGTGCGTTTGTACGAGTTGGCTTGGATATACATATATACCAATACTGTTGTTAGTTCTATTATTATCTATAGAGGAACTTCGATATCAGGAGTTGTGTGGTCGTCTATCATTTGGTTGGTTGTCCAGATTTATTAATTTTAATCCTCGTAAAGCAACCATAAAACTGACATTATTCAATTATTATCTTCTATGTTTGATATGTAACTTTGTACAATATTTTTGGTATACTTTGATATAGCCCTTATACAGCAACATACTTTGACATATCTTTTAATGAATTCATTATTTAATTTACTGTAAATATATATATTTTTTAATTTTTAGATTAGGCATGTCTGTCTGCTTGTATTTTTTTATTCCCTTATGGTGTTTCCTATGTCAAAAGTTTATATGTGATAATATTGTAATATCAAAATTAAGTATATGGAACACGAACAACGAATATGGAACATGACATCAAGTGTTACATGTGTACCTACGGTGAAATACGCAAATAGAACACAATACATGAAAATTGAAAGGTCTATCATCGATATTGAACGTCTAGGCATCAGTTTTGCAAACCATGGCATGGCAAGTTTACCCGAAACTCCCCTTTATGGGGAAAACAAAGGCATCTGAGTTGAACGGTCTAGCATCGGATCAGGTCAATGAATACCAGACCTTTGTTGTCTAAGCTTTAGAGAATACCTGACAGGTAGTCATAGTGTATTATGTCCTAGGAATTTTCACCAAAGCCGCAGAGAATTCCTAAATTGCTTTGACTCAGACGTTTTGTCAAAACCTAATAAGAATAAAAGCTGTTTAAATATTTAAAAAAAATTCAAGGTGCTTATACCCATTGGGATCGACATAATTGTTTGGAGAAATGTAGCCCATGACACCACCTACTCAAGACCGCCTGTATCTAGTTTTTTAAGTTTCTTATTTTACTTATTATAAACTTAATAAAGAATTATCTATCTATCTATCTAATCTCCAATACTAAACACCCTATTTAAGGAAACGGCAAGTCGTACACTGCACATTGGTTTAAAGTAATTTTAATGTTTTATGTATGTATGTAATATATTTCCGACAGATTAGTTCACCAAGCTAACTACAAAAGCGTTTAAAAAAATCATTTGCTGTTAGTCAACTTGTTATAAAGCAAAATGTTGCTTTGATTGATATCGAATCACCACCCTGTCAATTCATAGTCACTAAACTCTTGATAGAGTGGTCGTGACCGTCATATCAGCAAGGGTGCCAAGCTTTACAACCCGGCGTCAGTCTTCTCACACCGCTGCTTTCCTGGTAGATTCGTGAGTTAGGTACTCTAAAAACCATATTCAATTTACTTATTGAATAATGAAGAAGTCATAAATAATATGAGAGAAGCTTGCATATCTTTGACGACCGATGTGGCGCGGTGGGCGAAGGTCCGCCTGCGATGCAGGAGGTTGCGGGTTCGATTCCCGCCTCGGAACAATTGTGTGTACGATCTGCAGATATTTGTTTCGGGTGTTCTGGTCGTTTTCTATGTATAATAAAAAAATCGATCTATGTAATATATTATATTATGTATATCAGTTATCTAGTACCCATAACACAAGCTCTGCTTACCTTGGGGCTAGATAATGCTGTGTGAATTGTCCAGCATCATTTATTTATTTATTTTATATATTGCTGTTGATTAATGGAGAATCTATAATGACATATTGATTGTCCATTAGTCAAAAGTTGATTTCAACAAATAAATAGAAATCACAGAAACAACTTGAGTTAAATCTTGCCACTAGCAGCCGAAATTTAAATATATGTAAATGCGGGAACCGACACGAAACTGCCTTTCTATCCACAGAGACTTTATAGCGATACCACGGAGCTAAACCTAGGGAAATGAACCCTATGTCGTAATCCAATGGGTTCGTAATCCTAAAAACCTTTTTTTGGCGAATTTCCCTCGCAGACTACCTCGCAGAGCATTATTTGATAGTAACAAATTCTGGCATCTAAATTAATTTCATTGAACGTAGTCCATCCATTGCAAGTCTAGATTCTAGTTCACGTGCCTACGATACATGCAAACGAAATCCTGGGTATCTCTGGTGGACAAACAGAATTATCTACATACTAGCTGCGCCCCGCGGTTTCACCCGCGTGGTGATAGTATTATAATTTTGGATAATATACTATATAATCATCTTTATAAATTGAAGCCTATGTGTTATTCTGATGTATAAGCTATATTATTGTAAAGTTTCATTTAAATCTATTCAGTAGTTTTTACGTGAAAGAGTAACAAACATCCATCCATCCATACTTACAAACTTTCGCGTTTATAATATTAGTAGGATTATATCGAATTCAAATTGAATAAGACGAGTGAGTTTGGCTATCCAACCTGTACTAAACTTTCTTGGCTCATTTGCGATAAAACTGAACCTGGTAACCTTTTAATCTTAAAACAAAAAAACTTTTACGATTTTTTTACAATTAATTTGCAAGCCGTATATAATTTTGTTTGTGGTTTGTTTTTTTTATAAATTATGTACGGCGTGCAAAATATGTAAGTTTTTCTTAGAGAATTAAATTTGGTTTAATTCTTTAAGAAGTTTTTAGTTGAATATAATTATAGTTTTTCTTTGTTTGAATTTATGAAATAATGAAGAAAACATAATTATTGCTTTTTAGGTATAATTAGGTTTTCTGGCTGAAATTAGCGTTTAATGTTTGGTTATGATCTTGTTTGTCGATAGATTGATTATAGATTTTGTAGGTAGAGCCATAAAACCACGTTAATGGTCTCGATTTCCCTGAAACCCCTTTTTGTGAATTTCATAAAATCTGATTAAATATGGAAAAATAACATTATTTTTTTCACAATATAAACTTTTCAAAGATCTTATACATAATGTATCTATTTGCAATAATACAATACAACACGTAAGGGACCGAGGCTCTCCGGGCTTTTAAAAAAATATTTTTCCTTACAATCGTGGAGGGTACTGCTACAATTGATGTTAACCATCTAAATGAATGATAATATTCATTTATCACATCATTATCTATGTAAAAGTAAAGTAAAGTAAAAAATCATTTATTTCTTTAGGCTTACAAAATAAGCACTTAGACAAGTCATATTTTATATATAAATTATTATCAAATAAAATTATTTTACTGTTCACTTAAATTTTTTGTCCACTAGTGGAAGAAGTGAAATACTAATAACTATTTATGTTTGTATATACTCAAAAACGTAAAACAAGTATACATTTGAAAAATACAATTTCTAAACGTTCGTATTTCAACACAAATTATAATATACGGAGAAAGAAAACTCTGAAAAATAAAGCCATAATGAAAATGAAAAGTTTTTATTTCTTTAAGCTTACAAATAAGCACTTATACACGTCATATTTTATAGTTCACTTCAATTTTTTGTCCACTAGTGGAAGAAGTGACAAGAAACCACTAGTATGTAAATAACTTATGTGTCTAGTACATTTGATTTGCTTATCTGTAAGTTGGTAGATTTTGAGTTGGAGCAAAACTCGTTCCAAGCTTTTTTATCTTCTAAGTAATCTGATATTTTGTAATAAGCTTTTTTACAAAGAATATGTTTAACATTTTTTTTTAATTTATTTATTGATAATTTTTGCAACTCACTTGGAGTTTTGTTGTAGAAGCGGATACATTGCCATTTAAAAGATACATTTATCTTGGTTAGGTTAGTTCATAGGTTAGTTATTCGAAAGTTGAAATAAATTAATTCTGAAAAGAGAAACTAAATAGTTTTTTTACAATAACCCTTGTGCGAGGTCTTAACATTGCGACCTGCGACACAGTATTTTACTTCTGCAGGTCGCATCGCTTCATATTTTTGTTCTAGCACCTAAGTATGTTTCAAAATAAAGACTTTTTACTTTACTTAAATCTAAATCTTATGAAGAAGGCTTTCTACTCCATAGATGATATCATCAATGATGATAATGCTTGGCTAGATGCCGCTCAGTTCCGCACCGATAATAGTATGTAAGAAATTCAATGTTATGCTTAGTTTTAAATAAATATTGACGTGTATCTAAAATCGCAGTATATTTAGATTTAGATATGCAAATCAAATGTACCTATTAGACACGTAAGTTATATGAACATACTAGTGGTATCTTTTTCACTTCTTCCAATAGTAGACAATAAATTGAAGTGAACATTAAAATTAAAATAATATTATTTGATAATAATGAATAGTATAAAATTTGACTTGTCTAAGTGCTTATTTTGTAAGCCTAAAGAAATAATAAGTTTAAGTTTTTATCTGTTCACATATTTTACGCGATCATTTTAGGAATGAATCTTTGTCTTTTTTAGTTTTAGTTTTGTAATTACATGTCTTGATTTACTCTTTACTGTTAACTCTCTATGGCTGTAACATGTATTTTGTGAAGCTGAATTAAATAAATTGAATTGAATTTGTGCTGTGCATTTCACCCTAGCACGCCTTTTTGTACATTATTCTTATGCGTCCTCAACAGTCTGTCCACTGCTGGACGCAGGCCTCCCCCTGATAAAACTTAGCCATCATCGTCATCGGATTTTATTAATTCGTTACTATGGATGTTTGTTATATAAATGAGCCATGATGAAACAGTTATCTGTCATCTTCTTTGTTAGTTCATCATTCAGTAATATTTATACTTACAATTGAATGTAATTAATATAACAAACCCAATTGTACTCATCCTATTAGATAAGAAGGCTATCACTACACACTACATGTCGCTTGTCAAAATTGACACCAGCTACAACGTCAAAATTGGTCAAAATTGGCGTTTGACAGCACTGATTGCTTAATTTACGCCTGTCGCAAACCGGTCGCGAGTTACATAATCACCATACGGGCCCTTAACAAAAATGTCGATTAAAATCATCTAATCGAGACCGTCCGTAAAGAACCGAGGCACACATAGTTTAAAAAAAATCTGGTTTAAGCGACGCGTGACCCGAGAGCTGGTGAGTTTCTGGGAAAGCACATTAACATCGCCCACTATACAGTGGGATGCGGACAATGCAGTCTGCATTCGTCTTGGGGACGCTTCCGACTGGTATTGTTATATGGTTGTTTATGGATCAGTTGAGCTACCTAAAGATTGTGTGCAACAAACTCCAGTTAGCTCAATTTTAAGTACCTACAACATGCTAGTTTTAATTAGTTTATATTATACTTTTTTATTGATTGGTTATTTTATTCATTTATTGGAATTTTCAATTGTATATTAAAAATTCATTACAATAACAATATATACAAAAGTTTTTTTTATTAAGATTAAAAGGAAAAATATATTTTTTCAGTTTTTTCGCAACTGCCTAACATAATGAGCCAAGGGGTATCATCCATACGAACTTCACAAAACGGTTACTCCACTTTGCCCTACATAAATAAATTCAAGGTTAGCGGACCCATTGAGCACCCCTGGGGAACCCTCGCCCTTCCGACTTTCACGCATGCGCATAACTGGCCCAGAAGTGGCGTGAGCAATACAGACCAATACGAAATCAGAACTTCAATAGAAAACGGCAAAACGCAACTGGTTTTCAAACTAACATCGATCTACCTACGTAAGCTTGCACTTGGTTAAAGGTCAAATACAAAAAAGTATATTTTTAGTGATGAAATAGTAAAAAACTAACCTGTAGTCAACATCTGGAGCTTCAAACACAAACACTTGTCCGTACATTCCCGCCAAGAACACGGGGAATAGCAGTAGAGCATAATTCACTATGTTATACTTCCCAAACGCCCCTAATTGTTGCAAAATCACATCCAACCCCACAATAGGAGTTTCTTTCGCCATATTAATCTACCAACTATTGAATCAGATATGTAAATTCATAAAAAAATAAACATTTAAAAATCACACGTTTTCGGCACGCGAATTTGTCAGCTTTGACGTTTGGCAGTTGGCACTCATCTGACGCATGCGCTTTATCTAGATTCTACCAGGGATTTGTGACAGCTAATCCACTGCTTAGCAAACTTTTTTTTATTTCTAAGGAGGTTTTAACTAACGAGACTCCTCCACAACAGTCAAAACACGTTTGAGGATAAAAATACTACAAGAAATTCAACGCTTAGAACGTCGGCACACACTGTGTGGAAACGTGATAGAAATAGTGGTGCGGCCTTATTTCTCATTGGTGCGATAAAGACGGACATAAAATATTGTCTCGCGTGATGTCTGGTGATATTACGGAACCAAAATATCTAATGTGTGTAAATAGGTTAAAATCATTGAACCCTCATTTAGTTACGATAACAATGGTGCTTTTTCAATAACGTTAAATCAGGTTTGGTATTAAAATACCATTATTTATGTTTCAAAGACTGGACGACCACTGTGGCGTTGTGGGCGAAGGTGCGCCTGCGTCGCAGGAGGTTGCGAGTTCGATTCATGTCTCGGGACAATTGTTTGTACGATCTGCAAGTATTTGTTCTGGATGTTCTGGTCGTTTCTATGTATAATAAAAATATAATATACCTAGTGTATTATATACGAGTATATCTGTTGTCTAGTAACAGTAACACAAGCTTTGCTTAGCTTGGGGCTAGATGATTCTGTGTGGATTGTCCATCATCATTTATTTATTTTTATTTATAAAGTGGTACCGAAATAAAACGTGGAACGAACGGAAACGTCTGCGCGCATCCAAGAATCCATCCATCCTTAGGCTCTAGACAGACGGACCGCATTTCAACTGCAAATTTGTAGTTGTAGTTCATTTGCAGTTGCAGTTGACACGACCGCAATAGAACTGCAATCGGACTGCGGAGTTGGTTTGCAGTTCTATTGCAGTCGTGTCAACTGCATTCAAACTGCAAATTTGCGGTTGGATTGCAGTTGAAATACGGTCCGTCTGTCTAGGGCCTAACGGTCTATCCCTGAGAGCCCAGACAATAGCTTCATCCGCTGCACTATTGTGGGAACCGCAAATAGATTCTATAGCTACCTACTCGGTAATGTCATTAAGAAAGTTACAAGTCAAACACAATAAGGTAAGCAATATAGTAGGCATACAATATTATCCTTAAATAATATACTACAAAAAATATTATAAAACTATTCTATAATAAAAAATATATCGAAACGGTAGATCACCGATCGCGAAGGTAGGCTCAAGCGGCCGGTGACTAGGACTGCAGAGAAAGGAACTTCCTGACGATGCGTGCCGAGTCCAAGAGTACCGCCTTTTGGATCTGGCCCGTGATCCAACTTCGAAGCTGGATCAAGGGCCAGATCCAAGGAAGTTCCTTTCTCTGCAGTCCTAGTCACCGGCCGCTGGAGCCTAGCTTCTCTTCAGATGTTGATCGAGGCTCTTCGCTATTACGCTGTTAACCGAAACGATTTATTGGAACGATGTTCGCTGAATGTACATCCCACATGCTGACAATCTCGTTAGCCAAGTCTAGATATTTGCTAAGTAGGTATATATTTCTCAGTTCTAACGAGGTTAGCATCATGTGGTATGGTCATATCAGCGAGCACCGCCCTCCGTTCTAACCGATCTATCCATACAAAATCAGGCTTATTCGCAAGAATAGCATTGTCTGTGATAGATAAAAAAAATAAAAAAAAAATTTATTATTACGAGTATTATAATTATTAGTAGTATGTTATTAGGATTAATATAGACTGGTAAATAAATGTTTGTTTTGCCGGTACCTAATCATAATCCATTCTCTATTTGCCAGCCCTCATCAAGTGTTTGCAAACAGCAAATAACGTGTTGCTACAGAATTATAGGCTTGTATGTTTGTTACAAGATAATAGTCTATGAAAGCAACCGTTGATGTTTTTCTTACCAATTTTCTATCGTAAGCTTAATTTTTTCGTTTATTTATGTTTCACAATAATTAAATCAATCAAAAATCTAAAAGCTAACTTAAACGGTTATTCCGTTTGTCCGTAAGCTCATTAGTCTCTATTATTATAACATTTCAATAAAAACAAATATGTATCTACCTAGTTAAATAGGTAAAAATACAATATATTCTATAACTCAGTTGATTTCTGGGACGCCAATGTTTTATTCTAGGCCTAGAACTACCTGTAGGTATGCCAAATTTCAGCCCGATCCGTTCAGTAGTTTTGGCATGAACAGGTAACAAACATCCATCCATACATCCAGTGTTACGCAATTATAATAATTATTTGTGTGATTGTTATTGCTTTCGGCATAGTATTTCTGTTTTGTCCTTTATTTTTTATAATCATGTTTGTTTTATATTTTTGTGTATTGAATTACAAATAAACTTATTATTCTATTCTATTCTATTACAGAAAGTTTGCATAAATGTTAATTATCTATACATATATAATTAACATTTTTAAATATACTTAACATTTGTATTTTACGCACCTACTTAGTTTAGTAACCAAGCGGATATTTTATTTATTTAATACAAGGAAAACCACATACAGTAAAGAAGTTTGAAGATACAAAACACGTAGACATCCATCAAAGAATTTCTTACACCTACACTATCTGCTTAAGTGGCCCGATTGCCTCAAATATATTTGCCCAAACGCCTTTCAATTGAGTATAATAAAGGAACGATCGTCATCTCTTTATTGGGCGTTTTAGACCAAGATCCAAGAGTGTTTTAAAATTAAATTAAATTAAATTAAAATTAAAATTCTTTTATTTCGGACTACTATAGATCCATAATTTGTTAGTAAATCTTATAATAAATGTTAGTAATTCTTACGAGCTAAAATTAAATTAAATTGAAATGAATAATTAAAATGAATAGTAATAAATTAGAATAAATTAGAAAAAGCGAAGCGACCTTACTGTTATTCATACTCGTATAATCATGTTGATTTTAATATGCCAGGACACACACATAAATAGTTTTTAGTTATTATTTCAGTTTATCTGTATAGTGTGTAAAACTGTTTGCCATTCGAGTAAAGAAAAATAAAATATATAAACAGGCCTTGTAACCAACTAGAACTATTTGACGCGGTAATGAATAAAAACAAGTAGATATATTTACAATACAATACTTACTGCACCATCAATACAAAAAATAATAAAAATACTAAAGGATCTTAATACAAACTATATCTAGTGGCACAATCGGCGGCCTTATCGCTAAAAGCGATCTCTTCCAGGCAACCTTTGGATGGATAGGATCGGTACCTACGTAGTAAAGCTGACGGTGGCGTAATTATTTAAGATAATTATATATAAAATAATTAATATTTATCTTTTATTAAGTGTATATATAAAAATTATAAGTAGCAAGTAGTATTAAGTATGACCAATAGTTGCAAAACTAAGACTAGAAATAAATTTAAATAATGACTGATTAAAACTAATTTTAATGCTTTTTTTGCGTTTTGACCAATTAGAAGGTAAACTTTATTTCGGTGACGGATTGTTGCCTAAATCGATCAGAATGGGGAGTTTTCTACTATAATATATAATAAATAAAAAAATAATGCTGGACAATTCACACAGCATTATCTAGCCCCATGGTAAGCAGAGCTTGTGTTATGGGTACTATAGATAACTGATATACATAATAGAATATATTACATGGATAGATTTTTTATTATTATTCATAGAAAACGACCAGAACACCCGAAACAAATATCTGCAGATCGTACACACAATTGTTCCGAGGCGGGAATCGAACCCGCAACCTCCAGCGTCGCAGGCGGACCTTCGCCCACCGCGCCACATCGGTCGTCATATAGGTGAAGCTAGATTACCACTCGCTCACTGACTGACAGAATTGTCTCTTTGATGGTATTTGGGAAGTTTAGTACCGCAAAGATAGAATTGTTAGATTTGTTTTCAAAGTCATGTAGATGGAGAAAAATGTTTTGAAAGCAATAAAGCCTCCTTTGCCCCTCTAGACTAGACCCTATTAAAAAAAACAAAAATTGCCCTAACATTGTCTCCTATCCCGGGTGGAACATTGCGGCGAGCGAAGCGAGCCGTGCTGTACCCCCTACGCCCCCATCCCCTGAATTTCATTGCCCCCATCAACATCTTAGGTATGGGTAGGTATTGTTTTCGGTCAACTTGTTGAGGATGTCGAATTTAATGACGGCCTGTGTCGAATTGCAGTTAGCGAAGCGAACCGCAATGCGGCACCAGTCACGCAGCAAGGCGAGCGAAACAAATACTTGCAGAAATAAATACTTCGAGTTCGAATAGAGGGAGTATAAGGACGGTCTTATCGCGGAGAATATCTTTCAGGCAACCTTAGGATGGGCTGGACATGTAGGAACAACGTTAGAACGTTGGCAGAGCTTGTCTTATGAGTACTAGATAACAGAATATACATACATAATACAATACATTACATAGATATACTATATTTTTTATTATACATAGAAAAACGACCAATCGTAAAAACATTTGTCCCAAGGTGGGTATCGAACCCGCAAGCTCCAAAACGCTGGCAGACCTGCGCCTGCCACTGCCACCGCGCCACAGAAGTTATTGTAAAAGATAAAACCTCAATGAAGCCGTCCAGAAGCATATTATAGACCACTTGGTACGCCCGCGGCTTCGCTCGCGTGGAAATCTATGTGTCAAATGTTTTATAAATCTTCCTCTTGAATCACTCTATCTATTTAAACAAACCGATTCAAAACCCGTTGTGTAGTTTTAAATATCTAAGCATACATAGGGACAGACAGACAGCGGGAAGCGACTTTGTTTTATACTACACTAGCTGCGCCCTGCGTTTTCTACCGCGTGGTGATAGATATTTTGGATAATATACAATATATCTTTATGAATTGTAGCTTATGTCTTATTCTGATATGTAAGCTATATTATTGTGAAGATTTTCATCGAAATCCATTCAGCGGTTTTTGCGTGAAAGAGCAACAAACATACTTACATACATCCTCACAAACTGTCGCGTTTAGTAGTGTTAAGGTCGGAGTTCTCCGGCTCGTAGACCAACTGTTATAGTCGGAGAACTCCGACCTTAACAGTTTGTCCTTCGAGCCGGATATCGCTGTCGATAAGATGTTGAATCTGCTTACAATATTCCATTTTCAACTAGTAGGATAGTAGTGATTTTGAATAGTGATAGTTGGACAGCCCGAAACAGAGCTTAGCCACAGTATACCAGTTACTACATCAGACAAAAGGCTAGAGCACAATAGCGCTGCGGTCGCCGGTCTTCCCGCTGATAGCATAGGGGCGTATGGTTACCTGGACGGACACGGGGCAAGATCCGATAATAACTTACTGTTAAATTTAGTTATCTCAGCATAGTTGGGAGGGCGAGTTTGGAATTTGCAAGATGGTAATAAAAAAGTTCTTGGAACCTGGATTTGGGTCGTTCCGCCAAGGCCGGGCAGTAAAAGCGTTAAAAAAAGCAAATGGACGTCAAATCTTCTACACAGATTCATCAAAATTAACGATGAGTTCGGACGAGGCCCTCCGTCGATTGGTTTTGATCTAATAAAAGCACTCAGTCGATGCACTCATCCCATCACTGGTCAGAGTTCTATTGCATGTATTAGCTCGAGAATTACCACATTATCACATATCAGGCGATGAGCACACCATTATATAACATCGTATATATTTTTTAATTACAACATCAGTTTACTTAACATTCATCTCTTCTCTGTGTAAAAAGAAGCAAAAGGAAGTCAAATCTTCTACACAGGGGTTTTAAGGACGCGTTGCCCTTGCTTTGCGAATGCTTGATTCTTTCGAATAGAGACTTGATTGTGCGCGCTACGTAGAGAAAACGTTCGGATTCGTCATACGCATGGCTGTGTTCACGGGCCGGCCTGACGTATGTCAGGGCTGTCGGACACCGCGAAGGATTCACGAGATAGGTCCATTGCAAATGTGGAAACCTGCTTAACCCAGAGAGTTCCTGGGGGACCAGGATTTAGAATAGCTCCCCGATCCAATGCACTACTTTACTGTGTAGAAACGGACTCCCCATGATTGAGTAAATTCGTGTTCTATACCTGCTACAGAACCGGAATAAAGCGTTTGCGCGATCTAGGAAACGTCAACAAAATGCTGATTTATTGCTTTATTTCAGCTGGAACCTTAGCAGTGTTTACTTTTTGTACTCTTTTTACATTTGTAATTATGTTTAGAATTGGTTTTCATAATTTTAATTGGATAATAAAGAAGTTAGTTTTAGAGGCGAGCGAAACGGAGCATACTATACAAGTGAGAAGGACAAGGACAACAACTTGTAAAGGTTAAATGCGTCGCTCAGTTCCGCCATCTATTATGGAGTTAAGGAACTACGTGCGAAGGGCTAAAGACGCAGAAAACGGGCATAATAAAAACGAATTTTTACAAGAAGTTTACAAGTTAGTAATAATTGTGGGCAGATAATAATTTTAACGATTATATTTTAGATCCTGTATTCTATCACCAGACCAGATCCTATATATTGCTTAGCTAAAAAAATATAAAAATATTATAAGTAACTTGGGTCATGTAAAAAGTCATAAAAAGACAAAATGTAAAAGGCACAAACACAGACATAAATCCCTATTATTAGAAAAGAAGAAATACAAATTGATTTCCCTACCTTGATTATACCTACTTTTCTGCTCTACCGCGACACTTATACGAAAAGCTGGGTATAGGCTGGATTGAATGATTTACGATGTTCATAGGAAAGCGAATATCATTGGTAAAATATCAATTAATATTTTAATGATTTAGTTAGTGTTCAGTTGTAGGAAACAGACTATGTTTATCTTCGGGCTTATGACAATTTATATTATTTTCTAGTTGTTAGCACTTAATGCGAATACAAATTTATCCTACTATAATATTATTTAAACGTCAAAGTTTGTAAGTATGGATGGATGGATGTTTGTTACTATTTCACGTAAAAACTACTGAATGGATTTTAATAAAATTTCACAATAATATAGCTTACATATCTGATATGTAAGCTATATTATTGTGAAGTTTAACACATAGGCAATTCATAAAGATATAGTATAGTATATTATCCAAAATAACTATCACCACGCGGGTGAAACCGCAGGGCGCAGCTAGTTTATTCATAAAGATGTCAGATAAACAATGTCGGGTCTTATCGATAAGTAGGTATATATTCACTGCATGCGCCATAGGGGCGTATGATAATGTCTCGAACATATACTATGTATATACTACTATTATATCACTACATAGTATAAAACAAAGTAAGTTCCCGCTGTCTGCTGTCCCTTTGTATGCTTAGTATCTTTATAACTACGCAACAGATTTTGATGCGGTTTTTTTAATAGATAGTAAATAAATAAATAAATAATTTTATTCAAAACAACTTAGGACTAAATGGATTACATGAGTCAATTATCTTATGTTCTTAAGGTCTAAAATAATACATATGCCTGAACTAGGTTAAAACCTGTATCTCAGGCAGAAAGTGCTTCAAACGAAAAATTATAATCACACAATCAGTAGTCATAATAAGACAACTTAATAATATAATATTATAAAATAGTGATTCAAGAGAAATGTTTATAAACCACCTATTGTACTGTACTGTACTTGTTTATAATTGTATCTCTATGTTAATTGTGTGTTTGTCTTTAGTATGTACCAAATTTTTTTTAATCTATCTTATGGGACAATATTATCTTTTGGTACAATAATGGCTAAAAATAATAATAAATAATAATATGGCAGGCGTCCGTAGTCTCCCCTATAGCCCGATTACCCAGTCCATCCGTCCATCACAATAGCCTGGTTTTATTTCTTTAATTTTTCTTTACAATAGTCTACACCTGGCGGATACCATCTTTGGGTCATATTGTGCACCCGAGGATGATACCCGCTATGTGCAGCCATCGCCTTTAGATTAACTCTCTGTGCTGTTGGCTTCGGCCCCACACAAGCCTTCCAAAGGACCGGGTCACTTTATGGCCCGAGATCATGGTAATATAATAAATAAATAAATCTATCTTTTATCTAAACACATAGATTTCCACGCGAAGCCGTGGGGCACAGCTAGCTAAATAACAATCGAAGGAAACAAGACGCTCTAACAAGCAGAATATCATCCGATATACGAGTATATTGTCCTGCTCTACATTATAGCTAATTCCGAGAAAACATAACAAGTCCCTTTATTTACGATACCTACCTTGTTATATTTTATTTCTATAGATTGCCACAATCATAGAAATGTGTACAGTCGTAAATATCTGTTACAAATGAAACCTTATTACTGAGATTTGGCAATTTTCTACTGCTTGTGGAAAGGTAGAGCACCATTATGCTGAGACAGGACGAGGACAGGACCTATTGGTTCGCTTGTTAGATTCGCTTGTTGCTTTTATATAGATGCGTAGTTAATTTATTTAATTTCCTTATGTTCTTATATACCTATATTATAATATGTAGTAACAAGCTGTACCTACTTGTGAATCAATAAATGAATTTTCTTTGTTTCTTTCTTTCAATTTAGCGATATTCTACAGTCTAGGGGTCATTGGAGATATATTTCGGACGAAGGTCCGCGATGCAGAAGGGTTCGATTCCCTCCTCGGGACAAATGTTTGTATGATCTGCAAATAATAATATTGGATAAGATTTATGAAGTTAGGTACTAGTTTCTGCTCCTGGCTTCGCACGCCTTGTGTCTATGGAAACTTTTACAGATTTTTTCTATTTCATGGGAACTATATTTTTTATTTGTTTACCGGGATAAAAAGTAGCCTATTTAATTATCCGTTTTAATTGCCGGTAGGTACTAGTTTTTAACCTGCTTCGAAAAAAGAGGAGGTTCTATTTGCTCTTGTATGTATGTTTTTTAATGTGTTTGTCGATTTCTCTGTCAATTATGAACCGATCGACCGAGCCAAAGTAAAGTAATTAAGTAAGAAAATTTAGGTTTTATTTTGTAACTAGTTTCTGCACGCGGCTTCACACGCATCGTTTCTATGGAAACGTTAACATGTTAGTTATATCTGATATGGGAACTGTTTAATGGTATAAAAAGTAACCCATGTTTGATTTCAGGCTTAAAGTTACTTATTTCTATAAAAAAAAACACCCTTCACTAGTTTTGGCGTTGGTAAAGAAGTAACAAACATCCACCCATTCATCCATTCATCTAAACATCCAAACTTTCGTATTTTTTAAAACTTTTTTAGATTTAAAGGTAGGTAAGTGGTTGTCTGGTAGAGATCGCTCTTGAGCGATAAGACCGCCAATTGTATATAGTTTTTTTAAGTTTTTATTTTACATTGTCATTTTATACTTAGTGTGCAATAAAGAATTATCTATCTATCTATCTATCTAAGTGGAAAAATCTGGAAGTGTACGTGACCTGGTTTTCCTTCTGATATTTTTACGCTATGCCAGAGTAATGAGCTATCTATATTTTCATAGTGAACAACAATCCATGCATTTTACGATCAGAGCCAAGATAAGCGGCCCATTTCCAAAGAAAACTCAATTTTTCTCGTCTTCAGCTAAGTTGGGATGGAATTTTTCCAAACGGTTGAAATGCCGTAATGTTAGAAAATTGAGATTTTACTTAAAGATTAAAGAAAAGGAAATAACTAGGGTATCTGATCTAAACGTATAATAACCCATATCAATATGTCATCATTATCATCAGCCTATATTAGTCCGTTAGCTGGCCATAGGCCTCCCCCAATGAGCGCCATAGCGCCCCGTTTACAGCTTGCCGCATCCAGCATCTACCTGCAGTCTTTCGCAGGTCGTCATCCCACCTGGTCCGAGGGCGTCCTACACTACGTTTACCGAGTCGTGGTTTCCACTCAAGAACACGTTTGCCCAGCGGCCATCGGTTCTTCGCGAGATATGGCCGGCCCACTGCCACTTCAGCTTGCTAATTCTCAGAGCTATGTCGATAATTTTGGTTCCCTGTCGTATGTATTCATATTTCAATATGTATATAGCGACAAAGTGCCTTGAGTTGCGCGTCCACTGCTGCACTGCATCGGAATCGTACGCAGTGTACGCCACAAATTTACAATATGCCGATAGGGTGTGTCCACTGCTTTCGCATTTTGCATCGGCAATATAGGTATTTTCAAAGCGCTCGGGTTTGCCGATGACGTCATCGATGTAGATATCTATATTATCTACATCGATGACGTCTTCGGCTATATCTATATAAACTTTAAACGTTTCCATGGAAACAACGCATGTGGAGCGGCGGGGAGAAGCTAGTAGTTAAATAAATATTCTTATAGCATGGGTCGTAGTGTTCTTATATGGCAGTATCCAAGCAGCAGCTATTTGAAGCATCAAATGTTAATGTTGGCCAGTATGGCTGGTTGGCCAACAACTTGGTCAATATTAGCATACCCTCATGGCATAGCTTATTTCCTAATATGTGTTTAGGTCTCAGATACAACGATTTCTTAGTACTTGCCTAATCTACATACCCACCTGCCATTTACGAATCAAATTAACCCATTTCTGGCGTCATTGCGATTTTATATTTCCCTGTCTTATTAATGTTATAATTATAAACATGCTCGGTAAACGTAGTGTAGGACGCCCTCCGACCGTGGGATGACGACCTGCGAAATACTGCAGGGAGATATTTGCTGGATACGTCAAGTTGAAGACAGGGCGCTATGGCGCTCATTAGGGAAAGTCTATATCCAGCAGTGGACTAACATAGAATGATGATTAATGCTATAGCTACAAATTAAAAAAAAATCGAAACCCTGTCTGTGACTCATGCTGAATGGATGATGATTCATCATCATCATCATCAGCCTATATTAGTCCACTGCTGGACATAGGCCTCCCCCAATGAGCGCCATAGCGCCCTGTCTTCAGCTTGATGCATCCAGCAACTACCTGCAGTCTTTCGCAGGTCGTGATCCCACCTGGTCGGAGGGCGTCACGACACGTCAGAACACGTTTGCCCCAGCTGCTCAGGATGATGATTAAATATGGCAAAACATAGATTGTATATTTAGGCAGGACCTTTTTGTATATAAGTGAAGTACTTTTGTATATTTACTAGTGTAGGTTTACGATTTGGGGCAAGTTACTTTTCCGCAAGTTTTATTGCTTGTAATCAAAAAAACGCAAAAAATTTGAATCTCGTCCAACACGAAACCTGTGACGAAACTTTCCATCTTAAAGTAATTAATATTCCCCTAGGGAGATATTTCGATATTACGAGATCTGACCCGATTCCACGATTCATAAATTCTTCAATTAATATAAGTGCTGCCAATTAACGAAAATTGAAATTCAATATTTTGATCGTTGTGGGGTAAAAAAAAATCTCAGAAGAAAATGTCGCATGTTTTTAATGATTCGAATTCTGTATAATTGATTCGTGATGCTCAAGGTTTGTCCTTTTGGTTATTGGCAAAGGGAATGGATTTTTTACGAAAATTAGTCTAAGAGGAGGATCCGGGCGTAAAAAACTACGCCGAGTCTTCTCGTCAATGCTTGAAGCATTGAATAAATTAAATAATGTATCTTACTTTTTCATGGTCTGAGATAAATGAATTTATTATTATACACTCATTTATTTAAAATTCTCGTAGAAAATACATTCATTTTTCTTTTATTATTATTATGTATCTCATTACCATGATCTCAAGCCATAAAGTGACCCGAAACTTTGGAAGGCTTGCGTGGGGCCGAAGCCAACAGCACAGAGGCTCTTTGAGAAAGTTTATCTAAAGAAAAATTCTATTATTATTATTATTATTGCGATACCGAATGACAATGCTTGGATGACGAATGAAAGATTTCAATCGGTGGGTTCTACCTGTCATGACCGAGAGGGTAAACGTGTTTTAGAGTGAAGATCGCGAGTCGGCAAACGCAGTGTACGTTTGCCGGAGTCCGGATTGAGATTAGACCTTCTAACCTGCAGTCAACTAAGCGGAGATTCGTTCCCCAACGCCAAAAATACTTACTTTTAAAAATAACAATCTAATCATTTTTTTTTTTTTTTTTTTTTCGAATGGACTATTATGCTGTTGACCTCAGATGGCCATGACAGCGTTACCGGACTTTTGGCGGGCGCAGAGGGCGCCTCGCCGGTAAAAATTAGGTTGGGGCAACACGCACAAGGGCCACCACTTAGGTGCGAGCCTCGGCTTGGGCTGTTGCCAGATGCTACAAGAGGGTAGGGAGGTAACGCCTTAAGTGCACGAGTGCACCTGAGGGCGGAAACGGGGAATTCTTCGACCCCGCATCCGGCGGGGTCGGTTATTGGTCGGGTGTGTAGTGTGCGGAAGCTGAGTTGTTGCCGTCACTTCCGGGTTAGCGTCAGTGAGTGGGTCAACGGGGTCACCAAGAACGTGTCTCGGTCTACGGAGGAGAGACAATCTAATCAAATAAAAGTGAAACAAATTTATCAAGCGGTGGAAATCGAGCCCGCAGACTTCTGTCTTACCTTTTTTTATGTCACGAACGTTGAATAGCTTCTGTACAATAGTTTAAAACAAAGTCGCTTCCCGCTGTCTGTCTGTCCCTGTGTATCTTTAAAACTACGCAACGGATTTGACGTGGTTTTTTAAATAGATAGAGTGATTCAAAAGAAAGATTTATTAATCATTTGACACATAGATTTCCACACGGGCGAAGCCGTGGGGCGCAGTTAGTTTATAAGAAATGCAATAAAAATCACGGGTTCCGTACATAAATCTTGTTAGCATCGGAATTAGGTATAACAATAATTATCGGCTCCGTTTACACAGGACGGGCGATTACCCACAGCTGGGGTTATTTTACGCGTTATTTGCCACATTGGGGCGAAATTCTTTTCGTTGGATGTTTTGTAACATATGCTTGAGAAATTAGCATAATGATTGGCCTTTTCTAAATAAAAAACAATACGAAAGAATATAATAGAAAGACTTTTATTCATAATAACTAAAATTTACAAATAACACACTTATAGAAATAGGTACATGTACAGAGTTGTTACAAAAAGGCTCTAACTCAGCATAATGCTGGCTAAGCTCCGTAAGAGAATTAGCCGCGCTGATAGTGGATAACGAATGTGCTAGTTTAAAATGTACAGATAATAGATATTTAATTTTTAAGCATTTTTTGAACTTTTTATACAAACAAACAAAAAATAAATTTATACGTTAATTTTAATGTTTTATGCTTGGTTTCTATTGTATTTTTATTATGTATGGACAACATGTCTGAATAAACAATTTTTTTATTCTTATTTATTTATGTCATTCTAGTTACTGCTAGTACGAAGTTCCCTATTATGAAGATCTAAGCCCATTACCTAGTACCTAATTCTAGGGAATTATGTAGCTGGGATCACATGCGTGGTAGGCAGTGATAAGGATTTCCTGTGATTAACTGCATTGTGTCCCACATCAATAGCACTGACATTATGCAGCGTGTAAATTGTCTTCACTGATAAACTGGGTAGTAGGGTAAAGGGGGGGTATTCATCTCAGTGGCAGTCTGTGTCCCATTAGACCTCGCGTCTGAAAATCACTGTTGAAAAATAGTAAAATAATGTTCGACAATCCACACAGCATCATCTAGACCCATCATCAGCCATCTAGCCATCAGAGCTTGTGTTATGGGTACTAGATGACAGATATACTTAATACAATAGATTACATAGATGGATATTTTTTATTATACATAGATAAAGACCAGAACACCCGGAACAATTATATGCAGATCGTACACACAATTGTCCCGAGGCGAGAATCGAACACGCAACCTCCTGCGGACCTTCGCCCACCACGCCACAGAGGTCGTAGTCGTGATAATGATTTTAAACGTCGCAACGCTGGATTTACTATCGACATAAATTCCTAATTTTAACAAGAAAATATTTAGCTTTCCTTGCTACTTATTGAGCCCATTTAAACTTGATTGTAATTTTCAGAAGAATATCAGCAAGTTTGGTTTTTTGGCAGTGCAATTTTCTGGAAGCACGTATACCTCCTGGGGCGTCAATCCAGACCTTACTAATAGAGCTATCTTAATCAGATGGGAATCACGGTTTTGGTAAAAAGTTGGTATACTTTAGGTAGGTATCTGTTTTTCTCGAGGTTCTATGATTACTCAGAACTTATTTTGCTATCAAAACTTTGTTACATTTTTAAAAACAATAACATTTGATTCAGAAATATTCAGGATACGTTGAAGTTACTTATTTCTTGTATTACAATATTCCACAAAACATAGTCGAAAGGGATTCCTGTCGCGGTGTATCCGAACGGCCATCGGAACAGTGCGGTGTTTCCGAACGTTTTTATGTATAGACTCAACATGGCGACCATTCCATAAAATCAATTCGATTCGCCTCACCATTCTAACCTTATCTCGTAAATTCTCTTTTAATACAAACATCAAAAAGTCCTGGAAACTTTAATTTTGACACCACCCGACCAGTAGCCGAACCAATTCCAAATACTCAAAAATTTGAGGTTATTTAAATATCAGTTTTATGTTTTATTAACCCGATTCAGAATTTCATATTGATTGATTTCTATAATTACGTTCTTTTCCTTCCCATTACTAACTTAATCCGTAAGTGTAAAATAAGTGATTCCGGCTCTTGTTTCAAATTCCGTTTTATCGCCGCATGATCCGACTCGTTTCCATTAAACCTTCAAAGGTTTCTGCTACATTTACTCTAAACTTCTCTGAACGAGTTTTCAAGTTTGACATTTGCCCCTACTACTGGTAATATAGAACCAAAGTTATCATCGACATAGCTCTAAGAATTAGCACGCTGAAGTGGCAGTGGGCCCGCCATATTTCGCGAAGAACCGACGGCCGCTGGGGCAAACGTGTTCTTGAGTGGAGACTACGACTCGGTAAACGTAGCGTAGGACGCCCTCCGATAAGGCGGGATGACGACCAGCGAAAGACTGACGGTAGATGCTGGATGCGGCAAGCTGAAGACAGGGCGCTATGGCACTCATTGGGGGAGGCATGTCCAGCAGTGGACAGCTATAGGCTGATGATGATGATGCTGATGATGACTGGTAATATTACAATTTAAGCTGACTGGTTTCAAAACTGTCATGGCAGCGCAGAAAATTATTCATAGGCATATTACAAACAAAAAAAAAACACCTAATGGCATGTCATGTTGAAATAAGTGAGGTTTATGACACGTAAGTAGCGTCCTCATTTCAGTCTGGGCGAGCTAATTCTGTACTATTTTTGTTCTGAAGAAAAACCTAATTGAAAAGCTGTTAGTTTTTTTTCTGGTTAGTTCCGCCCGACAACAAAACTACGATTAAATAACTGGTTGAATTATGTGGAAGAATTTTCTGGAATTATAACTGTTTATCTATAAGGAAGAAGTTACCTGTTCGCAATTTCATTTCCCTCTACACAACTGTTTGGTTAACTAGTCGTTCATGTTACTTTCGAGTTGCTAATAATTTATAACATTAACTTTGCTTTCGAGTTACTTTAGTAGCTTAGCTGCTATCAAGAAGTTAGGAACTCTTCCCGAGAGGAAACGCATTTAAATCTTTACAGGTGGGACCACATTTATATTCCCAAATGGATAAAAGGTAATCATTTCTGCCAGCAGCTTCGCTCTCTTGGTCTTATTAATATTTGGTACTAGAATAGAAGTATTAATATTGGTACTTATTATTTTTGTATTTAATTAGTGTATTATTTAGTTTGGTTTTTATTTGACGACCGATGTGGTGGGGTGGGCGAAGGTCCGCCTGCGACGCAGGAGCGGGTTCGATTCCCGCCTCAGAACAATTGTGTGTACGATCTGCAGTTATTTGTTCCGGGTGTTCTGGTCTTTTTCTATGTATAATAAAAAAATATCTATCTATGTTATGTATTGTATTATGTATATCAGTTATCTAGTACCTACCCATAACACAAGCTCTGCTTACCATGGGGCAAGATAATGCTGTGTGAATTGTCCAGCATTATTTATTTATTTATTTAATATTTGTTTTTTTAGTACTCTTTCTACACCCCCTGCCTTTCTTAAATTCACATAATTATTTCCATCCAAAGGTTGCCTGGAAGAGCGCTATTAAGCGATAAGGCCGCCCATTGTACTCCTCACATAGTCACATAAAATGTATTTTTGTAATGATTTGATTATGGTGTAGAATAAAGAATTATTGTAAAGATTTATAAGTACAACTTAAACAAAAAACATTATTTAAAACACGTTATAAAACTAAATTTGACTATGAAAACGTTTAAGGTTATTTCAATCCCAATCAAACTAATTTATGATATAAAAAGTGGCCTAAGAACTACCTGATTTTGCATACAGGTAGGTAGCTGTAACCCTGGAATAGAACAGCCCGATCCGTTCAGTAGTTTTGGCATGAACTAATCAAACATCCATCTATGCATCTAAACTGATTGCATTTATAATAATAGTGTTACTAAAGGCAAATACACATAGTTCATACTTTCTTAAGGTAGCGAAAGTATTTCCACTGGATATCTTGCAAAACTTCAAAAAGATCTTTACAGGCCTACTTACTAAGAACTTTTTTCGAATACAAAAATCTTTGTTTATAACAGAACTTATTGTACCTATAGGGTAGAATTAAAAAAACTGTTTAGTAAGTCAGTTAATTTTGCATATTTATAACCGAATAATAAAAAACTACATAAGCTAGTCTATGCCAAGGTACTAAGCTGAAGGGGTGGATTCTGACATCCGAAGAATCACCCAATAGTAGCCATACCAGTTACGTAGCGCTTCGTTATTTTTAATTTTAAAAATCATTAGTAACGGGAATATGAATAATGTAAAAGAGGTGTTCTTGTGTGGAGACCACAACTTGGTAAACGTAGTGTAGGACGCCCACCGACCAGGTGGGATGACGACTTGCGAAAGACTGCAGGTAGATGCTGGATGCGGCAAGCTGAGGACAGGGCGCTATGGCGTTCATTGGGGGAGGCCTATGTCCAACAGTGGACTGATATAGGCTGATGATGATGAAAAGAGGTAGGCCTTAATCAAGGAACACCTTATCCAACGGGTGCATGAATGATGATATCACTGTCACTATCACACCTTTAAAATCGACACCAAATACTTTGATTGATTTTACGCTTAAACAGTAAGCTGTTTAAGCGTAAAATCAAATTATCTTATAGGTCATATCAAATGCATATAAAAACGAAGTGTAGAAGCGCCTTTCTAAAAGAACTTAGCAACACTTTCATTTTGATCATATGGACTCGGAAGGGGTTCGTTTGCAATTCCCACTCTATTTTATGATACCAAAATTCACGATAACACCCGAACCTAAAAGTACGAATGTAGTGCAAAAAACTCACTCAATATCAGCGAAAAATCCCAGACAGCTGACTGGGCTTTCACACGCCAAAAATGGCGGGAAAAATGGCGAAATGGCGACAAACCTACCTCGCTAACGAACCTCTTTGTTACTACACCTGCCTGCCTGAATTTAGGAAATAGCACGGAGCATACTTTCCTTTACGATACGGCACGGAAATTGAAACTTCATAGAGTACTTAAGTAGAGAAAAATTTAATGATAGGAAAAGCACAGACAAAGTATATAGTAGACTAGCTGCGCCCTGCGGTTTCACCCGCGTGGTGATAGATATTCTGGATATTATACAATGTATCTTTATCATATCTTTATAAATTGTAGCCTATGTGTTATTCTGATGTATAAGCTATATTATTGTAAAGTTTCATTAAAATCCATGCAGTAGTTTTTACGTGAAAGAGTAACAAACATCCATCCATACTTACAAATATCCATCCATACTTACAAACTTTCGCGTTTATAATATTAGTAAGATTTAATAACACAACTGATAGTTATGATAGTGCTTATGATTTTATAACATTCTTGACAAGTTAAAAAACAAGGAGTATAAATCTTTGAGAAAGCTTCAAGAACTCGCAAAACTTCTACAGCAAAAACTCCACGCGTCTGTTGCACAAACGAGTTTCTATCGACCGCTCACAGATGGCGCTACCCGTCACTAAATAAGTCTAATAAGAACAAAGATAAATCTAAGCACTTTATTTAGACCTCGCATAACATAACAGAGATTTTTAGTGTGAAATTTTATGGAAGTAAGAAGTTATTGAGTAAATAAATTATTCTACCTTTCTCTCGTAGCAGGCAGTGTGCTACGAGCCGTCGCAGCGGGTCTACGCCGCTACGCCGCCCTACACCGCCCAGCGGACCAAAACAAATGTAAGAAAACAAACACTAAAATCTATTTGGAAAACTAAATAAACGTGGTGTTTTTTGTTTGTGCAAAGTGAAAGTGTTTTTATTGGTTTTGATATTTTGTGCTTTAATTTGTGATAGTTGTTGGTTACTGAAGAAGGTAAGAGTATTTTCTTTTATTAACGTTTGATAACCGTCTAAATTGCAGTGTTAACACAGAAACCACTAACTGAAATAGTGTTGCCAGATAATATAACAAAATACTTAGCGAAATTTCATTAGAAATAGGAAGAGATTCGTTTTAAGATTATGAATAATTTATTTATAACTCGAAGTAAAACCAACGTATATATTATGTATATAAACTTATTAGGTATTCAAAATAAGAGAAAGGAAACACATACAAATATCAGTTTAATAGTTTAATCGATTTTTTTATAAAAATAGTGGAGAACTTTTAAATCCCTTGCAAACTAAAGTATAATTGAGCAAATCACTCGTAAAATACGATTATCGACCGAATTATTGAACACAATACCATACAATATAACATTATTGCACCATCAATACAAAAAAATAATAACAATACTAAAGGATCTTAATACTAACTATAACTAGTGGCGCAATCGGCGGCCTTATCGCTAAAAGCGATCTCTTCCAGGCAAACTTTGGGTGGATAGGATCGGTACGTTTTAAAGCTGACGGTGGCGTAATTATTTAAGATAATTATATATAAAATAATTTATATTTATCTTATGTACATAGGTATATAAAAATAGATAAAAAAAAACAGGAACAATTAACATAATAACATAGAAAATAAAATACAATAATAATAATATAAATTGATAAAACGATAAACGTACGTAAAAACGAATCCCTTGCCCAAATTTATGAAATCCAATAATCTCTTAATCCGATTTATATTATTAATGAGGCCGTACTGAAACCTAAATTATATATTATCGATATAATTGTCATTTTGGTATCGATACCTACACGATTCGATCCCTAGTTATTACTAGGGATAGAATAGCTCTGCTTAGCTTTACGCTAGATAATGCGGTGTGAATTGTCCAGCATTATTATTTATTTATTTATTAATTAATGGGCAAATTACATTGTTACGCTTTTTTTATGTACGATCTTTTACACATGTAATTGCAATGAATATACTTTGACTTTGATATTTCGTCTGTTTGCCCTTTTCGTCTGTAAAGGCCTACTATAGCCCCTTCCCCTTTACTGATCGACACAAATAAATAAATAAATAATGCTGGACAATTCACACAGCATTATCTAGCCCCATGGTAAGCAGAGCTTGTGTTATGGGTACTAGATAACTGATATACATAATACAATACATTACATAGATATATCCTACTAATATTATAAACGTCAAAGTTTGTAAGTATGGATGGATGGATGTTTGTTACTCTTTCACGTAAAAACTACTGAATGGATTTTAATGAAACTTCACAATAATATAGCTTACATATCAGAATAACACATAGGATACAATTTATAAAGATATATAGTATATTATCCAAAATATCTACCACCACGCGGGTGAAACCGCGGGGCGCAGCTTGTAAAAAATAATGCTGGACAATTCACACAGCATTATCTAGCCCCATGGTAAGCAGAGCTTGTGTTATGGGTACTAGATAACTGATATGCTTTATACAATACATTACATACATAGATATATATATTTTATACATAAAGAGTCTTGTAATAGTAATTGGACAGTTTTTGTTGTTTACATATTAATATCTATGTAGTTTATAAGTAGTAGCCACCTAGCTAAATATTCCCGTGCCCTAGCAGGGTGCATATTTGAAGCATTTGGTCTATAAGATCCCTTGTACAACATATTTGTAATAAAAATATTAAGTACTAGCTGCGCCCCACGGCCTCGCCCGCGTGGGAATTCTACGCAATTCTACCATGTTTTCTCACCGTTTAAACCTTCCCTGGACTACGACAAACATTTCAAAATCACCATTTGACGACCGATGTGGTGGTGGGCGAAGGTCCGCCTGCGACGCAGGAGGTTGCGGGTTCGATTCCCGCCTCGGAACAATTGTGTGTACGATCTGCAGATATTTGTTCCGGGTGTTCTGGTCGTTTTCTATGTATAATAAAAAATATCTATCTATGTAATGTATTGTATTATGTATATCAGTTATCTAGTACCCATAACACAAGCTCTGCTGACCATGGGGCTAGATAATGCTGTGTGAATTGTCCAGCATTATATTAATATATTATATTATATTAATCAGCTAAATCGGCCCAGCCGTTCTCGAGTTTTAGCGAGACTAACGAACAGCAATATATTTTTATATATGTATAAAGAAGATAAAGATTGCCCGTTTGCGCAAACTTTTAGCAAGAACAATCCACGTATTTCCCCTTTCCAATGAAAATGTTAACAAAAAGTAAACATTTGTAAAAAGTAATGGCAAGAAAAGACAAATTCATTCTCCAACACAAATAAACCGTTGAAATATAGCGATTTGATTAAAAACTGTTTACTCTAGGGTCGAGCCTCACTTAACCGCGCAATGTCTTATCTATACAAAAAAAAAAATACAAAATACAAAATTATTTATTTGCCATTTCACTTAATATGTTCACATTAGTGGCGGCCCCCGCACGAGGCAAGCCTGTGTCGTGGGAAGCCTGTTTACAAAGTTAACTTTAACGATACAGATTTAAAGAAACTGATACAGGGCAAACAAACAAATACAATAAGAAAATAAAACTAATCAATTATATATGTAGGCTATACTTCTATACTAATATATACTTATACTAATATTGTAAAGAGGAAAGGTTTGATTTTTTGTTTGTTTGTTTGTAATGAATAGGCTCCGAAACTAATGGACCGATTTGAAAAATTATTTCACCGTTGGGAAGCTACACTATCCCCGGTGAACATAGGCTATATTATATTTTCTAAAAGTTAGGGATCTGTACTAAAACCGTGCGAAGCCGGGAAGGCACGCTAGTTATTTATAACTAAATTACTATATGTTTATATTATCTCGATAGTTTTTTTAACTTGTTTTCCTGAAAACCGTACTTGGACCTATATTAGGTATATCACATCCCACACAACCAATATTTTATTAGTGTTACACAGTTAAATAAAAAAACGATTTGTATCAGGTATATAGATAACTAGCTGCGCCCCGCGTTTTCACCCGCTTGGTGATAGATATTTTGGATAATATACAATATATCTTTATAAATTTTAGCCTATGTGTTATTCTGATATGTAAGCTATATTATTGTGAAGTTTCATTAAAATCCATTCAGTGGTTTTTGTGTGTGTGTGCAACAAACATACTTACATACATCCTCACAAACTTTCGCGTTTATAATATTAGTAGGAAGTAGGATGTGTGTTATTAGACTGCTGGCGGATGTTTGATGCGGCAAGCTGGAGACATGGCGCTATGTCTCTCACTATGAATGGTCCATGTCCAGCTGTGGACTAACATTGGTACCATAAATTGATGATGACGGAAATTAAATTATTAAATTAAATAAAAAAAATTAAATTATCACTAAACATTTTGCTTCTGGACAAATGTTTAGTGATAATCTATAGTCATTTCCGTGAAAAAAGTGTGATTGTACCCGTGTGGGACCCTATATGTACAATAAGTTTTTTGTTTCAAAGAAAGATTTTTGCATTATTTTGTATTAAAACTGCTCGTATAGATGAACTCCAACCCTTATGATTACAAGCAGCTGTGATCCTTTCAATGTACAAATTAGGTTTTTTTGGGAACCTCTTTAAATGTAATTATTCTATTGGGTCTGGTGAAAGGCAAGTTGTTTGGTTGTTGTCATTTAATTTTGCTTAATGTAAGTAGAAGTGGTATTATACTGGTTTTGTCCGGTTTGGACCAATATAAATTGGTAATGCTAATGAGTCATAGATAGTCAGGTACTTTTTAAGTCGGTATTAAATATTTTTTTACTTTTAATATGTAATTAAAAGTTAAAGAACATTATTTTATTAGTTGGGTACATTATAATATCGGTAAACGTAGTATAGGACTAGGTGGGTTGACAACCTGCGAAAGACTGCAGGTAGATGCTGGATGCGTCAAGCTGAAGACAGGGCGCTATTGAGGTGCTATGGCGCTCATTGGGGGAGGCCTATGTCCAGCCGTGGACTAAGAGTGTAAATAACATTTATCCAAAACTATTCTAATCCAAAAGCTTAGCAGAAGCATTACGAGCAACAAATTACAAAATATCGATCAGATTTTATCATAAAACAATTTGCGATGCTGAGCTCAGCGCCCATTAGCAGTAACGTTATTTACGCCGATAGGTGGCGTCAGTGAACGTAATTTTATGTTGGAGTTTGGAGGTTAGAATTTGCTGTGCAAATTACTGTATTTAGTCGCAAAGACAGGTCGAGTTGCTCATAATATTTACCACCCTTTGCCAAGGCGCAATACATAACTTATCTATAAAAATGGCGCTATACAGCGTGTGTCAAGGCAAATACCGAAATCTATCGATACCTATATTTAGCGATAAAAAAAACGCGAAAAATATGTTGTTGACGTTCTTTTTTCTAGGTACATACTCATAGCACAATACTATAAGAACATATCTACCTAATTATGTAATTTAAATAAGCAAAAAAAACACATCCTGTATACAAAGTGCTCGTACGACGTAACTGTTTTATGTAACTTCTGCATATAATTTTGTATAATAATAATAAAATCGTGTTGGTAATAAAATTGATAAATAGAATTTTTGGCAAAAAAATCTTTAGAGGGGCGTCTTTAGCCAGTTGAGCTAATTTATTAATTGGTCTTGTTCTAAGTAAGGTTCTAATCAGTGTTTAGATAATCTATGCTCGTAAAAATTAGTTATAAAAAGTACATTAAAAAGCAAATAAAAACCGGCTAAATGCGAGTCGGACTCGCACTCGAAAGGTTCCGTAAAGTTAGTATAGTATATAACTAGCTGCGCCCCGCGGCTTCGCCCCCGTGGAAATCGATTTGTCAAATGGTTTTTTTTAATATCCTATGTTAGACTCCTGGTTCTAACCTACCTTCTCACCAATTTTCAGTCAAATCGGTCCAGCCGTTCTCGAGTTATAAGTGTTGTAACAAACACGACTTTCTTTTATATATATATAGATAGTACTGCAATTATCAGTATAATATTACAGGTGACACGACTGACAAATCAAGGATTGTAGACTGTTTTGGAGTCATACTCAACACTCAAAGACACTAGCAGAAGTTCACAGTTTGTTGATGGAAAACCTATTTTGACAACTATACGTACTAAAATAATTAAATAAATAAATAAATAATGCTGGACAATTCACACAGCATTATCTAGCCCCATGGTAAGCAGAGCTTGTGTTATGGGTACTAGATAACTGATATACATAATACAATACATTACATAGATAGATATTTTTTATTATACATAGAAAACGACCAGAACACCCGAAACAAATATCTGAAGATCGTACACACATTTGTTCCGAGGCGGGAATCGAACCCGCAACCTCCTGCGTCGCAGGCGGACCTTCGCCCACCGCGCCACATCGGTCGTCAAAAGTCTTAAAAAAAGAACGTATTCACTCATTGGCGCACTTGTGTTCGGGCATTCGTTTTATCCATAAGGATCGACAGTGTAAAACTACCCTCAAATTAGCAGAATCAAACAACTTTATACGTAGCGATACTAAAGCAACCAGACTGTACTCTACGGAAACAGTTACGGCAACAGATAGAGCCTTAACTTAGTAATCAAATTATATCGAAGATTCCGCCACGGGGGTATTTCAAAACCCCAAATACCTAAACACAAGCTGAAACTCCATTTACTGCAGTTAACTTATAATCTTCCATGCTTAGGGTTGCCACATAGACGGAAAAGGATTAAAATAGAATTAATGAGGGTTAAACTTCGAAATTTAATAACCTTCAAAAACTTTTATGGGGCCAACTGAACTGAACTATAACAGTCAGAAATCGCTACAAATCTATTTCTTCTTACTGCCCCGTCCAAAAAGAGCCTTTTTATTATTCGAACTAGCGGACCTTCCCGGCTTCGCACGGTTTTAGTACGGATCCCTAACTTTTTAAAAATATAATATTATATTATATGTGTTTTATATAATAGTATATTATATGTTATGAATAGGTTCCGAAACTACTGGACCGGTTTGAAAAATTCTTTGACCGTTGTTGGGAAGCTACGCTATCCCCGGTGAACATAGGCTATCTAGGTACGTTTGTAAATAAATAAATAAATAAATAAATCTATGTTCACCGGGGATAGCGTAGCTTCCCAACAACGGTCAAAGAATTTTTCAAATCGGTCCAGTAGTTTCGGAGCCTATTCATAACATACAAACAAAAAATCAAACCTTTCCTCTTTATAATATTAGTATAGATTATCGTGTATAAACTAATAAAGTACTTATTGAGCGCAACGTAAAAAATTCCATACATTCAAAATCTTTGAAGAAGTCAGAATAACTTGTCTGACCTTCTTACTTCTGGGGTCAGCGACCCAAATAGTCCAGTCAATATAGAGTTTTTGTATTAAGAAGGTAGCATTGAATAAAATTTCGGGAAGTCTGGTGAAATATTATTGATATGTCTAGCAGTGGACTGATATAGGCTGATGATGATGATGATGATTGATATAAGGATAACATACCTCTATAGCATGGATCTTTAATATATTTGTATACCAGAGATTTATAAGAATTCTTCATTTTAATGAATAATGACCGAATAATTGATCGACTAAATAACGTGGATCTCTTGGCCTACAAAAAGACTTATCCAGACATCTCTTCACCTTTCTTGTTTTATGTTTAGCCGAAAGTTGAAAAAATTCAACACGAAAATTATTTTTATAGTATCAACCCTACGTTGATAACTTGCCTAGCGGAAAGTTTAGCTTCAATCAACGGCTTAAGCTGCGATTAACTGCGCAAAACCCCCTTTGTATTATAATATTCAATCGCGAAACGTTCACGATAGCCGTACAGTAACTGGCACTTTGAGGTGGACGGGCATAAACTGCTAAGCAACTGCTGTTACACATTTTATGAAATAAGCTGTCCAATACACTGATACCATTATACGAAGTTTACTGAAAGAAAATTACTATCAAATAGTAAATGGTAGCTCAACTGATCAATATCAATACATACCAAGAAGGAAGCGTCTCCAAGACGCTGCTGGCTGCATTGTACCGCTGCTGTATGCTGCATCAAATACTCATCACCTCTCGGGTCACGCGTTCCACTAGACGATCAGATATTTTTTTGAAGGGGTTTATCCCAAAGGGTTTTAAATCCTCAAATCTTTTCCAGGGTTGGGTTTTAAGTTGGAAAAGAAAGACAAAATGAATGTTAGCATGTTTTTGATTACCTGCATAACCGAGCTGCTTATTGCTCAGCACCTTATGCCCAACGAGCTTTAAGGATAAGTCACGAGGTAGGTATCAAAACCGATTACTAGGTTTTGTAAATAAATAAATAAATAAATAATGCTGGACAATTCACACAGCATTATCTAGCCCCATGGTAAGCAGAGCTTGTGTTATGGGTACTAGATAACTGATATACATAATACAATACATTACATAGATAGATATTTTTTATTATACATAGAAAACAACCAGAACACCCGAAACAAACATCTGCAGATCGTACACACAATTGTTCCGAGGCGGGAATCGAACCCGCAACCTCCTGCGTCGCAGGCGGACCTTCGCCCACCGCGCCACATCGGTCGTCGTAGGCTGTATTATGTAGGACATTTCGTAGGCTGTATTATGCGCATACCTTACCAGATAATGCTCTGTAGAGCTTTCGCGTCGCAGCTTTAGTTCAAAATAATCATTTGATTTGCGAGTTAGAGAGGCTAGCGCGATTTGCAAGCAATTTCAAAATTTGAAAGCGAGGGACCACGCTTACATTGCGGTGTGCACTTGCCCCGCTTTGAAATCGTTCGCAAACCGCCAGGTGTAAGTGAAGTGGGTTCAGCTATAAACATAGAACACAGGATAGATATTTGAAAAAAAAATCTGTAAGCGTTTTATCATCATCATCAGCCTATAGCAGTCCTCTGCTGGACATAGGCCTCCCCCAATGAGCGCCATAATAAGCGTTTTATAGTAAACAATAATTATCTATATCAAAAACCTAATGTTGATGGGCCACTGCACAAGCGCAACCTGCTCTTTACAATATTCAAGCGAAGAGAAAATCAATAACACTTTATTTTTAATTTGTGATGATGAAATGATGATTCTTGATGATTGAATGATGATTCTTTGTTAATGGCAACTGTGTCTGGTTGGATACTTTTCTGGCAGTGTCAAGTAATCTATATCTATACTAATATTATAAAGAGGAACGGTTTTTTTTTGTTTGTTTGTAATGAATAGGCTCCGAAACTACTGGACCGATTTCAAAAATTCTTTCACTGTTGGGAAGCTAGACTATCCCCGGTGAACATGGTATATTATATTTTCAAAAAACTTAGGGATCCGTACTAAAACCGTGCGAAGCCAGGAAGGTCCGCTAGTTTGATAATAATGATGATGATTCTTTGTTATTGGCAACTGTGTCTGGTTCGACACTTTTCTGCCAGTGTCAATTAATGGAAAATAATTGTAAAATGTATGAAGATGGTTTGATATTTTCACCAGAGCCTAGTTCGTTATCTAGCAGGGCGTACCACGTGCAGGTTCGGTTGGCTTGGGAGACGAGATGTTGGAGTCCCTCTACGGAGGGTACTAATAGGGTGTAGTATAATAATATTTTATAGTTTGAAATGTAACCTTATATAATATAAGTTAGGCTTATTTTGTAAGAATAAAGGAATTATTGACTTCTGAAGTCATAACATGCTTTGTCCAATTTTATTATGGTTTTTGGCTATTGATAGTGAGACGAGAACAAAGCTAGAAGAAAACATCTCGCCCGGAGAGTAAAATGAGGTCCGACCATACATAAATAGCAGATTGTCCGGAAATTACTATTTGCATAATCTGCAGCAGGAACTAGAAGGAATAACCTGAATAGCTGGTGGAGCTTTGATAGTGGAAGTTAGTACACTGGGGATTTTAGGTTTATTTGCAGGAGAAATTGTCGTTTCGAAGGTACTTATTACACTTATCTACAGTAGCTGCGCCCCCCGCGGCTTCGCTCTTTTTTTTTGTGTCAAATGGTTTATAAACCTTTCTCTTGAATTACTTCTATTTAAAAAGACCGCATCAAAATCCGTTGCGAAGTTTAAAAGATCTAAGCATACATAGGGACAGACAGACGCCTGGAAGCGACTTTGTTTTATACTTATGTAGTGACAAAAATTAACCCCTATTTCTCCTAGTTACGCTATAACTTGAGAATACTGATTTTATTCATATTTTTTGTAATACTTCGTAGTAGTTCTTACATGAAATAAAATTGAGAAAAATGCTATTTTCGAAGCCGCGGGGCGGCAGAGCATTATTTTTTATGTATTTAACTTTACTAAGCTGCTATAAATATATGCTGCTATGTGCTTGAAAACGAAAGTTTTCAACCAGTGCGTCCTACACGTCATGACCTACGGAGCTGAGACGTGGACACTCACGATAGGGCTGGTCCACTAGTTTAAAATCGTTCAGCGAGCTATGAAAAGAGCTATGCTCGGAGTTTCTCTGAATGATAGGATTCGTAACAAAAACATCCGACAGAGAACCAAAGCTATCGACATAGCTCTAAGAATTAGCAAGCTAAAGTGACAGTGGGCCGGCTATATCTCGCGAAGAACCAACGGCTGCTGGGGCAAAGGTGTTCTTGAGTGGAGACCACGACTCGGGAAACGTAGTGTGGGACGCCCTCCGACCAGGTGGGATGACGACCTGCGAAAGACTGCAGGTAGATGCTGGATGCGTCAAGCTGAAGACTGGGCGCTATGGCGCTCATTGGGGGAGGCCTATGTCCAGCAGTGGACTAACATAGGCTGATGATGAAGCTGCTATAATAGGGTCCTATACATAACAGGTAAGGCTCGTAAGTCAGGTACAACAAAACAAGCCAATACATGGCATGTACCGTTCAGGAATGTTCCATACGGTTAACCGTACCGTACGACCCACGTGATTAATGCCGGCTACAGGGACCGGAGTTATGGATATTGGTAAAGTGTTTGTGGGACAATATCCCATACCTTTATTGTTTCACTAGCTTCTGTCATCGGATTCACTCAGTTTTGTACAGTATGAAAAGTGTGTACCCACTAAGATACAAAAAAAAAAACTAGACTTTGATTAGGTAATAAACGTAGGTAATACTAGGAAGCGTGCGGAGACGATGACGCGAGTTTTACGCTTTTTGTTCACCGAAAAGTACGTAGTACATGTACATATATACATATATTTGTTAAAGAATTTTTCACTTCAAAAAATTATATTATTAGTAGTGCAATTAAAACATTATTCAGTGTCCCACGGGTAAATAGATAGGACATTCAACTTAAACAATCAAAATAATAAGTCCCACTAATTACAAGGAGGAAAATTCACATCGCGTGAGTCTAAACATGAAATTTACGTCTCCAGTCAACTTCCAACGTTGCAACAAAGCATTAAAGTTTAATTTCCAACAGGAACTGAAGGTTTTACTTTGAATAGATGTCTAACGATAGAGTCGGTAATGTTTGTTCAAACTCAGTGACCTGGTTAACTATAATTTGTAGTGCTAGTAGCAACATAATGTGCAGTAACTCATCAGCCAGTACCTACACGTCCTCTGCTGAACATAGGCCTCCCCCGCCCGACGCCTTGCTGTTGGCCTTTGGCTCCTGAATTAAGATAATTATAATTTAATGATTTTGGACCTCTTTGGCCCCTTATGTAACACATGCACCAATAATGGAGTAAACGTGTTCTGGAGTGGTGACCACAACTCGGTAAAAGTAGTCCCGCCCGCCGCGCCCTTTAGGTGTGATCACGACCTGCGAAAGACTGCAGGGAGATGCTGGATGCATCAAGCTGAAGACAGGGCGCTATGCCGCTCATTAGGGGAGGCCTATATCCAGCTGTGGACTAACATAGGCTGATGATGATGATGTACCTAATACATTATCTGTATCTGTATGTTTTTATCTATCTATCTTCATATTATTTGTATACTTACGTATTAATGTAATGTGTCGTGTTATGTGTTATGTAGGTATGGTTTTCTTTCTTTATTCTTATATTCGCGACGCCATGAGCAGCGGTCCTGAGCCATTCTATCCATCGACTCCCTGCTACCGCTACAACGTCGTCGGTCCATCGAGTGGGTCTTCCCACACTCCGTTTCGTATACGTCGTGCATTGTGGTCTCCACTCGAGAACTTTTACTCCCCAACAGTTCTGCGAGCTATATGGTCTGCCCATTGCATTGCAGTAGGTACATTGTGTAAATAGCTTTTGTCTAAAGCTACGTATTTATACCAATTTAGAATATAAGATTGGAAAAACTGGAGTGAGTACACAATGATAATTTACGTACAAAGGAAATTACATAATATAGTTTTATTCGATAAATGTAAGCACTTATATGAAATGAAATGAAATCAAATAAAAAAGGTTTATTTGACACGACACATTACAATTTTTAAAAGATAAAGGATAACTAAGAACTAGGCACAAACTTAATTACTAAAATAATAGAGGTGAAACAGTTATATACTTAAAAATACAAAACAAAATATCCCCAAATTATTTAAGAGGTCAAAAATTTATGATTAAAAATAAAAAAACTATGTAGGTACCCAACAAAAAACCTCCACCACTGCAACCAGCTTATAAACATCTTCTCTTATTTAAGGTAAGTAACCTTAAATTACTTTTATATCAAAAGAAAATAAACGGAATATGTAATAAGTCTCAGTTTTTTTACAATGCCTACCCTAAAATAGGAGGTATGAAATTTTTACAACCGAGTCGAGAGGTTAAAGTAAAACATCAAAACGTAAGTTCTAGCTCAAGTTTTTAGAAAGGAGAATCTATGAGAAATATCTGAGTGTTCTGTTCCGTATACTTTAATCGATGATGTAAGATAGATATTTGAAATATTTTATAGCCTTAAAACAATTATGGCTTTTTTTACTAACTTTATTACAAATAGGCAGGTATATAATATAGGTAACTTTGTACACCAAAGAGGGAAAGTGGCCGATTGCTATCAGTATTGCATTAATATCCTTCAAACACTATTAAATCGTAATAGATATAATAGAGCTTTATACTACACATACTAGAAAATTAGTAACTACATTGTACACCGAGGAAAGAGAGTGTCTAATTCCTATGGAGTCTGTCATTTGAGGCCACACTTTGACTGCTGAAATCACACGGTATGTGTTTTCTACAAGTGACTAATATACGTAAATCCACTATAGCGCAGCGGCTGAGAAAATACAGATCTTTGTGACTCAGCACGTAATATTTTTCGAACGAAACGCATGTGCGGCGCAACACAACCGCTGTGTAGAGCGGCAGCACGAATTTTTTAGGGTAAAAAAAAGATCGCGTCGTCGAAAAAAAACCGCAGTCAAAGTGTTAAAACATACAAGGTAGGAATTGCACTTTCTCCCGAATTATACATAGTGCTTTATACGACACCTACCAGGAAAATAATCGTTTTAGAATCTACAAAATCACTCGCATACATTTTAGGTAATTGTAAACTGAATTGCGGTAAATACACGCAAGGGCGATTATCACATGCTTCTTTTTTTGAAAATTTATTCCAAATACGGAATAGGCCGATATCATTATGGCGAATTCGAAGTAAATCCTTTTTTCGTTTGACCTATTATGAAAATAAACCTAGGCTGATATCTCGGAAATTAAAAAGACACGTTAGGAAAGGATTCATTTTGTTAAACTTTTTGTCGTTGGACCTTTAAAGAAAGTTACTATGGCAACCAACTGATATGACACCAAAAATAACAACAACGTTTGGAATGGATTTATTTTGTTAAACTTTTTGTCGTTTTACCTTTAACGTAAGTTACTATGGCAACCGACTGATATTACATACAAAATAACAACAACATTGACGGAGAAATCGACGAACATACGACAAAAACATACCGAACATAGAACCTTCTCTCCTTTTTGTTTTTCATATCGTCGGTTAAAAGAATAAGCCACTATCCAAGCAGATGTAGTATAATGCAATTTTGTATCGGTCAGGCACAAGGCACATTAGTGTGGAAAGAGCGTTACAAAACGCAGGTGTTTCCGACTCCACACTAACCTAGACACAACGATGAAATTGCCTGTCGTACCCTGAAATAGATTGACACAACTTCCTCGCAATAAGCTCTAAAGCAATGCCCTTAAAGTTCATTTTCCAGTCGGATGTATGATATTCGTATAATGCTTTCTAGGACATGGGTGTAGGGTTTGAAATAGGAACGTGGAATCTTGTTTGTTTAGTTCTAGTTCCGTGTTCTGATTCACTATTAGCCCTAGGGGAAACTGGTATGAACCGGTTTTGGTTGTAACTTGTATGTGAATTGAACATGGGCTTGGGTGCTTGTGGTTTTATCGTGAAATTACTGTTTGCTTACATTTGCGTTTCCTCATTAGGGTAGGTCTATGTCCAGCTGTGAACTAATATAGGGTGATAATGATGTGTAAGTATACAATAAAACAAAATATCACCAATAAATACAATAATTCTTGTTTTTATTTATTGGTGATATTTGAAAAAAGTAAGTATCAGAGTACACCTAAATAAACGGGTTTTAGCTAATATGAGTACACATCATCATCATCAGCCAATATTAGTCCACTGCTGGACAGAGACCTCCATAATGAGGACAATAGCGCCTGTAACACGAGAAAACTTATTTCTAAAAAACTTGGCTTACATAAAATGCATGCATTTTTTTTAGCTTTCTACGCAGAATATAATTGAAACCAAAACTGTCCCATACCCTTCTCTCCTCCTTATGGGGCATTAAGCTGCGCGTCCACCGCATCGCCATTAGAGCAGCGTAAGCAGCGAATGCGGTACTGTTTGCTCCCGGGGATTCTCCCTTCTGTATTTCCTAGGAATTACCGAAAGTTGGGGCTGATTTGAACCGGGAAATCGATAAATAATTTCCTACATCCATTACAATTTTGAATACGAACTGGTTTTAATCACCAACCTATAGCAGTCCACTGCTGGACATAAGCCTCCCCCCAATGAGCGCCATAGCGCCATCTTCAGCTTGACGCTTCCAGCATCTACCTGAAGTCTTTCGCAGGTCGTCATCACACCTGGTCGGAGGGCGTCCTACACTACGTTTACCGAGTCGTGGTCTTCACTCAAGAACACGTTTGCCCTACTGGTTTAATGATTCATAATTGTTTTCCTCCAAAATCGTGTACGCCTTACGCCATAATTATGTGAAATGTACTGACAAAATCAAAATCATTATCAAAATGGCGAAAATTTATTGAATTCTCGGTAAATTCCAAATACCGGGAATTCCCGCGACAAACCCTTATCGTGTACGCTGCGATACCTTGCATTCATCTCCATTTGTTTAATAAGTATGTCCATGGTTGTCTGGTAGAGATCACTCTTCAGCGTTAAGGCCACCAATTGTAGCTTTAGTAAACTGACTGACTGAAAGTTTAAAATATTCTAAGAACAAACCAGAGAGGAAACTGTAGCACACAATGCACTCAAAACCCGCCTTCAAAAAAAAAACCAACAATATCGACATCCATTCACTCAAACCAATTATTTCTAGACTCATTTTTCCGGACTCATTTTATTTCGCGTAGACTTTCTCATTTGCCTGGCAATCGAGGTAAAAATGCTAGATGTCTGTACCAGAGTCTGCGGCGAGTCCATAATTGGACTGTCATGGCGCTTGCTACATTGTTTGAGCTGAGTTTATCTACTTGTATTGAAAGCATATTTTTAGGGATCCGTAAAGATAAGAGGAAAACGAGGCCTTTATTTCTATTCTACCTTACTTAGTCTACGTCGTATTACTGTCCAATCCGTTTTATTCAGTTTTTTTTTTCGAAATTTAAGACTAGTCAAAACTGTATTTTCAACCGAATTAGGTAAATAAAGGAGGTAACTCTCAATTCCCTTATGGAACTTGATTTTTTTTATCTGGATATTCGATTTCATTATACTTTTAAAAATTCTTTAAAAAAATTATGATAGGTCCGTAGTGTCAGGTGTATATATATTAGTTAAATGGACATGTACTCGTATGTATATGTAGACAACGCTTTGTATATAAGAAATTTTTGAGAATAAAACGCCTATCCCACTAGAATTAAGACTTATAGGTTTAAGAAAATTATTTGTATAGATAGATAAAGTCTTAAAGAATAAAATAGAATGTAAATTATAGGGATAAATATATAAATAAATGAATAAATAGGCAGAAAACCGAGCCCGGCATAGTGAAAATTGAGAGGCTGCGTAGAGGAAAATAAGCCGTCCTCTACGCGGTATAGCCTTGTGCCGGGTAAGGTACTGCGCGACCGTGTTAGACACAGTCCAGTTCAGTTCGAGATAAGTAAGAAGTTCAATAAAAACGGAATACCAAGTTGAGAAAAGTGTTTCCCTTCATCCCGTGATCTCCATCTGGTGGCGGAACTCCTTGCCACGGCATCTCCAGAATCGGCGGGCTACCTGAGAAGCCCAGAGAAGAAAGAAAAGGAGGACGGTCTTCACCTCAGGGCCGTCCACAACAGTATAACTATCCAAACAATTCGTGCTTCGATATAAATACTCGTAGCTGTATAGAGAATATTTTCTTCGCCCTCGAGAATCGCGACTAAATGCCTGTCGTCTTTTATTTTCTCATACAAATATCCACGCGTCACAAATCCAGGCCTTAGGGTGAGAATATGAAAAAGCAGGTATTCCGTTGCGGACTTGTCGGTGCAGGTCGGTACGTATCGGTGCAGGATACGCTAACATAAAGAAACAGGTCAATTTGTCTGTATTGACCATCATGGAAAGAAAAAAAGAAAATTATTTATTAAACACTAACACAACACGCAAACAAGTTTAGTTACACATATTATAATAATAAGACTACATAGTACCCACTACTATGGCTTCAAACGTTCTAGCCCGTATGACCTTCTGTCTAGGTATTCGGTACCGACAAGTCAAACCTGTTTCTTTATGCGTGAGCGCATCTGATAACATTGGAATATTTTACATGTACTCTCAATTCGTGGTCTCAATTCTTCGTACAGTGTCACAAACTGTCCTTTGAAGTATCTCAGTTCATTCAGAGGATGAACCCAGGGTGCTTTTTGCTTTCGTTTTCGTCTTCTAGACGTCTTCAACACAAATCGCTAGTACTTTATTTAGCAGAAACCATTTCCACGTCTTACTGAAGCGAGAAACGAAACAAGAGTGATTTTAAAGCGTTCGTAGAAACAATCACATCGAGAACGATATATAAAGCGCCAACGCCGGGTTTTTAACGCAACGTTTTTTAAAGTCTCGTGTGAATGAGGCATTAGTCAATTTAGCTTAAATGCAGCAACTGGAAGAGATACAAATTTAGACGCAATAGCTAGCACTTACCATCACTTGCACTATCTCCAACTGGTATAAAAAGCCCGAGTTATCGAACCTTCCAGTTTATTTAACGAAAACGATTTCGCTTATAAAAGCTCGCGTGACTCGGACGATTCCGTTCTAATTTATTGAAATTCCTGCAGTCTAGCTCTGGAGGGCTCTGTTTATTTCCACTTTCGCAGATATAAATACCAGTTAGTGAAATAAATTCGACTGAAAAATGGCGGCGGTTTGGTCTGGCTTTTTCTTTTTTTTTTGCTAGTTTTATGTGCAGTTAGTGTTTTTAAAGAGACAAAAGAATAGATTCATTTGAAACAACATTTTTGTACCTACTCGGTTCTAGAATCTTAAATTGAGTGTAGACTAAAGCATTGACTCATAATCAACAGCCTATATTAGTACATTACTGGACATAGGCCTCCCCTAATGAGCGTCATAGCACCCTGTCTTCAGCTTGCCGCATCCAGCACCTGCCTGCAGTCGTTCGCAGATCATCATCCCACCTAACGTCTGACACTACGTTTCTCGAGTCGCGGTCTCCACTCAAGAACAGCGTTATGTTTTCCCTTGTAATTACAGCATTTCCATGTACTGTAAATACATGGAAATTTAGTGTCATCGGAACAGCTCGCAGAAGTTTTTTTTTTTTTTTATATCTTTATTTATTGATGGAGTTTTGTCACAAAGTGACTATGTCACTCCCATATGAGATCAATTCTTTATATTACAAACATGGCAAAATATGTACATACACTTAACAAAAAAGAAACAACAATAACGATTGCCACATGACATTGCATGGCCACCTCCATAAGGAATGTGTATAACAATGTGCGGCTTACAAACTACTAAGTACTTACTACCTATCCTATTCTACCTAAACTATTCTTCGTCATCGCAATCGATGAGAAGGATAATAATTATGCCTACTTACATCTTACATAGCTCACGCAGAAGTTCAGAATATTTTAGGTTGAAAAAGCTTTCATTAATTAATTAATTCACTGCCGTCCGTTTTCAAACTCGAGTGAACCTCTTTCGCTGTCCTATTGCAATAAATACGAAAAATATATACGAAAATAGCTATATTATATTATATTAATATAAGATAAGCAAATAAAATGTATTAGACACATAAGTGATGTATAAATGTACTCGTGGTTTCTTTTTCAATTTTTCTACTACACACACCAAAAAACTACACGGACAAAAAATTTAAGTGAACAGTTAAGGCTTGGTATTCCGGCAGAGGGCGCGCGGTCGTCGGGGGATTTTTTAAATAATCTGAGACTCATAAAATATTGTTTAAAGTCCAGAAAAAAAGATATATATAACTTAAGGATCTAATTTAGTCAAAGTCGTATTCTCAGTTACAAGATCTTATGAATTTTACTTGATAAAAATAGTCCCAAAGTTACCTCCTTTTGTAATGTTTTTTCAACATTATGACTGAACTACATTAGTCTACAAATTTTATTTGATAATTTCTAAAATTATATGTCACAATCACCTTCTATACAAAATAAATAAATAGATATTGCTGGCTAATCCACACAGTATCATCTAGCCCCAAGTTGCTCATTATGATATATTTAATACAATACATGACGGTGACGTTTCCATGGCGATGGACAACCAATCGACGTCATGTCATCTTAACTCGTATGGTGATTATGTAACTCGCGACCGGTTTGCGACAGGCGTAAATTAAACAATCAGTGCTGTTAAACGCCAATTTTGACGTTGTAGCTGGTGTCAAACTAATACAAAATTGACGTTTGACAGCACTGATTGCTTAATTTACGCTTGTCGCAAACCGATCGCGAGTTACATAATCACCCGGCCGCCGGTCTGCAAAAATATCGTTAACGGTGTCGTTTCGTTGACGTTCGTGGACAAATGACGTTACAAAGAGTTTGAGGTTACTCTCAACCTCTTTCACCATTTCCTATGCCTTTAGTGCAAAGCGTCGCCATCAACTTACAAAAAGAACACTTTTAATTTTGTGTTCGTCTGCATAATCAAGTGATTAATTGAAGTCGACTCATCTAAGTCTTATAACTCTAGATGCGGCTTTGAAACGACTCTAGAAAGTCTGCTAAACGCTGCCAGTCTGAAAACTTTATGGTTAACCCGTATAGAATCTTTTAGAAAAAAAATTGATTGAGGTACTTCAAATATGCTTATTGAACTACACGGTCCGATTATCCTAATTAGAGGAATAGGTGCGTAATAAAACGTCAAACCTAGTAGAAGTTATTTCATTGAAAATCAGACCGGAGGCCATTTAAACCCGTCTCGTCAGCGCGATTCAGCCGTGGTGTAACTTTACTAGCGACATCTAGTTATAAAATAACACACTAAAGTAGGTAGCCTCGTATCTACATCTTAACTTACTCGTACATTAAACTCTTATAAATTCGAAGCAGTCAGTTAAAAAAAAATATTTTTATCCCAAAAAAGTTTGATTTACGTAATCGAATTTTTTTGGGATAATATAATATTTTTTAGTTTCTATAATAAAATAAACCTCAGTCAGTTAAAGTTTTGTGTTGCTACCCTTTAAGCATGCAAATACTTTGATCGATGTAGCTCGCATATAACTTATATTTTAACATAGCTAGATTTTGGAAATACAGATGATACTTAAAATTGCAAGTAAGTCAAGCATTTTTTATTTACGTTGGACTAAATATTTTTCAGTTCCTAACTTTAATATAATCAATAACCAAGCAAGGATGGTATGACCCTTTATTGAATTATGTAACCATGATGCATGAGGATGCTTATGGTAACTTAACTAATAACTTAACGAAACTTATAAAATTTCATACGTGGGTCATAGCCGACGTGACCGTGACCACGACAGTGTCTAAACCTGTTGAAACGTCGGGAAAAATAGGTAAATAAACGCGATAAATACCCTTATTTGTGATTACGGACATAGTCTATTTTAGCTTTTGGGCAAAATTTATCAAATAATTCAGATACAAATCCAAATTGGACAAAAAAGGCGGTTAAATTGATGTTTTTTATTTAGCCTGAATCGTCCCACTGCTGGGTAAAGGCCACCCCCAAATCTTTCCACTCAGTGCGGTCACGTGCGATCTCCCACCAATCTCTGAGGAAGGCGTAAGGTCGTCTCGCCAGCGCTTTCTTGGCCGACCTTGGCGCCCGCGGCTTCTTTCCGGGACCCAGGTTGTTGCAGCATTAGTCCACCTCTCGGGGGAAATGGATTATGGATTACGAAACTGAAATAAATAAGTTAATAATAATAAAAAACCGGATAAGTATTTTTGCTAGGCTGCATCTGGCGTCCAACCTTGAGCTCCAGCTGGCTGAGTTAAGCTGCAGGCTTCCATATTACTCCGAACTAGTTTTACATTCATTTTCACGTGTCCTTTAGAACTTGGCCCATTTTGCGGATGCTTCTCTTGTTTCAGTTGAATCTACTTGTCGCTTTGTCGTATATGTATAATATATATATTATGATAAATTTATTTTCTCTTTCCATTTTCTATTTTTATTTGTTAAATTATAACTATCGTTTTGTGTTTTTTTTTAACTTTTCTAGATTGTTTGCAATAATTGTTCAAATGTAATAGTAGATAGTTATAATTTGTTTCTATTCTTTGATTGTAATTTTCTAATGTTCCAAACATTTTTATCTAAGAGGAAATATTTTAGTAAATAAGCCTCTCTTGTAGGGTTTTTTAAATAACCTTTCATTTAGTTTGGTGATATGCTCAGGTAATAATTCCTATAATTATAGTTTTGGTACCTATCTAGTATTATCTAGAATACACAATGGAAAGCCCCGGTTCCAGATATTATAACGGTTGGTTTCGATAAAAGCATTATTGAGCGCTAGAACCATTCAGAACAATGTCGATTACGATATTGCCGGTTATCGCTATAGAAAACTGAAATTAGCTTCGGTACTAGACCACTTGTGTATTCACTCAGGGAATATTGAATTGAAATTCAAATTGAGCTGCTTTTAATACTTTATCAGAGCCCCTAGTTTATTTGAAATATCTAGACGTTATCGTACCGTCTCATTTTTCCATAGATTTTGGCGGGAACTATGAAAATCCCATACAAATATAAGACGTCACGATCACGAATAGACTGGGGATTCTGTTCAATTGAGACACACGATAGAGCGTCTAGGCAAGTTCGGAGACAAACAGGTGACGACGCAATATTTAACTCAAATCACTCGCTATAAACATTAGAACCTACGACAAATACGATGGTTTTTGTTTATTTTATATCATTCAGTAGTTACTACGCGATACGAGACCAGAACCAAACAGATAAACCAAAAAGAATTATTGACCTGCAGATGGATGTTGCAAGTCGGCCATCTTTGAAACCCGATATCTTGAGAGAATATCATATTCCATTTGTTTCTGCAATTCAGTGAAGAATTATGCAATGCATTTGATTTTAAATTGTTATGAATCCCTATTTTTGTGTATCTTGAAACAGTGCAGTGAGATATTTAGGTACCTAGTTGCACCACCTCTGATCTCAACATAAACGTTCTAATTAATTTATCTATCCGTGAGAACCTTCAATAAGCTTTCTAGTATTATTGAACTTGTTAGTGTATTATTTATAAGCTTCTGGTTTTCCTTTAAATAAATATAAATATAAAAAAAAAATTGACAGCTAGTACAAACTTAAGCTAGTCATTAAAAAAGAAACTCTTTCCTGCCTGCTCTTTCAAAAACAATATCAAAATGGCGGTAACTCACTGTTGTCGTATGTAATTTGGCTGACGATGCAAGCTCAGAATAGCTACGATGTACGTTAGGAATAGCTTTATCCTCATTTGGACTAGCTCTATGAAGCAATAGTACAGTCTGGAGTGGATTATTTCGAGCTGATCGAAAGTTCCGAGTCAATTTTCTAGCAATTTACAGAATAGAAGGAGCATTTTGATGCAAAACGCTATGGCAGTTCAATTCTAGACTTTATTGACTGACAACTAGACTTTCTTACTTACTATATGAAATAGTTATATCTATTCCATGTACTAATTTTCTATTTGGTAGTTAACACTTTGACAGCGATTTTTTTTCGACGACTGCAATCTCTTTTTTAACCTAAAAAATTCGTGTTGCCGCTCTACACAGCGGTTATGTTGCGCCGCACATACGTTTCGTTCGAAAAATATTACGGCTGTGCTAAGTCACAAAGATCTGTATTTTCTCAGCCACTGCGCTAGTGTGGATTTACGCATATTAGTCACTTGTAGAAAACACATACCGTGTGATTTCAGCACTCAAAGTGTTAAACTGACATTCGAATAGTCATGCTTTACCGATTCCATTTTTATGACAATTTAAGATCGATTTTCTTTATGATGGCTCTAAATTCTGTAATAATGAAACACCTCAATCAGGCTTCTAAATAACTTTATTTTTGCATTAAGAATATAACAATAAGTATTCAATTGAATGAGGTAGTATTATTTTTGTGGTTTTATTTGCTACTGCCCGCGGCATTACACGCATTTTTCCGCGATAAAAATGAAGGCAGAGATAAACTATAATTTTTATACTATTTTAAATAATTTTCATGGTTTAATTAGCCTTTAGTATTTAGTCAGATACCTATATTTTAAGTTAGCTATTAGTTTCCTGAATATTGTTAAAATAAAATCATTATCTTCGCTCTGTTCGTAACATACTTTGTCAGTTTGGTAAACGTTTGCGAGTCGACAGATCTGCATCTTTATTTGTTAGAGGTATGTAACCATGTCACTATCTCATCCTGTCATTCAGTCTTCATTCGAGCACCTGTCAACAAGTAGGAAATTTCATAGTCGTAGATTGTAAACATAAAATCAATTCATGCACGGGTTATAGGTAAGGTAAAGTTCAAAATATCAAGTTTCCGTCGATTCCTAATTCAAAAATATTTCATCTATGTAGTTGATTCTAATAATCTTACCTAACAACCTAAATTATTTAAAATTTAAGGCTTTACTAAATTAAGCAACATCGAAAGATTTGAATACGGAATTCAATTATCAGAAACTTTAAACTTCTCAACATTGAGGAACCTAAGGGCATGTCTACACAGAGTCCCAACGAGGTTCATGTTTGTTACGATTTTATTTACATTTATGAACCTTTGTACACAAGAAAAATCAATTCAAACTATTGTCAATATAATGGTTATACCTACCCATCTTGGAATACAAAGATTGGAAGTAAAGAAGTCACCAATTTACTGAGTACCAGCTGATAGCTCCGAATGTTACGCCGGCGCCGTAGCATCGTAACACGCTCTAAAAAGGTCTACGAAATAACATATTTATATACTGGGAAGGAAGGTGGGGATGGGAAAATCCAGTATATTAAATGTAAAGAACACAAGATATCGTTGATCACAAAGAAAACAGAAACTCGTAAGGTCTACTAGTTCCGAAGCTAAGAGGAATTTAGTGTGTAGATGAAAAAAAAATAGCTTAAAAAAACTAAAAAACCACGCTTTTATAAATAAACCGAACTAAAAAGTAGAAAATAATTCAAATTATGGATAAGAGTGATAAATAAAAGAAATTATTTTAATGTAAAATTTATAAGTGTTCTGACAAAATAAAAATCTTTTTACTTTTTTACTTTGTACTATACATACATACAGGTGAAGCTAATAAAAGCGTCATAATAAGTGCGCGTTCAAGTCTTTTGTATGCTACGCCAGTCCGTCGTAGCATCGTAGCACGTGCTAAAAAGATCTACGTTAAAATAAGGTTTTCCATATTCCCATACGGATAAACTTATTCAGGGTAGGAGGGTAGAGATGTAGGTAGAAGATAAAGTTATTGCAATGGTTAAATCTGCATTTCTCTACGACATCTATTTCGGCAGATATTAGCAGTTTTGTGTTTTTTGGCTCAGTGTCCACTCGCGCAAGAAATGTTCAGAACATTCAGATGTTTGTCCCTAGGCGAGAATTAAACCCACAACCTCATATAGCCAGTTAGTGCTTCGGGCTTGGTCGTCGTTTCGCAAAACCTTTGTCGCGTTGTGTCGTACGCCGTCACCAGTGTGGTCTGGCCTTTAGGACTGTAGCTCGATATGAATAATTTAAAAGTCTTTTGTAAACGTTTTACGACTTTCACATCTAGCTATGTCTGTGTGCTTGGAAATTCTTTTCATTCAAAACAATACAGCGATTTCAATTTTATTACTGTGGAGTAAGGACCATAACTGATTGTTTATGCGTTACCAGGTACTTATTTAGAATGGCAATGTAAGGGAAGAAATGTGTTCGCATGAATTTATGATACCAAGTAGGTAGGTACGTTACATTTGACTGTAAAACAGACATAAACATGCATCCTTAATATGATGGTGTAACATAAAATGGTGAGATTTTTCACGGTATATTTCCCATTATGTCTGTTTTGAGAAACGTTCGTAAATAAACCTTTCATTGTGCTTGTTTTAATTGGCTTCGTTTATCGTATAGGAATATAGGATCTTTTTAATATTTTAGTGTTATACCGGAAAACAATTTTGGAAAAAAGCGTTATTTATTACTATGTAGGCATTAGGATTCTTAGTAGTTTCTGCCCTCTCCACACGCGTTGTTTCTATGGAAACGTTTTAAGGTTATGTCTATCCCATGGGAACTGATTTATGGGAGAAAAAGTAGCTTATGTTTTATTCCGGGCCTGGAACTACCTGTATGCAAAATTTCTGCCCGATTCGTTCAGTAGTTTTTGCGTAAAAGAGTAACAAACGTCCTAACACGTCTATATCGTCACTCCAACGTCATACCTAAATATAAACTTTCGCGTTTATAATATTACTATATTAGTGGGTCAGGATTAAACATCACCACTAATAGTGAATTCGCTTGTAAAATATGCAAGAGCTGAATTTCGTACTCAAAGAATTTTCATTAGGGCAAAGTGAATTTCATTTCCCTGCTAAGTCGATAGCGAAGTCTTAAGTTGGGGTATTTTACGCCAGATATTAAAGGAATTTTCATAATCCATCACTTTACTTGTGCAAGGGACGGTTGACGCGATAAAAACTTAGTTAAGCCGTGCTATCGTTCATTTACACTTTACGGCTTTATCACACTGGCGATTTGTGAGCGAATTCAAAGATGGTTTAGAGTAAAGATAGTTTTCAATAAACACTTTCATGGCTCACCACGACACACAGGCTCACAACAGTATCGTACGAAGACCAGAGTTAACTTAATCTACCAGGTCATATAAGAGGTTGAGGAGCACGTAGTACAGCTACGTGCTCCTCAACGCCTTGGCAGTGAACGTGTTAACCACTCTTGTTTCTGAAATAAACCACATTCAATTCTTATATGACCTAGTAGATTAAGTTAACTCTGATCTTCGTACGACACTGCTTCAATAGCAAGTTATTAGAATGTAACTTTCTAGCGAGATATCTGCGATTTTCAACCTTATTTCTAAAAATAAGGTTGAAAATCGCAGATATCTCGCAACAGATTTTTCATGCTGGTGATTTGCGAGCGATTTCAAAGCGATGTGATTGGGAAGCGAGCACGCCCCGACGATGAAGCGAGCACGCAGTAAGCATGCAGCGAGTTCGCCGCGATTTGCTCCATCGACGTCAGTGTTCAAAATCTGCTCGTCCATAGCGTAATTTTACATATATTTATTTAATAATTAACGTTGTCGCGTCGTCGCGGCGTGCTCGCTGCATTGTCGCATCTTGCTTGATGTTTCGACACGGGCGGCGGCGCGGCGTGCTCGCTTTGTCGTTGCAGCATGGTCGTTGGCCAATCGTATCGCTTTGAAATCGCTCGCGAATCAACCGTGTGATAAAGCTGTAACTGGATTTCTGCGATTTGCAACCTTATGTCTACGGGTAGAAAGTTACATTCTACTAAATTGATATTTAAACAGTGGTACCAGGACCAGTGTTAACCTCTATCTACTAGGTCATTTTAAGAATTGAATGTGGTTTATTTTTGGAAACAAGTGTTTAACGCGTTCAGTGCCAAGTTTCCGGGGTGCACGTAGCACGTACGGCATGGGCTGAGAAAGTATTAATAATTGAAAACTATACAAACACCCAAACTCGGTCCTCGCTTTTTCACTTTATTTTTTATAAATTACAGAACAGAGGCCTGCAGCATGTAGCTTAGAACTATAATAGAAAACCAGACGTGTATTTTGACACATTCATATGAAAATCAATTTAGCCGTTTTTATCCTTGGAGGTAAAAAATAGTGTCTGCTAATCACTACAAACACTCAAAAGACAACACACGACCAGCCAAAGAGAATATAAAGTATTACTACAGCGGGTAATGAAAGGCAGACAATGCTGCCAGAATGTTCTCTCTGGTTGCTAGTTCGAATTTTAAAACTCTTCTTGACGATCGGTAGATCGAACTTCCCGATACGAAACTATTTTTCTTCCAATCGTGAAAGGAGGTTTCCACAAAGAGTTATATCGCGCTCTGTAAAAGAGTGCCACCATTCTTAAAATAAATAATTGACGTCACAAAAATACATGTGACAAAAAAACTTTATTCAGCTGCAATTTGGTTTTATTTTCTGCATCCGCCCGCTAAAATATGCGACCGGGTAAAACGCTAAATTGATCAGCGGCGCGAATCGTGATTTGAAATCTGAATGAATTGTTTATGTATGTCGCATTGCGCTCAGTTGGGCATAGACAAGCCGTAAAGTTCAGAGATATTGTAGATCCTCGGTTGTGCCATAAAGTTAGGGATTGATAAAAACCATAGATTTCTGGGATCAAAATATCGCGCCCTTTGTATAAGCATTTCAAACCACTAACTTCTTTATACTAGGTACTTAGTTCTACTTAGATATAGGAAGTGGTATATAACTCCATTATACAATAAATACCGACATGAAGCTATACTTACAGGATGATGCAATTTTAGAGGACCGAACCAAACGGAGTAGTGGATATCCTTAAATTGCATCAACCTAAGTATCTCAGAAATTCCGTTTCCGAGTCTTCGATACGGAATTAGACACAGATCCGCGCAAAATACAAACGTAACTAGCAAAATAGTAGTTTTTCATAAATCGAAGATTTTTAAGCGACTGCAAAAAACATAACAAAACCATACAAGTCTTAAATTTACATTTAGTATGTACGCGACAAATAGACAAATAACGATCCGAGGGATTGGTATATATCTCGCAAGATTTGAAAGTTTAAAACTAATAGTTTCAAAGTCGGTTGTAATTTTTTTCAAAAAATTATCATCCATAATATTTTGAAACCCCCTGTATTGTAATACAGGGTGGAATGCAGCAATAGGTGTGGCGACGCGACGCGCGCGAATACGAGGTACTGGCAATTCCGGGCTATTGTGATTTGTCACGCACGGTGTCTGCACCCGAATACAGGGACCGTGCAGGCTGCAAGGCGCATTATTGCCATGTATAATTAAAATTTAGGGCAAATATGGCGTTTTCCAAACCAAAAACGAACCTTATTTACTTTAGAAATAATAGATGGTGTCAGGCGTGGGTTCTTAACGGAGAGGAGCTAGGTTGTCACTGGGATGCCATGTCTAAAGAAGCACAAATTCTGCCACTTTATTTTGGCGGCCCAATGTCACTCTGGGAAAGGGACATGCTTATGTTATATTTTAATTTTATTATTTATAAAGGCTAGGTTTTCAATTGTTATATTAAATTTAAAATTCTACTAACCCTCTATAATTCTATTTTGTGTGTTTACTTACCAAATATGGATCCATGGATATCCGAAATAAAGAGATTTTATTTTTATTTTTTATTTATGTAATAGAGCACCCGGTTTTCAGTTTGTACGAAATATTTTTAGCGATAAAGCTTTTGAAACTTTGTAGTGAGTTTTGTATTTTTAGCGACTTGACGAGGTTTTATATTCGGCTGTATATGTTTTTGTAATTTATGTTCATTGATTTCTCCGTCAATTATGAACCGAAATCAATATTTTTTTACTAATTCTATAGATAACGATCTAAAAATATTCCCAATGGATTGTTGTATTAGTTGATTGATTTGTATTTATTCCGTATAAATGGAAAACAACATAATTCTTTAGAAAAAACACAATTAGCTACAACGATTTTAATGATATATTCGCCAATTCTTGATAAATTTTGATTAATTTCCTTATTACATTAAGGTTGACTTTTAAGTTGCCCAATAAAAGTTTGATCCTCGAGGATTTGATGTGTGCGCCGTCAAACGTATTTATAGCATCATCACAAATGATAATTTTAAAATTACTTGTAGTAAATGGTTACCATGGCAACGGGCGTCAACAAGAGGTCTTTTCATTCGTCGTTTTATCCATGTGTCATCTATCACTCATCAAATCATACAAAATTAGACTACAATTCTAACTATGTACATATAGTTTTTTGAAAAATTAGGCATTTGAAGTCGCTTTATAGTTTTTTAAAACACGGCAAATTATTGACTGCAAAAATGTACAAATTGTACAAGCTTTTGTCCGCCATGGCGCCGGCAAGTCAATAGGCCGTTCAATTGTCGGTATGGTATTGCCATTTGTAACAGTTCAAACATGTCTTTGTTTCATAGAATTCAAATTTCGATCACCATACACAATGGTGTTCGAAATTTAAACAGAATGATGGGTGGAAATTTTTTTAATAAGGAAGCTATCTATCGGAATATCACAGAATAGGTAAAACATATAACAAAGGGATATTCCGAATGTTCGTCGACGTAACATTTTTATAGTACCTACCGACGGCCACAAATATTGACAATAACACTTATTTATTTTATTAAAGTACGTAACAATAAATAAATAATAAAATATGAAATAATTGATTCAAAATATTACATATAAGGATCTAGGCATACAAATATTGTATGCTTAGATCCTTAAAACTACGTAACGGATTTTGATGTGGTTTTTAATAGATAGAGTGATTCAAGAGGAAGGTTAATATGTATAATACATGCATCTGCACCCGTGCGAAGCTGAGACGGGTCGCTAGTTTATTTATCAAGTCTATACTAATATTATAAAGAGGAAAGGTTTGATTTTTTGTTTGTTTGTTTGTATTCAATAGGCTCAGAAAATACTGGACCTATTTGAAAAATTCTTTCACCATTGGGAAGCTACACTATCCCCGGTGAACATAGGCTGTATTATATTTTGAAAAAAGTTAGGGACGCTTACTAAAACTCCAATAATGTAACCCAAGGTGTAAAAATCACCTAATAAAGTTAAATTCGAGTTTAACCGCGTAGAACAGCTAGTCTTAAATAAACAACATTCCACACTAGACCGCCTAGACGCAGAATGGCTTGCAATTGTTGTTTACAAAGAAATATGGAATCAATTTGTTTGCCCAATCGCACTGGGACAGGCCTGGTATAAATCACGAATCAGTATGAAATATTAGGCCCATATGGAGGTCGGCTGCAGCTCGGTGGCCTGTGATTTGTCACGGTCTGTAGCATTTAGATTTTGGCCTTTTGGGGCCTTGAAATGAAACAAAACGTATCGACTAAAAAGTTTAGCTTGCAAACCACTTGTCACTTGACAAGTTTTACGCCACCGATCAGAAATGAGCGCATTGTGCCAAAAAAGACAAGTAAACTTTTTACGTTGATGAGGTTCCGTAACATTTTAAAAGCGCGTGGATACATAGGCGTGGTTGTGAATTCCTATTCCATAACGAAACTGAAAAGCTTGCCGATGTTGATAAATACTCTATACAATTTCTACTTGTCGATGGTCGTCGCCTGTGTCTGTGCCTGTGACGCGCCTTCACTTCTCGTGAAAATGGCTGCCATGTACGAAACAGTTCAACCAACAAATAATAAGTGATTCAGTCATTTTTTTTTCATTATACTATTCTATATTAGAACCTAAGAGCTGATAATATACTTCTTGTTTAAGAAAAAATACTTATTGTCTCTTACGACACCCGCGGGAACAGTTGAGGTGGTGCAAATTCTAAGCCAGCGAAACACGATTTATTGAGTACCTACCTAGTTATATTAATGTGTTGTGTCGCTGTAATAAGGTGAATCTCCTTAATGGTATAAGCGAGTTTCTCTGAAGGATAGGGTTTGTAACGAATACATCTGAAAGAAATCTAAAGTAGGTAATCGTCATAGCTCTAAGAATTAGCATGCTGAAGTGGCAGTGGGCCGGCCTTATCTCGTGAAGAACCAACAATCGCTGGGGTAAACGTATTTTGGAGTGGAGACCACGACTCGGTGTAGGACAACCTCCGGGAATCGAACCCAACCTGCTGCGTCGCAGGCGGACCTTCGCCCGCGGCGCCATGCCACATCGGTCGTCGTAATAATACAGACATAATAAAATAAAGAGAATAAGAAATAATATTAGAGGTAATAAATAACGTTATATTTAAAACACGCCTTCTGTGTACAAAATAATTCAAAAAGGTTTTCTTGAAAGGTAGAAGTCAAGTGGAGGATTTACCCCCAATGAGCCTTTGCCGTGAGTTGAAAACACGGTGTTCCGCGTAAATATTGTCCGCGTAAATATTGGCGTAAATCCTTAAAATCACAGCTGCTCAGAGCAGTACACATATATATATACGTATAATAGGAAGGTAGATACATATTGACGCAGGTCCTCAGTGCAACATGCATGTTAAAATCCTAAGCGAAAGTTTGTATGGATGGATGTTTGTTACTTTTGACGCAAAAATTATTAAACAGAAATTTGGCTGAAATTTTGCAGAGGTTGTTCCAGGTCTAGAATAAAACTTATTGCATAAATCAGTTCCCAAGGGATAGAAATAAACCATACGTCCAAAGTCGAAAGTATTGAAAATAATATAAAAATGTGTTTACCACAGTAATGGACATATGTCTCATCATCAGCAGTGTATGTCTTACTTTTTGTCAAGGAAAAACGAGTGTAATGCCGTAAGCAAAAACAAGCAGCAAGTAATACAACAAAAATAATTATACTATATTATACTATTGAATAAGTATTTTTATACAATTTTAAACAAAAAAAATTATACAACGGGTATTTATCGCGTTTTTTTTACCTATTTTTCCCGACGTTTCAACAGGTTTACACACTGTCGTGGTCACGGGATGACTGGAGTACTGGAGTTATACTTATAATTATGTGCTTAGATCGCGTAAGGTTAAAAATATTTACTATTGAATAGTCCGATTCCAATTTTAGAATCATTTAGACGCCAAAGTAATTTATGTAAAATAATAAAAAATGCAACAGAGAACAAAGCAACAATGACAAAATCGATTACGACTTCTTCATAAACAAAATCGATTGCAATAACAAAACGAATCGGTAAAGCATTACGATTATTTGATAGATGAAGTACATACCAAAACTAAAATAGTTTTTGGAATAGGTACAGTTAGCGGATGAGCAATATTATTCGGGATCTATTTACAGGAATCACGTCACACTTTATAAAATTGGTAATTTGAATGTTTGCTCTCTCATTTCACGCCAAAATTACTAAACGAATCAGACTTATATTTTGCATAGATGTAGTTGAAATGTTTGGTACATCTTCACGCCCAATACGACTGCATATCTCGGGCTGAAATTTTATATATTTGTACTCCTAGGCATGTTTTAAATAAAAACAACTTTATACCCTTTACAATCACTTGAAAGCCTCGGTCATCAGCTAGTCTTTACTTTACATACGCCTCTCAAGAAATCAGAGGGGAATCAAACGCGCAACACAAATCTAACCGAAACGTTGTTCCATTGAATTGCGCGAAAATGTATGCGCATACATTCTGGCTCGTTAGACCCCCACTTCCAAGGGCGTGGATGTGGGAGACCTGGATGTGGCAGTGATTTGGCAAAGGAATAATCTTGGAGAATTATTTGGCAGTGATTATTTGGCAGGTTTGGTGACGGAATAATGTAGCTGGGAATAGATTGCGGCATGGCATAGACCCATTTTGAACTGAAACAAGAGCTGACGGATATTTACTTTGACAAGGTTTCATCTCATTACAGGCTGATTGTGGGACAAATGACGACGTTAATTGTTAATTTAACAAGGTTCTGTCCCATTTTTATTGAGCGCGGTTTATAAGTTGGTTGATTCAATCAGACATAAAAATAGTATACGTGAGTGTCATACTATTTTCGCTGCATATTGTTTGGCTAAGTCCGCCCTCGGGGTCTGCCAACGAGCCATAATGGAGCGTATCTTAGGAGTCAAGCTGTCAGACTGCGTGCGGAACAGCATACCCCAAAACACGCATCTTTGACGTTGGTCAGGCAGCCAGAAGCCTGAAGTGGAACTGGGCCGGACACGTCTGCCGTATGTCCAGCGACTTGTGGGCGAAGACCACCACAGAGTGGAGCCCACCCAACGCTAAGAGGCGACGTGGAAGGCCCAGGATGAGATGGCGCGACGAGCTCGAGGTACATCTTCCATCATGGCCTGTTGCAGCGTTGGATCGCGAGGAGTGGAAGAAGAAAAGGGAGGCCTTTGCCCAGCAGTGGGACAATAACGGCTTAAAATAATAATAATAATTGTTTGGTTGCATTTTGATCCTACTAATATTATAAACGTTAAAGTTTGTAAGTATGGATGGATGGATGGATGTTTGTTACTCTTTCACGTAAAAACTACTGAATGGATTTTAATGAAACTTCACAATAATACAGCTTACATATCAGAATAACACATAGGCTACTAATTCATAAAGATATATACTATATTATCCAAAATATCTATCACCACGCGGTTGAAACCGCGGGGCGCAGCTAGTCAGGAATAAAAACAAAAGAAAATTACTCTAAAGTCATTTATAACGGGATATTTACCATGATTTGTGTTTTGAGCTTCCCAATATTTCGACACAGTTTCATTCGCCAAGATACATACACTTAATAGTACACCGGCCGGGTGATTATGTAACTCGCGACCGGTTTGCGACAGGCGTAAATTAAGCAATCGGTGCTGTCAAACGTCAATTTTGTATTAGTTTGACACCAGCTACAACGTCAAAATTGGTCAAAATTGACGTTTTACAGCACTGATTGCTTAATTTACGCCTGTCGCAAACCGGTCGCGAGTTACATAATCACCATACCGAATCGACCATCAATAAAAACCTCAACGACGACCTCCCGCCGAGCACGCACTATTCCAGGATAAAAATCAGCCTTAGTCCTTCTACGGGATATTACCTATATCCCTACTAAACTTCATTGGATGTGAAAAGGAAACAGACAGATACACAAAGCGACAGAATTTTTGGTGAACTTATATTTGTGAGTATATCAGTTATATGGCAGCGCTAAGAATATTTTTCAAGCCTCTTGTCCCATTTATCGAAATGGTCAAAAATGTCGGGATTTGTCAGGGATACCCGTGAAATTCAGAACAGGAAATTCCTGGAACAAACTCTAGCGCGTACGCTGCGTACGATTCTGATTCCAATACAGTGGACGCACAGCTTTATTGTCCGCTCAATGTTCTGAGTTTGACTGTCCTACAGTAATAATTAAGGGGCATCGGATGTGGATGGTGCTATCGCCAAAATAGCCAACCTAGGTGTCTTCTACAACTTATACTCTAGATCAATACATCGACACTTACCAGTTGGTGATATTGTGGTCAACAAAGGTCTATTTATATATGAAATAACTATATATATATGATAGGAAAAAACAAAAGCAGTATATTTGAGGTTATGTACCGATACCCAAACGTAGGTAAAACTAAGCTGTGGGTGATGAAAAAAGAGAAGAATATCGACAATTTAAATTGTAATATCCAGATACCCAGAAGTAAGTAAAACTGAGTAGTGGATGATGAGTAAAATGAGACGTTGACATTTCCAGCACCCATAATTCCTTGCTCCGATTATGGTATAAAATATTGAGAATTTATATTCGAATACCCAGATATCAAGAAGTGGATAAAACTGATTGTGGATGATGATCAAAAAGAGAAGATGGCACATCCAGCACCGATAATTCCTCGCTTCGATTATGGCAAAGAATATCGAGAATTTATATTCTAACGATGACCAGTAATTGGAATTTTATATCCAGCCCGGGCGGAGTCCCATCCAACATAATTACGGTCACATAGACCAGAATAAAGGTCTCCATTCGTTATCATTGTGGGACCAGAATAAAGGTCCCCATTTGTTAACGTTGTGATGGCACGAGTCTTGCAAATGTCTTCGGTGATATTACTATTGTGATTGGGGCCTCAGTTCCTGTACTTAAATGTTTTATTTTTATTTGTTTAAGCGCTAAAAGAGTAGTTAATTAGAGACTTGACGCCCACCCACTGTATGTGTCAATTATCTTTTAGACCTCAATGTTTTGTGTTTAGTTTTGTTTTTTGTAGCTGTGTGTGTTTGTATGTTGTAACATTTTAATCTCAGAGTAATAAGACATAGAGTGATAATTTCACACAACATTCCGCTCTAAGTTGAAGCCAAAAACCAAGCAATGTGTGCGTAAGCGGCACGTCATTACAAGAGCCGACACGCACACAAGTGCACAAATAATGTTGCAAGCTATTAACATTTTCCCCGTAAGGTAGGGAAATTGTAACATTTTGTAAGGAGTAAATGATTATCATATTTATCACTTTTCTGTTAGATGATATTTCATTAACAGAAAAATTCCTGTAAATATTATATACTCTATGGGTGTTTACATACAGAGTGTTGAGTTAGCGAATTAGTTAAATAGATAGAAATAAATATTATGGCCGAAACATTTTCATACCTTTGTTGGGATAGCACCCTCTCGTAATTTGCATAAACCACCTTTCGTGATATGCTTGTCATTTTCTTCAAAATGTATAGAAATAATCAGTGTAGTGTATTTCTTTTTTAGTGTATAGTCTTAGTGTATTTAGTTGGCTTGCAAAACTTTTCTTTGCAATTCCGTCTAAATTTTTCAACCAATCGGGAAGCAACAGTCTATATTATTTTTCGTGTTATTTCGTTATGTTTTTTTTTGTTACCCTACTTATGTATGTATTATTTTGTTTGACATAATGTCAAAACAACATGAATATTCTTATTAATAAAGAACTGAACTGAAGTCGGATCAGAAGGAAATCTAAGAACGAATATAAATACATTAATAAAACTAGGGTTCATCGTCTAATGAAACCAATGAAATTTTTATATTTAACGCTCCAACTACATCAACATCCGGACAGTCTGTAACAATCTATTTCCTTGACCGTGAAAATAAAACAAGTTTTTGATTATTTATACCAAGCGTAATAGAACATAGGTACATATTTCACTTAAAAATCCGGGTAAGTTAGTAGGTAACCCTAATTATATCTGGCAAATAAAAGTCCTACAAGTGTAAAGTAGAAATAGATTAAACAAATAAGTACCTAAAAATAAATAAAATAAAATAAAAATAAAATAAAAACAGCTTTATTCCATATCCCTATAGTTGTACAATTTTAAAACAATAATAATAGTAAAATAAAGAATTAGTAGTCGTGTAGGTAAATTATAATTTGAGAATTGAATTGAATTTAGAATTAAATTATGTCAGATTTTTGTTGTCATGTCCTGATATGGACCGCCTTCGGCGGTGTATGCCTCCTCCAAGGATCTCCAGAGGTTTCTGTCTCTGGCTTTTTGTGGCCACATTTTTCCAGCTGCTTGTGTGATGTCATCATTCCATCTTTTGAATGGTCTCCCTTTTTTCTTTTTTGGTCAAGTGGTATCCAGTTTGTGACTATATATGGCCATCTGTTTGGTTTTAATCTTTGAATGTGCCCTGCCCATTTCCATTTTAAGCCCAGTATTCTTTTTACTACGTCTTTTGTTCTGGTTTTTCTTCTTATTTCTTGGTTTCTCACTCTCTCTCTGAGTTTGATTCCTAAGAAACTTCTTTCTATGCCTCTCTGGCATACTCTAAGTCTTTCTAGCATTTTCTTTGTTGTATTCCAGGTTTGGCAAGCATAGGTCAGACAGGGTGTTAGGGAGATGTCCATGGCTTTGCTTTTTAAATTGATAGGAAGATTGCTCTTGAAAATTTCTTTCATGGCCCAATATTTGTTCCATGTCGATTTTATCCGTCTATTTATTTCTTTTTCCGTACAGTAGTCAAATGCAATAAGGTGTCCAAGGTATATATATTCATTGACGTATTCTAAGGTTGTTAAGCTGGCCGTTATAGGTATTTTTCTTTTGTTTGTCATTACCTTAGTTTTGGTTTGATTTAGTTCCAGTCCGGCTTTTTTACTTTGTTCCGTCAGAGTCTCTATCATATATTGCAGTTCCGTTGGGTTTTCAGAGAGTAGTACAATATCATCCGCGAATCTAAGATGAGTTAGGTAGTTTCCATCGATTTTTATTCCTAGTCCTGTCCAGTCTAACAACCTGAATATATTCTCTAAGATTGCAATAAAAATATTCGGCGAGAGTGGGTCTCCCTGTTTTACTCCTCGTTCGATGCGGAATGTCGTACCTGCTGTTTCTAGTTTTACCTTTGCAGTGCTATTGTTATAAATTTCTTTGATCAGGTTAATGTAGTCGTGGTTCATGCCTTGTTTTTCGAGTGATTGCCAGATGAATGAATGATATATAGAGTCAAAAGCTTTGCAATAGTCGATAAAGCATATATAAAGTGGTTGGTCGTATTCTACGTATTTTTCAATAACTTGTTTTAAGGTATGTATGTGGTCCACTGTACAGTAGCTTTTCCTAAATCCTGCTTGCTCTACGGGCTGGTTTTCTTCAATTGTATTTAAGATTCTGCGGAGCAGCGTTGAGGCAAATACTTTGTACACACATGACATTAAGCTGATAGGCCTGTAGTTCGTGATTTGTTTTGGATCTCCTTTTTTGTAAATAAGTGTTATCTCTGAAGTAGTCCATTGATGTGGTATCTTGTTATCTTTAAGGATAAGGTTGAATAGCTGAGTAAGCGGTTTAATCAGCATATTTTTACCTGCTAATATCATATCGTTGGAAATTCCATCTGGGCCAGGGCATTTTCCTGACTTGAGTCTCTTTATGGATAGTTCTATTTCGCTCTCTAGGAATGGTGGGGCCGGATCAGTATTTTTTCCATATATTGTATTATGTGTCTCTATGTCTTTGCTGCTATAAAGTTGTTGGTAAAATTGAGTGGCTATGTTTAATATGTCTTTTCTGTTTGTAACTGTGATTCCAGATGTGTTACAGAGGTGAGTCATTAGCTGTTTTGTTGTGTCTAGTTTTTTGTATGCTTGTTTCACTCCGCCTGTTTTGTCCAAAAAGTCATGTAGCGTCTGAGTTCTGTAGTTTCGTAAGTTTTGTTTTGTTTTCTTATTAATATCTCTATATATTTTACTGAGTTGTAGTTTTTCATATTTGGTTTTATTAGTTTTGTGTTTAAGTTGGTGTCTTAAATCATATAGTTGTAATATTTCGTCTGTGATTATTAACTGTGACATTTTTGTTTTTTTAGTAGAGCTTGCCTTAGTTAAGCACTTTTTGAAGTTATTCTCAATGTTGTCATAAAAGTCTTGAGCTGTTTCCTTTGTCGTTATTGGAGTTATTGTCATTTCTTTGTCCAAGATTGTAGAGTCGATGTTTTGTACTGCAGATTTCCCGTAGTTTGCTCTAGATTTCCTTTTGTGTTGTAAGCTTAATGTTATTCTCACCATTCTATGGTCGCTGGAATGTAAAAATCTGTTCAGCACGGTTATATTTTGTACATATTTAGGTTGGTTTGTGGTTATAAAATCGATCTCGTTTTTTGTTTTCCCATTTGGTGATAGCCAAGTCCATCTGAGCTTGTTTGGCTTCTGAAATAATGTGTTCGTGATTTTTAGTTTGTGTTGGAGGCAGAAGTCTATGAACATCTGGCCTCGCTCGTTTCTTTTGCCATATCCATATCGGCCCATGATCAGACTTTCATTTTGTTCTGGTTTGCCTATTTTTGCATTAAGATCGCCCATAATAATTGAGTTTTTCGTACATTTAGTCAAAGCTCTATTTAGGTCGTCATAGAAGGTTTTAATGTCTGCTTTTTTAGCGTTTTCAGTGGGAGCATAGACTTGGACGATCGTATACGATAAAGATTGGATCTTTATGTTGAGCAGGGCGACTCTCTCCGATATTGCTATGAAATCTTCTATTTCAATGTGTTTTTGTTTTTTTACTAGAAAGCCAACTCCTTTCTCTCCTTGTTTTTTTCCATAGTAACATAGAGTATATTTGCCCCTGTCTTCAATTTTATATCCTTCTCTTCTCACTTCGGCGATGCCGACGATGTCCCATTTAATGTTAGATAGTGCATGTTCAAGCTCGATGATCCTTGTTTCGCCCAGAAGTGAGCGTACATTGAATGTCGCGATATTGTATTTTGTTGTCCTTGGAGGGTGGGAGTCTACTGCCCCCGCGGTGACTAGCCGTTCTGGGGGAGGGAGTGTTCGTTGCTATGCGCTGTTTTCTTTGTTTTCTTGGCTGCTGTTCCGCTTGTTTGCTGTAGAACTTGAATGGCCTCTTTGTTGAAACGATAAGTATTTCGTTATGTTGCGGTTATCAGTTGTTTGTTTTTTTGCTTTATGGTTATCCTCTTTGCTGGTATTCGGGCTCGTTTCATTTGGTTTGCGTTTGCTGTTTCTGTTATTGTAGCTTTTTCTGGCGTCATTAGTGTTGTTTTCAGGTATTACTATGATCTTATTATACTTTATAAATGCTCTTTTCCCTCCATCTATTTCAGATTTTAGTTGGTCTTGCAAATCTTTCCTTTGTTGCAGAATTTTTGGTGCATAGTCTTCCTTAATATAAATACCAGAATTGATTAATTTATTTTTATTTTTTAATATTTGGATTTTTTTCCCGTAGGTCGTCAGGCTAATTATTATAGGTCTAGTTTGTTCATTTCTTTTTCCAATTCTTCTCGCCTGTTGTATCTCGTTTTTACAACATCCAACTTCCAAGGTTTCGTTTATTATTTTTAATATTCTTTCTTCAAGCTCAAAGTAAGTCTTCTCCTGTTCGCTTATACCAAAGAAAACCAGGTTTCTAATCCTTACTTCTCTTTCTAAATAATCTAAGCGTTTCTCTTGTAATTGTTGGTTTGTTTGCATTTCCTCTAGCTGATCTTTAAAATTTGTCAATTTTTCATCTACCGATTCTATTCTTAATGTTAATTTGTTGTCAGTTTCTTTTAGTTGTTCGCCGAGGGCTTGAATCGCTCTAAGGATTTCGTCCATTTTAAATGATTGTTGGTCGTGGTACAGCGCTCTCTCTCGGATTTCCCGTGTCTGGGATGATACAGCTAGATGAGTTACAACTATTTTATTCAATGAAACATTTCAGTGCATCACTTTTATTATTAGTGCGGCTATTCTCTCCTAGGTGTCGCTTGTCTTCGCTACTGCTTGATAGATGGCGTGTTGATAAAATTTTCGTGCAAAAATTGTTATTGAGCTAGTCGTAGGTTTGATCCCACGACCGGCCGCTTGTAAGTCCAAGTGGGGATCGTCACGGCTACCGTGCCAGATACTTGACTAGTCGAAATTTGCTTTTAGATTATTGAAGTTGGGCTGTCGGTTTGAATACTTTGAATAGTGATTCAAGGCGCAGACTCAAGTTCATTTGAAGGTCAAATATTGTACCGGTTTTGCGGAGGTTATTATAGAATGTTTTTTACACTTGTCACTTTTGAGTTTTTTGCACTTATTACATAGTTTGCGCACTTTTCACAGGTCACTTTTACATCGGTGTTTTGTCTTTTTGTATATTAATGTTCGTGTATGCACTGTTTTTGTTCGCTGGTATTGTTATCACTATTTTTTACAAGAATTTGTGAGAGTTTCACTTGGATAACGTTTTCACGTGTAGTTCACTGAGTTTTCTTGGTGGTAAGCTATTATTTGTCACTTATAAATCACTTTGGCTATTTTTAAATTATTGTTTTGGAAATGAGTAAACGTAAGCGATGTTGCTCCTTACAGCGCCATCTAGTGACAAATAAGTACCTATGGAGGAAAATAATTTTTCTAATAGCTAGCAACATTTTTATGTAATGGCGTCTGTTATGTTTACGATTTATTTTTGTGCTTATACCAATGTTTTACTCAAGAATATAAGATGCCAGGTTGTATTTACCCGTGAAATGGAATCTACTATTGTTTCTGATTATTATGAGAAGAGTTGTTACACCCTTTTACTGCACAATAAGTCATTATTATTAAAAAATTACGGAGCTCTTCCCAGTAGGTCTTGACCTTGAGCACTGACATGTCGAGCGATGTACGTAGCCTTTAAAGGCTAACTTGAAATTGCGTCACTTCGCGTGCGCCTACTGCGGTTCTAAGCCTAGTTATTCTAAGATTTTAATGTTATTCACTTCTAAAGGTTTTCTTGTCTTCTAAACAGTTACTTTCATTAGCTCTGCTTAGCTTGGGGCTAGATGATGCTGTATGGATGGTCCAACATTATATTTATTTATATTTTTTCTAGCTGGGTCAATCTACCTGTTAGTTTGCTGTACATAATTATACCTTCCCTGATGAACGCCTTACAATAAGAAGTAAAACTATAATCCCCACGCAGGGATGAAGGTAGAGGTGGTGGATCTGCTCAAGGGGCGCTATTGCCCACCCTCCAGTGAATCCCTCTGTCGCCTCCTACGACACCTGTGGGAAGAGTTGGGGTGATTCAAATTATAATTCGGCACTACACAGAAATCAATAGGTATCTATATCTACCTAAGTTACGTGCCTATGTACCTTGAACTTAAAAATTACTAGCCATAGGGCTTGGTATGTCCAGCGACTTGTGGGCAAAGACCACCATAGAGTGGAGCCCACCCTACGCTAAGAGGCGACGTGGAAGGCCCAGGATGAGATGGCGCGACGAGCTCGAGGTACATCTTCCATCGTGGCCTGTTGCAGCGTTAGACCGCGAGGAGTGGAAGGAGAAAAGGGAGGCCTTTGCCCAGCAGTGGGACAATAACGGCTTAAAATAAATAAATAATAGGGCTTGTAATAGCAGTAGGCGTTTGCAAAATTTATTTCGTTAACCATGGCTCAGCAAAAACAAACGTAACTCAGATGTACTATGTAAACAGAAGTGGGTCTAAACCATTCGCTCAGCGTTTCCATGAAACTTTTATCAGCGGAAAGGGAAGCATACTAAATTATTTATTTCAGTACGTTTTAATACTCGCATTTTACTGCTTCCGGTTTTTTTTCGGTTTAGACGTTAATTTGAATCGGATCCTCGGGTTAATTAAATGTTTTTATTGTTTGCTTTGTAATGAATGTCGATGAAAGAATAAATTGGCAGTTTCAGGTTCGTAATAAACAATATCATCATCGGAAAATTTTATGTTTTATTTCTTTTATAACGAGTTTTGTGACAATTTTATGCGAAGACATATTTCACGACCAGCTCAATGTTATAATTTAAAATCGTTTAGAATATTTAAGTCTTAACATAGTTTTAAAGTTAAAAGCATATAATAGTGCCTATAATAATGCCTATAATAGTGCCTGGAAGAGATCGCTTCTAGGCGATAAGGCCGCCCATTGTACTTGTCAGATGTAATGTCTTTTAATGATCTATATCTGTTGTACAATAAAGTATTTTTGTATTTTTTTGTATAGTGAGTGCTTTAGTGGCACTGTAAACTTCTATATTTTCTAATAAATGTGGTAAATAAGAGTGTTTTTTGTGATTTAATATGAAAGGAATGTATTTCATTTTATGGTAAAGGAAGTTTTGAGAAACGAAGAATAAAGTCTCTTTGACCTCAACTCTGCTTTCTTGAAAAAAAACGTTATTCAAGTTACGAAACTGGCGGGTCGCTTGAGATCCTGGGAATAAAAATAATCCGATAAAGTTTCTTTCTCTGAATTACGTTCAGAGAAAAAAACTTTATCTTCATATTTTCCAGAGAAATATATTATACTAGCTGCGTCCTGCGGCTTCGCCCGCATGGATATCTATGTGTCAAATGGTTTATACACCTTCCTCTTGAATTACTCTATCTCTCTATCTACTAAAAAAACGCATCAAAATCCGTTGCGTAGCTTTAAAGATCTAAGCATACATAGGAACAGACAGACAGCGGGAAGCGACTTTGTAGTGATATATAGATACCCACAGAGTGTATATGTAAAGGCCAAGGCAAAGTATAAAATAAATAATATTTCATACATAACCTACATGTTTTAGGTATTCTATACATTACCTAGGTATTGTATCATCATCATCATCATCAGCCTATATTAGTCCACTGCTGGACATAGGCCTCCCCCAATGAGCGCCATAGCGCCCTGTCATCAGCTTGACGCATCCAGCATCTCCCTGCAGTCTTTCGCAGGTCGTCATCCCACCTGGTCGGAGGGCGTCCTACGTTTACCGAGTCGTGGTCTCCACTAAAGAACACGTTCGCCCCAGCGGCCGTCGGTTCTTCGCGAGAAGGTATTGTATAGTACACCGGATTATACAGATTGCCGGTAACATATACAATAACTCAAGGTAGATAAGTGAAAAATATCAATACTGTCACAGTGAAAAATATCGGCACCTCGTCCAAAACATTACTCCAAATTGTTATGAGGCAATTTTTCAGCCAGGCTGAATTTCGTCGCGTCACGTAGTCGCTATCTGTCTTTGCCGGAATATAGGCATTTATTCATCGAAAAATGCTCACTTGGTCGGGAACGCAGTATTTGTTATTAATGAACTGGGTGGAACAATGATATAATATCTGCAAGAACTTTTAAGGCTCTGGAACTAAAAATTCAAAGGACAATATCTTTCTGGATTGATATTTTTTATTTAGAAAATATGATAGATTTTTAGGTTACGGTTATCAAAACAAAACAAACGTCAAGCAATGACAATGGAAACTACGTTCCGAAACTTACAAGTCATGATTTGAATGCTGACACAAATTATAATTTTTGGTCTCTAAATTTTCGAATCACACTCAAATAATTGTAAGATAAAGTTATGCAAGTATAAAACTGTTATTGTGTGATTTTGTTTTTGACATTTTTTTTTTTAATTCAATGTGCATTATTTTATTATGGATTATGAATCTGAGAATAAATGAGTTAATAAATAAATAAAACTAGATATTAAATATCTCTAATTTTATGCTTATAAAGAAAATAAGGACTTAGAAAAGTCAAATTTTATAATATAAATTATTATCAAATAAGTATTAAGGTGTTTTTGATTCTATATCACTTAGTTTTTTTGTCCACTAGTGGAAGAAGTAAAATAAAATCACTTTTACCTACATTCAAAAATATATCACTAGTGTCATATACATGTTTATATTGCCTATCTAAAATCGAGATAATATATTATTTTTGATACATGTAAATATTTAAGTAAAGCTAAGCACAACATTGAATATTATGTCATCTGATTATTAACATTTTGACTGCGATTTTTTTTCGACGACTGCGAACTTTTTTTTAATCTAAAAAATTCGTGCTGCCGCTCTACACAGCGGTTGTGTTGCGCCGCACATGCGTTTCGTTCGAAAAATATTACGGCTGTGCTGAGTCACACAGATCTGTATTTTCTCAGCCGCTGCGCTCGTGTGGATTTACGCATATTAGTCACTTAGAAAACACACATAAAAAAACACATACCGTGTGATTTCAGCAATCAAAGTGTGTCTTAACAGGACCCCTAAGGGAACTTACGAGTAGGATAAATACTGTGGCTAAACATTTCAATCAGAGTGAAAAGGATGTTTTGTATATTTGAAGACGAATGATGACAATATATTGTATTATTTGAATCATCATCATCAGCCTATGTTAGTCCACTGCTGGACATAGGCCTTCCCCAATGAGCGCGCTTCCCCAATGTTGGCGTATCGATCCATGGGGGGGTTGGTGCCCATAATCCCCACGCTGGGCATGCGGGTTGGGGATCGCAGTATAGGGAGTGTGCTGCAAGGGACGCTGCTGCCCCCCCGGTGTATGTCCCTTAGTCGCCTCCTATGACACCCACGGGAAGAGTTGGGTTGGTGCTATTCTATCTAGGCCTGGCCACGAATGATGAATACGAAAGATGATCGTATATCTGGCTGGCTGTATAAGAGACTAGTTTCCGGCCGCGACTTCGCACATATTGTTTAAGGTTATTGCCAACCCCTGGAAACTGATTCACCTATAGGATAACATTTGCGTATGTTTTATTCCAGGCAGAACTACCTAATTGCAAAATTTCATCATATCATAAATATCATCCGTTCAGTAGTGGTGTGAAGAGGTAACAAACATCCAAACGTCCAAACTTTACCATTTTTAATACTAGCTGTGCCCCGCGGCTTCAACCACGTGGAAATTTGTGATTTCATATACTCGGGGTTTTTTAACCTCAAAAACACTTTCAATTGTTTCAGTCGCAGTGAAAGTTCATTGTTTGGAACAAAGATGTTTGGCGAGACAATCGGTACGTGAAGATGTTCAGGAGAGCGGCCTTGCTCCTGTTACAATGCTTTGTTCTACTACCCTCAGTTGCTGTCAAAGGTGAGACACGTATTTATAAAAATTAGTTTCTGCCCGCGGCTTCGTACGCGTTATGGAAACGTTTCAAGGTTATTTACGAGTATATCCTATGGGAACTGAGTTATGGGATAGAAAGTAGCCTTTGTTTTATTCCAGGCCTAGAGCTACCCGTCTCCAAGTTTTAGACCGGAACGTTCAGTAGTTTTGGCGTGAAGAAGTAACAAACTTCCATCCATCCATTCATACACCTATCCATCTAAATATATAAATAAATAATGCTGGACGACCCACGCAACATTTACTTAATACTTACATTTTGTACATACCTTATAACTTTTTTTTTTTTTGTTATATTTTGTCTATGTTACGTGTTTTATAATAGGTACTTTGTAGTCTAATATAATTATGTGTAATTAACCTTGTTTGTGTGTTGTGTTAGTGTTTAATAAATAATTTTCTTTCTTTCTTTCTTTCTACTTGCCCCAAGCTAAGCAGAGCTTGTATTATGGGTGGGTCCTAGATAGATATTTTTAATTTTATATAAAAAAAATTAACCAGAACACTCGGAACAAATATTTCTAGATCATACAAATATTTGTCACAACGGCACACAGTATTAGAGGTTTTAATTATGGTGCGTTGGAAATTTCCAGCATAATTTTGTACTAAAATCAAATAAAGACAGATATTCAAAGCATAAATGTATAAACCAATTATCCAGCTAAACCAAATAATTACATCGCGATCAACACTCCGTCTTCCCAATTAGAACCATTTCGCGCTAAAAAGCCAGTCTTTTCTCACAAAAAGAGAAAAACAAGTCTCATTACAGACTTAATTGTTTATTTTAAAAGGCCTCCTTAATTAATTAAAGACGTAAGTCTTTATTTTTTCGAGAGAAAAGGAAACAAAGTTTGTACACCGAGCCCATTCCGAATTTATTTAGGGACTGCTTGTGTGAAAGTAGCGCTACACCTTGACTGCGGTTTTTTTTCGACGATTGTGATATTTTTTTTTACCTAAAAAATTCGTGCTGCCGCTCTACACAGCGGTTGTGTTGCGCCGCACATGCGTTTCGTTCGAAAAATATTACAGCTCTGCTGAGTCACAAAGATCTGTATTTTCTCAGCCGTTGCGCTAGTGTGGATTTACGCATATTAGTCACTTGTAGAAAACTCATACCGTGCGTTTTCAGCACTCAAAGTATGATATACATGTATTGTATAATTCTAGTTCTTATTTAAGTACCTCACTCACGTAGGTACCAGCAGGTGACCGATATATGTAGACTGAACAGTCTATATCGGTCACTTGCTGGACGCAGACCTCCTCTTGAGACTTGTAAGTGCCTTATTGGCTTTAATCTCATGGGCGGTAGTCCCACGAGAAGTAATGGCGGTCAATGTCATTTTATTATACAATACTCATAATTGTGATACAAGTCTTGAAAAATAATATAATTTACTTATTGGAGACTAAAAATCTGTTGATTGACTGAGAAGTTGATTCTTTTTATGCATTTTTTTGATAGTCAGAAGAGCATGAACGATATAAAAGCCAGTGAAAAGGTATGAGAGTGTCATACCTAATCACTCGCTTTTCGGGCTTTAACATAAACTAGGTGGTATATTGGAAAACTCAAAAATCAAATCATGGTAAATATCCCGACGATTTGTATAAACTAGGTGAATTTTGAAATGGGTTTGATATGTTAACTTTTGTAAATGGAATTTCCCATTAAAAGCATTCAAAAAATGTTTCTTCAGGAGCGGCACTCCTTTCACTTGAGGTAACCAAAGCTGATTTTAGAGATTAGAAATAAAGGAAAATGGAGGGTTTTTCATTTTGCAAATTAAGTTGCCCGCGAGTGGTGCGTCTCATAATAATTGACGACCTCCATGGCCCCGGGAGGGGGCAGATTTGATTCTATCGCGGAACAAAAGACCCTAGGTATACAAATGTAACAGTAAGTACAAGGGCCAGTGTTGGACGAGTTATTGCGAGTTTTTGGCGAGCCGAGACAACATCATCATCAGCCTATAGCAGTCCACTGCTGGACATAGGCCTCCCCCAATGACGCCATAGCGCCCTGTCTTCAGCTAGCCGCATCCAGCATCTACCTACAGTCTCTTTCGCAGATCGTCATCCCTCCTGTCGGAGGGCGTCCTACACTACTTTTACCAAGTCGTGGTCTCCATTTAAAAACACGTTTGCCCCAGCGGCTGTCGGTTCTTCGCGACATATGGCCGACCTACTGCCACTTCAGCTTGCTAATTCTTAGAGCTATGTCGATAACTTTGGTTCTTTGTCGGATGTATTCGTTACGAATCTTATCCTTCAGAGAAACTCCGAGCATAGCTCTTTCCATACCTCACTGAGCGACTTTGTACTGGTGGACCAGCCCTATCGTGAGTGTTCACGTCACAGCTCCGTAGGTCATAACGGTTAGGACGAGCCGAGACAATCCTACTGATATTATAAAGGTGAAAATTTGTGCCATTAGGTAGATGTTTGGTCGAAGACAACGCCAAACTACTGAATGGATTAGGCTGAACTTTGCATACATAAAGATCTGAACCTGAAAAACATAATAAACTACTTTTTCTACAAAATGCGTGCAAAAGTAAAAAAATCTAGTAAAAAAAAAACATTACATAATGCTACACGATTCTCACAGCATTATTTAGCCCCATGGTAAGCAGAGCTTGTGTTATGGGTACTAGATTACTAATATACAATACTTTATTAATTGCTTTTATTTTTAATATTGTTTAAACTGAAATATTATTATTTGCATGCCTATGTTAGGTAGAATATAAGTCGACATATTATAATTTTAAGACCTACGTTGTAACATTTATTCTAGCAAATAAACATCTTTAATTTCTTGGAAAGAAAAGGTTTGGAAATTCAGCTGCAGGTTTTTCAAACTCCTAAATTAATATTAAACTACATATTTTCAAAAATCATATCCAAAGCGCGATATCGTTTCATGAAAAATTGAATAAAAGATGCGTTTTTCCCATTATAATGGAAAGTCATGGAACGACAACACTACATTTCCCACCCAATCCGAATTCAACTCTATTATATCGAAATAACGTCCAAATTTCTGTGTATTTCCAATGTTAACACAATCAATGCGTGACTCAGGTTTCATAAATGGTCGATTTCCAACACGAACACTGTCTATGCTGAACACACGCACATTGCGTAAGTAGACACTTTATCTGCATAAGAGCTGACTTTGACAATTGATTTATGACCGACCCGCGCTTTTAAGGTTAAACGAGTCAACGGCGCGGACTCGTAGGCGAGGCCTAGCTATAGCTATCCTGAGACCCGGACACCTGATCTGACAAACAATACAATACAAATACGCTTTATTGCACACTAGCTGTTCCCCGCGGTTTCACCCGCGTTAAACTCAAATTTCACTATATTAGGTGATTTTTTTAAACCTTGGGTTACATTATTGGAGTTTCAGTAAGGATCCCTAACTTTTTTCAAAATATAATATAGCCTATGTTCACCGGGGATAGTGTAGCTTCCCAACGGTGAAAGAATTTCAAATCTGTCCAGTAGTTTCGGAGCCTATTCAATACAAACAAACAAACAAAAAATCAAACATTTCCTCTTTATAATAATTTCTTTGCTAATTGAAGTCAGTTTTCATTTATTTTCATTACAAATTTTTTTTTTGTGTGTAGGTAACCTTTTTCTTATTAATATAAATCGTCTTTTTTTATCATTTCTAAATTGCTGCTTTTTTTTTTCAAATTATTTGAGGAAACTTCTAATTGGCCTTAAGTTAAATATTCTTGTATCTAAGCTTAATCTTTATCTAGCTGTAAGTTTTCCTAAGATTGTAAAAATAAAATAAAATAATATTAAGTATATGTCTCTCATTTACCATGATCTCGGGCCATAAAGTGACCCGGTCCTTTGGAAGGCTTGCGTGGGGCCGAAGCCAACAGCACAAGAGGCCCTTTGAGAAGTTAATCTAAAGGCGATGGCTACACATAGCGGGTAGCATCCTCGGGTGCACAATATGATACACCCAAAGATGGTATCCGCCAGGTGTAGAGACTATTGCAAAGAAAAATGAAAGAAATAAAACCAGGCTATTGTGATGGATGGATGGACTGGGTAATCGGGCTATAGGGGAGATTGCGGATATTAAGTATATTATTATTAATTATTGCACATCAAACACAGAAAAAAAAAACAGTAAAGAACAAACAAATAAACATGACACAGTGTGCAATAGGAGGAAATACACAATGATTCATTATGAAAAAAAGCAAGTAAAATTAAAAAAAAAAATTTTATCACAACAGAATATATATTGAAAGTATCTTTTCAAAATAAATTTATTTCAGTTCTAGAATAACTAAACTATTTCAGAACGGGCTTTATCTTAAAGGTTTCTTTCTCCGTATTATTGATTTTCGCCCAAACATAGGTTAAAATCCATGTTGAAATACAAAAGTTTATCTAGTATTTTTCAAAAGAACCGCAAGCGCAATCTAGAGCTTCTTTCACCTAAAAATTCGACGTGACGATTTTTTCGTATAGCCATTGGTTAGCAGGATTGGACCTTAGTTGAATACGATACGGAGATCATAAAACCATATTTCAAAACTAACCAATCACAATATTATTAAAACCTAATTTCATCGTCGTCTTCTGGCAAAAGTTCGTGCGCTTGCGTGGCTAGAGTCGCGTCAAAATGTTCAAAAAATTCTATTAATATAAGGGCTGTAAGTGCAGTAATCATCGGCGGATCTATGTTGAAATTATCAAAAGACAGCGATAAACCGCGTACAGTGTAGTTTGATGGTCTGCGGCAGCTTTGTCGAGCGGATTCCCGCGGCGCGGGAGAACCGCCCTTGTAGTATGACCCTAAGATCAGCATAAATATACTAAGTATAGCTTAATCGAGATTAAATTCGTAGACACCCAGCTCTTGAACTCGGTTTAGCGCTTGAACCAGATTAACTTTATGTCAGCAAAATGAGCTGAACTCTTTTAAGCCCTAACACACATTACAAGAAATACCTCTTTTGAAGAAAGTGTCGTGGATATTCTTATTGATAAACTATTCAGACACGCAAAGCAAAAGCGCTTTTATTTGATACAAGAAACGGCATAATTTTGCTCGCTTATTGAAACTGATCAGCGCACCGTGACCCGATTGTGTCAGAAGCACGTGGTAACATTAGATATACTTTGAAGCAAAGGAGGGGAAACAGCATGGATGTTGGTCTCTCATGCTCTGTGGTCTCTCATGGTTCTGATGCTCAGTAGAGCATCAATACATAATATAAAACAAATTCGCTTCCCACTGTCTGCCAGTCTGTCCCCATATAAGGTCGCTGGTGCGATCCCACCTCAGGACAACTGTGTGTACGATCTGCAGATAATTGTTCCGGATGTTCTGGTCGTTATCTATGTATGATAAAAATATCTATCTACGTAATATATTGTATTAAGTTTATTCATATAGTCATCTGGTACCCATAACACAGGCTCTGCTTAGCTTGGGGCTAGGTGATGCTGTGTGGATTGTCCAACATTATTTATTTATATTTACAATATGGGCAGAATATTGGTTGCAAATTATTGCAACCGTTGGTCGACATCATACTCTAAAATTGTACATCATATTTTCAAACCGAGCTAATGCTCAAAAAGTGCAATCTATTTTGAAAATATAGATTTTTGGAGGCTTTTCAGCATATTAAATTTGTGTCCTAAAGATTTTTAAAAAAGAAGAAATCGCTTCCAAGCGATAAGGCCTCCCATTGTACTTGTATCATGTGATGTCTTTTTAATTATCTGTAACTGGTGTACAATAAAGTATTTTTGTATTGTATTCTATTGTATTTTTCGCTCGTAATTTCCCAGCCCAGTGTGCCCGCCCCTGAATTGTCGCGATTATTTTCCTAAGATTTTTATTCTAATGAATCTCTTTGTGTCTTATTTGTTTCACAAATGAAACAGGGATAATTATCGCTCGTTATTTTTTTCATTTTATTTGTTTTACAAAGAGGTTCTGGGATTGTTCGTAGCACAAAGCATTTGTTGGGAAGATCTCGCCTTTGTTTTGACGGAATATTTTTTAAGCTAAATGGAATGTTTAAATTAAGCCGTTGTTTGTTTATTACACCAGGCTAAAAATACAACATATCAAAAATATAGAGATAAACTTAGTGATTTAGGAATTTAACAGTTGGCGAATTTGTCGTGGAGACCGCGACCTGGTAAAAGTAGTGTAGGATGCCCTTCGGCTAGGTGGAAGGATGACCTGCGAAGAACTGCAGGCAGATGCTGGATGTGGGTAGCTGAAGATAGGGCGCTATGGCGCTCATTGGTTCTGCCCAAGGCGTTCAAATTTTTCTAGTGTCGACAATTAGTTATAATTCTAATTTAGGTTAATGACATATGCATGAAACGAAGGGAAGCCTACTTTGAAAAACGAAATACAAAGTTTCGGGTGACGGATTGCACGAAACATCAACCCAGCGAGCATATGTGCTCGCTGCATCAACCTTACCACTAAGTTGCTTCGGATGCGTCACTAGGAACCTCTCTAAGAAATAAATGGTATAATGAAAGAAAAAAAAGTAAACTATGGGATCATTCTGGAATAATTTTCTTTACAATATTGAAAGAACCAGTAAAATCGATTTACCATTGGCAGAGATAAATCGATACAAAAAATATAGAGCTGAATATATCCTCCGTTTTTGAAGTCGGTTCAAAACAATTCACTTCTCTACGTCAATTATGTTGTTGTTTATGAAACGTCAGCGAACATTATTAATAATAGGTGCAATAAATATAAAGGGTATTGCTATGCAACGCGCGCGCCTTTGGCCCATTGCCACTGACTTGTAACGTAGTTTTCCCATAAAATAGCTAATAACGGACTTTTAGATGTGTAACTAGGAAGTACTTGACTTCCGGTACATTGAAAGTTTTAGAAAGTTAGGAATTTATTTGGGATTCAGTAGAACAGGCAAGCAAGCATGAGGTCTAATTTAAAAAACTAACGAAGTATATGAATGACGTCAGATCGCACAAAACGAAGGATAGAACGTTTATTTGTTGACTTAACTTTCAAAATGATTCTGACAATAATTTCTTATAGAACCGAAACGAAAGTTATCATTTAGTGACCTGAAGCCACTTGGTGGTCATGTTGTTCGATTCATGCGATCGACGTCATCCGTCAGCTTCGTTTGTTTTTCGAAGTAGATTGTATTCAGGTTTGATTGTAACAGCGTGTAAGCAGGCAGGGTAACTCAGTACATTTTAATAAATTTTGTTGGATATTTTGTCAATAAAATAATCAAAATAAAACGTGTATTATTCTCACATGTACAAAACCAGACTTTAAAAGATATGTGAATTCTAGTTTTCCTCCTCGAAGATTAAGTGGGAAAACTGGAAAAACAACCAGTTTTCACTTTGAAGATCCACCTCAAGGGGAAAAACTGCTACCTAAAATGCCTAATGGAGTATCACATCTACACACTATTTCCTTACGTCTAGTACGACCAATGTTTTCGATATAAGGTTTTATGGGCCATCGTTACAGCTCTAAGAAAATGTGCTTGAATATTAGAATGTTCTAGAATGTATTGCTGCTTCCGGAATAAGAGAGAATTTAAAACGTTTCTGTGATTTATGTTTCATTGCTTCACATTTTTGAGATAAATTTATGCAGGATGCTGTTAAGATACTGTAACTGAAGGAAATTTTCGAAACGAATGCAATCAGAACACTACCTCTATAGCGTGTCAGTCTGCCGAAACGTCGGAAAAGTGTAAGGTTAATTACATTTATTTATGGTTTTAAACTACATTACGAAAGCAATCTACTCTAGCAGCTAATACCCAAATTTTTGTAACGAATCATCAAGATGTAAGTGACAATGTAGCACTTTATGAAGAAGTTGAAAACGAAACTGACGAAACAAGTCTGAGAGAATATTATATTAATTATAATAATAATGAATAGACATAAAGAAAATGTTTTGTACTTACCTGAGAGCCACTGCCAGTCTTTCTTTTGTGCTTATAGCTTCAAAGCTCAAATCAATCTTCTAGTTACTTAACCTGCATATTTCCCCCGACTGCGAAGAAGGCGGTTATTTTTACAACACGGCGTTCTATAATTAATTTAAAAATAAATTCTTTGCAGTACCATGAATATATTAACTAATATCTAGATAAGCATATGAAAGCACAACAAGGTAAAGCAACGCGCCAACACCTGTGAATCAAATCGCGTGACCCCTTTACTAATGGCTATAACTGCTATAACAGCTACAACGGCTATAACAGGTTATAGCAGTGCCCGCACTAATTATGCTATGAGTCTTTGTCAAACAACATTATGCTAACAGTTTCACGTAATGAGGCATGCTGGTTAGTGGGAATCACTTTAGTTTTTTGCTTAGGTTAGTTTGCTGTAGGCTTTTCAGGTGGGTGTTTAAAAAGGCCAGGTAAGAGCGAAAGAAAATTATTTGAATATAATATATACAGTCAAGCAAAGACTTAAATGGAATAATGGAATAAAGAAACTTGATACAGTTAGCTATATACTGTTTCAATTGACAATACTGGTTTGTTTTTTAATTGTAATTTTTAATCTTAAGGGTCCGGCGACCCTCGCTTGCAAAAATCACTCAGAATATCGCTGTCCCTGTTTAACTCTTGCGCCGCGCCACATGCGTGCGCGATAGCAATATTAGCCGTTCAAAATTTGGTTTGTTCCGTAATACCAAAAATTATGACTGAAAACTTTTTGTATTCTTCACAAAGTATTGTTATTCTGTAACTAGACGATATAAGCTATGTTCCTTAATAAATAAAACGTAAGATATTGATGTTTTTAATACGAAACAAATAGCAAGAAAACTTGTCCATTTTCGCATAAAAATGTGCAAAATGAGATTGGCTTTCATTTCATTTTAGGTAAAAATTTTGAAAAAAAAACTATTTGGGAACCTAGATAAATACTATTTTAATACAAATGCAATATTATAGTGGAAATATGCTTGAATTAGAAATAATTTTGGTATTACGTTAAAATACAATTATTCTTTATTGCACACCAAATAAAAAACAGATACACTGGACAGGAAAAAGACAAATAAAGAATGTGTTGTACAATGGGCGGCCTTATCGCTTAAAGCGATCTCTGCCAGTCACCCTTTGGATGGACATGAAGTGTTAGAACAAGTATAGACGGTGGCGTGTTATATAGAATAGTATTTAATTGGGACATACTAACAAATACCTAAAATGAGTGGCTTTAGTGCAAAGCTTCATTATATCAAGATAAGAATCATGGCAATAATTGTCCAAACAACTATTGTCTTCCCGCGGCTTCGCACGTGTTGTTTCTACAGATTTTTTAAGGTTATTTATATACCAAAGCACCTAATTTATGGGATAAAAATTCTCTATTTTTTATTCCATACCGAAAGTTACCTGTAACAAAATTTTAGAACGATCCGTTTGGTAGTTTTGGCGTGAAGAAGTTACAAACACCATCCATCTAAACATCCAAACTTTCGTATTTAAATATTAGTGTCTACGGGACACATGTCTCAATGTGGAAACATGCGTACTTTACCCTAATTTGTTTGTTTACCGTTGTTATAAATCACGTTGGCAAAGTTCACAGACAGGGACGCCAGATAAAAACAAAAATGCGAGTAATTTAACCAAAAGTCAGAACTGAGCCATTTGAAAATCCGACTCAGTTACGTAAATTGAAACGTTAAATCTGTCAAAGTTCGTAGAATTTACAGCATTCACCACGCATAATTACAAAGGTTTTGTCCATTAATGTGTCATTAACGAATATTTAATGGGAGCAGAACATTCCGTTTTACGTAAAGTTTTGAACCCTGTGTTTAACTGCTAATCAAAATTCAAGTATGCTAATTTGAGAAGTGAAACACTATTAAGCTCAGTGTGGCTCGCAATTTTAGTGATATACATCATAGGAAACGAGCGTGGTAAAATATGCCTTAATGCAAAGCGAGAGCTTTGGGTTTTAAATTTATTGTGCTTCTCGTATGCGTGGCTTATCACTCTTATCAGCGACACTCATTCCAATCTGGTCTTCCACCCATGTTGGTCAAGCTATCATCAATGGCATGTGCATTTTCATGCAATATTTTATAAATTAATATAATGCACACAGATCCCCATGTACAATCCAACCATCATCCACGGTTGTTTGGTAGAGATCGCTCTTGAGCGATAAGACCGCCAAATTGTCACATATTTTGTATTTTATTCTGTCTTGTATGTTTTATTTTAAGTGTGCAATAAAAGAATTTTCTATCTTTATTTATTTATTTTTCATTTATTAAGGCAAAAACAGTTTACAATATTCTTAAGGTTAAAAGTAATATGTTATATATAATAGTTTTGTATAAACCAATAAAAGATGCCACTAATAGAAACATTATATTAAAAAAACACAACAACGTTACAGACGCTAATTTGGAAAACTAATAAAACAACAATTGAAAATTGAAATCTTTCTATATTAGCATTAGTTTTGTTTGGCTTGATAGCAGGTGACAAGCTAATGCTAGGCAAAATGGACATTGGACCTTCACTAAAACTAGGCTCGTATTTCTTTGACCGGACAAAGCAATTCTTTACAAAAGGGGCCATATCGCAAATGCACTATTTATAAACGGTGTTGACTTGTTCTTTATTGTTTCGAAGATTGGACAGTTACCTATCATAACACCTAAATCACTACATAGTATAAAAATAATCGCTTCCCGCTGTCTGCCTATCCCTATGTAGGCTTTAAAACTACGCAACGGATATTTATTGTTTTTTTTTTAAATAAATAGAGTGATTCAAGAGGAAGGTTTATAAAACATTTGACACATTAGATTTCCTCGCGGGCGAAGCTGTGGGGCGCTGCTAGTAAAAAACAAACCATGCATTTCCATTTGATGCTGTCAAAGCATTGCTACGGGCGGCGTAGCAGCTTATGGCGTAGAGGCTCTACACTCTACAGAGTAGCATGTAGAACGAGAACCGTAACAAAGCCAACGGATTTTTCCACCGTAATGAAAATTACTCAAATAATTGTAATTTCTTCGTTGAAGTCGTGATGGCTAACTAACAAAAAGTCTAAAACAATAATTTGGTACTTCAGAATTTGCTTAAAAAAATTCAGAAACAGTTAATTTGGTCGAATAACACACAACTATCCAAAACATTCACGTAACAAAACGGAAAACGTTTAAAACGTCGTGTTGAATCCCAAACGTTTTCTAAACAGAAACGGCTACGATTTCTGATGAAAAACTGTCTCACAAAACATTTACACGGGAAATCTTGTGAGGTGTTTTTTGAGTTTTATAGTCGAACATGAATGTGTAATACGGGTTTTATAGCGTCTGGAAGAATTGTCTGAGTTATGGCACGTTTCGGTGTTTGTATTGAAGAAATTATTTTACTAGCTCCGAGCAAAATGCGAGAAATATTTATCTTCCTTCTCTTTGAATGAATTCTAAAAACTGTGGGGCAGCAGCTAGGATATGTTAAACATATATCTATAATAAAGTCTATAAATAATCATATCACAATTAATAAAATTGTGCCACTAGATTTAGTTAGTATTCATCATCATCATCATCAGCCTATAGCAGTCCACTGCTGGACATAGGCCTTCCCCAATGAGCGCCATAGCGCCCTGTCTTCAGCTTGCCGCATCCAGCATCTACCTGCAGTCTTTCGCAGGTCGTCATCCCACCTGGTCGGAGGGCGTCCTACACTACGTTTACCGAGTCGTGGTCTCCACTCAAGAACACGTTTGTCATAACGGGTAGGACGCACTGATTGAAAACTTTCGTTTTCAAGCATTGCGGTATGGATGACGTGAAGACGAAAGACGTAGTTAGTATTAAGATCGTTTATTTTTATAATTTTTTTGTATTGATGGTGCAATAAAGATATATTGTATTGTATCATAAAAATGAATCGCTGAATGTGTTGCTAAGCGCAAATCTCGAGAGCAGCTGAACCGATTTCGCTAATTCTTTTTTTAGAATATTCCTTGAAGTACGAGGATGGTTCTTACGGAGAGAAAAATTAAAAAAATTGCCTGAAACAAATGACCACCCGGGCGAACCGCTAGTATATATATATACATATAAATGTATATCATTATCATCAGCCTATATCAGTCCACTGCTGGACATAGGCCTCCCCCAATGAGCGCCATAGCGCCCTGTCTTCAGCTTCCGTATCCAGCATCTACCTGCAGTCTTTCGCAAGTCGTCATCCCACCTGGTCGGAGGGCGTCCTACACTACGTTTACCGAGTCGCGGTTTCCAATCAAGAACACGTTTGCCCCAGCGGCCGTCGGTTCTTCGCGAAATATGGCCGGCTCACTGCCACTTCAGCTTGCTAATTCTTTGAGCTATGTCGATAACCTTGGTTCTCTGTCGGATGTATTCGTTACGAATCCTATCCTTCAGAGAAACTCCGAGCATAGCTCTTTCCATAGCTCGCTGAGCGACTTTGAACTGGCGGACCAGCCCTATCGTGAGTGTCCACGTCTCAGCTCCAAATCAATCCAAATGTATATACATATAATGATAATTTTAGTTTTTGAATTCGTCTGTAAAGAAAAACATAAGCATACAATGATATATTATTTATGCTTATGTTTTTGTTAGCAGACGAATTTTAAACCCGGAAAGCTTCAAGCTAGTTTCTCGCAAAACAAAATAAAATACTTTAATAACTTGTAATAAATAATAATAATAAATAAATAATGCTGGACAATTCACACAGCATTATCTAGCCCCATGGTAAGCAGAGCTTGTGTTATGGGTACTAGATAACTGATATACATAATACAATAAATTACATAGATAGATATTTTTTTCATAAAATAATAGTATTATTATAAAAAGCTTAATCCATTTAAAAAATCCAATCAACCATTCCATACCGCAACTTTTACAAAGGAATAATACACGACCTTTGATTCTAAAGTTACAATGAGAATACAACCACAGTCGGTGATTACATCACGTGCTGAAGCAAATAGCAGCTCGTTCTACTCCCAGGAGAACTGGGTATATCAGCTCGGTGGAGAAACGAATATCTACTTGGGAGCTCTATTCCTTCGCGAAACTGTGCTCGTTGAAGTTTTTCGTTCAAAATGTTTTAAAGATCACTTCTGTCTGTTTTAACTATAAATAAATAAAATAAATAATGTTGGATAATCCACAAAGGCGCAATCCAAATGGCACTCATTGGGGTAGGCCTATGTCCAGCAGTGGACTGCTTTAGGCTGATGATGAATCTACAAAGTATCATTTAGCCCAAGCTAAGCTGAGCTTGTGTTATGGGTACTAGATAACTGATATACTTAAGATTCCATTGATGACCGATGTGGCGCGGTGGGCGAAGGTCCGCCTGCGATGCAGGAGTTTGCGGTTTCGATTCCCGCCTCGGAACAATTGTGTGTACGATCTGCAGATATTTGTTCCGGGTTTTCTGGTCGTTTTCTATGTATAATAAAAAATATCTATCTATGTAATATATAGTATTATGTATATCAGTTATCTAGTACCCATAACACAAGCTCTGCTTACCATGGGGCTAGATAATGCTGTGTGAATTGTCCAGCATTATTTATTATATTTATTATTATTCATACCACCACGTGCTCCTGTAAATAAGGGTATTGTCAGACAGAGGAATGTCGAAATAAGAGTGAACAGGTATCATCTAGCTAGAGTGTAGACCTTCGTGATACATAGTAGGCCACATCTTCACTTTACAACAAGACAAAATAAACCTTTGATAGGTAGAATGGGTTTGAGTGCTATGTATGATTCGGACGATATCGCCGCCTACCGCGCTGGGCAAATTGGACCGTGTGCATGAATAACTCCCATTCCTTCATACATACGGCTTGTTGGTTCAGCTAACAGCCATTTCACTGTCACTGATGGTCACTGCTGGTCTCTCGCGTCCGCATACTTTTTGTCTGCGTCCATGTTTTTAATTAATTTTATTTTATATCATTAATTTGTGATTGTATGAGTCCAGTGCTCGAAAAGAGACGATTTTTATTTATTTATTTATTCCTTATGGTTATGTCCAATCTATACAAGGTTTCCCATTTTGTATTATACTTCGGCGATTCTCATCTTCTAACTATCTGCAATAAGCTACATTTTTTCTAATAGTATTTAGATGTAATAGTTGTAAATATCTCGTGTTTTTTTAATTTATAAATTGAATGAGCAATAGAGTATTAATATTTCTTTTTTTTAACTTAGAAAAATAGTCTTAGGCCCTTTTCTATTGATATTAGATTCGAGGGTCAAATTGGGGCGTTAATTACTACTTAATTTATTAAAATAACGTACTCTCAAATTCCTATGTTTATAGTCCAAATCAAAGACTACCTGTTGTTGTTGTGTTGTTACTTTGTTGTGTGATGTTACCTACATGCTTTTACCGGAAAAGAAAGAAAAGAAAAGTCAGTATTACCGGTATGTTATTTGAACTACTCTTACCAGATGATCCAATAGCCACGCGCTCAAACCGTGTGTACAATCTAAAGCCTGTTCCATGCTTCCCATAGAATATTGGCGCTGCTTTCAATCTATTGTTAAGCGTTTCAAACGTCCATAGTTCGTACTGGCTACACATGGAGTTCCATAACAGTTCAATGTGTAATCAGCATCAGCCTGTATTACGGAAATTACAGCAGGGGCTAAGCTTTATTGACGACCTCGGTGGCGTTGTGAAGGTCTGGGATGCAAGTGGTTGCAACTTCGGTTTCCGTGGGACAAAACTGTGGAATCACCCAGTTGCAATCATACCAACGGTACCAATCATACAGGGTACTTTATTTTTACAATCTTAGGAAAATTACAGCTAGATATAGATTAGATACAAGAATATTTAACTGGCCAATTAGAAGTTTCCACAAATAATAATACCGTATTGATGGCTACGTTATATACAGGAAAAGGGATCCAAAACCGTGGGCAGGAGCTGGTATTGTCCTTCCTTTAGTCTTCCTCTAGTCTTGCTCTTATTTTGAGGTAAAAAAAAAAAAAATATATCAAATCCTTAGTTTTTGTAAATGTAGGCATAATTGAATTAAAATGTATCCAATTAATTCAAGTTGTACAAAAACCCATTCAACAGAGGTCCATATTCAGAAGCCAACAACAAAATAATATCGAAAATCAATATCCATAAACCTGGTACAGTCGACAGAACTCGAACACTTACCGAATCCGGTCCGATTCCGGTCCGTAAACAATGCTCCGGCATCCGGTACGGAACTTACGCGATCACGTAACCGGAAATGGAATTTTAAATCCGCGCGCACTTAGCTGCGGCCTATCATGTGGGGTTGTGTTGGTGGCACACTAAGAACAGAATACCTACATTATCGACGACCGCAGGCTGATTATGTAAAAGCAACAGCAACAGCGACGCGACCGCGACCGCAATTTTAGCAAGCAATTTTTAGTTCACCGATTGTCCGGCAGAGGGAAACCTAGTGCTCGATTGCTGGGTGACGTAGTACCTGGTGTCATGTTAGTACAAAATTGGCTTTTGACAGCACTGATTGCTTAATTTTCGCCTGTCGCAAACCGGTCGCAGTTACATAATCAGGGGGCCGATGTGGCGCGGTGGGCGAAGTTCCGCCTGCGACGCAGGAGCTGGTAAGCTATATTATTGTGAAGTTTCATGAAAATCCTTTCAGAAGTTTTTGCGTGAAAGATTAACAAACATCCATCCATCCACACTTAGAAACTTTCGCGTTTATAATATTAGTACGATTCAACCCAACCACCGATTGCTTTTCGGTCGTAGATCAGGTCAGCAGCCACCTGCCTAGTTTAATTCTTTCTCTCGTTGTATCCCCTACATTATGTGCTTTTCTGGCTAAAGTATAGTGCACTAGCATGCGCGACATAAAACCAAGCAGTGGAAACACTTTCGCACTAACACCTTGTATTATTTACTATACCGCATTACTATGCGGAACAAACGTATAATGTTTCTTGTTTTATTTGGTGGATTTCTCACACAAATAATATTAAACTTGTATATCCATGCAGGTGTAAATGAGTTTTATTATTATTTGTTATTTTATTTTAAAAGATGGTTCAAAAATCTACTACATGCTGCTCGCAACATTTAATAGGAAAGAAATGGTTAATTTGCATTTTATATGGTGTAATAATGTACTCAGAAGTGGGTTTTTATTGAAAAGTGTAGTTTTAATTAATTTTCAAATAAAAGTGTGTAATAAGTATGCCTTTTGTCTATTATTTTACTAATTGACTGTACTAAAATTCACCCAAAGTAAAAATGGTGTGAGTTGCAGAACGAAGAGTATAGATTTTTTACGATTCATCAACTCACACCAGTTGGGGCGAAATTCTTGGTGTGAGTTGACGAACGACCCGGAAAAATATTATCGTTTTGTATGTGTCGTTAACATGCGTCATAGGTTAATTCCAATTCTGTTAGTAAAACATAAAAGTGCTTTATTTCCTATAGATCTCAGAGGACTCTTGGACAAAAAAAAAACATCGTCATCATCATCAGCCTATATTAGTCCACTGCTGGACATAGGCCTCCCCTATGAGCGCCATAGCGCCCTGTCTTCAGCTTGACGCATCCAGCATCTACCTGCAGTCTTTCGCAGGTCGTCATCCCACCTGGTCGGAGGGCGTCCTACACTACGTTTACCGAGTCGTAGTCTCCACTCAAGAACACGTATGCCCCAGCGGCAGCGGCTTGGACAAAAAAATTATGAAGTAATAAATAGTAGCCTAAATTATCATATTCATTTAATTTTTTTCACCCGGAACAAATATTTGCAGGTTGTATAAACTTCCCAAGGCGTGAATCGAACCCGCAAGCTACTGCATCGCAGGCGGACCTTCGCCCACCGCGCCGAGAGATCATCGAGAATGGGTAGTCTGTTAAACATTCCACATCGAGTTTGGCTAGTGTATAATTACACCTCCCATTGTGTGACGTCATCGCCCGTTGTTATTCCTGCGTATATTGTAAACGGATTTCACACAGTATCTTGTACAAACATAGCATAGATATCTGCCATCAAGCGAACCTTGCAACGCAAACATTGCCAGAGGCTGAGTACCGTAACTCCGTAAAGCATGGCTAACAAGAGACTGGTTTAAATTAAAATGTTGGGACTTTATCATCATTATCATCAGCCTATAGCAGTCCACTGCTGGACATAGGCCTCCCCCAATGAGCGCCATAGCGCCCTGTCTTCAGCTTGCCACATCCAGCATCTACCTGCAGTCTTTCGCAGGTCGTCATCACATCTGATCGGAGGGCGTCCTACACTACGCTTACCGAGTGGTGGTCTCCACTCAAGAACACGTTTGCCCCAGTTTGGGACTTTATAATACAATACAGATACGCTTTATTGTCGTGGACACTCACGATAGGGCTGGTCCACCAGTTCAAAGTCGCTCAGCGAGCTATGGAAAGAGCTATGCTCGGAGTGTCTCTGGAGGATAGGATTCGTAACGAATACATCCGACAGAGAACCAAGGTTATCGACATAGCTCAAAGAATTAGCAAGTTGAAGTGGCAGTGGGCCGGCCATATCTCGCGAAGAACCGACGGCCGCTGGGGGAGGCCTATGTCCAGCAGTGGACTTCTATAGGCTGATGATGATGACGCTTTATTGATCAAGACAGAGAAAAAACAGTAAAGAACAAAAACACACAAAGATACAGATGCACAAAAGGCGGCCTAATCTTATGGACCTATATTGGCCTATCTTGACGACCGATGTGGCGCGGTGGGCGAAGTTCCGACTGCGACGCAGGATGTTGCGGGTTCGATTCCCGCCTCGGAACAATTGTGTGTACGATACAGATATCAGTTTCTATATAGTGATACAGTTAAATTTCTAAGAATACCTGTCCCTAACCAGATTCCTTCGTGACACGAAGCTCACTAACCTCGAGGAAAAGTAAATCTTACAAAGTTCCTGCCATTTTTCCGCGTCCAAATAAATAAAACAGGGGATCCTACGACCTTCGTTCCCAAAAACCTGTCTGGCAATTTTTCAACGGATTGTAAGCTTCACTTAATTTATTTCTTAAGACAACCTTTGCGAAACCCTGACCCTTAACAAGCGGTTTCTATTCGACGATTTGTCTTGTGGTATTATCCATGCTATGAATTCGTTAATAATTGAGTATAGAAGCGGTATTCCCATTTCATTTTGACCGACACACACCTCCTGTGTTAGTTAATGTCTATGTGTCGTGTACGGCTGGGGCAAACGTGTTCTTAAGTGGAGACCACGACTCGGTAAACCTAGTGTTGGACAACCTCCGTCCAGGTGGGATGACAATCTGCGAAAGACTGCATGTAGATGCTGGATGCGTCAAGCTGAAGACAGGGCGCTATGGCGCTCATTGGAGGAGGCCTATGTCCAGCAGTGGACTATCATAGGCTGTTGATGATGATGATGATGTGTCGTAAAAATATGAAATTACCGTCGCATGCGCTGCGAAAAGTATTTATTACAAAATAATGTAGTACGACTTTGCAGAACTGTTCATTATCTACAAAAAATATCCTAACAGCATATGTTTAACTATTATAGTTATGTCACAATAAGTGTTTTTTTATTGTAATTTTTTTATTCAAATGCCGCCGTTAGAAAAGGCTCTTTATTTGTACCTTGGTATTTTTGCTTGGTATCCTTATCAAAATAAATAACTTCATATTCAAGGTTGCTTCAATACCATTATATTACTTTTTGAAATTTTGCAATTTAGACATTCTATTTGAAAAATATTACCAGTTCAAAGTATTAGAAAAAAGTCGCTTGGTCGCCGCTCATTCCTTTCGTCTAACTATGCGATGGGCGTCACTGGGGTACGGGAGGGCAGTCAATGTTAAAAGAAACTAAAACCATCAAAAAGTCGACACACGACACTAAATATCTCTTACACTCGACATTAAAAACTCCTTTGACGAGTATCACTTCTATAACGCGGATAACACCTCACATCTTTGCATGAGCAACGAAGGTTTTTACTTGTCACATTATTTTAGGTGTCGTCAAAATACATCGTTTATCTCACTCACTCCAGATGATAATAAGATCTAGGCACCTGCTCAGATAAATATATTGAAGAAAAGGATTAGAGACTCTAGAGATTGAGGTTAAGTAATGCGAGTAAACAGTAAAGATACTTTGTTTAAGTGTTTGTTTATACACGCAGGCTTGAAGTTCAATAGACATTGTGTTATACGAGTATAATAGAGAGAAAAAGTACCGAATAGATTTTTTCAATGATGCTTTAAGGTCATATGAAAAAGTCTATAAATTTTGGTGTTATTAACACAAAAGTTATTTATATTGGAATATTTACCATATTTGCCGCTGGGGCTTCGTGTTCTCGAGTGGAAACCACGACTCTGTAAACGTAGTGTGAGTCCAGGTGGGATGACGACCTGCGAAAGACTGCAGGTAGATGCTGGATGCGGCAAGCTGAAGACAGGGCGCTATGGCGCTCATTGGAGGAGGCCTATGTCCAGCAGTGGACTGCTATAGGCTAGTTTTCCTTTATTTCGGCACAGTTAAAAAAATCCCCATAACATCTTTGGCACGACCCAGGATTTGAACCAGGTCCCTTATTATGAGGCACGCACATACTTATCTCATAAAGTAAGTACGCTCAACAGCATAGCAGCTTCGATAATATTACAAAGCTATAAATCTGGTTTCGCTAAGATCTTCATGTCCAATCCGGTGGAAATATACATCACGTCTCAACAGTCAATTTTGCTATAAATCTACGATACTCGTGCAATATTCAAAAGTCTCACGCTGAATTTATTCGCTATTTTCCAGGCTATTTTCCCTGTAACCATTTCATTTTTAAAAGACCTTGGGTATATTTAGTGCATGGATACATAGCTCACAGAACTACCCCCTAATTCTGTATAGTTTGCTGTCGTTACGTTGCATCTCATTGTTCTGAGTTCAAGCTGAAGACAGGGCGCTATGGCGCTCATTGGGGGAGGCCTATGTCCAGCAGTGGACTAATATAGGCTGATGATGATGGTGATGATGTTCTGAGTTCTGGTACGGCAAGAATACATTACATAGTCATTATATTTTTTACTATACATAGAAAATACCCAGAACACTTGAACCAAATATTTGTAGATCGAACAAAGATAAGGCCCAAAGCGGGAATCGAACCCGCTATCCCTTGCGTGGCAGGTTGACCTTGGCCTGCTACATCACATTGGTTGTCAATAAAAAATATTTTTTAACTATTTGTGGTAGGTAAAAACATTTTATATTTAGGTATTTCGACCAAAGTTTCAACGAATAACATTCTTATAGGAAATCATCATTATGTTTTCATTATCCAGAAAATTTTGACGACTATAATCTGGTTCGGCGAAAATACATAAGAAAATTTGTAGGAAAATTGTTTTTCTGCAAAACGATTCTTTCTAATTTTTTTCGCTTACGTCGTTGATGTAGGAAATGTTCGTATTACTATTAAAAATAATTAAATAAGTAAATCTAGTAATTTACATATTCCAATTAGATTAGAATTAAGAGTTCTCAATAAGTTTGTCCCATCATGAAGCTGTAGTGGAACTCAGGGCAGAGCTTGTCCACCATTTCAAGGTCACTCAGCAGTCTATTTAAAGAGTTTCTCTGAAGGATAGGATTCGTAACAAAACAAATACATCCGACAGAGAACCAAAGTTATCGACATAGCTAAAAGAATTAGCAAGCTGAAGAGTGGGCTGTATCTCTCAAAGAACCGACAACCGCTGGGGTAAACGATTTCTTGAGCGGAGACCGCGATTCGGCAAACAGTGTAGGACGCCCTCCAACCAGGTGGGATGACGTTCTGCGCAAGACTGCAGGCAGATGCAGCAAGGCCTATGTCCAGCAGTGGACAAATATAGACTGATGATGATGCTGAATTGTTCTTATTATTACAACTAGCTGTTGTCGGTGATAGTTTCTTTCGCTTATCACTCCTTTGCTTTTTACTCCAACCAGGGCTCAAATATCAGTGACCATACTTTGATAAATGTTTCCTCCAACATGATATTAATCAATTATACGAAATTATGTATTATTATACATACAACATTTAATAAGTTTATCAAATTAAAAACTATTCTATAAAATAAATTATTCTAAATTATTTATGTATATATAATGTACATGTGTATAAATAATCAACACTTTACTTAGAAACCTGTGTACGAGAAGAATCTCTGCAATTATGGTAATAATTACATTTCGAATATTTGGTACCCCAAAGTACGAGATTTCTGTGGTCGTGGCAAAGCAACGGGGTGGCCAGGAACCACAGTGAGTCCGATTTGGCGCCGCAACTTTCTGACGGGCTTGGTCTCTTGGTACGCCGTCTTGGTCGGCAGCACTGAAAACCGTCTGCCAGTTGGAACTGTTGCCATCCGCTTGAATAGAACAGAGGTCTCAATACGCACCTTTTCATCCATAGCCTTTAGTATCTGTTTCTCTCTCTGTACTATAGCTTTGCGCTCATCAGCAGACAAAGGTTCATGTGCCATTTCAGCACACTTCGCCAAAAATACTTGAACCCTTTCAGGATCTTGCATTTTTTTTGACCATAGATACGCTTCTTCCACTTGTAAGCACACATCGTTAGTGTTCCCTTGTTGCAGGTCACCACGCATCAAAGCGAAGCAACCATTAAGCCACCAGGTGGCACTTCCTAATTCCTCAGCATCTCTCTGACACCTTCTGGAATAAAACTTAGCAAGTGCATAATTTTTCTGAGTGCAGAGCAACAAAGCCATTTCATATTGTAACCAGCATTTCATATAACGGTTTTCACAAATTTCGAGGCTTTTATTTAATTTTTCGGTAGCTAGTTTGATGTCTTTAAATTTGTAGGGATACGATGCCACGACAGAGTCATAAGTGTGCGCCCGGCCCATTGGAAGGCCCATTAAGAAAGCAATACGACGACGGTTATTCTGCTCACTGAGCTTGTAGGATAGCCTATGCTGTGATAGATATGCGTCTCCAACGATTCTGTATAAACGGTCAGTATAGAGGTCCTTGTCTAGTAAGGTGCGAGGAGTCTTTGTATCAAGGAACACTTGCATTTTCTCGGCTTGGGATATCACATCCATTACTCGGTAGTCTTGCTTACTCAATCTGAGGTTTTCCAACATACGTTCAGCAGTTTTTGCTCCAATTTCGCGGTCTTTAATGAGTATTGCTTCTTTAAATCTAATTTGGTATTTAGAAACCGATTTTTCCGCCAGCTTTATTGTATAGTACGGTCTTTGAGATCTCAACATCTCCTGTCGCTCAGTCAGGGATCTTAAAGCGTCACTAATAAGTGATCTCAACTCCATACTTCCAGCTAAATTCGCCGACATAACTCGATGGTCCTCCCTTAGTTCATTTAAAAAAAACTTATCATAAGCCATAGGTCCTAGATATTTCATAGCCAGAACTCGTGATAGAATTAAGTCTTGCCTGATTTCCATTTGTGTTAGCTGTTTCTTTTTTTCTGGCTTAGGGATCCTACATTCATGTAATACTCGAAGTGGTTTATTATGGTCTATTTTCGTGCTCTCTATTACTTTTATTAAAGGTAGCAAATCTAACATGATGTTCCCAGCGTTCACACCAACGCAGTCTTTTAGGGTTTCTAATCCTTGATTTATACCTTCCATAAAATAAGGTGGTTGCTTGCGATACCATGATCCTCTGTAGTTTATGACAAGAGACTTTTCAAAGTCAGACATGGTGTACATGGCGCGCGCTTGCATGTTCTTAGCAATCATGTTCCTCGGCTCCAGTTTGAGTGCCAGCTCTGCATCTGCGTAGGCCTGCTTCGGCAGCATGGCATCGGAACACAGCTGGCTCCTGCCCGTGAGGTTCTTTACATCGTCAGGGGAGTTTACGAAAGCCACATCGTACGCCGCTTTGGATTTGTCGAATTGTTCGAGGCGCCGCAGAAAGACTCCTCGCTCGCGGTACACAGTAAGTGCACTGAACAATGGTTTTGGTTCCATTGTGATGTTTCCAATAAAAGTCTATAAATAATATTTTAATGAATAGAAAAGTAAATAGTTTTAATTAAAAACTTATAAATGGATATAGAACAATAATCTTTTAATCAATATAAAATTACAAAACAACAAGTTATAAATTATAATTGCGGTACAAATGTCATAAACGGTTTGAAGTGCGTTTGTCACGTTTGTAGTTGCTTGAACTTTAAACATTATAATCAAGGACGAACAAAATTAGTTCTTCTATGAAAATTAGCTTTCTGCATATTTCGTTTTGGTCTATGATTTCCTACGGTTTTTATGGTAGAAAAAACGCTCTATGGAGATTTTAGCTTTGATTATTTGAACTAAGCATCTAGTACCCATAATACGAGATCTACTTAGTTTGGGGCTAGATGGTACAAGTCGGATTTGTTTTTTTTTAAATCATAAATTTATTTTAGTTGTGACAAATTTTCTATTAATTAAGACATCTAACAGTAGTTTTCATTTAAAATATAAAACGCCCGGCCAAATCGACTACATAGCCCTAAATATCTGAGCTTCGCGGACAAAAATCACGGCGCCGCGAGCGTGTCCCATTTTTTAAATAAATCGTTATATCTCGCTATCTACTACACCTAAGCCCTAAAAAGCTATACGGAATCAATAAAGATATAGACTAAGTCTGAAAAATAATCAAGTGGTCTAAAATAAATGCCTAAACTTGACAAAGAAACTTGATAAAATTTTTGGCGGGAAAAAATACAATCAACTTTGAGGTCAATTAGGCGTCGCATCGAACTTAGGTTCTACAATATTCGGGTATAATCAGAAAGAATTATTCATAAGGATTAATTTTATATACGACACAGATAATAAAACACTAAAATACTTAAAGATATCCACGGATAAACACACTGCTCGTAATGAAAACCGAACAGCAGTAATGATATAATATTTTTTTTAAATTCGTCTTCGGAAATTTTTGTATTGGCACCTTGCTTTTTTGTCATTCTTCCAACGGAGCAGGTATTAGAGTGACAATTCATGACCACAGAGCCAAGCTATTAGGGAGAAGTTAGCCACAAAACGAGTTTTGCTCTGGCCGGAGAAATTTGCAATAAATATTGTTGGGACGTTCAACCGGAAAAAATTTCCCGTAACAATTGTTGCTGGTACGTTTGAATGGATATTTCTACTAATTTATACGCAAGGTTACTTGGTTCCTGTAATCAATACCTAATAGCCCAGAATCGACAGGTATATGGTAAAATCTAATTACTTTGGAAACTGTTCTAAAGGAAATTAATTAATTTGGTATTCGTAGCTTCTGCCACTCGTTTAATGAATAATCTAACACCCACAGCCAGACGTGTATTCATAGCCCATAGGAAGCCGCTAGATCGTTAGGATAATAACAAGTTGTGAGAGGTGCGCGGCACTGTGTCAGGTTGGTTGTGGCGCGCCAACTGACAGTTGATGGTACAAAGTGGGCCTGCGGGCGACAGTTCGCAAGGACCCACAGAACAGACGCGGTCCGTACCTACCTACACGGTAGCGGGCTCTTACCTTTACGCGGCCTGTAGTACCACGGTAATAACATGTGATGGGGTTAATAAAATTATGGTATGGACGATCCACAGACCATTATCTGACGACCTCTGTGACGCGGTGAGCGAAGGTACGCCTGCGATACAGGAGGTTGCAAGTTTGATTCTCGCCTCGAGACAACGTGTATGTGTGTTCTGGGTGTTTTATATGTGTGTAAAAATATCTATCTATGTAATTGGCATTACCTACATGTACTCGTATGCAGTAGTTTTTACGTAAGAGAGTAACTAACATCCATAGGTACCTACAAACTTTCGCGTTTATAATATTAGTAGGATTGTTTTATCTGTCCACCTATACAATGTGTATTGTCGAACCTTGATCAAACGAGATGTGCGGATACCCGACATATATTTATCGATAAAAAACTAAAAATAAAAAATTATATGTTACCTATCTCAAAAATAAAGCCGATTTAATATTTTTTTGAATGAAAACTACTCCATCTGGTTTTTTCTTCGTTTCTTTTTGAGTAAACGGTGTATTTTATTCAAAGTAGCCTCATTTAAAAGCTAGATTGTTTATCTAGCTAATAAAATAAGAAAAAAATACAATTTCGGTACATAAGCCTAGTAAAATCAATATTTTTTTAGAAATTTGCAAAAAAAAACAAATTTTATTTTATTTTTGATCTGTAACTTTAAAACTGGATTATTGAGATGTACTTTTTTGCATGTTATATCAAACTTCATAATTTAATCTACAAATCCTCCAAATAATATGGGTCTACCTCTTTTTGTTGTCATGTTATTTACCATTTAAAATAGGTATTTTCTGTTTTGTCAAGAGTAAAAAAAAACAAAAACTTTATCTTAAACAGCCGTTACTATCCCACTGCTGGGCAAAGACCTCATTCCATTTCTTCCTATCTTGCCTCGTTTTATTTTATAATTTATGTAGATTAAATCAGTTGATATTCCTGTTGATCTTTGTACAAAACAGAAAGTACCTATTTTCAATGGTGAATAACATAACAACGAAAAGAGATAGACCCATATGTTTTGGAGGATTTGTAGATTAAATTATGAAGTTTAATACAACATGCAAAAAAGTACACCTCAGTAACCCAGTTTTAAAGTTACAGATCAAAAATAAAATAAAATTTGTTTTTTTTTTGCAAATTTCTAAAAAAATATTGATTTTACTAGGCTTATGTACCGAAATTGTATTTTTTTCTTACTTTCTTAGCTAGATAGACAATCTAGCTTTCAAATGAGGCTACTTTGAATAAAATACACCGTTTACTCAAAAAGATACGAAGAAAAAACCAGATGAAGTAGTTTTCATTAAAAAAAATATTAAATCGGCTTTATTTTTGAGATAGGCTTTATTTTTGACATATAATTTTTTATTTTTTGTTTTTTATCGATAAATATATGTCGTGTATTCGCACATCTCGTTTGATCAAGGTTCGACAATACACATTGTATAGGTGGGTCAAAATAGCCGAATAAAACCTGCTCTTCCTACTTCAGTGTAATAACCTGGCTGTTCTTCCGTGGACTATTTGACACTGTTGGGGACAAATTGGCCTGTCTAAATAAATCCACGCAAAAATTATGCAAATTGTTCACGCGTTTTGGTGCATTTGTTTTACAAAATGTAACATATTTAATGCATTGTTAATTAAAAATTGAGAATTAGCAAGCTGAAGTGGCAGTGGGTCGGCCATGCTGGGGCAAATGTGTTCTTGAGTGGAGACCACAACTCGGTAAACGTAGTGTCGGACGCCCTCCGAGGTGGGATGACAACCCGCGAAAGACTGCAGGTAGATGCTGGATGCGTCAAGCTGAAGACAGTGTGCTATGGCGCTCATTGGGGGAGGCTTATGTCCAGCAGTGGACTAATATAGTCTGATGATGATAATGATGATAAATTAATAACGTACTTTTTAACTCTTCGTAACTTTTTACTAGCACTATGCTCGGAGTTTCTCAAAAAGATAGTATTCGTAACGAAAACATCCGACGGAGAACCAAAGTTATCGACATAGCTTAAAGGTTTAGCAAGCTGAAGTGGCAGTAGGCCGGCCATATCTCGCGAAGAACCGACTACCGCTGGTACCTGTTCTGCTTATGAGTAGATACAGCGACGTATTTGTTCAGCGCCTTCTAGAGTCGATTAAAGCTGCTTAAGGAGTTGTATGGTTTAGCAGTTTCTTCAAACAAATGTTTTGAGTATCATATCTACAGATAAAAACTTATATAATACATATCTTCCAGATCGACGAATCTCCGAATAACGACGGAACCACAAATTGGATTCGGAAGTCATCTCGCGGTGTTACGCGTTACGTAAATTGGCACAATGCTTGTGACGTGTTTCAATTCTATTGTCTGTATAAGTATTACTAGCTGCGCCCCGCGGCTTCTCCCTTGTAGAAATCAACGTGTCAAATAGTTTGTAGACCTTCCTCTTGAATCATTCTATTTATTAAAAAAAACCGCATCAAAATCCGTTGCGTAGTTTTAAAGATCTAAGCATACATAGGGACAGACAGCGGGAAGTAACTTTGTTTCATACTACGAGTATGTAACAAAATCTTGTTTCTATCAAATAATATTATATATTCTACAAATGTGAGATTTCATGATGTGAAAGTATTTAGATTGTTTAAGCTGCATTAATATTACAGGCGTTTATTACACACAGTCTAAATCTGTGGCGACCTCTGTGGCACGAAGGGCGACGCACGAGGTTGCGGGTTCGATTACCGCCTCGGGACAAAAGTTAGTACAAACTGCAGATATTTTATTCGACTTTTGTATGTATAGTTAAAATATCTATTTATGTAATGTATGTACATACTTGCTTATTATCAGTTATCTGGTACCCATAACTCAAGTTCTGCTTATCTTGGGGCTAGATAATTCTATGCGAACTGTCAAGCATTATTTATTTATTTTCAAATAAATAAGTTACTGACAATTTGTTCCATAATAATAATAATTTATTTACCCCAAAAGCCTCAGAAATCTTTTCATTCCGTCTCTTCAATAATAATATCAGATGCTCTACACATTCGTATTTCCGGCATACACGAAAAATCCATTTGAGGACGATAGGGCCATTAAAAACGAGTAGATTTCATTATGCCGATCGCTCTGTTTGCTTTCATTACGGAATATCCGCTACGGAATAACGGAACGTAATTTAGCCAGGAACGGAACGTTTTATCGTTCTATTGTGGGCACGGAGTTTGGGAAGCGATAGGTTGCAAACGTTGGGATAGGAATCGAATTATCTTGTTACCGAGTGTGTACAGAGTGGGATGAAAAGGATTAGTCTTAGTAGGTCTTTCCGCTGTTTCTAACGAAGAACTTGATACTTAACTGCTTAGAGCCTGCGACCGCCAGACCTTCGTCAATTTATAAATGCTGGGAGTTTGTCAGCGTATGCAACAAAGGTAGGATTGGTAGATAGATAATTCTTTATTGCACACGTATAAAATGACAATATAAAATAAAAACTAAAAAAACTAGATACAATTGGCGGTCTTATCGCTCAAGAGCGATCTCTACCAGACAACCATGGATGGATAGGATCGTGGATAGTACCAGGGGTGCTTGCAGGTTTTTTTTTATATATTATAAAATAAAATAAAATACTTATAATACTTTCATGGAAATATACTACATACATATCATAAAATATATATATACTTATATACATAGGGACTCAGTCATACGTTAGTGACAGCAGGACAAATAGTGCTCCTTTAACATAGTTTTAAAGGTGCTCTGGTGAACTGGTCACCGATTATGCAGTATGGGCCATAGTTGCTTTAGCAGATATTGGCTTGCAAATTATTAGAAATCAAGAACTTCGACTGCCAGACGTTTTCCATAAAGGCTTTGGCTGTCAGATACCTTAATCTATAGTATAAAAATGAATCGCTGAATGTGTTGCTAAGCGCAAATTTCGAGAGCAGCGGAACCGATTTCGCTAATTCTCTTTTTTAGAATATTCCTTGAAGTACGAGCATAGTTCTTACGGAGAGAAAAAAGAGAAAAATTTAAAAAATTGTGTGAAACAAATGACCACCCGGGCGAAGCCGGGACGGTTATTAGTATCAGGCAATTTTTAAAAACAAAATTTCTCTTTTTTCTCTCTTTAGGAACCATCTTCGTACTTCAAAGAATATTTTAAAAAAAGAATTAGCGAAATCGGTCCAGCATTATTTTATTTATTTATATTCTAGATACGTTACCTGGGGAAGTACCAACAATGTTCTTATAAGCCAGACACTTATTAATGTTTTCTATGTTGTTTAACCATGTTAAACTGTACTTGTCTTCCATATGTTTATTTTATATTTGTATTTTGTAACTGTGTCCAAATAAATGTTTTCTTTTCTACCTATTCATATCACCCACCTTAAGTTTCCTGCCCGAATATTTCAAGTGATTGATAAGGCAGTGTCGGCGACTAATGCTGCTTACGAAGACGGATCGGTCTCAGTGGTGCGGGGTTGACAGGTGGAGTCTCGAAGGATACCTCAGCGAATCCGTATAACGTTTGTAAATAATGCTGGACGGATAGATATAGCAAGGCCTAGCCCTGATGTAAGCAGAACTCGTGTTATGGTTATTAGGTTCAGTAACCTAATAACCATAACACGAGTTCTGCTACTCGTGATGTAATGTACTAAGTATATCAGTATATACTCTGTACATTACATCGATAGATAACTTTGAATATCCGGCCCCGGCTTCGCACGGGTGCAAATAAAAATATAGACAGCGACTTTGTTTTATACTATGTAGTGATAGAATTGACGAACTCTGGTCAAGGTCCGCCTGCGACTCAGGAGGTTGCCTGTTCGATTCCCGCCTCGGGACAAATGTTTGTACGATTTGCAGATATTTACAATACAATACAATACAATACAATACAATACAATACAATACAATACAATACAATACAATACAATACAATACAATACAATACAATACAATACAATACAATACAATACAATACAATACAATACAATACAATACAATACAATACAATACAATACAATACAATACAATACAATACAATACAATACAATACAATACAATACAATACAATACAATACAATACAATACAATACAATACAATACAATACAATACAATACAATACAATATAACTTTATTTCACCATCAATACAAAAAAAAAAAAAAACTAAATATAATATAATATAATAATAATATAATATTCGTTTATTTCAGGCAAAAAACCCATATCACAAAAAATACAATTACAATTTTAAAAATAAAAATTTTAAAAATATGCACAAATATAAATTAAAATACTGAAAACAAAAGATATCACGACGCTTAAAAGCTGTCGCACGTCATTTTCTGTTTCCCTCCATATGTAGGGAAATCCAGTGCATATATATGGGGTTGTTGTAGACCTGGTCAGAGACAGCCTTCAAAATGCTATTTTTGGAGCGGACCAACCTACCCCAGAAAGCTGCGACGCGAGAGCGGACGATGGCGAAGAAGTCGGGCACTCCCGCTTCGGAGAACATGCTCGAAGCACTACAGGATCTCGGTAACCTCATCAGTGCCCGATACGCGTCATTGTACTGGACTCTGATGGTATTTATGGCCTTCCTGGTGAAATTTGACCATAACTGGCATGTGTACATGCCCAGACAATACGCACGGAACAGGGTGGTCTTGACGTCCGTGCTGCAGTTCGTGAAGCGGCGTGCAAGCATGTTACTCCTCACCGCGAGCGACCTTCGTTCCCGCTCGATGTCCTCATCATCCCTCAGCGTTCCCGTCAGCAGGTGCCCGAGGTACCTGAACCGCTCCACAACCTTAATTGTAGAGCCACTCAACCGAACCTCAGGAATCCTACTAAAGGATCTTAATACTAACTATAACTAGTGGCACAATCGGCGGCCTTATGGCGGCCTTTTATTTATATTTGTTCCGGGTGTTCTGGTTGTTTCTTTTCTATGTATAGTAAATATATGGTATACCAACCGAATCCAGATGTAACCTTCGCATCATGACAAGAGCCCTAACTGGACACTGTCGCCTTAAGCACATGTTCAAACTAGGGCTAAGCGACACACAATCCTGCAGATTTTGCGAGGAGGCGGATGAAACGCCCCTCCATCTGCTAAGTGAGTGTGGAGCACTGATGCACAAACGCAGCATCCATCTGGGCAAGCATTTGCATAGCCCAGACGAGCTGAAACACACCACCCCGAAGAAAATCCTACAGTTCCTAGCAGCTGCAAGGGTTAGTGGCGAACTATGAACGCCACGGCTTCGGGACTGAAATGTAAAAGTGGCGATCACAATAGGCCTATCATGGCCGCCGTGATACGAAAGCCACCCCAAAGTAAATAAAAAAAAAATGTATAGTAAAAATATAATACCTATGTAATATGATATTATGTGTTATTTAGTACCCATTACACAAGCTATGCTTAGTTTGGGGCTAGATAATGCTGTGTGAATTGTCCAGCATTATTTATTTTATTGATTTATTTATAGAAAACACCCAGAATCAGTACACCGGAACAAAACCCCCCAGATCATAAAAACATTTATCCTGAGGCGGGAATCGAACCCAACCTCTTGCGTCACAGGCCGGCTTTCGCTCGTTGCGCGTGCCCATAAAAATTATAAGTATTTTTAGTAAATAGCTCTACAGATTGATATTTTCATTCGCTGAAGTACTTCTCCAGGTAGGTTTACTCTCGCCGCGGGATAACGTTTCAACGATATAAACTCACGAGTAAGATTATATCACGTCTCGTTGTAGCTGCTTGGAGAATAGATAGTTCATTATTACAGCGCATTCTTAAAGCTCATCCAAAGAGACCGCCTTAGACCGCCACATTTTAAACGTTTTTTAATCAACCGGTCATTTAACACTGGCTGCGGTTAACTGCGCGGTAGTTATCAATAAAGCTTAAAGATCAAATAAACAATGTAATAAATACCGCACGGTTACGATATGAACTTGCGGTTAAGGGGACTCCGGAGGGACGAATTCTTCATACAAACGTAATACCAAAATGATTTCCAATTCAAGCATATTTCCACTATAATATTGTATTATTTGTATTTGAATAGTATTTATCTAGGTTCCTAACTAGTTTTTGTTTTCAAAATACTTATCTAAAACTAAATGAAAGCCAATCGCATTTTGCACATTTTTATGCGAAAATGGATTCTTGCTATTTGTTTCGTATTAAAAACATCAATATCTTACGTTTTATTTATTAAGGGACATAGCTTATATTGTCTAGTTACAGAATAACAATACTTTGTGAAGAATACAAAAAGTTTTTAGTCATAATTTTTGGTATTACGAAACAAACCAAATTTTGAACGGCTAATATTGCTATCGCGCACTCATGGGGCGCGGCGCAAGGGTTAAACAGAGACAGCGATATTCGGAGCGATTTTTGCAAGCGAGGGTCGCCGGACCCTTAAGATAATGCTGCTTGGAGAATAGATTTGGGGGCACTTGGCCCCCATGCCCCCTAAAATCTAAAATAAAACGGGAGGTGGTAAAACTTCTTTTGTTTGTGATCACTAAGAAAAGTTAGCCTTGTTATTGCGTACAAAAATTATTAAAAAAAACGTCTTATATCTACGATAAATTGACCGGTGGAAGTCGGAATCGGAGATTGGAGGAAGTTGACCAAAAAAATAAGCCTCTCTCTGCCATAGAGTACTTCCGCGACCCGTGTGTGTGAGGCATCACTAAGTGATAATTAAGGTCATACCTTAGTATAATCTAGCTGTTTGACTATAAGCTGTGCTACTGTAGTGTGGCAGTAAACAGGCCTCGTTTCGTATAAGGCCCGAAAGGAGGCTTTTATCTAGATTGCCTGGCTCTGGCTGGTCAATCCCCCTAAATTTACAGGCGATAATTCATGAAATATACCTTTACGTAAGTTACCAAGAACCATGATGTAACATAGACTAGTTGAAATAAGACCGAAAGAATTTCTTTTCACAATAAAAATATGTTACTTTTTTATATTTGCCCGTGGTTTTGTCTACTTCTAACCAGGATGTAACATCTAGTTAACACTTTGATTGCTGAAATCACACGGTATGTGTTTTCTACAAGTGACTAATATGCGTAAATCCACACTAGCGCAGCGGCTGAGAAAATACAGATCTGTGTGACTCAGCACAGCCGTAATATTTTCCGAACGAAACGCATGTGCGGCGTAACACAACCGCTGTGTAGAGCGGCAGCACGAATTTTTTAGATTAAAAAAAAGACCGCAGTCGTCGAAAAAAAAATCGCAGTCAAAGTGTTAAGGATAATAAATAAATAAATGTTTTTAGACTAACGCGATCTGAACACATAATTATAAGCACTAATACAATGGGTACTTATCGCGTGACCACAACAGTGTGTAAACCTATTAAAGAGTCGGGTCGGGAAACATATGTAGGTAAATATACATACCCTCTTATTAGTGCTTATCTTTATACATATATAAAAATCAATTGCTGTTCGTTAGTCTCGCTAAAACTCGAGAACGGCTAGGCCGATTTAGCTGATTTGATGTTGTTTTGAAATGTTTGTCGTAGTCCAGGGAAGGTTTGAACGGTGAGAAAATATTTATCAAAAATGTCAACGCGGGCGAAGCCGCGGGGCGCAGCTAGTAATAAATAAATTAATAATAATGTTGGACAATCTACACAGCATCATTTAGCTCCAAGATAAAAACTTTGTGTTATGGGACTAGATGACTGATATACTTAAAGTAGTGTAATATCTTATTCTTCTTAATAATATATCATCTAAATATTATAAAATTATTTTTCAAACAGTTATTTTTAATGTTTATTTAATGTTATATTTTATATGAACACAGTGTAATACTACATCCTTCTTTGTCACACTAATGTAGTGGCTACTGTGGCTAGTCGCCAACCCATTCTCTTGAAAACACTTCAAAAGTGAAGCTTACTTGCTTCCCAGGACATTAACAGCAGGGTCGCTTTTACCTCCATTAGCTCAAGGAGACTCGAGACCTCAAGGGTGTGGGAATTATAATGATTGAGGAAGATGAAGCTGCAAAATATGGAGGATGGTGTTGAATATGATTTAGGATTCTGTTGGTGAATTACACAAGATAATATTGGTAGTGTCTCTATACCGCAGCCCATCTCAAGATACTATACTACTATTATAATATTAAATATGGTACAACTCTAATATTGTGAACGAATAAAGATTATGAATTTTTCGTTTATAGGAGCGCGACAGAGCATAACGCTTTTGGGACGGACGGCAGCATAAGCGCAAAAATCAAGTTTTTGCTTTTTTACAAGAAAACTACACAACTTATGTAGAAACTGTTTCAAAGATCCAAATAATAAGTTTCGAATAATAAGGATCCAAATCAAAACATTCGATTTCAACCAACTTATCTGTAAAACAGTGGCTTTTATTTTATTGCAATTTTTCAATTTGTTGCAAACACAATGCTGCGATGATGATAGAAAAATACGGAACCGTTCAAGGATCTAAAGAAAATAAATTAAATTGTATGTAATTCGTGTTTTTCACTAGTTTGACAACCAAACCTGTACGGTTCGCCCTTCTTATTATTTTTTTGTAGCTCGCTCCATAAGCTTAATTTATATATAGATTAGGTAGGTACCTACATATCTTGGTTGGCAAGAATCTTGTTCCCGTTAAAGGTTTAAAAGGTATAGGTATAATATGTGTAACACTGGTTTGAGAACCGGTGGTACGGGTCACTAGGACCTAGATCTTTCAATGCTAAAATTTATTCCTTAAATACGACATCAAGAAGATATCGTTTTGATGTTATTATTGGAATTGGAGCAGAAGCCATCCAAACTTTTATTTACTATCCTCCATATCGAGCATGATAAATGCCAACATCCACCCCAAGATGTTTACGTATGTCAGAATCTATTTCTTATTTCTGATGACGGTAGAATGTCATGAACTGAAAATAAACACAAATATCCACAGTTCCCATTCCCATAGAAAAACTCAATTTATGTGATTTCGCGTCGGCGTTTTCCGCCCCTCATCAGGTTGACTGCGACTCCAATAAAGTAAAGTGACGTTTTGCTTTATGGCTTTATTTTATAACTTCGAGTAGCGCTTTGAAATTATCGTATGCGTATATGAAATTGTTTTATAATTGAGAATTGTTTACGTTTGTTTTGCTTTTACGTGTGAGTACGTGGACCAGGGACGAGTAGAATAGAATAGAATAGAATAGAAAGACATTCATAACAACTAAAATTAACAAATGACACACTTATAGAAATAGGTACATATAGAGAGTTGTTACAAAAAGGCTCTAACTCAGCATAATGCTGGTTAAGCTCCGTAAGAGACTTAGCCAGCGCTGGTCTGCCGTTAGACCCCGTACAGGTGACGTCACGAACAAGCATACGCAATGACATTAAAAAAATATAGTAAAAGAAATACTAGATAAAAACACTTAAAAAGCCGTTTACAAAAAACAAAGACATAACATAGACATAATACCAATGTATATTTCATTATGAGTTGATTAACTTAATGTAAGCCAACATTATGTGAGTAAAAATAAATAAAACAAAAATTAAATAAAAAACGTCATCCTACGGAATCAAATGTGAAGAATAGCAATGACGGACGAGTCATATGTATGAGTGTTTAGGAGAGATGCCAACTGAAAGAAACAAAGAAAAGAAAGAAAGAAAAGAAAGAAAGAAAATACATTTATTGATTCACAAGTAGGTATAGCTTGTTACTAAATAATAATAATCTATAAGGTAAACAAGAACATAAAGAAATAAATAAAATGTATTATATACAAGCAACAAGCGACTCCACAAAGCGAAACAATAGGTCCTGTCTCAGCATAATGTTGCTCTACTTCTCCATAAGAACGCTGGTTGTCTGACAGAACCATTGGCGCGCGCGTGTCCACACGGGTGGCAGACCACAGATAAGACAAAAAATATATATATACACATTAAATTGACATCTTACAACCTAAGATTAACTCTAACTTAGCACTAACTGATAGAAACAAAGGTTCTAAAATCCTTGACCTAAAATGATTAACAAATCAAATGGCTATTTAAAAAAAGTAGCGTAATGCTTTAGTCACGTAAATATTATAGTTTTTATTAGAAAATAAAATAACGACACAATAAACTGCGCACAAATTGGCTCTTTTGAATATTATTTTGTTTAATTGTAGTTAATTTAGGTATGAAGTATGCTATAGCAGTTACCTGGCTTGTAAAATTGTATAGGTACTTGGTTTTATTTCCAAAAAAGAATATGGCAAGTTTAGTTAATAGTAAATGTACGTACTAAAACCCACTGTCGCTAGCTAAGACAGGTCCCTCGTGTCCACATACAAGTTCATACTTAGTTACAGCGAGAAGTCAATGTCCTACTACACATACATAGGTTGTACTATACTAACATAGGTTTATTTAATACAATGTAGGTTAGACTTACTTGCTATATAAAAACACACGGAAAGCGCTCTAGGATTCTATTATCTATTGTATTTACTTGGTTTCACTTCCCTATAACTGCTAATATAGTTTTAAAGAAACCAATATTATGTGGTAAAATAAGTAACCACATAAAATCTTAGCTTCTTAGTTTTATCGTTAAATCAGATAGGGAATAAACTTCTACTTTGTTAAAGCAAATTTCACTTCAATAAAGTTTATTTATTATTATTATATTATTTGATAGATATTTTAATTAGCTATCAGTTGTTTATTTACAATACAATAACTCTTTATTGCACACCAAATACATAAAAGATACACAAGACAGGAAAAGAAAAACAAATACAAAATATGCTGTACAATGGGCGGCCTTATCGCTAAGAGCGATCTCTGCCAGGCAACCTTTGGATGGACATGAAGAGCTAGGACAAGTATAGACGGTGGCGTGTAATACAGAAAAATATTTAATAGTGACATACATAAAATACCTACTGATATACATAGCTATAAGTATAAATACATACATAAATATATAATATAAATAAAATAAAATAAAAATACACATATATAATATGGGTATGATGTATATAAATATATCAATTAACAGTTTGATTTACTTACATAACAACTTATCAAAACCATTTCTTTATATTAACAAAAAGAGTTACACCTTCTTTTTGAGATCACAATCTGCAAGATTGCTACGCGTTTGCTTTCGCCGTAGCTAGATAGTGCTACGAGTGTCTTCGTAGGCTTCCATTCCAACAAGATGTTTACCCGTAGCCACAAGTAGATTAGAACCTACAACGAGTTTCTACGTGGTTATACATCCATTTGCTACAAGATCTCTATGCCCTGTACCGTATAATTTGGCCTTTTTCTCACCCTTTGTACCTACTTTGATTATTGCAGGCCTAAAGGCGCTAATTAGAATGGATTTTAACTCGAGACTTCATTTCGTGTACATTGTGTTTTGTGAATGGTCTGTTATTCCTGACTCAGTTTTAAAATGCCCCGAAGCAAAAAATATACACCAGATCTAATCCGAACATCAATCGTATTCAGTCCGCTGTCACAAAACTTTATAACCTCAATTTTTTACAAAAATAACGAATGCCACAAAAATTCACGTTATCAGCTAAACTGCGCGACGTTTAAAAATTGTCTGGTTTGTTTTTTAATTCAGAAATAGTGCAACGTCAACCGCTGTTCCGCCATTTTTTTGTTATTTTTTGGGTGAATTGTTCCGTTTATTTACCGCTCAGGTTATTCAATTGTAACTGGTTGCCATTTACATTGCTGAATAGGCAATTTGACTATGGAACACGTGTTAAAGGTATGTAAAATAAACAAACAAACAGTACACATATGTAGGTTTGATTTGATCTTCGAATGGGTATTGTCAGTAGATAAAAATCACACTGACCATTGTTTTTGTCATCAAAATGTGATTCATGAATACTTGCCATTCTTCACATTCTAGCATTCACTTATAATGTACTGCTTACAAACAATCTTACAAGCAGCGCTTTTTATTAATTTGTTAGTTTTATCAACCTCGTGAATTCGTCAAACTGCTGGAAAACTACACGTTAAATTTAATGACATTAGCACCTACTTGATGTTACTCTGCTAAAAACACTATATCATCCTTGTCTCTTAATTAATCATTTAGGTTTAATCATTTGTGCAAACACTTGGGCACTATAAATAAGTCCGGTCTACTAGTATGACTGAATTTTGAAAATGGGTCTTCGCTCCTGTGCACCTAGCAAGTTTTTGTTGATACTGCCGTGGCCAAAGATTCGGCTAGGATCTTTCGTGGATTACATGTGTGTCTAGAACGTCTTTCTACTTTAATTATTTCTCCTTACCTAAGACCGAGAAGCTACACTTAAGCAAGGGAATTAGTTTTGCATATTTTAACACAGCACCTAATTCAAGGCGGTTCGCCTTAGGTCGCCAATGGCAATTATGAATGCAGATTATGCTGAAAATTTACTGAAAAGACTTCTCTTTGGAAAATATATTCCTCAGCACTTTATTAGCTTCTTTGCCAAACATTGTAACGGTGTGGAATTTTTTTTCTGAGACTCAAATGTTGGTGTTGTTGTTTTCTACTACGGGACAAAGATTTGTATGATCTGTAAATACTCGTATATGTAACAGATTTGGATGCTTTTTGCTCACGCATTTCATCCCAAATCCTTTAATTTATATATTTAACAAAATCCACGTAACCCACAGCTTTTAAGAACTAATATTGTGAATTCGTAATACAGTATAATGAAAAAAAAACGTATGTAATGTACTTACCATTTTTATCGTTCACTAGTTGTCAGCTGACCCATACCTCCCCTCTAAAAGGGGAGAGGGAGGCAGGGAGAAGTCTTGGTAAGAGGATTAAACACGGTAATAAGGTTTGCCCCACACTTAGCCAGGTCAAGCACAGCTTAGGTACGCCTTTCTGTACTTGTTAGAATGCCTTGGTACCTGCTACGTGCAATATTCAGCCTTATGCGCGGATAGTTTTACATCTATTGGAAGAAGGTGCTAGTTAGCTTGTGGGAGTACGTTTCAGGGGAAAGTTGATAGTGATTATTTCAAGGACTTAGTAGCGAAGAAGTCAAAAGGGAAATGGCGTAACCGCGAGATCGGAACTTCTAATATAAGAACTTCTTCTAATAAAGGAACTGCATAATGACTAATTCGCTTTCTTATGTTAGTCAGGTAAAGGAGCGAAAATCACAACAAAAATAGAATCCTTAGAAAATGTGCTCGAATCTAGAAGACAAGGCATTTTTGAACACGAAGGGGTTAGTTACAATAAATTATTTATTACTAGCTGCGCCCCGCGGTTTCAGCCGCGTGGTGATTGATATTTTGGATAATATACAATATATCTTTATGAATTGTAGCCTAGGTATGTGTTATTCTGATATATAAGCTATATAGCTTACATGACTAGATACTGAATGGATTTTGATGAAACTTCACAATAATATTATTGCGAAGTTTCATCAAAATCTATTCAGTGGTTTTTGCGTGAAAGAGCAACAAACATCCTCACAAACTTTCGCGTTTATAATATCAGTAGGATTAGATACGATTAATTTTCCCCCAAATACTATTTCCAGAAAATAAGTTTTACAGGACCCAGGTAAAACCTAGCAATTTTCCCAACAATCAAGACGGTCTTTAAAAATCGATTCCCATCAGAGCTTCGGAGCCTTCTCAAATGACTCACCGCTAAAGACGCTTGGCTCGAACTCAACTCGTTATCGGCCCTCGGGGTATTGGGGCTATTGACGATACAGAACTAGTTTGTGACGTTTATTTATTTATTTATTATTTCTTACACGATTAAATCTTCTATAATATAAAAATCAATTGCGGTTCGTTTGTTTCGCTAAAACTCGAGAACGGCGGGGCCGATTTAGCTGATTTTGGTTTAGAAATGTTTGTCGTAGTCCAGGGAAGTTTTAAACGGTGAGAAAACATGGTAAAATTGCGCAGAAATTTCCATGCAGGCGAAGCCGCGAGGCGCAGCTATATAATATAAATAAACATTAAACTTAAAACTTAATAACGTCATTAATAGCTCAAACTCAACTCGTTATCGGCCCTGTGGGTATTAAAGCTATTGACGATACAGAATTAGTTTGTAACGTTTATTTATTTATTCTTTTTTGCACGTTTAAATATATATAAAACATTAAACTAAAAACATTAATAGCTCGAACTCAACTCGTTATCGGCCCTCGGGAACTGGGGCTATTGAAGATACAGAACGAGTTTGTGACGTTTATTTATTTATTCTTGCCTACGATTCTTGCACGTTTAAAATAATAATTATATAAAACATGAAACTAGAAACTTAATGACAAAGGCGAGCTTAACCCTAAAATTTGATTGGTTAAAAAAACCGGTTTTTATTATTTATGTCTTATTTAAGTTTTTCAAGAAAAATACTTATCCTTCAGGAATATTTTTTATGGGACTACCTCGAGATTACTCATCATCGTATTGTATCACTACCAAGGCAGTTTTTTGTAATTTTTTGTATTTAATTTTTTTGCGATGATCTATCCATACTTTTTAAATTTGAAAGTAATTCTGTCCGTTTAATTCCACGCCTAAACGGCTGAACGGACCTTGATGAAATCTGGCACGGAGGTAGACAATATTCTGTCGACAGACATAGGCTACTTTTTATCTATACTTATATTATAAAGAGGAAAGGTTTGATTTTTTGTTTGTTTGTTATGAATAGGCTCCGAAACTACTGGACCGAATAGAAAAATTCTTTCACCGTTGTGAAGCTACACTATCCCCAATGAACATAGGCTATATTATATTTTCAAAAAAGTTAGGGATCCGTACTAAAACCCTGCGAAGCCGAAAAGGTCCGCTAGTACTTTATAGACGCAAAGCAAATCCGCGGGCCGAAGCTAGTATACTTATAGTATACAAATAAATTATTATAGGAAAAATTATGATATGCATAAGAACGGCTTCACCCGAATGCTCCGCATATTTGATGTAAAACCCAAAAAATAATCAGTGTTTGCTAAGCACGGGCGCCGTTTAACTATTAGTAAACCCGTAGACGAAGTTTTAGTGCAATTATTATTCCCAACAATTTCCCAGCAGTTTCACGAAAATGCGTTCTTCCCAACTGTGGACTCCCTAATTAGGAATGTTAATTAAATACGCTATTTATACTGGCAAACAGATCCTGGGTGGAATATTAAACTTTAAGCCTCGGGTTTTAGGAAGGTTTTTGTTATTACTTTTTTGTAATTTATCGGAAGAATTTGACACCGAGAAATAGAGAATAAAATAAATAATGCTGGACAATCCACACAGCATTATCTAGCCCGATGGTAAGCAGAGCTTGTGTTATGGGTACTAGATAACTAATATACATAATACTATATATTACATAGATAGATATTTTTTATTATACATAGAAAACGACCAGAACACCCGGAACAAATATCTGCAGATCGTGCACACAATTGTTCCGAGGTGGGAATCGAACACGCAACCTTCTGCGTCGCAGGCGGACCTTCACCCACCGCGCCACATCGGTCGTCAAATTAATTAATTAGTCAAGAATAGAATATAACTTTATTGTACTATCAATTCATTAAAACAAATGTGGTATAATCTGTAGTATGGAGGTAGAATTATCTACAGAGAAAATAATATGTACGTTCGGTAAGCCTGACCGTGGATTTTTATATACTAATCTCCTCTAATCAACGCAAAGAGACGACGTGGAAGGCCCAGGATGAGATGGCGCGACGAGCTCGAGGTACATCTTCCATCATGGCCTGTTGCAGCGTTGGATCGCGAGGAGTGGAAGGAAAAAAGGGAGGCCTTTGCCCAGCAGTGGGACAATAATGGCTTAAAATAATAATAATAAATAAATAAATCTCCTCTAAAAAACGTCCGCTGTTGAACATACCTACTTCAAACGGGGGGTTTTACCTACCACGCTTAGTAAAAGTAAGGGGTTTGTCATACCTACCACAGTAGATTGGTGATCGTGCAAGTGTTAATAATACAAGGGGAAGCTCCTGACTTCTTCTGGTAGGTCTTGTGATTAGTCGGCTCTTACGACATTTAGACGAGTTGAGTTGGGTCTAAAAGGTCGATTCTTAAGTTACCTCCGATTAAATACAATACAGTTAGCTCAGCTTAGCTTGGCGCCAGATGAATCGGTGTGGATTGTCCTGCATTATTTATATTTATTTTTATTTTAGTTCACCTTCTTTTGACCACATCTCACCTGTATCATGATGTATTACGTCTAGGAGTTAGCTATTTAATCTTGTCTTGAAGATACTCAGGCTGGAATTTACCAGAAAAACAGCAGCAGGGAGCTCGTTCCAAACCCGGTACGAGTGAATAAGAAAAATTAATAATTTATTAATAGCCACACACACACAATGACCACGACTCGGTAAACGTAGTGTAGGACGCCCTCCAACCAGGTGGGATGACAACCTGCGAAAGACTGCAGGTAGATGCTGGATGCGGCAAGCTGAAGACAGGGCGCTATGGCGCTCATTGGGGGAGGCCTATGTCCAGCTGTGGACTAACGTAGGTTGATGATGATGATGATGGATACACAATGTACTATATACATACAGAGTTACGAAAAAGGAAAACACACAAAAATACAGAACAACATAGGTCGTAGGGATTTAAACTTTAACATAATGTAGCGTGTAGTAGAGTCCCAAGAGTTAGAAAAAACTGGTCTTTCCCTATGTGCGCGGCTAATAAGGTCCAATCTCAGCTTGTTGTCATTATCGACCGAGGACGACAGTGACACTGATTTTCAGGCTGGACCTTAAATTGGGTGACGTGTCTCGAGTAACGGTCCACAGATTAGACATAACAAAGTTATAGATAGATAGATATTATAAAGCATTTATTTGACAAATGTTTTTTGAAGAAAGTAAGAAGAAAACCGCTTAGTGCGAGTGGACGGCATATCCACCAAGTATATTATCGTCGAAGTTATATTTTAAAATACGACCAACGTCTACACGTTCCTTTATTTTTCGAAAAGAGGCGAAAACGACTAGTCATTCCATTAATTACCACCTTTCTCACCGCTCGCATACTTTAATGTGTAATATTCCTCTCGTGGTTACCAAAACTTGTCAACCATCCATAGCTATATACCACAGCCCCAACTATGCACAGCTAATACCCTATCAGATTCCGCATGTACGCATAAACAGTAATCCCTTGAAACGATTTCACACCACCGGGTCTATAGCCTTATTCGCTAGGACAATAGTATAATGAAACGCGGTCGATCGAGTTAGGTTTTCGATTTTCAACGGGAGTCAGTGGCATTAGCTGACCTTTCTGATAGGGTCCAAGTCTCGTAATTACATCAGTTTTGGTTTTATATACTTCCATTTTTTGTTTTATATAAAACGAATGATTTTGTCTTGATGTAACCAACGGGTTTTAGTTTTTAAATAGTTCTGTATTCATAGAAATTGATTTCAAACGAAACGGTCAGCTAACAGTGAACGCCAATGTATAAAAACATTTACTGTGGCAGTCACGGTCTAAAAATGGACACCTCGTAAGAGCTGACTAAGAAATCTAATGGCTGATTGGATCAGAGGACGATCAATTTTTAATAACTTCGCCGCCCGCCGCCCGTATCCGTCTTGGTTACGTGAACGCGCGTTATTCGCATGAAATAATATCGAATATGATCCCTGGTGTTATCCCGACAAAATTTATTCCAAGCGATCAAAAGTTTAAATGAACATCAAGCGTTGTTAGGTTTTGCTCACGTTTTATAGTGCGATATAATTTTGGTTTATTGTTGTGTTGGGGTTTGGGCGGATTCGATTAAAATTGGTGATGCTTTTTGGTTTGTAAGCTTTGGAAATAAATTATTTTGTATTGGATAGTTCAATTTTAACTTATAGGGCTGAATAAATTTAAAAGTTCGAAATGTCGAATGTGTGTGACGTTTAAGGATTTGATAGAAAATTTCCACACCACGCACGGGATTAATTTTGATGAGTTCCATAAAGCCACTGTCCCATTGCCACTCATGAAGGCACGTGTGTCATGTTTCGCTTTGCAGGAAAACGAAAAAAGTAAACGCAAGGTCTAACTTAGAGAAGCCACATGCGGAAGCAAGTGAAACTAACTCGAATAACTGTTAAAATCAAGTCAACTAACTCAGTTTCTGGATGTTAGAATACAAAGGCTGCAATTTCTGAGGGTCATTAGGGAAGTTCCCAAAGGCCTGAGTGCCCAATCATGACCAGTAATTACATCTGATTCATAGATTCAAAACAGCTAGTTTACGTAGGTACTGACTTGTGAATTGTGATTCACAGAATAAGGTCCGTATCAGGAATGCTTACTCAGTGTCTCAGTCATCAATTAGTGATTGAGCAACGCTTATGCTATAGAATAGCTAATGCATAGATTGATGAATAAGGAAGCTTTCAACACATCTCACTATCACACCAATATAATAAATGCGAACGTATGGATATTTGGATAAATTAATGTATGAATGGATGTTTGTTACTTCTTCACGCCAAAACTACTGAACGGATCGTGCTGAAATTTTACATACAAGTTCTACGCCTGGAATAAAACGAAGGTTACTTTTCATCCCGTAAATCAGGTCCCGTGGGAGAAAACTAACCTTAAAATGTTTACGTAGAAACAATGCGTGCGAAGCCGCGGGCAGGATTAGTAATTTCATAAACCCTAGTATACTAAAAACTAAATATTTATGCACTAGAGATGTGGTTTTGGACACCTCTCCTAAGAATTCCGTGTGCATTTCAGACTTATGACTGCATCCTCGAAGAACTTCATATGACGGAGAGATTATCGGCGACTGTTCAAACACTAATACGAAATTCTTTGGGCACGTCGCACAGAATGAAGACTCGATGCATGGTCTCATGGTTTCGAGGTCTCTCTCCAACTAAAAAAATAAAATAAAAAATATTCATAGCCACACAAATTTTATACAAAAACGGAAAACTCAACAATATTAAAACGCAGAATAACAAAAGCCGTAGGGATTTAATTCTTAAATGTAAGCAACTAGATGGTCGGACCTCATCACCTCTCTGACACTATCCACCATGAGCGACTGCTTTCAAAACGCAGGAATAGAGAACGAAGGCGGCACATTTATTTGTTGATTTCACAGTTTAATGCGAGGAACAAGTTTTTCACAAAATTGTAAATGTACTACTTGTTCCTTCTGCTATTCTATATGGGTGATTCTATGAAAAAAAAAATGTATAGCTGGTAAAACCGTAAAACGATGAGTAGGTATTCAGCGAGGTATATCGAACATTTGTAAGTAACTATTTTATTATTCGACAGAAAAAATCGTATTTTGTTTTGGTATTGTGTTTTAACTTGAGCGCCCCGATCGCCATAATCATCTGCTGTACGTGGCTTCCCCTTAGCACCTTACCCACTCTTATGATTATGATTAGAAGTTATTTCCATAATGCCCACGCTGGGCATGCGGATTGAGGATCGCAGTTCGGTGCTGGATCTGTTCTGCATAAGTCGTTGCTGCCTAGCAGTTGAATTTTTCTTAATCGCCTCTTATTACACCCGGGAAAAAATTTGGGGTGTTGCAAATTCTAAGCACAACAAACAGCACCGACCATTTTATTATTATATATTTTTGTCTGTGTGTTACTTTATTGTACTGGACCAGCTGTCTTCCAGAGAGCTATTTCAGTTGTAAATTGGTAAGTATCTGCCTAACGATAAGACTAACTTTAAAGTTATTATGCGAGTTAGTATCGGCATTGTTATCAGATTATCGAGGCGGTTCTCAAGGAACGGATAATTACTGAAAACTTACTACAAGATACTATTGTGGTTTTGTAACTGGGTTGATTCTACCCGCTCACAGGTCAGTATGCGTATCGTTCTTACAGTTAGAAACAATAAAAAGTTTCTTACGAAACGTTACCTCAACTTCAGCCACCGGCTTCCCACGGTGCGTGAAATTGCGGACGCACGCGCACCAACCCGCACCACGCACCGTGGGAAGAGCCCTGTCTGCGTGTGTTGCCGTCCGTGATCGTCGGCTGTGCGTGATGATCCGCAGAATCGCGGACCGTGGGAAGCCAGCTTTAGATGTGATATGAATTGAGTGAATTGTCGTCCGTGACTTCAATTAGTATTTAAGGTGTTTGGATGAAAAACAGCACTGAATACAATTATGCACACGCTGAGCCAACCCCTATTTCGGCGCAGGGTCATGGAGGTAGTCTTATTTTCTTAATATCACCTATTTGTGTGAATTACTCCCATGATAAACTCGATACACTATTAGCCGTTTGTTATTCTAGGCCTGTATTTTGTACGTGTCTCCCAATAAATGTTTTTCTATTCTATTCTAATGATTCATAGTAATAAAAAGATCCTAATCATGATTAGTATATCACTAGTTCACTGCTAGACATAAGTAATTATCTTTCCTCCCTTTGTGAATGAATCTTTTCAGTTTGCCAAAGCTAACATCTGCCTGCACTCAGTCGTAGAATATCTTCCTCAACTAAATAAATAAAAACATAAATTTGATAGCTAAATCTTACCAACTAAAGCAGAAAAACAGCAGTAAAATTGCTCCAGCAACGTCGCTACAACGCGCTGTTTTCATGCAAAATAAATCCAATAAGTAATGTAATTTGTAAAGAAATAACTTCGTAAGTTCATCCAACCGGAAACGGATACCGCTCTGAAAACATCTTGAAAACAGTTCAAAACGAGAATCTCTTATAATGGGCATAAAAATGCAATTTTCTCTACCCATTTACCCCGTACAAAAGGTATAAAGCTTCAACAAGATCTTTGCAGTGGCACAGGTTATGGTAAAGTAGTGCTCGAAGTTTCACTGATTATTTAATTAGAATGGCCTAAAATAACCTGATGACCTAATTTGATTTTAAGATTACTACCTAGTTTTCGTTGTTCTGTGTTTCTGCCCGTGCTTCACATGCTTAGTTTCTGTGGAAACGAATGGAACGATTAAGTTTATTTCTATGCCATGTTTTATTCAGGGCCTGGAACTACCTGTATGCAAAAAAAAACAACTTGATCCATTCAGCAGTTTTTGCATTCATAATATTAGTAGGATTATAGTTCATTCATGTTAACAAAGACATCGCATCAGGATGATTGTTTGATTTGATTCCTCACACACAAGCTTAGTCATGATTTGGCGAGCCTGGACCGATAAATGATTGTAGACATACCATATTTCCCTATGAGAGTCGAATCATTGAACGTTGGATGACCATGTTTTTAGATAAAGAATTTTATCTAACCTTACCTGACTGAAGATACCCACCAACCTATTGAAAAGAAGCGTTTATTTCTTCAATTAAATAGAAGAATAAGTTACTAAGATATTGCCTTTTGAGACTGCCTCAAAAGGTTTTTGTTTCGTTAGTTTTCTTCGAGAGGATACCCAACCCAGGTATAGCATAATTATTCATGGAGTCTCAATAATTGTTATTCGAATCCACAACTACGCCTCAGCACCATCGTCCACTACACCACAGAAGCCACCTTGATGAATGAGTCAAGTGACGAAGCTGCCGTCCCGCGATCCGTTCAGCTTACAGCGTTGTTTCATTTCCTCCCCTAGCAAATAAAGGGCGTTCACAACCAAACGTTGATGTCGAAGGAATGGAAGAGAACTTTAATTAAAACTTTTCTGACACTGTCGCTTGCTTTATTTTTATATCTACTGTGGATTTTAAGGCGTCAGGATATTGCGAGAGTTAGTGGTGCTGCGAAAGGATCAAGTTGGAATACCCGCTTCTTGGGCAAGTTCACAGATTCTTCCGCTTTGTCGTAGATTTCAGTAGAATGCTTTTCAAGACAAGCCCCTTAAACGCAGCGCTATAGGCAGTACGACCAAATTAATTTAGGAAATTTAGCGTTGAAAAATCACCAATATCATCAGGTAGTTATCGAAAAAAAATATGTTACACTGTTTGACTTCTTCCGTGAAATGCACTCTACAGTCAGAGCGTGAGTGGATTTTTGTCAATTATCATAGATAAATGGTCATTTGATCGTCCATACTTTTATCAATGTAACCCAAGTTTCTCATAAATCGGAAGTAATCCTAGATTTTCCATCTTGGATGTTTTCTTTGAAAACAACCAAATGTGTGTATGTGTTTTTTATGGACCTTTGTTGTCTGATAATAAAGAATTTGAATGAATGAAAACGTTATAAAATCTATTCCCCAATTTTAGGGGCACAGAAGTCCCAAAAATGCGCATACAAATAATATCTTTGGTAGAATTACGATTTTTTTTTCAGTTGATAACGGGTAGCAGGGTGTTTATTGGTCTTGAAGTACACTTTTCTAAACTCAACCACGGATTTTTTTCTGACTATGTGTCTATCGCTTTATTAATACTTAGCCATGCTTGCTAGTTCTTTATCATAAAAATTTTATAGAATATTTTATAAATGTCCCTTTCACAATCTATACATCTGTGTAAGTAGCTGCTTATTCGATAGATATTATTGTTTGTTAGCCAGCGTCCATTAAGTTGGTTTACACGGAGATAAAGGAACTCTATGGGGCTTTAACTGCTCGGTGGCCAGGGAAATAAATGTTATGGCGTTATTTTTATTTCCAGATTGTGGTTGCATTGTGATAATGATGTGAGGATAAAATAATAGAACAGATGGGTGTATGAAAGCAAATGCTTGTTATGTCTATGGGGTGAAGCTTGACTTGCCTAGTATATACATTTGGATTTTTTGACCGGGTTGTATGTAAGAGAGATACAAAACGTATACCTATGTATTCACTTTGTCAACCTAGGCATTTTTAAAAATGTTGTATGGTTGCGTGTGAAATTTTGATTTTGTATGGTATATGAAAATATTTTTGTTTTTAGTTTGATATTCGTAGGTTTTTTCTGAAAACCTTTGTATCAGCCAACACATAAAATTACTCTTGAAAATGTAAGTATGGGGGTTTGAGAAATAAAACATGCGTGGACGTTTTAAAGATGTATTAGATGAAAAAATATAATGTTACAGTGAAATGGCTTGTGGTATTGGATTTTATCACACAGCGAGTTGACAATCAAAATTGTTGCCAGTTCATAAAAACAGTATAATGTTACCATAATAACTAACTTAAGGCTAATTACACACAATCTTACCTAGTTAGGCTTGGTACATACGATTTATGTTGTGATGGTTCTCAACAATGGGAAAAGATATTGCTATTTGTTTTTTTTAGTACTCCAACCTCAGTTTCTCGATGATAGAGATAAGTTTATTATCAACATATGAAACAGGATCGATTGGAATCAAAAAAGTTTTTGTGTAAAATGCCCATGTTTTTGCTAACACTAGATTCTTTTGAAAATCGGTGGAGATGAAAATTTATCTGAAAAATTATGGATCCTAAGACCATGTTCTGGTAGCTACACCGGTTAAGGTACCTCTGCTGCTCCGTCCAAAACCCTGTATATTTTGTGAAAACCTACCATGTTGATTTTTCTACACCAATGCCCTGCGCACATGGTTAGTCTCTGTCGATACTGACCGCCGTGACTGAAATTCGCTTAGGATCAATAAATTTCTTTCCGGCCCTGGTGGGGGCACAGAGAGGGGCCTCGAGGCTTGGCCTCATTACCCCGGCGTCAACTTGAGGGGTGACGACCCGAGGGGTCGTCCTTGAGTTTTGTGGGAATATATTATTTTTTCCCCTTCTCAATGTTTTTTTTTTTGGCTGCATTTGGTTTGTTTATATTTTTTTTTGTTTTTTCTTTTTTTCGGCTAGGAGAACATTATCATCTTTTTTTTTGATGATACAGAACATTTACTGACTGTTCTCAAGTAGGCCTGTTTAGGACTAATTGTAAGCACGTATATTATTAAAACTAGTTTAGCATAGCTAGCATATAAGTAACCTAATATAGTATGTCAACACTTTATTTGTCTGATAAACAGGTTTTTATCTAGTCCAGGCATTGTCTTATCCTATCGAAATAATGAAAATGAAAATGAAAAGTTTTTACTTCTTTAAGCTTACAAATAAGCACTTAGACAGGTCATATTTTATACTATTCATTATTATCGATTAAAATTATTTTATAGTTCACTTCAATTTAAAAAAAAATTCAAAACTTGTTCCAAGCTTTTTTATCTTCTAGATAATCTGATATTTTGTAATAAGCTTTTTCAAATTTTTTTCAATTTATTTTTTGATAATTTTTGCAACTCACTTGGAGTTTTAATATAATTTAGTACTTTGTATTATCTTTTTAGTCGTAAGTTATTTTTGAATAAATTATTATTACTAGTTTTGTTTTCTAAGTAGAAAACATAACTCTACTAATGAAAAACTCTCTAATTTATGTGTAAAGTCAAATTATGAATTTATTTCGTAAGGCTTGATACCTAATTCAGAATTAAATGCTTGAAGACAGAAAGCAATTTAGAGCACCTGGAGATGTTGATGGAACAGAAATTTAAACACCAACTAAAATAACCTTTTACATTGCGGGAAACAAGCCCTGCCCTGCCCAGGTGTCTAACTAGACAGAGATTGAGCTGCCGGGCCCTAAAGGCACGTTTACATTCTCGGCTCGATGATAGGGTTTACGATAGTTAGGTTAGGTTAGGTACCTGTCAATAAGAACTGGTGAAGCCAGTTCTTGATGACGATTACACTTGGTAGAATAAATAGGTAAATCAATATTTTAGCCACAGTTTATTGCAGCATCCTGTTCATAAAATAATTAAACAAGAACTTATATGAGGTATGTTTTTAGAACAGATCATACTTGAATGTCGATAATAGTTTATATCACGTTCTCTAGTCATACCGGCTTCTTTCAAAAAGTGTTACAGAATGTTAACTGGTCAAAACAGTCAATTTCTGCCAACGCAACGGGTGGCTGATATGAAAAAATTAACTTTAGCTATATTTTTTTACGTTTCGTAAGGTTATAACAATAAATAAATTCAAACAACTTGTCAAACATATTTTTTGTAAAAGGGCTTATTACAAAATATCAGAATAACTTTACGATAAAAAGCTTCGGACGAGTGTTGCTGCAACTCGATAACTAACAACGTAACAAGGTAAAGGGTTCTTGTTCGCTTCTTTACTTTACTAGTTTCACTGATGTAATTTCAATTTTATGACGTGTCCAAGAGTCACGTCAGGTCTAAAGCAAATAAAGCACTTTGATATTTGACATACGCAAACACGACTAATAGACAATAATCTGAGAAAAGCTCCAAAATCAGAACCACTTGAATTTATAAACGAGTAAGTAAACAAAAAAAAACTTTTGTGTTAATTACCACAATAGTTTCAAAAGTTTTAAGTAAACAATGTTCGACAAAGGGCCAAGTTGTGAACATTCCCTTATAATGACTCGTGATTTCGGTCACACGCGGAATTAACAACGTTTGTGATTGTAACTTTTCCCGATTCGGGCTACTAACGATACAACTGTCACAAGTTTGCGGGCATGTCAATTTGCACTAATTCGCAACATTGCCCAATAATTCGGGCAATGTCGGAGTGTTTGAACACTGTTATCAGAGAAATGTTACCTGCGGAAGTGGGTAGTTTCGAAAAGTTGAAATTTGTGTTGTGTGCTGAGCGATTATGTAAACTTTGAATAGGTATGACTGGTGGGCCGGAGTGGACTTTTTTATGCATCGAAATGTATTTTATAGTTAAACCTATGGAATTTAGCATCCGGTCAGGTGGACTGGCGAGTTGCAAAAAGCTGAAGGCAGATGCTGGATGCGCTATGGCGCTCAATAGGCAAGGTCTGTATCCAGCAGTTGACTAACATAGGCTGATCATGATGGCTTAAACCTGTAGAGTTGACAGGACGGTTGACACTGGACAAAATACTTACCTTCGTTAACGTGGGTAACTTTTGAAAATTAAGAATTGATTATTTTAAAAAACGTGTCAAAAGTGTCAAGGCTGAAACTTCTCTATCAATATCTCCGAGCGAATAGCACCGCCTGCACAATATAGAGTTTTATTTGTCTATGGACGTTCCTGTGATGAAACCACAGTCATAGTTAAAATAAATTAAATATGCTGGACGATCCACCCAAGCTAACCAGAGCTCGTATGGGAATTGTGTGGGTACTATTTATATAACACATAATTATAGATATTTTTGATTATACATAGAAGAAGAATATACCCAGAACATCCGGAACAAATATTTGCAGACCGTAAGTATATATAGTATACATTTGCCCCGAGGCGGAACTCGAACCCGCAACCTAATGGTTGCGGACCTTCGCCCACGACGCCACAGAGGTCGTCGTATGTTTTTTTACATAAATATTCGTCGATTTCTCCGTCAATATAAAGACTGATTTTCAAAATTCTTCCGTTATTGTATAGAAAAATAGGTTAGCAGAGTTTGGCTTAGGTTGATAGTAACCTTTGAGTTCTCACGTACGTAAACCAGTCGGTACAAGGATACAAGGGCCGCAAAACAAATACTTCTAAAGGCGATCGCTCAATTACGCCTGTACAAACTATCCTAATTGTTTTATACGAAGCCGCACCCTTCCTTCGGAATGAGGCCTGATGAGTAGCCTATTGAACGTGAGGGCTACAGAAGAACTAACTGCGATCAAGATTAAGGGATTTTCTGTTTAGCGGTAGATTTAGATCGGTGTTAGATCAAGAAGTGGAAGACAGGAGGGATATGCCTATAGTTATGTTTACTACAGTCTTGGATATTAGTAATTCTGTTTGTAATAAGGTTTCCCGCGATACAGGTTCTGAACCTAGTCTGGTGGTCCCCCACCAGAAAAAAGAATAAGTATTTTTGTTATGGCAAATGAATTAATTTTATATTTTTATGCATTTCGCCGCTGCATTTGCACCTCACCTTGCTCGTGTGGTTGAGTGTTATCTGTTTTTGTTAGGTTTTCATAAATGAATATAAATAATAAATAAATAAATAATGCTGGACAATTCACACATCATTATCTAGCCCCATGGTAAGCAGAGCTTGTGTTATGGGTACTAGATAACTGATATACATAATACAATACATTACATAGATAGATATTTTTCATTATACATAGAAAACAACCAGAACACCCGAAACAAATATCTGCAGATCGTACACACATTTATTCCGAGGCGGGAATCGAACCCGCAACCTCCTGCGTCGCAGGTGAACCTTCGCCCACCGCGCCACATCGGTCGTCTGTTCACAATATCATAGTTGTTTATGGGGGATTGGTGGAATACGGTAAAATTATTTCCACCCAAAGGTTGCCTGGAAGAGATCGCTTCTAAGCGATAAGGCCGCCCATTGTACTTGTATCGTGTGATGTATTTTTAATTAAATAAATAAATAAATAATGCTGGACAATTCACACAGCATTATCTAGCCCCATGGTAAGCAGAGCTTGTGTTATGGGTACTAGATAACTGATATACATAATACAATACATTACATAGATAGATATTTTTTATTATACATAGAAAACGACCAGAACACCCTAAACAAATATCTGCAGATCGAACACACATTTGTTCCGAGGCGGGAATCGAACCCGCAACCTCCTGCGTCGCAGGCGGACCTTCGCCCACCGCCCCACATCGGTCGTCTAAATAATTTTAATGATCTGTAACTGGTGTACAACAATGTATTTTTTTTATTTGTATTATCCTGAATTGTAGAACTGAGTTAAGTATTTGTTTGAAACGTGTGTAAAGTATTCCATATAATATAACTACATATAATTTGATCAGAGTAAGCGAAGCGAACGAAAATCTCAGAGGTAGCTTGGGGCTATTGGTGATGTGAGGTGAAGTAGTCACTTCGAGCATAACTGCCCAACCGTTAATCCGATTTGCGTAAAATTTGATACAGATGAGATACATATGCGAAAATACGATCATGTATCAGTCTTTCGCACCCAACTGAAGTGGCTGAAAATTAGAAAGCGCCGAGATTTGCACACATTATGCCTTCTCTATAAAACCCTCTGTAACCCACTATCCCCTAACTACCTCTCCGAATCCTTCAGCCCACTCTACGGACCCCAGCGACCTGCGAGGGACTCGAAACGACTGCAGCTTGGAACTCCTGACGCCTGTACAGTAGGTTATCATAGAACCTTCGCTGTAAAGGCCACTCGGCTATGGAACAGTCTTCCCATTGAATATCGCGAGGCATCCTCGATAAATGTGTTCAGATCTAGACTCTATAACTATTTTCTTTCGCAAGAATAATTCGGTACGTTATTATAATTATATATTATTATAATTATAAATTATTTATATAGGTATATATATTACTGTTTAAGTATAATATAAGTAGCTTAGTATCATTATGAGTAGTATATTTTATTATCTCTATTATATAGCACTACCTACCAAACTGTTGTCCACACTACCCAAAGGTTAGCAGGTAGAGAATGCTATCTAGCATTATGCTCGCCTATGTACAACTTTTTGTGCAATAAAGTATATTCTATCTATCTATCTATCTATATGTGACATAATTATGTATGTATATTGGTAATTTAGTGAGGCCAGATATTTTGTCGAGGGGTCCATTATTTATATCAAGTTTAGTCTCATATGAAAGGTTTACTTGAGTACATTTCAAAATAGCTATCATTATTTTTTACCGTGTACAGTTTTACTGACTTTAATAGGTTTTTTTTGCCATGCAGGAAAGCACCCTCGCTTTCAAAATAAGATTTCCATCAAATTACCTAGCAATGAGCAGTGAGAGGAGGTACCTCAATCGAACGTGACACGAGAGCTAATACGTCCAATGAAAGAACTCAGAAGGAGAGGTAATTGAAAAATCGTATCCAGAGTTGAAATGCTCGACGAGCTTAATGCACACGGATTACGAATCATTTTAACGGTTTTAGCATAATTTTTTCGGAGATAAATTATTCGTGTGGAGTTTTCAGTACGGATATGGATTATAGAAATAGAAAATGTTTATTTGTGTTTCATATAAAATAATACTACTTAAGAACTAATAATAATAAAGTTAACAAATTAGGAACGAATAAAATAATTAGAACACGAGAACACAGAAAGGCTCAGCATTAAATGCTACATTGACATAAGCCAGTGCAGCGCTGGTTTTCAGCGGCGCCAGGGTGCTGAGTGCAGCACACAACACAAATCACTAATGATAACAATTTAACACGCAAATCACAAATTAAAGCACTAATAACAACGATATAACAAAATAATTCCGTTTTTACAAAGGTAAGTTAAATAAAGAACAAAAATTTACTAAGTAATCATAACAAAAGATGAGATGTTTAACAACATTAGATAAAACAAAGATTCGTTAATGCACAGGTATCCTTAAAGATAGTGATATATTACTTTATATTACTTTAGAGAGTGTATTCATTTATTTAATTTATTTATTGCTAATGATGAATGATCTAGACCTTATGCTACCAACCCTATGTACTTAGGGTTGGTAGCATAAGATAGGGCAGATAGTCACCGGATCTCGGGTCACGTGTCGCCTCACAATATAGAGTAAATTCTAAAAATCTTCTTTAGTAAATTCTAAAAAAATTCTATGGACTGCCATAGAAAAAATACCATATATAATCCCATTTAAACAAAGAAACTTTAGCATTCCGTTCTAAATAAATAATCATTGCCATTACCTCTCTCAAAGTGTAGGGTCTCAATTGTATGGTATTCTTATTTTTTTATTTTAGTTAGTACATTATTATTATTTATTTTAAGCCATTATTGTCCCACTGCTGGGCAAAGGCCTCCCTTTTCTCCTTCCACTCCTCGCGATCCAACGCTGCAACAGGCCACGATGGAAGATGTACCTCGAGCTCGTCGCGCCATCTCATCCTGGGCCTTCCACGTCGCCTCTAGTAAGTACATACATAATTAAAATTTCCTCGAAAAAAATACCATGTCACAAAACTTTTAGTTACACCATAAACTAATTAAATATTTGTCATGTACAAAATTCGACTTGCTACACTGTTACCCACGAAATTACGTCGGTAGTCGCCCAGTCTAGGTTGGCCTTTACGATACTTCAGCTTATTCTGTTTTCGGTAAAATTTTCAACATGTAGTATAGTGTAAAAGGTCTCGTTACACTGGTGATTGGAGTTGACCCGGAGGCAAACAATTAGCAGAAGTTAAACATGGATTGGACCCATGGTTAGTAAAATGTTAACAGCTGGTTCAAATTAGTGTTTCATGCATCTGTATGTAGAGTAACTCGTTGGTTTCTAGGAAACTGTCTGTAGTTATCAGGCGAGGTTTGGGGGGGTTAACGTGGGGGGATGAAGACCCCATTGATAGTTACTACTGATAGTTTAAGCCATATCTACTTAAGTTTAAGATCGTACCTTACTTTTAAATAAATTATCTGTTTATGTATATTACCTATTTGTAATCTTGTTTTTAATTTATTTTTCTGTTTTTTTTAAAGTCTAGTAGTTAGTGTTTTGGTATTAGACTGTAAGCTAATTGCTGTATTTTTATTAAAAATAAATAAATAAATAAGGCTCACTGATATAAAAAAGACTTATGAAAAATAAATGTATTTTTTTCGCTGTATTTTTTTGTGATGGTAGTCTAGACAAGGTCTTTTAATTGTCAAGCACGTACCTGTTTGTCATCGGCGAGTAGAGACAGCCACGAATATTACCCTTCATTCATTCCGCTTCGTAACGCCAGTCAGTACTCACCTTTTTATAGAGGACTAGCGGACCTTCCCGGCTTCGCACGGTTTTAGTACGGATCACTAACTTTTTTGAAAATATAATATACCTATATATACCGGGGATAGAGTAGCTTCCCAACGGTGAAAGAATTTTTCAAATCGGTCCAGTAGTTTCGGAGCCTATTCATTACAAACAAACAAAAAATCAAACCTTTCCTCTTTATAATATTAGTATAGAAAACGCTTCTAAATAATAATAGGTACATGTTTCGGAAGTTCTGGGTACTTTCTATGTATAATAAAAATATCTATCTATGTAATATGTTGTATTAAGTATATTAGCCATCTAGAACCCAACACAAGCTCTGCTTAGCTTGGAGCTAGATGATGCTATGTGGATTGTTATTTTTTTTTATATATATGTCACTAAGCTTGTTTGTATGTTCTGTCAAATAAATAATTTTCTTCTCTTTCTAACATAACCGGCCTGAACCAGCTGACCATTGTGCCTATATCGGCCCACCAGGCCCGGCCGTTCCTCATCGTTATGATGGCCCGCAGATTATAGATAAGCATCCTGGCCCGCTGTTTGCTCTGTAAATTGATTCCAGTGATGTTAGTGATAAGGCTCGATTATTACAGTAACTTACCTACTATAATTTACAAAGGACTGTTGCACGAAACATTACAAATCATCAATTTCTAATCATCATCATCATCATCAACCTACGTTAGTCCACAGCTGGACATACGCCTCCCCCAATGAGCGCCACAGCGCCCTGTCCTCAGCTTGACGCATCCAGCATCTTCCTGCAGTCTTTCGCAGGTCGTCATCCCACCTGGTCGGAGGGTGACCTACACTACGTTTACCGAGTCGTGGTCTCCAGCCTTCCCTGACAAGCGCCGTTTTGACTCCAGCTTATTATAAAGTTTTTCTTCATAATCTTTATTCAATCACAATAATAGAATTGTATCTGAAATTTTGTACATGCACATGCGGACCTTATTGAATATAATATACAATGTCATACACAATGAATACTTATGTCATTTATACAAAAATAAAAAAAATACAATAATAACAACAAATACAATTCAACCAAAAAAAAAAAAAGAAATTATGATGTCAAAACACAATGTCAAAACACCCCTTCAACAAAATATCTCAGTTGCACACGAATTCAAACGAGCCATTTGCATGTTCCTTAAACAAGTTGTAAAAATTGTTTCGTTTTCCCCATTACTGTAAAATAGGGCAAATGTGTTAATGTTATTAACTTTTGCTTACGTTCCCCACAATAGACTCGACGCGTGGCTGTCTCTACCTGGCACCGCCTCTATTGTAAACCTTTTGACGTTTAACTATAATGCGTAGAAGGATAATCTTTTATTTAGAGCTGGGTTGTGTAAATTGGTAATATTATTAAAAAACTTAATAACTAACATCTGCGGATGGCTTTGCTCGTATGGTACTAAAGTAAAACATTCAGTTCAGTACTAAAGATGAAATACTTTGGTACAGAACTAAATAACTATCTATTGTTAGTTTAATATAGAGAAGCCTGCAAAAACTAATACATAATTAATGTAAACGTGGAAGAGCGAAGCCACCTAGCATAAGTATTTCCATAATATTTAAAAGGTGGCTTCTAATATTATTAAGACTGTGTATCCTTTATTACTGAATAAAACTTTTGTATTTGTATTTTATATATATACGACCGATGTGGTGCGGTGGGCGAAGGTCCACCTGCGACGCAGGAGGTTGCGGGTTCGATTCCCGCCTCGGAACAATGTGTATACGATCTGCAGATATTTGTTCCGGGTGTTCTGGTCGTTTTCTATGTATAATAAAAATATCTATATATGTAATGTATTGTATTATGTATATCAGTTATCTAGTACCCATAACACAAGCTCTGCTTACCATGGGGCTAGATAATGCTGTGTGAATTGTCCAGCATTATTTATTATATTTATTATTATGTCTCTCATTTACCATGATCTCGGCCATAAAGTGACCCGGTCCTTTGGAAGGCTTGCATGGGGCCGAAGCCAACAGCACAGAGGCCCTTTGAGAAGTTATTATTATTATATTTATATCTATAGTAACAAATATATAAACTGTTTGTAGTTTTTAGAATCAAACTATAATAGTAATTTAATTTCTTGCATCAATGTTTTTTGCGGTAGGAGTGCGTCATAAGCTATCGAGGTTATGATTAACATCATTATGGTAACATTTAGTAAATAAAAAATCACAAAAATATATGACGACCTCTGTAGCACAGTGGGCAGAAGTTCCGCCTGCGACACAAGGTAAGCAGAGCTTGTGTTGTGGGTATTAGATGACTGATATTACCTAATATAATACATTAAATAGATAGATATTTTTTTATTATACATAGATAACGACCAGAACACCCGGAACAAATATCTGTAGATCGTATACACAATTGTCCCGTGGCGGGAATCGAACCCGCAACCTCCTGGTCGCAGGCGGACTTTTGCCCATCGCGCCACATAGGTCGTCAAAGTAATAAACTCACTCCGTCTATACTTTACACCGGACCGTTCGTAAATAATTGCCGCAAAGTTTCTAACCCCATTCGACAAATTAAAATTTACAATTCGAGCAGCGTTTGTACTTTTGCGAATTCCGTGATTAATAGTCCTAAAGTTACCGTAATTTAGGATAGCGTTACGATTATTTTATATACGGTAACTAAAATTAAGGACGGTTGGTTAGTTGGGACTGGAAATTGTTTGCCGCCTATTATTATTTGGAGTAAAACGAGAGCAGTGTAATTATTCTAGCGATGAATTTAAATTTGTATATGGTTAACGAATGTTCGTTTAATTCAACTGAGCTTTTATTATATCGTGTCTTTATTGACAATGAAAATTATAATCAAAGAGAAGAATATAAACAAATTAGAACTATGATGTTAATAGCCTAGTCGAAATAAATTGTTCATTAAAAAAAATATTTGAGCTACCTGCAGATTGTTTGCTACGCTCTGCAGTTAGCGCGATTATTTCAATTGTAAGTATTTATTTTTAAACAATCTGCAGGTAGCTTAACTGATCCATATATAGCTGTTATATATTTAAATTTAATTCAAATTAAAAAATAACCCAATAACGCCATTTTCAGGCGGCGGCCATCTTGGACCGATTATCATCAATCATAGCTAAGACCACCGACTAATTCACCAATGCAAACAAAAACACAAAATCAAAATCGGTTCATCCGTTCGGGAGCTACGATGCCACAGACAGACACACAAACACACCCATCAAACTTATAACACTCGTCATTATTGCGTCGGGGGCTAGAATAACGTACCAATCAAAATTTTATTGCTATGTTATTCTACAGTGTTCACTGATCATCTTATTTTAATGATGAACACTGCGGTTTTTTAAAAAGTTCTTTTTTTATTCATTGTCTTTTATTTCATGAAGAAACTAATACTTATCCTATTTTATCGAAGCTTTTCTTGCTAACTGTACTAAACAATTCCATTGACCTGGGAAAGGAAAAATTAGTCATTTTAAAATGTCGTGGAAACACTGGTAAACCATGTATGAAACTATTTGGAAAACAATAGAGTCGTGGACCTCTGGGAATAAGCCTGATTTTTCACTTATACTCAGACGGAGTACTTACATACATAGTGAGTGCCTGTACTGTACGGGATGTCAGAGATGCTAGAAAAGAGGAAAGAGTAATGATAAAAGGCCACCCTATACTCGGAAAGAGTGATCAAATGAAAAATTTATAAATTTACCTACTCCCAGAGTAATAAAAGGGCAAGCGTGCGTCTGTTCAAAAATAGGTTGTTAAATGTGGCGGTAAACTGAGCCAAGGTTTTATGGGACATTGCGATAAGCACAGAAAGGATTTTTAGACAGGTTTTAAAACTTTAATTTATATTCTGTAAAAACTGGCGTCGTTTAAAAAAAAATATTTTCTTTCTTTCGTGAGTTTAGAGCAGGTGGCTTGCGAAAATGGAGTTTGGTGGCCACCAAGGGCAACTTCGTATCTCTAATCCTCTGAAATAAAACTATTACAGAGGCACTACAAAAAAGCTTATTATTATTATTAACTCATTTATTGTCAGATTCACAATCTAATATATAATAATCAAATACAAAATTATTCTTTGCCATTTCACTTATATTTATATACACAATAATGGCGGCCCCCGCATGAGGCAAGCCTGTGTCGCGGGAAGCCTCACCGTTTTATAACGTCACCGTCATCACACAAACCCCAGTCTATTTCCTTAACATTAGCGTTCCCTCCGTATTCAACTTCCGCGCTTGTTACCGAGGTACGAATGATCAACTGCGTTTATTTGTGTTTTCATTTTGAACTTTCGATGTATTGTTGTTGGATTTAAATTTGCATATATTATGCAGCGTTTGCATGTAGTTAATGGTGGTCGTATTCTTTATAGGTTTGAAATGGTTGCAAATGGCTTATTCCAGTTGTTATGGTACTCATTTTTTTTGGAAAATTATAACAAATAATGTTACAATCTAATAATAGAAACAAATTAGAATTAGAAATAGTATTTACAGTTAAAACTAGTATTTACAGCTGGCAATGCAAACAATCTAAAGATAGCTCAACTGACCCATATCAATATAAGTCGGAAGCGTCCCGTGTCTTAAATAAACTTTTCATTTTAAAATTTTGACGACCTCTGTGGCGTGGTGGGCGAAAGTCCGACTACCGATCGATCGATTTTCATATCATACCTTATTATTATAAATTTCATACCTTTATAATAAAAGAAATCTGTCATGTATTGTATTATGTATTTGTATATCAGTTATCTAGTACTTCTAACACAAGCTCTGCTTACCATGGGGCTAGACAATGCTGTGTGAATTGTCCAGCATTATTTATTTATATTTATTTTATTTTACTATATATAATATGCCTACTTATTGTTTAATTTATAGAAAAATCGACAGCTTCAGCAAATTGTAAATAGTGCTATAACATAGATTTAATATTAGCTATGTGAGCTTTTTAAAAAGTTCTTTCGCGGACGGCCTGCCCTGCCCGGGCCGTCTCGGGTATATATTGTAAATGTAATAATAAAATAATATTTAGATATATCAACCTAGAAAATAATAAGGAAAACACAACATACTACATCCCTAATTCCATCTGATACTCTCAATCAGTTCTATCGTCTAGAAAACAAAGATCACTACAAAAGTAGACTGCTGAGTTTCACTAATTGGAGATCGTATGTCGAGACCTCTCAGTGGTTCGATGTTTATTTATCCTTTGTTCTTGAAACTACTGAAACAAAAGGTGTTTTGGTCAACGACAACATATTTTAACTGAAAATGTCGGAGATTGAACCAACAATAGAACTATCAAATAAATACACAGTAAATTGAATCATAACTTATTAACATTTATTGAATAAATAGATAAATCGTATATAATATAATAAATATGGTTTAATCTTTATAATAAACGGGGCAAACGTGTTCTTGAGTGGAGACCACGACTCGGTAAACGTAGTGTCCCCTCCGATCAGGTGGGATGACGACCTGCGAAAGACTGCAGGTACGAGTTGATGCTGGATGCGGCAAGCTGAAGACAGGGCGCTATAGCGCTCATTGGGGGAGACCTATGTCTAGCTGTGGACTGCTATAGGCTGATGATGATGATGAATCTTTATAATAAGTAAATTTATGTCTAATTATATTTTATATTTTACAGACAGATATCAAAATAGATTATTCTTAAATCAAGGCTACATAACCATAGCTACAATATTATTTGATATTAGTTATGGTTTTTAATCATAAATAACTAAAGTAATTGGTAAATATAAATAGTAATATTTTTATAATACTTAATTACTACTAATACTTAATATATATTTTTTTTTCATTTAAAACCAAAAACGCCAGCAAGTATAACAAATAAAGTGCTTTATTTCCATTATTTTTACCACAATAAAAAATATACATATATAAAAAAGTTGTATTAAAATTATGATTTTACACAATCGCCTTTATTCGTGTTTTACACGAATAATGTTGGCGAGTGAAGTTTTCGTTAGATAGGCATTAGGCAGGTAGGTACTTTCAAGTTTACTTTCTAGTTTCGGCCTAAATTTCTCGAAATTTTGCCTGAAGCATAACCATAGCTACTTTTGATATTCTTTAATCATAAATAACTAAAGTAATTGGTAAACATGAATAGTAATATTTTTATAATACTATTAATACTTTATATTTTTATAAAAGTCGAACATTTTTTTCGAACATTACTGCAATCATTAATAAGTCTATTGTTACCTCTGATTTTCCTAGTTTGTGGAAAATTGCTTCAGTCAATCCCATTCCTAAAGTACCGAACCCATCTGCTGTAAATGATCTTAGACCCATCAGTGTTCTCCCTGTACTGTCAAAGGTACTCGAGAAAGTTGTTTATAATCAACTCAGTAATTATGTCGAGCGTCACAATATATTGCCTGATGTACAGTCCGGTTTTCGTAAAGGTAGAGGGACAACCACTGCCCTCTTGGATGTAGTGGATAACATAATTGTTGACCAGGATCAAGGTCTGGCCTCAGTCTTGGTCCTGCTTGACTTCTCAAGAGCTTTTGACTCTTTAAATATACCGCTACTTCTATCTAAGCTTTCATATTATGGGGCAGACACTAACACCCTGAAATGGTTCCATAGCTACTTAAGTAACCGGTCTCAGTATGTTCAGATTAGTAGAGATGATGGCACTAAATTAAAGTCTTCTCGTAAACCATTGGAACGCGGGGTACCACAAGGGTCTATCCTGGGTCCCCTACTATTCATTATATATAGTGCTGATATTTGTTGGGGTATAGAACATTGTAAATACCACCTATATGCTGACGATACACAGTTATATCTACCTATGAAACCGAGTGATGTGACCATTCAAACTAAAAAAGTCAATGAGGATCTAGATCGTATAGCTGTATGGTCTCAAAATAATGCTCTTGTACTTAACCCTAATAAATCTAAGTTTTTAGTGTTGGGTACAAAAAATCAGTTAAATATGCTATCCAACACTACCCTAGATTTAAACATTTTAGGTCACAGCATTGAGCAGGTGAGCGAATCTAGGAACCTTGGAATAGTATTTGATAGTGAACTTAGGTTTGAGCGCCACATTTTGAATTTAGCACAAAATTGTTTTTTTAGACTAAAACTGCTATACAAAATCAGGCAATATCTTACGGAAGAGATTCGTGTAAAAGTCTGTGAAACCCTTATACTATCGAAACTTAACTATGGGGATTTAGTTTACGGTCCGCGTCTTACATACAAATCTAGCCGCCTTATACAAAGAATACAAAACGCATGCTGTAGATTCTGCTATCATATCCCGCCGCGAACACATATCACGCCATACTTAAACTCTTCCTCTACGCTAAACATGGCCTCGCGACGGGCTTTGCATATGGCCACTCTGATTCATGGTGTTTTAACATTCGGCACCCCTATATACCTGTTCTCCAAACTCGATCAGTCGCGTACTAAATATAGCACTAGGCCAAATAGAAATCTGTTGCATTATTATAATCACAAAACAGCTAGGTTTCGGGGAAGTTTTAGATACCAAGCAACCAAATGTTGGAATAATATTCCACCACCCCTTCGGCTGATAAAATCTAAATTCACCTTTCGAAAACGGGTAAAATTATTTATTTTGGATCAACAAAAGTCTGGGTTGCTTGGTTACGATGCTCTCTTTATATGTTAGATTTTATATTATTATTTTTTTTTTTTTTTAGTTAGGTACCACCTTATTAATAAGTATTAAAAATGCACATCTTGATCTCTATATATTTATTTCTTTTACAGCCTATTTTTGTCCCTCGTATTATTATTTATGCACATGATATATATATTTTTATTTTTCTATCAAAGGCAATACTATTATTATAACAAAGCTAGTATAATTTACTTATTATTTTTAATATTTCGTAATCGCAGGGTCCTGTGATGGTTCTTGTTCTGGTCTAGGCAGAATAACAGCGCCTTCTGTTCATAACAGTTGGCATTATGCTGAGCCTGGACCCATTTGCTACTGCAGCACACATTGTTCACCTACTTACTTGTTTTTGTTATTTAGTTTTTTTATTTTTTTCAATGTATTTTTTATTGTATAACTAATAATAATTATTTTTATTGTGTAACTAATATTAAGTATTATGTTTGTAATTTATAATTGTTCATTTATATTGTGTGTATATGTAGTGGCAAATAAATGATATGTCTATGTCTATGTCTATGTCTACATTTAAAACAAAAAACGCCTGCAAGTATAACAAATAAAGTGCTATATTTCAATTATTTTTACCATAGTAAAAAAGTTATAATATAAAAAAGTAGTAATAAAAATTATGATTTTACACAGTCGCCTTTATTCGTGTTTTACACGAATAATGTTGGCTAGTAAAGTATTGGTTAGACAGGCATTAGGCAGGTTGGTACTTACAGGTTAACTTTCCAGTTTCGGCCTAAATTTCGAGCAAAACCGTGCTCGAAATGTAGCCTGAAGAAATGTTTAGGTTTGTAGCTCATTGTTATAGCTCTATCATCCCAACGATTTTACCATCAGCTATTACATCTATTTATGTCGTAGCCATCAAAATGTTTATCGAAGTATGAATTATTTTACTCAGGGGTTGATTTATGATTATGTGACGGTAGGGACAACACCCTCGTTTGATGAAACATTCAATGCTACCCCTAAATACGAGTATTGGGGGTGGAAGCGGTAGCTGAAAAAACGACGCGTATTGGAAAAATATTATTTTGTTTCATCACAACGGAAATACAAAATACAAAAAAATATTTATAAGGAACAGAACATAATTTATATAGGGTACAAGAAGACTAGCTACAGCAAAAGTTATAACGGTGCAGCGGACCTAATAAATAAATAAATAATGCAAATCGGAATCATGTGATGAAATTCAATTTATTGATATGATCATATTAATAACACTAATAAATTAAGATTAAGTTATACAATAAAACAGATAAAGCGGAAGCGTTTTGGCAAAGCCTCTCAATTGGGAAAAGAAATGTTGGAGACGTAGACTTATAGTATCACTTACAAGTTTCGTTAATGACAGTACAATGCATTACCTACTCAAATGTACTTAACACTACCTGTTCTTAACAGGGATGAAAAACCTAGAGTTGTATTTTTGATTCTAGATCCAGTGAGCGAAGCGCCATAGAGTTTTTAGTTCAAAATTCAAAATTATTTTGATCTTCTTCTGATCCGTTACAGAACTGAAACCTGAACAAAAGACGTTCTAGAAACAAAAGACGGTGACAGCTAGTTCCCGATTAAACTATATCCTTTCTAGAATGCGATTAGACTTTAAACGTGAGCTTTCAACTATCGACACTAAAATAGTTAAAAAACAACCAAACTAAGGCAAAGTGTTTCGGATTCGGAATAGGTCTTCACGGATGTGCACTTAGACGAGCAAGACCACATTTTACTGTTTCAGCGAGGCGTGGACTATTTACGCGAAAAACGTAGGGGAATAAAAACAAAAGGTATGCGATAAAAAATCCTGCTTCCTGCTTCTCTTAGCAAAAGTATTGATGATCGCAGCGAAGGTGTTAAAATATACAGAAAAGGGGCTAATGCTCTTCTTCTGGTAGGTTCCCTTAGTCATTGCTTGCTACATCTACGGGCTGAGTTGGGGGTCCGATTTACTTCGTAACAAGCTAAGTTTTTGTCTGTTTTGTCGGTTGCAAAGCGTAACATTTTTTTATTTTATTTTAATACAAATGTGCCTCTCAAACATATCAATATTCACACATTTGTCCCGAGCCGGGAATCGAGACCCGCAACCTCCTGCGTCGCAGGCGGACCTTCGCCCACCGCGCCGCAGAGGTCGTCGATTAAATAATAATACATTGATTCCACACTACGATAGAAAAGTTACAGGTAAAACTTATTCTACAGTCCAATATATACCTTAAAACTATCCTCCAAAAACACAGATTAACTACAACGATTGGCTTTTGCAGTATTTTTAATTATAATAAAATCATTTATTGCCTAACTAATAAATAACTTAACCTAAACTAATATTAAACACAAAAATAAATTACTGATAACAGGCAAAGGGAGTTTATTCAGCATTGTGCTGCATGCTAAGACATGCGGCGCTGGTTTTCAATAAACTCCGGTCGGGTAGGTGGTCACCGAGGGGATGGGATAGCGGACTAACAGTATGTTCCTATAATAATTCATATTATATAACAATTTGTACAATTACAAAATTAGAAAAACTCCGACTGTAAGGTGCATTCGGTTAACTCTGTGCGTTCATACAGTTAAATGGGTAGGTACACAAAAAAAATAGTATATTATTCAATAGTGAAAGATTCATACCGTTATTATACACGGGCACAATCCGGGTTTGTTGTATTTAATTAGTGTTTAAAGCGTCTATTTTAATCTGTGTTTTTAATTTGAATTGATGGTAATTACAGCTACGACAACAGTCAATAATAAAACAGCCCACCGCCGCCGGTTAGTACGTTGGCTGCATTTGGCAAACTTTTAACAATCACGACGTACGCCAACTTTGTCAGTTTACCCGCCGCTTTTGTGTCGCAACATTTAGGGGCTAGTTTAGGTTACCTACTTTAAAAAAGAACTAGTCAACTTGGTTTCAGCGTGTTGTTGCATTTAGAAGTTCCATCGTTAGTTGTTGTGGGGTTCAGTCACTCTCTCAAGGGTAGGACCGGGAACAGAAACTCAGGAATATAATTAGTGATCACACTCGAGGCCTCCGCACGCGCCGACCGTCTAGCGCCGTCTAGCGTGACGTGTGGGTAGCTTCAGCGTAATCTCTACAATTTGTATCTCACAGTTTTTATAAACAAATTTTACTCGATGCCTCCAAAATGCGCATTTACACAGAAAATCCATATCTATATTTACAGGATCGGCTTTAACATTATCAGACCGTGTTTCACTATACAGACAGAACGTTTACGAATCGGGTTGTTGTGTTACTGTATGTGTATGAACTCGCTTTTTTAACTATATAGAAAAATAAAACTCATACGACCAATGCATAAAAAAACTATCTATGTAATCCTACTAATATTATAAAAGCGAAAGTTTGTGAGGATGTTTCTTGCTCTTTCACGCAAAAACTACTGAATGGATTTTGATGAAAGTTCACAATAATATAGCTTACATATTAGAATAATACATATGTAGGTTACAATTTATAAAGATATATTGTATATTATCCAAAATATCTATCACCACGCGGGTGAAACCGCGGGGCACAGCTTATTTTATATACATATATGTATAGTTTATTTTATATATCAGTCATCAAATATCTATAACACAAGCTTAGCTTTGCTTGGGACTAGATTTCGTGACCGACTTTAGTGTGTAGACTACTGAAAAAGGCTGCGAGCACCTAAGCCAAGCATACTTTCCAATACATTTGGAAACTACATCCCCGGTTTCAATACTACTGCGACCTTCATGGATTTATAAATTTTCCAGACAGCGACCGCTAGTCCCCTGTACTGTTAAACCCGTATGTGGGTAGGCATTTAAACCTACCTTTACGATCAAATATACTGGTGTGACAACGAAACAGTTTATTGGTGCCTTGGCTTGTAGTTGTTGGTATTGGTGCAATTTGTTTCACCTGTCAACAATGTTAGTACCAGTTAAAATTAAACTTATTTAGTTTATCTCATTCGTTTCAGACGCCCGCGTCAAAGTCCACAAGCTGTTGAGTCTGCCAGAGTTCGAGCGACCCATCGGCAACCAGACCTTTCATGTAGGCAGAGAAGCTGTGCTGGGCTGCTCAGTCCTCAACTTGGGACGGCATAAGGTAAATCTTCTTCATCAGCACCTATACGCCTGAATCTCTTATGCATATGCCTGCGCCACAGTCCTTAGGCTAATAAGTCTGCTTCAGTTCGAGCGAACAAACGGCAACCAGACCTTCCATGTAGGCAGGGAAGCTGTGCTGGGCGGCTCAGTCCTCAACATGGGCCGGCATAAGGTAAATCTTCATCAGCACCTATACGCGTGTGGTGTGGGTCTGCCTGAGTTCGAGCGACGACAAGAAAAACTCCTTGGATAAAGTCGATTAAAAATGCAGTCACAATTCAATGGAGAACCTATTTCTGGAAGTATGTAACAAATAGTAGCATCCAGTGGTTGCGATCCTTTTTCTGCTAGTCTGTAAAAAATAGAAGCGTATACAGTGGTTGCAAACCTTTTTCTGGTATTATGTAACAAATACGAGCGTCTACAGTAGTTGCCAACGTCTATCTAGAAGTCTGTAACAAATGAAAGCGTCTACAGTATTCGCAAGGGCGCGTTTAAACCTTCTATGCGTAGGTACGTTGGTCAAGAAGGATAATGCGTTAATCTCAATCACGTTACCCCAATGCATGTTCTTGTTATAATGAGCAGGAGTTCCCGGAAGCTCTGGACGGTTCGTAATCTACGTTTTTATGACCTGAGGGAGTTCTTTTAATTCTGCTTTCGTTGTTGAGATTGCGAGTGTTACATTATTTATGTGGTAGGTATTTGTTAGCGTCAGAAGCGATTGGCTCAATAACTATGCATGTTACAAAACTACAATTTGTAGTTTCAATTGTTGAATATATGTATGATATCCATTGTAGTGCACTATATAGTACTATATTACCACCATTCAATTATAATTCATTAAACTTTGGTTTTGTTGATTTCGAGGAACCCATCGATTAAACTTACCGTCGAGGTAGAGACCTGTCGAGGTAGAAACCCTTCGAGGTACTGATCTTTCGAGGTAATGACCCATCGACGAAAAATACCGTCGAGGTCGAGACATCCAGGTAATGAATATCGAGCTATCGTCATTCGAACTAGAGTACGAGACTCCTCGTTGCGGGCCATTGTTTTTTAAATGGTATAATGTTTACGCGAGTAAAAATTAAACGAACGTTAAAAGCCGAGTTTGTATAAGACAAGAGGCAATAGGTCCTTGTAGGTCAGGTAGGTACCTACTTACTAGAGTGTTCGCCACCACTGAACTCTTACGGCAAAAGCGGATAACTAAACAAAATTACATACAACAACAAAAGCAACATTTAGTTCTGCGAAGAAAGCAGAACTAAATGTTGCTTTTGTGCAGAATCGCGTCTATCGGACTTCAGTGGTGGCGCGGACTCTAGCTCTCAGTCTCATCCATATCGTCCACAATCAATTAGTAACCAAAACTATAAATAGGTTTGTATTGGCAAGTCAAAGTTAAGAAATACATGCAACCTCTTGTCATTAAAAGAACTTGATTCCATAAACTTTCGTTTTCGTCATGTGGTTAAGCCGAACTTGTTCAATTAATGGCGTACATGAACACGAAAACAACACTTTCGTTACCGTTCGTGTGCTTTGAACTTCGCACGAAAAATTACTGACATTTTGACTAACCCAAACGCAATTAACAAGTCTTTTGGGAATCACTCACCCGATCTTAAACGGTTAATTAATGGTTATTTACCTATATAACGCAGATAAATAAGCTATGTTGTGTGTGTGTTGAAAATGGGTTTGTAAATTGAAGAAAAATATAAAGTGTAATGAAATGAAATGAAATGAAATGAAATGAAATGGAATGAAATGAAATGAAATGAAATAAATTTATTGTAGAAACTGTGTACAAAAAGATCTTAAAAGCTAGGTGAATCAACAGTTTATCCATTAATTATGGACGTACAATATTAAACTTATATAACTAGGTAGGGCTGGTCCACCAGTTCAAAGTCGCTCAGCGAGCTATGGAAAGAGCTATGCTCGGAGTTTCTCTGAAGGATAGGATTCGTAACGAATACATCCGACAGAGAACCAAGGTTATCGACATAGCTCAAAGAATTAGCAAGCTGAAGTGGCAGTGGGCCGGCCATATCTCGCGAAGAACCGACGGCCGATGGGGCAAACGTGTTCTTGAGTGGAGACCACGACTCGGTAAACGTAGTGTAGGACGCCCTCCGACCAGGTGGGATGACGACCTGCGAAAGACTGCAGGTAGATGCTGGATGCGGCAAGCTGAAGACAGGGCGCTATGGCGCTCTTTGGGGGAGGCCTATGTCCAGCAGTGGACTGCTATAGGCTGATGATGATGATGATGATAACTAGGTAATTTAATGATTATAATATTTAATGTCATAGTTCTTTGATGTCATAAAAACATTTCTCTATGAGCCACATACGGAGTTTTGTCTTAAATTTACAAGTAGGCAGTTCTCTTATGTCTCTAGGAATTTTATTATATACTTTGACAGTCATGGTAGAGCAATTTTTCGCACTCAGTGCTGTTCTGTGTGAGGGCAATATAAGCCTCGTGGGATCCCTATTTTTTATGACAGAGTTGGTTTTGTCTTTATACTGGTTAAAGAATGAAGCATGCTCTTTAACAAAACAGCCAATTTGAAATATGTATTGACTAGATAAGGTTAGGAGTTTATGTTTCTTAAAGAGAGGTTTGCATGACTCTAATGGGCTTATTCCAAAGACGGCTCTTACACACTTTTTTTGAATAATGAAAGCTCTTTTGATGTGCGTAGAGTTTCCGAAAAGCAAAAGACCATACCCAAGTACTGAGGTGACGTAGCCAAAATATGCGGTTAAAGCAGTTTGTTGGCCTGATGTTCATCTTAATCTTTTAAGAGCAAATACAAAACGATTAAGTTTTTTGCTCATTTGTTGAATATGCGATTTCCAATTAATATGTTTGTCTAATATTATACTGTAGGATACCTAGGATACCTACACTACCTACACATACGAAAAGGTGACTGCAGGCAGCGAGCGCGACCGCGCCCGCTCCACCACTGGTGGGCCCACGCCTCTGCGTCCGATATATTTACGTGGGTTGGCTGTCCCGCTCGCACACACTAGCGCTGTCTCACATAGTTTGCTCCTCGCTAGACCGCTTAGGGAAGGATGTAAAATTATAATAAGTAAACGACTGATTCTTCAATAAAACACAGTTTAAATTCATTTGACTTTTCTTTCAAAAACTAAGTGAAAGGAAGCTAGGACCCTTCCCTACAATACCTAGGAATTTTATTTCGTCAGTCTTTTCAATTAATTCTTTTCTACATGTCAAAGTGCCATTGTATATATTATTATTATTAGAATTCATGTTATTATTATAATTTTGAAAATGTACATATTTAGTTTTTGAAATATTAGCTTGTAAATTATTACACTCTAGCCAATTTACCACAGATTCAGCCTCCGAGGCAAGACAGTCAATTAGAGTTCCATCCTTCTTCTCAGTAATCTTACGAGGTAGTATCTTCATTGTAATTTTTTTTAAGTTACACTATCTGAGAACACATTGTAATTATTATTCACGGGTTATTATATAACATACTTAATATTATCGCGTTGTTTTTATTATTTTTCCAGACCAAAATAAGTAAACTACGTTTGGCGAGTCGCGGCCTCCACTCAAGAACACGTTTACCCCAGCTGTTGTCGGTTTTTCGCGATAAATGGCCAGCCCGCTGTCACTTCAGCTTGGCTAAATCTTAGAGATATGTCGATAACTTTGGTTCTCCGTCGAATGATTACTTTACGAATCCTATCCTTCAGAGAGACCCCGAGCACAGCTCTTTCCATTGCGCGCTGAGCGACTCATCTACTGTGAATCTTATTTGGCCACAACAACCAGTTTCTCTACCTTATCTGGTCTTCTTATAGCAATGTAAAGTAGCCAGTATCAAAGCGTGTGTTATCTGTACCAGTAATTAATTGACACGTTTTCACAATAATATGAGACTCCATTCAGACCCAGACGAGGAACAAATCTATGTACCTGGCAAAACACATGAGTTCCATTATAACACCATTACAAATACAAATAACCCAACTTAACCAACAATGGAATCGTATCAAAACATCTATCTACAGAATTACCCCCCAAATGTACCGATATTACCCCAAAAAGCATGTTCTCTCCTGTACATTTATTACCCCATTGTTACGAGAATGATGGCTGTTCTACTCGGTAGCAGATTTCCTACTTTGACAGAGATCATTAATTTAATAGGCTGAGTGGTTGTCAGAGGGAAGATAACCTAAAAAGCTTATTCATTTTCCTGCAGCGTGTATCAACTGGCCGCAGCACTTAGCAAAACAATCAACGCTTTTGGTCAACAATTTAGAAGAGTTAAATACATTTTATTTAACTCTTCTAAATTGTTAAATAAATTTTATTTAACTCTTCTAAATTGTTAAATAAATTTTATTTAACTCTTATAAATTGTTAAATAAATTTTGATTGTTTTGCTAAGTGCTGCGGCCAGTTGATACACGCTGCTGGACAATACACACAGCATCACCTAGCCCCAAGTTCAGAGCTTGTGTTATGGGTACTAGATAACTGATAAACATAATTACTATACAATAGATATTTTTTGAAATTTATTTTCGTCGTTTGCCTTGAGTGCTTTGGCTGTAAAAGTTGATTCTATTCCAATTTATGGATTGGATAGAGTTGGATGAATTAAACTTTTTAAATTCACACACTTGCTTTATTGTTCGACTCATAGATTGGATCACAGAGAAAGGTAAGTGAGAGCTGGCCACAGACTATTTAATTAGTGTTGCCAGCCCAATCAGTCAGGTATGTCATAGGCTTTAAGAGGGAATACAAAATCTCGTCTCCGAAGCCAACCTAACCTGCACGTGGTACATCCTGCTAGATAACGAACTAGGGCTCTAGTGAAAATATCAAACAATCTTCGTAATTTGGTAACTCATTTATTTAACAATTATTTTCCATTACGACACTTTTGAAGAAAAGTGTCCTACCAGACACAACGGCCAAAGAATTATCACCATCTATTGAAGATACCATTAGACGCATTTTTGCGTTGTAATGTGTGACCAATTAGGAAACTTTTTTGCAGTAACGAATTGTTGCCTCAATCGATTTGACTATTAATATTCAATATTTTTTCATGAATATAATGCACACATATCCCCATGTACAATCCAACGATCCTATCCATCCACGGTTGTCTGGTAGAGATCGCTCTTGAGCGATAAGACCGCCAAATTGTCACATAATTTGTATTTTATTCTGTCTTGTTTGTTTTATTTTTAAGTGTGCAATAAAATAATTATCTATCAATATATATGCTTTTAGCGATAAAGCCGCCGATTGTGCCACTAGATTTAGTTAGTATTAAGATCCTTTATTTTTATTATTTTCTTTGTATTTGATGGTGCAATAAAGCTATATTGTATTGTATCCATCTATGGTTTGCTAATATCTACTCCAAGCGACCCAATGTCTTAGAATGAGAGGATAAATATTAAGAGGAGCTGGGGTTGGAAAGTTTTTATGTCTGAATCTCAAAGCTTGCGGATAATTAGCTTTTCATCTTTGAAATTCACTTAGGTTTATTTGTTACTATATTTTTTTCATAATCTAAATAAAAATATCATTTGCGTTAAAATAGGAAGAAAATAGTTAATTTTAATTCCTGATACAACTTAGCCAGGATAGGTGGTATCTACCTAATATATTTGCGTCACTCTACACATGAAAAAAAGAGAAATTAGGTAAATCAAAATTATAGCTAAAGTTTTACTATGATAAAATTTACACGTAATTAATTTTATTTATTTATCTCTTTGTATTTTTAAATCATGGCTAGACCAACTCAGTTAAGTTAAATAGTTTGATATTTGTCTCATGTGAATTAAACAGAGAGGTAGGTATATTTCCCTTTCAAGCTGAAAAGATTTGTAATGTGACCTCAACCATGTAAATAAATAAATAATGCTGGACAATCCACACAGCATTATCTAGCCCCATGGTAAGCAGAGCTTGTGTTATGGGTACTAGATAACTAATATACATAATACAATACATTACATAGATAGATATTTTTTATTATATACATAGAAAACGACCAGAACACCCGGAACAAATATCTGCAGATCATACACACAATTGTTCCGAGGCGGGAATCGAACCCGCAACCTCCTGCGTCGCAGGCGGACCTTCGCCCACCGCGCCACATCGGTCGTCGTAAGAACCTACTTTGCTCATTAGACGATGAAACTAACCTTCTTCAACATTTAATTTATCATAAAAACTTTTTTCTAATTAACCTTTTACAACCCTAATAACCACTGAACAAATCCATTAAATGAAACGTAAATAATATTTTAATAACGCATCTCGCTTCTAATATATCTTTATGGGGGATATAACCCTTAATATGCTGGCGGATATATGGTTATCATTCCATACAAACATGGGTTTATTATATCTGAAATTGGGGCACAGCTATCACTTTTACAGTTGGGTCATTTTATTTATTTTCTATCTAAGAAGTTTTAATATTATCCCAAATAATAGATTTCGAGAGAAACTAAGAAACCTTAGAAATAAGCCACGGCGATACCTCTCGACAAATATTTCTCCTAAAATCTCTTCTATCTCCTAAAGTCTTTGAGCAGTTTGGATAATTTTTTTCTTTGGTGCTGAACAATTCACGCAGCATTATTCAGCCCCATGGTAAGCAGAGCTTGTGTTATGGGTAGGTACTATAGATAACTGATATACATAATACAAAATAATACAGTTAAAAAGTAACCGAGGTATATGAATATTTGATATTTGATGTTTGTTACTTCTTCCCGCGAAAACTACTGAACAGATCAGACTAAATTTTGCATATAAGTAGTTCTGGATCATCAAATTAAAAATCTCAAATGGAATAGGACCTACCAAAAGGATGGAGAAGACTAGCTCGTGACAGAGATGATTGGAAGAAGCTAGGGGAGGCCTATGTCGAAGGACAACCTGACCAACAAACTGGTTGCTGAAGAATTCAGTTAGTTCATAGATGATAGGATCAATAAGATACTTCCTTTTTAATAATACTTTATTTATCATTATCGTACTTTGGTCAGTGAATACAAAGCTACTTTTTATCCCATAAATCAGGTCCTATGGCATAGAAGTAACCTTAAACGTAACGTTTCTATAGAAACAACGCATACGGAGCCGCGGGCTGAAACTAGTTTATAATATGCTGTGAAGGATATTTTGTAAGCCGCATTGAAACACAGCTGATATGATTTTACACTGTGGCAGGGTTAATTTTATTCGTTTGCACGGGTCTTTATAAACTGATATAATTAAAAACATAAATGTCCGTAGAAAGTAGGGGAAAAGTAATTTTAGCGTTTTCTAGTTTGCATAATCTTTGAAAGAGGACCCTGTGGCGTCGTCACAAAGCTTAATTTTGAGGGAAAACAAAGGATCGTAATGAGCTCAAGCATAATGCTGTAGCTAAAGTCTTGGCTTAGCTCGGACTTAATTGTAAAGTGGACTGCGTCAGCGTCAAGTTTCAAGGAGCTTGTACATTGAGGCGGGAGATTGGACGTAAAGGAAAGGATAGATTAAACTCGTTTTGCGATTTGGAGATTTTAGAAAATGTTTGAATAAAGATGTGCGTAATAAATATGTAATTTTTTTCTATTCATCGCAGTAAAAGCCGCCATATATTCGCTAACACACATTTTAAAGTAGACTCGGAAAATTCTGGCAAAAATATAAAAACATGTTAGAGCTAGGTTCATGACGACTAAATGAAAACACCAAACACTTCTTGACAAGTTTATTTAGAGCTCTTTACTGTAGGAGCGACCGAAACAGAATGGTTTCTCTCTGCAATTACGGCTATTTATAAGAGGCACGCTAGTACTACTCAAATAACTATTTTAAAAAAAAAACAACATAAATCACAAAGTATTGAAATAAAGTCTGTATAAATAAAATGTGACTATAAAATATTATTATTATTTCTTAACAACGTTTCTATAATTTATTAATTGATAAACAACAACCGGAAGTATCTTCCCAAAATTATAAATCGGTCTTAAAATACTATGTATAATAAATTTTAATCAATTATTTCAGGCTTATTTTCGAAGATTCGCTGCTTTTTAATAGCAGCGCCATCATACATAAGATTCCTCAGTAAAAACTGCAAAGCCGCACCGCTTTGTATAAAGCTTTTACGCTGGATCAACATGAACATCTACCTACCTAGCTATCACTTATCAGTGAAAGGTAGGTTAAAGGCTTATCTACATCCACTCGCTCGGGACTTTGCAATTTTCGGGCATTACATAACATTACTGGAGAGATTACTATTCGCCGGGCATTGTAACTTTTGCCTCACAATAAAATGGCACGTGACCGAGAGTCTAAATGCTGTGTTTGCTACACCAAATCAATTTGCGCGGAGCGTGATTCAAATTCTTCTTAGCTCTGTGAACTTGTGGATTTATGAAGGTTGTGGTTTTATTCAAAGGATTGTTTGTGTATGTAGAAAATATTGCACGCTAATATGTTTTTGTTTTGTTTATGCTGCTTTTAGTTCTCCCGCGTGTTAGCTGAAAGCTTTAGTAATGTGATATTATTTTATTTCGCTTTATTCGGAAGACAAACAGTTTTACACAATTAACAGATAATACACAAATAATAAATAATAATAAAATAATATAATGCTGGTATTTACCGGCATGTACTAAGAAAGTAACTATTTTTAAGACCTAGCCGTAAGTTTTCCCAAAATTTTGAAAATAAATATATAACTTAAATAATAACTAATAATAATAGGATTGCTCGCTTGCAGAGGAGAAATGAAAATAAAACATATGGCTCATTTCATTACATTATTTAGGTTTTTTATAAGTCGTTTTTATGTTTTCATGTATATGACTCAAATAATATTTGCTTCATTTTATTTATATAAGCGTCTTATTGGCTCTTATTATTTAAGTAATGCCAGACATTACCCAAATAATAAGAGCGAACAAAGTGCTTATCAAAATAAAATAAATAATGCTGGACAATTCACACAGCATTATCTAGCCCCATGGTAAGCAGAGCTTGTGTTGTGGGTACTAGATAACTGATATACATAATACAATATATTACATAGATAGATATTTTTTATTATACACAGAAAACGAACACCCGGAACAAATATCTGCAGATCGTACACACAATTGTTCCGAGGCGGGAATTGAACCCGCAACCTCTTGCGTCGCAGACGGACCTTCGCCCACCGCGCCACATCGGTCGTCAAGATGGATGGATGGATGTTTGTTACTTCACGCTAAAACTATGGAATGGATCGGGCTGAAATTTTAAACATAAATCAGTTCCCAAGGGATAGAAATCACTTTACAACGTGCCACAGAAACAATGCGAGCGAAGCCGTGGGCAGAACCTAGTAATTTTTATAAATACAGCCAGAGTAAGTACAAAAGAAATAATAAGAAATAAGAGTAAGTACATAAATAAAAAATATATGGAAATATTAAAAAGATGCGATATTCATCAAAAGTTTAATCTCACTAAGAATTTCAATGTTAAACAAAAATACCAACCCGAAATTATAAATGGCTGTTGTTTGTCATCATTAATTTTAACCTTTCAACATCGAGACGTTGAAATTGATGGCGAATCTGAATAACCCTATTTATTAATAAGAATTAATAACTTTGTTGTTATCAAAACAAATTTTCGCCTGAAATTGCTATTTTCAAATAAATTAATGGTACTTGAAATTAGGTTTTCCTTGAGTGTTGCCTTTTATCTCTAATAATTCTTAATTAATGTTCGATGTGATGTAGCAACGAACTTAAAAGCTTTGTTGAAAGTTTTGATTGATCAAAGGTCAGGTTTTGGTTTTAGAAATTCCGCTTTCAGCGTTGTTCGAAAGGTTAACAGAGTTTTTGTTGAATTACATAATTATTTTAGATTAGTTAATAATTAACTTTCCAGCAAATAGTATTGGGATTAACCTTTTGTAACCTCCTGAACAAAAGTTATCAGCAACCCACATAAGTTTATATTGGAAAATCCAATTATTCTGGAACGCAAATTACCTACATGTAGATTTCATAAAATTTTTTAAATACCAGTATTTATTTCGTACCTAAATTATCTCGATAGAGTTTAGTCTTGGAATTTGCACTTAGATGGCTAGAATAAATTTAATTTCTGTTACTTTCGGTGGACATTGTTAAAAAGTGCGCTTTCTATTGAAAGCTTTTTGCTGTTCTAGATTATTGAAATTGACGACCAATGTGCCGCGGTGGGCGAAGGTCCGCCTGCGACGCAGGAGGTTGCGGGTTCGATTCCCGCCTCGGAACAATTGTGTGTACGATCTGCAGATATTTGTTTCGGGCGTTCTGTTCGTTGTCTATGTATAATAAAAAATATCTATCTATGTAATGTATTGTATTATGTATATCAGTTATCTAGTACCCATAACACAAGCTCTGCTTACCATGGGGTTAGATAATGTTGTGTGAATTGTCTATATTATTTATTTATTGAATCAGCTACTGAGTTTCATTTGAATTGTAACTGTGAGAATAATCCAAGCTTTTTAGTATCTAACTAAAAAGTTTACTGATGATGAAAAGGCACATTGATCTACAAATCACACGTTATCTTTGACGACCTCTGTAGTGCGATGGGCCTCGCCCAAGTCTGCCTGCGACGCAGGTCGCGGGTTCGTGTCCGCCTAAAAAAATCAATTAAATTTCAATTTTCAGTATATTATGTCTTTGTTCATTCTAAATAAATAATATTAAGAATGAACAAAGATATATATCACTAAAATACAACGGAACACTGGAAAGCGCATAAGTTTAAAACTGTGTCGCATCTCGCAGCGCTCAAACCCAGGACACAGATAATATAATACATACTGTACCCAGGATAAGGTTAAGGCCGATTTCACCAAACAGAAAGCATGGTTTAATATTGCTGTAATTTTTGATTAACCAAAATTAAACCTATGTCTATGTAATGCATTGTATTATCTATATCAGTGATCTAGTACCCATAACACAAGCTCTGCTTAGCTTGGGGCTAGATAATGCTTTGTGAATTATCCATAATTATTATTGTTATCTTCTCAATGCAAGATCCTCTGGAGACACAGAATGTAGTCTGAGTGTCGAGACTGCACCAAGAAAAGATACACTTTGTACTCACACTGCACGACAACATAAAGGGATACAATTAATGGCTTGATTGAAGAACCTATTCGAGGCATCAACCAACCAAAGAGAGATATTATCAACACCTACCAAAAATGCTGTAACAAAGCTGGCAATCACTAACAGTCCTACTCCGATTCTTCAGGGTGTTGTTGGGCAGTTTAGGGTTTGCTTGTTGGACTGGTTAGGCAGGGCACAAAACACTCTTGTGCGAGTTTTCAGTACAGATCCTCAGTTCCCCTACTAGACGTCCAATACTGAACATGTCTTCTGCAAATTTGGAGGCTTTATCATAATCACCACGCTTGGCAGGTCGATTGGTGATTGCAGTTACTGTATTAAGATAATCTTGAAAGGAGCTACCGCCTTTCCTCTGGTAAGTTTCTTGAGACAACTTTTAAGACCTCTACGAGGCTATGTGTACAATGATTTATAAATCTTTCTCTTGAATCAATCACTCTATAAGTGGAAAAAAAACCGCATCAAAATCCGTTGCGCAGTTTTAAAGATCTAAGCATACATGGGGACAGACAGCGGGAAGCGACTTTGTTTTATGTAGTATAAAACAAAGTCGCTTCCCGCTGTCTGTCAGTACATAACATAAGTAGTGATAAACATTTTGTATTTTGTTTTGTATTTGTATCTTGCCTCTTCAAATAAATCTATATTCAATAAACATTAGATTCCCATTGTACATTAGTCTGATATATAAACATAAGTATGTAAAAAAAGATACACAAGACATTTCTCGAATACCTCCGGGGAGTGCGCTACTTGTGACGTTATCAATACAACATTTTGCCATTCCGACCCCGCCAGCAAAAAATAAACCAGCCACTACTTATCTTACGAACCGTAAAACATTTCCCTCTCCTGAGACACAGAACTACATGATCAACAGCTAAGTCACTTAGAATGGTTCCCATCTTGTATATAATATCACACGTAGTGGTATAAGTGGCCCACTTTTTCCACTGAAGACCATCAGCGTCTCACTTACCCTTTGCATCAATAATATCTTGTTATCAATTATTAGCGAGCTATGGAAAGAGCTATGCTCGGAGTTTCTCTGAAGGATAGGATTTGTAACGAATACATCCGACAGAGAACCAAAATAATCGACATAGCTCTGGGAATTAGCAAGCTGAAGTGGCAGTGGGTCGGCCATATCTCGCGAAGAATCGACGGCTTCTGGGTCCAACGTGTTCTTGAGTGGAAATAACGATTCGGTAAACGAAGTGTAGGACGCCCTCCGACCAGGTGGGATGACGACCTACGAAAGACTGCAGGTAGATGCTGGATGCGTCAAGCTGAAGACAGGGCGCTATGGCGCTCATTGGGGGAGGCCATTTTATTTTGAACCAATTTATTATGATAAATACAAATTAGTAATTTTTACCAGGACCTATGTATATGTTAATTTATACAACGTTATTGCTCATTTTATTAGAAATAATAACATCACATATAATTTATAAACATTATCAATAAAATAACTGAAACGAATTGAAACTAAAGTCCCGTCACACTTTGGATAGGGCAAAGAATGTATAATGTACGGTCTATGTTGTTCTTATACCCTATCCATCATCCGTTCTACCATCCTCGTTCTACCATCTCTCGTTAGCATACTGTCCCTGGGGTATGTCAAAGAGAGATAGATAGAAAACACTTTATTATACCACACAGAACAGAAAACAATAAAGGAATAAACAATAGAATAGAGAAAGTATAAAGGGCGGCCTTATCGCTGAGAGCGATCTCTTCCAGGCCACCTTTGGACAGGACATGAATGAACAAAATAGACGGTGGTAGAGGAGAGGCTAGAGGAGAGATTCAACCGTTCACCGACGGACGGAGACAAGTGATCTTGCTGCCTCACACAACCTGTGCCTGAAAGCCTCATACCCTCATACAAAATAAACATCTTTTCCGTTTGTTCAGCGACAATTACATAATGTGCTGTGGAAGATATAAGCAACCCGGACAATAATCTGTACCATTACCTCCCTTTGTGTTTTGCAGGGAATTAATCTTGGCATAACGCCGTTATCGTTCTGGAGCTTTCATTATGAGGCTTTATTATTTTGTCTGATTATCTGGATGTTTATTATCGCTGATGTTGTTCCTAGCAGTAGTATTTTTAGTTCTGTTGTTCTGCTTTCAACAACGGTAGTGGTTATGGATTGTATTATACACAAAAACCTACCTATAACATATTTTTAACACTTTGACTGCGATTTTTTTTCGATGACTGCGATCTTTTTTTTAACCTAAAAAAATCGTGCTGCCTATCTACACAGCGGTTGTGTTGCGCCGCACATGCGTTTCGTTCGAAAAATATTACGGCTGTGCTGAGTCACACAGATCTGTATTTTCTCAGCCGCTGCGCTAGTGTGGATTTACGTATATAAGTCACTTGTAGAAAACACGTACCGTGTGATTTCAGCAATCAAAGTATTAAGAGTGAATGCTCTGATACTAATATTATGAAGAGGAATGGTTTGATTTTTTGTTTGTTTGTATTGGCTCCGAAACTACTGCACAGATTTGAAAAATTCTTTCACCGTTGGGAAGCTACACTATCCCCGGTGAACATAGGCTATATATTTTAGAAATGTGAAATTCGAATTTAACTCGGGTGAAACCAACATTTTATAAAGACTACTTTGATGTCTCTTTAAAATCTTAGAGTTAGCCTTAAAATTGGTTGTACCTATTTGATTATCTAATGTAGGTAGTCTCAGTTTTTCGACGTCGCGTCGGTTAAAAACCGAAGGAGGAGTACCAACCGAGCCACATTCAATTACTGTCACTGTTATGTACTTATGTATATAACTCGTGATTATTTATTCAACACTACGTCTACGTCACTACGTCCTACGTGTATTATTTATTCTTGCCTTATTTAAACAATACTAATTTTAAAATTATATTCCGATATTAATTAATTCTATAAATATGAAGTATAAAAGTAAAGTTACAAATATCACAACAACGAACCAAAAATTGTTGTGCCATGAAAAGGTTTTTATACATTGTGTACTCACTAAGATACTACACCTAATAACAATATATATACCTATATGCTATACTATATAATATAGTAGGTATAATTATATGTATATTATATAATTATAAATAGTTAGTTATAATTATAAGGTTTTGAACTGATTTTCTTATGTTGAATACGAATAATAATATTGTAATCTATTTTTTATATTACTATAATTTAGATCAATGTAGTAGCTTTATCATATATATAATATTCATATCTCTAGTGGCATTTATATTTTAATAAACGTCCTTGGAAGGGATACCTACAGTACAAGTCTTCACGACTTAGTGTAGGATCTGCAATTATGTAATAGATCTAACAAGCCACTTACTCTTAGTTATATATTAATTTATATTTATAAAGTGTTGTATAATGTGTGCTTAATGTAAAATAAAGTTTTTTTTTTTTTTTTTTTTAATTATGATCGAGTTGCATTCTATTATGATATCGGTAGTAGTGGTAATTTTCGTAGCGTAAGACAAAATATGTGTAGATCGGTGTATCACTACATAGTATAAAAACAAGTCGCTTCCGCTGTCGTTTGTCTGCCCCTATGTACCTATATGCTTAGATCTTTAACCCTTAGTTACTCGCGTATAAAAACATACATAAGTACTCGCGTGACGTGCTTTCCACCCCAATTTAAGAATTAGAAAAAAACTACCAAAAACATACAAAATCAGACTGTTCTTTATGATTAAGATTTAAAAATTAGCGTTGTAAATTCGAAACTCCAATAACTAGAGACGATCAAAAAGTCGCTGGGGTGTTAAACACCCCACGCGAGTAATTAAGGGTTAAAACTACTCAACAGCGAGACAATGCTAACTCAACAAATGGCATAATGTTGTGTACAACCAAACGCACCTACCGTAAAATGCTTATCTATTCCAAACTCCACTTCGTTATATCTAAAAAACCTGCCAAAAGCTCCTCAAACATTACGGTTCTCTTTGTATCCTTCAATTTAGAATTAATTTATAATCCACTGCGCAAGCACAGTAATTTGATTTCCCGTTGAACATGCAAACGTTTAAAGTGTACCAGTTTGTAGAGATACCTCGTTACATTTTAGTTTTCAATGTTCATGTTAATCCATGGCGTTTAAAATTCAGAGAGCTTGCTGCCAGTTCACAGAAAATGGGGAACAGCTAGGTAACCATTGCTAACTAGCTATATAATAGTAATATATATATATAGTACTTTTTATAGGTACCTGGTACATAGTATAGATTTTTTGTGTTGTATAAAGCAGTAAGTCATATACCTACGAATACATCTCCAACTGTTAGTAATATAAGTCCACTCTGCATGTTTACTTAAGATATGTAATCCTATATTTCTCTATAATGTAGAAGAAAGAAGAAGAAGAAAATATACACCAAACTTAAACTACGAAAATTATTACTACCTATATTACAAATTATCGTGCGTAGCAGTGTTCATGGCAAATATGGCCTTCACTCAGCATTGTGCTGGGTGCCCACTAATGTGTCCACCCAGCGCTGATTGTCAGTGAAGACCAGAGGGATCGTGTGACGTCACGGTCGTCAGGAGCGTGATGTTGACATCAAAATGTAAACAGGATTGCATTATAATTATACATTACACAATACTTATATACATATATTCTATCCTTATTCATTCTAACCTAAGTAATATACATACGTACCCAAATAGAAGACTAAACAATTTGCAAATCATAAAAACATTATTGTAATACATGTATATAATACATGTATTGTAATAATGTTGGACAGTCCGTTGGCTGTGGCTTGGTTAGTCAGGCCGAACAAATTAAACCATAGGCGACGATGGAAAAACTGCAAATGGCTATGCGAATTAAAATCAATAAATAATTAAATGAATGAAAATGTACATATATTCTTTTGAGAAAAATAAACTTCTTAAACCATAACTAGCTAGCTAACCTTTGCTCGCGTATTGCACACAATGGTAGGCCGATAAAGCTACTCCACAGTTTTTAACTTTCGTTACCTCATGGTTCATTGGGAACCTTATTATTATTACAGTATGTATTATATTATCTGTGTTATTATGTATCTTTTTAGGCCGCCTCAACAAGCATATGTTCTAACTATGGCTAAGCGACATATGATTCTGCAGATTCTGCAAGAACGTGAAGGGAACACCTCTCCTGCTAGGAGAATACGGAGCACTGATGCAATAATGTAGCATTCTCCTGGGCAAGCACTGCACAGCCCAGACGAGCTAAGAGACATCACCCCGAAGAAAATCCTACAGTTCCTAACAGCTGCAAGGGATAGTGGCGAATTATAAACGCTGCAGCTTCAGGGCTGAACTAATAAAGTGGCGATCACAAATGGGCCTATCATGGGCACAGTGGCATCTAAGCCACACAACGGAAAATTACCTAATTCCAAATAAATTATTATGTTTTTTGATGTAGGTTGTGCGTTTGATCCGGTACGGAAATAAACCTTTTGAACAGATATTATGACACGATATGAAAATTATCGAATCGAATGGGAAGTACCCGCGCTCGTGCTGCGCGCTTGTGTGTGTGACTAGTTCACGATCGCTACAACAATGCAGTTGCTCCTTTACCGACCTACCCGAAATACCATTTTTGATAACAATTTTTTTTAACAACAAGCCATCAACGTAATCGCTCACACCAAAGCTTACGTAGAATTTTAATAACCTTATTAGCAACAAAGATGCAGTTCATAGATTACGTATTATTACGTATTATTCGTCACTCTTCATTTAATTTATCTCCAATACCATAAGTTTTTTTGTCAAGTAAAATACTTACTAAACGTTTGTAATAACATTGTTAATTCTAAGGCTAGGATTAACATGTACACTAGCTTATAAGTTCATACTGTAATACCTGATGTCATAATAAAGAAATTTTAAATTGAAATTGAAGTACCCGTAGGGCACGAAAAATCCGGAGGTGGCAACAAATAAATAATTCTACTGTGGGTATAATGTCGACCGATTGGCGTGACGACCGATGTGGCGCGGTGGGCGAAGGTCCGCCTGCGACGCAGGAGGTTGCGGGTTCGATTCCCGCCTCGGGACAATTGTATTTACGATCTGCAGATATTTGTTCCGGGTGTTCTGGTCGTTTTCTATGTATAATAAAAAATATCTATCTATGTAATGTATTGTATTATGTATATCAGTTATCTAGTACCCATAACACAAGCTCTGCTTACCATGGGGCTAGATAATGCTGTGTGAATTGTCCAGCATTATTTATTATAATGTAAATACACATGCAAATGTATTTTTTTGTTGTTGTGCGGCTGTGGTCCTTTGCATATCGGCGTGGTCTTTTTTTATTTCTTGATTAAGGGCTTTCTCGCACACGCTATTATGACGCCTACCGTCAATCAACAGAATGTTTGTACTGTAAAGCCGCTGACCCACCGCTGCGCACGCTATGCACGGCCACGCGGTACATTTTAGCTGCGTGGGTTCGTTTGTTCGACAACGATCGTCTACTTTTCTACTACTTCACACACTATACACACGCTGTGCACGGTCACGCGACACATTTTAGCTGTGTAGGTTTGTTTGTTTCACAACGTGGGTATACGTCCCCAATAACGTGTACCGCGTGTATAGTGTGAGAGTGCATTTACACGTTGGCAGCATTGTTATAATAAATTAAAAACACAAATTTCAATAAATTAAATAAATATCCTAAAATTCAAACACATTTTCTTGCAAAGCGAAGCCATACACGGGCGTAGATTATCTCTCTTCTATTGGGCGTTATTCTAAAATTGGCATATTGCGACCAACCGGGATTTAATTACAATAACACATTTAACACTTTGATTGCTGAAATCACACGGTATGTGTTTTCTACAAGTGACTAATAGGCGTAAATCCACACTAGCGCAGCGGCTGAGAAAATACAGATCTGTGTGACTCAGCACAGCCGTAATATTTTTCGAACGAAACGCATGTGCGGCGTAACACAACCGCTGTGTAGAGCGGCAGCACGAATTTTTTAGGTTAAAAAAAAGATCGCAGTCGTCGAAAAAAACCGCAGTCAAAGTGTTAAAACATGACTACGTAATAACCTTTGTAATAAAATACATATTACATTTTGAAACGATGAAACAAAAGTGTTCTAACTACAAAGTCTAGATAACCTGTGACACAGTGGCACACTGCAGTCCCTACTAAACCAAATTAAATAGAAGACGGTTGATTCTTGCCGCGATGAGATGTAAATTTCGTTCTGTTGCTCTGAAAGAGTAAGACCTCTATTTAAAGCATCTAATGCGCTTAGGGACGTTGGCACAAAGTAGTTTATGGGAAACTTCACTTGACAGATACTTTGTAGCGTTGTTTACATTGACTTGGGTTTTGCAATAAAGTTTTTATTGAGGGACGGCAATAAGACATCCAACATCATGTATGTCAGCCGGTAGAAGTCTGCTTTATGAACCAGGCCATTAAATAGGCGAAAACAGACCTTTTCAAATCTTATGGTTAAGGGATTTGCCTATATTAATAATCATTCGTAACCACTGTTCACAAAATGGGTACATATTGTGTGTATTCTCTTATAGTTATAGTAAATAAGTTCTGCCCGATTTTATGTACCATAATATGATGAAATAAATTTATTGAAATGAAGTAGATGGGACCTTCGGACCCCGTTCCAGGCATGCGAAGCGATTGGAGAACTAGAGAACAGAGAGGATGCTGACGACGTGTACCTACTGGCAAGATCAGCACCAGCACGTTTCCAATTCAAGCAAAAAAAGTCCAATTTCAAGTCACTTTCAATATACTCTTTTAGAAAAACGTCCTTCTCAGGTGCACTTAACTTTATACTCTTGCAGATGTATTCTTGTTTGTAACATTTGTTGAAATTGTTTGAATCTTCACATTGGGTATGTTGAAGCCAATTTCGGATTAGACGGGAATTGTTATCAGAGAAGCTATCAAAAATACTCTAGGATTCTTTCTCTCTGTTCTTAGGTTGGCTGGCTCCGCGCAGAAGACCAGACAGTCCTCTCTCTTCATGAGCGAGTGGTGCTCGGTCCCCGGTACGCCATCACCGTGGAGGCTGACACCTGGCAGCTGAGGATACGGCCCCTGCGGGCTGAAGACCGCGGCTGCTACATGTGCCAGATCAACACGCAGCCTAACATGAAGTGGCAGATCGGATGCATTGATGTCTATGGTAAGTTTTGACACAGTCTGGTTTTTAGTCTGGAAACTTACATTTGGATTGGTGTAGGCTACGCTCTATATGATTTACAATAATAATAATAGGTCTTTATTTCAGATGCAATTATCTATAATTTAAGTTAAAATTACTTATCAAATATTGTACATAGAGCAATATACTTAGCTAAAGTAGTAAGTAGTAAAAAAAAGTAGTATACTAAGCTAAATCTAGATTTATGTGGCAATATGCACCCATCATCGTCTAAATTTAACTGTTTGAATAAGTCTCTCCACCAGACTCTTGATAATCGAATTATCACACAAGTCAACTCTGGATTTGACTAGCTGCGCCTTACGGCTTCTCCCGCGTTGAAATATCTGTGTCAAATAGTTTATAAAACTTTATCTTGAATCACTCTATCTATTAAAAAAAATTGCATCAAAATCCGTGGCGTAGTTTTAAAAATCTAAACATACATTGGGACAGACAAACAGCGGGAAGCGACTTTATTTTATACTGTAGTGATGTCAAGACTACTCCGATGAGCCAGTGTTCTAAGGTTCTGTCATCGTCGATATAGTACAGGATTTGAAGACATGCCAACAAAGATGAGATGGTTTTTTACTAAGGTGGCAACGCTGGCTTTCAGTGGCGAGCTTAAACGGGTTTAAGAGATTCTCACTGATCATCAGTTTTCTTATAATCGACCTAAGTGAAGCTAAGCTCACGCTACTTTGTAGTAATTCTCGTGTTTTTTCTCACTTTTCTGCCTCCAAATAGAGTAATGAGCTTTAATAATGTAAGAAACTTAATTGAATACAGAGTGGGATAATTAGAGTCCACAACGTTTGGATTGAAAGTCGAGTTTTCTCCCACTATGAACATACCAACTGGTAAATATTTGTTTAGGTCAGACTTCATTGTTTATTCGGGCTAAGTTATTTACCTACTAATTACGAGGGAAAATTTAAAAGTGTTTTTCACAGTTATCTTAATTAATATGACCAAAATTAACAACCCTTCTACCCTTTGAGAAATACGATCAGAAGGGCTCCCCTTGTCACCATGAAAAACACTCAAGTTTTTAATTAAATACGTTTTAGTATTTATTATTGTAGAAAGGCGAGAAAATTAAAAGGGGTGGCTGCAAAATCAACCCGATATTTAAAAGGTAGGATTCTCTGATGAATTTAAATCCAGCTCTTATTTCAGAGTCCCTTGATTGTCCTTTTTGAATTTTGAATATAGGTCACAAAGCTAACAATCAGACAAATTAAACTTGAAACTCGTGGGCTGATTCACTATGTTGTCGTAATTGTTACTGTTTGTACTTGCACTTCTGTTATATAAAACCTTCTCTATTAGTTGTCTAATAAGCATAACTTTATATGTCAAAAATATATGCACTTGCCACAAGCGATTCCCACAGCAATCCCTACAGAATAGCTCTGATCTAAAATATCAGCAAATGACCAAGAAAATTTTCTTCCCTCACTCTATTTATAAGGAGAGTCAGTTTATTTTAATTGAAAAGTTATCGAGTTGAAAAGTTATGTAAATTGCAGGGCAACAAACCGAATAACTTCGAAATGAGAATTTCAAATACTTTTAAAAGGAACTTTCTCATTTCTCTAAACGTAATAGGTATAAGAGACGGGTCTTAAGCTTATTAGGGTGGAGGACCGATCCTTCGAAACATTTCAAAGTATGGGGTGGCTAGATGGCTCGAGCCTGATGCTGAATTGGCTTTGGTCACCGCCACAAAGGCAGCGTTGGTTTGTTTTAAAATAACCTAAAAGGCCTTCTGTCATTAGCATTATATTTGATAAAAAATGACTAAATTGTTTTACCATAGATAAAATAATATACTAATTTTACTATGAAAGCTGGCTCAGTCACATCGATCTCTGCTTGAGTTTTTTTATGTTTGCCGATTTCTTCTTCAATTTTGGATCGATTTGGATGGTTCCCTCATGCTCTTCAGATAACAATATCCTTAATCCCATAAAACTTTATTATTATTATTTGTAATGTAAAACAGTGAAAATATTAAGAAATTTGAAATCGGTGAAATCACTTGTACTTGTGGCGAATTGGTGGACTCGTCAGCACCCTATTTTTGTATAACATCGCTTCTCGACCTTTTGGCTTAGATCAAAGTGTGTGTCAGATCAAGGGGATCACGTTTCCTACATGTTTTAACAATCTATATAATGTGTCTCTAACTAAAGTATAGGCATTACCGTAAAATGACACCAATAAAGGTATATGTGAATCAGCCAACTTTCATATACGTGGGAGGAGGATGTCCACGTTAGTGACCTAGACTTTGACTAAAAGTCCGTAAGCAAAGCCTCAAGCCGTACAACCACCGCAAAGTTAGAACAAAACTCAATATCAATGAAACGTCTCCAACGACGCTGCAAAAGTATTTTCTGCAGAAAAATAAATCACCTTAGAAAGTCTGCCTTCGGCTTCGCCCATTGGAGGTGAGAACCAACTTTACCACCCGCCCCGCTCAAATTAGTTCGAGTTATTCTTTTTTTTTCAATCCCGAAGTTTTGAAGTATGGATTTCAATATTGAATTTTTACTATGTCTCCAGGGTCCGTAGTTTATAACTTCGGGAGATTTAATGAGACTGGGTTGGTTTTATTGTTTTTTTGTGTTTAGAGTTCTCTGTTCTAGGTCATTGTTTATTGTGGGGAACACGGGGGACAGCATAATTTAGCCCCAAACTAACTGTAACAAAGCTTCACTACATAGTATAAAACCAAAAAATAAAACAAAGTCGCTTCCCGCTGTCTGTCTGTCCCTATGTATGCTTAGATCTTTAAAACTATGCAACGGATTTTGATGCGGTTTTTAATAGATAGAGTGATTCAAGAGGAAGGTTTATAAATTATTTGACACATAGATTTCCACGAGGGCGAAGCCGCGGGCCGCAGCTAGTAATAATTAAAAGATAGATCATTATTATTACATATAGAAGAAAACACGCGGAACATAATTGAAAAACATTTGTCTCAAGGCGGGCATCGACCCTCAAACTCCAGCGTCGCTGGCGGTATTCACCCGGTGCGCCACATCAGTCTTCAATACTACAAATGAATAACCTTCTTTCTTCTCCCAGTCCCCCCAGATATAATCAACGAGGAGTCCTCCGCGGAAGTATCAGCCCAGGAGTTGGAGAATGTGTCGCTGGTCTGCAGAGCCTCAGGACATCCACCTCCGAAGGTCAGCTGGCGAAGGGAGAGCCACGAGCCTATGCTGTTGAAGAGAGCTGGCAGCAGGGACTTTTACAAAGGTAAGACATTAGTTGTACAGGGTATAACAAATATTATAGGCCAAACTTTCAAGGAAGGACAGGTTCACATTCAACACAGAATACAGGCTAACGGCCTGGGTACAGGATGCAGATACGTAGGAATTTTTATTTTATATTTAACTAGCTGCACCCTGCGGCTTCGCCCCCGTGGAAATCTATGTGTCAAATTGTTTAAATTATAAAAAGTCTCCTATAGTTAGACTTCTGGTTCTAAACTACCTCTCCACCAATTTTCAGCTAAATCGGTTCAGCCGTTGTTGAGTTATATACAATGTGTATTGTCGAATCTTGATCAAACGAGATGTGCAAATACACGACATATATTTATCGATAAAAAACAAAAAATAAAATATTATATGTTACCTATCTCAAAAATAAAGCCGATTTAATATTTTTTTTAATGAAAACTAATTCATCTGGTTATTTCTTCGTTTCTTTTTGAATAAACGGTGTATTTTGTTCAAAGTAGTCTCATTTGAAAGCTAGATAGTCTACCTAGCGAACAAAATAAGAAACAAATACAATTTCGGTACATAAGCCTAGTAAAATCAATATTTTTTTAGAAATTTGCAAAAAAAAAACAAATTTTATTTTTGATCTGTAACTTTAAAACTGGGTTATTGAGGTGTACTTTTTTGCATGTTGTATTAAACTTCATAATTTAATCTACAAATCCTCCAAAAAATATGGGTCTATCTCTTTTTTTTGTCATGTTATTCACCATGATATAATTTATTTATTTTTCCTGTATTTTGTGATCGAACCGGAACCTCACCAGAGATTTAGGTCCTTAGTTTTTATTACACTATGTATAGGGAATCAGTATTATAGTCACAAGAAACTAAAAGGTAATTTGATCTGTTATATTTATATATTTGTAAAAAAAATGGATGAAACCAACCAAGCTTCCTATGAAAATGTTTCGCAAGTTAAATGCACGTCTGGACTGTCCCATCCAATACAAATGGATGAAGACATTGATGGGGTCGATATCCTTATAAATGTCCATTAGGTTAGTAAGTTTTCATTTTGTGTTTTATTATTATGTCTCTCATTTACCATGATCTCGGGCCATAAAGTGACCCGGTCCTTTGGAAGGCTTGCGTGGGGCCGAAGCCAACAGCACAGAGGCCCTTTGAGAAGTTAATCTAAAGGCGATGGCTACATAGCGGGTATCATCCTCGGGTGCACAATATGATACACCCAAAGATGATATCCGCTTGGTGTAGAGACTATTGCAAAGAAAAATGAATGAAATAAAACCAGGCTATTGTGATGGATGGATGGACTAGGTAATCGGGCTATAGGGGAGATTACGGACGTCTGCCATAAACAAGTCAATCATTATTATTATTATTTTTTTAATTTCCCTAAGTTATATTGTCTATTTTTATTTGATTTTATGTGTGATTTATTTTGTGACATTTATTTTTAATTTTGTATGTTTTTATTTTTAAGTTTGTATATGGATTGTGAATCTGAAAATAAATGAGTTAATAATAATAATAAATACATCATTGTCGATTGGAATATACATAATGTAGGCTTGGTCGGTGACAAATATTGTATGTAGGTATTTTTTTTTTCATTTTAGGTACCTATAACACTACAGATAATATAAAACTATATTATAGATAATACACATAATAGAGGTTCTATACCTACTAGTGATCGATTTTTGAATTTTTACCCCATTCAACTATTTCTCTTGTTTAATGTTTTTTATTATCGCCTTGATAATACTAACAACAAAACTAAAAGATGACATGTCTCCGCTAAGTCTCTCTAACGAGGAAAATCTGAAATGAAACATCTTAGTATCTGTTATACTTGAAAATTCCCTGAATTTTGTGAAAAAAGCTAAAGGAATCTTGCTACCTTTCTGTGAAAAGAAATAAGCAGACTCAAGGTTTCTCAGATACCTCTTTATGCAAATTATATAACAATTGCCTCGCCTCAACTGACTGACGTCGACTTTATGAAATAATGTTGTGTGCAAATTGTGAAGTCAGGGACCTTCTACACAATGCTACAGGTTATTGAACCAAACACTTCATTCGTTTCTCTTATGGAAAAACGTACTGCAAAAATAAAGCCGGCGTCGTTACAGTCCTCGGGCGGTAGCGACATTAAGCTGAGGCTGGACCTGATTACCCTCTATGGGGTAAGGCCAATTTTTTTATCAGACTCTACACATAGAGTTTTCTTTTGTTTATCTTTTAGCTTTATTGTGTCATTTTATTTTATTTAGTTCAATGTGTTTTAATTAATGTTTTTTTTCTTTTTGTTTGTACTTTTCCTCAGTGTTTTGTGTATGCTAATAAAAATATATATATTCTGTGCTGTAGAAGGAGTGGCAAATGTTCATCAATTCGTCAATATTTTTATCAGAATCGAAATTAATGAGAATGTTTATAGTAGCAACATTTCATTTTGTTCATTCTATTGCTTCTCACCAATCTATGAACCTACATCAAAATTCTACGTTTATATTCTAACAAAGTAAAACTGTTTATTTCCTTTACTCTGTATTATAAAATAACATTTATATATATTTTTACTTACGTATCCTACCACGCAAGTAAAATTCGCAGAAAGAAGCTATATTAAATTCAATTGTTATCCTACAAAAGCTTACAAAGGATTTTCTTAAATAAGTTAATCTAAGGCGAAATCCCAGGTTTCTGGCCAACCAGTGTTCCGGAACAGCAAGCCTCGAGATATCGAGACATTGCCTAAATTGGAAACAAAAGAAATCATTTGTCAGCAAAGCGAGGGGCGTATCAGTTTTGGAGACAGTTTGCTGGTGACGAGACAATTCGGGATGCAATGGAGTTGTCTTAGACGAGGGAAGCGAAGGGTTCAGATATTTATTTTGTCTTCAGTTGTTATTTCTTCATCTTGAAAATCAATGCGGAAATGTTTTTCCTTTTGTATGTTGCCTGCTTAATAAATATCGCAGGGCGAACAAGAATGAGGTTGGAATGTGGTTGCAAATGATGCAGATAGAAGAAGCCCTAAATATAGAAGTATGCCTTTTCTACGTAGATTTATTTACTTACTTGATTACCAAGAAAGCTTGATCTGAATGTCTTTAACAAACTATAATCTATGTATGTTTACCTAACCCACAAATAAAGTACCTAAGTATAAACTTATTTTTCGCTCTTTTTACACCGATAGTTAACTGTAGAGGTCACGGCGTAACAATCAACAAAAATCATAAGATCCGACTTAAGGAACCTACCAGAAAGGCAGAAATTGCAGCAGCTTCCTTCTGAGTTTTTTATAAGACAGTCGACCGCAGTGGAAATGTTTAAACATCTTCGCTGCGTTCGCCAACCTATCTAGCATTGTAATTACGACAAATCCCCCTATTTGGGGGAGGCAGGTGGTCGTATGTGCTGATAGGGAGGCAAGAGCTATTGATCCCATCAACCCTTCCCATCAAGTGAGTCAACCAAGCACATGTCATTACTACTGTATAGTAATTTACTTATGTTCTGTAGTGGAGAGCTGCTTGAACAGTTCGATGTTACTGTGGCACTGGAAGATGGACACGTTCCTCTGCATCGCATAACCTAACCTACTCTATAATAACCTTATATTGTTCTGCAGTGGAAAGCTACGTGGGCAGTGCTCTGCCGCTGTGGCGCGTGGATCGCCGGCAGATGGGTGCGTTCCTCTGCATCGCCTCCAACGACGTGCCGCCTGCCGTCAGCAAACGGATCACACTGCTTGTTAACTGTGAGTTTTATAATCATCACCACTTGTCCTTGTCCCACGCTAACCACGGGTTAGCACAACGTGTATTTTTCTTTCACTCTCCTCCATCAGCCGTCAAAACTGTACTTACGCCTTTCTTAACCATGTCCACTTTCACAAAATTTACTCATCTTTTCTTCGGTTTTCCTCTGCCCTTAAAAATTTCGTTGCGACTGTTTACTAACACTGAAACCGTTAACAAAAGTAGCTTGTAACAGAAATCAGAACAAGGAACCCTTTTTACGCCTAAACTTGATAATGTCCTGGAGAAGGAAACATCCCTAGGCAAAAATAATAAAACACCTGCCTACGTTAGCAAGCCTGCGGTCTCAAGTCATTTCCTAAACTTTAGGTATTCCAAAAAATTTAACTGTAATAATATAAGTTACCGCCATTGCGGAAGCAGCGTAAGAATCGACTTCTGCAACTCAACCTATGGATGTCTTAAGAGTCGACTATGGGAAACTATCAGAGTAAGGGCCGCAGCTTTTCACACTGCCGATCCGCCTGCCGCGAAGTGTGGGGAATATGGCCTAACCCATCAACCACAAAAATAGAGGTGTTATCAGCAGCAAAGGTACATAATACATAAAAAATGTCTATCTATGTAATATATTGTATTAAGTATATCAGTCATCTAGTACCCATAACACAAGCTCTGCTTAGTTTGGGACTAGACGATGCTGTGTGGATTGTCCAGCATAATTTATTTATTATTAATATTATATGTATGTGTACTGAAGAGGAATATTAGGAACGTAAGATAACGCACGTCGTCGATCGTCTTATAAGGGACATTCTGTCAATATTTTCCTAATAACCTAGTAGTCAACATATTTTCCCCAGAAAAAACCACAAATCAACAAAATATACGAAATATTCGCCGTTTTGAAAGACTCAAATCAAATAAATACGACCTTTCACCTCCAATACAATTAGAAGATTATTCCTCTTGCCTACCTTCGTATATCCAGGAAGCTGGTCCAGAACATAGGAGCTAGCGTTTATTGGCCACGTGCCAAAGCTAAATAACTACATTTGTATCCATTTGGTAGTATATAATCACCTATATTTGTTTGTAATTAATTACGGAATAAATACATTTTTACCCTTTTCAATAGCACTATGTCTCGAGATTCTCATAAACACAAGAGTATTAGATAACAAAGTGCGAAATATTCGGTATCGGTATCTTATCGAAAGATAGACCGATACACTCTTAATTAGGGTCACACACGAAGAGCACAGGAAAAGTAAGAAAATAACAGAAACAGTACTTTATTTACACATAATAAGGAAGCAAGTACACAAATATATATTTATGAACAGAAAAAAATCATATTAAAGTACAGCAAAATAACACTGAAAAACTAGCTGCGCCCGCGGCTTCGCCCTCGTGGAAATCTATGTTTCAAATAGTTTATAAACCATTCTCTTGAATCATTCTATGTATTGAAAAAACCGCATCAAAATCCGTTGTGTACTTTTAAAGATCTAAGCAGGGACAGACAGACAGCGGGAAGCGACTTTGTTTTATACTATGTATGTAGTGATGTAGTGAAGAGCCATTACCTTGTTTGCATGAGGCAGGTTCAGCAGTGGACGTATTGTCTGAATAACCAAGTTTATTCCTTCACGTATAATTTACCTATGATACCTTTTGGAATAACTTTGAGCCTAAATCCGCGATAATCCCCTCCCTTGCGCCCCTAACTCGTGATAAAGCCGAATTGATCCCCCTCTTGTAAGCCGCCCTTGCGTATAATTGACTCTTCCTTGTCATTGGTTCGGGCTGGCCCATCATGTGTGGGATTACTAGCAATGTTTGATCTACTGTTATCCCTTGCCGTCTGGAATGTTCTAGGATTATCAGGAAATGAAGAAATCGTCTTGAAATTAATGCCTATTTTAGTCTCAAGCCTGTTAGTCCATTGGTAGACACATTAAGGCATTCATTTCATTTCATTTATTTATTTCACAAACAATTTAAATTGTGTCGGAAATTTTACATAGGCTTATAAATATAGACAATTAAAAGATGAGTATACAAAATAATTCTACAAATGTAAAATAAAAATATTATTAGTAAACAATGTCAAATAAAAATAAAAATGTAAAATAATTATAATAAAAATGTCAAAAATATTCATTAAATTAATTTTTCTTTATACTATATGTTAATGTTAAATTATTTATCACAGATTCTCAGACTTAAATTTGTCGGCACAGAACTCCTCCAAAGAATAGTAGCACTTCTTTCATAAGTATGGCTGCCAACTAGTGTCATGATGTTGCGATGTCTGTGTAGCCGCTTCCTCGTCAAGTCTTGTGCTGTAATGTGAAAATATAAGAATTAAGAGTATATTGACGCGGCTTTAAGCAATTCCATTGGTCTACTGAAACACACCAAAGATTGTTAGGAATTCCATTGGTTAATATAGCACAAATATCCACTCTGCAACTCACTAGGCATCAATGAACAGGCAACCTAAAACTTTACTGCTTACAAAAATTCGCCGATGGAAAGTTCCTTCGAGATAATAAATTATGTTATGTTGTTGACGATTTTGCACGAACGACTTTATTTAGTCAGTAGGTAGGTAAATAAACAATTAAAATAATAAATGTTGAATGTTTTATAAATTTGTACAAATAAATATTCTTATTCTTAACTATAAAATACCAATATAAAACTTATTTTTCTTTCATGTCTTGTAAAATAAGCCTGTAAGGCAACTGTAAGGTATAATTTTTGTGACACCTATCCATAGCTACTCAGCAGACTCGTTATTAACTTTGGAAAAAATCCTACTAATCAAATAATAGATTAGGTACTTGTTTATTAGCAATCATTCAATGTAAAACAGAAAAGAAGTGGGTACATACAGAAAACCAAAATATTTGCCATGATTAATTTTACGCATGGTAAGCTATTTATGTTGGAAGAACAACCGTCAGTAATTTTTCAGTCTACGATAGTTTTTACAGTAAAATGTTTCATCATCATCATCAGCCTATAGCAGTCCACTGCTGGACAAAACTGTAAAATGTTTAGTATGATATAAATACGTATTATGTGAATAAACAATAATGAAAGTGCCCAAGCCATGGTTGTCAGAGATGTCTGCCCACGATACAAAATGTGATCAATATTGACCCACGTCTCAAAAGAATATGTTTTTTCCTAAAATCAGAATTACTCTGGCCAATCCACAAGCAACGTTGGCGTTAATTTCACGATTCATCGCCCGTTTATCCCCACCCGCTGGGATACCCCTGGATCAACTGTGGGATCAACTGTGGGATCAACCGTGGGCTCAACTCCGCATTATCACGACATTGCTTTCGTTCATAAAAATCCGGCTCCTTTATTCGCAATTGCAAGAGTTCTTTGCTTTCTATTATTTGAAAAAAAATTGCATCTTTATTTTAAACTGTTAAAAACAAACAATATTTCCATTCTGTTACCAAAATTATGATAATTAAAGAAGCCCAAAGACTTGGACCCACAGAACTGAAAACCATTGGGGTAACCGTAACCGTGTTCTTGATTAAAAACAGCACTCGGCAAACGTAGTGTGGAACGCTTTCCGCCAAATGGATTGATGATCTGCGGAAGACTACGGATAGATGCTGACTGCAGCAAGCTGAAGATAGGGTGTAATGACGAAGTATTCCGTTTGAGCACCTATTTTTTGGGCACCTATGCATTGAGCACCAAAGGTATTCCCATTTGAGCACCAATCAATATATTAATGTGGTGCTCAAATGGGAACAAGAAATAAAATTTGATTCTATTCCCCATTGAGCACCAGCTTCTAGTGACACTCATTTAGGAAGACTTATGTCTCTCAATGGTCCATTGCTGCGTTCATGTGATAATGTCGATCAAAATACATATAAATTTTTATACAGCGCCGTATTAGGTACAATATTTATATTTTCGTTGGTAGGTATAATACAAAGCTAAGTCGAATGAGTGTGTGTCTGCCTCAAGGGAGCAATTCATGAGTCTAGACTAAAATTACGTGCTTTAACTGTAATTAGGGTTTGATTAAAGTGTTCTCGATTTAACTTACAAAGATAATTTGTAGAATCAACTGAATTCGCTGAGCTATTTGAGCCTTATATTCGAATCAAGTGTGTAAATATTTTAGAACCTCATGTTACTGATCAAAAATTTGTTTGATAAATTGGTCGGTAAATTCCAAAATAAAACTCTTTCATTGGTAACTATCAGTTTTGTTCGCACAAAAATTTTAAGCGTAGAAATGATACTGAACTTTTTTCGGTACCTAGGTTACTTTAGCTGCCTAAGGAGTAGGTATGCCTGGCTTCTCGCCGCGTGATTCAGAAGGAAAAGATAGAGTAAGTTTTAAGTTTTCGGAGGAGGGCATCCGATGCAAAATCTGGTGCGCTGGTCGCTTCCCACCGCGTGGACGCAGCCTCGTCTTGTATAAGCGTCGCGGGGCTCGTGTCCCCGACTCTTGGTACGCGATGCAATGTCTGGTGCGCTGGTCGCTCCCCACCGCGTGGACGCAGCCTCGTCTTGTATAGGCGTCGCGGGGCTCGTGTCCCCGACTCTTGGTACGCGATGCAATGTCTGGTGCGCTGGTCGCTCCCCACCGCGTGAACGCAGCCTCGTCTTGTATAAGCGTCGCGGGGCTCGTGTCCCCGACTCTTGGTACGCGATGCAATGTCTGGTGCGCTGGTCGCTCCCCACCGCGTGGACGCAGCCTCGTCTTGTATAAGCGTCGCGGGGCTCGTGTCCCCGACTCTTGGTACGCGATGCAATGTCTGGTGCGCTGGTCGCTCCCCACCGCGTGGACGCAGCCTCGTCTTGTATAAGCGTCGCGGGGCTCGTGTCCCCGACTCTTGGTGCGCGATGTAATGTCTGGTGCGCTGGACGCTCCCCACCGCGTGGACGCAGCCTCGTCTTGTATAAGCATCGCGGGGCTCGTGTCCCCGACTCTTGGTACGCGATGCAATGTCTGGTGCGCTGGTCGCTCCTCACCGCGTGGACGCAGCCTCGTCTTGTATAAGCGTCGCGGGGCTCGTGTCCCCGACTCTTGGTGCGCGATGTAATGTCTGGTGCGCTGGACGCTTCCCACCGCGTGGACGCAGCCTCGTCTTGTATAAGCGTCGCGGGGCTCGTGTCCCCGACTCTTGGTACACTACACGCCCCCCGCGTGATGTGGTTGAGCCGCATCTCGCTGTAATTGCTTGCAATGGACTTTCTGAAAATAAGATTGATGGGAGTACACTTTGTGGATTTACCAATTAGGCCCCACAGTTAATAAAATAAATAAAAATAAAATAAAAAATAAAAATAAAAAAGCCTTTTATTCCTTAACCTTAAATAACATTGATCAATCATGCTTATGAAAAAATTGTTAAACCTAATGTAAGTATGTCAAATATTATAGAAAATGTCAGTATGTAGATTTCATGATTAATGTATGTTAGTTTATTTAGTAATGTATTTGTATTATTTATTTCGATTGAATTTAATGCATATATTTAATAAGTAGTTAGGACCCCTCTCGGGTAAAGGCCTCCTCCAGTTCTGTCCAGTGTTTGCGGTCTTCTGCGACGCTTGTCCAATTTTGTGTTTTTACATATTTTTTTATTTCGTCTGACCATCTTGCTAGGGGTCTACCAATTCTTCTTTTGCCCTTAGGACCTTTCCATGAGGTGACTAAAGTGGCCCACCTTTCTTTTGGCATTCTAGCTACGTGTCCGGCCCATCCCCACTTCATTTTAAGAGCGTGTTGTAGCGCGTCTATAAATTTAGTTTTTGATCTGGTTTCTTTATGTTGTACTTTGTCTTTTAGTCTTATTTTCAGTATATTCCGTTCTATTGCTCTTTGACATTTTGCTACTTTGTCCTTTGCCTCTCGTGTATAGGTCCATGTCTGGCTGCCGTAGGTAAGCGTTGGAAGTAGGCAAGAGTCGAATATTTGCTTCTTTAACCTTAAAGGTAGTGAACCTTTTAAAATTTCCTTCATGCTCCAGAAATTCTTCCAGGTTTTTGTTATTCTTCTGTCTATTTCTTCGATGTTATTTGATGCCTTAAATGAGACCTGTTTCCCGAGGTAAATATATTCATCTACGTATTCTAGTGTCGTATCTTCAATCAGTAAGTCTTTCTTTTCGTTGTTTGTCATAGCTTGTGTTTTTTGTAGATTCATCTCTAGTCCTCTTGTTTTGCTAGCGTTATGTAGGGTAGTCAACATATGTTGGAGTTTAAGCGCGTCTTCTGCGAGAAGTACTATATCGTCTGCAAAGGCTAGGTATGTTAGGTTCTGGTCGTTAATTTTTATACCTTCATTTTTCCAGGAGAGCTCATTTATTATTGATTGTAGAATGGTAATAAATAGTGTGGTCGAAAGGGGGTCCCCTTGCCTTACCCCTCTTCCAATTTTAATAAATTTTCCCGTCGTTTCTAGTTTTACTCTACTTCTACAGTTTTCATATATTTTTCTTATAATTTCTATGTAGGTTTCTTCTACCTTAGCTTGTCTCATAGCTTTCCAGATATACTCATGTTCTATTGAGTCAAATGCTTTCTGGTAGTCGATGAAAGCCAGATATAGAGGTTTCCGGAACTCTTGGTATTTTTCGATTACTTGTTCTAGCGTATGGATGTGGTCGATTGTACTGAAACTTCTACGAAAACCGGCTTGTTCTACGTAGATAAACTTTTCCACTTTTGGAGTAAGTCTCTGTTGTAGGCCTTGTGAAAATATTTTATACAGGCTTGACATAAGGCTTATTGGGCGGTAATTAGCTATTTCTGTAGGGTCTCCTTTCTTGTATAGTATTACGATGTCCGACTCTGCCCATTGTCTTGGAATATTTTTTTCTTTTAAGATTTGGTTGAATAGGACAGTCAAAGGCGTTAATAGTGCTTTGCTTGATGTTTTAAGCATATCGTTAGATATTCCGTCGGCTCCTGGACTCTTTCGTGTTTTTAGTTTCTTGATAAGTAGGTCTATCTCTCTGTCTTCAAAATTTAGGATGTCGTTTTTCTTAGTTGTCATGCAGATAGAGATTTCTTGTGGTATCGTTTTTAGATTTCTTGTCTTGTATAAATTTTCATAGAAGTCAGTAGCAGTTGCAAGAATTTCGTTTCTAGTGTCCTTACATGTATGTCCTTTTTTTAGTTTTGGTATCCAGTGTTTTTTTTGGTTTAGTTCGGTTTGTGCTCTTTTTAGGCTTCCAGTACAAGTTAGGTGTTTTTCTATTATGCCTGTCCTGTATATTTTGTAATCTAGTTTTATTTGTTTGTTAGTTGCCTTGTATAGTGCGCTGAGCTCTATTTTGTCATCTCTGGTCAGTGGATTTTTGTTCTGTAGATTGTGTCTTTTTTGAAGTAATATTTTAGATTTTTCAGATAGTATTGTTTTCTTATGTTCTTGATTTTCTTTTCTAGGGATGCTGTCTACGATTGCCTTTTCTAGCTTGTCGTAGAATGCTTGTACATTTTCACCATTATGATTGAGTATTTCTTCTTTCTTTTCCTCTAAGCTTTTTAAAAATTGTATTTTCTCATCCTCTGTCTCTAGAACCTTTGGGATTGATGCTCGGTAGCTTGTTCGTTTTTTCTTTGGTTTATCCATGATGAGCTTGCCTCTGACTAGTCGATGATCGGAGGGGTATATAATATTTATTATTTCAATGTTACTGAACATTTGGTGTTTAGAAGAAATTATGTAGTCTATTTCGTTTTTTACGGTCTTATCAGGCGATATCCATGTCCATCTTTGATTAAGTTTTCTCTTAATAAATGTACTTGGAATGGAGAGGTTGTTCTCCATAGCAAACTGTATAAGCTTTTGACCTCTTTCATTTCGTAATTCAGTTCCATGTATGCCGAATAGTCCTGTTCTTGTCTCTTCCCTGCTTGGTTTTCCTATTTTCGCGTTGAAATCCCCCATTATGATATACTTCTTTTCAGACATATCTTGAGCTTTGATGAGGGTTTCGTAGAATATCTCTAGGTCTTCGTCACTTGCATCTGATGTCGGTGCGTGTACTTGGATGAGAGATAGTGTCTCTTGTTCGAATTTTAAGTTTAAAATTGCAACTCTGTCAGATAGCCCACGAAAACTTACGAAGTTTGTTTTGTATTTTTTCTTCATTATGAAACCGACTCCTAGTTGTCCCTTTTTTTGTCCAAAATAGCAAAATATGTTTTCGTTGTCTTCTTGGATGTCGTATCCTTCTCTTCGAATCTCGCATAATCCTATTATGTCGTATTTTATATTTTGAATTGCATATTTAAATGTTACCATTCTTTGTTCCGTAGAAAGTGATCTTGCGTTGTAGGTACATATATATATAATGTTTTTTTGTCTCTTTGTTTTCATGTGAGCTGGAGGGTTTTGGTCTAGCTCTCCCGCGGTGACCAACCGTGTTGGGATGATTTTTTTTGTTTGTAACTGTTGTGTTTTGTTGTTAAGCTTTGGAGGAGGTGCCGCTAATTGCTATTGTTTTGTTATATTTTCTCTCGTCTGTGTCGTCAGGTATTGTGTTATATTTCTGTTATCATTGTGCGTTTTGTTCTTCTTCACTGGCCTAATACTGTCCCCGTTGCTCGTAGTTGGTCCATTGTCGCAATTTAGAGTCCTCTTATTATGGTTTATTACTTTGTTTGGCATTTTTAATGGTGAGTTTGTTGGTGCTCGGACAACTAGCTTGTTGTATTTGATAAAAGCTTTGTTTCCTTTTTCAATTTCCGTTTTCAGCTGTACTTGGAGCTGTTTTCTTACTTCTAAGATTTTTGGTGGGAAGTCTTCTTTTAAGTACAAGCCGGTGTGAATAAGTTTGTGTTTATTTTTGAGAATTGCAATTTTTTTGCTGTATGTGGTAAGGCCTACGTTTATCGGTCTAGGGTTTTCTCCCTTTTTTCCAATGCGACGAACATGTTGGATTTCGCTTGAGTTAGTCGGTGTTTGTAGGTTTTTGTTTAAAATATTGAGTATCTCTTTTTCTAACTCCATATAGGTGCTTTCTTGTTCAGGGACGCCGAAGAAGACCAAATTTCTTATCCTAACCTCTTTTTCTAGCTGATCTAGGCGCTCTTCTTGCTTTTGTTGATTCATTTTTAGCTCGTCTAGTTGTGGCTGAAGAGCGCCAATTTTTTCATCTAGGTTGTCTATTTTTGAGGATAGTTTGGCGTCTGTATTTTTAATTTGTTGTGCGATTTCAGCGATACCCTTCATTAGTTCGTCCATCTTACTTTATCCTTTCAGTAATATCTAAATATATAAATGCAAAAAGTGCAAAAAGTATATACTAGTGAAGGTTTGAACCATCGGTCGTTTGACAGTCTCGGTGTATCTTATTAGTGCGCTTAACAACTGAGCCAGGGAGCCGATACTGTCGCAGTCGAAATAGTGGAATGCTTTCAGTGCTCTAACGGTCGGTTCGAAAGATTTTTCGCCCACCGTCAATTTGATAAATAAGACGGAACAAACACGGCAAACAAATAATCACTGATTTGAATAACTTATTTCATGTTTTCACTGTATTTTCGATATGTTTTGTTATTTTATGGTTCTTCACTGCTTAGGTAATTTAAGATTGTGGTTTTTGTCGTCTTTTTCACTTGGCTGGCACTGTTTATTGTAGTTCACAGATCGTCCTTGTTTTTTTTTGTTGTAGTCACTGTTTTGTAGCTCTTATCTTTAATTTTTCGTCGAGATAACGTTTCCTCCTGCGCTTGGTGCTTTTTACTTTACGTTTCACTAGTTTACTCACTGTTTTTGCCCGGATTTCAATTTTTAAATTAACTTTATTCGTAGAGTTGATGTTGATCGTGCGAGCGCAGCGCCCCACAGTTACTATGACAAAAAGTAAGAACCGCAACATTTTTAGGCTAGTTATTTCCTGGTTAGTTAAAGTTTTAATGCCAGAAGAATAACTACCAATGGCTAACTAATATTTTTACTTTTAAACAAATATTGACTGTATCCCATTTCCATGCAAACAAATTTCATCATTACCTACTTATGATTTGAAATTTCAAAATGAATATCAGAATGAATAAATAAATTAATAAATAATGCTGGACAATTCACACAACATTATCTAGCCCCATGGTAAGCAGAGCTTGTGTTATTGGTACTAGATAACTGATATACATAATACAATATATTACATAGATAGATATTTTTTATTATACATAGAAAACGACCAGAACACCCGGAACAAATATCTGGAGATCAATAATACCATACCCATAACACAAGCTCTGCTTACCATGGGGCTAGATAATGCTGTGTGAATTGTCCAGCATTATTTATTTATACATATAATATAATAATTAATCAATCATGCAAGGTATTCCACCCTTCTATGTCATATAGTATCCAGTCATTACCTATTTATGCTTAGAGTGGTCAGGTCTTCCTCATAATGTTCATTTTATGTGCTATTTGTGCATTAGGCAAGTCGTCCCAATGCTCAAGGGGTTTACGACCTGTTTACGGGTTTTTGAGTCACTATAAATCCTACTATTATAAACGCGAAAGATTGTATGTATGGATGTTTGTTACTCTTTATGCAAAAACTACTGAACGGATCGGATTGAAATTTTGCATACAGATAGTTACAGGCCCGGAATAAAACATAGGCATACTTTTAGGTTTAAAGATATTTTATTCTCAAAAAAGACACAGTCACTTACATGAGAATAGTTATTTGGCTTAGTGTAAACAATTTGTATAATGTAAATATAAGTTGTTCGATCTATAGGTAAGTTATTAATGACATATTGCACAAATTAATTTAAAAGATAGGTTACAACAAAATAGGAAAAAGGTTACACATTACTAATTATATTAGATTATAGTACACTTTCTAGGAATTAACAATATTACAGAATTGGCCAATTTTCTAGGACAAAAGTAGCAAGTTCAGTTTTAAAGGTATCAATTGAGCCAACATTTTTCAAAATTTCAGGTAATTTATTATAAAGTTGTGCTCCTTCATAAGTAAACATTTTTTTTCCATAATTTGTTCTGACTTTAGGCAAAACAAGATAACTAGCTCGCCGAGTGTTACGTTTTGTTAATTGCTTTGATTTTAAGAACGATATGTTAGTATGAATGGAATTTTTGGTGATTTTACTTTTGTCCCATAAATCAGTTCCCATGGAATAGAAATAAACTGAAAACGTTTCCATAGGAACCACGTACGAAGTAGCGGGCAGAAACTAGTCCTTATAATAATGAAATGAAGGACCGGATAGATATTACGAGTATGGTGGTTAGGTCTGTGTACCTTATTTTGGGGGTGTACGTTTTCAGGGAGCAAGAGCGGATTTTTGTTTTCAGTAGAAATATGTATTATGGCAGTGGGCAAAATATTTACTAAAAAAAATAAAAATACGGGTCGACTCCGAAACCATATCTATTGTTCGTTGGTTAAATAAATAAATAAGTAAAATTCTTTTATTTCGGACTACTACAGATCCATAATTTGTTAGTAATGATCTTATAATCAATGTTAGTAATTCTTACGAGCTAAAATTAAATTGAAATGAAAATTAAAATGAATAGTAATAAATTAGAATAAATTAGAAAAATTAAAATAAGTTAAAACAAATCAAATTATATCATCAATAAACATTTAAATTAATCAAATTACATTTCATATTAATTTCCGCCATATTGGCGAATCAATCCTGCCCGCTACAGTTTGAAATGACAAAGATCCACATCCGTCCCTGCTTTTAGTTTCCACATCCAAAAAGTCGAACGATAGTCAAATTTGTTTTTACAAGTGAGAATTGCTAAGTCATTTATATTTCTCTAACCAACAAAACAATGTTAAAAGTGTGTTACGGTTTTCAAGCATCGTTTGTTAATTTGTGTGGTGATGGTGACAAATGAATTGTGTCATTATTATGATCTAAAGGTGGGTATGGCATACAATTATGAAAACTATTTTACTTGTACCTACATACAAAGTTACATAATTATGTACACTTTATCTTAAGATTGAAACCCGAGGAATGTAACATTCGGGTCAAACCCCTACGGGTTTAAAGAGTGTTAAATATAAGAAATCATGTATTATTCTTTAAAAAAAAATACAATACAATACAATTGTCTGGATGGGGTGCCAGTGTTGGATTTCATATAATTCTTTTTAGATTCCAACTGTTTATACGTGAAAGTTATCGAATGAAATCGGATATGAGATAGCAATACTTATTATTCATATTCATATCATTTATTGTGATTTTATGCATAAAAGTAATTGTTCGTGGGTGAAATAAAAAAATATGTAAAGGGGCACAACATTTTTTGGGTTCACAAAATAACTAATGTAAGATTAGGTAGGGATGCACCCTACATGTTTGGTAACTAACCAAGCGTATTTTCACTTGTCCAGCAGTGGACGTGAAAGACGTAAAACCTAGTCCAGCTTTCACAAAGATCGATATGAAGACCGGTGCGGAGCTTCATTCTTCTATCAAGGGTAGCGAAGGAGCTAATTATTGCAAGCAAAACTGCGAGCAGATACTAGTATCCAAATTCCTTTATAGCTAAGTAAAGTGCTGTTGAATTCAAACAGACAAGCCTTGCTTCGTGACCAAAGACCATTTCCTTAGATCTTGTGCTGAAAAATGGCGGTTTATCACGTACAAGTTTAGGTCAGTGTTTTAATGGTATTATACGTATAAAACTTTGACTGACTTTATTTGGAATTTTTCTTTTACAACTCTTTTTGACGTTTTTAGTCAGACAAAGAGTCCTTGGGTTTATTAAAAAAAAAAAAAAAAAAAACAAACATTATAAACAAATGCAGCCAAAAAACAGAGATGAGAAGGGAAAAAAAAGAAATTCCCACTACCCCAAGGACCGAGGGGTCGTCACCCCTCAAGTTGACGCCGGGGTAATGAGGCCAAGCCTCGAGGCCCCTCTCTGTGCCGCTACCAGGGCCGGAATGAAATCTATTGATTGAGTCAGACAAAAATATTTTTAGATACGTTAAAGCAAAGGAGTTAGGGGACATTTGGTATGAAGTAAAAATAGCTTGGAAATACTTAAAAATAGTTTTTTTAGGTAGGTACATTACTTGAGAAAATCATCTATTCCCACTAGTTTAGTTGTCCAGTTCAGTTGACTGAACTAGTGAGATTTCTTTTCTCGTTTGTTCAATTGAAAATAAGACTAGCTTTTGCACCTTGTTATATTTATTACTATTAATTTAAAATACTAAAAATACGATGAATAATAAATTAAAATGTAAAGTTGAATCAAATCAGACGGAAAATTAAACTGCTCTGCTGGATGATGGTTTCCCCCTGATAAGCGCCTTATCAGCTTTTATCTCATATATGATACCTAATAGGCACTATACTCGTATTTCACCATGTGGTTACCTACGAGTACTTTTTGTTGAGAAACTTTTTTAAAGTGTAATTTTTACATTCAGGGCTTTGCTTCATATTTCATATTCATTCATCATACAAAAACACAAGAAAAATATTTAAAACCAGCTGTTTCCCGCGGTTTCACCCACGTTAAATTCGAATGTTACATTTCCAAAATATAAAATAGCCACCGAGGATAGTGTAGCTTCCTAACGGCGACATAATTTTTCAAATCGGTCCAGTAGTTTCGGAGCCTATTCAATACAAACAAACAAACAATCAAAACTTTCCTCATCCCGACATTTTCTTATTGTTATATATATATATATATATATATACTATACTTAAGCCCTGTACATCATCCACTGCTGGACATAGGCCTCCCCCGATGAGCGCCATAGCACCCTGTCTTCATCTTGCCGCATCCTGCCTGCAGCGTTTTTCGCAGGTCGTCATCCTACCTGGCCGGAGGGCGTCCTACGCTACGTTTGCTGAGTCGCGGTCTCCACACAAGAGTACGCTTACCTCAGCGGCTGTCGGCTATTCGTGATATATGACCGGCCCACTGCCACTTCAGCCTGCCCTGTTTATATGTATGTTGGCAAAATAATAAAGTGAACATTATGTTTTCCACCACCAGTTCCACCCACGGCGATAGTGCCAAACCAGCTGCTAGGCGCTCCGCTGGGCACTGATGTAGTGCTGGAGTGCACCATCGAAGCGCACCCGAACACTGTCAACTACTGGCTGAAGAACCGAGGGGAAATGCTGCTGGATGGGTAAGACCTTTTTGCTGCAAGGGTTATCTAGTGGTGAATTGTGAACACCGCAACTTTAGGAATGACCATATAAAGTGGCGATTACAATAGGCCTATCATGGCTGCAGGTTTTTTTTGTGGTGAGGTAATCACTTTGATGTTATAAATGAAAACGTTTGGATGGATAGACATCACATGGACCGATGTGGCGCGGTGGGCGAAGGTCCGCCTGCGACGCATGAGGTTGCGGATTCGATTCCCGCCTCGGAACAAATGTATGTACGATCTGCAGATATTTGTTTCGGGTGTTATGGTCGTTTTCTATGTATAATAAAAAATATATATCTATGTAATTTATTGTATTATGTTTATCAGTTATCTAGTACCAATAACACAAGCTCTGCTTACCATGGGGCTAGATAATGCTGTGTGAATTGTCCAGCATTATTTATTTATTTATGGATCACGCCTAAACTACTATACGCTACACGGAAAAGGCTTTTCGGTTTAAAATTTTTCATAGGTGTACGTTTCGAAGTAGAATTAAAAATAGATGAACGAAACGAAGACGACGAAAAGGTAACAAACAGACAGACTTTCGCTTTTATAATATTAGTATGGATTATTTCATCTTTTTAGAATACGGCTTAGAAATATTTTTTTTTTCGTTTTATTTTATTCAATTTAGGCATTATATCAATTATGTTTCTACTTCCTAATCAAATTGTCTAAGAAGCATAAAGAATCAAACTGAATAGTGTTTTGTTGATATCTGAATCCTAATTCCATTTGACTATAGTACCGACACGCGATCGTGATGTCTCATTTTTCCATAAGTTTTTGTACAGCCAGCCAGCGCCTCTATCGCGCGGACAGGTAACTATGTAAATCCCATACTAATATGAGACGTCACGATTACTTATCGCTACTATTGTCAAATCGAATCGGGACTCTGATTATAATCATCATCATCAGCCTATATTAGTCCACTGCAGGACATAGGCTTCCCCCAATGAGCGCCATAGCGCCCTGTCTTCGGCTTGACGCATCCCGCATCTACCTGCAGTCTTTCGCAGATCGTCATCCCACCTGGTCGATGGGCATCCTACACTACGTTTACCGAGTAGTGGTCTCCACTCAAGAACACGTTTGCCCCAGCGGCCGTCGCTTCTTCGCGAGATATGGCCAGCCCACTGCCACTTCAGCTTGTTAATTCTCAGAGCTATGTCGATAACTTTGGTTCTCTGTCGGATGTATTCTATGAGAGAAACCACGAGCATAGCTCTTTCCATAGTATAATAATCAGAGAGAAATATATCAATTATCTGATTATAACATCTCTGATCCCTACAAGGATACGTTACCTACACTAGTATTTCAGTTCAAAGCGAAACCTATCACGGGATCGAATCGGTCTTGCAGCGACCTCCAATTAGTACCGATCCTCAAATTTCAGCAAGCGTTCTGTATATCTTGTCAGGGTTTTGGTCATTTCTAGCTTGAAATATTCAAATTTCTCACCAACCTTGATTTGACAATTATTTCAGCTTTGAATAGCGCAACTGTTCTAACTGGTAACCTCAAAACTGAAATCGAGTATTCCCTTAATAGAATTGACAAAATTTACACTACACAATAATACAACTAATTAAATGGTACTATTTTTGTTGTTTCATTTGCTACTTGCTTAAAGACAACTTACAATTACAAGCTTAAAGAGAGAAGGATTGAGTTACTGTGGTTAACTAGAATTTTGAAATTATTTTCAATATTTTTTACGGAAAAATCATAATATAGAATAAATTTCATTACATACTATACTATGTCGGCTTGATAAAAAACGAAACTTATCGTATTTTTCGAGTCGACAGATTTGCATCTCTATCTGTCAAAAGTAAATACTTCGTTCTGCAGACAAGTGTCCAACCAGACAAAGTTGCCATTAACAAAAAATCATCATCCCTACTTGATGTGTTACACGGGGTGTTAGTTTAGTTTTGGTGACATCTGAGTTGATACCAGCTGCGCGATTATGCTAAAAATCTCCCATTCCCATTGAATGGGCCATCCGGGGGACTGCGTAAACGATTTCAGTTTCCAATAGGTTATTATAAAAAGAAAAAAAACATACAACTTTCTGGCGGGATAGAGACGATGGAAATTTTTACGTCAATGTAAAGATAATAGTCAAAGTCATTTGTCATATTATACTCAAACTTGACCTGTTTTTGCTCTAATAGGTTCAGTAATTCTTATCCTATATATATATATGTAAATGAACGTATTCGAGCAAAACAAGGTCATGTTTGAGCAACATAATTTATGTTATGAGGTTCATCGTTAGATAACAAAAGTTTTAAGAAAAAAAAACATAACCATCGAGTTTGACTTTGACAGTTGCGTCGTCAGAATATTGTATATTTTGACGACGCAACTGTCATTTAATTGTGTATATATATTTTTGTACCATGTCATAGAAACCGAAATTGTTTATATCGAGTCTCCCATCATTTATATCGTGTTTATATCCATTGAATGGGAGATTTTAGCATAATCGCACAGCAGTGCAAGTCTGACGTAAACTAGCCTACATAATTTTCCCTTCTCATAGCTATAAATTGTTATTCCTCAATCCATTAAATCCATAATTGGAGTACCTTTTCAACAATTATTATTAAACTTTGCCTGTTTTCTTTAACTCTTCAAGTGGCTGAACTCTCCAAGTCAAGTTTGCAGAACAGCTCAACAATAATCCCGATTCGAACATTTAAGCCAACGCGAACAATACGGTCAATGGTTCTCAAATGAGTCTTTATTACTGGCGGGTATTTTTACAATGCTCAGTAAATCTAAATTTCTTTGCCAGTTTACTAACAGCGTAGAATGTTTAAAAAGAGTTAAACTGCATAGTTTGACGACCGATGTGGCGCGGTGGGCGAAGGTCCGCCTGCGACGCAGGAGGTTGCTGGTTTGATTCCCACCTCGGATAATGCAAATATTTGTTCCCGGTGTTCTGGTTGTTTTCTATGTATAATAAAAAATATCTATCTATGTAATTTATTGTATTATGTTTATCAATTATCTAGTACCTATAACTAAAATTGCGCATTTGAACGACGTCATTATAGAAAAACACTGGCTCAAAGGTCACGTCTATCTATCTAACCAGTATTTATGAGGCTTTCGGATTATAAATAAGTTATAGTAAGCTATAGTCAAGCAAAATACTCCAATCCTACAATGTTTTCTTAGTCGGACAACGTGATGTCGTTTCGCAGTGCATGTCGTTGTTGGAAATATAAAGGCCCCCAATTGCGAGCTTCAATACGATAGCTCGTTCGGACGATTGCTATGAAAACCTACTGCTTTGTTTGGGAGCAGAGAGCTCTGTACCTGTTATTTGAATCTGTTTAAACAGTAATAGGCCGCTAATCTTCTTAAATTTACTATATTAAATGAATATTAAAAAAGGAATATTATAAGTGTATAGAGACCCGATATTAGTTATCAGAAAAAGGATTCAATCATGATCTTAAATTTCTGCAAACATTTTTCTAAAAACTTTGTTCTGAATTTCTAGAGCTCTTAGAGCTATTTCAATGTTTGACAAACCTTTGATTCCTAACTACACAAATACGCACTACTCCTTTAATATTAGATTTATTTCATTCAAATTAACAATTCATCTCTAAGCATACTTATTTGAAATGTGAAAGTTCTCTGCGCCCTGTCGTTAGTGTAACATCCAGAACTTCAACATAAAAAAATAAGAAGAGATACAATAATCTATGCGTTGCTAATGAATATCGGTACGTGTCCGATTCCTACTATTACAGAGTCATAGAAACATGCCATAATAGTAATTTTAACTCTATGCTAATTGTAATTTTTCACATCTCTGTTTCGTTTAGTAGAAACCGACGTGTACATCAAATGTTTAATTGAGCACTGAATCCTCAAATTACAATTTCAAAATCACATATTTCCCTCTCGGAAGGTATCTTTATTGCATCCACGTAGTTAGGGCTGACCAAAGGTTTCTTACCTTTTTCACGACTATACAATTGCAGAAACGCTTCTCGTTGCGCCCAATCTCTCATGTGGATATCTGGCGCGTAGGCCCAGCATAGCCCTCCGAAAATAAGGCAAAGGGAGACAGAGAAGAAAAACGACGCGTGGTGGTAGTTATAATCATTGTTTTTATCTTGGAAATCGAAGCCGTAGCTTACCCAATCTTTATTGTCATCTTTACCAGCATCGTTGCATATCGCAGTAGTTGATATTCCTCTGTTGAGGTGAGTCCAAGCGTATCGTTGCAGCAATGATGTACGACGCAAGGTGATAAACGCTGCCATGGTAATACTTTACTGTAATGCGTGATTATTTTCCTTGCTTTTTCAACAAAATGTGTTGGTTTGCGTTGCGTAAGTCAACCCAGATAACTAAGTTAAAATTAATAATCTTAGCTGTGAAATATTACTTTTTTTGAAAAAGATATCATTAAATTGACGTAAATAAATTTGACATTGATTTTCAAAGAGAATACAATAACTACTGATTTCATATTCACTGTAATGCTCGGACGAAGGAAATCATCGCCCCCTTGGGATACTTCAAGTATTCTATAGAATAACCAACAATAAGACGCAAAATTTAAAGTTATAGAAAGGAGAAGTAGCAAGTATCAAGAAACAAAACAACTAAAAATGTTCAACTAAATTATAAGTATTAATGAGAATACAATAATACGTATCTCTTCTTTTCTGCATAGTTTAATGTTATAGATAGTACCTATTTACAGTTAAAATCATGCAGGGAGAACATGCCAAGGTGTTATTTAATACAGTTTGGGGTCTACAAAATACGATTATCACAGATACCCAGTCAGATACCCCTCGCTTTATCCGTTAGTAGCAGTGACATAGAAAATAGTAAATACGAATACACGAGGCGTAGTGTTACACAAATGACCTAGTCATTTATGTAACACTACGCCTCGTGTATTATATTCATTATAATTTATCTCATTCCGTATTCTATTATTAGTCTAATTTGTCTCTTGTACACTTCCTCTATCTATTCCATCGCCACTCCTGTAAACCTAAGGTTTGCTGCAATAAAACTCTAGCTCAGGGTTAAGTTCGCCTATGTACATATCTTTTTAATTAAGTTATTTTTAAGTTTTGTATGTGTACAATAAAGAATTAAAGAATTATATTTGGTCTCAAAAAAAATTGCTTCTTCTATTTTCCTACAGACCGAAGTACACAATCAACGAAGAGAGAATATCGTACAAGGTGATGATGAAGCTGATGATACGAAGGTTCTCGAGGAGTGACATCGGGACCTACAACTGTGTCAGCACCAACTCCTTAGGGAAGAGTGAAGGAACTTTAAGGTTGTATGGTAAGGTTTTTTTGTGTCTTGTGTGTCTCAATCATGACCCTAGCAGATAAGTATCTCTTAGTTTAACCACCTAATAAATAATTTGTTATATCATGTAGCATTTATTGCTAAAAATACTAATAAGTGAAGATGTTTTTATTAGAAAATTCAATTCAATAAGCCTAGCCCCTTTAGTTATTTATTAAATTAATTGAGAAGTTGTCGTGGTGGCATTAAAACAACAAATAAAAGGATATTACGATTTAAAGGTCATATTTTAGGTGACTTCCGAAATAACTTTAAAAAATCACATCGCAGCAACCGTTACAAACACCCTATATGTTTGTATGAGGGGTTAAATCGAGCGATCGCACAATCTAAGCAACAAATCTCCTTTGAGTATACTAATTGGTGACGCGTCATTACGTAAGCAATGACATACGCACTGACTGAGATTTGACATCCTGCATCGCGTTATTGATTCTCTTTGCGCGTTATGCTTATCGCATTTAGTTCTCTAAGGCTCCGCACAAACAAGCCACCGACCACAGCCACTAGTGGCCAGCGACAGCCACTTAACATACTTTTTCATAATGCTGGATGGGTTCCTTAAAAAGCCGGAGTAAATTACCAGAGAGGAACAACATCAGCGCAAACGACTGAGGGGTGTCGAGAGGTGCGACCCCGATTTCACCATCACGAAGACTGCTCGTGAGCGGGTTTCCTCGCTATTACGCCATTAGACACTTCCACCCCCGAGTCTACATCCTAAGATGCATCTCTCGCGACTCCACTCAGACCGGCCAATGAAGGCAAGCAAGAGGTGGGGATCTGGTTCTCTTGGGATGCCACTCCGCAAGCGGAGACGAGAACCAGGAACTTCCCAGGGAGCACTCGGTACCCGTGGTGTCGCTACTCACCAACAGCTCGCCACAAGCTGCCCTGCGGGCTAATTATGTTTATTATTGGGAATTTTATTTTCGTTTCTAAATATAAACATTTTTTAATTGTGTTATTAAGATTAGAATTCATAGTTTTAAATTTTTAACATGATTTAACACAAACCTGGTAATTTTTAACTAAAAGTAGAATTTTTGTTAAAATTCTACTTTTAGTTAAAAATTACCAGATTTCCAAGCTAATTATCCAGGTAATGAACTTTGGCCGTTCTGTGAAACTTAAGAATGGTAATTAGTCTCCGGGTCAGCTGGCAGTAACTACGTTACTTAAACTTGCAGCTAAAATATCTCGAATAAAATTCTTTGAATAACTAAAATAGTTGGGGAATTCAAAAGAACTGAAACTCTGGGATATAGACTAAAATATAAAAAGTAAGATACTTTTTATTTTACTTATAGACCTTTATTTAATTTTATTTAACTAAGTGTAAGTTTTACTTGGCCTATGTCCAGCAGTGGACTAACATAGGCTGATGATGAAGCTTTACTATGATAGTTTTACTTGATCGACCAACAAGAACCATTTCTTTAGTTCGGTGTCTTATAAACCGAATTCGTGAAAACGAGGAAGTTTTTATTTAATGTACGTTCGCCAACTTCAATTGTGGGCTGATTTTGATGATTCTTTTTGATAAATTTTGATAAACAACATTTTATTCATCATATTATGTCAAATTGACGACCGATGTGGCGCGGTGGTCGAAGGTCCGCCTGCGACGCAGGAGGTTGCGGGTTCGATTCCCGCCTCGGAACAATTGTGTGTACGATCTGCAGATATTTGTTCCGGGTGTTCTGGTCGTTTTCTATGTATAATAAAAAATATCTATCTATGTAATGTATTGTATTATGTATTTCAGTCATCTAGTACCCATAACACAAGCTCTGCTTTACTTGGGGCTAGATGATGCTGTGTGAATTGTTAAGCATTATTTATTTATTTATACTGTATATATTATATTTGTATAGATAATAAATAATAACGTATGAGTTTTCTGGAGGAATTACTATGTCTCTCGCAAAACTCATAAAAAAATATAATTACATATAAAGAAATACGAAGTCAGTTTAGTTTCTGTAAAAAAATCTAATTATTTGCAATCTGGTAATTCCAGAGATTCTTATAATTTGCATGAGCTGTAAATATAATATTTACAATATTATTAACGATATTTCAGATTACTTGCTACCTTCAAACGCGACCCACTTCCCCATTTTCCCGTAATTTGAGTGGAATCCCGTTTTTTTCAGAAATAAAGCTGTACCCGAGCCCCTCGCCCGAGGTGAATGTCGGAGGTGAGCAACATTAGCATGATTCCCAAAGGTTTTTATCACGTTAATAGCAAACATCAAATTATAGAGGTGACCATGGGTTTTGAAGTTTTAGTATTGGGATAAAGTCGGTCGACGATATTCGCTAGATCACGGTTACATCAGTCTAGTGGGACATCTTGCGGATACGGATGCATTTGCTTCGTTGTTGCGCTTATTGCCAGATCAGCGCAGAAATGGCGAATGGAAAAAATGTAACTCAATTATAACCAAAGTAAGTATTACGCCACCGTCAGCTTTAATACGTACCGATCCTATCCATCCAAAGGTTGCCTGGAAGAGATCGCTTTTAGTGATAAGGCCGCCGATTGTGCCACTAGATTTAGTTAGTATTAAGATCCTATTTTTATTATTTTCTTTATATTTGATGGTGCAATAAAGATATATTGTATTGTTTTGTATTGTAAGAAAAGATCATGATAATAATAATGAAAGTTGTGGGACAGGCTCAGCGAGCATATATGCAGGCTATACGTACAGGTTCAATTTGTACAGATGAGAAATTTCCGGGTGGATGTTGTATATTTATTGAGTGCAAATCTGTATAAACGCTGAATGAATAGAAAAATATATGTATGGAAAATTTATGGAATTTTCGGAATTACAACTCGGTCACAATATCTGTGCACCTTGAGCCATACAAAATGTTTGGCTCAAGGTGCACAGATATTGTGACCGAGTTATAGGTTTTTTTTTTTGCGGTTTACGTTTTTATCGTGGATTTTGAAGTTAGGATTTATAGGTGATATTAACCACATCTTGATTATTTTGATTGGAGGCATCACCTTTCTTTTACTCTATTGATGGCTCGTTTCGTTGTATTGAATCAATAATTTGTTTTAATCAAATGAAAAGTACATAAGTACAGATTAAGTGGGTGAGAAAAATACTTTCACTCATCTTGAACTGATTGTCACCCTATGGTATAAGTACTACAACGGAAATTATAAGCCACTAACATAACCTCGGCTTAATAAACCCAGGAATTTCAACCCTAAACCAAAATATTAAGGTACAAAATGAAGCAGCTCCGCAAAAAACAAATATCCATTTCCATAGGTCCCTTGATAATTATCATGATATTGAAACCAGGTGTGAGATAGCGATGGGGTACTGACTTTCCTTGTTAGGGTTTTTACTTTAGTCTCAGATCTTTATACATCTAAAGTAGATAACCCTCGCTTGAGGACGATAATTAATTATTAATATAATACAATTAAAGAATAAAAAAAAGTACAACTAGTGGATTATTTACGACCATTGTGGCGCGGTGGGCGAAGGTCCGCCTGTGACGCAGGAGGTTGCGGGTTCGATTCCCGCCTCGGAACAATTGTGTGTACGATCTGCAGATATTTGTTCCGGGTGTTCTGGTCGTTTTCTATGTATAATAAAAAATATCTATGGATGTAATGTATTGTATTATGTATATCAGTTATCTAGTACCCATAACACAAGCTCTGCTTACCATGGGGCTGGATAATGCTATGTGAATTGTCAAAAAAAAAACTATGCGAAAAGCCTCAGTCTCATTAAAGTCTTTATCAAGAAGCCATTAATGTAGGTTCCTTATATTCATGGCTTCTTCTTCCATTACCCCTTAATTAAGGGAGCCAGTTAAAGCACTTATAGAGGGATGCTTTTGTCCAGCTCTTGACCAGCTTAGGCGGAGACATCATTCTAACAAACACTAGAGTCATTTAAAACGGGATATATACCATGATTTGATTTTTGAGTTAAAACTGCTAAGCTGGAACTGTGCCGAAATATTGGATAACTCAAAAATCAAATCATGGTAAATATCCCGTTTTAACACTTTGAGTGCTGAAATCACACGGTATGTGTTTTCTACAAGTGACTAATATGCGTAAATCCACACTAGCGCAGCGGCTGAGAAAATACAGATCTTTGTGACTCAGCACAGCTGTAATATTTTACGAACGAAACGCATGTGCGGCCCAACACAACCGCTGTGTAGAGCGGCAGCACAAATTTTTTAGGTTAAAAAAAAGATCGCTGTCGTCGAAAAAAATTCGCAGTCAAAGTGTTAAATGACTTTAGTGTTGATAACCATGATAGTTTCAGAAGTTTTATAATTCTAACAAAGTTGTGTTTTACAGGTTTGACGGAAGGCTCTGCTATGCTGCAGCCAGAAACGAGCAACGCAAATAAAATAACTAAACAATGTTTTTATTTTACATACCTATTAATTTTATTCATCGCAATAACGTGTAAATAAATATTTTTGAGGACCGATGTGGCGCGGCGGGCGAAGGTCCACCTGCGACGCAGGAGGTTGCGGGTTCGATTCCCGCCTCGGAACAATTGTGTATAAGATCTGCAGATATTTGTTCCGGATGTTCTGGTCGTTTTCTATGTATAATAAAAAAATATCTATCTACGTAATGTATTGTATTATGTATATCAGTTATCTAGTACCCATAACATAAGCTCTGCTTACCATGGGGCTAGATAATGCTGTGTGATTTGTCCAGCATTATTTATTTATTATTTATTTGAATAGGTTTATTTCATAAAATGCTGTGTGTCAATAATATTTGTGGTTGTGCAGCTTACCAAAGTCAATGTTAAATGCTGTATTTTTTTGTAAGCCTAAGTAAGCTAATTTTAATATAGATAGAATGTTTACTAGAAAACGAAAAGTCAATAAAGTTTATCAGAATGAAATAAATAATTGAATTTTATTTAGACTCCTCGTCTACTACTCGTTTCTGCCCGGGGCTTCTCAACCTATTTTACTGGATAAAAAGTACCCTGTTTTTTAATCCAGATCTAGAACGACGACCGATGTGGCGCGGTGGGCGAAGGTCCGCCTGCGACGCAGGAGGTTGCGGGTTCGATTCCCACCTCGGAACAATTGTGTGTACGATCTGCAGATATTTGTTCCAGGTGTTCTGGTCGTTTTCTATGTATAATAAAAATATATATATATATATGTAATGTATTGTATTATGTATATCAGTCATACCCATAACACAAGCTCTGCTTAGCTTGGGGCTAGATGATGCTGTGTGTATTGTCCAGCATTATTTATTTATTTATTTAACTACATCTATGCAAAATTTCAGCCCAATTCATTCTGTAGTTTCGCTTTGATGAGGTAAAAAACAACTAACCATCCAATCTTTCGCATTTACAATATTAGTGTGAGGTGATATGCCCAGATTAAAAAGCTGGCAAGATCTCCTTTTGATTTTGGTAGATACAGGTTTTGGTAGAGCTGGGCTTGTGACGTCGTCGCGTCGTCGTCGTTAGCAGCGTGGATGATTGTATGAAAAAACAAAAGACTACCCACTACACTACGCGCCTAACGCGCCAGTTTTTGAAAATACTTTTACTACACCTGCTAAGAAAGTCGGTTATTCCTTTTCCAAAAATAAGGTAGAAAGTACGTCATTAGACGTACTAAAATGCGGGTCGAAAACTCTTCATTTCACACGCGTTTAGCGGGAAAGAAAAGTTTGTGGAGATTTCTAATTTTTTTCACTTCCTGAAATATCAGCCGGAAGCTATGATATTTCATAATAATAGGTCATACGACAAAAAGTTTTTATTCCGAATCTGCCATAATGATATCGGACTCTTTCGTATTCGGAACATTAATTTAAAAAAAGAACCATGTGAAAATCGCACGTGCGCGTATTTATTACAACATTGAGTTTACAATTTGAATTTACTCGAGTTCGAGTAAATTCAAATTGTAATTATAAATCGTTAATTATAATTATAATATTGTAAAAATAATCGTTCCAGAATCTTTAAAATCTTAAAGATTCTGGAACGATTATTTTCCTCGTAGGTATAAAGCACTATGTATCACTCGGGAGAAAGTGCGATTCGCCTAGGTGTACAATGTACTGAATCTAATAGTAACCAGCTGCGCCCCGCGGCTTCGCCCCCGTTAAATCTATGTGTCAAGTCAAATGGTTAAAATGATAAAAAGTATCCTATGTTAGACTCCTGGTTCTAAGCTACCTCTCCACCAATTTTCAGCTAAATCGGTTCAGCCGTTCTCGAGTTTTAAGTGTTGTAACAAACACGACTTTCTTTTATATATGTATATAGATGATTTGTATAGCGCTTTTAGCTACGTTAGGGTACGTTAGGTTTTAGAGTTTATTCCCGCTTCAGGACAAATAATTTCGTACTCTTAATAAAAATATTAGTTTATTATTAATATCGTAAGGTAAGTACACCTGATAAATTAAATTATCTCTTAAAAGGTCACTTATAATGCAAAAGAGTATTAAAATATAATTCTTAAGATATTTTCTTTTAGATACTGGTTAAATATTTACGAGCCAAACAAATTACTCAGTAATCATCAATTCTAGCGTTGGATTAGAAATTTAATTACAGGGTGAACTGAATTGAACCCTATCTCATCGGGTTAATATTGACAATCGCTTATTAGAACCAGTAAAATATTTGACTCGCCCCACAGACCGGCGTAAATTGTGACTGTATGGAGTCTAGAGACCGATTGAGATAGAAAACAGGTTTTGGTAAGAGCTTTATATCTAAGGACAGAAGGTTCATAATGTACACTTGACTGGAATTGGTATTTAAATATTTGGCCATCATTAAGTTACTTTTCAAGTCAATTGGTATAACGTCAATTAGTATAAAGGTCAACTGGAATAAAAACACAAATTTGCTGTCCCTACCAGCCCCCACAATATCGCCGGGCAGGTGGTCTGCCTCGACGCCGCCGCATATCTCTAGGCCACCATTCGGTGACTGCTTTGGTCCATCGGAGATCATTTCTCCTTGTCAGATGCCTTAAATATAAAAACAACTTTAATAATATAAAACCAAAACTGATGTGAAATAACGAGACTTTGAATTTGTCAGGGAGTCAGCCAACGATGAATGCCACTGTAGAATACAGTACTGCTTTGTGAGAAAAGACAGAATCTCAAAAAGACTTTACCTATAGCGATACCGCGAGCGTCCAACGGATAACCAAAATAATACGAATGTATTCATGTTGATGTGGACCCGCGAAAGCTGCAAGAGGAAGACTGGCGAGAAACTGCACAAGACAAGACTGACCAAAAGGGCGACTTCTCTTATTTGGGGTCCAAGACACACTCCCGGTCGCTGAGTCACCTATGATCCAGGTACTATGGTAGTAAGTACCTCAAGTATATCGTAAGTATATCAGTCATCTAGCAGCCAAACGCAATTTTTAGGTAGACTAGGGGGGTAACCCATCGGGTTTTATAGGGATTAGAGGTCGATTATTGCTGAGTGAAATTCTCTTATTATATGATGGGACAGCAGTGCCCAAGTGTACCTACACACACTTATTGTATGTAGGCACACGACTACATACGCACACTTGGGCACTTTAACATGTCCTGCGCAACTGGCTAGTCTTTTTCGAAAATTCAACGAGGAAGCACATTATCATCAGTTAAAATAATAGCACTGCACTAGCATTATTTTATTTCAACTCAGCCTGTTTTCTATGTAGCTGAAGGCATTGCCTCCGTTAAACCGACTAGGTCTGAAAGGCAAATCACATTAAAATTTAATTAACTCTCTGCTTTTGTGGAAAACGGATACATTCTGTAATAAAACCAAATTCTATTGTAAACAAAATAATTAGTCTACTCCTAATGAGCTTAGACTTGTTTTAGGTAATATATATATTTTTTTACTTGCCCTGTTAGTATGTGTGGGACCAATTTCTCAACTGAATTTTAGATCTAAAACATCGAAAATTTGTATGAAACAACCCGCACGCCTTCGCCTCCGGCCTGGCCACGGTTTCTGCGTGTGGCGGCTTTATCAACCGATTTGAAGTTTGGCCTTTTTTTATATTAAAACTGTTCTTTAACACTGACAAACAGTTTGGCGTGAAAAAGTAACAAACATCCATCCATACCACCGACTAAAGATAAGTGTAATATAAGTGTAATAGAAAGTGTAATAGAAAGTGTAATAGAAAATAAATAGAATACCCATTATAAATATGCAGATCATACAAATACTCTCGAATCGAACCCACAACCTTCTTCGCCGCATACAGACCCGCGCCGCCACGCTACAGAGGTCGTCGAAACAAGTAGGAAATAAAGGCTACAAGTGCCACATTTCATCATTTTATTTAGCCACCTTTTTCCAATTTCTGAGATAATCCGGTTGCTTTTTATAAGGTACGTTTACAATGCTGTAAACCGAAAACGGAAAGCGACACTTAAAAATTATCTTCAAAGATAAAGAACTTAGTGGCATGTTACGTCCGTTTTTATTGCGTTCCGTAACTTTAGGGCGCCGTTACATTGCACGGCTGAAGGATTAGGGCTTTTGTAATGAAAAATACTTTGTCGCTAAGCTTTGTTTCGCTTTCGAAGTTTCGCGAAATGGATTTTACAGGTTTTAATTTAAAGCTGGGGAGTGCTGAGTTTCGTCGAGTTTCTGATGAGTAAGTTTTGGTTTTCGATGATATGTTTTAATGCAATTTACTTTAGACCACAATTATATATTTTCGGATTACTATATGGTATATTTTGTTATACGATTCCTTCTTTCAGTCCGTTGTAATTTTGTTATATATTTCTTTTCAGTAGGTAGCTATATTTTGTCCATTTTCAATTTTGGTACTCTATCCAAGTTAATCTCAAAGGAGAGCGTTGTCATCTGCGAGGACATAGTTTAAAGGCTTCTGCAGTTGACATCGTTTTTAATTTTTAACCATGTAACCATTGTTTTTGATCCATAATAAATGATTAATTTATTATAAGGTTTTCTATAATAACCTTGTATGTGGTCCCTTCACATTTTTGAACTGTCGGTTTAGGAATGAATGATTGTGCATTTCGACCTAGCGCGCTCTTTGTCACACTATGGCAGGTGATATAGTATTATCTCTTTTAAGCCCAGCCTAGTGTTCGTGCCATTATCGACTTGTGTGAGAAAATACTAAAGTGGAGAAAATATCTGTGTTACAGAATGTTGCTCTTTCAAAACAAATTATATTAGTAGAGTAACACTAGGTCCGAGCAGTCTCTGATCGCGTCAACACTGTAACTAAGGGAACCCCTCGACTTAGTAACATCAAGCTTCATAGATTAACAGATTACTTCCATCGAGAAGTTAAGCAAACAGCAAACTAGCCGGAAACAAGTTCCAAACTCGTTCCACTCGCGGAAACTCACTTATGAATAATCATTCCTGTCAGCGTTTCTATTCCGATTCCTGCTGTGTGGTTTGTATTATCTTTATTGATGATCTGGTCATCATCACAGGTCTTTTTCATTTATAAAAGATGTATGGTAAAACCACAATTGACGCTCCAGGAGATATAAACCAGGACGGTCTATTTCTCCTGAGGTGTCAATTGGTATTTTCCCCTGTATCTTGCCCAGTACGACCAATCTTTCGAGGTTGTCTGGTTGTTGGGCGATATGGCCAAAATATCTGAGAACTCGTTGATTATTCTAGATATTCAGTAGGTCGAAAATGGATCTGTCGGTTCGTTTCTAATTGAAATTCTCATTTAATGTTCATCAGCATACAATAGGCTCGAGTAATAGTATTAGGTAGTTAGTTATAAATGAGAAAACAACTTGGTGAATTTAAAGTAGATTGGTATACCTAGGCTTATTTGAGACTGAACTCTCAAACATAAGTCTAGATTCGTGTTTGAGCAAAACGAAGAATGCTAAATTTCCAAACTCCAAACGAACTGTGAGACGTGGACACTCACGATAGGGCTGGTCCACCAGTTCAAAGTCGCTCAGCGAGCTATGGAAAGAGCTATGCTCGGAGTTTCTCTGAAGGATAGGATTCGCAACGAATACATCCGACAGAGAACCAAGGTTATCGACATAGCTCAAAGAATTAGCAAGCTGAAGTGGCAGTGGGCCGGCCATATTTCGCGAAGAACCGACGGCCGCTGGGGCAAACGTGTTCTTGAGTGGAGACCACGACTCGGTAAACGTAGGCTGATGATGATGATGATGAAACGAACTGTGTAAGCTTAAGAACTGTAAAGCCAGTTCAGGCTAAAAAGGGAATATTTCTACCAATTTGAAGTAGTCGCTTTTCCACCAGTTTATCACCTCCAGTATTTCTTTCTTACAGAGCATTATACTACAATTGAATGTTGTCAGCAAGTGGGAACAGACCTATAACATAGAACAGCGCATTCGAAGAAACCTTAACGTGTAAAAACTTAATAACGTATTTTTTCGATTACGTTTTTAATCGAGACATAGACATTATCATTTATTTGCTACTACATGTACCTAAACACAAAATAAATTAGCATCATCAGCCTATAACTATAATCTAGTCTACTGTTGGACATAGGCCTCCCCTAATGAGCTTCACAGACAGGGAAGACAGGGCGCTATGGCGCTCATTGGGGGAGGCCTATGTCCAGTAGTGGACTAACATAGGTTAAAGAGATGATGATGATGATGATAATGAATGAGCACCATAGCGCACTGTCTTCAGCTTACCGCATCCAGCATTTGCCTGCAGTCTTTCGCAGATCGTCATCGCACCTGGCCGGATGGCGTTCTACACTACGTAAGCTGAGGTGCGGTCTCCACTCAAGAACACGTTTAGCGATTGTTGGTTCTTTGTCAGATAATGGTCGGCCCACTGCCACTTCAGCGTGCTAATTATTTCGAAAACTTCGTCGTTTTTCTTTGGCAAACTTTAACACGCGTACCGTATCTACTATTAACGGAAGGGAAAGTTCATACTTACTTCACAAACGCTTCTCTATATTTAGTTTTACTACTCCAAGGTGCAAACGTGTACCAACGGTCTAAAATCGCCCATTTTACTGCGCCGGGTCACAAGAGAGCCTTAATTTAATATAGCTAGCTCGATTTGTTTACAAAGGGAAGAAATTTATTCATGAAATTTGTTTCCGAGGGTCCAGATAAAAATAAACTTTCTTTCGTGTAAGTTACTTGGACCCCCAGTACGGGCCCTTACGGGTTTGGCAATATAGTTCATATTTTAGGGTACCGCAATTTGGTGTATAATTTTGGTCTTTTTGCCATCATCATCGCACCGACAATAGTTTGTAAGTTTTTGTGTTGTGCATAGCTTTACTTAAATATTGACGTGTATCGAATCATATTATATTTAGACTTATATAGGCAAATAACCATGTATTAGACATATAAGAGATGAACATGCTAGTGGTTTCTTTTCACTTCTTCCACTAGTGGACAAAAAATTGAAGTGAACAGTAAAATAATTTTATTTGATAATAATTTAATGTATAAAATATGACTTGTCTAAGTGCTTATTTTGTAAGCCTAAAGAAATAAATGATTTTTTACTTTACTTTACTTACTTCTGACGAATTTTGCCTACCTACTTTTGCATAAAATAAAGGTCTCTCTAAGCTCACGCCTAACTACCTGAGGACCTAATGAAAACGACTGTTGTGCCCATTGTAAAGAACAAGACTGGTGACCTATCTGATAAGTGTAACTATAGACCAATATCATTGGCTACCGTATTGGCGAAGGTGTTGGACAGTGTGATGGACTCAGAACTAGACAAATATTTAGACCTTCATGCTGCACAGTTTGGTTTCCGAAAGGGCCTCTCAACTGAAAGTGCTATTCTGAGTCTCAAACACACTGTTCAATACTACACACAAAGGCGCACACCTGTGTATGCATGCTTCCTCGACCTTTCGAAGGCTTTTGACCTGGTGTCTTATGATGTGTTGTGGAGAAAGCTGGCAGGGACAGGTGTGCAGGCACAGGTGCAGTGGCTTTTCCATTACTGGTATGCCAATCAGACAAACAATGTTAGATGGGCGGGTGAGTTCTCGGAGACCTACAGGTTGGAGTGCGGCGTGAGACAAGGTGGGTTGAGCTCTCCAAAGCTCTTTAACCTGTACGTAAACGAGCTGATCGTAGAGCTCAGCAGTGCGCGTGTCGGCTGCTCGGTTGATAATGATTGTGTCTATGAACAATATCAGCTACGCAGACGACATGGCACTGCTGTGTCCAACGATCAGCGCTCTCCGGAAGCTCTTGTCCATCTGTGAAGAGTACGCCAGTAAGCATGGACTCGTGTACAACTGTAAAAAGAGTGAATACCTGGTATTCAAGGCCGCAGGTAAGGTTCCAGAGTCTGTCCCATGCTTGAGACTAAACGGTCTTGAGCTAAATAGAGTTTATAAATTTAAGTATCTGGGACATTTCCTTACCGACGACCTTGACGACCAGGTAGACATAGAACGTGAACGCAGGGCGTTGGCGGTCCGCAGTAATATGCTGGCACGAAGGTTCGCTCGTTGCAGTAGGCAAGTGAAAATCACGCTATTCAAAGCCTACTGCCAATCGTTCTATACGGGCAGCCTTTGGGCTAGCTTTACTAAAAGATCGCTCAGCGCTCTGCGTGTACAGTATAATAACGCCTTCAGGATGTTGTTGGGATTGCCCCGCTTCTGCAGTGCATCCTCCATGTTTGCTGAAGCCCAGGTTGATGGCTTTCACGCCATCATCCGCAAGAAAACAGCCTCGCTGCTGCGCAGAACATGGGGCAGTACCAACTCCATCCTGCAGGTTGTGGGCAGCAAGTTTGCCTCGCCCATCATGCAGACATTCAACAGAGTCCTCACTCATTAGACTCCATAGGTTGGGTGGGAGTCTGTTGAATGACTGCTGCAAATTTAATTTTAATCTAATTTTAATTTAATTTAAGGTCTTATGTTTTATTTTTGTAATTTGTATGTATGTGGACTGCACTTGTCTGAATAAAGAAACTTTTTTTTTTATTATTTATTTAAGCGTTGGATGAAACCTTGTCAAAGTAAATGTCCGACCACTTATAAGCCCAAAATAGTTCTATTACATTAGGAACGCGCGGTTTATGATAAGGTAATGTAACAAATTATTAACCCTTAAAACGATTTCTTTTTAATGAGTAAAATGTATCTAGATATGTACATTAGGTAATTATTGTACCGAATTCAGCCATACATTTATCTTTAGCACATAATATTCAGAAGATTCAAGAGTGTTATTAAGTACATAAAACTATTTGATACTTCACGACACTTCTCATTTATGGTTAATCAATAAAACTTAAAGTTTGCCAGCTTTGTGGTAAATACCACTATAAATTCTAGCATAGGTGAGTAAAACTCGAGCGAACGATAGAAGTAGCGAACACGGAGGTATAGCGACCAACGAATAGAGATGGGGTAAAGTGAATCATATTTGACGGAGTTATATAATATTACTTTTTAGCTATCTTGTTAGGCTTCCACGAAGCGAAGAGTATGTTAGGTAACTGCTCCCCACACAGATATTTGTACTATTCGTTCCGAGGGTTCTGGTTATTTAAAAATCTATGTAAAGTATTGTATTAAATATATCGGTCATTATACTTAATTAATATCAAAGTTAACCAAAGTTATTGACATAGCTCTAAGAATTAGCAAGCTAAAGTGGCATTGGGCCGGCCATATCTCGTGGAGAACCGACAACCGCTGGGGTAAACGTGTTCTTGAGTGGAAGACTCGGTAAACGTCTTACGATCTCTCTCTCTCTCTCTCAATACTTACGTCTTCAGAATCAGGAAGGTCCAAGTTCACAGTACGACACACTACGCTGACCGTATCCGAGTGCAGTACAAGATAATAAATAAATTCCACGAGGATTTATTTATTATCTTGTAGCCGGATGTTACCCCATCTCTAGTGGTAACGTAATATCGTACCAGACTAGTCGCTTGCCCTCTTAAAAGAAATACCTATGCTATGATTATGTCCTATACTGCACTTTCCGTACGTTGTCAAATTAGGGAGAGATTCTGTTGAAATTTAGAAGGTAAGAAGTAATATTTTGCTTATTCGTTCGGCACGTTGAAGACAGGATGCTAAGGTGCTCGTGATTGGAGACCTATATTCACCAATGGACTGGTAATAAGCTTATAAAGCACCCTGTATATACTACGCTATTCTTAAAAAAAAACACTTCATGGTGGTTCTCCATATTTACGGCCACGCCTCTGCCGTATATGTAGAGACAGAGGCATTATAATAATGTAGGCCCATAAATGGCACCAAACACCATAGTAACCCAATGACCCAATGGCACGAACTGCAGGTGATTAAAAATCTAGAATAAAGGTAAAGCGTAATAAAAGAATTAATGTTAGTAAAAACTAAGAAGGACGTAAGGAAAACCCTCCAAAGATACTGTTCATTGTGTAATCCAAATAAACAAAGTAAACAATCTTTGTTCAGCCATGTATCACTTAGCTACCTTTCTAAAAAAAGCTTTGGACTGCCCACCATTTCTACCAAACAAAAGCTTGAAAGGAAGAGGGAAAATAGGGGAAAGAATTGAAAATAATTACGAAGTAGCAAGTTTCGCCTGATAAGAACCCAGGGTTGACTTTTGTTGAGCGAAAAAGAAAAAGCGAACATTCAGAAGGCGTTTTTCCAACAAGTCACCTACAATTTATTAACCGACTTCTAAAAGGAGGTCATCAATTTGACCTGTAACTGTGTAGGCTGCTAGAATTGCTTTTTATAAAGTAAAGTGAAGTAAAATTTATTACATTACATGTAAATAAGGTACATAGGTGTCAGAAAGTTTAGGACAAAATATATTATATACATAATATATACTATGTATTTCTACCAATGCGGCCACCCAGAGTATAATTTTTCTTATAAAATTATTATCACCTAATTTAAATATATACCTATCTTCTTAGTAAATAAATCAAATAGAAAACGAACAGTTGATAAGAAAACTGATTGAACGTATTCACGTTTTGTTGTTCTTAATTCTGATAGAATAAGAAGTTAGTAAGAAAATCAATATGAATGAAGAAAGTTACAATCAAATAATAGAAACAAATTAGAACCAGTATTATATATACCGCAAACAGTCTGTTCTGTCTGTGCGTTCAACTGATCCATATCGATAACAGTTGCAAACGTCCCCAAGACGCGCTGGCTGCGTTAGGGCAATGCTGATGCGTTGCGCCAGATACTCACCAGCTCCGGGGCCACGCGTCGCTTCGACCAGATGCTCGGATATTAAAAAAAAACAGAAAGAACTTAGTTAGTTTAGTTACCCACGTTTTTTTTTTAAACTAGATCTGAGTTGATAACTCAATATACTCCGCAGATAACTCAATACAGTGAAGGACTCAGATAACTAGGAAATGGAAAAAAAGGGAAATGCTTTCTTAGAAATTTAGACGTTGAATTGAAAAACATAAGGGCACAAAGAAATACAAAGCTACAAAAGGATTTGAAGGAGGAGGAGGAGGGAATGCCTATGTCCAGCAGTGGACTGGGCATAGGCTGATGATGATGAAAAGGATTTCAGCAGCAACTTGCAAAGTTTGTCATAGAGTACCTACGGTGTGTGATTCATATAACATAAATTTCCAAAGCAGACTTGGCAAATTACTATCTAGAGAGACAAGTTAAAATAAACCTAACACAAAACAAAAGATTTACAACGCGCCAAATATGGATGAACATTTGTAAAAACTGTTGGCACAGAGGGACACAGAGGGAATTCACCATTTTGGTAGAGCGACTCGCTCTAAAGCTGCCTTTACACCGTACCATGAATCACAGTGAAACACACAAAGATTTCTAGTGTATCTAATTGATTGAAGGTTTCAATTTAGTTTGAACTATGTACTACAATTCGCGTTTTATCTGAAATGGTTACTGTGGTTCATAATTATTTTTAACACTTCACGTTTTGTTTACACTTAAATTTTTGTCCACTTGTGAAAGAAGTCAAAGATAATACAATTACTACGGAAGAAGTGTTACGCAACTATTGACGTACCACTTGTTTGACATTCCACTTACGGACGCGGACGCAAGGTATTTTATTGTCTCGCTTTTGTTTAATTTTATTGCCATGACAGCTTCAGTAAAACATTTTTATCTGCTTGTCAAAAAGATAACCTACAATGTACGCGCACCCTGAATCGGAAATGAAAAGGCGTAAATAAAGGAAAGTGGCAGTAACGCCCGCGCAATAAATTTAATTATGGCAACATTCACTGATTCATAACAACGGCAACCTCTGGCAACTCTGGCACTGCTGGGTAAACAAGGAAAACTTCGTGGAATTTGATTAGCCGAACAATAAATAATAATTCCAAAGCTCACGTGCAATAATAATGAACAGTGTTACATGGATTATGAATTTATGAGAATCATGACATAGTATGGATGACATATTAACGATCACATGGATGATTTTAATTAAATTAATAATATTGGACAATCCACACAGCATTATCTAGCTAATAATAAAAAATATCTATCTGTGTAATATGTAAATCAGTTATCTAGTACAAATAACACAAGCTCTGCTTAGCTTGGGGCTAGATATTGCGGTGTGAATTGTCCATCGTTATTTATTTATAAATGGGCTTAAATTTGTAACAATTAGATACTTTTTAAGGTGGCACTTCACAGGGCTATTTGTGTTCGCTATTGGGTGTTTGTTGTATTTGGCGAAATATATGACGTTCAGACGAACATGCAAAAAGAGGCAAATACGACCATCCACACATGGCACACAAATAACAAACACACAAACATTTGGCAGCAGACTGAGCAGAGCGCAAGGTGCCAATACGGCCATTGTGTGGACGGCTTATTGCGTATTTGACTGCTTTGATGTGCCACGAAAAACCGACAAGTGCACGGTAACGCATATTTGGTATTGGCCTTATTTGTCAAATAGGCAAATAAGGCGACCACTTTGTCAAATAAACTGTCCACATATGGTAATTGTCTGCCAAATATGCCAAATACACAAATACAAATAGCCATGTGAAGTGCCACCATTACATACTTCCTCGCCGCAAGCTTCAAAGTTGTCGCAGATCAGAGGCCGCACCACAAAAATGTGCATTCAAATATGGGCTTTATTCCCATATGTAATATTAACCGCATTTTATATTGACAGTATCCTACAGTATCAGATGACAGACAGCTCACGGGCCACTCGTTCGAAGCTTGTGGGAAGCCTTTGTCATTGTAATATTTATTTAAAGATAACGACTTTAAGCCCATATTTGAATGCATTTTTGTGCGGCGCAGTAGCTGTGCTGGTTTAATGGCCGCATAGCTTGAAGCGAGTAGACATAGGCATATTATTTATTTATGACCACATGTACACACAATATAAATAAACAATTTTGAAATAAAAATAAAACTTCTTATTGCAAAACTAATTAACAATATAATGTACGTTTATAGGTGATGAGCCCAACCAAATAAAACGGGGCTATGTAAATTACAAAGATACTTTATTGTAATAGCAAAGACAACTAACCGTTATAACCGAGCTCAAAACAGAATTTTCGCTGCAACCTTAAGAGATGCACCCGTTCGTTCTCGTCAGCGCGATCTAGCCGTGGTTCACTTTTACTAGCGACATCTCTGGGCGTGCATCGGAACTTTTCGGAACTAATCGACTAATCATGATACAAAAATCCTCTAAAGAATAGGTATGTGATTATATATGAAAAAGTTAATGACAAGAGTAGCCTGCCCGTCTTCTAGTTTATGTTGACACTGTTAAATGTTTCAAAATAACATTTCCCGCAGGAATTCAAACCTTGGGTACAAGGTATTATGTTACCCAAATAGCTATGTATAACACGAGGCGTGTTATAGTTGGGTATTAAGAGCGAGTGTCATATTTTAATTAGCCGTAGTCGAAATTCGGCTAGGACGATATTATGATATTTTAATTTCAAAATACGCCCATTTTAATTCTAATCATCATCATCCATAGTCTATTGCTGGACATAGGCCTCCCCTAATGAGTGTCATAGCGCCCTGTCTTCAACTTGCCGCATCCAGCATCTGCCTGCAGTCTTTCGCAGGTCGTTATCCCCCCTAGCCGGAGGGCATCGTAAACTATGTTTGAGTCGCGGTCTCCGCTCTAGAACACTTTTACCCCAGCGCTTATTGGTTCTTTGCTTTATTTGGCCGGTCGGCATTAATTCTAAAACATACACAAAAATGAGCATTCGTGCTGTTAAACTCTAGGATGTCTGCATGGGACGGCTTCGTCTAATAAAAAACCCCTATTGAAAAATTCCTATTCTATGAAAATGTTTTCCGTCGCCAATCTTTATTAAAAACGCTCTAAAAATAAAAAAAATGGATCTACCTTCATCTCCTATGCCACAAAGGTTAAAAAAAAGTCGAAAAAATTAAGTATCATGTAAAAGATGAAAGCTACCTATGCGAAAAAGCTTCGTTAATTACACCTTTGTCGAGAAATCGAATGAAAAAGCAATATTTCCCACTACGGTTCCGTTCTTTATACCGCGGAAAAAGTGTGTAGTGCCTATACAGAATACAAGCTTTCTACTTATATTCTGTAGGTATACCAAAAAGAAAAGCGTTACAAGTTGTTACGCTTCTCCTTTTGGTATACAGAACAGAACGACTTTTGCTCAGTGTTATTTCATTGTAACTTATAAGATAACACTGAGAAAAAGTTGAAAAACTAAAAATTAAGCTATTTATTTTGTTTGGCTGGACCAAACAAAACAAAGCATAGGCAACATAGCTCGTAAGACCGACCAAGGCTGCTGAGGCTGCAAGGCTTTTGAGTGGTGACCACGTAACGGAAGGCGCGGTGTGGGCAGACCCCCATCTACTAAAATATTCTACTTCCTACTAATATTATAAACGCGAAAATTTGTATGTATGGATGTTTGTTATGTACTACGTATATTTCAATAAAAAACTACTGAACGGATTGGGTTAGAACTAAACATACAGGTAGTTCCAGGCTCGGAATAAATAGGCTACTTTTTACTTCATCCCCTATAAATCAGGGATAGAAATAACCTTAAAACGTTTCCATAGAAACAATATTGGTTATTATGGATTTATAGGATAAAAAGTATTGCCTATGTTTTATTCCGGACCTGAAACTACCTGTATGCAAGATTTCAGCAACATAGCAGTATAAAACCACCAACTTTCACATTTATAATATTATAAAGATTTCTGAGCATATTGAATTGAATTATTAATTTCAGAACTATTACAGCCTTGAATTATAACATCTCGTCTATCGTCAAAAACACAATGATAGAAGCTGGTACTCTGTAGATATACTAAAGCTACTGTGCGATACCGTAAAAACGACTGTTCTTTTTTAAGTGCATTGTAAAGCTTTCCATACACGACTGAATACGTTACAGGGACACGCATGACGCGAATGCTCGCATTACAGCAGGCTATGAATGAGGCGGGGTACCAATCTTCTAACTAGATTTAGTTTATTATTCGCAAAGGATGGATGGAGTTTTGTACCTTCTTCACAACGAAACGACTGAATCTGGCAAAAATTTTACGTCAATTTTTATTAGTTTGACACCAGCTACAACGTCAAAATTGGTCAAAATTGACGTTTGACAGCTCTGATTGCTTAATTTACGCCTGTCGCAAACCGGTCGCGAGTTACATAATCACCCGGCCGGTCACTTTATGGCCCGAGATCATGGTAATGATATTATATAAAATAATGATAAACAAAACATTGATGTTTTAATCCATTGTAAAATTTACGAATCATATTAGTTAGTGAATAATAATAACTAGTGATAACGTTACTAAATTATGGTTAGTCAGCTAAATGAAGTTCGATTTTACAGCCCTCAGCTAAACAAAAGTAAGAACTAAGTAATGACGGGCGATGAATCTAGATACGCTACTTTAATGGCCAAAAGTAAAAGCATTTTTCCGCGTTAGCTTTTATAAACGTTTCAGTGAATGCAATCTTCCGCGGAACAACAGACAACCACCGGCATTGTGCCGTGTGAAATAAAACCTGTCAAGGAAGAGTTCCGCATATTCATATGAGTTCCGTACATCGGGAATATCATGAATCTATTAATGCTGGCCTTTAAACATTATATCATCATTCATAACATTTTGAAAGCGGTCCTTTGGTGCAGCAGACAACGTTGCGTAAAACTGAATTCACAGGATTAGTGAAGTGGTTTTTCTTGTCCGGTAACCGAACTCACTATTATTAGGACCTGTATTCTTAACACTGATTGGTACAGTCAATGACTTTGACAATGTCCCTGTCCGTCATATTCTAATCGCGCCCGGTTTGAATTACCTTATCGGAAGACGACATCGCGACGTACGAGTATATCGCTTAAGCAGGATACAACAAGACTTTTTTGCAAATACGGTTTAGGTATTTGCAAAAACCATTGCTTCACCTCCATTACGGAACCCTAAAAACTGCATGAAAATTAGATTACCCGCCGCTGCGCGCACATTAAGTTAGCGACGTGCGTTATTAACGTGTTTTACAATGCAGCCTTAAAGCCCGAAACAAACCGACGGACTCGCCTTAACGGTTCTTTCTATGCAGAATTTCAGACATTCTCGTTAAGCGGACAAACGAAAACGTATTTATGTGTACTGCATTATACGTGACATGGCAATTCAAGGTGCAAAAATTGCCTTGGGTTTTTAAGGCTGTAGCTCGCTTGATGTGTTAATTTGGTAATTTTCTCCATTTCATGAAATGATGTACGTAACTTCATTATATTAATAATTTTAAGACCTCTCAAATTGTAATTAAATTGCTTACTAAACACATTGAAAACAACTTAAATTGCTAACTTAATCATGGTATAGTTAAAACAGTACAAGATTCATGGAATAAAAGTTCCATGACGACGCACATTTCCGAAATTATATAAAACTTGCTACGCCCCGCGGTTTCACCCGCGTGTCGATAGATATTTTGGATAATATACTATACATATATCTTTATGAATTGTAGCCTATGTGTTATTCTGATGTATAAGCTATACTATTGTAATGTTTCATTAAAATCCATTCAGTAGTTTTTACGTGAAAGAGATATAATCATCCATCCGTATGCATGTGAGCAGGTCTTACTTATAACTTCCTAAAGCCTACAAATCATAATTCAATAAACTCTCAGCCTGAATAAAGTCCATTCAAAAGGAAACATGACGCGAAGTACTCACAAACTGTATTAAAGTTTGTGAAAGGGCGCCACAGATGGGTAAAGGGATGGTTACAGCTTATCTTTGAGTAGTGGGGATTCACCGATCTTTTATTTTTAACCTACTCTAAAAAGGAGGCATAAAAAGGAGGTTTCATGTTCGGCTGTTTGTATGTTTTTATGTGTATATCCGTCGATTTCTCCGTCAATTATTACGAACTGATTTGATAAATTATTTCGCTATTACATGGCAAATGACCCAAAGGTGCAAAGAGAAACTCTCAATATTTTTTTTCCTGATGATAACGATGATTTATTGTTACTGGCAATATGTGAGTATTTGTAAACACTTTTCTGCCAGTGTCAAGTAATGGGAAATAATATTGTAAATTATCTCTAATATATACAGAAATACAATTTTTTGGTAAAATCAATTTACATACCTATTGTTAGTTATCAAATTATGAAGATTGTTTGATATTCTCACCAGAGCCGAGTGATTTTTACAAGTCCCGCAAAACTTAAAAAACAGTGTAAAATCTAAGGAATTAGAATATTTACTTATTTTAAAAACAATCAATTCATTTTCTAATGGCCGGCTTTATTTTACTTGGAGGGACGTTTGTGCTTAGACATATCAATAATTTGCCACTACACCACGCTTGGCAGGGGCCCACCGCAGCAGGCGTATTATAATTATAAAGCACCACAATTTACTGTAGACGGTTGTACTACAGCGGTAGGTTCTGTTAGTAGCTCAGTGGAGAGCCCAACATATCCCTCTAGCCCTCCTCAGGCTAGAGGCAAAGCGCAAACAGCATTTTCCCATCGTAAAAAAAAAAGGTAGATATATAGGTAAGTGTAGAATACAGCTTACCGAGTTTGTTTTGTTAAAAATTCAGAACGTAGCTAAATAAATCATCCTAAATTTTCACTGAAACAAGATATCAGGACTAGAATTTAAAATCAAGCAATATGAAAATAATACTTGCATTTGGCCACAGAATATTATGTTACTTTGTAATTTGGCGAAGAATCTTGAAGATAGTAGAGAAGTAAAAGATCAGGTACTATCGTATTTATTACTTAGTGTCTCTCTATTTAACACAAAGAAAAACTTAACTAAAGAGAACTCCACAAAAGATCCGTATTATGTACAGCTGCGTGCACCCTGCGGAAACTACACAAGTCTCCAACTTGTAAAAACTTGTAAGTACTGTTAGAACGAAATAAAATGAATCGACAGAAACGAATCAAGAAAAGGTTGGACTGAAGTTTCGAAGTTTGTTTGCACGGGGCAGTGGATCGATCCAGTATTTATCGAGTCAATAGAAATTGACACATTACAATCAATTATGACATAGAGCTTAAATAATTAATAAGTGACTAAATGACTAACTGCTACTAACTAATAAGTAAGAGATAGCCTCGAGGTAAACGTTTTTTTTGATTGGACACCAGACCACGTCACGGCAAACGTAGTGTAGAACGCCCTCCAGCCAGGTGGGATGACAATCTCCGAAAGACTGCAGGCAGATGCTAGATGTGGCAAGCTGAAGACAGGGCGCTATGGCGCTCATTAGGGGAGGCCTATGTACAGCAGTGGACTATTATAGGCTGATGATGATGAATAAATAAGTGATATAACAAAAGCGGCACATAGAAGATCATTCATAACATGACATTCGTTAACTACTGTCACCTATGAATGACCGTCTAGTTTACCAGAGTTTAGTGATTAGTCAAGCTGCTATGTGCTGATGTGCCCTACGGGTCCTTCATGCAGCATCATTCGCGTAACATACGCATATCATATTGAATGATCGTATAGGAAGCGCAAAAGTCATACCTACTCACTGTAGATATGTCGTCATCGATAGTATATCGTCATGGATAAATCTCTTGCGGTTGGAAGGAGCAAGTAAACCTACAATGACATGGTTAAACAGTTTTTCTGTCTAGTCAATCGAAGGTTAATCAAGATTGTTTGCCTATATTTTGACAACTAATCAAGAAGCTTGAAGATTAATGTATATCCATATTCTAATTTCATTCAGTTTCATAAAGATATCTGTGTCACTTCAGACATATCGTTATTTGAAGAAACATATCCGTTTGACTACCTTTTTTAAGTGAGTTATGCCATCGTACAGAAGGGCCACTAAAACCCTCTCGTGATCAGTGCGTAGTGGGGCAAGATCGGATACAACCATCAACAACTGAAATTTGAACAAAATGTGCATTTCGGTACACAGATATCGGCATAATAATTGGCAACACATTGGAATTAAAACCCAAAAAAGAAACACTGGATCAAAGACAACGCCCCTCAGAAAGAAGGATGCTTGAATGAGTCTCGACACGTCTTCAAGATTCAATGGTTATTTTCATTGAGCTATTCTGGCCCCTCTGGAGATAGTTTTAGCGGGTCTAACAGGCCTATAATCAGATTATGGGCCGGAACAGATGGACCACTTTAGGTAGCAACAAGGTGTTTTTTTGTCGGCCAGTGCCCAAAGCTTGCAATAAGCAAAAAGGCAAAATAACCATTCTCATTGTGTGACTCTGTCTTTTTTGAGAATAAATATATTTAGACCTAAAATTATAAAATTAAACTTAGTAAGCATTAAGTTTTGCCAAAGGAGTTTCGGAGTTTTAGTTTGTTCCTACACTGCTGTGAATTAATTAATTTAGCTCGGTTTACAATAAAATGTAGGTACCTTTACATTTCTTCTTTACACAGCAACAGTAGGAAGTGATCCCTTCTAAAAGAACCCGTTGACTTTCTTCCAGAATTGGTAGATCCTACTCTATTATTCTATTAGCAACATTGAGAATAGTGCCGACAATGCGAGCAGCACATAAAACGAAACGAGTAGGACGAGACGCGGAATAAGAGATGGCATTACGTGCTCATAATTTTGAATCTAAAATGTACTCTATGCAGGACAAAAGGTTCATCTGTCCCCAAAATAACTAGACTAAAAGTCTTGGGAAAAGTCTTGGCGTATGAGGGCCAAATTCTGTAACGATAGATTAATACCTACAGATACATACACCTTTACCCGTGAACCAGCAGCGTCCACGAGACACGTAATTTTTGTTGGTTTTAGAACCAGAATGTAAAATAACCTACGCCCCTATGATGATGCTAGTAGATGCTGGATGCGGTAGCTAATCACATGCCGCTGGACATAGGCCTCTTCTTATGAGCTCCATTTATTTGAGACCACTTGATTTTTTCTAAGACTCGGTCTATATATTTATTGATTTCGTATAGTTTTCGCTTTTTTATGGTGTATGTTTTTAGGGCGTAAGTGTAGCAGATAGCGAGATATAACGATTTATGTAAAAAATGGGACGCGCTCGCAGTGCGGGTGCCGTGATTTTTGTCCGCGAAGCTCGGAAATTTTTGGCTATGTAGTCGATTTGGCCGGGCGTGTGAGTGGATAGCACTCTGTTTTTAGCTTGCCGTATCCGGCATGCAGCCTTTTTCATGTAGACATTCCACTTGGCCGGACATACATTAAGTTAGTCAAGTCACGGTCTCCACCCAAGACTATTTGCCCCATGGTGCTTATTAGGATGAAATTCATTCAAAAGTTGATTTAATGACGTCAACATTCGTATTTATCGCCTTGCATAGGACAAGACCAGAACAAATATAATACAAAATCAAACAGTAGTACTCTACTCGGAGCAAGGTATTTAGTCTCCAGGGCTTGCAAGATTTACAAAGCAAACTCGACTTTAGTTCACTTTCTTTGTGTCACAGTGTATTTCTGGCTAAATACACAGTTCCAAGTAAGGAGAGTACCTACCTACTGCGTCTTAAGTTACTGCTTTTAAGTACATTTCTGCAAAATCGACACTAATAACTGGTAAGAGAGCTCAGAACCGAGATTTCTGGAGAAATCTTGTCTCGGAGGGGAAGGTCACTAATGATAAGCTAAACTTAGATAGGAGCTTTCAACAAATCGGATGTGATTGTCTTTGATACCAAACTCACATCATAAAAATTTGCATTTCAAATATAGGCTTTGTCTCGTAACATTTCGATGCATTTCATATTGACGACATCAGATGACAGACAGCTACCCGGTCAGTCGTAGGAATCTAGTGGGAAGCCATTATCATCCATCCATCCATCACAGTATAATGTATCTAATGATAACGTGTTTAAGCCCATATTTGAATGCACCTTTTTGTGCTGCGCAATATTGATGACGTCGGATAATGTGAACCTGAGGTAACCAAGGTCTACTTCACAGACTGACTTAGACTGTTTTCATGACAGCGCGAAAAACAATCACTACACCATTTTTTTTGGTTTGACGTGTTGTTTGCTATGACCGAAATAAATTGTTTTATGCAGACACAAACCATGACTGGCTGCTATATTCATTGAAAGGTTTTAATTGGACGACGGGACCCGTAAGCTGGAGAATTGCTATACAGCGGGGCAATTCCCATTGATTCCTATCAGTTGAGCTACTCTAAAGTGCTTGCAACCGTTAGCTCAACTGTTTTAACTGTCAATACTAGTTCTTATTTGTTTCTTATTCTGTATATTTTTATAATTATATCCGTCACTCTTAACTTGCACCAAATACATCGCTGGGAGCAGTTTAAATTGCTTTTTCAGACACAGCACGTCCATTTCTTGTGCTGCAAACTACTAACAATAGTTCCTTCACGATAATGGTCTAAGATCAAGTTTAAAAGTGCTGTTATTTCGGAGGCGTTTAAAAGGTAGAAGATGGTGTAGGTAAATAAAGTGGGATTTTAGTTCATTTCGGGAGTTAAATCTTCATTCAGGCTCAGTATAAGTATATACAGTACGGAAACTAGGAACAAACACTCGAAACGGCACACTCACACAAACATGCACATCGACACGGCTTCTGGGTGATTCTCGGGGATGCTCAGTAGCGGTTGTCGGTTGTCGCGTCTAGGCGTGCGGTCGCGTGAAAGTGAAAAATGACCCGCTACAGATATTGCGTTGCATACGGCTGTATGAACTCGGCTTCATCAAAACCGGAGCTGTCGTATTTTAAACTTCCTGCTGATTTTGAAAGGAAAGAATAATTTATTATTATGATTGTTATAGAATAATGATTATTATTGATTATACATTCATTATGTGATCGATCATACATAATGAATTCGTGAACTTATACATATGTAAATCAATCGGCTGCAATAAATTATGAAATTTTGCGTTATAGGTATCGTTTTTATGGTTTTCGAGGGTGCTGAAGCTGATACTGCTGTCAAAATGTGAATCCAAGATGGCGGCTGCCATAAATTATCAATTTTTCCGTCATGGGTGTCATTTTCATGGTTTTCGAGGGTGCTGAAGCCGATACTGCTGTCAAAATGTGAATCCAAGATGGCGGCTGCCTTAAATTATCCATTTTTGCGTCATGGGTGTCATTTTCATGGTTTTCGAGGGTGCTGAAGCCGATACTGCTGTCAAAATGTGAATCCAAGATAGCGGCTGCTATAAATTATCAATTTTTCCGTCATGGGTGTCATTTTCATGGTTTTCGAGGGTGCTGAAGCCGATACTGCTGTCAAAATGTGAATCCAAGATGGCGGCTGCTATAAATAATCAACTTTTCCGTCATGGGTGTCATTTTCATGGTTTTCGAGGGTGCTGAAGCCAATACTGCTGTCAAAATGTGAATCCAAGATGGCGGCTGCTATAAATTATAAATTTTTCCGTCATGGGTGTCATTTTCATGGTTTTCGAAGGTGCTGAAGCCGATACTGCTGTCAAAATGTGAATCCAAGATGGCGGCTGCTATAAATAATCAACTTTTCCGTCATGGGTGTCATTTTCATGGTTTTTTAGGGTGCTGAAACCGATACTGCTGTCAAAATGTGAATTCAAGATGGCGGCTGCCATAAATTATAAATTTTTCCGTCATGGATGTCATTTTCATGGATTTCGAGGGTGCTGAAGCCGATACTACTGTCAAAATGTGAATCCAAGATGGCGGCTGCTATAAATAATCAACTTTTCCGTCATGGGTATCATTTTCATGGTTTTCGAGGATGCTGAAGCCGATTCTGCTGTCAAAATGTGAATCCAAGATGGCGGCTGCTATAAATTATCGACTCGTATTTTGAAATGCGGTACGGTTCGCAGCCGCTCATGAGCGTTGCGCGCGCGCTGCCTGCGCTACAATGTCTGCGTGCGCCCGCTCCGACGAGCTCACGAAACGTTTACGTCCAACCGCGGCTCACTCGCGACGCCATGAGATTACCTATTTAAATTGTATTTGTAAGCAAATACTTTATTAACAAAGAAAATTGAACTAGTGAGACCTAATACTTACAACTGAAATAATTGACCTAACTGCAGACTGTTGTAAACAATCTACAGGTAGCTCAATTGATCCATATCAATACCATTCGGAAGCGTCCCCAAGACGCTGGCTGCATTGCCACGCTGTATGGCAATGCTGGCTGATGCGCTGCGCAACATACTCGCCGATCTCGGGTCACGCGTCGCTTCGACCAGACGAAGATATTATTATATTATACCAGACCACATTTGTAAGCTAGTTATTTCAATTCCATTTATTGATCACTACAGAATAAAAAATCGTCTTAATAAAAAATATATATCAAAAACAAGAAAAGTGACAACCCTAGTACTATAATGGAGCGTAGGTATTTATTTCATCAACTAGGCTTAGTTTCCATACTGTTCTATATGTGTACTGTGATTCAGGTTTTGTTTTTTTATTTTCAACGGAAATATCAAATAAAACGTATTAAGACGTCATCATTTATGTATTTGTGATGTATATTATTTATTTTTACCCATAACACTATTTATTTATCTCAAGGAACGTTTCACTTTTCTCCACCATTCTCACGCTCTTTCTCTCCGTTCTTCTGAAAAACTCATGCTTCAAGTCCCAGTCCACTCTACTTCCTTCTACGACAACTCATTTACCGCTCGAGCTGTACAACTTTGGAACACATTACCAGTCTCAGTAAGGCGTGCTAAGTCACTAGCAATATTCAAGAGCATGGTAAAGGAACACTTTTTGTCCTGCTGTCACTGACCACACCCTTATTTTTTTCCGTTATAAAATTAATATTATATATTTATATAAGTAGGTATGTATTATTAGTTATAAAGTATATATGTATTTAAACACAAGTTTTACTTAGTTAGAGCGAGGAGTCGATGCATTTTCAGCACTAAGGTTTTAGGGTAGAGTACTTTACCGAAAGGTAAACTTAAATGTTATAGAGATAGTAATTAGTTTTAGATAAGTACTCTGTTAACCTTTAGAAACCATTTTTTTGAAAATAAATACTTTATTATTATTATTATTATTTATAGTAGATAGGTATTTGTATGTAACATAATATGAAATTTCATGTTGTAATTAACTACATAATAACGCACACAGATCCCCTTTTTCAATCCAACGATCCTATCCATCCACGGTTGTCTGGTAGAGATCGCTCTTGAGCGATAAGACCGCCAAATTGTCACATATCTTTTATTATTATTTTTTACCTTGTTTGTTTTATTTTTAAGTGTGCAATAAAAGTATTGTCTATCTATCTATCTATTTATTCTTAAATTTTTTTACTGTTTTTTCGAAAAGTCGTATTGTTTGGTAAATGCTGCCACTAATTTCTAGACTTCTTTTTCTATATGGTCAAAATTATGTAGTTATCTTATTAATAAGAAAAAACACTAAGGCCCGATCTAGAGGTAGCAATCAAAGGCAAGAGGTTTTTTTAACCTTTGATTGCTACCTCTAGATCAGAGGCCTGTAAAAAACTAAGGAGCCTTTAAGAAACTAAAGACCAAGCATCGCTAACTCGGTTAGGTTCTTTTAACGTTGCTATGATTCTTCCTGTACCAAACAACACACCTGCTCCAAAGTTCATCGACCTAGTTCTCCAGAATGTCTATCTTGGTTTCCGTCGTTTTGGGGAAAAGAGAAAAGTTCGAGATTTTGTTGTGAGATCGTGCCTCGAGATTTACCGGGCGGTCCATTCGCTAGATTGATTCCTCTTACTTGAACTTTAAAATAAATTGAGCTTCCCGTTTTGCGCACTTCTTGTTGATTTTAGTCTGTAGAAACCGTTTATGCTGAGGTGGCGTTTTACAAAATATTGAGGAAAAGCTCACAACGTGGTAACGCGCGGTCAAATTTTAAAGCTTTCTAGATTTATTAAAAGAGTTGAACAAACGTTAAGCCTTATGAATACCTAAATTGATAGAAATAACAGTGGTTTTAACTATTTATTTGTGTAGTGCGTTCATACTGCTTACATTTTAGAGCAAAATAGCCGTTAAGATAGTAGATTTTATATCATCATATCGATATACCTTACTTATTACTTCTGTCCTCTATACAGAAGTTAGACGGGCGGTGTGGGATGCTGGGACGCCATAAAAGTGTATTATTTCCTGTACAGCCACGTCTTTCCGTTTTATTTTTAATGCAGTTGGGTCGGAGCGCAAACTAAATGGTTTTGTTGTGTGGGTACTGATGAATGTTATGCAATTTATGAGTGGCAACACAGCTGGTGTTCGTTAAGACTATCTTCTTACAAGAATTATGTAGGTAAACACAGATCTAACTAGATAGATCTCTGTTTATGTAGGTAAAAGAGATACTACAGAGAGAATTTCTGTTCTGTGGTATCTAAGAGGAAGGTATATATGAATATACCTACGTAAATGAATGGTAGTTTTAATTTTACGAAGATGCGTGTGTGCTACCGCGAAACACTATATCATTTCATGATTTTCCTCTAACTCTCATGGATTCGGATTTTGATCTACTCCCATCTCAGAAACCTCTGTAAGGTTATAAAACTTAGTTAAAAAAAGTAGTCACTTCTACATTCTATTGTATAAATTTACAAAATGGCAGCAATCTTTAATCAGAGAGGAATTACAATGTGAACTATTTATTAATGATTAACGATTAAAATAACATGTGTGGGGGGGTTCAAACCTAATATTGTAATAAAAAAACAAGAGAATCTACTTGTTTTTCTACGGGGAAACATTGTGGTTTTATTCCCCGATATTTTCCAACGACAGGTATCACAATTTAATAACATCAAAAGCTGAATTTTAAAACATTTCCGTGCCCATTGTTCTGTAAACGGTGTCAGCCGAAATTATTTTTAAGGCTTTGTGTTTTGTCGCCTCTTGTAACATTTTTGAATGTATTGTTACTGACAGATTTAATAAAGGAAAGGTTTCTCGTGATTCTGTGTTTCAATGAAACGTATTTTAGGTTAAGGAAATACGATAAAATTTAAGAATACGGTCAAATTATATTGTCTGTGCCAAGTTTTTAAGCCTAAAGGAATAAAAAAAATGATTTTGATTTTTGAACAGAATATATTAGATATTTAACTTTGCGGGTGTTTTAATTTTAAATAACCATTCATTATTATTAAATTCTAGAACAGACTTTTAATCGCTCGGCCGGGTGATTATGTAACTCGCGACCGGTTTGCGACGGGCGTAAATTAAGCAATCAGTGCTGTCAAACGTCAATTATGTATTAGTTTGACACCAGCTACAACGTCAAAATTGGCGTTTGACAGCACTGATTGCTTAATATACGCCTGTCGCAAACCGGTCGCGAGTTACATAATCACCCGGCGGCGGGTCTACTTTAAATCTGGTACTTGTGCTTAAGAACTACATAAATATCTATGTATATTCCTTAGATCAACGGTGAAGCTTTTAAACAACATGTTCATCACTATGTAGGTATAAATCTGAATAAAAAAAGCACAACGAAATCCATTTCACGAAGCAGTTACGGTCACAAGTGCTGTTTGTAAACCCGCGGTTTATCGCGGGAATTAAAAACTGTGGGAACCGATTTTGGTGATTGCGACAGAGGGTTAATTGCGTTTTTGTAAATTCACGAAAAGGCCGTGATATCATAGCACATACTTTTTGCTATAAATGCATTAACATTGAAATGTTTTATAGTTTTTGGACATTTTACCTATTTATTCTCGACTCCATCGAAAATAATGGAAAACATCATTTGAGTGATAGGTAAATTATAACTTGTCACTAATCTCGGTTCAATTATCAAAACAAGAAATTACATACAAGGGCGTCGGAAATTAATTTGAAATAATACCGACCTATTCTAGGCCACCTTATGTAATACTTTAACCATAAAGCTGTAAATGATAGTTTCTAATTGTGGTTACGTTAATTAAATCGCAAACCTACAAAATGGACTGAAACTGACGGCATTCAATTAGCTAAACCGTACTCGATGTTAATTGAGTCGAATATTGCAAAACTCGATTAGAATAATCTATTGTATACACCTTGTTAGATGATTGTAACATTCGTTTATCATGTTCAACATTATCATATCAGCCGATTGACGTCCACTGCTGGACATAGGTCTCCCCTAAAGATCTCCAAGCACAGATTTTTCTCTGGCCTCATCTAGCGATTTTCCGTGGTCTTCAGTAGATCAATAAATTTATTTCCGGCCCTGGTGGGGGCATAGAGAGGGGCCTCGAGGCTTGGCCTCATTACCCCGGCGTCAACTCGAGGGGTGACGACCCCTCGAGTTGGTCCTTGGGTTTTGTGGGAATATCTTTTTTCCCCCTTCTCAATGTTTTTTTTTGGTTTCTATATTTTTTTATATGATGAGATGAGATGGCGCGACGAGCTCGAGGTACATCTTCCATCGTGGCCTGTTGCAGCGTTGGATCGCGAGGAGTGGAAGGAGAAAAGGGAGGCCTTTGCCCAGCAGTGGGACAATAATGGCTTAAAATAAATAAATAAATAAATAATATTTTTTTAAGTGGTTGCCGCTCAAAAGCCAAAGACCACGATTTAGCTTGCGATACTTATTATAACTTTTTAACAATATTCCGACTTATGCGGGATCGGGACAACATGTTATCTTCGTCAACCTACGAAGAAATAAGACTTATTATTTCTTCGTAGTCGTCAATATACTTTTAAAAGCCGTTATGGTCCGGGAGCCAGGTTCAAATTTGGTAAATTATTTCCTCCCGAGCGAAAATTCGTGAAATGCATTAGGGATTAATATTATGAATACTCGTGACCGTAATTTTAACCCCTAATGCATATCACGAAGTTTTGCTTGGGAGGGACTTGATCGTGAAAATCACTGGCTCCCGGACCATTATCTCAACACTGTAGGTGATCGCGTACCGAAATAGCTCTGTTCTCACATCGTTTCCGCACCGATATTGTTTGAAATCAAGTTCTTCCACTGCGAGACGTTTTATATAGTGGCTTTATCCGTAATTTTCGCAATGCTATAGAACCAAATACTATGGTATTTGTCTCGACTCTCACATTATCACACTCACTAATAAATAAAAATTGTTCAGGTGTTTTGAGACAATTATTCTAAGTGTTAAGTTACTATAATACACATTTCTTTAAATTTCTGGCTTAGTTCTCGGATTTCAAAAATTTACCTTAGCCTTAACCTATTACGGCCGGGTGATTATGTAACTCGCAACCGGTTTGCGACAGGCGTAAATTAAGCAATCAGTGCTGGCAAACGTCAATTTTGTATTAGTTTGACACCAGCTACAACATCAAAATTGGTCAAAATTGGCGTTTGACAGCACTGATTGCTTAATTTACGCCTGTCGCAAACCGGTCGCGAGTTACAAAATCACCCGGCGGTTCTGTCACGTATCAAATAAGATCCGTATGGTGATTATGTAACTCGCGACTGGTTTGCGACAGGCGTAAATTAAGCAATCAGTGCTGTCAAACGCCAATTTTGACCAATTTTGATGTTGTAGCTGGTGTCAAACTGGTGTCAAGCCGACGTTTATGATCATTTTGGCATATTCAACTAATTTTTGACCAAAGACTTAAATCGCTCGTATTGACGCTGGAAGGATTCAAGATTGAATCCTTCCAGCGTTACAACAACGCCCAGTTCATAGTTATTGTTTTCTCTTTGGTCCAGTTATATGAAGGCATTGGACAAAGTTTTGTAATCAAATATAAAATTATTTACGTTTATGTTCACTAGTGTGCTATTTTATGTTGCCACTGTTAAGTATATCCAAAGGTTACGAATTAAGGTCCAAATCGCACTGTACTCTTTACTTATCTGCTACTTTACTCGGATTGGTTAGTTTTCCACTTGGCTAAAGCCGCAAACCCACTACATCACACGATCCGGCCAGGTACGAACCGCAAGCTATAACTGTTGGCCCATACTAACCGTTAAATTGGTAGCACATCGATTTATTCATCAGACCCGAATCAAAGTTTGCGGGGCTATGTTTACTCTGATTGGAATTTGAGTTTTGGCTGGCCTGATATTAGCAACCATATTAAACCTGATCAGCGCTTGATTTAATAAATATAAATAAATAATGCCGGACCATACACACAGCATTATCTAGCCCCAAGGTAAGCAGAGTTTGTGTTATGGGTACTAGATAACTGATATACATAATACAATACATTCACATAGATCGATATTTTTTATAATATATAGAAAACTACAAGAACACCCGGAACAAATCTCTGCAGATCGTACAAATTATTTGTTCTGAGGCGGGAATCGAACCCGCGAATCTCTTGCGTCGCAGGCGGCCCTTCGCCCACCACGCCACAGTGGTCGTCATTTATACATGGTGCAATCAGGCAGTCTATAAAATGTTGCCAGATATCTCATGTAGCTATTAGACAACCGATGTGGCGCGGTGGGCGAAGGTCCGCCTGCGACGCAGGAGGTTGCGGGTTCGATTCCCGCCTCGGAACAATTGTGTGTACGATCTGCAGATATTTGTTCCGGGTGTTCTGGTCGTTTACTATGTATAATAAAAAATATCTATCTATGTAATGTATTGTATTATGTATATCAGTTATCTAGTACCCATAACACAAACTTTGCTTACCATGGGGCTAGATAATGCTGTGTGAATTGTCCAGCATTATTTATTTATTTATTATTGCATCATAATAGTCCATCAGTTAGTCACTGATGGACAGCTTGTGCCGTTGTGCCAGCAAGTTACCGAAAACAGAACAATTGACAATCAGAGTCGTTTTTCTATTTAGCAAAATCTAGAGGTTAGAACTTATCTATACTAATATTATAAAGAGGAAATGTTTGATTTTTTGTTTGTTTGTTTGTAATGAATAGGCTCTGAAACTACTGGACCGATTTGAAAAATTCTTTCACTGTTGGGAAGCTACACTATCCGCGGTGAACATAGGCTATATTATATTTTCAAAAAAGTTAGGGTTCCGTACTAAAACCGTGCGAAGCCGGGAAGGTCCGCTAGTTAAATAATATATTATGATGGTTTACTAAATAAAAATTATGCCTTGGGAGCTTAAAGAAACAATAAGTTAGTAAGTAAAGTAGGTGCTAAAAAGTTTTTAGGTCGTATTTTTCACAGTAAATTTGCTATCAAACATGAAATAGTAATAGTTATAATGCTGGACAATTCACACAGCATTATCCAGCCCCAAGGTAAGCAGAGCTTGTGTTATGGGTACTAGATAACTGATATACATAATACAATAATATATTACATAGAAAACAATCAGAACAAATATCTGCAGATCGTACACAAAATTTTCGAGGCGGGAATCGATCCCGCAACCTCCTGCGTCGCAGGTAAACCTTCGCCTACCGCACCACATCGGTAGTGTTGCCAGTCTATAGTAATACATATATGCCAGTCAAAGGATATTTCCCAGTTTTCCAGTAAAACACAGGCCTGCGCGGGGAATAGTTGTAACTGTTGGTGAAATCGGGCCTTATTTGCTAGAAGTAGTTTGCGGCTAAGAGCAGATCATTGTAGACCCGAGGTTAGGCAGCGTAACCAGAGTTTCTATTTACCTTGAAGGGAACATGGCGGTTTGCTCTGACCCTAGCTTAGACAATATACTACATATCGATTGGTTCGACTGTTATTTGAAACGAAAAGTGTTACTTTGAGAATTATTGTGTAAAAACAGTGGCATAACACCATTGAAAAGTAATCATTCCATAATCATTTACAAGTGAATTAGTAGAGTATTGTTTGAGAGATAATTTAATAAATAATACTGGAAAATTCACACAAAATCATCTAGCCTAAAATAAAGTAGAGCCTTGTCTTTTGGGTATTCGGTAACTGATCGAACTGATTTAATATAATGACATGCAAAGATATATATTTTTTGTTATGTATAGAAAACACGCAGGACACCCGGAACATATACCTACAGAACGTACTCGTATAAACATTTGTCCCGAGGCGGGATTGGACCCGCAACCGCCTGCGTCGCACGCGGACGTTCACTCGCTGCGCCACAGAGGTCATCTAAGGTATTTATCATGATTTATCTTACTGATAATGTTGAATTAATTTGTTTTTATGTGTTTGAAATTTAATTTAAACTAGATTCTAGGCTTAATCTAAAATAATACAAAATGTATTGACTAGCATTATCGGTTCATAATCTAGTACATATTTGAATTCTTTTGTCACAGGATTTTTCACATTTAACGATATTCCCATACCCTAGCTATTCGTTATGCTGCAATTAATTTACACCTTAATGGTAGTTGGTTATCCTTCCTTGGTTCAAATTGAATTAATGGTAAATTACCTGGAACACAATAGGCGTAATTACTCAGTGATGGTAAATTTAGCCCTGATGCCGACCTCAGCAATATTAACTTGGTTAACGACCGTGTTGACAATTTTATTAACTCTAAACAACACACATAACATCAGAATAACTCTAAAGGCCCATACGGACTAACCACGTGGTTTATCCGCTTGCGCACAAGCGGATAAACCACATAGCAGATTGAAAAAAAAAATAGAATGGCAGATTATGAAAAAAATCGTAGGCGTCTTCGAGTGACCATGAAGCGCACTCCATGGTCACTCGAAAACACGTACGATTTTTTTAGATTTCGCAAAAGCTTCCATCTTTTTTCAGTAAATTCCACATCTGGCACAGATCGCCAACACCAACTGCACCAAATTTTGCCTCATGGCTCTTTACCTTATCTATACTAATATTATAAAGAGGAAAGGTTTGATTTTTTGTATGTTTGTTTGTTTGTAACGAATAGGCTCCGAAACTACTGGACCGATTTGAAAAATTATATCACCGTATCCGTGGTGAACAGAGGCTATATTATATTTTCAAAAAAATAATCCTTACTAAAACTCTAATAATGTAACCCAAGGTGTGAAAAATTTACCTATTAAATTCCTTGCATATCAATACGCCATTTTTTCTAAATAAACGTGGTTGCCTAGCAACGCTCTTTTGACAACAAAGGTTTGATAACAATTTACTGTATAGAAACTCTTTTGTTAGGTTGCACGCCTTTTTTGATTATTTTGTAGTAAAGCGTTTACATTATCTTTGATTTTGTATCTGTAGACACGATAATAATTTGTTGTCGTTGTGTTTGTTCATTATTATTCTTTCAGATTATTTGCGAAAACTGACTACAATACCCAAATCATAAGTTCTCTATCATAATGGTTGAGACAGACTGGCGAGAAATATTGAGCTTCTCACAGCGAGAGCTCGGGCAGGCTGATAAAGAAACTTTGCAAAGGTATATCATGGATGGAAGCGGACGATATTGAACTCAACTTTTCAGATCTTTCAGGCGACAGCGAGGCGATAGCGAGGCGACAGAGAGGCGACAGCGAAGCGACAGCAAAGCGACAGCAAAGCGATAGCGAAGTGAACAAGAATCGATCGCTTCAACCCGTCGATGACGTGACTACGAAAACCTTAAAGAGGAAGGGCACCACTTTCATTATACATGTATGTATTGCTAAGACATGCACATTGATACCAATTTGTCTGACAAACGTGGGAAATACGGCAAAACCTTTTTCGGGGGAGCAAGTTCAACTGTGGAGTTATATGTCCTGATAAAGAGGCTATGGTAACCGAAGCTAAATAAAACATCAACAAAGTAAAAACCCTATTCCCTCTACATAGTATAAACACTTTTAAATAGTTAATCCTTTAACGTAGGGTCATTAAATAGCTGCAAAGTTTTCTAATTAGGCGTTAGACATTAATCTTCCGGGGCGGTCGTGACTGGCACAGAATCGAAATACATGAAACTGTAATGAAGGGAAACTAGCCTTTTAGGGTAAACTTTTGAAGGAATGAACAAGGTAATTTGGAGGAATTAGCTGTCCGTGTTTCCTTGCAGAAGAACTTAAGTAGGGATCTCAAATAAAATACTTTGGTTTATAATGTAGAATTAATGATGAAAATCGGGAAATTTTTTGAGTACCGATGTGGTGCGGTGGGTGAAGCCTGCGATGAAAAAGGTTGCGGGTTCGAATACCTTGTGACAAATGTTTCTGTGATCTGCAAATTTTCGTGGGGTATTTTCTATGTTCAATAAAAAAACTATCTGTGTAATGTATGAAGAACGATTTCTTAACAAATTAGAATTAGTAATAACAATTCAAACAATGGAGCTAATTGTAGACTGTTAATGCAGCAAAAAAACTCTACAGGTAGCTTTTTTAGCTGCCTGTAGATTGTAAGCAAGGTAGCTTTTTTATCCCATACAACAGTTCCCATGATTTATGATTACCTTTAAAGGTTGCCTGGGAGAAATCGCTATCAGCGATAAGGCCGCCTATTGTTCTGTTTGTTAATATCTAGATATAGGTTTTTATTTTGTAATTTTTTTTACATTCATTAATTCATTCTTAAAACGATTCCATAGACACAATGCGTGAAAAGCCGCGAGTAGAAACTAGTTTATACTAAATAAATAAATAATGCTGGACAATTCACACAGCATTATCTAGCCCCATGGTAAGCAGAGCTTGTGTTATTGGTACTAGATAACTGATATACATAATACAATATATTACATAGATAGATATTTTTTATTATACATAGAAAACGACCAGAACACCCGGAACAAATATCTGCAGATCGTACACACAATTGTCCCGAGGCGGGAATCGAACCCGCAACCTCCTGCGTCGCAGGCGGACCTTCGCCCACCGCGCCACATCGGTCGTCTACTAATCTTAAGTTAAGTATTAAAGATGAGATAAGTATAAATAAGAAAATTAAAAACTAAGTTTGTTTTTATAAAAGTCAAAGGCAACAAGAAACACTTGAAACTTTGTAACTTAGATCTTAAATAAGTATTTAAAACTTATTAAATTAACAACTTAGCAAGTTTTTAATGAATTGATATTGCGATGAAAAGGGTAAGGAGTCGTGAAGAAAAAATTGATTTTAATTGATTTTCAAGGTTCAAAATGCTAATTTCCAAACTCTACGGCGCGTCGATGGGACTTTCAACGTTTCAGCGTCTTTTTTATTTATGTTTCCGAATATTTTAGTGTTTCTTTTGCCTTCTGGTGATGGCGCAGATTTTAAGGAAATGAATATTTATAGGTGATAACCATCATCATTATCAGCCTATAGCAGTCCACTGCTGGACATAGGCCTCCCCCAATGCGCCCTGTAGCCGTTAATACTAGGTGTTATGTTAATACTAGTTGTAATATTTTGTCGTTTAGTTGTTTCAATAAATTGTAAACGAGTAGTAGGTTATAATAATAATAATAAGAATAATAATAATCCATCACAATAGCCTGGTTTTATTTCATTCTTTTTTCTTTGCAATAGTCTCTACACCTGGCGGATATCATCTTTGGGTGTATCATATTGTGCACCCGAGGATGATACCCGCTATGTGTAGCCATCGCCTTTAGATTAACTTCTCAAAGGGCCTCTGTGCTGTTGGCTTCGGCCCCACGCAAGCCTTCCAAAGGACCGGGTCACTTTATGGCCCGAAATCATGGTAAATGAGAGACATAATAATAATAATAATTCATTTATTTTTCAGATTACAATAGATCCATAATGTTAGTAAGAATAAAAACAAAATCTTAGACTAAGTTAGTTATTAAAGGTTCATGTTTAGGTGTGTGTTTGCGTTGTTTCGTCATATTCATACAGTCTTTATCACCTACATGGGATTGAGAATGTCGTCATCTCGGATAATTGACGACCGATGTTGCGCGGCCGACGAAGGTCTGCCTGCGACGCAGGACGTGGAATACGATCTGAGCGGGACAGCATGAGAGATGACTTCATTCTCAATCCCATTTTTAAGTACGCGGGTCATCATCATTATCATCATCAGCCTTTAGCAGTCTACAGCTGGACATAGGCCTCCCCCAATGAGCGCCATAGCGCCCTGTCTTCAGCTTGCCGCATCCAGCATCTACCTGCAGTCTTTCGCAGGTCGTCATCCCACCTGGTCGGAAAGCGTCCTACACTACGTTTACCGAGTCGTGGTCTCCACTCAAGAACATACTGCATAGGCTGATGATGATGATGATGAAGTATTTTAAAGCTTAAATCTTTCGGTTAAATGATGATGGATGATGGGGGGTCAACGAACGATGCCACTATGCTTGCTAAGAGGACTTAGTATCAAACCAAGCCAATGGTACTTGTGTTAGTACCTACTTTTGATATTCACTTTTTAGCTTTTTCTGTATAGCCAAATATCTAAGTACCTTTTAGAAATGTTTGCATGCCAATGTGTTTTGGTGAAGTACGTGATATTACCTATTCTAATGTTTAAGACTTTGTATTATGACCATATTTCTTACAATAAATGAATTGAATTGAGTAGTCTTATTATCATATAACTAACTTGTTGTGTCTAATAAATAATTTATTTCTTCCTATACTTAATAAAACTTAATATTTTGTTCTGTCCTATGGTATTCCCGGCTGTTCTTCATTTGTAAATCTAACAATACAGATGTGCATAAAATTAATTCCCACTTATGGTCCCTCTTTCATCTCACTGGTGAGCAAATAGCTCCGTCCCTTTCTCCCACTCCTTATAAGGATACGCATATTAAGTACCACATATTTTTCCCTCTCCACGCCTCGTCCACAATCAACTAAGAAATAGAATACAGAATTAAGACAGTAACCTTCCATAAAATCCCAAACAATAGCAACTTCTGTAAATAAGAGCGTATAAATTACCCACCTCAGTATAAACGGATGGTGATATTATACAAAACGTAGGAAGCTGTTGAGAGCAGGCTTGGGAGGTGGTTGGATTGTGAGCTGGGCGATAAGCGATAGCGTTTTTATACTGAGCATAATGCTGTTGGAAAAGTAAAGAGTTGTTTCAAACCAAAACTGAGAAAAGTACAAAAGATTGGCTTAGGGTACATCTCATCTGTGGATTAGCTTAGGATACATCTCATCTCCGTCTCGAAGAGCAGAACAACGATTACAAACATTGGGAAATTGACGAAATAATAAAATAAAAGAAAATCAATTTCCCACAGTTTTCCCATACAAAATCTTCGTTCGTAACCGTCACACATTGGCTGTTAGGCGGTAGGAAGGTCACGTCAGCTAGTTACTAATAAGTTATAATTATAAATAAGGCACCTTTTACCACAGCATCCGTAAAAAACGTAGATAAGCAGTGTTTGCTAAGGGATCCAGATAAGATGACTGACTGATTGTATGAGATTTGCCAGATTATACAATAATGCTTATCATGTTCGTTAGATTTTTGACCAATTTTATTAAAAAACAGCGTCGGACTTATTGTTAGCATTCCAATTCCACCTGATATCCGCTCCGCTTCTCGCTCAGCGATGGTGTCGCTAAAATCAGTTGGGTTGGGTGCATTTATATTCTTTACGAAGGAGGTACGCCAGAGTTTCTTAGCAACTGGGTGTAATGTCCAACTATAAACTTAGCTCTCAACTCGAGCTATATTGGTTTTTGTAAGTTACGTTAAAATATTATTTCGGGAGCTATTCGAATTTCGTCTTTGCTGCTTAATTTTACGGTCCAAATATTCGTGGAAGGTCTTGTATTTGGTGGCGGTTAATGGATTTCTTTCTTCAATATTATGTCAATCAGGATTTCTGAAAAATCAAACTAATATCACATCACAATATAATATAATAATTAGTATATACGCAAAGTTTGGAGGGATGGATGTTTGTTAATTCTTCGCGTCAAAACAGTCTAATTAGATAGCAATAATCCTAAAGCGTTTCCATTGAAACAACGCGTGTAAAACGGCGAGCAGAAACTAGTTGTAAATAAAGTTTGGATGTTAAGATGCTTGAATGTTTGTAATCTCTTCATGTTAAAAGTATCTACTGAACGTATCGCCGCCGATCGGGTTGAAATTATGCATAACTGTAGATTTAGTTGTAAAATATTGGCTACTTTTTATTAGACAAATCACGTGCAAAGCCGCTGGTAAACGCTTGTTTGATCATAAAGAGGTAGTTTTCGATACCTCCACCACATAAAACTTTTCATCTGGGCCATGTGTGTGTTTGCTATTATTTTCATCGAAAACGTCAAAACGAATGAGACTGCGTAACTTTCCTCCTTTATCCAAATCCTAGGAAAAACTGCATGTGAATTTGCGGTCAAAAACGACTCCTCCATATTTGGAGAAAGCACATGTTCCAGCCCATTCAAAATTTAATGACGATTTTCCAGAAACTTATTGCAATTTGAGCGCGCCATTTCGCAAGCAAGTTTGGTTCAGTATTCGCCAGAAGTTGCATCCGAAATTCATCCTTATTTACATGAAATAATTCCAAAGTCTGAGTAGAGTGCGAACGAGCTTCAGTTCTACTTCTGGATTTGAATAATGTGCCGATTCGTTAACACAAGACGGCTATAATTAAGGCAGTAAGCCTTTTATGAGTAGCCGACGACGTGCACCTTTTTCTGTTTCTTTTTTCAGGTCTTTTTTGAAACGGTATGCCATTCATTTAATATGGGTTACCTAGTTAATTGGATTGAGCTATGGTTTCCTTTCACAAGCTTTAGCAGAGAATATAAAATAGTATTTACCTTTTAGGTCGCCTGTACATAATTTGGTTATGCGTGTCCAAATTCACTTTGGTGTTATTTTAGCACAAAAAAAAACATGGAGTTGCTGATCATTTTGTTACATTGAAAAAGATGACACTCTCAAGGGTATTGACTGGCGAGAGTGTCATCTTTTTAAATTTGTATAGCGTTACACAGCGTGGGTTTGTGAAGTCAGTTCGGGGAAAAACCGCTCGTAACGAGCAATGAGCAACGGGTTTTAGCCACAGCGCAACATATCACCATCAGCCTAAGTTAGTCCACAGCTGAACATGAGCGGCATGTTTTGTCGAACCATTTGGGGAAACGCCTGGTTCCGGCGGGTGTCTTAAGAGGAGACTAAGGTATATCTACCCGGGGGGTGGGCAGCGGCGCCTCCTGTAGAACAATATACCACCATACTGCAATCCTCAATCAGCAAGCCCAGCGTTGGGATTATAGGCATTACCAAGGAGAGCATCCAGCATTGTACCTACTAATAAAGACTGTTGAGGTTGAGGTACACCATTTTATCTTCCAAAGTTATTCAAATACAAACAGCAGCATTCTAGATGCAGTCGTCGACTCCGGAACATACTCAAATATCAACTGAATTTTTAACGAATATCCTTCACCGCTGCTTTCAATTTGACCTCTATTGTACAGATGTGAAACTATTTTTTAAAAGCTTTCTGTATTATTAATCTAGTAACACTGCCTGCCTGTATTTTTAGTAATGTTTAACATTAATTTATTCTCAAAAAGACAAATTATGATAATGCTACTTACATGAGAAAAAGGTTCTTAGGCTAAGTAGGTATAAATGGATACATAGGTTGTGGTCGTACAATTAGCTGAGTCATGTAAAAGTAAAATAAATAATCAAAAATCTTTAATTATCAACATCATTATCGACCCTTGTTGGGTATAGGCCTGTTGCTTTAATTTAATCAAGCTTAAAATTGTTTTATTGGAACCCATTTCTGGAAAATAATATTTCGGAATACATTTTATTCTACGTAAACCTATATTAAAACTATGGAAGAATAAAGGAATTAAATTTGCAAATCAAGATACTTAGTCTCGAGTAAATTCTGAGATAAAAGCTTTGAAATAAATTAAGTATAGTTAGGTAACAGAAAAAGAATTCAAAACTAAAAAAAAAGTAAAAACTAAAACTAATTTTCTTTCTAAAATATTTTTGGATACAAAATATCAAAAACGTTTATACAATGAAAAAATTGAAGATGGTGTTAATGCCGTATTTTTACGTGTTTTACTCTAATTTATTGCTTAAATGGAACTGACTTAGAAGATTTAATCTAATATCGCAACCCCTTAGTGACCTAACCGACGAGTGTAATCAGCGCCGCATGTTTTTGACATGCACCACAATGCTGAATCTACTTCCTTTGCCATTTCAATGTTATTAGTAAGCCTTTTTCATTTTTGTGTATAATTTTAGTAATTTATAGGCAATTATTTATTATATTATTATTGTTTTTACTTATGATTTTTTATCTTCTCAGTTTTTATAGAAGAACCGATCATAACTGAAGTACACGGGTCTAAGCTTCAGGAAGGCGAACTTCACTAGGAAGTTCATTTTGAAGAAATTTTCTTAATATTCTACATATTGTGTTTAAGATTACAGCCTTCTGTAAAAGGATAAATACGAGTAAGTGGACTCTGGCAAATCTAAATATTCTATGGATTGGAATAACTGTTTTGGAGTAACGCCGGTTGATGACAAAACTATTGGGACAATAGATACGTTTTGAAGACGCTACATACGAGATATTTCATTTTTCAAGTCCACGTTTTTTGATATATTATTAAATTAATTAATTGTTTATCTCCCTTGTAGGGATGAATACAGGTTGTTGACCCCAGTGATTGATGAATGTCCTTACCATCGAAGGGAAGTTCCTAAGTTATGATCTCCTCTCAAGGGGACTTTGTTGTTGAAGGGTGTTAATATAAATAAATGGATTGACGAGGATTATAAATTGACGTAATAGGGGTGATATTCTGTTGTTCAACTCACGCTCTTTGCAAGCTTTTGTCCCATGTTCGTCACCATAGTCCAGTGAAGCGTGATACTTTAAATAAAGTGCAATATTATAATTGATATACATATTGTATTGAAATAAAACAGCTGAGCTATGTGCAAACTGTGGAAAAAAATATACGGGTTGCGACAGTTATCGAAATCCAATATTTGTAGATATTGATAATAATAGTAAGGTATTTTAAATAAGGAAAATAAAGTAAGCCTTTTGGTTATAGCTAAGATTTTTAGGAAAAAGATATAAGTGAAAAAACTAGCTGTAATTGTTTTATTCTGTTATTGTAATTTTCTTGTTATTTAATAACAAGAAACAGGACAGACGATATTGATCTTTACCACTAAATGTGAGTGGGTTAACTAAAAATCTTGCTATCGCGATATCGCACTTTATATCTATGTATAATGTTTTGTGAAATATAAAATATTTATTTGTGTTTTATATAAAATAATACAAATTAAGAACTGATAATAATAATGATAACAAATTAGGAACAAATAAGAGAACACAGAAAGGCTACCGGCTCAGCATTAAATGCTACATTGACACAAGCCAATGCAGCGCTGGTTTTCAGCGGCGCCAGAGTACTGAGTGCAGCACAGTTTTCTACTTCTTATACATATATTCTATGGAAACGAACGCCATCATAAATAACGTTATAAAAAATAGCAATAAGTTTCCAAAACCACGTGTGTAAAAATAAATAGAAATAAATAATAGACAAATACATAAATACTTTATTGTACACCAGATGCAGATCATTTCAAAAATAAATTACATGCGACAAGTACAATGGGCGGCCGTATCGCTTGGAAGCATAATGAAAGATTCAACCTCATCATCATCATCATCATCAGCCTATAGCAGTCCACCGCTGTACATAGGCCTCTCCCAATGAGCGCCATAGCGCCCTGTCTTCGGCTCGACGCATCCAGCATCTACCTGCAGTCTTTCGCAGGTCGTCATTCCATCTGGTCGGAGAGCGTCCTGCACTACATTTACCGAGTCGTGGTCTCCACTCAAGAACACGTTTGCCCCAGCAGCCATCGGTTTAACCTATTTCCACAGAATAAACAGGTATTTAATATGTTATAGATTTTTGAGAAATCAGGTTAGGTTGAGCATTAGCACAGATATAATAATACTATAGTATTGGCATTAGTAAACCTACAGGATAAATAAATTTTCCAAACCAAAGAAAATTAACGAAACAGAAACAAAACCGTAGAACTGGAGTTGAACAATTGAAACATGCTGCAAAACTCTGTATTTGATTTGTAATCTAATAATATTATGTTATTTACGGGGCCAAAGCAATAAGTTCTTGTTTTCGATGAAATGTTGCAGGGCCCGGGCCGTGGCGGTGGTGTAAGTAATGAAATGTCGGATAGCTTAAAAAAACACCAGAAAAAATATCAAAAGTACCATGAAATGGCGATTTATTATATCGGAGGCCATAACACATAGGGTCCCGGTCGCTGAGCCATATGAGAAGGTAACTTTGTATGTACTATGCTTCATTCATTCTTTTTGTAGCTTCTAAAACGTAATTAATGTACAAAATATGAAAATGAGTATTCGATTTGTAATTTTTAATTACTAAAATTCTAATATCTGCAGCAACAGTGGTGACCATTTTAAGAGTTTATCTGATGACTTCTTCAAATCTACATGTGCCTAGGTAAGCAAAAGCGTTACTTATTATTTCAAGCTGCAGTTCGCGTCACGAAAATGCTTCAATTACGTAAAATATTCTCATAAGTCAGCTAAAAAGAAAACGCTCTTAGTTCAAAACTTCGTCGTTTAAGAAGGGGGAAATTTATTCATAGAATTCAATTTACTTCAGGTGTGGTTTGACCCTTAACGGGGAATAAACGGCGCCATTAAGGTTGACTTTGCCTTTGTTTTTCGGCAAATAAGTTACTTTTAGGTGGAAGTTCTTGTGTTGTAAAACCATCGCATTTTTTACCTTTTAATAATCTTATTGTAGCAAAGTAATCATCATCATCAACCTATGTTATTCCACTGCTGGACATAGGCCTCCCCCAATGAGCGCCATAGCGCCCTGTCTTCAGCTTGACGCATCCAGCATCTACCTGGTCGGAGGGCGTCCTACACTACGTTACGTTTCATACAGCGGCCGTCGGTTCTTCGCGAGATATGGCCGGCCCACTGCCACTTCAGCTTGCTAATTCTTAGAGCTATGTCGATAACTTTGGTTCTTTATCGGAAGTATTCGTTACGAATCCTATCCTTCGGAGATACTCGGAGCATAGCTCTTTCCATAGCTCGCTGAGCGACTTTGAACTGGTCGACCAGCCCTATCGTGAGTTGTCCAGCTCCGTAGGTCATAAGTTATGACCTACGGAGCTGGGACACTCACGATGAACCAAAGTTATATGATAACGGGTAGAACGCACTGAAAACTTTCGTTTTCAAAAATTGCAGTATGGATGACGAGAATACTCGACGTAGTTTCCCAAAGCAAAGTAATACCTTTGTAAAAATGTATATTCACTTCAAAAAAACAATTTTCTATTTGAGTTAAAAGTTTGAGATAAAGTCTAATTAAATAAATAAATAATGCTGGACAATTCACACAGCATCATCTAGCCCCAAGCTAAGCAGAGCTTGTGTTATGGATACTTGATGACTGATATACATAATACAATACATTACATAGATAGATATTTTTTATTATACATAGAAGACAACCAGAACACCCGGAACAAATATCTGCAGATCGTACACACAATTGTTCCGAGGCGGGAATCGAACCCGCAACCTCCTGCGTTACAGGCGGACCTTCGCCCACCGCGCCACATCGGTCGTCTTGTTTATCTTCTGATAAATATTGAAGGGTTGCGGTAGGGAGGTACATAACATTTACTGTACAATGGTACATTTATTAGGTATCGGTTAGCAGATTTTTGAAAATGGCAACGGGTTCGGAATAGAATACGAGAAAAATGGGTTCATAATTTAGGGCATCGATCGGTTGAATTATAGAACCAATGGTGGAACCCAAGTGCCTGGATAATTCCTCTCTGGGTCGGATAATAACACCCAATACGATGCAAATCCCTAAAACCCAAAGGCCATTCTTCATACGCTTCCATTATCAAATATGACTGGCCATAGTATAGATACGTTGCTTTTTAAAAAGGTGTAAAAGTTTTATGCACCGTAAATGGAAGCAGCTATTCTCGTGACGGCGATAAGTCAAACTTGTCGTAGCCGCAAAAATAGGTGCAGTTTCGACATTGTGTCGATTCAAATTAAAACTTATGACGTAACACATTGTTGTATAGACATTGTTGTAGAAAACGTAAGACATTGTTGTATTTACATAATCTTTGCTGGATCTGTGATTAGTTTATAAGGTTTTTTTAATATTTTTTATACATAATGCTTATCAATTATATAAATTGTAGCTACAATACATTTAAACATTATGAAAGAATCGCTCAACTTTCTTTTTTCTATCTTTTCAGAAATATTGAGAGAAGAGAACTAGATTGGGGTAGACGAAGGTGTGTGAACATTATTTTTTATCTGTTACTGAAAATATCGAATTCGATATTTTATACTTAATAATTACTGCACCTAAAGTCTAATTGTTCATACACTTCCAGTTCATCCTAAGGAGAAAAGATCGCTCTCAGCGATAAGGCCGCCATTTATACCTTTATTCTAAGTTTTTATTTCTGTATTGTTTTCTGTGGCATGATAAAGTGTTTTCTATCTATCTAAAGTCTGTCGGAGAATTTTATTGATCGGTAGTAATTAATGACATATTTTGTTCGCTTTTATTTTATTTGTATTTAGTATCTTCTGTATTATCCTTACAATGTGGAGATTTTTCGTTTAGTTAAGTAAAAAAAAAATACCTTGAAGTTGTCATGGATAAAAATAACCGATTTATCAACCTTTTTCGACCTTGGCACAAAGTAAGTACATACCATACATTTCAAAGAAACCAATCAGACTAAAAAGCTAAAATTTTATTTGTATTATTAAAATCATACCCAGCGAAATGAGATGTCAATATTATAGTAATCGTTTATCTCGGGATAAGTGATTGCTATCGTTAAATCAATGTTTCTACAATCCATCTAAATAAGAATAAGAAAATATTTAAGGGGTAATGAGTTCGTCTTTACGAGACAAGAACGAACGAGCGCCGCGCGGGGAAGGCGAGAAAGGGAGGCAAGAGCGGCAGAATGATCGGCCCGTGCGCAATTGCACTGTTTTTTATTTTTTCATTTGTTATTGCTCTAAAATAATACTGTTTCTCAAAAAACTTAAACATAATTGTCTAAAGTATTTATTAGGGAACACGTAGAAGAAATTTCATTACAATAATATTAAATAACTAGCAAATAAAACTGGTTTTTCCGTAGAGATATCTCTGTAAAAATGAAGATTTAGAGGTAACTTTGGCATTTTTTTCTATCCAGTCAAGTTTAGTCAATCGTGTTTCGACTCCCATATCTTACTGACTAATATCCTAAACTTTTGATCTTCATCAAAATATATTCGAAAAATAGGTGTTTTGTTCCCTTAAAATTGAATTTCCGTTTAGACCGTGCGTTTTGGGACTCATTTCACCAGTGTTTTCTTAAAAAATAAAACATGAAATATGCTAATAATACTTTTGACTATTTTATTCAGTCTATAATTTTCTAAAAGTAGGTTCTAGGACCAAAACAGGATATCCTCCTCAGAGTTAAAGGATATTTAATTTATTGTCAAATGTATTAAACACATTATTGCCGTAGAAGTTTCATAATTATGCGGACATAAACATTTTTGTATGCGTTGACTTAAAACTCGATTTATATTATCAAGGCTCCAAGAGCATACTTGAGCATAAGATCTTTATTGCAACTGACATAAACTGACAAACAGACAAAGTGATCAGTATTATTAAAAATATCAGTTATGTATTGTATTATGTATATCAGTTATCTAAGTGCCCATAACACTAGATTAGAGACCACTGTGTAAAATTTCCGACATTATTTATTTATTTCTGTTCATAACTTGTAATAGCAACTGGATTTCCTACAATATCGACACGTTCGGAGCACTCGATGTAATGAAAACGCTATGCGAATCGTCAAGGGGAGATCATATTTCGTCACATTATCCCAGAAATACTTCCCGTTGAAGCATTTCTTGCGTGATGTTTGGAAACGTCTCGGAAATTTTATTTCTTCTAGATCGGATTACTATTGACTGTTGTAGCGGAATATTCTGCGAACAGGCATTATATCAAAAACTTCAGAATTCGCCTGTAAATACGTGCTTTAAGAGGCAGCCTTGTAGGTATCGATGTGCCCTTAATGTATAGCTTGTGATCCTACACGTGAACGACAGCTATCGTGATGGTATTGACCAATGGCACTATCAACCATCCTATGGAATATTGAAATTGAAAAAATAGATAGTACTTTCGCTGCTATTTGCACGTAGAGGTTGGTATAATTCCTTGGTTTCAACACCCACACTTTGACGTGCATCCCTCCATCTTTAGTTTATTTCATTGTATTGTATTTTGAATGTTTTATTAATCACTAACGACCCGCCCCAGCTTTGCACAGGTGCAATGTCGATACTAATTTGGGGTAGTGTGGATTAATTAATAAATCATATAAACCTTCTCCTCTTGAATACTATAATTATTGCTGAAAATTGTATTAAAATCCGTTGAGTAGTTTACAAGATGTACGCAAACAGACAACGGAAGCGACTTCATTTTACTATACCTATACTATGTAAAGATAAAACTTATACTAGTCTTATTTATAAGTCACTACAAAACGAATAAGGTTTGTCTAGTGTCTGCGGCTACAGCCTGTTTGCCACACATGAAGATGAATGACTAAAAAGTCCCAAGGAACCCCTGAGGCCGAGAATAAAGAAGCTTCTTTTCTCACAGTCGGTTATGCCTATACAACTCAAACATTCTTGCTAACTCAGACAATGTTTCCAAATCACAACTTTTAACGAGTTGTAATAGCTTTTTGAAGCACTTTTTTAAGCGAAACAAAGTATCTTCATTTACATTGCCATAGATTTTTCTTCGGAGACATCAAAAGATTTCTTAATTCACTACCTACAACATTTTTTTAAGTAGGGATATAGTTATTGGTATCATATTAGAGCCCTTTGAAGGCGCTTTTTGCAGAGAAACACTACTTACATTATAGAGGTATTTTCTGCTGATTCATCCCGATGGCGGTGGATTGACAAAAGAAGTGATTTTGGTGCCGTCAATAGTATGTAATTAAAACTTTGTTATGTTTAATCTGTGGACTGTTACTCGAGACACGACGTCACCCCAATTTAAAGTCCAGCCTGAAAACCAGTGTCACTATCGTTAAGCTGAGATTGGACCTTATTAGCCGCGCACATAGGGAAAGACCAGTTTTTCTAACACTTGGGACTCTATTACCACGCTACATTATGTAAAGTCTAAGTCCTTACGACTTATGTTGTTCTGTATTTTTGTGTGTTTTCCTTTTTTTGTTACTGTTTAAATTGTGTGTGGCTATCAATAAATTCGTTTATTCTTTTTTTTTATTGAATTGTAGTCCTTAAGTTTGTGGACAATATAATAAAAAAAAAAGTTCATGCATTGATTTGAGAACTGGACGGATAAGGTTGCGTATCGGTCAAACCTGAGAAATGTCCCTTCTATTCGTTCGTACTCCGCGTCTGTATTCTATGCCGATGAGAAAGTTTGCCTTTTCTTAATCGTTGCTTAAACTACAGTTAAAACGGGTATCCGAGATCGTCCAAATTGAAAAATAACTGAGCGTCCTCGCGATAAATTCAAACAGGGAAGTTGGAGCTTAATCGCTAAGATGGAATTTCGGTCATTCGTACTTTGTTCGAGTTCTTCGAATAAATGTCCAAGTTTGTTTCGCGTCGGGAGTTTTTATCTTTTTCATTAGTACATTGGCTTGACTTAGAAAGAAAATACAGCATATTGCGCGTGCGGGAACGCGTCTGTGGCATCGCCCTTCGAACAAAGCACAGAAAAATCGCACCAACAACGGTTCGTGCACTCCAACTTCTGAACGAGTACGTTGCACGAGTTCTAGCATTTCGACATATTCAACGACAAGCTCAATATTATAATGAAAGTCTAGTCTTTAAATATATTTAAGCTTTAACATAGTTTTATAGTTAACTAGCTGCGCCCCATGGCTTCGGCCCGCGTGGAAATCTATGTATCAAATGGTTTATAAACCTTTCTCTTGCTATTACTATCTATAAAAAACGCATCAAAATTGTTTTATACTAACTAGTGATGTCATAGAGTAGCGAGGGATTTGGTTGTACTGTAAATTCTATCTTCTTTAATAAATAAATGCATTGAAAGTACCCAGGAGCACCTCCGTCATCTATAATCTTTGCACAATAAATTCCCCAAGAACATCATCGTGCCAATGTTTCAAAAAGCATAAAATAACAAACTTTGGAAGAGGTACCTAAACACCGTGTAAACATTAAATCGTCTACCATAAATATGTGAAAGCGCGACGTGAGATCCAGAATTTTCCTTGAAATATGTTATTTTCGAGCATAAAGTCGGGATTTCGCGATAATATTTCACCGCTCAAATGCAGGTGCGACAGCTCCTATCTGTCTTTGAGTTTAAAGAATGTTCTAACAATGCTTAGAATACATTGACCCATAAGTAAACTAAGAAGAGTTTACTTTTAAGGTTTACCTCGTCATCTTAACGATCCTAGGATTCAACATAGGTACAGTAATGGGTTTAATTATAGTCGATCAGCGAGCACGATATGTGCTCGTTGTAGTCGATGGACCTTTGCTTGGAAAATCTCATCTGATGGAAAGTGGAGCATGTTCCAAACCCCAGCGGTACGAATGATGAAGATTACTATTAAATTATAAATAATAATATATTTCTTCTTAAAATATCTATTGAAATGCTCAGCAGCACATTTGGCAGTAAAACAATTATAAACATCTCGGTAGACACGAAATTAAAAAATAATTGAAAACTGAAGAGTATGTTACATGTGAATGTAACCCAGTTCCCAATATGACAAGCCAAGCGCCATAACAAATATCAACTCTTCCATAAAGACAGGAAATAAAGATAAATCTATAGACCGACGACCCGGAAAAACGTCAACCAACAAATAATAAATTCAACGACGACAGATGCACATAGAAATTCAAATAAGTTCGAACCAAAACTAGATATTATTCTTGCGATGAGCTACATTCCGTGGATAAGCTTCCGGGATCTAGTTAATCTTTTAGGTTATGATATGGAAACTCTGCTTCCTAAAATATAATAGAACTAGCTGTGCCCCGCGGTTTCACCCGCGTTAAACTCGAATTTCACATTATTAGGTAACATTTTTACACCTTGGGTTACTTTATTGTAGTTTTAGTAAGGATCCCTAACTTTTTTGAAAATATAATATAGCCTATGTTCACCGGGGATAGTGTAGCTACCCAACGGTGAAAGAATTTTCCAAATCGGTCCAGTAATTTCGGAGCCTATTAAATACAAACAAAAAATCAAACTTTTCCTCTTTATAATATTAGTATAGATGACATTTATTTCGACACTTATGTACACAAAACACAAACAAAACTAAACATAGAACATGGAGGTATATAAGCTATATTACAGAAATGGTGGGCGTCAGATCGAGCTTTGCCCCATGACCTTCTGCTGAAATAGCATCCTTCCGTCTGCATGTAGGTGTTGGCTCAGCATGTGCTGAGCGATTGACGCAACGCTTTTTTTTCAGCCAAAAACCTTTAAGTTGGCTATAACTTAATCAAATAGGAAGTGTTTTAATAACATTCAAGTGGTAGTAAAATTTTCTTTGTCCATATTTTTCTATCGTGAATTCTCTATTTGCCAATGGCTTTGATGACTGATTTTTCAAATATTCAGGTAGGTCTGAAGTATTAAATATTTGGAAGATAAATTTTGGGGTTGGATCGCTGTCCTTTATAGCAGATAGGTAGGTATTTAAAATTTCATATCTGACCAGATAAATACGATTAATTGCATAAGAAAACATTTTTTTCCTGAATTTACTTGAACCCTTGAGACCACTGAACATTGACTGGGTCTAAACACATTTTCGCTTCATCTTGCAGGCATTTCAGTATTTCAATCTTGACATAGGTACCAACCAATTCGTACTCCTTCCTTAACCCATTCAATGCCTCAAGTTTTTATTTCTTTTCATTATGACCCACTCCTTTTTTTGTTTTTTTTGGGTTGTAAATAAATGTTACTGATTATTAAATTACTAAAACAAAATTAAAAATTACAATACTTAAAAAATTCTAAGTACAGATAGCCAGCAACGCATATGGAGCGTTGCTGGCATAAACCAAAAAATGTGTAAAACGCGAGGAGTGCGTTGCCGGAGCTGAATGGGTTAAAGTAAACTATTGCTTACTCTGCAATAGCCATATCCATTTACAGTATCATTCAAGTTTCGAGAGCATTCCAGAATATTCGAGAATATTCCAGTAGGTTGATATCACATTCTTGTTTGGCCCAACTGTTGACAATACCCGTTTAATATCCGTTACTATGAGAAAATATTTTTGCAAGTTTAGAGTAAATATTCATGGAGATTAAATATACATTAGAAAATAGACTTTATTACAAGGCTAACTTGAGGGGTTAGTATGACTTTGCACAATAATAAAGCGGAAAATTTTTGTGTGAATATAATATACCTACCGCTGACTTAAAAGTTTTTAAAGTTGTAGTGTACCTCACCTTATCTCAACAGCCTACATTGGTCCATAGCTGGATGCAGGCCTGATAAGCGCCTTATTTGCTTTCATCACATGGGGAGGTAATGTCCATAATCCCCACGCTGGGCATGCGAGTTGGGGATATCAGTTTGTGGTAAATTGGATGTTCGTCCACCAACATCCAATTTACCACAAACTGATACAACTGCGCCACAGACAGAGGTCGTCATACACACTTCAACACTTCTCACTAATAATAGTAAAATGTGGCACTCTGCATACAATTACCCAATATCCCAGACGGGCTATATTGTATTCAGGCCTCGTCACCAAAGAAGTAAACCGAAGCTAGTCAAAATATTCTGCTTAAAAGTTATCGTAAAGAATCGATAAGAAACAAACAATAGTTTCTAACTTGACTCAAGTAACTCCATGGCAAGTATCTAACTTGAAGCGAGAACGTAAGTCGCATGTAATGAAATAAGTTTCCGTCCCCAGCTTATATCTCTGGAGATTTTTAATACTTTAATATCCGTCTCCGTTGAAGTTTGTAAGGTACCTACGTATTGTTGCACCTTATTTATCAACGCGAAGGAGCTGTCAAAGTTTTACAAAAAAAATTATTTCATCAGTAAACTATCTTTTGTTTTGATATTCGTCTATGATCATATTTGTTTAACAAATAAATAATGCTGGACAATTCACACAACATTATCTAGCCCCATGGTAAGCAGAGCTTGTGTTATGGGTAGATAACTGATATACATAATACAATACATTACATAGATAGATAAGTTTTTATTATACATATAAAACGACCAGAACACCCGGAACAAATATCTGCAGATCGTACACACAATTGTTCCGAGGCGGGAATCGAACCCGCAACCTCCTGCGTCGCAGGCGGACCTTCGCCCTCCGCGCCACATCGGTCGTCAAAATTATTTATTATTCATTTCTGTTTAAATTATTATTGCGATAAAAAATAGATAATTATTTAAAAAATAATTCAAAATTACAAGCTAATAAGACACGTATCGGGTCTATGTCCAGCCGTGGACGGTTAAGATGATGAAACTTATTTTCGTAATTCAGTTGTGTTTAACTACTATTTTTTGTCTATCTATTGATTTCTGTATATCGTCGAAACGGCTGGACCGATTATAACGATATTTTAGATAGGCGACGTTAGGTATAGTGCGTAACTTAGGCTAATTGTATTTTATGACAAAGAATTAGGGTTCCGTCCAATCAAAAAACAAGATATTGTGACATCTAATACAGGCGAAGCCAATGGCCACATTAGTTATGCAATACAAATAACCCGAGTTTAAAAACACATGCACATAAAAAACTTCAATCACATTCAGAATCGATGAATGAAATCAGAGTGAAAAGTCAACATATTCTCCGAGTTTGGTTCCCCAGGGACTCTGATTGATGGATCAGAGTCCCTGGGGAACCAAACTCGGGGGGACTCGAACGATTCAAGATTGGCTCTCTAACTGGGGGTTCTAGAAAATGGTCGTTTATTACTGCTGTAAGATTAAAGTTCTGTTTTAGCTTAAAATTTATATTCGGATAAGAGCACAGTGATGTGAAACCCTATCCCTCTTTGAAAAAACTTATGGTTGTTTTTACTCGCTGTTCATAGTACAGAGGGTAGGCACAATAGAAAGTGGACAAATCCAGAAACGGCCTTTTTTAGAACAAACAAAAAAAAAACAAAAATATATGAACAGAAGGAGGTTATTCTGAAGTCGATTAAAATGTTGTGGTTGAATTCATGTCTAAAATAATGCATTTAAAGAAATGTACACCGACCGTTTTAACTGCAGGAGCAAGAAAAAAAATTATCGCCCCCTGTGTACTCATGTCCCATAAAAAAACCACTTCTGGACATAGGCCTCCCCCACTTAGCGCCATAGCGCCCTGTCTTCAGCTTGCCGCATCCAGCATCTACCTGCAGTCTTTCGCAGGTCGTCATCCCACCTGGTCGGAGGGCGTCCTACACTACGTTTACCGAGTCATGGTCTCCACTCAAGAACAAGTTTGCCCCAGCGGCCGTCGGTTCTTCGCGTGATATGGCCGGCCCACTGCCACTTCAACTTGCTTAATTCTTTGAGCTATGTCGATAGCCTTTGTTCTCTGTCGGATGTATTCGTTACAAATCCTATCCCTCAGAGAAACTCCGAGCATAGCTCTTTCCATAGCTCGCTGAGCGACTTTGAACTGGTGGACCAGCCCTATGAATATATATATAACTGAATATATAACACCACACAACCTATTTGAATATAATATCACCTTGCTGTCTGAAAATAAAGAATTTAAAATGTATATAAATAACCTAGGACCCTAAGACCCAGGGCTTATTTTTATTATAACTATCTCATTACGCATGATCTCGGGCCATAAAGTGACCCGGTCCTTTGGAAAGCTTGCGTGTGGCAGAAGCCAACAGCACACAGCCACAGCCCATTGAGAAAGTAAATCTAAAGGTGATGGCTACACTACACATAGCGGGTATCATCCTCGGGTGCACAATATTATTTAGACAGCTATGTGAATAAAGCTTTTGAGTTCTATCTTTACTTAATAAAAGTAAATTTAAGCCGGCTATTTAAATAAGAACCTTACATCCTATATATTAAGATCCTATAAATAACATTGTTCTAATAAAAATACGCCCACAGCTATCATAATGAAATTCTTCTCATATTAACTTCTGAATATTCATAGTTCTTTTTTATTGTTTATCAGCGGACCTACCCGGCTTCGCACGGTTTCAGTATGGTTCCCTAAGTTTTTTGAAAATATAATATAGCCTATGTTCACCGGGGATTGTGTAGCTTCCCAACGGTGAAAGTATTTTTCCAGTCCAGTAGTTTCGGAGTTTATTCATTACAAACAAACAAACAAAAAATCAAACCTTTCCTCTTTATAATATTAGTATTGACTTATTGTTGAGAGAGTTATCAAACTTAACGTGACCAAGCTTGCTAAGCTAAGGAATTGAACAAGGTCGAGATTAAATGGATTATATCAAATATAAAAGTGCTTTATTTCCTTTATTTTTCCAGGACACACAGGACTCTTGGACACGTCGCAAAATTGATATTACATAATCAAGTAAGACTAGGAAATAAAGTGATTCATATCTCGCGAAGAACCGACGGCCGCTGGGGCAAACGTGTTCTTGAGTGGAGACCACGACTCAGTAAACTTGACGCCCTCCGACCATGTCGGATGACGACCTGCGAAAGGCTGCAGGTAGATGCTGGATGCGGCAAGCTGAAGGCAGGGCGCTCATTGGGGGGCCTATGTCCAGCAGTGGACTGCTATAGGATGATGCTGATGTGATTTAATAGCTTATATCACAGATTCAGATTCAGATTCAGATTTCTTTATTGTCATAATTCTTACATAACAGTGTACAATATAATATATATATATATACATATCAAATATCAAATATATCACATATCAAAGTGCTTTATTTCCTTTAGACCTTGGACACTGGACACGTCGCAAAATTTAAATAACATAAAGACTAGGAAATAAAGTGATTACATTACCTACTGTGAATTTTTTATTTATTTATTTATTTAAAATTTATTGCACTATTAAAGGTAAAAAGTATTTTTATCACTAAAGTCATTTAAAACGGGATATTTGCAATGATTTGATTTTTGAGTTATCCAATATGTCGGCACAGTTTCATGCGCCATGATCACGGAATAACTGAAATGACTTTATTGTGAACCATGATAGTTTGAAAAGCTTTATGTGATTTTTTTACAATTTTTTTTTAAGGTTATGTAAGGACGCTAACAAGAAACCTTTACCTTAGAGGGTAACACAGACTGTGAAAGTGCCCAGGTGTTTCTCGCTATCCTCGTACATAGTTTAGCTTAAGGTAGCATTCCGTTTTTAGCAACCGCGACGCGCGTCCGCGACTGGGTCGCGCGACCTACTGCTTAGTTAGTATGAATTTATATGGACAGTTTTTTTACCGGTCGCGCGACACAGTCCCGACATTTGTTTATTGCTCCATATAAATTCATACTAAGCAGTAGGTCGCGCGACCCAATCGCGGACGCGCGTCGCGGTCGCTAAGAACGGAATGCTACCTTTAGTTTCGTAATTATTATTTAACTTAACTTCTCATTAGGTTCATAAATGCTGTGCAGCATAGTTTCACTAAACACGTTTCAACTAAATAAAGCGTTCAAACTTGCATTATTAAAACTTTCAAATAATAATTACTCTAAAGTTATTGTTTAAAATATATTATAATCTATGTACCTAATATATTGTATTAGTCTGTTATCTACAACGCAAGTTCTGCCTAGCTTGGGGCTAGATGACGCCATGTGAAAAGTACAGTATTATTTGGAAGCTGAGGTGGCAGTGGGCCGGCCATATCTCGCGAAGAACCGACGGTCGCTGGGGCAAACGTGTTCTTGAATGCAGACCACGACTCATTAAACGTAGTGTAGGACGCCCTCCGACCAGGTGGGATGCCGACCTACGATAGACTACAGGTAGATGCTCGATGCGTGAAGCTGAAGACAGGGCGCTATGGCGCTCATTGGGGGAGGGGAGGCCTATATCCAACATTGGACTAACATAGGTAGATGATGATGAGGATGACAAATATTAAAAGAAATTCTTGTTGTTAATCTAGTTTTTCACTTTGCTCTTCTCTAATATTCCTATATATAGGTACGGTCGCACTTTATTTGCATGGTATGTTAAGTCTAGATAGGGTAAGTCTGCCTGTCTTCAATCATTCGAGGGATTTCGTTGTGACATTCCATTTCCTCGCGAGCTTTTGATATGTCTCCTGAAAAATTGTATGAAAATGACGATATATATCTTGCTTTAAACAAAATGGCTGCCATTTTGAATCGATTTGAGACGTGGTCGGGCGGTTGATGAATTTAACAAGACTCGTTCATGTTTTTTGTTCAAGTTTTTTTTTCGGGATGATGGGTTTTAAGTTAATCCATTTTGTTTATATTCACATCAGTTTTTTGGAGTAATGAATATTCCTTCCAGTCCGTAAAATCCGGCATTTTTTCAATTCAGTAAAATAAAAACCCATTAGTTTCGCGAGCGTGCATCTAGAGGATTATTTACGTTTGCGTAGGTACATCAAAATAAAAAAATTAACGAATATTTAGATTCCTCCGGAACGGATCCGGCTTGTGTTTTTTTAATCCACTTACCTCATTACATCGAGATCGTGTTAGCTCTAAGGCAGCTTAAAATGGAAAAGCCCCCGGTGAAGACGGTATAACATCCGAGCTCTTGAAAGCTGGAGGAGCTCCTGTTATACAGGAGCTACAGAACTTCTTCAACGCCGTCCTTCACAGTGGGAGAACTCCAAAGACGTGGTGCGGGAGTTTGGTGGTGCTCTTTTTTAAGAAGGGCGATAAAACCCCCCCATGATGATGACCTCGTTACATCGGCACATACAAAAGTGAAGTGAATAAGGGGCGTCAACATCAACATCTTTCAGCGCCTAAGCCCACCTCTTCTGCCCGCTTTGCTCGATAACTATGCTACGACGTAACAATAACAATTCCTACAGCTATTGCTACATCATAACCATAGTCGTAGCAAATAATACGATATAGCAATGGAATGCGCTTTCTACACATAAAAGTCAAGCGTGGTCAACCCGCTTCTAACTGCTATTGTATCGCGGGTCCAGAATGAGATGGAACCTACGTTTACCGAGTCATGGTCTCCACTCAAGAACATGTTTGCCCCAGCTAAAACCGTGCGAAGTCGGGAAGGTCCGCTAGTATTTAAATAAAGATTTAAAATCGTTATCTCATACATTGTACAGTGACTAAATGGCTTCCCGAAACCTTCAAACGTTCGAGAGCTGTCTGTCATCTGATGCCGTCAATATGAAATACATCTAAAGGCTACGAGTTAAAGCCCATATTTATATGCACATTTTAACAGCGTGGTAGTAATGCGCCTGGTTTGCAAAAACCTTTACTCTTATAAGGTTTAATTCCATTTTGACAAAGCGTGGATTGTTTGAAATAATTAGCGATATTTACTTTGACATATCTCGCGAAGAACCGACGGCCGCTGGGGCAAACGTGTTCTTGAGTGGAGACCACGATTCGGTAAACGTAGTGTAGGACGCCCTCCGACCAGGTGGGATGACGATCTGCAAAAGACTGCAGATAGATGCTGGATGCGTCAGGCCGGAGACGGCGCTATGGCGCTCATTGGGGGAGGCCTATGTCCAGCAGTGGACTAATATAGGCTGATGATAATGATGAAATCGAGTCATCTCTTCTCCGCAGCCTGCCTCTCCCTGGCACAGGGGGGAGGGGGCATCCTGGGGGCAAAATCCTGGTGGGAGGGACACTGAATGGTTTGATACCTTCACAGTAATGTGTAAACAGACTCCAAGTACACAATTTAAATCTATACCCACCGTGGGCAAAGTATTGCAATGCTCAGGTAATTTGGATGAGTTATTGCCCATTAGACGTTGTTATTGGTGTTTTGAAAAAGTAGAGAAAGGGTAATGCTTGTTTAAAGATGCTTCTTTATAAATTATGGCCTGTTTATTCGTTTCTTTTTCTGCTATTCCAATTGTTAATGGGAGTTCTCGTTTTGGTGGAAATATGGTTTTCATTTTGTGGAAATATGGGTTATGGTTATTAAAAAATACTTAATAGTATCGGCTTAAATGTTAGGATAGATTGTATATTTGTTTCGTGTATTTAAACCTATGGGATTTATTTTATTTATTTATGAAAAAAATCCACAGCTCTTAATTATATATTAACTTATCTTATAACTATCACTAACAGCCAATAAACGGATTTACATTATTATTATTAAGACAAATAACACATTATTATTAATAAGGACGACATCACCAAAAGTGCCGAAGATGATGGATGGGATGATGAAGATGTGCTCCGAGCCGAATTTTGAACATTTTTGTCTGAAGTCATTTAAAACGGGATATTTACCATGATTTGATTTTACACAGTTGCATGCACAGTTGCATGCGCCATGATCACGGAGTAACTCCGTGATCATGGCGCATGCAACTGTGCCGAAATATTGGATAACTCAAAAATCAAATCATGGTAAATATCCCGTTTTAAATGACTTTAGTATTAATAACCATGATAGTTTCAAAAGTTTTATTTTTGTCTGACATTGTTAAACTAATTTTGCTGAGTGAAATATTTCTTAACGACGACCGATGTGGCACGGTGGGCGAAGGTCCGCCTGCGACGCAGGAGGTTGCGAGTTCGATTCCCGCCTCGGAACAATTGTGTGTACGATCTGCAGATATTTGTTCCGGGTGTTCTGGTTGTTTTCTATGTATAATAAAAAATATCTATCTATGTAATGTATTGTATTATGTAAATAAGTTATCTAGTACCCATAACACAAGCTCTGCTTACCATGGGGCAAGATAATGATGTGTGAATTGTCCAGCATTATTTATTTATTTATTTCTACACTGCCATCAGCATCCTCTTAAAACCAGTGAGCTTTGAAAGAATGCTGTTGCAGCCTCCTATCTTCAAGAATATAATTTTAATTTTGTATGTTTTAAGTATTACTTTTCAATTTGTTTTTTACTTGTTGTGTGAATTCTTTTTTGTGCCAGTTTATTTTAATAATCTGATTTTATTTGATTCCCTTTATTTGTGATAATTCTGTTTTATTTAAATTTTACTACTAGGTATTTTCTTTGTCTGTCTTTTTGTGATTTTTATTTTCTTTATTTTTATGATTTGCATAATTTAACGACTTAGTTTTAACTGTAATGTTACATATCATCATCATCATCAGCCTATAGCAGTCCACTGCTGGACATAGGCCTCCCCCAATGAGCGCCATAGCGCCCTGTCTTCAGCTTGCCACATCCAGCATCTACCTGCAGTCTTTCGCAGGTCGTCATCCCACCTGGTCGTAGGGCGTCCTACACTACGTTTACCGAGTCGTGGTCTCCACTCAAGAACACGTTTGCCCCATCGGCCGTCGGTTCTTCGCGAGATATGGCCGGCCCACTGCCACTTCAGCTTGCTAATTCTTTGAGCTATGTCGATAACCTTGGTAATGTTACATATAATGTATTAAATTTTTATAATAAACAATAAACAATGATAATGATGAGGATCAAACAATCTGCGACGAATTTCTTCTTCTCAACATCTCCAATTGTGCCACATTAGAAAGCAAATAATGGAGCATATAATGGAACATGCCCAGAGAGAAGTCGTTCAGCTGATACTAATTCCGTTGCTACCAATGCCGGCCCTTAAAAACCATGGAGAATGAAGCAATGATGGTTGAACAGTTTTATACGAAATGCCCCTAGTTAATGATTTTTCGTCGAAATATTCAGACCAATAGTTATATTTTATCTCATAACTTTTGACTGCGGTTTTTTTTCGACGACTGCGATCTTTTTTTTTACCTAAAGAATTCGTGCTGCCGCTCTACACAGCGGTTGTGTTGCGCCGCACATGCGTTTCGTTCGAAAAATATTACGGCTTTGCTGAGTCACACAGATCTGTATTTTCTCAGCCGCTGCGCTAGTGTGGATTTACGCATATTAGTCACTTGTAGAAAACTCATACCGTGTGATTTCAGCACTCAAAGTGTTTGCTTAGCATTATCCAGATAGCTTAGTTGTAGCAAAAACTAATTAGATACAAACTTGGGCAGAATTAATGAAATTTAATAAATAATGAGGAACAATTAGGCTAACATCTGTTGTTCTAATTGCTTAACTTTTGTTAATGCTTTTATTCTTTTGATTACCTAATTTTAATAATGTTTGAAGTTTTATACAATTTAACTTGATGGCACTTGTTATTCATATTAGTTGAGGTAATTATTATTTTACTAGGCTTATTATTATGAATATAATAGGATAGAAAAAACATTTATTTGGATACAGGTACAAAATTTATAAATCTAAGTCGCTCAGCGAGGAAGGATTCTCCGAAGGATAGTATTCGTAACGAATACATCCGACAGAGAACCAAGGTTATCGACATAGCTCAAAGAATTAGCAAGCTGAAGTGGCAGTGGGCCGGTCATATCTCGCGAAGAACCGACGGCCGCTGGGGAAAACGTGTTCTTGAGTGGAGACCACGACTCGGTAAACGTAGTGTAGGACGCCCTCCGACCAAGTGGGATGACGATCTGCGAAAGACTGCATGTAGATGCTGGATGCGGCAAACTGAAGACAGGGCGCTATGGCGCTCATTGGGGGAGGCCTATGTCCAGCAGTGGACTGCTATAGGCTGATGATGATGATGATGATGACAAAATCTATAATATAAAAATAAATCGCTGAATGTGTTCCTAAGCGCAAATCTCGAGAGCAGCCGAACCGATTTCGCTAATTCCTTTTTTAGAATATTCCTTGAAGTACGAGGATGGTTTTTACGGAGAGAAAAAAAGAGAAAAATTTAAAAAAATGCCTGAAACAAATGACCACCCGGGCGAAGCCGGGACGGGCCTCTAGTACAAGTATAAATAAAACAAACGGAAAACTAAACCAGTTTGTGAGGAACATGGAAGTAAGTGACACAAAAGGATGATAGTAAATAAAAAATAAAATAAAGTGGCTATGCGCCGAGATAATAATAAAATAAATAAATAAATAATGCTGGACAATCCACACAGCATAGCCCCAAGCTAAGCAGAGCTTTTGTCATGGGTACTAGATGACTGATATACTTAATACAATACATTACATAGATAGATTTTTTTATTATACATAGATAACGACCAGAACACCCGGAACAAATATCTGCAGATCGTGTGTGTACGATCTGCAGATATTTGTTCCGGGTGTCCCGAGGAATCCAACTCACAACTTCCTTCGTTAGAGGCGGCTTCGCAAATTTTTTTTATTAACCTTCAACAGACATAGTATCAATGGGTCTATTTCTATTAATATTATAGAAATCATCCTATAATATCAACAGAAATAGGTAAATCTATTTAGGCAAATAATAAAAATATTATTATACAGCCGAAAATAGAACCTGCCCTTTTTCAAAGTCACTTAAAAACGGATAAATAGTTTGCAAAGTAAAGTTTATAACTCTGCCCGTGCAAGGTTTCGGCAATTCTGTGGCAGCTAAAACCTAGCTTTTGCAGTTTCAACTACTTCTATGCAGTGCTTCTTGCGGTTGGTAGATATCAAGTCATGAGCTTTTAGACATAATGGACTTTAATAATGGAATTCGTTCATATGGAAATGTGTTGGAACCTACAGAATAAAATAAAACCCAATGTCATAAAATTTTATTTAAACTTGCCTAATTAATTTGGCTCATCCTTTACTTTGGTATCGTGTGAATAAGTAAGACCAGCATCGTAGTCTAATAGGACACATACTCGCACATTTGCTAAATTAACTGAAGACCTTCTATCAAAAAGAAAAAAGTATAAAATCGCTTGCTCTTCCACCTTGATTACCTTTGTGAGTCCAGAATCGCAGCGAACTGCGCACATTTACCCAAGTAAATTTAAACCTTTACCCATAAAGTATACGATATAAATTCGCTTGTGTTTCCACCTTACTACCATGAGAATAGTGAGTCCAGAATCGCAGCAAACTTGCGTATATTTATCCAAGTAAATTTAAATCTATACCCATAAAGTATATGATACAAATTCGCTTGCTCTTCCACCTTGATACCCCGAGAATAGTAAGTCATAAGACTAGTCGAAACATACTCTCACATTTACCCAACTAAATTTAAACATATACCCATAAAGTTTACAATAGGAATTCGTTTGTTCTTCTACCTTGATACGACGCGAGTGTTTGTCCAGTGTCGTGTATTACAATTGATATCGTTATTTTCAAAATAAAATAGGACTGTAACATTTATTATACAAGTTATTATATAAGTACAAATAAAAAGTAAAAGTAAAATGTATAATTTTCTTCATAGGTCTAGGTTAGCTATACCTACAAGTCTAGTTTATAGAAGAGTTATAATAAATCGTATAGTCTAGTGGGACGTCAATTTAAGAAATTATTGTTAAACTTCATTCAAAATGAACATAAAACGTAAGTATCCGCTAACACTTCCACCTTGTTGACCTGGTGAATAGTTAGTCCAGAATCGCAGCGAACTGCGCAAATTACCCAAGTAAATTTAAACCTTTACACACAAGGTATACGATATAAATTCGCTTGCTCTTCCACCTTACAACCGGGTGAACAGTTAGTCCAGAATTGCAGCGAACTGCGTACATTTATCCAAGTAATTTAATACCTTTACGCACACGGTATACAACATAAATTCGCTTGCTCTTCCACCTTACGATCGTGTGAATTGTTAGTCCAAAATCGCAGCAAACTTGCGTATATTTACCCAAGTAAATTTAGACCTATACCCATAAAGTATATGATACAATTTCGCTTGCTCTTCCACCTTGATACCCAAGGAATAGTTAGTCTGGTATTGCAGCCTTAAGACTAGTGGGACACATACTCGCACATTTACCCAAGTAAATTTAAACCTTTACCCATAAAGTATTATGATATAAATGAGCTTGTTCTTCCACCTTACAACCGTGTGAATGAATCTCAGCGAACTGCGCACATTTACCCAAGTATATTTAAACCTTTACTCACAAGGTATACAATATAAATTCGCTGGCTCTTCCACCTTACGACCATGTGAATAGTTAGTCCAGAATCGCAGCGAACCCGCGCCATAAGTCTGGGGCCCAGCGGCGTGACGGAGCGCCTTTAAGACACGCCACTTGCCTCCTTAATGTATGGATTGTTTGGCACGGAGCGCTTTAAAGCGCTTTCAGAGTTTTACTTTTATTATAATATTCTGTTTCGCTATTGCCTGTTTGGTTATTCAGGCAAATTTAAGGGTTTCCAACTCGAGCTACACAACCTCCTAGGGTCAAAAATTGTCACAGCTAAGAAATCACGTACGCATGTACCTGTTAGGTACAAGCGTAACGTACGCCGTTGGTGACGTATTTCTATCCGGCCATTTCTATAATATTTTTTCAAATAATACGTGTTTTTTTTTAGTTTGTATTTCAAAACTAAATGAAAACAAAATAATATTCCTAGTGTAGGGTCTGATGTAAAATTGGCCTTTCCCCAGTGCGCGGCTAAACCGTACCAGCCCCAGCTTAATGTAGCTACCGCCCGAGGACTACGTCTATATTCTTAGTACTTAATTCACTAGTTTCAAATAACAAACGTATACCTATAGTTAAACCAACCCTCCGTAATTATAGCCCAGTCCAAATCCGTGCCGACAACATATCCTCACAAACAAGTAAGTACCTTTGCACAAAAGAGACTCAGCCATTTCCTTCCCGTAACGAGGAGCGTGACATTGAGAGGGGTCCCAGAGTTGCCAGCTAACAAGCGAACCTTGCTAAATAGATGTGCCTGACAACTTATTATTTTAATCAAGCTTCTCTCACAATATTCACTAAATAAACAACATTTTATTAAAGTAATTTCTTGTGAAGATTCGTAGGATGATCTAATGAGAAGGCGTCTGTGCCTAAAATAGAATTCTGTGAATTATAACTTTACTTTATGCTTGTTTATACGCGGAGTTTTCCTCACGAAGGTTGAAAAAAACGGAGCCGAGAGATACTGTTATCCTATATAGGTTATACAAATTGATGATTATGAATGTGCTAGTGGTTTCTTTTTCACTTCTTCCACTAGTGGACAAACAATTTTGTGAATAGAAAAATACCCAATTTCTTATTTGATAATAATCTCGCCGCAATGTGTGCAAAACACAAAATGTAGCGTTTGCAAAACCGAATCATGAGGTAACATTGTTGGAAATCAAACCACAAAAATACCAATAAACTTCCAATAAACCATACTCAAACGAATAGGCAATATTAGCCGGTAGTTTAGCCAATAAACTAACTCAGGTACCAAAGCCAGAGTCCATATTCAACTAAATTATTCGCTGTTCCATTAATAATAATGCCGGACCACCCAAACAGCATCATCTAGCTAAGCAGAGCTTGTGTTATGGGTACTAGATGACGGATATACTTAATACAATACATTAATAGTTATTTTTACTATACATAGAAAAAACCCTTATTTGTCTTGTTTGCCTTTTCTGCGTTGCAGGTGGACCTTTCCGGCTACGCCAGATTGTATACCGCATAATAATGGTATCTTCTCAGAATTACACAATATATTGGCTTTTTATCTTTGATATAAGAAACTGCAGATGGAGGGACGCAAGGCAAGTGTCAAGGTTGTAACCAATCTATCAATCTCTCCGGGGTTGTAAAGGGGACTCCAATGTCTCGTCTCCCAAGCCAACCTAACCTGCATGTGGTACACCCTGATAACGAACTAGGCTCGGGTGAAAATATCAAACAATCTTCGTAATATAATAACTCGTTGATTTTACAATTATTTTCGATTTACTTGACACTGGTACCAGACACAATTGCCATTAACAAAGAATCATCATCATCAATCTCTGCGCCCGTACTATCTAGAGTTTCTTTTATCTATAGACGATTCTGCCTTTAGACCATCATCATAGTAAAGCGAATAATTAGCAGAATCCGGCCCAGGATTTAGGTCAAGCAGTCAAGCTGAAATCCTCTATCTGTCAGGCTGCCCATAGCTTCCGGGTGTTATGACAGCTCTGTCGTATGTTCTCTTTGACAGCGGGATTTGAGTGTTGGCGAATTTTGTGACGGCTTAAGTCCTTTGGCAGGCTGGAATTGGAAAACTTGAGTGTGAATCGAAGCCTATATAATTCGATTGTTTTGGAAAACCTAAAAACCGACTACGAAGTCCTTATTACACAGTTTTTCGAGTCAAATATCCAGGGAATAAAATTTGCAGTTATCTGGTACCCATAACATAAGCTTTGCCTAACTTGGGGCTAGATAATTCTGTGTGAATTCTCCAGCATCATTCATATTATTATTTATATATGTGCTACTAATAAAACTTGACGACCGATGTGGCGTGGTGGGTGAGGTCTGCCTGCGACGCAGGAGGTTGCGGGTTCGGTTCCCGCCTCGGAACAATTGTGTGTACGATCTGCAGATGTTTGTTCCGGGTGTACTGGTCGTTTTCTATGTATTATAAAAAAATATCTATCTATGTAATGTATTGTATTATGTATATCAGTTATCTAGCACCCATAACAAAAGCTCTGCTTACCATGGGGTTAGATAATGCTGTGTGAATTGTCCAGCATTATTTATTTAAAACAAAACTGAATTAAACTGTAAGCAGTCCCACTTAAAAAACCTTTCATTAGGAATGCACAGCCAGTCTCGTCTGTAACGTACATCTACGTTTATCTACATTCATTGTGTAATTATGACATATGATATTAACGTGGTTAATTGCCATAATGAGCTTTGCGAGTTGGAATATTTGACGACGCCCTGGAGATTGGCTGGAGATGTCACGTATTTTTAGCAGACGTCGTTATTTAGAAGGGTATGTATCATCTAAATAACGACGTCTGCATAAAAAAAGAAGACAGCTTTTAAACATTTCTTCTTCATTCTTCTTTTTTTATACAGTTAGCCACCTTCACGTTACGAATCTGGTTATTACTGGAAGCCTTTTTTAGTTCCTTTCACCTGTAGTCACAAAGTACGGCTGCAAAACTCAACGTATAACTATTCTCCCTTACTTACCAAAACGGGTTTTCGGACGAATTTTATTACTCTGACTTCCTAATACTTTTTACATTATAAACCATCTCGTAAGAACCAAAAAAAAAATATGGTATCATAATTTCTAAGTGAAAAAGCAGCTCATATACATATTGTACAACATTTCCGTTTTCGATCGATTAGAGTACGGATCAGACGAGTACGGCTTATACGAAAACCGAAAGAGGTTGGCGCCAGGTTTGAGTAAATTTACCTAAACGTAGGTCAAGAACCCTTAAATTTAAATCCGTATCCATACTAACATTATAATTTGGAAAGTACACTCTGTCTGAGTGTGTGTCCGTTATCTTTTCACGGCAAAACGGTTGGGGCCGAGGCTGTAAAGCGTTTTTTTATGAAAATCAAGTAGTTAGTCAATACATTAATTTTGCTTCAACGAAAGGTTAGGAAGTTTATCGCGGTTTTCCCTTAGTTATTCACCATAGCTTGCAATAAAGTATACTAGCGTAAAAAAGTGTTATCGTCTCTATTTCTTTATTAATAATTGGCCTTTTTCTACCGTAACTTGTCTACCTCGGGCCTTACAGCGCAAGATGGCGGATCGCCACAACCACTGCGCGCAGACATCGGTCACTTGGACCTGTGCCCACGACCGTGTTAACTCCACTTTATGAGACCAAGCTGTTGCCATTCATTGGTTATGTAACTATTGAGCACAGAAACGATAACGTTTCGGGATTGCCTTATTTTGTGAGTAAAAAACGAGACGGAAAAAAATGCGTTATCTTTCTGTGCACGAGTATAATTATTTGAGTATGCTTTTGATTATTATTTACGTCATAATATACTTTATATCAACAGTAAAAAAGTCGAGTATAATCTAAAATAATTTGATTGGTTTCATCATCAATATTAATAATCCACTGTTGGACATAGGCCTCTGTCTGACTGATTGTTTTAAATAACTACTAAAAACCGAGTAAAAAAGGTGACGCAAGCTTTCAGATTTCTCTTGGTTTTTCGTTCACTGATTGTGTCCACTGTTTAGTTCGTTTCAACATAACATTGTAACAGCCATTTCATAATGCCGGCCAAAATAGCCATTTATCAGCCAGCAGATTAATATTTGAATACATTTGCATACACGCATAATCGGTGTTACATTGTTTCGTCGATAAAATTTATAATTATCCGAGCTCTATTTTGGCTCTGTTAATTATTTTGGTAATTTCTGAATTATGGATAGGGGATAAATTCTCGTAATTTTGTTATGGTTATTACTTCATTTGTATGTTAGCCTGGGCCGCATTCTGCGACAGAATGGCTTTACTATGGAAGTCGCAGCATCAGCCATAGATGCAAGAAACTCTACTCCAATAGATAAGACACTTACATTGACTTATTTTGCGTATTGACTTACCTTTTGTTTGACCAATACTTTTTTACTTTTTATCGATGTTGATCTCATTTGGTAAGCACTACATCACTGTCAAATTTACGTCAACTATTGATTACGCCTACTCAATGTCAATGAAACAGACACTGGCAGAGTCGTAGCGAAAAGCAAGCGGCGCCAAAGCAAAAAAAGAAGTTGAAGTATTTTGCAAGACATCACGTCTGCAGACTTGATTATTTAACCCGAAATCTTCTATTATATATAAATCAATCGCTGAATGTGTTGCTAAGCGCAAATCTCGAGAGCAGCTGAACCGATTTCGCTAATTCTTTTTAATATTCCTTGAAGTACGAGGATGGTTCTTTCGGAGAGAAAAAAGAGGAATTTAAAAAAAAATTGCCTGAAACAAATGACCCCCGGGCGAAGCCGGGACGGGCCGCTAGTCCTCTTATAAAAGAAACTCTTGAAGTTCAAGTTCTTTTATTGGTAAAATAATTGTTACACGTCAATCCTTATTATACAAGTCTAAGTTGGTTTATACTAGTTAATTATAACATCTACATATATTATATCATCTATAACAATAATTCTGTAAGAATATTAATTAAAATACATTTATTCCAATAATACGTTAAATAGATAGATATTTTTTATTGTACATAGAAAACGACCAGACCACCCGGAACAAATATCTGCAGATCGTACACACAATTGTTCCGAGGCGGGAATCGAACCCGCAACCTCCTGCGTCTCAATGTAGCTTTAGACCTGGATCTTTTTATCCCGTAATGACGCGTTGACGCGTGCGTAGTCGCGGGCAGAAGTGAGTGGTGAAATGGTGGTAAATTAGCCCATTGAAAGTTTTAGCCGAAAAAAATAAATTTAAAAAGATTGATTTTTTAAAGATTGCCTGTCACTATACCGATCACAGATAGAAAAAAAAAGTTCTTGAGTAGAAACCACGACTCGGTAAACATAGTGCAGGACACCCTCCGGCAAGGTGGAATAACGACCTGCGAAAGACTTCAGAGAGATGCTGGATGCGTCAAGCTGAAGACCGGGCACTATGACACTCATTAGGGGAGGTCTATGTCCAGCAGTGCACTAACATAAATAGATATATTTTTTAACCTTTTGTGTTATAATATTATTTCTTATAATGTGTTCTGTGTAAATAAAAGAAATAAATAAAATAAATAAATAATAAACTAAAATAAAAGAAAATAAATAAACATAGGCTGATGATGGTAACACAGAAATAAAAACAAAAAAGCTTAAAAGCTCTTATTCCTAAAAGTCTTACTAAACACATATTCCTCTGAACAAAGTTAGTAGTACCTATCATACCATTAGCGGGAACTTGGTAAGCACAGTTCCATATGATGTAAGGTTGCGACTTATCATAGTAGAGATATTTCTCGAATAGTTGTCGTTAAGCTGACACTCGAGTTCTAGTAGAGGGAAAATAGACTAGTTGATCGATTTCACGATGATGCTCATTGCTTGCAGTTGTTCTCAGATTATCTCTAGTAGATAAAGAATTATAATAATAATCAGAAAGGTTGATTACCCACTTAACTGGGGTTAAGTTCTGTCTATTTCAACGCATTTTTAGCCGACTTCAAAAAAGCGGGGGTTCTCAATTCGACTGTATTTTTATGTTAGTTACCTACCTCATAAATAACCTTTGAATGGGTGAACCGATTTTGAGGATTCTTTTTTTATTTGAGAGCTGGTGTATCCGGTGTGGTCTCATTTGGTCCAGAGTTGACATTGGCATACATGAGAAAACCATATAGGTCTTAAATTTGCATTAAATATCTATGTGCGTGACAAATGGACACATAACTCAATATAGCGGCAACCGATTTCTATGATTTTTTTTACACTAAGTTTAAAACTCATTTTCACCATTTCAACAGTTTGTTAAATGGGGCATTCCTCTAAGAGCACCCAAATGAAGCGCACCTAGGCGAAGCGAACCCAAGTACTTCCACATAGCGCACCTGAATTTGAAGAGTTAGGTACGAAAATAAATTGATTATAATTTACTGAGTTAGACAGTAATTTGGCGTAACATATAAAAACACAGTACTTACCGACACTGGATTGTTATGCAGAAACGGCTGCAACTCAGCATTTGCGGAAGTCAAGGAAGCGACGCAGGGGCTATGTTCCGTGACGCCATATAGTTTCGAATTATTTTTTATACATCCAACTTGTGACTTTCCAATAACTTAGAAGAAGTAATAAATCCCCAGTCAGTATAAATAACCCGAAGGTAAGGTAACATGGTTCCTGCAATATCCGCCGGGACACACTTGTCCGTGCCTGTCCATAAACGAAATTGGCCAGCGACATTCGTATTGCCCACCTAATGGAATATTTGAGTAAATGCTAGAATTTTGAGCAAACTAGGTAGTTGGAATGAAACGAAATGAAAACGAAAATGATAAAAAACTATAGCAGATAGATAGATAGATAGAAAACTGTATATTATACCACACAAATCCGAAAACAATACAGAAATAAAAACTTAGAATAAATATATAAAGGGCGGCCTTATCGCTGAGAGTGATCTCTTCCAGGTAACCTTAGGATGGACTGGACATGAAGGAACAATATAGACGGTGGCAATTTAGTAAATATAATTATACAATACAATACAATACAATACAAATACGCTTTATTGCACATCAAATAAAGAAAAATAAAAACAGTAAAGAACAAAGATACAGATGCACAATGGGCGGCCTTATCGCTAAGAGCGATTTCTTCCAGGCAACCTTTGGATGGACACGTAGCTAAAGTACAGGTATGACGGTGGCGTATTATATAACTATATGTTACTTGTAATTGTCGGTGTCGGACTTCGTCGGACAGTTATGTTTGGCTGTTGAATCTCTTTCCGGAGAATTTTAGTTATTCTAAAATACCTGGATAACTTTATTTTATATTCGGATATTATTCACACTGGCTGAAACAAATATCTGCACTGCACGAACAAACAATTTGTCCCGAAGTGGGAATTGAACCCGCAACCACCTGCATGACTGGCAGACCATCGCTCACCACACCACAGTGGCCGTCGGAACTTTATTTTCTACGTTAAGAAGTACCGTGAGCAAACGTATGTATGTAAAGTAAACCATTGAATGTACCTACAAAACTTCGTGGCTGAGACATTTTCATTTAAAATTATGTCGTCTAAACTATATTTTGAGTTAGAACTTCTCTGAAATACGAGTATATTTGACTTGGAAAATAATTACGACCTTAAATTCCTCTTTTTATTTGATCATATCTAAAAAACTACAAAACATCTTTAGAAACGGTAAAATCAAAGTGAACCATATAAATGGTAGTTTTTGTAAATTTTAGCAAAATCCTTACATCGAAACCCGCCAGCGATGTGAATTAAAAGCCACAGCAAAATTTCATGAATAGCAGACTACTGTGACCATTCAAACCGTACAGCTTTCCATTTAAACGTTCAAAACCTTTGAGGCTTCCGCGCCTCTCTTGGAACTATTTGATATTTCGTTTGTGACTTTGAAACTCAGCACTACGGCACGAGTGATGATCCTATGAGTTGTACCTCATAGGAGACTTGTAAGGCCTAAAGGAAATAAAGCACTTTGAGTTTTGATGCTTCAGCGGTGATGTTGTTATAAAACTTTGTACGTTACACAATTCCATCTAAAGGTTGCCTGGAAGAGACCGTTTCTAAGCGATAAGAGCCCATTGTACTTGTCGCATGTATGTCTTTTTGTAATGATTTGCATATGGTGTACAATAAAGCAATTTTGTATAGTATTCTATCATCATCATCGGCCTATGTTAGTCCACAGCTGGACAAAGGCCTGCCCTATAGGGCAGGCGCTCATTATAATGAGTGCCATAGCGGCCTGTCTTCAGTTTGACTCATCCAGTATCTACCTGCAGTCTTTCGCAGGTCATCATCCCACCCGGTCGGAGGGCGTCCTAATCTACGTTTAGCGAGTTGTGGTATCCACTCAAGAACACGTTTGCCCCAGCGGTTGTCGGTTCTTCGGGAGATATATGTATGTCCGGCCCACTGCCACTTCAACTTGCTAATTCTCAGAGCTATGTCGATAACTTTGGTTCACTGTCGGATGAATTCGTTACGAATCTTATCCTTCAGAGAAACTCCGAGCATAGCTCTTTCCATAGCTGCGAGATATTGCCGGCCCACTGCCATTTCAGCTTGCTAACGTTTCTTCTGAGCTTGGAAAATGGCTAGGCATATCAGCTTGCATCGGTAAACACAAACAACTTTTGACGACCGACATGGCGCGGTGGGCGAAGGTCCGCCTGCGACGCAGGAGGTTGCGGGTTCGATTCCCGCCTCGGAACAATTGTGTGTACGATCTGCAGATATTTGTTCCGGGTATTCTGGTCGTTTTCTATGTATAATAAAAAATATCTATCTATGTAATATATAGTATTATGTATATCAGTTATCTAGTACCTATAACACAAGCTCTGCTTACCATGGGGCTAGATAATGCTGTGTGAATTGTCCAGCATTATTTATTTATTTATTCATAAAATGTCAAGTGCGAGTCGGACTCGCGCACCGAGGCGAGGGTTCCGTTTAATTACAGAACCTTATTTCTAGACAAATAATGATTCCAGTTGAACGGGAAGAACGGGAAGTCCTTCTCAATTTACGAATTTACTATCATGAAATTACTGAATCTGCCCTCAGCTTCGCACGCGTTATTTCTGTGGAAATGCTTAAAGAGTGTGCACTTTAATCCAATAGGTACTACTAACACCCTGTACAAAAGTGTTAATTCAAATATGAGCATAATTATCTTCTATAATATAAAAATGAATCGCTGAATCTCTTGCTAAGCGCAAATCTCGAGAGCAGCTGAACCGATTTCGCTAATTCTTTTTTTAGAATATGCCTTGAAGTACGAGGATGGTTCTTACGGAGAGAAATAGAGAAATTTTAAAAAAAATGTCTGAATCAAATGACCACCCAGGCGAAGCCGGGACGGACCGCTAGTTTAATATAGATATCATATCTTTAGATAAATTTTACGGTGACAAAATATAAATTTTCAATTTCAATTTATTTATTCAAAATGAACAAAGAATTATCTCTAAGATACAACGGAACACTGGAAAGCGCATAAGTTTAAAACTGTGTCGCACCTCCCAGCGCTCAAACTCAGGGTAAGGTTAAGGCCGATCTCACCAAACAGAAAGCATGGTTTAATTTTGTACTGTAAATCTTGATTAACCAATTAGTTAATACTTAGGTATATGGACCATCAGTTAAATAAGAATACGAGAGATCTTTTCTATGGAACTGAACAGATTTTTTTTTAATTGACGAATTATTTCATTTTTTTACCAACTTGTTAATTTTAAGCTGTAAACATATTTATAAAGGGGAAGATTTAGGTGGTACAGTAAAAACATGCTTGAACACCCATGAATACACACCCTTAAAGTAAACTAACAAGCCAAGCTTATTCATAACACACATTAAACAAAGGTTTAACACACGGCCGCCATTATTTAGAGCGATAGCATCTATACCATGATCGATAGCGGTACAGTCACTATCAAAAACCGTTGAACAGATAAATACTTTAATACCCCAAAAATACGCACAAAGGACCAATCGGAGTCTAAGTGCGAAAACAGGAGTACACTTACCATACCATACAATATCATGTACACCATACCCCATTAGCGGATATTTCTTGTAAAATACATAAATAGACAACATACAGACTAAATGAAATCCTTCTCCTTTTTTACAGTTGGTTAAAAAGGTGGGATTTTACAAGAGGTTTTTTTTTATTGATTGACTTGTTTACGTCCTATTTTATTAAGCGGCTTCTGTTATCTTGAGGTCTGGGTGCCCTTAAGAATGGTGTGTTTTAACAGGGCGTCTGCGTCTGTTGCTTCGTGTATTTATTTAAAAAAACAAAATCCACAGCCTTTAAAACTAAAATTAACATACTTAATCACTAAACATAAGGCCAATTGTGTATACGATTTTAAAGTCGTACAATACAATACAATACAATACAAAAATGCTTTATTGTAGACTAGATGCAGATCATAACAAAGACATTACACGCGACAAGTACAATGACCTTATCGTTTCGAAGCAATCTCTTCTAGGCAGTTTTCATTGGTTCAAAGCTTTTTAGCGGTGACTGTACTGTACGGTGTACCACATGCGAGCTCACGTGGTGACGGTCAGACAAAGAAATAAATATGTAGCTCTGTAGCATATTAGTAGTACTTAGTCAAAGAGTAAGTAAACAAAATAATTAATAATATATACAAAGATATTTTTTATTATACATAGAAAACGACCAGAACACTCAGTACAAATATCTGCAGATCGTTAGAAGCATTTGTCCTGAGGCGAGAATCGAACCCGCAACCTCCTACGTCACAACCGCGCCACAGAGGTCGTCAAATAAAGATTAGAATTAATCGGAGCGGATGAGGAGCTAAACTAGTTAAAGCCATATTATTTATTGCTTAGGGTCACCACAGAGCAAAGCATGTAGAGTTGGCTGCACTGTATTTACAGACTAGACTTTGTCTGAACCTAGGGCTTTGCTAGCCACAGAATGGCTGGATTTACACACGGGGTACACAGCAGACTATGTTAATAAAGTTAATGTAATGTAATGTTGTATATTTATTTCCACCGTAGGTACTGTCTATGACATACCTGACTGATTGGGCTGGCAACACTAGTTAAGTTGTCTATGGCCAGCTGTCACTTACCTTTCTATCTGTGATCCAATCTATGAGTCGAATAATAAAACAAGTGTGTGAAATTAAAAGGTTTCTTTCATCCAACTCCATCCAATCCATAAACAGAATTAAAATCAACTCATACACACACACGACGACCGATGTGGCGCGGTGGGCGAAGGTCCGCCTGCGACACAGGAGGTTGCGGGTTCGATTCCCGCCTCGGAACAATTGTGTGTACGATCTGCAGATATTTGTTCTATGTATCTATGTAATGTATTGTATTATGTATATCAGTTATCTAGTACCCATAACACAAGCTTTGCTTACCATGGGGCTAGTAATGCTGTGTGGATTGTCCAGCATTATTGATAAAAAAAATAGATAAAAAAATAAAAAAAAATAAAAGGAAAGGAAAGAACATGTTACACTTGATGTCGTTAAATACCATAAATTTTAAAAGTTAAATTACAGTTTTTTTCTTTAACACACGAATTTTTGACAAAGGACCACAGGGCATTGTGCAAAGAAAAGCAGACAGACATGCCTTCTTAATACATTAAAATTAAAATGATTTATAATAATATATCACAATAAAACAAATAATACATTAGTTAAAAGGAATAATTAATTAGATAAAATGTCAAATTATACATATATGTACATAATACATGCTGTGCATTATATATATACTATGGGCATTATATTATGTAGGTAATGTATTATATATCTCAGTTATCTAGTACTACATAACATATCACAAGTTCTGCTTATAGCATGCTAGATAATGCTGTGTGGATTGTCCAGCGGAGAGGAAACGAACCCCTTCAACAACCTTCTGCTTCGCCGGCGGACCTTTGTCCACAGCGCCACAGAGGTCGTCAAAAATAATAGAAATTGTCTCATTATCTTTTGGTGACCACCATAATTTACTTGCTTTACTAAAATAAGTAAGACTGTATTTATTTGTGGTAGTAAATTGGGATCAAACGGGAAAATCTCTTAGCGCACTGACTCCTAGACTATTAAGTTAGTTCGCATGCAACCTTCTCAGCTTTAGTATAAAACAACAAAACAAACGCTTTGCACTATCTCATTACATTACACTTTAATGGAATAGCCCTAACCCAGAGATTGACGAAGGCAGCTGGTTCACTTCACAGATCAACAAAAATGAGCGGAGCGAATAACAAGCTGCCTTTATCATTAAGGGCCCATACAACCTCAACTTTGTGTGAAAAGGCTAGACATATGATTTTGCGTTCATAAGAGCGGGACAGGGCATTGCAACGCAAGTCCAAAAATCAAGTTTTAGCTTATTACCTATTAATTAGGACATTATTTGAAAAAACCGACAAACATTTTTATTTATACTTAATTCTATTACCACGCTTATTGTCAAGATCTGAACTTCTGTATTTATTGAAAAATTTAGGTTTTAGTAAAAATTTAGAGGTAACTTTGCGATTTTTTTCTATCGAGAAAATTTTATGGAATCCTGTTTTCGAAACATATGATCGATAGATTAAGTCCTGAACTTTACCATATATCAATTTCAAAGTTAAATATTCAGTAGTTTAGACGATATGGACATCCGGCGGAGTTGAAAATTAGCAGTTTGAGGTAGTATACACTCTTAACATCAGCCTATGTTAGTCCACTGCTGGACATAGGCCTCCCCTAATGAGCGCCACAGCAGCGCCCTGTCTTCAGCTTGACGCAACTGCCCGCAGTCCTTCGCAGGTCGTCATCTTTGGTTCTCTGTCGGATGTATTTGTTACGAATCCTATCCTTCAGAGAAACTCCGAGCATAGCTCTTTCCATAGCTCGCGCAGCGACTTACTCTACTAGTCAGTGTACCAGCTACCTATTTCCTCTCCTACGTCAGACTAGCTGGAGAAGACTGTGTCTGCCGCACACCGAGCTAATTTTCAGCTTGATAATTTATTTACTGGGCTTTTTTAATTGGAAACAAGACAGAACATGGCTAACCAGGAATCGTCTAATTGAGTTATTTAATCTCATTAACTTATTCGGTTAAACGTGTGCAATATATTATATGATAAGAATCGTAACTCATTTAAAAATCAGATGTATTTGCACCTGACCCTCATTACTCGTACATTCATCATCAGCCTATATTAGTCCACTGCTGGACATAGGCCTCCCTAAATTAAAACAAATACTCGTACATTACCAGCAATGTACAAGGAAAACATATTCTTAGCACAGAACCGGGTAATGTATTAAAAAAATATTTGTTCATTGCACTTTACAAATTTTATGTTATAAGTAGTAAAAATATATAACAAAATACCAAGAGTCCTGGTGAATAGAAAAACACCTTGAAGCATTTTATAAGGATAAATATATCTCGTAACTCAACAAGAGGAACTTCAGTGCTTCCAGAAAATGCAAAAGAATTTCCTGTAACTTGCGACAAGCAAATAAAATTAAAAGACTAGTTACTCAGTTAAATTACTACTAAAGAGCAAAATCTTTTGTGGGGTCGCTAGAGAAAACTGGCTGTCAGGATGTTATTATAAATCTTGGAGACAATTCCTTCGCGACAGAAGATATCTCAAGGGGTTTTTGCACTATTTTTAAAAGAACAGCAATAGGGAAAGTTTTGACAGTTTTAGGTAAAGCAGTTTTTCAGTGTGAAAGATTGGAATAATTCTTTTCAATGTGAAAGGATGAGTTGTGGTATCTCTCCTTTTTCTGTCTAAAGCGACGTTTGTTTTATCAGTTTTCAACCAAGTTGGGACATGAATTTATATAAGAACATACTTATGTGCGGTTTTCTGAATATTACGAAATTGGCCTGAAAGTTGACTCATCAGTTGAGTTTTACTAACTACAAAGAATTAAATAGTCATAAAATCTAACTACACTAAAATAAGACTATAATTGTTCGGATATAGTTTTTTCTCATATCGAAAAATGCACCAAGCAGTGCTGATGTTGCATCCCACGTTTTGTTTTGAAGGATTTTTCAGAACAGACCAGAGATAATAATAATTATATCAACCTATAATAGTCCACCTCTGGGCATAAGCCTCCCCTAATGAGCGCCATAGCGCTCTGACTTCAGCCTGCCGCATCCAGCATCTACCTGCAGTCTGTCGTAAGACGTCATCCCGACTTGCGATAATAATATTGCATACAAATGAATTCTACTAAGTGAATTTCGAATTATTAAAACCCCCAACAGATACTCGTTATATCTGTCTCTCCACAAATCATTTATGACGTCTATAGATTAAATTCAGTATTTCTGAATACTCCATCGAGATCGCAGATAAATATTGATCCAATCACCATCACCCTAATTCAGCTTTCAATTCGCATTACCGATGAAATATCACGGATGAGGTGCCATTTTCAATACGTTGCGGCACCATCTGTCATACTCTCACGGTAAGATTGATGAAGACGACACGGGAGTAAGCACAGCGGGGTTGGTTATGAGCTTAGCGGTGAGCAGAGCGGGTGAGCTTTAGTACCCGCTAGATATATCTAGAACTATTTAAGGAGAATTTTTTATTTTATTCAATTTAAGGAGAAAAGAGAGGCCTTTGCCCAGCAGTGGTACGATAATGGCTCAAAATAAATAATAATAATAAGGTCTAATAAACAAAAGAAAGTAATGTTTACTATTAGACGTATTTCACTTCTTCTTAATGAAGAACTTGTTGGTAATATCTTGACTTCTTCCTTCTTAAGACTTGCACTACAAGTGGTGTGCCGTAGCACCAGTCCTATGATGGCAGGAATCAAGAATCATCAGCAGGGCGGAGAAAACCAGTAATCTGTGCAGGATGCATAAGTTTTTTATTTAGATTTTCAAGAAACAACCGAATTTTTTTCTAGGTCACCGTACCGTGGTTTGGCTCACCCATTGCTGAATAAGGTACCTAACCTTTTTAGGATATTATTAAATTTCTGAGGTCCTAAGTCTTCATTTTATTTTGTCTGCTTCACCACACCACCCATAATTCAACGGCATTGGACTCGTCGAGGTACCTCCCTGTACTGAGGGAAAGATCGCGGGTTGACGTCCCGTTGGAATCGAAATTTTTCGTCGAGGTAAATTAACCAACCGTCAGCGCTTATCGCTCCGCTCCCGCCCTGACGCTCTATTAACCGTGTCCGTACTACAATTAACATTGCCGAGGATTACGCGAAATCCGCGTCGGATACAAATGAAAGGAGAAATTGAATGATGGAGCAGCCTCTAATACACAAATCCATTTAGCTTTTCTTGCTTTGTTTACGTCAGATCCTGAATAATAAAACTAGGGACGAAATTAAGAAAATTGTATGTGGCCTAAGGTAGAAACTAACAGCTTAGAGGCAGGTAAAGTATAAAAAACAATTTAGAAGAGTACCGCATCATTTATGTATTTTATATAAGTTTAATATTAAGTATAAGTAATCTTACTTAATATTAAACTTATATAAAATACAAGATAGCTCCGACCCGGATTTGATTTGCAAGGGTAGCAGAGTTGTTTATCTATATTTTTAAGTGGAATTATTACGTAGTAGATTTTCTATATTTAGTTTCACGGGAAAGACGCCCGCCGTGGAATTATTACGTAGTAGATTTTCTATATTTAGTTTCACGGGAAAGACGCAAATCAGTTTACAATGGATACAAATAACATTTATATACGTTTCCATAGAAATAACGCGTGTGATTTTAAACTATTCACCTTAAAAAATAATCTGGAGGTAGAAACTTTTTTTCATAATATCCATAAACTATTTTCTTTGTCAATATACTATATAAGTTATTTTTGGCTGAACACACCCAAGTACTCAGAGTTATAAGACACGCCTAGTTATTCTAAGCCTAAGTATGTTTCAAATATTGGTAGTGTGTGTCTCCAACATCTCGTCTCTCAAGCCAACCTAACCTACACGAGCTATATCCTGCTAGATAACCAACTAGGCTATGTTGAAAATATCAAACAATCTTTATAATTTGATTCCTCAAATATTTACAATAATTCTCCATTACTTCATCATCATCATCATCATCAGCCTATAGCAGTCCACTGCTGGACATAGGCCTCCCCCAATGAGCGCCATAGCGCCCTGTCTTCAGCTTGCCGCATCCAGCATCTACCTGCAGTCTTTCGCAGGTCGTCATCCCACCTGGTCGGAGGGCGTTCTACACTACGTTTACCGAGTCGTGGTCTCCACTCAAGAACACGTTAGCCCCATCGGCCGTCGGTTCTTCGCGAGATATAGCCGGCCCACTGCCACTTCAGCTTGCTAATTCTTTGAGCTATGTCGATAACCTTGGTTCTCTGTCGGATGTATTCGTTACGAATCCTATCCTTCAGAGAAACTCCGAGCATAGCTCTTTCCATACTCCATTACTTAAATCTAGCAAAAAAGTGTCCAACCAGACGCATACATATTGCCATTATCATAGAATCATCGTCATGCTGATGACATAGCAATGCTTGAAACGTGATTGTTGCAAACATTGCTATGTGAGTTACACAACTACAGGACATTGAAGGCCTAGTACCGAGTATGTGCCTACCAGATATAGTAAATACAGTTTCCGGGTAGAGTAATATTCGGAGTAATATTTCATACGGCGCAGTGAGTCGATTCAGATGATTTACGATATGTCCCGTTTGATACCGTATCGATTTTCTCTGTTCTTGTGTTTTTCGGTTTAATTGCGATGCATTTTCAAAATGAGATAGTGATAAGGGATCCATAGTTGTGAACAATAGGATATAAAAAGGTTTTATACTTGAATAAACTGGGTTTTATGGTTTTGAAAGTAAAATAAACATTAAGTATTTTATTTATTTAGCTTTATTACACTAAGGTACCTACAAAGAGTGGGCTTTAAGCTGAGGTATTTTCTACCTGTCGAGCAGAAATACATGTTCTTACAGAGATTTATTTGGTTAACTTTAATAACGAAGATAATAAAAGTGACAAGTTACACCCTTTTATCTGAAAATAACGCTATGTTATGTTACTAACATGAATTAACATAAAGAACCTGTTAGTAACTTGCTGCAACTAACATTTCTCGCTTAGCCGTCCACTAAAGATGTCTCGCTAAGTAAATTAGCCAAAGCTCGGGCTTAGTTGAAGATTCTAAGCTTATTGCAACACAAGATGTTCTGTTAACTACACAAAGTATATAGCACATACTCGTACCTATTATATCACAAGGAGCACAGTGAAGGAGGTGAAGGGAAGCTCTGATGAGTAGAGTGACAGGTAGTAACAACAGCATCCTGAAAGTAATATCTAGTAAATATGACTGTGCAATACGACACCACTGGGTGAAATTACTTATACTCTAGATTTAGTTATTTTGGTTTTATTTTCTTCGTTGTAATTGTATTTTCCTTTTTGTAATTTTGTGTATGTGTTTTTTATGGACCTTTGTTGTCTGATAATAAAGAATTTGTATTGTATTGTATTGTATTTGTGTGGGTATCCTTCTCAAGGTAGATACTGCGTGTGTGACCTTTAGGCAAAGTTTTGTGAACTTGAAATCAAAAAGCCATTCTATACAGCTTTTAAACAGTCAGAAGTCAATAACTTTATTTCTTTAGGCTTACAAAACAAGTAACCAGAGAAGTAAAATTTTAAACTTACAAACGGATTATTATATTTATATTTATTCTAAAATAATGCTGGATAATTCACACAGCATTATCTAGCCCCATGGTAAGCAGAGCTTGTGTTATGGGTACTAGATAACTGATATACATAATACAATAGGTACATTACATAGATAGATATTTTTTATTATACATAGAAAACTACCAGAACACCCGAAACAAATATCTGCAGATCATACACACATTTGTTCCGAGGCGGGAATCGAAACCGCAACCTCATGCGTCGCAGGCGGACCTTCGCCCACCGCGCCACATTGGTCGTCCAACTACGGATTAACAACTAATAATTTACTTTTCCTTTCGAAAAATATACGTGTATATTCGAGATAGATAATAACGAACAGAATAACCTTAACCTTTACCGAATAGTAAGTACATACCTGATTACCCTACGTATGCGTACAATTATTCCTACGATATGCGTACGACCTGCAGATATTTTCAATACTCAAATATTTCTTATATTTGAGTATTGAGTAATGAAAATATCTGCAGGTATGTGTATGAATAACCTTAACCTTTACCGAATAGTAAGTACATACCTGATTACCCTACGTATGCGTACGATCATTCCTACGATATGCGTACGACCTGCAGATACTTTCAATACTCAATACTCAAATATTTCTTATATTTGAGTATTGAGTATTGAAAATATCTGCAGGTATGTGTATGAATAACCTTAACCTTTACCGAATAGTAAGTACATACCTGATTACCCTACGTATGCGTACGATTATTCCTACGATATGCGTACGACCTGCAGATACTTTCAATACTCAATACTCAAATATTTCTTATATTTGAGTATTGAGTATTGAAAATATCTGCAGGTATGTGTATGAATAACCTTAACCTTTACCGAATAGTAAGTACATACCTGATTACCCTACGTATGCGTACGATTATTCCTACGATATGCGTACAACCTGCAGATACTTTCAATACTCAATACTCAAATATTTCTTATATTTGAGTTTTGAGTATTGAAAATATCTGCAGGTATGTGTATGAATAACCTTAACCTTTACCGAATAGTAAGTACATACCTGATTACCCTACGTATGCGTACGATTATTCCTACGATATGCGTACAACCTGCAGATACTTTCAATACTCAATACTCAAATATTTCTTATATTTGAGTATTGAGTATTGAAAATAAGTAGTAAGTACATACCTGCTTACATTTTAGTTTTAATGAACGAATGGTTTTTTGTTAGGTATAGTACCAGCACTTGCATGTGCGTCTGTGAAGTTAGCAGAGCATCTTCCAGCAGAGCATGCATACATTAGAGTTCTGTTCGCGTGCAGGTGAGTTCTATATAGATACTTTTCTGGAATAGTAATGGTGCACATAGACTATAATCGAATCTGACTTGGTGGTGGGAAGGTGTATCAGTTTGTTTGTATTGGGTAATTCCGGAACTACTTGTTCAATTCTTAAAAATAGTTAATATATCATTGATCTGACGAGTTTGTGTAGGTAGGTATGTTATTGCCGACCTTCGTGGTACAGGGAGCATAGGTCCGCCTACGACGCAGGAGATAGCTCGTTCGATTTCCGCATTTCATTTGCACTGAACAAATATCTGCATATCCTACAGTTCGTACTATTCCTACGATATGCGTACGATCTGTAGATATTTTCAATACTCAATACTCAAATATTTCTTGCAAACATATTGTACAGGGGATCTTAAAGTTGAAATTTTTCAAACATGCACCCTCCTAGGGCACGGCAATATTTAGCTAGGTGGTTACTACTTATAAACTATGTATTTATACTTATATATGTATACTAGCTGCGCCCCGCGGTTTCTCCCGCGTGGTGATAAATATTTTAGATAATATACAATATATCTTTATAAATTGTAGCCTATGTGTTATTCTGATGTATAAGCTATATTATTGTAAAGTTTCATTAAAATCCATTCAGTAGTTTTTACGTGAAAAAGTAACAAACATCCATTCATACTTACAAACTTTCGCGTTTATAATATTAGTAGAATTTGTTCCGGGTGTTAATACAAATTCATTGCTATAGGTAAAATTGTTGCACTTATTTACCGAGTAAGCGAAGTCGTAGGCATGAGTATAACCCACCATAACAAAAATCATGCCTACACTTATGGCAATAAAGCTCGAAATATGTTAAAAAGGCAAAATCGTGATATTTTTATTCCTCGCGACGACGACGCGACGTGGCCCAAACGCAACGAAATGGAAAATACGACCAAATTATTCGATAGCAAATGATATTTTTAGTGTCGCATAAAAAACTACGATTTGTTTGCGAAACTTAAGTGTCCTTTTTATGTTTTTGCGAATGTTCTCTGAGCATGCGAGTAAGTTTTCACATCTGAAGGTTTTGGTTTGAATTTAACATGACTTGTTTCGACATCATTAGGTTATATTATAAACTAGAGTACGAGAGTAATGAGTAATATGTTATAATATTACCTATTAATATATCATACTAGCTGCGCCCCACGGCTTTGCCCGCGTGGTAATCTATGTTTCAAATGGTTGAATCACTCTATGTATTTATTTAAAACAAGCTGCATCAAAATCCGTTGCATAGTTTTAAAGATCTAAGCATACATAGGAACAGACAGACAGCGGGAAGCGACTTTGTGTTATCTATACAATGTAGTCATATATATTTGGTTTATATTATTTATTTAAATTGAGCTATCTATAAGCATGTTCCTTGATCGTCTACTATAAATTATGTATATATATATATACAATGTGTATTGTCGAACCTTGATCAAACGAGATGTGCGAATACACGACATATATTTATCGAAAAAACAAAAAATAAAAAATTATATGTTACCTATCTCAAAAATAAAGCCGTTTTAATATTTTTTTTAATGAAAACTAATTCATCTGGTTTTTTGTTCGTTTCTTTTGAGTAAACGGTGTATTTTATTCAAAGTAGTCTCATTTGGTACCACAACTGTATTTAAATACCTACCTACTAAATTAACATTTTTTTTTCTTGGTTTGTGTGTTTGTGGCCACCTTGCGCATCATCATCTGTTCTACCATAGCACATGCTGAGTTGAGACCACTTTTGTGTTAATTTAATGTTTTTTTTTTGACGACCGATGTGGCGCGGTGGGCGAAGGTCCGTCTGCGACGCAGGAGGTTGCGGAGGGTTCGATTCCCGCCTCGGAACAATTGTGTGTACGATCTGCAGATATTTGTTCCGGGTGTTCTGGTCGTTTTCTATATATAATAAAAAATAATCTATCTATGTAATGTATTGTATTATGTATATCAGTTATCTAGTACCCATAACACAAGCTATGCTTAGTTGGGGGCTAGATAATGCTGTGTGAATTGTCCAGCATTATTTATTTATGTATTTTATTCGTGTCTGTTCTGGCATAATACAAATATTCATACTTTACGTTTTACCTACAACATAAATTACAATAAATGAACCTATATATTGTTGGTACGATTATTTATTGCTATACACAAGCATTTACATACTTTATGAAACTCACTAACGATGTTATAACTATAAATGGCCCATTCGACCGGACTGCAATAAAATTGAATAACTTTGGGACCAAATTCCGACGTCGGCTCCTAATATGGTCACGTTCGTAAGCTATTTCAATATTTCGTGCGAAAATAATTTCTGAAGGAATGCAAACGAAAATGTTTAGGGAGATTTTTAAACTATCCTGATTCCACTAAATTTATAGAATCACAATAACAATGGTATCGTCTCAGAATGATAGATTTTGGAATAATACCTTTGATGAAAAAACTATAGATGGAGCGACGCATGTCAAATTGTCATGGTTGAAATCATTGTATCAATCTTGCCGTGAAAATAGCACCGTACGCAGTATCTATAGTTTCTTTCATATATGGACATAGTAAAGTGAAGTTTGTTACCCATAAAGAAAGCTTGCGATCTTAGAATAACTAGGCTGTCTTATTACTCTGAGCTTGCGATGCTATCATGAGACGGACACTGACAAAATTGCGTCAATCCAGACGCAGAGCCATCTAGGAAGAAGTTGAAGTTGAAGTTGAAAGTGAAGTTGGAAGCATCAGGACCCTAAAGGCGTGTTTGTTCTTTTCTATTTGCCAGTAGTTGGTTAGGTCGTTACTTACATGGGAGATGATTAGGATCCTCAGGGAATATAACTTAGGGATCATGTAGGAGTGACATACAATTTTGGAATGTAGTGAGGGATGATTCAGGAGCGGGGTGGGAAGTGGCTGCGGTAGACGATACAGTCATCTTAAAATAAATGAAAGGAAATACTGCGCAAGCGATTCATTGAAAACTTTCAGTGAAGTTCTTTATATATTACCTACGGGCGGAAAATAAAGCTATATCAACAAAGAAAGATACAATCCAATGAAATCTTGGATCACGCGCCGCTTCGACCTCACAGATATTTAATTTTTGAAACCTGGAGAGCCTTGGTACTCCACTCACCTAGGGTCTCGACTCCAAGACGAGCAAATACGTAGGCTCTGTCGAGACCTGCATATATGCGCATATTTATGGATCAGTTGGATACAAGATTGTTTGCAAAAGTCTGCAGTTAGCTCAATTGTTTCAATTGTAAATACTAGTTGTAATATACCGTTTTAATAATGAAATAATAACTTAATAAATAAATTAGATGACGGCAGTCAATGGATGTTGTTAAGGATATTTCCGGTTTACGTGGTATTGCATTATTAAGTTCATAATGTATATTTTGGTCCAGCGACCACATCCACTTTAGCAATATTCCAATAGATAAATAAATAATGCTGGAAAATTCAGACAGAAGCATCCTGCCTCAAATACATTTAGTAATTATCGAAAATGCGGTGTTTCTAAATTTAATTAGCCATTTTCTACCTATATAATAATGTAGTGTAGGACGCCCTTCGTCCAGGTGGGATGACGGCTTGCGAAATACTGCAGGAAGATGCTGGATGCGTCAAGCTGAAGACAGGGTGCTATGGCACTTATTATGGGAGGCCTATGTCCAGCAGTGGACTTACATAGGCTGATGATGATGTATATTTAGATAGAGGACACGTATACAGATAAAACCCGTTCAATAACATTATTTCCTAAAGTGCCAGGTTACTAAAATATTCACGTGTGAAATAAATTCATTAGAACCACCTGACGCTGTACATAAGTACCTTAACTACCATTGTTTATAATATGAAAGTCTGGAAGAAGCGACGTCCTGGATATTTCCATAAAGTACATCAACTAATATAAGAAATACGAAAGTTTGGATGTTTAGGTGTATGGATGTTTGCTACCTCTCGACGCCAAAACTACTGATTAGGATGAATTTTTGCATTATTATATATTTTACAATATATGTATAACTAGTTCCTGCCCGCGGCTTCGCACGCATTGTTTCTATGGAAATCTTTTAAGGTTATTTATATTCCATGGGGTTTGATTTATGGGATACAAAGTAGCCAATGTATGTTTTACCTGTACGTATGCAAAGTTTTTAAGTGAAAGAGTAACAAACATCCATACATACAAACTTTCGCGTTAATAATATTAGTAGGAAGAAGGATACAATATTAATTGTGCATAGCGAGTTTGATATACAAAATAGATTGTCGCGGCGTATCCGAACGGCCATCGGAACAGTGCGGTGTTTCCGAACATTTTATACGTATAAATTCAATATGGCGACTATTCCAAAATCAACTCGATTCATCTCATCATTCTTACCGACTCATAGTAACATTGTTAGACCTTCCATATAAAATCATCAACCTTTCAGAATTTCCGGATGTGTGAAACTCCATACTAAAGTACGAATGTCGGCAACATAGAATGTTTAAAATTGTGGCACAAGACACTTCTGCATTTATTCCTAGCATTCTCTGTGCAATATTAAATTCTTTCTATACTTCAGTCGCATATTGCTGTAAATGCATTTTTCGTTTGTGAATTTTTCCATTGTTTTTATGAAAATGGCGCACATTTACGTTTATCTACGTTTTTTTACGACTAACACTCACAACTGTTTTGGGGACTCTTTTAAAAATAGTAAGTCTCTCCTAAACTGTTGGAAAGTTGAAGTAACGTTGGAAAATATTTTTAAGAGGCTAGCACGTCGATTGCTGAAATCACACGGTATGTGTTTTCTACAAGTGACTAATATGCGTAAGTCCACACTAGCGCAGCGGCTGAGAAAATACAGATCTGTGTGACTCAGCACAGCCGTAATATGTTTTTCGAACGAAACGCATGTGCGGCGCAACACAACCGCTGTGTAGAGCGGTAGCACGAATGGCTTAGGTTAAAAAAAAGATCGCAATCGAAAAAAGATCGCCGCAGTCGAAGTGCTAGGCTTGAAACGACTATCCGCAATGCTTAAAAACGAAAGTTTCCAATCAGTGCGTCCTAACCGTCATGACCTAGCTGAGACGTGGACACTCACGGTAGGGCTGGTCCACCTGTTCAAAGTTACTCAGCGAGCTATGGCAAGAGCTATGCACGGAGTTTCTCAGAAAGATAGGATTCGAAACTATTGACAGAAAACCAACAATATCAACAAGCTTTAGAGTTAAGTTCAGCTTGAAGTAGCAGTCGCCCGGCCATATCTCGCGAAGAGCCGATAATCGCTGGGGTTACGTGTTTTTAAGTGGAGACCACGACTCGGCAAATGTAGTGTACACCCTCTGGCCACAGAGGCTCTCTGCCCTCTGCTCAGCTTGAGGCTAGATGATGTTGTGTAGATGGTCCAGCATTCATTCTAATTTTATAAAATGTAGGTACAAAATAAAACAGGTACAGGAACGAAATAAAATGCAAAACTCAATTTGATCCGTGCACTATTTATGTTGGTAACTTTTACAAAGTATGTTATAAATTTATCTGCAGCTATTATTAAAATAAAATAATTAAAAAAAATATTTTAAGCACGCGTGAATTTAAAAGGCTTATTCCAGTTTTCCCACCTGAATCGGGAATTCAGAAATATCGGAAATTATTAATTAAGGGGAAAATTTAATTTTAAACAAATGGATTAAAGTTTTAGTTATGTATTTTCTGATACTGTATGTATTTATTTTATCCCATGAGAATGTACATTATAATATAATGTACATTCTCATGGTCGTTTGTTTTCTTATTTATTTATTAATACTTCTTGCGCGAAAATCATTACACAAAACTTATAGAATTATAAAAAGGCGAACTTAAAAAGAGTTCTCTTCCAGCAAAACTTAGTGGGAGGGAGAGAGACAAAGTGAAGAGAGAAGTGGGTACATGTGCACAAAAAAAATTTAGATAGACAAAAGATTAAATTTCTTGTTCCCGTTAATACAAATCTTTGAGAGTTCCGAGAAATCCTTTACCATCATCATTATCATCGACCCTAGTCAACCCATTGCTGGGCAGTGGTCATACGCCTCTCTATGTTTATTCCCTTAGCCTCAGTCCTGGGCTAATCTGGGCCAGGTATATAGTAGGCAAGTGAAAATCACGCTATTCAAAGCCTACTGCCAATCGTTCTATACGGGCAGCCTTTGGGCTAGCTTTACTAAAAGATCGCTCAGCGCTCTGCGTGTACAGTATAATAACGCCTTCAGGATGTTGCTGGGATTGCCCCGCTTCTGCAGTGCATCCTCCATGTTTGCTGAAGCCCAGGTTGATGGTTTTCACGCCATCATCCGCAAGAAAACAGCCTCGCTGCTGCGCAGAACATGGAGCAGTAGGTACCAACTCCATCCTGCAGGTTGTGGGCAGCAAGTTTGCTTCGCCCATCATGCAGACATTCAACAGAGTCCTCACTCACTAGACTCCATGGGTTGGGTTGGGTGGGAGTCTGTTGAATGACTGCTGCAAATCTAATTTTAATTTAATTTAATGTCTCATGTTTTATTTTTGTAATTTGTATGTATGTGGACAACCTGTCTGAATAAAGAAACTTTTTTTTTATTTTTTTTATTTTTTATAACCTACAGTACAGCGTGGAGGGCGGTTTATTTGGGAGATCCAAAAGAATATAACAACCCACATATACTTATATCATTTATTTTGTTGTAAACAGTCTTATAATCGAGCGATCCGTTTACAATTCCGAAAATGTAAACAATACTTTCAATTTGGCTGAGTTCACTAAGCGAATTTTGGTTACACAATCTAAAACTCACAATAACATTATTATCGTTGTTTCGTATATTACTTTTTACAACGCCACCTCTTATTTTTACTATTTACAAGAATTGAAACGATGTAATTGAATTACGTTCCCGTTTAAAGCATTAACACTTTGAGTCTGGTGCAGTGTTCGAAAAATTGGAAAATTTCACATACTGACTTTTGAATTAAAATTGTAATATTCATGAACATCTTCGTGAACATTTTACGGATATTTATTACTAGCAGACCTTCCTGGCTTCGCGCGGTTTTAGTACGGACCCCTAACTTTTTGGAAATATCATATATATGTAGGCTATATATAGTACTAGCTGCGCCCCGCGGCTTCGCCCCCGTGGAAATCTATGTGTCAAATGGTTTAAATGACAAAAAAAGTATCCTATGTTAGACTCCTGGTTCTAAGCTACCTCTCCACCAATTTTCAGCTAAATCGGTCCAGCCGTTCTCGAGTTATAAGTGTTGTAACAAACACGACTTTCTTTTATATATATAGATTGTATGCTCACCGGGGATAGTATAGCTTCCCAACGGTGAAAGAATTTTTTAAATCGGTCCGGTAGTTTCGGAGTTTATTAATTACAAACAAATAAACAAAAAATCAAACCTTTCCTCTTTATAATATTAGTATAGATAAGCATTATGTGAATTTTAACAATTTCCTTACCGTTTGAATTATTTGTTTTTAATTTAAGTTGCATTATAATAGTAACAGTTCAAAATATCTACTCTGATGATGATGAGTTTTATCTCAGGTACTTCAGCGGCCATTTTAAAGTTTATTTTATTTGCACCAGACTCAAAGGTTTCCCAACAAACCTATTATAATTTTTACGATTACGTAAACATTAATAAACACGTAGTATAACAAATAATCAAGATCAACAAAGTTCTTTTTGTATAGAGTCTGTTTGCGGCATTCCCTTTAGCGGCTTCCGTGAGACCTGAAGGAAAAAATAACAAAAGTTAAATACAAAAAATACCTCAAAGACAGAAACTAACACTTTAAAAAAATATTTCTTTATAACACTTGGACATGTTTGATATAAAGAATTCACTTAAAAACACAAAGGACAAACTTATTTAAAAAAAATAGAACAATAAATATAATATCAATAATTTCTATACATCAATTATAATGTATATATAATGTGTACATCAACTTTACATATAAAGCTATTTTCCTAAACGCAATCATTGCAAATTTGCGCGTTTTCGTTAGATTAAAACTCGTAGCATTTCTGCTACTATGCTACGCCGCGGCGCCGTAGCATACAAGTAACATCGCTACGCACTAAAAGGCGTCTGAAGGTTTGTGACAAAAGGTTTATATATCTAATAATACTATTATTATTATAACAAGAGGCGTTAGATACTTTGTCTAGTAGTCTTTGAGCCAGATGGCGGCATTATTATTAGAAACACAGTATCCAATATGAAATTAACTCTAATCTGATTGTCTCAGTTTCTATGAGATATATTCACGATATCCAATATTTTCAAATTTTCAAAGAAACCTCTCTGAACACTGTACATTAAAAATTCGCAAAAAGCCCGTACCTCCGGCGACGCTAATTTGATTGCTGAAATCCTCTGAGTACGAGTTGAGTTTTATTTCTGAAACAAAATAATGGCGTTATTTTAGTTGGAACTGGAATATAATTTTAAAGTTTCATACGCGTTGGTGTGAATGTTTTAAAGAGTTTTTTTTCTGACTCTTGGGATGAAAACTTGTTTTCCATATTCCAATTAGGTTCTGAAAATATCGTCTAAAAATATGCACAGGCTTGTGACAGTTGGACGGACGACAAAACGGCATTAGCTTAGTAATAGAGCCCTGCTGGCAGCTATATATATTCTCCTAAATATTTGCAGACCATACAGACATAGTCACTATTAAGGCATCTGTGAAAACGGTCTGTTTACATTTTGGCAGAGTCATGCCTAAATTGGCTAGGTTAGGCATGGTTCTTTAAAACTACGCAACGGATTTTGGTGCGGTTTTTTTAATAGATAGAGTGATTCAAGAGTTAGGTATATAGATAAATTTCCTCGCGGGTGCATCTAGTACAAATATATAACATAAATAAAAGAAAACATTGCAGAAATAAAATAAATACCATAGAGCCTCAGTGTTCCCTCACTCTTGCCTAGTGAGTTGGTGCTGACGCAGTTATAGGTGCCGATGTCGTTCTTTGAGAACTGCCGGATGGTGAGCCACATCGACACCTTGTAGGAAGTCTTCTCTTCTCTGATGGTGTACTTTGGCCTGTTTGGACAAAACCACAATACAATATAATTACTCTTTATTGCTTTTTTTTTAGATTACGTTGTACACTGAGCGGCCTTATCACTACGAGCTAATCGTATACACGTATTAGAAAACTAGCTTTTGTCCCCAGCTTCGCAATAAAAAGTAAAAGGGTAACAATAATACAACTCGGTCACAATATCTGTGCACCTTGAGCCAAACATTTTGTATGGCTCAAGGTGCACAGATATTGTGACCGAGTTGTACATATTTCCAACCAAGTTCCGAATCCATAATTTTTGTATAATATTCAAAACCTAAACTTAGATAATATAATTCATATGGGATAAAATTACCAATTTTACCGATTTTAACTTTCAAAAGCATGGAACGAGCTCGTGGAATTAAAACAAGGTAGAGAATACTACCTACGGTACCGCATAGTAGAGCAATAAAATTAGGACGGCAGAGAGAATTCTCTTTTCACTTCATCTGTCGTCTGGCAGGAACATGTTTTATCTCTTTTCTAAACTTAGGCTGCCTATTTACTAGGGTATCAGAAAATCTCTGAAAATTATATCAACACAACGAAGTGCGACAGCTATGTGCGAAGCCAAATAATTCGAGATCCTACTATCTCGACCCTCTCATATCTAACTGAAAAACTATGGAACCACATTTGCAATTTTGCAACATTCGCCTATCATACCCCATCTCAACTTTGCCCTCCGTTTACGTACATCAAACCCATGTCTTTCGCAAAATTCCTAAATTCAAAGGCGAAAACATCCAGATATCTAAAATTGCGCGGAACAGTAAAATTACCCTTTGAAAACAAAGGGAAGGACACGTTGTTTTACTGTGGAATTTAGAACAATGTATCTCGTTTCTGATCTTCAATTTGTTAGTTGTATGGTTCGTACTTTGTTGATTCTATTGTTGGTTCTGCGGAAATTGGTAAACATTGAGGCTTTGTTTTATTTTTGTTGGGCGTCTTGAGCGTGTTTTTGTACCACTTTGAAACAAGACAAGCAACTAGTGTTGTACTTTATAATACTGCGTTATATTAGGTGTTTTTTAAGAACAATTTGACCGGCAGAATCGCCATTATTTTTAACAGACTTAGAAAAAAGGAGTACGTTCTATATTCTTTACGTACAGCCGAACATACCAACATTGCTCTACTTCTTATGGAGAAGTAGAGCAACATTATACTGAGACAGGACCGATTGGTTCGCTTTGTGGAGTCGCTTGTTGCTTTATAATACATACAAAAAATTGAACACGAAATTAATGGGTACGGTGAATGAAAGGCAATTTTTGGGCAAAATTTCCGGAAATTTCCAGTCATACTTGATTAGATTATTATTTTAATATGGACATAAAATTACATATCCCATAAATTTACGAATCAGACTGGACTTGAACTCGCGACCTACCTGTACGAATATATAATGTTTGCTTTACTGCACGAATATATGTTTGCTGTATTATACGAATATGTCTGAAATTTTCTTACTGAGTCATGTACAAAATCTTTGGGATTTTCTACGGCTCAAGCAAGTTTACTCCGTCATTAATATTTGGAATATAATTTATTAGGATTTTATCGTAATACAGAAGTCCAGTTACTTATTCAGTCGACCCGCCCCCTGATTATGTAACTGCGACCGGTTTGCGACAGGCGAAAATTAAGCAATCAGTGCTGTCAAAAGCCAATTTTGTATTAGATGACACCAGGTACTACGTCACCCAGCAATCGAGCACTAGGTTTCCCTCTGCCGGACAATCGGTGAACTAAAAATTGCTTGCTAAAATTGCGGTCGCGGTCGCGTCGCTGTTGCTGTTGCTTTTACATAATCAGCCTGCGGATTTCTGTTGTTCGGATAACTGTGAAAGCGAACCGGACTTTTGAGACTTTTTTGTATCAGTATTTTGATATTAACGACTAAAGCCAAAATGATATTAGATAACGATCTTTTTTGCACAGTCGGGTACAAACAAACTCCTCATAACGTGTATTGTTATATTCACAAGACATGGTTTGTATAAAATAAAGTCGCTTCCCGATGTCTGTCTGTCCCTTTGTATGCTTAGATCTTTAAAACTATGCAACGGATATTGATGCTGTTTGTTTATAAAAGAAAGAGAGTTTCAAGAGGAAGATTTATGTGTATATAATACATGCATTTGCACCCGTGCGAAGCCGGGGCGGGTCACTAGTAATTAATATAAATTATGTTGAGCTTACCCATCCAGCAGCATTTCCCCTCGGTTCTTGATCCAGTAGTTGATAGTGTTGGGGTAGGCCTCCACGTAGCATTTGAGCTTCACGTCCGTGCCTAGCGGAGCCCCCAGTAACTGGTTTGGCACTTTTACTGTAGGTGCAACTGTGGGAAATAGAAGTCATTTCAGAATTTCATGTTTAAGATGGCAAACGTAGTGTAGGACAGGACGTCCTCTGGCAGGTAGGATGACGAACTGCGAAGGTCTGCAGGGAGATGCTGGACGCGTCAAGCTGAAGACAGGGTGCTATGGCGCTCATTGGGGAGACCTATGTCCAGCAGTGGACTAACATAGGCTGATGATGATAATGTTTAAGGTGAAACAGCAGCACGATCCGAGTTTTAAAATGAATTTTACTAAAACAAGTTACAATAATTATGCAAAATGGATAGATGTTTGGATGTTTGTTACCTCTTCATACCAATATACTGAGCGGATCGGGCTTAAATTAGGCATTCGCTACCTTGGGGTAGAAAGGTCGTAAAAACCAAAACCCTACTTTACAGGACGAGCAAAAAACAAAATTTTAAAAACATTTTGGCTAATAATTTTTTTGTTCTTATGGCTATATTGACCCTATTTCTTGAGATTTATTAGTTTTTTATGTTCTTTGCAATGAAAAACCTTATTTTATTGTCAGTCTCTTAATTTAGAAGTTAGCGTGGATTTACGACCAAGATTTTTTTTCAAAATGGTTATTACATCCTATAATTATTTGAGTTGTTACATTGTAATGAGTCGTAACTAGATGTAAGTCGTTTTGATTGGGCTTAAAAACTACTTACATAAAATAATGAAAGTCGTAAAATCAATACCTTTCGAATGGTGGGAGTCGTAACTATGGTAACTGAAGTAATTTTACATACCTTACTATAAACTTGGGTAACAAAAACCATCATAACCACTTTACCTACCAGTACCTATGTGTGAACTAATTACAATTTTAATCATATGAAACAAAATGTAGTCAATATTTGAACTGAGGCATTTATTCAAAATAATGCACAAAATAAAACATTTGGTATTGTTCAATCAAATTGTTTTTATTCAAAAAAACGTACACAAAACGTTAATGACACGACTCAGTGGAACATAGGTAATATAATAATACCTGTAAAAATACGTTCGTATTTCACAAATATTTTATTCTATTTGAAGCATATAGGTACCTAGCTATAAAAAAGAGTGTATTAATACTTATTCTACAATACATTAATCTAACAACTATCAGTGAGATCAAAATTAGGCTATCATCAGTCTCAACTTTACAATTAAGTCCTACAAATGCGGGTCAATATTAAAATCTAAAAAGGTAATTCTCTTGTACTTGAGTTGTTCTTTGACTCATCTAAGCAAGGAATAAACTACTGAATTCTGTAACCGAGTGAATAAGCGGTAGTATTGAATACCTAATCATTACAATCTAATAAATTACAATGCAATTTTAAATTAAAGACCGAAAAATTAGTAATGGTACCTAGGCTAGGTAGGTAGGTACCTACTTGACTAATTTTTATTTTTCGTTCTTTAATTTAGAATTGCATTGTAGTTTATTAGATTGTAATGATTAGGTAATCAACATACTACCTCAGAGAAGTACCTTGTTATTTTATGTCTAGTAAAATAAACTTGAAAGTTTGACGACATAACAAATAAAATAAAAACTATAAACCTTAAAAAACATTATTGTTAAGTGTAATGAGCAAAATGAAATGAGCTCGTAGGTATGTTACTGTGTTAAGGCAAAATACCTAGTTCTAAATTTTTTGTACATTACTAATCAATAAAATTGCTCAGAGCAACGTCTTGTTATTATTTTTAACATTCATGAGGTTCCTTTTTCACATAAACGTTTCAAATCGTTGTATTTTGCAGTTGGAATGGGCAGTCGACGGTTATATAACTTTCGCAATATCAATTCTTCTCCTCCTAGTATGGAACTTGGGTCGCTATTTGTATCGTCATCATTATCGCGAATTCTTCTTCTACCCTTTCCTTTCAATCTTCCTGTTCCTCTCCCTTTCCCCTTTCCCTTTTTCATTTTTGTAGATTCTTCATAAAGATTGATTGTTTCTTCGAGTGCGTCTTCACACATTGAGTACTTAATTCCTACTTTATTTTCACTTCTTTCTTCTGATTTGTTGGAATTTAAGTTTTTTAGGGTGTCTTTTGTGAATGTTTTGAATGCAAGTTCTTCCCAGTTAATAAATTCTTCATGTTCCAAAATATTGACTTGGTAGGGTCGAGGACGTTTTCGTGCAGAGGAAATATAAGGTAGCCATTGTGAGGGGCTCCATACTGTGAGCTTTTGTACTTCCTTTTCAATTGTTGCATGCATAGAATCTACGGGCAAGGAGCACGAAGCTGAGGGCTGAGGATCTTCGGCAGCAGCAGGTGAGTAGGACGTCGTCAAGCACGGGGTTTCATCAGGATGCAGGGAGCACGAGGCTGAGGGCTGAGGATCTTCGGAAGCAGCAGGTGAGTAGGTCGTCGTCAAGCACGGGGTTTCATCAGGATGCAGGGAGCACGAAGCTGAGGGCTGAGGATCTTCGGAAGCAGCAGGTGAGTAGGTCGTCGTCAAGCACGGGGTTTCATCAGGATGCAGGGAGCACGAAGCTGAGGGTTGAAGATCTTCGGAAGCAGCAGGTGAGTAGGTCGTCGTCAAGCACGGGGTTTCATCAGGATGCAGGGAGCACGAAGCTGAGGGCTGAGGATCTTCGGAAGCAGCAGGTGAGGAGGTCGTCGTCAAGCACGGGGTTTCATCAGGATGCAGGGAGCACGAAGCTGAGGGCTGAGGATCTTCGGAAGCAGCAGGTGAGTAGGTCGTCGTCAAGCACGGGGTTTCATCAGGATGCAGGGAGCACAAAGCTGAGGCCTGAGGATCTTCGGAAGCAGCAGGTGAGTAGGTCGTCGTCAAGCACGGGGTTTCATCAGGATGCAGGGAGCACGAAGCTGAGGCCTGAGGATCTTCGGAAGCAGCAGGTGAGTAATTCCCGTGTTTTATTACTTCGATAGAAATAATATTAACTTGACTTTGCTTCTTTGCATCAGTACTTTTTAATGGACTGTTCGAAACTCCAACATTGTGTCCAAAGAAAGACATGTTAGATCGGGGTACAGATATTGTAGAAGTATTGAAATCACTTTCGCTGCTGCTATGTATTATGATATTTTCTTTTCTTACATTTTTTCTTTTTAGTGGGCTTTCTGAATCACTGTCTTCTATGATGTCTGTGCTCTGATTTTCATCATTGCTATTTTTATCAATACTTTTGTATCTGCTTATCTCACCTTGTCGTTCGTGGTTCAATTTGTAAGTAAAAAATATACCTAATCTTAATAATTGTAATATAGTGTGCTTTTGTCATTCATGGTATCCACTGCAGATACTTCCTCTAACAGGAGTGAGAGAGTGTTGGGAAAGAGAGTCGGAGTATCCCGGTTACGATCCCAGTAGGTTCCAACTAAATTATTTCAATTTATTTATCTGAATATTAGGAAAATGAAGTATCACTTGAAAACACTTTTCATTTGAAGGCAAAAAGTGAGTAAGAAGTAAAAGCCTTGAAAAATAGTAAACTGGGTCGTATAAGCCACTTATACCGTCAAAGCCAAAGAAAATATTGAAAGCAAAATGGGTGTATAAACCATGTATTTCGGCTGGTGTTCGTTACGACCACGACTATTTGGGTACATTATTCAATAAAATTACCTATTCAAATTATTATACTTACACATATTTTTACTAGACAGGTGCTATAATATTGATAAAACTTTCAGTAACTGAACTAATTATCTGTAAAGCCAAAAACTTTTCTAACCCAGCAACAGTGGCTATAATTGGAACTAAATGTCGCCGTTATTGAAATAACTGTCATCTTATTTTAACACTAAATTCAATAATTTTACCGGCTATATAAGTAAGTACACATCGGTACTTAATAATTAATACTTATTACTACTATTATACTATTAAAAACAGGAAAGCACTAAGGGTGCTAAAGTAAAATATGTAGGTATAACGTAGCTTACCTTTCTGGCGTTCGGTTGCGTAGTTTTAATAGTGATTGAAGTACTCTTCTTCTTTTGAGTAATGAATCCAGGTTAAATAACTATGACAATTCGTCGTCAGTGAAGGTATTTCTGCTATGATCGGCAATTCTCGGCGTGGCGTTTGGTGTCAAACGTATTTTTTCAAAGGGAGTAAGTACTTTCAATAAATTTGTAAAAAAAATTATTATGATGTAAAAGCCAATTTGCCTTTCACGAAAGTGTTCTGGATGGGTGTAAATACTTTACCGTCAGTTGCTCTTCTTGAGCTTAGGGTGTAAAAACCAAATTGAACTAAACGTATGGAGGTAAAAGGCTGTAAAACGAAATCATACTGAACTTTGGTTTTTACAACCAAGCGCAATTTATTACTTTGGTAGTACACCATACTTGACTCAAATCTAATATCTTTTACAACCTGAACTAGTAGCAATAATATTATTTTTGGTTCTTACATCATAAGTTCCAACAAAAACTCTGCTTAGACGTTGAAGTCGTCTGGGCTGTAAAAACCATTTTTATGCGAATTGGGATGCGTCACATAGACTAATCGATAGAGCGGAAAATTCTGAATAAGACTGCATTCATAACTCATTTTGGGCAAAATGGTTTATACGACCTTTCTACCCCAAGGTGTCGAATAGTTAGTTCTAAGCCTGGAATAAAACTTGCTTCTTTTTATCTTATAAATCCTGAGATAGAAATAGCCTTAAAACGTTTCCGTAGAAACAACGCGTCCAAAGCCTCGGCCAGAAGCTATTCTATAATAAAAACACAGAACGTGATTATTGCGTTGACTTTTATTACTATATTGAGAAAGTTGTTTAATAAGTAAATTGGAATCACGTGAAAAACTTATTAGAACTAATACTTATTGCTAATTTCCATTGCCATGCTAGGCGCAGGCTACATATAAATGGTATCGGTAAACGGAGTGTAAGATTTCGGCCAGGTGAGTTGGTCCAATCTTGGACAAATATGAAAGGTATGGGGACGGTCATAGATACAACACGAGGCCGTACAAAGGTTAGAGTGCTACCTCGGCGATTGGAGAAATCGTCCAAGCTGCAACACGTGATGGGGACGGCTGTTTACAACTATATTCCAACTATTACCAGCGCAAAATCCATATAATATTTAAAGATAAAATTAAAGAATTATTGATATATGATTATATTTCATTTCAGTTATTCAGTTCCATCGTAGGTGCACATGTTTACACTTGATGTCGGTCAGTTGTACATAAAAATAATATAACAATTTTATTATAAAACACACATTAATTTTTTTTATGTTTAATAATGTTACCAAAAGTTATCAACATACTATATATCTAAGTAGGTATGACCTGCGAAAGACTGCAGGCAGATGCTGGATGCATCAAGCTGTAGACAGGGCGCTATGGCGCTCATTAGGGGAGCCAGTCCAGTAGTAAACTAACTTAGACTGGTGATGATAATAATAAAAAATTAATTATAATTAATATTGTTTATTTCCGTTGCTATGCTACGCTAACGCTTGTTCTGTGTTCGCAACTTTAAGCAACCTCTGTTCTTACCCATTTTATTCAAATAGCTTACTACAAATTTAGAGCTATAAACACAAAGCCTTTTCTATTTTTAATCTTATTGCTATAGAGATAACAACCGCAAACTATCACAGCTATACAACGGCTTCGGATCAATTTTCAAGGGAGTTTGCGGAATCTCTGAACAACGCTTCGGGAAACCAGAATGTACATGACGATGTGTCGATAGATCCAATATTCACTTTATGGCAGAATTCCTGACACAATTTTTAGAGACCATCGGTATGTCTAGATTTAAATTGAACAGATTTTGTACCTAGTTGTTCTGAGTGCATAACAATTGAATGGATATCGATGTATCTATAAATTCAATACAAGCCAATACTACTGCACCTAGGCCTCCCCTAAGCGCCTTATTGGTAGGAGGTAATACCATAATCCCTATGCTGGGCATGCCTGACTTAGACAAAAGGATTTTAAATGACTTATCTGATTTAATTTGACCTATATTTTGTATCTTTTAACAGCTCACTCATGAAACCATGTTTTTTTAACAACATTGTTTTAGCCCGTAAAAATATCCTTGTGGAAGCGGGGTCAAAACTTTTGTTTTCTTCTGTCAACATAGTCAGACAAAGGCGAAACTGCTTAGCTAAGTTTTTGTAAAAACAGATGTATATATATCATTAAATTATTGTAAATCGTCCTTTAAAAAAATATAGAAATATTTTTCGTAATTTCATACAAAAGTATTCTTTAAAATCGAAATTTAACACAAAAGGGTTTCTAAAATAATATTCATAGAAATAATCTTTTGTTCGTTGAATACTATTGTAGGCGGTGTCTAGATGCTAAAAGCCAATTAAATTTATTAGATAAAACGCCTACGTCTAATCATAAAAACCTATATAATTAAGTACCTACCGCTACCCAATTTGAGGTACCTATCTAAACTAAATTTGGGGCAGCCTGCCCTAATTTAAGGCATTGTGATTAAGAGTGGAATTTTGTGCCTTTTCAATGAATACTTTCATCATAATTTCCTTCGAAAGCTGTCAAAAACCGTTCCCTCTGTCTACGTAAATTGCAGCCTAAAGTCCAAAATTATGCTAAAAGAAAATCGATACCAACAAATTGGCTCCATTTCTCCTCCGATAAAAACACCCATGGTGCATCTCAAAGGAAAATTTGATGAAACCCTTTTGTTTGTGTCAAATTGCGACAAACACCCGCTTTGAATAATATAATCCATCTGGTGGAATATTTTGGAGCTGATCCAGAAATCCATCTTTATGTAGGAGCCCACCGGAGGTACGTGACCGAAAAACATCATTCTACTTATTGCATTTCGTGTTTTGGTGAAATTGTGCCAAATATTTTATAGGTGCTCAAATTAGGTTTGCTGTTCGTTCTTGAAATAACTTTAGGGTAGTGACTTATATCGTACTTATTTAAAACTGTGTCAAGAAAAAAGTGTAGAGAGAAAGGAGTTAAATCTGAATCAATTCCTAATTGAAAAAATAAAAAGAAAGAAGTTGAAGATTTATTTATCAACACAGAAACCAATAATTTTTATACCTAAACTCACAACATAAGCTCTCAGAAACGTAAAATTCAATAAAGAAACATAGTGATAAGTATTTACCCTTTGGTGGTTTTACTGTGAAGAGGTAATGAACGTCATTATTCATAGTTCTGTGCTTCTCCGTATAATTTGGTCCCCTCCAGCTTCGAGTTTTTCTATCTGTCATGATTGTTCACGATTTCTCACAATGCTCCAATAAAGACGCCTTACCACGGTTCGTGAAGATCCTTTTTATTTTTTTGATAGTAAATATAAAGTTTTAAAATATTTTACTCACAGTTAACAAGCAGTGTGATCCGTTTGCTGACGGCTGGCGGCACGTCGTTGGAGGCGATGCAGAGGAACGCACCCATCTGGCGGCGATCCACGCGCCACAGCGGCAGAGCACTGCCCACGTAGCTTTCCACTGCAGAACAATATAAAGTTATGATAGAGGAGTACGTTATGCTATGCCCATCTGCCGGCGGTCCAATCGTCACAGCGGCAGAGCACTGCCCACGTAGCTCTCTACTACAGAACAAGTAATTACGTAGATCTTAATTAGTACAGAACCATAAACACATCATCTAGCTAAACACTTTGGGGGTAGGATAGGTAGCTCCGTTTCAGGTTTATTGCAGATAGTAAATTGCTTGACCACTACATCAGTTTACAAGAGGCCTAAGGCCCCAGAAATAACATAATCACTCTGGATTTGAAGATCCTCCGAGATTGTACGTACTCTTCCGGAAAAGCAGACTACGGGATAACAACCAGACGGGCAGGTGTATGCAGGATAAAAAATTACACTAAAACCCAATACACTTTGTTTAACTCCACTTTAGTTGTATAGACCTAAGAGTTCCACATTGAGCAATCACCTGTTACCTAAAGCTGGTATATAAAAATATACACTTCCTAAAGCGAATGGAAGCGCGTATGATTTTTTCGAGCACATCGTTTGGATCATAAAACAAAAGCTTGCATGAGCTGCAAATCGGCTTTATAGCCCCATTTATATGCCCATCAACCTAAAATAACGCTTACCCCCCAGAAAACAGACGCTAATATCCCAAAAACAGGCCCTCAACCCGCCTGATCCGCAAATCTCGACAACGATTTGTTGGGTCATTCCTCAACGTCACAGCGCCAATTATAACTACGAGACTATCCTAATGCTCAGGACAGAGGTAATTATTTCGAGTGCCTTTGTTCTCGGATTGAAGCTATGAGCTGCTTCGGTTTGAAGGTCGAGGTTTATGATCAAATGTAAGACAATCTGTCTCTGATTACAATATCCCGATAGTAGACAATACGAGTTAAGATTATTGGCGCTATTTTAGGAGAATGCTGAAGATTGGCAGCGCGTCATCTTATTACATATTTTAGAGCTACGAGCTTGTAGATCATAAGCTTTAGTGTAGTGTGATTTGTCTAAGTTTTGGCTAAATGAGTAAACAGAACTCTTGATAATTTATTGATAAGAAACCTTGTCTATTTTTTAGTTTCTATTTTAGGTGTTCTGGGTGTTTCTATACAGAGTTATTGGAAAAGCACTGATTAAGTGAACTGCAGTTTCTGGCCATTATCGCGAACACGCTTGTGATGACGTCAGGTCTTAATTCTTAAACTTGGTATCGGTAGTAAGTACCCAATATAATAATCAATAACTATTGATTGGAACGGCCTTCTTAGAACCTATTCTGTCCTGAATTCATATTCAAAATATTTTATTTATTTAGACAATACAAAATAAGCACTTAGTATTGGCACTTGGCCGTTAATTAACAGTGGGCGTGTGAGATCGGTCCTTAGTAATTTATTGGGTTCCGGAAATACATGTTTTTCATCTATATATATAAAAGAAAGTCGTGTTTGTTACAACACTTATAACTTAAGAACGGCTGAACCGATTTGACTGAAAATTGGTGAGAAGGTAGGTTAGAACCAGGAGTCTAACATAGGATATAAAAAAACCATTTGACAAATCGATTTCCACGGGGGCGAAGCCGCGGGGCGCAGCTAGTTTTGTAATAAAGTCAATTCACAAAGCAAATGAATTGAGACCTAGCGTCTTCACGAACGTATTCGTGGTGATGAGAAGAACTTGCAGTTCACGCGCTGTCAGTATATTACCAATATACAATAAAAATACCGCTATCTGTATATAATAAAAATATCAATCTACTATTTCATCTTGTACCTACTAATGGTTAGCTATATGATGCCTTGTGAGTTTGTCCCCTTGGTAATTTTAAACATGTGTCTTTCCTGTTATGGATGGGAAATCCATTTTCTATGACCCTCTTGTGGTTTGAACTTGTACTTACCACTTCTCCAAAAATAGTCTTTCCCAGTTATCAACCACCCAAAACCAAATAAATATCAAAGTGCTTTATTTCCTTTAGACCTCACAGGAATCTTTAACACGTGATGATCACAATCATCTAAAACACTCTGATATCATCATCATCATCCTATGTTAGTCCACTGCTGGAAATAGAACGCCATAGTGCTCTGTCTTCAGCTTGACGCATCCAGCATCTACCTGCAGTCTTTCGCAGGTCGTCATTCCACCTGGTCGGAGGGCGTCCTACACTATATTTACCGAGTCGTGGTCTGATGGTCTCCACTCAAGAACACGTTTGCCCCAACAACCGTCGGTTCTTCGAGAGATATGGCCGGCCCACTGCCACTTCAGCTTGCTAATTCTTAGAGCTATGTTGATAACTTTGGTTCTCTGTCGTATGTATTCGTTGCGAATCCTATCCTTCAGAGAAACTCCGAGCATAGCTCTCGCTTCATCACTCTGATATACCTAGAGAATATTATATCCTTCATTACAACTATTAAGTATAACGGTCTACCTGAAGTCAAGTTACTAAGCTCAACGTGAATGTGCCAGTGGTCCTAATTACGCTACAGGCAACCTTTAGGCGAAGCAATAAATCAACAGCCGCAGGAGAGTTGTGCAAATCCCTCTCATTTGTCCGTGGATCATGTGTCTCGTGGTAGCTACATTTGCTTATACGAAGTATGTGATATTGATAAAGATGAATTGCTTTAAGTTTATATATTTGGTTATATTGAATTTCGTTAAAATCGGAAATTTTAAAAGAACTTTTCAGCAATGGACGACAGCCAAAGGTCACGACTTTTGTGAGAAGACGATACAATAGAGAACACATTTGTATCTTTAAAAATACAAATACTATTCTGATATGTATTGCGTAGACGAAGTTTGAAATCACTATAGAAGTCGAATCCCAAATATCAAAGATTAAAGTGCTTTATTTTCTTTAGAAGATCGAAATCTACAGGACTCTTGGACATGTCACAAAATTCAAATTACATAAGTAAAACTAGGAAATAAAGTGATTAGGTACTTACTAAGATTTTTTGAGAATGTGTTATGTGAATCTCATAAAAAAGAACTGAAGAGAGAACACAATAAAGGAACTACTGACGCTCACATCCTATCCCACGAATTATATTAGGTACTGCTGTAAGGGGCCGTTCAAGTATTACGTAAGCACTATGGGGGGGTATTACGGTCTTTGTTTTGCTTATTTTGGATGACATGGGGGGGTAGGGGAGTCTAGATGATATTTACGTCATCGGTAGTTATTTACTTTTTTACACGAATGGCAACCCTCACATGCTTGAAAACGAAACGCATTTTCGGGGATTCCCGCAAATAATGCATACTTTTAAGCACTCGCTTTAGAACCGATTAGGGGAATTACCGCGCGCTATTCACTTGTCTAAATTTTCTCTGTATTGTTTACTTGTGTATTACAAACGGGAATACTTCTAATTATGAAGTATTCCCGTTTGAGCATCTATTTTTTGGGAACCTATGCATTGAGCACCAAAGGTATTCCCATTTGAGCACCAATCAATATATTAACGTGGTGCTCAAATGGGAACAAGAAATAAAATTTGATTCTATTCCCCATTGAGCACCTACGGTGCGGTAGCTTCTAGTGAATAACATTATAATTATAATATTTAAAAAAATACATTTATAATTGAAAAATGTTTACGTAAGCATGGGGGGAGGGGGTAAGAGCTTTGCTTACTTTTGCTGACAAGGGGGATGGGGGGTATATAATTGTAATAAATCTGCTTACGTAAGACAAAAAACAAATATTATGTTTATTATCATTGCACTAAGTTGTCTTGCAGTACGTCAGCAATGAGTTATTTATGTTACATTCAATTCCGGTACAAGGTGGGCGTTTTACATGATATAGGGGAATTTTACTAGACCTATTTATATAGGTCTACGTGACAACCGTAGGAGACATAATTATATCCTTTGACAATCTAGGAGCACTCGGCTAGCTGTCACTAAATAGAAGTTACTGGTTGTAGCGGAACATTCTAGAGTATAAAATCTAATCTAGTTTATTTTGCAGATGATTCCGCAGCTCGAATTGGACATTCAAAATTAAAAAAAACAGTTTAAAACTATGTAGTTGTGGTCTTACCTTGATAATAATAATACTCGTACTATGTACCGAATAATAATACTATGTACCGAGGAAACACCCTACCTTTTGGTTAAATTCATATAATTATTTCCATACAAAGGTTGCCTGGAAGAGATCGCTTCTTAGTGATAAGGTCGCTGTAATTGCCTGGGAGTTTGTAGCTGCCTTGTAGGATGTTTTCAATGATAAATCTTCGTTAAATTCAGGAGTTTATTCAGTTTTTGCAGTTTCAATCATGGATAGACGCACGAGTTGGTGGCGTCGGTCAAATCAAGAAGGAATTACAAGAAATGTCAAAAAAAGGGTCAAGTGTGAGCACTAATCAATTTGACATTGACAATTATAAATTTTGAGACTTCTTGGAAGGCTAGAACAGTCGCCCCTTGTACTTGTCGCATGTAATGGTTTTGCAATGTTCTGCGTCTGGTGTACAATTATGTATTTTTGTATTGTATTGTATACTCGTAGTAGAGACATAAGCATTTGAAAACTCTTTTAAAACATGAGACTCCAAATGAATAAACGACTGAATCATAGTTATTTCACAAAAAAACTAATTAAATTGTATCCGCAGGTAGTAATTTTGTGTAAAAGGAACCCAAAACTAACGGAGGTACAAACCGTCACAACAAGATATTTTGTACTTTACGCTGGTTTCCGAATTTCAAAGGAAAATACCTTTATAATGATTTTACACGGGATCAAGGTGAACTGGTCGCTCCTCTAATTGAATCGGAGTATTGTTCTGAATAATAGAATACATTTCATTTGATAAAATCATGTCGAATAAACTAAGGTAAAGACACTGTTTGTTACTGTTTATTGGAATTCAATGTTTTATTCCCATGTTATATGCAAATTTGTTGGATTTTTGTAACTTATTCATATTCTAAGTTATAAAAGATGGATCTGCTTTGTTTTTTAATAACTTCATTTACGTTGGTACGCGTAGGGTCTGCTTGGAGTCGCTTTTGTATGAAATTGATAAATCATCCTAATCAACAGGATATAAAATATGATTTGTTTAAGGCACTTATGACAGATTTTAACATGTAGCCCCAAACTAAGCAGAGCTTGTGTTATGGGTTGGTACTAGATGACTGATATACCTAATATATATCATTACATAGATAGATATTTTTTATTACATAGATAACGACCAGAACACCCGGAACAAATATCTGCAGATTGTACAGTGTAAACAAAATTGTCCCAAGACGGCAATCGAACCCACAATCTCCAGCGTCGCAAGCAGACCTTCGCCCAATGCGCCACATAGATCGTCAATTGGCGTGATTATTCTTGAGTGTTTTACACTAAGTATTTTTATTCAGCAAAGCAGCAGGTTTAAGTTATCGAAGGTCAGCGATGTTTCAATGTAAAAATACGTCGGATCAAACGATGCTCCGAGACCCTTCAAGACCTCGCACGCAGCTTCATTAAGAAAGTCGCTTCAAAACAAACATAGGTACCGGGCACAAACCTGGCACCAGCTGCGCGAACCTCACTCCCGTGTGTCATTAACAAGAGTACGTAAGGCCATTTTATAGGCAGCACGACTCATTTCCCCTCCCTAAAATTATAGCCAAGGAAGGGTGAAGATAAGGGTAACAAAGAGGCAAGGAGCTAAGTGGGGTGGTTACATATTTATGTACCAACACAAGGTTTATGGAACGTCTGAGGTTGTATTTTTCAACGGATGTCTTCATTTTAAGCGATCAACGGAAAAAACAATAAAGCATCAACATTATTTGGTGTTAAAATTTATAACGGAAAAACTCAGCGTCGATTAAAACACCTATGTTATAGGAAAAGCCATAAAATGGAACAAATAATAGTAAAGTTACTTCTAAAAGGTCATAACTATGACTGGTTTTGGCAAGTTCAAGTTTCTATAATGAAAGTGGTTTAAAATGTATATTTAAAATAATTATTTTTTATTCAATTTGACGGGTATGTTTTTTTTCTTACACTTTGATTGCTGAAATCACAATGTATGTGTTTTCTACACGTGACTAATATGCGTAAATCCACACTAGCGCAGCGGCTGAGAAAATACAGATCTGTGTGACTCAGCACAGCCGTAATATTTTCCGAACGAAACGCATGTGCGGCGTAACACAACCGCTGTGTAGAGCGGCAGCACGAATGGCTTAGGTTAAAAAAAAGATCGCAGTCAAAGTGTTAATAGCGACAAAAATAGTATGAGCGATAAACTCACGAATATAACTAAAATGACTAGAAGAGTTTCGTCCGATTCTCATACAAACTAACATGCTACAAATTTGTTTACCCAAAACTGTTACAGTGCCATTCGTTTATTAATATCCATCATTCAACTACTGAATACCTATTTTCTTTCTCTCTGTTTTCACAACGAACCTTTTATGAAGAACTTAGGTCTACATCTGCACTATCGAAATAGGTTTTCAGCTTTTTAAATGTATTTTAACTGCACCACCTATTTTCTTTCTATAATAAATCATAATAAATAAATAATGCAGGACAATAATTTACACAACATTATCAAGCCCCATGGTACTTGTTTTATGGGTACTAGATAACTGATATACATAATAGAATATATTATATAGATAGATATTTTTTATTATACATAGAAAACGACCAGAACACCCGAAAAAAATATGTGCAGATCGTACACACAATTGTTCCGAGGCGGAAAACGAACCCACAACCTCCTGCATCGCAGGCGGACCTTCGCCCACCGCGCCACATCGGTCGTCTAATATGTTTTCAGAACGAACCTTTTATGAAGAACTAGCTGACCCCGCGACTTGGTTCCTCTTTAGAGAAAGAAAAACTAAAAAAAAACGGGATAAAAAGTATCCTATGTCCGTCTCCTGGTTCTAAGCTATACCTCCCCACCAATTTCCAGCCAAATCAAGCCATTATTGAGTTATAAATAGTGTAACTAACACGACTTTCTTGTATAGTGCAGACTTAGACCTAAATCTTTATTTTATTTAGATTTAGGTCTAAATCTGCACTATCGAAATAGGTTTTCAGCTTTTTAAATGTATGTCAACTGCACCAACCCGGCGGGGTGGGTAATAGAAAGCCCGGGGCTACCAATTTCCTCAGCCACCTGAGGCACGTATTTCAAGCATTATCTTAAGACTTGGGTGGTGAGGGGGAAGTGTAGGTAGGTACTAAACATAGACCGACGCGTTTGTAAGTTTTAAGTTTTTATATTTTATTTCATAATAAATTACAAATATAGCGAATCAGAGAAATGGCGGTACAAACGAATGAAAGCAATGAATGGTCAAAATATTTTAATGAAGATAATCAATTAACTCCATTGTTCTTATTTGTATTTTAAATTAAAATTTGACTTGATATTTTTTCATCATGATGAACCTATAATAGTCCACTGCTGGACCCTAATGAGTGCCATAGCGTCCTGTCTTCAGCTTGACGTATCCAACATCTACCAGCAATCTTTCGCAAATCGTCAACCCACCCGGTCAAAGGTCGTCCCACACTACGTTTACCCAGCGGTGGTCGGTTCTTCACGATATATGGCCGGCCCACTGCTGCCCCTTCAGCTTGCTAATTCTTCGAGCTATGTGGATAACTTTGGTTCTCTGTTCTCTGTTTTTTTAAGCCTAAAGAAATCAATGTTATTTGTTTGATTCTCAGACCAATTCTGAAAAGCTGATGTTTTTTAATTTTAAATTTCTGTCTATTATTTATTGGAGTGGGCGACGCGAAGGAAGATTTCAGGGGCTGCTTGGATGACTTGGCTTTATGGTGAAATAGTCACTTCGAGCATGACTGTCCAACCGTTGATACGATTTATGTGAAATTTGATAGGTGAACAGATATATATAATTTTTTATATATATTTCGCGAAGAACCGTCGGCCGCTGGGGCAAACGTGTTCTTGAGTGGAGACCACGACTCGGTAAACGTAGTGTAGGACGCCCTCCGACCAGGTGGGATGACGACATGCGAAAGACTGCAGGTAGATGCTGGATGCGGCAAGCTGAAGACAGGGCGCAACGGCACTCATTGGGGGAGGCCTATGTCCAGCAGTGGACTGATATAGGCTGATGATGAGGAGGATGAACAGATATGAGAAATATGCTGGTAACTGAGTGAGGCCAAATTTATCAAGGGGTTTTTGACAGAGGGGGTCCAAATGGGCGGTACAATCAATTTAATCAAAAGGGAGTAAGGTGTATTTGTGGACATTTCAATGTTTTTATTTTTTTCTAGCGTGTAGTATAGTTTTTTACATATTTTTTCCAATAATAACCATCTTACAAGAGCTGTCAGTTGATATAGATTCTATGACTTTATAGGTCTTCTATAATAAATGCCTTACGACAAAATTCAAATGCTATACAAGTAAAATTTTATACTAGGTATTAATTATTATCAATAACATTATTTTAATGTTCACTTAAATTTTTTGTCCACCACAATGAATAAATACGTCACATCATAGATAATTCAGAAGTATAAAAATAATCTCGATTTAAAGCTTCATTTAAGCTTATCATCATACATCAATGGAAATTACCTGAAATAGCTACCAAACTAAAATCATCGCGTGTGTCAAGGATTAATGTTGACCGACCTAGATACTCCTTTGACTTATTGTGGTTGAATCAATGAGGTTAAATTCTACGGATAGTTATTTATTGTTTGTATTTTTGGAAGCTTTTAATATTTATTTTGGATACACATCAACAATTCTTCCACTGGTGGACAAAAAATTGAAGTGAACTATAAAATAATTTAATTGATAATAATGAATAGTATAAATATGACCTGTCTAAGTGCTTATTTGTGAGCTTAAAGAAATAAAAACTTTTCATTTTCATTTTCATTTTCAATGTATAATCAGAATGTGTGTAGGTACCTCTAGGAGTACATAGTATAAAACAAAGTAGAGATCGCTCTTGAGCGATAAGACCGCCATTGTCACATATCTTGTATTATTATTTTTATCTTGTTTGTTTTATTTTTGTGTGCAATAAAAGTATTGTCTATCTATCAAAACAAAGTCGCTTCCCGTTGTCTGTCTGTCCATATTGTTATACTTCGATCCTTAAAACTACACAACGCATTTTCATGCGGTTTTTTTAATATATAGAGTGATTCAAGAGGAAGGTAGGTATATAAACCATTTGACACATAGATTTCCGCGGGCGAAGCCGCGGGCGAATCTATTACACACTAAAGTCTTCAGATAGCGTTGTTTTATACAATGTAGTAATACTTCTTAAAAAAATACTAACCTTTCTCAAAATCCCTGGAAAGCGGCTTCTTCAGCAGTATAGGCTCATGGTCCTCTCGCCTCCAAGTGATCTTCGGAGGCGGGTGGCCGGTGGCCTTGCAGGTCAGGGTCGCGTTCTCCAGCTCCTGGACTGACACGTCTCCAGAGGTGTCGTCGCTGATGATGTCGGGAGGTACTGGGGGTGGAAATAATATAATAATAAGTTCCTTTTTCCTTGAAGTTCCGTTCTCTGCAGCCCCAGGCCCTAGTCACCGGCCGCTTGAACTTAGCTTCACGGTCGGTGATCTACCGTTATGATATACATTTTTTTTTTACCGTAGAATAGTTATATATAATATTTGTATTAGTTCTATAGTAAAAAATGTAAGAGATCTTATTTAGCTTATTCTATGGTCCATAGTTATAAGTATATAAAAAGGCATTGGTTAGTAGTGACTAGAGTTTACTCGATTTTGTGAACCTATCAGTCTTTTTGTGAAACAAAGTATCTGAGGATGATATCAGTTCTCAAACTGCGCGTCTTTACTAGATATGGGGGTTTTGCTATAACTAGGTACGCTTGTATATACGAGTACCTATATCTTATGATATGTAGGTATATTGTATATTTCTATGAAAGTAGGTTTTTTAGTAGGTTAATAGATATCTATATATTATAGGCATAAATAATTTGTACAACTATTATTGTTAGCACGCCAACCCTCTGTAAAAACATCTGTATTTGGTCTGCAGGTAGAAAATGCATGATATTTTTCTAATGATCAACTTATTTTTTGACAAAAAGCTTGTTAAGTGAAATTAAATGAAAGTTTCAAAGACTATATATTCTTTCGTCAGAAAAACGAATTTACATTTTTTTGACAAAGTTTCTCTAGCATTTATAAGTGTGTTTTTAATGTTAACAACCGCAGTTAGAACACAATTTTGATATTACTTTAGGTACCTCTATGATAATCAAATTAGGCTAGAAAACTACCAAATGTTGCGACTACGACCCACGCATGCTAAGAGACCTAGCTGAAACCGGCTCAAACCGGATCATATCTCTAGGGAAAACTATGTTCTTTGTCAAAATAGTCCTTATAAATAAAGATGAGAAACTAGTACATAGTTCTTTACGAATCGATTATTTCCCAAGAGCTTTACTATGTAGGTTTATCTTTATTTTCTGAAAATGAAGACAGCCTAAAGATTCCTAAATCATATTTTATAATGCCTTAGTATTATTAAGTAACTACAAGGTATAATTTCTAAATAAATAAATAAATAAAATAATCATTTATTTTCTCTTCACAAAAAAGGTAGGTACATAATTGTTATGCAAGGTGTAGTGCAGTGGATACAGATACCTGTTTGTGAGAGACTGGTGCCAGTGATAGGTTTTAAAACCTGTGTTACCAGTCACCAGTGCCTCCTTCGCAGACTTCAGTAAATTACTGGTTATTGTTAGTGGTTTGTGCCTTGATAAAAAAAGAATAGATACTTAATAACTATAACAGATAAAATTGCAAGAAAAGAAAACTAAAACTATAATTATTACAGGTATTAAGGGCCACAGACAGTCTACGTATGTAGTGCATGTGTGTTCTAGATGTCGGGGTCTCCTGCAGGCACTCGTCTTGTGAGAGACAGTGTAGCAGGAGACCTCATGTGAGTGTGTGCTTGTAGAGTACACATGAGTGAGAGTTTAGCATACGTTCCGATTAGAGTGGTTTGCTAGCAAACCTCTCTAATCGGATCTAATCGGACCTCTCTAGTCTAATCGGGGTCTCCTGAGAACACCAGTCTCATAAGAGTCTGGGCAACAAATTTCTTTTTCTAGTTAAGACCTGTTTCGCCGTCAGTTTCACCCCACAGCTAGACAAATACCTCCCCAAAATCTTCGCAAGTGCTGCTACAATGACGTTGAGCACACTTCCACCGCGAAACTATACCAGCGAAGCCGCAAGACATGTTCCCCGGCGCAAAATTACTTCATTTGCAGCCGCTTAGAAGCGGAACACAAGTAGTATGAGATCTTTACTTAAAAAGTTTTTGTTTCCTTCCATACTTTTTTTGCGATGCAGCGCCCCTACCGGATAGCAAGGAACTAATTTTCATAGTTTGACAGCGATTCAATAGTTTTATTCCTTTATGTAGTTTCCGTTTTTTTTTCTAAATAAAAAGTTCCTTTTTTTAGACATAATAATTTTCCACTGTATAATAATTTGAGTGATTTGATTCATTGGATTTTGGCAGTACCTACAATTTTGACAGATGTATGAAGATGATTCTTTGTCAATGGCAACTGTGTCTGGTTGGACACTGCTGCCAAGTAATGGGAAATCAAGTTCGTTATCTATCAGGTTCATTAGCTTGGGAGACGAGATTTGGAGTCCCCCTTACACCCCAGGTCAGAAGTTGTATACGAAAACTATTTTGGCATTACAATTTTGACAGGTAAAAAACGACAACTTTTTTGTTTGGTAATGTGACATACAACTCAGGTAATATCATGTAGTCAGAGGCGAAGATTAATTTCATTGCGACACCATTTAGTGTATACTAAAAACAATACAAAAAGTTCCAGACACATCAGTATCGCCAAAGAAACAAAACACCAACCGTATCACCAAACAAAATCTTAGTATTCCGTACACAACCTTCGAAACAGTGAAAAACAATAAAAATGAACCGCGAAATGAAACAGCATGACTTGCCGCAAGGGGCTGCCAATATTTAACGCGAAAACTTTTTATACGAGACGCGGGAAAAAAGTAAATTTTCACAATATTGTCGTGATTTATCGTTTGAGCGAAATAGCTAAAGTTTTCTTCAATTCTAACCGTTTTCCGCTTATTTCAGCCATTTGCATTCCATGAGCTGAATTTTGAATGTTGCCAAATGGTTGCCAATATCGTGTTGAATGGATAGCGTTTTCTATTCCACCATCGGAAGAAACCATAATTACATATCATCATTCTACCATGATATCTAATTGCAGGGTCTCAAGTCATCATCATCATCAGCATATTTTAGTCCACTGGTACATAGGCCATAGACATGCCTTCCCCTATGAGCGCCATAGCGCCCTGTCAGCTTGACGCATCCAGCATCTTCCCGCAGTCCTTCGCAGGTCGTCATCCCACCTGGTCGAAGGGCGTCCTACACTACGTTTACCGAGTCATGTTCTGATTTATTCATTATTATTACAACTAACATTTTCCGACTGATTTTGGCTTAAGCTATCAAAATAATATATTTTTATATTTTAGTTCACATATAAACTATAAAATATCCTATTATATTAAAGTTGAGAACGTTAATTAATTTTTCGAGGTACATTCTGTAGTAAATGGGATTCGTATTGAATATCATCTAATTAATTTTAACATCATAATAAAATGTTTTGGTATAAATTAATTTTTACCTTGATTTTTATTTAAATAATATCACATCACACTGTATTATAAACGCTTGTATGCAACAATAAGCTTGGATGCTTAAATGTTTGGATGTTTGTTACGCCAAAACTACTGAGCGGATCGGGCTGAGATTTTGTAAGATGGATAAACCATTTATTAACGACTTCAGAAACACACATACGAAATACAACAATTATACATTAGACTGGAAAACAAAAACATAAAACACAGTTGACATAAATAAGAAAAAGCAACAATTATTCTCTCTGCTCTCAGTGATAAGGCCGTCCTTTATACTTCCTCTATTCTAAGTATATAGGTATTTCTGTATTGTTTCAAATTCATATTTTGTTCCAAAGAATTGTAAACTTGAAAAGTTTACAATATGAGAATGACACAGTTAAAATGAAAAATGTTCGAGTTATTTTGGATATAATTATAGAGAATAGATAAGGATAGGGTTGTATCACATAGATTAAAACTTAATTTATTATGTTTTCTATACATGCGTAATAAAATAACTTTTTCTCAGGGTTATTATTAATTTATTAAACTTGACCTAAATGTGGACTGATATTTTTGACAACTACATAAAAACGGGATTGCTCGTCGTTCTTTCACAGTAACTGGGTGGTTTACAAATATAGTACTAGTTTCTGCCCGCGGCTTTGCTCGCGTTTCTATGGAACCTCGTAAAGGTTATTTCTATCCCATGGGAACTGGTTTATGGGATAAAAAGTAAAAAGACAAACAGAGGTCAAAATGCTAACCATCAGGCACTTAGCCTGGTTAGCATTTTGACCTCTGCTCTGGCTTATCAAAGTTAGGTAGCTTAGTACAGAGGATTTAGTAACCAAAATCCCAGGTAAAATCTGATTAGTTTGAATTTTTCTAGGTTTAATAAACTTTGTCGCCAGTCGGCCGATGAGACCGCTCTTTTTACCGCATTTTTCCCGCCTCGCCGCGTCTAACCGCCAATCAGAAGTGACGGGGTCTATCAACGTTTGATCAATGATCCTCCATGGCCTTTGGTTATTTTTATTTATTTTTAACAGCCTGAGTGCCAGTCAATCAATCATGTCGGATTTACTTAACAGCTACGTGAATTAAGACTTTATTGATACTGTAATAGGGTTGACGTCGCTCGGAAATGTATCCGTTATTTTTGGATTTTTTGAGCTTTATTACAGCATGGATATTTTGACAATTTTTATTGCTCGAATATTAAAGCAATATAAATTTAACGCGATGCTATTCAACATGAAAAATGGAAAATACGTGAGTAAACTGAACTCACCGCAGAATAATAACGCGAATAGTATGCCGGCATAAATATGATCAAACGAATACCGTTATAAACGTGAAAATCTTTTACAAAAAGTAGAAAACTCCTACAAAGAAGGTCTTCACTTAAAATGACAGACAGCTCAGACAAAGGCCGGCCTCGCCATCCACGCGGAATAACGTCATAACTCAAAAACCAGGAAAAAGGTGAAACTAATCGAAAAGATTACAAAGTCGCCTCGCCTCGCAGCCGTTCGAATATGGAACAAGTTCGAAATTGGAAAAGGAATACCGGCGTTTCCTCTCAAGTGATGCAAAACGGTGCTGGCGCGAATAAAAGTAAATTGCTAAACTTTTAGTATTTGTGGTAAGTTGCCTCGCTGCAGTGATTGGACGCTGAGAGTATTGCGCTGTATTTCGCTGAACATACTCGTATAACGCTTCTAATGCCACGCCACGGTGCTTAGCTATAACATGAAATGAAGCTACTAATTCTGATCCATCCGTTAGTTCGCTGAATTAAATATCTGTTAAGGTACTTCTGTTTGAGATTAAGATAATAAAACATAAACTCGATCTAAAGAAATCATTCACTGAAACGTTCATAAAAGAAAAGTCATAAAAGTAAAACACGAGAAAGCTGACAGAATGGCTTACAACGCTCAGAAAATACCAGGAAAACATCACCATCATTATTTCTACGCTCGTGCGAATAAATCATTCTGCATACAGCATCTCGATCAAAGGGAAACTGGCATTTTTGCAAGGAAATTGCAAGTCGGAGAATATTTATGTGTGTCGGTGACAATATTTGACGGGAACCAATCAGAGGGTAAGGGAGGTTTTATTTTAGTTTCTGTTTGCGACATTTTGTGGTGTTGGATGGGTTTTATCGTACACTTGACAGTTCCCGGCTTTGTTCACGTACTTCTTTATAATGTTTTGTGGCTTTAAGTGTCTCTTTTGGCCACAAAAAAACGAAGATTTTATTGTGATCTGTTCAGACGCTTAGACGTACAAAGTTAATAAACAAATGAAGACATTATCTTCTATAATATAAAAATAAATCGCTGAATGTGTTGCTAAGCGCAAATCTCGAGAGTAGCTGAACCGATTTCGCGAATTCTTTTTTTTTGAATATTCCTTGAAGTACGAGGATGGTACTTACGGAGAGAAAAAAGAGAAAAATTTAAAAAATTGCCTGAAACAAATGACCCCCCGGGCGAAGTCGGAACGCGCCGCTAGTAATAAGATAATAATAAGACATGATTTTTATTTGTTAAGATGTGGGTTCATTTTCATTTCCTTTATTAATTCTTAAATAAAATGTGTGTTGGAATATTACAAAAAGTAAATTAATAAACTACACGCACCTTTGCTGTTGTGTGATGCGTGGATTATTATAAAAAAAACTTTTTTAAATATATTATACACTATAGACACATCGACGAATAAGGATAAAAAAATGGGAAACTAAATTGATAAAACAATGACGGACTTGACAATGTTTTTCGTAAAAGTTTGGTTATCAAATATGAAAACAAGACTGCCCTAACATTAGCGCAACATGAAATAGATTTTATCTCGGCCAAAGTTATAGTTCCTCATACTCCAAGTAAAACATATAACATATTGTGGCCGGGACAAACCAATCGCAACTTCACAGTTCCACAATTTTTCTATATAAATAAAAGTTACTCTTACCCAAGTTCTACAAACTTATATCCGCAGTTTCCTTGAAATGTTTAATGTTGAATCTTTGAGGAGCTCTTCGTTTTGCTTAAGAATTTCATTTCAGTGCAATATGTGTTGTGAGTGCCGGGTCTCAGTTTCGTTTTTGGTATTCACGGGAATTTTATACGAAGACGTATTTTATTTAAAGCTCTACTTTGATAATGTTAGGCTCTGTTCTATAGAATTTTTTTGATATTACCGCAAAATTAGATAATACAAAAATAAGTGTATTACTATAATTTTTTATAGTTATTTCGTAAATCTGACAGCACGGAATATTGATATTTCGCAGAGGCACATTTAAATATAAATAACAATATTATGATGATACTAGTATATCATATTAAGGTATCCTATAAAGCCAATAATTTACGTATGAGTAGATAACGACCAGAACACCCAGAACAAATGTCTACAGATCGTACACACAAATGTCCCGAGCCAGGAATCGCACCCGCAACCCTACAACAACCCCCTCCTGCATCGCAGACGGAACTTCACCCACCTTGCCACAGAGGTCGTCTACGTAGCTGGGCAATACAAGTCGAGGTCGTTGACCTTTCTCGTCTGCATAACTCGAAATTTAGCAATTTTTAGGGTTATACAATTCTTTGGAAACTTATTATAATTACGCATAAAATTATAAATCTAAGTTATTTTCAATTTATAAACGTTTTTAAATTACTCTGGTATTTTAGAACATTACAATACGTAAATTCATTGAAAACCTAAAAAGTCAGTAAATTTTTTCAGTTGTGTTGTCTTTAGCTTCCTAGTACGCTTGTATCGCGATACCATAAACTAGAGACACTAGTATTGCCACCTTATTTGAAATTTGGTATTTCAGAGTGTTTCAAACTGAATTGGAGAATCCACAGGAACCTGCTAAAGTTGGTTTACATTAGGCCAACGCGACCCGGCGACTTGTCGACCCAAGTGTCGCCGTTTCCAATAAACTAAGGAACAACTTCCAAATTGAAAAAGAAATCCTGCTTCCTCTATGCAAATAGGTAATATAGTACTGTTAGCGGCAGAAGTGTTTGAAAGTTATGTGTAAGAGCTGAGCTAAGTTGGTACATTTCAAAACGTTCTATTTTTGTACAGAGTTTTCGTAGTTTTACGAGCTTAGCGCTCAAATTTCACAAAATTGTATGCTCTCGTTTCAATTAGGTACACTTGGTGCACACCAAAAGGGGAGTACTAGGTATAACTTTTGATTGCAATTATGAGTATTTATTTGTTTTCACTAATTAGATACTAATATTATAAAGAGGAAAGGTTTGATCTTTTGTTTGTTTGTTTGTATTGAATAGGCTCCGATACTACTGGACCGATTTGAAAAATTCTTTCACCATTGGAAAGCTGCGCTATCCCCGGTGAAAATAGGCTATATTATATTTACAAAAAAATTAGGGATCCTTAATAAAACTACAATAATAAATTATGAATAATCAAAATAATAAATACCTGTGCGAAGCCGGGACGGTCCGCTAGTCACTTATAAGACGTTTGATGGCCAACTACAAGCTTAACTTGCATGGCGTTGATATTAGTATAATTTCACACACACAGATCCATATCATGGTTAGGACAGACTTATGCAATGAGACTTATGAAGAGCAATCAACTTATTTGTTTTGCTTGCCTCTTTTTCTAACGAAAATTTTATATATAAGAGGTATATATAAAATAAATAGCTACGCCGTAGAACTCAATTCGTGTAGGCCTACGCCGTAGATGTTTACTGCAGCTACGTCGTAGCAATGGACATTGTCGGAGCTCGAAGTTACGGAACTGTAATGGTCAACCACTTATGCCATTGACTGTACAAGATTGCTAAACTCTTGGGTCGTATAATATTGTGTACAATTTAGATAGTTTCGGCATTTGCTTAGTCCGGGCACAGATAGTATTATAGTGTACTGTCCGGGTTATGTTATTGTGTGAGTTGGAAAAGGTTTCGTGTTGGGAAAACTGAATAAGTTTGTGGAAGTTCCATGACTCACGGAAAAACTTAAAAAGTAAACTTGGGATGTTGAGTCTTTGAAAGAATCGAAGAAATCTTTTTGGATCTTGGTAGAAGAATTTCTATCTCGCTTACACGCTTACACAAAAATAATGACACAAAAATATATTCCAAAGTAATTAAAAATGTGTCAAATCTCAAAACATTTCAAATAGAATCATCATTTAAATAAAAGATTCTCTAATATTCAATAGCCGTCAAGCTGGCTGTGAATTACAAAGGGAATACACTAACTACGCTGTATTAGCACAACCATATTCCCTCATCTCAGGTGTCCTTTTTCAAGACTCGAGAGAGAGTTTATATCTATTCTGTATGGTCTTATGTAAATAAATAATTTGATATTGAATTTTGAATTTGTTTCACCATTACAATCGGCCGATATGGGGCAAACGTGTTCTTGAGTGGAGACCACGACTCGGTAAACGTAGTGTAGGACGCCCTCCGACCAGGTGGGATGACGACCTGCGAAAGACTGCAGGTAGATGCTGGATGCGGCAAGCTGAAGACAGGGCGCTATGGCGCTCTTTGGGGGAGGCCTATGTCCAGCAGTGGACTACTATAGGCTGATGATGATGATGATGATGATTACAATTGTGTCGTCACAGAATGTCTAATTTTTGCATTTTACCTTCGATGAAAAGAAACTACAGAAAGAGCCACGTGTCACATATGTCAAGGTTGAAACCAATTTATCTTGCTCCGTGCAATAGCACCGCATGCAATATCTAGAGTTTTTTTTATGGGCAATTCTGTGACTATACCACTGTCATATTAAAGCGATATGATTTGCAGAATTCGGCTCAGATCACTGACTATGGGCTCAAATGCAGATTTATTTCTGTGTTTCTGGACTAATCAATATTACTAATCACAACAAGCCGTTCCTCCAACAAACAATCCAACTTCTACTACCATAGTACATACATACAGAAACCCAGTTTAAGTCAATATACAGAGCCACACCCGACACTTAAATCGAGTGACCTATATACACAAAGCGGTAATCTATTCTTAGCTGGATTAAATTCAAGTAAAAGGTGGAATATTAGATTACTGACGGACGTTTACGTTGATCCTTGGTCGATGTACGAGGTTAGCGAAGCTATTTGCTTTATGACTCTATGGAGTTTGGATTAGGAATACTTAGAACTGCTCGTCTTGTCTTGAGTCAAGATTAGTAACAGCAAGGCCTGAAAAGGCGAATCGCTTACAGGATTATTAGTTTTTTCTATTTAAATTAAATAAATAAATAATGCTGGACAATTCACACAGCATTATATATAGCCATGGTAAGCAGAGCTTGTGTTATGGGTACTAGATAACTGATATACATAATACAATACATTACATAGATAGATATTTTTTATTATACATAGAAAACGAACAGAACACCCGGAACAAATATCTGCAGATCGTACACACAATTGTTCCGAGGCGGGAATCGAACCCGCAACCTCCTGCGTCGCAGGCGGACCTTCGCCCACGGCGCCACATCGGTCGTCAATTTACTACGATGGTGTCAAATCATTGTCCGTATTTAAAGCCGTAAACAAGAATAAAAACTATGTAGGGGAAATTGCACTTTTCTATACTAAAATAAAGATCAATACAGGCGATCTCATGGTGATATAACCTAAGACCACTTGCTCATACAAAGAGCGAGTCGTATTCATCTTCTGCCACCTTCACAACCCACTAAGCACTAAGTCCCTAGGTTGCCTGCGAGATATCGCTGTCAGCGATAAGGCCAGCTATTGTACTGTTAATGTGTTATATTTAGATATAAGGTTTTTTTGTTGTTTTTAGTGCAATAAAGTGTTCATTCATTCATTCATTAAGCATAACCTAACTGTACTTACCATAGACATCAATGCATCCGATCTGCCACTTCATATTAGGCTGCGTGTTGATCTGGCACATGTAGCAGCCACGGTCTTCAGCTCTCAGCGGACGTATCCTCAGCTGCCAGGTGAGGGGCGCGTCCAGGTTCACGGAGTATCGCGCGCCTAAGACGGTGCGGTCGTGCATGGTCAGGACTGTCTGGTCTTCTGCTCGTAGCCATCCTACCTGTAAAGAGAACAATATATAAATAATGAAGGAGTATGTTACATGGCCGGGGCGGTTGCGGCGTAAGAATTGGCCTCATATTGTGAAAATAATAAACATAGAATTTCGCGTTCATATGGGTGGGACAAAATTTTGCTGTAGCTTTTTACATTAGACTGATTTTATTCAATTCTATACGTACATAAGCATTTAAAAAAAAATATTGTTGAGGTTTTTACAAGAAACAATGCAAACACAAATTTTTATTATTATTATTTGGTTTCTTGAGCCAGTTCCTTCATAGAAACGATTTCAAGGCACCAAATATTTTGTAATAACTTTCGAATCAAAATATAAGTGATTTCAATAGCCTGCAGGTTATTTAAGAACTCAGCCAAATTATATGCGAAGCAATGCATTTTCATGACATATTTTCCGTTTATTTCTCAGTTATCTTTTCACACTCAAGGAACCAAATGTCGAATTTTATATCATTCCAGTTTTTACCATGAGGATCCCGAGAGTAAACATCCAGGCCTTGGAATAAATGGTAGAACTAACAATTTCTACGGTAGTTGAAAGGAATTCACAACTATAACTATAAACTCTCCAGACATTTTGGTCCACTTCGCTACAAAGGTAGTATTTTTTCAGTTTCGATTTATGAGGTCTGACCAAGTCTCTAAGTGCCTATTTTGTAAGCTTAAAGAAATAAATGATTTTTGACATTTGACTTTTTTTTTTGAGTCACTTTAATGTCACAAGGCATTGTCCTTTCGTTATTATAAATTAATTAATGCTTGACATTTCAAATATAGCCCCAAATTGATGGTTACCCTGATATTAATAAATTATTACTTTCAACGCGTCTATTTTAAGATACTAATAGACGACAAGACGTTCCTATTTTAGGAAAAGTACACTAGGATGTCGAAATAATACGCCTTAAATAAAAATACCAAACCATCCATTATTTTGTTCCTATCCCACATACCACGCAATCTTCGCACGAAAAAGAAACCCATTCCCATCTGTCTCGGTTACAATTAGGAGTCCGAAATGGCCACAATTACCATCCATTGCTAAACCCGCGGGTTGGCTCTATGCCTACAACAATGCACAAAAATCAACGTGCTTTTTACCTCACGAGCCGTGTTGTGAATTTTAATACCGCATGCAGGTAGCTCGGAATGAAAAGAACGTAGAGCTAGGAAACGCTTTAAGTATAGAGGCGGAGTTATTTGGTCGATAAAAGTCAAATACTAGTGAAATGTGACGTCGAATGCCGATGAGATTTGACCGTAAAACTAACTGTGCCTGTGGCTTCGCCGCGTAATTTTTTTGTGCGGAAGCTTAATTGTTTGTTAGTTATTTTTACTGTAGATTATTATCATCATCATCTAAAAAACTATAAGTTACTACTACCTAATTATAAAACAAATTCGGGTGAATTTGTTTTATACTCGTAGATATAAAATGACCCTAAAGATTTAGAAAGTAGTGATTTCGAATCTCATTACAACGCATGCAGTGTAAAATGTAGAAACTACCGAGACCATAAACGAAAAAAACCGTTTTTCTTCTATGGAGAGACCTTTAGATCATTCTCCATACATAGCGAAAGAAAAAACCAATTGGTCCTTAATTGACGAAGAAATCAACGAACACACATAAAAAATTCATACAACCGAACCAACCTCTTTCGTTTTTTGTTTCGTCGGTTAGAAATATTCTGCAAGTCTACTCTATACCGATACCACCTCGCTTCGTACTCCATGAAAACACCTTAGATTGAAATGCTGTATTCTGTTGCGGCGCCGTGTCTTTGTTTTTCCTTTTGCACTACGATTTTCTTTCCCGGATTTCGTACAATTCTGCCTTTGTACTGATTTTCGTTTCATTGTTTACAATAAAATCTAATTCGTCTGTGATTAAAGTCTTTGAGTTGGAAATCTTTTGTTTCTTTCGGTTATTTCCTCGAAGGCTTTTGTCCGTTGATTTAAATCCGGCTCCTCTAATATACAAAAGAGTCTGTCTGTCTGACCGACCTGATTATTATCAACAATACCCACAATTTCAAGTGAGATTTATTAAAACTTAAAATTCAGAGAAATAAACATGACATGATTGTGGCTAAAAAGTTTTTCGTAATAAAAACGAATCCCTCGAGTATACATTTTTATGGGTCCACCTTGAGATTATTTATCGATATTATTAAATAAATATAAAATATAAATATAAATGCTGGACAATTCACACAGCATTAACTAGCCCCATGGTAAGCAGAGCTTGTGTTATGGGTACTAGATAACTGATATACATAATACAATACATTACATAGCTATATTCCATCGCTATTGCGATAGAATTTTCATAATCATCCCATAATCGACGAACTTACATAAAAACATGAATACAAGCGAACATAGAACCCGCTCCTTTTTTCAAAATCTTTAACATATAGATTTTACTAACTGGTAGAACAATTATTAAAAGCAGCAGAAAGGCGGAAACTAAGTATAATTATTTAATAATTTACCAGGGCACGACATGTTTTCGCAGACATAGTCAGTCTGAAATTGACAAGAAACTGGTAGAACAATTATTAAAAGCAGCAGAAAGGCGGAAACAAAGTATAATTATTTAATAATTTACCAGGGCACGACATGTTTTCACAGTCACAGTCAGTCTGAAATTGACAAGAAAAATGAGCATATGCGGTCGCTTTTAGTTTTCGACCACGGTAATTTAACGACCGGCCGTGAATCGTGACTAACCTAATTTGAGGATGAATATCCTTTACAAGCAAAACCGCCTGTGGCATTACTACCAGTACATAGAAAGGTCTGCAATTCCACCAGAATTTATTCCAGGCTTATAAATAAACTTGGGTGTTCAAGTAGTGTGTACATAAAGTGTTGTGTAAGGGTACACGTGGCAGTTCTCAGGTTATTAAGGTGGGTTTCTTACTTACAAATTGTTAGTGCACATACACTTTATACATTACTAGCTGCGCCCTGCGGTTTCGACCGCGTGGATGTGGGATGTGATAGATTTTTTGGATAATATACAATATATCTTTATAAATTGTAGCCTATGTGTTATTCTGATGTATAAGCTATATTATTGTTAAGTTTCATTAAAATCCATTCAGTAGTATTTACGTGAAAGAGTAACAAACATCCATCCATACTTACAAACTTTCGCGTTTATAATATTAGAAGAATATATTATATATACAATTATGTATATGTATAAAGACACATGTAGCAACTAAGGGTCGATTTGTTTATGAATTTACCGTTGTTTCTTATTATTTTACTAAGAAATATTATAAAAATAATCATTTGAAAGATCGTAAACATCCGTGTTAATACTTAGAAGCTCGCTGTGATACGTATAAAAATGTAGAGGTAATTATGTTTATTTGTAAAAAACATTGAAGTCAATCGGTTTTTCTTATTAATATGACCACCGCTGTGTGCCAGTTTCACATAATTGATATGAAATAAATAATAAGGCTAATAAGTGTAAAAAAAAATACATAAAAAGCCGACTTCAAAAATATTACTTACATTACATTTTTTGGAATAGGTGGTAACGGGAGATTTTCCTTAATCAATGGTACTATCATATATATGGTACTATTTTTTAGTAAATTTTTATTTCCATTCTCAAATTTAACGGACATTTACTGTTAATCGATCTTGTTTCTGACACTGATCAAAAACTTCAATTGGACCAACTGAGGTGGGAGTAAAGAAGTCAGAAATCACACTAAACTTTTCCGACGACACGGTCCAAAAAATCCACACCGGTTATTACTGTTACTTTAACAGATTTTAATGATTATTTCACTATCTATTAGAAAATTAAATAATACTTAAGAAAAAGAATATATTAAATATATACTTTTTTATCATATCCTACATACATACACAGAAAACACCCAGGACACCTGGAACATCAGAAAACATCTGCACATCACATCGTAAAAATAAATACCTTTGTGATGATGAATGTGCGAAATGGACAATAAGAATCGTTCCACCACAAGGTGCTTTGAACCTGTTCCAACATGTTCTTACACGCTCCTAGTTAACTCATAGTTCCTAATTGCTCAAACTGTAATTAACTGAAAGTGTTGCCATTGATGGGTTCTAGCGCCTCTACGGTTTATTAGTGTTTAAAGTAGTCAAAAGTTTTATGATTCCTTTAGTTTGTTTGTACAACTAGTTATTATGATTGTTTGTTTCTACTCCATAGATGATTAAATCAATGATGTTAGTGCTTGGTCAGATGTCGCTCATTTTCGCACGGACAATAGTACGAGCTGAGACGAGTACGGAGCTGAGACGTGGACACTCACGATAGGGCTGGTCCACCAGTTCAAAGTAGCTCAGCGAGCTATGGAAAGAGCTATGCTCGGGAGCATAGTTATTTCCATAGCTCGCTGAGCTTCTCTGAAGGATAGGATTCGCAACGAATACATCCGACAGAGAACCAAAGTTATCGACATAGCTCTGAGAATTAGCAAGCTGAAGTGGTAGTGGGCCGGCCATATCTCGCGAAGAACCGACGGCCGCTGGGGCAAACGTGTTCTTGAGTGGAGACCACGACTCGGTAAACGTAGTTTAGGACGCCCTCCGACCAGATGGGATGACGACCTGCGAAAGACTGCAGGTAGATGCTGGATGCGGCAAGCTGAAGACAGGGCGCTATGGCGCTCATTGGGGGAGGCCTATGTCCAGCAGTGGACTAATATAGACTGATGATGATGATGATGAATAGTACGAGTATGTAAGAAATTCAACGTTGTGCTTAACTTTACATAAAGTTTTATTTTTTTATTTTAGATGGACATTTAGGTATCTAAAATGACATTATATTTAGATTTAGATAAGCAAAATATACATGATTTAGACAAATAAATAAATAATGCTGGACAATTCACACATCATTATCTAGCCCCATGGTAAGCAGAGCTTGTGTTATATAAGACAAGACAAGACAAATTCACGCCAAAAGTGAATGGATTCGACTTTAAGTTTGCATAATAACATATAGGCTACATATTTATGCTGGAAAATCAGCCACGGGCAAAGTAGGTTATTAAATAGTTTTTTCATTATCCGTGCTAAGATTTTTTTTTCTCAAAGAACATCATCATCAGCCTATAGCAGTCCACTGCTGGACATAGAACGTACATATAGTTCATTTAAATGAGAATAACAAAACTTGTACTTAGTATCTACTAATAAAATACATAGGTACTTAAGTATCTGCTTACATATGTATTTTAGTACGAGGGTGATATTAGCACTTACCTACAAGTAAGAAACAAAAGAAAAATCGACGGTAGAAAACTAACTAATCTAATAAATAATAATAATAAATAATGCTGGACAATTCACACAGCATTATCTAGCCCCATGGTAAGCAGAGCTTGTGTTATGGGTACTAGATAACTGATATACATAATACAATATATTACATAGATATATATTTTTATTATACATAGAAAACGACCAGAACACCCGCAACAAATATCTGCAGATCGTACACACATTTGTTCCGAGGCGGGAATCGAACCCAACCTCCTGCGTCACAGGCGGACCTTCGCCCACCGCACCACATCGGTCGTCATAAATAACAGTAGGAACTATTTGCATCAGCATCACACTTACCCACGAAAACCTATAAAATAGACGCTTATATAAATAGATGGCAATTTCATAGGTATATGAGCCAAGTTAGGTCACCCAGGTTTATACGGTGACCTAGGTGCAGCTGGGCAATATATCACCTTAACTGTTGAAGTTACAAAGCGATGCCGAGCCTAAGGCAGTAGGCTAGGTGTACTTAATACTCAATATTTTGTTGCTTACATGTGTACAAATAAGTCTTAAAATAATATAACAGAAGTCGAACATGCACCCTACATTTTGCAATAATTTAACACTTTGACTGCGATTTTTTTTCGACGACTGCGATCTTTTTATTAACCTAAAAAATTCATGCTGCCGCTCTACACAGCGGTTGTGTTGCGCCGCACATGCGTTTCGTTCGAAAAATATTACGGCTGTGCTGAGTCACAAGATCTGTATTTTCTCAGCCGCTGCGCTAGTGTGGATTTACGCATATTAGTCACTTGTAGAAAACACATACCGTTTGATTTCAGCAATCAAAGTGTTAAATGTAAGGTGGCTGTATACAGTTAATAATTATGCTTTATTTACTCGTACCTACTACCTATAGGGATGCAATCCAGCGGTATTTTTAATCTACCTGGAATTATGATGGATCAAAACAAATCCAGCTGAATGGCTCTTGCTTGAAGATCATCACGTTTCCAAAGATTTTTGAAGTGAAAACTTATTTAGGAATGTTGAGAACTTTTTGAATTATCAAAAAAATCTTAACTCGCGTCATCATCAACGAACGCTTTGCTAACGGGTTATAGTTATATATATACATTTAGCCTAAATAATATATGGTGGGATGACGACCTGCAGTCATCATCATCAGCCTATATCAGTCCACGGCTGGACATAGGCCTCCCCCAATGAGCGCCATAGCGCCCTGTCTTCAGCTTGCCGCATCTAGCATCTACCTGCAGTCTTTCGCAGGTCGTCATCCCACCTGGTCGGAGGGCGTCCTACATTACGTTTACCGAGACGCTGTCTCCACTAACACTGCACAATAAATATTAAATTACATAAATAAGTTTTATTTATTAATATAACATTTATTACGTGTCTAACTGGAAAATAAGTGATCAACGTGAGTGACACTTTGTTTTTAGTTCCCTTCAATATTTTATAGCAGGTTCAATACGTAATGTAAATGTTAACACTTTGACTGCTAAAATCACACGGTATGTGTTTTCTACAAGTGACTAATATGCGTAAATCCACACTAGCGCAGCGGCTGAGAAAATACAGATCTTTGTGACTCAGCACAGCCGTAATATTTTTCGAACGAAACGCATGTGCGGCGCAACACAACCGCTGTGTAGAGCGGCAGCAAAATTTTTTTGGTTAAAAAAAAAGATCGCAATCGTCGAAAAAATACCGCAGTCAAAGTGTTAATAATATTGCCTAAAGCTATTTCTACTTTTATATTTCTTTGTTGGTGGTTTTTTATGATAAAAAAAACACCTACATTTTTGAATTCAAGTAATAAATGGTCAGACTTATTGCACGCTAACTAGCCTGCACTTTGCAATTATAAACAGAAATACTAAAGCTTTTCTGAATAAACGTAGATGTTATTTATGTATCATAAAAACCACGTTCCTTGTTGATCCACTTTATATCTCTGTTTATTAATTTTATTGCAGGCGATATTTTTCATTATATTACTGCTGATCATGCAAACAAAATACATATATATACAATTAACCATTAATAAACTATACTATTTAAATATTACAATTAAGACAATATATTATTTTTTATATTGAATACTCCTTTTCTCCAAGGTTATCGACATAGCTCAAAGAATTAGCAAGTTGAAGTGGCAGTGGGCCGGCCATATTTCGCGAAGAACCGACGGCCGCTGGGGCAAACGTGTTCTTGAGTGGAGACCACGACTCGGTAAACGTAGTGTAGGACGTCCTCCGACCAGGTGGGATGACGACTTGCGAAAGACTGCAGGTAGATGCTGGATGCGGCAAGCTGAAGACAGGGCGCAATGGCGCTCATCGGGGGAGGCCTATGTCCAGCAGTGGACTGATATAGGCTGATGATGATGATGATGACTCCTTTTGACATGTAACTTGGTTATCAATAAATAATTGTATTTGTATAACTTTTAGGTCATATTATTCGTATTGTATAATACCTATGGGCGGTATATCGGTGGCGGCGTCCAATAAAAATTTACACATAATGATATTTATAAAGATTGAGACATGGCGTTAGAATCGACCACTTCCATGACCGATGTGGGCGGTGGGCGAAGGTCCGCCTGCGACGCAGGAGGTTGCGGGGTCGATTCCCGCCTCGGAACAAATGTGTATACGATCTGCAGATATTTGTTTCGGGTGTTCTGGTCGTTTTCTATGTATAATAAAAAAATATCTATCTATGTAATATATTGTATTATGTATATCAGTTATCTAGTACCCATAACACAAGCTCTGCTTACCATGGGGCTAGATAATGCTGTGTGAGTTGTCCAGCATTATTTATAATAATATTATAATAATACTTAAACTCAGCCTTCTCATATGCCTTGTTATGGATGCGTTTTATGGTTAATTGTAACCAATGAGAACTGATTTATTGGATTACTAGCTGTTCCTCGCGGTTTCACCCGCGTTAAACTCGAATTTCACTTTATTATGTGATATTTTTACACCTTTGGTTACATTGGAGTTTTAGTAAGGACCCCTAACTTTTTTGAAAATATAATAATAGCCTGTGCTCACCGGGCATAGTGTAGCTTCCCAATGGTGAGAATTTTTTAAATCGGTCCAGTAGTTTCGGAGCCTATTCATCACAAACAAACAAAAAACCAAACCTTTCTTCTTTATAATATTAGTATAGATGGAAAGACAATCGCTTTGTTGTAAATTATTAAATTTGTTCATAAACTTTGAATCATGAATTTTTTATTAAAGTGATTATCATCATCGTCCGCGGTGAACATAGGCTAAATTATATTATCAAAAAAGTAAGGGATCCGTACTAAAACCGTGCGAAGTCGGGAAGGTCCGCTAGTCATCGATATATTAGAACTCGATTACAAAGGTAAATCCACACAAAACAGCCCGCCGTGATAATTTACCCAATTTATTTGATTGAGATCGTGAATTCTTGAGTGTCCATTAAGAATTTTCGAGTCGTAGCTGGTTTAATTTTTGGTTATTTTGTCTGGTTAATATAAGGTCATTAGATATTTTCATGAGTACCTTAGGATGATAATATCGTAGTAGATTTATCAATCAATTCCCTAATTATGATAACAGCCATGTTATAGGTAGGTACTTAGGTGAATAAAACTTGTCTCAGCTCCGTCAAAATTTACATATTGTAATGCTGGACATAATATGCCTCCCCTAATGAGCGCCAGAGCGCCCTGTCTTCAGCTTGACGCATCCAGCATCTACCTGCATTCTTTCGCAGGACGTTATCTCACCTGGTCGTCCTACACTACGTTTACTGGGTCGTGGTCTCCACTCTATCAATCAATCAGTAAATCAAATCATTTTTTTGCTGAACACATTATTATAGGTACAAGTCGGGTCTTATAACTAGAGTAGTGTCACATGTATTCAACCCGCAAGCAGGTGTGCAAATATTAATATTATATTACAATTTAATATTATCACTGTGATTTAAGGAAGTCAACTATTAAAATAATTAAGTAAAATAAATTTAAGGTACATTCTAAAATAAACAGTTAACTTTAAGGTTTAATCATTGTCAAAACATAATACATTTTTCTACTTAAGATTAATTATATTCATTTCTACTATAGAAACATTTTGTCAAACAGCCACTTATTCAATTTTAGTTTAAATAAATTGCCATTGAGGTCTTTAATAGGTTCTGGTAACTTATTAAAGATAGTAATGCACATATTAAATTTTTTTTTTTCATAAATCCGCTTGTGGCATTGCGGTTTGTAAAACAAATTATCTAGAACACGTTTGCCCCAGCTCACATATAATGTTGGATAAATTATGTGCTAAAAGGATTCAGAAAATAATTTAAACTAAACGTTAAGTTCCAACACTAATATACACATAAATAATGGATTAGTGTAGTGGTAAGAAAGATGTGTCCAGTATCTGGATCGTTCCGAACCATTACACACCTCTGCCATTAGGAACCCTACAAGTTTTCCCATTAGCATGGAATTATTTCAACTATTTGTGTAGAGTATTAGTTAGGGTAATTATAAGGTCTAAGTGACAAAGCGGCCATGGAATGTCATAAAGGTTGTGTGATCAATTAATTATTTCAAATAGGTGATGGTTATCAATCGGTATCTGATAAGTTGTTTCTTTGTATATTATTTTCAAGTTGCGTGTCAACAAAACAAAAAAGTTGAAAATAATTGGTTGATTCAGATTTTGTTGGTATTGATCACTGTAATGAATACAGAGTAATTTACGAAATGCCAAGCGAAACCGTTATCTAGTGGATTTGGTAAGTTATCATTTTAGCATGTTATTTTTATAAAAAATTTCATTAAAAAAAAATGTTGAAAGATAGAGCGCAAGTGGAAACGCATTTATCTCGGTTTTATTTAGCATCTGCTACGAACAAATCAGCTGCCATTTCAGAGGTTTTAATCTGATGATTAAAATCTCCCAAATGGGAGTTATTTTGTTATATTTGACGACCGATGTGGCGCGGTGGGCGAAGGTCCGCGTGCGACGCAGAAGGTTGCGGGTTCGATTCCCGCCTCGGAACAATTGTTTGTACGATCTGCAGATATTTGTTCCGGGTGTTCTAGTCGTTTTCTATGTATAATAAAAAATATCTATCTATGTAATATATTGTATTATGTATATCAGTTATCTAGTACCCATAACACAAGCTCTGCTTATGGGGCTAGATAATGCTGTGTGAATTGTCCAGCATTATTTATTTTAAAATATAGATAAAAAATATTTAAAATATTTGTTTTAATTGGCTGATGCGCTGCTGGAACGATGTACTCCACTGCTGGAACTATGCCTCCCAAAATCCAGCCATCCAGTATCTGCCAGCTGTCTTTCGTAGGCCGTCGTTGGAGAAACTTTCACTTATGGAAATTTTCCGCGAAATATGTTAGTAAATTGTAATGTACTTACTTTATGTTTACCGAGATTACTGACAGCACACCCAAGGGTGGCCTCTCGGCCCAAGAAGAACGTGTGATTCCCGATAGGCCTCTCGAAATCTGGCTCTTCAGAGAATTTCTTTGTCGTCATTTGAGAATCTGAAAAGAAATTTTGCTTGTTATTCTAATCTTGAGGAAACATTCTTTCAACAATAATTTGATTGTTTTGAAAAAACTAAATACCGACTTTAACAACCGATCTTTTAGTTATTCATCTGTGTTTTTTACTTTTTGCAGGATGAATACTAGTAAAATATATATCATCATCATCATCATCAGCCTATCAGCAGTCCACTGCTGGACATAGGCCTCCCCCAATGAGCGCCATAGCGCCCTGTCTTCAGCTTGCTGCATCCAGCATCTACCTGAAGTCTTTCGCATGTCGTCATCCCACCTGGTCGCAGGGCGTCCTACACTACTACTCCACTCAAGAACACGTTTGCCCCAGCGGCCGTCGGTTCTTCGCGAGATATGGCCGGCCCACTGCCACTTCAGCTTGCTAATTCTTTGAGCTATGTTGATAACCTTGGTTCTCTGTCGGATGTATTCATTACGAATCCTATCCTTCAAAGAAACTCCGAGCATAGCTCTTTCCAAAAAAAAAAAATGTATTATATGTACATACTTTATAGAACAAATATTTACAATTGAAACAATTAAGCTAACTGCAGACTGTTGCAAACAATCTATAGTTAGCTAATTGATTACTTTAATATGAGACGTACTGTAGTATGTAACACAAGATTTTTGAAAAAGATAGTAGCATTATAAGAATAGACAATGTTATTGTCTATGGCCACGTGCACATAGCACCACGTAGAATTTTACGCAGAAAAAAAGATTCAGACAGTGATTCTGATAACGGCAACGGCTATGAGCTTCTGCAGTTAATTTTTCTTGTTCAAATCCCAAGACTCGCTATAACTCAAAGAACAGTTGATAAAGTTGAATGATCGCGACAATGTCCCCAGTTTGGCCTAAGCTGATTTGATCAACTTTCGCATCGTGCCAAGACTGGATTAGGAGGGTATCATTTTGCTCGCTTAAAATATTATTAATCTGATTAGAATACAAACAAGTTAAGAATATCTTCGAAGTTTTTTGTGTTTTGAAATACAAAGGTTTGTGTATGTTTCTGATAGCGACCAGAGTACAAAACAAGTAGATAATTATATCATTATTTAATAAATCTTTGTAAAAAGTAATTCTAAGTCATCACACGGCCCTTATTAATAATAATAATAAATAAATAAATAATGTTGGACAATTCACACAGCATTATCTAGCCCCATGGTAAGCAGAGCTTGTGTTATGGGTACTAGATAACTGATATACATAATACAATACATTACATAGATAGATATATTTTATTATACATAGAAAACAACCAGAACACCCGGAACAAATATCTGCATATCGTACACACAATTGTTCCGAGGCGGGAATCGAACCCGCAACCTCTTGCGTCGCAGGCGGACCTTCGCCCACCGTGCCACATCGGTCGTCACTATTTAATTAGAGGTTGTAAGTAAATTATTCAACTAAAAAAATTCATGGCATCCCAATTTGAAACACTTGCCAGCAAATATTGCGTTAACAAAACGGCACTTGTACTAAAACGGACGATAAAAGCCTAACAGCAATAAACTTTCATAAAAAATACAATGAAAATGGGACATTCGATAAAATGGATAAAATAAAGTGAGTTCAAACAGGCTTGTAAATGGGTTCCGCGCTGGTATTGCTAGTAATCATTGGTGAAACTGAACAGAGTGTTTAAAATTACATCACGCTAGTACCTATAATATTTTTTTTCTTTTTCTATACTGTTTCTTGGCGATCTGTTTATGTAAATAATAATCTAATCTGCTCTCTGATATAATCCGCTTTTTGTGTTGTTAGTAGAGTTGACTCCAGTGAGTCACCTCTAGGCTTTTGTCTGTGAATATTTCAGCTAGGTTTCAGATATTGTGTCTCTTTAGTCTAGAGAATTCAAGAGTTCCAGTTCCTTGTAGTTGAGAGGCGAGTTAATTTTTGTGATTATCTAGCCGGAGCTGATAGTTTTTGCTGACAGTACCTATAATATATGCGAGAGTTTGGATGTTTAGATGGATATATATCAGTTATCCGGTAGGTACCCATAACACAAGCTCGCTTTGCTTGGGGCTAGATAAGAGGTCTGTGAATTGTCCAGCATTATTTATTATCAGAGATAGGAATAGGTAGTGCAATTTGGGGTAAATGACCTCAAACATTATCAATAGTATGGATACGCCCCGGGATTCCAGGAAAAAGACCGGGAAAAATATGACGGAAAATTATGCTTTTATTATTTCTTTATAAAATATGACAATAATCAGTAACAATTAAAATAAATATTCACAACAAATTGAAATAAGTTACAATTAGTTTTTCGATATTTTCTTCTTTTAATCTATTTCTTTTGACGTTCAATATCCATTTATAAGTTGAAAAACTCCTTTCAACTTCTACTGATGTTAACAGGGCATATTTAAATATTAAAATATCGTCACTAGCCGAGCCGTTTGCTATATGGTCTGAATACGTTCTAACAATATCTAATTCCGGATAACGATCCATGACCGCTTCTAATTTCTTTTCGATGGATAAACATTTACTCCAATTTATAAACATCCTGACTTCGTCGAATATTTCAAAAGAACCTACTATAGAAATATGTGTATTTTGTAATTTTTTTAAGGTTTTTTCTATGATCTTAAAATTATCTTTGATGAAGTCAAAATCAGTTTTTATGTTTTCTTTATTCAGTATATTTTTCGCATAATTGATACTGCTTCGGTTCTTCGTAGGTATGATAAAACAGTTTTTATTTCATCGAAATATTTGACATAATAAGATGTCGCTGCGAGCCAAGTGTCCCATCTTGTTATAACTGGTTGTGGCGGCAATGGCATGTATTTTCAAATATTATTTTACACAGTATAGAATAACATTTTCTTATTAAATTCCTGGGACTTGTGGCATGTCCATATTAAGATATCTTCATGAAGTCTCGGCAAATTGCACTACCTATTCCTATCACTGTTTATTATACATCATTTATTTAAATTATCGTTTTAAAAACCTATTTACTGCATATAGAAAAAACATTAAAACATTATGGAACAATTCTACAGTAAAAAATCTATCAAAACGATAGATCACCGACCGCGGAGCTAGGCTCAAGCTGCCGGTGACTAGGGCTGCAGAGAGAGGAACTTCCTGACGATACGTGCTGAGTCCAGGAGTAACGCCTTTTGGATCTAATTATTTTATTATAACTTAAGAAGAGTGGGTAGAATGTTATCTATTCAAAATAATGAGTGCAAGCTAACTCCAACTATCACGAAGGATCTGTTTCCTTATTATCCAAGAGAACCTTAACCCAGGCGTACGAAGGTCGAAAGTGGCGCAGTACGCGACTGTCACCAAATGCTAATACCGAGCGGCTCAGGTAATCCTTAGCTTTATTGCTGCGAAATTCTTCATTATAATAAAACATTTTTGAATCAGACGCCACAGAAATTTAACTGCTGGTAAGTACTCAAACAAATCATCAAAATCATCATCAGCCTATAGCAGCCCACTGCAGGACATAGGCCTCCCCCGATGAGCGCCATAGCGTCCTGTCTTCAGCTTGCCGCATCCAGGGATGACGACCTGCAGTCTTTCGCAGGTCGTCATCCCACCTGGTCGGAGGGCGTTCTGCACTACGTTTACCGAGTCGTGATCTCCACTCAAGAACACGTTTGCCCCAGCAGCCGTCAGTTCTTCGCGAGATATGGCCGGCCCACTGCCACTTCAGCTTGCTTATTCTTAGAGCTAAGAGACAAGGTGGTCATAGGAAATTCTTAACGAAACGACTTAACCCCGTCGAGTTTGTGTTTGTTCTATTTGTATTTCCAAAACACTTTGCTACTAGATGAAATAAAAGCAATTTTTAAAGGTTTTTAAATATGATTAAAATTTTCTTCATACTATATTGTGTAGTCAAGTACCTTCGAGCAACAGTTGTATTGTTGATCGAAGCCGAAGATCGATGGTACCAATTACAGTTTAAACTCCGATTAAATGACTGACAAATTATTTGAAATTGTGGATTTAAATAACTGACTCACTCAACCCTATTTTCTGTCACTTTTGCCCCAAAATCACATATGGAAGTTATAAATAGCGGCCAAGTAACATATTTTTCCTGTTACCCGGATCCCTCTAAAAGGTTTTCTGTTAGCTAACAAACAAGTCCGCAACATTGCATCCACCTGACGTTTTCCAATCCATTTCCCGGTCCCCATTTTCTGAGATTTTTAATATTTCAATTTTCACCTCTATTTTCTAGATCCTAGGTATATTTTTGAAATGAACGGGCACGGCTGCACCGATTTGGCATTGTGCGGCCCATTTGTTTGTGTAGTTTTCTGAATAATAATGTAGATTTTTTTAGCACCAAGCAAGTTGGCTCAAGAGATGTTTGTAGGCTAATAATAATTATTAATTATATTATATTACTCACAAGTCATTTGTGAGTAATATATAATTTGTCGGATGCTATTTTATTTTAATATAATTCTATGCTATGGATTTTTTATCTGAAATAAAGTAAAAAGTCAAAAATCATTTATTTTTTTAGGCTTACAAAATAAGCACTTAGACAAGTCATATTTTATAAATATATATATAATACTAGCTGCGCCCCGCGGCTTCGCCCCCGTGGAAATCGATTTGTCAAATGGTTTTTTTTAATATCCTATGTTAGACTCCTGGTTCTAAGCTACCTCTCCACCAATTTTCAGCTAAATCGGTCCAGCCGTTCTCGAGTTATAAGTGTTGTAACAAACACGACTTTCTTTTATATATATAGATTTAAAAATATATTTTATAAAAATATATATAATATTTATAAATATATTTTATAAAAATATATATGTATATAATTGTTTAATTTATAAAACATGAATTAAATCACAGACAGGACACATTTATCAAACTAAAAAGTAAACAGCCAAAAATATTCCCTCTCGTGAAAAAATTATATCCCCTTAACAAAAGCACATCTATCCATCGACACTCTTTCTATCCAACAATACCGATGAATATGTCCGGCCAAACGGGCATAGAGATGTTCGTATGATCCTTGGCGATGGTTCGCAGCAGAAAAGAGGTCTGCCTTGGTTGAGCGTGCCGTCGATACACGAAGGTTTTATATCTTTTAATATAATATTCATAAATATATAAATACAATACAATTTGATAGAAAAAAAAACCATAACGCGCCAGCAGATGTACACAATAACATTTTGTACAATTTTTTGGATAATCTGAACAAAACAATTCTTTAGTCAACTGTAGATGCTAACAAAATTTCGCGCCGGCAGATTATCCATTTGCTGGCGGGTTATGACTCTTGTTTTAGGAGAAATTAAAAAGATATAGATAATAGACAGGTTGTTGTTGTATTACTTTAGTTTCTGCTAAAGTCGAGGAAGATATAAAACCACCTACGTGTAGCTCCTGGCTATTGCAGGCGACACTACCGACAACTTGGGACATAAGGTATCTCTAGTATCTCAAACTTTCATTTCATTTTTCATTTTAATTTATTCAGTTCCACCGTAGGTAAAAAATAATTAACAATTTTATTATAAAACACACATTAATTTTGACATAGGAAACACCATAAGGGATTGTTTTAGAAAAAGCAGACAGACATGCCTTCTTTAAAAATTTGATATAACATTCATAGATAATATTTATCACAGTAAAAAACTGTGATGAAGGAGACCACAGCTGTTTGGGAGTCACACAGAACACTCAAGGTCACTAACAGAAGTTTACAGTTTGTCGATAGAAGACGTTCTATCAACAAATTATGAACTTCTGCTAGTTTCCATAATAGACGTCTTATGGAAACTTTAATACCGAGAGAAAATACGTCTTCGGTACAGGCTTGCACGATTCTGTTCGAGACAGAGTAGTTTTCTCGATGACGCAGCAATGCAAAATTATAATCAATATTATAAGCAGAATCGAAACTTAATTACGTTAACATATCACATTGCATTCATATTATATGATTATGAATCAATTTGCATATATAAAAATTAAATACTATTAAAACTTTTAAAACTATCATAAAATGGGTTTACATCGATATCTGCCAATAAATATTACTTGGAGTGTCTTCAGTCATTCCGTGATCATGGCGCATGAAAATACCGAAATATTGGAAATCTAAAAAATCAAAACATAGTAAATATCCCGCTGTAAATGACGGTGATCCTAGTTATCCACGGCCTGCCCTTAAGGCTTAACTTCAGGACTAATATATCTCAAAAAACATGTCACTGCGATCAAAAAGTGTCACTTAAACTTTCATAGTTCAGAAAACAGTGATATCAAGCTGACTTTTGTATCGCGTGACCACGATGTCACATTTTTAGACCAGCGCCAGTGAAAAAACCACTTGAAACCATAATATTTTTAAAGCTTCGTTCTTGAGGTCGACTGTACCATTGCAGGTAAAATTCTAAGGTACCTACACCTTTTGCGGCGAACTGAGAACACCTGGCGAGCGGTTACCACATTAGTTGTGTGGTTTAGCCAGAATTCGCGGTTTCGAACACGATAGGGTTGGCCCGTAAACAATTCCCAACCAAGGGTATAAACTTACCTTGACATGCGATTTTAATCACTTAATTCCTGTGGTAAGAGTTTATTTACATTGGCGACTTGAGAATAGTGGTGGTTTTGGTCTTAAGACAACGCAACCAGCAGGTACTAAGAACGGTAAATGTTTTTCTTTCATAATAATTTGGCCTTTGTATGACCATAATCTCATCTGATGAACGTGAAGACCCATGATCTAGAAAAAGTAAAAAAAAATAAAAAAAATATTTATTGACAAAATAGACAGTGAATCAGGCAATACGAGTCCATAGGCTCCTGAACTAGTAAAAACTGTGTTCGCTCCAAGCTAAGCGGAATCTATCTTATGGGTACGAGATGACTGATATACAAAACACAATAAATTGATATATTTTATTATACAGAAAAATACCCAGTACACCCGGTAAACATATTTGCAGATCGTACAAACTCTGTCCCAAGGCGGGTATCGAACCAGCAACCTCCTGCGTTGCCTCTGTTTTCTCTACTTCGTCTTTACGATGTTATTAAATATAAATAAATAAATAATGCTGGACAATTCACACAGCATTATCTAGCCCCATGGTAAGCAGAGCTTGTGTTATGGGTACTAGATAACTGATATACATAATACAATACATTACATAGATAGATGTTTTTTTATTATACATAGAAAATGACCAGAACACCCGGAACAATTATCTGCAGATCGTACACACAATTGTTCCGAGGCGGGAATCGAACCCGCAACCTCCTGCATCGCAGGCGGACCTTCGCCCACCGCGCCACAGAGGTCGTCAAATATTAACAAGGGAGCGGTCTTGATAGATTATAACCTGCCAAGCTTCGTTAAATAGAATCCAGAAAAATAATCTTCACAGCTTTTTAAGCCTTAAAATATTGAATCTAATCTGTTTTAAGACCGCTGGATTACTTCTACAAATTCAGCCCTAAGTTATAAGTAAGTTACGAAGGGGTTGAGATAATAAAATGTGAATTTTAAGGTACCGACCAAGGCTTTGGGGTTAGATTATGAATAATTTAGGCTGGCTTAAAGGGTGGAACTTCTCCGCATTCTCAATATTTCAACCTATGATAAAATGTTTATAGTTTACTGCATAGTTTCTTCCCGCGGCATCGCACGCGTTGTTTCTACGGCAACGTTTTAAGGTTAATTATATCCCGTGGGAATGGGATAAGAAGTCCTATGTCCTTAGATCCTATGTCCGTCTCCTAGTTCTAAGCTACCTTGCCACCAATTTTCAGCCCAATCGGGTCAGCGGATCTTGAGTTATATATTATCAAAATCAAATCAAAAAATCAAAGTAGTTTATTGCTTTAACTTAAATTAATTAATATATTACAGTGGTTTAGGACCCTCTTTTATGTAATGTAATACCTGTGCTAGAGGGTCTCGCTCTGCAGCGCGGCTATCTTAAAGATAATTAAATTAATATTATATAGTACACCATATAATATATAACTCAAAAACCGCTGACCTATATAAAAGAAAGTCGTGTTAGTTACAACTAACACGACTTTCTTTTATATAGGTATATACACCTATATACGTACATAGATTATTTCAAACTATGATATCTTTATATCTATCAGTACACTATTTTAATTACCTCTGTATTGTTTTCTGTTTTTTGTGGTATAATAAAGTGTTTTCTATCGATCTATATTATTGTGAAGTTTCATCAAAACCCATTCAGTAGTTTTTGCGTGAAAGAGCAACAAATATACTTACATACATCCTCACAAACATTCTCGTTTATAATATTAGTAGGATTATTTGAATCTATGATAAAATCTTTATAGTACGAGTATGTATATTGTACTTGTCGCATGTAATGTCTTTTGTAATGATCTGTGTCTGGTGTACAATAAAGTATTTTTGTATTGTATTGTATGGTATTGTATTGTATTGTATTGTATTGTATTGTATTGTATTGTATTGTATTGTATTGTATTGTATTGTATTGTATTGTATTGTATTGTATTGTATTGTATTGTATTGTATTGTATTGTATTGTATTGTATTGTATTGTATTGTATTGTATTGTATTGTATTGTATTGTATTGTATTGTATTGTATTGTATTGTATTGTATTGTATTGTATATACCGTTTCGAAGCGGATACTCAATAAACCGCCAGCGTCTTGGGAACGCTTCCTATTGGTATTGTTTGGAACAGTTTAGCTTAGTTAAGCTGTTATAATTGTTTAATTTTGACACAGTTGTATCATAATTGTAAATACTTGTTCTAGTTTGTTTCTATTGTTAAATTATAAAGTTAAAGTTCTGAACTATCCTGCACGTGGTACAACCTTACCTTACTAGATAACGAACTAGGCTCTAGTGAAAATATCAAACGATCTTCACAATTTGATAACTCGGATAATTTACAATTATTTTCCATTACTTGACACCTGGCAGAAAAGTATCCAACCAGACATAATTGCCATGAACAAAAAAAACATTATTATCAATGCAACAAATTACTGAAGCTGGGTGTAATGGGGACTCCAACATGTCGTTTCCCAAGCCAACCTAACCTGCACGTGGTACACCCTGATAACGAACTAGGCTCTAGTGAAAATATCAAAGTATCTTCATAAATTGATAACTCGGATAATTTGCAATTATTTTCCATTACTTGACACCTGGCAGAAAAGTGTCCAAATCTTAGTCCAAATAGACATATGTAATTGCCATTTTAATAAATTCAACAAATCACTGAAGTCATGAAACGCTTACCTATAAGACGAAATGAAAACTTTATAGGTTTAGTGACTATATACACTCTACGGAATCATAAAAGAGATACCTATGTTCATGTAAAACGAAAACATGGGCAGCATTTGGAAAACTACGTCAAGTCTTCACGTCATCCATACCGCAATGCTTGAAAACGAAAGTTTTCAATCAGTGCGTCCTACCCGTTATGACCTACGGAGCTGAGACGTGGACACTCACGATAGGGCTGGTCCACCAGTTCAAAGTCGCTCAGCGAGCTATGGAAAGAGCTATGCTTGGAGTGTCTCTGGAGGATAGGATTCGTAACGAATACATCCGACAGAGAACCAAGGTTATCGACATAGCTCAAAGAATTAGCAAGCTGAAGTGGCAGTGGGCCGGCCATATCTCGCGAAGAACCGACGGGCGCTGGGGCAAACGTGTTCTTGAGTGGAGACCACGACTCGGTAAACGTAGTGTAGGACGCCCTCCGACCAGGTGGGATGACGACCTGCGAAAGACTGCCGGTAGATGCTGGATGCGGCAAGCTGAAGACAGGACGCTATGGCGCTCATTGGGGGAGGCCTATGTCTAGTAGTGGACTGCTATAGGCTGATGATGATGATGATGATGTAAAACGAAGCCAAAGCAAAAGCCACGAAAATGTCTTCAAATTCACGATCAACGTGGCTTTTGACTTTCAAAAGTTTCAAACTCTCAATTGAACTCGGTAAATACGGTTTTGATTGACACAAAATTGTTTCAAAATATGATAAGACGTGTTTTTTAGGTTTTGTAACTGACAGATAGATTGGCAGAGTAATTTTCTTTGTACTGTGATAAAATATCTTATTATTAGCTGGCAGTGTAATATCACAGTGCTCTGCCAGTAGTCAAATTCGCTTGTTTGGTTTAGGTCAGATTCTGGTAACGACAGATTTGCTTTAGGGCACAAGTACAGTGAAAGGAAAATATTGATAGGCCTATGAACCTGGGACATTACATAGATAGGTATTTTTTATTATACATAGGAAATAATCAGAACACCCGGAAAAATGAAATGAAATGAAATGAAAGTTTATTTCCTTAGGCTTACAAATAAGCACTTAGACAAGTCATATTTTATACTATTCATTATTATATTGATGTTCACTTCAATTTTTTGTCCACCAGTGGAAGAAGTGAGAAGAAACCACCAGTATGTTCATAACTTATGTGTCTAGTACATAGATTTGCTTATCTGTAAGTTGTTAGATTTTGAGTTGGAGCAAAACTCGTTCCAAGCTTTTTTATCTTCTAGATAATCTGATATTTTGTAATAAGCCTTTTTACAAAGAATATGCTTCACAATTTTTTTAAATTTATTTATTGATAATTTTTGCAACTCACTTGGAGTTTTGTTGTAGAAGCGTATACATTGCCCTTTAAGAGCCTTTATTCCTAAAATGCGCAGAAACAGTACTTTTCAAACCCGTTTATATCATGAACCACTTATCTTATAGTATATGTTATTTACTAATAATTTTAGGAAATTTTAGTGTCCAACGAGTTTGACTATAAAATATTTCGATTAATATAGTATGTACGCGTTCTATCAAGATAACTTGTGAGAGGTTTTCATAATTTCCCTTTCAGCATCAGTTTCGAAGCTCAAAATAATAGAAAATACTGACATATCTAATTAAAAAAAAAATATAACGAAAGCCTCGCGGCGGACTGATTTTCGCGCAGCGTTTTATAGTAGTTTTAAAATATTTATAGAAAAATAATAGCAACAAAATCATAAAAATTTTAAATGTATGATTTTAAAAAAGATGCTTTACTTTATTGGTAGGCTATTATTATATTAAATTAAATAAGGTATATCGGTAAAAACATCATTTAAAAATGTGAAATATTCGTAATATTTCACATTTTTTGAATTTTAATTTCTCATAGTAGGATACCAAAACCAAACATCTTTCTAAGTAACTTTTTAGCCAAGGATCTCATCAGTAGGTTATATTTTTTTTTAAATTAGATATGTCAGTATTTTCTATTATTTTGAGCTTCGAAACTGATGCTGAAAGGGAAATTATGAAAACCTCTCACAAGTTATCTTGATAGAACGCGTACATACTATATTAATCGAAATATTTTATAGTCAAACTCGTTGGACACTAAAATTTCCTAAAATTATTAGTAAATAACATATACTATAAGATAAGTGGTTCATGATATAAACGGGTTTGAAAAGTACTGTTTCTGCGCATTTTAGGAATAAAGGCTCTTAAAAGATGCACTTATCTTATGTAGTCTAGTTGTGGGAACAGCGAGTTTATTCTTATTTCTAGTATTTACATTATGTATATCGCTTTTTTTATTGAATCGATCGATGTTTTTATGAGTGTACAACAAGTTTTCATAAATATATTGACATGGTACTGTCATTATGTTTATTTCTTTGAATTTATTACGTAGGGATTCTCTGGGACCCATATTATAGATCGCACGAACAGCCCTCTTCTGCAACACAAAAACGGTGTTTATATCTGCAGCGTTCCCCCACAATAGTATGCCATAAGACATAATACTATGGAAGTAGCTGAAATAGACTAGTCTAGAAGTATCAACGTCTGTAAGGTGACGGATTTTTTTAACTGCATATGCTGCAGAACTAAGTCTCTTCGATAGCTTATCTATGTGTGGGCCCCATTGAAGTTTACTATCTAAGGTTATTCCTAAGAATACGGTATTGTCTACAATTTCTACCGTTTCTCCTTTTACGTTTACATCAGCCTTAACTTGTTTCATAATATTAACTGATTGTACAGATATTTCTCCCGACGCGGGAATCGACAGCATCCTGCGTCGCAGGCGGACCTTCGCCCGCCGAGCCTCATTTTTGTACTTAGACCAGCTAAGCAGCTAACTGAGTATACTAGGTCAAAATATGAAAAACGGAATAAAAACATAAAAAACAAACGTTTGTTCTGAATTTGGTTCAGAATAAAATATTACTTTATTAAATAATAATAATAATGCTGGACAATTCACACAGCATTATCTAGCCCCATGGTAAGCAGAGCTTGTGTTATGAGTACTAGATAACTGATATACATAATACGATACATGACATAGATAGATATTTTTTATTACATAGAAAACAACCAGAACACCCGGAACAAATATCTGCAGATCGTACACACAATTGTTCCGAGTTCCGCAACCTCCTGCGTCGCAGGCGGACCATCGCCCACCGCGCCACAGAGGTCGTCGAATTCATTTATTTCACCCTAATACATAATAAATTACAAAAAGCAATATTGATGTTCATAAAAAAAGTTAGTTTTTAACGAAATAATAATATTATTATTGTTTTAATAATAACTAGTTTCTGCCGGCGGCTTCGCATGCGTTGTTTCTATGGAAACGTTTTAAGGTTATTTTATCCCAGGGGAACTAATTATGGGATGAAAAGTAACATATGTCTTATTCCAGGCCTGGAACTACCTGAATGCAAAATGTCATTACATGATCCGTTCAGTAGTTCTGGCGTTGAGGTAACAAACATCCATCCATCCAAACTTCCGCATTTATAATATTAGTGTGATTTTGACTTTAGTTGTAGTTTCCAAATTCAGTGGAGTCGGTAGAAAAACAGCTTAAACATACTAAGAGAAATTACTAACGACTTTCTCAAAGCTTTACAAGCTGGTTAATATCTTATGTTTTTTTAACGCCCACTAAATTAAATAAGTCGGCACTTAGTGAGCTTTTCGAAGACGATTCCCTGAAAATATTACGGGAATTTTGCTATAGAAATACCGTATCACCTTACTAAATAAGAACGTACAATATTTAGTGGCATTATTGTACGTAAAATTATTGTCGATCACTTCGGTAGCTTTATTATCCACAGGCTTCGAAAATAGGAGGAGGTTCTTTGTCGGCTGTATGTATGTTATTAGAGATGCGTGTCAAAAATCCTATTGTCTGACTGTTTGTCCTTTTAATTATCTTAGCAACCATTACAGCTACGAAATTAAAAAGGTGTTTTGGTTGCAATTGCAGTTGTATTATTTGAAATTGTTTTAATTTGACCTGGGATCTTTGCAGTTGGATCACGGCACCATAGTAGATATGGTGCCGTGATCCAACTGCAAAGATAGTTAGACCACGGCCCCTAGTAAAGGCCCGTAGTCCAACTAATTGGACAGAGCAGTTGGACCACTGCCCCTAAACGACGAGTAGTAGCCTGATTTTAAATAATAAGGCATTTCGTGCTACATTATGTACAGATAAAAAAGTATAATAAAAAACAAATGAACATTTTCAGTACCTAGTGACAAATTATGATGTCGAAATTTTAGAATCCCTATCCCGAAGTTTGCAAAGCAATACATATGAAATATTTGAAGGCGCGTTTATTTAGATGTGGATTTATATTTTATACAAAAAATAGAGAAGTCTGTTAGAATAACTCTTTTTTAAAAATGGTCAAAAAGTGGGGGGGGGGGGGGGGGGTAATAAAAAAGGACCACCTTAACGAGTTGGTTATCAAATGAAAGGTACCTTAAATTGTTGACAATTTCAAACACCTTTATAAAAAGGCTTGTTACAAAATATTGGAGAAAACGCTTGGGACGAGCTTTGCTCCAACTCGACTCGACTTACAACCTAACAATGTAAAGGTTTCTAATTCGCTTCTTTACTTTACCTTAAAAAGATTGAAGCGAACAAAGAATCAAAGTGATCACATTATTTCCTAGTTTTACTTATGTCATTTGAATTTTGTGACGTGTCCTAGCGTCCTGTAAAGTCTAGAGGAAATAAAGCAATTTGATATTTGGTGCATGTTCATAGGCATCACATGGCAGATGTGTAGATGGATATTCTTACCTTTCATAGCCATGGTCGGCAGCAATGCCAGCGCCTGTATCATGGACCAGAAGCAAGACCTCTCGATCCTCATTCTCGTGCACTGTTCAACACATCGCTCACTTTATACTTGTTCATCGTCTTTTTAGATACATTATAAGTTGTGGGATTGTATAGTTTACACTAGTGTCTTATTTCGCTGGCAATATTTTCTTAAGAAATGAAATGGATTTCCTATTTAAGGCCCTTTCTTTTCTTAGGCACTGCCGCTTGGCACTACTAGGAGAGTGAAAGGAATTTGTTCTTTCCCATAACACTGCTATTCTATTGGCTTATTGGCCAATTCAGACATGTCAGTGAAGTCGCGGTTCAGTATCAGTGAATCTCTAATTCGATACAAAATATTAATGGTCCGTCAACAAAATTCTTGACCTTTAAGTTTTTGGCGGGCCCTGATAAACCATGGATCAAATAAAAATTCATACGAAAATGTATGATATTGTATAAGAAATAGTTTAACAGCAAATATTTAGCTGTGTTTTAGAAATGAATGAATGATTTTAGCAATGAGCCCCAGAGTAACATAATAATATCATAATGAGCTCTAGATTTTAATGATTCTTGCCCATTTTAATGTAGTTTTAAATCGAAGAAAAGGATTCCTCTTTTGTTTTCTTTTTTTATGATACTGGATGAAGGTGTTTCCCGTTATCAATTGGGCTACATAAACCCCTGTGCCAAAAATATACTACCCAATATCAATCAAAACCATTTTGTTCCCGTCATTTATTGTGTGAAGAACAACCTCTTTTAGTGTGTGAGTAGAGCCAATTTCCGACTTCCGGTGCGGAAGAGCCCCTCGAACAAAGGTCCATGTGAGATACACCCTGGGATGTGACAATGAGGAATTGATGTACCATGACACATGGCAAAAAAGTGCTGAGACTTGCATATGGATGATGAAAGAAATAATTAGGTTTATTGAAAATAAATGGTATTTTATATTTAACAATAGATATCCCTTTTTTAATAGTTAAGAATGTGTATTTTGAAGTAAGATCATTTTGTTATATATGAAGAAATTAACATGATTTTCTTAATTGCCCTTTGTCTGAAGCTTTAAAATAAGCCACTTGTCAGGTTAAAGTAATCATGAAGGTATTCTCAATTTGATTTGTACATCATTTAAAAAGAAAAACTGAACCGTGGAAAACCCTTTCAAATATTGGAAAAACATTTTCACTACGTTGTGTTAAAAACAATTGTTTTATAAAATTCACTTCTAATAAAATATGCCAGTTCAATAAAACACTCAAACAATCGAAAAAAAGGAAACTAAATCTCGTATTACCCATTACAAATTCGCACTCCACATTAAATGTTCAGCATGAACAAATATCCGCAGGAACAAAACCGTTAGAGTCACTCATCGCAACAAGTCGTTATTCGTTAAAACCGCTACGGCGTAGCGTGTAGCGCGGGCCGCGGCTCGTAGCCAACTGACGTAGCGGCGTAGCACCGTCGCACCGTAGGTCCGTAGCACCTCTACGCCGTCGCATGAAAAGGTTACCAGTTAAGCCTACCGCCTTTTGCATGAATAGGAATACGAATGTGTTATGTTTTTTCCGGTTTTCCGTTTTTGTGAAAGGAGTGTTTGGATTTCTTTGGGATGTGCTTATGTTTGCTCGAGCGGAATAGATTCTTGTTTCTATGAAGCTTTCGCTTATGTATTCTCATTATTTATTCAATAAGTAGTATTGAGTGGGTTTCGCTGTGCAGTTTCGTAGAATTGGGGTTTAAATACTACATCATAGATAAGTTAGCATTCTAGGTCAAAAAAGTATTTATTTCTGAGGCGTTGCCCCATAGCCCCAGCCCACTACAGGGCAAAGGGCATAAGGCATAGGATTTTGTTTTTGATTTTAAATTATGTACTCGTAAGTTCCTTCTTTTTTTCTTTGAATTATTTGAGGTAATGACTAAAGATATGGGGGTATGACTGTAACATGTAGGCACCTACATTATTGTGAATGTTATGATATAATATAATAAATATATGAAAATTATGATTATTTTCGTTTCAATATAACTTTTATCAGCAAAAAAAAAAGGTTTTCATTAAACGATTTTTATTTCTCATTATAAACATAGTGCCAGCATGAAAACATGTTATTCAGTTCCAACGATGACATCAAAAAAGAAAACTTAGCAGCAACGCCATCAATCATGGCAGCCAGCTGTCTCTAATTTGAGTTTATACATGCTGCTCGTAAAGTCTAAACTATAAAATGTAAAACTGCTGTCGCCAAGCTAGATATGACCTTTAGACTATAAATTTTAACTATAATAGCTATTCCCACGCGCGTATATCGAAGGAAAACTAAATCTATATAATTTAGCATTTGGATAATTATAAGTACCTACTAGCTGAGGTTGGTTCAGGGTTTTCAAAAACAACGTGAACTATCATAAACTCCCCTAGAAACAATGCAACCAAAATAATTACGTTTGTCAGTCTTCCTAGAGTGCCACTAAGTTATCTTTTCGGTTGACAGCGTTGCTAATGATTACTTAACACCAATTAGACACGGTGTTTTGGTTCGAGGTAAAACTCTCATAGGTTTCTCCAAAATGTATCGCTCATATTAACTACGCCTCCGTTTCATGACAATCTCTATCAGTGAATACCTATTATTAGCTCTCTGTTGTCATTTTTAAGTCTATAGATATTATAGTAGCTGATGGTGTTCCGTAATAAACAAATAAATAAAACAATGAAATTTCCATGAACTGGCAGAAAATTGGCTAACTAGACATTATATTGTCAATATCAAAGCATTCAAGTCACTAATTACGAACAATTGTGTGTACGATCTGCAGATATTTATTCCGGGTGTTCTGGTCGTTTTCTATGTATAATAAAAAATATCTATCTATATAATGTATTGTATTATGTATGTATATCAGCTATCTAGTACCCATAAAAACAGCTTTGCTTACCATGGGGCTAATATAATGCTGTGTGGATTGTCCAGCATTATTTATTTATTTAGGCCATGCCGTAATAAGTGTTTTAAGTGAACCATAATTGTGATTATAGTGATAATCCATTTGAACATTATTTGTTTGCCAGTGTTTCTGTTGTGTGTTTGTTTGTCTCGTCATTTAACAGTGCACACCAAAATTGCGACTTCTCATATCAGAGGCACAAAAGTCAAAAAAATCCAAATTCTAATTTTCTTTAGGCTTACAAATAAGCACTTAGACAAGTCAAATTTATACTATTCATTATTATCAAATAATATGATTTTTATCTTTTATCAAATAATATTACACTTCGGGTTGTTAAGCTATAGGAGTTAACACTTTGACTGCTGAAATCACACGGTATGTGTTTTCTACAAGTGACTAATATGCGTAAATCCACACTAGCGCAGCGGCTGAGAAAATACAGATCTGTGTGACTCAGCACAGCCGTAATATTTTTCGAACGAAAAGCATGTGCGGCGCAACACAACCGCTGTGTAGAGCGGCAGCACGAATTTTTTAGGTTAAAAAAAAGATCGCAGTCGTCGAAACAAAATCGCAGTCAAAGTGTTAAGGCTAGGTGGTTTTTGGTACCTAAAGCCGCAAACTTTTGGCTACCACTCTGGGTAGCGGATACCGCGTAGGTCTAAATTGGCCTTAAGTAAGTTCCATTTAAACAAAGGCCATAGGATGAGTTTTGTACAGTTCACGGAAACTATAAAATTGTTCCTTTCCATTAGATTAAACTCCTCAGCGCCCATAACGGATAGTCAGAGGAGCTAGTTTTGACGTCCTCCAATTTTAAGAATAAGAAAAGTTTTAATTGAATGAGAATAAGAAATGTTTTATACGATCTGTATTTTTATATACGCATAATGCTCGCCTATGAACTTAAGTGCAATAAAGTATATTCTATCCATCCATCTTTTCATTTTGACGACCGATGTGGCGCGGTGGGCGAAGGTCCGCCTGCGACGCAGGAGGTTGCGGGTTCGATTCCCGCCTCGGAACAATTGTGTGTACGATCTGCATATATTTGTTCCGGGTGTTCTGGTTGTTTTCTATGTATAATAAAAAATATCTATCTATGTAATGTATTGTATTATGTATATCAGTTATCTAGTACCCATAACACAAGCTCTGCTTAGCATGGGGCTAGATAATGCTGTGTGAATTGTCCAGCATTATTTATTTATTTATCTATATAACTCTATTATAGTTTTCGAATTTATTTGAGTGACTTTTTGCAATTCAGCGGTGCGAGCGCCATCTTTGAAACGCAAGCGGTAGCAAAATGCACCTTTTCGAAAACATGTTCAGTTTGGTTTTTTTCCAACTCATAATAGCTTGACGTACAGATAACTAGGTAGCACTGTACCTTATATCCACGCCAAGCGGTCAAAGTGCTATGACATTTGAAGCCACGGCATTAATATGTATGTCTGTCTGTGAATGCCTGCTGTAGTTATTGGTGATAGCTGTAGGCTGTACTGTAGTGACGTATATTTGACGTCATGAATGGAGGGAAATTAAATGCTACTTGTTCCGTTTCTAACAAAATTCTATACTATTTGCTTGAACTGGTTTAGCGTCCCGCTCGAATTATGAACGTTCCTAAGATGATGCTGATAGTTAAGTTTGTATTGTTTTAGGTGTAGATAATTTTTACGCGGGATTATCTAGTCCCAAGCTAAGCAGAGCTTGTGTTATGAGTTGAGAGAGCTTGTATTTGACGACCGATGTGGCGCGGTGGGCGAAGGTCCGCCTGCGACGCAGGAGGTTGCGGGTTCGATTCCCGCCTCAGAACAAATGTGTGTACGATCTGCAGATATTTGTTCCGGGTGTTCTGGTCGTTTTCTATCTATAATAAAAAAATACCTATCTATGTAATGTATTGTATTATGTATATCAGTTATCTAGTACCCATAACACAAGCTCTGCTTACCATGGGGCTAGATAATGCTGTGTGAATTGTCCAGCATAATTTATTTATTTATGAGTACTTTATGACTGATATGCTTAATAGGATACGTTACATAGATGGACATTTTGTATTATACATAGAAATTACATAGAACACCCTGAACAAATATTTATGAATTTGTACTAAGGCGGGAATCGAATCCTGCGTCGCAGGCGGACCCTCGCCCACAGCGCCACATCGGTTATCAAATAATTAAACAAAACATATAAAAACAAATTAGAACTACATAGTATTTACCTACAATTGTAACAAGTGACCTAACTGAGAAAGAAACATGTTATCCTATTTATATAAACGCGAAAGTTTGTTTGTATTGATGTTTGTTACTCTTTAACGTAAAAACTACTGAACGGAACCGGCTGAAATTTTGCATGCAGATAGTTCCAGGCTCGGAAAAAATCACAGGCTACTGTTTATCCCATAAATCAGTTCCCATAGGATAGAAAAACCTTAAAAAGTAGAATGGTATCTATACTAATATTATAAAGAGAAAATGTTTGATTTTTTGTAATGAATAGGCTCCGAATTTACTGAACCAATTTGAAAAATTCTTTAACCGTTAGGAAGCTACACTATCCCCGGTGAACATAGGCTATATTATATTTTCAAAAAAGTTAGGGATCCGTACTAAAACCGTGCGAAGCCGGGAAGGTCCGCTAGTTTTTTTTATATTCAGCATAGTTACAACCCTTAGATTACAACCCCACTGTGCCAGTCATTAAGCATTTATTGGTTGATGTTAATACGTAGGTGGACGACGTCACACGTCGATATTGATTCATGTTTTCAAACCTTAATAATTGTACGTTTACCCTTGGACCAACGTACGAGTACGATGGTAGGTATCTACGTACCTTTTGTTTTTGAAAAACATTTGAAACTAGCATGGTTATTAACACTAAAATCATTTAAAACGGGATATTTACCATGATTTGATTCTTGAGTTTTCCAATATTTCACCACAGTTTCATGCGCCATGATCATGGAATAACTCAAACTGTGCTGAAATATTGGAAAACTCAAAAATCAAATCATGGCAAATATCCCGTTTTAAATGATTTTAGTGTTAGGTATATTTTTGTTATATGTCATAAAAACAAAAACTCACTTGTATAGCCCCTGCAATGTTGATTGGACTCCATGAGCTCTCTTTCACAAGTACCCCATCTGTTGAGTGGACTCCTGGAGTCCAATGTAGATTGTGACGTATTTACAATAAACTGGAATAAATTCGCTCATTCTGATTTCAAATCAGAATTTTTAATACATTGCAAGGTAATACAGGACCCAAACATTATTGATTTAATAGCTTATTTCATAGCGATTCCGATGATATAAGATAAACATATTAGCTTCCTACAAAAATGTAGAGATATCATCATTTGAATCACACGCGCCGTTCTCGCGTGGGACCACCCAGAATTGCCTCCACAGACGTGCGATTTTATGCAAAATGATAGTATACAAAAAGTGCACATTACAGTAGGTATACCTACCTCCGTGGCCGGTAGTCGGTAAGTTTCGAAGTATCTATCTATGTAAATAAAACCTGTACGTATGCCATAAAGCATTATGCCCCACGGTAAGCGGAGCTGGTGTTATGGGTAATAGATAACTGATAATACATAATACAAAACATTACATAGATAGATATATATTTTATTATACATAGAAAACGACCAGAACACCCAGAACAAATCCAAATCTCTCTCGGTACAAACATTTGGGGAACATTTTGGGATGACGACATGCGAAAGACTGCAGTTAGATGCTGGATGCGTTAAGCCGAAGACAGGGCGCTATGGCGCTCATGTGGGGAGGCCTTTGTCCAGCAGCGGACTAATAATAATAATAATATAATAATAATAATAATTTGGGTGTATCATATTGTGAACCCGAGGATGATACCCGCTATGTGTAGCCATCGCCTTTAGATTAACTTCTCAAAGGGCCTCTGTGCTGTTGGCTTCGGCCCCACGCAAGCCTTCCAAACGACCGGGTCACTTTATGGCCCGAGATCATGGTAAATGAGAGACATAATAATAATAATATTCTTTATTCAGACACGAGATCCATTTTACAAATATAAATTAAAATTAGGGCATATAAAAAAATTGCACTAACAAAACTATAAAATAAAATTGAAGGTACTAGATATAAGTACACAGTACTACGTCAGGTGGCGATATTCACCCACCGTCTATAGGTGTCTGATAACATCAGACGGTCAGACAGGCTTACAATAATGTCGTTTTTACACATGTCAACTCTGGTCTATCTATATAGAATGATGATCTAATATAGGATGATGATGACAAACATTTGTCCCAAGGCAGAATCTAATCCGCAGCCTCCTGCGTCGCAGGCAGACCTTCGCCTACCGTGCCAAAGACGTCGTTGTGATTCATCTAACAGTAAAATACATTACTCAATATAACCGCTGGCTTATATAAACAAATAGGGTGATTATATGGCGGTATGTCATAGCATCCTAACCTATCATGGTTGTATGCACAGCCTAATATCAGGGCTCGGGCAAATATTGTTCGAGACAACAAACATTTTCATCGATCAAACCTTTACTAAAATATTGGGCAGTTTTTTCCCTATTATGGTAATGGTTAGAAAAACTGTAGCCGGTGATTTGTTTACCGAGTTTTGGTAGAAGATATACATATGGATAAAAGAGGCTTTTGGTAGTTTTCCATTATTATTGTTTATTAAAATTATATGTTTTTACATACATTTTCTGTTACATAAACATTATTATTTACGACCTCTGTGGCGAGGTGGGCGAAGGTCCACATGTGTCGTAGGAGTTTGCGGGTTCGATTCTCGCCTCGGGACAAATATTTGTACGATCTGTAGATATTTGTCCAGGGAGATCTTGTCGTTTTTTGTGTATAATAAAAAGATGTATATTACAGGACCCAAACATTATTGATGTAATAGCTTATTTCATAGCGATTCCGATGATATAAGATAAACATATTAGCTTCCTACAAAAATGTACCTCCGGGGCCGGTAGTCGGTAAGTTTAGAACTTCTTTTTTGTATTCGTATTATCTTTTGTATATCAGTCATCTAGCACCCATAGCCAAAGCTTTGCTTTGCTTGAGGCTAGATGATGCTGTGTGGATTGTCCGGCATTATTTATTTATTTATTATTATTTATCCCGTTATTAATTGCTTTTCAGTTAATAACCATGATAGTTTTAAAAGTTTTAGAGCAACAATTATTAACTTTGCTTCATGAAGGTTTTTTAACTCTATTTTCACTAAATTTACATCGTTTCAGCAAATCCGAGATAAATTTTCCTTGTGGGTAGTTAGGTAATACATTCACTATTAAAGCTTCATTTATCCACACAGGTTATTTCCTCTGAATTGTGCTAAAGCACATTATTTACTGTAATTCTTCATGGAATTAAAATTTCCTGGACATTTTACACTCTAAAAGAACAACACAAACGAGATACCGCTTTTCTTTTATTAGTCGGCGATATTATAAACGCAGGTAGCATTATTCGACGACCTCTGTGGCGCGGTAGGCGAATGTCCGCCTGCGACGCAGGAGGTTGCGGCTTCGATTCCCGCCTCGGGACAAATGCGTGTACGATCTGCAGATATTGGTTTCATGTGTGCTGTCTATCTATGTCTATCTATGTGTGTGACATGTGTATTTTTTTATTATTATTATACACGCAGACCATGTGCCATATGGTAAGGGGGGTAGGTGGGTAGATGGATGGATGGATGGATGGATGGATGGATTGATGTTTTTTACTTCTTTATGTCAAAACTATTAACGGTTGGGCTACGACTGTCACGACTCAATGCTCTGGGCTCGAATAATAGAGTCCTCTAAAGATGGGTTCCGGGGCACGCAGGAATCAACGGCAATGAGTGTGCCGACGAACTCGAGCGCTCCGGTGCCAAGGGGATACAGCTGGGATCCGAGCCGTTCTATGGCATACCTAAAAGCTTGGCGCACAGAACACTCCTGGGATCCTGCCTCGAGGAATCGCTCAAGCTCTGGAGAAACTCCTCGGGCATGGATCATTCAAAATCTCTGATAAAAGCCTTCGATAGTCGATATACCAACCGAATCCTAGCGCTAAGCAGAGGTAACCTTCGCATCATGACAAGAGCCCTAACTGGACACTGTCGCCTTAACAAGCACATGTTCAAACTAGGGCTAAGCGACACACAATCCTGCAGATTTTGCGAGGAGGCGGATGAAACGCCCCTCCATCTGCTAATTGAGTGTGGAGCACTGATGCACAAACGCAGCATCCATCTGGGCAAGCATTTGCACAGCCCAGACGAGCTGAAAGACATCACCCCGAAGAAAATCCTACAGTTCCTAGCAGCTGCAAGGGTTAGTGGCGAACTATGAACGCCACGGCTTCGGGACTGAGACGTAAAAGTGGCGATCACAATAGGCCTATCATGGCCGCCGTGATACGAAAGCCATCCCAAAGCAAAAAAAAAAACGGTTGGGCTAAAATCTTGCATAGATGTAGCTATAAGCCTGGAATCAAACATAAATAATAAATAATGCTGGACAATTCACACAGCATCATCTAGCCCCAAGCTAAGCAGAGCTTGTCTTATGGGTGACTGATATACATAATACAATACATTACACAGATAGATATTTTTTATTATACATAGAAAACGACCAGAACACCCGGAACAAATATCTGCAGATCGTACACACAATTGTTCCGAGGCGGGAATCGAACCCGCTGCGCCACATCGGTCGTCTCATAGGATCAAACATACTTTTTTATCCCATAACAGTTCCCATGGGATAGAAATAACCGTTAAATATTTCCATATAAACAAGGCATGTGGAGCCACGGGCAGAAACTGTCTAGTAATAAATCATCGTCGTCATCATCAGCCTATGTTAGTCCACTGCTGGACATAGGCCACCCATAATGAGCGCCATAGCGCCTTGTCTTCGGCTTGACGCATAAAGGATCTCCCTGCAGTCTTTAGATGAATAAAGTTTAGCAGGTCGTCACCCCCCTGGGTTGAGGGCGTCCTTCACTACGTTTACCGAGTCGTAGTCTCCACTCAAGAACAAGTCGTGATCGATTTCGTGAAGTAATAATATAGGACCATGTACAACGACCGTATCAAATAAGTGATAGGTAATCGATTTTAAACTAAGCTAAAGGAGGATAATTAGCTCTACGGATAAAAAAGGGCGTAGAATGTATTCGGGGGTCCGTATGCGCCTTACGATACTGTCCGTATCTCGCATTAAACCAAAGCGTGCGCCAGGGTAATTTTGTATATTAAGTTGGTAACACTGAAAACTTTGGTCATTAGAACAAGGCCAGCATAAGTGCTGGGCGCATGTTATATCTACGGTCTGCGTCCAGGTGCTAAACGGTGTCAAGATGTCAGTTGAACGCGGTATTCACATCATAAACCTTGTTAGGGTTCCTTACATAAGTTAAGTTATGAACATACTAATGGTATCTTTTCACTTCTTCCACTGGTGGACAAAAAAATTAAGTGAATATCAAAATAATGTTATTATATAGTAATGAATAGTATAAAATATGACCTGTCTAAGTGCTTATTTGTAAGCCTAAAGAAATAAACTTTCATTTCATTTCATTACCCAAAGGGTAAAATGGGACCTATTACTAAGAACTCCGCTGTCCGTCCGTCTGTCTCTCTGTCTGTCACCAGGCTTTTTGCTCAATATTGATAACAGCAACAGGTAGACGCTTGATATTATTTACAGAATATTTAGATTATATCCACTTTAAAAATAAATAATTAAATTAAAAAAACACGCTTTTATACAAATCCAATTAAAAAATTAAAAATAAATAAATAACTATACAAATAAACAACTAAAAAATTTAAAAAAGCGTGGAGTGCATGGTGCCAATAGTTAGAAATATTTTTTTGACTGATTACAGGGATTATCATTTTGATAATATCATAAAAATCACCCCACGCTTTTTTTTACAATATTATATTTTAAATTATTATTTATTTTTCATTTTAGTAGGATTTCTATAAAAGCTTGGTTGGCTTAAAAGGTTTTTAGTTTTAAGCCAACCAATTAAGGCAAAAAAGGAAAAAAATTAATCTATTCTATAGGGTCAAAGTTATTTTTCAATAGGTTACCTGAAACCTACATAACATCGCTTTCGGCCTATTTTTTGCACCAACCCAGCACCAAGGCGCGCTAACAACCGAACTTTCGACCATTATATTGAAACAACTTACATAGAAGCCTCTAAACATGTTTTGTTGTCTCTAATAATATATGGCGCTATTTTAGAGATAAATATGTATATTGATATATTTATCAAGTAAGGCTATTTGATGATAACAATATATAATTATTATCCAATGAGAGAAAGTATCTTTATATTTTGTAGAAATATACTCGTATTGATATTTGTATATATTAATGTTGGAATTCTGTTATCCTATCGCTTATACCTATATACCTCGTACTATAACAATGCTATAGTTGCAGAATTGTCCTGAGATGAAAGAAACTCTAGATAGTTCATGCGAACTTCCTCCACAGCAGGAATCGAACCCGCAACTAACTGCGACAGCGCGCCCGCCGCGCCACATAAGTTGTCTATAATGCAGCTGCTAAACATTGAACATGGTAAATAACATTACTCCGTTATAATGCGAAAATTTGGATGTTTATTTGGATGTTTGTTAGGCACTTCTTCACGCCAAAACTACTGAACGGTTCGGATTTGTATAGATGTTGCTCTAAGTCTGGAATCAAACATAGTGTGGGCTAATTTTATCCTCATGAGAATAAAATAATCTTAAACGTTTCCATAGAAACAACACCGCGAGGAGAAACACGTTTTACATACGTTATATATCTTGTTTATTCATTTAATTTGTATTATTTTATAAGAAACGAAAATAAATATTTTCTTTTCTATTATATTTTGCCATCAACTGCTATTTACGTTAATTGCCTTTTTTCCGATTTTTCGATCTCTTTGATAACTTCTAGATTCAGAAGTCAATAACTTCATTTCTTTAGGCTTACATAATAGAAATGCTAGCCCACACACAATACAAAAACCTATTCAATCCATCGAAAGCAAAACCTATACCCATAGGAATAACCACAGGAAACGGAAATAAACTGGCCGCAAAACAATCATAACACATTTCCATACGGATTCAGCACCGCACCCGGAGGTAATATAAATACTGTATTGAAATATCGTATAATGTGTATCGGAATCCTTTTCCCGGTTATACAAGACGACCAGCTGTCTTTGACCCGTCTTACCTCGTCTCCTGTAACAGTTTGCTGAGGTTTTCCAATAATGAAAGGAGGCAGGGAGCTCTTGGCTTCCTGGTGTTGTAGTAAGCGTTCGATAGGTTGGTAGCTACTTATGACTATGAATATTTATAACGTATTAGCCGAGCAGCGCTTGGTGCCACCGGTGGCTGTTAAGGGGAAGATGTATGGATAAACAAGGATTTATTTATTACTCTGGCTTGGTTTGTGGTTTGCTCACATGGGACGTGACTGAAAAAATATGTAATATTGGTTATTTTTTTAAATAATCGCTTGAGATCGAAAGAAACTAAAGTTACAAGTACGCATCGCTACACAAAAATCTATCAACTAAAGAAGTTAGACCTTAGAGGTCGTAATGGAGAACGGAATACGAACCTGTTACACCTGTGACATGTGATGACATGACACAACGCCACATTGATGACATTGACATGTTTAGTTTACTTCGCGACGCCATTTTATACCATTTGATTTATTTTTATCTAATTTTTATATTGAAAATACTCGATAATCCGAATTTTCCGCCTATAAGTGGTCAGAAAATTCTCTTGAAATCGAAAGAAACTAAAGTTACGAGTACGCATCGCTACGCAAAAGAAGACTTTTCGAGGTTTTTATTCCAAAATGTATCAAAGATTTCCCTCTTCAAGGCACTCTTGAAAATCTTGAAATAAAAATTTGTAATCGTGACGTTGTCATCAAGATACTTAACTGAAAAATAAATTACCTCAAGTGCCAGTACTTGACAATTGATTGCAATAGTTTGAATCACAACAGAACTACTCAACAGAACAAGTGAGAATTGTATTCCCATTTCTTTTGTAGACAGAACTAATCAGAAAAAAAATCCCAGTAGTTCTGTCAACAGAACTCAACAGAACAAGTGAGAATTGTATTCCCATTTGTTTTGTAGACAGAACTAATCAGAAAAAAAAACCAGTAGTTCTGTCAACAGAACTACTCAACAGAACAGGTGGGAGTAAACGAAAGTTTCAGTCCTCTCCCCAGGCCTCTCCCTTATAAATTGTCACTTTATTTATCTTTGCATCTCTACAGATAAAGCAGAGCCTTAAATGCAAATTATAAATGTTTATATAAAGAGTTCAATTTATATTCTAATTCGATAGCTTCCCGCCAGAGGGCTGCGTGACGTCGTTTTCTCTAAGTAAACTCCTAAATGATAAGGCAGGATTAGTCATTTCGTTTACTAATTAACAACCTAAGAATCTGTAGCCCAAAGTGTGAAAATATGTTGCAACAAAATAATTATTTCCGCCATGACTCACTGATTGTATACAATAGTGAATCGGCGCAGGTCGTATGCGAATTAAGGTAAGACCACAGTGGTAAAATTTGTTAGTTGTAATTTTTGAAGTAAAAAGCCCAATTCTGTCAAATTTTTTTACGAAACAACTCAGCTAGTGCTTTATTAGTAACGAGTACTTACATAATTCTTAACTGCAATAAGCTTCGTTTTATCTTTTGGTCAACAAAATAATCCTTTCCGCCGTGACTCACTAATTGCATACTAAAGCTAGTCGGTGCAGGTCGTACGCGAATTAAGGTAAGATCACGTAAGAGGTATAATTTATTAGTTGTATTTTTTTAAGTAAACGGCCCAATTTTGTCCAATTTTTTACGCAACAACTCAGCTAGATTGTTATTAGTTACGAGTACTTACATAATTAATCCTTAACTACTACATCCTTGCTGCTGCTGCTTCTTTTATCTTTTGGTCAAATATATATCAACAAAAAAATCCTTTCCGCCGTGACTCATCAATTGCATACAAAGTGCGAGTCGGCATAGGTCGTCAAGTAAGAGGTAGAATTCGAAGTTATAATTTCTGAAGTAACCTACTTAATTCTATCAAATTTTTTCATTCAACGACTCAGCTAGAGCTACATATAATTAGTTATTCGTACATAATATTTAACTGCTATTTATTAGCTTCGTTTTGTCTGTAGGTCTCCAGTATCCTCGTAAGCGAAGTCGCGAGGAGACTTTTTAATTTGAGGATATTTAAGGGTTTGACCCTGGTCGGTTGTGAATAGTAAACTTAACTTCGTTACTGGTTACGAAAATTGGTTATGTAGAAGCACACAACATTTACGTAAATTACTGTAATTTTTTTAAGTAAATTCACACAAAAATACTTTGCTTGCATGTCTAGCTTTAAATTTTCCGTAATACCATTCAGGTCATATTCAAAAAGTATTTGAATCAAATCACACAAATATTTATGACTCACTTTTTAAAAATAAAAGCAATGCTAATAAACACGAAAATACTTTCAATTAATAAGATAAAAGTAAAAATGATCATGAGTCACAGAAAGAAACCACGACATACAATCAAAACACTGAAAGGAAAATACATTCGTGGCAAGTCGCAGCAAATGCGCCCTCAATAGGTATTAGTAATACATATGAAATTTTCATCGATAGCTTATCAATCTCTACATATACATATATAACTTATTTGATTTGCTGTTATTCAAACATTGCTGTTTTAGCTAGTACTATAAAATGTCTTGCGGCTCCTGTACAAAGAAAAAAATAAACTGGTGTTTAAACCATAAGCTGATAGTGCTTCTAGGAGTATTATTCTTCTGTATTTTCGTATACGCTTGGGTATGGAAAATAAATAGTTTGTTAGAAAAGCCAGCAAAACCTACAGAACCAATAACTATAGTTCCGGTAACAGAAAACAAAGAGACGACATTATTTACATTTATAGATACAACAGAAATAAGAACCTCAGAAGATACCACAAAAGAACAAACAATAAACATAGCAGAGGCTAACGACAAGAATAACCAACCAACCAACAGCCAGACACTGAATTATAGATTCAACAACAGAAATAACACTTCAGAAAATAAAACAAAAGAACAAACAACGGAATAACCAACCAACCAACAGCCAGACACTGAATTATAGATTCAACAACAGAAATAACACTTCAGAAAATAAAACAAAAGAACAAACAACGGAATAACCAACCAACCAACAGCCAGAACTGAATTGACTCCAACAGATTTTAGAACCACAGAAGAAATCAATAAAATATTTTGAAGCTACAGAGCAACAACAAAACACCGATGATGCTAAAGAAGGTCGTAGATATTATATTATATTCAAAGAAGATAGATTGTTATCCACTCCATCCTAAGGATGCCTGGAAGAGATCGCTCTCAGCAATAAGGCTGCCTTTATACACCCATTATTCTATTGTTTATTTCTAAATTGTTTTCTGTTTTTTTGTGATATAATAGTGTTTTCTATGTATCTATACAATGTTTAATAGACAGTTTTGGTAGATGCGTCCTTATCACTAACATAATGATAATTCTTCTAATACTAAAATTCGTGAACAACAAACATTATTTTGCGCATCAATTTATGATTGACCGATAGGTAGATAAGATAAAAGTTTTGATAAGTAGTGAAAAATTAAATTCAGTGCATAAAATTGTTTCATTGTCTGTGTTAGTTTTTAAAATTTCTCGTTTTTTTATTTACCTAAATAATACACGTTACGGTAACTCTTGACCGCCTCAATAACACATTATAAATAATTTGAACATTGAGTAGTAAAAAAAAACCCACAAAACCCAAGGATCGAGGGGTCGTCACCCCTCGAGTTGACGCCGGGGTAATAAGGCCAAGCCTCTCAAATTTATTCATTTATAAATAATAATATAAATAATATTGTTTACATATTTTTAGTTTCTGTTAATTTATTTACATTTTAGTTTTGTTGCATTAGTTGGAATACCAGCGCTGTGGTACGATCTGCTCTACCATAGCACATGCTGAGTGGAGACTGTTTTTGTCAGTTTCTGTCTTCTGTTAATCTAAGTTTAATTTATAAGAGTCTCTATTCTGACAAATTAAAAATCTTTTTACTTTTACTTTACATTGTCATGTAGCCGAGCTATTTGCAGAGATATAAAAATCACAATTGCTATTGTTTGAGATTAAATCTAATTATCTAACTCTGGCATTTTGAATATTTTTATTAAATTGTTGTGATTCCATTTTCTGGTATTTTTTTATTATTAAATTGTTAATATGTTGATAATATAATATATATAATAATGCTGGACAATTCACACAACATTATCTAGCCCCATGGTAAGCAGAGCTTGTGTTATGGGTACTAGATAACTGATATACATAATACAATACATTAAATAGATAGATATTTTTATTAAACATAGAAAACGACCAGAACACCCGGTACAAATATCTGCAGATCGTACACACAATTGTTCCGAGGCGGGAATCGAACCCGCAACCTCCTGCGTCGCAGGTGGACCTTCGCTCACCGCGCCACTTCGGTCGTTGATAGTTTATATACCAAAGCTTTTTTATCATGTTTATTTCCAAGCACTTTTACTTTGCAAAGTATGCCAGTCTTATCATAACCAAAACATATAAATAACCAAATACCTATTGTATTTTTAATCAAAAAAAATTTTTTTTAGGTTATTATTTTTTTACGCCGACAATACTTTTGTAGTAATATTCAAGATAAAACTTTGTTTGTACCTATTATGTTTGTTGTAAGAAGTATCTGTTCTACTTGGACTTAGAATGCGATCGGTGACACAATTGTTGATGTCAGCAAATTTGTCTACATTTATTTATTTATTTAAGAAGATAGGAGTACATATGCATGTATAAGGCAGGCAGGAGACATGTTTTGTTTGTAGACATCACAACTTTTAACGCGATTTAAAATGTAAAGTTTTAATACAGACTAGCGGACCTTCCCAGATTCGCACGGTCTTAGTAAGGATATCTAAATTTTTAAAAATATAGTATAGCCAATGTTCACCGGGGATAGTGTAGCTTCCCAGCGGTGATTTAATTTTTTAAATCGGTCCCGTAGTTTCAGAGCCAAACAATATATATTCAATAAAAACAAAAAATCAAACCTTTTTTCCTCTTCATATTATTTAGATTATTTTCATATAGATTAGTACTTTATAGGTACTGGTTTAAACTTTTTGTAAATTTTTGATAAAAGGGGAGGTTTGATAGAGTTCATGTATGACACGTACGCGACACAAGCGCAATTTTGTTGATTAAGCTTTTTCAGTAGCTCCGGCAGTCACCAGACCCAATCTTCACCTAATTCATACCTATCTTAAAGCATAGGATTATATCATTTTCTGGAAGAGATCGCTTCTAAGCGAAAAGGCCGCCTATGGTATTTGTCGATTTTTTATTGTATTGTAAACATTTCTCTAATAACAAAATCCCGTGTCTCTCTTTGTTCGCACATCTTAAGGCTTTTTTAATACAACTCTGTTAAAGTGTAAATCTCTTTAATTTTATCTCCCGCTACAGTTTACAAACTAGAGTAGTATACACTAGCTCACTTTTTTATGGTTTCCCTTTGTTATAAGAATAACAATTTCACTATTATGTTCTTCATTTTAAAAGGAACGTCTTTCACTTCACTCTTATTTTATTAGCACATTATAATTGGCGGGTTCTGAAAGTTTATTGTACGAGCATTGATAATAATTTGCTGTTTGACAACATGCGGTTTATATTACCATCAACTTCATCAGAGTCATCTGCTTTCTTTTCAGCGTCATCATTATTTCCTGTGTTATTATTATTCACGTCATTTTCACTGTTTAAGCCATCAGGTTCTGCCGGTTCTTCTTCACTTGATTGTGGTGCTTCTGTCGTTGTAGCTTCGGTTGTTGCTGGTGTTTCTATTGTGGTTGGTACTTCGGTTGTTATTGTTGTAGGCTCAGTTGTGGTTGCCGCTTCTGTTGTTGTGGCAGCCTCTGCCGTGGTTGTCGCTTCTGTTGTGCTTGGAACTTCAGTTGTCGGCACCTCAGTTGTCGGCAATTCAGTTGTCGGCACCTCAGTTGTCGGGACTTCAGTTGTCGGCACTTCAGTTGTCGGCATTTCAGTTGTCGGCACTTCAGTCTTTGGTGCTTCTGTAGACCCTATTGAATTCGCAACCTGAGCTTTCAAGTTATCTAACCTTTTAAACGCTCTATTTTTCTGCCCCGACAATGCACAAGTTGATACAAAAAGGCAAAACGATAGTGTTCCAAGGAACACAATCATTTTGTTATTAAGACACCAGTATAAAGTCCTTTTGGAGTAATAACGGAAGGCGTAAGACATTTTAGTAATGTAAAGACACGACTAACACTAGCTGTTCCCGGGCTGTAAACAGATGATTTGTATTGATATCAGAATGTATCAATAATGATAAGGTTCAGATTAGATTAAATGGTCAGATTGTATCAAATTGGCTGACAACCTCTAGAGTTTTTGATACGACCATAAATCATAAAGACATGATAATTTCCTACTCGGTATAACATAAATAAATTCTAGTTTTAAGAAAAAAAGGTATTTGGCCTGCATGGTGGATCGTATCTTTAGATTGGTTCTACAGATTGAATTGAATGAATGGTAGAAATTTTGCAAGCCAATTATATACACCGTGACTTGCAACTAAGTAGGTATTATTATTATTATTATATTAGCCCGGGGTGTCCCATTGCAGAGCAAAGGCCTCCCTCCCCTTCTTCCACTCATCTCGGTCCTCAGCAAGGAGAACCCACTCTTTATTGTATAGGTCGAGCTCATCCCGCCATCTCCGCCTAGGCCTTCCACGTGGCCGTCGTCCGTCCGGGACCCAGTCAGTGGCGATCTTTGCCCACTGCTGGTCTGACATTCGCCAAACATGTCCAGCCCAGTCCCACTTGAGTTTGGTTGCTTTTTGGGCAGCGTCGTCGGCTATTTGCGTTACGTGTTTCTAACGCAGTCTGTAAGTCTGACTCCCAGGATACTGCGCTCCATAGCCCTCTGGCATACCCCGAGGCGAAGTAGGTAATACAAGAATGAAAAAAACCTAGGTTAACAGTTGGTCCAATTGCCAAAAAAATGGGCTGTTACATGACCAAGGTATCTAGGTCATAATTTTCGCTGCAACGTACGTAATGTGGATCAGGTAAGGTACACCTGGTCTACAAATCTTTCTAATTACAATACGCCATTTCCATCCTGACACGGCCGCGTTGCAGTGATTTCCCTGGGGAGTCACGCCTCGGATGAACTTCTCGCGACAAAAAACATCATTATACATATATCTATGGATATGAACGGGTTCTATCGTTATTACCAGGTACACATAAGTGTATTGATATTAGATATTTGTGCTGTCTTCATTCTACTTGCATATATCACTAGGTACATAGCATAAATTGTAAAAATTAGCTATATTTATTTATTAAGTGCACTTATGTTTCGTCTAGCAATGAGATTAATTTATTTATTTTTTATAAAACGATGTTGCTTCCTTCTGTCTGTCTGTCCCTATGAATGCTTAGATCTTTAAAACTACGCAACGGATTTTGATGCGTTTTTTTATAATGTAGAGTGATTCAGGGGGAAGGTTCATAAATCATTTGACACGTCGATTTACACGTGGGCGAAGCTGCGGGATGCATCTAGTTATAAATAAATAAATAACGCTGGACAATCCACACAGCATCATGAGTACTAGCGTGTGTCATGATGACAGATATAATTATTACAGTATATTACATAGATAGATATTTTTATGATACATAGAAAATACTCAGAAAGCCCGGAACAAATATTTCAAGATCGTAAAAACATTTGTTCCAAGGCGGGAATCGAACCGCGACGTCCTGCGCATCGGTCGTCATGATTCAATGAAAAACTTGATATTGTCACTTTGTCCGTTGGACTTTTCTTGTAGCGTGTAAAAAGTAATTCAATCATTCTATCCTTTATTTATGTATATGCTACCAAAACAAGTTCTATATAATACTAAATCGTAAGTCCTGAAACATATAATGTTGAGGACATAATATTATAAGTATTTCATTCTTTTCAATTAAAAAACTAAACTCCACCATTATGAATACATGACATTTCTATATATTAACTAATTTTATAAATACGACGATGTAGCGCGGTGGGCGAAGGTCCGCCTGCGACGCAGGAGGTTGCGGGTCCGATTCCCGCCTCGAACAAATGTGTTTACGATCTGCAGATATTTGTTTCAGATGTTCTGGGGCCTAATTCCACTAACACAATCTCCTCACAATGACAGTAGTATCGCGTCTAAATCGCCACTATTGACACCTATTGGTATCCTACAAGCACAATCTTTCTCAGTCTCAGTTGTATCGTGGTCGTATCTATGAAACTTACAATTGTGACAAGTTGTCGCATTCTAATAATCACAGTCTCTTGTATCGCTTGCGATAGCTAGCAAACATGGAATTCTGTTGTTATTTTGACGGCTAATTTAGTCTATGGTTAGAGATTTTGACGAGATAATGGACGATTGAACAAAGGTAGCTCTCGGTGCTATTGTGCTTGTGAAATAATAGTGAAATAATAAAAAGTTCAATGAGTTTCCTAATTCGAGCGCGTCTGCAACTCATTATAAACTCTCGCCGGCTGTTAGAGCGTCAAAACCGGCGACGATCTAGAGCTCTTCTGCGAAAGACGCTGGACTCCTTGCATTGCAGGACAAGGAATTTACAAAAACCTATCGTCTTATCAAGGGGACAGTCAAAACATAAGCGGAAGATCTCAATCCTCATATTCGTAAGGAACGCCGGCCGTACTGATCTGATGGCATTTCCATAATGATAATGACCAATGTAAGTAAAACAAACTATCTTTGTTGATTAAATTCCCTCTTGCCTAAGCTTTATAATGTTTATTTCATGTAACTAGATAGTATCTACTATTTAAAACAATTTATTTTGCAGATATTGACTGCACTGGCATTTGTCGCTCATAGCCCGCTGTTTCCAGAGCTGTGAGGGAGGTGTTGGTGGCACTTATTTTGGTCTATCCCATATATGTTTCTTTGCCGACACGAAGAGATCAAAGCAACAAATTAAAGAGCAAGTGAGTTCATGAATATGATACCTATATATAGATTAGAAACTGTCGAAATCAGATAAGTGTCTGTCTCCCTTAAACTCGAGACCTTTTACTTACCATATCGTCATGATTAAAACAGAAGCTAGCTTAACTGTTTAGTACCCCTCACACTTTGTACCTAAACCCTAATTATACATAATGTATATACATTCATTGTTATAATTTTCTACAGATTGCAAAGAATTGAAAGCCAGTGCTGAAAGCTGTTGTTGTAGAGTCAAACCAAAACTTCTAGCCGGTCGAGCAATGCAGCAAGCTGTCGTTGGCAAATAGTGGCAAGGCATGGAATCAGCCATGTCGACAAGATAATGGCTGTCATGATGATAATGTAAATAGTATTAATAAATTCATTTAAACACTTAACTCCACATGTGAGATTATGCATTGTTGTAGAACACTTCTTACTACAAATCTTGTATTCTACTGAGTATCCAAGAATCTGCAGGTTTAGAGTAAAAATAAATACCATTTTTTATATACACATTTTTTATTCATAATAATGTATGTACACTTATGCTAATTAAAACAACACTTAAACTAATCAAATGCGCTCTAAGCTAAACACTTGTCTAATTGTTTTACATAGGTAGGTTATAATTTGTGTTATGTTTTCGAAAGACACAAAGATTGAGTGGGAAAAATAATGCTCCGCAGACCATGTAAATCTTTGTAGTTGCAACAATGAAGCGATGACAGCATACATTTTCATATTTTGTATTCATTGTAGTACTGAAAAAGAACGGTAGATTATTATTAGATATTAGTAGGTAGACCTATACAACAAAGAGTGGGTTCTCCTTACTGAGGACCGAGATGAGTGAAAGAAGAAGGGGGGGGGGGAGGCCTTTGCTCTGCAATGGGACACTGCGGGCTAATATAACAATAATAATAAAAATTAGTAGGTACTAGTTTATGCTTGTAAAAGTGTGAAACCATCTAAGCAACTACATGGTATTATGGGCTCTCTGTACTTGTTTGCGATAAAAAATGGAGTAGAATAGAATAGTAGTTGCATTTCTTACCAATCTCCACTCGTCTCCCGTTTTTGATGGCGAGTCTGAGCTAATACCATTTCTTTATGAGATCGTTCCACTTCCTTCGAGATAGCTCTAGGATTAGATAAGGCATTCTAGATTAATGCCCTAGCGCCAAATATCGGTGGTAGTCGAGGTAGTCAAGGAGGGCCTTAATTTGTTTCAGCAGTACCATTATCCATTGATTTTGTGTGGGAAAAATGTGTTTGGAAAAATCAAACATAAATAACAAAATGTTTGTTTCTTGAATACAAGTAACTTTGACATGAGTTGCTATATGACGTTTACATTGACAACTTGAAACTCTTTTATCTATGTCATTAAAGCTTACTACTCACAAATTTTATTAAAATCGTGATTTTGTTGCGTTGTAAGTATTTGAGAGCGATGTAAATAGACTTTTACGCAATTGCAGTAATAATTTGAATTGTTAGATACCTATAAACCCTTAATTATGAGTGCACGGATTCATAAATATTTGGTCCGCCATTTCATATTTATTTTATGATGTATACGGCAACACCTACCATACTACTCAATAACAATACAATAGTAAGCGATTGAGACAGCTGTCACAATTTAGTAGGATACCATATAAACGTAAGACACAATAGCTATGACAATTGTATGGAGCCATAGTCGTGTTTGTTTTAAAAATAGTGGAATTAGGCCCCTGGTCGTTTTCTATGCATAATAAAAAATATCTATCTATGTAATGTATTGTATTATGTATATCAGTTATCTAGTACCCATAACACCAGCTCTGCTTACCATGGGGCTAGATAATGCTGTGTGAATTGTCCAGCATTATTTATTTAAATATGATTGTTTAGAATTTTAGGCTAACATTTGACAAGAACCCAAAAATAGTTGTGCCCTGACAGGGTTTTTATGCATTGTGTACCTACCCACTTAGACTACACCTAAGAAACTACCTGTATGCATGAAATTACAACAAATGATATGAATAACATCAAGCCACGTTGTCTATTGTATTTTTAACTGTGATTGCTTACTGTCTTATCAGCTTAATTCGAAATTTACCCTGCACCTACTGATCCAGTTTTACGGTAATCCGGACTTAATCCGTAATTATTGGCTTCGACTGCTTCCTGGATAATGTTGTAAGTTAACGAGAGAACAATGATTTGATATACCTAATGGTTCTAAACATCTTTACTAAAGTACCACCGTCTTTTTTGTTCTTTCATGTCCAGTCCATCCAAAGGTTGTCTGGAAGAGATCGCTCTCAGCGATAAGGCCGCCCTTTATACTTCCTTTATTCTATTGTTTATTCCTGTATTGTTTTCTGTTTTGTGTGGTATAATAAAGTGTTGTCTATCTATCTGTCTTTGAGCTTCTGTTTATGCTGGAAGTGTGAGGTGCTCAAACCTCCTACTTTATGTATACCTCTAGATTGAATACGTATCGAATTTATTGGGTTATGTGAAGTCCGTAGTTAGGAGTGTGCCGGCCATATATCGCGAAGAACCGACCACTGTGTTCTTGAGTAAAGACAGCGACTCGGCAAACGTAGTGTAGGATGCCCTCCGACCAGATGGGATGATGACTTGCAAAAGACTGCAGGCAGATGCTCGATGCGGCAAGCTGAAGATGGGGCGCTATGGCTTATGTCCAACAGTAGACTATTATAGATAGAATAGATAGATAGATAGAATATACTTTATTGCACAAAAAGTTGTACATAGGCGAGCATAATGCTAGATAGCATTCTCTACCTGCTAACCTTTGGGTAGTGTGGACAACAGTTTGGTAGGTAGTGCTATATAATAGAGATAATAAAATATACTACTCATAATGATACTAAGCTACTTATATTATACTTAAACAGTAATATATATATACCTATATAAATAATTAATATATAATTATAATAACGTACCGAATTATTCTTGCGAAAGAAAATAGTTATAGACTCTAGATCTGAACACATTTATCGAGGATGCCTCGCGATATTCAATGGGAAGACTGTTCCATAGCCGAGTGGCCTTTACAGCTAAGGTTCTATGATAACCTACTGTACAGGCGTCAGGAGTTCCAAGCTGCAGTCGTTTCGAGTCCCTCGCAGGTCGCTGGGGTCCGTAGAGTGGGCTGAAGGATTCGGAGAGGTAGTTAGGGGATAGTGGGTTACAGAGGGTTTTATAGAGAAGGCATAATGTGTGCAAATCTCGGCGCTTTCTAATTTTCAGCCACTTCAGTTGGGTGCGAAAGACTGATACATGATCGTATTTTCGCAACCCAAATACGAAGCGGATGCAGAGGTTTTGTAGTCGCTCCAGTTTGATTAACTGCTCCTCTGTAGCGTCGGGATAGCACACATCTGCATAGTCCAGGATAGGGAAGAGCAACGCGTTAACCAATGTGATTCTAGTGGATTGTGGTAAGAAGTTCTTCATCAGCTGAAGAGAGTGCATGCTTCCATACATTCTCCTACTAAGCTGGGCAATCTGAGAGTCCCAGAATAGATTGCTGGTAATATGCAAGCCAAGATTTTTGACCTCAGCGCAGTACTGTAGCGGAAAGTTGTTGTATTGGACGGGTGTCAATGATTTTGGGTCAAGTCTGGATAGAAAATAGTTACTACCAATGATCATTACCTGAGTCTTACTAGGATTTATAGGAAGCCCGTACTCCTGAGTCCATTGATGAATCGCGCTAAGGTCTGTCGTCATGGTGTCGATACCTAGATCTACATCACAGGGATCGAAGCTGAGATAGAGCTGAACATCATCAGCGTATAGATGAAATGATGAAAATTTGATTTTAGAAACTAGAGTATTGATAAAGACGGAGAAAAGGAGTGGAGAGAGTACGCTACCTTGAGGGACTCCTATACCTACTGGGCACCAATCAGAAGAGATGAGATGAGAGATGTTTATTATAGGTTGATGATGTTTATGAATACATATTGGTGATGTTCTGCTTACCATATGAAATGTTGTAAAAACTCATAAATACTCGTAGTAGTAGGCAAACTGCTGTACTTTGTTAAAGTAAGTACAATTTTTGCGAGACCGATATGTCAGTTGATTTTCGACACCAGTAACGCTTGAGGAGGCAATGACTTAATTAATTCCTTCATGGAATTCCACAAAGTGATGATTAGTGGAATCCACAGGCAAACATTTCAATTTTCTTCTTCATATGCATCGACTATTAGGATGCAAATCGCATGCCCCAGCTTTCCCTCGTCGAAGCCTAGCCTTTTCAAATAGGATAAAAGTTATTGGCTGTGGCAGAAAGCCGCCAAAACTTTCAAAATGGATACTTGCAACAAAAAACTGTTGGCTGCAAAATGCTCAATAGAGCCGTATTGCTGAGCCGCGGGTAATTAAGCATTTGAGCCAACAATCGCGGTCTGTCGGATCCGATAGCGCTTCGGGCTTAACTCTTCAAGTGAAAGGCTAGCGTTGAGTTGAGACACAGTGTTGGTTATGCGCAGCTTGCTTTATAACGGGATAATATCGAAGAGTCTGTAGAAAAAGTAACGACAACCGGCCGGGTGATTATGTAACTGGCGACCGGTTTGCGACATGCGTAAATTAAGCAATCAGTGCTGTCAAACGTCAATTACAACTTAACTTTTTCCCTGAAACATGCAACATGTTTTTTTAAATTAGGTAGTTTCGGGGGTTTTCAAAATTGTTATAAATCCGTATACATAAAATGCAGTGCTGGATCGCGCAGCAGTGCGAAAATTCTACTTTCACTGCATCTCACAAACCAAGAGATGAGTAGCGCCGAAGATACTTCTTCATTATTCAAGCTTTGGGCGTTAACACAATATCCAAAATTCTCTGCATGACTGGTTAGTTATAACTAGCCACAGCTAAATAAAGGAATAATTTATATCCTTGATTAGAAATTATCGTTTTCTTCTTGCTAGGTTACTTATTTGTGGTTTAATATGTATTGCAAAAGCGAGAAAACACATTCCAGTTTTTCCTGTTACAAAAAATAATAAGGAATCGTTTCACTCCGATTCCTTATTATTTTTTGTAACAGCTTTATAGCTTTATAGAAACATAGCTTTATAGAAAATAGTCTAGGTATTGGCGGTTTTCTATTTCTCCGCAGAGATATTTAAATATTTATTTCTCCGCCGTTTTTTTTATCATGCAGGTGATGTAGAATTTAAAAATTATAAAAACATATAAAATATCGATAAAAAAGCATTATGTGGTACGTCACTCGTTATTATTGCATTTTTGAAGGTGTAATTTTTAAATATACTAAAGTTGCAAGGCAATGCATTGCTAATATATATATATACCTACTAGAATAACTGAAACATCAGCAAAATGTATAGATAATATATTTGTTTTCCAAAATGAAAAAATTGTCAGTCACAAAATTATAAGCCATTTAAAATCAGACCACTTAGGTCAATTAATTAAATTAAAACATCAAGTAAAAAATAATAATTGTAAAAAAAAAATTAAGTACATTCCTGTGACCACAGATCGATTTGAACGGTTGAAATTGGATTGGGATTTTAAACCATCACCTAACTACTCACTTAACAACCCAAATGAGTCGTATTGTAGTTTTTTTAATAAATTCACCAATGCGTTCAATTCAATATTCATACCCAAATCAATCTTGGTCTCAGAAAAACTTAGCTTTAGTGAGTGGGCAACAGTAGGTATACATAAGAGTAGACAAAAGTTGTATGAACTGTATAGTGAAAAGCAGTACAATTTTAGCCAGGAATTTAAAGAAAAAGTAAAAAATTACTCAAAAATATTTAGAAAAGTTTGTAATACAGCAAAATCAAATTATATTAGCTCGAAAATTAAAAATAGTGAAAATGTAATAAAATCAACTTGGAAAATAATTAATAGTGAGACTGGAAAGGTCCATACCTACATTAATGATTACAGTTTAAAGATTAATGATTGCTCCATCAAAAATGATGTTGAAGTAGCGCAAGCTTTTGAAAATTTTTTTACTGACATTCCAATCTCTACTACAAAGTGTCTGAACTCTTCTCAAATAATAGCTGAATCATTACTTAAAGAAAATGTACCTAAATGCGATATTAAATTTATTTTTACACATGTTGATGAAAATGATATAAAAAAAGCCTTTAAACTTTTAAATATTAAAAAAACTGCAGATCTCTGGGGCATTTCCGTTAAAATTATTAAACCTTTAATTGATACGATTGCACCAGATCTAGCTTTTATATTTAATGAATCCATTGATTGTGGCATATTTCCTGATCTAATGAAACATAGTAAAATAATCCCATTGTTTAAATCGGGTATTAGGTCTGACCCCACTAACTTTAGACCAATATCAGTACTGCCTACATTCAGTAAAGTTTTTGAAAAACTGATTTTACACCAATTGCTTAGACATTTTAATGGCAATGACCTGCTACACTGTAAGCAATTTGGGTTTACTCGTGGCAGGTCAACTACTGATGCTGGTGTAGAGTTGGTATCGCATATTTTTGATGCTTGGGAGAAGTCGCAAGATGCTTTAGGCGTTTTTTGTGACTTGTCAAAAGCATTCGATTGCGTTCATCACGAAACATTAATCAGGAAACTACATCATTATGGAATAAGGGACAGCTCTTTGGATCTTCTTACATCTTACTTGAGTGATAGGATACAAAGAGTTGACATTAATGGGAAACGATCTAAAGGGTCTGTGGTTTCAATGGGTGTACCGCAAGGCTCTATCTTGGGTCCTTTCCTATTTTTAGTTTATATTAACGACCTGCCTCATCTTGTAAAGAATGATCATGAGATTGTATTGTTTGCTGATGATACTTCATTAATTTTTAAAATGAATCGACAAAAAACAAATTTCGACGATGTAAATACTGCAATCTCAAAAGTAGTCCATTGGTTTAGTATCAATAATCTTTTGCTTAATGAAACAAAAACAAAATGTATAAGATTTATTCTACCTAATGTAAAACAAGTTAAGGCTGATGTAAACGTAAAAGGAGAAACGGTAGAAATTGTAGACAATACCGTATTCTTAGGAATAACCTTAGATAGTAAACTTCAATGGGGCCCACACATAGATAAGCTATCGAAGAGACTTAGTTCTGCAGCATATGCAGTTAAAAAAATCCGTCACCTTACAGACGTTGATACTTCTAGACTAGTCTATTTCAGCTACTTCCATAGTATTATGTCTTATGGCATACTATTGTGGGGGAACGCTGCAGATATAAACACCGTTTTTGTGTTGCAGAAGAGGGCTGTTCGTGCGATCTATAATATGGGTCCCAGAGAATCCCTACGTAATAAATTCAAAGAAATAAACATAATGACAGTACCATGTCAATATATTTATGAAAACTTGTTGTACACTCATAAAAACATCGATCGATTCAATAAAAAAAGCGATATACATAATGTAAATACTAGAAATAAGAATAAACTCGCTGTTCCCACAACTAGACTACATAAGATAAGTGCATCTTTTAAAGGGCAATGTATACGCTTCTACAACAAAACTCCAAGTGAGTTGCAAAAATTATCAATAAATAAATTTAAAAAAATTGTGAAGCATATTCTTTGTAAAAAGGCTTATTACAAAATATCAGATTATCTAGAAGATAAAAAAGCTTGGAACGAGTTTTGCTCCAACTCAAAATCTAACAACTTACAGATAAGCAAATCTATGTACTAGACACATAAGTTATGAACATACTGGTGGTTTCTTCTCACTTCTTCCACTGGTGGACAAAAAATTGAAGTGAACATCAATATAATAATGAATAGTATAAAATATGACTTGTCTAAGTGCTTATTTGTAAGCCTAAGGAAATAAACTTTCATTTCATTTCATTTCATTTCATTTCATTTCATTTCATTTCATTTCATTTCATTTCATTTCATTTCATTTCATTTCATTTCATTTCATTTCATTTCATTTCATTTCATTTCATAATAATTATATTTAAAAGCTGTTTCCCGCGGTTTCACTCGCGTTAAATTCGAATTTCATATTTCTAAAATATAATAATATACCTATGTTTACTTCCCAACGGTCAAAGATTTTTTTAAAATCGGTCTTTTTAATACTAACAAACAAAAAATCAAACCTTTCCTCTTTATAATATTAGTAAAAAACAAACGGCGTAATGTTACTTATGAACTACATTTTCAATGAAACTGCTAGTATTGCTATTATCTGTGTTAATCATCTTTCGCAACCGCGCGCTGTATTAAAATTACTTCTATTGCAGTTTTCAATACAATATATTATTATTTCCCTTCTGAAATTTCCACACTGCGACCCGACACTTCAGACCGGAAACAGAACTATGTGTTTAAAGCCAGACAATACACCGGGCAACTTGTTTAAATCGGATTACGGGCCGTATCGGATATTATTTTCAACCGGTGCGGTGATTTGAGATTTGACGGTTGAATGGTGCTTTGCTCTTATTGTTCGATTTTTAAGTTCACGAAGTTAAACAAAAGAGTGAACTTGATTGAAACTAAGCCGGTGTACGTTTTGTTTATTTTAGGTGGATGGGGTGATTCATCATCAGCCTATAGCAGTCCACTGCTGGACATAGGCCTCCCCCAATGAGCGCCATAGCGCCCTGTCTTCAGCTCGACGCATCCAGAATCCACCTGCAGTCTTTCGCAGGTCGTCATCCCACCTGGTCGGAGGGCGTCCTACAATACGTTTACCGAGTCATGGTTTCCACTCAAGAACACGTTTACCGCAGCGGCCATCGGTTCTTCGCGAGTTATGGCCGGCCCACTGCTACTTCAGCTTGCTAATTCGCTTTTGCTACCTTAAGGTTGTTTGCAACCGTCTGCAATTACCTCAACTGTTTCTATTGCAATACCTACTACTTTTTATTTGTATCTTTTCTTAAAAAGCTTAATTATTGTCCGTCGTTTTAAAATGTCTTTTGTAAAAACAGAACAGCGCGTCCCAATTAATAGTACTAACTGTAGGAGACAAGGTTTCAGAATAATTCTTTGTTTTCCGGAGGTAGCCGCCGCAAGCTGCCTACAAAAACAAATCGTCAAGTGAGAGTATGTCGAAACGCTTTGGGAATTGTTTTTAAGCTTAACGCTGTGCCCCTCGCACATGTTTGTACGATCTGCAAATATTTGACGACCTCTGTAGCGCGGTGGGCGAAGTTCCGCCTGCAACGCAGTAGGTTAGGGGTTCGATTCCAAAGATACAATCTGCAGATATTTATTCCGGGTGTTTTGGTCATTATCGATGTATAATAAAAAAAAAACTATTTAATAATGTATTGTATTACGTATAAATATATTAATCGTCTAGTACCCATAACACAAAGCTCTGCTTAGCTTGGGACTAGATGATGCTGTGTGGATGGTCCAGCACTATTTATTTGTTCTGGATATTGTTGTGTTTTTACGTTTAGTAGAAAAAATCATAGTACCTATGTTTTGAGTATATCAATTTTCTAGTAAGTAACCCATAAACGAAATTTTCTTATTAAGGGTAATTAGACAACTCACTTCACATTATTATAATACCTCTAAACTGGTTTCTGCCGACGACTTCACTCACACGCGTTTCTATGGAAATGTTTAAACATTTCCACAGAAACGCGTGTGAGTGTTATTTCTAAGTCTTCTGTTATTTCTATCCCATGGGAACTGATTTATGTGTTGTTTTTTTTGTTTTATTTAGCTTTAGTTTTACTCTATTATTACTAAAGTTTTTGTTAGTGCACTTCCTTCCCAGCAACCAGAAAATGTTTAGATACCCCGCGAAACAGGCCTAGCCTAGTGCGGGGGTCACTGTTGACTGTAACACCCAATCATTCAACTTTAAAATGTAAGATAAGAATATGTACATCAATTAGGTTAAGGTGCTATTATTTGTAAACTTTTGATAAATATTTTTTTTTGTATTTTTTTTTTTTTGGATAAGCATTGTATCCCATAAATCAGTTGTATCAGTCCTTTATTTTATTTGTGTATACATGTACATTTTCAGCCCGTTTTTTAATGATGATTAATTAATTACCAAAACCGTCATATCCGTTCTTGCTGGTTGTTCATAACGTACGATTTGGATTTCTATATTTTGAATTGGACCTAGTTATAATTAGCAAGCTGAAGTGGCAGTGGGCCGGCCATATATCGCGAAGAACCGACGGACGCTGGGGCAAACGCGTAGGACGCCCTCCGACCAGATGGGGTGCAGCATCTACCTGCGAAAGACTGCAGGTAGATGCTGGATGCGGCAAGCTGAAGATAGGGCGCTATAGCACTCATTGGGGGAGGCCTATGTCTAGCAATGGACTGCTATAGGCTGATGATGATGATGATGATAAATAAGTAGGGTGTGAATGGATACCGGGGTGCGGAACCCTAAAAACCTTGAAGGAGTAAAGTTGTGACAAATGCTCGCCCGCGGTTGCACTGACGTGAAAAATGATCCTTTTAGATAAGGGGACGGTTCAATTGTTACCATCTCATGACCATTTCACGAAGACCCCGCGACTTAAACCAAGGAATTCGTTTGACAGGTCTTGTTAGCTGGCTTAAGGGACATACCCCAGAGATCGCCCGTTTCTCTTTGCACTGTTTGAAATAATTTTCGAGCGATGATGGCGACGTAAAACAGGTACTTTGAGTGTTCTCAATTTCGGGGTTATCGGGTCTTGGTTGTCTTAAAAATTTGATAATTTGGCAATGGATAATATTTTAGACTGAATTACGGGTATAAAATGGTATTGAAATGAATTTTTATTCAAAATGTCATTCCTACTTTGTTTATGTTTTGGGCCGAATACGGCGTAAATGTGGGACGAAAGCAGAATTTTTCATGTGGGCCGAAATTCCTAGGTACGAATCTGGCATAAATCGTTTTCTATTGCAGCAGCAAATAAATGAATATCTATGTCAATGTTTAAATACTGAAGTGGAGTATTGCCAAACGGTACTTTTGTCTGGTCCCATAAAGGACGGCTAGTCCTAAATCATGATATGAAAGACATCGCTCATAGCGATAAGGTCGCCCTTGTTAAATGTATTTCTGTACCTATATTGTTTTTTGTCTTTGTGTGATACAATAAAGATAACACCTTTTTATCTATAATGCTCAGTATCAACCTACAACAGGTTGACGGTTGATATATTATAAAACAAAATTTTGTTAACCGTCATTAGTAAGTGGAATTAGGCCGCGTTATTTATGCCAGTAAAACAGTGAAAACGAAAGTTTTCAGCCAGTGCGTCCTACCCGTTATGACCTACGGAGCTGAGACGTGGACACTCACGATAGGGCTGGTCCACCAGTTCAAAGTCGCTCAGCGAGCTATGGGAAGAGCTATGCTCGGAGTTTCTCTGAAGGATAGGATTCGCAACGAATACATCCGACAGAGAACCAAAGTTATCGACATAGCTCTGAGAATTAGCAAGCTGAAGTGGTAGTGGGCCGGCCATATCTCGCGAAGAACCGACGGCCGCTGGGGCAAACGTGTTCTTGAGTGGAGACCACGACTCGGTAAAAGTAGTGTAAGACGCCCTCCGACCAGGTGGGATGACGACCTGCGAAAGACTGCAGACAGGGCGCTATTGGCGCTCATTGGGGGAGGCCTATGTCCAGCAGTGGACTAATATAGGATGATGATGATGATTTATGCCAGTAATGTTTGAAACACTTTTTTCCAACCGAAAAACCTGATAACAAAAAGAGATAGATAGTGTCTTTATTTTCAACTTTAGACACAAAAAAAATACAACAACTATACAGTTAAAATAGTAAAATAGGTAAAATGTCGGTAAAATAGGTAAAATGTCGGTAAAATGGCAAACTTTAGTGGCCAGAAAAGCAAGGAATTGACTGAGAAGTGGCTGGATTTACCCAACCTTTTGGCAGATTAGTCACTAGAGGGATGAATAACATCTCTAGGTGCTATTCGGGATTTAAAAAACCTGTTAAAGAACCCAAAATGGTGCTTTGGTACCTAGAACAGGATTATAGACGATGTTCAGCCATCGATGGAAATAATCCTTTTACATTAGGGCCAACATCTCGAGCCTTCCTAACGATTCAATTCTTATAAGTCACTCAGTACTACTGAGTACTGTATAAAAATGAAAAATAAAATAAAATTTCATGAAAAAATATATTATATGACACGACACATTGCAATTGGTATAGTTATTCTATGTCATTAGGACAAACATCCAAAATACTCATAATATAGAAAAGACCTCAAATTGTAAAAAATGTCGAAAAAAATTGATTTGTAAAAAAATCTAAACAAACACTGGTCTGTAAACATGGTTTTTAAATTCGTATCTGAAGTCACTTTCTTACTGTTGATTCTTTCACAATTTACGGACATTTTGCCGATATGAGGTCTTTTCTAAATGCATAACCTACCTGATGACATTATTTTTCAAGTTACACACCATTAAGAGTATTTTGGATGTTTGTCTCAGCCAAACAACAGTTAGTTTGGAGGGAATATAGTCTATATACAAACAGGTAGTAACAACAGCATCCTGAAAGTAATATCTAATAAATATGACTGTCCATACGACACCACCAGTTTCGAGAAGGAGGCCAAACGGAGGATCCAGCTGGGCTGGGCAGCATTTGGGAAACTACGTCAAGTCTTCACGTCATCCATACCGCAATGCTTGAAAACGAAAGTTTTCAATCAGTGCGTCCTACCCGTTATGACCTACGGAGCTGAGACGTGGACACTCACGATAGGGCTGGTCCACCAGTTCAAAGTCGCTCAGCGAGCTATGGAAAGAGCTATGCTCGGAGTTTCTCTGAAGGATAGGATTCGTAACGAATACATCCGACAGAGAACCAAGGTTATCGACATAGCTTAAAGAATTAGCAAGCTGAAGTGGCAGTGGGCCGGCCATATCTCGCGAAGAACCGACGGCCGATGGAGCAAACGTGTTCTTGAGTGGAGACCACGACTCGGCAAACGTAGTGTAGGACACCCTCCGACCAGGTGGGATGACGACCTGCGGAAGACTGCAGGTAGATGCTGGATGCGGCAAGCTGAAGACAGGGCGCTATGGCGCTCATTGGGGGAGGCCTATGTCCAGCAGTGGACTGCTATAGGCTGATGATGATACGACACCACTGGGTGAAATTACTTATACTCTAGATTTAGTTATTTTGGTTTTATTTTCTTCGCTGTAATTGTATTTTCTTTTTTATAATTTTGTGTTTGTGTATGTGTTTTATGGACCTTTGTTGTCTGATAATAAAGAATTTGAATTGAAAAATATATTCCTGCTAGATTTTAAAGGATAAAATAAGTTCTATTCCAATTTCCACCAAGACACCCTTAAAATATCCCCATTTGACACTCAAATAATTTTTCAACAGTAAAAAATCCAATCTAATATTAATTTATATCGACCCTGAGTTGTCTGGCAACTGGCAACCTTTTAATAAATTACCATGAACATAAAAGAAATTGTGTGCTATGAAAAATTCCCTAAACTTCGGGTAATATAGGGGAAACTCCCCATCTCCCCTTCGGAATGACGGCATTAGATGATTGTATCAAGAATCTCAATGCAGGTAATAAATAATATATTCTGGAGATTTTTTCGAGTAGTGCAAGCTCTCGTGTTAAAATTGGACCTGCATGTCAATTCGAATGTATATTAAATTAATTCAAATGTAAATAATTCATACGTAAGTGCATCAGTGCATTATTGCATTCATACACGGCGAAGGTTTTGTGATCGGTGAAAATAGTATGAGTGTGTTGTAATTTAATAGTTACACAGTGTACTGTAATAATGTACAGTACCCGCTCACAAAATGACAAAGTTTGAATTAATGTTTTTTGCTTCTCAACAACACAATTAATGACTTCTTCATTATTCAAGCATTAACACAATATCCAAAATTCTCTGCATGACTGGTTAGTTGTAACTAGCCACAGCTAAATAAAGGAATAATTTATATCCTTGATTAGAAATTATCGCTTTCTTCTTGCTAGGTTACTTATTTGTGGTTTAATATTGTATTGCAAAAGCGAGAAAACACATTCCAGTTTTTCCTGTTACAAAAAATAATAAGGAATCGGAGTGAAACATAGCTTTATAGAAAATAGTCTAGGTATTGGCGGTTATCTATTTCTCCGCAGAGATATTTAAATATTTATTTCTCCGCCGTTTTTTTATCATGCAGGTGATGTAGAATTCAAAAATTATAAAAACATAAAATTTCGATAAAAAAGCATTATGTGGTACGTTACTCGTTATTATTGCATTTTTTAAGGTGTAATTTTTAAATATACTAAAATTGCAAGGCAATGCATTGCTAATAATTATATTTAAAAGCTGTTTCCCGCGGTTTCACTCGCGTTAAATTCGAATTTCATATTTCTAAAATATAATAATATACCTATGTTCACTTCCCAACGGTCAAAGATTTTTTTTTAAATCGGTCTATTTAATACTAACAAACAAAAAATCAAACCTTTCCTCTTTTAATTAGTGAAAAACAAACGGCGTAATGTTACTTATGAACTACATTTTCAATGAAACTGCTAGTATTGCTATTATCTGTGTTAATCATCTTTCGCAACCGCGCGCTGTATTAAAATTACTTCTATTGCAGTTTTCAATACAATATATTATTATTTCCCTTCTGAAATTTCCACACTGCGACCCGACACTTCAGACCGGAAACGGAACTATGTGTTTAAAGCCAGACAATAAACCGGGCAACTTGTTTAAATCGGATTACGGGCCGTATCGGATATTATTTTCAACCGGTGCGGTGATTTGAGATTTGACGGTTGAATGGTGCTTTGCTCTTATTGTTCGATTTTTAAGTTCGAGAAGTTAAACAAAAGAGTGAACTTGATTGAAACTAAGCCGGTGTACGTTTTGTTTATTTTAGGTGGATGGGGTGATTCATTATCAGCCTATAGCAGTCCACTGCTGGACATAGCCCCCCCCCCCAATGAGCGCCATAGCGCCCTGTCTTCAGCTCGACGCATCCAGCATCCACCTGCAGTCTTTCGCAGGTCGTCATCCCACCTGGTCGGAGGGCGTCCTACAATACGTTTACCGAGTCATGGTGTCCACTCAAGAACACGTTTACCGCAGCGGCCATCGGTTCTTCGCGAGTTATGGCCGGCCCACTGCTACTTCAGCTTGCTAAGTCGCTTTTGCTACCTTAAGGTTGTTTGCAACAGTCTGCAATTACCTCAACTGTTTCTATTGCAATACCTACTACTTTTTATTTGTATCTTTTCTTACAAAGCTTAATTATTGTCCGTCGTTTTAAAATGTCTTTTGTAAATACAGGACAGCGCGTCCCAATTAATAGTACTAACTGTAGGAGACAAGGTTTCAGAATAAATCTTTGTTTTCCGGAGGTAGCCGCCGCAAGCTGCCTACAAAAACAAATCGTCAAGTGAGAGTATGTCGAAACGCTTTGGGAATTGTTTTTAAGCTTAACGCTGTGTCCCTCGCACATATTTGTACGATCTGCAAATATTGGACGACCTCTGTAGCGCGGTGAGCGAAGTTCCGCCTGCGACGCAGTAGGTTAGGGGTTCGATTCCAAAGATACAATCTGCAGATATTTATTCCGGGTGTTTTGGTCATTATCGATGTATAATAAAAAAAATCTATTTATATAATGTATTGTATTAAGTATAAATATATTAATCGTCTAGTACCCATAACACAAGCTCTGCTTAGCTTGGGACTAGATGATGCTGTGTGGATCGTCCAGCACTATTTATTTGTTCTGGATATTGTTGTGTTTTTACGTTTAGTAGAAAAAATCATAGTACCTAATGTTTTGAGTAAGAATATAAATTTTCTAGTAAGTACCCATAACCGAAATTTTCTTATTAAGGGTAATTAGACAACTCACTTCACATTATTATAATACCTCTAAACTGGTTTCTGCCGACGACTTCACTCACACGCGTTTCTATGGAAATGTTTAAACATTTCCACAGAAACGCGTGTGAGTGTTATTTCTAAGTCTTCGGTTATTTTTATCCCATGGGAACTGATTTATGGGATAAATAAATAAATCATAAATCAGTTGTATCAGTCCTTTATTTTATTTGTGTATACATGTACATTTTCAGCCCGTTTTTTAATGATGATTAATTAATTAACAAAACCGTCATATCCGTTCTTGCTGGTTGTTCATAAAGTACGATTTGGATTTCTATATTTTGAATTGGACCTAGTTATAATTAGCAAGCTGAAGTGGCAGTGGGCCTGCCATATATCGCGAAGAACCGACGGACGCTGGGGCAAACGCGTAGGACGCCCTCCGACCAGATGGGGTGCAGCATCTACCTGCGAAAGACTGCAGGTAGATGCTGGATGCGTCAAGCTGAAGACAGGGCGCTATGGCGCTCATTGGGGGAGGCCTATGTCTAGCAATGGACTGATATAGGCTGATGATGATGATGATGATGATGATAAATAAGTAGGGTGTGAATGGATACCGGGGTGCTGCGGAACCCTAAAAACCTTGAAGGAGTAAAGTTGTGACAAATGCTCGCCCGCGGTTGCACTGACGTGAAAAATGATCCTTTTAGATAAGGGGACGGTTCAATTGTTACCATCTCATGACCATTTCACGAAGACCCCGCGACTTAAACCAAGGAATTCGTTTGACAGGTCTTGTTAGCTGGCTTAAGGGACATACCCCAGAGATCGCCCGTTTCTCTTTGCACTGTTTGAAATAATTTTCGAGCGATGATGGCGACGTAAAACAGGTACTTTGAGTGTTCTCAATTTCAGGGTTATCGGGTCTTGGTTGTCTTAAAAATTTGATAATTTGGCAATGGATAATATTTTAGACTGAATTGTGGGTATAAAATGGTATTGAAATGAATTTTTATTCAAAATGTCATACCTACTTTGTTTATGTTTTGGGTCGAATACGGCATAAATGTGGGACGAAAGCAGATTTTTTCATGTGGGCCGAAATTCCTAGGTACGAATCTGGCATAAATCGTTTTCTATTGCAGCAGCAAATAAATGAATATCTATGTCAATGTTTAAATACTGAAGTGGAGTATTGCCAAACGGTACTTTTGTCTGGTCCCATAAAGGACGGCTAGTCCTAAATCATGATATGAAAGACATCGCTCATAGCGATAAGGTCGCCCTTGTTAAATGTATTTCTGTACCTATATTGTTTTTTGTCTTTGTGTGATACAATAAAGATAACACCTTTTTATCTATAATGCTCAGTATCAACCTACAACAGGTTGACGGTTGATATATTATAAAACAAAATTTTGTTAACCGTCATTAGTAAGTGGAATTAGGCCCCGTTATTTATGCCAGTAAAACAGTGAAAAGGAAAGTTTTCAGCCAGTGCGTCCTACCCGTTATGAATGACCTACGGAGCTGAGACGTGGACACTCACGATAGGGATGGTCCACCAGTTCAAAGTCGCTCAGCGAGCTATGGGAAGAGCTATGCTCGGAGTTTCTCTGAAGGATAGGATTCGCAACGAATACATCCGACAGAGAACCAAAGTTATCGACATAGCTCTGAGAATTAGCAAGCTGAAGTGGTAGTGGGCCGGCCATATCTCGCGAAGAACCGACGGCCGCTGGGGCAAACGTGTTCTTGAGTGGAGACCACGACTCGGTAAACGTAGTGTAGGACGCCCTCCGACCAGGTGGGATGACGACCTGCGAAAGACTGCAGACAGGGCGCTATTGGCGCTCATTGGGGGAGGCCTATGTCCAGCAGTGGACTAATATAGGATGATGATGATGATTTATGCCAGTAATGTTTGAAACACTTTTTTCCAACCGAAAAACCTGATAACAAAAAGAGATAGATAGTGTCTTTATTTTCAACTTTAGACACAAAAAAAATACAACAACTATACAGTTAAAATAGTAAAATAGGTAAAATGTCGGTAAAATAGGTAAAATGTCGGTAAAATGGCAAACTTTAGTGGCCAGAAAAGCAAGGAATTGACTGAGAAGTGGCTGGATGTACCCAACCTTTTGGCAGATTAGTCACTAGAGGGATGAATAACATCTCTAGGTGCTATTCGGGATTTAAAAAACCTGTTAAAGAACCCAAAATGGTGCTTTGGTACCTAGAACAGGATTATAGACGATGTTCAGCCATCGATGGAAATAATCCTTTTACGTTAGGGCCAACATCTCGAGCCTTCCTAACGATTCAATTCTTATAAGTCACTCAGTACTACTGAGTACTGTATAAAAATGAAAAATAAAATAAAATTTCATGAAAAAATATATTATATGACACGACACATTGCAATTGGTATAGTTATTCTATGTCGTTAGGACAAACATCCAAAATACTCATAATATAGAAAAGACCTCAAATTGTAAAAAATGTCGAAAAAAATTGATTTGTAAAAAAATCTAAACAAACACTGGTCTGTAAACATGGTTTTTAAATTCGTATCTGAAGTCACTTTCTTACTGTTGATTCTTTCACAATTTACGGACATTTTGCCGATATGAGGTCTTTTCTAAATGCATAACCTACCCATTAAGAGTATTTTGGATGTTTGTCTCAGCCAAACAACAGTTAGTTTGGAGGGAATATAGTCTATATACAAACAGGTAGTAACAACAGCATCCTGAAAGTAATATCTAATAAATATGACTGTCCATACGACACCACTGGGTGAAATTATTTATACTCTAGATTTAGTTATTTTGGTTTTATTTTCTTCGCTGTAATTGTATTTTCTTTTTTATAATTTTGTGTTTGTGTTTTATGGACCTTTGTTGTCTGATAATAAAGAATTTGAATTGAAAAATATATTCCCGCTAGATTTTAAAGGATAACAAATGCTAAGTTCTATTCCAATTTCCACCAAGACACCCTTAAAATATCCCCATTTGACACTTAAATAATTTTTCAACAGTAAAAAAATCCAATCTAATATTAATTTATATCGACCCTGAGTTGTCTGGCAACTGGCAACCTTTTAATAAATTACCATGAACATAAAAGAAATTGTGTGCTATGAAAAATTCCCTAAACTTCGGGTAATATAGGGGAAACTCCCCATCTCCCCTTCGGAATGACGGCATTAGATGATTGTATCAAGAATCTCAATGCAGGTAATAAATAATATATTCTGGAGATTTTTTCGAGTAGTGCAAGCTCTCGTGTTAAAATTGGACCTGCATGTCAATTCGAATGTATATTAAATTAATTCAAATGTAAATAATTCATAGGTGAGTGCATCGTGAGTGCATCAGTGCATCATTACATTTATACACGGCGAAGGTTTTGTGATCGGCAAAAATAGTATGAGTGTGTTGTTATTTAACAGTTACACAGTGTACTGTAATAATGCTCAGTACCCGCTCACAAAATGACAAAGTTTGAGTTCATGGTTTTGCTTCTCAACAACACAATTAATGACCAGGTCCAAGTTTGTGTTTTCGACGCAGAACGCTACCGTGCAGTTCCCACCGTGGGACTAATATTTATTGTATGATCTGCAGGTCTAGGTGTAAAAGTATTATATTCTGTATCAGTTTATCCAGTACTCATAACACAAGCTTTGCATACTATAGGGGCCAAGTGATGGAAAACTGATTAGTAGGACAGGTTTTTAAGCAAACGAGACACACGCGATATGTAGACAGAAGTACTTTCTGTCAACATAATATGGCGTATATTTTTATATTTTTGTTATACTTTTATTTATTATACTACACAAAACAGGAAACAATATACGTACAGAAATAAATACTTAGAATAGACGAAGTATAAAGGACGCCCTAAAAACGAGACGTCCCTGAACCCTGATTTTTTTTACTTATTTGTTTATACATAGAATTTTGATTCAGCCCGTGGCATTGTACATGCTTTTCCAGGCTCCAAAGTAGCCTATATTTATTCCAAAGCCATTTTGGCGTTGTTCAACAAAAACATATATCTTCACAAACCTTCTGTTTAGTATTATTTCGAATTTAATTCAACTCCGTAAATCTAGGAAACTAAACCAGGAGCTCACGCTATAGGGGTTGCAAGGTGCCTGCAAGGGGAGATATGGGCTTATTGCAATAGGGTCGGCACTTGATCGCATCATTTGTTATTCTTTTATATCTTTCTGTTATTTTTCTGGGAGTGTAAATATCAATGGAATGACTAGCTTTGGCCCGTCGTTAGGCCTCCTGAAAAAGGCATTTGACGTTTTGTAGATACGGTAGGCTCTAATATGAATTTAAAATGTTATTTTGGTTACTCTTTAGACGATGAATGTAGATTGTTATTCTACATTAATCATTTAAATTCTACATTAATCTCGAGAGTCTTGTGGGACGTTGGGAATGAGGCGTCACACGTGAGACTTTAGGAATAACAGTTGCTCTTTTGTAGCGTTAAATACTTTTCGACGGGAATGGAGGAGTAAACCAGATTTCGAATGGAAAGAAAATAAAGCATTGTAACCGACTTCACAAAAAAGGAGGCGTTTCTATGTTCAATTGCAACTATGTATGCTTATATATGATTTTCCCGACCATTTTGTGGACCGCTTTTAATGTTTTTTTTACTATTCTATAAGAAAAAACCCGAATGAGAAATTAGTAAATTGTCCCGCAAAATTTTATAAAACTTTGTTTTTTTAAACAAATTAAAAATGCAAATAGGCATAATTTGAATGCCAATTTATGTTTCTTTCAAGTCCGGAAGCGATAACCCAAAATGGCTAGCAAACTTAAAAGTAGTTGGTATTGCAAGTAGGTAGTCTATCGGTTTAAGACCTCGGATAAATATATATCAATATGATAGTAGTTCAAGACTCCAAAACAGAAACAGCAAGTTCGAACACAAATATTGTTATTTCCGATCACGTATCCACTCAAAGACTAGGCAATATTGATAACTCGCTACGATCAAATACTTAAGCGTTTGATCTCACATACGGACGCATTTATACAGAAAACGGTCTTCAAGCAGAGAATAACTTAGTACCTATCACTTCAGGTTCTATAGGTATACAATGTGTATTGTCGAACCTTGATCAAACGAGATCTGCGGATACACAATATATAATTATCGATAAAAAACAAAAAATAAAAATTATATGTTACCTATCTCAAAAATAAAGCTGATTTAATAATTTTTTTCATGAAAACTTATTCGTCTGGTTTTTTCTTCGTTTCTTTTTGAGTAAACGGTGTATTTTATTCGCAGTAGTCTCATTTGAAAGCTAGATAGTTTACCTAGCTAACAAAATAAGAAGAAAATACAATTTCGGTACATAAGCCTAGTAAAATCAATATTTCTTTAGAAATTTGCAAAAAAAAAAACGATTTTTATTTTATTTTTGATCTGTAACTTTAAAACTGGTTTATTGAGGTGTACTTTTTTGCATTTTGTATTAAATTTCATAATTTAATCTACAAATCCTTCAAAAATTATGGGTCTATCTCTTTTCTTTGTCATGTTATTCACCATTTAAAATAGGTACTTTCTGTTTTGATAAATATATGTCGTGTATCCGCAAATCTCGTTTGATCAAGGTTCGACAATACACATTGTATACTTATAAAACACAGACACACATACATACATACATCATCAGTCTATAGCAGTCCACTGCTGGACATAGGCCTCCCCGAATGAGCGCCATAGCGCCCTGTCTTCAGCTTGCCGCATCCAGCCACCATGATGACGATATTGGTCACGGGATGACTGGTCATCCCGTGATCACGACAATGTGTAAACCTGTTGAAACGTCGGGAAAATAGGTAAATAAACGCGATAATACCTGTAAAATAGTACTTATAATTATGGTATTTGTAACTATACAATACAATAAATTAATTAATTATGCTGGACAATCCACGCAGCATCATCTTGCCCCAAGGTAAGCAGAGCTTGTGTTTTGGGTACTAGATGATTGATATACTTAATACAATAGATTACATAGATAGATTTTTTTTTAATTATACATATATAACGACCAGAACACCCGGAACAAATATTTGCAGATCGTACACACAATTGCTCCGAGGCGGGAATCGAACCCGCAACCTCCTGCGTCGAGGTGGTTGCGGGATGTCTTCGCCAACCGCGCCACAGAGGTCTTCAAATACTCATGACATGACTTCAGACTCAATGCATAGCGTAGGCAGGCAAACTATACATATATATTGTCCTCTATAGTAGGGTTTAAATCTAATAACATTTTAGAGAAATTTGGAATTCAACATAATTGTCTACTCCTCAAGCGCTTCTGCTTCCAAAGTCTCTTTGTCATCCCATGCCCAATGAAAGACGTGACGTTATTTGACCATGACGCGCAAATATCCGTGTGGCCTATCCCAGCGAGTTATTGACCAACAGAATCCGCTTTCTATGCAAATGCGCTATATCTGGAACTTATTAAACTTTGATTTCGATGCGTGAACGGTACAGCGAGATTACGAGCGTAATAAGGGCGTGTTAGTACCTTCATTACAGGGCGGGAATCGCGTGCGTCGCGCGTAGGGAAATTAGAATTTATGCAAAATACTTACCCTAAAGACACGTGCTTGAGAACATGGCGTTTGTGATTGTCAATCGATGAAATTCGGCTGAGTTTCAGTTTTTACAAAGCATTTTCAACGTCAAAAAAATTGATAATTTGTGAAAAAATGTGCAATTTGATATCCATAGATATACAATCAGCGACTCGGCAAATGTAGTCTAGGACGCCCTCCGGCAAGGTCGGATGACGACTTGCGAGAGACTGCTGGCAAATGCTAGATGCGGCAAGCTGAAGTCAGGGCACTATGGCGCTCATTAGGGGGCCTATGTCCAGCAGTGGACTAATATAGGTTGATGATGATGACTATAAGATAGTCAATGACGAGATATATCGCTCGGCTTCGCCTATCTGAATTTCGATTCCAATACTTTTAAGAATGTACGTATCAAATGTAGTGTCTCATAATGTTTGCTCGGCTGGGTTTTCGATCCACGTTTAAATAGACGCCTTCAAGCTATTCATACATTCCCTTACTATACGACTGCGCATAAACATGAATAGGTATACAAAAACAATATTCACAGATCCCAAATGAAAATAATTCATCAGCGTTCATCAAACGTGACCCGATTCCGTTTTCCAATGACTGTTTATATTGGAAATTTCCTGCTTAATCAGCATTAAAGGTTTACGGGATCAAAGCTGGACCAATCATCAATAAAATATTTATTTCGCAGCGACACGACGCGACGCATCAAATCAGTCTCGTGCTCGAGACTGATTTCCCGGAGGGGTACACTAGAATTTGATTTCACTTTTATGAGATTTAAAACAATCTCGGAACGTTTGTAGTTTTGAGATTTTGGATGCGAATCTGTGTGATTTATGCTCTTTGGATGAGTGTCAGCGTAGGAATTGTACGTATTTGAGCTAAAACCTTAAAGGTTCGAGTTTTATATATATTGTGGTCCATATAAAACGGAGGATTAAAATCTCACTGGATGGACCAAGTCCCTAAGCAATATGAGGCTATGTGCTTTCGCTTTTCGAAGATATTTCTTTAGAAACAACGTAAGCCCCGGATTTTCCAGCAATATTTTCCATGAAAGAACAAATATTTTCACGAAACCTTATTTGGTAACCGTTTTGAAACAGTCCCCTTATCAGAGAAAATAAACCGTGTCACTCCATAATATATCAGAACATCAATGAACGAATTTCACATAATAAAAGCGGAATGAACCCAATAAAGGGGTCGGGGCCGAGTGGTAGACAAACGACCCGCTGTCTCTGGCCCGATGTAAGGAATGAGGGCCGTTAGATAAGGGAACTCGCACGCAGACGTGTTCATTTGTACTGGCAACGGGTTGAATTGCTCTTTACGTTTCTGGTAGCCTAGTACTTCTCAGAAGTTGGCTGTTTTGAAAACATAAAGTTTCGACGTAAAGGTTTTTGCTTATGTGTACGTACCTAGTTGGTTAAAACGGTCGCTCTAAAGATGAAAATATTTATATTGGTATTTTTAACCGACTTCAAAAATGGTGGATATTCTAAATTCGACTGTATTTTTTTATCTTGAGTTTATGGCTATTTCGGAGTAAGGAATGTATAGGGGACACGTGTACTTGCAATTGCAACGGGCTAAATTGCTCTTTACGTTTCTGGCCGCCTAGTACTTCTTGGAAGACGAAACATGAGATCTGAGATGTAAGTTTACTGCCTTTTAACGTGGCAGGATTTATAGGACACAAATTATAAACGCAGTATTGTGTTACTGGCAACGGGTTGATTTGCTCTTTACGTTCCTGGTAGCCTAGTAATTAACAGGTTTTTTTAAGGTGGCTGGCCTTTAGTGTGATCGGCATGGGTGAGTTCTTGGAAGGTAGGAGAGAGACGAAGATTATATGCAATGAATGAGGACTTAAGGAGATGGTTACTTACTGGCAACGGGCACCCTTGTTTGTACCTGTAATTTTTTTTATAAAACAAACATCCCATCCATTCATCAGCAGCCTACGTTCAGTTGCAAAGAGAGTCGTAGATTTTCATCATATTACATACTTGTAAATTGCATGGGTAAGTTGTTTCTTTTCGTTTTCTTTACAGCGGTTTTTACAATTTTGTAAGTAAAGGAACGGTATACTTTAAAAGTAAATATGAACTAGTCTAATTCATAGCAACCTTAGAGAGAAGTTTCAACAGGTTGTGTCCCAAGAATTGTGCAGAGCAATGCACAATATATAGGTTGAAAGTGATTATTATTTAGGCACTCTGTAGTACATACACCAACATTTACTAAACTTATTGCTGAGGAATGGACAAAGATTGCTCTATATTTTCTTTCTACGCGCTTATAATAATAGAGAAAATATAATTTCTCCTAGCCCATACGGCCATAACCCAAAACGAATCCACCGTAAAACTCTTTGCTCTACGGCATATTATTCTAAGAAATTACTTCATTTCAAGACATAAGGTTCAAGGTACGGCGCTCTGTATAAATTCGAGGCATTTATCATTCTGATGACGTCATTAACCTTAAACGTGAGCGAACAAATTTCTATACTAACTAAATACGAGCATTTTCTTTCGTAGCTTATTTAACGCTCATAAGTGGCTTGATAGCGTTTTATTTTTTACGGCTTCTTTTACTGTTTTTGGGAGATAGGAATAAATCTCACTTTATTTTGATGGTGTCATTTGTTGTACGTAGTAACTTTATCTAATCTGTGGCGCAGCACTTGAGTTTTCATGACGCATCAAAATGATTCATCATGTACGGCGCCAAATTGTGTAGGTTGTAATAATATTGCTGATAGAAACTGTAATGTGGCGTTTTGATGGTGTTTCCGTTTTATTTCGATTCGGAATCCAATCCGAAATTATTGTACGAAAATAAATAAGGTTCTATTTTAAAAAAACAAAACTGTTTACAAAAAACAAAACTGTAACAAAACTTTTTTAAACTGTTAAATATTTCTAGAAATTTTCTTTATTAAACAATGCAACAGTAGTACATTATTATTGAAAGCATATGGCGTTGCCTCCACCTTTGCAGAAAATTATATAAAACCGCTTGTGACATCGCGAAATAATGTCATCTTAGGATCTTTTGTCATACACATGACATGTGTTGCACATGATTTACAAAAAAAATACACTTAAAATACTTACATGTAATTACCATAGTGGTAGTAAGTACCTAACACAAATAGTTACAACTACCCGTAGTAATTACTATTAAATTGTTGAACTAGCTGCTAGCCGATTCGAAGTAGCCAGCCCAACTGATCCAGAAGAAACCAATTTGAATCCGGCGTCCCAAGGACGACTGTCGCTGCAAATTAAAAATACACAAAAATTAATATATTTACAAGTTTCTTTATTCCAACTACTCAAAGCTGGATGAACATTACAGACCACTGTAGTTTTAGTTTTAACACAATATGTCTGCTGAAGCATTATTCAGTTATCTGAAAACATTGATTTCTCCGTAAACCTTACTACAGCGAGATAAGATCCCTGGTCGTATATTTCCAATCTGACTATCGATATCATATCAGTATCGATAAACACATAAATGATACCAAGCAAGTATTTCAAGTGTTGAAACGGCAAGTGCTAGTTGTGTTGAACAAAAACAAAAATGGCGAACTCATGTAAATATTACACAGAGAAGACGTTAGCATGGATGTTGAACAACAAGGTTATAGTGTTTCTGTCATTGTTATGCTTCTGTCTTTTTGTCTCAACATGGGCGTTAGCTGCTCAGAAAAACAGAGCCCTTTCAAAGATCGACGATCTGAATGCCCAGCTCGCCGCTACTACTACTCTAGCACCAGTTACCAACCCTGAAGAATCTGGAACTGGTGAAAATGGTGGCAATGGTGAGACTGGTGGAGAGACTGGAGAAAACGAGCAAACAGGAGAAAACGGGCAAACAGGAGAAAACGGGCAAACAGAAGAAAACGGGCAAACAGGAGAAAACGGTGGAACCGGTGATAATGGAAATGTTCCAAATTCCAGAAAATCAAATGCGGCAATCGATGAAAAGGAAGTAACCCATCAAGAAGAAACGGAGGCTTTGGTAGCTTTGCCAGGTGCTGTAAACAGCGACGAAAATTTGGATAATGTTGAAAATGAAATTGATATTCGGAGTATAGTGCAGAACAGCAAGCTTCTAGCAGCATTGGCAGCGTAATCTGCTTTTTTATTCGAGTCTAAGTCTTAGTGATTAATAAATTACAAATTTGGTAAGGTAATTTTTCAATTTACTGGCGTGATTGTCTTTTGTTTTTTGTACTTACTTATTAATAGTGAAATATTTAAAATGCAATATACCTAATACAGAAAGATTCGTCTAGATAAAATGTCATAGTTTATTAATGTTTTGCAATAGCAGGTAGGTCTTTACTATGGACTCATTTTCATAAAATCATTGAATTATTTTCCTTATTCCAAAATCATGCAGTTGGAAACCAGTAGGTACAATTATTTTTATTTCATTTCACTAATTGTGATTGTTATTTTTATTGCACAATTTATGTAAACGCCTATCACCACGTGTAATTGGCAAAATTTGTGTGTCAAATAATTTCATAACATTGTATTTAGGAAACATTCTGGATACTAATACAATTATAAAGATACTTTATTTGCTTGAACATAGTGTAGGTTTCACAGATGTTAATAATATTTAAGTTTCAATTATGTATTATGCAAAAATGTTGTAAGTTCAAATTAATAGTGTGTTCTAACTAAAACCTATATTGTAATTTTACACAATGTCAAAAAATTTAAAAGAAGTCACAGTAACAGGCGCAATAGTAAAAAAGGTGACGTCCAAACTTATCTGTCATAAAATCGTTAATATTACTATACTTTCTTATATTGTTTCAGTCATGAATTCATTTAATAATGAGGCGTTTTCCAAAAACTGTAAATCTTTATTCACTCTAGAACTCATTAAATGGCGGAGATCTTTAGCTTCTTCTTTTATGGCACCGTTTGCTTTTCGCTTAGACTCTGCCAGTACCTGTATCAGTATGGATAGGATCTTTTGCAAAGAGGAAAGGGGTAATGTCAAAGAGATTTTATATAATAAATATTGATAGAAATATTCATGCCATAGCTATAGACCATAGTTATTTTGCGCCTTTACATTATGCATATAGTGTAACCCCATGACGTCAAAAATCAGTATTCTCTGATTGGTGTTCAACGTGTCATGGCAGATGGCTATAATTTGTATTGTAATTTTATGAAAATAGTAATTAATCTCCATGAAAATAATATAATAATACTATGGCGTAGTGTAGGACGCCCTCCGACCAGGTGGGATGACGACCTGCGAAAGACTGCAGGTAGATGCTGGATGCGGCAAGCTAAAAACAGGGTGCTATAGCGCTTATTGAGAGGCCTATGTCCAGCAGTGGACTGCTATAGGCTGATGATGATGGCTCAGGTATAATTTGATAAATACATAATTTTAGTAAACTTTAGTAACTGTCATCAGTGTTTTCGTCACAGGGTCATTGCTATTTATTTTGACAGCCTCATGTTTTGAACTGTTTTTTTTTATAAATAGAAAACGCCTCATTGCACCACATTTAATTATTTTTGTAAGGTGTCTAGTAAGAGTATGTTTACCGTTTTTCTTCAACATAAGTTTTGATAATAAACAGATAAGATAAATAGTACTTATTTTATTAATAACCCAAAGATAAGTCAGTGATGCACAGAACTAGTTATCCAAAACGTTACATTATATTGTGACTCATCAATATGAAAATAATAATATCAACCGACTCATTATTCCGTATTATGACTAATTGTATAGAATTCTTAATTCGAACCAAAGGAACTAAATACTGATTAGATTAGATATCTACCTTATAACGGGTAAAACCCATGTAACAGAGAACAGGGAAACAGGGTAGAACAGAGAATATTACCGTTTAGTAAAGTAATAAAGTTTTCGGAAAGGTTTATCACACAAATTTATATAAAATATACACTAAGAATACAATTTAATAATGCATTCCATATCATAATGAAAAAACCACGGTATTGCAGCGTATCAGGCATATTCGTCGACGCCAGAGTGCACGACTTCTTGTCAAGGCTTCAGGGAATAGTATTCTTAGGACGATCACTGAATGTCCAGCTTCTTTCCAGTGTTTGTCTGTGCACCACAGAGGGAATCAAAAGTAAAACTATGGAGGCATTTCTCTACAAGTATGTATTATGTTCCATTCAATCCAATTTTTTTATTTTATGTATCATTTTTCTTATAGAATGTACCTTTGTATGTGAAACCATGACACAAACACATATTATTATTATGTAGTAAGATCACTAAGAATTCTAAAAGCTTAACCATCGTAAAGTACTTTGTGTGACAAAAACAACAGGGACACCTACTTAGTAATCCTTTCTAATCACTTGCACAAAAATCTAACTTTATAATTAAGCCTTAAAGGGGTAAAAACCGCGACTGCTACTTGGGCAAAGTGCTGGTTTTCCGACCACGGTGACTGTGATACTTCGCCTAATTTATTCTTATTTTTTCGTTTCTTCCATACAAATGTCGCCTTACAGCAGCGACTCTTTCAGGTACAAAAACAATATTTCGTAGACAGCGCGGTTGAATAGTTTCATACAAATTCGATTATAGGTTTCGAGTGGTTTACAAAGATTTGACAGAGGCTATTTTCACGGAATCGTATTAGAAATAAGTCTCATCATTTTTTGTACGTGTAAGCAAGATATCCCTAAGTTAAAGTCTAAGGAGCTCTTGGAGACATTTTTGTAATCGTATCGTGCACACTCATACTATGAATGAATATGAATATGAACTGTACCAACCTAGAAAGATAGATGGAAGATAGAATTTTTTTTATTGCACACTTAAAAACTGAATACAGTAAACAACTTAAAAAACAATTGCCGGTCTTATCGCTCAAGAGCGTTCTCTACCAGATAAGCATGGGATGGATAGGATCGTTGTACATTACAAGGAACTATGTGCTGTGTGAAAGTTGTGTAAAATCCAACGGTGGTTTAATGGTACAATATTGGCTATAAATGTTTACTTCTTCAAAAATCAAAAAATATTCTATACCGAATACTAAAGAAAATATATAAATAAAAGTGGTCTGAAGTCCTCAGTCAAGGTGTTCTCTCATTCCGTGCATATTCACGTAGGTCCTCATTAAACGAAGCTGTAGAGAACTTTTTGTCAGTTTGCGGGTCTAAATAGCAGGAAACTTGCTGGGCTTATTTGCCATTTTGTTTCTTCTAATGGCTACTTTTTGGTAACATTAACGCAAAGCTCGTTGGGCTTTATCAAGTTGGTTAATGATAACTTTTTTAACGGTTTTGTAAGTAAAACTTGCATAAAAATTCATTATTTTGTTTGTTTTATTTTTTGTGTATTGAGTTACAAATAAAAACTATTATATTATATTTCTCATGCTGTCCTGCTCAGTTTGAATCCAATCTGAGTTGGAGGGCATGAGAGTTGACGTCATTCGCAGGTTTTAACAGTAGAACATCATCATCAGCCCGTACACGTCATACACATGTACACAACATTAGGCCTCCCCCAAACGACGTCACGAATAGCGGTCTTGAACCGCCTCCATCGACTCCCTGCGACCGCTACAATGTCGTCGGTCCATCAAGTAAGAAGAGAAGGGCTTCCCACACACCGTTTCTCATTGCATCACGGTCGCCACTAGATAAACTTTGCTTTCAAAACAATTATTATCGGTTCTGCGACCTGTTTGGCCTGCCCATCGCCACTTCAATCTGCTCATTCTGAGAGCTATATCGGTTACTTTCGGGTAAGTTTGAAAAAAATACTGCAGATATTTTTTTGGGTGTTGCATGACATGTGTATAAAAACATTAATCTGTGTAATTTACTGTAATAACAATAATAATCAGTTATCTAGTATTCATAACAGAAGCTCTTGGAGCTAGTTGAAGTTGTGGATTAGTTATCATTATGACGACATCTTTAAAGTCGCAAGGCACACTTGGATGCAAGACAGAAGAGGTTATTAAAAGCAAACGGGGGCTTCATAGAAAGCATACTTCATAGTGAGCGATTTCGGGCCGACAAATAATAACCAAATCAAATCAAAGCAGAAGAATCTTCTTCAGGATAAGTAATTAATTACGAGGCTTCTAATTATGAACCCGAAATTGTTAATTAAGTTGTCGAATATCTGAAAATAGGCTTTTTATATTAACGGAATATTCCAAAAAATTGGTCATGCTGAATTCAGACAAGTCTATTAAGATATCTTCTTTTTCTTTTAGGTAGTCTTTTTTATTTTCTTTTTGAATTCGGCCAATAAAGCAAAGCTACAAGTTGTCTCTATTCAAAATAATACGTTTTTATACCATAAAACACATAAACATATAACTATGTTTCTATTTTCATTCTGATTCTGTTAGTTATAATTAAAAGTGAATAAAAATTTAAGTGATACCTACACAACTATATTCTAAATTCTTTGCTACTTTATTTTTGTTTACTGTTTATTGTTTACTGTGTATTCGATGAGTTAGTTTGTAAATTAGTATATTGTTAATCCAATAGGACCGCCATGTAATTAATTATAAAGGTCCTTACAATAAATATGATTTAAAAACAAAGTGAATAAAAGAAATATGATGCCTTAGAAAATGGCCATTTTATATTCTCTCATTGGTTTTAGTTCGAAGAAGTGGCGATGCGTACGCCAACGCGGCGATCTGTGAAATTAATGTTTTTTAAACTGCCATTTTGGGGTGAGAATGAGAAAATTATGCATTCGTGAGATTTCCACAGGAATTTGTAATGAAGGCTCCCATTTATAGGCTACTTCTAAATGTTGATGTTAATACGTGATTTAGGTAAGTATTTTTTGTAATCTAGTTAATCTCGCTTGATAAGTTGTATTGTTGTCGGATGGTACGTTAACTACAGTAGATATTACCATTTTTTTTTAATTAACTGAGAACTAAGTGCACAAACCTAACATAGGCTTTAAGGCACTATTAACTAAGTTATGTAACCTATTTGTAAGTAATAAATGATCTATCTATCATACCATATTAGTAGGCCTGTTCGCGACGTCACCTATAAATACGGGTTCTAACGACCAGCGCTGGATAGGTCTCTTACGGAGCTTAGCCAGCATATTACCTATGCTTAGTTGGAGCCTTTTTATAACAACTCTATACATGTACTTATTCTATAAGTGTGTCTTTTGTATGTTGTATAAATAATCGTCTTTCTAGGTATTCTATTCTGGTTAAAGTAACACAATGGTGATTTTAAGCTATGGCTTAAGAAGCGACTCCTACAACTCAAGCCGTGAATTTCTTAAATAAAAGTCGAGAACCTGTGAAAAAAGGGTGGCAGCTTCCTTCTGTGTATTTTTAACTTCTCAACTGCGATCAGCAATTTGCCTGCCAAGCGTGGTTAAGGCAAAACCCCCTAGTTCGGAGTACGTACTTTCAACAGTGGTCGAATGTGTACTGAGTAGGTTGTTACTTAAGTTTTCATTTCAATATTATATTATACTCGTATTATACTTTCTATGTAAACATTGATATGAAGAGAATTATGAAACTTCCGAGTTTGTAACAAAAAAGTAACTAAAATATAGAAAAGTAAGTTAGTCTTATGAACTGACTGTAAAATAACTTGAATCACAAACAATAAATACATTATTGAATTACTGCTAAGATGCTTATGCTTGAATCACAAACAATAAATACATTATTGAATTACTGCTAAGATGCTTATGCTTGAATCACAAACAATAAATACATTATTGAATTACTGCTAAGATGCTTATGCTTGAATCAAAATCAAAAATAAATACATTATTGAATTAAACTAAGATGCTTATGCTTGAATTACAAACAATAAATACATTATTGAATTAAACTAAGATGCTTATGCTTGAATTAAAAACAATAAATGCATTATTGAATTACTGCTAAGATGCTTATGCTTGAATCACAAACAATAAATACATTATTGAATTACTGCTAAGATGGCCCGATAAGATCGATTCTTAGCTAAAATGATTAATGAATTTTCACCGTTTTTATATTTCAACTCTACATTTTAAGGGCAGAAGAATGCTAGACATTATTTTCCACAGCACAAAAAATTCTATTAGTATTCGAGTAATCAAAAACAAGTAAAAACAAAAAAGTAAGTAAAAATAAATTTGGGTCCATTATTTTATATTCTTTTTAATAACAATTTCTAAATAATTAGTAATCAACAAAGTCACCCAGAAAGTCCAAACAGTGTGCGAAATGAAACGTAAAAGGGAAAATAATTTTATTACTTTCAAATCTCATAGAGCTCGGAGCAACGAAACTAATTAAAATCGGGACAAAAAAAGTATAGCAAAGTTAAACAACCAAGATAAATTACTAAGTTTGCTTTTAAAAGAGTCATTTTACACTAGCACGTTTTTGTAAGTGAAATAATAGGCAGAGGGTGGGGTGTCGTTTTTTTGCTGTCTCAAAACACCGAGGCTGTTTTATGATTTTAATGGTTCAAGTTTTTTGCGAATGGGAATCGACTCGACTATTACTACCTACCAGAGTTAATCTAATAAGATTATTGTGTGCAAGCAAATACAATATAATGTTGGTTGGTGCTTCACTCAAACTCTTTTGATGTCTTCAAAATAATTTTAATAATAAAGTTTGTGGAAATAATGTGTCTTTAACTCATTAGATTAGTTTGTCGTTAGATTTTGTAGTTGAGACAATAATTAATTTATATTTTTCTGAAATAAATCATAATATCACGTTTTTTAAGACTATATTTTACACCAAAGTCATTTAAAAAGAGATATTTACCATGATTTGATTTTTATCACGGAATAACACTTACTCCGTGATCATGGCGTATGAAACCGTGCCGAAACATATTGGATATCTCAAAAATCTAATCATGGTAAATATCCCGTTTTAAATGACTTTAGTGTTAATAACCATGATAGTTGAAGTTTTGACTAAGATTTTGTTCTCAAGGTGACAAAAAAATCACTGTGTATTAAATTCAGACATGTATTTTAAATGCCCCTTTCTGTGCCTATGTTCTCTTTGCTAACTAAAACTTTGTAGGAGTATTTTCGTATTTCTGTTTCAAGTTTATTTGTAATGAGCTCTCTCGCCTACTTATCAGATGGAGTGGAGGCTAGGTCCTTTAATTTTAAGTGGAAATCGAAAGGTTAAAGCTTTTCTACTAAATTTAGAACAAACAAACATTTTAACTCAAAAATCAAAAGATGGTAAATTAACACAAAAGTTATAAATGACTTTTGTGTTAATTATACCAAACAGTTCAGCTAACAATAATTTTTGTTAATTATACCAAACAGTTCAGCTAACAATAATTTTTGTTAATTATACCAAACAGTTCAGCTAACAATATTTTTTGTTAATTATACCAAACAGTTCAGCTAACAATAATTTTTGTTAATTATACCAAACAGTTCAGCTAACAATAATTTTTGTTAATTATACCAAACAGTTCAGCTAACAATATTTTTTGTTAATTATACCAAACAGTTCAGCTAACAATAATTTTTGTTAATTATACCAAACAGTTCAGCTAACAATATTTTTTGTTAATTATACCAAACAGTTCAGCTAACAATAATTTTTGTTAATTATACCAAACAGCTCAGCTAACAATAATTTTTGTTAATTATACCAAACAGTTCAGCTAACAATAATTTTTGTTAATTATACCAAACAGTTCAGCTAACAATAATTTTTGTTAATTATACCAAACAGCTCAGCTAACAATAATTTTTGTTAATTATACCAAACAGTTCAGCTAACAATAATTTTTGTTAATTATACCAAACAGTTCAGCTAACAATATTTTTTGTTAATTATACCAAACAGTTCAGCTAACAATAATTTTTGTTAATTATACCAAACAGTTCAGCTAACAATAATTTTTGTTAATTATACCAAACAGTTCAGCTAACAATAATTTTTGTTAATTATACCAAACAGTTCAGCTAACAATAATTTTTGTTAATTATACCAAACAGCTCAGCTAACAATAATTTTTGTTAATTATACCAAACAGTTCAGCTAACAATAATTTTTGTTAATTATACCAAACAGTTCAGCTAACAATAATTTTTGTTAATTATACCAAACAGCTCAGCTAACAATAATTTTTGTTAATTATACCAAACAGTTCAGCTAACAATAATTTTTGTTAATTATACCAAACAGTTCAGCTAACAATAATTTTTGTTAATTATACCAAACAGTTCAGCTAACAATAATTTTTGTTAATTATACCAAACAGTTCAGCTAACAATAATTTTTGTTAATTATACCAAACAGCTCAGCTAACAATAATTTTTGTTAATTATACCAAACAGCTCAGCTAACAATAATTTTTGTTAATTATACCAAACAGTTCAGCTAACAATAATTTTTGTTAATTATACCAAACAGTTCAGCTAACAATAATTTTCAAAGTGCGCATCGGTGAATAGGCAGTCTTTAGTTTATTTAATGTGAATAATGTTGATGATAGATTTGGCAAGGCGGGCGGGTAATGTTGCGGGTTCGATTCCCGCCTTGGGACAAAAATTTGTACGATCTGCAAATATTTTTTACAGGTATTTTCTATGCATAATAAAAAAAATATCTATCTATGTATTATATTATAGTACCCATGACAAGCTCTGCTTAGCTTGGTGCTAGATGATGCTGTGTGTATTGTCCAGCATTATATTTTTTATACTAGCCTGATTCGTCCCACTGCTGGGCAAAGGCCTCACCCCAATTTTTCATAAATATAACAAAAAAAAATTATGTCATGTCTTGAACCCCGTTTAAACCCGTTTTTGATTAAGGTTATTTTTATTTAAATTGTTATTGTTTGACTCATGCATGGCAATAACACATAGGTACTATAGTAAAAGTAAAAAGATTTTTATTATGTCAATAAATTTAACTTAGATTATCAGAAGACAGAAACTGACAAAATCGGTCTCCACTCAGCATGTGCTATGGTAGAGCAGATCGTACCATAGCGCTGGTCTTCCGTGGAGACCGTGCTGCGCAAGGTGGCCTAAAAACTGAAATATAAATAATTAACAGAAACTAAAACTATGTAAACGTAGTGTAGGAAGCCCTCCGACCAGGTGGGATGACGACCTGAGAAAGACTGCAGGTAGATGCTGGATGCGTCAAGCTGAAGACAGGGCGCTATGGCGCTCATTGGGGGAGGCCTATGTCCAGCAGTGGACTAATATAGGATGATGATAAAAACTATGTAAACAATGTTATTCATATTATTATCTTTGTAAATTTCAAATAAAATAAAATAACCTATTGAAACTACAAAGAAATTATTAATATGTATTTATATTATCTATTTTTTTTTAATTGGAGTCAAAGAACAGCTTATTTGAACTGGATGTATGGTATTGAGACTCAAGCAGTATTTTTTGAGTGATTTTTTGAAAGAGTAAACGGAGTGTAAGTACCTACTTTATAAAAAAATCTGCTTAACCTTTCCCACGAAACTCATATAGGTAAATTTATAAAACAAACATCTTGACCGTTCCATTATTATCATTATGAAACGGACGGCCGTTCTGTCGGTCTGTTTGTCCTCGACAAAAGAGGCTGAAATTATCGCGTCCGACCGGAACTTCCGGAAGAATATACCCGTTTTAGGCGGTTTTATTTTACTTTTGTAAGGAACTGTTTTGGAGGAGTGAGAAGATTTTTGTCTGAAAGTGTTGGATTTGATTCCCGTCACGCGAATGACCAGACCGCCGGTAGTTTTTACGCCGATCATCTCTTTTAATTAATGACTTATCCGATGACTTTTCGTATGAATATGATATCGGCAAGAAAAATATATATTTGACAAGAAATTTGTTTCATTATAAGTCAATAGACCATGAACAGCCATCTGCGAGGCTAATTCACATTCCAACAACTTCAATGTTAGGGATGTCAATCTATTTGACCTATAACATAGAAAATCACTATATAGTGTAAAACAAAGTCGCTGCCCGCTGTCTGTCTGTCCCTATGCATGCTTATCTTTAAAACTACGCAACGGATTTTGATGCGGTTCTTTTAATAGATAGACTGATTCAAGAGGAAGGTTTATAAACCATTAGACACATAGATTGCCTCGCGAGCGAAGTCGCGGGGCGCATCTAGTAATATTGTAAACGGTAACGGAGAAAGGTGGTAAGTATGAATGTTTGTTACTCTTTCACGCAAAAATTGCTGAACGCATAGGGCTGAAATTTTGAATACAGGAAGTGCCAGGCCCGGAATAAAACTTAACTTTCTATCCCATAAATCACCTCATCGTTAAGGCCTGATCTTAAAAATTTGAATCGAAAGACATTAAAATATTGAAAACAAAAGATAAAATTTGTATTTTCTACTTACCTATATTGTTATATGATAAAATAATTAACAAAGCTAATACAAATATTTCAGCAAAAGCATTCTACCGGTCAGTGATTTTCGTAATTCAAAAAATCGTCTTTACAAGATGTGTTTCCAACAATAAATATTCACCCCTTTTCACCCGGAAGAAACATGCACCCCCTTTTAGGGGTTTCCAGCTTTACTGCGGACGTTTCACTTTAATAATGTATGTTTAGATGCAGCTTTTGTTACAAATGAAAATGAGGTTTTCGAAAGGCGGTTCGTTCCGTTCCTTTGTACGCGAAATTAGCAGTTGGCTAGATTTTTCGTTTGAGTTTTCTGTTCAATGTTGGAAACTCAGTACTAATTATTATAGCTTTGGGCTTACAATTCATACCTATTTGATTTTATGTTGAAACTTAGTAAATAAATTGATCTATTAGCTACGCTATGAATGTCGTTAATATTAATTATTATTCTGAATAGCTTAAAAATAAATAATGTACCATAAATGTTCGATTTAGGCGGGACTTAAACCCGCAACCTTCTCCTTTATTGAGATATTATTATATGTCATAGAGATAACCCCAAGTGCGAGAGCTTACGCAATAGACAAGAATCTCAGCAAAAAAAAATCGCAGTCAAAGTGTTAAAAAAAATACAAAATTGCATTTATTAAAAGAACACGGCTTATTTATAAACGTCTCTATTAAAGGAACTATCTTTATATTGCTTTGAACAGATAATTTCCTTGATCTCCGTTCATTTATAAAATAATAGAATACAATTTTATTTAGCACACACAAAAGACTGAACGGAAAGTACAGCAAAAAGAAAAACATACATTAGAACACATTAATCATATTAATTTATTAATTGCATATACATACATTGTCATGTAATTTTAGCTTAAAGCATTGAACTGCAAAAAATAAAACCAGTGCTATAAAACATAATTTGATAAAAATTTACTTAATTAAGAAGTCAGAACACACAGCCAACAAAAAAGCTATAACTTTCGCTTTATTCTTATTATTTTTAGCCATTATTGTTCCACTGCTGGGCAAAAGCCTCCCTTTTCCCCTTCCACTCCTCGCTTTATTCTTGCTTCGACATTTTCCATTTTATCACCAACTCTTTGGCACTCCAAGAACTAAATAGGATATTAAAACCAACAGGAGTCAAGCTATAATGGCGTGCAAATAAGCAGCATTTGGCGGGATATCATCAAAATATCACATTAGTTCCCTGCCGCTGCCAATTCGTAGCTGTCATTATTGTTACTCGCGCAATTTCCCCGTATTTAGATAGTACAGGTGATTGCTAAAGGCTTTTATGAAATAAATATTTGTGTGAACTTTATTATACAGCTTTTCACTCGAGTTGGTGATGTAGGATCGTGTCTAGAGCAGATATGTACGATCCTACAAATATTTGTCCCGAGGCGGGAATCGAACCCGCAACCTCCTGCGTCGCAGGCGGACTTTCACCCACCGCTCCACAGAGGTCGTCAAAATGCGTAGACTATATCGAGTCCTCCATATTCATAGATGCATGCTTGGTTCTAGAAAGGTCCATTACGTATTTTACGCTATGTTATCAGGTAGAAAGAAAATCAGAAGTTAATGTGGACTCTTTTAACTACAGTCACACATATGCGAGCTGATATGAAGTAAAAAAAAAATCAAAAGCTTGAAAATTACGTCACACCACTTTTCTACTCCTTGGTGCAACCTAGGCTCAGCAGCATTATAACTAGCAGACAATGTTAATAATTGCCTAGATTTTAACTTTTTATTATTGTCAATAGACATTTGTTTGACCACAATCTTACCTGATAGAAAGTGACGATGTGGCCGGCGGTGTATCACAAAGACCTAGAGATCTGTATGTATCCAATGACGGGGTTCAAAACTAAAACAAACCTTTCTCCAACCTCTCATTGAAGACCTCTATCAACCCTTGGTCACGAAACCAGAGTTTCCTCTTGTTTCCGTCCGCAGTTTAAAAGGACGAAATAACTTGTATCATTCTGTCCTCAGCAGTACATTTGTAACAGTACTGTATTCAGCACGCTCACGTGAGTACGTGCTGGATTTACAAACATCGTGATTGGCAATGCTCCTTTGTGTGCCAAAATCGGGACGCCCCAAAAACGGGACAAAACCGGATTGAGTGAGATTAGAATGGATTATAGATTCCAGTCTGAGCCTGGTTTAGCTTTGTTAACAACTTCTTGCCTTTTTGGGGATTGCGCTTTTTGGAGGAGTTTTTTTATAAAAACATTGTGGTGGCAACACAAACACAACAACCAAGAATTTGTGCAAACAGTGTTGTTTATGCGTAGTGAGTTGAGTGCTCACTGAAAAACTTTATCTGTGTGAGTCCTTGTCATCTTTACTGTGTTTATTTTTACTATTTTCAGTCATCTAGTATCCATAGCACAAGCTCTGCTTAGCTTGGAACTAGATGATGCTGTATGAATTGTCCAGCATTATGCATCAAGATTTGTTCACTAGTTTTGGCGTGAAGAAAACATAAACATCTGTCTATTCATTATCTAAACCTTTTTTAAAATGTGTAATATAATTTAACACGCTTTATATATCAAAAAGTAATACTGGAAAGCACCAATAAAACTATCGATTCGCGAGCCATTTTTGAAGCTTAGATTCCAGAGTGGCAGACATCCCTCGACCAATCACGTGCCAGTCTAAGTGAGCCCCGAACGTGCTGTGGTCGTCGGCTGGGGAGGGCTAATGGTGACACTCGTAGGTTGCTACGCTTTCAATGTTACCAGCTTTACTATGTTTTGGACATTGGTCTTCATAAAATTGCACGACTCAATGCTAGCGGCGTGCATAAAGTGAAATAATTTTACCATAAACAACCTCGGTCTGCCTTCCACTTGTTGTTTACGCCCAACTGTTTTGTGAGGGGAGACCGCGATTCGACAAACGTAGTGTAGGATACTTTCTAGCCAGGTGGGATGCTGATATGCGAAAGACTGCAGGCATGTAAGTGCGGGATGCGGCAAGCTGAAACAAGGCGCTGGGCTGTAGCGTTCATTATGCCATTCCTAAGTCTAGCAGAGGACTAATATAGGCTGATGGTGATATAATTCAATTTTTTTATGGTGATAAAATGAGCACTCAGACAAGTAAAATATTAAAAACGAAATATGGTGTTTTTGATTTTCTGTTCCCTTAAATTTTTGAGTTCACTAGTGTAAGAAGTATATAACTAGTAAGTTTCTAAGAGCGTATTTGATAAGGTTAGTACCTTATGTAGGCAGAATTCAATCTATGATAGGTATGGAAAAGGGCACCTTTAGCAAATTACTGCTAATTGAAAAGCCTTATAAGACATTGGAGACACTTTAAGGCGCAGTTAAACTTTTAATCTGACTTAGCGAAGTCTCAGCAGCCTAATCCGCCGCTATTTTATTTACTTAGCGATTTATAGAGTTATATAAACTTAACATATTAAACCTGTTAAGTATTCTTGTTGTTTGTTAAGCTTTTTTGTACGATAATCCTCTACGGGAAGAACCAAAGTCACCGACAAAGATAGACAGACAGATATTACTTTTATTGCACACTTTAAAATAAAACAAACAAGATAAAAATAAAAACAAAATATGGGACAATGGGTTAGTTTTGGCGGCGACAAAAATCAGAATTAGTAATCTGAAATGACAGTGGGCGGCCATATCTCGCGAAAAACCGACAACCGCTGCTGGGGCAAACGTGTTCTTGAGTGGAGACCGCGACTCGGTAAACGTAGTGGAGGACGCCCTCCGACCAGGTGGGATGATGACCTGCGAAAGACTGTAGGTAGATGCTGGATGTGTCTAACTGAAGACAGGGCGCTATGGTGCTCATTGGGGAGGCCTATGTCCAGCAGTGGACTAATATAGGCTTATGATTAGGTCATATAGCTCGCAGAACTGATAATTGATAACCGCTGGGAAGTAAAGGTTCTCGAGTGGCGGCCGCGATGCAACGCGAAACGAAGTGTTGGGAAACCATCCATCCGATGGACCGATGACATCGTAGTGGTCGCAGGGAGTCGGTGGATGGAGGTGGCTCAGGACCGCTATTTGTGGCATCGCATAGGGGAGTCCTATGTATGAGACGTGTATGGACTGATTTAATGAATGATTGAATTTACGAACCTTTTTTACGACCGATTTACGCTAGATTTTAGTCGTAAGGATAACACAAATCCACGCATTTTTAATACTTTTTTGTTATTTTACCCAAGCGAAATAATTGTAATTGCTAAAATTAATAATGCCACCTGTCTGCCACTATTAATCTGCCATATTTTTCAATACATATGTATTTTAAAAAAGTGTGTTTCAATTAAATGCATTATCCGGTTTATATAATATAAGTAGTTTAATATTCGTCTTTTTTGTTACTTTCTATTGATACAACGCAGTTGGGTTATATTTATTTTTAATTTAATTTAATAAATTTACGACAATTACGAGGTATTAGCAATCATAAACTCTCGGAACCCTCCGAAAATTGAACGGTTAAATTATGTTACCAAAATACGAAAGAAAACGTCTAAAAATACGAAACCAAAATCTCCGTTCAATTTAAACCAAATCGCCTCTAGACAGTCTCAACCTCTCAATTCAGTTCCCACTTGGTAAAATTTCAATTCTGCAGTGTATTGAAAGTTTCCCGCATTCAGCAGTGTCCGGTGGCCGACGGTGACCAGAGATAGAACCGCTTACAACCTTGTTCAGCACCAATTCACTGCACATAGAGCTACTAATCTAACCAACCAGCAGCAAAATAAGGTTGAACGGCTCCAAAACGTACATAATATATACGTTTGTTTTTGGACTTCGTAAATATGATCACATATCGGAGTTCCGCATAAAAATTAAATGGCTTCCTGTCCATGATTTTTGCCCCCGCTTCGCAGAGGCGGTAACTCCAGTACTCCAGTCATCCCGTGACCACGACAGTGTGTAAACCTGTTGAAACGTCGGGAAAAATAGGTAAATAAACGCGATAAATACCCGTTGTATTAATACTTAATAATTATGGTTTCCTGTCCGTCTTCGCCGAAATTACCATATCCTTTCTCTTCTTCATAACATTCTCTTTAACCCAGTCACTCACTTCTATTTAAAGGAGCGTTTTAAATTCCTCCACAATTCTCATTCTCAGCCTTCGCGTGTCTTCCGGTTGTCAGAAAATCTGGTTTTGAATGTAAGGAGGGAAAGGATTTATCGTAGAAACTGGTTTTGTGAGGCCACCTCACAAAACCAGTTTCTACGATAAATCCTTCTCCATCCAGGCCATAAGGTTGTGGAATGCACTACCAGAGTCCATGAGAAAAACTGTACCTTACCAGTTTTTATAGCTCACGTCAAGGAGTTTTTCCTGCCAAAATAATGAATATTGGTACTTACCTACTATTTATTTATTTATGTATTTAAGTAGTGTATTATTTAGTTTAGTATTTGTAATATATATTATTTGTTTTTTAGTATTCTTGTTATGTTCATATTAAGATTACCTGTGGTACACCCCCTGCCTTTCCTAAATTCATATAATGCTTTCCATCCAAAGGTTGCCTGGAAGAGATCGCTTTTAAGCGATAAGGCCGCCCATTGCACTTGTCGCTTATAATATATTTTTGGAATGATTTGATTATGGTGTACAATAAAGAATTTTACTGTAATGAATAGGCTCCGAAACTACTGGACCGATATGAAAATTTTTTTCACCGTTGGGAAGCCACACAGAACAGCAGCACAAAACTTTGCTTCCGGCTCGAATACCGCACAGATCCGAACATGAGTAGGCTTTATGGTTCCGTCTTTCAACATGACTCCGTCAATATCTGGACAGAATAGAATAGAATAGAATAGAAAAAACATTTATTTAGACACAGGTACAAAATACAGGCATAGAATAAACAAACAAAGAAGTTTATCATGGGGGTAAACGACACAAATAATTAAGACTAAAATAAGACAACCTCCATGACCCTGCGTTGGCTCAGCGTGTGCTGAAGATTATTATATTCAGCGCTGTTTTTCAGCCAAATACCTTAATTACTAGTTGAAGTCACGGACGACAGGCCTGTCCATAATGGGATGATAGCGAATGACAAAACTCCAAATCATGAGAAACCACGAAACCTTTTCGCAAAAAGTATTTTCCAATGGATTTATTCATGGCTAAACTAGTCATAAATATTTTACTAAAGTAGGCGGCAGGTACCTAGTTTATTTTAGGTTTTGGTTCAGAGTAGGTAAGGTTTTACGTACGTTGTAGGCTGTACTATGAAGATTTGGAAAGTGTTTATACATATTATAATATATATATATATCTCCAGATTTTTTTAACGGGCAACTTACCAAAATATTCCCCGCTCTATAATAACAGAGATATTGAAGTTCGCTTTTCGTAGCTCAATGAAAATATTGGCCAAATCCGGACCAAATCTCGTTAAACTCGAGACTCTCGTGACGTCATCACGTGACGTTTCGACGTATTGCCGATGACTTGGAATAGCCCTTCTATTTAAACGTCCAATCTGTTATCGGACGGTTGTGTACAGACTTGTGCGTTGCATCTTCTACTAAGGCTCTATGCACACTGAGATAGCAGACACCGGCTGGGGCGCCGCGGCGAGCATTTTCAGTTTCAAAAGACTAGTATTCGTGAAAACCGTTTTAAGGATAAATAAAATAAATAAAAATTGCTGGACAATCCACACAGCATCATCTAACCCTAAGCCGACCGATGTGGCGCGGTGGGCGAAGGTCCGCCTGCGACGCAGGAGGTAGCGGGTTCGATTCCCGCCTCGTTCGTTTTCTATGTATAATAAAAAATATCTATGTATGTAATGTATTGTTTTATGTATATCAGTTATCTAGTACCCATAACACAAGCTCTGCTTACCATGGGACTAGATAATGCTGTGTGAATTGTCCAGCATTATTTATTTTATTATTATTAAGCTAAGCAGAGCTTGTGTGATAAGTACAAGATGACTGATGTGCTTAACTATATTTAAGATGGCTTTTTTTAATGTATGTGTAATAGTTTTTTTAGTTTAGAAGTTGCCCTTGGTGGCCACTGGTCCAAGGTCGTGTGTGTTAGTGGTCAAGGAAAGTCACTGGTTACGGACTATATACGACACATTGAACTGGTAAAATTGCTATTGAACGAATTTATTAATTAATTAATGAACACTTTATTGTACCCAAAATAACACCTTATATCTAAATCTTACATAATAACAGTACAATAGGCGGCCTTATCGCTTAAAGCGATTTCTTCCAGGCAACCAGGGATGGAGAAAAAGATATATTATACAAAGAGTTAAAGTTGAGAGTGAAAATGCTATTGACGCCAACTTATGGTAAAAATGGGTGAACCCGCGACGTTGGCGGACAATCGCGGACTGAGTATATTTAGGCAACCGCGAGCGAATACGCATTCAACTGCAAGCGCAGCTAAATGCAAATATGCCGCGTGATCGGTTTACTCGAACACATACCTACCTAAACTTTACGAAATAAAACTGTTTCAGAAGCATTAAAAAAAAGTTTAGAATAGATATCTCCTATGTCTACTTTGTTCAACGTAACAACGTACGTGATAAAATAGGTCGCGGCACTAGTGTGCCTCGGGGTACCGCCTTAACTAAGATTTCAGTGCCAATATCCTGTCATGCATACCCGAGATGCGATGAAGCGATGAAGTTGAAACGCACAAGTGCAGACGACTAATCGTTGGCTTTGAATAGGTTGGGATCAATCTATGCCCGTAATTGCCTTGTCAAGAGCGAGCTTCAGGCTGCGCTGATTTAGTTTGCAAAGAGCAATTTAAATGAAATATAAAGAAGGACATGTTTAATTAATTATTAAATTAAATTAGAAATTAAATTTAAACAGGATTTTTTTTATTAGAAATTTAATTTCATCGGACTTAACATCTTTATTAACAAAGAATGTTATAATCAAAACAATTGCCGCTGGGGCAAACGAGTTCTCGAGTGGAGACCAAGACTCGGTAAACGTAGTGTAGGACGCCCTTCGACCAGGTGGGATGACCTCCGATGACCTGCGAAAGAATGCAGGTAGATGACAGGGCGCTATGGCGCTCATTGAGGGAGGCCTATGTACAGCAGTGGACTGCTATAGGCGTTTTTAAAATGTAGATAGGAGTACCATGGTTCATCTACATCATCATCATCATTAGCCTATGTTAGTCCATTGCTATACATAGGCCTCCCCCAATGAGCGACATAGCGCCCTATCGTCATCTTAGGAGAAGGAGGAAGAGCTAGCTAGGAGGTACTAGTAGACCGCTAAGCTTGCTAAATACAACTATTTTACGGGAAATCTATTTACATATTTTACCTTTGGAAATTATTCGCAAAACATTCTTAAATTGATGCTTACTCTTTTAAACTTTAAATAAAAATACCAAACATCCCGCAAAATAAAATCCCATCTGAAATGAAAAACGCATACAGAATGAGAGGATATTGCAGACTTCACTGGCTTCTTTTTAAATATTCAAATTTATATACAAAAGAGCGGGACAGACGTATATAACACTTAAAGAGAAAGAGAGACGGATGTATGTTGCCAGGTTATAAAATGGTTAACCTAGATGCATTTAAACAGCTCGGCGTTGTCAAAGAATTTTTCGTAATGCACTCGCAAGCAATTTTATTTGCGCTTTTATGTGAGTATGCATGCATATTCGGATAATAGTGCACGTCATCATCATTATCATTCTATAGCAGTCCACTGCTGGACATAGGCTTCCCCCAATGAGCGTCATAGCGCCCTGTCTTCAGCTTGCCGCATTCAGCATCACCTGCAATCTTTCGCAGGTCCTCATCCCACCTGGTCGGGCATCCTACACTACGTTTATCGAGTCGTGGTCACAGGTGTACTCTTTATTCCCTCACTCTAACAATCCATATAAAAAGATTAATAGCCTTATCTTATATCTATGTAAGTTTTTTATAATGTTTGTAATGTAGATAATATGTAGTGTAAGTATTTGTTTTCCCTCTTTTACCAATTATTTATTAAAGTGCCACCGTCTATATTATTCCTTCATGTCCAGTCCATCCTAAGGTTGCCTGGAAGAGATCGCTCTCAGCGATAAGGCCACCCTTTTTACCTTTAATCGAAGTTTTTATTTCTGTATCGTTTTCTGTTTTGTTTGGTATAATAAAGTGTTTTATATCTATCTATCTATCCGATGGGACGGCAGACCGAGACGACCAAGGAGAGGTCAGGCGTAGGATCAACGGTTTAGCGAGCACACGTACATGCAATACAAACATCGAACCTGAACGAGGCACGATCACCAGTGGACATGTGTCCCCTGGAAAAAGGAAAGGTTCCCTGGAAGAGATCGCTTCTAAGCGATAAGGCCGCCCATTGTACTTGTCGCATATAATGTATTTTTGTAATGATTGATTTGATTATGATGTACAATAAAGAATTTTTGTATTGTATTGTATTGTATTGTGTCCCCAAACGAGAGTGGGTATCTTCCCAACGCTTGGTAGGTCGATTAGTGTTAGGGTGTAAGAGTGTTAAAATACACAGAAAGAAGCTATTGTCCTTCTACTGGTCCCTATATCGGCTCCTACGACGTCCAAGGGCTAAGTACATATTTTCAATCAATTCAAATTTTTTTACTGTAGAAATTATTATCACTCATACGTATTACCCGATTAGATTTTTAAGCCAGACAATCCTACCAATATGCAAAGAAAAAGAAGAAATTGCGACGAAACATTTCTCCCAAAAAGAGACGGCAAAATGAATGAAACACCTCGTTTTTGGGATATAAAAAATTACAGATAAAGTACTCCAGTCTTGAGGATCCGGGATAATGGTGGGCATCATGAGGCTTAGCGCCCTACACCCCTGAGCCCTGATTTCCCGAGGGCCGGTGATACAGCTTTTATTTCGGGAATCATTTTTGGATGCGGCAATTTTAGGGAACTTGTCGGACCAAGAACAAAGTAAAACATTTGAAGATCGGCCCTAGGTAAACAAGCAGAATAATACATTAGCTTTCACACAGGCGGCTGTGTTTTGTTTTGTTTACCGCTCAACGGTAAGGCTATGTTATACATAAAGATATGTATTTTACAATGATACAATACAATACAATATCTCTTTATTGCATACCAAAAACATAAAAGATAAACAAGACAGGAAAATAAAAAAAACAAATACAAAATATGCTGTACAATGGGCGGCTTTATCGCTAAGAGCGATCTCTGCCAGGCAACCTTTGGATGGACATGAAGTAATGAAATGAATAATTTACAATGATATATTTCAGATAACTGCAAAGAAGAACTCAAATAACAAACCCTCACGCATTGAGTTGCAATACTAAATGCCCTGGGGGTAAAAATCTCCAAAGTATCCAAGATTCATCATCAACCTAGTGTCCACTGCTGGACATAGGCCTCCCCTAATCAGCGCCATAGCACCTTGTCTTCAGCTTCTCGCATCCAGCATGAGCCTGCAGTCCATCGTCATCCCACCTAGCTGGAGGGCGTCCTACGTTTCCCGAGTCGCGGTCTCCACTCAAAAACACGTTTACCCCAGCGGATGTCGGTTCTTCGTGATATATGGCCGGCCCACTGCCACTTCAACTTGCTTAAAGCTATGTCAATAACTTTGGTATTGTATTAGTCGTATCGTATTGGTCGTATACAAGATTATGTAGATAACTGAAATAGGTAGCCAATTCAAACAGTCAAACAGTATAAATGACGTGTTAATAACTGCTTTAACGCGATAAAGCTGTTAAGTTGAAGCACGTTGAATGGCGCGTTAAAACAGTTGAGACGACCACGGCTGGCAATGCTCCAAATAAGTTCATTTGATTAAGTTGGCAATATGGCTGGGTTCTTGGAGGGGATATTTTAAACGGTGCGTTTAGTTTTAAAGAAGGAAAGGGTTGGCGTCTTATTTATGATCGTATCCTCCAATGTGATGGTAAATGCGAGTAGCGCAAGATTATGGAAATTTATGAAAAAAACTTAGGTAATAATAAATAATGCTGGACAATCCACACGGCGTTATCTAGCCCCATGGTAAGCAGAGCTTGTGTTATGGGTACTAGATAACTGATATACATAATACAATACATTACATAGATCGATATTTTTTAATATACATAGAAAACGACCAGAACACCCGGAATAAATATCTGCAGATCGTACACACATTGTTCCGAGGCGGGAATCGAACCCGCAACCTCCTGCGTCGCAGGCGGACCTTCGCCCACCGCGCCACATCGGTCGTCCAGTCTTCTAGTCGAGATAATAAATAATAATAAGAATAAATAAATAATCATGGTTTTTTTACATTTCAGTATTTGGTGGTTAGGTACCTAGTCATTGTATGCAGTGATATATCTCCTTGAAACTCTATTTAAGATTCATATTTAATCAAAATCGCTTTAGCCGTTGAGATGCATCACGGTTATAAAAAAAAAAAAAAAAGTTATACGGCGTATAAGAAATATTCGAATAACATTTCAATGAAGAATCACAGGGCTATTTTAACTGAAGTTCCATCATGATGAAAACAATGCTAGACAATGAATTATTATATTGCTAGCATGTGCAACAAGCTCAACTCTTCCCGGTTGTCTTGACCTTGGGATATCTACCGGGGAGCGGGCAGCAGCGCCTCCTCCAGAACAATTTACCACCAAACTGCAATCCCGAACCCGCATGCCTAGAGTGGGGATAATGGGCTTTACCCGCCCATAAGGTAAAAACCAATAAGGCGCTTATTAGAGGGCGTCCAGCAATGGACTAAAATCGGCTGTGGACGTTGAGGAGCATTTGCAAGCAAGCCCAGTATATATATATATATATATATATATATATATATATATTATATACATATGTATTTTATACAAGGTCATGGTAACATGAAATTAATAATTGCCACGCCCTGCTTGGGTACCATTGTGTTTCTTATACATTACCTAGATACTAAGACCTACAAATGTACACAATGATGCAATAAAATAAATATGAATATGAAATTCAATTCAATTCTGAATATAATTCAATAACATAATAACTACAATCTGTATGAAATTATACCTCTAAGAATGTTTCATTGAACTCATTATTGCACTTTATTTCCTTTCGAACACTTCAGAAGCTGTTTGCATGCTCGAAATATTTATTAGCTTTTATAGTCTTTCTTTCCGTCTTTGTTTCAAATATCAGTCCCTTTCTTATTATTGGAATACTTGAATATAATGTTGATGATTCAACACTAAATACTAAGATGTGAGCTTTGTTTGCGAACTACACTTCTATTTTTTAGACTGCTGCGTGATAGACTGCTACGTCGTAGACTGCTACGATATTTTACTGCTACGACGTAGACAGCTACGAATTAGACTGCTACGACGACGTATACTGTTACTACGTATGTAGTCTGGAACTTCTTGCTTGCTGTTTTCTATATTACATACCATTGTTTTGTCGATAGCCCATCGAATAATGAAAATATTTTTATTAGAGAGAGTATGTTTTTTGGGTGGAACTAGGAGTTTGGGGTTGGCTGGGACTCTTTATAACCTTAACGCAACAAAACGGCTGAACTTATTTTGGCGCATTCACCAATTTTTTTTTCAATAGACATTAGTTTGACCACAATCTCACCTGATGGTGAGTGGCGAAATGGCCAAAGATTTATGAAAGGTCTAAAAGACACCTATACACTCTCGTCATAAAGATAACCATGTTGTAGTTGGTCGGGAAAATTGCTTCTTTCTTACTGATGCATATTTTATATTATTTTGAAGGAATACCAGAGGAGGAATAACAGATTAAAAAATCAATTAATACTAAAAAACTTATTGAAGGTTTTCACAGATAGAAGTTATGGTATGTTACTGCAAACATACCATATCTTCTGTCATATTTTCTTGCCTCCTTGCTCCATGAAATATTTAATTTCGTCTCGTATGACGAGAGCCATGCCTTATTGCGTTTGCACTTGACAAATTATATTACAAGCCAGATTCCACTCTCACCTGGTTTAATCTGGTTTTTCTTGATGTCCATTGTATGGTTTTAATTACTTTGATTTGACAGGTATGCTTTTAATTCATTGCTTTACAATCTAACGCTCAAAACAATAAAATATACGACGCCAGGTAAAAAACTACCAATGCTAACCGAGAAATCGTTAGCATTGAAATCGTGATACCCCGTTCGTTCTGCTAGCTTCGTCCCACTAGTGGGATAAATGTTATTATAGTAGGCTTATTATATATATATATACCAAACGACATCGATGCATATTAGTGTGATGAACGAGATATTAACTAATTCAAAGTATTATTTTCCCATCCCACTGCTGGGCAAAGGCCTCCCCCAAATCTTTCCACTCAGTGCGATCTCTGACCAATCTCCGAGGAAGGCATTTGCCCAGCAGTGGGACGAAACAGGCTAAATAAAAAAATTTAAGAAATCCCATAGTCAAATTAATGTGCAAGCTAGAGAAATCGCGAATTGGTAAATTTCTTTGCTATTATATAGTATAAAAAAATGCAAATAATCCCGAGGCTCATAACATTTATTCCCGATGAATTAGTATTTGTCCCGAAACAGTGTAAATATAAATACTAAGGAAGTTGAAGTCAATTTTAGTTTCAAACTTTCAACGACTTTTTTTAGATTTTCATGACTTTCCAGCCGTCTATTTCTTATCAGCATTATATTAGTCCACTACTAATCAATCTCCGCAAACAAGAGGCATTCCCATAATCATAACGGTAGGTAGTTGCATTAGTGTATAAGCTAACACATTCCATGCCTAGTCTCCAGTACCAGGGGGTACTAAAAATCCGGTCATTGACACTGTATTGATTAATATAGGTCACATTATTCGGCTCTTACGACATTCACGGTCTGAGTTAGAGGGGTCGATTCACACGCGACTTAGGTACAGAACTCAGATTATTTGTTTTAAAAATATCCATATTGTGAATGCATAGGGACAATGTAGGGCTGTCCATCAACGTCTCTCGTCAACGTTCTTGTCGTGCGTTATTTACGAAATGCCCCTATTCCCGATTACCTTACCCTATCCCTACGTTCTTTGATATTCTGATATCGTAGACCAAATAACATTGAAAATAACTTGATTTTTTTGAATAAACTCAAAACCGACTTCAAATTCCTGAGTATTTACACAGTTTTTTTAGTTTTTGCGACAAATACATATCACAATAACAGGTTTATGGAACTACTTCGGGATTATTTTTCTTAAAAATTCCATAATTGACGGAGACATTGACGAACATAAATAAAAAGTACATACTGCTGAACATAGAACATCCAACTATTTTGATTTTAGTCGGTTAAAAATGTTAGAAAAATAATATATGAATAGAAAAAAAATTAAATAAGTGTTTACAATGGAAACAGTTGAGCCAACTGCAGACTGTTGCAAACAACTTAGAGACAGCAAGAAATAGAGTAATCTAATTGCCCCTACAACACTGGATTTAAAATCAATATAACATCCCCATTGTTTTTATAAAGAGCAATAACGATATTATCTATCTATCTTTCCCGTTCGATATCCTAGCTATGAGAATAGACGGTCTCGTTCCATTCGAACGTATCATTTGCATGGCCAGACAAGTCATAAAACTGATACAAATCCGAGCGTGCAAACGTCACTGAAAATAATCCAACGGTCACTGGATATACCCTAATCTAATGTTAGAATCATTTCCTGGAATGCATATGGCTTTAAAAGCTTTATTTCTGTAGGCTGTATCGCATAATCAATTATTTGAGCGAAGGGTAGTATTTAAGGGATTAGAGAGATATAAAGGGTGTCCAGTGGGAAGTTTTCAACTTTAAAATACAATTTTTAAAAATAATTTAGTTTTTTTTTTTTTTTTCAGAATAAGGGAGCATAATCATGCTGATTTTATTTTTTAAAAACGATGTCGTCCGAATGATAGCTTTTTTTCTCAATCCACTCTTGCAGTCGGACCCTTACATTTGCCATTATGGGCCAATTACCCGGCGCGTTTGTTAAATGAAAGATAGTTTGCATGCTCGGCCTATCACTTAGACGTCGAATATTCAAATGAGTACAACAATAGCGATTTACCGCACTTCAAATATTGCTCGACCAAAAACGCGCGATGTGCCCCCGACCAGTGACTTATGAGGAATACTAAATCCGCAAATTCTGCGCTTTGAATGGTACCCCTCCTGTTAACCTCACCGAACTAGTTTTTCGATGATTGCAATTTAAAGTTAAAAATTTCCCGCGGGACACCCTTTAGAATGGTCCTACAGATTTATATATTGTTAGAAGCTTTTGATTTGTCTGTTCCGCGGATATAGAGCAAAACAGATGATTTCATGTGAAATTTATTTACTTTATAAGCACACAAAACAGAAACTTAACAACAGAAAATATTTCAGTAAGAATTTTATCAAAGGTTCTTTATACTACTTACTTGATGAGTATGACCCTTATATTATTGAGGCGACCAGAAGAACGACACACTAAATAATGTGTGAATGCATGTTGTTCTGTATTTGAATCAGGTTGGATACTTAACTCTGCAGTGTTTGAGCAAATTACTTGTAAAAGACCTTACTAATAACTATCATCATCATTATCATCATCAGCCTATGCTGTTCCACTGCTGGACATCGGCCTCCCCAATGACCGCCATAGCGCCCTGGCTTCAGCTTGAAGCATGCAGCATCTCCCTGCAGTATTTCGCAGGTCGTCATCCCACCGGTCGGAGGGCGTCCTACACTACTGAGTTATGGTCTCCACTAATTAATGACTTAATAAATAAAATAAAATAAAAAGAGCTTTATTCCATATCAAGAAGGTACAATTTTTAAACAATAATAATACAATTAATTTAATAATCATGAAACACATTATGATTTTAGGATTAAATAGAAAATGATGTTAGGTGTCTTGTGTCATCCATGAGATAGGTAAGTAGGTACGTTACTTCTTGATATGGACCGCCTTTGGCGGTGTCTGCCTCCTCCAAGGATTTCTAGTAGTTTCTTTAGGTGTCATAGAAATTTTTAATCTCTGCTCTTTTTAGCGTTTTCAGTGGGAGTATAGACTGGACGATAGTGTACGAAAAAGTTTGGATATTTATAATATTTATGTGTAGTAAGGCTACTCTCCGATATTGCTATAAAACCTTCTATTTTTCTATTTTCAGGTTGAAAAAATGGAAAAATTAATAAGTAACTATAATATTTTTATTCATTGAAATTGTTTTTATTTAATGACTTAATAATACAATAAAACAAAAATGATTCCAAATGTATTATTGTCATACATTCTAAATCATATTGCGTATGACATAGAATCCATGGATCGATCACTGTAATATCATATAATGAGTAGTGATCGATGGATCCGCCGGCAGCAGCTAGTCAATCAATCAAGTTTTTGTCGTAACCCATCCGTGGCATTGTTTTGGATTATCTTAGGCGCCTGATAAATCATGTTACACCCTGTATATCTGCTTTCTGACAGGAGGAGGGGAATGGCTAGGAATAAAGTTATCCGTCCACCAGTTCGGTATTATTGCGTACGCTGGGTGGCATCACACTTAACACTTTGACTGCGATTTTTTTTCGACGACTGCGATCTTTTTTTAACCTAAAAAATTCGTACTGCCGCTCTTCACAGCGGTTGTGTTGCGCCGCACATGCGTTTCGTTCGAAAAATATTACGGCTGTGCTGAATAACAAAGATCTGTATTTTCTCAGCCGCTGCGCTAGTGTGGATTTACGCATATTCGTCAAGAAAACACATACCGTGTGATTTCAGTACTCAAAGTGTTAATTATAGAGGCGGTAGTTTAGATGGATGATTGGATGTTTGTAACATCTTCACACCAAAAGTACTGAAGAGATCGGGCTGAAATAATTTACTGATGTATTTATTTATTTATTCACATACATGTACATCTATTTTAAAGGCCACACCCAATGCACCACCTTTTTAAATTTAATATTAAAATTAGAAATGATTATAATTTTGGGGCATTCCTCGAAGTGCACCCAAATGAAGCGCACCTAGGCGAAGCGCACCTAAGTACTTCCACATAGCGCACCCGTTTAGGTGCGCTTCATCAATCGGTATAAATACTAAGTTTTTATTCCTTGAAGCGCACCAATGAATGTAAGGTCTAGTGATGGGGTTGTATAAATAATTATATAAATAAATATAAATAATGCTGGACAATTCACCACCGACACCGACAATAACAAAGTTTTTATTTTACAAAAAAGATGTATTAGAATTATTTTTAATATTGATACAATGGTTAGTTGCAGGACCTATTTCATAGAGGGAAAGATCTTAACCTTTATATGTATTTATATATTAGAAGCATGTTTATTTGTAAAGAAGTATAACCACTTATTTGACACCCATACTCGCCCACGAAACCTTAGACCACATAACAAACTTTCAATACCCTTTTCTAGACTTCACATGTATCATTCTGGCCCCCATGCCATGTGTGTAAAAATATATAACAATCTTACGAAAAACATTCGAGAAGAAGATAATTTGCACCAATTTAAAAGCAAATTGAAGCATTTTTTACTAGAAAAATGCTTTTATAGCCTCGAAGAATATTTTGGAAAATAGATACCTATAATTAATTGATGTTCCTTGTTCTCTAGCCCTGTTTTAGTTGTGGTAGTGTAGTAGTTTTAGTTTTAGTAGGTATTAGGCTTTTAGTATAAGGTATAATCTTGTTTTTTTTTTTATGTGATGAGTGATTAGATATAATATAATTGGTTTATAATTTTAACTTGAAATGGTAAATTAAGCATATTATTAACTTTATTGTATATAGCCACCTAGCATTTAACATTTAACTTTAAATGTATGTTGCAATACCCTTGCAGGGTGCATGTCGGACTTATATATCTATTTTAAGAACTTTTGTACACATGTAAGCAATAAACCATTGAGTATTGAGTATTGAGTATTCACACAGCATTATCTAGCAACATGGTAAGCAGAGCTTGTGTTATGGGTACTAGATAACTGATATACATAATACAACACATTACATAGATATATATTTTTTTGCTATACATAGAAAACGACCAGAACACCCGGAACAAATATCTGCAGATCGTACACACAATTGTTCCGAGGCGGGAATCGAACCCGCAACCTCCTGCGTCGCAGTCGGACCTTCGCCCACCGCGCCACATCGGTCGTTGTATGAATCACACAGAACTGCACAGTACAATTGAACTACTTACAAGAGACAAGATGTAGTAGAAGCCTGGAATCAAACATAAGCTTACTTTTTCTATACTAATATTATTAAGAGGAAAGGTTTGATTGTTCGTTTGTTTGTTTGTAATAGGCTCCGAAACTACTGGACAGATTTGAAAAATTCTTTCACCGTTGGGAAGCTACACTATCCCCGGTGAACATAGGCTATATTATATTTTCAAAAAAGTTAGGGATCTGTACTAAAACCGTACGAAGCCGGGAAGGTCCGCTAGTATTCGATAAAATTGTTCCCATGGGAGTTTTGAATGGCTCTCATACAACAAACGTGATTTCTTTTATATTGATAACGGCAACAGGTAGATACTTGAAATATTCACATAATATTTATTTACATATTATTCACTTTAGAAATAAATATTTAAATTGAAACAAAACAAATATGCAAGGGGGGCTCCCTTGCATATTTGTTTTGTTTCATACAACAGATATGATTATTTTGCCGTTTTTATAGAAAATGGTACGGGACCCTTCGTGCACGAGTCCTCGCACTTGGCCGGTTTTATTTAAAAACCCAGTAAGCCTCGGTTGACCTCTCGGGTCTCGACTCCAAGGGGAGCAAATGCATAGGATCTGTCGAGACCTGCATGCTTGCGCATCTTGATATCTTCAGCCTGATCTTCAAATTAAAATAATTATAGAATATCATCATCATCATCATCATCAGCCTATGATAGTCCACTGCTGGACATAGGCCTCGCCCAATGAGCGCCAGATAGCGCCCTGTCTTCAGCTTGACGCATCCAGCATCTACCTGCAGTCTTTCGCAGGTCGTCATCCCACCTGGTGGGAGGGTGTCCTACACTACGTTTACCGAGTCGTGGTCTCCACTCAAGAACACGTTTGCCCCAGCGGCCGTTGGTTCTTCGCGAGATATGGCCGGCCCACTGCCACTTTAGCTTGCTAATTCTCAATAAGTTAATAGAAGGGTTAGCAAAGTTAGTTTACACAGTAATTAGCTAGTGTATACCTCAGCAAAGCTTGTACCTATAATTAAAAACGTCAGTTGCCTCATAAAGCACTTTAGTAGGTACCTACGTGAATAGAAATCCCGTACTACGAAACCTTTCAAGCGATTTCAGCGCTAATGCGGTTCGAAAATGCGGTTGAGGGCAGCTAACTCATTATAACCGCATCAATGAGCATTATATGAGAAGTATCCTTAAAGAGAAAAACGGTAGCAACAGCCATCCAACACCGCTACCGCACAGCACAAAAATTGCATTCGCGATAGCAGAGCAATCTTTCACTCCAGGCAAGTTAGGCCAAGTATCTGTTTCTTGCGTCGCGAATTCTGCTGATGCGATGAAACGAGACATCATTCGAAATATAATTAGATATATGCTGTCTTTGCTTTGCAGAGCGGAAGCAAAAAATTTGTGTGTCGGGTTTCGCTGCCTGGGTAGCGAATACCGCGGTAGTCTGAACAGGCCTTTAAATTTTATATACTTGTGTAAGTAGCTTAAAATAGCTTAAAGTAGCTTTAAATTTGGAATAATATATTTAAATCAGACCCGCTCAAAAAACACGTTAAAACCGAAGAACAAGAACGCTAAAAAACTTAAGAAAACACCGCAATAAAAATCCTCAAAAGTAGGTTAGCAAGTGGTGGGAACAAAAGGTACGGAGCAAACTAAACCTCCATAAAGATACGCTCACCTGCTCACGACCGTAAAGTCGCGTAAAGTAATGAACCATTAATACTAGATGCAAGTTACTGCAGTGTTACCTGACGTCTTTACCACTCCATAGCTCTGCCACTCCATCGCGGGAATTAAGACGATTGCGGACTGGTTTATTACTGCGGTAAGTAGCTAGTTTAGATGTACCTACTGTTTGTGTAATAACGGCAGTTTTATGTTAACGAGCAAAAATGCTGAACACGGGAAGAGGGAACAAAGATGGATGAATCATCGAAAATCGATCATACATTGCATATTGCGTGTAGATTCCTTCAATATAAAGAAAACTATAATGTAAATTATATAGTACTAGTTTCTGCACACGGCTTCTCACGCATTAGGAGTTATTTGTTTATGGGATAAAAATTGTCTTTGATTCTAGACTCAGAACTACCTGAATGCAACATTTTAGCCCAATTCCTTCAGTAGTTTTGGTATTCTTCATACCAAAACTACTGAAGGAATTGGGCACAAACATCCCTACATCCATCCATCTAAACAACATCCACACTTTCGCATTTTATAATTATGTGATGTATATTTTTTTTGGACGACGGCCACATGGATGGCCTACGCGGAGATGGCGGGATGAGCTCGACCTATACAACAAAGAGTGGGTTCTCCTTGCTGAGGACCGAGATGAGTGGAAGAAGGGGAGGGAGGCCTTTGCTCTGCAGTGGGACACCCCGGGCTACTATAATAATAATAATAATATATAGAGGCTTTTTAAACGCCAAGACCCTACACAACCGTGAGGTATGCAATCTCAGAAATCACTTTTTACAAGTTGAATACCAGATGCATCGCGATGTGGTTGCAGTAGATAAGAACCTTACCCCTCTCTCCTTGGCTAACGAGAACTGGCGCAAACCTGTGGTGATGAGCATCCAGGACCGGAAGACTATATGGGAGAGCAAAGAGCTGCATGGGAGATTCTACAAGGTTCTCACAGGACCTGATATAGATCTCCTAAGCTCAGTGAACTGGCTACGCTTTGGTGACCTCTTTGGGGAAACCGAAGGTTTTGTTTGTGCAATTATGGACGAGGTGGTAAAGACGAACAATTATCGAAAGTATATCATGAAAGACGGCACGATCGATATTTGTCGAGCGTGTCATCTTCCTGGGGAGACCCTCCGTCATATACTTTCGGGTTGTTCGCACCTTGCTAACTCTCAGTACTTGCACAGACACAACCAAGTAGCGAAAATTATACACCAGCAACTTGCTCTCCGATATGGCCTTACTGGTCCTGAAGTTCCGTACTATAAGTACACACCGGCGCCAGTTCTTGAAAATGGCCGTGCCACGCTCTATTGGGACCGATCTATCATTACGGACAGGACTATTCTTGCGAATAAGCCTGATATTATACTGATAGATCGGTTAGAACGGAGGGCGGTGCTCGCTGATGTCACCATACCGCATGATGCTAACCTCGTTAGAGCTGAGAAAGATAAACTTAGCAAATATCTTGACTTGGCTAACGAGGTTGTCAGCATGTGGGATGTAGATTCAGCGACTATAGTCCCGATAGTCGTTTCGGTTAACGGCGTAATAGCGAAGAGCCTCGATCAACACCTGAAGAGACTCTCGCTAGGCAGTTGGATCAAGGGCCAGATCCAGAAGGCGGTACTCTTGGACTCGGCACGTATCGTCAGGAAGTTCCTTTCTCTGCAGCCCTAGTCACCGGCCGCTTGAGCCTAGCTTCGCGGTCGGTGATCTACCGTTTTGATATATTTTTTACTGTAGAATAGTTTTATAATATTTATTGTATTTTCTATAGTAAAAAATGTATTTTATACGAGAATTTAATTAAATGAGTGGAATAATAATATAATAATAATAATAATTTGGGTGTATCATATTGTGAACCCGAGGATGATACCCGCTATGTGTAGCCATCGCCTTTAGATTAACTTCTCAAAGGGCCTCTGTGCTGTTGGCTTCGGCCCCACGCAAGCCTTCCAAAGGACCGGGTCACTTTATGGCCCGAGATCATGGTAAATGAGAGACATAATAATAATAAAATATATTATTTAGAAAGAAGAAGTAATGGTAAATATTTTCAATCTTTCGCGATCTGAATACATAATTATAAGTATTAGAAATAGCTCCAGTTATCCCGTGACTACGACAGTGTGAAAACCTGTAGAAAAAAGAGGTAAATAAACGCGATAAATACCCGTTTTATCAATACATATAATTAAGAAGTAAATGGTGTCTGTCTGCCTGCACCATTGCAGGCATTTTACTTTATTAGGTAATTTTTTTACACCTGGGGTTACATTATTGGAGTTTTAGTACGGATCCCTAACTTTTTTGAAAATATAATATAGCATTTGTAGTAATAGTAGTAGTTTCTGTAATAGTAGTTTTGGAGCCTATTCAATACAAACAAACAAACAGACACAACAACCTTTCCTCTTTATAATATTAGTATAGAAGTTTGATGTGCTAAGCGTGCCCCACGATAAAAGAAACCGCCTGAAAACTGAGAAAATCTTTTTTTCTATCTCAAAACGTTTTATTAACTTAAGTTATAATTAAGAGGACAAATTGAATAAGAAACATTTTGAAAGTTACAAACTTTACGAAAGTTCTGCCAAAGCGGCGGATATTGAATCTTTTAAACATCAAAAATTGTTTTAAAAGCTTATTAACTTGGTTTTTGTGTATGACATTTTAGAGACGATTTATTTTTTGATATTCGAAAACTAATAAAACTGATATACATAATGTAAATACTAGAAATAAGAAAAAACTCGCTGTGCCCACAACTAGGCTACACAAGATAAATGTATCTTTTAAAGGGCAATGTATACGCTTCTACAACAAAACTCCAAGTGAGTTGCAAAAATTATCAATAAATAAATTGAAAAAAAATGTGAAACATATTCTTTGTAAAAAAGCTTATTACAAAATATCAGATTATCTAGAAGATAAAAAAGCTTGGAACGAGTTTTGCTCCAACTCAAAATCTACCAACTTACAGATAAGCAAATCAAATGTACTAGATATATACACATAAGTTATGAACATACTAGTGGTTTCTTCTCACTTCTTCCACTGGTGGACAAAAAATTTAAGTGAACTATAGAATAATTTTAATTGATAATAATGAATAGTATAAAATACGACCTGTCTAAGTGCATATTTGTAACCTTAAAGAAATAAAAACTTTTCATTTTCATTTCACTGGCATTAGGCTGCATTTTTAAGTCGACATGGACTCAAAAGAAAATATATAAATTACACAACAATAAATAAATTATGCGTGACAATTTTATTCACACAGCATTATCTAGCACCAAGCTACCCAGAGCTTGTATTATTATGTACAAGATAACAGGGCCATATTCCACTAAATGAATCCCTTTACTATGAAACATATATTACAAAAAAAAAAAAAATTATAAACCAAATGCTGCCAAAAGAAAAAAAAAACATGGAGAATAAGGGAAAAAAAAGACTCCCACAAAACCCAAGGACCGAGGGGTCGCCACCCCTCGAGTTGACGCCGGGGTAATGAGGCCAAGCCTCGAGGCCCCTCTCTGTGCCCCCACCAGGGCCGGAAAGAAACCTATTGATTTTACTATGACAATCCCTTGACAATGGTATCATCTCAGAATGACGTATTTTACCTGATGAAAAAAACTGCTGATAGAGGGACGCATGTCAAAAGTAGCAAGGTTGAAAAAAATATAGCAATATTTCCGTACAAATAACACAGCAAGCACTATCTAAAGTTTCTTTTATCTGGGTCTCGTTCTTAACTTTGGTTTTATTGATCTTTCGAGGTAACGACCCATCGACGAAAACGTTCCGTCGAGGTAGAAACATCGAGGTAATGAACATCGAGCTAATGTTATTAGAACTAGAGTACGAGATCCCTCTATGGACGATTCTGCGACACCATCGTCATAGTAAAGCGATTGGTTAACAGAATTCTAAAACTGATAGGACAGCAGACCGACCAATGATGGGCCACTAGCAAACATTTAAAATTGCGAGTAAATCCTGCAATCCGCATTGCGGCCACATTAAGCCCGCCCGGTAATTAGTGAGTCGACTAATTCATTAGTGTCTGAACTGTACCGGTCCAATTGATGAGTCGCTGCATTACCTGACTCATAGAAAAAGTTGCAACTCATGTGTGTGGGAATCTTGAGATGCGGTTTGTAAAATGTTTTATTTGTAGAGTAATTGTCAATAGTGATTCTTTTGTTCTATGTTTTACTGTTTTTTTAATGTGCCTTTTCCCACAGTAATATAATATTTTTGCTTTTATCTATAGAAATTCAAAGTAGTTATAAATCATCAAATGTCTGTGCATCCACCTAATATTTCACTAAATTTGCCTCTTTTACTATACAGTTGAATAGTAGAAATATACTGTAGGCTCTTTTTATAAAGAACTTTTAAAATTGAATACTTATAGCTCGCTTCGCTCGTCTATCGTATAGAACACGAGAATATTGTTTGGCTTAAAATCATTATTAAAATATTTACGTTTTGTGTGCCTCTATTTTTAGATACACAACCGTTTACACACAATATAACCAAATCTTCATTCAGATGATTTATTTCGGTCAATGGATCAAGAAAAATTGTTCAATGAGCCAAAAGCATTGACAAAAGCATTTTGATCCATAAACCGTGTTTAGTATAGATAAAAAATCCAAAATAAGTGCCTCCTTCCAAAGTTATGTGTTATAAATATAAGCTTAAGTATTATGTGGAAGTTAAGGCCGTCGTAACTATCAAAGTAACTTTTGCGGAGGACATTTTTCTTTCAACACCGTTATCTTGACTTTAAGAGTTTTATCTGAGATAAAAATATGCAATTTCCGGAGAACTTATTTACATATTTTATCCCGCAATAGATTTGAAAATTTAAAAGAATATAAAATAACTAAAATCCCCTACGGAATGTGGTTTTCTGTGTCTTTGCTAAAATCTAGTTAAATTCAGCGTCGGTGAGGGAGAGGAAAACAAAATGATTTTGTATTTTTTGAGCTGCTTTTTTTAACCGACTTAAAGACTCACCCCCATATCTTTAGTCATTACCTCAAATAATTCTCCACTCAAACTTGCTCAAGGGCGTTTCGAGCATTCCTCCAAAACATGCTCGAGTTTGGTATGCTTAGTCGTTAATTTGGTTATATATCAACCTCTCTTATATACCGTCGCGATGGGTAATTGTAGGTTTCATCGTCGTAAATGTAATTGAGATAGTCTCCAAAATCCATTGTAAATAACAACAAATTATTTCGAGGAGCATTCAAGGTAGGTAGCGAGGTACCTTGAGATGACAGTTCGTTATTCCACTCGTATGAAAAAAATCTCGAAGGCTGTTTCGAGTGAAGGATTTTTTTACGATCAAGCATACCGAAACGCATTTGGAGGTTGAGTAGAGTTTGAATCGAAGTCGAGGTAATGACTAAAGATATGGGGGTAAGACTTAAGGCAGATTTAGACAAGGTCAGTGACAGAATTCGAATTCGAGACAAGCCAAAAACCCAATGTAAATTGATTTGAAGTCAGTACAGCGCACGGAAGTCAGTGCTGACTTGGAGATTCGCACACGAATATTTTGAAGTTAGTCGGCGCGGCTGGTACTGATGCCGATACTGACTTGTGAACCGACCCAGTCTAAACCTGCCTTTACGTCAGGATATTTCACGTTTTCAAAACAAGCTACATTATACAATAAATTAAATTATGGGTGGCGTTTTCCATGAAAAATGTTTAGACGATCAGTAACTTCATCGGCTGACTTTCACGGTTTGGTGTACCTACTCGTAAGTAACAAAATCGATTTCAACTTAGGACATGCATGCTATGCATGAGTACCCAATTGATTGTCATTCGATCTGTCAAAAAGAAAATAAACTAAAGTCATTTAAAACGGGATATTTACCATGATTTGATTTTTGAGTTATCCAATATTTCGGCACAGTTGCATGCGCCATGATCACGGAGTAACTGAAGGCACTGCGAGTTTTTATATTAAATATCCCGTTTTAAATGACTTTAGTATTAATAACCATGATAGTTTCAAAAGAAAATAAACATTAATACTAGAATAAATTTAGTTTTAAATATAAATCTGACGTAAAAGGCAATTGTCCAATTGGCAAATGTCCTTAAAAGCATCTCTTTTAATGTTAATTAAAAGAGATGCTTAGAGTATTTGCTAATTGGACCATGTACCACATATTCGTAATTTCACGTTTTTTGATTGTAATTATGAATAGCGCCACAGCAAAATGTAACTTACAATGACAGCCACTAAACGCGAGAAGCGCGTTTACACTCAACCAACCTAAAATGGCTTTGTTTTCATGCAAAATTATGTCAAGCCACTCTGTTTACCTACAGGGTAACACAATTATCCTCTAGGTACTCGTATGTAGATATATTGGGCTCAGATAGGTATCTGTATCTACCTATTTTGGCACCGTGTCATGTCGTTCGCTCAACCTAATTTCAGTCTTATCGCTATTGATATAAAGGTTACTAAAGTAAGCCTTGCTAGTTTTCGTAAGGCTCAAGATTCGTGCTGGAGACTAAGCCCATAGGGTTGCATTATACGACCCCTTGCTTTGCTTGACTAGAACAATATGAACTATTTTCTAAACTCGCTACAATGTCTACTAGTAAGCAAATAGTCTGTATTTATATTTAGTAGGGTGACTATAAACAATGTCACTATTACGGACAAACTGAAAAAGTATTAGAAGTAAAGTAAAAGTATATGTAAAAAACTGAGGTCCAATTGCACCATTTCAATTAAACGCCTTCAGATTGCAGTTGAACGTCTTCGCATTTTAATGACATAAAGTTGATCCGGGTCAAGCTTTAAAACGAGTTCAAGACCTCTTATGTAACACAATAGGTATTACTAAATTGATCAAGCTCAAGTTTTGTGTATCTTAGTTTTTGCAGCAAACGGTGAAATCGGTAACTGACCTACAATACAATATAATAGAAATCAAAGTCTCTTCAGAAGAAAATCACACCTAAATTGTTTAGTACAAAAATTTGTTTGTTTGTTACCTCTTCACACCAAACTGAATAGATCGGTCTGAAATTTTGTACAGATCTACAGTTCTAGACCCGGATTAACATATATTTTTTTAATCGCAAAAAGCAATAACGCGGTATCATCAAAGAAATTTAAAAGTCTGATGTTGGGATTCAGGTACGGTAGACCCGGAAATTCTAATGGCATATTTTTTAACCCACGTTAACACGTATAATAATTTCCCTCGCAAACATCAAACAGCTTTGCCAATTTCCCGTAAAAGGTCTAACAAAAACAATAAACCAGCGACTTAACAGTTCAAAGGGGCCTGATAATTTGCACGAAACATGGCCAGCCGAGTTCGCCGCGAGCAACGCAATGTCGACGAACTCTAAAATAAATAGGGGTCGTCGTTTCTGACAAATACAAACAAAACAGCGAAGGCTGTGTCTTTGTTTTAAACTATTTGTAGTTGGTAGATGCTGGTGTGATTCAAGCCTGCTGTTAAGCTTCTGCAGGATGATGGATGGTGATATGCCAGCGGTAGTAAATGAAAACTTTCCCGTTCTAGTATAAATAAATAATTAAACATTGATGATATGCTGGTGTGATTGAAGCCTGTAGAGCCGCTTTAATCAGAACCTAATGTCCCCAATAGTGGAACGATCTGTATTTGGAATGAGCTTTCAGGTAGGAATTAACATCGCCTCTTTCATGGAAATCCAGCGCTGGATGGACCAATCTATTTGCTAGGTCTTGGTTTTTTAGTAACAACAAAAATAACCAACTGCTGATTCAAAATCAAAACGTAATAAAAAAAATTTGGCGTCGAAATTAATTTCATATAAAAATGTCCCATTAATAATCATATATAGTCTTTGTTGACATAAAATATCTTGGATTCTAAATCGGACTATAATAATTGAATAATGTCGAAAAATCCACGCGATGCGTGTTGAGTGAAATCTAGTCCCAGTCAAAAATGAGTCGACATCACAGAGAGGGAAGTTATGAAACTTTGAGAACAAACCCGTAAAAATTAAAAACTAATACGAAAACGGGTATTTTCCCAGCTCAAGTATATCTTCCAAACTTTGCATATAAATAAGTTGTACTTGACCAAAGTAAGTTTAATTAAAACGCCGGGTTTCGCTGGATAAGTGTGAAAATGAAAACAAGTAAGTTTATTTAGGTTTTGCTCCAGGCTTTCCTGTTTTCTGCAGATTGACCTCATTGCGCAGTTGCATCAAAAAAGGTAAAAAGACTATTCACAGTAGAGGGGGAGTGGGGGGACTAGAGAATTTGGATTAGCGAAGCCATCAGCTACGCTATCTTTTTACACCTTTATTGAAGCTGCCAGAAAAAGGCTATAATATAATAACTTTTACTGGCTAGTAGTAAAAGTTTGACAATACGTTTTCTATACTTATTTACATATTTACAAATATAAGTACTGTAACAACTTTTTCTACTTAATTCACAAATATAATTATTTTAATTATTTATACACACAATAATACAAAAAAACCTAAATAGGCATTAAGCTCGCCTATGTACATATACATTAGCGAGCTTAACAAGCTTTATATTACGCATATATGTATGTGTATTATGTACCTACGTATTATTTGCTAGAAACTCTTTGTCCTTACAACGAGTTTCTAGCAAATATAATGCGTTTTCGTTTATAAAATTTTCAAACGTGAAACACTGCCTACCCTATTGCCAATTGCGAAAACGTGAATAACTTTGTGTTGATTTTGTAGCTAAAAATTAATAATTAGCTATTATTGTAACGTAACCAGATTTGTATTAATATTACTGAAAGCAATTTCTCCCAGCCAACCTGTAAGTTTGGACCGTGCAAGAGCCGAATCGAACGAATAATTCTATCAGCCAAAATTTAAAGGGCAGTCATAAATCTATGTCTCCGTAAATATGGGCATACGTACCGTCCGGGATACGTGACTAAATGATGGGAAATTCTATTCCGAGGCGGACAATCAAATTTACTGCTTGAATAATGTACTCCCAACGAACATAGAAAGCTATTTTGATCATGCTAGTAGAGACAATAGGAGGATGGAAGAATGTGATGTGGTAATAATGGTAATACGCACTGGAATGCAACACACGAAGCTTGGGAAGTACGCTAAAATCGTTTGTGTTTAATTAACTCTCGTAATACTTAATCTTGTTTAAATCTGAGATACGTTTGATTATTATAAGTGATATATGAACATTCTAGTGGTTTGTTTATCACTTCTTCCACTAGTGGACAAAAAATTGAGGTGAACATTAAAATATTGTAATTTGATAATAATGAATAGTATAAAATATGACTTGTCTGAGTGCTTATTTGTAAGCCTAAAGAAATAAACGTTTTTTTTATTTTGATTTTGATTTTGGGAAGTTCGCTAATCGTTTGTGTTTAAATAACTCTCGAATACTTAATCTTGCTTAAATCCGAGATGTGTTTGATTATTCGGCGGTGATTTGTATATTATTCTAAAAACAATATATTATATTTTTTTTAAAAGCTTTGCGTGATTGTGTTTTGTTTTTTCATGCGATTTTCTTCGCTCACGATGACGTCACAATTTTTCCGTTATCATTGCCTTCATTATACGAAAAACAAAAGAACCTCGCAATAGCTTTAAAAATTTACCTGGCTCTTTTTCGTTTGAAGCTTACGGTAAGCTTTTTCATAGTGGTGCTGGATGGATGTACTAAGGTATTTAGATATTTATTTATTAAAACTTGATAGTGTAGCGTACAGTTAACATCAAAATCCTTACTATGTAGGTTCGAAAGTAATAAAACTTAATTACAATCTTAGATACATATAAATAGAAGCTAGCCTATCATTGAACATGCCTACGTCATTTGGCCTACTCGAGCAGAAACTTAAATTTTATAGTTAGTATTATAGATAATATATAGTATAGGAGCAATGATGAACATGCTGCGTTTTCGGAATGTGATAGGCAAAGAGTCGGTGATGTCTACGCCCACATCTTGTACACCGTTTTGTTTGCATTATTCGGGACGCGCAAAGTAATATAAACTAGTATGGGCGGATTATTCACTATGCTTCGCATAATTAATCCTTTGTTCCGACAAACTTAATAAACAAACAGTTTTTAGTAAAAATATGTATAATATAGACCAAACACTATTAGAAACTACACTATTAGACTATTTAGAAACTTAGAAAAGAATAATAACCGAAACCTACCTATTGTCTATAAGTAAGCCTCAATATTATGTACTTTCCTGTCGCATCACATCTTCACGTCTTCGTCCATTCTCTTGATGTAATATCACACAGTAACTGAAAGACTTGTCCACGTTTTCGTAAGTCCATGTGGACAAACCGGAGGCAGCTGCGTATTTTGCCTGGTGGACCGTCAATTTACACAACGTTGATTTATACAGATACGAGTTGATACGCAGCGCACTGTTACAGATGCTAATAGTATGGCGGGAAAGCTTTTTAAAAGTTTATTTAGCTTTTTGTGCGTGTAATAATATATTTAAATATTTTTTTATGTATCTATTGTGAAGGCTTAAAAAGCTTTAAAGGAGTTTCGCAGCTTGTCTTCAACCGATGTCTCGACCGCTGCATTAATTCAATGTGAGAACCGCTTAGCAATAGAAAAAAGTCTTAAGTAAAAACATCTTATTTTGTCGCATATGAAGTACCGCATGCACTGCTATATCTCGTCACATTTCGGGTTTTTAGTCGTTTTGCACAAGCGATTCGAACCGAGGTGCAAATCGCCAAAGTCCCCTTATTTCGATGCATTTCATATTGAAGGCATCAAATGACAGATTGCAGGTAACGTAATCAACGTTATTTTGGCAAGTTATTTTGTCACTTTAATTTGAATGCACATTTTTTGTGCTGAGCGATAGCGATATGACAAACTGGCGAATTTGAAAGATCGAAGATCCGACTGTTAGTAAATCGTAAGCAGGTCGATTCAGGTGTTTACGTGAGTATATCACTCATACATTATTCCTAGCTCAATGGTTTATTTTATTTTGTTTCTTAGCCTTCCTTATATGTGCACCCGGTGCATTTATCTGCGTGGGTTAATTTGTTTGAAAACGTGTACTGCGTGCAGTGCGTTGAGCTACGTAGGTGCCATATTCGAGCAAGCCAATCGTGTAACAATGGCGTTATTTATCTCGCCATCGTGCGTAGCTTGTGCGTGGGTTTCTGTATTCAATGTGGACGTTTCAAGTCGTATTTTATCACTTCGTTAATACTTACGTTTTAAATGTGACTTACAGATAGACTACTTGTTTCTTTTCAACACGACCATAAGCTGATATTTTGTTAATAAAAATTTGGGAATTAACAACCAACGGCATAAATAAAGAGTGACCTTTCTCCTATTGATGAAGCCGCAACACAGAATGATAATACGGGCGAATTACGAACCGGAGCTAACCGACTCAAAACCATTTATTTTATATTAATTTCCGTGTTTGTTGGATTACAGTTTTAATAATGGACATGAAAATTCAGTGAACATCAGTTGCGTCCGTTTTGGATATCAAAATTAACTTCGGCGTGTGAGCAATCATGTGATGCAAATAGGTTGAATTTAAAACTTCTGAAACTATCATGGTTATCAACACTAAAGTCATTTAAAACGGGATATTTACCATGATTAGATTTTTGAGTTATCCAATATTTCGGCACAGTTTCATGCGCCATGATCACGGAATAACTAGTTATTATTATTATTAATTAGTTATTTATTTAGTTAAATATCACAAATTTTATACTATGTGACATAAAGCATTATAAGCATGTATGACTGTATACAAAACTGAAACTTAAAATTTTAATTGCAAAACGTTAAGTCAAAACGTGCGTTTTGGGACTTATTTCACCTTAAGAGGTTAGCTCAACTAATCCATAATAATACTTTTTATTATACATAGAAACCACCCAGAACACCCGGATCAATCTGCAGATCATACAAATATTTATCCCGAGGCAGAAATCGAACCCGCAATCTCCTGGGTCGCAGGCGGACCATCACCTGCTGCACCACACAGTATTACTTACCTATGTTGGTAATAGATGTGATTCCTAAGCGAGTTAGTTCTATTTCACCCAAATATTTTGGGTTTCGATCGGCAACCAGCCATTCGGTTATTCAAAGTCCACCATAACTTTTCCCAGATCGTCCACATTTGGACCGCCGTTAAATGTTATTTACAACCCGATTTCCATACGATCATGGAATAGACTTCTCTTGATTTCCCTCAGGACTAGTTTGTTAGTGGACTCGCACCTTTATTTTTAACTACGAGCGAAGGTTCTGACTATAATTTAATATAGTGGTGTATGCAAACTTTTTGAAACGTCGTCGGTATCTTCAGATAAATGGTAGACAATCCACACTGTATCATCTAGTCCCAAGCTAAACAGAGCTTTTGTTATGGGTACTAGATGTCATGATGTGGTGATTGACATCTAGATAATATATGACAGATACAGACAGACAGATCTATAGACATTTTTTTTTTACAAAAACACCCAGAACACAAGCTTTGCTTTGCTTGGGGTTAAATAATGCTGTTTGAATTATCTAAAGTTATTTATTTTGAATTTCGAATAGGCTCAACAGAAACAAATAACGACTCAGCTTACATAGAGACTGGATTTGTGGTGGTAATCCAACCAATTATGGCAGTATATGCAAAATCCATTTTATCACGACTAAGTAAGGTTTTTTCTTCTTCGCTTAGTCAATTAAGCAATGAGTGTCCAAACCTCTCAGATTATAAACCTGATAACGTTTTTTTAAGGTGAAGTGTTCATAATGGCGTACAAATTTGCCTTTTTACACGTTTTTCCTCAATTTCTCAATTTCCATTATTCTTCTAATGGAGGCTTTATTCGTATTTATTGGCACTTTATTACGGGATAAGAGCATTATCGGGTTTTTCTGTAATTTTTATTATTATGTTAACGAAACCTTGTAGCATAACATCATTACATAAATTCTTAATAAAATATTTTAAAATGTTACATATTTAACATCACAGCCCGAAAATAAGAATAGTAGTTTATTTATTTATTTAGATAGGTAATCATGGGTTCATCAATGTTGTAGAAGAATATTGAAGAAGTAATAATAATATATTTAATATAACATTATTATTTTGTCTCTCATTTACCATGATCTCGGGCCATAAAGTGACCCGGTCCTTTGGAAGGCTTGCGTGGGGCCGAAGCCAACAGCACAGAGGCCCTTTGAGAAGTTAATCTAAAGGCGATGGCTATCCTCGGGTGCACAATATGATACACCGTAACGTAAACATACGGTAACCAACTGAAAAAATTTATTTGAGATAAAATAATGGCAGATAAACTTTGTAACCTGAAATTACATCAAACCGCAAGTAATATTATCCTAAAATAGAGGAAAACTGCGTTTAATATACGTAACAACTACCACAAGCCCGTTGTTCTAAAATTACAAGGGACGCACGTTACAACAAATAATAAACAAAGCAGTCAACATTCATAAAAACCTTTGAATCTAGACAAAACCCACAAAAAATCCGCGGAACCCTCGTCATTGTACTGTCCTTCTCACACTTGGCCAGTCTTGTTTTTTAATTTTAATGGGGCGCCGCCTAATGAAGCTATTTTTACAGGAGCTGTTTTTCTTTGAAGTAACTTTGGATTGACTCAGGGGCTTTTATGTTAAAAATATAATACACTTCTTCCTTAAAATTTAAAAATCTGGATGTTGGTTTAAAATAACAACTTAGAATTTTCAAGACAGGAGTTTGAAAAGTGTCTTTTAGAAAACCTCGGGATGCTTCGGGCATGTCCTCACTTATATTATTTATCTATAATATAAAAATGAATCGCTGAATGTGTTGCTAAGCGCAAATCTCGAGAGCAGCTGAACCAATATCGCTAATTGTTTTTTAGAATATTCCTTGAAGTACGAGGATTGTTCTTACGGAGAGAAAAAAGAGAAAAAAATCCTGAAACAAATGACCACCTGGGCGAAGCCGGGACGGGCCGCTAGTTATATATATTATGTAGATAATATGTAGGTATATTTTTTTATTTAATCACAGCATAAAAACCTTAACGTGTGCGTCAGCAATCATGTCAGGAGCACAACAGTATCTGGGCAGCCCTATTGCTCTACAAAATTTTATAAGGACGGACAGCTTCTCACAAGATTCAAACGATTGGCCTGCGAGCTGTTTGTCGTCCGAAGCCTTCAATTAGAAATACACTTAAATATTACGATTTATGGCCCATAATTCATCGCACATTTTAGTGCTGTACTTTAGCGGTGCATATCTGATCTGCGACAAGCTTCGCCTATTAAATCATCATCATCATACATAGGCCTCCCCTAATGAGCACCATAGTGCAGTGTTAAACACTATGATGCTCATGCAAAGCCCATCAGAGCCCGCGCAAGCCTTACGCAAACCAAGTTACCTATTCCATAATGATATTCTTTTTTTCATGGAACCTATAAAAAAGCAAATGAAAGCCATAGGCTGAAGTAAGTCTTAAATAATTCAATTATTGAATTGAAATTTTCCCGCTGCGTTATCCCATGTCGAATTTCAGAATCATTAATTTAATTAAAAAATGTTTCCATGTCCCAGTTCGGATGCAAAATAACTTCAATTTATATTAATCTGATAAATTTTTGTCGGTGCTTATTTATTTTTTAAATTTATGAATTAATTGGACGTTATTTCTGCGTCTATACTTTTTATAGTGTAAAATATTATCATTTAGCCTAATGATAAAATATTTGACATTATAAGGCAGATAATTACTTAGCCTTTTAGGTAGGTACTTATCTGCCTACTACATGTGATTATGACGAAAACCCCCCTTGTTCGGGGGAGATATGTTCAACAGTTCACAGTATTATGTACTAGGTAAGTACTTACATAGTCGGTATTACTCGGAGGATGATCTCGCGACACGAAACATAAATGACAAGCTAAAGGGATGGTCTTTGCGGGGCCGAATGACAATATTTTCAATTTTAATCTAATTAACTTACATAGGACAGTCAGCGTCAAATTAACATGAACGGGTGTCTAGAGTAGTCAAATTGATTTGAAAAACTTGAAAGCAATTTGAAATACGCAGTTCGAATCATCATTTGCTGTAAGTACCCAAAGTGTTCAAAATATCTTACTACTCATTGTTTCATATTTATATGAGCAGTTGGGGTGTTCAAAATTGTCTTAGCAATGATGATTTGGCACCTTTGAGAGCTTTGTTGTGCTTCCTCTTGAATCACTCTATCCATTTAAAAAAACCGCATCAAAATCCGTTGCGATGTTTTAAAGATCTAAGCATACATAGGGGCAGACAGTCAGTGGAAAGCGATTTTGTTTTATACTATGTAGTGATAGGGCAATATACTTGAAAAGAGCCAGGCCCTACTTCTGATAAGAGCCACCAGCACTGGCAAAAGAGATGGGCACTGAATCAAGGTACAAGAGATTGTATTGTTGCCATGTTTTTGACTAGCAAGTAAAGGATGTCCTGCGTAGCTCCATTTTGTAATTTACGATCTGCTTTGTACGCATTCGAGTGTCCAAGATAAACTCGTCCTGAATTCAATACAATTTGCCTACTGATACAAGGTGCGACCACTATGAATACGAACATGACGAGTTTTAACACCAATTTCCTGTCAAAACTGAAAGTTAAGTTGAGTCTTGCAAATCTTTACGTAGGAAATGAAGACACTTCGGTTGTCTGTTCGCTTAGATCTTTTAAACTACTCAACGGATTTTGACGCAATTTTCAGCAATAGATAAAGTTATTCAAGATAAAGGTTTATATGTATATCGTAAATCGTGCGAAACCGTAAACTTAAATTAAAATAATTACATTTTCGAACAGAACAACAGAAAGTTCGATATTATTTTATGACAACGCAAGTTATGGCGTAGCATTTTATTTCGATTTTTAATCAAGCTTGCCAAGTCAAAATGAACGCGCGACCTTCATGGCGCAGCGGACGAAAAGTACGCTTGCGCGTTGGATTCCATCCAAGCCATTCGCTAATATTTTATCTGGATATTCTGGGTTTATTCTATGTATATTCTTTTTATACATATAAAATTTTGAGCGCATAATGTACTGTAATTAAGTAATTATAATTATATAAATCATCCAGTTGCAATAAAGCTCTGTTTACTTTGTTTCTACTCCTTTACTGTATGTGTACTTACAGAGTTTCTTATATAAGTGTGCAAGTATTTTATATCTATCTATCTAATTAAAATAATTTTAGAATACTTCCTTATAATATAGCAGCATGTCCACCACACGTCATCCCGTCCGAAGTTTCGAGTGATCTCGGTTAGGGCCCAAAGTTACGACGTAACATTACCTAATCATACCTAGACCTTTCATAAATGACCATGACTTATTGTGTTAGAGCAACAAGCTGAGTCAGGACCTGTTAGACTTACACACGCGCGCTCATCTGCTTGCTGTGAGGGCTACTTTGTACCAATCCAATGCTACTTGTGTTAGTACGAGGGGTGGATTGAAAAGTAGTCGACCTAACCAAGAAACAAAAAAACTGTCCACATGGATGTTTTTTGGGGGCATTCCTCGAAGCGCACCTAAGTACTTCCACATAGCGCACCCGTTTAGGTGCGTTTATGTCTATTTATGTCCGATTGCTTTGCTAATAAATTTATAAAATCACAACTAATTATCGCACATGTTTCGAAGTTCATCCAATTAACTAGGCTGAACTAATAATGGGTAGATTTGAAAAGATCTGTATTAGGCCGAGTACTTTATAATCCACCCTTACCAACATTTTGTATTCACTTTTTGTTTTGTCTACAAAAAGACAAAACAAAAAGTGATTTTTTTAGCGTTGTTTACTAGTAAGCACTAATTAGTCTTATATTCATGTAACTAAATTTGTTTGTGTGTTGTGTTAGTGTCTAATAAATAATATTGTTTTTCTTTATTTATTTATAATCTGTGTCAAAGGTACAAGTCATAACTCATAGTGGTCCATCGTGGACCGTGTCTCTCAATCTCACGTACTAAGTCCGGGCTATCCGTGGATCTGGACCTTGCAACCCTTGATCAGCACTTTTCGACCGGATTTGTTTTATCTTAATGTTTTACGGAGGGTCTAGGTTTGATTTTCCGGAAATTGTACTTATTGTTGTGACATCGTTATCCATAAGAATGTAATAATGATAATAATAGTTACTAAAGACCTGTAACTGACTATTTACTAAAGTTTTCTTTACCACCTAGGGGTTCTAGGTAAAAGGTAACTAGGTAAAACGTATGTAAAATGTAATAAAAATAAACATAAAACAATATATCCTACAAGAAAAAGTTAGTTATATTTTTAACCGATGTTAAGCTATGTATATTTTTTATGTATATCTTTCATTGGTTTCTCCGTCAATTATTAATCGTTTTAATAGTTTCTCAATCAAATTATTACTGCGCAAAATAATTTACACTTAATTACGTTCAGTATAATAATTTATGTCCAGTGAACAAAATAACGCTTAGCTATTATAAGTTAAAAGCACATAACGCATAATTTAACGATTTGTACGCATAGCGTTGAGAGTTTTGCACACATTTAGGTTTGGAGAGCGCGTTATGACACCTCGCGTTATTATAAAATAGCGAATAAGGGCTTAAAAGTTTAGACGTTTTTGACATCGCCTGTACCTGCCTGGAACTGAACAATCCTGAAATTAATTAGCCGAGAGAAATCTTCCAGAAATGTCAAACTGTTTCCTAAACGAATGTATAACAATATTAACTTGGTCTCCTCTTCACAAACTTTCCTTTAATTATTATTTTGTTACTGTTATCACAGTAAAATGTGTATAGGCTTTAGCAGTTACGATATGTTCTGAAAATCTAGGTATTAATAGTATATTTATTTTAAGATACTCTAAAAGAGTATCTTAAAATATACTATATTCTTTTAAAAAAATCATTGACACGAAAGTTTGGATGTATGGTTGTATGTTACCTCTTCACATTGAAACTCCTGAACGGATAGGGCTAAAATTTCGCATTTTAGCTCCATTAGCTAAGACGCACGAAGCCACGGGCACAAACTTGAGATGGATGGGCAAGCGACTCCTGTATAGTACTCCAGTGGAAACGATGACCCATGTTGACAAAAATAAATAAATAAATAAAGCTGGCCAATTCACATCATTACACCAAACTAAGCAGAGCTTGTGATATGGGTACTTGATAATTGATATAGCCAGGTGGCCGGGAACTGGGGGCCATCTCTTGGCTGTTCTTATCATGGGGGGTTAATGCCCATAATCCCTTCGCTGGGCATGCGGGTTGTGGATTGCAGTTTATGGAGTGTGCTGCAAGGGACGCTGCTGCCCCCGGTGTATGTCCCTTAGTCGCCTCCTACGATACCCACGGGAAGAGTTGGGTTACATTACATAGATAGTTTTTTTATTATACATAGAAAACGACCAGAACACCCGGAACAAATATCTGCAGATCGTACAAACAATTGTCCCGAGGTAGGAATCGAACCCGCAACCTCTTGCGTCGCAGGCGGACCCTCGCCCACTGCGCCACAGATGTCGTCGTATGCACAAACAAATGAACCCATGCAGCTACGCTGCAAGGCCGTGCACAGCCTGTGCAGCGGTTGGACAGCGGTTTTAAAGATTAAAATAATATCAATCGTGTTCCAAGCAACACTTCTGTATTTGTATCCTTACTGTGTTCGTAAGTTTATTTGACTCGCTGACTTTCAATTCTTAATGAGTGACTTAACTGAATGAGTTCTTCAGATAAATATTATCAGATGAATTTACTGCTTTACAAAGGTTTTACTTGATTACTGCTAAGATTTAGTGACTTCTACAAGTAGATTTGATAGTTGACTTGATAAATTACTTGTGCCTAGTTTTGCCAATTTACTTTTTTTTCTGGTCAATTAATTATTCATAAAAGTGCCACCGTCTATATTGTTCCTTCATGTCCAGTCCATCCTAAGGTTGCTGGAAGAGATCGCCCTTAGTGATAAGGCCGCCCTATATACCTTAGTCTAAGTTTTATCTCTGTATTGTTTTCTGTTTTGCGTGGTATAATAAAGTGTTTTCTATTTATCTATTAATATTATTTCATTTATCCATCATCAAAGAGGTACTTCAAATCATTAACATTACAAGTGGCCAGTTTAGGGAGAGAGAGAGAGAGACTGAGATCCGAGCCAGGAGTATTATAAATAGCTTAAGGAGCTGAACCAGATGCTGGACGCCTAGCTTCAGTCTCCCGCTGTATCGGTCTTGGCATGAATTTGGATAAAACCAAAGTCATGATCAATTGTCACATTGATCCAAGGTCGGTGGTCGTACCTGGTCACCTTCTCGAAACTGTTTCCAAGTAGGTACACTTTGGCAGATCCTGCAGTTGGGTAAAACAATTTCGAGAAGGAGGCCAAAAGGGGGATCCAGCTGGGCTGGGCAGCATTTGGGAAACTACGTCGAGTCTTCTCTTCATCCATAACGCAATGCTTGAAAACGAAAGTTTTCAACCAGTGCGTCCTACCCGTTATGACCTACGGAGCTGAGACGTGGACACTCACGATAGGGCTGGTCCACCAGTTCAAAGTCGCTCAGCGAGCTATGGGAAGAGCTATACTCGGTATTATAAAATTGTAATCCAATTCCCTAGTGGTTTATCTCAAATTGTATATTAATTAGTGGACAGATATCTCTTTGTGGGCAACCACAGTACATGCGATCAATCAATTAATCAACCCTGTTAACCACTAAAACCGGACAACCAATTTCATTTTACCGCTGATTTTCCATGCTGGGCGGTGGTGATGGTATCGATTTTACAAACAAAGAAAAACCAATAAAGGAAGCGTTCTTTTATGTTGTTTTTATAATAAAAGAAAAATTCTTTCACCTTTGGGAAGCTATACTATCCCCGAAGAACATAGGCTAATTATATTTTCAAAAAAGTTAGGGATTCGTACTCAAAGCGTGCGAAGCCGGAAGGGTCCCCTAGTATAATATATGTGTGATTTATCATCCACGTATTCGAATTCTTTTATCACAATGCGTCACGTCAGATGTATGACTTATGCTATTTTATTTATGAAAATTTTCCAAATCACTCCAAAATGTAGACATATAGAAACATATTTAAAACTTCCCGGCTTCGCACGGTTTTAATACGGATCCCGAACTTTTTTGAAAATATAATATAGCTATGTTCACCGGGGATAGTGTAGCTTCCCAACGGTGAAAGAATTTTTCAAATCGGTCTAGTAGTTCATTACAAACAAACAAACAAAAAATCAATCCTTTCCTCTTTATAATATGGTATAGAAAATATGTAAATACAGCTAAACGCACGCCTAACTTTGTTTTGTTTAATCTTCCCTCGAAAATAAAATTATTAAGGAACCACTATACTACACTAAATTCCATTATGGGATAATTCTTAATACAATTTGCGAAATAATTTTCCAAATCAGTTCCATGACAAATAAATCGACAAACATACTTAAAAATTACATAAAACCGAACGCAAAAACATTATTCTATTTTTGAATTTGTTTTTCGTCGGTTGAATAGTAAAACTACATTGTAAACACTCCAATAAAAAAAATACAAATGTTAAAACAATGAAACAGTTAATAAACAGAATACTAATCGATTCAGGCGTACCAGTCGAGATGATCAGACAAGCGAATGACTCGGAAACACTTTATTCGTTTTGCAGCATCCTGGCAGAGAGCGAGGTTATCCACGAGCGTAGAGAAGACACATTCTTATTTAAAAATGGTGGTAAAATTTCTACCTAAAAGTGAACTTTAATTTTTATCATAGAAATCAGTCAACTAGTACTTACCACGGTCTCCACGGAAGATCAGCGCTATGGTACGATCTGCTCTACTATGGCACATGCTGAGTGGAGACCGATTTTGTCAGTTTCTGTCTTCTGTTTAATCTAAGTTTAATTTATAAGAGTCACTGTTTTGACAAAATAAAAAAACTTTTTACTTTTTACTCATAATCGTAACACAAGCTCTGCTTAGCTTAGGGCTAGATGTTGCTGTGTGCATTACATTAATCATCATTATCAGTCTATGTTAATTCACCATATCTGCCATAGCGCCCTCTTTTCAGCTCGACGCATCCAGTATCACCCGTTGTGGTCTCCACCCAAGAACACGTTTTCCCCAGCGGTTGTCGGTTCTTTGTGAGATATGGCCGGTCCACTGCCACTTCAGCTTGCAAATTGTTAGAGCTAGTGCTAGGTACCTTTGTGTGTTGTCCAGCATTATTTATTTATGAATAAAGGATTTTATCTATCTACCTAAAGTGCCCACTCCATTGCAAACCTATAAAACCATCGTTCTCAATGTAATGTCACGAAAAAAGGACAAAAATACTTGATTTGGCCGTCGGTCGTCGAATTGAATTTTTATTTTAGAGCTACATTGGGATGCCGGTCCAGCGTCTGGCACGTGCAATAGGAGTGAATGAAATTTCGCCCGACGACAGCTACTGGGTATGAAAATCTAGAGAATTGGCACTCGGATGAAAATAATCCAGTGTTTTGGTGTAGGGTCACGTTTTGTTATAAAAAGCTAGTGGATTGATATGAGGTTTTATAGCAAGCAGCGAACTGTATACTATTTGCATTGATTTCGTATAATAAGTACTATATTAATTCATTAAAATCAAAATCAAAAAAAGTTTTATTCTTTAGGCTTACAAATAAGCACTTAGACAAGTCATATTTTATACTATTATATTCATCATTTTTTTGCCCACCAGTGGAAGAAGTGAAAAAGAAACCACTACCATGTTATTATAACTAAATAAATAATGCTGGACAATCCACATAGTATCATCTAGCTAAGCGGAGCTATTAGATGACTGATTTACATAATAAAAGATATTCCATAGATCGATATTTTTATTATTTTATTTTATTTTTACATAAATAACGACCAGAACAAATATCTGCAGATCGAACACACAATTGTCCCGACGCGGGAATAGAACCCGCAACCATGAGGAAAGTTGAGTTCAAACTCATTTTAATTTCTATCAATTAAATTTCTATTTAAAATATATTTTTGTTCATTTAGTTTAGTTTTAGTACTTAAGAATACTAATTTTATAATAAAGAGCGTTACTAAAAATTATGAATTTATGTAATCCGAAATAAAAGAATTTAATTTAATTTATTTATACATAATAAATGAACAGAATAGACTTCGTTAGCGGTTATAGTAAATAACCTATTTAAATGCAATTTCCGGGGCTGCACCGACCAATAACAACCCTGTCAAAACTTACAAATAGCTTTAAAGTACTAACTAACCTTTAATTTTATTTTACTAACATTTTATCCATACACTCAAAAAACTGTTTCGTTTCGTGTTGATATATAGAAAATGGAAGACCTACTACAGTGTTCCATTTTCACAAATAGGTATATGACGCTTGCTTGCGAACTGATCCACCAGGTGGCGATGTTCACTTACAAAAACATTGATACCTTTCAACGTAGAGGTTTGAACGCCAATCGGGCTCTCCGCAGCAATAAACTAGCCCGTCTTTTAGTCGCACCAATTCACAAACTATGCAAATCGGAGAGGTCCGTGTACGTCATGGGTCCCTCAGTCTATAACAGGCTGCCGGCCAGAATCCGGGGGGATGCAACTTCCACAGCGGCCTTTAAATCGAGGCTACGCAAATGGCTTCTAGAAAACTCGTTCCATTCTATAAACGAGTTTACGAACTGCCCATTTGTGAAAAATAATATTATGAATGTAAATAAATATAAAGAATAAAGCAATCAATAATGTATTAATTTATGAATTTCTTGAATATATAAATGTGTAGTGTACTTAGAAGTTAGTACCTAGTGTTATTATTATAAACCACTACTACTATTGTACTCGACGTATAACTTGGTGTTACGAATAAATGTATTGTATTGTATTGATGTCCTAGGCTCAAAGAGAACCTATTAAGTACATCAAAAGAATACCTATTCGTAATATCGAACCCGTCGCAATCAAATGAAGGCCGTATCACTTTATCGCTATAGTTACCGTCCCATACCATAGAATCTCATAACAGAAGCCATAAACAATTTTATTCCTTGACTATAGGTTTGTCTTCGGCTTTAGCTGGAAAGAAAGAGGCATTTTCTCAAATAGAAGGAACCTGATATAAGCCGACATATTCGTGTCGCCGTGGAAAGAAAATAATAATAATAAATTATTTATTTTCAGACACGAGATCCATATACATAGGTACAAAATAAATTACTTAAAATAATTAAAACTAATATGTACACGAAACAAGAAATATACAGAAGAGGTAGGTTATATTCTTAGTGGCAATAGCTTTATACATGTCAGACAAGATCAAATAATCTGCCATAATCATCATCATCATCAGCCTATAGCAGTCCACTGCTGGACATAGGCCTCCCCCTATGAGCGCCATAGCGCCCTGTCTTCAGCTTGCCGCATCCAGCATCTAACCAGCAGTCTTACACAGGTCGTCATCCCACCTGGTCGGAGGGCGTTCTACACTACGTTTACCGAGTCGCGGTCTCCACTCGAGAACACGAACTCGAGAATGATCTGCCATACTCCTTAATAATTGCGAGTTATTTTACATGTCATCTTTAGACATATACGAAGCGAAAAGTCACTAGTAATTTTGATGTTGATATGGTACTTAAAATATGCATGTAGGTCTGTAGGTACATAAATGTTTTTTGAAAAAAAATATTTATTAGAACCAAATCGACCCAGTGTCATTATTAAGAGCGATTGAAAAAAAGACTTAAAAGATATTTAACGTTATATTTTCACGAAATAAATAGGATAATAAATAACATTAAAAAAGAGGGAAACCATATCAAGTTAATACACGAATAGCTTTACCAATCAACGTCAACGTTTTTTTCATGGTTTTGTATTTAATTACCTACATTATGTCGGCAGTCTGTTATAGGGATCTAGCCAAAAAATTAAAATAAAGAGGTAAAATAATTTAAACCTAAATCAGCACAAATTAGAATTCTCATTTCAATGAAGCCCCAAACAAACAGATCCCTTTTGTATATTAGGAAGATATTTACGCGATACAAAAAGTAAATCATGAAGGTTGGTTATTGGACGTTATTATTGCCCCGGCCGATGTTATTAGCCTTTTGCTGCATACATGATGAGAAATCAGACAACTTTTTAAATTCCTAGTTCTTACCGCGTCCCGTCAAAGGTTTTCGTGACCCACGCGGGGCGCATCCTTGTCTTCTTATTTGTGGTATTAAAAATGTCTTGTATTTTTTGAGTGAACGGCTTAACTAAGGAATATTTCACATGACGAAAAAAGATGGTAGATTTCCATGTATTTCTATGAACTTCATCTGAGGTAAAAAAAAATATGCATAAGGACCGTTGGAGTTGATAAACGTGTACATAGGTCGAAACTGTGACTCGATAATCTTTATATTTTTTTTCTCTCTCTCTCTCTCTCTTTGGGTAAATGTAAAAATATAATTTAATTTCAATTTTATATAATTATGCAATAATATGGATACTTTTATTGTTTCTGTACTCTCTGAAATAAATATTTTGAATTTCATTGAAAATAAACAATCTAGAAGAACAATAACAATAAAACGCCGTGTATACGAGTAAGTTCCACTTGATTGTATTGTACTAAAAAAAACTTCCAAACACATCCGGGAACCCATCTTTTTCATTCGTTTTCATAACAATAATATTTTTTTTAAACCATGACGAGATTCCATTCTTCTTCTTCTTTTTTCAACCCCAAGTCAGTGTCAGCAACTGTGCTTCCAGCCAGTATTTTTCATAGATTTGTTTAAAAAATATTGCTAAGCAACCTTTAAAGCCATGACAGCATGCAATGATTTTCCAGGTTCTTTCAGAAATCCCAGTTTTCCTACTACAACTGCAGCACCTTCATACATTTATACTTATTTAGACATTATACCGGAATAAATACGTTGCCATTGTTATTATTATTTTCTTTTGTAATTTGTTGAACACTGGCCGCGCCGTATTAAAAGTTTCCATAATGATTTGTTATATTTCTCGACCACAGTTTGGGGTCAGAAATTGAAATGGATTTATGTGTTTCATTATATTGTTTGGTAGTCGTTAGGCTAAAAGCGAAACGACAAAGATTTGTATAGGTTTAGTATATAAGAAATTTTGTTAGGTCGTAGGTTACGGATAGATTCCTCTTTATTCGATAAAAACCCGGGGCTGAATTTCACTTCATTAATCGCTTCACCATAAGAATATAGTGTCCACACAGAATGACACATTTTGACATGCGTCCCTTCATCTGTAGTTTTATACTAATATTATAAAGAGGAAAGGTTTGATTTTTTGTTTGTTTGTATTGAATAGGCTCCGAAACTACTGGACCGATTTGAATTCTTTCACCGTTGGGAAGCTTCACTATCCGCGGTGAACATAGGTTATATTATATTTTCAATATAGTTAGGGATCCTTACTAAAACTCCAATAAAGTAACCCAAGCTGTAAAAACATCACCCAATATAGTGAAATTCGAGATTAACGCGGGTGAAACCTCATAGAACAGCTAGTCTGCGAAACATTACTATTTACTGTTATGGTAAAGCGATTATTTTCGTGGAATAAAGGCCCTGTACGAACGAAGCTAATAACGCCACCTTAGTTTTAGAATAACTATGTATAAAGTTGCCCATATTTTTACACAATACAATAATCACAACATAAAAAAACCCAGTCGAACCAGTATTTCCAATGATTAGGTACATACATATCTACATAATAATCATATAATAATAATAATAAATAATAATTCTGGACACAATTCACACAGCATTATCTAGCCCCATGGTAAGCAGAGCTTGTGTTGTGGGTACTAGATAACTGATATACATAATACAATACATTACATAGATAGATATTTTTTATCATATGAACCATAAGATAGACAGCAACATTATTGTTTACTCTTACGTATAAACTTTTAAAGTCAAATCTCTTTTTTAACTAAAACTAAAGCCGCTTGGCTTTATATCTCTTCAAAATGATATAGCACTATAGAAAAAGGTAAAGAAATTCCACAAACGCATACAACAGCTGTATTTGAATGCAGCAACGCCCGCCCGACCGTTGTTGGTTGAGGAACTATTTTTGGCGCCTTCGTTAGACGCGGCGTATTGCCAAATTCGACAAAGTTTTGACTTGCTGAACTTGTTCGACAGAGGCGTATTAGGACTCTTCTGACTCTGGTGTGAAACCAGTACGACTCTTACGAAACCAAGAAGAAAGAAAAAAGAACCGAGTATAGAAAAAAAAGAATGCTTGACAATCCACACAGCATCATCAGGAAAAAAAAAACGCGCAAAAGTTTGCGAGATTTCATAATACGAACTTGAGGTTTGAGGTCGATGAATTACTTTCATTTGCGATGAATTGGCCAACAACGAGACTGACTCTTATAAAAGCCAAGTTTTAGTCACACTAAAAACAGCAACAGATGACCAAACTAGCTTTTCCCCACGGCTTTGCACGGCTTTTACTTATAATAAAAGTAATAATGTTAATGCAGGTCTAGAACCAAATCTATGCAAAATTTCAGGTCAATCCGTTCAATCGTTTTGGCGTACATCTTCACGCCAAGAAATATTTAAACATCTAAAGAATCAAAACTTTCGAATTTATAAATATTAGCTTGATAAGAAAATGTCTAAAACTTGTTAAGTTTAAGATTAAGCTCTAGATCCACCTCTGCACTGAACAGAACTTGAGAAAGAACCGTTGTCGCTCCGACCCAATGTTCCGTATAATGAACTCTCAAGTCGAGAATGTCTGTTTGTCAAACTTTGACTCGAATGACGCAAACTTTACATTGCGATAGTTACTTTTGTTACATCGTAGCTTTATCGCGTTTGTGTCTTTGGATTAAGTTTTTATGAGCAAAAAGTTCGGAGCAGAACGTTTGTTGCTTGGACCAGTATTACCAACTTACTAAGTTTATTTACCTAATATCTGTACTATAACTGTACCTAAAAAAACAAACTCGAGTATGAATTCAATGTACAATATAAACAATAAATTTTTAACAAAGAATCAAATAATAGAAACCAATTGGAACTAGATCCCTGACTTTCATAGTCTGTTTCAGAGCACACACCTTTAATATCACAAAAGTTTCCATAACATAGGACATTGGGACACAGGGAATAAGGAATAAGTTAAAATTTGCCCGCTTAAGGGTCCGGCGACCCTCGCTTGCAAAAATCGCTCCGAATATCGCTGTCCCTGTTTAACCCTTGCGCCGCGCCCCATGCGTGCGCGATAGCAATATTAGCCGTTCAAAATTTGGTTTGTTTCGTAATACCAAAAATTATGACTGAAAACTTTTTGTATTCTTCACAAAGTATTGTTATTCTGTAACTAGAAAATATAAGCTATGTTCCTTAATAAATAAAACGTAAGATATTTATGTTTTTAATACGAAAACTTGTCCATTTTCGCATAAAAATGTGCAAAATGCGATTGGCTTTCATTTAATTTCAGGTAAGTATTTTGAAAAAAAAAACTAGTTAGGAACCTAGATAAATACTATTCAAATACAAATAATACAATATTATAGTGGAAATATGCTTGAATTGGAAATCATTTTGGTATTACGTTTGTATGAAGAATTCGTCCCTCCGGAGGCCCCTTAAGCCAAAGCAAACACGAAAAGCTTAAATAACAGAACCAAGCTATGTAACTATCTTATCTTTCTTTCTTCCTTTCGTACTCTGGTTTTCGCGCCCCTTGGGTATAATCCCACTGTAAAAATTTTTAACTCAAAAACATTTTTATCAGTATCCTAAAGTTACTAATTTACATATTTTTGCAAAATTTGCCTTCCATTATCTGTTTGTTTATGTGTACGGAGAACGTAGCCGCAACATATGGCACAATCACGAAGGACGTGACCAATTTACAAAACATTCCTCAATTCGGCCTGAATACAACGCATTTATCATACACTGAACGGTTTGTGAAACAGGATTTTGAATATATTTCAAACTGTTGGATGTTACCGAAAGGGATTGCTTGGAGAGATGTCTAAAAGCTACACCTAAAACAATCATGGAGCAATCAGCTGGACATAGGCCTCCCCTAATGAGCGCCATAGCGCCCTGACTTCAGGTTGCCGCATCCAGCATCTGCCTGCAAGTCGTCATCCCACCTGGCCGGAGGGCGTCCTACACTACGTTTGCCGAGTCGCAGTCTCCACTCAAAAACACCTTACTCCAGTAGCCGTTGTCATAGGTTCATCGTGATATATGGCCGGCCTACTGCCACTGCACTAAAACAATTACTATGAATGTCAAAATCGCCGGGGAAAATCTTGAAAAAAATCCAGAAACAAACTTCGCAGGGTATTGTGTATGTGGATTTCAATAAGCCAGTTTTTACACTTCATCTCTGCGTTTTTAGAAACCTTTAGTTTTATGTAAATTCAAATGGATCTATTGGACTGCATGTACTAAAATTACCTAATACTATGACCATAAAAGCAATCGAACTCGCAACTTTCTCCAACTCAGACGCATTCGCCCACTACGTCACTGAGGACCGTATAAATTAAAACATAAGCCTTTAAATCTAAATCCCTAAAATTAGGCAGAAATAAAGTAGGTACTTCCCTCTAAAAAAGGGAACCTTTAGAATATCAGTCGGATTTCCAACAATTCCAAACTAAAGGGTTTGGAATTGTTAGAAAGTTCGCGATAAAATTTAAAGCAATCACTCTTACCTTCCCTAACACCTATAAAACAAATCTACTTTAATCGACTTTATTCCTTTATCGGATTTAGCGTTTTGTTCTCGATTCAAGGGCTTATTTCAATTAAAACGGTTTTTATATTTTTATTCAATCATACATAGTATGTATAAAAATCAATTGCTGTAGGATTTGAATACTATTTTGTTTTGTTTACTAATACGCAAAATGAAAAAAAATGCTCTAAAAGTTATATAATTTTATCTAATCAAAAAAAATAATCAAAAAATTATATTATATTCAAAAAGATATTGATGTATATATTTTGCAGGCAGATGCTTGATGCGTAAAGCTGAAGACAGGGCGCTATGGTGCTCATTAAGGGAGGGAGACCTATCCATCAGTGGATTATTAGGCCTTCGTCCAGCAGTGGTTGAAGATGATGTACAAACAACTTCTTAAAACATACAAAAATAATGTATAGTTTTTTAACCACCAGTATTTTGAGAATAAGAACGGCTTAAAATACAAGTTATCCGACATTTTCTTCCAAAAGTCACAGAGCCCTCCACAGAAGCTTTGTCTGACCCACTTCGGTATTCCCATCGTTCTTTACATTCCTCCGTTAATTTAAAACTAAACGCCCCCGTCTCGTAACAATAGATTGTCGCATAAATAACTTCCCTAAAAAAAGGGAGTACTGAAATTTATCGGCAAAACTCCTAAATTTCTGTAGGAAATTTACCCGAGTGCCCGGCCTGCGCAGGGAAAAGAATACAGCTGGTTCTCTTTAATTCATTTAAACTTGAACTCAATTGAGTGAATAATCATAAAAATGCTTACACACAGCATAATAAGATATCAGAGCTTTTCTACTAATGTATTATTTCTTTGGTCGCACACTGAGTGAGGTAACATTCCAAAACTGCAGCAGATTTTTGAAAATAAAAAAATATATAATAATCAAGCGGCCCACAACGGCCTAAACCTATAATAATAATAAATCATTATCATTATACGACGCAATCAGGGAAACCGATCGAAAACCCACCATCCCAAACAACAAAGTGTCTGTAGTTTAGATAAGAAGCTAATTTAACACCTTCATGGCCCACACACGCCATGTCCATCTGAAGGTCATTGCAGATTGGGGCTAAGTTTTGCTATCGGAAGCATTGCTATCGGAAAATTGATCCAGCTGTTTTCTCCAATCTATACCAATGTCCCAATTGAGAATTCATGAGAATTAGACTCGTTCCGAGTAAATCTACTTTTTATACGTGAATTAGTTTGTACAATCTAGGTGTGGGAATAAATTATTCATAAAATAAGTCCCTTCCCTGAACAGGTTAAATTGATATAGGGACAGACATTGATTGACACAATACAAGAATACAAATGAACATTGTGGTAACCTTTGTATTTTTATGAAATTAAAAAGAACTGGTCCTTGTCCATGTAAAATACTCTTACTAGGTTTTACGCAGTTGGGATACGTACACAAATCAATAAACTTATGTAGTCTCAAAACCGTTATCAAGTAGAATAGAAAATGAAATTTTTATTTGCATTCCAAAATATACAACACTACTAAGTAGGAACTAATAAAAACTATAATTAAATTACGAAATAGTACAAAGCTGACGAAATTAACGGCGAGAACTCTAATAGGCTACCGGCTCAGCTTTAAATTATTATGAAAAGTACATAGGTTTAACTTATTAAACCTACCAAAGAAGTACTTTTTAACGGGTATTTATGGCATCTTGTTTACCTATCTGTCCCAGCGTAAAATAAATAGTACGCAAACACGATAAATACCAGATAAATCGTACTAATAATTATGTGTTCAGGTATCAAATATTGGCTAAGTTAACTTACGGTTAAAAAGTTCAACAAGAAGGCAGGTAATTTTAGGTACAATTCGACTAAAAACCACCGTTATACTTCAAATCTAGATTCAGACTTAGATTTATTGCAGCGCAGCACTCTAAAAAGCACATTAGCGAGTTAAGGGCAGTTACACAAGAAAGCCACACATAAAGCTAATCTATAGACAGTTAGACGGCATTGGAATAGGCACATCGTCAGTGCCAAATTTTCTTTTACTGAGCTGACGTCTTCGAGACCGCCCAATTCTGCGACGACATGAGTGACATTTGACACAGGGTTGCGCAACTTTTTGTGCCCAACAGTCTGTAACTCAAAGTAGACTGATTAAAATCAAACAAAAACATATTCAGGAACATAAAAAGCCACAATTTAATATGAACAGAATGGTAGATAAATTTTATTTCAATAAGTAGGGTGGGAAACACATAATATTGATTCCCATACCATGGAACCATTAGCTAAGCCTAATAGACCGCTATTACCTAAAGATGGCTACGATAATAGTAAAAAATCTATACCACTATTAAAAGTATTGAAAGGACTAAAGTATGATTCCTACGGTCTATAGGGTATTACGCCCATTTCTGAAAAGTGTCTCAATTATATTCTATAGTGCTAATAAACGAGTGCCATAAAATACGTTTAAAATTGTCATTTTTATTTCTGAGTGGTATTTTCAAATTGACGAAGTCGCTGGACACTGAGGACGCCATATTGTTCTGTGTCATGACATGACAGTTGGCTGTGTACCTGTGTAGATACCTAAAGAAATGCGCTGATATTCCTGATGACAGTTGATACTTTTTAGGTTACGTACTCAGCCGTATAACGCAATAATAATAACATTGCGCCTACTTTTTTTATGTTGTTAAAAACAGATTTTAAAAATATAAAACTTAGAATTGAATTTTAAAATTTATTTTCCGCTGGTTTTAATCCCTGTACAGTACAACGAAGGAAAATATAAAAATCAAACCGCGGTTGAATCTCCCGCGTAGTGTAAATCAAAAGGACAATGCGTACGAAGCCGGAGGCAGAAGCTCATATGCTAGCTTCTAACAGTTGATTCCAAAACTTCCGAATCGCGTGCACCCTAATCGGTGGGCCGAGTCGGCCAGTAATTAGTATTTATGGTTCACACACAATAACCCGGGTACGCCATATTTTCGTACGCTACGTAGAACCTAATGGGCTAGTTAGTGTAATACAATTTTATTGCACCAGTCTAATAATTTACTTTTTTATCGGGAAATGTCTAGCACTTAAGAAAGCAGCGCCTATGTTTTGATAGCCAGATGACCTAAAGAATTCTTGAATTATTCAAAATCGTCATAATAATTATTTTACTTTTGAATAGGTACACTACTTATTTACAAACTATGTTGGCTCGATAAAAGTAACTCTAAATTTTCGAGTCGACAGATTCGCATCTCTATCGGTCAAAAGTACCTTTGTCTATGGAATATATTCAGTCTTCCTTCACTCACCTGTCAAGAACAAAGGAACTTCATAGTCGTACTGTATTTACCAACGTAAGAAGTTTATGACACTCTGAAACAGACACTGGCAGAGTCGTAGCGAAAAGCAAGCGGCGCCAAAACAAAAAAGAAGTTGAAGTATATACCAACATGAGATCCGTGGACCGGTGAATGATGATTCTTTGTCAATGACAATATGTGCCTGGTTGGACACTTCACTGCAAGTGTCAAGTAATGGAAAATAATTGTAAAATAAATTATTTATGTGAAATAAGTTGTGTGAATTATGAAGATTGTTTGATATTTTCACCAGAGCCTAGTACGTTTTCTAGCAGGGCGTACCACGTGCAGGTTAGGTTGGCTTGGGAGACGAGATGTTCGAGCTCCCTCGTAGTTAGAGATATATTGTGTGACAGTAAAGTCATCGAGCAGTAATCATGCAACCACACCAATCAATCAGCTGATACTTGACACCTGCCGTCGGCGGCTGTTAGTTTGATTGCGGGGAACCGCAATGTTGTGTCTCGTTCTTAAACCGGGGACAGCCCGTCGTTACAGGGCGTAATGTACCATTCGCAGCGAGCATGATAAACGTAACGTAAGACGAATATAATAAATATAATAGCATTATAAGTTACACCGTGTGCTAAGATCTGTCTCATTGCTCGTTGCGAGCACCTTCTTTCCCCGTACTGCGTGCACGAACGCTCGCTGTGATACATGTTACATTACGCCCCGTATCGCCGCCGGTCAGAACCCGGCTTTAAATTGCTAGGTGGAATCTTCAAGATTCATGTCTAGCTTAGAATTGTTCAGCATATTGTGTTATTTCATTGATGGTATAATAACATATTTGATTTCATTAACTTGTGAAAAATTACCAGAAATCGCCAGTGTAACACATGACTTTATCTTTACCACCTTGTACCTATATCATGTTTTATGCAATAAAAATCTTATTTATCATTTAACATTTTAATGGGATTGTAGAAGAACATTTAAAGTGTCATTTTACGTTATATTTATATCATTGAAAACTGTTATATTTTATTAGACACTACAGAAGCCTGAGCAAACAAATAAATGTTTCCATTGTATGCAGAAAAGTTGAGATCTATGTTATTTATCAAACGATCCACGAAAGGTTCCCAACTCTTTCACAGGAAACAACATAGAAGCAAACCTTCAGAGAGCGAGACAACCATCAAACACGTCATCGCAGGATGTATCGCTAGTGGTAGCAACAGCAGCGCACCTCATGCAGGGGCTAACGGCTAGTGGCTGGAGACGCCAGCTAATTAGCAGCTAGTGACCTAGAACTTACAGAGTTCTTACACAACACAAAAGAGGTTGTCGTTTGTGTTGTGTTAGCTTGATGATTATGAAGATGTTTTGCCGTAATCACCATGCTTGGAAGGCGGATTATCCAAAATACATGAAAGGAAGCTACTGTCCTTCCTCGTCAACAGTATTAAATACTTTGATTAATCACCTTATGAAAAAAGTTTGAAGGTACTTAAACCATACAGCCGAACATAGAACCTCCTCCTGTTTTCTAAGGCGGTTAATAAAGGGATATTTGGTGAAGTAAACCACTAGGTTAAGTTAAGATACTTACTAAAACTACTACTTATTTTTTCAGAGCAATTATGCTTACAATTATTATTGTAAAATTCAATAACTGCTCAACATTTTTCTCGAGACTGGCCGCCAACCACATCACAGATCCGTAAATTGCACGCTTTATAAAACACTCCGTATTTATGTCCTCCGGCAAGACATGTGTAAAGTGTCCATTACATGAAGATCCCTGGAGACAGACGTTTTCCACTACATCAAGAGAAACGGAGGGAAAGAAGGGGGTCATGCTTACTTGGTGCTCGTATAAAGCATGACTCAAGACGTCATGCCCGCAGCAGCCTTTTTCTGAACGAAACAAAAACTAAGCGATTGTTTTGTAGGTTCTACTTTTAAAAGTTTTTTATGTTAGAAAAGTTTCAAAGAGGTTGCAGTTTCTCTGTTCTATTTTCAAATTACTAGGACCAATCTATTACATAAAACTGAAATAAATATGTAGTCAAACAAATGACTCAAAGTCCTTTTTAAAAAAATTACGATTATAAATTCAAAAAACATCTTATTCATTGAAATATTTTTGGAAATAATGAATTAGCTGTCGACGGTTTTTCTCAAAACCACCAATTAAAATCTCCGATTATATTTTAGAAGAACGCCACCTCAAAAATCAGAACTTAAATCTATGAACACAGATTCTTGTTCTGTTTTTCGAATTTGCTTTTAATTACCGGATTAATAAAATTGGTAATTAATAAATAACGAATACATTTAATTTAATTAGCACCTATACCAAAAATATCTAAACCTTAGCTCTTTAGGGTTTTTAGACATACTATATTATATCATCATATCATCATCATCAGCCTATATCAGTCCACTGCTGGACATAGGCCTCCCTCCTATATATAGCATATGTTTACCGCGGTTAGTGTAGCTTCCCAACGGTGAAAGAATTTTTCAAATCGGTCCAGTAGTTTCGGAGCCTATTCAATACAAACAAACAAAAAATCAAACCTTTCCTCTTCATAATATTAGTATAGAAAATAAAATAGATGTATTTTCTTTAATAAACATTTTCCCCCACTTCGCCTTGACTCGCTAGAGCTACAGTTCTTGTTCGCGAAAGTTTGTTTACACCCAAAAACCTAGAGCAAATTAGCAAAGACATATCGCCGCTTGAAAGCACATTAGTCGGCACCCTCCGTATAAACGAATGCAAATTACAGCAAAAAGCCAATAACGCTTGCAACTGAAGTAAACCCATCGCTCTGCAACTTGCAACGTTGCCGAAACGTCTGCGAGTATAAATGCCGTGGTTTCGGTGGATAAATAAAATGATCTCTGTAGTGTTGTGGGCGAAGGTCCGCCTGCAACGCAGGAGGTTGCGGGTTCGATACCCAACTCGGGACAAATGTGTATGATTTACAGATTAAGTCTTAGGTGTTCTGGTCGTTATCTATGTATAATAAAAAAAAAACTGTCTATGTAATTTAATGATGTGATAATGATAAGGTTTGCTGGAAGAGAAGTCTTTCTTAAGGTTAAGTTCACCTTTGTATTAATTTTCTAGAATAAGTTTTGTATATAGTTTATCGTGCAAAAAGTATTAAAAAAAATTAAAAAAAAAATATTTATTAATAATAGCAGCAGTTGCAGGTCGCAGTAGATGGAGAGTGAATTGAGTTAGAGAACACGCTAGAATCTTTTTAACAAATAATATATAAATAAATAATACTTGACAATTCATATAGATAGCCTCAAGCTAATCTAGCCCAAACCTAAGCAGAGCTTGTGTTATGGGTACCAAGTAACTGATACAATATAGACATTACATTGATAGATATTTTTTATTATACATAGAAAACGACTAGAACACCCTAGACAAATATCTGCAGATCGTACAGACATTTGTCCCGGGACGGAAATCGAACAAGCGTCCTTCTCATGTCGCAGGAGGTTCTTCGCCCACCGCGCCAAAGAGGTCGTCAAAACAGTGGACTTATATTGGCCATTATAAGTTCACTGTTTTGACGACTGATAATGACCGACGTGAGATAATCAATTTTTTTATTTTTTATTTCAATGTATTTATTAAAAATGAACAAAGAATTATCTCTAAGATACAATGGAACACTGGAAAGCACATAAGTATAAAACTGTGTCGCACCTCCCAGCGCTCAAACTCAGGGTAAGGTTAAGGCCGATCTCACCAAACAGAAAGCATGGTTTAATTTTGTACTGTAAATCTTGATTAACCAATTAGTTAGTACTTATGGCACTTTGTTTGGCGAAATCGGGTTCTAGGAGATCTGACGGTAACTATACAAAATAATATTAAAAAGAAAAACTAATATAAGGCAAGAAATATGAATCAGCCGATTATCTCACTTAAGAACAATACTAATCATTGTAAGTGCCCATTTGTATATGCTCAAGCAAGAGATTTAAGCCAAGAAACCTCGGAATAGAAGCTATTGACTTTAACGCTGAAAATACAAATTGAAAACAACTTTTCAGGAGTTTCAGCAATAGTACGAACTAGCAACGTACGAAGTGCAAACTAATAAAAGTACATACGTAAAGCAACTGGGAAGTACGTAGCGACTAAGCAAAATGCGCTAAGCAAAACTTAAATTTAGTTATTAGTAAAATATTATTCGGTCTAAGCTCGGCCTAATCTCCAAGTCTGCACAAGCAAAGCATTAAAATAATCTTTTTTATCTGTGTATCTGGATGGAATAGCGTAAATTACGTATCGCTTTATCTAGATGAGATGGCGTGCATTATTATTATCTCTCACTTTCTACCTACTTGCAGGCTTAATTTTGTTTATCACAGTACACATTTTAAGAGCTTGCGTACTTTTGTTTTTTATACGATGTATTATGACGTCACAAATCCAGGCTTCCGGGAAAAGCAAAATAAAAGACGTTCGCGCCATTTAAAAATATCATTATCATCCAAAATTTACGAAAATTCGTGAGGCACAGATAACATTTGATTTGAATAATCTTGATTACTTGCCAAATTGTACATGCCTCACGAATTTTCGTAAATTTTGGATGGTTACAATACGCCAACTTAATCCATAATAAATGGTGTTTATTACTAACCAATGGATGAAACGTTCTTAATGTAATGGACGTTAGAAGTTTTAATACACACCCGCTAATAGAACACGCGGGAACTGAACGAGCTGCGAATGAAATACTGAAGTTAAGAGAGACCAACATCCGTGCCTGAATTTACCTCTTTACAAAACCGACCAAAAATTTCATAACACACTTTCCATCCTTTGTCGCAAAAATGAGGATATATTTAAAAACGTCTGATCATCATCAGCCTATAGCAGTTCACTGCTGGACATAGGCCTCCCCCAATGAGCGCCATAGCGCCCGCCCTGTCTTCAGCTTGCCGCATCCAGCATCTACCTGCAGTCTTTCGCAGGTCGTCATCCATCATCATAAATCAAGAATTGTAGTATTGTAATTAATACAATACAATTATTCATTAATAACGCCAAGTTACAAGTCAAACAAAATAAGGCTAGCTATATAGTATACAATATATGCCGGTGATTCAAAAGCTTGCCAAACTATTATCCAGTGTGTCACAAGCTAGTACCGCGTTCACTGGTTTGGAAATTAAAAACATGGCTTTTGAAGTTTTAAAGAGGAAAGTTGAGCTAACCCGATGCCTACACACTTCACTTACATTTTATTGCTAAAGGGTTTCCTCAGGGACGTACGGCACAGTATGTAAAGAATACAGTAGATGAGCTTTTTCTACAGCATCAGATTCTAAACTTCAGTACTGCGAGGGCAGCTCGGAGATTAATGGCAAAGCTTAGTTAACTATTGCATTAACTATTGCTTTGTTCCTGTTTTAATTTCATAAATTAGGTTCTGAAAATCACCTGTGTGGTTGTAAGTCATTTTGTTATGTATAAAATATTAGCAATGTATATTATTAGGCCCTAAATAATCTTCATGTAGGTATGGTATGGTAAGGGCATAATTTTTATTTTGTTTATCTTGTAGTTTTATCGTGTCAGTTTACTTTATTTAGTTTAATGTGTTTTTAATGCATGTTTTTCTTGTGTTTTGTATGTGCTAATAAAAAGATATCCATTCTATTCTATTCTAAAAAGTATGTCATCAAGTCCACTGCAACCTGCAACCTGCAACCAGTCTGTTCGTGACACGCTACGCATATACTCGAGATTGTCTAACAACAATCGAACTCAAGCAGCTACAATCCGCCGCTTGGGTGTACACTGCGCGCGCAGCAATGCGACAGCGGCTTTTTTTTTACAATTCACACAGCATTATCTAGCCCCATGGTAAGCAGAGCTTGTGTTATGGGTACTAGATAACTGATATACATAATACAATACATTACATAGATAGATATTTTTTTTAATTATACATAGAAAACGACCATTATCTTTGTATTTTTATTCAATTGAATACAGAAATCAGATTATTTATTTGAACACATGGGACACAGAGGTATATATTAGTATGAATATGAAATCTTAGAAAGCTTGGATACAAGAATAGTTGATTGCCCCGCGGCTTTGCCCGCGTAAAAATCTATGTGTCAAATGGTTTATAAACCTTACTCTTGAATAACTCTATCTATTAAAAAACCGCATCAAAATTCGTTGCGTAGTTTTAAAGCTCTAAGCGTAAAGATCGTTTTAAAGATCATAGGGATACATAGACAGCGGGAAGCGACTTTTTTAATTGTAGTGATAAAGTACGCTACCATAACAAGCTCACTTACTGCTTGTTTCATTATTGTCGTATGCGATATAAACTGCGTATAAAATGTTTCTGACCTAGTTAGAAACTCCTAGGAAACCTTCAGTTTATAATGCCTTTACACCTGGATAATGATCATCATTCTAAACTGGCATCATCCACTGCTGGGTCCATTTTACCAGCTTCTTCCGTCCTTTGGACGATGACGACGGTATTAGTGATGCCGCGGACGAAGGTCTGCCTGCGACGCAGGAGGTTGTGGGCTCGATTCCCGCCTCGGGACAAATGTTTATACGTTTTGCAGTAATCAATTTGTTCTGGTCGTTCTGTTCTTTTTTCGATGTAAAATTAAACATAACGGCTTCACACACTCTTTGCATGTAGCCTAATTCCGGATACCATTTAGCTCGAGTATTTTTTAATTTATATCTATAAAAAAAAAATAAAAGAAAAAAAAATATAGGAATCTTCCTAGAAATAAAAGATGTACAAATATTTTTCGATATCATTTAGTTGACAGACAGACAAGGTCATTCTCGTGACCCCATAGGAATTCCCAAAATCTTATTGAAGCATTGTAAGTTTTCACCATTGCCAAACTTAATAAGAATAGGCCGTAGAAATATACAGCTTATTCTTATTAAGTTTCAAGAAAAAGCCAATCTTTTGGGTATTGTAAAGACCTCTTAACAATACCCAAAAGACTAGCTTTCTCTCGAAACGTGGCATCATTATTATTTTCTGCGCTAAAAGAACAATTCAAAAATGTATCTTTTGAAATTCTTTTATCAGCGAAACTATAAAGTGGCTCATAAAGAGGAATATTTCATTAGTAAAGTTTTTCTCCCATAAAGCCAGTCCCCTGGTTGTATTTGCACAAATTGCCTGTTGAAAGCCGTGGTAGTAAAAACGATAGAGGGTAGATGTGAAACTCTGAATCGACCTTGGTTTTTGCACTGAGACAATAATCCTACTTATTATATTACGTATAAAAGCGAAAGTTTGTAAGTATGGATGTTTGTTACTCTTTCACGCAAAAACTACTGAACGGATCGGGCTGAAATTTGTATACATTTAGTTCATTGCATAAAATATAGCATACAAACTTACTCAGATTGAAACATTTTGGCATTTTATGCTTGAATAAAGAAACTGCAGAAGGAGGAACGCGACTCAAAAGTGTCAGGATTGACAAAAATCTTGCAATCAAAATTTTTATATAGTTATTTTAAGTGCAATAAAGTGTTTATTCATTCATTCATTCACTGAATCTTACCGTGATAATAGCACCGTATGGACTTCCTAATTTTTTTTTTATCTATGGACGTTTCTACAAAGATTACTGTCATTGTAAACAGATTAGCTAGCAGAATTGGGTCCTTAGTGTAGTCCTTACACCTTTTATGACACAAATTATTGTTATACCAAGTATTTTACGTTGACATACCCTTTTACTAATAATGTGAGTTTCACTTCTACACCTGTTTGATATGGCCTTACCTGTTTTATTTAAAAGAAACCTTATTCGACTCACGTCTACAAATGCCTTTCAGTTTTGTTCCCCTTTCCTAAGATTGTTATTCGAACGATAGCTTTTCTAGTGTAGCGAATAAAGTTTAACCACTCGAAAGTACCTTCGCATCTAGGTATAGATAGATAGATATAAAACACTTTATTATACTACACAAAACAGGAAATAATAAAGAAATAAATAATTAGAATAGAAGAAGTATAAAGGGCGGGTTTGTCGCTGAGATATCTTTTTCAGGCAACTATAGGATGGACTCGACATGAAGAAACCATACAGACGGTGGCGCTTGACGGATAGAATATTTAGAGTAGAAATAAATCAAATACTTACACTACATACTATAGAACTTACATAGACATAATAAAGCTGCAATAATAGTATAGTGCTAGTAATTCAAATACAGGACAATCCACATAGCATCATCTAGCCCAAAGCTAAGCAGAGCTTGTGTTATGGGTACTAGATGACTATCGTACGTATGTATGTACATATTCTAATAATTATAATAAATAGATCTCTTTTTTCTTAAATTAATTATACATAAAAAATATCCAGATCGCCCGTGAAAAATATTTGCAAATCGCACAAATATTTGTCCAAAGGCGAAAATCTAACCGGCAACCTGCTTCGCTAGCGGACCAACGCCCGTCACATCGGTCGTCAAAAAATAATCTACTGATTTTCATCAACATGTAGGTTCATTTAAATACTTTGTTGGAAAAAATAAAATGAAACAAGAATAAATTAACTGAAAACTCGCAGGAAAGTTTAACAAACAAAAACTTTGTAAATGATAATGATGTCTACAGAAGTTCATAAGAATATTGCTTCATTATAAATTAAATCAAAAGAAACAAATCTTCTATAAATATTTAGGGAGATTATTTCTTGACTAAATGGGTTCTCGTTTCTGCCCACTTCTTTTCACCTTTAAAGGTCAGCTTACTCAAGTATAAAGAAACTTTTAAACACATAATAAACCCTGGAAACACTACGCTTCTTATTTTTAGTTCTTATGTATTTTGACAGTCGAGTAAAAATAATGGTATCTAATATGAATGATGCAACGGAGATTTTATTTATTTATTTATTTGCATGAATGTATGTACATATAAAAGGTCTAAATTCTAAATATGTCCAGATACAAACTACCTACTCTGGTGTGCATAATTGTCAATAAAAAAATCATACGAAATCTTAACCAATATCTAATGAAAAATTATACAGATTTAAATAGAAAGAAAAAATAGTATATAAAGCAATAAAATTAAAATAAATTAGTCAAACAAGATATGTCAATTAGTTTTAAAATTCAAATATTCTTTGACATCATAAAAACAGTTTTCTAATAACCAGTTTCTTAATTTGGTTTAAAACTTGTTTAATGGCAAATCTTTTAAAATTTTTGGTAATTTATTGTAGATAGTAATGTCATGATAGTAGGAGTTACGTTTAACAAGTTCTAGCCGACAATGCGTATAATCTATTTATGTGTCTTGTATGTCTAGTCAAGACTTCTGCGTGTGTTTTAAAATACTGCGGAGAATCGGAGATGCGGAAAAACGACTGGCAGCGACCGAAAAACTACATACATGTACGTTTTTGAGCGTGCCGTTAATTTTGTAAGGCTTACTACTTTAACATTTATTCTATTAATTGTTTACACTAAGCTAAATCTCATGTAAGTGACAATTTTTTTGAATAAATATTTTAAAACCTAAGGCTAAATAACGGGCCGTATTTTGTTTTGTTTCTTTACCCTCTCGCAACTCGACAAATTTTACGAAAAGGACTTCAGAACTTTGAAACTATCATGGTTATTAATACAAAAACCATTTAAGTATAACGGGATATTTACCATGATTGGATTTATGAATTTTCCAATATCAAATCATGGTAAATATCCCCTTATTTAATTACTTTTGCGACTCCAATACTGACCAACTAACTGCAAAGAAAACTAGAGCAGGTAAGTAAACCAGATTTTATAGTTAGGTGAAGTATAGTTAGGTTTTTTAGTTTTGAATTTGTGAATTCGCCAAGGTCCGTGATCAAAAGTAAGTCAATATACCGTCCGAACCCGTAACATAAGGTCTAGTCGAGGCCAGGCATCATCCATCAAATTGGCCACAGGGAAGCCACGGGTAATCCTACAGGGTCCCGTCGGACTGTCCCACTACCCCCAAGGGACTCCAATAAATATGTCTTCAGGCCCGGATTTTAGAAATTACCGTTAGACCCGGGATTTGGCAAGTTTTCCCTAGTGAAAGATGGGTAAAAATGTCTATGTTGTAGAGGTTGGATATAATAACAGAGAGTTACCTTTGTAGACAATATAGCAGGAACCTAGTGAAGTAATCACGGTATGACAAGTCACTTTACCTCCTCGTTTGGGCCTCCCCACGTTCGGCAGTAGTGGTTTGTTTGTTTGTGTTGATAAAGAATGGGCTTTGGCTAAAACAAACACTTGACAATAACTACACCATGCAAAAAACGTATAATAAGTCTATTTAATTAACTTACCAGACAGGGCAAGACAATCATAATAAATACTTGCCGTACACGGCCTACGCCTTCTACGTCGCGTCGTAGCCTTCTACGACGTAGCAAGCTACAACTATGGCTGACACATCTTTATTTTGTGAAGAAAATTCTGATACTTAATTAGTGAGATCTAGGTACATTGCACAAATTTTATATAATTTTTCGACATGGTTCTGTAATTAGTATAATTGGCCTAAGGTCGTTCTGATTACATTAAATAAATAAATAAATAAATAAATAAATAAATAAATAAATAAATAAATAAATAAATAAATAAATAAATAAATAAATAAATAAATAAATAAATAAATAAATAAATAAATAAATAAATAAATAAATAAATAAATAAATAAATAAATAAATAAATAAATAAATAAATAAATAAATAAATAAATAAATAAATAAATAAATAAATAAATAAATGTCTAAGTGCTTGAAATAGATGAAATAAATGACTTTAATGACAACGAAGTTTAGGGGTCGGTACATATCTGACGTAAAATGCGTCGAGGTTATCTATTTATTTCTTTACGCCTAGTCTGAATGCATCAATCAAACTACACGTGGCGCGATATATTATGTCGACTGAAAATGCGTTGTCGGAACAGACGCGCGCTGTACGGTCGTAGCACTAATGCATCATTTTAGTGTGAAAGGTTGAATGTTTTATTAGATATTTGTCTGTTCTGGTGTTACACGACCGATAATACGCGACGCATTTTCCGTCAGATATGTACCGACCCTAGATTGACAAAAGCTCATCATGACCTACTATAGTTCATCCTTGTTACCTACATTCTTATTATATTGTATTCCAGAAGGTAAGGAAGACATAAAATCATGTTAACTAATTTAATTGTTTGCTAACAAGAACGCAACCTAAACATGCAAACAAAAAGCCTAAAATCGCTGAGCAGTTGAAAATGGATAGCTCTACGCTCTCGCTTGATAAGGTACTGTGTAATTTTATTATACCTATAGGAAGATACATTTAATTCGTACCTTGGCAATGGGCTCTAAAATGCCGCTCTAAACTGAATTTTCAGGCGCCAGAATTCCTCAAAATATCAAAAGAATAAAATGTCTACTAGTAATATATACAATTATTAAAAAATACACAACATTTGAGCCCTCTATAGACTGTTTCAAACTGAAAATGAAAATGAAAAGTTTTTATTTCTTTAAGCTTACAAATAAGCACTTAGACAGGTCATATTTTATACTATTAAATTATTTTATAGTTCACTTCAATTTTTTGTCCACCAGTGGAAGAAGTGAGAAGAAACCACTAGTATGTTCATAACTTATGTGTCTAGTACATTTACAAGACTATCAAGAAAAAATAACTTTAGGTCCTACTCAGACTACAGATAAAAAATCCGAGTGCAAAATCTCATTTGAACATAAGTTTACTTTAAAAATATATTTAACGAGACTCGAGGAGAGATCTCTCTCTCCTCTCGATATCGCATGAATAACTTTTACAACTTTATCTTTATCTCAATATATCTACCGATGTTAAAATGCGACGTCTGGTGTTAATACTTTTGTTAAGTATCTACTCGTACAATAAACATAGGATCCCGACAAAAGTATAAACTCCACAGTCTATACTTTTTAAGTAGGTACTAACTTTTTTTCGGGGCTCTTGCAAAAACGTTTTATTTGATATCAACATTTCATATCAGGTACTTAGTTATTGCTACGTATGTATCATAGCCTCCAGTGTCGAATAAATTTCTAAATGTCTACCTATCTATCTGTCAATATAGGTATCTAGATATTTAGGGTGTCTAGTCTACCCTATTATATTCTGCCTTTACCTTGTTACTCTGTTTATGTATCATTCGCTATCCAATTGCTAGTTTCCAACGAGAAATAAACTGCTAAAATAATGCTAGTAAAAGCGGCAACCTATCACCCGTAGACTAATAATCATGGGGTAAGACCAACCCCTTTTCACCCCGGATTTATATTAAATTCCTTAGTCCAAATTTGGCGAAACAATGCGAATGGTATGGCCAGCCACGATTTTATTATTTCTTTACGTATTTCGTCCCTCTATAAAAGTTTTATGTTTTGTTTCTTTGGTGAAACTTAAGTGGGCTTGAGAACGTTTTTATAGGTAGTTTTTTTTACCGACTTCGGAAAAGATGGTTTATCTAGCTTTAGGAGCCTACCTAGTTTGCTTATTAAGGACTGATCCAGGCATTTAATTTCACCACAGGGTTTATTCTTGTTTATAAGAAATATTTTGTTATAAGTTATAAGTTCATGTGCTATGTTGATTCACCTAGCTTTTAAGATCTTTTTGTACATAGTTTCTACAATAAATTTATATGTTACTATTTATTTATATATTTTTAGCCATTATTGTCCCACCGCTGGGCAAAGGCCTCCCTTTTCTCCTTCCACTCCTCGCGATCCAACGCTGCAACAGGCCATGATGGAAGATATGCCTCGAGCTCGTCACGCCATCTCATCCTGGGCCTTCCACGTCGCCTCTTAGCGTTGGGTGGGCTTCACTCTGTGGTAAAATTAAATGTAATAATGATTTAATAAATGAAACATAAGACTTAAATTAAGATTTAAACAACAATGTTCGTAGTTGACTCACATTCACAATGAATCAAAATATAGTATTTAAAACTTTATCTTTATGACACTGAAGCCACATCTCACTATTTGAATAAAATACTCAGTAGTTAAGAGTGTATAATACCTCAAACTGCTAATTTTCAACTCCGCTGGATGTCCATATCGTCTAAACTACTGAATATTTAACTTTGAAATTGATATATGGTAAAGTTCAGGACTTAATCTATCGATCATATGTTTCGAAAACACGATTCCATAAAATTTTCTCGATAGAAAAAAATCGCAAAGTTACCTCTAAATTTTTACTAAAACCTAAATTTCTCAATAAATACAGAAGTTCAGATCTTGACAATAAGCGTTTTAATAGAATTAAGTATAAATAAAAATGTTATATGTTTCGGTTTTTTCAAATAATGTCCTAATTAATAGGTAATAAGCTAAAACTTGATTTTGAACTTGCGTTGCAATGCCCTGTCCCGCTCTTATGAACGCAAAATCATATGCCTTTTCACCCAAAGTTGAGGTTGTATGGGCCCTTAACATAATTTATCGCTAATGAGAATTTATCTACTTCCATTGTTAAATGATAATACTCACAGTAATTAATATGTAATTAATTACACATTTGCGTATATTAGTCGAACAAGACAATCCTTTTGACGAGATATTCAATCTGTAACATGATTATATTAATTCCACTCAAAACAACTAAATTAATGTTGAATTGAAGTTTTTTAATATTTTGTATTTAAAATTCGTACAAATAAATATGAAGGTTTAGTTTTTTTTCGATTGTTGGCCGTGTGGACACAGGCTATTTACTTATTTATTATTTGACCCAGACTGGGCTTACACGGTCTTATACAGCATTTTTTTGTAGAATACATTTTATCGAATAAGCATACCTATTACATTGAGTATAACATATACAGTACGATTTTGTTACAAGCGACTTGTGATCGTCTTAACTAAATTATAAAAAAATATAAAAATAAAAGCCTATTAATTCCCAACAAATTTGTATAAATTTAATTACCTATCATTATCTAAGTAACAACAAGCATAAAATATCAAAGGCGTTACTCAATTACTACCACTAATTATTCAGTAACATTTATCTCGCAAAAAAACGTGCTTTACAATGTGTGTACTCTGAAATTTTAAATAGATGGATACCTATTTTCAAGAAGATAGACAGGATTGTCTACAATCAGCTATGCTCTCAAGATAAATAATTTGGAGGTTATCAAAATATAGTTATAAGTAATGTACAAATTATTAATATAAATAAGAGGGTTTAACGAACCGTCCACTTACTAATCTTGGGTTTTCACGCTTATGCATGACAAGTATACCCCATAAAAAGTTACAACAACAACACAAAGAACTTCCATAAAATGGCGGATGAGCCTCGCTCGACAAAATGGCCGCCAAACAAACGAGTAGACAAAAGAATAAAGGTTTCTCTCCAAGTCCCTTTAATGAGGGTCTCGGTCATTTTACGCTCATCTCGATGCAAATTCAAGGGTTGATGACGTAGAGCAGAGGGCTATGCAAATGGAGAGAAGATTTTGATTAAAATTTATCAAAGACACTAGTGGTTCGTTGAGGGTCAATAGGCTATAAGCTTGGCTTAAGGTGAAATGAATAAACTCCTTAAGATATTACAGTGGCTTTCACCGTTAGCTGACCTCCATAGCAGATTCCAAGTCTCATATTTACATCAGTTTTGGTTTTTTTACTGTTAAGTTTGTTTTTGTTATGTATATAAAAATGCTTTAATACGTACCGATCCTATCCATCCAAAGGTTGCCTGGAAGAGATCGCTTTTAGCGATAAGGCCGCCGATTGTGCCACTAGATTTAGTTAGTATTAAGATCCTATTTTTATTATTTTCTTTATATTTGATGGTGCAATAAAGATATATTGTATTGTATTGTATAAAACTACTTGCTATCTTCATTTTAGGCGGTACCCCGATGCACACTAGCGCCGCCACCTTTTTCATTAGAGTTATTTACCTACACTTAGATTGCTACTAAAATAATTTATCTATCCATAAAAATTGGATAAATTTACAACGTCCATACTAATAGCCTTCATCTATCCTAACCATCTTCATCTATCTTAGCATACCTAATATTTAACTTACATTATGTTGGAACTGAAGATTATGATTATATTTAGAGACACTGTGTCCTGCAATAATTTTAAATTATGTTCTCATTCTCACGTCTAGGTAAAGTCCTAAAGTAGAATTAAATCCATTTTCTTGGTTATGTGCATTCTACTTAGGCCTAGTTATTAAGTAATGCGCGTTGACGCGCATCACAGGACGCTCTAACTTAAAGAGAGTACAGATGACGTTCAGCTGAATGGCAACCGGGCCTTACATTGATATCAAAGTGCGGGTCAACGCGCCTGCATCTGGAGCTGTTTTATTTGATCGTGCGTTGACGCGCAAGCATGTGAACGGTTGTTATGTAAAATCGCCCACGCACGTCAAAATATAGACCAAATCTAGTTTACTCACGATTATAAATTACGTGATATTAAAAAAAAAAATTTTTGGTTGAACAGAGTTTTTATGTACCAAAATGATAATATATTTGGTTCGCGATCGTAAATCATAACGACAAAATACCGCAATCGCAAAATAACTGCTATAAATTCAGATTGATCGAACTTTATGAATACCCTCAAGTATCTATAAAAGTTATTAACAATAATAAACAGTTTGTACACTTTGAATAGTTCGGGAATTTTCTTGTTAGAGTATCATGCGATTCAGGACGTCGAACAAGTTATAAGCGATAGCGATTAAGAGCTTAAGATTTTCACATAGAAACGTCATCATCATCAATTTATAATTAGTCCACAGCTGGACATAAAAATCCCCTAATGAGCGCTAATACAGAACTTTTTTTCTATTCAATAAATGAATATAAATAATGCTGGATAATCCACACAGCATTATCTAGCCCCATGGTAAGCAGAGCTTATGTTATGGGTACTAGATGACTGATATACTACATATATAATACATTACATAAATAAGTATTTTTATTATACCTATAGAAAACAACCAGAACACCCGGAACAAATATCTGCAGATCGTGCAAACATTAGTCCCGAGGTGGGAGTAGAACCCGCCACCTCTTATCAATAACAAATTACTTATGGCTTGTACCACAATGCAATAAAGTAACGGGACATCGCCCTGCATTCCGATGTCCTTAGTCCACGAAGGGAATGTATATACTACTCTAAGCCTTACAATATAAGGTTTAATTCATATTCAGCTTGGCGCTTCCCTTTGCGGAAGAGATAATATTAACGTGAAAATTCGGACTTTCATCTACTCCACTGAAATATATTTTATTGGATTGAATAATATACAGTGTTGACCAATCGATAGTGCTTAGTGTAGTCATGAGAACAAATAAGTTGTCAAACACATCCTTTTTAAAAAGGCTATTACAAAACTAGATGCGCCCCGCGGTTTCACCCGCGTGGTGATAGATATTTTGGATAATGCCTATGTGCTTTTCTGATATGTAAGCTTTATAATAATACACTATTGAATGGATTTTAAACTTTACTATTGTAAAGTTTCATTAAAATCCATTCAGTAGTTTTAACGTGAAAGAGTAACAAACATCCATCTATCTATATTTACAAACTTCTGCGTTTATAATATTAGTAGGATATAGGATTATCTAGCAAGACGATAAAAAAGCTTGGGACGAGCTTTGCAAACAAGGTAAAGGTTTCTAATTCGCTTCTTTACTTTACCCTAAAAAGATTGAAGTGAACAAAAAAACAAAGTGATCACTAAGTTTCCTAGTTTTACTTATGTAATTTGAATATTGTGACGTGTCTTAGAGTCCTGTAAGGTGTAAAGGAAATAAAGCACTTTGATATTTGAAATCAAAGTGCTTTATTTCAAATATTGAAGCACTTTGATATTTGAAATAAAGCACTTTGATTTTGATATCAAAGTGCTTTATTGAAATTTGAAAAAATTTGAAAAAATAGATTAGTCCATTTTTGAACCTTCCCCTAAATTTTGCTATTAACATCATTGGTGACTAGTGTTTGCAGTGTAGGTGTTGAAAAATAGTAATATAGTTAATAGTTCGCGCGCCAGACAGTCGATCATTGTACCCCGCTTGTACTTGCAGGGCCTTTGCAGTAGTCGCCTAGCAATTACGATAGCAATCTTTTCTGAATAAGCCGAAGAGCCTCTATCTTTTAACTTCTAACTTTCATAAAATAAAGTTACCGAGATAGCTCTAAGAATTAGCCAGCAGAAGTGGCAGTGGACTAGCCATATTTCGCAAAGAACCGATTACCGCTAGGGTAAACGTGTTCTTGAGTGGAGACCGCTCGGCAAACGTAGTTTAGGACGCCCTCCGGCCAGGTAGGATGACGACCTGCGAAAGATTGGAGGTACATGCTGGATGCGGCAAGCTGAAGAAAGGGCGTTATGGCGCTCATTAGTGGAGGCCTATGTCCAGCAGTGGACTATTATAGGTTGATGATGACGATGAGGTATGATGAAGTCCTCCTTGCTGAATCTTTGGTCACAGCGGCCAATCTCAACGGAGACTAACCAGATGCGCAGGAAATATTATAGTACATAAGTTCGTGCACAAACACAGGCGCACTCTTATGATATCTACTCTCGGTTAGGTATACGTCTCCGGGAATACGTCATAGTTTGTTGGATTCAGTTCCCCAACGTAGACTGCGATCTTTGAACTCCCCTAATTATTATTTACACAGTCTTTGCTTTGAAATAGCAAATATTAATTCTGGGACTATACAAGTAGTTTACTTTGATTTCTAGATAGCTATAAAATACATCTACCTCATTTATTGGTGGTTTATCGCTGTTTCGCACCATATCGCACCACAAGTTAAAAGTAATAATAATTGTTTCGTTTCTCATCGGCTGTTTTTGAGATTTTGGTTTCAACACTTCCAACACACAAATTTATAATAGTGCTTAAGTCAGCTAAAAGCATATGTAGATAGAGAGGTATACAGTCAGAGAAAAAACGTTAGTTATTTGTAGATATGTGTCGTTAATTTGATGACCTCTGTGGTGCGATGGGCGAAGGTCCGCCTGCGACGCAGGAGGTTCGATTCCCGCCTCGGGACAAACGTTTGTACGATCCGCAGATATTGGAGATGTTCTGGTCGTTATCTATGTATAATAAAAAAATCTGTCTATGTAATGTTACGGTATTAAGTTTATCAGTCATCTAGTACCCATAACACAAGCTATGCTTAACTTGAGAGTAGATGCTACTACATATAAGGGTTGTCCAGCATTATTTATTTAATCTAGAGCTGAGATCATATTAATGTTCTTTTGGGCTGTAAGTGTCCAGTAGCTTTAAAGTGCTTGTTTGCGTATTCTCTAATGAAATCAAATAACATTCTTATGTTGTTAAGTTTTTTATTTTATTTTTGATGAATGTAATATTAATAAATAATTTTATATCACATGTCTTAGCCAGATTATGCAAAACCATCCCCAAGTGTGATCCTAGAATACCAAGAGGTTCTACACCTCGTAAATATGTTTTCAATATCCGAAAGCATTTCTCATACATTAAACTGATATTAGAATTCATGGAGTGATAAACCAAAGATCAGGCTTAGGGTAATCGATGTTTTATGTGGTATAATGTTCTTTTTAGCGGGAAAAAATATTCTGTGAATAAAAATGAGGGAGAATCGCTTGCGGGACGTTTTTTTAGCTAATTTATTGGGGAATCTTCTTTATTGAGTTTGTGGTTGTAAAGTTAAGAAACGGACGATAATGTTAGCATGATTTTTTAAGTCACTATAATCTATATATATATAACAATATTATTAAGCTGGAAACATCAAACATCATCAGGAACGGCGGCTACATCTCACACCTGCGATTCGCTGATGACATAGTTCTAATGGCGGAGTCGCTAGAGGAGCTGAACCAGATGCTGGACGACCTAGCTTCAGCTTCGCGACGCATCCGGTCTTAGCATGAATTTGGATAAAACCAAAGTCATGATCAATGGACACATTGATCCAAGGCCGGTGGTCTTACATGGTCACCATCTCAAAATCGTTTCCGAATACACTTACCTCGGGCAGATTCTACAGTTAGGTAAATATTACCTCGAGATGGAGGCCAAGAGGAGGATCCAGCTAGGCTGGGTTGCTTTTGAGAAACTATAACAAGCTATAAAATCAGATGACTGGATAAATAACCTACAACATATTCATAACATTTGAAAAAACGGGATAAAGTAAATAAATTTTTCTTCCAATATTTACTTACTTTGATGAATGGCTTCGTTATTTTAACCCTTTGTTTATAAACAAGAAGCGATGTTGTTTTTAGTAAAATGATCATCAAATCTTGAGTGGAGACCGCGACTCGGCAAACGTAGTGTAGGACGCCCTCCGGCCAGAAAGGATGGCGATCTGTGAAAGACTGCAGGTAGATGATGACTGCGGCATGCCGAAGACAGGACGCTATGATGCTCATTACGGGAGTCATATGTACAGCCGTGGACTATTCTATACAATCACTCTATTTCTGAGAACTATAAAGTCCGTTGAGTAGTTTAAAAGATCTAAGCGAAACAGACACCGGAACCGACTTTACTTTATAACTATGTAAAGATGTCGACTGATGATGATAATGATACATACATATATGACTGAAACTCTACCAAATTAAAGTTAGATAAAGCTTTCTAAACCCAGCGAGAGAGCCGCTCAAATATTCCGTATACACAGACGATCTGAAAGTTGTAGAACGTAGGTCGTATCTCAAGTCGGGGCTAATTGGCCCAGCGCTTAGCATCGAGAGTTTCTATTCGAATATCGATACTTTTGCCAGTTATCGAATGGTGATGCTGAACATCGGGAGAAATGGAGATATCTACCTACGCTTTAACTTGTTTCTCTGAGGTACATAGATTTAGATTGGTTTATTTAGCAACTAACACGATGTAAATTAAGCAATAACATTAATATAAGTTCAATTTTAATTCTGCTAATTGATTTTCATTATAAAGTCAAATCAACATGGGACAATATAATCATTATGTACTTCACTTATGTCAAAATGTCAGACAAATTAATTATATTATATATTTTAAATTATTGTTTTGCAATAAATTTGTAATTTTTATGATTTTTATTTGTTTATTGATTGATTATTACCTTCTGGGTTTGTTGGTAACCTGACTGTATCTAAAGTACCTACCTTGTTTTGAGATTATGTCATCCTCCAAGAATTAATAAAAATCGAACCATCCTAATTTAGGGACAAGATGCTGCTGTGTACTCCATCCCTTCAGTAATACTTATACATCATAACAACTTCCCGAAGTTTGAGCAAAGATTTTTCCTTATAAATACCGACTTCATTCTTTGGGGTAAATTTCCCGCCCACACTCGCTAAAATCACATGTAAAACAGAATCCTCAGTAAAGCGCGACTAAAGTGCTTCGCACCGAAACAAGACGACGCCATTACGTCGTTCATTACTTCCCTCCACTAATTAGTGAAGTTTTGTGTGGTCTCTCGTTAAAACTCCATTTTGCTGTTTCAGATCGGAAGGTTTTGTCAGCGTATTTTTATAGGATTCATACTCTGGATTTAAACTCGAACTAAAATAATCCAGATGCTTCTAGCCGTTGCTTTGCACTCATTTTAGCTAGAGTGTATATTGACCACGACTCTGTAAACGAAGTGTACGCCCACCGACCAGGTGGAATGACTGCATCTACCTGCGAAAGACTGCAGGTAGGTGCTGGATGCGTTAAGCTGAAGACAGTGGCGCTCATTTGGGGAGGCCTATTTCCAGCAGTGGACTAAAATAGGCTGATGATGATGATGATATATGGTCACAGGTTATGTTATTCCAGGTTTGATATAACACCTTAGGCCTATGTTAAATTTTTTGTATTGCCACGCCCTGCTTGGGTACCATTGTGTTTCTTGTACAGTACCTAGATACTAACAAATGTACACAATGATGCAATAAAATAAATATTAATATTGATATGGAGGACTATTTTCTGCCCGCGGCTTCGCACGCGTTGTTTATATGGAAACGTTTTAAAGCTTTTCCTGTCCCTGTATGAAAAGTAGCCAATGTTTTATTTTTAAATTTCAGCCCGATCCGTTCAGTATTTTTTGCGTGAATGTAGTAATAGTTGAATGTAATGTAGTGATGAGTAACAAATATCCATACACACAAACTTTCACGTTTATAATATTAGTAGGATTCTCCAATCATCTCCAATCAAAATATACAAGAACGGTTTCAAGACGAAACCATCAAAAATACTGCTTTCATCAAAAGAGGGATTCCGCGAAAGCGTTCGTTTAAAAATATCTGTAGAAATCTCCATGCATTAAAATTCGACTACGTCACAATTTGTTACCGGTAATGACGTATTTGCATCTGAAAGAAAATCCTCTTAAATGAGGGGCTGCCTAAATACAGGGGGAATCATCCTAGTGGGACTTCACTTACCGCTACAAGATTTCAGCCAGCAAGCGGAATGCTAACTCATCATGTCGTCATGCATCAGCATGTCGACATATTCCACGACAAGCTCTGTGTTATAATTAAAGTCTTTTTATATATTATTATTTCTTTATTTATTTCATTTATATTCAAGTTAGTGTAGTAAACTAATTATTGGGAGTAAGAAGAACCAAACCACACACTATCCTATGCTGATCACTATAAATCTATGATACCATAGATCTATAGTGATCAGCATAGGATAGTGGTATTTTGGTTCTTACACTGTAAACTTATATCTACTTTAATGAATAAATAAACTCTTTAGCATGCAGCTAAGAATACCTTTTATAGCTGTTATTCTTACTTCCAATAATTAGTTTTCTACACTAACTTGAATATAAATAAATAATAATATATAAAAAGACTTTAATTATACAATGTGTATTGTCGAACCTTGATCAAACGAGATGTGCGAATACACGAATAAACAGAAAGTACCTATTTTAAATGGTAAATAACATGACAACAAAAAGAGATAGACCCATATTTTTTGGAGGATTTGTAGATTAAATTATGAAGTTTAATATAACATGCAAAAAAGTACACCTCAATAACCCAGTTTTAAAGTTACAGATCAAAAATAAAATAAAATTTGTTTTTTTTTGCAAATTTCTAAAAAAATATTGATTTTACTGGGCTTATGTACCGAAATTGTATTTTTTTCTTATTTTCTTAGCTAGATAAACAATCTAGCTTTCAAATGAGGCTACTTTGAATAAAATACACCGTTTACTCAAAAAGAAACGAAGAAAAAACCAGATGAAGTAGTTTTCATTTAAAAAAATATTAAATCGGCTTTATTTTTGAGATAGTTAACATATAATTTTTTATTTTTAGTTTTTTATCGATAAATATATGTTGTGTATCCGCACATCTCGTTTGATCAAGGTTCGACAATACACATTGTATAAGCATATTTTAGCTTTCAACATTTTCAATCAGTGAGTTACTGTTGATGACTAGTAAGTATGAAGATTATGTATACCATAAGCATTACAGCACTCTTTTATTGGTTGGATTCTTGAATACAAAAACAGGAATCATATTAATTATTATTACGGGTATTTAACGCGTTTATTTACCTATTTTTCCCGACGTTTCAACAGGTTTACATGTTTTCAGTTATGTGTTCAGATCACAGACAGTTTAAAAACATTTATTACAAAACCAAGTGGGGCTTATTTTAATGATCCACCCTGTAGTAAATATAAAGTAATGAGACGTCTTGAGTCGCACCCCAACTCAAGGGCTCTACCCTCTACCACTCTACCTTCTACCTATTAACAGGTACCAATGACTTCTATGAATAAATTCAATTTAATGTTTTACTTTGTATAATTATGTTACGTCGATAAGATTGAATAACTTTACGTAGCGTCACTTTACTAGTATTGACACTCTGTGTAGTTTCAATCCCACCAAAAACATAAATGTAAAAAAGGAGTGCCAAGTTCAATACAAAAATTATGCTTGGCTGTGGGCTTCGCCGCAAAAAGAATGGAGATCTAAATGAGTGCCAAGTTCTATGCAAAATCGAAATATGTATTTATAGGACCAAATAACATTATGAACAAGTATTAAACTCTATTTCTTTGCTTTATTGGATACCTATAATAACAATTGCTGTTATTTAAAAATGTGAGATCTTAAGGTAGGTTAGATTTGACTTGATCAGTTTTTATCAGAATTAAAATGTTGAATAACTTTATAAAATGACTGATGTAATGAAAACTGACCAAGTCATATGTCTGTACAAATGTATGTACATAGAAAACGACTTCTAGACTGGCCTAACGGTGCACTAAAAAAAGTAAAAACTTTAAAAAAAAAATTACAATGTATATAAGTGCGTCAAAATAAACACTGTATATTATTGCGTTGTGTTATTGTTGCTCAGTACCGAAGTGGGTTAGAAGCTGTATCCCACAAAGGCTTCATCTTTGTAAGAGTCGTTCGGCACAAAAACGACATGCGGCGAGTAGTCGCACTTTTATGGACTTGCAGCTTTAGGTCTCTGGAATAGATGCTTTATTAGGTGACTACGGTGCAGTAAGTAAAAAATAGTTTTGACGCAGAAGAGAGTCAGTGACAGAAGAGAGTCAGTGACAGTGAGTATGGGACAAATAAATGGTTGTTTTTCCACTAAACTGGTTCTAGCACTTCATGTCCATCCAAAGGTTGCCTGGCAGAGATCGCTCATAGCGGATAAGGCCGCCCAGTGTACAACATATTTTGTATTTGTTTTTTTCTTATCCTGTCTTATGTATCTGTTATTTATTGGGTGTGCTATAAAGAGACATTGTATTGTATTGGTTTTTTTAGTCTGTAATACATGTTATCTTGTAATAATTAGTCTTATATTCGTGTAACTAAGTTTGATTGTGTGTTGTGTCTCATAAATAAATTTCTATATTTCTTTCTCTATTTATGGTTGAGCATTATACTTTAGTTATTATTAATATTTTTATGCTGGATTTGATTTGCACAGAAAGTATCGTGCGGTAGCTGTTTGCGCCGTGTTATTTTATGTATTTTTTTTGTATATATTTTCTGTTGTTTTTTGGGATAATTATGGGCTTATGCCTGAATATAATACATTGTTTTTAATTCATCATCATCAACCTATGTTAGTCCACTGCTGGACATACATATGCCTTCTCCAATGAGCGCCATAGCGTCCTGTCTTCAGCTTGACGCATCCAGCATCTACCTGCAGTCTTTCGCAGGTCGTCATCCCACCTGATCGGAGGGCGTCCTACACTAAGTTTACCGAGTCTAGAGTTTATAAATTTATCAGTCATTAATTTGTTTGTTAAATGGAAAAACCTCGTGTTTTGGTCACATGAAAGAACTTCTAGATTAAAAACAGCTATTCTAGGTTCTATATGTCTCAAACTACTGTTTTACTTTGTATGTTGTATTTCCCAGGCTAAATTTCATTTTGTTTGATTGTGTTGGTACATTTTACGTCAAAAGTTTTTGTACCTATGTAACTGACTGTAACAGAAGTTGATTTAATTAGTATCTACACATAATTTTACTAATCACATATTATTTTTAAGTCAATAGAATTTTAGAGATTCCGTGTTTTTTAAAAACATTGTATCTTGAGTTTGCCTAAATATATAGGTAGTTATTATGTATTTAGGTTTTGTGTCAATAAAACCCCTACCTATATTTACTACTAGTGGACTTTCCCGGCTTCGCACGGTTTTAGTACGGATCCCTAAATTTTTTGAAAATATTTTATAGCCTAAGTTCACCGGGGATAGTGTAGCATCCCAACGGTGAAAGAATTTTTTAAATCGGTTTAGTAGTTTCGGAGCCTATTCATTACAAACAAACAAACAAAAAATCAAACCTTTCCTCTTTATAATTATTAGTATAGATATAGATGTGTAAATCATAAAGGTACATAAAGGTACCTACTTTCCAATACCTGTCAATGTCAAGAAGCCGCATAACTACAAAACGCGTTTGACATTGTAATGCGGGCATAATGTCGTCGTTGGATCAACCGGGTATCCCTGGCCCGGGTAAAAAGAGAGATTTACCCGGCCGGGCTTAGGCGTGATTGATGACGTGTGGTTCTCGGCGGCGTAGTGGCGAAATACACCTCATTTTTTTCTCTCTATTGGTAAGAACAATTATTAAGAGCGTCATAAATCCGTGAATGAATTTTTGATCTGACTACATCGAATGGATTCTAAGATTGTTCTGTGTTTTTTTTTCTGTTTAGTTTAGTAAAATGATATATTTTAATTGATTATTTTCACAGTACCTACCTATGTTTTATTCAAGATGCTTTTTTCAATTTCAGCCCGATTCGATCAATAGTTTGTACGTGAAGAAGTAACAAACATTCGTCTATATAAACATCCAAACTTTCGCATTTATAAAATTACTGTGATTATTTCCATCTTAAAATCGTAGCGATCCTAAATAGTATCAGCCTATATTAGTCCACTGCTGGACATAGGCCTCCCCCAATGAGCGCCATAGCGCCCTGTCTTCGGCTTGACGTATCCAGTATCTACCTGCAGTATTTCGCAGGTCGTCATCCCACCTGGTCGGAGGGCGTCTTACACTACGTTTACCGAGTCGTGGTCTCCACTCAAGATCACGTTTGCCCCAGCGGCCGTCGGTTCTAATCGTCGGTTAAAATGGTAGTGTGGTTTGTAAAACCGCCGCCGATCATGCCGATGACAGGAAATGAAAGGGTTAGGTGCCGAGCGCAATCAATCTCAATGTCATCCTGAACCTTTTGTCAATACCAATATTAATTCGTATTGACGCGGTTTTAAGGGTTATTGTTGGGCTTAATGTGCCCTTCTTTGTTCGTGCTTGTGTTAATTTGGTGAATGGGGGATATTTTACGGTTTTTGAAAGATAAATTCGAAAATTAAAAAGAGGAGTGGAAGAGCGATAATGAGAATTGTATTTTAGACGTTTATAAATCTAAAAAAGTGTTTAACGTTCGATTTCGTCGTAATAACAATTAATTTTTGAGAGATTACCCCAATTGCAAGGGTTTACGCACTAAAATATCAAAAACCTTTGTTTAGATCACCAAAATTATGTTTAAATGGCTGAATGGATAGATATTTGTTATTTTCTTACTCAAAACTACAGAACGGATTAGGCTGAAATCCTGCACAGATGAAGCTTTAAGCATAGAATGAAACTAAAAAAAATTGGCTATTTTTTATCACATAAATCAGTTCCCGTTGGATAGAAATAACTTTAAAACGTTTCCATGGAAACAACGCGTGCAAACTAGTAGTTTTATAATGTCAGACTTATCAAAATATGGTCTTTCGTTTGTATATTATGTGTCTGTTAAGAGAATGAGGGGATAGAGGGTGCACTTGTGTTTGCGCACACACTTGTGCACTACAATAATGACGCCAGCGCGCCGGCGCCTAGCAGCGGTAGGTCGAAACGGTACAGTGAGAGACGAAAGTATCCTAGTTTTATTTACGAATAATATTTTTCAGATTTTCATAATAAGTCTAAAAATTAGTGCTTTAAGGCGAAATGAGTTAGACAAGGACGAACGAACGAACGCGAAAGACCGGGCCCCGCGCAATTTCACTGCTTTTTATTTTTAAATTTGTTATTGCTCTAAAATAATACTGTTTCTCAAAAAACTAAAACCATAATCATCTAAAGTATTTATTAGGGAACACTAAGAAGAAATTTTATTACAACAATATTAAATAACTAGCAAATAAAACTGGTTTTTCCGTAGAGATATCTCTGTAAAAATGAAGATTTAGAGGAAACTTTGCCATTTTTTTCTATCAAGTCAAGTTTAGTCAATCGTGTTTCGGCTCCCATAACTTACTAACTAATATCCTTAACTTTTGTTCCTCATCAAAATATATTCGAAAAATAGGTGTTCTGTTCCCTTAAAATTGATTTTCCGTTAAGTCAAAACGTGGGTTTTGGGACTCATTTCACCTTAAACAGTGGGACGATGTAATATGATGGAAAACGGACTATATGTTCTATTTCTATCCATGTTCGGATATCTTATGAGGACATCTACCAATTATTAATCTTCTAACTGTAATATTATCCGAGTTAATGGAAAATAAGCTTAGCTGCCATCTATCCAAAGCACATAATTAATATTCTGCATCGCAATGAGCCCATTCGCTGTCTGATTAGCGTCGCCTCAGCGGAGTCAAACTTATTTATTATGCAAATCTATGTAACCGCTACCACGAATACACTCGCTGCTAAGAAGGTAATAAAAATAATGACAAAATACCATACATACATTAACAATACCTACATTGCTAATACAATCACTACATAGTATGTATATAACGAGCTTACACATAGTATAATCTAGCGAACCATAGAGCTCATGATAGAAAAAATCTGTGAGACGTGGACACTCACGGTAGGGCTGGTCCACCAGTTCAAAGTCGCTCAGCGAGCTATGGAAAGAACTATGCAAGGAGTCTCTCTGAAAGATAGGATTTGTAACGAAAACATCTGACAGACAACCAATGTACTGTGTAGCAACATCTAAAATAAGATTTACAGAATATGTACGAATTCAATTTTTTGCACTTTGTTGTAAATAGGTTTATAGTTAACTGGTTATGTTATTTAAGATTTGTGGAAAACCTATTTTCTCCTAACCTTATTCCTTGTAGAATGCAAAAAATAATTAAAAACCACAAAAAATTAAATATTTCATTAGAATTTCGTAAAAGACTTGCAAATCTGATTTAGAATAACCCTGCTGATGGCGGGAGTTATTATGTCGAGTATGACATTCATGGAATTCGAATTTCAAAGTTTAGTTTAACAGATTTTCCGGCGAACTCTCATAGGTTTTTTAAATGAATTTATTTTCAGCAAAACCTTTTTTCTGCCACACGCCGGCTTTTATAAATCCAGCATAATTCTCCCCAAAAACCTGTGTGTTACTAAATTTCCTCAAGCTCTTATCGTTAAGTAAAACTTAGTACAGGGTCTGAACCTAATTATGGGCAAGCTCATTTTGGCGCGGAATGTGACAGTTCGTTAGGTGCCGGCCGAAAAGCGCGCGAAATGGAATTGTTGGGTAAGGGAATAATTTTGGGGAAGGAATACAATTTGGTAGTCTCGGATAATGGTATTACTGCTGGTAGTATTACGATGTGGGAGTTCCTTGAAGTTTGATGGATTTCACAAAATATTTGTGTTGAGATATTTAACGTTATGTAAAAAGAAATTTACAATTAAATAATAGAAACAAATTAGAACTCGGGAAGAATATTGCAAACAATCAACACGAGACGCGATTTCAAGCGTCTATCGGTTGCCGTTATCAATATCGAGCAAAAACTAGCAAAAACATCACGTTTGTTTATATGCACGAGTATGTATCCCTTAAATATTTATTTTATTCTGTTTTTAGTATACTCAACTGTATAACTAATATCACAGTTCATGAGATACAGCTTGGTGACAGACGGACAGCGGTTCTCTTAGTAAATATGGGGTCCGGTATGGTGATTATGTAACTCGCGACCGGTTTGCGACAGGCGTAAATTAAGCAATCAGTGCTGTCAAACGCCAATTTTGACCAATTTTGACGCTGTAGCTGGTGTCAAACTAATACAAAATTGGCGTTTGACAGCACTGATTGCTTAATTTACGCCTGTCGCGAGTTACATAATCACCATACCGTTCTCCCCATTGGGTACAGAACGGAAAATATTATTCCGTTCTGCAATTTTAATTATTATTATGAAATAAGTTTGCGTTTATCTAGCTACAATTTCTTATTTCAGACGCTTTGAAAGTGTCTAGATCCTTAATTATTCTCCGTTGTAATAATTTGTAAAAAATTAATCTCTAAAGCTACAAAAAAAAATACAGTCTCTCGTACATTTTCCCGTCTACAGACTCCGTTTGAAGATATTTTATTCCGCAGGATTTATGTTTAGATGGTTTTTGTAGAATATTAGATTTATTCTGGGAAAAGTAATTAGTGTTTTTGTATGGTCTGTTGTTTTTGTTTATAGGAGGTAGATAGATGGTTTTAGATGGACGACCTCTGTGGCGTGGTGGGCGAAGGTCTGTCTACGACGCAGGAGGTGGCGGGTTACATTCCCGCCCCGGGACAAATTTTTGTGTGTGATCTGGTCGTTTTCTATGTATACTAAAACTATCTATCTATGTTAGGTATTGTATCATGTTTATCAGTTATCTAGTACCCATAACACAAGCTCTGCTTACCATGGGACTAGATAATGTTGTGTGAATTGTCCAGCATTATTATTATTATATTATTATTTAAAGTTCAAAACACCGTAAAAGTATATTAAAACAATAGCAGAAACTCGGTTCAAATGATACTGGTCAAATAATTAAGTTACAAGCGAATTGGCCCGCGACCAACGCCACCAGAATCTAAAATAAATTAAATAGCTACGTATTTCACGAAATACGAAGAGACACAAAGGTCATTAGACCAAGCAACCGATCTTATCGTATTAAACACGTGCCAAAATTGTGCAAACCCTAAACTTAATTTCCTTTTCGGTGTTGGCAACATCGCTATCTCTACGTGGGTTATTCAAGTTGTGAATTTGAGTCATCAACTTGGTGCTTTAAAGTCTAAATTAGGTTGGGAGAGGAATAAGCTGTCAGGGCTGCCAACAGCAATAATATTTTACAATGTATTTAGATGCTGGAGTACTTTTCGATGGCTCCATATGTTCGGCTGCATTCATAATAGACTCTGTTACGATCCCGTTTCATATGATACCAATATCAGACGCTATCGGCAAGTTATACGGGACCATTATCTAAAGTAGGTATCTAGGTGCTTCAGATATACCTAAACTTAACTCCTAAGGACTATAGGACTGCTATACAAAAGTCATTTATAACGGGATATTTACCATAATTTGACTTTTGAGTTTTCCAATATTTCGGCACAGTTTCATGCGCCATGATCAGGGAACAACTGATACACGGAAGATTTCGTACGTCCAAGAGCATGTAGCCTATTCGACACAATAATATAGTCACTGCTCGTTTGATATTTTATATTCTGATTGGCCAAAATAGACACACAATTATAAATAAATAAATATAAATAATGCTGGACAATTCACACAGCATTATCTAGCCCCATGGTAAGCAGAGCTTGTGTTATGGGTACTAGATAACTGATATACATAATACAATATATTACATAGATAGATATTTTTTATAATACATAGAAAACGACCAGAACACCTGGAACAAATATCAGCAGATCGTACACACAATTGTTCCGAGGCGGGAATCGAACCCAACCAACCTCATCGTCGCAGGTGGACCTTCGCCCACCGCGCACATCGGTCGTCTATTTCTAATTCTACAACTATTATACAATGTTACTTTTGTTAAATTTGTAATTTTTAAATTTCTATTCTAGTGCACGTAACAGACTAAGGTACTATGGAATAGAATACCCACGTACATTAAGCTTATTACAAAAGAAGTAAGTTAATTAGAATAATAATATTATTGCAACTTAACCCGGCATTGAGGGTAAAAATGGCTGCACAGTTAGGGTTCTTTATGACCTAAACCAAACCAAAATTCTCGCTGTGATGGTGTCAAAATTCTTAAAAATGTTACACTATCTCATTTCGAAGATTCTTTTAGCAGAATGGGAAATTATTTCTGCGATTTTATTATGAAAATAACTTAAAGCTATAAAATACACTTCGCACGCTCATAAAAATACACTTATTCCTTACAGAATTTTAGACAACTAGCTTAATTTCACACATCAAATAGCCCCATAGTAAGATAACTGATATACTGACTCTCGTGTGTCCAGTTCGCTTTAGCTAATTTCAAACATCTGTATGAGGGAAGTTATTGTAAGTATATAGATTCAGATTTCTTTATTGTCATAGATCAAACATTATAAAAGGATACAATTTAAAGGTACCTTAATTATGCTGAGGCTACGACACGTAAAAAAAAATACAATTATGTTGTTCCTAAATTTATAATAGGGAACCCACTATATTGCCTCTCACATCTCCAGTTCTGTCTAGCTCATTTCAGATAACTCTATGTAGTTATAGAGTAGTATATTATGTATGAAACATAATCAGGCGTAACCCCCGCTCACTCTTACTCGTCCAGATCTGTCTGGCAACTTTGAGACAGCTCCATGTAAGTAAAGTATCCACTTACGTTACTGAACGGAACCCCCAAGAGCAAAACTGACTCAAACTCGTCCAGTTCTGTCTAGCAGCTTTTAGACAACACCATATCTAAGTTAACACAATAAGTGCCAGCAACACACACGCTGTTCTAAGGACAGCGTGTATCGCATTAACTAAGCGCGCCTGCCTGGGTCACATCGGGGAGACTTAGCAGTGAACGTGTTACGTACCCACTTACCCTCTATACGGAACCCTCAACAGTAAAACTGACTCTTACTTGCCCGGTTCCGTCTAGCGGAACTCAGTAAGCATTAGGGATAATGCCTGAAGTTTTTTCTAGGAAACTAATGTAGCCTTACTAACTAGACTAGTGGGCATTGCAGAAATATTGTGTTCAACTACGGGCTTATTTAGTTTTTATTTCGCACAGAGGTCCAGTTGCTTTTAGTGATATTAAGTTGAGAATACATTATAAAATAAATACATTAATTATAATTAAGTACCTATTCCGTGGCCGTGGTTCCACTATGTCCAGCAGTGGACTAACGTAGGCTCATGAACTACCTTTTATTATAAGCCCGCGTGTATTCAAGGTTACTTATTGTACAACATGAACAAAATGGGCGTGCGTACTAAGCCGAAAAACTTAATAAGTCCTCCTAGCCAAATTTCGGCTACGGTGGCGGCGGCATGATTCAAATGTGACAATTAATGTGTGCGGGACATACCTATTAATCGGTAGATATGCAGGGGACCATGATAGGAATCAATACAAAGTAACGAATCCTTTCGCTTCGATACTGATCCAGAGCACGCATAACTTTAGCGCACTGAGTTTATTCCGATAGAAAACTCCGCAGAAAAATTAAGATTCAGTTATCATCACAGCCACATATAGCGTGCCTTCGTAGGCCTCCCTAAATTGGGTCTACGAATGGCGTAGAGCCTACGCCGTAGGCCTTTCGTAGCGTTGTCTACGAAACTACTTTTGCTACGATTTTGACACAATGCGTGCTACAAGACCGCGGGCAGAAACCAGTATAAATAAAAATGGTAGACAATTTATGTACACATTATCTAGCACCATGGTAAGCAGAGCTTGTGCTATGGGTAGATAACTGATATAAATAATACAATACATTAAATATATAGATATTTTTTATTATACATAGAACCATAAAACCCGGAACAAATATCTGCAGATCGTACACACAATTGTTCTGAGGCGGGAATCGAACCTGCAACCTCCTGCGTCGCAGGCGGACCTTCGCCCAACGCGCCACATCGGTCATCAGTATGCTTTTGTATAAAATTGTACAATGGATTATGTGAATTTCCCGTTTTTAATATTATAATTACCTCCAGTCGCCTACAAAAACTAAAGGGACCTGTCCACTAAGCTCTCAGTTCGCCCCATCTGATAGGAGAGTCAATTTAAGTTGCCAACTTAATTTATACAAAGTTCACAATACCTGTTCGCGACTTGCGGCCATTGTCGGACATTGTAACCACTTAGGTAACTTACAAGATACTTGGAAACTTTATGTTAATACTCTCTGTTGTTTTTGATGAAGGTTTTTATGTAGGGCTTAAAGAATTAAATACGTGTTGTCAGTTAACTGGACTTACAAGAAGGCCTTGCAAAAAAATGTTCGTACATAATATTCATTATGATCTATACACATTATTGACCTGTTTTGTGGGGGGCTGGTGCTTGGGGTAGGTTAATTTATTTTATTTTATTTTCAAAATTTTGGCATAACAGCTAGTTCTAAAAAATAGTTATTTAATTAGTACATGCCGGTAAATACCAGTGCATGTGTGCTGAGGGCCAATTATCAAGTTTCCGCAGATATGTACTTAAATAGAATAACAAATAACGAACAGTGAAAGTAGACGACTTAAAGAAAATTAAAAGAAACACACAACAACGACATAAAATTAAGTTATTATAAAAAGAATTCATCGTTAAGCAAGCGTTTGAGCTTACTTGCAAAAATAATAAAACCTGTATTACAAGTCACCAGTGAATATCTAGAACAGAATAGAATACATAGTTTCTCAATTCGGCTTTATACTAGCTGCGGTTTCAACCGCTTGGTGATAGGTATTTTGGATAATATACTATATACATATCTTTATGAATTGTAACCCTATGTGTTATTCTGATTATGTGAGCTATATTATTGTGAAGTTTCATTAAAATCCATTCAGTAGTTTTTACGTGTAAGAGTTACAAACAACCATCCATCCATACATACAAACTTTGATGTTTATAATATTAGTAGGATTTTTTTCTGATTTGATATTCTAGCTAGGCCTTGTTATCCGATTTTGATAATTCTTTTAAAAATTGCGATATCAATAATTAAACTTTTGAAACTATTATGGTTATCAACACTAAAGTCATTTAAAACGGGATATTTACCATGATTTGATTATGGCGCATGAAACTGTGCCGAAATATTGGATAACTCAAAAATCAAATCATGGTAAATATCCCGTTTTAAATGACTTTCGTATTGCGATATCAATTTTTGAAAGAAGTCACTTTTCCGAAAACTTAAAATGATTCCGTTTAATCTTGTTATTCCTGTACTAAACTAGGAAGGTACCTGCACATTCTGGAGGACAGGCATTGTTTCAAAACAACCAAAAGATATATTTCTGGCCTGATATTTTGGAAGCCCCGTGGCATGGCCAGTCAAGCACATTTTACCCTGAAAATTCGAATGGACTCGGTCACACCCCATCGTAACAAGCACAACAACATCAATTATTGTCTAATAAGTTGTAGTTATCTACAAAATTTGTAATACATAATGCTGGACAATTCTCACAGCATCATCTAGCCCCAAGCTAAGCTTTGAATCTATAGAAACCTGCTAAAACCAAAAATAATGGCGAATAACCGATTTTTGTGACATGACCTTGATTAAAACTTTTGAAACTATCATGGTTGCCCAGTAATTATTGAGTGAAGTTTAAGCGTCAACCAATGAGATTTTACAAATCATTGGCATGGAAACTCGTATACGCCTTGATTTGGTAAACGTTGATATAAAAGAAAAATATCGTGTTATCTTAGTTAATCAAGGTCATAAAGTCATTTAAAACGGGATATTGTGTTTTTGGAACAATAAAGCTCTTTTTTTTATTTATTTTTTTATTCTAAACAATTAGTGTCGCTTGCAGTCTGCAACTGCAGTCTGCGGCCTGCGCGGTCCATCTTGGAATTGCACCTTTAGTCATCATTTCTCAGATTGCACTACCTATAGATTTTGTCACATGTCAGCTATAAATTAGAGGTGGCATGTGTCAAAATCTAAGAATTGGATATCTAAGAATTGTATATAAGAGCGTCTAATATACAATTCTTATCCTACCTTTTAATATTTTTTTGCATTTTATCCCTTGTTTTGTAATCTTAAAGATATAAAGGATTCCATATTTTTAAATGTTAACTGTGTCTTACAGGTCTGTGTATTGGTATCCCAGTGCAGCATCTATCGGTCTGTCACACCGTATCAGGTGCGTTCGTTTGTTTTTGTTTACGCCGGGACCGCCTCGGGTTTTCACTGGGTGCCTCTGATCGTAACATCCCAGCTTTACCTACAAATGTAGTAGATATTATGCATAGGTAGGCATTTTATAGATTTAGCTGTGGAGTTATTGATCATTCATTCCTCATATTGCCTATAGATTTTGTCATTATGTCAGCTCTAAAGCTGGCATGTGACAAAATCTAAGGATTGTATATTACAGCCTTTAATATAGGTACAATTCTTATACATATCTTTTAATATTTTTTTTGCATTTGTAATACCTTATTTTATAATATTAAAACGAAATTTACTTATGATTTAGTAATTATGATTTGTAACGCGAAGTGTAAAAATACCTACGTACTAAGTTTTGATAATAAAAAAAATGTCATTTTTTTTAAATGTAGTTTGTGCATTCTAGGATTAAATTTACTCTAGTATTGTACCAGACTAATGTTATTTAACGTCTTAATAAGTATTTTTTTAAATTAATTAAAACCAATAACATTCTAATGATCTAATAAAAAAAAGTTTATATATTTTACTAAATCTAATACCATTTCGGTGGTATGGGACTTCCCTTTTAAGTAATTTTATGTTAGAAGTAGTAGTTAGTTATATGTTTACAGATAATGTTTATGATTCTAGAACCAAGTACAGGTATTTGCAAGTTAGATGTTAGAATGTCATTAGTCTCTGGTTTAGATTTAGTAACCAGAAGGAGGACCTACCTACGTATTTAGTGGAATCGGTTCGCTGGTTTATTTAGGTCAAGTCCATTTCAGGATCCTACAGCTGAAGCAGAGACGACAAATTGACACATCCGTATCCGGCCGATACGGAAGCTGTCTGAGTATCTGGATTTACAGGGTGAATCGCTAAAATGGGACAGTAATGTCCGTATTACCTACTGTTTAGTGGCAATGTAAGATAAAACATTATAAGACCCTACTTTCCTTTACGAGAATAACATTTACTTCTAAAAATGTTATCATCATCATTTGGTGGACAACTACCAAGAAACTTGAGAAGAGAAGGGGCAGAAGATTTATAGGTACTTGCACTTAATTTATTAAAGAATCACTTGATGCGACGAGAGGACCAGAAAGAATGACAATCAAGCACGCGGCTGAAACAGCTTCTACTTAACTTGGCGCCTACTTTTTTTTAACAAAAACTACCTCTGTCTGCCATCCACTTGTTGTTTACGCCCAAAAAGTTCACATTGTGATACTTACCTATACTTAATCACCTACCAAATTATGCCAATGTGATGACAACAAAAAATATATTATTGAGTATTGAGTATGCTGCAATGGCTTACATGATAATGCCCCATCCAGATGGCCCATCTTAGTGATTCACTCTGTGCCACCCCTCTCTACTTCATCTCATTCAAGAGCCTACTTCCTGGCATCCACGTTGTCTTTGATATTGGAGATGGCTTCAAATGAAGTACCTTCACTTAATGTACCTTACTGACTAGATACGTACCTACCTACATTTGTATTGTAGATAGGTATTAGTGCCTGTACCTTACTGACTAGATAGATACGTACCTACCTACATTTGTATTGTAGATAGGTATTAGTGCCTGTACCTTACTGACTAGATAGATACGTACCTACCTACATTTGCATTGTAGATAGGTATAGTGCCTTCACTTAATGTACCTTACTGACTAGATACGTACCTACCTACATTTGTATTGTAGATAGTTATAGTGCCTCACGTAATGTACCTTACTGACTAGATACGTACCTACCTACATTTGCATTGTAGATAGGTATAGTGCCTTCACTTAATGTACCTTGCTGACTAGATACGTACCTAACTACATTTGTATTTGTGCGAACGCATCAGAGCAGCTGTGCCCGCTACGTGCCGAAGTACCTACCACGCAACTCTACGTGTCGCGCGTCTTCTACACCGTGACCGCTGAGGATGTGGTCAAGTACCTGGTGCTGAAGACCGGCATCTCCTTGAGAGTCGAAAAATTGGTGTCTCGCCGTAACGTAAACTTCGGTTCATTTATGGTGAGAGTGCCGACGGATCGACTCTCTACGTTTATGGACAGTGGGTTTTGGCCGAAAGGTGTCATTTTCAGGAAGTTCATTGGACGCCTGTCAATTGACACCGCGCATGCGTCATCGGAGCGTCGGCCTCGGTGACTCGGTTAATTATAAATTTTTGTTTATCTATGCTAGTCTCTAAGGTATTTATTATATGGGCCCTAATTAAGTTACTTTTTGTACACTTTCTTTGTTGCCTGAAATAAAGATATTATTATTATTATTATTTGTATTGTACAAATACATATGTATAGTGCCTTCACTCAATGTACCTTACTGACTAGATACGTACCTACCTACATTTGTATTGTAGATAGTTATAGTGCCTTCACTTAATGTACCTTGCTGACTAGATACGTACCTACCTACATTTGTATTGTAGATAGGTATAGTGCCTTTACTTAATGTACCTTACTGACTAGATACGTACCTAACTACATTTTTATTGTAGCTAGGTATAGTGTCTTTACTTAATGTACCTTACTGACTAGATACGTACCTAACTACATTTATATTGTAGCTAGGTATAGTGCCTTTACTTAATGTACCTTACTGACTAGATACGTACCTACCTACATTTGTATTGTACCTAGGTATAGTGCCTTCACTTAATGTACCTTACTGACTAGATACGTACCTAACTACATTTGTATTGTACATATGTATAGGTAGTGCCTTTACTTAATGTACCTTATTGACTAGATTTTACGTACATTTGTATTGAAGATTACCTATACTGCTAAGCTTGGTGGCTTAGCTTTAATTTTTATAAGCAGAGTATCTAGATATCCACAGAGACCTATCTAGGTAGGATAGCTAGATACTCTGCTACTAGATAGGTAGGTATTTAGGTACCTACATAGATTTTTTGAAGACTGATGTAGCGCGGTGGGCGATAGTCCGACGGTGACGCAGGAGGTTGCGGGTTCGATTCCCACCTCAGAACAATTGTGTGTACGATCTGCAGATATTTGTTCCGGGTGTTCTGGTCGTTTTCTATGTATTATAAAAAAATATCTATCTATGTAATGTATTGTATTATGTATATCAGTTATCTAGTACCCATAACACAAGCTCTGCTTACCATAGGGCTAGATGATGCTGTGTGAATTGTCCAGCGATGTTTATATTTATAGATATGTAGGTACCTAAATACCTACCTATCTAGTTTCGGCGATAAGGTTGATACTAACTTGCACTTTAACCTGTTGAGTATAGATAAACCTCACACAAATCACGGAATTTTTATCAATGTTCCTAGAAACAAGATAAAATAATTTCTGGCAGAGTTCTCGAGAAACAGTTATTTAATAAAATTTCAAATTAATTTTAAACAACATAATACTGCACACACCACACAGCATCATTTAACCCCAAGCTAAGCTAAGCTTCACCTTTCACCTTCAGTGGTCTCCACTGAAGGTGAAAGGTGAAAGAATAATCAAAATCGGTTCACCCAGTCGAAAGTTCTGAGGTAACAAACATTTAAAAGAAGAAAAACACAATCGAATTAAGAACCTCCTCCTATTTTGAAGTCGGTTAAAACAAAATCAGACGCTCAAAGATTCAAAGGCCCAGTATTTCAGAGAGTTATTTTTAATTAGAAATCAGGCATAGATATAAATGTCGTAGTGCAGGGCGGTTCCCCTTTCGCTCTTCATACGGAGATCGACGAAGCCGTAACCGATACCGCCACTAGTCACGTTAGCTGATGCTTCAGATCCTTTCATGTCTATGGCTAGGATACCCTGAGACAAAGAAAAATAAGTTTAAATTTACTGAAAATTGTTAAAAGAATGAGAATTCCTTTATACAATAATGGGACACATTTTGAGCATTTGCTAAACTCATAGATTAATTTTATTATTGTAAGGAAAACCTAATGACTTTAAATACATTTAAATGATAATACATTTTTAAATACATTTAAAATATAGAAATTTCATGGTCTTCCTTTTATTTAAGATGCTATGTTATCTGGAAAAAAATAATACTAACGATTGAGCCTTCTGATCGGTATTGTTACATTAGGTGTTTAATTTTTTACAATTTGGCGGGTTCGATTCCCATCTTTAAATGCAGTTTAAATTGTATTTAAAATCAAAATGATGTCTTCTTTCACTAAAATGTAACCTACTATTTTTAAGGTAATTTCCCTCCATGTGGCATGGCTGTGGGACGCCCTGTATAGAAATATTAATTGTTAATTACCTGAATAACACGCGGTTGCTGTCCATAAATCGCAGTAGGAAGCTGATAGTGGAAATATTCTATCCTCTTCTGGAAGACCTTAGCACCCTTCTGGAAGTTCAGATGATGCACCATCGGCCGGTTGACATTGGTGCCCAGGAACACATGTTTACACTGGACAACCACGATGATTGCAACCAAGAGCAAAAGAACAACCTTCATGGTTCAAGTTTGGAGTTAAACAGACCGTGATACGCTAAATTCATTTGTTTATGTATTTTTTTTTATCATGACAGATAAACTTGGTGGCCCCTAGTCCGAATTTTTCGTTTATCTATGGCTCTGCTTTTATAAACAAACGGTTTCTGCCTATTGCGCATATGTAAGCTGTTATAAAGTAGGCGCTAAGTAATATTTTAAAATAGTTGAATCGTTTCGTGTGTGGGTTACTTGGAAAAAAAATTCTTACTATTGAGCCTTTTGATCAGTGTCGTTGAATAAGGTGTGTTTTTTTTAATGATTTGACGGGTTCGATTCCCGTTTCAGACAGGCGATTATTTAAAAATCTTTGAATGCAGTTTAAATTGTTTTTAAAATCAAAATGTAGTGTTCTTTCAGTGAAATGTTCTATCTACAATATTTAAGGTACTTTCCCTCCATGTGGCATGGCTGTGGGACGCCCTGTATAATTAAATTAAAATAAAACAAATATTTAAGGGCTACCAAACAACATTTTTGATTTTTTTGCCGTTTTTATAGAAAATGGTACGGAACCCTTCGTGCGCGTGTCCAACTCGCACTTGGCCGGTTTGTTTATCTTGCTTCTGTAATAATTAAAATGAGATGTCCTCCGTGGCATAGTTGGCTAGGTAGATAGCTCAATGTTGCGTGTCAAAAATTCTAAATTCTAAACAATTAGCTAACGTCATTCGAACAAGAGTACGAGACCCTTTAATTAATTCTATATATAAGCTTACAAAATAAGCACTTAGACAAGTCAAAGTTTATACCATCAATAATCTTTATAGGTATATAAAAATCTATTGCTGTTCGTTAGTTTCTCTAAAACTCGAGAACGGCTGGGCCGATTTAGCTGATTTTGGTTTTGAAATGTTTGTCATAGTCCAGGGAAGGTTTAAACGGTGATAAAACATGGTAAAATTGCGCAGAAATTTCCACGCGGGTGAAGCCGCGGGGCGCTGCTAGTTAAATAGAAATAAGGTGATTTGATTAAATGTTCAGTTAAAATTTTTGTCCACTAGTGGAAGAAGTGAATAAAACATGGACTCCGGAAATCTGAGGACTCCTCTTGAAGTCCTCATGATGTACAATCGGCAGTTGGTTCTTGCTACCCACTATCAGATCCTTGCACTGGACAACCGCGATGGTGGCAACCAATATGAGAATACACTAAATTCATTTGTTTATTTATATTTTTTTTAATCAGTTTAGATAAACTAGATGTCCTCTAATTCGAATTATATCTAGTTTTTTATAATTAACTGAGGCCTATTGTGTGAATTAGCTGTTTGTAGTAGTGACTAAGTACGTAATAATTTTAAAATAGCTTGAATCGTTTTGTGTGAACAATAATGTCATCTCCTCCTCTTTTTGATTTCGTAACCACTTTCCTCATTGTGTACACTGAAACAAATAATAAAAGATAGGTAACCCTCTTTCTTGCGTAGTCGGGTAAATTAAAACAAGACGTTTATGTAGGCGCTATTTGTTTATCTTGTTTCTGCAATTATTTGAATAAATGTGACGGCCTCCGTGGCAAAGTGGGCTAAGAGCACGGTTAGTCGTTTATGGTGCCAGTTCGATTTCCGTCCCACCGTAAAACAATAATTATGTTTTCACGATAATTATACTCGTATATCGAGCTATGTATTTATCGCGAGCTCATGTTGAATGTTCATATATGTAGGTACTCACTGGTCTCGCCTTTCGGTAAATAATTTCGTTCCTTCTTCGTCATTCTTCTATTTCGCCGATAATACTTCGCTAGGCTAGGGCCAAGCTTTAGAACCAGATTGAACCGGTTGAGTCGCCTTCTGAGCTTTAGGTCAGCTGCAATGATTCTTGACCATGGCTTGTGTAGGTTGAAAGCCAGGCGTAGGGTCGCGTCATCTAAATATCTGGAAATGGAAAATAAACTTTGGAGAAAAAACTTGAGACGCCTACCAGTATTGAAGTAGCAAATATCACGGGACTTTGCTTTTTGAATATCTTAGTTTATTTTTTGCTACTGATATTTTGGTACCTAAGCTTTCAGCGGTTCCAAAAGATATAACTTATTTAATTGAACAGAGAGATAATAAGTAACCTACCTTTAGATTGGCAGATATAACCTATTAAATCTAGCTCAGTAATTTCTTACATTGTAGGTGCACGACTACTTGTAGATATAGAAGTAAATTACTTAGCTATAGGTAGGAAGGAACCAACATGTGTGGGTAAAACTGACCTAAATATTTCATTGCATGTTATTTAAACACGAGGTCATTAGAAATCACTAGGTATGTAAATTAAAATATGTAATGCAAAAGTAACAACACTGGTTGGGTTGGGATGTAAAATTTAATTTTAGCAAAATTACTCACGAAAATATTTTCCACGAGAGTTCCAACGGCAAACAGGTTATGGCATCTCGCTTTGTTTCTTTGATAAATATTTTAGAGCCAAACACGAAAATGTCGCTATTCATCTTGTCATCTTGTTATTTTGCTAATAAATCTTCGAGATGTGGGTAGATAGTTAAAATACCAACAACAGGCTTCATTCGTCGAGGTACTTCTACCTCCCTCAGACAGATATTATTTCCTACCTTCTTATTCCCTTTTTATGCGAAGTGCAGTAGCTACAACAATAAAATTTAATACCATATTACTATGTAACTATTAAATACCTACGTCATTGGCAACAATGAACTTTGTTTCACTGCCAATTATATAAATCGACTGATGTATAAAAATAATAATCAACCGATATCCGGTGCACAAGTACAGATCTCATAGGTACAGAACAAATTGAGGGTAATTTCTTTCGTCCGTGGAACAAAGCATTATGAACAATGACACTGACAAGATGGTGATCTACACTACACCGACAATATCCTCCTAAAATATGGTAATTTTCAGTGTGGCCAACTAAGAATATTGCGGCAAAAATGTGTTCAAGTGAAATTATGTGTAGGTAATGAAAATCTAGATGAGACTGTCTGTCAGTGAAATAAAATATAACAAACATAGATAGATGTTTTCACTGCAGTTTGACTAGGGCTGATGATAATGAAAAGAGTCCATATAAAACGATTTACGATTTGCGGTAAACTACCTAATTAGTATTACATACTAATAATTTTTCAACTGCATAAATATTCGAGTACCACACGAATTCGTTATTAATCGGTATTAATTTTGGTCGTGGCCTTATATAATTATTTAGAACGAATAGCTTTTCGAAAACCACAAGGCGAAAACTTTTTCTCATTGAGCCCCATTGGCTTTTCCTTCGTTTTTTCACATCGAGTAGAACCACAGATAATATTATAATACAAACTCAGAGAATACAATATGTAGAACTTCCTGCTTTTCTTATCTGGCAACACTGACCGGATCAACAAGCGGTCTTGTCCTATCTTGCTTGCTTGTAATTTCGCAAAATCAACAAAAAATACTACTTTTTCTGGCTTATACAGTTCTACAAATTGATTAATTTCGTTATATTTGCCTTTAAAATCGTTTTTGGACATTCTTGTTTGTGTTATTGTGTCTAGAAATGCTATAATTTGATTTGTCTTTGAGTGGCAGATGGTTTAGCGCAAAAGCGCGCGTTTTGTTTCCATTTTCTCTTATTTTCTGTGCTAACATGGATTCGTTCAATGAAGAACCCAGTGAAATGAATCGTGCTAGTCAAGAAACAGGTATTTCCTATAAATTCTACGTAAAACTGCACTAAACACAAGTAAAAAATTTTGATCAATTTGTATTACCCAACCAGTTGACAATGTACTAACTAACTCATCGAAAATCTGATAAGATTTTGAGATATCCGATAGGTGTACAGGAAAAACTTATTTCTGGAGTCATGCTTATGATATTTTGATGATCAGGGCCTAGAAATAAGAGCCACAACAGCCACCCTAAACCTAAAACTTACTGTACTGAATGGCAGATACACAACGTAATTTAGGTGGTTTATATGCCAAACAACAGTGTAGTATCACAATCATATAATGTGTTATTGATGATTATTATTTAAGTTGATTACAAATAAGTGAAGTGAACCTTAATATTTGAAGGGTTCTTTTCAATCAAATATGCTTAGCATCCACATACAAACAAAAAAATATATATTTTAGGTTATGCCTATAAACATTTTTCTGCTTGTGTTGTTTAATGTCATTTGATTGATAAATTGCATGTTTACTGTATTTATAAACAGTATAAAATAATGATAACCTCATTAAAATTGTATTAGCAAGTCATTATCATTATTTTAGTTACATATTCAACTGTACAACTAAAACTTGGATTATCATATTTATGCCAAATTACCTATCTACTATAATAAGAAAAATAAGGCGCTAGTTTATAGCTCATGAAATATCCGTTTTGCTAAAATTTTATAAGTGAGAAGTGTGAATGAAAATTATAATTTCACTAATAATCCTTTGGACTATAATAAGCAAAGCAATTTTATATAGGGGCTTCTAAACTGCCATATTTTTATTGCAATATGTGGCTGCACTTATGCCCGGCCTTCACAAACACAGTATAGCAGCTTATGGCTGAGCATTCTATGGCTGTGCTAGGTGTTGCAATGTATCTTCAATAGTATGGTTAGTTATTCAGTCTCGTAAACAGGCTACGCAATTGGCCAACAATGGCTAATGATCCTAGAATTTTGCAGTCTTCTTATAAATGAACATGTTTTAATTCTATAGTTTATACCTTTGTATACATTATAACAACGAGATAATTAAAACAATCAAATCAGGCAAAAACACATTACATTACTAATCCTCTCTCAGCAATCCAAAATGAAGATTGCTAATGAATTCCTAATAAAATGTTTCAGGTGCTGACGCAGTGGCAATGCCGGCGGATAGCTCGCAGACTCTGTTCCCGGAAAGTCCCGTGTACGAGCCAGATGTGGATATTGAGGTAGTTATAACAATAATAAATCATTTATATCAGACTTATTCCACAGTGCATAGTGATATATACCTTTAAACTAGCATACATAAAATATATAAAGACTAAATTAAAAACAAGCTATTTCGTGATTACGCCAACAGAGTGTAGATGACGTTATCAGGGTGTCAGCTGACTTCGGTGCATGGCGGTGCAGCGGTGTCCCCTTGCAGGCGGCCAGTGAACCTTAGAAACTTGACTTCCTTCGAGTTATAATGGCAAGCCTCGATTAAGACTAGCCATCTATCCAGTTCCCATGAAACGGGCAAAAGTGCACTCTTTATTCCCTCACTCTCATAATTCTGACATAGCAGACTGACATGACTAGAGGTCATGCGCAGGACCAACATGAATTCGAGGCACAAGAGTGTAACACAAATTTGTGAGGCAATTTTAATGAACTTATTTTTAAGTTACTGACACAGCCGTGGGGCTTAGTCGGCGGCATCCAAGTTGACATAATACTGTCGGTGTCAAGTCTCATATTCAACATAGCAATGTCTCTACAAATAACCAGTTAGCCATGTTGCCGACTTGGCTCTCTAAAATAATTAACTTGGTTCTTTAAAAATAGTAATTATTCAAGTATAAAAATACAAAGGCAGTTGGCAATAACATTGAATTATTAGTGAGCATGCAAGATAAAAACAAATAAATAATACAACAAAATCAAGAACCTCCTCCATTTTATAAAGTTAATAAAAAAATTTAGATGTGAAGGTTATCCTTTGGCCAGTAGCGTGATGCAGGATGATAAGAACTATAATTTATTAGGTTGCATAACTTTTTGCACCATTTATGGTCTGAGATAGCATCATCATACCATAGAATCCACAAAATGCAATGGTTTGATAAACTTTGGAAAATTTTGTTAGCCAGGTAAGTGCATATCTTGGCTTGTCTGGTTGATTTCAGGACAAAACATCATAATCAGGTCCATTATAGTGCAAGCCCTCACGTTTCTGATTGGTTGGGTAAACCCCATCAAAAACTAATTTTTTAGGGATATGATTTGATTTCTTAGAAACCATCATATTCATCTGGTTGGTCAAACATGTAGAGATATGTATGTAGAGTTGATTGAGAAAGACCATCTGGTTTTTTGATATATCAAATGTCATTTTATAAAGTACCCTGAAGTCTAATCATGATGTAGTAGTTATTGTAATCTTCAAAATATCATTATGGTATCATTTGGTGTAGGTACTTCTATGTTTCATACTCTTAGCGTTGAGTGCAGCCCACCCAACGCTAAGAGGCGACGTGGAAGGCCCAGGATGAGATGGCGCGACGAGCTCGAGGTACATCTTCCAGCATGGCCTGTTGCAGCGTTGGACCGCGAGGAGTGGAAGGAGAAAAGGGAGGCCTTTGCCCAGCAGTGGGACAATAATGGCTTAAAATAAAATAAATAAATAATAATGTTTCATACAAAATGTGTCATTCAATATAAAATAATAAACACTCTTTATCATAGTAGATGACCCCTTTTAAGTATTATGAAAATAATTGTGTTAGAAGGCTTCACTCTTCCACATTTCAATAAAGTATTAGTTTTTGAAGGGTCTTTATAAAACATTGCAAAAAAGCCATTGCATTGAGGTGTCCCTCATTAATTTTATATTTCACCAAGTTTACTTACATAACCATTTCTTTCCTTTATTTTCAGCCAATCGTCATCGCAGATTCAGAAGACGTCAGTTCTTCAAATAAAGGTAATTAGTGTTAATCATCTATCTTCTCTATTTATAAGAGCATCACTTTACTAAGATCTAGAAAAATTTAAATTCTCAAGTAGATATTACTGTTCTTAATGAGGTGTCCATAAAAATATTTCACAAGGCTGGTTTTATAGTCACGCCGCTGGGCAGCGCGCTGTTAATGTTTACTGATAGGCGTTTACTGAACGTCGCTGCACAAGCGCGTGACTTTGAAACGCAACTACTACCCCCATACATCTCCGAACGCGCGCATTCCAACGGCGCTGCTGAAACGCGTAACAATAAAACCAGCCTAAGTTTTCTACTAGTATTGCATGTTACATAGATGATGTCAGGTGATCCCAATCACTTACAGAAGACGAGCATCCGACGCAAGGGAAGCGGAAACTCTTCGACAGCGCCAGTGACAGCTCTGCCAAGATTCAGAAGCTGAATCTTCCAATCGAGACCGGGTTCTCTCAAGCGCTGGATGAAGAGGTCTCGGAAATCAACGCAGGGAAACTCAAGCTTGAAGACCTAGCTATACCATCAACCTCTAGGGTCCTTACGCCCGTACGGTCCAGCCCTAGGCTACTCAAACGCAGCAACAGCGCCGGTTTAAACAAACCCACCACGCCAAAGACCCCCAAATCCCGCCCTGCTAGCGTTGACCTCACCCGCAAAACTCCTAAGAAAACCCCCTTCAAACAAACACCTGAAGACGTACAAGCTGAAGATGTAATCGTCATCTCATCGGATAGTTCATCATCACGTCCGACCGTCGCGTCCGTAAAACAAATCACGAAGGTACCAGAAACTATCGCGGAAGAAAACTCTGAGGGTAACGATTCTCAAAACTTTCATCTCTGTCTTTCTCCAAGCCCTGATGCGGATGACGAGAAATCATTTCCAATACCTCAAGGAAACCACAGCAGTGATCCTGTAACAGTCAAAGATCGAGAGGAAATCCTCAATCCTGGGAAGATCTCCCAAACTAGAAGCGAAGGTTATAACTTTTCAGACCAAGGGAATCTATCGCAACCGGTCCCTAAAGAGTTCGGGAAGGGTACCGATCAGGAATCGACCGACAGCTCTTGCTCTATCATGGACAGCCCTGAACATAAGCCTAGTGTGGCTTCGAAAATGATCTCGAAACTATCCAACGGAAACTCGTCAACACCTACAGAAGTAGCTGAAGCGAAAGCTCTAGCTGAAGATAGCGACAGCACCCCAGACATGGTCAAACTCCTCAATGGCAAAGGGAAACGCGGCAAAATCGATTCATTCCGAGCTAGCAACACTACTACACCATCTACGATATCGCCTTTGCAAAACGGACATTCCCTACCAATAAATACGCCACAGATTCCCGTGTTCGATATACACGTGAATCACAATGAAGATAACGAGTTTCTGTCGCTATACATCGTGAGGACTGACAATGATGTGGGTGTTGATATCTGCAAGGAGTACCAGAGGATTTCTAAGCGATTCTCCGTCGATCCATACTTAGCAGACGTCTCAGTATCAACTTCTCCTTCTAGTGTGACCAGCACTGGTATAGTCGAACTTCCCAACAGGATATCTTTCGCGTCAACGGTTAGCTCGTCAACGTCCACATCTAGCAACAGGACCAGCGATGGCAACTTTGTGGTCCCACAACCGCCACGCAAGTCTGTTGTTAACCCATCAACCTCAGTCAAAGGTTTCGACAACCTAATGAAGAAACTGCACGACATTTTCCACCATGGACGTGATACAGCAGACGAAAGCAACCGTTCGCTGACGGAAGAGAAAGTATCTGTAGGCATCCAAGCCAGCCTCAGCGACGGAACTACAAATGGATCAGCCAGTCCCGAAGAAGTCAATAAGTTATGCGATAAAGTAACTCCAAAAAGCTCGCTGAAAAAGACGCGCGTTCGCGGCCGAAGACAGATCGCGTCCAAAACCAAACGCGCGTTGCTACCAACACAACCTGAAGAGCTTGAATACGTTATGAACTCGCCAGAAATGGTGCCAACAAACGGGGAGAACGGGAACAAATCTCCTAAGGAAGAGAAGCTATCCCTAGTCGCTACGCCTAAATCCGTGAGCAAACTCAAGCAGCAGAAACGTCGACCGACGTCACCTAGACCGGCCACGCCTGTGGAAATACCCAAAATCGTGAAGACAGAATACCCTGGGTTCGCCCCTGATACGGTGGTGTTGGCTAAATGGGTGGATAAGAGATACTACTCTGGAAAAGTGTTGGAGATCACGGAACCTAACAAGTATTTGATCAAGTTTGACGACGGACGAAGCAAGGTAAATATTGTAGATGTCAGATTAAAAACAGAGTCTTCCCTTCGTTTCTGTAATATGCACTGATGAAGGAACTTCGGTCTGTTAAGAACCACAAAGATTATGTCAGTTTTAATCTTGTGCAAGCTATGTACCTTTTAGGCCTACTTAAGGGCCGGAATACCATCGCGCAAATTTCAGAGCAATAAATGCAATTAATCCAATCCGAAAAGAAAACCTTTTTTATAAAAATATGTCTGTAGAATTTCCAATGGAATCCATCTAATCTAAAATTTTTATAAAATTCTTGGTAAATGTTCAAATAAAATCACTTGTTCGATATAAATAAAAGCTTTGAAGTTTGTTTCCATGTAGCTAAACAACATTGGTGAAGTGTCATGATCTTATGATGTACATCGAACAATTGATTAGATTTCTGGATTTTATGTGAAAACCAAATTTAAATCATAAGATATAACTTCCCCAATTAGAATTCAAATATCAAAGTGCTTTATTTTTATTTCCTTTACACTGTACAAAACTCTTGGACATGTTCCAATTACATAATGTGATCTTTTTAAGGTAAAGTGAAGAAGCGAACAAGAAACCTTCACCTAGTTAAATTTGCTATCAAGTCGAGTTTGAGCAAAACTCGTTATTCTCATAACTCAGATTAGTTTGTATTGACTGAGCAACGGGAATATAAACTTTAAATTATTTTAAACTAGCTGCGCCCCGCCGCTTCGCCCGCGTAGAAATGTATGTGTCAAATGGATTAAAACTTCCTCTTGAATCACTATATATTAATAAAATCCGTTGCGTAGTTTTTAAGATCCAAGCATACATAGGGACAGACAGCGGGAAGCGACTCTGTTTTATACTATGTAGTGACGATCTGACCTCTGAACCTAACTCCTCTATTCGTACTATATCATTAATTATCGCGTTAATTATAATAATTATTAATTAATTAAATCCGTAGGTGCTCTTAGACGAGTTCATAATATTCGGCGATACGAAACGCCTTCCGCTCCAAGGCACGTCAGTCTACGCTATGGTGGATGAAGAACAGAACTACGAGCCTGGACTGGTGATGGCTATTGAAGAGAACAGTAGCGGCACTGTCACTTACAACTGTATTACTGATGGGTAAGAGTCTTATTTACATAGTTTTAGGAATCAATAGCGGATTTTATTATTAGAAAATTGTTTACAAATTATTTATTAAAAATCAAATTAATTAAATAACATCAAAAGTTTAAAAAGTGAAATATAGAGCACAAAATAACGTCCGCACAGCGCAAAATGCAGAAACGAAAAAGTGAGCGAGCGAGCGCCACCGCCGCGCCGTCGACCGCGCGCCTTGTATGTGCGGCTCGTTGCTTGCGTCATTAGCGAGGCGATTGCCAGCTTACAATAATGTAGGATTACTTATTTGCGACGTTGAAGGTTGCGGGTTCGATTCCCGCATCGGGACAAATGTCTGTACGATCTGCAGCTATTGGTTTCGGGTGTTCTGGTAGTTATCTGTGTATGTAATCTATTGTAGTATATCAGTCATCTAGTACCCATAACACAAGCACAAGGTAAGCAACCTTGGGGCTAGATGATGCTGTGTGGATTGTTCAGCATCATCTATTTATTATTATTTTGAAAAATAAGGACGATATCACCAAAAGTGCCATTATAGAGGCAACATTTATTTGCTTTGCCTTTATAAAACAGATTTCACAACCTTTTGCTTCTATTAACCAGATTGCACTACCTTCTTCACAGAGACGCCAACGTAATGGTGACTGCCAGTGAGCTGTACCTGACAGAAGACCAGGCGCGTGCTCTGAAGGACTCCGGAAGCTCCGGAGGCTCTGCCCCCTCCACGCCGCGCGCGCGCCGCCACAACCGAGAACTGGACCTGGATAATATTATACAGGTGAGTACTCCACCTCTTGTGATAAATTTAGAATAATATTATACAGGTGAATACTCCACCTTTATTGATAAATTAAGCATTGTAGAATTAAACTCCGACTCAGCTCATCAATGTCACAAGGGCCAAAGATTTAAATCGTTAGATGTGTCCTTACCGTGGTCAGACCGCGCCGTCCTTGTTGCCACGTGGCGTGAGTGAGGTCACTCACTTGAACTCGGTGTACATCTCAACACAGTGTGGGCAGAACGCGTGGTCTTTGCAAAATTTTTTTAAGTCTTATAGAATGCCATGTTGTTCACTAAAGTATGTGCGTGCAGTATGATTGCACACTTAATAATAATAATTAGGTTTATTAGCAATAACACATTTTTTAACTACTCTTGATTAATATTACTGATTAACATTCAAATATTTTCGATTTCAGGGCAGCAGGTCATTTATTTTTTCAGAAAAACGTGTGCAATATTATTACACAAACAATGGTAATAATAAAAGTCAGGTTTATTCGCAAAAACAGTTATTTTAACTACTTGTTAGTAGTATGTGTTCGTAGGCATTTTGTTGACGCACACATTCAAAGACAAAGCTTTTTTATTTTTGGACTCACAGGGCGCATCTAACAATTTAAATCTTTGATAAGGGATCGTTTTCTGTCATGCGGATATATGGTGGTGCCTCATTTAATCCTGAAGGAGATAGATCGACGACCTGTATTGCCAAGCTATGTAGCATCTAGTATAGTTCTTGTTCTATTCCACAGGGACCGCGAAGCGCGCGCACAAGAGACAAGAGTGGAACCTCTAGCGCGAGGAAACGAGTCAATTCACCAAAGAGTCCTGAAGCTTCTACCTCAAGTAAATATAACTGTAACTTCTTATGTACCTATGGTTGTATGTATTGATGCGAAGCGTGTGCGGAGGGGAGAAGCAATTCCATTGGTGCACTGGCACAAAGTGAATATTTGATGCTATTCCATTGGTTAATATTTCATACATTACCGCTCCGCTGCGTCGCTCGGCATTAATGAAGCCTAAAGTGCAAATGGGTGGGATCTGAAGTGGACGCTAAAACCATTACGATTACGATCTTCTGTGTTCCGGGTGTTCTGGGTATTTTCTAAGTATAATAATAAATATCTATCTATGTAATATATTTTAAGTATATCAGTCATCTAGTACCCATAACACACTTTCAGAATTGGACCGAATTGAAATGAGACCACACAGGAAGCAGTGGCGTGCCTAGGGCTTGGGAACAGGGCAAGCCCGAGATACGATTCGCTAAATAACTAGGCACCGGTTTGCCGCTATCTTGTTATTGCATATGTTTTTCTAAAAAAAGGTCGTATTTGGAGAGCAAATGCACGAGAAAAAAAGTGACTCGAATGAATGAATACGAAAATTTTCTTGTACGAACTTCGTGAGTTGACCCTAGTTTGTAACGAACTTCACAGTGAAAGCCGGGCTTAATTTTCCATACTAAACGCTATAGAAAACTAACCTAGTTATATCTATAGACGTAGCACTTTGTCATCGGATAGAACGGGACAGATATAGGCGGCTGCAAAGCCCCGTTGCAAGCCCATGAGTGTGAGCCAGATGCATGGCTGAGAGCCAATCTGAGGCCGCGCGCCGCCGCCGCCGGCGCGTTCGGATACTTACTAGATAGCAAAGCTAGATAGTCATCTAGCTATAGATTAAAAAGAAACAAATGAATGTATTGGCGCGCGAAAATTGAAATATTGAAGTAAATGTTTTCGGTCGGTATGAAATTCGAGGTAGGGCAAGCCCGGCTTTTGGGCTTGGATGAAGCTACCGCCACTGACAGGAAGCACATGCTTTCAAATAAAAAAGAATCATAGTCGAATTGAGAAACTCTTGTTTAAAGTTTAAAAACCATGTAAAATTAATTCCAGGAGGTAAATCCGCCAAGACGCCCCTCGGACGCGTGCGTGTCGCCAGCGAGAGCAGTTCCATCAGCGAGAGCAGCAACTCAGCTCCCGCCGCGCGCATCGAGGAGGTGGCGGGCGTGGAGCCCGAGGTGCAGCGGACACCCAGGAAACTGGACGGGGTCAAAGGTAGCCATTACTTATTTACTCCTGGCATTGTGTTTGGAAGGAAGCCGTGGGCGAGGTCGGCCAAGAAAGCGCTGGCGAGACGACCTTAACAGCTTTCTCAGAGATTGGTGAGAGATCGCGATTCGCGCGTGACCGCACTCAGTGGAAAGTTTTGGGGAAGGCCTTTGCCCAGCAGCGGGATGAATCAGGCTAATATGTAAAAAAATGTGTCTGGAACCAAGGTGAGCTCAAAAGTAACACAGGTAGAGACCGCGACTCGGCGAACGCGAAAAGATGCTGTATGCGGCAAGCTCAAGACTGCGGTATCTCGCTCATTATGGTTGCTGACTACCTGAAATAGAAATGGGCTGGCCACCTTCAATGTGCTAGATTGGACCAAAATGGTAACAAATTGATACCAACTCGATAAAAGGCGCAAGCAAAATTAATTCTTGATACACAATTATTATCATAATTTATGGTGTCATAATAACATCATATTACCATCACGCCATGAATTCGAAATTCTGGTAATGATCTGTGCAAATCGGAAATCGGCCCTGTTTCGGTTCCTTTTTATGATTATAACAGAGACCAAAACAGCAGTAAACATATATCACTAATTGACATTATATCTGTTCCAGCCGGCCCCACTCAACTAAAAGGAGCGGCCAAACAGAACATCGGCAAAAAGAACTCTAAACTCAACAAATTCGAGAACGACGAGGACACAGTCTCAATTTTGGGCCCTATTCCAAGCGGCGAGAGTAAGATTTTCTCTGGCCTGCACTTCCTGCTAACTTGCACTGATGTCCCGAAACGACAGATTAAGGAGAAGAAAGGGAAGACTGGCGGGAAGGTAGAAGAGAAGAATGGGAAAGGTGACGGGAAGAATGGAGATAGTGAAGGGAAGTCTGATAAGGTACGTAATATCAATGGAGGATATACCTCTAGGTTCGTTTTTATTTCAGAATTGCGCGAGCGAAGCCTCCGGCGGCGTCCTAATTTTCGTCGGTCGTATGAGCGAATGATGCGATTTCGTCGTACGGCAAGATTAAATATAAAATGTATTAAGAGTGTCCTAATTGAAGCTTGCAAGTCACCGCCAAGCAAGTCTTTTTGTAACAACTCTCTACATGTACCTATTCTATAAGTGTGTCATTTGTTAATTTAAGTTGTAATGAAAAAATGTCTTTCTATTCTATTCTATACACCGCGCGAACATTGGAAATGCTTAATAACGAAGCTTTGATCGTACGAGGGGATCGTCCCCTCGTACAATCAAAGATCTTGAAATCAAACTCTTTTGAGTGGCCTAATTGGTCACGCGTCATCACGCGAGCACTGACATAGACTGCCTGACATTCCGTGATGCTCATATACGATGGGCGTCGCACGAAACATTAACCAAACCCCGGTTTATCGTTAATTTGGTTATCTCTTTTGAGTGGCCTAATTGGTCACGCGTCATCAAGCGAGCACTGACGTAGACTGTCTGACACTCCGTGATGCTTATATACGATAGGTGTCGCACGAAACATTAACCAAACCCCGGTTTATCGTTCATTTGTTCAGTAACTATTGATAAAAATAAACAAACAGCGCTGTTTCTTACACTTGGAGTTAATTTTTCAACAAATAGTAACGAGAGTCGTTCTGAAAGGATCCTTGACAAGGCAGACGACGACGTCAGTGTACCTGATCCTAACATGACGACTAACTAACGAGAGGTTAAGACACTTGGAGCATCGCACGATCATTTTCATCGCCCTACGAAATCGCAGTAGTTCGGTCGAACGATAGTCAATTAGAACAATGCTGGTAAAATATATTTTCAAACAGAATGCTGTCGTGGTCAGTTCCCAAGCCAAATTGATTGTCGAAAACTGACGCTAAAATTAAACCGTGGGCGTTATCGACAAGTGGGCAGTTCACTTTCCAATAAAATGATTTAATACAAAATGACAATTCATTTATTTTCTTAATGTTTTTTAGGAGTCCCGTCACTACTCGTCTGAAGAAGACAGCGAGGCAGCTTCAGTTCTCGGTACAGACACAGAAGATTTAGAATTCTGTGACCGGCCGTTCAACAAGGAACGACTCAAGGAGCAATTGGAAGCGGGCGGAGGGATTGTACATAGGTATTATTATGACTGCAGGCAGATGCTGGAGGCGGCAAGCTGAAGATAGGGCGCTATGGTGCGCATTAGGGGAAGCCTATGTCCAGCAGTGGCCTATTATAGGTTTATGATGATTATTCCTATATGTGGAGGGAGGCGTTCCGGGTATTTTCTTTGTATAATAAAAATTTACAATACATTATGTATGTCAGTCATCTAGTACCCATAATAAAAGCTTTGCTTAGCTTAGGTCTACATAGATGATGCTGCGGTTGTAAAAGTAATGCTTATTTATCTATTTATATATCTAGCTATACACTAGCCAAACTCGATATGGAATGTTTGTAAAAAAAAAACACGACACAAAAACGAATAAGTACTCTCTTGGCGTCGACTTCCAGATATACTTTTAAGAAATCTTTATTGGACGAAGAGATCACAAAGTGATAAATAATGTATAAAAAGTCGCGGCAACAAAGTGAAATTTACTTTAAGTTCCGGCGATTTGTTTGTTTGTAAGCAAGCACAAGCTATTTGCCAAAAGTCAAGTATGGTCTAAAACGATCCCAACTCGCACCTTCTTTATAGATGAGATAATATTATGCACATAAATATTTATAAGGTCTTTTGTGACTGAAAAAATTATATCATATATATTTACCTCACTTTTCAGCCACTTCGACGATATACCAAAGAACAAGTACTCAGTCTGCAAGCTGATAGCGCCCCGTCCCTCTCGCACTGCTAAGTACATCTGCTGCTTGGCGGGGGACGTGCGTGCTCTATCCCACGCGTGGGTTATCGCGAGCTGCGCGGCCGGGGCGAGGCAAGATGAGGACGCGTATGTGTTGCCGGCGGGGTATAGCATAATGAAGGAAAGATTTATCAGCTGGGTGAGTACATGGAATACTCACTCTACTACTCGTTCTAAGAATTAGCAAGCTGAAGTGGCAGTGGGCCTGCCATATCTCACGAAGAACCGACAACCGTTGGGGTAAACGTGTTCTTGAGTGGAGACCGCGCCTCGGCAAACGTAGTGTAGGACGCCCTCCGGCCCGGTGGGATGACGACCTGCGAAGGACTGCAGGCAGATGCTGGATGCGGCAAGCTGAAGACAGGGCGCTATGGCGCTTATTAGGGGAGGCCTATGACCAGCAGTGGACTACTATAGGCTGATGATGATGATGAGTACATGGGAAGGCAAGTTAACAAAGGGAGAAGTGCGCGTCTGTCCCACGCGTGGGTTATCGCGAGGCAAGATGAGGACGCGTATGTGCTGCCGTGAAGGATAGATTTATCAGTGGGTGCAGTTAGATAAATGATAGATAGATAGATACATTATTTATTAACAACTTCAGACACACACACAAAATACAACAATTATACAGAGTTCATGGGAAGAAAAGTTAACTAGGCACCGAATTCTGCTAGCCAATCGCTTTACAATGATATCGTCGCAGAAACATCCATAGATGAAAAGAATTCTAGACAGTGCATGCCAAATGTTGCAATGACGACCTCTATGGCGCGGTGGGCTAATGTCTGTCAACGCAGGAGGTTACGGTTTTCGCCCACAGCCTGGACCTGCGTTTTCAGCCATCATCATCGGGACCAGCAACCCACTCATTACTGACATCGTCAGTAATGTTCTATTCTTTATGGTACACACAATACTTAACACTTCGACTGCGATTTTTTTTCGACGATTGCGATTTTTTTAACCTAAGCCATTCGTGCTGCCGCTCTACACAGCGGTTGTGTTGCGCCGCACATACGTTTCGTTCGAAAAATATTACGGCTGTGCTGAGTCACAAAGATCTGTATTTTCATAGCCGCTGCGCTAGTGTGGATTTACGCATATTAGTCACTTGTAGAAAACACATACCGTGTGATTTCAGCAATCAAAGTGTTAATACACAATGAATCAAATGTAGCATTTAAAACTTTATATTTATGAAAATGAAGCCACATCTCACTATTTGTTTTACACTATGTAGTGATGATATTACTTTATCTGGTTTCAGGCGCCACCGTCCGGCCGTCGGAACGCGACCTTCTTCAAAGACAAGGTGATCTTACTGTGCGGCGATAAGGACACGTTCGTGAAGTTCTGGGCGCGCGTGTGCGCGCTGGCGGGCGCGAGCACGCGCGCGCTCACCGAGGAGGAGCTCGACACCACGGGAGCCCTGGCGCTCGTCACCGAGTGGGACTGTCCGCATGAGGTACTCTAGTCTGTTTGTGCTAGTCCACTGATGGGATGCGGCTCGCTTCGCTTGAACAGAGATGTTATTTTGTTACACTACGCAACTCGCTGCGCTCGTCACGCTGTGTAAGTTGTTAGAGCAGCGTTCGCACGGGACAGATCAAAATGTCTCCATACATATCGTATTTAAGACCAATTTACGAAATTTCTTGAGTGTTTTGTATTATTTGTTTCTCAATTATAAATTTTTGACCCTCGGCGTAACAGTCTTGACCCCGAAAAGGAGACAATATTACTTTTTATGAAATATAACGCTCAAAAGCGAAACTTAATTACTAAATATATAGTAAAACTATAATTTTTTGCTTATAACTAAATAATTTTTGATTTCTTATAATACAGTAACAATTCTTGATTTCTTATAAAATATCTTAAAGCACGCAATGTCGCGAAACGGAGCGTAATCGACCAATCACATTAATATACATAAACAGCATTCTGAAAACTATTGCTGATAGGTCCTCCTCTCCTATGTGGGTATGTTTTTGCCTAGGGTAGGTGTAATTTGATGTTTGATTTTTCATAATTAGTGTATGTAGTAACCTTTAAGTCTTTTCTATAATATTTTTTACTCGCAAAATAAGGATCTTGTTATTCAAAATATATATATTTTATTTTTATTATTAAACATCTCTCGTCTTGTATCAAATCAAATCATTTATTTGCTGGAATGTAGGTACAAAAGCTCTTAATAATAATAGTATTTCCAATATATTCTGCTTCGTTGAGGCGCGCATATTTAAAATGTTAGGCTTTATGAAGTAAATCCCAATTTATGAAGTATCTTCCAGGTCCAGAACAAAGCGAACCAAGACAACGTCCCGCTCGTGGCCACCACCTGGATCGTGCAGTGCCTGATCGAGGCCTGCGTGCTCGCGCCCGCCTCCCACGCCAAGTTCTCATTCATGTACACGGAGCCCGAATGATCGTGGGACTTCCGTCGGTACCTCATGATACGTGAAAATTGACACTGAGGTGTTGCAGTGATTTTTGGTGTTGCTATATTTAAATAATTTTAAACAGAACACATAATTACAAGTACTAATTCAAAACACACTAGACAGGTTTACACAAGACAGTGTGTAAACCTGTTGAAACGTCAGGAAAAATAGGTAAAAAAAACATGATAAATACCTGTTAAAATAGTACTTGTAATTATGTTGCTATATTTATTAGTTTTTTAAATTCGTAGCTTTTAGTTTTGGTGGTGACGCTGTTGATTATTTTCTTCGTTGGTCATGAGATCATAATTTGAAGAAGCGAAAATGAGTTTTCTGAGCCGTTCCTTGTAAAGCTATCTACGTAGGTGATAAGAGTAGATTTTGCACGAAAAGGAGTCAGAAACTTCTGTTTTCTTTTCCGGAGTAGGCCCCAACAAAAATTGAGTCGTTTCCTTACAAAAGCTATTTACGTGGTCACATTAAAGAGTCGTTTTTGCACGAAAAGAAATTAGAAACTTCTTTTTTCGTTTCCCGAGTAGGCCCCCTGGCTTATGTTATTGTATGAAATTTAAATTCGTCTACAATTTATCTTCGGCGGTGTGCTACTGGCATGAGTTGAAGGAGGGTTTTAAACTTTGCAATTTGCTCTCAATCTTTCGAATTATGTTTCAAATAATGATAACTAAGTTGTTATTTTGTAGTGATCTCTTGACCAATTAATTTCTATTTTGAAGATAATTTTGTAACAGCACCAAATGATTGCTAACCCTCGAGGTACCTAGTCGGAAACCCAACTGACACTGAAAAGTGTTGGTTAAAGTGACAGTGACACTTAGTGGTAAGTGACCAGTGATAAGTGTTAGAGTGATAAAATGACGGATTTGGTAGACGTGAAGAATTTTGTTGGATAATAATGTGTTTGAACAAGAATTGTAAGCCCATGTGTTGTAATAGTGAAGTAAATCAACTTTAGCGCCAACTGCTGTACAATGCAAGCTGTTGTAGATGACGCTACAGTTGACCAATCGGAAGCGAGAAGTCGGAATCCGCCATCTTTGAATAATGACAAACATTTGCCAAAAATACATTAATGCTCTGTAACATAGTTGTAATTTATAATAATCTTTAGTCATTATAATATTCAATGTAAAGTCAAGATCCATAATCCTAATATTTATAGGTAGCTATACAAGTAGTGTTATAAAAGTTGTTGTGTAACAACTAAAAAATGTATTCTTGTGTCCAAGAAGTCGTAGTTTAATCAAGAAATCATAGCCTGTGATAGCACATGCTATGAGTTCCGTAGCATTTAAATGTAATGAAAATACTTTTTATTGCCAAGCTAATGCAATATTATACGAATCATACCTTGTCTTAAGACCTAGCCTAGTTTATAATTGTATATGTACTTTTCTCCGTCCATGCGTTTGTTTTCTTCTCTTTCTTGACACGTGCACACTTATGAAGTTACCTCATCGAATAATGAAACAATGCAATATATCGTAGACCTGTTTTGCTTTTTAAAATAGTGATTTGAATTTGACCACTCGAAAAATATCGGGACTAACGAGAGTTATTAATCGATAATACAACATGTTTAGCAAAAATAACAAAATCGATTAAATCTTTTTAAACAAAATCGAAACTTTAAAGCATTACATGACTAATCGGTGACGCTTCAGCTGTTTAGAAGAAAATAAACGCGTGGATTGAGTATGCCCTTTCATAGGTGATTTTGGGTTTAAAGTTTCACGTATGTCATGTAAATTTACAGAAGTTTTAAAAAGTTAGTATATTAAATTTTAAATGGTTTCGATACTCGTACTATTAGCATAGGCACTTCGATTCCCCTGTTTACAGCATTCTGGACTAACATGTCTGACACCTATGTGATTTGCTACCAAAAAAATCTTTGCTGTTTTAAATTACTCGCTCGAGCTGTTAAACAGAAAATAAACTATACTCTGTCCATGAGTATTACCTTTAACACTTTGACTGCGAACTTTTTACGATGACTGCGATCTTTTTTTAACCTAAAAAATTCGTGCTGCCGCTCTACACAGCGGTTGTGTTGAACCGCACATGCGTTTCGTTCGAAAAATATTACGGCTGTGCTGAGTCACAAAGATCTGTATTTTCTCAGCCGCTGCGCTAGTGTGGATTTACGCATATTAGTCACTTGTAGAAAACACATACCGTGTGATTTCAGCAATCAAAGTGTTAAGTGATTTTTAAAGTTTCATGTATGTCATGTAAATTTGCAGAAGACATAATAGTCTGACACCTCAGTAATATGCACCAAAATAAATCATGGCTATTTGAAACTAAGATTGGTGGTATGTATGTACTACTAGATTCTAAATACTTAAGTCATAGTGAAGTGTAGGAAATTAGGAATAATTAGGATTTCTCGATATGTATTATTTTATTTACGACTAGTCGATATCTTGTAATATTATTATGTACCTATTAATAATATTCCAAGAAACACATAAAATTATGATAAACTATCTTGAAATTACTTTGTTCACTAAAAAATACAATGTTGACTACGATAAAATTTACAGATGATCAATTCCGTAAACTTTTATAGAGAAAATATTCGAATTGGTCTTCTTGGTAATATAATATGTATAAAAATATGCTGTTTTAGGTATAAAATATTTAATCTTGTAACTGGCCAATGGCTTTATAAAGGATATGAACCGGTATAGGATAGATTATTAGAAGAACCTAAAGTTGTATCTTAGACAATGTTATTCGTGTTTAGAATCAGTCCTTGAAATTGGATATTAACGTGTGTTATAGAAAATAATTGTGAGGAAATCAAAATGTGCTAAAATTCAGCGTATTCTTTTTGATAAGTTAGGGTATTTGTCGTGTGATTTTTATGATTTGGCGTAAACTACCGCTTAGCGTACGCCATATTCGATATTTATATGATTTTTTTGTGTTTTTTAAAAACAGTAGGTAATTCAAACATTCACTGCAATCGTCGCAAATTATGTTTTTATTTATAACTTCGTTTACTATATGATCTCTATAGTAATAGCATTTTTTCTGGTATTATTGATATAAATTATGTTTTTGTATATAAAATAAGTACGAATGTAGATTGAATGTAATTTGTTGAACTTTAATGTACAACTGATAAATGTAAATATGTGTTTTGATTATAAGTATTACATACATTGAATCGTAAGGAATTTTACATGACTTGAAGATAACCAGTAAATAAGTGTCGCGAAAACTTGGAAACGTAGCAGAAATTATTATGTAAGGTCACAGTGTTAACATTTTAGAGATAATAGTCACAGTAAACAAGCTACTGAAAAAACAAACCAGATTTTAATGCTCAAGTCATTCGTGTCACTAAAACGGGATGCATTGAACAATACTGTCAGTGCCCATGACGTACATGTTACAGCCGGCAGAATGTATGTAAAGAACCTAGCGGCAAATTTACCACCTGCTTACGCTGATAGTGAATTTGTCAACCTACAATAGTTTTTATATTTAGTAGCATAATGCCATGAAAAACGTGACGAGATTTATTCTATGTTCTATTGGTTTATACAAATTTCCGCTTTCGTGGACATTACCCTGTGTCTAATAAAAATCTTAGATTATTCGTATTTGAATGAAAAAAAAAGAGTCGGTAGAATGATCTCGTATAAGGTCTTGTCATTGGATATTTAGGTTTAATTGTAATTGGAATCTTCTAGAAAACCAGTGTGTTGTTATTCGAGCGATTGTTATTCATACGTCTTGTATTCTATTGTAAATAGGCTTCAAATTTCCGTGTCAAATCATTATGAATCGGTAAAATCAATGTTCAATCAATAGTTGTTCAAGGTTTTGAAATTTTCATTGCAAACAAACAAACATGTAGTGTTCTTCATTGTTTAACAGAATAATTCATGTTATTAGAAATCATGTAGTAAATATGTACAAAATTATAAATAATAGGTAGCCTCACATAGAACTGACAAAATACATAATATAATCAACATTCAAGTCTTGCTGTTTTGGAAATATGTTATCATTAAAAGGCGCCTTTATTTGGATTTTGGTAGGCTCTTGATTTTATATTTGCAAACAAACAATAATCATCAAAACGTCGAATCAATAGGCAGCCGTATTACAAAGGTAGGCAGCGTATGATCAAAAAACAACATAAAATTGAGGTTACAATCATTTATTTAAGTATATCAATGACTTCCTTACAATAATGCAAAATGTATGACAAACAAAGCAATACAGAAATCCCCAATATTTGAATATGTTGCTTCATACAGCACCACCTATTGGAAATTTGTGATCAGCGCCTATTTTTTCCAATGAGTGTGAAGTCATTTCTGTAGCATCTGTTTTTATCTATCGATATGACATTGTTTTTGTCTGATAGATTACTGTAATATGAATAAAATTATAGAAATGTAAGTATTCTTTTATTTCATAAAGCTAGTGCTTCCAACCTACCTAGCCTACAAGTGATTCTTATCAGAATCTTATAACTTTTAAGAGTTTAAATTGAGAGTTCGGGGCATGAATTAATTTGGAAGAATGACAGGGCCTAAAATGTTGGCAGATTATGATTTTCTAGCAGAAATCGGTTTCAACGGATACTAGCCTTGTGCGAAGGACATAACTAAGGTTATTCCTATTAGTTTAATCCATGTTCTGCAAAACCAAAGTTATCGACATAGCTCAAAGGATTAGCAAGCTGAAATCTGTGCTGAAATGGCAGTGGGCCGGCCATATCTCGCGAAGAACTGACAATTGCTGGGGTAAACGTGTTCTTGAGTGGAGACCGTGACTCTGCAAACATAGTCTAGGATACCCTCCGGCCAGGTGGGATGACGATCTGCGAAAGACTGCAGGCAGATGCTGGATGCTGCAAGCTGAAGACAGAGCGCTGCTATTACGCTCATTAGGGGAGGCCTATTATTATTTTTCGTTTATGTCTGTCTAGCAGAGGACTTACATATGTATACAGGCGGACGATGATGATGCTCTGCAGACTGCAATGCTCGGTTAGAAAATTTAAGAGGAGTTAATAAACCACCGTCTTATTATCTACTTAGGTATGTAGGTAATGTACCGTCTTAATTCCTGTATCTACCTACCTATTGTGAACTAAATTTGTACCTGTCTCGAAGGCAATAGCAACAGGTTTTTACCTATAAGGTAGACACTCAGGTGTTCAAAGTTTATTGTACTGAAAGACCTTGTAATTTCAACAAAAACAACATAAATATTCACAAATTACCACACAAAGACTCACAGAAACATTTATCACACAATACTCCGAATGACCTGGACGATACCATATGACTTCTGGCTCCAAGTGTATCATTTAACCCTCAGTTTAAGGGCCACAGGGGGTTACCTATATAAAGCGGGGAGGCGATTGGAACCTATTCCCAGTCTTTATTGGTCTCTGGAGTGTCAAGGATTGGATTGCAGTGAGGACGTGGTTTGATAAGGTTGAAAGCAAAATGTTAATGAAAACTGTGATGAAGATATCTAAAAGTTGATAGTTGTGATGATTATGGGCTTTATGTATAAAGAAGTAGGTATCTACTATCGCCACAAGATCATATCATATCTGCCTATACACCACATTTTTCTGTGAAGTGACCGGTTGCCACCCCCGGCTTGCTCAATTTCTTTTGTTTTTAAAAGAAAATAACAAACATGTTACATTTGACGACCGATGTGGCGCGGTGGGCGAAGGTCCGCCTGTGACGCAGGAGGTTGCGGATTCGATTTCCGCCTCGGGACTAATGTTTGTACGATCTGCAGATATTTGTTCCGTGTGTTCTGGTCGTTTTCTATGTACAATAAAAAATCTTATCTATCTCTTATCTATGCTTAGCTTGCTATGTGGATTGTCCAGCATTGTTTATTTAAAAAAAGAACTAGGAGAGCACATAACTAGGGGGGATTCTGGGGTTTTGTTATCATAGGCTACAACGTGATCAGAATTTCTGTGTCAAGTGACACGAGATGTTCAGATTTTCCACGAACGCTTGCCTACTGTACCGTAGGTAGTAGGTAGGTAACTTACCTACTTATAGGGAGGTACATAAAGGTAGTTTTCTTAGAGAAAGCAAGGATCATACGCAGTTCATGTCAAGTCACTTAGTGATAAGCAAAGAACTGTGGTGCCCACAAACTTGAACGTATATTTTTTGCTTCTTATTACATAGGTAGGTAAGGTACATCATATGTAGGTACTCGTATCTACGCAGTAATAATTATAGGTACTTTGTCTCTTGATGTTAATAATATCGGTGTAGATAGGTAGGTATAATAGTCGTCAAACATCTTGCCCTCTAGCGAACCACGAGACAAAGATGCGTCTGGTCGCGTTGATTATTCAGGGTGAGTTTTTGTTTCATTGAGCTATGGAACTACTACTCTGCTTGGAGATTCTCTGAAAAATAGGATACGTTTCGAATACATCCAACAGGGAACCAAAATTATCGACATAGCTCAAGGAATTAGCAAGCTGAAATAGTAGTGCGCCGGCCATATCATGCAAAGAACCGACAACTGCTTGCGTAAACGTGTTCTTAAGTAGAGATCGCGACTTTAGCAAACGTAGCGTAGGACACCCTCTTATGCAACAAGCTGAAGACTCTCGACACTATGCCATATGGCGCTAAAGGGGAGGCCATCTCCAACAGTGAACTAATATAGGCTGATGATAATTGTCAACGGCATAATGAATTAGGTACCTATATGCGTGAGTGAGTGAGTACCTGCGCGCAAGCTTCCTATCACTCTGCCCGTCACCGGACAAGTTGTTTGGCGGCTACTATACCTAATTACCTACCTACGTTCATAATAATGTCTCCTTGTTTATGAAGACATGCCTTATCTTACAAGTGATAACGCTATGAGATCACCTCACAATAAGTGAACAGTGTTTTAATACCTATTTGAATTGTACATATTCTCTCATATTTAACTAGGTGGCGCTGCTCAGCGCTCTTTGAAACATGAACGTTCTATGAAATAAGTCTTAAATATAATATAATAATATAAATAAAATAAAAGTATGAAGTAGAAAGTGCAGCAAATACTTACTTAGATACAAAGTTTATCATACACTATGAAACTGTTATTACTATTAGATAATAGAATATAATAAATATATTTATTTTAGGGTAGGTAAATAGGTACCTATGTTTATCTTTCAGCCATTATTTAAAAAGAAAAAAGTGCCCAATAAATATTTATCAGCTCCCCAGTCTATAAATCGGGTAAAGCGTCGAGTTTGGGGTAAACATCGATGGAATTATTCCCAAGTCGCCCCTTTCTGTCGCCGAGTGACCACACTACTAAGTTATAGCCACGTTCTACTATATTACTGTAGTAGGTGATGTCGCCGCCGCCAGATCGTAGAATCAGCCCGTTTGTAGAACGGCTAGGCCGATTGTCGAACGCCGATTGGTTGCGATTTAGTTACATTCGTCGATATGGGTAAGTGACTTTAAGCCATATTGTTGAGCTGACCGTTTAACAGAAGGCATAGAAATTGAATTGCGCCATTTCGCAATCGGTCTAGCCATTCTGCAAACGGGCTGATTCTACAATCCAGCGGCAACAGGCCACACCTAAGAGATACCTACCTTATATAGGTACCTAAGAGATTGCGGGCATTCAATTCTGAATATTTTACACTTACACGAACACAATTGTGTTCGTGTAAGTGTACTTACTTAGCTCTTAAGAGCTAAGTAAGTACCTATATACGGACTTACCTTGTGATTTTCGCATTCAATTCTGAATAAGCTTTGAAACACGAATTTTATTCTAAAACTAGCATTCCCGGCTTCGCACGGTTTTAGTACGGATCCCTAACTTTTTAGAAAATATAATATAGCCTATGTTCACCGGGGATAGTGTAGCTTCCCAAAGAACGGTGAAAGAATTTTTTAAATCGGTCCAGTAGTTTCGGAGCCTATTCATTACACACAAACAAAAAATCAAACCTTTCTCTTTATATTATTACCTATGTATAGACAAAAGCTAATTTTATGTTTTACCTAATTTATAATAACTAAATTATTCAACTTAGTGCTTAGGTAGATTATAGGTTATTTTATAGGTAAGTACTAATACTATTAAGAGGGTTTATTTGTATTGAATAGCCTCTGAAACTACTGGACCGATTTGAAAAATTCTTTCACCGTTGGGAAGCTACACTATCCCCGGTGAACAATGAGCATAGGATATATCATATTTTAGATATGTGAAATTCGAATTTAACGCACGTGAAACCGCGGAAAACATACCTATTTCATAAAAAGTCCGTCCGCCGTACCAGATTGCACCCTAAAAAGCCTTTGTAGTCAGTAATAGGCAATAAGGTTCCGTAGAGGATAATCTCCTTGCTTTTATCTCTTCATCCTTTCAGCTTTGATCCGATCAAATGGCTTTACGGAACTTTGTGCTCTGGTACTCTCTGACTGGCTATCCCGATCACAATAGATAGGTACCTTACCTACCTATGCTGCAGGGCGTAGGGTGAGTCACTTAATCAACATCATCGACGTTTTCTATGTATAATAAAAAATATAAAATAAATAAATAAATAATGCTGGACAATTCACACAGCATTATCTAGCCCCAAGCTAAGCAGAGCTTGTGTTATGGGTTGGTTTTTGTATATCTATCTATGTAATGTATTGTATTATGTATATCAGTTATCTAGTACCTACTCTAGTACCCCTAATACAAGCTCTGCTTACCATGGGGCTTGATAATGCTGTGTGAATTGTCCAGCATTATTTATTTATTTATTATTATTATTTATCATCACCATCATCAGCCTATATTAGTATACACTGCTGGACAAAGGCCTCACCCAATGAGCGCCATAGCACCTTGTCTTCAGCTTGACGCATCCAGCATCTACCTGCAGTCTTTCGCCGGTCATCATCCCATCTGATCGGATGACGACAGGCTTCCTACACTACGTTTACCGAGTCGCGGTCGCCACTCAAGAACACTCTCTCTCTTGGCTCTTAGAATAAGCAAGCTGAAGTGGCAGTGGGCTGGCTTATCTCGCGAAAATCGACGGCCACTGGGGCAAACCGTTTTTTTGGGCTAGTTACTTATTAACATTATTACTAACCTAACTGTTAGTAGGTTAGTAATAATTGCACTAACACCTTAGAAAATTATCACAATATTGTCAAACCTATGTGATAGTAACTCCGCTGACTCCCTACTACATCACTCCGTTACCTTTGAGGTATTCTTATTGTTATTATTATGCTTGCTTTGTAATTTTATTTTAAGGTAGTAAATAAAAAAATTATGTAAGTACGTACGTAGGTACCTACAATCGTCAAATTCTCCAAACCAAACCAAGATCCCAATGCCAATATTTGAACATTAGACCTTTGGCACCAATGTTTTCATTCGTATTCAAAGCGTCCCCTCACAAACATCCTCATTAGTACAACCTCCTCCTACCCTCTGTGCTCCGGGTGCCTTTGATCTAACAGACCTGTGTGTACTGAATAGGAGGTACCTACATACATATGTAGAGTCAGCAACAAAAGTACCTAGTAGTTTTATGATTCAGTTTTCAAGTTTTATAATATCTATTCCTTTGAAACCCTTTGATAGGTATCAAACAGACCACTGTAGTTATATCTCATCGTCATCATCCACGTCTTATTGGAGTCCACGACTCGGTAAACGTAGTAGGACGCCCGGCCAGGTGGGATGACGACATGCGATAGACTGCAGGCAGATGCTGGATGCGTCAAGCTGAAGATAAAGAAATCAAGAAAATCTACACAGCATTATCTAGCCCCAAGATAAGCAGAGCTTGTTTTATGGGTACAAGATGACTGATATATATGTATAATACAGTATACATTACATAGATAGATATTTTTTATTTTACATAGATAAAGACCAGAACACTATGAAAATGAAAAGTTTTTATTTCTTTAAGCTTACAAATAAGCACTTAGACAGGTCATATTTATACTATTCATTATTATCAATTAAATTATTTTATAGTTCACTTCAATTTTTTGTCTCACTCTCTCATTGTACCTACATTATGTCAATGTCATTCTGAGAAGATACCATTGTAAAGCGATTAATATCGTGGAATTAGGGCCCAGGTAGATAATATTGAAATCACTGTTTGCAGATACTTTCGTTGCTGACTGTCCGTCCATAGAATACTAGGTAGAGCCGTACCTATTACCTAGTAAACATAATGTAGTAAACAAAATCCTATTCAATGTTCGGTTATTCCAATACTATTCAAACTATTTTTTATTGTGAAATAATTATAATAGTCGTTTTACAGAAACAGGTTTTTGCACGAGAGAGAAAAGACTATACGCAATTTAACATATTCTCAACGACCCGCTACTCTAGCAAACCACAAAGCCTTACAATCCAACGCACAAAGAAAGATGCTATCTTATTCCCCGCCATATTTTCAGCGCCTTGGACCGACTGTAAAATCAATACGGCGCGGCGCGCCCCGCCCGGCCACCTCTAGCCTTCGCTTACGCCCTGGTACTTTATTTGTGGGAAATAGTTGGCAGTATGAAGTTTTTGCAGGATTTTCAACTTTTATGAATAATAAGTTTATTGTAAAATTGTGTGAATCATAAGTAACACGAAGGTCTTATAATGAAAATACAGTATTAACAATTTTATCCTATTCTGACATAAGTACAATAATATTTTTACATAATAATAACATAGGTTCAAAGTATACCAAAATATTTTAAACATAAAAGCATCTACAATTTATAAATCATAATCTAGGCAGACAGAGATCTAATTATTAAAGAGTTTTATTAACTTTATTATTTCCTTAAATTAAATTTAAACATCGTTCCATCAAGTTGCTTTATTTCTACTTGTAAATTATTGAATACTTTAATTGCTGTTAATACGGATATTTCATAATCATGGCGATACTATTGAAATAGTTACCTGAAGTGATAGAAGAATTCAGCGATAGTTTGATAGTGGATAGAAGAATTCAGCCCTCGACTGCACGAACGCTCACTGTGTAACATTAGTCATAACAACGGTCCCTAGCTACTCACCTATGTAGTTGCACGGTAGATTACTAGAGTCGCGGACACTTGCTATTTTTCTAACGTCATAAATAAACCATTTTTTGATCGATTCAAAGAATGAATAACTTTTATTTGGTTTACCTAGGTAAGACTTAGCTACACAGAACAGTAAACTTAAACTAAGAGGAAACGTGTAGTTAAGTAGATAAATAAGTGTGTAGGTAAGTCCCAGTAACAAAATGGCTCTATATCTTTGAAATGTAGAGATGAAGGAAACTCCATACTTCGAAGTATTATTTAAGTACCTGCCTATTTAGTTAGATGTTTTTATGAAGGCTGTTATAATATATATATATATATGTATGTATAGTTACAGACTTTGTAGCATGTTAGGTACTGCTATGGCAGTATTTATGTTTTCAGGAGGTCGCGCAATTACTCAGGGCGTAACCCCGCTTCATTGGCGGGGTCGTGACCCCGCGGAGTGATGCTATTGGTTGAGCACCCACGCCTTCTAAATAAGAATTATTTGAATTTTTCACGAGTTTGAGTAGAACTTCAGTTTGAAAGAATATAGGGAGACACAGACTTTTTGGATGGCGCCTTTTATCCAACACAGAACAGGCCCTCATTATAGGGAGAGATGTGCCCTGAATCTTACTAAATACTCTTTAAAACAAATACAGCAACTAGTTTTACGTAGGTAAGGTAGGTATGTCTTGTACTATGTCCAGCAGTGGAATAATATAGGCTGATGATGATGAAGGTAGGTATGTCTTGTAGAGATCGCTCTTGAGCGGTAAGACCGCAAATTGTTACTTAGTGCTTTAGTTAGTATTTGTATGTATGTACCTAAACAGTTTGTAATATACCTAAGTGTGCAATAAAGATTTTTCTTGACATTTGAAATATCTGTCGTGTGACTCTTGCAATTTATTTTATTTAAGTATTTATTTATAAAAATACAGCAGTTAGCTTACACACCAAAACACTAGGTAAGTGCGGATATAAACCATTTTGACTTAGGTATGTCTTTTAGGCCAAATAACCTTTTTCCTAGGCATTTCGTAGCTTATTTAAAACATAGGTAGGTACCTACATGTAATTTCAAAACATATAGGTAGGTACATAGGTATTAAAGTCTCCAACTAAATAAAAACTCATTATGCATACAACGTGTGTGAGTTTTGTCGCCAAAATCTTCCAAAAACTACAATTTATCAAACCATCGATAGTTCAGAACCGACGCCATCTTGTTTCTTAACAGCCAATAAAAATATTATCACTCACAAAAAACAACGCAGTAGGTATAACTACCGCGTTATCATAACCACAATATTTTATAGCGTCATTCGAGATAAGACCTGTCTCTTGGGAACGCCTGTACACTGTTTGAGGATAAAATACTTCTTGGTATGATCAAAGAAGTTTTTATTCTACTATTATCAGAAAATACCACAGATAATAAATGAAGTATTATTGAAACCTATATTTGGAGTAAACCGCTGGGGGACCTACGCGTTCTCGAGTCTCCACTCGATTATTAGAGAATACTTAATTGAGACTTTTTACACCACTTTGTAAAATCCAATAAATACTTAATAATGATAACAAGTTAATACCTACTAAGCTGAAGAACAATATAATTACCTCCCTTTTTCATAATGGTATTATTTATACCTAAAAAAAATAGACCATTAAGCACTTAATAATTAGGTAAATTAACTTCCTAGATTTTATTGGAGACCACGACTCGGTAAACGTTGTGCTAGGACGCCTTCCAATCTGGAGGGATGGATGATGACCTGTGAAAGACTGCAGGGATCTCCCAGCAGATGCTGGATGCGCAAGCTGAAGACAGGGCGCTATGGCGTACAAATACCTACTAGGTACTGGAAGGTGGGAGTCGAACCTGCAACCACAATACAACATCATCATCAGCCCATAGTAGTGCACCGCTGGACATAGGCCACCCCAATGAGCGCCATAGCGCCCTGTCCTAAGCTTGCCGCATCTAGCATCTGCTTACAGTCCTTCGCAGGTCGTCATCCCACCTGGCCGGAGGGCGTCCTACACTACGTATGCCGAGTCGCGGTCTCCACTCAATAGCATAAAATAAAATATAAATGTAGGACTAATACAACATAGTATTTCCATAAACTTTAAACAATATTTATTAATAATAATTTAATAATAATGTCTACATGAAACCCCATTACAATAGATTTTCCCCCCAACCGTTGATTTCATCACAAAGTATTGAGTAATCAAGTGGTAGAAAAGCCGCATCAGTGGGCAAGTGGGTATCGTAATCCCATCTATGGGGAACGGGGATAGGTGTGTATGTAAGTACCTATAACTAACTAAGTATAACGGCCATAATATTCTTTAGTGTTAGTATATTTATTTATTCTTCTTGTACGATAAAACATACAAAACATTATTAGTAGTTTTGGCGTACAGAAGTAACAAACATCCATCCAAACTTTGGCATTTATAATATTAGTATGACTGGAGATCCAAATACAAATTCTTTATTTTATTAATATATAACACACGACTTTATTAATAACACAATAGAGACGAGAATTGAATTGAAAATTGATGGTTCCACCACATACAGGTGTTCAGATTAAAATTACACTAGGAATTACAATTTGAATTACAAAATTACAATTCGAAACTACGAAAAAACGCTCGGGTTATTTTCCACTCTCATGTACCAAAAAATACACACTTTTTTATACAAAACAAAACAGTTACTCTTTATTGCACACCAATTAATACAGATACACAAGACAGGCAAAAACAAATACAGTATTATGTTTTACAATTGGTGGCCTTATCGGTATGAGCGATCTCTGCCAGGCAACCTTTGGGTGGACAGGAAGTGATAGGACTTGTGTAGGTGGCGATAGTTATACAGAATAATATTTATACAAATACAAAATACAAAATTATTTATTAGCTATTCTACTTAGATACTCGTATGTACACAGTAGGTAATGGCGGCCCCGCACGAGGCAAGCCTATAATATAAAATGGTTTAAAGAATCTTAATTTTTCTCAAAGAACATAGAATTCTATTCACTTAATGAGAAGTATTTACAATGTTTCTACTTAGTACCTACTTATAAAATACGTACTTAAGTATGTGCTTAAGATTGTATTAGCCGAGTGTGCTTACCACTGCTTGCACCTATATTAGTATAATCCTGGTATAATGTACTTACAAACAAAAACAAAAGAAAGAACTATAGTAGAAAAAAACAATCTAACTAATCTAATAAAATAAAGTAACAGTACCTAGGAAGGTAGGTAACCTAGGAACACAGCGGTCTGCCTTCATTTTACCGGCTGATAGCTGCTCATAGGTACTTAGGCTTACGCTATTGTTTTGCTATTATCTAGCCCCACGGTAAGCAGAGCTTGTGTTATGGGTACTAGATAACTGATATACATAATACAATACATTACATAGATAGATATTTTTTATTATATACATAGAAAACGACCAGAACACCCGGAACAAATATCTGCAGATCGTACACACAATTGTTCCGAGGCGGGAATCGAACCCGCAACCTCCTGCGTCGCAGGCGGACCTTCGCCCACCGCGCCGCATCGGTCGTCTATGTTGACAAAGTATTTTTTTATTCTAAAAAATCGTCGCTATTTTAGAATTGTTATTGTTTTCTGGATTGTCCTGACACGAGTATTGCTATGAATCATTTCATTTCTTCGTTCGGCAAAAACTAATTTCCTGGTTCGGGAGTAATATTGAAGATGACGCGCTCCCACGGGATCAGGTTCCCCTATACAGGGTGCTTCTGTTCTGGAAGACTTCTAGTTGAAAAGTGTCTGGCATTTGCTACAGTAGGTAACCAGGTACTTTGTACTCGCTAGCTAGTTATCCATGCTCATGGTATAGAGTAGGTTATAGGTACCTAGCTAGCTGAGGCGTTTACCAGTCAATTAAAAAAAAATCAAAGAGTTAATTTGTGTACCCACGTTCTTATAGGTGTATTTTTTTATACCATTATAAATAAAATAATAAATAATGCTGGACAACCCACACAGCATCATCTAGCCCCAAGCTAAGCAAAACTTGTGTTATGGGTACTAGGTAACTGATTTATGTAGGTACATGTTTTTTCATTGCATCATTACAAAGATATGTATATTTTATTATAGATAGAAAACAACCAGAACACCCTGAACAAATTTCTTGTCTGCAGATCATACACACAATTGTCCCGAGGCAGGTATCGAACCAGCAACCTCTTGCGTCGCAGGCCTTCACCCACCGCTCGCCCATCGCGGCCACGGCCCCCGCACCACAGAATCAGTACTATTTATGAAACTTAAAAAGCATTCACCCTGTATAATTCACAGATGATCGCCGCAACGGAATCTCAGGTGGTTCCGCCCCTCGGAATTCCCTGGTTTTTACGCAAATTCCAAGTCTGGCATACACACATCCTGAGTACAACCCTGACTTTCAAATAAGAATACAATAATAAATAAATAAAATGATTTTATTTCAGTTAACTTAATTGATCCATAATTTGTTAGTAAAATTAAACATTAGGAACTTATTACTAGGGTTAGTTACACCTAATACTAGAAATTAAAACTAAATTAAATTAAATCACTCTCCCCATGAAACATTTCCACAGGGGAGATGTGATTCTACCTGCTATAGTTTTAATAATGTCCTAAACAATAACAATAATATCCACGACTCGGTAAACGTAGTGTAGGACGCCCTCCGACCAGGTAGGCCTATGTCCTATGTCCAGCAGTGGACTAATATAGGCTGATGATGAATGTCCTAAATCTCTTTGAATTTTTTTAAATAACTTAGTATGTATACGAAGGCTACATACTTAGATTTTTAATGAGAAATTGTTGCTAAGTTTCTTAATTCTTATTAGAATTTACATTTTAAAACTAAAAAGTTATTGCAGAAATGTACCCTGAATATGAAGACTAGTAATAAATAAGATAAATAAATAAATAATGCTGGACAATCCACACAGCATCATCTAGCCTCAAGTTAAGCAGAGCTTGTGTTATAGGTACAAGAGAGAAGAGATTACTGATATAAATAATAGAATACATTGATATATATTTTTTATTATACATAGAAAATGACCAGAACACCTGGAACAAATATCTGCAGATCATAAGAATTGTCCCAAGGCGGGAATCGAATCCGTAACCTCCTGCGTCTAAGTCTAAGTTATTCTAATAAAAAGTACTCATTCCATTTTCTAAATATAAAAACCTAATACCTATTCCTCTCCTATTGGATTTATTACGGGACTTCAATTCTCTTCAGAACACTTCCATTCCATATGGGAATTTGCGTTATTTTTTCCCCCCAAACCCCGTTTCCTGGTTCGCGTGATTTGTTCGATGTCAACCAGAACATTTGGTTTTCGAACGCCACCTGTTCGATCGTTCCCACGGATTGCGTGAACTAGATTTTTGAAAAAGAACGCACGTGTTCTAATTACAAAACTGGGAATTGATTTCGCGGATTCTATTGTGTCGTTTGAATTTAGATAACAAATTATTTTTAGATTTCGATTGTCGTTGGTAACTTACCAACCTAAAAAAAGTTTACCACAGAAAGAGTCATAATAGGTTTTTTTAGTTTTTATTTCTGGTTTTATCAGTTTTATGTAGGTGTAAGTGTAGGTACCCAATACCCTCTGGAAAATGTAGTTAAATCGAGGATGAGGATCTTTTATTTGACTTATACCTACTTGGGTTCGATTCTAACTTCGACCAGTCAAATGTAACGCCTATCCATCTCCAAAATTAACAGGCTAAAGGTTTATTCATCGCTTCTTTATTTTAGTGTACCTACTTACCAACGTGACTTGAATAAAAAATACCATTTTACTTCCGTGTCAGTGTCATAGAGCCGCGTGAACTATTTACTACCGAACTGCGATGCCCAACCCCCCCAGCGTGGGGATCATGGGTATGGGCATTACCCCCACGAGATAAAAGCCAATACGGCGCTTATCTGGGGAGGCCTGCGTCCAGCAGTGGACCAGTTAAGGCAGATAAGGTTAAAGAGTTAAGTTAATTTGACCGTTTCTAAGTCTACAGTTATTGTATTGATGAAAATAAAGAGTTTTTGATTCTTTATCTCCCCAGAAGCTTTATAAAGCCTTCACTCCCCAAAAACGGCGAAAGCTGGTACAAAATCTTTGAACAATTTAATGCTTTTACCCACCCACATCCATTCCTTCGTTTTTTTCCACGACAATTTACTAAATGCCCATAAAATTAATTGTCACTAATGTTACTCTCATTCACACGATAATGATTTTGGAATTACCGTGAAATGGATACGTTCATAATGAAAATGACCAATGTCCTTTTTTGTATTCTACTAAATAAAAAAAAAACAATCACGCAAAAAACTAAACTCTATTCCTAACCACATAAGAGTGTTATCTAAAATTCTGACAGTAAATGACTTTGGTGTTTGAAATGACATCTCAATGCAATTGACAGCTGCGGTCAGTTTTTTTGTCCGCCCACAAATGGCATGCGACAGATTTTTTTTGTTGTCGGTCATTGCTAGGTTATTGTAGGTTTATTAGTGTAAAATTCTTATTATGTTGTCAGTATTGCGTCGGAAGAGTTCTTAGATCAGTTTAAGGTATATTCCATTCGAAATTCGAAATTGTATAATTATGCATTGTAAATTTGTAAAGATTCCACAGAAATTTATCAACATAGAAATGACATTTGTTATTAATTTGAATAGATTGGATTTTTATTTGCTTATAAAATATTTCTATGATTCGGGCCGAAAAAACAAGAAAGCAAAGACACTCCGAACTCGGGACAATATTATAGTTTTGCTTACACACACATCGATGAAAGTGCTTTAACGAGACGGGGATTTTAACCATTGGTTGGCAAGCGGATTGGTGAACGCAGTAGAGGTGTTATAATTCACAGCAGAAAGCCCTGCTGCCCTTTTTGTGGTAGGTTTTCTTAGGCCGTTCTTACGAACGGCATCTACGGGCTGAGTTAGAGGGGTCTATTCTTACGCCACGACCGCCGCGCCACAGCTGCGGCTCGAGTAAACTTTTTACACTACAAGTATATTTTTAATCAATACCTAAACTTAAAAGTTCTTTTTTACACCTATCGCATAAACTTAAAACGTACATACCTAGGTATAGAATCACAAAAAAAACCTTTGCAATTGGACACTTCCAAACAAGCTACTTCCCCAGTTTTGCGGGAAGCCGTACCATAGACAATGGGCAAAGACAAACGCAAGGAGCGGGTAAGAGGATTGACATATAATACTATTGCGGCTGACTTTACTCACTCGCTGTAGGGGGACCATGTTATAGCCACGGAAATCATGATTAATTACGTATTTTTTACATTTTATACATTTACCTACTTGTGTAGCTTGGGGCTAAATGAAGCTGTGTGGATTGTCCAGCTTTATTTATTTATAACTAGCTGCGCCCCTCGAAATCTATGTGTCATATAATTTATAAACCTTCCTCTTGAATCACTCAATCTATTGCTTAAAGCTGCATTACTAGCTGAAACCTAGTTGAAAAGATCTAACCAAACAGACAGCGAAAGCGACTTCATTTTATATCATGTAGGTAAATATATATCCCAAAAATTTCAAAATGACAGTGCCTCTACCGAAGCCTACACAAACGGAAACGCACGCACAAAAGACGTAAAACGAAATTGTACTTTCCTATTATCGATGTCTACTTACGATTTACAATGGCTTCCGATTAGACGGCGCTTCTGTAATTTCATTATTCTTTGATATTAACCTACGAGAAGGTAAAACCTTCATGATCGATAGGCAAAGAGTAAGTATGAAACTTTTAAAAAGAGAACCGTTTTTAGAGAAGTTAAGAGACCTTCATGGTCGATAAAAAAGTAGCAAAAAGTATGAAACTTTTAAAAAGACTTTTGTCTGTAAAACGTTCAGACGTCTAGGCTTATTTATATACTAGTTTCTGCCTGTGACTTCGCATGCGTTGTGTCTATGGAAACGTTCAAAGGTTATTTGTATCCCATGGGACTATTCTATGGGGTACAAAGCTTATGTTCGATTCCAGGCTTAGGGTTTACATCTATGCAAAATATCAGCCCGACCCATTGAGTAGTTTTAGCGTGAACACAGATAATATAATACATACGCGTGAAGAAGAAACAAACATCGATACATACATCCATCTAAACATCCAAACTTTCGCATTTATAAATGCGATTGTTTAGATGGTGATTTGATTATTTATTGTGTGTACATAGCTTATGTCTCAAGCATGTTCGTATATTTTTAAATTTTTTATGTTATTTTATTATTGCTTGTTTACTTAGTTTTTTTTTTTTTAAATAATTCTTTAACAGGCTGAAATTTAGTCCTCGAGTACCTATGTCAACTTGACACCAACGAGGTTAAGGTTACACGTGCTTTTCTTATGACGTACCTAACTCCAGCTGTGCAATTACAAAGACATCATTATTTCCAAACCTCCATACGCAAACTGACTTCAAACCCCGACATTATCCCTCAGAACCATTAGAATAAAACTAAACAAACACTAACAACTAATGGCGGAACTCACCCTGACCTTCCGTTTCCGTCTGTACTTAGTTTATTAATAAATCTAAGGAATTTTTACATAAATCACGTCAAAATATCTTCAATCTAAAATATACTCTACTACCCTCAACTTACCACACATTTCAGTCCAGCAGATCGTGAAAGATTTTTAAAGGTTTTTGTGCCGTTCTAAATTAAACTTTACAGCGTATGTTATAAAGTAAAGTTCTGTTTGGATTTCTTTCTGAAAGGTTATGTTTTTGTTTTGGTACTAATTTGTAAGTTTAAAAAAATGTCGCATCTGTTTCGGATGGAGTGTTTGATGAAGTGATTATTACATTGCCTGGAGATTATACAAATTAATCATTTTCTGTTCGGGGTCTCTCTGAAGGATAGGATTCGTAACGAAATCATCCGACAGAGAACCAAAGTTACCGACATCATCATCGGCCTATATTAGTCCACTGCTGGACATAGGCCTCCCCCAATGAGCGCCATAGCGCCCTGTCTTCAGCTTGACGCATCCAGCATCTAGCTGCAGTCTTTCGCAGGTCGTCATCTCACCTGGTCGGAGGGCAAGTTACCTGCTGGCAAGTTACCGACATAATTCAAAGAATTAGCAAGCTGAGTGTGGCAGTGGGCCGGCCATATATCGCGAAGAACCGACAACCACTGGAGTAAGCATGTTCTTGAGTGGAGACCGCAACTCGGCAACGAAGTGTAGGACGCCCTCCGGCCAGGTGGGATGATGACTTGCGAAAGATTGCAGGCAGATGCTGGATGCGGCAAGTTGAAGACAGGGCGCATGGCGCTTAGGTAATTGTTTGCTTACATGAATTTGTTTAAATTTGATGTAATTTTTATTCTGGTTATTTTGGTACGATTTCCTATTTAACTATCTGTATAAAAAATGTACATTAGTTTTATCAATAAAATTTATTTATGTATTTATGCAAATGTTTCTCGGTCATGCGAACGCTGTACAAACCGTTCCGGGGACCACAATCAAAATGGACCTTTTTTTACTGCCCATGCCCACTAGTGCCCACAAGAAAGTATTTTTTTACAAAACTAATTCTAATACAAACTAACTTATTTTGTGTGTATTTGTGGTAAAACGTCTACATAAGGAAATATCCACTTCTAAACAATTATTTGCTCCACATATAGATTACAATACATCTTTAGCGTTTTGATCGTAAAGCTTTTTTCATCGCCAGTACACTACTGCAAACAGACGCACCCAAGAATAGAATCTTTCCTCCCACTCTCACTTTAGCTTCTTTATCGGGACGCTGTGATTGGTCGATTTTAACCTTTTAACCCCACCCATGAACGAAATATCACCCATTAAACTGAAAAAGATCGGTTTCAGTGGCCATAATGTGCGTCTTATCTTGCAGGCATGAAAATAACGCGGCTGTTTTTGAAAATGGAACGTGCCTTGCTAACTTTTTAAAAGCTTGTGTGGTTCGTTTTTCTAATCTTTCTATGCTGCCAGTAGTTTTTAGAACATCGTAATCAAATCAGTAATGATAAAAAACTTTTGTACTCTTTAAGGCTAGTTATTCCCGCAGAGGCCGAACTTTTGTGATTCTTAAAATCATCTGAGACAGAAAATAATGATTAACATTCCGAATAAACAGATATAATTGCTCGAGGGTCTAGTCTAGTCAAAGTCGCATTCAGTTAGGAACAAGATTTACGAATTCGATTGAAGAGTTACGATCGAGAACTTCATACGATAAAACAAAATTCCAAAGTTAACCCTTTTTGTAATGTTTTTTTAAATTTTATTATGACTGATGTTTGCATTTGTTTTTTGTACTTCACTAATGACACTCGATATTTATAAACATATTCGGAGAGTTTGACTTGATCAAATTATGTTCTTAGTCACTATGTTGTACAAAATACAAAATACATGAGAACGGCGGCTTTGCAGACGCGATCTGTCCGTAGAGGAGACTTCCTAGTCCTAGACTAGACTGACTCATCCAGGAATACCTGGCCTTAAAAGCCTAGTGAGTACGGGAAATCAAAATACCACGGTATTAAGCACAATAATGTCGTTTGCATTTAGGAATTTATTGCACTTATTCAGTCTTTTATGTAATTTCGACCGTTAAATGATTTAGGACCAACAAAAAATTCAATTTCACCATAGTTTTTGCAAAGTCGGGGAAGAAATCTGTCACGGATGGCAACTATTGCGTACCCTGTGTTTGGGGACGAAAAATTCGCTCGCCAAGCATACCAACATGAAGCCATAAATTGTAATACATTTTAAAAATGGAACGCTCCGTTCCGTTACACGTATTTGATGCGTTCCGCGACATTGGGCGCGGAGTGCGCGGTATATTGCGCATGAAACTCGATTTAATGTGATGAAACTCCGGAGCCTATTTGCTGCAGTCTTGTTGTGAATGTTTCAGGTTTAGTAATTGGATTTCTAGTTGTTTATAAATTGTATAAGTACTCAAGAAAGTCGATTCTTAGGTATTGAAGTGAAACAAAGTCCATTATTTTTAATTTCGTCGACATTTTGATTTTTCATTTTGAAGACCTCTGTGGCACGGTGGGCGCTGGAGTTTGCGGGTTCGATTCCCGCCTTAAGATAATTGTGTGTACGATCTGCAGATATTTTTTCTGAGTGTTCTGGGTCACCTAGTACCCATAACACAAGTTCTGCTTATCTTTGGGCTAGATGATGCTGTGTGGATTGTTCAGCATTATTTATTTATTTTGAAAATCTGTTTCCCACTGCGAATCCTTACTTTGGCTTCTATAATTATAATAAAAACGACTACAGACAGTTTTTTTTTACAAAAATACCTACTTATTGTAAACGAATTTTTCATAAAAATTCAGTGACTTGATGCCAAGCAACGTATAAAAGCTAAATAGCGAGCTATCTTTACAATACAATACAATACAAATACGCTTTATTACACAAATACACATCAAACACAGAAAAAACTGTAAACAAAGATACAGATGCACAATGGGCGGCCTTATCGCTAAGAGCGATATCTTTGTGTTTTAATATCTATTTAGATCATCATTCGTGACAGGGTCATCACTCAAATAACTCAGTTATAAAATAAAACGTTCGATTTGAACCCCGTATTTACTAACCTCTAAATGTGGTATTGAACGGAACACATTTCTTACTCCCCCGCTTTTTGCTATTATTTTACGTCACATTATAAAAAACTGCGTGTAAATTTTAAACCTTATTTCGTAGCAATAGAACTTGATTTTGCCTTTTTATTAGAGAAATATGGAAATAAAATGGCGGGAAGTTGACTACGAATTGTCTCAAAAAATGAGGCAAAGGGAATTTTTTAAAGCCAATGAATTTTTACGGTCGCATTTAGACAACATTTATTATTATTACTTATGGATTTTTAATTTCTCAGTAAGAGTTTTTGTTTGTCGAGATATTACTTTATGGTCGTTTTATTGTTTATGTGGTTTTGATATGACCCAGTTTTGTGAGGTTGTTTTATGTTCATGTTTTTAGAGTTATGATGAAACAATGTAGGTAACGGAACGTTATGTTCAAATAAAACTTAACACCATTTATGACATAGATTAAAAGTCAAGAAACTTGTGTGAAAATGGGGTTAAAACATAAGAACAATTTCAAATTTATATTGTCGTGGAATAGTTTCTCCAGATTGAATTTCGATTCTAAAATCGAACACCGCGTTCGATTTTTAATCATTTTGAAATCATAGATACAGTCGCGTACACATGAACCTTCTTAGAACTTAGTAATTGGACGGTTATGTTGTCACTAGGTAAGGTACCAGGTACAAGCACACTGGAAGGACACTGCAAAACTGAGTTCATCATTATTTCCACATGTCAAATAGAATTTAAAAATACTGTAAATATTATAAAACAGTAAAATAAATTTCATGCAATAAAATAAGTTTCATGCAAATAGAATTAATTAAATTGAATTTAGAAGCCAGACTGGTCAGTCAGTTTTTCATTGTTTCATCATAAGTTATTGACGACCGATGTAGCGCGGTGGGCGAAGGTCCGCCTGCGACGCAGGAGGTTGCGGGTTCGATTCCCGCCTCGGAACAAATGTGTGTACGATCTGCAGATAATTGTTCCGGGTGTTCTGGTCGTTTAATATGTATAATAAAAAAAATATCTATCTATGTTATGTATTGTATTATGTATATCAGTTATCTAGTACCCATAACACAAGCTCTGCTTACCATGGGGCTAGATAATGCTGTGTGAATTGTCCAGCATTATTTATTTATAAGTTCATGTCATTTTAGTCTGTCTGTAGCAAATTGGTCAACAGAATAGTAACATTATTCTAATATGATGATCTAATTTTAGTTTCATTTTAAACTGGATTTAAATTCAAGAAAACGAAATAGGTTATAGGTGGGTAGGTACTTACTAACTCAATATGTAGGCAATGAATGTAAGTATGTACTTAGCTAGATGTAAAACAATCCTAAGTGGAAGTGGTGCGATCGGAAGTGGCACGTGGCCCCGGCTCGTCTTACACTGACCACTGAGGAAGCACACATTATAAGATACTGAGAAGGTACGTAACCCAAAAGGAACACCTATTATAAGTACCTATAGGTACCTATTATAGGTACCTACATTGTCATACGTACCTATATGTAGGTACCTATAATGATTTTTGAGCTTTTGAAATGTTTGGCGATAGTAGGTATATGTAATAAAACCTTTGAATCATGGTTATCAACACTAAAGTCATTTAAACTTAAACTACTAAACTATGTAACTTTTGTGTGTGGTAGAAACCACCAAACACAAAAGTTTTGTACTTACCTAAAATAAATTTTGAAACCAAAGAATGGCGGAAGATATTCACTAAGAATTTTACTAAAATATTACTTGTATTGTCATCATCATCAGCCTATAGTAGTCCACTAGGTACTGGACATAGACCTCCCCTAATGAGTGCCTCCACCAAGCCACTGAAATGATCACTAGATTTGCTCGTTCGATCAATTAAAAAATACTTCTAAGTAACAATACTTACTTAGACACAAACACTAACTTACAGTCATCTACAAAAATGTTTACACTCAATCTCACGTAAATGGCAACTAAAATTTACCGTCGAACAAATCACTCAGCCACGAAAATAAACAAAAAGCCCACGCAATTAAAAAAGCTCATCGCTATTTAGATTTCCATAAATATCTTCGGCTTCCGAAGTTTTTTGGCGGCAAAATAGAGGAGGGTTCGGATTTTATCGTTAAAACTCACAAGTGGTGAGATAAGGTACATATTTCAAGTGTCTGGTAATTTTATGATGATTCCTTTTGAGTGGTCGCAGATAAGAGCTCTTGAAGATCATTTTTAGTATTGTTTCAATATTTCACGCGTTTATTCTGATAAAGATGAGTAAAATTTAAAAATAAACGCAATAATATCGTTACGTCAAATTGAAATATGCTTATAATGCATATAATATCGAAAATGACAAAGAATAATCAAAAACGATTTGTTTTTATGTCCACTATGTATTTTAATTATAACCTAACCTAATCGATCTTGTGCGTTTAAAGGTTTTACTCGATAAACACATTTTTTAGTGTGTCATTTGATACGTATTCTTTTCCCAACTCTAGATTTCCATCCCCAAATTCTATTTATTTTCTTTCCAAATCCACGCGACTGTATCTGTCGAAATAAATTGTAGAGAATCTCTAGCTTCCGACAAATAACTCGTGAACTAATGAAGTTTTGTTCACGACTGTACCAATTCAATGTCTCGGAAAATTATTATGTTTTTAAAATAGTTTTGTGACTTTCTGATGTTTTCATTATTACGTCTTCACTATTTTAATGAGACTCTTTTCAGATGAGGCGACAACCGAAAGAAACTTTTTTGTTCGAATCTTAAATTCTGCTGTAGCTCCATGTTTGAATTATAATGATGTTACATAGTTGCCGACTTTACAATTTTATAGCGCGGTACGTGGCGGACGATAAATAAGTTTTTTTGTGTAAATACTGTTGGTGACCAAAACTCGAATGTCAATGTAAAATTCACACAGAAGTTGAAAGACAAACCGGAAGGTCAACTAAAAGATTAATGACCCAACAAGTGCCCCACGGTTCGCAAACTGCAAGTTCGCATACATTCATCAATATTCAAGAAATACCACTTTCTGCAAACTAGTACTATTCATTCGCGAAGTCAGCCTATTCATCCAACGTCGCACACAATCGATGTCTGAACATTAATTATAAATTTCTGGACTGATCTTGTATTGTCCGAAAGGTCAGCGCTTGACCCGTGAGAACGAACGTATTGTCCGAAAACGAAGAAAAAAAGTATTTCAAAATCGCGCGACCCTAAAATTTGAATATCGAAGTCCCCTAGTCCGAACGCTCGTAAGAAAACATGGCATTGTATCGCAGGGCATTGTGCCGTAATTTATGCAATGCAGTGTCATCCTATTATTATTCAAAAAGCAGGTGCTGTGTGGACACAACAGAACTGACCTTACACTGGACAGGATTTGGATTCCAGTTTTGGCTGCAACTTGAAACTAATTTCCGCTTGATTAGATTTTTTGTAATCTACATAGAAATAGCCGTTTGAAATTCGTAACAAATTTTAACGTCCATCCGATTGCCATAATTCGATAGAATCTGACATTCGAGACTTGAACAGCTCAGAGTTATAATGTTGTAAACGCATTTTCGGTTTAAAGATTCTTTATTTTCTCAAAGAACATAGTATATATATTTACAAAGTTTCTACTTAGTACCTACTTATATCCACTTTCCTAGCTTAAAAGCATTTTTGGTGTCCCTATTTTCCCAAAATGGAATCTACGTTCTACCTTTTTTCATAAATATCGGCCTCAATTTTCTTTATCTGAAATCAATCATCTAACATAAATATTACAATATCCCTCATCCCACGCAATCTCGGCCTCAAGGGTATAATGATTAACCGTATTCCGCTATTTCGGGTAAAGCCGTGGACATGTAATCCTGTGCATTGATGGATGACCTCTCTCCCGATAAAATTTCCCATTTTTTGGGAAAAAAATCGCGGCAAGGAGGGTATGTGGTCATAAAATAAAGTGGTCGGTTTGTTTGCTTTTATGATAAAGTGTATAGAAAGGGGTTGTAACGCCTTGATTTACCCCTTTATAACGGCCAAATGATTGGAAATAAAACACCCTTTGTATTGCGAAAGAAAACAATATCTTAGCGGTCTACGGTATCAACAGTGCCTTTGACAACACGTCAAGAGTTCCTAACAGAGACTAATAGTTTTTTTTATTACACAGTTAGTTTTGTTTTTAAACACAAGCTCGGCTTAGCTTGGGGCTAGATATTGATGATGTTATGTGGGTTATCCTGTATTATTATTATCTAATCTACCTACGTTGTCTCATTGCTGGGCAAATATGTATCTCCGCGAACTTTTCCGTTTCGAGTTTTCCAAGAGTCGCGTTCGTTGACCAGATCCTTCAGACCGGTTGATATATATTTATTTGAATAGATATTTCATGTGAATGTAAGTAATAGTCAAGCTAAGCCTTTGCTTGATCCATGGGACAGTTTGCGGGATTTACGTAAAGTCTTTGACGTGATAAAACTTTACGACTTTTTAGGATAAAGGGTGAATCAGTGATGAACGGCGAAACACATCGATCCAGAATCAGTAAGCCAGGAACTTCCACAGTTTCATGTTTAAAACTTACTCTCCTGCATGAAAACATCGTCTTCAAAGTATATGTAATAAATAAATAAATAAATAGTGCAGGACAATTCACACAGCATTATCTAGCCCAAGCTAAGCATAGCTTGTGTTTTGATGGGTACTATTATTTACATAGAAAAGTACCAGAACACCCTGAACAAATAGGTATCTGCAGATCATACAAACATTTATTTGTGAGCCGGGAATCGAATCCGCAAGCTCCTATGTCAAGGCGGACTTTCGCCCACTGCGCCTAATAATAATATTCGTTATTTTTAGGTCTAATAATTTGAATCTAAATCATCCAAAACCTTCCGTAGTAAAGACTGTAACCCTTGTAAACTGTATCCGACACCAAAAGGGTTATTCGCATAATATATCCCATCGCGATGGTAAAATATGCCCCACACCATAGATTTAAACCTTTATAGAATAAACAGTGCTTACCTATTCCCTTATGGCGACTTTATGGTGATTTTTTGTCGCTATTTTAGGTTATGGAGTTTTTTCCGCCATTTTATGGAAACGCGGTCGTTTGTTTTTATGTGTAAGATTAGTGGGAATTGACGTATTGGTTCTGGTTTCAGGAAAGGATTTCAGTGATTTATGGGGTATTTGAACGATATTTATTTAGTATTGACAACACCTGTTGACTAAATAATGTAAAATTGCCGTTTGACAGCTTGTGAAGTGAAATTTATTTTACTTCTCTAAAAATTTGGAAAAGTGCAGTTACTGCCTTGTACTTAATTACGTCCATAAAACATCACTGTCAATTTTTTTCTGCGAATTCTTAGAATAATATCTCAGTTTTAAATTCCGAACGATTTTCATAAATAGAACAGCGCAGCGCATGTTAGAAATATCGACGGCATTATTCGTATTTCCCTGACCACAAGTAGCATTATCGCATATCCTTAGCGAGCTACTGCCGATTGCAATCCCATAGGACCATACCTGCTGGAGAGGTATGGAGGAGGCTTCTTAGAACTTGAGATAAATAAATAATGCTGTACAATCCAAAACAAATCAAAAATAATAACAAAAACTTTCTATTCTATTCAATCCACACAGCATTATTAGTTCCTAATTTGTTATCTTTATATTTTTGTATTATTATATGAAACACAAATAAATATTTTCTATTATATTCATTATGGTTAAGAGGTTCATGAGGCTTAAGGATCAGAGATGGACACTAAAAGCGACATTATGGAAAGGTTCTCCAGGTAAAAGGAGCAGAGGAAGACCGCTCACACGTTGGGACGAGGAGATTGTAAGGATAGCCGGCTCAAACTGGAAACAGACCGCACAGGACAGAGACACATGGGCATCTTTGGAGGAGGCCTTCACCCAATAAGGGGATCCTACAGATATTATTGTATGAAACTAAATTACACGTTAGATTAATTAAGTTATATAAACAACTAGTTTAAAAAAACAATGTAAACTTAGTAATTTGTTGGAAATAAAAGGCTTTTTTATTTTATTTTTATTTATTTATATTCATTATTCTGCCCCAAGCTAAGCAAAGCTTGTGTTAGTGGTACTAGATTGCTGATATACATAATACGATACTTATTAAAGATCGCAATTTTTTATGATAAAAAGAAAACGACCAGAACACCCGGAACAAATATCTGCTGATCGTTGACATTTGTCCTGAGGTAGAAATCAAACTCGCAACCTCCTGCAAAATTATCTATCTATGTACCTAATGTACAGTACCCAAAACACAAGCTCTGCTTAGCTTAGGGTTAGATGATGCCACAGATGATGCTGTGTGGATTGTCTAGCATTATTTATTTATTATTATTAATTTATCTAGATACTACTATTTACGATTATTTATTTAGATACCATTTGCGATAACGCAAGCAGATTTTGATTTAAAATCAGTAAAGATATAAAAAAAATATGTTCAAATACTTCAGAATTTACTTATCTTTGGACATCGTCCACTTACCTAACAATTTTTTCCTTCAAATATTCCCTACAATAATAAGCTCCCTCCACACAATAGATCTACATCTCCGACGTCCGAGAAATTTTACAGTGCAATTTTATTTATAGCGAAATTATACGGCGGTCGTGAGAAACGGGACTTCCGCGGGTAGGGGACTGGACACGGATTATTGGGGATTTATTTCGGGATTTAGGGATTTTTATTATTAATACTGTTCAAGTTCAATAATAATTTTTCGCTTAAATGTTTACTTTATTTTACCTAAGGCTTCGCATATGTTTTCCCGGGATAATAATATACGGATAGTAAAATGTTTGTTACCTGTTTACACCAAAACTATACTGAACTGATCGGGCTACAATTTTGCATACAGGTAGTTCTAGGCCTGGAATAAAACATATATACTACTTATTATCCCATAAATCAGTTCCAATGGAATATAAACAACGCGTGCGAAGCCGCAGGCAGAAGCTAGTTTATAATAGTGTAAAGTGCAAGCAAGAATCACAAGCTTCTGTATAAAGTTGTTTTATATCGACATGATCAATTTGTATATTTTTTTATAAATACGGTCTTAAACAAGATTCACAAACCAATTAACAAAGTAAATGGTTCAAACGTCAAAGTATTTTTTGACGACATGCATTTATAGATGCTGGATTGCAGGTATAGATGCTGGATGCGTCAAGCTAAGTAGGGCGCCTGTGGCGCTCAATGTGGGAGGCCTATGTCCAGCCGTGGACTAACATAGGCCGATCATGAAGTATTTTTTAGATGCCCAATACATTATTGCAAAAATGACGTAATCATATCCAAGCTAAAATAACTTTGTCAAAACATCCCTCCTCTGTAAATATTAATCTCGTAAATTTTGTGTCAATACCTACCCTTGCCCTCTTGATGGATGGGGTACGTAGCTGGAGCCTAATATGCTAATATTTGCGCTAAAAATACTTACGACATTTTATTTCTCCTCTCTTAAGCTTTTTTTTCAGGTTTTTACTCCATACAGGAGTATAAATCTGGAAAAAAAAGAAGCATGCTTTTTTTAAGGTATGGTAGGTATATTTCTAAAGACACAAAAGAAAAAAAAATCAATAGGTACCTACTTCCTATTTGTTTTTAAGAAAGTAAAATCTTTAAAACGACTTATATTTCAAATTGTCATATATAAACTACGAAGAAACACAGACACAGACTTATTATTTCTTCGTAGTATATAAATTGTGTAGAAATGCATGATAAATAAAAGAATTAACAGCTAAAAACACCACCGGTAGGAAGTTCATAAAATTATCACAAACTCGAAAAATAATACTCTACTTTTTATGTAAATAAATCTCGTTTCCCTACTACTTAAATGTTTTTGACAAAAAAAATGTGTTCTCAGCCACTCTGGACGTGTTGTACAAATTTGCCTACCTATTGTGTAACTTTTTGCTTTTTATACAGAAAAAAATAGAGTGACCACTAACAAGCTCTATTTATATACAGAACTGTCTCACGCCCGGGGAATTTATGGAAGTCAGTTTTTTATAACTCCAGTACAATTATTATTGTATTAGGTACCTACTGTTTCAGAAACTAGGTAAAAAATTTGTGTAGTAAGTACTTATTTATAAATCTATACGGTTATTTTTCGGATTAATCAAACGGCAATGAAACATTTGAACGATCATGAATTCACGATTATTAAAGAAAAGTCATAACGGGATATTTTCCATGATCATGGCGCATAAAACTATGCCTAAATATTGGAAAATTCAAAAATCTAATTATGGTAAATATCCTATTATGAAACATTGTCAAAATGTATAAAGAAAAGTACTTTATAAAGGAAGTGTGAAAATCGAAATCTCTACATTTTTGGGGTGTAGGTCTAAAAAAACCATTCACACATTCCCAGTTTTCAATGGTGTGCTTAGACTACCTACTAAAATATTATTACTACTATACTATAATATTACTTACATAAATATCTAGTTTAGAATGGTATAATATAAGAACTAACAATCTATTTAAATACAAGTTGCAAGAAAGAAACCAAAAGTTTCCAAATTCGAAAGATAACCATCAGGCAAATTCTATTTCCAAAGCAAAACACGTCGGCAAACAATACAGAGTGCACACGACCGCATGAAAGGTGCAATACTTTGCCTTTTACTATAGGGTCCAGAAGCCCATTGTCCGAACTCCTTACTGCAAAATTTTGCTCACTGGCACAAAATATAATTGCCTTGGCCCCCTTCTCTATTCAAAATGTTCAAAGACAGAACGGTACTGGCGAGGGTACTGGCCATCTAAAAAAATGACATTCCGTATTCAAAATATGTCACTTTTGCTTATCGATTTATTGTGTCGCGAATTGAACTGTCCTTTGAAATTCCTTATTAGGTAAACCGTGAAGATGACGACGTTCCCATGACGTCTGAATTTATTTTTGAATTATTTTTACGACTGGACATATTCTTATTGTCGCGAGGAATTATCGGAAGTGATACGGATTAGTTCCGTGAACGCATCGATGAATATGAAATGGAAGGAAAACATTTGAATTTCGAAAAGCTGGCCGCTAAGAAGATCAATATTTTTACGAAACTTCGACGACATCTTGTCTGATCTATATCTCTAGGGCTGGTAAACAGTTTATTTATATCGAATCAATAATTAGAATTTTAATTTTATTAACCTTAAATGTCAATTGTTTAATATAAAACTAGTAAGAAAGACTTCCTTGATAGGTAGGTTGGTTACTCTTTAATTAGACATTCAATTTAGCATTTAAGTAGAAAGAAAAACTACCTAAAAAAAAAGTCAAAAATCATTTATTTTTTTAGGCTTATAAAAAAAGCACTTAGACAAGTCATATAAATAAATGCTAAATGCTTAATTAATGAGTAATTATTAAGCAGATATCATCTAAAAGTAATATCAATTCTATAAACCTTTTCAACTTTGAAAAGGACCAAATAATTAATTAAGAATCACAAATATTAATCATGATCGCATACCCAAATTAGAAGCAAAAATCCCACAGTGGGGTACAAAAGGCCCCCAATGCGGTCGATAGGGCGCGGTGATTACAGTCGCAAGTCTAGATGGCAGATAACCCGCCGCTCATGGGTATATTACACCCCCAGGCTAGGGTAGGGTTGTGCAAAAATAATATAACTGGCTAATCAAACCGCAAAAAAATGCAATGTTGCCAGACTTGACGCCAAAGAATGTAAAACAATAGAAGTTGGTTGATTGACGTAAAAATTCGGTAAAAAGCTGCCACTTTATTTACTCGCTCAGAAAGTGGACCTTGCTTCTTGCTAAGAGTTATTGGCGAATTCTTGTGAAGTGAGGTAATGAAAGTTTTGAACAAAGTCATCGCTCAAACTACTAGAATAAGGTTACCTAATGTATTTCGTTCTAAATCTATAATTGCACATCAATATCTGAGCTACTTTTTTATCACGGTTATTTATCTATGTACCTATCCCATATTATTTTAACATTACGTTACTTAATTGTTTTGATTGTAAATAATGGGTACTTCTAATTTGTTTATATATTATTTGATTGTAAATTTCCTTAATTTATTGTCTTAACATACTTGTAATAAGTAAGTAAAAATAACAAAAACATATTAAATAAATTAAATTAAGCATCACAGGTTATAAAATACTTTTAGCGTTCTATTTACTTATACTTTATTTAATATTTTTTTGATGTTTCAACAGGCTTCCACACAGTCGTCGTGATCACGGGTTGAAAATATATTATAATTGAAAATATATAAAAATAATGATCTAAGTGAAGTGATAAACCCATGCTTGCCAGCCCTAGCCACGAGGTGAGTACAGAAGCCCGCTCAATGAGTGACATAATAACCAACCGATCACAGATAAGCTATTAATTTGGCTCAAGTATCCTATTCCATATTCAAAAGTATTCCCGGCACACGCCCACAACTAATCAACCTTATTTCGATAGCCTTAGGGCTTATAATTTAGTTACGCGAAGGTATTGTTGGTTTGAAATTGATATCAGCTATTGTGGTGGATTCAAATTCAAAGGGGTTATTGTTTTGGCGATGTTTTTATGAGTAGGTATATTGGTTACAATAAATTTTTGGTTAATTAAGATTTTGAACTGCGTTCTAAGCATTGCGTTAAAAGTTTTTAAAAGTTAGTTTAACTCAGTCGGTCTAGGTTTAAATATTTAACTAATTGGTAAGTCAGAAAATCTAGTGTTCCATGCTCTATTTTTACGCGTGTATTTTCAAAACGAGCGTAAATTTTTAGGTTGTGAGCGTAAAATGGTTATCATTTTGCAAAAATCCTGTTTGTTTCAAACACTTAGGTTATATAATGAATACTAGTAGTTTCTTTTTCAGTTCTTCCACTTGTGGACAAAGAATCGAAGTGACAAGATAATTAAAAATACGTATATCAACCATAGTATAAGCTGAAGACAGGGCGCTATGTCGCTCATTGGGGGAGGCCTATGTCCAGCTGTGGACAGCACAGTAGTAATATAGGCTGATGATGATGATGATGAAATTTAACTTGTCTTAGTGCTTATTTGTAAGGCTAAAGAAATAAAGTTTTTGAATCTGAATCTGTACCTACTTAGAAGAAAAAATCACTTATAACGGGAAATTTACCATTTTAAATAATGAAAAACTCAATCAAATCATGGTAAATATCCCATTACAAGTTACTTTTGTGGTAATAAGCATGATAGTTTCAAAAGCTTTAAGGTTTTTTTTAATTATTTAATTTCTTAGATGTTAATATTATCTATACTAAAGAGGAAAGGTTTGATTTTTTGTTTGTTTGTTTGTATCAAATAAGCTCCAAAACTACTGAAGCGATTTCAAAAATTCTTTCACCGTTGGGAAGCTACACTATCCGCAGTGAGCATAGGCTATATTAAAATTTAGAAATGTAAACTTTGAATTTAACGCGGGTGAGACCGCGGGAAACAGCTAGTTTTTAATAAGTTCCTTATTCCTTCTCTAATTACCAAAGAACAATGTAATAAACCAATCTAAGGTCGCCCAAGGACTGTAATTTGCGTCTCGGATGCAATAATTAGTCTAAATAGATACGGTATAGTGATATTTTAGGGTCATAGGGGCCTACTTATGTTTTGATACGGCGATTAGAGCGAGGACAGAATATTAATTAGAATAATTAAATCAGCAGCGGTCAGAGGTGGGCGCCTTGAAGCTTAATAGTCGTGACTAGGTGGTGGCTGCGGTTTTACTTGAATAGCAAACATCAAAGTGATTTATTTCCTTTAGACTTTAGACCTTACAGGACTATGTCAAAATTCAAATTAAAATAAAACTAGGAAGAAAGTGATCACTTTGATTTTTGTTCACTTCAATCTTTTTAAGTTAAAATAAAGAAGCGAACAAGAAACCTTTACCTTGTTAGGTTGTTCGTGTTCAAGGTATAGGAAAACCCGTCCCAAGCTTTTTTATTAAGCATTACCTGTAGGTAGATAATCTGATATTTTGTAGTCAAGCCTTTTTACAGGGATATATTTGAATTTATTTGTGGATAATTTGGCAACTCACTTGGAATTGCGAGCTTCGTTGTAGAAGCGTATACATTGCCCTATAAAAGATACATTAATCTTGTGTAGCCTAGTTGTGGGTACAGCGAGTTTATTCTTAAATGTCTAGTATTTAAATAAATTTTTGTCCTTGCTGAAATACCTGTACCCAACAAGATTCGAACCGAAACTTCGGATTTAAAATAACGTCTCGTATGCAAGAGATAGTAACCTAAAAACTAGTTTACTACAAATGTTTTTGCTCCAAAGCTTAGTACGTAAAAACCGAAGGCGGGGTTGACTGACAAATTTATAACAGTTTTTGCAAAACACATCTTTTTGCACCAGTTTTTATAATTCTGAAGCATTTCGAAGTGTCAAGTGGTTTAGTGAGGACCGACATTATCTTGACGTGGCAAAGTTGTGTTGCCAACAAGAAAAAACGTTAATAATGGCTTTGATGATAAAAATAAACCTTTGAGTTGTAACACTTGTAACGAATTATCCTAGTAATATTATAAACGCGAAAGTTTGTATGTATGGCTGTTTGATACTCGATCACAGAAAACTACTTGCACGTCAGAAAGGTCTGCTAGAAACTCAAATGATAGCGGGTTCGATTAACACATCGGGACAAATCTTTAGTGCTAGATGATGGAATCATCATTATTTATCTGACAAAATAGTTTTCTTTCTCCGTAAATTGGTACTTTTTGAAACTTTTGAGTAGATTAAATTGATACAATTAAAAATCTACTCAAAAGTTAAAAGATTTAGCTAATTTGGCACCGGAAACGAAACAAGCTGTTTTCGCTAATTAGTAAGTTAACCTTTGTATGACGTTTGGCGCCACTCGCTCCATGCGAAACTAATAAAAGTCTGACATTTCACAAAATGTAGCAATTTATGATAAACATGTGCCTTTAGAATAAATGAACTTCGTCTGGTAGAGATAGCTCTTGAGCGATAAGACGGACCAATTGTAGTAAGAGCAAATTGTACTTAATTTTTAAGTTTTTTGTGTTTTAAATAGTTTCTAATATTGTGCAATAAAGAATTTTCTATTTATCTACAAAGCTACCAACTAGTTTCAAAAGTTTTATATATAATATTGACTCAGAAAATGACTAATTTATTGTAAAATAGATTTTTTTAAACGTCATTTGTACCTAATTAAAATTTTCTTTGAACGCTGCACGATTTTACAAAGCAGGCCATGAAATAATTCTTAATTTATATCATAAACATCTAAGTACTTATTTTACAATTGGTGAGGTGACCAATAGAATAATTTAACGTTAAATCACATTTACAAACTGGTCCACACGTGGTCAAACGCATCTCAACAATAAATTCTGTCCAAATCATCCCCAAGATTTAACCCTGCAGTGATTTAAGGATCCCAACTCGTTATCGCGTGCCTCTGCGCAGCATCTCTTAACCCTTAACGCGTGCCCGGATCAATACGGCCCTTTGGCATCAACACAATATCTTTAATCTTGATTCAAAAAGGGTGCACGAGATTCTGTAGCTCCTCGTGCGCATTGTGATCTTAACCCTTATTTCTAAACGTCTTTTATCCGTTTTTTAGGGAGACTTTTTATCCCTATTCGTATCTAAAGCCTATGTAAATTGGTGTTGGAATGTAGTTTTCTTGCTGATAAAGCTTTTAGGTATTTAGGGCAGCTGTTATGCCGGCGTTTATTTCTCCATAAGACAGTTCAGTGCGTAGGTACTTACTATTATGTATGCTGTGGTAGTTTCTTCGATAAAACGCAATCAAAATCAGGTTTTTCAGCGGCAAGTTCCCAGAAGTTATAACACGTGAACCGTGGGACCACACATGCTTCAAACGAATAGAAAACCAGATTCCTTTCTTCATCAATATTCACAATATTTCAAGAAGCCCCTTTTTTACTTGTCTTTTTTTCTATTCGGGTTTTCGTAACGACTTTTTTCTTTGACGAAAAAGACGATGGTGACCTACGACCTGTTAGACCCTTTGAACGGTTGAAATCTAGTTTGTATGAAAAAAGCGTGTCCGTCTGTTTTGTTGGTTGACAAAGCTGGGTGATTTAGGCCCGTAGCGGATTGTATGTGGTTCGGCCAGTTACTGGACTGTTTGGGAACGTCCTTTATGTCGATTTGTATGTATTTCTTATCTTATGTAATCCAAATCTGTTCAAAGAATGGTGGCGATCTTTGGTTTTCAAAATGTAGGCCCGGTGGTGAAAAAATATGTTATAACGTAATTTTTAGCAATGTCTTTTTTTGTATATTTTGTGAGATGTTTTGAAAATTGATGAATAAAAATGGAAAGTATTGTAAAGCTTTTGAACTAGTGTCAATAAATTGATTTGATAATTTTAAAAAGACCAATCACCAAAGTGAATAATCGTTTTCATAACTATGATGATCATTTATAATCTCTAGTTACCTAATCTATTAATAACCTGATACTTTAATATCTAATTCATAAAACACGCGCGTTTATTTGCCTTCCAAAAAGACAACATGTCGCCCTCTTGTAGTTTTTTTTGCAAGTTTTTTTATTTTTGCAACTTTTTGTGCGATCCCTTAAGACATGCGCATAATAGCCGGGCCGCTCCCGTTAAGTAACCCAATTTTTACACCATAAATAAAGAGAAAAAAATCTAAAAGCTAACGGTCGTTTTTTCCGTTTGTATTAATTTGTATAACGCCCTGATGCTTACACACAAAATGCTTATTGAGATCGAAAATTAGGCCACATTCATAGCTTTTTACGTTTTTTTATATATTTTTTACAGATTTTGATGTTTTGTGACAATATTGACAGATCCGCCCCAGATCTTAGATTCCTGTCAAAGTCGAGGATTTGTAAATAATCTCATTGAAAATTATTACCATTCTTAGAGTTTTCTTGATTGAGTTTATTGTTGTAAGTTTTTTGAGCGGGGGTTTGGTTTCAAAACAAGTCTTGAATATTTATTAGGTGACTTTGTTTTAAATTCAATCATTTGAACAGTGGCGACTAAATGCATAATTTAATTTGAATATGGATGAGAGGTGCATGCTTTGGTTTCCGAGTTAGATTAACTTATTGATTTACATTCTTTACTTTAAATACATTTAAGTCGATGCTCAAAATTATCTTCAACCTTGTACTTTTTGAATGCAATAAAAATGATCGATAATTAAGTACTAATTTAACGGGTATTCATCGCCGTTTATTTAGCTACTTTTCCTGATGTTTAAGAAAAATATTGATCAATAACATTTCAGCTTCAATAGAATAAAAATAAACTACCTATATTTTTATAACTCATTGTTATTTCAAAAACACACGTCGATAAAAGTATATTTTTATCCACGTACGTTTTTTAACCCGTGCCGATTAAACGGGTGCAGTGTAACAAAAAAGCAGCATCCTCACGGTTAATAGCGTTAATCTCCGTAACCCTATACCACGTGCCAGATGAGGGTTAAATGTCAAAATTTTAAGAAAAGGATGAGGCGTTCAAAGGGTATTGTCATTTTGAGATGTAACAAACTGAGTGAAGGCACAGGTTAAGCTTTTTTTGGTAAACGCGTGTGATTTTTTCACATATCATGAGAAAGAAGCGTGTTTTTTTTTATAGCTTTTACGATCTGAAAGATTCCATTCTGATTTTGAGCGGGTTGACTACCTACGTATAATTGTCTCTGGTTTGATCTGAAAGATAAGAACAACTGACCATTGTTCCATATGTGACCATAGAGAAGACGTAGAAGGTTCTAAGTCATTGCTAACTTGTGCTTTCCGCTAATACCAATAGATTTTTGTACCTAATTGAGTCACAAAACGGACAGAGACAGAGATGTCTCAGAATGAGTTAGTTGGAAGCACGTTACAAACAATTTCTTATCTAGTACACATAGCACAAGCTCTGTTTAGCTTGGGTCTAGATGACTGTGTGGATTGTCCAGCATTATTTATTTGTGAAACTACAACTTTTTTCTTTCTTTCAGTTACCTTACCACTAGTATGTGCGCAGCGTTCATCTTTATCTTGCTTTCCGAGGCATGGGAGTGTAACATCACCTACATCATCACTACAACTAGTACCTAGGTATCAGTGGCGCCGCTGCTGAAAACCAGCGCTGCATTGGCACCCGTGTCAATGAAGCATTTAATGCTGAGCCGGTGTTTGTGTTTTCGCCGTTAAATTATTTTTATTAGTTCCTAATTTGTTATTCCTATTAGTTCTTAATTTGTATTCTATAGGTACTAATATTATAAAGAGGAAAGATTAGACTTTTTGTTTGTTTTTATTGAATAGGCTCCGAAACTACTGGACCTATTTGAAAAAATCATTCACCATTGGGAAGCTATACTATCCGCGGTGAACATAGGCTATATTAAAATTTTTAAATGTGAAATTTGAATTTAACGCGGGTGAAACCGCGAGAAACAGGTAGTATTTTATATTTTGAAACGCAAATAAACTTTTTCTATTTCTATTTAAGTAGGCAACCTACCCAAGTCAGTCGAAGCCCATTCCACTCCTCAATCACGATGCGTCGAACACAACCTATTTCTATTGATAAGGAGGTCAGAAGCTATCGCTCCTTGGATACCCTCACGCAGTATCTTCATGCTGGTTATCGGAGTGATGACATAACGGGTATGAGCGGAAGTTATTATAGACGTTCTCGAGTCTCTTTATGATAATAATATTTTTTTCTGCCCGCGGCTTCGCACGCGATGTTTCTCTGAACACGTATGAAGGTTAATTCTACCCCTAATTAGTAGTAATCTTCGAAGTCTTGAAAGAAAGAATGAAAGAGAGAAAAAAAATCATTTATTGATTCACTGAATTAGGTACAAACAATAGTGGTACAATCTTGGTAGTAGGATAGTTATTTTCGTGCGATATACGAGTACGTCATCTGTAATCTTTAACTTCGTTCGTTTTTCAAAGTAAACCTCATGTACCCGGCTTAAGACTAGCTAAGCTAGACACAGAACAGTAATAGTGAGCGAGAGAACCGAACAAAAATTGCTAAACAGCCATCCGTTTCCAGCAAATAGGTAAGTAGTACAAAATCGCATTTAAACCCCAGCAATAAAGTTCCTTCATCGACATAGCTCTGAGAATTAGCAAGCTGAAGTGGCAGTGGGCCGGCCATATCTCGCGAAGAACCGACGGCCGCTGGGGCAAACGTGTTCTCGAGTGGAGACCACGACTCGGTCAACGTAGTATTGGACGCCCTCCGACCAGGTGGGATGACGACCTGCGAAAGACTGCAGGTAGATACTGGATGCGGCAAGCTGAATAAAGGGCGCTATGGCGCTCATTGGGGGAGGCCAATGTCCAGCGGTGGGCTGCTATAGGTTGATGATGATAATGATGAAGCTAGATACAGAACAGTAGTTGCCTAGTAATAGAACCGAACAAAAATCACTAAACAGCCATCCGTTTCCAGCTAGTAGGTAAGTAGTATAAAATCGCATTTAAACCCCAGCAATAAAGTTCATTTGGCATTCCATCTGCACAAAGAGACGAGCTCGCAAAAGATCCGTATAATCCGGTCAGGGAAGCGCAACCGTCGGTCGGTTGAGTCGCTGATGCGATTTCACGCATCGTCGCGCGCGACCGCCGATTTCAGCGCGTATTGAACGGGGAAAAATTGAAGGCAAATTTGGGTCGGTGTTTGAGTTTTGGATGCTGAAAGTTTTTAGAATGTTATTTGTTAGTTGCGTGATTAGTAATATAGCTATCGACTGAAACAAAATCTTCATCTTATAATGTAACAGCTGGCTAAATATTGCTGGCTAAATTTTAAAATACATTTTATCTAAAAAAGAGTCTGGTACTTAGGATTAGATACAGTCAAAGTCCACAGTTCCTAGCTACACATTATCTATTTCGAAATTTCATTATAAAATAACGCTCTGGAAAGTTTACATGCAATTCTCAGAAAAGTTTGGTGTTGACTGTCGTAATTAAAACGTGATATTCGATTCAAATTACATCCAAAATGATGTTGCTCAAGCATAGGTAGGTAACCTATGCTTGAGCAACATCGTGAACGTGAACAATCAAAAACAGCTTATTCCGCACTCTCGCGTAATCTCATAATACCAACTTTAAAACAAACTTTCTCACTACACTTGTATAGCATCATCCAATAAAACGTCATCGTGCTCGCTCACCGAGGCCCTTTGTTCGCAGGCGGCCAATTGTGCAGAACCCCTGATCACGTGATCACTTAATTGACTACCGAGCGAGAGGTTTTCGGGACCAATAACACGACTGTAGACATCGCGAGGTTTAAGATCCATCGCTGCGTTTCTTTCCAAATTTGAAAACTGCATCGTAGTTAGCCAGCAATGGAGAAGCGAGGGAAAATTCTTGCAAACGCTGAGTTTTTCAGGATTATAACTTCTACTGACAAGTCAGAAGGTTTGCCTTTCATTGCTGTCTTTGTTCGTAGGTTTTAAATTTGAGGGACTGTAGGCCAGCAATGGTGAAATGTTGCGAAATAGCAGCTGAAAAGATGAAAGTGGGGTGGTAATCAGATTTGTGGCATGTGATGCGATTGAATGTAGAGGTGCCGTTTTCCGTCCTCTAAGCCGTCCGGCTTAGATCCGGCTTTATGAAAAACTATTGTTCGTAGGCTAATTTATTTTTCTAGGTACATAGTTGATTTAAGTAATTAATGATTAAATCTTGTCAACGTCAATTCGGAAATTCGGCAAGATATTAAATCATTGATAAGTTAATCAGCTTACGAACAACCGGCTGTAAGACTGACTTTGCTTTTCGCTACATTGGTAGCGAAAAGCAACATTGGTAGCGAAAAGCAAAGTCAATCTACCACAGCACCTTAGTAATTGTACTGAGGTGCTGTGGTAGATTACACTTTTATGGAGATTATATTTTTATAAAGATTACAACTACAATGTAAAAAAATCTAATTTATCTAAGACCAGGTTAAAAAAATTGTATCAAATAATAAATATTGAATACTCCTAATATGGATCGTGTTGAAACAATAAACGTTTTCTTTTAAATTCAAATTTACATAAAGCTCCCTCATAAAGAAAATGATGTGATCATAAACAGACGACCGATGTGGCGCGGTGGGCGAATGTCCGCCTGCGACGCAGGAGGTTGCGGGTTCGATTACCGCCTCGGAACAATCTGCAGATATTTGTTCCGGGTGTTCTGGTCGTTTTCTATGTATAATAAAAAATACCTATCTATGTAATGTATTGTATTATGTATAACAGTTATCTAGTACCCATAACACAAGCTCTGCTTACCATGGGGCTAGATAACGCTGTGTGAATTGTCTAGCATAAAAAAAAAACAACCGCTCTGACTGGACAAGTTCAAACTCTTAACTGACTCTTTTACTTTGTTTTACGTCCAGGAAAAGTCAATTCTGGAACTTCCATTAAATTAAATCTTTGTTTGTATCCGGCTTCTGGAAAATAACCGGCTTTTTCATCAACTAACATAAGCGGCAACAGCGCTACCTTTCAGTGAACGCCACTTAGTATGAACGATTAGGCAAGAGATTGCAGGTTTTAGTGCTAAAAGGGCTCATAGACTGAATCATTAATGTACTTTCTCAGTTATATTTGTATTACTAGATCCAAGTAAGTAAATGATGTATATTTACATGATGTATTTATATGAAGACCGATGTGGCGCATTGGGTGAAGGTCCGCCTGCGGCGCAGGAGGTTGCGGGTTCGATGCCCGCCTCGAAACAAATATTTGTATGATGGTATGTGAATTGTCCAGCATTTATTATTTATTTTATTTTTATATAAGTTTCTACATAAGAAGTCCTCAGACTGATAGATATCACTGAAGATGCTCTGTAAGCTTAGGTGTTAGTAGAGCCGCAAGTCCGTTTGACGATAATATCGAGATTTGATCGTGAAGTCAATTTTTTATAGGTAGGTACAGTGCCTCTATGGTTCGGACAGCGAAATACGCATCCCATACAAATATGTGACGCGCGATAACGTCTCGATACAATCCTCAAATAGACTCGGGGAACAGGTACGAACCTAACCTACTTTTTAGAAATGCTCAACTTGGCTGTACCTAGTATTGGTTCTTGAGCTTGAAGTTATTAATGAGGTATAGTAATCCCACTAATATTATAAAAGCGAAAGTTTGTGAGGATGTTTGTTGCTATTTCACGCAAAAACTACTGAATGGATTTTGATGAAACTTAATAATATAACTTACATATCAGAATAACACATAGGCTACAATTCATAGGTAAAGATATATTGTATACTAGCTGCGCCCCGCGGCTTCGCCTGCGTGGAAATTTCTGCGCAATTGTACCGTTTAAACCTTCCCTGGACTATAACAAACATTTCAAAACGAATATCAGCTAAATCGGCCCAGCCGTTCTCGAGTTTTAGTGAGACTAACGAACAGCAATTGATTTTTAATAAAATAAAAAAATAAAAGGTATTTATTTCAAGCATTTACACTCATATTAAAAAATAAACAAGATAATCTTAAAAACTAAAAGGATTGCTGGGAAGGTGGCGCTCACAACAGTGCCTGGTGTACGGGCAGTCCACTCTCCCAGCTAACATTGCGAGAACGGTATTGGAGCTGGCCCGCAACCTGCGCACCAGGGATTTTTATATATAAAGATTATGCAAAATATCTATCAACACGCGGGTGAAACCGCGGGTCGCAGCTAGTATAATATACTTGTTTCTAGGCAGAGTGACCTAATGTCAAAAGATTTATAGGTACCAAAGTACTGAAAAGCCCATTCAGAATACTCAGACATCCCAAATTACCCAGCAAAGTACCAACAGAGGGATAAATACTGAACGTACAAATAAACATGAAAGTACCCGCAAAAAGGCAAATAAACTCTGAGTGATTTAGCGCCGACGTCGGCCATTTTGTTTTTATTAACAAATCGATCTTGTTCTAAACTGTGATGGTTTGTGATTGATTTATTCTGTACTAAGAGCATATTTAAACTAAACGATTGCTATATTTGGCTTGTTAGCTCGTGTGCTTTCTGCAAAATAAGAAGCAGACTAACTTGTACATTTTAGTACCTATATCCACTCAAACGTCCAAGCTACATTATTGTTGCGAGAAAATTTTTCCGGTTGAACGCCCAAATAAAACAATACAGTGAAACGATAAGACAGTTTTCAGAAAACCGATTTTTTATTAGACTACATAGACTTTCACTCTCAGTACCTATTGCCACGTCCTGCTTGGGTACCATTGTGTCTCTTATACAGTACCTAGATAATAAGACCTGCAAATCTACACAATGATGCAATCAAATAAATAATTATCATAAATCCATAATTATAGTCAACGTCCCAACTGGCCCTAGGCCTCTCCTAATGAGCGCCATAGCGTCCTGTCTTCAGCATACCGCATCCAGCTTGCAGTCTTTCACAAATTGTCATCTCATCTCGCCGAAGGGCGTCCTACACTACGTTTGCCGAGCCGCGGTCTCCACTCAAGAGCACGTTCACCCCAGCGGTTGTCGGTTCTTCGCAATAAAATAAATATGAATATGACTTATTCGTACTGGGGAAATGCCTACCCAGATCTTTCCACTCGGTGCGTTCGCGCGAGATCTCCATCAAATCTCTAAGGAAGGCGTTCACCAACTTATTTCTTCGAAATATCACTATTGAACTCTTGATAGTAACAATATTGCAGAACAGAACCCACGGCTGATATAACATTGGATACCCTCTCCTTGATTAGATATTCTAGAAAGTCCCTTACGACTCTACCGTGAGTAAAAAATCATATCTCGTGAAGTTCAAATTTTAAGTTACACAGTCACCGAATACCTGTATAATGTAGTTAATATTAATTTTTTCCCATAGGAATTGACTTAAGGGACAGAAAGTAGTTTTATTCCAGGCCTACAACTATCTGTACCTATGCATTTCAGCCCGATCTGTTTAGTAGTTTTAGCGTGAAGAGGTAAGAAACATCCAAACTTTTGCATTTATAATAACAGTGTGATTATGGACAAGTCACAATCAAATATTATAAATACGAAAGTGTGGATGTGATGGTTGACAAAAAAAAAATGCTGGACAATTCACACAGCATTATCTAGCCCCATGGTAAGCAGAGCTTGTGTTATGGGTACTAGATAACTGATATACATAATACAATACATTACATAGATAGGACCCGGAACAAATATCTACAGATCATACACACAATTGTTCCAAGGCGGGAATCGAACCCGCAACCGCCTGCGTCGCAGGCGGACCTTCGCCCACCGCGCCAAATCGGTCGCCGGAGATGTTTGTTACTAACGCGAACACTGCATAATATGGCTGAGCCCAAAGTCTATTTGACTATGTATACATAAAAGGTTAAAATATAAAAACATTAGGTAACCTATTTATTAGTAAAATTCGGATTTCCTTGCTGTCGGTACATTCCAGTGGGTGAGATCGCTTCGAAGCCAAAAGGCAATGACTCAAGCTCGACTCGACAATTGATAGATTGGATTATGTGACACTCTTTTGTGCTTTGTTCATCTTACATCGAGCTAACGTCATTCGAACTAGAGTACGAAACCTCTTTTAATAGGGGTGTAAGGGTGACTCCACCATCGCGTCTTCCAAGCCAACCTAACCTGCACGTGGTACACCCTGCTAGATAACGAACTAGGCTCTGGTGAAAATATCAAATAATCTTCATAACATCATAACTCAGATAATTTACTATTATTTTCCATTACTTGACGCTGGCAGAAAAGTATCCAGCATGGAATAGCGGATAGGTCACCTTTACTTACCATGAATCGGTATCCTGAATCAGTGGAACACCTTACAGTGCTCAGCCACCTCACCTAACACGACGAGTTTTGTCTAAGGAACCAGAACCAAAAATTACGAAATGGATCTTGAAATTATATATTTTTTGTGTTTGAAGTAGCTTGTTATGTCTGGTCTAGGCTACATTTTAGTAAAATAATCCTGGCTAGTTTTTTTCGGATATTGTGTGATAATAAACTCTAAATCGATCTCTAGATGATGCTTTGATGATTGTCCTGCATCATAATTTATTATTTATTTATTATGATTTACCATGATGTCGGGCCATAAAGTGACCCGGTCCTTTAGAAGGCTTGCGTGGGGCCGAAGCCAACAGCACAGAGGCCCTTTGAGAAGTTAATCTAAAGGCGATGGCTACACATAGCGGGTATCATCCTCGGGTGCACAATATGATACACCCAAAGATGGTATCCGCTAGGTGTGAGAGACTATTGCAAAGAAAAATTAAAGAAGTAACATTAATTATTATTGTTTCGTACACATTGTAATTTTTCTGACTTACCTCTATTTTAAAATTATGAGAAGATATGATCCAAACCTAATAATACCTTAATTTATATTCAAATATCCCACTAATCACTGACTCATAAATTATCGTACAAATAACCAAATTTTTTTGACAACCAGGAGGTCGATTTTTGCATGGTTAACTTTTCCGTGGGGTATCTTCAAAGATATTGTAAGTTTTACTTATGTTATTGGGTATCTTATCTACTTGTGTCAAACTGTGTTATTCTGTCTAGCGAAAGCGTAGTCTCAACACTGGCGATTCAAAAATCGAGCTCCTTACTAAATAAGCAAGTCAACGCTCGCTATAACTCCGCCAACACATCGAAGCGCTCTAAAGATCTAAAAGCCCCCACAAATCCGTTAAAATAGCCTTTTCAACCAAGTCATAGGAAGAAAAAAGCTGCGAAAGCCAAAGTACCTACCTGCTCCCAATTACTCAGTCCAAGTGGGTGGGGGTGGGGGGTGTAGACGACACACAGACACCGTCGATCGATGCGAGATAACTTCTGTAGGTGCTGGCATGGAGAAAAACTATTGTTGGCTTTGTGGGTATTTAAGGAATAGAGTCTGTGATGGAACTGTAAAGCGGCGGTGAAACGCAACAACAAAAATTATTAATAGCCGCAGATTATTGAACAATCGTGAATTATTTACGATCTGCAGATATTTGTTCCGGGTGTACTGGACGTTTTCTATGTATTATAAAAAAATATCTATCTATGTAATGTATTGTATTATGTATATCAGTTATCTAGTACCCATATAACACAAGCTCTGCTCACCATGGGGCTAGATAATGCTGTGTGAATTGTCCAGCATTATTTATTAATGTTCGTTCATATTAATGGTGCCGCAACGGTTTCGCTGAAATACATGTTTAGATTTTGAAAATCAAAACATGTTTTGTTATTTTTGCATATAAGTAGTATAATTTTTCTTTATTTTCATGCAAGTTTAGGTAAAGAATTCGTTAAAATAACATATTTTTACCTATCATATCTAAAAACTTTTATTTTCTAAAATTGTGTAAAATTTATGATTTATTCCCATAAAAATAATTGTAGGTATTTTTGTTTAATTATAAGTATAAACAAAAACTCATGTCAAGTATGGACATCACTCGTGTTTAACAGAAAGGCAGGACTACTCTAGGGCTAAGGACCATCCTATAGAACACAGATCAGTGAAGCTTGCTTACTTCACTGGTGTAAAAATACATAATTACTTTTATGCCCCGTCAAGAACTATCTTTGAATACAGATAAATGTTAGTAAAGGCATTACATTACCTAATCTATGGTAAAGATACCACCAACACTGACTTCTGTATAGATACAGTCTCTCAAGACCTTTCCTAGAACACAGATGAGGCAACATTACTAAGGGTAACCATACTTACTTGGTGTAAGAATACACAATGACTTCTTGGCCCCGTCAAGAACAACCTCGAACACAGATAATTGTTAGTAAGAGCATTATCTATAGCATCTTTTATTATTAGTATCTTTAGCATTTTTAGCATAACCTATTAAAGTAGGTATTATAAGTATTATTATCTCATAACCTACAAGTTTTACTTTACTTTACTTTACTTTACTTTACTTTACTTTACTTTACTTCACACAGATCCCCGGGTACTGTCCACGATCCTATCCATCCATGGTTGTCTTGTAGAATGCTCTTGAGCGATAAGACCGCCAATTGTAATTAATTTTTAAGTTTTTACTGTACATAGTTTCCTATTTAAAGTGCAATAAAGAATTTTCTATCTATCAAATCTATAGTTAAGATACCTCCAACACTGACTTCTGGATCCAGACTTTTCCTAGAACCTTTCACAGATGAGGTAACATTACTGAGGGTAGTTCGTCTGGGCGGGACGGGGCGGCGCGACCTTTGACCCGCCCTACCACCTTCCACCCGCGCTCACCCCCGCTCACCTCGGGGTGACAGCCTCAGCCTCTGGGTATCTCGTACCCTGGATGGAAGAAAAGGAAAACTTATGGTCGATGGTTTGATGGAAGAGGTTTTATTCATTAACTGTGGAATAGTCAAACGCAAGTCTGATTTAACTACATCTGAAGTCGCTTTTTTTACTGTTTTATTAAAATCTGTATCAAAAATTCGTCACTTGAGATGTGCTTAAATCTGAGTTGAGTTTATATTAGAGAAACACTAGAAGAATTGCGTCATCCAGACGCAGAGCCATCTAGGAAGAAGTCTAAGTTGAGTTAGTACAACAAAAAAGCTTACTGGTTCTAAGGGTACAAAACTAATTAAAACGGAAGTAACTTCAATCTATGAAACATAAAAATAAACTATTATAGGCTACCGTTAAACACGTCAAGAGAGTTGAAACTGCCATGAAATCTAGATTCATATTATAGGACTCAAAAATAACTCTTATAAAAGAGTTGATTTCGTCTAGGTACTTTTCATCAGGTGATGGTATCTTGTTGTATCAGTTCTTGCTTTGACTACTGATATGAGATTACTGAAACAAATACGACGTACAGACTCTTACTTTAAGGAGAGCTAATGAAATTCCACGTAAATCTGAGAAATTCTTTCTCCAAAAGGAATACAGACCATAATTTAAAAATATAACATTTCTGCGTTATTCAAAAGTTTATTTATATAAATAAGCTGCTATTTTCTCTAAACTCTAATCTGACTTACTCATCCATCAAGACTTCTATTATTAAAGTCGTCGACTTAACATTAAAACAACATAACTTCGCTTTTGCTAAAAATATATATTTCAGACTCCCTGAAAACTGAGTTGGTGAGTTACCCAGCTGGATATCATAGAATGTGATACTTGGTATAGTTACAGCGATAAAATCTTGTATGGTTTGTTTTCGAAATTATTCGCATTTCCATCTCTATTAAAAATACTCAGAGTAGGTAGAGTAATCCAAATGTCCAAACGACCTCAAAAGCAGTTAAACTATATTGATACAGTTATCTTGTGGATTATACTAAAAGATACATTCTTATAAGACTACCTAGTTTATAGAAGACAGTCCTTGTATACCTACAATACACTTAATTATGTAAAAGTAATAGGCATTTCTTTGGATTCTTTTGCTCGAAAGATTAATGAACTGTCAATAGCAAAGTCTAGCCTAGCAAGTACCGTTCACAAATTAAATTTCTGACGTATCATCGAATTTCCAATTAGCTTGCGTCACACGTCAGCTCTCTTCGACGTCACGTTGACAAGTGCCGCGGAGTGGCGCCCCCCTACCGCGCCGAGGCCACGCCCCTGCGCGTGCGCCGCCTACCGATGATCTAGATCGATCTACATCAATGCTGAATTATACCAATTGAACAGTATTTGCTTATCGATGAATAATGAGTTTGGTTTATTATGATTGATTGTTGATTGGACTAAATTGATCATTAAGATCATTTTGTCTTTATTTACCCTCTGTTATTAGGTCAATGTCTGTGACCAATGATACGAGAAGGCATCTGTTGTTTATCTTGAAATATATTATTAACTGCAAATATTGTTATACATTTGTATTTTTTTCTTTGTAGGTTGTTTGGTCACAGAGCTTTTAGCAATCTAGAGACAATGTTCCTCAAAAAAATGCTTAAACTACACAACATTAATAACTCAAACAAATTAGGTAGTTATAGAGATCAAGACTCCTAAAGTATCAATTCATATTACTATTGAACTAATAATATTGCTCATATTGTCATTGAAGTAGGTTATCAATGTCTGACCTCTCGCATGTTGAAATCTCGGCTAAGACGCATAAAGCATATTAAAATAGCTATTTACTATCTGCAAAGATATTCCATATTTAAATGAGCTCCTGAAAAGCATCCGGTATTGTGAGAGGTAGTCAGAGACTTTATTACGTAGATATAGATATAGAGTGCCTATCAGCCGCGCAGAAATATGGAGGCGGTGGCAAAGTTGATACAAAGTAGGATTTTCAGGTACCGTGCGAAAAACAACGCTGAAATTTCGCAGTACCGCTCTACTGCTGGAAATATTAGAGCACCAAGATTGAATTTTTACTGAGTATTGGAGTTAGCTTCGTTAGCTTAAACTTTGTATGTTAAAGAATTTATAATTTTGGAGTTGAAATCAATAATGAAATCATTACGAAATTGGACTAGCCGTGTGTAAAGGAATTTGAACCGTAAGTTAAGCAGCTCTACCAACAAAGTAAGTTTGAGAATGATATCAGTAGCGGTATAACAATAGAAAAGTAAACAAAAACCGCCCATTCTTGTTTGCGAACGGTACTCGGGCACTGAAAGATTCCCCCCTCGCGGGGAGGGGGCCGGTGTCGAGGTGGCGGGGCCTTCGCTCCCTGCCCCTGGGGCACCGGGCCAATGGCGGCGCGCCGCGGCCTGGCTCGACCCGAGCTCAGTCGCGACCGAACCGCGACCCTTGACACACAGCGCACCGCGCCGCTTCTGCCCTGTGACCACAACCGGCATCATCACGCACGGAGCGCTAGTATACGGCGGGGTCGGCGGCCCGGGGCTATGCCCTCCGAGGGGCTCCGACCTCCCGCCTTTGGAGTTGGGTTTCCGCGGTAGTTGGCGGGAAGACGACCTGCTGCCGTCGACTCCCGCGAGTCAGGCGGCTTCCACGCAGTCTGGGTCCTCGGCCACGGACAAGGGCCAGAACGTGGAGTGCGTCGTCTGCGGGGACAAGTCTTCGGGGAAGCATTATGGCCAGTTCACATGCGAAGGTACGTATTGTGCAGTGAAAGTGTTCTGTGATTGCATCGATTTGGAAGATTACGGCTTGTAGGTCAGTGGTACGGTTTGAATCTCAGAGTTAGAGGGGAATAATTGGCGTGATTATAGTTTTGGGGATAAAAAAAACGTGGTTATCTAGATAAGTATGTGTTACGTTTACCTAGGAAAAAATGTGGTCGTGCTTAAAAACTACGCATAAGAGCCTCTTACTGATTGATTTTTTTTTAATTTACCTAGCTAATCAATGAATGATAAAAACTAAGGAAGAGTTAGAGTAGTACAAATGCGACGAATAATCTTTTAATAAAATATAACCAACAGATAGAGTCTTATAATGTATCTAAGTAGTTTAAAATTGTACGTCTTCCTTAAATTATGGCCCGCGACATAATTTAGATTAACTCTAAATTAATTTGATTTATTAAATTCAAAGTTATAACAACAATCTTCGCCTTTGACCCTAAAAATTTCAATAACCCCCGGTTCTAATCAGAATGCAATTAGACGAAGTTTTCATAAACTGCCTGCTTCTACAGATAAGAGGGTTACTTTTATGCAAATTCGCAGAAATTGTTGTTTTCTGAGTTACGCTCTTTTGTGGGTCGGTGTCAGATTAATTGGCATTATTTAGAGATAAGAAGGTGGGTATACTATGAAAAAAAAATCTAGCGTCCTTATAAATTAAAATTAACTTGAGCAGGGGTGTAAATGGACAGTTTGCCTATTATTGGATATAGGTAATATTAATTTTACGCATTAAATCAAATAACGACCTTAACGCCTTCCTCAGAGATTGGGAGATCGCGCTTGATCGCACTGAGTGGAAAGATTTGTGGGAGGCCTTTGCCCAGCCGTGGGACGAATCAGGCTAAATAAAAACAATCAAATAAATTAATATAAATCAAATAAGGGGTTAATATTTGTACCTGTACTTATGCATAATAATCTGGTTCTAACTAAATGGTTAAGATTAGGTACATAAGATAAATGCCAGCCATATAGGTACATAAATTTGCACACTTGTATGAAATTGCAGGTGTATTTGGAAGTTTATGAAAACGTAGTCTAATAAAGCACCAGCACTTTTGCACAAGAAGGTACCTACCGGTCTTAGAGACCCTTTAGGAAATTTGCTTAGTAAATATTAAATAGCAATTGAACATTTGTAAAACTACGTAGTTAATTCATCATTATAAACAGGTATCACGAATTGTAATGATCCATGAAAGCTTAGGTAGTTTATTGTGCTGTCTTGGTCAATCAATTTAATCTAATGAATATGACCATAAACATAAACCCTATGCTGCTAATAAGTATTAATGAGAATAATCTCATTAAACACTCATGATACGTTTGGTTAACACTTACGAACCAAACTTATCATTATTTTTACGGTGTTTGAGTATTTTTATTGGTTTTTAAGACGGCAGTTTCACGAAAACTTCTCCATTTGTCCGTCGGTTCAAAATAACTTACAAATTTCGTCCAAAATTCCAACTTTGCAAATGTAAGTGTGATGTTCTCTAAAATTTAATATGAACTTAGTTATTTTGTTAGTTGAATTTGAATTTAAATGAAAATATATTTATTCTGATAAAAAAAAGTACTGCTACAGAAAAATATAAAAGAAAACTTAAGTATCAAAGTTGAGTAACACTTTGACGTCATATGTGACTTTTTTACTCAAATACATCAATGCAAATGTAATAGTCCGATTATATTTCGAAGAACACTTGCATAGGATAAAAAGAGCCCAGTACATTGACATCATTATGTCAGAAGTGACATAAGTTAGCGCATCATTACGGCTGGCCTCTCAGACCGCAGCCTTGACCCGTGACGGGTGAAGCTAACCTGCAGGTTCTTTTATATTAAGTGCCAGGTGTTATTTAATTCTGAATTTTATAAAGCTTAACGATGTTCTTAGTGATTTAATATAAGAAAAGGACCTATCCTATTTTCCTTGTTTTCTATAAGTTCAACGATGTTCCTAGGGATTTAATACGAGAAAAAAGCATATCCTATTTTCCTAGTTTTAATTTTTGTTGGAAAGAGACCGCATTAGATTGAATTAGCGTGTGGGTGTGAAGGGGAGGGAATTCCATTGCTTTTTAATTGAATAGTTTAAATCAGAAACAAATGATTTACCATTTACTATAGTATATCATATTCAATCAACTTGTACCAGCCTCCTGTTTTTATATATATGCTGGGTGGTTTTGATAATTGAAAAATATCATAATATCGTATTTTCCTTGCTTTTAAAATTGTAACATTTTTAAGCAATTGATAATATTGAAAAAGCATTCAAGTTACCTACTTGAAATACGCAAGGTGTGTATGTGTTCTAAATTATTATAGATTTTATTTTGTTCGTCTCGTTTTGAAAAAGTGGCGAATCATATTTTTCCTTGTTTTTTAACAATTTCATGGAACTGATAATTGAATGGCTTTGTCGGTACTTGGTGCCTAAAAAAGTTAAGTATAGGTACACTACAAATAATCGAAATACTCTGCTAGAAATACCTGAAATTATTAGATGGGGAAATTTACGTATTTCTAACAAATGTTCCTGGTGTCTTCTATGTAGGTACAAATAAAAAAAGTTAAAAATACCCATCTACATAAATGTATATAATTTATAAGTTAAATACTTTTATCAGATATCTAGTACCCATATCATAAGCTCACCATACTTTGGGGTTAGACGATGCTGTGTGGATTGTCTAGCTTTAATTTTATTGATTACTAGCTGACCCGACAGACTTCGTCCTGTCAAAAAGATTTGTAATGTGGCAGTTCTTGTGCCTACGTACAGTGAGTGCTATTTAATATGAACTTTATACCATAGCAATAAAGCTCAAATTGACTACGTTTTAGTTACAAATTATTTGTATGGGAAAAAGAAAAGGGCTATTTTTAGGGTTTTTCCAGCAATAATTCTAATTTTTCTCGCCGTAAAAACCATCCTTGAACTTCAACGAACATTTTAAAAAAAGATTTGGCCAAATTGGTCCAGGCGTTGTTGAGTTATGCGCTTACCAACACATTTTGCGATTCATTTTTATATTATAAAGAAGATAGAAGATTATAACTGAAGCGCCATTTGATTAAACACTTTTTTTTATAAACAATATTAAGTAGTAGGTGCAACTACAAAGTCGGTTCTTCAAAGGAAGCAACCGTTCAAAAATAGAACAACATCCTGTAGGCATTAAACAATTTCCATGCTTTATTTTAATTAGTGAAGTGAACTTGGTCGATATTTTTATCGATACAATATAGATGGCGCCAGTGGGGTCACAACCTCAATTTTATCTGAGCACAAAATGTCTCAGAATTTGTCGATAAGAAATGAATTGATGTCTAATATCAAATATTGAGAAATAATAACTTGTTTACTAACCTCATTTCGATGTATGATAAAAAAACATGGATTTTTTTGAACTTACTAGTAAACATCTAATACTTACATGGCCCATGATACACACATACCACCGCAGCCCCTCGTGGCTGGGCACTGAAAGCGAAATACTAACATACATAATATATGGCCCAATTAGAAGCACATGCAGAATCTAATTGGGCAGGTAATGCGTTAAGATTGCAAAACCAAACAAACATTAGAGCGATAAGTTTGTGTTTATTATACAATATAAAAAAAACTACCTCTACAGTTAATATGTCGTAGTATAAACATCGGTCTTTTCTTTTCAAATAAAATCTATATCATCATAAAGTTTAAGTAGCTAGTGAAATCTTTTAAGCATCTTATCTATTGAGTAAAATTTATTGATTCCGAATCGACTCAGGCGCATCTGATTTACATAAAGCACGGCGTCACTTCCCATAACTTCCCGAAGTTTTATAACTTGAATAAACTTAAAGTCGATAGCCATTACGTGAAACCAAATGCGCATTGGTAGGTCTAAAAGTTTATACCTAGGTTATTGTCTACGAATACGTAAAATACAGGACATGCAGAACCTACCTGAATGAAAAAAAATATGGTTTTATATTTCCACAATAGTTGTGGAAAACTCTAAATAAAAAATTATTATTTATCGTGAATATTTTAATTTTTATGAATTGATAAGAATTGTAATTCAGATTACAATAAGAATAACTTTACGGTTACTGAAAACATCACATCAATATCACTAACTTAATTTGATAATTTTTAGGTTGAGGATAGCGTCACACAGAAAAGTCAGTATTAATTTGGCTACACCTTGTATAATCTCACGCCAACCTCACCAAATGAACCTGCTTTGAACGTGTTCCGATTAACCGCATTACTGTCTTGACCATAAAGTGTTATTTTGATGTCGACAAATCCACTTTATTAACAGTTGGACCTCCCGCTGATTGTAATGCAACCTTGTCAAAATAAAACTGTAAGGTGGCCGGGGTAACTTGCACGGCGGTCATAAAAGGTGTTATGATGACAAAGTTCTACGAGAGGTCGCTTCTTTTGAGTTAAATGCTCGCGTCCGAGCCACAATAGTGATTGCAGTTGACACCTACGATAGGGGTGTTGTCGATATATTGAGTTAATTATTATCGATGCTGTTTGGAATTCCCATTTTTAATATGAATTTAAAAAATGCCGGAATAATGCTGTATTGAAAGGTTTCTAATAAAATGTTTGCAATACAAAAAAAATTGTATTGTGAAGTTTTACACCCCTTGCCCGGAAATTTTATAGTAATTTTACATGATTTTTTACTGTTGTTAACGTTTTCATGTTTATCCACATCATTAAAGTCTGTTGACATTAAAAAGGTAAAGCTGAATCAATCAATTTACCGAATCTAACTATTAAATAAACAAACTTAAGAATTTTCTAATACTACCATACTTTCAGCAATTAAAACGTGAATACTCTTTCCTAATGCAAATCGAGTGCGTTCGCGCAGGTCTAGTATCGATAAAGCGCGTCACTATCGTCCACTACAACCGGTCAGTATGGTATGTTTGTCCCGCGATACTGTGGCAGTTAACCCTATCTTTACGACCGCCTCTAAACATAAGTGTCTCTCTGAACTTATTTATTTTTATCTCATTCCACTTTTTAAATTGAATCCGCGACCGGCTCGTGTGTGGCGCTCTCTTCGCCACTAAACCTGTCAATAAACCGCCCGTACCCGTTGACTCATGCTGCCTTTTAATGAAAATTTGACTCTTTTTAATACGTTATTTATGTGAATTAAACAAGTACTAGAGCTACGCCTTAATAAGGTAAACATTCAACGTACGACGTTAACGGCCATTTTGGATATTTAAGGCCCGCCGTATTGTTAAAGAGCGCGGTGTTTGTCACGTCGTAAATCGAGTTTTTACGCTTTTTTATACGATAAAATTAAACGAGCCGTTTTATTAACAATTTATTAAATGCATTTTATGTTTTCTATGCACTTACACTCACAAATGTTCAGACATACGGAATTTTCATTTACCTTGTCGAAATGACATTGGCTGCCTGTCAAATAAATCGATGAAAACTATCGATAACTTTAATTCACAAGTCACTTTATCAACCCTATCCTACTAATATATAATAAAGGCCAAAATTTGTCTTTTTGTGGAGATGTATGATCGAAGAACGCGAATACTACCGAATGGATCGATTAAAATTTAGCACACATTAAGATACCAAAAGACCTGGAATAACATATATAGGCTACTTTTTATTTCAACATTACGCGCGCAAAGCCGCGATCGGAAGCTAGTTTTTCATAATTAAATTCAGAACTGTACATAAATATTCGCGTACATAGAACATCGTTCAATCATTTCATTAGGCAAAGCAAAAGAAGGACTAATGAAGTATCATCTGCTTAATGACTGCGGATGATCCTCTAACGACCTGAATCCTGCGGAACTGTATAATGCACCGGGACTTAGCGGATTTAGATGACTAGCTCATACCTTTGGCTTTGCTTACTATGTTCACTAATAATGCACACAGATCCCCATGATCAATCCAACGATCCTATCCATCAATCCACGGTTTTTTTGTAGAGATTACTTCTTCCACTAGTGGACAAAAATTTGAAGTGAACGGTAAAATAATAATTTAATGTATAAAATATGACTTGTCTAAGTGCTTATTTTGTAAGCCTAAAGAATAAATGATTTTTGACTTGACCTCGAATTGTCACATATTTTGTAAATAAAAAACTTCCATTCAGTAGTTTTTGCGTGAAAAAGCAACAAACATACTCACAAACTCTCGCGTTTATAATATTAGTGTGCTTTTTAAGAAAAGCGAACCACTTTAAAAACTTAGCTACATTTTCGTTGCCCATGCTTCATACAAAACAAGGTCACCAACAATGAGACAAGACTCAATACCTATATATATATAATATAATATAATAATATAATTATAACAATAGATCACCAACAACAAATTCAAAAGAAGCACCAAGCGAACTTCAATTCACTTACATAATTACAGAGCAATCAATCATTTGCCACTAAGCTGATTAGAACAGGTAGGCTGTTTTAGTTCCACGGTGAATCTCCTTCATCATTGTCATCAGGCCAATTGTTCCCACTGCTGGACTAAGGCCTCTCTCTAAACTACGTAGGCTCAACGTAGGTTAGGTTTAGCCAATCACCTCATTCCTATGCCAATCTGTAGGTAGGTAGAGGTAGCTAACCGCCTCATTGTAAGAAAGAAAGAAAATATTTATTTTTCCTTATAACTTATTTTCCTTGTCACTCTACAACGCTTATTAATACTACATAAGGTTGCCTGGAAGAGATCGTTCTTAGCGAAAAGGCCACTCTTTATACTTCCTTTATTCTAAGCATTTATTTATTGTTTTCTGTTTTGTGTTGTATGTATCTTTGTATCTATGTAATGTTAAAAAACATAGGATAGAGTGTTTATTCCTAGCATGCCAGTCCGTTTAAATCAACTTCATAAAATGATTTATGCAGAGCTATTTCAACATGTTTGAGTTTTTACCCATATATATTCGTATCATCATCATCATCAGCCTATAGCAGTCCACTGCTGGATATAGGCCTCCCCCAATGAGCGCCATAGCGCCCTGTCTTCAGCTTGCCGCATCCAGCATCTACCTGCAGTCTTTCGCAGGTCGTCATCCCACCTGGTCGGAGGGCGTCCTACCCTACGTTTATCGAGTCGTTGTCTCCACTCAAGAACACGTTTGCCCCAGCGGCCGTCGGTTCTTTGCGAGATATGGCCGGCCCACTGCCACTTCAGCTTGCTAATTCTTTGAGCTATGTCGATATTCGTATACTGTCGAGTTTATCCGGAATCCGGATACAGTTTTCCATGAAGGATTTACTTACGGAGACGCTTAAATCCTTCACATCTAAGCCTCTGCGTTGCAACTAGAAAGGACGTGAGACGTAACTATACGATAGATATGCTTCGTAGGCGCTAGGCGTGGTAATTAGCTCTGCAGGTTTCATTAGATCCTTAGATATCTCGTATCATTCATGACATTGATGTAATATTTTTACTAGTTTCTGCCCGCTTCTCCGCAAGCATTTTAATGTTAAATCTATCCATGGGAACTGATGTATAGGATAAAAAGGTAGGATAACTAGATAGCCTATGTTTTATTCTAAGTCTAGACCTACATCTATGCAAAATTTTAGGCCGATCCGTTCAGTAGTTTTAGCGTGAAGAAGTAACAAACATCCATCCATACAACTATCCATTCATCTAAACGTACAAACTTTAGCATTTATAATATAAGTGATATACCATGGACGTCCTTGAAAGTTATTTGAGCAGTTGAAAATATTTGCACGTATATAGATATTATACTCAAATATTTCAAAACGCACAGCGAACGCAAGGCCGGCAATAAATATACATTTACTCGCTAGTGACTGTCGGTTAAGTCATATGAATAACTATATTACTGTGTATTAGCCATCGACGGAGCTAAATTCTATGGTATTTGTATCATAATTGTCTTGTTTAGAATACCTACTTTGTAACCTAATTGTGGACCAAATCGACTTCAGGTAGATATAAGTTAGACTAGGTAATCATCATCGTCATCATCATCAGCGTATAGCAGTCCACTGCTGGACATAGGCCTCCCCCAATGAGCGCCATAGCGCCCTGTCTTCAGCTTGCCGCATCCAGCATCTACCTGCTGTCTTTCGCAGGTCGTCATCCCACCTGGTCGCAGGGCGTCCTACACTACGTTTACCGAGTCGTGGTCTTCACTCAAGAACACGTTTGCCCCAGCGGCCGTCGGTTCTTCGCGAGATATAACTGGCCCACTGCCACTTCAGCTTGCTAATTCTTAGAGCTATGTCGATAACCTTGGTTCTCTGTCGGATGTATTCGTTACGAATCCTATCCTTCAGAGAAACCCCCTTTCCATAGCTCGCCGAGCGACTTTGAACATTTGAACTATCTACCTAAACAACCATAAATACAATTTATACAGTGTATTATCAGCCCATATACTGTTAGTACATAAAATTCTTCGCTCATAAAATTATCTTGGTATATTTAATCGTCGATTAAATAACACTAAATATTTCAACCCTGTTTAATAGTTTTTGCCAGTAGAATACTCGTAAATAAGTAAATAATGTAAGAGTAAATAGGTACCTACGTATCTTCTAGAGTCTAGCAGATACCTATTTTAGAATCTAGACTTTCATTCCTTATCCACGAACGAGACAACAGTAGATTGACCTAATGTCACTTGTCATTGTGACAGTTCGTAAATTGACATTGACATTATGGTAAATCTTCACCTCGCTCATGGAGACGCCGATAGTACTAAATAGTTATTCTGTGGAGTTCAAAAAGCTCTGCTGACTTATTGTCTGGACGCGTCCTCTTGGTAGAGCCGATAAGATTGATATCAATAAGATCTGGTTTCTGCTATTATAGTGCGTAAGCCGCATTATAAGAAACTTTCTAATAAATTTAATAATGTTCCAAAAACTGATTTCGACGGGACTTGAACCCCGTACGCTCTTTCAGTCCCTGCAAAGCTGGAAAATATGATTTTGAAATTATAATAAAAATTTAAAAAGGTTTTTTTTGTATTTATTTAGTAAGAAAGTTACCATTAAATAATAGAAATAAGTAAGCACTATTATTTACAATTGAGCTAACAACATACTGTTGCAAACAATCTATAGGTAACTCCCTTACTCCAATACTAGTCAGCAGTAAACGTAAACGTAGTGTAGCCCTCCGACCAGGTGGGATGAGGACCTACGAAAGACTGCAGGTACATGCTGGATGCGGCAAGCTGAAGACAGGGCGCTATGGCGCTCATTGGGGGAGGCCTATGTCCAGCAGTGGACTAACATAGATTGATGATGATTATGATTAGTCGGAAGCGTCGTCCCCAAGATGCTGGCTGCATTGCCCCGCGCCGTATGGCAATGCTGATGCGCTGCGCCAGATACTCACCAGCTTTCGAGTCACGCGTCGCTTCGACCAGAAGCTCAGATAATTAAATGTAGGGCACATTATAGTTTACATTTAAGTTTATTATGTCTGTGTAAGTCTTTTAACAAATAAATTCATTTCATTTTTTTTTTTCATTTTCGTTATAAAATTTCTTATCAAAAAACACTTCGATCTTTTTGACTTCTACTTCTACTTAGACTTAAGAGCAAATCCGTTGGCAAAAACATAGAACGTAGAAGCAGGTATCTGAGACCTACAATCAAGTACAGAGTGACCGGTAATGTTTACGAAAATTACATGGTACAGTGGTCTCACTGACCCACATGCAATGTGACGTCATTATCTAAATAGTTGAAGACACGCACTTGGCCATTGGCGTTAGTACCAACGTAACAAAAACGTTTCAAGGTTATTTCTATCCTATGGTAACTGATTTTTGGGAACAAAGCCTTTGTGTTATTCCAAGTCTTGAATTATCTTAATGCAAAATTTCAGTCCGATTCGTTCAGTAGTTTTGGCGCGAAGTATTAACAAACATCCGTGTCCATCCACCCATTCATCTAAACATCCAATCTTTCACATTTATAATAATAGTGTGATGCGAAAGTTTGAATGGATGAATGTACATATGTTTGTTGTTGCGTGATTCGTTCTACTGAACGGATCAGGTTGAAATTTTGTATAGATGTAGGTCTAAGTCTGAAACGTAGTGTAGGACGCCCTCCGACCAGGTGGGATGACGACCTGCGAAAGACTGCAGGTAGATGCTGGATGCGTCAAGCTGAAGACAGGGCGCCATGGCGCTCCTTGGGGGATGCCTATGGCCTATGTGCTATGGGCTGATGATGATGATGATGAAGTCTGGAAAGAAACATAACATATTTAATATTCCATAAAAAGTTTCCATGGAATAGAAATAGATAAACTTTTCCATGGGCAGAACTCGTGCCTATCCAACAGAAACTAGTTTACAATATTAGTATCATTAAGTTAATCCCTATGAAAGACTTTTTAACATCACTCGTAACTTATCCTCCCATCTTTATGACCATGTTTCCTCAATACCAGCTTACTTTCATCACAGCCCGTACCATTGTCTCGAGTTTCACTTTAAACTCGATGTCAATGCACCTCGGCGAGCTATCAACTACAATTTGCGAGATTTTCCCAGCGATAGTGGTAATTGGGTAGCGTCGAAGGCGCTAACATATGGAGCAGTAAATGGTAAGGGAAAGGCTCGTGTTGTTAGTAAAGAGCAAAGAAATAAAGATAAATTTAGAGTAGAGATAATTTCTGGAGCTTAATATCAATAATTTGTTTGGGTGAAATGAAAACGGAGCTCATATTCCTTAGTATTATTTACTCATTTCTCGTTTTTTGGGACAAATACTTATTCTTCGGGAATAAAATGTTATTAATGGGGAAACTTCGCAATCATTCTCCATACAATAGCGAAAAATTTACCAATTCGGTCCATAATTGACGGAGAAATCGACGGACATTCAAAGAAATACATACAGTTTAACATAGAACCTCCTTTTCTTTTGTTTTTCAAAAGAAAAAAGAGTTTAAAAATTGCAAATCACTTTTATATACTATGCTTAGGTAATTAGGTGAAGGTACCATAGATTTAAGATGGTATTTTTTGGGTTCCGCACCCAAAGGGTAAAACGGAACTCTTTTACTAAGACTCCGCTGTCCGTCCGTCCGTCTGTCACCAGGCTGTATCTCATGACAGTTAGATAGTTAAAATTTTCTCAGATGATGTATTTCTATTGCCGCTATAACAACAAATATTGAAAAACATAAAAAATAAATATTTAAAGCGGCTCCCATACTACAAGCGTGATGTTTTACTGTTTTTATAGATAACGAGCTACGCCCCGCGGTTTCACCCGCGTGGTGATAGATATTTTGGATAATATACTATATATCTTTATGAATTGTAGCCTATGTGTTATTCTGATATGTAAGCTATATTATTGTGAGGTTTCATAAAAATCCATTCAGTAGTTATTACGTAAAAGAGTAAAAAACATCCATCCATCCATACTTACAAACTTTGACGTTTATAATATTAGTAGGATGGTACGGAACTCTTCGTGCGCAAGTCTGACTCACACTTGGCCGGTTTTATTTTAACCGTTTCTCACATGTTGGCCAGTCCCCGAAACGTTTGTCTGATATTTGTCAAGACTTATAAGCTCGAATAATTATAACTGCTAAGTTGACCTATTAGCGAGATAAGATATCAAATATACATTGTATAAAATCAATATGGGTTTTTAGCAATATGTTATAGCCATAGTTATAAACATGTTAGCCAAAGAATTATTATAATAAGGCAATTCTACACAATTTTTATTACTGTTTATTAATTTAGAATGGATAAATTATAAATCTTTTTTTTAAATACGAGTATGGTTGCTTCAAATAATAAATAAATAATAATGCTGGACAATTCACACAGCATTATCTAGCGCCATGGTAAGCAGAGCTTGTGTTATGAGTACTAGATAACTGATATACATAATATAATACTAATATTACTTAATAATTTGCTATAATCCTTTATAGATAGATAGAATATACTTTATTGCACAAAAAGTTGTACATAGGCGAGCATAATGCTAGATAGCATTTTCTACCTGCTAACCTTTGGGTAGTGTGGACAACAGTTTGGTAGGTAGTGCTATATAATAGAGATAATAAAATATACTACTCATAATGATACTAAGCTACTTATATTATACTTAAACAGTAATATATACAACTGTATAAATAATTAATATATAATTATTTTTATAATTATTCTTTATGGTTGAATGTCTTACTGAAAAATGCCAAAAATATTTAAAATACCTCTATAAAGGATAACTATTAAATCCAAATAAGAACTCCAAAACAAATAAGAAGTCATGCAGGTACTGGCGTTCATGGCGCTATCAAATAAATATATGCTTTCAAGACCCGCTAGACAAATATAATTTATTTTGGTATTTGTGTGTTCCATTAAAGTGTTAATGCATTCATTAATTCCTAAACCTTTACTGACCCGAGCACGTGACACTTGCATTCTATCTTAAATTCTTTAAAAATATCAAAAACGAATTTACATTATAATCCGCGCGCTTACATAATTCTACCTTAGATTCTCTAAAAATATTAAATACAAGCTGCGCCTTGCGGTTTCACCCGCCTGGTGATAGATATTTTGGATAATATACAATATATCTTTATGAATTGTAGCCTATGTGTTATTCTGATATGTAAGCTATATTATTGTGAAGTTTCATCAAAATCCATTCAGTAGTTTTTGCGTGAAAGAGCAACAAACATCCTCACAAACTTTCGCGTTTATAATATTAGTAAGGACTTATTTACATTAAAATCCACGCGCTTACAGAATAGGACAGAACTTTGTCAAAGTATACATCTCACGACACATTTCTACAGGCAATTTCTGGGCCCTGGGTTCTATTTGACGTTAGTATCGAGAAGTCTTCGTGACTCTGTCTTCGTCTCATTTTGTATGGGATTTGCGTAGTTCCATGTCCGTACGCTAGGGGCTCTGTAACAAATCGCTGACGTCTCCTTTTTCTATACAACTAATTTGGTACATTACCTTAGGCTACAGATGTTTTTGTGAGTGATTTTTCGCCTATACTTTTCGCTTATTGGCAGCATTTTGGTTAAGGCTGCTCCGGAGTGCCATGTATGGCGCACCGTTTATAAGATTTCTCTAAAGTGTATCTAATATAAGTGATTAAAAATATCACATTACCTAAACAAATAACTGATCTTCAAAAGTTTATATTTCATTTTACAATAGTTTATGTAGTTTTGTAATAAATGAAATGAAAACAAAAGAAAATGAGCGGCCAAAATAGTACGAGAAATAAATCCGAAGAAAAGCTGGTAGAATTCGGTTGTCTGGTAGAGATCGCTTTTGAGCGATGAGACCGCCAATTGTAGTATATAGTTTTTTTTTAAGTTTTTTTTATTTTACATTGTTATTATAAGCTAAGTAAAGAATTATCTATCTATCTATCATTGTCGCAATATAATAGACGTTTTCAAAGTGTTAATGTCCAAAGATTGATTTTTTCACTTCGAAGTGGTCACATTCAGATCGCTCACAGTTATAAAGTTTATTTATGTTGATCTCAGCCAATAAGTTCCGATATTCGTGAATAATTCACCACGTAACGAATACTGCTGTTGGTAGCTAGTCCAATTACAATTTATGTTGGATCAGTGAGTAATAGCCCCGAGACATGCGACTTCGATACTATTTTGTATGGTTAGCGGTTTGCCACTTGATTTGGTTAACTTCTTCTTTTTGTTAACACACACAGAAGAAAAAATAAAATATACCTATCTAGCTAGGTATAATTAAAACGTGAATCTCACTCCTCAACTTAAATAAATATATATATATATATATATATATATATATATAATATAATTTATATATAAGTAATATATATTTATATATTATATAAATATACTTAAATAAATACATATGTATAAAAACGGTTTCGACTTTACCTTTGGCTAATCGTTGAAACCGAATGACCTACTTTTCCCGTAGTCAGTGATTTACTTTGCATTTCCTTTTTAAATCCTGTATCCGACCACAAATTCCAAGAAACCCTTTTGACGGATTTCGTAGTTAAACTTTATCCATATTTTCTGATATATTTGCCCTGCTTTATCTATAATTGGACCGTTTCCTTTCTATGTAACGTGGATTATTATGTGTACCTACAGTACGTATTACCTACGATTGGTAGAGTCCATCAACCATAAAGCTAACACTACTTTCTTGTATAAATTCGGTTCATGTTAAACCAAAATGAAATTGACCCATAATTACCGCCCGTGGCTTAGAGTTACCAAACTGAGCAATATATTAGAAAATATGACTTCTGGATATTTTTCCAACAAATATTTGTCATGACAACTTACCATAAAATGATTATACGTTACGGCATGCTGTGGAATTTCTTGTAATTGATAGAGATGCAGTTTGGAATATATTTTTAGATTTTACAACCAGAAAACTCGATGACCCATGACTACAGACACCTTGTGTACAATTTTCTTTCCGTTGAATGTTTATGACGATCATTAAAGTTCAGATTTGCATGTTTGTCCAAACAACTAGTAAGTGCATCAATGCTTAGCGATAACGCCACTCTTCAAGCTGTCCCCAAATTGTTTCTTATTATAATGTGCACTCATAATATATTCATGAGATCGTTCTTAGCTGTCTTTAGATCGTTAACTTGGTATTTTAACTGTTTTATAAATTCGATTTTATTTGACGCGCCCATACAAATTATCGTTTTTTCTTCTCTTCGTACCCATTGATGCATGGGATTATGATAATTCGAATGAACATTAAATAAAGTTCACTGAAATCAACAAACAAGAAGTTGACAAAGCTAATAAAACAGGAGAAACTATAAATTAAATAGATGTAATATAAGTAACGTAGTTGAAGATAACCCTATCGATAATTCAAAAGAAACAAACAATAAAGCTTTTCAAAAAATACAACAAATATTTATGTCGAAAATTTCTGTCCACAGGTTGCAAATCCTTCTTCAAGAGGTCCGTTAGGAGAAATCTTACGTACTCATGCAGAGGGAACCGGAACTGTCCCATCGACCAGCATCACAGAAATCAATGCCAGTACTGCAGACTCAGGAAATGTCTCAAAATGGGAATGAGGAGAGAAGGTGAGTCTCTAAAACAATATCAATATCAATCTGGCCGACCCTGGAACTAAACTCAAGTGATTGAAGAATAGCGTTTCTTGATTTTTAAATGAAAAGAGCATGTCAATCTATCAAAAGTAAACTTTTCAGCAAATTTGCAATATGAATACGATATAAAGGTTATATTCCATAAATGACCCTTTTAACCATTATTTGCACGTTAACGAAAAGTGACTACCCGTCTAAGCTTTCAAGTTTGATTTTAGTTCAGGAATTGGACCTGAAACTGGGTGTTAAAAGCATGATGCACCCCGAGCCATTCAAAATTCAAAGGAAAATTTTACTAACCTGTACATTGGCTTGTAACTTAGAACTAACATCATGCCTGTATTGAGACATTTGAAACTTGTGTTACTAAAGTTTTCTTTTTTGTCCACCGGTACTTTACTCATACTCTGTAAGTACTATGTAATATAAGTTTAATATTATGTTGTCTGCGTTTTCAACGTTATTGCCTTAGTAATTGCCTCTAGTGGCAATGTCTAAGAATTTTGTTGCGTTGCTACTGTTGAGGAATTCATCAATGTTGGAATGTGCGGTACAAAAAGCTTTAAAGATATGATTGTCACTAGTATAATTAGTGAAACCATCAATCTTGCGGAGTCATTAGTCGGACTCGGCCCAAGGGCACTCTAAGTAACTGTTGACGATCAGACTAATATAAAGCTATGAGCCGTAATAGGTTATTATTATGGTAGAATTAATACCGACGGTTATTGTTTTAAAGACAACGCCGTGATTGATGGTTTGGATGACGGTTTATTACCCGATGCTTCTAATACTGTAATGGCGAAAATAATTAATGATTTTCAAACTCGATGGGTTTTTGTTTGAGTAAATGACGTACCGTAGGTAAATGAGATACGCTGAAAATAATAGAAGTGTTAGGTCAAGGCTGATGGAGAATGGGCCTTGGTGACAGTCGTAAACGCAACAGACTTTAACAACCTATTCAAACTTGTATTGTAGCTCAGTTTTATTGGCAGTGATGACATTCCTCTTACTATCATTTTCAACATAAATACGTGTCTTGACTGCCTTTCCTCTGATAAAAGGTGCTGACAATGATAATAAAGTAGACTCTATTTTATGAAATGAATCGTTTATACAACAAAAGTGGTTAGGGAAAAATCTAATTCATAGCGAGCTTAGAGCTTAACTTATTCCATTAATTTTCAAAGTGAATTTGTATGAATATAAACAAACAACAGCAGATAACGCAATGATTTCCCTCATCATAAAGGAAGCAGTCTTGAAAGGGTCGGAGTTCTCATATCATTGGACCTATCTGTGTCACCTGTATTGACCCCAGGGCACCACGACTGATTAAACTGTTTAGTCTTAATTTGAGTAGATATGACTAAGATTTGACCTCCAAATCATCGGTCTAAAATCGAGGAGCTGTGGCGATTGTTAAACAAGGAAAACAATTCGACGACAAACTGCACGCATAATGAGATAATAAGACCCGTTGTAAAGCAAATTTAAACATGGTTTTGAGATATTTTTCCGGTTCAAAACTTTTTTTTGCAAATAATTCAAAGCAGGCAAATTATTGTTTCGATATTGCGAAATATTTTGGTGCAGAGAGTGATTTAGCATACATTTTAGGAGATCTGACACTATTACCCGGCACTAAATATCTGTCTAGATTTTCGGGTGTTATTTTAACACCTTCTTGGTTTTATTACTAGGGATTACATGTCTACTGATCGTAGGGACATTTCATATCCCAGATCTTAAAATGGTGTAGTGAATGAGCTTTAACTGTAGGTGTTTATCAATGTGGTGTCAACGGGCAATCGTAATATCATCCCTGACCGCCACTGGTCAGTTATCTCAAGAACAAAGTTGTCACCTCGCACCTTTGTATCATTAACAGTCCCAACTTCCGCGGAGATAATGCAGAGGGCACAAGTAACCGGAAAGGACACAGTAACCCGCTCCAACCCTTAAGTACCGCTTTAGGCCTCCGCGACCCCATTTGCACAACAGACGATTTGTTTGCTGTCAACAAACAAAGGAAAGGTGCGAACTTCTGGCCTTCGTCTATCAAAAAAACGATTGTCGTCTCTTTTTATAAGTCTCCGATGTGGAGCAGTTTTAAGATGATCTTGAAGGGTTTATTCTTTATCGTATAATCGCTTTTAGTATCAATGGAGATAATGGTCTGTTTTTTGTGTTTTATAGTTTTTTGTTGAGGTCAATGTTTTATGTTTTCTAAAACGTTTTAGCGGTGAAAAGGGTCCATTCAGATAATCTGTAATGCGTTTATTGAAACGATGTAAGAGATAGTATATTGTGTAAAATGGTGATTTTTTTGTAATCGAGTAAGATATCTCAGATTATGATTACTGTATAAACTAGAAAATAAACTTTTTTGTAGTTTCTAACTCTATATAGTCTCCAACATGCCATTTTACCCATAATACATATTTGTCGTATTTCAAAAGCTTCCTCAAAAAATATGAACAATGGAATATCAAATCCTTTTGACATATAGTCAATGTCAAAGTCACGATTAATCATAGGCTTGCATAGCGACATTACGACTTTGAATAACTATTCCGTATTATTCGCCAGTCCAGATGGTGCCCACACAATGCAGCCATGCAATTCCCATAATTGCAATGCAAAACAAAGTTCACTACCCGCTAGACAACTGATTAATTAACTAACATTAGTCTGACCGGTTTATTAATAAGAGGATGAGCAAAACTCGTCAATTTCGCCTTCATTTTGGATGAACAATGCCTTTTACACCTTTGGGTTGGCCCAATGCTGGCCCCTTTTGTTGCCGCGCATCAATCACTCTTTGTTTGACTATCTTAATAAGTTTTTGTGTTGGACCGGTCATTTAGAAAGATTTCTGGTATCGCACCAGAGGAGGTTGAATTTTAATGGAGTCGGGGTGGAAATTGCGAATGTAGATAAAAATTAAGTTATCAACTTGAATAGAAGGAACAATTGCTGGAATTGTTAACTGATTAATGGAATCATGCCATTTACATTTCCGAAATAATGAATGATTTGCAGCCAAAGAATTAACCAACCTAAATTATGTGTTTAATTTAGGTTGGTGATACTCATTTAAACTATTTGATGATAATTCGCTTCTTGAACATTTTCTACCGATATTATCGGTTTAAAAGTAACCCTTGGCTCAAATTTGCAAACAGATAACAAGTTCCCAATAATACCTACCTCATACCATACGTCACGGTCTATAACAATCTTTCTTTTCAAGTTCCTTAATCCATGCGCAAAACTGTCCCGTTTTGTGCACAGAAACCATGCACAATGCATTATGCGCATACTGCCTGTCAAAAACATCATCAGACGTTCCCAGGGGCAAATTACTGCAATGTTTGCATCAGTTATTACTTAAAACCCGAAACACGCCTCTGCTCTACAAAAGACGTCAAAAGAATCGGTTCTTCGTTTTGAGGAGGGTGTCAATTTGCGTTGAGAACCAGGTGTGGGCATTGTGGGCTTTGTTGACCAGCTGACCGTGAGGGTATGTTTGGATTAGGCGAGGCTAGTTCGCCAAACATTGATCGAACCGTGAGAATCTTAACGTTCATTGCGATGACAACTTGACCAGTCTTAGGACTTGCATAGACAATGATAATTTAACAAGATATTTTATGGAAGAAGATTAAGCTACGAGTGTTAAGAGTAGAGACAGTGTTGGGCTTACAGTAGAATAAACAAAGAAGCCGGCTATTAAGCTAAAATACTCAGTTTCAAATGATCTAAATAAAAATCAGCACTACATGTTTAATTTATTTCAAGGACTGGAATTAATTAAATTAATATTTAAAGACAACTAAAAGATAGCATTAAAATGAAAACTTCGTCAACGATATAATGTAGATAGGTGGGATGACCAAAGATAATGTCGGTAACGAAAGTCTAGAGAATTTTCGGACAACACCAAAAGACGACCATAATGACTTAATCGTGTCAACAATCAGTACACTTAGGAATACGAACCCGAGGCGGTTACCGACTTTGTTTGCTGCGTCAGAGATATTATCATTTCTAGTGAGTATAATAACTGTGACATGTTTCGTATAGCTCCAGGGCCGTGTATAATGGCCCACATTCCGGGAAAAGCGAGGCTCACCAGCCGCGGCGTAGAGATACTATCGACGGTTTTCTTGGGCCGTTCCCACGGATCGCGAAAAAGCTGACCCCACTGGACAACGCTTAAACGTTGGCATCGATTCTCCCAAACCTCTATAGAATAGAGCGATTGTCTTTTACCCCTTGCCGGACATCGGTCAGTCGAAACGAAAACATTAATTACGAATAACCGGTTTAGTTTTTGCACGATCAAGGTGCGCAACCCCCGACCTGCGGAACCCAGGCGTCGTAAGCTAATTATATTTCCGCACGTTTTGTCATGCGATTTACATGTGAATTGGGGATCAGTACAATAGAAAACGGCGGTAATCTGGTAGTTCAGACAAGGCAGGTAATGCGGATGGGTCGCGCTCAATGCCCGTTAGAAACTCGATAGGTTTTCAATATAAACATTAGTTTTATATGCGATAGAGTTTCAAGTTGTGATTTTATAGGTTTCATCGGTGAATAAATTAACTGTAGCCCTATAGCCTACTGATGATACTCGTATTAATAGCAGAATCGAGAATTTTAGGGCGGGTGACACGAATGAAGAAAGTAAGAGCCATTTAGCCAACGATGCATTTTAACACCGTGTCTCCACTCTAATCCATCAAAAAGACTATTAAGATGTCCACAAAAAGACTTCCAAAATCGACCGAACAAAATCCAATTCGGTCGCCCCGTAAACCAAAAGCGAAATGGACAAAAAGGAATCAGAGTGTAAAATCATTTGTGTCGGATTAAAAAAGGAGCTTGTGGACTAGCGTGAGATATACAGCACTATCAATCACGAGGTGATTTATACTCTCCCACTGGGATGATGTATCACCGTCTGGAAAAGTATTCCGATAATTAACTTTTAAAATTTGACGGACGCCTTCATTTTCGAAAGCTCGGCACTCGCAAATCCTATACCAGTAACATATAGCACCCCATATATCTTGATTTCAATAAATTACTATGCAGATAGAGCAACGGAACATGACATTCAAAACATTATGTAAGTTTTGAATGTCAAGTATTTACAAAAACTTCAACAAAGTAGGCAAATATCTTGATTAAAAAGATGTATAGATCACACCAGTTTATGTGACATATTCTTTATGTAGATTATTTTGTTAATTAATTCATTAATGTCCACGAAAAATACTTGTCGATTTTCGCTTATCTGATTGGACATTATTTTAATACAGACATCATTATTCGATAGGCGCTATAAATTAAAAGGTAGTTGTGATGTTCAACAAATACCAAGCATTTACAATGAAACCTCAATTGGATATTATACAATGTGATTGAAGAAATATGGAGTCAAACATCCATCACGAGAGTGTGCGACAGTTCACTATATAGCACGTCAAAATATTCAGCTACAGGGGGTTGGGTGAATGGCGTTCCACTTGCCAGGTCGGGAATCGAAGGTGGACCCCTGCGGAGCCGTCGGCGAGCGCCTAACGAACTGTTCGGGTGATTTATCGGAACGCACTCGCCCGCGCCGACGCTAATTCCCTCACGACGTGTGATGTTACGAGAAATATCACCCACTATCATTACATTTAAACCATCGACTTTGCATCTCTACTTCCCATCTTCAATGATAGAACATTATTACCTTGATTCAGCTCCGGGATAATCCGATTCGAAATTATATGCAATGATAAATCGTCAGTGTTCGGTGCAGGTGAAATTTTCTCACAGTCGCCGCGCTCTAACGCCGTATAATCTCGAATACTCGAGAGTAATGCACGGTTTGTATGTATATTGGTTACTACGTTAGTAGTCTCAGGAAACCTGTTCCGCCTGGTCGTGCCCTCTGTACCGTACCATAATATATTTGTTGGCATCCAGTCTTATAGTTTCACTTTATATTTTACCATCACGATACATGGAAGTAGAAGATCCCTTCAAATTGTTTATTCGCCTGACCGACGTGTAAGATCTGTATCGCGAGATGTCCAGTTTATTTCTAATAGATTCCATAGCGGATATTTACATTTCGTCGACAGCTTAATGTTCCGATGAAGCTCCAATCATGGCCACAAATTATTGATACAAGCACTCCCAGTGCAGTCGACTAAAAATAAAATCTTATTTAACATGCTAATGTGCTTGATGGGTTAATAAAATTAATGATAAGTGTAATGAGGGCGCGCGGGCCTCGCTTGTTTCGGGACCTGTCGCTCTACATGCATCTAGCGTCGATCGCGCGTCCATCATCCACGTGAATCATACTGGGTATCGTGCCGGAGAATTTCGTGAGGTCACAGTTTAGTTTAGCGGTTTAGGCACCCTGCGGTCGTTTGCCGGAGAGGCTGCGGACCATCCTGGGCTCAAGACAGGGATGAGAGATCACCTCTCTGTCTAGCACCGACCGTTCCGTGACCCCGCAGCTAATCACATATCTGCAAGCGTATTATGATTATCGCAAGCCTTCGCTTCTCGTACGTTGTGGTCACTGACTCTGCTCGGTGGTTTTGTTTCATTTCCAGACGTTATTGTTTCACGATTTTCATTGATGTTTCCGGTTTTGTCTGTTATCTCAAGATTAATTTGCATGAGAGCGGTGTATGACGCAGGAAATCAATTCCATCTGTGCTCTGTGCCGTATGTAGGTACCTGTTGCAATGTTCTCTTAGTAATGGGTTGGCTATGTTTGCATCATCATTTAGTGTCGGATGGTGCAGTGAGACAGATTTACCTGTAGCCGGCCTCAATATAAATCTTGTGCTACATTTAATATGTCGATAATTATAAAAACCTACCTTGTAGCTAATGGTTTAAAATGGAATGCACTTAATTATTAGCACGTGCCGTCCATGGCTTTATTATACGTTCTTTAACATATTGCTCAAGAAACTTTATCTCGCTCATAACTTTAAATGTTCGCATTTTCTGTTTCTGAGTTATCATCCGCGTTCGGTATCATTCTGTTTTATGAGTTTTTAACAGTTTACACTATTAGCATTCCGATCATCTTTCTTCCATTCTGATTGAGTAAAGCCTCGTCCACAATCAGGTGTTTCATCGTTGTCGTCATTTGTCAAGAAACTTTCTACATTAGTTGGTACCAACAAATCTGAGGAACATTATTTCTCAGTGTCGTAAGCCGGGACTTTTTTAATGATATCAAAACAACCGTTAGTTAGAACAACAAAGAGTGTGCGACAATTTGTCGTTAGTCACCTATTTGTGTGTCGGCTGTCGGTCGACTTGTAGTCGCGTGCTAGCCTCTCGTTGAAAAATGTTAGACATAAATTACGGATTATCAACTTGTATCGAAGGTTTAGATAGCTAACAACTTAAATAAATAGGCGTACGGTAAATGGAAACTTACTTCATGTAGAATACAGAATGTGTTTATAAAATTAGTCAATATTTTATTGTAACAAATCTAGCGGAGAACGAAAACTGTAAAGTGCCGTGTGAATCTTCTGATGTATTTACTACTAAATGTCAAATTTAGATTTTATGAAAGGTTTGATCATTTTACGAGTTGTATAAAATTGTAATGGGACACCCTGTATAAGGCTGAATGTACAATGATATACGGCGTAAGCACTGCACCATACATTACCGATATAACATCATTTAGTTTAATTTATGGTATGTTATATTTCTTGTCGCTTTATCAGTCATTATCATTACGTAAGTTGATTAGAATGTTAGGATTTAATGAGAAGGTGGTGTTATGATTTCTTGCATGTACTTTAGGTAGATCAGCTGGTAGCTGGACAATCTACACAGCATTTTCTAGCCCCAACCTAAACAGAGCTACTAGATAACTGATATAGGTACATAATAAAATACAGAGATAGATATTTTATATAAAATATAGAAAACAACCAGAACAACCAAAACAAATATCTGTAGATCGTACACACATTTGTCCCGAGGCGGGAATCGAACCAGGAACTTCTGCGTCGCAAGCGGACCTTCGCTCACCGCGCCACAGAGGTGTTCAGACACTTAGCCGATTTATCACCAAGTTTTGGACAGGCTGTCAAATTGTTGGTGGATCTACCTATCTGTGTATTCAATAACATTTAAAATATTATTACGCGTCTCAAGATGTAATACGCGTGCTGTGCATTGATAGCTTTATTTTGTTATCCTTAGAAAAATCTTCAGAGATATGAACACTAAGTATCGTGTTTATGTCTTTATGGGAATAATGAATATGGATTTATTTGATTGTCGGTTCTGTCCCTATTCCAATAAGTAAACTGTTCAATTAGTGTAACATATAATTTTAAATACAGGGCGACCCAGAATGATGGGCTTTTCGGTTATTATTGTTTATTTATGCTGGACATTCGACACAACAATATTTAGACCCAAGCTAAGCAGAACTTGTGTTATGGGTACTAGATAACTCATATAGGTTATTATACTACATTTTACGTAGGTATTTTTATTATACCTATACATAAACACCCAGAACACCCTGAATAAATATCTGCTGATCGTGCAAACATTTGTCCCTAGGCGGGAATCGAATTAATTAATAAAACATCTATACAAACCTTTGTGGTTTCCTTCGTGTTATTTATAAGCTTTTTTATGTAACAATATCTTTAAATTGGTAAATATAAATAAAAAAATAAAAAAAGTAAGAGTAAAAAGATTTTTGTTTTGTCAGTCTTATATATTAAACTTCGATTAACAGAAGACAGAAACTGACAAAATCGGTCTCCACGCAGAATATGCTATGGTAGAGCGGATCGTACCATAGCGCTGGTCTTACGTGGAGACCGTGGTGTGCGAGGTAGCCTAATACAACAAGGAACAAAACTAAAATGTAAATTAATTAATAAAAATGTAAACTATATAAACAATATTATTCATATTCAATCTATACGCGGGGCGTCGCAGGTGCACCTTTGCCCACCGCACCACTTCAAATACAAATACAAATACAAATTCTTTATTAATAACACCAAGTTACATCGGTCGTATTCTAAGACACCTTGTACAAATTACGCCGTTATTGCTTCGGCTAACCCAATTAACGTAGTTCTAGATAAAGGTGATCATAATGACAACTCACCGTACCCACCGTCTGTTGGCATTCCTTGCGCGTTTTGCGTTTTATCACTCTATTACATTTCATCATTGTATTTTTCTAAGCTTCTTTTTAAGCGAGTACAATGAAGCACATAATTCATTTGAAATTTTAGGTTTAACGTTGTTCGACCAAGTAAAAAAGTGACTGTGTGTTGAAACGTTAGGAATAATCTTAATCTATATATATAAAAGAAAGTCGTGTTTGTTACAACACTTATAACTCGAGAACGGCTGAACCGATTTAGCTGAAAATGGGTGGAGAGGTAGCTTAGAACCAGGAGTCTAACATAGAATACTGCATTTTTATAATTCAAACCATTTGACACAGAGATTAGTTTTCCACGGGGGCGAAGCCGCGGGGCACAGCTAGTAAGTAAATAAACACGATAAATACTACCGTTAACCCGTTAAATGGTACTAATGTAATAACATACGTAACGAAGGGCCTTTTATATTAATTTCGCCACCAGTACTGTACATAGTTTTTTTTTGTCGCTCATCTATTTTTCAATATCAGTCGGAAGCGTCCTCAAGATGGTGGCTGCAAATAATCTAGAAGTAGCTCAAGTGACCCATATCAATACCAGCCGGAAGCGTTCTATCGCTAAATTATAACGTAGATAAAAGTAATTAAATAAAATTGTTTATTTTGTCACACGAAGAGTGACGAAACGGTTAAAAAAAACTGTTTACGGCAGAAAGTTACATTACATTACGCCAAACACATAGTAAATACAGTAGACGAAGAACTGACCATCTTGTTTTGCCTACGATAAGAACTCAACAGGGTAAAAAGACGATTACTTTCGAAGGGGCCCAGTTCTATAACAGGCTACTTGAAGACGTTAAAGGTGCTGGAACGTCTGGCGTGTTTAAAACCAAATTGCATAGATATGTACTTGAGGATGTAAGGCTACTGGACTAAACATAAAAAGACGGAAAAATTACATAATAATAAAACATAACTTAAGTTTCTCATGTAAGTAACATGTATGTTGTAAATGAGAAATAAATATCTTTGAAAAATTAAAAATTATCAATAAATAAATTTAAAAAAATTGTGAAGCATATTCTTTGTAAAAAGGCTTATTACAAAATATCAGATTATCTAGAAGATAAAAAAGCTTGGAACGAGTTTTGCTCCAACTCAAAATCTAACAACTTACAGATAAGCAATTCATATGTACTAGACACATAAGTTATGAACATACTAGTGGTTTCTTCTCACTTCTTCCACTGGTGGACAAAAAATTGAAGTGAACATCAATATAATAATGAATAGTATAAAATATGACTTGTCTAAGTGCTTATTTGTAAGCCTAAAGAAATAAACTTTCATTTCATTTCATTTCATTGAACTGACATTGGTAGATTAGGTAAAAACATACTAAAACTAGCTAAAGCAGCTAATATTATGTCCATCATCGACACAAAAGATAAAAATGTAAATTTCCCTCCTATTTAAAACCCATAAACCTAATGTAACTTGGTCTCTTTTGTTATCTTTGAAAAAACCAGAATTCATAAAATCTCGCGATGGGTATTCCTAAAGATAACATACATATCTGCCTAATTAATATCTTATAATTAAGATAGGTTTTACTTCTGTGGCGTGGTGCTTAAACCGGTATCAGTGTTTTAAAGATAAAATAGATTTTTGATGCCCAGCCCGGCCCATAATCACTGCAAGGTAGTTTCCTGTACAACAACACTGTATCAGATAGGTAAATAAATAACTAATAAAAATAAAATAAAATTTATTTCTGTAACTAAAACTAAATAATTGTTTACACCGTGCATATTACCTTCATTACTACATAGTATAAAACAAAATCGCTTCCGGCTGTCTGTCTGTCCCTATGTATGCGTAACGGAATTTGATGCGGTTCTTTTAAATAGTGATTAAAGAGGAAGGGTTATAAACCATTTGACAAATAGATTTCCACGCGGGCGAAGCCACGGGGCGCACCTAGTTTACTTAAACTAGCTGCTTGAAGGTTATAAAAAAGTAAATCCGTTTAAATTGCATATTATAAACTGAGTAAAAGTATAATAGCTACGACTGGGTACATATAATTAATGTTTTCCTTACGATAATAGTGACTTTGTACACTTACAAGTTAGAGGACTTTAACGTAGCTTTTGAACAGGCGAAAGCAAAATACGAATGACTGAAAAACGTTTACCAACTCGGGTACCAATTTGTATGTATTGTATTATGTATATCAGTTATCTAGTACCCATAACACAAGCTCTGCTTACCATGGGGCTAGATAATGCTGTGTGAATTGTCCAGTTTTTTTTTTAACTTTAGATATAAAAAATATTAACACTTTGACTGCTGAAATCACACGGTATGTGTTTTCTACAAGTGACTAATATGCGTAAATCCACACAAAAAACAGATCTTTGTGACTCAGCACAGCCGTAATATTTTTCGAACGAAACGCATGTGCAGCGCAACACAACCGCTGTGTAGAGCGGCAGCACGAATTTTTTACGTTAAAAAAAAGATCGCAGTCCTCGAAAAAAAATCGCAGTCAAAGTGTTAAACTAGTTTGAAATGAAATGTAAGTTTATTTCTTTAGGCTTACAAATAAGCACTTAGACAGGTCATATTTTATAAGAATAAGAATAAGAATTTTTTGTCAAGAAGTGAAGAAAAGTGAGAAGAAACCACTAGTATGTTCATAAATTATGGGTCTAGTACATTTGATAGATGATAGACAGATGAAACGTTTATTTGGTACTAATAACACACACTGTATGTGTGTATTAACATAGAGAAAGATACAATATTAAACTAAATTACAATAAAACAATTAATAAAACGAGCAATTAAAATGGCTACTAAAGTACTTACTGTAGGTAAACATGTGTATGCCGCATATGATTTGCTTATCTGTAAGTTTTTAGATTTTGAGTTTCTGCCTGCGGCTTCGCACGCGTTTTTTTATATGCAATGAGAACTGTTCAATTAATAAAAAGTAGTTATGCCTTATCCAGGCTAAGATCTAGAGCTTTATGTAAAATTCCAGCCCGTACGTTATGTAGTTTTAGCGTGAAGAAGTAACAAACATCCATCCATCCATCCATCCATCTAAGCATCCAAACTTTCGCATTTATAATATTAGTGTCATGTGATTCATAAACTTGCCATTGATGCCAATTTAAACCACTTTTATACGCGACTGTACACAGCTTCAACAAACCGACAGATTATCGTTTCCTCTACAATCCGTGTCAAGAGCAAATATTTACAATGCAATTAATGTTTTAGCAACCTTATCTCAAAGGATTACAGTTCAGTTTGTCTCATTCAAATTGTTTCATTTGATTTACCTACGTGAGTTGGATAAATAAATAAATAAAGTAATAGATAGTTTAATCGAGCCTCCACGTAAATGGGTTAAACGTGTTCTGGTTTGAATGTGAGTTTGTAATTTCCTTATGTTTTCGACTGTATGGAATTCCTGTGTAATTTCTTCCGTTTTTGTGTTTTATTATTTGCTTATTTTTTTATTTAGGCAACAAAACTTGTCACATTGTCAGTTTCGGTGGGCAACCAAATTTACCTATGTCACATTGACAGTTTCGGTCACATCTGACATTAAGTGTCAACTTGACAGCTGTCACAGTCTATTCCTCTATTAACCACTACTCATCTACTATTAATTTGCAGATTTGCATTTAATATGTACATTTTAACTTCGAAATCAGTCTAAACATATTCATTTTGCAAAACCAGCAATGTATCGTGAAAATGTTCCTCAAGGGGCGAAAAGGCACTTGGATTTTTTATAGGTATTATTTCCACCCTTAATATTAAACAAGTCGCTCATCTTAGTACATTATATCTTAAAACTAAAGTGGCAATGGGTCGGCCATATCTCGCGAAGAACTGAAGGCCGCTGGGGTAAACGTGTTCTTGAGTGGAGACCACGACTCGGTAACGGAGACGCCCTCCGACCAGGTGGGATGACGACCTGTGAAAGACCGTAGGTAGATGCTAGATGCGGCAAGCTGAAGAAAGGGCGCTATGGCGCTCATTGAGGGAGGCCTATGTCCAGCAGTGGACTGCTATAGGCTGATGATGATGATGATCTTAAAACTTGAAGACGAGAAGTGTCATTTTAATCTACCGATCAGAATGTTAGCAAACAAAGAAGTTGAGAAATAAATAAAAAGCCACACCCAAAACATAAATTGGATCATTATTTCTAAGAAAAATATTTTTTATCAATCTTACGCTAAGTCCAGACAGATTAGTAACCGATTCAATTATAAATTTAAATAATGACACCGCACCGTATTAATATTATTATTTATTTATAAAACACACATAATTATTAGGTTTTGTTAATTTTATTTATACCTATAAGCTCATAAGAGATTACGGTTTTCAAACTCATAAAGAGTCATAAGTCCGCTATTTATCTATGAAAAACAATAAATAAATAAATAATACTGTAGCATTCTCACAGCAATATCTAGCTCCAAACTAATTATGGATAACTATTAAACTTTAACTAAAAATATACTGAAAATATAGATACTTTTACCATACATAGAAATCATCTAAAACACCCTGAAAAAATATCTGATCGTACAAATATTTGTCCGAAGGCAAGAATCGAACCAGCAACCTCATGCGTCACAGGCAAACTATTGCCCCATAGAAGTCGTCGATGTCGGTTAAATTCGAATTCTAATGCTAGAAATAAATAAATATTAATTCTTAGATAATAATAATTTGAAGGGAAATTCCAATAATTCCATATTCATATAACACTAATGGAGCTAGCGCCTACTTTACGGGAGTTATTCTAAAATCGATAAGTGTCAAAAATTAGAATCGATTCTCGAAATTTTATTATAATTAAATCGATTAAATACGTTTGTTCGGAGTCGGATATAAATATAGGTGAGATAACCGAGGAATTAAAGACTAGTTTGGTTTAAATTTGTAATTTAATCGCAGTCTTTGATTTAGACATGGCGCCTAATAAAATACACGAGAAAATAATATGGCAAATTTAAATTATAACATAAAATTGGGGTTTTATTCAAATTTCTTTGAACAACAATAATTTGTATGAGTGTAAACGTTAAAGTTGGGCGTGAAAATATCTAGTCTTACCAACATGAATAAAAAACACATACCTACGTATTTCATAACTTGTCATTAATAGCCATAGCTTTGCTGTAAAAGAACTCTTTCTTGGGTAGGTACCTACCTACCTATTTAACTTAAAGAAAATAGCAAATAAGAAAACATTTGATATTTCGAATTGCAATCGCTAAAACAATCACTCGCTGTAAACAATCGAGATATCAAGAATCGAGATGTATCGATAGATAAAAACGACTCGCTATTAGACTCGGTGTCAAGACATTCTCGATGGTGCTTGAACACCACGTTCAAATGAACTATGACGTAGGCAGGGTTCATCTTTGACTAAGGGAAAGGCTATTTAATCCTATTTGAGCCATGGTAGTCCAACTCAGCCATCGTAAGAGCCTACCAGGCAGGGCAGTAGATTATCTTAACAACTCAACTGCGACCGTCTCTAAGTAGATTATTTTTTAAGTCTTCAGCCTAAATCAGCTAAGCGCTTGAAGCTAGATTATGCTTGTCCAACAATATTTATTTATGGCTATGAAAGTCTTTGATAACAGGGCGTACGTAATCTAAGCTTATGTAATGAAATTTGCATTTAATTGAAGGTTTTGATTTTAAAAAGATCGTGAAAACGAAGAACTTATTTCTGGTTGACATGTATTATAATTGACAGACTCAATTCCAAACTTATCTGGCGCAGGATATCGTAAGGTGTCGACTATCCGTGGGAGAAAACTTGCCCTACATTCTCCTACGAACCGGCTAAGCAATTACTCTAATTCAAGCAAATTATCCGATGTAACATTTTAATTGAATTGTTGATGTAAGACGGCCATTTTCTCGTGTCTGATACAATGGCGTGTGGTTTATGCTTTTGGACGTGCGTATGATTAGGTGTATTTTAGCCGGCACTTGATGGGTATTAAAAAGAATAGCACAAAATTAGACAATGGATATGTTGAATATGTATTTGAATTTGATTATCGTGGCGATGATTATTTTGAGTGCTGACGTGATTACGTAAATAAACACGAAATAGCTGTTTGAAATTCCGTGATCGCTCAGCTGAGAAAAAACAAGTGGAGGAAGGAAACCGGTGCACTTGTCACGGATAAAAAAATAATGCAACCTGTTTACGCGTTTATTTTCTTGTCTCCATGTTGACAAAAAAAGAAAAAAGTTTACGCGCGTGCGCGAGCATTCGTTCTCGTCAGTAAAAAAAGGTCCGATACAACTTTGAAATTCTTCGCGCGCTACGAATTTCTTGATCGGTGCTGTTGTCGGATTGTGTTCGAATTTTGATATTATTCGCTCGAATTTCAAAACTACGCGTAGAATAGATTTGTTTTTTTTTCTAGTCTACGTGGCCAGTGCCATTCCATCGATCTGATCATCCATTCTATCAGTTGTTTTATTATTCCCCCCGCAGAATTGTTTGTTTAAAAAAACCATAAAGTATTTTTCTGTTCCGTCTGTCCAGCCAGTACATCCGAATTCCAAGCGGCGATTACTCGATTAGACTCGATTCTGCGGTTCACATCGATTCGACTCGCTTCGTACCGATGATTTGTGGCATCACGATCTTTGAAATGCCTCGTTGTGATGTGAAACAACAGGTATTTTTTGTTTAGTTCCGTTTGGTGTGGATCATTGAACTAAATGCTTTAGGCAAATGTTACACTTAAATACTTATGTGATATTTATTTTGAACTTTGTGGCTTTATTGTGCGTTATATTTTTTTAAGGATGAGGTTTTCGTACTTTTGTGCGTTGGGGGACTTTTGAGGTACCTACCTCACGTGGACGAAGCACGAGTGCGCAGGTGAATAAAATCAATATTTCGTTTGTTCAATCTAGGCTCTGCTCGGAACTGTCGGTGTCAATAAAAAGACGGTGAAATATAGGTATAGCGAATCAAGTGACCGTTTTTGACCGTCTTTGACCATTAAACCTCTAACTTATAAGGTCAACACTTGCCCGGGCAATTTAAAAGACATTACAGTCATTTAAGTTACTTTAATAGTGGTAGAGAAATCTGATCGTAGCTTAAGAAAAGTTGTTTAACGCATTCACTGCCTTACCTCGGCAGCGGTGCGACCCGCAGGAGTGTGCATCTTGCGTTGTAGCTAAGTGCTAAGGAAATTAAAGATATCTCAATATTAAAATAGCTTATGGAGCCTTAGATAATAATAATAGATACAAACTAAGTATAAAAAAACGGTTTTAATGCGCCAAAGATGAATTCCTAAACAGTAGACAATCCAAAACAAGATATTAATAATCTTGTAGCAATACAAAATAGTTTGCGCACTGGCGCAGTTAAATTCCCATAAAACGCTATTACCTCATAAGACTCGTACTATAATGAAGTTGGTGCTAATTGCAATTTATGTGAGGGAGTTATATGACCCGAATTATATTGTACTCTCCCCTTTATCTTGTAGCCAATTGAAATTTGGGTTTTAATGACAGTTATGCCAGTTCAAGATGTAATTCCTACAGAGATGTTGCTTTGACAGTCTAATGACTTTGATGAGATCATTCTACCTTGATGGTATAGATTTTGCCCTTTTTGTAAGCTGTGAAAATATTTCGATCATAGAAGATCTTCAACTCAACACCATTAGCGTAATTATTATCAAAATATCGAATACCACCTCATCTTAAGATACAAGGCCCGTATCAAATGTCTTCGTTAAGAAACTACTCGCTTACTAAATTGTGTTCTCTTTGTTTCAGCCGTACAACGAGGTCGCGTGCCCCCGACGCAGCCTTCAGGCCTCGCCCTGCCAGGACAGCTGACCTTCGGCAATGGCGACCCTACAGGCCTCAACAGCCATCCCTACCTCTCCTCCTACATATCTCTGCTCCTCCGGGCCGAACCCTACCCGACGTCTCGATACGGCCAGTGCGTCCAACCCACCAACGTCATGGGCATTGACAACATCTGCGAGCTTGCCGCGAGACTGCTCTTCTCTGCGGTCGAGTGGGCGCGGAATATCCCCTTCTTCCCTGATCTGCAAGTGACGGATCAGGTCGCCCTGCTCAGACTAGTCTGGTCTGAGTTGTTCGTCCTCAACGCGTCCCAGTGCTCCATGCCGCTCCATGTGGCTCCGCTGCTGGCGGCGGCAGGGTTGCACGCGTCACCTATGGCGGCGGACCGAGTCGTCGCCTTCATGGACCACATCAGGATCTTCCAAGAACAAGTGGAGAAGCTCAAAGCCCTCCACGTGGACTCCGCGGAGTACTCCTGCCTGAAAGCAATCGTCCTCTTCACGACAGGTAAAATTTTGGATAGTCTTTTTGGGGAGGCGAGGCTGCTGCTTTACAGGGTGGCTGGTGGCTTTAGTTCCGTGCAGGACTATACGCAACTGGTAACTTTGGTAAGGACGCACTTGGATGCGTACACGGAGGTGACGCGGGCTCAGATGCAGCCTGCCGCGCCGCCACCATCCGCTGCTTCTTCAGGGTACTATTCGACATTGGACACGTCGCTCGGAGTCAACTCCTCGTTATCCTACGGCAGCTTCCTTTCCACTCCATCTCGCTTGCCCCCGAACTACACGAGTAGTCCACGAATGGGTGAGCCCAGCACATCATCACCGTTTAAGTTCTGGGATGGGAAGGTGAAGTCGGACCAGGGGGGTTGATTCCGGGTGGGAATGGGAATGGATCGAAACAAGGTGACGGCGGCGAATGAGTTTGTCACAGGGCGTTGGGATCGCGTGTGGTAAAGCGATATCGATGTGTTTATCGCATATTGACGTTGGGCGTTTGTTAGAGTCGTTTATACCAAACATAAATTGCCAAGAAATAATTATTCGCGTATTTAAGCGTAGATAAGGATCTGTTTTGGGGTAATAGCTCTCTCGCTCTTCGATAGGCCAGTTCTATATTAGAATAGGTGATTTATTCGGGGAGTTAGCGACTTATTGTCTCTTTTACTCACTAAGAGATTATTGTGATAATGTACATTTAATGTATATTAGGATAGGTCTTGTTTTAGTTTAAAATTATTTATTTGTAGCTACTAACTTATTTGAAACAATACAATCGCATATCAAACTAACCTTTTCAGTTTCATTTTTTATTAATTTCCTTAGATAAGACATCCCTTATTAATTTATCTAATATGGTAAATAGGTGCTAATGCATAAATATCAAGAGATCTATAAATTAGGATGTGAATCCGATTAATTAACAAAAACATTATGATTCACAAGACTACCTAAGTTCTGGTTTTCCAGTAACTTAAGGTATTAACTAGATTTTATCTTAATTATAGTTTAGCAGATTCATAATTCAAGGAATAAGAATAATTTATTGACAACAGCAGACTCATGCATTCAATAAAATAACAGATTATTAACTAAATAATCTAGTGTGTATAATAACCTAGTGTTATTGTGAAAAAGCCGAACAAAAAATAAAGTAAGTATTTCTGAGAAAAGCTAATTTGGGTAGGCTTACTCCTATTATTTGACTGAGCTCAAATAAAAATGAAAAGTAAGTATCTTTCATTCAATTATTGCACAATCAATAGATAAAGTGAAAAAAGGAGATGTAATTAATGTTAAACCGCGTACCTATAGGCTATGTTTTTTTACTATAGCGTAGTTGCCTATGTATTGTTCTCCGGAATGGAAACCAATGGCACATTACAATGGCAAACTATAGGGAGGTCGGTACCAAAATTACCTACTACTTAATAGGTATAAGCAGATACCTAACGATGGGGTAACTATTCGCGACATCATCAGAGAATATCCTTTTTAACTACATATAAAAGTCAACGACAACTTTAATATACTTCCATATTATTTTACGGCATGTTACTCGTAAATTAATTTTAATAGATGTTCTTTATGGCTTTTATTCAAGGATTCGGTAGGCTTTAAATAAGACTCTGACAATGGAAAGAAACCATTATCAGCGCACTTGCATTTTGTATATTATTTTCATCTCTTTTATCATCTGCGTTATTCAATATTGATTTAATTTTTTTTAAATGTCAATTCATGGAATTGAGAAGAACTTACGATGTTGGCTATAAAAAAAAAAGAATTTCTTATGTCTTGTGTGAAAATATATGAATTGTATGTCACATAAGAAATAAAGTAGGTATTAAACATATTTGACGCATTCAAAATAACATAGGTCTTTAATAATTATGCGTAATATAATAATAAAAATCCAAAGAATTGGATATCTAACCCTAAGAAAATCAAAATCTTGTGTTGTGTATTTTGTGAAGGAGATAGTTTAATGACCTGTATTGCCAAGCTATCACTAAGTATAAAGGAAGATAAAAACAAAAGATGGTAAGGGAGTGAGTCATCGGTTTGAAAACATGCAGTCGCACACAACACAACTTTCAATAATCTGCCGAGTGGCGGAATGAGACAACTTCTGACAATTGTTAAGTTTTGACACCTGTCATGTACCTACGTCTGCTAATGATCTATCGTGATAGGGTTGCCAGCTCAATGATGTCTGGTAAAGTCGAGGACGTTTTACCAGGCTGGGCATTGTGCCTGTCTATGATAAACCAGTAGATTATCAAATACTTTTTGACTACAAGTACATCAAAATAGGTCAAAGCAGTGCGTCATTCACCGATTATTTCGCAAACAATTCAAAAGATTATTTGTTTTACTTATCAGCCTATTTATGTAGGTACAGTCTTTAAATAACGTTCCAAATAGATGTTTTATTGTGACAAGTTGGAAAATCCAAGAAAGGGGTATAAGTCGGTAGTCATTAATACCTAATTGATTTGGAATTTCCTGTGATTGTCCTTTGTTTTCACTGCTACTTTCGTAATGTACCTAAGTATAGGGACCTAACTCCAAAGTAAAGTTATCGGTGACAGAGGTTAAAAAAAACCTTTGACGTATTAGGCTAGCGATTATTCATCCTTTGAAAAATAAAGCTAAATGATAAGCCAGGACCAGAAGCTTGGAAACAATAAAACCATCCAGCAAACCAGACTTTTGCACAGTTATGACACTGTCACCATATAAGTACCTATACCACTACACTGTCACCACAACACTAAACAGAATATAAAACTAGTTACTAGCACGTCACGAGTGGCCACTGTCCAAAGATCTCCCACCCTTTATATATCAGGAGGAAACACCGCACAGACCAAAGCTCTCGTTGAACTGGCAGCTGGATATGCCGGGGGGTATGTTGTTGAATATGCAGCACCAATAAATGTAGTTTTATCCGAGCTAGCTAACTTTCACCAACTTCACTTGAAACGTATAATAGTTTGAAACTTCGCCGTTGGATTAGCGTGGATCGATGCAGGCAGGTAATGCTTTATGGCGGTGGTTAGTTCCAAATGAAGAGCGAAAATATGTCATTTAATTACAGATGGAATTTCGGTTTATGTCGTTATTCATTAGATTTGAAAGGATGGAAAATGTTTCGCTCCGCGCTTGAAATTAACTACGTAGATTGTAGACAGTTATTTGAAATGCTTTTACAAAATACATTGATCGTAGGTACTGTAGACCGTAAACAAAACATTTATGTTTTGTTTTATATTACTATACTATACAAATCTTAGAAATCAATCGTAGAAATATTAGGATTCCTATGCTTTGCTTCTATTTATCTCGTGTTGCATGAATTTGCATGCTTTTCACTTATTATTTTTTGTGTTTCTCAAATGATTTTTGGAGATGTTGTGTTAACACAACATCTCCAAAAATCAGAGACGTGATGTTGAAAAAAATCAGCATGGAGATGTTGTGTTCATTTTTTGATTTTAACAATCAAAAATATGAACACAACATCTCCAAAAGTCTAAAATAATAAGTGAAAAGCATGAATTTGCCTGCTTGTCACTTATTATTTATTAGTTTTTTCTCAAATGGTTTTTGGAGATGTTGTGTTAATATTTCTGATTTTAACAATCATAAATACTAACAAAACACCTCAAAATTAGGATAATTATAATAACTGAGCATAATTCGACAGGTAATCTTTACATGTAATTGTTGGCTCCATCAATTACAGCTAATTATTTCTCATTAATTTTTAAATTCGCGTAAATTTATTTAATAACAAACACCTTCAAAGTTGCATATAGCTGAATATCATAAATATATAATTATAAAGATATATCTCCATTGGCGCACCGTACAATAGTTCTCACAGTTACAAGCATTGATTGCATAATACAATATGAGATTTAAGAGCCTTCATAAAAGCTTCGATAGTGTACAGTGTATCTCTAATGTTTTGTTTTTTGTAGATTCTACAGTAAGTGTTGTTGGTCTAACCTTTTCTGTTTACTGTTTTTCCTTCGAACAAATTAAGTTAAGTCACGTTTGGTGTGCGTTTCGACATGAAGTTTTGTTTTATTGATAAGCATTTTTGCTTTATGAAATTATGTATACATTGATAGGGCTGGAACTTATTACGCATTATTCGTTTTATCTCTCTTACTTTGTAACACTTTATTTTGTATTCTATAACAAAAAGCTGTGTATTTTGTTCCATAATGTTCCTTATAATATAAAACGGAAACAAGTCAAAAGCACCCAGCATAATCCAAATTTCAAAAATGTCTGATAACTCTAACCATCCCGTTTCAACCACAGCAAGTGCACATAGGAGTGAATAGTATGTATTGTAACGGTACTAAGTTCGTGCTGGGATGCGGGGCCGGTCACGATTTTGAAAAAGTGCCGGACGGTCGGGACCCTTGCCAAGGGGTATGGTGCAAGGTGCAATCCTTCTCTTTTGGTCCTTTACTGTTCATTTTATATCAACATAATGTTAGTCCACTACTGGACGGACATAGGCCTCCCCCATGAGCCCCATTTTGTATATTGGTCCAAACTAAATAAGATAAAAACAGAAAAAAAAGATAGTACAAAGATCAGCCAATTTAAAAATACTAAGATTCAAAGATATTTTTTTGGGTTAATTAGGTGATATCAATATAAATAATATCCTCGTGTCTCACTATAACCTAACTAAGTAGGTAACTACTGATTTTTTATTTAAATCTTTGATAACAACTTAGGTAGGTACTATTTTTTCATACACAACTTTTAACTGCCTTTACATAATACATTGAAATAGTCGGTGTAATAAAATATAATTTAGAAATGATATTTCATTATTCAAAAACATACACATACATACAATTAACATAAAAAAATTATATGCATTTAATGCATATAATTAATCCGCTAGTAATTCTGTGCAAAGAGTCCCTAAAATCAATTTCAATAGCGATAGCTTTACCATAACCCCTTGGACCATTCTTGCATATTCTATACACGCGGTATTCATACAACTTCCTCAATAGCTGAGTTATGGGGAATCTGAGCTACAACAATGGCGGTCATTCAGCGCTTTAATGATATCTCGCTGAGATTATTTTCAACGAAAGTCGTGAAATGTGAAACGGTTTTGCTTGTAGTAGGCATATTATCTGTTATTTAACTTTAATTCATTTATCATCTGATTGTGTTTTACTTGCACACAATATCTCGAGAAAACTATAAAAGATTAACATTACAAAGTTACCTGACCCAAAATCTAAAATGTAAGATTTAAATTCTAATAATTTGATTGAGCTATTGTTGATTCGGTTATTGGCAAATCACCGCTCTTCTACAAAAATAGCCGAACCAATCATCAAGCTATTGTAAAAGCTTACTTGCAAATTCTATTCGAATTTCGAACCTCCTAATTTCAATATTGAACTCTAAGGAATCACGGTCAAGAGGTAAAACGCGGTAGTTGCTAACATCTCGGATTCTTAGGATTTATGAATTATGTATGACTATGACGTTTTGCAATAAATTGACGTGTCAGAGGCACGCACATTTCATAAATAGCAGAAAGTAGTTTGATAGGTTTTATGGCAAAAACGGAAAATATGTGTGGGTCAGTGAAAAAGCACAATTTTAATGGATTGGTACCAGTTTTGCTATTGAATTAAAGCAGTGACTCATTCAAAAGGAATTTTTTATAATAAAAATATGTAAATTGTGGTCGTTTCAACTACTGATTCTGATAACTAGCGCCATGTAGAGTAGATAAAGGTCAATATAATTTTTTTATGTTTAGTTTTTAATAATCAGAAAGAGCTTAAAAAAATTAACCGTTCATAAACCATTTACAACGTGTTGCCAAAACTGTCCCCACAGCCGTCCAAGCGGAATCGGAATTATCTAACCACGCTTTAGCACAGATAAGACTAACCCTAACCCACACAATAACCTTTTTGCGTCACCGCATAATCAGATAAACAGACAAACGGAGAATCGGTAACCCCGCACTTATCACACTGATTAATATTTCCATTCATCAACCGAGACTAACAATTGTCAAACAAAATACTACTTTATTTACTTCGTACCAGTAATTCATTTTGATTGCCATAAAATCACTTACTACCTTTTACTGTTAACAGCAACAGTCGTCAAATTTTGAATTCGGGTGCAAGGAAAATTGCAACTTTTATTGCAGAAGGTAAAATTTCTTTTTCTCTGGTGGATTGGAAGATGACATCGCATGACACGTGTTTGTGACGAGGGTCCAATCGACGGAATTTCAATTTTGGAATACTTGTTACTTTTTTATTTGGATTACGCAAGAAGTTGCCAGATTCGGTACGCATGTGTTTTATTATTCCGTAATTCCTTTATGTTCGTCAATAATTTTGTTTATTGAGATTGCACGGGTGTGACTTTCGTCGATCAATAACAAATATTGCGTTAAATATAAGTCGGTAGGTACCTACAGTATCGCGTATTTTTATAAGTACAAATGTGCCATGACCAAAAATATAAATCGATTCAGAACGATAAAAATATTTAAATTGAATATTTTATCGACCATTGTTGCCAGCTCGCGAAATAATTTTATTACAACGACACGCTTGTTCTAAAATTAAACAAGAGTATGTTAGTCCCTTCAAAATAAATTGGTTTTTCAAAATGGCGTAGAAAATGTAAACCTGTTTTTGACCTAATAAGGCGAGCTGTCAAATCTCAGTTACATATTGATATTTACTCGTAAAGTCTAATGAAAATCAAATTAGCTAGAACTATTAAAATTCTCCCAATAAATTCCTCTTAAAAAGTCAATCCAGTGAACAAAATCCACTTGATATTGATTTAGTCGGGCTAAAAACATTGTCACTATGGGGTCCCGAGACAAAGGCAGGGGTTGCCTGTGGTCACAGATGTTGTTTATTGTCCCGCCGCGGTCTAATCTTTAACCCTCCTATTTTACTAATGAAACAGAGATGTGCTACGGAAAATTACGCATTTTCAATGATGGTTGTAGTATTTGTTGATGATTTTCTAAAAAAAAACTCTAGATCTGTTTTTCTTATAGACAAACACAAAGCTTTCGTAGTTTGACGATTTCATTATAGATGTGAGAGAGTTAACTTCGAACTTAATTTGTGTTAAAACAATAACCCCGTTTCATCCCTTAATGATGGACTAGGTTCACAGATTTATAACCCACTTACATTCATAAGGAACCTATGGAGATTATAATTTTTACGTAAATGCACAATTAACAGTTTTTTATAATTCTACTAGTCAGAAAAAAAATACAAAAAATTAATTTCAAAATATCAGTTATCAAATTTTTGATTTCATCATCAGCCTATGTTAGTCTACTGCTGAAGATAGGCCTCCGAAAATGAGCGCCATGGCGCTCTGTCTTCCTGTCCTTTGATTTATACCTAAGAAATTTATACTCTAAAAATATTCTCATGCAATCATCAAACTTCATATCATTTCTCCGATAATGAACAAAAAGTCAACATTTTTATGAAATCTCTAATTTATCATCTACCGCACTGTACCTCTGACCCGTTGCTTAGGATATGCAAATACACATATCAGTAAAACTTTTCGAATGTTTGCTCGAATGAGGGGCCGGTAATTGAATTACGTGTCGGCTCGAATTATACACTTTTTGGTGACGTATTACACACTTTTGAGGGTCGTATTCAGCGTCGAGGGTTAAAATTCAAGTTTTAACGGTAAAGTAGGTTTAAAGTTCAAAACCAATGGCTAAACAATATTACTTACAAGTATTATGTACATAATTATTATGGTTATTGACAATAAATTCTGAAAATCGCAATAATTTTTTTTCGACGACTGCGATCTTTTTTTTAACCTAAAAAATTCGTGCTGCCGCTCTACACAGCGGTTGTGTTGCGCCGCACATGCGTTTCGTTCGAAAAATATTACGGCTGTGCTGAGTCACAAAGATCTGTATTGTCTCAGCAGCTGTGCTAGTGTGGATTTACGCATATTAGTCACTTGTAGAAAACACATACCGTGTGATTTCAGCACTCAAAGTGTTAAAAGCAAAAAATTCTTTGGAGGTTTCGTTTACCGTTTAAAGCGATTTTGTCTTCTTATTACGTTTTGTTACTTTTTTATTTACATCATACTAATATTAGAAAGAAAGATTAGTATGGTTGTTTGTTAATTCTTCATGCCAAAACTACTAACCAAATCAACCTAAAATCTATCTATATACCTATATAAAAGAAAGTCATGTTTGTTACAACACTTATAACTCGAGAACGGCTGGACCGATTTAGCTGAAAATTGGTGGAGAGGTAGCTTAGAACCAGGAGTCTAACATAGGATAATTTTTATCATTTAAACCATTTGACACATAGATTTCCACGGGGGCGAAGCCGCGGGGCGCAGCTAGTTTTGTATAGATATAGGTCTAGCCCTAGAAGATCAAATGGAATAGAATTAGCATAAAACATTTGCATTAGCACCAAACATAAGATTTTTTGACTTGGCTACTTTTTAACCTAGAAACAACGCTTGCGGTTAACCAGTTACTTGTTAGACATAAACACTCTAATTCCGAACCAAACGTCATCTAAAGGTAATTCCGTGTAATTCACACTATCAGCAAAACTGACCGCCTAGCCGTTAAGGGGTCGCTACAAACAAACAAGAAAGCCAACAAATCAAGCGAGATATTCAATCTGTGGCCACAATAACATTAGAATATCGCCGCTGATATAACACGAAACTAAAGGGCTTAGCGACATTACACAGCTGGGCATGGATGTAGAATCGCGGAAGAGACAGTCTGGCACTGACTGTTAACACTTTGACTGCGATTTTTTTTCGACGACTGCGGTCTTTTTTTAACCTAAATAATTCGTGCTGCCGCTCTACACAGCGGTTGTGTTGCGCCGCACATGCGTTTCGTTCGAAAAATATTACGGCTGTGCTGAGTCACAAAGATCTGTATTTTCTCAGCTTTAAAGATCTAAGCAAACATAGGGACAGACAGACAGCGGGAAGAGACTTTGTTTTATATTATGTAGTGAAGTCAGTAATAAAATCTTTTGCTCCAAGCCATTGGTGCAAAAGTTTTGTATAATTATGAAAATTGTGGGTAGCTGACAGTGTTTTTACAACTTGTCGCATCCAGATCTTGTTGGCAATACTAAGCAGTTACTCCATCTGCCGTACATATCTCATGTCTTACCACGGGCCATAGCCATCTCCAATTCATCCAGCCGTCTCATGATGCGCATGTCGTCGTGGAACTGAGTCAGGTATCAGTTTCCGGTGATTTGGACTTTAAATCAGAGGCCATGGTCAAGATAAGGCCAGAAAAACAATTACTCTAAACCTCAGCCGTACTCATTGTAAGAAATACACTCTACGTTTTCTCACAAAGAATCGCTTGCTTCAATTCAAAATATATCTTTGGCATTTGCCATCTCAACATTAACATTTACAAAGTCCTGCTAATCCATGACAAAGCTTACCACATCCAGGAAGCATAAGCCACGTGTTAACGATCTGTAAGGAATACGGAAGGGATAGGTGAAGGGTGAAGGGCTTGCGAACAAATTAAGGGTTCCTAATGGTTATCGGCGGATCTTACGGCCGCTCCGGGCCCTTAGTGTCCTCGGATGAATTTTAATGTTGCTACCTACCGTGTGTTTGGATAAATTTGTATGATCTTTAGTGGAGATTACAGTCTTTCCCTATTTTATTATTCCATGCAACTTTTAAAAAATTTAATCTTATTTTTTAATTTTCCCAATCATCCATTCTTTGGCATTTCCATGTGTATTTTTAGTCCCTGCTTTATAATTCCTCCCAATGACAAAAAAATACAAAATACAAAAATCTTTATTCGAAACAAGAGACTTATATTATAGGGTACAATTGTGGGCTGACTGCCACAAAAGTTAAAACTGTGTAGCGGAGTCAGCGCCTTCCTCCGCAAACAAAATAAATAAAAAAAATCTAGGTTTATCATTACTAATTACATATCAATTTTATACTACAGAGGACAAACTTGCAGGCGTACAAACTTGATTATTCCTCTGTGTACGTTTTCTCAATGCTTTCAATTCCATTTTTTACGATTCTATGACAAACTTGTTCTTAGCGAGTGCGTGAAAACGGTTCAATATAATATATCGTAAATTTGATCTTCATCATCATCATCATCAGCCTATAACAGTCCACTGCTGGACGTAGGCCTCCCCAATGAGCGCTATTTGATCTTATTTCTATCTATTTAACAAGATGTACTGAACAATTGAACGAGAAATTACAACAAAAATCTCATAATAAAATCAGTCTACCTAAAACGAATAAGTAATATCAGTCCTAGCAACGCGCCCTAGCGTACTACTAAATGGATATTCTGTGCCGCTTGAAATCAACTAAGTTCATCCGAGCTAGTACCTACATTAGCTCATTGTCGCTCATGTTTGTTAATGCGAGCACAATTGTGTGCTAGTGCGGGATTAAATGGATCAATTGGTTGTCGGATTGATTTGCCTCAAAGCTAGCCTATTGATTTAGAATGATAGAGTGAGCAACCTATAGAGATAGTATCTAACCAAAGTCATTTAATACGGGATATTTACCATGATTTGATTTTTGAGTTATCCAATATTTCGGCACAGTTGCATGCGCCATGATCACGGAGTAACTGAAGGCACTGCGAGTTTTTATGGGCAGACATACCGATCTACCCTCATTTTTTGTCTTTTGCTGCGAACGTTGCCACTACCAAATATTGGATAACTCAAAAATCAAATCATGGTAAATATCCCGTATTAAATGACTTTAGTATTTATAACCATGATAGTTTCAATAGTATCTAACTGCCTACAGCCCGCTGGAGATGAGTAGACCACGGTGGAATGTGTGGTCGTCGCAGTATGTCACATTTTGTTTTGTGGTAGTCTTTTCGATATGCTTGGCAAAGCCACCCTCTTTACATTCTTCTCCTATTTCCTTTATATTAAGCTACAAGCTGCGCCCTGCGGCTTCGCCCGCGTGGAAATCTATGTATCAAATGATTTATAAACCTTCCTCTTGAATCACTCATCATAACTATCTACTTAAAAAACCGTATTAAAATCCGTTGCGTAGTTATACAGATCTAAGCATACATAGGGACAGACAGAATGAATGAATGAATGAACTCTTTATTGTACTTAAAACTATAAAATAACACCTTATATCTAAACATTACATATTAAAAGTACAATAGGCGGCCTTATCGCTGACAGCGATTTCTCACAGGCAACCTAGACACACAGACAGCGGGAAGCTACGAGTACTTTGTTTTATATGTATTATATATAGAGATAGTGCTATTTAGTAATTATCTTTTAAAATGATTATTAATAGATTTGATTTATACTGCTAACTCGACCGATTATTCGTGTATGAATTAGTAATCGATTTTACCAACGAGTAACAAAAATAATTTTTGTAATTTTTTTTGAGCGTATAGTGCGTTGAAATCTTTTGTACCATGTTTTTTTTTAAAATAACAACAAGTATTATGTCCAATTTTTAGAGTTCTTCCAACAAAATTGGTCATTTTATATTTTCCGGAGTTGCAACAAAAGCAATGACACCTCATGCTACCCCCTCACCATTAACTAACTATTAATAGTGATAGTTAACCGCTCATAACCACTAGTTAAGGTGCGGTCACACTGACGCGATTCAATTAAGGGTCAGCTAATGTTCGCACCCGACCTCTGTAAACAATGGATTTTGCAAGTTCTGTGAAACTATTAGCTGTCATTTAATTTTGTTTTGAATATTTTACTTGCGTTGCGACATGTATTGTTTTTCTAACAAAGCATTTTTTCCTTGTGTCCAAATTCAAGAAAAACATTGTCAAATCCGGCTCGCTAACTCCTTAAATATACATAGTTTTCTTTTTTTGCAAGGACAGTTTTTATAGTACCTAGTTAATTATTGTCAATATTAGTACATTGCACGCCCAATAGGGCAGAATACATTGTGGCTTCCATTACTTATAAGAACTTTAATAACATGTATTTCAGGCAATAAATGAATTCGAATTTGACACTTAAAATACCCATATTACCAAAGCTTTTTTGTATTTATGTAAAATATATATATAGCTAGTACAAAAAATAGCGGTAGCTCAGTGGTACCTAGAGTTATGTTACATTCTAGTGAAAATACATTTAATACTAATTTCAAACTAAAGCATTTTTAACACTTTGAGTGCTGAAAACGCACGGTATGAGTTTTTTACAAGTGACTAATATGCGTAAATCCACACTAGCGCAGCGGCTGAGAAAATACAGATCTTTGTGACTCAGCAGAGCTGTAATATTTTTCGAACGAAACGCATGTGCAGCGCAACACAACCGCTGTGTAGAGCGACAGCACGAATTTTTTAGGTAAAAAAAAAGATCGCAGTCGTCGGAAAAAAACCGCAGTCAAAGTATTAAAAGAATTTCTAAAGTGTAATAAACAACTCGATTTCAGAAGAAACTAAACAAATTCGTTTTCCTTACGCAAATCTCACTGTCACGAGACCCAAACAAACCTGTAAAACCATAGACAAGTAGAAAACTTATCTTCCAACCAAGAAACACAAAGCTATGAGTACAATTCACTGAACCAGCTTTGAAATCCGCATGTTAGGACCTATCCATTGTGGGTCTTATCGCTCGAACTTTGCCTGGAAGACAAAGGCAAGACGCGAAGTCGTCAGACGTCCGGGAAGTGAGTGAGGGAGTAAGGTGTCTGTTGTTTTTGAATAGCCAATGGAGTGACTGATTTATCAAGAATTTTGACTTTTGGAGCGAAACATGATTGGAGTTCAAAATGTTGAATCAAATGAATTTTGAATTTTGAAAAAAAATATGGATTGTGTGACTTATGTTTACCCAGAACCCAGGATTTCATCCTGAAAAGGTATTTTTAAATTGCTTTAAAAAACTAAAACCAACTCTTAGTAATATGTAGATATTTAGGTTCTTCGGGACAAACACATATTCTTCGGGAATACATTTTCTTCGAGAACATTTTCAATACAATAATGAAATAATTTTCCAAATCGTAGACCGACGATAATTGACGGAGAAATCGACAAACATTCAATTTGTCGATACTTCACCTAAACGTAGAAGCGTGGTTTAAAAATTTAATTTAATATAAAACGTATTTTAGTAATCGTCAGTATTCTTCTTGTTTCTATATTCACAGTGGCCATTTTTAAGGTTGAGCCTTAAAAATGGCCACTGCGGATGTGCTTATTTCAAGATTTTCTGTAGTCTTATCAAACTGAGACCCTACTGTATAGATAGACCCTTATGAATAAAGACGTATCAACTTAAACGAGTATTGTATACCATTAATTACATTTACATTAATTGTTGTAAAGCGAATATCTTAAGCAGCTTCCTCACATTCATCTTCAAAAGACTTATTGCCGTGTGGCGTAATTATTCAAATTTCGCCCTTATCAGGTTAGAGCAGTTTTCCCCACCCTACCCGAACTTATTTTACGACTTTCACCCATATTGTTAATGATTTAAGGAGTATTTTAGCAGAGGAATTTTTGGACACGTCTTGGTTATCAGTTTTGTGTTGCCGTGATGTTTTAATTTACAATTTTGCGTAATTAGTTTTTGTTTTTCGTCTCTGCTAATGATGTTTTGGAGGCACGTAAAGGGACACTTTTAGCCAATTGTGTCTTTCTTTCTCTAGAAATTTTAAATCATAACTGCTATCGAAACCTCCCATCATATTTAATATTATAAAATAAATAAATAAATAATGCTGGAAAATCCACGCAGCATTATCTAGTCCCAAGTTAAGCAGAGCTTGTGTTATGGGTACCTATTATATGACTGATATTCATAATACAATAAACAACATAGATAGATATTTTATTTTATTATACATAGAAAATGACCAGAACATCCAGAACAAATATTTCTAATATATTTTTACAATAATAAAATTAATTGAGCTTGAGCCTAGCTTCGCGGTCGGTGATCTACCGTTTTGATATATTTTTTACTGTAGAATAGTTTTATAATATTTTATTGTATTTTCTGTAGTAAAAAATGTATTTTATACGAGAATTTAATTAAATGAGTGAAATTAATAACAAAAATCGATTTCTTGATTTTATCTCACAATTTCTCCCTTGCTACTTATTCATTTACCGCGCTAGTAAAGAGACAGTACACGTTATCTAATAATATCACTTACTGTACTATCTCGTATCATAAATTTATTTACCGCAAACAATTTCCCAGGTAAATTTAATTTGTAAGTACAGACCGTACGTTACCCGCGAGATATCGATCTAATCTCTCGATTCACGATATCGACTCTTGTACTTACTCTATCGATTTAACTGTATCACTTTGTCATTGTTTTAAGCGATATTCAGCTCTATTTACACGACTGCGCAAGACAAAGGGTTATTTCTTGAGATTTTGCTTAAAAAAGCCTAGTATGATGCAATGGAAAAAGTATTTCTTTTTTTCTTGATTTTATGTTTAAAAAAGCTTATGTCTTGCAAGGGAATACGATTTTTATCAGTAATTCTTTATTGTACACATACCAAACTTAAAAATAACGTAATTAAAAAAGATATGTACATAGGCGAGCTTAACTCTGAGTTAGAGTTTTCTTCCAGAAAACCTCAGGTTTACAGGAGAGGCGATATATTATCCACTTATCCGTAGGTCCTTGTTCGAGTCTGTCTTATTAAAACTCATTTGAAATCATTTTAATTAAAATATATTATCACTTTTTAGGATCCATGTCATATATTAGTATCTGTTATTTTTAGATTCTTGATTGCTACAAGTTCATGAATTTCTCTCATTTAGGTAAGCGTTATGACCTACGGAGCTGAGACGTGGACACTCACGATAGGGCTAGTCCACCAGTTCAAAGTCGCTCAGCGAGATATGGAAAGAGCTATGCTCGGAGTTTCTCTGAAGGATAGGATTCGCAACGAATACATCCGACAGAGAACCAAAGTTATCGACATAGCTCTGAGAATTAGCAAGCTGAAGTGGCAGTGGGCCGGCCATATCTCGCGAAGAACCGACGGCCGCTCGCTGGGGCAAACGTGTTCTTGAGTAGAGACCACGACTCGGTAAACGTAGTGTAGGACGGCCTATGTCCAGCAGTGGACTAATATAGGCTGATGATGATGATGAGGTAAGCAATTGTTTTATGGTAATTTAGTTTAATATTGTATATTTCTCTATGTTAATTGTATGTGTGTGTTATTAGTACAAAATAAACATTTAATCTATCTATCTATCATCTATCTAGGTAACCTGAAGGAAATTCATAAATTCAGAAATTGCACCCTCACAGTTTAACATGTTTAGAAATTCCACTGTAATTTCTGAAGCATGACAATACTTTGACCACGTTCGTAGCACAGTAGCTCTCTCATAGTGATATTCTGCACTAGTATAGTCCATCGTATTCTGCACCCGCGTACTGTCTCGATGGCGAATTTGTCACGACCGCTCTGTACAGAATATATATAAATATAGAGGAGCATATGTACATATCGGGAATTTTAGCCTGAGGATATGTTTAGTTTGATATTTACATTAGGTATTTTGAGTCTTTTTATTACAATAGATAGATAGAAAACACTATATTATACCACACAAAACAGAAAACAATACAGAAATAAAAACTTACAATAAACCTTTATTCTAAGTTTTTATTTCTGTATTGTTTTCTGCGATAAGGCGATAAGCGATAAGGCCGCCCTTTATACCTATAAAGGGCGGCCTTATCGCTGAGAGCGATCTCTTCCAGGCAACTTTAGGATGGACTTGACATGAAGGAACAATATAGACGTAGGTACTTTAATAAATAATTGGATTTACAATCTACGTTCAGTTCAGTTATTTATTCATAAGAATTTTCTTATTTATCAAACATAATAGGTAAAAAAATAAATAGAAGATGTATATTTACACGATATAATATCACTCGTACTATTTTCGCCAGCACTCGCCAATGGTTAATTTTCTTTTTATTCATCGTAAAAATGTAACCAATGAGTAACAAAAAATATAAGTAAGTTAAAATAAACAAACGTTTTAAACACGTCAACGTTTAATTTCAACAACTATTCATATCTCTTTATTTTTCGTTAATGTGCTTACAAAAATTACAAATTAGATTACTTCGAAGATAAAATGTAATTACATAAAAATAACGATTATCTTTTGATCAGAGCATAGAGCCCGTATTCTGCTTTTTGCTTTTATTTGTGGTCCAATTTATAAGAAGTAGCGAAGATTTTGACATTCCTATTGTGAAGCATAACCTTTATTTATTTATTTAAATTTTTATTGTTTCAACAAAATCTGAATAGGTATTAATTTATTTTCTGTTTCAATATTTTTCATACACTATTAAAAACATTACTATACAAAAACAATTTTATTTTCATATTGCACCCAGATGAGAAGAGTGATGATAGGTAAGCCAATAAAGTTAACTTGAAAAGCTTTTTAGGGTTAAGCTCGCCTTTGCCATAAATTTCATAGTTCAATGTTTTGTATATATTTTATCGTGCAAGAAAGAATAAATAAATAAATAATAGCACCTTCCCTCTTGATATATTTGCCAATGTTTTCCAATTTAATTTTCTTAAACAAACAAATTTTTATCTCCAAAAAGTATTAGAAAGCATAAATAAATAAATACTTAAATAAATAATAGAACCCTTTTGATATACCTGCCAATTATTTCCAATAAAATTTTCTTAAACAAACCAATTTATTATCTCCAAAAAGTTTGTTTTGTAAGTGTATTTTTTTATTACGCAGTGAACGCGTCTCACTTGTCCCATCCCGACCGCCCGCGTCTGTCTGTCTGTCCACGCTGACAGGTGTTAAATCGTACGAGCGAGTACCGGCAATTAGCCGACTCATGACGATTAAGTAATACGAGGAATGTCGGGGGATAAAGCCTAGTTTAAAGCTCGTATCGCACGATAGAACAAAACGAAAGAAAATTAATTAATTAATTTACAACAATTATGAACTAAAGACAAATAGTCAAATAGTTTTGTTTTTTTATGCATATTTCCTTGAAAAAATCTGTAAACTAGTAGTAAAAATCAGCTGTCTCAATATTCCTAGAAAATATATTGGTGCTTATGATGTCCGGAACTCACTAATGACCCAGGTGGATATAGTGCGACCTTTGACTTCGTTTTCGGTAAACTTTTCGCTTCATTTAAACTAAACCAACAGTTTAGCTTTGTTACGGAAACTCGGCTCACAGCCAATATTCTCGGAAAAATCATGAAATGTATATTAATTCTAGGAAAAAATATACAAAAAACTTTTTCCTAGAAAAAAATCTGTCGAGAAATCCTGTGTGGACACGGCTTTAGTTACATACCAAGAACGCATTTTATTCGTGGTACGTGATGAAATGGCGTTTTGTTGTTGTAATTTAATATAATATTTTTATGACACGGCCTTAGAAGATTTTTACGTTGATGGTATGATACGTCAGATGTCGTACGAGGCATTGTTTTGTTTTGATTATTTTAAACAAAGAACTTAGGTGTGAAATTTTCTTACTACAACCAGAACCTACCAAAAAGTGGGTAGGTACTGACGTTTCGGAGCGTAGTGAAACGTGCTACAACAGTGAGCGTTCATGCAGTCAGTGCGGGGAAAGAATTTATTTATTACTAGCTGCGCGCCGCGGTTTCACACGCGTGGTGATAGATATTTTGGATAATATACAATATATCTTTATAAATTGCAGCCTATGTGTTATTCTGATGTATAAGCTTTATTATTGTAAAGTTTCATTAAAATCCATTCACTAGTTTGTACGTGAAAGAGTAACAAACATCCATCCATACTTACAGACTTTCGCGTTTATAATATTAGTAGGATTTCGTTTTTACAGGACCGTTTTTTACGGATTTTTAACTACTGGTAACAATAGTTTAAGGATCCAAACACTTCATAACATAAAATACTGGCTGCGAATGTCGAATTACGTCCCTCAACACGGTTAGTACTCCTAAAGAGTTATTCTTTGAACTTCATAAAAAGTAGCGAGCGCAAAAATTTCTTTGATCGAATTGATGTTCTTTTTTTACAATTTAAAAGCTTATTAGAAAGCTACTTTTTCACTTAAACCCTTTCATTATTGATTCATTACAATCTAGACATTTATTTTCAGCGCTGAATCGATAATATTTATGGCAACATTAAGTATTGCGCTTAGAAGGCTCTATTCACTTCTATACACTTCATACAAGCTTTCATTTTGAATGCCCCGTTGCATTCAAAATGAAATATTAGGTTCGGGACATATCTGACGGAAAATGCGTCGACCGTATCATCGGTCGCGTCTATTCGGTCAAATTAGACCTGCCACAATACGCGTGTAGTTTCGAACGGCCTGTACAAAAACGATCTCCGCTGATGTTACGCCTAGTCTGAATGCAACATATATACGTACGCGTATCGCGACACGTTACGTCGACCGACTATGCGTTGACGGAAACGTAACAGACGCTGTACCCTCGACGCACTAACGCATCATCGATTGAGTGTGAAAGGTTAAATATTGTATATATATTTACCTGTTCTGGCGTAACGCGACCGATGATACGCGACGCGTTTTCCGTCAGATATGTACCGACCCTTAGGGATATCCATTCACACTGGTTTTGTATTAAATCAATGTCTCCCTATATGTTCTGCTCGTCTGTCCGTTTGTAGACGAAGAGACATGGCCTCTCTTTATGGTCTTGGTTATGTCTATTTGAATGTCTTTAATTATGGAGATTTCTTGTTTGGAGCGCAGTAAGCGAATCTGTGATGGGGATTTTCATCATTATTTATAATAGTGGTTTCATTTTATACAAATAGTAAATTAATAATTAGAACTAATATTTATGATTGAAACGGTTGAACTAACTGCGGACTGATGCAAACAATCTAGAGGTAGCCCAACAAAGCATATTTTATTTAATCAATAGCCTTCTCCAAAGTTTGTTTTAATCAATGCTACATTAATAAATAAATAAATAATGCTGTCCAATCCACACAGATCTAGCCCCAAGGTAATCAGATCTTGTATTACGGATACTAGAAGACTGATCTACTTTATAGAATACATGACATAGATATAATATATTTTATTATACATAGAAAATACCCAAAGCATCCGTAACAAATATTTGATGGCCGTTACAAACATTTGTCCCGAGGCGGGAAACGAATCCGCAACCTCTTACGTCGCTGGTGGATCTTCACCGACCGCGCCACATCAGTCGCCATTTTCAGGGCTCATTTTGTATTCGATGAGTCATTCAATGCATAAAAGTTAAAAGACATGTTCTTAATTTATAAACGTAAATTTTAAAAGCTCACATTATAAACACACTTGATTAAGAGCGAATATAATACATCACAATGTCTATAATTAAAATATCATGCGGCCATTTCAATCTGTAAACCACTAGCAAAATCGAACAAATGCCATTTTAATAATCGACAGAAACAAAGGCGTGACCTGATGAATGTAATCATAGAGTACACTAGAGAATTAGACGCTCACCCAATCTATCTTCAATCTTTACACAGACGATTTAAAAAGTCAGTAAAAACAGGTGGTACGCACCCGAAGCCAACACCTCCGTAAATTAGCCGCATAATGCAGATTCACACGTGAACTAAGGTGAGAGCGATCTACCGGCAAGGCCGAGAAAACGGATCAATTTAAAATGAAACCTACCATCACGTAATAAGGTCAACATTCCCACGATCGCTGCTTAAGAGCACAATTAAGAAAGTATTCGATAAGGCTCTGGGTTTTGAATCAGGACCTTATTGGGGGAGACTAAGGTTGATTTTATTTTAGGTGGTGACGGAGACCGGTTCGTCGGTCGCGAACTTTTACCTATAAATTTGTGTCGGCCGGCATGCGGCGGGCACGCTTGTCTAGAAGCTCTTTGTAACAAGTGTTTTAGGTCACGAGCGAGCAGCGGACTAGATAATTTATTGCTGTCATAAAATACACTTGTTGTACGGTTTACATACCATACAGAGATACATGTTCCCGCGGGTCAGCTGTTTTACGCTGTGACGTGTCTCTAAGGCTGGCTGGCAGTCGCAAATAACCTTCGGGCAGCAACGTCCTTAGGGCAACAACGTCACGGCGTAAACTCGTGATTCGTCAACTTTAAACTAATGAGACAATTAACCGTGAACATAACTAAACTCTTTTAACTTAACTTCGAACAACCTCAATTCATAGGATATTAGGGGGCGAACTACGTACCGTACACTTGCATTGTCGCCGGTCAGATAGATAGAAAATACTTTACAATACCACACAAAACAGAAACAATACAGAAATATATTCTTAGAATAGATAAAGTATAAAGGGTGGCCTTATCGCTGAGTGCGATCTCTTCTAGATAACCTTAGGCTGGACTGGATATGAAGGAAGAATATAGACGGTGGCACTTTAATGGTTTTATATTATATTCAAAAATACTTTTCCATAGACAAACAACATCCACACCATAGCCCAGTAACGCTTTCATGGCTATTTGTGGACAACAGCATTACAAAGTGAATTAAATAAATAATGCTGGACAATTCACACAGCATTATCTAGCCCCAAGCTAAGCAGAGCTTGTGTTCTGGGTACTAGATAACTGATATATACAATACATTACATAATATTTATGGGGGCTACCATACAAGAAACGTGATTTTTTTGCTCGTTTTTATAGATAATGGACAAAAACACTTCGTGCGCGAGTCTGTCTCGCACTTGGCCGGGTTTTTTACATATTTTTTTTCTCTGTGCAAAACATCATCGCTTGTTCTATCAACCCGCTGCCGATTACAACTTACGCCAAGCGAGTTCAAGCCTGGGACGCTCTCGCAGCATTTCACATTTCACAACGAGTCAATTAAAGCCAGCGTCATTACTGCAAATGTTCCTACTCCGTGCTCAGAATGCCAATACCATACCACTTTCTTCAGCACTTTTCTATTTAAAGTTAAAAAAAAATCTTTATTTTTAATCGAAAATACATAATAATAGTGGAGAAAACAATAAAAGTACGCACCTGTTTTAAAGTGACTCAATCAGAACCGAATAGAGGGACTTATTCCAAAAATAGTAAAGTCATTTAAAACGGGATATTTACCATAATTTGATTTTTGAGTTATCCAATATTTCGGCACAGTTTCATGCGCCATGATCAAGTGATCATGGCGCATGAAACTGTGCCGTGCGTACTGTACTGTGCGTGCAAACTAAAGTTAGTTTGATGACTTTAGTGTTATTAACCATGATAGTTTCAGAAGTTTTATTATTCCAAAAATGTGCATATAGATGGCTAATTTTCCATTACTTGACACTGGCAGAAAAGTGTCTAACCAGACACAATAGCCATTAACAAAGAATCATCATCGTTTGATGATGATGCGTGATGTGATGACTTGAAGTCATTTAAAACGGGATATTTACCATGATTTGATTTTTGAGTTTTCCAATATTTCGGCACAGTTTTCATATCATGGTAAATATCCCGTTTTAAATTACTTAAGTGTTAATAGCCATGAAAGTTTCAAAAGTTTGTTTGTGATAACTTTAACACTGTTACTACACCATTTTAACTGTATTAACCTGTATGATGTCTTGGGTTTTCTTTGTAGAGATATGTATTAGAGAAAAACAGCGGTAAATAAAAGTGTACAGAAAACAATGCAATTTTCTTAAACCGTCTAGAAAAGCAACTTATCTTTCTAATAGTAACGCAGTGTGAAAATACTTCCCTAAAAGCCTAATTCTTTATGCACCCCGCTTTTTACGGACGCGAGTGGATGTGTTTTACTTTGGGGTTATTTATGACCCCAGTTGGGGTCAGTAAGAGATTGCGAAAACAACACGTTTTTGTAATAAATATAATGAATTTGACGTTTTGGTTCAACGGGATTATTGATTTAGAATCTGAAGACATTTTTTTTATTTCATTTTGTTACTAAAAATCACAACGTGTTAAGTTATTACATGTTATTTGTTATTTTATTGGTCGAATTGAGCAACTTAGTTGCCCTTGGTGGCCAACAAACTTTATTTTCGCATCTGTACCTACCTTATCCATCTATAATATAAAAATGAATCGCTGAATGTGTTGCTAAGAGCAAATCTCGAGAGCACCTAAACCGATTTCGCTAATTCATTTTTAGAATATTCCTTGAAGTATACGAGGATGGTTCTTACGGAGAGAAAAAAGAGAAAAATTTAAAAAATAGCCTGAATCAAATGACTACCGGGGCGAAGCCGGGACGGGCCGCTAGTACGATATAAAACTATAACAGAGGCATTAAAAAATAATCTCCAACTGTCCAAAGAAATTTCTGAAATTTCCTTTGTTCAAGGTAATAGTAAGATACCATAGATGTCCGCGCTAGTTTGCGTCGGTCTCGAAATGCCTTGTCAAATGTAAAGTGATTTAAAAATTAAGAGTGATAAAAATGAATTAATGAAAAGTTAAATTTTTTAACACTTTAGTTTTTAAAAATACAATATATAAAATTTGTTTAGCAGGCATGCGTGTTAAGCAAGCAACTACGCTCTTCGAAACCATGGCCGTTACAAACATAAATCTAAGTAGTACTCAATTTCTCTACCAATAAAATATCAAATAACACATAATTAACTAGCATTTCGAACGATAAGACAGTTTAATGCGTCATTACAAACTCAACAACGTAAAACAAGACAATTAATTCGTTGCCGACATTAAAATTAATCAAAAACAACCAGGTAATAGCTATTATGTTACTTTTCTGTTTAATGAACATGTTCTAAAAGATATTAACACCTTACAAGGGCTATAAATTTTTGGAAACCATTATAAAGTGTTCTAAAATTTTTGTAGAAGAGTAAAGTTCTTGTAAAAATGGTACTTGTCTAAATAAATTTATATCATATTTGACTCTGTGTCTTAATCTTTTAGGTACTTTTTAATTCGGTGTAGGTTTTGGTCACTACGATTTTATATCATATAACATTTTCAACGGTCAACGGTCAAAATAAAAGAAAAATCGTTCGAATCGGTCGATAACTACCACAAGTCCAGGACTCAAGCTTTGAATTTCCTACAAAATGTTGAATAACCTACAAACCACGCCTTCAGTTCAATCAACGGATGATGATAACTCGAATTAATCGAAGAATCGAATACAACGATTCACGGCGACAGTGACAGAATAATTTTTGGGCGATCAAGCAACAATTTACACAGAGACACTATTTTAACCTAACTTACAAACACGACGACCGATGTGGCGCGGTGGACGAAGGTCCGCCTGCGACGCAGGAGGTTGCGGGTTCGATTCCCGCCTCGGAACAATTGTGTGTACGATCTGCAGATATTTGTTCCGGGTGTTCTGGTCGTTTTCTATATATAATAAAAAATGTCTATCTATGTAATATATTGTATTATGTATATCAGTTATCTAGTACCCATAACACAAGCTTTGTTTACCATGGGGCTAGATAATGCTGTGTGAATTGTCCAGCATTATTTATATATAAGATATAATAATAATAATAAATATAAATATAAAACACAACTCTACCAACAACAGAAAACTGCTCGTTCTGTCGGCACAAACAATACTAAAAATATATAAAACCGATTTTCTAATTATTATACTTAAATTCGGATATAAAAGTCATGCCACACAAGCTATTATCAAGACAAAATAACATAAAAACATGGTCTACAGAATAAAAGCAGAGAAATGTAAATATTTATTTAAATACAGAGATACCGATGTTTAACTCCTCGAAATAACACGAAAGTCGTATGTCGTAAGTGTTGACGCTATTATTTTCATATAAAAAACATTTTAACACGTCTTTTCGGCGCCTGTTTTATCTGTGTTTTATTAAAATGAAAGTTTATCTCAGATGTTGTACTTTAGTACCTACAATTATGGATGCTGTATTTTGATTTTGTGTAACTGCTCTCAATATAACTACGCTACCATTAGACCCCAATTAATACAATACAAATACGCTTTATTGCACACAGAACAAACAAACAAAGATACAGATGCACAATGGGCGGCCTTATCGCTAAGAGCGATTTCTTCCAGGCAACCTTCGGATGGACACAATTAATTACTAGGATATTTTTCATTTTGGTGTAAATAATATTATATCTAAAAAAATGCCACATATCTTAATGATTATCGCTTGTTATTGTTATTATTCTAAAATAAAATAAATAATTCTGTATTTACTAAATTATATTTCTGTATTCTGTTTAAGTAACAATAAAAATATTTTTTTTTTATTACTTTTTCATTTTTGTACTTAAATTTTTTACTAATTCGGAAATATTTCTAAAAAATTAACTGTATTGTATGTACTTATAGTGAAAAGTAGAGTTTTCCGTAAACCTTTTTTATTGACAAGCTACGCTGATTTATGCTCGCCAGCCCCCGAATGAATAAAGTACTGTCTATGGTCCAGAGCAGGCCATTTGTCTCTATCCTTTATGGTAAATGGGAGATTTAGAGCCACTGCCTGCCCTCAAGGAGTTTTACTTATGAACATTTATGAGGGAGCAAAAAAAAAAGAAATAAATCTACTACTGGACTTGTTTTCTTAAATATTTTGATAAATAGCTTAAAAAAACTTCTTACAGACCAACGCGGCCTATTGGTAGCCAGTTGGTAAAGTCAAATATTTTCGTGAGTCACAATCCACAGTCATATCATTTTTGCTGATCATTGGCTGCATTTGACATGACGACCTCTGTGACGTAGTGGGCGAAGGTGCGACTGCGACGCAGGAGGTTGCGGGTTCGATTCCCGCCTTGGGACAATTGTGTTTACGATCTACAGATATTTATTCCGGGTGTTTTGGTCGTTATCAATGTATAATGGTAGTAAGTATATCAGTCATCTAGTACCCATAACACAAGCTCTGATTAGCTTGGGGCTAGATGATGCTGTGTGGATTCATTATTTATTTATTTTTATTGCGAATTAAAACAAAGAAAATGCTAAATGAATTTTACTAAACGATCTTGTGGGTACCGCAGGATTACCTGTAAACTTGTAGGATTGTACGAAAACTAGTGTAAATACTATAATAAATTCATATAAATAAAGTGAGAACCAAGTGCCTAACAAACCTAACAAAGGCTTTATCACACTGTAAACTAAGTTATGTAACCGTCTTATTAATTAATAAATAATCTATCTATGTATAAGAGGCTATACGAGATTATATGAATACACATATAAATTGTATTTATTATTCTGACACTTTAACTTATTCGCTAGTAAATTTTACTGGGAGAGGCTCTTTACTAGTAAAAATAAATTTTAGAATGATCATAATAAACAACATCATAAAGAAAAATATTTCTGCTAATTATTGCCAGCGGAAAAAAACTAAAATACGCCGGAACTAAAAAACAAATGACAAATCACCCCGCCCTATCGGCAATAATTCAAAAAGAGAACATTAAACTGAAAACAGCAATACCACAACATTAATAACTAAGTGAAAATACCCATAATGTCCCCTTGCGACGCCAAAACATAGGATACTATTTTTGTCGAACAAAAAATATTTCCGGGTAAAGATTTATTTCGCTCTGAGAGGGACAATAAAGAAGTTATTCAAATACATCTCCAAAATTGTTCTTAAGTTTTCAAAATAACGTAAACTGTGAATCATAAAAATATATGTTTCAGTGCGGTTGCGTTGCATACAGAATATATAAGTTGGTAGTTGCTCACCTTTGAATCTTGATAGGTTTTTTGTGTTCTGTATGTACCTAATAGACACAATAAATAAATACTCAATTTTTATAGTATTACTAATTTATTAACATAATAACGCTAAAAGGACACGGCGGTATGTCTATATTTTTTCTAGGTATGAACAAAAATGTTAAAAAGTTCATACCGTTCTCGCTTCCCTAGTTAATATTACTCAATATTTCTCCTCACTTGTAGACGTCCCTCCGAATAAAACGCGTGAAATGAAGTGTTTCCACCTCCCCCCTGATATCCCCCTTCCGATACACTCCCAGATTTTTATTGCTCAATTAATCCAATAAATTATCGGTGGTTTGCCTTCTCACTCGTGAAAAAGCTCTCAATTTTGTTTGAGTTTGATTTTACGATCATTAGCTTATTAACAGACTTTGGTTTTATCACAATTGATTTATTTTTTATCAACAATTTTGGTGGTTTTCTTTCAACCCATTGCTGTTCCCTGCGAGGTCTGTCAGACCAAACTTCATGTCTTTTTTACTTAATGTTTTTTTTAAATCGAATTGGAACTAAACTCTTTATTGTTTCATTTCGTAAGATGTTCTATGAACGCAAGTATTTCAATTCCGTCCTTGTACTACTTTAGGTAAATAAAATACGATCTGCGACTGCACCTATCAAACATTCAAGTGGTCATGCGGTCAATCAATAACAATAAAACTCCACCAATAGTCATTCAGGGCACGTACGATCCTCGTCGCCAGTCCATTTCGGAAATTGATATACTTCACCTATCCTATTACCATGACATAAGGTCCATTTTATTTAAATAGCTTCAGCCTGACCAGCTTAAACGGAGCTGTCATAAGATGCGATGTAATAGAGTATTGAGTTCTTTTGAAATTGGTAGAGTTTTCTCAAGTTTCATGAACTTCTGGACAGAATTACTGGAGAAATAGTATTAGTGGGGACAGTGAGATATTGCACGAAGTGGATTTCCTTTTTATTTGTCAGCAAAACGATAGATTTTTTGCTTCTTCTTTCATATGTTTCGTTGAATTTCAAATGTGAAAGAAACGTAAAAATAGGTTTGAGAATAAGGTAAGAATAAGTAATTTATTAGCAAAAATGATACACCAATATACGATAATAATATTAAATTAATATTGTTCCTGTTGTGATAAATATTTTTACACTTACAAATAATATACGAGTACATACATAAAACAAATAGGTATCCTCTATCAAAGGATAATTTGATTATATAGGAACAATATTTTGGGAAAAACATAGATTCCATTTTGGGGCATAAATCAATCGGTTATTAATGTCTCGATCAAAACATAAAATGAAACCCTTCAACAGCACAGGCTGGGCCAACAATACCTACATATCAGATAAACACTGACACGACGTAGGCGGATCGCGGGGCGTAACTAGTGATATACGATACTGTATCCACGTAATTAATTAACATAACTATGCTTAGTGATTTGCAAGTTATTTGTAACGTTTATATAATTTATGTAAACGTTTATATAATGGGGAAAGTATCGTGGAATGTGGAAGCTTGGGTTTTTGCTTTAATTTCCGGTGTTTACTAATTTTGATGAGCCGATTGTTTTTTAAATATTTGACACAGTTATTTTTGTGGTGTCGAATTGAGATGTTTATTATTCTGCGTTTTATATTCAATTTTTTACTTGTACCGGATCTGTATAATAAGTATTTCAATACTTGCCTATATCTTTAGTGTTTTTTGCTTTGCATGCTTCGGTGGTTGTTGGTTACTCTCGGTGTTGGCATTCGTAATAAAGAAATAACAATGTACTAACCACATTCTTTCTGTTCTGAGCTAATTCACCTAAAGTAACCAGTTCACTAGCTAACCAGTAACGAGTTCACTAGCTGCTAATCACTGTCACTGTCACTAACAAGCAAGGAGTCTGGGAGACCTGGGTAGCGATGGACCATCAATAACAATGTAAGTATATTTAATTTGTATTTTTGTTTGTAGTATCTGAATGAGTTCCTTTTTCGTGACAGTATATTTGAAAAGTATATTATTTATACAATTATAATTTTACGATGAATCAAAATAATTGTAACGTCTCTAATTCGGATGTAAGCTAATGTGAAAAGTAACATGTATCATGAAAAAGCAGCTCATTGACTAATATTAGTATATTGTAGTAGTGTTTGAATTTCATTTTTAATTATGTATTTTAATTAGTATATTGAATTGCCATTTTACACTTGCCACTAATAAAAACACCTTAAAATATAACCCTTCACGACACGCAGGGTCTGGGAGACCCCGCGGGGGAAAAGGGGCTAATAAGTGAAACAGAGATTTATGAGCGTACAGATATGCAAATAGAAATTTGCGGTCCCTTGCCGATAAAAAGACGCGGGTCCCTTCGGGGGTCTGTTTGTCCAACTGTCGGGGATGACGACTTATAATTATTTCGGCCCTTCGGATAGATGGATGTTCCTTTTTCTTTTTAGCTATAATATTTTGTCTGTGTTGATTTAGTGTTTATTGATCGCAACATCATGGTGAGATGACGACCTGCAAAAGACTGCAGGTAGATGCTGGATGCGTCAAGCTGAAGACAGGGCGCTAAGGCGCTCACTGGGGGAGGTCTATGTTCAGCAGTGGACTATCATAGGCTGATGATGATGAGGGTAACATTATCCTAATAATGAGGTATCATTTTATTCACCTTTCTTCTGTGTATGCAAAGATGGCTACCAAAGCAAGATACCATTCTTTGCACCGCTAATCTTACCCGTAAAACCGAATCAGACTTAAATTATACCGTTAATCCCATTCTCAACGTCACCGCGCCGAATAATTAGCAATCCCCTAAGCCGAAGATAACTGAATAACGATAGGTATTACGATAACCCCGGTGTAAGGATTTTGTAAAACAAAGGGGAGAGCTTTTCAAAGTCATTCGAACGTTGCGGTTGTTTTGGGGTGAGTTTTGATCTTGAATTTGAGACACCATTTTTAACTGCGGTTACTGCAACTATAATATTGCCAAAGAGTCTAGTATTATTTACTAAATAATTCAAATATATTTTAAATGCTTTCGCTAGTACCAAAGTATTCTTTCGTTCACTTTTTTATTGCAATTTGCGATAAAAAAGTAAATGAAAGAAAATTCAAAATATTTGTTCACATCCTTTTGATCTCCATTAATTAGGACTGTCTCTGTGGATATATTACTAATAGACATTCGCAATAAAGCAAACAGGATGGGTAGACCGTGAGAGGGGTCTGATCATGTTTGCTCATTAGTGGAGGGTATCATGTTATGCCACTTCGTTGTCAACGCGGCGCTAGCTGTCATGTTCACAGTGCTATTACCGACAATAGGAATTAACGATTGCGTTTTCAGATACGATAGATCGTTACTATTCTGAAATTCTATATCAAGCCCACTTGTGTAGACTATTAACATTTAAATATAAATATGTCACAAGTCATGTGATCAATTAACTTTACAGTAATATTTTTACTTAATAGTGTTTTTTACAAATATGTTTTGTATATACTAGATACCTACAACAGATACTTGTAAATAATTACCTATGGTTATTATGGTTTTTTGAAATGTTTGTGATTATTATAATAGTATAAGAAACACAGCTACCTTATCGTGAAAATATAATGTACAAAATTTCAAACAAAGCATGTTCAAACTCTCGAACATTCGCAAGCTATCTATTAAAATGCAAAAACAAATATGAATCAGTTGAAACAATCAACCCGTCGCGTCGGAGCGCCGGCGGTCTGACAGACCCCAACCCCAACTGGTAATACTGACCAACGACCTAACGAGCTGTGACCACATGAATATGCAGAAAAGGACGAATTCATTAATATTTTACACCTCCGATTGGGATGGACAAGGCTTAGCGATTTTAGTTTTAATTTGCTAGCACGGATCGATTCACTTATTGCAATCTCAGTAATACTCTTCTATCTTAGTAATATTTTTTTATGTTTAGTAGTTGTTATTCAATGTATTTATGTAAGAATCGCAAGTTATTGAGAGTGAATTCAAATGTCAATAAAATCAATCGATTTATAATCTTTAAAGTGTGTTTTGTTAATCGAATACATTATGCATGTATTTCTCATTTCCCTCTCCGGCAGTAACTCACGATTCTCCAATAAAAATTCCTATTTGTCATCAATCAGACTAAGCATCCGATTAGTGAGATTAGAACTACGGTAGGTCTCTAGCAATACGCTGTTGTAGGGCAACATCGTGTGGGTTTAACACTAAATCACAAATATCGAACATATTAAGCAGCAAGATACCCAGATTCGATGTTTTTAAATGAAGCCGTTTTAAATAAATATTCCGCAACCGATAAACCGTTTAAGATCCAATAGTTTATTTTCATCACAATGTGCTATCAAAATAACAGTGAAAAACGTAGGCGGAGTTAATCGGAACGAAATTATAATGATACACGTGCGCGGGCGCACAGTGGCGGCGCCGCGAGCGACATCTGTCACTCCGCAATTACGCTGGATTTATAACTTAATCACCCGTTTGACGCGTGCGATTAATACTCTGTGAAAATAATCACATGGTTTTTTGTCACCGGTGTAACCAGCGGTGAATGCACGATAATTTTCTTTCGCGACAATCGAAGTTTAGGGTTACTGATGAACGGTGTTGAGGTTTTTGTTGTGGATATAACTTTCATTACGAACGGATAATTTGATTCTTCATAATTATACGTCTCTCTTGAACCGCGCGCCGAATAATGCGACTTTGACATTGACAGCTTTGTAACATGACTTTTCTTTTTTATTGATTGGTGGTCAGGGTGTAGGGGTGTCAACTCAACGTGTCGCTACTCCGGTGACGTGTGCAGATACGATTATCGGCACCCCTAGGGAAGATAAAAAAGTGCATGCATGTTCGGCGAGGTTGCGGAACAATTTGATTACTTTTTTGACATTTCACAATTTGTTAGGGCGTCGCGCGATACCCAAGGGTTTTAGTATTATGTTCATATGTGCAGCATGCAGTAAAAGGTAGAGTACCCGTGATCAAAAACTTGCCTCTGAAACTAGACTTCATCATGCATTTGGGTTCTGAGATACCAGCGAATAGCGTCGAGAAATTCAATAGACTCAAAATATAATTATACCGTGTTTACAATAAATATATTTGAATATGTATTTGAAAAAACTTACCGATTTCAATAAGATTAATTAATAATTCCTAACTCATAGATTTTTCGTCTGAGACAGGTAGATCCACACTTGTAATGCTACAAAATAGTATTTCCAACTATAATAACCAATTTCCGAATTACCCCTTGCGGTTGCGGTCGCTTAGACCGAGGGCGACCCCGTGGGTTACGGCTCACCGCTGTGACGTCATGGCACTGTTTGTTCATTGTTGGACTTTGTTGTTCCACTCATTATGGAGAAAGCTTTCGGGAGATTAGAATGGAGTGCAAATAACTTTGGTTGTTGTGATAAATTTTGATGGCGGGTGTTTGTTTGTATTATTTTATAATGAGGAAAATATTGCAAGGGATTATTATAAGGAAAATGTCTGTACTAAGCCTCAACATGAAGGTAGCTATGTAATAGGAAGTTAATCAAAAAAATTGCTATAGAAATCTTACAAAATCATCGTCATTTGCATCAAGTTGGCATCCCAATCAAACAATTAAAAATAGCAAACAAAAATGTAATGAGAAAGCGAACTTCCGAAAAAAAGCTCATTAAAAAGTTCCCCGTTAATTCGAATTTCGAACAGTCGTGATTCCCGCCAACTTCCTTTTGTGCCTGTTTAATTGAGGAGTCCTGCAGAATTAACCAAATGAGGAGGACATACGAAGTTGCATACTTTCAGGCTACGATTTTAGTACAGTCGCGGAAAAAGCTTTTATCGAATAACGTTCTGGTTTTCAGTATTGCTAGTTGGTAAAAATAAGTGCTAAAAATTGGTTTTTAGCCTAATGGCATGTGAAGAAATAGTAGCTTAGGGAAGTTAGCAGGAATAGGTAACATAATTTAAAAAATACTGAATTTTTAACACAGCATCTTTTAGACGTTGAGTCTAGAAATTTCACACAGCATTATCTACCCCTAACGTTAACAGAGCTAAATGTTAAGAATGTCGCCGCCAGATCGTAGAATGACTCCGTTCGAAAAATGGCTAGGCCGCTTACAAAACGAAGGCTGATTTGTTGGGAACTCCTAATTCATTTGATTCGACGAGAATTGTGACGTTTAGAAATATTGTTGAACGTTTATCGCATATCAAACAACAACATAGATATTTAATCGAATTGCACCATTTTATAAACCATCAAGCGATTATACAAACAGGCTCTGTGGCGCGGTGGGCGAAGGTCCGCCTGCGACGCAGAAGGTTGCGGGTTCGATTCCCGCCTCGGGACAATTGTGTGTAACGACCTCCAGATATTTGTTCCGGGTGTGCTGGTCGTTATCTATGTATAATTAAAATATCGATCTATGAAATGTATTGTATTAAGTATAAATGTAGGTCATCTAGTACCCATAACACAATCTCTGCTTAGCTTGGGGCTAAATGATACTGTGGATTGTCCAGCATTTTATTATTATTTTACTATAGGCTGCTTCCACGATCCGGCGGCGACGACAAAGATACCAGATGATAGATACATAGTTATACTTCTCTTAAGTAATCTTCCAGTGCTTAGAGAAAATCAATAATTAGTATAATTCAGTGAGCTATCCTGAACATCAGCGACTGTACAATTGAACAAAAGCAGCTTCGTGATCGGCGCCTGCGCACGAAGCCATTAGCGCTCCGTGGGCGTAATTAAAAGAGTTACAATACACGGGGCTCCACAGACTCTCAAATACTGAGGATATCAGTGGAGATTCACTTAAAACTGAAAACACATGGGTCAAATACCTACCACCAATCTAAACACTTTTTATGATATGTTTGTAGAATAGAATTCCATAAGCTTTTGGTTATTAACACAAAAGTCACTTAGGTAGGAGTAAATCAGCGCCTTCAGTTATTCCGTAATCATGGCGCATGAAATTGTGCCGAAATATTGGAAGACTCAAAAATAAAATTATGGTAACATAATATTATAGGTAATGTAATTAAATGTTCGTTTTTGGCATTCAAAATATTTTAATCAATTTTATCTAAAGTAACCATTAAACCGCCAAGAAAAAAAAAAGCAAATCTCTTAGAGTCTTTCTTCGACCAAAATATTTGATTCAAATCCACTGGAAAAAGCTTATACTAAGCCAAACACGTCTTTCTGTGAAATAAGCGTGACACGGCCCGATGAATTAAAACAAGGGAATTAAAAACAATTAACTCTCCGAATTGAGCACAATGGTCGAGAGCGCACGACTTACAAGAGCTAGTTACAGATCGCAACCAATCGGATAAATTAGTTAGCTTCGAAAACTAAAAATAAAAATAATCTAACCTAACCTAACCTAACCTTACACCAAGCAAAACGAAAAACGTATTTTTTCAATTTTAAAATTCGAATCATTGGATTTTGTCGACCGATGTGGCGCGGCGGGCGAAGGTTTACCTGCGACGGAGGAGGTTCGATTCCCGCCTCGGGACAAATATTTGTACGATCTGCAGATATTTGTTCCGGGTGTTCTGGTCGTTTTCTATGTATAATAAAAAATATCTATCTATGTATTGTATTATGTACATAATTATATCAGTCATCTAGTACCCATAACACAAGCTCTGCTTAGGACTAGACGAGGCTATGTAGATTGTCCAGAATTATTTAATTCGTTTTTGTTTTGGGCATTGAATGGTTAAAAATATTAATGACTTTTGCACCCAACAGTCCCGGAAGAGGCCGCGTCCAATTTGCGAAATTAATTTTGTAATGAGAACGCGCATTGACAGTTGTATCGGGCATGTTGGTAGCACTGGCACTGATTAATTTGATGACGTGAGCCCGCTGATTTATTCTGACCAATTGTATTCGAGTGAGTTATTGACTTTGTGAAGGTTATTACCAACCAATTGGTCTTTAGTATCTTCTGATCATGTAAAGTACCTTCAATGTCTCTTGATACATTCTAAGTTAAAAAACACAGTTTACAGTGTTTTCAATTTGGGTTAAATTTTTTGACTTCTGTAAGGACTTATGTGAGGACTTAATAATATTTAAACGACTATTAAGTATTAGATAAAAATTTACTTGTTCTCTAGTTAGTAGCCGTTAGTTTTTTCCGGACATTTTAAATATTTAAGCTCAAAATTAGAGAGCTAAGAGGTAAAATTGGCATTTTTCTTTTCTCAAAAAATGAGCCTATGGCTCCATTCACAACATTTGTCTTACTCCATGAGAGTTATGCGAGCTTGGATTTGGGTATCCACTCTCATCTCAGATACCCACTGCTAATACTCACGTCAGTAATTTTTCCATTCTAATTACACCAAGCATTGATTTCTGGCCCGTAATATAAAAGCTTGCTCAGTCATGTATCTATGCTTGAGTGACGTTTATACCATAGAAAACCTTTACTCAAGCATAGATCGTTGACTGAGCAAACTTTCATATTATGGGCCTTAGTATGAGCGAGTTATTCACTCACTGCATGTGATGTATAGATCAACTGATATACCTACTTCATTATCAAAAGCTTTACCGTATTCACATTAATTTTATTGACGACCTCTGTGGCGCGGTGGGCGAGGGTCCGCTTGCGACGCAGGAGGTTGCGGGTTCGATTCCAGCCTCGGGATATTATGTGTAAGATCTGCAGATATTTGTTCCGGGTGTTCGGGTCTGGTGTATGTATAATAAAAAAATATCCATCCATTGTCATCTATTGTATTAAGTATATCATTCGTCTCGTACTCAACACAAGCTTTGCTTAGCTTGGGGCTGGATGATGCTGTGTGGATTGTCCAACGTTATTTATTTATTTTTGTTTATTCACTGCCACACCAGTGCCAGGCAAAGAAAGTGTAAAGCGGAGTTGGTTATTAGAGAAACTATCTGATTAGAAGAGAAAGCAAAATTCCCGTAAAAGGCGCACCTAATAGTGTAAATGTAAACCATAAATCAATCAAAGTAAAAAACGTGTGCTAATCGAGCCGTCAAATTGGGTTTTCAACGTTTAAGCTTATTCTGTAAAAGTGCTGAATCGCACTGACGCCCCAGAGCACCCCATAGCCGGGGGTGTTGCGCCATTTTCTTTTTTCACGGTACTGCAATTCTATTAGGGCCTGTTAATATCTGCCCGCATTGGTTGAATGCGTGACTGCGGTTGGTCATGCTCGAATTTAAAAAATCGAACGTTTTTCTAAAATCGAATTTCATAATTTATCGAAACATTTTTTTTTACAATTTGCTAGGGTTGGCAATCATTTGAAAGTAGAATCGAGGCGTCCAGGTTTTGATAGAATCTTCTTTTAAAATTTTTTTAATTGGTTGGATGAAGAAAAAATGCTGGTAAATTAAGATTGATAGACAAAATCTCCCAAAACTATCATTAGGCCCGTTCCACACTCATTAATTTTGAAGTTTTTTAATCAATTGTAATTTTTTCGTCCCCGTTTGTTACCACAATGGTGGTAGGTGTCGTGTTACGGCACGCGACCGACAATGCATCTCGGTTGAGGGCCCCTAAGGCCGTATTGTTGTGTCCCTCGCATTGATTTTATCAGTCTTATATCATTTTACAAGTGGAACAAAAGGGATTATTAATACATATGATTTTCTCGCATTAGTACGGATTAAACTCGGTTGGTTACTTTTATATTATTGAACTACGATACGAAAATTACTTTTAAAATTGCTGGCAAATTTAGTTTCGATTTATATATTTTATTATATTATATACCCTTTGTAGACCTAATAGTATTCTATTCTATTCTACAACCGTATTCTATTCTATTCTAATTGAAACTTTGCTACTATCTTGTCACTGCTATAAAAAATATTTCATGAAATTTCAGCTCAAAATAATTTCTTCCCTAAATTTAAACAATAAAAAATAAAGAGACAAGCTAAAATGATGTCCGAAGTCAAAAACTAAAAGACTTCCATTTCCTCCATACGCAATCTCACAATGCAAGTAAAACAAAGGCAGGTCCACACAGTACATCATGGTAACAATGGCGCGTTTTTACCACCGCTCGATTCTGTCGTGGCTTTTTGAACCGGGAATTTTTTGAACGGGATTTTTTCACTCCATTCGCTCTTACCTCACCCTGTAGGGTAGGGATGGACAGTGTTTTGTTTTTAATTTTCATGATACCCTTAATGGATGTTAAAAGGCGGAAAGGCATGAAGAATCTAGGGGTTTTTGTATACATTTTTAATTTAATTTAGTCAAGAAAGTAACTGACATTTAGCGTGCTTGAACGATGGTAAAATACACTTTTTGTTGTTTCATAGGAAAAGGAATTTTGTAAGTCAAGTTGCAAACAATGTATCGTAACTATTCCGAAATGGTCAAAGATTATGGAAGTGCTACGCCGTAGACCAAAGCGCGTTGAAATCTTTTATATTTAAAATGTCTAACAACAATTTAACTAAGATGTCTACAAGCCAGCGTCTTGGTTAGACTGGTATTGGCAAGGTGGTATCTGTTGAACTACCTGTAGATTGTTTGCAACAGTCTGCGGTTAGCTCATGCGTTTCAATTGTAAATACTATTTGATTGTAACTGTCTGAACATAAGAAAGAAACTATTGTACTTGTAGGTAAATATGTTGTTTGAAAAAATACATAGATTTTATAAGAAACCCTGTTTCTACGTCAGCAACATAATCAACAATTAATTATTTCTGTAAGACCGTCATTTATTTTAAAACAAAAAATACTTAGACACCTACTAACTTATTTGGTTAGTAAAATTATATCGGTAGACTGCGATCTAGGACCTGAGAAAGATTGCTGACAAATTTTGTCAAACTGAAAACAGGGTGCTTTGGCCCTCTTTGTAGAAGGCCTATGTCCAGTAGAGGACTAATATGGGCTGATGATAATGATGATGTTTATAAAAGTGATATCGACTGTGTGACAACCCTACGGCTCACATTAGTTTCCAACTCGGACAAGCCGTCCTCCCGTTCCGTGTACAGACGCGCAGATAAATGCTAAGCATCTATTGTCACAATGCTGCTGACCACGACTGTACCTATGGATATTGCATTGTCTGGATGGACTTACGGTCTCAGAAATTATTTGAATGCCCATTGATAACGTTTCAACTATCTAGGAACTTGCCTACTAAGTTATCATACTAATTTATAATGCGAACCAATCAATGTTAATTTTGGCATACTTAGGTACGAGTATTAACACTTATGGGAAAATGTGTACCTATACACTAGCCACACTTGATGTGGAATGTTTGTAAACAAACCACGACACAAAAACTAAAAGCAATTTTTATTAAAGGATCACAAATCGACAAGTACCTAATGTAAATTCCATATAAAAAGACCCGGCAACAGAGTGAATTTTAGGTTCAGTGTGCGGGCAGTTTGTTTACAAATATTCTACATCGAGCTTGGCTAGTGTATAAGGACGAGTACAAAACTATAAATTGCCCGTAAGTTTCCAGTTTCAAACCATAGTGCCTAATCTAACATACATACATACCTAACTTAGGTATGTATGTTAGATTAGGCACTATGGTAGGTACAACAGAGGGTTTATAATTGATAAAAAGTAAATCCTTTACTAAAAATAGAACATATTTTCGAAACTTCATTAAAAATATAGGAACCGATCTCCAAAACCAATGTCGTAAACAAAACTCAACACCGATTAACCCTGAGTCACGATAAAGATCGGCCCATCGACCACAATGACTGGCTTAACGCCTTTCAAGCGACAAATCCGGCGAAGTGACGTTGTCGAGAGGTATCGAAGTGTCAAGTGGCGCCACTAGCGCCCTCTACGCCGCTTAGTACGTGATTAAACCGCGAAATGTCAAAGTGCAAAGATCGGGCCTTTGTAGTATCTTCGCCCTTGAGGTCCCATCAGTCAATGCTGGCTGTTGTGATGTGTTCATTCATCAAAAAAGGCTGCAGGCGTGCGCTGCCAACTATTGTTTTACGCATGTGTTTTTATTCATAAATTTAGAGGGTATAGGGTCTGCTACAGATTTGCGAATCCAGAAGTTATAACTTCTAGATCAGCTAACCTTCCCGAATCGATGGGTGCAAAATTGCTCCAGTCAAGAAGTTGAAAAAATAATAAATTCTTAACTTACTTTGTAATGTAATATTAAATATCAATCTTTGAAACTTATTTACAGTCATTATCTAAAGATAAATTGTAATATTGTGTATAGGTGTAATTAAATCGAGAAGCTAGACGATTTTCGATACCTAACCTTTTGTATGCGTTTAAAACGTAGTTTTGCAATCTGAAGGCTGCGGATTCAAATCCTGTCTAAGGCAATACTTTTATTGGCATATTATAATCTTTACTTTGTATGTAAAATAGACCTAAAAATGCACCTATTAAATAATGTAAAGTATATAAAAAATAAGCAGAGAAGTAACATCAAAAGGCGCCCTCTCAAATGTCAATCTTTTTCCAGCGCGCGGTCAGTGCCCTTTGTTATTTAAATGAACTGCCCTGATGGGCAGCGGGCACGGGCATAATTAACTGATGGACTTTTACACGGAACGTTTTAATAATGCTCTCGAACAATAACCCTTTTCACTTTGTAGTTTTTTATCAATGTCCATATATCAATAATAACACTGTCTGTCTTTCTATGTCTTACACATATAGGGAGGCTGAAGACATTGATTTAGCTACCTAACGCCAATAATGATGGTAATGGTTTCTTAACTCTAAAGGTCATTATAGTTTGGCTTACAAAAGTTCACTGCTGGTCATAAACCTCCCCAAATGAAGGCCATAGCGCGCTGTCTTTAGCTTGCTGCATCCATTATCTACCAACAGTCTGTCGCAGGTCGTTATCCCACCAGGCAGAATACCGTCCTACACTACGTTTACCGTGTGTGTTCCCTACTCTAGACTTTTATATGTTGAGTTATAATCAAAAAATATAATAATGTAGGTAAAGCCATCTTTTATGTACAACTATGTAAAGATTTCCCCAAGAATCGATCAGAAGATCGTATGTTCGACTTCACACTGTGACGCAGAAGTCGAGTTCTCTGTAGTAATTTACTTATTGTAGAGTCTTGGCCTAAATATTTCAACGTAGGCACTGTTATTTTAGTAGTATTTTAATACATAATAAATCACACGCGAAAGATGCCACCCGAGGACTCACATACATCATTTCGAATTTAATCTCGCCTCTAAAGATGGTCTAACAGGTGATTTACTCCATCGTTAGTTCTCCGCTAATTCTTCCGCGTTCCGTGGCGTATCTCGACTGTTGCCATCTCCCTCTCGCGGTTTATCTGGGTGGTTCTATCTCGCTCTGACAATCCGAGGTGAGTTTACGACGTCATTACGGTTATCAAGACGATGCGATGGTACGTCGGTACAAGCACACTGCGGAAAGTCGAGAACTTTTTGCTATAGACGGCCTGATTTGATTGGTGACCTGTCTTCCCAAGTACCCAAAAATAAACCTTATATGCAAGGTTTGTTTGTGAAATACATATTTTTACCTGTAAATAAGCTACAAACTCTAATCTGAGTCATAAAGTATTATTAATCTAAACTAAGTAACAAAAACTATCGGGCCCAAAAATCCTATAAAAATTACCAATAAATTCTTAAGCAAAAATGGGTCCTAAAATAAACCACCTTTTTAAATATTCTATCGTATGTTATCTTAATAGACTAATAAGGTTAAGGTTTTAATTAAATCACAGATTAATTTTCTTTAAGTCGCCTCGTCTGTAAAACCCCGTTGAGATAGCCGGTACATGTAATGCGAAAACGCTTGTTAAAACTTTATGCGAGCGCGATAGCTCTATTTATAGCTGTGTCCGCGATTATACCACTATGTTCCTAGATATTCAGTTATTTACCGTGTCTCACTGTCGGTTTCACATTCGATATCATTAACGTAAGCGAATTTTATTGAAATCTAAATAAGACAAACACATGTAACGGGTAGGTATTTACCGCGTTTATTTACCAATTTTTCCCGAGACGTTCAGACATCCCGTGACCACGACAGTATTTAAATTTGTTGAAACTTCGGGAAAAATAGATCAATAAACGCGAGAGTAGAATACTAGTTAAATTAGTACTTATTAATTAACTGTTCAGATCGCGTAAGTATAAAAATATGAAACAAACTCGTTACCGATCGTTTCTCTCTCAAACTATAGACATGTTTAATTAAACCGTGGCGGTCGCGGCTTCAGAATCGACCCCACCGAAGCCCTTGAATGTAAAAGGTAAAGTAAAAGTAAAAAATCATTTATTTCTTTAGGCTTACAAAATAAGCACTTAGACAAGTCATATTTTATACATTAAATTATTATCAATTAAAATTGTTTTACTGTTCACTTCAATTTTTTGTCCACTAGTGGAAGAAGTGAAAAAGAAACCAATAGCATGTTCATCTCTTAGGTATATGTGTAAGTAGTATTCATAAAGTGCCTCTCTGTTACTGAAGGTCGGTTGTCATCCTCTTGAATTTTTCCCTATCCAAGGCTTATTGCTTTCGTCATACCTATACAATGTCTCGTGCCGAGTCAGCCAAGTAGTCTCTCCTATTAGCAAGTCGATTAAGCTCTTGATTATTGGCACAAGCCATTAAACCAATAAAATTATAATCACATAACTTATTTTTATATTCGCAAATAAACCCAATAAAATTAATCATGGCTACTAATAATTAACTAATTTCCATCAGTCGGCACACCCGTAGCGAAAGCCAGAAATCACAGCGTGAGTTTTATTATTCTATGTTTTATGTCTAATTCTATCTTTATGTCCAATTTAATTTCCAGTAACAATATTAATCGTTTTATTAATGTTTGAATTTTAAGTGGAGTGCACACAGCGGGCGGTTTGACTCCAAACTGTCAAATGTCATGTCATGTCTTTTAAAGAGCTGTCATGAGGCTTCAGACTACCTTTCTATTGCAATAAAAGTTGTTGAACCTGCTTTTTAATATTCATTGAGCCATTTTATTTTGCTAAGATTCTTAAAAGACATTTCTTACTCAAAACTAAATATTATGTAACATATTTTTAATAAGATATAAGTAACTTAGTTTAGAATAAAAACAGATTATCTCAAACGCACAAACGACGTCGCCTCACCTTTCTCAGAAAGTAAAACTAGTTTCACACTAACGAACTCTGTGACCGCATTCCGTGACGTGACAGTGACGTAGACAAGCCTTTATAGCGAATATATAGATACTTATACACACTGGCCATAAGAACGCACGACATTTTACCAATTACTGACTCTTTAAGTAGGTACTTACATTAATCGTGAATATAACATCAGAATAAAAATTCAGCATTAATTCGTTAAACCTTCACCTTCCCGGAACCTTATAATTTTTCATATTAAAAAGATAAAAATCTTAAAATCATCTTCAGATAATGCGCATTAAATGAAGATGAAAGTTATCATCATCATCATCATCATCAGCCTATATCAGTCCACTGCTGGACATAGGCCAGTTTTATTAGCGTGGAAATATTTGAAGTTCAAAATACAGAATATTAAATAAAACTCTCCGCGATTTCATTTATCTGCCTTTCTCTCGTCCTTTCAAAGCTACCTGAAGACATTTGCCGACATTTCTGTCGCGGTCGGGGTCACGCCATTGTCGTGTGTCGAGCTTATTATGCGAGTGAACTCGGACCCTATCGCGACTGACACTGACACTTGGTTGTTCTCTGACCCAGTTCAACGCATTGTCGCCTCTCAATTCAGTTTCCCTGTTTACATACAACTATCGATGTTTCTCTCTGTATGGGACTGTCAAAGATCAAACTTGAGGGTAATTGTTTTGAGCACTTATCTTTTTGCAAGCTTGGCGTATATCACTGAAATCTTATAATTACCTACCGTATTTTGCGTAACTACAGAAGCTTTTTTTAAGCTGTGTTCAAATTGTTTAAGTAACTTTTATTGAATTAAATTCAGCAAAAAATCTGTCGTCAAAAGCTCAAAATTCATAACGCGTAATTTCGGATAGTAGAATTTTATAGACGTTGCTGTTGAACAGCTTTGAAATAACTGAAAAAATTGAGGCCTTTGAATTATATCATCCAGTCTAGTCCAGGATTTAGCTACCTACTGGATTACTGGACTGGAATAATGTAAACCGGTCGTAAGATCGTAAAGAAGCTTGCGCGTCGGTAGCGCCACCCGCGGCGTTGTTTATGTCGCGAGATGTTGCGATAACGTTGCATTGTGTGCACGCACCTTTACAGTATTGAGTTTCGCGCCAAATAAGTCCGGCTGTATTCTATTCGAATTTGTTTACGCCGTTTTAGGTAAATTGTAATACTTACAGCTAGAATACACGTGGGTTTTGTCGCATTTCAAAGGAAATTAGTTTTGTTTAAATTTTCATATGGAAGAAAATAAGCACGTTAGCTTCCATTAAATTACTCAACTAACGGTGGTTTGCTATCCTTACGAGAGGCTCATTTCTACTATTATTTTTGGTAAAGCCCCGCTATATTACAATGATTTATTCTGATACTCTTGGAGTCTCATAAAAGTTTATTTATGGCCTCAAAGTGTCCTAATTTTCACCTATTATTCAATGATTGTTCAACAGAATAAACGTTCCAACGGCACGAGGCAACCACCCTCAAAAGGACAGAAAAAATCTACAGATGAAAAAACTTATGGCACCCCATTGTCGTTTTGACAACAAAAACCTATTTACAAATAATCGCGCGCCCGCCCACTCAAAAGGTGTTTATTTAAAAATTTCGCTACACAATACGAATGTCAAATTTTTTCACTTTTCGCACCATTTGATGCTGTTTCGCCGCATTATAAAATAACCCGCCATATTTTTCTCGCGGGAAAGTTAACCTTCAGTGAATTTTTGAACGTATTCCTTTGCCATAGAGAAGAATGAGGTTTGGTATTTTGAGTTTCGAACTGTATCTTGGTTTGTCGATGATACTGGACTTTTATTTTTTTACTCGGACTTTTGTACACGTGTTTGGACGTCCAATTTGTGCCTATTGATCTCATTGTAGAGTAGTAATTCTTTTGAATTTGTTACTTTTCAACGTTACGAATGGATCTTTGTCGGTGTAGGTGTTCCCCAAAATATTTGTAACAAAAATTAAGGCACATGCATTCATTTATCTCTTCAACCAAAAATAAATTGCGCTAGAGTAGAATGTGACATTATTATATAAGTATAAATAGGGTATGACCCTATTTATGGGATACTTTATTTGGCTAAATAAAATGATGCAATTTTTATTATCCCACTCACTAAATTTCCCAATAGTAATCACTTTCCATTCCACGCAAACCTAGTTACCAAACAGTGAAAACTCGAGTTATAAATAAACATCTCGAATTTCGATAAGAAAGGGTGTGCGATCCGAATCGCGGTGACAAACATCGGGGCCTATTGTGGTTGCTAAATTTGTTGCCGTTTCCGATCTCCTTGCGAGATTATTTTATTATTGTTAAGACGGAGATAAGATCGGTGATGTAGAGCGTGTTTTGGGATGTAAGACGAGTATTTGTAGAGAAACTTGGTTTATGAAATCTTTATTACGGTACTACAATTTTGTTTGTCTCTACGCCTATACTAACTTCATCATCATTATCAGCCTATATTGGTTCACTGTTGGACATAACCCTCCCCTAATGAGCGGCATAGCAGCATGTCTTCAGCTTGACGCATCCAGCATCTCCCTGCAGCCTTTCGCAGGTCGTCATCCCACCTGGCCGAAGGGCTATAATAACTGATACTAATTTCTTTGATAATAATTTCTTCATCAATTCGTAGATTTTTGTATAAATCAGTATGGGTAGATATACCTCTGTAGACCGACCTAATTTATTGGTTGGGAACCAACCAGGTTCATTGCGGTATGATCGTACCAACATGACCAATCAAACTTCAGTGTCCAAAACATGACTGTCCAGTTTTCGACCCAGACTTCGAAATTCAAAACATTCTCGTGTTCGCGTCAGTTATAATAAGATTCGGTTGTTATAAAGAGCCATTATGTCCGATTTGTATTGTTGGTCTAATGCTTCATTCATTCGTTCATTGTTATCGTTCATTCTTTGCGGATCATCCTGAGTTTGTGCAAACATCTGCCCTACGCCTTCGCATTTTGAAAATGGATTGTGTGAGATTATTCTATTGAGGTTTTTTGTGCAGACATTTCTTCTCTTTGCTACTAATGTTCCAAATGTAATGCAATATTTTTCTAAGGTATTTGAGATACGTAGGCATATTTTTTGTTAGACTTACTTAGTTTTTCATACAACTTTTGATGTCAATCTTGGTGGGTGAGGTACAGTCAGTCGGTCACAAAGTTTAGTCGGTAATACTTCGTTCAGAAAACCTTTGTTTTTTAAGAAATTAAAAGGTGTGTTTTATGATATTAATTGGCAAAAAATGTTTCCATTCCATTATAAAAAATATATTACATTTAACGTTTAAATACGGGTTACATTAGACTTTTTTTCAGTTTCACTTCATAAATAATTTTCCAAATTAACACCAAACGTGTAGGTATTTTTTATTTTAAAGCGCCTACTCATCAAAAACTATACGCCCTACGACGCCAGATTGAGCCAAACAGTATTGATGACGATGTCAATAGATCTGACCTTTGAATCAATGTGACATTAAGTACGTAATGGACGTTTATCAACGCTGGCGCCGAGTGGGACGGTGTTGCCAGTTACGACAAAAAAAAATTATAAAAAATATGGTTCAATATTTTAGAGTTAAAATAGATTTTCGTTCTACAACAATCTCAACTGTCTAAGTCCACTCTAGGCTAGTCTGTCGGCCTTATCTTTGTTTTTTATGTTCGTCACGTGTGGACCGATTTTAATGATTATATTTTACAGTTGTTTATATATAAAATATAAATAAATAGAGAAGACTTTAGACCTCATTATTAGAATGAGGACGTTTGTATTTTACGAGTATATTCTTTTTAGGCATAACGACATAGGTAATACACAGACTTTTTCCATCTGTTAGTCCGTTAGATAGGTAGTTATTTTGAAATATTTGCGTAATATGTGCTTGTTGTAGTTTGCCTTTATACAATTATACAACACTTAAAAATATATATATATACATATATATAAATACTCATACTTAGGTACTTGTCATAATAATGACAAGGCTCTGAATTTTTTGACAATACGGATTACAAAGCTGGGGGATCAAACCTGCTCCTCTATCAAACGATCACAGTTCATTACAGGCAAGGGTGATAATCGAGCGAGTTAAATCGAACCCGCATTCCTTATTTATCTTCTATGAAAATAAAATAATTGTCGCTTATTACTATTATTAAATGTACAATGCGGGTGTTTTGTGCTTTTGAATCAAGGGTTCTTGACTCGGACATTTTGAATTTATTTAAAAGAGTTGACTTTAAATTTAATGGCGAAAAGTCACGCAAGCTTTCGTCATCATTATTCTTTGGAACAAACCTATTGCGTTGACTGTATTTTGTAGAAAATTATTACATAAAGTAGAGATGTGTTATGTAAGGTAACAGTATATTTTGTGAATCAACATGGTTGACCGTTAGTCGGTATGCAAAAATATTTGAGAGAATGACGTGTAATAATGTAACATGAACTAAATAGTATCATTGAAAAAATCGTCAATATTATAGTAACACTTACAAATCAATAACTTTACAATTTCTGCCTAAAGAGTACAACATTTAGCTCTTTCAACTGTTTAGCCATTTTTTTATTTTAGGAGCCATAATAACACTTTTTCGGGGTTCGTGGGTTAAGGCCCCCGGTGTGTGACGCCCCCGTTTTGGAGGCCCCCGATTCAATTAAGTTATAACAGCCGATTTCGTCAGAATAAAAGTCATTTGTACCAGATACCGCATTAGTGCTGTGTTAGCTTGATAGGTTCTACTTCAACAAATGATATGCAAGATTGGTTGTATGATTTTGAAGGAGAAACCCATCAGCCAGTTTAAATTCCTGCTTGTTGATTTATCAGATGTTTCATAATTGTGTCCATTCATGCGTGGTCTTAGCGTTCATTCCATTCAATTACGAGTAAACTCATTCAGAGCTATGTTTACCGGCACCCATGCCACAGCTCTGATGGAACAGCTAGGTCAATCTAGTGCCAGCCTAGGGTTTTTATATTATGAACAGCTGACGACTTTGCGTCTGATTTCCACTGCCTTCTTGACAACCTCTGTGGCGCGGTGGGCAAAGGTCCGCCTGAGGATTGCGGAATCGATTCCCATCTCGGGACAAATTTTTGTACGATCAACAGATATTTGTTACGGTTGTTTTGGTCGTTTTCTATAGATAGTAAAAATATTTATCAATGTAATGTATTGTAGCAGTCGTCTAGCACAAGCTCTGCTTAGCATGGGGCTAGATGATGCTGTGTGGATTGTCCAACTTTATTTATTTATTCTTGAAAATATGAAGCGTTTTCAAATTTGCCGTTGATCGGCTTTATCCGCAACCCAATTTCTCCTACTGCTCGGTTAAGGCCTGAAAACTTTTGTAGTACCACTTTTTGCGATCTCGTCTCTTGCAGGTTTGCCTTGCCTTGCGCTATAAACTAGGTCTGAAAACAACCAGCCATAGCTCAGTCTGAGTTTTCATTAGCTACTGCCTGTCACTGATAGGTGAAATCGAGGCCAATGGAAATAAAACAAAACACTATCGGAAAATAACAAACTAATCAGAAGAATTTTGTAATTTTCGCTAGTGTTTTGTTTTATGACCGAGTGGAACAGACGTATAGAAATTATGACGTTGGTATTTTGTTTTCACGGGACTGAAGCCGCTTGGGCTTCATAACGTTAGTATTTTGTTTTCGTGGGAGTGAAACCACTTGCACTTGTATCCACTCGGGCGCAGGTCTAGCTGTTTGCACACTTGAGCTATGGTCATCGGGGTCGTTCCAATTAAACAATATTACATTGTTACGAGGCCCGCCGAAGGAAGGGTTAATTGGTATTTGGCTCAAAGCTGATCTTTGGTCGCTGAGACCCGTGTCGTACACCTTTCGATTTCGTTCGACGGGTTAAGAGCTTAATTATTGATTTGTTGGGCAGCCTTTAAAGCACAATGCTTAGGATAAGCATAATTATTAAAACTATACATTTAAAAATTTCATAGAAAAAAAATCATAAAAAATTATTTGGTATGTACTTTGGCAGTAGCGGTCGTGGCGTAAAAAGTCCGTGGTCGTAAGAGTCGATTAAAGGAAGGACAGTAGCTTCCTTCTGGCAGTTTTTTCCGCTTACAAATTAGTTCTTTAGTCGTAATCAAATAGTAGAAAAAATGTAAACAATTGTAGATTGTTTGTAAAAGTCTGAATTTTACAAACAATCTACTGGTAGCTCAACTGATCCATTTCAATACCAGTCGGAAGCGTCCCCAAGACGCTGGCTGCATTGCCCCGCGCTATACGGCAATGCTGATGCGTTGACCATAATTGAAGTCAAGTCCATTGTAGACCAAGTCCATATCACTCACAACTGCAAGGAAATACAAATTAACTGTCTCCAGCCAGATGACAAAACAAATAACAACAGCTTCCTCTCTTTTCTCGCACATCCTTTACACTAAGGAGCATTTAGACTGAGCTAGTTTGGTAAGCACATGCCACTAAAGCAGTCAGCTATCATTTCAGACCAAAAATTCAAAATGCAAAATTCAATATCATTTATTTCTTTAGGCTCACAAAATAAGCACTTAGACAAATCATATTTTATGCTATTAATTATTATCAAATATTTTTTTTATTCACTTAAATTTTTTGAATTTAATTTCATTTTAGTAACTGTTTTGATCAGAAAAAAAACAATCTGGTAAGGCCTCTCACGCTATCGGAGGTTTGAGGAGGTTCGATTCCCATCTCGAGACAAATACGGTTTCAGAAATTTATTTATCAAAAGAATATTCTGTAAAATACTCGTACGATCTGTAGATATGACTGTCTAAATGCTTTCTATCCATAAATATATCAATCTGTTTAGCTATGCAACCTAATAAGTATATCAGTTATCTTTTATTTGGGGCTAGATGATGCTGAGGATGGTCCAGGATTATTGATTTATTTGGCGCACCACGGGTTCTCTTTACATAAAGGTCTTTAGGCACGCCGCAACCCCTTTTGAGATTCGAAGGGCTTCTATAGACTCAAACCTCGTTTTTGCGTTGAAATTTTCCTACCCCGTCATCTATTAGCTCACCGCCCAATATTTAAATTCAAAAACATCGTAATACGTATCAATTATAAGGCAGATGTCACCGTTTAAGGCAGCACTCAATTAAAGCAAGTGAGCACAATTACAGATGGCGTCATCGTCAGAAGACGTGTGGACGAATTAAAACTAATGGGTGCTCGTTGGTTCATGTATATAGGTTACCTACTGCTGGGTGGGTTTAGGAAGAACTGGGTAGAATTAGTAAATATTTTTTATAAAATACCTACACTTGAAAAACATGACCCTGCCTCGCGAGTAAAAGTTCTTGATTAGTCTAATAACTGTAGTTGTATGGTTTAGATAAGTCGCTTTGTTCTCGCTAGACCCACACCGCCTTATTAGATAGTAGCTCTATAAAAAATCTTACAATAGATTCGATGTTCTGTAGTAAACTTAAAGAATATCTTATTTCTAAATGTTATTATTACTCCATTAACAAATTATTGAATGATACATCTAAGTTCTAACTATTTGGCTACCTGAATTAATAAGTAACTACATTCCTAGTTATTACTGAAATTGATTTGATTCTTGTGCATAATATTGTATTAATTAATATGGTACTAGATACCTATTGTTATTATTTATAAATAAATTACTGCGCCCTTACAGGGTACATGTACCTACTTCTAAGCTAATAACGCGTTTGCTAAAATTATGGGGACAATGTATGAGCAATAAATTAATAGATACACGTTCCGTTATGGTCAACAATTGACGGAGATATCGGTAAACAACATAAAAACCCAAACAACTGAGCATAGAACCTCCTCCTTTCCCGAAGTCGATTCAAAGTGCGTAAAAGCTAAGAAGACTTAAGAAAAAAAACGAATGGGCCTGCGTAACGTAACTCTTGAAATTAAAAACGCAATTCACCAGAATTGGGCTAGACCAAAAATAATAATATCCAATTAAAAGGCAGCACGCATGAAAACGTAATTAACATGTAACCGCCTTTAACAAAGTAGGTTAATTTTTAATTACTCGTTCAAGACGAACCGTCATGTCACTTTAAATGAAGCAATATGCCCATGGTCTTTATATTGTAGAATGGTTTATTAGGTTTGATTGAGTGTGCGAACTGATATTGGTATAATATTCTGAATCTGTATCATCATGATCATCATCATCAGCCTGTGATAGTCCACTGCTAGACATAGGCCTCCCCTAATGAGCGCGGCTTCAGCTTGACGCATACAGCACGTCCTTCGCAGGTCTTCATCCCACCTGGTTTTAGGGCGTCCTACACTGTTACCTACCTTCCTTCCTTCCTACCTTCACGTTAACGTAGTCTCCACTCAAGAACACGTTTAGTTTACCCCAGCCATTGTCGGTTCTTCGTGAGATATGGCCGGCCCACTGCCATTGCAGATTGTCCGACATTATTTATTTATTTACTGTGTTTTCTCTCTAAAGCTGTATCGTTTCTTATAACTTCAAGAGAAGTCTGACAATTCCATGACTTCCTTACCTAATTAAAAACTCTCGTTACCTCCCTTTGTTTATCATCATTTCCTTGTGCAATAATAAAAAATATTAATGCTCCCTGCCAAATGTACCAAACCTACCCTAATCGCATTAGGTGCCTGCAACCGTTCACGGGTTATTATGTTTATTCGTTTTTATTTCGGGGGAGGAACTACAGGATTCATCTTTGTTAGGAAATTAGAGGAATTAGGGGTAAATAATACCCTAGACGCCGTAAGAAATTATAATCTTCGGGTCACAAAATGGGTGCTATTTTTAAAAACAAAAATAAACACTAAAGTCATTTAAAACAGGATATTTACCATGATTTGAAACTGTACCGAAATAATATAAAACTCAAAAATTAAATCATGGTAAATATCCCGTTTTAACTGACTTTAGTGTTGATAACCATGATAGTTTCAAAAGTTTAAATAAAATCTGAAATTAACTCTGTTGCCGCCTTTTTTACGATTTTACAAGTACTAATTGTCGATTTGAAATGCTTCCTTTAACCCAGCGTGCGTAAGGTTTAAATTTGTAACACGGTGCGTAAGGTTTTATTAGCAAGTTTTATTGAATACTAGCAGCGCCCCGCGGCTTCGCCCCCGTGGAAATCTATGCGTAAAACGGTTTAAATGTGATAAAAAGAATCCTATGTTAGACTCCTGGTTCTAAGCTACCTCTCCACCAATTTTCAGCTAAATCGGTCCAGCCGTTCTCGAGTTATAAGTGTTGTAACAAACACGACTTTCTTTTATATACATATATAGATTAATTTGAACATCCTTTTAAAAATGTAACAGGTAATGTAAAAACTAATAATTTTATTTAAATATATAGGTAATTTTTGTAGTGATTTTCAGTCCTTTGTGCGGTGGTTTGTTTAGAAACATTCCATTTAATTTAACATTGTTATGCTAAAAGATGAAAGTACTAAAGTTCTAACACAACTACACGTTTCGCTACCTCCTAACAACACATAAAACCTTGCTAAATAACTATTTAGACGTAACTACTGTACATAAAAAACTATATTACGAAACACCATAAACCAAAGGTGATGATATGAAACCATAACCTTTGCACACGCGCATATTAGGCTAATAATTTAACATACTTGTGTTAATTATGTTCACAAACACTAAAAACTGTTTACGACACCTGCCTACCTATCGCAAACATTGCACAATGCTTTATTGGTCAACTTGTGTCTGCCCGCGGCTTCGCACGCGTTGTTTCTCTTATTAGAACTGATTTATGGGATAAAATCCTATGTTCTATTGCAGGCCTAGAACTCTAGGCCTGAAATAGAACATAGGCTTTTTGCATACAGGTTACCTGTATGCGTAAAAGATAGGTAGATAATTCATTATAGCACACTTAAACATACAACAAACAATATAATAAAATTTCAAAATATGTAATAATTTGGCGGTCTTATCGCTCAAAAGCAATCTCTACCAGACAACCGTGAATGGATAGGATCGTTGGATTTAACAAGGGGATCTGTGTGCATTATTATGTAGCTAATACAAATTACAACATAATATTTATAAAATAAGATTATATTTCAGACGGACTCGTTTAGTAGTTTTAGCGTGAAGACGTAACAAACATCCATCCATCCATATAACATCCAAACGCACGCATTTCTTGTGTGATGACTCTGTACATAACTCAATAATAATAATAAAAAATAAAAAGCCTTCCAAAGGACCGGCTCACTTTATGGCCCGAGATCATGGTAAATGAGAGACATAATAAAAATAATAAAATAATAAATAAAAATAATAAAATAATAAATAAAAATAATAAAATAGACGACCGATGTGGCGCGGTGGGCGAAGGTCCGCCTGCGACGCAGGAGGTTGCGGGTTCGATTCCCGCCTCGGAACAATTGTGTGTACGATCTGCAGATATTTGTTCCGGGTGTACTGGTCGTTTTCTATGTATAATTAAAAAATATCTATCTATGTAATGTATTGTATTATGTATATCAGTTATCTAGTACCCATAACACAAGCTCTGCTTACCTTGGGGCTAGATAATGCTGTGTGAATTGTCCAAGCAGTATTAGTATTATTTATTTACCAAAAACACAAATCATTTTAAGATACAGTGGCAGTGGAACTCAAACTAAGCAAGAATGCTTGTATCTTGAGGTCCGTGAGTGCGTTTGACAGGAAGGATTTACTTAATAGACTTGTTTACAATACTTTACTCTTCTCTCGTAGCTTAGTTCTTAAGAATACAAGCAGCTACCTTATGCATAAAAAGTAGCTTTAGTGTTATTCCAGGTTACTTTGTTCATTTGCAAAGTTTTACTACCATCTGTTCAGTAACTTTAGGTTTCAGTGGTAAACAACATTTTTATAACTTTAGTTACTGTCTCCTTCGTTTTAGTTGTAAAGAGTGTTATTTTATCTTCTACCAAATATTGCAGTCTTAAATTATTGTATACTAGTTTTTGCCCGCGGCTTCGCACGCGTTCTTTCTTTGGAAACGTTTTAAGGTTATTTCTATCCCATGGGAATTTATTCGTTGGATAAAAAGTAGGCTATGTTTTATTCTGGGCCTAGTATCACCTGTATGCAAATTTTTATTTTTCCCGATCCGTTCAGTAGTTTTTGTGTAAAAGAGTAACAAACATCCATACACAATACACAAACTTTCTCGTTTATAATATTAATAGGATGGATAAGAACTAAATCGTTCGTATTTAGTGGAATTACTAAGTCGAACCTAATCCCGACCTAGATGTTGAGATAATCGGTGTTTAATTCGAAGCTACCACTCGATATTTTGTCAATCAATTTCACATCACAAAATATCAATTCAATTGAATTAAATTGATATTTTGTAAATTTTTGCAATATTAAACGAGATATATTGCCAGAATTGCCCTCGTGTGGTTTATTCGAATCAAATACTCAATATTTTGACAGTTCTTGACATATTGATAAGTAGTCTTCCAGGCAATTATATTGCCAGAATTGCCATCCTGAAATATACAGTTTTCTAACCGCCATTATTCTTTTACAGACGCTTGCGGCCTATCAGACGTCTCCCACATAGAAAGTCTTCAAGAAAAGTCTCAGTGCGCTTTAGAAGAATACTGCAGAAGCCAATACCCAAACCAGCCAACTCGCTTCGGGAAGCTACTCCTTCGACTACCGTCTCTCCGAACCGTCAGCTCAGCGGTCATCGAGCAACTTTTCTTCGTCAGGCTGGTCGGGAAGACACCCATCGAAACCTTGATCAGGGATATGCTTCTGTCCGGTAGTTCATTCTCCTGGCCATACATGGCCACCATGTGACATACGATGTGGCGGCAACTGGCAACGGCTTGATCCTCGCCTTTCGGCTTCCCACCGTACCTGCCGCAGTTCGACCTCTACCGAGAACATCGGGAGGATACTGTGACCTCTTCAACTGAGGTCCATGGCAGGGAAGGGAACGCCGAGCCGAAGACGGCATTCAGGGACACGGAAATCACCGAGCCAAAGAAGACCATGACGATAGACAGTCTTCTGAACCTAAAGGACTCGTGCTCAGATTAGACTTTTGTAGTTAAGTGTGGGATAATATAGTGTTTGTTAGTTGATTTTGTTCCTTTGTAAAAATGTAGCGTAGGTTATTTAATGTAAATAAAATGTTATTGTAAATGATTAGAGTAGGGTAAGCTGTTTTCTACTTGTAACTTGGAATGAAAGATCGTCATGACATGTTTCTTTGAATCGTATTCTCAGACATAAAAACCATATAGGGAGATATACCTATTATTCGTGAACATGTAAACAGTCCAGTTTCTGTCTTAGGTGAAATACAATAGAGTTGAATTTTCAATTTTAACTTATAATAAAGTTTTGAAGAGTAATGTACCTAATTCTTGTTTGAGAATACGACAGAAGTCAATGAAAATATAAGGGAAATTATGTTGTGTGAAAAGCAATCTTGGATTCAACGCAATAAGGTGTAAATTCGTCGTGCAATGTTGATGTGTAGAATAGAAATAGAAAGATATTACTCGAACTTGAATGTTTGAAATTATTTTTATTTTATCTGATTTGTACTTAGTACGTTTTGTTCTAAGCCAGGAATTTAAATCTTAGGTTGAAGGCAAAGGGACTAGAAAAGAAAGCAACCGTTTTTTTTACATACATGTAGCTAAAACTAAAAAGACTTGTATCTTATTTCTGGTTTAAAACAAAACGTATTATAATACACAATATGTACAAAATAATATATTAATTAAATAAATCCTATGTAATTTCTCGCTGGTGCTGTTTTCTCAAATTATTATAGGTTTTTTTATAAAAAGACACAAAAAACACAAAATTCCATAACGCATTTATAAACTTGTTCCTGATACTAAACGGTTATAATTTTTGTAAATACCTACTTGAACATTTTCTATCTGTCTACTCCTAAGCTTTAATACATTTACATAGAAATTATATATTCTTTTTGCTACAAAACCAAATCCGCAAAACTATTAAAATGGAGTTGCATTTTTTATATTTTTTCAACTTTTCTCCTGCCAATGTGTAAGGCATTACTAATGTATTTATTCGCAATAAAATGTACAGAGGTTGTATGTAATATATTGTGTGTATGAAGACTGTAAGGAAATGTATAAAAGTGAAATATATACAAATTAAAAATGTCGATCTGGATAACGAAGTTTTTATATATCCCATCCTTTACTCAGTCCCTAGACAAGAAGCATACGAATCAGGAAATCTATAATTCTATTATAAAATAAATATCTATAAATAAACTAGCGGCCCGTCCCGGCTTCGCCCGGGTTGTCATTTGTTTCAGGCAATTTTTTAAAGTTTTTCTCTTTTTTCTCTCCGTAAGAACCGTCCTCGTTCTTCAAGGAATATTCTAAAAGAAGAATTAGCGAAATCGGTTCAGCTACTCTCGAGATTGGCGCTTAGCAACTTATTCAGCAATTCATTTTTATAGTATACAAGCGGCCCATCCCGGCTTCGCCCGGGCGGTCATTTGTATCAGGATTTTTTTAACCGTAAGAACCATCCTCGTACTTCAAGGAATATTCTAAAAAAAGAATTAGCGAAATCGGTTCAGCTGCTCTCGAGATTTGCGCTTAGCAACAAATTCAGCGATTCATTTTTATATTATACTAGCGGATCTTCCCGGTTCGCACGGTTTTAGTACGGATCCCTAACTTTGTTGAAAATATAATATAGCCTATGTTAACCGGGGATAGTGTAGCTTCCTAACAGTGAAAGAATTTTTCAAATCGGCCCAGTAGTTTCGGAGCCTATTCATTACAAACAAGCAAACAAAAAATCAAACCTTTCCTCTTTATAATATAGAAGAAGAAGATGGAAAGAAGACAGGTATCAAATTATTCGAAAGAGGTAATAACTACCGTAAACGGGGTGTATAAGGGTTTAGGGGTGAATAGGGAAAAATCTGAACTGAAATAATCATTAAAAATTAACTACTATTGTTTGTGGTTACACAAACAATTCTTTATTATTTTGAACTAGCTACGCCCCGCGGTTTCACCCGCGTGGTGATAGATATTTTGGATGATATACAATATATCGTTATGAATGACCATATGTGTTATTCTGATATGTAAGCTTATTGTGAAGTTTCATCAAAATCCATTCAGTCGTTTTTGCGTGAAAGAGCAACAAACATCCTCACAAACTTTCGCTTTTATAATATTAGTAGGAAGAAAGTCGTAGTAGAATACTGAATTAGTGAGCTGGCAACATTCGTTTGACATGAAGTTAGTTTGATAAATAGGTATCTGTTCAAATTATGATTTAAAGATCTAATCATACATAGGGACAGACAGACAGCGGGAAGAGACTTTGTTTTATACCATGTAGTGATTTGTCGCGTGCCTTTTGATTTACTCAGTCGCTCCATGACCACCATCGCTGTAACGCGATGAAAACGTAAGTAACGTAATAAAACATGGTTCTCTGATAAGATTGCTCCATGGTTGTCTGGTAGAGATCTAAGAGTCCAAAGTCACTCAGCGAGGCTATGGAAAGAGCTATACTCGGAGTTTCTCTGAAGGATAGGATTCGTAACGAATACATCCGACAGAGAACCAAAGTTATCGACATAGCTCTAAGAATTAGCAAGCTGAAGTGGCAGTGGGCCGGCCATATCTCGCGAAGAACCGACGGCCGCTGGGGCAAACGTGTTCTTGAGTGGAGACTATGACTTGGTAAATGTAGTGTAGGACGCCCTCCGACCAGGTGGGATGACGATGTCTATGGCCTATGTCCAGCAGTGGACTGCTATAGGCTGATGATGATGATGATGAAAGAATTTTCTATCTATGTATAACAAAAGGTAAGGCGATAAATACCCAATAAATTAATCTTTAATATGTAAACAAACCACGAAAGTTTAAAAAGATGTACTGACTAAAAGTTTGGTACGAAATTTCGAAGCCTTCCATTAAATAGTTCGTAACCAATAATGCGCTATGGCGCTCATTGGGGGAGGCCTATGTCCAGCAGTGGACTGCTATATGCTGATGCTGATGATGATGAACCAATAAATGAGCATGGGAATTCAAGTCATTCCATCGCGTGGCAATACCCAGAGGTACCCACGCGGTGTTAGGTGCAGATTACAACAGGTGCGCACGCGATCCGTGATTTGGGACGCCTGCGCCCACGCGTGGGAAACTGGGACTGCTTGTTGACTGTGGTTTGTATGCCGCTAATTAGTGGGAAGGGTTTCGCTTCCGGATTGTTTTGTTTGTAATAGCGGGTAGGGATTTTTATGGGTATTTAAGGAGTTTGTTTAAATAGGAAGCTTTGTAGTTGAATCCTACTAATATTATAAACGCGAAAGTTTGTAAGTATAGATGGATGTTTGTTACTCTTCACGTAAAAACTACTGAATGGATTTCGATGAAACTTCACAATAATATAGCTTACATATCAGAATAACACGTAGGCTATACAATTCATAAAGATATATTGTATGTTATCCAAAATATCTATCACCACGCGGGTGAAACCGCGGGGCGCAGCTAGTATCACATAAATGACACTTTGACACTGATCTATGTACCTATATTAGTAAAGTAAAGTAAAGTAAAAGTAAAGTAAATGTATCTGTCTGTCTATCTTGTAATGCCTAAACGGCTGAACAGATCTGAATAAAATTTTGCAGAGTAAATAGTACACATACTAAGATACATGTATCTTGTGAACGGACATAAATACTTGAAAAGCGCGTTCAAAGCCACGGGCAGCTCCTATTTTAAATATGATAGTTCGGATGGCGGTTTGTTACTCTTTCATGACGAAAAAATTGAATATTATGTAATGTTAACATAGTTTATAAACCATTTGGCACATAGATTTCCACGCGGGAGAAGCGGCGGGGCGCAGCTAGTTTATTTCAGCTTACATAGCCTTCCACTAAAAGCCAACTTACCAAGTCCCCACCTGCACCCAAATTACTACACAATATAAAACACCAATAAGTTCCCACAAACAAATCACGGAAGAATGACAAATTAAAACAATAATTGTTCAACAACACCTGTGTTGTGCTGTCGAGGGTTGTCGAGGGTAGTGCCGGAATGTTGGGCAGTCACGCAACGGTGCCCAGGCTAATGTGGAACAGCTGATTGTAGTGGATTCAGAAAAGTATGTAGGTAAAGTTAAATATCTCTCTCTCTATCTGAGGAGTATGGCTTAGAGTGCGGTGTTAGGCAGGGCGGGATAACTTCTGGCCTCTTGTTTAACCTGTATATTAATGAGCTCATTGGTGAACTCAGCAGCACTCATTCCGGTTGTTTTATTGATGAAGTATGTATGAACAATATAAGTTACGCGGACGATATGGTGCTGCTGGGTCCATCGGTGGGCTCTATTCAGAAGCTTGTTAAAATTTGTGAAAACTATGCGGCGGGGCATGGGCTAACATACAATTCTAAAAAAAGTGAAGTCCTTATATTCAAAAGTGGAAATGTAAGGCCTGCCTATGTTCCGCCGATAGTGCTCAATGGTGCGGCTCTGAAGGTAGTTGATGCATTTAAATACTTGGGACATATTGTAAATGAGACCCTAAGCGATGACGCAGACGTTGAAAGGGAGCGTAGAGCGCTGGCTGTACGGGGAAACATGATTGCGCGTAGGTTCGCACGCTGCTCGAGAGAAGTAAAAATCACTCTATTTAAGGCCTACTGCCAGTCCTTCTACTCGAGTAGCCTCTGGCTCAACTGCACCCGACGGGCAGCCAGCGCTCTACGTGTCCAGTACAACAACATTTTCAGGATGCTGATGCGGCTGCCTCGCTTTTGCAGCGCGTCTGGTATGTTCGCGGAGGCGCGCACGGACGGCTTTCATGCGATTATTCGTAAAAAAGTCGCTTCCCTACTTCAGCGTGCGCGAGCCAGTAGCAACGGCATCCTGAAAATGATTGTTTCACGTCTGGACTGTCCCATCCAATACAAATGGATGAAAATATTGATGGGGTCGATATCCATATAAATGTCCTATTAGGTTAGTAAGTTTTCATTTTGTGTTTTTATTAATATTCCACTCATTTAATTATTAATATTATTATTATTTATTTTTTTTTAATTTTCCCTTAGTTATATTATTCTATTTTTTATTTAATTTTATTTGATTTTATGACTGATCTATTTTAATGACATTTTATTTTTAATTTTGTATGTTTTTATTTTTAAGTTTGTATATGGATTGAAAATCTGATAATAAATGAGTTAATTAAATAAATAAAAATGAACTATAAACTTAGGATATATTATAAACTAGCCCCGCGGCTTCGCCCGTGGAAATTTCTGCGCAATTTTACCATATTTTCTCACCGTATAAACCTTCCCTGGACTAAGACATCGAAACCAAAATCAGCAAAATCGGCCCAGCCGTTCTCGAGTTTTAGCGAGACTAACGAACAGCAATTGGTTTTTATATATAAGAGATTATCTTTATTGTAGGTACAGAGGAAAAAACGTAAATAAAAACATGTAGAGTTTGTTTATATAACACTAAGTATATACTATACAAGTAAAAGGCCAGACGGTTTGACACTGATTCCTTGGAAGTTAGGTCGGCCTTTAGTTTGGGATGCCACTTATGTATACGTAGATACCACAGCGCCTTCTTATCTTGTGTGGGACATCAGTAAGGGCCGGCTCCGCAGCAACATCAGCAGACGGAATCCCTCAAACGGCGAAAATACTTTAATCTTGACCAAGGCACTGAGAGATTTCACGCACTGAGAGCCCGGTCTACAACCAGTGCACTCAGCTACAACTCGATTCCACGAGGCAATTTGATCCATGAGGATTTTTCTTAATTTCAGTCGCTTCCCGAACCATTCTTTTGTAGTAATTTCTTTCATTCATCAAAGAATAACAAATATAATAGTACAATATCAAAACTGATGTAATTACTTCACTTAAAACCTTCCAGGGCGGTCAGTTAACACTTTGACTGCGATTTTTTTCGACGACTGCGGTCTTTTTTTTAACCTAAAAAATTCGTGCTGCCGCTCTACACAGCGGTTGTGTTGCGCCGCACATGCGTATCGTTCGAAAAATATTACGGCTGTGCTGAGTCACAAAGATCTGTATTTTCTCATCCGCTGCGCTAGTGTGGATTTACGCATATTAGTCACTTGTAGATAACACATACCGTGTGATTTCAGCAGTCAAAGTGTTAACGATGAACGCCACTGTACCTACATCCAATTTGTCTGAAATGTAGACTTGGGTCTTGGTCTTGTAGAAGAAACGTGTTTTCAGTTATATTTCTATCACAAATTCTTTACACTGATTCTCATCGATTGGTATATTTAATTTTTATTGAATCTGAGCACGTGGACAGGTGTACAAATGTGTACAAATCGTGCAATCAGTGCAGAGGTCAGACGTCACCAACCGTTGGTCACGCACCGTGCTCCTTTTGTGGTCGACGCGGCAGCGGCGGCGGTAGTGGCCACCGGTGCAATTACCGATGACAGTGGTTTAACGGCTGTGATTTAATTTCATTTGAGCTTTTTGACATTTTGAAGGAGTAATTACAATGGTTGTGAAGGGTAGTAATACCTTGAACCTTTTTTATTTACAATTTTTATAATTTATCGCTATATTTTTGGCAGCTTTTGAATTAAAGATTGTTTTTGATTGATTTGAATTGAAGACTATTTGCCTTTACTGTGTTCTATGAGATGAGACAAAACCGACAAAATAATAAAAATAAAACACGACTTGATCGTGATCCTTCAATGCTAGGCTAGGCAAGAACAAACTCAGCCCTTTCTTTAAGGTAACTTTAGTGAGTCAAAGTCGGTACCTAAATAACTTATTCTGAATCTTGTAGTTGAATTTATTGCATTGCAGTATGTACGAAAGTAAGCACAAAGTTAATCGAAGAGTTTTACCCTGACTCAATTACCAGGCAATAAGACATACATACATACATAGCAGTAGCTTAGCACATAGGACAATTAAGTAAAACTTCCTCATTCCATCCTTTTCAGCTTCAGAGCTTCAGTTATAGGCGGTGGGCGTGGCAAAGGTCAACCAATGGGGTCACAGGTCGCGACCCGAACTCGCGGGGTTGCCTTTATAGGTGAGTAAATCGCGCAAACTCCTTCGCTTCATCGCCTATTGATTTACTCCGAGCCGAATGTTGTACGCCCCTGAAACTGTAGTTACTTATGTACAAAAGCCTTGTGCCGCCTGAAAATGTTTGTGACTCCTATAGCTATCTTTAGTATGCGTATTTAAAACTAACATTTAAATTGAAGAATCCTTGTTAGCCATCGTTGTATAACATCATCACCATCAGCCTATAATAGTCCACTGCTGGACATAAGTCTCCCCGAATGAGCGCCAGAACGCCCTGTCTGTAACTTCTCCCACCTGCCCGGAGGGCGTCCTACACTACGTTTGCCGAGTCGCGGTCTCCACTCAATAACACGTAATACCCCAGTCGTTATCGGTTTACAAGGAACTTCACAAGTGTTTTACTCAAAGCCAAACACATAATTTCAATAAAAAAAGATTTATTTATAGTCTATAATAAAATATTGTGACAACGGGCGGTCTTATCACTAAAATAGCAGTCTCTTCATACAACCTTTGAATAATATATCCCGTTATTAAATACAGGGCCTTAAAATAATATCAAAACAAGTCAATAGCAACAGCGTAAATATTTTCTCCCATTGTAAGTATAAACTAGATGAGATGTGAGATAAAGACAGACAGACACACAGACAGACAGATCTTTGGTAAACGGTACGATGCGTGTACACCTAGATCATTGTAGCTATCGGACAGGAGAGGTGTGGAGATTCTCTTCATTTAAAAAATATTTTGTTTGCCAGTTTTTATTGTTAAAATTTTGCGTTAGGTTTTGTGTTTTTGACGTTAATAAAAGCGCTAAGTTCCTATACAATTTTATAATGTAAAATTTTAGTTTTGTTTTGTCAAACCTACTCGTCGTAATGCCTGGTATACTGCCATTAAGCTCCGTTAAACCTTCTAGGCTAGAAGCTGACTATCTTGTCAAAGTTTATTCCCCCTTGTTCGAGAAATAAAACATGCGTGGAGGTTTTAAAGATGTATTGAATAATTATTTATAATGTTACAGAAAAATAGCATGTGATCGGATCTGTATCGCACAGGAAGAGAAAGTTGACAAACAAATTGTTGCCAGTTTATACAAACAATAGAATGTTACCATAATAACTAACTTAAGGCTGATCCACACAATCATGCCTAATTAGGCTCGGTTCAGACGATTTATGTTGAGATCGTTCTCAACACCCCTGATACATACATTAACCAGTAAATAAAATAAATATGGTATTGCTGGACAATCCGCATCATTTAGGGCTTATTTGTAAATGTTGTGTCATGCATGAGGAACAAACTTAACACTTTGATTGCTGAAATCACATGGTATGTGTTTTCTACAAGTGACTAATATGCGTAAATCCACACTAGCGCAGCGGCTGAGAAAATACAGATCTGTGTGACTCAGCACAGCCGAAATATTTTTCGAACGAAACTCATGTGCGGCGCAACACAACCGCTGTGTAGAGCGGCAGCACGAATTTTTTAGGTTAAAAAAAAGATCGCAGTCGTCGAAAAAAAATCGCAGTCAAAGTGTTAAGTAAAGTGAGCTTATGGGTGATAGATAAATTATAGACTTAATATATTACATACATACATAAATATATTATAACACCATGTAATCAGTAAGTATCCCCTACCAGTTTCTACCTATTCGTAAAGTTCAAACAAGGTTCTTTTCTATCCAACCTACTTACATAACGATAAATAATTTTGTCCTTACGTATTTTAGTGAATTCCTATTCAGAAGGTTATAAATTACTAAAGATTTTCCTACAACCCCTAGAAAACATGTTAACCTCTCCACACCATCAAAGTTCCACAGCCTGCGCCTAATCGCGCGGGTGGTCGCGCCTGATTGTGATTGACAGCAGCGCGTCACTCCTGAACTGGCACCACTGGCGGCTGGATCGCTGCGCACCGTGTCCATTGCTTGTCTTCATTCCAGACATCACTCTAAGGGTAAGATCTAGCAAAGACCGCCGCTCAGTGTAATCGACCTCTTTAAAAGACTAAACTAAATTTAAAACCTATATCTATTGTAAGTAACTATACCTAGCTCTGTGTTATCAACGTCTTAAAAATACTAAAATAAGTTAAATATTTGTAAGTACCTATTGCTCAGCCCCTGTCTTAAATGATTTCTACGCAGTTGCTAATTTTAGCTTTACATTTTACTCTGGGTTTTGGAATATAGTGCTTACAAAAATCGTTGCTGAGTATCGATTTAAAATTTTGCGTAGCCCCGATAGGCTTAAATAAAATTAATTTTTGCTCTCAAGTTAAAATTCGTTTGTTTTAGGCAAAAAACCCATATCACAAAAAATTACACAGATTCAAAAAATATAAGCATAGTTAGGTGGTGCACCGCGAATTATCCAGATTTATTTATTTATAGATATATTAATAATTTCCTTTACGAATAGAAATCATGTCCTTTATCATAACCGAAGGTTACTATACCACATAACTTGACGTGCCCTCTGTACCAACACATTCGACTACCCCACGAACAAATCCGTCAATGTACAACGCTTACAAGCAAAAAGTCGTTAAAACCGTAGATGTATCCAGAGTAGTACAGTTCGAAAGCTCTCAAAGGTGCCTATAGAAGTGTAGTCTATAGAATGACAGGTCAGTGTGAAGATGGACAGTATAGAAGACATAGATTGATACTGTAGCCGGCAAACAAAGTTAATGGAACATTCGCTATTAAAAGGTTATGTTTAACTTTATTACCCATAAATGTGCTCTCAATGATTAGTTTCGTTGGTTTTCCATTCGTGTAAAATTAGTAGGGGTTATAGGTTATTATGCTTTTTGTTTAGGGTAGAAATGATTCAGTGGAAAGCTAAGATATTAAAGTTGTTTATATTAAATCGAGTTTCTATTCAATAAATAAATAATGCTGTTCTGATGCTTGTAAACCAAACAAATAATAAATAATGCTGGACAATTCATCATTATTTATTATTCATTATATGTTTATTCACAGCATTATCTAGCCCCGACCTAAGCAGAGCTTGTTTTATGGGAATAGATTTTTTTAAAAATACATAGATTACCCGTTACGAACCAAATATCTGCAGCTACGAGTAGTACAACCATTTGTCTCGAGGCGGGAATAGAACCCTTCGCCCACCGCGCTAAAGAGGTCCTATTGAAGATTATTCTCATCTCCGCTTCCATTTAGTAAAGTAAAAAGTTCTTGACTAGTTTCACTTCACAGTATATCTATCTAGGTGTGCGACACCCCACCGACCCCTGTTCCGTTATTGGCGATAAGTGGCGCCTCCCGGCGTCTATTCCAACAAAGTGCGGATAAGGACGACAGGGACGCCCTGAGACGTTTGTTTTTTCACGTCCACGACAATTCATTGATGTTGGTGCACATGAGGTGGGAAAGTTAGGATATGTCCCAAGATAAGTTTCTTGTCTAAGTGGTCTTTTGTAAGCCTAACAAAAAGAATTTCGATTTTTTTATTTTTGAATTTCGTTTGGTAAATTCGAACGTTGATGTCTTTATGAAAAGGTTTATATTCAATGACATTTAGTAGGTCTTTCCTGTGAAAATATCAGTGTGAACGTTTACTTCAGTTACTCTATTGACGACCGATGTGGAGCGGTGGGCGAAGGTCCGCCTGCGACGCAGGAGGTTGCGGGTTCGATTCCCGCCTCGGAACAATTATGTGTACGATCTGCAGATATTTGTTCCGGGTGTTCTGGTCGTTTTCTATGTATAATAAAAAATATCTATCTATGTAATGTATTGTATTATGTATATCAGTTATAACACAATACAACCTCTGCTTACCATCGGGTTAGATAATGCTGTGTGGATTGTCCAGCATTATTTATTTATTTATTCTGTGACCACGGCGCTTGCAACTGAGCTGAAATAACAACAAAAACATCGCGTTATCATTGTAATAACTTTTGAATATCAATTATTTAATCGAATCCTTAAGTTATACTGAAATCATAAAATCTTTTGTCTATAGGTACCTATGTATGTTTTGGCTATTCAAGATATTGAAGAAATATTTTGCATGCACCCTAACTAAATAAAAATGAATCTTGAAGACAACACAGCGGAAAAAAAATTATTTGGTGTGGTATACCTCGTATTTACCTATTCAGTTGTAGAACCTAATTTAATAACACAATATTTATGATAAAACTCCACAATAAATTGGTGCTATCTTCAGATATATCCCCAAAAACCCTTTCCCCTCTGCACCAGCGGTCGTCAATTTCATTAGGGTCGCACTTCCCGCTAAAACAATGTGCGGCTACTTCCGATATTGTCACGTTCACTTCGATGGGGTGGATTAGGTTTTTTATCGCGGTCTTTGTTTATGGTTTGTCCCTTGGTTTTTGGGGAAGTGAAGTGCGAAAATTGATCTAGTTTTTCTTAAAACTAACTATTACTTTATAACTTACTATTTTTGCCAAGGTGCCTTGGACTTAACGAGGCACCTAGGCGAGAATAGTAAGTAAGAATAGAAATACACTTAAATATATTAATAAATTAATAATACATTGTTTTTTTGGCCTAGTATTCTAGGCCCAAAAAGTACTACCAAATGTGGATACTTGGCCTTATTGAATTATGCTAAATTATCCATATTTTGGCACAATGATTTGTGATGTGGAGATAAATATGGAGTCAGTATGTGGGTCAAAGATTTTCGTACCTAAGAAATTAAATAATATCCCAAAAAAATCGATTTCGACGGGACTCGAACCGGCGACCTTCCCCTATCTTCATACCTATTTATGAAAGCCGTCAAAATGTCAGCAAATTATGGCGATATAGGAACATTTAGGTAAGGTTTCTGAAATAACGTAAGATTACAATAGGCCAACAAAAGCGATTGCTGAGAGAATTTGGAGGAGTTATATGCCCAGCTGTGGGACAAAATAGGTTAGTTTTAGAAAAGTAAGCCTTTATGAGCAATAAATTTATCCAACATCGCACATCTTTTAAAATAGGACTAGGTAGGTAGGTACCTTTCTTGTAGGTACTACACTAGTATTGCCAACAAACCCAGTGCCTCCCTATAAACCTGGGCAATCAAACCGCCCCACTCAAAAACATCTGTCGCGTAAAAAGTAAATTTTCCCAACCTTTTAGCAAATTCGGAGTTCCTACCCGAATTGTCCCAATTTACATAGTCATAAATACATTTGATTCGAGTATTGTCTTGGGCTGAGGGTGGAAAGTCACCCAGGGGCCTACCCCAGGGTAGGGTTGATGGTAAAATAGTCAGATAATCGGAAAAGCCGGAGTTTTTGCAAACTTTATCCGACTACAAATGTAACTTAAAAGCTAAGGTTGTGAATGCAAACTTTGGGAAACCAGCAGAAGATAATAATCAAGTTCTTGCGTTTTAAATACATAAGAATGTTATTATTATGTATCTACTACTAAACAGTAATATTATACTTATGGTTATACTACAAGCACACAGGTACTGTCCATGATCCTATCCATCCATGGTTGACTAGTAGAGATCTCGATTGAGCGCTATTGATCGATAAGACTGCCTATTGTTACTTCATTTTTATACATACATAATTTCTAATGTTAGTGTGCAATAAAGAATTTTCTATCTATCTATCTACACTTATGCTTACTTATTTAGTTCATCCTAAAGCTTAATACTTCAAGCTCTGTTCACTTGGGGCATGGATATTTTTCACAGCAGTAAAAATATCCAGCACCATTAATTTTAAACTTGGGTCTTATCCGGCCAAAACCGATATATTCATCCTGAACATTTACCGTCTTTTTAAAAAAGATAAGGAGCTTTGTCTGGAAACTGTTGGAAACTCTACCGCCCCCAAGGGTTTTTTTAGCTAAGATAAGACATGTCACGGGTTGACAGATGTCGGTGACGTTTGCAGCGTGAGTAAAACAAGCGACAAGCGATGTCGTTTGTTATTATGGCGTTTTGTTTTACCGCGCCCCTGCGCTGGTGAAAAGAATGATAAGATTTTCAGTCAATTTCCGAAACGTTTGTGTGAAATTGTTTGGGTACACCAAACAATTTCACACAAACGTTTCGGACAGTTTTTGCGCGTAACCTTTGATTGTAGAGACTGAAAATGTACTATACAATATGAATAGTACTAGTAATACCATTCGGCTTAGTTCACTGTTTGAACTGTCATGTCACCCTGTATTATTATTTATATTTAAATATGTAGAATATTTATTTATTAATAACCGAGATAAGACGATAATTGGGTGACGTAGAGAGAGCGACTTTTTATTACCGGCCAATAATATTCATATACCTTGTTTCACATTTGGGTAAAATTTGTAGATTTGTCGACTGTAATTTTTTTTTCAACGTTCATTTTTATGTGTTATTTTTAATCAATTTAGCAAAAAAGCAATAGGAGCCATAAAGGAAAAAAGCTGCTGTTACAGCAGAGGGATAGTGAAATTTAACAATTTTCTTGAATTTGTAACCAAAACCTAATCTACATAATATGTGTAAGTGACAAGCATATAACTTCAGAGATTTGACACACACAAGTACCCGTATAATACTTACGAATAGGAAATTGTGAGTAATTTTAATTAATATTCGATGAAAATAAAAACCTTTGCTTTAATTTAGCTATTATTGCTAGAAATTGCTCAATCCGATGCCAGAATCCTGGATTCTCGAAGGTCTATTTTGAAAATCAAACAAAGTTGACAGATGACGTAGAATGGCACAAAACGAATGAAAATGATTCAGATATAATTTATTAGAGTTCCAAAACAAAAGTTGTCAGATAAGTTTCAATCAAAAAATTTGCGAATTGAAAATCCGTGAATTATCCCCTATAGTGTTCATCTTAGCACCCACCTCCAAGTAAACGTAGGACAACCATTACCACACCGTGCGAATCAGCTAACAATGCCGTAATTAATGATGTCGCGATACTCGCTTATTTGCCCAACTGCCCATCCGACGACGCGACGGCGGAATCCCGGAATCTGTGCAAATAGTGACAAGACAAGGCGGCTGGGAGGAAGTTAGCGAATTGATAATGCGCCAAAAGAACTTACAAAGTGGGTTGTTCCTATAGATCTTCAGAACGATATGTGCTCTGGAAACTAGGTCCAATTTCGATCAACATTAAAATCACTAAGTATTTAAAGACAAACCAATTATTATTGAAGCAGTCGTAGCTGAGACAGAGCACAAAATGTGTTAAAGACGTTGTTTATACGTTTTGTCTCGTAAAACTAGGTTCTGACCGATGCACTTCAAAAATCCGTCTCGTCGCTTATTCCCCTACTGCATGAACACTCGCGTGTGTTATATGAATGTTACATAACAAAACCATGTAAGAAATGTAATGAACTAACGGATTCCTAAAACAAACCAGGACAACAATAATTAAATATTAATGAAACCCTGAAAGAATTTAACAATAACAGCGTGTGAAGGTTAGAGACGACATTACTGTCATACCTAATGACAGTAATGTCGTCTATAGCTTCCTATATGACTAGGATCTTTTTAATGTACCTTAGCCATTTTGCGTTTCGCTAACTTTCGCATTAACACTTCCTCTACCCAGCGGGTCATTCTTACCTCAAATGGACGCTTTAACGGCCAAGCCTAGTCCGCTAATGGTTTCACCTACAATTATTCTGCACCATTACGTGTATCATTAGCCTTTTATTTAGTTTGTTCCTTCGGGTCTCAGAGACCGGGTAGGGTTGATATCATTAATCTAAGCTTTCGGACGATCTTGACAAAAGTTTTTTTTATACGTAAGCAAATATGGGAACTTTTAGACTGACATGAATGATCGATATGGAATTTTGTTTTCTATTGTGATATTGGTAGAGATTTTAATTGATTGTAGGTTGTGATGTTTGTTTTTTGATTGTTGGTTGACGCGTGATTTGAGATGACATAAAAGATTATACAGAAAATTTTGTAGTCAAGGTTGTCTGGGAGAAATCGCTCTCAGCGATAAGGCCGCCTTTTATATAACTATATATTATGTATTAGTTTTATATTTCTATTTTTTTTCTCAATTTTTAGTACAGTAAAGTCTTCACTCATTCATTCATAATACATCTAATATTATAAAGACTTAAGAATATTTTATTAAATTTGAGTAGTCCGTAAAATACTTACCGCAACTGTAAGGCAAGAAATACAAAAGTACTTACCTCAATCTAAGCGAAGCCAGCACTTGTTCGCCAAAACGACGAGAGTTGTCATCAAATACGCATCCTTAGGGCGGGAATCAGTTTTAAAAGCCATTAGAGGGTGTAAGGGTGGGGGTGTAATTAGACTGCGTTAATATTTAACAAGTGGCACGCAGATTAGCGTCCCCAGCTGCGGCGACACTTTCAAAAAACCACTCCGGCTCTTCAAATATTAATTAGGCTTTGGTAAAAACCGTCTGCGGCATTGTTTTGTGATTGCACTGAATTTTGCGGTAATTTACTGTGTCAAAGAACTTCCGAAAGATTTATTGTTAGCTAGCTTCACTGGTTTACACTGGAGCATCTCTCTTGTATAGGTTCAGTATTCCAAAAAGTGTATGAGAAGTGTTCCCGGACTTACTGGAAGGTTGCGGGTTCGAGACCCGTCGAGATACACTTTTGGGACATAATTCAAATTCGTACTGTACGTGTTCGTGGAGTATGCGTTTTTTAAAGGAACAACGTTGCTTTGTGTTGTTATTTTTGTAGTTGACTTTATTAGTTTGTATAGATATTCTTCTCGTTAGGATCGATGCTTATATTATTTTTGTATATAAAGACCGATGTGGCACGGCGGGCGAAGCTCCGCCTTCGACTGAGGAGGTTGCAGGTTTCATTCCCGCCTTGAGACAAATGTTTGTACGATCTGTATATGTATATATGCAGATCGTACAAACATCAGAATACCCGGAACGAATATTAATTCCGGGTATTCTGGGTATATTTCTATGTATAATAAAAAATATCTATTTAGTAATGTATTTTATATATAAGTTATCTCGTACCCATAACACAAGCTCTACGTAGCTTGGGGCTAAATGACGCTGTTTGGATTGTCCAGCATTATTTGTTTTATTACAGTTTGTTTTAAACCATTAAAACATTATGGTGCGTATAAAACTCTTATCCCATGCTTTTCTTTCTATATTATTCTTCCATCAAAAAACCCATAAACATAAGAAAATTAAATTTAAACAACCTACCTTATGGAAGTCTAAAAGCTTCTACGACTTTGAGAATTAATTCTCAAAAAGTGGGTAAGTAGAATGGGTTTAATCCTCGTCCTTTGCAATCAGAATTAGAAGATGGGCAGCATCTGTGGGTAACCAATGGGGTAGCCATACGGTTTGGGGCTTTGGCTTCCGGACATTCTAATAAGGGTCCGTATCCTAGAAAATCACTTGGTGAAAAAAATTGTTTGTACGCTGCAGCGATAGGAAGACTAACACTCTCAATATTATTAAATAGTGGGTAATATCCCGTTTAATAATATAAGTTTATGTGCTAATTAGTGTTACATGCGATGCAATTTTATTATTAAAAGGTAATATGTCCAAAATAATGCTTTTTGAATTCACTTTAATTTAGCTATAGTTTTCCCAATTAATACAAAAAAGCCCTATTCTTCCACTTTTAGCAATTAAATTGTTAAATAGAAATAATAGTAAAAGTTAAATAACGCAGTAAGAGGTCACGCAATAAGGTGAGAGTATAGGAGAACTTCTTTGGCAACGAAAACATACTATATAATAACCGGAGAGACGTAGAATCCGATCATAATATGCCATTTAAGTACCACTTAGCATGTCTTATTATTTATTGATTGCACATAAGTTACATCTCAAGCCAGTTCGTATTATTTTTTTTGAATTTTTCGTATTGCTTTTTTGTGCACCTAGTAAAATAGATGAACATAAATATATCATGTGAATCTGTAAACGTGAACCAGTATGGCTGAGAGCTGCTACCACCAGCCTTTCATCCTCCTCATAATGGGCAATGCATTATTAAGGAAAGGGTTGGCGTCGGGACAGATTATGGCATTAGGTATTAGCGGCGGTGATGTAAGTGCACGGTGATGTATGTTTTATTTATGAGGCGCTGAGTTGGAGCCATATTCAAAATCGAAGTAATATTCAAGATGGAAAATGTGGGCTGTTGTTTTCGATGAAAGCTTTTGATATCATATGCAAGCAATAATAATAGTAATAGCAATATAAATATGTATATAATAATACTATATGATGACCTCTGTGGCGTGGTGAGCGAAGGTTCGCCTGCGACGCAGGAGGTTTCAGATTCGATTCCCGCCTTGGGCAATTGTGTGTACGATCTGCAGATATTTGTTCCAGGTGTTCTCGTCGTTACCTATGGATAATAAAAAATATACATATATCTATGCAATGTATTGTATTATGTATATCAGCCATCTAGTACACATAACATAAGCTCTGCACTAGATGATGATGTGTGGATTGTCCAGTATTATTTATTTATTTATTTTTATTTATATATAATAGCCTCGATCAACATAGCAAGAGACTCTCGCTAAGGATCAAAGGCCAAATCCAAGAGCGCAGTTTATTTTTTTAGGCTTACAAAATAAGCACTCAGACATGTAAAATTGTATACGCACTATAAAGTATTATCAAATAAGAAATAGGGTTCTATTGCTTTTCTGTTCACTTCAATTATTGTCCACGACTGAAGAACTAAGTGAAGGACGCCCTCCGGCCAGGTGGAATGACGACTGCAGGCAGATGCTGGATGCGGCAAGCTATGGCGCTCATTAGGGGAGGCCTATGTCCAGCAGTGGACTACCATGAGCTGATAACGATGATTAGTGAAAGAAGTGCAAAAAATACTAGTATCTCATCAAATTCACAAAGCGTTACGTAATTTACAGAAAAAAAACATTGTAAAATTATGCAAAAAATATTAAAACTAACCGTTTCCTTTGTGTTATCCGCTAACTCATCCTCACCTTTCCAAGCATCATTAGTTGACCGTCAAAAGTCCTGGGAACCTTAAACCAATCAGTCACAGTCCAGGATTTGCATACTATCACAATGGTCCCTCAGACCGTCTTACTAGGTATGAATATTTCGCACAAAAGGGTTAAACAAAGGAGCGTCGATAAAAAGGTTTATTAATGTGATAGATGAATCATAGGGTCCGTTGGTCCATAGGGTCTGGCAGACCGGTAGTCCAATGTATGAGTCAATTAAATCAAAGCTATTGTCAACGCTATAGTCTTTTAATTTGAAATATTACTTTACGGGCATTATTTTGAAGAAGCGAAAGAAATTAATTTTTAGATTCCATAAACAGGTCTAAGTACATAATTTTTTTCAAATAAACAAATTTTATAGACGTTTATTTTACTTCGAAAAATATATTTCCCATGTTAAAGTGTTTTCCGAACAAGTATAGCTTACTGCTTATTTATGAAATCACTAGCGGACCTTCCCGGCTTCCCACGGTTTTAGTACGGAACCCTAACTTCTTTGAAAATATAATATAGCCTATGTTCACCGGGGATAGTGTAGCTTCCCAACGGTGAAATAATTTTTCAAATCGATCCAGTAGTTTCGGAGCCTATTCGTTACAAACAAACAAACAAAAAATCAAAACTTTCCTCTTTATAATATTAGTATAGACTACAAATATTTATATTCCCAATAACGGCTAAACAGCATCATATAAAATTCATAAGTTAAAGTAGCTATCCGAATGTTGTGGCCATTCAAGCACATTTAAATTAATGATATCAAACGGACAGACAGACGTTGACCATTAAATTTATTACATCTACGGAATGCCCGTTACGAATTGAAATTGTTATTAGAAAACGTGAGTGTTAAGTAATGTCACCGTATTTTTATTTGGAAGTTTCATTTACCATTTATTTATTTGTTGATATGGTGCTGCCTAGTGGTAGCGAGTGCTACTTCAAAGAAACGAGAATGATTTTAGTGATGGTCGTCGCGTGAATTACTAAAATTGTTATAATAAGTAATATTTTGAATACCGAGTTGTAGGACTGTAAAGAACGGAGAAAGTAGGACTACAAATTTCTTCATAGAACAAAATTAGTATATATTTAAAAAAACCCTACGAAAAACTTATATTGAATATACGATATCTAGCCATTGAGGGTAACATAATACAAAACACAACACAACTCACATAGCACATAAAACAGCACAAAGTTGTGTGCTATGTTGTATGTGCTATACACCTAACGCTCACGACCTTGATTGAACGCTATATTATACTAAATATTATAAAGATTATAATCTTTCGATATAGGGATGATAATGTATGACAATTATCATTATTAAATAATAATAGGTAGCCTACCATTAACCTACTTTACGCAATATATGTATTATTTTTTAACCAGTCTGGGATTTTTAGAAGTAGCACCCGTTACCGCTTAGCAGCTTCCATATCAGGGTTTAACGTAAACACAGAGAGTTCACGGGTCAAGTTAGAACATCTGGTTTAGATAGTACAGATTAGCTTTTAAATTATTGCTGGTACCACGCTTACGGGCTATTCGGAATCAATTGGGTTTGGAAACTCTTAAATTACGACCTATAAACTGTTGGTAGTAATGTAATTATTTTGCTCGTTTTAACATGAACTAGTTTCTGTCCGCGGTTTTGCACGCATTGTTTATGGAAACGTTCAAAAGTTATTTCTTGCCTATGGAAACTGTTTTAGGGGATGAAAAGTAGGCCTAGGTTTGATTTCAGATATCATTCAATTTTACGGTTTTTTTAGAAATTTATTTTTCTCAAAAGAATATACCTACATTCACTTATAGAGAAAGATAGGATTATCTTAAGTAAATATGCAGAGCGGACTTACTCGTATGTTACTAACAGTTGGAGATGTTTTCGTAGGTACGTGACTTGAGTAATGAATTTTTTAGATCAGAAATCTATTTGTATCACTAAAAATGTAGAACCATTTAATTAAAAATACCCTCAATATTCATCGCAATAACTTGATACCCAATAAGTATCCCTCCCCTCATTTACGTCCATTCTTTAAGCCCATTATTACCACAATTATAACACCTGAGCAACTCAGATTACAGATAATGAGAACACTACCTTTGTTGCTATTCAGCCACCGATATTAATAAAAAAAGGGATAGTGACTTGCCTTTGTATGGACTTGTTTACTTGACGGAATGACATGAATGCTTAGAGGCAAAAAAGCGGGAGATGTAACGGAGTAACAAAGCAAAAATAGACGATGCTGTTGTTAAGGTAAATTTTCCCCTTGATGTTATGAGATAGAGCTCAGTTTAGCATGATTGATGTGAGGTCTAAGTATGTAGGAACGTGGTTTTGGTGGTGGAATATGATGATCAGCGACCTCTGGCATCTTGTTGTGTGGTACTGCTTGATTGACGTTTGTATGACGCGAACGCAGCGAGAGAAATTTCGAGAATTTCGGAGACGAAAGGATTTCTAATTGTTTTGGGAAGCGCAACTTCCGAATCGAAATAAGAAAGTTACTGATAGACACTTATTTACCTAGTTATGTTATACAATTAGAGATATACCTAGAAGTACCATAGCATTTTACTTACAGACACGGGAAAAAATTGCCTCAAGAAGAAACAGAACTACGTAGTGATAAAACAGAGTAACAAATCAAATAATTCTAAACCAGTAGCCACAAAATGCCTTGACAACAGTTTCCTAATACCACAACTACAAAAGAGGACAAAAAACAATTACAAAGGGCATAAAGGTGACAATACTGACAATAACACTATGGGAACTTCACAAAAGTCTTCTTATTTATGCATTGTTTGTATAACAGATCTAAGAGGTGACGGCGGAAAACAAATAACCCTTGCTTCAACCCCATCTTAGAAAGAACCAGTTGCATTAGACACGGTAGACGTTTTGATGAGTTCGGTGATAAAGGCCAACTTGTGGTGGTCCTGGCTATGTTTTTCATAGTTCTAATTGCCCATTATAATGATACTTGATGCGCCTCAGCTGGGTGGAATGGCGAGCGTCTTGCTTCTAAATAAAGGAATTTGCTCGTGGTTTTGCATTATAATTTCAGATTATGCTTGTTTTTAATATTTACTGTGTATTTTGTTGCCTTGTTGCTTTAATGTTAAACGGCTTTCAAACTTCGATTCTAAAAACTGTGTTCATCAATCAAGTTACTCTTAATGTGATAATACTAATCACAATAATATTGTAAATGCGTATATTTGGATGTTTCAATAAATGTATGGATGTTTGTTACTTCTTCTCGCCAACGTACAGAACGACTCGGGCTGTAATTATGCATAGATGTAACCTGGAATCAAACATAGATTAATTTTTATCACATATAAAAGTTCCAGAAATAGCCTATAAATAATTCTATAGAAAAAACTCGTTCTACGTACTTTTTGGCTTTTGTGAAGCTACGGGCAGAAACTAGTTATAAATAACACTGGTCCATTCAAACAACATCATCTAGCTCCCAAAATAAACAGATACCAATAAAAGTATTTTTTTTTTACGTTTATTGTGTATCGAGCCTTGGTGACATTTTACATTATTATTTTGTCCAGCCAAATGTAAATTCCTTAAAAAAATACAGATATAACGTCTTGATCTCCCTCTTTTTACTATTTTGGCTCGTGTCCACTTCCCTCCGACATCATAATATTAATAAAATTCCCTATTTTTATTCATTCAAATTTTTCAGAAGCGTGCCCGACCCGTGGCTTAAAAATGTAAAAATTGTAAGAAATGACCCGATCGACCTCGAGGGATGCTGGACGGGTCATCTTGTTTTATGGACTCTTTTATGATGTATATTATCATATTATGATATTATTTGGATGGAATTAAAGATGGTAAAACTTGTAATACTTGTAATAATGCTGGTAATTTTGTGAGCGTTCAATCAAATTGTGCTTGTTATTTTATTGAAAGTTTAAAATGATATCGAAAATATATTAACTGATGATGAATGGTAAGGGTTAGCCATGGATATGTTTTTATCATTATAAAATTTAGTATTTACCTGCAAATACACTGGACAGGAAAAAACTTTCTGATAACACTATCTCCTCGTAGTAACTCGTGTATTTCGACCATCAGCATGTCAGTAGTTTAAAAGACCGCCCCAAGCACATGCTCTAGATTCCACTCCAACCTATATCCTCTAAAACAAAGAACATCAAAGTCTCGCCAATAGAAAACTTTTCCAATTTCCATCCCAAAAGCTCTCCAAACGGATTTGCATGCGAAGACAGGACAAAAGCTTGTATTTTGCAATATTTTCAATACCGCAGCATGGGTCCGCGCAACTTAGGGGTAGTCCCTTTGTCCCCGACTTTAATATCTGTGGGAATGGACATACCGACTCCGTTTAGGTAATTTATCATTCTTAAACGAGTGGAGACTATCTGCTATTATCCTTAGCCGTGTACCTCAGAAGGGCGCAGTCTTCGCCCTTTGTGCATGCTTGTTCAAATTAATGACGGATTTGGTACTGGTTTGGTCTTTGAGCACCGGCCAGGACGGTGGCCGAAATATGAGTTATAAGCTAAGGGTTCCCATAAAATCTGTCGGGCAGGGGTCAGTCTTGGAAATAATAGTTTTGATTTATTGTTAAAGATTCCTGTTTGATTATGATATCGGAAACTTGGGTTTTCGTAACGGTGGAAACACAAACTAGAGTCCGATTACGAACTTTTGACAATTAATATCATCTTTATTGGCTAAGCGAACTTACTTCATCAATTTCCAGCCTTTTAACACCAATCATAATCGTAAACAACCCGCAAATCACGAGGCAATCAAATCAAAAGCTCTCGACTCACTCTTAGCCAATCTGCGGCGGTTGACAAATAGATCAGTTGACACCACCCCGCTGGCTGTTGGTGACTGCTAATGAAAGTATTATGCGGTAGATCGTATCATGTTGCAGGGTATTTGAATGCTAAGCGATTACACGAAGATTGTGGATGTCTTTGGGTCGTTATAGTTGCGGGTGGTAGAAATCACGTATGGATCGCAGCATGCAAGGAAGTCGGGAACTGCAAGAAGTAGGAATTTTTATAATTTTCTTAGAAAATAAAACTCAGATTGTCCAAACCATAAAGCCAAAATTAAGTAATGTACAAAATTATTCGTTCGGAATGCGTTAGCTGAACATGCTGAGCCTTTAGCACAGATTAGGTTATGTCCGTCGTAGGTATTTAGTCTCGACAAGCTTGTTGAGACCTCGACGGCCAGGGTTTTAGGTAGAAGTGACGTAAATGAAGAAGGAGATGTCGAGTTCCATATCTTAGCGAGGTAAACAATGCCGGGAGTATAATCTATGTCGATAATAAGCCAAAAACGGTAAAGCACAATATTGATTCCGCTGCCTAGAGATGTAAAAGCGAATGCTACCGCATAATAAGGCGAATCGTATGAGATTTTATCCTCGGATTATCTTGGGTTATCGCGCATCTTTTCCCTAACCACGATCCAATAAATTTGCATGTGCAACCCGATACTTTCAACCAGAAATCTAAGCGTTGCTTGGTTTCTTTACCCAAGGAGGTTGACTGTGGGAGCAAGGCTAGTAATGGTTAGCGAAAGCAATCGGTTTGTAGTTTGGTTTTGATATTTCGGTGAGCAAAGGCGAGGGTGGGGACAACAGAAGCGTGATCGCGATTACTCCAGGTATTTATGTAGAGACTTACGCGGCCTATCTCTAGGATCAGGCTAGATCTATAGACATTGTTCGGGGATAAATATTGGCATTGCATTATATTGTACCGCTATCGATGCGAATTGTGAATGATATTCATTTGGTATTGAGTTAAAGGGACCATATTAAAAATATTTGAGATAGGAATACAAATAATTGAAATGTTCAATGATTAGAAATTAACTTTATATCAAAGATCGGTAACTAATTATCTATTTCATGTCATCATCATCATCATCAGCAGTCCACTGCTGGACATAGACCTCCCACTGCCACTTCAGCTTGCTAATTCTTAGAGCTATGTCGATAACTTTGGTTCGATAAATTTCGTATCTTGTAAGACTAATTATAGAATAGTTTTCATCATGAAGACGATACAATAAATTCAAATATTTCCAATAACTCCAACGGATTAGAATAGAGTAGAAAAACATTTATTGTCTTAATTTAAAAAAATATATAATCGGACTTATACTACTATTTATATAAAACTAAAAACTAAGATGAAGGGAGTAAATAAAAAACAGACATACAGACAGAATAAAATGTACGAGGATTAAAAGAAGAATAGACATTGTGCTTTTAAAAGTAACTAATGACTTAATGCTGAGCTCAACTCTGATTAAAAATATGCAAATACATTAAAAATATAAAATAACTTATTTTTCTATTAAAGGAGCAATACTTTTCGAGCCAGCGAAAAATTACTCTACTAATTAAAATATAAAAGTGAAAAGTTTAAAAATCTTCATCAAGCAATAAACAGACAATCAGAAAAGCTCTCAAGAAGTTAAAAACAATTATAAAACTGGCAGTATAGCGGACTGATTACCGCTGCCCTAAAAAAACAATAGCAAATATGGCGACGAGGGGAGACTGGGGTAAAAAGATGAAAAAGTTGTCTCCAAATTTGTCCGCTGACAACATCCATCTCAATCAATTGTAGCTGTCTCCCTTAGGAGTAACCCTTCACTCCCTTGAGGTATTACCCTCTTCGTAACCCAATTAATGGTTAGAGGGTAGTATTGCCCGAGTCTACTCGTGTGACCGCAAAAAATTCAAATTGAAATGTTAATCTCATTGGTGAGGCGATGACTCTTCCTAATTTAATTGTTTTTTGAAGTAATTCAATAATAATGCAGTTATTTGATTCGGTTCTTTCTGATGTTATGGATTATGTTGTAGATTTTTAATATGAAGCTATATATATATATATATAGTTATAGGAAACTTACAAGATTTCATATTCATTATTGACGGCTGATGTGGCGCGGCGGACCAAGGTGCGACGCAAGAGGTTGTGGGTTCGATTCCCGCCTTGGGAACAAATGTTTGTACGATCTGCAAATATTTGTTCCGGGTGTTCTGGGTATTTCTATGTGTCGTGTGCTAATAATAAATATATCTTTGTTATGTACCTCTATTGTATTATGTACGTATATCAGAAATCTACTTACCTACACTCTCCGCTTAGTTAGGGGCTAGATGTACTGTGTGGATTGTCCAGCATAATTACTTATTTACCTATTAATTATTTACCGCGAACAAAAATGCTCAATAACTTTATATATAAAATCAGCTTAGTCTAATTTGTTTGCAACTTTTTCCTCAAGGAGCAGGGCGCTGCCTCAAACATGTTAACATGGAATAGGTTTGAAGTATCAATAATGTACTTACAAAGTGGTGATGTCGTATTCCATGCTAGTTAATTACAGGTAAACATGAAACATTCTGCAAATCCAGACTAAACCAGTTATATACCTGATAGCTCACATTACCATCCGCGGCGTCCATAAACAAAGTCCAGTTTCAGATTAATAGTGCAGCGTAGTATCACTATACCTTACTCTCCCCTGGCGTGACCATCCATTGCGTGATTTCTACGTAGATTTTATTGAATGTTCTTATTAAAAGTGCAATGTATGTTGAAGTGGTAAAGCGATCGGGTAAATTGTCATAGGGAATGATTTACAGAAGTTGTCTACAAGTTCTGGTGTGGTCAACTGTCGGCGAAGATGGATGGTGGTAAGAGGGTGGTAGTATTTAGCGGGTCTTGTTGTTTTACGTGTTGACAATGAGATATGGGGACGATTTGATAGAGAGAATAGCAGGTTTTTTTAAATAAAAAACAATATTTTTGAATAGACTTTGCAAAGAAACCCTAAAACATTATTATTTGATGGACCGAAAAAACAGCATATAAAACGCGTGAGTTCGGTTCCCGCCTCCGGATAAATGTTTGTACGATCTGCAAATATTTGTCTCGGGTGTTCTCGTCGTTTTATGTGTATAATAAAAAATATATAATCTATGTATTGTATTATGTAAATAATTTATCTGGTACACATCATAAGCTCTGCTTAGCGTGGGGCTAGATAATGTTGTTTGAATTGTCCAGCATTATTTATTTATTTTATAGTTTTCCTAAACGTTACAAAACTCAAGGGCTCAAAACCAACGAAATGGCGACTTCTCTTATAGAAAGAAAGAAAATATTTTTATTTACCTTAAAAACTAGCATACACAAAAAACTTAAAACTACGCAAATTATACAAATTATTGTGCATAGCAGTGTTCATGGGAAATATGGCCTTCACTCAGCATTGTGCTGGGTGCACACTAATGTGTCCACCCAGCGCTGATTTTCAGTGAAGACCAGAGGGATCGTGTCACGTCACGGTCGTCAGGTGCGTGATTTATACATAAAAATAGTAAACAAAATTGCATTACATTATAGCTGCTGAGCTATGATAAGAAACAATAGAAGTATCCCCGGAATACCAAAGCCCTGAGTCAAACATTCAAATCAATTGCCGCATCATAAAAAGCTGTGCTCAATAGGGCTTGATGAGCTAAGATTGGTGCGCGGGGATGCCTACCGGTACAGCGCTGCAATGACCCCCTTACAATTCATTATTCAGGGACCGTCGCCGGACTTACAAGGCGCCTGTTATTTGCATTTGTCAAAGAAAGTGTGACTCTTCTTTGGTAGAATAGCTTCGAATATGGATCTTTATTTATTTATTTAATACTTTTTGCACAATAAACTATGTATATACGAAAATTATTCTAGAAAATTAATACAAAGGCGAACTTAACCCTAAAAAGAGTTCTCTTCCAGCAAACCTTTTTGGGAGAGTAAGACAATATATGTACCTATATATTATGTAATTTAATTAATAAATAATCAATTATTTATTGATTATTTATAAATTTTATTATAAACTGGGTTTTATTCGCGAAACCTACTGACTTTCTGGCATAATTCTACAATTTACAACTCCATAACTTCAAACAGAGGTAAAACCTCTCCGATGCAAATCTCCGACCTAATTAAACCGTATTTCAGACAAAAGTTATCATTCAACTCAACCTACCTGCTTTCAAATAAATCCATAAAAACACTTTCAACTCTATTCCGTTGCTATAAGAACGCCTTTATATCGCCATGGAACCCTCCTTGGGTAACGTTAATAAGGAGAATTAAGATTAAAATTATATTAAATTTTGATATTGTGTTGTGTTCGGATTACTTTCAAGGAAATTTTAATATTAGGTTCTTTCTCTTTGAGTTCGCCTTTACGAGGGGAGGCTAGACCGTGCTTAGATACACCTACATAAAGTTATGTACCTATGAGATCTTAGATAATGTGTGGAAGGTGGATAATCCACCATTTAAAAAAGTCCTTGTAATTAAACATGTCCTTGAAAGCCGTGCACTCCATAGTATTCATGAATTCATGTGTAACAATCTATTGAAAATCTGTTTTTACAAAACAGAAAAGTAGGCAATGAAATTAAATTATTTGAATTTTTATGAATGGCATACTATAATATTGTGTATTATTGATGCAAGGGCGAATCCAGCTTTGGTGCCAGGGGGGGGGGGAGGGGGGGGGGGGGGGGGGCTAAAGTACATTACAATTATATTGGAATTTTAAAGTTTTTTAACATAATACTATGATCTAATACGAGATTAGCAGTTGAATTAAATGAAGTAAGTTAGTCGTTCCATTCCGATTGAAGTTAGTTCCATTGTCATGACCCCCATGACCAACCCCCTGGATCCGCCCTTGTATTACTCTTATAGAAAGAAAGAAAATATTTTTATTTACCTTAAAAACTAGCATACACAAAAAACTTAAAACTACGCAAATTATACAAATTATTGTGCATAGCAGTGTTCATGGGAAATATGGCCTTCACTCAGCATTGTGCTGGGTGCACACTAATGTGTCCACCCAGCGCTGATTTTCAGTGAAGACCAGAGGGATCGTGTCACGTCACGGTCGTCAGGTGCGTGATTTATACATAAAAATAGTAAACAAAATTGCATTACATTATAGCTGCTGAGCTATGATAAGAAACAATAGAAGTATCCCCGGAATACCAAAGCCCTGAGTCAAACATTCAAATCAATTGCCGCATCATAAAAAGCTGTGCTCAATAGGGCTTGATGAGCTAAGATTGGTGCGCGGGGATGCCTACCGGTACAGTGCTGCAATGACCCCCTTACAATTCATTATTCAGGGACCGTCGCCGGACTTACAAGGCGCCTGTTATTTGCATTTGTCAAAGAAAGTGTGACTCTTCTTTGGTAGAATAGCTTCGAATATGGATCTTTATTTATTTATTTTATACTTTTTGCACAATAAACTATGTATATACAAAAATTATTCTAGAAAATTAATACAAAGGCGAACTTAACCCTAAAAAGAGTTCTCTTCCAGCAAACCTTATTGGGAGAGTAAGACAATATATGTACCTATATATTATGTAATTTAATTAATAAATAATCAATTATTTATTGATTCTAAAGTCATTTAAAACGGGATATTTACCATGATTTGATTTTTGAGTTATCCAATATTTCGGCACAGTTGCATGCGCCATGATCACTATATATATATAAAATCCCGTTTTAAATGACTTTAGTATTAATAACCATGATAGTTTCAAAAGTTTTATTATTTATTGATTATTTATTAATTTTATTATAAACTGAGTTTTATTCGCGAAACCTACTGACTTTCTGGCATAATTCTACAATTTACAACTCCATAACTTCAAACAGAGGTAAAACCTCTCCGATGCAAATCTCCGACCTAATTAAACCGTATTTCAGACAAAAGTTATCATTCAACTCAACCTACCTGCTTTCAAATAAATCCATAAAAACACTTTCAACTCTATTCCGTTGCTATAAGAACGCCTTTATATCGCCATGGAACCCTCCTTGGGTAACGTTAATAAGGAGTATTAAGATTAAAATGATATTAAATTTTGATATTGTGTTGTGTTCGGATTACTTTCAAGGAAATTTTAATATTAGGTTCTTTCTCTTTGAGTTCGCCTTTGCGAGGGGAGGCTAGACGTGCTTAGATACACCTACATAAAGTTATGAGTTCTCAGATAATGTGTGGAAGGTGGATAATCCACCATTTATAGAAGTCCTTGTAATTAAACATGTCCTTGAAAGCCGTGCACTCTATAGTATTCATGAATTCATGTGTAACAATCTATTGAAAATCTGTTTTTACAAAACAGAAAAGTAGGCAATGAAATTAAATTATTTGAATTTTTATGAATGGCATACTAATATTGTGTATTATTGATGGACCTGATTGTTCCTCGGAAGGATAGGATTCGTAACGAGATCATCCGACAGGGAACCAAAGTTACAGACAATCTCTGAGTATTAGTGTAAGTGGCAATGGGTTGGCCATAATGACGGCTACGGCCGTCGGAAATTAGCCAGATGCGCAGGACATTAGTGCACAAGTGTGTACGCATACACAGCGGCACTCTCTATACCCTCACTCTCATGATCCGATGTGATGGTAGACCGAAACGACCGGGGACCAACGTCAGGTCAGCCGTAGGACCAACGGCTAAACGTTATATTCAAGGGGTCAAACACCACCAACATTCTGATTACGGGCTGTAAATTTTTACTAGTAAAATCCCAATAGCAACTTTGGCCTGGTCCAGGATTTGAATCTGTGATCAGGTCACAGATTCTCGAAATCTAATAAATAGTAGGTAATCTAAAACTACGCAACGGATTTTGAGATTCAAGAGGAAGGTTTAACTTTTTTCAATCGCCAACCTAATAAATATTATTAAGTACACATACACACTGCATAATCTGCATATCCTACTAATATTATAAACGCGAAAGTTTGTGAGGATGTATAGATGTTTGTTGCTCTTTCACGCAAAAACTACTTAATGGATTTTGATGAAACTTCATAATAATATAGCTTACATATCAGAATAACACGTAGCCTACAATTTATAAAGATAATTATATTACAAATTATCCAAAATATCTATTAGATATAATAGAATAGCGAGGCGCAGCTAATAGGAAATATGTAAGAGGAATGACAAAGGCCGTTGCTTTATGTTATTTCTCCATGCTCTTTAGCAGATATAAATGCCCTGTAGTCCATCCATCCATCCATCCATCAGTCTGGTTTAATTAAAGAATGGGTCGGACACCGATTCCCCGCGTCCGCCATGATCGATAGGTTTTTATTTGAATAAAAGATCAGTCCTCCTCCTCCCACATTACTAGAGTTACGCATACATAGCTAGGTACCTACTAGCGGATTTTTGAATGAATGAATTAATTAATTATCACTTTATGGCACTTAAAATAACAAAATAACACCTTATATTATGATATTACACATTAACAGTACAATAGGCGGTCTTATCGCTGACAGCGATTGGACAGTATTTGGACTGCTTTGAAAGGAAATTTCGCGTCATAGGAAAGCAATTTTATACTACACTAGGTGCGCCCCACGGCTTCGCCCGCGTGGAAATCTATGTGTCAATTGATTTATAAACCTTCCTCTTGAAATCTTGAAAAAAATATATTAAAAAAACCGCATCATTTCCGTTGCATAGTTATAAAGATCTCAGCATACATAGGGACAGACAGACCGCGGGAAGCGACTTTGTTTTATACTATGTAAAGATTTAACTACAGTTTAGATCTGATACTCAAAATGACCACAATATAACCTCAAAACAAAGCATCCTCTACAAAGGCTGTAACAAAGCAGGCTCTATATCACAGTATTTATTCTTGCTCGTGAGGAGTGAACAATGGCTCGAGCAGCCGGCGCACGCGCACACGCGGATACATTATACTTGATACTTTAAGAAAAAGTTCTGTCAGTTTCTTACGCATTCATTTTGCTATGGACCAAAGCAAATATTGTATTATGGGTACTAGAGAACTGATACTTAATACAATACGTTACATAGATAGATATTTTTTATTATACATAGATAACGACCAGAACACCCGGAACAAATGTCTGCAGATCGTACACACAATAGTTCCGAGGCGGGACTCGAACCCGCAACTTTCTGCGTCGCATACGGACCTTCGCCCAACGCGCCACGGAGGTCGTATAAATATTATAATATATTATATTTTTTATTACCTAAATAATAGTGACTTTACAAAATCCTACCAATATGGTGTGATTTCGTAAAGTCGCACACAACTAAATTAGGTACTATCATATAAACCAAATGACTACAGGGTTAAAAATCTTGTAAATTTGTAGAAACTAAGTATCAGAAATGAATTAAGAAAATTTTGTTTTATTAAACATTATTTATATGTATGTATATCCATTACAGTATAGTAAATTGAAATATAAAAAAACATACAAAATACACTTATCTACTACTACAAATTAACATTAATAAATTAAATTACACCAACGAGCTACTAACTATAACTTATAACTACACTTATCATCATAAAAAATACAATACAATACAATACAATATAACTTTATTGCACCATCAATACAAAAAACAATTAATAAAAATACTAAAGGATCTTAATACTAATTATAACTAGTGGCACAATCGGCAAAAAAATTATGATTAGAAAGATATAGAGATTTCATCATGAAATATATGTGGCTATTTGGTTCATTTTCCTACTTGATTAACGATTACATTGTCTCGTAGGTTTTAAAAAAATCCGCTCAAGTATCAAGATCACTTCCCCACCGCACCGTGAGTCCACTAAATACCATGTTATGAACTAACCGACATGTCCGAATCAATACATAAGTGCTTTTCTTAAAATCTGATTCCCACGGCTCAAAACAATCAAAACTGTCTCAAATGTGGTCAAACTCTACTATCAATGTATTGGTCCTTTGAGCTTTTACTTATTACTTGAGATATAAGGTTCATAATTGTGTGTTTTAAAGAAATTGGTATGTCCGATTGTGTAGGGGTATTTTTGCAACAAAGACCTATTGTCGCAAATATCCAGTAGTCCAAACAAACAGCTATAAAAGAGTATAGGGTATGTTTGATACGCCGCCGATAGATCCATAAGATTTAGTAGAGCGAGCTTTATGGTCTCTGGCCTGTATTGTCTATGAATATGCGATGTGTGGGTGAATTAGGATTTGATAAGATAGATCGTGGGAATCCGGAAGGACAGACCGCCAGACAGATGTATTGTGGTATTAGATTCCTGTTTAATCCTTGTTTGACATTTTGTATCGATTTATTTGTATTTTAGGACTGTTACCTTTAGTTTGTTGGTTGTTCGAACAGCGGGGGCTTAAGTGGTATTACATTTAAAGAGGATATTAGATATGAGATTCTTGGAATAGTTCATCATCATCATTAGCCTATGTTAATCCACTGCTGCATATAGGCCTCCCCTAATGAGCGCCATAGCACCCTGTCTTCATCATGGCGCATCCAGCATCTTCCTGCAGTCTTTCGCAGGTCGTCATCCCACCTGGCCGGAGAGCGTCCAGGTGGGATGACTATGTTTACCAAGTCGTAGTATCCACTCAAGAACACGTTTGCCCCAGCGGTTGTTTGTTCTTCGCGAGATAGCCGGCCCACTACCACTTGAGCTTGCTAATTCTTTGAGCGATGTCAATACCTTTGGTTCTCTGTCGTATGATTTCGTTACGAATCCTGTACTTCCACAACAAAAAAAATACATCAAAAAAATAATGCTGGGCAATTCACACAGCATTATCTAGCCCCATGGTAAGTAGAGCTTGTGTTATGGGTACTAGATAAATGATATACATAATACAAAATAAAACACGGTTAGTGCATATGGGAACAAAATATATACTCGTAAGTTAATTAAAATCATACCAATCATGAGAACAAATCAAGCGAAAGAAATTAGATTGGGAGTCCTACCAGGGGCGTAGGGGCGCGGGGCGCAGGGCGCAGGGCGCAGCAGTCAGAGGTAATCGCGTGTTTTTCATTACCCTCCCCTTCTGCGCCATTGTCTGGAAACCGCCGTGCGGTTAGCACTTCCGTTAACGACTTCGTATTGAACTCTTAGGTATGTTTGCACGAGGATATTTATCGTTAGTTTGTATGTTTTGACAACTCAGTAATGAGTATGGATTACTGAATTTGTCAAAACATACAATAATATCAAAATTAAACATGGCCATTTAAAATTCGTAGTGCAAGAGGGTATAAAGTGTCTCGTTAAATCTTCTCTTATTTTAAATAATGTTAAACGAAAGTCCACCAGATTTGTTTGACGTGTCAATAGATTAAAATAGACAGAAACGTCTGTTCAAATTAGGATCACCTGTCAAATACACAAATTTTACATAAGATACTTGCATATAAACACAGATGATAAAAGCATGACACCAAACTACGTCAAACAATTCATTTATCAACCAACTTTACACAAATAAATAATATAACGGTCTTAAAAGTAAAAAGTAAAGTAAAAGTAAAAAATCATTTATTTCTTTAGGCTTACAAAATAAGCACTTAGACAAGTCATATTTTATACATTAAATTATTATCAAATAAAATTATTTTACTGTTCACTTCAATTTTTTGTCCACTAGTGGAAGAAGTGAAAAAGAAACCACTCTACACTTATTAAAAACGAGGCAGCTTAGGTAACTGGCATCTCATAAAAACCCGTCATACAATATCTTTGAATAAAAAGTGTAAACAGGTATCAATGACACTACGACGACAGTTTTTGTTCTTGACTATATTACTCGAGTAATTTGACGACATAATCGAGGTTTGATAGAGTGGAATCTTGTTTATCGATTAAACAGGTGTTTTTGTTGACATGATTTAAGCTTGAAGCAAATTCTTGGCTTCATAGTTATTTTGCTTTTGGTATGAGTAAAGTATTTTCGACGACCTTCAAGAGACTGCAGGTAGATGCGCCAAGTTGAAGAGTGCTATGGCGCTTATGAGGTGTGAGGCATAAGCCTCACACCTCATAAGCGCCATAGCACTCTTCATAGCATCACTCATAGCATCAGCCAGTTACTCCACTGCTGGACATAAGTCCAGCAGTGGAGTAACTGGCTGATGATGACGATGAAAGTATTTTTAACAAAAACGGCACGAAACTCATCCTACTAATATTATAACAGTAAAAGTTCTGGTTGTAAAATTGTTCCCCGTAGACTACCTACGCCAAAACTACCGAATGTATTGACTTTTTTCACACATAAAGATCAAGACCTGAAAAAACGTGCAAAGCAGCGGGCAAAAGCTTGTTTTTAATAAATTTATGATGGATTTATTGAGCTTATGAATGTAAAGTAAACGTTTAGATTTACAGCCCTTCTTGTTCTGAAACTCGATGTTTTACAACGAGTCAAAAGCATTTACTACAGTGTTCTAAATCATAGCTGAGTGATGACTATTTCTCTAATAGTCAATTTGTAGAATTGACATCTTACTGATTGCAAATCTTTCCGGGTTAGGTTGAAGACAATAGATAATTGCTATTTTCTATAAATCTAGTATTTTCTAGTAACTAGTTATATTCATAATAGAACTAGTTTAGTTTTTGTGTGAAAGAGTAACTAACATTCATACATACGAACTTTCGCGTATATAGAGCATATAACGAGTATGTATAAATTGTGATGAAATACTTTTTTGTTTTAATTATCTTTATAAAAAAAACATATTGTTATAATAGTATAAAACATGACTAGTCTAAGTGCTTATTTGTAAGCCTAAAGAATAAAACTTTTTTTGCTTTTGATTTTGATATCAGATTTTTTGTAACATTAATAAAATAGAGAAGCATAAAATACACAGTCATCAACGCGAGCCCCGTTCCGCCAGAAAATAAAGTTTTCCCTACGATTAGGAAGGAGTTCAAAGTGAGAGTTCTGTCATCGAGGCATTGTCCCATGATGGGTTCTTTAATAATACCCGTTTGTTTCGCATCCAATACCGGATTCGTATAGCGGTATACCGGTATTACCTTTTTTGTTTGACGCTCTTTGAGGGTAGATTGACTTTCATGTTTTGTTTACCGTTTACTTGTTTGTTTTGCTTGAGTTAAGGAAATTAGAGACGTTTCAGTTCTTCAAAACTCTGGCCTTCTGATTAATTTCTTCCACTAGTGGACAACAGTTTTTAAGAGAAAATCAATTATAAATTTATTTTTGTGTGATAATAATTTATAATTTGGCTTGTCTAAGAGATAGATACATAGAAAACACTTTATTATACCACATAATTATTATACAATAGGAAACAATACAGAAATCAATGTAGCATTCAAAATAGCAATAAAATCTGGATTCGGTTAAGCAATAAAAATTAAAATAAAAATCAACAATAAAATTCATTTTCAAATAATAAAATTAAAATTCCAAAATCCTTTTATTCTTAGTTTTTATCTCTGTATTATTTTCTGTTTTGTGTGGTGTAATAAAGTGTTATCTATTTATCTATCTAAAAATAAAACTTAAAATAAATAAGCTCAAAATTTAATAAATAATGAGCTTTTGCGTTAAAAATATTCTTATACACTGTATCTCATCACTCATCAGCCTAGTCCACTGCTGGACAAAAGCCTCCCCCAATGAGTGCCACAGCGCCCTGTCTTCAGCTTGACGCATCCAGCATCTACCTGCAGTCTTTCGCAGGTCGTTATCGGCTTCCTACGTTTACCGAGTCGTAGTCTCCACTCAAGAACACGTTTGCCCCAGCAGCGCGCAGCGGTTGTCGGTTCTTCGCGATATATGGCCGGCCCACTGCCACTTCAGCTTGCTAATTCTTAGAGCTATGTCGATAACTTTGGTTCTCTGTCGGATGTATTCATTATGAATCCTATCCTTCAGAGAAACTCCGAGCATAGCTCTTTCCATAGCTCGCTGAGCGACTTTGAACTGGTGGACCAGCCCTATCGTGAGTGTCCACGTCTCAGCTCCGTAGGTCATAACGGGTAGGCACAGGTTGAAAACTTTCCTTTTCAAGCATTGCGGTATGGGTGACGAAAAGACTCGACGTAGTTTCCCAAACGCTGCTGCGCTCCTCCAGCTTTCAAGAGTTCGGATGTAATGAAGAAAAAAAGATATCTATTTATCTACAGCTAATGAAAATAAAACACTAGCAACATAGTAAACCATCACAGTAAATCAACTGCAATCCAACTCATGAATAATTCAGTTCTGGAATCACACGCAACAATTACAGGGACAAACAGGAATCAATTACCTCGTAGGTATTGACGAGCTGCATTTGCTTTGGGGGTCGAGTGGGAATTTGAACTCTATTGTAACGGGGCAAGGAGGAAGTTGCAGTGGAGGTTTGGAAGGAAGATACTAGATAGCTAGGTTCATCAGATATGGATAGGTTTATGGAAGAAAAATTATTCCGACTTTTGCATTCATTAAGAAAATGTATCATTTATCTGGTACTTTCATGATATTATTTGACAATTTTTTTCAACAATCTGCAGTTAGCTCAACCGCTTAGAACTCGAATTTACAATTGAAACACAATTGTAAATACGAGTTCTAAGCTGTTTTTTATTAAGTACAAAACAATACAAATACGCTCTAAGCATATACATTATTCAAGCAAGACAGAGAAAAAAAACAACAAACAGATACAGATGCACAATGAACGGCCTTATCGCTAAGAGTGATTTCTTCCAGGCAACCTTTGGATGGACAAGTAGTTATTGTAAGTAAGTGTGTAAGTATTTACAAATATTTCAGCAGATATAAATAGAAACCACTTAAATAACAGACAGGAATAAATCTGGTATTCTGTGAGTATTCAGTAAACTATGCACCGCGCGGAGGGGAAGTAAAAAATTGATATTTTATTGCGCCGCGGGTCCACTTTTCTGTCATATTTTATTCTCTTTTCGTCGTTTACCGCGGCTTTGTTTTACACTAGTTTTGCCCGCGGTTTTAATCGAGATTATTTTTATTGATACACCTTAGTATCAATAAAAAGAAGCTCTGTTTTCTCTTTCTCTCTGCATTGTCTTACAACTCTACTCATCATCATCAGCCTATAGCAGTCCACAGCTGGACATAGGCCTCCCCAATGAACGCCATAGCGCCCTGTCTTCAGCTTGCCTCTACTAAGAATGGATTAATTCTAATTGGACTTTTTCAATTATGTTCAGTTTACACCAGTAAAACGATTACTAATAATTTAATGAAAAATAAATAAAAAAACAAAGGTAATAATTTCTATTAATATAATATTCACTCTGTTTTTTTAAGTTTTTCGGAAAAATACTGATTTCTCGGAGAAATAATAAAAAAATATCGATATGTAGACTAAAGAAAAGAATGGCAAAGATGTTTTTATTTTTCGTTTAATTTTGCTTTAAGTAGTTCATTACCATATGGTAATGAACTACTAAAAAACTGCCATGCTTGCAATTTGCAACCATGATCAATAACCATTAAATTTTCTTTCTGACAAACCAACAGATTTTCATATATCAGTCGGTAGTATAACTTCCTACGACAAATAGTTTTAGCGAATAACTACCTTATATCGCAGTAGTAAGAACAAAAAAAGAAATGCGTTTTTTTGGCAGAATAGTTGACAAAATGAATAGGCGGTGTCGCACGCACGAGTGAGTGGTATATCATTTTCTTTATACAAGCGTAGAATAGGGAAATGTACAAATGGGGTTGGACATCCTTTGTGGCGAGGTTATCTAGTCGGATAATAAACTGTAGGATGAACTAGGTAAGACTGCTAAGTATTACCAGAATTTTGAAGTGAAAACGTCTTTAGATAACAACGCATACATAGCAAACAGACGCTGGAGACCCTACGTGTACAGTACAACAATGTATTTAGGATGATGTTGGGACTACCTCGATTTTGCAGTGCATTGGGAATGTTTGCGGTATATCAGACGGATGGCTTTTTTTTTTTTCTGCCATCCTCCGTAAAAAGACCGCATCCCTGATGCGCAGGGTACGCGACAGCCCCAACACCATCCTTAAAACTATATCAGGTAGAACAACCCTGTGGAAATGTTTCATGGGGAGTTTTTGGGTGAACAAAAATCATGGACCTCGCGTCATCGTCACCGAACGGGAAGCGTTCGGTGACGATGACGCGTAGTTAGTATAAATCAATCATCATCAAAATCATCAGCCTATAGCAGTCTACTGCTGGACATAGGCCTCCCCCAATGAGCGCCATAGCGCCCTGTCTTCAGCTTGCCGCATCCAGCATCTACCTGCAGTCTTTCGCAGGTCGTCATCCCACCTGGTCGGAGGGCGTCCTACACTACGTTTACCGAGTCGTGGTCTCCACTCAAGAACACGTTTGCCCCAGCGGTATAAATCAATACATAGTATAAAACAAAGTCGCTTCCCGCTGTCTATCTGTCCCTATGTATGCTTAGATCTAGATTAAAACTACGTAACGGATTTTGATGCGGTTTTTTTCATAGATAGAGTGATTCATAAGGAAGGTTTATAAACCATTTTATAAATAGATTTCCACGCGAATATTTATTAAACAAAACTCACGAATGAGTAACACGTACAGACTCTTAAAAGAACCGAAACCCTTACAAGATTACAAAATTCTCGTTAGAAAAACCAAAAAACACAAACATGTTTTTAACTTTTTCTCAAAACAAAACGTGCCAATACGAGAATCGAACCCATAAATCAGCCAGTCGCTAATGTCATGTAGTAAGTAAGTACAAGGGAATTTCACGCATCAGCACACCTGATAATGTGGTCCAGTCCGAAATTACGTGGCGCGAGCTCCGGTGACGGGCTCTTGGGCTGTGGGAATGTATTTAGAAGCAGAAACCAGCATTAGTATAATTAACACTAGCTGCGCCCCGCGGCTTAACCTGCGTGGAAATCTATTTGTTAAAAGCTTTATAAACCTACCTCTTGAATCTATTAAAAACCGCATCAAAATCCGTTGCGTAGTTTTAAAGATCTAAGCATACATATAGGGACAGCGGGAAGCGACTTTGTTTTATACTATGTAGTGATGAACCTCTAGATTACAACAGCGTTAGCTCTATTGTTTCAATTGTAAATAGATACCTACTAGTTGTAATTTATTTCTATTCTTCACACTAATCATACTAATATTATAAAAAGCGAAAGTTTAGATGTTTGTTAGTTCTTCACGCCAGAACTACTAAGACGACCGATGTGGCGCGGTGGGCGAAGGTCCGCCTGCGACGCTGGAGGTTGCGGGTTCGATTCCCGCCTCGGAACAATTGTGTGTACGATCTGCAGATATTTGTTCCGGGTGTTCTGGTCGTTTTCTATGTATAATAAAAAATATCTATCTATGTAATGTATTGTATTATGTATATCAGTTATCTAGTACCCATAACACAAGCTCTGCTTACCATGGGGCTAGATAATGCTGTGTGAATTGTCCAGCATTATTTATTATTTATTTATTTATTTATTGTGCTGAAATTTTTAATTCAGGTAGTTCTGATCCTGGAATAAAACATGGTCTTTTTATGCCATAAATCAGTTTCCATTGGATATAAATAGCCTTAAACTATCAGAGTTAACAAATTATGAAGATTGTTTGATATTTTCACCAGAGTCTAGTTCGTTATCTAGCAGGATGTACGACGTACGTTAGGTTGGCTTGGGAGACGAGATGTTGGAGTCCCCTTTACGCCCCAAAACCGGACACATGGAGTTCAACCTTCTGTTGTTTGAAAACAAAGAGGTTTTATTACAACACGTCGATATAGGTGGTCCTGCTTGGAAAATAGCTAGCTACGCTACTGTAGATAGCAGAGCAAAAGCAATACCTACTTCGTACAAGTACAAGCAATGCCTTGTAAAACGTCCGATGTTATAATAGTAAATACAAATACACAAATATACACATAGGGACGTAAGTCCACTGTTGAACGAGCCAAATAAATAATGCTTACAATCCACACAGCATCATCTAGCCCCAAGCTAAGCCGAGATTGTGTTATGGGTACCAGATCACTGATACACTTAATACAATAATTACATAGATAGACATTTTTTCATTATAGGTACATATGACGTAATGTAGATAGCGACCCGAAACAAACATCTGCAGAGTCCCGAGGCGGGAATCGAACCCGCAACCTCCTGCATAGCAGGCGGACCATCGCCCACCACGCCACAGAGGTATTCATTTAAGTGTAATTTGTAATTTTTTAATGTGTAATTTGTTTTTTATTGCCTCATTCAATTTTTTTTTTTTTTAACTTGTATAAGTATTTCATTATTTTAGCTGTTGTTTGTGCGCTTATTGAAAATGTTGTGCAAGCCTGTGTTTTAGTTTTTATAAGTTCAGTTATAAGTTCTTGAACTGATTTTCTTATGTTGAATACGTCAATTGTAAACTATTTTTCATTCTATAATTTAGATCGATGTAGTAGCTTTATCATATATAATATTCATATCACTATTGGCACTTATATTTATATAAACGTCCTTAGAAGGGATACCTACAGTACAAGTCTTCACGACGTAGTGTAGGATCTGCAATCATCAAATAGATCTAACAAGCCACTTACTCCTAGTTATATATTAATTTATATTTTTAAAGTGTTGTATAATGTGTGCTTAATATTAAATAAAGATTTTTATTATATTATTTATTATTATTTTGTTGGCGTTGCCTTAATACAAAAATAAAGATTGATTTTGCAATTAAAAAAACCGTATCAAAATCCGTTGCATAGTTTTAAAAGATCAAAGCATACATAGGGACAGACAGACAGCTGGAGGTTTATTTTATTCTATTTTGACGACCTATGTGGCGCGGTGGGCGAAGGTGCACCTCCTGCGACACAGGAGGTTGCGGGTTCGATTCCCGCCTCGGAAAAATTGTGTGTACGATCTGCAGATATTTGTTCCGGGTGTTCTGGTCGTTTCTGTGTATAATAAAAAATATCTATTCTATGTAATGTATTGTATTATGTATATCAGTTAACCATAACACAAGCTCTGCTTACCATGGGGCTAGTAATGCTGTGTGAATTGTCCAGCATTATTTATTTTATTTATTTATTTATCTAAAGAAGTACAGAAGGCGGTCTTCTCGTTATGAACGACGTCTGCCAGGCCATCTTACGATGACCATGAACTGGACATCATCATAGGGCTTCACCAGATATACCCTACTACTCTCAAACTTGCTCGATATTGATTCAGCCTCAATCAGGTCCATATCGCAAGGCACGGGATAAAATGCAAGCGCAGGCATAGTGTTCGCGGCGAGGTTACATAGAGCATAGTGCATGTCTCCAGTGACGCGGTACAGGGGGAGGAGACCGAGCTTTATTTATAAATGTTATGAATAGTAACTTTCATTATTTATTTTATTATTATATTTATTTTCTTTATGTAGTAACGGCTTTTTCTAATTGTACAATTCATGTTTCACTACAAATAAACGCTTTGATTTGATTTGATATCGGTGGTTTCCATTTTATTTTATAAGCTTTTATCTGGGTCGGCTACCGGTGGGCTGGTTGGAAATGTAGGTTTTGATATCGTAATTTCCTTCCATTTTTAGGACGTGGAAATATATAAAATATACTGACTTACATGGTAAGAGCAAGAAGAAATACGACAGCAATTAAAATGAAACAGCTTACTGATTTTTGTTTTAAGATCGGTTAGCTCGTAGCTACTAAATTTTTCATTCACGTCGTATGAGAATTAGTGCGTAAAGTTCAAAGCAAAAATAAAGGAACATTAATTATTACTGGCGTCGTCGGCCAAATTATCTTAATTTTTCGATAAACGTATTTAGATATACCTAAATGCGTTTATCGAAAAATAAAAAAAAAAACGATTAAATCTAGTACTAAGATTACTCAGTCGTTCCAATGCCATAGTATTTAGAGCAGGTATGCATGCAATTTCTTTTTTCGTTTTTAGGTTAAATTTTTTAAAAAAATGTACAAATGTGTTCGCATTTCGAACACGTCATGGTTAGACGCCAATAACCTCGTCGTTTGTTTTCTAACTCAACTCTACATAAGTAACCATATACCAAACCTAAATACCAAAACAAACCAAACCTCTTCGCTAAAATAAAGTCTCCTCATTCCCCGTACCGTGTAACCAGATGCAATTCTGAGGATACCCGGATCCACGCCTCCAGATAGGATCGTGCACCGCAACTAGACAGGGATGGGTATACCCACATCCGCTGCAGAGAGACAAAGAGGGAAGACGTCTCCAGATGACCAACGGTTAGGGGTCAAGGGTGAACGCTCTTGGGTATGTAGTACTTAGTTATTCTGTGTCTTATATGAGATGTTATAGTAACTGTTGGTTATTCTGTATGGTAGTCTATGGTAGGTGTATTATCTATGACATTGCCCATGGCTGTAGGCTTCTATGGTTATATTTTTAGCGGGTTAGGTATGGTATGAGTAGGTAAATCTGTGTTACATTGACATAGCCTACATACTATCTAAACAAAGCCGAAGGCAATTTTTGGTTTTACGTATACACTAGCCAAAGTCGATGCAGAAAATTTGTAAACAAACCACGACACATTAACTAAAACTTGCTTAACGTCGAGTTTTAGTTAATTATACTGTAACCAACAGGTATTTATCTTCATCTTCATCTTTAGTTTTTTACCTGAATCATGTATTTACAGTTCAATCACGGTTTACAGCTGCATGTAGCAACAGTGTTCTTGAGAAGAGACCACGACTAGGTAAACGTAGTGTAGGATGCCCTCCGGCCAGGTGAGGAGATGACTTACGAAAGTAATCACCCCACCTGTTCCCCACCCACACTCATCATGTTGTTTTCTAATACTAACAGAAGCAAATCTCTTGGATATTAAAGAGGCGAGGGCTTACGCACTATAAATAAAAACAACCTTAGAAGTTATCTATCTGTCTAACATGCCATAGGTAGTAAATTCCCAAGAAGTCCAAAGGTTTCATTATGTAAATATTATAACCTAGCACAATATTATCCGAAAATTATATATAAAAACAATATTATAATAATAGCAAATCAAAACAGATGTAATTACTAGACTTGCAACCTGCCAGGGGATCAGTAATTATAACGAATAAGCCAATGTTCAAGAATAAACTCAAATTTTTGCAAAAATAATCAAGTATTTCTCGAAAACTATCCGTGTTGAAATAAGCTCACCCACAGAGTTAAACTAATTAGAATATGAAAGCTGAAGCCGAATATTTTCACTGGTTAATTAAAAGGGAAACTGTAAAAACAATTCCGTTGATAATCGCATCAGAGGCGCCTGGCGAATTTAAATAGCAAACATTTAATTGTGGTTCCGCGCCATCTAGCGGATTATCGAGGCACTGTTGTTGTGAGGGCAGAAATTGAGCTTTAGTTGTTTAGCAAATTGTAAAAGTTTTATTGATATCGAAATAATGAATGAATTGAATGAATGAATGAATTAATTAATAGTATTTAAATAGTATTTAGAATCTATATAATATAGCTAATTAACAACTACGGTGAAAATAAACGACAAAACCAGACTATTTGTAGTTATTTTTAACACACGTTATAATAATTATTCAAAAGCAGCGCATATTATTAATTGGTAAACTGTATTATTGATTATCCTTGATCCAGTTATATTTTAGTTATCTCTTGATTGACCATGAATAAAGTTCTAACAAGACTGTATTTTGGTAGCGTGCCAGAGATAACGTTTAGTAATTTCGGCCGCATTGTCACCGGGGATGTAACTCAGTGGTAGAGTGTCTGCTTCGCATGCTGAAAGTCCAGGGTTCAAATCCCTGCATCTCCAGAGACGGGTTACTTTTTGCACTCTGTTTTGTTTTATATTTTCTTCATTATAGCAAATTATTGCATTATAGAAGTATAAAATAATATTACAAGAAAATTCTTCATTACACCGTCAACTAAATCTAAGTGTATACCAAAATATACAAGGATTTCTAGTCAGACCCAAACTAAGATTAAAACACCCTATTAGTATGTAGTTCTTCTCAGGACTAACTAGTTAAGACTACAATAGGAAATTTTAACGATTTTTATGATATTTTTTATAAATAAAGCATTTAACAACCTCAACATTAGGATATTATTTCGGAATCAATAGAGCGCGAATCACCAGCTGTGAGGCACGTGCCAGGATGATGATAATTTTGATTTATATTCGTTTAAATATTTAATTTGAATGACATGCACCTGGTTAATTAATTTGTCAATCACTACATAGTATAAAACAAAGTCGCTTCCCGCTGTCTGTCTGTCCCTATGTATGCTTAGATCTTTAAAACTACGCAACGGTTTCCAATGCGGTTTATAAACCATTTGACACTTTGATTGCCACGCGGACGAGCCGCGGGGCATATTACTCGTACCAACATAAGATAGTGTTGACTTCCTTCCTATAAATATAAAACAGTAACCGCATCAGAATGAGGTCACTACGTTATTCCATTTGCTCTGACATTTTGGGAAGCATCAACAATTCAGTTGGTTTGTCTGACCAACAGCGCTTTACCTTTAAAAAGTTCACCAAAGCATAAAGGTCGGTGTGATGGGTATTTTAGGAATCAAATTATTTTATTTGGTAAGTTATTGGGGTTTAATGTAGGTACTTGAGCTTTTTCAGTAGTATGACTACTGTATAATTCAGTAGTATAGTATCATCATCATCATCAGCCTATATTAGTCCACAGCTGGACATAGGCCTCCCTCAATAAGCGCCATAGCGCCCTGTCTTCAGCTTGACGCATCCAGCATCTACCTGCAGTCTTTCGCAGGTCGTCATCCCACCTGGTCGGAGGGCGTCCTACCTACTTTTACTGAGTCGTGGTCTCCACTCAAGAACACGTAGTATAGTATGACTAATGAAAATACAATTTTTAATTGGCTTCTATTTTTAGTTTACATTTGATCTGAAGGGACCGTGATTGCAAATCAAACAGTTCAGCTTTTTTCAAAATGTTTCATACTAAAATGATTTGAAATTTATCCCAGATTCAGTTCAGTTCAGTTATTTATTGATAAGAATTTTCTTATAAACATAATATAGGGAAAAAAATAGGTGATAAAAATACATAACCAAATATGCCAAATAACATAATTATATACAAAATACGAAGCTTAAGATCTATGGTACAGGAATCATTTTATTTGATGATTTTACCAATGATGAATTATTAGTTAAATATTATTAATGTGGATCTGCGAGATCGGCGTCATCTAATCTGTCATTGAAAAACTCTTCTTCAATGACAAATCAAAATTTATTTCTCAACGGTAGTATGCTCTGTCCACTAGGATTCTCTTCAGTTTGTTCATGAATTTTGGATTAAAAGTGCAAAAGACACGAAGCACCCAAGTGCAAAGTTAGCTGGCAGGAAATGAAACCACGCTTCATTTCCACTAGGCCGTATCTATCTGCCGGATCAGACCACCTTTTACCAGTTTGTGATCGAAAAATCCAATTTTTACCCCCGCTTTTTGCACAGCCCTTACCTTTTGATGGTGGAAATCCAATCTATAGGTAAATTCTCTCGGTTTTTATTAACACTTTGACTGCTGAAATCACACGGTATGTGTTTTCTACAAGTGACTAATATGCGTAAATCCACACTAGCGCAGCGGCTGAGAAAAAACAGATCTTTGTGACTCAGCACAGCCGTAATATTTTTCGAACGAAACGCATGTGCGGCGCAACACAACCGCTGTGTAGAGCGGCAGCACGAATTTTTTAGGTTAAAAAAAAGATCGCAGTCGTCGAAAAAAAATCGCAGTCAAAATGTTAACTGAAATATTTTTGATAAAAGCTTGTTACATTAAAAAGCCTTAATTCATTCTACATGACAATTTTTTTTTATTTTGTGCGTAGCTTTACTTAAATATTGACATGATCTAATCACATTATATTTAGTACTAGCTGCGCCCCGCGGTTTCACCCGCGTGGTGACAGATATTTTGGATAATATACAAAATATCTTTATAAATTGCAGCCTATGTGTTATTCTGATGTATAAGCTATATTATTGTAAAGTTTCATTAAAATCCATTCAGTAGTTTTTACGTGAAAGAGTAACAAACATCCATCCATCCATCAATACTTACAAACTTTCACGCTTATAATATTAGTAGGATGACTTGTCTAAGGGCTTGTTTTGTAAGTCTAAAGAAAAATTATAATATTGACTTTGACTTTGATTTTTGTCCAATAACAGTGAAAAGGAAATCTCAGCGAGTCATTTTTCCCAATATAGGGTGAATATTACTTGTAGGTATGACTGACAGCTAATAACTGTAGATTTCCCAGCGGGCTGCACAATTTGTCCCCTGCACACCCTATACCTACAACTGGATATAAGACTGTAGGTACCATCGCAATTCGGCAGTCGAAGCAAAGATGTTTTATAACGAGGCATTTATTTATATGTTTTAGATAGATAGATAAATTATTTTATTGCACACTTAAAAATAAAACAAACAAGATAAAATAATATTATTATATATATATTATATATAAAAATAAGATAAATAAAATCATCAAAAGATAAAAAAACATCATCCTCATCACCTCAAACACAGAAAAAAACAGTAAAGAACAAACAAACAAAGATACAGATGTACAATGGGCGGCCTTATCGCTAAGAGCGATTTCTTCCAGGCAACCTTTGGATGGACACGTAGCTATAGTATAGGTATAGACGGTGGCGTATTATATAGACTAATGTTATATATAAATTATATACAATACAAAACATATAAAAATACATAAGTGCTTGCCAGTAACTTTATTTCTTTTAGCTTACAAAATAAGCACTGCTTATAAAAAATCAATCAATACATAAACAACCTTTATGACCAACAGTTAACACTTTGACTGCGATTTTTTTTCGACGACTGCGATCTTTTTTTTAACCTAAAAAATTCGTGCTGCCGCTCTACACAGCGGTTGTGTTGCGCCGCACATGCGTTTCGTTCGAAAAATATTACGGCTGTGCTGAGTCACAAAGATCTGTATTATCTCAGCCGCTGCGCTAGTGTGGATTTACGCTTAGTCACTTGTAGAAAACACATACCGTGTGATTTCAGCAGTCAAAGTGTTAAACTTAAACCACAAGTTCAACCAGGAAGATATTCCGCAAAACACATAATTCTAGCCTGCCTAATTATTTTTACACCGACATAATTAGGGGGAGCGAGTACCATAACTTAGGCCGGTTAGATTTATCGGCTTTTACCTAATGCTTGCCTTATGATTAGTGAAGATGGGCGCCCGTGGGGTCAGGGATAAAGGAAGTGACATTCAATTCAATTCAATTAAAATATTCTTTATTATAACATCAGGTATTAACTTACCAGCTAGTGTACATGTCAATCCTAGCCTTAGAAACAATGTTATTAATTACAGACGTTTAGCAAGTATTTTACTTGACACAAAAACTTATAGTATTGGAGATTAGAGTCCTGGTCGGAGGGCGTCCTACACTACGTTTACCGAGTCGTGGTCTCCACTCAAGAACACGTTTTCCCCAGCGTCCGTCGGCCCACAATTGTACTCTATACAAAAAGTTTTTTGTTTCAAATAAATATTTTTGTAGGTAGGTATGTTTTGTTTATTAGACTATTAAAACAACGCAACGGTTCGCAACTTTCTAATTATATAAAATTCACCATTATGACTATTAATACTTTGAGTGCTGAAAACGCTCGGTATGAGTTTTCTACAAGTGACTAATATGCGTAAATCCACACTAGCGCAGCGGCTGAGAAAATACAGATCTTTGTGACTCCGCAGAGCTGTAATATTTTTCGAACGAAACGCATGTGCGGCGCAACACAACCGCTGTGTAGAGCGGCAGCACGAATTTTTTAGGTAAAAAAAAAAGATCGCAATCGTCGAAAAAAAACCGCAGTCAAAGTGTTAAAAAGTAGCGAACCGCCCCTGTTTTCGCATGCCACATCTAGCGTCTCTACATCGGCGCAGCACCTTCTGCCCGTGTAAAAAGCTCTTCAACTAATGGGGATGATCATCAATATTTTACGCGGCAGATAACGACTCTTCATTTATTTATAATTCTCGCAGGATTTACTTGAGCTTAGCTGTATTATCGTCCGTGAGTGGGCCATACATAATCTCATACACTATCTCACACACTGGTAGTGTTAATTATTAGGCTGCTTTTCCACTAGAGCAAAGCTTTCTGCGTTTTTTTTTAATTTATAACTAATTCTCTAAAACACATAATATTCTGAATTTATCAAATCACAAGGATGTAGTACATATCGCTGGCTTAATTTTCAAACTTCGTATCTCCATTCGGTAAAATTTTACAGGAGGAAGAAAAAACTATTTTATTAATTAACTAACAATAAAAACATAGACAAATAGCTTTTTTTACATTTAAATAATATTAATGCTTGTATTTCATATAATTATGATTTATTATCTGATAACATGATAAAAGGAATGGACTTACGTGTAAATATATAACTTGTATGTTGGACTTACGAAGTTTTACTGGAGATACAAGGTTTGGTATCACTACCTATGTGATAAACCGTTTTATTTTGGATGGATATACGTATTACGTATTACTAAAAAAACAGGTTTTTATTTAAAAAAAATCCGTTTATTGCTTATCTACATAAAATGAGTATAAACGCAGTTATTAAGGCTGTGCGAGTTTTATGGAGTGAAATAAAAATGTGGTTCACATAGAAAATTAACAAAGAGAATTTAAGAATGGGGTAAGTTGTCATAAAAATTGTGGTAATCTTTTTCCATAGTTTGTTTTAACTCTTGATGGTGTTTATATTTTTCTATCTTTATTGGAATTCTTGCAGAATAGAGTCGTGGTATATTGTCAAATGGATGGACACTTGATGTATGCACTCTTGTTGGGAGAGTTCTGTATGTTTCGGAAAATCGCAACTTGTATAAAATAGTTCCGTCTGTATTATATTTTAAAGCCCTCAAGTCAGTTACAGCAGGATCACCTACTCTCTTGCCAGGTCTTATAGATTTATAAAATTTCAGTGTGTGTTCAATATCTTTAAAGAAATCATGATACAGATAGGTAACATCGTATGGATATTTTTTGAAAGAAATTTTAGCAATTTACGCATAATCAGCGGGTACATTAATCTTTTTATTTCTTAGTGCCTTTTCTATCACCGAATGCATGCAATCGCATTCCATTTGAGTATGGCCCTTCTCGAGATATTTCTGAGTTACAGTAATGTTATTCTCCATGCAAAAGTTGAGAATAGCGTTTGAAAGAACAGCATTCCTGAAACAATAAGTCAATGGACGTTAGATTGGTAAAGGAAGACTAGGGAAAAAATTTGAATATAAAATATTAAAGAAGATAGATTGGTCTTGGTTAGATTAGGATAAGAGTGGGATAGTGGAATAATTAGATAATAAGAAGATGCATTTCGCAAAATTAACCTGTTCTGGTAGGTGCAGCCGTCACTATAAATAATGATTTCTTGATCCGATGGATTTTCTGTAATGAATTTTGTTAAGGCACTGATAATGATTGTTGAGAATTCATTTGCAGTCAATTTACCCTCTGTCTTATTCCAGATATAGCAGTAACCTTTTTTCTCCTTGATATTGTATAGTGTGAAGTTATGGACAGCTAATTTGGTTTTGTAATAAAGCGAGGATACATTTGATTTTGGACTCAATAAAACTGACTGTAAATCCATGGTCAAAACTAAATGATTGGATTCTTTATCCTTCTTCTTCTCATTTCTAGCCTCGTCTTTCTTTTCAATGTGTTCTTTGTAAGAGCGCGGGAGTTACGAAGTATTGCGTCATTCAAAATGGCGTCTTCTCATGCCGTGGACATACGTGGTTTTATTTTTCATAAACAGCAACAAAACTAAAAACAACTAGGAGATACGAGAGATTCCATCGTGTTCGTGACAACATTTTACACCAGATGGCATTAAAATCAATATTTCGAAAATTTTGGAGTTACGAGTTTTGAAAATTAAGCCAGCGATATGTACTTTCTTATATACTAAGTTTTCAATACAAGTATTTTCTATCTATCTATTCTACTTGAAAAATGTGAAAACTCACTAATTGTCAAACGATGTAAAATTACTAAAGGGTCCCATAGTCAACAGAAAGTTATTTTAATTTATTTACTGACCATTGTTTTTAACCCGTTGATGATTAACTTAATTTTAAATTTTTACTTATTTTAATTGTATTAAGTAGTTATTACGATTATATTAAGTAATTTTTACGATTCTATTAAGTAGTTATTACGATTCTATTAAGTAGTTATTACGATTTTGACGACCGATGTGGCGCGGTGGGCGAAGGTCCGCCTGCGACGCAGGAGGTTGCGGGTTCGATTCCCGCCTCGAAACAATTGTGTGTACGATCTGTAGATATTTGTTCCGGGTGTTCTGGTCGTTTTCTATGTATATAAAAAAAATATCTATCTATGTAATATACATATATTGCATTATGTATATCAGTTATCTAGTACCCATAACCCAAGCTCTGCTTACCATGGGGCTAGATAATGCTGTGTGAATTGTCCAGCATTATTCATTATTTATTTATTACGAGTCGCTATTTATTAATATTTGCGTAAATTAATATAATTATTGCAACGCAATGTTAATTCGTCACCATCGTGACATAATAATGACCCATTTAATTTGTGTATCTCAACAGGCGTATAGAAGCGATATGCATAATGATAGAAGCGTTGATACGGGACCGTAAGGGCGTGGACACAGTCAAGCCCTTTCGTTTCTTATTTCACTCTCATCTCCATCCTAGAAAACGCTAAGCCAAGGACAGAAGCTAGTTTTCTATATTTAGACTCAATCGATAATACAATAAAATTTGTATCTTTTTGCTTTTTGTAAAAGTTTCTGAAATAAATTAAATACAAATACAATGTAAAAATACAATGTTAAATACAAAATATTTTTTTTACTCCCCGCGCAACCGCGCTGCAGTGCGCTTGCGCCATTTTGTATCTTTTCTCTGCGAAGTAAATAAAGTTAAATTTTGATTCAAGTGCGTGCAGTGTCGCGTCGCTTCGCGTCCCAGTCTGTACTGACCCTTATACCATTGTATTCAAGCATATTCCGTTACACACATCATTAAGGGATGCGGTGATTAGAGAAGCCCGTATAGGAACGTAATTATTATACCTACTGTTGTGTGACATATAAATTATGATCAATATTTTCAAAAAGACGCGATCAGAACACATAATTATAAGTACTAATTTAACAGGTACTCGTATAATTATTATGGTATTGAACATCCTGCTGGGGCAAACGTGTTCTTGAGTGGAGACAACGACTCGGTAAACGTAGTGTAGGACGCCCTTCGACCAGGTGGGATGACGACCTGCGAAAGACTGCAGGTAGATGCTGGATGCGGCAAGCTGAAGACAGGGCGCTATGGCGTTCATTGGGGAAGGCCTATGTCCAGCAGTGGACTGCCATAGGCTGATGATGATGATGGTCATCCCGTGACCCGACGTTTCGACAGTTTTACACACTGTCGTGCAGTGTGTAAAACTGTCGAAACGTCGGGTAAAGTAGGTATATAAACGCGATAAACCCTTTAAATTAGTACCTACTTATATTTATGTAAACTGTGATATGAACAACAACTGTAATAAGGTTCAATTTGTGGAAGCCATTTTCCATGAACCAAGAACAAAACATTTTGCAAGCTGACAATATGAACGTTTTGAATATTGAAACTTTTCTGACTGATCTCAAGTCGCTATTTTTAGACAGTTTTGTCAATGGGCTATGTCACCCTGGACTCTAAAATGATTAACAACTCAAGTCTTAAGCTATTTGTCACAATAACAAGCCATCAATTAGCAGCACGATCGGTCGCGTGTCAAATCACCAGTTTTAATTAAATAATCGCTTTAACAAGCACACAAATGTTATTCAAATAGCTCAAAACGGTCTATTACAGACATTTAAACATTGCATAATTATTATTATATTATGTGTTGCATAGTTTTTATAATAAAAAACTTATACGGATAATGAGAACCAATCCCGAAATAAGAGCCTAGAGTAAAACTTTCAACAAAAGTTATCGACATAGGTCAAAGAATAAGCAAGAACCGACATCCGCTGTGGTAAACGTGTTCTTAAGTGGAGACTGCGACCCGGCAAACGTAGTGTAGGACGCACTCCGGCCGTGGTAACTACTTAAAATACTGTTGTAAAATACGTTTAAGTGCTACCAAACAAGAATTAATAAAAATACATCACAATCGAAGCATGTTATTATTTTCAAATAACTTCACATCACACCCAAATAATCCTGTAATCCTGTAATTTCGTATCTTGTTTTAATTATTCGGTGAGGGGCCGTAACTTGATTTATGGCCCCCACACCTGAACATGTGACGTATTGCGGAAATCCACGAATAAATGACATGTATGATTATCAGAACTTATTTTATTGGATAGGTTAGTGAGGATGGATGCTGTGTTATTTTTGCATCCATGATTGCAAAGTCAAATGTTTTCTTTGTAGAAAAGTGATTTCTTGGTGAGGTCTATTGAGATTGAGGGCAATGAATCAAATAAAAATATGAATAAAGAGGATAAGTGGAACCTCCTTTATGGTTTTCATATACCTATAATCTTGATTTGACGTGCCTTTTTAGTTGATATGCATAATTTTACTCGTTAAATCTTTGATTTAAGCTGTGTCAAACTGTCAACATATCCTTATTTTGTAATCGTTTTATTTATAAGATTTTACAAATCCAGTCATGTTTACGTGCACATATCTTATAGCGTCCCTTTGTGTCGCAGCAGCGTTTGAGCTTGATGATTTAAACGTAGGGACAGTGTTGTTTTCTACCTCAGACACGAATAGATCTCATTGGTCGACGATGGAGCTGAGCCTTCTCAGGGCGAGGAGACACTTCCAAGCGATGATACCCCAGCCTAGCACGGTCACTATCAACGATAAATTCGCTAAATCATTCCTAACATTCGTCAAAGAAAGCTACTCTTACGTAAAGAAGTCATCTAAAGATACAAGCACCGAAAAAATTATGAATGCTGCCCTTTCAGACACTTTGGGAGGCTTTCTGAAGGTATGGGTTCTTCCCGTAATAAAGTTCGCTTACTACGGCGGTACGGTGTCTCAAGCTGAAGCCACTAAGGTATTTCATCTGTACGATGACATCAAACTGTGTCTGAAAACAAACGGCACGAACTGGAAACTTCCTAACCCCAACTTGCTGAGCTTCATGAGCATTAGTATCGCCCCTTTGCGAGTGCCGAGCACCAGGAGGGCGCAGAACGCCTGTGACAATATAGCCTTCTTCGAAAAGACTTCTAATGGATTAGCAGTACCTGTGCCTAAAGTATTCTGGAATAAACACGCTGAGTATATTTTTATACCCTTGAAAAATATTTCAATAGTGCCACTACGCGATACTTTCTCGAATTCACTATTGAAATACTATGATTCTGCGAAAGAATGCATCAAAAACCGTAAGAGGTCTAAAGAAGAACAGCTGGAAGATGATGACGATTTTGAACATAGATTTCAAGTATGGCTAGAGAAAGAGATAGTGCCCCATCTTAGCGATGATTGCCTGTACCCAGCGTTAGGAAGTGTGCTTACTCTCGTGAATAAGTCGATATGTCTTATCGACGCTATGGTAGATGCATTAGATTCTAAAAAAATGCATACTCCTCAGAGGTGGCTATCTGATTTACATATTCTCGTGTCATCGAAGAAAATGTTATTTATCGTCATAGTTTTAATATTGGAATTTATGTGCTGCATCCCAACTTTATTCTGTATATTTTATAGTAGATACAGAACGCCTAAAAAACGTCGGAGACGCGATTATGAAGACAATTCTATTTACGTGGATTATGAGACCTATAGAGATTTGACCGGTGCGGTAACTGGCCAATGTGGAACGCAGTACTCGAATAATTCCGTAAAGTGTGTGAGCATACAAAACTCTAATATCAACGATGATTGCTTATACTCAAAACGACGTCATAGTTACGTTCAATCACTAAAGAATGAATTTGGAACAATCGGTGACACCACTAAATCTCTTATAAGAAATGACATTTATAACAAAAACGACGGTGTAACAAAGAAGGACTCTCTTAAAATGCTAATAAAAAAAGATAAAGATAACGAACAAGATCATAAGAAACCAAAATCGCAGTGTGCAGGTACCACATCAAATTTTAGCAACCAGACGCGACCTAAATACTTCGACTCACGTAACATATCATGTATCAATAGCAAAAATGCAAATTACAGATGTACAGATATATTTTCATCAGAAATAAGTAACAACTTGGCCTGTGACGACGCCAGCTTAGTCACTGTACAGGACCTGGAACCTAACAAAACGGTCACTATATTTAAAAATAGTCATAATTATAGAAGAATCGAAACTGTCATGTGTAATAAATCTATACAAGAAACAGCAAAATGCACATCAGCAGCAACAGATGTGATTAAAGAATTGCTTTCAAAAGAAAGCACTTGTAAAAATGCGCACATTCTATCACAAGAGCTGCTGGTTGCCTCCACAATGCTGGATGTAGCGCCGGGTCCTTCGAGCCAGGCGTCTCCAGATAATATATCTATTATTGAAACTCTACCATCATCAAAAAATAGTAAAACTCGCAAAGTTTTAAAAGAACTTAACAAGAAATTAGGAGAGTTTCCCAAGAAATTCATTGAAATAAAAATCGATGGCCACCGAGACATTGCCTTTGATATCGGCAATGGGGAAACTGTGGAGTACACGTACAAGACTAGGCAAAGCAAGATACCTAAAAGGGTGAATGAGCTAACATTAGGCCATTGCAGCTTTGACCCTCTGCCTAGCAAGCTGACCAAGCACCAATGCATGGTCCCACGTCGTAAGGCACTCGATGTATATAATATAGATAATTCGAGCGACAACAAGTCTTCACCACGCGCCGAAGAGCGAAAGTTGAATTCGACACTCTAGTAGATTTATTTAGGGCTATATAAATTCGTTTATTATTATTTGGTGCTATTTTCTTACTTCTCGATAATTTAGGACTTTGGTATTTTAACTAGAAACACGATTTCATATACCTACTCGTGGCCGCCATTTCACTTGCGGAACTTACCAGGCCAACAGAATGCACAGACCCCTTATAACAGACTTCGAAAAAGGAGGAGGTTCTAATGTGGCTTCGTCGCTCTTCGTCAATTATGGACCGATATTTTGAAAATTCAATACTCAATGGTTTATTGCTTCAAAAGCCCTGCAAGGGCATCGCAACATAAATTTGAAGTTATATATAAATGCTAAAGTTAAATGAATTCTTTCGCTATTGTAAGAGAATAACCCCGAGGTGAGTCACATTAAGTTTTATTCCTGAGGGATAAGTATTTGTCGGTTTCTACAATTTTCAAAACAATAAATTAACGTTACGTTCAGTTAACGTTTTGAAAGTTAGTTTAAAAATTCTAGTGATCTGAAATTTCCATATGCAGAATATAAAGCCGATTCCACACAATTCAGCAGCTAATCACAGTGACGAATTTATTGGCCGTTGCGGGTGTAATTCACCCGGTGGTGCCGGGGTGGTGCCGCTGAGTTATAGCCTTATAGCACCCGCTCTCAGGTGCCGAGCACTGCCCTAATCTGTCATTAAAGCCACTTTGCTGATTGTTTGGACTCGGACATACAGGAAATATGGTGGCTTCATTTGGCTGAGGCTTTGATGAAGTCAAGCTGCGAATGAGAATAATCTCTACGAATAACACTAATATTATAAATGCGGAGGTTTAGATGCATCCATCGAAACCTTACTTCTTTACGCTAAACTACTGATCGGATCGGGCTGAAATTTTGCATATATGTAACTATAGGCCCGGGCTCATAGCTACATCTATGCAAAATTTCAAGAAAGTATGTTTATTCCATTGTTTGGACTCGGACGGACATACTAGAAATATGGTTGCTTCATTTGGCTGAGGCTTTGATGAAGTCAAACTGCGAAACAGAATAATCTCTATTAAAATATGAAGTGAACAGTAAATCATAAACAGCTTATTTGATAAACATATATAATAAACTAGCTTCGCCCCGCGGTTTCACCCACGTGCTGATATATATTTTGGATAATATATCTTTATAAATTGTAGCCTATGTGTTATTCTGTTGTATAAGCTATATTATTGTTAAGTTTCATTAAAATCCATTGAGTAGTTTTTACGTGAAAGAGTAACAAACATCCATCCATACTTATAACTTTCGCGTTTATAATATTATATACATATATATATAGTAGGATCGTATTGGTATAATTTAAGCCTGGAATCAACATACTGTTTATCATAATTATTATTATGTCTCTCATTTACCATGATCTCGGGCCATAAAGTGACCCAGACATTTGGACGGCTTGCATGGGGCCGAAGCCAACAGCACAGAGGCCCTTTGAGAAAGTTAATCTAAAGGCGATGGCTACAAATAGCAGGTACCATCCTCGGTTGCACAATATGATACACCCAAAAATGGTATCCGCCAGGTGAGAGACTATTGCAAAGAAAAATGAAAGAAATAATATATTATTATTATTAAACACCAACAAGGTAAAAAAATGATATTTTTGATTTCTTTCGCTTCGGTAGTAAAAACGCGAGGAAGGAACTACATTGAGCCTCATAAAACCTTAGAAGACCATTGACTTGCCTCAACAACGTCTATAGTCACTAACGCCTCCCAAACAAAATACGAGTACTATCACCGCGTCAGTTTACCCTACATTGTTTTCCAGCAAATTGGACTCCGTGATTAATTTGTTTAACTCCCCTACCGTGTAATTTGTCATTACCATCCTAACCAGATCTTTCACTCTTCCCGCAACCTCATGAAAGTAATCCACAGGGAGGTAGACTAGGGGTTTTCGAGGGGTCAGTGTTTTGTGGTCGGGTGATTTTCTGCGGTTATTTGGTTAGTTGACATCGGGCGCTCAATAAATACCAGAATTCCTTGAGACAAGAGATGTTTGCTTGAGAGTGATTACTGCAGCTGTTTGCTGAGGGAACGGGTGAGGTTTAAACATTATGAAGAGGCCTTTGCAAGTCGCAAAGGCCTCTTCATAATGTTTAAACCAATAACACTAACTCAAGCTTTTTCTAATACATTATCGGGGCCAGAATAACACTCCTGAGAAGAAAGGGTCAGTTTTATTAACAGGCTAGGTATTCAATTAAATATTAAAGTGGTTGACGGACGGGTTATATGAACATACTAGTGGTTCCTTTTTCACTTCTTCCACTGGTGGACAAAAAAATTAAGTAAACATTAATTTAAAATTGTTATTTGATAATAAATAATAGTATAAAATATGACTTGTCTAAGTGCGTATTTGTAAACCTAAAGAAATACCTAAACCTTTAGAATTTTATAATTTTGAACAGAAGTGAGAAATAAAATGCAAAACTCGGTTATCAAAGTAATTTGGGTACGAGAAATATTGTTTCTCTTCATCTTCATACATGGCAGAACTTGAAAACTAAAGTTTTCAATAAGTGTGTCCTACCCGTTATGACCTACGGAGCTGAGACGTGGACACTCACGATAGGGCTGGTCCACCAGTTCAAAGTCGCTCAGCGAGCTATGGAAAGAGCTATGCTCGGAGTTTCTCTGAAGGATAGGATTCGTAACGAATACTTCCGATAAAGAACCAAAGTTATCGACATAGCTCGAAGAATTAGCAAGTTGAAGTGGCAGTGGACCGGCCATCTCCCGAAGAACCGACAACCGCTGGGGTAAACGTGTTCTTGTGTGGAGACCGTGACTCGATAAACGTAGTGCTGTGGAGGACGCAACGTCAAGGTGAAGACAGGTCGCTATGACGCACATTAAGAGAGGCGGATGTCCACTGATGTGCAGCCGTGGACTAACATCTAACAGGCTGATGATGGCCAAACTGTTTCCCCCCAGAATGGGATAATGTGAAGCACTATAGCTCATCAAAAAAAACTTCCAAAGTTAATTGTTATTGAACAAAGACCCCATGGAGAGTCCACACAATACTAAAACATAAAAAAGTGGTAGTAGGTAAAACTCAATAATAGGCAAGTATTGTTTCAAGAACCTCCCCATTGTTTCATAATCTTACAAATAAGTTGTCTTCAGTTTCAAGACCATGAAATTCCCTATCTCGGTTCATTTTTCACTAAGATCTTAGAGGGGTATGTTTCCCAAGGGAGCTTGAAGGAACACCACAATAATTACTGGTACACCTATCTGGATCAATTAGGGACAAGTTATTCATATTTGCTGAACATTCAAGCAGCTTTTGTTGTTTCGAGGTTTGCTTTGATTGTTGAGGGTAGAGTATTGTGATATTTTTTGAAGGAATTAGAAACATATGTCCGTCTAAACTCTAAAGCAATGATAATTTTATAATAAAATAAAAAAATATAAAATAATATTGTAAAATTATCTGACTCAACGACTCAGCCTCAATATCCTATTCGTATACGTGTATTTTGTCAAAGCATTGAAGGTATATGCTTGTCATCTCACACATAGATTAATTTTTAGTTACAAAATAAAGAAAACTGTTGAATTACACTATCCGCTGTCACAATCACAACTGCGCAGCGTATTCTTCCCTTATGCCTACTAAATTAGAGTACGATATTTGCACAAAAAAACGAACCATTGGGTATTTACAGAATTAAAATAGACTTGATAAATATATAATTTGATGTATTATTTTTTTGTAATTTATTGTAATTGGTTCTAACATAATCGTGCTAGTTAATAAGTAAATAAATACATGAATATTATATAGACTTGAAAATAGATAGTCTTGAGCTAAAGGCATCTTCTTATTCTTAAAATTCTTATAAATATTTTCAAATAACAGCACAAGACTTGACGAAGAAGCGGCTACACAGACATCGCAACATCTAGGTCAGAAAAATCATTTTTTTCTAGAGAACTCTTTTCCAACTTCCACGTCAGATGGCAAGTATCGCCGAGACTTACAATCACAAGTGTACCCGGCAATCCTTCTCATTCCTTCTTCAGATAAGGGGTTACGTTACGTATTGTTATCCGAGTGAAATCTGCTGAGGGGAGCTGAGTTATGGCGCTCCGGTGTCTCCGAGGTTTTAACCAATTGTAGCTGTCAACGGTTCATTTAGGTTTCTTTTTTTTGAGTTCATAATTCAAGAGGCATGAGTTGGGGAAAGATTGCGGTAAGGAATTAGTTGAGAGGGGAAAATTGGTTGTTTTTTCAGTGGTGGTGATTATTTGCTTTCACGCTTCTTGTGTAAGCATCTGACCCATATTAGCCATTCTGGCTAATTTTACATTTTATAATAAGCTCTGACTTACGTCAAAGCATGCAAAAACAATCATCAGACTCATTTGAGTGTTCCCCTCCACGGAAATCTTTAGTAAAAGGCGAAAGATTTATACGTGTTGAAGGGAAACCAGAGTGACGATCAACTATTCTTACAATCGAGTCACCAAATGCCGTGCGTTCTCGTCAGCGCGATCTAGAGCTGGTTCACTTTTAACAGCGACATCTAGTTATAATTTCCTGAACTAGGTGTCACAGATTATCAAATAGTTATTATGTTTATAAATGTGTTGTATGTTTTAAAAAATTATTATGTTTGTAAACGAATGTATGGCAATGGTTTCGTGGTAGAATTGTCACTTAGCCTCCTTAGAGGAAACAAATTAATGAATTATTACCTACATATTTGTTAATTTTTTTTTTTTTATCGGTTACAACCTTGACTCTTTTGAGGCGTGTCCATTTGTGGTTTCTTTCATATAGGGTAGGAATATATGTGACGATACTAGAGATATATATATTGTCATAGTGAAGCCATTAGTTTTCAATTTCAATTTATTTTATTTATTAAAAATGAACAAAGAATTATCTCTAGATACAGTGCTTAGTTTTGCAGAATAAGGGCTAAGCTTCTCAGACCTGAATAATACCTATCTACCTATTTATTTATGACTGGTCATTCTCGGTCAAATTAATTTAAGTAAATACCTTTATCTTTTCGATCATTGATTATGTATGATTGATGATAATTTCGATAATTTTAAAAAAAAATTTGAAAAATATTTATACGAAAGAATATTTAGAAGAAAGAAAATGAGATATAGAAAAATTAATTCTCAAATACCAGTACCCGGGTCTTTTACCGAGGATTTGTTGGGCAGCTGGTCCTTTGAGCTGGTAATCCCGGAACCCCGGCAGTGCATAAATCAACTGAACTCCGACCCACCCGGGCGATTTAATTCTCACAATTAATACGGACTTTATATCTGTGTTATCCCGGATCTCTATGGAATATAATAGAAAAAACATTTATTTGGACACTGGTACAAAATACAGGCATAGAATAATCAAACGGAATCAGATCTCTATGGAATAGAATAGAATAGAAAAAAAAATTTAGACACGATACGTAATAGAACCAGCTCTTGGTTTCTTCTCACTTCTTCCACTGGTGGACAAAAAATTGAAATAAACTATAAAATAATTTAATAGTAAGTATAAAATATGACCTGTCTAAGTGCTTATTTGTAAGCTTAAAGAAATAAAAACTTTTCATTTTCATTTTCAATGGTAACAGAATGTCTAAAAGACATCCATTCATTATATTCTCAATTTTTTCCGTGCCGATTTGTGCAATGGCGGTCGCATGTTGGCACAAGTTTTTTAAATGTATTTGTGTCGTAGGTATGTGAGTATTTTTCTGCCTAAAAGAATAAAAACATTTGATTTTGATATTGACTGTTAAACCCTATCATTATCATCATCATCATCAACCTATGTTAGTCCACTGCTGGACATAAGCCTCCCTAAATGAGCGCCATAGCGCCCTGCCTTCAGCTTGCCGCATCCAGCATCTACCTGCAGTCTTTCGCAGGTCATCCCACCTGGTCGGAGGGCGTCCTACACTACGTTTACCGAGTCGTGGTCTCCACTCAAGAACACGTTTGCCCCAGCGGCCGTCGGTTCTTCGCGAGATATGACCGGCCCACTGCCACTTCAGCTTGCTAATTCTTAGAGCTATGTCGATAACTTTGGTTCTCTGTCGGATGTATTCGTTACGAATTCTATCCTTTAGAGGAACTCCGAGCATAGCTCTTTCCAAAGCTCCCTGAGCCCTAAGACCCTATGACCTCTACAAAATGAAGTGAGCAACTCTAAGAGCCCAACAAGACAGATACCGCAGGCGCCGCCAGCGTGACCGCCCGTCGATAAATAAGCGGTCAGATTGAATGTTGTGGGATTACGCCGATTGTCCGGGTAATCCCCCATCGACGCGGGATTAGCGGACAAATTGTACGAGCTCCTGCCTAATTTATGGACACTGGCGATTGGAATGGAGACGACATGACAGTTGGTTAGTGGTTTTCTAACATGGACGGGTAGCGCTGCGTCCACTAATGGTTTTATGCCCTTGCAACTAGTGATATTTTATGGACTTGCAACCGTTCGTCCCACCAATCGACATCGATGCATATTAGTAGGATGAAAAGTATATAAATAATTTTAAAAATATTCTCTCCCATTAGTTATGCACTTCACCATCTATTTCTTTCTTCCACTACACCTTTTACCAGTACTTAGAATACATACAATAAATCGTATGAGTCCAAACTCCACTATCGCCCATTCCCGCATTCAATCATTCATACATATTTCCAGAACAATTTGCCATATACAGGGGGTTGTAAAAGGTGGCAAATTACACCCTTACCGCTTCCTCTCACCTGGCGGAACTCCCACATATACAGTGCGTGAAATAATTAAAAAAACACAGGAAGTCCGTTCCGGTCTGATTGTTCGCTTCCGAGTACGCTATTGGTGGATAACCTTTGAACCCCCGCTGTATATAGAAACACCCTGTATATAGGTAGACAGGTGATGCATATAGGGTGGAGTGAAAATCTAGTGTAATGTTACCGTATTTTTATTGTGGAAGTTATGTGGCTTCTGTTGTCCAAAGGTTTGTGAATTCCGATGAAAACTGTTGTAGTCTAATTACTTTAAGGTTGTGCTGTTAACTTAAAGACCTAAATTGACTTAAAGACCTGCGCTCCAGGTTGTCAAAAATTCGTAAATATCCCTTATAACCTGCGTAGTTAGGATGGGATTAAGAATGACCTCATCTCTCATCTTGTCCTTTATTCTACGTAATAATAAGACATTTACAGCAGTACTACAAAATAAACTTAAACACTATGTCTAACAAGTGTTTAGCAGAATAGGGCTTAAACGTTTAGGCAAGGGTTTAACTCACGTTACCACAAAACCTTGTATAACGCGTGTCTAGGCAACGTCTATCTCAATCAGCTCGGTCATATTGCAAATCATTCGTTCATCCGTTCCATTTTACGCAAATAATTGAATGTAGTTTATGCCGCTCCGTATCAGAAGGTCTATCAAGGAAAATGAATAATGCCTATCAAGTATAATTCTCGACTCACTAAAGCTTTTTTTAATAATATTTGTGTAAAATAAGAACGCAGGTAATTCATCACCGCCCTTGGCAGATGGTTTGATGATGATGATTTCGATGATCAATGACGAGATGTTGGAGTACCACCTACACCCCAAAAGGGAGATGGTTTTACGTTCCCTCAGTTTTCTAAAACCACGGAACATTATCCAGAAAACATTAAATCCACAAACTTCTTCATAAACACTAAACAGCTACAAACATCTTCATTAAAAATCCTCAAGATAAAACATCAAAGGCACGTGCCCAATAAGTGGCAATAAATCTCTGCTTTACAGTTAAACAAATTAATACTGATAATGCTTCAGGAGTGGATGTCATAATATATCATTTTCTGATAACAACGGACTAAACGCGGCTCGGCGATAAGAGCTTTGGAGCTTTTCAAGTTTTGAAGCTACTTTAGCAGTTTTCAAGATTGGTGATTTTCTACGGTAGTACATACTAGCTGCGCCCCGCGGATTCGACCGCGTGGAAATCTGTGTGTCAAATGTTTTATAAACCTTCCTCTTGAATGACTATCTATTCAAAAACCGCATCAAAATACGTTGCGTAATGATACATACATAGGGACAGACAGACAGCGGGAAGCGACTTTGTTTTATACTATGTAGTGACTAGTGAAGAATAGACAATAACGTATACGGTTAGTGATCGGTAATTGCAGACTTTTGACTGTCTATCAAAGACATTTTTAATGATCGGTCGTAGACTTGACAATCTAAACAATACGTCGATATGTGGAAGAATAGGAGGGAACTTAGCATGAAGTTCAATAGCCGATTTCTGAACAATAGACCCTAGATTTGGTAAATAAAGTTGTTGACAGATTTTTGGCACAAGGTCCCGTTAATAATAGTTATCTTTACGTACTCACAACAATGAACACAAGCTCTGCTTAGCTTGGGGCTAGAGGGCTAGATAATACTGTGTGAATTGTCCGCCATTATTTATTGTAACATATATTCTGGCAAATAAATATCTTTATTATTTATTAAATTAAAAAGAAGCTAAACTAAATAACTTCAGCTGCAGTATCATAGTCACATTTTGCTAGGCTTAGATAAAATACGCAGTTGAATTCTATACTTACCGTAGTCCCGAAGTTATGTGAGGTGCATATTTTGTCTATGCATATTTTGAAGAAACTATAGAAAATAAAATAGGACACGACCCTTTTTAACCCGAGCGAGATATCACTGACTAAAACCCAACCTATCAAAGTAGTTAGCGACTCTATCAAAAGGTACGTAATTTTTGAATAATTGAAAATAGCCTATTTTGAAGAAACTATAGAAAACAAAATAGGACGTAACCCACAGTGATATTTCGCTCGGGTAAAAAATACCCGAGCGAAATATCACTGACTAAAGAAAGCCCAACCTATCAAAGTAGTTAGCGATTCTATCAAAAGCTCCGTAATTTTCGAATAATTGAAACTAGCACTCAATCAAAACAATTCACCGTATTCTAAACCTTATCCCAGTATAATAAGGATGTTAGTCCGGGCAGATGTCATGTGCCCTGGGCTAACCCAGGAATTTCATTAGGACGGTGAAACCGCTTTGTCCATTGAGTTATGGCTGTTGGACGCACGCCATACTATGTTACTTGTCAATGAGAAAATCGGTAATTTGTATCTTTTGAACATTCAGGCCTAATCTAATTTATTTTTGTATGGAAAACAGGTGAAAATCAAATTACGATTCGAGTCAATGGCCAGATATGAGCTATATATCTGGTTATTGGCAGCTACTGATATTCGCTCCGGGTGGTATTCAGGGTGGAAGTAGGTAAGTCCATTCTACGACGCGCCGCCCTGCGCCGGCGCCGCCTAATACAAAGTGTATTAAATTGATAGATATTTCGTTAGGAAAGAACAGGCTCATATGATTTTATTTTACCTCTTGTAGAGGGTTATACATGCTACAATACGATAGGTTCCTACTTAGGTAAGAAACAAAGTCATTTTTTTATAGGCGTTGTTCTATGACTATGAAGTGGGACATCATACGAAGACAGAAGTTAGAAGACTTAAGTGTGATAGTGGCCAAACTCGTTACCAAAAACAAAAGTTTACAAAATTGAAAATCCTTTATTTCTTTATAGGCTTACAAAATATGCACTAAGCCAAGTCAAATTTTATACGATAAATCAAATTAGAAATAAGGTGTTTTTGATTTTCTAGACATCTAGAAAGTTGTTAATGTGACTGTAATCATCGAATTGATAGTAACATACGACTGGACCAATTGGCCGCGGGAAAGGCTAATTGTTTGAAATATGCGACCGCTTCAAGGAATAGCTATGTGACGGCATAGCTGCCTACTCCAGCCTATTGAAATATAGCAGGATCATTCTGACCCCAGCAAAATATAAATAAATAAATTACTTTTTGGATCAGATGGTGTCATGACGGAAAAATTTAATGGTAAAGTAGATGGACCCGTTGACATCATATCCACCTATAGATTTTTTCCTATTTTTTATTCTATGTAAAGCGACCCGCCCCGGCTTTGCACGGATGCAATGTAGATTCTTATATGGGGCAGTGTGAAGTGATTAATTAATCATTATAAACCTCTTGAATCACAGTCTATTGCTGAAAACTGCATTAAAATCAGTTAAGTAAACTGATTTTAATGCAGTTTTCATAAGTGAATTTATGTTTTATACTATGTAAAGATATAATATAATAATTATCTAGCTATGTGACGACCGATGTGGCGTGGTGGGCGAAGGTCCGCCTGCGACGCAGGAGGTTGCGGGTTCGATTCCCGCCTCGGAACAATTGTGTGTATGATCTGCAGATATTTGTTCCGGGTGTTCTGGTCGTTTTCTATGTATAATAAAAAAATATCTATCTATGTAATGTATTGTATTATGTACATATATCAGTTATCTAGTACCCATAACACAAGCTCTGCTTACCATGGGGCTAGATAATGCTGTGTGAATTGTCCAGCATTATTTATTTATTATTTATGTATAGTAAAAATATATATCTATGATAGATTTTGTAGGTATATTAATCATCTAGAACCAATAACATAAGCTCTGCTTAGCTCGGTGCTAGATGATACGATGTGAATTGTCTAGCATTATTTATTAATTATAATGAACTAGAGGGGATAGGTATAAAAAGTAAATAGTATATGTGTAAAAGTTTGCTGCGATTAACATTAAACAAATCCATTAACGACAAAGGGCATTTGTAGGTAGCCATTAGGATTCAACATTCCATACTCAGACAGATCACAATTAAAATGCATCTTAAAATTAAATGCATAAGGAAACCTATACCTACCTCAATTGTAAATATTGAAGTCAGGAAGATTCCAATGTGTGTCTAATCGTCTATGGATGCAAAACCATAATCAGCATAAACACGGTATTCAAAGTCTTGCGTCTCACTCTAGCTAGTGGTAAAGAATGAGGTTAGAGAGGAATGGATGTGCGATTGTTTAGCTCATTTGTAAATAATGCAGGCGCCACTCGTTCGGTATTAAGACCTAACCACACGTGAGGTGCATCATCCATGCCATATCAGGGCTGCCACACATAAATCACACTAATATTATAAACTGACAACTACCCCTGCTTTGGACGGGTAGCAGAACAGTTCAATACTAAACTTGGTCCCTGACAATTGTCAAATATTAGCTAATTTCAGATTTTTTTTAATAAATTATCGCATGAACGACTTCGTACATTGTAGTTATCAGGTACTCGATAACTACGATGTACGCTATACCCATAACACAAGCTCTGCTTAGCCTGGAGCTAGATAAATATAGCTCTATATAGCTAGCTAATACTGAATGAATTGTCCAGCATTATTTATTTATAAATAGCTGCGCCCCGCGGCTTCGCCTGCGTGAAAATCTGTGTCAAATAGTTTATAAACCTTCGTCTTGAATCACTCTACCTATTTGCTAAAAATTGCATTAAAAGCCGTTGAGTAGTTTAAAAAATTTAAGTGAACAGACAGCGGAAGCGACTTCATTGTACCTATACTATGTTAAGTTAAGAAACGTTCCATAAAACTGTAAGCTGATCCAGAATCTAACTGGCAACCCTAAAAGCAGGCCAATTACTTAAGAGCCCGCTACACCTGCCATTGTCCACAAATGAATGTATCACTTAACTCTAGCCTAACACTTGAAATGCTTTTAGCGTCTAGTTTAGAGCGCTCATGATTAGCAAGGGCTTTAGAGTTGTAGCTTTGGAAAGTGGGGTTGAGACCTTTGTTTTAAATATAACCTAGGAATTCGACGATCTCTGTGGTGCGGTGGGCGAAGGTCTGCTTGCGACGCAGGAGGTTGCGGGTTCGATTCCCGTGTCGGGGCAATTGTGTGTACGATGTGCAGATAGTTGTTCCGAGGTTCTGGTCGTTGTCTATGTAGTTATAATAAAAAATATCTATCTATGTAATGTATTGTATTAAGTATAGCAGTCATCGAGCACCCATAACACAAGCTCTGCATACCTTAGGGCTAGGTAATGCTGTGTGGATTGTCCAGCATTATTTATTTATTTATTTAACACTTTGACTGCTGGAATCACACGGTATGTGTTTTCTACAAGTGACTAATATGCGTAAATTCACACTAGCGCAGCGGCTGAGAAAATACAGATCTGTGTGACTCAGCACAGCCGTAATATTTTTCGAACGAAACGCGTGTGCGGCGCAACACAACCGCTATGTAGAGCGGCAGCACGAATTTTTTAGGTTAAAAAAAAGATCGCAGTCGTCGAAAAAAAATCGCAGTCAAAGTGTTAATAGAAGCGGTTTTTTTATTGCAGATGAGTATGTTGCGCAGCGCATCAGCATTGCCATACAGCGGGGTAATGCAGCCAGCGTCTAGGGGACGCCTCCGACTAGTATTGATAATAGATCAGTTGAGCTACCTGTAGATTATTTGCAAGATTCTGCTGTTAGCTTAATTTTTTCAATCAAAACATATCAAACGTTTCGGAGGTGTTCCGGAGGTTACCAAAAAATTTACCAGAATGTGCATATTATGAAGAAAAAATATGCTAAAAATTAAATATACAGTACATATTTTTTTATGGGTAACATAAGTTTGGATTTACAGGTAGAGACAATGACCTAAATACTTTAACCAGTATTTCAATTCATTGAAATAATTTAATTATGTCAAAAAGCAAAACTCAAAAATATTTCCTCTCATCTGTCAATAAAGTGACAAATAGGTACATTATATACTTACTTAATACTGTTAACAAAACCACAAGAATAAAAAATAAATAAATATAAAAGGCGCGTCAATCCTCATACTCTACAATGAAGATTGACAGAAGGAAAGCTACATAAAAATAAACTAAATAAAAAGTAACTTCCGACATTCTGAAGTCGTTGACTCACGCCTTGGACATTTTCCTCAGCTTTCGGGGAAATCATGGAAATGTCAACTCGAGATGTGGTTGAAACGGTCTTGATACTTACTGGTTTGAAAAAGCTGCGATCGTACAATTTATGGTTCTACTTGGTGTTAACGCCCGATAGGGTTCACATTGTGATACATATACTTAATCACCTACATATAAAGCCAATGTGATGACAGCAATAAATATATTGAGTATTGAGTATGGTTAATATCATCATTATAAGAAATCATACTAATTTAGAAATGGCTGGAAGCCTTTGCCTTTTTGCGTACTTAATTTTTAATAAGTTTGTTGTCATAAAAATAAGTAAACGCAGGAATGAATTAATTAATTTAGCACACCTCAACCTCAACGACCTGTGTTGATCCACAGCTGGATGCAGGCCTCCCTGATTGGCTTTTATCTCCCACGCCGGGCCTGCGGGTTGGGATCGCAGTTCAGTGGTAAATTGTTGGGCAGGAGGCGCTACTGCCCGCCCCCGGTGGATATCCCTTAGTCACCTCTTACAACACCCGCGGGAAGGTTTGGGATGGTGCAAATATGCTCAGACGTCTTTAGCACACGAAATACATAGGAAACGCATTCAAAATTGTATTATAAAATGTCTGGGATAGACTCTGAAAGGCCGAAAGCTTCCAGTAAAGCAGTAACTGTATTTTCAATCTTTTTTATTGTATTAGTGTAGTAGTGAAACCATCAATACTATGCTTATATACTATAATACTAATATACTTATACTAATACTATAATATGCTTTTTAGTATTAATCAATTTATTCGTTATTTATAAGCCTCTGGTTTTCCTTCAAATAAATATAAAATCTAAAAGTATCAAAACCTCCCGTCCCAACTAAATGCAAATACACCCCTGAACAATAATGACGAAAGTAAGCGATACGAATAAAAATCTCAGCCCCACGGGTAAGATTTAACATATCTAATGCGGTTTGCGTGTACTCCCTCCTACCCCGTAATCGCTTAGCAGGTAGATGTGGGTTTATTGAGAGATCTGTGTGGGAATGTGGGTAGCTACCTAATCGGGACAGTTTATTTATCGGTTAAACCGTGTTTATGTATGGATTTTTCCTTACTTAAGCAGGGTTTACTTGTTTACAGCAGACTTTGTTTACACCAATCTTTAGTGAGCAAACAAATTCATTTAAACAGGGTTTTCATCATGCATTAGTGTATAAATTTTCTAGTACTATGTAGTTCTAAATTCTACTGTTATAAAATCTAAATTCTACTCTTTCTCGTTTCATTCGTAAACCCTGTTTAAGAATGAAAATAATTCAGAATTTGTTTGCGTTAACACTTTGACAGCGACGACATCGAGCCCTTTCAGGCCCAATCGTTGAAAATTGGCAGTGAACGCGCTAAAAATTAATTGTGTTGATTTTCGTTTGCATCGGTTTTTTTTCTTTAGATATCACTGTATTACTGATATAATTATAACATTGAGAATGGTAAAGTTTAAATCATATTTTATTCCTAGCACATTTCAGGTAAGGGCAAAAATTAATTACATACCACTTGTTACTAGGTTAGGAGTTAATTTAGTGAAAGAAAGGCCATGAAATATGACAAACACTGGTACTTGGGACGAAGCACTTTCTTATGCTTGCTTGGCTAACGGTCAAGCATAAACAGATAAAAGAAAAAAAAAATATATACCTGTTAACACTTTGAGTGCTGAAATCACACGGTATGTGTTTTCTACAAGTGACTAATATGCGTAAATCCACACTAGCGCAGCGGCTGAGAAAATACAGATCTTTGTGACTCAGCACAGCCGTAATATTTTTCGAACGAAACGCATGTGCGGCGCAACACAACCGCTGTGTAGAGCGGCAGCACGAATTTTTTAGTTTAAAAAAAAGATCGCAGTCGTCAAAAAAAAATCGCTGTCAAAGTGTTAACAACTTACATAACACATGTTTTTCGCAAAAAAACATCTATCTGGACTTAGTCAAAAAAATGTATCGGTCTTGGCATGAATTTGGATAAAACCAAAGTCATGATCAATGGTCACATTGATCCAAGGCCGGAGACCACGACTCGGTAAACGTAGTGTAGGACGCCCTCCGACCAGGTGGGATGACGACCTGCGAAAGACTGCAGGTAGATGCTGGATGCGGCAAGCTGAAGACAGGGCGCTATGGCGCTCTTTGGGGGAGGCCTATGTCCAGCAGTGGACTGCTATAGGCTGATGATGATGATGATGATGATGATAGTCAAAATTCATTAAAATAAAGGCCACGATTTTAGCCCTAAACAATTCAGTCTTTCATGCATTACGATGATGACGGCGATGATGGCATGATGGCATGGTGGCATGATGGCATGATGGCATGACGGCATGATGGCATGAGGCCGCGCTGCTGTCGTTAACAGCAGCGCGGCCTCATGCCATCATCGCCTTTATTTTCTCCGTTTCTACTGATTTAGACGGATAACTATAAATCCAAATGAATGAATGAATGAACACTTTATTGTACCCAAAATAACACCTTATATCTAAATCTTACATAATAACAGTACAATCCAAAATACAACTTGTAAGAAATAAAGTACTGTGCCTTCCCCTAAGCAACCGCAGAAAGTGTTATTTGGTGTTTTTATAAGTCGTACGCACTGAGATGTTTACAGACGACTGGGCGATTTGTTCACGCGCCCCTTACCCTTTTGTGTACATCGGATAAGGCAGTATTTTGAATAGATGTTAATTTTCACAAGAAAATGCGTTTTCTTGGAGTTGGATTGGATTGTGTTTGAGAGTTTTGCAGCGCATTGTTGTATTTCTAATTAGATATTTCATAATAATAAATAATGCTGGAAAATTTACACACAATTATGTAGCCCCAAGCTAAGCAGATTGTGTTATGGGTACTAGATAACTGATATACAAGCATAATACAACATAAATATATCCTACTAATATTATAAACGCGAAAATTTGTGACGATGTTTGTTACTCTTTCACGCAAAAACTACTGAATGGATTTTGATGAAACCTCACAATAATATTATAATAAAGCTTACATAATCAGAATAACACATAGGCTACAATTCATCACGCGGGTGAAACCGCGGGGCGCAGCTAGTAATAAATAATGCATTATATAGATAGATATTTTTCTCTTCAAAATTTTAATTCGACTGTCACTTGTACACCAATCCTAGTAACAACTTAAACAAAGAAAGACTAACCATTCCTTGTCTTTAATTTGTCGCAGGTGCCTTTAATTATCTTAGAACGCGAAAGGGTTCTTTCATTACTTGATTCTCAGCAGTATCATTACCTCTTACCCCACCCGACCTTATTCTCGAGTAGTTAGGTTCATATTGCGTTAACTTAGGGAAAGCCAATATTTTTGAGACTTATTAGGTCCGCCAGATAAACAAGACCTTTGCTACCCTTTGTAAAATCTTTTACCAGTTATTGTTGAGGGGTTGGAAGATTTAGAGAGGGCTCTGCATAAACTGGTTCGGTTTTACAGTTCAAGTTAATGGTACAAAGTGATGGCGGTTACAATAATTTGCGATTTATGAAGATAATTTGAGTTTGTTAACTAGAAATAAAATGTTTCAGGATTAGCACTTCCAAAAATTTTAAAGATTACTTCACTTTTTACTGTTCAAGTTTTTAAAAGGCCTCATTCTTTAACACTTTGACTGCGATTTTTTTTGGACGACTGCGATCTTTTTTTAACCTAAAAAATTCGTGCTGCCGCTCTACACAGCGGTTGTGTTGCGCCGCACATGCGTTTCGTTCGGAAAATATTACGGCTGTGCTGAGTCACAAAGATCTGTATTTTCTCAGCCGCTGCGCTAGTGTGGATTTACGCATATTAGTCACTTGTAGAAACTCATACCGTGTGATTTCAGCACTCAAAGTGTTAAGAATCAACTATCTATTTTATATGCAGGCGCAGCGCATTAGCATTATACTTAAGTACATACAACCCAACGGGGAAATGCAGCCAGCGTCTCGGGGACGCTTTCGATTGATATTGATATGGATCAATAAGTTGAGCTGCCTATAGATTGTTTGCAGTTAGCTCAATTATTTCAATTGTAAATACTACTTCTAATTGGTTTCTATTGTTTGATTGTAACTTTCTTTGTTAATACATTTTATTGTTATAAAAAATAGAATACTATATTACTTAATTGCACCATCAATACTATTATAGTATAAATTATACAAGAATACTATACTATATGTACTATATACTATACTACATACTGTTGTTAAATCTCTGATATATAAAATATACATGGCAAGGTAATTGAAACTCCTTTTTTATCGGTTTATACATTTTAATACGCAGATGTGGCGCGGAGGGCTATGGTCCGCCTGCGAAGCAGGAGGTTGCGGGTTCGATTCCCGCCTCGGAACAATTGTGTGTACGATCTGCAGATATTTGTTCCGGGTGTTCTGGTCGTTTTCTATGTATAATAAAAAATATCTATCTATGTAATATATTTTATTATGTATATCAGTTATCTAGTACCCATAACCCAGCTTTGCTTACCATGGGGCTAGATAATGCTGTGTGGATTGTCCAGCATTATTTATTTTATTTTTTATTTTAATGAGTATGGCGCGTCATTGAAATTGTTACATTATTAAAGTCCACAGGACATGGGCCTTTCTTAATGTGCGCTATAGCGCCCTGTCTTCAGCTTGCCGCATCCAGCATCTACCTGCAGTCATTCGCAGGTCGTCCGAGGTCCGTGTACCACGAAATGGTGACAAAAGAGCATCAATACAAAAATGTCACTCCATAAAACGAAACGAACAGTTTTATTCACGTGACCTTTGCTAAAGGGCACGACCTCGTGCCAAATGGCGTGCCCTTTGCCGCTTCCGTGGGGAAAAGCACCGAAAAATTATTTATGGGAAAAACCGTGTAATAACTACTCAGGGGTTTTGATAACTGTGACTCTGTTACCTTCAACTCTATAACAAACTTGTATAAAACGCTGAAAGAGAGGGTACAGATACAAACTCTAAGAGCGTTTTAAAAGATATTATAGGAATATGAAGAATAATAGAAGATATCCTGTTATTCTTATACTAGACACAAGAAAGAACATTAAGAGGAGGTAACGCGCTTCCTACGATTTAAAACTATGTTATTACAAAAATATTTCACAAAAGTACCTAATCATAATAGAAATGATGAAGGGATTCGTCTACAGCTAAATAACAAATAGATCATAGAAGGATAGACTTGTTTTCTACTCTGACTCGTTGTCTGTCTGACTTTTCCTTTCGACAGCTTGCCAGTTTGAGCCGTTTTCTGAAAAACTTGAAAGGTGCGGCTAATAACACCAACTGGTGGACACTTTTCTGCCAGTGTCAAGTAATTGTAAATTATCTGAGTTATCAAATTATGTAGATGGTTTGATATTTTCAATAGAGCCTAGTTCGTTATCTAGCAGGGTTTTTACTACCTTTTATTACCACGTGCAGGTTAGGTTGGCTTGGGAGATGATGGAGTCCCCCTTACACCCCCCAACAGATATTTATGTATTTAAAAATGAATAGTTATCAGCTATTTTGGCGTTAACCTTTCGATTCTATGGACAAAACTTTATTAAATGATCCAAATTCGAGTGTCTCAAATACTCCAAGAAATAGGTTACATAGGTACCTAACCGTCTTCTATCAAGCTTAGGGGAAGGCTAATTATTCAAACTCCATGGTGGTATCTAGAAAGGCGAGCTATGTCAAACAATTTATAAATGGATTGCGTGTTCGAAATTTAAACTGTCCACTCCGCAATGACGTATTACACTCATGGGTCTTACGTAGTTATTGTTCTCTTTGCTCATGGGGGTGATTATCTTCGCACTGCATTAACCACTGACACTCATAATATTTTTGTTTTCTATTACAGAAGTATATATTGACATTGTTTGCATTAGGTGATAATGAGAACGGTACAGCACAGCTTAACTTTATCTGCCCAAACCCTAGCAGAGAAGGTCGTTAAAGGCGTAATTTTTCTTTTAAAGAAAAATAATGCTACTTTATCATCGAATGCGTAAATCATTTGTTATATTCATTCCTTTAACTTCAATAATATACGCAATGTATGAGAAGTTGGTCTCATTAGGTATAGTCTATTCTACGCTAGACAACAATCCTCAAATGCATGGCCTAGGGTACTGGTATGATGATAATTAATGATTTTCGAAAAGTTCTGACTAAAGTAGATGTAGGGTGCTAGACTTGTGGATTCTTACTTCTATCAGTCGTTTATACCTACCTAACTAGGTCCAATATGTATGCATAATGGTACGCTACGCTACCTCCTTTGTCGTCATACAAAGGCTATGAATATATTCAGAGCTTCCTATTTGTGTATGCAGCGTTCATAAAAACTAAGCACGTTGCATGTATGATGAAAATAAAAAGAAAGAGTTCTCTTTGGGGGTGGAAGTAAAAAATATGGCAAGCTTCATGGAAAACCAAGCAGATTTTTGTATAAAATATCAAAACTTTATTTATTTTGTTAGGGTGATAAACCCGACCACGTTCGATTTTCAATATATATTCGAAATTTAATTTTCAAAACGTGCAGGTGCGTTCTTTCGGAAGCCATGGAACTTGTTCTAAATTCCCGCCACATTTGACAAGTGCCGTTCCGTTCGAAAACAGTTTTTGTCGATCGAAAGCGACAATAGTTCGGGACGATTTCCATCGACACATGCTCCGTTTCATTTCCGCTGCACTCTGCGGTGGTTTTTGAGACCATTGTATAAAAAGTTTCACTATTACACGAACTTGATTTGACCAAGAACAGTGAGAGGATTGGAGACTTCTGAGTTTTGTTTCTAATGGAATACAATAGCAAGAGGTCATGAAAAATTAGATACAAACATGGTTATCAAAAATCTAATGCCATTACAAAAAAGAAGTTGATACCTAACCTGTTATCAAACTCTCTTATTTTAGAAAAATACATATAGACATACCTAGATCGGACTCCATAAACGGCACCAGTTTTGAACTTTATAAAACAAAGATTTGTCCAAACCTCCTTGGACTTGTTACAAGGTGGACCTTTTAGCCTCCTTTGAACACGAATGTCGAACTTACAGAACGTAGTTTTTGATCCGATCTCCTTGGTTTACTATGAAAGTACTGTAGAGTCTACCCGTCAAAGCTTGTTTCCCACATTTCCCTCCACACATTCCCCTGTGCAGCTCGCGCCAGGCAAATTGAAAAGCACACTCGAAAACCCCTTTAGTGTCATGTGAGGACTACACAATGCACCCTACGTGCGGCGTATCACGCGAATTGTATCCGTTAAAAATGTCCTCAGACAGAGTTTTCCGGGCGTTGATTTGAAACTGAATTACAGAGGTTTGCTTACAGAATTGAAACCTTTGTGGGCTGCGCTGTAGGTAGTTATATCGAGTTATTTTTAAGTACGTAGAAGTACCTACCTAGAAAGTTATGTGTATTCAAAGGAGAAGCTATGTGTATTCAAGAAATTGGTATCTTTTGTTCTGTAAATTTTCTAGTCGAACTTCGAAGTCGAAGGATTCTCACTTCTATCTAATATTATATGGGGGAAAGTGTATGGCTCTTCTAGAGCTGTTTAAAAACAATGTCATAAGTATTTAATGGACCTGAAATTTTACACATACAAAGATACAAACTGGAATAACATACACGCTACTTTAAAAAAAAACGAATGAAGCTAATAAAAGCGTGTTAATATAATAGCCCACTACGTTCTACTCAAATATGAGTACATGTTAAAAAGTATAACAATACTTATTGCTACAGGTTACAAGGTACTAGACGCATCGCCATCATTTAGTATTGTCGACAAAGTGTAGTGCAGCCCCGCAATTTGTTAGAACGGAGTGCGGGCGCCATCCATCACCGTCTATTATTGAATTACGACCCCGCGTCGGCGGGCCTTGCCGATTATTGTTCTAATATAATAATTACAAGCTGCGCCCCACGTCTTGGCCCACGTAGAAATCTATGTGTCAAATGGTTTATAAACCTTACTCTTGAATCACTCTATCTATTTAAAAAACCGCATCAAAACAAATAAGTTTTTTACTGTACATTCCAAAGGAACCTGAGTGAAACATTTTTGTCGTATTTACCTAAAATTCGCAGTTTAAAATATGGAACAATATAGCTCCATTTTCAAAACAAATTGACAATTCAAAACGGCAGACAGAAATGCATGCATAGGTTTTTATTTTTATGTTTTGTCTGAACAAAGTCGGAGATCCAATCCTAAGCACATATCAATCAAGGTGCAAATATGTCACTAATCCACGAATACTCAAACGTTAATCAGATTTGAGGTCTCAAGTCGCGCTTTTCTGTGTTTTTGCAATTAAAAGTCATTTAAAACCATTAATGCTACCACGCTATTTAGCACACGATAATTTCTAACGCGAAAATGTGCGTTACCTATTTGATTTGTGTTTGAGTATTTAGGGGTAATACGGGCATATAATAAAGAATAGACAATAACTTTCATATCTATTCTTATGGTAAGGGTTGCTACCACTAGTTCCCCTAAAGTGCAAAACAATAAACACGGAGAGTGCACTTTGGCACATCGCAGATAGATGTCGCGAGTGCGCCCGTGACTTCCGCCGCCCGTAGTGACACTACACGCAACCCAGTTATGATCTAGGGTTGGTTACTTTATGAGCACCATGTATTTTTGAAGTGAAAACTTCAAAACTTACTACTAACAAACTTCAGCGCGTTGAGCACATTTTGGGTGAACAAAAAGCTTGAAAACCGCGTCATCGCCACCGTACGCTTCCAAGTATAAATAAAATATAAAATAACTAAGTGTTTACTATCGGCAGTCCCCAAAGACTGTCCCATTTTTGTTATTGTACTTCATTCGTTTCGTACTGTATTTGTGGCAAAAATCACTGAAAATGGAATACCTTCCAAAAGCTTTTTTAGATATGATATTGGAATGAATTCAAATGAAATTGTTTTTAAATTGCTATTTCATTATAGTTTAGGCAACTGCACGCAGATGATTATTGCTGTAAGTACCAAATGCAATGTTATTTGTTGAGTGATGCCAACGTTCGAAACGTTAGGCCAATATCAATATAATCTTTATATTCTCTACTACGGTACGAAGTTCTTAAGTTCAAGATTTCTACCCATTCTTAAAAGTTGAACGTGCAACCCTACAATAAAGACATCATTATCATAATGGATGTCACGGACTGCAACATCACAAGTGCTCTAGAAAGCAGTGTTACCAACACTTCACACACCATCGCACTGCAAAACCAATCTTATTTCTACAGCCTTAAAGTCGACTAAAAAAGAACCGCTAAGTTTGCAAAAGCTAAGACTAGATGGTGCGTCAATCGCTGAGAGCAACACATTAGCGACATCTCTGGGCAAGTGAGAAAATTACAGAGGAATTAAAATGTTGAAAGTGTTGGAGCTTTTAGCTCGTTCTTTTAGTTTCTAAGGCGTATATAAACTAGACCGGCGCGGCGGGTTGATGCGCCATTTCAGTGTATCTTAGAGTAGACATAATGTACCTTAATTAACTCTGTGGTATTTCTTAATTACAATTAAATACATATAATGACTATGACTATCAATATTGTTGGCAGCCGACAGCGTTTTGTCAACCTTTTCGACGGCCTGTGGTGTGGAGGCTCCAATATGAGCCAGGTCTATGTTATCAAAAACACTTGAGTTTCTACGCTTACGCTACGTTTCTACAAGACGCGAAATTTACGCTTTGTTGTTTTACGCATTTTCGTAGACGGTCTACGACAGTGTGCTGATGCTATAACAGTCTACCTACGGAATCGCGTAGCACTTAGATGTGCTACGCGATTTCGTAGACTGTTTGAATGCTACGTTCATGCTACGTGGTGGCGTAGGCCGTCTACGAAGCTGTCTCTCGAAATCCACGAAATCCTTTTGCAGCAAAAACAAACATTATAATACCTACCTAATACCTACTATTAAATCTTATCCTACCTGCATAAATAGTCCAAACAAAATAAACACTGACCCTTGCAAAAAAACCCAACAAGCTTGAAAATTTGCATGAACGTCAGGGATGCCATTATAATAAAATTGTATGCAAATAAAATTATCCGAGGTCAAAATTCGCAAAAATTGCATTTTTAGCTTTTTAGGGAAACGGTTCGTTTTTTGAAAAAAATTGCATATAAGTAGAAGCATAATATAAGTCAAGATCAAAACTGTATTTACATATTTTATTGACTCGCAGATAAACATTCGTCTACTCTAGAACATTTGCATGGAAAAATCTAGTCAAGACATCCATTAGCCATACAAACAAGTGGCACTTATGGCGCCTGCTGTCCCATATTATCTAGTTAGCTATTCGACTAGATTCCATAATGGGTAGGCGCTAACCTGTTGAGCTGCTTTGTATAAATGCATTTCAATTGACAACCTGATGTATTGCTAATGTTTTAGTTTAGAACTATTCTCGAACGATTCTCGTCCGTGCTAATTTTATCATCGCCGAATAAGGATAGGCAAAACTCTTTGGTTCTGCAGCCTCTTTAGAATGAAAATATAAAAAGCAGGTTCAATACAATTTTTTTAATGTACACCAACAGTAATACATTAGAAAGATATTATTAGATATTAATACATTACCTATACATAACATAATGTTGAAAAAACTTGTGTTCTATAAATAAATAATTTTTTACACTCCACACACCATCATCTAGCCCCAAGCTAAGCAGAGCTTGTGTTACGGGTACTAGATGACTGATATACTTAATAGAATACTTTATATAGATAGATATTTTTTTAATATTCATAGAAATACCCAGAAGAACCGCAACAACTATTTGCAGTTCGTACAAACATTTGTCCCAAGGCGGGAATCGAACCCGCAACCTCCTGCGTCGCAGGAGCCTTCGCCCGCCGAGCCAAATCGCTCGTCAAGATATAAATAATCATATGTAATATCTTTAATTATGCAATATTAAATCAGATTATAACGAAATCAAGTTTATCAACATGTACCTAATTCTATACTATGGAAAAATAAGTTTAATGGGCATATTGGCAGAGTAATAACATGACATGGAGTAGTTTTTATGTAAATACTAGTTTCTGCCCACGGCTTCGCACGCTTTGTTTCTATAATAATGTGTTTTAATGTATTCCGGTAACTACCTGTATGCAAAATTTCAGGCCGCTCATTCAGTAGGTTTTCTGTGAAAGGGTAACAAACATCCATACATACAAACTTTCGCGTTTATAATATTTATGTGATTGTTTTGGGTAACTTAAAGCGTACCTAACTTGTAGCTTAACCTACTTATCACAATATAATCATCAAGTTTCTTTTTCACTTTTTTTTTCGATTTAGTCCGTCTATGATTGTATACAAAAGTTTTTTTTATGGTATATACTCGTACCTACCCAAATAATCTTACAAAGGTACCAAGATGTATGTACGTACTTAAAAAAAATACCCCCATATTTGTAGGGTTCTAAAGGTTAGCTGGTAGAGAATGTTATCAAGCATTTTGCTCGCCTATTGCTACAACTATTCTGAAATAAAGTATATTCTTTCTATCTATTTCTGTATGTTAGATAGATACTGCAAGAGTAGCCTAGACCTCCTCAAACTTATCTATCAATATGGGTGGGATAATTTTATGACTAGTGAAGCTTGTTTTGACGATTGCAGTTCTAATGTGATCTATAATTGAAGATGGATCTCATTATTGGATAAATTATCGATAAGATTTAATATGCCTTCATGGATACTAAAGATAACAGAGTCGGCACGGATATTGGTCCCTTGATGCAACAAGAGCACAGGTTTTTAACCTTTTGTTCTAAAATTCAACCAAAATCAAATAAGTAACTTTTATTTCTGAAGACATACAAAATAAACGTGTAGACAAGTCCTTCTCATCGACGACCTCTGTGGCGCGGTAGGCGAACATCCGCCTGCAACGCGTTGCGGGTTCGATTCCCGCTTCATCGTTACAAAATGTTTATACGATCTGCAGATAATTGTTTAAGGTGTTCTGGTCAGGTTCTCAGTATAATAAAAAATACCTATCAATATTATGTGTTGTACTATGTATATCAGTTATCTAGTACCCATAACACAAGTTCTGATTAGCTTGGGATGATGTTGTTCGCTGTTGCTGTGTGGATTGTCCAACATTATTTATTTATTTATAATGAGGGCCCAAAACTGGAGCAATTAGGTATGTCTTATGCCTTATAGTTGTAATACATATTGGGTTTTGTAACGTTCCTAACTGTATATCTTGTGGTTTACTCTGCGATCACTAATACATCTGATCAGATTTATCGGTTATCGCTGGGTTTACTGGTTTTAGTTACGCACACCATGTAGATTTATGTTATGTAGATAGGTTAGGTAACTACTTATTCAAGCTGATAGTGATAAAAAAATATTAGAGCAAAAATAATTATTTATTCGATGGGAAAACTGCTTTTTTCACGAGTACTAATACCTAATTAATTTTATGTGTAGGTAGGTAGGTATATAGTAAGTGTATAAGTAATTTCGGCGTAGCTACTGACGTTATGCTTGTAAGCGACAGGCCACATATTGTAGAGAACTACTCTAGCAAAGGACTAAGCTAAATTAATATTTTTTTCATCTGGGAGTAGCGTAGGGTCTTCACTTGGTCTTGTCGTTCTCATGTACGACCTGAGGCTTGAATTCCAAATCCAGAACCTTCCTCAAGCTGTCCACATACATGTCCAGCCTCTGCGTCATGTAGTAGCATCTACGGTCCTTGATCTGTCTGTTCTGGTTCAAATCCACCACGCTGATCAACAACCCGTCTCTGGTGCGGGACAGCCCTGGACATCTGACCCCGTCAGGGCCGCAGAAGTAGCTAGAACCGTAGAATAGACCAAGGTCTTTGTGGGCTGGTTTACCATCAGCTGAAGTGAACTCGTTGGGGAATTCTTCGACTCCAACGCGGTTGATCGCAGCTGTGAAGTAGCAGTTGGTGATCGCTGCGTTCCTAGCTTCGATGTTCCACATGTACTCGCTCCCAGCGTCTGCTGCGATGGTCGCGCATGGGTTGAAGACGATCTCAGCCCCGTTCTGACCGAACATCATCCAGTTGAGGACGTGGTGACGCCCGAAGCAGATGTTTATGGCGATTTTACCGTACCGCGTCGCAAAGACTGGGTGCCCTGTGTTACCTTCCATGTAGTAGTTGGATTCGTTGAAGTCTCCAACGCGAGGGATGTGGTTCTTCCTCTGCTTGCCGATGACGTTGCCAGTGTCGCTGATAACCACGGTGGTGTTCCACAGGATCTCTGCGTGCTTCTCGTCCCTCTCGAGGATAGAGGAGACGATCACCATGGAGTATTTGATGCAAAGCTCTCTCAAGAATCTTGTGGTTGGTCCGTCTTCGGCCGATTCGGCGAATTCGCACCACGGCTGCTTCTCTCTGGTGCAGAAAGCAAACGGCATGTTCCATAGCTCTTGGAAGCAGAGGATGTTGACGCCCTCTTGACCGGCGACGTCGATAATCTTCTTTACCTTGTTGAAGATGGCTTTCTTCTGCTCATTGATAGGTTTGTCGGTCGGCGCGGCGATGGAATGTTGGATGACACCTACCTTGACGATGCGAGGAGGTCTAGTCTGTTCTTTCTTCGCCGGGAAAGCGTAAGCTGCTATTTCGAAGTCGGCTTCCTTGGCTGCGGCGAGAGACGAATCTTTTATGGTGACTTCATGATGGTTCCTCCTTCCGAAGTAGATCCTGTTGAACTCCTCAAGGTCCCGTCCAGTAAGGTTGTTGTTGACGATGTTTTCCAGGCTGAGTGTCTCGTTGTCCATGATTGCGTTGGTCAGGTCTGTGCGGTAGAACGGGCTGGTAACGACTGGCGGATATTGGAGGCTGCTGGCCATATATACCCGTTACGGTGCCGATGCATCGGCTGGATGTGTTTATCTGTGTGGTCCGGCGAAGCTGTGGCCTTCGACCTATGATAATAGTGTCCAGAGAGGAAAATATTGGGCTTATCAATATTTGCCGACGTGACTATTATGGACGCGTGAAATTTAATTGTTTTTCGACGATAATAGTGTCTACTTATAGAACTTATATTTTTTTCTGTTATTTGAAGATAAGTAGTTATTTTGTTGTCAAGGTAAATTGAATAAACAAAAATAGCTATTATGGCTGAGATATTAGAGGTCGTGGGTTAATGCTCTGTTATCCATAATAGTTCTTGAGAGGTCCTACCTAATCTAAGATCCAAAGCTCGGTAGGTCTACAAACCTTGCTGTGGAAGTGGGTAATATTACAAAAATATTAATGTTAGGCAAGGTACCTTTGTAAATGATACAGTTGATGATGATGGATATAGGTAAGAAGACATTGCACCAGTTATTTAATTTCAACCGCTATGAGATCTGCGGTTAAATACAAACCGATTTTATTAGGTCAGTGTAAAATTACAGAGCTGGTTTTGTTCTAGGTAACCTAGGTATTGTGCGTAGGTGCCTAGCTAGTGCCTACCGATGCTGGTCCCTGCCGGTAGGAGTCAGTTGCATAGCTAGTCTACCTAAATGGGTCTAAAGGTTGATGATGATCACCCACCAACTTAACTCAACTAACTTTCATAGGTTAGTCCACAGCTGTTCAGCTTGACGCATCCAGCATCTCCCTGCAGTCTTTTTTCACCTGGTCTGACGGCGTCCTACACTACGTTTACCGATAATATCGGAACTGCCAATTGTGTTACGACCCTTTTTAGTATGATAATAGGTAACTTTTACAAACATCTATAGGTAGGTACTACTCTATTCTCAAGTCTTAATTAATGTTCAATAAAAGTGATTTCTTTTTAAAAAAAGTTACACAACTAAACAACTGTGTAAACAACTTAATGTACACAAAAATTCCAAAATTCACTTATAACATCGGAGTTAGAAACAAAATAATCAGCTATACATTATAAAAAAGAGCAAGAAGCATTGCATATTCTGCCAAAAAATCAACTATAAAAAGCAGTTTTTAAGTAGATAAATGTAGTTCTGATGGAGGCAATATTTACAAATATTGTATATTGAGTTTGGCCGGAGTACCTATAGGTAATTTACGATCCATGCTTGACATGCTTCAATATCTCATGTATAAAAGGTAAACATACCTGCACAGGCTACACATAGGTAGGTACCTAAGTAAAGTCTAAGTAATAATAATATAAAATAGGTAGGTAACAATTAAGTGTCAATATCAACAGATAAAGCTGGCCAGCATTTTAAACACAAATTAATGTAAACAAACGCGATGTTGACTTGCAAATAGGTTACGTAAGTCACTCGAGTAACTTGTTTCAAATTATTATCTTACGTCGTCGTCACTCGGCCATTTTGTAAAAATTATAAGTAATGTCGACTTCGGGAGAGAACTTGGATCGCATTCTACAACGCAATTTAAAACAAGAAGATTTGAGAGAATTCAATAGAATTTATTACGGAAGAGAGAATAATAGTGAAGTGGAATTAAAACAATCTACAGTGACCTTGAGCTCAGAAAACAATTTTGAAGTTTCTGCATATTCTTTCGCGGCCGCTAAGGAGATAAGAGAGCCTAGAATCGTGAAGCTGGGACTGATTCAACACTCCATTGTTTTGACGACTGATAAGCCAATCAAAGAACAAAGGGAAGCTATTTTCGATAAAGTGAAAAAGATAATAGAAACAGCAGCCAGTGAGGGTGTCAACATTATCTGTCTACAGGAAACATGGTCAATGCCCTTCTTTTTGTGCACCGGAGACAAAGAAAAGTGGGCAGACTTTGCCGAATCGGCTAAAGAAGGTCCGAGCATCAAATTCCTGAGCAATTTAGCAAAGCAATTCAACATGGTGATAGTCTCACCAATCTTAGAAGACGATAATGGAATTTGGTGGAATACGGCAGTGGTGATCGATGAAAATGGGAAATATCTGGGAAAACACCGGAAAAATCATTTGCCCAGCGTAGGAAGCTTCAGCGAGATTTCGTTCTACTCTCCTGGCAACACTGGCCATCCAGTGTTCGAGACAAAGTTCGGCAAAATTGCCATTAATATTTGCTATGGAAGACACCATGCTTTAAACTGGCTTATGTTCGCATTAAACGGTGCTGATATTGTATTTAATCCTGCAGCAACTATAGCTGAATTTGGTGAGTCCTTTTGGGCCATAGAAGCCCGAAATGCTGCCATAGCTAACAACTATTTTACCTGCAGCATCAACAGGGTTGGCCTTGAGAAGTTCTTTAAGAAAGATGACAGTGAGGTATCCAGAAGCTTCTACGGTTCTTCCTATGCCTCTGCACCCAATGGATGCAGGACTCCAAGCCTGTCAAGAAACAAGGATGGTCTGCTCATAGTTGAAATGGATCTTAATCTTTGTCGTCAAGTTAAGGACCTATGGGGCTTTAATATGACATCGCGGTTGGAAATGTACGCTAAAGAACTCAATGAGTTTTGCGAAAAATAGAGCGACGACGTATTTTAGTAGGACCTACCTAACCTAACTGCCTACAATAAAAAATGTTCAAAACTATTTTAGGTAACTATACCTACCCATGTATTTTTTCTTTCATAAACTTTCCTTCACCTACCTGTCGGCAGTCATACCATACCTACATTAGTTACTAAACGTGCCAACCTTGAATTCCACATTCAGATGATTATCGATCGCAGTAGAGGTATTAAAAATACAGAGAAGAAAGCCTGCCCTGTCTCTGGCATGTTCCCTTATTTGCCTTTTACGACATTAAGGTAGGATTTGGAGGGGTCGTCGGCTAGCACCTAAGCTGACTAGCGTGGTGAGTAACACAGACTACTCAGGGAGGGATACTAAGTGCGTAATTTACTGAGTGAGTATGTACCTACACTACATTATTTTTACAGTGAAACTATTTTTATGAAAACCAAAGATGAAATCTAGGTACGATCATGAAAGAGAATGCAATAATGTACCACGAAGACATTCTTGTTTATTACCAAAACCATTTCATTCAGTGAAATTATTATCTGTGGCCAACCATCCAAGCGCAGCCGCAAACAGTTGATTTGGCAACATTGAAAATAAATGTCACCGTATGAATTGTCATTTTTCGGTTCGGTTTAAGTACAAGTTTTGGATTTGTGTGGATTCCTCCAAACTAAATTGCAATTACTTTTATTTGAAAGAAAAAAGATAACACAACACCCAAAATGGTAAGTTATCTTGCGATACACACCTTACAAATGCACCAAGTCAACCGGCACAGTCCGTTTCGTTGGTTAGGATAGCGTCACGAACATTACAATGCAGTTTCGCTTGCTAATTTTCCAAAAAACAAACAAACTACACCATTTATTGCTTATTTCATATCTAAATTCACTCCCTTATCAAAAGATTCATAAATAACATTGAAAATCCTTGCAAAATGCTATTTACCGTTTCTTCTTCCAGTCGATTATGGCATATAACGGGGGTGCGGTGGTGGCCATGAAGGGCAAGGATTGCGTGGCGATAGCATCAGACAAACGCTACGGTATCCAGGCTCAGACAGTGTCCACCAACTTTCCCAAAGTCTACCAGATGGGACCAACACTGTATGTTGGTCTCCCAGGCCTTGCCACCGACACACAAACCGTGTTCCAGAGACTAAAGTTCAGGTTCGTTTCTACTTAAATACCTTAGAAAAGTGCAGTCAATAAAAGAATGGACTTTATGAAAGACGCCTTTCTTTTATATGGCACTACCAATAGTGAAGGTGATGGGAAATATTAGTAATGAAGTAGATATTATAAACACAAGCTTACCATAGGGCTAGATAATGCTGTGTGAATTGTCCAGCATTATTTATTAGTGATCAAGCAGTAACTGTTGTGCAGACCCCACATATATGAGAAAATGAAGATTGAGAAGACTGAAAATTCTATATTTTCAATCAGAATTAAGTTACTCTTCTAATGAGATCCTAACTCAATTTAATTACTTTCAGAATGAACCTCTACGAACTGAAAGAGAATAGAATAATGAGACCGAAAACATTCTCAGCGATGCTCTCAAACTTGTTGTATGAGAAGCGTTTCGGACCTTATTTCATCGAGCCTGTCATTGCTGGTTTGGATCCTCTCACCAATCAGCCTTATGTGTGCAATATGGATCTGGTTAGTAACAAAAACAACCATCTCATGAGGTAAATTAGCATAAAGAAATATACACCACAGTGGTACGAGTGGTAAGAAACACCACTCCACATGGTCAGATGATATTGTCTGTCTGATGATATGAACTCGACTGATTCAGCTGGTGAATAAGAGGAGGCCTACACCCTGCAGTACCTGATAGAGACATAACATTTTGCTATCATTTACAAACAAAAATTATATTGTTTTTTTTTATTTATAATGGTTTTTGTTATTATAGAAAGTGCATAAGCTCTCACACTCGGGGTAATCTCAAAGAAATTAAGTAGAGCCCTTATTTTTTATTTCGGTGGGACTTGAACCCGCAGCCTTTCCCTAAGTAGAGAAAAAGAGTCTGGGTTATTATTAAATATCTTAAAAACTATAATGATAATGTTTTTGTCACAGATTGGCTGTCCGAACGAGCCAGAAGATTTTGTAGTATCGGGAACTTGCTCAGAACAGTTGTATGGTATGTGTGAAGCTCTATGGGAGCCCAACCTCAAGCCAGACGATCTGTTTGAAACCATTTCACAGGTAAATGAATTGTTATTTATTACTTTGTAGAATTAACATTAAAGATAAGATCCAGGTAAATTGCAAAAGATTGTTGCCTGTAGAAGAGAGAATTCTGGAATATGCGAATTCTAATTTCTGATTTGAACCTTATTCCATCGGAATAATGTCGTTATCGCTGCCACTGCCCAACCCACCCACGGAGTCGCAGCTGACGATCACGAGTATTTATAATATGAATCCCTGATGCATATTACGAAGTTTTGCTTAGGAGGGACTTGGTCATGAAAATCTGTCACTGGCTCCCGGACCATAAAGTTTTACCTAAAATTTCGACATTTTGTGGTGTCATTATTTTTCGTTTTTTCCAGGCTTTGGTGAACGCAGCCGATCGCGATGCCATCTCCGGTTGGGGAGCCGTGGTGTACATTATCGAGAAAGACAAGATTACTGAGAAACACGTCAAGACGAGGATGGACTAGGTTATTGTAAGATTTCGGCGGGAATGTTTATAATAAAATATTTTTATCTCATTCTAAGTTTTTTTGCATTATACCATCTTACTGCGCCCAGTATCTGAGTACCGCGCCACTTAAAAAGTATATGAAATCTGGTACCACCGTCCTCTTCAAATAAAATTAATAAATTATGCTGGACAATAACCAAAAATGCTTGGGTGGAAAATCGCTGCCATCGATCTATGCTTGAATAACGCTTTTCCCATAGAAAATCGTTGCTCATGTACAGATTGATGACTTCGCAAGCTTTTATAATACTGGCTTTGTTTTGTGGCTACTGTCCTGCAAATATTACAGAAAAATAAAGTTCAGAAACTTAGGATAGGAGGGGTATATAAATGGATGTTTTTGTCTATGGTATATAGTATATACCATAGACAAAAAACATCCATCACTGCCTATAGAAGATTAATTTTGTATTTTACTTAGTGATCTTAGATATTAAAGGAAAGCAGGTAATTAAAAAACACATTGCAGAAACTTTATAAACCGAATTAAAAAATTAAGTTTTATTATTTCCATACATTTCGTCTTTACAAGAATTATTGTAGACTAGAGAATTAACATTTCAAACGAGTTGCTTAACGCCGAATACGAATTAAGTTTTAGCAAAGCTATCGTTATAAATATCGTAACATCGGGGCCGCCCCGTCCGTCACCATTTAACAATAATAAAACATTAGAAATTATAAACTACGAAATTATCAATACTTCGGTAAAACTTAAGCAATAGAATGACTAAAGAATGGCGCACTGTGTAACCCACTATTTGTCTTTATTACCAACACCAACACTATTCTATGGTAGTATAATTATTGCCCGCTTATAGTTCATTCGATTGCTTCTGTTTTACTTTTACAATGGCAACATCCTCATCTGGTTATAACGTGGTTAAACCAGTGAATTCGCAAATATTTTGGTGAATTCCGTGAATACATAAGAAACTTTACTTTGTGTTCAAGTTAGGTTTCTTGCTAGAAACCAAAAATGTCAAACCATTGTAGACAAAATAAAATTAAATCTAAAAGTAAATCACTATCACAAAACTTAACTTTTGAAGTAATCATTTCGAATAGAGGCATATAAAAGGTCCAATTCACGTAACTGTAAGGACTAGCACATCTCTGCTGCGAGAGCATAACAGGGAAACCAGCACTGTAGCAAAAAGTTTTCAGTCCTGTACTGTTTTTTTAAATTTACTGTTTTTTTTAATTGACAATATAAAATTCACAAAACATCATTATCTTTTAAATGATGCACTTGATCAAGACTTGATCCAACAAAGTGTGGTTTGGAACTTTTTGTCAATAAAAAACAAAATGTCACTAGAGGACTGAAACCTTTTTACTAAAATGAAATAGGATATGAAATTTAAGTCGATTAAGTCTGTTTATCTCAACTTCTTGTAACTTGTGTTGGAATTGGAACATTTTCGCATAACTACGTACAAATTTAAATTTTTGCAGCGTAACTTATTTTGAGCTTTCGCTGCTATGATTCAGCGGCGGAGGTGTGTGTACGGGCCTTTGATAATGCGAACTTTTTAATTTGATTGATTGCAAAGTCACATATAGTAGTAAGAGGAGCTATGTTATAAATACTGAAAGAAATAAGGAACCCGTCGATTAATTGTTAAAGACCAAGCGGGTACTAAGAAAGCTATTGGTAGATATTAAAAGTACAAAACCTCTAAAAAGAATCTAAAGAACCAGCTAGCATTACATTCTCACAAAATACATCACAAATGGCCGTACCCTGTACATATCTCAAGAAACTAATGTTACTAAAAATTCATTGTCTAAAGAAAAATTTGTAGCACATTATTTCCAAGGGATATTCGTAGGAAGCAGCAAACCTAGAGTAACAATAGAAAAGTCTTATTCGAAATAGAATAATAAATAACAAAATCTTACATTGTATTATTTTTAAAATAGCTAGAAAGAAACTAAGCGAGCTAGTTTAGATATATTGGCAAAACGACAAACTTGTATTTTCTTTTCAAACAATTTTTTTTCCTTCAAATTTGATAAATTCTTTGCGCGTACGAATGTCACCAGCAAATTTGCTAGTGGGCATTCTGTTATATGTTACGATTTAACTTGCGGCTAACATCACACATGCATAAATGATGAGAGGTTTTTAGCCACACTTAACCTTACTCTGAAAGTTTCGGCGTAGAGGACTTCGCACATACGTCCAGCACCGCTACCGCACGGCACGTCAATAAGCATTCAAATAGGGACCCTCGTATGCGTAATATAACTCGAAAAGTTAAAACGAATTCACTTAGAATACGATTTGCACGCCGATAAATCAGAAACTTCGATTGTTATTGTTTTGAGTAGGCCCCATAGATCCGCACAAAGAGATTTTAAGTCCTGCCTTTTAGCGGAGCTTGACAACCCCTTCTTGTCTAAGCCCGGTAAGACGAGCAGGTCATTTACTTGTAAAATTTAACACAAGCGCAGAGTGCGCCTAGCCTGATTAAAGCCCATATTTAAATACACTTTTTTGAGCTATGCGACAGAAGCGCGGTACAGGTGTCGCATACCCATACCTTTACCTGAGAAAAGATATTGTTTCATAAGATGATACAACATTCGTAGTGACGTCCAATAAAAACCTCTCATTGTAACATTTTTCTACATGTCCGTTTATCTTTAAACATTTCCAGTCAAATTTTCCATTACAATAACAAGCCGATTTCTTAATATAACAACGCGTATAATTTTATACAATATGGATAAAGGCAATTACGAGTGTAAGGCCGATATAAACAAGTATACATTGTAGTAATTTGACAATTCGACGGTCAAAATACCTTTGGGTGGCGTTGAATTTTCTTCAAAGGGACAATATTGACCGTAGCCATATCCGTACTAATATTATAAAAGCGAGAGTAATTCTGTCGGACAGTATTACATTTTCACGTCTAAACGCCTGCACAGATCTGAAATGGGGGGTATAATATATTATAACCCCCATTTCATTAAGATGTGCTCTCCCAGTCTGAACTCGACAGAAACTCTTTGCGGTACTGTCGAGTTTTGAAACCAGTCAAAGAATGGATGCCAACAATACGGATTGCCTCAATAATTAAGAAGATACAACGCCACTCAAAGCACCGCATTCTCAATATAAACACGAACTTCTAATGTTATCAACATTTTATATAATTTAACTACGATAGCTGAATATAAAGGCTAACGATGGAAACCATGAGATGTGCTTAAATCAGTTCAAGAAAATCGTGTAGGGAAGAGATTGGGGAAAAGCGGATTGTTAAGTTTGAAGTTGAAGACACACTTTGAACACCTTCTGTCCAATCATTATATCTCTACTCGGTCTTGGAAAAGGATTTAACAACATCGAAATCCAAATTTATGCATTTTAGAAACTCGAGCGAAATTTAGTGGCGCCATCTAGATGATCCTTGTAGAGATACGATGATCAATTGAATACAATTTGATACCTAACTATTGCAGAAAAAGTTCAAAATTCAACTGCTCTTATTATAAGAATAATGTACTTCAGGATATTAATAATTATTGGTGTTTTGTCATTGGTCCTGAGACGAACACTGTTAACGGATCCAGTTCCTACCAGCAATCCATTATGTAGCGTAATTACATCTAGATAGATCACAATTTTCTGTAACTTTCCTTCACAAATCCCTTGTCTTTGAGAGTAAAAAACGTGTGATACAAAAACGCATGCAGCGAATATTAGACAAGTTTTTCCGGCTTGACTGTACGCCCCATAAACTACAGCACACAAAAAGTCTACATGTAGGTTTTTTGCAAGCAATTTGGTATCCTTTTGCTTTATGTTATAAGGCGTACAATCAAGTCGACAATTGTTATAATTAGAACGAACATTACCAGCATTTTCGCCAATATTACACTAATATCAAACTATGAACCCTTCTACTTTATCATGAATTTTATTTGCATTTCAAAGTCTTACTTTCTAGCCGTCTAAAGTTACTTGCACCGTGTAACGTAGGATTTTATTTTGCACTGTCATTTTCAAAAGGTTTATCAAATTTCGAACAATTTCAAGAATAAACAGTTTTTCGCTGTCCCGCTCAAATTCATATTGAATTTTCTAGAAGGATGAAAACCATTCCACGAATGTATCGGTTCATTCTTTGATCAACCAATAGGATCGTTTGATCGTACATCGTTGTTGAAAAACTGACAATACAAATATAGCCAAAACAAATGGTGCAAGTAAACCAGACAAGTAACAACACAACTACGATGCTTCCTTTACTGATATTTCAATAAACTACAATCCGATATGAAACCTACATCACCCTGTACATTCCCTTTTGAATGGGGTAAGATATGATTAAAAAGACACAAGGAACTATAAAGCTAAATCACAAAGAACTTATAGCGCCAAAAGAACTACTGATAGATTCGGGCTATAAAATAACAAGAGATATGCTTTCTCATTAATTAGCCAATGAATTTCCTACCGTTTTCAGTAGATACAATTAACACTTTGACTGCGATTTTGTTTCGACGACTGCGATCATTTTTTTTTACCTAAAAAATTCGTGCTACCGCTCTACACATCGGTTGTATTGCGCCGCACATGCGTTTGGTTCGAAAAATATTACGACTGTGCTGAGTCACACAGATCTGTATTTTCTCAGCCGCGCTAGTCTGGATTTACGCATATTAGTCAATTGTGGAAAACACATACCGTGTGATTTCAGCAGTCAAAGTGTTAAACGTTTAACAATAATGTCCCTTCTTGAAGTTTAATAGAAAATCATCTAACTCCACCTATATTTGTATCAGTGGCGTCTGTGGAACGAAAACTAAACCAATTATTTAGTGCTCTCGTGTTAAATTATTAATTATTAAAAATTTTACAAGAGAGAACTAAATATGTCGCTCTCTTTTTTATTTAGATCGTAATGAAAGGGACGGCGACATTTTAATAAGTACTCAAATCAGTAGTTTTTGTACCAACAGAATACACCAAATGGCAGGACATACATTTTGACTTTCTCTTTTCATCCATATACTCTCCACAATAGAGTCTACATCACCCATTATTTTTAAATCGCAGTAAAAGAAGCATCGCTTACATCCCTAAAGCTGCCTGTTTGTCATATTCTCGAAAGTTCGAAGCAAAAACTGCAAAGACCAGCGAAAATTCTTTCAAAAATACTTTCATTCATTGTTCTAATTGCTTACACGATTGTCCTGTCCACCGAAATTAAGACAATAAAAGGACAAACAGACAGCTTCGCACAATTTTGCATTAGTTGCCACCACACTCTGGTTACCACTTATATATGGTGGTGATTGTCCCGTTGGTGACCACTGACTGTACGACCAAATGGACACAAGTGACAAGTGACGGCCAACCTATATTGACTCCTTGGTTCATTGCAAATTCTGTCTGGGTTGTCACTTTTCTGCAGAGTTGCAGATTTATGATGTAACGTACAACACAACGCGAAACGAGCTTAGTACAAATTCAACTTGTTAGGTTTGAAGATCAACATCATGAAAACGACTGCAACCAGAAAGATAATTCAGAATTATGCCGAATCTCCGTTTCCAAGTCTTCAGCACGGAATCTGACTCATATTCGCAAAAAAATCGAATATGACGAGAATTAAAACACGGATTAATAGAAAATGCTCACGATTTTTGGAAAACCACTTTTCGGCTAGTTTTATTCCTTGCAAGATCGAAAATATTCAAATACGCTAAAATATTTAAATTTCTCGCGAATCTGTATTGGATTCCGTGTCGAAGACTCGGAAACGGAGTTTCTAAATGCTCTTGCAATATTCTTTTTGCTTGTCATCATTCACTTGTGACCAGTAAACCATTTAGAACAACCGGTTCCCAACACTGATAATTCAGTAACCAGTTATTCTCACCAGCAACAAATTCCCGCCCATATAAGACTGCGATCGCGAACACGCACCAATGGCCACCAGTCCGCACCAATGGCCACCAACCCGCACCAATGGCCACCAACTCGCACCAACCGTAAGATCCAGCCTAATTCCCCTCAATCGCCTTCGCCACGAACTCTATAAACCGCTTCCCGTACTGTTCCGGATCGCAGGTCGAGATACCGTCGACGTTGCTTCCGTATTTCACGGTCTTCGCTGCTTTCGCCGCCTGAAAGATGAACAAACTATGATGAGATATCGCTGTGGGACGTGACATGAGCAGCCTAAATAGTTTATTTTTAATATTCTGGCTTCTACAAGTAATATACTTAGCAGATATGAGTTTTGCGACCATTGAAAACCATTTGCTTAATCATACATTCAATTGACGTTTTTGCGTGTAATGTAGGTAAATTGCATAATCTAAGTATCATACGTCTAAAACAATATAATGAGCCTATCACTCGAGTTCTTGCCGAAACGTGAAAACATCTACATACTATTATATTTCTAAAGCCCAATTTTAAACTAGCATTTAGGTTTAGCAGCCAATTTGTGTCAGTACCTTGGTAACTTACTAGTAATTTAGTGAAAATCGGTAATTCTAAGCGGTGTTGTTGGAATTCAGCATCGTCTACGTTTTATTTTGTATATAATTAATTAAGGGTGTATTGCGGAGTTTATAAGCCCTAAGTGCACTCAACAATCTAGCGAAAACCCAACAATTGGTATACGTACCAGCTTATTTCTTCTGTTACTTGACTTTCTGTGGTGATTAGCTTAAACAAGGCTTGAGATCAAATGAAATAACCTGGCTTCAAGGTGGTGAATAAAGTCCTATGGTCACGGTCACTTTGCATGAATGGATACGGTAGCTTATTGCGTTGCTTCGATGGTACCTACGGTTTACGGTGTTAGACACACCTCCGCTGCGAAACCATAGCGAATCCAGTTTCGCCGGTAGTTTCGCTGCTATGGTTTCGCAGCGGAGGAATGCTAACGTCTTTAGGATTCAAAATCTGAAAACAGACATCCAACAGAGCCTACAAAAACGAAAATACGTTTTCCTGCCAAACGTACAGTACCATATCGCTGGCTTAATTTTCAAACTTCGTATCTCCATTCGGTAAAATTTTACAGGAGGAAGAAAAAACTATTTTATTAATTAACTAACAATAAAAACATAGACAAATAGCTTTTTTTACATTTAAATAATATTAATGCTTGTGTTTCATATAATTATGATTTATTATCTGATAACATGATAAAAGGAATGGACTTACGTGTAAATATATAACTTGTATGTTGGACTTACGAAGTTTTACTGGAGATACAAGGTTTGGTATCACTACCTATGTGATAAACCGTTTTATTTTGGATGGATATACGTATTACGCATTACTAAAAAAACAGGTTTTTATTTTAAAAAAATCCGTTTATTGCTTATCTACATAAAATGAGTATAAACGCAGTTATTAAGGCTGTGCGAGTTTTATGGAGTGAAATAAAAATGTGGTTCACATAGAAAATTAACAAAGAGAATTTAAGAATGGGGTAAGTTGTCATAAAAATTGTGGTAATCTTTTTCCATAGTTTGTTTTAACTCTTGAAGGTGTTTATATTTTTCTATCTTTATTGGAATTCTTGCAGAATAGAGTCGTGGTATATTGTCAAATGGATGGACACTTGATGCATGCACTCTTGTTGGGAGAGTTCTGTATGTTTCGGAAAATCGCAACTTGTATAAAATAGTTCCGTCTGTATTATATTTTAAAGCCCTCAAGTCAGTTACAGCAGGATCACCTACTCTCTTGCCAGGTCTTATAGATTTATAAAATTTCAGTGTGTGTTCAATATCTTTAAAGAAATCATGATACAGATAGGTAACATCGTATGGATATTTTTTGCAAGCAATTTTAGCAATGTACGCATAATCAGCGGGTACATTAATCTTTTTATTTCTTAGCGCCTTTTCTATCACCGAATGCATGCAATCGCATTCCATTTGAGTATGGCCCTTCTCGAGATATTTCTGAGTTACAGTAATGTTATTCTCCATGCAAAAGTTGAGAATAGCGTTTGAAAGAACAGCATTCCTGAAACAATAAGTCAATGGACGTTAGATTGGTAAAGGAAGACTAGGGAAAAAATTTGAACATAAAATATTAAAGAAGATAGATTGGTCTTGGTTAGATTAGGATAAGAGTGGGATAGTGGAATAATTAGATAATAAGAAGATGTATTTCGCAAAATTAACTTGTTCTGGTAGGTGCAGCCGTCACTATAAATAATGATTTCTTGATCCGATGGATTTTCTGTAATGAATTTTGTTAAGGCACTGATAATGATTGTTGAGAATTCATTTGCAGTCAATTTACCCTCTGTCTCATTCCAGATATAGCAGTAACCTTTTTTCTCCTTGATATTGTATAGTGTGAAGTTATGGACAGCTAATTTGGTTTTGTAATAAAGCGAGGATACATTTGATTTTGGACTCAATAAAACTGACTGTAAATCCATGGTCAAAACTAAATGATTGGATTCTTTATCCTTCTTCTTCTCATTTCTAGCCTCGTCTTTCTTTTCAATGTGTTCTTTGTAAGAATCGTAAGAAATGTTTTTAGTTTTAAACGCCTCACAAATATCGCACAAATCCTTCTTTGGTCTGTATAAAGACAAGTTCAGCTCATCAAATAGATTATGAAAAGTAGCCACACTTAAGGGTTGTAATTTTTCAATTTTACAATAATCATTTCGATAAGCTGTGTACAGTTGAGCTTTGCTTGTCCATGTTGGTTCTAAATACAATTTTGTGGTATCCTTACGACAATAATGAGACTCCATTTTTGGTAGTGATTCAAAAAATTGTCTTAATTTGGACGTACATACGTTTCTTTTATTGTTCTTTGGTCTCTCTGTAGGTTCGTTAGCATCTTGTTCGCTGATAATCCACTTTTGTATTGCCCATTCTCCAATGCTCAACGTATTTAAAAACATTGTCTTGCATACCCTGAATCTCTCTTTTTTGTTGTCACTCAATAGATATAGCTCAACGGAATGCTTGCGTCGTGATGAGGGTCCGTCACTTCTCACACGTTCTTTGCTCTTGCAGACAGAGAAGGACTTAACAAATATTTTTTTTTCAGTCCAAGTAAATGACCAAAAGTTCTGCCATATCTTCATTCTGTCGTCATCTGTTATGTTGTAACATTGTATTTTAGTGTTTTTCGTTAGACTTAGTTTACAAGCGCACCTTTCTTTCAATTGTTTCTCTGGTTTGGGCTCACTGAATTCCCATTTATTTTCTACTTTCTTTTTTCCCATGTAGGCCTTTCCCTTTTCTCTGTTTTTTTTATTTTGCGTCACATTCCACTCATCTGGTCGACACTTCTTCTGTCTTTTTTTAGGTGGCTCGACATTTTCCACTGTTTCGTCAATAGACGTAGATGGTTCAGCAGTTTCTGTAGTGTTTTCATGCGTGATAGGTTGTCTAATTGTAGTATCTGGAAATAATATTAAAATCATTCATTTTTTATACATATAAACACTTGGATTTTATATAGGTAGCTCATCGCTGCTCACAAATGGACTTTGTAAACCTATGAGTTTATGTATGACAAGGCATCTACCTGATCTCCTATGAACGGATCCATCCGCGAAAATACAAATGTTTTGCAGCGTACCGCTAATAATTTGAGAACCAGGATTATCATTTTCTTTATGCAAGGAACCATCATCTTGCACTATTTCTCCAAAAGACGTGGGTAGTTCAATCGTTTCTGTAGTGCTTTCATGCATGATAGGCGTCGTAGGCGTAACTAAACCCGCGTACAAGTTCGGCCTTTATACCTCTGCCGAGCCTTACCAGAAAATTCTACGATTTTCCGGGCTATACCTATCTCTTTCTATATTCGAGAACAATTCTGCTTTCCCTTTCTATTCTTTATATTCATTCGAGAACATGTACTTAGCTAGGTAGGTATATACACGGGCCGGTCCCTAACAACTACATCCTAATCTGTGGCGTAATCGGCCTAATGTCGTCGTCGCTAACATACCCTCAGCAGATCCGTCCTCGAAAATATAAACATTTTTCGGCGAACCATCAATAATTTGAGGACTGGGATCCTTATTTTCGTTTATCAAAGAACCATCATCTTGCACTGTATACGTCTGAATTTCATCATCGGAAATTTCCGTATTAAAATTCACATTTTGTAATATCCTCAATGTACGAGCTTTTCTCGACATTATCAACGCTTACATAGAAGCTGAAAGAAATAAAAACTTGCAATAAATAAAAGTGATCAGTCTTACGATTCGACAAATCTACGTAACTCCTTGACACCAGACATATTCAACACTTGCTTTACAGCGAGAAAACTACGTAACTCCATTAAGAACTTTATCACAACTTTTCTTTGTTTTTCAACACTGAAGTCAATAAAAAACATAATAAAATTAAACAAAGGACTTACCCAATCGTATATTCTACATCAGTTTTCACAACAACGTACAATAAGTATTAAAAATGAGAAAAACTGCGCGCGAATCCTTGCAATCTGTCGATGACTGAACTGAGCGCGGGAGTTACGAAGTATTCCGTCATTCAAAATGGCGTCTTCTCATGCCGTGGACATACGTGGTTTTATTTTTCATAAACAGCAACAAAACTAAAAACAACTAGGAGATACGAGAGATTCCATCGTGTTCGTGACAACATTTTACACCAGATGGCATTAAAATCAATATTTCGAAAATTTTGGAGTTACGAGTTTTGAAAATTAAGCCAGCGATATGTAACTTACATAAATAGCATTTGCACGAAAAATAAACAAAAACTTCTTTTTTTTGTTTTTACAATGCCGGGCCCTGGTATCAGACAAGCGTCTATTTTAGACGATTTCTGTTTTCGGAATTTAAACTCTAAACCACGCGACTAAGTAGCCCGCCAACCTAGCCGGTCTACCTACCATCCTGCCAATGCGGCCGTGGCCTAAGGTCTCTTTTCCCTTCGTGCGGATTTCCACCCGCGTACGGATCTGGTTCGCGTGTGGACCACCTGAACCTATACTTTTCATATATGTTTTTCCTATGACGCGGGCCACACGCAAGCGGAAACGCGTATTCGCTGGAGCAATTATAGGTTTCGGGTGGCCCACACGCGGACCAGATCTAGAGGTTTACTTTGAAAAACGAACGAAGTTGACGGCTGACATCAATCGCACGGATCGAACAACCTTACCACCACGTGTCTTCGGGCGCGTCACTAACTCCTTTCGTTTCGTATCTCTAAAAAATATCAGAATCAATCAAAGTAAGGTCACCGAAAGAACGGACCGTCGTTTGTGCTATCCTACGTCATCCGTCAACTTCGTTAGTTTTTCATAGTAGACCTGCACGCAGGCCGAAATCCGCAGTACGGTAAAACAGCCCTAGGTGGAAGTGAAGGCTTGGTATATCTAATGGTGTAGTGGTAAAAACACATGATATACTACTCTCTAGTAATACTTTACACATACCAGCTTTTTGCAGCGTTTTTGCGATGGATTGAGAATGCATTAGGAGAATATTGAAGGCAAATTTTAATTAGATTTACAGCAAAGCAATACACTAAAACTGCAGGATAAAATGGACTCTTATCCCTAGAGATAAGGTTCAAACTTCGCTCGCTTGTCAGGCGAATAAAGAGATTTCTATTCCTTGTCGAATAATGGACCAACTTAAGAGTTCAGTTGCCATTTGGGTATGTCTAAATAATGGCATAACGTTCGTTTAGAGAACGTGATTGAGAATGACGTCATCTCTAATGCAGTCCCGCTCAGTTCTAATCCGACCTGCTATGCGATTACACGGAGGAGACATAACGTAATTATTTAACTCTCCATCCCATTCTTTAAGTACGCAGATATAACTCAACTGTCCATCTCATAGATTCTATAAATATTATCAACACTATTTACAGCTATAATCAATAAATAAAATGTTGTTGATATATATTTGGTTTGGTTTATTTATATACTGTAAAGATTGCCTCACCTGTTTTTTGACTCCATAATGTGTAAGCACGTCGATAAGGGCAACGAAGTATATTTCTTTCTTTGGAGCTCCTGATAAAAAAATTTTGGTACTTAGATGAAAATAAAATCGTCATGGATGCCTATAACGGAAATCATTTTTGATTGGATCAATAGTGAAACAAGAAAAAAATATTCAGCGCTTTTAATTTCAAGAAGTATACTTTTTGATCGAAACACTATTGAGACAAGAAAAAATATTTAACTATAGTTTGACCGAAACCGCTGTACCGCTCCTTAGGAAAGTGCGGCGAGGTGGGGGGCGAGGAAAAAAAGAGCAAGAGTACGCGTTGACGGCAGACTGATGGATCGAAGCGGCCGATATTTCCCCCCGATCTAGCCGCTCTATGCGAGCGGCGTCCTCAGGCGCGGTACAGCGGTTTCGGTCAAACTATAATGAAAAGGCTTCTTGTTTACGCCCGTTGCCATGGAAACCTTTTGCTACGAGTTATGTGAAAATTATCATGTGATGATGCTTTTGATACGTTTAACGGCCTTGTACATATAAATTCCTTTCTAGGTCAGGCAAGGCATTATCAATACAAAAGCGAAATAATGTTTGAAATCGGTTTAATAATTGACGGAGACACCGAACTTACAAAAAAATACAGAAGGAAGCTTCCCTAAGAAAAGTTCGGGTAAGTTCCTTTAGTCGGCTCTTACGACATCCACGGATAATTACGTGAGGTAATTTAGGCCATATTTCACCCCGTTATTTTATTTCATAACGTAAATGTTATATTTAAAAACTAATCTTATTATTATTATTCTCACCATCTTGACTTGGTATGGCGTAGATATCTAGCTCAGGTATGATCCCCTCGTACCGCAGGGACGACTGACGCGCGAAGCCGCGCGGACTATCTGGCGGCGTGTTGTAACCCCATCTGCAAAACATAGTTTTTATTACAACACAAATATGTAAGAGCCTTAGTTGTGTGCTAATAAGTATTATCGTCATCATCTCGCTATGTGAGTCCACTGCTAGACATAGGTCATTATCATCAGCCTATGCTAGTCCACTATTCGACATAGGCCTCCCATAATATCAAATATCTAAGTGCTTTATTTCCTTTAAGCGTTACAGGACTCTTGGACACGTCACAATGAGCGCCATAGCACCCTGTCCTCAGCTTGCTGCATCCAGCGTCTGTCTGCAGATTTTCGCAGATCGGACCACCTGGCCGGATGGCGTCCTACACTATGTTTGCCACGCCGCGCCAGTCTCCATTCTAGAAAAGTTTATCCCTGCGGTTGTCGGTTCTTTCAAATGGTATTTTCCAAATGACATAGAAAAGGACCTTTATGTTTCAGTGTGATACGAGATTGTTTTGTTTAATGAGCAAAGCGAGCCACACTTTGTTGACCTGCTGATCGAGTATGACGATCGTGGCAAGCCGCATTACCCCCAAAAACCGAAGCGAGCGAAACTAGCCACGCGGTCCTCCGATCTACTCAGCTCTATCCAGACGCACCGGACTTGATTAATGTAAGCGCTCGCAGAACAGGAGTCGAAGGCGATCTATTAGGACGTAGCATAGCGAGGGCTCACTTCTGGGTTGATCCGACTGGAAAGTAAGCACTAACCTCTCGATGTCGATCTCGACTATGATGCCTTTTATCAGTCAGCTTCGCGCAGATGTGCTGTCTCGCCTACACTCGTGCACTGGAGGGCACTAACCTCTCGCCATGATGCCGGTTCTCAGTATCAGTGTCGGAGTCAGTGTCAGCGGAGGCGGAGTCCCGCTCGGCGTCGCGCTGGCGCGCCGCCTCGGCCTCCGCCTCGCCGCGCCCGCACTCATGGACCCCCAGTAGGAGGGAGTAATCCATCAGGTGCAGTTTTGTTAGGAACTGGAAAAATAAATATTTTCGTCACTCGCTGGCTCGCTAAAGATATCGTTGCTTGCTAAAATTTAGTTGCTAAAAATTCATTTATTTATTTACACAATATATAATATATACAAAACTTATTCTAGAAAATTAATACAAAGGCGATCTTAACCATAAAAAGAGTTCTCTTCTAGCAAACATTATTGGGAGAGAGAGACATAGTGAAGAGAGAAGTGGGTATATGTGCATAAATAAAATTAGAAATAAATAAATTCATCATATAAGGCGGTCGAAATATTAAGCTATAAAAAATCTTGATAATGTGCTTACAGGTAAAATACCAAACTTGCAGATCAGCATTTTTCTGTGGTGGTTGTCATCTTTTTTCTTCAATTAAGGTTTTCTTCATGAAAACGTACAACATACAAGGCCTTTCATTGAATATAAGCATCAAAGTTCACGCATGGCGCAGCCAGTAGGATCAAACGAAATGGATGACCTATTTGTCGATACGAAAGGTAAATTTCTAACCTCTACATCAGCAGTCAGTGTTTCAAGCAGTTTCTCCTTAGCAGCGTCTCCGATGTCGATGCGTACGCCCTGCTTGATAAAGTCGTTGTCTTTTAGTGTTGGCAGTTCTTTTTCTAGCTCCTTCTCCGACGCCTCTCGGTCTACTGTCGAGCCCTTTAGGTCGAACTTCCTGGAATAAATAAGTAATGTGATAAGTATAAACCACGCACAATGGACTAAGTGCGGGCACAACAATACACACACCTGCTGACAGATGCAGAATACGACAAGCTGAAATCTTTAGCTTATGTTCACCTATCTAAGTATTTTGTCAAATTCTTTTTAAATCTTATATCAGTCTTTATAATCATTACCATTTTGGATTAGTATTTGCCCCGCAAAACATATCATAAAACAGTATGTTTAAATATTAAGGAATTAGAAGTCCGTTTTTAGTTTTTCGAGACCTAAATCCTGAATGATGCCTATCGGCAGTAAAATTATGACGTCATAATTTTACTGCCGATAGGCATAATTCATCGATTTTTGAGACTTTTCTACACAAGAAACGTTTCTTGTGTAGAAAAGTCTCAAAATTCGATTGAAAGTATGCTAAGCGCTAAGCTTAGGATAGAAATACTGAGAAGGCGGTAAATATTATTTTGATTTTTAAACTTACGCGATCAGAGCATATATTTACAAGTACTATTTTATCGGGTATTTATCTTTTTCAACAGGTATTTATATTTATCTTTTTCACTTCGGGAAAATAGGTAAATAAAAGCGATATATACCCGTTAATATAGTACTTGTAAAGACATTGGTAGTCCCCCATTAAGATTTACCTGTGTATATTGAGGTGGTTGGAGAATACGTTCCGTGTTGCGACTAGATAGTGTTCGATGCCGTCGACGGTGAGCCGGTACATACCCAGGTACTGGGGCAGTAGGGTCTTCCCGTGGCGTTCTACTATGTACTGTGGAAAAAAAACTTTATTACAGACATGATAAGTTTGTTTTGCGTTGAAAGAACGCCAAAATTTGTCCATAAATGATGGACTTCTTGTTTGGTACTGGGGCAGTAGGGTCTTACCGACCACGGTAAGACCCAGAAGTGGTTTTTCCACAGTACATAGTAGAACACCAGTTCTACGATGTACTGTGGAAAAAACACTTTATTAGAAACAAGGTAAGTTTGTTTTGCGTTGAAAGAACGCCAACGCTTTGTTTATTAATGATAGACTTCTTCAGGGTTGAACTTCAACAATTTGAGTACACAGTAAACGCCGGTATGTTTTGACGCAACGACGAGCCTAGAAATTCTAGAAGTTGCCTGCTAGCTGTCTTCTTTGGCCTACTCAATCTCAATCTCTGCCTTGTGTGGAGATACGGACCTTGTTTTTATAGTTTTAATTAATTTTTCATTCGTCTGTCTTCCATAATCTATCTTGAATTTGAACCTTTTTCGCAGCGATTGTTAAATGATGTGTTGTTGTAGTTTGTGTTTTGAGTAATTAGATATGAAGTTTGTGTTTTGAGATTACCTTGCTGTTTTCTGTTATTCATAGGTATAAGCATTTCAGGAGTTTTCATTAATATATACATTTGTAGACATAAAATATTTTGGACCCAAAAACTGAGTACAGGCTCAAACTATAGGCATTAAAGTCATTTAAAACGATATTTACCATGATTTGATTTTGTGCCTTCAGTTATTCCGTGATCATGGCGCATGTAACTGTGCCGAAATATTGGATAACTCAAAAATCAAACCATGGTAAATATCCCGTTTTAAATGAGTTTAGTATTATTAACCATGATAGTTTCAAAAGTTTTATAGGCATTAGAGCGCGAAACGTATTTCGAGCCTTACATTACGTTAATCACACGTAACCTAATTAAGTAAAAGGCACGCCTTCAAACCTAAACAGCAAGTGTTCTATCGATTATTCTAATTCTAATGTTACGAGGGTATACAGCTAGCTCGCTGCTTCGATGGCGTGTCGAGAAAGACGCAGTACGCCAAGGTGAAAACAATTTCGTTATCTATACTAATATTATAAAAAGGAAATGTTTGATTTTTTGTTTGTTTGTTTGTAATGAATAGGCTCCGAAACTACTGGACCGTTTTGTAAAATTCTTTCACTGTTAGGAAGCTACACTATCCCCGGTGAACATAGGCTATATTATATTTTCAAAAAAGTTAGGGATTTTTACTAAAACCGTGCGAAGCCGGGGAGGTCCGCTAGTTTTCGATATATGTCATGTTCTACTTTGTGCAATCAATCGAAACGAGTCAGTGATTGTATCTTATGTATTTTCTTAGTGATTATCTTGTTAGAATTATCTATGATAATTAGAAATAACTTTTCTGGTATCTTCATGCTATAGGTAACTATTTTAGAACAACTACTGTGTTTGCACGCGCACTTGTGCACTATAATATGTCCTGTTCACCAGGCTATTTTCTTTTGAGATTGGCCACCGTGGTCGAAATTCGACTAGAAGGACATAATCATCAACATCGAAAACGGGACCGTATTAGAAGCTTCCGCTGTCTGTCCGCACAGAAAAACACCCAGGACAAATATCTGCAGATCGTACACACAATTGTTCCGAGGCGGGAATCGAACCCGCAACTTCCTGCGTCGCAAGCGGGCCTTCGCGTTACAGAGGTCTTCCCATCGCGCCACAGAGGTCGTAAAATCGACCTTTGTTATTGATTTAATTTTCAATAAATATTTTAAATTTCAATAAAGATTACATTTATAGACTCATTTGAATAAAAAGCGTTTTTCCGTGAAAGGTGCAAGGAAAGCGTAATGTCGATAAGATAATGTTAATTCCCTATGACACTATCATACGTTAACATAGAAATTGATAAGTGTCGATGATAAGGTGTTGTACCTTTCTGCAGTTCTCATATTTAACCGATAAAGAGCAAACTAGAAAAAATCTAGAGAATATCTAACTAGATCCAATAATATTTTGAAATTTGTGGCATGTCCTAGAGTCCTGTAACACAACGAAGACAAAAAACACCTTAATACATACATAATACAAACACCTTAATATTTAGTTATTTATTTTGCTGGACAATTCACACAGCATTATCTAGTCCCATGGTAAGCAGAGCTTGTGTTATGGGTACTAGATAACTGATATACATAATACAATGCATTACATAGATAGATTTTTTTTTATGATACACAGAAAACGACCAGAACACCCGGAACAATTATCTGCAGATCGTACACACAATTGTTCCGAGGCGGGAATCGAACCCGCAACCTCCTGCGTCGCAGGCAGACCTTCGCCCACCGCGCCACATCGGTCGTAGTTAGGTACATAATGTACCTATGTACATATTAAGGTGTTTTTTGTCTTTGATTTGAGTGTTTTCCAGTTAAGGTCGATATAGAATTTACAATGACCCCAGCACTTGGCTAGCTATTTCGCGGGGTATCGAATACATAGTCTGTTGATTAACTCACCGGATGGTAATGTTTGAGGAAGGAATGCATTCGTTCCACCTCCTCCGAAGTCAGGGTCTTGAGGATAAACAGTCTGTCGTAGCTCTGGTAGAACTTGGCACCAGACTTGCCGGAGGAATCGTCCGGCATTGGCTGAGATCTGTTGACAACACAGTCACGGTTGAAATATTTGACTGTGATTGGTCGGTTTAAACTTTTGGTGCGTTTAGCTGTTCCTCATGAATTCATGATAGAAGGCTCGGGTGATTATGTAACAGAAATCAGTGCTGTCAAACGTCAATTTTGACCAATTTTGACGTTGTAGCTGGTGTCAAACTAATACAAAATTGACGTTTGACAGCACTGATTGCTTAATTTACGCCTGTCGCAAACCGGTCGCGAGTTACATAATCACCCGGCGGTTTTAGTAAAGGGGGATCGATTTTTATTGCAGTTTTTAATTTTTTCTGCCTTTTATGTACAAGGAATAACATAGAAAAAGTAACTTGTCGCAACCTTATAGATTTTTTCGACATAATCCCAATTGCTGCAGAATAACCATTTGTTTATTTAACTGTGTTAAAAGATGATCAAGATCGGATTAAATCAATGAATATCTTCAGAAAACAGATTATCATCATTCTTTCTACTTAAAAAATTAATTGTTGTATGTCCACGCATTTTTTTTTTTTTTTACTTAATAAAAGAATACAATTTTTCATACACACACGCTTAATCTGTCTGTCTGGTCGATAAATATAAAAGCTCTGGTTAGTCTCGATATTTCCCGAGTCGATAGATTCGCATCACTATTCATAAAAAAGCAGAGTCTGTATGAAAAATTGCAATTTGCATTCAGTGAAAGAAAATAAATGCGTGAACGCAGCATAGCCATTTCATTAGTACTTTATTTTGGTCGACTGTCGTAAAGTATTTCTTCGAAACACAAAGTCGCCTTAAGTATCGCATTTCGGCATAAAATCGTGTGATACGGAAAATATTACCCAATAAAACTGTTGAGTTATTATTTAGTACCCCAACGTCTTCATGGACCTTTTGATGTTTTCATAAGATATTGTAGGTTTTTACACCTCACACAATAAAATATTAATGTGTTCTGCATATTTACATTTGTAGGTACCGTAGGTACGTAATATTTGTTTGTACATATTTTGACATGCTAAATAGTTTACTTTAGGCACTTGTGAATCGTGTAAAATGATGGTTATGGTGCTTTTGGTCTGTTTTATAATCTACTAGCTGTGCCCTGCGGTTTCCACCCGCGTGGTGATAGATATTTTGGATAATATACATAAATATCTCTATGAATTGTAGCCTATCTGTTATTCTGATATGTAAGCTATATTATTGTGAAGTTTCATTAAAATCCATCCAGAAGTTTTTGCGTGAAAGAGTAACAAACATCCATCCATACTTACAAACTATCGCGTTGATTTAGTAGGACTAGATTATGGCCTTGACTTCGCACGCGTTGTTTCTATGGAAACGTTTTAAGGTTATTTCTACCCATGGGAACTGATTTATGGAATAAAAAGGAGATTATATTTATTCCAGAACTACGTAAGCAAAATATAAGCCCGATCCGTTCAGTAGTTTTGGATGGTCTACCAATAATCAGTTTCGTGTAGATTTTAGGTACTATTAGCTTAAACCCCCAGTGCTTTTGTGCTTTGGCCAAAAATTAATGGTATAATCCAGCAATTTTTGGCCAAGGAACAATGTAAAGACGAAACAAGGCAGTCTCGAATAGTAACCTTTTTTCTAGAGTAAGTTTCGCCAAATGTAATAACATTGAGTTTCCTTTAACCTTTTCACAAAGATGACGTAAAGATAGTGCTTAAAGAGCATTTAAAGTGCGAGGCGATGATTTCGTTCTACGGCAAAATCGATAACTATTCTTTTCACTAAAGTAGTACTACACGACTACCTTTCGTCAAGACATAATGCTAACGCGCCCATAAAGGAGCGATAAATGTGTCGCATTTCAAATATGGCGCCACAATTGTGGTAATACAAATCTATGCCACTAAGAAAACTGAGTTCAGATGTTGTAAATACGCACTCTACTTATCTAGTTAATGACTCAGCCCTGAACAAATAACTTTGTATTGAAACAATAGAGCCTATCTTTAGAGCTAGGTATTTATCTAGATTTTACGAGCAATAGGTATTACTACCTGAGATCATTATTTACATTGTAGTTGGCAACAGCATTGCTTTTCAGTAAAACTAAAACTAAATCAAGAATATCAAGCCGTAAGAATGATATTTATGGAGAAAGTGTTTATGTTACTGCAGTTTTTAAGTAATAAACACATAAGGCGTTCATACAATTTGCAATAAAATCGAAAACACCCAACGAAATTTTATATAGATAAAAAGATGACATATAACGTGCAGTCGTTCTAATGAATAACTGCACCGATTTTGTTCAAAATACTAATGACTCTCAGACCCGTAGCACACCTCCGCCCGCGAAACCATAGCAGCGAACAGGAGTTCCGCCGCGCAACATTACTACATTGGTCGCCATTGGAGTAGCGGATTAGAAATTGTCGACTGCCACAAGATAGGTACATGAGAAACAAAAGCGGTATTGCAGCGAAATGGGGGACCGAGCGCGAAGATGTAGCTGCCGTCCGAGAAGATCGGTGAAATCGCGCAAGAGAGAGATAGAATAATAGTCAAATCTATGCGTTAGAACAGGCAGTTTCGCCCCTATTTCGCTTGTCATACAATGGACAAGTTATGGAATGGCGGACCGAGCGCGAAGATGTCACTGGCGTCCGAACTGATCGGCGAAATCGCGCAGGAAAGAGATATATTCATAATCAAATCTATGCGTTAAACAGTCTCAACAGGCAGATTTCAACTCTGTTTCGCTTGTCGTGCATAGGAGTCAAAGCGAAACTATTGCGGTACTATGCTTTTGCAGCGGAGGTGTGCTACAGGTCTCAATCAAGTCCCCTTTCTAAATCAAATCGGATCCACTGTTACTTGAAACACACGACACCCCTCTTTTTGTCGGGGATTAAAAAAGAGCAAACTTCAGCCGGCCAAGTTATTTGGTGTTGTAAAAACCTTGTGTAAGTGCATTATGATAAAGTATTGTGCATAGTGCACGTGTTAGTGTTATAATAAGATAAACAAAAGGAAAATAAAACGTGGAAGCATGTGGGGTAAACGTGAACGGAGTCAGGAATCAAAAGGGGTCATGGTCAAATGGGGGATCAAAAGGGGTCATGGTCAAATGGTGGATCAAAAGGGGTCAATGGAGTCTTGGTCAATCAGGATAGGAAACTCAAGACCGTATTAATATTAATAGACGAGGTAAGTCGACAATTGGACGAAAACCAAACCAATCAACTCTTTATTAAGCTTCCTAGTGTATTTGGCTAGGAGTTACCATGAACATTAGGTATTATGAACAGGCAAAGACATATCGAGTACGCGTCATGGCATATGACAGCTTTTATGACAGTTTTCGGTCAAGTATGCCATATTTCAAGTAGCATAATCCATAGGCAGGGCATTAGACTTTAGCAGTTTTTAAATTTGTGACTTAAGCTTTTGGGTCTGTCATTGGCCAATAAATAACCAGCCGTATGACAGGATTAAAAGCTTGATTTGGACAACAAAAGGAATCAAGGATCGACTCCAGTAGTGGTTGCAAATGAATGCCAGTGTCAGTTTCGAATAGCACACTACATACTGTTATTCAAATGAAAAAGTAAAAACCAAAAAAAAAAATCGTACAGCTGAGAAAAACTCCGCTGACCTCAGTCTTTTTATCGTCAAGCCGCGTTTGACGAATGCGCTCGCATCGAAGAATATACTCTCTTGGTGGGTTTCGTTTTTCATGTTGGCAACACCGGAGGGCGCGGTAGCGGACCTCCGTAGCGTGGACTTCTTCATTACCCTCTGACATAGGTAGTTATCTGGCTTTCTAAACCTAGGGATGGGATAGGACGGGAGATAGGATGGAGAGATAATAGCGTGGGAGCGAAAATAAACATAAATAAATATTAAGATGTAAGATATAAAGTTATAGCGTATCACACGTGCCGAAAGATAATCAGCTTGAGTGTGTTTTGATGGAAAGCAAGCTGGCGCGTGTTTCTGGTTATTTATTTATTTTTAATTGGGGATGGAAGCGTTTGAGCACCTTTACACTTATAAGAAAGCAAGGATGTCATCTAAGATGAAGCCCGCTTTTCCAGAAGGAACTTACATATTTTCTTAGGATTTGAAGATTCCGAGATTGTCTCTACCGGAAAAACAGACGCAGGAAGGACTGATTTTTTTTAGAGACTCAGTTTAAATTATATTCAAGACTTGAGCTTTTAAAGACCAGTTCTATTAAACATGTTGAAAATGGATGAAGTCTTTATTTGACACCAGTCTCTTCAGGAGGAGTAAATGTTCAGAGTTACATGTTCATCCCACAAGACTCTTTCTTGAGAAGAACTGACTGGGATTTTGATCCTAAGGACCAATGATATATATAATCTTAAACTTCACATACTCGTTTTCATTATTACTAATATATCAGCTTATCTCTTTGACCACTAAATTGCTTGTTGTATTGCAGTTGTAAATAGTTAGATACCAAAACACGCCACTAACTTTGCTTTAAAACAAAACACAACCTCTGATATATTATGTTACCTTGTTAGTGATTCTTTGTAGTCAATGTCGTCAATTCCAAACCTCTCTCTTAGATTTCTGAATACAAGTGGGCAGTATTCCTTTACCTTGAAATGAGATGGCATATTCTCCCTGTAATAAAACGTCATATTAGAAATCTACTAGAATATGGGGGAACAGGTGTGCTTTAGATTTGATCTAAGCTTTATAACTATAATAAATAATAAAACAGCTTTTATTTCTCACACTTAACTTAAATACATATTATCTACATATTATCTCTATCTATACATATGTGAGTACCACTCTCAGACGTGAAAGCCTCCTCCAGCTCCTTCCATCTTCCTCGATCTCTAGCTACTCTACTCCATGTCTTCCCTGCTAATTTTACGATGTCATTGTCCCATCTTTTTACAGGTCTTTTTTTTCCTCGTTTCTTGTTTATTGGGTACTAATTCATTATTTTCCTGTATGTTTACAATATGTTTGTCTAATTTTGACTTATTCTCTTAGTTTCTTAGGCCGTGTCTTTGTGATAGGCCGTGTCTTTGTACTTTATAACTATACTCAAGCCAAAGTCCAGATTGGTACAATACAATACAATATATCTTTATTGCACCATCAATACAAAAAATTATAATAATAATGGATCTTAATACTAAGTCTAGTGGCACAATCGGCGACCTTATCGCTAACAGCACAATACGTCCATAAATACCTCTACAATATGTCCATTTTAAAAGTGGCAAACCAGACACATATTGCCAAATCAAAGAAGTCAAGTCGAAAGAATGGATCGGCCATCCTATGCATTGTGCAATTCGACATCATGCATTAACTTCATTCATCTTTAAAGTAAACCTCCTGAAAATGCAATTTGTTCATTTTGCATTTTTGTTGTTGTGTTGTTGTCAGCCATTAACACAATATCAGTTCTCAGAACTCATGTAACTTCTTATCTATAAGATTATATTGGTACTACTACTTTAGTTTTTCTAATATCTAAATGCTTTCTTTTAATATGAACAGGTATATAAGTTATTGTAGGTAAATGATAAGTTCATCATCAGCCTATAGCAATCCACTGCTGGACATAAGCCTCCCCTAATCAGCACCATAGCGCCCTGTCTTCAGCTTACCGCAGCCAGCATCTGCCTGCAGTCCTTTGCAGGTCATGATCCCAACTGGCCGAAAGGCGTCCTACACTATGTTTGCCAAGTCGCGGTCTCTACTCAAGAACATGTTTACCCCAACGGTTGTCGGTTCTTCTCGAGATATGGCTGGCTCACTGCCACTTCAGCTTGCTAATTCTTTCAATGTGAAGTTAATGGGATAATAATAAGTAGCAAGGTTTCTGCAGAACAGGTAGATTGTTCGCAACAGTCTGCAGTTAGTTCAATTGTAAATACTAGTAAATTTTCTTTGTTATTAAACAACAGGTTAGCTATAGGTTTTATTATATGATAAACGTGAAAGTTTTGGATGGGTTTGTTACATCTTCATGTGAATGGATCAGGAAAGAATCTAGCATAGATGTGATTATAGACTTATATATATAGGCCAGTTGTAATCCTGGACCAAAGTGTGTGAAGCCCCAAGCAAAAGCTAATAAACATTATTTAATAATTGACTCAGGGATAAAGTAGATAAAGAAAAGAAATCTAAAATGTATTAGGACAGGAATACATATCCAATTCATTTCAAGTTATTGTACGGCAGTAAAAAAATTCTAAGTGATGTAACTTACTTGTTGAACAAATGATTATCAACTTTGAGCTTGGAGTATGCTCGAAAGTCATCTGGTAGAAGCATAACTGGTATTGAGACATGGCTTAGTTCATTTATCTGAAAGAATTAATTTTTTTAGAAATTTCATGTTTAAAATTACTGGTAGAATGATCATTGGAACTTTTATTATTGATGATAATTACTATGCAATTTTCTTGCAGTTTTCCTGTAGCATGCTACTACAGCCTAACAAGCAAAGGGCTTTGAGATAAAAGGAATTAGGTTCAGCTGTCAGTTAAAAATATTGATACATTCAAGATCATGGTACAGCTGAGAAAAACAGGTTTGGTAGAAGACAATTTAATCTTGGCAAGACAAGAACTTTATTTTCTAGACTCCCATTATTGAACATGATCATGGGCTATATTTATATTCAATGGCAAAGCAAGATTCAAATATTAACTTGATAGCATGCCAACCTATATAGTTTTATCTTAGGTGCAGCTGCACTGGCAGGCCGATCATACTTTTTAGATGTAAACAGATTGAACAACAACAAACCAGCGGCTAATGACATAATTAGTGTGCAACTGCGAATAATCCACTCAAATAGGATTACGCTCCGCCATGATTAGAATAAATGCATTTACCAGAAACACTTACCGTGTGGTTCACACCCCACATAAAAACAGATAACAAAGGCTCATTTGCACGAAACAATTTCACTTTTTGATGTTTTACACGAATGTGTTTCTTTTTCAATTTACTCAATCCTGTAGTCGGAACGGACATTTTGGATTTGTTTACAACTTTATGTGGTGTAAACAGGAGTCAATTAGTAATTTATATTGATTTAAATTACTCAAACCATTTTGAGATCACAGAAACTATGATTACAAGGGGTAATTTAATTTTCAATTGGATTTTTGTGGAAATACAACACCCAACAAGGCGCAATCAAAACGGCTTTTTGACAGACAGACAGATGAATGAGTGAGTTGAGTTGTGAGTGAGAGAGACGGGGAGAATGGATAGGATAGAGTGAGTGAATCATAAATTAATTATGAGTGAAAAAATCTTTGAGAACTCAAGCAAAAAAAAAATTCATTATGATTATAGGGATTATAGCTAATAGATGGCTAATAGAGAAACTTTTCTGTCTATGTTCAATAAATCGATTATATATAGAGATATATAGATTTAGATTTTCTATTAGGATCAACGAAATTATGAAAATGTCTCAGCTGTCATGTCAGATTTAGAATTAGATTTAGAATCCAACAAGACCAATGGAGACCAATCGATTCCAAAAACATCGCTAGCTTTCACTCATAGAGCTTCACTAGTAGTTACCAACATCACAAATATAATAAATTAATGTCACTGTCGGTCTGCCTATCTGACATATGACAGCGTTTTTTCGTATGTTGGATTTGTGTTGTGGTTTCTTTCTTCGGCAAACTCTAATAGAAGAAAAGAAAGCCTAAAATAAAACCTTATAAGCTTTTATTCTATGAACCTAAAATGGTGATTCCGAGTCCGTTTGTTTATTGGGCTCAAACGGAAAGTGTTGTTACTCTCAAAGTTGATTTGAAAAATGTAGGCAAACCATATTTTAAAATTGTGGACAACAATATAAAGTTCTCTGCGCATGGGACAGGTGCCAGAGGCGATAGTCAATACGAGTTTAGCCTGGACCTTTACGAACCTTTGAAAAAGGTATGTAAATACCTGTTTCTAAACCTAATTCTCTCATGGGTGGATAGATAGCCAGTTAGGTACATTGGTTATTAAATTCAACCAATACAACGCGACTTTATCTACCGGCATAATCTATAATCGCACAGATAAAAATAAGTAATTTAATCAACACGAACTAATTTCTGATAATCAGTAAATAGTTAGGTATTGAAAAGTATTCAATAACGTTGCCTGAGGTTGATGGTTGCCAGTCTTCTGCTTTTCTTTTTTATGGTAAACTATTCGAAAATTTACCTTCCTTTAGCTTAAGCATCACAATTGGTAAATTAAGTCCCGTATGGAGAAAAAAATAATTTAAGTTTATACTGTAAAACATGCACTGCTTACTTTGAGGCTAGTTGATGCTGTGTGGAACATCCGGCGTAATTTATTAATTTATAAATACAAAAATAAACTACAAACATACACTGTGTTTGTATAGATGAAATTGGTACATCTCAGACTTAAAAATACAGTCAAATATATTCAAGAGTCTATCACCAAATATGTGAATATAATAAGCAGGTAGTGTAGGTTGAGGCAGCCTCAGGTAGTGTATCATAAGTATGGCACATCTGTGTTTGGTATTGCATAAATGAAAAAAAATACATATCTTTTTGCTGCAAATATATAATATTTGACTTGGTATAGAGCAAACTGTTAAGAGTTTATTTTGTCAATGGTCTCATGTTCAAAAGTTTACAGTTAAGTTTTGATTTTGTAAATATGTGTATTTTTATCCAGCTCAATCCGGATGATGCAGAGAATGTTATTGTTGCCCGAGTTTTTGAAAACCGAGTCGACTTGACATTGCAAAAGGCGAAGGCAGCTTGGTGGCCTCGCTTGACAGCACAGCCTCAAAAACCAGCTTGGTTAAAGGTATGCTTTTATGACAGCAGCTTTATGGCTCTCCTATAACCTAGGCAAAGTTATCGAGAATTAGCAAGCTGAAGTGCCAGTGGGCTGGCCATATCTCGCGAAGAACCGTGCATGTTATTGATTGGAGACCACGACTCGGTAAAAGTAGTAGTAGTGTAGCTGGGATGACGACCTGCGAAAGACTGCAGGTAGATGCTGGATGCGTCAAGCTGAAGAAAGGGCGCTGTGGCGCTCATTGGGGAAGCAGTGGACTAACATAGGCTGATGATGATGAACCTAGGCAGGTCATACCTACTGTTTAAAATAAAGCCTACTCTAAAAAACAATGGTTATCAAAGTAGGTTGGGACTTGGGAATGACCAACAATCAACTAAAAATATCATATCAATAGACAACTTAAAATTGCTTTTTGAAAAATGCATAAATCTACCTAAAATATTAATTTTGTTAGATTACAACCAATATGAACAATGATTTCAAAGCTCACATCAAAGATATTTATATTTAACAACTTTTATTTTAATTGAATATTAATGCTATTTATTTTGTTTATCGTATTTATTTATTTTATTTTAAGCCATTATTGTCCCACTGCTGGGCAAAAGCCTCCCTTTTCTCCTTCCACTCCTCGCGATCCAACGCTGCAACAGGCCATGATGGAAGATGTACCTCGAGCTCGTCGCGCCATCTCATCTTGGGCCTTCCACGTCGCCTCTTAGCGTTGGGTGGAAGTGGAATTTATTTATTACGTTTATATTATTATCTAATGCATGTATTAGAATATTTTATTATATTATTATGGTACCTCTATGTTTCATATTATTGTAAAATGTCTTTATTTAATTTTGTTGTGTACAAAAAAAATATATCATATTGTAACATTAATACCACAGATTAACTTTGACTTGTGGAAGTCTGAAGACGGCCAGGACAGCGAAGAGGAGACACGGGACGTCATGAAGGACTACCCTGAAATGTACGACAGACTGCATAAAGAGGAGATGGGGTATAGAAAAGGTATAACATACTTCTATGACTTCTACAAGAATAAACTAAAAGGTATGTAAAGGTCCCAGAAAAATGAATGTTTGGTGTGTTTAACTGTGTTAACATGGCATGTTCATGAATGATTTGTTGTTTTCAAATAATCTTGCATAATTAAAATATCTATCTAGGTACTTAATGTATTTATTCTATTAAGTTAATTAGTTATCTAGTACCCATAGTACAAGATTTGCTTAGCTTGAGGCTGGTTGATGCGGTGTGAATTATCCAGCATTATATATTTTGTTGAGTTAAAATCAGTGTTGAAATACAAAAGTTTAGAAGTTGGTATTAGTCAGATGTATACTTTTTTACGAATTTTGGTGTTTACAAACGTTGATAATAACGAGATAATTTGATATTATCCTCAACCCCCATATCTTTAGATAATTCTTCAACGCGAATATTGCGTGTTAAGGCGCATCCTTCACTCAAACTCATCTTATGAGCCTCGAGCATTCACAGTTCGGTATGCTTAGTCGTTAGTAGGCTTCATCATCATACATTTCTTTTGAGGACAATTCAAAGTAGGTCGCTAGGAACCTTGAGATGACAGTTCATTTCTTCACTTGAATGAGAAAATTTTCGAAGTTTAGTTCGAGTGAAGGGATTTTTTACGAGGTTCAATCGTGGTCGAGGTTCTGGTACGTCTAAAGATAAGGTTTATGGGTTTAGTTTTGGATGGTCAACATAAAACAGTCATCATTTCAGTCAGTCACCTTCCACGTTTGTATAGAAAGATGAGGGTTTAACCTTAATGTCTCTCTTCCAGAGGACCTAAAACAAGTATACCTGAAGCTCTACAACCTGTTTCAATTCGTGGGCTACATGTACATAGTGTGCGTGATGTGCGTGCGCTACGCCCGGTTGGAAGGTGCGTCTATCGCGGACACTTACGAGCACGTCGGGCCTGCTATGAAGTTCCTGCAGCTTATGATGTATCTAGAAGTGCTGCATCCACTGTTTGGGTATACTAAGGTGAGTGAGCATTCCCACACTATCTGTATGCGCCGATAGCAGTTGCGTAAATATACCGTTCGAGGCTCCGTGGCAAATTCATCGGAGGCTACCACGCTATTTAACATTATGTAGCGTCAGTTGCTGCTTCTGTTTTCCGTCTAAATAAATGTTTATTCTTCTACTCGTTTATTCCAGGGCGGCGCCCTAGTTCCATTCATGCAAGTGAGCGGGCGAGCGTTCATACTCTTCGCGATGATCGACGCGGAGCCGCGCATTCAGACGAAACCGGTGGTTTTCATACTGTTCGCCATGTGGAGCATGATCGAGATTGTCAGGTAAAACATATTAACCTTTTTTTAGTAATTAAAAAACAACTAGAGCCGGTTCCATGAATATTTGTAAGAAAACTCATCGTAACACAAAAATCCAAATTCTCTTAGTGGCGTCCTGTTAGCATAGTTATCTTCAGCAAATGTAAAAAATATTTTTTCGAGGGATTTAAAAAGTACGAAACGAATTTGCTCTGTAGTTAAACATTTTTAGAACTTTTCACCTCGACTAACGAGAAAATATTATGGGAAGTTTGTATGGATTTTTCTTACTCTTTCACACACAAACTACTGAACGGATCGGGCTGAAATTTTGCATTCAGGTAGTTATAGGCCTAAACACAATGTATGGAATGAATAAAACAGGCATACTTTTTATCCCACAAATCAGTTCCCATGGAATAGAAATAACCTTAAAAATTTCCATAGAAACAACGCGTGCGTACATTTAAGACGTGTTAGCTGATTTCTGTTAAGCTAGATTACATTGAGTGCTAAGATGAAAATCAGTGCAGCCATTTCAATGCAAAAATAGTTCAAATTTTTTTTTTTTTTTAAATTACTTTTATCTATTCCAGATACCCATTCTACATATCACAGCTCTACAAAAAGGAGATCTACATTCTCACATGGCTTCGCTACACTATGTGGATACCCCTCTACCCCATCGGTATAGTCTGTGAATCACTCGTCATCATCCGTAACATACCCTACTTAGAAGAGAACCTACGCTTTACCGTCTCACTGCCCAACGCTTGGAACTTTGCCTTCCACATGCCAACATTCTTAAGAGTCTATGTATTGTTACTTACATTCCCTGGCATGTTTTTTGTGATGATGCATATGCGCGCACTGAGGAGCGCTAAGCTTAAGTCGCCGGTTACGATTAAGAAAGTTAAATAGGTTAAGGTTTAATCCTGCAGAATCTTGGCCTGAGAGAATTATCTTTGCGTAAGAAAATATACTTACTACGATAATTCTAGCGTGAGTATTGATGGTGTAGTGTAGTGATGAACAAAAAGTAAATGAAACTAGCGAGAAGTATTCTATTTATTTATATGGGGGTAAGTAGGCGGTTTGGTTTGGTTGGTTATTAAAAACAATGATAAAGGGATTTCTTTCTAAGATAATAAATAAATGTGGAATTTTGGTTTAAATTATTTAAGACATTGATGTTAGTAAATTCTTACTGTATGGTGGTAATAGTAAATAAGTTTCTTGTGTATTTCTGTCATTTGATATTAAATTACTATATATATCCGAGGAATTAGGCGTATTTATCTGTTATAGAAATGCCAAAGATACAAGCACAAAGGTATTGTGGCTTTACACTAAAATGTCCGAATTACTCATAGGTATAATTAAATTCGTATTATTATGGCTGCGTTTCACAGAATGCATGGTCGCTGATATGATTATTTCAAGAGACTACATTAAGGTCATAGGTCATTAGAGCCACCCGGCACCCGACCCGCACCGCCTCACCTTGTGCAGTTAGTATTAATTTTTATGGAATTCTATGGATTGCGCTCACAACTTCGAATCGCCTCGCTCGCAAACGGTTATAACTCTGCTCGCATGCTTGCTTTTCGTTTACAGCGCATTGCCAACGTTCGGTCTAGCGAGCTATATTAGGGCTCATGATAGAAAGAGGAATCCGTAATGTGTCTAGGATCGCCGTCAACGATGAGGAGGCCTATTATATTGCCAACAACGTTAACGAGGTTCGCTGGTTGACCACGCGACTTCCACCCGTGGCCTACGCGAGGTTCACTGGTTGACGCGGCGAGGTCCTGGTGGTTCCAAAAGGCCTTTATTACATTTAGCGTTAAGATTTCCTTTCTGTTTTATTATGAGACTATATTCATAAAGTTGTTTTTGTTTGAATTTACTTTCAAAGTATGTTTCGCATTTATTTTATTTTTATTTGACCTATAAATTATGTTATTGTTTTTTAAAATTGATATTAAATAATGGAAATAAACTATCATTTTATTTAACTTCTAAACAACTTAATAAAAGAAGTATTTTCTAAAATCAGCATAATTTATTGAGGTATAGTTAGCAAATTAACAAAGACATGCAAACTCCATTTTGTATATTCTATAATGGAAATACTATCCATCAACAAATTCTAAATTGCAAACCTACAAATAATTAGAAAAAAGAATAACAGCTTTACATTTAATGGCTACAGGCTTATAGTTACAGTAGGTTCCTCTCTCCATAGTATGAAAATTAAAGTAAGAAATTATTTTACTAAAAGACATCATATTTCAATCACCTAGTCGAGCGGAAACACCAGCATTTGAGCCTGTAGCCTCTTTGAATGCTTAAGTCTTCAGCTTAAGAGTGGTTCTCTGATGCCAGGCATAGGGATCGGTGTGAGCATAGAATTCATGGAAGATAGGCTCAATAAACTTATCAGGAGGAGTTAGCTTGTACACACGTTCTCCATAGTAGGTGCCGACCTGGAATGTACCAAATTAGTTATGAAAATTACACAATATATTATATTATGCAAAAGTTTGGATCAATGTAAATGATGTTTGTTACTTCTTTACATCATATTCACATTTTATTGCATTATTTTGTACATTTGTAGATATTGTATAAAAAACACAATGGAACCCAAGCAGGGTGTGGCAATAGGTACTAAGAGTGGAAGTTAGTCAGGTCTCTCAAAAATTGTTTATTAGATGAGAGAGAGAGCAAAAAAATATTTTAAAATCACATAGTTTACCAAAACTACTGGTGTCTGCAATCAGGCAGAAATGTAGCATACAAATAGGCATTTTTATCCCATAAATCAGTTCCCAAGCGATATAAAATGTTTCCATCTATATTCAGATCTTTGTTGACTTAGAAAATTATGTTAATATAGGCTTATTTTTATGCGGTAAACAATGAGTATGAAGCAGGCAGGCAGCAACTATTTCTTTAAAAATTTATATTTTCTATCTTTCAATAAAACATAGCCATAGGGATAATGTGGCAATGTCCTGGGTGAGAGAAATTTCAAAATACGACAAATAATTCTAGAGATTGCTTATTACATCGGAAAAATAACTTTCTTCATAATATTTATAAATAAAATCAAGTTTCTGTCCATGGCTTCACACAGATTGTTTCTATGGAAACATTGAACGATTATTTTTATCCCATGGAAACAATTACAAGGGATGAAAGCCTATGTTTGATTCCAGTCTTAGAGTTACATCTATCCAAAATTTTGGCTCGATCCATTCAGTTGTTTTGGTGTGAAGAAGTAACAAGCATCCAAACATCCTCATTTATAACATTGGTGACATGCTTACCTCCCATCCGGGAACATCCTTCATCAGTTCAGCCTCAGCATCACGGTTGCGGCGGATCTGCTTCAGAAATTCACGGTCGCGTTCCGCAAGCAGCATTGGGTATATGGCCATCTTGGCTGAACGCATCTCAATCTCATTATGCTTAATCTCCTTGTACGTCAGGTTGTAAATGTAAAGGGCTGCTGTTGTTATGCCAATGTACCCAGCAAACATAGCATACCCTGAAAAATGACAAAAAACAAATATTTACAAACTTCTCTCATATTGGTTTCGTACTTCTACTGGGGCTTACAGTCATTAGAGATAAACTCCCTCCGTGAACTCCCTATAGTGAGACTTACTATTGCAGTATTTTTATTCATATATTCGCTATAATAACTAAACAACAGGGCTAGACCACAGAAAACTGGGACTTCTAACCTACGTATTACAGGTTACATAATCTTTATACAAACTAAAATGCAAAATAACTTGGCTTACCGCTGAATAATTGTCTAGCTGGTACTCTTTTATAAGGAATAGGTTTATAGCCTCCCGGAGGAGGCAAATCTTGTTTTTTCCACACCACCTCAGCCATTATTACGCTACACTATACATACAATACAACAGACTAATTTTCTTTTCATTTGTTTCTTTTGCTTGCCCTAGAAAGAGAAGTCCCTTGAAGGCGTGCAAATGCCATCTCGTTTACACAAGAAAGAGAACAATATATCCTCAAAGCCTGAGAAGAAATGAGATAGATCGTATTTCTGTCTTGCTCAGCGTGTCAAGGTCAAGCAACTCTAGCGATCAACAAATGTGCCTGGACATCGGTGGGTTTCGACGAAATATTGTTGTTTTCAACCTTACAATAAGTTTGCTTTAAATTTATTTTTTGTGGTAAAGTGATTCCGCGAACATTACTACACCTATCAATAAAGACCCGAAGTAAAGATGGTTCAGAGCAGTGTTTTTCAGTGTAAAAGTTACAGTGAAGTGAAGGAACCGGATTCATCATTCAACTGGTAAGAACAATTTATTTAGACTACAAAACGATTCAAAATATACGGTTTCTTAGATTCCCATCGAGACAAGGCTCAAAAATTGTGTTTAAAGTTAATTTTCACAAAATCATGAAAATTTAGGGTTGCCTGCACTAGAAAATAAAATTCCCCACTTGTCGCATTGAAACATTTTGAATTCCTTCATTGTTTAATAATGCATTCATATAAAAAATAGAATTATGTAATGATTTTACGTCTTCTTTGACTAGAAGCCACAGGTCGCAAAGATTAGGAACCCAATAAATATTTAAAAATATGTAGGAAACATTTTGATGAAAATTTATTGATTAAAAAGAAACAGCGATCTTATCTGTGCCCTCAAGCTGTTCCAAGGTTGGTAAGAAAAATACTTAAAAATAATGCCTCCGTGCCACAGTGGGTGAAACTCTGTTTGAGACTCAGAAAAGTTTGTGATACTATCTTTTAGTCTTCCTACTACCTACCTACTATAATAATGAACCAAAATATTTTAATTCTATTGGGTAGTATTACTAATATTAATTTGCACAACACTTGATATCCATATGCTTCGATATTTTTTTCAGACATGTAAGATAAAAACTATAGAAAAGGATTGTATGGAAAGTGATGAAAACTTATCAAATACGGTAAATTTTATTGACAAATCACTTTTCCATTTTTTTCTCTCTCCATGATGAGGCAGCCATTTTGTTTTTCTTTTACTTCTAAGCACGGATTAAGTCATAGCTACCCACGTAGAGGTCCTAGGAAGACGATAGAGGACTTATTTGATAGCCAATAATTTAGAAAAAAAAGTAATAATAACATTGTTGCAATTTCTATTTCATATCAGAGGAATATCAAATTTATAAAACTCAAAGAAAGTTATTTAAATAATTAGAATAACCGTGTAGCAATAGATTCCCTACCATAAATGATATTTTAAAATTTACTTATGATTATATATTATTAAGGTTTAAAAAGAATATTCTGTCGCCAATGCCTGAAAATGAAAGTTTTTTTATTTTTGTTATACTTAAAAGAGCTTACATACCAATTAAATATAAAAAATAGGTAGCTAAACGTTGTTTTATTTATTTCCTAAGAAAAACGCAAGTAAAAAAAAGGACCTATCGGGTTGACGAATTCCTAAAGAAACCTTCAGGCTGTAACAAAAAGTAAGGACCAAAAACCACCACATTAACCTACCAGTATAGGAAAGACCTACAAAGGTTTGGTGAAATTCTAGGTTCTGAATTTCTTGAAAAAGCCCGAAATATTTATGAACTGGAAAATCGCAAATCATACCTCAGGAATTTTGGAACATTCGGCATAAACCAAGAACCGAAATAACATTAAATCAATTCCACTTCTTATAGCATTTCGCGTGCATCAGGTAACTTCGCGATAGTAGGTATGATAGGATCTTTATTTCTTATAATATTGGGGTCGTTAGCTATATAAAATACGAGTATCACCAAAAAACCTGACATAAGACATCTAAAATCGGGGTAAAAACTTTTGATGGCAACACTATTTCGTATTATCTGTCTCACACCCGAACACGCTACCCAATCAGTATTCAAGGTATGTGTTTCCCTTACAAAAAAAAGGAGAAACTACGGGAGAAACATATTTGTCAAGCCTATGAAGTTCGCCACAGTTCGGTTGAACGGGGAATATGATTTAGAAAGAGAATACAGTGAGAGTACGTTTTACTCGTCCCTGGATAATACAATAACTTGGTGATTTCGGTTTTCGTAGTTTTCATAATAAAGTTTTTTTATAAAACAAGTTATTTGTTCCCTTAGCCATGGTTTGAATATTTTAAGTGGCTAATGTATGCAAAGCGCGTAAACTACGAAATTTACTAATAATTTTTTTAAACTTCGTTCTATTCGTACGAGCAAGCACCTGCAACTCCAAGGAACGATTCACAATGACTAATAAGAATAATCTCTGAGCGCACGTACCACAGTACGTACTAGCTCATGGTTTCAAGCTGTTGACTAGAGATGGCATAGAATGTGTACAAGTCCTGCTGACAGTAAAAAGGTGCAGTCAGTAAACAAACCTCACCATGACAACCAATAAGAATATAATACTGTGACAACCAAGAAACTTCACGACTGCAGTTTGTAATAATAATTTCTGAAATACTGTGAAATACCTACCTCCTACTCGTAGGTATATACTATCGTAGTTATTGTAGCGTAGCGTTATATTATCTTTGGTTATTATATTTCTTTTTGGGTACCAACTCGATTCTACCTACTGTACCTCAACATATTTATATAACCTCATATAATATATCAACATATTTGTATAACCATCTTATCACTGTCTAAGTTACTCTGTGATTCGCTTATTATTGATTTTTCGTTTTTAACGCAAATAGAGCAGAGATCAGAAATGGAATCGAAAATTGATGCTGGAGTGCAGGCCGACATTCCCGAGCCTGATGAAGAAGTCCAAGAATTGAAAATCAAACCATTGGAGCGCATCAAGCTTCATCCGAAAGCTCCTATCGAACCTTCAACCTACAGCAAATATTCGAATTATAGCCGTTCGTGGATCTTACAGGATGGAAGAGCCCCTCCTGAGATTGGGAGTGTAATGCGCCAATCTTATAAAGTGCCTAAAAAACCTCCGAATAGATACGGTAAATAAGGTTCATAATAGTTTGTTAGGTAATGTTCATAGAATATAGACAAAACAATAACAAGAACGTCGTTTCCTAGGTATCCGAAAGCGCATGTTGACAGACTTCTTCTGGGAGCAAATGCTTGATGAAGTTATTGAAGAGCTTGCCACATCTCAACCTGTAGAGGAATATTGCACGGAATATGATTCTAACTATGTCAAAGAGAACTTTGAACCTCGTAATTTACAAGTTACTCTTGATACCGACGTAAGGATCTGTATGTTGCATGGCAAGTTTCATAAGGTGCTGCCAAGTTATTTATTTAAGTTTTAATTACAGGTACATTTGAGGTATCCCTTGTATGGTACCGGATCCAGCGCCATTACTTTCTACAGCGAGACTATAAAGAAATGTGGCCCTGTAAGTAACAATGGAAAGAAATCAATTAAACATAGATTTTTGAATTGTGCTAATGATAGTTCCTTGTATGTTTCAGGGAGAAATACTAGAAAAGTTCCGTAGAACCCAAGACTTCACTAAGCCCATGGGTGAAAGACTGGACAACGGCTGGGTGTTGTAACATAGAACATGCATTTCGAATTCATAAAAATTACCTGTTTAGATTCTTGGCACATGTGATTGCTTATTTACAAGGTCTTTGGAAATGAATTGATTTTTATGTAGGTACCTACCGAATACTTTCCACTATCTATTTCCACATTCTTTTAATAAATCTTTCATTATTCCAAAAGCATTTTGTTTGTTGTCGTGGATCATTAAGAGTCACTATTTTCAAAGGATTCAATTCAAAGGGTGTGTTTAAATAATCTGCTCATTATAATTATCATAAAAAGTTTCATCGAATGATGGGATTCATTAATCGTAATACTTACATACTAAGGACAACCGATCTGGCGCGGCGAGCGAAGGTCCACCTGCGACGAAGGAGGTTGCGGGTTTGATTTCCGCCTTGGGTTAAATGTTTCTACGATCTGCAAATATTTGTTCCGGGTGTTCTGGGTATTTTCTATGTATAATAAAATATATATTATAACGACGTAATTTAGTATTATTATGTATACCAGTCATTTATTATTATTTATATACATACACATATTTATTTACATTTACATATTTATTTATTTGTTTTCTCTGTTCTGTGAGTCATCTAATACGTATAACACAAGCTCTGCTTAGCTTGGGGCTTGATGAATAATCAGCATTATTTATAGTTGTAATGCTTTAAATAAATAAATATTAGTACTTTAAAAAAGCTAAGTTTTACTTTTAAGTGTGTCTAGTAAGATCGTTATATGCCTTCAATTATTTTAACTAGGTAATTCTGCTGAAGTAGAATTCCATATGACACAGGTACTACCTAGATTCTCATAATCAAAACACTTGTTATAGTAGCATTTGTTAGTATTAATCTATGGTTAGGAGGTACTTACTTGAATATGCGTGTGTTATATGGAATTCTACTTCTTCAGAATTACCTACTTAAAATAATTGAAGGCATATAACTGTTACAGTGTCATTAATAACTGTGCTTTAAACTAATATATACCTATGCAATTGCACTGTAATTAACTCTAATTTATTAACGTTGAAGGAGTCACGCGCAACTGTGGCTTAATTTTGTCTAAGCCGAGTCGAGCTTTCAAGTCCCGAAGCGAGGCCTCGAGCGGCAGCGCAGCGCGCACGCACAGTCGTCGGCGCGCGCGCATTCTGAAGCGAACTACAGAGCGAATCGAACGTGGCCACATGACCTGTCAATATCCCTTTGCCATTTTTAGTTTTGTGCTCCTCATATAATTTACTTATATTTGATAATTGTTTTTATGAATATTCGGTTGTAGAAAATAGTAGTGAAAACCTCTCCTAAATTGTAATGGTATTTCCATACACAACGTTTATAATGATATAACAGTGTTTTATGTTCAGATCCTGCCCTCCTTATTGAGTTCGTAATATAACGATCTTACTAGACACACTTAAAAGTAAAACTTCCTAAAATTGAAGTTATTATAGGTAATTTAAAGTAAAACTGATCTCAATTTTTTGGTCCACCTAACCCCACCACAAGTATATAATTAATTATATTAAAACTGTCTCATGTTAACATTTATTATTTAATGCACTACAATTGTATACTGTTGGACTGTTGGTGTACCTTTAAAAAATAAATAAATCCTTCAACTTCTTATTTTTATGGCTCGCTGTGACTGTGTTGCCACAACTCTGCCGAAAATAAATCCTTATATCGTGCAAAATTCGTGATGGATGTGTCAAAGTATCGATTTTGACAAGCATTTGACACATCACTTATTAACAAAACGGCGACGATGATGATTGTTTAAGAAATCGGACAGCATGTTATGTTGCCAACGCGGTTACAACATACATTTATTTCGTTTTCGGAGCCATTTTTGAGTCTCAATTTTTATTGAAGTATGTCGGGCTTTATTTTAGAGTTTTCTTTTTTATTTCCATAAATACAATAAATGTACACTGAGAAAATAAAAAAATCTTAAAATTAAACACTGACACGGAAATAAAGTCATTTTTTATATAGCACTTTGCCAGTTTTTTTTTGGCTGTGGAGCTTTTCAAGGTTCATTGTCGGTAACACTGCGTCGGGAAATAAATAAAATCCAAGCTCAAATCGTAAAGATGCAAACTAAAACTATTGTTATCTGCAAGAATTACTGAAAAATCGCCTGTCTATAATGTCTGGCGGTCTCGTAGACAAGGTTTACATCGGCTTAGACCATGCACCGGCCACTTTCGATCTGAAAGGACGTATTCTCGGGCCAGTAAGTATTGTTAGATCTTAGCTAAAGCTTTCACAAATTGCTGTTTTACGCGTAGAAATTGGGGCAATAATAACATTGAATTCGTATTTTCAGAATGGGACCAACTTAGAGTATATTCGTTCGGAGACGGGGGTCGTGGCGGTGCTGAAGGTGGATAAGCTAGAGCCTCTACATTTGACTCTGCACCACAGTCGGGCGGACGCTTTGACGGCTGCTCGGTCTCTGGCGCAGAACCTGATCGAGACCATCCGCGCTGAGCTGGCGCAGTGGAGCGCCGCGCAGGCGCCGCCCGCGCTCAACGTACCGCCGCCCGCGCTCAGCACGAGCAGCGCGCCGCCGCCTGCTCTCCCCGCGGCCGCGCCCGCCGTCTCCACCCCGCCCGCCCTCGCCTCCACTCCGCAGCCCAGCATGCAGCCCGTGGTCAGCGTGGCTCAGGCCTCCTCCAATCTCATGACGGTTCGTCAGCCACTTCAACCACTCCAGCAGACTCTTCTGCAACTCCAGATGCCGCAGCAGTACCAGCAGCAATACGTCTTGAACCATGAAAACGGGCAGCTGATACCTATAGTTCAACAAGGAATGCAAGTGCAGAACACCAACTTCAATTTGCCCATCGCGCAGCAGCTTGGCTTACAGCAACCTAACTACGGGACCCAGATGATAGATATATCAAGCATGCAGCCAGTCAATGTGACTCAGCTAAGGCTGCCCTCGATGATATTACCAAACGGATTAATTCCGCAAGCGAGTTTGTCCTCGGCTGACACCACTACAGTCAGCTCCGCAACGTCGGCCCCCGTGGTTTGTGCAGCTCCAAGCACTAATTCTTCTCAGAAGATCTTGTACAGTGCAGATAAAAGTGATAAGGAGGTGAAGTACCATATTCAGGGTGCTGAGGGGATGCAGTGGTCAATGCCAGGATCACAGACCATGCTGATTCCATATCAACAGCTGCAGGAACTTGCTGCCAGCCACCAGGCCTCCACTAATATTCAACATCAATATGTTGTAAGTATTTTCATGCTGATTCAGTAACTTTCAGGTTAATGTAATATTATGTAATTAAGTAAACCCATTTTTATGATTCAAGTAGTTTGTCCTAGAGCTTCCTTCACGCACAATGTTTCTATGACTGGACTTTTACATTTATTATATTAGTGTAATATTCTGTTACCTACATAATAACTAACCTGAATAGAAACAAAAGAAACATACTTTCTTATACCCAATCAATTAAGCTAATTCATCTTTAAGTTAACTAATGAAGCTTGCGGATGATGCTGTTTGGTTTGCCCAGCATTATTTATTTATTTAATTTTTCAGATTGCACCAACACAAGCCTTCCAAACTTCACTGCCATTCTCAGCCCAATTGCAGCAGCAACTTCAAGCTGGCACTATAATGCAGCTAAATCAAAAGGTAAGTGTCTAAAACAACTATTACATCCTACGACTTGATTGGACTGTCTTAGGGTCGGTACATATCTGACGGAAAATGCGTCGCGTATTATCGGTCACGTTACGTCAGATCAGGCAAATATATAATAAAACAATGAACTTTTCACACTCAACCGATGATGCGTTAGTGCGTCGAGCGTACAGCGTCTGTTACGTTTCCGTCAACGCATAGTCGGCCTACGTACGTGTCGCGATACGTGTATTTTGTGTGATGCATTTAGACTAGGCGAACATCAGCAGAGATAGTTTGTGTACAGGCCGTTCACGCGTAATGTGGCAGGTCTAATTTGACTGAATAGACGCGACATGATACGCTCGACGCATTTTCCGTCAGATATGTACCGACCCTTAAAAATATGTTGATTTAAAAACAGTGACATATTTTTGAATTTCCCTACAGCCAATAGCAAGCAGTGGGTCGTTGATAAATATAATATCAACCGGACAAGCATCATCGCCACAAATGATTCCTGTGAGCATAATGGGGTGGCAGGCTGTGATCATTGTTTCATTTAAATCACTCAAATGTTCCTATGATGATTTTAATTTGGTCATTATTCTGTCAATATTAAAGGGCTTCACACACAGCAGCTATAATTTATATTAATGTACATCCCGGGATGTACAGCTTTAAATTATTATGTTACACACACAACAGGTCATGTAATGTATCTTTCCCTTCATTTTCTTTTGAAAATGTTTTACAGAGAGATATACGGAAATGAATTGTGTTAATACATCTCAATACATAGATGTACTAAGATGTATCGAAATATAAACGTATATTTTCGTATCCCTCTGTATCTTAAGATACGAAGTTGTAAAAATATACATTATAGCTGTTGTGTGTGGTTTCCTGACAATTTATATAGAAAGATGTAATGAGATGTTTTATGCTATAATGTATGTTCATCTATATATTATAGCTGCTGTGTGAAGTGCTTTAGAGTTATACTTTTTTGTCAATGGTATAGAGAAATGTTCACAGTTTGCACAAACCATTCATATTAGAATCTCACTAATGCTTTCTTATTAGAAGGTTCACGGTTTATGCCTAGCTTTTGTTACAGAGGTACAAGGTTCTTTTGCTTTCATTTATCTGAATGTTATAATTGTCTCTACATAACATATCAATAAAGTCTATTTCTGTTATGTATTTTTATCAATATTTTTTTTTCAAGCACAATTCATTCGATACATTACATATTATTTGCATAATAATTTTCCAGCAATCCTACTCACATGCTTTAACACTAGCATTGTTTGTAATACAATTTCTAAAACCATAACTGTGTGTTTCAGAGTTCAGCGACTTCTAAGAATGGTCAGGAGACGAGAGGGCAGAAGCGTCTCTCCGATGGATCTCCTAGTCAACTACAGCTAAGACCTATTGCTCCAGCTGGGTATGTATTACAAGAAGTATAACTTAAATTATATAATATATAAATTATGCCTGAAGCAAAATGAACCATTGAGAAGCAAGAGAAGAACTATCACCAGGGTTCACAAAACTGATAACTCTTATAATAACTTCTAGTAGGTGTGTCACATACAGACACCATTTTTTTTATTAGGAGAGCTAATCCTTTCTTTCAGAGATCCAGCTGATCTTGTGGGGAAACTATGACTGGTGGATTATGTAGACAAAATTGTACTTGCTTTTATCAAGGGATTTTCCGTTTAAAACATCAATTGGCCAAGTGTAGTGAAAACAATCTAGGCAAAATTTAGTGCATGTTAAAATTTTAATAATTTTACAGGTTTACCTTTTGACGACCTTTGTACCAATTGGCAGTAGTCGAACTTCTCGGTCGAAATAATAAATAATGCTGACTTCTTTACATATTCAAGGAGATAGCAATTTAAGAGGATAGTGAAGCAGACATTTACCCAAGACTGATAATGACCTACCATTAATTTCATTTTATTATGGCCGTCGTCCACATAAAGCTGGGAGGTATATTCTTAAACTTTAAGCCGCATCGATTCTGACAAAGGACTCTTAAGATGACCAACCTTTTTATTTATTTTTATTATGCCCGTCATCGTCATAAATTGCTGTGTTAGGTACATTCATATTCCTACAAGTGATTCACAGGACTGATGACTGATAAGGGAAAGACCTACCATTTTCTTTTTATTTTATTATCATCATCAGCCTATAGCAGTCCACTGCTGAACACAGGCCTCCCAATGAGCGCCATATGGCCGTCATAAATTGCTGTATTGAGAGATATATTCATTATCATATAGCCTACTAGTGGATTCATCTAAATATCTCATTTATTTAGTCTTCAATCTCAGGTTTTTTGTTTTTTTTATGCGTGTATTGTAATAATTGGATGCCGCAGGTCCGTTAGCCAGGAGAAAGGAGCAGCCAGGGAATCCCGCTCCTGGACTACTGCTGGAGCAGGTACCTATGAAGAATTACTTGTAACAACTTGCTTCCTTGTATAATGTACTTCTCTATATGTTATTACTATCGTCCCTGTGTCACAATGATTGTGTGTTGACTCAATTTAAGAAATGTTTTCTGATCTCTTGAAATACTCCGTTTGATCGTGAATACTACTAATATGTATATCAATATATATTATATCATAGTAAGTAAAATTTTTAAAGTAATGTACACTTTAAAAATTAGACTTACTCAAAACACTCGCATTTATTTTATTGTCATATAAAAAAAATACCTTGCTTTCTATATATCTTTTTTTTTATTATAGCCAAAATATTGGGTTCACTTGATAAGGAGAGTCAAAATCAGAGCACGTTGACGAAGCATAGCGGAAATAAACTATCCGCTCAGGCGTTACAATTCAGCACATCTATCTTCGACTGTGGTGCATGTTATATATTAATTTTAAATCGAAAATAATAATTGTTGCTATATGTTTAGCAAGCGGGCGATGCCTAGCGGATATGAACTATCCGCTTAGGCGGTTCGACAGCGGATGTTCCACAGCGCTGCATGGTTTATGTGCGCATGGCAAATGCTTTATTTTTAATTGACACATCTCTTTGACATAGAAGCGGAGGTGAGCAGCGGAACCTACGGTTAATATTATGCATATCGTCGGCTAGCAAACAACACCGCGCAAGTAATATTCTACTACTTTACAGGAGAGACAAAAAACTGTTTTATTTTATCATTTTAAAAGTAATTAAGCTGAATTTTGCTCTATGTCATTAACAAAGTCCTATCAATCATCTCAATCATCAAAATCTTCGGAAATACTTTTCCTATTACTTGTATTTGATTTGTGCGGTGTTACAGATTACTTAGGCTGTGTTACCAGATACTTGTGCGGTGTTTGCTGAAATATAAATGACATAGGCTGTGTTGTGTTGTACATAATGCATTGACAAGGCAAAAGCAAACAACTTTCAAAGATTTTATTAAATGTATTTATTAAAAAAACAGTATTATACTCGTACATAAGTGTAGATAATCTTATTATTACAAAAAGATGGTTCAACTATGAGGTAGTTGGTCATAGAAACTATGATTCCTTGCAGGTATTACAGGTTTTAAATCCTGTAAATCTTGATACTTGCGCTTTTGGCAATTTTCCAATGTACAATTTCGGGAGCTCATTTATTGGATTTATATGATGAAGAGGTGTAGGTCTTAACGGTAAAGGCTTTAGCTCTTCGTCAAAATATGTTTTGTACTTTATTATGCCATCTGGACTATACTCTGACAACATTATGTCCGTTACGACGGGATTACCAGTTTTATTTCCCGGGCGAATAGATTTATATACCAAATTTTTACCAAAATCTGTGAAAAACTGAAATCCAAAAGTTTGCCATCACAAGGCATTAGATTTATCCTGGCTTAGTTTGATATGTCCACATATTGATCGGTAAGTAGATTTCCTTTGCATTCTGAGCACAGAATCGCACTCCATCAGTGAGTTCCTTTACTAGGTATTTTTGAGTTGTGACTACCTTCCTTTTAATCGCGAAACGTAAAAGAGCATCACTCAGGATGGCGTTGCGATTCTATGCACAACATCCATCTGAATATAAAATTACTTGTACACATTTCTTGTTTAAGGTATTGGAATGGTCCACTACACAAGATGCGAAAAAACTCACATGGATCTAAAAAAAAACCTTTATATTATGGGAATACAACAAAATAATATAAAAAATACCATTGCCATCTACAAGTACCTACTGAATTTATTAAGTAATCATGAAATTCATACCAAGTTTAATTTCGGTAACTGGCTGAACCTTAAACTGGTCGCCATCATAAGGCATAAGCAGGTGTTTGTGAGGTACACAAAGATGGAACTGGGACTTTTGTCTTCGTATGGTTAATTACATCTTGTTAAAATTAAACAATTAACTAAATTATCAACAAATTAAACCATACTCAATTTAATCAATTAATTTAGTTGTGATCCAAGACAGCAATCAGCATTGTCATACAGAGTATGTAATAAATTTAAAACTCAAATTTAATCAATTATTCTTACCAAGTTTAATATTTTTTCCATCATTTTTCATTTTGATAATTATGCATTTTCGTTTGTTAGTGATTTTAAGACTGGCATTCGTCAACTGCTCAATAAAATTGACGTCTTCATCTGATGTATCTTCGTAACAAATTGTTAAAAAGATCTCTGTAATGCAATTAGGCAAGGTAAGGCAAGGGCAACACCGCTCAAATAGCAAACACAAACATTAAAACACCGCTCAAGACAGAAGCAGAGGTTTTAGATGATCTAGGAGATTAATACCTACATAAATTGATACAATTGTACGCATAATCTATAACTTACCCTTTTATCTGCGTCTTCTGTTAACTTTTATCACTTTTGCACTGATTTTACTAAGTAAAACAAACTTTTAACTTGACAGCTTCTGAACAGGATAAAAAAGTATGACGAAATTATGACTTGTGCGGTGTTTCACAGAAAACCGACATACGCAGTGTTACAATTTTTTGAATAACGGCTTCTAATTGGTCAATATGCTTGAATCTAATAGGTAGATCGAAGCGCGTGTAAAAACTGCATCCAATGGCATTAAAATGTCGAAACCGCAAAATTTCGACTCGCGCGGTGTTGTTTGCTAGGCGACGATATCGTTTTTAATAATATATCTACCAAAAAAATACGGCATTTAATTGCAATTTATTTCGGTATTCTAGGTAGTCTCGGTAATAAAAGAAACAATAAAGTCAGGAATAAAATTCGAAGAAGGAGACATCTGGACCCGAATTCTGATTATTTGGTGTAGCAAGACGTCTGTGTTTCTATTCATTAAAAGTATTCGCGAACATATTCAACTTCAAGCTTTTCTAGTATATATGTAAGTGCTTATTCATTTGACTGTCCTACTGATGTACCTGTCAACGAGAGATAATACTCGACCGAATGCGGCGCAGCGTAGTTATCTTGCAGACAATACATATTTATATTACAGATCCAACTATAATAGTTTACATATATCAACAGTATCCAGTCCCAGAGATGCATGTTTCGAGATTTCAACACGGCAACCCCCAGTCCCTATAACACTAATTATAACTCTTGCATGTCAGTAATATTTCAGCTACACAGTAATTCCTGTTCTAACTTAGGTACTGGCGCCAAAGTGGATACTTGACCTCCAACACAAGCCGTCTCCAAGCATCATGCTTCTAAGCTCTCGCCAGCAAGCAGTTCCAATTCACGGAGATCAGTTCAGCTTTCAGTTCCTTAGTCCAGAATTTTCTACTTCTAATATAATTTATTTCAGGAATCATTATTGGAATAGGTGCAGAAGGAGCAAAGGAGTCGAAAGAAACATCACTTCAAGCCTCTACGGACTACATATTAACTTATCTGTTAATAACTGTATCTGTTTCACAGGACATACATAAAAACCCAGCAGTGTTTGAGAATCCTGATTATCTTAATAATAAATAGCTTGCATGACGCTTTTTGTGCTTAAAACACACTACACGCTTTAAATTACTTTGTGTACTTATCTTCTTAGGTGGTCGACGTACGTGCGTGGTACATCAAATAAGTAAGATACACAGCGCTTAAGAACCCTGATAAATACCTCCTTAACGTTAAGAATAGCCTAAGTTTTCAGATCATCTTTATAGCTGAGAGGAGTTGGCCGTATGGAACCTAAGGCTGTCTGTCCATTGACGCGAAGATGTGCGAAGCGAAACGGAGCTGTAACAATATTAACCAATGGATTACATAAAATCTCCGCTTCTCATCAATTGGCAGATACAGTCCGCAACTCTACCTCGTTCCGCGTCAATAGACAGGCAGCCTACAAGATTCGCGAGATTACTCTACGGAGAGTATAGTACCTAAATGACGAATAGCAAAATATCTACGCTAACAGAAACACAATACAGAACGCTATGTGTTGTGTTTCTGCTAACGTAGGCAAAGCCAAGCGTAACAAAATTTATCTGCAATGAACAGCGTAGATTTTGTACAACTTAGTTTGCAAAGCGTTATCTGCAGAAGCGTAGTCCCTTTCATAAGCGAGCATAGCGGATCCCAGTCAGACCTCGGAGACTGGATCGAGCAAGCGGATAGCGGAGCGTTTGAATACCTACACGCATAGCCAGCCCTATCCTACCTCGTTCGGGATTCCCCTCGTAACTTATTCAGGCTGCATTCACCTTAGTAAAGAGTTTTTGACATCTTTTACATCCCCGACTCAGGCCCAGTCTCCACTAAAGCGGAGATGTCCGTATCGGAGACGAGAAGAAACGTTTTTCTACTAGGGTATCTCCACTCAAGCTGTGTGGAGACTTCTGGCTAGACGAGAATAATAATAAACAATACAAATATGCTTTATTGCATACCAAGACCCATAAAAAAACCCAGCAAAGAACTAAGAAGATGCACCACTGTGCATCTTAAAATAAATATTATTGCATATATTTATTTTAAAATTTACGTTTTCTACCTATTTACTGTTAATAATAGCTAATTATACCATATAATATTTTATGCTAAAAAAAGCTTATCATAGGTATGATGAGCTGCTCAATGGATTTTTGAAAATTCCTTTGTTAAATGTAAATATAAGAATAAATAGTTGGCGACAGTTTGAGTCGGGGATGTGTCTCAAATATAGCAAAGCACTCAGCCGGTAGGTAAACTTTCAGAATCAGTTCATGTGCACTAATACAGCGTAATAGCGTCGCGCTGCGTAGTTTCTGCAAAAGCTCTTTAACTTTATTTGAATTTGTTTATTAATTGATGTTCTATTCTGCAGGTAGAGACAATACACTAGTCAGCATGGGGATGAAGATTAACCCGACGCACGGCACCATCATCCATTTGTCTTCGGGGCAGCAATCGAGGTGAGATATTATCCAATTTATCCTGAAAAAGTAATGGAAATTATGCACCTGAATTTGCTTCGTATATAAAATTAGTAATGTATACCTATGTCGCTGCCGGAACGTAGAATAAGCCCGTTTGTAGAATGGTTCGGCTGAAAAACGTATGCTGATCAACGACGATCAACGTTCAGGAATGTAACTAAACGTCACTTAGCCATCTCATCGAATGGAATTAATTAGGTATTCCCAAAAAATCTAAGTTCGTCTTGCAATCGGCCTAACCTTTCTATAGACGGGCTGATTCTGCGACAACGGCGACGTATACATTGAATCGATTTTAGTCATTTGTTGGGTACTATAAAGTTATAACTTTTTACGTCTTTACTAGCGTCTGCCCGCGGCTTCGCAGGCGCTTTACAAGTAGCCTATGTCCGTCCCCGGGATATTGTTTACCTCCTTGCCAAAGTTCATTAAGATCCGTTCCGCCGTTTAGGCGTGAAAAGGTAACAGATAGACAATATAAAGTATGTTTTTTTTCAGCGTTTCGGGAAGAGGCTCGCCGCAAGACAGCTCGATGTACATCAGGCAGCTAGAGAGAGGCATTCAAATCCAGAGCAAGGAGCAGAAAGACCTCACCAAAGTACAGAACCAAAACGTGCAAATGATAACCGTACCACCAGGAATGACGGTGCTACAGAACCCACTGAACATCGGCCAAGTCCCCACTATGCTGGGACAGCCTAACAACCAAGTCTACATGATCCCGTCTAACCAGAACTTAGTCCAACAGGGAATACCCCAACACTTGCTCAGCCAACAGATGATGTCGGGGCAAAACGTGACTGTGATGCAACCTAACCAGCTGGGAGTACAGGGCGGGGTGCAGTACAACGTTCCGCTGATGCAAATGAACATGCAGCCTAACTCTCAGTACATGCAAGGCCTGAATCTCAACTCGCAGCTTTCCGCGCAGCAGTTGAACGCAGCTTTAGCCGGACAATTACAACTACCCGCCGGCCAACTGCCCATAGTTCAACAACCCTCACTCAACCCTCAAACTTCCCCGGTCCATCAACTACTGCCCCAGAACTTCATGACACCGACATCTCAGTTCGCGACGATACCTCAACAGTACGTGATGCCGAACAACACTAATCCGACTAACCCAAACGTGCAATACACTATACCGGCTCCTACGCCGACTAACGGGAACGGCAACGGGAATGGCAACGGGAACAGTTCCGAAGGCGAAAACAGCAATGGCCAAGCTAATTACATCACATCCTCGTCACAGGAAACTTTCAACCCAGTTAGTGTGGCTCAGGTGCAGCCACAACAGAACTTCGCGCCGGACAGTCCGACCACGCAAACTGCGATGCAGGCGAACCCGACGACGCCTAGCTATGGCTCTAACGGCGAGACGACCTCGGCGACCCTAGCGCCGGCGTACGCGAACCAACCGCCCCCGCAACCACCGCCCCCTACCTACTCATCTAACGGGTCAACGCCCACGCCCACAAACTACCCCGTTACCAGCCAGAGCGCCCCCCCGCCGCAATCCTTCTCACCCTCAACAACACCAGCTCCGAACCAAACGTACCAACAACCGCCAAACATCCCACAGATGCCCTACCCACCCAATCAAAACCCATACCCGAACGCAACCGGACAGAACTTAGCCGCATATGCCAGTAACCAGTACCAGTATACCAGCAGACCATGGTTCAGACCTAGATATGGGTCCCCTCAGGGGTCCCCTTACAGCGCGGGGACGGGCCCCCCTCCTAATGGGCCTCCCATGCCCGTCCCACCCCCGGCAGGCACCTACAACTACTGGCAAGATAGCTGAGAGTTTGACGAAGACATGAACATCGTCATCCAAACGATATTTGAAGAGACTTAAATGTTCTATCAGAGACTGCTCTAGTTTAAGTACATTTATGAAATGTGTTTTATTATCTTGATGTGTGTATATTGGTTTAAAGAGTACGTAAAGAATGATTGTGTAGAATAGATAGATTTACATATGTATACCTAAGTGATCTTGAGTTTTCTTGTAGGTAGTAAATATGTAAATTTGAACCGAAGCTGAGGGCAGTTGCTATCGTGTAATTTTCTGTCAGTAGGTCCTTACTATATGTATTACCTACTGTTAACTCATTATTTATAGTCAGGAAATAAATCACAAAGACCATTTTTGTAAATTTTTAATTTCTTCCTCCCTTCCGGTAGCACTTTGCTTCAGTAGTTTAGTAGTTCGTATTTTAGTTTTTATAAACTATCGTAGTTTGGTGAATTCAGGGTTTGAACCGCACTCATCCTGATGTATCTCGTTACGTGATAAAACGTTGGTGTTCTTCAAACTATGAAAGAATACAATAGCTCCGTAAGACAAACTAGGGTCGTAGTTAATTCTTCAAATGAGTAGGTTAAGTAGGCACTGTAACTAGATGTCGCTACTAGAATGAATGGAGTTCTATAGGATTTTCTTTTTCATTATCTCTGTCAAAGAGAATACAATAATATTAGCTCCCTTGTTTGCCAACTGACATTGATGCCGTCAAAACGGTTATTATAAATCATCACAATTTTCTCTACTTTCACCAACAAAGTACCTATTTTATTCGAACCAAGTTTGCTTCTGAAGCATTACAAAAATGAATACTGAAAACCGCTACGCCGTCCCCGCTTCTCTTTTCATGTTGAAAGAAATGAAACGCCGACAGGAGTGGGTCAACAGCGGGTACTCCCTTCTGAAACGTAAGGTCGAGGCCCTAAGGTACCGCGGTAGGCAGGCAGCGGCTGAGCTGGCGTCGACACAGGCCATCCTCGGGCACACCTTGCGAGAGGCTTACATATCGCTGGCTGCGGTCAAGTTTACTAATGGAGAAAGTAATGCTATGGTGCTGGAGAATATTGGAGAGGTTTGTTTTGTATTGTCTACTGGTTCTCTTGGCATGAGCTTGACGAATGAGACACACAGGCAAAATACTTGTAGTAGGAACAGTATTCGTAAAATCTTGTCTAGCTATCAAATCCAACTGCAGATGTGATGAATAATAAGAGACCCGCGGCCTCGCCTCATGCTACCACTGCTACACTACAGAGTTAAACATAATCTCTTCATCCTTTCACGCTCATTCCTCCAGAGTTCCCGTAACGTCGTCGTCGATTCTCAAAATTCGGCAGCGCATAAATTTTTTTCACGTCGCCGCCGTGTCGATCTCGCTTTTGTCACGGTGAACAGTCGCAGCGGGATAGGTAAAGTAAATAAAAACTTTATAAGGCTGATCATAGGCTGAAAAAATTGCATTACCTATGTTTAAATAAAAATATTCTATTTAGCTCACATATCTAACTTTGTGAACTTAGTCCCACTTTATTATGCTTTTGGAATGCTTTTGACTTGACCCAGCGGCCAGCAATGAATTAGTGGTTGACTATTCGTAGAATATGAAAGAAATACTTCCAGGCCCAAGTCCGTGTCCTCCGCATCCAAGAGAACATTTCCGGCGTAGCAACAGTCTCTCTCCAAGCGGCGGAAGACACAGGCGCCAGCGACTCGCTGCTATACGCCGGGCTAGGCGCGGGCGGCCATCGCACCAGCGAGGCCAAACGAGCGTTCAGAGAGGCCGTCAGGATTCTGATTAGATTCGCGTCGCTGAGGAATACTTGTATTCTGTTGGATGAGGCTATAAAAACTACTTTGAGGTAAGCACCTCCTCATCGACTTCGATGACGGCGACCCTAGATATCACGGATTTTTTTATCACAAGCTCTAATATGGCTCGGTAGACCGAACTTGGTATTGAATACATACCTCAATATAGGTAAGGAGGCTAACCTAACTCTCGAATCTACCGTATCGATTATTTATTTATTTTATTTATTTATTTATACTTTTTGCACGAAAAACATAACACAAAACTTATTCTATAAAATTTAAACAAAGGCGAACTTAACCCTAAAAAGAGTTCTCTTCCAGCAAACCTTATTGGGAGAGAGAGACCTAGTGAAGAGAGAAGTGGGTACTTGTGCATAAATAAAATAAGAAATAGACAAAATATTAAATTTTAACTTAATAATTATACTAATATATACTATATAACAATAACAAATATAAAATACTATATAACCTAAATTCCAAAAAATAAATTCAATACTTACATATATACATAAAATACAACATAATTATGAAGATAGATAATGCTCTTTGACTTTACGCTTGAAAATGAAGAGTGAGGGGCTAGCACGAATTTGGTGTGGGAGAGAATTCCACATCCTGACCGATTCGACAGTAAAGGAGCCACCGTAGCGGCTGGATGAGTGAGCAGGAAATTTTAGGAGAAGGGACAAAGATGATCTACATGGTCTATCACGAGGGTAAAGAAACTCAAAACGCTCACGGAGGTAAGAAGGGGAGAGAGGATTGTTCAGAATGTTATAAAGAAGTGAGAGAACATGCAAATCACGCCGGCGGCGGATTGGAAGCCATTTTAACTGATCTCTGAACATTGAGACGTGATCATATTTACGCAAACCGAAAATAAAACGAATGCATAAATTTTGCAAACGTTCTAATTTGTTGAGGATTTCCTCCGTGGCATCAAGATAACAGGAGTCAGCATAATCTAATAGGGGAAGAAGGAGTGATTGGGCTAAAGTTATTTTGGTTTCTAATGGTAGGAACTTTTGAAAACGTTTAAGGGAATGAAATGAATAGTGGACTCGCTGGCTGATGACATTGACATGCTTTTGCCAGGATAGTGTAGGCTCAAAGATGACTCCCAAATTCCTGGCAGAAGCTGAAAAGGTAATGGGAGAGTCGCTGTAGAAGAGAGGTGAAGTGGGAGTTTGCCGAACTTTGTTCAGCATGTAAGGGCTGCCGAAGATTAGGGCCTGAGATTTCGTTGGGTTGACCAAAAGGCCAAAGGCCTTCGCCCATGTGTGTATATTGTTGAGGTCAGAGTTCATCTGGTCAACACCCAAGGATATCTCATCAGCCTTGAAATGAAAGTAAACTTGCAGGTCGTCCGCATACAGGTGATACTTGGAGGAAATGACAAGAGTGATAGCGTTAATAAAGATGGAAAAGAGAAGAGGGGATAGAACACCTCCCTGCGGTACGCCCGCAGTAATGTCACACCAATCTGAGTAAGACTCATCGAAGCGGACACACTGCGACCGGCCCGAGAGATATGATTGGAACCAAGAGATTGCTGAGGGTGATATTTTGAGAGAGGAGAGGACAGAGAGAAGAATGTCATAATCGACAGTGTTGAATGCACTACTGAAGTCCAGTAGTACAAGGATAGTTAGGAGTTGGTTGTCGATGGCCCAGCGAATATCATCCGAGACTTTAATGAGCGCGCTCACAGTGCTGTGGCCAGGTCGGAACCCAGACTGATAAGGACTGAGAAGCTTATTTCGGTGGAGAAAAGCTGATAATTGCTTATGCACTACATGTTCAAGGATTTTGGATAGAATAGGAAGGATAGAGATGGGTCTAAACTGGGATGCTGTTGAAGGATTAGAAATTTTTGGAAGGGGTACAACAAAAGCTTTCTTCCATGTGGACGGGAATAGGCTCGTTTCAAGTGAAGAGTTAATAATGTGAGTGATTGCTGAAACGAGCTCGCAGGAAAGGATCTGTAGCATGTAGGCACTGATGCCATCGACGCCTACAGCTTTGGTGGAGATAGATTTTAGAACTTTCGTAATATCACTCTCAGCAACCACCTCAAAGTTGAAGTCAGGACAGTCAGGTTTAGGCAGGCGAGATAAATTACCGATGGTAGATCGTTTCGTATCACTATCGACTGTGTGAGGAGAGCAGGAAAAGTGGGAGTTAATGGATTCGATTAGTTAGGTAAGCTAACGTGAAAAAAAAGTGAGTCCCATCCCATGTATAAATACACAGTTTCGAAAACTGAAATAGATTAGTGCAATCAACCCATAAACAAAAAGTGTTACTACTGTACCCAGACCGGGTACAGTAGTACACAGTACACTTTTTGTGCACCCCTAAATAATCAAAACGTCTATTTGATGTTTAATTTAAACCTATACAGATCTGGTCCAAAATAAATGTATTTTGCCTATTGATTTATTCACTTTTCAGGAAGGTTAACGGAATCGAGAAAGTTATATTGCCGAAGTTGCGTAACACCGAAAAATACATTATGATGGAAATGGACGAAAGGGTAAAACGATACTTTAATGTAAACGTGAAATTATTTATTTGAAAAATAAGTGGATCCGTTTTAAAAACCTTTGACAACTATTTCAGGAGAGAGAGGATTTCCACCGTCTGAAAATGGTAAAAGCAAAGAAGATTAGAAAGCAGATGTTGGCTAAATTGCGAGAGGAATCCGAAAATAGTATTGTAGGTGGTAAAGGTAGGTCATCTTCATCAATACCTATAGGTACCACGAAGGATGGTTTATGTTGTGTTCGTTTTTCGGCACCCACCTACGCGTAGATATCTTTTAAGGCCTAGGTATACCTATTACGGGACCGAAAGATGGGCCGCAATATCGGCATTCGTGCGCCCCGGTGCGGTTGATGGTGGTATGTAATAAGTCCGCAATAATGGTTCTACTGTAAACGTGAACTATATGTTCTATATTAATTAATTTCTTATCAGCACTTTTTGAGAAAACAACTGAGGGTGCCCCATGAGTGATTGGCCCCCTCTAACATATTTTTTAAAATCGTTGGTATCACAATTATACAGTACTCCTGCAGGTTCTTTTGCCGGGCAAGCGGCTAGATTGTGGAACTCTATCCCCCATGATATTCGAGCCAGTCCATCGCTTAACATATTTAAAACTAAATTAAAAGAGCACTTCTTATTATTATAAAACTATCTATCTAGGTATATAGATATTATATATGTATATATTTAATTACATTAAAACTGAAGTTATTTATTAGGTTTATTTAGCTATTGATATTTTAATTTATGTATGTATATTATAATCTCATCCCATAATGTATTTACTATTCGTCTAATTTGTTTCTTTGTACACTTCCTCTATCTGTTCTATCGCTTCTCTTTTAAACCTAAAGTTTTGCTGTAAGAAAACTCTTTGTTAGGATTAAGCTCGCCTATGTACATATCTTCTTTAGTTAAGTTATTTTTAAGTTTTTAGTGTGCAATAAAGAATTATATGAAGATGGCGCGATTTCCCAGAAGGAAGTTCTGGCCAAATAATGCTTTTTAGGCATCTTTCTGGGCATAGAAATAATACATTTTAGATGCAACGCAAAAAAGTATATAGTACCCAAAATACAAGCTCTGCTTAGCTTGGGGCTAGATTTATCTTTGATTTCTTGCATAATGTTCCAACACCCTTTGGCGACTCGGTACCTGCTATAATACTTATTACTAGTACCTATCAAAACGATAAACATATAGATGAACATTTCAGAGACAATAACCCTCCTGCCTTCCAACCGTTCCCTGCACCAGCACGGCTCCACCACGATGCTGAGCGTACTTTACTACGAGTCCGTCACCTCCACGGACTCAGGCGATTACAAGCCCCATTGCTACCCGCATTACTGGGACGATGAGGATCTGCTGTTTTAGATTGTATTGTTACTATTATATTTATTTATTAATAATAATTAATCAATAAATATTATATTGTCCCACTGCGTTTCTCTCACACGGAGTTTTACTCAAGGATAGGATTCGTAATGAATACATAGGACAGAGAACCAAAGTTATTGGTATAGCTCTAAGAATTAGCAAGCTGAAGTGGCAGTGGGCGGGCCATATCTCGCAAGAACCGACAACCGCTGGGGTAAACGTGTTCTAGAGTGGAGACTGCGACTCGGCAAACGTAGTGTAGGACGTCCTCTGGCCAGGTGGGTTGACGACCTGCGAAGGACTGCAGGCAGATGCTGGATGCGGCAAGCTAAAGACAGGGTGGTATGGCGCTCATTAGGGCGGAGGCCTATGTCCAGCAGTGGACTGTTATAGGCTGATGATGATGATGATATCCCAAAGGTCTCCCTCCCCTCCTTCCACTCCTCGGTCCTCGATATTTGTTTTGGGTGTTCTGGTCGTTATCTATGTATAATAAAAAAATATCTATCTATGTATATAATGCATTGAATTTATGTAATCAGTTATACTATAGTACCCATAACTTGTGTCTCTCTGCTTAGCTTGGGGCTAGATAATGCTGTGAATTGCCCAGCGTTATTTATTATTTACTAGCTGCGCCCCGCGGCTTCGCCCGCGAGGAAATTTCTGCGCAATTTTACCATATTTTCTCATTTAAACCTTCCCTGGACTACGACAAACATTTCAAAACCAAAATCAGCTAAATCAGCCCAGCCGTTCTCGAGTTTTAGCGGGACTAACGAACAGCAATAGATTTTTATATACATATAAGATTTATCGACAGACTAAATTAATAAATTCCAACCTAACCTAGGTTAGTAAACTATAAAAAAAACAACAGCCTCAAATTTGCATTTAACCATATTATATTTCTACAAAACACGATATGCCGGTATAATTTTACATGAAAAAATATAGATAATTAAATATCTTTTGATTTTACATTACATGTAAGTTTGTCATGTGTTTTACATAATTTTTACAGATCTTTGAAAGGCTTTTTATACGATATTAGGAAGGGGGTATGTACTACATATAACTATACTAATAAATTATGTGTTGTGATTTTTAAATCACATTATTATATGTTAAGACCGTGCAAATGATGTAACTTATGTACTAACTTGCTGACCGTACTTTTAAAAACGGTACTTGATTGTATTTAACACTTAAAATACGCTTAATCTATAATAATACGGGACTAGACTGAACAGGCTAATTTAAAAATAAAACCCGACTGAGTTAATCTATATGATATTGTTAATATCTATGAAAAAAAACCCTTTTTGTTTTGCTAGTCTGATTATTTTTAAATTAAGAAAGAAAAAGCTATCTTAGGATCGATTGCCAACACGAGGTAAATAGCTTTTGCTTTTTAATTTTTCTTCATGAATAAAAATTGTATAAAACTATCGGGAAAATAATTTGTCGCAAATCGTAAACTACTTTCTATGAATCCACGATGAAAAAAAATTTCGATTCATTGTTTTTTGAGAGCATATCGGAATATATTGATTTATAGCCTAGTATAGTTAGTTTTATTCCTTGTAAAATATAAAAAGTTAAAAACCCCAAAAAAATATTAAAACTCGCGTCAACATGAAACGATCGACCTTATAGTTGTCGATGAGAAGACAGATTTACATCATAACAAAAAACCAATGAAACCGCTAAATTAGGTAAATACGAAGAAATATTCAGTCGGGCAAAAGTAACCATATTTGACACAGCAAATTAAGGACGGAGGCTACTACAAGCTCGATTAATACATTAGTGAATGATAATATCAACCCCTGAATAAAAAAATATATCACTTTGACTATACGAACCTTTACTGCTGCCTTGCATGAGGTAGAGTTATCATTTATATGAAAAATATTCGCTAACATTTATTATTCTCTTAGGGTCCAATTTGACGGCAATTCAACGCGATCAACATAAGATAAACTCAGTTTAGCGCTCGCAAACGAGTTCAGCGCATAGTTGATCACACACGTTGATCTGGTGAAATTGGACTTTTACTTTGTCATTCTAAAGAGCTCTTTTTGATAATATTAACTGACTGAACGTAGTAAGTCAAGTATTAAGTATCGAAAGGGATATCGGTCTCTGATATTCAGCTGTATGCAATTTGAACCTTATCTCTATAGAAATAAAATTAGCATACCTGCTAGTTTCAAAATCTGAACGATACAACTAGGAATCACAATTATTTTACCGTTGAAACATACATTTTAGTTAAAACTGACGTTTTTTATACAAAAATATGGGTACGTAGGTACCGTCGATAGCAATAAACCCTGTTTTATGGAAAACTGTGGAAGAATATTGTCTTATTTCGAAATAATTGGATATACTACCAAAATGTAAGCAATTGGTAGGTTAGGTATAGAGATATAGATAGTAGCTCGAACATGTGCTGGCACAAGATTTGAACACAATTGTTACTATCAAGCATATTAAAATATTTTAATTTTTAAAGTGAAACTCACTTTACTTAATATTCTACATGAAAATGTCTTCAAAAGTTTAGCTGTACGACGGGATATGAACCTGCTACTCTGGCTAAAGCCACTCTCGCTAAATTACTTTTAATTTCAACGGCGACCATCGATAAACCATTGATTAGCGAAATTTTTGATAAGCATTTTCACGTGGAATATCTTGAAATATACATTTAGATTTAGGAAGCCACTTTTGGCACGTTTCACATACAACAGTTATATAAGTATATATGAATACTTCACAATAATAATGACGAAGATACATCTGCTTATCACAGATTTGGGTAATTATCAATTAATTAAGAATTCGCAAGTTTTTTACTTTACGCGATATTTACCTTGCGTACTTACAGAGTTGAAAATGACTTATAGGTATCTATGCCCCGTCTCGCTCAGAACGTATTCGAACTGAGCAGGACAGCGTAAGAAATGACGTCATTTTCTAATCCCATTCTTAGGTACGCGGTTATACAGCTAGATCACAAACTCTTTATATATGTATAGAGAAAGAAGAAAAAAATAGTGCTTTCTTAATTCTAGATGGTGGGGGTGAAGTGATTTTAAGGACTAAATAACAATAATAATTATCACCAAAACAATCTTACAACGGGACGATCCAAGACATACGTGCAAACATTGCTCCTATTATACATATTGTATGTTACAATACTCTGTACTTCCGTACGCATGACGAGAATTTTGAACCTTTATTTATGAAGTATTTTTCCTTTCTCTGAAATACGAAACATCGTATTTCGCAAAAACCTACCTGAAATCAAATAAAACCCCAAAAAAAAAATCTATTTCGACGGGACTTGAACCTTTACCCCATATCTTTAGGTAATTCTTGAACTAATCCTTGGTTGGAGGTTGCCTGGAAGAGATAGCTTCTAAGCGATAAGGCCGCCCATTGTACTTGTCGCATATAATATATTTTTGTAATGATTGATTTGATTATGGTGTACAATAAAGAATTTTTGTATTGTATTGTATTGTAATCCTTCACTCAAACTCATCTGAAATATCTCGAGCATTCCTTTAGAGCTTGAATCGTGATCGAGATACGACTTGCCCCTGAATACTCAAGTACAATTTCTTATTTTTATGGCTCGCTGTGTCCGTGTTGCCAGTGTCCTTGTGAACCGTCCGAGTCGTCAACCCCTGAATACTCAAACGCATCTCAGATTTAAGCACATCTCAAGTGACTTTTTGACAGATTTTCATTGAAAACTGTCAAAAAGTCGCGAATTGAGACGAGCTTAAATCTGAGACGCGTTTGAGTGTTCGGACGTTAAGATATGGGGTGAGACATTACCCATAGTGCGAGGGCTTACGCACTATAATAACAAAAACCTTAGTACCCTTCTTTTTTGGTGTTCGATCAATTTCACTCCTTATCTACCAACGAGAAGGTTCAAAATCTCTCATCACGCTACAGAGTTATATCCTGACTGGCTACTGTAGTCTTGCACATATAGAACAGTAAGTAGTCATTACTACTAACGAGAAGGTTCAAAATCCTTCATCACTAAGCGTGACGAACCTTCGCGTAGTCTCATATTACTGGCTACTGTAGTCTGGCACATCTAGAACAGTAGTCGTTATTGTCCGCACTGCCGTAGTACATACAGAGGGGCGCGCGACACGGCCTCGGCGAGGGCGGGCGGTCGTCGTAGAACGTTGATTTTGAGAGGTATAATGTTCTGGAACAATAATAAAATTTATAATTATAGTAATTATAATAAAATAAAAAATAATTCTCTGAAAAAAAACCCTAATCAAAGTGTTTGTTTTATTCTTCTAATTTAAAAAATAATGCATGTTTACATATTTTATAATTTTGGGAAAACTAACAGCTAAGTAACTAAATACTAAACATAGTGTGTAACTAACGGCTAATTATAAGTTTCGAGTTATTTACTTTTAAATTCACGTAGTATTTGTTTACATAGAATTGCTCTTTGAACATCCTGTGTAGACAAATTTAGATATACAGTCTATAGTCTATCCATCCAGAATGTAGAATGTTTGTAAACATAAGAAATCAGCTGATTTTTAGGGCTATCACCACGAAATGATGCAGGCCTAATAGAATTCTAATGATTTCACATATACATTCTATTAGATTTATTACTTTTTATAATCCTGACGTCAATTCTATGCAGAATCTAATTATTTCAATTTACGAATCGACATTATGTGGTCAAAAACAAAGATTAAAATCACTAGAGATTTTTTGTCTTTGTAACAGTGCCATCCCTAACGTATCTCAGTTTTGACGTCCCGTGTTGCAAACAGTTGGTTACTTTTTAACTACGATTTCGAATCAAGGATAGCACTATGACCATACATATTTCTGACAGAGAGTATTATTTTAATTTAGTCGGATTATTTAACGCTTAATTTCACGCTGCATATTTGCTTAGCGACAATCAGTCAAAAGTTATGAATTCTTCCAATTTCATCAATAATGTTTAGTGCTTCCAGAAAAATACTTTAAACAGGCACATTTACATTTTATTGAGTTGGCACAGGTGAAAAATCGAGAGCCCAAAAATTTGAGAGCCCAAAAAGTCTAATGATTTTTAGTCTTATTTCATAATCCTTTAGCTTTTATTCCATTCTATAAGGAAAGGTAATGATAAAAGTAGGCTGACTTCACAGGGATGCTTTGTTTATGCCATTTAATTATTTACATCAAATATCACCAGCCCAGTAAGGCACCCCCATCAAAGCACAAGATGTGACCTACATAAAAAAATGTTTTTCACCCCTACATCAGCTGATTGAACTGTCAGTGGCTCTGTTTACAAACATTCTACATTCTGGATGGATAGACTATAGTTATAATTATTATGTCCTTATATTTGTATAATATTTGATTGTATTCTGTTTTGTGTGCCAAATAAAACAAATATCTGCCACTTTTAACAGTCTTGGCAGGCGTCCACAGTATCCCCATAGCCTTAGCCAGTCCATCCACATTAATCTGGTTTTATTCCTTTCTTTTTCCTTCGCAATAGTCTCTACACCTGGTGGATATCATCTACGGGTGTATCATATTGTGCACCCGATGATGATACCTTACATGTAGACCCTTTATATGTACTCACACAGTATTATTTGATGCTGATTGATATGGGTGCTGACATTATGCAAACCAAGCCAAATTTGTTGTATTATTTTAATTTAGATTCTTTTCTGTATAACTTTACCACCTGATTGTATTTGTGATTCTTACTAGTTTAGTCATTTTTGCAAGCTATGAGCGGAAACTGTCGCTAGCTTTTCTTTGGGGTTTTGTAAAAGCGGAATCAATATAGCGAATAAAGCAGAATATACCTGTCATTATTAGGCCGCTGTGGCTTGCTAGTATGTTGTCGTGCTATCTCGTGCGCGGCGCGGGACGCCTCGGCGTAGAACTGAGAGCGGCCGGTGCCGTAGCGCGGTTGGGAAGGAAGCGATGATTGCTCTTTGCGGTTGCGTTCTGTTGTGTAGCTGGAAGGACAAGAAACTGTTAGATTATTCAATTCATTTATTTCAGGCAACATTAGTCTAGTACAGGATGGAATATACTTAACAACTACTGCCTATATAAAATATATACCTTAATCTAACATACATAAAATAAACCTATTTATTAGTTGCTAATTTAAGTTTTTAAGGGCTGTGGATTTTGTTTTTTAAATAAATAAATTAGCACGTAATGTCGGGCGTTGGTGGTGTTTTTATGGAGGGTAGACGGAAAATCAACATCTTGATGAAGATGATTTGGAAGTTAATTACTTTTCCGCCAATACCTTCTCTTGGTCTAGTTTGAGACAACTCTGCCAAGGTCCATTTCAACTAAAAATCGTTTATGCTACGAAAAGGAAGAATACTAACGAATTCATTACTAAACCACTCGATTCAATGTGTTGCCACCATCGAGTAGGGGCGCAGCTAGTTTTTCCGAAGACTAGTTTTCCAGAAGCCCGCGTGAAAATCTATATGTCAGTTGGTTTATAAACCTTCCTCTTGAATCACTCGTATCTATTAAAAAAACCGCATCAAAATCCGTTGCGTATTTTTAAAGATCTAAGCATATATAGGGACAGACAGCGGGAAGCGACTTTGTTTTATACTATGTATAGTGATGAGGGTAGATAGTAACAGTCTACTCAAAGTACCACCACACACTCACCCCTGCCAGGCCTCGTTCAGATAGTTCTTGACCATTTCCTCCTGCACGGGCGCGCGCGCCGCCAGCACGCGGCAGCACAGTACAGAGCACACGGATAGACGCCGGCCGAGGCCATCTGATGGATTGTCGCTGCCTTTACCTGGGGATAAGGTTTTACTGAGAATTGGGTAGGGGTTAAGAGAAACCTCTTAGAGTCTACACAACAAAACAAGCATCGGCCGTCGGCATTGAGAGTTATACGCTTACTCTCAATGCCGACGGCCGAAACTATTCATATTTTGAAATGTGTTGTTATTTAAGTAGTAGGTATAAGCTTTTTGTTTCCCAAGTAAATTAAAATAATGTTAGTGTAACCCAGAGACTTGATATCATCCTATTTTAATTAAATCAATGTATAGGAAACACACATGTATTATGATTATACCTACTTGAATGACAGGTAGATGATTTCTTCACAGTCCTTTCAAGTGAAAAAACATGTCAAAATATTTTAATTGCTATAGTTTTGAAGTTATGGCACATTTTGGTACTTGATATCTTTGTGGACCTAAAATATCTTGGTTTCTAAGCTAGAGTAAAGTATTTGATAAAAATTTAATTCAGAATATATGATTTAATTCAGCATTAGGGGAGGCCTATGCCCAGCAATGGACTAACATAGGCTGATGAAGATGTGAGTATGTGGCTATGAACAAATTATTATTATTTTTTTCTTCTAAATTACCTGTCAACTTAGCCATAGATCCGAAGTTCTTCTTAATCTTGCTAGACATAGACCGGCCGATGCTTCCAAACTGTTTCGCGACCGAGTTCATTTGCTTAGAGTTCTTGGTCGAGAGGGCGTCAAGCGAGCGGCGTAGGTCTTCTGGGGGTTGATTGGTCAGGCATTCTACACGTTCTAAGTCTAGAACGGACAAAAATAATTGTTTATCCTACTAATATTATAAACGCGAAAGTTTGTGAGGATGTATGAAAGTATGTATGTTGCTCTTTCACGCAATAATAAGCACTTAGACAAGTCAAATGTTATACTATAAATTATTATCAAATAAGATTATTTTCCTTCCACCCAACGCTAAGAGGCGACGTGGAAGGCCCAGGATGAGATGGCGTGACGAGCTCGAGGTACATCTTCCATCATGGCCTGTTGCAGCGTTGAATCGCGAGGAGTGGAAGGAGAAAAGGGAAGCCTTTGCCCAACAGTGGGACAATAACGGCTTTAAATAAAATAATAAGATTATTTAAATGTTCTACTTAAATTTTTTGTCCAATATTGTAAGTGAAAAAGAAACCACTAGTATGAATGGAGTAGATTCAAAATTAATCTATACATACCTAGGTATAGATCTAGTAAAGCGGAGCGTTGGTACTCGTCAGGTAACAGGCTGTTGATGGTCTTCTGGTCCGGGTCCGTTTCCCAACTGAAATGTTCGCCGGGGTCTACGTTGAATCTGAAAAGAGGGAATTGTTTGTTACAAAATCTCAGTAAAAAAGTAGACCAATTTTGTTTCATTTGTCTCCAGGGTGAGCCATAGTTTCTACTATTCAGTTACGACAGTTTTGCTAATTTTTGTATCTTGTTTGTTTTATTTTTAAATGTGAAATAAAAGTATTGTCTATCTATCATCTATCTTTGTCTCACCTGATAGGCATAGGGTTGCCAGCTTGATCCTCCAGCGGCACTCTAGCGCCATCTGACGGCAGCGGCTCGCAGGGAACGAGCGCTGAGAAGTGTCCGGCGTCGTAGGCGAGCAAGATCGGCGCACGTCGGCAGAGTTCGGGCTCTAGCTCGAGAGGGAGATAGATGCCGCCGAATGGGATGGGTGCTATGGGGTCGCCTTTGAAGTCCTGGAACGAAATTGTTTGGTGATAAATAATGACATTGATGACAGACGTGTGGGAAAACTCCTCTTACAGATGATCTGAGTTTTTTCGTTTAAACATTTTTCAATGTCGTCATCATTATGACCAACCTATAATAGTTCTCTGCTAGACATAGGCCTCCCCTAATGAGCGCCATAGCGCCCTATCTTCAGCTTACGGCATCCAGCAACCGCGAGGCCGCGCGCACAGAGTCGCGCCACTCGCGCTCTCACTCCGCCTCGCTACTTACCCTCAGAGCGACATCAGCGAACACTATGACCGGGCGCCGCATGACGTGCGCTAGTGCGAACACATGCAGCTGCTCCAGGCCCGCGTAGTGCGGCGCGGCGGGCGGCGCGTGCGCGTGCGGCTCCGCGGAGGCCGCGCGCACAGAGTCGCGCCACTCGCGCTCCCACTCCGCCTCGCTCGGCGCCAGCCCGCAGGCACGGAGGGCGATGCTCTCCGACCACCGCCAACGACGCTTAATTGCATCTGGGGAAGATGTTACTTCATTAATTTAGTCATATTCGACAGAAGGTTTGTTAGGTTTGATTTAGAAACCACCTAAGTTGACCGTTAAAATGATAGCAATATCAACTCAATTTTTCAAAACAACGCGGTCCGAGATGTCTCTCACTAGTACTTAGCGTCGAGTTATCACTTCTTCAATAATAAATAACAAACGACAGCTAAGGCATCCGAATGGTCTGCGACCCGACGGATTCCACTGACAGGTACGCCTTCAAGGTCAAGAAATACTTCACCATTTCAAACTTACTTGTGACAGCTTCTCCCATCTCACCGGACAGCAACGCTTGGACCTTCGTCCTCAAAGCCAGCAGTCTGTCATGGAAGCCGTAAGCCGCGAGTGAAGCCGCGTGCGGCAGACAGTTCCCGTCGCCAGAGGTCGCCAGCGGGAGCAGTGTGGGCGCGCCCGGGACTCGACCCTCGCGCCACCAGTTCAGGATGTTGGCAGACTTCAGCGTCACAAGTGTCGCGGTTTCTAGGAGGTCCTTTTCTAAGAAGTTTCTGGAAGGAGACAATGTATTTCCAACTTCATAAAAAATAACAAATACTGACACTCATTTTATGTGACATTTTATTAATTTGTATGTACATTATTATGGATGTGTAACGGGGACTCCAACATCTCGTCTCCCAAGCCAATCCAATCCTGCACGTAGTACTGCTAGATAACGAACTAGGCTCTGGAGAAAATATAAAACAATCTTCATAATTTAATATCCCATTGATTTTACAATTATTTTCCATTACTTGACACTGGCAGAAAAGTGTACAACCAGCCACAGTTGCCATTAACAAAAAATCATCATTATTATGGATTCCGAATCTGAAATAAAAGAGTTAATAATAATAATGTGTAGCCTTAAGATTAACTCTCTCAAAGGGCCTCTGTGCTGTTGGCTTCGGCCCCACGCAAGCCCACCAAAGGACCGGGTCACTTTATGGCTCGAGATTAAGGAATTTAAAAATAATAGTAGGCAAAATCTTTACATACTTTGTCTCGTGAAAGGGCATAGTAGCTACAATTCTGCTTAGCTTGGGGCTAGATGTGGCTGTGTGAATTGTCCAATATTTATTTCTCACATGTACTAAAAGATATACTCTTCTTCTTCATTAGCTTTTAGCTAATGTGTTCTTACGTACGTAAGAACACATTACGGAATGCACTGTGCATATTGATTTATCATGATGTAATAAGACATACCATTGTTTATCAGAACTCAGTAAATCATGGATAAATAAAATTGTTCCATTATTTTGCATTCTTTTTCTTAGAATATTTTGCGCCATTGCGTCTCGGAATTCCAAACTATCATACATAACTCCAAGCACTCGAGACAGAGCCCCATTATTGGGTATCTATGAAAACAGATCAGATCAATAAAAAATAATGACATTTATTTTATAAAAACATACAAAAGGCACATTATATAGAATAGGTTCATGTTTAGAGTTGTTATAAAAATGCTCTAACTCAGCATAATACAAAATACAAATACAAAATTCATTTATTTACCAACACAGCAAAAATGCTTATATTTTACTGGTGGTCCCCCGCACTAGGTTCAGAACCTGTATCGCGGGAGGCCGGATTACAAAAAGAATTACTAATAATCTAGACTGTAGTAAACAGGGCAGTATTTTTTTTAAACTTAACTAGAAGGTGTAATAAAAAAAAATGGATACTATTTGATCATAAGTACCTACACAACACACACTAAGAGTGGGACGGTTAAGGACGTCGGAGGGAGGAAGGGCATCAATGGGTTTGAGAGGTAGTAGAGAAAGATAATAACTAAGCAGAAATTAATAAAAATAAAATAAAAGCCTCTCAGTAGCGTCATAGTCCAACGTAAGAAGCCACTTTCGAACCTTTTCCTTGGCTCCATATAGGGAACATGATAGGAGTTCACAGTGCATTATTACCCGACGATAGATATAAAGGAAGGAGAAAGACTGAAAGCGCCTCGCGAACGAAGACTTGACCGAAGGGACTTTAATTTTAAATCGACGATGACTGGACTTTGAGTGGGTGCCACGTAATGATTTACCTGTTGACTTGTGGTACGAGGTTGTCACCCGGAATATGTAGAGCTGTCTTACAGTTAAAGTTTGAGACTCTACATGAAGCGAAACAGTTGGATGACTGAAGGGCTTGCGAAACATGACTTTTAATACGGTTCTATGTGCTCTTTCAAGTTATATCATGCATGACTTCGCAGCACCGCCCCAAGCAGTGATGCAGTAGCCTAGAATGGACTGACAAAGGGCTGAGTATGCGATCATTAGGGTTTCTCGGTCAGCACCATCTCTAAGAAGCTAAATGCTGGATAAGCTCTGTAAGAGACTTAGCCAGCGCTGGTGTTTCTTTAGAAGAAACGAATAACGTAGTAAGATGAACCTGGCAGGTTTTGTTTATGTCTATTGTTTAGATATATGTATACTCGTAATTATAGTCTACGGGAGTGACATTAAACTCCTTTGAAATAAATATAGAAAAAAAACGGCCACTACGTGCGACGACCATATTGTTAGAGGCTAAGTTAATTCTCTTTTTAAAATAAATAAAGAAAAAAAAGGTTACGGTCACGACGACCTTATTGTTAGCGGCTAAATACTAGTTAATTCTAATTCTAATTCTAAATTATCTACTAATTTAACATTTTCTACAAAATGTATGTATATGTATATCTGAGAGTCACCAACTCCTGATAAGTTGGTGAGTCTAAGATTCCAAGTGAAGTAATTCTAAAAACAACTCCCTTGTTATTAAAACATAGCGTGCGATGAGTGATATCAAGTTCATCCACACTAGTGAAAATATGGTCATAAATAATGCAAAAACAAAAAACTGGGGGCATCGACCAGCCCCCGCAATGTCACAGGCCAGACTGGAGCGAACAGAATTGCCATTTAGACGTTAAAATGCAAATCATTCGGTTGAAAACGATCAGTACGGTGGGTGTAGTTATGAATTACAATGATAGGTATATTGCCCTTTGAATACAGATATAGATTTTTTAGTAATAATTGTTAGATCGTTATTTAAATTAAAGAATTGATAAATGTTAGTTTGCAATCTTTCGTGTAATTAACTCAATTGTGGCTCATGGAAGTTTATTTCTTGCAGTAGTTGGTCAAATTAAAACAATGTCAGGCATCGTATACTTCATTTTTTTATATTTTACATTTATGAGTCTCATAAAGTAAACCCGATAAAATAAAATTATAAATAAATCAAATTGAAGATTTCACTTTATTTTCATTTTACGTATGTATTAGTTTTGCTTAGTTGTACGACGACGTTAATATGCATGTCAGTTCATTCGGTTGAAAACGATCGGGACCTTGGGCGTTTGTTATGAATTATGATGATATTGTCGTTTGAATTCTGATTTTGATTTTTTAGTAATAATTTTCAGATCGTTATGAAAATTAAAAAAATTATAAAAAGCACATAATAGTTAATATTAGTATAGAAGTATATAAATAAATAATTCAAATTGAAGATTTTACATACATTATTTTCATTTTATTTACTGGTTATATTGCATTGCATTGCAATTTTTTTGTGCGTAGATTTTTTAAAACAATCATACTAAGTTTTAGTCTAAAACAAAATCTAAAAACCAACCTCTTACTTTTAAATTGTGTTTTAAGTTTTGTGGGATAAACACAAATTTTAAATAAATATGTTATGGGATCACCTCTATACAATTGCAAATAATCACCCAAATTGATCCATAATTGACGAAGAAACCGACGAAAGGAAGCGTGCCTCTGCTAGATTCACTAAGTGAACGCGTAGAGAAATGACATCGCAACTATTCGGAATGTATTCCTTCAATTTCAATAATTTGCGCAATGTGAAGAATGACAATGCGATGTTAGTATTGTCTATTCAACCCTAGACAACAATCGCTGTGCTTCGCTAGGTCAAGGCCAACTAAGGCTCAGTTGGATGGGTGGATTCCTAAGCCGCTGTCCCACTGCCACGCAAGGTGAGGCTACGCACGTGTGTCAAGCTTGACTTTGCATATGATAACGTCCACTGCAACACCCAACCCACTACGCACGAATACGAGTTTAATGACGTCATTGCTACACGTGTAGCGCTATGCACGCGGTAAACGTTAATCACGCGGTACACATAAACCTGTAACTTAGACCGACGACGGCGACGTTATCATTCAAACAAACCCACGCAACCAAAATGCGCCGCGTGGCCGTGCACAGCGTGCGCAGCGGTGGGACAGCGGCTTTACGCAACTGCCACGGCTATACAAGCGTATAGTCATCATCATCAGCCTATAGTAGTCCACTGCTGGACATCCTCCGCCCTCCCCCAATGAGCGCCATAGCGCCCTGTCTTCAGCTTGCCGCCTCCAGCATCTACCTGCAGTCTTTCGCAGGTCGTCATCACACAGCGTATAGTCACGTACCTGAAATCCTGCGGGTAGACTGATATATCGGGCAGCAGTAGTATATGGTCCGAGCTTAGAGTGCTAGGTTCTGGGTCGGTGTTGCTCCTCAGTGCCCACACGAGACCCTCGTTGTCTGTGGCCCGGGATATGCCTCTGGAGAGTTTGCGACCTGGGAAGGTGAAACAAGAAAGGTTTAAGACCTATTGGAACTGCGTGGTATGCGCTACCAGAGCGGAAACTGAGCGATGTTTAAAGGTACCTGGGTACTTACAGGCGTTACGGGGCGTAATGTAACATGTAAGACAGCGAGCGTTTGTGCAGTCAGTAGGTACGGGGGAAAACGGAGCAACGAGATGGATACGCACGCACACGGCGGCGGCGTAACATACGAGTATCATGCTCGCTGCGGTACATTATGCCTCGTACCACCAGTTAGTACTCGGCTTTAAGATACCGCTTTGGATAGCAAATAGCGCGTAAGGTTGAACAGGCCTCTATTTAAGTATTCCCTAAGTGAAAACCCTGAATACTCCGGTCAAGTGGTAGATTTCCACTGAAAATCAGTCAAAAGTCGCGAAAAATTGTGATTGGTTAGCGGTAAGACGAATAAGGCCTGTTCAGACATGTACGCGGTATTCGATACACAGGGCAGAAGCGGTAAATTCCGAAATTTCATCAGAGATAAGCGCGGCCGCAAAACGTCGATTGAATGTTTCATGCTCAACCTATTGGCTCGCTCGATTTTCATATACTTATAGGACTCCTATTGAATTTGCTCGATTGATAAATTCCAACGGTTAGTTCTAGTGGAAAAGAACTCGGTATGCCGCAAACCTACTCCAGAAGGGAAAGTCACAATGTTAAATGAGTTTTCTTGTAACCGCAATTCAATTTAAACTGACCGTTCAAGGTTTGTGGTTAACTTTGGTCGCAGGTTTGATGGCACAGTAGATAACTCCAGGATAAACTCATCATTGGCCATTTTTTTTCTTAGGGGAGACTTGCGTGTCATTTGGACATGCCTATATTGTAATCGCCACTTTATCTGACTACTGTTGGAATAAGTTAGTCCAACACCAATTCAAGTGCACTGTGGCACTTGAATTGGTGAGCACAGTGAACGTGTTAAGTTATACTGAAGGATAACACAGTAAGATCCTCATAAGGCAGGTACAGGTTGAGTTGGAGCGATCGTATTCATAGCCAAGTGACCAAGGAAAACTGGGTTCAAAACTCTCAAAAATATAACTCACATTCCGGTGCAGGCGTGAGGACCAGGTTCGAAGGCGCGTTGAAAGGCATTTTAAGCTCCAAGTTGCTGACAGAACGTTCTGGAGCAATGACATCACCACCAGCCCTCGCTTTTAGTGCATGCACTCGCTCTGCAACAAAGTAATATACATTCAATGCGTAGGTCGGAAGGTCTATTTTTGTACGATGATTCGATTTTATTTCAGCGCGGTGGCATTTGCGACGTATTTTGGGATAAAGCCGGTGTTTCGTCACGGTTAGTGTTTTGGAGAAAATAAACTCTGTTTAGTGCCTCGAAGGTTTCAATGTCGTTAGGGACATTTTCGTCAATGGCAAAAGAATGTCATACGTACTTTATTAAGCAGTGAAATATCAAGCACCTATTTCTGCCAAGTCTTTACGATTCATGTTCCAAACTAGAACAAATATAGCGTAACGGACAAAATGTCTAGAATTAACGTATTAGATGAGGCGACCTTACAAACCCTTTCCATCACTTCATCTAATGTGTTGCGTTTCAAATATGGCGCTACAATTGTATGTCCGATGTGCGGAATCACTAACACCCTTTAACCAAAAATAGTTTTACCACGAACTGTAGCAGTGTACAAAGTGTGTACTTCGTGCATTTTTGCCGCGACAAGGACGATATATGTATGTATGTGTCGCGTTTCAAATTTAGCGCTACAAATGTATGGACTCACTAAGTCCCAATATTCAACAATAGATTGATCACGAACTCGTATCATTCACTCCATTGGCATTATAGGCAGGCACAGCATTTCCTTATTGAGTAGAAGCACGAATCGAACGTTCAAATTGGACTCGTATTTCTTACCGCCAGTTTTTGTAGGCGTTTCGTATAGAATTTACGTGTGTTGTGTTTTTTATGACGGCTTTGGGCTGGTAATGTAAAAGGAACCGTACTTTACGGCGTGCCTATAGATTTTTTCTACTTGTCAATCAACATTATTGCCAATGACGCAGTCATTCGATCGTAGTCTGCTCGAATTTGGATTATTATGTGGAAGACGTGGGTGTGAATAAATAAATGGTAAATATAATTTATTTATTAAGAAATAAATAAATTATACCTTCGTCTAAAATGCAGTGATTGTGTTAACTATCTTGTCTGTCCAGTACCTTTTCACGCCTAGACGGATTTTAATGAAATTTTGCAGGGAGGTTACTCTCGGGGACGGACACACTCGAAAAACGCGTGCGAAGCCAGGGACAGCAGTCAATAAGTAAATAAAACTTTCTCCACTGATGCATAAAGTCCAAAACCACGTGTTTGATCAATAAGAACTGCATAGCCCATAAAAATATTAAACCTAAAACAACTGCATTGCGAGTATGCACCCGATACCTACCAGTCGAGGATTGATAAGCATTTACAGGCTTTAGACATGCACGCGACTTTAAACTCGGGTATAATCGACTTCTTTACTCTAGCCATAGAAAACATACAATTTTCCATAGAAATAACGCGATAAGGTCGTGGGCATCCAGTTAATTTATAAATGCGAATTTTGGATGAATGTCTGTTGCGCAAAACGACTAAAAAAAGAATCGCGATGAAATTTTCCCTTCCCCGGAGCGTTATGAAAAAACCTAACGTTGATTCCGATGGAAACCTACGATGCATTGAAATATTTCATCTGTGCTCTGTGAACTCCGTGATCTATCCCTTTGTTAAATCAGATAATGAAGACAAAAGCCTCGATGAAGCGGAACCGCTGCGAAACTGCGATTGACAACGAATGGAGACCAGATTGTATAGGGTTGGACCATACCTATAACCTTGAGTCCCCATGGTCGTCAATAGGTATATCTGGGAAATAATTCATGAGGATGGTGGCAAAGTACCGGAAAGAATGGTTCTATAGAGATCTCTCTAGACTCACAGGCATAAATAAAGCTGTTTCGATCTTAACTATTGCTTACTGCGATAGAAAACATAAAATAATAGAAATTAAATAAAAAATCGCTTATGGAAATCAATTGTACATTTTCTAGCAATGTACCAACATATAACTAGATAACTACTGATTTTTTTTCATTTCAATTCAAAACCTAAGTAATTTTATTGTTATAAATAAAGAACTATGAACTTCAATTTAGAGAACGACTGTCTTTGGGGAGATACCAAAGGACTACAGGGGTATACAGGGGGGACATAGCTCAAAGAATGAGCAAGCTGAAGTGGCGGTGGGCCGGCCATATCTCGCGAAGAACCGACGGCCGCTGGGGCAAACGTGTTCTTGAGTGGAGACCACGACACGGTAAACGAAGTGTAGGACGCCCTCCGACCAGGTGGGATGGCGACCTGCGAAAGACTGCAGGTAGATGCTGGATGCGGCAAGCTGAAGACAGGGCGCTATGGCGCTTATTGGGGGAGGCCTATGTCCAGCAGTGGACTGCTATAGGCTGATGATGATGATGACAGGGGTATAGAACAACTATGATCTAACCCAGACGACAGGAAACTAGACCTACTTGCAGCTTCCTGGCAGTTTTATTGAAAATATATGATTACGATCCGAGATTATTGGGTCGGAGACGATAATACAGGCTATTAATTACGAGAGCGTAATTATTATAAGGTTATAGGGAATTGTGTACCCGGCAGTAAAAAGTAGAGTAGGTTAAAATTCTTGAAACTATCCTGGTTATTAACAGAAAAGTCACATATAACGGGATATTTACCATAAACCATATTTATAAACTCAAAAATCAAATCATGGTAAATATCCCGAGTGACTTTTTTGGAGTGGGTTAGGTTAATACTCTTTTTAAAAATAATATTTCATTTTTATAAGTCAGAAAGAGAAAAAACACTGTTTAGCAACTGTTTCATGTTAACAGATTATTATGATCTGACCCCGCCCGCGATTTTATTCACGTGGACTTTGGAATAAAAGATAATCAATGAAGAAAGAAAACGGAAAAGAAAGGGGTTAATCATGTTTTATTTGTATATCAGTCGACTAGTGCCATAATACAAAGCTCTGCTTAGCTTGCGGCTGTGTAATGGTGTGTGGATTGTCCAGCATTATTTATATAGTAGGCAAGCTTAAATTGAGACTAGATAAGAAACCGATTTGGGTCAAATAAAAGAAGCATTTACTTAAAACGACATAAAGAAAGAACGTCTTTGAACTGTAAAAAGTGCTCGTTTATCGCAAATACGAGTAACATCAAAGAACGGTTAGAACTGTCCAGACGATTTGTCTCGTGCCCAACGCGGGCAGAGACCCAAGTCATTAGCCGTTAGCAGATAACAAATATAGTATCAATCTTAGAGACAGTTTGAAATGTTAAAAAAACTCTTGAATATATCAATTCAATATATGTACATATATGGCATATTTTTTGTATTTAACTATGATCATGATAATGTTGTTCACTTCTTCCACTGGTGGACAAAAAATGGAAGTGAGCTTTAAAATAATATTATTTGATAATAATGTATAAAATATGACTTGTCTAAGTGCTTATTTGTAAGCCGAAAGAAAATAAATACTTTTGAATTTTTAATGATGAACTAGTAACCACTCAAATCTAAGACCCTTTTGTTTATATTACGTGTTATTTGTAAGCTTTGTTAGATTTAAACTTTTTTTTTGTATTATGATAGTAATTTGATGAGGCTTGCTTAGGATAGGATATGGCACTATAGTTTGCAGGCCTATGCACAAGACAAGACAGCAGGTGGTGAAATCAAGTTGCGGATAATTATTATCAATACTAACTTAGCCACAAACGCGCAACGCATCAGCATTGCCATACTTCGGGGCAATGCTGTCAGCGCGTCTTGGAGACGACGCTTCCGACTGGTATCTTTATGGGATAAAGTAGATTGTGTGCAGTTAGCTCAACCAACCGTTCAAACTGTAAATACTACTTTAAATTTGGAGCCACAAACTAATATGACTTGACGATGATTTGGCCCAAGTCGGACCTGCGCGCAGGCCGGTCGGGTCTTCGCCCGATGCGCCATATCGGTCGTCAATACGTCAGTCTTTGCACTTTCATGCAAAACTTGGTGCCTTTTGCAAAATCTTTAACCCATACCACTAGGTGACAAAGACGAGGTAATGCGACTAGCAACCGTGACGGAAACGGTAAACATAATGTTAGTAACACTGTTACACGATATAGGTCACACAATCTATTGCTCATGATTTTATAGTACTAAACACGTAATTTTAGAGTGATGTATGATGGGTTTACTTCGATTACGTTATTGTATTGCAGGAAAAACCATTTAACATATTCTAACGATCGATACCCATAATCTGTTCGTATTTAAAAGTTACAGCGGAATAATGATAGTGACAAACGTGTATGCTTAAGGATCAAGGAAGATTTACCCTGAAATCCTTAGACTTCTTTTAGGATTCCGTACCCAAAGGGTGAAAACGGAACCCTATTACTAAGCCTCCGCGCTGTCTGTCCGTCAGCTGTATCTCATGAACTGTAAAAGTATTTTTGAAACTATTATGGTTATTAACATAGGTACATTATTGTTTTTAAAAGCGTAAAAGTACTGTATTCGCAGCTATGCGACAGACGGACGACATCAAAAATAAAAAATGTTCTACGAAAAATTAAAAATCTCAAATGGAATTGGACCGGCCACACTATCAGAACAAATATAGGAAAATGGACAAAAGATGTGATGGAATGGTATCCTAGGAATGGAAAAAGAAGAAAGGGACGTCAGATCAAGAGATGGGAAGATGACCTACCAAAAGGATGGAGAAGACTAGCTCGTGACAGAAATTATTTTGTTTTTTTTTGGACAATTCTCACAGCATTATAGCCCCATGGTAAGCCAAGCTTGTGTTATGGGTACTAGATAACTGATATACATAATACAATACATTACATAGATAGATATTTTTTATTATAAATAGAAAACAACCAGAACACCCGGAACAAATATCTGCAGATCGTACACACAATTGTTCCGAGGCGGGAATCGAACCCGCAACCTCCTGCGTCGCAGGCGGACCTTCGCCCACATCGGTCGTATTGGAAGAAGCTAGGGGAGGCCTATGTCGAAGGACAACCTGACCAACAAACTGGTTGCTTAAGAATTCAGTTAGGTCATAGATGATAGGATCAATAAGATACTTACTTTTTAATAATACTTCATTTACCATTATCATACTTTGGTCAGTGAATAAAGACTTTTTTATTTTTATTTTATTTATTTACTGTATGGCTTTAACATACTTTGAGGCTGGTTTCTAGATAATATGTGGAGCAAGCGGTAAAAATGACCGATAGTACAGGTTCGAACGAGCGTCACTTCAAGTGGCATGATTACGACAATCGAGATTCTATGGACTGTTTTGAAATATGTATGTACATAGGTATCTTAAGCGGGCAAGCTAGTGTAAGAGTTTAGTCTACGATTACACAGTATTTTATGAAAAAGGTACATCCTCTTTCATATTATGTTTAGTTAGAAATAGGTGATACTTCTTCAGACGTCAAAAAAAATTATATCATCTCCAATAAATTGATGGACTAGTAAGATATGACCCGAAGACCAGCGCATGCTTAGTCATCCAACTCTTGCTGAGGCAGAGCCATTTTGTTTCTGGACTTACACGTTTCCTTTTAGTTTAACTTTATTATGTTCTGTGTAAGTCTTGTAGCAAATAAACATTAATTCATTCAAGTTTATTGGACCTAAATTAAAATGTAGAGCAAAAAATGTTATCTGATTTACGAAGGAAATGAAAATTGATAAAATCATGAGACTTAGGCCAAACGTTGAAATTGAGCAGACACATAATATTTTTAGCCGTCCCGGCATCAGATCTTGGATTTGGGGCAACGACTCTCCGTGGGCGAAAGTAGGATTATCTTAAACCGAATATGAGTTTGTTATTATATAATTCATCAAATAGGTATCTATATTAATATTATAAAGAGGGAAGGTTTGATTTTTTGTTTGTTTATATTGAATAGGCTACGAAGCTCCTGGACCGATTTGATAAATTCTTTCACAGAAGCTACACTATCCCCGGTGAACATAGGCTATTATATTTTCAAAAGACAGGGATCCTTACTAAAACTCCAATAATGTAACCCAAGGTGTAAAAAATCATCTAATAAAGTGAAATTCGAATTTAACGTGGGTAACGAAACTGCGTGGAACAGCTAGTACCTATATAATATAGGCCTTCTCATCGATTTCGATGACGGCGATCCTAGCTAGGCATAAGTTCGGTCGAGCGTGCCATATTCGGGCTCATATACCTAGAAAGAAGAATTCAAATACCTAGGTATAATAAAATAACCTACCCATAGAAAAATAGGAACTGATAATAGTTCCGTGACATGAAAGGGAATAAATGGGTTGGGACGGGAGTTTCTCATATGAATGAAAATAGAAATTGAAAGTTCATTGTGCTGTCAAATAAGTTTATTTTTGGAGACATCTGATATTGACCATTGAGTTTCTTTAGAGTGATTTTTAGATAGCGTATTTTACTCTCTATTAGAAAAAACAAATAGTTTAGACAAAAAGCAGTCGGAACATATTAGTTTTCTTCATAAAAAAACAAAATAAATTTTTAAATTCAACGCAAAGATTTTTTTATTTTTATTTGTGTGGTGTGGTGATAATAAATTATTAAATAGTAGGCGCAATGTCATTACGTCATACGGTCAGCCATATTATGACGTATATAATTTGTAATTAATTTACTATTGTATGAAGTATCTCATTTGGATTTTTTTATCGTGGACTCTTGCAGCTTTGGATCGCGAGGAGTGGAAGAGGAAAAGGGAGGCCTTTGCCCAGCGGTGGGACATTAGTGGCTAAAAATAAATAAATCAAATATATCAGTTATCTAGTAGGTACCTAAACGTTACACAAGATCTGCTTATCTTGGGGAAATGAAATGAAATGAAAGTTTATTTCCTTAGGCTTACAAATAAGCACTTAGACAAGTCATTTTTTATACTATTCATTATTATATTGATGTTCACTTCAATTTTTTGTCCACCAGTGGAAGAAGTGAGAAGGAAGGGGGCTAGACGATGTTGTGTGAATTGTCCAGCATTATTATTAATCTATTGATTCAGCGTCATTTTACTACATCAATCAATAACATCGCTCAACATATTACCGAAGACTAGACTATAATAGAATGTTTTCCTTGCAATAAAATTTGGTTCACGACCTTACAAATTGCTTACATTGGCGTTGGTTATGTAAACACCTATTGTAAACAACAAGACTAGCAAGGACGCAATTTTAATGAATATCTTGTAGTAGGTACTACGTGCTTGTACAGCGCCTCTATGGTGCCGACGGGGAACTATGAAAATCCCATATAAATAAGAGACGTCACGATCACGTCTCGATACTATCGTTAAATGGACTCGGGCTCATATTTTCTTATGTTTAACATATACATAATAGAACCGGCCAAGAGCGAGTCGGACTCGCGGACGAAGTGTTCCGTACCATAATCTATAAAACGGCAAAAAAAATGTCTGTTGTATGGGAGCCTCCCTTAAATATTTGTTTTATTTTAATTTAATTATTAATTTTAAAGTGAATATATAACTAAATGTTCTGTGAATATTTCAAACATCTACCCTGTTGCCGTTATTAATATCGAGCAAAAACGAGCAATAAAAATCACGTTTTCTGTATAGGAGCACTCTTAAATATTTAATTTATGATATTATTTGAAATACATCATCTGTGCAAATTTCAACTGTGTAACTATCACTATTCCTGAGATACCAGGCCATCATGGTGACAGCGGACGGCGTCGTCGGAGACTTAATAATAGGGTCGCGTTGTACCATTTGGGTACGGAAGCCTAAAAACTAAAATGAACGGCTTTTAGAAAAGGTATACAATACAATTGACACTCAAATAAATAGGAAGCATTAGCAAGGCAATTAACCTAAAGAATAGAGGACTATTAATGAATGATATACTATAATGGCTTCTATTTATAAACTTACCATCAGCTCGTTTTTCGGGAATAGGGGCGGGTTCCATTACCATTCCGAATCGAGTACCCTGAGACAAAAGAAAATACAAGTTAATCAACGAAAAGGTAAAGAAATATCTTCTTTGAATGAACCACTGCCAACTACGCCGAACCACATTATAATATAAGACACAAGTTATTTACCAGCCAAGCATTAGTACCTGGTTCATAAGATATACAAATGTGACCAAAGTGACGAATTGAAACCAGAAATAAGTCGTGGATAATGAATCGTCACTACTCCCACACAAGATTTAAAATAGATTGAAGTATTTTGACCATTTTAATGATTTAGACGCTGTATGAGGAAACATACTTCAGAGGGATCTCGACGAATTGGTGTCTTTTGACGATGACGAGGTTTTTACAAATCCAAGCTAATTAGAATACATAATCAAATCAAATGGAGCAAGGCGTTAGTTGTTTTGAATATATTCAGTGAAAACTATAAAGACGCAATTGATGTGTAAATAAGTCGAGTGATTATTAGCATAGTAAAACTAAGTGGTCACCAAATATAGTACTAAGATAATTTAATTACTTGATATGGTATTTCTCACATGTCGACGGCATGCAGTCATCGCTATTTTGAGAAGTCTTGATTGTATTATTAAGGTATTTGAGGTTTCTGTTTCCATGATACAAAACATTTATTAATAACTATCTGCGCCCCGCGGCTTCACCCGCGTGGAAATTTCTGCACAATTTTGTTGTGTTGTCATGTATTTCTCAGCGTTTAAACCTTCCCTGGACTACGACAAACATTTCAAAACCAAAATCAGCTAAATCGGCACAACCGTTCTCGAGTTTTAGCGGGACTAACGAACAGCAATAGATTTTTATATATAAAGATTTGGCGTGTTTTAAAGAACTATAAACGGACTTCAAATTTGTAAATAATGAAACTTAGCTTATTAAACAAAAATAAACGTAAGTAACGTAAGAACAGAAGAAGCCGTCCGGACGTGGGCGTTTTATTAGTTTTTCAACGAAGCACCGGGGGAGACTTCCACCTTCCTTTATTGTCTAAATATAGACGAAGAAATCCATACAGGGCTCCTTTAGTTCGGGAACAGGACAATCACAACAAAACCTTTACCGGCAGGCTGATTATGTAAAAGCAACAGCAACAGCGACGCGACCGCGACCGCAATTTTAGCAAGCAATTTTTAGTTCACCGATTGTCCGGCAGAGGGAAACATAGTGCTCGATTGCTGGGTGACGTAGTACCTGGTGTCATGTTAGTACAAAATTGGCTTTTGACAGCACTGATTGCTTAATTTACGCCTGTCGCAAACTGGTCGCAGTTACATAATCAGGGGGCGGACGTGGGCATATGCCAAAGCTAGATGTATTTTGGGCGAAGGTCCGCCTGCCACGCAGGTTGCGAGTTAGATCCCAGCCTTGGGACAAAGGTTTGTAAAATCTGCAAATATTTGTTCCAGTTGTTTTATAAATATATGTAATGTATTGTATTATATAAATAAGTCATCTAGTACTCATAACAAAAACTCAGCTTAGCTTGGGGCTAGATAATGCTGTGTGGATAAACCAGCATTATTTATTTATGATACACTTATTATAATTGAACAATAAGAGGTACCTAACTTAGCTTTTTTAATAAAAAAAACCGATTGTTTATTATGCTTCATAATAACCATAAGCAACTAAAGTAAACATCCAACGTCGAGTACTATTGTCATCTCTATAGTCTCTTATTTACTATTATTACCTCTATAGTGACTGAGTCATCGACAGTGCATTAATGCATGACGAATTCCATTCTTATCTGTATGTAAGATAACCTCTATAAATCATATTGTTTTAGGCAACATTTCTATAAAATCATTTTTTCTCTCTATTTGTGTAATGATATAGGAATTTATTTAAAAAAAAACAATAATCAGAACTGGCTGATATAGAGTGACGCAGGTAAGAAAGGATAAACTACTGAGATGACGGAAGAAATACATACCTAAGCATATTAGTGTGAAAATAATGAATCAAACTACATAATACAAAACAAAGTCGCTTCCCGCTGTCTGTCTGTCCCTATGTACATAATACAAAACAAAGTCGCTTCCCGCTGTCTGTCTGTCCCTATGTACATAATACAAAACAAAGTCGCTTCCCGCTGTCTGTCTGTCCCTATGTATGCTTAGATCTTTAAAACTACGCAACGGATTTTGGTGCGTTTTTTTAATAGATAGTTATTCAATAGGAAGGTTATAAACCATTTGACACATAGATTTCCACCAACACAGATTTCCGAATACGGTGGACGCACTGCGCAGCTAGTAGAATATAAAGAACTTTCCGGTACATCAATGCCAAATTCCAAAACAAATAACTGTTATCGATCGGTACGAAGCCGTCTGAGATTGCGATCAAATGAGTCAATATTTATAATACTCTATATTACGTCTACGTTGAACACGATACGGAAGAGAATCTCTCTTTCCTTAATAAAACAGTGGCTTTAAGGTCAACAAACCAGACTTGATCGGCTAAAGACAACATGAGATAAAGAAAACTTTGTATTTATAGAAATGTATGATAATTGATAAGTTAAGAATTGTAGTTACCTCTACCACCAATATAAACTTAATATTGAAATGATTAATTAATTATTTACACTGTTTTATTATATTACTACCGGCCCGTCCCGGCTTCGGCCGGGTGGTCATTTGTTTCAGGCAATCTTTGTTTTTTTTTTTTTCTCTCCGTAAGAACCATCCTCGTACTTCAAGGAATATTCTAAAAAATGAATTAGCGAAATCGGTTCAGCACACACATTCAGCGATTCATTTTTATATTATAGAATATTTTCATTTATTATTTTTCGCAGAACAAATATTAATCACCCGCTCGGGAATAACATTTTTATGGGACCATCTCGGAATCATTTTCTATACAATAGCAAGAATCATCCAAATCGGTCCAGAAATGACGGAATAATCGGCGAACATAACAAAGATCCAATTATTTTAAGGTAACGTTGTAAAAAGAGATTTATTTTCAAAATGATTCAAAGGCTTATCTATATCTGAAATACGATTATTTATGTTGCCAATTATAGGATTAACACTGAAGGTTGCTTTTATTAGCGAACTATTTTACTGTAAACACGTGTGTAGCGCGTGTGTGTTTATTGTTTATACGAGTATTATACCTACTATCGGTATTCGGAATTATGTGAAACCTATGAGCGCATAGATATGTAAGGAGGTATTCATAAACAACCAATATGTTACGAATACACGATGCCTTATATCGAGTTTCATCTACGTTTTGCGAATATAAATAACCTTAGTGGAGATCCGCGATGTAAACAAAATTTCACGATCTGTCTATAGCTACAGGGAAAGGGCCAACTATGATGCCGGTAATATCATTATCATAATCCTTACAAATCCTTGTTTTTACACGAAAGTTTGAAACTGACGTGACGTAGTTTCGGGGTCAGACAGTGCATAAAAGTACGTCATGTCTCGGGCCGGCTCAGCCTTACCATTCATGGGCAGCCTTGATCCTCGGTTGATTAATTCAAAACAATACGTAGGAGTACCGTACCGTACTGAGCGAGACGTATAAGGGCCGCAGGTATGGTATGTTAGATATGTATATGAATACATCCGAGAAAAACGGAAAACGTGATTTCTAAGCCTTACTGGAAGCGGAGAAGGCATTATCAACGGTTTCCTTAATTAAATTAACTGTTCAGGAATTGGCTTAGGTATATCCGTGATATTAATGATTCCAATCAAATTATTATAAGTAGGCAGACGATTGCACTCGTAGCTATTTTAGTTTTGGGAGGTAATTACTTGTAGGAGTAGCTCAAGGTTCGCTTTCCGGTAACATATTGTTTTGTCTGTACAACTCCTCTTTCTAGAAACGAAAGTCATTGCATGTGCGTGCTTGTGTACAATTTATCTTTGAAGTTTGAACACCGGGTTGTGTAATGTAATTCAGTATGTTTTGGTGCACTCAAAGCGTGCTTAGAAGGCATTATAGCCTGCTTGCTTGCTACCTTTTAATTTCTGTTTTAGATTCCTTGAGGTCATAGGTTAATGAATTTTTAAGGTGAGTAATAACTGGCCTTAATATTAAACGATCGTGGCTATTAACCTCGGCTCTTAATAAGCGATATGGATATGTGCTACGTTAGTAAGCTTCATGACTTAAACTGGTTGAAGTGATTAGCTTCTTGCCCAAGACTTTGGAGTTTACGTATCAAGAAGCTGGAAATGTTGCAATTATGATTGCTACATTTGGATTAATGTTAGAGCGATCGCGATCTGCGGAGAGTGCTAAGTACTAACGAACGTAATCAAATCTCATGAGACCATTGATATTTTTAAAGCTGATCTAGGTTTAAGTCTGGTGAAACCCGGCCTAAGTAAGCGAAAGCGGGATCATAAGAAGCCAGGTTAGTCGAGGTTTTTGCTCGGGAGCGACACCACCAACCGTCTCGATTTCACTCAGCGATATGAGTCGATATCGATTTTGTATTACGTATTATCGTTATCTAAAACGGCATTCAAGAAACAGTATAATAGAATGCTGATATCTTTGATAAAAGAAAATGACAGTCAAATAATTACAACTAGTAAACTGAAATAATTGAGCTAACTGTAGACTGGAGAGAATAATTGAACAAACAATCTACAGGTAGCTGAACTGATCCATGTCAATACGAGTCGACAGTTTTGATTTCTTGGAAGCAACACTAGCTCTGTTGTTTTATTCTACATAGTATTCGTTTTATCTTTACCTAAGTATTCCAAAATGCAACATGAAAAAGATGGTTCAAACATTAATTTTTAACCAAAAGTGAAGATTTGTCCGACGATAGTCTGGAAGATACCTATTTTCTCTCTAATTCATTTAAAATAGATGGTCCTAGTTTGTCTTTTGTTATTTTTATACAATTATCCACGGCGACGACGACGTCACAAATACAGTATACGATAAAAAAATAAATCCCACAGTTTTTGGTACTAAATTATATGCTTCAGTTGCATCCAAGAAGGATGGTTTAGCTTGTAATAAATCTGCCATTGTCTGCATAATGTTACAATCACGACGTGTTTGGCAAGAGGGTGAAAGTCGCGTTCGATTGGCCGCAGCAGAAGTTACTGTTTCATTAACCTTTTAACCGCCCGACTTCATATCAGCTGGCGTGCACCCAGCGCCCGGCACAGTGAATCGAAAAATTAATACCTACATTAAAGAGGGATGTGCAATACTTAACTTTTCGATCTTGATATTTCGTTTTGCACCTCGTTTAGCTGATTAAACGAGCAGTGATATTTTGGTCGTAAATATACGACTCAGGCGAAATGGGCTCGAAAATATTTGTCGGATTAATCCGACGTAGGCGGTTAAAGGGTTAAACTTATTTTTTAACAGCCACTTTGTTGCCATAAGGCATCTATAAAAATTCCCACATGAACACAAATATTATGAACAGTTAATTTTTTCATTGCACTTATAATGCGAATCAGAGTTCAGGTACAGAACAACATTTTGTCAAAATGCAGACACAACCAACGAGTTCAGGCACAGAACAACATTTTGTCAAAATGCAGAGACAACCAACGAGTTCAGTTACAGAACAACATTTTGTCAAAATGCAGAGACAACCAACGAGTTCAGGTACAGAACAACATTTTGTCAAAATGCAGAGACAACCAAAGAGTTCAGGTACAGAACAACATTTTGTCAAAATGCAGAGACATCCAACTCTTTATATTGGGCTTACTTCACTTATGCTTCACTTAATTTTCGATGCGCTATGTTTTCTGATAATAAACATTTTATTTATTTACTGCTATTTAACTAGGTTCTTTGTTTTGTTCCTCAGAGATTGGTGAGAGATCGCGCGTGTCCGCACTGAGTGGAAAGATTTGGGGGAGGCCTTTGTGCAGCAGTGGGACAAATCAGACTAAATACAGAATAAACTATGTTCTTTTTGACACTTAGTTCAGTATCTATGTAATGGTTCTTAATAACATTTTATTTTATTAATAAAGCCATTTTTGCTGCAACTTAAGTTATGAGCACTCAAATGTGTTGCCAGAGTTTGTGGAAAACATCCCCTGCATTAGTTTGCAGGAGAGGTATGTAATCATTCATTTTGTTTGATTTTGATGCAGACATGAAGATTTGTTGAAAAACTTTGTTCGCTAAACATTGCTGATGGTCTCTGCGTATAGAATATGTTCAATCTAACAATGTTTTGTTAAATTTTTGAACAGTGGATATCTTTAGCTAGCTAATGATTAGCTCTCCCAGAAATTTATGATTTTAAAAACAGAACAGATCATGGAGAAACGAATCATATCTTATCATGAGTGTGATATTTATTATTGTTTGAGTGAGCAGTAAGGGCTATTGAGTAATAAGCCATACTGCTCACTCAAACATAATAAATATTTATAATTAAAACCAGACCAGTATAAGGAACAATTGGTGTCTGTTCTATTCCTTAATCTTAGCCAAGTAAAAAATCAGTAATGCTTTGTTTCCTCGAGTACATTAAAGATTACTAAAATATGTTTCTTTGGAGAAATTAACATAGCAGATATTATTTAAGAAAACTATAATGGTGATCGACAACTGGCAGTGGCCGCTTATGGGCTGAACAGATAACTCTTGCAACAGATGAACTTTGTTATAGGTATGCTTAATAAATACAATACAAAGTAGGTAGTCTGAAGTATAGACAAAAAATTATAAGTATAAACAAATATGTCTCTTTTACTGTTATGCATTAGGTTCCAATTACATTTGAACATTGTGATAATATATCAATGTGTTTAGAAGAGTATCAAGTAGGTAAGTACTGTAGGTACGAAGCGAGAAACACAATACACCTTGTAAAGTAGTTTAAGTAGAACATAAAAGCCACAATTGTCACTTCCCAGTGTTAATTACCTGATCAGGTGATAAAAGCATGTACCTACGCATCTAAATAGGATCTACCTACCCTACATCTATTAATGATGTAGGTAGACACAAACATGTCTAAGGTAGCAACTGTTTTGTAATCCTGCCTTTTAGCAATCCCACACTAACCAAGTGTGGTGTAACGTGACAGCACGAAGCTTATCCAACTTTGTGCATCTACTACCATTTATAAACACAGCTGGGGCGTATGGCCAAATAAAACGATGACATTACGATACTTCCTCAAGGTTACACGAAATAGCGCGCGACGCCAGAGTTGCACAAAGCAACATCAAACCTCCGAACACGACGAGAAAATTATTACGCACCAAATATTGTAAATACCACGGTACATCATTCAAATAACATTCAATAGGACAGGTGTTTTTTTATCACATTCGTAAATAAACTCACCGTATTGGGCAAGAGTATGGCTTATGAAAGAAATCACTGAGCCATCAACACTGTCAGAAGTAAACAAAACGAAACGGTGAACAACTGTAGAAATATTTTATCAATATTTACAAAAAACACTTTCCACAACACACCGTGCGTGAAATTTCAATGACAAATGAAACGAAGTGAAATCTGCAACAAAACAAGTGCAACACAACATAACAAACAGTGAACTGAAGTTGTCTACGGTTTTGACGTTGACAACCATAGACAAGGACAACAATAGTGTTGTACGACGGTTGTGGTTCGATTATTTTTTATCTTTATTAAGTTTAAATGTTTTCATTGATTTTTCAAAATGTTTACGAAGATTACTTCAATTTCATCGTGCTGGTTTATTGGAAAGAAATCACGCCACTGTTGCCTTCGATCGCCATTCGTCGGTCACGCAAAGCAAGCCAGAAGTTGCGCGTCTCTCATCTCATTTTCGCTAAAATCTTTTAGAACTGTATGCTATGTTTCATTTTCATCATATGGTCTATATTAACAGATTCCTGTAAACTGTACTTTGCACAACATAAAATCTTTAATCAACCATCGCTCTATATTTAGGAAACGGCTATGTTTGTCAAATTATGCCTAATTTATATGTACCTATGTTCAGCTTTCCGATGCTGTACCTCGAAATTGACGAGATCAATACAAAGTCTGCATGACTTTGATGCGCAAGGGTTCAGCAATTCTGTAGGCTCTTCTATTTACAATAAACTACCAAAATCACTTAGAAAACTACCACTCACACTTTCGCAAAAAGATAAAAGCCTTTTTACAAGGTAAATGCTACTATAAATTAAATAATATCATGACATGACAGATGACAGATAAACATTTTTAGACTTAAGTAAATTACATCTCTAGTTTTTATAAAACTTTTGAAACTATCATGGTTATCAACACTAAAGTCATTTAAAATGGGATATTTACCTGATTTTTTCTAGTTTTTATTATAAATTTCATTATTTTAATATTAAGTTTTTATTATCAACTGTTCGTTTCCTATCTATTTGATTTATTTATTAAGTAGGTACATGAATGAAGTGATAATATACCCAGATTTTGCACGCCGCAACGGTAGAAATACATTGTGTCATATTTAAACATAAACCACCAAAGGTACATAATTTACATGTATTTGATTTAATAAATTACTCATATCATATATCTACATTATTTTAGAATCGAGTCTGTAGGGTCAGGCAGGACTGACTTAAAATCGATTTAAAAGGTGTTTGTACAGCTCTACTATTTATACTTTTCTGTTTGTCTATGGAAAAAAAGTTGCCAGAGTTATAATATTTCCCGTATTTTAAGGAAAACAAAAACAAAGGTGTATTAATATTGATATTATAGACCGTTTGTTAATAATTTTCTTGCTATAAGTACTATGTTGATTGCATTGCATTATATTAATATTGATGAACATCACAATACGTTCGTTTTATTTTTATATCTTCGGATATAATATGAAAATAAACAAACGGTAGCATCGTAGTTTAACCTGGATAAGACCACTAGGTACCAAGACTGGTAGGACCGTAGAGAGTGGCACTTTAGCACAATAATTTGGGAGGCCTCCCAAATTATTGTGCTACAGTGCTATCTAGCACTAGGTGCAGTCCATCATCATCCTATGCAGTCCACTGCTGGATATAGGCCTCCCCCAATGAGTGCCATAGCGTCCTGTCTTCAGGTTGCTGCATCCAGCATCTACCTGCAGTCTTTCGCAGGTCGTCATCCCACCTGGTCATCCAGTCCATACTCAATAAAGTCTTGGGATTATTTATTAAAACAACATATAAAAATAGACCGGTTCATGAAACTCGCAGACGTGCTGGTGACACGAGCGCGACAACAAGGAGCGCAACAAGCTTGTTTTGTATAAATTGTTGGGGGAAATTATAGCTTGCAGCTGACCACACTACCCTAGATATCCGGCTTCCTGTCGGGCGGGCCAATACCTCGGAAGCCCAATCAAATCATTGAAGTCGAACGCTCGTGGGTAAACCCTTCAAAACAAAATCCGTGTATGAAAATTGCGCGTTTTATAATTTTTTCACTTAAATTTTTAATTTATTACTGAAAATCGATGGCCGACAGTGTTCATAAATAATTAGTAAAGCCGTTGTGTATAGTATTTGTGAGAATATTTACTAAAAATAGAGAATTGGAATTTTTTTAAATTGTGTGTTTTTTATTTATTTTGTGAAAATGACGGCATCCACAATGATTGAGCTGGAGTCCTGGATCATCTACCAATGTGTCCTGAACGAGTGCCATGTTTCTAACAGCTGTAAGTTCTTTTATTTATTTATATTTTATATATAAATACAAATAAATACCTACTTTTCTAGTAGATGCGTAGGTATATAAATGTACCGTTTCCTATTTCTATAGTTTGTTTATTTAGGTTTTAGGGTAGAGTACCTACTTTACCTAAAGGTAAACTTAAATTTTATAGAAATAATCGAAATTAGTTTTAGATAAGTACTCTGTTAACCTTTAGAAACCCCTTTTTGAAAATAAATACTTTTTTTTTATTATTTATTATTATTATTTACACTATCTTATAGTTTAAACCTACTAACGCGACTAATTTCTAAATTTTCCCAAAAAAAATTATACCTACATAGATAGCGAAGGTACGTACTAGTACTACCTATGATAAAAATACCTACCTTAGGCAAGTAGGTAGATATATTTGCTTGCATTTTTAAAAAAATTCTTTGATTAAGATTTATTTAATTCCCTCTTAGATCCTAATATTAGCTTAGGACAATAGTAAATGATCCCTGTACCTACGTAGGTACCACACCGCAAAATAATTTATATAAAATGGCAAGTATTTATTATTAATATTTCAAGGTCAGGCAAATCATGCCTAACAATCTTAATTAAAATTAATAATTTGCCTATAATTCAATACCACTACTATCGTCACCGTCAAAACCCACAAAAATACAAAATAAATACTGAGGTTTATTTCGTTTTTATTAAAGTTTTTTTATAATGGTAGGTGAGTAACCTAAAACTGTTCTTGGGTAGTTACCTACCTGCGTCCAATTAGTCACCACGATGATACATACTAAAGCATTGTTATGTTTTAACGTGCTCTTCAGGCTTAAAGGGCTTAAAATATATAACATTTATTTAGCTATATTTATAGGTAAATAAATGTCATATATTTTAAGCCTGAAGAACACGTTTAGGGAAAACATAACAATGCTTTAGTATGTATCATCATGGTGACTAATTGGACGCAGGTAGGTAACTACTCACCCACTTAGATCCCGAAAACAATTCCTAGGTACCTACCTTACCTACCTCAGTTAAATAAAATTCGGCGTGGCCGGAATACTGAGGGATAAACAGGCAGGACTGGCCGGTTGAAAAGCTCAATAGTGGTTGTCAAGTCAAACATAAAGACGACTATAAAGAAGAATCTATAATTATAAGTATTGATACAACGGATCTGAACACATTATTATACTTATAATTATGTGTTCAGATCGCCGCGTAAGTTTAATATTTAAAGAAGAACCTATTAAATCCTACCTCAAAATCAGCCCACACGTCCGCTGCTGGACATACCTAGGACCCCATACGACGACGCTACAAATAGCACTCCTGAGCCGCCTCTACCTATCTTCTACCTGCGACCGCTATAATGTCGTCGGTCCATCGAGGGGATGGTCTCCTAAAGTCCCAACTCTCCGTTTCGCAATGCATCATGGTCGTCACTCGAGAAAAATCAGATTTACCTCGAGTGGAGGACCTTCCATCCAGCATCTCCTTGCAGTCTTTCGCAGGTCGTCATCCAACCTGGTCAGAGAGCGTCAACACTACGTTTACAGATTCATGGTCTCCACTCAGAACACGTTTACTCCAGCGTTTGTCGTTTCCTCGCGAGTTATGGCCGATCATACTATTATTGGGTGCTAACTATTTGCATAAAAATATTCAGGCATTCCAAAGGGAAAACACTCGCATACCTACTTACTTACGCGCGAGTAAAACATCGTGTCGATTTAAAAACTAAAAAGTTCAAACACTGTCCAGTGTCCGCTCCAATGAGTCCAGTAATCAACGTTAATTGCCACCAAGTCAGCACATGTTGACCCTGAATACCCTGATGTTGGCAATATTGCTTCAATTCATACAGTCATACAAAACTACCTACATCATCGTGGTTGGTGAGAGTGATTGGTATTGGTACCGTACCTACGTCGTCGCTAACATGATGATGATTGATCAGCTTGGTATCACACTTTCTTGAATCCTATACATATACACTAGCCAAAATCGATGTGAAATGTTTGTAAACAAACCAAGACACGTACAAAAAACTAGGTTAATTCGACATTTTTGTGATATTATTTATTTTTTAGAAATTAAGGGGATTCGACTTTTTATTTTTTTATTTCCTTGACTCTTGCCATGAAATATTTATCTACGTGTACGTGCTACGACGAAACTTCAAGTATTGCACGTAGGTAGGTTATCTCTCAATCTGTTATAGGTAGTTTAGCTACGTTTAGTTAGACCATTCAGTCTAAAACTATGCAAATCATTATAGGTACACAGTACAATGGCGGGGGGTAGTGTAAATTGGTACACGGGGCGGTTTTTTATAAATATTTTTTGTATTTGGTGATGTTGGGTTAGGTTCGGTTAGCGTAAACGAATGGCGGCGGGGAGATAGTCGCAGCATTTACATAAGTACTAATTAGTTATTTACTATATACTTTTTTCGGCGCTAATCAAAACACAGGTCATCATACTCGTAGTTAAGAAGAGTATTAAAAATATTTTGTATTTATTTTCATATCTAAAATTACATTACAATTGTATCGGTTCTGCCAAACTGTTAATAAATAACAGCGAGCGGAGCGATCCCTGATATTTTTATAAGAATACGAAATAAAAATAACATATGGTATCCTTAATGTTTTGATATTATTCGCGTCAATACACAAAAAAACTACCTACAAATAATCACAAAAATAAAAACACCCGCTAACTGAAACACCCATGGAACCTTCGAGAGAAGCTTCCAAAAGCTGGCCGTTTTGTCATCGTTAGTAGAACACATCAAGTGACAATCATTATGAGCCTTATCACCCGGAGTTAAGGTACAAGCGGGGAAGGTTGTAAATCGATAGTCACGATATAGGAGTTCCCAAGGACCCGACCTTGTCGACAACAGAAGCTTGATTACGTTTCAGGTGTGTACGGCAAGGATGGATGGACTAGGGTTGGGCGGTTTCGGAGTTGGCTTCCTATGTTCGGTTATCGAATCTAAGATATATTTTATATGCAAAGTCGTAACAAAACCAATTAAATATTATTGAAAAATAATAATAGAAAACAACTGGCCGTTTTCCAACTCTAATTTGAACTCTGTGCATGTGCAACGCGTTGTTGAAGTTTATGTTTTTATTTTTAGCGACCTTCTTATGATTTTTGTTTTGTTATTAGCTTTCATTCATTAATGTCGATGTTGACATAAAATATCTCGCGTTCTAGAGCTGAGTATTCTTACATAATGATGAGAAGTCGTTTGTTATGATAATTCCACATATTATTCGCGTTTCGGCGTCAAACCACAACACTACTTAATAAAATGAGGCACGACAGTTGAATATTTCTGGAAGTTTACAGAGAAACGACCAAATACGAGTAACATCTTAGGAATATGTGATTATAATAAATTGGTTGGTTACCTAACCGGTATATCAGTAGGCAGGTATTGTACCTATATCATTTTATTGATATCGAAATAAGTAAAGCTTTTATACAAAAGTGATCAATTACTACCAATAAATGAGTTTAAAGAATAATTGTAAATAAAACAGAGGGTATTGTCTAGATTATTTTTTCTCAGATAAAGTTGAAACCCTCAAGAATATTACGATTCTTCATGATCATCACCCTATATTAGTCCACTGCTGGACATAGGCCTCCCCCAATGAGCGCCATAGCGCCATGTCTTCAGATTGGCGCATCCAGCATCTACCCGCAGTGTTTTCACAGGTCGTCATCCCACCTGGTCGGAGGGCGTCCTACACTACGTTAGTCGTGGTCTCTATATTAAGATTACTTTACCTAAAAGCTTGCTAAAAAAGCTATCATTTATCCCTTTTAAGTAAAATGGATCTTATTGCCGCCACCTGAGATCTTCTTATTCCACGAATGGAAAATGAAATTAAGGACCATTACCTTCTAAGACGTGTTCTTTGCATAATTGCTCTTCTCTTAAGAACTTAAGAAACTGTTTATTTATAAATAGAGCATCACTAACAGTTGATTAAACAGCTTTGGTTATATATATAAATAATGCTGGACAATTCACACAGCATTATCTAGTCCCAAGCTAAGCGGGGCTTGTTTTTTGGGTACCAGATAACTGATATATATAATTCAATACATGAAATGTATGTACATCTATTAATTAATTTAATATAGGTAACTAATAGTTTGTTGATTATCTTAAAAATTATGTAATGGAACATTCTGTGTGTGAGGTGTGCGATGGTGTTTACGGCACAGTTTTACTAAAACTACTACGGGCATCAAGGAATTCTACTAGTCATTCATTACAACGTTCCTCAATAAATTACTTACTTTGAAAAAAATAATAAATTTGAAAACAATACCTACGCATACTTTGATGCTGTGGAATCATAACACAGGGAAGTTGTTTTTTCCAGATTTATGCCGAAACTTTGTTATTGTTTAGATTTCTTTTAAAAGACGTACTAATCAAATTTCCCAAAACATTTCGTTACATACAAAGTAAATAATAACAAAATTGGAAACAACAAAGTTAAAATCTAAAAATATCAGCACGAAATTACAAACAATATTGGGTCTTTTCGAAAACAATAACATCTTTCATCAATTTCGTGATAACTTAAAAACTCTTACGCAAGCTAAGCTATAAGAGAAGCCAATTAAGAGCTATAATAAAAACCCGCGTCTTCGCACGCGACCGTTAAACATGTGTCCGGCCAGCTGCTAGCACACCTGCCTTACCTTTAACAACAAAGACGTAAAGAAGGGAAGGATCCATAAGGTTGACTATTGTAGAGCAAGGAGGGGAAAATAATTATATTTGTAAGGAATTTGAAGGGTCTGCAAAGGTTGCGATTCTAGCTAGAGACTTCGGAAATGAAGCAACTGTGACTTTAATACAGTGCAAAATGTATTTTAACAACAAACACGTAAAGGGTAGGAATTTTGTTTGTAAGGATCAGAATTGTAGAGCAAAGAAGTAATGGTAAGTTGAAAGGAGTTACAAAGATGAAAAAGCATTTCTAGAGACATCATCAATGAAGTTGCTATGCTAAAGTACATCGTGAATGAAGTTACTAGTACTCATAATAGAGTGCATACTGTATTTTAACAACAAAGACATATGGAAGGGTAGGAACTATGTGAGTAAGGATCGGAATTCTAGAGCAAAGAAAGTTGGGGAACGAAGGTTAGTTCTAGAGACATTGGCAATGAAATTGCTATGCTAGAGTGCATGAGTAGGTATAATAAGAAAGACGTAAAGAAGGCAAGTAATGCTATTAGAAAGGTTTGATCAAGTTTAGTAAACAAGGGAATTTGAGAGGAGTACGGAAGAGTTTGCAAAGGTTAAAAGTTCTGGAGACAGTGAAATTTATAAAAAAAATTGGCAGTTACACACTTTAAAGGCGTATAGTTGAAATTAATTTGGGTTTAATTCAACATTACTGTATAAAACTAAATGCGAAGTCTTGATTGCAGACAAAAAATAAACACCGTCTCAAATTAAAGCAAACAAAGAATAGGCCTTAATAAACAACGCTCATAGGTTCATCAATGGCCCATAAACACAGGAATGCAAGTGGAAGGAGGATGCTCATAATAGGACGACCTTGCGAAATTCCATGGCGTATGGTAAAGGAAATATCTAGAGAAACGCTCTATCGTGACGTCTTTTGACGAAAATTACCGAATTCAAGATCTGCATTTCTGCAAATAAATATGTAGGTATTAATAAAAATCCTGCACTTAGGCATATTGTAAGACGGGGTAGGTAGGTTTGCTGATAATTACCGCATTATGAAGTAAATCTCTGGGGTCAGTAACATAGACGCCATTATAACTACAAACTTGAAGATCGTTATTTGATGAAATATCATTGGAATGCCGATCCAAAGAGCTTTGTAAACACATCAATTATCAAAGTAAACACCTATTGTTATACTATATTTTATCATTCTATGTATTTAAAATTATACATTGCATCGTGTTAAGTCATACTCAAGAAATAATGTTCGCTCATACGAGTATGCGCATAATATTTGAAAAATCACAACACAATAATGCCAAATTTCCGTTTTGGCTACTAATAATTGTCAGCACTAAGTAGGTGTTGTAGAAAAGATTTCAAATCGGCCATGCAAAGTCTGACATAAATGTAGTATGTATACGTTCAGTTATTATTTGTGCTTGTTCTAGCTCTATTTGTTCTAATTTCGAAGTTTGTTATTTGAGTATAAGCTTTTTGTTTCCTAAAAAAATTTAAATTAAAAAATCAACAACGAGAAAGTAATTTTTAGGTTAAGTATGGGTGCCATGTTTTTAAACAAGTATATATCTTCAGCTTGGCCGGAATATAGGTTAGGTTCCATTACAATGTCTTGTAGTGGTCGCAGGGAGTCGATGGATGGATGGAGATGGCTCAAGACCGCTATTCGGGGCGTTGTCGTTTGCTGATGATGTTCGCAGCACCGGACGTATACGATCTAATGGTGATGTTAGGTAAGGTACATGTTTGTTGGCAAACAAAGTGCAAATCCATGAGGGACGGGACGAGTAAGGCACGTTATCAATATTTATAAAATGCCCCTTGTCCGTCTGTATGGGGATAATAGATTCAGTGTCACGCGCTAACATGCCAGTATTTCGTAATAAATGATTGTAAGGATCCATTATGGAACTACCAGTATGAATATTATGAGGCATCGCTAACTACTGTGTGGAATGTTTCCTACTTGATGCTTATGGTTCTTATTTAATTCGTTATCAGTAAAAAAACGGCGACAATACCTACATCAACTGATTCATCATCCGTCACAGAATTATAATTTTAAGGCAACTTTATATTTTGAAATTTTCAACTATACATATATAGCACAATTTAGATGATGTTGTAAGGATTCACGCACCTAAATTAATTTTTAATCTTAACTTTGTCCCAGTCTTCTTCAAGTTTTTTCAGAAGTTTTATATAATTTTTCGCCAAAATCTGAGGAAACCTTTATTCACCGCAATCGTAGTTTTCAACTAAAAAGTTTGATTGCTCTACCTTGCTCAGACTTACAAATAGCTTCCACTTTCTCTTTGAATAACTTGATCTTTATGCATGGAGATTTTTTCAGTTTATTATTGCCTAGTTGCGGCTCCAAAGAAAGTCTCCGCTGAATTTAGTAATATCAAATCAATGTCAGAGGTAGACTCGAAATTCCGTCATCATGGCTATGTTTATGGTTTTGTTACCTCCACAGTTGCATTTCAGTAGATCGTTATTTTGACCAACTTATGAGTCGCCGCTGTGGTATCCGTTTTGTTATTCAAACAATGAACACAATGGATGTTGTAATTTTACACCAAAGTTTACTAATAAAGTTTTCAAGGCATATAACCTGCTGACTGATATTATGTGGCTTATAAATTTTCTTTACCTACCTTTAGTAAGGCAGGATATTTAAATACGACCATGATATTGACAGGTTTGTCCAGATCATATTACTCATATTGACGACCTCTATGGGCGAAGGCTGACGGCCCTTCGTTCGATTCCCGCCTCGGGGCATATAGGTTTGTTCTGCAGATACTTGTTCCAGGTTCTGTTTATTTTCTTTGTACTTATAATAAAAAATATCTATCGATGTAATGTATTGTATTATGTATATCAGTTATCTAGTACCTAAAACACAAGCTCTGCTTAGCTTGGGGCTAGATAATGCTGTTTGAATTGTCCAGCATTATTTATTAATTATATACCGAAGGGAAAAACGAAGAATCGTGTAAGAATTTCAACAAGAAGTAGAGTGGTATATGAATAATGTAGTTATGAGACATATCTTCTGTTGCTTTGTTAATACCCGTTTAATTTTACTGAATCCCGCAACGGGAATCGACAACGCACCTCTTACCTCTACGCAGGTAGAATAAATTTTACATATTAAATAAGGTATTTATTGCAACTCGGGTAAGTAGATCTTTAAGGAGCTTAAGGTGAGGCGACCTAATTATGTTAATCCTATTGGAGGCAATTAGGTACTTAATTAATAACCTTTGAGGAGAAATGGATTTCCCCTGACGACAGTTACCAATTAAACCGCAGATTGGAACGAAAGGCACGTCTTTTATTACAATTTCAGTTCAGATTTGGCCTTTTTTGCTTCTAATACTCATAATTCATAAGAAGTAATTTGAAAGTTCTCGTTACCCATACCCACCTTCCTTTTCTGACAGAACCTTTAATTTCTGTCAGAAAAGGAAGGTGGGTATGGGTTGCCAACCATAGTTTGATTGTTTGAAATAAATAAAAATCTACTCTTTCTGTACACTGCTTTTTATGTTCTTTGGGACAAATACTTATTCTTATCCTCAGGGAATAAAATATATATCGGGACCACCTAGGTATGATTATCTATAATAATAGCTACCTATAGAATTTTAGAAATCGGTCCATAATTGACGGAGAAGTCGACAAACATATAAAACAATACATACAGCCGAACATAGACCTCCACCATTGTTGTTTCTCGTTTCTTCGGTTAAAAAAATACTGTCGACTTGAGAACCTCCTCTTTTTTTGAAGTCGGTTAATATGAGGCAAGGCGAGGCTCAAGCATATGAACAGCGAAGCAGATTATAAATCGTTGTACATATAAGTTAGCTACACGTAAAAATCACTTTTTATATATCAATTTTATTGATATTTTCACTTTTTTTTTATGGACATTTTCCTTCGTCTATGTTAGGACTTTTCGCGACGAACCGACGGCCGCTGGGGCAAACGTGTTCTTGAGTGGAGACCGCGACTCGGTAAAAGTAGTGTAGGACGCCCTCTGACCAGGTGGGATGACGACTTGCGAAAGACTGCAGGTAGATGCTGGATGCGGCAAGCTGAAGACAGGGCGCTATGGCGCTCATTGGGGGAGGCCTATGTCCAGCAGTGGACTGATATAGGCTGATGATGATGATAGGACTTAACTATTTTTGGCTGTAACTTATATTTGTTTGGACTTTGCTTGTAGTTTTGTAACACAGAATAAATTTACTATACTAATAGGATCATTCATAAACGAACTATGTAGATTAGGTAGTTGTTAGATAAAAGGTCGTCAATGCGCATGTAATGTCCCTTCCTTGATATTGCAGGATTCTATAGCCTGTGGTAACCGCCTTCCACCAGGCCGCATGACGGTTTACGACCTCGGTGGTAATAAAAAGACTTTGGTCATATAATAATTGCAGACAAAATAACAGATGATACATATGTTATACATAAAAGACCGTTGCAATCTAAGATTGCTGTTTACGACCGATGAACAGTTGCTAGGAAAGTAAACGTGAAGCAATCATATTTCTGACTCACATCCAAGATGGCATGTGATCCGACTGGTTTTGATGACCGTTACCTTCCATTTTTTGTTTCGTTAACGTACATTTTCGAATAATCAAGTTTTGCTAAATTTAACGCTCTTCTATACCTGTGGTTAACGTTCTTTTCAGAGACAGTTCTAGCTAAGTTATTTAAGAAAATCTGTGTCATGTCGAGCAATTTTTACATTAATGATAGCCTGGATTTCTTTGTAAGCATTTTTCGAGCGCTTGTCTGTTTCATTCAAGCATCAGGGTGCAATGCATGTTCCATTCTATCGAATGTAAAATCAGATTTTTGCACGATCTAGGATGCCTATGTAAATGCATAAGTTAGGTTCATTACGGTATAGTAGGTTAGGTACGCTTTATAAATAGAAAATAAAATTTAATAATAGAAGTATCCATCGTCATCTGGTCCTAGCCTATACTTATAGTAAAAAATAATTAATTATGAAAGAAACTTCGACCTCAGAAAAGATAAGATCCTCGTTGTTGTTTCATAGTCATAGCCTAGTATTAAATGGTGTACAATAAAGTATTTTGTATTGTACTTAGGTAATATTCGACTTTTTTTAAAATTCTATAGCCGGTTTAATGGCCCGTAATGCACGGGCCATTTGAACGGTTATTCAATTTTTTTAAATCCCTGGTATTTATCTAATGTATCTGCAAGCAACAGCAGCGATTTTTCGTCCAACAAAAAGTTACTACATTCCAAAACACATTCACCCATTTATGTCTCAAAACTGTAACAGTAATCATAACGGAATTGTATTCGTTTTCGACTCACGCGCATGGTTTTAATTGGTTTTTTCATTTGAATCATCAACAACTTTCTGTTCAAGGAGATAAGGTCTAAATTCTGCATTGCCAATTGCAGCATATTAAGTGGCATTGAATTGGTAATTATTAAGGCTCTTTGCATCATTTGCTTCATTCGTCGTGTCCAGCGATTAGCAGTAATTTCCACGAAATTAGCAGATGTTGTGTTCTGATGATGTCATTGCTTTGGACGCATCAATGAACTCTTTGGTTTGTTTGAATACATAATATTTACCAAAAAAGATTTAGTTTTTTGTCATACTGTCAGATTTTTTAACAAAGGTATTTCACATAAAAGTCCATTCCCTACAATATTATTGTTTTTTTTATACGGAACGATAATTTAGCCATTTCTTTAAAATAAATGATCGCTGTGGCTGTTCAAGCAAACCGAGAAAATCGAAAAACCAGAAATTTAAATACTAATACATATATTATGTATTTGCAACAGTCGCAACAAAAATAACTTTAATTGGAAAAGATAATATCTTAATGAAAAAATATATCCAGCTTTTCGCCATCTACTTATAATTTTTTATATAATATAATTTATAATTTTTCATTATAATTTTTTAATAAGGAATCGCAATTAACAAAAGCACGAGTACACGCAAGACTAAAGAGAAAATAAATTCCATATAATATCCATTTCTTAAACCGCTCAAGAGATTGAGATTGACAGTGAGTACATGTAAACAAATCTCGCGAAGAACAAACTGAATCGTATCTCACAAAAAGCAAGTCGCTAGTCTTGATTTATGTTAGCAATAACTTATACGATCCTGTTAGTGTTCGCATACGAATTCGAGTTCGTTCGAGCCTTAGATATAAGTTTTGGGCGATCCTGGCCCACTAGTAGCAAGGCATTAGAGAACTGTACCTAGTTACTGTGTAGTAAATAGTAATATTAACTCAGTGTCGTAAACCTTACCTTATGAATAGTCTGAGTTTTGTTAGGAGCTCTATTTACGTACGAATTTAAAAGTCACTTTCTGAAATTCTGCAGTTTTTAGCTAATTTATAACCACATGAGAACCTAGGGTATATTTTTAAGTATAAGATGTACATAAGATATATGATGTAATATATATCTTATCTTCAGATTCACCTTTTCCCCAAACAAAATTAGGGATTAACATGAACAGTAAAATTGAATAACTCTAAATGCGTCATTCAAGGGAACGTACACGTGAAAATTTAAACTGAAATTGTAGAGCAAATTTACGGAAACATTTGTATCCGGTGGAAATAATTTAGGAATAAAACCAGCCATTCCAAAAATAGAATTACGAATCGACAACTGATCGTGCGAACAGTTTTTGGTATTCGCGGTTCTAACTAGTAGACTACCAAAATTATATATTTGTTCGATTTTGACTCATATAATTGTAATATTTTATATCCGTACCACAGCCAATAATGCCATTAGAAATTTGGGTACAAAAGGAAGGAATATCTTTTGGCTTAGATTTTTCAGTTTTCAATAACTTTATTTCTTTAGGCTTACAAAATAAACACTTACAATTTCCCATGGCTATGTATTGGAAATTAATGTGACTCTACATAGCACAGCGTGTCTATGACGTGCATGTCACAGGTTACATTTATGTACGTCATAGACCGCTGGGGTGGACAAGTCAATGCAATAAGATCCATGACGATAGGTACATTAACTAAAAACTATTTAGTGAAATTATACATTGTATGCTCGTATTCCAACTCCTTTTTGGAGATCGTTTTTCTGTCTGTTGATTTTTTCACTTTCTTCTGTCAAAGAATATCCGTCCATTCAAACTCATTTAATATCCTTCTGTTAGAGTAAATTAAATCCTATCTCCCATACATACGTAGTATATTTAAACAGAATCTCCAGGTCTCAGCTGGGTGAAGCGGAACTGCATTCAGTAACGAGATCCTCAGACAAAGGACGTTTGCGGTGACAATACAGTATCCGATGTCCCGACCCATTGTTGTATAACTTTGTTTACTTCACTATCTGCAAGGGAATATAACCCTTCTTGAGGATGGCGGTAGGTAATCTATACGAAATTTGAGATAAAAGTTACTTGCTTTAGCACCAACCTCTTACTACCTTAAATCAATTTTTATGCACGTATGTTTGTATACGACTGCTCAAAAAAGGAAGCAATGTTTTATAGATTTCATTTAATATGTATGTGAGGTGCTTTGCTCACAATAACTTTTTAATGCCAGAACAGATTTTGATCTATAGACTATCGTTAGAATCCTTATACATATATCTCCCGAGTACCAAAAATATCTTCTGTACGTCGGTTTCATTATATCAAAGAATCCTTTGCTTACCTTCGGTTTATACGATCTCTTCAACGCGCCATGAATCGCTTTAATGTTGTTCTATGCAATTAACTCCTGAATCATATCACACTGTACGATCCACAATAATACCATATTGCATTATTTTCTCCACAAATGCAATCCGTCGTAATTGTCGTAATAGCAAGTCACAGCGGTTATTGTTTCACACCTCCCACGGTTTCCTCTCGAAAGCCTGGAAATGTTTCATTAGGTTTTATGTGAGTGTTTCCGTTGGATAATTGAATATGTCTATTCAATTTATATTATACTGGCTTTTGATGTTTCAATTATGAAGTGCCAACTTCACTTTCATCTTCGCTGAGTTCTTAGTTCGCTCTTATTTGATCATTGTTGTTATATTCAGGTATTTGTTCCCTCTAAATTTGATGGGATGACGACCTGCGTAAGACTAGGGAGATGAATGCGTCAAGCTGAAATAAGGGCGCTATGGCGCTCATTGGGGGAAGTCTATGTCCAGCAGTGGACTAGCGTAAGCTGATGATGATGATGAATGAGTATAAATCTATTTATATTGTCTTTAGACTTTGTTGAAGTTGATAAACCTTAAAACGCTTTAGAAGGGTGTCTCGGTTCAACAAATTGGGGTTATATTTAGTCGTTGACTGCACATTTAATCTTTCCTAACTAACTATGTGATAAAAATAATTTTTGAAATACTGCGTGCGATTGCTTGCGTGAATTTCCTAGCTCGAGTTCCAATTAAGGCAACGACAAGCATCACTGCACTAATAAGGTATGCAGAATACTTGACTATCATTATAATGTATCTCGAACCGGTATCTCTCTATAAAATCTCGAGGACGTTCAATATTCTTGGTTCTCACAGTGTTATGAGCACTTTCAGACCGCGCAGTACACAACATTTGTAAAGTTATTGTGTATTCAAAGCAGTGGGAAGGGAATGGCTTGGCTTGAATGAGCATTGTGAATGACCGTGAGTTTTTTTTTCACTCAGACTTGTATACAGTCGGGTTAGAGACAACCAATAGGCCGGCAAAGGTAGATAATTTGACTGACACAGTTATTGCTTGAGAGATTAATTGGACTTCGTTTTTACAGTTAAACAGTAGAGCTAACTGCATATTGTTGTAGGCAATCTAGAGGTAGATCAACAAATATCAATCGGAAGAGTCCTCAAGACGCTGCACGTTGGCTGGATTGCGTTGTATAGTTTAGATTAGCGTTAAATAATAAACATATGTATATGAGAGAATTCAACTTTAAACCTACTTTGTGTTAAAACTATCCAACAATCAAAAAAATATCCAAACTCATGAAAAGACATGGCAGACAAGATCTAAAAAGCAATTACAGTGTGAATGCGTCCAGATCACGTTGGCGAGGGGAAGCAATACCTACCCGCGTGATCAATGGATTCACATTTACCGGCATCTGGAGTCGCGCAGGGTTATAACCCCGGCCATTTCATCTCCACTGCTTTTATAGTGTTTCATATCCTCTAGGTACCTATATGCGCGTGTAAGATGAGAGATACCTGAAATATTTTAACACTGTTTGTTCATCGTGTCCCATTTAACAGAATCTCTAATTTACCACTAGGTATACGATAATACAGTATTATTGTTCTTTTGTAATTAATTTTCCCCTGTAGTGTATTAGGACCGAGGCGTATGGTAAAACCCTATAAACGAAGGGAGGAACTTACCTATCGCTGCGTGGAAAGAAACTAAATTATAGTTGTGGTGGGTACCGGACTGTCACATAATATAAATAAATGCGGGACAATTCACACAGCATTATCTAGCCCCATGGTAAACAGAGCTTCTGTTATGGGTACAAGATAACTGATATACGTAATACAATACATTACATAGATATTTATTTATTTTATTTATCTGCAGATCGTACACACAATTGTTCCGAGGCGGGAATCGAACCCGCAACCTCCTGCGTCGCAGGCGGACCTTCGCCCACCGCGCCACATCAGTCGTCATAATAATATGACAGTCGGTAGCACATTTATTTTTCAACTCCATGGTTTCCATACTATTACCTCATTAATACCATGTTTAGTCATCGAACTGAACAAATAAAGATTAGGTCACGCCTGGTCTGAATCATGACTCAGTCCCTCAGTCCAATGATTCTTAAGCTCTATTTGTTTAGACGCCATATTTATCTTCCACCGGAAATGAATAGTGCTTGTCTTAAGTGTCTCGTTCCGGTAAAGTGTGTGAACAATGAGTCTGATTGTTTTGACTTCTTGTAGTACAGAGTCATCTCACCAGTAGCGTTTCTAAAGAATCTTTATCTTTTTACAGCTGAGTTCTAGAAGGTTTCATGATTTTTCGTTTCTTGTCATGGTTCCAATCCCAAAAAGGTACGAAATGCGACCACTATTGTTCCATATTTTTAATGCTATGACTAAAAAACTATATGAAATATATTTTACTTGTGTTATTGTTATTTCGCTTATAAGTTTTTTTCCTATTTTGAGTGTATTTTTGGTATAGTAAGGAATTATGGGCTTTTACTACTTACACATTATGTAAATACAGCTTCCTACAAAAGATTTCACGACATTTCGGCTCTCAGTCCCAAGCTCCAAGAAAAGCTTCTTATTTTAATATCAACGTGATCCGATAACCAAACACAAAGGGTTTGGGATCCTCGCATATAGGGAAAACACACAATATGTCCAAATCAGCATAAATTGCAAATGTTCCCAACAAAAAGATGATACGATCGAAAAGGATTGTGAGCAAATTATCGTGTCTCTTCTCTTTATGGGTAGAATTCTCGTTTTGTTTTTTGAATTTAAACAATGTTGCCATCTGCTCTTTAACTTTTGCGAGTTTCTAGCGGTACATTTGCGGGTATTGTGGAACTTGTGTCCACCACGCGTGGCAAGTCTTAAAGCTAGGGGTGCCGCATTTCTTTCTGTTTGCTTTGCATGTACGTAAGTAATTGCTTTCTTAGCACCGCGGTTATAGAGTTCTTTGACTCACTTCGGGTTGCTCGGTTAAAAATAAGAGGCGTACCCTATTTCTACAATTTACTTTTCGTGACATTGATTAGGGTTATTAGTTGGAATGAACCTTCCAAATTACCAATACAAAATGCCTATGATTGTACCTCTAGCTGGGTACCTACTAATAATAGTATTTCCTTTATGAAACTAAGCTGTTTAGTGCGTCATAAAACCCCGAAAAGCGATAACAATCACATCGAAGTAGCTACACCCCTAGGAAAACCATTCACGCTGCGTCACATGTGGTGTGAAGCCGCGGGGCGCATTTTCTTTTTTTTCAACTTTATTCCCATAGCGTCCGTTTATACTCTGCCTCGAACGGAATGGTTTCGAGATAAAACGTTTTAAATATAGAACGAGGAAAATGTGTAACCGCAAAGCTGTTTACGACATTCATATGGCCAGTTACTTATATTTTTATTTCTGATTAAGGTACTTACATACTAATATTACGACTAATAATAACTTATATTAGGTTATACTGATAAGGATACATACGGCTTCTGCTGCTGGAGATGACTCCCCCATACAAGAGAACGTGGTGATTATTGCAGTAGAGGTATTAAAAATAGACCGAATGTGCCCATCCTCTGGTAGGTTCTTTTAGTTGACTTATACGACATCATCCATCGGCTTGACCACCTAGCGGCCGTGTATCTGTTATAATTAGGTATTAGGATTCTACCATCAACTAACATTTTTTCATTTGTTTTTTTTTTAGTTGATTTTTATGTTTTCTTTTGTTTCTTTACAGGAACGCTGAAGCAAGCCAGTTTTATTTTTGCCGCTGTATTTGTTTTGAGTTTCCTACATGGTATCATGTAAGTTTTTTATTTTCTTTTATTTTGCTTATAATTTTTTTATTTATCCTGATTTATATTATTTTACTGTATTGTTTTTTGTGCTTCATGTATCTTATCTCGAGTAGCCCGCGGTTTCGAATACGCTTTTCATGGATAAAAAAAGAATAATAATTACCGTCTCAGGAATACCGTCTATCCTACCAAATTTTATTCAGATCCGTTCAGCCGTTTAGTAGTGAAGAAGTAACAGGCAGACAGAATAACTTTCTCTTATAAAATAATAGTACGGATTTGATTACCTTTTCTTACCTAATTTCCTACAATACGCGCTAAATAGAAGGATTGTATTTCCGGCCAGTACACCCTGGGTGTCTTCAAGACAAGAGGTGAAAAGGTATCTTCTAGACCTTCATGATACATTGTCGGCCACATCTTCACTTACCATCAGGTGAGATTGTGGTCAAACGAAGGTCTATTAACAATATAAAAAAAGATAAGAAAAAAAGTATAGCAGGAGAAATTACGGTTTTACAGGATAAACAGGGAATAGTTTAGTATAAAGAAGTCTTATAGAACTGCACTATAGGAAAATAGCTGCAAAATTTGCATTTCTAGATTTCCACTATTATTTATTACGTCAAGCATATCATCTTATATGTAGGTAAACAGGAAACCAATGCGCCAGCGGCCATTGCACTTCCCCATTTACCGGCATTCAGCGCTTTGATACAACAATGACTACTTGGCCCCGCCATGCTGGAGGTGCCCACTTGTAGGACCAACCTACTTAAGTTTGCCCCTATGTCACTCGCTATATATTTACTCAATGTTCTGTCCAAAAACAGCGTAGACATATTTTACGAAAACCTGCGGAAAGCTATGAAAAAGGCACAAAATGTTATTGAAACAAAATTATAAATTATTTAGTATTGTGTATATGTACAAAAATATATAATTTTTAGAATAAGTAGTTATAACATCGCCTTAGGGCTTAATAAAAAAACGTGTTATGATGTTATTATCTCAATAAATAAATAAATAACAAGACATCGCAAAAAGCGTGCGAGATCACGGGCAGAAGCCTGTCTAGTTATAATAAAAAAATCAATGCGCCACCGTGTCCGTTGGTTTCCCATTTTCCGTGTTCATCCGGGTCAAGCCTCCTTATTCTCCGGCTTGCCGTATCCGGATCGTTACGCATAATCCGGCTGAAATTGTCCTGATCTTATTGGAAATGGAAAGGTAAATTAAAATATTGTTTTCTGTGATTTGTATTGTTTTGATACACGTTGTATTTATGGAAACGTTTAAATGTTGTTTCTATCCCATGAGAACTGTTTTATGCCTATGGTTGGCTTAAAGCTATAAAATTTCAGCCTGATATGTTCAGTAGTTTTGGTGTGAAGTACCTAACAAACATCCATCCATCCATTTTAGTTCCGAAATAATTTGGGGGTAATTTTTGTATTTATTAAGGAGATTACCGTTTCACCCCTACTATTTTAGTAATAAGTTTGTACCTAGTTAGCTATCCTATGTTTTTAAAATGTACCTAAAGTCTCGTGTCAAATAAATTATTTCATTTGTTTTCATTTCATCTTTCTAAATATCCAAACTTTCGCATTAGTGTGATGCACTTAATAAATACATATTATTACTCACTTTGAATCAATAAATTCACATTTAATCACTCGATAAAGAGCAAATTCTCACAATAAATAGCAGGTATCCAAGGTGGTTGAAAGGAATGCGTTGGCATGACAACCTTCCGCATGGAAGCGAGGTTGTTCATAATTTATGATCTTGCTAGCTATCGGAATGACTAATCTAGTGTCAAGAATCTGGTCTGCATTGTAGCAAGTAGGTAAGAACTTATAAACTCGGAAGCTTCGATAAATAAATAAATAATTTTATGCAAAACAACATAGAATTAAATCACTACGTGTATAAAACAAAGTCGCTTCCCGCTGTCTGTCTGTTCCTATGTATGCTTAGATCTTTAAAACTACGTAACGGATTTTGATGCAGTTTTTAAATTCTCAAGTTCATTATTTGATCGACCCATTCAGTAGTTTTGGCGTGAAGATCAGTGGCGTGAGAATCACTACCCATGGGATATAAAAGTAAAAGTAAAAGTAAAAAATCATTTATTTCTTTAGGCTTACAAAAAAAGCACTTAGACAAGTCATATTTTATATATAAATTATTATCAAATAAAATTATTTTACTGTTCACTTCAATTTTTTGTATACATAGATTAGTTACCTTAAAAACTCTATCCATATAACCAATTCCATAGAAATTACGCTAGAAGCAACGCGGGAAGAAACTACATAGTTTATAATATTAGTGTGCTGAATATAATACACAACCGGCAGCATTTCGTCACTTATCGCCGGCCAACCGACTTTGGTCTGTACACTCCTTATGGTTGACTAACTTAATGACCACGTTTCCGTATCATAAGCTATCCTTCGTAGAAATTACGGAAACAATCGTCCGTAGGTATCGAGTTCGAGATCGTAACTTTGTGTAGCAATTATCCCTACAGAAGTTTTGCAAAGAGTTTCTTGTATCGCTTGTGGATAAGGGTTGGAGGTCATTGACCAAGGCCATCGTTTCGGGTCATTGACTTGAACCTGCAAAATATTACCCCAATAAGCCTGCCCGTTGGTATGCAAATTGGGTTAGTTAGGAAGTTTCTGGAAATCATTTATAAAAATATTGAAAAGGATTTTCTGTTGCCAACATTTTTACATCATATATCTACATATGTTATGTACGAGTATCAAGCCACGCCTTTGTTTGAATTCTTAATATATAAAAAGGCTATATTTTAAAAAATAATGCTGGATATTTGTTAGAATATTTCATTCGACCCTATCGCATTCAGGGTAATATCTAAGGAATTAATTATACCCTATAATTTATATATTACCTATATGAACGTCGTCGTCGTCGTCGTCGCTTTGCTACAGTCAGTTGGGTGTCCCAGAAATATTGGACTCGGCAGATCCTTGATTTTGTAGCTCAGTTGCAGCATTCCTGTATTGAAGTAAGGTCGCGGCTTCAAGTCCTACCGAAATCGAGATATTTTGGAATATTAATTAATTTCTTAATGCCTGGACATTTCACACCCATCTAGCCCTAAGCTAAGCAGAGGCTGCAATATAACTAAGTACCAGATAACTAATATTAGTTATCTCACTATAGCAAAGTGAGAAAGGAAACTATGTATAACCCTATGGTTAAACATAGTTTATTTTATTAGTAATAACATAAAACACCTGCAACATTGTTCACCTGAAAGATACATAAGATGCCTAAGGTGTATGAGCTTTACTACCTTGCATAAAGAGCGTTTGTTGCTGGCTGAGCGCAGTTCTTGACTGTCAACTTTGAAGTTTAGGAACTACTATGTATCATATAAACTAAATATGTACGGCAGGAACGGTGGGCGAATAGGCGAGGTTGTGGGTTCGATTCCGGCCTTGGGACAAATACTTGTACGGTCTGTAAATACTTGCGACAGATGTGCTGGGTATTTTCTTATGTATAAAAAAATCTATCTATGTAATGTATTCAGCATTCTATTATAAATGTATATGTCATCTAGTTCACATTACACAAGCTCTGCTTGCGGGCTAGATGATGTTGTATGGATTGTCTAGCTTATATATTTATTTACTGGTTTCGTCCCGCGGTTTCGCGTTGTTTTTATGGATAAAAAGTAGTCTTTGTTTGATTCTAGGCTAATATTGTATAAAATATTGCTGAGATATTGAAGAGGAAAAAAAAGGACTCCTTGACCTAAAAACTCAAAACGATAGAAAATAAATCCTTCACATTACATTTAACTATTATGAAGACTTTAAAATTTACTGTAGTAGTTCTACATGCCATGGCAACAATGATTTATCTATATTTGTCACGTTAGGAAGGAAAAGACCAAAACTGAAATTGATATCCTCAGAAAGGATAGAAACTGAAAAGATTGAAAATTATCCCACGTTAAAATTCAGGTCATCTCCCAATATTTTCATCTTCTTTGCCCAGTGTGTTCCGTCGCAATTTATGTTTTATTCCTGTCGCATACTAAACAAGGCTTATTGTACAAAGGGTTTTATTATTTTAATTAAAAATAAACCCTCCCCAAATTGCTACAGTTATGATGAAAAGGAGAGCCTAAGGTATTGGTGCAAGGCACCAAGTCCTCATCGTACACCTAGCATTACTAAACCTGGATAAGCTTAGCTGGCTAGTTCCTGTATTAGTCTGCATTTCTGCTGATGACAGTCTCTTAGCGAATTCATTTTTGAAGTATTTATTTTATATATTTTTACTTATTTATTTTTTATTTAGTTACGACCTTAATACACGAATTATATTTATAATCAAGTATATTATATTCCATTAATGATCCCTAAACACAAAAAACGGTAAACGTAGTGTAGGACCCTCCGACCCGGTGGGATGACGACCTGCGAAAGACTGCAGGTAGATGCTGGATGCGGCAAGCTAAAGACAGGACGCTATGGCGCTCATTGGGGGAGGCCCATGTCCAGCAGTGGACTGCTATAAGCTGATGATGTTTTATACAAATTTACATAATCATATAATTAGTAAAAAACAGCTAATAATTCGGAAATGTCATCATAAAATATCAATTAAAAATCAGAATCCTTCAGCGATGTGTAACACGACACATCTCTGAAAGGTAAAATAATTATACTGAGGTAGCTTTCTACCTCTTTTATAACCTAAAAAAAAAACAATTATCGATTTCACTTTTGAATACATAAGATATCAGTGATCCCGTATTGAACAGCATTTCAGCTGATTCGATAACGACTTGGTACTAAATATTTGTTCATAATGTTACCAGCAAACAGAAAACACCACAGGGAGCCGATTGCCTAAGTCTTTATGAGAGGAAAGCCAATATTTGAACTGTAACTCGGAGGGTTGATGGGGAAACTTTTGTGTGAGTTTCTCTTATGGAACCAGGTATTAAATCCGTTGTCCTTAATATCAATTTGTTTGTTTGTGTCCCAAACCGATATGTAGAGCTCTATTCAACCAAATAGCGCGTGTCATTATGATGCTTTAAACTTTTCAGCAGCTAAAAACAATTGTTTTTCGCTGCTGAAAAGTATAAGCATCATCACCAAAAATTTCTGGTCGCTATAGCAAAGTGATAAGAAAATAATTGCTGTCATCTCAAGAAGACGTATGTGACAGCAATATCAGGGACGGTCATTATTTGCTGTCACAACCAGGCAATATATTAAGCCTCTAGCAGACCTCTGATGCCTCAGCCTCTCTATATGTGCTTTCTCCAGTTTCATTCGTCCTATCTAACTAAATATTCAAAGTATGTTGAGCTTATATAGGTACAGTTCATATGCCCGATTACAAACACTTAAATAAATAACATATCAAATAAGTACGCTATAAAACAATATCGACAAACACAGGTTTCTTTATGACAGCTTGCTTTAGGACATAGGCCTCCTCCGAAGACTATATGTAGTATATCTAATAGTCTTCGGAGGAGGCCTATGTCCTAAGGTATAAAATTCCGATATTGATTATTGTTTTATTGTCTCGGACATAGGCCTCCTCCAAAGAAGAGTTTATTATAGAGTATAAATAGATAGATAACACTTTATTACACCACACAAAAACAGAAAATAATACAGAGATAAAAACTAAGAATAAAGGTATAAAGGGCGGCCTTATCGCTGAGAGCGATCTCTTCCAGGCAACCTTGGGATGGACTGGACATGAACGAACAATATAGACGGTGGCACTTTAATAAATAATTGGTAACAAATACACTAAATACCTACATTACAACAATAGTGATTTTGCACATCTGATGTCCAGAGGCATTCCATAGACGGGTACAGTGAATGATTTGTCATAGAAAGAGGTAGAGTGAGCAGGGACTTTCAAGATGAGGGTTTCAGAGGAACGTAAAGAGAGTAAGTGAGAGTTTTAGAGGAATTCGAAGCGCTCCTTGAGATAAGAAGGGCTTGGAGAATAGAATAAGATACTGTACAAGAGGGATAACATATGAGTATTCCTGCGAAGTCGGATGGGTAACCAGTATAGTATATTATAATAATCTTGTCCTTCGCTGCACTTTTTTTAAAATACCAAATATGATCTGGGTCATTATAACATGTGGTACGGCCTCGTCGATAGATCCACCTAGTTAAAGTATTGTTTCCTTGGCACATTATGATGTGTGGCCATGTCAAGGATACGGCAGTGTGCTAGTTTATTTAAACCTTCGTAGGCTGTGATGACCCCCACATGCCTGTTAAAAATTCAACTGACCTGGTATTAAAGATTATTTATCGGGTAATTATCGCGTACGTTTTGTTTTATTTTTCCCTACGTAGCCTGACTTGGTATGATACTGAATTAACTTTAATTGGGGTGTGTTTTTAATCTAATTTTATTATTTTCTACCTTTCTTCCTCGCGCTATAATGCAGCTTCCCTTGAGCTAATTATAAGGGGAGCTGAATATAAGCTAGTGAGACTAAACTTAAATTATATGCCTATGTACATATATGAAATAAATGAATATGTATAAGATGAATTTTTGTGTCTGTCGGCCTTTAGGCCATTATTTTAAAGAAAAATGCTGATAAATCTCGTTTGGCACCAGAAAAGTACCTTTCCAGTCATTTCCCTTTATAAAGGCAGTACTTTTTCAATAGATAACGTTTTGCTCCCATGCTGACGAATCGTGACGAGAACGTTCTTCTACTAAGAACATTTTGCTCTCCTTAGCTCCTGGTTCGTCCTTACGAGTACGAACCACTCCGTATTCAAAATACTTGTGATAAATCTGAGTTAGGTTTGGGTTAGCTCACAAAAAGACATTTCTCTTTCGCTAGAGATATTTCTGAGTTAAATAAAAAACATATTTTTCTTACAGAAAAGCTAATACCTATAAGCCGTATTCATCTATAATGTAAATTGCCAATTTAGGTCGCGAATTTCGCAGATGGTTTAAAAAGGAAACGAGGAAAATACGAAGAAATTCAGCGTTCAGCTTATTACCAGCTTATTTTCTACCAGTAGCTTAGTAGGCCATCTTATTATCAATGTAGCATCGATGATATTTAAATTATCTAAAAAAGAGGCGGCAGAAAGGTCTAATCTTAATTCTTAGAGCTGCTAATTACCTCCCAGAATCCACACAAACCTGTACCTAAATATAAAGTTATATATAAATGGGTATGAGGAATACAAACAAAATAATAATAGAATACATAGGTCATCAAAAGAAAATACAAACACGACCCAATTCGCAAAAAACTGTAAATAATATCATAGACTGATCTAGTGAATGTTGACCATGACAATTTGAGACTTTTTGCCACGCGCGATGATATCCTCTGAAAGCTATCAAAAAACCGCTTCCGACCTACGAAGATTAACCCTTAGATTGTAAGCCATTACTGCCTTGGCGGGTAGTTTAAAGCGAAGAAGTGCATAGTGACATGACACGTCAAAATAAGACAGTCGTATGAAAATCTACAGCCACACTGCTAGAGTCTAGCATAGCCAAAGCAAACAAAGCTAAAGCTCGCTCTATTTTAACCCTTACTCTGACGTAGTTACCAAGCACACGGGGCACCTTTGTGAAATGTCAAGCTCGTTACTCCGCCCTGCAGAGGGCACTAGTAACGAGGGCTCGTCAGCTAACCCTGTTCTGGGTAGGGTGGGTAGGTCATGCATGGCACACGTAATACTATAATGCTTTATTTTTAAGGGGAAGGAGATAATGTTGTCTTGTATGCTCATGAAAATAATAATTGAGTAATATGATACAGACTTAAAATGGAAACCTGCAAAAAAAGTTCCTAAATGATCAATATTTTTTGATATTGATAGGAAAATTACTGAGATTATGGTTTTCTCTCCCTGAACTTATAGATAAAATAAAGGTTTTTATACATATTTGGGAAATTTTGGGAAACGAACATAAAAATCATAATAGCATAAGAAAAGTGCTACCCAGAAGGTCTAGGATAGAATAACAGTCAGCAACAAATATAGCTTTGGGTTAAATGCGATTCAATAATCACAATAATATTGTGATTATTTACTAACAATAGCGACGTGTCCCATTACTGGGAAGGTCTCTCTAATCCCCTTTAGCTCATCTACAACCCGAATTTACCCAATGCTAGGTATAGGCCTCCAAACTCTAAATCCTCTTACGTGTCTTGGTGTCTTGAACACAGGCCAATTTGGCATTCAGATAGAATTTCAAACTTGTTGTTTTATTTATTGGATAGGGATAGGCCACACACTTCACACATACAATGTTTTATTTATTTTTGTAACGTCTCCATAGCACGTTTCCCAAATTTTATTTAAAAATGTTGTGTTATTATCATTTTATAAAACACAATAACTAAAAAAAAATTCTTCTAATTTTAGGAAGATTTAGAATTTTGAATATTTTTATTTCTTACCTCTGTTGTCCTACCTGACAATGGTATCTTTGCCTTGAAATCTCCATTATCGAGCAACTCGTCGCACCGCCATCTAGCGTCGACTAATTTACCTCATTAAATTTCCCTATTGATTTCTACTACATCTTGAAACAAGTAGAGTGAAACGGTTCGATAAACTAGCGTGCCGCACGCGACTTCGGCATGCCAAAGCACATTTTATTTATAATGTATGGGATGTTTATTTACATGTCCATGTTTGACTCATTTTGATGATCATGATTATGGTCTTTTCAATTGCTTAAGGCTTCCAAAAACGGTAGCGGTGACAAGACCTATTCGTACCTAAGATGAAAATATATTTTTTCAGTTGCTAACTACTATACCGCAGGCAGGGTACGTAGGCCCCCTTCCCAGTGAATCATTCATGGCTCATAGACTCACGAATTTGCCTTCTCAATTTATTCTTCCACGCATACATTTCCACGAAAAACTTGACTATGTTCAGCTTCTGAAGGGAAAATTGTAAAAGTTTCAGGACCTGGTGACTTTCTGAGACTTGTAAAACTTGTAAATTATGTAGGTCAATGTGTTGAATAATTCAAGAAAACGTGTCCATAGCGTAGGTCACCCTTCTTTCTATAAATAACCCAGCGATTGAAATCGAGTAGTGTAAGTTCGATTCGATATTTCAAATTTTGTTCGAAATAATAAAGCGGATTTTTTTATAGCATATACAAAAGGAAACCTTATTAAAAAATCATTAAAAGAAACTTGAGAGCAAGCCAAATAAAGTTTTCTTGAAGTGGATCAGAAAGTTTTTTCTTAAGTTCGACAGGATTATTGATAGCATAATATCTTGGTTCAACCAAAATCTTGAAGATATAGAATTTTAATTTAAATAAATAATGCTGGTCAATTCACACACCATCTAGCCCCGAGATGATTGATTGATGATAGTAGATTTCTAGTTAAAAATCAAGTTTTCGATTTTTTTTGATGGTTGTTTTACCTACGACCGTGGGATTTGGTTGTTATTTTTACAAAGAAGAAATTAGCTCATCGTTGGTACGGGCTAGGACACAAAAAAGACCATGAATTAGAATAATAGAGATACGGTTCGAACGCCCACACATTTGCATGCCTTTGAAGGGTCAACAATAATATTTTTACGACAGCATACGATAGAGAGTCAGCCCATGGAAAGCATTCTTGCAAGCCTCGCTAGCCACTAATCTATTAGACCAGTAATCACTAACCTAAATCAACGATACCAGCTGCAACAGTTTCAAACGTTACATCAATCATGTTCAAAGCGGTTATTTCCAATTAGCTGCAGATCCTTCTTAATTGGCGCCGCGGCTATTGCCCTCGGTCCTGCGAGATGTGGGTTGACTTGACACCACCGGTTAGAAGATGTTTAGGGTTACGCTACTAGAGTATATATGTAGGTACTTCTCGTATTATTATATCTATGGTTACGTGTTTGCTAGAGTCCCAACAGGAAGGACCCTATGTTGTACTAACGTTAAGTAGCCATGGCTGAAAAGAAGCCTGGTTAACATAATCACAGAGAGAAGACACCTTATAATCATTATGAGTATTTATTTAGTCACATTCATATACAATTGTCAAAATGTTCCTGGAGGAATGAAATGATAGAAGAAATTAAGTTCATTTATTTACATTTAGGTTCACATGAACATAACATAACAGGTATACTTCCAAAGCGTTAAGAAATATCAAGAATGGACCAACAAATTTTAGGGGTTGAGTGTTTATTTTAGTTATCTAAACAAGCAATTAAACTTATCCTCGGGCAAAGTAAGCTTTCAAACAAAACAAATGTTTTATTTAAAAACCATTCCCCGAACAAATTCTGTTATTTCAATTGAAATACCTAGGCTAAGTTGTGGAACGGTAATTGCGTCTGGTCCAGCCAGGACGGGCACTAGAGAAGCTGCCTTGAATGCCTCGGACGCTTTTAATGCTTTGTATTTACTGGTATTCCGACTATTCTATTGTAGAGCAACTTATCGATGTATTCGTTCTCGTTCTTGTACTATAATGATTATAATCGAAGTTGGGCAGGCGATTGAGGGTTGCGTTGTATAGAATGGTATCCACTGCAGAACAGTGGCATATTTCTCTGTGGAATAGAATAGAAAGACATTTATTTATAACTACATAAATTAACAAAAAGGCACGCTTATAGAATAGGTACATGTATAGTATAGAGTTGTTATAAAACGCCTCTCTACGCTTACGTATACCACCCACATAACGCACGAGGCTTGCATTATCATCATATTTTTTGAAAGTAATACTGTTCTCAACAATGTCTGCTCTGTTCCATGAATTGTATTTGTAACTGACCTCATAAACGAATATTCAAAATATCCCGTCATTTTATTGATCGCAATATAATCTCAAAAGCCGAATTAAATAGGATCGGCCTCGAACAGTATCCAATGCATTTATATTTGGCGTGTTAATTGAATCAATGCGCAAAAAGCTTTTCGTAAAGCTCAAGTGCTCGGATGGACTGGTAATCCTTGATAATATTTATCGCTTGATTCACTCCAACAATGAATGTAGCAAACAAATACCTGCTTACCTATAGCCTAGACGTTTTTCATAAGATTGTTAACCACTCTAGAGTGGTCTTTTGTTCCGTTGAAGACTGCGTCAGCGGTAAAGTAGGGAGGGAGTGGGTACTATGTACAGCGCGGCGTGTCACGCTGCGGTGTGCGTTACGGCGTCATGGGACGGTGTTCACAATGGATTGGTTTGTGCCGCATACCGCTGCGGCAAAATCAAGTGGCCGATACCACGCATAGACAGTTTACGTTGCGTCGTGACGCTACGTTGTGCCACATACCGCAGCGTGGTGCGTTGCGAACAAGAGATCAATGCTGAAGATCATGGTAGGATACTATTTATATAGGTAAGCATGTACTAGGTTCTACATACCGACTTCTATATCAGTTTTTTGCCTGCAAAATTAAGTGCGGCTCTTCACATATAGAATTTAAATTGGAATACTTCACTTAAAAATAATATATAAATAATTTAAGATCGAAATTTTTATGGTCAAATAAATGTATTTTTACGGTAAACATAACGTACTATCGCAAATAAAAACACAACAGAAGCATTTACGAAATACTTTTAGTATCCTGTGAAAACATCAGCAATAGGAATTTGTCTGCATGCTTCTGTAATTCAAAATTAAACCTTCATGCACCAGCTTTAAATCTGGGAATTCCGTGCAGAAAGGGTTACAAATGTTGCGATGTCAGGGGGGTGCATTCCACCCTGTCTGGAGCGTCTGCGCAATTTATGCCGGTGACAAACTGCCCTATGAATCTTCAATACTATATTCCACGAACAACGCTTCGAAATTACCATTTAGTAAATCTGAAGTTCTTTGCTGGTAACTGAGGTGGTGGTTGCGGTAGAATTTAATTTACGATACGTAGTAATTGTAAAAGTAAAACGTGGAATTCCGTTTGATTTGAAAGCTGTCATCATAATTTCATTGATCTCGTTCATTTTCGAATTCAAATTTAAACATGTTTCGTTGCTCTTGTGATGCGTTACTAAGTTTGTGTTTTAGTTTTTACTGATAACCTTTCTATAGTTACCATGTTGTTTTCGAACTTAACAAAAACTGATAACATTAACAATGTTATCAGTTTTTGTTAAGTTTTCATTCGTCTGTGTTGACATAAAATATCTTGAATGACTAGACTAGACCGTTCAAGCACACCCATGTACCTACTTGTTTTTGATATCAGGTAGCTTCTAGAATACATCAATTTTCGGTATTCCATCTCATCATTCTCGGAAAGCCTTGAACAACTTGATATTGAAAGAAGAGGAATATTGATGGAAGTGGAATATTCTGCTTTTCAGCCCCATTTGTAGAAATAAATACGCAGTTAGGCGTGTATTATTTTCCCTTCGTTGTTGTCATATTTATATTTATGACGGTTTTAGGTTTAAACTAACTACAATTAGATGAAGAATCTTAATTTTGTTTCTGTACATTAAATGAGCAGATAAGTCTGTAATGTATTATGTAATGTCTGTTATAGAAGAGCGAGACCTTCTAACACAAATACTTAAATGAAGGTCTCCACTACAGTGAAAAAATTTTTGTAAAACTGTTACAGAAATAAATTTTATTTTATTTATTACAAACAATTGATGAAATAATATATTATATGGCACGTGTTTTTAATAATATCGATACTGTGAATGCATGCACGTCATAAGTACATTACATACCTACTGAACGAATCGGGTTGAGCATAGATGATGTAGGTCTAGCAGGTATATAGGTATCATTCTATAAGTCAGTTCCCATGGAATATAAATAATTTTAACACTTTGACTGCGATTTTTTTTCGACGACTGCGATCATTTTTTTAACCTAAAAAAAAAATTCGTGCTGCCGCTCTACACAGCTGTTGTTTTGCGCCGCACATGCGTTTCGTTCGAAAAATATTACGGCTGTGCTAAGTCACAAAGATCTGTATTTTCTCAGCCGCTGCGCTAGTGTGGATTTACACATATTAGTCACTTGTAGAAAACACATACCGTATGATTTCAGCACTCAAACTTATCCCTAGAAAGCGCGTGCGAAGCTAGGGACAGAAACTAGTATTTTATTAGCTTTTATCCACTAAGCTCCTAATAAAAAAGTAGCTTTGGCCAAGGCTAATATTTTTGAATGGATGCCAATGCAGTTTGAAAAGTTAGGTTTAGAAAGTGCAATAGCGTCAGAGGCCAATTAACAAACCGGAATATGTATACATAAAAAATCTAACGTGCTGACGAAGCTTATTATTTTTATGATGTGCAAATATCTGTTTGGGTGTTATGGATATTTTCTAGGTGTAATATAAAAGATATATACTTTTGATATTGAGATATTATCTTTGTAATGAATCGCCTTATACAAGCTCTACTAAGCAAGCTTGTTTTTGGATGACGCTGCTGTGTGGATTATATATTTATTTAAATCTTCCTCCTTTTTTCAAAATCGAAATGCAAGCAGTGTTTTTTTCATGAAACAACTCTAAGCTGTTTTTAAGAAGAGGATAATTTTTGTTATAGAAAAATATAGGGAACTTTGTTAGTTCCGTGGATTCAACAAAATTCTATAGCTATAAACATTAATCGGTTTGCAAGCATTCGTCCAAACAACGGGGCTCCTCAAACGCCAATCCATTACATTATTTACCCTGTTTCACCTGTCATTAAGGGTAACAACTGCCCCAGGGAGCAATTTCCTGTGCCCTCGCGAAGGTCACCCTAATGGCCACGTTCACGGCATGTTTTGTTCAATTCTGACGAGTAATGGTTTCGTGGCGTTCACTCAACTCCACCCCTTGGGGATCCGCAGAATGGAAGTCCATATTTCGTGGAAATAACGTGATAAGTTGAAAATGTCTGACGATAAAAAGCTATCTGTGGTTCCAATTTCTCGCGGATATCACCAAGAGCTTTAGATATATAAGCTCAAAACTGCATGATTTTGGAGATGGCAAGCAGAGTGGAAAGTTCTTTGAAAGTCTTCAGCTGTATTCGGTTCCAAAATGTTTACCGCGTATCTATTTCGTAATCTGGGTACCTACGGCACTGTTCGATTCTAAACATAGACAAATTTTGTTACCAAGCCTAAGTTGTCAAGTCCAAAGGGTAAATTTCCTACATTTTAGGGTCCGGAACATTGACATTGCCCGTCTCGTCCCTGACTGAGACCTACGCACATTTGGCTACCTTCCAAGGCATAACAGAAACCGCCGTTTGATGTGGCACACTGTGAATTAAAAACTTTGTCATAGAAATGGGAAAGGATTTAAGAATGTTACTTTGTAAGTTCAGTACTAACAAATTCATTGTAATCTACCGAATTAAGATATTTTGATATGATTACTAATGAAACGTCAATAAAGCTAAGCTGAACGAACTCTCCAAGCTGCAAGCGCCGCGGTAGCCGTCTCGTAGGAATAATAAAATGTAAAATTTCGCTGTATGAAATACCTGCAGATAAATATCTGCAGATCGTACACACAATTGTCCCGAGGCGGGAATCGAACACACAACCTCCTGCGTCGCAGGCGGACCTTCGCCTACCGCGCCACGATCGTCGAAGTTGGACATAAGTCCAGTATCAATGCTGATCGGCAGGCTGATGTACTACAGTCGCAGATTGTTGTGGCAGATACATTATGTGCCACAACAATCTCCGACTGTAGCAAGTACATACGTAGCACACCACACCCTGCGGCCCAGCACGCGATATGGTAATACCCCGCTATCGGGTTCCGTAGGAAGGTGTACGTTACGCGGTGAAGTGCCTTGCTCATACATGCCTTGACTTTGAAGAGCTTATCATATACTTGGTTGAAGAAAATATACATAAATATGCAAACGCTCCCGTTTACATTTCAGTGAAACGTTCTTAATGACTAAGAACGTTTCACTGAAATGTAAACGGGAACGGGATGTCTAATATGACATTAGAAATGAAATAGGTGGATAAATTATGTTGAAAACTGTTAAAATCGTTTATACATTTTAAATAATAATACTACTGAATTAATAAATATCGTGATATTAGTACATTTAGTACTTTATTTTTACTCATTCATTATGACATATATTTCTGTCCTCATAATTGTAATAAATATATAGAAAAACCCATGTTAAATTATAGAAAAATATTTGTAACCATTTTTTTTATAAAAACAAATAACAGCACATGTGGCTCATATTCTTTACTGAAGTCAGGAATCCACCTGACAAACATGTTACTACAAAAAAACCTTGCGTGGATAACAAGGACTTGTTGATGATTGTGATATGTAAATTCGTACAGACATGTTCCAATAACCATAAGCTACTAATTAAAACATTTTCAAGCCCGTGCAAACATTTCAGGAACGCAAACAGGGTAGAACCAACGAAAACAATGAAATGGGAGTTCATTTGCTTCCATGTTCGTTTCGTCGTAAATTCCACTGTTCGTGCTCGGCGGTCGTAACAGTAAAAGGGTCTGAATCTATATTTTAGCGGTAATTTTGCTTGTTCAAAGTTGTAAGCCTACATTTTACTTAATGAACTCCTGCAAATCCGAATTAAATGGCTGGTCAAAATTGGATTTCAGTAGGTAAGCAATTAATCATAATTAAAATGGTATTGTCTATGTTTAAATCATTATATTTGTAAAAGTCACAAACTGTTTTCAAACCTTATAAATCTGTATTTTTATAAAAACAAGCATTAATAAGCACGACCGACAGCAGTATTTTTTTTTTTTCAAAAAATTGATGATCAAAGATTCCCAAGCAGCATCACAAGCTGTATAACAGCTCTATTAAAGTTCGTTTATACGCTTAATGCTGTATTTCTTGGCCGCATAAAGGCTGTATAAGCGCTTATACAGCCCTTATACCCCTGAAATGGGCACAAATTATACAGCGTTTTGCGTTATATTAGCTGTACAGTAGCTGTATAAGCATAAAATAGGTTGCATAATAGCTGTTTTGCGGCTGTACTATGGTGTAAGAGGAAACCAATACACTCCAATTACTACATTGTAACTCACTTGTTAAGCTTTACGTTGTAAAAAGTCTGTTGAACAGAGTTACAAAAGAATTAAAACGAAACAGAAGATATATTTTAATGATGGCGTTCAATTATAACAGGTATATTGATCAAGTGACATTTTATTATAAACGCTTTGTGTTTAAAGATTTGGAGATTGGATAGGCGCAGGATACAGTGCATTATCGTGCAAAAATAAATTTATTGTGGACATATATATGTTTTTTAATAAAAAATAAACGCGCCCGCAAAATAACCAGGGAACAGATATTAAATAAGGAAAGTAAATATGGTTTTTATAGGTTAGAATTTAATTTTTTTTGAATTAATGGACGTAGAGCCTCATTGGTGCATAGTAGGTTATTGGTCAAACAAAAATATTGATAAACATAAAAACATTAGTCTAATTTTTATGTAATCATGTTCGTAATCTTCGATTTGTAATTGATAAAATGGCGACAATTTGCTAAGCAGCCTAAATTCTATTATGATGGTCTTACAGCATTAATAGCTGTACTATGTAGGTAATGGATACTAGTATTCAGCTTTTAGCGGTTGATGGGCTGTATAAACGAATAAATTTACTATTAATGTTGCATAGCAGTGTTTCGAACATAACCTGTAACTCTTTTTAGGCATACGTAATATTAAGTGAAAAACCAAAATGCACTGAGAGATCACATCACGTTTTCGAAAATAAAGTAAGTATTAAAGTTATTTTTTAGAAATTTCAAAGCAATTATTGTAGATTTGCGTCCTAGAATTTGTAAAGAAATAAATAAAGTGATGCAGTCCAAAACATATGCAATTCATCAATTCTCACAATGCACTATTATAATATAATAACACGAATCCACTATGAAACATTAAACAGAGTCTTCTACAAAACCCTAAAATCTTTGTTTACGAATCTGCGATGCTATCTTTCAGTGCACACACACACACATTGAAATCATATCGTTTTATTTGACTCTTTAAAGTAAACAAAAGCGAAGTCCTTACAGTATTATCGGTATCTCTTTTTTTCATAAAATAAAATATTTTACGTTTCACTCTGCCCACGTAAGGTATGGATATGTATTGCTGAGTTGCAAGTGGCTGAGGTAGGTACACAGAGTACTCTTATGTGTGTGTATAATATTTTGTTTCGTTTAGTAGCGGTCAAGAGCGCACGCCGCGTGCCGTTTTTAGATTTTCGCTCGCGGTATCATATTTGTGCACAAACATACTAGGTACAACAAAACTAAAACAATTAGATATTTTATTTTAAAACTATGTTTCTTGTTTCTTTTTGTTCTTGTTTCTTTGAGCTATGTTTCTTTCTCTGGCCCAATTCTGTATTTGTTGGCGAAATAATATTTTTTTTTTCATATTCACTTTCGCCGTCACTTGAACTGCTGCATGATAAAATGTCGTCATCAGTTGCAGAAGGTAAAACTAATAAGTTACACCTGATATATCTATGATCATTCTCAATATTTTCTACGGAACCACTTTCATTAGATGTCGACGGTATTGACTCTTGACTGTAGGTGATCTGATCTGTTGCAATATCTCCATGTTCCTCGGCAGTAATTTCATTTTGTTGATAATTTGTAATATTTAAATATTCCTGTTCAATCTTTTTTCTAATAGCACCAAATCTTTTTCGCTTTTTCCACATATTTATAAAACAATCACAAAATACAGCATACAAAAGCACAATAATTCAAAATGGCGACTCTGTCACTTATACAGATTAAGGCTGTACTATAGGCGATATTTATTTTTATTGCTGGTTATTACTCTCAAAGACAGAAATAAGACAGCTATCGTCTGTAAAAGGGTGTACAATTACACCATAAAAAGAACCTGTAGAAGAGAGTTTGCCTACTTCATAATATAGAAATAAGATTTGAGGACCACCATAATACAGCTCTAAGCTGTATTAAGTAAGTGACAGTATGCAAAATGCAGCTATTGTACAGCTTTAATACTAAAATGAGATTAAAGCGTTACAGGAAACTTAAAGCTGTACATGACAGTTATCATACACTAATTTAGAACTTTAAGTGTACTTTGACTCCTTAATACAGACTTAATACAGTTAGAGCTGAATACTTACTCCTAAACCGACATTATAACACTACAATGTCTTTTCAACGTTCTTATACAGCTGTAAAACAGCGTTAAGTGTTATATTGGCTGCTTTTTAGGTGTTCATTACGCTTGGTTGCTGCTTGGGTTGTGAATTACATTGTTGCAAATACTCACTAACACCACCCCTTGTACAAGTAATAATTGGATAACGGGGCTGGTTCACTTCAAGAATTACGTTTATTTAAGTTTAATAGTTTATAGTTAATTTTTAAGTGATACTGTTTGTTATCCCTAAGAAAGAAAAATAAAAAAATAAAATAAAATGTGTAAAAGTGGCGTCATCCCATACATCCAAATCTGTGCAGTTAAAAGGTATCACTATATAAACTCACAAGCATGAGTTATGAAAACTATACTCTCCTGACTGCTGAAAGCAGTCGTGTAATAAAATACTTATTATCATCATCGGCTTATATTAGTCCACTGTTGCACATAGGCCTCCCCTAATGAGCGCCATAGCGCCCTGTCTTCAGCTTGTGGCATCCAGCATCTACCTGCAGCCTTTCTCAGATCGTCATCCCATCTTGCCGGAGGGCGTCCTACACTACGTTTTTACGAATAAAATACTATACTACTATATAACAAAAACTAAAAGTAGCGTAACATATTATATTTTAAAAGGTACCGCAGAACCAAAGTAGCTGAGTCAGCATTTTGAACACGTACTAACACACTTAATATAAGCAACGTAATAATAGTACCAAAGAAAATCTTTAGTCGAAGCTCCAAGGTCGAAGTAATTCGACGTCGAGGGTGTTTCAACAAGCAGTGACCCTTGAAAACGACCCTCGAACAATGACTTAGTATTTTACTGAAGCTTTACAAAAGATGGAAGGACGGCGATGTAAAATTAAATTCAGGCTTGTTGTAATTAATCGTTTCATTATTAAGTTGTTCAATCACTGAAGAAATGAGACTTCTTGCTTCTTGTATTAGTATCCACACTAAATTAGCAAGGAGGAGTCCCCTAAGCGGTGGTGTGTGTAAATCAACGACAAATAAAATACAAAAAAGGGCAGAATAAATAAACACATACATTATACCTGATTTTTTTTTAACCCAACACATTATACCTGAAAATTTTGATCTAAGTAAATTCAGCTGCATTATCAAACATAAATGTATATTTTTGTACCTTGCCAATGTAATTGTGGCTTTCTCAACGACCGCGTTACTTAGTACGTTAGTAACATAATGTACGCGGTGACTGTACCACGTAAACAAAGCTTCCCATAGCTTTGCTCACGTGGTATTATAGTCACCTCGTAATAACGCAGAGCAAGAAACAAACGTTAAAAACCCAAAGCACTGCTCTTAGTTTCAGGACTTTTACTAGGATATAAAACTACCAGATTTTACGCAATGTGGTGATTATTAACCATAAAATCTATGCGGTAACTATTTTACGATTTGCTCGAGATTTATTGAAGTGTTTACCATCATGCTAGGTACGTTCCGTTTTGTGTCAAACGTACTTTACTGCTTTAATTTTCTATATATTACACAACCACAACTAATCAATGATAAGCCTTAATGGCATTAACCTGTGTGGGAAGAGTTAACTTCAGATAACAATTGTAGGTACATAGGTTAGAAACTAAGTGGCTCATGAAAATACTTCATTCAATTCAATTCAAATTCTTTATTATCAGACAACAAAGGTCCATAAAAAACACATACACAAAATTACAAAAAAGAAAATACAATTACAACGAAGAAAATAAAACCAAAATAACTAAATCTAGAGTATAAGTAAGTAGTTATAGCGTGACCAGAAGAAATAGGGATTCATTTTTATTTAAATAGATTTGTGAAGTTTGGAAAATCTATATCTACATATAGATAGATAGACAATTATTTTATTGCACACTTAAAAACAAAACAAACAAGACAGAATAAAATACAAAACATGTGACAATTTGGCGGTCATATAGGTAGTATACTTGCAGCCCGCCCCGGCTTCGACCGGGTGCACATTTGTTTCATAAACATTTTGCTATGAACGTAGAGTAAAAGTATCTTTATGCACGAAAAAGTCTTTAAATTTTTCGGGTTAATATTAGACCATGACACTCACAAATAACGTGGCTTTCTATTGGAAAAGAATTTTCAAAAGCGGTTCAGTAGGTCCAGAGATCCCTACAACCTCACAAACACACAAAGCTTTACCTCTTTATAATATTACTAGCTGCCGGCAGACAGATAACGAGAAGCGACTTTGTTTTATACTATGTATCCTACTAATATTACTACAAAGGTTGCCTGGAAGAAATCGCTTTAAGCGATAAGGCCGCCGATTGTGCCACTAGATTTAGTTAGTATTAAGATCCTTTATTTTTATTATTTTCTTTGTATTTGATGGTGCAATAAAGCTATATTGTATTGTATTGTAATATTATAAACGCGAAAGTTTGTAAGTATGGATGGATGGATGTTTGTTACTCTTAGTAAAAACTACTGAATAAATTTTATATAGCTTATACATCAGAATAACACATTGGCTACAATTTATAAATATATACATATTGTATATTATCCAAAATATCTATCACCACGCGGGTGAAACCGCGGGGCGCAGCTAGTATTATATATTATAAAAAACAAAATGTCCCTAACTAATGTAATCTTTAACCAAAAAAGGTTGGTCGTGCTTTAACGAAGGCTACCTACCTCCATTCAATTATCTACCATTAAAGCATAAAGTGGTACTTACGTTTGATCACGTACATTACGTTTTATCTCTGCCCCAAAGGAATACACTAAACAGATTTAATAAACACTTTCTAAAAGGACTATTTTTATCTCCTCTTCTGAACACTCGATTTCCCAGAGGGGTGAAGACGTATTTTATTCTGATAACGGCTTGTCGCCTGTCTAAAGCAGGGCGGGCGGAATTCTAGGGCGGGTGATTATGACAAGCTTAGATAAATAATTGATATAAACGGCAGTTTGGATGTATGTAACAATGTGCCCTTTTTAACCGACAAACACAAAAGAGGAGATTATGTTCGGCTGTATGTATGTTTGATTCATGTACCTACATTATGTTGGTCGTTTTCTCCGTCAAATATGAACCAAAAATTAAAAAGTGGCTATTTTATGAAAAAGTATCCCTTATGATTTGTATTCCCTATTCCTAATTCGCTGTCTGAAATGGTATCAGGAATTCATATAAGCACGACCTTGATAACGACCTACGTAGGGTCTAATAACCGTTGATCTTCAAAAATATTCTAATTAAATATTCAGAGGGTTTCCGACATGATTTCGATTTTGACGACCTCTGTGGCGCGGCGAGGGTCGTCACAGGAGGTTGTGGGTCCGATTCCTGCCTCGGGGTGTTCTGATATTTTCTATGTATAATAAAAAAAATCTATCTATATAGTGTATTGTATCAAATATACATATAAAATACATATAATTATTTATGTAAAGCTAAGCACAACATTTAATTTCTTACATACTATTGTCGCTGCGAAACTGAGCGACATCTGGCCGAGCATTAACATCATTGATGTAATCATCAATGGATCTATCATACTGACTAACATTAGTAGGTTTGAAATGAAACATATTTTATTCACCAGGGGGAAATCGAACCAGGGGGAGTAAAAGTGGGACCTTCGAAATGTAGCAATAAAACATAATGTTATGACTGGTTGTTAAAAGAATCAGAGTGACCCAGTTTGCAGAGGTTCAATTGAAAACACAATTGTTCTATTGTACAGGCGAAATTGATACAAATAGCCAATTGAGATATTCAACACCGCTATCATTACAACAGTGATCATCATTTATGGTCTCTATTTGGTACAGCGATATAAGGCAATTGCCTTATTGCTCGTCCTTTAGTTAGGAGAGACTTCATAACATTATTGGTTTAATTTATTATTTTACCTAAGGGTATATTCATACAATGAATCCGTTTTTAACCGACTTAAGGAGGAGGCTCAGTCATCGATTTATGATTGAGAAATGCTGTTCTATGGCATATGCAATACTCTAGCTTAAATCTGTCACTGAGCAATATTTCATAATACGGGCTTTAATGTATTCATAGTGTGACGCATATGACCAGTTGGTATTGTGAACAGAGCGGCGCGCCTTGCATTGCAGATTTGGAGATCACAGAGGCGGAGCAGTAAATGCAAATGCCTTTCTTCTTCTCGTTCTGACTCGGCTCTGGCCATAAAAACATACTAATATTAAAAAAGTAACTCTGTCTATCTGTCTGTTACCTTTTCACGCTTAAACAGCTGAACACACCTTGATAATTTGACAGGGAGGTAAATGCTATCCCGGGGACAGACATAGGCTACTTGAAAAGTGCGTGCGAAATTGCGGACTAGTGTAGTATAAAACTATTTTTAATAATAATAAATAATACTCCACACAGCATCATCTAGCGCTATGCCAAGTAACGCTGTGTTATGGTTACTACTCGTAGATCACTGATATACTAAATAGAATAATATAACAAAAAATACAAAAATCTTTATAAGAAACAAGAAACTTATAGTATAGGGTACACTTGTGGGCTGACTACCGCAAAAGTAAAGTAAAGAAACTGTGTAGAATATATTACATAGATAGATATCTTTTATTATCTACCGATGTAAGTCCTGCGTCGCAGGCGGACCCTCGCCCACCGCGCTACATCAATCGTCGTAAATAGGTCCTGAGCCTAACCTGTAACCTGGTTGTTCCAGCAATGGAGGGCGGCACGTGGTGCGCCCGCGACATCTCGCTGCGCGCGCAGAAGAAGTTCCTCTCCAGGGTCGGAGGCACGGCCAGCGCCAGGGCTCTCGTGCTGGACGAGCATGCGGCTAAGCTGTTCGATCAGGTAATACAGTTTTTCCTTTGTCCATATAATCAAAAGAAGTAAACAATTCCTTGGAGTTGGTATCTTTTTTGGTCCATCACCACTGGGCCACACTCGCCGCAGTCATCGCATTGTCTAATCTTTTATCATAATATATCTTAGTAGTTTCTGCCCGCGGCTTCGCATGCTTTGTTTCTATGGAAATGTTTTAAGTTTATTTCTGTCCCATGGGAACTGTGAACTGATTTATATAATAAAAAGTAGCCTATGTTTTATTCCGAGCCTGGAACTACCTGTATACAAATTTCAGCCCGATCCGTTCAAAATTTCGCAGTTATAATATTAGTAGAGATGAACGACACATCGCGCACCTACATTGCATTGCATTGTAGGTGCGCGATGTGTTGCATTGTGTAGCATTTCTGTAAAATTATTTCAGTAAAATCGACTGCGACTCATGCAGCGCGGACAGGACGTGTGTTTAGGTTAGGGCGCTGCTTATGCACGGAACCCTTAAATCTTAACTTAATATTCAGGGGAACAATCTTTTACACCGGACAGTAAAAGGAATTGTAAAAATAAACTCGGCGTTTAGTAAAAACATCCGTCGCAGTACTTCATAAAGTTATTTCAGTCTGTTATAAACGGATATGGCAGAGATAAAATTAGCTTAAAACGGGTTTGATGAATTTTAGTGACTCAAGTTCATTGTGGTTGGTTATTTGACGCAAAACTTTTTAGGTATGTTTAACGATTTCTTTAAGGTTGAGTTGATTTGGAGCTTTGGGAACTTATTCTATGATTCTAATAATCTCTTATCCACTCAAAACACAGGCATAAAAAAATATTACAATAACATATAAACAGTCAGCTATATCAGATTTTTCATAACAAACAACTAATTTTTTTTTGGTTACAACTAACGTTTTCGATTTTGGCGGGACTTGAACTCACTACCTAACGACGAGGATAATATCGTACGCGGCGGGCAACATGTTTTGCTTGCCGCGCGCGAATTTGGTTGAACTGTGTGTGAACTCTTAAAAATTCGGTCCTTGCCCGCTGTCCAAATATAACACATAGCTGTAACGACTATCTACTTCGTACTAGTTGAACGTTTCTGTAGGTATTCATAGATAGATAGATAACACTTTATTACACCACACAAAACAGAAAATAATACAGAGATAAAAACTTAGAATAAAGGTATAAAGGGTGGCCTTATCGCTGAGAGCGATAAGGCCGCCCTTTATGCTCTTCCAGGCAACCTTGGGATGGACTGGACATGAACGAACAATATAGACGGTGGCACTTTAATAAATAATTGATAACAAATACACTAAATACCTACATAACAAACATTATAATAAACTTACATAGACATAAGATAATGCAATCAATATTTTATATGGATAAATAATGCTGATGCAGCAGTTTTTTGAAGATAGGGAGTGATTTTGCACATCTGATGTCCAGAGGGAGAGCATTCCATAGACGGGTAGCTTCATATGTTTTACTAATACCCTAATATCTCCCATTTCAGTTCCTGACAGTCCTCCGTGAGCGCGTCGAGAAGCGTGAAGCAGAGAAGCTAGTGAAGCACGTAATCAAGTCCGCCGTGAAGTTAGGCGTGCTCCGGCGGCATGGCCAGCTGTCAGCTGCTGATGAGCGGCAACTGGCGGCGTTCCGGTCCAAGTTTCATGTGAGTGACGCAATAATACATTTGAATAAAGCTGGATATTTCACAAACCGAGAAAGGACAAGACTTAAACGGAAAGGGACCGGGTCAGCTGCCTATCTCTGGTGTGTAAGGCCTCGATCCAGTTTGGGTTACTGCAGCATACCAGTAAACAGTAGCGTAACTATACCGTTCGACGCCCGTGGTTGACCCCGGAAATTCATCGAATGACCCCTGGAGCCAGATTGATCCATGCTCAATATTACGCGCATACCTAGATTGACTTGCCATAATTTTTGACAATTTTTTTGCACTGTGTATGTAGCTGTTTGTAAACAATTTCGTGTATTGATTTTTTTGTCTGTGTTTCATATCATATATGTTTTATCAACATTATTGCAGTAGTCCAGTAACATCCTGATGATCGTAGGATCTATGTATTGGCAAATGTCGTGTGGTAACTTGACATCCTATACGTACATGCCTATTCGCCTACACTCGGTTGACATGTGGGTGGGGCCTACTAAGTATAACATGGGACATAGGAATGTTTTTTTTATTTCGTTCACAAAGTCCATGATTATATAATACTAGCTGCGCGCCGCGGTTTCAGCCGCAGGCTATGTGTTATTCTGATATTATGTAAGCTATATTATTGTGAAGTTTCATCAAAATCCATTCAGTAGTTTTTGCGTGAAAGAGTAACAAACATACTAATATAGAGTAACAAACATACTAATTAGAGTTGAAGCTTATAAATAATGAAAATAGTTTCATTCAAGAACTAAAAAATATTTTAATTGTCAAAACGCTGTATAGCATCAAAGAGTTTTTAGAAAACGATTACAATAGATTACAATAAAATAAAATCAGATATCCCGTAACATCACCTTACCGAGAGTAACTTTTTGTTGTTAAGGGGCCTCCGGAGGGACGAATTCTTCATACAAACGTAATACCAAAATGATTTCCAATTCAAGCTTATTTCTTTTAATATTGTATTATTTGTATTTGAATAGTATTTATCTAGTTTCCTAACTAGATTTTTTTTTCAAAATACTTACCTAAAATTGAAAGCCAATCGCATTTTGCACATTTTTATGCGAATTTCTTGCTATTTGTTTCGTATTAAAAAGTTTCGTTTTATTTATTAAAGAACATAGCTTACATTGTCTAGTTACAGAATAACAATACTTTGTGAAGAATACAAAAAGTTTTCAGTTATAATTTTTGGTATTACGGAACAAACCAAATTTTGAACGGCTAATATTGCTAACGCGCACGCATGGGGCGCAGCGCAAGGGTTAAACAGGGACAGCGATATTCGGAGCGATTTTTGCAAGCGAGGGTCGCCGGACCCTTAACTTTTATAATTTTAAGAATATAACATAATTATTATGTTTCCCATACATAAAAATTGTACATTACCTGTTTTGACGAGTCGTATCCTTAGCATAATTAAGGTATATATACATATATATATTATATTGTACACTTTTATGTAAGAATTATGACAATAAAGAAATCTGAATCTGAATCTATACATACATGCTCATAAACTTTCGCGTTTATAATATGAGTAGGATTTTGAAGCCTCCTTTTAAGTATAGAATAGTTATTGTACTAGGAGGTTTCGCTCTTCCTTGGTTACATTAACTGGATTTAACAAAAACTTTTACAAATTATAACATTATTATCAAAACAAATAATAACATTATTATCATAACAAATAATAACATTAATATCATAAAAATAATGAGTTATACATTAAAAGCAGACGGTAGATAAATTCACTATTGACTATTGTTGTGTGGTCTAAGTTAAAAACTCAAAGCGTTCAATGAAAAATAAAATATTGTTGTTTAATTTATATAAAACTAGCTGCACCCCGCAGCTTCGCGTGCCTGGAAATCTATATGTCAAGTGGTTTATAAACCTTACTCTAGAATCATTAAAAAAACCGCAACCAACCGTTGCAGTTTTAAAGATCTAAGCATACATACAGGGACAGACAGACAGTGGGAAGTAACTTTGTTTTAAACTATGTAGTAATTAATTAATCTGCTATCCTGTTAGTTTGTTATAGTGTGTCTTTCATGTCTGATATAGGAATGCATACTTTAATCATGAATTAATTAAGCATCTGTATCTATTTCAGACGGTGTTAATGGCAGTGGTGTCGTTCTGCGAGGTGGACTTCTCGTATGACCGCGGGTTCCTCCAGGATGCTCTGCGTGAATCTCATCAGTCGCTCAAGTAAGTTCCACTTTTTCCTTTTTGAAGAGAAAACCTCTTTAGGCATTGTGAACTTTTTGGGTGAACAAAAAGCGTGAAACTCGCGTCATCGTCACCGCACGCTTCCCAGTATAAATAAACTATAAAATTAGGTACTTAGTTTTTACTTCTATCGGCAGGCTTCGTACGCTCTTTTCAAGTAGGTCGTCTATGTCAGTCTCTCCGATCCGTTCGGATTTTTAGGCTGTGTTTAGGCGTGAAAGGGTAACGGACAGACTGAGTTATTTTCGATTTTATAATTTATAAGTATAGATACTATTAGTAACCGTATTGTTTGTGTTAGTGTGTATATCATTTAAACTTCATTATTTAATTACTTACCTTCACGTCTTATAATTTCTTATTTAATTACCAGGCAGACAAACAAAACATCATTCATTAACTTTCAAACTACTTGGGTTTTTTAATTGTGTTTTCGTAGATGTACTTTCCTTAAATTAATTGGTAAATAGGAGACAAAATTTCCAACTTAATAACAATTATTCATTAGACATAATCAGAAACATACGCTATTTATATAACAGGAAAATCGAAATCTTCCTCATTCCTATCATGCACCATACAATTTTCCCCATTTATTCCAGGTCAGTGGTAGAGCGCCATCTATCGGACAAGTCCGTCTCTCGGCTCGCAGGAGTGTTCGCACTGGCCTCACGGGGCGAGCTACTGGACTCGCTATTCGCCGGGCAAGTGAGCGAGGACGTTCAAAAACTCGCTCGTATGCTCCGGAAAGAACTAGACCGAGGTCTGCTATAAGGTATTCCGTCCCACCCGTAGATCTGAAGTTATGACTACTGGATAGTCTTTGGAAGTAGATCTTTGTCTTTTGAGGGATGCCGGAGCTAGTCTGGGAATAGAAAAGGTGACTTAAGAGTCTCTGGAATGTACTTCACAAATGTGAGAAGAAGATGGTTTTGAGGAGGCAATTGTAGACGTGATTGTAAGACATGGCGTGTTGGTAACTGGATGTACCTAATGCCTTGGATATTGTCCTGTGAGAGTCAGTCTAGATATTATTCGTAATATACACGTTTTCGTCAACAATTGCTACAGTCTAAGACAAAGGAATGAAAGTCAACCCTATTGACATCATAATACGGGCCAAAGTCCTAACCAAATCCCTCACCTTAGTAGCCCGACGAGGTAGAGTAGTCAAGTCTACCTTGCCGACTATGGGATCACTAATCGTTATCTCCACAAATGGAGATTGGATTTTAAATAAGAAATCAAAGATAATAATTAAGCTGTAAATACTTTAGCACGATGTATTCTTTGTATTGGCTTGCATATTATTTATTGAATAATTAGTATACCGCGATATGTTTTTATTTGGGTGTTTGACGCTACAGCAAAAAATGATAGCAGCCCTTAGCTTCTATAACACCCATAATGCACTTTCACGACTATAGGTCCAATTTACTTCGGTAAATACTTATTAACCTAAAACACCACTTATGTATATCTACACGAGTATAAGTATTCAAATGCTCATAGAATTCGTCTCTGCACTTTTTTGTCAGATTTGATTTAAGGGTATGTATTTAACCTTTTATCTCAAATGATGGCTTTTGGCCTAGCCCTTTGGACTGAAAAACTGACTTAAGCTTTATTCGAATACTCATTATTAACCTAAGAACTTTAATATTTGCCACATAAAGTGTTACCAGTGCTTATGCCGAATATGACAAAAAACGTAATATACATGACATTTTAAACTTGCCAGTTTCTCTATATTATTATATAGAAATTAGATGCGACTATGTCGATGAGGTCTTGCCTCTACAAATTCGTTATTACAGCGTTCTCTAGATGCATTTAGTAGTTGTAAATATTATTTTAAGATTTTTACTCGTGACAATTTGATGTATTTACACTGTACTAACCTATGGCTTGTTGAGTTCATGCACTTTAAACGTAGTAGGCATAGTTATCTTTGTCGATATCTTATTTGACGTCTCTCTTACTATCGCTTTGCTACGCCCTTCTAATTGTTCAGAGTGTATGCACTTAACAAGTTGTTTTGCAACTAATAACAGTTACCAATAAGTAATCTACAACTCTTATATCCATTTATCTAAGAAAACGAATCTAAACTTAATCTATATCTTCAAATGATTGAAGAATTTTAACCATATTTACATTATGTAAAAGGAATAGCTAGGGACCTAATACATCCCCTTGTTCAAATATTGTTTTAGATTGGTAGTTTTTAGTTTTGATTAAGATTACTAGGTTATACTAAGTGCCGAATAAGGTGGCAATACAGGTCGTTCACGACTTTCTGCACGAAATCGCAAAATGAATGGAAATTTATCGCTATTCTGTCATCTTCCCTACAAACCTAAAGCGATACCAGTGTCTTTAGAGTATCGTGGTATAAGCCTGAAGCAAAAGACAACCAAGACAACCCAATATATTTCGAATACGGGAATAATTACAAGTTGTCAATGAATCCACGAATTCTAATGCAAGAAATTACCAGAATTATTCGAAATTGGTGATATTTTAATTAAATATTATAGTTAAGAGTACCTTTAGAGTACATACCTATATAAGAGTACTGTAATCCGAATTAGAGCAAAATTTTATTTGTGTCCCATTTTGATTTCGTGAAGGAGAATGCATTGATGATTGCATGTATTGCCAAGCTATCTGGCACTTAGTATACTCAAAAGAAGTCGTTTGAAGTAGGTTTCTTACTTGAATCTTGTTTAAGTATTTTGTATCGAAATATTTGACTTCGGACCAAAATGTTTGATATCAAACAGTTCTAACATATCTGGAAAAAACGTTCATATCTTATTTTCTAGCAATAACGCTATCATAGACGTTATGTGGTAGTCTCTTCGTGCTCACATCTACTCGTATCTTGCCTAAATGTTCTGTGTCGTCTAATCTAATAGATACTCTGTGTTCGATGTTTTGATTGCTGTCTGGAGATTTATGTAGATCTATAATATTTATACCTTGCCATTGATCAAGCTCTTTATCTGGATACAAAGTATTCACCATTGCCACCAGTGGCGGTGACTGGGACATTTTATCTCGATTGCCACCAGTAGTGTCAGAGATGGTGGTGGCAATTGGAAATAGATTATTAACAATCAAATGTAATTTTACTAAGACCACATTGACTTAATCTTTATTGATAGTTAAGGTACTATTTGCATTTGTGTGGCTATTTATAAGATGCCAGTCAAGGGAAATAGTAAATATATAGTGTTAAACACAGCGCCATCTAGGACGCTCATGTAGCACTACGTTCTCATCTTGCTTAGATCGATCACTCCTTATGTAGTTCGGACAGCCGCCGAGGCGGCGCTGTTGCACGGACTATATAAGGAGGCATGGACGGTGGCGCTGCCCGCTTCTTTCAAACGAATCTTGTATACACAAACGTCACATTGTCTGAATAAATCTTCTCTCTGTTATAGCTTTAATTACCTACATTTTACATACAGAGAAATAAATACAAGAATCTCCAGACCACAAAATACTGTATAGCTAGATAAAATCAAAGAGACGTCCATGTAGGGATTGTATTAAAAAGACAATATGAATGTGCAAGTAATTTAAATGTTTTAAAAATGGGTGTTTCTGGATTGTAACTTTATTTTTTGATAATAAATGTGGATTATTTGTTTCTGTATAAGAATGTTTAGGAATTTTGATGTTTAATTGTTTAGATCTGATTTTTGGTGTTAGATAGGGGTTTAAATGTTTAGATAAAGATAACGCAGTCCTAAAAATATTATTAATCACAGATCGAAAGCAAAAAAACCTAAGAAAACGAAGGGACGTGTTTTTTCTTGGTTGTTACGAAATACCAGATAATGTTTGTCTTAATAGCTTTCTAAGAAAGCGTACTTTTTAATTTCAATCAGCTGATGTCCAATGTTTTTATTTAAAGAGCACGAAATAGCACTTATCGTGATTTTTTGTAGATTTTAATAGTTTTACTGATTCATAATGATCGTTAATTTCACTATTACAGTGAAGTGGACGCTTTATGCACTGTTATTATGAACATATTTTTGTTAAGCTGTGTTAATGTAAGTATGTAATAAGATTTGATATCAAAATATACAATTGAACTAAAAAGTTGTTTCATTATTAGATCGAAAGTAATGAAGTATTAAAGTTAATACAAAAAAATAATTACGATTGAGCCTTTTGATCGGTATCATTAAATTAGGCGTGATTTTTTTTTTTCAATTTGGCGGGTTCGATTCTCATTTCAGACAGGCGATTATTCTAAAATCTTTGAATGCAGTTTAAATTGTTTTAAAAAAAAAATGAAGTCTTCTTTCAGTAAAATGTTCTATCTACAGTATTTAAGGTACGTTCCCTCCATGTGGCATGGCTGTAGGACGCCCTGTATATGTAATCTAATGAGGTCGATTTATATCCATAAATAAAACAAACAATTATTGTGAAAGCACCAGTCAATATCTTTTATTCACTAAATTTCCGATATATTACAAATCTGTGTGAATAATGTGCTGGTACATTTAGTTATATAGATACGATACATATATATGTAGAATACATATCTAAAACTTATCTAGAGACATTATACATATCTTGATATTTGCTTTTAATCTTTGAAAATTTCATCGATATTGGGAGAAAATGTGATTCTAATAATGTCTCTAAATACGGAATATATGACACGGTGAAAGCTCGGGTAAATTCTACATTCCTAAAATGTTTTTTAGACAGAAATTGAAGTTTAAATTTCTTATCTGATATACAATACAATACCATTACTCTTTATTGCACACCAAATAAAACAGATACACAAGACAGGAAAAACAAATACAGATTATGAGTATGTTGTATAATGGGCGGCCTTATTTGCTTCGCTTCGATTTCGCTCATAGCGATAACGCTGTGAGCTCTACTTTTAAAATTTTGATAATATTTATATAGTACGGAATAATTTGTTACAACATTATCGCTTCACATATGCATGGAAGTGGATAATATAAATTATTGAAAGAAAAAAAAACATGACAAAAAAAGTATTAACACTTTGACTGCGAACTTTTTTCGACGACTGCGATCTTTTTTTTAACCTAAGCCATTCGTGCTGCCGCTCTACACAGCGGTTGTGTTGCGGCGCACATGCGTTTCGTTCGAAAAACATTACGGCTGTGCTGAGTCACACACATCTGTATTTTCTCAGCCGCTGCGCTAGTGTGGATTTACGCATATTAGTCACTTGTAGAAAACACATACGGTGTGATTTCAGCACTCGAAGTGTAGTTAAACTAATTAATTGAAATTTTACGAATGTAGAATAAATCCCTAACTTTTGCTTCTATCAGTTGGTACTTGCGTGCTTTGCATCTAACACTCGGAACATTTACCATTAAGAGATACAAAAACACAAGGGGCTCACTGAAACCGAGACGTCACCTACTAAACTTACTCTAACAATTAGAATGTTAAGCAAATCGATGAATAAAGCGATGTTATTATTTACATTTACTACCGAATGGAATGTCTAAGTATGGGACTTCTAAGGACATAATTTATTTTATAAAGAAAATATATAATTTCGAATAGCATCGTCACCTAAGCTTTGCCACGCTTTGCCTTCAAGCAGAGCTTTTCGTTTACCCTTGACTACGGTACCTACGTTTTATGTTTTATTGTAACATTATACATATGTTTTTAGTTTATATTTTTCACGATATATAGGATCTGAACTATGAGCAAGTGGTATTCGTATTGAGATCAATTGTTATCGTCGGTGAAAGCATTGGACACACGTGATGCTAGAAAACAAGCTTAGCTTCAGGAGCTTCCATTATAATCTAAGGGTAACTAAACTAGTATAAAATAATCCCGATTATCCGTCGATACTTCTTCCCTATTTTTAACTATACATACATAGCTATACTAAATACGAGTATTACATCTGTTACACCTATTTCGAAATCGCTTAAATGCTATAATTTTCGGTTTTAAGCTTCAATTATATTGAATTTAATCAATTTCATATGGTTGAGTTGGAACAAAATTTGGCTAACACAAAGTTTAATTTTGCTTTTACATTGTTTGTTTTTTATTGTAATAATAACATTTACAGTGTCTTACATTGAGATATGTAGAGAATTAAAGTACATTGAAGAGAGAGTAGACATCTACTGCCATTTTTAGAATAAATCCCCGTGTCATTTTCAGGGTAGGCATTACTTACACAACATTATTTTGTAGGTAGATAAAATGTAAGTTTTTCAGTAACTTTGCACTGATTACAATCATCTAGCTACTTTTAAGATTTAAAAAGATACTCTCGCTTCAAATTATTAATATCTACATAAAAATCTAGGTGTTTAACATGTAGTCCTACATTTAAGGTAAATGTATTCGTAAGGGGACAAGGGAATTGATTCATAATAATATAATACTGTGCGTTAACTTAATGATGATAATAATGATACAATTCACTGTATAATGAAACTACTGATGAAAGTGATAAGATAGGACATCAAGCGCTAACCAACAATGCACTGCTGTTTAGGTTATTTTTATCATTCCTAACGTAGTCCGTGCAATACTAATAAGTGAATATGGCTAAAACAAAATTTACTAAATAAATAATCTTTCAATACCTAGCTGATTGATAAAACGAAAGACGAATTTTTAATGATTGTTATATGGTAATTTTTATAGAGGTTGTTCCTGTGCCAAAAGCTGTAGATCACTTGGGAACGTCGCAAGAAACTATCAAAAACTATAAAATTTAAAAATATAATTATACATTTATCATGATAAATACGAGTATATTTAGCGCCCTCCCACCTTACATAAAGGCAAGCACCTTTACACAGAAACCAAATTAATGTCAACGATCCACTCGCTTTGTTTCAACTACGTTTAATAAATAGTGTCCTAAATTAGAAAGGCCACCAAATTCACCACGACACCAACCAACCTACAAAGTTCGTCACCTATCTGCAATACCCCGAAATACGCTTTCACGTATCACGGATTAAATTCCTATATATATTTATCGACACGAAGAGTGTAGCCTGGTAAGTTCTTACAATGATTTCGTTGGGCTATCAGCAAAAGTAACTCTTTCCAACCTTGCTCGGAGCAAACATTCCGAGAGTTGTAGATGTTACGTAATTAAGAGACATAATAAAGTCTTCGAAACTGCCAATGGAATCAAAAGAAATTCAAAATCTAGAAGATAAAATAGAAGTCTCTGCTAAGTTCTTCAAATAGTGGCGTGATATCACATATAATTTAACTGCACTGACAAACCAAAAACTCTATGAGTCTGTAAAAATATATGTTTAGGATGAATCATTTGAATGGCAGTGCATTAAACGGATCAAAATTATCAAGTTTCAAAACAGTAGGTAGTACTGCCAAGACAGAAAAGTATCAAAATCTCTCTAATCTAATAGACGTTCCGCAGCAATCTACGACCTTGTCACATTCCCAACTACCAATTCCCGAACTAACATATTTTCCCACCAGCCATCCTTTTCCCCACTAACAACCATCTCCCTCCTTTTACCCATCTTCCCCTCTTTCTACCACCTCCCCGTTATACCCCCACATCCTACTCCTTCAGTTTGTGCCAGTCAGCGATCTGCCGTCGTGGTGCGGCCTGCACCTCGCGCCAGTGATGACGCGCTGACCCCGACCCGTTGGCTCCTAGCTCCAGTCTACCGATCACCTGAAATATTATACAAATTTGAGAACCTAGCGAGTTTATGTAAACAAAACAATTGAATACGGAATTTTATTTACACAAATACTAGTTTTTTATTAAATTCCTCAATTATAAACCACATGATAGGTAACTCTTATAAATATAACGAGACTTCTAAAAGTTTTGCTGTTCTATGGTTAAAACTTAGTTGTACATAGTTATCTCGACGAAGCACGAAATGCGACAAAAAGTTAAGGTATTATTTTCGCTTGTTAGCAGAACGCAAGTACTGCGACTTATTTGGTTGTACGTACCTACGCAATAAATGATGCACAAGTGGCTAGAGTCTTAAAAATTGTTGAGTGTTTAAAATTGTACTTTCTGTCTACGCAATATGGGGAGGCCTATGTCCAGCAGTATTGGGTAGGCCTATGTCCAGCAGTATTGGGGAGGCCTATGTCCAGCAGTGGACTACTAAAGGCTGATGATGATGATAATGAAGAATAGAGAAAGAAGGTATGGCTTTATGTGGATGTCATAAAGCCATACCATATTGCAGTTATAATCTACAAAAGCATTTCAAACTCACAAAACTGCCTATATCAACAGCAAAAGCACGACTTAAAGGTACAAGTCCGAGACGGGCCGCAGACTGCAACCGCAGGCGACATTGCGGCAAGCGGCTGCGGTTGACCGTTATGCTGCCCGCGGTCGCGGTTGCTTCTATTCTATTGCCATGCACGCTCGCGACACTACTGGCGCTGCAGTCGGCGGACGCTGCGGCGCGGCCGCAGGCCGCAGTGTCTCCGCGCTTGGAATCAATTTCATAGAAGCATAGAAACAAATAGTGTCGCTTGCAGTCTGCAGCTGCAGTCAGCGACTTGCGGTCCATCTTGGAATTGCACCTTAAAGAGTAAAGCGTGCTCACTAAAAGCTTGTACGTATTTAGAAAAAATGTGCAGTAAGTTTACCTCGCTACTAACCTCGTTCTTAGTGAGGCGGTCCCAGTCCAGAACAAGTAACTCCAGAGACACGTGGTCGAGGGTCGCGTTGGGCGCTGCGGGCACTTCGAACACGAACGACTCGTTGAAGACGGGGTTCAGTGTGCGCTTCTTTACGTGAGTTTTCTTCTTGGCGATGCGCTGGCCGTTGTATAGCAGGTACATTTTCACGTAGCTGGAAGAGAAAATAGTAAGGTTGTAGCATTTTCCGTATCACTACATAGAAACAAAGTCGCTTCCGGCTGTCTGTCTGTCCCTATGTATGCTTAGATCTTTAAAACTACGCAACGGATTTTGATGCAGTTTTCAGCTGAACTATCGAAACCCAACGGTATTTTCATTCAAATTTCTCAAAAATCTGAATCACTCCCATCGAAACAACTACGGCCTATGTTAAGTGCCTACGTAGCTCAGAGAGCTATGTACGTAAGTGCCAAGCTGACCAGCTCTAATGGAAAAACATCCTCGGCCTAAGATCCCCCTTCAAAACAAGCACTATCTATACTCACGGGTCCGCCAGTCCGGTGACGTCCATCTTGGGTAAGTTGCGTGCCTTCAGCAGTACGACAGTCAAGCGAGCGGCGGCCGGCTGCCAGCACAGAGACACTAGCACCTCACCGCGACCTACGCTGCGCATCTATAACACAAGACATTAACTACAACAAACAACAAACTTGAAAATAATATAGAAGATATTAACTCAAACGTGTAACTCGACAACGGAGAAAACGCCTCTCCTATTATCATGTATACCTTGAGGCTGCGCGGTTGTATCTCGCGGCAGAGCGCCATGGCCTCCCCGCTGTGCAGCTGCAGGCTCGACAACGGAGACACCACCTCTCCTATTATCATGTATACCTTGAGGCTGCGCGGTTGTATCTCGCGGCAGAGCGCCATGGCCTCCCCGCTGTGCAGCTGCAGGCTCGACAACGGAGACACCACCTCTCCTATTATCTCATCACGGGAATATCTGAAACATTATACGTGAGGTTTGCTTTAGTGAGGTAACAAATTACGAGTCAATTTACGATTTGCAATCAATCTTATACTTAATTAAAAAATTGATAAATCAAGAGTAGGGTTGATTTTTGGTTGATTCGTATCATCATCAACAACAGTTTATGTTAGTCCACTGCTGGACATAGGCCTCCCCCAATGAGCGCCATAGCGCCCTGTCTTCAGCATCTACCTGCAGTTTTTCGCAGGTCGTCATCCCACCTGGTCGGAGGGCGTCCAAAAGTCGGGGGACTGCTAGACAAATGTATGTCTAGCAGTGGACTAACATAAGCTGCAAAATACTCGTATATGTATATTGAGTTGCAAATCATAGCTAGTTTGATGGCACAATGAAATTATCCTTTGATAGAAAAGTTGCCTTTGGACGTGAAGGCTGTGTTTTATGATGTTGGCAATAAAATGCGGTAATTCCTCTACGCTGTGTGAATTATTCAGCATTATATGTATAATAAACGCAAAAGTTTGTGAGGATGTATGTTTGTTGCTCTTTCACACAAAAACGACTGAATGGATTTTCATGAAACTTCACAATAATAATAGCTTACATATCAGAATAACACATAGGCTACAATTCATAAAGATACGCGGGCGAAGCCGCGGGGCGCAGCTAGTTTATTTAAGATTTTTTTTAGGGAAGACTTGAATAAGCCCATCTTTTTACCTGTCAAAGCTGAGGACGACGAAGTGCAGGGTAATGGCGCCAAGTTGTTGCGGAGCGAGGCCGTAGAACGTGAAGTCTTCATCGTAGACCGGGCAGCGGGTCTTGCGGACCACCCTGCAAAATAACATGGAAACAATACAATGAAATCATATTCGTATACGTAATGCGGACATACCACCCTGCGTAGTACTAAATATTATGTATGTATTCAAACCGCTTAAGTTTATAAATAAAAAACCCTATATTGGTATATATTTTGACTTATTCCAATAATCCCCGTTGACAATCCCCGTCAAAACGGGGATTAATGAACTTTTTGTTATTAATTTCCCGTTGATGCCGATGCGAGCTCGAACGGGGATTAGTGAACTAAAAAGTTCATTAATCCCCGTTACGAGCTCGCATCGGTTGCGTCAAAAATAAAATAAGTACCTGTAAGAATCATGTTTTTATTTATTTATAAGGTAAGGACTCGCTTATTGTTTTATAATCAAATTAAATTGCCTATTTTTGCAACACAAAACACCAACTCTTCCCTCGGATATCGTGAGAGGCGACTAACGGATATCCTATCCACTGGGGAGTGGGTAGCAGCGCCTCCTGCAGAACAATCAACCACCGAACTGCAATCCCCAACCCGCATGCGTGCGTGTGGATTATGAGCATTACCCCCGATATAAAAGCCGGCGGAGGCCTGTGTCCAGCAGTGAACCAATATAGGCTAGGGAAGGCGTATAAGTTTTGCTTACGATACATTTTTTCACCCAACTCTAAAACCGAAGTCTGTTTCGTTGTTGATCAAGCGGGCAATTTGGCAAAGCTCACACGCCACTTTACCAACCTCTGCCAAATTTTTGAAAAAGCTGTATATATAACATTACTCAATTACGAATTTTTTCTTTAAGTAAGTTGTAATATGAATTACGCTTTCTCAGTAAGAAATACTTTTTATAAATTAACTTCTTTCGGTCACTTAAAAACTCCTTAAAAGCTACCCAAGCCTCTCAAAGTCTTGGAAAAAGCACTTAATACGGCTTGTACAACTTTGTAATTCTAATCCTGCTTATAAGAAATAAAAGTTAAACCAATGTTATTTAATTATATTTTTCTGCTGAAATCTAATAAGATCTAATTAACTGAATTTTCTAGAAACCCGGCTCACTTCCACTCTCGGTACCTATAGCCACGCCCTGCTGGGGTACCATTGTGTCTCTTATACATTACCTAGATACTAAGACCTACAAATGTATACAATTACGCAATAAAATAAATATGAATATGAGTAAACTTCCTTCGGTTACTAGATTTATAACACGGCATATGTTCAAAGGCATAAAAGAAGAGTTACTTAAAGCAGGTATCCATACAAAAGGTAAAATAATTACAAATTGAGCACCCAGTGAATTACCGCTAATTAGGAGGCTAATTTATCGTATCCTTGGCATACAAATAAAGGAAAGTAGGTCCTTTAGGGAATGGGAATGACCTAATTAACAAATTTATTACTTATTTAGAAATGTGTTTGAGGACAGTTTGAGGCTGAATTTACAGAAAACAACGATATCCTTTCTTATTTTGTGTGACCTTGCAAGGGACCGTTGGAACAAAACCTTTTTTGAAAGTTTTCATGGAACTTATTCTTGCGTTAGAATTTTACTGAAAAATGTCCCTAAATTTTCGTCCTACACATTTTGGATGATTCATTCAGACTTAGCGTAATTATTAGCGGAGATCTTTTGTGTGTAGGCCGTTCAAACTGACTAGACGCGTAATGTGGCAGGTCTAATTTGACCGAATACGACGCGACCGAAGATACATTTTCCATCAGCTATGTACCGACCCTCACACCCCGCGTATTGAAGATCTACTCACCTAGTCTTGACCTTGTGTTGTTTGTCGGGCAGCAGTTGGAGCTTCACATAGGGATCCGGTCCGGCAGGTTCGCGGCCCGGGAGACCCTGGCAGGAGACCACGGACACCACCAGAGCATTCTTCTCGTTCTCGTACCTGTAATGAGAATGTTTGGCTTAACATGGTGTATAGTTTAAAAAAGTTTAGGTAAAGGCCTTAACACGTTAACTGCGAACTTTTTTTTGACCTGAGACTTTCTTGCTGTCTCTCTACACAGCAGTTGTGTTGTGCCGCACAAACGTTTCGTTCGAAAAAATATGTTACGGCTGTGCCGAGTGACACAGGTTTGTGTTTTCTCAGCGTCTGCGCAAGTGCGGATTTACGCATAATACGCTTATCCTATCCTACTAATATTATAAACGCGAAAGTTTGTGAGGATGTATGCAAGTATGTTTGTTGCTCTTTCACGCAAAAACTACTGAATGGATTTTATTGAAACTTCACAATAATATAGCTTACATATCAGAATAACACAGGCTACAATTCATAAAGATATATCGTATATTATCTAAAATATGTATCACCACGCAGGTGAAACCGCGGGGCGCAGCTAGTACGATATAATGGAGTGATTTCAGAGACCTATACATCAAGTGACGACAACTTAACACGACGTGACGAAGTGTGAAGTTTGACAGGGAGAGAGATTAGATTTTTTAGTGGCAGAATAAATCAAACCTATCCAACATAATATTTAATTCAAAAAGAGAAATACGCAGAGATTTCGCCTCTGCGGTAGGTACTCCCAATTTGATTTAATCGCTCGGAGATTTCATGAAAAACAAACTCATTGATTTCAACAACTACACGTAAAAGGTTAAGGTAAACATGAGTTAATAAAGCACCTTACTTATTTATGACGCAATGTCCGATAATTGGGTAAAATTGCTTGGTTAAAGGTGAAAAGTTCAACGTAATTGAACGCATCGTAAGGTAGTAAATCAGATTAAACCCAGACGAAACAACCCCTATACAAAGAACCCTACATCGAAGCTTATAAAATTCATAGAGGTTGACAATTCTTACGACAAAATAAAGTGTAGGCTAGTAGCTTTATTGAGGTCAACAAGCACTTGCAACAATATTTTTTTTGTAAATAACGCGGAAACTTCAATCAAGCGAGAGTCAGTAAAGGTCGTGATTACCATGGAAATATCAGAGCCAAGATAAAATGGAACCTGCAAAGCCTGGCTGATGAAACCATCTACAACAACAAATAGATGTTCGGAGATGGCATTTATATTTAGCTATGGAGGAACCCACGCTGTGGGATTGTGACGACAAGGTTGAGTATAAATATTCACAACAATTCACACAGCGTTATCTAGCCCCATGGTAAGCAGAGCTTGTGTTATGGGTACTAGATAACTGATATACATAATACAATACATTACATAGATAGATATATTTTATTATACATAGAAAACAACCAGAACACCCGGAACAAATATCTGCAGATCGTACACACAATTGTTCCGAGGCGGGAATCGAACCCGCAACCTCCTGCGTCGCAGGCGGACCTTCGCCCACCGCGCCACATCGGTCGTCAAAGTATAGATACAGCGGCGTTCTTTGTCAGATGACCCGTTACGAAGTCAATTTCTATGAATACAGAAACATTTTAAAACTAGTTATTTATTTTCGGAATTTTAAGAAAAAATTTAATAACAAGCTGTTTTTGTATAAAACAGCTTGCTACTAACATTTTTCTTATATAGATAGTCCAATTTAAAGTCCAGCCTGAAAACCAGTGTCACTATCGTCCTCGGTCGATAATGAAAACAAGCTAAGATTGGACCTTATTAGCCGCGCACATAGGGAAAGACCAGTTTTTCTAACTCTTGGGAAACTACTACACGCTACTTTATGTTAAAGTTTAAATCCCTACGACTTGTTCTGTATATTTGTGTTATTTCCTTTTTTTGTAACACAATAAATTCTTATATTTTTTTTAAAACAGCAAATTAAATAATATAAAACCAAAGCTAATGTAGTTACTGCAATGACTCATGAGACTTGGAACGTGCCAGATGTAGGTATCTCATCTAATCAAAGTGTGTATTCTGGACCTTTAATCTCTAAACACTTTTTATAGAAGTTATCTCAGGGGAGAAGAGCAAGAATCTATGGTCGACTCATATTCACTTTGATTTACACATCAAGACTTTTCCTTGCGACAGTGGCGTAAATTAAAATTATATATTTCCCAACTAATCCTACTATTAACCGGTTAAATGAGAGTGAGAAAGCTGAAAATACTATTTTAGGATTTGGTGTGGTTCAACCCTACACAGTATAGCTGTAGCAGACGTCAAATATGCAAGAGAGTGAGCATAAATCCAGCCTACTTTGCCCCAGGGAGGAAGCTGACATATTGTCGCAAATATTCGTGAAAAAATTTATAATGTTTTTAAATGAGTCGGAAAAACCGAGACATGTACGTCGGGGTTATGTAAAAAGGCAATTTGAACTCTGGGGAGACAAGAGTAAGGACGTGTAAAGGGTAATAAAATGTTGGAAGTTGATGGGACGTTCTTTTAAGAGATAAGGCTGACTAGGTCTCGCATACAACACGTACTTTAAAACTGTGGCATAACATAATCAAATGTTTACTTAACTAACTATATTACTTCATTGACTAATCAATGACATCTCAGTTCGTTCGAAATCAAAAACCACTTTAGAGTCATCGATTTGTGTTTATTAAAGAAGGTGATTTAATTTCGAACGAATTTTCTCGTAGCAGAATTCTGTATAACACTATTTTGTTTAACAACTTCAACTTCTTGCTAGATGGCTCTGCGTCTGGATTGACGTAATTCTGCCAATGTCCGTCTCATGATAGCATCGTCAGAAGTAACTTTGTTATCTCCTGTTAGGCACCTGTCATGTGGTGTACATGTCACCACATGACAGAAACTCAACACAATGTAAAATAATATCCGAAGCTTCAGCCGAAACGAGACCATTTGTGTTTTACATAATAAAGTTCTATTAGGCTTATTTCGTAATGTAGGTCTCCATTTTCAGCGGAGGTTCTTTAGTAAATTATGTCTACCCGTCTTCATGAAAAGGTTTTTATTTCACTGATTTAGAAGGTGACCTTCCCTTGCTCTAAATTTGTTTCGCAGAATTTTCATTTGGTTATTTTTAGGTTCAGACAAGTTAGTTAATTTTCGTTATTTAATCTATATCAGGACTTGATTGCCTAAGTTCTAAGCCATGAGAACAGAGCTTTAAAACGTAACCTAATCACTATATAGCATAAAATAAAGTCGCTTCCCGCTGTCTGTCTGTCCCTATGTATGCTTAGATCTTTAAAACTACGCAACGGATTTTGATACGGGTTTTTTAATAGATATTTAGAGTTATTTAGGAGGAAGGTTATAAACCATTTGACACATACGGGATTTAATCCCGGGCGAAGCCGCGGCGCAGCTACAAAAATCTATAAATCTACATATATTTTATTTAGCCGAAAAAGCGAAAAACACAGTAATTTGTTGTTTGCATGTATACTCTGAAATTTACCGGAATCTTGCGTGTCAACCCTATGAGAGGGTACATCCATTATTTTCTTGAAAGTGACTTACAATTTGTACTCGTGGTTCAGGACAAGTTTATAGCTTTCGTTGGAGCAGCTATAAAAGAGCTATTCGTTTTATTGGCCCCACCAGCCGCTAATGTCTTTCGGTTAACCGCACTAAATCTAGGAATTTCTGAACTATTTGTTTACATTTCGTATAGAAGTACTTTTGCTAACTTATTCACAAAGTTTCTAGGTGAACTACGAGGCGAGAACTTCAATGATATAAGAAATCTTCTCATTTCGATAAGGGCATCATTATACAATAAAGAATATGTATTAGTTAGAATCCCGCGCATAATTGACCAAAACTTTGGAACAAACTGAATAGAAACAAATAGAACAGAACAGTCACAACCAAGAACTAATATACATATAGTGTGCTTAAAATTTAACCTGTTTTTCCATATCAAATAAAATTTCCTTATACTTAACCTACAAAAATTTCCCTCTTCTACGAAATATCGTTCTAAATAGACTCCTTGGTAGAAGCAAGTAAAGGTACTCTAGTAATTGTTTTGCAGACAAAGGACGAAGCCCGAGCGCGGTATTGATTTCCACGGGGTTCCCGGTTCCACTAGGTTACCTAGCTACCACTGTACGTCAGCACTAGGGACCTGTACTACCTGCTGTATTATGGATGAGGCTTGCACGTGGCTTTGAAATACAAAATGGAGCATGATAGATTTTTATCTAGGTTTTCTCTATATAAAATTTTGTAGGGGGAGTCTTTGTCTAGCATGTAGTAGATATATTAATGTAGGTTGTTGATGTGATGATTTATTAAGAATGGAACGCTAGCAGTATACGCTGCTAGCGTTCCATTCTTAATAAATCATTCTTATATCTAAAAGAATACTTTATATATATGGACGCTTCTTATATCTAGAGGAAAGCTTTCTGTATAATATACGCTGTTGTATATTATACAGAATATATAATTATTTATTATCTGTACTTATATCTAAACTACGCAACTCATTGATTTATTGGTACCAAATAATTAGTACAAAACTACGAATCGAAACATAAGTCATATTAGACCGTGGTGGACCGAGGTGTTTCCTGAGATCTGGACCACTTATGTGTAAAACAGTAAACTTTCATGATTTTTTTATCGTAATTTTTTTAATCAATATTGTTTTTGACATTAGAGGAACCAAAAAATAATGTTGAATTTTATGTCATTCGAGTTTTATACCACGGGGATTCCGTGATCTAGGCCTAGTTTGACAACCAAATAAAAATTACCCCAATATGCCCACTAGTGAGACAAATGAAGTACCTACTCCGTTATTATACATATGCAATTTTCTTCATTATATAATTACAACTCGGTCACAATATCTGTGCACCTTGAGCCAAACATTTTGTATGGCTCAAGGTGCACAGATATAGTGACCGAGTTGTATATGTCTATATCATGCCTGTTTAATATAACTAAGTATATATAACTATACATAGCCATGACCGCGGCCTTAGCCACCACACACGCGACCCTTATACTTGTTTTCCACTACAAGAGTCGTTATAATAATGAGCCTAGAATATCTGAGGTAGACTGAATCACCTCTCGTTTCTGCGAGTCTCTAGAGTCACAAGTAGTCTCGTAACTGTGTCGTCAACTTCCGAAGTGTTCCAAGTTCATGTGCTTGACATAAATATTATTTACTAGCTTCTGCCCCGCTTCGCATGCGCTTTTCTAAATATAAAAGTAATCTATGTCCTTGCCTGAGATACCGTCTTCCTGACAAATTTTAAAAAGACCCCCATAGACGTTTTATTGTAAAAAGGTTACAGACAGAATAACTTTTGCATTGTGGTGACCCAAACGTTGAACACCATTCAGAGAATATACACTGAACATTAAATTTAAGCTTAGAAATAAGCACTTAGACAGGTCATATTTTATACTATTCATTATTATCAATTAAATTATTTTATTCAATTTAAAATATTTTATATACTTCAATTTTTTGTCCACCTGTGGAAGAAGTGAGAAGAAACCACTAGTATGTTCATAACTTTTGTGTGTAGTACGTACATTTGATTTGCTTATCTGTCAGTTGGTAGATTTTGAGTTGGAGCAAAACTCGTTCCAAGCTTTTTTATCTTCTAGGTAATCTGATATTTTGTGTTTACTGTGACGTCATGTCGAGACACTATGTAATGTTATGGCACAGAATAACTGTAGTAAAGGTTTAACTTTCGTAGGATAGAATAAAATTTAGCACACACAAAAGACTGAAGGAAACCACAGCAGAATGTTTTCGATAAACAAAGATGGTTTGGATAATTGTAATCCCTATTCGCTAAACTGAACTTTAACTCTAGGGTTCTAAAGATTCATTTTAATTATTCAAAAACAATTTACATGTATGAATGAATAAATGAATTACAAAAAAATCTTACAGGTATCATAACATTGACTAAAAATTCTAAACAATTCTAAATAAAATAAAAAAATAGCTATTTGTACTTGTAACTTTTTTACTTATAACTTAACGATTACCAAAAGAGAGCCTATTTTGCAGTGGAAAGCTGGTTTGAATCACATTAAGCTATCCGCTTTCAATCGTTAGCCACGTCAGGCACAGTTACTTTGCAGCGAATGAAGTATTAGGCCGCGCACTTTGGATGCGAATTTATATCGTACGTAAACAAATGAATACTGTTCGTACTGAGTTCGCACACTGAATATAATAAGAATTGAATACGTTTTTCACCGTCACATGGTGTCCCGGTGATACAGCACCATTTTTAACTTCAAAAAAGAAGGAGGTTCTCAATTCGACTGTTTTTTATGGTTGTTACATCAGAACTTTCGACTAAGTCTATCGATTTTTTTATGAAATCTCATTTGGTCTAGTTCTGACTATGGCATCCATGAGAAAATCACCAGTCTTTAATTGGCATGAAGTATGTGCGCGACAAATAACTCAATATCACGTCAACGGATATCGATGATTATGACGACCGATGTTGCGCGGTGGGCAAAGGTCCGCCTGCGACGCAGGAGGTTGCGGGTTCGATTCCCGCCTCGGAACAATTGTGTGTACGATCTGCAGATATTTGTTCCGGGTGTTCTGGTCGTTTTCTATGTATAATAAAAAATATCTATCCATGTAATGTATTGTATTATGTATATCAGTCATATAGTACCCATAACACAAGCTCTGCTTAGCTTTGGGCTAGATGATGCTGTGTGAATTGTCCAGCATTATTTATTATTTATACTATTATTTTTTTTAAACTAAGTTTTAAGCCCATTTTCATTATTCAGGAATTTGAAGTCGGTTTATAGTTTTTTCAAACACGCCAAATTATTAATGTTCAACGCACTTATGTGTGGTGAAATCACAATACATTCGAATTGTTTTCGCACGTATACGCAAGACTAATGGAGTACTCTGAAGGTCGGGATTATTCGTGCGTATTGGTACGGTTCCGCACGAATCAAATTCGCACAAACGTTTCTAAAGTAAGCGCTATAAACTCATTAGGTACCCTTTGCCACTGCCACCTGACGTCATTAAAGTGTTTACCCTTTCATGTGTCATTTCCACAATAGAGCTTTAATCTTTTACGTGAATCATCAAATAAGCTTAGAATGTACAATTAGACGTAATAGTTTAGTTATATCATAATGATCGTCATCATCAGCCTATGTTATTCCACTGCTGGACATATGCCTCCCCTAATGAGCGCCATAGCGCCCTGTCTTCAGCTTGACGCTTGTAGTCTTTCGCAGGTCGTCATCCCACCTGGCCGGAGGACGTCCGCTACACTACGTTTACCGAGGCGTGGTCTCCACTTTAAAACACGTTTACCCAATACGAGACATGGCCGGCCCACTACCACTTCAGCTTGCTAATTCTTAAGGCTATGTCGGTGTTGTGTTTCGTATAGATATGCATTACCCAACGAATTTATTCCTAGCCCGCGGCTTTGCGAGCTTTTCTTCAGAGTAAAATATTGCCATGTAAAAAGTAGTAGATATCTTGGTTGCCTGGCAGAGATCGCTTATTAGTAATAAGACTGGCAAAAGTCACTTAATTTTAAATTTTTTATTGTACACAGTTTCTTATTTTTCTTTCATATTTGACGACCGATGTGGCGCGGTGGGCGAAGGTCCGCCTGCGACGCAGGAGGTTGCGGGTTCGATTCCCGCCTCGGAACAATTGTGTGTACGATCTGCAGTTCCGGGTGTTCTAGTCATTTTCTATGTAATATATAGTATTATGTATATTAGTTATCTAGTACCCATAACACAAGCTCTGCTTACCATGGGGCTAGATAATGCTGTGTGAATTGTCCGGCATTAATTATTAATTTATTTATTTTATTTATTTAGGTAATAGGTAGATGGCAAAACAAACCACCCTTTGAAGATGTACCTAAGTGTAGGTTTTAGATTAGCATCAATTCCATGAAACCTGTGCGCTGAATGTGATATCGTCTCGTCGAAATGCTAAACACGTGTAGAACCCACACAAAATGAGCTGGCATACAAATTAGGGAATCACATTAAAACAGATACTAACGACGTACAAAAAATACCAGAGGCCAGGAGCATTCTAGGTATCTCTACAGGGTAATGGGTATTTCAGTGGCATTACGTGTAGGTACTGCAGGGGTCAGAAGCGAATTATGAAGAACACGTTCACGTGGAGATGAGACGAAGATTAAATTGCATGAATTACCTTCCATAGAAAGAAAAAACAAAACTTTGGTCCGAAGCCCAAGGAAATACTGTATACGTAGACCGATCTCCTTCTCCCATTTTATTTCAGTGTAAAATAAAATGCCGCCTAACTGTATATCTTTATAGTACCTATTGCAAGGCAAAAGAGTGTCTACAAAGTAGATATACTAAGTGAGAGATTCCATCGAAAAACTTTCAATCAACAAATATGCAATTGTTTATAAATTATATATGTATTATGCACAAATATTAATCAATAATTTCTGCTCGCGGCTTCGCACACGATATTTCTATGAAATTGTTTTAAGGTTATACTTCCCCATGGGAACTTATTTATGGGATGAAAACAGTCTATGTTTTAATCCAAGCAATTTCAGCCCGATGCGTTCAGTAGTTTTAGTAGTTTTGGCGTGAAGAAGTTACAAATATCCATCGATCCATCCATCTAAACATACAAACTTTCGCATTTATAATATTACTAGCTGCGCCCCGTGGAAATCTATGTGTCGAATTGTTTATAAACCTTCCACTTGAATCACTCTATACATATATTTAAAAAAAACGACATCTAAATCCGTTGCGCAGTTTTAAAGATCTAAGCATACATAGGGACAGACAGACAGCGGGAAGCGACTTTGTTTTATAATATGTAGTGAAGTGTGATGAATATTGGAGGCAACCGGCAGTATCTCGTCGTTGTCGCCGGTCCGTCGACTTTGGTCTGTAGACTCCTTAAGGTTGACTAACTCGTCGACCACTTATATTAAGCTATCCTTAGTACAAATTAAGGAAACAACCACCTTCTTTCAATAAATATTTGAATGCTAAAATCTTAAATATTCACTTACCGTAGCTTGAAGTGCAGATCGCCGAGGCGTCCATCGTTGTTGACTTCCGGTTCCGACTTGATCTTCTCAGTGGCGTTGGCGTCTGCGAGCTCCTTGCTCAGCGGTGCAGGTTCGTTTCCCGTTGGCGTGCTGGGGCTCGTGTGGATCGATGGCTACAAGATACATTAAGGATTAATAAAATGAAAATAGTGCAAGTCAAACTCGCGCAGGAATGGTTCCATACTAAGTACTATGTAAATCTTCTTAAAACCTCTTTTGGACTTATATTATTGATTGATTTTAATATTATTATACACTCATTTATTTAAAATTCTCGTAAAAATACAATTTTTACCATAGAAAATATATACAATAAAATATTATTATTTTATTGATACAAGCAAAAACCATTTGTGAAATATTTTATTATGTTAAATAATGCAGGAGTGAGTGTAAAAGAACACGAATAAGTAAAAATATATATGAAATTCAAAAAGTCATATTATGAGGTGTCATAACAACACAGACAAACGGAAATAGATAAAGACGAAAATAAAAAAACACGTTTGTTATAATCTGTGGTAAACCTGTCTATCGGAACCCTTTGGGTACGAAACCCTAAAAAACATCATATCCATAGTTTTTTCGTCGATTTACGAAGGATCAATTAATTTGATTTATTAAAATGCTACGCCGTAGCTTGCTACAGCGTAGCAGTGCAATGGTGAGCTACTTATAATAAAGGTTTAAGCAAGCTTGTCAAAGGAAAAGCTAGTAAAATGAAAATTAGTAGGTAAAAGAAAACATATACTCAAAAGTAATTTATACTATATTTACCATGATTTGATATTTTTGTATTTCGTTTCGATATGTCTGAAAATAAAAACTTACTCGCTGCGCCTTCAGTTATTCCGTGACCATGGCGCATGAAACTGTGCCGAAATATTGAAAATGAGAACTCAAAAATCAAATCATGGTAAATATCCCGTTATAAATTACTTTTGTGTTAATAACCATGATAAATTTATAATTATAACCAAGATTAAACCATACTTATAGTTATACATACAAAAAAAAACCCCCAAAAGGAACCTTTTAATAGATTCTGTAGAAACCTGAAATTGGGAGTCTGAAATCGCAGAATGAATCCAAATGCGTTTATCCTAATGGATATATTCTAGTAACGGTAACGGCAGTAGTTTGGGGAGCTAAGCGTAACGATATGATCGACAATACTCGTTATCGGGCAAGCGGCCGATTCAGCTCTATTCTGTCGATAAGATAGTCGTGCGTGAATATGGACGAGAATTTTAACATATGTATACCTATGTATTAATACCTGATATGCGACTAATTGCATAGAAATTTCCTAAAGTCGAAACTCCGCTATTACCTGTATTGAATACTGCCGGAATACATGTTGTTCCGGGTCACATACTTGCAAAACCCAAGTGTTTGATGACAGGCAGGTTATCCTTAATTAAATATGAGGATCAAAAGAGAGACTGGCTAAACCGAAAGGAGGACTGCAGTCAAACTTTAGTTACAATGAAAATGGGTTATAATGAAGGGTCTAAAGATTTACCGGGTTAAGCGGAGTCGGCGGCTGTGGCGTCGGCGGCGGCTGCGGAGTGGCCGCGGTGGGCGCGGTGGGCGCAGTGGGCGCGGTGGGCGACGGAGACTTGCGCAGGTAGTGCGTGGCCGATCCCGGGGAGCGCACAGCAGTGGCGCGCCGCGGAGGCTGGAACACCAGCGCTTTGTCCGGACCTCGTTTGCTTCCTAGACCAGGAAAAAAAATTAGGACGATCATAAAAGTCGGTACAACTCTGACGGAAAATACGTCAAGCGTATCATCGGTCGCGTCTATTCGGTCAAATTAGAGCTGCCACATTACGCGTGTAGTCAGTTCGAACGGCCTGTACACAAATGATCTCCGCTGCTGATGTCACGCCTAGTCTAAACGCATCAATCAAAATACACGTGGCGCGATTCTTTATGTCCACCGACTATGCGTTGACGGAAACGTAACAGACGCTGTACCCTCGACGCACGAACGCATCATCGGTTGAGTGTGAAAGGTTGAATGTTAGGTTGGTTATTATATTTGCCTTTGGCGCAAGGCGACCGATAATACGCGATTCATTTTCCGTCAGATACGGTTGGTGCAATGAGACTCTTTATTCCTGTCTTTAATTGTCCCGTTATAAACTGTTTATATGTATTATTACTTATTGTTTACTATTAGATACTATAACTCATGGCATCATCATCATTATCATCATCAGCCTAAAGCAGTCCACTGCTGGACATAGGCCTTCCTGAATGAGCGCCACAGTGCTCTGTCTTCAGCTTGCCGCATCCAGTATCTACCTGCAATTTTTCGCAGGTCGTCATCCCACCTGGCCGGAGGGCGTCCTACACTACATTTACCGAGTCGTGGTCTCCACTAAAGAACACGTTTGCCCCAGCGGCCGTCGGTTCTTCGCGAGATATGGCCAGCCCACTGCCACTTCATGTGTCCTGATAATACTGACCCAGTTTATGAGCCAGTGAGTTCCTGCGGCGCGACAGCCAGCAGACCAGGATCCCGAGCGCCGCCGCCGCCAGCCCGGAGCCCCCGCATACTAGCACCCAGAATGTGGCGCTGTGCCATTCGCCAGCTGAAATAAAATATATTTAAATAAATTAAATAATACTGGACAATATACACAAGGAAAGAGCGCTATGGCGCTATGGCGCTCAATGGGGGAGGCCTATGTCCAGCAGTGGGCTGCTATAGGCTGATGATGATGATGTAGGAAAGAGGGAAAGAGTAGAAACTGACAATCTGAGGCATTGTAAAGGGGAGCGGGAGCGAGTTAGATTAGAAACAGGAAGCGGAGCGAAGCGAATTTTTAGCAGTTGTCAATGGACGTTTGTCGAAAAAGAGCTGTTAAAATAGATCCCTACTTCTGGTACCGCCTGTTGAAGTAACCAGACAAGTTTTATGTTTTATATTTATATATATTTTATTGATGTGTATGTACTTACGAACAAAGTAAGAAAAGAAATAAGCTTCTATTTCAGTTATATCATACTTAGCCCGACTATTTCTAAGTTTCGACAGTAGAGAACACCCTTTATTAAAGTTGTCAAAGTTATTTATGAAAGTCTGCATCTATAGAAGAAAGTAGTTTTAGACAAAGCTTGGAAAAACCATTTTACCAGCTGCCATATAATGCGTTTGGAATCGAGGAAAGGATATTTTATTTCTTTATGTAGAGAAGGTCTCAAAAATATGTTATTCGTAGAGCGCCAGAAATCGTTACTTTTTTTAGATGTACGAGGAGAACCGTTGGTGGAAACGCCGTAATTAACCAAAATGATACAAAAACATTTGATGAGACAAGGAAAACAACGAGACACCCAATTTTACTAAAAATATATTAAATAGCGATCAGTTTGCGAGACGAAACTCCCACGCGAATCCGGTGACCGAATTTAATGATAGAATAACAAAGGTTTTAAGACAGCCTACGTATCGAAATATTAGGTAAAACAATAAGAAAGCCATAATTAATTATATATTCATCATCTTATATTAGTCCACAGCTGGACATAGGCCCTCCCTAATGTGCGCCAAAGCGGCCTGTATTTACGCATTCAACATCGGCCTGCAGTTTTTTGCAGATGGCGACTACGCATAAACCAACATATATAGTGGTTTCTGCAGAATATCAGCGCCTATCCTGAGTAGTGGCATTTATGCTGAGTCGAGACCTTTTTGCTGTAGTAACATATCAGTCTCTCTTTTTTAAAAAATATTTCTTGTTATTGTTTTTTCGTAAAATGTAATACTTTGTTTTTGTTTTGTACTGCAGCAGCGAATAAAAATAAATTTCTATGAATATAACATTCGATAGCCATTGCATGGCCTTCGTAACTGGCTTTCAATTGTCACTTATAGGATGGGTGGTTTTGCGTAATCGCTCAGGGCGTCCAGCACTGATAAATAAAAAAATATTATGTAAAAAATAATCCTGGACATTTTAACAGCTAAGAAACCAAAGCTTGTGATTACCAGATGACTCATACGTTTTAGTAAGTATTTATAACCTTATCCTACCTCTGTATAAATCTTCTTTAATGATATCAGGACGTAGTCGAAAACACGGGTAATAGTCACCCGTACAAACCACAAAAGGCACAGAAATGGATGCACGGTTCATCTCGTATGAATAGGTATATCAAAAAATATAAAAAACATAGATTCTGTCTCAACTGACATGGTTCATGGCCAACTAAATTCGTGCAATCAATAAGAGGCACTTTGTTTCCATAAATGTCGTTTACGACTAAAGTGAGTGCGCACATTAATCCAATACCGCTGCCACCCAAACAAAAATATGCATTCAAACATGGGCTTAAACTCGTTATATTAGATACATTTTACATAGTTATTTTTAAATATATGTAAATAACGACCGGAACACCCCGAAACAAATATCTGCAGATCGTACACACATTTGTCCCGAGGCTAAAATCGAACCCTCAACCTTCTACGTCGCAAGCGAACCTTTGCCCACCGCGCCACAGAGGTCGTCAAATAAAGTTTGTTAATCTGCTTACATCCGTAATGAATAAAAAAGAAACATACTCTCAAAACAAACATTGCTGTGCGGATTTGGTCAAAATAGAACTACGACGGACGAACCCTCGGATTGTGGTTGTCCATTGACTGACCACACGTTGCAATTACCTAGCCAAGTGTGGTTTCTATCTAGATTTAGTCAGTAGGCGAAGCTAGGGGATTGTTGTCTAGGGTAGAATAGAGCTGCTTTGCGAAGCAGTTTATCTAAAGATTTTACTCTAACTACCTTGAACCTTAAAAGAACCTACCTAATCTTTAAAAATAAAAATCAATTGCTGTTCGTTAGTCTCTAAAACTCGAGAACGGCTGGGCCGATTTAGCTGATTTTGGTTTTGAAATGTTTGTCGTAGTCCAGGGAAGGTTTAAACGGTGAGTAAAACATGGTAAAATTGCGCAGAAATTTCCACGCGGGTGAAGCCGCGGGGCGCAGCTAGTTAGTTATAATTATTGCATACTAGTACATATATTGATAATATAGTAACGCTCTAGTGCATTATTTAGACTTATACCACCTTTATACCAAGTTTGACGCAAAAAATATAATTGAATTTGGACATACCAACTTCTGAAAACCTTAAGTACCTAATCTATCTACTGATACCCGATATTTGATCCATCTCTCTACCTACTACATCCTTATGTCACCAAATCCCTCGAGACAACCTTGGAACAAGGTGAGACGAGCTCTCCAACAATCCTATCGACCCCTACCCACATACAATCTAACTTCGACCTTAATACCTGGATATAGAACAGATAAATGACTTCTAGAATCCGTTGGAAAATATCCACGGAAAATAGATCTTATTGCATAGGAATCTATTGTGAAAATCCATCCCTTGACGGAAAAATCTAAAATAGACTTTATTACCTGTAGAGAGGATCGATAGTTGATAGAAAAGCTATCTGAGCTTTTCTGACGTGATGACATTGGATCTCATTGCACTAGTATCCCTCAATGTCCCCTTCACGGTGTAATGGATTGGACGCAATCTAATTGAAAAGTGGAAAATGGAGGATTTATCTGAAACTAGTTTCTGGCCGCGTCTTCGCACTTTACCAACTTTACCAGGCTAAAAAGAAGCCTATGTCCGTTCCTTGACAAATTTCATTAAAATCAGTACAGCGGTTTAGGCGTAAAAAGGTAACAGACAGAGTTGCGTTCGATATGTGTTCGGATAGTTTTCTTTATATAGCTAAGATTTCGAATTTCAAAGAAATTCAATGTCATAATTTTTTTTCAAAGATCCCAGCAGCTTACGTTCCGTACGTAACATATTTTCCATCGATCAGGTATTCGCCGGTCGATGTTACATACCTACATAACTTTATTTCATGAATGCAACCTTCTTTAAGCTTCAAGGTAGAGTAAAAACTCTTTAGATGAATTTCCTCACAAAACATAAAAAAAACAACCAACACAAAAAAACCGGCAAATACGAACCAAAGAGAATACAATAACTACGTAAGAATACGAACTTTGAATTGTCTATGATAAAATCCCATTACGTTCCGGATATTTCAAAATTGCCTTCAAATCCTGACATAGCAACCCCCAACGAATGAAAGTAATATTATTCTAACTTTTGCATACAAAAATGTCGTGAAACACAATATGTAGCTTACGCTGGATCTATTTTAAGCTGCAGATGGGTGTTGTTCTCGCCTTCGTCATGTTTCTGCGTCATTGGAACACGTATGACACAGCTTTTATCCGCTTAGCTAGTAGGTAGGTTAGCTTAAGCATTAAGTTATTTCAGGCCGCTTCGTATACAGGGTGGTTTTTTGAGAAGGGCGGTGATGGCCAAGTCCGAACCCACGAGTTGGAGAAAAGTGGTGAAAGAAGTCATGGCCTCGATTTATAAGAAAACAATAATTGCATATTTACGTTCTTTTTAAATCTTTAACTTTTGAAGGAAATCAATTAGATTTTTTAAAATTTTTAAAATACACTGTGTTTATTGAACCAACGGATTCTGTTGCTGATAAAGCTCAATCTTTGCAAAGAATTGTATTACTTAAAACGGAAGAAAATATCAAATTTCCACATTTTCCACTATTTTCTTATTTTTACACAATCATCAAGATCACCCGATCTTGCACCACTTGATGATTATTTCCAATGGGGTTACGTCAATACGATTACGATTTTATGTTTTGTGCCTGTCAATAAACAGTAAATAAATAAAAAATCACCTAGGTAGGTACCGCTATAAAAAAATCATTATAAAAGGAAAAATAAACTTTTCTGCTATAGCCAACATTTTTATGACGCATCACGTTGTGCGATGACGCGCCGCCCTCACGAACGTCTTTCAAACGTATTACGACTTCCATAAAACGACTCTACTCTTAAATGACTTTGTTGCTAAATAAATTAATAAATAATGCTGGACAATTCACACAGCATTATCTAGTCCCATGGTAAGCAGAGCTTGTGTTATGGGTACTAGATAACTGATATACATAATACAATACATTACATAGATATTTTTTATTATACATAGAAAACAACCAGAACACCCGGAACAAATATCTGCAGATCGTACACACAATTGTTCCGAGGCGGGAATCGAACCCGCAACCTCCTGCTATGTGTAATGTATGCTGCTAAATGTATTTTATAAATAAACAATCAACTACTAAATCATCAACTAAGATTTTCCTGCGAGCATCATAATATCCCATATAAATATCTAAAAGTGTATCTAAAAAGAGTTGTATACTTTGAGTGCTGAAAACGCACGGTACGAGTTTTCTACAAGTGACTAATATGCGTAAATCCACACTAGCGCAGCGGCTGAGAAAATACAGATCTTTGTGACTCAGCAGAGCTGTAATATTTTTCGAACGAAACGCATGTGCGGCGCAACACAACCGCTGTGTAGAGCGGCAGCACGAATTTTTTAGGTAAAAAAAAAATCGCAGTCGTCGAAAAAAAACCGCAGTCAAAGTGTTAAAAAAATTAAAGCAACTTATTCCTCGTATCTAACTTTAAACCAGATTTATATAATGTAATTCTTTATTAACAAACAAATATTAGAAGTAAAGAAGATCCATATCAATACCAGTCGGGAGCGTCATCAATTAGAAAATATTCGATATATGTATACAGCAATGTTCGCGTTGCTCGCAAAGATATCTTCACAGTCACCTTTTTCCATTACAAGTGTGATTTTTCATCTTCAAGTCTTAGCTTGGTTATCGCAAGTTATCGCATCGATGTGAAAGTTTGCAATAAGATATCGATATCGTTTTTACCGAGCACCGATTATATCGATTCTCCATACCATACCGATGTAATCAGGTTCGATCACCTCGTTTGCACGTCACGGCTCCAGGGATTCAAACTTATGGTAATGTTTGTGTTTGCTTCCGGGGATTCGACTTAACAGGGTTTCGGTTCTAGAGTAAGTAAACTAAACATTGTCTGTGGAAATATTCCGGTTTAAAGATGTATATTTGCGAAACGTAATAAGAACAAAAGTCCAATTCCACTCCAGTTTCTATATTTTCTAGTGAGTAGATTGTTTGTCGTCGTCGTTTTAGGTTTTTACACTGAAATTCTTTGATTTATCAATTACGAACAAACGTGACTTAGAAAGAATTTGAATTGTTTTTTACCGATAGAATATGTGTAGCAACTGTTATTGCAATTTTAGAAAACCTACATAGAACAAGAGGCAAATATGCAATTGCGTGTTCCGTTTTTGTGCTAATCAGTACTCTAATTCGGTGTGTTAGACTACCAGCGTTGGCTGAAACGTAACACGCAATTGCGTATTTGAAAAAAAAACATGAAGCTTGATTCTTGGCAACCTTGCTTATGATTTCAACGCAACACCGAAGTAAATATACTGACGCTAGAACGGTAGAAGAGGCTTAATAAGCTTAGAAGGATAAAGAGGTATTATCATATACGTTATTGTCTATTCTTATGGTATTATTTATTTATTTCGGAACACCATCAGCTACTGTAATATCTATAGACTTAAAAAAGACAACAGAGAGCTAATAATAGGTATTCACTGATAGAATCTAAATAAGCTAAATTATGTGTGACCACTAACAACATTGTGACAAGAAAGAAAGCGTACATTATGGGAAACCATAAAGTGTTCGTACTTAAACTAGTGATAAAAATAATAGAAAACATAAAACATAATATGACACAATTATCAAGAATCGACCTAGACCTAAGTTAAGTGCCAAAAAAATCAAGAGACATTATGACGCTGACGCCTTGCCTTGTGAATGCTGGTATGAATATTATGTCAAAAGAGGCGGATTGAGCTAATGCTTATCTATGACGAAAACATTTGTAACTACGTATTGTTTCATGACAAGATGGAAAGGCATCAGCGGGATACAACAAGATTCGATAGGAAATGAAATGATGGAACCAGTGAAACAATTTTCGGCGACCGATATGGCACAGCGGGCGGGCACTGGGCAGGTCCGCCTACGACGAGGTTGCGACTTTGATTCCCGCCTCGATACGATTTATGTACGAAAATGATACGATTTATGTACATAAATCGTATATGTACATATTTCTGAAAAAAATCATAAATCGTATATGTACATAATGTGTGTATATTTATGTACATAGATTGGGTGTTCTGAATGTTTTCTATGTGTTAGTAAATATATCTACCCAAAAGTACATGGAATGTATTAATTCAGTTTAGTAGCACCTATCGCGGACATAGGTGGGCGACATCGATTCCCGCCTCGGGACATACATATATTTTTTACGATCTTTAGATAGAATGTTTTGGGTTTTCTATGTTGTAATAAAAATATCTACCCAAACGTACAAACTTGTAATGTATATCCAGATAACAAGTACCTATCCTTAATAAACGCTCTGCTTGGCTTGGGGCTAGATTGCCCAGTATTATTTATTCCCAGAGATTTTCATGATTGCTGATACTACTTTCAGATTTAGAATCCAAGATCTTTTATGTTAATAAAGACATTTTAGAATGATAACTTAACAAAAACTGATAACAATAACTGTTAAGATAAGAGCAAGGTTATCACTAACAAGTAAAATCACAAAATTCAACAAAGCATAATCTCGCATGTGGAGCGAAAGATGATAAATTTGTATTCGAAAACAAACGAGAGATATTATTAATAATTAATAAAAGCTTTCAAAACCAAAGTTTAACATTGTTTCTAGCTTCTGTGCTTTGCTGATGATATTATAATACTAATGTCGGTGAATATTTTCCACCAAAATTGTATATGTATACCTACAAAGAATGCTACATGTTTTTTAACCAGACCTTCATGATATAGGGATAGTTTCAAAAACAAATGACGGTTCTCTTTTCTCATGTAAGTCAAGAATTTAAAAGTAATAATGTCTGTAATTATCTCTTCGATAGCGAATAATTATCTGATCGAAGCGCTTTGCTTGCGTCACCACGGGTTACAATGAAACTTGAGCTTCTATGAGTGTTTACTTTCTCTCTGTCCTTTGTTTCAATCTAATATTCTGGGCGCTATAGTGCTCATTAGGGGTGGCCTATGTCCAGTTGTGGACTAAGCTGATGATTCGGTTAGCCGAATATTGTGTTTAATATTTAAATAAATTTACAGGAAAGTCGGTTTCATAGAACATCAAAACCAGAAAATATCATGAATAAAGTATGATTCTTTCTGGTTTTTTATTTTCATAACAGAAATAGTAGGCCTTTGCCCAGCAGTGGGTAAATCAGGCTAATATAAAAAAAACAATAGTTTTAATATCCTGACATATAGATGCATAAGATATTCATTATTGTTATTAAAAATTATATATTATTAAGGCTTATTTTAACTTTGTAGTTATTAACACTAAAACACTTATATTTACCGTGACATGTGGTGTTTTGGATTTTCCCATACTTGACAGACCAATGAATGAACACTTTATTGTACCCAAAATAACAAAATAACACATTATATCTAAATCTTACATAATATACAATGATCATCAATGATCAATATATACCAATGATCAAGTATAAATTGAATTTTAATATTTTGAATGCTAAAATCGAAATAATTATATTCATAATAGTTATATTATTTATATCATCGTACAGCTTTATATTATAAGTATCTATTTAAACGCCTTCTATTTTGTAAAGCCAACAAATTGCTTTGCCGGAAGACCAGCGTTGGTTGCTAGCATGCTAGTCATCCAACTCATGCTGAGGCCATTTTGTTACTGGACTTACATGATTACCTACACGTTTAGTTTACATTTAAATTAAAGTTTATTATGTCTGTGTAAGTCTTTTAACAAATAAATTCATTTCATTTCATATTTTAAAAAATTGGGAAGAGAAGCGATATCAAATAGCCAGTGGCCCAAGTTTGACTACCCGGAGCTCACAATGAACCTGGCAAGATTTGTCCCTCCTAAAATATGTATGACTCCTCCACAAAGACCGGGTCAAGCCAACGACCTCTTGGCTAGATTTGTTCCATGCTATTCGGTTGTATAGTTCTGAATAGTAAGTTTCTTATTATCTTTCGAAATTTTTATATTTCAATTTCTAAATTTTTTATAAGATTTCGTCTTTTGGTCGTTTGGCCACTTTTGGTCATTCCGAGTTACGTAGAAAATATACTGCGTACCTACCTTGATACCTATGTATTGGATTGGGTCATTTTCTAGAGCATTCCAGCGTTGCAAAACCTTGTAAGGCTTGCTTAAGTGTAAAAACACATCGACCTAAAAACCTTCTATGTAGTTACTCTTAGAGAATCGTCCTTTTTCTGTATAGATGCCAAATCATTACAAGGAAACCTAAAAAGTTTTTTGACTACTTATTTTTCTTTTAAACCTAAGAAAAAGGAAAAAATCCCGATACAGTGGAAAGATTTGATTCCAAGAAAATGAAACCATTTTGTTACCGCTAGAGATTTACAAAAAATACAAGAATTTTGAGGAAATATTGACCGCATCCTGCGGGTAAATATATCTTCAAAACTTAACAAAGTATTTCGAAGATTTATTTTAATCCGCAGTAAAAGGAAAAAAAATGTGCTGCAGTGGAAAGATTTTGATTCCACAAAAAAGAAGCCTTTTTGTTATCGCTACAGATTCACAAAAAGTACAAGAATTTCAAGGAAATCCGCAGAGAAAGAAAGCAACGGAAACGTTTACAAAAATAAGGAAGTTCCGAGAAGTGATCGATGTAAGTCCTGTACTCGTGTCCGTCCGGCACGTCCCATAGAAACCTTTCCCCTCGTCTCCGCCCGTACCGGAAACATCTTTAGAAACCTACGTGTGTTACGCATCCGCGCGTTATTCGTAAAAGTGGCCCAGATAACAATGTCAACAGATTTTTGAAGTGATAACTGAAAAGGCGCGTTGAGTACGCGTTAAGAACATCATGAAACTCGCGTCATCGTCACCGCACGCATACCAATATACGAGTACATAAAATATTATAAATAAATAAATAAATAATGCTGGACAATCCACACAGCGTTATCTATCCCCATGGTAAGCAGAGCTTGTGTTATGGGTACTAGATAACTGATATACATAATACAATACATAGATTGATATTTTTTATTAAACATAGAAAACGACCAGAACACCCGGAACAAATATATGCAGATCGTACACACAATTGTTCCGAGGCGGGAATCGAACCCGCAACCTCCTGCGTCGCAGACGGACCTTCGCCCACCGCGCCATATCAGTCGTCAAACATAAAATATTATAGGTTCACATCAATGTGGATTTCTGACAGTGTCAACGAAAATCTCGCAAGAAAGCCTTCGGAAAGCTGAAATAAATTACTTCTACTTCCGCTGCTTATACTGAGCTAGCTGCGACCAGCGGCTTCGCCCGCGTGGAAATCTTGTTGCACATTCAATGTGTCAAATGATTTATATGTTTATAAACCTTCCTCTTGAATCACTCTATTAAAATAAAACGCATCAAAATCCGTTGCGTAGTTTTAAAGATCTAAGCATACATAGCGACAGACAGACAGCGGGAAGCGACTTTGTTTTATACAAATTTGTATTATACTATGTAATAATATATATCCTACCTTTATCAAATCCCTACATTTAAACCTTATAAGACTATATTGAAACATGTTTTTGCTTTCACAGTCCCTCAATGACCTGTTATAAGAGACTTTAAACATAAAGATAAGGATCCTTTATTTGCATAAACATATTATGTTATTGAGATGTTACAAACAGGTATATTTCTATCATTTATGTAGACGAACTAAATAAAAATTGACCTGGTTATACAAAATGTACAAATAATGCAAAGAAACGAAAATAATATTAATTGTGAAACATATTCTTTGTAAAAAAGCTTATTACAAAATATCAGATTACTTAGAAGATAAAAAATCTTGGAACGAGTTTTGCCCCAACTCAAAATCTACCAACTTACAGATAAGCAAATCAAATGTACTAGACACATAAGTTATGAACATACTAGTGGTTTCTTGTCACTTCTTCCACTGGTGGAGAAAAAATTGAAGTGAACTTAGTGAGTGGTGTATGAGTAAGTGCTTATTTGTAAGCTTAAAGAAATAAAAACTTTTCATTTTCATACACCAATTTTACGATTAACTAATAACATTTGCTACAAATGAGAACTGTGGGCAAATAGAGCAGACTCTCATATTTCAAAAGCAACCCGATTTACTGAAAACGTTTCCCAAACTTCTCTTGAAGGGACCAATGTAAGTACAGATTAGAAAGGTTTTCTTTGAAGAGATGTTCCATTCAACGTATTTTCTTATCACGGTATTTTCTGTCTGAAATATTTTTCAGATTATTTTGTGAATTAAAATTGTGATACAAAAATAGACATTAACGTAAAACGTGTCTATCTTAAGTTATTTTTATTTATGTACATCAAGGGAGTTTGTAATGTTCAGCCCAAGTTAAAAAGCCCGGGAATAGAAACATTACATCTACCGAGAAACGAAATAATTATTGTTGCTTTTAGCTTGTGGTGCGAACAATTTGGTGCGAAACACCGCTTTACCAAATTATCAGCAATATGTTATTTGCTCGAGTGGGTCAAGCAAACCAAAGATCGATATCAGGGATCGATTTTTTTTCAATAACCGTACCTACTTATTTGTTTTTAAAGATAAATAATTTTAATTTTAAAGGTAAGTTTTGATTTTAAAGGTAAAAAGTTTAAATTTTAAAGTTAAAGGTAATTATAAGAGTAACACTCTACCGGTAGCGGTTGATTTTGACGCAGTATTACAAAGCCATATTACCCAATATGGAGCTAGAAAAAATAATGTCACCATAAAGCTCAACCGGGACGAACAGGCCATAACACTTTACAGAACAGAGCCCCGTTATGTCCCACATAATGTCTCGGCGGAGACAACTATACGAGGCAAATGTGACACAACTTTTCCATTTGGTTCGCTGTTCAGACCGACTTTCCACTAATCGTGGTTGGAATTTTCTAATAGCTTGAACTGTACTCCAGATTAATTATGTTACGTTGTATATTTATAATTCGTTTTTATATGATCAAAAGATATATATTTGTGTTGTTTGGGACCCGAAGGCTTACCGTCTTTATCCGCGTAGGCCCTGCTATGGCGTAGAACCTTCATAGAATTGGGCGGCTTATTAATAATAACGATGTTTTCATAACTAAGTCCCAACATAAAATGTTTTTCAATAAAGTATTACTATTTAGTAGTTACGAGTACTATTATTACTGTGAAACGGGCCCGTTTCACATGCATACTGAATGCTGTCTATTTCGCTCATACATCTCGACTTTTCACAGCACGTCGACCGTGCCGTACAATATTCGTGTAGATAGGGCCAAACGTCTCGTAAGTTATTTTCTCTTTAATGATAAAATTTTATAATACAGGTCGGCTTAAAAACTTGCTTATTCTGAGTCTAGATATAGTGCTTCTTGACAATTTTCAACTGTTGTTATGACTCACATACTATATCGATGATCTACCATAACATTTTAATCGTGCGCCAGAAATACTCGTACATTTGTATTTCGCAATTCCTTGTAAAATAAATATATTATATAGAGTAGAAATAGTCCGAAATAGGAAATTACTTATCGTGTCAAGCCTTTGTTGTTCTGCATGCATGAAAGCGATCTCTGGATTTGACGTGACCTATTTCAAGCGATAAATATAGTTCCTAGCCCGAGTGTGGCTGAGTTTCGATGGCATTTTGAAGAAATTTCAAACATATTGTTTGACCCTGGATAACTTAACCAACAGAAAGGGATCTAGAAATCTCTATAAAATACCTATTTCTATGCAGTGTATCCACTTTATTATAACCAATAGGCGACGCATAAATAAATGCTGACGCTTAAATTAGAGATTTATAAAACTTTTCCACTCACAAGAAGGTCTTACAAAAATGTTCGTATATAATATACATTTTATGATCACATTATTGACCTGTTTTGTGAGGGGCTGGTGCTTGAGGTAGGTTAATAAAACCTGTATTACCAAGTCACCAGTGCCCCCACTCCGCGGGTGTTATAATGATAGAACTAATACAATGAGTAGGTAAATTAACAGTAAAGTAAAGCAAAGTAAGCGAAGTCAATTAACTGCCTAATTTATAGCTATAAATATAAGATAATATACAAAATGCTTTAGAGAATAATCATTTTACATCATTTATGGTGCGTATCCAACTGGGAATATTTCGACCTTCGCTAAGGAAGAATTCTCGCCGAAGAATGTGCTGTTCCATTTCGCGGACGATTACCGGTTGCGAAAACATTCAATATCAGGTATATGCCAATGTAAATTCACTAAGCCGAAAAGGTAATACATATGTACATAAGCAAGCCCTTCCTTTAAAAAAAGTAATATAATATAGTATGTACTAGGTACCTGTGTATGTATAAATTGTACCATCATATGCATCATTATTTGTATCAGCCATCTTGATTTTCAGTGGTTGGTATATACATAATGTTACTACAAAAAAAACACGTCTTTTATTTATTTATTTATTTAAGAAGATGGGGAAGGAGTTTACATTATACACCAAAGCACTCACTATCCTATGTCAAGTTCGCTTATTGCCGCGATAAGCATTCCATGTGTGACTGAATAATTAACTACTGATGGTTCCTGGTTCACGTCATAAGGAACACTTGACTAGGATGTTAACTGAACTGAATATGCGAAAGTTTGAATGTTTAGATGGATGGATGGTTTTTTATTTATTTACTCCAAAACTACTGAATGGATTGGGCTAAAATTATTGCATATAGGTAGTTTTTAGACCAGGAATAAAATATAAGGCACTTTCATCTTTAATATTTAACCTCTTTGTCCATAAATCAGTTCCCATGGGTAGAAATAACCTTTAAACGTTTCCATAGAAACAACTCGAGTGGATCCGAGGGCAGAAACTAGTTAATTTATATCCTACTAATATTATAAACGCGCAAGTTTGTAAGTATGGATGGATAAATAAATAAATAAATAATGCTGGACAATTCACACAGCATTATCTAGCCCCATGGTAAGCAGAGCTTGTGTTATGGGTACTAGATAACTGATATACATAATACAATACATTACATATATAGATATTTTTTATTATACATAGAAAACGACCAGAACGAACGGATGGATGTTTGTTACTCTTTCACGTAAAAATTACTGAATGGATTTTAATGAAAATTAACAATAATATAGCTTATACATCAGAATAACACATAGGCTACAATTTATAAAGATATATTGTATATTATCCAAAATATCTATCACCACGCGGGTGAAACCGCGGGGCGCGGCTAGTTTATAATATTTGTTAAGTACTTATTATAGTTAAATATGATATAAATCTTGGTATACGTTTGTATCCTGCAGACATGCCTTGATAAATATGATAAATGTCTGCAGATCTAGAGTCTATAACTATTTTCTTTCGCAAGAATAATTTCGGTACGTAATTATAATAATATATTTATTATTTATATAGGTATATATATAGTACTGTTTAAGTATAATATAAGTAGCTTAGTATCATTATGAGTAGTATATTTTATTGTCTCTATTATATAGAGACAATAAAATATATAAAAAATATATATAAATAAAAATAAAATAATATAATATAATATATAAAATATACCTACCAAACTGTTGTCCACACTACCCAAAGGTTAGCAGGTAGAGAATGCTATTTAGCATTATGCTCGCCTATGTACAACTTTTTGTGCAATAAAGAATATCCTATCTATCTATCTATCTAATATGACTTAGGATTTGATTTAAAACATCCAGTTTTAATACAAAAGACATATAATAATCATAAGATTGTCGCGTAACGCCATTTTTACTTTTTAAGCTCCACCCTTTATAATCGCCTAAATAAGAAATTAGTATACCCCTTTACTCAACACAAGTGTAAAATGAAATGTACTGAATTCTTGTACTGTACTGTCATTGTCATACGATGACACAGAGGAACTGCTTGAATTTGCCAAATGACTACACATACTCACACTCACTCCTTAGTTGCTCTTGTTGCCCGGACTCTTAACACTTTGACTGCGATTTTTTTTCGACGACTGCGATCTTTTTTTTAACCTAAAAAATTCGTGCTGCCGCTCTACACAGCGGTTGTGTTGCGCCGTACATGCGTTTCGTTTGAAAAATATTACGGCTGTGCTGAGTCACAAAGATCTATATTTTCTCAGCCGCTGCGCTAGTGTGGATTTACGCATATTAGTCACTTGTAGAAAACACATACCGTGTGATTTCAGCACTCAAAGTGTTAAGAGACCGGTGACCTCAGGAGCACAGACACACACACACAAACACTCCCCACAAACACACGCACACAAAAAAAAAAATAACGTACAAAGTTACAATTATTTTAATCACAGGACTGCTAGCTTTACAACCAATTTACAGCCCAGCGTGTCAGTTGTTATCACGTGGCTGTTATTGTAAAAACAATGGAATATCAACATTATGAAAAATAAGCTTCATTTCCCTGAAAATGTTAGCGTTGCTACAAAGCGGAGTAGTAGGTAGCTTTTGGACTTACGTAATATACTTTTGTCTATTAAGTAAAAAGAGACATAAATAAATATTTTCTGCAGCAAATACAAAAAAAAATCACGTCAACTAAAATACAAGATGTAAAGTTTTTTTTTGTGTGACATAAAACATTTTTAACGTTTTCGTAATATAACAAAATAAACTTAAAAAAACATTAGTACTTTTGTAGTTTGCTGAATTAATTTGAAAGGAGATTTTCGCCGGCTTCCTCAGTAGGCTGAGCCTGTATCGAGGAAGCCATATTGGAAACTGATAACTTGTTAAAATAAACTGAACTGTTCGGATTAGTTTAGTGGTTTTTTTAGTACATTAGTTTCGTTTATAGTTCATGTTCGCAGTTCTCTGTTCTGATGAAAGCCGGTTCAGTTTAGTCTGAAAGCCTGGATAGAACTGTCTGGAAAGTTCTCCAAACCAATTCAATTAAAGAGGGTAGCCAGGGTACGATAAATGTGGATCTCTGGCCATCTCTGTTAATTAGTAGCGAATGTTGACTTATGGCTATTGATTGAGTTTAGATTCTTGTTGAGTTTAATTAACTGAGGCTTATAAAAGAAACGGGACTTTCAAGCGCCATTTCTTTATTTTTCGTGGTCTTCTCAAGATGTATGTGGACTTTATCATAATTAAAGAGCGCTTATTGACACTTGATAGACGGAACGCCGAAATAGCTCAATGAATTAGCAAGCTGAAGTGGCAGTGGGCCGGCCATATATAGCGAAGAACCGACAACCGCTGGGGTAAACGTATTCTTGATTGGAGACCGTGACTCGGCAAACGTAGTGTAGGACGCCCTCCGGCCAGGTGACGACTTGCGAAGAACTGCAGGCAGATGCTGGATGCGGCAAGCTGAAGACAGGGCGCTATGGCGCTTATAGGCGAGGCTATTATAGGTTGATGAAGACGGAACGCAATTTTCGAGGCCAACTTTAAGGAGACAAGGTAAAAAGGCTAAAGTCTAATTTGTAAAGCAGACCCGATAAATCATAGTATGATGCAGTGTAGTGCAGCTACTTACAAGTTTGTGCAGTCATACATACATCATACACAACGACAGATTTGACAACCTAAAACGGCTCCTAGGAAAACCCACGCTGGGAATGCTGGGGTAAGGTTGGGACCGCAGTTCGGTGGTAGATTTGTTCTGCAAGGGGCGCTTCTGCCCACTAACATTTGTCCCAAAGCGGGAATAGAACTCGCAATCTCTTGCGTCGCAGGCGGACCTACGCCCGCCGCGCCACATTGGGCGTCTATAGTGTAATATAAGTAGAACTAAGTGACACGTCCTTAGAGGTGATCCTTTACAATTGAATTGGTTACTAAGACGATTTTGAAGCGAATTTAATAAAAAAGTAGAGATAGCAAAACAATGTAGTAATGTAGTTTATGTTGGTTTAGTTTCGTCATTATCTCGAGTGGTTTTTCTGTACGATGATAATCAAAAAATCGTTTAATAGATATTGTGCAATCAGTTTAAGAGGGGCATTAAACTACATAAGTACAATGTGTGAATATTAATACAATCTCTGGTGACCTCTATCTCTAAAGGTTCAATATTCGTTGACCCAATGAGATGAACGAAAGCAAATAGAAGAAGTATTAATAGTTAAACTATGACGATCTTAAAAAAGGCGAATAGGAACATAGAAAACTGCGAAACTATTGTCCGATTGCGTTGTTCACCGTAAGACAGAGCTTTTCTTTACATTCGGCCCATTCAATTCAATGTAAAAACACCCTACATCGTAATAACATCTCATCTCATCTCCATAAATGATTATTAAACTGCGCATCTGACGATAAAACTCCATTCGTAGGCTCTTTAGCATTAAAAAGCCTAAGCTTTCGCGAGTCCTGGTGAAACATCTTCAGTGAACTTAATTCTCGTAAATTACGCGTAATTGGGATCCATGATGAAGTGAAATATTACTTACACGTATCGACTGGCGAAACAACAACCCCCTGAGGGGTCAGCATCTTCCTCACGATGGCCCCCGCGATAACGCTGCTTGACACCGACACTGTGGCGTTTTTTCACAACAATTTCAACCAAAAAGTCCTCTAATTTTATAGAAAATGAGGATTTCTCACGGAACGCGCTACCCAACAGGCTGTTTCAACATTGCACTATTGATTGAGCCGTGAGGGTAGTCGCGCATGCGTAGTGCTCGCGTCTTCGCGCAGGCGCGAGCGGCCATCTTGGGCCGGAAAGACGTCATTTGACAGCTGGGTTTCCGACGTGCTTCCGGGCGTCGAGTAATACCACAATTTTCCGATAACTAATTTCCTGTCGCTGCTCAGTGTGTTATGAATGGGATGTATCAATTTTCTTTATTTTATTATCATTTCTATCTTATTTCATTAGTTTTTCAGAGCTGTTACTTGTTGATACTACCTTTAGTAAATTATGTTCTCCTTTGTAGCTTTTACCTACGACTATTGAACTAACTTAACACATTAGTTACCTCCCTGCACTTAATAATTATGATTAGAAATAAATAAAGATTTTATGATTGACAGATTGTGGGGATCCCTACATCAAATAATGAATGCGCTTATCAGCAAACAACGTCCAGTAGTCGACTAGACTAGAGATGAGCTGAGATGTAGATTAGTCATGGCGATTCTTTGTTCACTGAGTGTTAAACGTTGGCAATAAAAAAGGGACCCATAATTATAAATTAAATTTTATTGAAAATCGTAAATAAATTTACATTAATAAATATTATTACATCACGTGTACAAACGTATGTGTGTAGTGTTTGTGTGTTGGTGGCAGCGAGCTGCGTGTGTGTAGTGTGTTTGTATAGTGTGTTGGAGTGCGGGTGTTTAGTATCCAGCCAGTTCCGCGAAGGTGGAGTCCATCTCATCAGCCAAGCTCTTGTACCTGTCCTTGTTGATTCCGAGCTCGTCTGGGGGTGATAAAACGATTTATTAGTTAAGGATATTAGACTCTATTACTATTGTTTTAGGGTGACATTCTAGAAATATCTTATAACCCCATTTAAGTGGTAGGTTAGGTACTATGAGTATTCTGTCGCTTGTCGCCGGTACCGGATACCCGGCAACCGTGACAATGCGTGTGAAAATGCACTATAGGTAAATGTCCTAAAATCTTTTAGGCCCCTAGGAAGGCCTATAAACAAAAGACTGCGATGGTCTCGTTCAATAAAATATTTAATGAAGATTTATGTAGATACTACGAGTATGTAGGTAGATAAACAAGGCCCTGACTTTGTGAAACGACTTACGTAGAGTCGAATCTCAAGTTTTTATAATTACCTACTTAGGAATTGACACAGTTAACTGTCGGACTTTTAAGTAGGTTAAAGAGACATTATCAATATCACGTTTAGGGTTCTTTTAATAAGAAGTGACATTGAAATAGGTACCTAGCTATCCATATAATGGATTTTTATTAACAATGAAAACGAATAAATCGTTGCTACTTACTAAGGATATAACGAAATTAATAAAGCATTTAGAAAATGTTTTAAGTATTGTTTTTAAAGCGAAGCAAAGGCTTTAGATCTAATAATAATGAATTATAGCATTAAATAATAAGTACATAGAACGGAAAGTACCTTGAAAGCATTTGTCCACGGCGGTAGCAGCAAAGCGAAAGACATGTTAACCACAAACACAGAAATCGTCAATACAAGGTGATCGTCAAAGTTTGAATGTCAGCAATAATTTGAACGTCATATTTCGTGTGATCGAAGTTTCAGAGTCAAAAGTAGGCAATAAAAAATGAAAATGAAATGAATAAGATCTATGTCTTGTGACGCTCAAATTGTTGCCACTTATCTTATGAAATATCACTACGATATCCAAAGGAATGCCAGCTATGTAAGTGTCTACAAATTTAGTGACAAAATCCTCTAAATATCGATAAAGGTTAGGGTTTAATCATAAAATAGAATGGTTTTGAAGAGGTGGGATGAGTGACTGTGTGTCTGTGAGTTTCGTTTCTATACACCGTGTTTTGATGAAGTAATAAAAATAAATAAAATATTTGGTATTTTCAAGAAAATTGGATAATCCTTATCATTATCCAGCTGAAACGATTGGAAATGAGAGTAGAATATAAGAAAAGTATCTGAAACATTGATATGTGCCAGGGATATCTTGGGTGGTCGGTACAAAAAGGTGACTTAAACTAAATGTGACAAGGGTGAGTTAGTATCCTGTGAGTTCGGCGAAGGTGCCGTCCAGGTCATCACATATCGCCTTGTATTTTTCCTTCTCGCTGAATAATGAGTCTGGAAAAATTAGTTATTAGATAATAAAGTAGCGTAGCGAAATAAATTAAGTTGTTATAAGCTTTAAGTTCTGCTTTAGAGAAGATATAATAATTCTTTTATGTTTATAGTTTATAGTTTATGAGGCTCGTTTATTTTGTTATTTGTTAGAATTTTGAAGAATTGTTATTTTTCGATCTCGAACGTGTGCCAAATGTTCTAAATCGAGCGTCTGTTTTGGCTTAATAATGTTATTGATAAACCAATAAATTGATTAACATTGATTTAACATTATCGTTTATCAATAGCACACTTTATCATCTTTATTATCTCACGTTGTCAAGCTTTTGACTGGTGCCAAATGCTTGTCAATAGGAGGCATATCAGCATAAAGAATGTTACTATTATGTAAAGCTTCTTTATGCTGTCACCAAACCAAACCGACCAACGTATTCCAGCCAGCAAGTTTGGTGAACAGTCAGCATTTCAAGTTATTCCGGGGTAAGGCAAGGTTATACCTTCGAGCCTGTCGACTTCCTTCTGCAGTTTCTTGACAGTCTTCTCAGCGAATTCAGCGCGTGCCTCAGCCTCTTTGAGTTTGCCGGTGAGGGTCTTCAGCTGCTTTTTGAATTCTTCTACGCGCTGGTTGGCCTTCTCCTCGGATACTTCCAGGGATTTTAGGGAGTTACCTACGACCTGGAGACGAGAATTTATAGTAAGATATTTGTTTTACATACAGAACTTTTGATTATAGTTTATAAATCGAATTTACTTATTGCTTGACAACGACGAACAAATAATTGTAGGTAAACAGTGTAGGTGCGAATTCCTAAAATTTCGGATCACAAATTGTGATTCTGTAAATTTTGTAGATAGGCTTATAATATCATCCATTCCCATATAAACAGGATGGAGTTTGATACACAAGAAGGTCAGGTCACAACGGATTACACTTCTGTGGTAAGAATGAGGTTCTTACCTTGAGTTCCTCCTCAAGTTCTGAGATCTTGGCATCTCCGGACTTGACACGGTCCTCAGCGACTTCGAGCTCGTCTTCAACGAAGGCCAGCTTGCGGGAAACCTGAACAATATGACTGTGTTTAGAAAATTATTTGGCACACACTAAACATCGAGGTACGTAGCCCAAACCATTGAATCTTCTACTTTTTCTGTCTATCGCACACCTTCTCAACATCAACATATTAAGGGATCAAAAAGTGTTGAATTTGGGTACTCGAATAACCAGAATACATTTTGTTTCCTTAGGGTCGTCAAAAAATCGGAATGTAGACCACTCTTAACGCTTACTACCTTTAGCTCGCCACTTAGTATTCAAACGGAAATCAGATTTGAGCTTGTCTCATGTTACGACTTTGCACTTTGCAGTTCTCGGCAATTTAGTAACTATACGAGTATTACATTTTTGGTTCTAGGGCCTGTGTAGGCTCTGTTCTTCTACAGGAGCAAGTAAAGGCGGTACCTCATCAGACTTGCCGTCGGCGTCCTCAGCGAGCAGACGAGCCTCCTTCAGCTGGTTGGTGAGCTGGTCCATGCGCTCCTCGTCCTGCTGTGCTCTGTTCTCGAGTACTTTGCACATACTGAAAACATAGAGATTTTGTTAGAAATGTTTGTTAAAACTTTAGGGGGCTCCGTGAAAATTTGCTTTAAAAGACAAAACTGTTTCGAGTGTATTCCTTCGACACTAGGCGCTATACGTAGGACGTACCCGCCTGTTCAGATAAAAGGAAAATCCATAATGTGTTGGCGTGTCCGAGTGTCCTAAACGCCTGAAGGTGAGGATCGACATAAACGTGTCCAACCCCCACGAATTGTTCTTATTTTATGTCGGTCATTCATGTATTTTATGTTAAGAGCAGTACAATAAATAAAGCTATTTATAGAAAATGTTAAGGTCCTGGAAAGAGCAAAGTTATCTATATTTTATCTGTTGCTCCTAAAAAGTATCGAGATTTTGAACTTGCATTTACGGAGACATAAATATAGCATGTAGGTGTCGACAGAAATCTAAATTGGCATTGCTGTTGACACCCACATTACTGTCATAATAATAGTAATTGCTGTAAAATTATCCGCAAAGCAGCAAAAATCCTTTACGATTTTTGCAATTTGAAATAATATAGGTCCACTGTTAGCCGTTTCTGTAAGCAATATGCGTTATATTCGCCGCTGTTATGATAAATCCGCTGCACAAATGCGCGACTTTGAAACGCAACTACTACCCCCATACATCTCCGAACGCGCGTCTCCAACAGCGCCGCCGAAACGCGTAACAATATCCTTTTCGAAGTACTTACCGGTTGTTCTCATCAGCGGACTGCTGTGCCTCAAGCAGCTTCTGCTGGGCAGTGCCGGACCGCTCCTCAGACTTCTCCAGATCCTCCTCAATCTGCTGGACCTTCCTGTTCATGGCGGCAACATCAGCCTCCGTGGAGGTCAGGAGCTTTTCTTTCTCTTCGAGGTCCTTGTTGGCCTGTTCCAGGTTAGCCTTGTTGGTGGTCAGGTCCAGTTCCACTTGGACCAGCTTCTTCTGGAGTTCACGGACTTCTTCGTTGACCTGGATGGAGAAGGTTTATTATAATTTGATCTCAAATAATTAACTAAAGGTTCTTTCTGAATATTGATCAGTTGGTACCTAAAATTTTTTAGTTTATCGGAAACATAAAAAATCTCTTTTCGAATAAGTTTTTCATGCGTCCTTGGGATATTTCTTTTTTACTTTCATTTTCTTTTCCCCTGCACGGCAATGACAATCCGACACCGTAGTAGCCTTTCGCTTTTCACGGTCTTGTACTGAGTCGTTCATAGCTCAAGCAGAGAAAAGTGGAAGCCAACCCTACCAGAATATACTTAGAGAAGTTTTATGTCGGAGGCCCACATCCTATTTATGTATATCTATTTGAAGGAAAACCAGAGGCTTATATATAACAGACTAACTAATTTATTAATACTAAAAATACTAAATTTAGGTGGCTGACCTACTGGACTAACTAAACTAACACCCGAATAGTCAAACTCAAATCTCAGGTTTAAGCACTTCTCAAGTCGCGATTTTTTGACAGTATTCAATGAAAATATGTAAAAAATTGGGCTTAAATCTGAGTAGCGTTGGAGTATTCAGCCCTCCGTACGGGAAGCTGGCGCGATGCTCTTTTGTTTTTTAGTAGATGTAAATAATCAAATGTTTGTTTATGGTTTGTTACCTTGTCAGCGCGGAGGTTGGCATCTCTGGCCTGTGCCTCGCTGGTGTCTGCCTTGTCCATGGCATTGTCCTTCTCCAGCTTCATCGCTTGCATCTTCTTCTTGATCGCGTCCATGGTGGCGGCTGTCTGTCTTCACTGCTCGGTCTCAAAAATACGCCAGTTACGGCCTGGAATGTGGAAACTGGAAATTAGAAAGGAGTTTACTAAGGATACTCTGTAATTTTATTGTAAAAAGACTGAAAGGATATTTACTATGCATCGTGTTTTAGTTTTTCCAATTAAAGAAGAGATTATTTCGTGCATCGAATTATAGGAACTGACCAAGCATGGTAAACATACCGATATTTGTGTGCTTTAGTGTTGACATGACAGTTTCATAAATATTTTTGTTGCCTACGGGATTGTTTAGAATTCTAGGGATTTCTATAATATCCATCCAAGGGGATGGAAAACCTCTGTAGCACATGAGGTATGTTTTCATCCTACGATGATATGAATTTGCGCCTGGAATATGCGTGAAAGCAATCTTTGAGCATTATTTCTGGAGTAGGCATATTCCATTCTGTATTCCCATATCACACAGTTAGTTTGGCTCAACGCCAGTGTTATGCATAATTGAGTGTGTGTGATACTGTTATAGTTCAACCTAATCGCTATTAAGGTCACCTGTGACACGAGGCTTTTAGCTGAATTTGAACATTTTTGAATTTGAAAACTTTGGAACTTAGGTGGTACCCAATTTGTACTTCTATTAAATTTTATAGTCAATTGTACATAGGCTTAGGATGACGATAGCTATTAAGCATTTTTTTATTACAAAACTTTTGATTGTTGTAATACTTAATTTGGTGAACTTTATGTAAAATGTTCCTAATTTACCTACTAGAAGTAAGTAAATTAGGAACAGGAAAAGTAAAAGTAAGAAAGGGCCGACGCCTGAATAATTATATTATTCAGAATAACAAATTTCATTTTCTCGTTTAGCCTGAGTTGTAATTAGAAGCGATACCTTAATGCCTCCTGCTCCTGGGATGAACATCAACATTAATTAAATCAAAACTTTGTCCGTGAGTTTGAGTCTGTTCTATTTATTTTGTTAGTTAGAAATAGAAGCCTTCTGAACACGGTAAAGTTTTTCTAGGCCCACTTTCAGTTAATTACGTCTATATTTTCAGCTGCGTTTTTATGAGATAACATTAAAATGAATTCATACAATCTATGTACCTACTCTCTGGTCTAGAATCCAAGGTTTTTGTCAACAAAAGAATTTATAAATAGAACCTTCTCAAAGACTGATAACTACAGAAAGTAACAAAATACAACAAAAAGGAAATTACTGCAAACAGAAACACAAACTTTAACAACGCATCGAAAAAGGTCTATACCTTCTTAGGTAGGTACTCGAGTTAGAAAACGGACGACACACGAATTAAAGCTATTTAAACCAAAATTTGTTTCGAACTTCTGCGTTCGCCTCCGATAATACGAGTACATAATTTATTGTTGTAATAAACGCATTTAATTTAATTCAAAACACCAATATATTGTTGACTCCTTGTTTTTTTTTTCAAAAATTATCTAAGGTTCTGGAACTGAGAATTTTCTCATTTCCTGTTACATTTGTCATGTTACAGAACATCCTATCCCTTTTATGATTCACAAAAGCTATTTGCTGCAGGGCATTTTTTAGGAACTTAGCTCAGGTACCTACCTAACTTATTTTTATTTTCTCAGTCTGTCTTCATTCAACACCCATACTAAGAAGTGACCTTCACACTTGTACTTAAAATTATAAACTTATTTATTTTCAATCTTAACTACGTAAACTTTCATAACCTTTCCCAAATATTTTCCTTAGCCAAGTCTATGAGAACATCATCTAAATTCGTTCAGTAGTTGTTTACATTGGCTTAACGTTTAAATGTGGCGGGAAATAGGTTAGGTTTGCAGCTGGAAGCTGTTATTACTGGCTTTATTACGAATTTTACTTATCTTATCACTGATTGATTTTGGTAGTATACCCGTTTCCTTGGTTATTAGTAGTTTCCTAACTGATCTGTTAATCCTATAATTGTATTAAATAGGATTAACTTGTCAATCAGCAAGAAAATATATGAGTGATTGTATTGTACTTAAGTAAATTAAATGTGTTTCTTGTTGCAAAAAGCCAACATCACGCGGTGTTCCCAGGCGGTCACCCATCCAAGTACTGACCGCGCCCGACGTTGCTTAACTTCGGTGATCGGACGAGAACCGGTGTATTCAACGTGGTATGGACGTTGGCGGTGGAAGATTCGAAAAACTTGATCACATCATAATATCACGTACATGATATGGCATCAATAATCATGTCACAAAAAAGCAAAAAGCCAACATCACGCGGTGTTCCCAGGCGGTCACCCATCCAAGTACTGACCGCGCCCGACGTTGCTTAACTTCGGTGATCGGACGAGAACCGGTGTATTCAACGTGGTATGGACGTTGGCGACAAAAGTCTCGAAAGACAATACTCGTTATTTACTCAAACGTTTCACAGATCAGATTCATCATTTCATACTCGTGTACATTAAAATCGACCCCAATTCATACGCCCGCCCTCAAATTAACCTGCTATAAAGTTTCTACATACAAACATACAAGATATATTCTTTACGAGACATAAAACTGCAGTAACGAGGAACTAGCCCGAATTTCACGGCGAAAATAACGAAGTAATGACGTAGCAGTATTTCTGGCGAGCTGACAAGTCTTGTCGGGATATTGTTCAGAAATAAACGTGTTTTCAGACTTTTTTACAGCTGTTGCATATATGCTAAATATACTAAACGCTGGGTTATGTGGCTTATAATGAATACACTTTCAAATCTCGCAAAATCTGACAAATTTCGACTAGAAAATCTTGTTACATGAAAAATAAACTTACTAAGCATTCAATAATTAATAATACGGTACAAAATGTGTATTTGCCTTTCAATTTTTAATTACATATTTCTATCAATTGAAGTTCAGAAACATGAATCAGTTAAGAATGAGTAGGTTCCTATAGAAAAAGTTTTCTTTAGGAATTCTTTAAAATTTAAAAGTAGGATTTCGTATATAACGAAGTTCGATAGATCGTTGTTTTTGTTGCTCTAAGTTAATATATCTACCATTACATAAAAACTCGTTACTGGCAAATACTTTTTGTTCTATAAGCATATAAAAAAATTGCATTATCAAATCTTAAATGAAGACTTATTGCCGTACCCGTACGTACTCGGTACAACCTAGTAATTAACTTTACCCTTACATCAATCAATTACCCCAAAATCAATCCATTACACCCCAAAATTGTCCTTGACATAGCTGCAAAGATTTCAGGTTGCCGAATATAGAAGGTTGCAAATTTCTTCTAAATAATCTTCCAATCTCTACGAAAAAGTCCCTCTTGGTCATTTAGGGTCTACGAGGCTACGTCGTAGATGGACAAAGTGCTACGTAGTAGAGAGCAACTCGTTTATGTCTTTTGTATGGAGGATTCATTACTTTTCTTATTGAATGAATGAATTCACACTTTATTGCACTTAAATACATTGCAAAAACCTTATTTTTCTTGGTGATCGTCGAGACCATGACCCGGTTTTCGATTGATTTACAATTAGGCAGATCACTGGTAGGTACAGATCCCACCAAGATGCGATAAACAGATGTAGACTCCTAAACCCCATAAAGGAACAGAAACTGCTAAAGCCTCTAAACGACAGGATAGACTGACAACAGAAATCGCTGAACTTGTATTTGTTTAATAGTCTTTGGAATTCTACTGCTATAGGACGGTGAGTAGTAGGTACTGGTACATTCACTTGGGTATATAGAAAAGTTCAAACCGAAGAAAAGTAAACTTTGACAAAATAAACTTTCAGGCCGGCTGTCAGGATGGCCGAAATTATAGTGAAACTTTGATTTCTATTGAACTAGACATATCACCAGTTCAAACACACTTTTAAATTGATAGGATTTAGTATCTTAAGTTTTATCAAAGAACGGATCAATCCCTGGTTGCGGATTTGATTTTCCAGTACTATTTATTTAAATATAAGTATAGGTAGTAGGTTATATAGAATCGTTTTTTGGAATGGGAGTATAATATGGCCAAATCAAAAAACATGAATGTCATAAAAAAATTATGACCTTGATTTATAAGAAAACAAAAACTTATTTAGTTTTTTTTTTGTAGAATATCGTACCGATAGATTTTTCAAAAAAGTGCATTGTTGAAAATTAACTGATATAGCATTTTTTTTATAATTTTAGTTTGAATTCTCCCGAGAATTATTGTCATATTGATTCTCTACCGAGAATCAATATGACAATTGTAAATAATCATTTCAACCAACTAACGACTTATTTTCTCTTACTCTGGGACAAAGTTTTATGAATATATGATACCCCAGTTCCATAAAATGTTATAGACATTCCAGATGGTTCAGGAAGCGGCGAGTTACCCGAGTTTATACGAGCTCGCTGCGAACTGAATATTTGAGAGCTGGAGGCGGTTGCTGGTGGTATAGATGGTAGGAGTTTCCTTTGATAGCGTGCCAACATTCCCCGGTTGTTAGTGTTCAATCGCTTTATTTGCGGATTCGGTTAAGTGTGAAGTTTCAGGTCAAATGAGCTAGTTTTAGAGGTTGATTCAAATCAATTAGTTGCAAAAAATTACAACGCAAAACTAGTATTTACAGGTGAAATAGTTCAGCTAACTACAGACTATTATCATTCTAGAGGTAGCCATTGGGCTACTTAGAGATTGTTTGCAATAGATCTGTTGAGATCCAAATCAAACCAATCGTTTGCTATTGGCAAAGGTAGATTTGATTCAAGGATCATTGAGTTGTGTTTGTATGTATCTTGGATGTTGAGTATTAAACTAATCGATTGTTTAAGCTGTTCCTACCAAATGATGTTGCTTAGCCAATTTCGGAAGCAATAAAAGCAGGTTCATTATTCATGTTGAAATCAGAAACCATTCCTCACTGGCCGTCCCACATACGTGAGATATGGGCCACGTCTCAGTCTAAATAAAAATCGAGAGTTTCCTCATCTCGCTAAATAAATACCGATGTTCGTATGCCGCGAATAGGTTACAAGAATCGGCGCGGGAGTCGCGTGGGCGTCCACTATTTCGAGCGAGGCCGTGCGCTGAAACCCGAGTCAGATTCACAAGCGCGCCCATCGCGGTAACACCTCGATACTCCAACACTAGCACAGTAGGGTAAACACCAAATAAGCTCACGATATCACCTGGAGCGTCCGCTTGGATACTCCACAGTCCGCACGCACTGTATCACACAATCCTGGGGTTTCTCGGGGTTGTGGTGTATCCAAGCTGGCAGCTGGGCGGCACTCACCTCTGGGGCGGGCTGTTCACACGGCGGAGCGACACGCACTGCGCGCCGCCCGCCCTCGTCAGCCGCCGCGCGGGCGGCCGCGGTTATTTTCGGTGCCAAAAATCCAGGATTTCTCGTCGCAATCGCAACTCTGCGCAAGCGGCTGTCACTCTCACACATAGGCCTTCGTTTCGCGAATGTATCGGAGCCTTGAAATCTCTTGAATCGCGGGTCGATGAGATCAAAACATCAGTCAATGCCGGCGAAGTGCAGTTGGTATGCAGTTCGAAATGCCAGTTGGTATGCAATATGCAATAGTCCGTATATTGCAAGGAGCTTTATAATAATGAGGCCGGCTTTCAAAATGTGGCATTCGTCAAAGTCTTATACTTGAAATGAAATGAAAAAGGTTTATTTGACACGACACATTACAATTTTAAAAACACAAAGGAAAACTAAGAACTAGGCACAAACTTAATTACTAAAATAATGGTGTCGAGTCAAAAAGGTGTCAATTCAGCATGTTGCTGGGTAGACAAATATAGATACCTACTCAGCGCTGGTATTATGTTGACCCTTTAGAAATACTTCACCATCATATTGTTTTTCCAGTCCTCTGCGGGCATTTAGGTGTAAGCATTAACCTTCTTTATGTGCCGTTCTTAACTTATTAACACTGCAAAAACCCCTTTGGGGCGCCACAATAAAAAACACACTTAAAAATTTAGGAGGAAATTCCAACAAACCTAAAGCTGAGAAAACGCTGAATAGGTACTATTTTAATTATTTATAGTTAGTTTAATCCTACTCAGATATTACTAATAACAGTGTCTTGAGAGCAAACCGGTAAATCTATGTCAGTAGGTACCTATGTATGTACTATGTGAGAATGTAGGTATCCATTACCTACCATAAAACCTCGCTATGCAACTTCTGTTCTTGGTTAGGCCCAAAAACACTCGCTGTATTATCTACTCAATAAAACCAACATTGTTTGGTATATTTGTTGACCTGAAACTCCTGAAAGTCGATCTTATTGTATCTCTGTCTATATTTAGAGACGTTCATAATCTGACATCATTCATTAATCGTTTAGCTTTCGTCGGTCGAGCGGATGTGTTTAGAAGCGCATCGTTTATTTTACGAGGCTCACTAGAAAAACATATTTGCCTCATCAATGTTGTCCGTACTCTTAAGGGTCGATTCATATCTGATGTAAAATGCGTCGAGCGTATCTTTGATCGCGTCGTATTCGGTAAAATTAGACCTGCCACATTACGCGTGTAGTCAGTTCGAACGGCCTGTACACAAACGATCTCTGCTGATGTTACGTCTAGTCTGAAGTCATCATACACAATGAATGTGGCGCAACACGTTACGTCGACCGACTATGCGCTGACGGAAACGGAACAGACGCTCGACGCACCGCATCCTCGGTTCAGTGTAATGTTTTATTATATATTTGCCTGTTCTGGCGTTAGCGACCGAAAATACGCGACGCATTTTCCGTAATTTTTCAAGCCGACCCCTAAGAGTACGGACAACATTGATGACCACCCAAGCAGCATCACAAGCTGTATAACAGCTCTATTAAAGTTCGTTTATACTCTTAATGCTGTATTTCTTGGCCGCATAAAGGCTGTATAAGCGCTTATACAGCCCTTATACCCCTGAAATGGGCACAAATTATACAGCGTTTTGCGTTATATTAGCTGTACAGTAGCTGTATAAGCATAAAATAGGTTGCATAATAGCTGTTTTGCGGCTGTACTATGGTGTAAGAGGAAACCAATACACTCCAATGACTACATTGTAACTCACTTGTTAAGCTTTACGTTGTAAAAAGTCTGTTGAACAGAATTACAAAAGAATTAAAACGAAACAGAAGATATATTTTAATGATGGCGTTCAATTATAACAGGTATATTGATCAAGTGACATTTTATTATAAACGCTTTGTGTTTAAAGATTTGGAGATTCGATAGGCGCAGGATACAGTGCATTATCGTGCAAAAATAAATTTATTGTGGACATATATATGTTTTGTGATAAAAAATAAACGCGCCAGCAAAATAACCAGGGAAGAGATATTAAATAATGAAAGTAAATATGGTTTTTATAGGTTAGAATTAAATTTTTTTTAATTAATGGACGTAGAGCCTCATTGGTGCATAGTAGGTTATTGGACAAACTGAAAATATTGATAAACATAAAAACATTAGTCTAATTTTTATGTAATCATGTTCGTAATCTTCGATTTGTAATTGATAAAATGGCGACAATTTGCTAAGCAGCCTAAATTCTATTTTGATGGTCTTAGCATTAATAGCTGTACTATGTAGGTAATGGATACTAGTATTCAGCTTTTAGCGGTTGATGGGCTGTATAAACGAATAAATTTACTATTAATGTTGCATAGCAGTGTTTCGAACATAACCTGTAACTCTTTTTAGGGATACGTAATATTAAGTGAAAAACCAAAATGCACTGAGAGATCACATATCGTTATTTTTTAGAAATTTCAAAGCAATTATTGTAGATTTGCGTCCTAGAATTTGTAAAGAAATAAATAAAGTGATGCAGTCCAAAACATATGCAATTCATCAATTCTCACAATGCACTATTATAATATAGTAACACGAATCCACTATGAAACATAAAACAGCATCTTCTACAAAACCCTAAAATCTTTGTTTACGAATCTGCGATGCTATCTTTCAGTGCACACACACACATTGAAATCATATCGTTTTATTTGACTCTTTTAAGTAAACAAAAGCGAAGTCCTTAAAGTATTATCGGTATCTCTTTTTTTCATAAAATAAAATATTTTACGTTTCACTCTGCCTTACTCGTAAGGTATGGATATGTATTGCTGAGTTGCAAGTGGCTGAGGTAGGTACACAGAGTACTCTTATGTGTGTGTATAATATTTTGTTTCGTTTAGTAGCGGTCAAGAGCGCACGCCACGTGCCGTTTTTAGATTTTCACTCGCGGTATCATACTTGTGCACAAACATACTAGGTACAACAAAACTAAAACAATTCGATATTTTATTTTAAAGCTATGTTTCTTGTTTCTTTTTGTTCTTGTTTCTTTGAGCTATGTTTCTTGTTTCTTTGATCTATGTTTCTTTCTCTGGCCCAATTCTGTATTTGTTGGCGAAATAATATTTTTTTTTCATATTCACTTTCGCCGTCACTTGAACTGCTGCATGATAAAATGTCGTCATCAGTTGCAGAAGGTAAAACTAATAAGTTACACCTGATATAACTATGATCATTCACAATATTTTCTACGAAACCACTTTCATTAGATGTCGACGGTATTGACGCTTGACTGTAGGTGATCTGATCTGTTGCAATATCTCCATGTTCCTCGGCAGTAATTTCATTTTGTTGATAATTTGTAATATTTAAATATTCCTGTTCAATCTTTCTTCTAATAGCACCAAATCTTTTTCGCTTTTTCCACATATTTATAGAACAATCACAATATACAGCATACAAATGCACAATAATTCAAAATGGCGACTCTGTCACTTATACAGATTAAGGCTGTACTACATTTATTTTTATTGCTGGTTATTACTCTCAAAGACAGAAATTAGACAGCTATCGTCTGTAAAAGGGTGTACAATTACACCATAAAAAGAAGCTGTAGAAGAGAGTTGGCCTACTTCATAATACAGAAATAAGATTTGAGGACCACCATAATACAGCTCTAAGCTGTATTAAGTAAGTGACGATATGCAAAATGCAGCTATTGTACAGCTTTAATACTAAAATGAGATTAAAGCGTTACAGGAAACTTAAAGCTGTACATGACAGTTATCATACACTGATTTAGAACTTTAAGCGTACTTTGACTCCTTAATACAGACTTAATACAGTTAGAGCTGAATACTTACTCCTAAACCGACATTATAACACTACAATGTCTTTTCAACGTTCTTATACAGCTGTAAAACAGCGTCAAGTGCTATATTGGCTGCTTTTTAGGTGTTCATTACGCTTGGTTGCTGCTTGGGCAACTTCTGGTAGCCCCCGTTGCCAAGACTCTTAAGAGACCGGTGTCTCCAGGGGCACCAAGCAAACACTCAGACCTGCTCAGGTAAGCATAGGATTTTGCGTTTTGTTGTGAGCGGGACAGAAAGAGCAACCGATCATCAAGCACCCAAAAATCAAGTTATTGTTTATTTACAACAAAACTACGCAACTTATGAAGAAACTGGTTCAAGAAACCAAACAATTAGTGATTACCTACGAATCAAAAAAGATCGCAGGGTTCCTGTTATCTAGAACTCATTAGGTATGTTCGAAACAGTGCATTCATGTATTTTTTTAATTAGTGTTTTTACATTCTATGATTCCAAGGTAAAACATGTTGAATTTTATGTAATAGGTACCCCATACGACGACGACGCCACAAATAACGATCTTGAGTCACCTCCATCCATCGCCTTCCTGCGACCGCTACGATGTCATCGTTCCATCGTGGTTACATCGCGGCCAACCACTCAAGAACCTTTACTCCCCTTTTTTATTATAATTTAGGTTAAAAAATACCACATTTGTATTTCATAACAAATTTATTTCCATTAAAAGTCCATCAAACATCACATAAGCATTGTTATTCAGAAAAGCTATAAAGCACTAGAATCTATGGAATTCAAGAAGTATGGAAAAAGTGTACGAAACCCTATGTTAGAATAAAATTTTAATCAAAAATTCGGTAGAAAATCTATTAGATTATCGGCAAAATGACAAAAAGGTCATAATTTAATACAATTTAATAAAAATTACAATAACACCTACCTACATATTATAGGTTTGAAAATCAGGTACCTATTCGTTAGATTTTAAATAGGTACATACCTTTATGTTTGGTTCATAAATCAAAATGGCAAATTATTGAGCTCAACTTGGACAAGCTTTTATCTGCTAACAGAGTAAGCACCTAAAACAAGGCGCTCGAAAAAATTGACAACTTTTTAGAATTTGTCCACTAATTTGTTCATCAATTATCATTTAATAAAAATATTCCATACCAAAAACTTGCATTGATATTCACACAATCGCACTTGTACTTTTTTTCATTTAGATTTTCTAGCCATCTAACAACATCGTTCAAGCATATCAAAAGAAAACTAAACATCGTGTCCATTTTCAAGTGCAAAGAGAAGCAGCATAACACCACACACTTTCCCGCCCTTTTCTTCAAGATGGCGGCGGTCATAGACAATGCGGACTAGATGGCCGCTAGTAACCTGAGAGGTCTGCAAATGTCTGGTCGACTTCTTCTGCTATGGATTTGTACTTGCTGCGTTCTTCCAACACTTCATCTGTACGGAACGTTAGTGGGTTAGTAAATAGAATGATAAAATGGGCGTCAGTTACAAGGTTATGCAAATTTGTAAGGACTTTTATCTTCTACCAAAGTTATGTATACGAAACTTTAGGATCCTAAGGAGTATTTATTCTTTGACTTAATTTATCCTATTTAATACTTGCTTCAATACTATTGAAGGCACCTTATATACCAAAATATGTACTACATATGTAACCTCACCTAGACCTAGGCCAGGATGACATCAGCAATTATAATTTTTAACCTATCTGTGTTAGGTAGGTATGTACCTACCTAGGTACCTTTAATTTGTTACGATGAGAAAAGTCATCTGTCGTGACGTATAAACAGAAATATTCTCATTATAATGATTATTCCTCTGATAGCCATCATCGAAATTTTGCTTATACATAGGTAATTTATTTGGAGCAAGCGATATTTATCTAAATTTTCTAATTAAATTATCATAATAAGCAGTGGATGCGCCTACTAATTATATCAAGCGTGCATATCTAAGACCCGACTCCGAGGCAAGAATTCCGGAGCAATTTTATTATCTTATTATCATAAGCATAATGTAGTTCGTTACAAAATTACTCATAATGTACAGACATAACTTTGCCTCTGAGTAAGTGCCTGGATTTAGCAGAGCATTTGACCTACATTGCAAATAGCAATGATCTTAACTTAAGTGTACCTAGGTACTTACAGTAACAAACTCTTTGAATGGTGAGGTAACCAATATTTTGTTACGTACCTTTTTAACAGGTAACATCATTAGTAGATAGGTACAAATTTATCGACAAAAATTATTGGTTAAATTTCATTCAAGTGTTTTGAATAATTGATTATAATTGCCTACTTACAAACTACCTTTAGCTGCCCACGTGCATTTGCTCTATAAATATTTAAAGGCATTTTAACTTTAGATAAATATGCATGAAGTACCTAAAGAAAAAGACAAAGGAACAGGTAAATAATAAATAAAACACCAGGATAGTTAATAAATTAAATTTATATTACTCGAAAATAAATACGCCATAAAGCTATGGTCCGTAAACCAAATGTATAAAATAATATCTATTTGTGAATCGCATGGATAGATGGAATGACCCACAGGACCCGACGAGGGGTTTTCCAAGAGTCCTAGAAGGTGGCTTGATCCTAGAGAATGGCTTATTCCTTGAGGATAAGCTCGACGAAGGCGGTGTCGAGGTCGTCTCCGATGTCCTTGTACTTCTCCTTCTCGGCGACGAGCTCGTCTGTACAGTTACATTTTATTATAACACGGTTATAAAAAGAAAAGTTTCTAGAATATGCATTTGGAGGTGGCAGTACTTGAAAGAACTTGAAAATCTTTAGCAGACATCGGTTTAGATGTAAAGAAATAATAAAACAGTTCTAGGAATTTAGACTCCAATGAAGGCTGCGTAAATAAACCTAGATTCTGGTACGTTTTGAATTTTTAAACAACATAGCAAGTAGCACCACCGTCCGTAAAGATTAAACAATTCAATTTAATTGAAACATTTCTTTTTATAGTTCAGTTGCCTTAACAATTTCTCTTTCAAGTCAAGTGTCGCATTAGTGCGTTTGTAGCGTCAATGCGTTTACAGACGATTCAAAATAACTGTAGGTACATATTTTACTCTCACTTTATGTGAAATATTTAAATTACCTTATGACGTGGCCGTTTGCTGTAGCAATATGCTACGCACGTAGCAGCGTAGGTATAGAAACGTAGAGGCGTGAGCTACATTATGTAAGTGTCTACGCAGCTACGAAACCTCTACGCTTGGCTATGAAAATTCTATTAGGCTCCGTGAAATAATAAAAAAAAAATACTTAAAAAACTTTCACTGACTCAATTTAAGCAAAAATCGTTTGTAAACGCAACAGCAGTTAAATGTTTAAAAAGAAATAGTAAAATGCTTACATGTTGCTGTCCTGGTTATTCTGAAGCCATGCCTTCGTAGCTCGCATTGCGTTGCGAAATAAAATTCATGAGTGTTTTCTTATTTTTTAGTTCAGCATGCGGTTTCTGTTAGGAAGCTTATGATTTGATAGGTAAGTTGGCGCAGAATTTGGATTTAGTATTGTAATTTATTGCCCTATGGTAGGTAATTAGTTGGTCTTGCTTGACGAGTGATTAAAGCTATGTTGCTGGATTCAGGTTTTTTTGTGACCAGATCGCTTCTCATTTCAGTATTGGCAGCTTTCAGATACCTGGTAACGTGCGTTTTGTTTTATTTAATGCAAAAATATAGCTAGTCCAACACGAGCCTTTCAAAGAAGATTGTATATTGAATTCTAGTTCAAAAGTGCGTTTCAATCCTGTCTGATCTTTATGCTGGAAGTATACCAATATATTTATTTTGACGAGAGTTTAGAGAGTTTTTTGAATTTTGACAATAGGATTACTTTAGCCTACCTTAACATTAGACAGATATCGTATTTTTGAAATCACGATCAGTCTGAACCAGCTACACATATTCCCGTAGCAATCTAGCTCTGTTAGTAGATAAGATTATTTTCGAAAAGGTCATCTTTAAGCTCCGATCCGAATGAGAAACGATCTATAATATAAATAAATGCAACAGCGTATAGCTCTGGTGGTCAATGGCAGCAAGTGCAGCGGTCGCAGACGCGGGCCAGCGGCGGGGCTTCCAGGCCCAAGTCATCGAACGCACAGTCCAGTTCCCCTCCGACGTCGTGGAACAACTCCTTGGAGGTTATCAGGTCGTCTGCAAACCGCCGGCGCCGTCAGAGAGTGTACAGTTCAACCGGGATGTGAAGCTAGCCGAGAGTGCTAATGCATCGAGGTAAATAGATTGCTGGCACGATAGCTTGGTAGGTTACTAGTTTGTTTAACCAGTTTTTTACAAGAAATATTCTTGCATATTATTCCCAATTTTACTAGAATAAGGCAATTAGTGGGTGTTTCCTCCAGTGTCTGTTTTTCAGTCTGATTCTGCGGCTAACTTCACTAGCTTTTATTCACTGTTCGAAGTATACCCCAGTGAGACGGCAATAGCACGCGTTCCTCTCAGTGCATTACCACGGGATTACGGTCGACATCCGTTTAGTCAGTGGCATGCGAATTACTATTCCATCAGCTATGTTTCACATTTTATTGAGATAAAAATATAGGTTGTATAAAATGTATTCTGTCTTTGTTTACTGTCCGAATACGCGAGATGTAGTTATTATGTTTACGCGGGAGGGGCTTCTGCGGGGGCTGCTTCGGGGGCGGGAGTGGCTTCAGGGGCGGGGGCGGCGTCTGCGGCGGGGGCAGCCTCAGGGGCAGGGGCGGCGGGGTCGGCGGGAGCTGCGGGATCGGCCGGCGCTCCCTCGGCGGGAGCTGCGGGATCGGCCGGCGCTCCCTCGGCGGGAGGCGCCGCGCCTTCCGCTGGAGGGGCCGCAGGGTCGCCCTCAGCTGGGACTGCCGGGGCGCCCTCAGCGCCCTCCGCGGGAGGAGCGGCCGGGTCTCCGTCCGCCGGGGGCGCCGCACCATCAGCCGGTGCAGTGCCCTCCGCGGGCGGAGCGCCGTCCACTGAAGGCTCGGCACCATCAACAGCGGGTGCGCCCTCCACGGGCACCACCCCGTCTGCAGGTGGCACCTCGCCTTCTGCCAGTGGAGCGCCTTCGACGCCTTCCGCTGGAGGGGCTCCCTCCACCGGCACGGCCCCTTCGACGGGCACCGCGCCGTCGGCCGGCACGCCCTCGGCTCCCGGCGCGGGAACGACCTCCGGGGGCGGGGTGGGCTCCTTGGGCGGTGGGGTGGGCTCCTTGGGCGGCGGCGTGGGCTCCTTGGGGTGCAGTCGCTCGTACTCCTTGCGCGCTACGTCGATCTGGTGCGGCGTGGGATCGACGCCCGGGATCAGCTCGACGAAGGACTCGTCGATGTCGTCTCCGATGTCGTACAACATCTCCGTGGCTCCGATCAGGTCATCTGTCAAGGCGCGCGCGTCAGCCCCATGGACCGCCGCTCATGCGTTAGCACGCCACGCGGGACCACGCCATGCCCCGTGCTTCGATCGTATGTTATGTACACGCGCTCTCACTTCGAAACGAATGATTGAATGACTGACTGATCTGACTGAATAAACTGAATGAATGGTATTTTCAATGAAAATGATAGCTGATAGAATCGACGTACGGATTAGAGGACGATGAAGGGATCACTCACAGTTTTAGTAGGTAAATGAACACACGGTTAATTAAAAATAATAATATTATATTTTATAAACACTTGTTAGAATAATCTTAAATCATTAATTTATTCTTCACGAACATACTTATCTACCATTATTAATCGACAACATAAAAGAGACGGAATTCCATCGATCGATCGTAAATTTTCGTATTCAAGGTAGTTAGTTTGTTGTTTGCAAGCACACTACATTCGTCACACGCATGGAGCATGCCTCGTGACGTCACGACGCGACGCATGGCAACACACACACCGACAAAAATTGCCAGCTATAGCATCGAAACATAACGTGAAACGAATCTACTGATAAAAGGTGGATTCAATAATTTAAATAAATAACAACAAACTCAATCTATGACACGAGGAAAATCATAAGATACTTGAATAAAGTAGATATTGGAATACTTCATTGTAAGCATATTCTAATAAATATCATTACTGTTGTCATCGCTCATTAAATAAAAATATCTAATCTCTTCTAATATTATGTAAATAAAGAGTTCATTATTGCATAACACTACAGTGCACTCCGCATTGCATGTGTGAGCCGATTGAATGTAGAATTAAATATATCTATCCGAATTATAGTGTACGTACAGCTGAAATACTAACAAAATTAAAAAAGTATGTAAAATAATGTGCAATTTTTAAAATAATTAAAGTGCTAAATGTCTTTCTTTATGATTGAGTTTCGAAACGCAAGCGTTTCTTGGTCCCCAAAATGGAATGTTGACATTTTCGTCCTAAACTAAAAGTGCTCTAAAGCTGCATACATCATATCAATCAAAATCGGTATAAACAGACACGCTTGTTAAATAATGACTAAATTGGGACAAAATATCTAGACAATTATACGGAGAAATATCAGTTAATTTGTGGTCAAAATATAAAAATTGCACATGGCAGTGTTGTCACAGCGAACACTCGATTTTGACGTTACATTATAAAAGCGGCTGGCAATTACGCTAAAACTAAGAACACCGGTCGCCCGCTCGCCTCGTCACTGCAAAATTTCGAAATCTTATTTCTCAGATTTTTAAGTTGAAACTTGGAATGTCAGTTCGGGCAACACTGGCCCCGGAATGTCAGACAGAAGCGATGTGACATTGACATATCGTGGTGTGACGAGGGGAGCGGGCGAGAGTGGAGGAGTGGGTACTGGCGCGGCGTTCACATATTCTGGATGTCGTGGAGGGTGGACTCCATTTCCTCCTGCAGAAGTTTGCTCTTTTCGCGCTCCCCGACCAGATCGTCTGCAAGGGGGTGAGGGGGCCGCGGTCAGTCTCACACACAACAACATACCAATCCGTACAAATATTTTCCCAGTGCTCATAAAATTTTCCCCATTTTTCGGTAAACGAGAAAAAAAGAGATAATAAAGTAGACTGAAATCTTGAAGTGCGAACTATTTACACGATTTTCAAGGAGTCTTGGATTTCGTTTCTTAAATGTTTGTAAAATAGCACTGTTTTAAAGTATTTGAACGAATCAGCACAGGCAACACAAAATTAAATAAAAACCATGCGTAAACTAAACATTGAAAAAACAACATTAAAGGATCGAGCAAACTAGTGGGACGACATTGAAAAAAATCATGCTACCAAAGATATGACTAAAGCTCACAGAATTTAGCCTTGCATTCTTATTACATGAATAATAATATATTTATTTAAATATAGGATTGAAATTTCATAAGAGTGCAAAACTAAAATCTGTTCTGTAAGCTTGTCAGATCAAAACATTGTTACAATGAAGTAAAGAAAATTAAGCTTGAAATTATAGCGTCAAAATGATAGAAAAAGCTCTCAGGTCTATAGTACAGCATCAAAATTCAAAACTAAGCCAGTTCCAATGATGGCTAATGGTCTGTGCGTTATGTTTAAGCTTTTGGTTATTTCAAACTGTTATACTTGACTTCAGAGACCTATACTGCTGTACGTTGTAAAATATCTGGACCTTGAAATCTATTCAGAAAATTGCATTATTATCAAAATATATGACTGTCCCTTGCTTTTATTCCTGATATATAATCTATAGAACAGATATTAAAAAAATTGTATACGTTTTTATATAATAGTGTTGGTATATTACCTTCAAGCCTGTCGACCTCCTTCTGGAGTTTCTGAACGGAACGCTCCGCGAACTCAGCGCGAGCTTCAGCCTGGAAAATAGAATATCAATATTAGTTCTTGCTCTTGCGGAAACAGCCTTTTTTCTGTCGTTTGTGTTAATTTACATTTTATTTGAGGTGCTCAATGATTGCCAGTTTACAATCTGATTTGATAGCAAAATATATTACTCAAAATGACTATGTATATTTTTACCGAACACAATTGTGACAGAAAATAAACTGCTTTTAAATAATTGTACGCATGCAATTTTTAGTGAACATTTATCTTAATTCCAATAACTGTAAATCTTTTCTCTGAAAAGCGACAAACAATATTAATAATTGAAAACTAATATGTATTTTTATTTGAACAATGTAATTAATATTTATTTATTAAAAAAAAAAAAGAAATTATTAAAAAGTTATCAAAACATCTGTTTTAGTAATAACTCTAACTAAATTATACAAATAAAGCGGAACACTCATGCATTTACCTTTACCGAAAGCCGCTAAGTGCCGAGTGACACTACAACACTAATGATTCCCGTTACCCAGGTACAGAATACGAAATGAATGTGAGAATAATAATAATAATAATAGGAAATGTAATAATAGAGACTTTGGTCGACTGAGGTGCAGTGTAAAATTATTCGATGTAACTGTGCAAGATTTTAAAATTCGTATTTTTATTATAATGATAAAACATATAAATATAATAATATACGTATAGTTGTTTCTATAATGCCACGTGTATTTTGAATTTTTAGAATTTTGTATATATGTATTTTTAGCTGGTCTTTCTGTCGGAATAGAATAAAATGTATAACTACAAACATATATTGTTCGTGCTTCCAAACAAGATTATCTATTTAATTAAAATTGTTTGTTGAATATGTTTGTGTGTACGCAGTTCAAATCTTTGGGGCAAATAATAATACAAAAATATCCCACGCCACAAGAACCCCCAACAAAAGCTCTGCTTAGCTTGGGGCTAGATAATTCTGTGCGAATTGTGCAAGACATATTTATTTATTTCATTATTGTTCTATTTATTTATTTTATTTATGGTCTAAATGTATATATATATATCGCTATCTCTATAGCTTCACATACATCTATAGCTATATTCATTGCTATCAATCCTAACCATAACTAATGACGTCTCATCGACCAAAGCTCCCACAGATAGGATTAACAACTTACTTGCGTCAGTTTCTGGGTGAGACTGTGGATCTTATCCTCGACGTGATCGCGGGTCGCCATTGCCTAGCCACACAGAGCCATTACTTACAAGCGCACATGCGCCCTGTATTGTGAATGTACGCCTTTATTGAAAAAATAAACAGATAAAACGTAAACTTGATTTAAGCAACAAAAAACAAAGGTACAGGTAGAATTGGAATGTCAAGTAGAGACAGAAAACGGGGAATGGCATGTCTAGATGTAAAGAAAGAAACCGTTGTTGAAAACATCGGTAACATGAGTGGACACAACTTTGATCCAAAACAGAACAGATATTTTGGAGAAAACTGGAAAACAATATCAGTGAAAAGGGATAAGGACATGACGACGGGGAGTTTTTGAAGGAAAATTTCATTTCATTGAAGTCGTAGATTCTAAATAATCAATTGGTAAATCATGTATTTGCAAGAATTCGTAATTATTTGTAAACACCACCGGATGGCTGTTTAGAAATTTAACTTAAAAATGATAATACAAAAAGCAACAGACAACACAATGCGTACATTCACAACACGTTCGGCAATAAGAAACAATTAATACACAGGTAAAGAAAGAATAGTAGGACATCATAAATACATAGATGAAGCACCAACCGCATTCAGCGACACTAAGGGACCTACACCAACGGACGTAGCATACGACCCATAGACGAACCAATTCAAGATTAGTATTTACAACGTCTCGAATCGATTAATCAATAGAACAACACTATCCCCAGAAAACAATGGCGATGAACGAACATGGAACTACACCGCAACCTCTATAGACAGTATTAACTACTGGTTCTCTCCTGCCAACGTTTACCTCTCTGAGTTGTCTGTCCAGCAGTTTAACTCGCCCCTCATATGTCTCTTCTCTTTGCGTCGCCTGCGATTATTTTGTTAACGAAAATAAAAATAAACACAACGAAAAGACGTTCATGCACAAGGCTTTATCTGACAGCCTCGTTAAACTATGTTACAGAGTTAATTAAATCACAACAGGAACACGAAATTCAGAAAACATTGAAGTTACAAAACTGGTAACAGAACTATCTATGCCTTTTTTACCACAGGATCCAGTACCCACAGAGATTTTGATATTCAAAGCGATGCTACAGACAAACCTCAACACTCTGGTTAGAGATTTAGCTATCGCGTAGCTTCGAATAATCAAAACCTTTGATCGAAGTTTATTCTTAGATAAATAAGGCATAGGTTACAAGTCTGTGCACGGAATGCAGTTAGCAAGCGTAGGAAACCACGCGAGTTAATGTCACACCTCCTTTAGGCGGGTGGTGAGGGTTTTGATTTGGTTTTTGTACTCCTCTTCGCGTTGGTTGGCCTGTGTAGAATCGTACATTTTATTACTTTGATCATTACGCACAGACAATAAGGAACTGTATCCTAAATCAATTTTATCTATCGGGTCCATCATCATCTATTAATGGTTGGTGCATCATTCCTAAATTATTTTCTTGGGATTTCATACAATCCTATACATCAAATATAACAAAGGCCCTTCAATAAGTTACAAATATAGTTACTGAACTACATTATGAACGCTGACTTAAACTTTGCTTAACTGCATAACTAAACAAATGCTAAGCAGTGTTATCTTTCTCTAACTTGCGTCACAAGAAAACAAAACACTGCTTAGTAATTTGTCTAAGTTATGTTTAGTTATGCAACGTTTAGTAGAGTACGGAGTTGATCGTCATAAGAACGAATCGTCACTCTCAAAAGGCTGAGTATGGACAGCCCAGACAAGGCAATATCTAGGGTAGAGTAGACTAAATTACATCGATCGAAAAATCATCAAATGCAAATAAGTGGGTGGTCGATCCGACACAGTAAGTCAGATTTTGGGGGACTGGGCCGAAAAATTTAAAAGAAAATCCTTCGGTTGATATATTGTATTTAAAAGGTTCACTGCCCCGCTTACAGTGGCTAAAGATGCGCATGTAAGTCGTGTGCAATCAAAGTGTTACACACACTCTCAATCCCTTGTATTTGAGAACAACTCAAATATTGAAAATCATCTTCAAATTTTCCTTCGCATTGTATGATATTTTCTTTATAAAAGCTTGTCTAGACTGTCTGCTATATGCCCATATTTGTAACTTGTTGAAATTAGGACCATTAGAAAAGTAAGAATAATGTATATAACTGGTCGGTAACATACCTTCTCCTCGGAGACTTCCAGGGACTTCAGGTTGTTGCCAACGACACGGAGCTCCTCCTCAAGCTCGACGATTTTGCTGGAATTGGTGGAAAAGACAATCAATTTCTACTGTAGTAGAGTTTAAAATCGTTTGGGGATTGAGATTCCATTGGCAAAAGGCTTAAGTTATTTCTAAATCAATTCATTTGTAGTAATGTAGTAAGTTTTAAAATTTGATCTTTTGTATAAGTAGCTAAGAGTTTAACATTGTCTGAACTAAGTCGAACATTTGATACTGAGTTCACAATATATTAAAAGTCTAAAATATTTATATTAAAATTGGTGTTACCAGAAATATTTAATTGGTGCTATTTGTACAAATTGGTTGGAATTTCACCCTATTCATACTTTAAGGGCTTTCAATCAACTGTAATAAGGGTCAAGTATTGATCCATGACCGACATATTAAAGAATGGTGTTACGAACATTTTGTATTAAAATGTAGTTACAAATTATTGTGCAATGCAACGGCCGATTTGCGCAATCAAAATGCACATGTGTATATATATACATTTTGTGTAGATTTATACTACTTAAATTTAATTTGGTTCATACTTAAGTGAAACCACAAATCGTTAGGTACTTTTATGTGGTCTATACCAATAAAATTCAAATTATACTTATCATTATTAAATTATATATTTGATGAATTCCAAAATAAGAAACAAAGATTTACTGTTGATAATTAGGTACTGTCCGAACAAATAAAATTTAATTTAATGGTTAGACATTTCAATGCATAATGAAAAAGTCGGTATTTTGTGGTCACATTTACAAATATATCCCGTTAATTAACAAATTAATTACCAATACAGTATGTCCAAAAATCAATTAAGTAATAAATGTAAACCTTGGCTTATCAATGGGCAATAAATTGAAATGATTAAGTGCTGTAATCGTATCGTACCAAAAAATTATGTTAAATTGTGCAAATCGGCCTTTGCTTAGATTAAATGCACGTTTGTTTTCGAAAGCGGATTATTGTTAAATAAACGAATAAAATTGGAATGAATAGCTACTCGTATTATCTGGTAAATTAAACATGCAATTTCGTTGCTTCAACAAGAACTTGTATTAAAAGAAACGGTCTACTATATCGTTCTTAGAACTGAATTATGCTAACCTGACAGGTTAGAATTGCACTGGACGACCTTTATGGCACAGTGCGTAAATACAGCAGTAGGTAAAACGGTCAGGGATAACCACAAACATCCTGTCAATTGAATTTGAATACACGACAGTAATCATCTCTTATTTCATTTCAATGCTAAAAATACTTGATTCTAGCGATTTGAATTCTTGTCAAAGCAACAATTATCAGCGTGCATCAGCGAAAATTGCTCATACGTAAGTGAAATTTAAAATTGTAATGATTTATGAACTTTCTTCACCGCTACACGCTAGATTTAATGAACGATTATTCGTTGATTGAGTTACGCAAGCTGATAAACAAGATTATGCCATCCAATCCGATGTCCATAGCTCTTAATTGTCAGGTTCGTACTAATAAACTAAAGACAAACTATTTTTCAACCGAAACAAGTACATTGCAAGTATTTTTGAAATGAATTTAGAGACACATACCGTAATCAGCTTTTCTTGGTCTATCCCCGCGATGGAAAGTAGTTGTCTTTAATATAATGCGGGGTACTCACAAGTCGCTCTGCTCAGCGCGCTCCTCAGCCCTCTCCAGGTCCTGCTCCATGAGGACCAGCTTCCGCGCCACCTGACGCCGGCCGCGCGTTAGTACGCACACACACAAACACACACACACCACGGTACACTCGCGTGTAACGCGCGTCCTTACACCGCTCTCGACCGCGAGCTTAGTGCTGTGTTACACTACTGCTGATTATGTATACTGTGCAGGGATGTGAAGGAACGGGTTTGGGTAATGAATGGTTTCTGGTTCTCAAGGACGTCTTTCAGGTTAACTAACGGGTTCGGATGTTATTTTCCAGTAAATTATTGTGAACAAACTACAATGAACGTAATTGTGTAAGATAATGATGTAGGTAGGTACATTATCTACATTACTGTGAGGATCTAATGGCGATGCTATCAGTCCAATATGTCCATCATGTCTCGTGTCGTGGACCATGTCAGCAGACCACACATAGTTCGAACATTGCGTTCTAGCTGGCGGGAGGTTACAAGGTGATGTGATGAGGGGATTCAGTGGAGATGGAGGGTTACCTAGAAAAATCTCAAAAGCATACAAGCAAATCCACTCAGGAAACGCAAAGCAAGGGTCGAGGGCGGCGTCAGAACTCTAATAACTAAAATAAACGAAGGGTTGTCCCAAAACATTTAGTTCTATAAAATTACTTTTTTTGCAATGAAAAAATTATTAATCTAAGTGCTATCTAGTGCATTATCGTATTCGTTAAGTGATGTGTGCGGATGCATATGTGCGGCACGCATACGGCCAGTAATTCTGGTGTAATGCGGTGCATATCTGAAAACGAAAATTGCCCTATACCACACATATTCCTGACGAGCTAGCCCGCGCCAGACACACACAGAGGACGAAAGTTTAGTCGACACATGGACATGAAAGTTAACGTACGAAATATCCATGAGATGGGGCAACCCTTGTTTTTAGTCTGACTAGAGGTTACCGTCACTGACCGACTGTCACTGGCGCTATCCTCAAACTTACAAACTATAGCATTATTTGCCCAAAAGAACAACCCTTTTGAACAAACAATACCAGATTAATAATGGCGTATGCAAATCAAAATAAAATAAAAACTGGCACTGCTTCACAGCTACACGAAGACCTAGAAACGACCATGCAAAAAAACCGAGAGCCTAGGTTACAAATACCAATGTAGGTAAATCGGGTTACTGTGCGGCATGTTAAGAATGCAAATGAACAACCATGCAGAACGTTGACGAAGATAAAGCCTTCGGACGGGCGCGCAAGCCTCATTATTGTTCAGCAGCGATGTACTTTCTCGACACAATAATGAGACTGACGTAGTCCTTGGGCGTTGGTTGGTTGAAACCTACGATTCGCCGGAGTCAGCACGCTCCTCAGCGCGCTCCAAGTCAGCCTCCACCATGGCGAGCTTACGTGCCACCTGGACGTTACAAACACAAACTGATTTAGTATCCAATATAACAACAAGATGGACCAACTGAAAAGTTGCGTTGAAAGTCGCGCAAAATCCGCTGGACACGGGTAGGTTAAAGAGAGACCAGTTGAGGGTACATTTTAGGATTGCATAATCCATAACAGGACTAATAAACTTCGGGGAGGCTACGTCTAACAGTGGACGACTTTAAGTCGATTACATGGACGGATGAAGTTAAACAGGCGGCTAGTGAGTACAACGTACTTGTATACAACCCTCACAAGGCAACTTATGTAAGGACTAGTTACTCTATAAGGCGACAGACCAGCACGCCTTCTAGGGATTGACTTTTACAATCGCTAAGGTCATATGTCAGGGGAAATAGGACATTATTACTATTAACCATCTGGTCGATAATACTGTGTTTAATCGATGTCGAACGGTAAAAACGGTAATTGCTCAGTAATAGTGATATCTTATCTATGTGATAAGGGTTACTTACTATTCGAGAAACATCGCTGTACTTGAAACAGTAACACATTTCAGAAGCACACTCTAGTTATGTTATGTAAGGGGAGGTTTGGGTTAGTATGACACATCAAAAAGCCATTTTAGAATCAGATTATTGGGAGATCATAGACAATCAAAACATTAACCCTCATAATCTTATGACTATGAGGTGATTACATGATCAAAGGATCATTATTTTGATAACATCTTAGAAACTATCAAACTATCAAATGTGAAATTATACACACATTCAAAAATACAAACAGTTTGATAGTTTTAAGGCACAATCAAACGATTAAATAACAGGTAAGTCAGTTAGGATATCAAGGGTTGAAATAGACATTCGAAAGAGTTTAGAAGTGTCAGTGGGAAGAACTGCAACACGCCTCGGGATGTCATTCAGGTGACGACTCTAGAAATGAAAGTACGACACACACTTTCCGTATTAAGATTCTCAACGGAATCGTATTAGAAAAATCAAGTTGAGATTCACAGAATTTAGGTACCCGATAGAAAAGAGATTAGAGATTTTTTGTTCATTGTGTTATGTCTTTACCTTAAGTACTATATTTAAATAATCGGAAGACAAAAAACAAGTGTGTGTCGTACAAAAGCAGGCAATCATCAAAACCAAACAACATCGACACTCCATAAACACCTCGTCGTATTTCTTGTCAGCCTCCTCAGCGAGGAACCTGGCTTCCTTCAGCTGGTTCTCGAGGGCGTCCATACGTTCCTCATCAGCCAAGGATCTGTTCTCCAGCACCTTGCGGGCGCTACAAGGGATCACAACTTTAGAATATGATAACCTGAACTTTATTCCTGGAGAATAAGGTGGGACTCGTTTGTTTTCAATGGCAGGTTGATGTCTGACCTGATGGTTTGTTAAACTGGACTTTATTCTTGGCGAATAAAGTGAAAGTGGGTTCAAGGGTGGCCCGAAAAAGACATGCAAAACAACAATAAGAACACACAAAGCGACTTCTGAAAAACCTGTGGAGAAAGACTTTTGAAACCAGTAGTAGTTTGAAACTTTGAAAGTATGGAGAAGACTTTTTCATTTGAGAAAACAAAATATGACGGTAAAAAGTATACGTTTACTGCTGGCTTCAAACACATTAAAGAGAAACTAAATTAAAAGGTTTTTTTATCACCGTTTAATTTATATTCTGCGTAAATGAAAGAAAAACATTCGAAATTGCTCAACAACCTATAACGAGCTAATTTATCTTGCCGTTTTGCAATATTTCGAAAGTTTTTTCACCGAAATAATCCAGTTTTTATAACATTTCCATTTAACAAAAACTAGGCTATCAGGATTTTACGAAAAGTTGTATAAATAAATGATAATTCGTGGCATTAACGAGACCTTTTGGTTTGAACTCTACCAGTTTTTCAACCTGACCATGGGTTGTATCGAGCTATATTGCAATTTGCATGCCATTCTCACCATTCTAGGATAACTTGGCTCGTTGACAACCGTTCAATTCAAACAATAGAAAGGTTCGCGGACCGGGGCGTTATAATAAACATGGCTTTGATAAAATTACTATGACTAATTTAAGGTTTGCGTAATACCACGAACTATTACCAAGTAGCTTGACATGCGTAAATGTAGCCACAATACACTTTCTTTCACAGAATTTTGTTCGTTGTTAAAACCATTTCTTTGTCATAGAAGACGGCTCATCTATTATGGGACTTTTACTGTCGATATAGTGTTGTTTTTCATATTAACTTGTAGCTACATTCACGCAAGTTTAGCCACATGGTAGGTTTGTAAGTAAATGACGTCATGATGGAGTATATTTTCACCTCTTCGTATTTCTTGTCTGACTCCTCCGCGATGAGTTTGGCCTGAGACAGCTGGGCTTCCAAAATGGCGACACGGTCATCCTCCATATTGGTTCTATTCTCCAACGCCTTGCGTATTCTAGTTAGTACCAAACACATGCGTGTTATAACATCGATAAAAACAATGTATACCGCAAATCGATAGCTCCCAAAGTCCCAACACTATGGGAGTATGACTTGCAGTATCTGTGATAAATTATTATGAGTTTATTCAAATGGTGGATGAGTCTTAAGCCTGTCAAAATAATAAATCATGGTTTCTAATGTATTATTTTGCCGGCATAAATTTTAATGGTGTCTCGTCTTTCTTTGAAGTACAAATAAACTAATTGAACGGAAATAGATAAAAAAACATAGACTTTGTCTCAAAATATGGTGGTTAAGGGCATATAAAAAACAAGAAAAACATTCATGCACAACATAATAAAATAAAAGTAAAAATATTAAACCGGTATGAAGCTAAGTAAAATCCAATTGGAGCGTTGAATTTGAAGAAGCCAAATAATAAAGGACAGTCTCAATGACGAGCCGTCTAGCAATCGTTAAGCTGTTAAAAGTATGACAAGTTTATCTTTTTGTCGTTTGCTAACAAAGATTTACACATGTTCAATTTCTACTTGGAACTCTACAAATTCAACTGAAATTTCCCAAATTTTTAACATCTCGAAATAAGGTTCCCTTGCGATATTTCCTAAAACATACCAGTGCGCTTTATAGGACTAAAGATTTTGTCTATATGAACTGTACAACTACTTCATCATTATTCAACTATGTATATCAAAATCAAAGGCAAAATTATTAATACAATACATAATTATTATACAAATTATTCGTTGTAATATTAGAATTTTTCCATTTACAACACAAAAATTTGATAGTCATTGTATGTCATTGCGGTTTGTATTAATTATCCTGAGAAAACAACTCTCATTTGGCTAATTCATTCTAATGCCCTATTCTCATTATTACAAGGTTACATTCCCTTTCCTTTGACATACTTTTTAAATATTATCTATTTATTATTCACTTTACTGTGATAAATGTCTATGAATCTGTTTATTTAATTTTTAAAGAAGGCATATCTCTCTGCTTTTTCTTTGCACAATCTCCTGTGGTGTTTCCTATGTCAAAAATTTTGTGTGTTATACAATAAAATTGTAATATAACTTTTAAAATGTATAGAACTTAACGCCATCGTGTAACATGTGTACCTACGGTGGAAATAAACTAAAGTTCGAACATGGTGTGGACTCACCGTTCGGACTCATCGGCGGCCTGGCTGGCCTCGGACAGCTTAGCGGTGGCGGTGGCGAGACGCTCCTCGGACCTCTCCAGATCCTCCTCCAAGAGCTGGATGCGTCTGTTCAGAGCCGCGACTTCGGACTCGGCCTGGAAGGAAGGTGATCATCAGCATGGGGAAAGATAGATAGAAAACACTTTATTATACCACACAAAACAGAAAACAATATAATAAAGGAAGTATAAACGGCGGCGTTATCGCTGAAAGCGATCTCTTCCAGGCAACCTTAGGATGGACTGGACATAAAGGAACAAAATAGACGGTGGTACTTCTTAAAGATCTAAACGGTAACTAGATGTATACAGATGTCAAATGGTGTTGTGGATTTTATCCATAAATGTGATTCACATGTCTAAGATCTAAGTTATGGTCTTCCTCGTGGAGACTAGAGTGATGTGCTACAATAAAAGCGACTACGTATTTTTCGAAGGGTCAACGAATCTCTTTTCGAATCTATTTAGGTAAATTTTCGGACACCGGCTTTATTTTCATTTGAGCCTAAAATGTGTTTGCTTGAAACGTAAATTTACAAATACTTAGGTAAGTAAATTCAGGTATAGCATTCTGTGTTTGGTCAATAACGAAATCGATGTCGTTCTAATATTATTCGTTCTCAAAGGTGAATCAACTTACACCTACCAATTAGGAACGTCTGCAAAAACATAAAAGAAACACGTCGTCCTCAATTTGACCAGCTAGGTAAGCACGATAATTCAGTCGTACATAGCCCAAGGCATGTCGAGTAAGGAAAGCAACCGATTGTATCGAGGGGCTCAGCCATGAGCGTAAAATTGAAATCGTAAAATCTCCTACACCTCATATGGTCATGGTACAACACACGATCTAAGAATGCTTATCAGCAACAATTTAAAGTCGATGGACCAGAAAGAACCCTACACATTTTTTCTAAAAACGGAAAGCTCGTAATCTTTTATGGATAGAATAAAAACGAACAAAAAAAACGGATACCAGACAGGTAGCGCCCGGGGCGGTTCACCAATAGTGATGCGATGCAATACCGTTACCCTATCGATATTTACTCCACATGAAAAACATCGTACGATATAAGTGCTGTTACCATACCACCAAGTGTGGTTAAATGCGGACATTGTTTAACGTATGTAAGTAGTTACGTGTTAGGAATGCAGCAAGATACATTTTGCCAGTTATTTATATTCACGAAGTCTCACATGTTATGACATCACACCGCACGTCCTTGCTCAGTCCCACTTTGTGGTCCTTTTATCCTGTGTCGTCGCCGGTACGTGCTAATAATAGTCGTGACAGGCCTAGCAAATCACAGCGCTGCTGTGCTCTTTTAAGCACAATTACTTCATGAACATCTATCGACACGACACGCTAACAAGTGCTTCATTAATGTGAGTGATTAACATGTCCGCACCGCAACTGTGATTTAGAACGTTTACCTTGATCTTGAACATAATTTAAATGGCTGAGACTATTTTTAAGAGTTAAGCCTCTAACGCCGGGTCAAAGACCTCTCGTGGAGGTAACAAAAAGTTTCGGTTATAGTTTCTAGTTTTCCAAATGCTGTGTGTGCTTTTGTAACAGGTGCACATTCGCGGGGAGAGACACATTGTTTGGGTGGGATCGGCTAGGCAGAGCATTGTTCGTTTCAATGGTCACACACAAAAGCGAGCCCTTTTCCAATAAAATTGTAATACAATACGGTCACGCGACCGCCTGGTGAATTATGATGGCGTACACCCCATGGCGGAAATTACCAAGAAAATAACGTAATAGGTGTTCAAAGTTTAATACTGTATTGAATCTCGGTAAGGCATGGTTATTGCTTTCCATTTACAGAACAAGGCCCATCAGCTAAATGAATGGCTGTTTACATTCAAATTAACCGTAAAGTCACGTTCTCGTTCAAACCAAAACAATTAAACCTAATTTAGAAATCTTAACATTATTGTAATAAGTCTATTTATAAAATATGGCAGCTTGAAGTTTTCAATTAGTGTCTTTCTGCCTACATTTCGTATGGTGAAGCGAATAACTGTTCCCATTGACTACAAATGACATGTTAGTTGACCTCAGCAATCGCTGTTCAAACATTTTGACTCCCGATGTTTATACACGCCTACAACATACCCAAAACTAATCGTACAAGTACTCTTTCAATTGTAGACTCATCTTCAAGACCTGAATTGGTGCCACGGTCAACATTTACGTTTAGAACATGATTAACTTTCGTACTATCTACATCGAAATATGACTTTCTTATCGTCACTGATACACGTAAGGAGATAAGGCATGCGATGTTTTTCAAGATAGGTGCCGTATACATGGCGTAGATATTTGTCACTCATTAGCAAGAATGATTCAACATGGAAGTTGGTACTGGGGAACGAAAAGGTACTAGGTGTTGGCTGTCAAGTGTGTGTTTGCAGCTGTTTATGATCGCATATAGGTAGTATGCAGGAGTTACGTCATGTGACGATAACGGCGGCGGCGGACACGCCTTGTGGCGCCAACGATCCTTCGAGGACGTCTTAAACAGGAATGTACTAGGTCCGAGCTACACTCCAGCCGGTACGCTCTACATGTGCCACAAAAGACCGGTACACGGCCTCCAACGCAACCAAACCTGTTACATGAAACAGAAACCGGCACCAATCCACGTACCAACACCAACCTAGTTTATAAAAATGCATTTCACGAAACCCATTCACTGAGTTTTGGGATTATCGAGGTAACAGTTTTGGGAACATCACTAAATTCGTTGAAAAGAATGAGGTACCCGATGGAAAGAATTATTATTCGCCGTCTCTTTCTAAGAGATAAAGGCGAGATGAATCCGAAAGGGACGTGAATATGCGTACGTTGCCTGCACACCTAAGTATGGCCGGACATAACATTACTCACTATAGGTAGATAGTACAAGCGCTGATAGCTTCCACAGTTTGACCCTGCTTTAATGAACACAGGTACACGTATAACTAATTTTAAGTATTTCACTCAGCACATTACAAAACACGTTTCCTTACTTCTTCTCTCCGCATAATTTCCACTTGTAATCGTTTGTGGTACTCCTCGCACTCGTCCTTATATTTCTCCATTTCCTCTTTAGTTTGACGCATTTTCTTCTTAAGAACGTCCAGGATCGTTCCTTGCTGCATGTTCGTCGTCATTTTGATGCACTTTTGTGTGTAAATGGACTTCCTAAACTATAAAAACGAGAGACACCTTCGCCCTAGTCGCGAAAATGCCAACTGACTGCCCCTGCCCGCCGAGATGGGCTCGGCTCGAACGACACAGCCGGCGAATAAAATGGCCGCCACCGAACCCACAACTATAACTTCACACGCGATACGAAAACTGCACTTCGATTGTACTGAGCTGATTGATAGTGCTGAACTACTGGGAATTCTATCGATAATTAATGAATAATTTAAATTAGTTTTTCACATTAATTGAACATTCCCAGAGTGACTTTGACAGCGTTACACGAAGCAAACGTCACACGTACGTACGTATTGCGATAAGCTCTCAGACAGACTGCAGAGGACGGTGGCTCCACCTGTGCATATTCAATGGAAACTACATCCGTAGGGTCACATCGAAGGTTAGAAAGAAGCCCAAAATATGGGATCGGCGAAACGCTACAATGACCTCATACAATGTAAACTACGGAAGTAGAGTTCAAACTCAGTGAAGGGATAATTTTATCGGCATTGTTATGTTACAAATTCAAATGCATGGGAATTTCAACCATGCACCATTTAGAATTAAGTAACCACTGCAGGAACAAGTGAACTAAATGTATTAATGGAATGGAAAAGCTAAACAATTGATATTAATATACTTAATGATTAAGCAATATTACAAATTATAATTTTAATATGAGCAGACCCAGACGAGCATAGTAACGCCATCTAGTGTTCCGACGAGAACAAAGTTGTAGCCTTCGACTTGTACCTAAGTAAACTACGATTCATCATCGAGTCGAGCGAGCACAAATTCAAGAACCACCAAATTAATCTGACGTCATTTGGAAAGTATGCTCAGTACCTACCTGTTTAAAATTCCTTGGTAACTTCGGCGTGGAAAAAATGCTAGCAGCTTAGTACTCGTGTGTCGGTAAAACAGAGCCGGTTGTGTTGTCTTGTCTGCTAAACGTATGGATAACTAGATTCATAGGTATTATATTCTCATAGGTTATTCATGATAATTACTTTATCGATAGGTGAGAATTCATTGGAAATAATAAAAACATTGTGCCGAAAGAACTGTTTTAATTGGAATTGATTTATTTCATTCGATAGTTTTATAACGTTTAGATCGAAGCATTTTTTGTAACAGACAGCTTTAACTGGTCAGTCACCTCACCTCGGTTGACTCATTTTACATGCGAATATTTTCAACTAGGTAATTTTATTGGCCTTGGTGCTGGCATTTAGTTGATTTCAGCATTTTCAGTAGGTAGGGTACTAATAGGTTTTCATTTTTATCGTTTTTACTTAGTCGAGTTCCTTTTTTTTCCAGCCAATAGAGTTATTCGTGCAAGTTATCAAAAAAACGCCATAATATTATTGTGTATTTTCAGGGCTTTATCGTTTTTACTTACGAGTATATTATATCTACTTTACTGAATAATTCTAGTACATAATAAAATAAGAACTGATGATGTGTCTCTTATTTGCGTTGATACCTAGTAGTATAATAGTAATTGCATCATATGAATATAAAGTAACGCATGTATATATCACTAATATTCTAAGTATTAGTGTTATGATTATTCTGCAAGAAGAACTCGAATTGTAAAGTATCTCTTTAGTTACTTAAAATATAGAGGACAATAGTAGTTATTCACATAATTGCGTCATTATGTAAACGAAAATATCTAATGTGTATATCACTAATGTTCAAGATATTCTGCAAGATGAACTCGAATTGTAAAGTGTATTTTTAGTTAGTTAAAATATAGATGACGACTTAATATGTAATAATATATAATTAAAGAGTTTATGCCATGACATGCTTAATTAAAACAATTAAAATTTTTAACAAATCTTCCAAGAGTTTCAAGCTATCAAATCTGCCATATGCCTCGCAACGCAAATCTTCGCCATGTGGTCAAAGCGAAGGCTGATTCCAACATGGTCATGTACGAATACTATTGCAATCGTGTGACACCGATAGTAACCTTTGATGGACATCTGGACAGGGAATGAATCATGATTGCCATATTCGTGTTCCGTACAGCTTTTAAATATTACATGCGGTACAAAATCTATACAACTAGGCTTATGTAATACAGAAATACAATTTATTGGTCAAATCAATTTATATGCCGGCCTTTTTCGTGTGTCCAGAGTTTGTGTTAAGTTCTATAGTTTAAACTTTTCTTTATGAATGCTTGGTTGGAAATGCTTTTATGTGCAACAATTAGAATAATAATAAAATTGAGTCGAAAAGGGTATTTAGTAGGATGATCTAGTCTAGTCCCTTATTAGCCTCGTCTTCCTTTTCTAGCTACTTCATTAATCTAGTCCTTCCATTTCATAAGGCTAGTCTTTTTTCTGAAAAATATTTTATGCATTTCTTTTCTCGAAGTTAATTATGTTATTTTTATTCAAAATGTGATGTTTTTTGTACTGCAGCAGCAAAATAATGAATGTCTATGTCTATCACTCCAGAACAATACTCCGCAAATGATACAAGATTTGTGCAAATAAACGATTCCTGCCACTGTTCGATACCTCGATATAATATGCAAAGTTCATACAAATCGGTATGGTAAGGCTGCCAAGTGCCAACAGACCGCGTATATGGAAGAGTTAGGTTTTGATGAGGCATTGTTGGACTACTCCTTTCGGTTTCAATAGCTTTCAATATTGGCAATTCTTTTACCACATTTTTATAGATGGAAAACATTGTAATCCGACCTACAGTGCGAGCTGGAGTGTCTCATAACTTGTATCTCTTTCTTCATGTTATAGATGTTTTTAAAATTTTATTCGGCAGCAAACCAACTAACGTTACTAATTTCAAGACTGGAAATTCGTAATACCTATGTACCTACGTCTTATAAAAAATGCGATGTAAGCGGTCTGTGGATCGTAATTTTAGCAGCTTATTGTGCTGTAATAATATATAACATAGATATATTAGCAAAGTAGGTACGCTATAATAATCAACACATGTACTTTTGAAATTTAAATCAGACTTTTTATCAAAATTAATTAATTTCAAATCATGGTAAATATCCCGTTTTAAATGACTTCAGTGTTAAAAACCATGATAGTTTCTAAAGTTTTATTCAAACTAACACATTATTAACATAATAATATTAATAATGTGACGAATTTTGCGAAGTTAAGAAGCTAAATGTATAAAATTAGAGATAATATTGTTTTTGTTGTTTACTCGTACATCAATATAGTTTCCAATAATGCGGTCGGAATCACACCCCACTTGGGCAATCAAACGATTAGTTTTTTTATTCAGAGTGTTCATAATGCATGTTACGTTATTTATACCGATGAATCTAGAAACTTATTCCAATAAAGATGCCAATCAATGAAACGAATCATAAGTAGGTTAACATACTTCTTGTTTGTTATCATTAATTATATGTTATTAGGAATTAAGTATGATTTATGTAACGTAATTAATTGGCACATAATATAAGATGTTGTTATATTGGATTTAGTTAGTATTTTCTTTAAAGAAACATCGCTATTTATTTTGTTTGTGGAGGAAGGCGCTGACTCCGCTACACAGTTTCTTAACTTTTGCGGCAGTCAGCCCACAAATGTACCTACTCTATATTATGGTCTCTTGTTTCGAATAAAGATTTTTGTATTTGTATTTTGTATAGCTGAGTTCAGGTTTATTTTATTCAAATAATTGGTATACGTTAATTTAAAGGAGACAATAGCACATCATCGTGTTATTTTAGAAAGTTGGGAACCTAGATGCATATTTTAGCGTTCATTAAGATGCGAAGTTTAAGTGGCAACAATTGAAATGAACATTTACGTGGGCTGAAAGTCTCAAACGTACCGCCTCTCATCCTTATCATCACCATACCTAAAGGAATCGGATGTTGAGAAATATGTAGATAAAAGATTCAGAGTCAATGAGATAAAATCGTCTCAATAAGTACCTATCCAGTGTGCTCACTATTGTAAACTCACATTCCTATATTGTTATAAGAAATGTATAAAGTGACAATGAATATCCAACCGTAAAACTGAAACCTAAAGGCGTAATTTCAAAGAGCGTGGGCCAGAACGCAAGGTCACATGACCATCGCACCATAGCAACGACATCTATCGGCGACGCGGGCGATCGAGCGAGTAAACATGTCAAATGGTATAACAGCTCAGCTGATCGCCACGCGCGCTATGCGCCGCCCGTGTGCTGCGAACCATCAAGACTTTCCAGAACGTGATTAAAAATAGTTCGGTGCGCATTTGGCCCACGCACTCACACAGCTAACTCGAATAACTAAGGACATTACCCTTCTTAATGCCGTGTTCTTGATATTCTGCAACTCATTCTTGATCAGCGCAAACTTCATCATCGTATCGGAGGAGAATATGGAGCTGCCGAACGCCAGGCCGGGGTAGTCCGCGCATCTCCTCCGCCGCCTGCTTTCTCTTTCCGCCAGCACTTCTGTGCATTCGCTTGTACACCTGAGTTTCGCTAGCTCTGCGGTCTCAGGGTCTTCATCAGTAGTCTCCGGGGGGTCGAACGAGAACTCCGCGCCGTCGCCCGCACCGCGCTCTTCTCTGAAGGAGAAGTCATCGTCAGATTCCAAGGAATCTCCGTCCTTACCACTATTATTGGTTTCGAGTGCATCGTCACTATTCGTCCTTGTCACTTGTTGAGATTCACTAGCACTATTGACACAAGGCACAACATCGTCTGTTTGTAAGGTCACTTGTTTGATTGGCGCGTCAGGGGGTTGACTAGGGGTGGCGGGGGCGCGGGTGCCCCGGTGGTGTTGGTGGCCCCTGCGCCGCGCGGGGGTGCGCCCGTGGGCGTGGGGCGCGGGCGCGGACATCACTACATGAGTTCTACTCTCCGCGCGCTCCGTCCGCCCGCAAGGCGGCGGCGGCCATATTGCCTACCTGTCACTTGCAAACAAAACAGTGGCGCTGCAAGCGCTGCTTTCAAGCGGCCATATTTGTTTTTGTTGCTGCTTTATCGACAGTGCACATGCATCTGTCAAATTGTTAGGCGGGAAATTTTGAACGCTTCAATTGCAAATGCATTGAATAATCTTTTCGTTTTGTTTCGAAATCACATAAACATCACATGTATTCCACCGGTAGGTTAGTTTCCATATAATTGGGTAAAATCGATTATATCAAATGGATGTCCCGTAAACGCGTTAAACGTTCCTGAGTTAGACACTGACGCGATCTCCCGAATCTATTTATACGAAACACCGGGCAGCGGGCCCATATTAGGTGTCGGTGGCTGAAAATAGCGCGCAGCCCCCCACAGCGCGGCGTACGCGGGTAATGCTGTTTGAACGTGGAATGCGCTCGGTTCCCGCCAATCATGTGACGTCACAGATAAACAATGAAATAACGTTCCGATTTATATTTTCATAACAGTAAATGTTTGGTTAGAATGAATTAAGAGCCTTTATTCCTAAAATGCGCAGAAACAGTACTTTTCAAACCCTAAAACTTTTGAAACTATCATGGTTATCAACACTAAAGTCATTTAAAACGGGATATTTACCATGATTTGATTTTTGAGTTATAGTGGTAACGTTCGTAGCAAAAGACAAAAAATGAGGGTAGATCGGTATGTCTGCCCATAAAAACTTACTCGCAGTCGCAGTGCCTTCAGTTATTCCGTGATCATGGCGCATGAAACTGTGCCGAAATATTGGATAACTCAAAAATCAAATCATGGTAAATATCCCTTTTCAAACCCGTTTATATCATGAACCACTTATCTTATAGTATATGTTATTTACTAATAATTTTAGGAAATTTTAGTGTCCAAATAGTTTGACTATAAAATATTTCGATTAATATAGTATGTACGCGTTCTATCAAGATAACTTGTGAGAGGTTTTCATAATTTCCCTTTCAGCATCAGTTTCGAAGCTCAAAATAATAGAAAATACTGACATATCTAATTAAGAAAAAAATATAACCTACTGATGAGATCCTTGGCTAAAAATCTAATTAGAAAGATGTTTGGTTTTGGTATCCTACTATGAGAAATTAAAATTTAAAAAATGTGAAATATTACGAATATTTCACATTTTTAAATGATGTTTTTACCGATATACCTTATTTAATTTAATATAATAATAGCCTACCAATAAAGTGGAGCATCTTTTTTAAAATCATACATTTAAAATTTTTATGATTTTGTTGCTATTATTTTTCTATAAATATTTAATGAGCGACGTGACCACACTCTAGAAAGCCTCGCGGCGGACTGATTTTCGCGCAGCGTTTTATAGTAGTTTTAAAATATTTATAGAAAAATAATAGCAACAAAATCATAAAAATTTTAAATGTATGATTTTAAAAAAGATGCTTCACTTTATTGGTAGGCTATTATTATATTAAATTAAATAAGGTATATCGGTAAAAACATCATTTAAAAATGTGAAATATTCGTAATATTTCACATTTTTTTAATTTTAATTTCTCATAGTAGGATACCAAAACCAAACATCTTTCTAATTAGATTTTTAGCCAAGGATCTCATCAGTAGGTTATATTTTTTTCTTAATTAGATATGTCAGTATTTTCTATTATTTTGAGCTTCGAAACTGATGCTGAAAGGGAAATTATGAAAACCTCTCACAAGTTATCTTGATAGAACGCGTACATACTATATTAATCGAAATATTTTATAGTCAAACTATTTGGACACTAAAATTTCCTAAAATTATTAGTAAATAACATATACTATAAGATAAGTGGTTCATGATATAAACGGGTTTGAAAAGTACTGTTTCTGCGCATTTTAGGAATAAAGGCTCTTAACTGACTGGTAGCTAATGAAAGTACTAGATGCTGAGCTTTTACAAGTTAACATAATTGGTTTCTTTGGAAAGATTACTTAGCTGAGTTAGACCAGTATCCAACAAACCGTAAATTAGTGTTTATGAAACTAGCACACCAAAATGAATTAAAACTTAAACACAAATCAATGCCACATTCATAAATTTAAACTCCAAGATTTACCTTTTAAAATTTGATAAATGACAAAACATACTATTTAGCGATACTTGTATGTAAATTACCACAAAACAAATACAACGCTGTTATTCCGGCTGTTGCTGATAAATAACAAACAAAGTTCTGGTTGAATATTTAAAATAACATTTTAAAAGTTGGTTTTGGGAACATATTTCAAAAGCACGAACAAGTAACTACCTAAGATAAGAACAAATGACTTACTCAAGTCACAATAACAAGTCGTTAAACATTATGCCTCGTCACCACCATGAGGTGAGATTGTGGTCAAAAAAGGTCCAGTAAAAAAGGTTTATTGGCTGCACGCTTACCTAGAAAGATATTGGCTTATGGTTGGTGAAGACAAGGTACTTACGTTCTGCAGAGCCTTCTCCTTCTCCTCGAGCTTGGCGTTGACCTGCATGAGCGCCTCCTGGGTCTGGTCCAGGTCGTTCTCGATGGTCTGGATCTTCTTCTGCAGAGACCTCGCTTCCTCTTCCGCCTGTTAGATTGAATTTGTTAGAACACAGTACTCTTTGATATACATTTATTTGTATATAACTAACAACAATAACAGAGAAAAACAGTATAAACGTAAAGCTTATAGATTAAAGTTTTACTATAAAAACTCTGCGTAAGTTTAACGAATTAAGTTGCCTCGATAATTTTTATGTATTGGTATTGTATGATACTGCCAATTAAAGTACGACGATCTCTGTGGCGCTGAGGGCGAAACTCGACCTGCGACGCAGGAGGTTACAGGTTCGAACATACTCTAGCGAAATGTTTGTGAAGCGTAAGATACGATAATATCCTATATAGTAATATCCTATATACGATATTATCGTATCTTACGCTTCGTGTGTATATACTATATACACACGTATCAAAATAACGGAACTTTCAATATATTTAATTTATAATTAAAACGCAATTTACTGGCAACTTATCTAAGATATTATTGCCGTTTTTAATTCTCTCGTACGTAATAACTTCACTACGGCCCGAGAGTTTTATTATAGGAAAAGCTGCACTTTTCATTAAAATGCGTCTGTATAATGGATTCCTTGCTCTAGTAACTTGATAGTAAAAAGATAACATTTGTAGAACATAATCTTTATAATGATTTTTTGAGTCATCGACATCATTACAACAGCGCTTTATATCACCCACAGGCCTGTTTTAATATTCGCCAGGCTCTTTTAATATTTATGTCGCTCAAATTTAAAAAAAAAACGATTATTGTGATACTTTCATTATTTTACCGCCCCATCATCTCATTACAATTAAAAAGATGAAAAAATTCGAAGGAATTTACGGTAAAAATCCTACACAAGTAATAACCTAATCCCTAGCTACCTATATTCTAGCCAAATTGGTTGTACAAAGTTTGTAAGCAAACCACCCATACTTAACCTGAGGTTTCTTCGGTTGCCGCGTCTTTACGATTAAATATATATTATATATAATTCGATTTTCAGATATTACATGATGATGATGAAATATTTGAAAATCGACCCCAAGCAAGCGAGTTTTAGTTTTTTGTGTCGTGGTTTCGAACATTTCATATCGAGTTCGGCTAAAGTACAGATCCTTTTACAATAAGTACCTAAAAGATAATGTATATGAGCCTTACCCTTGACACTACTCGTTGTCAAGGCTTAAAGCGGAACGAGATACCGGTCCAAGGGCAAGTAACTCTTGGTCCTCGAAAAACCATGTCTTTTTTCAGTTTTTGGCTTGCTACTTCTAAAAAATGCATTCTACGGCAAAGTTATCCATGGCAATTTTATTGACGACAAAATTAGCGACAATTTGAGAAATTTGAATGTTCTAGAAACCCGGCTCACTTCCACTCTCTGTACCTATTGCCACGCCCTGCTGGGGTACCATCGTGTAATGTACACAATAATGATGTAATAAAATAAATATGAAATATACATTGACTTTAGGACCAATAATATTCTTGTGTCATGCGAGATTTTAAACTACAGCTATGCCTACTAATATGCCTACTTATGTCTAATAGATCTCGAGATAGGTCACTTCAAAAATGGGCCATTTTTGCAAAATAAGCATAAAGCCATGAATTCTACCTTCTTGAATGGCTACATATGTAAGTCAGTATATATTATTCTTCCACGAGTGGACAAAAAAATTAAGTGAACTGTAAAACAGTAAAATAATCTTAAATAATAATAATTTATAGTATAACATTTGACTTGTCTAAGTGCTTATTTGTAAGCCTAAAGAAAATAAATTATTTTGAGTTTATACTATACCTTCTCAGCGCGAAGACTGGCGTCCTTGCCCTGCTGCTCGCACATGGCGGCGCGGTCCAGAGCATTGTCCTTCTCCAGCTTCATCGCTTGCATCTTCTTCTTGATCGCGTCCATTTTGAAGGTTTCTTTTGTCTATCCCCTAGGTGAAAATCTGAAAGAAATACTTTAAATTAGGAAAAACTAATATATCCCACATCTTATCGATAATACATTTTATTTTTGTAGTCCGAACTGAAAAAACATCTCAGTTCTGTGTTCGTAGTAGTAGGGCGCGTGCGCGTTGAAATCTTCTGAATGAAAATTATAATCTCATAAAATAATAGATATCGAATATAACCATAATGACACAAAAAAATACGACGTATTTGGTAATTTGTCGTCAATCATATGATTGACGAGATATTATATAAATAAGAAGGAAATATTTTTTCAAGGATAAATTTACTTATTTTGAACTAGTTCCTGACCGCGTCTTCGCCGGGTTAAAAATTAGCCTATGTCCGTCCCGGGGATACCGTTTTGCCTGCCAAATTTCATTAAGATCAGTTCAGCCGTTAAGTCGTGAAAAGGTAACAGACAGACAATACAGAGTTACTTACAATAACAATATAATAATTATTATTAGTACGTCCTAAGACCCCAAACAGCGTAGCACAAGGTGCGCGTTTATGTCTTTTCTAGCAAAAATAACAAAAAGTAATCTTAAAGTTTTTTAACGATAAGTAATGAAACGTAATATCTCAACTCCAAAGAGTTCCTTTACGTCAGTCGTCGGTAGGGCTATTTATGGAACATGGTGCATTGATCTCGAACATAAGTTACCATCGGATTTGGACAAGCAATCCTTTAGTTTGCCTACTAGCTATACCACCATAAAATATACAGTAGTGATAAACAAGGTATTACGTATTATAAGGTAACCTTACCAAAAAAACAGAATATTACCTATCTCTAAATATGCAGGAATTTTCACCGTGATATAATGGCTGTACGGTTCAGAAATTACACTTCCAAAAAAAAACACGTGATATTTCAATACACCCCCTTCCCCTTGTGCTATTTTTGATTTATCCACTTTCGAGCCTCACATGATTAGTTGATACGAAAATTCATTTCTTCAGACATAACATCTGTTTTGCTAGTAACACATATTATAATTAAAATTGCGAACGGTTAGAAAATTAAAGTATGAAAGTCATAACAATTATTTCAATTAGGAATATAAATAGACACGACCCTTTACTATCTATAGGTACCTTTGTAATTAAACTTTTGTATGCAATTTATTTAGACGACAAATACTGCCTACCGATTTAACTTAAAAAGCAATTGTTAAATTAATAAGTGAAAACTTTATGGTATCTAAGTTAATATTACAAAATAATAATCATAGAACGAATTAAGAAAATTATATCTAGTAGGTAAGAGAGAAGACTCGTATAGTTATGTAGTTTAAACTTTCAATGTTACCTTCTATTGGATTATACGTATTTTATTTATACAATCAAAGCTGAGCTTCTCAGAAATAAATAAATAAATAATGCTGGACAATTCACACAGCATTATCTAGCCCCATGGTAAGCAGAGCTTGTGTTATGGGTACTAGATAACTGATATACATAATACAATACATTACGTAGATAGATATATATATATATATATATATTTTTATACATAGAAAACGACCAGAACACCCGGAACAAATATCTGCAGATCGTGCACACAATTGTTCCGAGGCGGGAATCGAACCCGCAACCTCCTGCGTCGCAGGCGGACCTTCGTCCACCGCGCCACATCGGTCGTCTAAAACAAAGAAAAACATTTATCTGCACGGCTTATTCACTATGGGAATTAAACCTTACAACTGTTTCGTTCGTTGAACTATCAGATGGACGTATTAGAAAGATCGAATAGCGCTCTATAATCGTGGTGGAATCGCTGCGATTCTTGCGATGTGCGGTACATCACTTGATAGTTTTTATTCGAGTAAAGTGCGCAGCTACGTGTAGGAATATCTTACTGCTTTAATAAACGTTTATATTATGCTTTTATAGTTAGTTTGAAAACGTCGCAGTATGCCGCTTTATTATTTCGCAATTCTAATTTTCAAATAAATCGAGCTCATTCAAAATAAATTTCTATTTTCGAATTCGAACCTTCTTCAAGGAACTCGAAAACTTTTTTGTTTATTTATGGTTTTGTCAAAAACCTTTTTGCCAGATAATTATCATGATTTAAACTTACAAAAACTTGTGTTTTCCTTGTTTCCGCCTATCCAAGGTCGTGTTTACATCGAAAAGCACTTTATCTATCCCACTTAAATTCTGTAAGGCGATCCTGTCGTGGTCTAATAACTGTCATTGTTACGGTTACGCTCAATCTGCGTTACCTTGTGTGTAATTAATTATGCAGTAGCAGGTTTGATTTTAATTTTATAAAACCTTCTTAGAGAGTAACCTCTTCACAGTACCTAAGCTATTAAAACTTTTTGGTTGGAATATACACATTGAGACGGTCTCATTCTGAATTAAGAACAAATATAACGGTTACATTATATGTATTTTATTATGTGGCTTAGGTCATGTAAATAAATTGTTCTAAATTCAATAAATTATTTGCTGAACGTAGGTATGGTTTTTTCTGAGAACAGGGAAATTTAACAATCTTACTTATTGGAGTTTGAAGTGTATAAAATCAGAAAGACGAAAAATAGTTGCGAAACGACTAAAAAGGACGCATAAATACTGACGCATAAGTAGGTAATGTGTTATACAAAGTTGACCCCATATCTCCGAGGCGAGTCAAAAGCCTTCGTCACACCTTCGTTTTGTTGTGAAGCTGGAAACCCGTATCAGTATGAATGTACAATCAACACCATAGGCACTTGGTACACCTGAATACTAAAACGCAAATCTTAGCACGTCTCAAATCGCGATTTCATGTAAATTTTCATTGTAAACTGTCAAACGAGGTCTCATTTGTATTTTAATATTCGGGGGTTAGATATCTTTATAAGGTCATATAACTCTGTTAAACATCAAGCTCTTTTAGGTCTAATTTGACCGTTGCAATTGAACGCGTTCATTAAAAGATAAACTCAGTTTAGTTCTTTGAACTAGTTACAAAAGTCGAAAAAAATCACGGTTTCCGACCCCTCGGTCCGGTGCAAGCGAGAAAGATAATATAAAGCGACATATTTTCTTATCTCTCGGAAACTTTCCCGGTAAACCTACCAAATGACTACTAAGGCAGGTACTCTAAATCTTTTTGTAATTTAAAATGTACAGTACATACAAGCGAATGCCTTTTTTTGTATTCTACATAATACTTTTTTGTCATCTAGCTAGAATAGATAACTTTCTTTACGTTTTACGCAAAAAATATATAAATTGCTGACTGTACAATTATTTATGTATTTATCCCCGTGAATCAAAGGAAAAACATTCCAAGCAAATTCCGAGTGAGTCATTTCGCGATGAAATCTAAAGGACCGCGGTCATCGCTCGCGCATTCTTTACATTAATTGTAATGCTCAATATTGCAAAAAAAATTATAAATTTGAAAAAATAGGAACTTTGAAACAGTTGAGCTGATCTAAATTTCGCACACACAACATAACACACTTCGCTGTCAGTGTCATGTCAAAAGAGTCATAAACCAGCATAATATAATTTTTGTTTTTCTATGTTCTGCTTACTGTTTTTATTTTTATTTACTATTCTTTTTTGTCTGTTTTGAGCTTCTCTCTTCCTTGCCCGTGATGTGACTGATAAAAAGGTTCAAACTGATAACCAGCGTTGTTCCGCGCCACGCGTGGTTCAGCACATAGCTGAGTTTGACCCTTTTTGGCTAGCAGGCTAGCACGGTAGCCATGTATTATAATAGTTTTTGTTTTTCTGTAGGCTTTTTATTTATGTTTTTTTTTATACTGTGTACTGTGATTTTTTTGGGTGCTTTAATTGTGTAGCCTGTTTTTTTTGGCCAAATAAAACAATTCTTATTCTTCTTATTCTAAATTTATATTTTTATTATTATTTTCACAATCAATAGTACCTACTATTCCATATCTATGTACTATATTATAAATTCGAAATTAACTCTGTCCTTTTCACGCTAAGCGGCTAAACGGATATTGAAGAAGCAGGAAGCTAAACGGTATCCCGGGGACGGACATGCTACTTGAAAAACGCGTGCGAAGCCGCGAACAGAAGCTAGTATATAATAAATAAAGAATCTCTATATCACTCTTCTTTGGAAACGTTGTAAGCCAAATGCATGTCTTTACGTCACATCATTTAGTAGCATCTCGAATACCTAAGGCAACCAAATACCTATGCATATAAACAAGCAGTAGGTAAACAAACTTTATTTTCGTGCAAAACAGCTAACGAATGTAGGTACTGTTTGTAGATCAAATAAAAGCATGCGCATGTTTCAAGTTCCTTTGTTTGCAACAGCAATAGCTAGCAGTCCTGTGATACCTAGTTGTTTACTAATAATTGTAGATATTTCATAATTTTATAGGCATAGATAGGATAAGTGATAATTTAGTTAGCTTCTAATTTGATATGTAACTTTTTGATTGTATTATTTAATCTTAATTAGTCTATGTGGTTATTTGTTTGACCGTAATAATTGAATAAGTTTAATTAAAATATTCGATAACAGTTGCAGAAACTAGATAATAAGAAAGGTACCTAACCTTTCTTATTATCTAGTTTCTGCCTGCGGCTTCGTTCGCGTTAGGAAAGTAAAAAATTAAAGTTGAAGTGAGGTATATATGTATTATTCTGTCATAAAGAGAGAAAGAGTGACAACATCGATGACTGTCACCAAAATTATTAATTACTAACTGCGCCCCGCGGTTTCACCCGCATGGTGATAGATATTTTGGATAATATATTATTATCTTTATATTATATATCTTTATAAATTGTAGCCTATGTGTTATTCTGATGTATAAGCTATATTGCTGTAAATTTTCATTAAAATCCATTCAGTAGTTTTTACGTGAAAGATTAAACCTATTCGAATAAGATTAGCACATAGTAACTACATATTATTCGATCTATTTCAAAATGGGATTATATAGGAAACCGCCTGAATCTATTTTCCCTCATACATAGTTCTCTAGCAAAAACTGCGTTTTATTCTTTACACTGCCTATTTACAATTTTCGTCATGTATCTTCCATCGCTGACCATGTTTGACCATCATTAGGCCTTCACGGTGGCGTTGATTGAAATATGCATTGTTTGGAAGACAATAGTCCAAATTGTGACGTCAGCAGGCCAAAGCTTGGCCCGTCATGACTCCCTTAGTTAACCTTATATATGTATTATAGATTGTAATCAGTGCCATAGGATTGTAATATATATAATAACATTGGTTTAAGACACTAAAAACCGAGTTCAAGTTCTTTAATATAAATACTGTTTTTTAAGTTTGCAGGACAAATACTAAAATACTAATCTCTTAGGAAATACAATTTTGGTAAAAAATTGACCATCTTAGGGTCAATTTCTATACTATACAATAGCAAAAGAATTATTAAAATCGGTCTGCAATTTACGGAGTAATCGGCTAACCTATACCTAATAAAATAATTCATTTTCAATAGGAATAAATTAAAAAAATTAAATTGGTCACAGCCTTGGCTTTCTTTACAATCTGCTTCGCTCAAGGTGCGTTTTTCGGGACAAACAAATAGGCAGGTAATAAATACTTTATCAATTCCATTGTTATTAAATATCTATCTATGTATTGTATTGTATTATGTATATCAGTTATCTAGTACCCATAACACAAGCTCTGCTTACCATGGGGCTAGATAATGCTGTGTGAATTGTCAAGCATTATTTATTATTGTTATATCCAGAAGATAGATTGATTATTGATCCTTAATATAAATAGGACCAAGCGAAAGCTTAGGCACTAAATAAAATTTACCTATTGGATAATTTTCATACTGTTAGACTTAAGACTTGTGAGCTTTAGTTGTTCTTTATATGTTTTAATAAAATCAGATAGATAACCCAGCTATTTTACCCAATTAATTTGATTCAAAGCATTACTGATATTTTGTATCTCTACCTAAAGTAAATTATCATCAGCTGTCTGAAAATTCATATGTCTAAATATAACGCTGCTGAAAAAAAAGCTTACGACCGGCGTAGGCGCATGCGTCTGTCGCCCACACACATCTCACTCTATCTCGCCATTGGCTAAGCGCTGGCAACCTGCCAAAACCGCGGGAATATTCAGAATAGAATGTTTCTATTGGCTGGCCCAAATTGTAACCTGGCACCGCGATATTCAAAAATAGAATCGAGCTGCGATTGCTAAATTACTTGTGAATTTTAGGAATAGTAATAAAAAAATACTACTTCATAAGAAACAGTTAATTTGATGGGATATTTCACTGTTTTATTCTTAACCTACAAAAAAAATATACAGAGAACCAAAAACTACATTTAAAATCCATCCAGTACTTTTTAAAATCCAACCAATTTGAAAAACTTTTTTTAATTTTTTATTATAAAAAATCTTGACCCTCAAATCAAAAGTTCAACTGCACGCAAGCACCCTACTTACCGAAGACAAATGCACCTTGAATAAAAAAAAACACTTTTCCACTGTCACTAAGACACTTGGTACTTACATGTCGAGTCGACGCGTGCTGTGTTGCGACTGGCGCGATTCGCGGGAGCTCTCTCGGTGTCGCCTTACGGCCGCGTAAGGAGCGCCGGAGTCGCGGGGCGCGACGTGTGTTCCGATCTTGAGGAAAATCCTTCGTTTTGCGAATATCTTGAGGATGCAAGATGTTGCAGACCTCATTAATTATTTCTGTCTTTAATGGAGTCTTACCCTGGTCTAGTATCAGCCAGGCGGCTTAGAGACCTGCCAGTCTGTTAAAATGTATGTAGCAAATCCTCGTGGTAGAATGGAAATATTTGAACTACATAGATCGATGGAGTAAATTGATGAATTGATACGAGACTCAAAGGAAGATCGAAGATCCAATTCATTATATTATTTCATATTGCGAATATCTTGAGGATGCAAGAGACTGTTGAAGACCTCATTAATTCTGTCATTAGTGGATACCTTACCCTGGTCTAGTATCAGCCAGGCTTAGAGACCTGCCAGTCTGAAGTCTGTAAAAATCTTGTATCTACTGTATATATCCCTCTGATAACACATGATGGAATTCTTAGCATGTAAACGTGACTAAATATAATTATCTAGCTAAGTAGATAAAATCGATGAATGGGACATGTGGTGTGGAAATATCTTGCTTGAGGCAAGAGACCCAATGGATCTGTCGAAGACCTAATTCTGATAGCACGAATATTTTACCAGGTATTTCATCAATGCACACACCAGGGTGCGCAACACAAGGAATCTAAGAATCAAGGGTCTTAAACACTGCTATAAGCACTAGGTCTTAAGCCAGTGTTTTCTCTGAATTTTGTCTCGCAACAACTCAGATTTTTGCCTTATTCTTATTCTGGTAGAAATTCGCATTCATGCAAATTTAAAGACAGAATAGAATCTGGTAAATAAGAACTTGACTTATATTTTCATGTCACCGTATTCAGAAATGGACATGACGGATAATTCAAGTAAATCTAAAGTGCGTGATTATTCGCGCATCATGAACGTAAATGCCACCGCAAACTACCTTGATACGCATTCGTCACATTATTTGGAATTGAGATCGTTTTTTCAGAAATCAAGCAATTCTACGTTATGTTGAAAATAAATTCAATTTAATTGATATTTTAAGATGCGGCAAGGTGAAGACAGGGCGCTTTGGCGCTAATTAGGGGAGGCCTCACAAACACCATCAGTTTCAATCTATTACGACCTTAACTGCAGCGAACCACTCGCGAATCACATTTTTCGATCCACATCATCATCATCATCATCATCAGCCTATAGCAGTCCACTGCTGGACATAGGCCTCCCCCAATGAGCGCCATGGCGCCCTGTCTTCAGCTTACCGCATCCAGCATCTACCTGCAGTCTTTCGCAGGTCGTCATCCTACCTGGTCGGGGGGCGTCCTACACTACGTTTACCGAGTCGTGGCACAACACTCAGTGGCCTTGACACACATAGTGGTCTAGTAGTTAATCTAATATTTTTCCATTCCACGATTTTTTTTGTTTTTATTGAATTTCCTACAAAAAAAGTATTAAAACACAGGTAGGTTATCGAGGCAACTTCGAAACATACTTCATCCTGATGAGTCAACTGCGCGTCATTGCTGTTGACCCAGATGGTACGTTTAAGGCCCCAGTCCATAGCTACATTACATACAGGTATCGCGTACTTCTACAGTAAATATGGACATGGTTATGGGTAGGTAGATAAATCACTCTGTATTACAATGAACCGTAAATGAGATAACTAGTTTTTCAAATAAATAATGCAGGACAATTCGCAGAATATCATCTTATCAATGTACATTGTACTGTACATCTGCTTAGATGATGTTCAATACTTAATTGATTACATGTAAAATAGGTCTTAACACTTTGAGTGCTGAAATCACTCAGTATGTGTTTTCTACAAGTGACTATTATGCGTAAATCCACACTAGCGCAGCGGCTGAGAAAATACAGATCTTTGTGACTCAGCACAGCCGTAATATTTTTCGAACGAAACGCATGTGCGACGCAACACAACCGCTGTGTAGAGCGGCAGCACGAATTTTTTAGGTTAAAATAAGATCGCAGTCGTCGAAAAAAAATCGCAGTCAAAGTGTTAAATGCTTTATACAGTTTATGCTTAATTTACCTTTAAAATTTAAAGTTAATTTTTTTTGTTTTTAATTCAATTGACGAAGATCAGTTTTTTACTCAAGAATTTTATTACTCAAAAGAACAAAGTTCAATTAAATGAGAATGTATATACAATATACTTAAGCTTACTACATATCTTAACTAATTATATTATGTTAGTATTACAGTTATACATAGGTAGTTTAAGTTATTTTAGAATGAAGATTACATCGTTTTTCTTCTCGTATTTTACATTTACAATCTAAAGGCCAGACATTAACCTTATTTTTATTCATGACTGAAACCAAATGAGTCATTATTGAAGAGGATCAAGTTAGTCAGACCACTCATCAATTCCAGTGTAATAGTGCTAAATTCAGAGAAATATTGACGTCGTGATTTCGCATGAGGATGATCTTTCGTAACTTTCTCGTACGTAAGCAGCCTGAAGAAATAGACTGCAGACTGTTGCTAACAATCTACAAGTAGCTCAAGTAATCCATATCAATACCGGATGAGCAGTCGTTAAGGCTGGCATGGCGAGATATCCGACCGGCGGCGTCCCTAGTGATAATCCGAGATGTCCACGCTTTCGAGGAACTTATTAATAAAAAATAATAATAGTAAATCAAAATCAGCACACAATAACACAACAGTTGTGTTATTGTGTGCTGTAATTATAGTTACTGTAATAGTGTTAAATATTCTCACAATAGCTGAAGCTCATTCGTTCTATAGTCTTCCATCCATCCGCAAACAGGTGCTTGACGTTCAGAGTGCGCTAGGCACGGGAGATAGAGGTTTGCTGGGCACCAGAGTTATGAGCCTGCTAGCGATATAATGTTCTTGCACGGAGGGTCTCATCAAACAAGCACCTGACCAGATACATAATGAACGTTAAAAAACTCTTCTAAGAGCTGTGGTGAGTGGCGAGTCTGACACCTATTCTTGATGCCAGATTTTATTCACATAATATTTTCGTATAGCGTATACCGATGACGGCCTTCACTCGATGAGAGGTCCTTAATACGCATCATTAATTTTTTAATTTAATTTAAATCTAATCTTTTATATAATTAAGTGTCATATAATATTATTCTATTCATTATGAAATTTTGTAAATTCTATGTATTAAGGAAATAAAAAGGCTTTATTATTATACCGATGACGACTAGCGACGAAGATGCAAATACGATTATTTGACGTCAAAATGCAAATAAACAACAACTTTTCCAGCCAGAAAATATTCATTTATTAAAATTAGGATCTTCTTCGCAAATAAACAAGTCTTTCCGCCAGAAATTTTAATAAATTAAGACTTTCGGCTGAAGAAGTTTTGGTTTACCTATTTGCATTATAACAATACAATATAGCTTTATTGCACCATCAATACAAAAAGTAATATTAAGGATCTTAATACTAACTAAATATAGTGGCACAATCGGCGGCCTTATCGCTAACAGCGATTTCTTCCAGGCATATATATGTATATAACGTCTATATCGTATTAGGTATAGGTTTAGACCAAAACTATCAGACAACCAAATTCAACTTAAAATCAAACCAAACGCATTTTGATCCAGGATTTTGATAAACCGAAGAAAAACGTCCCATGGATGTGTTTAGGTAAGAACTATCTGCCGCGCGGTTATTTCTGTACGCAACATGCCTGAAATATCTCGAGTTTCGCCACATTCTGTTGTTTCTGATGCTCTGGCGCAAGATTGGTCTAGCTATACGTAGGTAGATATTATTATACAGGATGTCCCACGGCTATTCCACATGCAAGAAATGTTTCATTTAATTGATTACACCGTAGGTACATTGATACACTTGATGTCGTTTAATCTACTTTACAATTATACATTTTACTTTATTTAAGATACAGTAAAATGTATATCAGAAAATTTTACTAAGACTACATTTTGATTTAATAAATAATTTAAACGGCTTGAAAGATTTTGAATAGGTGAGCTTTTTGATCGGTACATATTGTAAAATATAGATTTTTTTTACAATATGGCGGGTTTGATTCCAGGTTTAGACAGGCGATTTTTTGAATCAAAATGAAGTCTTCTTTCCGAAAAATATTATTATACGTAGGTACGTACATATATTTCTGAAACTATGTAGGTAATGTTAGCACGCCAACCCTCTGTAAAAACATGTGTTTAGCCGGTCGGCAGATAGAAAATGCCTCTGCATTAAGCCCACCCTTTGTACCCTTTGTAGTGCGATAAAGTTTTAAATAAATGAAAAATCATATTGACGTTTTACTACTACTCCATGTGGCCATAGCATTATCTGCTATTACGATGTCGAACGTGACAATTTCTTTTGAAACTATCAAGTGTTTTCTAAATCTTACTTAGAGAGGAAATTTAATAAGCAATTTCGAAAACAAGTGAGATAAACTTAATTATAACCTAGTTTGTCTGCTTTTTTTACACGTTTTTTTCCTTATAAAATCAGCAGGAAACCAGGAAAACTATGAAGTTTTTCCGGCCTTAAATAAAAAATCTGAAAAATTTATAATTAAAAATATTATTATTAGAAGATACCGAAACAACCTGAACCGTTCAGTCAGCTGTTTGTCTATTGTATTTTTTATTTAGCGTATTTCATCCCACTGCTGGGCAAAGGCCTGCTCTATTGGTTACGGCTTAAAATGCCAAAATGAATAGCATATTCTCTGGAGGTGCCCAAGTTAACACGTAAAATCGTCATCGTCGATTTCCGAGTAAAATTAGCCTTTTTACGTCATAATGATATCTTTATACGTTGACCTGATAAAATATTTTGAGTAATCTTTCGCCAACGTCCATACTTGGATGGGTGACCGCCTGGGAACACCGCGTGACGTTGGCTTTTTGCTATTTTTCTTCACGTCATGCCATGTGGTGTACTTTAATATTATCAAGTATTTCCGGTGAGCTATCGCCAACGTCCATACCACGTTGAATACACCGGTTCTCGTCCGATCACCGAAGTTAAGCAACGTCGGGCGCGGTCAGTACTTGGATGGGTGACCGCCTGGGAACACCGCGTGATGTTGGCTTTTTGCTATTTTTATTACGCGTCATGCCATGCGAGGTATTATAATATTATCACGTATTTCGAATTAGCTATCGCCAACGTCCATACCACGTTGAAAACACCGGTTCTCGTCCGATCACCGAAGTTAAGCAACGTCGGGCGCGGTCAGTACTTGGATGGGTGACCGCCTGGGAACACCGCGTGATGTTGGCTTTTTGCTTTTTCGACTTATGATTATAATTAGAACATATCGAAACACGCCGTTCAGTCAACAGTTAGTCTATTGTTTTTTTATTTGGCCCATTTCATCCCACTAGGGGGCGAGGGCCTCTAGTCTATTGGTTACGATTACGACTTTAAATTCCAAAATGAATAGCATTATTATTTATGTGTGCTAATGCTAAGAATATAAAATAGGTATCTGCCGTGACATTATTTTCCACTATTTATTTACATAAATAGCAACAAATAATCTTCCACGAAAATTTCGTCGTTAAAAAGCAACCGAACTAGGTGAAAAAATAACAACGGATGGCTACAATAGGCATGAAGGCACGTTACAGAATTTCTACTCAAAGGTCGGTATAACCGGTTCGTAACCTTGAAAGAATCCACACACGAAAACTGGAAGAATGATAACGTTGCTTTATCGAGCGAGACTTGCCTTGGGTGCAAACTGAATGTAATTACAAATAACGACATCTTAAATCTGGACTTGATCAAGTATTTCGAACGTGCTATCGCCAACGTCCATACCACGTTGAATACACCGGTTCTCGTCCGATCACCGAAGTTAAGCAACGTCGGGCGCGGTCATTACTTGGATGGGTGACCGCCTGGGAACACCGCGTGACGTTGGCTTTTTGCTACTTTTCTTCACGTCATGCCATGTGGGGTACTTTAATATTATCAAGTATTTCGAATGTGATATCGCCAACATCCATACCACGTTGAATACACCGGTTCTCGTCCGATCACCGAAGTTAAGCAACGTCGGGCGCGGTCAGTACTTGGATGGGTGACCGCCTGGGAACACCGCGTGACGTTGGCTTTTTGCTACTTTTCTTCACGTCATGCCATGTGGGGTACTTTAATATTATCAAGTATTTCCGGTGAGCTATCGCCAACGTCCATACCACGTTGAAAACACCGGTTCTCGTCCGATCACCGAAGTTAAGCAACGTCGGGCGCGGTCAGTACTTGGATGGGTGACCGCCTGGGAACACCGCGTGATGTTGGCTTTTTGCTTTTTTATTCGTACCATGTCATGCGGGATATTATAATTTGATCAAGTAATTCGAATCTGCTATTGCCAACGTCCATACCACGTTGAATACACCGGTTCTCGTCCGATCACCGAAGTTAAGCAACGTCGGGCGCGGTCAGTACTTGGATGGGTGACCGCCTGGGAACACCGCGTGATGTTGGTTTTTTGCTTTTTGATGACATGATATTGATGCCATTCCGTGCGTGATATTATGATTTGATCAAGTATTTCGAATTTCCTATTGCCAACGTCCATACCACGTTGAATACACCACCGGTTCTCGTCCGATCACCGAAGTTAAGCAACGTCGGGCGCGGTCAGTACTTGGATGGGTGACCGCCTGGGAACACCGCGTGATGTTGGCTTTTTGCTATTTTCTACACATATTAGGAGTGAAGATTAGAAAGAGAATTATTTAGGCTTGCAATTAGTATAGAGCTCTAACCGACAAGCTAAGTCTTCCCTTTTCGACCAAAATATGGAACACTTAAGAAATAATGCGTCGAGGTATTCATATGTGTAAGATTATAACTTCTCACCATGTATGTAAGTGCTAATTATAAGATTGAAGTGTATTTAGTTATTAGTTTTGCTGTAATAAATGATTTTTATTTCATCTATTCTATCTAGATAGTTCCATAAAAACAAAATACAGCCCGGGTTCAACAAAAAGATCTCTATATGTGTAGCACTGCTGCAGACTTTAAGGATAAAATATGTTTAATTATGTTTAATCGGTAGCCGGGCCTGCCCGAAGCAACAGATAGCTATATGTGATGGCTCAGTAACCACGATCCCTGTCGGCGAAGGTCTGCCTGCGACGCAGGAGGGTGTGGGATCGATTCCCGCCTCGGGACAATTGTGTGTACGATCTGCAGAAATCTGGTCCGGGTGTTCTGGTCGTATACATAACGACCAGAACACCCGGATCAAATATCGTATAATTAAATATATCTATTTGTAGGTGATGCTTAGGAGTACTTGATGGCTGTTTGATGGCTGTTAGCCATCAAGTACTCCTAACACAAGCTCATCTTGGCTTAGCTTAGGGCTAGACGATGCTGTGTGGATTGTCCAGCAGTTTAATTGCACCGGCAGGCAGGCACCGCGCCGGAGTGCTTTACTTCCTTGTAAGGAGGTGGCAGGCCCTGGCGACCTCTTCTCATGCAACCGCAATGTCACTGCGCAATAATCAAATTATTGGACGCAGCTTACAATTAATTACGTACGTAGTGTAGCAGTTTGGCCTGGACCTGGAAGTCTTAAATGTAGATAAATAAATCATGCCGGACAATTCAGACGGCATTATCTAGCCCCAAGGTAAGAAGTTCTTGTGTTATGGGTACCTAAGGTACCATGTCGTAATCTAAGACATCTGCATCGTAGGCGGCAATGAGCGTCAAAGAAAATCTGCGGGGTGCGCGTACGCAAGGTACCTACGAAAGTGTAAAATATTAGGTAGAGTCACGACAAAACGAAATACAAAAAAGTGAATTTTCCATAGGTATTTTCCTTAAACGTTTTGTCGATGTTCATTATTATTCTACCGCTAAACAATAATTTTATCGAATTGTTGTAAACAAGACTGCATATTTAGAATTTTAATAATTCTCGTAGCGATTGACCATATGCCACAAAGCCTTGTAAGGCCATAAGTTTATTTAGTACCACAATTGCTGGTTATAAGTGCAGTCAGGTAGTTGGCGCATGATATAAAGTTGATTTCAATGTCTACTTCTGCATACCAATCGACGTAAAATAGTAGTTTTCTTTCTAGATAAATAATCATGATTCTTCAGGAATGCAACGGAGACGTGTAGATAATAGTGATAAAAATACATAATTTATAGAGATAAATACATTTATCTTTTCAGTTCAAAGTGCATCTCACGGCATCTGCGTAAATCTTAAGGAATTAACGAGAAAAATAGAATCATCCTAGAATTTCGTGGGAGCTTTTTCGTAGGTACCTATACTTCATCATCATCATCAGCCTGTAGCAGTCCACTGCTGGACATAGGCCTCCCCCAATGAGCGCCATAACGCCCTGTCTTCAGCTTGCCGCATCCAGCATCTACCTGCAGTCTTTCGCAGGTCGTCATCCCATATGCCTGGTCGGAGGGCGTCCTACACTACGGTTACCGAGTCGTGGTCTCCACTCAAGAACACGTTTGCCCCAGCGGCCGTCGGTTCTTCGCGAGATATGGCCGGCCCACTGCCACTTCAGCTTGCTAATTCTTTGAGCTATGTCGATAACCTCGGTTCTCTGTCGGATGTATTCGTTACCTATATACTTACTCCAATTAAATAACCTGAATATTTTTTGTGTTTTTGTGGAAAATATTTAACGACATTGGTTTTATCGAAGAAAAGCACAGGAGCTCGAATTGGTTTTTAAGAATTTAATTAATCTGTCTTTCGTTTTCAAATTTAAATTTAAACAGTTTTCGCTCCACATTACGAGAGATAATGCGGTGTTGAAGTTTGTGTTTTACATTTTAGTGATAAACCTTGTTGTTTTCTGTAATTATATCCTCTCTATTTTTGTTAACTTTTCGTTCATAAATGTCTTTGTTGACATAAAATATCTTGGATTCTAAATGTATACGTTTTCTAACTACATAGTTAAATACTTGGTAACTACAACAAGCATTTAAAACTACAACTGTTCAACGTTGAATAAACTAAATACCACTATCCATGGACATAGATGATTTTCCCGCATTTGTGGAGATCTTTCGTTAATTTTCTGACGAATAAAACACTTGGTTACTACAAGCTTTTAAAACTACAACAACAGTTGTTTTACAACGTGGAATAAAACCGAATACGCTACGGTACTCACGGCCAAGCAACATGGGTCATTCGAGTTTTTTCTCGCATTTGTGGTGAGTGACTCACTTTCACAAGTGTGTCAACGTGTCAAGAGTCGCGGTAGGTACATGCTTTGATATAATTCGTAATTAAAAACAAACCTTTAAAGGGATTCCCAAGGCATTATCCTATGTTACTGTAACATTGTAACACCTATGAGAAAACAACTGGGGTCCTATTCAGAAAATGCCAGAATCGACTTTATTCATTTATTGTATTAATTTCCATTACAAGGTTTTACAATTTTTAGGTACAATCTACATGTATGTACTTTAATAAATAATATTAAGCATGCGAACTATTCACACAACATTATCTAGCGTCAAAGTAAACAGAGCTTGAGTTTATGGGTACTATATAGTTGATAGATTAAATACATTACAAATATATATTTTGTAATCTACAGATGTCGTGTATATATATTTGTCCCGAGGCGGGAATCGACCCGTAACCTCCGTCGCAGACGAAACTTCGCCACTACACCACAAAGGTTGGGAAACTTACTAATTAAACAATTTAGGTACCTAATAGACTCCCAAACAATATCAGCAATACAATATCATGTAAATAAGTCGGACTGAACACGATAATTCTAGAAAACAAGATCGGTAGCGTAGCGAAAATTATTTTTAACTCGACGTAAACATCACAGTATCCACGCCAAAAATAAAACCAGCGCCTAGGATCATCCCAAAAATATTTAATTGTAATAACATAAGCTTATAACTTAAATAAACTAACAGTAAAGAATACCTACTGCACTTTTCTATAGTTTGAAGTTGCGTAAATGCATAATACAAAGAATACTATCAACCTGTTAAAGATGAGAGTTCTCTTATTAAAGTTGACAACTTTAAACAACACCTGGTCCTTGTCAGAATGAGAATAAAAAACACGACAGTGCTTAGTCAAAGAAAGGCTTACAGTAAAGTAAAGAGGGAACATCTACTGGGCTTTTCTGTGATACTCCGGCGTCGCGTTACCGTAATCTTGCAGATTGAACAGTGTAGCGCGATTACTGACCAAATACTTCATAAAATCTTGTATGTAGGTCAATAGTACTTGCAAGGACTTTTCGTCGAGCGCCGTGTAAGCCAACATCGGCCCCATTTTAGGAAACAAGCGCAACAGATGGATCGATCCGTAGATTTTGGACATCGCTGTGTCCGGGTACTCTTGGATTATCTCTGAATACTGAGGCCGTTCAAACTTGTACAACAGCTGTGAGCCGAGCGTTACATCGAAATACTCCTTTATGCCTTCTGTGATGTCGATCAATACTGACTCTTTGCTCGCATTGTGAGTCTTGCTAGACTTTTTGTACGACAGGTAATTGTCGACGATCTGTGCGACGGTTAGTTTCGCGGGCAGCAAGGCGAGTTTCTGCTGTCGAGTGATAACATCCCAATCGTCAACGAGCCAGACTTTCAGTTCTTCGGGGATCCTGATTTTGACTTCGACTTTGGCCATGTACTGCTCTTCAGTCTCGATCGACGGGTCGAGGCGACTGCGTTTCTTTCTGTGAAGAAAGGAAACAATTGAAAACTTAATGAAAGTATGTGAAGAACTGCTGAAAAACATATTGGTAAATTTAAGACATGCTGGTTAAATTTGTTACTGAAGTTTTATTTCAAGCAAGATTTGATTCGCATGCAGTTTGTAACAGAATATAAAACATTTTAAAATCCTGTTCTTTGTTGAATAAGCGAATAGTTATAATAAGCAGTGAAACCATAAAGACAAACCAGGTGCACACATTTTTCATTCCCACAACCACAACACAAGGAGAAATTACGATTTCGTAGAAACACAGATTTTATACCTAAATAATTGCATTTTATTTCCAAATACTGAAACTAACTAACCACACTGTTACTTATCACCTACAAATTAGTATTATTAACAGTAACCACCATAATAATAAGTACTTTTTAACATATATTTCCCCAATGATTTAGTTAGAGAACTAATAAGATAAATGTATTTGAAAAACGTTCAAAGCGTGCAAAGCATACAGACAAAAATCCAAACACAGCACTTGTTCATAGCATTTCGAAATTTTTAATCTCTGTTTCTGTTTTTTAGTGTTGTTTTGCTAAAATTAGATATCCAAAACAATTTCTTCCACTCGAACAAAAATCATGCATTGAAACATACTCAAGCGACATGCTGGCTTAGTTAGACCATACACCACCTCAACAAAACCCTTCCTACGGGTGTCGTAAAAAGGCGCCTAGGGGATTTATAGCAGCGCCCCTTGTAGAATAAACCCACCACCGAACTGCGTTCACTGACCCGCCAGCCAAGTATGGCAATTATAACAAATGCCCCTAAACATTCCCGGGATGCGTGTAGTCAATGTTCGGCAGTGGACATACCTTAGCTGAGATGTATGTATAAGATATGCAAGCAGATAATTATTAACAGGCATGAGACAGCCATGCAAAGCAACCAAACCAAACCATATGGGTCGTTATAATATGTATATCTGACGGAAAATGCGTAGAGCGTATCATCGGTCGCGTCTATTCGGTCAAATTAAACCTGTCACGCGTTTAGCCAGTTCGAACGGCCTATACACAAACGTTCTCCGCTGATGTTACGCCTAGTCCGAATGCATAATACAAAACGCACGTCTCGCGACACGTTACGTCGACCGACTATGCGTTGACGGAAACGTAACAGACGCTGTACGCTCGACGCACTAACGTATCATCGATTGATTGTGAAAGATTGAATGTTTTATTATATATTTGCCTGTTCTGTACTGACCCTAACAGTTAAAAAGCTCATTGCAGAACAGCCAAGGAAAACCATAATAGAGTAACTTACTTGGGCTGGTCGGAGCCAGAATCTGTGGGTGCATCTCTGCTGTTTGTTTTAGTCGCTTTGGCTGGAGCAGGGGTGGTCACTTCTGGTTCCTTGCCTGTAAAATAACAAAATTCATTTATTACACAAGCTTGTCTTCTTAAGCCTATGCCAATGCACTGCTAGATTCTCTAGCTAATTCTTCAGCTTGACACATCTGGCATCCGCCTGCAGTATGTAGCTTTCTATTATTAAATGATCTTTTAAAATCGGACCAAGTTTTCAGAGATCATACTAACAAAAGTCAAAAGTCAAAAATCATTTATTCTTTAGTCTTACAAAATAAGCACTTAGACAAGTTATATTTTATCAAATATTAATAGATTCAATTGTTACTTTGGAGAAATTCAATGCTAAATATTAGGATACAAATATTTAACCTCTGTTAAGATCCAATAAAACGCAATTTGCGTGCACCTGCCTTCTCACAAATTGACATTCTCACCTAGGATTAGTTTTACCCACAAAACATATTATTTATCAACTCTGCATGGCATGTCATTTTGTGGGAAGGGTGCATGCCAATTTGCATTTTGTTAGATCTTATCCGAGAAGGTTAAATATTTTTATCCCAATAGTTTGCAATGGATTTCTGCAAAGTAACACTTGAATCTATTATTATTTATGTAATTGTAAGCTGTCAACCTTTTACCCGGAGGTTTTTCTCAATAATTAATATTTTTATTCTAATATATGACATTTCCATTCATCTTACCAGCAGGTGTAGATGCCCTGGACTCCTCTCGTGCTGGAGTGGTCGTGGGAGTGGTGACTGCTGCCGCAGCTTCAGACTTACGGCCTTTTGCAGGAGCTGGAAATTAAAACAAAAGTTATCATTGAGCTCAATTTACATGAAAAGAGGATTTGAAGACTTAAGCCCAGCAGTGAGTTCTCACGGGCTCAGTAGATAATAGATAGGTAGATCTTGAAGGAAAGTTTTAAAGAAGGTAAGTCTAATAATGGCTAAAAGGCTTATATATCATAGAAATACAGAAAAACATTTTACTGATACAACCAATTTACATTAAAACTTCTGAAACTATCATAAAAACGAACTCGCAGTGCCTTCAGTTATTCCGTGATCATGGTGCATGCAACTGTGCCGAAATATTGGAAAACTAAAAAATCAAATCATGGTAAATATCCCGTTTTAAATGACTTTAGAACCAATTTACATTTAAATTTTTATACAAGTGTGAATGTTTGGTTGTTCAGATATGGTTTCACACCAAAACTACTGAATGGAAGGGGCTGAAATTTAAAAAATAGATATTATAATATTATACTAGGTAGTTTCCTAGGCCTAGAATAATGAAATGGCATGAAATCATTTATTTGACACAACACATTAGGTACATATAAAAACAATTAGGATAGCTAAAACTAGGTACAAACTTATTATTAAAATAGTAGGGGTGAAACGGTTATCTCCTTAAAAAATACTAAGTAGCTACTAATAGCATAGGCTACTTTTATCCCCTAAATCCATATGATATAAACAATGTTTAGTTTTTTCTAGTACAAGTGTGACTCTACCTATCATACAGTATTCTGTACAGTTTCCATAGAAACAATGTATTTGAGGCTGGCTGCAGGCAGAAACTTTATTCATCATAAATGTAATGTTAACTGTTAACAGTTCAGATAGCTGTTAATCTAATTGAATAGTGACACACTGGCCATTATAGTTATAATAATTGATATCCTATTCACTCAATATAGCTATTCAATAACAAACTTACTTTTCTTAGTTTTAGCTGGTTGAGCAGTGTGGGCTCTTTGCACCTCCTTCTGCCTTTGAACATTGGCCTCATTGTACTTCAAGACACGGCTTTCAGGGACCCATTCGTCCCAACTGAAAGTATTTTAGGAAACGAATTAGGACCAGGCAAAATAAAAACACTGTCTTCAATGAGTAGAGCAAGTAAGGCATGTTTTAGACATTCTTAAGCTTCTTAAGCTCTCACATGCTAAAGTATACAGCGCACTTACTTTTTGTTCCATCCGGCGTAATGTATCAGATATCGAACGTGTTTATCCTTTGTAACAGAGCTTTTGAGGCATTTTGCTTCGTAGATTAGCGGCCCGTGAAAACAGAGCACTTTTTCGCCTGGAATTGATACATAAGGAATCTTATAAATGCGTTTTGAGTTCCTGGTAGTACATATTTGACCGAAGCAAACGGCAAAATCAATAAAATACCTTCTGCAAATTTCAACTTCGGTGCCATGTTTACATATTTTTCTAATTTTATTTACTATTTGTGAAAAATAAAATGGCTACCCTATTCATTAGGTCCATCATAGTGAGTGCTTCATGAAAATTCGTTTTTTTTCCAGCATTCGATAGAAAATGTCTCGATTCGATTCTATCGCATGAATCGTCAACTACGAACCATAGTTTTATGTGTTGGCTGCATTGATTTAGAAACGGAGCGGGAGCTTTAAACTCACCAGCCTTATAGGGATGGCTTTTTTGCACAAAGTACTTTTCTACATTTTTTGTACTCTAACTATCACGTACCGTTTTTGTTGCATCAAGCTGATTAAGATGATAAAATAACTATAAAATCTCATTTTTGTATACGTGCACCTATGGTGATGAGGTATAGCTACTGTTCTATCGAAATTGAGTTTTTTCAAAAACACTTCCCTAGAGTATTGATTTTGTTACTTTAGTTTTATAGAAGATATTTTACAAAATTAAATGTTGAATCAGAATAATCAGAATAATCAATTTATTGGTAAAAAAACGAATATTACAAGTCACATAATAATTATAAATTAAAGTTAATTAAATAATTAGACAATAATCAAATAACTGCTAATTAGATTATAATAAATGTATTATAACTAAGTAATATAATAATACTCAAGATATTATATAATTTTTCGCACATAATCGTCAATACTGTAGAACGCCTTCTCGACGAGCCACGATTTAAGTCTTTGTTTAAAGGAAGACAGACTCGGTGCTGTGACTACCTGATCTGGTAGGTTGTTATACAACGCGGGTCCCAGCACGTGCGTGAGTCTGTCCGACTTCGCCAGTCTGTGTGATACCGCAGATAGCTTGCCAGCTCCACGAGTGTTGTAGCATCGCGTGTGGTTATCTCCACGCGTCTTGAACCGCTCCAGGTTTTGCCTAACATGCATCACTATCTGGAGGATGACAATGGAAGGCAACGTAAGGATCTGGAGCGATACAAAGAACTGCCGCGCCGGTGTGTCCCACGCTACTTTTGCGATCGCCCTCACAGCACGTTTTTGCATGCGGAAGACGCGCTCTCGATCAGCAGCGCGCCCCCACAGCTCTGCGCCGTACTGGAGCAGCGAGTGGACAGTCGCAAAATAACAAGAGCGGACCACGTCGGCGGACACCACGCGCGATAGCCTGCGGAGAGCGAAGCATGCACTACCCAGCCTGGCACACAGACTGTTGATATGATTATCCCAGGTTAGGCCACGGTCTATTTGGAATCCCAAGAACCCGGTCACTGGAACCTGTTCAATGGTGTTTGTTCCTATAGATACGGACAAGCTCCTAACCTGACGCCCAGATATGCAAAAATGCATGAAGTGCGTTTTCTTGTGGTTCAGAGCGAGTCCGTTCCACTGAAACCACTGTGCCACCTGGCGGGCGACCGTGTTCAACCGCTGCTCGAGCTGGTCCAGTGAAGGGGCGCTGACAACCACAGCCACATCGTCCGCGTACATGTACGCCTCACCTTTCGTCACGTGTTCCGGCAGGTCGTTCAGCAGTAGCGAAAACAGGATATTGGATACCGACGATCCTTGCGCCACGCCCATCACCGTCCCGAGAGGGTCGGACTTCGTCTCACCACCATCGGCGACCACCATTTGCGTTCTGTCTCGCAACAGGTCTGTCAGGAGCGAATGCGCCGGTCCCCGTATGCCATAGTGCTTGAGTTTGGAGGCGAGGACGCTGTGGTCTGCGACATCGAAAGCTTTCGATAGGTCGCAGCACAGGACTGCTACTTGCCGTCTCGCCTCACAAGCCTCCAGCACTTGCCGTAGGACCTCGCGGGTGAGCGAGGTAGTCGAGCAGCCAGCGCGGTACGCATACTGCCGCTCCGACAGCGCTCCGGTAGCCACTAAGTACTCGGTGAGACGTGTACTCAACCCATTCTCGAGAATCTTCGCAACGGCAGGAATTATTGACACCGGTCGGTATCCATCAATGTCATCGCGTTTGCCCTTCCCCTTAAATAAAGGTGAGATTTTGCTCACCTTTAAGGTTTTTGGGTACTCCCCGATTTCGATGCAGCGGTTGAACAGGCCGGCCAGACACCAAGCTAGAGGTTGTTGTTGGCTAGTCACACTACAATTTAAAAATAATAAAAGGTCAAGTGCCTGTCACAAGTAACTCCCGTGCACCCAGGGTCCCTTAAAAATATAAGACCTTGTTACCTGCGTTACTTGTATCATGCATGACTTTAGGTGTACTGTGCTTTATTTAGGTCAACTGAAAGTAGAATACCCTATATATTAATTAAACATTTACTGTATTCGTATTTTTCGCTTTAATTGTGATTTTATCGCATAAACGGCTGTAACTTTAGATTGTGTCGAGGTGTCGAGTTAGAAGATTGATTTATATCACGGCTCGAAGAGTTTACGGACCTGAGTTTTTGTTGTTCATTTCAACTCAATACCCTCCGCCTTCCTGATAATTTTTTTCGTGTGGTAACTTATAATTAAGTAGGTACCTAATTAGCCGTAAGTTTCACAACATATTTTGTACTGATTTTGTAATATTGTTACCAAGCTGATAGTTTTTCTAGAACTGAAATAAAATAAACAAAATAGACGGAGAACAGAGTGCCAATAAGGGTTCTTTTCCTTTTGTACCTCAGTACATAAAATTCGAAAGTTTGTATGTTTGATGGATGTTTGTTGCCTCTTCACGCCGAAACTACTGATCGAATCTTGCATAGATATTTAATGATTAACTTAATAGGCTACATATGTAGGTACTTACTTTTACCCCCATATCTTTAGTCATTTCCTCAAATAATTCTCCACTCAAACTTGTTCAAGGGCGTTTCGAGCATTCCTCCAAAACATGCTCGAGTTTGGTATGCTTAGTCGTTAATTTGGTTATATATCAACCTCTCTTATATACCTTCGCGATGAGTAATTGTAGGTTTCATCGTCGTAAATGTAATTGAGATAGTCTCCAAGATCCATTGTAAATAACAACAAACTATTTCGAGAAGCATTCAAGGTAGGTAGCGAGGTACCTTGAGATGACAGTTCGTTATTCCACTCGTATGAAAAAATTCTCGAAGGCTGTTTCGAGTGAAGGATTTTTTTACGATCAAGCATACCGAAACGCATTTGGAGGTTGAGTAGAGTTTGAATCGAAGTCGAGGTAATGACTAAAGATATGGGGGTTAATCCCGAAGTGACGCGTCCAAAGCCACAAGCAGAAGCTAATAGCTATTCTATAATACTCAATTCATGTCTACATACAACATCGATCTATGCAATAGAACTGGTTATTATGTCATCATAATTATTTATTCAACGAAACAGGCATTTACATTATCTAGCAAGCAAACACCGATAACGTAGCTGACCTTCGGTTCGGTCAGCCAGCCGCGCCTCCAATCCAAACCAGTACACAGCGAAAGTTTGTAAGTATGGATGGATGTTTGTTACTCTTTCACGTAAAAACGATTTAATGGATTTTAATGAAACTTTACAATAATATAGCTTATAAGTACATCAGAATAACACATAGGCTACAATTTATAAAGATATTGTGTGAATTGTCCAAAATATCTATGCAGGTGAAACTGCAGGGCGCAGCTAGTTATATTATAAACGCGAAAGTTTGTGAGAATGTATGTACTCGTAACTGTTATGTGTTATGTATGTTTGTTGCTCTTTCACGCAAAAACTACTGAATGGATTTCGATGAAACTTCACAATAATATAGCTTACATATCAGAATAACACATAGGCTACAATTCAATAAAGATATATTGTATATTATCCAAAATATCTATCAACACGCGAGGATACCGCGGGGCGCAGCTAGTACTTTATATTATCTCTTTTCTTTGCCAGTTTGTTTGTCAGTACACAGCTGGCCGCGGTGCCGTTAAGACGATACTCGAATAAAAAGACGTAATAATGTCTCAACAAGGCCCCGCGTTCGATGTGAACGCTATGACGTTGACCCGATGGGTTCTCCATCAGCAGAGAACAGCCCCAACAGCCACTGGAGACCTCACGCAACTGCTGAACTCCATACAAACAGCAGTCAAGGCTATTCAGTCGGCGGTCAGGAAAGCCGGCATTGCTAAGTTGTAAGTTGTTTTTTCCGTATATTACTATAAGTTTGTAGCCTTTTGTAAGCGACATACAGTTTACAATTAGATGGCATGCTAGAGTCTATAGCATGCAACAAGTCCATGCACTTTGTAAGTCTATAGTATAGACTTACAAAGTGCATGGACTTGTTTACTTACCTTTCACCATTCTACATTCTTAAGTAGGTAGATAATTGTATTTTACCGAGGTATAAAAATAAAGGGAAAGTATGCAGGTTTGTCTTTTCACAGGTAGGGTAGCATCTTTTTTATTGGCTGAATGCATTTTCTGTTATACTCCACAAAAACAGTAGGTACGTAGGTATTTTTAGTTTTTCTGAAAATTCTTGGCACAAAAATTCAAACAAATGGTTTATTTTTTATATAAAATCCAATTGTAAGTATTACTTTGGTACCGATGACCTCTGTGACGCGGTGGGCGAAAGTCCGCCTGCGTGACTGCGAGAAAAATGTTTGTTCTGCAGATATTTGTTCCGGGCGTTCTGGTCTTTTTAAATGTATAATAAAAAAACTTTCTATAATGTATATTATGTATATCAGATCAGTTATCTAGTACCCATAATGCTTAGCTCGGGACTAGATCGTCCAGCATTATTATTATATTTGGTTAGTATAAGTACCTATCTTCAAAGTAGAAGAGACAAAAAACAAAGAATAATAACATCGTGACATTTCCAGACACGGCATCTCTGGCGACACGAACGTCCAAGGAGAACAAGTTAAGAAACTGGACGTTCTCTCCAACGATCTCTTTATCAACATGCTAAAGTCCTCTTTCACCTCCGCTCTACTCGTATCTGAAGAAAATCCTACTGCTATAGAGGTAAGAAACACAGATTACAACAATAAACCTTACAATGGACATATTATATTAGATGACGACCTATGTGGCGTTAATTGTGTTAATGAGTTGGAATATGATGACCCATCTATAATTTATTTATTGTGTTCTCACCTTAATCTAACTATATTTTTGATTAACAGTCTGTAATTAGTATAATTGACCTAAGGCCGTTCTGATTACGTACCTACATAAATAAATGTGGCGCTAGAGGCGAAGGTCCACCTGCCTGCGACGTAGTAGGTTGCGGGTTGGATTCCACCTCGGGACAAATGTGTTATGATCGGCAGATATTTGTTCTGTTCTGGTCGTTATCATTGTATTAGAAAAATATATATCTATGTAATCTATATCCGTCATCAAATAAATCAATAAAAAAATCTAGTACTTACCCATAACACAAGATCTGCTTAGCTTGCGGATAGATGAAACTGTGTGGATTGTCCAGCGTTATTTATATTAATTAGGTAAATAGGTATCTATCAAAAAACACCGCAAAAGAAAGATAATCTAAACCTATTCAAGAGCAAGTGTACAAACATTAAAGTATGTAGGTATTTCATTTACCTACATAACCTTATCAGGAGACCAAAGTTCTCGTTTCATCATTAAAAAAACAAAGCCGTTGTTTTGAACAAGGTATCGTAGTTATCTAAATGGCTTTATAATCTTTTATCACAGAGATTTATTTGTATGAAGGCCTATAATGCGATCATTGGAAACTTCGTTACATTTTTTTTTTAATAAATATAATGCTGGACAATAGATATATGGACATAAACTTAATTGTTGATACAAAAATAAAAACGTTATGGAATTAAAGGCTCATTCTTTCCGACCGCCGAATGATCCCATATCTCCCCTGCATAGGTTAGATTTACTGAGAAACCCATCATCATCATCGGCCTATATTAGTCCACTGCTGGACGTAGGCCTCCCCCAACGAGCGCCATAGCGCCCTGTAATTAGCTTGACGCATCCAGCATCTACCTGCAGTCTTTCGCAGGTCGTCACCGAGTCGTGGTCTCCACTCAAGAACACGTTTGCCCCAGCGGCCGTCGGTTCTTCGCGAGATATGGCCGGCCCACTGCCACTTCAGCTTGCTAATTCTCAGAGCTATGTCGATAACTTTGGTTCTCTGTCGGATGTATTCGTTGCGAATCCTATCCTTCAGAGAAACTCTTGAGCATAGCTCTTTCCATAGCTCGCTGAGCGACTTTGAACTGGTGGACCAGCCCTATCGTGAGTGTCCACGTCTCAGCTCCGTAGGTCATAACGGGTAGGACGCACTGGTTGAAAACTTTCGTTTTCAAGCATTTAGCTCTATGAGAAACCCAACAGATAGTAGGTAGTACAAATTTTAATTATACTAGACAGGATAAACTATATACCATGGTATAGTATATACTACCTACTTGTCATAGTTTTTAAAACTTCTTTTGAAAATCTTTCTATTTCAGGTGGAAACCGAAAGACGCGGTAAATACGTGGTATGTTTCGATCCTCTCGATGGGTCATCCAACATTGACTGCCTTGTTTCAGTTGGATCTATCTTTGCCATTTTCAAGTGAGTATAGAAATAATGCAAACTGAAGTGTTAAAAAATACCTACAAGACAACGAAGTACCCACACTATTTTAACTTCTAAAATCGTGATTTACATATTAGAAGGTAAACATTAGAACCCGCTAAAATATTTTGTCACACTCGCTTATTGTTTTGTTTGCCATATTTTATTATTTTTGCCAATGTTGCCACCTAGAATATTCTGACCTAACTAATATACCGGTTTGGGTTTTTAAAACAATTGTCCCTCATTTTTAGAAAGAAATCTGCCGGTGACCCTGTGGAATCTGATGCACTACAACCAGGCCGTGAGGTGGTTGCTGCTGGCTACGCCCTCTACGGATCAGCAACCATGATGGTGCTCTCTTTGGGAAAAGGAAAGGGTGTCAATGGCTTCATGTACGATCCCTCCATAGGAGAGTTCATACTCACTGATCCAAACATGAGGATACCGGAGAAGGGAAATATTTATTCGATTAATGAAGGTCAGTTAAGCATCGATTTGGTAATAATCGGGAGAAAAGTTGGCTGACCAATCCAGAGGCTCTGTTCTATTCTGAAGCAGCATCTGGCTTGTACCCATACACTCCAGTGCTATATGAATATGACCCATCTCACCTACATACAGTAAATCAGAAAATGCCTAAGGTACGAAAAGGTAACTAAGCTTATTACTGAAAATAAAGTATATCAGTCATCCCAAGATTTAAAACGATTTAAATCTTTGCACTCATTTAGTATCTACCCACAACACACTCTGCTTAGCTTGGGACTAGATGATGTTGTGTGGGTTGTACTATTTTTTATTATTTATTTATTTAATTTCAGGCTACGCAGCAGAGTGGGAGACGGGCCTGAAAAATTACATCGAAGAAAAGAAACAGCCGAAGACCGGCAAGCCGTATGGGGCCCGTTACGTGGGATCCATGGTCGCTGATGTGCATAGAACTATCAAATACGGCGGGATTTTCATGTACCCTGCTACTAAGTCTGCGCCTAGCGGAAAAGTTAGTTCATATTCATCATTTATTTATTTGATAAAGGTTCACCAACCACATAATCATATCAAACACTTAAACCCAGTGAAATTATGTCAAGCATACAGGTAAACTCTAATTATCATTGTTGGCAAAGAAGATCAAATACCTACCTAATTAGTTCAAATGGTTTATAAACCTTCCTCTTGAATCACTCTATCTATTAAAAAAAACGCATCAAAATCCGTTGTGTAGTTTTAAAGACCTACGCTTATATAGGGACAGACAGACAGCGGGAAGCGACTTTGTTTTATACTATGTGATGATATAGTTCTTTATGCACTAGGCTAGAAATTTCACCTAAGTGATTAAGATCAGGCTTGATTATAAGTCTAAGCAGATCTAGGTATGTATCTGTGGATACCTAAATATATCTTTACCTACCTAATTGAACCTTGAGTTATCATATCACTATGACCCTTTGTATAGGATTCATTCCTTTCATCAAGTTATCAATGTAAACAAGCTGGATTAAAGGTCAGTTTAAAGTAGCAGCGATTAAATGTTTAAAGTAGCAGGCTCCATTTTGAGTGTTGATAAAATTATGTACTACATAATAATACATCCATAGGTACTTACATTATAGTGGTTTTGAGTGCGTGTTTATTTGTTTTTCTTTTTATGATACGAAGTTGCATATATCAGGGAGTCAGGGGAGATATCCCAGGGATGGATATCATTTATTCCTATGAAATAAATAGGTGGCGCTAGCTTCGACGCACAAAAACATTATTTTCTGATAGCGCCACCTGTCGAAACGATACAACTCGAGTCTTTACTAATAATCGAAGCCAATGTCTTATTCCTAAACACTGTTTGTAGCTATTTCATCTAAATAATGATTTTCTTTCAGCTCCGCCTACTGTACGAATGCATCCCAATGTCGTTCATCGTCACAGAAGCGGGTGGCGTAGCGTCTAATGGAAAAATACCTATCTTAGACATAGTACCCAAGTCTATCCACGAGAGGGCGCCATGTTACCTTGGCTCTAAGCAAGATATGGAAGAACTGTTAAAGCATTTGAAGTGAGACTTTGTAGTTTAGGTTGGAAGTTTGTTTTAAATTAGGACTCTAGCATTATACAGCCGTTTCTGACATTTTAACTTCTTATGAAATTAAGAATGGAGATAGGATATCTCCAGTGTTTTCATCAAATTACGCTCCAAACTTGAAAATGTAACTTTAAATAAATTTTTAAGGCAATTTATCGATTTAATTTTTTTTTAATTGTTTATTAGCTTTTCGAAAATGGGCGTAATGTCAATTTTATTACAGAAATGCAATATGCAAACATTCGTTTGTTGAGTTACTTTTACTTAAAAACATAATAAGTCTGAATGTTATTCGTAATCGAATTTATGTAATAATATGTTCCCTTACGTTGGAAATAATTTGAACCTTTCAAATTATTTCCAACGGAAGGGACCAAAATCAATACAAATAACGAGAGAACACTTCTACTTATTATGTAAGCCAAAATGAACACAAATAGTAGGCCTAAGTTATAAAATAAATACAACATTTTTGAACATCATTCAATTTTATTTACATGAAAATCCATATTGCTTTATTGCGCTTCCCCCTAAGCTATATTATCCGATATAGCTGTATGTTTTGATCAGAGATTGTTCTCTTATTTTAGTTATACTTTGTTTTAGGTCCTTCTATAATCATCGAAAGGCAGTACCTATCTAATTAAACCAGAACCCCAAGTCCATTTTACGATAGTATCGAAACGCTATCGTGTCGCTTTAAATTTTATGGTATTTGTGTAGTTTCGCTGTCTGCACCATAGAGGCGGTGTACCAAAACCTATGGAAAAATGAGACGTCACGATCACGTCTCGATATTATCATCAAATGGACTAGGGGCTCTAATTAACGAGTAATAATAAGTCGTTAATTGTATTGTTTTCTCTTGTATAATAAAGTGTTTTCTATCTTCTATCTAACAAGTTATAGGCTAGCTTATACATCAGATAATACATCTTAGGGGTACTTACTACTCTAGCGTAGATACTGAAGCGCCCAGTCTTAGCGTTAATAGTAAATAAATATCCGTATCTGAATACATTCCCCTACAAGTACTGTATAAATGCTTATTTTGCTAAATACGAGATAATACAGAGCAGTTTTTGCATTAAAACTAACACCAAACATTTGAATTTTCTTAAGCACATTCGATGCCTATGACCCACAATGATATTTAAACGCAAGTAAAACTCATTCGTTTGATTGGAATTTACTCAGGTGTTACGTTGCGCGAAACAATAATAGTTTATCGATTAAATCGACAATCTTTTTGATGATTTTTTTAAATAAATTTTTGGGCCGTAAGCACTGAGTGGGCTGAAGAGCTTTAATGGAAATACTCTTAACTCACTTGTCTATTACATAAATCTTAACCGCAATTCATCAGTGAAGGTGGTTCCAGTCGCACATGGAGCCACCGTACAGGATTGAGAGACAACGATTTCGGTACTAGATGAACGATCCTATTTTTATAGGTATTCCAATGTTGCCTAACCCTGAGGACAGTTATAAGAATACTATCCCTGCCTAAGTCAAAACTAACCCAGCTGGTTGCGCAATTAAGTGAGTAAAATGCAATATAATGCTCCTGTAAGTATTTTTTATTCTTTTTATATAAGTATTTTTAGTTTGAGCATTAGGAGGGGCAGCAATCGTATTTAGTTTTCTGCGATTAGTTTTCGGTCAATTGGCTGGTCAGTTTCTAGTTTGGAGTAAGCGGATATTGAACGAGATATATGTATATTTCGCGGTTTGAATTGATATTAGGCCCTGGCAGGGCTATTTAAAAACTCCGTTACCGAGTCATCTACACAGTTTCACGGCCAATTCAAATATTTTAACTTTGTTTTTAATATTTTCTGCATTTTACAAGGAATATAAATAGCGGAAAAGTAGTTTCCCGTATATTGTAAAACATTTTCTATAAACCCATGTTTTAACAAATTTCGATTTAGTGATACTTTTGGAGCAATTAATAATAAAAGAGCTTTATCATATAAAATCAACATAACATTAAAATCTCCATTACTTGTATCTTACTTTATTGTAACATGCGTTCATAGAAAATGGTCTTACGGTTTACGGGAAACCACTTTTTCGCTTTTTATATTCCTTGAATTTCGTGCAAAACTGTGTCAGATTCCGTGTCGAAAACTCTGCAACGGAGTTTCTGAGTAGCCCTGCTGATTCACTTTAAAATATATTAAAATAAACAGTTCTTTCCTGTCACAACATCACTCGAACAGATCACGATACTTACACAACTCAATCACACTGAAAAAAACAAAGTATTAACTAGTAATGTTCCACCAGGCTTTAACATTGCTCAAACCACTCCATCTTATCACCATCGCGATACGAAACAAAATCTTATGCGGACTTCCCACTGTGAGGATAACATACTCTTATTTTGGCAAAGGGTAAGCGTAGATCGAAGGTAAACGAGCAATTAATGAAAGACACTGTAAAATATATTCTATTACACATATAACTAAAGTCTAAAATCGGGCAAGGAACTGACGCTCCCTTTGTCATACAATATCTGTTAGTTATCTAGCAAGTAGTCTATTTGTTATAGGAACTATTAACGACCAATTTCTTTTTACAGAATCTTTCAGATCTAAGTTTATCCCAAGCCGTTTTACTTTGCTATTACACTCATCAAGGCCGTGTTGTTTCATCTGTTGTTAATTTTAGTTAACATTAACCTTCCTTTGGAGTATTCTCAACTGATGTTAGGTGACGAATAACGATGTTATGTAGCTGATTGATCACAACAGTCTAAAAGACCCCAATTCACACTTATCTCCAAGATATTTTAGCTAACATCTACGTCTATTATATACGACGACGGTTTAAAGGTTCTACATTTCATTATCTACTACAATCGTTATAGAATCTTTAAACAGTTCGTCAGTTATATTAAACCCACATTATACGCGATAGTAAAATTTGGGTACGAATGAAATAAAAATACCCTAATTCAAACTTATCTTCAAGAGATTTAAGCTAACATCTATTACGATTGTAGTAGATAATGAAATGTCTTTTTCTAACATGCGGGTATGCTACGTAAGAACCTTTTAACCGTCGTCGTCGTCAACTGAAATTAAACCCACAATATACGCGATATTAAAATTCCGCTATGAATGAAACAAAAAGACCCTAATTCGCACTTATCTTCAAGAGATTTTAGCTAACATCTATTACGAGTATAGTAAATAATGAAATGACATTTTCTAATGCGGGTATGCTACCCGCTTATTAGAACCTTTTAACTGTCAGATAAAAATATACCCACATTATACGTGATAGTAAAATTCGTCTACAAATGAAACAACAAGGCCTCACCCATCAATATATACCCCGAATCCCCCTCACAGTAAAAACCCCACATTCTAAACCGGCTGACCTGGTCACGGGCTAAGCTAATTCAGCCTATCGAATGAGTATGACCCCCGATCGCTGAATGACCGAGTGTTAGGCGGTGAGCGCCACGAACTGGTGGAACACGTCCAGGATGTGGGGGTCCAGGTCTTGCGTGAACAGCAGCGTTTCTAGCGTGCTGCTGTACTTCTGGACTTGCTCGTGGTGCTGGAAACAAACAAACAAACAATATAAATTGTAACTAATTTTAAGTTTTTAGCGAGCAAAAAATTCGCGCCAACAACGTTCAGATAATTCAGCGTTCGGATAATCGAGTTTCTAACCAAACCAAAGTTATTGACATAGCTCTAAGAATTAGCAAGCTTAAGTGGCAGTGGGCCGGCCATATCTCGCGAAGAACCGACAACCGTTGGGGTAAACGTATTGAGTGGAAACCGCGAGTCGGCAAACGTAGTGTACGCCCTCCGGCCAGGTGGGATGACGACCTGCGAAGGACAGGGCGCTATGGTACTCATTGGGGGAGGCCTAATTCCAGCAGTGGACTAACATAGGTTGATTATGATGTTAACTGTAGTGGTAAATTATTTTTTGTCCCAGCCCAGCTTACATGCCATTAAAAATATTAAAAGCAAAATATAAAATAAAACTGGCGCAGCCAACTCACACATAGGAACACTTGGCGCAGCCGTCCCACCGTGGCGTTGTACCAGTGAGTCTCGTACTCGCGAGCGTCGGTGTCGCACCTCACGAGATGCTCGGATAGAATCATGATGAAGCGCTGGAACACGATGAGGAAGAGACGCTTCTGGTCCATGTGGGCAGCTTCGAGACGCTCTTCCATACGTTCTACGGCCTGTGATACAAGAAATTATAAGAATCTATCGTGATTTACATTCTAACGTCCATTCGTTCATGAGCCCTACAATTTTCAGATGGTTATGATTACATTTTTTTATTAAACACTAGCTGCGCCTCACGACTCCGCCCGTGTGGAAATCTATGTATCAAATGGTTTATAAACCTTCCTCTTGGATCATTCTATCTATTACAAAAACCGCATCAAAATCCGTTACGTACATTTAAAGATCTAACCATACATAGTGACAGACAAACAGCGATTTTGTACAATATGTATATATTTGAACTTGTATTTTCTATGAACAATATTTATTTGGTAACCTTCCACAGGTTACCAAATAAATATTGTTCATAGAATTTTTTTTCCCTTTAAATCCTCTTCAATTTACTAAACGTTTTACTTAAAGTAAATTAAACCAACCTTTTGTGCATCACCTAGAAGGACTTTGCTGCTAAAATTATATGAAAACTTGGAACTACGTTTTATAATTGCAGTCCTAGAAAAGCTTGGGTCTCAATCGAGAAAGAGATCGAGTAGAACTGATGGTCCGGGAGCCAGGTACAAATTTGGTTGATTATTTCCTCCCGAGCGAAAATTCGTAAAATGCATTAGGAATTAATATCATGAATACTCGTCAGCTGCGACTCCGTGGGTGGGTTGGGCAGTGGCAGCGATGACGACATTAATCCCATGGTATAAGGTTCAAATCAGAATTCTGGAATATGCTAATTTTAATTTACATATGACGAAGTTTTGCTTGGGAAGGACTTGGTCATGAAAATCTGTCACTGGCTCCCGGACTATGAATGCAGAGAACTGCAAAAGTAAGTTACCTCTTCAGTGGGTTTATCCTGGTCCTTCTTCTTCTTGTTATTGGTTTCGTCTTCTGAGTCAGAGCTGCTTGAGTCCGCACGCGCTAACGCCTCACGAGCCTCCTGTAGCTCAGCGCCTGGTAATACATTTTATGGTCAAGTAAGTTATTAGGACCGAGCATCGCGGACTTTAAAACTTTTGAAACGGTGAATGGTTATTAACACTAAAGTCATTTAAAACGGGATATTAACCATGATTTGAATTTTCAGTTTTCCAATATTTCGGCACAGTTTCATGCGCCATGATCACCTTAACCTTAAGTGATTATGGCACGATTGGAAAACTCAAAAATCAAACCATGGTAAATATCCCGTTTTTAATTACTTCATCAGATAGATGTTCCTCATCACTCTGGGTAAGCCTTATCCGGAAGGGGATCTAGAGAAGATACCTGAACCTGATACCTATTAACAGCTAGGTTAATTTTTACTTGTTTTTTTGTGTTTACTACTAACACTCGTTGGATATCAAATTGACCGAAATAGCGGAGCTGAGACGAAGACACGCACGGTAGGGCTGGTCCACCAGTTCAGCTATGGAGTTTCTCTGAAGGATAGGATTCGTAACGAAAACATCCGACAGAGAACCAAAGATATCGCCATAGCTCTAAGAATTAGCAAGCTGAAATGGCACTGGCCGGCCATATCTCATTCACTAATAAATAAATAAATCTCGCGAAGAATTTACAACCACTGGGATAGACGTATTCTTGAGTAAAGACCACTACTCGGTAAACGTAGTAATAAGGATTGAGACGTCTTTTATTTTCACATAAACGGCGCCGACAAATTTGACGCCAGACGCCGCGGCCGCCGGTCAAATGAGCAGCGGCACAGGTACATAAAGTAACAAAGAGACTCAAAGGAAACAACCTGCTTGAGTCACGTGGATCCTGTCCTCTACCGATTCCGCGCAAAGTTCTTGTCGAACCTACTAGAATTTCGTTTTAATTCTCAGAGCAACAATACAACAATCTCCGTTCTTAGCGTACAGTAAGCACGGGGAATGTTGCCTACGGTAGAATGGAGAAAAATTACGTCACTTTGTCATCGAATGCGTAAATCATTTGAAATTCATTACTTCAACTTCGATAATGTACGCAATGCGATGCCTCTATTGTCTATTCTACCCTAGACAACAATACCCTACAGCAATAACTTACTCAGTTTAGAGACATGCTTGTTCATCTTGTCCACCGTGAGGTGCAGTAGCTCCCACAGATAAGAGTGTGTGAAGAATGGCGCCATCTCCTAAAATTAAAAACATTCATTGTTAATATTAAAAGTATAATAAGTTAATATTGTATCTTAAGCGCCAATCAAATCATTCTTCGTCATTAGCCTATACCTTCTAGTATAGGCTGATAACGAAAAGTAATTCTTCAGTCTAGCGAGCCATATTAGGGCTCCGTAATGTCTAGAGTCACCACGTCCTCGAAATCGATGAGGAGGATATACGTGCTAGTCATCATGCCCTGTTGCCCTTACTCTATTGATGTTGATTCCCTTAGTCGCCTATTACGACATCCACAGGCTTAGTCGATTCTTACGAAGCGGCCACAACGACAAATATATTGAGCAGGTAAATAATAGAAATTCGTTTTGTTACAATAAAATAATGCTCTATTGTACACCATATGCAGATTTTATTTGAATTACAAAAGACATTACATGCGACAAGTACAATGGGAATTGTTATGATAGTGCGTATGCCCTCGCTCGGGGATTATACACGGTGTAACATGAGGGGTGGATCATCGGTAAATGGGGGGTGGGGCCTCAGTACCTATCGATTTAACCCCCCTGTATGTTCAGCGATATTCACTGGTTCAAAAGTTATTTGGACTTTAGTAAAATTTTAGTTAAAATCAGAATTCATCCTTAATTTCGCAATTGAAGTCAAAGTATTGGGTCAGTGAACCTGTCTTTTTTTTTGAAACAAGATGAATAGTGGGCCTTTAGTGCCCCTATACCAATTTGACTCTTAGATTTATAAAAAAACAAATATGAATATTATAGCAAAATTTATTTTCAAAATCTAATATTTACGATAACTAGAAAAGGTTCAAAAAATTTTTTTTCGTATATTATTCATATATATTTCAATTACCTTGGAGAAGAGCCAGGTGGCGACGGCGCTACACTCCACGATCTGCGTCTTCAGCATCTTGTCGACCAGCACGCACACCATCTGCGGGTGCCGCTGCCACAACTCCCACACATTACGGAGGATGCAGATCTGGGCTTCTTCCGATTCTGCTAAGATCTGGAATAAAAGATAGTTTTTTAGGGTTCCGTAGCCAAAGGGTAAAACAGGACACTATTTCTAAGACTAGCGGAGTCTTAGAAATAGTGTCCCGTTTTACCCTTTGGCTACGTCCGTCTGTCACCAGGCTGTAAGGAACCGTGATAGTTAGACGAGTTGAATTTTTCACAGATGATGTATTTCTGTTGCTGCTATAACAACAGATACAAAAAAATATAATAAAATAAATATTGGGTTAAATGATGTTGTGTGGATTGTCCAACATTATTTATTTAATTTCACCAGTCATACAGAAAAATCTGTGAATTACCTTGAAAACGTAATGGAACTTAGAGATAGCAGCAAAGCTATGCGAGATGCTTTTACTGCCAAGGTTCAACAAGGTCTGCACAAAGACATCTATCTTCAGAGGGTTGTGGGGTGCTGCCTGCGCCGCCGCCGGCTGGTCGCCGTCTCTGAGCGGGTTGGGGAGGTCTCGGAGCACGTTCAGAGCCTCTTCAGGTGTGCATTTGTTTCTCACGCAGACGACGAGTTGGTGGGCCGCCTCGGTGCCAGGAAGGTTTGCTGTGGGTGGAAAGATTATTATTTATTTATAGATCCCCAAAATTTGGATCGCGAGGAGTGGAAGGAAAAAAGGGAGGCCTTTGCCCAGCAGTGGGACACTCATGGCTCAAAATAAAACATAAGGAAACAGTAGAGGTCTGTCTAAATGGGCTCTATGCGTCGGAGGAAACACCATGCTCTTTTCTGCCACCAATTTGCTTCTCCACAGAGATTTAAACAGAACGCAGTATTTGTCATTTTCCAGACTAAGGTTTATCTTCTTCTGATATTTCCTAATGAAATTAGGTATGAAATAGCGGATATATTAATCTAATATTATTGCCTTTCAACAATTAAAAAATATCAGCCAGAAGATTACTCTTGCATTTATTATAAACAAGATGGACTTACGCCCCTCTCTTCGTCACGCACCATAGCAACTAGCCGAAAAGACGTATTTTTACAGCCCAGCTAGCTGTAAAAATACGTAAAAAATACGTAAAATTACTAAACAATAGATCGACAAATGTTACAACGAAGGATATCTTACTGGTAGTGATATGATAGCAGATAAAATACTAATTTCCTCACAATCCGAATTTCCCAAGTAGCAGACAATAGTCGAAGCGCGATAATAGAGCAGGAGCAATTAATGTAGATTCTGACAGAGATATCCGAACAATACACTTGCGCAAATTCCAATTTGCCTACTCAGATATGTTGCCGAGTGTACCGAGAGATATCAGGGGGATCGATTCAGTAAGATCTATTATAGACTTGTATAAAAGAACTTGACAACACCTGAACAAGACTTGTAGAAAATCAAAAACACTTTATTTCTTATTTGACAATAATTTAAAGTATAAAATGTGAAAAAAAAACTGTTAGCTTAGTACGTTTTATGAAATACAATATTTTAATTCGAATGTTCTGTTCAGGTGTTTATTTTTAAGTACCTACTTCAAGTGGTTTTCCTGTAGCAGTTGTCACACTGGATTATGCAATCGGTTGTTTACAATACAGTAATCTGAAGCTCTACTTTTGAAAACGAACAAACTTGACGGATGACGTCGAATCACAAACCGGAGAACGGCCGATCCGTTCTTTCGGTAACCTTACTATGAATATGCTTCTACAATTTATTTCTTAGGGATCCGAACCGAAACGAAAGGTAAACGAACGAACATGACGGATGACACGAAACGAAAGGCAGTTGGTGACGCACCGGAAGCAACATTTTTGATCGTTCTGTGCGATCGACGTTGTTCATCAATTTCGTTAGTTTTTCAAAATAGACCTTTCCGCTGCAAAAATAAGTTTGGTGACTGGCTAACACTACTATGAAACAAATTATCAGGACTGTGAATTGCGACAGATTGAGCTTATTGAAAACCTAATTACATAGTACTCAAAGCATTGACAATATCCGCTGTTTAAATTGACTTTAATATTCACAATTTATAGTTAAGATGGAAAGCGGATTTCCATTCGCCCATGCATGATTAACAGTCTCATGACTAAAAGAATTCATGTAAATGAATTCGTCTGATTTGGAAATGCAGGAATGAATAGTACGTTTTAATTAATCAGTTCGCTTTGATAAATAAAGGAATGTAGCTTTAATTGTAACTAGCTTACGGTTTAGATTGGTTAATTGCATGGAAGTTGTGCAGTGGTGTAGTGCGAGAGCTACCACTGAAAAGCAGTAGTCACTGAATAGAACTTCGAATTGGGAAACGGAATGGTACTCATGAATAAGATTTTGAGTAATAGGTATAACTATATATTGTTGTCAATTTAGTGGTATTATTCTTTATTGTTAATCTTTTGATGTGTTATTTTACAAGCTAGAGTATAAAAAAGAGGCAGCTATATTTTTTTCATTCTATGTATCAGGAAGATTTCTTTCACATATCCTTGTCAAAAGTGCCAAACTGTCTAACAAGTTAAACATTCCCAGATATAACATTGTCGATTCAGGTGTCGCCAAACTAATAATACCAATACTACTATATGACAAACCTAAAAATGTTGCAGTCTTTTTCATAGCGGTGCTGTCACATTAGTTTAGTTTTGCGACATCTAAATTTACACCATTAGTTCTCTGAGAACATAGCATTGAAATAAATAGGTTTTTTAGTTACGCTGCGAGTACGGTGTTGAGTGTTGACCTGTGGACTTAGTGTGTCAGAACCTCATAAGATCCTAGACACACTTAAGCCTCAAAATCACAAATTATTCAACTGCGAGTGATAAAGAGTATAATTAGAACTAATAACCAGCCATCTCCTATTCTTAAACATAACACGACAAATAGCATACACGGCAAGTTGTAGGAGCTTGAAAAAACTGTGTCCACGAGATGGAAAGTACGCACGCGAATAGACAATTTCACTCTGCGTGAGGAAAACTGTATTTCAGGACGCACGGGTGTTAATGCTAATGCAAGCTATTATGTAGAGAATTCCGTAAAAGATAGCGGTTTTAACTTGAAAATGTTTTATGTATGGATGTTTTTTACAAAAACTATTGAACGGATCAGGCTGAATTATATTTTTTTTTGCCTGAAGGTATTTCCAGGCCCGAAATAAAACAGGCACTTTTTAACCCATTAATCATTAATTTTAAGGAACAGATATAGCAAAAACGAAGTTATCTACTTTATTACTAAGCCATAACGCCCAAGTTTGAAGAGCTAAATATTTGTCATTTATATCAAAATACATATAGAGCTCGTTGAGACGAACTCATATGTGTATTTAACGGAGTTGGTGACTTCTTGCAGTACACCGACGATTTGTTATTTTATGTTATGTTGTGTTTACGAACACTGTACATTAAGAACGGCTCGGCTATGTACCTATAGGTATATATACTCAAGCCATTCTCAAGTAATTATTTATGAAGGCCTATACATCAAAGTCAAAGTCAAAATATTTTATTTTCTTTAGGCTTACAAAATAAGCACTTAGAAAAGTCATACTTTATACAAGATTATTTTACTGTTCACTTCAATTTTTTATCCACTAGTGGAAGAAGTGAAAAAGAAACCACTAGTATGTTCATATCTCTTATAATTATGTATGTCTAATACATGGTTATTTGCCTATGTAAGTCTAAATATAATATGATTCTATACATGTCAATATTTAAGTAAAGCTATGCACAACAGCAAATTACTTACATACTATTGTCGGTACGAAACTGAGCGACATCTGGCCAAGCAATAACGTCATCTATAGGCCTTGTTATTGCAAATGGTCTTCCGAAGCGGCAAGTCCCGCCGTTTTACCTTTGATTTCCTATCACTAAAGATCAGATACAGATAAAAGTAATGCATCTTCACGGAGATTACCCAACAATGGCATAGGAGCCGTACGATTGCATTGCGAAGCAGGAAACAAACGCAACACATTACTCTAACGAGTTTTGAAGAAATCATCTAGGTACTACTATTTTATGTAAATATCTCTACACTACGGAAGACACCGAAGACCAGCGATATGGATCTGCTCTACCATACCACATGCTGAATGGAGACTGATTTTGACAGTTTTTCTGTTAATTTTAGGTTTATAGGTATGTTTAAGCGAAACCGCTGTCAAATATTGACAAAAAAATAATGGTAAGAGAGTGGTTTTTTTAGCCTTTTTTTCTTTACTAATAGAGAAAAGCTGGAGCGTTAAGTATGGATTTGTTAGGGTAAATAAGATGAAGCTGAAACAACGTATATAAGGCTCTGCGCAAACGGGCCACCGACGGACGACGTGTCGGAGTGCATTGTAAGACTGCGCGTCGTAGACTGGGTTATAATTAATGATTAAACGAACTTACCTGTACGTGAAGTTCTATCATAATTATATGAAAGCTTCGTCCGAAGGGATAATAGAATACAATGTAGTAACGCCTCTAGTGTAAGCCATTCCGCACTAAATTTGAGATCAAAGCACAAAATAAATCAACACTATCCCACCTAACCCTGCGCACTCATCTAGTTTAGAGCACTGCTATATAAAATATTTCACAGAAAATATCATGGGTCTACTGGTGACTACCAATAGATAGGGAGGGAGGGTTGCTTATCCCTTCGGACGAAGCTTTCATATAATTATGATAGAACTTCACGTACAGGTAAGTTCGTTTAATCATTAATTATATTAAGCTTCGTCCTCGGGATAATAGAATACAATGTAGACTTTTAGAGATAGAGATATATTTTACTGTGGAATATTTCCTCAATCCTTATAAAAGCTAAACGTAACATAATCATGTCATTCTCTTTCAATTAAGAATCAACAATTATACTTATATTTAGATAATGTAATATAATAAGCTTATCATAAAGGCAACCCACTAGCAACTGCTTTAGCAAAGGAATCGACATCATTTATAGTAGCAGTTCTATTATAAAATCGAAAGAATGTCTCCGAAGAACCGCTCCATCCGGCGGTCTTTCTGATCTAATCCAAACGAATCCCTAAATTATGGGCTGCAGACGTGGAAGCATGTCTAGTACTATGAGCAGTAAAGATATTCACATCAATTCCACTGTCACGTAAGGTGTCCTTAATCCATCGACTCAATGTTTGTGAGCCCACAGCTTTATGTGGTTTTCTAGGGCTTATGAAAAGAGAGTTAACATTATTGCGGTGAGAAGATGTTTTCTCTAAATATGTTATTAATGTTTTTCCCGGGCGTATTTCTGGTTTTTCTTCAAAAAATGGCAAAACTAAAATAGGCTGAAGCCCACCATACCACACACGTGATTTTTCCCATGTCATAGAATATTTGGGTAATCGAGGTCGTAACCGAAATACGTCTTTGAAAAAACGTTTGACTCTATCATCCTCACCTATATTATTATTACACATGAGTAGAGCTAGTGCAGATCTACAGCTATTCAGTGTTCCGAATTGGGCACCTTCTTCATAAAGTACATTTAGAAAATATAATATTTGTGGAATTGAGGCATTATAGAAATTACAGTTATTAGCTCCGTTACAAATTGGAACCAACGCCTCCAGTAGACATTATATTGTTGTATAGAATTTTCAGATAAAGAGGCCATCATAATATTCATTGTCGACGGGGGTATACTCCTCTTTAACCACGCCGTCCGCATAACATTCCTGCCACCAGGGTAATCTTGGTGTGTATGTTGTGATTGCTGGAATGGTAAGAAACAATGGGCCTGTTAATTGCTTTAAAAGTAATAACTTTTGCAATCAAAAGACTTCTAAATAAAGGGTACCAAGCTTGTGTGGGCCAAAGTGGTACAATCATAACACCTCTAGCTTGGTCAAATTTAATTTTACGCAATGTTTTTAATATCATTGAGAACGGGGGGAACGCATAAAAATAATATTTTTTCCACGAAACTGTGAATGCGTCTATAGTCATAGCATCTGGGTCCCTATGCCAAGAAACATATTGACTACACTTCTTATTTATTCTACTAGCAAAAAGGTCGATTTGAGGTATTCCAAAAGATGAAAAAATTTTTTGGAAAGCCCATTCAGCTAATTCCCACTCTATATCTGGGTGAATGCGTCTTGATTCTGCATCAGCCATTGAGTTGTCTGAGGACTTAATATAAAAAGCCATAACATGTTATTTGCGACATTCACACCATTGCCATAGTTGTTTGGTTATATCAGTGAGATGTGGAAATTGAATGCCACCCATTCTATTAATGTAAGAGATGGCCGTTGTATTGTCGACAAGCAACAAAATACGACAGTTTCTTAAGCTTTTACCAAAAACTTTTAACCCAAAATAAGCCGCTTGAATTTCTAAATAATTAATATGTTGTGTACGTTCTTGCACATTCCACAACCCGCTGGCCGTCTCCTGTCCGCAGGCTGCCCCCCACCCAGTAGTTGAGGCATCTGAGAATATTTCTAGTGCATATGAAACCTCTTTTATGTTACTAAAAGGATTTTGCAATGCATCATACCACCAATTAAGTTCAGGTTGTAATGTTTCCGGTAATTTCATAATCTTATCATAATTGTCATCTGGTTGAAGATTTAAGTATTATTTATTAGTTTATTCGCTCAAAATATTTTGTGTACAACCAACTGTAATCTATTGCGGGGCAAATGGAAACTAGTAACCCAGTGAATTGTGCAAACTCACGAATTTTACATGACTTGATTGTTGTAAATTTTTGTATTTCTTTTTTAACCCTTAATTTTTTCTGTGGGTAATGTTATCTGATAATTTTAAAAATCTAGTATCAATCCCAGAAATAAAATTTTTTTATCGGGAATCGAACAACTTTTTTGTTCGTTTATAAGAAAACCAAGAGAGGTTAGCTTTGTAGTTAACTTCGTGTTGTCCAAACATTCATTATAAGATTGTCCCATTCATTAGCCAAAAATCGTCAAGGTAATTGGTGGATATTAGTTCAGCAGAACGTAGTAACCTGACAATAGGTTTCATAATCTTAGTAAAGATAAATGGTGATGTACATAAGCCATAAAATTCATACATTGTTTGAGCGAATTGAAACCTTAAATACATCCTAGATTCGGGGTGTATTCTGATAAAATAATAGGCATCTTTAAGATCAATCTTCGTCATATAGCATTCTTTGGTTGATAATGATACAACAGTACGTAAATCTTCTAGCATAAAATAATGTGTGGTAATAAATTATTTAAATTTTTTAAGTTTAAAATAAACCGTTATTTCCATTTAGTTTCGGTACCAAGAAAATACTTGATAGAAACTGGACCTCAACGGGTTGACATTTAGATATAGCTCTAGTTGACAACAAATCACTAATAGCAATATGAAATAAATGTTTCTCTTTGTGATAATAATTTTGTACTGCCGGAAAAGACAGTTGAACCACCGAATGTGAAAATACATAGAATCTCATATCCCTGAATACAAGAAAGTATTAACGGGTCAATAGTAATTTATGACCATTGGTCATAAAAAAAGGACAATCTGCCTGCGTACTTTACCACATCTACCGGTGATTGCGCGGCTGTTGTTGTTGCTGTCTTGGCGATGGTTTCGATGAGCTGTATGGCCAATTGTTGTTCGACTATGGCTTTCGCCCTCGGATGTTAGGGATAATTGGGTGGCTTTCGGGGAGGATAAGGGCCCCTCCAGTTTAAATGTTTTGCCGGATTTTGACGCATATCAGACGTTCTCTTATTGTTGTGTTGAAATGACTTAGCTGCTGGGACTTTAAGTTCGGTTCCAGATTTGCTTACGGCTTTTGCCGTTTTCAATATTTCACCAAGCTCTTGACCGGATAACAAACTATCGGGCTTTGTGCTCTGTATTTGGTCCTTAATTTCCTTTTTTAAGGCGGTCAATACAAAGTTTCTTCGTACTGACGAATCGTGGTACTGGATGTCACATATGATACGTTGGGTATCCATAATCATCTTGGTTATGAAAGGGTCAGTATTTTCATAAGCGAAAAGTTTGGTCATTACTTGACCTCAGCAGGATATCGCTGTAGCATTTTGTTTCTGTCGAAACTTAATGTTTTTGTCGCGTTTTGCCGCAACATCGCTCATAGCCACTTTCATTTCCGGGTTCATCGCTGGGGCGTCAATAATCTTGCAGTTATCTGGAATCAGGTACTTTTCATATAACTCTTTCTTAATTTCCCTTACACAGTAGCGATGTGTTCCAGTCGCACCGCTGAGTCTTTCTGGATTTCCGGACCATATGAGCATGAAACTGTAGGTTCCTCGCCTAACAGTTCAAAAAAAATACTATCCAATATCATATTGGTGGACTCTTCACCGCATGGACTCTGAACTCGGTAAGTCCTCATTGAGGACAGCACTAGCGCCTAGAGAATAAGGTTGGACTACTTCCTGTATGGCGCCCACACTCAGTTCCGGGAGTGTCATGATGTGGTCATCTGGTTGGCTGGTTTGGGTTTCACTGATAAATCCGATTGGTCATTCTCAACAAGTACATGGACCTCGCTTCTTATTTGTGTATCTTGTAATCAACAGTGTTCCTACTATAGTTAAGAAACAGACCAAAGTACTGTTCGCAAAACTATTTATTGGGAAGTCACAGCTCCAAAGAGAAGGACGCAATCCCAGGTAGGTAAGAAATAACCTATGTAAATATAGGTATCTTATAAAATGATATGTCTGCTTATCAGTTAAGAAATAGCCCAAAGTACTATTCGCAAAACTGGTATGGGTAGTCATAACTCCAAAGAGAGAGACGCAAACCCAGCAGCGGCAGCAGCATTTAAAATATAAACATCGACCACAAGTAATGCCATTGTTTAGGGCAAGCTAAGGTCAGGTAGGTATGTAGCTACCCAACATCGGCCCCTATTCGAGTCCCAGAATTTAAAATGTAAACACCGATCATAAGGAGCGTCATTGTTTAGGCCATGTACGGCCAATTATTATGTAAGGGACAAAAAATAATATTTTCTGAAATAGGCTGCGAAGCTTAATATAATTATAATATATTGCAGCTTCCGAACACCGGTGGCTGTCGCGTACTTCTGCCATTGTTACAAATGCGACCTTAGCGCGCGACAGCCACCGGTGGCTATGTTCGGTGGCCCGTTTGCGCCTAGCCTAACACATTTTCTGAAGTTGTTCAATTAACATTATAGAGAATGTTGCCCAATCAATACTAACGATCGTGTGTTATATCGAAGGGTTGGATAATACGTATAATGGGAATGATTTAATTATATAACTTATTTTGTTCAACGTTACTGAATGTTTAAGGAGGCACATAACTTGCGGATGTAAAGTTAAGTTTACCAGGCGGAACTACGCATTGGTTTAAATAAACGTTTGTTGTTCTATGAATCTTTGACGATACTTTCAAAATCTTATTTTGCTTTGCAAGACAATAAATAAAAATTTACAAATAATGCTGGATCAATACAGCATTATCTAGTCCCAATTTAAGCAGAGTTTGTGTTATGGGAACTAGATAACTGATATACATAATCCCGATGCGATGACCTTCATCACCCCGTTATACAGTTAGAAGAAATTGTAAATAGTATGGACGAGCGTTTATTCAGCAACAATCGATCATTAAGGAAGCATACCACTTGTCACCAAAACAATATTAATGTGACTAATGGTCCATAACCTTCAAAATAATGTTAGCATTCGCGAATATTTGCAATGTATCGCATGATTTCCGTAAATCGTAAAGCAGACATCAGGTCGTATGATATGAAAGTCAATAAAATCATTATCCAAGTCCAAATGAAAGTAAATAACATTTCCTTCACACAAAATTCGAAAATTGCAAATTAAAAGTTAGCTATAACTCAATTTCATAATAAAAACTACGAGGATTCTTCCGACGATTTCTTCTGCACGTTTATTTACTGATTTTTGGGCGAAATTCCATCCAAACCAAATAATTTTGTTCCGACTACACTACTCAGTCGATCGATACAACGTCGGTGATGCGTAGAAATAAACAAATAGCGAACAGAATACAATATGGGGAGTTCAGGGTCCGATATTTAACTAACCCCTTTGTTTTTGGATTTTTGATCCAAATAAGAAATCCGTCCAATCATAAAATATTAAAGAACATCGGGGACACGCGTTTTAATAAGACATTGTTTGTTTATTTCCACCGTAGGTACATGTCAATGTCACACTTGATGTCGTTAAGTTCTATAAGCTTTAAAAGTATATTACAATTTTATTATATAACACAGACTAATTTTGACATAGTTACCACCATAAGGGATTGTATTAAGAAAAAGCAGCCAGACATGCCTTCTTTCAGTCTGAGAAACAGGTTTATTTGTCCTAGTTCAGGCAAATGTATATTTATGACCACAAGAACATAAGAATCTTGTAATCTATTTAGTACTAAGTTGTTATGAATACAATTATTTAGGTATGGTTATCTGGAGTTGTCGAAGATCTTCGACGACCCACTAAACAACCACTCGATGACCAGCCTAGCGAAATAAATGGGCTTGGGTACTACAATAGACCGCACCACAACGCCGCTCGCTTGTACTACACCCACCCTAACCCGACCTGACTGTGGCAACACCAGAGGGGTGGAATCGATACCGCGTCCGCCAGTCTTCGTTACACGATGCGCCCGCGCAGCACGCGTTGAGCAAACAATATTAAATAGTTCACTGGACAATTGCAGTGGGGTGACTCTGTGCTAAGATGAGATCCGCATTGCTGGGTGTTTGCTTCGCTTTAATTGTAAGTATTTGTTTTTTTTGTGAACGTGAAATTATTTAGGGAAAAAGTTGGGCAAACTTTTACCTGAGTTGAAGTTATTTTTGGGCTGAGCAGTGACACAATTTAGAATTTAATAGTTTTAGTAATTTGTATTGTAATTGTTTACAAGTTTTTTTGATCGTAACGGTGACAATTTTGACTTTAATTAAAATTTTATAGGGGTCAAACATGATCAAACTTTGAACTGAATTTTTTTTAGGGCTTAGTATGCGACACAAATTTGGAAATTTTTAAGAAAGTACGTAAATGTTTTACTTAGAAACAGAGATATTATTTTAACTTAATCCTGTGTGAAGCTTGCGCGGTATAACGGAGTAGTTCTTATTTTTAAGACAGTAAAAGATATTTTATTTTATACTTTCTCGATTTTTTAACGTTTATTTAAAAGCTATTTATCGCACAGCTTGCGTTTTTCACTGGCATCAGCCGGCCCGTGACTTGACGACGTGACAAAGATCGCTACAATGTTTTGGAAACGTAGCGTAAATAAAAAAACACAAGGTTAAATAAATAAAATTAATTAATAATGCTGGACAATTCACACAGCATTATCTAACCTCATGGTATGCAGAGCTTGTGTTATGGGTACTAGATAACTGATATACATAATACAATACATTAAATAGATAGATATTTTTTATTATACATAGAAAAACGACCAGAACACTCGGAACAAATATCTGGCAGATCGTACACACAATTGTTCCGAGGCGGGAATCGAACCCGCAACCTCTTGCGTCGCAGGCGGACCTTCGCCCACCGCGCCACATCGGTCGTCAAGGTTCGCAATAATAAATAATATTTTTTACAAGGTTTGTGGTTGTCTTACCAAAAAACCTATTACTTGTAACGTGTCTATGAGTCCTGGAAGGTCTAACTAAAGGAAATAAAGAAAGCCCTTTGATATTTGTCCCCAAATATTCAAACGCACCTCAGATGGTTTAACATCGCGATTTTTAAACGCTTTTCTATGAAAATCTGTAAAACAAAAGTCATTTAAAACGGGATATTTACCATGATTTGATTTTTGAGTTATCCAATATTTCGGCACAGTTGCATGCGCCATGATCACGGAGTAACTAAAGGCACTGCGAGTTTTTATGGGCAGACAGGGCAGACATACCGATCTACCCTCATTTTTTGTCTTTTGCTACGAATGTTGCCACTACCACCCATGACTTTAGTATTAATAACCATGATAGTTTCAAAAGTTTTAAATCTGTAAAACATTTGTCATCTGAGTATACGGCAGTCTCAAACAAAAAATAATGGGACAAAGGACAGTCCTTCGCATACTTTATTGTCCGTTAAAATATATCGTTTAGAACTGAATCGTATTACACTTTTACCTAAGGGTGCAACATAATGAATTGATTGGCCTGATTATCTCCTGTTTAAGGTTAAATTCATCAGGTCAAATTTCATCACTATTAAAATTTTCAAAAAATATTGTACAGTTAGCAAGAAAATAGATATTTTACACGAAACCATTTTTGATGTCAATCGATCTTGCTTCATACTGGGCAAAATATTTTTTGAACCAAGGTTCGTTCTGTTGAATCACGACTTTCCTAGTAGTTTTATTCCTTGCAGTGCGGAAAAAGTATTACATCATTAAAAACCCCTAAAATATGTGAATTTCGAGCCAATCTGCGTCAAAGATCCCGCATCGAAGGCTGGGAATCTGAATTTCTGAATATCCCTACAGATCAACCTTCTTTAGTTGATCAGTCATCATCATCATCATCAGCAGCCTATATTAGTCCACTGCTGGACATAGGCTTCCCCCAATGAGCGCCATAGCGCCCTGTCTTCAGCTTGACGCATCCAGCATCTGCAGTCTTTCGCAGGTCGTCATCCCATCTGGTTGGAGGGCGTCCTACACTACGTTTACCGAGTCGTGGTCTCCACTCAAGAACACGTTTGCCCCAGCGGCCGTCGGTTCTTCGCGAGATATGGCCGGCCCACTGCCATTTCAGCTTGCTTATTCTCAGAGCTATGTCGATAACTTTGGTTCTCTGTCGGATGTATTCGTTGCAAATCCTATCCTTCAGAGAAACTCCGAGCATAGCTCTTTCCATAGCTCGCTGAGCGACTTTGAACTGGTGGACGTCTCAGCTCCGTAGGTCATAACGGGTAGGACGCACTGGTTGAAAACTTTTGTTTTCAAGCATTGTGGTATGGATGAAAAGAAGACTCGACATAGTTTCCCAAACGCTGCCCAGCCCAGCTGGATCCCCCTTTTGGCCTCCTTCTCAAAATAGTTTTCGAATTGCTTATCAGTCAATGGCATGGAAGTACGTATGTTTTCATAATCTTCTGATATATATATCTCAATAGACAAGACATCTTGGGAATTTTGAAGAGAGTAATAATAGAAAGTTTTATAACACGGGTGTTTAACTTTACTATGAATAGATAGTTATGAGAAAAAAAAACACCAGTTAAACAGACAAATAGATACTCTTGCCTAAGGTTTTTTTTTATTATAGTACTTAAGCCCTCGCACACGAGGTAATCTCTAAGAAATACCTATAAAATATAACAACAAAGATATGACGAACCTCAGAGTAATAAGACATAGAGTGATAATTTCACAAAACATTCCGCTCTAAGTTGAAGCCAAAAAACAAGCAATGTGTGCGTAAGCGGCACGTCATTACAAGAGCCGACACGCACACAAGTGCACAAATAATGTTGCAAACTATTAACATTTTCCCCATAAGGTAGGGAAATTGTAACATTTTGTAAGGAGTAAATGATTATCATATTTATCACTTTTCTGTTAGATGATATTTCATTAACAGAAAACTTCCTGTAAATATTATATACTCTATGGGTGTTTACATACAGGGGCGTGTTGAGTTAGCGAATTAGTTAAATAGATAGAAATAAATATTATGGCCGAAACATTTTCATACCTTTGTTGGGATAGCACCCTCTCGTAATTTGCACAAACCACCTTTCGTGATATGCTTGTCATTTTCTTAAAAATGTATAGAACATAATCATATCTAAGTGTATTTAGTTGGCTTGCAAAACTTTTCTTTGCAATTCCGTCTAAGTTTTTCAACCAATCGGGAAGCAACGGTCTATTTTATTTTTCTTGTTATTTCGTTATGTTCTTTTTGTTACCCTACATATGTATGTATTATTTTGTTTGACATAATGTCAAAACAACATGAATATTCTTATTAATAAAGAACTGAACTGAAGTCGGATCAGAAGGAAATCTAAGAACGAATATAAAGACATAAATAAAACTAGGGTTCATCGTCTAATGAAACCAATGAAATTTTTATATTTAACGCTCCGACTACATCAACATCCGGACAGTCTGTAACAATCTATTTCCTTGCCCGTGAAAATAAAACAAATGTTTTTGATTATTTATACCAAGCTTAATAGAACATAGGTACATATTCCACTTAAAAATCCGGGTAAGTTAGTAGGTAACCCTAATTATAGCTGGCAAATAAAAGTCCTACAAGTGTAAAGTAGAAAGATTAAACAAATAAGTACCTATGGGGGAAAATAATTTTTCTAATAGCTAGCAACATTTTTATGTAATGGCGTCTGTTATGTTTACGATTTATTTTTGTGCTTATACCAATGTTTTACTCAAGAATATAAGATGCCAGGTTGTATTTACCCGTGAAATGGAATCTTCTATTGTTTCTGATTATTATGAAAAGAGTTGTTACACCCTTTCACTGCACAATAAGTCATTATTATTAAAAAATTACGGAGCTCTTCCCAGTAGGTCTTGACCTTGAGCACTGACGTGTCGAGCGATGTACGTAGCCTTTAAAGGCTAACTTGAAATTGCGTCACTTCGCGTGCGCCTACTGCGGTTCTAAGCCTAGTTATTCTAAGTGACGAACAATATTAGTCAATGTATCTAACAATGACCTTGTGACGCTCACCTTTGGTATTATGAGAATTTCCCATGAAAAATCTAAGTGGAGCGAAACAGAGTGGTAAAGTGTCAGGTATGTCATCGCGCCGTACGATATGGGAACCATACAGAATCGATCTGTATGGTTCCCATATCGTATAAGATAGAGTTAGTTATTCCGATAAAAAATATATTTCACTTTGGTTGGAGGTGCCTTAGAGCCTACGAGTATGTTCGGTTTAACCTAACAACTAAACAGCTAAAGGTTCGAGCGTACATTATGTAAATAAAATTATTTTTTTGGAATTTTTACGATAAGGGAAGTAGACTGTAATGTAAATCCCTTGTATAAAACATACATAACTATAACTTAAAAAAAGCTCAAGTGATCACCAGCCACAAAAAAAGGAATTTCAGGTGTCATGTCAGTATGCTAGTCAGGGTGTCAATGTCAATAATGCTTACGGTTCATACCAACAAATAAATTGCTAAGTATACTTTGTATTTGTTTCTCTAAGATAAATTCAACTGTGTGACCGATCTTGCATGAAAAACATGAAATAATACATTTTTGTGATTAAGAGATATCGTTAATTTACTTATTCTAAGCCTGGGAAACGGACTGACGTGTTGATTTATTTCTTTGGTAACCGATATCTGCGGTTGTTTACCTAGCTAGTCCATCTTTTGTTATTAGTTGGCGTAAAACTTGTTGATATTTATAAAAAAACAAAGAAAAAGTGAACAATAGAATTGATAGAAAATTATTAATAATAGAATGTCGAGATTCCGACAATGATTACTGTACTGCTGAGCTGTACTGGTATAAGTAAAATAAATATTATTAACACTAGTGTAGTGATAGACAATTCACGCATATATAGATGTTTTATATTATACATAGAAAACCTCCAGAACACCTGGTACAAATATCTGCAGATCGTACGAACCAATAGGTATTTTTCAAAATAATATGTCTTTTTATTTTATTCGATACGATAATTCAACGTATAAAGTTCAAGAGAACAATTTATAATTATAATCTAACAATCTTTTTAGGGTAAAATAAAGAAGCTAATTTTAACCTAGTTAGGGTGTTAGTTTTCGAGTTGGAGCAGAACTCGTCCCAAGCTATTTTCCTCTAGATAATCTGATATTTCCTGTTGTTCTTCCTTGATTAAAAAGAAGCTTTTTGTCATTCTTTTTATAATTGTTATTCCGGATCTAGACGCTCTTTATCAGCACACTTACATCCACTGACCAGGAAAAGGGAACGGGGGTATTGCCATAATCACTGGGCAGCCGGATTGGCGATGACCTACAGCTCGATTTGTTTGGCGTTAAGAAGTAACAAACATCGATCGATCGATCGATCCATTATAAATGAGTGTGATATAGGTAGGCGACACAATACATACTCCACGGACTTCAGTACTCGGATGACCCGTCCGTTTTTTTGAGAGAACCTAAATTGAAACGTGCTGAGAACTATCTTAGATCAAAACCATTCAGTTATCATAACCAATGAATGGTGCCAAATAAAGGTATACCATTGTTCATAAAGCATAATATTTATCTTCTATGAGATGCGTCGACTGTTTTCTTACAGTTAATCTTTACAAAGACAGATCACCAGTTACCGCATGACTACCCAAAATGTATTTCAAATATCTTTTAGGAAAACTGTCCGGCTCTTGGAGAATATTGAAATTATTCGATTGGAAACTCGGAGGGGCCGGCGGGCCGCACGCGAGCCCCGCACGCCAACGCCACTTTCCCGCTATCATTTTACTTTCAAACGCATTCATATCCACATTTTTTATACCTAATAATCATGCATTTGTGTTTGCAGGTACACAGAGGAGGAAGAGCAACAACCGATGAGGATTTTAGGCCGACGCCGATCCCGCTAAACGAGTGGGCGGGCGAGAAGGCTGCGCCTGCGCAGGGCGCCGCGACGCATGCGGGACCGACACCGGCCGGCAGTTCACGCTACTGGGAGGACGCCCTACGACATAGCGTTTATTTAACATTCGTCAGGGACAGAATAGACCAACTCATAGCCAAAGGCAACGGTTTAACTCTCGATGGCAAACTGGAAGCACACGCATCGAATGATATCGACGACCACAATCTCTGGGAGAAGATAAAATCCGCCCCATTCGAAATAATCGATGGAGATGAACTCTCGTTCAAAGGCGACATCTCACTCCTAGCGAAGGGTCGCCTGGTAGAAGTCAACGGTGAGCTTCGGTTCACGGAGGACGAGCTGATGAAGGAGAGGTGCGATGAGAAATGCATGCAAGGAGTCAAAGCTTTATGGTCGGTGAGACGAGTGCGACAAAAGGATACTGAACTACACGGGAAGTATCACTATGAGCTGACATTTTCGGTAAATTCCCAAACACCAAATAAAATTAAAAAGCCCTTTGAGACACCCGTGAGGACGTTCACCGTGCGCGACGGCACCCCGGTGGAGCAGTCGAGCCTGCCGCAAGCGCCCTACGTGCCCAGGCCGCAGAGAGCCGTTTGGTTACACAAAAACATTGTCCCGGTCCGTAACTATCCGAACAGTAATCAAGGACAAGGGTTAGATAGATTTTTCTTATCGCTGTTCGGTTCGGACGAAGAAGATGTGCCTTCCAGACCGGTCAGACCACATCCGTATACTTCAACAGTATTTGGTGGTCAGCAAGTAAAGGCAGGGCATGTGGGTTCACCAACTGAACAGTTCCAACAGAAGAAACCACATATTCACTCACAGGTATACAAGAACGTGAGGCCGCCCCTAGGACCGCCACCGACTGTTAGTCAAGCAGAGTACCATTACATGGAATCTGATAAGTTGAACATCCCCATTCAGCCTCCGAAAGCTCAATATCACTTTTCAGATTCTGATGGAAAGATAAAGGTGCCACTCGCACCCCCACCGGTGCAACTAACTCATTATCAGGTCGATGATAAAATAAACAGTATTTACCCGATAGTTTTGGCTCAAGCACAGGTGCATGCCCCAGTAAAAATAGAACATTCTAGTACTGATAAGAATACACCAATACCTTTTTCTGAGGAAGTTAAACGTTACCTCCATGAAGTAGCAGTAAAGCATCCATACAACCCCCCGGCGCCTCAGTATCACTATGATGTGACTACTAAAATACAACATATAGAGCCACAGCACAGCACAACGAATTATCGACATCACATAGAACCTGAAGCAGTGACACAAAGCTCACCGTACGTTGTGCAGCCGGACTACAGGTATCAGCCATCCAATGTCGTGAAAACTACAAGACCAGCTGTATTGCCCACACCGTCGATAGGGCCGCTGGGAGCAACGAAAAACCAAATTTCATCGGAGACTTCTACCAAGGAAACAGAAATAGTAACGGTGCCCGCGTTTAAACCTCACAAGAAACATCCAGTTCATAAGCTACAGCCGATGAAGGTCGGCAACATGCACTTACCAGATCATGTGCGGCCTCCGGTATTCAACGCTCCGCCAGGAGTGTTCGTGCCTCTCACGGATAAAAAGCCATTCAAGCCGATGCCACCCTTGAAGTACCATCATCAGAGTTATCACGCGCATTCTAAACACGTGAAGACTAGGCCAAAAGACTTTCGACCGAGTCCACAGGTCGTCGATATTCAACTGTTTTCCGAACCAGATCCTCTAGCTGACACGTTTAGACCAATGCCGGTATTTACCAAAAACATTACCGACTCTAATGAGTCGAGTGAGGAAGCTGACAGTAAAAATTATAAAAGCGATCACAACAAAAACGTACACAAATTGAAACCTATGAAACTAGAACCTGTTAAACCGCAGGGGACAACAACAAAAACACCCGACATTATTACGGCACAAAGCCTAACTTTAGAAGATAATGACTCAATGCATTGGGCTAATAGTCTTCTGAGCGCGTTAACCCAAACATCTCCGTTAGTATCAGCGAACAACGACACTGAAATAACACCAGATGAACCAACCACAACCGTAACAGAACCAATTACCACGGTAACGTTACCAACAACAACCGAAGTCAAAAAGGAAGAGGTCGCAACAACGACACGTTCGCCCAAGCGAACGCGGCCTCCTCATAAGGTAGTAAAAGCGCAAAAGGAAAAGAAGCATAAACGTGTCACTACTACAACCACCACATCTACGACTACTACAGAAAGGCCTCGTCATAAAAGGCCATTGGTGGCAGATTTAACACCACAAGCGAGCTCTGCTGCTACTGGAACGCCAAAAACTATCTGGGAATCAAAGCAGAAAGAACAAGACGACACAACAACCACTATCCAAGGTACTTTAAAGGAAGACGAGGTTACACCTCACCCAACAACCACTACTCGGCCGTCTACAACAACAAAGCTAACAACTACATCAAAACCGGCTAGGACAACTACTTCTCCTGAAATTGATGACCAAACTACATCAAAGAATAAGAACAGGTTCAGACAATCAACGTTAATATACAAAGGAACATCAGTCAAGCACGACAAATGGAGTATGCCAGTTACAGAAAATAATAATAAAACCAAGCCAATACATATTAAGCCAAATCAACAATACCAAAGAAGAAAAGGTTCTAACTTTCACGGATACATTTCGTCAACACCGAAAAACGTGGATGAACAACATCATAAAGCTGAACACAAAGATGTTGCCTATAAAATAATTGAAACCACTACTGAAATGATCCTTCATGTTATTCCTGTCACAACAGAACCGACCCAACTCGTAGAAAGTTTAGAAGAAGATTTTGAAACTCCATCAGAGACTGATGAGGAAGAAGAAAACTCAAAAGAACAAAAGGTTACAGGGAGAGACGTTGTAGTATTTTACAATGAACGTGAGTTACCACAGGACAATGACGAGGGATCAGAATCTTACGAAGAAGAACACAACATTACTAAAGACACGACACCAGCGACTGTGAAAAAGTCCAAATGCAAAAAGAACAAACAACAGAATCTCACAACAACGGTGGAAACTCCACTAAACGAATCGAGGGAAGTAGTAGGAGTAAAACTAACAACTGAGAAAGCAACATTAACGACGGCGGCGGATTTGATGACGCAAATCTTCGGTGGTTATACAGTCGAAGGGCTACCAACCACGAACAACACTATAGATGTAGTAGCTGCAGGAAGTGAACGTAAGGAGCAAGTCACGGAAATTCATGATGAGCTCGAAGATTTTCTAGACTCTTTTGATGAAAACAAGACTGACAAAGATAGTTACGAGTACGAAGACGAAGAAGATGATGCCGATGATGAGTATACGTCACAGGATAGCAAAGTAAAAGAAAAAAGGAGTCAAAGGCATGCCCACGCCGATATTACCTATGACGAATACCGCGAACGTCCCTACAGTCTTCTAGAACTGATGGCCATGGAATAGACTTACATTTTCCGATATGACCCGCGTTAATGAAAGATTTTGCTTTGAAGAATTTGCGTTTGTGGAATGTTATTATTTTGAAGCAGGAATACGTGATCATAAAAGTTGGTGCGAGCGTAGGTACACATTGCATTTTAGTTACATATTGGACACAAGAATGAGTAAGATGGTATACAAATATACGCCATTTGAGAAATTATTTATTGAGATGGGTTGTAATAATTGTAACTGAAAAAGTGTTTTGTTCTGGGACGAGTAGCTCACGTCAGAATTTTCGGTTGCTATGCTACACAGTAGCCTTGACTCATCAAATTTCTTGAAAACGAACCAAGAAGAATTCTTATTGCGATGTTATTGAAATGGACACTGGCAAGTTGCAGTTGGAATTCAATTTAATTTTACTAAGAGGCATTTAAACTTGATAAGCTCAATGCACGCACAGTACTGTCGATTGCTAACGAACGTGTAAATATTTCTCTAATCTAGATAAGTTTAGGATAAGAGAATACGAGTATTTTATGAATAAAATATTTTTACGATTCTTTCTATTCATTCCTTACAACAAGGAGATCTGATAATCCGAAAACAACTAGCTAGGTTATCTTAAATCTATTTTAAAATATTGACACTTGTAAAAAGTTATTTGAGAGATATTGAAAGCAAAATACCTGTTGAGTGGCTCTATACTATTGGAAGAAAATAACAAGTAGTTATACATAAGGAGTTCTCGTGAAAAGCGGATTATTGCGGAAAGAAAGTAGATGTGAGTGACACGATGACGACATTTCAAAATGGTGCACATTGGGCGGCATATCCCCAGCTGTGGACTGATATAAGTACTGATAGGGTACACTTATAATGTTTGTAATGTAGGTATTTAGTGTATTTGTTACCAATTATTTATTAAAGTGCCACCGTCTATATTGTTCGTTCATGTCCAGTCCATCCCAAGGTTGCCTGGAAGAGATCGCTCTCAGCGATAAGGCCGCCCTTTATACCTTTATTCTACGTTTTTATCTCTGTATTATTTTCTGTTTTGTGTGGTGTAATAAAGTGTTATCTATCTATAGGTTGACAATGATGATGAAGTAGAACTTACCAGCTCCTTCCATAGAATATTTGTAGATTGGCTCTGGTTTAAGAGGCACTAGCGACGCGAATGCTTCAGGCGTTATGTCCTTGATTCTCTGGTGGTAGGCCAGTCTGAAAATGAATAAAATAATAATAATTTATTGAGTTAAATATTTTTAGCTATTTCTGATTTATTAATATTTATCCTAGTCCTAAGAGTTATTCACCAGAGCAATACTATTAAAATAGTGTAGTAGCAAAGAATAACTAATAGTAGGTAGGACTGTTTGTAAAATTAGACAATTTTTCTGGATTAACTATTACCATACAATGCAACAGTGAGATTGTAGCTTCAGAATGCTTAAAGTTTTCCGAAATATTTAAGAATTAGGAGCACATAAGGCAGTCCATAAAAACTTTAAAAAAAAAAGTTTATTACACTAACTTAAAAAAAACTATAAATACAGGCTCTGGAGTCACCTTTTAAGCAAAATTTGCTTGTGTAAGGACACCCCATTCTTACCATTGAAAATAAGTCCATGATTATAAAATATTAACCTTAGGCACTTCCCCAGCACTTCTCTGATGAACCTCGGCTTAGGATGATCAGCATCGAGCTGGGTGCACCCCTCCCAATCCTCCCAGGACCAGCGGTATTGGAAGTTGCTCAGGTGGTACGAAAACCAGTTCACAAACCTACAAATGAAGGAATTTTTCAATGATCTGGTACAATAAAGTATTTTTGTATTGTAAATGGAAAGATTTATAGGAGACATAAAATTGATTTATTTGTTTATTTATGCGGGAGGCGCAGTCTTGGCAGGGCCTCACGCGATGGACCAACTACCTGTTCATTTCATTTCAAAATCGGGTCATTGTGGAGATTTTGAGCCTATGTTCAGCAGTGAACATCCTTTGGTTGTTATGACGATTTTTACCTGTCGAAGCAAGCCACATTCATGGTATCAATCCTCATAAACAGAATCTCCGTCGCCTGAGCAAGCACTTGTGGCATTGTCGAGGGCTGCAGCTTGCACAGCTCAATGAAAATTGACCCGTAGCAAATTTCCAGATACCTAGGCCTCGGTAGATTAAACAACTCTGCAAACATTACTTCTACGATACAGTATTCTAAGGGTATCTTTGCTTTATAGGGAAAACAGATCAGTTGGGCTGCACACTCCTTGCGTTCTAAATGGTGGGCTTCTAATATATTGTGTAAATGCTCTTCAATGAGGAATCTCTCAATGGAGTGGGCTCCGGGGAGCACGGGACCATCAGGGCAGTCCGTGTAGTCAAACATGCGAAAAATAACTCTTGGCATGGGGTAATTGTCGCTGTCATTGTATGGTGGTGGCTGAAAAGAGCATAGGTATCATTAGTGCTGGTGGTAGAGCAGAATAATTTATAGAAGATATAGAAGTTCCAAGAAGAAAGAAAGAAGAAAAAGTTCCCTTTTAGTTAAAGGATATATGTAGATAAAAAATCATCACATAATACTGAATAGAGGTTGTGTGATAAGCAAAATTTATAAAAAAGTTGTTGTAATCTGTTACTTAAAAAGTTACCTGAATGGCTGGTAGAGTATGCTGCAAAGCCTCACAGAGAATAGAGTCAAATGCCAGATAGGGCCTTGGAATATGTTTCTCTGACCAATTGTCTTGCTTCAGCTTCCTAATCTGAGCCCAGAGGCAGTCCAAATACTCTTCCTGCAAATGAGGAGTGTCAGCTGACCAAACTTTGAGAGCTTGCCAGTGTTTCTTGCCACGCTTGTTGAGGAAAACTTCTATTGTCACCATAAGATGATCCAGTTGAGATTCTTTCTTCTCATACAGCTCTCTGCCAACCCAGGGCAATGCCGACAGCACCGCAAACACAAACCAATCCCTCCTGACTTGAGGAACAGCATCTTCATTTGCACAGTCCACCAATGTCTCCAACAGTGTCAATAGTGAAGACGCAGCCAAAACGTGACAGTTCACCAGATCGGATATGAACCTTAGGCAGTATCGAGCGGCGTTCCATTTCCCTGTCTTCAGGTTTTCTTTGAAAGTTTTCACAATGTACTCTACAAATTCACCACCGAAATTGTAATTTTTGGCATTGAGTAAACCAACGAGGGTTGCGTAGATGGTGCATTTCTCTGGCATACGAATAGCGCATTCTGTGAGGATACGGAGGATTTTCACTCGAAAGGTGCTCAAGTCGGCTTCAAGAACGCTCGCCAATCCTTCGAGATTACTCTCCAAACTAGAGCTGCTTTTCTCTCCAACTCTTAAAATGAGGGACTCCAATCTATCTTCAATGTCTTGATTCTCTGATACACGGCGTCTTTTACGATGCAGGCGCTCTAAAATAAAATAAAATCAGTGATGAAGCAATTCTAACAAAGTTGTATTAGAGAAGACAGCCTAACCTAAAAACTAATTATTTCTTACCATATCCGTCTTCTTCTTCATGTCCCCTCCTGCGATTCATAGTAACACGAATTATTACTCAGCGTTTCTAAAGATTAAAACTAACGAAAATAGAACAATAATCCCTAAAATTGTTAAATTTGCCAGCAAAACAAACAGCTTCGCTTTTTTTACTAAAATAATAGTGATGTACTTGTACATGTATGTAGGTAGATGTAAATCAACAAAAATCGCCGTTTGCCATCCAATCGACCCAGTTAATTATTTTTGTTATTTGTAGGAAATTATCTCGAGCAACAACTCATACAACATTACAAAAAGCAAAAAACAGGATCATTTACCTTTTGTTTACAACTTACTCGGTTAAAATTCTACGAAATAGCTAGAAATCGGATGATGTCTGTTAAAAAACAATCGTTTTCAAGTTTAGGTCGATATCGAGTGTTTTCCCCACACTACATTTGGAAAAGAAAGTAAGTGGCATTGACAGTAACGTAATTATATGCCAATGACAGGAGTGATTGAATGAGTGATTGATTAGTGTAGTAAATGAATGAAGGAAACATAGATTAATTAATAATTCTTTTCGTTCATGGAAGGAAAGGTTAAAAAAGAAAGGCTATAGGAGTTTAACTGTGAACGGGAGGAACATTACGAGCAAAGAGCTAGGAATCGATGTAATGTTTTATAAGGTTCAGAACGAGTGAACTAGATGGCGATGCCAAGTTGCCGTAACCATAAACATAAGTTAAGGTAATTTCAAAGATTTCCCATTTAAAACTTAATTTCATAATCGATACGATACCTGCCAAAAAGTACTCATTGAAAGTATCGAATACAAAAGTACCCGTATCGAATGGAAATGTACTCGACCACCACAAAGTATCGATATTTTTTTCGTGTCCTCTTCCCTAGACTCCCTACTTGTACTTGTGTTCGTTCATGACGTTCGTTCATGTGTTGTGTTGTGTTGTTGTTGTGTGTGTTCATAGAGTACCTAACTTAAAACTTTGTTGGTTGGTTGTGTGTGTTGTTTTAGTCTTGCATCCTGACTGACCTGACTGAATTTCTTTCTTTCTTTTCTTGAAGATAAATGTGTTTTTTTCGTAGATATGTCGTGCAATTATGCTGATGGTTTATCACCTTACGAAGACAAAGGAGTTTTAGGTATTCCTGAAGTAAGTTTCAGTCATGTTATTCCGAACAGAGGCGTCATTTCACTTTCTTTTTTTTGTATTAAATTGGCATTGGATTTATACATACAATAGAAGACTATCGTTTCTCTGAAGGATAGGATTCGTAACGAATACATCCGACAGAGAACCAAAGTTATCGACATATTTTAAGAATTAGCAAGCTGAAATGGCAGTGGGCCTTGAGTGGGCCGTGTGCCATATCTCGTGAAGAACCGACAACCGCTGCTGGGGCAAACGTGTTCTTGAGTGAAGACCACGGTTACATATTTTAATTACTAAACATAATCCAACTATATTTGAAATAACTACAGTCAAAAGACCTGTTTAAAATACCTACAGATCACAGAATTTCGATATATCTAATGAACAATATCCATAAAGGAGAATTCACCTATGGTTTGAACAAATACAATTAAGTAACCTTAGGTTGATTTAAATAACGGATGATTCGCCTACTGATCTTTAATCAATATTTGTAGACAAAGTAGGAGTTAAGAAAACAAACAAAATCGTTTAATCATAACTTATTTACATGTAATTAGGTCAATAAGTTGAAGTCAAAACAAAAGTAAAGGTGTTCATACCTACATTGGCAGGTGATATGGCTTTTCTATAGGTAACTTCAGCCACTGACATTTCCTGGCAACAGCTGCACCTGATTTAACTAACTCCCTAAGTCATCATCATCAACCTATAATAGTCATATGCAGCACCGTAGCGCCCGTGTATTCAGCTAGCCTCATCCTGCATCTGCCTGTAGTCAGACGACCTGTGAAAGTTTGCAGGTAGATGGTGGATGCGTCAAGCTGAAGACAGGATGCTATGGCGTTTATTAGGGGAGGGGAGGCCTATGTCCAGCTGTGGACTAACATAGGCTAGTGATGATCTTTCTTTTAAATAATAGTCTCTCTCACAATCTTACCAAACCAATGCCACTGTGTTTATATTCACAGCTGACTGTTTGTTTGCAGAAATTTGAAACTGAAGATGTGTTAGATAGGAAATGTGAACAGCTAGCTGATCTCATCAGCCAAAGCAAGCATGTTGTTGTGCACACAGGGGCAGGTATTAGTACTTCAGCTGGGATACCAGATTTCAGGTAATCATAACTTATGTACAATCCCCATTATCACTACATAGTATAAAACAAAGTTGCTACCCGCTGTCTGTCTGTCCCTATATATGCTTAGATCTGTAAAAGTATGCAAAGGATTTAGATGCAGTTTTTTGATAGATAGAGTGATTCAGGAGGAAGGTTTATAAACTATTTGACTCATAGATTTCCATGCAGGCGAAGCCATGGGATGCAAATAGGTGAAAACTTCTTATTGGGTGTGATGTCAGTGATATTCTATAATTATGAGGACCTTTTATTGCTGTCTAATAATCACAATAATTAATTAATTATGCTTATAAACATACATATATATTTTCCAGAGGCCCAAATGGTGTATGGACTTTAGAAAAAGAAGGCAAGAAGCCCACCACAGATGTATCATTTGGGAATGCACTGCCCACTAAAACCCACATGATCCTAAAAAAACTAGTGGAATGCAACAAAATACATTATGTAGTTAGTCAAAACATAGATGGACTACACTTGAAGTCGGGATTACCTCGACAATACTTATCTGAGCTACATGGGAACATGTATGTTGATGAATGTAATGTGTGTAAAAGGTAAATTATGAGTAATTCAACTGATCTATGCACATATTTACATGATTTAAATCTATTCTTATTATCTTTAATCTTTAAAAAAAAAAATTATGTTATTCTATTCATTCTTCTTTATATTCAGGATTTAATGTTGAATATAGAAGAGGAGGACTTGCTTGTTATGTAAACTCCTGGTTAAATATTTCCTAATTTATCCAAAGCTTGCAGCACTGTCTCATCCCTTTTTGTACTGATAGGTTGGTATGCCTTAGGGCACTATGTTGGAACCTGTTCTCTTTCTGTTCTACATTTCACACACTTACAGATTGTAAAAACAATATCTCTTGTTTTCAGACAATTTGTCCGCCAAAGTCCTAGTAAAACAGTAGGCAAAAAAGCTACCGGAGAGTCTTGTAAGTCTAATGGAATAACTGGAAGGCCATGTAGAGGGAAAATGTACGATACCATACTCGATTGGGAACATGCTTTGCCAGAAAACGATTTAAGTTTGTCTGCATTGCATTCAAGGTAACTAAATCATAAATAGCCTGTACAAGGCATGTAGATAAAGATTGGGATTCAAATAGACCACCTCTTGGGTGTTGTCACCCTTCAATCGTTATGATTAAATAGGATATGATTTAATTAATCATGTGAATGAATAGGCATGACACACTGTCATTTTCAATCCCAATCTGATTTTTTTATGCATACTTATTATATCATCCAAAGTTGGTAAATAAATAAAATAATACCTAAATAATGTTTTAAGAAGGGCTTATCCTCCCTCAAGTCTTACTTATACTTTACATTCAAGTATGTTTTTTTATCATTTTAGTGTAGCTGATTTGAGTATTTGTTTGGGTACAACACTACAAATTGTGCCAAGTGGCAATCTGCCCTTGGAAACTCTGAAATATGGAGGGAAACTAGTCATATGCAACTTACAGCCAACTAAACATGTAAGTATTCAACCCAGCTGAGCAGAATTTAATTGTAAATAATAATTTCATACTTTCCTTCTATATTTGCACTATGGACTACCTAGGCATCATCAAAATAAACTGCTTTTTTTAAGTTTTAAACCTCATGCATATTTAAGAGCTTAAAAGAAATCATGATATTTTCAAAGCTTTCTTATGCATTTTGTAAACATAAAGAAATACTGAGAAGAGCTACACTTTCTTGTCATTTTGTTCTTGCGTCATTTTAATAATCGAATGTTTTTTTTCAGAACAACAAAGCTGATCTCATTATTAGTTATTATGTCGACGAAATACTAGAAAGGGTGATAAAAAGACTTGGAGTTGAAGCACCAGAATACTGTGAGGCTGAAAATCCATCAAAAAACATCCGCAATGTTATTGAATGGACTTTATATAGATATTATGTAAAAGACATGGAGAAAGTATTTAACAAAAAATGCAAGGGAATTGAAAAAAAGCGAAAACTCGTAAGAAATAGGAATGAAAAACTTGATTTTTTACAGTTGGATGTCAAACTAAATACATCTAAGAAGACGTGTCTAACACAGCCGACCGAACTGAAAGATAATAACATTGTTTTATCAAAAGAGAAAAAGGAATAAAAAAATAGATCAAATTTGTGTTAAGCATACATTTTAGGAATAGATTAGGAATAGAGACTTTGAAATAATTCCATTTTATTATTTTAATACTGACAATTTTTTTTAAACCTTGTAGTATGATTGAATGTTGTGTCCACCTTTTAAAAGTATATACATACCTATGTATATAAGAACTTGTCTCATGCTAACGTTTATATAAGCACAATATGTATAATGTTGGTGTACCTTTAAAAAATAAATAAATATTGAACAAAACAACATCTTAAAATAAAATCCTTTTTATTAAATAGTGAACAAAATCTCCTATTTACAAATATGTACCAATATTGGAATGCAAGGTAAAATAATCTCTAAGTATAAAAGTAAAAACATTAAGCAAAGAAACCCTCAAACTTTCAATGAGCTTTACAAACTAAATAAATCAATACCTAAAAAAAAATATAATTTTACCATAACTGAGAACATTTCGCACTCAGTTTCACACACATCCATCATCAATTCATCAACCAGGTGTAATACGACGTTACGACCTATATCTATACCCTGTCCACGAATTTATTTTATACTACCTGCGCCCCGCAGTTACACCCGCGTGGTGATAGATATTTTGGATAAGATACAATATATCTTTATAAATTGTAGCCTCTGTGTTATTCTGATGTTTAAGCTATATTATTGTAAAGTTTCATTAAAATCCATTCAGTAGTTTTTACGTGAAACAGTAACAAACATTCATCCATCCATACTTACAAACTTTCACGTTTACAATATTAGTAGGATTTGGTTTAGGTATGCACGACTATGAAGTTCCCTTATTGTTGACAGTGTGTCAATGACAGAATGAATTATTTCATAGACACCGAATTCACGGAAGTTTATTCCAGATAATTTTATTTATTATTTAAGTATTAAAAATAATATAAAAACAGTTTACCACTGTAACTTTATAACTTAAAAATTCGAATCGGTAAAGCATGACATGACTATTCAATTATCAGTCGAGCTACCAATAATGAAATAGTTTCATAGAATAGTTACAGATGACTGTTAAACTACTTAAATGCTTTAATGTCCGAGAGCAAGAATTGAACCCACAACCAAGGTTAGGTGGAACTTCGCCTAATGCGCTGCAGAAGGTACGATATGACGTAACATATATACAAATCAGTTACAGTCTATGGAATGTGATGATTTTCTTGAATATTTATTTACCTACCTACCTCTATGTAATGTACCCTGAACTCCGAACATTTTTGTAAGTAACCCCCTATCTTTTATTCCGAAAATTCCCTTTTTCTTAAAAAAGATCAAAAAGGCAGCTTGCCTATCATCCTTATTAAACTGAAGCTAAACGCAAAAAGTCATTTAAAACGGGATAATTACCATGATTAGATTTTTGATTTTTCATATATTTCGGCACAGTTTCATGAGCCATGATCACGGAATAACTGAAGGCACTACGAGTAAGTTTTATTGGCAGACACACCGATCTACCCTACAAAAATCAAATCATGGTAGATATCCCGTTTTTAATGATAACTTTTGTGTTAATAACCATGGTAGTTTCAAACGGTTTATTGAAGCTAAACGCACTATTCCAGCTATATAGCTTTTCATTATTTAAATTTAAATTCGCTTTGTTAAAACTTTGGTGTTGATAGTTTGACATCAACACTTAAAGGACTATTTAGGTTACTATTTAAAATTCCACTCAAATAAAACTTTAGAATACTTTAAACTTACTTTTTGTTTCAAATATGTTACTCTACAATCTACATGCTAAACAGTTTACACATACTTTTTAGTATGTATGAACTTGAGGACGAGTCAGCTTGTCTATACTAATATTATAAAGATGAAAGGTTTGATTTTTTGGTTGTTTGTATTGAATAGGCTCCAAAAGTACTTTCATTGTAGGGAGGCTACACTATCCCCGGGTATCTTATATTTTAGAAATGTAAAATTCGAATTTAACGCAGGTGAAACCGCGCGAAACAGCTAGTTAACTATATAAACAGCCTCACTAGTTACTATAGTTTCTCTTAGGAAGAATGTAAGCTGGTATGACAACATCATGACTAGAGGTAACACTAAGTTGTCCACTTGATCAGTCTTCGCTTCAACCAGCGCGGTTATGGTCGCAGCGACCGCTGTTCGCAGTATTAACCTACTGCCATCTAATAGATCTGAAAAATACAAAGATACATTAAATATTTTTAAACTTACGCGATCTGAACACATAATTATAAGTATTGATACAACGGGTATTTATCGCGTTTATTTACCTATTTTCCCGACGTTTCAACAGGTTTACACTCTGTCGTGGTCACGGGATGACTGATAAATACCCGTTGTATCAATACTTATAAAGATGTGTAAAGATACATTTAGAACGTAAGATGATAAACATGAAGCGACGACCTCGGGACAAATATTTTATTGATCTGCAGTTAATTGTACCGGGTTTGCTGTGTTTATGCATACTAATTTATTAATTCGAAAGTGGTCAGGCTGCTCTGCCTGTCTGTTACCTTTTCACACCTAAAACAAATCTAAACTAAACGCCTGAACAGATCTTGCGAATTTTACAGGGAGGTAGATAGTATCCCGGAAACAGACAGGCTACTTTTAAACACGGAAAAGCGCGTCCGAAGCTAGTGTATAATTAAAAAACATCTATCTATGTATGTCCTACCTATTATGTCATCTTGTACCCATCACACAAACTCTGTTAAGCTTAAATACAATATTAATTTATTTGCCAATATAAAAAATGCTTTTACAGTTCTACAGCTAGATGCTGTCCAGTATTTTTTTTTAAATTTATTATACATTTTTATAAGGTCCATGCAACCTTAGACGAAATATTTTGAATACTTACTAAACAGCTCTAGAGCGTACACTGTGCAGATTTGGGAAAGAATGTTGAATGCTGTCCCTTCCAGGGATTTATTGCTCTCTGTAAAAAAAAACAAATTAAATTATACCTTTCAAAATAAAGTGAAATCAGGACCTCCTTCGTCGCAGGCGGACCTTCGCCCACCGCGCCACAGAGGTCGTCTTTTTGATGAGTGGATGCAAACAAACAAAGATTCACAATGGGCCCATTTGATGGTTTGGTTGGTAAATAAATACCCCTAAATAATTATCTGCTGAGCTGTTAGATTCCAACATTCAATACACACCTGACCACTTGTTATATCCGAACTTGGATCCGAACCAGCTGGCGGCGGAGTCCCCTACTCCAATGGACAGGACTCCGCTCAGCGCCTCGAGCGGGTCCGCGTGCGGCACCAGTACTAGCGGACACGCCAGCCCGCAGTATAGGTAGAGCGGGGTCATTGCTAGCTCACCTACGTCCTAGATATAAACATAAATGTAAAAAATACGTTCGTGACGTCCAGAATATAATAATAAATAAAAACAAACTGCACGGATGTGGGTACATTTTGTAGTAGTAGGTAAACTTAGTTATAGTTATGTAAGTAAATGAGGGCTTTAGTTAGTTAAAATCACTGATCAACTTATAAAAGTTTATTGAAATAGTAAAGTCCACGTAAATAAAACACATAAAGAGTAAACGAGCCTTAGCCTGAGCGTAAATATGACGTTTCAGTAAATTAGATAAAATGATGTTATTATAGGTATGCATTGATGCATGTACGCACAGAACAGAGAATACATAGAATTAGCATGATGCCTTTTTACTAAGAGAACTAGTGTCGCTAAACTCACACATGTATAAACTAACACACATAGAAATAAAAATTCTTATTGGTTGAAAGAGTACGTTAAAAGGGCATAAAACCATAAAACTAATTTTATTGATATTAAACCTTATTTCGGTAGACACATGGTTCAAAACTCAATAAAATAAACAGTGATAAAAAATGAATATCTACTTTGTCTACTTAGCAAAAGATGGCGCTTTTGCTAAATATTTTTATAGTCTCTATTCCCAGCAAATAAGATTACTAATACAATGGCTGCCTTTCTTGATTATACACAACACAAAGCTACTTAACAAGAGATGGCGCTGGCGCTATTGCTATCGACTTTTATTATAGTCTCTAACAACGGGCCATAAGATCGATAATACAATGGCTGTTTATCGATTACCCAGAAAACACAGCTACTGCCTTAGTGATGTACCAATGAGAATACGAGACGAATCTATCGATATCGATTATTACCTACTGATGAATAACGAAATAGGTATTGTATTGTATTGTATTTATTGATTCCATAAAGATACGATAGATAAGATTAGTACACTTGGAAATGTAAAATTTTATACATATTTTATGTTACAGAGTAAAACGTGCGGTGTAAGTTAATAATCAGTAAAATTGGTACGTCAGGTTATATTTGTGGTGGTCGAAATAAAAAGCTTACCTTTTCTTTTATTCTTTAATGACAATTAATGAAAATTTATTGTCCTTGAAATAGGACGTACTTGTTAAATAACTATCTTTTCGTAAGTTTTACGTTTAATTTTAATAAATGATGGATATGATGGCACATTTATGGCTTTTATCAAATCACTGACATGGTTTGATACGGGAAACTGTCCGACTTGATGAAAGTTTATATTTTCGAACAGTTTTTCTCCAACATACTTACGTAATATTTTCATTATTATAAATTATTTTTTTATTACCCTTCCATAGTATAAAATACATCCAGATTAAATCATCACAAAAACAAAACAAAAATTAACGCCCTAAAACATACTTAAATGGGTAATGTTTACGAAATCATAACCATTAAAGTTATCGATAGCACATTTGTGTTTATTACGGCACATCCCTAATTGAGTAGCGAAAGTTGCGGTTTAAGAAAAATCGACCTTAAGTGTTATGACTCACAGTCTATTTTTCTATGTCTGTTTTCTATTTTTGTTTGACGGTTTTGCATTTTGAACAGAACTAACAAATAATGCTGACAGTTGATATGATATGCCCCCTTTCGTTAAATATTTGGTTCGGCTTTCGTTTTTATACTCTAAAACGGCACAATACGGTATTTTTATTTTTTTTTTTTTTTTTTTTTGAAGTATGTTTACTCTAGCTAAATTAAAACACGACTGATGTAAGCGGAGCTTGAAGTGCGCAGTACTGCGCCTACTAGGTTAGACGCGGGCCCCGCCTACTTACTATTTCTATGTATTCTCTGTTCTGTGCATGTACGTCTTTGTACACAAACGAATTTGAGGATGACGTCGCAACGCGAGTCCCACTGCAGAGTAAAGGCCTCCCTCCCCGTCTTCCTCTATGAAGTTACTATGAAAATAATTCAACATTTATTTCTTAAAAATCCGAAACGAAAAAAAAAGATTATGTTACTTATTACCTTTTCGTCACTGAACACTTGAAAAGCTGACTCCAGTGCGGAAGACATCGGTTCAATGCCAGCCTTTCGCAATGTCTGAAAATACAAAGAAATTTCATTAATAAAAGTAGGTAAATAATGCGGGACTCTACGACACTTACACACACGGATCTCGCCAACCGCACCACAGAGGTCGTCGCTTATATTAATTGGTTTTAATATAATCGTGCTAGTTCATAAATTAATTAATTAAAAAGGCGGTAGATGTCGCCACACTATGAAGGTTTATTTAACGCTCTGCGTGTATTAACTTACCTCAGCTATGATAAGGACGCCAAGACCTATCCCCGCAGCCAACATCATCAGCTGGGGATCCTGTACTATCCCAGTCAAGAACACCAGGGATGCCAGTATATGGAACGACTTCCTTGTCACTGTAGTTGCTTTGATAGCCATCTTGGTGCGTAGGGATACCGTTACTAAAGAAATGATGAGAAGGAACAACCAGAACGCGACTAACTTTGACTGGAAAAGAGTAAATAAGAATAATTCATTTATTTCAGGCAACATTAGTCTTGTACAGGATGGAAAATACTTAGCAACTACGGCTCCCATATCCTATCCTACTAATATTATAAACTCGAAAGTTTGTGAGGATGTGTGTTTGTTGCTCTTTCACGCATGGATTTTGATAAAACCTCACAATAATATGGTTTACTTACATATCAGAATAACACATTTCATAAAGATATATTGTATAATGTATATTATCCAAAATATCTATCACCACGCGGGTGAAACCGCGGGCGCTAGTAAAATATATACCTTAATCTAACATACATAAAATACCTATTTACTACCACATAATGTCGGCGTATAACAAGATTGAACATTGTGAGGGTCATCTTCCTAGTGGCTACATTCTTGATTGGGTGATCTTAGTCATCATATCAACCAACCAATCGGCTTACTTCACAATCCGGGTGGAAAAAGAAGTGTAAATCACTTATGAAGGTCATACATAGTCCAAAAATTGCTAGGAAAAGATCACGCTTAGCGAATAAGCCATATTTCTTTTTACCTACTTTTAATACATTACAAACCACCTTAAAAATACTTCATCATAATCTCAACTGAATGACGTCCAATGCTGGACATAAGGCCTATATAACAATCAGTTGCTGTTCGTTTGCCTCGCTAAAACTCGCGAACGGCTGGGCCGATTTAGCTGATTTTGGTTTTGATATGTTTGTCGTAGTTCAGGGAAGGCTTAAACAGCACAATGACAAAATATTGTAAAATTGCACAGAAATTTCAACGCGGGCCAAGCCGCTGGGCGCAAGTATTGTGATATAAAAAGAATCTTACCCTGTCCTTATAGAAGAACACAAAACCTATTATTGTTGGGATAGTTTGCCAGCCAAGAGCAGAGCTATGCATTGCTATAAACGAGTAAATAGCGCAGCCCGTCAACACTATCCCAATGTATTCAAGATTTGTCTCATAATCTCTCATGAAATACATTGAAGTGACTATAATTCCCACGTCTGTTAGCACTGTCTGAAAAGTAAATAAATAAAATAAATAATGGGGCTAGACGATGTTGTGTCTATTCTCCATCAATAGACACAACATCGTCTAACCCCAAACTAAGCAGAGAGTGTGATATCAATCATCTAGTACCCATAACACAAGCTCTGCTTAGCTTGGGGCTGAATGATGCTGTGTGAATTGTTCAGCATTATTTATGGGTTCCAGATGACTGTTTATCACTGTTTACATAAATACATTTATAAGTTCTGCTTCCTTTGGAGCTGTTGATGCTGTGTGGGTTGTACAGCTTTATTAATTTTATGCATTTTAATGAAACAAACTTACATTTACAACAGTACAAATCATGTCCATAATTTCATTACGATCACCTGTATCCCACACAAGTCTAGCCACAATCATAAAAGCATACAGCAGTAAGCTTTGGCTAACCACCATGGCTTCCCCAATTGTGAAGGTTTTTGGACATGTCACCAATAATGTTCTTATTAACAAACTGAATAAGTATATTGTTGGTAATGTGAATACGAGGGAGTATGTCAAATCTAAAACAAAATAATTGTATCAGCCTCTAGTACTAAATCCCCTAACAAAAATTCCCAAAGAAACAAGAACAGTTCATATTCTTTTAATAAGATTCTTGCAAAGAATACAACACATTGATAGCATTTATATATTCTAGCATAACAGCATCATCTGCTTCAAAGTAACCAGAGCTTTTTTATAAGAATCTGTTGACTGATACTGTATATATATTTGTATAATAATATAATTACCTAGTTTGAAAAATGTGTACAATAACAGAGTAGATACAAGACTGGATGCAACGCAGCCTCCATAAATAGACTCCCAGAGCACCAAGCCCGATACTGACATAAATATTATGAATAGCAGGCAATACAAGAGTAACCCAAGTGAAACACAAGCGACTAGGTTGTACAGTGGCGATACTTTGTAGATTGCACTGTACAGCATTAGCACTGCAGGTAAGAGAACACAGCACCATAGTCCATTACTGGCTCCTGGCCTGGAAAATAAAGATGTGACATTGCAGCATAACTGGCAAAACACGATTAAGTGCCTCGTTGAATACCTACATAATTTAGATAATGTTTGACCTTTGTACGAGGGGAAATTTTGTATTATTCTTTAGGTAGGGTAAATAATAGTGGTTGGTTAACTGGTTCATGTAAATTCTTTACAATGATCGAACGATCGAAAGCAGGAGGTAATAAGGCAGTATAAATACGTGAAATTATATATTGTATAGGTTTGATATGAGGAGGTAAATACCTTGTTTCCACATTTGACTCGTTCAAATTAATTGTAATGTGTCTGTCCAAACAATATAGTAGTCTTGAATACTTTGCATAGAGATTTTGGATTACGACGGGAGTTTCTATCACAGTGCCGTCGGAGCTTTTCATAATAATCAATTATTTCAACTTTATTATTAAAATATGTAAATCTTGCGATGAAAAATGATGATAAACAAATCAAATCAGCTGTTTTGACTGAGACAATGACAGACTCACTTATTGACTGTGACATTTTTGACAGAAAGTTAGTTTCAGATCTTGAGCTTCCACCTCAAAGCAGAGCTGTTGGCAAGACTGAAATTGGATCGACGAATGAGGATTGAGGATTGCCGGGGATTGCTAGATTCGTTGATTTTCTCTTTGATTTTTTTCTTGGGTTTTTTAATTGTGTGTTGTGTGTGTTGGTTGGTTTGGTTGGTATCGTGTTTATTTACATTTAGCGAAGTGATTGTAATTCTCCAAAGAGAATACAATTTCCAACTAACAAAAATTCTTCATTTACAATACAAACGAATACCTACCTAGTTGTAAAACAGTGGCTACTGCTGATTAACATGAATATAATTTACAAAATACATATATTGCAAAATATAGGTACATAACTTTATAACCGGCGTTTAGTACCGGCCGCACGCCGCCCGTCCGCCCCGCCCTCCCCTACCGTCTGCACACGCCTCGCGGACTGGAGTCGCGAGCGATCGTTCATTTGATTTGATATTTCTTTCAGTTTATCGTACTCTTTCTATACCAACGTACGTGTTATCGCAAAATGTTACGAAACTTGCAGAGAATATCTAAAGTACAGGTTGCTAGATACTCAGCAGCTCCTGCCCCAAAACCTAACCCAGAAGTATTTTACACTGGGGTGAGTATTCACAGATTTATTACATTTTTAATATCTTGAGTTAATATGTAGAATAGTATTACATTCTTAACTACATCATTGAAATTACTCTAAAACTTTCTTAACAAGTTGACAAGCCACCTGTGAAGAAAGTTTTGGAGTAATTTTTTTACAGATTTCTTGCATTAAAGTAAACAATAATTTTAATAAAATACCTACATTAGTTGTATGATCTCAATTTCTTAATAAAAAAATAAGTAATATGTTTTCATCTAGCTCTTCTACGAGTAGTGTTCACAGATTTATTACATGTTTAGTTTCTTGATCATTATGTAGTAATAATACATAATTGACTTGTTAAGAAAGTTAGGGAGTAATTTTTTACAGATTTCTTTCTCGCAATATAGTAAACAATAATTTTATTTAAATATACATTAGTTGTATGATCTGATCTTAATTTCTTCATTCCAATCAATATCTTAAAACAAAAATAAGTAATTATTTTTATATCTAGCTCTTCATCAACAATGAATGGGTAAAATCTTCAGATGGCAAGACATTCCCTACTGAGAACCCAGCCACAGGGCAAGTGATTGCTGATGTCCAACAAGCCGGCAAGGCTGATGTTGATAAGGCTGTTAAAGCTGCCAAAGATGCATTCAAGTAAGGAACTTTAATATTATCATTCAAATAAAATGAAAAAAGATTTCTGAAAATTTTATACTAGAAATGAATATCAATTTAGAAATAAGGTGGTTTGATTTACTCCTCACTTAATTTTTTTGTCCACTAGTGGAAAATAGTGAAAAAGACACCTAGTAGGTACCGGCTACTACCTACAAACATTCATAATATTATTACCATAAAATCCAAAACCAATATGTGTCACAAAGTTCTTCAATGTTTAAATCAAGTAAAAATGTATGTGCATGATTAAAACATTCAAGAAGTTAAATTCACACCATCCTTGGTTTGATTTTTATTTTGATTAGAAGAATTCAATTCTAATTCAAACTGGAAAAATAGATGGAACTTTTTTTACACATTCATAAACGAAGCTAGCTCCTGTAAGAAAGTTTCCATCTATTTTTTTTGCAGTTGCATATTGCTGTTTCTATGATGTTGGAGTGAGACATATTTTATATTTCCTTAAAAGAAAAGAGAACCCTGTGCCCAGCAGCTGGACAGTACCTAATAGCTGGAAAGATGTATATTACAAAAAAAAACCTTAGTAAAAAAAATAAAAACTTCAATTTTTACAATGCATTTCCTTTTATTGTACCCACCAAAATTAAACAAAATATATAGACATTATAAGATTATAGACATTATATTAAGTTGTGTAGATAAAGATTGATATTAAAAATATACTATAACTTTCAGGCTTGGATCACCATGGCGGACCATGGACGCTTCTCAACGAGGCTACCTGATCAGTAGACTAGCAGACCTGATCGAGAGGGACAGAGTTTATCTAGCGGTAAGCATGTTATTAACAGGATTACGAGAGTTGCGTTCAAAATTCAAATGTATTTATTTTCTTTAGGTTTACAAATAAGCACTTAGACGAGTCATATTATATAATTATGTACATTATTATCAAATAATATTATTTTAATGTTCATTTAAATTTTTTGTCCACCAGTGGAAGAATGAAAAATAAATAAATAAATAATGCTGGACAATTCACACAGCATTATCTAGCCCCATGGTAAGCAGAGCTTGTGTTATGGGTACTAGATAACTGATATACATAATACAATACATTACATAGATAGATATTTTTTATTATACATAGAAAACGACCAGAACACCCGGAACAAATATCTGCAGATCGTACACACAATTGTTCCGAGGCGGGAATCGAACTCGCAACCTTCTGCGTCGCAGGCGGACCTTCGCCCACCGCGCCACATCGGTCGTCAAAAGAAACTACCAGTATGTTCATATAACTAATGTGTCTAAAACACAACAGTTCACAGTATTAGAATATACTTTATTGCACACAAGTTGTACATATGCGAGCATAATGCTAGATAGCATTCTCTACCTGCTAACCTTTGGGTAGTGTGGACAACAATTTTGTAGATAGTGCTAGTTTACAGAAACTTACAGCAGTATTGTGCTGTGCACTAATGTCCTGCGCACATGGATAGTCTCCATTGAGACCGGGGCGCCGTGGCCGAAATTCGGCTAGATAGATGGTATTATCACACAGGAAAGGGAGGCTCTATGCCGTCATCATATACAGAAAAATGAAGGCTGGTTTTAAAGATCGTTTTTAGGGTTTCATAGCCTAAGGGTAAAACGGGACCCTATTACTGAGACTTCGCTGTCCGTCCGTCCAATCTAACTACATACATATCTGATTGCATTTGCCGGAAGGCTACTGACTGCACTGCTACTAAGAACTATTGACGACTATTGACGACCGATGTGACCCGGTGGGCGAAGGTCCGCCTGCGACGCAGGAGGTTGCGGGTTCGATTCCCGCCTCGGAACAATTGTGTGTACGATCTGCAGATATTTGTTCCGGGTGTTCTGGTCGTTTTCTATGTATAATAAAAAATATCTATCTATGTAATATATAGTATTATGTATATTAGTTATCTAGTACCCATAACACAAGCTCTGCTTACCATGGGGCTAGATAATGCTGTGTGAATTGTCCAGCATTATTTATTATTTATAAAGAACTCAGTAGGTACCTACTCTAAGTACTTAATTTATGCAATCATTTATAATTATATGTAATGCAAAAGATAATATTTTTATTATTTTCATTACCAACTGGTCATGCCAAGCGGCCGGACAGAGAGACGTTACGTAATTTTGCGATAAATAATAAATTACTATTCGCTAATAAGAAAACAAACAATATCAAATATCTACCTACAGAAGCATGTCATATCATCATATGGCATTATGATAGCACATCATTTAGATAACAATACCAGAATTAGATTGCAAAATGGTTGGAATTTTGCACTCGTTCGACTATTTATGTAGAGTAGGTATTGTAGGGCGATTGTATCGATCTAGGTATATTGATCGATATCTTCGTGTTGTGTTTTCATGATACGACATACGACACGATAGTCACGATTATTACAGCAGATAATTTACAATAACAGAATTAGAGTGCAAAATGCAAAAGTCTGACCAGTTTTGCGCTCATTCAAATCATTTAGAATTGTTCGGTGCTTATTTCGTATTGTGATATTCAACAAATCTATGAAGGTACTTATGTAGTAAATAATAAATAAATAATGCTGGACAACTCACACAGCATTATCTAGCCCCATGGTAAGCAGAGTGTCTTTTATCAATTTATCACCGCCGGATAGTTTAATTAGATCGTTTCTAGAATGGCTGGGCATTTTACAAAACGGCGGCGGCGGCGCGCGCACAATTTTATGAAATAGCTGGGTCGAACGAACACTGAAAGCAACATTCAACGGTTCCTTTGGCTGACGTCGTTTAGCAAGCTCGTTGAGTTGAATGAATATATTAGGTGCGAATGAGCTTAAAACAAAAATAATTATCTACACGAGGAAAGTTACAATGAAATATTAGAAACAAATTAGAATTAGTATTTACAATTGAAAGAATTAAGCTAACTGCTTTGCAAACAATCTACAGGTAGCTCAATTGATCCATATCAATGCCAGTCGGAAGCATAACAATAAAACCGGTCAATTGGGAGTCGGACTCGCGCATGAAGGGTTTCGTACCATTATCTATAAAAACGGCAAAAAAAACATGTCTGTTGTATGGGAGCCCCTTTCAATATTTATTTCATTCTGTTTTTTGGTATTTGTTGTTATAGCGGCAACATAAATACACCATCAGTGAAAATTTCAACTGTCCAAATATCACAGTTCATGAGATACAGCCTGGTGACAGACGGACGGAGTCTGAGTAATAGGGTCCCGTTTTACCCTTTGGCTACGGAACCCTAAAAACCTTCATAATATTAGTAAGGATTTTAGGTGGTACCTAGTACCTACTTATATGGCCGCCTAGGTAATAACAACCTTATTCCTTACCAACAGAGTTTAGAAACCCTCGACAACGGCAAGCCGTACACAGCCGCGTACCACGGCGATCTACACGGTGTTATCCGGAATCTACGTTACTACGCCGGCTGGGCCGACAAGGACCATGGAGTCGTCACGCCCACTGATGGGAAATACTTCGCTTATACCAGGCATGAGCCTGTGGGTAAGTCAAATAACTTGATAGTTTTGAAAGAAACTAAAAATCTACCTCGAGCCCTTAATTTTAAACTGTTTTCTAAGTTTTCCGGGACTAATACTAATCCATCGGGAATGGATTTGGGACCATCTCAGATCAGATCCATCAGCAGATTGTCCCGAATCTTCTATATAAATAACTCTACAAATCGGTGCGACGACGTGGAGCAAAGCACAGCTGGATAATATTCATAAACTCTTGCCAGTTTCGTAACTATTTACTTACGCCGTATTCGCATACATTAGTAAGGTAACTGACCCAGTTTAGTAGCAAATTTTAATATGATCTACCAACATAATTTACTTGTATAAGTTTCCGCTGAATCTGTTGACACAAAAAACGAAAACAACGAAACATAAAAATCAGCATTCCATTCCTACAAACAAATAATTAAATCAAAGAACGTCGAAAACAGAAGCAATCGTTGTGGTGTTTATTTTTATCTGCTGACAACTGGTTAGAGTGGAGCCTCTAATTATCTGAACATATAAAATGTTTTGAATGGCCTGCGTAAATTATCTATACTTAATATTATAAAGAGGAAAGGTTTGATTTTTTGTTTGTAATGAATAGGCTCCGAAACTACTAGACCGATTTGAAAAATTATTTCGCCGTTGGGAAGCTACACTATCCCCGGTGAACCGGCTATATTATTTTTTCAAAAAAGTTAGGGATCCGTACTAAAACCGTGCGAAACCGGGAAAGTCCGCTAGTATTATACATAACACAAACAAGTCTATACTGGAAGTATTAAAATCATAATAAGTGTGTTGAAATTGTTGTAAATTTTATAGATTCATCGTAGACTATAAAATTTCATGCAGTTGGTATGCCAGAGGCTAGGACAGCAGCGTGAAAATAATTTGATAGTGAAAAACCTAAAACCTGACTTTCAATTTCCTTAGAATTTATAGTTTTTTAAGTTTTTCGGGGCAAATACATAAGTATTCGTTAAGTTATGGGGCCACCTCGGGATCATTCTACATACATTTTTTTTTAAATCTGTTCATTGCCGGAGAAATCGACGAATATACAAAAAAATACATACAACCGAACATAGTATAACACACTCTTGTCTTTCGTTTCGTCGGGTAAAAATACTAGCATTGCTAGTCTGTCATTTCTATTTCATGAGCCTCGCTCGAGCTGCCAGCAATTTTATTCTTTGCGAACTCGCCTCTCGCATACCTATACCCAAAAAACCTTGACGGCAAAAACTCCACTTATATTATCATCTTCCGTAGTTTTAAATACTAGTCATGGTGGTAATGCTAATGTGTAGTTTTTGCACGAATCTACGGTGATTCAGCATGACAATAAATCATTGCGATTTCATAGGCGCTAATCATCATAAAGTTACCATACTATGTTAGCATCCAATAAACTTGTCTATGACATCGACATTTCCTTATCTATAGATCCTTGATCCTTGCCACAATCTCTGTTTGGGGTTGTAAGGGGTACTCCAACATTTCGTCTCCCAAGCCAACCTAACCTGCATGTGGTACACCCAGCTAGAAAACGAACTAGGCTCTGATGAAAATATCCAACAATCTTCATGATGATACCTCAGATAATTTACAATCCATTACCTGACACTAATAAATAAATAATAATAAATAAATAATACTGGACAATTCACACAGCATTATCTAGCCCCATGGTAAGCAGAGCTTGTGTTATGGGTACTAGATAACTGATATACATAATACAATATATAACATAGATAGATATTTTTTAGTATACATAGAAAACGACCAGAACACCCGGAACAAATATCTGCAGATCGTACACACAATTATTCCGAGGCGGGAATCGAACCCGCAACCTCCTGCGTCGCAGGCGGACCTTCGCCCACCACGCCACATCGGTCGTCAATAAAGATACATCATCAATACTCTATGGAAAGAACCTTCCGCTAGATAAAAAAATGACTTCCTATTGCCTCTACAAGCTGTAACAATGTTAGAAAACTTTTGAAACTCTGAAGGTAACACTATAGTCATTTAAAACGGGATATTTGTAACAATGTACTCTGGAGAATATATTTTGTTTTGTATTTAATTCAGTGTTTTTCCATCACTCCCAAAGAGGCCAGCGTTACAACCTTTACTATATTTTATTTATTATATACAGTACTGATATTTTATGACCTTTAGAATGATACCACATTTGATAAAGCGTGAAAAGGCGGATTAAGATAAAATTATGTACATGTTACATAAATGTTTGCGAGGATGATTGCGCTTATTGACAATGCTCTCAGCCCCAAGCTAAGCAGAGCTTGTGTTATGGTTACTAGATAACTGATATCTATACTAATACTAGCTGCGCCCCGCGGCTTCGCCCCCGTTAAATCTGTGTCAAGTTAAATGGTTTAAACGGTAAATCCTATGTTAGACTCCTGGTTGTAAGCTACCTCTCCACCAATTTTCAGCTAAATCGGTCCAGCTGTTCTCGAGTTATAAGTGTTGTAACAAACACGACTTTCTTTTATATATATAGATTATATAAAGAGGCAAGGTTTGATTTTTTGTTTGTTTGTAACGAATAGGATCCGAAACTACTGGACCGATTTGAAAAATTCTATCACCGTTAGGAAGCCTAAATATCCGTGGTGAACATAGGCTATATTATATTTTCAAAAAAGTAAGGGATCCTTACTAAAACTCCAATAATGTAACCCAAGGTGTGAAAATTTTACCTATAAAATTCCTTGCATATCAATACGCCATTTTTTCTAAATAAAAGTGGTTGCCTGGCAATGCTCTTTTGACAACAAAGGTTTGATAACAATTTACTGTATGGAAACTCTTTTGTTAGGTTGAACGCCTCTTGCATATCAATACGCCATTTTTTAATAATTAAACCCAAGGTGTAAAAAATGTACCTTAAAAATTCCAATACCCGTGCGAAGCCGGGACGGTCCGCTAGTATATAATACAATAATTACATATATAATTTATTATACATAGCAAATACTTCAAAATACCCAGAAGCAGAACATCCTGAACAAATCTGCAGATCGTACAAAAAATTGTCACTAAGCGGGAATCAAACCCAGCAACCTCTTGCGCTGCAGGCGCAAAAATTACTTATATGTACCTACTACTTAAACCTACACGGTGTGACGGGGCGGGGCAAAGTCCTACCGTTAAATCATTAAGCTATATTCTAACGACGAGTATACGATAATGTGTTCTATTCAAATCTTTATATCTTATAAATTACTGACACATTTTTTTGAATTTTTATGTTTCGCTCAAAAGCGAGTCGATTCCCGCGAGACAATTTTTTTTGCAAATATTTGTCCCTGAAGGTCCAACACGGGGACTGTTTTCTCGGATACTAACACCAGTGATCTTATATAATTCTATCATGTATTTAAACTCCAGGAGTATGCGGTCAGATCATTCCCTGGAACTTCCCTCTGCTAATGGCTGCGTGGAAGCTAGGCCCCGCGCTCGCAGCCGGCTGCACTCTCATCATGAAGCCGGCGGAACAGACTCCGCTCACGGCTCTCTACCTGGCTCAGCTGATCAAGGTACGAGTATGTGACGGTTGAACCTGTCTGTCGTAGAAGTTACAACAAATCTTTACCGCTAAAGTTACTTTAGTAAACAGGCTTCCTGCGACACAGGCTTGCCTCGTGCGAGGTGCGCTAGTAATGTGTACCTATCTCATTAGTGAAATAGCAAATAAATAATATTGTATTTTTTCTTAATACCTACTAGTTTTAGGGTTAAAGTTAAGAGGTAAAAGAAACCTACCTGTACAATTACTAGTAAGTAGTAAGTACTAGTAATTGTCTAAATCTTGTATGTCCGAAATAGATAAATTGTTGTTACCAAATTATATTAACACTTTGACTGCGATTTTTTTTCGACGACTGCGATCTTTTTTTTAACCTAAAAAATTCGTGCTGCCGCTTACACAGCGGTTGTGTTGCGCCGCACATGCGTTTCGTTCGAAAAATATTACGGCTGTGCTGAGTCACAAAGATCTGTATTTTCTCAGCCGCTGCGCTAGTGTGGATTTACGCATATTAGTCACTTGTAGAAAACACATACCGTGTGATTTCAGCACTCGAATTGTTAAGACCTTTCCTATGGATGTTTTACACAATTTTACAATAAATATATTCTTATTCTTATCTTTGTTTGCAGGAAGCCGGTTTCCCCGAAGGCGTAGTGAACATGCTGCCGGGTTTCGGAGACGCGGGAGCCGCGCTGGTCGATCATCCCGAAGTGGACAAGATAGCTTTCACTGGTAGGTGTATTGTTGATTATTCAAGCATTCCCTGAAAGAAGGCAATGGAGGGATTGTTCACATCATATCGGCTACATTTAACTTCTTACGTTCTATTGTCGGTGTGGAAGTGAGCGACATCGGGCTAAGCATTATTGTCATTAAGGGGCCTCCTCCGTAGGGACGAATTCTTCATACAAACGTAATACCAAAATTATTTCTAATTCAAGCATATTTCCACTATAAGCAATGAAAAAGAGCTCCCTATTCGTAGATTTACCAGTACATAAAACAACTTCTTATCATCAAGAAGGTCTATTACTCCATAGGCGACAAAATTAAGGGTCCGGCGACCCTCGCTTGCAAAAATCGCTCCGAATATCGCTGTCCCTGTTTAACTCTTGCGCCGCGCCACATGCGTGCGCGATAGCAATATTAGCCGTTCAAAATTTGGTTTGTTCCGTAATACCAAAAATTATGACGGAAAACTTTTTGTATTCTTCACAAAGTATTGTTATTCTGTAACTAGACAATATAAGCTATGTTCCTTAATAAATAAAACGTAAGATATTGATGTTTTTAATACGAAACAAATAGCAAAAAAAAACTTGTCCATTTTCGCATAAAAATGTCCAAAATGAGATTGGCTTTCATCTCATTTTAGGTAAGTATTTAAAAAAAAAAACTATTTGGGAACCTAGATAAATACTATTATGAAAATGGACAAGTTTTTTTTTGCTATTTGTTTCGTATTAAAAACATCAATATCTTACGTTTTATTTATTAAGGAACATAGCTTATATTGTCTAGTTACAGAATAACAATACTTTGTGAAGAATACAAAAAGTTTTCAGTCATAATTTTTGGTATTACGGAAAAATTAGATCGTTTCTAGAATGGCTGGGCATTTTACAAAACGGCGGCGGCGGCGCGCGCACAATTTTATGAAATAGCTGGGTCGAACGAACACTGAAAGCAACATTCAACGGTTCCTTTGGCTGACGTCGTTTAGCAAGCTCGTTGAGTTGAATGAATATATTAGGTGCGAATGAGCTTAAAACAAAAATAATTATCTACACGAGGAAAGTTACAATGAAATATTAGAAACAAATTAGAATTAGTATTTACAATTGAAAGAATTAAGCTAACTGCTTTGCAAACAATCTACAGGTAGCTCAATTGATCCATATCAATGCCAGTCGGAAGCATAACAATAAAACCGGTCAATTGGGAGTCGGACTCGCGCATGAAGGGTTTCGTACCATTATCTATAAAAACGGCAAAAAAAACATGTCTGTTGTATGGGAGCCCCTTTCAATATTTATTTCATTCTGTTTTTTGGTATTTGTTGTTATAGCGGCAACATAAATACACCATCAGTGAAAATTTCAACTGTCCAAATATCACAGTTCATGAGATACAGCCTGGTGACAGACGGACGGAGTCTGAGTAATAGGGTCCCGTTTTACCCTTTGGCTACGGAACCCTAAAAACCTTCATAATATTAGTAAGGATTTTAGGTGGTACCTAGTACCTACTTATATGGCCGCCTAGGTAATAACAACCTTATTCCTTACCAACAGAGTTTAGAAACCCTCGACAACGGCAAGCCGTACACAGCCGCGTACCACGGCGATCTACACGGTGTTATCCGGAATCTACGTTACTACGCCGGCTGGGCCGACAAGGACCATGGAGTCGTCACGCCCACTGATGGGAAATACTTCGCTTATACCAGGCATGAGCCTGTGGGTAAGTCAAATAACTTGATAGTTTTGAAAGAAACTAAAAATCTACCTCGAGCCCTTAATTTTAAACTGTTTTCTAAGTTTTCCGGGACTAATACTAATCCATCGGGAATGGATTTGGGACCATCTCAGATCAGATCCATCAGCAGATTGTCCCGAATCTTCTATATAAATAACTCTACAAATCGGTGCGACGACGTGGAGCAAAGCACAGCTGGATAATATTCATAAACTCTTGCCAGTTTCGTAACTATTTACTTACGCCGTATTCGCATACATTAGTAAGGTAACTGACCCAGTTTAGTAGCAAATTTTAATATGATCTACCAACATAATTTACTTGTATAAGTTTCCGCTGAATCTGTTGACACAAAAAACGAAAACAACGAAACATAAAAATCAGCATTCCATTCCTACAAACAAATAATTAAATCAAAGAACGTCGAAAACAGAAGCAATCGTTGTGGTGTTTATTTTTATCTGCTGACAACTGGTTAGAGTGGAGCCTCTAATTATCTGAACATATAAAATGTTTTGAATGGCCTGCGTAAATTATCTATACTTAATATTATAAAGAGGAAAGGTTTGATTTTTTGTTTGTAATGAATAGGCTCCGAAACTACTAGACCGATTTGAAAAATTATTTCGCCGTTGGGAAGCTACACTATCCCCGGTGAACCGGCTATATTATTTTTTCAAAAAAGTTAGGGATCCGTACTAAAACCGTGCGAAACCGGGAAAGTCCGCTAGTATTATACATAACACAAACAAGTCTATACTGGAAGTATTAAAATCATAATAAGTGTGTTGAAATTGTTGTAAATTTTATAGATTCATCGTAGACTATAAAATTTCATGCAGTTGGTATGCCAGAGGCTAGGACAGCAGCGTGAAAATAATTTGATAGTGAAAAACCTAAAACCTGACTTTCAATTTCCTTAGAATTTATAGTTTTTTAAGTTTTTCGGGGCAAATACATAAGTATTCGTTAAGTTATGGGGCCACCTCGGGATCATTCTACATACATTTTTTTTTAAATCTGTTCATTGCCGGAGAAATCGACGAATATACAAAAAAATACATACAACCGAACATAGTATAACACACTCTTGTCTTTCGTTTCGTCGGGTAAAAATACTAGCATTGCTAGTCTGTCATTTCTATTTCATGAGCCTCGCTCGAGCTGCCAGCAATTTTATTCTTTGCGAACTCGCCTCTCGCATACCTATACCCAAAAAACCTTGACGGCAAAAACTCCACTTATATTATCATCTTCCGTAGTTTTAAATACTAGTCATGGTGGTAATGCTAATGTGTAGTTTTTGCACGAATCTACGGTGATTCAGCATGACAATAAATCATTGCGATTTCATAGGCGCTAATCATCATAAAGTTACCATACTATGTTAGCATCCAATAAACTTGTCTATGACATCGACATTTCCTTATCTATAGATCCTTGATCCTTGCCACAATCTCTGTTTGGGGTTGTAAGGGGTACTCCAACATTTCGTCTCCCAAGCCAACCTAACCTGCATGTGGTACACCCAGCTAGAAAACGAACTAGGCTCTGATGAAAATATCCAACAATCTTCATGATGATACCTCAGATAATTTACAATCCATTACCTGACACTAATAAATAAATAATAATAAATAAATAATACTGGACAATTCACACAGCATTATCTAGCCCCATGGTAAGCAGAGCTTGTGTTATGGGTACTAGATAACTGATATACATAATACAATATATAACATAGATAGATATTTTTTAGTATACATAGAAAACGACCAGAACACCCGGAACAAATATCTGCAGATCGTACACACAATTATTCCGAGGCGGGAATCGAACCCGCAACCTCCTGCGTCGCAGGCGGACCTTCGCCCACCACGCCACATCGGTCGTCAATAAAGATACATCATCAATACTCTATGGAAAGAACCTTCCGCTAGATAAAAAAATGACTTCCTATTGCCTCTACAAGCTGTAACAATGTTAGAAAACTTTTGAAACTCTGAAGGTAACACTATAGTCATTTAAAACGGGATATTTGTAACAATGTACTCTGGAGAATATATTTTGTTTTGTATTTAATTCAGTGTTTTTCCATCACTCCCAAAGAGGCCAGCGTTACAACCTTTACTATATTTTATTTATTATATACAGTACTGATATTTTATGACCTTTAGAATGATACCACATTTGATAAAGCGTGAAAAGGCGGATTAAGATAAAATTATGTACATGTTACATAAATGTTTGCGAGGATGATTGCGCTTATTGACAATGCTCTCAGCCCCAAGCTAAGCAGAGCTTGTGTTATGGTTACTAGATAACTGATATCTATACTAATACTAGCTGCGCCCCGCGGCTTCGCCCCCGTTAAATCTGTGTCAAGTTAAATGGTTTAAACGGTAAATCCTATGTTAGACTCCTGGTTGTAAGCTACCTCTCCACCAATTTTCAGCTAAATCGGTCCAGCTGTTCTCGAGTTATAAGTGTTGTAACAAACACGACTTTCTTTTATATATATAGATTATATAAAGAGGCAAGGTTTGATTTTTTGTTTGTTTGTAACGAATAGGATCCGAAACTACTGGACCGATTTGAAAAATTCTATCACCGTTAGGAAGCCTAAATATCCGTGGTGAACATAGGCTATATTATATTTTCAAAAAAGTAAGGGATCCTTACTAAAACTCCAATAATGTAACCCAAGGTGTGAAAATTTTACCTATAAAATTCCTTGCATATCAATACGCCATTTTTTCTAAATAAAAGTGGTTGCCTGGCAATGCTCTTTTGACAACAAAGGTTTGATAACAATTTACTGTATGGAAACTCTTTTGTTAGGTTGAACGCCTCTTGCATATCAATACGCCATTTTTTAATAATTAAACCCAAGGTGTAAAAAATGTACCTTAAAAATTCCAATACCCGTGCGAAGCCGGGACGGTCCGCTAGTATATAATACAATAATTACATATATAATTTATTATACATAGCAAATACTTCAAAATACCCAGAAGCAGAACATCCTGAACAAATCTGCAGATCGTACAAAAAATTGTCACTAAGCGGGAATCAAACCCAGCAACCTCTTGCGCTGCAGGCGCAAAAATTACTTATATGTACCTACTACTTAAACCTACACGGTGTGACGGGGCGGGGCAAAGTCCTACCGTTAAATCATTAAGCTATATTCTAACGACGAGTATACGATAATGTGTTCTATTCAAATCTTTATATCTTATAAATTACTGACACATTTTTTTGAATTTTTATGTTTCGCTCAAAAGCGAGTCGATTCCCGCGAGACAATTTTTTTTGCAAATATTTGTCCCTGAAGGTCCAACACGGGGACTGTTTTCTCGGATACTAACACCAGTGATCTTATATAATTCTATCATGTATTTAAACTCCAGGAGTATGCGGTCAGATCATTCCCTGGAACTTCCCTCTGCTAATGGCTGCGTGGAAGCTAGGCCCCGCGCTCGCAGCCGGCTGCACTCTCATCATGAAGCCGGCGGAACAGACTCCGCTCACGGCTCTCTACCTGGCTCAGCTGATCAAGGTACGAGTATGTGACGGTTGAACCTGTCTGTCGTAGAAGTTACAACAAATCTTTACCGCTAAAGTTACTTTAGTAAACAGGCTTCCTGCGACACAGGCTTGCCTCGTGCGAGGTGCGCTAGTAATGTGTACCTATCTCATTAGTGAAATAGCAAATAAATAATATTGTATTTTTTCTTAATACCTACTAGTTTTAGGGTTAAAGTTAAGAGGTAAAAGAAACCTACCTGTACAATTACTAGTAAGTAGTAAGTACTAGTAATTGTCTAAATCTTGTATGTCCGAAATAGATAAATTGTTGTTACCAAATTATATTAACACTTTGACTGCGATTTTTTTTCGACGACTGCGATCTTTTTTTTAACCTAAAAAATTCGTGCTGCCGCTTACACAGCGGTTGTGTTGCGCCGCACATGCGTTTCGTTCGAAAAATATTACGGCTGTGCTGAGTCACAAAGATCTGTATTTTCTCAGCCGCTGCGCTAGTGTGGATTTACGCATATTAGTCACTTGTAGAAAACACATACCGTGTGATTTCAGCACTCGAATTGTTAAGACCTTTCCTATGGATGTTTTACACAATTTTACAATAAATATATTCTTATTCTTATCTTTGTTTGCAGGAAGCCGGTTTCCCCGAAGGCGTAGTGAACATGCTGCCGGGTTTCGGAGACGCGGGAGCCGCGCTGGTCGATCATCCCGAAGTGGACAAGATAGCTTTCACTGGTAGGTGTATTGTTGATTATTCAAGCATTCCCTGAAAGAAGGCAATGGAGGGATTGTTCACATCATATCGGCTACATTTAACTTCTTACGTTCTATTGTCGGTGTGGAAGTGAGCGACATCGGGCTAAGCATTATTGTCATTAAGGGGCCTCCTCCGTAGGGACGAATTCTTCATACAAACGTAATACCAAAATTATTTCTAATTCAAGCATATTTCCACTATAAGCAATGAAAAAGAGCTCCCTATTCGTAGATTTACCAGTACATAAAACAACTTCTTATCATCAAGAAGGTCTATTACTCCATAGGCGACAAAATTAAGGGTCCGGCGACCCTCGCTTGCAAAAATCGCTCCGAATATCGCTGTCCCTGTTTAACTCTTGCGCCGCGCCACATGCGTGCGCGATAGCAATATTAGCCGTTCAAAATTTGGTTTGTTCCGTAATACCAAAAATTATGACGGAAAACTTTTTGTATTCTTCACAAAGTATTGTTATTCTGTAACTAGACAATATAAGCTATGTTCCTTAATAAATAAAACGTAAGATATTGATGTTTTTAATACGAAACAAATAGCAAAAAAAAACTTGTCCATTTTCGCATAAAAATGTCCAAAATGAGATTGGCTTTCATCTCATTTTAGGTAAGTATTTAAAAAAAAAAACTATTTGGGAACCTAGATAAATACTATTATGAAAATGGACAAGTTTTTTTTTGCTATTTGTTTCGTATTAAAAACATCAATATCTTACGTTTTATTTATTAAGGAACATAGCTTATATTGTCTAGTTACAGAATAACAATACTTTGTGAAGAATACAAAAAGTTTTCAGTCATAATTTTTGGTATTACGGAACAAACCAAATTTTGAACGGCTAATATTGCTATCGCGCACGCATGTGGCGCGGCGCAAGAGTTAAACAGGGACAGCGATATTCGGAGCCTTTTTTGCAAGCGAGGGTCGCCGGACCCTTAATGTTGTCGCCTATGGAGTAATAGACCTTCTTGATGATAAGAAGTTGTTTTATGTACTGGTAAATCTACGAATAGGGAGCTCTTTTTCATTGCTTAGAATTGATTTTCCCGCCTTTTGTAACCTAAATATTATGTATAAATTGTTTATAGTACATATAGTTTATAGTATAGGGACAGCTTTTTGAAAAGGCGAGCGAAATATTATTTCGCTCGCATTTTCAAAAAGCTGTCCCTGATTTTGTGCATATAGGTACATCAAATTTTCTTTTATTTTTTCATGGCGTATCACAGTCACAATATTTGCTTCTTTAAAAAAAGAATCAAAGAGTTGCGTGGCCAATTTTTAAAAGCGCGTAGTTCTTTTTCTTGGAGAACAAAGATAGTCTGGATTTCAGTTGCCTGAGAAAAGACAATACCTAGCTGTATCTTCATCTATACTAATATTATAAAGAGGAAAGGTTTGATTTTTTGTTTGTTGGTTTGTTTGTAATGAATAGGCTCCGAAACTACTGGACCAATTTAAAAATTTTTTCACCTTTGGGAAGCTACACTATCTTCGGTGAACATATGCTATATTATATTTTCAAAAAAGTTAGGGAACCGTACTAAAACCTTGCGAGGCCGGGAAGGTCCGCTAGTCGGTAATATATTTAATTATTCAAACTGCATAGAGGCATCTTTGTCCAGCAGTTTGACATCAGAGGCAAGACAAATGTTTCAATTAACAAGCTAAATTCCCTGTCCAGGTTCAACAGAAGTCGGCAAACTCATTCAACGTAACGCAGCCGGCACGCTAAAGCGGATAACCCTCGAGTTAGGCGGAAAATCTCCCAACATTATCCTTGGCGATGTCGATTTGGAAACAGCGGTGGACGCGGCACATACCGCGCTGTTTTATAACATGGGACAGTGTTGCACCGCTGGTGAGTCTACTTTGAACCTAACTTTCATAGAAATAAAGACTATTTGGCTGACTACGTGGATGGCCTGCATGTAAAGGACTATATTAAGAATGCTTGCTCAGTCATTGATATTTGCTTGAGTAACGCTTTTCTATAACATTAACGTTACTCAAGATCTATTACTGAAAAACCTTTCATAAAACTCTTAAGACCTCTTAAAGTTACTCGTAAGACCGCGGTTCTTGTGATGATTTTTTTTGTAACATAAAATATATATTAGGTCACATAAAATACGAAGCTAAAGCAACGCTTCTGACACTGCTATGTTCTTACTTCACGTGATTGTTTGCAGGGTCCCGTACATTCGTCCAAGACAACATCTACGATAAGTTCGTGGAGCTGTCCGCCGAGCGCGCTAAGAAGAGGGTCGTGGGCGACCCTTTCAGGCCCGACGTGGAATCAGGACCCCAGGTTGGTATATTATGTTTATTAAATAATTAGACGTGTTTAAAATAAACTATAAACGTCAGCCACTTACCTCCCTGTCTCATTCGACAGTTATGATGATAGACTTCTAATTCCTAAATAATTAAAATAGGTTTAAAACGAAATTTAAAAAAAAAGAAACATTGAAATCGGTTGCCGTTATATTGAGTTATCTCTGAGGTATTGTATAGTCCATTTGTCGCGCACATACTTAATGTAAATTTAAGACTTATATGGTTTCTTCATGGATGCCATTGTCAGAACTGAAGGCCTCACAGGAAGCCCGAGGTTTCAAATAAAAATAGAATCATCAAAATAGTAAGTTCTGAGGTAAAAAATACAGTCGAATTGAGATCCCGTTATTGAAGTTGGTTAAAAAGGAAATTAAAGGTTGACTTTTGTCCTATAGGACACTGTTAAAAAATATTATTCTACCCTCAGATATGAGTATGTATACTATTTGAGTAATTTTAATTTATTTTATACCATTAAAGTGTTAATTTATACGACGATGTATACTATTCGTCTCTGTTCTGGCAAAATAATAATATTTTACTGTTTTTCACTAGATAGACGCAGAACAACACGGCAAGATTCTCGGGCTAATCAACAAAGGCAAGGAGCAAGGCGCACGTTTAGTGGCGGGCGGCAAAAGACACGGCGATCAAGGATACTTCCTGCAGCCCACGGTGTTCAGCAACGTGGACGATGGCATGGACATCGCTAAACATGAGGTGAGAACTCTTTCAATAATGTTGAATAATCCACACAGCAGGAATTAGCAAGCTGAAGTGGCAGTGGGCCGGCCATATCTCGCGAAGAACCGGGGATGACGACCTGCGAAAGACTAGGAGATGCTGGATGCGTCAAGCTGAAGACAGGGCGCTATGGCGCTCATTAGAGGTACAGCAGTGGACTAATATAGGCTGATGATGATGAATCCATACAGCAGCATCTAGCCCCAGGCTAACCAGAGCTTGTGGGTACTAGATGACTGATATAATGTACTTAATACAATACACCACATATATAGATAATCTTTATTATCCATAAATAACGATCAGAATACCCGGAACAAATGTCTGCAGATCGTACACACAATTGTCCCAAGGCGGGAATCAAACCCTCCTGCGTTGCAGGCGGACCTTCGCCCACCCCGCCACAGAGGTCGTCGCAGATTCTATAATTAGATTACAAATACTAAGTACCTAACCCCATATATCTTAGATTAAAACCTATTTTCTTTCGCATTCCAGATATTCGGCCCCGTTCAGAGCATCATCAAGTTCTCTCAGTTGGACGAGGTGGTCGAACGAGCCAACAACACGCCGTACGGCTTGGCAGCCGCCGTGTTCACGAAGGATCTCGATAAGGCTAACTATATGGTTCAGGTAAATTACTTAAAACTGGCGCAAAATTAAGTTTGTGCTTAGCTGTACATAAATATATTTACATTTTAAAAAAATCGCATTATATTTAGATTTATAATAGACAAAACAAACATGTATGAATGTAGGAGTGGTTTCACTTTTACTTCTTGCTAACCGCCTTTGTCCAGCTGTGGACTGGCACAGGCTGGTGTTGTTGTATTGCATTAATGCTGTGATACTGTGTACACAATTGCCGTCAGCGATAAGGCCGCCTATTCATGTTTAAAATTTAGATATGTTTTATTTTGTTATGTTTTACGTGCAATAACTGTACATTCATTCAATCACTGGAAAAACCTACGGTATTGGGAAATCTATAATAATACTACCCATTATTATGACTTCGAACTACATTCAATCACCACCGCTCCTAATGGAAATAGGACAATCAACCTTAGACCCTTACTAATAGCGTCGTTTTTACAGAGGATCCGCGCCGGTACAGTCTGGGTGAACGACTACAACGTGTTCGGAAACCAAATACCCTTCGGTGGCTTCAAGGAGTCTGGAATCGGACGCGAAAATGGACCTTATGGCATCAAGAACTACACGGAAGTTAAAGCTGTTGTCGTCAAACTTACTGAAAAGAACTCGTAAAAGTTTTAAAATCAGCTTCCTTGCAAGGACTGGACAGCCTAGGCAAGCTTTTTGTATAGGCTAGAATACAAAAAGCTCCGGTCGGTCACGCGTGAATAAAAAAATCGGTTTTAACTTTTTTCTACAAGTACTTAATTTTAGATAGGAGATAAATAAAATAATGCGCACATTTTAAGCCATTTAGTAGACATACAGACGTTGGGGGAATGGACTTTCAGTCAGACTGGACATTTAAGGAATTGGACTTAATAGACCGAACCAAATATCGACATAATGTTGATTTTTAGTAATAAATCTGTAAAATGTCAATAGACTCCAAAACGACAATTGATTCTTAGTTTCTTAAGACGTGGGACCATAGAACATCTTATCTGTTATCAAATTAATTGTAGAACCAAGAAAAAAATCCGATCTTAAAAAAATAAGAAAGCCAGAAGGTTGGTCACATGTGTCCAACCTTCTGGCTTTCTCTTCTTTCTAACAAGACCTTGTCTTGGCTGTCCATGCTTAACCTACTGAAGTTAATCTTTGCTAGATCGTGGGTTTGTATTGGATCAACTACCTACTGAATACTTTGTAATTTTAACAATATTTATGTAATTGTAAAACCGAAAAATTCGGAGGTGCTATTTAGATTTTCGCTATAGAAGTATAGAATGCACCTAAATCGAAGATAAGGAAATGTACTTTTGTCACCTATTTTATAATTTAGGATGTAAGAAAAGTACTATCTAGGAAAGCATTTATTAGGTGGAAAGGTACCAAAATTATTTGTGCAAGCAAATGTTATGTTTGTATGTTCTAAGAGAAAAACCTAGGTCTTCCATAAATAGCTCCTAAGAAAAACAAATGTTATGACATTTGATGCCATGTTTACCTACCTACTTATATTAATCACTGTCCTAGACATAGTTGATAAATAAAAAAAAAAAAAATAATAACGTTTTATTTCAACAGTTATATCTTATCAACCACACGTCTGTAACAAGTTCAAGAAAACCCAGGCAGTTTCTATAATTCAAAAAAACGATTCGAGTTTATAAATATAAACAATTGTAAGTAAGCAAATAAAAGACAAATAGAGAACCTCTCTCCTCCCGGTTAAAAATAGCAAAAAGCCAACATCACGCGGTGTTCCCAGGCGGTCACCCATCCAAGTACTGACCGCGCCCGACGTTGCTTAACTTCGGTGATCGGACGAGAACCGGTGTTTTCAACGTGGTATGGACGTTGGCGATAGGAGATTCGAAATACTGAATAATATTATAATACCCCGCAAAGCATGGCGTGTAAGAAAAATTGCAAAAAGCCAACATGGTACGGTATGGACGAACAGCACGACTAAATTAGTTGTTGACAATTGCTATGACGTAATAAGACATGGTTAATATAAAAAATAGAAGAAAAAAACGATTACTGGACAATTCGCACAGCAGTCATTCATACAATACATTATGTATTATATAATCCCACCAAAACATAAATGTAAAAAAGGAGAGCCAAGTTCATGATTGGCTGTGGGCTTCCCCGCAAAAAGAATGGAGATATAAATGAGTGCCAAGTCAAATCTATGTAGGTTAGATTTGACTTTGCCAGTTTTCATTACATCAGTCATTTTATAAAGTTATTCAACGTTTTAATTCTGATAAAAACTGGCCAAGTCAAATCTAACCTACATAGATTTGACTTGGCACTCATTTATATCTCCATTCTTTTGCGGGGAAGCCCACAGCCAATCATAATTTTTGTATTGAACTTGGCTCTCCTTTTTTACATTTATGTTTTGGTGGGATATCATTACTTTTTGTAAAGAAAACTAGGCAGGTATTGAGATTTAATGTTCATCTTATCTTAATCAAGTAAAACACCTCAGAACACTTTTAGTGTCGGTTTATTGTACCGAATACATACAACTACGCACTTATTACAAAGTCACTGCACTGCACCCTAACAAATACACTGTATTCTATGGCGCAATCGGAGACGTTAGTACCTACTATTGCTTATTCTATGCAATGCTTCGACATAGGTACATAGGCTAGGTAGGTATTATACGGGCCGGTCCCTAAAAACTACACTGTATTCTATGGCGCAATCGGAGACGTAGTACTATTGCTTATTCTATGCAATGCGGATCTATTTTAATTTAAACCTTATTCCATTGACATAAGGTCGTCGTCGCTAACATTACTTATTTTTTGACTTTTTTTTATTTTTTGATTTTTTCCTACGTTTACTCACAATTACCGAGCTGGATTCCAAATTTCATCCTTCTAGGTCATCTGGAAGTAGGTTAGATTTAGGTACTATATGTATGTCAGTCAGTCAGTGTGAATTTTTACGACTTTTTGACCTTCATATCTTTATAACCGTTTGAGCTAGGTTCATGAAATTTGGGCTTCTACATGTCCTTATGGATATAACTAAACAGACGTAGTTTTATGTGTTTACGTTAAAGATGTTTTGAGTTATAGAAGGGTCAAAAGTGGCACCAAGTGGTTCGTGTAATGATACACTCGGCGCGTTCCTTGGCTTGAACTTGGCTGGAACACGCTGCCGCGTGTTCTAATATTCTTAGCAGAGCTTGTGCTATGTTGCATCACTACATAGTAAAAAACAAAGTCGCTTCCCGCTGCTTGTCTGTCCCGATGTATGCATAGATCTTTACTTCGCAACGGATTTTGATGCGGTTTTTTTAACACGTTAGTTGCCAGACCAAAATCGCAATGACGACCAAATTTTGTATACCTATCAAATCAAAGTGACTCAAAATGCAAATGCAGACACCAATGACCGACATGGCAACTAACGTGTTAAATAGATTGACACCATTTTTTTTAACATTTGACACAGATTTCCACGCAGGCGAAGCCGCGGGGTGCAGCTGGTACTGGGATAACTGATAAAATACATCACTTGTCATTCATTACAGATGGATATTTTTTATTATACGAACAAAACACCCAGACATAACACCGGAAACAAATATCTGCATATCATACCTACCTACAAACATTTCTCCCAAAGCGGGAAAAATTGGCGCCATACGATAGGAAGTTTCAGGCTGCATCTGTACTCACCTCAGGATATTGATTTCAACATTTTGCTTCTTACGAATGCTGATAGCATTCGTAAGAAGCAAAATGTTGAATATTGACTCCGGTCAATTTTTAAATCTGCACAGGAACAACGCCCCACGTACCGTGATTCTATTTCTATATTCTATCTATTTCTTGTGTTTCTATGTATGCATGTATTTTTGATCAAATAAATTATTAAATTAAAATTAAATTTAAAATATCTTTCCGTTGTCTATGTTTATATCGAGGTGTCTTGAACTTTTCAGTACGGTCCCCCAAAATTACTTTCTGGCTACGGCCCTTACGCTGTTGATTCTTCTGTGGATTCTTCCCTAAATATGTATTTTAACATATTTGGTCCCATGTTTACCTATCCACTTATTTCTACACTGTCCAAGACAGAATTACTTCATAACACTCGGTTTCTACAATGTAGGTTGGGTAAAAGATTAATGTTAAATAAAACTAATTTTTACTCAATTTTAACGTTTTATTTTAACAGTTAAATCTAATCAACCACACGTCTTGTAACAAGTTTATAATTATACGAACTCCCAAACAGTCAGTATAATTCGAAAAACTAACTGATGAATTTATAAAAACAATTTAAGGATTAAAAGTAAGAACCACAAACTTTGGCTCATATAAAATCTGTTAAAAATTTGTAGAAACATGAAATATTTAAGAAACTGTGAGGTAAGAGAAATTCTTAAAACAGTGCTAACTAATCTAAAAATCACAACAGTGGAATGTAGGTGCCACTTAATCTAAAAATCACATAGCCTTGCACCTAAACAACTAAAACATATAAAAAATAAAACGGCCACTAATACAAATCTTGTGTAAGCAAGCAAGTCTACGAAAATACTTGATCTTTGGATTATAGAAATGCAATCATCTGATGGAATGATAGTATAAATTTTTTACATAATTTATTTAATTACTTTATTAAAAAAATAATATAAGTTAGTGTCATCTGCAATCATTGTCAGATAAAAAGCACTAGCATTAGAGATTAACATTAAATGCTAATCGGTTAACATAATCATAGTATCAAATACTATTTGTACTTTTGGCTTTGATCTTTGATTCTCGGCCTAACCTCTCTCTTCCACAATCTTAGTCCGCCGCGTCCTCATTCAAAGCAGCGAGGTTTTCTTCAGAGATTTTGTCCATGTACCCTAATCCTGCAGCAAATGTGCTGATTTTCACCTCCTGTTCGATCTCCTTCTCTAGTACTTCAAAGTCATCATTCTCTGGACTTTTGCTGTTGAGGCACTCGTCGGACGATGAGTCATGGTAACTAATCACATTCTCGATGTTCAGTTCCACCTCGTTATCGTGGGTTGTTAGCGAGGGGCTGCTCGCGCTAAGCACCCTGGTTTCTTGCACGATGGGTGCGAATACTTCTGATTTAGGTCTCGGTCTTACATCCTTTCTGACTTGAGTGTGGATGGGTGCTCGTTTCTCTTTGGGAATGATGCGCTGGATTCTCTCTTCAATCAACGATATGCTCCGTTTGTATACGACAGTGTCGCCCTCGCAGCCGTCGATAGCGTCGCGTGACTCTGTGTCAGAGTTGTCACACCTGAAGTATATGGAGTCGCAGCCGTTCTCCTGCTTCACCTTGATGAGGCAGCATTCGTCCTCCTTCTCGCACAGGATCTCGTGCAGCGAGCCGTGCAAGGGTATCAGTTTCACTTTCCCGCCGAAGTTTTCGTTCATGTGTGTGGAGAGGTCGTCGTCTATGTATAGGTCTTCAGTGCTTTTTGCTTCCTGCAATAAGAAATATATGTTTCCTTACGCTCTAAAATAAAAAAAGGGTGTCAAATCAAGGAAGGTTCAGTACCTGCTTGAATTTGACCCAGAATTTATAACAGACAGTTTAGTTATATGGTTGTTATCTTCACGCAAAAACTATTCAACGGATCAAGATAACATTTTGAATGTAGGTGTAAAACTTATGGGCTAATTTTTATTTAAAAGTGCGACTCGCGCTTTCCTATAAATATAAGACTTGTTTCTTGCCAAATATCATGATTCCATCTGGGTCAACGGGAAAGGTTTTCGGTCCATGGCGAATCATATATTTTTTTGTGAGTTTCCTACTAATTTACGCGTTTCTTATTATTTTCTTTAGGTACTTGTGATATATAACACCTTGCTTATAATAAGCAAGGTGTTATATATAAATGTCCATATTAACTCGTTTAAACTAACAAAATAATACTCAAACTCACCTGAATAGCATTAAAACCCTGACACCGCTTCAAGGCATTCACCGGTACATCCTCGGTCAAAGTATCCTCCAAAGACTCATTCAACTTTTGGGTCACCACCGGTTCTCTACCGCCGTCGCAAATAGTAACATTCACACAGTTATCCAGCACTTGCAAACTGTTCTCGCCTGATCGGTTAAACGTTATCTGCAGCAGCGGTTTATTGTTCCCGTTGATTTTAACCCTCGAGAATGTCTTGGGGAGTTCTTTTTTAATAGTCTTGTCGTTATCATCGCAGTTCAAGGATTCTAGAATGTTCGCGATGCCTTTAGCTAACAGCTCTTCGTTTCTGCGAGATGTTATTGTGGATGTCTCGTCCATCTCATGAAGCAGGTGTTGGAACTCTTTGCGGATTAGATCTCTGATAAACTCTTCAATTCCATTCGTGTCTGTAGCTTGATCGATCTTGTTCGTTTCTTCAGTAGATGTTCTGTAAAGAAACAAAGTTTAACAAAAATATGTACATGTATTATAGGTATCTTAGCCCCAAGCTGAGAAGAGCTTGAATTAAGGGTTAATAGTTAATACTACTAGTTAACTGGTTTCATCGTCACCATCATCAGCCTATAATAGTCCACTGCTGGATATGTCCAGCAGTGGACTATCATAGGCTGATGATGGTGCCCCAATGGCCTCCCCCAATGAGCGCCACAGCGCCCTGTCTTCAGCTTGACGCATCCAGCATCCACCTGCAGTCTTTCGCAGGTCGTCATCCCACCTGGTCGGAGGGCGCCCTACACTACGTTTACCGAGTCGTGGTCTCCACTCAAAAACGGGTTTGCCCCAGCGGTTGTCGGTTTTTCGCGAGGCAGGTCCACTGCCACTTCAGCTTGCTAATTCTTAGAGCTATGTCGATTACTTTATTGTTAACTGATTGTGTTGGTGAACATACAAACAGTTGTCCCGAGGCGGGAATCAAACCCGCAACCATCCAGCGTCGCAGGCGGACCTTCGCCCGCCGCCGATATACATAGGTCGTATTAAATACAGATCCATACATATTGTGTGCCCAGCATGGTCTATTTAATGGTGATCTTAAATCAGATAGATTATCATGACCTTTGTTGTTACAATAATATAGAATGCAATAAATTATTTGACTACTGAAAATCTAGTAAATAGGACCAGAATCTGTTATGAACGCCAGCGTTCATCAAGTATTTAAGTTAAAAAATGATTTTTATAACAACACACGAAGTCGTAAAAATAGCAAAAAGCCAACATCACGCGGTGTTCCCAGGCGGTCACCCATCCAAGTACTGACCGCGCCCGACGTTGCTTAACTTCGGTGATCGGACGAGAACCGGTGTATTCAACGTGGTATGGACGTTGGCGATAGCAGCTTCGAAATACTTGATCAAATCATAATATCACGCATGACATGGTATCAATATCATGTCACAAAAAAGCAAAAAGCCAACATCACGCGGTGTTCCCAGGCGGTCACCCATCCAAGTACTGACCGCGCCCGACGTTGCTTAACTTCGGTGATCGGACGAGAACCGGTGTATTCAACGTGGTATGGACGTTGGCGATAGCAGCTTCGAAATACTTGATCAAATCATAATATCACGCATGACATGGCATCAATATCATGTCACAAAAAAGCAAAAAGCCAACATCACGCGGTGTTCCCAGGCGGTCACCCATCCAAGTACTGACCGCGCCCGACGTTGCTTAACTTCGGTGATCGGACGAGAACCGGTGTTTTCTACGTGGTATGGACGTTGGCGATAGCAGCTTCGAAATACTTGATCAAATCATAATATCACGCATGAAATGGCATCAATATCATGTCACAAAAAAGCAAAAAGCCAACATCACGCGGTGTTCCCAGGCGGTCACCCATCCAAGTACTGACCGCGCCCTACGTTGCTTAACTTCGGTGATCGGACGAGAACCGGTGTTTTCAACGTGGTATGGACGTTGGCGATAGCTAATTCGAAATACTTGATCAAATCATAATATCACGCATGACATGGCATCAATATCATGTCACAAAAAAGCAAAAAGCCAACATCACGCGGTGTTCCCAGGCGGTCACCCATCCAAGTACTGACCGCGCCCGACGTTGCTTAACTTCGGTGATCGGACGAGAACCGGTGTTTTCAACGTGGTATGGACGTTGGCGATAGCTAATTCGAAATACTTGATCAAATCATAATATCACGCATGACATGGCATCAATATCATGTCACAAAAAAGCAAAAAGCCAACATCACGCGGTGTTCCCAGGCGGTCACCCATCCAGGTACTGACCGCGCCCGACGTTGCTTAACTTCGGTGATCGGACGAGAACCGGTGTTTTCAACGTGGTATGGACGTTGGCGATAGCTAATTCGAAATACTTGATCAAATCATAATATCACGCATGACATGGCATCAATATCATGTCACAAAAAAGCAAAAAGCCAACATCACGCGGTGTTCCCAGGCGGTCACCCATCCAAGTACTGACCGCGCCCGACGTTGCTTAACTTCGGTGATCGGACGAGAACCGGTGTTTTCAACGTGGTATGGACGTTGGCGATAGCTAATTCGAAATACTTGATCAAATCATAATATCACGCATGACATGGCATCAATATCATGTCACAAAAAAGCAAAAAGCCAACATCACGCGGTGTTCCCAGGCGGTCACCCATCCAAGTACTGACCGCGCCCGACGTTGCTTAACTTCGGTGATCGGACGAGAACCGGTGTTTTCAACGTGGTATGGACGTTGGCGATAGCTAATTCGAAATACTGAATAATATTATAATACCTCGCATGGCATGACGCGTAATAAAAATAGCAAAAAGCCAACAACACGCGGTGTTCCCAGGCGGTCACCCATCCAAGTACTGACCGCGCCCGACGTTGCTTAACTTCGGTGATCGGACGAGAACCGGTGTATTCAACGTGGTATGGACGTTGGCGATAGTAGATTCGAAATACTTGATCATCATAACATTTCAAAACCATGAACTAGATATTTCTATCTACTAATAAAGTAACAAATAACATAACGTATTCGACTGCGAGCCGTTATTGTGATGCATTAGAAATGTTAATAGCATGTTGTTTATATTGCTAAATCATTGTCACGAAGTGATGTAGAAAATAAATAGCCATATTGGTTACTCTCTACTTACGCTACGTCCAAATCCTTACTCCACGTGCGGTATCGCTCGGACTCGTGAGAAAGGTTTAATCCTTTGGCTATCGTGTCTCGCGCTTGACAGAATTGCTCCCAGTTCCCTCCTGAAATTTAAATATTGTAATAATCATTTTATACCAGAAAAACTAAAAAAATCCATTTCGGTGTTGTATAATGTGCTCAAACACACATCTTGTAAAAATATGTAGCTTTATAATGCAAGCAGGATGTTGACAATATTTCCGACGAACTACTAGAAAAAAAAATTAATTTCATGCTTAGTTCTTTTGAATTTTGATGCATCGAAATAAACTTACCTAGAATGTTGATAGTTGTTGGTTAGTAGATTTGAATGAAAAGCTGCATGCGAATAAAACAATTTATTTATTATTAAAGTTTCAACTATTAATAACGGTTCAACAAAGAAAACGGGTTCACTTTGAAGGCATGTTGTCTATGTTGGAATTTTTAGTTCCCACCCTCTCCTTCTAATTTAACTGATCAATTTTCAGTTACCACCACCATAAGTTAAGTCGAAACATTGGATGTTTTGCAGCACAAACAGTACAAAGACTTATTACCGTTGCTGTTTGGGGAAGCGGGCGTTCTGAAGGTTTTATTGGATCTCTTCGTGTTCAGTTGTGGCAAAGATTTTTGTAGAGTGTCCACAAAATGAGAAGCTGGTTTCAAAGCGGAGATTTGGCTCACGCAACTGCAAAATAAAAACATCTTTTTATCAAAGAATCAAAAAGAAAACATCACGCGGTCACCCATCCAAGTACTGAACGCGCCCGACGTTGCTTAATTTCGGTGATCGGACGAAAACTGGTGTTTTCAACGTGGTATGTACGATGGTGAACAAAAATCACATGGTTAGACAAGATGATGATGTTTGTAGTAATAGTATGTATATGTATATTGTAAAATATTGCTGCTTTTTAAGTATATATTTAATTTACCTATTAGCTTCTGGTAGAGACATAGATCTTCCCGACTTCTTATTAGCCTCGTATATCCACCTCTCATGAATCGCCACAAGCGGTTTCACACTCATATTCGCTAAGGCTTCCTCGTCCACTTTGTATTTAGGATGGTTTTTGGCCATCGGCAACTTCAAATCGTATGTTCTTTCAGATGTTCCGTTGGTTTCTGATGAGCAATATGGGTTTGGGTCCATCCTGTGGAAAGAATAGAATTGAAAAACCATTTATTTGGACACAGACAAAATATAGGCTTATAATAAGCAAACGGAAAACAAAGGAGTTTTAAATGGAGGTAAGTGACACAAAAGGGTGAACAAAGGACTTCAATTTATTTTATTTATTAAACCGATAATTTTAGTGATTAATGGTTAATGGTGGTCGTAGCATAGCAATAGCAACTTATTTAGTTTTATGTTCAGTTACAAATCGTGGTAAATATCCCGTTTAAATGATTTTAGTGTTAATAATCATGATAATTTCAAATGGTATAATTTTGTTTTTATCTGAGTGCCGATTTCGTAAGCCTAATAAATAAAGTTTTTGAAATCTTGCGTAATCGTAATCACCTCTTGTTCCCATGCACTCCTTCGACAGATTCAATACTAGCCAGTGATACCTCCCCATCTTCAAATACGAAACTCTTTTCTAAATTTTCTACTTGAACTTCGGGTGAACAATTTGACGATTTCGGCTGAGTTTTAGGACTCTCTGGTGTATCGAGGTGTCGGAGCTGACCTGCAAAATATAATTCTTAGAATACAAAAAGCCAACATCACGCGGTGTTCCCAGGCGGTCACCCATCCAAGTACTGACCGCGCCCGACGTTGCTTAACTTCGGTGATCGGACGAGAACCGGTGTATTCAACGTGGTATGGACGTTGGCGATAGCAGATTCGAAATACTTGATCAAATCATAATACCACTCATGACATGGTATCAATATCATATCATAGAATAACAAAAAGCCAACATCACGCGGTGTTCCCAGGCGGTCACCCATCCAAGTACTGACCGCGCCCGACGTTGCGCTTCGTTGATCGGACGAGAACCGGTGTATTCAACGTGGTATGGACGTTGGCGATTAGATGGTTAAATTTTATACATATAAATAAATAAAATGGGAAAAAACTTCCCACAGAGATTAATTAATCTTGTTTTCAAATTTACGAGAGAGACTTACTTTCTTTGTCTTGCGTAAAATTGATTTCTTTGGGTTGTACTGTTTTCTCTGATTTACCAAAATCACCAGAAAGCCATGCATTCTTCCTCAGCTTATTACTACGCGCTATAGGCGTGGTCGGCAAGCTATAGTTCTGTATATCAAAGTTGTACGAGGACTTCTCAATTCCATTCTGATCTCTGAGCAGTGGCTTTATAGAGTCCAATTTGCAATCTGGTACTTTTATATGCAAAGGTTTGTACGATTTAGGTGTGAAGCTACGACTTAGTTTAGCAGTGGATCGCTCGTAGCTAATGTCTTTACTGTCGTCGTTGGCAGCAAGCATCGCGGTGCGGTTCGGGCTTAGAATACTACAGTATTCTGTAGAATCACTTCTATGCAACGAGCCTGGAGTTTCTGTATCTTTGATCCGCGCGCGTAGCTTTGCTATCGGAGTAGAACAGGCGCTTGAGAAATCGTTTTCCGGTAGCAGTTCGTAGCAGTTGCTTAACTTGAAAGCGCTACAATCTGTTTTATCATTATACTCGGGTATTCTGCATTTCTGGGCTAACGAATGTGTTGGATAGGTTTTCTTTATGCTTTCGTACAATGGAGTATCACTTTTGGTGTCTTTTTCGCTAGTTTCTGTTAAGCTAGAGGTGTCTCCAGTGTCCTTATTGTTGTGAACTACTGCTTGGTGTTGAATGTTCAGAGGGCTCTGGCATTCAGAATCGGTGGGTGATACGTTTTCCCATACTGACGTACTAAAATTAGATTTCGTACGATGTTGTAGCCTTGCGGGTATCATAATGTACCCGATGTCATCTAAATCACGCTGAAAAAAGAAACATTATTATGTAACAATATTGCAAAATATCTTGTTAATATTTTTCCATGCGTGACATGAAAATTCTTTAATTCATGAAATTAAAAAAGTAACATAATAATTTGGCAGCAAAAAGCCAACATCACGCGGTGTTCCCAGGCGGTCACCCATCCAAGTACTGACCGCGCCCGACGTTGCTTGACTTCGGTGATCGGACGAGAACCGGTGTATTCAACGTGGTATGGACGTTGGCGACAGTGTAACTAAATTTATTAATGACATGTACTACGGAGCTCAGTGATTGAAGATAAGCTTGTTTTTACTATGACGTCATTTAAGGTTTGCATATAGTAGGTAGTATCACTAACCTTCACAGTTTGAAGATTTTCCTGAAGGGTATCAAGGTCGATTCTCTCAGTTCTTTTGAGCTTCAGCCCAGACTGCAGCAAAGCTAACAGTCCGCCCGGATATGTGCCGTCTTGGGGCAGAGGCATGGCAGTTTCCCAGAGGGTGTATTGCTCCTTCAGTTTTTCATATGTTAGCAATTTCCATGGAATTGAGGCTAGAATCAGACAATTGTAATAAAGATCAATTCAGGTAAGTTCATAAAGGCATTCCTTACAATTTTTGTAATCAAAAACGGTCCAGAGGGTTATATAATGATAAAGAAATGAATTGAAAACTATTAAATAAGGCTAACATCGTCTTAGCTTTTTCACCTTTTTTCGCGTAATGTGTGTGGCAAAGCCCTACAAAATGTGAACCATTATAAGAGTTCAGAGAAGAAATGTAATACCTCACACAAAATCGCATCAGCTGTTAGGATGCTTAGATTAGAGAGGTACTCGTAATAAGGAGTATCAGATCAGATAGATACACTCAAGAATCATAATCCGCCCTCGCGAGAAAAACTTTTGTACACAATGTACTTGATTTAGGAACCTACATAACATTAGTTTCTTTGTAAATGAATGTTTATTGATCACACTGCTGACGCCGGGAAATGCCTTATTATACATACATAGTGATACATAAAGAATACAGTTACTTAAATGATAATAAATTTATAGTATAAAATTTGACTTGTGTATGTGCTTATTTTGCAAGCCATAATAAAACATTTTGAATTTGACTTAATAAATTACCATTGCAACTCTCCCAGAGAATCAAAGAAAGTGAGTAGGCGTCGCTCTTCGAACAAGGCTGCACCAGTCCCATCTCATCCGGCACAAATAGCTCAGGGGCTTGCCAACGGTACAGCTCAGAATTGATAAAATCCTCATACGGCTTACAGACCGCGTGCGTCTTCAGGTATACTTCAGAAGGATTTGTTGAAAGCAAGGGCTCGCTTTCAGATGTTTTGGAATGTGTGTCTGAAAAAATCAAAAAGCCAACATCACGCGGTGTTCCCAGGCGGTCACCCATCCAAGTACTGACCGCGCCCGACGTTGCTTAACTTCGGTGATCGGACGAGAACCGGTGATGTATTCAACGTGGTATGGACGTTGGCGATAGCAGATTCGGAATACTTGATCAAATCATAATATCACGCACGATGTGGCATCAATATCATGTCTCAAAAAAGCAAAAAGCCAACATCACGCGGTGTTCCCAGGCGGTCACCCATCCAAGTACTGACCGCGCCCGACGTTGCTTAACTTCGGTGATCGGACGAGAACCGGTGTTTTCAACGTGGTATGGACGTTGGCGACAGAAGTCCCAAAATACTTGATCTGATTTTATACATAATTCAGTATTTTGCCGACGACGTCATAAACACTTTTTTCATACAAGAATAACTCATACAACACAAGATTTACCAAAATTTTATTACATAAAAAACCTTACCATCTAGGTTCACATATCGAGGCTCTGCCGTGTATTCTTCATAGTCTTTTGGTACATCAACATCTTTTGGCTTCTTATTGATGGCACAGGGTCCTAAGTCCGCCAGCTTGGCGGTGTCGTGGCTGGTTATCATGATGCTCATGCTGTTGAGCTGTGTGTGCATGACGCCATGCATTCGTAGGAATACTAACGCGTTTGCGATGTCCAGCGTGTATTTTACCGAGGTCTGTGCGCTCAGTATACGACCCTAGAAAAAGAAAATGTATCGAAACCTAGATGTTAGGAGAATAAAAGGTAACTAAAGCCGATGATGTGAAGTAGATTCGCGCGATGCTGTACAGCTGTTAAGTTTGTTTAGAGCGTACTGCCAATCTTTTTATACGTGCAGTCTGTGGGTTAACTGTAGGTACGCAGAAATGCTGGAATGCCCTGCGCGTCCAGAATAATAAAGTAACGCATTCAGAGTGCTACTGGGACTGACTGCCCCGCTTCTGTAGCGCGTCCGGAATGTTTTCAGAGTCCCGCGTTGATGACTTTTACGCAATCATCCGCAACAGAACAGCATCCCTGATGCGCCGGGTGAGTGAGGGGCGGTACCAGTAGCTATCTGAACCTTATAACTGGAAGGCTAGACACTGGACTGCGCTTTTATGAAGCACTGGACGTACACACATAATGTCATGCGTCTGTAAACGCAGGATGTGTCCGCTTACAATGTTTTTATTTTTAAATTATGTAGGTACCCGTAAGTTCCTTCTTCTAACTATGACTGTAACATGTAACTACATTATTGTGAAGCTGAAATAAATGAATTGAAAAGTGAACTTAGGTTTGCCATTAGGATTGCTATGTTTCTTCTCTTTCTAGCTATATCTACCGTACCGATGTACTTATCCTACTTATTAATGGCAAAAGTTTGTGGTGGTATGCTATTGTCAAGTTGTTAGGCCGAAGACGGCAAAACTACTGAATGGAACGGGCTGACATTTTGCATGCATAGAAAAACAAAAAATTAATCCTGTATTACATACAGGATGGATTTTTTGGACGGGAAAGTGTGGGGTAAATTAATCATTGGAGCTACAGTTAAATGGTATTAGGTAGGAGACTATCCATATTTTTGGAGAGTTAAATGGGCAAAAGAATTGTACACGAAATCTTTTTTTTTTGGCAATCTATCCTGTTTCTCATACTTACATAATATCAGAGATTTGAATACTAACAAAGTCAGAAATTGCCATAAAATATTTTCTCATACATTTTATACGGTGTCCAAGAGTAATTTTATTTTTTAACATACATGATACAGCTAGTAATTAGATAAATATAAGTCAATTTACCTGAACATGAAGTATGCCGAATAGTGAATCAACGCATCTTTCGCAAATGATGTGCACATTATTATCGATGTCAGGATAAATACCCATCAGAAGTATAATATTTGGGTGACGGCATTTTCTGAAAATATATAACAAGAGATTAAAATTCATAATAAATGAGGCAACTGCGGCAAAAAGCCAACATCACGCGGTGTTCCCAGGCGGTCACCCATCCAAGTACTGACCGCGCCCGACGTTGCTTAACTTCGGTGATCGGACGAGAACCGGTGTATTCAACGTGGTATGGACGTTGGCGATAGCTTATTTGAAATACTTGATAATATTATAATACCTCGCATGACATGGTATGAATATCATGTCATAAAAAAGCAAAAAGCCAACATCACGCGGTGTTCCCAGGCGGTCACCCATCCAAGTACTGACCGCGCCCGACGTTGCTTAACTTCGGTGATCGGACGAGAACCGGTGTATTCAACGTGGTATGGACGTTGGCGATAGCAAATTCGAAATACTTGATCAAATCATAATACCACTCATGACATGGTATCAATATCATATCATAGAATAACAAAAAGCCAACATCACGCGGTGTTCCCAGGCGGTCACCCATCCAAGTACTGACCGCGCCCGACGTTGCTTAACTTCGGTGATCGGACGAGAACCGGTGTATTCAACGTGGTATGGACGTTGGCGACAGAGCAACTAAATTAGTTGTTGACAGTTGCCATTATTATACTATATATTTTGTAGTATATAATATTCTCTGACAAATCTTAGCTTGTGTTATGGTTGCATACCTACTAGATAGATAACTGATAAAATAGATCACTAATTATTACAAATCGAATATCTGCACATCATACAAACATTTCTCCCGAGTCGAGTATCTGTACTCACCTCAGGATATTGATTTCAACATTTTGCTTCTTACGAATGCTGTCAATATTGACTCCGGTCAATTTCTTAATCTGCACAGGAACCACGCCCCACGTACCGTGATTCCATATCTTTCCCTTGTCTATGTTTATATCGACGTGCCTTGAACTTACAACCGGGAGACCGTGGGTACTCGTATCACTCTGAAATACATCATAATATTTTTAGAAAACCGGGAAGTTGGGAAAAAAAATTTAGGCATCCGCCAATTTTACTGTAGCACTGCCGCAAAAAGTAAAAAGATGAGGGTAGATCGTCGTATTTTTCGGACTTACCTAAATAAACTTCAGTAAGTTACAGCGTATGAGTTTTTATTCCCAGTGACTTCAGTTATTTCGTGATCATAGCTGAACTGAACTGTGCCGAAACATTGAAAAAATCTTAATAACACTAATCATGCAAAATGTTATTATCCTAATATAATTTTAGTGTTAAAAGTAATATGTTAAAGCATCTATAAATGCCAGAAGAAAATTAGAGGTTACCTGGCTATCATCACCCTCAGATCTGCTAGTTACTATTATTGGTGATTTCAGAATCAACTGCTCATCCGCCCATTGATCCAAATGTTTTAGCTCAGCCATAGCTTCCATAAGCTTATCATCACTGCTGTTACTATCCACAATAACTTCTCGACTAGACCCATAATCATCACCCGATGCCTGTACTCCATCCACATTATCGTCGCTGGATCTATTTCCCAGAAAGGACTTAATATCTAGTGGTAAAAGGACAGGTCTCTCCTTTTTAAATGCAGGGTAAAAATCTAAATCATTCTCCTTGAAGTCCAATTGTTTCTGGGCCGTAATATCTGAGAAATCTGGAGATCCGCCTCTTCTGCTATGGTGGCGCTTACCTTTCCGAGGTTCGGAATATGTCTGGTAGTTTCCAGGCATGAACACTTGGTTTTGAAATAGGAACTGTATGTTAGGAACTCCTTCGTTTGCCTTCTCAGGTGTGTTGCTCCGCGAGCGTTTGTTCTTCTTGTATTTGCAGGCGGACCTCTTTTCGTAGTTGAATGTGTCGTCTGGTGCACAGTCTATGCACGTCACGGGGAGCGTGTGCCGTCCGCATCGCTTCAGCTCCTCCGGCGTTATGGCTAATTCTTCTTTGACCCCGCTTGATCGTCTCGCTTGGAACTCTGCTAAATCGCGCTTGTATTCGTCAGTACGTATCGTGCTTGTTTGCTGTGCGCGGTGGTGTGTTTCTGTGATTTTATCAGTTGAAGACTGTCGTGACGGCGGCGTGATGCTACTGGACGTCACGGTCAAACGCTCTCTGTAAAAAATGAAAATTTTTGGTTCACCGTTCACGTAAGGGCGGCGCTCTATCTTAAGTCTTTATATGATCAGAGCTTAGGGACTAATGCCAAATGTTGGATTCCCCCAACAGATGCACCTCATTGCAGATGCAATAATTATTGGCTCATTTGGCTTCAACAATGGATGAGAAAAGTCCATACAAATTTCCAAATCATTTCTGATGGTCATTGGGGCAAAGCGTTCAGAGCGTGGGAGTGTCGCGCCGCCGCGTTTCACGGAATAGCGCATACCAAATTACGGTTACAACGTTCTATAAATGCTTTGCAAAGAATGTAGACATGTAACATGTATTTAGCACTTATATTAGTAGTAGTAAAATTCTTTGACAAAATATAAAGGAGTATAAGCTTTGTTGGCGTTGCAAGGGCAACGTCCAGACTACTCGAGACCATGTCGGTCACGGTTCCTGGCTTTTTCATAAATCCCTGTTTCTCGTAGTCACTCGTGTGTGTACTCCACAAGTAGTGTTGCCTGTTATTATTAACTGAGATGGATAATTACATTACAATACATTATAAGTAGATGCCTGAAGCATGAAGATAGTAAACACTACAGGTATCACACTTTTCGGATTTTTGTTACCTTTTCACGCCAAAACTACTAACCGGATTGGACAGAATTTTGCATACCTACAGGAAGTTCCAGGCTTTGAATAACACATAGGAATTTTTATATCCCATAAAACAGTTCCCATGGGATAGAAATAACTTTAAAACATTTACATAGAACGCATGCGAAACTGCGAGCTGAAACTAGTATTTTACAAAAAGCTAGACTTTTCTTTGGTGAATTCCCTAGTGTCTTCAATATAAATTACCTTACAACAACCGGAAAATTAGAACAAAGGATAATGCTTCATTATAAATACTAGTTTCTGCCCGCGGCTGCGCACGCGTTGTGTCCATGGAACCGGGTAAAGCTTAATTTTGATACCAAGGGAACTGTTTTATGGTATAAAAAGTAGCCTCTGATTCCAGACATAAATCTATATCTGTGCCAAATTTCAGCCTGATCCATTCAGTAGTTTTGGCGTAAAGAAGTTACAAACATCCACCCATAAATCTAAACATCCAAACTTTCGCATTTGTAATATTAGTGTGACTTTAACGCAAGAGAAACTTTTCTATACGATCACGTCACTCACTCGCTATGTGTACTACACTACATAAAACAAAGTCGCTTCCCGCTGTCTGTATGCCCCTATATGTATGCTTAGATCTTTAAAACTACATAACGGATTTTGATGCGGTTTTAAATAGATAGAGTGATTCAAGTGTAAGGTTTATAAACCATTTGACACATACATAGATTTCCACGCGGGCGAAGCCGCGGGGCGCATCTAGTAACAATGTATATAATGCTGAGATTAGTGTTATCGAGCTCTTTTATTTTGAGATTGCTGACTGGTAAATCAGTAAACTCTCAGGTGGATTTAGTACTGAATCGCTCTTTGTTGAGTTCATCGAATTGTAGAAAAGAAACAATGAGGTTCAGTTCTTTATTGCAGAAGGAAATAATTATATTCATAACCGCGTGTACCTACCGTAACTAAACATTCGTTAAACAAAGCTCTTGTTAAGAAAACTTCTGCTTACGGCTTCGCGCATTTTATATCTGATTAATAAATATATACCTATAGTTTTAAAAACTAAAACAGACCTAAAAATAACTAAAATTAAGAGATTCAACCCTTAATTTTACACTTTTTTAAGTTCTGGGGACAAATACTAATCCCGCTGGGATATTTTTTTGGAACCACCTTGGTTTATTCTCTGTACATCAAAATAATGTATTGTAATGTATAATAATAAATACACAGCGTAAGAATTTTCAAATCGGTCCGCATTTGGCGAATAAAATCGAAGAACAAACATCAAAAAATTTAAAAACCAATAGGTGACCACCTACCCGAGACGACAGTTATATTGATTAATCAGAGCCGCATGTCTTGGCATGCAGCAAAATGCTCAATATACTCCCTTTGCCTATTATAAGTTTATTTTTGTTTAATATTAGTTTAGGTTAAGAAATGTATAGGCAATTAATGATTTATTATTATTATGTGTTTCTCATATGCATGATCTCGGCCATAAAGTGAACATTATTATGTCTCTCATTTACCATGATCTCGGGCCACAAAGTGACCCGGTCCTTTGGAAGGCTTGCGTGGGGCCGAAGCCCCACGCAAGCCTTGCACAGAGGCCCTTTGAGAAGTTAATCTAAAGGCGATGGCTACACAATTACACATAGCGGGTATCATCCTTGTGTGCACTATATGATACACCCAAAGATTGACCATTATTATTATTATTACTAGTTTTTTGTACCTATGTTTTTCGATTTTTTAACATACGGGCACAGAACCTCGGATTCAGTTAAATAGCCTTTATCTTCTCCAGGACATTGATGATAGAATTGTTTCGGGGAGACAGTGTCACTCCCTGCCAAACTTTATTAAAATCTGCTCAGTCAGACACGTGTCCGTCTGAAGTGAATTCTGTCGAATTAGGTACGTTTGTTGTTTAAAAGACTTCAAATAAAGTTTGTATGTCCGGCTCTGTTTGTGTTTTTTTTATCTACATATGTTCGTCGATTTATCCGTCATTTATAGAGCGCTTTGGAAAAATAATTCGCTATTATACGGATAAATGATCCCGAGGTGGTCCCTTATTCATTTTATTCCGGCGGGTAATCCCACGGGAATAAAATGAAGAACAATTAAACAAGTTAAGTTTAAAACATTATTTCAATAAGTTAAAGATACTAAATACCAATAAATAAGAACCTGAACCAAAGTGATCCATTCTATTTATTCAGTGAATGTCCAGTATCTATTATCTATTTGGTTGGCGGTATAGATACCTTAACATCGTAATATCCGGCAACTACCGTATGATAAATCGGTCTTTAGATAATAATCAGTAATAAAAGGCCAACAGCAGACAAAGAAGTTTTAAAACAGATAAAAGATCTTAGACAGAGCTAGGTGAAATCACGGATAATGAAATCTCGCCGTAGAACTCTATGTCTGTGCAGAAAAGGTTCATATTCACTTGGGAAAGATTATTTCAAAGACCAACATCCGTGGCTTTTACTATAACAATTAGAACACAAGAAAGTGCAAGTCCGTAAGCACTAAGCTACATAATATCACGCTGTTCAAAAGTTTCGTTCTTATTTACATAAGCTTAAGGTTCAAATAGGACTTCGTTTGTAACAATGGTCGTAGACGTTCTTTCAGAGTTTTTTTTTTGTAGCGAAAAAACTATTTATAATCATGACAAATGGACGTTGAACTTCGTTACACTTTTACCGATTAACGATTAGTTTAGCTTCTGTACTAGATGACTAGACAAACGATCAAAAGATGTCGTTGGATACGATTCTCGAAAAATTTCCGGAGTTCATATCAATAATCCGGTAGGTAGGTGGTAGTATTATGCACTACGTTGTTTTGAAGACTTTCATAGAAGCAATCAAATTACCGTCTTTTCTATTGTTAAAGCACTTCATAAACATTTTCTCAGATATAGACAATAAAAATTAAATCAACTGCTTAGAAAGAACTAGAAATCCGGTGGAAATCTTGAACGAAAGAATACGGCATTGTACCTATATATATTTATCTGGTGCTTGGTTGCATACATACATTTTGTAGATATAATAATAGCTCAAAATTATTTGACCAATTAGTAACGTAAGTACCTTTATTCCCGCTATATTTATCTCGGTACCACGTTAGTCGCGGACATATGTATATTAGTAAATGATGATCTAAAATATATGAATTAAGTTGTGTTGTGTAATTTTTAAGAAATACACAAAGACGATCTCAGAATTTTAGTGTTGCATGTAATGCTTTCAAAATAAGCTGTCTTGCCATCAATTGATTGTAATAAAGTACTTAGGTACATACACAAATAATTTAGTGAAAGTGAAATTTCAATACTTAATTTAAGATTGCAGAATCGAATCAAAAGGTTCGAGATAGAAACGGTGTAGTAATTAGAAGAATGGAAGCTTCAATCACGATTTTATATTCTTTTGTTAGGTTGGCTTGCAGAATATCCGATGTCGTGCGAATGGAGAGAATAAAATTACTTCCGAAAGTAGAGACAGGCATTCATGAGTTTATTGAATATGTATTTATTTAATATGTTGCTTTTTCTACAGTACTCACGAAACTTGACTGTTATTAGCAAAAAGTCAACATTACGCGGTTTAATCATCCAAGTACTGACAGCGCCCGACATTGCTTTATTTCGGTGAGCGGACAGGAACTGGGATTTTCAGCTACATAAGTACAAAACCAAAATAACTAATTATGTATGACTAAAAAAATAAAAAAGCCAACATCACGCGGTGTTCCCAGGCGGTCACCCATCCAAGTACTGACCGCGCCCGACGTTGCTTAACTTCGGTGATCGGACGAGAACCGGTGTTTTCAACGTAGTATGGACGTTGACGATAGTAGGTGTTATATTCAACAGTTTGATACGTAAGCTGCTGCTTTAGTGCCTTCACAGTTCCACAGGTGCCACCCCCGTTAGGTACTCGTATATACCTCCTCCAACCTCCAACCATTTACCAATCATCCTCTTCCATCATCATTGCTGTAGGTCTAAGGTACTTTTCAAATTAATAGAGAAGGTGTCTGATTTTCTTTTAATTATTTTATTTTCATATTACTAATGAATTAGGCTAACTGTATTGATTATAAAAGTAGACAAGGTACTTACTGCACAAAAGCCTGAGTAAACATAAATTCTCAGCTTGAGGGTAATATAGGATACCTAGTTGGTAAGTTGTAGTACCAAGGAAGGGCTTAATTTATGGGCCTTTCTATAGTATGTTTATTTTATGAGTATATATTACCTACATAATTTCTAGAATGTATATCCTAAAGGTATCTATGTAATAATACCTAATTAAAGTGCAGTAATAGCACAAAGCAATGTTGAGTACAATGATGGATTGATTTTCATTGAAATGGAATGAAAGGAGTCTCCACTTCGCTGATGATTAAACATTTTTGAGGCACACCTCTATTACATCATGGCATGGGTATTGTGAAGCATTTTCAATCTTGTAGGCAGAAGTTAGGAAATACTTTTTCAAATAAATTTATGTTAAAAAAATCATTTTGAGTACGGTCAACACAGAGGTGGTTTGGTTTTTAAATTTATACTCTCTGTTTTGGGAACCTTGAGATCTCTCATAAAAACCTTAATGGATATCATCATAATCATCATCAAAAAGAGGAAGTCATGTCAATAACTGCCAACTAGGATACTTAAAACTTTAAATTAGGTGAGGGTTTGGTCTTTTGGTTCTGATATAAAATCCTAGCTTAACACTAATGTGTTTCACACAGGACCTTCTTTAGCCAATTATTAGAATAGCTTCACACTTTGACCCAAAGGCAGGTAGGTAGATAGGTAGTAGGTAGGTAGGTAGGTAGCTAAATAATAACCACCCTTGAAATATTTAAACCCCAGTGAGTAACATGATCACAGATTGACAGATATACAGGTATTAAAATCATTCTAGAACAAAAAAAAGGTCATTGACACAACAAAATCTATGAAACAGATTTCAGGTAAATAATCATTTTCGGGAAGGTAGGTAGATAGTAGGTACCTCCTCAGTATTCTAAGGGTAACTCTCATTTTCCAGTTCCATGATTTCAGGCATGAAAAGCTCTGCAATCCTGCTGGCAATTGGCAGACAACAGGTAGAACAATATGTGCGCATGATCAATAGGTTCTTTTCACCATCTTTTCACGCTAATTCTAAAGGGAGGTAGGTACCTATATAATAGGTAGGTACTTACCGGCGCAACCACTTGAAAACTCCCATGTCCTGTGAAGAATCCACTTTGTTCTACTTATTTACACTACAGAAACACGAATGCACTCTTGCAAGCTATTTGCACTGCTTACAATTAAAAAGTTACTTTTTTTCAACGGAAACTCTTTTCGTAGCACGCGGAACATTACCGGCGGATTACGTCCGTTCGTCATAAAAAACTGCTAGCAACAATGACTACCGATATATTGTGCGGTCAGACAAAACTTCACGAACAACGCGCTAAGCCATTCGCAATGAGCTGAATTTGGTTTTTTGTACAAATTACTTTTCGTCTCGGTTCGGTGATCCTCTCGCGGGGGTCGCTCGACGCGGTTTGCGCTGCGTTCAAATCTAGTTTACCGCGGTCACAGGCTGCTCGACAACCGTACAGCGAAATGGGCGAGCATACCACCTTCACTTTATTATTTTACAGCATTTTTTAATCATTTTTAGGGTAAATAAATATATTGAAGCATTCAACGATTTCTGTACCTTGATTGGCGGATGCAGTCTGTTTCCGATTTACTTTTTGTGGCCTTGTATTCGTTTATAAATTTCTTCATTGCAGAAACGTGCTAGAATCAAAAAAAGCAACAAATATTTACCGTAAATGCCATCAAAGCTTAAAAAAATATCGTGAAAGTTGTATGTTGGTATTTGTTTAGATTTTTGTTGTCATTCATTTGACTAATTCATTCACATTGTATTTCCGTTTCCGTTTTTCGTTTCCAGTTTTCCCTACCCTGTAAAGAGGAGTTTTCACTTGGGATAGATGTTGGGTTTGACCAATAAGGCCGTTGGACATTGCGTGCATTTCAATCAAACTTCCTTACTTAGCCTTAGGATGCCCAAGGAGGGACTTAAATTATTAAGATAAGTTTCCTCTATTCATAATGAATTATTTAATTTAAACGTTTACCGAACACATTATTAAACAAATTAAATTAGGCCCTGTCCTGATATGCATTTTACTTTATAGGTCACGAATTTTGAAGAAATTACCTTAATAATAATAATGATAATCCGCAATCTCCCCTAAAGCCCGATTACCCAGTCCATCCATCCATCACAATAACCTAGTTTTATTTCTTTAATTTTTCTTTGCAATAGTCTTTACACCTGGCGGATACCATCTTCGGGTGTATCATATTGTGCACCCGAGGATGATACCCGCTATGTGTAGCCATCGCCTTTAGATTAACTTCTCAAAGGGCCTCTGTGCTGTTGGCTTCGGCCCCACGCAAGCCTTCCAAAGGACCGGGTCACTTTAAGGCCCGAGATCATGGTAAATGAGAGACATAATAATAAATACCTTTATTTTCCACTCACAATAAGGTCTTACAAAAATGTTCGTATATAATATACATTTTATGATCACATTATTGACCTGTTTTGTGAGGGGCTGGTGCTTGAGGTAGGTTAATAAAACCTGTATTACAAGTCACCAGTGCCCCCACTCCGCGGCTGTTATAATGATAAAACTAAAAACAATGAGTAGGTAAATTAACAGTAAAGTAAAGCAAAGTTAACTGCCTAATTTACCTTCACAAATCTTATTTTAGTACTAGGGACGTAGGGACTAGGTAATTACCTTATGAATGAATTCTACCCGGGTCCGGGCCCGGGTACCATTGTAACATAGTTGACAGAATTTTGATGACCTCTATGGCGCGTGGCGCGGTGGGCGAAGGCAGACCTTCGACGTAGGAGGTTGAGGTTTGAGGTTGCGGCTTAGATTCCCGCACAAATGTTAGTACGATCGGCAGAAATCCGGGTGTTCTGGTCGTTATCTATGTGTTATAAAATATCTCTCTATGTATGTATTGTATTATGTATATCATCCATCTAGTACCCATAACATAACATAAGCGGTTACATAAACATAACATAACTAGTATTTTCTTTTTCACTTCTTCCACTAGTGGACAAAAACTTGAAGTGAACATGAAAATAATGTTATTTCTTTATAATGAATAGGTAGTATAAAATTTTACTTGTGTAAGTGCTTATTTTGTAAGATTAAAGAAAATAAAAACTTTTGAATTTGAATTTGAAGTCCTGCTTAGCTTGGGATGATGCTGATGATTGATGATGCTGTGTGGATTGTCCAGCATTATTTATTTATCATTGTAATCATTTATTCAGTGATATTGGCCTTTGCCAAAAGAGGGCAAAGAGAAGATATCGATGTAACAATAGTATAAGCAATAGTATTTAAGTAAAACCATGTAAATATTATCTGAATAAAATGTTTAAAATGAAATGAAATGAATGATTTTCGAACCCAAACCGACGCGACGTACGCCGACGACCAAAGGTGGAGGAACCATAGATGGAACAACATGGGCTGCTTGCTTTGCTAACAGTAGTTTCTACTAGCGCTAGATGGCGTTGCTGTCAAAGTTCTAAAAATATGATTATTTACAATGGCAGCACTTTTTGTACATTCTCAAACAGTTCATTCATTCATTCAAATTTGATTTGAATATCGAACAATATTTGACCTTGCTGTCAAAACAAAAGTTTGTTTTGTTTACAATTTTCAGAACTGTTGCGTTTGAATTTGAATCAATTTGAGAAGATTTTACTCTTTTTAGGAATTATAACTTCTCTGAATATAAAATGGATGAACTTCGAGGACCTAACATTCAAATTGTCTTGCACGTTAAAGAGGGTAAATTATTATTCTTACGATTCTTATCCAATCCTCACAGAATAGATGACAGAATTATCTTAAAATAATCATCACACTAATATTATAAATAAAATACGAAAGTTTGGATTTTTAGATGTATGTTTGTTTTTCCTACACGCCCTCTACTGAACGGATCGGGTTGAAATTTCGCATAACAGTAGTTCTAGACCTGGAATAAAACCATAAATCAGTTCCCATTGGATATAACTAACTTTAAAACGTTTCATTTATAGTCATTAATCATTCTTTCACCTGAGCGTTAATAGGTACATACAATAATAATATCAGACATGGCAAAAATATTTTTCAGGCCTTGGATTTGGGTTTTTGAGAACTCCATTTATAGTCAGTGGGTCTCTGAATGGATATATGCTGGAGACCGATCCTCTGGTGCCGAGCCATGCTCCAATATTTGATGCCGAGTTAGTTTGGGAGGCAGATAAAAGGCGATTTAGAAGGTATACAATTTCTTGGTTCTGGAGTCCTTGATTATATTAATTACCCAACTTTAAATTCCATCCCATTCCATCTTCTCAATTACATCCCTGTAATACCTTTGTATCACAGATAAATAAATGATCTATTATACTATTAATATATCTAGAGAGAGCTTCATGCTGCAATGCAACTATAAAAAACAGGCCTACTTTCATGTGGATGCGACTGCTTAGTTATAGAACTTGTGCTACACATTGTTCTGTTCTCTGGCATAATGTTTCCAGTTGTAAAGAAACCCATAAGACTCCATATTTGAAATAGTGATTATTTACCATCTATGGCGTCCAGTATTCACAAAAATATGCCTTAAAGTTTACAAGTGCGGCTTGTTGATTTAAAGGCCAACAATTGGATGATTTTTTTCTATGCTTTCACAGTGTTGACCATCTATTAAGACTTATTAATAATCAAAGAGTATTAACCATATCAATCAAAACCTGCATCATAGCATAATGGATGCAGCAATCCTCGACAGCCAGTTACCATACAAGCTCATAAGTGAACACTAATTGCCTTGCAGATGTAAATCTGGCACTTTCTTTCCAGATGTAGTTCTATCTAAGATACTGATCCATCAGTGTGCCTTATGGTCCATAAAAAGATAGATGATAGATTTTCTAGTACAGCACTTGACCATTATTATTATTATTTATTTATTTAGTTATTAATAATTAATATAGCCTCTTGTAAAGACTTTCCAAACATTATCACAGTCACATATCCAATTAATTATGTATATAAAGTCTTTTCTTGGTTCGGAACCCCATTTTGGGTATATGCCTCCTCCAGTGTGTTCCAAGCTTCTCTCTCCTTGGCTTTTGTCATCCATCGCCTGACTGCTATTGCTATGATGTTATCAGACCACCTTTGTTTGGTTGCCCTGCTCTTTTTTTATCTAGTTATTATTTAAACCAAAAGTCAAAGTAATGAAAAATAATGCTGTTTTAGCCTCCGCATCCAAAATGTGCCAGTCAAGGTGGAAGTCTTTACAATGGGCACACAAGGAAGGAAAAACAAAGTTGGCTACTTGTTGCTCAGCCTCTTGGGAGCCCAGCCTTGCCCTTCTAATAAAATAATAGATGTATGTATTACCAAGGAGGAGATCAAACACTTAACATACAGGGCCATAAAGTGTTTGGGACTTAATATTTTCTTTATTCCTATAGAAATGCATGCCTTTGTTCACATTTTTGGGCATTGTGCCCAACCAAACCTATAAAAAGGTTTAAATTATGGGTATAATCCCCAAAAATATGAATAAACCTAAAAATTTCCCAAAGTTTAAAAAAATCTATCAAATTCAAAAAAGTCCAGGACTCTTTTATATATATTTTCTTGTTTTCATTTGGCCTTCAGCTTATTCACTCATTAAGGGCACCCTGTGTGATATATTTACAAAGTTCTGTAGGGTAGGTGTTTCAAAAATCATAAACGTATATTTCCTCTTACGACATAAGTTTGTAGTCTTATTTTATATTTAAGTAGTATTTATTTTATTTAGTAGTTAAGTAGTATGAGGGCATTGGTTACAAGCACTTCCTTCATACAATACAACACATAACCTCAGTATAAGTACATAACATTCCGTGGCGCTATAACATCAGATGTTTACTTGACTCGCGCAACCTCCTAACAGCTGATCTGCATGATCTATATGTCCTCGGTTGAGCGCAAGACGTTGCGCGCCTCATCAATGCTAGTGCGGTACTGCTTGGTCATTCATCCTTCACGGATTATCGCGTACTAGCTGCGCCTTGCGTGGAAATCTAATGTGTCAAATGGCCTACAAACCTTCCGCTTGAATCACTTATAAAACCCGTATCAAAATCCGTTGCGTACTTTTAAAGATCTAAGCATATACATATAAGGCAGACTACATTTGACACATAGATTTCCACGTGGGCGAAGCCACACGTTGCAGCTAGTAAAGTATATAATTATCAAATAAATAGTCAATTTTAAGGACATTATTTCCAAATAATTTCAGGTTAAATACGCCTGGCACAGGCTTCTCGGAGTTGGATCCGAGGGCAAGTGCTGCCACCCCCAGCTCATGCTGAGTCTATCTATTGAGGATAGAACTAATACTCCTACACCTGTGAGTATTTCTCTTCTTCTTGAACTAAGTCACTCTGGACAAAGAGACTTTGGTCAAGTCATATTAGATTTTCCCCTTATCCTTGTCCTACCCTTGACACTCTAAAAGTAGTCAGGAAAAGTGATGACGACCACTGTGGCACGGTGAGCGAAGGTCCGCCTACGACACTGGAGGTTGCGGGTTTGATTCCCGCCTCGGGAATTGTGTGTGCGATCTGCAGATATTTGTTCCGGGTGTTCTGGTCGTTATCTATGTATAATATAAAATATCTATCTATGTCATGTATTGTGTTAAGTATATAAATCATCTAGTACCCATAACACAAGCTCTGCTTAGCTTGGGGCTAGATGATGCTGTGTGGATTGTACAGCAATATATATTTATTTAAGCATCCCACAGGCCTGACCAATGTTTAATTCATGAAGTCCATTTAAACGCAATACTCTTTGTTCCAGAGAAATGAGCTACGTATGTTTCACAGCAATGAGATTGCCTACCCAACTTACTCGTCAAGCAATCAGCCTACAGTCAGAAACATGCTTTTATCACTTAGTAAGTTTTATTAACAGTTAGACCATCATCCAATGTAGTAATAAAGTTAATAACTCATTGTACTGTAGAGCAGCTTGCTCAAGCATCAAAATGCATATTTTCTGATTTAGAATCCAAGATATGTTGTGTTATATCAACAAAGACATTTATGAACGAATCCGAACTCCGTAAACGTAGTGTAGGACGTGTGTAGTGCCTACCTCATTGGGGGAGGCCTATGTCCAGCTGTGGACTATCATAGGCTAATGATGATAATTTATGAATGAAATCTTCATCATCATTTTGATAACAATAACAGATAATAACAAGGTTATCACAAAAATCTAATACACAAAATGCAACAACGCGTGATCTCACATGTCGAGCGAAAAATTTTTAAATTTTATTTTTAAAACGGACTATCAAATTAAATGATGATCGAAAGCTTTAAAACAAAATTGTTTTTACCTTGTGCTTTGATTCGATTATACCAATGTCGTAAATTATTTTATACCAATATTCCTTGGGTTTCGTAACGCTTTTTATACAAATAATATCCAGGTTTTTGAATGGAAAGAGTATAATGTGAACTTGCTCTAACGTTCAATCGGGCCGTTCGTTTGTGAATTATAATAAGACTAGCTGCACTCCGCGGCTTCGACCGCGTGGAAGTCTATGTGTCTAATGGTTTATAAACCTTCCTCTTGAATCACTACTGCATCTATTTAAAAAACCGCATCAAAATCGGTTGCATTGTTTTAAAGATCTAAGCATACATAGGGACAGACAGCCAGCGGGAAGCTACTTTGTTTTATACTATGTAGTGATATTGAAGTACCAATTGTCCACAGATGAATACTTGGAGGAGAGTAAGAAGACTGCCACATCACCCGACCTTCAGCCGAAGCTGCTTTGTGACGAGGGAGTCATCATGATAGGAAGTGGAAAGCACCTGTTTGTGCTGAGTTTTGTTATCGGCGCGGTGGAAAATATAGATCTGGTATGAGCAGCAAGTGTATAATTTATGAATGAATGAACGAATGAATGAATGAAGACTTTACCGTACAATAAAAAAAACTGATATTATAAGAACTTAAAAAAGCCAGCCTTTGAATTTGATTTAGCGCGGTGTAAAACATAGATCTGGTATATGAAACAAGTGTATAATTTCTGAATGAAGGAACGAATGAATGAATGAGGACTTTACCGTACAATAAAAAAACTGATCCTATAAGAACTTAACAAATTAAAAAAGCCAGCCTATGAATTTGATTTAGCGCGGTGAAAAACATAGATCTGGTATGAGAAACAAGTGTAATCAGAATCATCAATTTATTGGTAAAAAAATATTACAAGTCACATAATATTTATAAATTAGAGTTAATTAAATAATTAGACAATAATCAAATAACTGATAATTAGATTATAATAAATGTATTATAACATTTATAACTAAGTAATAATACTTAATATAATTATTGAATTTGCATAATTTATGAATGAAGGAACGAATGAATTAATGAAGACTTTACCGTACAATAAAAAAACTGATCTTATAAGAAATTAAGAAAGTAAAAAAGCCAGCCTTTGAATTTGATTTGTGTTTTTAGATGTGTAGACTTGGACGATCTCTGTGGCGCGGCGAGTGAAGGTACTACCCCTACTACAACTGGGCCTATGCCCAGCACTGGGCTGATGTGATTTTTTTCACCACAAATTGTTGTTTACAATGTCATCCATAAAATAATCTAGACTATAAAAAAACTTGGGACGAGTTTTACTCCAACTCGAAAACTAACAATCTAACAAGGTGGAGGTTTCTTGTTCGCTTCTTTCCTTTACCTCAAAAAGATTGAAGAAAACTTAACAACGTACAAAGAGTCTTGTAATGTCTAAAAAGAAATAAAGCACTTGAATAGATAAATACGGTGTATATGAAGAATTTTAATTGTTTAATTTGTATTGATTTCAGCTGCTCCCAGAAAATGTTTTGCCGAAAGATGTAGATTTTCATGTCAAATATTCGGTATTTACTCACAACATAATGACCGATAGGTTAGTATTATTATTTTCAACTAAGAAATTGCAACTTTCTTGAAGGTTTCCTGAACTACTAGCTGCCAACTTCATAGTCATAGGTAATATACAGTGTGATAAAATGCAACCCCAAAATGGAGAAACTACATCATGCTGAACCGTTTTGTGACTCAATAACAAAAATCTGTTTCGTCCTTTATTTTTTTTTAATCATGTTTGTTGTGTTGTTTAATCATCTTATTTATCATGTTTTTGTGTATTGAGTTACAAATAAACTTTTCTATTCTATTGACAAAAAATAAAAGAAAGAAGTTTTTAGTTAGTTTATTGATGAATTAAAATATCGATGACTCTATTCATAAAAAAAATATTTCTTATTTTTTTTAGCGATAATTTTAATTACTTTTACCCCCTTTTGTGGTCGCATCTTATCCACTGTATAATAAATCGCTGACTTGTCTCTTCTCATTTCAACCCTTTTACGGCGGTACATAGTATTACGAGATTTTGCATAATGTTAATATTAATGACGACCGATGTGGCGCGGTGGGCGAAGGTCCGCCTGCGACGCAGGAGGTTGCGGGTTCGATTCCCGCCTCGGAACAATTGTATGTACGATGTATAATGAAAAATATCTATCTATGTAATGTATTGTATTATGTTTATCAGGTATCTAGTACCCATAACACAAGCTCTGCTTAACGTGGGGCTAGAAAATGCTGTGTGAGTTGTCCAGCTATATTTATATTTATGAATGTTTATGGCCATTTTGTTATCCAGAGCGAGTGCAACATCGTCTATAGTCGGTGTCTCAGCCCAGTTCAACCAGAAGACTTGTCTCCGCCTGTCCGCCGAGCTGGCAACACTGGCGCGGTACTTCGCTGAGTGTCCTCACATGGTGCTTAGAGTATGCGCTAAGGATGATGATATTGGTAACTAATTTTTTTTTAACTTATTCATGAGTGGAGACCACGACTCGGTGAACGTAGTGTAGGACGCCCTCAGACCAGGTGGGATGACGACCTTCGAAAGACTGCAGGTAGATGCTGGTTGCGTCAAGGTGAAGACAGGGCGCTATGGCGCTCATTAAGGAAGGCCTATGTCCAGCAGTGGACTAACAGGCTGATGATGATATGGTGACAGCTAAGAATTTCCGCGTTACAAATCCCCAACTGTAACTTAAAAGGTCACAAAAATTGAAGTCTTTAAATGAATAGAAGTCAAAAGACCTAACCTTGTGGCGACTGATGTGGCATGGTGGGCAAAGATCCGCTGGCGACGTAGGAGGTTGCGGGTTCGATTCCCACCTTAGGACAAATGTTTATACGATCTGCAAATATTTGTTCCTGGTGTTTTTTGTATTTTCTATGTATAATAAAAAGTATCTTACTCTTATGTATTGTATTATGTATATCAGTCACCTAGTACCCATATCACAAGCTCTGCTTAGCTTGGGGCTGATGATCCTGTGTGGATCATCATCACCATGATTAACCTATATAGTAGTCCACTGCTGGACACAGGTCTCCCCTAATGAGCGCCATAGCGCCCTGTCTTCAGCTTGCCGCATCCATCATCTGCCTCTGGCCGGAGGGCGTCCTACACTACGTTTTCCGAGTCGCAGTCTCCACTCAAGAATACGTTTACCCCAGCGGTTGTCGGTTCCTCGAAATATATAACCGGCCCATTGCCACTTAAGTGTTGATTATCCAACATGATTTATTTATAATTCCAGGTATATGCAGCATGGATCTCCGCAAACTGATACCCACAGAGGACACTACACATTTTATCAATAACTTCTGCAATGAGAAACGAGCGCTGACCATCAACGAACGTTGTTATATACTGCGGTGTGACGAGGTATTTACTTGGAAGATAATCAGTCATCATCATCAGCCTATAGTAGTCCACTGCTGAACATAGGCCTCCCCCAATGAGCGCCATAGCGCCCTGTCTTCAGCTTACCGCATCCAGCATCTACCTGCAGTCTTTCGCAGGTCGTCATCCCACCTGGTCGGAGGGCGTCCTACACTACGTTCATCCTCCATACGTACATAGATAATATAGAGGTACACTACGGATTTTTACGGAATTTAATTGAAATTGAATCCACACAGACCAGTGAAGTCTCCACTATAAACAAATTTTGTACATAAAACTAGTGAACAGACATATCAAACAAACGGAAATTATCTTAGGTAAAGTGTTTTAACAAAATAATTTCAAAAAAATGAATGATGACTTGATGATGATAAACCATTATTAAATAAACTTAGATCGCACTTCTTATCGAACCTACATCATTATCAGGGGGTTTGATTCAGTTGACGACCCATGTGGCGCGGTGGGCGAAGGTCCGCCTGCGACGCAGGAGGTTGCGGGTTCGATTCCCGCCTCGGAACAATTGTGTGTACGATCTGCAGATATTTGTACCGGGTGTTCTGGTTGTTTTTCTATGTATAATAAAAAAAAATCTATCTATGTATGTAATATATTGTATTATGTATATCAGTTATCTAGTACCCATAACACAAGCTCTGCTTACCATGGGGCTAGATAATGCTGTGTGAATTGTCCAGCATTATTTATTTATTTATTTATTTAGTTACTGATCAACTTACTTACCTAATTCCAATTTATAATCTTATTGCCTGAAATTGAATAATTATTGTCAAACCTTTGAGATTTTATTCAGCTGACTCTCAGCTAATAACAAATCTATACAAACCTTTGTGGTTTTCGTGTTTATTTTTAAGCTTTTTTATGTAACAATATCTTTAAGTATTTCTATAAGTGTGTTATTTGTTAATTTTAGTTGTTATGAATAAATGTCTTTCTATTCTATTCTAATTTGGTAAATAAATAATAAAAAAAATAAAAATATAATAATTATTAATTATTTAATTATTATAGGTAGCCAAAGAGGAGAGTCGGCGGCCGTACGTCGATGTGGGGATGAGCTTGAAGTATGTCGGGGTTCGAGGAAACACACAGGTAAGAGAATAATGCTGTAAACTGTAAACACATTTCGTCAGTAAGTTCTGCAATGGTAACAGAGCGCTGACCAACAACGAATGTTGTTATATACTGCGGTGTGACGAGGTAGCCAAAGAGTATCTCTACATAATAACGCACACAGATCCCCTTTTTCAATCCAACGATCCTATCCATCCACGGTTGTCTGGTAGAGATCGCTCTTAAACGATAAGACCGCCAAATTGTCACATATCTTGTTTTTTTTTCCTTGTTTGTTTTATTTTTAAGTGTGCAACGAAAGTATTGTCTATCTATCTCTTTTTTTATTTACATATTCATTAAAAAGCCACCGTCTATATTGTTCCTTCATGTCCTGTCCCAACCTAAAGTTACCTGGACGAGATCGCTCTTAGTGTTAAGACCATCCTTTATACTTCTTCAATTGCAAGTTTTTATTTCTGTATTGTTTTGTGTGGTAAAATAAGTATAATAGTGTTTTTTATGTATCTAGGGCCGGCCATTCCGCGGCTCTTGCCTTCCTTTCTCGCCTTCCCCGCGCGGCGTTCCCTGTTCTTGTCTCGCAAAACAGAGTCCACATCTCCTTAATAAAAGAATAAACGTTATCACACCTTATTAAAGTTGTCCTTTGTAATATTACAGAAGCCTAAAAACCTATCAGCCCGCAGTGCGACTCAGCTAAAGTCTGACCAGAGAGGCGAACAGATCGACAAAGAAATTCTGGACTGTAAGAGCGGTAGCTGCACCAACTTGGACTGCGACTTGGGAGGTGTGGCGTACACTAATATATCCGCGAAGAATACAGCTAGGTATGTCATTGAAGCGTTGGGTGGGCTCCACTCTGTACTGGTCTTTGCTCACAAGTCAGTGGACATTCGGAAGACCATTTCAGGCTACCGGCAACTAATTAACGACCTTTGTAGCGCGGTGGGCGAAAGTCCGCCTGTGACGCAGAAGGTCGCGGGTACGATTCCCGCCTCGGGACAAATCGTTTTCTATGTATAATAAAAAATATCTATGTATGTAATGTTTTGTATTGTATATCAGTTATCTAGTACCCATTACACAAGCTTTGCTTACCATGGGGCTAGATAATGCTGTGTGGATTGTCCAGCATTATTTATTTATTTATTATATTTATATACGTTAATTATTCAATTTATATCTTAGCAAGCCAAAGAATGAAAGTACTTTAATGGACAGAAAACTTGGCAAGATGAGAAAATGACTAAATGAAACAACTTAATGCACAATTCAATTTATTTCATTAACATAATAAATTTGACAATGCGTCGGTATCAGGAGAACATACGATTGTTCAATAAAAAACAGAAAACACTTAAAATCTAGAAATGCCTCTCACAATGTTTAATTTATCTTAGATCTTAGAGAACATAAAAATCTATCAAAGCTTTTCTATGATACTTATATATTATTAAACTATCATTGTTTTTTTTATTATTTTTTATTTATTTAAACGCACAAAACATAAAATAATCACAAAATATACAGAATTTGAATAATAAAGGGTTTAGAACTTGATCATTTCACAAATTATGTGCATACATTATGTGAGAATCATAACAAAACGTGTAGAGCAAAATGTATGATAGTAAAAGCTTGAAATAGAAAAAAACAATAAACCGGATAGGTACCTAGATCTATATGTATAAGTAAACTTACATATGTGCTCGGGTGCATGAGCACATATGTAAGTTTACTTATACACATACGTACAATTACACATCATTATAAGCTTAGGATCAGGAAACTTAATATATTATAATAATTTGAGTTTTGTTTAGTGATTACTTTAGATATAACCTATTTTCTTAACTAAAACAGCTTACCTATCCCTTTACTATGACACGTTGTCGCACGGCAGGATCGTCCATAGATGAAAGAAACTAGAGAATGCGTGCGGACTGATGATTGCTAGAGTTCGACCTTGACAGTCTTGACAAGCGTCAAACTATCTGTAGTTTCTTTCATCAAAATTGAATAAAAAAACCTTGATAATGAGAAAATGTGTCGTTCTGAGACGATAACATTGTATGCCCATTGCGTATGTATGTACTAGGTACCATTGCGATTAATTTAGTAAGAAGTAGGGTCCTGTTTTTTTCTTTCCCTACTCCATTTCTATCTCACTAGTAATAGGGCGTGTACTATCGTGCAAATTACGAGATATAGGCATTCTTCTTTTGTTGATAAATTTGTACGCAACGTTTATTAAATAGAGAAAAATTATTATCCCCAAACACGATGCTATAAAATAAAGAACTTTTTCGTCTTTTGTCTCTTTTTCAGTATTTTGCGCTTGGTTGACAGGATCGCGCTCCCGAAAGGTTTTCTCGAATTCTTCTCGTATTGCTTCGATTTTATTTTGCATTTCTTTCATTTCAATGCGTATGTCATCACTCTCTTTGCTGCTGACGATTCCATGAATGATTTCAGAATTATCTCTACTTTCTTTACCAGTATGATTAAGCAACTGCAAAGCCAATTCCTTAAAATAGATTTGTGAATTGTTGGTGAGGTCTTCTATTTTTTTTAAATAAATATCTGTTTGTTTTCTATAGGCGTTGGACTGTGTCAAATAATCGTTAGTATTTTTCTGAGTTTGGTTAGATAAACTTACGATGGTTTGAATGGAGTCTACAATCTTAGTCAACTCTGATTTTATTTGATCTGATTTGTCTTGTGACGCATTTTGTTTTAAAATATCAATTGATGAACGCAAATCTTGTATTGCATTTGTAAATTGATTGAATGCTGGTCTGATGTCATAAGAACTGGTGTTACTGGCATTTTGCAAAATTATTTCAGTTTCTTTAGGAACACTTTGGCAAGATATTCCATCCACATTTTCGGTATGAAAATCTAGAGCCGCGGTCGTGAGGACGCTCTTAAACTTTTCAGAATAATCTGAAACTTTTAACTCAAAAAGAACATTACAGGAAATTGGATTGCCGCCGATGCTTAGTTTCTCTGTATTTCTGTCAAAAAACTCTTTAAATCCTAATTCTTTAATGTTATTGTTATCTATGGCTAAACTTGATGCTAGTGGCAATAATCTAGGATCAAACGTGTGGAGCGCATTGCTGGATAAGTTTACAAAAGATAAAGCCGGAGCACCATCGAATGTCCCAAATCGCAACAATTGTATATTGTTTCCAAACAAATTCAGACTTCTGAGGTCTGAGACGTGTATAAACGACCCTGGTTGTATAAAATTGATTCTGTTAAAACTCAAGTCAAGTTTGATAAGAAAAGGCATATCTTGAAAAGAAAATTTATCAATTGTTGTTATTGCATTAGTGCTAAGGTTCAATTCTTGAAGTTTTTTGACGTTGTATATACATAATTTGTTCAAGTCCGTGATTCCACAGGACCGTAAATCTAAATTGACTATTTCAGCACTTGCATTCTGGAAAGTTAATCTTGTTTTTACATTGTCTAAGCTCACCTGATATAAGTTGAGAAGGTTATTGAATAAATCGCCTGTTATTTCCATTTGAGTGTTCGAGGAAAGAAACAAATGACTTAATTGGTGTAATTGATTAAGAGCATTTACTTCCATTTTACGAATGGCATTGTTGACTAAATTTAAAATACGCAATTTTTTAAGCCCTGAAAATGTACTGTTTGTTACGAGCCTTATCGCATTATCATTCAAATATATTTCTTCAATGTTTTGATTACTCGACATATTAACATTAAATTTTTCAAGCAAATTATGCGATAGATCTAGTATTTCGATTGAATCTGTTTTTATAAATGCGTTGTATTCTATGGTTGATAATAATCCGTGTGAAGAGTTGACATGTCTAAGATTCGGTAAACCGGAAAAAGATTCGTTTTGGAAAGAAGACGTTCTCGTGTATGACAAGTCAATCGTTTTCAAACTAATCAACCCTTCAAACGTATTAGTTTCCAAGGAATTCACAAATGGGTTGTTCTTTAGTATCAATTTTTTGACTCCTTTTAAACCCCAGAAACACTTTAATTCAACTTCATCTATTACGTTATATGACAAATCCAATTCGTTTATTGAAAGCAGATTATCGAAAACAGATTTGGTAAGTTTTTTGATACTATTATCCCGCACATAAAACGATGTTAAATTATTAAGGCCACTTGTTTCAAAACTTAATTCTTCCAAAAGATTATTGGACAAGTCTAAAGTCGATAATAATTCCAAGCTGTCAAACGCGGAACGCGATATCGATGTGATTTTATTGAAGCTAACATTTAAATAAGTTAAATCTTCACTCATATGTTTGAAACTTTCATTTCCCAGTGATGTTAATAATCCATTACTTAAATCTAATTTAGCGACCCGAATTCCTTTTAAAGTATCCTGCTCAATAGTTATATTTAGAAGGTTATTTTTTAAATTAAATTCCGTTATTTTTTTCCCATCAAAAGCTCCATCTTCAATGTGGCTGATGTGATTGTTCGTAAGGATGAGTGATTGCAACTTACTATTGTTTTCAAATAGCACTTTTGTGATTCTTTCAATTCGATTATCGCTCATATCCAAATATTTCAAATCTAAAAGACTGTACAATGTTTTGTTTTCCATGGATTCAATAAAATTTGATGATAAATTCAATATCTGCACTTTGCTCAATGTACTTAGATTATAATCTGATATTTTTGTGAGATTATTATTCTGTAGATATAATTCTTTGAGGTCCATAAACCTCGTAAAAGAGTGGTCGATTTCGAATAACATGTTGAATGAAACATCTAGAGTCCTAAGACCCAAAACCCCTTCGAATGTTAGGATATCAAAGCTACGGATCATATTGTGTGACAAATTCAGGCTTTTCATTTCTGGAAAAAGCGAAAAGCAAGTATTGGGAATGGATTCCAAGAGATTTTGACTAAGATCTATTTCTTGTATGGATCTTGATACAGAATATGAAGACATTACCAAGATCGTTGAATCCAAACTTGCTATGCTATTATTTTGTAAAACAACAGTTTTTGCGTTAGACAATGCAGAAAAAGCATTTAAATTAACCGCTGAGAGTCTATTATTCAATATTACAATTTTTTTCATTTTAGTTAACTGGAAAACCTTCTGCGGAATAGTATTCATGCCTCCATTGCTAATTTCCAACGCTTCAATATTCTCTGTTCTTTCAATTCTTGTAAAAATATCGTGCTCGTCGACGGCATTTTCGACTGTGACATATAAAACGTAGTCAGTCGAGTAAGTGGTTTTCATGTAGCCATTTCTTTGTCTTTGGTTATCCCAGTAATTATAATTGTTAACCCATTGTTCAGTCTTTAAGCAGGCTTGTGATTCACGATCGAAACTTATCTGCAGATCACACTGAAGAGAAAAAGCACAAACACCGTTGACTTTATCGAGTTCGTGCACCTGACATCCTTTTGCTTGTTGTAGTGAAGAGAGCAAAGCTATCAGTAATAGATCTGTAAAATAATTTCAGTGATCAGAACAGAATAGATATAAGAAAGGCTGGCTTCTGCCCAAGGCTTATTACTACTTTATATTATTATTAGGAACGTAGGACATAGGAAAATTAAAAAATGTGAGAGAGATGCGAATAAAGAGATTGGTCTCCTTCAAGGGCAACATCGTATCTCTGCCCATACTAAACAAACGATTACAGAGGCATTAAAAAAAGCTTACAATAAGTATCACACTCTGGCCAATATTTTTTTTACAATTTCCTTTGTACAACGTAATAACAAGATTAAATAGGTGGCGCTAGTGTGCTTTGGGGTACCGGTAGGTAATTTGGAAGTGTAGTGCGCATGTAAAAAAATCTCAGATTTACAATTTTCTAGGATTTATAAGCAATTTAGATATATAAGCTGTTTTACGCACTTTGCATTGTGAATCTTTGTTAAAATAAATGCCAATAGACGCCAAAACGACAATTGATCCTCGATTGTTTATTTTAGCGTAGATACATGGCAAATTACTTACAATGTGCACATAACTACATTTATCTGTTAGATTATTGACTCGTAAAATCAGAAATCACAGAAAATGAACAGTTTGTTTTTTTATATAAAGTTACTTTCCATATTTACATGCATTTTTTCTGGATAATAATATTCAATTGCCTTCTCTGGCATACAAAATCTATATTCTTGGCAAGTCCGTTCGGCCGTTTGGTCTTGAAATGATTAGACAGATAGACGGACAAGTTTCTCTCTCATTCATAATTTCACATAAAATTATTTAAAAAACGCTGGACAATTCACACAGCATCATTTAGTCACATACTGAGCAGATCTGGTGTTGTATACTAGATAAATGACATTACTTTATAAAATAGATAGAAAGACAAGTTTTATTATACTTAAAAAAGCTCCCATAACTCTTGGACAAAACAGTTATCTGCAGATCCTACAAACATTTTGTCCCGAGGCAAGAATCGAACCCGCATGTGTGACACAGAGTGAAAGTAAGTCTGTAATATGAAAATATACTTACAGACTGAGCACCCAACAATCATGATTGCAATAGGTTTTCATCAATTTTGTCTCTAAAGCTCTCCCTTGACGAAAAACTGAGACAGGCACTTTGTAGTCAAACAGTTAAAATAAAACTCAAATTTTATAAAAACAAAAATTATTAAACGTCTGTTCGGACAGTGTTCTAAAATTACATTAAAGAGATAACTTTATATTGTGTTGATTCATATTAACAAGAACTTGATAAGCCATGTAATGATAATAGGTCCTTCCATAAGTTTTAGGGGTCCGGACCTAAATATTAAAGAATGAAATCCATAGGCGCAGATAGATAATACAAACAATGCCACCATAGATAGGTAAATATGCAGGTACTATGATATACATATATACTATAGCTCGGACCGTGTGGTCTGACCGTCGTCGCGTCTCGTCAGCACGTCCTCGCCGGTGGCGGCGATGGGCGCCCATGAGCACCGCACACCCTACCTTGTATGGACCGTAGAATAAGAGCAACGAGATATAAAACACTTTTTTAATGTCCTACATCCTTAAGCAAATCAACTAAACTACGATAGGTACATAAGAAAGAAAGAAATATATTTATTGATTCACTGTAGGTACATCTTGTTACTACAAGCTCTGCTTACCATGGGGCTAGATAATGCTGTGTGAATTGTCCAGCATTATTTATTTATTTATTTACATATTATAAAATAAATAAGAACATTATTTATTATTATTATTTATTTATTTTAAGCCATTATTGTCCCACTATGGGCAAACGCCTACCTTTTCTCCTTCCACTCCTCGCGATCCAACGCTGCAACATAAAAGTATAAAATAAAAATTAACTACTACATATATTACGATACATATTATATTAGTAGGTTGTATTTTTTATAAAGCTGAGAGATGTTTTTGACACTTGTTTCGGGGTGAAGATCTTGTACCCGAGTGTAAACGTACCGTAATGTAAGTAGTAGTGTAGTCCGTAGTGTAGTCTAACCTAACGGTTCCGGTTGTAAATGTAAACTACCCTGAGTGAGACCCTCTGAAACGAACACAGATGCTATCAAACCTGGCTGCTCAATGTCACAATACTTGCCAATATACATACATAGACGACCGATGTGGCGCGGTGGGCGAAGGTCCGCCTGCGACGCAGAAGGTTGCGGGTTCGATTCCAGCCTTGGAACAATTGTGTGTACGATCTGCAGATATTTGTTCCGGGTGTTCTGATCGTTTTCTATGTATAAAAAAATATATCTATCTATGTAAAATTGTATTATTTATATCAGTTATCTAGTACCCATCATAACACAAGCTCTGCTCACCATGGGGCTAGATAATGCTGTGTGAGTTATCCAGCAATATTATATTTACATATTTATTTAATATAGTTTTAGATTAAGATCGATTCACTTTTTCTGCTGGCAAAATCCGTTTATTCTATAGACCGTTTATTGACCAAAGTCTTAAATTTACTTTGCTTACCGTTTAAATAATACCGTTGAAAATTGTTTCTACTGCTACGGAACCCTCGGTTTGCGAGCACACTCGCACTTGGCGGGTTTTAATTTTCACCATTTGAGTAATAATTTTTACAGTAGCATAAAATTATTATTTATAAATTTATGAATGGGTAACCCCAAGTCGTGCTGTGTTGGGGAATACCCTGTTAATAAATACGTGATAGGTACAAATGGAGTGTGCTGTGCTATCTGTTGACTGCATCCGTTTGATAACAACAACGGCTAAGTAGGTAAACAACACCTTATTGAAAAAAATTATGTACCAAGGGTCTTTCAACAAGGACGGGTCGATGTTAAAATTGAATAAAATAAGATGTGTGCAAGATATTAACTAAATTTATTTATTTGAAAGGCCCATTTATGCCATTACGCTTAATGATCATAGACAACGCCGTGTGTTCGCTGAATGGGCATCAGAACGCTTGGAAGAGGACCCCGATTTTAGCCGAAAAATAATCTTTAGCGACGAGGCACATTTTTGGATGAATGGTTTTGTTAATAAGCAAAATTGCCGTATATGGGATGACTACAACCCACATGAGGTTTACCAGGTGGCAATGCATCCACAAAAAGTTACTGTTTGGTGCGGATTTTGGTCTGGCGGCGTCATTGGTCCGTACTTCTTCGAAAACGACGTTGGCGAGGCCATCACCGTCAACGGCGAGCGCTACAGATCAATGATAAACAATTTATTTTGGCTTGAATTGAACAATATGGACGTGAACGATATGTGGTTCCAGCAAGATGGCGCCATCTTGCCACACAGCGAACGACACAATGGAGATTCTGCATGAACGGTTTGAGGGTAGGGTTATCTCTCGCAGAGGTGACGTGAATTGGCCCCCAAGATCGTGTGATTTGACTCCGCTAGACTTTTTCTTGTGGGGTTTTCTGAAGTCGCAGGTCTATGCCAATAAGCCACAATCGACGGTTGCCCTGATAACCAACATAACGCAGGCCATCGCTCAGATTCAGCCGGATCTATGCAGCAGAGTAATTAAAAACTGGACCTCTCGGATTCGTGCCACCATACGAAGCCGCGGCGGACATTTGAACGATGTCATATTCCATCCGTAATGGCATAAATGGGCCTTTCAAATAAAACATAAATTTCGTTAATATCTTGCACACATCTTGTTTTATTCAATTTTAACATCGACCCGTCCTTGTTGAAATTATTCGATTACCAAAATACTACCTCGATAAAAAACAACAAAATACAAACCAAACTAAATCGTTACTATAACATCACGTACGACATATATACGGGGTGAATTTTTGAGACGGGACAGTAAGGGCAGGTACCTTAACCGTTATAGTTACAGGAAAACGCTTTGCGGCAGCGTCGTGTACTGGACATAGACACGGATATGCCATGAGGCCAGCTTGACAAAAACTGTCATTATCTTATGCCCCCTGTATTTCCGTACAAATGTATAGGGAAAGTTTTTCGCGATTTCTGACATTTCTAGTACTCAAACCTCAGTCGGTCCAGTAGAGACTTTTGATCCTTATAAGAAACAGGATGGATTGGCATCAAAAAAAGTTTTAGTGTAAAATGACCATTTTCTTGCCGACTGTATTTTTTTTTCCAAAATCTGTAAATGCAGTTCAGAATATCTTAAAAATTTATAGATAGTCTCCTAACAGCGTTTTCCTGTCACTATAACGGTTAAGGTACCTGCCCTTACTGTGCCGTCTCAAAACTTCACCCTGTATATACCAAAAATATTATAGGTATATAATAAATGGCTACCTTAATAACTTATCTATGTTTTTTTTAAACCAAAAACCTGAGTTGACTGCCTTAGTTTTTAACTGTTTATTTTTAAGCTTTGCGGGATAAAAACTTATCCCACCGGAATAAATTCAAGGGACTATTATTTATAGGACAACGTTGGAATCTTCATCTATACAACTTCAAAAGAATCATTCAAATCAGTCCATTAATTACGGAGAAAGATCTACGAACGTTAGGCTACTTGATTTCTAATACTTCCGAACAAAATATTGATAAATTAGTTCAGATATAAATAACTTTAAAACGTTTCGATAGAAACAACGCGATGGAAGATATGTAGATACTAGTAATTAATAACATCTTTCAGATATACAAACGCCTCTGGCGAAGCAGTACTACAAACGAACGACATAGCAGATCTGATCAAGAAGATGTGTGACTCGTTCGCACAGAGTCAAGAGAAGCTTCTGGAATCACGGCTTAAACCGGCCACGAGCGATATGCAGGTATACCACTACATAGTATACCTACAGTCGTGGTCTAATTAGGAACATGCAAGATAGTGAAGAACAATAACCGGTTATGTACATACAAATATTATTTGTATGTTTATATTGATTTCTCAGTAACTATTATTTGCATAATTTGGTCCGATTATTATGGCTGTAAATAAAAGAAAAAGTGTTTAATATCAAAGGTTAACCATGTATTGAATTTAAGGTATAATTCTGTAGCTGGATATTTAATTAAGGACAGTAAAGTAAAATGAAAAATAGAGTAAAATGAAAGATAATTCATCGTAGTGGTTCTTTAAAATAATTCTCAAAACATAAAATTAAAAATCGGGATTGCCGCCAAAACTACCACGGAACAATAGCAGAAGAAATAAAAAAAATATTCAGATTCAAATTTTGGAAAATAGAACGCAATATCTCAGTGACCCTAATTTAATGGCCAGCCAGCATTCTTTGAACAAAGAGTACTGTGATAATCTATCAGCTATACTGTAAAGAGGTTCATTGTTTAAGAAGTTGTTATTGTTTGTATAATCGGGCACATAAATGACTAATTATACTTACATGTAAGAGATATGGAATATGGTTTAGACTCGTTGGAAAATAAAAAATAAATTCACAATTCGGTTTAACTAAAGAGTGTCCCTAATTAGTTGACCACGACTGTATAACAAAGACGCTTCCCGCTGTTTCTCTGTCCCTATGTATGCTTAGATCTTTAAACGCAACGGATTTTGATGAGGTTTTATTTAATAGATTCAAGAGGTTTATAAACTAGACACTGACTGACATATAGATTTTCACGCGGAGCCGCGGGGCGCAGGTAGTAAATCAATAAAAGAAGTTTATGCTAATAATGATGATGATTATGTGTATTCTATACAACTTACACCTGGCAAAGACAATTTTGTAAAAATTTAAATTCAGCTGAATTATTGCCCTATGGAAAAAAATCTCGATTGTCCTAAACCACCTGACTTCATAGAATTTTTGCGAACAATTTTTTATCTAATCTATGTGGTCCCATTTCCCACTGCTGGACAAAGAAGACCTTTTCAAACTTATTAAAGCATGTTTATTTTAATTTATTCTCAGGTGCAATGCGAGCCAGAGAGAGATATGCCAAGCGAGATGGGGGATGCAAGTAGCAATGGGTCGCCTAAAAAGCTATTTATTGGCGAAGAAAGGTAGATTTCAATCTAAGGAGTTGTATTCAAACGCTCCACAATTTAGTGTGAGGTTAAAAGAGCGTAAATTTTTTGAATTATCATTCGCGTAATTTCGGTCGTATAAATTCTGCCCAGCAGAAAATATTTTGGGCTGCTAGACGGGCGCAATTTATTCAGTTGCTTTCCAACGTTTATAGATCACACAAGTTGTACCTGACTGACGCATTCTTCGCGTCTATCCCTGCTCCATAGTGAACCAATAAACGAATTTCCTTTCTTTTAGTACCTCCTAGCTAATAGTAATTGTAATATTGTTTTTAATTTTACAGGGCAGATGTCTTAAAGTTAGAACGAAGCAAAAGCGACGCTTGTACCTGTGTAGGGAAAGGTAAACATTTCACAAATTTCTACAAATTACAATCATGTGTTCAAACATAAATAAATAACGCTGGACAATTACACAGCATGACCTAGCCCCAAGCTTTTGTTATGGGTACTAGATAACTTATCTACCTACCTAATACATAATAACTACATAGGTAGATATTTGCCATCGAAAGGTTGCCTGGAAGAAATTGCTTTTAAGCGATAAAGCAGCCCAATTGTACCTTTATATATGTCAACACCCAAAACAGCCTACAAATTGTCCTAAGGCGGAAATCGAACCCACAAATTCCTACGTCGCGTCGTCGCTATAATACGTATTGAGTAAATGTAAATAGGCCACCTTGCGCACCTCGGTCTCCACGGAAGACCAGCGCTATGGTACGATCTGCTCTACCATAGCACAATGCTGAGTGGAGACCGATTTTGTCAGTTTCTCGTGTTAATTTTTAACTATTCGTCTCTGTTCTGGGAAAATCAAAATCTTTATAGTTTTACTAAATATAAATGATGCTGGACAATTCACACAGCATTATCTAGCCCCATGGTAAGCAGAGCTTGTGTTATGGGTACTAGATAACTGATATACATAATACAATACATTATATAGATAGATATTTTTTATTATACATAAAAAAAGACCAGAGCACCCGGAACAAATATCTGCAGATCGTACACACAATTGTTCCGAGGCGGGAATCGAACCCGCAACCTCCTGCGTCGCAGGCGGACCATCGCCCACCGCGCCACATCGGTCGTCTAAATATTTATAGACATAATAATTAAAGGAATCATCATTTGTTGTAGATAATATAAAGGATATAATTCCGTTTGCGGACCGCGAGAGGTTGTTGCAGAGGTATGTGGACGAGCTGGAAGACTGGAAGGAGAAGCAACAACAACTGTTCAAACATCAAGTAACTACTACTTCACTACATTGTATTTGTATTTATTCAAAGCATTACAACTATTTTCACAGGTATCACCTAATACAATAGTGTACTCAATTAATCGCTAGCATCGAATTTTAATAAAACTAATAATCAAATATACACTATTTGATTATTAGTTTTATTATCACTATTGCATAAAACAAAGTCGCTACCCGCTGTCTGTCTATCACTATGTATGCTTAGATCTTTAAAACGCAACGGATTTTGATGCGGTTTTTTTAATAGATAGTGATTCAAGAGAGAGGTTAATAAACTATTTGACACATATATTTCCAATGCGAAGCCGCGGAGCGCAGCTAGTATAATACATACTAAATTTTACACAATCCTACTAATATTATAAACGCGAAACTTTGTATGTATTGTGGGTGTTTGTTAGATTTTTTTTTTTTTTACGGCGTGAAAAGGTTCTCCACTTCTCTCTTCACTTTGTCTCTCTCTCCCAATAAAGTTTGCTGGAAGAGAACTCTTTTTTAGGGTTAAGTTCGCCTTTGTATAAATTTTCTAGAATAAGTTTTGTATTATGGTTTTCGTGCAAGAAGTATAAATAAATAAAAAAAAAATTCAGCTAAAACGCAAAGAAGACTACCACCTAGATCTACTTTCAAGAGAATGGACGAAGAAACGCATCGAACTAGAAGCGAAACTCAGCAAAGGCATAGAACAATGCAGGAACCTCGCAGCGGATCTCAGTTCAGCGACGGATGACTTCAGGCTGCGCGGGTATAGGAATTCTGAGAGGGAGAAAAAGGTACATTTGAACTTTAAATTCCATAAATAGAGGGTTAAAACTCTACTGGTGTGAGAGAGATAGAGAGATTTTGGTCAGTTTGCACTACAAAGAATTGACGGTGCTGAAAGCACTTACGCCTCTAAGTGAGAGGCGAAAAATGCTTTTTACTTTGTAACAGTTGGTTGGAATGGACGAAAAAAGGGTTTGACTTAGGTGGTGTGTGTGTGATGTGAAACTAAGTAAAAGCATATCAAATAATGTATTAAAGCATTCCAAATCATCATCAATCTATAATAGTTCATTGCTGGACATATGTAGGCCTCCCCTAATGAGCGCCATAGCGCCCTGCCTTCAGCTTGCCGCATCCAGCCACTTGTAGTCTTTCGCAGGTTGCCGGAGGGCGTCCTACACTACGTTTGCCTATAATATTTTTAATAAAGCACAACTTGTGGTTCGTTTGGTGTAGATTAACACTAAATATATTTACAGTTACTAGACGCAAAGAAAGCGCTGGAGTCCCATTACACCGCGAAATACCAGGAGCTGAGAGAGGCGTCTCAAAAGATGGAGGATGAAATGAACCACCAGGTGAAACTGAAGGACATGCGGATCGAAGAGATTGAACTGAAACTGCAGCAAAATGAGAGACTAGTCGACGAGCTACAGGTAAAATAGATATTTATTCTTGACTAGCTGTTACCCGCGGTTTCATCCGCGTTAAATTCTAATGACACATTATTAGGGAGATAAACAGAATATAATATAGCCTATGTCACCCGGGGATAGTGTAGCTTCCCAAGGGTGAAAGAATTTTTAAAATCGGTCCAGTAGTTTCGGAGCCTATTCAAAAACAAACAATCAAAAATCAAGTCTTTCCTCTCGTCTTTATAATATTAGTATAGAAGTGAAAACTCCTTTGGGCGTGTTGAGCACTTTTTAAGTGAACAAAAATCATGGAACTCGCGACATCATCACCGAACGCTTTCCGAACTAAAATGTGTATCGTTTTGGGTGATCAAAAAGCGCGAAACTTCGTGTCATCGTCACCGCTCGCTTCCCAGTATAAATAAAATTACTTAGTTTTCACTTCTATCGGCAGTCCCCAAAGACTGCCCCGCATGTATTTAGCCGACTTGTTTTATGTTCGAAAAGGAGGAAGTTTTATGTTCGGCTAATGTATGTTTTTTCTTAATGTAACTAACTATTTTTGTAGATTTCTCTTACCATGAACCGATTTTAAAGAATCTCATTATTTAATAATGAAGAACGAATGATCCCCAGAAGTTTTATTTCCGAATGGTACAAAACTGGATGGTGTACATTACATTTAGTTAAAAAAAAAAACAAATTGTTTTTAATCGTGCATAGACCATGCACGATTCATTAGACTACAATCTCACTTGATGGTAATTGACGATGTAACGTGATACCTATATCATTGGCCGCATAGGTATTGAGACCTATGCTGCCGATGATATAGGCCTATATATATATATATATATATATATATATATATATAGGCCTATATATAATTAACTCATTTATTCTCAGATTCATAATCCATAATAAAATAATGCACATACAAATTAAAAATGTCAAAAACAAAATCACACAATAAAATAAAAGAAAACTAGAATAATGTAACGTAGGGAAATTAAAAAATAAATAATAAAATACAAATTGAAAACTTACTAACCTAACATTTAGAAGGTAGATAGAAAATTATTTTATTGCACACTTACAAAATAAAACAAACAAGACAGAATAACATACAAAAATGTGACAATTTGGCGGTCTTATCGCTCAAGAGCGATCTCTACCAGACAACCGTGGATGGATAGGATCGTTGGATTGTACATGGGGGTCTGTGTGCATTATATTAATTTATAAAATATTGCATGAAACTACGTTCCTACTTAAAAATAAATAAAATAAATATAAATACATATAACTAATTATATACCTACTTATATAAATACATACTCTTAATTTTATAAAGGGAACCAAGGGTGTGGTCAGTGACATAGGGACAAATAGTGTTCCTTTAGCATACTCTTAAATATTGGAAGGATGTAGACCCCATTAATATCTTCATCCATTTGTTCTGGATGGGACAGTCCAGACGTGAAACAATCATTTTCATTTTCATATAAGACCTATCTTTCTATACCTAGGAGATACCTTTAACCCTTCATTTAGGTTGTAGTTGGCCGTAAAAACAAGCAGAGGAGGCAGTATGTTGGTAGGACGCATCAAATATTGTTTTGTTTCTGATACGGAATCACACAAGTCTTTTGTTTCAGAATAATTTGAAGAACAACGAAAAAGAAGCAGGAAACAAGTATTCAGGACTCACCAAAGATCAAACGGCGAGCCTCATTCAGGAATTGGTGATTACGATTTATTTGTTGCACTACGTACATAATATAAAAAGATAAATAAATAATTATGGACAATCCACACGGGATCATCTAGCCCCAAGCTAAGCAGTGCTTATATTATGGGTACTAAATTACTGATTTTCTTAATACAATACATAGATATATATTTTTTATTATACATAGATAACGACCAGAACACCCGGAACAAATATCTGCAGATCGTACACATAATTGTCCCGAGGCGGGAGTCGAACCTGCAACCTCCTGTGTCGCCGACCTTCGCCCACCGCGTCTTAGAGGTTGTCATCTATCTATCTAAAATGACTTAAATAATTCCTACAGTCCAAACGTTTCTTTTCCAGCGATGTCTAGAAGAGAAACTGGACAGCGCGGTACAATCGAAGGCGTTCTTCAAAGAGCAGTGGGGCCGTGCCGTGAGGGAGCTGCACCTCATGAAGCTGAGCACTCGCAAACAGATGCTGACACAACTGCAGCAGGACAGGCGCCAGTTAGGGGAGGCGGGGTAACAACACTATCCTACTAGTTACAGATATGTCTAGAGGAGAAACTGGACAGCGCGGTAAATTGAAGGCGTTTTTCAAAGAGCAGTGGGGCCGTGCATAACAATATCACTACATGGTATAAAACAAAGTCGCTTCCCGCCTGTCTGTCTGTCCATATGTATGCTAAGATCTTTAAAACTACGCAACGGATTTTGATGCGGTTTTTGAATAGAGTGATTCAAGAGGAAGATTTATAAACCATTTAACACTTTGATTTACACGCAGATTTACGGCGCTGGGCGCATCTAGTTCTACTATAAAACTTTGTGCGTAGGTTGCCTTAGCGCTAGGATTCGGTTAGTGTACCGCTTATCGAAGGCCTTTATCAGAGACTTTGAGTGATCCATGCCCGAGGAGATCCTCCACAGCTTGAACGATTCCTCGAGGCAGGAATCCAAGAGGGTTATGTGAGCCAGGCTTTAGGTATGCCGCAGAACGACACACACTGACCATGCCCGTATACAGCAGCATACTTTGACATACTTTTTAACTAATTTATTATTTGTTTTAGTGTGGTAAATTATTAGAAATCATTTTATTTTATTTTTTAAGATGGGGCATGTCTCATGTCACAGTCAGACAGGCATGTCTGTCTGCATCTCTGTGCACAATTCCCTATGGTGTTTCCTATGTCAAAAGTTAGTGTGTTATAGAATAAAAATGTAATGTAACTTTTAAAATGTATAGTACTTAACGACATCAAGTGTAACATGTGTCGTCAGGTGGTCATCAACATTCGACTCAACGTTGTCTACGTTGTTGAATGCGGGCAGGAATCGAACTAGAGTTCTTTCTTCCGGTTTCTACGTCGAGGAAAGCTTTCCTCAAGTCATGTGCTGTCGCTATGAGAGCCTTACAGGCTTCTCAAGAGCTGTTCATTAGCCTGTTGGCTGTTCTGATCATCCTGGGTGATGGCTTCGGGCGACTCTAGAAGTTCCCGGGGCAGAGGTCGCCACGGAGTTTTTGCATCCGGGGGTCTCGTGTGTTGAGGAGCGAGTCCGTTGAGGTATACGTGGCGAGAGTTGTCCGCACGGTCGTACATTTTGCGCGCCAGCTGGACCACAAACTCTTTTATGGTGCTTAGCTGCAGATCGCGTGCGATGACACTGTTTCGTACGTAATTAATTGTAACATGTGTAACTACGGTGGAAATAAATAAATAACAAACAGAACGGCTCGGGCCCAGCTGTGACAATGTGTGAAAATGTCTCTCAATGCTGATGCAATCCAACTCCCCATTTCAGATTGGACACAATCGAAGACCGAGACGAGACGGCTAGCAACCCCGTGGACATAAAGAGACTGAGAGATGACTTCTATGTGGACCTTCTTGCGAACACGCCGGCTCTCGAATCACATTCTATGATCAGTGCGTTTGTATATCACTACATAGTATAAAACAAAGTCGCTTCCCTCTGTCTGTCTGTCCCTATGTATGATTAGATCTTTAAAACAACGCGACGGTTTTTATGCGGTTTTTTTAATACATAGAGGGATTCAAGAGTTTATAAACTATTGAACACATAGGTTTCCACGCAGGGCGCAGCTAGCGCAGTTAAAACTAAACTTAATGAATGGCAAGTTCGAGGTTTATAACCAGCATTGGGTAGATACTGTAAAGAACACCTTATTGCGTCAAATACATGTCAATCGTACCGAAACGAAACGAAAAAAAAAATTAGACGTAGAGAGTAAATAACGCGCGGTAATTTCGTAAAGAATACTTTAAAAAATACATTAGCTGTAAACGCCATTAAAATGCGTTTGTTGTATTTCTATACCTACCTATGAATCTGCCAGAAAAATCAAAGCTATTTGTACCGTAGGTAAATGTAATTATCTTTTTTTATAGGTACGTCGGGACCTGATGGATATGATAATATGTTTGAGGATTTAAGGTGAGCTTTAGTTTCTGTCGTCAAATTAATTTATTTTTATTTCGTGTAAGTATTATAGTACATACGATTCTTCGGCCGCTATAACTGGAAGTGTATGGGGGAGGCCCCAGCTTTGGGAAGAGATAGGCAAAATATGGACGAATTAATTTTGGCAAAATAGACAATATAGTATTATTTTTAAATAGCAAATCCATTTTTCTTTTTCAGAAATGCGCCGCGTAACCCTATGAATGATAGGCTAAACGAGATGATCGAAAAGCGTGACCGCCTAGTTCGTGACGAAAACCCCAACGAAGATACACTGAAGCAACTGAACCATGACATCAGAAATATGCTACTCAACTGTGGCACTTGACATTCTGGTTACGTTAGGTTAGATCCACCTACTGTGACTTTGTTATTAGTTTACTTGGGTTTCAGATGTTTTTACTATTTTTATGCTGCTAATGCTGAGGTTTTAGCTTTATGCAGTAAATATAAATAAATACAGGGAATAATACAGAGTTCCATAGCATAGATAGTTAAATTATTTAGCTATAAAATGCCCAGAAATGTAATAGGCAGTTACCTAATTGACAATAAAATGAAATGCCAAATGTTGACATATGTATGTAGTTTAGTCATAGAATGGTACATTACACTCTTTTTCTATTTATTATAGTTGTTTTTGTCTTGAACGGTTCCATGTCAAAGAAAATAGGCATGGCATACTATAATCAACTTAAAAACTAAAAACAAATGAGTATATATCTGGGCTCAATGATGATGAAATTCTGAAAATTATTCCTAAATACCCTTGTTCCCCCAGCTGTCGGTAGCGACTCAAGATGAAATAGCTCAAACCTAGACCTAAATAGGTAAAACCATGATCTAGGACTACTAAGTAGAACCATTGATACCTACTGAACACTATTGCGAAGAACTCGTCTTTACAACCATATCAACGCTATCAGGGCCCAGCCACTCCTGCGCAGCTAGTATCGAAGCATAGTAGGACTACAAGAACCACAAGTGAGTAGTGGTTGTGGTACTCGTGGGCCATGAAAGTGTTAACAGAGCTGAACAGAGAACACAACCATGGGGTTTTCAACAAACATCGAGTTGTAATCAAATCAACCGAAATATAGATCGAATCCGATATAAGAAAGAATCGTAGTTTGTCAAATGACTCGACATTGACAACCGATGAATTCTGAAAGAAACTTCTTGGTTCACTCACTCATTCCAATTCATCTTTTCAATTCGTTCGTTTCGTTCGTTTTCGTAAGCAAAATGAGAATGATGGTCTGACGATAATATTTTCGAGATAGTCCTAATTTCCCACAGAAATCTACGTTGTCGTGGTTAAATTTGTTGCACAGTTAGTGGTGTAAAGTGTAGTGTCTGTTTTGTCGCAAGATATACTTCGTATGGTACAACACGATGGCCAAATCAAAAGTTACTGGGGCCACTAGCAGACTCAAGCAAGACTATCTTCGTTTGAAAAACGACCCTGTGCCATATGTAACAGCCGAACCAGTTCCAGCCAACATATTAGAGTGGCATTATGTCGTAAAGGGGCCCGAAAAGAGTCCCTACGAAGGCGGATACTACCATGGAAAAATTATTTTTCCAAGAGAATTTCCGTTCAAACCACCCTCTATTTACATGATTACTCCGAACGGAAGATTCAAGACTAACACCCGGCTGTGCCTGAGTATCACGGACTTCCATCCCGACACGTGGAACCCTGCCTGGTCCATCTCCACCATCCTCACTGGCTTGCTCAGCTTCATGTTAGAGAAGACACCTACTCTAGGATCTATAGAAACATCAGATTACCAAAAGAGATGTTTAGCCTCGGAGTCCTTGGAGATCAACATTAAGAACAAAATGTTCTGTGAGCTCTTCCCAGATTACGTAGAGGAAATAGACAAATTACTGAAGGAGCGCCAAGAGGCTATGCTGCAGGCCGGTGCCACCAATCCAGAGGTGGAAGTGTCTTCCGAGCAATCCAACCTTCAATCTCTTCTGACAAATCTATTTGTTCTAGTTGGCTTCGTTTTTCTCTCCTATATGGTGAAATATGTACTTGTATCTATATCTGAATAGATAATAAAGTGGTCCATAATGTAATGTAAATACATAGTGTAATTTATTTTGTAAATAATATTATTTGCTGGGTAAAATTTTGTTTGAAAATATGGAAAGTTGAAAAGGTGAGAGCCATCAGTTTTCTAATACATGAATGTATTATGCAACATCGTTATGTATGATGTCAATTTGATTGTAATTAAGTTTATGAAGACAGCCAAAGACAGTACATATTTTACCTTGAAAGGCAAAATTATTTGTATTGTATTGGTCATTTTGAACTTGCATCTATGTTTGTGTTATAGACTAATTAAGTATTGTATGATATATGTTAGGATAGATCATAACTAGCACAACTGTGATTTTTTATCTTCGTTAAAGATTTAGCAGTTACTAACAAGATGTATATCATATCTTCTATGTTCTATAATTAGGTTTACATGTACCTATTTCTTTTTTGCATTTTGTCTGTATTCTGATAACAGAAACGAATTGCATGTGAAGGCAGACAAAGCAACTTAAGTTGAAGAAACTGTCAACTTTTTAATGTTTTTGTTTACTTGTTGTAAACTGTACCTTAAAGGCACTGTTTAAAGAGTTTATATATGTAAGTAAACAGATAGATGCAAGTTGCCAGTAGCTGCAATAGTTGCTCTGTCTGCATATCGCCATTAGCACCTAAGTTTATAGATATTTCCAAAATTGTAGTATTATACAGCCAATTTGATATGAATATCTACTTAAGATTTTTTTGCATATAACATTGTATTCTTTTAGTCCTTTTGGTTTCATGGAAAAGATAACAAGCACCAACACAAACTACTATCAAAAATTTACTGTATGTAATATACTACCTACTTTAAACTGTCTTGTTTATATTTATGATGACTGTGATTATTATATTTTAAATAAAATATGTAGTAACACACATTTTTGTTTTTTTTATTATTAAGTACATAGTGAATAGACAGACCAAACAAACATGAATGTCCTGAAAGGAATAATATAATTATGTAGGTGTACCTATTAATTGCAGGGCCCCGGGCAGCACATGAAAGGGGGCGGCAGGAAGCGCCAGATTATTAATTAGGAAAACGTAAAAAATACTTAATAATACAGATATTCGAAATCGCGCGCGTAATGTTACGTACGAGTACGTTCCAAGTGAAAGGATAAGTTAGCGTGCGAAAGAGAGGCGGCGAGCGAGGTGGAGTCGAATGCAGCGCAAGTGGCGACGACCTCACGACTCACCGCCGCGCCGCCGCGCCGGGCGGCGCCGCCCGCGCTGCACGGCGGGGATTACTCACTGCAGTAAAAAAAAAATCGCGGCTCGCTCCGCTCGCCAATATTATTCATGTTTTGGACGTTATGTCATGTTTCGTATCAGTTCTGCAAAAGCAACGGCACCTATTTTGAGTGCTCAGTCCACTACAGACAAAATGTAACAAGTACCTACCCTAATGGAAAGTAGTTCTGTCAAAGAACGCAAAAAATCCAAGGATACGGTAAAATTTTCGCGTTTAGATCCACAAGCAAGTTACAATTTGTTCCTTCGGACTGAGTATAGAAAAGAGAGACCACAGATTTGAAAAAGTAACACAAAAATCTAAAAAAAAACTCAAAATTTTCGCAGCTCGCTCCCCTCGCCGGCAATGCCCTGTCTGGTCAGGTACCGAGCTCCAGGATGGGATGACAATGACAACTCACGCACATGCACATAGCTAGATCATCAAAATTTTTGCGACTCGCTTCGCTTGCTGTAGACTCTGTAAGGCTGTTTTATTGTGTAGTCGCCAAAAAACACCAATTTTAATTAAGGCTGTGTTCTCAACCCCTTCCCCCTATCCATTTAAAATATGATTTCCTTCAATAAATACCTATTGCTTACGAATGAATCTGAAAGTAAAGACTTAGCAAGCCAGTTTTAGTTATTTGTGTATTGGTTTGTTTAAACATTCTACATCGGGTTTGGCCAGTGTAGTAGTACATTATAATGTATATACCTGATTGGATTTAGTAGGATGTAAAAAAAAACAGATTATTACGATTTAATTTATTTAAACTATGCTACATAAATACATTAAAATAGGACACCCAATATAATCATAAAATAGGTTAAACAATACATGTTGGTATAGTAAACATATACAGTACCTACATTACCTTAGGTACTAAAAAGCTACTGAAATAAAATGTATCTACCTATGCTGGAAGAATGTCTTTATATTAAGTGAGTAGATTTATAATAGCATAGGTACAAATACAAGCAACCTCTACATAAAAATATGTAATACCAATATGATAAAAAATATTAAGTACTATCATTAAATTTCTACACAATCAACACAACACTGCTAAACTAAGTTTTAATGTTTACCTGACTGTTATATTGCTGGCTATGTCAGACATCTAAGAATCAAAGATATGAATCTAGGTTATAAGTCCAGTCAATGAAGCTCAAAAAAGCAGATTCCGTGTAAAAGTCGAAAACAGAATGTTTGACTTCGGAACTTTATTTTGACTAGTTAGATCACATGCATACTAAAAGTCCTCAACTCCTAGACAACAATTCGGAATAGTGATGAAAGCTGATACAATTCTCTACAACTTTGGTTCTATACACTTTTACTATATAAAGTGTAATTATAGAAAGTTATACCAAAGTTGTACAGTATCCTATCAGCTTACAATATGTAGTATCCAGTTTCCTATAACGCATCATTTATAAGATGCAATAAAAAATAAAAAAACGGCATCTTTGCCTCCTCACAGGGGCGGGGATTTTTAGTATGTTTGTCTTCAACTACTCCTAACAAAGTTCTGAAGTCAAACTTTCTGCTTTCGACTTTTCCATCCACAATCCTTCGTCGACTAGACTATACATATACCAATGCTGAATTAGGAGTTCATTATTATATACATTATAATTTATATTCAAGATTCGATTACATGACCATGTCATTGGTTTGTATTAGGAAGATCATTTCACTTATTATGTCTAAAATTATGTATCCAAATTAATCTTCTTATGTATACATATCTAAGTGCTAAGTAGGTAAATAATAGTATCCTTATGAATATGTACGGATTTGCCTAGCTTAAGCTACCCTACCATAATAAAGACACTTAATACTTTACCTACAGATAGCAACCCAAAATTACAACAGGTAAGTATTACTCACAATTTTCAATAACTTATGGTTATGATACTATACAAGTCTCCTTGTCAGAACAGAGATGATATGACGTGACTCATTAGAGATTAGGGTGAGAGTGGAACCTGTTGGAACATTAAAAAATGCAGGGACATAAATCCTTAGAACATCATCACTCCTTATCTTCCTAGTCATCCCAATCACTAACTAAGATCTTGATTTTGTCTTGTTTGATTTCAGATTTTGTACCTGGTACATTGGCTTCTGTTTCAGCTGTAGGGTTGTCAATAATTTCATCTACTTCAGCAATGCTTGATGAATTGACTTCAGGTTCAATCACAGGTATTTCTGTATCAATTACAGTGGGCTTTTCCTTATCAATTTGATTATCTTCTTGTGAGTCATCCCAGTCATTTAATAATGATGATATCTTTACTTTAGGTTCCAATGTTTCACTTGTTCCTGAGTCAATTTGGGAAAGTAGCTCTTGTGGCATAGCATCATCATTTTCAGATTGTTTTTTCTCCTTTGCTGTTTGTTTTGCCAATTCGTGCTGAATATTTTCTATGGACTCTTCTACTTCTGATTCGGTATCAGGGTCAGCCCTTACCTTGTTGTTGGTATTATCATCTGCATCTTGTGACATATCTTCTTCTGACCACTCAGAAGCCAGAGATTGGATTTCCTGAACCACTTCAGTTGAATCTACCTTATTTTCATTGCTCTCTGGTACAGCACTTGCTTCAATAACTGCTTCTTCTATAGTTTCATCTAATTCATTCTGATCATCCATTCTTATGATTTCAGTCTCAACTTCATATATATTTTCAGACTCAGAAATTTGGTCTATCGCCTGTTCCATTTCATTTATACCTTCAGTTTCAGGAATTTCGTCTATTGCCTCTGTCTCCATTTCATTTATATTTTCAGTTTGGTGATCTACATTGTCTATTGTGACAATATCAGGCTCATCCACTTGCATTGGTTTACTTTGTTCACTCTGAATCATTTCTGACTCAGGCTGCAAGTTTTCAGAAGGTGTTTCATTGTGAATCTCTTCAATTTTGTTTATGACAGCAGGTTGGCTAATAACAGTCTCCAACTGAACTTCTGGAAGATAATTTATATCGTTATCCGATTCTTGTGCTTTTGGAACTTGAACTTCAACTTCTTGAGGCTGTACAATGCTTTGGAAAACTACAGCTGAGTTCGCGGTGTTAATATTTTGAGGAATTTCCTCCTGCCATGTTGTAACTGGAGAAGCTGTGCTAATAGTTTCATAATTATGTGTGAGGATTCCAGAAGCATATTGAGGGGCTTGTGTTGTTAGGAGTTGGTAACCTTTATTAGGGTCACCCACATGCTGGCTATAAACAACTACTATATTAGAGTTGTTGGTGACCACTGCTTCTTCTGACACATTCAATGGATAATTGTCTGGTATTATCATCATATCACTATTCTGTGCGTTATCTAAATCAATGGCTGTGCTATTTAGTGTAGCAGCTTCTGAGGTAGTCAAAACTGTCAAAGTTTTATTTTCATCTGCAGCATCAAATATAATATTGTGGTTTCCTGCCATTAAAGCTTTATATTCATCTTCATTAGAAACATAGATTGGGATAGATTCTGCAAGATTTCCTGTATTTTTCATCAAGATGTTGCCTTGTTGAATATCTTCATTTGTGCTTATCATTGCAGCATAGTCCACAGATGTTGATGGTGCAATAGATTGTTGGCTTGACTTCTCTGGGTCGATATCTGATAAAATGAATTCATCTGATATTTCCCTTGCTGTATTCCTGAGAATAAGCCTATTACCACTCATAATATATTCATTGTTATCTATCATAACAATTTCTTCATTTCCATTATCAAATGACTTGTTTTCAGTTTCAGTTGGAATATCATGGATTGCTTTTCCAGCTTTTGATTTAGCATCTTTTGCAGCAGGGGTAAGACCAGTATTCAAAATAGTTTGCTTAGTTGGTGATTTTTTAGGTATAAGTTGTATGTTGCCATTAGATGTTTGTTGAATATGATATTCCAAGTTATCGTCAACTTCATTTACAACTGGTTCATATTTAATTTCTATTGCCTCTTTTGATTCATCATCAGATGCATCAATGATACCATCTTTTACAGCATCTACTTTGTGATGTGTTTTTAGATGAGCATACAAATTGTTCTCTCGAATAAATAATCTCAAACAGTAGATGCACTGATGACTAGGTTTTCTGTCTGCAATATATTTATGTCCAGTATTTTGAATGTGATTCAGCAACATTTTGGATGAATAAAATACTGACGGGCAGACATTACAACGGAAGCTTTTGTTTTCAATGTGAGTCAACTTATGCTTGACAAGCAAGGCTTCATTCAAAGCAATGTAATTGCAATGTGGGCATTTTGGGAAATGATGTGTTGATGGTGGTTCCACACCATGCTTGGAGTACAGATGATGCAGCAAGTGATTTCTTTTAGACATCCTTTGTCCACAGTGCTCGCAGATATTTTGGACCGGTTTTTCTTTATGCACTTCCACTAAATGTCGGCGGAATTTGTAATAGCTTGTGAAGTGCAATGCTTTGCCCGGGGTTCCACAAATCAAACATATCCACGGCCCCTCTATGTTTTCAGCACCAAGCGCAATCAACCTGGCTGCCTGTTTAGAATCAATAACATCAGTTTCATAGGTAAAGTCAGAAATTGCACCCACATTCATATTTCCAACAACAGGTTGCACTTGCTGGTGACTTGGTTTTTGTTTTTTAACAAGTGTTTTGGTTGGAGTGTTATTGAAGATTTTCAATTTAATGTTTTTGTTGTTCTTTACCAGATGCGGGTATTTTTTGAGAACTTCACTTATTATCTTAGCATGATCTAAATTGGCGCTTTTGATATTTTTTGGAGCTTCAATAGTAACTTTAGTAGAGTGCTCTGCTTCTTCATCTAAAAGTTGATCGAAAAGTTCATTTTGATCTTTGTTGGATTCTGTTTTAACATTCACCTGCTCATAATTTCGAAACATTTCAACTTCATCAGATATCATGCTTGAAGATGTTTCCCCAAATAAGTTATTTTCAGACTCTTTTGTAACTTTTTTGCACTCCACAATGTCCAAGGTCTTAGATTTTTTTGAAATAGATGGTAATCCTTTATCTTGCTTTGGGCGTTTGCCATACTGCTTTCTTTCTGGGTGAACCATTAATGGTTGTGATGTGTAAGATATATTTGTAAATGAGTTTTCAAAGAGATTATCTGAATCCAACTCCTCGGGCAGTTCATATCTTGTTGGACGGGGTTGGATGGGCGAAGCCTTCTGTGGTTTAAACTGTCCAAACACTTCTAATGGAACTGGAGAAGGAGCACGGTACATAAGCCCGCTAGTGGTAACATTCATAACTGATGTCTTGTTTGCAGGATACTGATGCTTTTTATCTCGCAAAACCACAGTAGTTGTTTCAAATGCTTTGGCATGAGAGCGCTTATTTGATGTAACAGGAGGTTCTGCTGCTTCTAATGCCACTGCTGTTGGTGGAAATTTAGATTGATGTACCTGCTGTGTTTGAATACTTTGTAGCCTAGCTTTTTTAGAATAGCTTTGTGTGGTTTTGGCTTTAATCCTGTGGGAATCAAGAAGCTTGGTTAGCACAGGCATGTTCATGATTTCGGAACATGCATGCAGCTTTTCTAGTAGTTCCATCCTGAATTCCAGTTGGCCGGTGTACATAAAGTTGATAATGGGGACGACGACATCGGCTTGGAGGTCGTCCGGCATCACCAGGCAGTCTTCGTACATCTCGCATGTTCTCTCTAAAACCTCGAAGTACTCTGTGCAAGAGCTCAGCATTAACCGATGGACCTTCAGCTGCGCATTGTCTTGGAATTGGAGCGTCAAGTCGCAGTAATCGGTACGATTGAAGAAATGTTTGAACCTCTGGAGGACATAAATCCCCCAGTTGTCTACTCTTACTGTCTTTGCCGCACACATCGTGATCCTTTCAATCTATCATTGCAGGTTATTTTCCAAACCTTTCTCCCTGAAAACAAAAATATTAATTATAAAATATGCGTGAGAGTATTACTTGCACTAGAAAGTTTGCGGCTATTGCAAGGCGTACATTTACGTGGGGCAAGAGACGCCAAAGCGACTCCACGAAGCTTCATTTTTTTGTAATATTTATCTTGAATTTTCCGCCATAACAAACGCTTTTGTGTGCTAGGTACTTACGGGAGGAGTTCAAACTATGTTTAGTTTATATTTCAATAAGTTAGCTTCGTCACAATCACAATTCGAACACCAAAAACACAAATTACTTCAGCTAGCAAACCATCTACAAGTCAAGTTGATGGAGAACACGCAAGATGGCGGTGTTCACCGACCTCATAGCATTTCCGTCCGCGCAGTGACGTGCGATGCGATGAAATCACTTGGCGGGTCTAGTCTAAGAGTCATATCAGAAACCTATTATACATTTTCATCAATTTAAAATGAATTAAAAATTTGGTACTAAATAATTGGATTGTAACAAGAATTTTATTACTATTCACAATAGTTAAAGATGGGCTAAATTCTTGCTTTTTATTTTAATCACAATCAAGTTTTCATTTTGACTTGAATAAAGAGGTTCACAGTGGCGCTCTCTGCGCGTCCCGGCGGAATGGGTAGACTATTGATTGGCCCGTTCCTGCGCGACGAAATACCTAGTAACGCAGCGGTCAGAATTTACACCTCTTTAGCTATGTCCTACTTTATATTAAGTAGGGCACAGTTAGAGAGGTGTACTATGTATGTTATAATAACGGCAGTAGATGGCTCTGGATAGTTAGCTGTTGGTTTTGTAATAAACTAAGAGATGGCGCTGCTAGTAATCAATTACCATGTCATGTCAATTACTATATCGTGAGCATCTAGAATACCTACATAATTTTATTGCTTAATGAGATTGGGGGATATGCCAGCCTATTGTAATTTACCTAATACGGAATTTAAAGTAATTAATTTATTAAAATGTGAATTATAAAACATTTTCTAAAAACAAGCTTTGGAAGAAAAATACTACTGTAGGTCATCCAGTGTAAATAAAACCGTTCTTCATACATTTTATAACACATTTTTCTTCGATGTATGAGGTTATGCCTAGTAGTTTTTTCGTTCATGCTAGTAGGTAGAGGTACATTGAATAATTTCACCATCTTAAAAACTACAAAATAATGAAATAACATTCTAGAAAAAATTGAAGTATTTAAAAGACACGAAAAAAATTATGTTTTAAAAAAAATATGTTTCGAGTTTTAAACATACAACTTTTCACCTCGACCAAAACCTCGACCATTTACCCTGGAAAAGTTTCGGCGTTCATTACATTACAATCGATGTCCACCTGGTGGCATTTGTATGAACTAGTTATCATATTTCATGTTATTTTGTATGATAGTAAATACTAAGTGCTAATTCTTGATAGATGGCGTACCGTGTCTGCATTGAATTGTCAAAGGTCTGACTCTATATACCTATGCTTAGATCTTTTAAACTACGAAACGGATTTTGATGCGGTTTTTTTTAAATAGATAGAGGAGTGATTCAAGAGGAAGGTTTATAAACCATATTTTGAAACATAGATTGTCTCTCGGGCGAAGCCGCGGGGCGGAGCTAGTACTGAATAAGGAGCAGTATGATAATTATGAACAAACACCATCCTACAGGTTGTAGGCAGCATGTTTGCTTCGCCCATCATTAGTCTCAACAGTGTCCTACCGATTCTGTTGAATGGCTGCTATAAATTGTGACCTGTAAATTTATATTTTATTTTATGCTTGATAATATTGTTATTTATTGACAATTTATGAATAAAGAAACGTTTAATTTTTTTTTATAATACTAGCTTTTCTATCCACTCAAACGCTCGGGTCAAATCGACTATATACATAGTCCTATCTATACATAATGTCCGAGCTTCGCGGACAAAAATCACGGAACTGTTCACTGGCCGTGAGCGCGTCCCATTTTTTTACAAAAATCGTTATATCTCGCTATCTACTACACCTATACCCTAAAAAAATATACAATAAAAAAGCGAAAACTATACGGAATCAATAAATACATAGGTAGACCAAGTCTTAGAAATAATCAAGTGACAAAGTAACTTGATGAAAAAATTTGGCGGGAAAAATTACAATCAACTTTGAGGTCAATTATTCGTCGCATCGAACTAATTCTACGTTATTCGGGTATAATCAGATAGCATTATTCATAAGGATTAATTTGATATACGACACTAATAATAAAACACTAAAATACTTAAAGGTATCCCATAGCTCGTAATAAAAACCGGACAGCAGTAGGTATGTAATGATTTTTATTTTTTTAAATGCTATTACCTATACCTGCTATGGTAGCAAGTGTCATACCGTTATATCCTTACCAGCATCTCGCAGGTTGTTCGTTGATAAATATCGTGTACCCCTGGTGTACCCACATTTTCTTCGATATCGATGTCATATTGTAATTTTGCCTTTCTAGCTTTATAAACTGCCGCCAATATACCTACACAAGTTTACCTGCATAAATAGATTTAGGAGGTAATGTAAGGTAATGTTCATACCAAATTGATTTTATCTACCAATAACGGAAGTTGAAGTTGACAATGTCGGGCGCGGTCAGTACCTGGATGGATGACCGCGTCATGGATATTTCGTCATTTCCATGTCATTTCGTTCGGTCGCGGTTTGAAAGATGTTTACTTCATGGTTGTTGATCAAATTTTGATTTCTATTTATAATATATGTATACTAGCTGTTTCCCGCGGTTTCACCCGCGTTAAATACAAATTTCACGATCAAAATTTTAATATAGGCTATGTTCACCGAGGATAGTGTAGCTTCCCAATGCTGAAAGAATTTTTCAAATCGGTCCAGTAGTTTCGGAGCCTATTCGATACAACAAACAAATCAAACCTTTCCTCTTTATAATTATTATTTTCTCTTAATAATATTAGTAGGTACTTATATATTATAGTACCTATAGATTTATGTATTTATACTTATAGCTAACTGTAGGTATTAGTCTGTGTCTCCCGATTAAATATTATTTTGTATATATATAACACGCCACCATGCTTGTTCTAACACTTCATGTCCATCCAAAGGTTGCCTGGCAGAGATAGCTCATAGCGATAAGGCCGCCCATTGTACATATTCCGTAGGTATATGTTATTTTTCCTGCCTTGTGCATCTGTTTTTATTTAGTGTGCAATAAAGAGTAAGTGTATTGTATTGTTTCAGTAGGTTGAATTCTCAAAGTAAAAGTATCGGTATCAAAATGAGTTTTTGTAATTCGACCTCCTTTAAAAATTACAAAATATTGTCTCGTTAGTCAAAAAAGTTCAACAACTTTTTACACCATCGAAATGAATGAATTCAAATGACTTGGTATACCTACTCCTTCTTAGACCTTTGGCTGTTAAGACATCACACATTTTAGATCTTTTATATTTTAGCCATTTTTCTGTTTAGGTTTTCTGCAAAATAGGTAATAATTTTACATTTTAGGCATTTTACTTCCTAGGCATGTTGGAAATTAGACTTCCTGATCAGGATGCCTTTTTTCAACAAGTTTAACATGTTAAATCTTTTATTCCACGATTTTGATCACTGTTTTTCAGCAGTAATGTCACCGTTTTCAAAATAAAAACATGTAAATAGGACCATGGCGTTTATTCGTGCAGGCCTATTGCCAGCAGTCGACTAACATAGGCTGATGATGATGATGAGAAGAGGACCTAGGTATCTAAACATGATTTTAGATAAAACCATGACTTAATAAAAATAAGATCGTGTTTAGCGACGTTCCTTACTAACTCTACCTAAGCAAAGTACTTTAATCTTAGTCGCTTATCTCAACTATAAGTAGGTACCAGTAATCTGCCATTCTGCCCACTCCAAGCCAACCACTCTTCGCCTTGTAAAACCAAGAAAGTACACCAGGAAACCACCTCAGTGGTTCTTCAAACCACGCCTAGCGGAAGCCCCGCCCAACCGTGCTGGGCGGCGCAAATCGGGATCAGAATTCAGTTGACTGCAAACTGTTAGAGGGAACGCACGTGTTGTGGTGGGTGAGAGAGCTGACGATCGTGGTGAGTTTCCTTTAATATTGTTAAACAGATTGGTGTAAGGTTGGATCTCTTTCGTAAAAACTGTTAAGTCTAAGGTCTTGGGTGCAGAGGTGCAGTGTCGATAGGGACTTCAAATTATAAAAACTACCAAATTATTTCGGTAGGTATTATGTATTTTCAGAAGTTTGCAAAGTTTTCTTAAAGCAAGTTTATCTTTTTATTATGTAAGTTGGGAAAAACAAAGTTAAGGAACGACACTCATTTAGCCATAAACAGTAAGGTAAGTTAAGTTTTGTTTTAAATCAGTATTTGTTTTACTTTCTAGGTTTAATCGAAGTAACATTACCTAATTTGTCGTTTTTAGCGTTACGGTCTCATAGGTGGGTCTGGGCAAAGGTTTTTTCTCTACAAGTCCAATTTACGTATATAATTGTAATATAATTTGTGTTTACTTTCCACTTAAAATTCAATGATTCACTGAAATCAACATCCAGTCTTCATAACAAAGTATTTACACTGAGTAACAAGCACGTCATTATTTACATAGAAAAATACGATGAATTAAATTTACAATCGTGTATTATCGTGCACAAACACTGGTGCACCGTCTATTCCCTCGTATTCCTACATAATGCTTCAGACGGTACGCGGTAATTCAATATAGTTCCTGCAGAAACTTTTATTTCCGTTTGTAACCATTAATTTTCCAGTACATTTTAACGTTGAAAGGCGCGGACGGGAGGTAGCACAATTAAATTATTAAGTGACAGCTGCCGGACCGCTTAGGGCGTAGTGGTTAGTTGCGCTGGTGATTGCGGTTCGATTCTTGGCCGCAATGTTTGATGAGATTTTTTTGTTAGGATGTTCGGATTTGTGGATTTAGAGAATAGAATAGAATATATTTTGTTTGTTATAAGACTTACAAGGAAATCATATATCAATATTTAACCCATTACCAATTTTTTTATAAACAAAAAAACAATTGGTTGTTTTAGCAATATTGATGGCTGATGAAGCTGGAGCTTTCGAGTATTGTCCTTTAAATTTTGTTTTAATTATAATGGGTGTAATCTAGGTCTATAAAGTTCATCTAATTAACAATGAGTCATTAAAGTATCATACTTAGTTACTAGATAGAATAGAGATACTTTGTTTTACATAAAAAAACACAGTTGTTTTTTTATCCAAAACAATATATTTATTGTTTGGACTATCGCATTGAAATCAAATCTTTTCAAAAAGACGTCGACAAAATATCGATGTCAAAAACAGAATAAGGGAAAACACTCGCATACTTTGAAAGCCACACAAAAGAGCCCCCATTAAAGCAGTGAAGCTACTTTTGAACAAAACCCAATTCTTTTTCATTTTTCCACTCTCCGGGAAGTTTCCATATTTTTTGCATCGACAATGGAGTCTCGTTTTACATTATTTCAAATTAGGCTTTTATAAATCACTGCATATTTTAGTAGCTTTGAATTTTTGTCATTTCTTTTACGGTAAAGCTTTTATTGAAAATAAAGGGACCATCGTAGATTCGTAGACGAAATCAAATAGATACGATATAAAATATATACAAGTCATTTACAGTTAAATGCCTCCCCAATAATATCGACAGTATTGTGTTGAAATATGTACATTATGTTCAAATAAACTTATTGCTTATTTTTAAGTTGGTAAAAAAGAAACACCCACTTGCCCTAGTTCTTTCTATATTGAGAAACATGAATACTACAAGATTTCGTAGCGGATTTACGAAGCTACGAATCGCCTACGTTGCGTAGCATTCACCGTAGCATTGTCTTGAAGATTTTTTTCCATAGAAAAGATATCAGTGAATATTTGAAAGACCACGACCACGGTGACCACGATCGCTGTAACGCGATGGGAACGAAGGGAAAAATAAAATAAAAGGTACGCGATGAATTAATCTTTTTCGATTTAACAGATGATTTAAAAGTCTGTGAATATTGCCTGCCAGTGAGAGCATAAGTTACTTACATATTTAGACAACAAAGAGATTTGAAAATAAAAAGACGAGCGGTAAAATATTGACGCAGGTAACAAAATCTGTTTCTTCAATAAATTTGGGAAAGCAGCGAAACGATTGTTTTCATCCCAAACGGCTAAAACTGTCACCATTTCGGTCACCATTAGCGTATTTTCGCTGTCTGAGCTTCGATTTTTAGGACATTAGCATAAATGCTTGGTAATTGTAATTTGTCGTTTTGATAGTTTTGTATCTTTGTTAATAGCTTTATTAGATACTATTTGAGAAAGTCCATATATATTTAAATAACATCAATATGACATTGTAAATCAAACATATGTACTCGTAGCCCGCGGCACACTACGGTAGAAATACATTGAATCACATTTATACCTAAAACACATTTGTACACACGTATTTCACGCAATAAAATACTAATAATAAATACTTTATTTTTGAAATTCAAAAAGGCTTCTTATCTAGGAAGCAGTTTCAAATGAAACGCAAGATTTATAAACCATAATTCCCTGTGGTAAAAATAACAAGACTGAAATTAGTCCAGTATGCAAATATGGTCCGGGACAAAAATGCTAATTTCCGTGGGAGAGAGCGTCAAAGTTTTTAATCTCATGTGACGTCACCCCCCACCACCCGGCTGTCGGGGGATGATTGAAAGCTCCTCATTTATGTTTTTTATACTTTAAAAAGTCATTTCTGGAGTGGTTGTTTGAGGAAAGAAAATATAAGTTAAATATACCTATCCAGATAAAATAATGTAACAATACTGTACCGTGCAAATTTTGTCTATAATATGAATACAGAACGAATTTACTGTACCTATTTAACTTACGGGGACAGTCAATCTATCTTTATAGGTACTTTCTGTAGATTAAAAGCCCTTGATAGTTGTTTTACTCTAATACCTAGGTAGGTATTTGTCCAGATAAAATTAAGAAACAATATACTCCAATGCACCAGTTCAAAGTCGCTCAGCGAGCTATGGAAAGAGCTATGCTCGGAGTTTCTCTGAAGGATAGGATTCGCAACGAATACATCCGACAGAGAACCAAAGTTATCGACATAGCTCTGAGAATTAGCAAGCTGAAGTGGCAGTGGGCCGGCCATATCTCGCGAAGAACCGACGGCCGCTGGGGCAAACGTGTTCTTGAGTGGAGACCACGACTCGGTAAACGTAGTGTAGGACGCCCTCCGACCAGGTGGGATGACGACCTGCGAAAGACTGCAGGTAGATGCTGGATGTGTCAAGCTGAAGACAGGGCGCTATGGCGCTCATTGGGGGAGGCCTATGTCCAGCAGTGGACTAATATAGGCTGATGATGATGATGATGATGACTCCAATGCAAATTGTCTATAATATGAACTAAGAACGAATTTATGTCATGTTCACTACGACATCTTATGATCTAAAGGCAGGGTCAGTGACTGACTTAGTAGTGACGAAAGCGAGAAAAGTCAGCGATGACCCGAAAAAACCCAATGTAAATTAATTTGAAGTCAGCGAATATTCAAGTCAGCACTGCCTTCCGTCCGCTGCACTGACTTCAAATCAATATAAATTGGGTTTTTTTCGGGTCAGCGCTGACTTAATTGTCTTGAATTCGAAGTCAGTCACTGACCCTGTCTAAATATCCCTTAAGCGTTTCACACTTAATTCCAATATGAATTTAGGCACCTAGATACTGTATCTAAGTTATAGGGAGAGTCTAAACTCTATCTTTAAAATTTCTTTAGATGTAAGGTATTATGCGACGACCGCATACAGTCATCATCAGTATGACAATTCGGTATAACACTTTTTATTTCATATGTTTCTCTCTTAAAAAGTGTAATAATCTGCAGATGAATTTTATCTCCCAACTCTCCCCTCGTGCGCGCATGATTGACAGATCAGGGTCGAAATATTATTAACTAGCGGCGAAAGGGGAATGCGAATTCGGATTATTTCGACAACAGAAATGCAACGAACTGCAAGAGTTAACAGATTCGTTTAATTTGATATGGCTACCTAGACACTGATATCAGTACCTATAAATAAACCCAATAAATAAATATATAATATCTATAATAACCTATAGATAATAAATAAAAATAAATAATACTGCACAATCCACACAGCATCTTCAAGCTCCAAGCTATTAGTATAGTATTTATATAGCCCAAGCTAAGCAGAACTTGTGTTATGGGTACTAGAAGACGGATATGCCTAATGGAATACATTACATAGATAGATATTTTTTCTTACATAGAAAATACACAGATCAAATATTTGCAGAACGTACAAACAAAACAATTCAATAAAATACTAGCCCGTGCCTATGCACGCGTTGTTTAAGGTATTTCGCTCTCATCTGCAAAATTTCAATTATTAAGAAGTAAGAATATTCAATTATGCGATTCTGATTAACAAACTATCACTAAATAAACTGCGTCAACTACAAAACGGAGCACCTTAAGAGGGCAGGTAATTACCATGGTGTTCGACATGACATTTGTCGCCCTCAATAACACCGCGACAAATCGCGCTCGTTACGAAAATTACCGCCTCTGACATTTAGCGGACATTTGTCCCCTTGTCGTGTCGACGTGTCGGCCACGATATGTCTACGTACAAATTACTTTACAAGCAGTTGCGGTTTTGTAGCCCAGGAGCTAGGCAATTTAATAATTCGATTGTTTAGAAAAAAACTAAAAAAAACCGAGTTCAAAATCGAGATGATCGATATAAAATTATGTATATTTACACTGTTTTATAAGTTTTGTTTAACTAATACTAATTCCTAAAGGAAAAAAAAATTCAAGGACTCACAAAAGTCATTCAATTGACAACATTTGCCGGACAAATCGATGAAAATAAATAAATAAAAACGGACAAACATACAGATCATAGAACCTCATCCTTTTGTGAATCGGTTAAAAATATGTAGTCTACTAATATATATTTTATCTATTCGAGCCTCTAAAAACGTGACCATAGCAACTACTAAACGAAATGACTTAACCCCGTTTAGTTTTGTTGGTTTTTTATAAATTATAGTCGGAACACCTTATCTAGATACAGTTTTTACTTTAATATAGACAACGAAAATTGCTTGCATTCGTCTCTTGCACTAGTTGTACTATAAGAAGGCTCCCCACACTTAATATGAGGTTACGAACTAATATCATTATTACTAGGGCTGCCACCGCCACTTCTCCCCTCCACTCTTTTTAGCTGCATTGTTCTCTAACCAATAATTTTATTCAATAAAATGTCGGCTTCTTCTGACAATGTAATTATTGTGCATGGTGTTGGATTCGCGTCAGCTGGCGTTTTAAGTCTGAGGTCACTTGATTCATATTTCAAGGGGTTGACGACTGACGACATAGAATTTTTCTCTATGGTACCGTTGTTTTTGCAATTACAATTCGTATTGTGTGTCCAACTGCTGGGCAAAGACGTCTCTTAATCCCGTCAGGCATGAGTATCCTAGGCCAGCAGGACTGTTACCCATTTATGACGACGACCTCTGTGGTGCGGTGGGCGAAGGCCCGCCTGCGACGTTGCGTGTTCGATTCCCGGTTCGGGGAATGTTTTTACGATCTTCAGATATTTGTTCCGGGTGTGCTGGTCGTATTCTATATATAATAAAAAAACATCTAATTATGTAATGTGTATTATGTACATCAGTCATTTAGTACCCATAACACAAATTCTGCTTAGCTTGGGGCTGTGTGGATTGTCCAGCATTATTTATTTATTTATTTATTCGGTGATATAAAGTAAAAATGATGATGATGTGCTCCTGGCAGTCTTACAGAGCGCACATAGAGAGCCATGTGCGCAGGAGATATTACAGTGCACAAGAGTGTGCACTGTAATAACTACTGCAAACACACGTGCACTCAGTATTCCATCACACTCATAGTCCGGTGACGACAGACCGACACAACCCAAAAAAATGTACTGACAACAGTAAAAACCACAGCTACAAAAAGTAAACGACTCTACCAAAATATCTTTCTTCTACTAACTTTAAGTTCCTGCAGAAACAATATTGCCCATTAAATTCGAATTTGCATCAAAAAGAGCTTGTTTAAAAAACAATTTGGCAATAATAAAACCGAGGAGACTGGCATTAATTAGAAGCTTCTACCGACAAGTGCCTGCCTACCCCCGCCTCCCCTTCGGAATGTCTTTTAAGACAAATAAAACTTTGATTTGAGATTTGATGGGTAACTTTACGACGACGGCTTGGCTTACGGTATTATGTCGGCAATAAAGGAGTTTCTGAAACTTGGGGATTGAGATTGATTTAAATAGGTAATTTCTTGTAAATCTTTGAAATACCAACGATAATTATTTTACATAGCCAGCTAGTAACATAACGATTTCAAAAGATAAGAAGACGTCAGATTTACAAGGAATCTAAGTACTAATAATAATAATAAAATTATTAATTTTCAAAAAATGGTTTTTATAACAGACTACTAAGTACTGATTCTTATGTGGCGTCTGATTATTATCTGACACTTAAATAAAATGTATAATTTGTCTTGTTGAATATTCTAACTATAGGTACCTAAGCTCAGTTAAACTTTCCTTAGTGAAATATAAACCCTGTCAAAGTTTTAAAACAAGGAATTAACAAACGAAAATTAATTCTTGCCACCGGATATGTCCCAATAAAGTCGCCATCTTCCCGCCGTATTGTTCCCGTGCAAATGGCGCCCCGTCGCGTTCGAAAGAATGGCGCTAATTAATCAAAAGTCGCTTACTCTGATTTCCATGGAGACTGGCAAGGAATATTTCGATATTTTGACGTAAAAATGTCTACTGTACAAGAAGTTTTTTGTAGGTATCTTTTCTTGGGGTAAAAGCATGTAGGGACCAATCTTAAATTAGGATTCGAAATTTTTTTAGAAATGTCTCTTAAAATGTAATGTCGAATAGTAATTCAACATTTTTGATACAGCGGCAAATGTTTCGAGAAAAGGAGCTTCTCAAAGTCAAACAATGTATCAGACCGAATCATTTGTTCGGTACTGACAGAACATGTTAGATGTCGAGGGCTCAAACCCGTCTAGAGTGGAGGTGATTGGAGACCTAAGTATCATTGTGGCCTTTCATAAATTCATTTATCATCATCATCAGCTTATGATAGTCCATTGCTGGACATAGGCTTCCCCTAATGAGCGCCATAGCACCCTGTCTTCAGCTTGTCTCATCCAGCATCTACCTGCAGTCTTTCGCAAATTAAATTCATTTATGACAAGCCACAATGATGATGATGATGATGTTGATGTTATATTGAATTGCATTGCAGATGCACTGGTTCATTCTTTTTTTTTATTTGAATCATTGTTCATCTGTCCGTTCTGCGTAGAGAATATCGTAATATTCTCTACCACCCGCGATGTTTCTCTAATGACATCTTTTGTATTTCGCTTTTAGCGTTCGATATTTGTTTGTCTCTGCAAATCCGGTAGATTGCGGTGTAATCCCTTGCTTGGTTAATATTTGCAGGGGTGTTGAATGGATATTGCTTTAGTTTTTTCGTTTTATTGGGCTGATCGCGTACGCATTTCTTTAGGATATTGAGTTATGTCTTAGTCATGTAGTTATAATATTTTTTTCACGTCTAGAACGTGCGAAATAAATTAGGTTAGGTTACATAAATTCAGCTAGATTTCAAATTTCGACGTGAAAAGCAAAGCTCTTTTGCCTTTCTAGAACTCAGTCTATATTATGTACACTGCTGAACATAGGCTTCCCCCAAACGACACATCGGTCATCATAACGGTCCTGAGTCTGCTTCCATCCACAGACTTAATAAAATATTGTACATTAAATACGCTTTCGTTTGGTATTGATATGGATCAGTTGAGCTGCTTATAGATTATAGGTATGTAGCACAGTCTGCAGTTAGCTCAATCGTTTCAATTGTAAATACTAGTTCTAATTTGTTTCTATTATTCAAATACCTATAGGAAGGTACCTATTTTTTAATATGTACAAACATACACCAAATAAATTAAAAAAAAAAATAGAAAACATCCAGAACACCGGAACACGCTTAGATATACTTACCTATTCAAATAAATATTCGAGAAAGTGTTTACAAGAATATTGCCAAAGCACATGTCCCCGCCATGATATTTTATTAATAGCATAGATTTATAGCGCAACTTTTTAATATTTATGGCGGCAATAAATCGCGCGGGAAGGGTTGATTATTTCCTTCCGGTTGGGTTTCCAACTCTCCAGCAACAAGTAAGACGATATTGTTTTTGCGGAATGTTGAAGAAGTTTGTTTTGAATATTAATATTTATATCAGCTCTTATTTTTTTATTGAATTACATAAAGGTCGCTCCCTATAGAACAAGTTATTAGTGTATGGTTCAAGCGTGATAATCATTACAGTAGGAAGAGCCAATATAAACTTTTTCTTGAACTAGATACACCTCTTATAAAAAATTCGCATTGATAATAATATCGTATGTATAAAAAGTGAAGATGTGTCTCATAAAGAAATGTCATGTCGGTCTAATCTCTGATATGACATTTTTTTCATTCTGTGCGAACCTGGCTTTTTGTCCACAGATTTGTCTCTAGAGGACAAAATCTAGTTATAAGCAAAGTAACATAATGGATTGAAGTACTAACCTCTAGTTATATGCAAACTAAAACAATGGATTGAATAATTATTATCTGAGTAAATTTATAAATAAATTGAATTGAATTTGAAGAGTCGAGAGAGAGAGTAGAGAGAGTAAATTTGTGCTTTTTTTTATAGAAAAATTACCAAAAAATGTATCGATACTTATTAAAATAAAATGGCCGAATAGTTTTCGTAGGTATCCGGAATTGAACCCTTTGGCGACTTAATTAAGGTAGCGCCACACATTTTAAGACATCTTCTGTATCTAACCATGACAAGTGCGAATAGGCCAGACAATCATGAAAGATGACGATATCTTGAACGATATAGTAATAATTCTCGAGCTCGTCCATTGTCCCAGTTTACATAAATCATACACAGTATGTCAACTGTCTTGAACCACCCTCCCACCACCGTCGGCAAGGACAATCTTAATATCGGGGTACCTTTGTTCTGACTGAGAATTTCACACTGGTCCCTACAATCGTTGTAGCGTCTGGGAAAAAATATGAGGATTTATGGTTTTCTTTGGTTCTACAGAAATCGGTTCAGTAAAGCCAGAATTTTTCCCCCAACATTTGTATTCACAACACTATAGAAAGAATGATACAATGAAATTGATTATAACACGAAACTGAGTCGATCTGATTTATATTTGACTCATATTATATTTACAGACAGCTTGTAGGTGTCGGCAAACAAAGAATAGAGAGTGATATGATATAGATATGATATTAAACAGTTTATTTGACACGACCCATTAAAATTACCAAACCCTTAGGAAAAAAAAAAATACTATTTTGACAGGTGCGTGTAAAAACGGTTAGCTACGTAACAACTACTTGAATTAGTACATAAATCGGGGCCATCTTTCGTGTATGTAATAGGCCAATGATAAAAATCAACCATCTACCTAATCTTGTCCAAAATTGCTTAAGTTTTCACAACATAGGCACCTAAGACGAAATGGTCTCAAAACAGTTTTCTAGAATCTCATAATATGGTTTCAAAGTTCTTAATATGTACCGTTCCAGTTTCAAGTTGAATACTTTCGTACTTAGTTAAACTCGGTGCAAACCGCCAGTATTTCCAGCTTTGGTTCAAATCGCCAGCGTTTTCCAACCCCAGTGTATAATCCAGCAGGCAGCAATCACGTTATTAGCCGTCGACCGTCGAGCGGCGAGGGGAGAGTGGGAGATTAAGATGTACCCGAGATATTTGACGACGAGATCTGAAGGTAGCCGGATTGTCCATTGTTTGAACTGCGGATGAAGGTCGGACCGTACATATTGGGTCAACCGGTTTTTATATTTCTCTCTCATTCGCGTAAAACCCGCGCGGGCTCGTTTCAGTATGCAATTGACGAGTCATTCTGGAAGAGCTGTCAGAATACACATATATACACAGTAGTACAATACTACATAATTTTATTTATTTTATACTATAACAACCTTGTCCATAATAAAGTCATCTAAACGGGATATTTACCATGATTTTGATTTTTAAGTTATCATGACTTGATTTTTGAGTTATCCTCAAATATAAAATCATGATAACTTACAACAAAAAAAAAACCCGTTTTAAATGACTTTAGTGTTAATAATATGATAGTTTCAAATGTTGTATTTTTCTCGTCCATAATGGCGTGGTTTGGTCCCTTGTTCGAAAATATACTACCTAAAACCGTGATCACACCGTTTTAAGATACCAGCAATTATGTACATTAATAAATAAATAAATAATGCTGGACAATTCACACAGCATTATCTAGCCCCATGGTAAGCAGAGCTTGTGTTATGGGTACTAGATAACTGATATACATAATACAATATATTATATAGATAGATATTTTTTATTATACATAGAAAACAACCAGAACACCCGGAACAAATATCTGCAGATCGTACACACAATTGTTCCGAGGCGGAAATCGAACCCGCAACCTCCTGCGTCGCAGGCGGACCTTCGCCCACCGCGCCACATCGGTCGTTGATTAATGCATGCTGATATTCATAGGGTACCTACGAATCAGCCCATTTTTTTTCCGCACTTTTTAAGAGCAAAAGCGTATGTGATTTAATTACCTATATTACTAAGGTTTCTATCATCACAAGATAATGATTCTTGGACGTTTGAAGTGTGCACGATCCAAGTTGGATAAGTATTGTTCAACCCTAATTCTACTAAAAGACAGACGGTATCTGACGATTAAATATAAAGGGTTTTGAATAGGGTACTTGTAGGGCTTGTCAGATGGAAGATAGGAGGCAGATATTATTTTATTACGAGGAATAAAAATACAAAGTGACAAAATATTCAATGTATGAAAATCAAACATGCAGAATTATTAAAACCGGCCGAGTGCGCGTTGGACCACGTGTATTGTTAGCTTGCTCGATAATAAGGTCTTTTCCGTCCTTGTTTATTAAAGGTGCTAAGAGTTTTTTATAAGTTTTTTAAATTTTTTAAATTTGTGTATATTATGTTAAGAGATAATAATGCTGAACAATTCACACAGCATTATCTAGCCCCATGGTAAGCAGAGCTTGTGTTATGGGTACTAGATAACTGATATACATAATACTATATATTACATAGATGAGGTTTTGCGAGAGAGATGAATGAGGCGGGAATCGAACCCGCAATCTCCTGCGTCGCAGGCGGACCTTCGCCCAACGCGCCACAGAGGTCGTCTTTAATGTGGGAAGAGATTTGTTATCTCTACGCATTAAAATTACTGAACGTATCCGGAAAAAATGCATTTATTCGTACTATATGTAGGTTTAGACTACTCTATAGACTGATCTAGCCTATACTAGCTGCGCCCCGCGGCTTCACCCGCGTCGAAATTTGATAAATATGAAATGGGGTATAATAAATAGTTACCGACATATTCTCTTCTTTCAAAATTTCATAAGAATCGGTCAAGCCGTTTCGGAGGAGTATGGCAACAACATGTATTTACAATTGAAGCAATTGAGCTAACCACTGATTGTTTTGCCGACGCAAATAATCTACAGGTAGCACTAATCTATATAAATACCAGTCGGAAGATCTAGACTAGATTAACGTTATTGACTTGGTACATTTAACCTGGGAACGCGTCCAAAGCTGCGGGCCGGCACTAGTTCATCATATATACGACCGATGTGGCGCGGTGGGCGAAGGTCCGCCTGCGACGCAGAAGGTTGCGGGTTCGATTCCCGCCTCGGAACAATTGTGTGTACGATCTGCAGATATTTGTTCCGTGTGTTCTGGTCGTTTTCTATGTATAATAAAAAAATATCTATCTATGTAATGTATTGTATTATGTATATCAGTTATCTAGTACCCATAACACAAGCTCTGCTTAGCTTGGGGCTAGATGATGCTGTGTGAATTCTCCAGCATTATTATTATTATTATATAGTTGCATTTTCGCGGTATTATCCTGCATTCACAGATATCATCGCTCCGCATCCGCTCTTCGCTTCCGCTGTCACTCACCAAGTGTTCTGAACTGCTGTGATTTTACAAAAGAGGTTTAAAGATAGGAACCGCCATTAAAAGTTGGGATAGTTTGGTAACTATATGGATCACTCGAGCTACCTCTACATTTTTTGTAATAGTCTATAGTTAGGTTAACTATTTCAAATCTATATACTTTATTTGGATTTTTCTAATCCAACTTTATTTCATCCGGTAAAATAAATATGTTATTTATTCATTTCAACTCTATTATCTAGTCTTTGGCACTTAAATTAGTTAGGCCAATATTGCAACATTTTATTCGGGAAGAGAGACAGCTTCGTACAATTTTGACGTGATCACTTTATTTCCTAATATAACTTATGTACCTAATTTGAAATTTGTGACATGTCACATGTCATGTAGGAGTCATGTAGGTTGACTTCTACATGACTCCTACATGACATGTGACAAATTTCAAATCAAAAGAAAATAAAGCACTTTGATATTTGATGTTTGACTACGAAATCGTTCCAGTATTCCTAGACACATTTCCTTACTATTCCTATTCCACCCTGTCTGCCACATCTAGCCCACATAAAGCCGTGTCCACACTGTTGGATCCGTTGTAAAGGCGCGTCCACGCGTCATCCGCGTAAACAATAAACCTTTCAGCCGCTTCCCGCGCCCGCCACCATTGTCGCGGCGTGCCATTGTGTACGAGGCTTTATTCGCAAAAATGTTTATAATCGAGTACATCTACAGTGTTACAGAATATAAATAAACATATGTTATCTACACTAAAGTAAAGAAGCGACGAAGAAACCTTTAGCATGTTAGTTGTTATTTTTCGATACAAAACCCACTCCCAGCATTTTTACTGTCTTGGACAGGAAGACATAACCAGTTATCATCATCATCATCATCATCATCACCTTTGTTAGTCCACTGCTTGACATAGGCCTCCCCCAATAAGCGCCATAGCGCCCTGTCTTCAGCTGGACGCATCCAGCATCTACCTGCAGTATTTCGCAGGTCGTCATCCCACCTGGTCGGAGGGCGTCCTACGCTACGTTTACCGAGATAATAAATAAGCAGTGATTTGACCTAAATCACTGCATAGGCAGTGATTTAGCTAGCCTATAAAGGCTGTCGAGCTTTTCAACATCATCACAGACCTTGTGATGATGATGAAAAGCTCTTCGAGAAGCTTCTAAGCCTTATTCCTGAGATGATTACACTTATAAATCAAAATAAATAAATAAAATAAAAAATCTCTTTATATCGGATTTCCATGGATACATATTTGGTTAGTAAACACACAAAAATATAATATAGAGGGTTAGTAGAATCTTAAAATAAAAAAAAAATCATCATATTTATTGTTAAGGACTTTTACTTCGTAAAGTATGCCAGTCCTATCATAACCTAAACTTATAACTAAAAAACAAAACAAAATAAACAGCAAAATAAAAAAATATAAATTGTGGCTATTTTTAAAAGGAGTCACTGATGCATAAAAATTTTGAATAATGAGACAGCCGCTGCTGACTCTGGTTCCGCTAGAATGTTAATTAATGTACCTAAATCAAATCTATTTAAATTAAGTTCAATCATCAGTGCCTCCCTTCGATCTTTGAAAATAAACAATTGAAAACTTAGATTGATAATAGACGATTGAGGTCCATGAATGGAATCGAATAAAAATAATTCCTCGATGTCGGGGATGTAATAAATCGTCTGAAACCACTCGTTACGAGAGCCAGACAAAGTAAACCAAGTCTCAATCGCGCTGTTTGCTCATTAGATTTGCCGTATTCATGTATTCAGAGGGTTTTCTTTGGGATAAGGGTGTGTTTTTCGTGGAAAGCGGGAGCGGATTTTTTCTTCTACAATTAATTCTTACTCGCAGTGCCTTCAGTTATTCCGTGATCACGGCGCATGAAACTGTGCCAAAATATTGGAAAACTCTCAAATCATGCTTAATATATCCCTTTATAAATGACTTTTGTTGGAGATATACCACATAATATATTTGGCAATTTTATATTGCGTGTTTGTTTTTTGACGTTCTCTGATTGCATGACATGTCAAATTATTTGCACGCGAATTGAATTAAGTTGGATCTTATCAAAGAAGGATTTAGCGATTATACTCGTGATTTTTTCTAAAAATGTCCACCATATATATATATTTCACGTAAATGAGTCACTTTTATACATATTTTTATTTGAAATATCTAGTTTCTCACTCATTACACTCATGTAGGTACTTACCTAGTACCTACCTACTACTGTGTAACATTTATTGACCATCGAAGCGTCTTGGCGAGGCTTCCGACTGGTATTGATTTGATATGGATCATTTGAGCTACCTGTAGATCGTGTGCAATAGTGTGCAGTTAGCTCAATTCTTTCAATCGTAATTGTCTTAATTTGTGTCTAAAGGTACCATCTAAGTATTTACTGACGACTGATGTGGCGCGATGGGCGAAGGTCCGCCTGCGACGCAAAAGGTTGCGGATTCAATTCCCGCCTTGATACAAATGTTTGTACGATCTGAAAATATATTTATTCCGGTTGTTCTAGGTATATTCTATGTATAATTTATACTAAAAATACCTATCTATGTAATGTATTTATTTATACATAGTAAGTCAGTCATCTAGTACATATAACACAAGCTCTGCTTAGCTTGAAGCAGAGATGGTGTGTGTTGTACAGAATAAAAACTCGATGCTGTCTCCTAAGCTGTGTGGATTGTTCAGCATTATTGACTCTGGTTTGAAAATGAACCTAGAACCAACCCACACGAATACAAATATCCAAATCCCATTACAATTATATCCAAGAAATATATCAACCACAAATACATTCGTATTGAGATAAAGCTTGTATTTGTATCGACTCAAATAGGATCTGAGTGACACACGATTTGAATATCAGAGAGGGAAGGCGTGTAGCGACTCGAAACGTGAGTTTTACTCCCAAAGCGACATCTGTCGATAGAACCCGATACGAGTGGCTTAAAAAGAATAAAACATGAGAATTTTAGATTTGCTGTAGTCATTTATAAGTAAATAGCTACGCCCGCGTGGAAATCGATGTGTCAAATGGTTTATAAACCTCTTGAAACTCTATCTATTTCAAAAAACCGCATCAAAATCCGTTGCGTAGTTTTAAGGATCAAAGCATACATAGGGACAGACAGACAGCGGGAAGCAACTTTGTTTTATACTTTGTAGTGATTTAAAACTACTTACCATACTTACTATGATTTGAGTCATGAGCTTTCCAATATTCATGATAGTTTCAAAAGTTTAAGAAAAAATCAAATTGTAAGTACAAACGTACATTTTGTATGCTTTCTGCCTACTAATAAATTGCTATGCATTTACCATAGAAATGTATTTTAAACTAACACTCAAACCGACATGTTTGTCATAGCTCGTAGCATCGTTGCTCGTAGCACCGTAGAGGCGTAGCTCGTAGAGGCGTAGCACGTAACGACGTAGGCCGAAGCTCCGCACTTACCTCGTAGCAACGTAACTCGTAACTGCGTAGAGGCGTATCTCGTAGCAACGTAGCTCGTAACTTCGTAGAGGCGTAGCTCGTATTAACTTATGTCGTAGCACCGTAGCAACGTAGCTTGTAGCAACATACCTCGTAGTTCCGTAGAGGCGTAGCTCGTAGATCCGTAGCCACGTAGCTCCGTACAGGCGTAGCTTATTGCCTACGACATGCGACACAAAGAAACCACGGTACCGCTACTGAATAGCGGTATGCAATGGAGGTATGAAAAATGGATGTGGCACAAATGAAAATACAAATTTAATGTAATCAGGTTTCACGAGATTCATATTCGTGCCTATTTTTCTTCATTTTATTGCTATGCGGCCTATTTATTATTTACTCGTACTTACGTACTCGTTCGCATTCTCGAACCATATACGACTAAGATAACATAAAGAGTTTTTATTTGCCAAAACATGTCTTGTGTAAGGTAACAAGTAATATATTTTATGAATGCTTGACCGTTAGAGTCTTGCACAGACTCTAGTCGGTATGCAAAAACATTGCGAACACTTACCAATTAATAACATTTTCAATTTCTATCTAAAGATTTCAACATTTAGTTATTACAACTGCATAGGTATTTTTTGATAGATCATTTATAAGCTACTTTTAGAAAGTCACTTAATCGACATAATCACCAGTCTATGTTATTCCATAGCTGGACATAGGCCTCCCCTAATGAGCGTCACCGTAAGTCCAAGTCACGTACTAAACTAAACGCAAAATGAAAATGGAATATCACCGAGCCTTAGTAGATCCATGGTTGCTTTGACGCGAATGTAAATAGAGTACGTAGGCCTCAGCGATGCGATAAGGCTTTGTTATGAGGTAAGTACCTACAGCAGAGGGAGGAAATATAATAAAAATCCTATCAAATAAGAATCTGAGGCTTTTACCATGTTTCGCTTTTAACATCGTTTATCATTTAACAAAATATCTTTTAATATTCTTTAACCATTTTTTGACATGTTCTCGTGGTTTTTTCTGATTGAGAAATATGATTTTAGGGTAAGAAGACATATAAAGATAGTAGAACGAAGATACCTAAAGGTATTAGTTTGTTAAAGATTACAATTGTCATAGTAGTTATTTCCACTTCTAAAGACTGCTTTGGCAATACTTAATTTCGTTCACCTCATTTTAACGATATTTGGAGACAATTGGATTTTTGTTTACATTTTTTGTTACATAATTTAACGACTTCTTTTGCCGCATTGGTAGTGCTTTTCTCCAGACCTTTACAGGCGTCTTGGACACGTCACAATATTCAAATTACATAAGTAAAACTAGTAAATAGGGTGATCACTTAGATGTTTTGTTTTTAAGGTAAAAAGTGACCTATAAACTTTTACCTTGTTATGTAGGTTGTTAGTTTTCAAATTGGAGAAAACTCGTCCCAAGGCTGGCTAAACCTAATAACAATAATACTAATAGAAAATAAAGTGATCACTTAGATTTTTTGTCACTTTAATCTTTTTAAGTTAAAGAAGCGAAAAAGAAACCTTTACCTTTTTAGGTTATTAGTTTTCGAGTTGGAAAACGAATCCCGAGACTGGTAAAACATAGTAATAATAACGGACCACCATTATTATCTATCAGGTTATTCTTCTTTTCCTAATACTGCCTTAATCACGAATGTTCTCATTAAGGATGATGAAGCAGTGAAGATCGCGTCTTCAATCCTTAATGTCACATAAGAACCCCCGCGTGGGGTGGCGTTAATCAAACAGTTATAATTAATAACACGGAAACAAACAGATATAACATCATATTTCTTACATCTGGCTTGGTACGAAGGTAGGGAAGTTCTATTTTCCTTGGGATCATTAACTAAATATATGAATATTTAGTTAATGATCCCAAGGAAAATAGAAACACTGACATGTAGTTTTAATGACGATCTCTTCTGAGGCGCTGCGGGCGAAGGGCCGTTATCGACGCAGGAGGTTGTGGGTTTGATTTTCACCTAGGGACAAATGTTTGTACGATCTGGAGGTACTTGTTCTGGGTGTTTTTTATGTACCTAGGTACAATTAACAAATATCGGTCGAAGAAATGAATGTATGGTACTAAGTATATTAGTTATCTTGTACTTACCCTTAACAAGTTACATTAACCTAGTGACAGAAAAGCGAATTAATAAGCTTTTTTTTGCTACTTTTGATGATTTCGTCAATATTCAATCAATCTCCCTTAACCATTCCCGTTTTTAACTTACAACTCATTTCCCTATGTCAGCGGATACGAATCGAGCGCGATCGTTCATTCAAGCGTCATTACATTCGTTCATTTCATTCATTCGTTCTTTTACCGCGACACAGATCTCGTTAGGAAATTGGCTACATTCCGATTTCTGGGCGAGCGAGCATGTTGATTAGTGATCTGAGTTTGGTTATAGAGGCGATTGCTGAGGGAGGCTGTAAGATAAAGGATATATTGGAGATATTTTATATTAATGTTCTAGAATCTAGAAGAAAAGTGGTCATAATGTGACAGAAAAGTGGTCATGATGTCGAAGAAGAAGTTTGGCCACCTGAAGATGTCGAGCTGCTTTGACCAGGGGATGATGTCGAAGATGAAGTTTGGCCACCTGAAGATGTCGAGCTGCTTTGACCAGGGGATGATGTCGAAGAAGAAGTTTGGCCACCTGAAGATGTTGAGCTGCTAGAGTCTAGAAGAAAGTGGTCATTCCCGAAGGTCTAGATTCTAGACCTTCGGGAATGACCATATGGCCGCATGGCTAGCAATGGACGACGATCAGCTGATGGCATAATCCTACTTCTTACTATTCTTTTTTGGGATATCACCGATAATCGTCGATATTATTTATCAAATTTACTTAATATGACGACCTATGTGGCGCGGTCCGCCTGTGACGCAGGAGGTTGCGGGTTCGATTCCCGCCTCGGAACAATTGTGTGTACGATCTGCAGATATTTGTTCCGGGTGTTCTGGTCGTTTTCTATGTATAATAAAAAATATCTATCTATGTAATGTATTGTATTATGTATATCAGTTATCTAGTGCCCATAACACAAGCTCTGCTTACCATGGGGCTAGATAATGCTGTGTGGACTATCCAGCATTATTTTTATATATTTTATAATTTTTTTATTATTTAGATAGATAGATTTCATTTCATTTAAAGTCTTTATTTGCCACTTCAGACACAACTATTATACCAGTAGATAGATTGATAAAAACACTTTAGTATACTACACAAAACAGAAATAAACAATATATTATAAAGTATGAAGGGCGTCCTTATAGCTGAGAGCGATCTCTTCCAGGCAACCTTAGGATGGACTGGACATGAAGGAACAATATAGACGGTGGTATTGTAGGTACACTAGTAAAAAGAAATGATGATATAATTGAAATGTAGCTAAAATGTCTGTGTGCAGTACGCCACAGGCCTTGGCTCAGCGTAATATTTAGCTAAAGTAGCAAACGCACTGCTTGTCAGTCAGACCTATTGAGAGCAAGCAGAACGAGTTTCAATTCAACATGCATCTCTAGCTACTTAATGTGTCTGTTTTTGTAGTAATAATGAACTCCTTATAATGTGTTTTATCTAATTACTAGAGGCCCTTCCCGGCTTCGAACGGGTGGTCATTTGATTCAAGCAATTTTTTAAATTTTTCTCTTTTTTTCTCTCCGTAAGAACCATCGTCGTTCTCTAAAAAAATATTTAGCGAAATCGGTTCAGCGAGATTTGCGCTTAGTAACACATTCAGCGATTCATTTTTATATTATAAGATGTAAAAACTATATGAACTCTAATAATATTGGAACCTGATTGGAACTAATCATATTGGACAAACCTACTTTACATAATTAGGTATGTAGAATAAAGTTTATTGAGGGTTAAAAAAATACGAATCTACAAGATAACTAACAATACGACGACGACTGATGTGGCGCGGTGGGCGAAGGTCCGCCTGCGACGCAAAGGTTGCGGGTTTGTCCCGCCTCGGAACAAATGTGTGTACGATCTGCAGATATTTGTTTCGGGTGTTCTGGTCGTTTTCTATGTATAATAAAAAATATCTATTTATGTTATATATTGTATTATGTATATCAGTTATCTAGTACCCATAACACAAGCTCTGCTTACCATGGGGCCAGATAATGCTGTGTGAATTGTCCAGCATTATTTATTATTTATTAATCCAATTTCCGTAACATTTTTGCGAAAAATCCGCACTATATTTAAAATTCGAAGCTCAAAGCACCTGAAAGCCGACGTCAGTCATCAAACAGATGGATGCGGCTACAGTCTTTTATTTTTTTGTGCGATGGCTTCACAAAATGTAACGGGTAATACTTTCGTTTCATTTTGTGTTGCCATATCGCGTGCAAATAATTTTTAGCTCGCCCAATACAAAATAATTGCAAAATATTCTTAATAAGAAAAGTCTTACAAATGGGATATGTTAGAAGTAAATTCTTACGTATCCCATTTGTAAATCTTTTCTGTATGCAGACTGATGAAAAAAAATTAGACCGGAATAAAACCGCCATTGATTTATGGGATAAAATGTAGAATTTATTTTAGTCCGAGAACTAACTCTATGCAAAATTTGAACCCGATCCATTCAGTAACACTGCGCATTCGCTGGTAACAGAGCGTAGGTATTGTAATTTTGCTCGCGCGCCGGACAGTCGATCATTGTACCGCTTTTACTTGCAGGGTGTGGCCTGCTTTTTAATTATGTAGGTACGAGTAAGTACATATTTTAATTGAAATGTTTTAATTAATAGAGACTAAGGAGCTTACGGTCAAACGGGATAACCGTTTAAGTTAGCTTTTAGATTAATATGCAATTATTGTGAAATATAAATAAAAAGAAAAAAAAAAAAAGTAGTTTTGGCGTGTAACCTATCAAATATCAAAACTTTTGCATATATAATATTAGTGCGATCTTTTGATATAGCCTATTTCTACCTCATTAGAACTGATTTATGGGATAAAAAAAGCCTGTGTTTGATTTCTGGCTTAGGGCTACAACTATAGGTACCAATTTTCAGCCCGATCCGTTCAGTAGATAAGATAAGATAAGATAAGAATTGTTTTATTTGGCCTAAAAAAAACAGGCTACACAATTAAAGCACACATAAAAAAAACCACAGTACACAGTATAAAAAAAAATACATAAATAAAGCCTATATACCTAGCCTAAAATACATAAATAAAGCCATACATAATAAAAGCCTACAGAAAAACAAAAACTATAATAATACATGGCTACCGTTCAGTAGTGTGAAGTAACAAACATCGACATTCTGAAAGCGAAATTTTGGATGTTTGGATGGATGCCATCTCATTCAAACATCCAAAAATTTCGCATTTTTAATATTAGTTTTATATTGTCTCCAAATATCATTAAGATATCAGCTGATGACGGAAAGTTATTTTCGAATTTATATCATAAGTAGGTATTTGAATATCTATTTATACCGATACCATAGTGTTCATACCGATCGTTACAAATCTTAACTTGACAAGGCGATTCCTCCATAATTTAATCCCAATTCATTAAGAGCAAGAGACCGCGATAAATCATCGTACAAAAGTACACTCGCTCGGATAACCGGGTACGTTTTAAAGCTGTCATCGGCTTAGCACCCCTGGGGGGGTTTGAGGGCCCCCCTGCACCCCCCCCCCCCCCCGGCGGCACTTCACGTGCGTTTTGACGCGATTATCATACCGAGCCGGTATCTGAGAGCAATATTGTTGGGGTTTGGAGGTGGGAAAGCCGGTGCTTTGGATGCGGTATTTATAGAATGTATGGCCTCTTTTAAAAAAAGTATGAAATACGTATTATATTTATTTAAGGTAAATCAAAATATTTTATTTCTTTCTTTCTATTAAATAAGATACTATCATGTATAAGATTACATTATAAAAATTAACATAAAAGAAGACTAGCCTATTATTTTAAACCAAATGATACCCAGAAACAATAAAGTTGTAACTGCCAAACTAGAGTCTAATAAATTTTATTTATTTATGTATAGCGAAGCGGCCTTCCCTCTCTAAACAAAATCTAAAATGTGACATTAGGTTTGATTTTATGTGTAGAACAACTATCGAATGTGTACCTAATCTAATATAAAAAAAGATCTCCTGCGAATGATTATAATGATTGTATTGAATAACTAGTAACACAAATTTGTTTTTTCAAATCGCCGTTTAAACCACCATTTTTTTATTGTTTGCCCATTGCTTGTCACCTACTTAGTATCTCAGTATTATTTCAGGCATTTTCAATATTTTTGACATGTTTAATTTGAATTTATTTTCTCTCGCTTATGAGTACCAAACATTTTTGCAAAATTTAAAAAAAAAATCCTTGCACTTTAATCTTAAATATATTACAGATTCAATAATCTAATGCGTAACATTAGCAACATTCAGGTCATCAAACCGACGATGATGCCATATCCAAATAAGTTATCTCACATCATGAACCACCCCCACGATGTGGTTTTTGAATCTGCTTCCTTTGTGACGGTTTTAATATGGAAATTAACGTTCGCCGTGTGACGCGAACACCTCAAAAACGGCATTTACCATTTTACAACCACTTTACCTTAAAAATGCACGCCTCAAGGCTGAAAATCGCGCGAATGTGAATTGTAAGCGTGCTAAATCTCGTGTGGAAAGAATTTGTCAGTAAATCCGTACGTTGCCGCCGGTTTTGCCGCCTAATTGAATTTTTTATGTGTTTTAGCGGCGGGGTTTTTTTTTATATTTTTCAGTGGAAGGCTTGCGGGGTTTTAAGCTGCATTACTGTTTTTAAATCACTTTACTGTTGAGGATTTCCATTTTATCACTATATACATACTCGTCGTATAAAACAAAGTCGCATCCCGTTGTCTGTCTGTCCCTATGTATGTTGAGATCTTTAAAAAACTACGCAAACGGATTTTGATGCGGTTTTTTTAAATAGATGATTCAAGAGAAAAGTTTATAAACTATTTGACACAAAGATTTCCACGCGGGCCAAGCCGCGGGGTGCAGCTGGTTCATCATAAAATACTTAGAGAGCACCATTTCTTCTCTATGATCAGCAGCGTAGCACTGACTTCAAAACAACATAAACTGCGACACATTTACTTTATCTTATTAAGTAAACGTACCATACTGAGAATAATATCACCGTAAAATAAAATTAAACTGAAATAAATTAATCAAAACATCCGTCTCTAATTTCACGCGACAGTTGCATAGCAAACTCTTTTCCAATAATTAAAAAAAGCCCGTCGAAGCGTTCCATTTTCAATTTTTCCCGACGCAACGGAAACCGGCTATAAAATTCACATTTACTCTTTGAGCCACATCCGTATGATAATTTTGTATGTGATGGCATAAGAATAGACAATAACGTTTATTGTCTATGCTTATGGTGATGGCTACGAATGCTACGCCGTAGAGGGACTATGATACTCGTAGGCTTTTGGTAGACGAACGGATTGACGACGTAATGATAAATTTAGAATCATTGCGAATTTGGCGACTTTTTTGTCATTTAAAACTATTATGTTTTTTTAACAAAAAGATATGGAATCTGCGATATCTAAAACGAACTTCTAGATAAGTACAGAAAAACTTCCAGATACCAAACCATAGATTTTATTTAGTTAAAACACTTTTGTGATCATTTTTGATCAAGCGTGCTTTACTATAGTTCTATGGCATCGACTCGTTTTCGTGGAAGGATAATGTTATTCATAATTTATCATTTTATTGAAAATATCCAATTAGCTATTCTCGGAGTTTCTCTGAAGGAGAAATTCGTAACGAATACATCCGACAGAGAAGAGAACCAAAGTGTGAAGTGGCAGTGGGCCGGCCATATCTCGCGAAGAACCGACGGCCGGGGCAAACGTGTTGTGGAGACCACGACTCGGTTAACGTAGTGTAGGACGCCCTACGACCAGGTGGGATGGCGACCTGCGAAAGACTGCAGGTAGATGCTGGATGCGTCAAGCTGAAGACAGGGCGCTGTGGCGCTCATTGGGGGACGCCTATGTCCAGCAGTGGACTAACATAGGCTGATGATGATGATAATTGTAAATATGATCTATGCCGGACAGCATGTTGTCCCGCTTTCATTTTAAATCCCATTCCAATCCCATCTTTATCAACACGACTTATACTTACTACGTATTAAAGTATGACGTCATGGATGACAAGTACGTTTCCAGACATAGATGGAAGGGTGTTCGATGTTTGCGAATTGTCGCGCAGCATAGAATAGATAATAGTCCCGCTCGTATCAACTGTTTGAATAGAGAATACGTCGTTCTCAATTTATTCTGGTGTAGGGTTGCCACATGGTTGTTTTTAGTTTCTAAATCAATTTGTTGCTTTCATATTTTATTTCGTATTAGTTACATTTAGATAAAATGATGTTTTTTGGAATTATTTTGTCTGTGTTTCTATGCGTTATACAATAATTTCATTTATTTTTAATGATTCGTTGTTTTAATTAAATCATAAATAAACAACACGTGAACAGTGAAAGAATTTAGAATAAGCTTAGGACCTCTATTTAGACTTTTTAGGATAAGATCTTATTATTTCTATTATTATATAATTTCAATTAATTTATTTGCTCCTTTAAATTTTTAATGCTATTAACTCTGTACTGATCTATTTTATAAAATTATAGTTTTCATCTAAACTTAGAAGCTTTACGAATATCTTGCTTTACATGCCTTTGACAAAATGTCAACGTATTAACACTTCCATTGCTCATGGCAAAACTACACGTGTTTTCTCTCAACTGAGATGGGACTGCGTGCACTGTCAGAGCATTGAATTCGTTAAAATCCTCAATTCGACAACCCTAGCCTCCCCCGCCACTCGTTATTGTCCCACAAATCCGATGTATCGCTTTCACTTCAAACTCACTGATATGTTAATGTTACATTTAATTCCTATCATTCAGGGATCCATATTAATATCTATGTGTGTAGGGACGTACCAGTGTGTGTGTGTGTGTGGTGCCTTTGTGATCGGGTGACGTCATTAAATCAGGTTGAGGATTGTTAAACGAGATATTGGCTATGGAAATCTACATGGAAATTATATTCGATGGGCCTTTGTGCAAAAGTTAAGGTGGATCTAGATAGAGTGGTTTAATTCTAAGCTAAGCCACCTAACTGTAAGTGTTAAAAACTAAGTAGTTAGGTACTTATTCTAATTCAGGGTGCTTTATTTCCTTTAGATCAGACACTTGGACACGTCATATTATTATCTATGTTAGCATTTCGATCACTTGAAAAGAAATTAAAATTTTCTTCACAAACTTTAATTAAATAAAAATGTTGTAAAAATGAATGGAAACCCAGTATAATTATGAAACTTAATATTTTAAAGATAATGTTTAATTTCGTCGTAATGGTGTGTTCAGTTTCGAATTCTACTAGGATACCCTGTGCCGTAGAGACCATACGGGAGTTGGGTTCTAGTTTAGGTCTATTTATGATCATAGTTAATGCTAAAGTAATGTTCGAAACGTACTTGTAAGATTTCATAAAATGTAGAAAATAAAAAAAAACACGTTTTCATATGTAGGTTAAATCTGCCTAGCCTTTCACGGTACCAACATCATTCTCGTGTGCTTTTTACATTTTAAGCCGCTGCAGCGCTTGCAAAACAGAATAGAAAATAAAAATACAGCCTTAATCAAAAGCGGGAAAGTAAGCAAACGAGTTCTGTGCTCAAAAAATAAATCCGTAAAGCAAATCCGACGTGGGCCGGATCCGTCATTCGAATATTGCCAATAAAACAGCGGTGAGCTGAAAAATCGATGTCGTCAGACTGCATAGCTTCGTGTTGCTACGATGTATCGTAGCTATAGTACGAGTAGTGTACCGAGAAATAGAGCGGGGATTTTTTTGTTTAATAGTTAATAGTTTAATCTCATAATAGTTATTTGTTAGATACTAGCTGCGCCTCGCGGTTTTACCATCATCATCAATACAATACAATACAATACATGCCTGCTCACTCTACTTCCTTCTTCGCCCAATCCTTTACTGCCCGGGCTGTGCAACTATGGAACGCATTGCCAATATCGGTGAGGCGTGCTAAGTCATTACCAACCTTTAAAACACTGTTAAAAGAGCACTATTTGTCCTGCCGTCACTTAGCGTATAACTGAGATCCTATGTTTATAAGTAGTATATGTATATTTTATGATATATATGTAGTATATTTCTATGTAAGTACTATAAGTATTTTATTTATAATATCCCACAACTTACAAGCACACAGATCCCCTGGTACTGTCCACGATCATATCCATCCATGGTTGTCTGGTAGAGATCGCTCTTGAGCGATAAGACCGCCAATTGTACTTAATTTTTAAGTTTTTACTGTACATAGTTTATAGTTAAAGTGCAATAAAGAATTTTCTATATATCTATACAAATACGCTTTATTGCACATCAAACACAGAAAAAAACAGTAAAGAACAAACAAACAAAGATACTGATGCACAATGGGCGGCCTTATCGCTAAGAGCGATTTCTTCCAGGTAACCTTTGGATGGACACGTAGCTGTAGTATAGGTATAGACGGTGGCGTATTATAGACTAATGTAAATATAAATTATATACAATAAAAACATACAAATACATAAATACTTGTATAAACGTTAATGGAAATAAATACTGATTATAGACACTATATACATAAAATATTAACTATTTGAGGTCGAAGAAAGAAAGTGTTCATAGACCATATGTTTAAATATAGGGAGAGATTTAGCTTGTCTTATTGGGGTAGGTATTGCATCAATCTATGTTAGTCCACAGCTGGACATAGGCCTCCCCCAAAGAGTGCCATAGCGCCCTGTCTTCAGCTTGACGCATCCAGCATCTAGGTACCTGCAGTCTTTTGCAGGTGTATATACCGTCTCAACCCTCTCGCTATGTAAGAACCTAAGAACCCGCTAGGTGTAGAGAAGATGAGATGATGTATATACCTAGACAAGTGTGAGACGCCAACACAATAGCCTCGTCAAATCCTGTTTCAGACTCCTCAAAGAGATAAAACCTACAGAATACTACCAGTAGATGTCTCCACAAGTGCATACTTCCTCCATCTAGCGGAATACTCCGGTACTTACGTATAATGGCGCGAGACGCATTGTTCGCGAGAGATAATCACGGTTGTTGGGAAGCTGTTTAGATGATCCGATACGGTATTTTTTGTAATTGTATTTATTTATGTAGTATGTTAGTAGATGAGAGGCTGTAGGGGGCAGTTCGACATAACTATTGATTGGTGAAATAGTCATGTCGATCAATAAAATACAATACAAATACCTACTACGTACCTACCGTATTTGTTCGGTTCTAAAAAAATCCGAAATTAACATACGTTAATTTCGGATTTTGTAACCCCCTAGAAGTAAATTTTACCTATTAGGTGCAGAAGGATTTTATCACTGAAATCTTTCAATAAAATTAAGATACTCGCATGTTCTAAACAAATAGATACAACTCTAATAGGCGCCATTACAAAACCTAACACTATTGTATGTACAATCACAAGACTTGTAGAACCAATAAATAAATTATTATAAAAATATATGCTGGACAATTTTCACAGCATTATCTAGCCTCAAACTATGCTTGTGTTATCTACTTGTGTGAGCTAAGCTCTTAATACATACATAGAGAAATATATTTTATATTTTACATAGAAAACATCCATAACCACCCGCACGCAACCAATGTCTGCAGATCTTACAAACATTTGTCCCGAGGCGAGAATCGAACCCGCAACTTCCTGCGTCAAATAGGTAAGTAAGGTAACCAATATTTTGAAGGCTCGAAAAATGATAGAAATAAAACAAAATCGCGTATTGTAAAGTTCCCCACGAGACACCCCATTCACGCCGCATCCCATTCACATCAAGAGTCCGCTCCGAAGGGTGCTCGCTCATTTGCAGATTGATTCCGATTGTAATGGACTCTCCTTTGTTCCAGATGTCTGTACAGGAGGAGAAACCTGCTGAGAGCCCGATAAAAACCCAGCTGCGGGAGCTGAGGAACACAGAGCTGGTCTCCAGGCTGCTAGCGGCAACCCCCCCGTATCTATACAGCGCGTTGCCTCTCCAACCTCATGCGTTCTTCTTCAGCGAAATGCTAAGGTCCTTCGTCAACGCCCGCCATGGCTGCCGACCCCCACACTATCACCGCCGCTTCAAACGCCGCTCACACAAATACTTCGCGGAAAACGAGGAATGGCGCCGCGATTACAAGCAGGAAGATGAGAAGAAGGATGAAACTAGACCCGAAGTTCCTCTAGAGCTCACTGTGGATAAGCATCCGAGGGTACGTGAGCCTTCCCCGAGGTTTTCCCCTAAAGCGGAGCATAAGAGTGACAGCCCGGGTCCCGGCAGGCAATCGTCGTACGTCGATGTAGGAACAGAGGAACTGCCCAAGCCGTCACCTCTCGGACGTTCAGACATCCCCCAACCTAACCTGATCTTACCCCCTCCTCCGCCGATGTGGTACCCGCCCCTCTACAACCCGCAGTTCGGAGTAGACCCCCTCAACTTTTTCATCGACCTTCGCGTTTCGGGTCATATCTATGACAGAAAACGTATGGAGAATGACGCAAATGTAGCACCGGAAATTCGTTCAGAGGAGTCGGGCTTAGATAAACGCTTTGGCCGAGATTTCGGACAGAGAACTCGGCATGTTTCGGCTTTTTCGGTCCCCGTTCGGAATGCTGAGGAGAAATACTTTGATAGTAATTCCGGGAAAGTCAATGGGACCTCTTACATCATGAAGAATCTAAAACGCGTGTATGTTGATGTGCAGCCAGCACAAGAAGGGAATGAAAAGATTAGCAAGAGCGAGGAGGATACGAAGGTGGAGTGTTCTGATGTTGATGATGATGATATTATAGGTTAGGTCTAATAACTTCATTGCCCCCAAATGATACTTACTATCGGTTAGGTAGGCTTAACACTTTCATTGCCCCCGAAACACATGGCCATGACGACGTCTACTTGCGACGACGCGGACGACGACGCGACGGGCCCCTTCTCGGGTCGCACCGCAGAGGCTGGGCAGTGAATGCGTTAAAGGCTGGTCCCTCCCTGGCCTTACAAGAACATTGAATAGCCGGCTTCTCTGACAAGGGCCTAATCACCAAGAATATTTCCTGCGTTAATAATCATTGAATATAAGCATATATAAGCTATAAAAGTCAGTAGGTACATAATGAAATGTATTCTAGTCAATATGAAAAATAATACCTACACCTACTACCCGACGTATACCGATGTATATACGTAGGTGGTAGGTACCTATAATTTATATATAAGAAAATTGTTGATGTTGTATTAATAATATTATAAAGTAGGTAGGCACCTAACTTTATTTCTAGTCATGTTGTATTGTACATATTCAAGAATAACATCTGTAGGTAATTATAATTAACTTATATAGGTACTTAGATGAAGATCTATGGTGTCAATAGCCAATAGGCTACAAATATTTTTATTATTTTAACTGTTTATGCAATTCCTTTCCTATTTCAATTTCTAATTTTAAGTTTCACTATTACATTATTTAAATTGCAATTTATTTTCTATTGATACAACTTCTTATATTTTGACATTGTACAATATTGCACGCCGTAGGTACCTACTGGTAGAAATACATTGTATATTTTATATAACATACAACACCTATGTACCTTACTAACATGTATTAAATGCAATAAAAGAGGTACTATTACTTTACAAAATAAATAAAATGTCTATCGATACCCACCCTTGTACCTATTAATATGTGTAGTACCTACCTATCCGTAAATGTACCCCACCTAACACATTTATTATAAAACTTATAAACTATCAAATAAAACAATTTAACAATCTTCTCATATGTTTTCTTAACCAAATAGGTACCTAAATGTGATGAGGATGATTATATTAGTGAAACTATGTATGTACCTAACTCAGAAGACCATACCTAAACTGTTGCCAGAGAGTAAAACCTAGGAGCAAAGTATAGGCGTAGTTTGCTATGCTAGCTACGTCTACTATTAAAAAATCTTTGACTGAAACCAATCAACCATCAACCTATTCAGTGTACTTATACTAGAGTTGCCACGAATAATGATTTGGCCGAATAACGAACATTCGGCTTCCCCCTCGGCCGAATGGCCGAATATTCGGCGGCTGAACATTCGGCCACATGATTTGATTTTTATTTGAAAACTGCTCACCTGAATCGGACGGCAGACCTATACAAATGGTGGTCAGCAAGCGCCAAATCATACCCAGTACTCACGAAATTCGCAAAGATTTATCTATCGTCTCCTGGCAGCAGTGTCTATAGTAAGAGACTTTTTTCAGAAGCGGGTATTATTTATGAAGAAAAGCGCAATCGTTTACTTTCAATGCTTAAAAAAAATGTTTTTATCCATCATACATAACTTACCATATTGGTAGATTTAGTGTTAATATTGTATTTATGATTAAAGTATTGCATTTTTTAATAATATGTGGTTTTTTATTTTCCATTTTGTATTATTCGGTATTCGGCCGAATAGTAGACACTATTCGAATAATCAAAAAAGTGGCCGGATAGGCCGAATACCGAATATTCGTGGCATCTCTTGTGTATACCTAGGTACGTAGACCTAAAGAAATAATCATATCAGAATATCTCAAAATTGATGAACCATGCACCGGCAATGCTACCTTCCACTCCACTGGGATGGGAATGTGTTGTCTTGCCAGAGTTGCCAGTTATCCTCATTGGGCAATTTAGTACAGTTGGGGATTTTTTAGTGCGCCTGGGGCGGGGCAGCAGCGGCGGCCGGCTCTTGAATTAGATAGTAGGACATTTCACTAAAATAAAACACTTATTTACAAATGAATTTTTATTTAGACACAGAATAATGATATATCTTTATAATCATAAAATTAGGAAGGCCCATATTAACTTTCTTTTGTTAAAATGTTTTGTTGGATTGTGCTGAGCATCAATTGATGTATTTGCTCCTTCCTAATGTCATCATTGAGAAGATTTAACATTTTTATGTTATGTTCTTCCTCTTCAAAGGAATGCTCTTTTTTAGCTATTTCCTTTTGAAGCTGTACCAGCTCTAATTGTGCTGCGCTTAAGGATTTTGGGTTCCATGTGCTCCATTTGTTATGTGAATCTGCAAAAAATAACTGATTTAAATCACACTGCTAATTCATGGTATAAAATGGCAAACAGACAAACTATACATAATATATACTTATAATCTAACTAAAGTCATGGTTTTGAAAAAAGGCAATGGAGCATTAAATTCCTGTCATAATAAGGAAACTAGCTATAGATAAGGTATCTATAGCTAGTTTATTTCATCTTCAACATTATTATAATTAAAATGAAATGATTCATCCAACTGAGAGCTTTCTTGATTAACATTGAAATCTGAAACAGAAATAAATAACCTACATTAATATATTTGAACACTGACTGGGTACTGTACCAGTATGCTGGGCGCTGGGTGGGTAGCCCGGCTTTTGGCTTAAAAGTTATTCCCGCTGTACATAGAAATGGCACAGGCGCACAGCTTCTATAGCGGGAATAACTTGAGTCAGGGGTACCTACTGAAATTTGTAGAACGTTCACGTTTCTTGGATAATTCCATTTTCTGATTCATTATAAATAAATTCACAAAAGAACACGAATCGAATATTGATTGATATTGTTAGATTAGAATGAAATGAATGATAAATAACACGGTTTAAAGTTTAAACCGTGTTATTTATCATTCATTTCATAGAGGTATTGTATACATTGTAATAAGTACCTGGGTATATCAGTTATCCTTAACATAAGCTTATCTTACTACATAAATAAATAGGTACCTACCGAATTGATTGATTTTGAATTTTATCCCTAGCAACGATAAAAATACAACAGAATATGTACCATTCTGTTGAATTTTTATCGTTGCTAGATAAATTGCACTTCTTTATTTAGAATATAGTTAGTGACGACGACGCGACGGTTTGTGCATGTACAAATGTACAAACCGTCGTCGTCAGTCCTTCGTTGGAGGTATGCTTAACTTGCTAAAAATAGGATTAATTTCATCATCATCAGCCTATGTTAGGCGTCCCCCAATGAGCGCCACTGAACTGGTGGACCAGCCCTATCGTGAGTATCCACGTCTCAGCTCAGTAGGTAAGTATTATTATAATATATAAAGCTAGACTACCACTCACTGACTGACTGATTGACTGATTGACTGACTTATTGACATAATTGTTCGCCTTGATGGTGGATGGAAAGGTATGTTTTTTTTTACGGAATCGTATAGGGGAGGTAAAAGTCTCCTAGGGAAAATTCCGACTTTTTGACATTTGCCCCCCCAAGACCCCCCCAGAGGGGGGGCTCCCGCATGGAGCAATATTGCTTAATTTTTTTATGGGGGTTGTATAGAGGGGGACAAGTGATTTTGATTGCATAGAAAATTTTGCCCCCCCCCTTCCCCCCAGGACCCCCCCTTTTGAGTGTGCTACCAGATGCAGTCGCGATAGAGGGGTTCTGATTGCGGGGTCGTATAGAGGGTTTCTCTTCGTTTTGGAAGAAAAAAAATTGGAACCCCCCTTTGACCCCCTTTTTTGCCCCCCCTTTCCATCTCCAAAACGGATAGACTTGGAAGAAATTTTTTTTCACAGTCTTGTAGAGGAGGACAAATGGTTTTGAATGACAAAAACAAATTGCCCCCTTTTGCCCCCCAGACCCCCTTTTTTTAGGAAAAACCGAAAATTGGCCTATTTTTGACCTTTTTTTTCGCCGCGATGCGATGCGACCGGGGGGAACAGCACGTCGAGCGAAGCGAGCCGTGCTGTGACCCCCCCAATGACCCCCCAAGACCCCCTCAACTATAACCCGGGGTAGCATTGCGGCGAGCGAAGCGAGCCGCAATGCGAACAAGGGGAACGGCACGGCGAGCGAAGCGAGCCGTGCCGTGACCCCCCCCACGCCCCCAGCCCCCCTGTACCCCCTCCCCCAACCAAAAAATCTGATATGGGTATCGTTTTTTAATTACTTGGGGTGAGGATTTCGATTTCGATGCGACCAAGGGGAACAGCACGGCGAGCGAAGCGAGCCGTGCTGTGACCCCCCCCGACAACCCCCAAGACCCCCTCACACTTAACCCAGGGGAGCATTGCGGCGAGCGAAGCGAGCCGCAATGCGACCAAGGGGAACGGCACGGCGAGCGAAGCGAGCCGTGCCGTGTCCCCCCCACGCCCCCAGCCCCCCTGTACCCCTTCCCTTAACCAAAAAATCTGATATGGGTATCATAAGCGAGCCGCAATGTCACCAAGGGGAACGGCACGGCGAGCGAAGCGAGCCGTGCTGTGACCCCCCAATGACCCCCCAAGACCCCCTCAACTATAACCCGGGGGAGTATTGCGGCGAGCGAAGCGAGCCGCAATGCGACCAAGGGGAACAGCACGGCGAGCGAAGCGAGCCGTGCTGTGACCCCCCGACGACCCCCCAAGACCCCCTCACCCTTAACCCAGGGGAGCATTGTGGCGAGCGAAGCGAGCCGCAATGCGACCAAGGGGAACGGCACGGTGAGCGAAGCGAGCCGTGCTGTGACCCCCCCAAGACCCCCTCAACTATAATTTTTTTTCGGGTGGAGCATTGCGGCGAGCGAAGCGAGCCGCGATGCAACCTCGGGGAACAGCACGGCGAGCGAAGCGAGCCGTCCTGTGACCCCCCTGACGACCCCCTAAGACCCCCTCACTTATAACCCCGGGTTATAAGTGAGGGGGTCCCCCACGCCCCCAGCTCCCCTGAACTTCCTCCCCAATCAAAAAATCTGACATGGGTATCGTTTTCGAGTAACTTGAACTCGTAGATTACGAAAAAGATATCCATTTCCAAATCCAAGATGGCTGACATTTTTTCATCGCAAAATTTTCTCATGGCTATCGATTTCAAACAAAATAATTAAAGGTGTAGATCACGACAAGGGGAATACAATGAAAAAAAACTCAATACCTATACACAACCCCCGCGAGCTGCTTGCAGCTCGCGCACATCTAACAACTAGTCACGCAACGCGGCGCAGCCGCGTTGCCCTAAAGTATACAACTAAACTACCACTGACTGATTCACGTACTGACATAGTTGTTCACCCTGATGGTGGAGGAGAAGGTATGTTTTTTTTTGCAGATTCATTAAGAGATGCTCAATTCGACTGGGGGAAAAATCGTATTTTTCCAAATTTCCCCCTCCTTCCCCCTCAAAAGGGGGTAAACACAAACATCGATTTTGCTCAGGATTGGGGTTAGCTGGAGTAATTTTTTTTTCGGGGATACGAAGCAGGGAGGCTCGCGAAGCGAGCCGACCTGTTTCTTTTCCTCCAAATTGTCCCCCCACTGCGTGGCGTTTGAAGCAAACCACGCAAAGGGGATTAAGCGACATTATCTCAGGGTTGGGAGTAGCTGAAGTAAACATTTTTTCAGGGATAGGAAGCAGGGAGGCTCGCGGAGCGAGCCGACCAGTTTCCTATCCTCCAAGTTGTCCCCCCACTGCGTGGCGAGCGAAGCAAACCACGTAAAGGAGATTAAGCGACGCGGCTCGCGAAGCGAGTCGCGATTTATCTCAGGATTGGGAGTAGCTGGAGTAAATTTTTTTTCGGAGGTTGGAAGCAGGGAGGCTCGCGAAGCGAGCCGACTGGTTTCCCTTCCTCCAAGTTGCCCCCACCCCCACTAACGGGGGGAAAGCAACGCTTGTGCAGAACAGATACAGTGCGGCTCGCGAAGCGAGCCGTGCTGCATCTCCTCTTTCCAGAATATTGTCCCCAGGATGCCCCCTACCCCCTTCACTGCATGGCGAACGCTGAGGCGCATTCTATTACCATCTCGTACTCCGTTGTAGTTCCAGGTATGCCTTCTACTCTGCCCTGGACGTCTTCTCGGATCTTGCCTTCGTAGCGCGCGGTGCGGTTGCCGCCAACCCAATCGGTGCCATGGTCGTGTTGCGCACAGAGGACGCGCGAACAGTCGTAGCGGCGGACGAGGTGTATTCGGGGTGCGCGGCGGGTGCGCGGTGGGTGCGCGGCGGGTGCGCGGAGGGTGCGCGGCGTGTGCGCGGCCTTGTGCCGCTTAAATTCTTATTAAAATAAAGGGTACGTTAAAAGGGCATAAAACCATAAAACTAATTTAATTAATACTAAACCTTATTTCGGTAGACTCATGGTTCAAAACTCAATAAAATAAACAGTGATAAAAATGAATATCTACTTTGTCTACTTAGCAAAAGATGGCGCTTTTGCCAAATATTTTTTAGTCTCTATTCCCAGGAAATAAGATTACTAATACAATGGCTGCCTTTCTTGATTATCCACAACACAAAGCTACTTAACAAGAGATGGCGCTATTGATAGCAATAGCGCTTTTATTATAGTCTCTAACAACGGGCCATAAGATCGATAATACAATGGCTGTTTATCGATTACCCAGAAAACATAGCTACTGCCTTAGTGATGTACCAATGAGAATACAAGACGAATCTATCGATATCGATTATTACCTACTGATGAATAACGAAATAGGTACGTCAGGTTATATTTGTGGTGGTCGAAATAAAAAGCTAGCCTTTTCTTTTATTCTTTAATGACAATGAATGAAAATTTATTGTCCTTGAAATAGGACGTACTTGTTAAATAACTGTCTTTTCGTAAGTTTTACGTTTAATTTTAATAAATGATGGATACGCACATTTATGGCTTTTATCAAATCACTGACATGGTTTTACGAGAATCTGTCCGACTTGATGAAAGTTTATATTTTCGAACAGTTTTTCTCCAACATACTTACGTAATATTTTCATTATTATAAATTCTTTTTTTATTACCCTTCCATAGTATAAAATACATCCAGATTAAATCATCACAAAAACAAAACAAAAATTAACGCCCTAAAACATACTTAAATGGATAATGTTTACGAAATCATAACCATTAAAGTTATCGATAGCACATTTTGTGTTTATTACGGCACATCCCTAATTCAGTAGCGAAAGTTGCGGTTTAAGAAAAACCGACCTTAAGTGTTATGATTCACTGTCTATTTTTCTATTTCTGTTTTCTATTTTTGTTTGACGAACAAATTATTATCGTGTCTACAGATACAAAATCAAAGATAATGTAAACGCTTTACTACAAACATCGACTACGTATAATAGACGCCTAATACCTATTTATTCACTGTGCAAACAAGTCTGTCAACCAACTGAGGTGAGCGGGCGCGGGGAAGTGAGTGCTCATTGGTTCGTTCAAGGTTGCGACAAATCATGACCATTATTAGTGATGGGGTAAGTACTATGAAAACAATCGATACTTGCAACAAGGTATATTTACTTTGACGATTTGACGACCGATGTGGCGCGGCGGGCGAGGGCTGCCTGCGGCGCAGGAGGTTGTGGGTTCGATTCCCGCCTGGGGTCAAATATTTCTACGATCTGCAAGTACCTATTTGTTTCGGGTGTTTTGGGTATTTTCTATGTATGTATAATAAAAAATATCTATCTATAAACCTAATGTGTTGTATTGTATTAAGTTGATCAGTCATCTTAGTAACCATAAAAAAATTCAGCAATATGGCTCTATGTAGGAGCCCCTCCACTGGGGGGGGGGGGATCTTGAGTATTGCACTATTTGCTACCGCCTTCTCAGAGAAGAAAGGAAAGCAAATACAGAATTGATTATGAAAGAAAGAGATGCACAGTTGACCTCGACAGTTGACCTCAACCGGCCAACCAAATTAAGGTGAGCTCCGTCAGGAGCCATTGAGTAAGCGAGCGCAGAGATTGTCACGGGTCACTGGTCTGGTCGTTACTGATCGAACGTTAGTGGGCGTGGATTTTTATAAGATCTCTTTTCCTTATGTGATGTCTAAAATCGTTCGCCCTGTATTAGATGTCTAGGGTACGTAGTCGATGACTACAAAAGAATCAAAAAAGGCGTTCAACTTAACAAAGAGTTTCTATACAGTAAATTTTTATCAAACCTTTGTTGTCAAAAGAGCGTTGCTAGGCAACCACGTTTATTTAGAAAAAATGGCGTATTGATATGCAAGGAATTTTATAAGTACATTTTTCACACCTTGGGTTACATTATTGGAGTTTTAGTAAGGATCCCTTACATTTTTTGAAAATATAATATAGCCTATGTTCACCACGCATATTTAGGCTTCCTAACGGTGATATCATTTTTCTGTGCTGTGACCCCCCCAATGACTCCCAAGACCCCCCAAGACCCCCTCAACTATAATTTTTTTTTCGGGTGGAGCATTGCGGCGAGCGAAGTGAGCCGTGCTGTGACCCCCCCAATGACCCCCCAAGACCCCCTCAACTATAATTTTTTTACGGGTGGAGCATTGCGGCGAGCGAAGCGAGCCGCGATGCGACCTCGGGGAACAGCACGGCTCGCTTCGCTCGCCGTGCTGTGACCCCCCCGACGACTCCCCTAAGACCACACTTATAATTCGGGGGAGCATTGTGGCGAGCGAAGCGAGCCACAATGCGACCAAGGGGAACGGCACGGCGAGCGAAGCGAGCCGTGCCGTGACCCCCCCCCCCCCACGCCCCCAGCTCCCCTGAATTTCCTCCCCAATCAAAAAATCTGACATGGGTATCGTTTTCGAGTAACTTGAACTCGTAGATTACGAAAAAGATGTCCATTTCCAAATCCAAGATGGCTGACATCTCTATATCGCAGTTTATACTCGCTTTGAGACGGGCACCCACATAATATGGGAATCGTTTTCGAATAATTCGCATACGTAGATTACGAAAAAGATGTCCATTTCCAAATCCAAGATGGCTGACATTTTTTCATCGCAAAAGTTTCTCATGGCTATCGATTTCAAACAAAATAATTAAAGGTGTAGATCACGACAAGGGGAATACAATGAAAAACAACTCAACACCCACACACAACCCCCGCGAGCTGCTTGCAGCTCGCGCACATCTAACAACTAGTCACGCAACGCGGCGCAGCCGCGTTGCCCTAAAGTATACAACTAAACTACCACTGACTGATTCACGTACTGACATAGTTGTTCACCCTGATGGTGGAGGAGAAGGTATGTTTTTTTTTGCAGATTCATTAAGAGATGCTCAATTCGACTGGGGGAAAAATCGTATTTTTCCAAATTTCCCCCTCCTTCCCCCTCAAAAGGGGGTAAACGCAAACATCGATTTTGCTCAGGATTGGGGTTAGCTGGAGTATTTTTTTTTTCGGGGATACGAAGCAGGGAGGCTCGCGAAGCGAGCCGACCTGTTTTCTTTCCTCCAAGTTGTCCCCCCACTGCGTGGCGTTTGAAACAAACCACGCAAAGGGGATTAAGCGACATTATCTCAGGGTTGGGAGTAGCTGAAGTAAACATTTTTTCAGGGATAGGAAGCAGGGAGGCTCGCGGAGCGAGCCGACCAGTTTCCTATCCTCCAAGTTGTCCCCCCACTGCGTGGCGAGCGAAGCAAACCACGTAAAGGAGATTAAGCGACGCGGCTCGCGAAGCGAGTCGCGATTTATCTCAGGATTGGGAGTAGCTGGAGTAAATTTTTTTTCGGAGGTTGGAAGCAGGGAGGCTCGCGAAGCGAGCCGACCGGTTTCCCTTCCTCCAAGTTGCCCCCACCCCCACTAACGGGGGGAAAGCAACGCTTGTGCAGAACAGATACAGCGCGGCTCGCGAAGCGAGCCGTGCTGCATCTCCTCTTTCCAGAATATTGTCCGGCGGGTGCGTGGCGGGTGCGCGGCGGGCGCGGCGGGTGCGTGGCGGGTGCGCGGCGGGCATGGCGGGTGCTTGGCGTGTGCGCGGCGGGCGCGGCGGGTGCGCGGCGGGTGCGCGGCGTGTGCGCGGCGGGCGTGGCGGGTGCGTGGCGTGTGCGCGGCGGGCGCGGCGGGTGCGCGGCGGGTGCACGGCGGGTGCACGGCGGGCGCGGCTGGTGCGCGGCGGGTGCGCGGTGGGTGCGCGGCGGGTGCTCGGCGTGTGCGTGGCGGGTGCGCGGCGCGCACCCGCCGCTTAAATTCTTATTAAAATAAAGAGTACGTTAAAAGGGCATAAAACCATAAAACTAATTTCATTAATATTAAACCTTATTTCGGTAGACACATGGTTCAAAACTCAATAAAATAAACAGTGATAAAAATGAATATCTACTTTGTCTACTTAGCAAAAGATGGCGCTTTTGCCAAATATTTTTTAGTCTCTATTCCCAGGAAATAAGATTACTAATACAATGGCTGCCTTTCTTGATTATCCACAACACAAAGCTACTTAACAAGAGATGGCGCTATTGATAGCAATAGCGCTTTTATTATAGTCTCTAACAACGGGCAATAAGATCGATAATACAATGGCTGTTTATCGATTACCCAGAAAACATAGCTACTGCCTTAGTGATGTACCAATGAGAATACGAGACGAATCTATCGATATCGATTATTACCTACTGATGAATAACGAAATAGGTACGTCAGGTTATATTTGTGGTGGTCGAAATAAAAACCTTGCCTTTTCTTTTATTCTTTAATGACAATGAATGAAAATTTATTGTCCTTGAAATAGGACGTATTTGTTAAATAACTGTCTTTTCGTAAGTTTTACGTTTAATTTTAATAAATGATGGATACGCACATTTATGGCTTTTATCAAATCACTGACATGGTTTTACGGGAATCTGTCCGACTTGATGAAAGTTTATATTTTCGAACAGTTTTTCTCCAACATACTTACGTAATATTTTCATTATTATAAATTCTTTTTTTATTACCCTTCTATAGTATAAAATACATCCAGATTAAATCATCACAAAAACAAAACAAAAATTAACGCCCTAAAACATACTTAAATGGGTAATGTTTACGAAATCATAACCATTAAAGTTATCGATAGCACATTTTGTGTTTATTACGGCACATCCCTAATTCAGTAGCGAAAGTTGCGGTTTAAGAAAAACCGACCTTAAGTGTTATGACTCACTGTCTATTTTTCTATTTCTGTTTTCTATTTTTGTTTGACGAACAAATTATTATCGTGTCTACAGATACAAAATCAAAGATAATGTAAACGCTTTACTACAAACATCGACTACGTATAATAGACGCCTAATACCTATTTATTCACTGTGCAAACAAGTCTGTCAACCAACTGAGGTGAGCGGGCGCGGGGAAGTGAGTGCTCATTGGTCCGTTCAAGGTTGCGACAAATCATGACCATTATTAGTGATGGGGTAAGTACTATGAAAACAATCGATACTTGCAACAAGGTATATTTACTTTGACGATTTGACGACCGATGTGGCGCGGCGGGCGAGGGCTGCCTGCGGCGCAGGAGGTTGTGGGTTCGATTCCCGCCTGGGGTCAAATATTTCTACGATCTGCAAGTACCTATTTGTTTCGGGTGTTTTGGGTATTTTCTATGTATGTATAATAAAAAATATCTATCTATATACCTAATGTGTTGTATTGTATTAAGTTGATCAGTCATCTTAGTAACCATAAAAAAATTCAGCAATATGGCTTTATGTAGGAGCCCCCCACTGGGGGGGGGGGGGATCTTGAGTATTGCACTATTTGCCCCCGCCTTCTCAGAGAAGAAAGGAAAGCAAATACAGAATTGATTATGAAAGAAAGAGATGCACAGTTGACCTCGACAGTTGACCTCAACCGGTCAACAAAATTAAGGTGAGCTCCGTCAGGAGCCATTGAGTAAGCGAGCGCAGAGATTGTCACGGGTCACTGGTCTGGTCGTTACTGATCGAACGTTAGTGGGCGTGGATTTTTATAAGATCTCTTTTCCTTATGTGATGTCTAAAATTGTTCGCCCTGTATTAGATGTCTAGGGTACGTAGTCGATGACGACATAACAATCAAAAATAGGCGTTCAATTTAACAAAAAGTTTCCATACAGTAAATTGTTATCAAACCTTTGTTGTCAAAAGAGCGTTGCTAGGCAACCACGTTTATTTAGAAAAAATGGCGTATTGATATGCAAGGAATTTTATAAGTACATTTTTCACACCTTGGGTTACATTATTGGAGTTTTAGTAAGGATCCCTTACTTTTTTGAAAATATAATATAGCCTATGTTCACCACGCATATTTAGGCTTCCTAACGGTGATATTATTTTTCTGTGCTGTGACCCCCCCAATGACCTCCCAAGACCCCCTCAACAATATTTTTTTTTCGGGTGGAGCATTGTGGCGAGCGAAGCGAGCCGCGATGCGACCTCGGGGAACAGCACGGCGAGCGAAGCGAGCCGTGCTGTGACCCCCCGACGACCCTCCTAAGACCCCCTCTCTTATAACCCGGGGGAGCATTGTGGCGAGCGTAGCGAGCCACAATGCGACCAAGGGGAACGGCACGGCGAGCGAAGCGAGCCGTGCCGTGACTCCCTCATGCCCCCAGCCTCCCTGTACCCCCTCCCCCAACCAAGAACCTGATATGGGTATCGTTTTAGACTAACTTGGGGGTGAGGATTTCGAATTCGATGCGAACAAGGGGAACAGCACGGCGAGCGAAGCGAGCCGTGCTGTGACCCCCCGACGACCCCCCAAGACCCCTCACATTTAACCCAGGGGAGCATTGCCGCGAGCGAAGTGAGCCACAATGCGACCCCCCCCCCCACGCCCCCAGCCCACCTGAACTTCCTCCCCAACTAAAAAATCTGACATGGGTATCGTTTTCGAGTAACTTGAACTCGTAGATTACGAAAATGATGTCAATTTCCAAATCCAAGATGACTGACATTTTTTAATCGCAGTAATTCCCTCTTGGATATCGATTTCAAACAAAATAATTAAAGGTGTAGATCACGACAAGGGGAATACAATGAAAAACAACTCAACACCCACACACAACCCCCGCGAGCTGCTTGCAGCTCGCGCACATCTAACAACTAGTCACGCAACGCGGCGCAGCCGCGTTGCCCTAAAGTATACAACTAAACTACCACTGACTGATTCACGTACTGACATAGTTGTTCTCCCTGATGGTGGAGGAGAAGGTATGTTTTTTTTTGCAGATTCATTAAGAGATGCTCAATTCGACTGGGGGAAAAATCGTATTTTTCCAAATTTCCCCCTCCTTCCCCCTCAAAAGGGGGTAAACGCAAACATCGATTTTGCTCAGGATTGGGGTTAGCTGGAGTAATTTTTTTTTCGGGGATACGAAGCAGGGAGGCTCGCGAAGCGAGCCGATCTGTTTCCTTTCCTCCAAGTTATCCCCCCACTGCGTGGCGTTTGAAGCAAACCACGCAAAGGGGATTAAGCGACATTATCTCAGGGCTGGGAGTAGCTGAAGTAAACATTTTTTCAGGGATAGGAAGCAGGGAGGCTCGCGGAGCGAGCCGACCAGTTTCCTATCCTCCAAGTTGTCCCCCCACTGCGTGGCGAGCGAAGCAAACCACGTAAAGGAGATTAAGCGACGCGGCTCGCGATTTATCTCAGGATTGGGAGTAGCTGGAGTAAATTTTTTTTCGGAGGTTGGAAGCAGGGAGGCTCGTGAAGCGAGCCGACCGGTTTCCCTTTCTCCAAGTTGCCCCCACCCCCACTAACGGGGGGAAAGCAACGCTTGTGCAGAACAGATACAGTGCGGCTCGCGAAGCGAGCCGTGCTGCATCTCCTCTTTCCAGAATATTGTCCCCAGGATGCCCCCTACCCCCTTCACTGCATGGCGAACGCTGTCCGTTGTAGTTCCAGGTACGCCTTCTTCTCTGCCCTGGACGTCTTCTCGGATCTTGCCTTCGTAGCGCGCGGTGCGGTTGCCGCCAACCCAATCGGTGCCATGGTCGTGTTGCGCACAGAGGACGCGCGAACGAGCCGTGCTGCATCTCCTCTTTCCAGAATATTGTCCCCAGGATGCCCCCTACCCCCTTCACTGCATGGCGAACGCTGTCCGTTGTAGTTCCAGGTACGCCTTCTTCTCTGCCCTGGACGTCTTCTCGGATCTTGCCTTCGTAGCGCGCGGTGCGGTTGCCGCCAACCCAATCGGTGCCATGGTCGTGTTGCGCACAGAGGACGCGCGAACAGTCGTAGCGGCGGACGAGGTGTATTCGGGGTCCGCGACGGGTGCGTACGCGGGCGCGGAGGGCGCGGCGGGCGCGGCGGGTGCGCGGCGGGTGCGCGGCGGGTGCGCGGCGGGTGCGATGCGGGCGCGGCGGGTGCGCGGCGGGCGCGGCGGGTGCGCGGCGGGTGCGCGGCGGGTTCGCGGCGAGCGCGGCGGGTGCTCGGCGGGTGCGCGGCGGGTGCGCGGCGGGCGCGGCAGGTGCGCGGGTGCGCGGCGGTTGCGCGGCGGGTGCGCGGCGGGTGCGCGGCGGTTGCGCGGCGGGTGCGCGGCGCACACCCGCCGCTTAAATTCGTATTAAAATAAAGAGTACGTTAAAAGGGCATAAAACCATAAAACTAATTTTATTAATATTAAACCTTATTTCGGTAGACACATGGTTCAAAACTCAATAAAATAAACAGTGATAAAAATGAATATCTACTTTGTCTACTTAGCAAAAGATGGCGCTTTTGCCAAATATTTTTTAGTCTCTATTCCCAGGAAATAAGATTACTAAATACAATGGCTGCCTTTCTTGATTATCCAAAACACAAAGCTACTTAACAAGAGATGGCGCTATTGATAGCAATAGCGCTTTTATTATAGTCTCTAACAACGGGCAATAAGATCGATAATACAATGGCTGTTTATCGATTACCCAGAAAACATAGCTACTGCCTTAGTGATGTACCAATGAGAATACGAGACGAATCTATCGATATCGATTATTACCGGTACGGTACGTCAGGTTATATTTGTGGTGGTCGAAATAAAAAGCTTGCCTTTTCTTTTATTCTTTAATGACAATGAATGAAAATTTATTGTCCTTGAAATAGGACGTATTTGTTAAATAACTGTCTTTTCGTAAGTTTTACGTTTAATTTTAATAAATGATGGATACACACATTTATGGCTTTTATCAAATCACTGACATGGTTTTACGGGAATCTGTCCGACTTGATGAAAGTTTATATTTTCGAACAGTTTTTCTCCAACATACTTACGTAATATTTTCATTATTATAAATTCTTTTTTTATTACCCTTCTATAGTATAAAATACATCCAGATTAAATCATCACAAAAACAAAACAAAAATTAACGCCCTAAAAAATACTTAAATGGGTAATGTTTACGAAATCATAACCATTAAAGTTATCGATAGCACATTTTGTGTTTATTACGGCACATCCCTAATTCAGTAGCGAAAGTTGCGGTTTAAGAAAAACCGACCTTAAGTGTTATGACTCACTGTCTATTTTTCTATTTCTGTTTTCTATTTTTGTTTGACGAACAAATTATTATCGTGTCTACAGATACAAAATCAAAGATAATGTAAACGCTTTACTACAAACATCGACTACGTATAATAGACGCCTAATACCTATTTATTCACTGTGCAAACAAGTCTGTCAACCAACTGAGGTGAGCGGGCGCGGGGAAGTGAGTGCTCATTGGTCCGTTCAAGGTTGCGACAAATCATGACCATTATTAGTGATGGGGTAAGTACTATGAAAACAATCGATACTTGCAACAAGGTATATTTACTTTGACGATTTGACGACCGATGTGGCGCGGCGGGCGAGGGCTGCCTGCGGCGCAGGAGGTTGTGGGTTCGATTCCCGCCTGGGGTCAAATATTTCTACGATCTGCAAGTACCTATTTCTTTCGGGTGTTTTGGGTATTTTCTATGTATGTATAATAAAAAATATCTATCTATATACCTAATGTGTTGTATTGTATTAAGTTGATCAGTCATCTTAGTAACCATAAAAAAATTCAACAATATGGCTCTATGTAGGAGCCCCCCACTGGGGGGGGGGGGGGGGGATCTTGAGTATTGCACTATTTGCCCCCGCCTTCTCAGAGAAGAAAGGAAAGCAAATACAGAATTGATTATGAAAGAAAGAGATGCACAGTTGACCTCGACAGTTGACCTCAACCGGTCAACAAAATTAAGGTGAGCTCCGTCAGGAGCCATTGAGTAAGCGAGCGCAGAGATTGTCACGGGTCACTGGTCTGGTCGTTACTGATCGAATGTTAGTGGGCGTGGATTTTTATAAGATCTCTTTTCCTTATGTGATGTCTAAAATTGTTCGCCCTGTATTAGATGTCTAGGGTACGTAGTCGATGACTACATAAGAATCAAAAAAAGGCGTTCAATTTAACAAAAAGTTTCCATACAGTAAATTGTTATCAAACCTTTGTTGTCAAAAGAGCGTTGCTAGGCAACCACGTTTATTTAGAAAAAATGGCGTATTGATATGCAAGGAATTTTATAAGTACATTTTTCACACCTTGGGTACATTATTGGAGTTTTAGTAAGGATCCCTTACTTTTTTGAAAATATAATATAGCCTATGTTCACCACGCATATTTAGGCTTCCTAACGGTGATATTATTTTTCTGTGCTGTGACCCCCCCAATGACCTCCCAAGACCCCCCAAGACCCCCTCAACTATAATTTTTTTACGGGTGGAGCATTGCGGCGAGCGAAGCGAGCCGCGATGCGACCTCGGGGAACAGCACGGCTCGCTTCGCTCGCCGTGCTGTGACCCCCCCGACGACCCCCCTAAGACCCCCTCACTTATAATTCGGGGGAGCATTGTGGCGAGCGAAGCGAGCCACAATGCGACCAAGGGGAACGGCACGGCGAGCGAAGCGAGCCGTGCCGTGACCCCCCCCCACGCTCCCAGCTCCCCTGAATTTCCTCCCCAATCAAAAAATCTGACATGGGTATCGTTTTCGAGTAACTTGAACTCGTAGATTACGAAAAAGATGTCCATTTCCAAATCCAAGATGGCTGACATCTCTATATCGCAGTTTATACTCGCTTTGAGACGGGCACCCACATAATATGGGAATCGTTTTCGAATAATTCGCATACGTAGATTACGAAAAAGATGTCCATTTCCAAATCCAAGATGGCTGACATTTTTTCATCGCAAAAGTTTCTCATGGCTATCGATTTCAAACAAAATAATTAAAGGTGTAGATCACGACAAGGGGAATACAATGAAAAACAACTCAACACCCACACACAACCCCCGCGAGCTGCTTGCAGCTCGCGCACATCTAACAACTAGTCACGCAACGCGGCGCAGCCGCGTTGCCCTAAAGTATACAACTAAACTACCACTGACTGATTCACGTACTGACATAGTTGTTCTCCCTGATGGTGGATGAGAAGGTATGTTTTTTTTTGCAGATTCATTAAGAGATGCTCAATTCGACTGGGGGAAAAATCGTATTTTTCCAAATTTCCCCCTCCTTCCCCCTCAAAAGGGGGTAAACGCAAACATCGATTTTGCTCAGGATTGGGGTTACCTGGAGTAATTTTTTTTTCGGGGATACGAAGCAGGGAGGCTCGCGAAGCGAGCCGACCTGTTTTCTCTCCTCCAAATTGTCCCCCCACTGCGTGGCGTTTGAAGCAAACCACACAAAGGGGATTAAGCGACATTATCTCAGGGTTGGGAGTAGCTTAAGTAAAAATTTTTTCAGGGATAGGAAGCAGGGAGGCTCGCGGAGCGAGCCGACCAGTTTTCTATCCTCCAAGTTGTCCCCCCACTGCGTGGCGAGCGAAGCAAACCACGCAAAGGAGATTATGCGACGCGGCTCGCGAAGCGAGTCGCGATTTATCTCAGGATTGGGAGTAGCTGGAGTAATTTTTTTTTCGGAGATTGGAAGCAGGGAGGCTCGCGAAGCGAGCCGACCGGTTTCCCTTCCTCCAAGTTGCCCCCACCCCCACTAACGGGGGGAAAGCAACGCTTGCGCAGTACAGATACAGTGCGGCTCGCGAAGCGAGCCGTGCTGCATCTCCTCTTTCCAGATTATTGTCCCCAGGATGCCCCCTACCCCCTTCACTGCATGGCGAACGCTGAGGCGCATTCTAGCACCATCTCGTACTCCGTTGTAGTTCCAGGTACGCCTTCTTCTCTGCCCTGGACGTCTTCTCGGATCTTGCCTTCGTAGCGCGCGGTGCGGTTGCCGCCAACCCAATCGGTGCCATGGTCGTGTTGCACAGAGGACGCGCGAACAGTCGTAGCGGCGGACGCGCGAACAGTCGCAGCGGCGGACGAGGTGTATTCGGGGTCCGCGGCGGGTGCGTACGCGGGCGCGGAGGGCGCGGCGGGCGCGGCGGGTGCGCGGTGGGTGCGCGGCGGGCGCGGCGGGTGCGCGGCGGGCGCGGCGTGTGCGCGGCGGGCGCGGCGGGTGCGCGGCGGGCGCGGCGGGTGCGCGGCGGGCGCGGCGGGTGCGCGGCGCGCACCCGCCGCTTAAATTCTTATTAAAATAAAGAGTACGTTAAAAGGGCATAATACCATAAAACAAATTTTATTAATATTAAACCTTATTTCGGTAGACACATGGTTCAAAACTCAATAAAATAAACAGTGATAAAAATGAATATCTACTTTGTCTACTTAGCAAAAGATGGCGCTTTTGCCAAATATTTTTTAGTCTTTATTCCCAGGAAATAAGATTACTAATACAATGGCTGCCTTTCTTGATTATCCACAACACAAAGCTACTTAACAAGAGATGGCGCTATTGATAGCAATAGCGCTTTTATTATAGTCTCTAACAACGGGCAATAAGATCGATAATACAATGGCTGTTTATCGATTACCCAGAAAACATAGCTACTGCCTTAGTGATGTACCAATGAGAATACGAGACGAATCTATCGATATCGATTGTTACCTACTGATGAATAACGAAATAGGTACGTCAGGTTATATTTGTGGTGGTCGAAATAAAAAGCTTGCCTTTTCTTTTATTCTTTAATGACAATGAATGAAAATTTATTGTCCTTGAAATAGGACGTATTTAATAAATAACTGTCTTTTCTAAGTTTTACGTTTAATTTTATTAAATGATGGATACGCACATTTATGGCTTTTATCAAATCACTGACATGGTTTTACGGGAATCTGTCCGACTTGATGAAAGTTTATATTTTCGAACAGTTTTTCTCCAACATACTTACGTAATATTTTCAATATTATAAATTCATTTTTTATTACCCTTCCATAGTATAAAATACATCCTGATTAAATCATCACAAAAACAAAACAAAAATTAACGCCCTAAAACATACTTAAATGGGTAATGTTTACGAAATCATAACCATTAAATCGTTATCGATAGCACATTTGTGTTTATTACGGCACATCCCTAATTCAGTAGCGAAAGTTGCGGTTTAAGAAAAACCGACCTTAAGTGTTATGACTCACTGTCTATTTTTCTATTTCTGTTTTCAATTTTTGTTTGACGAACAAATTATTATCGTGTCTACAGATACAAAATCAAAGATAATGTAAACGCTTTACTACAAACATCGACTACGTATAATAGACGCCTAATACCTATTTATTCACTGTGCAAACAAGTCTGTCAACCAACTGAGGTGAGCGGGTGCGGGGAAGTGAGTGCTCATTGGTCCGTTCAAGGTTGCGACAAATCATGACCATTATTAGTGATGGGGTAAGTACTATGAAAACAATCGATACTTGCAACAAGGTATATTTACTTTGACGATTTGACGACCGATGTGGCGCGGCGGGCGAGGGCTGCCTGCGGCGCAGGAGGTTGTGGGTTCGATTCCCGCCTGGGGTCAAATATTTCTACGATCTGCAAGTACCTTTTTGTTTCGGGTGGTTTGGGTATTTTCTATGTATGTATAATAAAAAATATCTATCTATATACCTAATGTGTTGTATTGTATTAAGTTGATCAGTCATCTTAGTAACCATAAAAAAATTAGAAATATGGCTCTATGTAGGAGCCCCCCCACTGGGGGGGGGGGGGGGATCTTGAGTATTGCACTATTTGCGCCCGCCTTCTCAGAGAAGAAAGGAAAGCAAATACAGAATTGATTATGAAAGAAAGAGATGCACAGTTGACCTCGACAGTTGACCTCAACCGGTCAACCAAATTAAGGTGAGCTCCGTCAGGAGCCATTGAGTAAGCGAGCGCAGAAGTCACTGGTCTGGTTGTTACTGATCGAACGTTAGTGGGCGTGGATTTTTATAAGATCTCTTTTCCTTATGTGATGTCTAAAATCGTTCGCCCTGTATTAGATGTCTAGGGTACGTAGTCGATGACTACAAAAGAATCAAAAAAGGCGTTCAACTAAACAAAGAGTTTCCATACAGTAAATTGTTATCAAACCTTTGTTGTCAAAAGAGCGTTGCTACGCAACCACGTTTATTTAGAAAAAATGGCGTATTGATATGCAAGGAATTTTATTAGTACATTTTTCACACCTTGGGTTACATTATTGGTAGAGCATTGCGGCGAGCGAAGCGAGCCGCGATGCGACCTCGGGGAACAGCACGGCGAGCGAAGCGAGCCGTGCTGTGACCCCCCGACGACCCTCCTAAGACCCCCTCACTTATAACCCGGGGGAGCATTGTGGCGAGCGAAGCGAGCCACAATGCGACCAAGGGGAACGTGCCGTGACTCCCCCATGCCCCCAGCCTCCCTGTACCCCCTCCCCCAACCAAGAACCTGATATGGGTATCGTTTTTGACTAACTTGGGGGTGAGGATTTCGAATTCAATGCGAACAAGGGGAACAGCACGGCGAGCGAAGCGACCCGTGCTGTGACCCCCTCAACGACCCCCCAAGACCCCCTCACATTTAACCCAGGGGAGCATTGCCGCGAGCGAAGCGAGCCACAATGCGACCAAGGGGAACGGCACGGTCAGCGAAGCGAGCCGTGCCGTGACCCCCCCCCCCACGCCCCCAGCTCCCCTGAACTTCCTCCCCAATCAAAAAATCTGACATGGGTATCGTTTTCGAGTTACTTGAACTCGTAGATTACGAAAATGATGTCAATTTCCAAATCCAAGATGACTGACATTTTTTAATCGCAGTATTCCCTCTTGGATATCGATTGCAAACAAAATAATTAAAGGTGTAGATCACGACAAGGGGAATACAATGAAAAAAAACAACACAATACCTATAAACAACCCCCGCGAGCTGCTTGCAGCTCGCGCACATCTAACAACTAGTCACGCAACGCGGCGCAGCCGCGTTGCCCTAAATCACGCAACGCGGCGCAGCCGCGTTGCCCTAAAGTATACAACTAAACTACCACTGACTGATTCACGTACTGACATAGTTGTTCTCCCTGATGGTGGATGAGAAGGTATGTTTTTTTTTGCAGATTCATTAAGACATGCTCAATTCGACTGGGGGAAAAATCGTATTTTTCCAAATTTCCCCCTCCTTCCCCCTCAAAATGGGGTAAACGCAAACATCGATTTTGCTCAGGATTGGGGTTAGCTGGAGTAATTTTTTTTTCGGAGATACGAAGCAGGGAGGCTCGCGAAGCGAGCCGACCTGTTTTCTTTCCTCCAAATTGTCCCCCCACTGCGTGGCGAGCGAAGCAAACCACGTAAAGGAGATTAAGCGACGCGGCTCGCGAAGCGAGTCGCGATTTATCTCAGGATTGGGAGTAGCTGGAGTAAATTTTTTTTCGGAGGTTGGAAGCAGGGAGGCTCGCGAAGCGAGCCGACCGGTTTCCCTTCCTCCAAGTTGCCCCCACCCCCACTAACGGGGTGAAAGCAACGCTTGTGCAGAACAGATACAGTGCGGCTCGCGAAGCGAGCCGTGCTGCATCTCCTCTTTCCAGAATATTGTCCCCAGGATGCCCCCTACCCCCTTCACTGCATGGCGAACGCTGAGGCGCATTCTAGCACCATCTCGTACTCCGTTGTAGTTCCAGGTACGCCTTCTTCTCTGCCCTGGACGTCTTCTCGGATCTTGCCTTCGTAGCGCGCGGTGCGGTTGCCGCCAACCCAATCGGTGCCATGGTCGTGTTGCGCACAGAGGACGCGCGAACAGTCGTAGTGGCGGACGCGCGAACAGTCGTAGCGGCGGACGAGGTGTATTCGGGGTCCGCGACGGGTGCGTACGCGGGCGCGGAGTGCGCGGCGGGCGCGGCGGGTGCGCGGCGGGTGCGCGGCGGGTGCGATGCGGGCGCCGCGGGTGCGCCGCGGGTGCGCGGCGGGCGCGGCGGGTGCGCGGCGGGTGCGCGGCGAGCGCGGCTGGTGCTCGGCGGGTGCGCGGCGGGTGCGCGGCGGGCGCGGCAGGTGCGCGGGTGCGCGGCGGTTGCGCGGCGGGTGCGTGGCGGGTGCGCGGCGGGTGCGCGGCGTGTGCGCGGCGGATGCGCGGCGCACACCCGCCGCTTAAATTCGTATTAAAATAAAGAGTACGTTAAAAGGGCATAAAACCATAAAACTAATTTTATTAATATTAAACCTTATTTCGGTAGACACATGGTTCAAAACTCAATAAAATAAACAGTGATAAAAATGAATATCTACTTTGTCTACTTAGCAAAAGATGGCGCTTTTGCCAAATATTTTTTAGTCTCTATTCCCAGGAAATAAGATTACTAAGTACAATGGCTGCCTTTCTTGATTATCCACAACACAAAGCTACTTAACAAGAGATGGCGCTATTGATAGCAATAGCGCTTTTATTATAGTCTCTAACAACGGGCAATAAGATCGATAATACAATGGCTGTTTATCGATTACCCAGAAAACATAGCTACTGCCTTAGTGATGTACCAATGAGAATACGAGACGAATCTATCGATATCGATTATTACCTACTGATGAATAACGAAATAGGTACGTCAGGTTATATTTGTGGTGGTCGAAATAAAAAGCTTGCCTTTTCTTTTATTCTTTAATGACAATGAATGAAAATTTATTGTCCTTGAAATAGGACGTATTTGTTAAATAACTGTCTTTTCGTAAGTTTTACGTTTAATTTTAATAAATGATGGATACACACATTTATGGCTTTTATCAAATCACTGACATGGTTATACGGGAATCTGTCCGACTTGATGAAAGTTTATATTTTCGAACAGTTTTTCTCTAACATACTTACGTAATATTTTCATTATTATAAATTCTTTTTTTATTACCCTTCTATAGTATAAAATACATCCAGATTAAATCATCACAAAAACAAAACAAAAATTAACGCCCTAAAACATACTTAAATGGGTAATGTTTACGAAATCATAACCATTAAAGTTATCGATAGCACATTTTGTGTTTATTACGGCACATCCCTAATTCAGTAGCGAAAGTTGCGGTTTAAGAAAAACCGACCTTAAGTGTTATGACTCACTGTCTATTTTTCTATTTCTGTTTTCTTTTTTTGTTTGATGAACAAATTAGTATCGTGTCGACAGATACAAAATCAAAGATAATGTAAACGCTTTACTACAAACATCGACTACGTATAATAGACGCCTAATACCTATTTATTCACTGTGCAAACAAGTCTGTCAACCAACTGAGGTGAGCGGGCGCGGGGAAGTGAGTGCTCATTGGTTCGTTCAAGGTTGCGACAAATCATGACCATTATTAGTGATGGGGTAAGTACTATGAAAACAATCGATACTTGCAACAAGGTATATTTACTTTGACGATTTGACGACCGATGTGGCGCGGCGGGCGAGGGCTGCCTGCGGCGCAGGAGGTTGTGGGTTCGATTCCCGCCTGGGGTCAAATATTTCTACGATCTGCAAGTACCTATTTGTTTCGGGTGTTTTGGGTATTTTCTATGTATGTATAATAAAAAATATCTATCTATATACCTAATGTGTTGTATTGTATTAAGTTGATCAGTCATCTTAGTAACCATAAAAAAATTCAGCAATATGGCTCTTAGTAACCATAAAAAAATTCAGCAATATGTAGGAGCCCCTCCACTGGGGGGGGGGGGGGGGGGGGGGGATCTTGAGTATTGCACTATTTGCCCCCGCCTTCTCAGAGAATAAAGGAAAGCAAATACAGAATTGATTATGAAAGAAAGAGATGCACAGTTGACCTCGACAGTTGACCTCAACCGGCCAACCAAATTAAGGTGAGCTCCGTCAGGAGCCATTGAGTAAGCGAGCGCAGAGATTGTCACGGGTCACTGGTCTGGTCGTTACTGATCGAACGTTAGTGGGCGTGGATTTTTATAAGATCTCTTTTCCTTATGTGATGTCTAAAATCGTTCGCCCTGTATTAGATGTCTAGGGTACGTAGTCGATGACTACAAAATAATCAAAAAAGGCGTTCAACTTAACAAAGAGTTTCTATACAGTAAATTTTTATCAAACCTTTGTTGTCAAAAGAGCGTTGCTAGGCAACCACGTTTATTTAGAAAAAAATGGCGTATTGATATGCAAGGAATTTTATAAGTACATTTTTCACACCTTGGGTTACATTATTGGAGTTTTAGTAAGGATCCCTTACTTTTTTTGAAAATATAATATAGCCTATGTTCACCACGCATATTTAGGCTTCCTAACGGTGATATCATTTTTCTGTGCTGTGACCCCCCCAATGACTCCCAAGACCCCCCAAGACCCCCTCAACTATAATTTTTTTTCGGGTGGAGCATTGCGGCGAGCGAAGCGAGCCGTGCTGTGACCCCCCCAATGACCCCCCAAGACCCCCTCAACTATAATTTTTTTACGGGTGGAGCATTGCGGCGAGCGAAGCGAGCCGCGATGAGACCTCGGGGAACAGCACGGCTCGCTTCGCTCGCCGTGCTGTGACCCCCCCGACAACCCCCTAAGACCCCCTCACTTATAATTCGGGGGAGCATTGTGGCGAGCGAAGCGAGCCACAATGCGACCAAGGGGAACGGCACGGCGAGTGAAGCGAGCCGTGCCGTGACCCCCCCCCACGCCCCCAGCACCCCTGAATTTCCTCCCCAATCAAAAAATCTGACATGGGTATCGTTTTCGAGTAACTTGAACTCGTAGATTACGAAAAAGATGTCCATTTCCAAATCCAACATGGCTGACATCTCTATATCGCAGTTTATACTCGCTTTGAGACGGGCACCCACATAATATGGGAATCGTTTTCGAATAATTCGCATACGTAGATTACGAAAAAGATGTCCATTTCCAAATCCAAGATGGCTGACATTTTTTCATCGCAAAAGTTTCTCATGGCTATCGATTTCAAACAAAATAATTAAAGGTGTAGATCACGACAAGGGGAATACAATGAAAAACAACTCAACACCCACACACAACCCCCGCGAGCTGCTTGCAGCTCGCGCACATCTAACAACTAGTCACGCAACGCGGCGCAGCCGCGTTGCCCTAAAGTATACAACTAAACTACCACTGACTGATTCACGTACTGACATAGTTGTTCTCCCTGATGGTGGAGGAGAAGGTATGTTTTTTTTTGCAGATTCATTAAGAGATGCTCAATTCGACTGGGGGAAAAATCGTATTTTTCCAAATTTCCCCCTCCTTCCCCCTCAAAAGGGGGTAAACGCAAACATCGATTTTGCTCAGGATTGGGGTTAGCTGGAGTAATTTTTTTTTCGGGGATACGAAGCAGGGAGGCTCGCGAAGCGAGCCGATCTGTTTCCTTTCCTCCAAGTTGTCCCCCCACTGCGTGGCGTTTGAAGCAAACCACGCAAAGGGGATTAAGCGACATTATCTCAGGGCTGGGAGTAGCTGAAGTAAACATTTTTTCAGGGATAGGAAGCAGGGAGGCTCGCGGAGCGAGCCGACCAGTTTCCTATCCTCCAAGTTGTCCCCCCACTGCGTGGCGAGCGAAGCAAACCACGTAAAGGAGATTAAGCGACGCGGCTCGCGAAGCGAGTCGCGATTTATCTCAGGATTGGGAGTAGCTGGAGTACATTTTTTTTCGGAGGTTGGAAGCAGGGAGGCTCGCGAAGCGAGCCGACCGGTTTCCCTTCCTCCAAGTTGCCCCCACCCCCACTAACGGGGGGAAAGCAACGCTTGTGCAGAACAGATACAGCGTGGCTCGCGAAGCGAGCCGTGCTGCATCTCGTGGGGCGGGCGCGGTGGGTGCGCGGCGGGTGCATGGCGGGCGCGGCGGGTGCGCGGCGGGTGCGCGGCGGGCGCGGCGGGTGCGCGGCGGGTGCGCGGCGGGCGCGGCGGATGCGCGGCGGGTGCACGGCGGGTGCGCGGCGGGTGCACGGCGGGTGCGCGGCGGGTGCACGGCGGGTGCGCGGCTGGTGCGCGGCGGGTGCACGGCGGGTGCGTGGCGGGTGTGCGGCGAATGCGCGACGGTTGCGCGGCGTTTGCGCGGCGGGTGCGCGGCGGGTGCGCGGCGGTTGCGCGGCGGGTGCGCGGCGTGTGCGTGGCGGATGCGCGGCGCGCACCCGCCGCTTAAATTCTTATTAAAATAAAGAGTACGTTACGGGCATAAAACCATAAAACGAATTTTATTAATATTAAACCTTATTTCGGTAGACACATGGTTCAAAACTCAATAAAATAAACAGTGATAAAAATGAATATCTACTTTGTCTACTTAGCAAAAGATGGCGCTTTTGCCAAATATTTTTTAGTCTCTATTCCCAGGAAATAAGATTACTAATACAATGGCTGCCTTTCTTGATTATCCACAACACAAAGCTACTTAACAAGAGATGGCGCTATTGATAGCAATAGCGCTTTTATTATAGTCTCTAATAACGGGCAATAAGATCGATAATACAATGGCTGTTTATCGATTACCCAGAAAACATAGCTACTGCCTTAGTGATGTACCAATGAGAATACAAGACGAATCTATCGATATCGATTATTACCTACTGATGAATAACGAAATAGGTACGTCAGGTTATATTTGTGGTGGTCGAAATAAAAAGCTAGCCTTTTCTTTTATTCTTTAATGACAATGAATGAAAATTTATCGTCCTTGAAATAGGACGTACTTGTTAAATAACTGTCTTTTCGTAAGTTTTACGTTTAATTTTAATAAATGATGGATACGCACATTTATGGCTTTTATCAAATCACTGACATGGTTTGATACGGGAATCTGTCCGACTTGATGAAAGTTTATATTTTCGAACAGTTTTTCTCCAACATACTTACGTAGTATTTTCATTATTATAAATTCTTTTTTTATTACCCTTCCAAAGTATAAAATACATCCAGATTAAATCATCACAAAAACAAAACAAAAATTAACGCCCTAAAACATACTTAAATGGGTAATGTTTACAAAATCATAACCATTAAAGTTATCGATAGCACATTTGTGTTTATTACGGCACATCCCTAATTCAGTAGCGAAAGTTGCGGTTTAAGAAAAACCGACCTTAAGTGTTATGATTCACTGTCTATTTTTCTATTTCTGTTTTCTATTTTTGTTTGACGAACAAATTATTATCGTGTCTACAGATACAAAATCAAAGATAATGTAAACGCTTTACTACAAACATCGACTACGTATAATAGACGCCTAATACCTATTTATTCACTGTGCAAACAAGTCTGTCAACCAACTGAGGTGAGCGGGCGCGGGGAAGTGAGTGCTCATTGGTTCGTTCAAGGTTGCGACAAATCATGACCATTATTAGTGATGGGGTAAGTACTATGAAAACAATCGATACTTGCAACAAGGTATATTTACTTTGACGATTTGACGACCGATGTGGCGCGGCGGGCGAGGGCTGCCTGCGGCGCAGGAGGTTGTGGGTTCGATTCCCGCCTGGGGTCAAATATTTCTACGATCTGCAAGTACCTATTTGTTCCGGGTGTTTTGGGTATTTTCTATGTATGTATAATAAAAAATATCTATCTATATACCTAATGTGTTGTATTGTATTAAGTTGATCAGTCATCTTAGTAACCATAAAAAAATTCAGCAATATGGCTCTATGTAGGAGCCCCTCCACTGGGGGGGGGGGGGGGGGGGGATCTTGAGTATTGCACTATTTGCCCCCGCCTTCTCAGAGAAGAAAGGAAAGCAAATACAGAATTGATTATGAAAGAAAGAGATGCACAGTTGACCTCAACCGGCCAACCAAATTAAGGTGAGCTCCGTCAGGAGCCATTGAGTAAGCGAGCGCAGAGATTGTCACGGGTCACTGGTCTGGTCGTTACTGATCGAACGTTAGTGGGCGTGGATTTTTATAAGATCTCTTTTCCTTATGTGATGTCTAAAATCGTTCGCCCTTTATTAGATGTCTAGGGTACGTAGTCGATGACTACAAAAGAATCAAAAAAGGCGTTCAACTTAACAAAGAGTTTCTATACAGTAAATTTTTATCAAACCTTTGTTGTCAAAAGAGCGTTGCTAGGCAACCACGTTTATTTAGAAAAAATGGCGTATTGATATGCAAGGAATTTTATAAGTACATTTTTCACACCTTGGGTTACATTATTGGAGTTTTAGTAAGGATCCCTTACTTTTTTTGAAAATATAATATAGCCTATGTTCACCACGCATATTTAGGCTTCCTAACGGTGATATCATTTTTCTGTGCTGTGACCCCCCCAATGACTCCCAAGACCCCCCAAGACCCCCTCAACTATAATTTTTTTTTCGGGTGGAGCATTGCGGCGAGCGAAGCGAGCCGTGCTGTGACCCCCCCAATGACCCCCCAAGACCCCCTCAACTATAATTTTTTTACGGGTGGAGCATTGCGGCGAGCGAAGCGAGCCGCGATGCGACCTCGGGGAACAGCACGGCTCGCTTCGCTCGCCGTGCTGTGACCCTCCCGCCGACCCCCCTAAGACACCCTCACTTATAATTCGGGGGAGCATTGTGGCGAGCGAAGCGAGCCACAATGCGACCAAGGGGAACGGCACGGCGAGCGAAGCGAGCCGTGCCGTGACCCCCCCCCCCACGCCCCCAGCTCCCCTGAATTTCCTCCCCAATCAAAAAATCTGACATGGGTATCGTTTTCGAGTAACTTGAACTCGTAGATTACGAAAAAGATGTCCATTTCCAAATCCAAGATGGCTGACATCTCTATATCGCAGTTTATACTCGCTTTGAGACGGGCACTCACATAATATGGGAATCGTTTTCGAATAATTCGCATACGTAGATTACGAAAAAGATGTCCATTTCCAAATCCAAGAGGGCTGACATTTTTTCATCGCAAAAGTTTCTCATGGCTATCGATTTCAAACAAAATAATTAAAGGTGTAGATCACGACAAGGGGAATACAATGAAACACAACTCAACACCCACACACAACCCCCGCGAGCTGCTTGCAGCTCGCGCACATCTAACAACTAGTCACGCAACGCGGCGCAGCCGCGTTGCCCTAAAGTATACAACTAAACTACCACTGACTGATTCACGTACTGACATAGTTGTTCACCCTGATGGTGGAGGAGAAGGTATGTTTTTTTTTGCAGATTCATTAAGAGATGCTCAATTCGACTGGGGGAAAAATCGTATTTTTCCAAATTTCCCCCTCCTTCCCCCTCAAAAGGTGGTAAACGCAAACATCGATTTTGCTCAGGATTGGGGTTAGCTGGAGTAATTTTTTTTTCGGGGATACGAAGCAGGGAGGCTCGCGAAGCGAGCCGACCTGTTTCCTTTCCTCCAAATTGTCCCCCCACTGCGTGGCGTTTGAAGCAAACCACGCAAAGGGGATTAAGCGACATTATCTCAGGGTTGGGAGTAGCTGAAGTAAAAATTTTTTCAGGGATAGGAAGCAGGGAGGCTCGCGGAGCGAGCCGACCAGTTTCCTATCCTCCAAGTTGTCCCCCCACTACGTGGCGAGCGAAGCAATCCACGCAAAGGAGATTAAGCGACGCGGCTCGCGAAGCGAGTCGCGATTTATCTCAGGATTGGGAGTAGCTGGAGTAATTTTTTTTTCGGAGATTGGAAGCAGGGAGGCTCGCCAAGCGAGCCGACCGGTTTTCCTTCCTCCAAGTTGCCCCCACCCCCACTAACTGGGGGAAAGCAACGCTTGCGCAGAACAGATACAGTGCGGCTCGCGAAGCGAGCCGTGCTGCATCTCCTCTTTCCAGATTATTGTCCCCAGGATGCCCCCTACCCCCTTCACTGCATGGCGAACGCTGAGGCGCATTCTAGCACCATCTCGTACTCCGTTTTAGTTCCAGGTACGCCTTCTTCTCTGCCCTGGACGTCTTCTCGGATCTTGCTTTCGTAGTGTGCGGTGCGGTTGCCGCCAACCCAATCGGTGCCATGGTCGTGTTGCGCACAGAGGACACGCGAACAGTCGTAGCAGCGGACGCGCGAACAGTCGTAGCGGCGGTATTCGGGGTCCGCGGCGGGTGCGTACGCGGGCGCGGAGGGCGCGGCGGGTGCGCGGCGGGCGCGGCGGGTGCGCGGCGGGCGCGGCGGGTGCGCGGCGGGTGCGCGGCGGGCGCAGCGGATGCGCGGCGGGTGCGCGGCGGGCGCGGCGGGTGCGCGGCCGGTACGCGGCGCGCACCCGCTGCTTAAATTCTTATTAAAATAAAGAGTACGTTAAAAGGGCATAAAACCATAAAACTAATTTTATGAATATTAAACCTTATTTCGGTAGACACATGGTTCAAAACTCAAAAAAATAAACAGTGATAAAAATGAATATCTACTTTGTCTACTTAGCAAAAGATGGCGCTTTTGCCAAATATTTTTTAGTCTCTTTTCCCAGGAAATAAGATTACTAATACAATGGCTGCCTTTCTTGATTATCCACAACACAAAGCTACTTAACAAGAGATGGCGCCATTGATAGCAATAGCGCTTTTATTATAGTCTCTAACAACGGGCCATAAGATCGATAATACAATGGCTGTTTATCGATTACCCAGAAAACATAGCTACTGCCTTAGTGATGTACCAATGAGAATACGAGACGAATCTATCGATATCGATTATTACCTACTGATGAATAACGAAATAGGTACGTCAGGTTATATTTGTGGTGGACGAAATAAAAAGCTTGCCTTTTCTTTTATTCTTTAATGACAATGAATGAAAATTTATTGTCCTTGAAATAGGACGTATTTGTTAAATAACTGTCTTTTCGTAAGTTTTACGTTTAATTTTAATAAATGATGGATACACACATTTATGGCTTTTATCAAATCACTGACATGGTTTTACGGGAATCTGTCCGACTTGATGAAAGTTTATATTTTCGAACAGTTTTTCTCCAACATACTTACGTAATATTTTCAGTATTATAAATTCTTTTTTTATTACCCTTCTATAGTATAAAATACATCCAGATTAAATCATCACAAAAACAAAACAAAAATTAACGCCCTAAAAAATACTTAAATGGGTAATGTTTACGAAATCATAACCATTAAAGTTATCGATAGCACATTTTGTGTTTATTACGGCACATCCCTAATTCAGTAGCGAAAGTTGCGGTTTAAGAAAAACCGACCTTAAGTGTTTTGACTCACTGTCTATTTTTCTATTTCTGTTTTCTATTTTTGTTTGACGAACAAATTATTATCGTGTCTACAGATACAAAATCAAAGATAATGTAAACGCTTTACTACAAACATCGACTACGTATAATAGACGCCTAATACCTATTTATTCACTGTGCAAACAAGTCTGTCAACCAACTGAGGTGAGCGGGCGCGGGGAAGTGAGTGCTCATTGGTCCGTTCAAGGTTGCGACAAATCATGACCATTATTAGTGATGGGGTAAGTACTATGAAAACAATCGATACTTGCAACAAGGTATATTTACTTTGACGATTTGACGACCGATGTGGCGCGGCGGGCGAGGGCTGCCTGCGGCGCAGGAGGTTGTGGGTTCGATTCCCGCCTGGGGTCAAATATTTCTACGATCTGCAAGTACCTATTTCTTTTGGGTGTTTTGGGTATTTTCTATGTATGTATAATAAAAAATATCTATCTATATACCTAATGTGTTGTATTGTATTAAGTTGATCAGTCATCTTAGTAACCATAAAAAAATTCAGCAATATGGCTCTATGTTGGGGGGGGGGGAGGATCTTGAGTATTGCACTATTTGCCCCCGCCTTCTCAGAGAAGAAAGGAAAGCAAATACAGAATTGATTATGAAAGAAAGAGATGCACAGTTGACCTCAACCGGTCAACAAAATTAAGGTGAGCTCCGTCAGGAGCCATTGAGTAAGCGAGCGCAGAGATTGTCACGGGTCACTGGTCTGGTCGTTACTGATCGAACGTTAGTGGGCGTGGATTTTTATAAGATCTCTTTTCCTTATGTGATGTCTAAAATTGTTCGCCCTGTATTAGATGTCTAGGGTACGTAGTCGATGACTACATAAGAATCAAAAAAAGGCGTTCAATTTAACAAAAAGTTTCCATACAGTAAATTGTTATCAAACCTTTGTTGTCAAAAGAGCGTTGCTAGGCAACCACGTTTATTTAGAAAAAATGGCGTATTGATAGGCAAGGAATTTTATAAGTACATTTTTCACACCTTGGGTTACATTATTGGAGTTTTAGTAAGGATCCCTTACTTTTTTGAAAATATAATATAGCCTATGTTCACCACGCATATTTAGGCTTCCTAACGGTGATATCATTTTTCTGTGCTGTGACCCCCCCAATGACCTCCCAAGACCCCCCATGACCCCCTCAACTATAATTTTTTTTTCGGGTGGAGCATTGCGGCGAGCGAAGCGAGCCGTGCTGTGACCCCCCAAATGACCCCCCAAGACCCCCTCAACTATAATTTTTTTACGGGTGGAGCATTGCGGCGAGCGAAGCGAGCCGCGATGCGACCTCGGGGAACAGCACGGCTCGCTTCGCTCGCCGACAATGCGACCAAGGGGAACGGCACGGCGAGCGAAGCGAGCCGTGCCGTGACCCCCCCCCCCACGCTCCCAGCTCCCCTGAATTTCCTCCCCAATCAAAAAATCTGACATGGGTATCGTTTTCGAGTAACTTGAACTCGTAGATTACGAAAAAGATGTCCATTTCCAAATCCAAGATGGCTGACATCTCTATATCGCAGTTTATATTCGCTTTGAGACGGGCACCCACATAATATGGGAATCGTTTTCGAATAATTCGCATACGTAGATTACGAAAAAGATGTCCATTTCCAAATCCAAGATGGCTGACATTTTTTCATCGCAAAAGTTTCTCATGGCTATCGATTTCAAACAAAATAATTAAAGGTGTAGATCACGACAAGGGGAATACAATGAAAAACAACTCAACACCCACACACAACCCCCGCGAGCTGCTTGCAGCTCGCGCACATCTAACAACTAGTTATAATATATAAAGCTAGATTACCACTCACTGACTGACTGACTGACTTATTGACATAATTGTTCGCCTTGATGGTGGATGGGAAGGTATGTTTTTTTTTACGGTATCGTATAGGGGAGGTAAAAGTCTCCTAGGGAAAATTCCGACTTTTTGACATTTGCCCCCCCAAGACCCCCCCCTCAGGGGGGGCTCCTACGTGGAGCCATATTGCTTAATTTTTTTATGGGGGTTGTATAGAGGGGGACAAGTGATTTTGATTGCATAGAAAATTTTGACCCCCCCCCTGCCCCCAGGACCCCCCTTTTTAGTGTGCTACCAGATGCCGTCGCGATAGAGGGGTTCTGATTGCGGGGTCGTATAGAGGGTTTCTCTTCGTTTTGGAAGAAAAAAAAAATTGGACCCCCCCATTAACCCCCTTTTTTGCCCCCCCTTTCCATCTCCAAAACGGATAGACTTGGAAGAATTTTTTTTTCACAGTCATGTAGCGTAGGACAAATGGTTTTGAATGACAAAAAAAAATTGCCCCCTTTTGCCCCCCAGACCCCCTTTTTTTAGGAAAAACCGAAAATTGGCCAATTTTTAACCTATTTTTTCCGGTGGAGCATCGCGGCGAGCGAAGCGAGCCGCAATGCGACCAAGGGGAACAGCACGGCGAGCGAAGCGAGCCGTGCTGTGACCCCCCGACGACCCCCCAAGACCCCCTCACCCTTAACCCAGGGGAGCATTGTGGCGAGCGAAGCGAGCCGCAAAGCGACCAAGGGGAACGGCACGGTGAGCGAAGCGAGCCGTGCTGTGACCCCCCCAATGACCCCCCAAGACCCCCTCAACTATAACCCGGAGGAGCATTGCGGCGAGCGAAGCGAGCCGCAATGTCACCAAGGGGAACGGCACGGCGAGCGAAGCGAGCCGTGCTGTGACCCCCCCAATGACCCCCCAAGACCCCCTTAACTATAACCCGGGGGAGCATTGCGGCGAGCGAAGCGAGCCGCAATGTCACCAAGGGGAACGGCACGGCGAGCGAAGCGAGCCGCAATGTCACCAAGGGGAACGGCACGGCGAGCGAAGCGAGCCGTGCTGTGACCCCCCCAATGACCCCCCAAGACCCCCTTAACTATAACCCGGAGGAGCATTGCGGCGAGCGAAGCGAGCCGCAATGCGACCAAGGGGAACAGCACGGCGAGCGAAGCGAGCCGTGCTGTGACCTCCCGACGACCCCCCAAGACCCCCTCAACTATAATTTTTTTTCGGGTGGAGCATTGCGGCGAGCGAAGCGAGCCGCGATGCGACCTCGGGGAACTGCTGTGACCCCCCCGACGACCTCCTAAGACCCCCCCACGCCCCCAGCTCCCCTGAACTTCCTCCCCAATCAAAAAATCTGACATGGGTATCGTTTTCGAGTAACTTGAACTCGTAGATTACGAAAAAGATGTCCATTTCCAAATCCAAGATGGCTGACATTTTTTCATCGCAAAATTTTCTCATGGCTATCGATTTCAAACAAAATAATACAAGGTGTAGGCTACGACAAGGGGAATACAATAAAAAAAAAACTCAATACCTATACAATCCCCGCGAGCTGCTTGCAGCTCGCGCACATCTAACAACTAGTTATGATATATAAATACATATTATTATGTACATAAAATTTGGGTATTGTAAAGTTATTGGATACCGGTTGGTGCTAACGTTATTCGAACAAAATATCCAACTAATAACTGTTGGTAAAAAAATCCAATAACTCCCACCTCAAACTTTAAACAGGGTTTGAACTGACTGAACTGTAAAGTGTAAGTAAACAAGCAACTACAACAGGTTATGTTTCGTATTGCAATCAACGTCAAATGTCAAATACAGTTTTGTTGCTATTCTTCTCGAACACGTTGAATACCCTAGAAAGAATACACTGTCTTTCGCTTGCACACAGATAGTGTGAAGTTGGCTAGGATAAACCAAACCAAACCACTGTTTTATTTTATTCGAATGGTATGTTTTAAGAAATGGTAATAGACGATGATATGCGATTGAAAAATTGAAAATATTTTATTCACCCGATCGATAAACAGACTGATAATTATATACGCTACATAGCTATTCGACGACTTAACTGAGGATTGAAAAATCGGCCCTATGGATGGATACTACATGCATTTCCATAATCGTTTGGTTGGTCATTTGGTGCAGTGGAATGAGTCAGTCAGAGTGATGGGTAGAGTGGCCGTAGAGTACAATAGATTGCTTTCTCCTTTGCCAAAGTCTCTATTAGTCACAATCCCTTAGATAGATGGCGCTGTGCACATTATCCTGACGTCCTTCCAAAACGTAGAAAGAGGAATTCGCGCTGTGTACAATATCTGACCATCGAAAAATAAAGAGAATACAATATACAACTAAATAGGTACTGTTCGAAAAATAAAAAAAGACAAAAATAAGATAATAACCATAGACTCTCAATGTCAGGACCATTTAATATGTCTATATGTGTCTAATGTCTAAGTCAAACTTATTAGTATTGCCACCTATAATAGACTAAAAAGCTACTATTCCAAACTCATTTTTAGAACGAACTGTTTTGGTGTCTGATTTGAATGAAATTACAAATTTTTTGCTATTTCTTTCCACCACACAATTTTTTATTAAATCTGGTTTTATTGCCCTATTACATATAAAGAGTACGCTACGCTATCTTACCGTGAATAAAATAATAAGTTAGCGTCTAAGTGGACTTAAAATCTACCGAAATCGATATTTTTCTTTGCACGCCAACACCAGTCACCACGCGATTTTCGTGAATCTCTAGAAATTCGGTTTTTCTCGAAGAAGTTCTGTGATTCACGAATTTTATTTCTTTTAAAATTCTTTCAATATGTTCAGCCAACAACCAATTGTAGTGCTCAGTAAGTAGTTAGAATCTAAAGGTAATTATTTCATATAATTCGTAAAATTTCTTTCAACTGTTTTGTCATTGCAGGCCAAAACACAAAACGTGAATCCGGCCGGAAAGTTCAAATCGATAATATTAACGCTGGAAAGGTAAGAATACCTGTAAAGTGTGTTCAACAAGTTATTTTCTGTTCAACTGACGTTATTCAGTGGTAAAAATGTCTGTGTTCTATCTATTTTAGACGATAGCGGACATAATTCGAACATGCCTCGGACCGCAGGCTATGTTGAAAATGTTGATGGATCCCATGGGTGGAATTGTGATGACCAACGACGGCAACGCTATCCTCCGCGAGATCACCGTGCAACACCCTGCCGCTAAATCCATGATCGAAATCGCCAGGACTCAAGATGAAGAGGTTATAATTTTCATTCTTTTTCTACAAATTTGACCAAAGACAAAGAAATTTCCCACCATAAAAGTCAATGCTGCCTCAAACAAACAACTTTAATTTGAGAAGTAGCCCACTGAGGTCTCATTTAAACTTCCTATATACAAAGTTATCACACTCAAATCCCTATGTTGATATTTCAGGTGGGCGATGGAACCACATCAGTCATTGTCCTCGCTGGTGAGATGCTGGCAATTGCAGAGCAGTTCCTTGTGCAGAATATCCACCCGACAGTCATCATCAGAGAGTACAGACAGGCTCTCGAAGACATTGTGAAACTGCTGACAGAAAAAATCTCCATTCCTATTGATATGAATGATAAAGAGAAACTGAGAGAAGTTGTAAGTTCACATACCCTAAGCAAATTTTGTTTTGATTCTGATTTTGAGTATACTGCAAAATAAAGTCACTTCAAGTAGACACCCTCACTCGGAGACTAGCTATTACACTACACTTAGAACACCATGTTTCTTTGTCTTGAATGTAGATAGAAATATTGGAAATTAGTGGTTTTTATTGAAAAGATTGGACCTCAGGTGCATAAAATAGAGAAGTAGGGAAGGGGCATTTGCCTATAAGTGCAACAGAACAGTCTATTAAAAAAAATATTATACACTAGGGAAGCTCAATGTAGAATGTTATATTAATGTTCCCCTGGCTTTTTGTATGCAATTTACATTACTTGATTTGAGGTCCTTCCTTCAATAAATATTGATTACAATTATACCTGAAACTCGACACCAAGCAAGTAGTTTTCATGATTTGTGTCATGGTTTGTTTACAAATATTCTTCATTAAGATTGGCTTGTGTTTTTTATAGGAATATTTATTTTGCTGCTGCTTCATCAACTTTGTAACAATTGAAATCTAGATGTTACTTACCTTCAGAGAGCTGACAATGTAATTGTATCACTTAATATCGTCTTATATTTTTATTCTATAAAAAATATATTATTCTATAAATTATTTCAGATCCGTTCATGTGTGGGAACCAAATACATTGGCCGCTGGGCAGATCTGGCTGTAGATATTGCACTGGATGCCGTCAACACTGTCACAATCAACGAGAATGGCAGGGTTGAGGTTGATATCAAGAAGTAAGTTATTAATTAATAATGCTGGACAATTCAGACACCATTTGTATTAAGTATATCGGTTAGTAGAACCATAACACAAGCTCTAGCTTGGGCCTAGATAATGCTGTGTGAATTGTCCAGCATTAATTATTTGATTTATAAAAAAGGGGTGCACTGAGCAAAACTTACATAGGTATTTTTAGGCATCATGTTGTCAAACAAATATTACAGGTACACATTGATTAGTAATATATGTGATTTATCCTACATTTATTATAAAAGGGAATGTTTGTGTTGCAGAATCTAGTTTCTTATGAAACTCTCATAATTATTATGTGTTTGAGAAAGTGTTGCACAATGCACATTACACCAAGAGCTCCTTTCTTAAGCATACCTTTTAACCAGGAAATATTTCTTGTAAGCATTTTAATTTACAAAATAAACGACCTACATCCTAATTAGTATTATTTATTGAAAATTGTTCATGCAAGTTAGGAGTATACTTGTACCAGGATGTCCTGCTCTACCATACAAGTACATGGATTTAACAAATAAACTAAATTCAACAACCAATATTTCTAACCAAAACTTCTCTCTAGCTACGCAAAAATCGAGAAGATCCCCGGCGGTACTATCGAGGAGTCCAAAGTGCTGAACGGAGTGATGATCAACAAGGATGTCACCCACCCCAAGATGCGGCGCTACATCGAGAACCCTCGCATTGTGCTGTTGGATTGTAACCTGGAGTACAAGCAGGGAGAGAGCCAGACTAATGTCGAGATTCTAGGAGATCAGGTAAGATCATCATCATTCACTCTGTCGTCCACTGCTGGACAAAGGTCTTGTAGAAAATACTCGTAATTTTGTGAGGTATAAATATCAGTCATGTGTACAGCCGCGTGACTTCGCCGTCGCCTGATGCGAGCGTTCAGTCAGGCGGCACTCAGGGACGAGGCGGCGAGTTAGTTGTTTGCGAACGGAGGGAGGAACGGTTCGGTCAATGGGGCGTTTCGGGTCAGGTGGCCGAGCGAAGCCACGCGGTTACGGTAGATTGAGTTAGATTCTGTGTGTGAGTGAATAAACCGTAAACTTAAAATACCTATTTAGTGTTTTTATCAGAAAACCTACGAACCCTGCGCCTAAATTTATAATAGGTCGCTTCAAAGTGATGATCAACAACGATGTCACCCACCCCAAGATGTGATTTTGTGTGGTGATGACTTCTAACTTTATTTATTTATTTATTGATAAACTATTTACAATGCCTTTACAGTTGGACACCAAAGCGACAAAGAAATATAACAAAAAAAACTTAAACTTAAAACACAAACCAAAAAACTAACATTCTACACACTACTAACTACCACTTAATATTAAACTTAAAATAAACCTATTTACATATTCCTATTAAAGCGGGGGTGCCACAAGGAAGTGTATTGGGTCCGGTCCTATACCTTTTATATACTCATGACATCCCTGAACATGAAAGCAACACCATTGCAACTTTTGCTGATGACACTGCTATAATAGCCACAGGAAAAACGCACGTAGAGGCAGCCGAAAAGGTACAAGTAGCGATTAATAAAATTCACAACTGGACCAAAACCTGGCGAATAAGATTAAATGAATCAAAGTCGAGTCACATCAACTTCACAAATAAAAAATTCGAATACCATCCAGTTTTCATTAACGGGGCCATCATACCATGCGAAAATACAGCGAAGTATTTGGGCATGACTTTAGACGCCAAGCTACGCTGGAAAGCTCACGTCAAGAAGAAAAAAGAAGAGCTAGAGATTCGCTACAAAAAGATGTACTGGCTGATTGGGAGAAATTCCAATTTAGCAGTACACAATAAACTCCTTTTATATAAACAAGTCCTTATGCCAATTTGGACTTATGGTATACAGCTCTGGGGCTGCACCAAAAAGACAAACGTAGCAATCATACAAAGATTCCAGAACAAAGTACTCAGGTCAATTGTTAATGCTCCTTGGTACGTAAGAAATGACGATATTCATCGGGACCTAAACATTGAATTTGTCGACACAGTCATAAAAAAATACGCAGAGGCTCACGAACAAAGGCTTCATCATCATGTGAACGTCGAGGCGATCCAGCTCCTCGACAACACGGACATAGTGAGAAGGCTCAAAAGAACAAAACCTTTTGAGTTAGTGTAGTGATAATTAGTGTATGTGCAGAAGTGCTATCTTAAAGAACACATGAACAAAGTGTCTTCACCTTAAGTATAGAGACAATAAGAAAAGTGCCAATGGACACGTTCTTAGTAATATGTCGTTATAAAAATAAGTTAGAACTAAATTACCCATTAGCCAATTCTATGGCTAGATTGTAATTATACTCTAGTGTATTTAACATTTATATAAGTACACTAGACAATATAAAAAAAAAAAAAAAAAAAAAAAAAAAACATATTCCTATGGGTCCTATCCAAAAATTGTAAAACCGCATCCCTGAATTTTGGTAAGGACATACAGAATATGTCGACATCCTCCTCTTCACATAATTATTAAATTGCTATGTATATTAAAACCAGTATTTACGCTTAAATGAATTTTCTAAAAGTCGTCATCAGAAAGCAGTGTCCAGAATCCTAGCAGCATTTCCACATGGTATGGCAATGCTTATTCGTTGACCGAAATAGACGCTTATTGCTTATCAATGTACACAGATACTCATATCTCTTAGTCTGATTTTATTGTTACGCGTTTCAGCAGCGCCGTTGGAGCGCATTCGGAAATGTATTGGATAGTAGTTGCGTTTCAAAGTCGTGCGCTTGTGCAGCGCCGTTCAGTTAAGGGTAACAGCGCGCTGCCCAGCGGCGTGACTATAAAACCAGCCTTATCCATGTCATGATGAGCCTTTTGTCTTCCCCAGGACTTCACAAAGCTGCTGCAACTAGAAGAGGAGCATGTCCAACGCATCTGCGAGGACATCATCGCAGTCAAGCCTGACATCATTTTCACTGAGAAAGGAGTCTCGGACTTGGCTCAGCACTATCTCATGAAGGCCGGCATTACCGCTATTCGCAGGTAAACATTACCGATATTGGCTGTTTTAATGGACTTAAAATAGAAGGTGGTTCTATGTTCACCTGTGTTGTTTTGTGTGTGTGTTCGTCGATTTCTCCTTCAGTTGTGTACCGATTTTGATGATTATTTTTCTATTGTAAAGAAGATGATCTCGAGAAGTCGAGATAATCACATAAAACTTGTCCTAACGTCGAGTTTCTGGAAATCGACTACTTCACTTCGTCAATCCATGGTTGCCTTGACTGGGTCTTTGCCATATTTATACCGGATACATACTATTTGCCATTCTACTGAAGCTCGTTTAAAACAAACTCATCACTTCTCCGCTCATCTCAGCTCGGCTTTGATGGTGTCAGGAACGATGATATTCCTTTCGGCACACCATTTTTGTAAACTAATCAACTATAAATTTCAGATTACGTAAAACCGACAATAACCGCCTCGCCCGCGCCTGCGGAGCTACCATCGTCAACCGCACGGAAGAGCTGAAAGAAGCCGACGTCGGAACCGCGGCTGGAAAGTTCGAGATCAAGAAGATTGGAGACGAATACTTCGCCTTTATCACTGAATGCAAGAACCCCAAGGCTTGCACCATACTCCTGCGGGGAGCGTCCAAAGATGTCTTGAATGAGATTGAGAGGAATCTGCAGGATGCTCTGCATGTTGCTAAGAACTTGGTGAGTTATTATAATTTATAATTATTTTATTTCTCGGGCCATAAAGTGACCCGGTCGCAGACATGTAGCTTGGATCTTATCTGTCCTGCCCCTTCTATAAAGCAACTCCGTTAATATAAGCATTTCGATTTCTTACAGTTTTAAAAACTGTCAAAAGTCACAAAATGAGACATGCTTAACACCAAGTTCGGTTTGAGTGAAATGAAATGAAATTCAGGTCAACTTTTTTGTTTACACAAGAGAAAATAAATATTATACCCGTGTTATTTAACCAAGTTTTCGTTAATTACACATAGACTCTCAGCGCTATTCAGCGGAAGAGGATTGCGTCTTATGTGTCCAGAGTTGGCATGTCTGATAATTAGAATTATCAAGAGTCTAGCAGAGAGAATTATATTAGTAACTTTTAATATAATTCTCTCTGCTATTAAATTTAGAATATGTGTGGATATTGCCACCTAAACCTAGTGTTAAGGACGGAGTTCTCCGGCTCGTATACCAACTTAGCTGGAGTTCTCCGGTACTTATATTTCGACGTGCACTCCTTTTTACTGTGGCTGGTTAGCGCACGCCGCCACGCACCCCTGAATGCGTAGGTTCGGGTACAACAACACTAAACGGTCCTCCTTGGCCTCTTGCGGGGAAAGGAGGAGGTTCCTCGGCTAACTTTGCAGGGGTGTGAATAAAAGTCCTCTTGTTCCAGTGGCAGTTCTTCTTGAGGTCCCCTACTAGGGATAAAACAAAGTCACTGCACTGTACTTCACTATTTATTTTCCTTAAGACTTATTCACCACTTGCAAAACTACTGAACACTTCAAAATAATAACTCACTTCACAATTGGAACTCTTGATTGGAACTGACTTCAAAATTAGAACTCAAAATTAGAACTGACTAAATCGCAAACAAGCTCGCCTTTTATACCTCCGTCGACCCTTACTCGAATATTCTACGAATTTCCGGGCTATACCTACCTCTTTCTAAAGTCTAGAACATTTTTGCTTTCCTTGTCTTTCTTGTTTATTCGTTCGAGAAAATGCACATAATTAGAGGTAGGTATACAACCCGGTTCATAGCAACTATATCATAATCTATGTCGTAATCGGAGGCGCGAGTACTATTGCCTATTCTGTGTAACCTTTCATACAAAAATAAACCTTATTATTTAATTAACAAGATTGTGGGTTCCGTCGCCGACATTCTCCCCCTCGTGCTTCGCACCATCCACCTGGCTCGGCGACTCTCCCGGCACCAACAGTACCACCCTCGTAGCTGCTCTGCGCAGCATTCCTCCTCATGTCTCCACGTCGATGATCCGGGTATACCCATCTGGACCAGGTTGTACTTGGTGTATCCTTCCGCGTGGCCAGGTGCGTCTTGGTAGGGCGTGGTCTTATCTCGTTTCATGACTGTCGCGAGGTTCCCATGATTGAAGCGGCGGTGAAACTCCTCTACTATGAGTTGCGTCGCTTTCTCCTTACTATCGAGCACGATGGGTCGCTTGTAGTCCCTTGTTACGCCCTGTATCGCGTCGATCCTTCCTTTCAGTTTTATAAGTCCATCTTCTAGTACCACGTTGAGCCTCCTCAACTTGCTGTCGTGCCTTACTTGCTCCATCCGTTGAAGACGCCTGATGTCCTCACTGAAGCTCCTTTCATGACTCTTCTTTTGTAGCAAGGTTTCAGCTTGTTCCAGAAGCTCTGTTTCTAGTGGTATATACTTATCTCCTTGTTTTGAAGAAGATGGTTTCCTTTCTCCGGCCTTTTTTGGCATACTTATTATCTTTTTCCAGTCGGGGTCTGCTTGGCTGACGTTGACCTTCTCCTTTTTTCTGCAGAGCTTGATGAACTGCAGCATTCTCGCCGTGGCTCGCCATAACCTCTTCCATGATGAGAACTTCTCAGGGTCTGGTGATGGGCAGATGAGTCTTACCGCTGCTGTGACGTCCTTTGTCTTCTCCTCGCCGGTGGTGACCTTCCTAAAGGTCCTCACCGCAGGCCAGTGGACTTCTTTCCTCAAGAAGTCTGGCCCGATGAACCACCGGTGATTGCAGCCGAAGTTCTCCGGCACGTTTCGCGTCGCGTCGTCTGCAGGGTTCTGTGCTGTGGGGACCCATCTCCAGTCTTGAGGCTTGGTGAGGTCTTCGATTTCTGCCAGACAATGAGCCACGAATGTCTTAAATATCCTCGGGTCCGTCTTGATCCAAGAGTCCGACCAGAATGTCCTTTTCGTCACCTTGAGGTCAATTTCCTCCTCAACTGAATGCGCCAGTCTGCTTCCTAGGAGAGCTGCCTGCAGTTCTAGTCTCCAGTATACTGCAGCTGCATACGCCGTCTCGCTTGCATCCGTGAATGTATGCAGCTCCCCCTCGGTGCGATGTGGTGTCAGGCATCTTGGGATCAGGAGCGAAGCTTGAAGCAGCTTCATTTTCTCTAAGTAGATCTTCCATGCTGCGCACTCCCTTTCCTCGATTTCTTCATCCCAGCCGATGCCACTCCACCAGACACCCCGAAGCAGTTTCTTTCCTTGAATAAGAACTGGCGATGCCAACCCCAGTGGATTGAAGGTCGACATTACTGCGCTGGTGACTTCTTTCTTTGTGGGCACTTGGAGCCCCCTTGCTATTTTCTCTAGTCTGTTGCGAAGATTTGCCCTGAAGCCGATAGAGTCTCGTTCCGTGAACCAGCGTAGTCCCAGAGTCTTCTTCTCTTTCTCGCCGAGGTCCACTTCTGTCTTCTCTATTGCTTCAGTCTTCACTTCTTGCAGTAACTCAGGTTGGTTTGATGCCCAACCCCTGAGTTCGAAGCCCTCAGTTGCTTCTTCTGCGTAGTTGCTGTCGATAAGATGTTGGATCTGTTTATCATATTCCATTTTCAACTGCGGATTCTTATCGATCTTCCTTTCGATGTTGAAGAGGCGATTCTCTGCAGACGTATAGCTTTCCGGCATGGGCTCCTCTTCATTTTTCCACAAGAGTCCAGCTTCGAAGCGCCCATCATCTAGTCTTCTGCAGGTCCTCTCCAGGATGGTGAGTGCTCTTTCTTCAGAGACCGTCGTTGGCCTTCTGGGTTGCACTCCGAGTGCTTCGATGGCGAAGTGGTCCTTGATGGCCTTATGCATCTCTTCCTCCGGCGTGCTGATGTGAAAACACGTGTTGAGGAAGTGCACTGGCTTCGCCCTTCCGACATCAGATCCATGAAGCACCCATCCAAGTCCTGTTCTGGAAGCAACTGGCTCACCTGGCTTCCCTTTCCTTATTTTTTGAGTCACGATCAGCTCCCAGTTATCTTGTCCGATGAGTAGCTGTGGTGACTCCCCTTCGTAGTGTAGGATATCGGCGATCTTCTTCAGGTGCGGATATTCTTGAATCCTCTTCTTGACCAAGATCTGCGGTGCCAGCTTCAAGTTATCCACGGTCCGAACTCTCCTGGCGGTCTTCCGTTGTCCTTGATGAACCCCTTTCAGCATGAGGTCCAGCACCTGTGAATCCTTCTTCTTAATGAGCTTACCGCCAACTGTTTCGATTACCAGTTCTTCCTTGGTCCCTTGAGCACCGATCTCCTCTGCCACCTTCTTGTCCAGAAGTGACACTGTTGACCCTTCATCCAAGAGGGCCAATATCTTCTTTGATGTCTTCGTCCCAAAGATTTCTACTCGAACAATCTTCAGGTACGCCCTTTCATTGTTCACTGAGTTCACCGACCCAGTGACGCCTGATGCCTCTGCTGGTGCTGCTTCGATGTCGTCTTCATTCTTCTTTGAAGTCCTGTCTTCATACTCGACATGCAGCAAATGATGATGCCACCTCTTGCACTCCTTGCACGACGGCTTCCTGCAGCTTTCCTTCCTGTGGTTCCCTTGGAGGCACTTGAAACAGAGACGACTTTTCTTAATAGCTGCCCAGCGATCTCGAACCGACGCCTTTAGGAACTTCTGGCAGTCCAGGAGGAAGTGACTGCCCTCGCAGAATGGGCAGGTCCGCTCCGCCTTCTTTGGATCCTTTTCATTGAAATCCTTTTCTTTGGTCGAGTGCGCCGCTTGTTTAGTCCTCTTGAGGCCTCCGCCTTTGTCCTCTGGTACTGCAAAGGCCCCGCACTTATCCGCTTCTGTGTTCAGGAACTTCGAAACAAGAGAAAGGTCAGAAAAATCATCCTCTCTTGTTGCTGCAGCGAAGTCGTACCAACGAAATTTGAGAACCGTTGGCATCTTCTCTATTATCTGCTTTACCATCTCCGGCGAATGCAGGTACTGTGGCTTCTTTAATCCCTTGATTGCTGCTATGCTGTTGCTGATCTGGCTCGCGAAGATGCAGATGTCCCTCGGATTCTCCGTGATCTTCGGCAATGCTCTGACCTTGTCCAGTTCAGCTAGCACCAGTGCATCAGGTCTTCCGTATCTTCTTCTGAGGGCTTCCATTACTTCCATCGGAGGAGCATCAGAGTACAGCAGACTCCTGATAGCTTCTCTTGCGTTGCCCTTCAGTGCTCTTCTCAGTCGAGCCATGTTCTGGACGTCGTTGAACATAGGTGCCGTGTCGGTGTAGACGACCTTAAATGCTGTCCACTCGCTGCTGTTCCCGTCGAAGTAGGGTAGCTCGTGGATGTACTTTGGTTGCGATGCGAAGTCTTTTCCTCCGGAGAAAGCCTCCTTCAAGGCCGTCGTCAGAGCTCGAATCTCTATCGAAGCTCCTGTCTTTGAAGGATTCTCTTCAGCTTCCACCCTCCAGGGTTCTTCCGGGGGGTCCTTACTTCGCTGCTCTCGTTCTGCCTCGTCGTCCTCCAATATGGATGTCTGGATCCAGTTCTGCACCTGTGTTGTCCTGTCCTCCCTTTCTTCCTGGTCTTCACCCACAGAGTCTTCATCATCACATTGGCTCAGTTCCAATCTGATACGGGCCAGCCTTGTTGCCGCCTGAGCTTGCTTCAGCTCCAGGTGTGCCAATTCTTCCCTTGCTTCCAGCTCCCGTCTTCTGGCTGAAGAACTCGTGGTCTTCGTGGACCAGGCTCGACGACCGACCACCGCCGGCTTCAAGGTCGTGGCTGAACCACCTACTCCTTTTTCCGGGGCCAGTTCTTTGGTCTTCTTGGTCGTCTTCTGTGCGGCTTCACTATGCTGTCCCTTCCCGGACGCCGCCGTGGTTGCAGTAGCCTCCTTAGCCGAGGTTCTTTCCGTTGCTGTACTCATTGAATCCCGTGAAGTTCCCGTAGTCCTTGATATGCCCGACCGTGACGCAGACGTGACCCCTTCTGGCCCTGCAACTGCCTCGTCCTCTTCTTCTGGACGGTACAGTGGGCATGAGGGAGCATCCTTCTGTGACCTTGTGACCGGCATCCTGATCTTCTTTCTTCTCCGGGTTCTTCCTCTGGGTTCTTTTCGCAGGGATCCGATACTCGAAGGACCAACTGTTAAGGACGGAGTTCTCCGGCTCGTATACCAACTTAGCTGGAGTTCTCCGGTACTTATATTTCGACGTGCACTCCTTTTTACTGTGGCTGGTTTAGCGCACGCCGCCACGCACCCCTGAATGCGTAGGTTTGGGTACAACAACACTTAACGGTCCTCCTTGGCCTCTTGCGGGGAAAGGAGGAGGGTTCCTCGGCTAACTTTGCAGGGGTGTGAATAAAAGTCCTCTTGTTCCAGTGGCAGCTCTTCTTGAGGTCCCCTACTAGGGTTAAAACAAAGTCACTGCACTGAACTTCACTATTTATTTCCCTTTAGACTTATTCACCACTTGCAAAACTACTGAACACTTCAAAATAAGCACTCACTTCACAATAGGAACTCTTGATTGGAACTGACTTCATAATTAGAACTCAAAATTAGAACTGACTAAATCGCAAACAAGCTCGCCTTTTATACCTCCGTCGACCCTTACTCGAATATTCTACGAATTTCCGGGCTATACCTACCTCTTTCTAAAGTCTAGAACATTTTTGCTTTCCTTGTCTTTCTTGTTTATTCGTTCGAGAAAATGCACATAATTAGAGGTAGGTATACAACCCGGTTCATAGCAACTATATCTATGTCGTAATCGGAGGCGCGAGTACTATTGCCTATTCTGTGTAACCTTTCATACAAAAATAAACCTTATTATCTAATTAACAAGATTGTGGGTTCCGTCGCCGACACCTAGATTTAGCTGAGTATACCCTATGTATAATATTTGATAAGTATTTTTAACTTAAATTACATCTGAAATAAAGACTTATTATTATTACCCCGGCGTCAACACGAGGGGTGACGACCCCTCGGTCCTTGTGTTGGTGACGAATTGCTCAGTTTATCACCTTTATTTTTGACTGTAAATGGGCTTATAATATGTATTGTTTAATTATTCCAGGTGCTGAACTCTCGTCTAGTGGCTGGAGGCGGTGCTGTCGAGATGGCGCTGTCACAGGCTCTGACCGCCAACGCGGCGCACAACACGCCTTATCGCGCGGTCGCACAGGCTTTAGGTAATACTTTATTGCTTTCCCAATCATCCCCGAAGTAGTTAGGCTCCTCCTAATTTAAAGGAGCACGGGTCGATTGGGCAAAAAAAAAAAGACTAATCAGCGGATTTACTAGGCCAGTGTACCTGCGTCGGTGGTGCAAAAAAAACCCCTCAAAAATCCTCTGTAGGATTCTTATTTGGTCCATTAATTCCTTTGTAAGCGTTGTCTCAGATCCATATGTCTAGACACATTGGTTGTATGCCTTGGTATTTAGGCTTTGCGGTATGTTAGACATGAAGGAAGATGTCTTCCAGTTTTCCGAAGTCTGCCCACCTGTTTTCATTTAGTTTTTTGAAATCTCTCTGTACACAGTTACTACGGTAAATAATCTTTATATCTTTATCTTTCAGAAATCATCCCCCGCACGCTAGCCCAGAACTGCGGCGCCAACACAATCCGCACGCTCACAGCGCTGCGAGCGAAGCACGCGACGGGCGCTAGCACCTTCGGCATCGACGGGGAGACGGGGGCTATTGTGGACATGGCCAAAAAGGGCATTTGGGAGCCACTGGCTGTCAAACTGCAGGTACAGTCTTGAGGGAGAGAGAATCCTATCGAATAATAATGTAAATTATGTATGTATAAACAAAGGCGGCAACAAAGTGAATTTTTAGTTAAATATGGACGGTTTGTTTACAAAAATGTTATTTCTAATTTGGCTGGAATTGCCTAGATGATAGATATAAATACAAGTTTTACATTTACATAGCTTTTTGTGCGTAGCAGCAGAGTTTAAGAAAATGATGGCCTACACTCAACATTGTGCTGGGAAAATATTGTGTGTTCACTTACTCAGCGCTGGTTTCCAGTGTAGATGACAGAAGTATTAAAAAAATCCACAGATTCGCGCGAAATTAAAATCTTTTAGTGGGTTTTCATACTTCTGCATTCTCAAGAATAGGAAATACAAGGTCTATAGCGGTAAATTCAAATTATTTATATACGTAAGACATTATAGATAGATATCTCCAAATCGTTATGCCTTGTACATTGAATAATATCACCATCTTAAAGACTACAAAAATTAAAAGGTAAAAAGCGGGGGCGTCAAGAGCATTGGGTGAAGGCAGTGACTTTTAAAGAAACACGTGTGTGAACCAAACAACCTTGTATGATAAGAGAGTTATTAATGACACTGTTACACTTATTTCAGGTGTACAAAACAGCGGTGGAGACAGCGATCCTTCTCCTGCGAATCGATGATATCGTCTCGGGCTCCAAGAAGCGAGGCGACCAGGAGCCCGGGCCCGCCGCGATGGCGGGGCAGGAGTAACTTAACTAATATAACTGCTTTAAAGTTAAACATAACATTATTGTCGGGTATTTATCGCGTAGCTTTGTTTCTATTCACTACGTTTACTTCGCGTTGCAGTGATTGTGGTCACGACTATCTATAAATATCCGTAATAATTTATATAAGCTAATTAATATTGTAGTGCTTGAAGACAGGATTGAGGAACTATGTTTAGTCTTAGAACGAAACGCTCGGAAACTCATTTTAGGTTGATCTTTCTATGTACAAAGATGCCGTTTCAATGTTTATTATGTAATGTAACGTGTTTTTACGGTTTCACACTATTCGATTTAGTAAGATGAGCAGAAAACGGAGTCTTCCCGGGCACTTTTCTTTCTGTCTTCAAGCAATTAATGTATTAAAACTTAGCTTAAAAATTCATGATAGAATCACAATATCTTGAGTGTATTCAAATACAATCTCGATAGCTTCGCATAAAGTGCTAACACGATGCCTTACTTATAAATAGTTCTAATCGAACGTCCCTATTTCCTCTTCAATAGAGTGAATTTTTGTTTCTGTTGTTCGTCTTCACCGACTATTGAGTGCATTTAAGTTTTTAAACGGATTATTTAAAAGTGAACAATAATAGTATTAATTATCTTTTATTATATACTCACAACAAATCTGATTGTTTCGTTTAATCCCTCACCTAAATAATAATTAAATGGGATTAGTATTATCTACTACGGGTGCTGCCATCTAGTGATTTCTTACGTAAGTTTTAAGCTGGTACCGCGTATGATTTATCCTTGAAACCTACGAAGGGTACTTCGTTGTGTAGTTCAGTTGTGGCTCGGTAGGTGCTGCTGTGCAAATAAAATAAACATACGTCTTATTTTTTTTTAGAAAATGCATCAATAGTTCGTTTTAAACAATAAAATGGCCACAAATTTTATCTATCTTTGAAGAAACAATATTTATGAGCAATGTTTGCTACATTGCTCATAAATATTGTTTCTGTTGAATTTATCAACTAAAGTAAAAATCACTGGGGAAAAATTTGTATAAACTCAGAGGAATTCCCATGTATTTCGTAAAATTTAGCATCTCCGTTGGCAATGATATCGGAAGCTTGTGGTTAAGGTTCACAGTTTACCCGCTTACCTTCATAATAAATGCTGCATGACGCTGAAAGCACCGGTATGAAACCGAGTTAAGCAATTTCGTACTAGGATGGGACCTCGGATAATTCGTTTCTTCATGCGTTCTTAACGTTTTGTTGCTGAAGACAACCTTAGTAGGGGCCCCATGTCCAGGTGTGGACTAATATATGCTGAGGATAAAGATGCTTTAAATATTTTGTTTCCTAGGCAGAGTGGCCGGTTCGCGGTACATACAAAATGTCTTGTGGGATGAAGCGCGAAACCGACAGAAATATTTCGCTGCCGCTTTAGGCAGCAAATACCGTGTCTGAATAGGCCCTTACCTGTCAGCTCAAAAAGCGATAGCATCAGACACTGTCACCAATTGTGTATCAGACAATGCAAGTTCAGTCACTGTGACCGTGGTCCCAGCAACGCGGTGGACATTACTGTGGTGGAACCCGTGGTGACTGGTCACGGAAACTATGAAAAGGTAAGAGAATTTAATTTATTTTTACATATGTATAATGAAAAAATCAATAAAAAATAATTTCCTTGATAATATTTAGCTTTTGAGATCTAAACGTTGGTTTGATTTGGATGCTTTAGCATTTTTTTCAACACTAAACTTTAATTAGGTAATGAAATGCTTTAGCCTAAAGCAACTCAACCAAACTTCAATTACCAATTACATCTGATCGAAGCAACCAAAGCAAAATATCAACGACGTTTCTCAGTGGGTAGGTAAGTAATTTTCAAACAATTTTTAAGTCTGAATAATTAAGAAACATCAATCGTGCGTGGCTAAGTTCCCTTAATTTTTTTCAAAGTACCTACTTTCAGTCCACCCAAGAATATCGCTCTGCTAGGTAGGTACTTAATTCTTATACGTGCTAGAAGTAAAAAACAATAGTAGGTAATCATTTTTCTGATTTGATTTTTCTTGCGGTTCTCAATTCTGGGCTCTTTTGCACCAACTCCACGTTGTTTATTGCTGAAGATGTCTCTTAGACGTAGCTTGTCTATCACTTGTCCGATTCAAATGATTCGGTAGTAGGTTATAGGCCTAATAGGTTCTTCTATGACTCGCGATCCGAAGTATGTCTTGGTTGGGAAGTCGCCAGTACCTACTATGTCTAACCTGTGCAGTTATTTGGTTAGGTTTGATCTGATAAATAGGCCCCTGAACAAAAATCTACCTACGCAAATCGAATCTCAGCAGAGGGCCTACTTGCAAAATTAAAATCGAAATTTCTTATTCCTTTATATGCAAAACTTGTTATGATGACACATAAGATCTGCTCAGGACCGCTATTTGTGGCCTCCTTTGGGGGAGGCCTATGTTCAGAAATTGACGTAGGTATATATCTACTTACGGGCTGATGATGATGACACATAAGACAGCAATGAACGAAAACAAATTAGAAACTTCTATTGACATTTTAATGAGTACTTAGAAGCCGGTTTCAATAGACGAGTTCCATTGAAAACTATCAGATAATCAAGGTTTGCTTTGGTAGAGGTTTGTAGGTAGGTTCCGTTTTAAGGTTTGAATGGTAGGTAGGTACCTATACTAGGTATGGGTTGCCTGTGGAATCACTGTCAAGGTTCTTTTCTGTCCAGTAGCAAAGAATGGTTTCCCCATTTCTCGCTACTGACTGTTACGTAAAAATCCTTCAGTGTAGAACGGAACATCTTATATATCGTTTAATGCATTCACTGCCCAGCCCGTGCGGTGCCACGCAGCAGCGGCTCGCCGTGCGTGTCTACAAACAGTGCTACCGCATAATGTGTCGTAGGCAATGAAAGTTTTAAAAGGGCCTCAGAGTATAGGATTTTGGCTGCGTTGATGAATTAATGTGGGAATAGTCGAGTTTTTCGATATAGTCGATAGTTTAAAAACTCGACTATTACGGCAACTTCTTGTCTTTACAGCTGGCACCCAGATCAGCGTTAAAACCTTATAAACTCGTTACTTACTGACAGCGGCTTCACACGATTTTGTCCGGTGTAAAAATAACTTACTTAGTACAAGTCGAGACTACCTAGAAGCGTGCAAAATTTTAACCGATCGGTCTGTAGTTTTGGATCAAATTCATTATCTCGTAGGATTATAGTAATTTTAGCATCAAACTAGATAATCATGGGGTTGCCAGCTCACTGTTAAAACCTAACGGTAAAGGCTAACTAGATTCAAATGACCCCTATTATTCACACCTATTGACCTGACCCTTAACTAGGTCAATCGCCTTTCAGTGATTCACAATAACAAATAACGGATTGATAGTAAACAGACATAGGTTTATTCACAGTTTATGGAGCGGAACCAACTATCGCCGAACCCGTGGGACTTTACTAGTCTATTGTGATTATTGATCTATTGTTAATTTTGGTAGTTTGGATCCATAGACTTCTTCGGAATGGCACTTGTCTATTGTGGTTTTATATTGCCTATTCTTGATTTTGCATGTCGAAATTGTCGAGTGCAGGATGTAAAGAGTTCTATATCTCTATAGATAGGTAGGTACGGTACCTACCTATCTATAGAGATATAGAACTCTTCAAATGCAAAATCAAGAATAGGCCACATAAAACCACAATAGATAAAAGCCGGTACTTAACTCTCTCGTTAGTTCATGTACCTTTGATTTAGTAGTCTATATATAATACGCCACCGGTCTATACCTATTCAATAGCTACGTGTACATCCAAAGGTTGCCAGGAAGAAATCTCGCTCGTAGCTAAATTCAAACATAATAAATGGCAAATAATCACAACACAATACTTAATAATAATTAAACACAAGAAATTGATTAAATAAAGTCACCATCGAATTAAAACTGGAGATGATCAATTCGAGGAGCAAGAACTACCTTGTTTTAATAAAACTTTTTAGTAAAGCTGTCAAAGCTTTTTTTCATAATAAATCAAACATAATTTTATTCGCATGTGACCTTGTTTTTGTTCTGTTTTGACAGAAAAGCTTATAATTGAATCTTCTAACAATTTATAAAGTTTGTAAAGTAAAAAATCATTTATTTCTTTAGGCTTACAAAATAACCACTTAGACAAGTTATATTTTATATATAAATTATTATCAAATAAAATTATTTTACTGTTCACTTAAATTTTTTGTCCCCAAGTGGAAGAAGTGAAAAGAAACCACTAGCATGTTCATCTCTTTTTTTATATTTTTTCATTTGTTTATAGTAAATGTATTAATAGATATACATTTCAGTTACATTTAAAATATCTTATGCTCATGGCAGTTACACTATTTTGCAGTTCAGATTTCTTGAAATATTACAGGTGCTTCATAATTTCGATTGAAATCTGAAAAATTCACAGCCAAAATTATAAATTGACAAAATGGAATTAAATTATTGACAATAGCCCGTGAGATTCTGGTTGAACTCTTGTTATTTTAATTTCGAGGGCATCCAAATAAAAATAACTAAACCAAAGCTCTACATTAGCATATGAAAGACTAGTGGGAAGGGAACGTACCTACTGCGCCTTTTCAATTGATCCCGTGTTGTAAACATTCGGAAAAATGTCGCAAAACTTGTTAATTATAAGCAAACTAACACATATAATTATTTCTCTGAATAAAGAAATTTAATTATTATTCACTAGCTGCGCCCGCGGCTTCGCCCGCGTGGAAATCTGTGTCAAATGGTTTATAAAACTTTCTCTTGAATCACTCTTTCTATTTAAAAAAACGCATTTAAATCCGTTGTGTAGTTTTAAAGATCTAAGCATACACAGGGACAGACAGACAGCGGGCAGCGACTTTGTTTTATCCTATGTAGTGATTTAACTAGGGATCTATCTACCCAATAGGATTTGCCAGGTACCTACGTGGTGGTTGCGTGGTAAAACTTCCTCTTCTTTTGTACATACTTCGAAAAACAAAAAAACTTGACGATATTGCGTTATCTGTGGTTGACGGATGAAGTCGTATCGCTCGAAACTAAGTACGGCCGATCCGTTCTTTCGACGACCTTACTATGAAAATTATAGGAACTGAAATTATAGATCTGAAACAAAACGTTGGTAATGCGGCCGCAGCAACTTAGTGGTACCGTTTCGTTTCGTGCGATCGACAACGTCATCCCCCAACTTCGTCAGTTTTTCTAAGTAGACCTGAATCAAAGCGTTGAAATTCCATGATGTGTCAAAGTTAATGCAACTTTCTCCAATTATCCACTTGTCCATGATTAGTTCTAATGCTCAATAATAATATAAACTCGCACTGACGCAATAAAATAATTTTACCAACAATTCGGTAAAAGCGAGGTTGTCATTACGTAGATATTCACGGTCCGTGCACAGCTTCCGTTGATTCCATCACTTCCGGCGGTCACTGCTCGCTAATGAATAAATATTAATGAATTTGCTGCTGAATGGTTTAGCCGTATTGTTTGTGATGTAAAGTTCACACTTGCGGTAGAGCTTTGACACTTGTCTAACAATGACAATATTATATGTTGTAGTAGGAAGCTATGTAGGTAGTTATTTCATGTGCCTACATTTTCAATAAGCAATAAAATAAAGAATGCTGGACAATTCACACAGCTATCTAGCTACAAGCTAAGCAGAGCTTGTGTTATGGTTAGGTACTATAGATAACTGATATACATTACATAGATAGATCTTTTTTTATACATTCAAAACGATCTGAACAAAAATCTGCAGATCGTACACATTGCTCCCGATAAATCGAACCCGCAACCTCCTGTGTTGCAGGCGGACGTTCACCTGACACGCAAAAGAGGATCTATGTTTCTATGCCAGATACATTATACGTAGAGACCGCGATATAAGTAGGTTACTTATTGCATCTTAGTAAAACAAAACTCATCGTGTTTCAGGATTTGAAGACTTCAGCATCATGAGGAATTTCAAAGCGATGCTTTGGCTGTCGATTATCCAGACCGCAATCTGTTTGGATCTGCAGCATGACTTCGAGGATCATACCGATGTAAGTCATTTATAATTACAACTAGTTTCTGCTCTCGGCTTCACACGCGTTTTCCAGGATAAAAAGTAGCCTAGATGTTTTTGTCCAGGATAGGAAGCGTGAAGAAACTAGTCCGATCTGTTCAGTAGATATCTAGTTTTAGCCTTTTCTTACATAATAATAAATATTGTTGGACAATCCATACAGCATCATCTAGCCCCAAGCTAAGCAGATATTGTGTTATGGGTACTAGATTACTGATATACATACTTACATACATCTTACATCTAACCACTTTGGAAAAGATGTAAGGTATCGACTAGCAGAGTGCATTAAATAATTTTAAGATCTTTAAAGATAGATAATACTTTATTCATAAAACGTATATCTAAAACAGTTTTGAAAAAAACATATACGAATTGCCGACCTTATCGCTTAAAGCGATTTCTTCAGGCAACCGAAGCAGCACAGACACATATACAGCACACAGTATACAACATGCATACATTATACAGCATGTTCCGCAATAAAATATCTTGAATCTTGCCTTACAGTTCCTTCCTACTAAGTATTATGTTTTTTAATTCCAGGTCAACATAGACACCGAGCCAGTGAGAGATCGCCGCGGAGTTATAGAAGAAGAAAAGTACTACAACGTTCAGTCTAACAGACAAGGCAACCCAACACCCTGGATCCCTGGTCCGTTACCCCCTGAAGACCCCACTACTAAAATCTCTATCGCCATGGAAAAAGACACGTACCAAACCACGGAAAGAGTTACTGACAAACCCACCGGCCGAGGCGCCAGAGCATCCAACGAAAACTGGATAAAACTGCCTTACCCAAGCCACGATTCTTCATCAGGAGACATTCTGACCCCGCCACAACCTTCAGGAGAACTCATCAGCTCAAGAATGCCGCGCGTCAACTTCGTCACTCAAAACAAAGGCTTAGAAGCGTCAGAATCGCGAAACGACAAAGAATCCATCCAGAGAGCGACAAGGACGGACGAGATCAGAACGGAATTCGTCCGCCCTGATGAAGAGAGAGGGAAATATAAGCCAGTTTATCCCAGACAAGCGATTTTCTACCCTGAAGACACACGCAGACCGTTCTACGACGAACGCTTATATCCTATCGCTGACGATATGTACCGTAGAGATCCCTACTACGACAATTACGAACCACGCCGATATTTTCCACTCATGCCTGTCAACGCTCCCAGAGTGGATAGATTTGACGACCCTTACGACAACTATATCCCAAGGAAACCTAAAAGAATAATCTACTATGCTCACTTGCCTGAAGTGGTCCGAACTCCGCCAAGCGTAGACTTAAGATACCGCTATTCCGTCGATCCTTACAGGCCTGATGACGTCTACGCTAGGAACGGGAGATACGACTATAGATTCAGGAATAGGTACCCCTACTCGCCGCTCAGGAAAGAAGAAAGAAACTACAGAGACCTGCTGCCAGCTGGTACGGTCAAAGAGAAGAAAATCGAGGAAAAAGTGACGCCTACGCCAATTCTGCCTCAGAAGGAGGATAAAACAAGGAATATTAATTTTAATAATCCCAATCGGAATGCGAATAGGAACCTTATCAACAGTCACCAGTATCATGACAGTAGTGACAGCTACAATATCCCTCAGAAGTCTTACCAGGATAACGTGCGCAACGATGAATCTTACCTGAGATATGATGAACCGAATCCTTTGTTTCAAACGGCGGTTGACGATCATTACCAAAGGAAATATTAAAATACTTACCTAACTCTTTATATGTTCTTGTGAAATGAATGAATGTTTTTATCAATTATGGGAGGTTTTCTTTATGCGACTCAAATATTAAAATCAATTAAGTATAAATACTTGAGACAGATTTTTTATTTCTACGCTTTATATCATAATTGTAATCAGTTTTGTGTTCATTCAGATTTTAAAAGAAAAGCACATAATATGTAATTTTTCCATAGACTTCTAGAGGAAATCTCTCATTGTCAGTTTTAAAAACTTGCGTGAAACGATAATGTCTATGGGTGTCTAATGTTAGACGTCATTTAATTTTGTACTTGATCTTGATGACAGTGTCCGCGCAACTTGTCACCAATAAATGTATAATAACAAACAGCTTTGCTACAATTATTCACCTCGGGGTGCCACCGACAAATTGTACAAGCAATAAATCGACCATTTAATTTAAAACACCCGAGGGTGAAGATGAATTTCATTAAGAATTAATTAATGTCATTCTTAAGCCGTTTTTGTTTTCCCGCGTAAAAAACATCTGTCGACGACGAGTTTTCTTGAGGTAATTAAGCAATAAATTTTGCGGCTGGCAACACCGGAGGTGGGGGCCAATTACAGAACGCCAGAAAATGGCGGTTCTTGAACAAACGTGACTAATTAGAATGGAGGGCTTAGAAAAAATCCTACGACGTGACAGCTGTAATCAAGGGGATGGATTTGTTTTTTTAAGTTTTTAATGTTAGGGCTAGAGTGGTTGGATAAATGGGGCGATAAATTACTGGGTAATTAAATGTCTCGTCTGGGCTTTCGGGCGGGTCGACGGCGTAAATCATTTTGGCGAGATTCGGCATTGAGACTAATCGCTCTCCTTCATGCAAATGGCGCCTGTTTCTGAATTAGGATTCAAATGAAGCCTTCCGCCATTTTAAAACTATCAATATCGGCTTCATACTTTGGAGCATCAACGTTTCATCCTTGCAGATAATATAATAATACTAAGGAACCTATTATGGACATCATTAAGCTGCGAGATAATTCGCATACATAAAAAATTGGTTGAAAATGACAGTTCTCTCATGCTGTCTGGCTCACAACTTTATTGATCAAAATATTGCTCAATATTTCAACCATCAACATGAGAGTTTCCTTTTATTTCCATCCTAATCTTTATCTATGCGACATATAGGTACCAATGTAATCGACAAAATACGAAAGTAAAACATGCAATATCTAATGGAACCTATGTAGGTTCCTTCTGAGTAGGTCACATGAACTCGAGAATTTTAGAATGAGGAAGTCCTCATAGTAAAATTCTCGAGTTAGCAATATATCTACCTACTTACCTACATATAAACATAAGTTTAGAAATTATCCTGCACAAATTCTTTAGGGATTCACATACATAACGACAATATCCTCCAAACTAATTAGCAAATACACTAAACAACCCAAATCCCTCGAACAATAACTATTAACATAACCCGGACAATCTAAACCATTCCCAAATTAATTTAAAGTCGCAGGACAGTCGGATAAATATTAATACGTCGGCCCGGATAGGGTTGGATGGGGTAAGTGGAGACGGACTGTCTGGGGGCAACCAAAAAGGTACCCACCTTATTGATTTCAAGGTGAAATGAGTCCCAAAACTCACGTTTTGACTTAACGGAAAATAAATTTTAAGGGAACAAAACACCTATTTTTCGAATATATTTTGATGAGGATCAAAAGTTTAGGTAATTAGTACTAAGTATGTTATGGGAGTCGAAACACGATTGACTAAACTTGACTCCATAGAAAAAAATGCCAAAGTTTCCTCTAAATCTTCACTTTTACAGAGATATCTCTACGGCAAAACCAGTTTTATTTGCTAGTTATTTAATATTATTGTAATTAAATTTCTTCTACGTGTTCCCTTGTAAATACTTTAGACGATTATGGTTCTAGTTTTTTGAGAAACAGTATTATTTTAGAGCAATAACAAATTTAAAAATAAAAACCAGTGAAATTGCTTTTTACTAAATTGTAATGTGCGATAGGCCTTAATTACAACATGCAGAGAAATTAATATCCTTAATTTCTCTGCATGTTTTGGCTGTATAGAATCTGTTTAGATTTATTATAATCTGTCTGTCACTACAATTTTACGTTTCATCATCATCATCAGCCAATAGCAGTCCACTGCTGGACATAGGCCTCCCCCAATGAGCGCCATAGCGCCCTGTCTTCAGCTTGCCGCATGCAGCATCTACCATTATTTTACGTTTACATTTGGGTATTCTGTAAAAATATCTACGGCCTTAAAAAACTTCATTTCGCTTGGTTACATTATTACAGAATCTAATTTAGGCAGAAGATAAACAAAATGTCGGAACTCGAATTAGAAATACCAAAGATCAAAAGTTAGTTACATGGTTTTTCCAATTCGAGTTGTGGAAATACGTATAGAGTCACTCAAGTAGGCAAGGGTTTTATTTGCGGATGGACATTCCATAATTATTTCAGTATTATCGTCCATAAGAAACTAGGTATCCATATTCGATCTATTAAAAGGTTTTTATAATGACAAACTATATTTTTCTTCCTTATCTCGCCCTCTATCGAACTTGCCCCATGCCAAACACACCTTTGCCCCCGGCTTCGACCCGGATCATATCTCCGGTGATGAATAAGTAATATAACGGTTATGTTATTAAGGCGAAGCGAAAATTATCAATTTCGACCGGGTCTTGTCTGGGACGAGACGACCCTTGACTTGGGGCATATTTGACTTTGCAGGGCTGTGCTGAGAAAGTGAATATATATTATTATATATGAATATACATATGTCTAACCCATTCACTGCCTAGATAGTGCCGCTCTACTAAAAATATATAGCTGGAAAAAAGAGATGCGCGTTATAATTCATGAAAGTGTTAATTTTGTAGGTTCAAAAACTTACCAACATCGTATTGTAAACGTCTTGTTCAATAACAAGAAGTTTAATATACTAGATAGAACTGTTTGCAGGAGAAAACTTTATGGCTGTGTAATATTATGCAATAAATTCGTTATTAAGTTTATTTATTTGCGTCAAAGAACAGAAAACACAGTTAATATAAATGAGAAAAACAGAACGATGTACTTAAAAAATACAATACTTAGTTACCTACACATAAAAATACTAACTATTAGCTAAGAGACTTCATTAGATCTTTAAAAATGCTAGCTCTAGATTATACGTTTTATGGCGCTATAGATAAGAAAAGTTCCATAAAGCCTAAATTATCTAGGTACATTTATAGAATGTGAACACTGCAATCAACTGACGAAGAACTTTGTTAAAAGCACTTTTATAATTGACAACCCTAATTCCACCCCTTTCCCGTCATCCACACACGACATAAAAGCAATTCTGCAAATTATTATTGACATGTTAACAGACTCGAGTCAAGGTGACCACTTTCATAGTGTCTAAAATGGGATGGGATGACAACGGGACTTATGGGCCAAATATGGGACTTATGTGGCTAGTATAGGGTTTATGGATCAAATATGGAGTTTAAGATGCAAATAAGGGTTAACTAACCTTTAGTGCCTTGAGATTAGCCTGGGGAGCTTTCAGAAGTTCGTTTAAGACAATTTCGAGGGTTAAATTGGAGTTTGCAACAATTTGACTGGATTTAAGCATTAGATATTTGTTTTGTCATTTGAAATTACTTATTTTGACCGAAAGACAGGCAGATAGGCCTCTAACTCTATCGTGTTCCGTAGGATATGTGCTCGAAGGACACCGTGAGGTTTTAGTCAGTCTGACATTATCTTCCTGGGGATGGAAGATTGTCTATGAATGATTACCTCACGCTAAAAAGGTCCAACTAAAAAAGGTCATACTTGAGTAAAATCCTCATAATATATAGTCATAGAAAGGTGTCATAGGTATGTATCTACCTAATTATGAAATTAGGCATGATTTTGATAGGATGATGACACTATTGTAATATAGAGTCGGATCAATATAATATATAAGGTAATAAATAAGGTACCTATGTATGTACCTACCTAGGCACTGAAACAAATATGGTGACTTAAAGACATCGCATTTTGACGGCAAACAGTATAACTAGGTACTTAATTATTAGGTAGGAAAGAACTTAATAATTGCATTTCTTGCTATTTTCCAATCACATCCATCTCATATGAAATTTAATGAAATACTGAAAGTTATTGATATATTACAAGTGGGTACCTAACCTACAATAGTTTATTTAGTTTAAGTACGTACATAATAAATAGGTTAGAAATGAACGATAAATCTTGCGATATTGGGGCACTTTTATGTAATTAGAGTGTTTTTTTTTATGACAAAGCGTGTTGTTACCCGTTATTTATCTACCGATAGCTGCTGTCCTTAATAAATCAACAAAACGAAACCAAAAACATTGCCAGTATCAATACTTGATATTCCCGGAAAATATGATGTTATTTAATATCAAGAAAGGGCTAACCCCTTATCCGTCCGCAAACATGGGCCCAATTAGACAAGCTCATTCTCTTATTAGATCTCGCGGGCAGAGATGTAGCGTGAGCTCTCCCTACAAGAAATACACCTTACACATTTCATAGAAAAGAGGTCCAATTAACTGTACCTGCCTGGTGTAGGATTCTACTGCTTAAAAGGCACATGATAGAAGAGAGAGGCTAATTTGGCCTAGCTCATTCTCTTCCCAGGCAGAAAGATCGGTTTTAGTGTAGGTTCTGTCTGCTTGAAGTACACCTGACTGGAGAGGGATTTTAGAATAAAGGAGGAAAACGAAATTACTTTTAATGCTTAGAATAAACCTGATCGTCACAGATGAGAAATCATAGCCTTCTGCACAATGACTGCAGTTTGTCATGGGACTTTCCAAATGTACTTTTAATTACAATACTAGAATTATGGTAATGATGAATTATAAATAACTTTAGTTACATAGTAAAATTAGTTATTCAGAATTCGAATATAACAGCGAACAACGGTCTAAATTTTGAAACATAAATAAAAAAATCTATTTCTATAAAAGGTTATATTTTAGCTACAACAGCCCAAGCTACATTGCGTCTCATCCCGGTAGGACTAAACCGTAATTCCTTCCTCTGAGACGTTGGTAATGACTCTGCCCCGGGCCACCTTCTATTTGCGTTGCGATGCATCCGTCACTGTAAGCAGTCGTAGAATACATGCTCTGAGCGGATAGGTTTTAACAACCGGAGCTCAAACTATTGGGAAAATTTTATGAAAACTGTAGAAGAAAAATACTTGTCTACGGGTTTATTTTCTTTGGCTTAAACAAATACTATTTTTTTTTCTTAACCACGTAAATAGATAGGTAGGCATTTATAATCCTTTATTCATAAACTTATATGCGTACACGAATTGGCGGCCTTATCGCTTAAAGCGATTTCTTCCAGGCAACCAAAGCTTAAAGATAAAATTAAAGGATGTCAGATGCTAAGATGATGTAAAAAATGTTTTGAGTATCAAACTGCAATAATTTAAGCTCGTGGATCATTAAAATAGAATATGATGTCACCGCGACGCAGGCGACAATGTATCCTTTACCGGGAAATATCGAATACCCATATCTCACTACCTATAAATTGAGGATAGGACCCCATGTGCGAATATCTAGTAGTGATGTTTATATGAGTTTATTTTGTTAATTTTTTAACCGACAAAACGAAAAACCAAAGAGGAGGACGTGCTATGTTCAGCTGTACATTTTACTAGTTTCTGCCCGCGGCTTCGCACGCTTTGTTTCTATGGAAACGTTTCAATGTTATTTCTATCGCATGGGAACTGATTTATAGGATAAAAAGCCTATGTTTTATTCCAGGCCTGGAAACTACCTGTATGCAAAATTTCAGCCCGATCCGTTCAGTAGTTTTGCGTGCAAGAGTAACAAACATCAATACATACAAACTTCGTGTTTATAATATTAGCAGGAGTAGGATGTAATATGTTCGTCGATTTCTCCGTCAATTTTGGCTCGATTTGAAAAATTCACTATTATATTATTCTCACAATATATTTAAAAAACTTATAATTATATAGGTACATATTACTATGTCTCTCATTTACCATGATCTCGGGCCATAAAGTGACCCGGTCCTTTGGAAGGCTTGCGTGGGGCCGAAGCCAACAGCACAGAGGCCCTTTGAGAAGTTAATCTAAAGGCGATGGCTACACATGGCGGGTAGTATCCTCGGGTGCACAATATGATACACCCAAAGATGGTATCCGCCAGGTGTAGAGACTATTGCAAAGAAAAATGAAAGAGATAAAACCAGGCTATTGTGAAGGATGGATGGACTGGGTAAACGGGCTATAGGGGAAATTGCGGACGTCTGCCATAAACAAGTCAATCATAATGTTAAGAAGAGTGGCAGACGGTGGCTTGCCGAATGCTGGATGGGTTCCTTAAAAAGTCGGAGTAAATTACCAGAGAGGAACAACATCGGCGCAAACGACTGAGGGTTGTCGAGAGGTGCGGCCCCGATTTCACCATCACGAAGACTGCTCGTGAGCGGGTTTCCTCGCTATTACGCCATTAGACATTTCCACCGCCGAGTCTACATCCTATGATGCATCTCTCGCTACTCCACTCAGACCAGCCAATGAAGGCAAGCAAGAGGTGGGTTATTATTATTATTATTTAGGATTTGGTGCGGTCAGGGGGACCTTTAGTCCACGTTCGTAGCTGATCTTTGATAACCAGCTACGAACATGGAATTTTTTTCTTGCTTGATATCCAGTTACGATCCGAGAACGGAATGTACTTGCCGTTTTCGTAGCCATGTTTCGTAGCCAGCTACAAAAGTGTTTTTTTTAATCTCTGTTGGAACGCAAATTCCATAAAAAAGTGTGACAGTTTTTTTGTTGCAAAACTGGGCTAATATAAATAAATAAATAATGCTGGACAATTCACACAGCATTATCTAGCCCCATGGTAAGCAGAGCTTGTGTTATGGGTACTAGATAACTGATATACATAATACAATACATTACATAGATAGATATTTTTTATTATACATAGAAAACAACCAGAACACCCGAAACAAATATCTGCAGATCGTACACACATTTGTTCCGAGGCGGGAATCGAACCCGCAACCTCCTGCGTCGCAGGCGGACCTTCGCCCACCGCGCCACATCGGTCGTCAATGATGAAACGTAATGCTGATCACCTCAGCAAATATAACTCAACCTTCATCGTTTTACTTTATGGGTGACATTTTATTAACTTTAAAGCCCTACAAAGGAATTATCTCGTTTCTTAGAACAATCTTTGTCATATAAAGATTTGCATACTTTGTTAGGAATTTATGGTGATGAGGTATTTAGCGATGACATATAGCTTGGTTGTTAAAGGAGGTTATAAAACGTTAAAATTTAGCAACATAAATAAAAATAATGATGGACATTGATGGACATTTCACATATCTACCTAGTATACCTAATCAGTGGACTCACACACAACATCTCATCTCCTAAGGCTTAGGAGATGAGATGTTGTGTGTGAGTCCAGTTGGGTGTACCACGTGCAGGTTTGGTTGGCTTAGGACCTAAGCCACCCAAACCTGCACGTGGTACACCCTGCTAGATAATGAACTAGGCTCTGATGAATATTTATTTATTTATACTTTTTGCACGAAAAACGTAACACAAAACTTATTCTAGAAAATTTAAACAAAGGCGAACTTAACCCTAAAAAGAGTTCTCTTCCAGCAAACCTTATTGGGAGAGAGAGACAAAGTGAAGAGAGAAGTGGGTACATGTGCATAAATGAAATGAAATAAGAAATAGACAAAAGATTAAATTTTAACTTACTTATTAATTGTACTAATATATACTACATAACAATAACAAATATAAAATACTATATAACCTAAATTCTAAAATAATAAATTCAATACTTACATAAATACATATAATATATATATAAAATACAACAGAATTATGAAGATAAAAAATGCTCTTTGAATTTACGCTTGAAAACGAAGAGTGAGGGGCTAGCACGAATTTGGTGTGGGAGAGAATTCCACATCCTGACCGATTCGACAGTAAAGAATATCAAACACAAAATTTGATAACTCAGTAATTTTACAATTATTTCCTATTACGTACTTGACACTGGCAAAAAAGTGTCCAACCAGGCATACCTACTCGTACATTATATGTATTGCATTCAACAAAGTATCATCATCATTATCTTCTTGCCGCATCTTCTAAGTAAGCTGAGCTTCTTATGAGTCCTGCCCTGAGTTCTGTTTGACGATAGAATCGAGATGTGTATAATTTTTCCGTGGGATTTGGTAGGTACAGCGCCTCTATCGTGCGAACGTGGAACTTCGCAAGTCATACAAAAATGAGACGTCTCGAAGACGTCTCAACCTCAACAAAATAGTCAAACTGAAATCATCAGCCTAAGACCTCAATATAATACCTAAATGTGTCACAGCGAGAATAGAACCCACTAACTTCTAAATTCACTAACCCACGAACTTTCGCTTTTCATCGTATTATCTGTTTTAGTATATTTCCACTATCGCTATTGTTATTATAATTATATAATATATATTATGGTAATAGGCCGAAAAATTACGGAAAATTCACATAGCTAAAGTGATTTTGGTGATGTGTATTAGCATAGACTGACAAAACACAGAGGTTTAGAGAACTAGATTAGAAGATAGATAAACACACTTTATTATACCATACAAAACAGAAGACAATACATAAATAAAAACTTAGAATAAAATAAAGGAATAGAATAAAGGGCGGCCTTATCGCTGCGAGCGATCTCTTTCAGGCAACCTTAGGATGGACTGGACATGAAGGAACAATAGACGGTGGCACTTTAATAAACAATTGGTAACAAAAAATAAAACAAATACTTATACTACATACCTACATTACTAACATTATAATAAACTTACATAGACATAGGATAAGGCTATTAATCTTTTAATATGGATTATGCTGATGCAGCAGTTCGAGAAGAATTAGTCTATCTATATCTAGGTAATATGCCGAAAAATTACGGAAAACTCACTAAATTTAAGTGATTTTTCCGTAATTTCCCGTCATATTACGCATCACCTATATTTGACTCCATAGTGTTCTGTCTCCGTCGATGTCGCGATACGGCTGATATAGAGGCGGCAGCCGCGACAAAGCGCGCCATTAACGATACGACACGACTATAAAGTAGCCTGTGGGCAGATGACGTGTAGGATACATTGAATGATGCTCTACTACTACATCATACTAAGAATTTAAATAATATCCCACTATAATAACAAAAACCAAGAATAATCTACTCGGAAATTGTGACATATTCTCGCGAAATTCCTTTATAATAGCGGAACAGGAGTTTAGCATTAATTGTTAAGCATTTACAATGAAACCAACGTTTAAAAAATATTATTTACTTAGTGCTATTTTTGTGGTAATTATTATAACATGGGTTTATAGAAATAGGTCAACGATTTGTGAAAAACTATCTTTGTGGCAGTTTAATTCCTTGCCGTACGCAGGAAATACACAAAACTGAGAAAAAACGCGTATCTGTGTTGTGTTAGATTCTGTGTCGATTACTCAGTAACGGAGTTTCTGAATATATATAAAGTTCTATGTAAGAAATACAATTAAAAAAATGAATCGGCATGACGTTTCCAGCGTTTATATGTACTTTTATCGTGAAATAACCAATTAACTTCCATAAAATCGAAATTAAAACAATAATACTTAAATTCACTACTTCACTCTTTGTGAAAGACACACATAAATTTATTTATTTATTTATTGAGGAACAACAAACGACTACATTTAACTTATTATACATTTGTGTTAGTACTTTACAATGTAAAGTTGAGCGATATTCAAAATGTAGCCCACAGCGCTATCCACATATGAGTTACATACATAGAATATAAAAAACATGCAACTAGGATCTACACTAGGATGCCAAATTAAGACCTTATGAGTAAACAATTATAATATTACCAACCTTTTTCTCCAGTCACCTCTTTGTAGAGCAAAAATCTATGGTAGAGCACCATTTCCAACAAAACCCAGGCGCTACAATATTTCGCGGCGTGAACGCATTACGAGCTATCATTTCATATTATATTGACTTCGCGCGGTGTTCGGCCGGGTATCGAACCCACTACAGCCTCCGATACTGGAACTAGAGACGGGACAATCTATATCCGTTAGGGATCGTACCCACACAGCGTCACCCATTTTTTTTAATTTACCCCCTAAAATATCTGAGAATATAGAAATACTTACTTATAAAGGTAAATATTGACAGATCGTAACTTTTTACGAAACAAAACCGAACACTTTCAATTTTTGTCAAAACTCGAGAACCAAAGGCCAAGGCGAAAAGGCTACTTCACTGAAATTCATAGAAATTATTCGAAATTATTAATAAGAATTTAACGAAATCCTAGTCAGATCCGAGTCTTCGACTCAAAAACGATTTTGATTTCAATTGATTTAAAATAGCCCTGAAAACCCTTTGTAGGTTGTACATTAGTTTTTGAAATAATTTTCGATTTGATATTTTGCCATTTGGTACTAGCCACTCAGGTCTGTTAAACTTAGGTCAGTTAAGGATACATAATATAAAGGACTAACGACACATTACCCTGTGCAGACCTGTGTACCATATTTTTGGTCCAATTAATTCAATCAAACAGAAAAATGCTTAGATCCCCACCTAGAACAAAGGGTTGAGATACATTGCTAGGAATAACTCCCTATTGTCGCAACACTACCTTCTGAGCTGTACCGACAGCTACGCGCATATTAAATTGTCTTCAACGCCGACATTTTTATTATTTATGCGAACATTACCCTGATAAGCGAGTTTATCTTGATCCGAAGTCAAAAACGCAGATATACGAGGGAATAGGTAACTTATCCGACTGCGGTGTAAATAACCCTTACCAACGCGATTTCTTGGACAATATTTATTTATTTTTTTAATAGAAAAAATTGTGTGGATGAACACTTTTCTGCCAGCCTCAAGTAATGGAAAATAATTGTAAATTATCTGAGTTATTAAATTATGAAGATTGTTTGATATTTAGATAGATAGATAGATAGAATATACTTTATTGCACAAAAAGTTGTACATAGGCGAGCATAATGCTAGATAGCATTCTCTACCTGCTAACCTTTGGGTAGTGTGGACAACAGTTTGGTAGGTAGTGCTTATTTTAATAGAGATAATAAAATATACTACCTATAAATAATTATGAAAATTGTTGAACGACACTATCCCTCTGCTGTAACAGCAGCCTGGTTTTTGTCTGTGGCAAGTTAAGTATCATGTAAATAAGCCTCAGCTTGGAAAACGGATGCTTCTACGTGGATTCTCCAACATCCCTCGTCCAGTACTTATAACCGCAGCTAATGTAACCTCTTGGACCCAGTATATAACAATACGTTAGGTAAGCGAGTTCTGGAGGTATAAGTATTGTACAAACTTATCTCTTGCATAATGGATTCGCCCTGATAGGTTTCCGTAAGTGATTGATAGCGTTCGTCCTTGGGAGGGTTCGCGTAAATGTTTCGGAGTTCGATACCTACCGTTAGGGCTTTTCTTGCAAGGAGTCTTTCTTTTTTAGCAGTTTGCCTGCCACCGATGAATACGGCCATCCTAGCTTCGGCGACGCGCTTATCGCCCGGATTGCATCGCTGTAGCTTGGCACCAAACGTTTCTTCGCGTTGATGCGGCAGGCGCCAATCAACGCGACATTCACCTGAATGCAATCTGTCCTAGAGTTATGTTGATAACTTTGGTTCTCTGTAGGATTTTATTCGTTACGAATCCTATCCTTTAGAGAAACTCCGAGCATAGCTCTTTCCATAGCTTGCTGAGCAATCTCGAGCTGGTGGACTAGCCCTACCATGAGTGTCCACGTCTCAGCTTCGTAGGTCATAACGCTGTGGGTGTGTGGTGTGTGGTGATTATATTCATTAGCTTATTATTATTATTAGTTTATTATATTTTTTTATTTCATTAGAAGAAAATATTACCCCTAAAATACACAATAAGTAGCTATTGTTGGTAAGTGAGGTTAGTTTAAAATAATTCGAAGTCAAACAGTTTATATAAAATTCGTCCGACACAGCATCTAAAGCGGCAACCGAACCGCAAAACCCGATCTGATCAAAACTACATCTCCATTAAAATATATCAGTAGTCATGTGATGACGGATCGCCGTAGCTTTGTTGTGTTAATGCCGGTGTTGCCAGCAGACGGAAACTTTTTAATGTAACGTCATGGTGAAACCCGAGGGACCTTTCGGGAGATTCCTCCCTGATATATCTCTATTTTGATATCGAGGGATGATTCGTTAAATATGGATTTGTTTAAGTAATTTGAAGACTTGAAAAGTTCGGTTTCGGTTACGCAGGGAATAAAGATCTTGAAAGAAATTTACCCCAGAAGTGTATCATGGTATAGTCATCTGTCATTTTAAGATAGACTAGCTGCGCCCAATGGTGTTACCCGCGTTGATAAACATATTTGATTTATTTGATCATGACACGGGAATCCCTATGTTTTAGTCCAGGTTGCCCCGTTTCTGTAGCGCGTCCGGGATGTTTGCAGAGTCCCGCGTTGATGACTTTTACGCAATCATTTGCAACAGAACAGCATCCCTGATGCGCCGGGTAAGGGGCGGCACCAGTAGCTATCTGAACCTTATAGCTGGAATGCTGGACACGGACTGCGGGACCTCTGTGACGCTGTGGGTTAAGGTCCGCCTCCGACGCAGGAGGTTGCGGGTTCGATTCCCACCTCGGGGCAATTGTATGTACGATCTGCAGATGTTTGTTTCGGGTGTTCTAGTCGTTATCTATTTTATAATGTAAAAAATCTATCTAATGTAATCTGATTGTATTATGTATATGAGTCATCTAGTACCCATAACACAAGCCCTGCTTAGCTTGGGGCTAGATGATGCTGTGTGGATTGTACAGTAAAAAAAGTTTATAATATTTTATATAATTTATTTAAATTACTGGTAATTCGTATAACTCTGCTACAGAATAAAATATACTGTACAGAAGCCTTCTCGTTCGTTCGCGTCTTCAGTCGATTTTTGATACATCATTCATATATATTTTTTTATTATTTAAGATGCACACCTAAGTCTTGTACAATAACAAAACTTAATAATTGTAAGGGGAAGCACTCACTACCAAACCACAAGTTATTCTCAGAATAAGTTATATTGGTAATGAGAGCCCTAAATAAGTGTCAAGTACTTTTAATGCAATAAAGAATTTTAAGTTTAGTTTAAGTCATATCCACAAAGTCGCACAATAAGTCATCTAAATACGATTCTCTAACCTCCATCGCTACTGCTTATCAGAACCAGCAACTCACGCGGGAGTTTGACAGATGACCTGTCAAACGAGGGTGTTTGCCAAACGGTCTGCAGACGGAAAACTCACAATTAATGCTCACGCTCAGCTAAGTCTGCCCTCACGCTTCGTTACAAGTGACATTCTGTTGTTATTGGAAAAACAAAGTCAGACTTGAAGTTTCCGGAAAGTTCTGCTTGGAAATTATTTTGATGGGATTTTTACTATGATCGAAATAAAAACTACTACTTTATTCTATTGAATATTCTTATTCCAAAAATAAAGTCATTCAGACGCCTGAGTAAAGTCTGTAAAATAATACAAAATGTTGAGCAACAACTTCTTCATAAAAGAAATCAATTAAGTATCATAAAAAATCTGATCGAGATTACATGAGTACATGACTATCTTAATGTCAGTCGAACTACCAAATAATTTAACTTACGTCGAACTACCAAATAATTTAACTTACGTCGAACTACCAAATAATTTAACTTACGTCGAACTACCAAATAATTAATCTATGTTTAACTACGTAGTTAAACATAGATTAAATTAAGAGATAAGCTTGCTTTTCGTGGTTGTTTGTAAAATTATAGATCCTAGGTATTAGGTTTTAGTCTGTAAAAACGGGTAAGGAAATTCAACTTCGAATATAAAAGCCAATCGGTAAAAACCCCTAATCCCCTTGGCTTTGGCATGCCGTTCCAAATTCAATACATTTGAAAAATTGACACCGAACACCACAAACAAAAGAACCAAACCGCAGCATGCAAAACAGATTCCCAAAGTCAATTTCCAAATTGCCCAGCGACTATAAAGTCAACCCTCCTTAATACAATCACACCCTGTCCTTGTCAACGTTTTGTTTCCTCTTTTGCTCACCGATTGAACAAGATCCCCGCATCCAATCCATAAGCTACGCAATCCTAGAACCGACAGAGGTCAACGCGAACTGGCAACATAACATAAAGGAATCAACAGCGCCACCAAAAAGACTCAAATCGTTCCACAAAAAAAGAACACAGGAAGAAAATAATCCATTAGTTGGTTCCCGCGCAAATGCCTCGGTCGTTAAGGGGATACAACACGCGAAAAAGATCAAAAAGCATTTTGAATTCCGAACACGGGGCTTCTATTATTTTCGTCCAGTCAAAGCTGGGGTTCGAAATTTAAAATGTATCTACTTAAATTCAATTCCTATTTCCGTTCCGTTTTCAAAATGTTTTCTTTTTAATTTTCATTCGAGTCCATGCGAGCTTGTTTTCGTCCATTCATAGTGATCTTTTGTAGGGGCTCTCTGTGAAATTGGAGCTGAGCTACCCTGTCCAATGTTTTTGCCTTTTTGCGAGATCAAAATTGCCTTACTGTCGCATTGTACGCTTTATTCTTTTTACCTTGACTTTTTTACGATTATCCAGTTTTATAGCACTTCTCTAATCGATTTAGAGGCAATAATCACAGGCTCCAAGCTATCAAATAATTTAAAATGCACTCGCGACATCGCCCCCTCGTTTCGCAGTGAAATGTGGCCTCAAAATGGCTCGTGACATACATTCTAATAGTTTTATTGGGGGAAAGTTTACTTAGGGTGTACAGGAGTCACTTACAAAATAAATTTAAGTGATTTGATGCCCAAAAAATACTTTTTTCTGGAAAACTTTTAACAGAAATGAAGCGTTTTGTCTTTAAATATATAGATTTGGAAAATGAATCTAACCTACGTTGAATAAAATTCTTACTTCTTCCACTAGTAGTCAAATAATTGAAGTGGAGAAAACATTTATTAAGTACAGATTATTTGATAATAATTAATGGAATCTAATTTTACTTGTCTAAGTGCTTATTCTGTACCTAAGCCTAAAAAAATAAAGTTCTTATAATCTGTAAAATCTGAAATATAAATGAATTTTAGAAAATAAATAGTACAAGTAGGTATTATACTACCCATTTGAAATTCTTCGTCGGTTTTTACATATACTTTAAAAAACACAGTACAAATTTTATCAAGAAATTATAAACTTGTAGCTAGGTACTAACAATTTAAGTCAAATTACTGTTTAAAAAAACCCCAATATCCTAAGGCTAATCTCCCGTAAACCATTGTAAATACCTATCCGGCTCCCCTCGACCGGAAGCGGATGTTTTCAATTGAATTTCACGTCACAGCCTTGTCAAGTCCGGTACATTACGCCGGTCAAGATTCTTGGACGAGAGTCAATCGTGTGGTACTTTCACTTGATAAGATTTTGAAGGGGATTTGGGGATGGATATTTGATCAGGATATATTTTTTATAACATTTTTAAAGCTACATGCAGCTAAAATATTCATAGGGCCTATTAATTCCATAAAAATTGATCATAAATTTATTAAACTGACGCGAAGATGCCTTACCCCAGCAAATAGCAGTAAATACGAATCTATTTTTAAAACAAGGAAACAAAACAAGATTCTATAGCAATAATTTTTAACCTTAAATTTGTTATCTTATGGTTGATATTGAAATGAAAATTGGGAAGAAAACTGCCGGTAAATTGAGTAGGGTAGAGCTACCGGGCTTTGCACCTCGTCTAATGTTTCATCTTCACGACAGGAGGCCGCTCCCGGTATAGTCTAATATTTGCTTCACCCAACTGTAAAAGCATTCTTATTAATTCTTGTATCTCAGTCATTTAAAGAAACAATATTTTTAAACAAGCAACGACACAAAAAACACATTCATATCTGTTTTTGGCGTTAATTTTGAGAAATTCAACCTTAACAACAAAGTCAAAAACAGAATTGAGTGTAACCTTGTCTTTTACATACATACGTACTCATCTAAAAGACCTGTGACCTTAGGTAATTATTAGGAATGTCTATTACCACAATAGACATTGACACAATAGACGTTGCAACAATGTTAAACATTTGTATAAAATGTATAAATAAATAAATATTATATTCTATTCTATTTCCAAACGCATGTTAGAAAATCTTTGTGTATGGGTTAGATTGTTAGTACCAAAGTAAATAGGGTTGAAGTTTATTTTATAATAAAACGGGCTGAAAGTTCAAATTTCGTTGCGGTATCAAACGCTCCCACGTTCACGAGAAGTTAAGAACAACAAAGACTCCTGTCAATGTTCTGGCATCCCACAAATGTCCCGCGGTTTTCTGAAAATTCGCCATTTTGAACTTTCAAACTTTTGGCGGGTAATATTTCATACTAATATTCTGTTTGAATAACTTTCTGTCTTTGTTTTGAATTTTATTGTCTTTGTTGCGGAATTCTTTTCGGAACGCCTTTGTAGGCATAAATGAATTTTAGTAGGTATGCTTTCGCTATGTTCCCCATGTTTTTCTTTTGATGGAATATTTTATCCTCTAAATATAAATCGTCACGTTTAAGGTACGCACATCTTGGACCAGCATTCTTAATTTAAAAATGATTCGAATTATTATGATTTACTTTGTTGTTACGCTGTACGTATGAATTTAGAATTTGATCTGTGAATTGTATTTATTGACTAACTTCTTAATGATAAATACAAAAACTCTTTGTGCATATAAGACAACCATTCATCATGAATAGTTTTCAGCACTATTACCACCATACGCGGAAAGCCAGTTGGCGCCATCGCGACATCCGGCAAACACCGATGTGTCATTTCCGTTTCGCCGGATACAGCCAGCCGGGCATCGCGGATAAATCGGGTGGTTAATTCGCGCGCTATTTATTTGTCGTTGTTTTAGGTGTATTTGTTTTCAGTTTATCGATATGTCCACCTACCTAAGAATCAAGCAAGGAGGTTAATCTTAAAAGTGGGTTAGAAATAAAACGAACGACGTCTTTGGATTTAAATCTAGAAAGTTTTGGTTTCGCTATTCCAAATTCGAACAATTTGAACCAACCCAGAAACAAAAGATAAACATTCCAAATTCAACTTTTCGCTCGTTAGGTATCTAAGCCAATCAACATTCATACATCAATCCCAACTTTCACACTCTTCCGCAACTCCCAGAAGACGAAAGTTCATCTGGAAAACAAAACAAGATGTCGTTAGTTCCCCGTTTGCGACTATTCCATCAGCGGGCGGTGTCCCCTGACCCGCGTTTGGCTGATGGCTAATGAACCGGCTGTATCGGCAGGGAGTGACCAACTGGCAGCAAAGAGGTTCTAATACTAGATGACGCAAAATTCGTGACAACCTCTTTAGTTTGCTAAAACAAGCGAGTCCAAGAAAAAAAACCTCTTGTGTTGGTTTCCCTATTTTTTTGTTGTATATAAAATTAAATAGGTACTTATTGGAAATTATCAAACTCGAAAACTCCAATAAAAAAAAACCTGTTATGTTCTTCGATCGACTTCAAACTTGCTTATGGCTATTTTGGCACGGATAATACCGCTAACACACTAAATTCACTTTTAATGCTACACTAAATTATGGAAAACTAGTTTCTGCCCGCGGTTTCGCACGCTTTTTTTATGGTAACGTTTAAAAGTTATCTTTATTCCATAGAAACAGTTTATTGGATAATACTAACTATATACATCAGAAAAACAACGATTGCAAGTCATCGTTTTATGATTATCTAGGTATAGTCAATGGCAGGAAGCCTAAGTGCTTTTAATGCTTTCACTGCCACTGTTCAGTTACCGCTATCACTTTGAAGAATCGTCCACTTTTATTTTTTATCAAATTATGTGAAACTAGCGGCCCGTCCCGGCATCGCCCTGGTGGTCATTTGTTTCATAAATAATTTTGATGAACGTAGAGTCAGTGTATCTTTATTTACGAAAAAGTAAATTTTGGTTATAATATAAGTACAGGGTGGTCTTTTGAGAAGGGCGGTGATGGCCAAGTTTTAAACCACGAGAGTTAGAGAAAAGTCGTGAAGTGAAAGGATTACCTAGACCTTCGATTTAAAGAAAACAATAACTGCAATTTCGTATCTTTCAACTTTTTACTTTAGACGGAAATTGATGCAAATGATTTTTCAAAAAAACACCAATTAATTGAACCAACAGATTCTGTTGCTGATAAGGATCAAATTTTTCAAAGAAATGTATTACTAAAAATAAAAGGAAATATCCTACATTATAAAATACATAACACTACAGTAGTCTTCTACGACTAATGTTAGTAGATGACTAGGAGTGGAAGGTATATCTAGGGAGCATTGTTCTATGTAGGGTAGAATAGCGGACATTGGTTAATTACGTGCAATAGTCGGAGGCTACGAGAGAATGATTGCCGCGCGGTAACGATGCTCTTGGACTTACCGTCTTCGTGGGTCCACGAACACAGCGACGAGCATAGCGGTTTTATAGGAGGCAGCGGGTGTTGGTTAATAACGTGCTGTATTCGTAGGCTACGAGAGAATTATTCTCGCGCGGAAGCAATGCTTTCGTAGGTACTCGTCGTCTATAGGTTTGATTTGTTTCAAACTACTACTTTGTTAAAAACCACCTCTGTGGAAGTATTACGAGACCAGTTTTAGCATATTTTTACATTAATGTTTTTGTTCGGATACTCTCTGTTCTCTCAATTACTTTAGCGATATCTAGGTCAATAACAAAGAGTCACTCTTAATATGTTATGTTGTTCTAACCGAATTCGGCCACGGCAGCCAGTATCAACGGAAACTAGCCATTTGCGTACGACATACCTATAACACTGCACAAGTGTGTGCATAAATGCAGGTGCACTGCACTGCCTAAGATAATAAAACCGCGAAATAAGTCGCAAATCGCTTGTTTCGTGGCGTCTTGAAACTAAGCACGTACTCAGTAATGTCATTCGGCAGTCCGCACAAACAACTTGTTTATGGCACATTTCGTGTTCGCACACTAACTATTTCACCCTAACAATATACCGTTCTACCGCTAAAATATACAAATACTAGTTTCTGCCTGCGGCTTCGTACGCGTTGTTTCTATAGAAATGTATAGAGTGTATTTCTATCCCATGGGAATTGTTATAATAGGATAAAAAGTAGTCTATAGTCATTTAAAACGGGATATTTACCATGATTTGATTTTTGAGGGAAGGGCAAAAAATGAGGGTAGATCGGTATGTCTGCCCATAAAAACTTACTCGCAGTCGCAGTGCCTTCAGTTATTCCGTGATCATGGCGCATGAAACTGTGCCGAAATATTGGATAACTCAAAAATCAAATCATGGTAAATATCCCGTTTTAAATGACTTTAGTGTTAATAACCTTGATCGTTTTAAAAGTTTTAAAGTAGCCTATGTTTGTTTCAAGTCTAGCCGTAATTTTCTTCATCTTAGGTGAGAGAAGTTAATAAATAATGCTGGACAATTAGGTATAATGAGAGTACCTAATTATTACCAAAATTATTTGTATTGTACACGAAAATTATACCTGAGCCATAGATTACATACAACAAGTATTATATTTTTTGGTTATAACATCAAGAAAATTGTTGAATTACACTATCCCTCTGCTGTGACCGCAGCGTGTTTTTCCTGTATGCCTGTAACATTATAGTATCTTTTTTTTAAACTCTTGTTTTGGCGTACATCTTTTATACCTCTATGAAACTTTTCAGGACAAGCAAACAATTCAGACAATAAACAAAACAAACACCATCAATCGCCAGAACACTCCGAAAATCATTAAACTCCTCTCCCTCAGGCTAGAACCAGGTAACTGCATTATTATACCCTTCGGTACAAGTGACAAACTCATAAACATTTGTCACTCGACGGACCGTCCAAGTAATTGCGATCCGCATTACAAAAACCAGCATTCGCAGAACTACGACAAAACCGACTCGAGAACGAAATTTCAAGCACCTGCAGTCGAGGAGAGGTCGTTGTAGAATGGTTGGCGCATTACTTATTGGTGCCCCGAAACGTTTAACCGATCCTGTTCTAAATTTGAACAAATAATTTACGAACGGTCACTCTTGACACCGCTTTGAGTGTAGGGTTGCCATTTGTTAACTGCTATAGAAGACAAACTGACATTAGATTTTAATTCTGTCTCTATCTCCTAAAGCAAATACTGCTTCTACCTGAACCAATTTAGACGTTGACGATATTTCTAATTTGAGCAATAATTCTTTCACTAAAAACATCACTCCATTCACATAGCGGCTTATGAAATAGTTGGTTGGTTCTTAGTTAAACCGATCATAAAATGTTCTTTGTCATAAATATCTATCAATAAATTATTACAATAACAAATTTTATGTATCAATTTCGCGTAAAACCTCTGATAAGATCCAACAATTGCATTCAAGTGCATCACCCGTCCTCCCACAACATGACATGCCATGTAGGTACTCGGAGAAGGTAAAACAAAGGCTTACGCTATGCAATATAACATTTTAATTTTTTTCTGAATTTTATCCAAAATAGAAACTAAAGTTCGATGACCCTAGAGTTCGATGAGTAATTACGGCGAATGTCCGCGACCACGGCCGCCGGCTGTATTGATGAGCATCGAGAGCGCATGTTCCCAACAAAACGAACAAAGTCCTTAGGACAATGCTGTGATAGAATCGAGCTTTTATAATACAAGCTTTTTTAAATTTAAAATTCGAACTCTCCATTCAATATCACTACATTAGTATAAAACAAAGTCGCTTCCCGCTGTCTGTCTGTTCCTATGTATGCTGACATCTTTAAAATGACGCATTTTTTAAATAGATAGAATGATAGAAGAGGAAGGGTTTATATGCATATAATAGTACATGCATTTGCACCCGTGATAAGCCGGAGCGGGTCGTTAGTTTCCAATACAAAAAATTTTGCAGTTCTTTTCCCAGCTCTGAGGTTTAAGCCCATTTGGGCAGCAGCGCTTCCTGCAGAACGATTTGAGATTTACCACCAAACTGTGATCCCCAACCCGCATGCTTAGCGTGGGGACCTTCCATCTACATCTCGTTCGGTCGATCAAAGCATCCAAAACGATAATGGTCAAAAACGTTGCTACATGGCCCTCATAATCTGATAATTCATACAATTTCCGCCCTAAAGTCGTTTAGATAATAGTGATTTTGTAATTTGTAACACTGACATGGAATTTCTTATGAATATTTCATGGGATATGCCCAAAATATAAGGCGGTTGTTTTAATCTTCGGTGTTTATTCTCTCTACATAGTGTATAACCGCAGTTGGTAAACGCGTTGCCTTCATTTCGGATTAGGACTATGTACCTTCTTCCTTGCAGTAATATTAATTAGTTAATTCAAAATCAAATAAAGTGTTTTATTTAACATTTTATTTGTATTGTTGTCCAGAAAATTGCTTCTTTAAGCACTTTGTTTTAGCCAGGTTCAAGAGCTCTTGCTAGAGGATTGTAGCATACATGCATAGGCTACACTGGCCAAAGCTAGGTCCAGTTTTCTTGATAATACTTATAATTATGCATCTTTTATGCTATCTTTTAGTGACTCATTTTAAACGACTCACAACTCAAAAAATTACGCTCATTTGGCTTCAGCCTAAATGTCCATCCCTCCACCTAGTCTATCATTATTTTATCCTAACCATTTCTACTAGAATTATTTCTTTTTTATCAACAGGGTACCCAATAGTAACTATAATAATAATATCCTTACATGAACACCCTTTATTTTTGCTTATCGTTGACTCACGAAACGCAAAAACACAAATATTGTCCTTCACAAATAAATATCGTTATATTTATCGTCGACAGAGACAAAAGGGTCGAGGTAATTACTCGGAAGATGCGCCTCCCGCAGGGTGATGTTCACGCTCCGCTCTTGACTTCGCACAGCCATACTAAAATATATTATATATTTTATTGTCAAACCTACGAGATATTTACTCTCAGCTGAATCTCAGCTAATAACACTTCCATACAAACCTTTAAAAAAACAATTTCGAGAAGGAGGCCAAATGGAGGATCCAGCTAGGCAGGGCAGCGTTTGGGAAACTATTTTTTTATTTATAAACCAACTTAAAAAAAATGTTACATAAAAATGCTTAAAAATAACACGAAGGAAACCAACCACAAAGGTTTGTCATCATCATCATCACCAGCCTACTGCTAGATATAGGCCTCCTCCAATAAGCGCCATAGCGCACTGTCTTCAGCTTGCCGCATCCAGCATCTACCTGCAGTCTTTCGCAGGTCGTCATCCTACCTAGTCGGAGGGCGTCCTACACTACATTTACCGAGTCACCCAGCGGCCGTAGGTTCGTGAGATATTGCCGGCCCACTGCCACTTCAGCTTGCTAATTCTAAGAGCTATGTCGATAACTTTGGATAACCAAAGTTATCTTCTAAATATATTCTCCCAGACAACTGACCAGTGATTAATTCCTCTGCCATCCACCAAGACGCTGCGGCGAGGGTCAACTAACCTAACATTAATTATCAGACCACAGAGAATCTGCAAACTTCCGGGCGTCTTCCGAATCTTACTGTTTGTTTATTGTTATTAGTTTGAGATGTTCTGCTAACTTTTGTTTGATGGATCTTTCAAACGGAATGACTTGTTGTTTAATTTCTGTAGTATAATATCGTACTAGATGCGCCCCGCAGCTTCGCCTTTCTCTTGATTCACTTTATCTATTTAAAAAAACCGCATCAAAATCCGTTGCGTAGTTTTTTTACATACCTAGACTCACCTATTAGTAACTTCGACCCGTATTATTCTACTTTTGTTTAAAATATTTTTCACTTTCATCATCATCAGCCGATAGCAGTCCACTGCTGGACATAGGCCTCCCCCAATGAGCGCCATAGCGCCCTGTCTTCAGCTAGCCGCATCCAGCATCTACCTGCAGTCTTTGGCAGGTCGTCATCCCACCTGGTCGGAGGATTTTTCACTGTGTTGTCACCGAATTGTCGTCCGCGAGTGTTTAAGGTCTTTGGCTGAAAAACAGCGCTGAATATAATAATGTTCAGCACAAGCTGAGCCAACAGCGCTGAATATAAAAATAATGTTCAGCACAAGCTGAGCCAACAGCGCTGAATATATAATAATGTTCAGCACAAGCTGAGCCAACAGCGCTGAATATAAAAATAATGTTCAGCACAAGCTGAGCCAACAGCGCTGAATATATAATAATGTTCAGCACAAGCTGAGCCAACAGCGCTGAATATATAATAATGTTCAGCACAAGCTGAGCCAACAGCGCTGAATATATAATAATGTTCAGCACAAGCTGAGCCAACAGCGCTGAATATAAAAATAATGTTCAGCACAAGCTGAGCCAACAGCGCTGAATATATAATAATGTTCAGCACAAGCTGAGCCAACAGCGCTGAATATATAATAATGTTCAGCACAAGCTGAGCCAACAGCGCTGAATATATAATAATGTTCAGCACAAGCTGAGCCAACAGCGCTGAATATAAAAATAATGTTCAGCACAAGCTGAGCCAACAGCGCTGAATATATAATAATGTTCAGCACACGCTGAGCCAACGCTATTTCGGCGCAGGGTCATGGAGGTAGTCTTATTTTCTAAATATCACCTATTTGTGTCACTAACCCAATGATAAAATACTTTATTTGCCGGTTGTTATTCTACGCCTGTATTTTTTACTTGTGTCCAAATAAATGTTTTTCTATTCTATTCAAAAAATCTAAGGACACATATTACATACATAGGGACAGACAGACAGCGGGAAGCGACTTTGTCTTATACTACTTAGTATTATTCGTTACGTTTTTTACTTGCCGCCATATTTTTTACCATTGATTATCTCCGTATCAGTAAGTACAATAGCATAAGGTATCCTTAAGTAAACAAAAGTGTTGATGGGGTAACAATGAATCTCGGTATCGGCGTATTGTCGCCTGATAAACCTATCTCGGGCTGAGTGGGCATCCTTGTAGGACACCGCGGGGCACAGGGATGTAGCTAGGCACAGAAAGCTGGGCTTAGAGTAGGTTTATCTGACGTGTCCAAGAGTTCTGTAAGGTCTAAAGAAAATAAAGCACTCTGATATTAATAAACAATTTGAACCCAATGCTAATAGAGTAGAGCTGAATTCTGACGATTCATCCGACCCGAGGTAAGATGCTATTTTACTAATACGATTCCTTCGGTGTCTTTAAGACCTAGCCGACCGAGTCTAGGAGTCTAGGTCTCAGGACTAGGCTGTATTGTACCTAAGTACATAACTTGTATTGTTATTGGCCGTTATCAGACTTTCTAAGAAATCTTGCATAAAATAATGCCTCGCTTTTACTGTACAATATATTGAGTATTGAGTATTGACTGTATTGTCATGTACCTAATCAAAACGTATTTATATAAATTAAGTTCAATTGGATAGAAAATATAAAAATATTTATTTGACTTACATAGGTTTTGAACCCCCACTCAACGTTTCTAAGTTCCTTCCTACCTGACTAAGCATCCATTTACGTTTATACCCAGTTTTAAGTAAAATCGGGCTACATACAAGATGACAAAGTCTTCAGCCCCAATTTACGAGTGGTTTATAGCCAGCTTTAAGGCTACATACAATATGACAAAGCCTTCAGCCCCTCTCTCCACGTCCTCAAGTACGTTCCCAGCTGAGTGGGCATCCATGTACGAGTGGTTTACGCGGCGGCGGCGCGCGGATTTATGCGCGTGCGCACCCGTCCGCATAGATTAGCCTGATAGATGGCAGGATTCGCGCTTTGTTGTCAATGGTGGTGGGAATGTAGAGTAGGAACTTTGGTTAGGTTATATGAGATTTTTGTTAACCCTAAATAAGAGGTAAAAGTGATCGTAACATAAAACTTCAATAAAAATGAGTGTTTCATAAGTTATAATGAAACACTACGTCATCTTTAAAGTCTTTATTTTCATTATGATTTTTTAGGTTTTGCGGGATTAATCCCTCTGGAATAAAAAAGGACGAGGTTTTATGTACCCCGAGACAGTGCCATATTTCACTATCTCTGGGTACAAAGAACCTCGTCCTCTTTTTTAAGTTGGTTAAAATAGTCGGACGGAAACTGGTCATAAACAGTAAAATACGAGAATCGCGAGCGTAAAAACCAACAAAGAGCCTACGAAAAAAAAACGAAAATAAATCTACGAGCGTGCATTTATTGATTTATAAATTTTAGCTAACCTGAGAAATCTTCCAGTATTTTTTTTGTAGGTATACTATGAATAACATTTCTTCCTTTTACGAGGTAAAATAATTAAATTATTAGGTACAAAATAATAGAAACAGGTAGAAATAGAGTATTGCAATTAGTCAATAGGGGAAAACAAATTATTTGGCGAGTGCTATTTCGCCCGTGTTTATTAGCCCCACTGTCTCCAACTAATTTATTGGGCCCTTAACGCCCTTTGCCCTTAGATGGATCACCTCATTTGCCATAAACCTTCAGGTGCGCTGAACGCCATCATTTTTGTTTCGGAGACATTTATTTCTACTACTTAGTTACAGACCAGTTGGCTTTTGAAACTACCATGGTTATCAACACTAAACTAAATCAAATCATGGTAAATATCCCGTTTTAAATGACTTTACAGTTGGTTCAGGTCATCATAATCATCATCATCATCATCAGCTTATGATAGTCCACAGCTGGACATAGGCCTCCCCAATGAGCGCCATAGCGCCCTGTCTTCAGCTTGACGCATCCAGCATCTACCTGCAGTTTTTCGCAGGTCGTCATCCGGCCTGGTCGGAAGGCGTACATTACACTACATTTACCGAGTCGTGGTCTCCACTCAAGGACATGTTTGCCCACAGAAAGTACCTATTTTAAAAGGTGAATAACATGACAACAAAAAGAGATAGACCCATAATTTTTGGAGGATTTGTAGATATAAAATTATTTTAAAATTATTTGTAGATATAAATTGTGGAGTTTAATACAACATGCAAAAAAGTACACCACAATAACCCAGTTTTAAAGATACAGATCAAAAATAAAATAAAAAACCATTTTGCTAATTTCTAAAAAAAATATTGATTATACTAGGTACCGAAATTGTATTTTATTAGCTAGGTGTACTATATAGCTTTCAAATGAGACTACTTTGAATAAAATACACCGTTTACTCAAAAAGAAATGAAGAAAAAACCAGATGAAGTAGTTTTCATTAAAAAAATAATTAAATCGTCTTTGTTTTTGAGATAGGTAACATAATTACAATCTTTTATTTTTTATCGATAAATATATTATTATGTTGTGTATCCATCCGCACATCTCGTTTGATCAAGGTTCGACAATACACTTTGTAGAGGCTCTTTTGTTTTTCGGTCAAAAATTAAGCATTTTTCTTAGTGTCTAAAATAGCTTTTTTTGGAAGCGCCGCATTTTGTCACGTGACCTTTTGTTAGATTACAACCTTTTTGGTCTTGGATTATTTTGAAAATGGAAACAAACTGCGTCCCAATGGAAACGAGCCTACAATTTTGCAGTAGGGTGACAATATCTCATGGCCGGCCGTGTTATCGAATTACGATTTACGATGTTGGGCATATCTGTCGATGCTCATGTTCGACTTTTTACATCGACATCTTTTTATCTTTTTACATTGTCCGCCAGAAATATTTGTCGCCGGGTGATATTTATTATGAGATTGGGTGACCGTGCGACAAAGTCTGTTTTTGTTTTGTTGTTGCTGTTTATGCGTTTTGTACGCGATTTTGAAGTGCGGATGGGATTTAAACTGACTGGAGTGGAATTTATTTTGTTATGGGCCGTGGTCTTCTTGGGAGAACATTATTTTTCCCTTTCTAACCTAAGATTGGTTCAAAGATATGTATTAACAAAAAGAGACACAAGCTCTTAATTGAGAATAGTTATTTCGCTATATATAACAATTGATACAAGTAAATTATAAGTTGTTGTTCGATCAGTAGGTAGTTATTAAAGATTGCACAAGATATCATCATGTTTCTAACTACATATCTCTAGTAAGCTGATAAATCTATAATGAAGTAGATAGGTAATGTAAGTAATTATGAAACAAAACACTCTTGTTTTTGAGAGTACACAATGACCTATCAATTTAAAATAATATAAAAAAATTGGTATAACCTAGGAAAGGCTACCTACTTTTCTACTTATCGAATTCTAGAGTTACTATTTGCTACTATTAGATAGTATCTATAAAGTAGAATATTTCTAATATGTCTTATTATTAAATACTAGTTCTGCCCGCGACTTCGCACGCGTTGTTTCTATGGAAAAGATTTAAGGATATGATATGCCCATGTTTTATTCCGGGCCTGGAACTATCTATATGCAAAATTTCAGCCTGATTCGTTTAGTAGTTTTCGCGTGAGGAGTACAAACATCCATACATACAAACTTTCGCGTTTATAATATTAGTAGGATAAAATTTTACTTTAAAAATGTCATGTCGATACAACCCAATTCACTTTTACAACAATATTTTATCCATAAGGGCAATCGAAAAAGCAGACCGTATCATAAAACTTCCGCAGCTCAAGTTAAATCATGGGAGGTAACCTAAAAGCTCCCGCAATCATAATGTTATTTTGCGGAGAAATAGTGTCGTTACCGTGAATGTTTCAGGTGTGACGTAAGTAGCTATGTCCTGCTGCTGTGATGGGCCGGACTCAGGTTGATTCAGTTTAAATTATTTTTAAACTTACGCTATTTGAACACATACCTAATTATTATAAGTATGTATTAATACAACGGGTATTTATCACGTTTATTTACCTATTTTTCCCGACGTTTCAACAGGTTTACACACTGTCGTGGTCATCCCGTGACCACCAAATAGGTAACTAAACGCGATAAATATCAGTTTTAATTATTTTTCTTTCAGACAAACCAGTGTATTACCGCATGGGGCATTACAATACAATACAAAAATACTTTATTATACACAAGATGCAGATCATTACAATAAAAGACTTTACATGCGACAAGTGGTGGCCTTATCGCTTAGAAGCGATTTTTTCCAGGCAACCTTCGGATGGAAAAAATTATGTGATTTTATGAAAGGCAGGAGGACCAAAGTAAGCTAGATTAAATAAGAACATAACATTATGAATGCTTAAAAACAAATAATAAATAAATTTTACAAATACTAAACTAAGTACAATATACTACTTAGTGCATGAATTTAGAAAAAAATTAATGACAGACTGGCCATGACTAAGTCGTTATGCTGCATTCAGATGTATTTGTGAGTGTATCAATCATACTATTTTTGCCCCTAATTGCATTACATGCTTATTTTTCGTGACGCTAAAAGGGACCAAAAGAGTCTCCATAGAACCGCTTTGCGCACCACGCACCCTAGAATAATCTTAAAATGTAGGCCCTTAACTGTCCTGAGTCCACACCCATCGGCCATCAATAGTAACAGTCGCCCCACGAGAGTCGTTCGCCCGCGGTGAAATCATTCCTCGCGCAAAATATCAATAAAATACAAACGCGTGCACCAGTGGGACTCGTTCACATCGCGCCGCGCGTTACAAATGGCCTTAAGTGCGGCTCTGCTCTTTGATGGGACACTTTATTTTTGGAGATAGATTTTTGTGAGATTGATTCGTTTGGTAATAAATAACCACCCGTACGAAGACCATTTAATTAAATGCTAAATTCACAAGATTCGATTTCAAACTACCAGGTAAGCAGAAGTTGTAAGGAGATTATGGGAGATTCACTGGTAAAATCAAATGTAATACCTACTTCCTTCACGTTGATGCTATCTTAGTAGGTATCCTAGTTAAGTAACACTTGTGATGGAAAATGAGGTCTGTTAGTTCAACTCATAAACTGAAATTTGCCAGTTGAGCTTGTTTAATATAAATCCGTTTCAGGGAACTTGATCAAAAATAGAACAAATATAGGATTAAAATTAACGAAAATCATTCAATATAATGTAATTTCTTTAAGTTAAGAAATCGAGGTTATTACTCATGTAAGCAAAATATTGGTTGCTAATGACAATGCCATTGATTTGGTCTTTTTGACCACAATCGATACTCGAACTCCATTGAAAGCACGTACCTCACTAAATCGAGGGTCACAGAGACCCTCAGACCGAGCACTCTACGGGGTATTTATTGGCCGTAATTAAAAAGAAAACAGACAAAAGGCGCAGCTGATTCGAACGTGAGCTGAACATTTGAGTTGTAGTGATGTGTTGATTGTTATTGGGATATCTTTCATCGATGTAAGTTGTCTTAGGCAAAGATGTAAATCGTAATTTTTGGTCTTAGGTCTGCGAACCAGTAGGTTGCGGGTTTAATTACCGCTTTGGGAAATTATGTTGGACAATTTGTATGATCTGCAAATATTTGTTCCGGATGTTTTTGTGTATTATTAAAAATATCTACCTATGTAATGTGTATTGTATTGAGTTTATCAGTCATCTAGTACCCATGACACAAGCTCTGCTTAGCTTAGGGCTAGACGATGCTGTGTGGAATGTTCAGGATTATTTATTTATGAAGGCATTTTTTTTTAATTTTCGTATTTACGTTACGTTGCAATGCAAATCTGTTTTTATGAAATCAATTCTGAAAAATATGATATACTTTTAAAAAATAATGAAAAAGGTACGTAAATAATTAGTTAACTAAACCACCAGACAATAACGTTTCAGCCGACTTAAGTCCTCTAGAACGCTACTTCTAGTTACCTATGGATCTAAGAGTAGTGCTAGCAAAATTCGATTATGGACATATAGAGTCACTTGGGAGCTTTATCGATAAGAGTAAAACTTACCTTATCGATAACCCGACTACACTACTGATAGAATACAAGTCGTGCAAAAGGACTTTTATCATCCGCGACCGATACGAAGACTCCTAGATTCCGAGCGTAATTTATTGCCACCCTACTTTGCCAACTTTACCTTCCCACCTATTTTCAACTCTAAAAACCCATCATAAGAACTAAATTCCCTTGAGTTCTAAATCTTTGCTATAGCAAAGCTGAGTTATATTGGATTGTGTTGCTTTGAAATAAAGTTCAAAGTAAGTGTAACTTTACGATTCTGAACCCTTTTGTGAAGAGTGTTTGACAAATAACTTTGGGCATTCCGTTAAATGATAGCAGTTGACCAATGATAGATAGGTTTTTTACCGTTTGATTAAACTTTGGCTTGTAAAGGGTCCGGAGGGTTAATTGATTTTCTATTTAGATAGGTAATACCTACCAATTAACATTGGCATACCGCTCTAAAGGAAAAGTTTTTTGATCAGTACAAAAAACAGGTTTAATTCAATTTAAAAAATTCTTTCTTCATTAAAATCTTAAAAAGCATTAATCTGGTACAATACTAGAGTAAATTTAATCCTAGAATGCACAAACATACACCAATAAAAAATCGTTTTAAAAGCTAGGGGTGCGTTTATCAAAACTTGCGAATATGTATTAAAAAAAAGTGAAATCAAAATGTACGTATCTATGTAATATCAAATTATAAATTGAAAATACTTACTTGGAGTCTAATCGGACTAAGTAATATTATGAAAATGTTTCACGCATTAACTCTGACCTAAATTTTCATACCGCAAAAAAATAAGGACCCATAACAGTAATTCATTGAAATCTTCCTTCATAAACACTGGTCTAACGCGTACTGCCGTAGAATATAAACTAGGTAGCCCCTTACCTTTCGGTTATCAAAATATCTCGCAAAATATGGACGGCTTTCGAAGAAGGTTCTAAGCAAGCAGGAAAAAGGTTGTAAAATCTTAAAAGAGTTCGAAAATCAAACGGACTCTTTGCTAAGCTCTATGCTGAGTGGCATGTTTATCTTCTGCATCGTTCAAAACTTTCAAAAATCTAATAAAATGATGTTATGAAACATCTTGCCCGGTAAGTTAACATTTGAATTTGAATTGTTTAAAATCTATTATATTTTTTATGAGGCTTTGGTAAATAAATATATATAATAGTTTTGAATGTCAGCAAGTCCAATTCAAATTTCAATGTAAGTCCAATTCAATATTTAATATTTGCCCGTTAGTATATCTTTCATATTATTTACGCCATCTATTGGTAGTTTATCAAAAAATAATCAAATATTACAAACAAATTAGGACTAATATTTATAATGGAAATAATTGAGCTACCTGAAGGCTATTGTAAAAACTCTACAGCTCAACTGATTCATATCAATACCAGTCGGAAGCGTCCCCAAGACGCTGGCTGCATTGACCCGCTGCTGTATGGCAAAGCTGATGCGTTGCGCCAGATACTCACCAGCTCTCGGGTCACGCGTCGCTTCGACCAGACCAGACGCTCAGATAGTATTTTTAAACCCCGAGAGCCTCGGTACTCAACAAACGTAGGGTCTCGACTCCAATGGAATTAGTTCATTTTCTTTTGTTTTTTATTCGTAATTGAAATGCAGCCAACAAACGGCGAAAAAACTATAAGTGGTACTGTCACGAAAACATCCGAATGACTAGCAGGTTTTCGTACTGAGTGTACCTATATAACCTACGGAGATGATAACACAAGCTTTTCAAACTACCCTCACTTTAATCCATTAAAAACATTCACATTCAAAGATAGACCACACTAAACCAGCAGTTTCCATTCACAGCACTCTCAAATTACCTTAAAGTGCGGAAAAAAGAGGAAATCGCGATAACATCTGTCGTACAACCCCTTAGCTGGTAACCCCATGGTATTACCATAACCTTTATGGGAAGGAATAACGGCCGGGGTCAATAGTGTCCCCTCGATAGAAATGATGTGTGACATGTACGCGGCGGAAAATTTAGTAGTGGGAAAGTTGGCCAACTTAGTAAATAATATTAGGCCTCATTGAAAAAAGAAAAAAAAGTCTTTGTAAGTTTTTCTTTATTTGATTGGTTTCTAAGGAGAAAAACAAAGAGTTATCATTAGATATAATATGCTCTTTTATTTTGAAAAATATTTGTTATCATTCATTGTCATTGTCGAACACCTAGATTTAGATGTTTTGAATCGTACCATACACCTTTTATTTCCCTTAATTTTAACATTCCAGTGGCAAAATAGGAAGAACTATAAAAATTTAGGACTGAAAGGGGTATTTACTATCTACCAAACAACTAATAACTAAACATTCTAAATAATAAAAACGGGAAGGTATCTGTGAAAACGGTTTGCTTCGCCACTCAGTAATTAAGTAGGTACACATACTCGTATATACACATACACCTAAGTGTATATACACATACACACTTAGGTGTATGTGTATATGTGTACCTATTAAATAAACGCTATGGGCAGATCAGCCGATTTTTGTTTTCGCTTAGTTAAAAAATTTGTTCCAGTTTTATCAACGTTTTTTTAAAGCAACTGGTTCGTCGAACTATCTGCCAGTGTGTCCGTTACTACAAAGGGAAGGTGCCCTTAGAAGGGGATCTCGGACACGTCTTGGGATTTAGGGAATTCCATAAGGTGAGCTACTTTCGCTAAATATCGGCATTGTAAGAATTTTGGCCACTTTTGTCAGCTTAGGGGAGCTTTTGGATGTCAAAGGGAAGTAAAGAAAACTCACCTCTGACTGTCTGCTACTGCGGCAAGAGAATTTCGGGGTCTGTTGTCTAAAAAGAAAAAATATTATTTCTATCATTATAATATATAAAATTCTAAATTCCAAGAATTTTAAGACAAAAATAACTCGAAGTAGAGACCTAAGTTCCTAATTCAAGAACAAACGGGAGAGGCAAATACACCTCTGTGTTCCTACTAATGATTTTTGCTTCCATTAATCAATTTAAAAATATCAGCAACCCCAGACTTAGTAAATCTCAAAATTCAATATCTCAACTTTTCCGTCAACCAACGGTCAAATCAACGTTCCACCCAAAAATTCTTTTTTCGAACACAACTATCCAAAACAACAACGACCTCTTTCCCAACCGAATTCTGGTAAAGTACAAAGCCTGCATTAGTATCTTCTCCTTCATATTTGAGCTCCCAATTATGAGAGTTGCGTGTCCAAGATTCTCTCACTAATGCATGCAAAACAATACCTTTCTGTTCACATAATGAATGAAAGTTAGTAGTATTGCACAAGTAGGTAACAAAGCCTCCACACACCTGCGAATTAGCGTTCAAAATTAGCGTTTATACCCCTTTAATTAGGGCATCTTTTTGAGCCCTTTCGGATCGGTCATTATTCTAATGCTTAGGATTGGTTTGGATTGCATTAAGGTTATACAGAATGTCCTATTAAAATAATGCCGGTATTTCATTCAATAAAAGGCGATTAAGTTGGGAGCTTGTAGTAAGGTTACTTTTACTTGTAGTGGGAGATTGAGGTGGTTTGATACTTGAATCATCACTGACACACATTCACGCACCACGGACGGAGTAGCTTAGACTTTATTTCAAAGACTTAGGATTTATTTTACATTTCAGATTTTATGGAAAGGATCCCGATTTTTGACAAACAGCGTGGAAAATGTGGAAATGCAGGGCATTTGGACAGTAGGTAAATGCTTATGACAGTTTCAACTCTTCTCATGAAGCTTTTTCCCTGCGCCAGCTCCAGGTTTTCTGTGACTTGGTATTCCTAGTGTTGAGGGCACTATCCACGAGGCTTTTGGCTACAAGATTTGTGTCAAATATAAAAAAAAAAATGGTAGACAGACCATACAAATTCAAAATATTTTATTTCTTTAGGATTACAAAATAAGCACTTAGACAAGTCATACTTTAACACAGCATCATCTAGCCCCAAGCTACGCAGAGCTTGTGTTAGATGACTGATATACTTAATAGAATACATTGATATGCCTACTTATTACAATACATTACATAGATAGTTTTTTTTTAATTATACATAACGACCAGACCACCGGAACAAATGTGCAGATCGTACACACAATTGTCCCGAGGCAAGAGTTGAACCTCCTGCGTCGCAGGCGGACCTTCGCCCACCGCGCCACAGAGGTCGTCATCAAAAGTATCAAGGCTAAAAGTTTAAGACAGTGATTATAAAGTATCAAAATCTCTTATTCTTGCAAGTTGCGACGAAATGAAATGATTACAGTGGCTCCCTGTTTTACGCCTGTAGGATATGTTTTATTTTGTCTGGCAGCGGTTACGCATCGCATGCCAAATCACCACATTTTGTGGAAAACAACCTTTTTAGACGAATTATGGACAGTGAATGGGTCTTCCTTAGCCAAGAGAAACTTAAAAACATTCTGTTTTTTCGCGATTACTGATTAAATCCTGTTTAAGTACCTATACTTAAGCAGCCCCTGATAAAATAAATTCTAGCTAGGTAGACCTTATTTTAATATTACAAATTTCTATAGAAGGTATGAACTAAAAAGCCAAATTAATAAACTACAAACAGCAAACCATTTCACCAACAAGATGCAAAGTGTTCTACGTCAGCTATTTACCTAATTGGGAGAGCAGTAAATCTATTCGCCTCCGATCACCCCATCTGAGAGGTCAAGCCCAAACCCCCTCCCTAGGGAGGACCCCCGATTGGCATTCTTTATTACGGAGGAGTACGAACTCCTGGTAAACAACTCTTTGGTATTGCAGTTAACGGGCGAAATATTGCTGGCCGGTAATTGGATCGAGTTTGAATTAGGAACTGGTTGTTCTTAGTGCTTGAAGTTTGCATTGCTTGCAGCGCATTCCGAATTCAAATAGTGAAACGCTCTCTACGTAATTTAAAAAAAATCATCAATAAGTAGGTATGTAGATTTGGATACTTTAAGTTTTTTTATAAGTTACTTGATTTTTAAATCTGGAACGTTAATCTACTTTTATTATAGGTAATAATGTTTTAAAAGCTGGCGTGATTCCCTTTTGTTCTTTGTATACTCGAGGTCTGGAAAATTGTGACATACTCGTAGGTAAGCTGCGTGAAATTTTTTATAAAAAACAAAAGACAATCGCGCCAGTTTAAAAAAAATACCGATTACTTGCTAAAGCACCTTCCAGAAAATTGCTAGGAACCAACAAAAGTCATCGCAATAAAAACAAAGGAAAACAAAGACACCTCGCCCTCGCGTCCCCGTCAAGCATCTCGAGCGTTCGCTTTTCAAATATTAAAATTTAATCGGCTGGTTGTCGCGAGTCAAATTAGGCTCTCTTGAGGGACGGGCAATACGGTCAAAGAGAAGTTACTGTTTCAGTAGAGGTGATAATTATTGTTTTTGAGTTCTAATAGAACTTGGTGAGTTTTTTAAATGTCTCTACAATAGAGACTCGTCAAATGCTACGAATACTAAATTTGACTTTGAATGTTCTTGGGAATCGATGGCGAATGTGTCGAAGACTATCATTTAATTTTTATAGGTCATTTAAAGCTTCACTAACAGCTTCGCTCAGGTATTTTTCATGTAGATGGTAAGTGGCATTGCAATAAGCCTAATTATAAAAAAATGATAGAGGCTTCCATACATTTCCTGCAAATTTGTGTACATACCTAACTAAAGTGCTGTTGTGTAGTTTGAAAAATTAATTACGGATGTAAGTGGGTTAACTACGAACCTTATTTGTATTGTTTTTCCCTCATTAAGGTATTATTTTTTCTTCGGTTTAGGGTTCGTAGTTAACCCGTTTACAACCGTAATGAGCCTACATTCGCTGTAGAATAAGTTACATAATTAATTGAATCATTGTATGCACAAATAGTAGTGATTTTGTAGGCACAAAACCATTCGGCTGTGCCACCTCTACACCATAGCAACTCTTTGCATAATCGTCGGCAGTGATACGGACAACGGTGTAATTGCCGTCGAGACGAAGAAAACTGTTATTAATTCCGTTCGCGCCAACCCTGAATGATTTACCAGACACTTTGTATTGTCCCTAGGTATTCCAATTTTAACTTAATATTTCATTTGTACTTGGGGAGCGGAGTCTATTGTTTTTATTGTCGTTGGCTGTTGATAAGGTTTTATTAGCTTTTCTGTTCTTATTTTATGATGTTCTCATTTTGAATTTGTCGAATCGAAATTTAAATTGTAGCACTGAACGTTTAATTAAATACAGTCTATTGAAAAAGTTTGCAATGTATTTGGTCAATGGTCAATAAGATTAATATCTATCTATGGGTTCCTTCAACTTCAACTTCTTTTTTGTTTTGGCTCCGCCTATGGGTATAAATTCTATGAAGAAAAAGTGTAGGTACCATCGTCTTGACAGATGTGATGACATTGACGACCTAGCTTGAAACTTGAAAACATTTTGGAGGAAACATAATTATACCTATGTATATCAATTAGGTACTGTTGATGATGATTCTTTGTTAATGGCAACTGCGTCTGTTTGGACACTTTTCTGCCAGTGTCAAGTAATGGAAATAATTTTAAAATTAATTAGTTATGAAATTATGAAGATTGTTTGATATTTTCACCAGAGCCTAGTTCGTTATCTAGCACGGGGTGTAGCACGTGCAGGTTTGGTTGGCTTGGAAGACGAGACGTTGGAGGGGAGCATGCAATTACTGTTGTTCACGACTTTGAACTGGCATTGGTTTGATAGAGATCAATATTACTTAAATTAAAAAGATTGGTGTTGCGTAATACCCTAAAAAAATCCCCATTATTTAAAAAAAACATACTTGAGGCCTCATATTTAATATTAAATTGTAGTTTAGTTTTATTCTCATCTAACAATGATGTGAATATATACTTATATTTTTGTTAGAGATAAAAACTTTATGAATAAAAAAAGTTAAGATTAAATTTAGAAACAGATTAGAACTATTATTTACAATTGAAACGATTGTGTACCGAGTCGTAATCTCCACTTAAGAACACGTTTATTCCAGTGGTTATCGGCACTGCCATATCAGCTTGATTCTCTGTCGGATGTACTTATTCGTTACAATCCTATTCTTTACAGAAACTCCGAGCTTAGCTCTTACCATAGCTCCCTGAGCGACATTTCGCTGAACTGACAGAAAAGTGACAAGCTAGACACATATTGCCATAAGAAAGACATCGAGATCCCTGCTATCTATGAAGCTTAGGCTAAAAAGAGGTCTTTGTTTTTTGGAAAACGCCTCAAGCAAGTCCACCCGCTTCGCTTATGACTAAGTCCACCCCCCATGACCCGGTCTGTCGTCCGTCGCGCGCGATCGATACAGCCTCCTGCACTTGAGCTTTTTACCCCCACCCCCCCCTTTCAACCCCCTAGGACGGGAAGGGGGGCGGGTTACGGTCTTGGGTTATGTTGCCATTTTTACGTTTATTTCAGCTTTTGGGTAAGCGTAAGTGAATTAGATACTTTTGTTGGTTGGGTGGAGTGATGGTTTTTATTATTATGGGTGTTATATTTTGACATGGTCTCTCAAAGTAGGTACTTGTGGTCTACCTGCAGGTCATTGGATGACCTCTGTGGTGTGGTGGGCGAAGGTCTGCCTGCGACGCAGTAGGTTGCGGGTTCGATTCCCTCCTTGGGACAAATGTTTCTACGATATTTGTTCAGGTGCTCTAGTCGTTTTCTATGTATAATCAAAAAATCGATCCTGTCACATACATATATTATAATTATGTATAGTAGGTAGTTTTAGGTACCTAGTTCACTACCCATAACATAACCTCTGTATATTTATTTCGTTATTGTATGAATGAATCCCTAATTGGTCCCATAAAAGTTTATCTGTCCCTATACAGTGATTTTCTTAGGCGAATGCAGCTGAAAGAATATTTTACATAGAAATTACACAAAAAACCACGCCAAAAAGTCACAAATTTTGTAATTTTTTATCTTGTTTGTTGTTAAGTGTGCAGAATTTTTTCTATCTCACATACTACACCTAAGAACAATTACCTGTACCTATGCATAAAATCAAAATATTTTTTTTAATATCTATCTATCTGGCTTACCTACTTCTCTAATCTAACAAACCGACACAATAACTCCTATGAAAGTCGAACAGGTACCTTTTATCCGGGTCACCTATATAGAAACCTATTCACGTAAAACGGTTTCAACCTCCTTTTATAGTCTTCACCCGCGCCCGCCCAAGATATCCAACCTTTTTACGACAGTGACATAACCTCCTTCCTAGAATGTACATTGACATAAAACCTCCTTGTCGCCACGCCCTTTGGCGACAAAGCCTTAGACCACGCCCAAGGCGACACTTTCCACCAATCGGAGCGAGGTAAGTTTTTTATTGAGGTAATGAGCGGGTATGAAAACTTTAATGCTTGGGGAGGTTCTAACGTTATTGCTAAGGAAATGGTTGGAGTTGTGCTCAGAATACTCTGGCCACGTACCTATGTATATTATATTTGGTATATTATATGCACGACTATAATGTTTTCTATTTTTTCTGTATAAGTGTCTATATCAAATCAAATGCGTTTATTTGTAGTAAAACATAAATGTAAAATTAGAAAAAATCATAATGTGTATGATGACAGAATTAAGTATTTATTTCTTTGCTTAGTATTTATAACTTTTGACAGAAAGAAATGCGAATCTGTTAACTGATAAAATATGATAACTTATACGAATGTTTAGATTTGGGTGTAGGCGGGACTCTAACATCTCATCTCCCAAGCCAACCTAACCTGCACGTGGTACACCCTGCTAGATAACGAACTAGGCTCTGGTGAAAATATCAAATCTTCATAATTTGAAAACGCACATAATTTACAATCATTTTCCACTACCTACTTGACACTGGCAGAAAAGTGTCATAGAATAAGATTATAGCTATCTCATATAGAGATATAAGCTGAAATGAACTTTTTGCTTTGCAGATAGAATGCAGATAGAATCTAAAATGTTTTTTCCAGGAAACATAGATATAGGTAGCTTAGAAACATCAACGTAAACTGGGCAGGCGATAGTGCCACCTAACGATGAAGCGGCGCCCGAGGCACAAGGTGCAGGTCAGGGGGTGGCGACTCCTTTTATTCTACGGAACTCTCCTTTGTTCAGGGGATTGGGGTTGCGCAGATTTTATTCTCGTTTTACGTGACCATCGAAGACGGTAGGTACTTTTATAAACTTTACGAGACGTGGCTTTTAAATACATGTTGTAAAGCTCTGGTTGTATCATATTCGCCATAAGTCATCACATACAGTACAGAATTTGTCTTTCCGCTGTTCTTGCAGATTTTAGTTATTAAAGAAACTGTTTTTGTATTATTTGATGACCTTATTTGAAACGTTTGAATTTAATGTTTTACCTACGTAAAAATGAAAGCTGCCTGAATCCAAAATTGTTTCGAGCTCGTGCGATTTGCTCAGATGATTTCAGTGTTGTAAGATATATTTTTTTAATTTTTTTTACCCCTTTGTTTCCAAAGAATATTTAAGATTCTGCAACCAAGTTTAGCTATGAAAAGACCTATGCTCGGGGTCTCTGAAGGATAGTATTCGTAACGAATACATCCGACAGAGAATCAAAGTTATCGACATAGCTCTAAGAATTAGCAAGCTGAAGTGGCAGTGGGCCGGCCATATCTGGCGAAGAACCGACAACCGCTAGTGTAAACGATTCATAACGAATACATCCGCCAGAAAATCAAAGTTATCGACATAGGTCTAAGAATTTGCAAGCTGAAGTGGCAGTGGGGCCGGCCATATCTCGCGAAGAACCGACAACCGCTAGTGTAAACGATTCATAACGAATACATCCGCCAGAAAATCAAAGTTATCGACATAGGTCTAAGAATTAGCAAGCTGAAGTGGCAGTAGGGCCGGCCATATCTCGCGAAGAACCGACAACCGCTAGTGTAAACGATTCATAACGAATACATCCGCCAGAAAATCAAAGTTATCGACATAGGTCTAAGAATTTGCAAGCTGAAGTGGCAGTGGGGCCGGCCATATCTCGCGAAGAACCGACAACCGCTAGTGTAAACGATTCATAACGAATACATCCGCCAGAAAATCAAAGTTATCGACATAGGTCTAAGAATTAGCAAGCTGAAGTGGCAGTAGGGCCGGCCATATCTCGCGAAGAACCGACAACCGCTAGTGTAAACGATTCATAACGAATACATCCGCCAGAAAATCAAAGTTATCGACATAGGTCTAAGAATTTGCAAGCTGAAGTGGCAGTGGGGCCGGCCATATCTCGCGAAGAACCGACAACCGCTAGTGTAAACGATTCATAACGAATACATCCGCCAGAAAATCAAAGTTATCGACATAGGTCTAAGAATTAGCAAGCTGAAGTGGCAGTAGGGCCGGCCATATCTCGCGAAGAACCGACAACCGCTAGTGTAAACGATTCATAACGAATACATCCGCCAGAAAATCAAAGTTTTCGACATAGGTCTAAGAATTTGCAAGCTGAAGTGGCAGTGGGGCCGGCCATATCTCGCGAAGAACCGACAACCGCTAGTGTAACACGAAAAGACTTGGTATGTGTACTCCTTTTTCCGCACTTAGACTCCGATTGGTCCTTTGTGAGTCACGAGAAGACTTTAAAAATACCGACTAAAATCTACTTCAAAAATTCCCGTTGAATAAAGCAACAACTCAATACAAGACTTGTACCTGTATACTTAACCCTAAAGCGCCCACCCTATTCATCCGGGCCTATTCAGCCCACACTTAATTTGTATATTTGTATATTTTCTACATAATATAAAGCTCCTTTGATAAAAACCTCCATTCATTCAGGATACATTTATTAAAATGTATACGTGTTGTCTTCAATGATGTCTGAGTGGGTCGTGTCTCAATGACTGTCTACTTTGGGTCAAAAAGGCCCTTTCAGAGAGTTTCTGACGGAAAAAAGGTAAAAAATAATTTTGGTAAATAAAATGAATGATCTTGATACATTAAATAAGGTTACAGACAATACTGAAGTAAGTACCTAGATATTTTATGAATAATCAGTAAATCAGTTCTTTGACAAAATCATTGGGAGTGGAGGGAAAACACGCTGAAAAACAGCAGAAATTATAGCGTCACGCAATAGTTTGATTTTTAAGCTAAAAACTAATTTATTTGTGAGTTGACAAGCATATAGCTTAAGTTCTTTCACACACGTTACTATACGAATAGGAAAATGCGACTTATATTCAATAAATATTATAAACACCGAAAGTTTGTATGTATGGATGTTTGTTACTCTTTCACGTAAAAAAAACTACTGAACGGATCTGGCTGAAATTTTACATACAGGTAGTTCCAGGCCCGGTTTTTATCACATAAATCAGTTCCCATGGGATAAAAATAACATTTAAACGTTTTCATAGAAACAACGCGTGCAAAGCAGCGGGCAGAAACTAGTAATTTTTTTTACTTCACCTCTTTTGTGTCTTCTACATTCTAAGCCTTCTATTTCTAAGGCACCTAGGTAGGAGCACTGTGAAAAAATCATGCGAGCAATTTTCTACCGTAAAACAGGTAGAGAAAGTCTAAACTAGCTTGACCCGTATCAGGGAACTACATATATTCGCGTCGTAGGACAAGTTTAACTCTTACCTATTATAATATAACGCAATATCCATTATGAATTATCAACGGGTATAACGCGACAAAAGTGCGTATAATAGGGTTAAATGGCCCTAGTTGAGATTACAGATTGTAAGGTAAGAGTCTGTGTCTAATTGTGTGACATTGATAATGTAAGGGAATTATACAAGGTGGTACTGAATAGGGACATTACAGGACACAGTTGGGAAAAGTCCGTAAAGGGTTAATAAAAATAGGGCAATCATCTTGACGGATATTTTGAGGACCTCTGTGGCGCGGTTGGCGAAGGTCCGTTTGCGACGCAGGAGGTTGCGGGTTCGATTCGCGACTCGGGACAAATGTTTGTACAATCTGCAGATTGTTCCGGGTGTTCTGATCGTTTTCTGTGTATAGTAAAAAAAATCTATCGATGTCATGTATTGTATTAAGTAAATCGGTCATCTAGTACAATACAAGCTCTTGGGGCTAGATAATGCTCTGTGGATTGTCCAGCATTATTTATTATTTATTTATTATTTTGCCCGTCTAAATAACTTACCCGTAGAACAACCAGTTGTAGGTACATCACCCATCCACCATCTTAGTTAGCCCACGGCTCGAAATCGCTAACAAAGCCAATATTTATAAACCCAGGGAAACTTCGCCATAACATTGCCTTCGCTAATAAGCCCTCGAATAAAAAGCAAGTGAAGGTAAAACGACCTTTGACTCGCATAAAGATCCAGATCAATAGCCACTCACCGACTCTCGCTAATTGGCTAAGAAAAATTAATTCCAAGAAAGGGTTCCGAACTACACCCTCAGGACCATTATTAGGGTACCGTGAAACTGAGTCGTAGCATTTCCAAATAATTGAACATTGTGCACAAAAATATGTAAATGAGACCCATGAAAATTAACTTTTTCATTATGAATTATGTCGTTGTCTTATAGGTGTCTTCGGGGAGTTTTTTGAGATTTTGCGAGGGGTGTTTTTATACTTACGTTTTATAAGGGGCGAAAAAACCCTTTGGAAGGGTTAAATGATTATAAGTTTGAGTTTTGAGTGAATTTTTGTGAATCATCTCCACCGGGTTTCGTTTATGATGTTGGGTTTAATGGTTTTTACGGGTTTTAGGGACGAAACAATCTTGTTGACTTTCTTTAAAGGGTTAGGAAGCTGTAAGATTTTATCTCAATGCTTTTCGTCCATAGTTACTTCTAAGAAAAGTTTACTTATAAAATAAAAAAGGAAAGGACAAAATTAAATACCGTCTACCATCGCACACACTAATCCTAACCTATAAATGTGAAACTGTGTTTCTTTATTTGTTTGTCCTTCCTTCACGCCCTAACTAAGCCACTAACACCAGTTAACATCATAGGCGCTCACTCAGGCTACGTCATCATCAGCCTATATTAATCCACTGCTGGACTTAGCCTCTTCTATCAGGTTGCCGCATCCAGCATCTGCCGGCAGTCTTACGTAGCGCACCTGGCCGGAGGGCATCCCAGGCTAAGTTTACCGAATCGCAGTCTCCGCTCAAGAAAACATTACCCCAGCGGTTGTCGGTTCTTTGCGAGATATGTCTGTAGGGTACGTGGTTATGCGAAACTGCGGGCTGTAGCTAGTAACAAACTGATGTAGAAACCAATTTCCCACGATGTTATTCAATTAATTTGCATAGAATGTGTGCTAATTGAGATGTCGGCGCCGGCGCAGGATCAATAAACAGTGCGTGGGTCGTATGCTGATTGTGATGGGGTTTTAGACATTGGCGATGCATACGTCAGAATGAGTTTTTTTTTTGTAATATTTTGCTTTTAAAGCTATCGTAGTTTGAAGAGTAGATTACATCACGCTATTCAAAGCCTATTTACTACAACATACCTACGGGCAACCTGTAGGTTAGCTTTACTAAAAGATTGCATCGATCTTCTTTTGGTTTTCCCCATGCAAATAATATTGTATGGTATTTCACCCTTTTGTGATTCGTGTATTTAGTTTACGTGCTCAAACAAACCGTTACCAACGGTGACACTACGAAGTGAGGTGCTATACATACCACCTCTTCAAGTAAAGGCCTTCACTTTATGTCCTTATAAACATGATACATCTTTGCTCAGTGGTCTCTACTGAAGCTGAGTGAGAGCTGAGAGATGAGATTTTTGAATAAAGACGTTCTATTGGTTGTTTAAAACACATTTCTTATGAGCTCATCTCAGGTCAGCTTTGGTGGAGTCTGGCCCTTTAAGGGCAATGCATACCTACTGTTATGATGGCTGCTTTGCTTCGATGAATACTAATTTGTAAACTGAAGAATATACCGAAATATTAATGAAACAATATTCAAGAGCAAGCATGAGTCTCATTAGGATTTATTAAAGAAAAAATACCTAACCCAACAATGCTATTGTCTGGTTGGTAATGGTATATTTTTTTACAATGGTAAATTTTTCAACTCAGTTATAAAAACCATGTAGTTCTAATTTGTTTCTAACTTTCTTATAAAATATCATTTCATATCATCATTATTGCAAAACCATATCACAAATTCTGATAACCCTGAAGCTACATACCTACCTACATAAGTGTTCTCCCACGTTCCCCGCACTCACACATTTGCATAAAAGCCCTATAATTGCACCCTGCGACAACCGATCTCCGATAATATGCATATTATGTATGTTTGTACATATGTACCTGCTCACAAATCATTCCTTCAAAACTTTCAAACACAGCTTACAGTCAAAGCTGGTTCAGTAACTTATAGCTTTTTAGAAACTTTAATAAATAATGGATTTTGCTTACAATTCGGTAAGTACTATATTTGTTTCTAAATTTCCTTCTTATTATCGTGGTAGAAGCAGATCTGCGGAGCTTAAAGTGGAGGACTAACAGCGTTACCGGGTAGGACGAGGAAAAGGGAGGCCATTCTGCTTTTTCATACATGGCACAGCCGCCGCCGCCGGGCCGTGCCCATAGGACCACCTAAGTCAGGTTTGGCTGAAAATTAGTGATTTTGGCTAAAGTAAATTTCGCTGAGCCATGGCCTATTTGTTGTACTGCAGCACACACGTATTTACCTACACTAAATACTAAGTGCTTGTTTGAATTGTTAAACATTTGTTAAACTTTTGTTTAAAATTGTATCTCTATGTTAATTGTATGTGTGTCTGTAGTACTAAATAATTTTATTATCTATCTAAGTCTACGTTGTTCACCAGTTATCTAGCTTTTTAAAATGCGCTGTGCCCACGATGAATGAATGGCTTGAATGCATCAATTGAGTTGTTAACACTCCCAGTGAGAGCTTGTGCACATTATCTGTGCTTTATGGCCATTGTTGATTATTTTATTGAAATAATGCACCTTTGTGTTATAAATAATTTAATTTTAAAGCTTTATTCAATGGCAGGATGTTGGCGGATGTTTACTCGGATATCGTTAAATAAATAAAGTTGGATTTATTTATTTTGTTCAGTTTTTATATTGATGTTGAAATGGCTCTACAAAGAACCTGCGACTGTAAAAAATTAAACACCAAGTTCATTTTCGTACGTTATCGGTGATTATCATTCCTTAACACATAAAGTAAATACAATAATTGTGTATGTGTATCCTACTAATATCATAAATGCGACAGTTTGTATGTATGGATGTTTGTTACTCTTTCACGCATAGCAAGCAAGTGCGTGAAAGAGACTACTGAACCGGAATAAAACATACTTTTTATCCCATAGATCAGTTCCTATACGATATAAATAACCTTACAACGTTTCTATAGAATGAAATAAACAACGTGTGCGAAGCCGCGGGCAGAAACTAGTACTGAATAAATGTGACATATATTTAAACGAAGCTTAAGTAAATTTCACAATGTATTCAATGTATTTTAACTGCATGAAGTTCCTCTCTACGTAAAACTACGTAACAGCGGTAGCAGTACGCATTCCGTAGCTGTCTACGTCAATAATCGGCGTAGCGGCGTAGCGGTGGGTATGTGCCCACTCATCGGAAGTAATTAGACGTCAAAGGGTTAAAAGTGCCCCAACATCATATTGAGTATAGCAATATTGGGGATGTTTGAGGGTAGAAACGAAAATTTTACTGTTTGCTATGTTTAAGGAAACTAAAAATCGTTTGATTAATTCTGAAAATAAGTGCCTAAGGGCGGCATATTATGTATTAAAAATGTTAAAGTAATTATAACACGTTCACATCAAATTATAAATAACTGTTTTGTTACTGGACTTTGTTATTGACGCCCTTAACACCGAACTAAAGAAATATGATTTATGTAGAGTTTTTGTGTTTGCGTTAATTATGTACAGTTTTCATTCGAGTTTTATACCAATGAAGTTACTAAATAGATAGGTAGGTAGTACTTTCTTAAATTACATTAACCCTTAACGACCACAAAATACCAGCCTAAAATTCTAATTTGTCAAAGGGCCAATTTAGTCACCATTTCGTACTCATCATAAATTCCCCTTTTGAAATATTTTGAATGCAAATCATCGTATATTTAGACCGAACAAATTTTCCAAAAATGCTAACAGATATTCTAAATTCGTTTATGCTTTAACCTGAAATTACCATCAAATTCCTGACCGATATTGTCACAGGTAGTGTAGGACGCCCTCCGACCAGGTGGGATGACGACCTGCGAAAGGCCGCAGGTAGATGCTGGATACGTCAAGCTGAAGACAGGGCGCGCTGTGGCGCTCATTGGGGGAGGCCTATGTCCAGCAGTGGACTGCTATAGGCTGATGATGATGATTGTCACAGGGGATAAGTCTCAATTTTCGGTTTAACACATTATCCTAATTATTACGCTTAGGATGCTACAAAGTCGCCAAAATGGCGTCAAAAGATAACCTAACAGCATATATTTATACCCTAATTTACACATTTCAGTCACAAATTTCTTGCGGCATAAAAAACCAATTTCGGGGCGAAAAGAGTAGCGTAAAAAGCCAAAGTGTAACATACGAGGCTTCGTAATATCAATTTGCCTTTCATACATTTATTCATGGCGCGTCGTGGCAGGTCATATAATTTATATGTTAGAAGTGGAAACAATCGTATGTATTTACGAACGATTTGCGAAGAACCCAAATCTATACATAGAATGAATGTTAGGGTTTTCATCTTAGAACTTTTACAGCGTAACAGGCTTTAGCTGCAAATCAAGCTCTAACTATGCCTATTGACTACCAATTTATGATTGTACCTATGCGCTAATAATAAGGTGATATAAAAAAACAGCACTCTTATGTATGTAAATAAACGCATTTTATTTATTTAAACCTCCAAAAGTTATTTGTAATTTTACCTTTAATTTTCAAAATCCTGACGAAAGATGGAACCGAACTAGACACTGTTAGTCAACTTGGACGAAAGAAAAAACACAAAAGACAAAAAAGGGTTAAAGTTTGTCTTTGTCGTAAGTGAATCAGCGTGAATACATCTAGCGATACAGGGTGTGCCGTCTTGGCGGTGGGCATTATGCATACGAGTTCTATGCCACTCTTGGGGGCAGTTACTTAAGTCTGCGAGATGAGTTGCCCAGAAGGGATTGCTTCAATGTTGATTTATACAGGGTATTTTTAATGTTTTGTGTATGATGTATTATTGTGATTTTATAAGGCCATAGAGACATTCATTTAAACTTTTTTCTCATAATTTGCAACTGGAGTTTGACTACTGCTGGGTGGGTAAAAAATAGGCCTCTCGAAGTTTATGCCTTTTTAACTGACTTTGTAAAAAGAAAGAGGTATTAGGAGTGTCTGGCTGTCTGTATGAACGTTTATTTTATGTGTGTTCGTGTTCTTTGTCAACTGTTGACCAATTTTGATGATTATTTTCTATTTTAGTTTAAAAATACGAGATATTTAATATTTAGGATGATCGAACTAACTTGGGAAAACAAATCTAACGGATTGGTGTTTTTAAAGGATTTTATTAGATGTTTAAAACATATGAGATCTTTGCGTTCCGGTATTTCCAGCTTTGGAATAAAAAAGGCTTTTTTATCCCATAAATCAGTCTCCATGGGATATAAATAACCTTAAAAACTTTTTTTCCCGGAAAAATCTGGATTTCATTTTTACTACCTACAAATAATAACTTCAACCAAGGTCCATTAAAATTACGAAACAGCCTCTGGCAAATTCATTTGACCATTCTGTGTAATGAACCGATAAAATTGGGTCAATATTTACCACCCCGTACAAAGTTGGTTTTACCCGACCCATCAACGTCATACTAACTGTTGCATGATCTGTTGCAGGGTTAATAGTAACTGTTGGTTATTCTGTTGTTATTCTATACAAACTGGTGTTATTCTGTGGCTATATTTAATAGAAAGCTGTGGTGTTCGTTTAATTTGAGAGGTAAGTTGAAAGCGTTTTAATACAAAATATTTTTCCGTATATTCGATTAAGTCTGATTTTAAGTGTTTTGTGGCTAACTGAAGACTTATTGGTTTAATCATCATCATCATCAGCCCGTACACGTCCGTCCACTGCTGAACATAAGCAAACAACGACGCCCTGAATAGTAGCCTGAATTTCATTTCATTTCATTTATTCAGTTCCACCGTAGGTACACATGTTACACTTGATGTCGGTCAGTTGTACATAAAAATAATATAACAATTTTATTATAAAACACACATTAATTTTGATATAGGAAACACCATAAGGGATTGTGTTTTAGAAAAAGCAGACAGACATGCCTTCCTTAAAAATGTTATATAACATTCATAGATAATATTTATCACAGTAAAAAATAGCATTAATGGTCATTATCATTGAGTTAGAATCCTAACTCGATGGTTATTTTATTATGCTATAGTTAAATTACCTATAGGTACAATGAAAATAACTATGAAAGAATCCTAATACCTATCTTGGTATCAATTAATAGGTTCGCAGTAAACCCGCTTACATCCGTAATGAATTAACGAACGAAATTGGGACAATTCACACAGTTTCGTGAAATAATGAAAATAAAATAATAAGAATTCATCAATTTTACTTGTAAAGTATTATACATATACTAAAATAAAAAGAAAATGAAAATTCTAACTCCAAACTAAATGAATGGATGAATGAACACTTTATTTCACCTTAAAAACATAACAAAATAAAACCTTATATCTAAATATGAAATATTAACAGTACAATAGACGGCTTTATCGCTGACAGCGATTTTCCAGGCAAACTAGAAAAATATAAACAAATAAAATAAATTATTGAATAAAAAATACGAACATTTGTATGGAAGCGCTCTCTCATCCTACATACAATCGTATGTTGGCATTGATCCCAACCGCCAGAGGGCGCCATCAGCGGGACAAACAGACGTCCAGGCCTTTGACATGGGTTTCGTGGATAGGTAAGTACTGGCATATTAATCTATGGACTAGATGCGCCCCGCAGCTTTGCCAGCGTGGAAATCTTGACGAATTTGACGACCGATGTGGCGCGGTGGGCGAAGGTCCACCTGCGACGCAGGAGGTTGCGGGTTCGATTCCCGCCTCGGAACAAATATGTGTACGATCTGCAGATATTTGTTTCGGGTGTTCTGGTCGTTTCCTATGTATAATAAAAAATATCTATCTATGTAATGTATTGTATTATTTATATCAGTTATCTAGTACCCATAACACAAGCTCTGCTTACCATGGGGCTAGTGAATTGCAAATAATGCTGTGTGAATTGTCCAGCATTATTAATATTAATTAATTATTAATCTATGTGCCAAATGATTTATAAACCTTCCTCTTGAATCGCTCCATCTATTTAAAAAAACCGCATCAAAATCCGTTGCGTAGTTTTAAAGATCTAAGCATAGGAACATAGGAACAGACAGACAGCGGGAAGCGACTTTTTTTTATACTAGCTACGAGTATGTAGTACACACTCTTAATTTTCTCGTTACGGCACGATATTTGATGAAAAAGATTGAAAGAAAAGACCTCAGTGGCGCAGCGGGCGAAGGTCCGCCTGTGATGTAGAAGGGTGCGGGTTTGATTCCCGCCTCGGGACAAATCTTGGTAAGACGTAGGTTCGACGTATGTACGTACTTCAGATATTTTTGGATGAGCCTTCCTTCGTTTTGTGCGTCCCGAAGTCATCCGTCAACTTCGTTCGTATATCAAAGTACACCGCCGGTGCCTTTCAGACCTTTGAGTGTTATTGATCACATCACGTTCATCAAGTTATCGACATAGCTCTAAGAATTAGCAAGCTGAAGTGGCAGTGGGCCGGCTATATCTCGCGAAGAACCGACGACGGCCGCTGGGACAAACGTGTTCTTGAGTGGAGACCACGACTCGGTAAATGTAGGGCGCCCTCTGACCAGGTGGGATGACGACCTGCGAAAGACTGCAGGTAGATGCTGGATGCGTCAAGCTGAAGACAGGGCGCTATGGCGCTCATTGGGGGAGGCCTATGTCCAGCAGTGGACTGCTATAGGCTGATGATGATGATGATCACATCACACACAAAGCCCGGACAGTCATTTAAGTTTCCGTGGCCTACATGCTGTTTAATTACCACCATAAAAACTACAGCTAAAACTCCGCCTGACATTTCCTGAATAAACCATGTGATTCATTCCCATGAGCCTAATACCGGACTTTTCCTATTAGTGGTAAACATTACCCCCACATTAACTAAGCTGTTTAGTGCTAGGACCTACGAATTATTAATCCTCGAGGGTTTCTTTGGAAATTATTGTCGTTTTGTGCCCACAAGTTGCTGAGTTTAGGAGGCTGACCGCATTTTCCTAACTGTTGGGCATTTTTCCTAAGTTGGATTTAATTTGCCGACTAGCATTGCCAAAAGGTAGCATTTTGGGTGAAAGCAAGTAATTCCGAAGTGGGTGCATGGTTTTCAATAGTTTTATTAAAGCTGATCGTTTCGTGTTAGCGCAAGATTCAATTTTATTTATTTAATTTTTTTTGCGTTCTGTAGTAGGTTCTGTATGAAATAATACAAGTGGAAAAACCATTTTCTGCGAAACCAGGACAAAAAAAAATATTTAATTTAATTTTGGTTGATTTGGCTAAAATCAACACATTGGTAAACGCTCCCAGCACAAAAATCTTTGAACATCGGAACACGTAAACTGTAGAAAATTCTCTTCCAATTCCCATTAAAAATTTAAAGCTTTGTCGACCGAAGATGCCAATGCAGCTTGAACCTCAGTAGGTATTTTGCCAATGGCAATGTCCAAATAATAATTTTGAAACTACTTTGACAACACTCACGCTACTAGCTCGTGTATAGAATCCACAGAAGAGCCCTCTATCAATAGTTGAGCACAACTCGCGCCGGCCATGCGTCTTGTCTTGACCGCGCCCGCATTGTGACGTCACCTGCGAGGACTTTGTTGAGTTGATACTTGATACACGGGACATTTGCTTTTTAGATTCCGTACGAACGCCATTCAAAGATCAGGTAGAATACATGGCTGGAATACATCTAACTTTCATACAGCTGACGAACATTTTAGGAGTATTTTCTACTTCTTAAATTTACGTCTTCAATGATGACTGTTCTTCAATGATTTACATGAAACTTTAAAAGTTTTCCTCGGCGAAATCCGGTGGTTATTATTAACGTATAACAAGCAAAAGTTCAACTTAGGTATAGATATTGTAAATATTAAAATTGTCATCTAAACCGCGGTTATATTAGTCTGGACCTTCTTAGGACCATGCGGACATTATATCCTTACCATTTACATCACATTAAATATTTTAAAACAGTAACTTTTGACCCAAAGTATCAAGACACCTCCTTCCACACAGAGTCCCGGTCAACCATTTGGGAAATCTGCTACGGATTGTGCTTAATTTATTCCCGTGAATATTCTTAAACTATCGGCTCTGCGGCTGCGGTTCTTGTTTTATGCCTCTGGACGAGGCCGAATTAGTGGACCCCGGGGGCCGCTGCTAGCGCTTGTTTTGTTTTCCTGCTGTTTAAATCGGAAATTAGTACCTATAACAACTTAACCGCAAGCGCTTTGAATGACAACGCTAGAGCATCAGTATACATACGTCGCCTATAAAATAATAAGAATATAATAATAAAGGTTGCCCGGCAGAGATTGCAAATATATATTATCATCATAATATATGTATATTTCTACATAATTAATAAAAACAACGACAACCGCTGGGGCAAACGTGTTCTTGAGTAGAGACCACGACACGGTAAACGTAGAGTAGGACACCGTCCGACCAGGTGGAATGACGACCTGCGAAAGACTGCAGGTAGATGCTGGATGCGGTAAACTGAAGACAGGGTGCTATATGGCGCTACTAGGTTAATTTTGCACGCCTCGATGAGGTAGTAATGTATTGGAAATACCATTTTTGATTAAGAACTTTTATACCTACATTACAGCAAATAAATAATTTGATTATTTGATTATTAGGGGAGGCCTATGTCCAGCAGTGGACTAACATAGGCTGATGATGACTCGTCGGCGTCGGTGTGACGTCTCGATACCATTGTGAAATTGAACTTAGAGCTCAGTTTTATTAGCTGATGATTAAAACAGTTATTACCCCAACTCTATAAATCAATTCTACCAATAAATGCCACACACTCTAATTAATAAATGCGTTTAATACCCAAAAAATATTATTAAAACAACCAAACAACCCCCTAATAGCCATGGTCTAACAATAGGGTTGTGATTGTGAACACATAAGTAATGTAAAAGCCGGAAATTCTATAGTTCAAACGAACTATCTAAGTTCTATGGTTAGATTCCCGCCTCGGGACAAATCGTAGTTCTTCGTTGAGTGAGTCTTTTGCGGAACCTAAAAAAAATCCCTTGACTAAAAAATACAACGCCAAATTATTCTAAATAATTTCTTAAATTCTAATTCAAAACTCTATGAAAATTACGTTTACGGCTATGTTTACCCTAAACACGTCAATCGTTCTCGAAATTTCTTAGGATATTCATATTTTGCTCTTTTATACTAAGCATGCCGGGGTTATTTATTTCTACACACATATTTCTTCAAAAAAAAAAACGACACCATTAGTTAAAAAGTCGGACATTACCCGGCTAAAATCCACTCAGTGTTACCAACCCAACGATCCATTTACCAAATTGACTGAATTATGCGTCCCTAACGACGCCCAAAGACATTAAAAAAACGCCTTCGAAACTTTTAATATCGTAATAAGACTTTGATTTAATTTCCCTTTATCATTATTTATGTAAGGATCCGCGGAAAAATGCGCTAAGTCCGGGTTATTATTTTTTCGTAGCTTACGTTCTCCCCTTTGTTTTTTGATACGTCGTCGGGAGGGTTAAATTGAGGCGGGAAAAATGCTGAGGACACGCTAATTCAATCAAATAATCAATCAGATGTTTAGTAAAAACAAGATGGCCTCAGTTTAACAAGGCATGAATAAACATACGACAACGAATGTTTTATTTTATTAAGTACCCTAGGTACTTGTTTTGTTGGCGTTGCCTTAACAAAAATAAAAATATATCGCGGGTAGTTTTTGTCTCAGATTATATAGATAAGGTCTCTACTATATAATGAAGACTGAATGACCGAGTGGTCAATACTTCACTCGGTCATTTAGTCTTCAATCACTCACCTGTCACCAATTAGCGAACTTCATAGTCGTACATACGCAAAACTTATAATAAATTCGCCGACACAGGGGTGTAAGGGGGACTCTCACATCTCGTCTCCCAAGCCAACCTAACCTGCATGTGGTACATAACGCCCTGCTAGATAACGAACTAGGCTCTGGTGAAAATATTAAATCTTCATAATTTGATAACTCACTCATTTTACAATTATTTTCCATTACTTGACACTGGCAGAAAAGTGTCCAATCAGACACAGTTGCCATTAACAAAATAATCATCAAATTCGCGGACAGATCTGTTATCCATCTTGTCAAAGTTATCAAAAGACAAAAACATTAACAACTAAAACAGCTTTGTCTTAGTTATTCATCGCGTCGTCCAAACGCCACGTCACCTGGCTGTCAACATAATTCAAAAAAGGAAAACGCTTTCCCGCCGATATTTCCCGCCAACTTGACAAGCCTTGTCAACATAACAAGCTAACAAGTTGTTGAGCAAAGCTGTTGACATTGTCCGGTTTTTGTGAACACGTCAAATAACAATGGCATTGTTAACAATAGCTTTCATAATATATTCGTAGGGGAAGAAAAGCGGGGGATTTTCTTTATAAAGCGAGGGGAACAATATTTTGGTAAGTGATAGACTTCGTGTTTTATAAAGAGTGTTACATTATTGTACAAAATCAGTTCATATGAAGTGATCCTATGTTTTTAACATCTTAACTGAATGTCTTTTCTCGAATGTGGTGTTGCAGTATCTTTGTTGTTTTTTTTGTTGTGGCGACCAGGTGGGATGACGACCTGCGTAAGACTGCAGGTAGATGCTGGATGCGTCAAGCTGAAGACAGGGCGCTATGGCGCTCATTGGGGGAGGCCTATGTACAGCAGTGGACTAATATAGGCTGATGATGATTATGAGTATCTTACTTTTTCTGGGCATAGGTATTACTTTTGTCTGAGGTAGACGACTTACTTTGTGTCTTTACTGACTTTACTGTCTTTACTATTTCTTTTATAGATAGAAACTTATTTTACCACATTTACTATATGATGGTGATGATGCAGATACGTACGATACAAAGTAATGATACTGTTCCGAAAAAAGGTATTTTTTTATTATTTATTTTGTATTCTGTTTATTAGGTAACTAACACGGTTTTTACAATCCAATTACACTAGTTAGGTACCTACTTCATATTAAAAACATCACCACGCATGTTAAAATTATTGTACAAAAAACATATCAAGTATGACTCAAAAATATTTTTTTAGTTACGTTTATAATGGGAAACTTTAACAGACTTCGAAAAAAGGATGGGGATCTGAGACCTTATGTATTTTTTTGTATGTTCGTCGATGATTCTTTTGCAGTTGTATACAAGATGATCCCGAGACGGTTTAATAAAAAATGTATTCCCGAGGGATTAGTATTTATACGGCAAAACTTAAAAAAACACTTAAAAACTTAGGGATTCGAAGTTGCATTTATCGTTTTTCAAAACAACTATTTATTTTTATTTATAAGCTACCAACTAAATTTAATTACAGTCTGAATTTTCTCCATTTTATAACAGGTAAGAATGAAAAGTCGGCCCCAATCACGAATCAAAATAAAAACGAGAAAATAATATGAGTAGCTATGAATAGGGAATATAATATATTATATAGGGCTGGTCCACCAGTTCAAAGTCGCTCAGCGAGCTATGGAAAGAGCTATGCTCGGAGTTTCTCTGAAGGATAGGATTCGTAACGAATACATCCGACAGAGAACCAAGGTTATCGACATAGCTCATTAGCAAGCAGGCAGTGGGCCGGCCATATCTCGCGAAGAACCGACGGCCGCTGGGGCAAACGTGTTCTTGAGTGGAGACCACGACTCGGTAAACGTAGTGTAGGACGCCTTCCGACCAGGTGGGATGACGACCTGCGAAAGACTGCAGGTAGATGCTGGATGCGGCAAGCTGAAGACAGGGCGCTATGGCGCTCATTGGGGGAGGCCTATGTCCAGCAGTAGACTGCTATAGGCTGATGATGATGATGACTATGAAAGGCGAGGCAAGTTTTCTATTACTCTAAAGCAATTAGTAAAAAGCAAAGTGTCCCCAGTTCCTCATAACCCACGTTAGTCATGCTCTGAGGCTCGAAGCGACAGGATTTTATAATTTCTGAGTGCCATTACTGGCTAAATGGTTTCGGAAGATAATTCGCAAATAGAGTTAAAGTTGTAGACTGAAGCGATAGCTTTTACTATACTTACGGATCCTTTCTCTGTGGCGCGGTGGGCGAAGGTCCGCCTGCGACGCAGGAGATTGCGGGTTTGATTACCGATTCGGGTCAATTGGGTGTACGATCTGCTGATCTTTGTCCCGGGTGTTGTAGTCGTTATTTACGAGTATGTATAATAAAAAATATCTATCTATGTAATGTATTTTGTATTAAGTAGGTATATCAGTCATCTAATAACAAGCTTTGCTTAGCTCGGGGCTAGATGATGCTGTGTGGATTGTCCATTATTTTATTATTATTTTTTTTATACATAACACGACACATTACAAAAAAACAAGTTCGCGATTCTTGGCAAAGTGTATTTTTTCGGGGACCTGCTTATGCTGGCAGTTATTTCTATCCTACAAACTAGCCAAGGTTGTGTGTTTTTCCATTGTACGGTGAATATAATCAAGAAAAAAAGTTCCGAATTTATTGATAATTTTGTATCCATTGCTTGGACCACAACCAAATCCGATCAAAAAGAGGGTGATACCCGGATACCTACCCTTAATGTGTTTGCATAATGTCCGTCATTAAAACATTATTACGGGCTGTTGGCCACCCTTAAGACATTCCTTCTGATATTAACCTGGAAAGGGCAGACAGGGATTATTGGGAAAATCTTACGACATAAATGCATTAAGAAAAATATTTTAAATATTATTAGAGAGAGGCTGGTGAGATTTATAAATGAGTTGTGATTGGCTAATTAAAGTAATAAATAAATACGACTACATTGTTTTGAATTAGAGGCCACGGCGGCCCTGCCTTGTCGAGTAGACGACCGCAAGCGACCCTTTTCTCGAACCATCTCATATAATATCATCTATACAATATAATCAATTTCGTATAAGAAATATTTACCCTCAAAGTCCTGTCGCTATTTCCTCATCATTCTCTCACTAACAGAACACATATATGTATTTAACAACCTACAAACATTAAGTTTGGAATTTATAGTTAGAATTCAGGGCCAAAATAATTTTAAAATTCTAAAACCATGATTTTGATCTCGGGCCTATCCCCGTGCCTAAGCGTAAGCACGTTAAGTCGTTGGTCCTGCACCTGACCTCTCCAGGGCTGTGTAGGTCTGCAGTCCTATCGGATAATTAGTGAGGGAATAATAGTGTTTGTGCACATACTTCAAATAATATCTTGCGCAAAGTTTCATCGGAGACTGCCCAGCCGAGGCCGATATTCGGCCAAGAACACAATCAGCATCATAAGATCTTTTCTCCTCAAAAGCCGTTCAGTTCCATTAATCTCCCGATTTCCTTGAGTCAAATGACTGCAATGACACAGTGTAATGAGCGTCGCAGAACGCAAAGTCACTGTGACAGTGTGCCTGACACTGTGACAAACGGCCGTGACTCGCAAGCTTTTCATTTAGTGGAGGGGTGGGGTGTTTTCCAGAGAAAGATATGCTTGGATTTTTATGAGAGAAAATTAGTAGAATGGTGTTTTTTTTATGGTTTATCATTCCCATCAGTTCTGTGTACTGAACTACGTTACGGAACAAGATAGAATACGTGATTGTGTAGGTAACTACCTAAGTAGAGTATGTATTATTGGATTGATAAATAATGATAATAATAAATAAATGAAATAAAATGTTTAGCTAGGCCACATAAGGTAATGAAATAAATGAATAACCTTCTTATTAAGGCGCACTGAAATTAAAATCGTGTGGCAAGCTATATCAGCCCATATAACAAAATACTCGTCGTGATAATGACGACGATTCTGCAAAGAGAAAACATAAAATGCGTGAAATTGAATATTCAAATGCGTAAATTTGGGTGTTAAGATCTTTGTATGTTTGTTAACTCCTTACGTGTAGACCACTGAAATTTCATTACTTTCAGAGAATATACTCACTCAATAAAACAGTTCTATGAAATATTACTGCTACGAAATATCAACCGCTACGCTCCGGGTGTAACCAACCTTAACGCTAGATGGCGTTAGGAGTACTTTTACGAGCGAAAGCTCTTAAAAACTATGAGCAGAAACCATAAATTTTCACGGCGCAGCGGTGGAGTCGACTGACAGACTTGTTCATTGTCGAGGGTGATAATTTGTTAGAAACAACCCATTGTATCTACCTATTTTATATTAATGACTGAGTGTCTACAAATCAGAACAAAAAAATAAGGTGTAGTAAGTTTGTATATTATATTTGAAGATGTTTGTACAAAGGGTCTGTTTTATTTTTTTAAATCGCGGCGTTTAATGAAAATTATATATTTGGAAGTTTAAGAGTGTATACTACCTCAAACTGCTAATTTTCAACTCCGCCGGATGTCCATATCGTCTAAACTACTGAATATTTAACTTTGAAATTGATATATGGTAAAGTTCAGGACTTAATCTATCGATCATATGTTTCGAAAACACGATTCCATAAAATTTTCTCGATAGAAAAAAATCGCAAAGTTACCTCTAAATTTTTACTACAACCTAAATTTCTCAATAAATACAGAAGTTCAGATCTTGTCAATAAGCGTGGTACTAGAATTAAGTATAAATAAAAATGTTATATGTTTCGGTTTTTTCAAATAATGTCCTAATTAATAGGTAATAAGCTAAAACTTGATTTTTGAACTTTCGTTGCAATGCCCCGTCCCGCTCTTATGAACGCAAAATCATATGTCTAGCCTTTTCACACAAAGTTGAGGTTGTATGGGCCCGCGATTTCGAAAAATAAGGGCACGTCAACAAGTTTACAACAGTTAAAGGTAGGTACAAAAGTTTGGTCTAACCTAATTTTAAAAATATCTTGTTAATTGGGGTGGCTCTTATAAGTAATAAACAAAATAATCGGCAAACAAGCCTACATAATGACAGCAATAACAAATGAACATAAATCACATTTTTACTTACACTTATTATCTAAGGGTAGGTTTAGACCACACGACACAAACCACACTGTTTCACCCAGGTTGAGTAACACATTTTGTTAAAGTAATATGTAACTAACAGTCTACAGTTAGCTCAAATAGCTCAATTGATTTACAATTGAATTACCTATGGTAGACTATTCAATATAAAATAAGCACACAAGTCAAGTTTTATACTATATCCACTTCAATTTTTTGTCCATTAGTGGAAGAAGTGTAAAAGATGATTTTCTGAGATTTCCCGACTTTCCATGGATGCCATGATAGAAATTAAAACCGTTAGACAATGTCGTTACATCACTAATTTAGTAACATAATTACTGAAATTAGAACTAGTATTTACAATTGAAATAATTGAGTTAACTGCAGACTGTTGCAAACAATCTATGGGTAGCTCATATCAATTAGGTACTAGTCGGAAGCGTCCCCAAGACGCGCTGGCTGCATTGCCCTGTTGTATAGCAATTAAGAAAGATACACTATACAAATAATATAAACAAATTAGAACTAGAGCTACAACTGCAGTTAGCTCAAAAACGTATCGTATTTTGACGAGCGCTACGCACCCTAAAGATTACCTAATATACCTATATTGGGTATTGAGTCCTTTAATTAAACGATGGTGTCCATTCAACACAGGCGGTTCATAGTTAACCCGCTTACATTCACAATTACAATAGATTTTTTTGTTTTCTTTTTGGGTATGCCAACTTTTTTCAGTTTTATGAATTTTTTGACGACCGATGTGGCGCTGTGGGCGAAGGTCCGCCTGCGACGCAGGAGGTTGCGGGTTCGATTCCCGCCTCGGAACAATTGTGTGTACGATCTGCAGATATTTGTTCCGGGTGTTCTGGTCGTTTTCTATGTATAATAAAAAATATCTATCTATGTAATGTATTGTATTATGTATATCAGTTATCTAGTACCCATAACACAAGCTCTGCTTACCATGGGGCAAGATAATGCTGTGTGAATTGTCCAGCGTTATTTATTTACTTTATTTATTTTGCGGTAAGTGCAAGTAAAGCGCTGTAGGTACAATGAGGTATTTGATAATTGATTATAAATTTTAACGGGTTCACTACAAATATACAAAATACAAAAATCTTTATTAGAAACAAGAAACTTATAGTATAGGGTACAATAACCTTGTAGACGGCAAGGTTTTGTCCGTGGGCGCTGGGGTCTTCTTCGTTAAGGCCTAGGGCTACATAGCAGTTGATTACTCCAGACACAAGCCTCGTGTTGATGGTCTCTCCGTTGCGCTCTCTCTCGATGAGCTTGAGCACTGCGCCCGTCACCTGCTTGTTGAGGCGTTGGAAGAGAGATTATTGTGGGCTGACTACCGCAAAAGTTAAGCAACTGTGTAGTGGAGTCAGCGCCTTCCTCCGCAACAAAATAAATAGGTATGTTTCTTTAAAGAAATAAAAAAAGATAAATTATATATGTAGTGTGTGTGGTAACTACAAACCATCACCACCACCAACCACCATTGTAAGTAAATCTTTGTATCGTGCAGACCCGCCTTAAGGTAACCTCTAAAGATCGCGTGCGCATTAGTGGGTTATTGCGCAAGAGTGCCGCTACAGTGCGCAAGCAGGCCGCCTGAATCACTTCCTCTGTACACACGTCCTGGCCTTCTAACAGGTGAGTTACGGTTGGCTCCTACGTTTTTAATAATAAATAATTTATTTCAGGCAATATTAGTCTAGTACAGGATGGTAAAAAGTTAAAAACTACGACGACCCATACATGTGTATACAGTCGGGTGTTCTGATTCAGAACACCCTGTATATATGGGTTGTCGTAAATTCGTCGTTGTCGTGTGTGCATTTTAACGCGAATAACGCCTCGCGTTATTCGCGTTGCACGTTTAGGCGCATTTAAACGCGAATAACGTGAGGCGTTATTCGCGTTAAAATACGCGAATAACGCCTCAGGTTAGCTGATAACGCGAGTTACGTTATGTTTTAAATAGCATGGTAGCCCCACTGATATATTTATTCTGGGTGTTTTCAATGATGTATGGTAAAATTTTATAACTAAGTATTTTGTTATAATAATTAAAGATATAAGTATCTTCTTAGTACACAGAGCCAGGTGATGCTGTGTGGATAGTCCAGCACTATTAATTTATTATTAAGAACGACCTCTTTCCTGCCATCTTGATGATACTGTCTAGGTATGTACCTCGAGTCGAGCAAAGCTGTTAAGCTGAGCGTTTGTATTTTGATTAAAAAGAGAAAATGTCTATTGAATAAAGTAAGTTAGCCATCTTTTTCCGCATCTACAAACCTTTATAAAAGCTTTTGCCCACAAGCTAACTCTAATGAAAAGATGTTTCGATCCGGTTTGAAAAGTTTGCAATTACATCAAAAATTAGGTCAGTAGGTTACATAAACTCGTCGTTATTTTATGAAGTTTCATTAAAATAAAGACTTGATAATTATATTTATATCCACTGCTTTTAAGGATTGAGTTAAAAAAAGGGGATGTTACAATCTAAATAAATCTTTAATTTTTTAAAATAATTTTTTAGAAACAACACTTTTCACCTTCGTCTGTTGAGTGGAGATCGCGAATCGCCATAAGTAGGACGCCCTCCGAACAGATGGGATGACAACTTGCGAAAGACTGTTGCTGGCAGATGTTGGATGCGGCAAGCTGTAGATAAGGTTCTATGGCGCTCATTATGGCCTATGACCAACAGTGGACTATTATGGTTGATGACGATAACTACGTCGATCTCTTTCAATAACTATGTTCATGAAGCAAAATGTTAGCAAAATATAATATTTTTTTGGATAGACTACGATTAATTTTAGTGGCTGGATCATTTTAAAATTCTTTCTGCAGCATGGGCCGTAGCTTTGGGGCCCAACTGTAACACACCAGTATGCGACGAAATCCGCGATGTATCATTGCCTTGCTTGTAGCATCCGCAGGGGCGATCGCGGTTCGAATCCCGTGTCGGCCCGCGAATTACCTAATAAATTATCGTACTTACAATCGATAAAGGGAGGCGCACATTGAACAGACAGACTGAGAGACATTTTGGATTTGATAGATAGATAGATAGAGTACCGTTAGTTAGTTAGTAGTTACGTTTTATTCACCCAAAGATTTAGTAGGTATTTGTTTGACCAAGTCATGGCTATGGTGGACCTTGATTCGCTTGGGCTTGTGCACTCACGATCAAAAATAGATAGATATATTTCACGCATGGTAAAACCCCATAAATCGTCGCCTGTCTGATATTTGAGGTGCAGAATAAAACGCCATAAAAACGAGACTTGATAAAAACGACACATCGAAAGTATTTGGCTACAAGTTCACATCATAATAGACTCACTACAATGTACAGCTGTACAGTAAAGTAGTACGACCTCTGTGGCGCGGTGGGCGAAGGTCCGCCTGCGACGCAGGAGGCTGCGGGTTCGGTTCCCGCCTCGGAACAATTGCGTGTACGACCTGCAGATATTTGTTCCGGGTGTTCTGGTTGTTTTCTATGTATAATAAAAAATATCTATCTATGTAATGTATTGTATTATGTTATCAGTTATCTTGTACCCATAACACAAGCTCTGCTAATGCTGTGTGAATTGTCCAGCATTATTTATTCTTAGGGACAAATAAATCCAACCCATGCAAAAATTTGTTCCGCGGAATAGAACCCGCAGTCTTCTGCATCTCTGGACCTACACCCACTGCGTCACAGAGGTCTTGCAACATGCCACATTATCATCAGCAGGATACGACCAATATCAAATTCTGTCAAGGATATATGGCACGATCTGACTGATCGTTGGAAGGCACGGTTGCCACGCTCTGATTATTTTGCGATTTTAATTATGTTTTTAACCGACGAAAAATTAAAGAGAACGAGGTTCTATGAACGGCTGTACCTATGTATGTTTTCTATAGTCAACTAGCTGCGCCACGCGGCTTCGCCCTCGTGGAAACCTATTTGTCAAATGGTTTATAAACCTTCCTCTTGAATCACTCTATCTCTTAAAAAAACGCATCAAAATCCGTTGCGTAGTTGTAAAGATCTAAGCATACATAGGGACAGACAGACACCGGGAAGCGACTTTGTTTTATACTATGGAGTCATCATCATCATCATCATCAGCCCATATTAGTCCACAGCTGGACAAAGGCCTCCCCCAATGAGCGCCATAGCGCCCTGTCTTCAGCTTGCCGCATCCAGCATCTGCCCGCAATCCTTCGCAGGTCGTCATCCCACCTGGTCGGACGGCGTCCTACACTACGTTTACCGAGTCGTGGTCTCCACTCAAGAACACGTTTACCCCAGCGGTTGTCGGTTTTGCGTAAGATATGGCCGGTCCACTGCCACTTCAGCTTGCTAATTCTTAGAGCTATGTCGATAATGATAAGCATTAAGTCAACAGGTCAGGTCCAGTTATGACAGGGTGTATCAATAACTACCGGACTAGCCTGAATCGATCGGTATCGAGTATCACCTGAGTGCACGTAACACCCCCGATGCGTGCGTGCATGGCGTGCAATGCACGTCCGGTCGCGCGGCGCGGGCGGAAGCTGAAACTGAACTGTTTTTGTGGCGTGTGTGATGTCATTAGACGTTTCCTTTTGTTTTACAGGGTGTTTAATTAGTCTGGTGCTGAAAAGTAGGTCAAGGAAAAAAATATCACTTAAATAATAAAAAAATACAGTCATGATGACAATCCACATAGCATCATCGCTAGATGATACTATGTGCTATGCTCAAGCTACTAAATAAAAGAATTAAAAAAAAATGCTGGACAATTCACACATCATTATCTAGCCCCATGTTAAGCACAGCTTGTGTTATGGGTACTAGATAACTGATACCTATAAACAATACAATACAATACATAGATATATATTTTTATTATAAATAGAAAACGACCAGAACGGAATAAAAATCTGCAGATTGTACACACCATTGTTCGCAGGCGGGAATCGAACCAGCAACCTCTTGCGTCGCAGGCGGACCTTCGTCCACCACGCCACAGACGTCGACTACTTTTGACAATTGTTGTGTTTTCACGTGTCACAAGCGCATTGTTTATTAGCAACCCAAAGCTACAATAAGGTCTTTAGGTTTATTCTATATCGAGTATTAAATAGTTTTTATGGTAAACTGGCTACTCATTGATGATTCGACTCTTAAATAATGTTTTTTACTAGTTTCTGCCCGCGGCTTCGCATATGTTGTTTCTATGGAAACGTTTTAAGGTAATTTCTATCCCATGAAAACTGATTTATGGGTTAAATATTTACCTATTTTTTATTCCAGGCCTGGAACTGTTTCCAACATTTCAGCCTGATCCATTCAGAGGTTTCGGCGTGAGGTAACAAACATGCAAACATCCAACCTTTTGGAAGTATATTATTATGTGTGACGAGTGTGATGCATAAAAATCTTGTACCTAGGTACATTGATTATCATCACATATTGACGTTATCAAAATTCTAACTAAACATTTGCTAGCTCACCCATTCTGACATTACTTTGGAAAACAATACCAACATTTAGCTAAACTTTTTCTCAACGTAGGAACTAAGAATTCTAACTCATCATCATCAGCCTATATTAGTCCACTGCTGGACATAGGCCTCCCCCAATGAAAGCCATAGCACCCTGTCTTCAGCTTGACGCATTCAGCATCTACCTGCAGTCTTTCGCAGGTCATCATCGCACTGGGTCGAAAGGCGTTCTATACTACGTTTGCCGAGTCGTGGTCTCCACGAATTCTAACTAATTTTAAATAACTCTCTCAAAAACACGTCAAATTTTTCCATGGCTTGGTAAGTCTCTGCTCGTAAGTGTAACAAACACATGAACCACATCTCGATCAAAAAGATCCGATCGAATCTATTCTCGTCGACACGTGCCTACTTTTATTTGCCAGAAGTGTAGGGCTACATGAAGATGCCAGAAGTGTACAGTGTCGTGTGCAAGTGTATCCAGAAATATGTTTAAAACAAACATAATGTTGGCTTTTAAAATAAATATGTCGGCAGATAGCGGAGCTTGCACATTACAGTGGCCGGTAGTGTACCTAACTAATTGAAATATCTAACTCTGTCTTTTTACACTTGGTGGTACTGAAAGGACATAAATGCCTGCCTCATCGTCATAATCATCAGCCTATGTTAGTCCACTGCTGGACATAGGCCTCCATTAATGAGCACCTTATCGCCCTGTCTGCAGAGTATTTTGCAATGTCCCAATTAAATATTATTCTGTATAACATGCCATCGTCTATACTTGTTCTAGAACTTCATGTCCATCCAAAGGTTGTCTGGCAGAGATCTCTCATAGCGATAAGGCCGCCCATTGTACAACATATTTTGTATTTGTTTTTTTCTTTTCCTGTCTTGTGTATCTGTTATTTATTATGGTGTGCAATAAAGAGTAATTGTATTGAATTATATTGTATGTACCGAGTCGCGGTCTCCACTAGCCGGTAGTGTACCTACCTAATCGAAATAACCCTTGTCTTGTTACACTTAGTGGTACTGAAAGTGCATAAATGGCTGCTACCTCATTGATATGTTTAATATCAGCTACTGAAGAGTAGACCTCGGTAGTTTCTACCTATGATCCAAAAAGTTATTTTATTATTGTTAGATGGAACTTTTGATCATATTTCAATGATACAAGGTTCTAAGTTAAACCTTCGACAGCTCAGATTTTAATGATTGAAACAAGATGGCGCTAGTAGTCACAAATTGAGCGTGGCCGTTATAACGAGTGGCCTGCGTAAAGGTTTTCGCTTTTTGCTAGCGAATTGTCTAGTTGTTCTTCCCATATTATTTATTTTTAAAAAATAAATATAATAAATAATCTTAGACATAGACAATCCACACAGTATTGTCTAAACCCAAGCTAAGCAGAGCTTGTTATATTATGATAAAAAACAAAATCTTGACATCAGTACAATGCGCAGCCTTATCGCTTAGAAGGGATCTCTTCCAGGCCACATCGCTTCAGGTGTGCTTTGGGAAGCACATCACAGCGAAACAACACAACCCACCACCAACGATAGTTTAGTTCTAGCTATAAGAATAACAAGACAAAGCTTCTAAGCGATAAGGCCGCCCTTTGTACTTGTCGTATATAATGTCTTTTTGTAATGATCTGCAATGGCGTACAATAAAACATTTTTATTTATTTATTTAAACTTCTTGCACGACAAACCATAATACAAACTTATTCTAGAAAATTAATACAAAGACGAACTTAACCCTAAATGGAGCCATTTTTGTATTCAGTCACCCCTTTGCAACAATGTCTAAGATACCTACTACAAATATTTAAAACGCAGGATCTATGTCCAGTGTAAAATCCTCTTTACCCCGATATAAAAATCAACGTTGACCAGAGCCGGATCACTTAGGACAAAAAGAGATCGTGTTTATGTTACGCACCGCGAAACTAAGAGTTTAATATGACTGGGCCGAGGGGCAAGCTACGAGATATAAGCGGAGTTTTTAATACAACACAATAAAAATAAAAAACCTCAACATCATCGCCATTAGCGCCCTGTCTTCAGCTTGGCGCATCCAGCATCTACCTGCAGTCTTTCGCAGGTCGTCATCCCACCTGGTCAGAGGGCGCCCTACATTTACCGAGTCGTGGTCTCCAGTCAAGAACACGTTTGCTCCAGCGGCCGTCGGTTCTTCGCGAGATATGGCCAGCATTCTTTATTAATTAATATATCGCCGCCAGATCGCCGCTGACGAAATCGAGTACCTAGCTTGCTGAAATTAAAAAAAAAGTTTTTAATACTCACTCTGAGTTTAACGTTTGCGTCAAATTCAACTGCGGTTGATATTTTCCCTGAATATATGAGACAACTGAAAGCCCTTCTCTTTTTAATTAAGATTGACTGTACACATTTTTAACATCACTTGTTTTAAGGGAAGGATTGGAGGACATTTGACTAGTTTGAATACAACAATTAAATTCCTTGTGGTCTAATCACTTGGACTCAAAAGTTAAAGTACCTACGTGAAACTAATGTCTTTTACTTTTTTACAAGAAGTATCTATTTTATAGTAATAAGTAAAAGTAAAGTAAAAATGTTATTTATTAACATAATAGGTAGACTAACAGACAATGTGAGTCCATAGGCTCCTGAACTAGTTAGAAAACACAGTTTTTTCAGGAACCAGACCTATGATTCAGGAATTAGTAAAATCTCTTATGACTAGCACCAGCGCTGTTTACGCTACGATACCGATAGTTGGTAATTGTAACCGTTTCCGAGAGTAGATTGGCGTGCGATACGATATCTAGCAGATGAACAGCCAGTCCGCTGGACAGATATCGATGGTGTAGCGATTTTATGGTTTTCGTGGAAAACGCAAGTTTAAATTTGCCAGAAGATATATCCGGTTTGGAATAAGACTTTTTTAGATGGCCTAGATTTAGGAATAAAGGAGAATCTCAATAAATTTCTTTCCGGCCCTGGTGGGGGGGCCTCGAGGCTTGGCCTCATTACCCCGGCGTCAACTCGAGGGCTGACGACCCCCTCGGTCCTTGGGTTAGTGGGATTTTTTTTCCCCTTTCTCATTGTTTTTTTTTTTTGCTGCGGTTTTTTTCTTTTTTCATGTTTTTTTGTGTTTTTTAATAGTGGAGAATATACTCGTAATTATAATAAGCATAAATCAATGTCATATCCATAATCAATGTCCACAATCCTACTAATATTATAAACGTTTGTAAGTATGGATAGATGGATGGATGTTTGTTACTCTTGCACGTAAAAACTACGGAATGGATTTTAATGAAACTTTACAATAATATAGGTTATACATCAGAATAACTCATAGGCTACCTAGGCTAAATGTAATGACAAATTGTGTAGATACTCGTAAGTCCAGTAGGTATTATTTATTTATTTTTGCTAGAGCACAGTATTTGGATACAATAGTGTGGATAAAGAATGGGATTGAAGATAAGCGGGGCAGTATGCTGCTATTCGATCATATTTAGTCTTATGTTATCTAAGGCGGACAATAATAAAAAAAGAATGGCGTTAATTGAAAGCGCGGTAAAAATTGAATAGGGTGGTATTAAAGCCAATGCTATTTTCTCAACTTCAGTAGTTTATTGTTTGGCCTAAAGTTCGGTACCAATGAAACATAGTGGAAGAATTCTCTAGCTAGTGTGTGGCTAGTTGTACAGTCGCTGGTTTGACTCGAGGTTGTTCTATTAATTTTCTATGAACTGTTAAAAAACACGGGTTTATTGAGTCACAATCATGACATCCACATTCGTATTTACGAATGTTGATAGAATTATTATTTTAATCTGAATCTGTTTGAATCTAGCCCGTGAATTTTCAAATGTCAATTGAATTTTCATCTATCTAGTTCTTTTTCTCTTTGTCTTTGATCTATGACGACCGATGTGGCGCGGTGGGCGAAGGTCCGCCTGCGACGCAGGAGGTTGCGGGTTGCGGGCCGCCTCGGAACAATTGTGTGTACGCTCTGTAGATATTTGATCTATGTATAATAAAAAATATCATTCTATGTAATGTATTGTATTATGTATATCAGTTATCTAGTACCCATAACACAAGCTCTGCTTACCATGGGGCTAGATAATGCTGTGTGAATTGTCCAGCATTATTTATTTATTTCTCTTTTTTTTAGTCTTATCAAATGAGCAAGTTTCTTATTGGTCCGTACGTAAAAGTCTTCTCAAGCTCGAATGTTTAAATCTTATTTGAATCTGATGCTATAAAGTTGCTTGTTGATAACAGATGGCGCTAGTAGTATCAAATTCACTGATCATAGGTTAATTATAAAGTTGGCATAGGAATCACATTTTGAATAGCTATTGGTCTCTGCAAAATATTGTTTTAGCGATAGAAACTTGAAATCTAATAATTGGAGCAATTTGTACCTCTGGGCTATTTGTTGGTTCTTTCTATGCTTAAGTTAGAACTGAGACAAAATCTAAGGAATCTTACATTTCTCAGATTTTGTCTTTCTTTTCTGCGAAACTCACGTGTCTTTCTTTACAAAACAATAGTCTTATTGTATTTCAACTAATTTGAGTTCTGTCATGTGGGCTCGAATAATTACTTTACAACAGCGGTGTCTTTGAAAACAATACAGCGTGGTTCACTTGTCGGGTTCATTAAAGGGATTCTTTCTAAGGAGGAAGCTAAGTTTACAATGAATTTGGTAAATGTTTAGTAGGTACCTACCTGCTTACCTAATAGGTATGGAAGACCCATGTGTGTTTTCTTTGTGCTAAAAACAATATTTTTCTACGAATGTCAATAGTAGTAAAAGTTAAAAAAATATCTGAGCTGAGGTCAAAGCGACGAGACGAGTGACAATTGACGACCTCTGTGGCGCGGTGGGCGATGGTCCGCCTGCGACGCAGGAGGTTGCGGGTTCGATTCCCAACTCGGGACAATTGCGTGTTCGATCTGCAGATATTTGTTCCGGGATATACATATATTTTAGATAGGTTTTTTTTTAATTATACATACATAGATAACGACCAGAACACCCGTAACTAATATCTACAGATCGTACACATAATAGTCCCGAGGCGGGAATCGAACCCGCAACCTCCTGCGTTGCAGGCGGACCTTCGTCCGCCGCGCCACAGAGGTTGTCATATAACTCGGAATACGGGGTGTAATGTTTTTCACCTGATGTTATAAACTGGTACACTTCTGAGAATTTACTTAGTATAGGTAGATGGGTAGGTACTTGGTAGGTTTGATCAATTTCCAAATAGATTCCTGAGAGCAATCTAATTCGAAGCAACTGTTTTGATTACAGTCTATTCTTGGAGAGCACAACTTCAAAGTAAGCATCAAGAGTAGCAAGTAGAGATCGTAAATGGAAAGTTGAATGACTCGAATAGGTAATACTATATATATCAAGTGGATTAGGATGTATAGATAGGAAGTGAGATGTTTAAAATAAGAAGGCCGGAAATGGGCCCTATCTGGCTTCTATCTAGGCGAGTTTCTGGCATCTGCAGAGACCAAGTACTGGGTCGTATGTGGCTTACGTAACGCTCATGCCTGCTCGAGTGTTTACAGTGTCGCTGTCGCCTGTCCCCACCGCGCATCGATCCGCTCCGCCCAGCGCGGGCTCCTCCCACCACCCCCCCTCCGCCCCGCCCGCACCGTACACCCACCCCCCGCACGCCCCCCCCGCCGCCCGGTGTCGCCGCCGCCCGCGCGCGGTCACCTGTGTCGCACGTCCTCAGTCGCAAAGCGGCCGCGTCGTGCGCCACCCGCTTCGCAATACGCGCTCTACCAATATTATGACAGTGACGTGATGGAAGGCAAAGAGTTCGGTGCGGTTCCCGGCTTACCGGCTGGTTTGGACTATTTCATGATGCCTCGAGTGAGCCAGCCCGCGCCGCATTTCGACTTCAGAAAGCTCGGTGCAAGTTTCAGCGGCCGCGACGATGAGAAGATAGAGGAGTGCCGCTCGCCTGAGTACCACGACCGGCGCGAGCCGCCGCCGGCGCCCTGGCCGCTCGGCCTCGGTGTCCAGTTCGTCAATCCAGCCACCGGCAAGAAGCGAGTGCAGTGCAACGTCTGCTTGAAGACTTTCTGCGACAAAGGCGCGCTGAAGATACACTTCTCGGCGGTCCACCTGCGGGAGATGCACAAGTGTACAGTGGAGGGGTGCACCATGATGTTCAGTTCCCGACGTTCGCGTAATCGACACAGTGCTAATCCCAACCCGAAGCTGCACTCACCGCACGTGCGGCGCAAGATATCTGCGCATGACGGTAGGTCCGCCCAGCCTTTCCCGCTGCTGCCTGCGCTGGCGCGATTGCCGCTGCCGCCGCCGTCGCTGCTGCCGCCCGAGCTGGCCGCACGCTTGCCGCCACCGCTGCACGCGCCCGGACACACGCCGCTGCCGCCGCGGGTGCCGCTGGACGACCTCCGCAACTTCAGTGAAATTGAAAAGATGTACAGACACATGCCGCCGCCCGACGAGCCGTCCCGTAAGGCTCTAGATCTCGTGAAACCTTCTCCGAGCCACGAGGAGGAATCCAACCTGTATAGTGATGATTACAATGACGATGTTTCCGATGATGACATCAAAGAACCAAGTGAAGGTAGGAGTGAATCCCCTGTAGCTAAAAGACTAAATTATGATGATGAACCCGAAGATTTAAGTGTAAATAAAAATAAGGACGATACCAAATCTACCGCTGAGCGAACTCAGCCCACCAGCGGCCGCACTGATCCCACCGCCTCGGACGATAAAACCTCATTAGTTCCAAATAAACGTAAGCGAAAGAGCGGTAACCCCACAAGGTGTTCTCAGAACAACGAATACAACGCATCCGATGAAGAGTTTCACGGAGATTTATTTAGGAACCTTTCGACTCCCGGCTCGAGTCGCGCCGACGAAGAGCCTTTATCATTAAAAAAACAAAAACCTGAAAACTGGGAGTCCTTTCAGAAAAGCGAAGAAGCTGTAGACGCGGAATCAGTGACGCGAGTTAAAGCCGAGAGTGAATCCGACGACGAATCTAGCGCGCCGAGCGTCGTCCGGGAGGGATTGAGATTGCGTTCCGATCTGTACACGCCGAGCGACAGCGGGAGTGACTTGCACGCGATCGAGGAGCGATTAGCGCGCGCGCGGTCCCCTTCCGCCACCAGCGACAGGCACGACGACCTCAACGATCTTGAAATCCCAATTGACGACGAAAACCCCGATCGGTGTACAGGCTGCGGCAAGGTATTTAAAAACCACTTCACACTGCGAATGCACTACAGGAACGACCACTTGAAACTCCTCCACCCTTGCGATGTGAGCGGCTGCGACGCTGCCTTCCCTTCCCGGCGGAGTCGAGACCGACACAGCTCAAACGTAGATCTACACCGACGACTATTGTCCACCAACTCACCAGACAATCGAGACCCGCGGGCCCCTTTTGAAGTGAACGCAGAGCTCTTGAACAAGTTGTATTCCGACATCAAAGGACTCGCGTCAACGTTGGAGAGCTTGCGATACGGGAACGACGATCCGACTCAAGTACCCAGTTATGTTGCGGAGACGATGAAGTTCTACAGTCGGAACCTTACCGCGCTGCAGTCGGGGTTTGGGTTCCCACAGTTCAGGGACAGGGGGTTCTTCGCGAACCCGTTTCTGATGGGTAACGGGGTGTCGCAAGGAGGGCCATACGGTGCTCCCGCCGGAGCTCAGTCGGCGAGAGAGTCTATGTCCCCGCTGTCAGCGTCATCGCCCCCGGTGATATCGCCCGGGAGGCTCGACGCAGCGCACGCCCGCTCCAGAGATGATCCGAAGCTGCTTTTTCGAGAGACGTCAGAATCATTCAAGAAGATGACGTCCCTGTGCGAGCGCCAGGAACAGATGTACCAGCACCACGTCCCGGTGTCATGACGCAGCCGCTACCCGCGCTCCTCCTGGTGAATCCGCTCCTTAGCAAACCTTCCGCGCGATAGACTCTTGTATCTATATTTAATTGTTAATAATATTAATTGTGTTAATTCTATTTCGTATTTCGTTTTGTATTTCTTGTGATATTTAGACAAATATTATCGTTATTATCGATCCCACGAACTGTAAGTTATTAGGGATAGTGTACCGCTTTGGTAATCAGTTGGCGTTTGTGAGGTGCAATACTGGCTCGAATATTTAAAATATTAATGGAATTGGCGTACGGTATGATATCGTGTAGATTCGTAATCGATGTTGAAAGTAAACGTTCATATGATCAGCTTCATTTATTGTTCTGGCGCAATAAACTCATTGAGGAAAAATACTTGTGGTCGTTTTTTATTTACTTCGCTCTACCACTAGGTGATATGCTCGGTGAATTAGCGAGCTGATGATTTGGCTACGGGCGTGTAAAATAACAATGCTTAAGTTAAAGTAACAAGGCTTTGTGGTGAATTATTCACTTGGAAACATAATAGGTGTTGGTGTAGGTAGACATTTTTGTTGTTGTTTTACACCTGAATAACATTTCGGCGATGTCGATTAAGCAATTAAGGAACAGAAGAATTATTATCTTTACCTATGTCGTAACATATTCAACAAAACACCATAATAGGTAAATATAGTCGAGAAATTAGGCTGGGCAAATTGGTCTCTTATAGGTACGTGAAATATGTTGTCTATTACGAAACTAAATTATAATAGAGATGTTTGAATTCGACCGCATCAAAGAGACCGATCGAATAAAAGTCAAATTAAACATTATTAGAGTTAATTTCGGCATTCAATTTAAAACTACTTCTAAATAATCAACAAACGAGTTTCCATTACGGTGGATCTTAATTCACAGAAGCTATTTGAAATTCATTCATTTAATTTGATTTTTAATTAGGCAGAAAAATTAAGTTTCTTACTAATTCCATGGTTTTTGTAATTGTAGTGCGTAAGCCCTGACACTCAAGGTAATTTCTAAGGAGTTAAATTCCGGAATGTAGCATGTTCATGTCCTTTCAAATTTTTTGGGATAATCTTTAATCTTACCTATTAGGTTCCTATGGTAGACCATCATCATCAGCCTATATCAGTCCACTGCTGGACATAGGCCTCCCCCAATGAGCGCCATTGCGCCCTGTCTTCAGCTTATGGTAGATAGAGTACCACAATATTTTTATATAGGTACTAAATGGGCAAGAGAAGTGCAAAAACCATTGGGTAAGACTTATTTATTCAAGTCAAAGTGTAAAATTCGCTGACAATCAATGAAATATGTAGATCCGTTGAATATATTGGTTATGTAAGTGTTTATTTTGATAAAAGATAAAGATATTTATTTGCCAGAATATATGTTACAATATAGGTCTTAAATTTATCATATGTACAGTTATATTCTACCTTACATAGGCATGCAAATGTTTATTTTACAATTAAAACAATATTAAAATTTATATTTTTAAGTTACAAATAAAAATAATGGATTAATATAATAATAAAATTCAGAATAGTCTTAAATAAAATGAATGTCAATGAACATATTCAAATAAGAAGATAGCTAATAAATTAAACATAAAGGTTCGGTCTATATAGGTACTACATCAATTTTGTTAAAAGTCCAAAATCCATCAAATTTAGTGCACATACATCACATTTTCGTTCTATTTGATAAATTCTAAAAATATAGTGCAAAGATAAGAAACACCGAATTTATTAAAGTTTTTTTCAATATGGTTACTGTAAAACACCTGTGTAGAACTTTGGAAACTAAACCTGGTTGTTAACACTAACGTCATTTGGCGACCGATGTGGCGCGGTGGGCGAAGGTCTGCCTGCGACGCAGAAGGTTGCGGGTTCGATTCCCGCCTCGGAACAATTGTGTGTACGATCTGCAGATATTTGTTCCTGGTGTTCTGGTCGTTTTCTATGTATAATAAAAAATATCTATCTATGTAATGTATTGTATTATGTAGATCAGTTATCTAGTACCCATAACACAAGCTCTGCTTACCATGGGGCTAGATAATGCTGTGTGAATTGTCCAACATTATTTATTTATTTATTTAAAACGGGATATTTTCCATGATTTGTTTTTGAAACTGTGCCGGTATATTGGAAAACTCAAAAATCAAATCATGTTGACTTGAAACACCTGTCTGTTTTCAAAACATCATCTTGCCTTATTTGGCAAGTGTATGATGTATGAAACAGGTTCATCACGATTCATTGACCCAAAGTACCCTCTCACTAAAGTTGAAAGGCTGTAGGTACGTACTTAAATACCTACTTGACTCTGCATCTTAACTTATTTGGTAAGTAAATATTTTTATAACACAAAGTGGTCAGACTAATAAAAACCTCTTGTATTTCCATCATTAGGTATCTTTAGGATTTTTTATACATTTTTTATTCTTACAAACAAATAATAGAAACAAGTTTGAAGTACTATTTACAATTGTAACAATGGAGTTAACTGCTGACTATCGCAAACAATCTATAGGTAGCTCAACTCATTCGTAATCAATACCAGTTGGAAGCGTCACCAAGACGCTGTCTGTATTGCCCCGCTGGCTGTATGGTAATGCTACGGAGCTGAGACGTGGACATTCACGATAGGGCTGGTCCACCAGTTCAAAGTCGCTCAGTGAGCTATGGAAAGAGCTATGCTCGGAGTTTCTCTGAAGGATAGGATACGAAACGAATGCATCCGACAGAGAACCAAGGTTATCGACATAGCTCAAAGAATTAGCAAGCTGAAGTGGGCCGGCCATATCTCGCGAAGAACCGACGGCCGCTGGGGAAAACGAGTTCTTGAGTGGAGACCACGACTCGGTAAACGTAGTGTAGGACGCCCTCCGACCAGGTGGGATGACAACCTGGGAATGACTGCAGGTAGATGCTGGATACGGCAAGCTGAAGACAGGGCGCTATGGTGCTCATTAGGGGAGGCCTATGCCTCTGCTATAGGCTGATGATGATGATGATGATGATGATGCTGATGCGCCAGGTACTCACCAGCTCTCGGGTCACGCATCGCTTGGAGCTGAAACTCAGATATTTTTTTAATAATCTTTAGGATTAAGTTAAATCTAGGCACCTACACTCGCAATAAATATTAGAATTACTGAGTGTCTAAAGAACACAAATAAAAACTCACTTCAAATTTCATAATCTTTACACTGTTATACTGACCTTTTTAAAGGGACTAATATTTGCCCTTCGTTAGCAAAAATGCTTCGAAAAAAAAAGTGAGTAAAAATGTTTCGAAAACTATTACCTATGGAATCATCTGATCCCATAGGTAATAGTTTTTCTGCATATAAAATGACTCCTATCTAGGGATTTATCTCTCCATTTCTATTAAGAAGTGTTTTAATTAAATTGGTGAACATTTCAATACATCCTCATTTTTGAAGTTGGTTAAATCGGAACATTAATGGGTACTAAGGCATTGGATGTTTGTTTGAATATTATAAATTAAGTAAGGAAATCATTTATTTGACACATAAAACACACACATACAATTAATCAGCTTAATCACAAAAGTACAAAATTAAAACAAAACATGATTATCAAAAGTAATTACTAAGAAATGCGTGTGTGTAGCAGTGCCAAAAAGATAATAGCTCAGTGATAATATTGCTCTATGAGAAAACACTGATTTTCAGCTATAAATTCATGTCCTGTCCGTCTGTTACGTTTTCACGTAATGTATAATAATATGACTGATTGAAACTAATTTGAATGATTATGCGTTGTGACCAATTAGAAAACTTTTCTGCAGTGACGAACTATTGTCTAAATGGTTTAGTTAGGAGGTAAACGAAAACCCGGGAACTGATATAGGCTCCTTGAAAAGGGCGTGCGAAACCGCGGACACGGGCTACTACTATAGAATAAATATTACTGTAGAAAAAAAGAAATATCTCAAATCACAAACAAAATCTGACGTCATCGTCATCATGACCTCCAGCGGTAAATGAAAAATCTTCCGAAATCCAAAGCTGTTATTAAGTGGCATGTCCATTGCCGTGGGAAGCGACTAATTGTCGTAATGCTATGATTTAATAATAGGGCCCCGGTCAAAATGGTAATGAACAACGTAAGGTGGAATATATACGTACAACGTCGAATAAGTCACCACGATACACGAATTTTGATATACTTTATGCTTATTATTATTATTTATTTATTATTATTTATTTTAAGCCATTATTGTCCCACTGCTGGGCAAAGGCCTCCCTTTTCTCCTTCCACTCCTCGCGATCCAACGCTGCAACAGCGTTATGTTTATGGTTTAGGAAAAACTAAAAGAAATATTTCGTAGAATTTCTGTGGGGGGGTGTGTGTGTATACATAAAAAAAAAGAATTCAGAAAGCTGATACTAAATAAATAACCTAATAGATGATGGGACTACTAATACAAGTAGTTAATAAATAAAAAACAATACTAAAATAAACCACAAAATTACTAAGCTCGATTAATCACAACAAGCAATTAAAAATATTCAAAACAAATGACATGTTAAATTCTACAAAGCGTTTTGTCAAACTTAACAACCAGTTATTAAGTTCTGAGGGAGAAAAAATGGCAGAGCATTTTAAGCCTTGATTGTTTTGTAATTGCGTTTAATTTTTTACAAGTCAACTCTAGAAATAGTTGTGTATGAATGACTAAAAATAACTATTTAAGCTCATCCCATCAGTCTTGAAGTCTTCGGAATATTACGAATACTGATGAGTCTGGCGAATATTGTTGTGAGTCAAAATTTTGAATTTTCAAATTTTTTTTGAAGTGAAAGTCAAAATTTTTAATTTTCTTTAGGCTTACAAAACAAGCACTTAGACAAGTCATACTTTATACAAGATTATGTACAACTCGGTCACAATATCTGTGCACCTTGAGCCAAACATTTTGTATGGCTCAAGGTGCACAGATATAGGAAGAAGTGAAAAAAACCACTAATATGTTTTCTCTTATGTGTCTAATACATGGTTTTTTGCCTAGTGACCCTAGTTCGATTTCCGCCTATAATCGCTACGACCTATCTACTCGTACCTATATCACAGAGAGATATACATTTTTTTTTTCATTTACGAAATATAAACAGGCGTACATAACGTATACCAAATAACATACCGAAATAAGCATAAGCGACACAACAAACTACAATAAACCTAACTACAAACAAAACAAAATCAAATTTTGGACTGAATAATTAAAAATGAGAAATAGTGTAGGTATACTAAATTTTTTCTCCATTTTCGGAGAAAATACGTAACGTACCAGGTAGGTACCTAACGTAATAGAACACCTAAAAAATAGACTGTCCTTTAACCAAATAAAAAAATATTATACCCTAATCATGAGCAAGCATAACAACATCAAAACAATTCCCCAAATTGCTACTAAATTGAATCCAAGCAGACTAAATATCTCCTTCCAAGATGCTTACAACGGGAAACTATATTGCAAAGACGCTGCGGGGCCACGTTAGTTTATTAATTAGGGTTTGACAAACTATGCGGTAACAACCCTTTGTTTGGTTATGAGATTTGTGCTCGAGGATTAGAATAATAATTTAGAAGGCATGCTCCTTTAGGGAGTTTGCGGAGGCTTCTAATAGATGGAGCTACTCGTAGCTTTCGTTTTGTGGATACAGGAATTTTTGTGTGCGTTCGATAGTGATGAAACAAATGAAATTATTTTTTTTCAACAAAAAAAAAAAGAAGTACCGGTATGTACATAGCTGGTTACGAATCTAGATTACTGTTTGACCTAAATATATAAATTTGATCCACAGTGAAGTTTTGATATCTATTAAATATCAATATTAAATTTGCTTCCAAAAAAAGCTATTTCCGAAAATATTAGAACAGTCTTACAAAATTAAAGTTTTTTTTTAAATTTTTTTTTTTTTAAATTAAATTTTTAATTTATTTTAATTAATAGAAACACATTAGAGCTTGTATTTAAATTTGAAATAATTGAGCTAATCGCAGACTGTTGCAAACAATCTAGAGCTCAACTGATCCATATCAATACCAGTCAGAAGTCTTACAAAATAACTACATAAATCATCGTTAAATTTATCGTTAGATCATAACCACTATAAAGCTGTCCAAAATTACATATTCATAGAGAATTCGTATCTTGTTTTAACTAATAATTAGGTAAGTACTCTCTGCCAAAAAGGCCAGAGATTTGCGCAGCATCTTCAAAGATAATCCGAAAATAATAGAAGACGTAGTACCTACTGTGTGCTCTTAATTAACGTTTGACAAAATACAAAGCAGCGCCTCAGGCTTAGCTTTGAGGATGCCAAAAATTTTATTAATGTAACTCTGGTTATTATTTTAGCGGGAGGAAATTTCATAGGATCTTAAGATAATGTGGATACATAGGGAGTTTGGTAGAGCGAGTCTTGGATATATGATTTTCTTAAATTCATATAATTATTTCCATCCAAAGGTTGCCTGGACGAGATCGCTTCTAAGCGATAAGGCCGCCCATTGTACATGTTGCATATAATGATTGATTTGATTATGGTGTACAATAAATAATTTTTATATTGTATTATTTATTTTATATTATTATATTTATATTTATTGTATTATTATTTTTATATTATACAATACAAAAAAGTGAATGATTGTTAAACTAAAGAAAACTTAAAGAAAATATTTTAATTTTCATTAAGTTTTCTTAAGTTTAAGTAGATGCAATTCAATAATAATTATAATGAATATAATATGATAATAATTTTTGATATTCTGAGATATTTTAGTTACTTAGATTTTAAGAAATTATATATTTTTTTTATTACATTTAATAAACCTTAATATAAATAACCACATTTTTTATATTATATAATTTCTTAGAGGTTACCCGATTGCGATGCACTATACGACGCACTATAAAAATAAAAGCTAGATTTTAGTACGATATTTACTGTATTTGTTTTAATTCCCCACCTTATTAACAAACTACCTATAGAAGTTAAAAATAAAATAAATAAGAAAAATATAAAAACAATTCTGATTAAACACTTTTTAGGAAAACCATTAGTTAACTTGGAGTACCCTGTAGATGGTGAACGCACGCACACTTCCATACTTTGTCAACGCGTGCATCAGTAGCGATAAGCGGCTAGGTTCACGCATTAGCAGCATTCTTTCAAACATTTTATGCATTAGGTAAGTGTGAGTGTGTTTATCATGCTTAGATATAAATGAGTTTTTTAAATGTAAGATCTAGGATAATAATTTAATATAGGTTAACTTGTATTGTTGTCAGATCGTGTACCTAGATTATCAATTTATTTTTAAATTATGTGAGAACTATAGTGCTAAGACAAACCTAACATAGGCTTTAAGGCACTACTAACTTAATGATGACTACTAACTAACCTATTTGTATGAATAAATAATCTATCTATCTATCTGTATTTTCTGCGCTTATCAGGGGGTTTGTCCGTCCAGCCGTATCCCAGAATTAGGCTGCAGACGGTATAATTTTTTTTAAATAACTGCTTTTTTGATTTCGTTGCTCTAACATTTAAAAGGCCAATTTTCCCGCAGTCGCGAACATTAGATATTCTCAAGTCAACGGATGCCTCAAGGCGCAATGTAATCCCCTGTCCCTTACAAACGTACAGTTCAAGTGAGAATTCTTAATGATTCTTTTAATCTTCTTAAGAATTCTGAGAGGAGCTCAAAGAGAAATTACTGGCTCTCGGCAAGTTTTACAGAAACGCCGAAAATGTCGGTTAATTATAATTTTTTGCTTCAGTTTTATGTTGACTTGGATATTAGACTAATATTTAATACTCTTTATTAATGAAGAAAGTTACACTCAAATAAAAAAAACAAATTAGAAATAGTATTTACAATTGAGATAACTGCAGACTTCAAATATTAATTTATTAATTAAGTATTTTTAATTAATAATTTTTTATCACTACCTGTAGGGATCTCCCAACAATATTCAAATTAAACACTTTATTTAAGTATATTATTTATTTATCTACTCATTATATAATATCTAAATTATATATTTACACGTTCACACATACTTATTACTATATTCGTACACTGTCCAACCAACCTACAACTGGTGACCCCTGTGAATGGAACAAAACCAAGAAGGTACCTATATTATAATCTAAGATAGAGCATAGAGAGATAACATACCATATTGCTCAATACCTAAATGAGCGATTCATCGGACTCGGCAAAATCGTCTCAGAGTAATAAGGTGACCAAGCGGTCGAGCGAGCGTAAAATTAGGATGCAGGCGAAAAGTGAGATTGAGGGCAAGGTTCAGATAAGGATACCGCAATTCTACCCGGATGAACCAGAACTATGGTTCGCGCAAGTCGAGGGACAATTTGTCGTATCGAACGTGACAGACGATACGACAAAATTTTATTTTGTGACGGGTCATCTGGAACCTCAGTATGCAAAAGAGGTGAAAGACATCATAACGTCCCCTCCTGCCACCAACAAGTTCGGGAAGCTAAAGGAAGAGCTGATAAAACGTCTTTCCGCGTCAAGAGAACGCCAAATACAGCAGCTTCTCATGCACGAAGAGCTAGGAAGCCGGAAACCGTCACAGTTCCTTCGGCATCTGAGAAGTCTTGCTGGAAGTACCGTACCTGACGAGTTCATACGCAGCATCTGGTGCAGCCGTCTCCCTAGTAACCTGCAGACACTCATCGCATCGCAGCCAGCCTCTTCACTCGAAGCCTCTGCTGATCTGGCGGACCGTGTTCACGACATCGTCGCACCCGTCGCACACGTAGCTTCGACTTCCGCAGCAGCCGTCCCAGGTTCCATGGAGTCGATGGCCAATGACATCGCAGAGCTGAAGGCAGCGTTCAGAAACCTCACCACGCAACTCAACCAACAGCCGCAGTCAGGGCAACGTTCTCGCTCCAATCAACGCCGGCAGAACGACGACCAGCGCAGGCGCTCCAGATCGAGATCGCAGTCCAGCTACCGTCGGTTCCCGATCTGCTGGTACCATGACCGACACGGCAGCAAAGCGAACAACTGCGTCAAGCCCTGCGACTATGAGAAGTCGGGAAACGCCCAAGGCAGTCGATAATGGCGACAGACGACTGCCCCACTTCACCTGGTCGCCTCTTCGTCACTGACCGCCGATCGAAGATCCCCTTCCTAGTGGATACCGGAAGCGACGTCTGCGTCTTCCCTCGATCTGCGCTTCAGGAGCGTCGAGTCAAGACCGGTTACGAGCTGAGAGCCGCCAACGGAAGCGTCATCTACACCTACGGCCCGACACAGCTCAACCTAGACTTAGGTCTTAGGCGCGACTTCCCTTGGAACTTCATCGTGGCCGACGTCACTAAGGCTATAATTGGAGTAGACTTTTTAAGCCATTATGGCCTTATTGTTGATATTCGCAACAAGCGCATAGGACGTATCATCGATAATGTCACTTCTTTATCTACCGAAGCTTATATTGATTATGTTCCTAACTGTAATATCTATTCTGTAAAGATTCCATCCGGCGACTCGCGGTTTCACAAACTTCTATCTGAGTTTATTGATATCACCAAACCAGCTGGCACTCCCCACACTCACAAACACACTACCGTACATCACATACGCACCACACCCGGCCCCCCTATTTCTTGTTCCCCTCGCAGGTTAGCTCCTGACAAGCTCAAGTTGGCGAAGCAGGAGTTCGACTTGATGCTGAGCAGCGGTACAGCGCGTCCATCCGAGAGTCCGTGGTCGTCTCCTTTGCATTTGGCCCCCAAAAAGGACAATGGCTGGCGCCCATGCGGAGACTACAGACTCCTCAATGCTCGGACAATCGCCGACAGGTACCCTATTAGGCACATTCACGACTTTGCCCACAGCATCTCCGGTTGTAAGGTTTTTTCGACCATTGATTTGGTTAAAGCCTACAACCAGATCCCTGTCTACGAGGAGGACATCCCGAAAGCTGCCATAACGACCCCGTTTGGCTTATATGAATTCCCGTATATGAGTTTCGGGCTCAGGAACGCCGGACAGACGTTCCAGAGGTTCGTGGACGAGGTAACGCGTGGTCTAGACTTTTGTTATTGCTACCTCGATGACTTCTTGGTCTTCAGCCGATCGGATGAAGAGCATGAAAGTCATCTTAGGCAGTTGTTTGAGCGTATGCAGAAGTACGGGATCGTCGTGAACACCACGAAATGCGTTTTCGGCGTTCCAGAGGTAAACTTTTTAGGTTACAATATCTCTGCCGCCGGAACGAAGCCGCTAGATTTAAAGGTTCAAGCGATTAAAGAGTTTCCTGCTCCAACAACGATCCGGCAATTGAGGCGATTTCTAGGTATGATGAATTTTTACAGGCGCTTCATCCCGAACGCCGCAAAAATTCAAGCCCCTCTAAACGCCCTACTTGCCGGCTCGGTGAAGCCCAAGGACCCTGTGAACCTGGTAGGTGAATCCCTCGCAGCTTTCGAGCTTACCAAAGAGAGCCTCTGCGATGCTGCCATGCTAGCCCACCCCGACTGCCAAGCCGAACTAGCGTTAGTCACTGACGCTAGCGACCTCGCATTGGGAGCGGTACTCCAGCAGCATAAGGATGAGGAATGGCAACCGCTGGCATTCTTCTCCCGGAAACTTAGTCCGTCCCAGCAGAAGTACTCTCCTTATGACCGCGAACTACTCGCGATCTACGAGGGAATCAAGTATTTCCGGCACATGCTGGAAGCAAGAGACTTTACAGTCTACACAGACCACAAGCCTCTCTGCCACGCCTTCAGCGAGCGGAAGAACACTTGTTCTCCGCGACAATATAGGCATCTGGACTTCATCTCACAATTCACAAGTGACATTCGGCACATATCCGGCAAGGATAATGTCGTTGCCGATACGCTTTCGCGAATTGACGAGCTTCAAAGTCCAGTTGACCTGGAAGTCCTTTCCAAGTCCCAAGCCGTTGATGCCGAGCTTTCTTCTTTTCTCTATGACGAACCAACGTCGCTTCGCTTAGAGAAGATTAGGGATCCCGGTAGCAACGTGCTAATTTACTGTGACACGAGCACTGGCACTACAAGACCTTTCGTCACCAAACCTCTGCGAAAGCAAGTCTTTGACAGCCTCCACTGCTTAAGTCACCCTGGCGCAAACGCTACTGCTAAACTTATAGCACAGCGTTACGTTTGGCCAGGAATCAGGAGAGACTGTCGAGATTGGTCACGAGCGTGCTTGGATTGCCAGCGCTCAAAGATCAACCGCCACGTTTCCGCCCCACTAGGTTCGTTCGACTTGCCAAAAGCTCGATTTGCCTATATTCATATAGACCTCATTGGCCCTATGCCAATCTCCAATGGCTTCCGTTACTGCCTTACTGCTGTTGACCGCTATACCAGATGGCCAGAGGCCATACCTATCGTGGACATCACGGCAGAAACGGTAGCTAAGGCCCTACTATCCGGTTGGATTGCCCGATTCGGATGCCCCACGGACATTGTAACTGACCGTGGGCGACAGTTCGAATCCGAACTATTCGGATTCATGGCTAAACTAGCCGGTTTTAAACACCGCAAGACGACTGCATACCATCCTGCCTGCAACGGTCTTGTGGAGAGATTCCACCGCCAGCTGAAGGCAGCAATCACTTGCCACGCTGACAGCAATTGGACAGAATCTCTTCCATTAGTCCTACTAGGCATACGTAGCGCAGTCAAGGAGGACCTTATGTCATCATCGGCCGAACTGGTGTATGGTGAGCCCTTACGACTCCCTGGTGAGTTCTTTCACAGCGCCATCACCAGTACGACCGATATTACAGACTTTACTGCTAGGCTGCGCTCCATTGTAGGTAAACTGCAACCTGCTCCTGCGTCTCGCCACAGAAATAACAAAAGTTTCGTTTTTAAAGACCTCGCTTCCTCGTCGCACGTATTCCTTCGGGAAGAAACGCTGCGAGGAGCTTTCCAGCCTGCGTACTCCGGTCCACACGAAGTTCTTCAGCGCGGACATAAAATATTCAAAATTTTATTCAAGGGCAAAGCGTTGAATGTGTCAATAGATCGCCTAAAGCCGGCTTTTATCTTGTCGAACTCCTCGCATCCCGAGCTTATCCCGAATCCCGAGCTCATCTCGAATCCCGAGCCTATCTTGAATCCCGACCCTATCCCAATCCCCAGGCCTATCCCAGTTCCCGAACCATCCCCTTCTGAGTACACTACATGTTCCGGTAGAAGAGTCCGGTTCCCGGATTTCTATCGCCCGTAGTGACGGTCTTCGGAAGGGAGTGATGTAGGGATCTCCCAACAATATTCAAATTAAACACTTTATTTAAGTATATTATTTATTTATCTACTCATTATATAATATCTAAATTATATATTTACACGTTCACACATACTTATTACTATATTCGTACACTGTCCATACATTCTATCATTCATACTTGTTTAACGTTCATACTATCACACCTTGTTCTTACACACTACTCTTCCATTTCTTTTGTATTATATTTCGCAATCACGCGCATTCCTTAGGCCCGACGACGGCCGGCCAGCGCGCGGGGACCCCCGCGCCCCGCTACCTCTTGCCTCGTGTCACCCAGTCAGTCGCTTGGAATCTCGATACGACGCGCATTACTTTGTTTCAAGTTGCTTCTAATCTTTACGTACTTACCGCTATCGCTATTTATTCTATCTTCTGTTTCTCCTACTATCTACTGTGAACTCTTTCTGTGAATCTACGAACTACTGTGCCTTCTTCCAATCCTTCTTAATATAAATGTAGTGAATAAAGGCCTGTGATTGAATTGTGTGTTACTTACTTCGACCACCACAGCGCACAACCTACCAACCTACACTACCTAATATTTAAAAATGTTAAATTATTTAATTCTTATCTTTCAAACAATTTGTGTAACATAATAGGGGAGCACAGCTGCCTATATTACAGACTTTTCAGTCTAGTTTAGGCAACTGAGGCTACGTAATAGTTTGAACTGGAATCTCATTATGTACTGGACTTATTTCATAATTAAACTACAAATTAATAATGTTATGTGATTGTAATTATTCATTTTTGGTTTATTTTTTATTTTTTTATTTATTAAAATTAATATCAACCCGTTATTAGTGATTACGGCGATGGCGTGTAAATGACGCAAGCAGAGTGTCAACATCACATTATGTAATATGCTGAAAAATTGGTCCGTTACAACTTTTAACTTTACTTATAGCCCATTAAGTCTACCTTTAAGTCACATATACTTACTATGTTTGATGAGGGTATCACGTGAGTGAAGCCACCCTGGCTTCACTCACGTGATACCCTCTCTTTAGTGGTTACTAAAGAGAGCATTAAAATGCGATGTTTTGTAATTTTTTAATATATAAAATAAAATAGTATAACTCAATATCCATTGTCAGCTTAGACAATTTGACGTATAGAAAGAAGAGTTGAAGCCGAACAGATGGACCATTACTTAAACACCTACGTGAGATTATTTCAGTCTGCCGAACAGCATTTTTAACTTTCAGATTAAAGAAGCTTCTCGATGGTGTTAAATCTTTTTGAATCCACTTGATTCATTCGAGTTTCGGTTTTTATTATGCCGTCAAATATGAGTATAAATAAAAGATATAATTCACTTGCGTGCAATCTTAAATTATGCCATTGTCATCAGGCAATACAAGTCCACTGGTGGACATAAGCCCCTTCTGTTGCTTCAAGTTTCGGTTTTGATGGTGGTCAAATATAGTTGTAAATAAAATTTAATCGCGTGTAATTTAAAAACATGCCATTGTCATTAGACTATACTAGTCCACTGCTGGACATAGGCCTCCCCTAATATCTTCAGCTTAACAAGCTGCATTAGCATCTGCCACCTTCGCATTTGTAATAAAATTAAATAACTTTATCGCCTTGATTACATTTCGACGCTAAAAAAGCTATTATTTTAATGCTGCTTTACTTTACGTTAGATTTTTCAGCTAATTATAAAGCTTTTTGAGGAAATGTCTTGGTAGGTATCTTCTTATATTTTCTGCCCCTTCTGATGTTTAATCTTAGTCGCGCCTTACCCGTCGCCGTTTCATGAATAATGCACGTGTTTGTGATCAAAGACAATTGAAACGTCAAGTGTCTAGGGATACGCGTCACGGTTTTTACTTGTCGGTTCTGTTAGGGATTTGTACTCTTTGGTATTTTGCATGTATTTTGGGTGAAGGGTGCTTAATATTTTGATATTTTGAGTACCTTTAACCTTTACTAGTTAAGAAAACGGTTTATTAGTCTTTTGCCCTGACATGACTTATTTAAACGTATATTTTATTTTAACATTAAGTATAAATTAGGTCATATAAAAAGCTTTATTATAAGAACATGTAAAAGTCTCCAAAGGCATTGTTAGTGCACGTAGCGTGATCTAGTTTTTTTTAACTGAAAATAAATAATAAATAACCATGTACAGCAATTCCGATCGGTGCTCCCAACACCGGAAAAAGCAATATTAACACTTTGACTGCTGAAATCACACGGTATGTGTTTTCTACAAGTGACTAATATGCGTAAATCCACACTAGCGTAGCGGCTGAGAAAATACAGATCTTTGTGACTCAGCACAGCCGTAATATTTTTCGAACGAAACGCATGTGCGGCGCAACACAACCGCTGTGTAGAGCGGCAGCACGAATTTTTTAGGTTAAAAAAAAGATCGCAGTCGTCGAAAAAAAATCGCAGTCAAAGTGTTAACCCGTCAGTATATGGATGCTTGACTTCCGCCACGATTTAAATAAGTAGGTGGTCAAAACGTGCTGCTAAACTATGGTCAAAAGTTGAACCGATCACCTCGACATTTGTTACACGGATATAATTATAGTAACTGCGTCAAGTGTTGGTGATGGATTTCACTGGGTTCATAGATCAGAATTGTAGGAATTTGAAACTCATGGTGTAGGGAAAGGAAAGCCTTGAAATGACAGCGAAGATTTCACATAACTAACATCCTGACCCTGACCCTGTTAAAGTCGATCGGTAATCAGTAATTTTTATGAATTTTGTGTCTATAAACGAAGGTAGGATTACCTATGTATAAATAAATAATATAAATATGGATACTAGATGACTGAAATACTTGTCTTGATAGAATACATAACATTCATATTTTTATAATACATAGAAAATGACCAGAAAACCCAGAACAAATATCGGGACATCGTACAAACATTTTTCCCGAGGTGGGAATCAAACACGCCACCTCCTACGACGCTGGCGGACCTTCGCCATATTCATTGAGGTCATCAAAGAAGCAAACCACCCTCCTGATGTTCAGACAACATCCACAATAAGTCTCGTCCCCGTAAAAAACGAGAAGAGACATATTTTAATTATAGGCACACTTTATTTAACAAATTTCCCCACTTTTTTACCTATTTTCTCTTATGTGTTCAAATCGCTTAAGTTTAAAAAAAGATCTATTTTCGAAATTGAATGCGTAAATTTACCTTTACACCATCAAAAACAATCATTGAGCAAAGATACCTCAATAAAAAACAGATAACCATAACCCGACATGGGGTGCCCTGACTTACAAGTCGCGAGCGACATAATGTTACGATAATAGCGATGTAAGGGGAATCTCTTATGGTATGTCGTGTAAGGCTTTTTGGTGGCTTCTATGGGGTTATGGAGTTTATTGGTGAATTAGCTGATGTTATGCCTCCAGATGGCAAGGAGTGCCATTGGCATGGTTGGATAGTCTTATGGTTTGGGGTTGAAATGTCTTCGGGAGTTTTGTAATCAGGTTAAAAACTTTTATGTCAATATTTGATATTTGTTTTGAAATAATATGAAGGCTTTTTATTCGATAAGAAATGATAAAGATCATCGGCCTTAGACCTATGGAAATTATATTATATATACATATATTTAGTTATCCAAGAAAACGCTTACCTGTGTTGTTAAAGATATTTGATAACATAGAACTAATAAAGAATTAGATTTTTAAAATGAGAAGAAGTCATAAATTTTTTGACACAACGTCATTGAATTTTCTTTGAAATTGATTATAAATCGTTCGTCATCTATTTATTGGTTTAATTAATTCATTTAAGGAAGTCCTACCTACAGCTTACATAAATACAAAACAGTAACGTGAATCTAGAAATAAAAAGCGAATAAATGGTCTTCACGGCTACAGCAATCTTCAAAATAGCATCACACTTATATCGTTCCAAAACAAGCTCTGCTTAGCTTGGGGCTAGATGATGCTGTGTGGATTGTCCAGCATTATTTATTTATTTTATTTAAGCCTATCCTTCATTGTAGACGGTTCTTCCGCCACGCTACATGTCAAGATACCATCCATGATCGAGTCGTGATTGTGTCACATTGGGTGTCTCTGTCTTTCCTCTAGTTTCAATAATGTGCAAGAAGAGCGTGACAGATCGAAAAGATTAAAAAGGCAGTCGGTGTTTAAAACGACCATTTTTAACCGACTTTAAAAAAGGAGATAGTCAACGCAGCTGTAATTTTTTTTAGAAAACTTCCTCAATTCAGTCACAAGAAGTAAATTAAAATAATTCAACAGTCTTAATATACTATTAAATTTAGATAGTCATGAAAGAGGCGGAAATATTTTGAGAGCTGTCAAATTCGTTTTGTTTTTTTAATTTATGTCCGTACTGAGTCTTCGATGGGTTCAAGTCCCATCGAAGTCAAAATTATTTTGGGATATTAGGTATTAAATTTCCTAGAAATTTCTCCGAATTACGCACTATACTAACAAAAACGTAACTGTGAAACGTCTAACTAACTTAGTTTCAATTGAGGTACATTTGTAGGAATGTCTGAAAATTTGCCAACAATATAAAAATGGCAGCATCAATGTGATTTTCCAATATTTTCCGAAATAAAACACGTATCATCCGAATACAATGCAATTTGCAAACGAATTGTGGCTGTCACCCGTCACGGCCGTCATTCTTGAATTTAGCTGTGACGCCAACCCTGGCGGTGTTTGTGTCAAAAATGTAAGGGGTTCCGTAGGATTTTGTTTAGTGAATTTTATTTCCACTTTTTGTTAAGACTCACTTCGTAACAATAATTCTAAACTATAAACTGGTCTGCCAGTGTTCATATCAAAAATATTTCTTTATTGTCGTGGTTTCGCACGCGTTGTTTTATGGAAACGTTTAAAGGTTATTTCTATCCTAGGGGACTGTTTTATGGGAAAATACGTAAGTCTATGTTTGGTTTCAGGCTTAGAGCTATGTATATCTATGCAAAATACGCCAGAATTCAGCCTGATTACTATCGTTCAGTAGTTTTAGTGTGAAAAAGTCACATCATTCATCTAAACATCCAAACTTTTGCATTTATAGCAGCAGTATCACAAAAATGGCCAAATAGAAACATTTCGTATTGTTACATTAAGAAATATAGATAGATTTCTTATTAGAAATCTATCTATATTTCTTAGTGCTATTGCACTACAATTTTTTTAAAATTATTTCTTGCTAATCCAAAATAATAAATAGGGTTTATGGAACTTTTTGTTTTCTTTGATCTTTTATTGTCAAATTATGGAATACCCTAAAACCCTCTCTCTCGCCATTCGAACGGCAATAGATACAGTACATACGTCAAAAATCTCACTTCCGGTTGTCAAGCCAGGGCTGTCTCTAATGTTCGCTGAATTTTGCATGTGAATGCTTCACGCGGGGGCGGTAATGTGACAAGCGACAACCCTACTGCTTACAAAATGGGCTTGAATTTAGATCGTGTTTTGTTTGGATGAAATACATTTTTGTTTTACTAAAAACAAAAGAGTAAAACTAAAACGCGTAGTTAGGAATACTAACATAGTTACTCACATAAGTAGCTAATGCTGCTGGTAGCTAATGTTATGGGTACTAACCATTTGACCACAATAGTCTTCTTCGTCACTTACCTTCAACTGATCGTAAGTGACGAAGTGCGGCCGATGATTTAGCACGGGCGGAGGTTTAATTATTTATTTAATAAAAATGTTTAACTACTACATAGTACATACATTATTTATCAATCACTTTAAACAAACTTTTATTCGGTCCTGTCCTGATATGCCTGTTACTTGTAGATGGCTAATATATAAATAGAATACATAACATACATATATCTTTTTTTTTAATCTATCAAGGTAATGTATATCAGTTATCTAGTACCCATAACACAAGCTCTGCTTAGCTTGGGGCTAGATAATGCTGTATAATTTTTTATTTATTTATCTATTTATTATAAAAGGTTTGAGGTGGCAGTGTGCTGAGGAGGGACTATAATTATTAACAAAAAATTGTATATTTGTAAATTGTATAATAAAAAATATCTATCTATGTAATGTATTGTATTATGTATATCAGTTATCTAGTACCCATAACACAAGCTCTGCTTACCATGGGGCTAGATAATGCTGTGTGGATTGTCTAGCATTATTTATTTATTTATTTATTAACAAAAATATGAGACTTATCGTCCCAAATGATTCAAGCATTATTTTAATATAACTTCAGCTCTGGTACAGCTTAACCTAAATCTAAAATAGATTTTTTAAATCTATACAAACAGCGGCGTACTTGTTTACTCGACAATCTCTGTGGCTAAGAGGTGGGCTAGGATGACCATGAGATCCAAATTTTAAAGACTAAAACTAAAAAAGGGTATACCTAAGATGTAGTATGTAAACTGTGATGTACGTACGTACAGAAGTATTTAGATAGATAGATCATTTATTAATTACAAGTAGGTTACACAACTTGGTTAAGAGCAAAAACCGAGCATGGAAATAGACCATATATAGACATATTTTCACAGGTCGTGGTCACTGTAAGTGTATCGAGCGTGCTCGCAACAGAAATAGAGCTTGACGTATTTATCCGCGATGGCGCCTGTTCACTGTCAACTGCGCAGAGTACTGAAAATACAGAGAAGTTAGCAATGTATGTATTTGTCAGGACCCATGGTCACCGCAAGCTACTGAGAAGTGCGGTGTATCGGGCGCGCTCGCAACAGAAATAGAGCTTGACGTTTGTATCCCGGTGGCGCCTGTTCACTGTCAACTGCGCAGAGTACTGCAAATACAGAGAGTTCAGATACTTTCCTAACTTTGCAGGATCACATCACACGCCTGTTATTTGTAGGATGAGGCTTTGTGGATTATCAGGCTTTATTCACACCAGGACCTGTCTGAAAATCAGCGCTACTTACTTAGGGCTTGTAGCGGCATAATGCTGAGACAGGGACCTTTTTGGCCCCTTATGTAACACGTATTTGCTCTATTCTGTATATCTTATACTTTCCTTGTAATGTTTTTTTCTTGTTTTTTTATTATTTTCTTACCATGTAATGTGTCGTGTTATGTATGGTGTCAAATAAATGTATTTTCTTTCTTTCTTTATTAATATAAGTGATAATAATTTTTCATAAGGTATTTTATTTATAATACATTTCATTAGGGCTTATTTGCTTCATTTCAGATTCATTTATTTATCCATTTAGCTACATCATAACACTGGTAGGTAAAAATGACAATAATTAATGAATTCTGAGCTTTTTGTTATTATATTGCGTCAGCCCTGGCACTCGGGATAATCTCTAAGAAATTAAATAATATCCCAAAGGTCGCGGGTTCAAGTCCGTCGTAATTTTTATTTGGATATTATTTAATTACTAAATAATTGATTACATTTATTCAACAAATGTCACGTAAAATACTAATAAAATTAGATAAAGGTTTAACTAGACCTTTATTTGATTCTAGGTTTAACAGCAAAATAAGACAGAGAACACCGAACTTACAAGTTAAGGGATGAATGACATGTGTAACTATACCCACTGCTCTGACAGTTGACTCTGTGTTTACACTACTCTATGCATCGAAGGAGGGCGCGTTAAAATTGAAAATAAATTCAATATCAATTTGAGCACGAGCCAAGTGCTGCATCGTGGCCGTCGATACGGGACGGTAGGCGCGGCACAGACGAACCACTGCTGTGCCACTATGTATCAGTGATAAAAGTGGCGCCTTAATGTTAATAATTGTAATAAATATTACTTAAATTTCCTTTTTTTATTGGGAATATAATTTAATTTATAGAAATCAAGTGATTAATAAAATTATAAGAAAAATTTAATAGAAATAATATTATGAATAAAAGGGCAAACAGATGGTGAGACCATAAAAAAAGTGATTTCTCTAATATTCTCAGATGAGAGAAATAAATATATTCATCTTAGGTATGAGTAGGTTAGAAGTCGACTTTTCACTATTTTCTTGAAACCCTCATAAGGAAAACATCTGAATCGACCAGCTGACAAGATAATAATGACCCACCTTAAATTCTGCTTCATCATCATCACCCTATGTTTGTCTACTGCTGGACATAGGCCTCCCCTAATGAGCGTCATAGCGCCCTGTCTTCAGCTTGACGCAGCGTACAGTCATTCGCAGGTCGTCGTCCCACCTGGCCGGAGGGTGTCCACAACACGATTACCGAGTCGTGCATTCTGCTTTAGTTTCTTATTTGATAATAATTTATAGTTTAAATTTGACTTGTCTACATAAATGCTTATTTAAGCCTAAAGAAATAAAGGAATTTGAATATAATATTTATTTTTATTTTGTGTCTCTTGAATAAAAATTGAACCATATCAGTGGCAAACAAGTGTCTCGTTTGCATCGACCCCTACTCGATCACCACTCGACATCGGACCATGGATGTCTATGGGTATTAAGATACAAGGATGAATATAAAAACATTATCGATTACTTTGACCGCGGAACAGGTTCAATTCAGTGTTGGCTGATTGCCAGAAAATGAAATTTACAGTAATCGGTCTCGTGTCTCGATGGATTGACTTTGACGACCGATGTGGCGCGAGCGAAGGTCCGCCGACATAGAAGGTTGCGGGTTTGATTCCCGCCTTGGGACAATTTTATGTACTATATGTAAATATTTGTTCAGAGTCTTTTGGGTATTTTCTATGTATAATGAAATAAATATAATTTTGTTATGTATTCTATTACGTACATTATAATTAGTCATCTAGTACCATAATACGCTCTGCTTAGCTTGGGGCTAGATGATGTCGTGTGGATTGTTCAGAACATTTATCCTAAGGCAGGAATCGAATCCGCAACCTCCAACTCCCAACCCTCCTGAAGTGGCAGTGGGTCGGCCATATCTCGCTAAGAACCGACGACCGCTGGGGCAAACGTGTTCTTGAGTGGAGACCACGACACGGTAAACATAGTGTAGGACACCCTCCGACCGGGTGGGATGACGACCTGCGAAAGACTGCAGGTAGATGCTGGATGCGTCAAGCTGAAGACAGGGTGCTATGGCGCTCATTGGGGGAGGCCTATGTCCAGCAGTGGACTAATATAGGCTGATGATGATGATGGTAGCTTTAAGTAGAAATTAATTTATTTGCATGAACATTTTAGAAATACAGAAATACAATTTATTGGTAATATTAATTTACATGTCATTTTCACAGCCCGCATTCTTTTCTGCCACAGTACGGTGGTAGAAAAGAATGCGGGCCAGGGACCCAATTCTGGCTAACATACGATTTCATTTCTGAACGTGCCAAAGTTCCATTATTCCATACGAATGAACGGAACGGCTGGCACATGCGAATTGTATATTTATAAAATATGTACTTTAAGCCAAGAAAACAAGTTCCCCGAAGATTGGTTTATTCGGAAATGTCCGCGAGCCTTGTTGTTTCAATGTTTGATTGACGATGATCACTGGAGTAAGCCCCGACTCTGTTTACCACTCGAATACCTATATTGGGTAGATTCAAGACAATAACTTCAAGTCTTAACACTTTGACTGCGATTTTTTTTCTACGACTGCGATCTTTTTTTTAACCTAAAAATTCTTGCTGCCGCTCTACACAGCGGTTGTGTTGCGCCGCACATGCGTTTCGTTCGAAAAATATTACGGCTGTGCTGAGTCACACAGATCTGTATTTTTTCAGCCGCTGCGCTAGTGTGGATTTACGCATATTAGTCACTTGTAGAAAACACATACCGTGTGATTTCAGCAATCAAAGTGTTAAGTAAGATCTGAAGCTACTAAGCTACAGATCTTACCTTAGGACGATTACCGGTCGCATCACACACTGCGTGTCACAAGTCGCCGACACTACCTATGTGGCAGTAAATAGGTTTATTTTATGTATTAGAGTAAGGTATATTTTTTATATAGGTCCTAGACTTTAAGTATTTTCCATCCTGTACTGCGCTCCAAGGCGCTAAATGCATAGAAAGGACTCGAAACAGATGGTATTCGTTAGATAATGCCTATAGTCATATCGCCGCCGCCGCTGCCATCATAAAATAAAATACATAAAATAAAAATACATAAAATTCATAAAATACAACACTATGGCGCATGCGCCATAGTGTTGTATTTTATAAAACAAACGACAATATAGTCGTTACGCTATCAGGCCTTATGGCGATCTAGTCCAAACGCTATCTAGTCCTAACGCGATATGGTCATATCGAGATTTAGTCAGTCCTAACTGCTATATAGTCAAATCAATATGTAGTCCTAAAGCTTCTAACTCGTTGGAACATTGAAACGTTGTCCTCCAGAGTCAAGTCCATGGCTTTGGCTGGATTCGACCATTGCATTTTGGATGCATACCAATATCAACCTTCTTAAAAAGGATATATAACTATGGGTGTTTCATAGAGGTCTAGGTCTCCGTCTAGTATCTATCATCATTATCAACCTATAACAGTTCACTGCTAGACATAGGCCTCCCCAAATGAGCGCCATAGCGCCCTGTCTTCAGCTTGCCGCATCTGGCTGCAGTCTTTCGCAGTTCGATATCCACCTGGCCGTGCCCTACACTACGTTTGCCGAGTTGCGGTCTCCACTCAAGAACACGTTTAACCTTACGGTTGTCGGTTCTTCTTGACATATTGCCGGCCCACTGCCAATTCCGCTTGCTAATTCTTTGCGTTATCTGTCGAAAAAGTTGTCCTTAATGAAAAAAACGTAAAATTTTAACAAAAAATTTAAGATTTTAAAATACATACTAATAAATATTGCTGGAAAATACTCTGTTGCTTGCTCTAAATTATTCAAGAAAATCTAAAAAATCCATTATAGATCCATGAGCCTGAAACTTTACGACAGTGACGTCACCTCATCAAAATATCGTGTTAAATTTAACGAGCTTCAATTCAATCGATATAAAATACGTCAAGCAGCGGTCAAATAAATTACTAAGTGTTCCGTACGTTATGAGTTTTCTATTTGCGTCGCGTCAGTCAGGGCTTTGGCGTTTCATTTTTATGTTTCTATTTCACAATCGATAAAACGGATCATCGATAAATCTGTTGACAACACTCACTTGTATTTTGAATTTCATTTTAGATATTACGAGCTCGTGCATGCGATTTTGCTTTAGGCATAGAACGTATAAGGCAGAGGAAGATCTAACACTTTCATGGCCCAAGCCGAACATATCGGCGATGGCCATCATCTAGCGGCGGCGGCGGCGGGCGGGCGGCGCGGCGCGGCAGGCGGCATTTTTCGGCGCGTGTCGCACCGCGCCGCCGCCACCGCGCCGCCGAGGCTGGGCAGTGTATGTGTTAATGGATGGAGGAAGATAATAGGATCGCAAGTACCAGTAAACCTAGAATAAACAAAAATTGTTGCTATTTGTCTTCTTAAGACTAAGCAGACATATAGCACGGTCTGTGGAATCTAGGAACTAGATAGTTCCTAAATAGTAATTCCTAGGATCAATAATAATGATCTTATTCAAGCTCGATATCAGAAAAAGGAGTAGGTACGTGAACTGTACCAAATCAAGGGTAAAACGGAAGGGTAGGTGCTGATAAATACGAAGACGACGGTCCAGTCGGTCACCATACATAAATAATGTGGTTGTCCGTCGAATGGTAATCTCTGGACAGGGAGATTTAGCACTTTTTTGTTGCAGGTAAAAGGTGTAGAAACTATTGATAAGTTGCGTTTTGACTGAGATTTTTCAGAGTTATCTGGAATACAAAATAATTATATTTATTAGTAGTTAACTGTAGATAGATAAGAAGAAGTCAAGATAACATTGAACCATTTTGCACGCCACAACAGTAGAAATACTTTGTGTCATACTTAAACATACACCACCTATGTACATTATTTACATGTAGTTGTTGCTATAAATTTTACTTTACTTTACTTTTGAATGAAGCAGGCCTCGGGCAGATTCTGCATTTAGGTAAAAAGCTCCGACCAGGTGGGATGACGACCTGCGAAAGACTGCAAGCTGAAAACAGGGCGCTATGGCGCTCATTGGGGGAGGCCTATGCCCAGCAGTGGACTAATATAGGTTGATGATGATGATGACTTTCTAATGTAATTAAGGCATGTAATCCGGCGCAGTCGATTTTAGGGTGGTGTACTGTTAAAGATAGTTGGATGATCAGCTGTTTTATCAGTTAACTTTGTATGAAAACTTCTGCGAAACGATCGGCTCACCACCAAGGGCCGAATTTCATTAAATTAATTTCAAACAAATCATAGCAATGGTATCGTCTCAATGACACGGCATTCTTGCTTGATGGAAGAAACTGCAGATAGAGGGACGCATGTCATCTATCTCTAAGTGCGAATAGCACCGTACTCATACGCAGGTACTATCTAGAGTTTCTTACATCTATGATGATTATGCGACGATAGTAAAGCGATATTGGTTATCAGAAGTCGATCCCAGGTGGTGTCCACCACCTGGTTTAGGTATGTTATCGTCCTAGAGTCCTGTATGGACTAAAAACCTTTAGACCTTATGAGTGCTTTATATCCATGAAGCACTTTGATATTTGAGTACTTACCTACTGGAAGTAGGCTACTTCATGGCTGTAAAAGCCTAGAAATCTAGATTTCACGTGGTAACAATACTTTTTCGATCGACTTTAAGACGAACGTACAATTGTAGTGTAAATGAAAAGTGACAAAAGAACGTATAAAACACAGTCAGTAAACACCCTGTAGAGGGGTATCCCACTAGGGGACGTCAATGCATCGCGATAGCGCGAATATATCAAAGACAAGTGTTTTATTCAGCAGTTGTAATGTTACGGACGTGATGTATTTATTGCCTCGGCTAACCCCTTGTGGGTTCCGTGAGCGAACACTTGGATATTAGCAGCGAAGTGTATATCGCGAGGAAAGTCGGGAGATTGGAAGGTCTAGAGCAGAACACACGTCAAAAGTAATATCTATAAGTTTGCAATATCTAATTAACACAATATGTTTATGCAAATAAATGATCTATATCTGATAAGATATATAGATCATTTATTCACATGTCCCCATAGTATAAGATATTATAGTATGGGGGACATGTGAACACCGCAGGGTTCCTGCCTATCGAACACATTGTTCAGCCTGCTGCTCAACGACCTACGATCCACTGCTGGCCCCCAAAACAAGGGAGGCTTAGGCAAAATCACCACGTTTGATAAAACTGACTGAAATAATCATAGAAATCATAATTTTTATTGTAGATATTATTCTAGTATCCATCCATGAAGTCTGTTATTTACAAGCCTCTGGTTTTCTTACAAATAAATATAAATATTAAATGCTTTCAATTGGAGTTTTACGAAAAATAAGAACACGCGGGAATACATTTCACTCGGTACTCACGCTGAATCTAAGCCTTTCCCTTGCGATCTATGAGCGCAACAAGTCTCATCCAAACACGTACATCATAGAAGTAAAACTGTGCTTTCACAGCAGGGGGATAAACTCTTTTGATTCCTAAAACAAAAAACAACGAATCTATGTATGTAAAGTAAAGTAAAGTAAAAAATCATTTATTTCTTTAGGCTTACAAAATAAGCACTTAAACAAGTCATATTTTATATATAAATTATTATCAAATAAAATTATTTTACTGTTCACTTCAATTTTATGTGTTACTTAAACATGCATAATTATAACCTCTGTACTTTTACTTCTACGAGCGCACGAATATCAATAGGAAAATGAGACGTACGAGTATTATCGCATTTTTTGGCTTAAACCTCGTTTGTGTCTACCAAAACTTAAATAGTTCTCGATTACGTTTATCGTTACCTTATTGTGTTTACCAGTGGTAGGTTATAGGCGTTGAAACTGAATATTAATACTTTGATTGCGGTTTTTTTTCGACGATTGCGATCTTTTTTTTTACCTAAAAAATTCGTGCTTTTCACAGCGGTTGTGTTGCGCCGCACATGCGTTTCGTTCGAAAAATATTACAGCTCTGCTGAGTCACAAAGATCTGTATTTTCTCAGCCGCTGCGCTAGTGTGGATTTACGCATATTAGTCACTTGTAGAAAACTCATACCGTGCGTTTTCAGCACTCAAAGTGTTAAAAAAACATGCTTATGTTCTCCGAATATTTCTAAGAAGCGTCTAGAAAATAAAAAATCGCCTAAAGGTGCAAAAAGTGGGTGGGACGAATTAAGAGTGGAATTTCTACAGAATTCCTAAATCCAATCGTTAAAAAAACACTCCCAGATATTGATATCGATATCAATAATAAAAGCGGCAGTCTTTTATAAAGCTTCTATCATTAAATAATGCAATTACAATCAAATGCTATGTCACTAGTCTATTAAGGGGTTAAGTTGAAACAGCTAGCTCACTCCGCCAGAAGGACTTGCTGCTTTTTGGGACAGAAGAATTTGGGACGCACTGTCCCATATATCACTAGTTGATTTTATTATTTTTGCTACTGTCTTTTCGGACACTATTAAAAATAGGTAAATTGTACAGTCAGTTAAAAAACAGTTTTTATCGAGGCGCGGCGACGGAACAGCAACATGACGAAATAGATGCATAGCAAGGTCGCACTCTCCCTGTCTCTTTATTTTCTAGATAAATTTCGCTCTATTTTGCACCTAGGCCGAAGGACAACAATAAAACAATTCGTCTTGCCAGTAAGTGAAGGTCAGTGCAAACAAGGACATGTATTCAGAAAGTTAAAGAAATTATGTGGCAATTTATATTTTTCTTCATGTTTTTTGGGCGTAAGTTAAATAATTCAACTTAGTTTAATACTCATAATCAGTGATCGGAATAGGTTAAGTATATTTACCTAAAGTTTGAATGTGGAAGTAACACAGAGTTGATAATATTTCTTCTACAATCCCTAGATGATGATATTAATGTTTAAAACCTGTGATTAAAATATAATGAAATGGACTTTAACTAGTAAGAAATTATTGATTTGAATAATCATATTAAATTTTGTGTATTCCAACGGAATTTCCTGGATTTGTTAAAATCTTGACTATTTTATTAAATTTGCCAATTACTTTTTGAGCTTTGTGTATATTCGTTACCAATTATTATGTCCAGGAATCTGATTACCTTTTAAGGGTTTATTACATTTAATTAAAAGGCTTTTTTCTTCTAATTAGGAAAATAAATTCTTGAAAAGTTGGCTGGTTATTGCGCATATTTTTTTATTAAATAATAGGCCTTAGTGATGATGAATACTAATAAATAATAAGTAGTAATTTTAAGTCTATGACTGAACCAATGATTATCTGTGATTTCAATACATACCTACTCTATATACGCGCTTAGGATAATTAGTCTGTGATTTTTATACATTCCTAAAATAATGCCTTTTTTAATAAAGAAATATAACCACACGCTCGCAAAGCATTCATTAGCTTTATCACATTATATAATATTGCTTAGGTACCTACTTGCTTAAATCTTTTTTACCTGACTGTACTCAACAACTGCAATAATTTGAAGGTGTCCGAAAAGACAGAAACAAAAATAATAAAATCAACAAGTGATAAATGGGACAGTGCGTCCCAAATTCTTCTGTCCCAAAAAGCAGCAAGTCGCCAGAAGCACTTTTCTGAATTCCAGTCAAAATTTACGGATAAAAGTTTGTTAGCTAGTTTGTTTGTTGTTGTTGTTGGTGTTAGCATTGAGAATGCCCTTATTCAGCAGCATTCTTTGATATACCTTATAAATAATTTACCATTATTTGTAAGGTAGTATTTTACCCTTTTAAATAATTATTTATTTATTTTACTGTGATGAATTATTTCCAATCTGTTTATTTAATTTATGAATGAAGCATGTTGCGGGTTCGATTCCCGTCTCGGAACAATTGTGTGTACGATCTGCAAATATTTGTTCTGGGTGGTCTGGTCGTTCTATGTAAGTATAATAAAAAATATCTATCTATGTAATGTATTGTATTATGTATATCAGTTATCTAGTATCCATAACACGAGCTCTGCTTACCATGGGGCTAGATAATGCTATGTGGATTGTCCAGCATTATTTATTATTTATTTATTATGGCTTTTTCTTTGCACAATCCCGGGTTTTTCGTATATCAAAAGTAAGTGTGTGAGAATTTGTAATATAACAATTAAGAATTTATAGAACTTAACGACATCGCGTGTACCTATGGTGGAAAATAAATAGAAAATAAAGTGACCTATCTGTTCCGAGCACCAATCCCCAGTTCTCAAGTTCACGGTAAACAACTAAATCGGTCAATCTCGTCTAATTAAAATATCAGTAACAGGAAACAATTAGTAAGCCGGCAGGTATCAGTGTATGTAATAAACTTTAATAGTGCCGTCGATGTTTTAGAAACGTGACGATTAGGTATCAGGAGGTAACTCGATGTTACGACAGTTGGTCCGACGATGAGGTATTCGAAATTAAGATTATTGCCTGCTCAAATGCTCGGAGTTTCTCTGAAGGATAGGATTCCTAACGAATTCATCCGGCATAGAACCAAAGTTATCGACATAGCTCTAATAATTAGCAAGCTGAAGTGGCAGTGAGCCGGCCATATCTCGTGAAGAACCGACAACCGCTGGAGTAAACGTGTTCTTGAGTGGAGACCGCGACTCGGCAAACGTAGTAGAGGACGCCCTCCGACCAGGTGGGATGTCGAACTGCGAAGGACTGCAGGTAGATGCTGGATGCGGCAAGCTGAAGACAGGGCGCTGTAACCCTCATAAGGGCAGGCCTATGTCTAGCAGTGGACTATAGGCCGATGATGAAGTACCAAACCACTAAAGCATCTTCTGCGTGGCTAACCTGATGGCCAAAGACTCCCTGAAAGACTGAAACTCAGATGGCTCGATGAAATTCAACCATACCTTAAGGCAATTGAAGTAACCGGCTGGTAGGGAAAATCCAAGAATATGATCGAATGGAGAAATTTATTCGTTCAGACCAAAGCCCACCCGCATCGCTAGTGTCTAGATGCTGATAAAAGATAAATTTATTTATATCGGTACATGTATAATTTTTTTTATATATTTATTTGCTGCCGCTTCGAAGCTAGTTAGTTCTACGTGTGAAATGGTTTATAAACCTTCCTTCCGTGCTCTTAAATCACTCTACTTATTAAAAAAAACCGCATCAAAACCAATTGCGTAGTTTTAAAGATCTAAGGGACAGACAGACAGCGGGAAGCGACTTTGTTTTATACTATGTAGTGTTTTTACTATGAAGCATACAAAATAATGCAAAAATATGATTGAGATGTAGACAGGTTTTCAAGGATATCGTTGCACTACAGTGCACAGATAAATCATAACCTGCGAGTAGAATTTGCACAACATTTGCATACCCGTTTGCAAACGTAGGCACGGTCTAACCGTAACCAGTAACCTTTCATTCAGATCTCACGATTATTGTATATGTTATTCACAGCTACTACGCGATTTCTATTTATAACTGATTACAATAAAACTTATTATAGTGCGAGAGCTAAGAAGAATTATTATTGTCAAACGCTGAAATTGCAGAGCGGAGGTTTTAGCTTCTCGTGAATATTTTGGATGAAATATATTTATTTATTTATTTACAAAATTTTGGAGAAACTTACAGCTAGGTTTACAAATGAGGTACATATATAGAACATGCCTGGAAAGACCCAGTGCATGTTTGCTGATGGCTAATTAAAAGTTTCCGCTGATAGATCATTAAAAAAATTAAGTTATGAAGCTAAGTAGGCTGACGACTTTATGAAGATAATAAATAGACATAAGTATAGAAAAATAATTAAAAACAAAACTAATTTAAACAGATAACATAATGTATTTTACACTTTAAAGAATTGGTCACTAAGTAAGCGTCTTAGCTTATGTATTATATCTATCATATTGTCCTTTGATTTCTTTGATACGTTGCCCACACCTTAGTATCTAAGGCTTATTTATATGGTATATTTGTACTTGTATTATTTGTATATGGGATCTCAAGAATACATTAACGTATTTTTTTTCGGCAACGTACTTAGAGTTGCAAGTAACGAACCCAGCCACTTGGCATTTCAAGAATTGATTACGTTTACTTTTAATATTCAATTATTCTCAAAAAGACAATTTAAAGTCACTTACATGAGAACAGGGTTCTTAGGTTCAGGTTATACATAGGTTGTGGTCATTCAATAGCTGGCTCATTTAATGTGTTCACTTAAAAAGAAGTGACTTATCGTTTATGATATGCAAAACAAATTAAAAAAACACAGATGAATAAAGTAAATAATGTACTATAAGAACTATCATAGTTTGACGAATTCATTATGCGGGGTACCTAGAAACCTTATTTGTATTGGAAAAACACCAACGTTTCATCGGGTTAACCCGCTTACATTCCTAATAAATAAATAATTTGTAAAATAAGAATTGATCTTCGGCTATGTGTTTTAGTTTTTCGACAATCTTCTCTCGTCCTATTCCATGGGAAGGCATCTCGTTAGTCATATACATCGTGATTCAGTTGTTTCAGTGACGTACAATCAAATCATCCTGTATAAGCTGTGTCCGGCATAATTGAGAATCGTGAACTCCTGATGCCGAGTTTTGCAAATAGGTACCTAATTGTTGTGACTAATCGGTTGTTGGTTTCCATTGTTGTATCACACTATCATACCTAATAGCCGTCCATTACGGAATTACGAATAAGGAAAGGATATTGAATTTATTATTTATTTTATAAATTTTCTCTTGCTAAAGTTCCTCACCTCATCTCAACAGCCTCTATTGGTCCACTGCTGGACGTAGATTTCCCCCTGATAAGCACCTTAGCGGCTCTTATCTCATGGAGGTAATGCCCATAATGCCTGCGCTGGGCATGCGGGTTGGAGATCGCAGTTCAGTGTACATTGTTCAACAGGAGGCGCCCGCCTCCTGGTGGATATCCCTTAGTCGCCTTTTACGATACCCGCCGGAAGAGTTGGGGTGGTGCAAATTCTAAGCCAGCACCACATGGCTGCAAAATATCGTGTACACATAGAAAACCTGTAGGTTTTGCTACGGGTCACCATATAAGTAGTTATTGTGTACATCAATATCGGTTTCTCTATTCCAAGGTTGCTCGGTAAAAATCGCTCTCAGCAATCAGGCTGCTATTTGTACTTGGTTTAATTTTTATTTATATATAAAAAAAATATGTTGTACAATAAAGTGTTCATTCATTCATTGTAGACGTATTAGAAAATTATGCATACCGATTACTTCAGTCTCTGTCGTCTGTTAATCTAAGTTTAGTTTATAAGAGTCTCTGTTCTGTTCTGTTCTGACAAAATAAAAATCTTTTTACTTTACTTTTTACTTTTACTTTACTTAATTTCTTCGACAGATAAATATCGTGATTCAGTGGAAATAAACTCTCACAACCGCGCACGTATTGGTACAAACGAGGACGCTCGTAGTGTTTATATCTAGACATTAATTTGCATGGCGAATACATTATTACAAGTCCTGTACCTACCGATAGATATTAAAGATGGCATACAGATAAGCTTGTAATACCTACGTAAGAAGTTTGGTTGGTTGATTGTTTAGGTAGGTACGTAGAGATCGACTTGGGTTGCTGAACGCGCAAACAAAACCTGCCCAGGAAGGCGAAGTTATCGAATTAATGGAGAAATAAATAAATAATTCTGAATAATTCACTCACTTGGTTCTCTGTCGGATGGATTCGTAACGAATACATCCGACAGAGAACCAAGGTTATCGACATAGCTCTAAGAATTAGCAAGCTGAAGTGGCAGTGGGCCGGTCATATCTCGTGAAGAACCGACAGCCGCTGGGGCAAACGTGTTCTTGAGTGGAGACCACGATTCGGTAAACGTAGTGTAGGACGCCCTCCGACCAGGTGGGATGACGACCTGCGAAAGAAAAATGAAAATTCCCAAGTCTTCAAAACACGATCCGTGTCTACTCCTGACACGAAGACACCTCATCATCATCAATCAGCCATCTAACCAGGTGGTTATCCAGTACAGAGCAGAGGTCAAAAAACTCCAAGAGTCGCTCCACTGTCATATTGATCATCTCGTCTGTCCATCCGTTGATTAACAGACGACGGATAGCACCCTTTGACCCGATATTTGACAAATGACCAACAAATTGTAGCTATTCATCTATTGCCAGACAATAAACGACTTTACGACGTCATGATAAACTGCTAAACACAAGTGCCCGAGCTTTTTCAAGAATCGGGAGCTTTTTATAGTGCGGTCTCGTAAAAGATCTAATTTTGATGCTGTATCGATGATGTTGGAAGTACTTGGTTGAGATTATGAAGAATTATGATCGCGGAAATTCCAAGGGAAGCTAATTATGCGATGTTTTTGTTCGTCATAGTTTTGGATCGAATGGTGTGAATCATAACAATTTGATTTAGTTTTTTACTGGGCAGCGAAATTGACTAAGCCATTGTTCCTCTTTGTTAAGATTTAGGATTATTTCAATGTATTATTTATTATTAAGGCTAGTTAGTAAACGATCTATAGTAGGTGACGCAGGATAACTTGTAGTGTTGTAGGATTGTGAAAGTACAGTTGATATGATAAATTTATGTAAATTCAGTGAGAATGAAGTGCTTAGACACTTACTAACAAACCTAACATTGGCTTTAAGGCACTGTTAACTTAATTATGTAACCGTTTTTATAATGAAAAAATTATCTATCTGTTCTACATTAATGATGAGGTTTATTATTTTTTCCAAATAATAAGCTTCATCACATATTTTCTTCTAAAATGGTTTGGTAATAAAGAAAAATGGTAAAACTTTTGCAACTATCATGGTTATCAACACTAAAGTCATTTAAAACGGGATAATTACCATGATTTGATTTTTGAGTTATCCAATATTTCGGCACAGTTTCATGCGCCATGATCACGGAATAACTGAAGGCACTACTGCGAGTTTTTATGGGCATACATACCGATCTACCCTCATTTTTTGTCTTTTGCGCAGTGCCTTCAGTTATTCTCCGTGATCATGGCGCATGAAACTGTGCCGAAATATTGGATAACTCAAAAATCAAATCATGGTAAATATAAAAAAAATGGGTTATTTTGTATAAAAGATATTATGGTGGAAAATATTTTACGATACTTTTATCACCGGAGAAAATGGATTTTTTTATTCTGAGTTTCTGATTCATTATTATTATCTTGAATTTTAGAACCGAGTACGTAGGTATATACCTAATTATTTGAGAAGGCCTTTTCAATCCGATCCTAACCTACTTCATCAATACATTTCATATTTCAATCTCCCCCAGATAAAAATCCAATTACGTTTAGAAGACAATTCTCACTTAAGGTCCCGTCCCGAGGTAAAAAACCTCGTCATCAGAAGATAAAAGTCTCCTTCTATCGCCTATCAATCTAACATGGCCGCTCTACGGGGGTCTACTATTAAATTCGTTTATTTCCCACTTGGACACGATGAGACACCGCGATTCGCTTTGTTGTTTTTGTCGTGGTGAGGTTCTACATGTTTTTTTGGGGTAGGAAAAAGTTAAGACAGAAGTTTGCAAGTCAATCTTTGATTGTATACCAAAGATTTAAAAATATTTGAAACTGCTAAAACGTTTTTAATTAATTGAAATTGTATTTTGTGACGTGTCTAAAGAAAATAAAGCACTTTGTTATTTGATATTTAATTAAACAGTCTTTTTTGTTTTTTAAGCATGTTGGTGAATCTGTCAAGAATAGGACGATAACGATACAAGATACGAGTATATAACACCATGAAATTGGTCTGATAGAGCTAGGAACCTTAGTTACTTACCTTTTCTTCATGTACATATGTAGATACTTTTGCTTGGAAACTACCTAAACGCTGATGTCGCTTGTCATCGAAGATTTGATCTAATAAAGGATGAAACAAAAGATACGCGATAAATACCCGATAAATAAATCTTTTATCTGATGAAGCAGTTAAAAGATTGTTAGATGTTCATTGTCACAACGTTACTGTAAACGTTCTCTTGAAAGACCTTAATTACAGAAAGCCTGAAAAAGAATCACTACAAAAAAGGTGAACACACAAACATAAACAAGGTAAATACATATTCGCTACAATAGCCTGGTAACCTCAATCACCAATTTGAATTTCTCATTACCTAGTTAAGTCGGAGGACAAGCAATTCCCTGAGTCAATACAAGTTATCGATGGCATCTCTCGTAACGTCAAGTCATTAAACAATTTCAATCGTGATCGAGTCACGTATCGAATTTGAAGAACCTCTTTCTAATCAACTATTTATTGTCAAACGTCCTTCAGCTGTGTGAGTAAGCGGAGAGCGATCACAAGAAAGAAACTCGAAACCACCCAAATCTATGTCGAAAATCCATATGTAATCTATTGTTTTAAGTATATCAGTCATCGTACCCATAACACAAGCTCTGCTTACCTTGGGGCTAGGTGATGCTGTGGATTGTCTAGCATTATTTATTTATTTACTTACATATTACATTGATACCGAAAACTCAAAGCACCACTTAGTTTGGGTACATTAAATTATTTTATTGACTGAGGGCTTAAATATCTAATATGATTTTTAAAATCGTAGGTCCGATAAATAAGTTCCATGTTTTTTTACTTATTCGAAAGTGTGGGATATAATTGCATTTATACAGCTTTGTCATACACAATTTTAATAGATTTTTTGGTCACATCACCAATTCAAGTCGCCTTTTTTATTCTGTATTTGTCTACATTTTGCAGAATGATATCGAAATTGTGTCTGGTTCTGAAGAATCGAAATGCAAATGATTGGATATTTTACTTGAACTTACCTACAACTACAATCTGTTGTGACTTGCACCAAACACGTTGGTCGTCTGCCGGCGCCTCAGCGTCACAAAACGAACCCAGTTCCCACAGCAACGATGTATTGAATCTCACGTCTTTAATAGTTATTTAACTTTTTAATCATTCATGAAAATGAAGAGGAACTTAAGAAAAGAAGGAATTTTAAGGATTTTGTGATAACGGGCAAAAATCATTTCTTGAAAGCTGTTTTGCTGTTATTTTTAAGGTTTTAAGCTGTGCGTCCATCGCATCGGAAGCGAAGCGTACCTACAGAAACGTTACGCAGTAAGCTTGGTTCCCGGAATGGATCTTGTAATTTCCCGGGAAATTCTAAGATTAAGACCGATTTGAGAATAATAATAATTGTAATCGCTGGAAGATATCGATAAAAAAATTGGGAATTCGCTGGAAATTTCAGAACAGGGAATTCCTGGGACCAACCCCTACGCTACACCTAAGCTTCGATGCGGTGAACGTGAAGTCCCATAGGATCTTACATATTGATATCTCGGGAGGTAAATTCCTTTAATGCCCGTAATTTAGATACCCACATTAAAATTAACTGGAAAATTCAACGACCAAGTGATGATTTCGACTCCAAAAACAGAAATTAAGTAGCGGAGCTATCAAGAATGATTTCTTACGATCAGATAAACAATTTTCACACAAAAATGTCGTATTTATGAGTCTATCATCACGCGTAGGTAGTTAAAACTAGTTAACGAGCTTTTACGAATAATGAGGTTCTTTTAATTTAAATTGTAATTAAAATGATAATAGAGTGATCAGATAAAGTAAAAACAGAAGCTGGGAATGACAAAGAGAAAGTGCCAAGGTACAATCCCTTCACAAGGGACAATAGAAATTCAGATTCAATGATATATTTTCTTTAGGCTTCCAAATAAGCACTTAGACAAGTAAAATTTTATACTATTCATTATTATCAAATAAGATTTTTAATGTTCACTTCAATTTTTTGACTGATAAACTGATAAACTTTAGTAAATGTGACCGAATAACGGTCAAGCATGTACATATATTCATAAAATGCATTTACTTGTTACTTTACATAACAATAATGTTACAATAATGTTTTGGCAAAAGATTACAGGCCTGCGATAAAGACCGCAGGTAGATGCTGAATGCGGCAAGCTGAAGGGTGCTATGGCACTCATTGGGCGAGGCCTATGTCCAGTACACGTAAGACAGGGCGCTATGGCGCTCATTGGGGGAGGCCTATGTCCAGCAGTGGACTGCTATAGGCTGATGATGATGATGATTAATGTTTTTGGCAAATAAAAATATTTATATTTATTTTTGCCAAAACATTAATCTTTTTTTATAATCTAGCTCCTAAGCGAAACTTAGTCTTACCAGATCACTGACTGTCCAGTATTCCACGAATTATCAAATTTTATTGCCAACATTTCAGATTTTTCTATACACCGTACTCGAAATCGAACCCGCAACACAGTAAGAAACCTTCAACCAGGTCTAAAGCACACAGTAGTGGATATTCCAACAGATGATTAGAGCGATCACGACGCGACGGTTTCCACTAAAATTGAACAAGCTGATGGGGCTTTGTCAACGTCGTGACTGCTCAAGGTCGCAATCATCGCTAGGGCTGCCAGAGAACGCTTAGGACACAAAGATTATTTTATTTTCAACTAGCTGCACCCCGTGGCTTCGCCCTCGAACCCTATGTTTCAAATAGTTTATAAATCTTCCTCTTGAATCACTCTATGTATTTAGGAGATTTGATGATTATAGAGGACACTTAAATGGTTATAAGTTTTTATTTAAGTATTCTGTTAAGTGTGTAAAACTGTTTGTCTTCCGAATAAAGCAAAATAAATAAAATAAAATAAATAAATAAAATTAAAAAAAACCGCAGTATAAAACAAAGTCGCTTCCCGGTGTCTGACTGTCCCTATGTATGCTTAGATCTTTAAAACTGCGTAACAGATTTTAATGCAGTTTTGTTTAATAGAGTGATTCAAGAGGAAGGTTTATAAGCCATTTGACACTTAGATTTCCACGCGGGTGAAGCTAGTATAGGATATGATATAAAAAAATAAAATTAGGTTTCAACAAATTTAAGGAATAGTCTATTTTCACCACCAAAGGAATAAAATTGTACAAAAAGTAACAAACTTAGACCCTTCTAAATTATTGTTAGCCCTGCAGCGACAGAAGGTAATCAAGTGACGTCACAGATGCAATGCAGCCTTCATGCCCGCGACATCCAATTCGCGACATTGCGGTCACATTAGTGCTCTTATTACAACACCACAAGGTCTATGTCATTTGGACATTTGAAATTGCTATGGCCAATGCAGGTAGGTATCAATTATTGCATTATAGCGTTAACTCAAAAAGTAAGGGACGACCACAGTTTGAGTGCTGTCAAATTAGTTTATACCTCATCATCATCATCATCAGCCTATAGCAGTCCACTGCTGGACATAGGCCTCCCCCAATAAGCGCCATAGCGCCGTGTCTTCAGCTTGCCGCATCCATCTACCTGCAGTCTTTCGCAGGTCGTCATCCCACCTGGTTGGAGGGCCTAGTTTATACCTACTATTAATTATTATACATATGTATATATTATTATACAAGTGACATCGATTATTTACTGTCTAATTTTATAGGGAAATCAAAGTAGGGAAAACGCATGAATAATTGGATAAACCACAATCAGTGATTATCTTTTCAACGACCGAGGATATTCGTAGAAAAATCATAGAAACATCGATATGGTAATTCCTAGGGACAAATTCTACGACATCTAAGGATAAATAAAATTTACAAGCGCGTGATAATATTTGTTGAATAAATTTTCTCTATTCCATAGTTGAGATTTACAAAGCGAAATAATAGGGTGTGCTTTCAGGCGATTACGGGTTCAGGCGCGCGTTTGTGGTCAGGTTTCAATGTGGAATTTTCCAAAGAAGAAAAAACCCTTATTTATTTTGGTACCCAATAGATGGCAGGGATTTTTCGCGGAAGAAAGGAAGAGGTTGTCATTGGGGTGTCATGTCAAGCTATGCAAGGTCTATGCCATTCTAAATTAACGGGTTCATATTCATGGCTACATCATCATATGCATGGTTGCAGAATTTTTCAGTCGAGTTGTGTTTTGTTTTGACTTATACTAAAAAAAAAAAACATATTTATTTCCCAAACCCATGCATATTCATATCTTGTAAATTGCCAGCGGAATTTAAACTAAACAATGCTAGTATTTTCCTGTACCTGTCAGAATAGTAAATATTGGTACTCATTATTTATTTATGAACTAAGTATTACTAAAAATAAAAATATATTTTATGTATATACTTATATTTATTTATTTATCTTTAAATATTCATGTTATGTTCATATTTATTCTAGCTTATCTTTGGTACACCCCCTGCCATTCTTATACTCACGTAATTCTTTCCATCCAAAGGTTGGCTGGAAGAGATCGCTTCTAAGCGATAAGGCCGCCCATTGTACTTGTATCATGTGATGTCTTTTATAATAATCTGTAACTGGTGTACAATAAAGTATGTTTGTATTGTATTGTATTGTATTGTATTGAGTCTTGACGTCCTATACTGGATTAAGTGATACTCGTATGATATGACGTTACAGATATTTTATTATCTAGTTTTGAATAACTCGATAAGATGAGATGAGATTTTACTTTATTTATTTCTTCTGAGGCAGCTTTATACAGTCACATCAATGGAAAATATAGTTGTTTACGTGTTTCCCATAGGCATAAATCAAATGCGACAAAGTCACGATTTAAACTAATGACATCTTATTTTCCGACAGCGAAGAGTCGCAGAGCACGATCTTTGCATGGCCAATTGGACACGTGTACTATGTTTATTGTAGGTAGTAATCATATATACATGAGTATGTATTTACTCTTTATATATACAAATATTTGTTTTCAATCAGTGCGTCCTACCCGTTATGACCTACGGAGCTGAGACGTGGACACTCACGATAGGGCTGGTCCACCAGTTCAAAGTCGCTCAGCGAGCTATGGAAAGAGCTATGCTTGGAGTTTCTCTGAAGGATAGGATTCGTAACGAATACATCCGACAGAGAACCAAGGTTATCGACATAGCTCAAAGAATTAGCAAGCTGAAGTGGCAGTAAGCCGGCCATATCTCGCGAAGAACCGACGGCCGCTGAGGCAAACGTGTTCTTGAGTGGAGACCACGACTCGGTAAATGTAGTGCAGGACTCCCTCCGACCAGGTGGGATGACGACCTGCGAAAGACTGCAGGTAGATGCTGGATGCGGCAAGCTGAAGACAGGGCGCTATGGCGCTCATTGGGGGAGGCCTATGTCCAGCAGTGGACTGCTATAGGCTGATCATGATGATGATATACAAATATTTATATTAGTGAATTCTACAACTTAATACTTCTAAATTAGGTCAGCAGGTAGAACAAATCTTAAAATATACCTATTATTGAGATAGCCCGTTAAAGTGCAGTTGGAAAATGTTAGTTTTAGTACTTAAAATAACAAAATAACTGTTAAAATTCGATTTAAGGTGTTCAGTTTTTTAATGTGTATTTTTTTTTTTTTTTTGTTTTTTTCAATCTGTTTTTTAACACCAAGAAATAGTACGCGCAAGGGTATTACGTTGTACAGCTGTGTAGGTAAATTGGAACTAACTAAAAAAGTAGGTTTCAACTAGCATCATCAGCAACATTAACAATCAGATGAAGAGTATCACCTAATGTTTAAGGTTTTCAACAGGTAGGTACTTATCTGGAAGATAATGCCTGGAGGAGATCGCTTCTAAGCGATAAGGCAACCTTTTGTACTTGTCGTATTTTTTTTAATGATGTGCAATAAAGTATTTTTTGTTACTATTATCTAAATAATAATGCTGGACACAATTCACACAGCATTATCTAGCCCCATGGTAAGCAGAGCTTGTGTTATGGGTACTAGATAACTGATATACATAATACAATACGTTACATAGATAGATATTTGTTATTATACATAGAAAACGACCAGAACACCCGGAACAAATATTTGCAGATCATACACACAATTGTTCCGAGGCGGGAATCGAACCCGCAACCTCTTGCGTCGCAAGCGGATCTTCGCTCACCGCGCCACATCGGTCGTGACTCTCTCATCTCTGGACTATAAAACTGCAGACTTATTCCTATCTTTGTTTACTAAACTTGTTTTTAAATTCACACCCTCGTTCTAGTTCATTAAGGCAAATCAGCACTCTGTTACTAGGTAGCTCGTATGTTGATCGCTGACATTACTAACGAATTTGAACCCTAAGCCCATATGCATAGTAACCATGCTTAGCTGGCGGACATACAAAACAAACTGAACCAATACGAACCATCTCCTAATTAGATAGTAAACAAAACACTAACGTTACGAAAAGAATACAAACTCTTGTGATGTGAAGCAATGGAAAAACCTTTTTTATGAAAGATGGTAGGCAAGTACCTTGGGTAACTCTAAATGAGTTCATGTTATAGGTTAATTTTTAAACGCTGGCGCGATTGTCTTTTCTTCTGTCATACAATCCACGCTGACGACGATGACGTCACAAATATGTCAATGCTGGATGCATATTCCACTTCCTTTAATCGGCACTTACTTACCTTTTTAGCAATTATTCATTAAATAGCGGCTTACAACGGACGCGCCGCCAGTACACATGGGGCCAGAGAACGATTTCTGTGTTTTGGGTCATGAAAGTGTTACATGACTGGGTCATGAAAGTGTTACATGACTGGGTCATGAAAGCGTTACATGACTGGGTCATGAAAGTGTTACATGACTGGGTCATGAAATTGTTACATGACTGGGCCATGAAAGTGTTACATGACTGGGTCATGAAAGTGTTATATGACTGGGTCATGAAAGTGTTACATGACTGGGTCATGAAAGTGTTACATGACGGCATCCACAATTTTAGTTTTTAATATTTTTAACTTACGCAATCTAAGCATATAATTATAAGTAATAAAATAATACAACGGGTTACGTTGTATTTAATACATATATTTTTAGTTTTACTCAGCTTTATACGCTTTTGAAACATTTGCCACTCAGCATTATATTACCACAACATTGCATTTTATTCTGAGACGAGGTATATTCGGATGATTTTCATATTAATTTCCTTTCTTTTCATTGTAAATCACAATAGTTTTTGTAAATATTTCAATCGGAGTAATAAATAAAATAATAAAAATAAAAATCATTTATTTCAGACCATGGTCCATATAGGTTACATAAAAAAACAAATTAACACAAAAAAAAAGCAAAAGAAATTACAACTACAAATATCTATATGTATTATCGATAATATCCCATCACTAGTACGCACACAAGTAAAGACAAAATCAATGATTCTTTCAGTATGATCAATCGATTCATACTTTAACGTTTCGCCTGCATTTTGTAACCGTCCTCAAATGACAGTTGTACTTTTGAAATTTAAAAATAGATTCAATCGATCAAAATTTCAAAAGTGGGATTACGTGCATCTCCGATTGTCTATTGTTTTGTTAGTCTTATGTAATAAATTTATATCATTTCTGTGCTTTAATATGATGCTGATTTGTATGAAGATCTGAAGATAAGGCTTTGATTGAGTGAAGTGAATAATTTTAAACTAAGTACTAGGGTTTATAATAATGTTTGTAATGTAGGTATTATGGTATGTAGTGTGAGTTGTTTTCTTGTTTTTCTCTATATATCCTTTCTAAGTATCAACATGCTGAAATGGCAGTGAGCCGGCCATATCTCGTGAAGAACCGACAACCGCTGGGGAAAACGTGTTCTTGAATGGAGACCACCACTCGGTAAATGTAGGGCGCTCTCCGATCAGGTGGTATAACGACCTGCGAAAGACTGCAGGTAGATGCTGGATGCGGCAAGCTGAAGGCAGGGCGCTATGGCGCTCATTGGGGAAGGCCTATGTCCAGCTGTGGACTAACATAGGCTGATGATGAGATGTCTATTCAAGTGTCACCGATATTGATTACGAATGTTTTCAAAAGAGATTAAACTTATTAAAATTGGTTAAAATTTAAGAATACTTAACCACCATATATTAAATTATTTCTAATGTAACCATAGCGCTTTTACAATTCAAACTTTTTTGATGTACGTAACCATAACCCTTCGTGCGTGGCGTTTGACATAACATTGACAGAATTTGTGCTGCAAATATCGTCAAAGAGGGTGTAACCAATTCGAAATCAATATTCATAGTTAAGACAGGACAACGTCTGTCGGGTCCGCTTGTACATAGATAAACCCAGAACACTCGCAACAAATTTTTGCAGATCGTACAAATAATTATTCCAACAAAGGCGGGAATCGAACCCCCAATCTCCTGTGTCGCAGGCGGACCTTCGCCCGCGCCATATCGGTCGTCAAATCAGGATATTTCCGGTGAACTCATTAATTTATGCAATACCAAGACTGGAGCGCCCTGCGTGGTAGTTTTGAGATTTCATTCAATTTCCCACAACACAATCTCATGCAATCTCGATTTGGATTTATTACTAAGCTAAACCGTAATGAGATGCGTCGACAAGCTATTATCACTGAGTCACTGCCTACACCGTTTAGACCTCGACAGAGTAACAAATAATAGTATATACCTAGGTAGGTAGGTTGTCAATAAAGTTATTGGGAATGGTTCTAATGACTGACTGAAAACGTAAGAAGCCTTTTGGTGTCATTAGATCAGGGTTATAAAGTTTGCTTTTTTATGATGGTAATACATAAATAAATAATGCTGGACAATTCACACAGCATTATCTAGCCACCAAGCTAAGCAGAACTTGTGTTATGGGTACCAGATAACTGATATACTTACATAATACTATACATTACATAGATAGATATGTTTTATGAAGAACACTCTGAACAAATATCTGCAGATCGTGAAAACATTTGGCGGGATTTGAACCCGCAACCTCCTGCGTCGCAAGCAGACCTTCGCCCACCGCGTCACAGAGGTCGTCAATAGCATAGGCATTGAGCATATGGTTTCCTTTCTTTTCCTACCATAGATTTCAACTAGGTCCATATTAAAAACCTTAATTGCCCCAACACAAAATATTGACATCAAATTTCACCTCTTTTCATTGTTTACTTACAGTATAAAACCATTATCTGGTTTCGCGAAGTTGATGCTCAGATTTAAAACTAGTTCGACAAAAGTTCTACACAGCCGAAGACATAAGTCGCCACTAGTCCAATAAAGTTAGTTAGCACCGCCGTTTATGGAGTCTGTCTTTATCACTGCAATGAGCTCAGATAATGCAGGAGTTAGAGGTCGGTGCGCCGCCACCATCCATTGAGATTAAATTATCAAGCGAAATAATGTGTGCGGTGGCTTTTAGCTAGGAACAGCTTTTGTCTATGGTTCTCCCATGCTATTAGCTATTTTTATGGATAAGAATCTATGCAGATGCTTTCAATAAAAGTTAATAAATTTTTGTCGACTGCGGTGAGTAAATTTGAGATTTAAACTTTGAAATCGTGAAAAAGCGTAACTCCAATTCATTCTGAGACTTTGCAAAATAGTTTGTATATATTTTATTGATTTTTTTCAAACAAATATTCTGACGCAAATCTTGATATAGGTGTGGGTACATGTTATTAATATGTAAATTGTAAGACTAGAGCCAAACTTGATACAAAAATAAATACCAAACAGAAAATTGGAGTAAAGTTTTGAATTACTTTTATACATACATAGACAAATTAAAAACAATATAATAATGATTCATAAAGGATATTAATTCAAAATAATTATATAGATTATAAAATGTCAACATTATTCGAATGTCAAAAAAAATTACAAAATAATAACGTTATTCTAAGTATTTTCACAATAGAATAAAACTTCACCATCATGAACCTATAATAGTGTACTTAATAATAATTATAATAAACTTTAACAACTAGTTACCTAACTAACTATGCAGATACACAGAAAACACAAAAAACTACTAGAGAGTCACGGACGTAGACTGCTGAAAGCTCAAAACAGAAAAAACTGGAAATACTTCGAGCAGTACTAATCTGAAAGAATCCTTCTCTTGCAAATTGGTTAATTATAAAAGAATATAATATTAATACTACATAGATGGTTGACTCAAGCGACATTATCGGTGTCGTGCGACGTGGGTGCGTTGACACGGCCGAGTCAAGTGGCTCATTGCAACACCGGGCCCACACTTGCTGAGTCAGCCTGTTGTGCAAACGAGGCATGGTGACTTTGACATTGCGAAGATTGGTGATACGTCCTGTCTGTCCACAAGTTGGTCGAGTCATGGTGAGTATAGGCTTGATTTTACTTTTTTTATGAGTAAGGTCTTGAAATCTCAAATAAACGAGAATATCTTTCACAGATTTAGAAAAGTAGGAAGGACACTATCAGCCAGACGATGAAAGTCTCGTTGGTGACTTTCATCGTCTGGCTTATAGTGTAGGATTACCCACTCACTACTACCTCCATTCTGGTATGCCATCCTTCCTGGTGCCTCGCGTATCAAATACAGAGGCCTAATCAGGATAAGTAGTTAAACTTCTTATTTCATGGTTCGCTGTTTCTACTGTCTCAACTCTGCCAGAGTCCAGTCTTTAGAAGACAAAAATCACAGAATGAAATTTTCTTAAAAAAAAACAATAAATAATATTTTATTTTTCATTGTACGTGAAAAACCATAATTATAAATTTAGTGGGATAGATGCAAAACACAAGAGATTAATAAATCAAGAACTACGGATCACTATTTAAAGCTTATTATCTGACTGATGATTATAAAATAAATAAATAAATAATGCTGGACAATTCACACAGCATCATCTAGCCCCAAGCTAAGCAGAGCTTGTGTTATGGGTACTAGATGACTGATATACATAATACAATACATTACATAGATAGATATTTTTTATTATACATAGAAAACGACCAGAACACCCGGAACAAATATCTGCAGATCGTACACACAATTGTTCCGAGGCGGGAATCGAACCCGCAACCTTCTGCGTCGCAGGCGGACCTTCGCCCACCGCGCCACATCGGTCGATTACAGATTGTCTTTGTCCTTGGAGACATTGACATTGGTAACCTTTATATTATTTTGATAACATTAACTTACAACCTTGTTACTTACCATTAAAAATAACTCCCACAGCGCCATGCAGTTTCGTCATCGCATCACGCAAATCGAAGCAATTTGGGCATATATCACAAACAACAAAAAGTCACATTATCTTCTCCTAGGGGCACAATCAGCTGGTAATTGTCTCACTCTGCCTCAGGACACTATTAACATTGCAGTTAAGGTTGTTATGGTGTGTACACATTGGTCCAATGTCGCCTTTAGTTATGAACAATAACATTTTTGAGATATAATTTTCTATAGTGTGCTTTTCTAGAGTGTGTACTCTGCTGTAAGCGATGGTGTCATCTAAAAGACTATTGCTGTGCTTGTTTCATCAAGTGGAAACAAGCACAGCAAAAGGAGTATGACGTTTCTTTTTCAAAAATCCAAGAAAAAAGGTGTCATTCCGAACTTACAGAATTTCCTATCTCTTTTGACGATGTCAATGTGATATGAATGTTCATATCACATTGACATCGTCAAAAGATCAAGAGAGTTTGAATCAGTATCAACACTCCTAAATCAATTTCCAATGAGTCTAGCACAAGTCATAGCTTTGTTGATTTTATTTAAGGTTAAAAAATCTATAATAGCGGTTTAGGAGTAAGTTTTTTGGAATGATGTCATTGTGTCTAAATAACTCCCTGAGAATCATCATCATCATCAGCCTATGTTAGTCCACTGGACATAGGCCTCCCCCAATGAGCGCCATATCGCCCTGTCTTCAGATTGCCGCATCTTTCGCAGTCTTTCGCAGGTTGTCATCCCACCTGGTTGGAGGGCGTCCTACACGTTTACCGTGTCGTGGTCTCCACTCGAGAACACGTTTGCCCTATCGGCCGTCGGTTCTTCGCGAGATATGGCCGGCCCACTGCCACTTCAGCTTGCTAATTTTTTGAGCTATGTCGATAACCTTGGTTCTCTGTCGGATGTACGAATCCTATCATTCAGGGAAACTCCGAGCATAGCTCTCCATAGCTCGCTGACCGACTTTGAACTGGTGGACCAGCCCTATCGTGAGTGTCCACGTCTCAGCTCCGTGGGTCATAACGGATATTATATACAGCTCATTCATAAAATTGCACAAAAGTCCAGACATGATTGAATCCCCTATTGTGGCTTATTGTGCACGTTCTCTTAAACCTTGAACTATGACTGCCAAATAAGTCGTGGACACGCTATTAGTGTACTATCCACATGGTCTGACTGCAGAGTCTGGAACCAAATTTTGTAGTGTGTGAAGTATACAAAAAATGTATAAATGTATTTTGTTTGTTTGTTTAATGTTAGAGTGTTGGTATTTTGTTAGTTTATTTTATATATTGTAAATTTCTTATTGGCTTTATGTTTATTAAGGTTTAAATTATTAAGATTAAGGGCTTTTGATTTTGTTAAAACGATAAAAATAAAAAATAATATGGAAATATTTATTACAGTTTTAAATTTTTCCTAGACCCTGAATAATATTATAATATCGGGCAGACTTGGATACTGTTCTTAAAGATAATACTTAATTTTCGGAATACCTGAATGTTGGTTGAAACTGTCATTATCATGGTTGTCACAAATTCGTATACGTACGTTACGTATATTCTAAATCTATGAAACCTTTTCAGGGTGTGTTGACATTAAATGAATTAAATATTTTATTTTATTGAAAATCACTCTGGAAAGGTTATTAATACCTAATTTATGTAACATAAAACGTATCGTAGATATAAGATCACGTATTCGACACGTCTGTAGAGTTCCATGTGTTAATGCGGGCCCAGCATGACATACTGCTATTGTTGGCCAAATATCATATGTTTATGTCCTAGGAAGCGTTTTTGTTATAAAAATTTGATTTGGCGTATCAAGGACTTCTCGATACAATACAAAGTTGTTAAATTTATAATCTCTGTCTCGATTTAGTCATTTTTATTTTGATGATTGGTTTGTTGCAGTTTTTTTAGTTTTGTCTTTGTTTTCTTCGCAATGTTTTATTTGTACTCGTTTGCACCTTTGTTTATCTGTATGAAATATACCTACGAAGTATATATGACGTGGTATAAATGTAGTGAATTACCTAGCACAAAAGTCACTTATAGCGGGATATTTACCATGATTTGATTTTTGAGTTTTCTAATATGAAAAAATTAGGATAAATTGGTGTGTCTGCCAATAAAACTCACTCGCAGTGGCTTCACGTATGAAACTGTGTCTAACGAAATATTGGATAACTCAAAACTCTAATTATGATAAATATTCCATTATAAATATACTCGTAATATTATAAAGAGGAAATGTTTGATTTTTTGTTTGTTTGTTTGTAATGAATAGGCTCCGAAACTACTGGACCGATTTGAAAAATTCTTCCACCGTTGGGAAGCTACACTATCCGTTGTGAACATAGGCTATATTATATTTTCAAAAAAGTTAGGGATCCGTACTAAAACCATGTGAAGCCGGGAAGAAGCGATCTCTTCCAGGTAACCTTTGGATGGAAAGAATTTATACCATATTTTTACCATATATTTATATAGTAAAGATTATGTATGTCAACATAAGAAAACAAAAACGACTCTCAGCTGGTTTTTAGTTTTAAATAGCAAAGCTATTTTATTTTAGATAGATAGATATATTTATTTATTGATATAAATTTGTTACATTTTGTTTATAGCATCTTAAATACTAACATAGGTTTATCTAGACACTAGAGTTCTCTTAACAATAATAAGGTGAACCATTTTGTCTCAAATTTCTCTATTATCGTCATCAGAATCAATCGTTTATAATTTGCAGAATACAATAATAAGTTAGTATAAGGTACAATAATATTTTAGTATAAGGTACAATAATATTTTAGTAAATAATAATAAATAAATAAATAAATAATGATGGACAATTCACACAGCATTATCTAGCCCCATGGTAAGCAGAGCTTGTGTTATGGGTACTAGATAACTGATATACATAATACAATACATTACATAGATAGATATTTTTTATTATACATAGAAAACGACCAGAACACCCGGAACAAATATCTGCAGATCGTACACACAATTGTTCCGAGGCGGGAATCGAACCCGCAACCTCCTGCGTCGCAGGCGGACCTTCGCCCACCGCGCCACATCGGTTGTCAGTGTTAGTATAAGGTATAATCTTGTTTCTTTTTTATGTGATGAGTGATTGATTAGATATAATATAATTTTAACTTGAAATGGTAAATAAAGCATAATATTAACTTTATTGTATATAACCACCCAGCATTTAACTTTAACTTTAAATTTATGTTGCAATACCCTTGCAGGGTGCATGTTGGACTTATATGTATATTTTTTAAGAACTTTTGTACACATGTAAGCAATAAACCATTGAGTATCGAGTATTAATTACATGTCAAGAAATGTCAATGTATTCGACCCGCTACACTTGTGAAAATATTAAACATGTCTTTATATCATCACTTCCTATCTTCAAAAAACTGCTGCATCAGCATTATTTATCCATATGATATATTGATAGCCTTATCTTATGTCTATGTAAGTCTATTATAATGTTTGTAATGTAGGTTTTTAGTGTATTTGTTACCAATTATTTATTAAAGTGCCACCGTCTATATTGACGACCGATGTGGCGCGGTGGGCGAAGGTCCGCCTGCGACGCAAGAGGTTGCGGGTTCGATTCCCGCCTCGGAACAATTATGTGTACGATCTGCAGATATTTGTTCCGAGTGTTCTGGTCGTTTTCTGTGTATAATGAAAAATATCTATCTATGCAATGTATTGTATTATGTATATCAGTTATCTAGTACCCATAACACAAGCTCTGCTTACCATGGGGCTAGATAATGCTGTGTGAATTGTCCAGCATTATTTATTTATTTATTATTTATATTGTTCGTTCATGTCCAGTCCATCCCAAGGTTGCCTGGAAGATATCGCTCTCAGCGATAAGGCCGCCCTTTATACCTGTATTCTAAGTTTTTATCTCTGTATTATTTTCTGTTTTGTGTGGTGTAATAAAGTGTTATCTATCTATCTATTAAGTCATGCAATCGGGTATCCCTAGCAATTCTGACTAAGACCAAGTTTGTCCTACTTCCCAGTCGGAATCAATGTAGAGCTGAATGAAATATTTATTTATTGTTATCTGACATCAGCTCGCTAATAAATCTAAAATGAATGGTCCTACACAATCAAGACCTTTGTTGTTTGGAATTCAGTGGACGTCAGATAGCGGTCGACATTCGTCTGTAGAAGGTGAAGACAAACATAATTTCAAAAGGTGAAGACAAGCATCATTTTTGACGACCGATGTGGCGCGGTGGGCGAAGGTCCACCTGCGACGCAGGAGGTTGCGGGTTCGATTCCCGCCTCGGAACAATTGTGTGTACGATCTGCAGATATTTGTTCCGGGTGTTCTGGTCGTTTTCTATGTATAATAAAAAATATCTATCTATGAAATATATAGTATTATGTATATCAGTTATCTAGTACCCATAACACAAGCTCTGCTTACCATGGGGCTAGATAATGCTGTGTAAATTGTGTCCAGCATTAATTAATTATTAATTATTTTTGAAATTGACATTATTAAAACATAAGTTATTAGACAGATTGTCTATCAAAGCGTTGTGTGAAATGGCTGACCAAGAATCAAAATCAAAACATTTTGTAACAATCTAGTAAGTGACTAAATTGATCAAAAAAGTAAAAATACTTTATTATGCCATCTTATAAAAACCATATATACTTAATACTACATATATATATGAGGTACTTATAGCTTTGATTTACAGTAAAACATCAGTCTTTGAATGTAATTGAATTTGCACTAAAGTCATTTAAAACGGGATATTTACCATGATTTGATTTTTGAGTAAAAACCGAAGAAGTGATGTACCAACCGCGTCGCGTTCTGATACCGTCAGTGTTGTGTGTCGTGATCGAGCTGCGTTCGATAATAATGAAACCGGTGGTAGTGGTAATGTTCGTAGCAAAAGACAAAAAATGAGGGTAGATCGGTATGTCTGCCCATAAAAACTTACTCGCAGTCGCAGTGCCTTCAGTTACTCCGTGATCATGGCGCATGAAACTGTGCCGAAATATTGGATAACTCAAAAATCAAATCATGGTAAATATCCCGTTTTAAATGACTTTAGTGTTAATAACCATGATAGTTTTAAAAGTTTTAATTGAATTTGATATTGCGATCTCTTCTGAATTTTGTTTTTTTTTTTATATTTTCTACCTTTATTAATTTATATCTATAATTTCAGACAGGGCGTTATGGCGCTCATTGGGGGAGGCCTATGTCCAGCAGTGGACTAATATAGGCTAATGACGATGATGATGATGATCTATAATCTTGGCTTAACCTGCCTTTGCCGTTTCACTTAAAACCCCCCCTTTAGGGAATGGATAAGGTGGGTGGTGCTAAAACTTAACGACTTAACTTGATACCATCTGATTAAGCACAATGTTGCAATGGAATCACCGTGACTATCGAAATTACGAGTTTCATCACGAGTTCAAAACGACTTGTGAATGATCTAGATACCTATAAATGCTGAATGAATGGGAATCTATTCTACCAATATTCAAGAGTATGCTAAAGGAACACTATTTGTCCCTATGTCACTGACCACACCCTTGGTTCCCTTTATAAAATTAAGAGTATGTATTTATATAAGTAGGTATATAATTAGTTATATGTATTTATATATTTTTTTTTTGTTTTAAGTAGGAACGTAGTTTCATGCAATATTTTATAAATTAATATAATGCACACAGACCCCCATGTACAATCCAACGATCCTATCCATCCACGGTTGTCTGGTAGAGATCGCTCTTGAGCGATAAGACCGCCAAATTGTCACATTTTTGTATGTTATTCTGTCTTGTTTGTTTTATTTTGTAAGTGTGCAATAAAAGAATTTTCTATCTATCTATCTATTGACCTCAGTAGCGGGGGCGGTCTGTTGAAACATGGGCGAACCACAGATCTTATTAGAAGCTGAATAAATATAAATAAATAATCCGACAGAGAACCAAAGTTATCGACATAGCTCTAAGAAATTAGCAAGCTGAAGTGGGCCGGCCATATCTCGCGAAGAAGCGACGGCCGCTGGGGAAAACGTGTTCTTGAGTGGAGACCGCGACTCGGTAAACGTAGTGTAGGACGCCCTTAAACCAGGTGGGATGACGACCTGCGAAAGACTGCATGTAGATGCTGGATGCGGCAAGCTGAAGACAGGGCGCTATGGCGCTCATTGGGGGAGGCCTATGTCCAGCTGTGGACTAATATAGGTTGATGATGATGATAATAAAATAAATAATACTGGACTGTTCACACAGCAATTTCATTCAACAAATTAAAAAAAATTACTTGTGCAAAGAGACGATTTCTTATTTTATTTACATTGAAACAAATGGCACTTATACTGAGAAATATCAAAGCTTGTATAATTGTTCAGTATTTTACATTTTAAAACAGACTATAAATAAACTTACTGTTTGTTTGCATATCCTACTAATAATATAAACGAGAAAGTTTGTAAGTATGGATGGATGGATAGATGTTACTCGTGTTACTCATTGACGTAAAAACTACTGAATGGATTTTAATGAAACTTTACAATAATATCGCTTATACATCAGAACAACACATAGGCTACAATTTATAAAGATATATTGTATATTATCCAAAATACATATCTATCACCACGCGGGTGAAAACGCGGGGCGCAGCTAGTAATTCAATAAAAAGAAAAATTTGTCTCTCCAAATAACCTATGTATGACGCTATGGTTTCCCCGAAGAATGAAAACAAATCAAAGAGGTACAATACTGCGTCTATATTACTCACTGCAATTATATTGAAGATACCTTAGTATGTGGTAAAGATAGACATAGAAGAACGTAAGACAATTTTCCCATAGCTAACTCGTCAAGTCATCCATATAATCGTGTTTGCAAGAACTAATAAACAATCAGGCAACAATCAAAAGTCACCGAAGATTGTATGTCTTGTATGACTCATTGATACAGTGTGGGGAAAACGGCTGGTTGAAGTTGGTTAGCAGGTTTTTGTTATAGATTGCGTTCGATTCCCACCTCGGTACAATTGTGTGTAGGATCTGCAGATATTTTTCCGGGTGTTCTCGTCGTCATCTATGTATAATAAAAAAATATCTATCTATCTACATATGTAATGTATTTTATTATGTATATCAGTCATCTAGTACCCATAACACAAGCTCTGCTTAGCTTAGGGCTAGATGTTGCTGTGTGGATGTTCCAGCATTATTTATTTATAGGTGTATTATAATTATGAATCACACCTAATAATAGTCCTAGGGAGAACCTATACGTATTGACTTTTTTCATACAAAGAACAAAATCGTTTATCTCAACACAGAAATCCTAAATAATTTTTATTTGATATGTTCCTTCAAAACACATAAGTATTTGTATAAGCTTTATCACTACACATATTGTCACATACTAAGTAGTGACATGTCGATAACTTAAAGATTTATCACAGTTAAAATTTGTTTTTATTTGATACTAGCTGCGCCTCGCGGCTTCGCCCCCGTGGAAATCGATTTGTCAAATGGTTTTTTTTTAATATCCTATGTTAGACTCCTGGTTCTAACCTACCTTCTCACCAATTTTCAGTCAAATCGGTTCAGCCGTTCTTGAGTTATAAGTGTTGTAACAAACACGACTTTCTTTTATATAAGATTTTCATTCACAATACATATTTGTTAACCTTAGCACTACACATGTTACACACTAAGTAGTGACATGTCGATAACTTAAAGATTTATGACAGTTAAAAATATATTTATTAGATATTTTAATTCACAAAACATATTTGTTAACCTTAGCACTACACATGTTACACACTAGGTAGTGACGTGCCCATAACGTATAGATTTATGACAGTTAAAATTTATAGTAAATGAATATTTATCGCTCTATAATTGTTTAGTAGTGATTGTTTATGTGCAAATTTATGGCTCCCAACTGGCAGTTGTATTTAATAGAAGAATTAATAAAATATTATAGCTAGGTCGTTGAACTGTAACGTTTTGGCAATAAACAATAATGTATGATTTTTGATCTGGGGATTACCTCAAGGTATTTTTAAGGAAATCTTTCAATTCAGGTATACTTTTGATTTTAGTACCTACCCAGTTTACTTCTTGTGTATTTGTTTTTAAAATATTGAAATCGATGTTTCCATCTTTGGTCGCCATTTTGTCATCACCTTTATTAAAGATTGTGACAAATTCGTAAACGACGCGGAAAGCCGTGAGAATGCATTTTCGGCAACGGTTATTGGCAACATTAATTTAGCTGACACGATCGTGTCGACTGCTGTCCGATAATCGCTTGTTACTATAGATTGTTCGATGTATTCGAAGGGTCTGAGTTATAAGATCAAGTCTTATAACAGTTATAACTCAGACCCGTCGACTTTGTTAAATCAAAAAAGATTCTTATACAGATTTTTTTTAACAAAGAAACATTCTAAAATAAACGCGCCTATTATATATATCTATTATTTTAGAATGATACGTAATGTTCCAATAAGAAGTTATTTAAAAAAAGTAACATCTCTAAAAAAAATATTGTAAAACTTTAGTTTTAAAACCACCTCAAGCTAGATATTTAGAGATATTTTTATGGATGGTTTTGTTTTATTATATTTTTAGTTGTTTGTGGGTATTTTATTTATGGTATTTTAATTTCGCAAAGTTAAATCGTCTTCTTCTTCGTATCTTCATAAGCTTAAGCCTTGAACCGTTCTGCAAAAACGCGGTCTCCCACGGTTATTACGACAAAGTGCTTTATCTCAGTACTAATTGCACGCGTTCAGTTTTTATCCAATTTGCGACGTTACCTATGCGCCCGCGTACTAGGAAATCGATTTGTCTAATGGTATCGAATGTTCAATGTTAGGTGCTATAAAAGGGAGGTGTCCACTAAAGTACTAAGATACCTATAGCAATTAAGGAATTACATTGCAAGCTGTTGCATTTAAGTGCAAAAAAGTGGTTTATCGACAAATCAATATTTTTGAACATCTATACTAATATTATAAAGAGGAAAGTTTTTATTTTTTGTTGGTTTGTTTGTAATGAATAGGCTCCGAAATTACTGGACCGATTTGAAAAATTCTTTCACCGTTGGGAAGCTACACTATCCCCGGTGAACATAGGCTATATTATATTTTCAAAAAAGTTAGGGATCCGTACTAAATCCGCTAATAGGTAAATAAACGCGATAAATACCCGAATAATAGAACTTATCATTATCATCAGCCGATAGCAGCCCACTGCTGGACATAGGCCTCCCCCAATGAGCGCCATAGCGCCCTGTCTAGAACTTATAATCATTGACAAATCATTTAAACTGAATCTGAATTCTCATTATATACATTCACTGACATTCTAAGATTGTATATATATATAGGTACACCTTCCTATTAAGACATTGTGATGACAACAATCAATATATATATAAAAAAAATGCTGGACAATCCACACAGCATTATCTAGCCCCATGGTTAGCAGATCTTGTGTTATGGGTACTAGATAACTGATCTACATAATACAATACATTACATAGATAGATATTTTTTATTATACATCGAAAACGACCAGAACACCCGAAACAAATATCTACAGATCGTACACACATTTGTTGTGAGGCGTGAATCGAACCGGCAACCTCCTGCGTCGCAGGCGGACCTTCGCCCACCGCGCCACATCGGTCGTCAAATATTAATATTATTATGAAGTATTGAAAAGTTCCGAATGTCAGTGGCTGCTATAGTGGCCAACAGCATCAAGGTAACGTGAACTAGGAAACAGAAACTAAGGTCAAACAAATCATGATTTTCACGCAATGTCGTAATGATAATTTGACAATTTGCTGCATTTGCTTCTTGCATCGTGATCGTAATCTTTCATGGGTTATTAGGGATGATTATATCGATTTTTATTGCAAACATTTATAAATATTTTAAAGGGTTGCCAATGCCAACTTCGCAGTCTTGATGCGATGCGATATACAATTTTTTTTTATTAAAATTGTAATCGGATATTTGAAAAGACAGTTGGACAGTTTTACAAATCTATCTTAAGAGTTATTATTATTAAATTACATTACACAAACTCTGCTTACCTTGGGGCTACATGATGCTATTCCAGTATTATTTATTAATTTATTTACAATAAAATAATAGAAACAAATTAGAACAATTGAGCTAACTGACCGTTGCAAGAGATAGATAACACTTTATTACACCACACAAAATAGAAAATAATACAGAGATAAAAACTTAGAATAAAGGTATAAAGGGCGGCCTTATCGCTGAGAGCGATCTCTTCCAGGTAACCTTGGGATGGACTGGACATGAACGAAAAATATAGACGGTGGCACTTTAATAATTGGTAACAAATACACTAAAAACCTACATTACAAACATTATAATAGACTTACATAGACATAAGATAAGGCTATAATATTTCATATGGATAAATAATGCTGATGCAGCAGTTTCAACAATCTACTGGTGGCTCAACTGATCCATATCAGTAAATCCGCAAGATGCTGGCTGCATTTTCTGGCTGTACGGCAATGCTGTTGCCAGATACTCCAGACCAGCTCTCGGGTCACGCGTCACTTCGACCAGACTTATTTATTGGTTTACTAAATTTTAGATAGATAGGCTTTATTGCACAAAAAGTTGTACATAGGCGAGCATAATGCTAGATAGCATTCTCTACCTGCTAACCTTTGGGTAGTGTGGACAACAGTTTGGTAGGTAGTGCTATATAATAGAGATAATAAAATATACTACTCATAATGATACTAAGCTACTTATATTATACTTAAACAGTAATATATATACCTATATAAATAATTAATATATAATTATAATTACGTACCGAATTATTCTTGCGAAAGAAAATTTTAACTACTTTTTAAAATTATTTTGTACACTAGACACGAATTAGTAAATACTAGCTAGTATTAAAAAAAAATTGTAAATCAACTCTTTTCTCATTTCCTATTAAAAAATAAACCTGTCTGAATAATACTGAAAATGATTCTATCAAAAACAATAGGAAAACTATTCAAACATCTAAACCCCTTGACTTCCCGACCATCCCGAACAAATAATTCAACAAAAGATATTTCCTTTTTCCCTTTTTGTTGTGTCAAAGCATACTTTATCCGAGGTTAAATATTGCACGGTTATAGTTCAAATACCGAATACACGGTGTGTGTATTCAGTTCATCCAAATCTTAAAAGCTATTCCAAACAAATAACGAAGTTACTTAAAAACAGACAGATCAAAGTGTGAGTCTTTTCCACCATTCTGACGATCGCAATGACAGTTCTTAATTTAGGGTCATAGCACAAATATCAACTTGTTATGCCGTGGGTCTTGCGCCTAACCTCTCCCCGGACTGTCATTGGTCTGCCATCCCATCGGATTATTAAAGTAACGGAATAGCGATTGCACTTATGCTCACACATTTTTGCAGTTTAATTTAAAATATCTGCGCACATGACTTTGTTGAAACTGGCCGTCGTCATGGGCAAGTTTGGTTAGAAAGTCATCATAGTCGACTCAGAATAAATCATCTACTCCTCAATTTATAAGAAACTGGAGCTGATAAGTTATATAAGATTTTGATTAGGCACGATTAGGCAAGTACAAATTGGGAGTTGGTTTGCTTTCTGCTGGCATAGTCCGTAAAAACCCAAAAGCGCGCTTGGATCGAAGCCAGCTTTTGGTTCTGTAGGTAGTCTTCGTATGGAAAGGTGGTTGTTAAAAAGCACGCTTCAAAACGCCTAGCCACCTAGCTGTTATACTGTGGTTCTGATCAGAATCCTAACGGCTTCGGCATCACCTCTCCTCCTTTTACCCATATCCAGCGAGGCGAGACGTTGGAAATAGGTTTACTAGTAAAGTTCGTGCTAGTTGGGCGTTTACACTTCTTACATAGTTGAAAAGCGTCATTACACTACACTACCGTCATCTTTGCAATATGTATTTATAATCCATAATTTATAATGTAACAAGTTTCTGAAAAAATGTTTTTTTGCGTGTCGGTGTCCGAGATAAATTTTAATAACGTTAACTGGATAAAAATTTCCAACCGTTAAGATAGCCCTTCATAGTGAAAGGACGGAAGGCAAAGAACCGGACAAATCCATGAAAGCTAAAGCAAATATTTGAAAAGTTCACGGAGGCTTGCCACCTGCGGTCACCTATTGTCCACTCGGTGGAGTCATAGAGAGCTGATACAATGAAATTTATCTATATTTTGATTTATCATCTCTGATTCCCTGGCACTGACCATACTGGAGGCCCGCCGCCGCAGCCAAGGTGACATTCTGCAAAAAAAATATTGTTAATTAACATGGCTTAAAAACTAATGTTTTCAATCAGTGCGTCCTACTCGTCGTGACTTATGGAGCTGAAACGTATGCAACCGTAACTGTCACACTCACTGTAAGGTTAGTACTACAGTTCTTAGTTGCTCAGCGAGCTGGAGGATAATGGAGACAGGATGCCGCTCGTTTAGGAAATGCCATGTCTACGGTGAACTATCATGATAATTATGTACTACGGCCGTTTATTGATATTTATAAAATATTGTCGATGTAATGCTGTAACGTCTGAGTCGAGATAACCCTGAATTAATCCGATTCCGTAGGGTACCGTATCACCTATTACCCAATTCCATATTAATATCACACTAAATATATCAAAAGTCACAGTACTCCAGCTCTATATCAATGCATAGAATTTTTCCGTTTACCCTTATTTTATTTCGCGACTCAATACGCTCTCTATTCCGGGTCCAAGTGTGTACTTTCCCTTTGAGGCAAGGGTGAGAAGAATACTGAACGACCCTTTAAGGGCCTTTATGGCTCAAGTGTCGAATGACCTTTTCTTTTGCTATTTTATTAGTTGTCGTACGTGCTTCGTAATTGCATTAGGTTTGGGTGAAATATCAAAGGGTGGAGGATTGAAGCTTCGAGAAGGCTTTAGGAATACTTGTAGTTGGTGTAGAAAATTGATTAAAAAGAATAAGCTGAGGAATAAGCAGAGGGTTTCGTATAAACTTGCAGGTATTTATGTCAAATAGAACGGCGATCATGGTTTTTTTTGTGACTTACTTAACTACTTTAAGATTTACTTGTACTACAAAACATCGCGCCGCCGTGCAAAATTTCACGATTCTGGGTCAACGAGAATTACGCTATATCACAGTTTTTTTCATTAATTATCTAATATTTTTGTATTTATGTATATGATACTTACACATAAGGCTTCGCACGTGTTGTTTCTATGGAAATGTTTTAAGGTTATTTCTATCGCATGGGAACTGATTTATAGGATAAAAAACCTTTGTTTTATTCCAGGCCTAAAGCATGCAAAGTTTTAGATTTGGAGGATTCGGAGACAAACGCAAAATTTATCGATCCGTAGTTTTGGCTTAAAGAAGTAACAAACTTCCGTCCATCCACCTAAACATCCAAACTTTTGCATTTAATTATTTTAAACTTTAGAATATTATTGTGCATTGTGATTATGGGATGCTGTAGTATCTGATTCATCTAACAGACCTCTTCCTTTACAACTGTTTCAAATCTTAAAATACTATCCCTCTGTACAACCAAATTAATCTCATATTGTTATCCCAACAAAATGATCGTACTCGGAGACTGTTTTGACCCGCCCTAGGCAACGTTTCCGCCCTATGAGCGCTGTGACCAGAAAGCAAAGATTAGTTGTACAGACGTGGATAAAAATAAAGATCATGTATTTGCATAAATATGTTTTATTAATGAGAAGTTACAAACATGTTTGACCGATAACTGTGTACAAATTCAGAGAAATGTAATGCAAAGTGTCTTTTGTTGTGTTTAATAATTGTGAGAAGTTATGTCAAAAAAATATTAACACTTCGAGTGCTGAAATCTCACCGCATGTGTTTTTTACAAGTGACTAATATGCGTAAATCCACACTAGCGCAGCGGCTGAGAAAATACAGATCTGTGTGACTCAGCACAGCCGTAATGTTTTTCGAACGAAACGCATGTGCGGCGCAACACAACCGCTGTGTAGAGCGGCAGCACGAATGGCTTTGGTTAAAAAAAAGATCGCAGTCGTCGAAAAAAGTTCGCAGTCAAAGTGATAAAATCCTTAATTACAATAACAAGTCAAATAATAATTCAATACATTTTCATAAAAAAAAAACACAACACAAAGTACCTACAGTAAAGTTAAAGTTGGAATTAACAAGATTTCCGAATAAAATAAACATTCAAGGTGACTTTGGACTTTTACAATGGAGTTATGGGTAGACCTGACTAATATACTTAATAGAATTATAGAATACATATATAGATAGATATTTTTTATGATACATAGAAAATACCCGGAACACCCGGAAACCCAAACTACCTGTTTGTACGATCTGTAAACATTTTTTCCAAGGCAATTCTGTTTGTGACGAAAACAATTCACTCTAATTTAATTAGCATCACGGATCCCACTACAAAGGTACATATTTATATATATATATGTGTATACAAAGGTTTCCATCTTCATAATTTTCAGTTCTTATCTGCCTTGCCTGGCCTACGTCCATGAGTGGGCACTGGACATACTGGACATACCCAGGTATCTTTTTGTTGTTCAAGCCTCCCGGCCTTGGCTGAATACTTCATTCAGCCGAGAATTCGAATAATTCATGAAGCAAGCTTATTTTTTTTTTTTTCGAAGAAGCTTTCAGAAGGTTAAATCTAATGCTATGCGAAAAACGGTTTTATAACTTCACCTTTAATATCTACGTAGGTTTTCTCATTTATTTCAAAGCCTAGCTCGAAGGCTTTTCATTAAATTGGGCTGGATTATAAGTGGTACACATTTCTCGTTAATTCCAAAGCTCGTGGCTGTTTCAAGTGCTAATCTATGGAGCACCTACGCGCTCCTCGGGGCTCAGCCGTGTCTAAAGAAGACAATGCGAGTTTATTGTTAAATACAGTACTTTGCCTGTTACCATGGTTGTACGTGCTAATGTTGTTGGGATCGAAGGACTTGACGTGAATCGCGAGGCTATATATGAGCTGGTTAAAAGGTATTACCTATTGAAAGAACATCTTTAAGAGTCATTTATAATTACAAGCTTCGCCTGCGTGGAAATCTATGTGATAAATAGTTTATTAACCTTCCTCTTGAATCACTCTATATATTGCTGAAAACTGTATTAAATCAGTTAAATAGTTTAAAAGATTTAAGCGAACAGACAGCGGAAGCGACTTCATTTTATATTAAGTATAGATCATCATCATCATCATCATCATCAGCCTATAGCAGTCCACTGCTGGACATAGGCCTCCCCCAATGAGCGCCATAGCGCCCTATCTTCAGCTTGCCGCATCCTGCATCTACCTGCAGTCTTTCGCAGGTCGTCATCCCACCTGGTCGGAGGGCGTCCTACACTACGTTTACCGAGTCGTGGTCTCCACTCAAGAACACGTTTGCCCCAGCGGCCGTCGGTTCTTCGCGAGATATGGCCGGCCCACTGCCACTTCAGCTTGCTAATTCTTTGAGCTATGTCGATAACCTTGGTTCTCTGTCGGATGTATTCGTTACGAATCCTATCCTTCAGAGTAACTCCGAGCATAGCTCTTTCCATAGCTCGCTGAGCGACTTCGTACTGGTGGACCAGCCCTATCATGAGTGTCCACGTCTCAGCTCCGTAGGTCATAAGTATAGATAAAGATTAATTATTAAAAAAATTATCTTTATTTGATTTAGTAGTGGTAACGTTCGTAACAAAAGACAAAAAATTAGAGTAGATCGGTATGTCTTCCAATAAAAACATACTAGTGCCTTTAGTTATTCCGTGATCATGAAACTGTGCCGAAATATTGTATAACTCCAAAATCAAACCATGGCAAATATCCCCACTTTGTTATGGGCAACGACATCATCCGTCAACTTTGTTCGTTTTTCAAAGAAGACCTTCAGAAATCGTTTCCAATGTAAAGCTCAAAAAATAAGCTTACAGGCAAGACTTAAACCATGCGAACCGACAGGGTCCGATCTTGCATCTTAGCTACCGATGTCTCTCCCAAAGCACAGCAATGTTTCATAAACCAGGTTCCATCTTTATGATTGTTGTCTACGAAACAAAGCACTTCCATTAGTAAAAGCAACCGTTAGAAATTACAACACTAGACTGCAATGCCTGCCATCTGACCCGTTTACGTGACATCAGTGCATTCTGCAATCACGCCTTGCCGAATAATGTGCACTTCAAAACTGTAATGGCAGCTATTTGCTACTTCTGGTAGCTTGGATCGTGATTTGGAGGATGGGGACATCTTTCGTTATTTTTATGAGAATGCAATGTTTTGGATGAGTATTTTTTGGTTCTGCTGGGGTTAACGTGTTCTTGAGTGGAGATCGCGACTCGGCCAGGTGGGATAACTAACTGCAAAAGACTGTGGGCGATGCGGCAAGCTGAAGACAGGGCGCTATGGTACTTATAAGGGCTTATTGAGGGCTATATCCAGCTGTGGATTATTATAGATGATGATGATGTATTTTCGGTAAGGAAAAATCACAGAAAGATTCTTATTCGAATATTCGTAAATAAACCACGGTACAAATAACTAAAACTCACTAACTTGGTATCGAGTGTCAAATATTATAATTATTGTAAGAATTTTTTTTTAATCGAAGAATAAGGAACTATGTACAGGGTCGACGCGGTACATTTTGTGATTCTAGAAAATTAAGGCAGAACCGAACCGCAAGTTATCCTAGTTCGACATGAGCACAAAAATGCTATTATATTTAGGACAATTTAACCCTACCTCAAGAAATGTCCATCTAACAATTACTTAATGCAATATTTCCTAAATAGTATCTTCTACTCAATGTGGCCAATTCGTGGTGACCTAGTTAAGCACAATTGAATGCAATATGTCAGTGAGTGCCCCCGCCTAATCTGCTCTTTGATCGCGGCATTATTGTTATAGAAAACAATAATTCCCTCCAGTGCGCATGACATTAAGAAATTATTATGTTGAGCTGCATCCGCATAAGATTAGCTTCAGGGCTTTAGGGCCGGTGTCCATCGGTTTCCACTGGCCACCGCCAAATACAACATTCATTTATAACGGGATATTTACCATGATAAGAGACTCAAATCAGCAGACCAAGTTATATAAGTGACACTCTTGGGCTGCTTCTACAGTGTAAAAGAATCTAAATAAATGTAAACAGTTGATATAAAAAAAATCATATGTTAAACATAATAATAGAATAGAATAGAAAGACATTTATTCATAACAACTAATATTAGCAAATAACACACTTATAGAAATAGGTACATGTAGAGAGTTGTTACAAAAAGGCTCTAACTTACTCAGCATAATGCTGGCTAAGCTCCGTAAGAGACTTAAGCGCTGGTCTTCCGATGCTAAGACGTCATTAATGAATATTAATTCGTGACGTCACTTGTACGGAGAGTCCGTACAGGTGACGTCACGAACAAGCATACGCAATGACATTAAAAAAATATAGTAAAAGAAATACTAGATAAAAACACTTAGCCGTTTACAAAAAACAAAGACATAACATAGACATAATACCAATGTATATTATGATAATACATAGGGTAACAAAGAAAAATACATAACATAAGGTCCAGTGGCTTACAAAAAGATGTGTGTATTTAAATAAAAATACTTGTATTTGGTGGTGAATCTTTTGAGACTACCATGGTAATTAACACAAAAGTTATTAACGGGATATTTAATAGATTTTTGAGTTTTCCAATATTTCCAATATTTGACTTTTCATATGACTATTCCTAACAAGAACGAACGCAAACGACGACCTCTTGGCGCGGTGGGCGATGGTCCGCCTGCGACGCAGGAGGTTGCGGGTTCGATTTCCGCCTCGGAACAATTGTGTGTACGATCTGCAGATATTTGTTCCGGGTGTTCTGGTCGTTTTCTATGTATAATAAAAAAAGTATCTATCTATGTAATGTATTGTATTATGTATATCAGTTATCTAGTATCCATAACACAAGCTCTGCGTAGCTTGGGGCTAGATGATGCTGTGTGAATTGTCCAGCATTATTATATATTATTATATAAACATCGTTGTGCCCTGACAGGATTTTTCTGCACCAATGCAATGCATTTATATACTATTGCATTGCACTGGTATAGTTCTTAGTAGGTAGTATCTTATTGGGTTGGTACACACTAATACTACACCTAAGAACTATACCTGTATGCATGAAATCACAGTAAATGATATGAATATGAAAATATTAGGGACCGTTGTACAATCTCTCATATGACACCAGCCTTACAGCATCCCATGGACCGTAGACAGGAGATGTATAAGCTCATCTCGGCGTGGGCGAAGCCGCGGGCAGCCATTCTCTACGTTTCACTGGCTGCCCTTTTAGTAAGGATCCGAAAGGTGATTAATATCATTCAGATGTGTCTGATTTTCCAGTAAGATGATCTTGATTTTGAAAATTATATTGCATAGTACAATTGCTAGATCTTTGGCCAAGATCCAATGATCTTGGCCGTTGTTGGAGTATCGATGATTGCTCTAGAAGTGAAAATCGGGCTAATAATTTGAACGGTATTACTTTGCATCCCCACGTTTTAGCTATTCCACCAGAGATTATAGTTTGCTATAGATTGCTAGAACTGCAATAGTGGTAACATTTACTATTCGTGACGATCCATCGATATAACAAGTTAATAGCTGGCTACATTTAAATAACAATAATATACACGCCTACTGCTATTAAAGTTAATCGCGAGATCTTTCTCAGGGATGGCTCGCTTGGAAATCATGGAATACGTCCTTTCAAGGCTGTGCTTAATCGAGATCTAATGAGTCAGTAGACTTTCAATTGTTGGCTTTAGCAGATGGGTCAGTTGTATGTTTGAGGCACAAGTCCTGCCTTGTGCTACAAATAATGTGTAACTCATCTCTTCACCTTAACAGCCTATAGTGGTCCACTGCTGGACACATGCCTCGTCCTCATAAGTACCGGCAATGTGTGCCCACTAAACCGAAAGAGTAGGATTGGGATATTTCGTACCGACCGAGGAGTATCTTCTTAATAATAATATTTTGAGTTTACCTACATTGTTGAACTTGGCCACTACTTGGAGTCAAAAAGGTATAGTTTTCCTATTTAACTCCAAGAAGTGGCCAAGTACCTTGCACCTTCGTTTCCTTACTTTTTTGTTGTGAAGAATATAAAAGTAGCTTTCCACAGTTTTTCATTTGTAACTTATTACGGACTTTATTCTAAATAATTAATTTTGTACTTTTTTTCTCGATACATTATTCATGTCGGGGAAAATTCCGTCAAAATTGGACCAGTCGTTTCGGAGATTAGCTGGAACCAACAGCATAGAAGATGCAAACTTTTAACTGTGTTGTGTTCACTGACTGAAAAACTAGCACCATTAAAATAAATAAATAAATAATGCTGGACAATTCACACAGCATTATCTAGCCCCATGGTAAGCAGAGCTTGTGTTATGGGTACTAGATAACTGATATACATAATACAATACATTACATAGATAGGTATTTTTTATTATACATAGAAAACAACTAGAACACCCGAAACAAATATCTGCAGATCGTACACACAATTGTTCCGAGGCGGGAATCGAACCCGCAACCTCCTGCGTCGCAGGCGGACCTTCGCCCACCGCGTCACATCGGTCGTCATTAAAGAATAAATGTTAAACTAATAACCAAAATTCTAGCAGATGCCACTCGTTTGCTGTTTCGAACTAAGGAAATTAAATCTCAATCAATCGTGACAAGAAAAACGTACGATAATGGCACACGTCTCTTCTCTATACCTATTAATATATATAAAAGGTACAACAAAAGGGTCTGTCCGTCTATCACGTCTTGTAATTACCTTTCTTGGCGCAGCCGGCGGATTCTCGGTGTCACGCCATATGTCCCTGAAGTGGGGACGGACTCAGGGGTCAATGGATATTTTGGAAATAATCTAGCAATATCATTGTCAGAATAATGTACCAAAAAAAAGGGTTCAAATGGCTTCCAATTTAACTACACTGAACTATACTGAAACGATAAAAACGGATATATCCTAATGTAACCTACTGATCGTAAATTGTCATACCGGCCGTTGAGAATCACACAAACTTTGGACTTGTATCATAGTGAGCTTTTTAAGGAAACTGTGTTCTAAGATACCATTGTACCTATATATACTTGAAGTGCACGAAGAATGACTGGACCCTAAAAAAACTCAATCTAAATAAAACCGTACTTATCACTGAAAAATATCATTATTTGCTCTCTTATACCAATTCAAAGTCGCTCAGCGAGCTATGTAAAGAGCTATGCTCGGAGTGTCTCTGAAGGATAGGATTCGCAACGAATACATCCGACAGAGAAACAAAGTTATCGACATAGCTCTGAGAATTAGCAAGCTGAAGTGGCAGTGGGCCGGCCATATCTCGCGAAGTACCGACGGCCGCTGGGGCAAACGTGTTCTTGAGTGGAGACCACGACTCGGTAAACGTAGTGTAGGACGCCCTCCGACCAGGTGGGATGACGACCTGCGAAAGACTGCAGGTAGATGCTGGATGCGTCAAGCCGAAGACAGGGCGCTATGGCGCTCATTGGGGAGGCCTATGTCCAGCAGTGGACTAATATAGGCTGATGATGATGATGATGGCCAGTGTTTATGAAAAGAAATAAAATCATATTTCAGGCAGTAACTGTCCTGCCACAAATCACATAACACAGTAACACGTCCGCAACGCCAGAAAAATAACCTCACAAATGATGTCATCAAGCACCTGAGCAAAACAAGAACATTCCGTTTTGTCACGTACGTGATTTAATTCAGTGATCTGTCATGCTGAAGCCGACCCTGGCTCGTGCCATCCGTACCCCTTAATGTCGGAAGGACACGCGTTTCACGTTACTTTATGGTGAGAGTATAGTGAGACGTTTGTAAGAAAACTAAGAAAATAGGAGAAACTATGATGGTGGGAAAACAGGTGGTAATTATTTGTATTTCTATAGGTAAAGCACAACGAAAGAGTACGTATATGTAGGTACTCGAAAATTAAAAAATCGAATGAAGAACAGATAAAAACAGGGGTATGTAATTTATAATACTACATACGACCGTTGACGACCTCTGTGGCGCGGTGTGCGAAGGTCTTCGATTCCCGCCTCGGATCAATTATGTGTACGATCTGCAGACATGTTGTGTTCCGGGTTTTCTGGTTGTTATCTATTTATTATAAAATTATATATCTATGTCATGTTTTGTATTATTTATATGAGTCATGCTGTGTGGATTGTCCTGTATTATTTATTCATTTATTCTTGAACGAACTTAAGAAACAATAAAAACTACACAGTTTTTCTAGTTTCATTTGTATTTTTACAGTTAAAATACAGGTAAGATGAAAAACTCTTTTCTTTTATGAAAAATACCGTACCTACCTAAAATAACATTGGTTGAATCTTGTCAGCTGTTCTAGAAAGCTCTCTAAGAAAACGTTAATCGCTCCCTCATCATCTCAGCTCGCTGCCTTACGAGTGCCTCAGCTTCAAGTGTGGAAACGTATTTTCTCCATTTGGTTGACAGGACAGGGTCAACCCAAGTGGAGTGCCTGTGTTGTGGTCAATTGTGTGGAAGTGCCTTTGGTTTCGGTTGATTTCTTGTGGAGAAATATTACTACGGAAAAGACGCAGTCGAAAGGAAAAATTGTAGTATCGTTGAATTTTTCTCGTATATTTTTATTGCTATCACTTGAGACTCCTAATTACGACCTTTGCTTATGTATCATGTACCTACACAATTAAAAAAAAAATATTCTTATTTAATAATATTTTTGGCTTTAATTTTAATTTGCTCTTTTGCTTTCCTGTCGTTTTAAATGGGTAAATACATATATCAAATTGCTTGGCAATGGCTTGGACTTTATTGGCTCCCATTTTAAAATTAATTTGAACATCAATGATTTAATAATTTATTAAAGGTTTTATCCCTTATCCTAAAAAAAATAAGCAACGTGAATTAAAGTTCTATAATTCGATAACTTGATATTAAGATAACCAGAGCAATAATTAAACTTGGACCTCAATTTCCCAACAGTTAGCAGTTCACAATTTCAACGAAGCCTCGGAGTGAACTGAGGGGGTTAAATCAAGGTCCACTGCTATCTGGGAACGTGTCAAGAATTCCGGGAACTCAGCAAATGTCTGCGCTTCTGGAATCTGCAATCTTGACACTTTCGGGGTGGGCTATCGATTCTCAAAGCAACTTACCTGCAGATTTGGTTTACAGCTGTCAGTTTTCGGACACCGTAAGGCAAGAACTTTAGATAATACTTTGTTGAATGTCCCTTGATTGGTGTTTTATAACTTGTGTCATAATTTTTAAAGCAACTTACCTGCAGATTTGGTTTACAACTGTCAATTTCCGTATAGACTGCAGGTAGATGCTGGATGCGGCAAGCTGAAGACAGGGCGCTATGGCGCTCATTGGGTGAGGCCTATGTCCAGCAGTGGACTGCTATAGGCTGATGATGATGATGATGAATTCCGTATACCAATGGGCAAGAAGTTTAGAGAATACTTTGTTGAATCTCCCTAGGATTTCCTTGATCGATGTTTTATAATTTGTGTCATAATTTTCACACTTTCGGGGTGAACTATCGATTCTCAAAGCAACTTACCTGCAGATTTGGTTTACAACTGTTTTCACACACCTTTTACAATAATTTTCGGACACCGTAGGGCAAGAACTAGATTATTACTTAGAGGATACTGTGTTTAATGTCCCTTGTTTAGGATTTCCTTGATTGATATTTTATAACTTGTGTCATAATTTTTAGCTATCTACCTAATGTAAGCTATTTATTAAACGTTTAACTGATTGAAAAATGAACTTAGCGATGATTCTAAAACCGAGAGCCTGGTAGTTGACGACAGATATGGCGCAAAGGCCGAACGTCCGCCTGCGACGCTACTATTATAAATAAAATAAATAAATAATGCTGGACAAAATTCACACAGCCCCATGGTAAGCAGAGCTTGTGTTATGGGTACTAGATAACTGATATACATAATACAATACATTAAATAGATAGATATTTTTTATTATACATAGAAAACGACCAGAACACCCAGAACAAATATCTGCAGATCGTACACACAATTGTTCCGAGGCGGGAATCGAACCCGCAACCTCCTGCGTCGCAGGCGGACCTTCTCCCACCGCGCCACATCGGTCGTCAAATATTGCTCCACTAAATATAATCCTCCCCTAATAAGTGCAATAATGTTGGTAAGTTAACTTAAAAGAAAAAAGCTTTACGAATGAAGAATCTCCGTCATTCTTCAATTCACAGGGTTTTAGAAAAGCATAAAAAAAATATCGTATATACATTTCATATACTCAATACCTCCCGATTCTAACTTCTGACCACACTTTGACTGTGACAAGTTTATCAGTAACCATTGGATCTGAAGACAGAATAAATCTAATGGCACACGGTGAAAGTTCTATCGGATCGGCAAAGCCTAGAGGCTACAGCCTACGCTGATGGGGGTTATTCTGAGGAACGATGAATCCGATAATAAACGTACTTCGATAGTTTATTTTGACGACCGATGTGACGCGGTTGGCGAAGGTCCGGAGGTTGTGGGTTCGATTCCCGCCTCGGAACAATTGTGTGTACGATCTGCAGATATTTGTTCCGGGTGTTCTGGTCGTTTTCTATGTATAATAAAAAATATCTATCTATGTAATGTATTGTATTATGTATATCAGTTATCTAGTACCCATAACACAAGCTCTGCTTACCATGGGGCTAGATGCTGTGTGAATTATCCAGCATTATTTATTATGGATCTAACATGATGAACTAAGCACAAGGTGTTCGATTTTGGAGCGTTTTTAAGTACTACAGAAATAGCAATTATAATTGGCGTGAAAAAATATCGAATTCGATACAAAAATGTCAGGATTTTTTAGATCAACAAGAGGAAATAAGACTTTAAGAAAAAATATTGGTTTTGTAAAGTTGCTTCCTAACTTTACAGTAAAAAGAAAACTTGTAAAACGTTGCTAACTCTTTCTAGCAATATAAACTATATTGCTAGAAAGAGTTAGCAACGGAGTTAGGGCTTAAGTTTAAATCCATGCGTACAAGAAGAACTCTGATACCAAAGGTGATTAGGCTAGAATGATAAAATATTTTGTGAAAGCCTTTCCCAGCCTTTTTATTTCTCGTACATCTGAATAACCCCAAGACTAGTGCATCACCCACAAGTGCGGTGGACAAGCGATAGGCTATTAAGGATTTATTGCCAGTGGATTGCTATCATTACGCCTCACCGCAAGATTATGTTGTTTGAATGCGTTATTAGGCAGAATTGAAGCAATGTCGCGTTGCTAGGTATCCGCTTTGTAGTTTTACTGTTTAGATGCGTATTTTTTTACTGAACAATAATTTTGTAAATGAAAGAAAGAAAATACATTTATTGATTCACAAGTAGGTACAGCTTGTTACTAAATAATAATAATCTATAAGTAAACAAGAACATAAAGAAATAAAAAAAATAACTACGTATGTATCTATATAAAAGCAACAAGCGACTCTACAATACGAACCAATAGGTCCTGTCTCAGCATAATGTTGCTCAACTTCTCCACAAGAAGTAGAGCAACGCTGAATGATGAAAAACACAAACATCCATCTATCTATCCATTCATCCATCCAAACTTTTCTTCACGGAACTACTGAACGGCTGGGGCTAAAATTTTAAATAGATGTAGGGCCTAAACCAGTAGTAACACATAGGCTGTAACATTTTATCCCATAAATCAGTTCTCATAGGATAGAATTATCATTAAACTATTCCATAGAATCAACGCATGCGATGCCGCGGGCAGAAACTAGTGTATCATCAGGTTATATAGCTTATGTTGAGAAATATAGATTGTACGGCTTGTGGCTTAAAGCGCTGTAAAAGCTAAGCACTAATCAAAACACATTTTCCAGCGATTTCAAAGCGAGGCGATGGCACACGCTGCGACAACGAACGCAGCGAACACGCCGCAACGAGCAACGACGACACCGCCGCCGCGGGTGCGTAGCAAGCTAGTGGCGGCAGATTTTCTGTTTGAACACTCGTGTCGACGACGACGCGAAAATCGCCAGTGTGATGAGGATCTAAGATAACTCAATGCAAAAATCAGCTCTACAGACCGATTATCACTTTCCCCTCAATCGATCAGGTTAATGAACCAAACGAGCCTGTCCCTTCTAAAACCCGCTAAGTCCCAACTTGGTATCGCTTCCTGCAAGTCCGTCGTTTAATTGCGTTCCAATGAAGCACCACTAATTCCCCCCTCTCCCCCCAATGACCCCAAGAAAGTCGGAAGTTTTCGTCCCTTCTCCGATAACACACTTAGTGGTAAGGGCATGTTTGTAGGGAGGCTGTGAAAAGTAAACAACTCACCGAGAAAGTCTTAAAAGTCTTGTTTTTCCAAGATTTTTGTACCTAGGGCCAATCCGATCAAAAGTTTAAATCATTATGAATGACAATGTGTGCTCTACATAAAGTAGCCAATAATTCTTACAGTCTTTCGCAGGTCGTCATCCCACCTGGTCGGAGGTTAAGACTAACTTAACATACAAACATAAAAATATACAATAAAACATACAAACAATTCACATACACTCAACACTATTTTAGTTCTTGAAATATAATCGAGCTTGAAAGACTATTAGTTTTATTTTATTTATTAGATTTCATCTCCTGTAGGAAAGCGGCCTTACCTCAAGTTCCAATCAATGAAGGACAAAACGAAACTGCCAAAGGCCAAACGATGTTTGGTGGTACGTGAGACGCTCTTAGTTTTTTCTTATTTATTGTTTTTGTTATTGATGGCGCGATAATAGTTGCTCAATTATTTTCAGAAGTGACGATTATCTTCGACATTAATATAGACAAATAATACAAATAACACCCTTAAATGGTTTACCAGGCAAATTAGTTAGGTATCGTGATGAAGCCTCCATTATCGAAATCTAAAATATTATTGTATCCAGAAAAACGCTGCTATCTCTTGAACTCAAATACGAGTACCTACTTGGCGACAAATTCATAGTTAGTCTTTGAGAATTCAACAAGGTTACAGTGCATACAAAGAACTAAAAAGTCTAGCAACATTAAAATGAATAGATTCCAATGTGTCGTCTTATGTGTTATGTATTACATAGCAGGTAGGTATTACATCAATGTATTATCTTTCTTTCTTTCTATGAAGAGGCAAGTAAAATTGAAACGAAGTATTTCAAGGAACCGCGATCCGAAACAACGATGATGAGAAGCCAAAGCCACCAATGTCGCTAACTCATTTCAATACGAAACAGAATCTAGGATTACTTGTGACAGTTTAGCCGGCGGCTGCGCGCCACAATGGCGATTGTTCCTAGCTCCTCCTTGCGCGAGCGCATATTCATTACAATTGCCTATTGATGCAGAATAAGGATTTAGTTGTGAATAGGATTTCAATACGCTGCAGCTGGTCTGATCTGTTATCGGGCTAAAGGTTGTGCTGGATCCTTGAGTCTTCATAGAATGGTAGTTTGTAAAACTTGATGAAGTTATTCTGTTCACAATCATCAATTAATCCTTCATAAATACAGTCATCCTCCAAATACAAAAGTCACTTATAATGGGATATTTACCATGATTTGATTTTTGAGTTAATTGGTAGTATAGTTATTCCGTGATTATGGCACATGAAACTGTGCGGAAATATTGGAAAACTCAAAAATCGAATCATGGTAAATATCCCCTTACAAGTGACTTTTGCAATTTGAAAATTTTATCTTCTAACAGTTCCTGAATAGGTATCTATATAAAAACAATATGACAATCATTATGAAACACATCGCAATTATTTCACCTATAATAAAGGCCGCAATTTTCAAAATATCATCTCATAAACAACGCCCGATTAAGGTCAACATCAGCCCTATTAATCCCAATATCACGTACGACGTACAATTCCCTCATTGACTATTTGATAATGATACCTAATTACGGTGCCAGTACAAATAGGCATGGACTCTTGACCAGGATGCCGACACGGGGCTTTTTATCTCGTTACTTATACGTGTTTTGTTACATCCAGACATAATCACATATAATTTGATGTCAATCGAAGGTACGACGATCTCTGACATTGAAATCCATTGATAAAGAACAAAAAGTATTACAGAATAAAAAACGCGTCACGACGAAAAACCAATGATTACTGGTCTTCGGTAATGGTGGTACTCGTTCGTTTTATCTAGCACTACTTCGTCTCCCTCTGATAATACAGCAGTGGATGTGAGAGGGGTATGAGAGTGACCTATCGGAGGTTTTGTTACAGTGACGTATGGAAAGGTTATCGAGCAAAACACACGTCCAACAGTAGATGGAGTACAAAAGACTATCTTGTGCGCGTCGCGGGAAATCACGTACAGATTGTATGTAATTAAGCTCAAATTAAATAAATTATCATTTTAGTAGCGTTGCTTTTGAAGTTTGAATGTCAATGTCAACTGTCATTCTTTTGAAGAAGCACGAACATAAGATTTTGACATCATAATAATTAATTCGTATACTCCATAGAAGAGTTAGTATCAATAAGGAACCGCTACACTAAAATTGCCCCGAACACCCCTCTCCGATTTTTTACGGGGAGGTCACTAAAGCGGTTCCTAATACTTCTTCTATGGTATACTCAGGTGCCAATGTGTGTACATCTATCGTTCTCGTATACACCTTATAAGTTATCTTCGTAAGTGCCGAAAAACTAACACTACTCACATAAACCATACTTCGTCTATGACTATAAGAAAGTTTGGCTTTCGTACAAGTCATAGCTAAACTATATCCGTAAACGTTGTAAAGGAGACCCTCCGACCAGGTGGGGTGACGAACTGCGAAAGACTGCAGGTGGCGCTCATTCTCCCCCAATGAGCGCCACCTGCAGTCTTTCGCAGTTCGTCACCGTCGCGCCTATTTCCAGCAGTGGACTAACATAGTCTGATTATGATGATGATGATAGCTAAACTTAATTACCTATATGGAGTAGAGAAGAAAGAATCAAGACGCATATGAACCGGTACATTTTTCGGTCGAACATGAAACAAATTGAAAATCTCACCCGGTTAATTACAAAAACATAAACAAAAGGAAACAAGTCCGACTCAATCGATATAAAGAAATTGACATAACATATCAAAGTCGGCTCCAATAAAACAGATTGACTTATAATGAACGCGATCCGATAATCGCTGCGATCTGTCGTGAGAACCTGCGGTAACTAAACGTTTACAACTGGCGGGGGCAATAGAACTAGCGGCCAACAGAAGCTATCACAAAATTTACAGTACATGAGAAATGAATTGGGAGATTTTGATTCTGAAGTCTTTACAAAAGCGTATGAATCCTACTAATATTATAAACGCGAAAGTTTGTGAGGATGTTTGTTGCTCTTTCACGCAAAAACTACTGAATGGATTTTGATGAAACTTCACAATAATATAGCTTACATATTAGAATAAAACATAGGCTACAATTCATAAAGATATATACTATCCAAAATATATGAATATTATCCAAAATATCTATCACCACGCGGGTGAAACCGCGGGGCGCAGCTGGTATCATATATAGGTACTTACATAATTGAAATGGAGTTGTAGAATTTGATGTATGAAATTTCGCACATTTGACATTTGTTATTGTTATCGTAGGACTCATTCGATAGAATTCATTAATTTGTTTTAATTCAATTCCAGACCAGGAACTGACAACCGCTGGGATACGTATTTTTATGGAGACCGCGACTCGGCAAACGTATTGTAGTTCGCCCCCCGACCAGGTGGGATGACGATATACGAATGTCTACAGGTTGGTTGATGCTGGATGCGGCAAGGTAAAGACCGTGCGCTGTGGCGGTGATTAGGGGAGGCCTTTGTCCAGCAGAGGACTAATACCTATAGGCTGATGATGATGATGAATAATCTGTTTGAGCGATGAACGAAATTCGTGGCCCGAAACATGCACCAAACGCACAACACTCAAAGAAAACTACCTATTCCGGATTAGTCACGCAATTTGTCAATCAATTCTCCGTCACAAAGAGGCACCGGACTCCATTTTATGTCAATTTATTTAGAAAACCTGTCGATGGGCGAGTTTTTTTTAATATTTGAGGGTTCCGCATGCTCTTTGAGGCAAGTGACTATATTTGGGATTTCAAACACTTCTTGAAAATCTATTCTACGCTTTGCTATTTGCTAGACTAGTATGGTTAGTAATATAAATTTCAGGCAATATTGCTTGTTACTGTGTGAACAATTTACCCGTGAGAGAGAATCTTGAAAAGATTTTTTGATGAGTGATATTTTGAAAATCAACATTGATCTCTCGTATAGCACTAATATTTTGTAACTTAGATACGGTACCTATCTAAGATTAAAAAAAAAGCATACGGAGCAGTCTTTGAGGACTGCCGATATAAGTGAAAACTAAGTAATTTTATTATGTTTTTTATACTCGGAAGCGTGCGGTGACGATGACGCGAATTCCATGGTTTTTTTTCATCCAATAAGTGCTCAACGCGCCTCAAGGAGTTTTCGCTTCAAAAAGACCCTATGATAAAACTAACACATAATATGTACTTATACTCGTAAATGGTGTGTAATTTTTACTGAACTCTAAAAAGGCTTTTACGTTCACCGCTCGCATATTAATTCCCATAAAATTAATTGCGATGACAAATCGTAATAGCTCGGAGCTGGTTCGTTTATCGGACAAGTGTAGGTTCGGTTTATTGTGGGTTGTAACATTTGGATGTAGGTACAAAGTGCCACAAAATATAGGTACTACCTAAGTATAAGTTTAGGTAGGTAAGGTCCTACTAAAATAATAACTATCTGCGCTCCGCGGCTTCGCACTCGTGGTAATTTATGTTTCGACTAGCTAATAAACCTTCCTCGTACTATTTAAAAAAAACTGTATCAAAATCCGATGCGTAGTTTTAAAGATCTAAGCATACATAGGGACAGGCAGACAGCGGGAAGCTTTGTTTTAAAGTATGAAGTGATATGCAGAAGGTACTTATTAGTTCTTTTACGTTTAGTTAGACGTAATTTGTTCTTAGACGATATTTAAATATTATTAAATATTAAACATCTGGTTTTATTTTTTTCTGGTAACATGTGCTTATTTCATATAGTGCTAAAATTATCTCCAATAGTCCTGTAAGGTGTAAAGTAAATAAAGATCTTTGATGTTATATATTTGAGGATACAGGCGACTGGGCCCATACATAACTAGGACCGCGGTCCCAGTTACCTGATCACATTTTTGAATCGGTCGACTGGGACCATATACCTAATTTGCTTTAATGTACAGTTAACAGAAAAATCAAGTAACTCAGGATTTATTTTATGTAGTATTACAGTGAAGTATTTTTTTAGTATTTGTGCTTTGCCTCAGTTATTATTTTGAGAGGTGCGAAAGGGTTCTCTTAGCTTCTATGTATAAATTTCTAAATACACATAAATTACCTATATAGAATGTAGGTAATTACAACGACCATGGAGTTTCAAATGTTTATTTTTATGTATTGGCCTCAATAGCCAACTAGGTCGCCATAGCCATTTGTTTGTAGAAATATTCATAAAATTCAATGTCTTCGCTATTATACCTATCAGTTGAAATAACTCTAACTGCTTATAATGCGACTCGAAACTTTTATGAAATGACTCGAAACACGACAAAAAAATCGAGTTTTATTCGAATGCTCGCAATTAGGTAGCAATTCTACGATTCTATCGATTACTTACGTCTTCATAATAGTGCGTAGCAAATTCTTCTATGCCAGCCAATAAACAAATCCAGCTAGGAATTTCTTAATTAAATATTTCGCGTAAAAAATGGTTCATCAAACTGTCTAAAGTACCTATCGCTATATAAACTATGTAGAATAGAAAGACATTTATTCATAACAACTTAAATTAACAAAAGACACACTTATAGAATAGGTACTCGTACATGTAGAGAGTTATTAGAAAAAGGCTTTAACTCAGCATAATGCTGGCTAAGCTCCGTAAGAGATTTAGCCAGCGCTGGTTTTCGACGCGTGACGTCTCTACCTACATATTTTAAAATAATGGATATAACTCCTCATGAAAGTGAAGTATGTAAAGTAGAGAGTGCATATGACTGTGTTTGCGCACACACTTGAGCACTTTAAATTAAATTTGTTTATTGATTTAGATAACAAAAGATCCATAGATTTATAGCAGATAATAAATATATAATACTGCGCTTATGGCTGTATGACTATTGACCAGTCTTCTTTATTTACTAGCCTAGCCTATGTTCAGCAGTGGACTAACATAGGCTGATGACGATGATGTTTTTTTAGTCTAGATATAAATAAAATAAATAAATAATGCTGGACAATCCACACAGCATCATCTGGCCCCAAGCTAAGCAGAGCTTGTGTTATGGGTGCTAGATGACTGATATACATAATAGAATACAGATAGTCCGATAGTCATTGCAGATCGTACACACAATTGTCCCAAGGCGAAAATCGAACCCGAACCTCCTGCGTCGCAGGCGGACCTTCGCCCACCGCGCCACAGAGGTCGTCAAAGTTATCTTATTTACCTAAAGATATCTGATGGACAAATTACTTAGCATGTCTTTGTATATCCTCTTTCTAACACCAAGCTAAACAGAGCTTGTGATACATGATACATTACATCTTTGAATAAAGTTATAAGAAAAGATTCCATTTTGACAAAACGGTCACGGTTAGCGAATCTTTGCCGCTTTGTCTAATTTTTAGAAATCGCGTTGTGCAATACACGTGTCATAGTAACGCCAATTAGCATAAAACTCGACAATTACTAGAAAGTATAACTTGTCAGACCACTCAATAGCATTGTTTAGTTTAGTTAATCCGATGATTCGATGTAGTCAAAATTACATTCGTATTGGGAAACGACGCTGGGCAGAATATTTACTTTCAAATTGGCAATCTGTATGTCCAGTCTCCTTTGATGCGTTTTTGTTTTTACCTGACTGCGCAAGAAGTATGGTTATGATTTAAAGATCGTAGGTAAACGAATTATTGCGACGACACTAATAAGCTAACTGAAAGTAGCTGTAGGTAAATGAGAGTATGTACCTATTTTACATTTTGATGAGTAATTAATCAAAGGAATTTAAAAATAATAAATATCATGATCGAAGTTTAGTTCGTCTGTGTTGTGTGAAATGCAAAAACATTGTGAATGACAGCCGGTGTTTCAGGGCGTAATGTTGAAAAACGTAATGTCGCGTTGGTCAGTACCCACCTTTAGGTATTAGACGTTAACATAATGTGTTGTTAATGAAGTCTTTCATATTTTATATATTAGGTACTATGGACCATAGTATAAGTTAAAAAAGATTTCTAACTTTTCTATGGTCTAAAATAAATGATTATAATTTCCATGATCTCGGGCCATAAAGTGACTCGGTCCTTTGGAGTAGTCTGGAGGGCTTGCGTGGGGCCGAAGCCAACAGCACATAGAGTTAATCTAAAGGCGAAGGCTACATGCATAGCGGGTATCATCCTCATTTGATACTATTATTATAATTCGTACATTTGCAAAGATAGTGATAATGATACCTTGATTTTCTGACCGTACCTTACATACCTTGCTTCTTACACAAACTACATAGGGAGGTGTGTCAAACTCCACGAATGAAACCAGCACCTCTACATTTGCGACACATTCGTTGTCACACTATATGAGTCCAACTAATTGACTGCCCAATAGGCTTACTGCAATCTGCCTACACAATAGGCACATTACGTCCACATAGAACAAAGTACGATGTAAATAACGTATCTCTGTAATTTTCCGGTAAGTGACCGCAACAATAGACGTCTTCGAGCAAACAAAAGACGGGTTGAGCATTGTTTCCAATTTAAATAATATAAAAGACAAAAGAGCGATAGCATCTGACGACGCCATTTTTGTTGTTGCAGATATGGTTGGTGTTGTCGTCATGCTGGTTTAAAAAAACATGGAATCATGGCGAATTATAATGAAGAATTACTACTTTTTTCCAAATAAATATTACATAACTATTTTTAATGATATTCCGATCAACAATAACTAGTGAGTTAAATAAAGATTTAAGTGGATTGCAATAAATTAACAAATAATTCATGCACTTAGTTTAGCGGCCGTGAAGTGATAGAGAGAGCTATAGGTATATTAGCAGACGTCACTTGCACTACGTAACATTGACATTCGAGTGGCTTGACATTGACAATATGTGTTCTTTCTTCCAACAATTACCCTTATTCTGAGAGGATGTTCTGATTTTCATCGATAAGAGATCTTATCGATGAAAATCATGAAACTCATCACTACTAATGGAATCTAATCCGTGAAGGCTATAAGTGATATTATCACAGTAGGTAAGTATATCTTTTTTTATTACGCATAAGTTATTTGATGGGCCATTTACTTGTTACGTCTCCATAAAATGTCCATAAATTAGTCCTACCAGTAAGAAGAACGGGCAATGTTAGGTGCATCGCCTCGTGCGTGATACAAGCTTGCTTTTTCTTCTTGTCTATGGTCCGGACATCAAAAGACAAAAGACACGCGGATACATTCCCGCCTTTATTCCATCTGCCATTAGAACGAGTTTGTATTTCGAATGGGGTAAATGCAACGTGGTTGCCGTGGTCGGGCAGTGTCAGCCGTCACGGTTGCTAGCGGTTGCTTCACAAGTTGCAAAAGCTGTCGTTGGTTGATGACTACACTGATATGTGTAACGGTATCTTTTTTATTACTTCACAGTGCCCGCTCCGACAATTTACTGGAGTGCGTAAATTAATACGAGTTGATTGGAACGTCTTCCTGTTATGACGTAAATTTATTGCTAGAAGAAGCTTTACTGTTTTGGGTGAGTGAGCTCGATCATGTTGTCTTTTCTACTAATGGACCAACTTGCCAGAGCTGATATATATAAATAATAATTAATAAATAAATAATGCTGAACAATCCACACAGCATCATCTAACCCCAAACTAAGCTTGTGTTATGGGTAGATACGAGGTGACTGATATACATAATACCTACATACGAGTACATGATAATGTATAAGAAACGACCAGAACACCCGAAATAAATATCTAGAGATCGTACAAACATTAGTCCCGAGGTGGGAATCGAACCCGCTAACTCCTGTGTCCCAAGATCCACAGAGGTCGTCAATAAGCTATAGACAACGAATTAACACAATTAGGTTTCCCAGATATATAGGAGACTTTCAAAGTTTGGCATGGCAATTAGGTCTTATCTGGTTTTGACTTATAAAATAAGTAGAAGTTGTCTTTTAACATCTCATTTTTTAATCTTACTTTGTATCTTACTATCTCTTATAATCAATAATCAAAGTTTCTAAAACGGGAGAAGTCTTTGTTTTTCTAATAAATAATTGAGCTCAGCATTTTTTACTCTATAGTTGAGCTGTTCAAAATTCAAACAACGAATGCAGAGCGGAAAGAATTTGTCCCGAAATTGGTCAGTTCACCCCAAGGCGAGCACTAAGAAGTGTGTGGTGTTATTATGCAAATGTGTGGTCATAGCCGAGGGGACACGACTTAGGATACAATAGGGTTACATGGTGGGGACTGTTACGTTTTCAAGAAATTCTTAAAAATCTCTCTAGCAGTAGAACTCAACAAACTCTATCTAGCTAGATCATCATCTAGCTAGATAGAGTTTGTTGAGTTCTGTTGAAAGTTTCAAACTTACTTTTTTATCGAGAAAATCATTAAGAAAAAGTTTTTGAAAATACATTACTGTTGGATGTTATAAACATAATTATTCAAGTTTGATCAAATTAAATTATTATGTACTCTAATGTAATAATTTTATCTGATTTAAATGTGACATTTATATTATTTTTGTATGTTTTATGGATTGTTAATTCGAAATAAATGACTTAATAAAATAATAATTATGTAGTTAAACAGCGACAACACAATAATTACCTAATTAATTTCTTAAATACATATTTGTCAGTTCTTTCCGAGTGAAATTGTACCAAAAGACCGTCGATTATGCGGCTCCATGTAAGACAGCCATAAGGTTTGAAGGCGGTGACGGAATGTCAAAAATTTTGCTTCAAATTTGGAATGCGACTAGCAGTCACCTCCAAGAACGCCCTTGGGACAAAAATCATAACTTGAGACAAAATTGAGATGAGAATTCGTGCTTCTAATTTTGAAAATGACTCACTTTTAGGCTTTGAGACTTATCTTCATTTCATTTTGAACTTTCATTCTCGTAGTTTGTTCTAAGCTACGTTTATAATGTATCTCCTTTATACTTTTCAGGGATTTTAAATTTAGAATTTGTTACTAAAGATATTTAAAAACGTCTTGTTTTTTGTCAACAGCCAGTCACCTCAAAACAATGTAATTTTCCACCGGCCGACCAAAGAGGTCTCACCTTATCTCCCATCTGTATTACCACCAAGTAGGTGGGTAATAAAAGTGTATAATTTGAAATCTCGCAGCGACGGTGGTGACCGCTGGTGAAGCCTTCTGTGACCGTTCTGCTACACAGAGAACTGAATAATTCATAGTTCAGGCAATTAAATGTCTTACGACAGTAAAAACTGGCACCATCCCATAGGATTTAGAATGGAAAAAGTTGTGTTGCAAGAAAAAGGTAAGAAAGGGGAGAAATTGTATGTGATTATTTAAATATAGGGACATTGACAGTGAGTTGTCTGGGAGAGGTCGTTGACACTGCGTGCAACGTACCAGAATAGGTACCATAGCGTTTTCAACGAAATTCATGCATCACTAAGGTAAAATGTTTGCAAATTGACGACCTCTGTGGCGCGGTGGGGGAAGGCCCACCTGAGGCGCAGGAGGTTTGTGAATTCCATTCCCGTCTCGGGACAAATGTTTGTAGATCTGCGGATATTTTGTTTCGGGTGTTCTGGTCGTTTTCTACATAGGTATATAAACCTAATAAAAAAAATGTATTGTATTATGTATATCAGTTATGTAGTTCCTATTTCATAACTGCTCAGCTTAGCTTGGGGCTAAAAAATGCTGTGTGAATTGTCCAGCATTATATTATATTATTATTATTGGCATCATCATCATCCACAACCCATGGTATCCCGAATGAATGAATGAATGAATGAACACTTTATTGTACCCAAAATAATGCCTTATATCTACATCTTACATAATAACAGAACAATAGGGGGCTTATCGCTTAAAGCGATTTCCAGGCAACCAGGGATGGAGAAAAAAATATATTATACAAAGAGTTGGTAGAGCACAAACAAAAAGTAATAGAAAAGTAAAAAAAAAAAAATAAAGAATACAAACTTAATACATTAATTTTTTCAGATTATAGATATATTTTTTGTATCCGATTTTGGGGTATAAAGTCTATACCACAGTACCCAAACTGTGGTATAGACTTTATAGCCAACATGAGAAATTAAGTCAGTAGGACCTACGGAGTATGCAATTTCAGGACATAAATCTTTGTCTTTGATCTGACGCCTGAGTTTAGTTTCTATGTGGCATTTAATTTTAATAACTCCGATTAAAAATTTCGTGAAATCCACCAAAACGCTCACCTAAATCACTGGATAATTAATACCTACATTTAAACTTAAACTAATAATTGCATTTGATCCAAGGATTACGGAGAGCCTGTAATCTTTTGCAATTTTCTCTTAATCGTTCAAGTTTTATCCCTCCATTTTACCCAGACCCCTGATGTTACCCTGTTGGATTACAAATGCAAGTAAATTGTGGTTTATGGGGTTTTTTGTTGGCTGGCTGATGGTAAACGGTACCTCGAGACATTTGGACTTATGTGATAATGCTAGGGCAAAGAAATTTGATAATTCGCGGTTAGGGAAACGATCGCTTTAATCATAAGGGTCGCATAGTTAGTGGACCATTTATGGAATACAGGAGGCATAGAGTTGTAGAAATTTCTTGAGACTAGATTTTTTTTAATGAGATAAATTTTATTCATGTTCCATTTTGTTTAATAGTTAGCTATATAGGTAGGCTAGATTTGGTACACTTGGTTTTTGGCTTGGAATTATTTCGGTTTAAAAAAAACTTAGACATACAAAAAGTTCCTAAAAATAATGCTTACGCTATACCTCCGGGGCTGGTAGGCGGTAAGTATAGTAGTATCTTTGTAGTTATAACCTATTTGAATAGCCTACCTCTTTGGTACCTACAACAGTTATCACGTAGCTATAGTTATTACGCAGACATCAAACTTTATGCCGATGTTATAAAATAAAAAAAAATTAATTGGATCGTAAAATGTAATAGTATTTAGGTACATACTTTAAGCGCTTCCAAATCATTTTGATTGCTTTAATCAGCCTGAAAATTAAGTGTGTCCTCTTTTGTCTTTGGAACTCTGAAGATGCACAGAATGGCAACTCCACTGATTTTCTACGGTCACGGCACTCGACCATTTATCAGAGACCCGTCAAAATCTAATTGTCCCGCCTCGCTAACCGTCATGACCGTAATTATGCCCTTATTTTTTTCGAGAAACCGATTTACAAGTTTTTTGTTCCATAGACAATCGAGCAATTTCGGATGTTTCGAATATTTGTGCGATTATTGGTTTGAGAACTGAGCGAGACATTAAAGAATTTATGTGACAATCGATAAAAAATATTTAATAATAAAGTTTCAAATTATTTGTGCGATATGAATTTTTGGGCAGGGTTTCGCCTCTGAAACGACTTTTGATCACGTGCAAAAAGGATAGGCATTAAGTACATTCTTAGGGCGATGTTCTCCGAGTTATAATCAGACGATCAGCAGCTTTTCCGGTTAACTTTGAAAATGACCTGCCTAGTTCTTTGTAGGTCTTGAATACGTAAAGTAAGTAGGTATTAAAGTTTTATTTCTATGCTGTTGGTGTCGTTTTTCAAATAAATATAATACAACCTCCGAATACTCAAATGCAACTCACATTAGCTAGTCTGAAGACGTGGTTCTTTTACATTTTTCAATGGCAATCTGTCAATAACACACTTCAGACGTGTATTACATTTATTTATAGAGTTGATAGTACTGTAATGATGGTCGAAAAGCAATCTATAAGTTCTCATAACATTTTACCATAAAAAGACAAATAGGTTTCAGTAGGCCGGTCCAATACAAAATTTGTAGATAAATTGGTAGCCATTTAATAAAATTACATGGCTTTAATAGCATCCTAAGCAACAAAAGGCGTTCCTAATCGTCTTTTCTTATTTAGGGGCTGTACCCGCAGCCGGGGGTAGTTATTAGTGAACGGTAGAAAAATTACACTAGTTTAAAAAACAGAAGGTTATTGAGGGTAACTGTTGATGACGGTGGCCCATCGAAATCGTGTCGAGCCAATTCAATATATAAAAAAAACTAGCGGACCTTCCCGGCTTCGCACGGTTTTAGTACGGATCCCTAACTTTTTTGAAAATATAATATAGCCTATGTTCACCGGGGATAGTGAAGATTCCCAACGGTGAAATATTTTTTAAAATCGGTCCAGTAGTTACGGAGCCTATTCATTAAAAACAAACAAACAAAAAATCAAACCTTTCCTCTTTATAATATTAGTATAGATTACAGTAACTAAGTACTGAATAAGGTTTTTGTTATTCATTATATAGTGCGTTGCGTAGGCCCTCGCTCTAGGGGTTATCTCTAAGAAATTAATTAATATGCAAAAAACACACAACAGAACACTTGATTTCGTGGATTGGTTAGAGCGTACTTACTGAGGGAAAAGTTGCGGGTTCAAGTCCTCCTTGCTCTTATGCTCTGCTATCAAAAAACATGTAGGTATCAGCTATTAAGCCAATTAAAATAACGAGAAGTAAGCCTAAGTTATTATTGTGTTTTATCGAACAAGTCATGGGTTAATAAATGATAAATAAAAACCATTTATTACAATACCAATAGCCATATTTATTACTATAAATTGAAATTTAAAATGTATACATAAATATATTTTTTTACGAAATTAGGTTTTAGAAAGGATATTATGAAAATATTAGAGGACACTGTGTTGAAAGTAGGAACACCTAGTACATATTTTTTATTACTTTTTGGATTCTATTATTATTTACCATTAACTATTTATATAAGAATATATTTTTATTATTTAGTTTCTATTATTTATGTATCTTGTGTAATTAAGTGCTTATTTTCATTTTCTTTGAGTTTATAATCTACCTTGATATAATAGTAATTTTGTTTTGATTTTTAACATTTAAACTTGCTATTTGACTGTCTGTTTAAAAATATCCATGTATAAAATGTAAATCCGTCATTGGTCGTAGGAGAAACAAGGAATTTTAAGTTTGTCTAGAATAAGGACTGTGGATTTTGTTAAATAAATAAATACTGTGAGATTGCTCAAATCATTGGTTGAAAGGTTGCCTGGAAGAAATCGCTCTTAGCGATAAGGCCGCCCATTGTGCATCTGTATCTTTGTTTGTTTGTTCTTTACTGTTTTTTTCTGTGTTTGATGTGCAATAAAGCGTATTTGTATTGTATTGTCATTATTATGTAGCAGTACACAGCGATTGAATTGTAAGCCAAATGCAAAATTGCACAAGCTATTGAAATAGGGATAGGGTAATAGGGGGGAAGGTACTACAAGAATATATCACCAATATATAAATGTTAATTACCAATACTTTGGCGTATAAGAAATATAAACCGACTCCAAATTCATGTTTAGTGATAATGAGTTTGGAAGTATTTTTAAACCCACGGAACATGTATCAATTCAAAATAAGGCTTATCTATCTCAAGACGGCCTTTTGATTGTGATAATATTCTGAAACAATATAATTTTGTTTCTTTATATCCACCCTAGGTATAAATAAATAAATAAATAATGCCGGACAATTCACACAGCATTATCCAGCCCCATGGTAAGCAGAGCTTGTGTTATGGGTACTAGATAACTGATATACATAATACAATATATTAAATAGATAGATATTTTTTATTATACATAGAAAACGACCAGAACACCCGAAGCAAATATCTGCAGATCGTACACACAATTGTTCCGAGGCGGGAATCGAATCAACCTCCTGCGTCGCAGGCGGACCTTCGCCCACCGCGCCACATCGGTCGTCAAAAGTACATGCTACACCTTGATGTCGTTAAGTTCTATACATTTATAAAAGTTATACCTATTACAATTTTATTATATAACACAAACTAACTTTTGACTTATAACAAGTGACGCAGCTAAAATACCCAAACAAACCAGTCTCCAAGCACATACAGAATCTCACGTTCAACATGATTAGATTCCCATTTGAAGCAGGACTCGAGCTATCAATCACTTCCCGGGATAATTATAGGGATTAAGGAGAGTCCCTACGTCCCAGGTACGTGGACGTCGGCCCTTTAATAGGACCAAAAACGGTATGCTGCCCCGCGCTTCGGAATTAAAGAGTTTTTAATCAAACGCGATGGAGTCATGCATTATAGTGATTAAAAGTAAAAAAACGTTGGCCATACATCAAAGATGAAAAGCTATGTCATACAACACACATACATAAGGTATGATGGAGCAATTAGGAAAATAATCGAAATTAATCTTGTCAAAATTTCATATTTCTTAATGTTGGCATTTTCCTAAATATTTCTAATCTGCCTACCAACATTGGAAAAATATACCTAATTACTCAAAAATGTTTCCGGGTCAATTATTTCTAACAAACTTTGGCTAAAATAGTGCACAGAAAAGAATTGAATACCGCCAAGTATTATTTCACTGGAGTATGAAATAACATTGTAACTTGTAAAAGTGTTGGTACATAGTTACAATGTTGTATAGTCGACATAGTCGCTGTTCGACTAAAAGCCCATTTTTTTATTATTAGGTATACATATACACAAATAAACAAATACCTTTAACATCTAAAACAATTAGCGACGAACACCAATTTTCTAAGGCGAAGCATCGAAGTAGATAATAACAAAAACCGCAGTGGCCCAACAAACGTATTATTTGCGGTTTGGTTTAATTGAGAAGGCCCCTGTTTGAAATTAAATGGAGGCATCTATTCAATGCGCTTGTCTTTTGTTTTTTTAATATTTGACATTTTTGTGTTGTTGTTGCCCTCTCGTAAGGTCGGATAAATTATGGGGTAACGCTATTGACGCGATGATTGAGACAGGGCGCTATGGCGCTCATTAGGGGAGGCATATGTCCAGCAGTGGACTACTATAGGCTGATGATTGATGTATTCACTGCTTATCATCGTCGTCGCGCAATTGTCGACTGAAGTGGCGCACGCAGCGGACGAAGGTCAGCCAGCGAAGCGGGTCGTTGCGGTTTCGAATCCCGCCTTGGGACAAATGTTTGAACGATCTGTAATGTATGTATGGGTGTTCTGGGTATTTCTATTTATAATAAATGTAATGTATTGTATTATGAATATCAGTCATTTAGTACCTATAATACAAGCTCTGCTTAGCTTGGGGCTAGGTGACGTGTGGATTGTCCAGCATTAATTATTTATAGAGTAGTAGATTGAACCATGTGCGTCATAGGCAATGAATGTGTTAAAATTAATTACCATCTGCTTTTCTGGCATACAGCAAAGAATGTTTGTAATGTATTGCTAGAAGCTAAGTTTATATTTCATAATCATATTAAATGTGTGTCCCTAAACCATAAAAAGATAAAACAACTCCCTAAAAATATCAGTCTAATTCCAACACTGTTTTAAACCAAAACACAACACATTGATGCTGTCAATACTCATTATTAAAAGCCAAAAATAATGATGACAAAACACTAGCGACACGCGCAGTTGGAAACACAGATTTTCAAAACAGCTGAGTAAGTCATATTGAAACAAATTAACGGCTTCTGTGGCGCGGTGGGCGAAATTCCGCCTGCATACTACAGGAGGTTGCGGGTTCGAATCCCGCCTCGGGTCAAATGTGTGTACGATCTGCAGATATTTGTTCCGGGTGTTCTGGTCGTTATTTTATGTGTAATAAAAATATCTATCGATGTAATCTACGGTAAGTACCCATAACACAAGCTCTGCTTACCTTTGGGCTAGATGATGTTGTGTGGATTGTCCAGCATTATTTATTTTCATATGACAGAAAAATGTATACTACCGGCGCGCGGCGGCCTATACTTAATAGGTGTATCACTGGGGTTACGTGTTCTTGAGTAGAGACCGCGATTTGGCAAACGTAACTAGTGTACGCCTACCGGCCAGGTGGGATGACGACCTGCGAAAGACTGCGGGTAGATGCTGAATCCGTCAAGCTTACAGGGCGTTGCTGTGACACTCATTAGGGGAGCTTTATGTCCAGCAGTGCACAAGTAAAGGCTGATAATAATGAGGCATACGGTTGGCCATAGATACAGCTGCGTCAAAAACACCTAGGTACTAAAACATTCTAACTCAATACATGAAATAAACACAACAATGGCATTTAAATCTCGAGCTCTATAAATTCTGGTACTAAATTTTTCAGCGGCGTAAGAACATTGTGCTTGTCCAAGTTACCTATTAGTAATACACCAGCTAACTTCGCTTAGCCTGTGCTTAAAACGAAAGCTTTCATACACCCCACCAAAATAGAAGGCAAATTGACAGATGACAAATTAGAACGTTAACACTACGGTCATGGCTAACATCCACCAGTCTAACAAGACCCATAAATATCCTCTAAACCTCCCAAAATATCAAGAGAAGGCTCACCCTTAGAGGTCGTGGTAGTATGGATGGTAGGACTTAATATTTCTACAAGACTAAATGTGATAAAATACATCAAGACATTGTCGTTAGAACAAGATAAATGGCACCAAGATGTTGGTAACATTAAAAAAGATTAGTTTGTGTGTATGTTTGTAAACATATTATGTTCCGGAATCATTTTCTTTGTAAAGTTTTTAATAAATTGGATAGTTGATGAGTTTGGGGGATGTGGTTATGAATGTATTGATGTGGAATGATTGTTGATGTAAGAATGCGTACTATAATTTGATGGGGTCCTTAAAAAATCTTACAAATTGACTATCTGACAACCTCTGTGGCGCGGTGGGCGAAGATCCGCCTGTGACGCACGAGGTTTCGGGCTTGATTCCCGCCTCAGGACAATTGTTTGTACCATCGGCAGATAATTGTTCAGGGTGTTCTGGGTATTTTCTATATTCATAAAAAATATCGATTTATGTAGTGTATTGTATTAAGTATGTCAGTCATCTACATATGACGACCGATGTGGCGCGGTGGGGGAAGGTCCGCCTGCGACGCAGGAGGTTGCGGGTTCGATTCCCGCCTCGGAACAATTGTGTGTACGATCTGCAGATATTTGTTCCGGGTGTTCTGGTCGTTTTCTATGTATAATAAAAAATACCTATCTATATAATATATAGTATTATGTATATCAGTTATCTAGTACCCATAACACAAGCTCTGCTTACCATGGGGCTAGATAATGCTGTGTGAATTGTCCAGCATTATTATATTATTATTTATATGTAGTACCCATAACATAAGTTCTGCTTAGCTTGGGGCTAGATGATGCTGTGTGGATCGTTCAGCTTTATTTATTTATTTATCTCATTAGTTCGTTTAAGGTCAAAGCTGCTGCCAAGACAGTTATGTGTCAGAAATATCAAAATACATATACTGCAAATTGAAGCCTGACCTGAGTAAAATTAATAAAATAAGAATACCACATTCTCCTCCAAAAACAACAGCAACCACCTAATTCCCTAAACCACTCTATTCTGTATATCTTATATTTTCCTTGTAATTTTTTTTTCTTGTTTTTATTATTTTCTTACCATGTAATGTGTCGTGCTATGTGTTATGTATGGTGTCAAATAAATGTATTTTCTTTCTTTCTTTCTTCTAATCTTAATCAGAGTTACCTTCAAAAGCGCAAAGAAAAAGGGCTCTCACAATAGGTAGAAAGGTCGACCCTCAGAGTGCATGGGTGTGGCGAGCTTAAATTTTCGCATTGACAGCTGAAACTGCCCTTAGGGACCAGACGTGCTTTTAGTGCCTTTATTCGTTAAAGAGCAGGTACATGGCAGGTTGAAGTGGTCAGGATCATTTTGTTTTGTTTCTGTTATTTAACTTTTTTTTAGATTATCGTGGTTTGTGGGTTCGTTGTTAGCCGACATCGTCACTTTCCATTAGGTTTTTCATTCTGTAAAATGATCCATAAGTGTATAAAACTGAAGCAATTGGCATCAAAAAACTCTATCAAACTCGACTAATTGTTAGGCTCAACACAAGCTTGACAAAAAAAAGGATATGTTATGTCTCAAAAATCTTCATACGAAAAGACTTAAATGTTTGATTAATTTAGTTTAGTTTACATTTTCTATGTATCTCCTCTGCAGCGCGCAGCAGTGTTGAGTTTTCCATACATCGTCATTTAATTATGATTCATTAAATATGTCTAACTTCTGCTCAGATTTTTTTCACCCTGGAATGAAATAAATTGTATACAAAACTGAGTCGATCGAAATCATTTTAGATAAACATGACTCATTTTTAGAACTTTTTTGTACAAGTGTAATGACTCACCAAGAAAATATTAACATAAACGTTTAAAAAAAAATCTAGTACCTGCCCCGGTTATGGTTGCCCCTATACTGTCCTAGTTGAAAAACCACTGAACGTATATGGAGGGATCGTACAGTAGTTTCGCTATTCCATTACAAGAAAAGAAATACTTGACCACGTCAAAAGACCGTCTTCACACCATGGTTAATGCGGCATCTAGTTTACGAGTTGTACTGTTATTTGTGACCTTTGAGAGCGGAGGCAATGTATGAGTATTGTTATTTTTGGTCAAGAATTCTTTACTCGGTCCCATTTCTCTGAGCGTTCTGCCTCCAAATATCTAAGACGTCCATTAAGGAGTCTGGGAATAAAAAGGCCACCTTTATTTATTAATTCGTTTGCGCTAAACATAAAACTAGCACAGTTGATACTACTACTGTGATGATTTTTCATAGTTGCAAAGCAAATGAAGTTTTAAAAGAAACAGATAAAAAGAAGAGGCATACGAAAAAGACATGAAAACGTATCATCATCATCAGCCTATATTAGTCCACTGCTGGACATAGGCCTCCCCTAATAAGCGCCATAGCGCCCTTTCTTCAGCTTGGCGCATCCAGCGTCTACCTGCAGTCCTTCGCAGGTCGTCATCCCACCTGGTCGGAGGGCGTCCTACACTACGTTTACCGAGTCGTGGTCTCCACACAAGAACACGTTTGCCCCAGCGGCCGTCGTTTCTTCGCGAGATATGGTCAGCCCACTGCCACTTCAGCTTGCTAATTCTCAGATTCTGAAAACGTATACTGTAAGCGAAACACATGTCTAACCTATCATATTTAAAACACCAGAGTAGTCCAATATCAAATATAATTACATGCATGGTCAATACGTCAAATCAACACCCAGTCATACAAGTTTTGTCACAAAGAAGAGGAAATCTTGATCACCTTGTTATTAAATTTACATAACAATAGAACATCAAAAACTTGTGGCAGTCATTTGTTTTCATCAATTTGAATACCAAATACAATCTCAATTTATCTAAATATCACCATATTTACACTTCACAATGGGTTGTTATATTGTATTCACTAGTTATTATGATTTATAAGATTTTGTGGAAGATTTAGTTAAATAGACTTGGTATATTTACTCTTATTGTGCGTTAAAAAATGTTTTAACAATATTTTATTATGAAATACAATTTTTAATGTTCTTTGTGTTGCGGCTGTCAAAATATTTGACAGACGCTTGACACTACAAACGGGATCAGCTATCAATCAATGTTGTACGAAATTACATGCATTGTTCCTCTCACCCATATGTCTCCGCTCCCCAAATTGATGTTCCTTTGACTAACTTTTCAGAGGTTTTGACAGAAAGTATTGAGACCACATTGACCCTTAAAAAAATGAATGAATGAACACTTTATTGTAAACAAAATAACACCTTATATCTAAATCTTACATAATAACAGTACAATAGGCGGCCTTATCGCTTAAAGCGATTTCTTCCAGGCAACCAGGGATGGAGAAAAAGATATATTATACAAAAGTAGGTAGAGCACAAACAGTAACAGAGAAGTAAAAAACAAAGAATAAAAACTTAATACATTGCATGCAATACAAAACTACTTAAATTAAAACTAACCTAAAAGAAAAAAAAAACAAATAAGAATAACTGAATACAATAAGAAGGTACCACAGAAATAAAATTTCGATAAAATCTGATCACTGTTGAAGCAGGAATAAGAATCTGAATAAGAAAGAGGAGAATGAAGGCTTAAATTATTGTTCAACTAGCTGCGCCCCGAGGTTTCACCCGCGTGGTGATAGATATTTTGGATAATATACAATATATCTTTATAAATTGTAGCCTATGTGTTATTCTGATGTATAAGCTATATTATTGTAAAGTAACAAACATCCATGCATACTTACAAACTTTCGCGTTTATAATATTTTAAGTAGGATGGATGATAAATTTTGACAGATGGAAAAATATGTGATAGTGTTTTTGATATTCTGATGATGCATCACGGGTCATAACAATGTAATTGAATAAAAATGTACAGTGCACCCAAGTGACAACGATTTTAAACATGTCAAGAAATGAATCTAAGGTTCTGACATACTTCTTTGACAATATCAAAGAAAGCATTATGACAATTCTTCAAGATATCTTAGGAATATTGAAAAATTTGTACAAAGGTACAAACGGATTGTTCATAGTTTAGATAACGGAGTAACTAAAGCGAAAAAGGATGGAAATATTTCACATACAAACCACAAACAAAAGCCTCAGATCAATTAATTACCTTATTGATGGGCAAAGGGCACAGCACCGATGTCGTGCGCTAAGCAATATTGACAGACTCATTACTTGCACTGTCTTAGGGGGAGGGTTGTTAAGATATGGCTATTAATGGTGATATATTTTCTTTATTGCTGTAGGTGAAAAAACATGACGTGGACAATGAAAATGGACACGTTGTTAAACACAATGGCATAGTTTTTATATTGCAAAGGTCAAATAATATAACGAAAAGTTAACGGAAGAACAAGTAATGTGCATTGTTGATTTGAATTATGTTACAGAGACACGAATGTGATCTCCTATAATATATACATAACAAACACTGAATGAGAGAAAAACGCACCATTTCTACAAAGAAATTTCTTGCCCATCTGCGACCCAGCATAGCCGATTACATCACAAAGTTACGAAGAAAAACTCGGGCAAAATATGATACCTCATCAAGACCAAAGATTTCCCCATGATTTACAGCACCAATTTGGGCCCAAAGAGGTCCGAATACAAGTGGACAGTCGCCTCTATCTGATCAAACATGTCGTAAATAATACTCGGCCTGTATTTATCATGGCCCCGCGAAAACGTATTAGGATTTATGGGCCAGAAAAATATCGCCCAGAGCAGTTTTGGTTAATTTTGTTTGATTTTTGGTTCTAGGAAGATATTTGTTGTGGTCATTTGGGCATTATGATTTGTCAGAATTTATTAAAATAAATCACGCCCAAATTATTATTATATGAATAATTTATAATTCTATGGTACTAAACTAACGCGCTTTTTTGTTGACTGTACTAAAATTCACCCAAAGTAAAAGTGATGTGAGTTGCAGAACGAAGAGTGTATGTAGCTTTTTTACGATTCGTCAACTCACACCAGTTGGGACAAGAATCATGGTGTGAGTTGACGAACGACTCGTTCAATATATATTTTTAAAGACAAATCTTAACCTGTGTCATATTAATTGTAAACACTGAATATTGCTGAAAAGTCGATTATGTGCTTTTGTTTCAAAACACTAAGTACTTTAACTTTTTCTAGTAACTTAGATTCTCACGTTGAACTTTCCAAATGTTTGTTCTCTGTCTTTCTTGGATCCTAATTTTACTCGTAATACCTTCGCTTGTCATATTGAGCTCCCCTACAATTTGAAGGACATAATACTCCACAGTAGTAATAACTAATTGTCACTTGAAAAACATTTCTCACAGCAGGCAGCATTAAAGACAGGAAGACGATACGTCCAGTGGGTACATTAGCATTAAAACGGTCACACAATTACGTTGTGATTAGTATGTCGCCGAGAAGTGAATTCATTAGTTCAGCTCACCTGATTTTATTTAATTAAAGGGCTGACTTGAGTGTGCATGTAAAGGTTAAAAAAGACGTGGAAGTGAAGGTTAAAATAAATAATTTTATAGTGTAGACTGAGGTGTTGGTGAGCAGACAAACTATTCAATTTGGATGGACAGGTATAAAAGGAAACGCCGTTGAGCGTCAAGCTGAACAAGGCATATCATTTCTTGCACTATTTTCTCAACATATTTAATCATCAGCCTATTACTAGTCCGCTGCCTGACAAGGGGCTGCCTGATGAGCGCCATAGCACCCCGTCTTCACCTTACTGCATCCAGCATCTTCTAGCCATCTTTCACAGGTTAATCCCATCTAACCTGAGGGCACCTGGGTGTACGGAAATATTTATCAATAAAAGAGAATCCCCGATAAAAGACAAAGTTTAACGTTAAACAGTCGTTAAACTGTGTTGCAAGTGGACCTCTGTAAAAAATAAGTTAAATGTCCTGAGCAGCGGAGCGACTCGGTCTCAGACGATGTCACCGGTCTCTATGTTAATGTGGATAATATAAATAAATGTTTTTTAACAGAATTGTGGAGCTATTATGACATGTGATGACCAATAGAGAGGTTCTGCCGACTGTAGATACATTTGATTCAATAATATGCATCCAAAGGTTCGGTAATGTCAAACAGGTAGAGACCGGAAGCCGCTGTACCTACTTTATATGCGTTTATAACATATCGATACGGAACCCTTGAACGTAACGACGATCTACTCATGGCTAAGTTGCCCACTTCACTTTGGGGACAACTGGCCCGAATCAAAAACAATATCAAGATACTTTTGATTCGGGCGAGCTGAACGCTATGCTTTTTAGAAAATAACACGCAGGCGAGTTTCTTCGCGGACGATAATGTAACCCTGTGTTTACAGTGGCCGTTACTTAACGGGGTTATTAGGAAAATAACGTCTCAGCTCCGGACTTATCGATGTTTCTATTATCCTTTAGGATTAGATATTGGTATTTAGATATTGGTCTCTCACAAGACGCGACGTCTTGTGTCAGAGACCAATATCTAAATAATATATAAAAAATAATAAATAAATAATTAAATAATGCTAGACAATTCACACAGCATTATCTAGCCCCATGGTAAGCAGAGCTTGTGTTATGGGTACTAGATAACTGATATACATAATACAATACATTACATAGATATAATTTTTTTATTATATATAGAAAACGACCAGAACACCCGGCACAAATATCTGCAGATCGTACACACAATTGTTCCGAGGCGGGAATCGAACCCGCAACCTCCTGCGTCGCAGGCGGACCTTCGGCCACCGCGCCACATCGATCGCATAAATAGAGTATCGAGAAAATAGTCAATAACGCCTAATAAATGTCGGGCTTAAGAAGTTAGGCTTTATTATTTATTGTATGTTATAATTCTGTGTGACTTATTTATTTTAAATTGATAGTTTTTCGTGTGTTAGAGTGAACTATTATTATTTAATGTTATAGTTTGGTTTATTTTTTATTATTTATTGTGAACAGAAAGTACACTATCGCATTAGGTGTACTTGTAATAATAGGTGTACAATATTTTAAAAAAATACGAAGTTAGAGAGCCCCTTGTTACTTACACTTTTCCGAGTCGAAAGCACCGAAGACACTGAGACCGAGAGATAGTTTACTGTTTTGGGCCATCCTGTTTCAAATGTATGCAAGTCTACGATACATATCAAAAAGCGGGTGAAATGTCTTGATCAGCAGAGCGACACGCTCTCGAATTGTCTCGGGTCGCCGTATGTTAATGCAGTAATTATACCTCATTTACATAATACGTCCGAGACAACGGAACGGAGACGGGAAGGTGAATTAAACTGAAGAACGGTTTAGCCACTTGTTTTAAACGTGATGCTTAGTAATTTGATGTTTTTACAAAAAACTAAATGCCGACTCGGTATTACTTTAGATTAACACAGTTTATTTTAAGTTCTGTGGGACCAGTAGGAATAGTACTTATGGGGGGGGGGGGGGTTAGTAATAAAGATCAGAATCTGAGATAAACTTGATTAATTAATGATTATGGTGTACAATAAGGAATTTTTCTATAGCACATCTTCCATCATAGCCTGTTGCAGCGTTGGATCGCGAGGAGTGGAAGGATAAAAGGGAGGCCTTTGCCCAGCAGTGGGACAATAATAGCTCAAAATAAATAATAATTGTATTGTAAACAAGTTTACAATACAATTATTATTTATTTTGAGCTATTATTGTCCCACTGCTGGGCTCGACCATCAAAGATTGGCTCGCGGATATGACACTTCGTTAAACAAAGAACCAATTACCAGCCTGCTGAAACGACAGTGGGCAGGCCCTGGCTGCATGGTCCATCACACAAGTTCCCTGAAACGTCTCTGATTGTACGGCGCCAGCAGAGCCTCCATAAAGCGGTTTACAATAGCTCATTGAGCAGTAAACTCGGCTCATGATCGTCGTAAAACGATGACAGATGCTAACGACACGCCAACGAGAGCCTGTAAAAACTTGGAATTCCGTAAAGTAAGGCTGGTGTTATATAGGTCCTAAAGTTCGCGGAAACAACGGTTGACATATTCCATATATACAATAAATTAAACATAATGGTTGGTTTATCCATTAAATTTTGATCCCACGTTTACCAGCGACATTTTATTAGATAAAAACCAAAACCTCCTCCAGAGTTTAATATTATTATACTCATTTATTATCAAACTCAGAATCCATGAATCCATATAGCAAAATCTATCTTCCAAGTTTAATTACGATTTTTTCCGCTTTTATCATTCATAGGTCCGATTCTCGCAAAGATTTCTAACTTTCAAGGTCAAATGTCGGTTTCATATGTCAACTTTTGGCGTATTACGTATGTCATTTAAATATTATTATTCATACAGCTTAGCTTTGTCTGAAATTTGAGGTATACATTTTTTGCATCGTCACTGAGGCATAAAATAAAATTCGATCATTTGTCCATACCCTGCCTAAAGATTAAAAATAAAGTCCAGCCTGCACACGTTCACCTGTGCAGGCTAGGCTAGAGCCTTCATAAACAAACAAACAAATTATCTCGAGCGTCATTACCTTTCATCAGTGTGCACCATACTTAATATGCCCCAGCCAGACTGCAATGCAGTGTCTCTAGCAATAGCTTGATCATTTTGCAAGCTAATTTTAAGGTCAAGAAACTGATTTACTTTCGTTAGCATTGGCTTTTTCACATGGGATGTTAAAATGTATGAAAAACTTTTACATACGTTGTGTATATTTGGCAGCGCATCAGCATTGTCATACAGCAGGGCAATGCAAACCGCGTCTTGGGGAAGCTTCCGACTCGTGTTGATATGCATCAGTGTAGATACTCGTACCTTGTTTGCAGGTAGCTGAATTATTTAAATTGAAAATACTAGTTCTAATTTGTTTATATTATTTGATTGTAATTTTCAATAAAGTATCTACTATTTGGATTGTGTTTATATGCAGGATTCGGCCCCAGCCCGTTTGTAGAATGGCTAGGCCAAATAAAAAAAAAAGAAGATATAAAATCTGCATTTGTTTTGAGAGAACCCAATTATTTGATACGACGAGACAGCTAAGACAATTTTAGCCGTTGAACGGTGACCATTAAACAATCCGCATAGTTGAATCGCGCCGTTTTCCAATCGGCCTCGCCACTCTACAAACGGGCTGATTCTACGACCCAACAGCGACGTATCTGAAATATTCCGAATCAAGAGTGAATAGACGATTCTAAATAAGCTACTCGCACCTTAAGCAATACTGATACCGTGCAGACATTGTATCCGCTCTACCGCTTTAATACTAGTCCAATAATGAGTCCGCGAAGTAATTATAAAGATGCCATTAACGTTTTCTTTTGGTCCTTTTAAGATAATGAAGCGTGCGGTGCGCGGGATGATAGGTAGTTTACGATCGACCTGTGATGTGGTTATTGGGTCCGTTGCTATAGACAATAATAAATAATAATGCTGGACAATCCACACAGCATCATCTAGCCCCAAGGTAAGCAGAGCTTTTGTTACGGGTACTAGATATATCAGTCATGTTGTACCCATAAAACAAGCTCTTCTTAATACAATAGATTCATCATCATCATCATCATCAGCCCACTGCTGGACATAGGCCTCCCCCAATGAGCGCCATAGCGCCCTGTCTTCAGCTTGCCGCATCCAGCATCTACCTGCAGTCTTCCGCAGGTCGTCATCCTACCTGGTCGAAGGGCGTCCTACACTACCTTTACCGAGTCAATAAATAATAATACAATAGATTACAATGATAGATGTTTTTTATTATACATAGATACCAGAACATCTGGAACAAATATCTACAGATCGTACCTACACACGATTATTCCGAGGCACGAATCGAACCAGCAAAATCATGCAGTCGGACCTTCACCCACCAAGCCACCAGAGGTCATATATTATAATAGATTTTGGTCTTCTTTCCTCCGCTTTCGCTAATGCCCATCGACAATACACCCAAGGCGACGACCACCTAGACACCAACAGATAACATCAAAAGCTAGAATTCCATGTAAATCTACCAGATAACTGCAAAAACCCAAATGTCGTGCACAAGTAGTCGCCTCGTAAGCCTAAAATGGCGTGAGCGGGTTAGCTAACTCCTATTTCCTTCCTAACCGCGCTATCGGCAATCTACGCCCTTCCTCGTTGCACAACTGTGGCGGTATTCGGTGCCAGTTCTAGTAGTTTGTAGCTGTGCTACACCTTCTTTTGTTTTGAAGCGTAATTTCCCACTTCTATGTACTCGTAGGCACAGTGACGATACTGTGCATACATAGGGTAACCCCCTAGACTTCAAATGCAAGTCCCGTGAGTATTACTGAAACTGAAACTATTACTATTAAGCTGAAGTGGCAGTGGGCCGGCCATAAGAGAAGAAAAACAGACAACCACTGTGGTAAACATGTTATTGAGTCGAGACCGCGACTCTGTAGTGTAGGACGCCCTCCGACCGGATCGCAAATTGTCACTGCGAAACTGTAGGTAGGCAGATGCTGAATGTGACAAGCTGAAGTCCAGCAGTGGACTTCAGCTTATTATAGGTTGCTGATGATGGCATTCTCTACTATTGCGATTTTCCATTCCTCTCTTCCTCGCTTCTACCAGCTACCAACTTCAACGTCACGGTCGAATAATAATCCTCCGTTTCAAACTAAGCCAGCGTAACACATACGTATACAATCACACATATGTAGCATGTTTGCTAGAACGATTAATGTGGTGTGGTGGTAAAAACACGTGAAAGACCAAAACCACACAAGCGGCGTGTTTGAATAGCACGCGGTGAACCGCGTAGCACTTTTTCTATTACGTTGGCTTGCAGTACTGACGTTAAATGCCAGCGATTCTGTCGCAAATGTCAGTAACCAATACAGTCAATGGTCACAAAACACACCAATCTTGCAACTACATTTTAGACCAGGGGTCGAATTAATGTGACAATTCACGCAGCATTATCTAGCCCCAAGCTAAGCAGAGCTTGTGTTATGGGTACTAGATAACTGATATACATAATACAATATATTATACGTACATAGATATATATTTTTATTATACATAGAAAACGACCAGAACACCCGGAACTAATATCTGCAGATCGTACACACAATTGTTCTGAGGCGGGAAGCGAACCCCCCTCCTGCGTCGCAGGCGGACCTTCGCCCACCGCGCCTCATCGGTCGTCAAAATCGTCGAATTCTGCTAGTCAATCTCTTTGCTATAGTATCGTCGCACAATAATTTGACATTTGGGAGATTAATAGAATAGTTTCAAGCTTGACACGCGTTCTTCTATCTGTAGTATATTTTGTCAAAAGAAACTTCACGATACTATTGTTATCGTGAAGCAATAAATTAATTAATTTAGTGCAATTGGCCCCAGGACAATGCAATGTTATGGCACCATTGAGCTCATCTGATGGAGACAGGTTTTTAATAGGTATACTACATACTCACAACTCTGAGTAAATCATCTGTAACTCTAATTATGCTCGGGGTCTCTCTGAAGGATAGGATTCGTAACGAAATCATCCGACAGAGAACCAAAGTTACCGACATAGCTCAAAGAATTAGCAAGCTGAAGTGGCAGTGCACGTGAAGTGTGAAGTGTGTTCGGTGTGACTCGGCAAGTGTAGTGTAGTGGACGCCCTCCGGCCAGGTGGGATGATGACTTGCAAAAGACTGCAGGCAGATGCTGGATTCGGCAAGCTGAAGACAGGGCGCTATGGCGTTCATTAGGGGAGGCCTATGTCCAGCAGTGGACGCTGATGTTGATGATGAACTGTAATTAAAACCAAGTCCTTACGTTCCAGGCTACTGCCCCCAAGGCAGACCTTTCTTAGGCCCATCCACCTGATTGTGCAAGCGGACACTGTGCCCGTGTCCACCAACCGCGTCCATACATATTTATGAGCTGTCTATAATATACAATTTCTATGTATTATCTCCATAATACAGGAAGTGGTAGCACTTGATTGTCTTTAATGGTCACTTGACTATGCAATATTGGATAATATGAAGGACTGGCATACTTTTTTGACACAGAAAAAACCTTTAGTTAATTGCCTCAGAAGGAAACTGTCGCAGTGAGCTCGGGAAAGTATCATTGAATAAAATTATTTGTTGAATGAATTTATTTATTTATTTAAGGAGCGATTTCTCCCAAGCAACCTAGGTTTTATTACTTCACTTGAATTATTTATATCGGAATAGGTACCATCAGGTAGAATAACATTATATTTATTTGACGACCGATGTGGCGCGGTGGGCGAAGGTCTGCCTACGACGCAGAAGGTTGCGTATTCGATTCCCGCCTCGGGTGTTCTGGTCGTTTTCTATGTGTAATAAAAAATATCTATCTATGTAATGTATTGTATTATGTATATCAGTTATCTAGTACCCATAACACAAGCTCTGCTTGCCATGGGGCTAGATAATGCTGTGTGAATTGTCCAGCATTTATTTATATTATTTATTATTATATTTAAGGTTAATAGATAACGCTGTGTGAATTGTCAAAAAAAAGTAAGGGTAATAAAATAAAGCAACGCTCGCCACAATAATTATCCACGTTACGATGACATAAATAACGATTTGCATGCTAATAAAAATAATAATTGTTGTTATGGCGTAGTTTGCGCTGTCCTTCACCTTTGCCACTTTAGTTTTATCTTTATTTATAGGACGACAGTTTTAGAGCCAAATGCATGGATATACGAGTACCTAGGTATGAATATTATATATTTATATAAGTAGGTATGTATTATTAGTTATAAAGTATATATGTATTTATAGTAGATAGGTATTTGTATGTAACATAATATGAAATTTCATGTTGTAATGTATTAATTTATTTATATTTGGGATTATAAAGGTTTGGCATCACGTCACAACACACTTAATATTAAAAATGCGAAAATTTCGATGTTTAGGTGTTAGGATGTATTGATGAAACCTGCTGTATAATGATAATGTATTTCTTATCAGTAGCAATATCAAAATCGTATTAAAAAATACATATTTAAAATTTCGGTGATCTTTGAATTTTTCCTCCCATCACATTGACATACCATTTAAGTCTATCAAAACTTTTAAAGACTCTTCCGTCCATAAAGACTTTGAAGATGACCAAACACCGACAAAGTGTTTGGTTTGACAGCTCCACGTGTACCCTCTATAGCTAATTAATAATCAGATACAACCACTTAAGATAAGTAAAAATATTTTCATCCCGAAACTGCACCGGATATAGATTGTATCGGCATGACAAAGCGTGGCGCCAGGAAAGTTCTATCTACTACTCTTCGATTATCAACCTTATTGTCTCCTGCATTACGACCGTTTTTATCTCCACCTTTAACCACATCTCGAACAACTTTACCTTTACCAGGAAAACCATCTCTGCTTACGATGCCTCTAGGTTCAGTATCCATAGTTTGATATTTGTCAGCAACATCACCTTTACCATCGAATATAGCTTCTAAATCATTGGGTTTAAAGTTCTGTTTAGAGCGACGTGAACGTGAAGTGGTTTCTAAAAGCTTCGTAGCAATCTCGAGTGCAGGTGGTATGACTCCTGTGTCTCCTAAAATAAATGAAATGGTCATTGTGAGATAAGATTCTCGGGCTTTGAAGGAGCTGTGTAATGTACCGGCTTTTAGAAGGAAGCGATAGCACGTGGTTATGGCCTCTTACGATACAACTATCGCTGGTTTATAGTTTGTTTTAGAACAATAGTTGTACCTAGGGAATTGTTGTTTATGTTTTAGTTCGCAAAGGGTTTTGTTAAATACTAGCCTAGGTGGCACCCCCGGCTATGCACGTGTTTTTTTCGGTGTTTTCAATGTCTTATAAGTTATTCCAAATCAGGAGCTAAAGCTATGCAAAATATATGCATACTTCGTTTAGTAGGTACCTACCTAGGTTTGGCGCAAACAGGTTACAAACATGCAAAGTTTCGCATTTATAAATGAGTGTGATGTGATTTTTGTCGTAAAATACCTACATAACAAAATAATTTTATGACAAAAATCATGTTATAAGCCTCACTGGCCCACCTTTATTAATTTTCCAGACATATTTATTTTCTATGTAATTTTAATTAGGTAGGTAGGTACCTATCTTCCGTTATTAACTACGTTGTAAGTTTTATGGATCATCCAATCGATAAACCAGATTTATAACAGACATTTCATTAGAGGAACAGAACGAAATAATATTAATTTAGCGTGACAACCGAACAGTCAACACTTTTAACGCAATGTTATATTTGACTTGGTGCAATCCTCGAGCTGAAGCGTTTAACAAAGATCTAGTGATACTATACAAAACAAAATATTTGTAGTGGGAGTTATCTATAAGTTTTAGTTATATATAAGACTATTAAATGAATGAGAGTCTGTCATGAAAAAAAAAATTATTTTTGGAAATTAAAACTTTTGAAACTATGATGGTTATTAACACTAAAGTCATTTAAAAACTGTGCCGAAATATTGGAAAACTCAAAAATCAAATCATGGTAAATATCCCGTTTTAAATGACATTGGTTGGTCATTATGCGTCAGAAGGGGAAATTGGAAGCAAAAAATAGAACATGTATAGAACAGCAACTTCTTAAACCACATAAGAACAGATGATTTAAAGAAGGTCTTAATATCAGCGGAGGGTGAATCAAGAACTGCAATTATGATAATGATAACAAAATACTTGGGCTTCTGTGAAAGGAAGAACAGTTGCTCTAAATACAAATCCAATGGTTCTGTCAGAAAACCAGCGTTGCTCTACTTCTTAAGGAGAAGTAGAGCAACATTATGCTGAGACAGGACCTATTGGTTCGCTTTGTGGAGTCGCTTGTAGCTTGTATATAATACATAAGTAGTTAATTTTATTTATTTCTTTATGTTCTTGTTTACTTATATATTATTATTATTTAGTAGCAAGCTGTACCTACTTGTGAATCAATAAATGTATTTTCTTTCTTTATTTCTTTTTTCTTAAATCGCTGCATTCTCTGATGTATACCAAACAGTTGAGATTACAGAGGGTGCGATTATTAACTGTCGTCTACCACTGCGATCAATCATTCCGAGGATATTAGCGGAAGCATACGGAGCTTTCTTTGTTTTTCTTGAAAATTAGGAAAGAGACGGGACTTGTTTGAAAATTATGGTACAATACAATACAATACAAATACGCTTTATTGCACATCAAACACAGAAAAAAAAACAGTAAAGAACAAACAAACAAAGATACAGATGCACAATGGGCGGCCTTATCGCTAAGAGCGATTTCTTCCAGGCAACCTTTGGATGGACACGTAGCTATAGTATAGGTATAGACGGTGGCGTATTAAAGACTAATGTAAATATAAATTATGTAAATATATATTAATGGTATTTCGAAAACTCCCGATGATTTTACTTTTAACGAATATAATATTTGAAATGGCTGCAACGATGTTCATCCAACATAGATCCCGCATTTTAATCGAATAATGCTGAATTCAAATCGGTTCAACCGTTTGGGAGTCTGAAACCTATCGATGTGGCATCGTTCTTACGATGCCACCCTTTTTTGCTGTGTATAATTAATTAGTAATGCATATTTCCCGGAAATATTTATTATCTCTAGAATCTATCTGCAGTCCTCAATATTTTCTGACGGTCATCGGTTATCGAAAGTGAAAATTGGAATAGGAACTATATTTTTTGCCAGTTTCAGATATTTCCTATGAGTATAATAAATGATGCTAGAAAATCCACCCAGTATCATTTAGCATCAAAGTAAGCAGAACTTGTGTTATGTATTAGATAACTGATATACGAGTACATAGAATAAGATTGTTTTTATAATATACATAGAAAACACCCAGATAGATAATATCAATTATCTTATATTATATCAATTAAATCCATCATATTATATTCATGGATATTAATTAAACAAATTTCAATTAAAAAACTGCTTCCAAACTAAAAAAAACACTTAGACATGACACATTTTATATTATCAACGAAATTGAGTGTTTTTCTCTTCACTTCAATTTGTTGTGTCTGTCTGTCCCTATGTATGCTTAGATCCTTAAAACTACGCAACGGATATTGATGCAGTTTTTTTTTATAGATAGAGTGATTCAAGAGAAAGGTTAATAGACCATTTGACACATAGATTTCCACGCGGGCGAAGCCGTGGGGCGCAGCTAGTTGATAATAAAACAACGTTTATCGTGGGAAGCCCTCACATGTAAGGATGTCGACTCATCGACAGTGATTGCAGTGATACCACGTTACAATATTAATAAACCCGGATGACACCTTTAATCTCGACCACTCCACTTTATGAGAGCGATAAGCTTTTATGAGCTTTCGCGACATTATCAGGATTTGTTGTCGAGTGAAGTTTCCGACTAGGCTTTACAATTTGCTTGTGGAAATTTTGCGTTAATTCCTTTAAGGGCCCATACAACCTCAACTTTGTGTGAAAAGGCTAGACATATGATTTTGCGTTCATAAGAGCGGGACAGGGCATCAAAAATCAAGTTTTAGCTTATTACCTATTAATTAGGACATTATTTGAAAAAACCGAAACTTATAACATTTTTATTTATACTTAATTCTATTACAACGCTTATTGTCAAGATCTGAACTTCTGTATTTATTGAGAAATTTAGGTTTTAGTAAAAAATTTGAGGTAACTTTGCGATTTTTTTCTATCGAGAAAATTTTATGGAATCGTATTTTCGAAACATATGATCGATAGATTAAGTCCTGAACTTTACCATATATCAATTTCAAAGTTACATATTCAGTAGCTTAGACGATATGGACATCCGGCGGAGTTGAAAATTAGCAGTTTGAGGTAGTATACACTCTTAACAGTTAATAGTTTACAACTCAATATTCAATTCAATTCATTTCATTATTAGTTAGTTAAATGTTTTTAATTATCATATCTTACTGATAGAGTAACAGGCTTAAAAGTTTGCAAAGATATAAAATAGTGCCTGTTCAAAACTACGAATTAGATCAAAGTAAAAGCGTTGCGATTGTTTTACAAAATCTATTAGATATTTTTTCATTGGAAAAAAAAATAGAACTACTTTAGGTAGGTTATTGAACACAAATAACAATACTGGTATCTAGTCAAACCAAGATGTACTTACCTAGTCTTAAAGTTTCTAACCCAATGTTACTATAATTTTTAATTTCTCACAAGAAAACGATAAATGATGCACTATCTATATATAAGAAGATATACTGCAAAATTGCCTGTGTGTCCAAAATGCCAAGAATCCAAGAAATTCTACCACATTCTTATCACCCCTACTGTCACAGAGGCTGTCGTAAGTGTAATTAGTTGGGTGGACGTCACGTGTCCGTCAAGTGGACATTGATTGCGGTTCATTTCGTGAGGTCCTGCCTAATGTATTGTGTGATATTCGGAATACAAGCTTTTGTTATTGAAGTAGGAGAATGTCTACTACAGTACTGAATAGGCGAGTAACTTTAGAAAATTTTGATGATTGAAACTAAGAAAGCAATTAGGATATCTAATGAAATTACACTTGGATAACCATTGCTTTGCTAGGACATGCCTTTCAATATTTATACAATAACATTTAGGTATAGGGCCATATCTCGCGAAGAACCGACGGCCGATGGGGCAAACGTGTTCTTGAGTGGAGACCACGACTCGGCAAACGTAGTGTAGGACGCCCTTAATGTGGTATAGGGTATTCAAGGACCTATCTAATTGTTAAAAAGGATAAAGATAAAGATAATTTATTTGCATAAACATATTGTGTTATTGAGATGTTACAAACAGGTAGGTATCAAATATGTTTTACCGATTACGGTGTACAAATTGAGAGATGCATGCCGTCTCTGTTATTATAATAATAATTATTTAACTTATAGAACTTATTTAAGTTAAGAAAATCAATGGAAGTAATGTCATAAAATATTAAAAAAATCCGTAATTACAACATGCAATAGTTCTATAATATAATATTTTTTCATTAAACAGTTAGAATTTATCATTTAAAAAGTCGTCAATCTTATAATAACATTTGTGTGACGACCATTGTGGCGCGGTGGGCGAAGGTCCGCCTGTGACGCAGGAGGTTGCGGGTTCGATTCCCGCCTCGGAACAATTGTGTGTACGATCTGCAGATATTTGTTCCGGGTGTTCTGGTCGTTTTCTATGTATAATAAAAAATATCTATCTATGTAATGTATTGTATTATGTATATCAGTTATCTAGTACCCATAACACAAGCTCTGCTTACCATGGGGCTAGATAATGCTGTGTGAATTGTCCAGCATTATTTATTTATTTATATTTATTTGTCAACTAAACCTTTCTTAAATTTAATTTTAAATTCACAGTTATTAAGCTGCTGGTAACTGTTAGGGATTTTGTTAAAGATTTTTGGTGCCATTGATACTATGCTCTTATGTAGTAATGCAGTTTTGCATTGAAATAAACAAACCCTATCCTCACGTCTGTTTCATAGCTGAATTCATTTTTAAGTTTCATTGACATACTATAAAGTTTTAAACCAAATTGATCCCACATAATTAATGCTATTCTCTTGCCATATTTTTTGCATACTCATGTAAATTGGTTAAACAATGTTGGGTCATACATAAATTACTTACCAGATGGTTGTTTACACGTGTTTATGCAAAAACATCTCTATTTTTAATCTCTTTAGCTGCGCCCCGCAGCTTTGCCCGTGTGGAAATTATATGTTAAATGGTTTATAAACCCTTCCTCTTGAATCACTCTATCTATTTAAAAAAAACCGCATCAAAATCCGTTGCGTTGTTTTATAGATCTAAGCACACATAGAGACAGACATACAGCAAGAATCGACTTTGTTTTAATTATGTAGTGATTGTACCTTAGTTATAAGATAAAGATACCGAACAGATCAGGCTTCAACCAAAACGCAAAGGTTTTGAGGGTCAAAAGCACGATCACAACCCCGCAAGGTCAGTAATTAACCCACCCCTAGGTGTGGTAATCCCAATGCGGGAGAGCTTATACGTGTAACGCAAGATAATGGCAATGCCAATCATTACTGCCACGATAATGCTTTGTTTTTCTTGGGAACGCTACTTGGCTGATTATTTTCTGGGGCGTTTTCGTTGATTGTTGTTTTGGTTTTGGAATTATGATTGTAACTCGTATTTGATATAAATTATCTTGCTACACTCGGTACAGTTACGCGTTTACTCGCCCGTTATCGGAGCGTACGGAGCGAAAGGATTTGTTGCTTTGTATGAATTCTGTGGCTCAGCTTGCTCAGTATCGGCATATCTGCCGATACCGACAATAGAGATGGATATTTCTACCGATGACGTCACCCGAAACGATATCTTCGTCACTGCGAGGTTATTGTTGCGGCTGATTGCTTTGTAATTATCTATATTGCCGATGCAAGATCTTTAGCAGTAAACGTAGATCGGCATATTGTAAATGTCAACGCCTCGTACGCTGCGGATTCCTTGGCAGTGGATTCGCAACTTTGTTGCCAGTCCACTTAAAATCCGTTCAATTAATCGTGAGCCTGCAGGCAGATCTGACATCAAAAAAGATATTAGCTAATTTATCGACCTCCTAACCTAGTCGAAGGACAAAGGACATAATGTTGGACATTAGTTCAAATAGTAAACACAAAATAATTGAAATACATAATATTTATTTATTTACGTAAACGTACCTCTATTTTTACGGGAACACCTTTGCATTCTAATTTTAATATTAAATTTAAATATGCATATTTAAATTTAATATTAAAATTAGAATAATTAATATCAATTCATTCCACCCTTTTTCAAATGAAAAATGTCCAGGTGGCTAAAAAGTTCCAGCCTCAACTTAATGTTGCTTGTCAAAAAGTTCAGGTTAATTCAATTTAGAAGTTAGTTTAGAACGTTCTAGAACGGAGTTGGTCATCGATCCACGGATCAAGACGTGTTTTGTTGATCTTGTATTTTGTTTTGTTAGTTAGGTACAATCTGTTTGAAATCCGATTCAACTTCTTCTTCCGGCAAATCAAAACACTCCATAACCTTGCAAAATTGGAAAGCAATTTCAGTCCATGCTTCTTTATTTTGAACATGGAATTTAAATTTCGTCGAGTTATGGGAATTATGGTGGTCAACTTTGAGTATAATATTGTTAGAAATGACACTCATGCGTTATTTTATTGTTAACCACAATTTTTATTAGTTATAAGATGTAATGTATGTAAAGATGATGTAAGAACGAATTCTACCGTGTTCGGTTGATACAGAACATGCTGAATAAGTTTTTACATGAGCGACTTTCAAGGCTGATTTTGTTATAGATCTGAGAATTAAGGGTCCTGAATTTTGCTCACGTAAAAAATACTTTTTTATTTTAAGTAATGTTAATCTCTAATTGCTGAGATGTAAGTATAATAAAACCCTAACTAGAAACAAAGATTTTAAAATTCTGATGACACAATGTTCGACAATGACAATAATATTCGTGACAAAAACAATCTCCTCTAACATTCTTATTTCTAAGACCATGGTCGTCGGTCTTAGAAAATTACTTACATGCCGAAGCAATTCCGCAACCGCAAGTGAGGTATGACCGTCGAATAAACAGGACTTTGTCGTGCCGCCACCACAAGATTGCCTGAGACATTGTCTTATGCGATATATTCAATAGCCGTGTTTGAGAGCCATACGTGATTATCCCGGTCCAAGTCTTCACACAGCCAGCCACCACACTTTAAAACTTCTCCCAACTTTGAAATAATTGCTAATCAGTGTTTTGTTTTCACTGGCTTATATTCTGAAATAAGTTACACGAAAGAATAAATAATTTTAAGTATTGATACAACGGCCGGGTGATTATGTAACTCGCGACCGGTTTGCGACAGGCGTAAATAAAGCTATCAGTGCTGTCAAACGTCAATTTTGTATTAGTTTGACACCAGCTACAACGTCAAAATTGGTCAAAATTGCCGTTTGACAGCACTGATTGCTTAATTTACGCCTGTCGCAAACCGGTCACGAGTTACATAATCACCATACTGGTATTTATCGCGTTTATTAAACTATTTTCCCCGACGTTTCAACAGTTTTATACTCTGTCGAAAGAACAAGCCCCTACTTCAATTAAACAAATCGCCTCACCATAACAACGGTAGTCTCAGAATGACAGATTTTGGCATAGGTATAACCTTTGATGAATAAAACTACGGATAGAACTAAATCTCGCATACGTGCATATGTGCGTGCATATAGCAACGCACGCACTATTTAGAATTTATTTCATCCATTGACGATTCTGTGACGATACCATTGACATAGTACAGTGATAAGTTAGCAGAGTTCGGCCCCGGAACGTGAATTGTAACGATCTTTGTGAAAGATATGTTTCATATAGACGACCCTCAGAGTGCATAGTTATTCTAAGGGACGACCGATGTGGCGCGGTGGGCGACTGCGACGCGGTTGCGGGTTCGATTCCCGCCTCGGAACAATTGTGTGTTCCATCTGCAGATATTTGTTCCGGATGTTCTGGTATTTTTCTATGCATGATAAAAAAAACTATCTATGTAATGTATTGTAGGTATTATGTGTATCAGTTATCTAGCCCATAACACAAGCTCTGCTTACCATGGGGCTAGATAATGCTGTGTGAATTGTCCAGCATTATTTATTTATTATTTATTTATTCATAAGTAGGTGTTCATTAATCGACATTACACTTCGCCTTCAGTCTTCAAGAGTAGGTAGATCTTTTGCTGTTTGAATTATTATAGTTCATCAGCCGCTCGTCTGATGTAGTCGAATTTACTACACGTGTTTGGTCTTCTAAGTGTGTTGGCAGTGTGCGTCAGTAACATCCATCATCTGTAACAAATTGTTGAGGTCGCGTGAGTGATGCACATAGTAAAAGTAATGCGCCTTACGCAATTCGTTTCATAACTGTCCAACGATTGCCTAAAGCAAGACAATTTTACAAATTGATCCGTCTCTTAATAGGAGCAAAGTGAATTATTGGTCATTTTTAGGGTTCAGTAAGTGAAGGAATCGCGGCTAGCTCTTCCCGGGATGCTGATATAATAATAGTCGAGTATAGGGACAAAAGCTATATTGTATAAAACTACGACTAATATGGATGCTAATGAGTGCGGGTTGAATGGCTGCTGGTGATGCACTGACTTCTGTAGGCGCCCGGTCCGCACTCGCGGCACGGGTAACCTACTTAGGTCAAACTGCTGATGCTGCTAAAATCCTCCGTGTTCGAAGTATCGAACAGTAAGTTTTAGGTAATTGTCGTCATTTTGAAATTGTGCGAATGCAAGTATCTATAATAAGTTGGTATTTTCATGATATAGAAATAATTGCACGTAGTGATTCAATAAAATATTAAATTGTAATAACCTTTTACTATTTACAATTGTAAATTAACAAATACCATTCATCATCATCAGCCTATATAAGTCCATTGCTGGGCATAGGCGTCCCCCAATGAGCGCCATAGCGCCCTGTCTTCAGCTTGACGCATCCAGCATCTACCTGCAGTCTACAATACCATTAAGAACAAAAAGCTTTTCTCAGTTATCATCTCGCATACCTGCACCTAAAGGTATATAGGTACCTATGTGTGCGTACACACATTGCATCACCAATAACGAACACTGTAAAGATACAGCATTTTTATTAAAAAGGTATGGAGAAAATTTATTTAAATTTTCTCCAAATTTGAAATTTTCTACGGAACCACAATTCAAAGATTGTCACTATATTTTTTCTTAAGCAACTCTTGCCGGATTCACACGGCCTTTGTCTTGCGACATTCCAGATTTCGTTGATGTCGACAATGAAGACAGATCGAGATAAGAAAGGGATTTTGTACTTTTAAATGTAGCATTGTTTTAAGTTGGGAACATTTCTGATATGTAGATTTGGTAATAGAGCTATTTGTATAACGCATATAGTTTATGTAACGCAACGGAAAATGCAAATTTATGAAGCCAAATTATTTGAAACCTTATCGCCGATAAAGATATTGATTATAGGGTATTTATTAAAGCCATTCATTAAAAAACAGCCTCTCATAAAATACAAATGTACAGAGGCTTAACAAATATATAGAAGCGTTACTAGTGCGAACAAAAAGGAGATAATGAATAACGCTTAATAAGAAATCAATTGATGCCTTCTCACGGAGCGGTGGATTGGCAGGGACACACACGCCTCATAGAGTTAACAACTGTCAGACAGGGCAAATAGATGCTACAAATAGTTAATAGACTACAAACTATGTATACTACTAGTATGTTGCTAATGAAGATACAAACTTTTACTGATTTTGAAAGCTAAGATCGTAGAAACCTAGTAATGTATGCATTGTCGTAAGATGTTCATAAATAATTTTATTGTTAATCCGAGGCCTGTCGTCGTCCTTGGCTAACCTATACGAATGATTGAGACTACATACTTTGGGCAGATTTTGCAATAGGACAATGAGTCTCATCAGAGAAGGCATATGTAGCAGTAGACGTCATAGAAGCGATGCGTAGACTAAAATTGGCGTCAATGATATGATAATAGTGATGTTCTCATCACGGTTTTCATATTATTAATATATCTTCATGTGTTCTATTAGGTTTATTATTTATTTCTGTGTTCTGCCTTTTCAGCAGCTCGCAGCAAAAGCTCTCCTTTAAGATCTATAGGAGAGGAAGAACTTATCTCATTATACCTACTGAGATTAGTTCTACCTATCAGGAGGTACTACACTACCGTACCTAACCTACAATTCTAGCCCTTTCGTACATCTATCCGAAATATCACGACACTCGAAGGTCGACACCGGCTGATGAATTGAAACAATGATGTCACAATTAGAAGTAAAGGCTGTACAGTGACATGCAACGTCAGATGCTAATCTTGGTAACGGATGGATTGAACCACGGGTCATGCCATGTGAGGTGCATCGATCTTGGAGAAGACTGATTAGATTAAATGGAATTTCAGAATGAGAGATTAATATTTCCAATGACAAAGAATTCTGACTGGTATCCTTGCTCGCCTCGTCCCTTTATCTTTCGTAACCTGCCTATATATAAGCATTGTATTATTATGTTTTACTATAGTTTTATTTACATATCGAAGTAATGATTTTAAGCTTAATCTACTAAGGAATGAAAGACAACATAAGTTGTCTTTCATTCCTTAGTAGATTAAGCTTATAATTTGTGCTCATTAGGCAGTTATATTGAATCTGAATTCTATTAATACTAACATTGAAGATAAATTCTTCTGCGAACTTCTGTGAAAGGAAAAAGTGTGGCTACGCATTCTATAGAAGTGCAACAAATTGGTGTAGCAAAGAAATTAAATTCGAAATGTCATCAATATCGCCCACGATCATCTCAAACAAATGCTTCCAAACAAAAACCAAGTCAAGAGCGACTTCCATATGTTTAGCGCCTTAATATCACCCGAATTGGAATCCTATGTTGTAGCTGTAAGGTTCACCGTTTACAAGGTGTTTGCCAATATAGCAGATGCTTAATGCTTATGCATTGTATGGAACCGTGTATGGAAGTGTCACGAACGGTTTTTACGACACAGAAGAAGTCAATGTCGATTTTAATGATCAATAATAGTTATCTAATGAAGTGTTTGCCATTCAATAACGATGACGGAACTATTTTAACGATTTTAACTGACTAGTTTAAGCTTTTTCAATATTGGTTGAATTATCACCTGGTGAACTTAAGCGAGAATTATTTGATGAATGTGTTTTGATAAAAGTATGAAATGCAGCATAAAATTTTTATTTTGTTTTTATAGAAATGTCTAATCCACACACCTACTAATATAGTTGATAATGAAGTAAATTATAGTTATTTCTGATAGTTGTGAAAAAGCACCGATCGATGATGATGACAAATGAAATGAAATGAAATGAAAGTTTATTTCTTTAGGCTTACAAATAAGCAATTAGACAAGTCATATTTTATACTATTCACTATTATATTGATGTTCACTTAATTTTTTTGTCCACCAGTGGAGAGACAAGGACAAAGCAAAGGAACTGACAAAATATCGCGTAAGTCCGAAATATGCTCCAATCACTCTTCGCAGTACAAAATCCATCAAAACATTTCGAAAGTTGTGGACTAATCGAACTGAGATAGATGATCTAAATAGCCAAACAAATTGTTACTCAAATCGGCACATCTATGTCAAATGCAATTGAAAAACATGGAACAACTGTGACCCCGTCAGAGGAAATCAGATACAATCTCAGAACATGACATCTCGAATCAAAAGACAAGTAGGTATTGTCTCAAAGAAATAACCGCTTGCCCGACGCAAACCAATTCTGAACTTTAGTGGTTTGAAATAGCAGTGAAAGGCGAGAGACTGATTTGTGAAATCAACGTCAGAATAGTAGCCATTAACCGAGAGAACATACGTTTGAAAATGGTAAAAAACCATCGAAATATGATTAATAGGGCCGCGGTGTGAGACTTGGACTCGTGTGTGATTCTTTCGCCTGACAGATTGTCTCGACTCTCTGACCCGAGCACCCTGCGGCGTCTCTAATGATGTTGTCACCGCACTCTGGTTTATCGATATCGATAGAATCTTCTTTATCGACAACATTGTTGCCTTTACTTAATTTGAAGGTAATATTTACTAATTAGAGCAAAATAGGAACGAGTATGATTTTTTATTGAGCTTTGAAAACGTTTTATTTACATACGATTGACAACAAAAAGCTGTTTACAAACCTCTTCCTACCTCTTCAGGAACTAAATCAGCGTCAACCGCCATCATAATGCATAACTGTAGGTAGTAATAGTCATAATCCATATACCTATTCCTACATAAGTGCAAGCACGAGTAACCCTAGTATTAGTATGAAAAAAATCGCAATATTCTCAGGCTCCAACAAAAAAGCCTCAGCAGCTATCGATAAATACATGCGTGTACGCACATCACTACCGCGAGTCGGCCAAGATTACTCTCAGCACGATACTGTCCCGTCCGCTCGTTCGCGACGCTTTGACATCCCGACATACCAACAAAATCATCATTAGTCCACGAAAACCTTATATCAACAACCACAGAGTCCAAAATCCCAGTGTTGTGCCGCAAATTATATTTCTCAGTACGTCATACGTTGATAGACGGCCGATCCGGGCCAGTGTGAGAGCACAACATTTTTTTACTTCAATTTTGAATATGCAATATAAAGATATTGAACGATTATTACTCACGATTCTGAATATGTTTTTAGTGTTTGACGTTTGGTCGTCGGGTCACAGAAAGTGTTATAACGAACTGTCAGAACGTAAATGAAATTTCAATTAATTAATATTCGGAAGTCGGATTGATCGGATGAAATAGCATAAATAAATATTAAAGTTGCTGATGCAAGAAGTTTTGAATAGATAATCGATAATAGGTGTTATTATCATTAAACATTTTATGCATATCACTACATTACCTTTAGTAGTCGACATTAAGAAAATTTCCCACTAATCTGGTGACGTCAACATTTTTGCTCAACAAAAATAATAATAATATGTTTTCCCATTCGCCTCTATTTATATTTTGCCTACAAGTCGTTTGTGTATCTCGGTAGCTTCAATTATAAATAACTCAAATCTCAAATTATATTTTCTTTAATTTAATCATACCAATGACATCAACCTATAAAATAATTCAAATTTGTTTTTATAACCCATGAAACGAGTCGTAAAGCTATAAAATAATGTTTATAAACATTCGTTCTAACAGATATCTGGGTATGACAAATCTCGTTTTATAATTTTTGTGAATGTCGTTTGCTAAAAATAACTTACTCCGTCCGTCTTTCCTCACCGTACCTCAGCTCAACAGCTTATGTTGGTCCACTGTTGGACGCAAGCCTACCCCTGATAAGAGCCTTATCAGCGTTCATCTCGTGGGGGTAGTGCCCATAATCCCCACGTGTGGCATGCGGGTTGGAGATTGCAGTTTAGTTGTTAAATTGTTCTGCAGGAGGCGCTGCTGCCCGCCCCCCGGGGGATATCCTTTACTCGCCTCTTACGACACCTGTGGGAAGAGTTGAGGTAGTGCAAATTCTAATCAGGTACCTCACAATATGCTGGCACCCTCCGTCTAATAGCAATCAATGCAAATATTTGTATAAGTCCTATCAAAAGAAGAAATTCAAGAATCACCCGCTTTTTCTTAAAAGATCAGTGTGTTTTCAAAACTTTTATTATCTTTTTTTGATGGTTTCATCGGCTTTTTTACCGAATCCTGGTTGGACGAAGTAAAACAACTTATTAGGTAAAACATTACACTACATCGAGTTACACGTAAGTACATAGATGGCTTTGTTGTACTCTAAAACTTCAGCAAAAGAGTCTTCAAAAACCGTATTTTCTCTGGCCTTGATACCTCCAATCACAACAATCTGATAAAGGCGATAAGTCACTATAATTACGTGCACATTTGACACAATCCGTCCTCTCCATGCCGTGAATAAAGCTTGATTCCCAGCATTATACATCAATCTCGCATCCAGTTAAGGGGACGAACCGCGAAACATCAGAATGTGTCTCACGTAAGTTCGGACGTAGTGGTGATAGGACGGTTGGTGAAGTATGGAAAAAGAAGTAAAATCACAAAAAATTCGACTTATTTGACTGTTGATCACGAGGTAAAGAAGCCTACTTTAATCATGACATGAAGGGGTTTGAAAACTGCGATAGATACCAAATATATTTGTATTTATTTAAAACTTTACATCTGTTTTTACATGTATGACCTAATACAAATAGAGTATCTATACAGCAAAAAAAGCAATAAATCAAAACGCAAAATTTATGAATCCGCTTATGAACGAATGAATGAACACTTTATTGTATATATCTAAATATTAAATATGAACTTTTTGATTTTGATTTCTTCCAGGCAACCTGGTATTACTATAATTATTATTAATGCGCTTACAGGAAGATGACATTGAGGTGTTTGTTTAGGAAGTTAACCACCACCATCATGATATACTCGTAAGCAGAAAGAGAGAGAGAGCAGCCGAGAGCAGGCAGGGAAAAGTGAGAGAGATGGATTTTGTGTTTACACAACAGAACAGTCTTGTAGTAAGCTTAGATTGGCAAAGTTTTGTCTGGATGGTAAGCAAAACATCTATAGCTGAAACAGCTACGACCACTAGCCTGTGGCAGGCCCACCAAGTGGCTAATGAAGTGTATTGGTTGATATGCGACCCGCGGCGGCGCGCCTTAATGATACGATTGACAGTACAGTGGAGTGCCGGGCAATTGTTTCTTGGCACAAATACTTGGAGCTGCGAAAAGGGCGAGTGAGAAGGAAGTGTCTGAAGCTCCTAGCTTCAGGTTTCACAATTAAAAACAAATAATTTGAAGGTTTACGACATGATAGTTTGAAAACAAACTTGAGGGCATGGTTGAAGTCGATCATCTGAAAATCCTTATTTTTCAGCTGCAGATCGACTTCAACCATTTTTTTGAAAATATAGCGACTTTTTTCAAAAAAATGGTTGAAGTCGATCTGCGATAGTAGGTATTTCTCCTTGTTTTTCATTTGGTGGTCTGGTGCAGCACTTCACTTTTTAATAACTGAATCTGTGATACAGTTACAAACTGATTTCGTTTATGGTTTGAAGGAAGAAAACTGAAAAATAAACCCATTTCAAGAGAATCCTTATAAGAAAGTATGCCTTAAGAGAGAAAATATAATAACTTACACAGATTTCGCGGCCTCAAAATGCAATGGTTGCCATGAAGACGTATTTAAATCTCATTGACGTCTTGTTCAGAATACTTCGCATAATGGCGCTTCGGACGCGTCTCAAATAATATACTATATTTTAGTTCTTTCAACGTTTTTCAAGTTGACTGACATTTTTACTTCTTCAGTCTTGTCTGAGGAATGATTAAAGCCCGCCATCAATGCCGGGTCTAGACAAAATCCTTTTCATGGTAATTCCAAGCACATTTTGTGCTGACTCATTTCTGAAAACTGTCATTCTACTGGTCAGAAACTTCTAAGACAAATCTCATACTAATAAAATGTAAATTTAAACAAGTTCACACGATATAAAATTCAATAATCGTCCTATACAAAATCATGTCCAACCTATCATTTAGCCAAATTAAATTCTGCCATATTTTATCACTTTTTGTCAGGGGTTTTCAAAATAACAGAGCCGTAGGGCGCTTTATTTTTTGATTGACATTTGAAGGTCAAGTTATTTTTTTTGTCTAGTTAAGTTAGGATTTCGATTGAAAAACCTGTTATTGCAATATAATTTTAGTCTGGAGACGATTTTGGAAAAACTACAGGGCTTCTGGCTGGCTGTCGTATCGTTAAATATTGGCTCAGACGATCTACAATTTCAGGATTAAAGAATCGCCTTACCAGTAGTACCTAGGCTCTACTAGATTAGAGTACCTGGCTGGGTAAAAATGATTATTGGTAGAAACCAATAATCATTTTTAGATTCTTTAATCCTGAAATTGTAGATCGTCTGAGCCAATATTTAACGATCGCAGCAAGAACGCAAGAAACGCTGCCTTAATCGAGCCAATTTGCCTGTCCCATGGTGATTTGTCAAATCCAATCACGAAAAATTCCAGACAAAAATTTTGTTAGAACATAATCACAATGTTCGCGGGGCTTTGAGTTTTTTGTCCAATAGCGAACATCCAATTTCAAAACTAATTATGGGTCGTGGTGACGATGACTATAACATACCTGTGTCATTAATGAGAATCTTCAGGGCAAATTGTGCTTTATAGCGTTAGTTCTGAGAATCAATTTTGATTAAATGGACTGTGCTGACGCGTATTTTGATCTGATAGGATTTTCGTATCAAGAAAAGACAATTCATCAGATGTGAAAGAGATGACAACTATAAAGAATGTAATGTAAGAATAAGACATAGAATGTATATTGTTTTGAAATGAAAAGTCTTATTGAATATCCTCGAAACAGAAAAAGATGAGTGGAACCTACAAGAAAGGGAATAGTTAAAGTAGTGTCCGGAAAATAAAACGTTTTTATTGTAAGTTTTCCGAGACTTATTTTGTGTCCACATCATCATCATCAGCCTATGTTAGTCCAATCCTGGACATAGGCCTCCCCCAATGAGCGCCATAACACCCTGCCTTCAGCTCGACGCATCCAGCAGTCTTTCGCAGGTCGTCATTCCACCTGGTTGGAGGGCGTCCTACACTACGTTTACCGAGTCGTAGTCTCCACTCAAGAACACGATTGCCCCAACGGTTCTTCGCGAGATATGGCCGGCCAAATGCCACTTCAGCTTATAGCTTATTTTGTGTATAAATTGGAATTCATATGCCGTATTCTGCGGCACTCAAGCACCCAGCAAAGGTAACACCGTCGTGTTTGTGTGACAAAAAAGTATGATTGATGGTCACTGTGGTCAGCATAAAAGAAATGTCAGTCACTGACGAGTAGTCTTTATTTCGCTATGTTTACCGCTTTGTGGACTTATTACGAATGTGTCAGATCTAAATTAGCTTGTTTTTAATGAGATTCTGCAATCGGATGAGGAATGGGAGGTTTCGAAGCCGGATGTTGAGATTCGATGACACGCGAAAGTGTTTAGGTGGCTACTACGTCAACAGTTTTTTTCTGCTTGGTCAAGTAACATTTATAAAAGGCTTGACTGAGGTGAAATCAGAGGCACATGCTGGGTCAGTGACAGACACGATCGAAGATAATGTAGGAGGGATATCTAGGATAACTCAGTACTGTGGCAAGAGTGAATTTTGCTAGGTTGATGGCGATAGATATCACTATCATAGTATAAAACAAAGTCGCTTCCCGCTGTCTGTCTGTCCCTATGTATGCTTAGATCTTTAACTGCGCAACGGATTTCGATGCGGTTTTTAATAGATAGAGTGATTCAATATGAAGAATTATAAACCATTTGACAGATAAATGTCCACGCAGCCGCAGGGCGCAGCTAGTTATTAATAATAGCGAACTTATGAAACGCCTCGGAACAATTGTTTGTACGATCTGCAGATAATTGTTCCGGGTGTTCTGGTCGTTTTCTATGTATAATAAAAAAAATATTTATCTATGTAATGTATTGTATTATGTATATCAGTTATCTAGTACCCATAACACAAGCTCGATAATGCTGTGTGAATTGTCCAGCATTATTTATTTATTTATGAAAAATTACGAAGCAAACGAAAATGTAAGATTATTGTGTTTAGTAATTTTGTAATGTTGAGTCTAAAACAGACTATAAATGGTCATATCTAAATAACTAAGGTACAAAATGTCCTTCACAGTAGGTACTACTGACAAATCCACCCATAAAATACGTTACAATAGTCACTTGGACACCCAAAGCTCTATTACGAACGGCCATGACCTTTGCAGTCGTGAGCGAAGATCGTGACATCTAAATAGTCGATGCTGAGGTCGCCAATCAATGACGGAAGTGTACCTGTATCCAACTGCATAAGCCGTTTTACAAATCTTGTGACCATAAACCGTTGGACAATCAATGTTAATTTTATTATGACTGTCGTTTTTGTTCAAGGCCGATGTCAGATTATGGAATAGTAAACGTTTCTAATTGGAAAGGTAGGTACCAAATTCGATTCTTTGCCTTACCCTTATTTATGTAGTCGGATTCGATCGAATTAAACTGGGTAATTTCCTGAGTTTTAGGGAGCTTCAAGTCTATTATAAACTCATACTTACATACGAATAGTGTAAATGATTATTTCTGTATTGCTAAAATGGTACTAAACCTTTAAATTTTAATTATCCGAAAAATCTTGTACCGTAACAAGCTACACGTTGACATGGAATGGAACGACACGTGAAGGATTTTTTGGAACATTATAATGTTCAGCTATTTCAAAGGTGTTTACATGACGGAAGGCTTCATACGTATCGAATTTTGATGATGTGTTGATAAGGGTACCGAAGGTCGATGTAATTGATCTTTCGAACATAGGTATATGTACCTACATGCAATTAACAATCGTCAATGTTTGGCGTGAGACCTTAACATTGACCCCTATAGAATAAAGCTTCCTACAGTTTTTGAAGTCAGTTCTTATAATTCTTTAGTTAATCGTTATAAACTAGAAATTTATGTCAATAAATAAATAAATAATGCTGGACAATTCACACAGCATTATCCCCATGGTAAGCAGAGCTTGTATTATGGGTACTAGATAACTGATATACATAATACAATACATTACATAGATAGATATTTTTTATTGTACATAGAAAACGACCAGAACACCCGGAACAAATATCTGCAGATCGTACACACAATTGTTCCGAGGCGGGAATCGAACCCGCAACCTTCAGCGTCGCAGGCGGACCTTCGCCCACCGCGCCACATCGGTCGTCAATAATCCCTTTTTTAGATATAGATATGTAATAGGCCGATGTAAAAATCCTCCTAAATTATTTCTTACATAACAATTAATAAATAAATAATGCTGGACAATTCACATGGCTTGGTACTAGATAATTCTACTAATATACTTAATAAATTAAGAATACATTAGGTACATAGATATATATTTTATATTATACATAATAAATCACACAAATATTTGAAGATCGTACTAACATTAGTCCCAAGGCGGGAATCAAACCTGTAACCTCCTACGTCGCAGGCGAACCGTCGTCGCCCACCGCCACAGGTCGTCAATCAGCGGTAGAAAGATTCTGTCGTCCCTTTAGATATAAAATACTACCTTCCTATTGTATTCAGTTATTCTTATTTATAGTTTTTCTTTTAGGTTAGTTTTAATTTACGTAGTTTTATATTGCATTCAATGTATTTATGTAGTTTGTATTCTTTGTTTTCGTTACTTCTCCATTACTGTTTGTTTGTGTTCTACCAACTCTTTGTATACTTTTATCTTTTTCTCCATCCCTGGTTGCCTGGAAGAAATCGCTGTAAGCGATAAGACCGACTATTGTACTGTTTCTGTGTAATATTTAGTTATAAGGTGTTATTTTGTTATTTAAAGTGCAATAAAGTGTTCATTTATTCATACTAAAAATCAATAGGTCTAACTGACCAATGCGTCAGATCCTAAGCCGGATCAACCTTGACTCCCAACCATGGTTTGTCAATTACCGCGCCATTGTGCGTGTGCGCAGGGATCTTATCGAGACTAAAAGTATCGCGACTGAGCCCTATTAAGTTGAGGTTTATTGAAAAGTAAAAGTGCCTAGCGCGAGATAATTTGCCTAAATATTGAATAATGGCTAAATAGTCAAATTATAAAATAGACTCAAGCTCTGTGGTAAACGGAAGGTACGTTTGATAACTCAATAGTTATCAAACGGACCTTCCGTTTGGGACGCAAACGTTTCTAACTCTGCTTACCTTGGGACTATAACTTTGCTTTTAGGTCTAGTATAGTAGCAATGGCAGGTCAAATAACTGGATTAATTACGAGTAAAAATTGACTTGAATCACTTAATTTTAAACAGATTTTTGAGTCTTACGTCATAAATACTAATCTCTAGGGAATAAAATTTGTATGAGACTACCTCGGAATATCTTTCATAGAATAGTAAAAAAAAATGAAAATTGGTTCATAATTGACGGAGAAATCGACGAAGTCTATATAGAGGTATGGTTCCGTCCTACCTACCCTCAGGGGTATGGCCAGGGGTATGGTGAGTCCGAAGTGGAACATATGTACATAAAAAACATAAAATACAGCAGAAAACAGAACCTCCTCCATTCGAAGTCGGCTAAAAATGGTCATCCATCAAGACTTTCCAGGATCTAGCAGATGTCGTCATCTTTTAATTACTCAGATATAAACATCATAACTGGTTCCAATAAATGGCAAATTAAATGTCACATTAAATAAGTAATTAATATAAATAAAGCAATTAAATAGACAGATCATTTGGTTATAATTAATATCATTCCGCAATCTGGATATTTTAAAAGCTTTTGCAGTTGGTAATAAATTTGATAGACGACGTATCTAGAAAACAGAAGTCAAAATTACTCATTTTTTAATTCCTAGATAAAAGTCAATAAGATTAGTAAGATGCAATTCAAAAAGATAAACTAGCTATCATCATCATCTGCCTATGTTAGTCCACTGGAGGACATAGGCCTATCCTAATGAGCACCATAGCACCCTGTCTTCAGCTTGACGCATCCACAGCGCATTGTCTTCAGATTGATGCGCAACATCTGCCTGCAGTCTTTCGCAGGTCATCATCACACCGGGCCGAAGGGCGTCCTAGACTGAGTTTACCGAGTCGTTGTCTCTACTCAAGAACACCTATTTGAAAGCTATTTTGACCTTTTCATAACCTCCAAGCAAAAAGTAAACAAAACTAACGTGAATATAAATAATCACTATCATAAAAAAATATACAACGCAATAGAAAATATCAAAGCTGCTATAATAATACAGGAAAACGAAACAATGCGTCCAATTGACCTCTATCGGAGTACAAATCTATGTAACGTCTAATGTTTCGGGTGAACGTTTTAAAGGGAAACTTGGCTCAGAATTGGATATTCAAGGTTATGGAGCAAGGCTTAGGCTGTAGCGATTGTCACTTTATGCAAGCTTAAATTAATATAAGTACTAAAGCTAGCACAGAGCAATTACCACCTGTTAAATCAACTTTAATTATACGTTTTTGCATAGTTGCAACTGGATTTTTTTTCCAACAATCTCACACAGCAGATCGTAGTATTTGACGTTTGACTAATTGATCGACAGTGGCCTCAAGACACATCAATAATAGGTTTTATACAGCTTATCTTGATGTTACTAGACGTGTCAGGAAATATAGTGGTAGACAACGAGTTCTACACTTTAGCAACGAATAATAAAAGCAGAGGTAAGTAGATAAAAAGGCGACAAAATAAATATTGAAAGATCTAGGATAATCCATTTAAGCGGAAAATATTCTTTGGATTGCCCAATAAGTTGACTCTTGAAGAAGCTAGAAATAGAAGGTTTATACAATACAATTCAATACAAAAATACTTTATTGTACACCAGTTACAGATTATTATAAAAGACATCACATGATACAAGTACAATGGGCGGCCTTATCGCTTAGAAGCGATCTCTTCCAGGCAACCTTTGGATGGAAAGAATTATGTGAGTTTAAGAAAGGCAGGGGTAATATATAGTTTGAAAGCTTGTCTCTTGAACCACTCAACACGAAGCACAAGGTGTTATTATGTAAATGATGAGAGCTTAGTTTCGGCTGAGTCAATACTCCGTGGAAGGTAATTGGCGACACGTTCATACACCGCCCCTAGGGCAGAGAACTGTCGATGAACTGACCCGTGTCGATGAAATAATGTGAATGACTTTTATAAAGTAACGAAAGGCAAAAAACTAAAGATTAAAAAAGGTGTTTTTTGTGAGTTAATATTTTTTTCGTCATTGGAATAAAACTCTTACGTAACGTTTACGACTGTCCCGTTATCAGTGCAAGAAACATTGGAAATGTGTTACTAAAACTTAATGGACGATAAAGACGAAATATATAGAAGGAAATAATAATAATAATAATCATCATCATCAGCCTATGTTAGTTCACTGCCGGATATAGGCCTCCCCCAATGAGCGCCATAGTCTTCAGCTTGAATCATCCAACATCTACCTGCAGTCATCATCCCACCATCGGAGGGCGTCCTACACTACGTTTACCGAGTCGCGGTCTCTACTCAAGAACAAGTATGCCCCAGCGGCCGTCGGAAATAATAAAACAAACAAAAGTCAAAGCTCAATTATCGAAATTCAAATGCACACAATTGCTCAATGACACAGCGATCCATGATCATTGACACTTGAAAACCCAGGAAGCCTGCATTCCTCTGACGTCACGTCACGATTGTGCAGGAATATAATCAGGGCTGCGCAGTGACAGTCGCCTGAATTATAGCCTGCGATGCGATCGTGTGCCAGATAGGGATGGGTTTCGATCGATGGATTGACGCGGAAGCACTGAAAAGTTTGATTGGTTTTAGTTTTAACGTTGCCAGTTACTTCTCAAGTGTTTGTGCTAGCAAAAGAATAGAGCTGAGGGAATAAGATGACATTCACGATATCAGCTAGTTTAGAGTGAGCGATAAATAGGTAAACCGCTAAGTAATAGGTCTAGAAGTATCACGAAGTTGTTCTACCATTTACAGCGACATTTTATCCCGGATATCATGACCTCATCTTTTAATGAGTCAAGTACATCGCATTTAAATATTGTAATTAGTTTATCTCCAGTGTTGATCAATAAAACAATTTGATAAATTGCCACGATAAGTGACAGGCCTGTGATGTTTAGTGCTCTTTTATACTGATTGAAATACCTGAATAATAATTACTGAACAGGAGTTAAGGTGTCAGTATGACAATCTTTATCTTCAACGTTATCTAAAAGTTACTTTAAGGTTACTCATTAGTATCCACTTTTGCACCTGGGTTATAAGTAGTACTTATGAAGACCTATACTTTTCATAAAAAATGAATCAGCTAGAAATAGTGCTTCAGTATGCTTTGTCTTTAAAGGTGCTAAAAGTGACGCATTTTTTCTTGTCTTGTCTTGCAAGTTTCTACCGTGAAAAGACCCGTATGGTGATTATGTAATTCGCGACCGGTTTGCGACAGGCGTAAATTAAGCAATCAGTGCTGTCAAACGCCAATTTTGACGTTGTAGCTGGTGTCAAACTAATACAAAATTGACGTTTGACATCACTGATTGCTTAATTTACGCCTGTCGCAAACCGGTCGCGAGTTACATAATCACCCGACCGAAGTGCTCTGAGCTAATTGTACCCAATATATATCTATTAGTTTATATAACAACGTCTTTGGGCCCCTGAATATATACTTTCAGGTGTTGCACGTGTAATATTCCTGATTTTGCAGAGATTAAGCGCTTTCTATGAGGCGCCCGCATACCTACTTAGGTACCACTTAGTATACAAAAAATACCACTGAAAAGTACACACTGTATGAAGATGCTCCCTATTCAATAGGACTTAAGAATATCTTACAACTTAATGTCCTGAACTTGCATACTTAAACTGAATAATGCACCAATAAAGTTTTCTTTGATACCCTAGGAAATAGTCAATATTTTGACTATCGTGCACCCAGGAGCCTAGTGTTTGATAGCCAATCTATAAAATATAAGTAATAATGGGCTAACAATATAAGCTAAATGGGCCCATTAATACTTCTTCTATTTTAAATGTATGCCAAAATGTTGATTTTTGTTGCTTATAAGTTATAAATAATGATGTATTGTTGTATTTGTTCTAAAGATGTCTATAGCGTGTGAACGTCTTTGGAACAGGTATTTATACGAGATATCCACAGAGATTTTGTATATTGTTATTAAAGATGGTCGCTATTCGTCACAGGCATTTCCCAAGACATTGCAGTCTCGACCACTCGCTAGTCGCCAATGTCGAAACCCTCATGTGTAACGCCGGACAGTCGCGGTCATTAAATCTTGCCGCTCTGTTACCCGATGTCCAATGTACACCGTATTGTATAGCGGTCTATAACTGGACTGTGAATGTACATTCGTATCTGTCTCTCGGAAGATGGGGCCTTTGAGGTTGACGATACGATGTTTTGAGGTTGACGTTACGATGTGTTTTTTAGTTACATTATGATTATGTTTTTGTTAGTAAGTTTGATACAGTCTCTGGAACTGCTTGTCGAAGTATGAAAACTATTTTGCCGATTGGTAGCTGGCTGTATTGTTTTATTATTTCTTCTACTATTTCTACCTATATTTCTATGCTAAACATCAAAATGAACTCTGTATTGTTGAACCTGTTGCTTGGTTGGCCAAACCACTACCTATACATAATACTGATTTTTCTATCGTCAAGTTCTATAATTCTCTGATTTTATTCTTTGACGACCGATGTGGCGCGGTGGGCGAAGGTCCGCCTGCGACGCAGGAGGTTGCGGGTTCAATTCCCGCCTCGGAACAAATGTGTATACGATCTGCAGATATTTGTTTCGGGTGTTCTGGTTGTTTTCTATGTATAATAAAAAATATCTATCTATGTAATGTATTGTATTATGTATATCAGTTATCTAGTTCCCATAACACAAGTTCTGCTTACCATGGGGCTAGATAATGCTGTGTGATTTGATTTGTGTCCAGCATTATTATTATTATTCTAGTTTCAGTTATATTTGAACACACTTTTCTATGTACATACATACTTTCCTATTTATTATGATAAAATTAGTTGTGTCTTCACTGTTCGTTACCTGCTACTGATTGTAGGAGCCGGCTGAAGATCATCGCTGCGTGTTGAAAACAGACGATGTTGAAATGACCACAACCTGAGGTTGAAAATGTATTGCCGATCTAAGATACATTATAATTACAAAGTCATCACAATAAAACACTTATACGATTATTTTTAAACGGCAAGAGACAATTAAAATACTCTATTATATTAAATAAATACTCTCTACTACCGAAATAAATGTACAATAAGCTCAGAAATCGTACTGTCTAAAAGTCCGATCGTAATTAAACTGATACAGATAAGTTGGTCCCGCGCATGACTCTGGTATACAGAGAACTGTACAGACACCATCAATAACAAATTAGTTTTGTTTCTGCTTCTATTCCAACACTTTATTGTGTTAATGCTATAGATACCAAAACAATAGTAACAAAACAAATACCGGCTACATGCATAGAAAGGAGGTTTGATTTGTTTAATTTAGAATTCGTTATGTATCTAGCATTACTTTCACCGAATTTTTTCACTTATCAATGGGCTAAAGAAAGAAGAAAATGTGTTAGAGAAAAATAATTTACTAACGCTTTTTTGGCTTTATATGTATATTTATGAATAACAATGACTAAACAGGTACTTACGACACGTAAGTAGTAAGAAAACACAAGACAATTGCGTCAATAAATTAAATATGAAGTAAAAGATTTCATCAACATAAAACAATTTATCAAACAAGTTTCAAAACAAGCTATAAAATAAATAATTAAGTCCATCAGGACAGGCACTCCAAAAAATATCTGTAACAATTTGTTAAGGCTATAAATGTTAAACGTCGGACTTCAATTAAGCCTAGTTTCCTAAAGACAGCTATTTTCTTATGTTCGGGCTAAGATAGAAGAGGATAGAGATTTGAGCTTTGAAACATCTTTAAAATGTAATTACTAGAACCATTTTCTAATGGTAAGTTTTGTGCTGCCATCAAATGAATTCTAGTTTCTCCAAGCTCATTGCTGGGTTCTTTACTATTTATTTTATTTACCTTATCGCATTTTTGTATAAGAAACGAATTTATTTATTTATTTAAATTTAAATTATTTTATATATTTTAAAATAAATAATGCTGGACAATTCACACAGCATTATCTAGCCCCATGGTAAGCAGAGCTTGTGTTATGGGTACTAGATAACTGATATACATAAAACAATACATTACATAGATAGATATTTTTTATTATACATAGAAAACGACCAGAACACCCTAAACAAATATCTGCAGATCGTACACACATTTGTTCCGAGGCGGGAATCGAACCCGCAACCTCCTGCGTCGCAGGCGGACCTTCGCCCACTGCGCCACATCGGTCGTCAATTTTGTTCTTTGCAAACAAAATTCGTTACTACGTCAGTATTCATTGTTGCCCCATCCATATTTTCTTGTATTTGTTTCACCAACACCAACGCTGCAACTTCAAACTCCAACCAAATAAAAATATCGAATAAGCTACGGTCATTCCGTCTTGTCCGTCTGTGTTATTTCGATATCAATAACGAATTAAAGACTGGATAGCAGTTAATTGATCGACCGTGGTGACATTTCACCGCGGACGCCTCACACGGGCGGCTCCTTTGATCCCCACCCGCCATCTTGGATAACGCGACCACAAAGGGTACCGCTGCGATTAAATTCGTACGTACAGATATGTGACAGTTGTCTAGTTTCATATGTGACCGTTGTTCAACTATTCGCTTATATTTTTTACAAGAGTCGGTACTATTTAGTGTTAATTGGTGAATTTTATAAATGGCGACATCGTGATGTTTGATCTTTAATTGCAATTGACAGACGTGTTATCTTCTTTGCTTATTAGGTGATAGTCGGAATGTTTTAACAGGTATTTTGATGAAGTTAATTCAAATTGTAATGACCCGTATAACGAGGCGGCTTTGACAGAAGTAATTTAATTACTGGCCCGATATAGTCGATTATCTCTCCATACTGTTCGATAAAAGACAATTAATGACAAAAACCCTTTTGCTCTAAGTGTGGTACCACTTCTAATCGCTATTTGCTTGGCAGTATTCTCTCTATATAATGATGGGGTCTATTTTCTGGTTTCTGTTTCAACTAAACTCTAGTTAATCTATTATGATCTCGTCCAACCCCTTGATTTTTAGTCTTCTTTGATCGTTTCTTAATAAATTATTATTATTTTACCTTTATTATTTAATTTTCCCTGCGTAGGTTGGGTGTTAGATTTCCGCCTTTGGACAAATGTTTGTACGATCTGCAGATATTTGTTTCGGTTGTTCTGGATTTATTCTATTTTTATATATTTTAATGTATTATGTAGGTATATCAGTTATCACCAGATAACCCCTATTAAGTTAACTTGTGCTATGGGTATGAACCCATAACACCAGGTTATTGAATAGTATACGGCTAGATGATGCTCTGTGGACTTTCCATCATTAATTGAATGAATACGAATGAATGTGCATTTAATTATGTTGAATGAAGTATAGCTAAGTCCTTAACTTAAGGATATAATTATATTAAAGCTATTTATGATTTTCATGCTTTGCCAAAGATAATGACGAAACTAAGACTAATTGCACTTGAATATCATTCCCATCGTTGAAATTATTTTGCAAAAGAAGATCACGACTTTTAAGATTACGCAAAACGAAATGCTAAAAATCACGACACGGTAGAGAACACAGTACAAAAACGATCTACACTAATATTATTTACTGGAATAATAAGAAAGAATTATGAAATGAAATATATTTATTCTGATAGCTAAGACTTAATTATCTAACTATAGTAACAAGCACACTTAAAAAGACTTAAAAGTAAATAATTAATAATATACATTGATTTAACACAAAAGAGACATTTCTAAATTAATTTTGTGTAGATCAAGCCGTGTGTGATGGTCAGTGCCGTGTTCCTGCGCTATCAGAACAGGTTCATGCTCAGCTGAATGTTGCGAGTAGCCTCACAACGCTGATTTTCAGCATGTACCATGTGACTTCATAATTATCACCGTAATATTACAAATGCGAAAGTCTGAAGGAATGATTTTTTTTTGTCACTTCTTCACGCAAAAATTAGCCTCTATGCGGGATGCTATATCACATGGTATAGAAATAGCCATATAACGTTTTCATAGAAACAACACGTGTCACGGTGCGAGCAGAAACAATTTAAACCATAAAATTGGTTATAAAAAAGTATTGTTTTCAGAATAATTTATAGGCCAAAGAAAATCTATAGCAGCAGCTATAACATTGCAAAACCAACCATTCAACGATCACAATATAGATAAAGTTGGAACTATTGCAAAAGGTCTTGACTAAGTGGTTGACAATAAAGTTGATGGTCCATGAAAAATATAAGAGTTGAATGCAAACGACCGGTGACGAAACTTATTTAGATGATTTAGAATTATGAAATGGGACTGTAAGAAGTCCATTACGAGCCAATGATGGCAAGAGAGAGATCGTAATCTAATGAGATAAATAGAACAGATTTAAAATGATCGAGTGATTATTTCAACTTTACACCTTTCGACATAGCTTTTTGGTAACGATTGATGGGTTCAAATCGCGGTCATAAGATTAGGTATTAAACCAGAGGTTTTTGTTAGAGATCCTTAGATAAGTTAAACAAAAGAAACGCTCAAAGAATGTGATGTCATATAAACTGTGAGAAAATAATTAAATCCGAAAAATGACAGTGTGTTGACCTCTAGTCGGCAATTTTGATATAAAGTCTGTAATTAATCAGTAATTAAGTTTAATTTGTATAATTAAATGTGTCACTCAAATCACTGAAGCGTCTTTTAGAGGATTTTGGGCAACGCTGGAGGTAGTGACGTCATCGCCAATTAGATATTAATGGTGGGAGTCGCAGTTGCAGTAATGTGCTGGATTGAAAAGAATTGGTTTTTTATGGTTTGAGTGATATCAAAGTTATGATCTAGATTAGGAAGATGAGTTCATAGGCACTTTAGAATTCCATCATAACTTTTATATGAATCATAATTATCATACAATGGAAATGTGAATTTGATATTGAACTCAACATTTGTAAGAGGCTGGGTTATTTAGGGTAGGTAACTTTGCCAAGGTCTATTTTTGTACGGGATTTCAGGTCTACGTCGTACACTATGTGGTTGCGTAAATGTGATATTATAAGCTAGTAATAGCTACTCTTGTTATCATTGCTACAATGCTTTATCTGATTTTATAGACTGCTGAGTAAAATTATTTTAAAAATCCTGAACACAATTACTGTACTTGCAGTGGGCAGTGAGTATAGTTAACTCAATTATCGCGATACAATCGAGATTCGTTGGGCATGGACGTCGCCCCTACCATGACGGTTTGTGATAGAAAAACTCAATTACTAGAATTACCTACGGGCAAGTAAAGTGGCAAAAATTCAATAGGATAGGGGAATTCCATAGACCTACTTCTTACGTAAGAAATAGGTAGATAAGTAGCTAAAATTGTTGATAATTTTGAAATGAAATAAACCATGATCTTCTAGGCTCCATTTCAAAGAGAAAGAATAAATAAAAAAACAGAAATTTGTTTACTTATTGAATTTAGAGGAAAATCAACAGCTTTGATAATTTAGATAAGATAGATTTAATACGATTTTTTTACCATATAGTTGACGTTGTTTATTTTATTAAATTTTACTAACGTGTACGCAAAATACGTACAGGAGTCAATGAAGAAATCGTCACGGCACAGGCTTTGTTTAGAAAGCTTCCACGAAACAGCAACAAAACCAGCGCAAGTAGAATCCAGCAGTTCCGTTTAAATATCCATAATCTTGCATCACCCATTGACAACGTCCCATTCATGTGTATCCGGCGGCCACACGCGGCACATTTAACGGGGACTTTATTTGGCAACGCAAACTGTGCGACTTATCGATGCGACTAGTCGCTGCAACAAGTCGCACAGTGGAGCGCAAAAAATATTAGAAATAAAAATTTAAAATAAACCGTATAAACAATAACAATAAACTAATAAAAATCAAAAACAAAAAGAGTCAAATCAAAATAGTCCGTGACTCAGCATATTGTATTTTCTATCCATGTTGCTTTTCTGACAGAGCTTTTTGTTGACATCACGTAGGATAACATAACTTAAGTGAAAACTTGGAACACTAATAATCTGAATATTGTCAGCCACAGCCTGCCGTTGCGTCTAGTTGCCAAGTTATTGCAGGTCGCTTAGTGTGAGCAGGCCGTTAACGGGGACTTTATGGGAATGTCCCGTTTTATGCGGAATTCGGGAAATTCGCCAGAACGTCGTCCCGCCCGCCCCGGTCCAGTGTCGTTTGAATGAGTTTACTAGGAACGCTCTTAATGCGGTCGTAGTGTTTGTTTTCTGTTTGAAAACGTTGACATTTCTGAGACGGAAAATCATACCTATAGTTTTTTTTCAGCTGATGTAAGCTTGCATATACAAATTATATATAAATATACATATCATATACAAAATATTTAACACAAAAGCACTTCGGCCCCTTCTTCACTTCACTTCTTAAAACACCACACTTATTTCTTAAAATAACTCAGATTCGCACTACCTGATGTTAGGTGTTTTTAGAATGATTTTCTACTGATGTTGGTGTTCGAAATGTTCGGAAAAGCTTGAATTTAAATAGACTTATTCACTATTCTACAAATTATCTCGCTATGAAATGAACATTGGCAGTTCTCAATCTCCATCGGTTTAGAGATATATCGCACTGACGCAAATAGACGATGACTTCGACAAATGATACATCGCATACCACGAATTCGGCACACCTCAACCAATTGACAGATAAGGAAAAATCAATCTTCATCCGCTCTCAAGAAACACGTCAATGAACTCACGTGGTAAAGTAAATCTATAATTAGTGCTACACTTGCTCTGGTTTGTGTCGTGGTTGCTGTAAAAATTAATGTAAACAAATACTTGCTCACACGCCGGGGTGGGCTGACAACCGAACGATTTTAGATGGTATCTGTTGTAAACCAATTTTCAGGAGATATGCGCCTTTTGAACTCGGCAGTGAGTCATTGTATTTCTGGGTGGGATTTGTCATGGCTATTGTTTCGTGGGAGACACATTTTTATGTTTACTTTATGAGACACATTTAAACTAGCCAGTTGGTGGCACGAATAAAATGTCTTGCCTCTTGAATTTTCTCAATGTAAAACTACATAGGATAGTTCCATTACACCTTATCTAGTGATCAGAGAGAAAGAAAGAAGAACTTGAAACACTTGATATAACATTTTAAAATATCCAATACTTTCAATAGCGACTGCTATCCAATAATTCAACAAATAATCCTACTAAAATTATAAACGCGAAAGTTTGTAAGTATGGATAGATGGACGGATGGATTTTTGTTACTCTTTCACGTAAGAAACTTCTGAATGGATTTTAATGAAACTTTTCAATAATATAGCTTATACATCAGAATAATATATAGGCTACAATTTATAAAGATATATTGTATATTATCCAAAATATCTATCACCACGCGGGTGAAACCGCGGGGCGCAGCTAGTATTAAATAATATTGGGTCTTGGCTCGCAATTTTGATACTGTGTTTAACTATCGTGAAGGTACTCTGTAACAGTCTTGGACTAGTTTCAATAAACCGACAATAATGATAACACACAGACTCATTTGTCTTCGCACAGTCGGTTAAAAAACGGAAGTTTACGCAACAGCCAAGCAGAAACAATTTATTCAGCGGCTCGTAAGGAATAGTTCACGCATGGCGGCTGTCGATGAAAGTGGTTGCATCACTGTGCGTGTTTATTTGCACTGAAGTGTAAGTGGGGGATGCTGAATGTATTTTTGAATCAGGAATTACTTTTGCCAGCAGTGTACGAAACTATCCGTACAATTTCGATCTGTACGAGCTGTATCATATTATTAGCTTTTAGCAATTATTCTTTATTGCACACCAAATAAAACAGATACACTGGACAGGAAAAAGACAAATACAGAATGTGACGTACAATGGGCGGCCTTATCTCTAAGAGTGATTTCTGCCAGGCAACCTTTGGATGGACATGAAGTGTAAGAACAAGTATAGACGGTGGCGTGTTATACAGCTACCTGGATACAAGTTTTCCTTTAAGAGGCCTCCGGAGGGACGAATTCTTCATACAAACGTAATACCAGTAATACCAAAATGATTTCCAATTCAAGCGTATTTCCACTATAATATTGTATTATTTGTATTTGAATAGTATTTATCTAGGTTCCTAAATCTTTTTTTTTTTCAAAATACTTACCTAAAATTAAATGAAAGCCAATCGCATTTTGCACATTTTTATGCGAAAATGGACAAGTTTTCTTCAAGGGTTTGTTTCGTATTAAAAACATCAATATCTTACGTTTTATTTATTAAGAAACATAGTTTATATTGTCTAGTTACAGAATAACAATACTTTGTGAAGAATACTAAAGGTTTTCAGTCATAATTTTTGGTATTACGGAACAAACCAAATTTTGAACGGCTAATATTGCTATCGCGCACGCATGGGGCGCGGCGCAAGGGTTAAACAGGGACAGCGATATTCGGAGCGATTTTTGCAAGCGAGGGTCGCCGGACCCTTAATTGTCTTTTTGTATTAAGTGCTAATGCCATAAGCCTGTCTAGACATACGGATTGGTCGTCAAAGATACAGCCATGGCGTTAAGACCATAAACAAAGTCTAGAAAACCACTACCTAACTAAAAACTTTTTTGATTGATTAGATATACCTGTGAATATTTCTCACGTAGCTTTCCTTACTCTCATTTCACTATGATGTGTGTGCAAGGTACCATACCATTTAATAGTTCACACAACGTTCCACGTCACAAATCATTAAGCCAAAACAATAACCACGAAATTAAATCAGAGCCCAACGCCCTTTAAATCAAGTTGCCCTTATTAGTTCAAAGCCATTTAACACGCCATTACATTTTGTATAACAAGACCGTTAATTGATTCCGATCACAGCTGTGACAAACATGAAACGACTAAAGTAAGATACGGTGACAGCTTCCGTTTTACAGCTCATTTCGAATTCAACTTTAGTGCTGGCGAATAGGGCAGAAATTAGCTCGGTGTTTGGAAGTTGGTGGGAAATGGATTGGGTTTTCGTTTTATTCTGATGTTTATAAAAATTTAACGCTTCTATGTTACCTTCACACTTTTACGTAGTGATTTTCAAGGTGCCACGAAATATAATGTGAATTTAAGCTGTTCTGTTTTTAAAGTATGCTTGTGCGTGTGCTCAATGTTAAAACAAAATGTATGTTTAGTTTCTAAGGGCGGGCAGCGAAGAACCGACGGCCGCTGGGGCAAACGTGTTCTTGAGTGGAGACCACGACTCGGTAAACGTAGTGTAGGACGCCCTCCGACCAGGTGGGATGACGTTCTGCGAAAGACTGCAGGATGCGGATGCGGATGCGGATGCGGATGCTGGATGCGGCAAGCTGAAGACAGGGCGCTATGGCGCTCATTGGGGGAGGCCTATATGTCCAGCTGTGGACTAATAATAGGCTGATGATAATGATGATGATGAAGGGCGGGCGGTATTCTCTAGACTGTTAATTGGACAATTACATTTAAATTGACTTATTGTTTTCTTTCACTATAATATATATTATTCGCGCCCGTGACTTTGTCTGCGTGAATATCTATGTGTCAATTGGTTTATACACATCCCTCTTGAATCACTCTATCTTTAAAAAAAATCATTAAAATCCGTTGCGAAGTTTTTAAGATATAGGCATACCTAGGGACAGACGTCAGACAGACAACGGGAAGCGGCCTATTAAAAAATTAAATTGATATTATATTCAAAGAGCACCGCATGCTATCAAGATTGAAAAATTATTTAGGTTAAATTTGTTCCGCCTCGGAACAAATGTGTGTACGATCTGCAGATATTTGTTCCGGGTGTTCTGGTCGTTTTCTATGTATAATAAAAAATATTTGTCTATGTAATATATTGCATTATGTATATCAGTTATCTAGTACCCATAACACAAGCTCTGCTTACCATGGGGCTAGATAATGCTGTGTGAATTGTCCAGCATTATTATTATTATTTATATCGATTTATCAGATTTAATACGATGATCATTAGTTAGGTCTCCATCAATCTGTTAGATCACTTGTTACCATGGGCATATCAAAATAACCCACTGCTGTTTACGCTGGCCCATTGTCTTCGAATCACAGATTGTCTTTAACCAGGAATAGAACGTTGTAAACGCGAATTTATTGTGATGTTTTAACGGGACACATGTTAGCTGTCACCGGTTGTGTTAAACTTGTAATGACGCAATTCTGAAAACGTTTCAGGCTATGAGAACAATGTCGTCTTTCAACATTTCAAATAATTTCACCTGTGTATTGTAACGACGTGTTACTTTGTGTTGATTCAAGGCATTCTTCTATCTATGTATTTTGTAATTTGTCTTTTATTTATGTGATGTATAGGTACGACATTCGCATACATCAAAAAGAAGTGTTTAAAACGTTGCGTGGTTGAAATAGTAAATAAATAATGTTGGACAATGCATACAGCATTATCTAGCCCCAAGTTAAGCAGAGCTTGTATTATGGGTACTATATGACTGATATACTTAATACAATAGATTACATAGATATATATTTTTAGTGTACATAGATAACGACCAGAACACCCGGAACAAATATCTGCAGATCGAACAAACAATTGTTCCGAGGCGGGAATTGAACCCACCACCTGCGTCGTAGGCGGACCATCGCCCACCGAGGTCGGTGGTGGTGTGGTCTCAACGTAAATAAGGCTCAAGGCCGACTCAAGGTCCGGACGGAATATCGGCTGTGGTGCTGAAGTCCTGTGCTCATCTCCCGTCTCCCGTCGGGCCGTCCTTACACGGCTCTTTCGCCTGACCTTCGTGGTACTATCAGCAAAAGATCTGCCTAGACACCACAAGGGTGATTTTTCTGTGACCGGTTGCCACCCCCGAATTATTTTCTTCTTTCTTTTGTTTTTAAAGACGAAGGTCTTTCGTGGTCATCGTGGGTCACATCTTCACTTTAAATCAGGTGAGATTGTGTCAAACGAAGGTTTATTGAATATAATATGTATAGCATTATTATATTTATTTTTTAGCTCTCTATTACGTACCTATTTATCTAACTGTGGTTGAAGCATAAAATTATAGGTACCTATAAGTTTTTTGGTTTGATTATGATTTTTTTTATTCCCACTATGAATATTAATTTCATCACGCAGACATTTGTCGGCACACATAATTTACAAAGAACAGTAAAATTTAATTCTGAAAAATCCCAACAATTTTTCATCCAATTCCCACTAAAAACATAACATCCGCACTAATCTCAATTTGTCTTTTCCAATGTAAACATCAGCCACATCAAACGAGGGAGTGATCCCAATGACAAAATCCATTAATTCCTTCGTAATGCCGCCGGCAATCGGTAAACAGATGAGGCAAGTGACAGATGCGTTTGGCAGCGTGACAACGACGCTGGTGGCGAGCTTTATACTGACAGCTAATTAGAGTTTCGATTAAATGATGGGAGAAAGAGTTCACAATGCTGGAACGTTGGGGAGAGTTGAGACTCCAAAGACTAGGGATGCGGTATAAAGGGTTCAGTATAATATGATAGCAGATACCAAAAAAGTAATATATTGAAAATTAAAAGAATTGTGTGACTTTTTAACCACTTTTTAAGACCGCCAATGGTAAATAATTTTTAAGTTTTTATTGTTCATAGTTGGGTACCTATTTAAAGTGCAATAAAGTCTTTTCTGTCTTCTATCTATCTATCTACCACAAGAACAAACAAGAGATATTTTAAGACAACAACAGTAATAAAGAGTTATTTTATTATTTATTTGTATTTTTATTTTGTATTTTCGTAATGCTGACAAGGTGCAAAAATCAAGTAGATTAAATTCGATTTAATCTCGAAGAAAGAAGGCCGAAGAGATATCACACCGCATTTTTATCAAGCAACAAGATTAGACTTACAAATCTCAAAGCAGACATTAATTACCACCTGAAACATGAACAATATTCGTCACTCCCATCCGCCCATGACATCTGCCGTTCACGAAACATAAACAGGCTTGTCCCCAATCGTGTTCGGGGAAAAAACAGATTTAAAACATTTAAACTTTTTCCCGGAGACACTTCTTTGTAGACGTGCTGCTGTATCTATTTTAGGTTTAAAAGCTTTGTGGTACGTTACTTGCATTAGTTTTAGTGTTGCTCTATGCGAGCAAATGTATTTCGACAATTGACTAATGGCTTGGCTATAAAATACACTGCAAATGTATACCACTAAACATGCAGTAGGTAAACACACACATTTGTACAGAACAACCAAAATGCAATATCAAATTGTGTAGCGTACAATAGTTAAAAATCGATTAAAATAAATATGTGTAAAAAGATCTAATAAAAATATTCTAAATTCAGATCGATTAAACAGGAATGTATTGTAATCGAGACAATCGAAGATATTGAATCTTTTTTATTCAAAATTCATTCCTAAATAAAATCGAGAGAATGTGAGCGAGTAATCGAGACAAAAAACGACGATCGATCTCTCGATCGAACAGTGTTTGTTTCCACAGCGCGTTCCGTGGATATAATTAGAGGTGCAAGTGCTAAGCATCCTTCCTCGACACGCTTCGACTGTTTGTTCGAGCGGTGGCGTCCCGACGACATCGCCGGCGCCGCCTGCACAATTTACATCCCACACTATCAAAACATCGCACGAACCAAAACACACATTCCAATTTGAAGTTTGAAAACACAATGATAAGGTTGAAAGTTAAAATAATGCTAAACAACAGATCAGACAATTACATATCCCAGAGAAATCAAAGACAAGATCAGGAAATTAGACTTTGTTTATGTTAGAGGAGAAGACAAAATCCTTTGTTTAAACGTTTCGCGGATGAGCGCCTGCAAATGGACCGGCATTGTTTACAGTGTTGACACGAGGAAGCTCGTCAGCGGAACCGCATTTGGGACGGACAGGGCATAAAATCATGATGAGTGACAAGTAAAGTTTATTGGTCTATAAATACAAAAATAGGGGGTCGGATACCTACCGAGTGTGAGCTGTCACATGCCGCGTTTATGATCCAGTGGGTGAATGTATTGTTGGTTTCTAGTTCGTGAATAGTTTTAGAACGTTTTCGTCACACAATTTGACGACCGATGTGGCGCGGTGGGCGAAGGTCCGCCTGCGACGCAGGAGGTTGCGGGTTCGATTCCCGCCTCGGAACAATTGTGTGTACGATCTGCAGATATGTTGTTGCGGGTGTTCTGGTCGTTTTCTTATAATAAAAAATGTCTATCTATGTAATATATTGTATTATGTATATCAGTTATCTAGTACCCATAACACAAGCTCTGCTTACCTCTGCAATGCTGTGTGAATTGTCCAGCATTATTTATGAATTTGGGACGCACTGTCCCATTTATCACTTGTTGATTTTATTATTTTTGTTACTGTCTTTTCGGACACCTTCAAATTATTGCAGTTGTTGAGTACAGGTAAAAAAGATTTAAGCAAGTAGATACCTAAGCAATATAATATAATGTGATAAAGCTAATGAATGCTTTGCGAGCGTGTGGTGACTTAAATTTATGTAAAAAAAAAAAAAAAAAAAAGTCTCATCCATAGCGTGTATTTAGTACAAATCAACATCTTGTATACTAAGGTATCTATACTACATATATTATGACCAAATAAAAAATACTTAACCTACAATAATCACAGTATTTTACACAGCATTTGGCATAAATTTGAACTATTGAACACTTTAAAATCAACAAAATAAAAATTAAAAATGTTAACTAAAGCTTTCGTTTATCTTAAAATTATTATATTTCTTTACGTATTAAAAAAGGCATTATTTTAGGAATGTATAAAAATCACAGACTAATTATCCTAAGCGCGTATACATATAGAGTATGTATTGAAATCACAGATAATCATTGGTTCAGTCATAGACTTAAAATTACTACTTATTATTTATTAGTATTCATCATCACTAAGGCCTATTATTTACTAAAAAAATATGCGCAATAACCAGCCAACTTTTCAACAATTTATTTTCCTAATTAGAAGAAAAAGCCTTTTAATTAAATGTAAGAAACCCTAAAAAAGTAATCAGATTCCTGGACATAATAATTGGTAACGAATAAACACAAAGCTCAAAAAGTATTTGGCAAATTTAATAAAATAGTCAAGATTTTAACAAATCCAGGAAATTCCGTTGGAATACACAAAATTTAATATGATTATTCAAATCAATAATTTCTTACTAGTTAAAGTCCATTTCATTATATTTTAATCCCAGGACTTAAACATTAATATCATCTAGGGATTGTAGAAGAAATATTATCAACTCTGTGTTACTTCCACATTCAAACTTTAGGTAAATATACTTTACCTATTCCGATCACTGATTATGAGTATTAAACTAAGTTGAATTATTTAACTTACGCCCAAAAAACATGAAGAACAATATAAATTGCCACATAATTTCTTTAACTTTCTGAATACATATCCTTGTTTGCACTGACCTTCACTTACTGGCAAGACGAATTGTTTTATTGTTGTCCTTCGACCTAGGTGCAAAATAGAGCGAAATAGAGCTAGAAAATAAAGAGACAGGGAGAGTGCGACTTTGCTATGCATCTATTTCGTCAGGTTGCTGTTCCGTCGCCGCGCCTCGATAAAAACTGTTTTTTAACTGACTGTACAATTTACCTACTTTTAATAGTGTCCGAAAAGACAGTAGCAAAAATAATAAAACCAACAAGTGATATATGGGACAGTGCGTCCCAAATTCTTCTGTCCCAAAAAGCAGCAAGTCGATTTTTCGAAACTTTCAAGCATTATCCTACTAATATTATAAACGCGAATGTTTGTAAGTATGGATGGATGGATGTTTGTTAATCTTTCACGTAAAAACTACTGAATGGATAATTATAAGTATTGATATAACGGGTATTTATCGCGTTTATTTACCTTTTTTCCCGACGTTTCAACAGGTTTACACTCTGTCGTGGTCACGGGATGACTACTACTGAATGGATTTTAATGAAACTTTACAATAATATAGCTTATACATCAGAATAACACATAGGCTACAATTTATAAAGATATATTGTATATTATCCAAAATACCTATCACCACGCGGGTGATACCGCGGAGCGCAGCTAGTACATATATAATTTACTAATTTGAAGACATCTGTGGCGCGGTGGGCGAAGGTCCGCCTGCGACACAGGAGGTTCTATTCCCGCCTCTAGACAAATGTTTGTACAATCTGCAGATATTTGTGTTCAGGGTGTTCTTGTCGTTTTCTATGTATAATAACAAATATCTATCTATGTTATGTATATTATTTATTTAAAGTTAACTACTTAACACAAACTCAAATATAGATGAATGTTATGTTGCTAAATAATGTAAAAAATCGGTATGAAGAACCCATTAAATCCTTCTAGTCAACAGATTCCTAATTACCAGTGGATCAAAGCACGCAAGCTCTGTCGCCCCGATCCATTTTACGTACAGCAAGGACCGTATTCACCGTCATTCCACACTATTAGCTATCTTGTGACTCTTGGTATTCGTCATCTTTGGTCCATCAATATATCCACAAAGTAGGATATATCAACTCATGTAGTGTTTGTCTATCGGCACTTACGTAGATGACTTGAAAATCCTTACTCATATTATAAACGAGAAAGTTTTTATGTATGGAATGAATGTATGGATGGATGTTTGTTACCCTTTCACGCCAAAACTACTGAACAGATCAGGCTGAAATATTGCGTACAGGTAGTTCCAGGCCTGGAATGAAACGTAGGCTACGTTTTGTCCCATAAATCAGTTGAAACTTGGGAAAGAAATAACCTTAAATCGAATAAAAGTTTTAAGGTTATTTCGATCGAAACCGCGGGCAGCAACTAGTCCTAAATATAATAAAAATACAAGGGTGACAGAAGCGGCCGCTATATCAATAGAGTATTTCTTCGCCTAAGGTCTGAAATTTGGTGAAAACGTGAAATTCCATGTTTTTTACGTGTTTCGTTTTGATCATAGTGAATAAGGATTCCTGTTGGTGGAGTGCCAGCTCAATTTAAACTGTGATAACGCCAGGTACTGGTACTGCAGGTACTGCCCCAGGACAAACGCAATGAGAACTCTAATTTCATGTCATCGCATATGATGTCATGGGTTTTCCGCAAGAAGTCAGAATTATTGTCCAATAAATTAATGTCTATTTAAAGTACAATATGACATGCAAGTTATACCAAAAAGAAACATTCTACTTGGTGTCAACAATTAAACTGAAACAATACAATGCCCCTATCGTCATCATCAGCTGCTTGCAGCTCGCGCACACCTCAAAAACTAGTTATATTATATTCCTACCTAACATCAAGCTACAAATATGAATATAAAAGCTAGAAAAGAATTAAAAATAAACAGTAGCAAAAAATTATGGAAAAGTAACGACGGGTTTTATTATTGTTTCGTTTATCTGTGACACAGAGCTCGTTTTGTTTTTTTTATTAGGTTATTAACTTTTTGTCAAAGCGAACCAGCTTTGTTTTACGTATGAGTAAAGACGTGGCCACAAGAAGTATTAGAATGATTTAAAAAGTATACGCAGTGAATTATAACAAAGTTAGTTTTATAAAACGATTAATATTATGTACATAGGGAGGCTGAACCGTCAGGACCGATCATATTAAATTAAATTCAATTCTAATTCTTTATTTTAAGACAACAAATGTCAATTAAAACATACACAAATTACAAAAAAGGAAATACAATTACAACGAAGAAAATAAAACCAAAATAACTAAATCTAGAGTATAAGTAATTTCACCCAGTGGTGTCCTATTGGACAGTCATATTAGGCTAAGATATTGATGAAGATAGATAGAAAATTCTTTATTGCACTTTAAATAGAAAACTATGTACAGATAAAACGTAAAAAAAAACCATTGGCGGTCTTATCGCTCGAGAGCGATCTCTACCAGACAACCATGGATGGATAGGATCGTGGACAGTACCAGGAGATCTGTGTGCTTGTAGGTTATGAGCAGAGATAAGATATTATGACAACTTTAAACTTAAACGTGAATGACAAATAAAAAGGTAGTTCTTTCTGTCTGTCAACCTTAGGAGTCTTGACAGCTGGATCCTCTGCATTTGTACTGCGCTTACAATATCGTCTGCTGACAAAAAAATTAAGTGAACAGTAAAATAATTTTATTTGATAATAATTTAATGTATAAAATATGACTTGTCTAAGTGCTTTTTTGTAAGCCTAACGAAATAAATTATTTTTGACTTTTTTGACTCTGAACTACGGCAAATTGACACTACCAATACAGAATATGGCATTTTTAATTTCTTTTTTCATGTGTGTATTGCTTTATAACCTGTCTGACGAAAGCCCAGAACTTTTTATACGTTTTCATATTAAAAATGATACTATTCGCCTCGGATAATGTCATAACGAATCAGTGTTGCCAACAGTAACACATGTTACCATTAAAAAAAGTGTGAAAAACATATAAAACAGATCGTAAAATAGTTTGTCCCTACTAAAAGTCACATTAATGAAAACAAAGAATATGTTCCTTAGATCTGTTTTTATTTGTATATTACTGTTTTAATGTGACGATAAAATTTATTGTATGTTCTGGTATTTATTGTACGATTGATGGGCTGTCGTCGGGTGTCTCTGTGAGGTCGTTATAAACAAGACGGACGGACAGACCGACTGAAATATCTCAGAGCTGTTTATTGATGTAAGACGAACGGGATATTATGCAAGTGACAAAATAAAACATTATTCTTTGGGGACATGTGTTTTGTGTTTACTTTATAAGAGACAAGCAAGCTTACGATTTTGAATCTTTTTTCTAGGACTCGAAATATTATTTAAAGATATAGGTAAAGTGTTGTATGACCCAGCGAGTGATATATTTGGTAGACCTGTGAAGACATTAGTTACCTAAGACAGATAATATTATTTTTATACCAGCCCTAGATCTGAGATCTAGTTAAAACTTGACCTTTATATTGTAACTAGATCTCAGATCTTAGTTTTTATTTAGGAAGAGCGAGTGCAAAGCCCGCGCGAAATCTATGTACTTGTTCCTCATTTTACCAATCATTAATTGCCTAAGAAAGACTTTCCAGTCTCTGAAGGCAAGTTCAAGAGGTTCATCACAGCAACGTTTGTGTTAGAAGTGGTAATACTTACAGTACATTTAGTTAAACAATACCACAGCCCATAAAATAGAGTAAACTTCGTCTATGACCAGCCTACCAAACGATAGACCACACACGAAGAAGGTTTTTTGAGAGGTTTCCTTGTATCTATCAACCCAATAGGAAAGGAAATTTAAGATATCAAATTATCTTGCCTTCAAAATTAGACATACTAGGTATATACATTATATATAGGAATGAACTTAGTTCTGCAAAAATAGTTTTTAGTTGAGTTTGTTGGTTTAATGTTGATAATGTTTTTAGGTAGGTATCTGAAAACGGATATTCTATCTTTAATAATAAATAAATCAAAGACTTTACAAAGAAAATGCAAATGTACAATAAAATAAGAGAAATAATAGACTAGTATTAGGATTAGTATTTGCAATTGAAACAGTTGAGTTAACTGAAGACTGTTGCAAACAAAATTGTCTATGCTATTGCTGTTTACCAGGACTCAAGGGTATCCAACTGAAACCCGACCTCCAAACTACGAATTATTAAAAAGATCGTAAAACTATATTTACATACTCGCTGCTGTCCCAGACTTCACTTTCCAGGTTTATGAGAAGACCACCCAAACGTCAATTGGAACGATCGTTAAATATAGAGATGGTAAATGAAAGGCGGTCGTCAATATGGATCATGTGGTATGTCATGCAAACAATCGCCTTGGATTCCTCTATTAAGAATGTTATTTTTAGTCCGTGGCCTTTGGACTAGATTTGCAAGTGCCCTGGTAGCAATTTTGTCTTTGTCTCAAGATATCCTGGACAAACTATATTCTCCACTTTTTGAGGTGTATAAAAACCAGGCGTCGATTAATCAAGAATTTTTTTTTAGGATTACAAATCAATACTTCGATTTGACGACTTACTATAAATATTATTAAAGTATGTAGTTAAATTCGTATATAACTATTATTAAAGTATGTAATTAAGTCTGTAGACCGTTTATGATGTTTTCCTGACATATTTCGCAAACATTGAGTTTGAGTATTACCCTTTCCTAACATTATTAAAACAGCACTTGATTAATAACAGCATAAATTTACTCTTATAGCATATAGATACATATCTTTATAGGAGTGGAATTCAATGAATTTGAACAACTTTAGCTACTAATTTATTTCCAGTATCAACTTCTTTAGTTCCAATATCAAATCCATGAAGTCTTTTCTGTTAGATGGTTTATTATCTATTTGTTTCATAACCTCGGTTACCAAGTCATAAAAAAAACGATGAACGATGACGAACTTCAGGAATAAAGATGCACCTAATTTCTTTAATATACCAGGAAACATCATATCGAGTTCCAGCGAATATGCATTCGCACAAGCAAGCACTGATGGTGGTAATGAAGTACTTCTGGAGAAGACCCATCACATCATGTTCTGCCTTCAGCGCGGTCTCCCTGTCTACATAGTCAATAAATTTGTCTCCGCGTTCTACCATCAGGTGAAGCATGTTCTTCAGCTTACCCGTCGTGTATATCGGTGTGAATTTGTTCCTCAATACTTTCCATGTTGCACCATCTGCATGGAACAGGTTCACTCCTAACCCTTCCTTACTGAATTCGACACCGCGGTCAACAAACGTATCGAAATCTTTGATCATAACGTGTTTTATAATGTCTAGAACTCTGATTAGTAGAGCCGGTGTAGTCATCCTGTATACTCCAACCACTTTTTAATTGGGAAAGTCTTTGTATATGTCACAAAAAATCATGCTCTTGGTTTTCTTGCGCATGGCAGATTCGTAAAGATTACCGAAGAGTGGAACGGGTGCACGACTCACCACATTTCTTTTTTTCCAGTATCCAAATGTTTTCGTAAAATAATAGTAGAGCGCGCATGGTAATATCACTATAGTTTGACCGAAACCGCTGTACCGCGCCTGAGGTATGCGAGCGGCGAGACGGGGGGAATATCGGCCGCTCCGATCCATCAGTCTGCCATCAACGCGTACTCTTGCTCGTTTTTCCTCGCCCCCCTCCTCGCCGCACTTTCCTAAGGAGCGGTATAGCGGTTTCGGTCAAACTAGACCACAGTTTAGATAACACTTTGTTTGCACATGGGGTTCTAGCTGCTAATGAATTTTTGCAATTGAAATGGCATTCAACCTGCTATCAATATTATATTACAAACTGGAGCGACTACAAAACCTCTGCATCCGCTTCGTCTTTGGGTTGCGAAAATACGATCATGTATCAGTCTTTCGCACCCAACTGAAGTGGCTGAAAATTAGAAAGCGCCGAGATTTGCACACATTATGCCTTCTCTATAAAACCCTCTGTAACCCACTATCCCCTAACTACCTCTCCGAATCCTTCAGCCCACTCTACGGACCCCAGCGACCTGCGAGGGACTCGAAACGACTGCAGCTTGGAACTCCTGACGCCTGTACAGTAGGTTATCATAGAACCTTCGCTGTAAAGGCCACTCGGCTATGGAACAGTCTTCCCATTGAATATCGCGAGGCATCCTCGATAAATGTGTTCAGATCTAGAGTCTATAACTATTTTCTTTCGCAAGAATAATTCGGTACGTTATTATAATTATATATTAATTATTTATATAGGTATATATATTACTGTTTAAGTATAATATAAGTAGCTTAGTATCATTATGAGTAGTATATTTTATTATCTCTATTATATAGCACTACCTACCAAACTGTTGTCCACACTACCCAAAGGTTAGCAGGTAGAGAATGCTATCTAGCATTATGCTCGCCTATGTACAACTTTTTGTGCAATAAAGTATATTCTATTCTATCTATCTATCTAATATTATTTTATTAGATATTATTATCTTATCTTATCAGATATTATCTTTGTTCCACTGCATGTACCTTATCTTATTTGCACTGAAGAAAATAATTAGTGAGGATATAACTTGGTTGCAAATCACTGATTACCTAATATTACAAAAAAATATTAGACGTTTGATTTATATGAAGGCTTGGGCTTGAAGAAGGCTTCAAGAACCTGAGTATTTGACGACGACCGATGTGGCGCGGTGGGCGAAGGTCCACATGCGATGCAGGAGGTTGCGGGTTCGATTCCCGCCTCGGAACAATTGTGCAGATAATTGTTCCGGGTGTTCTGGTCGTTTTCTATGTAAAATAAAAAATATCTATCTATGTAATGTATTGTATTATGTATATCAGTTATCTAGTACCCATAACACAAGCTCTGCTTACCATGGGGCTAGATAATGCTGTGTACATTTTTCAGCATTATTATACATTATTATTATTTATTTGGTATTAATATCAACTCGATGCGTCTATGCATTCATGAGAAAAGAGAGTTGACAGACAAACAGACGGTCAAAAATTGATCATGTAAGCCTTATCGGTTAGAAAAAAGAAATCCATACCATCGGGTTAAAAAGGCAAAAGGTTTTGTTTTGTCCTTTGGAGGTACTAGTCTCTAAAATCGGGTTTAAAGCATGGTCTGCTATGGAGTGCTAACAATTTAAAACTAAATTAAACCAGAGTGTTTACAGGCCCACGTTAGGATGATATAGCATATCCATCACCCTCCTAAAAAGTTTTAAAACTTGCATACTTCAGGCGCACAGGTGTCAATAATATCCCTTGATGGACTCATCATCATCATCGGCCTATGTTAGTCCATAGCTGGACATAGGCCTCCCCCAATAAGTGCCATAGCACCCTGTGTTCAGCTTGACGCATCCAGCGTCTCTGTCTGGTCGGAGGGTGTCCTACACTACGTTCACCGAGTGGTGGACTGGGCCCGTAATCCTTTTCATATTTCTAGAAAGTCTGCTAATTAAACCACTTTTATAATTCACCCAAGAGAATTTTATTAATGCCCTGAAATATTACGTAAATCAATGAAGATCATCAATAAGATTATCCAAACCTCTTCCTAAAGAAGTGTAGAGTTAACCCTTTCAGTAATCGTAATCCAAAATAGCTCGTACTTTGCATTACAAGGGAAGTACCCGAATTAGCTCGGCCATTGAACTGGTGCACGTGTTAACCATTTTATGTCTTACATTTTGTCATCATTCGTTTTTGTATAGGGACATAGGAATACCAGTGAAAGAGTTTGACACTTTTTTATGTCAATAAAAGTGTTATCCTACTAATATTATAAACACGAAAGTTTTTAAGTATGGATGGATGGATGTTTGTCTCTTTCACGTAAAAACTACTAAATAGATTTTAATGAAACTTTACAATAATATAGCTTATACATCAGAATAATACATAGGTTACAATTTATAAAGATATATTGTATATTATCCAAAATTTCTATCACCACGCGGGTGAAACCGCGGGGCGCAGCTAGTGATTTATAAAGCTGTGTAGTGTGTGAGTGTTTCAAAGATTCTTAATCTAAGTAGGTATATATTTTTTCTTATCTGATGAAATTCAAGATTTAGCTATAGGTAAGTATGGAAAGATCTAAAGAAACACAGAAAATAAAGCCAGAATTTTATACCAAGTTCAAACCAAAAGAATTCTCATCACCCAAATTAATTTCATCCACATACGTGACAGAATGTAAACAAAATTTATTTTATACAAAAGTTCATCGGTACGAGGATCAAATTAAAAAAGCCCCCTTGTTTACGTACCGTATCAAAGAGATGCTTCTTACAATTAACATTCTTTATCCCGAGCGTTATGTCATACTTTCTAGTTGGCGTCATCCATGCGCGATTAGAATGGGATGGAACCGTGTTAAAGTAAATATTCGACCGATTTCGGTTCGTATATATAATCAAAACTTGGAAATCGTTGATACGCACCGTGGGCTCGCCATATCTCGCGAAGAACCGACAACCGTGGTAAACGTGTTCTTGGGTGCCGCCGGTCAGGTGGGATGACGACCTGCGAAGGACTTCAGGCAGATGCTGGATGCGGCAAGTTGAAGACAGGGCACCATGGCGCTCATTAGGGGAGGCCTATGTCCAGCTGTGGACTACCTACTATAGGCTGATGATGATGATGAATACGCACCGTATTGTATTGCTTGGCAACAAAAAAATTAAGTAGCGCATCTGCCTTTCTTTGCTCCAAGGTCATACGTGATAAACACAAGTACAAAGGGCTTTGATGTTGTTTTTCTAGAGAATTTTGCTTTAAAAGTTCAAAAAGTGCTTTCTAATTAATGGGGTTGATGTCCAAGAAGATATTTCTTTATTGTTCGCGATGTTCTGTACCCTGAAGAATGTTTATTGGAACTGTTGAGTGTTTTTAAAGATGGCTTTTGTAAAATTGATTATGCCTACCTATTTCCATCGTATATACCAGCATGTTATGTGTATAAAAAAAATAAGGCCAGTTATCAAAATAATTTGCTTAATAATCATTTTTAGCTCATGATCACCAGAACTAGGTTAGGTGGGTGTCGAATAAGTCTCAAAACGTTGTAGAAAAAGAGATCAAATAAAATAGTTGCACACGGGAGGTATTTTTTATATCAAACTCCAGTCGCCTAAAAACCGTGCAAAAAATCGGCAAAAACATAAACGAGGCGGCCAGCCGGCCACAGAAGTTGACATTTGACAAAAACGATGAAAATTATCTCTTCACCTTTATCGAAATTGTGAAGCCTACCGTTTTGCCGACCGTACTGCGAACTGTCAAAGCCTTTACTGAAAAAACAATAACAAGTCCTACCAAAAATAAATTGCTAAACGATATTCAACTTAAACTCAATACAGTAAAATTTATTTAAACTAAAGGTCAAAATTATGCCCAACTTTATATCACCAGACTTAAAGTTAGTGAGTTATAAAATATATTCGTTGACTTTTTTGAGAGTCAGCGTTCATATCGTTGAGTGGACACAGGTTTGTTTCGTGTATGTTTTGCAAAGTGGACAGTGGTCATTCTTGCAGAGGCAATTCAGAGAAAAATTGGGATATCACGCAAAAAGAAATTGAGACGCAGAGTATATAATGCTAGAAAATACAGATCAACGACAAATAAGTCTCTAGTCTTATATTAAAATCAGTGGTAAAATCACGTGTTTTGGATGGTTACCTACCATCCAAAACAGTATTAACAAACAGTGTGGGTATTAATTAAAAGCTGGATTGGATGCACACAATTCTATTTAAACACAGTCAAATAGATATACTGCTCTGCTACAAAAGATTGACTCTTTTGAAATTTAAATCACCCTGAAAATCTGCCAACTTGATTCAATGACGTTCTTTTGATCAAGAAAGTTCCTGACACTTCGAGACTGGCCATTTCTTTGTCTTCAAAGGTCGGAACACGGTTAGGTTCCATAACGGCCTTTTATACCATCGACTTCAAATGTCATCATAACAATCAATTAAAAAACCCAGTGTTCAGTGTGAACCACCCCAGTAAGTCGCAACGCTGCGCCGCGCACTGACCGTGCCATCTCATGAATAATTCAAAATGCACTTGTAACGGACATGCAGTCTTCCTATGTACGATCCGACGGAGTTTATCAACTTTTTTGACGGGAAAAAGAAGGTGGATATTGTAATTGAAATTAGACAATTCTGTCTTTGAAGACATGAACTTACTAACCTCCTCTTCGCTTCCTCATCCAAAGTAAATCATGGTCTCCAACACAAGATTTCTCCAAGTAATGGACGTTTGCTAGCTCTGATGGGAGACATTTGATGGTTTTGATTTTATCTGGGACCTAAGATATAGGCCGCAGATCAAAAGATTTCAAAAATCTATCGATCCTGTTTTACTCAATAACAGTAAACACAATAAATGGACTTGATGGACTGTTTGGAAAAAAAGATATCTGGAAAATAAGAAATCTCGTCTTTCTGTGTAATCAAATTTTTTATATTATTCATTTTCAACTCAATAACCACAAATTAGAAACACAAGATAAACAACTCATAAACGCTATCTAGATCTCACTTTATAATGAGCATAATGAACAGCCCACTTTAATTATTAATACAGCCCTAACAAGCCCTTCAAATTGTCGTGAAGCGTGACAAACTCGTGGAGGGCCACGCACCGCTGGGTTTCTTCCTATGACCTGTCCAATACTGCAAGTGTTGACCTTTTCATTGTTATTCTATGGAACATCATTATTACATTTTGTTAAACTAACGCGATCAGAACTCATAATTACAAGTACTGTTATAACAAAACGTCGGGAAAAAGAGGTAAATAAACGCGATAAATACCACTACTACACACTACTAGTACTTGTTATATCATTATTGCTAGAGGTTTTTACTGTGATCTTATAGAAAAAAAAAAAATGTTTAAGATTATCTTTAGTTATTTGGAAAATAATACACGGGAAATAAATAACGCATAACTAACTTATAGTCTATATCTAAATAACAGCAGTAGTATTAATATAACTGTGTCTCGTCTTACAAACGAATTGGCTTATAATTTTTGATGGCTCTCTGATAAAATGCTTACCTACAGAATCTTTATTTAAAAAGATAACAGTTTTCTGTTCCAGTCTTCCAGATCATCTATCTAATGACAATATGACTTATCATAATGACATCTACTCGTATACTCAAATTAAATTTCAAGATTACCTATCATTCATCATATTACCAGGCATCTCAGGCTTTTAATTGACTCATCATCATCATCAGCCTATATTAGTCCACTGCTGGACATATGCCTCCCCCAATGAGCGCCATAGCACCCTGTCTTCAGCATCCAGCATCTACCTGCAGTCTTTCGCAGGTCGTCATTCCACCTGGTTGAAGGGCGCCCTACACTACGTTTAATTGACAACTTGCTACTAATTGTTTTATTAACAAATGCTTTAGGTTTGTGCAAAGTTTTGTTTTTTTTTTTCAAATAAGTTTACGTTTAAAGTTCCATAATCATCTACTTCCAATCATATAGCGTGTGTTCTAATGACACATATCGGCTTTGTCATACACAATATTTCAGTTAGTAGGTAAGTAGTAACATCGCGTGATTTCGTTACGTGTTAGGCAATTTGTCGAATACTTACGTAGTTATTAATATGTACCTATCAATTAACTGTTTCCTTTTGAATTATGTGATGTATTTGGACATAGGAAAGTAGGTGGGCAGGAAGTAGTGCTGATTTGTTGAGATTTGTTTGAGTAAAGGATTTCCATTCATGTTGATTATTTGTTTTACTTTGCGCAATAATATTGATTCTGAAATAAGGTGCACTATGGCTCAGTAATGTGAGACGAGAATGAATTGCGAGCCCAGAAATCACTTTGGCTTTGTGTACAGCCTGTTTATTGACGCTGAGACTGACATCACTACATAGTATTAAACAAAGTATTAACTACATAGTATTAATGACACATAGATTTCCACGCGGAAGAAGCCACGGGGCGCATGTATTTATTAATAAATTTGTAAAGACGTACTTTCTTTTAGATACAGAGGCCTTCACAGTTAGCTGACCATCCCTGACAGTTACAAGTCTCGTAAATACACCATTTTTGGGTATTTAAAAAAAAGGTTTTTTCCATATCAAAACAACTTTTAAATGAAAAAATCTTAAACCAAAAGATTCTGGTATTAAAAATATTTCCGTATTCATAGAAATTGTTTTCAAACTTTACAGATAACCAATGAACGCCATTGTACCAGACAAGTCGAACCTTCAACAACCTATCAGGTTCCAATTTCAGAACAATTACTCCAACATTTTCAGCAACATCGACGTGGGATTTCCACGTTCAGTTTCCGATGTCCTAGTCACGTAAGCGGAAATTGCATTCACTGAAGACGATGACGATGGCAGTGTGATCCGACTTCTGCACGCAACACTTGCATTCAAAGATAATCTATTAACTTTATACTGGAAAGAAACGTTAACTTGTAAAAGGCAACAAGTTTACGTTTTTATCCATTATACTGTTAATATATTATGTATATTCGAATTCTACTTTTATCATATTTTTACAAATAAACGTTAACTAATAATAATTGAGAGTGTTCATCTCAATTATTATTAGTTAACGTTTATTTGTAAAAATATGATAAAAGTAGAATTCGTTAATAAACAATGCTGGATTATTCACACAGCATCATTTAGCCCCAAGCTTGTGTTATGATGGGTACAGACTGATATACATAATACAATATATACATTGTCAGATATTATTTTTTAGTTTTAGTTGATTCATTAAAGTGTAGATGAAGATTAATTCGTGTTATTTTGCGTTCAATACCTAGCTGTTTTTACAGGAAATTTCAATACAATAATAATAAAGTATACCTATAATGAAAATTAACAATTTACCAAGCAATATCTATCCTTAACACTTTGACTGCGATTTTTTTTCGACGACTGCGAGCTTTTTTTTAACCTAAAAAATTCGTGCTGCCGCTCTACACAGCGGTTGTGTTGCGCCGCACATGCGTTTCGTTCGAAAAATATTACGGCTGTGCTGAGTCACAAAGATCTGTATTTTCTCAGCCACTGCGCTAGTGTGGATTTACGCATATTAGTCACTTCTAGAAAACACATACCGTGTGATTTTAGCACTCAAAGTGTTAATACATAGTAATTTTAGGATTAGTGGCTCTTATCTGTCTTTTACAATCCATCCAGGGTTTGAAGCCTACGGTTTCGTAGGTTTTTTAAACCTTAAATGTATTGCAAAAGTAATAGGGTGAAAATATTTTAATAAAAATAATAAATTCTCTCATATAATGAAAAGTCCAAAATCGTTAGATACTCAGACAAAATTGATGACTTTGATGTATGGCCAATATAGCTGAATGAATGAAACAGGCAATATCATTTCACTTTTAAACGTATAAACGTAGTATATGACATGAAAGAACTAATCGGCTAAGTGGCCCTTTTTGGTATCAATAGGGTCAATCGTCCTAAGGGATGCTGTCTGATGTTTTTCATTTTATTTCGTTTGATCTACTGAATATATATTTTGTATGAATAAAGTCATCGGAAAATGGGATTATTAATATCATAGCATACGTGTACACATCACATGGTTTAAAATTTATTTAAATCAATATAGAAGTAATTATTTTGGGCATAGAATTCGTATGAAGAAACCTAGTACCTATATTGAAATGAAATGAAATGAAATGAAATGAAATGAAATGAAAGTTTATTTCCTTAGGCTTACAAATAAGCACTTAGACAAGTAATATTTTATACTATTCATTATTATATTGATGTTCACTTAAATTTTTTGTCCACCAGTGGAAGAAGTGAGAAGAAACCACCAGTATGTTCATAACTTATGTGTTTAGTACATAGATTTGCTATATTCCGTTTTAGAATCAAAAATATATTGTGTCGACAAAGATAAAATGATATCAATGAAAGCTTTACATTATTTGATACCAATTACAGGAATTAACAAGGTCGTCTTGCTGAAAATTGATAAAAAAAAAAATTTAACTCAGACGCGTGATCTCTCTCATAAGCAACGAAAAATATTTAAGTTAGAATTCGAAAACAAACGATATATCAATTAAATTATGAATTTAAATATAAAAAAACATTTCTGAGCTTTGTTTCGATGATACCAATGTCGTTTAATATTTTCCACCAATATACCTCGGATATATTAAGTCATATCCGATTTATTTTAAATTTCGTTTGCTTCATTAAAAAGAATTAACCTTAAATATAATAATAAATAATATAAATAAATGCTGGACAATTCACACAGCATTATGGTAAGCAGAGCTTGTGTTATGGGTACTAGATAACTGATATACATAATACAATACATTACATAGATAGATATTTTTTATTATACATAGAAAACGACCAGAACACCCGAAACAAATATCTGCAGACCGTACACACAATTGTTTAGAGGCGGGAATCGAACTCGCTCGCGCGGTGGGCGAAGGTCCACTTGCGACGCAAATCGCAAGTGGACCTTGGCCCACCGCGCCACATCGGTCGTCATGTACGTACATATTACTAACAGTATAATTTACCTTTACAGTCTCATCACAGTTATCACACTAGCGGTTTCGAGCAATTACAAAACGAGCATGTCGCGGTCGTCGCGACCGAGCACTGCTTGATCGTTGGCAAATAGACTGTGATAGGTCTCTTAGTTAGACGAGAAGTAAAATTAGAGGATGCATAATCCCAAGCAACTACAGCAACACTCGACAATTAAAAATCATAATTGCCATAGACTTTAACAAAGAAACCTTTTCACTGGGCGCTCATAAAAGTTTGTTGGCTGATTAAAATTTTTTAACGAGACGAGCCAATTATGACCCTTGACCACTCGAAAACGACCCCTGCCATAGCTTTTTTTAATCTCAAAATACAAAGTGTTCGTATAATTCGGAGCTCAGGTTACCTTGGCTTGTGAAGCCCGCGTCATCAACTCAAAAGGGGGGCGTGGTGGTACAAAAGCTAAAGGATCAAAGTTTTCAATTCATTTTGCTTTATTTCCTGACATTAATCATTTTATGCTGGTTATGTTTAGTGGCGCTGTGACTAGTATGTCGTGGTTTACGACATCTGCATTTTATTTGTAGTACGCTGTAGGGTTAATTTAATCAATTAGCAAGGTGAAGCTTTAAACTTTTCACGATACGAGTTGTTTTTATCTCAATTTTAAATGAGAGCGCCAGTTAAAAGAACCTCCTCCTTTTTTGAACTCGGTTAAATATGATACCTAATCCAAGTCAACTAAGATCTCTAGAGTGTTACATAAGTTGGAAGCTAAACATTTAGCTAGATAACTTTAGTTATGTGAAAATATCAAAGAGATCATATCTACATTATATAACAATAATAATAATGCTATACAATCCACACAGCATCATCTAGCCCCAAGCTAACCAGAGCTTGTGTTATGGGTACTACATGACTGATATACCTAATAAAATACATCACATAGATATTATTTTAATGTACATAGAATTTCCCAGAACAGCCGGGACAAATATTTGCAGATCGTATAAACATTTGTCTCAAAGCGGAAATTGAACCCGCAACCTTCTGCATCTCAAGCGCGTCAAATCGGCAGAAGCTGTGTAGGTAAAGATTGGGACAGCATTTTGTCCTGTCATTTCCAATCCCATTCTTCATTCTTCCTCATATAGCAAATATCCACTACACTACAGTATTCAAAGAAACTATACCCCGTTTGTCACTCCCTGATCACCTGCTAAATATGCATGTAAGGGACCCTGTGCACCACAAGCACTCAAATTTCACACCTCAAAATAAATTTTCCATCTACCCTCACTCCAGTAAACTTTATGACCGTATAAGAAATCGCAAGACCCCTTCCCTTATAAATAGTATGCGATTTATAAAAACGAAATGACCATAAAACGTAAGGAATTACCACCCTTAGCCAGTGGCATATAACCGTTTTGTTATTCATGTTGCAGTTGAATATTGAAAACTAGGCATTGTAAGAAAAGTCTAATGAGTGAGACTTAATTTTTGATTCATAAAATTACTTAATAAAAGGTTTTTTTCATTTTAAGATGTTCCAAACCACTTGATTTTAGCAAATTGGAGAGTGAATAAAACCAAAGTGAGGTGTTTACAACGAACATCTTTAACTAACAACTAGGTTGCCTGGGAGAAATAGCTGTCAGCGATAAGGCCGCCTATTGTGCTTTTCATTTTAATATTTAGATATACAGTTTTATTTTGTTATGTTTTTACGTGCAATAAAGTTTTAGCATTCATTCATACATTCATTCACTCATCTTTTGAAAAAATTGTGTGGGGTGACTCGTATATGTACATATATGACAAGATTTAAAGCTTTCACAATATCTGAAAGCATATTCCTATTTATCCGAGTTTTGCACTGCAACAGCAACATTCTTATACGAAGAATATTTATGTGTTATCGTCAAAATATTTATTATTGTGTCCGAGGCAGCCCTTTGTGCGACACAGAGATATTTTGGGGGTGTGAACTGGGCATGCTCCTTTAGTGATGTCACAGTGATGTGCTAAAAGAATATCGATAAACAAAAGCAGATTAAAAGTCTTCTTAATGACTTAGATAGTTATTTCGATATAGGTATTTATTTATTGTTACAAATTTGTTACAGACTGTTGATAGCGGCTTAAATCCAAACAAAGTTTTATATAGCCTAGAGTTCTCTTAGCAATACTAAAATAAAATCAATGCTAGCATCGGAAATTAGTGCAGTAGTCAGTCAAGCACACAGTGACATCGCTGTCCGCTGCACTTTTGGCTAAACACTTTATCAACAAAGAAATACAATCAAATAATAATAACCCATTTAGAACTAGTATTTACAATTGAAATAGTTAAGCACAGATTCTTTGCAAAAGTTAGTAGTTAACTAACTTTTGCAAAGAATCTGGAGATAACTAAACTGATCCATTTTGTGACTTGGATTTTGACAAGTTTTTCTCTATAGAAATATTAAATTGTACATACTATATAATATATACCAAAATTATACTTTTGCTAGTTCTATTTATAAATAAATTATTATTTATTTATTTATCCTTTGTATAACATAACCTACTGAACTCTGAAAGCTTATCAGCTTTTGCATTCAGCATTTTGCTATACTCGTAGTTTTCTGTCGAAAACTATAGCAAAATGTACCTATCTATAGACCTAAGCTCTTTCATCTAAAGATACGATACACCACAAAGTAGTCACTCCAATATCAACCTCTACCATCTATGAATAAGAAACGCATAAAGCTAGAACTCAATCATCGAAATCGATCCCATCCCTACGTTATGAAATATGCGATTCCTTATACAAGAGAAGTCTTTTATGTATCCCTAGGGATGGTCTGGTCAAGTAGGTTATCACAAGTAGCCTCGGGTGGAATGAAAAATTTATGTCTCAATATACGGTCAGCGTGGATCGCTTGTGTTATGACCATCTCTAGGGCATTCGCGTGGATGGATTAAATTTTTTGAGATGAGGTTTGTGCTGGATCAAAAATCAAGAGTTAGTTGTCTGAGAAGTTTTTCTGTCATTGCAAGTGCTCTTAAAATTGTTAGAAGTCCTCGCACGTGGATCACCAAATTTTTATGATATGAATATGCATACGACCTTGTCGACTTACCCTGCAAATTGTTATTGAAAGCGGAAGTTAAAAGCAATACATTGTCTAAGTACCCACTCCGAGGGATACAATCAGCTCGAAATTCAACCTTATTGAAATCATAAAAGGAATCTCAGAAATAATGATCTTGTCATGAGATTGCTTTCAGAGATAACTTTAATGTGTATTTATAGTAAGTATACAGGGGACACGAATATTGCAAGTCATCATACCGACCAGTTCAAAAGACCTTATTTCTTGGATACTTAGACAGCTCTGGAAGTTCTTCGGGGGTCTATTTATAATGGTTATAGTAAAGACGGAGTTGACATTTGACGTTGATTTAGTATTGTCGTTTTAATTCAAGCATTGTCATTTTGTCGAAGAGAAGAGTGGTTGGTTGAGTGGCGGCCTGGTTCTATATCCTTTAAGTCCCTATCATCAACCTCCATTTATGATTCGTTTGTGATAATACATATGCATCGTTTTACAGATAGCTCTGCGCTGAATTGGCAAAGAAGCGGGCCAGATGGAGGTATTCACGTGTTTCTGTTTTCGTCATCAGAGGTCGTCCTCTGATGTGGAAAGAAGAAACACTACGCAACTAAACTAACTAACTTCAGCAGCTCAGTTATTTGTAAAAAGTTTTTATTTTTTTTTATTTAAATTTATGTTTTTATAGTGCTTAAGCCCTTGCATTCGGGACAATAGGCTAAGAAATAAAATAGTATCTCGTTTTTTATATGTAATTTTTATTTCGTCTTTTAATCTACCAAGTTAGTGACCACCTCCAAGAGCGAATGAGTGAAGGAAGATATAGATATAAAGATATAACAAATATCATTGGATTCACAGCGAATCGGTGAGTTGACAAAAGAAAATGTCGCGTCATCGAAACGAATAGTTGTGTCCGTTTAACTTTTTTTGAAATAAAAAACTCGTCATCGTTGACGGCTCTACCTTTGATCTTAGAACCTTGTCAAGTCAGCATTTTTTTTGAAAAATAATGATTTTGATATACCTATTGGTAAAATGGTGCGAAAGAGATCGGATGACAATCTGCGGGCAGATGCTGGATGCGGCAAGCTGAAAACAAGGCGATATGGCGCTTAGGAGGTCTAATAATCCAGCAGATGACTAATAAAGGCTGATGATGACTGCTGAAATATTTTCTGAAAATCTAAGCTGCGTCCAGTTTTAGCTCTTCAGCAAAATATCTAACGAATTTAAATTCAATAGTTACAAAAAAATATAGAATTGCGATAGACATGTGTGACAGCATTGTTACAGACATCCGACGATTCAATAAAATACGTTCAGACAAGATTGTTTCATAATACACTCAATTTTCAGTCTCATGTCAATGCAACACTTCCAAAGTCTCAACAAACCGACACCCCTACAAGTGAATAAATCTCATTTTTCTCATCGTTTAAGATAGGGTTGCACAGGTGCAGGCATCGATCAACGTCAGCCGTGACAATTTGACGTATGAGACAATCTGGCCCATGCAAAACACTGTAAGGTTGGTTATATGGAGGCGGGGATGGGTCGGTTAATATTTAAGCAGTTTCGAGGAAATGGTTTTTAGATTTTTTCGAGTTTTGTCGGGCAATTGCGTCACGTTTTTTACTTGATAAAATTGGCTCATAATGTGGCAAGATTAGTATATATGTATTTGTGACAAGTGTATAAAGTGGCTTCGAAGTGAATCTTCAACACAATACATAGGTATCTCGACTTTGTGCTGTCTTTAGCCACCTCCATCACCTTTCCTCACAACTATCACCGTACTTGCTAAGACCAAGTTGTACAATTTAAACACTTTTAAACTTATTCGTCATATATTTTCGTTGAATGTCCAAATAAAATGTTATGATATGCTAGTATTGTATATCAATATATACTATATATCAAAATAACTTAGATAATTCTAAAACCATACCAACATATTCTTATTACAGATGACGGCTGTATTCAGCCAAAACGTACGTAAATTATTCAAATCAGCATAGCTAATTTACGATATAACTCTACATTCGCCAACCCTAAAATGAGCACCATGTAAATGTATCACAATCTCACTTTGACAATTTACATCGTAAAATAGATGTGAGGTGTCATGTTGGGGTCGATGAAAATTGTAAATTGACTCAAAGTGGATTTTTAGGGGCCGTAACCGACGAGAAAATTGATGCTGTCAAAGGAGCTTCATTCAATTTGCGGCTTATTAATCAACGAGGGTACAGAGAAGGTACCTAAGTTACGATACTGGGTGAAGCCTTTCTGAAGTATTGCATTATGTTCTGGGGTACGTGCGAGGGACAATGAGACGTGGGATACTAAAGAGACGGTTCAAATTTCCATGATAGATAGATGTTGCAATTATAATTACAAATTGAACTATATTGTTTTTAACACTTTTTATTAATCATGATTCATTATGTTTTGTAATTTAATGTGTTATTTCAGGCTTAAACAGGCTTTAACTGTTTTTATAGTTATATTCCGTGTCATCAAGAATCTCTATAATTACTTTTACATATATTTTTTTTATATTCTACATCATTGCATCCACAATATGCACAGATGCAAACAATTTCAGTTCGAAGTTAATCGCAACGAGTTTTGTTTTGCTTTAAAACCAAATTGTTGACCCTCTCTGATTAAGAGAGGGTGCCAATTACTCGAGCTATGAGGACGCAGCTTTATTTACTTAATGGATTGTGGGGCGATTCAAATTGTCTTTAAAATTGCTTTTATTGTGGTAATAGAAGACTTCATTTGGAGTTGTTTACCAATCGAAATCATATTTTTCCTTCAGACACCTACTTACAGCATGCAGAACCAAGATTCAAATTTTAGAATTTCGAATTTCTATAGAAATCATTTCCTTGAATAGTGATTCGAACGTTATCGTAATATTTTTAGAATTGAACTTCCTATTAGACATAATTTGAAAGTATTTTTCATTCAAAACACGTGAATCATACTTAGTCCTTTCATTTTCAACCAAAAAGATATCAAATCAGCAATTTAAAACATTATTTTCGAAATAAAAAAACTACAATCGATTCCTATAATCGGAATGTCATCGAGACGAATCCAATTTGGCGTTCGGGCATGATTATGTATAATCATCCAAACATCGTATTGTCATCGTATCGAATTATGCAACCGATGATCGAATCGAACCAATTCGATTACTGGCGACAGATGTCTTCGGACGTGACGAATTTTGACTATCGACCCCAAAAATGTTATAAGCACCTACCCAATTCTCGATCGACAATCATCCTTCGCTTGTAGGTAATAAAGGTGTTTTTCGTTTGATGAAAAAACTAGTGTTTTCGTATTAGTAATCAGCCGGTTCAACCGCAAATTGTTGTCCCTCGATGAGACGTTGCCAGGAAATTACAATTTCAATTTTTATTTTACGAGTCGTTGCAGTATATTTGTTGGGAGCAGATAATTCAGTTTTAGGTCTTTAAATCTTATTTTTCGCTGATTTGAGTTTTTACCGTCAATAAATTGGGATTGACCCAATTAATTGACGGTAAAAACTCTCGATAAGAAACTCGATAGCAGCAGAAAAATATTTTATTTCACAAAATATAATTACACAGATAATACATACTTCCTAAATTATTTTCCTAAACAGCGCCTGAATATTTTTATACATACATAGATGTATAACTGAAGCGTTAGCAATAAATGATTTCATTTAAGAACAAGATAATAATAATTATCTTGAAAACTAACACCCGACTTCAAATTCTCTATTGATATTTTTGAATAAATAATTCTATGGTCCCATAAAATCTTGCCAAAATTGGCGAGCATACTTACAAAAACATATATACAACGAAATACAGAATCTCTCTTTTTTAAGTCTAAAAATCTTATAATGTGCCTACTAATTAATTGGCGTACTTACTACGTACAATCGATAAGGCCGCCCATTGTACTTGTCACATGTAATATCTTTCATAATGTTCTGTATCTACAATAAATCAAATAGAAGAACCAAAATACCATAAGTTTTTGTAGATTCAATAGAATAGAATATTTTATTTATTTATAGAAGTACCTATAATATTTTAGCCAATAGCACCATTAAACCAACATTGGTTTGGTCGTCACACTTGTTTATAACTTATAGCTATTACATTGAGTTTGGACAGAAAAATCAATGAAGCTATTGTAGAAGTCAATCAAATATCTCAATTGTAAAACAATTGAGATTTTTCGTAGGCTTATTAGACATACCTTACGATACTACTTACGATTTATATTCTCAAAGAGTCAAGGTAAGTTGTCAAATCGCGTGCGAATATAACTAAGTAAATGTAATATAGGAAAAACCATTGAATTGTCTATCATTTGAGTGTTGACTGGCATTCGTATTGTTTTTTTAAATGTCATCCAAAGCAATAAAGGCCGCCACAAACGATCGCGGTTCTCTTTGTATTTAGCCGTTCTACCTTTTACTGTCTTTGTTAGGAGATAAAACGTTTTTAAAAAAAGAAATGAGTTGATTTTGATTTCTACCACCTTACTCCTTCTTACTAAATAATAAACTACATATAATACTAGTTAATTATAGCAATGATATATTATATCCGACAGAGAACCAAAGTTATCGACATAGCTCTGAGAATTAGCAAGCTGAAGTGGCGGTGGGCCGGCCATATCTCGCGAAGAACCGACGACCGCTGGGGCAAACGTGTTCTTGAGTGGAGACCACGACTCGGTAAACGTAGTGTAGGACGCCCTCCGACCAGGTGGGATGACGACTTGCGAAAGACTGCAGGCAGATGCTGGATGCGGCAGGCTGAGGACAGGGCGCAATGGCGCTCATTGGGGGAGGCCTATGTCCAGCTGTGGACTGATATAGGCTGATGATGATGATGATGTGCATCTAATGTAATTTCCTATGTCTTTTGCTGCAATAATTTTTTTACTTTATTTTTTACTTACCAACATCCCTATAATATAGGATCCTTTGGACATACCGCTCCTAAATGTGTCAAGAGTAAAAAATGATCGAACTTTTTTAATGGAAGATGACATGCAGTAGCTATATCTATTGTATAAACTTCTATCAATAAGAATAAGACCGACTTTCGACCTCCATCACTCATCAATACATTGTGAACCGGATGTCACATCACTATTTTGAGGCTTAACACTGGCCGCTGTCGCAACCCTCCGATAAAAAGAAATAGTATTCCAAATTCAAATATCATCGCGAGATATATTTCATCTTGTCATAACACGGTGGGTCAAAGGCAGATGAAAAGTTGATAAATTGCAGTTCAAATTTGGAATAATGTCTTTTTCACTATTCACGGGCTTGGCTCGAAAGTGATGACGTAACAGGATCTCAATTTTGATGGGGGTTGAGTTGCGTAACTATTTATCTTGTTTGAAGAGATGAGAAATTGTACGTAGGTTTTTGGTATATCTACAAAGGTAGGTACCTACATATATCAAAAAGGTAGTTAAATATTACTTAGTTTTTTCAATACGTCTGGATTGCGCTTGTCTCCTTGTCTAGTTTGAGTACATTATCCAAGTAATCATGGTTGGTATTTAAGTTGAAAAGGCATTTTTTCAAAAATTTGTAATTTATGATACGACATAATTTTCTTTCTATATTTTTAATTATATTCATGAGATGTAGGTACCTAAATCTCGTCTATAATCTGGTCATCTTCATTTACTTCTAATACGAAGTCGCAGGCTAATGGAATCCTTGACAAATGATGCGGCTAATGATCTGAAACAGAATAGTTATCAAACTGAGATTACTTACGTAATGAAAGAAGTTTTGGGTGGGCTTGTCAAGGGAGATATTTTAATATTTTCTTATAGTAAAATACCTCTTACAAATCTCTACTAGTATTTTGCTTAGATACGAGACGTATATTCGTCCTTTTGTTGAATAAAAAGAACATTACTGCACTGATAAAAGCTATCACACCAGTCCTTTTATTTCAAAAAGCGTGTTATTAATTTAGTCCTTTTATATTTTATGTCGACCTGCGAAAGACTGCAGGTAGATGCTGGATGCGGCAAGCTGAAGACAGGGCGCTATGGCGCTCTTTGGGGGAGGCCTATGTCCAGCAGTGGACTGCTATAGGCTGATGATGATGATGATGATGATATTTTATGTATGTTAGTTTTAAGGTATATATTACTATGGACCGTAGAATAAGTTAATTAAGATCTGTTACTTTTCTATGGTCTGAAATAAATTATTATTATTATTTCAAAAATAGACGCAGTCATTACCTAAGTCTTCAACATTACCTTTTCAAAATTTTTTGCTTAATCCAGTCAGCAGTTTCACCGCGAAGCAAGCACACATAACAAAATATCTGTTTATAATTATTGGTAGTGCTACGTGTTTTATTTATCTCAAAAATATAAGAAGGTCCTACTTAGGTATTCGTTTTCATCATGAAATAAATAAAAATAAATAAATAATGCTGGACAATCCACACAGCATCATCCAGCCCTAGATAAGCAGAGCTTGTGTTATGGGTACTATAGATGACTGGTATACTTAATAAAATACATTACATATATAGTTTTTTTTATTATACATAAATAACGACTAGAACACTCGAAAAAAATACAGATCGTGCACTCAATTTTCCCGAGAGGGGAATCCAATCCGCAACCTCCTGCGTCGCAGGTGGACTTTCGCCCACCGCGCCACAGAGGTCATAAAATATCGTCAAAAGTCGTCGAAAATATTATAAATGAGTGTTTGTGTAATTCAAGCACTACTATTCCTCCTACCGTCCTATTAGCCTCCTCAGTGCCCTGGGGAAGATCTACGAGCGACTCCTTCTGAGGCGCCTCTGGTCCCATGTAAACGAGCATAAGCTCCTACCCGATGAGCAGTTCGGCTTTCGAGCTCACCACTCATGTCCCCAACAGGTGCTCCGCATCACGGAGCACATCCTGACCATGTGGCATCACACCTGGCCTGCCAGTACGGGAGCTGTCTTCCTCGACGTGGCGAAAGCTTTCGACAAAGTCTGGCACAACGGCTTGATTTACAAGCTTTCCAACCTTGGTGTGCCAGACAGGCTCGTACTCATCTTACGAGACTACTTGTCGAACCGTAGCTTTCGCTACCGCGTGGAGGGCACCCTCTCCGACCCCCGACCCGTCCGAGCAGGAGTCCCCCAGGGCTCCGTCCTCGCCCCGCTCCTCTTCACGCTCTACACCAGCGATATCCCCCGACACCCGCAAGTTGAACTTGCCCTCTTCGCGGATGATACAGCTCTGTATGCATCCAACTCGAACGCACGTCGAGTTGGCATAAGACTGCAAGCCGCACTAGACACACTAGGTGCCTGGTTCCAGAAATGGCGCATAGAGGTGAATCCGACGAAAAGTGCAGCAGTGTACTTTACGCGGACCTTCTCTAAGCCCAAAACACTTACCCTATTCGGCAAACCCATTCCCTGGGTAAAGTCAGCCAAATACTTAGGGGTGGTACTAGACCGCCGCCTTAGTTTCAAACCCCACATTCGTACCGTAATCAATCGTGCCAAGTTCATACTTAGCCGGTTGAACGCCCTCCTTAGAAAGAAAAGTAAAATGTCCCTTAGAAATAAGGTGACACTTTACAAATCGATCATACGCCCTGTCATGACATACGCCTCTGTGGTATTTGGCCACTCGGCTGACGTCCGTCATCTCCAGATTGTCCAAAACAAGTTTCTGCGTAAAGCCACGGGCTCGCCCTGGTACATGCGCAACAAAGATCTCCATCGCGATCTCAACCTCGAGTCCATCGTCCACTTCATAAAGACTGCTTCCCAGCGTCATTATGAAACGGCCTCTGAACACTCCAATCCTCTTATATCCTCCATACCCGATTATTGTATAGACGACCCTCCCACGAGTTCTCTCCTCCGTAGACCGAGACACGTTCTTGGTGACCCCGTTGACCCACTCACTGACGCTAACCCGGAAGTGACGGCAACAACTCAGCTTCCGCACACTACACACCCGACCAATAACCGACCCCGCCGGATGCGGGGTCGAAGAATTCCCCGTTTCCGCCCTCAGGTGCACTCGTGCACCTAAGGCGTTACCTCCCTACCCTCTTGTAGCATCTGGCAACAGCCCAAGCCGAGGCTCGCACCTAAGTGGTGGCCCTTGTGCGTGTTGCCCCAACCTAATTTTTACCGGCGAGGCGCCCTCTGCGCCCGCCAAAAGTCCGGTAACGCTGTCATGGCCATCTGAGGTCAACAGCATAATAGTCCATTCGAAAAAAAAAAAAAAAAAAACAAGCACTACTATCACACGTTAGAGGCAAAACAAGTCATGAAATCGAAGGAGCATTACAGTTCAATATGGTGATATTCCACCCCCTTTGCATGATGCAGTAGTTTTCCCCAATGCTGCAGAAGGATCCTTAATTACAGATGGAATCGGGAGGACGGTAGTTATGATAATTCTTGTAAAAGCCACCGCATTGATTCTTTTGTCGTTTGCGGCTAAGAAAGTCTGGAGATGGAATATTACATTTTATTTAAGAATTTCTTGGTATCCACCAAGAAACTAGTTACAATAGAACTAGGTAGAATACTTAGTTATCCAACTTACTATTTTGTTTTCAGGACTTCATTCACATTCGAACCCCAGGTAATAAATCTGAAAAAAAAATGGCTCTGAAATAATACGTTTCAAAGGAATACCGATGTTTTTGTTTCCAGCAGTGCTACCTTGTCGTTAGTTAGATTTTACTATGTGTACGTACGGTGAAGCTATTGACGATATTGTTTGTACAAGTCCTGTGTGTCTACTTCTGAATGAAAAAAGCAAGACTTCAAAACAGGTTAAGTTCTCATAATAATTTGAGATTTTCCTATATAAAATTACAATGAAATAATAGAAAAAATTTGATCTACAATCCAAAAATCTACAATCTAATCTACGTTATAAAAACAATGACCATGCTTAGTATGATGTAGTATGCTCACACATGTATTCACATTATTATTTCTATCCATAGGTTACCTGGAAGAGGTCGCTTTTAATTAATAAGTAATATCTTTTTTGTAATTATCTGCATCTGGTGAACAATAAAGTATTTTTGTATTGTATTCTATACACTGCAGAAGCATATACAGAACAATAAACTGTGTAAATTGCCTCAAGTAAAGTATCAACTTCAACTTCTTGCTAGATGGCTCTGCGAAGTAAAGTATCAAAGAAAAAGTTTTGTCTATGGTCGCAACAGACGCCGTCTCCGCACTAACCTGTCGGCGGCAGTCGGAGCAGCGATGACTTGCAGCGGGTGACTATGATGTATGTTCGTGGTATAATGAGAGCCAGCATCCGTGGCCTGTAGTCTGCATGATACACTTTACGTTTTATATTGTCAGGGAGCTTTGCTCCTCAAACGTAAATAGAGCTTTTACGTCAATAGATTCAGATTTAGATTTCCTTATTGTCATAAATCTAACATAAAAAAGTGTGCAATATTATGACCTTAATAATGTTGAGGATACGTCAAAGGACGAAGCAGAATTACAAATCCTTATAATCCGATTAATCGAACTAATAGGAAAAAAAAGTTCATGTGGTCCGATCGGTAGGACAAAGGTCAGAGGGCAAAAGACGATAACAGTTTTGCTATAGAGGGGCAAAATTCAAAGTGCTTTATTTTTTTTTAGACCCACAAAATTCAAATTACTTAGGTAAAACTAGGAAATAAAGTGATCACTTAGATTTTTTGGTCACTTCAATCTTAGTAAAGAAGCGAACAAGAAACCTTTAACTTGTTAGGTTGTTAGTTTTCGAGTTGGAGCAAAACTCATCCCAAGATTTTTTATCCTGCACACAATTATTATCATCATCAGCCTATAGCTCTGCTGGACATAGGCCTCCCCTAATGAGCGCCATAGCGCCCTGTCTTCAGCTTGCCGGATCCAGCATCTACCTGCATTCCTTCGCAGGTCGTCATCCCACCTGTACACAATAAACTACGCTAATTAGTACTACCTCACCTACAAGCTCTGCTTACCATGAGGCTAGATAATGGTGTGTGAATTGTCCAGTATTATTTATTTATTTATTTCCCTAATGTATGTTACAATGTTTTTTATAAAAGTTTACAGCATGAAGGTACCTTAATTATGTTGAGGCTACGAGTCATCAAAACACAATACACAATTTTGCTGTAGCATCATCATCATCATCAGTCTATAGCAGTCCACTGTTGGACATAGGCCTCCCCCAATAAGCGCCCTGTCTGTTTGCTGTATAGGGGCACGTTAAAATCTAAATAGTGACGTATCGTAATTTCCTTAGCACTAGTGCCTAGCCTGCAGAAAGAGGCCAAGACGAATCCTCCTCTTGGCCTCTTTCTGCAAATAGTTTTTACCTAACTAAATCTGCCCGAGATAAGTGTATTCGGAAACGATTTCGAGAAGGTATACGACGACGATTTTTTTTTTTGATTTTGTTATGATTCTTTCGATCTCTGAGAAACAATGCTGGCTTTTAACGCTTACAAAACGCCACTATTATACATTATACTATACATTAGATAGTCACGATAAATGTGGACCTGATTGGCATCGATAGCAGCTTCCATTTGGTAGTTCATTAGGCTAACGCCGGTGATGCTTGATAGATGCTTCAGAGGTGTGGAGAGGCCATGGTTTTTTGACGCTAAAAAGTTTTTTGAGATATACTTTACGAGTAGCTCAACGTAGTTTTTAGCTTCAAGATTTTACAGGACTGAATCTGATCTTTGAATGTTTAATGTTAAAAATTTACTTTATTTCAGTTTATAAAATATAATGTTTGACGTTTTGGTATGTATATTACTGTCAGTCAAATCTAAATAAATAAATAAATTAATCTAAACAAATTAGTGCGATAAATATCCGTTATATTAGTAGTATAATAAAATCTACCTTACTAAACAATTTACGCAGATCTACCAACAATGATTATATTTCGTTATCTTTTGAAGGGCATACGCTAGGTATACGCTTCTACAACAAAACTCGTGAGTTGCAAAAATCATCAATAAATAAATTTAAAAAATTGTGAAACATATTCTTTGTAAAAAAGTTTATTACAAAATATCAGATTACCTAGAAGATAAACAAGCTTGGAACGAGTTTCGCTCCAACTCAAAATCTACCAACTTACAGATAAGCAAATCACATGACACATAAGCTATGAACATACTAGTGGTTTCTTCTCACTTTTTCCACTGGTGGACAAAAAATTTAAGTGAACTATAAAATAATTTAATTGATAATAATGCATAGTATAAAATATGACCTGTCTAAGTGCTTATTTGTAAGCTTAAAGAAATAAAAACTTTTCATTTTCATTTTCGTTATCCTAACTGTTATCGGCTATTATTCATTTTTACATTAAATCTAGTTATTGGACTGATTTTTAAAGTCAAACAAAATCCTCTCCACACCTTTCCATATCCCTCTAACATTTTCCCATTAGTAGCTAGCACCCTCGCGATTGACCATTCAGGCCTTTGTGGTAAATTTTTTCCACGGCTGTCGTTAATGGAGATTTCTCTGATAGCTTGTGTCAAACTGCGCCCGCGCATACTGTCAAATCACCGTGATCAAACGTGAGCGCCAGGAAAGAACTAAGAAGGTAGAGTGAGGTTTGGTAAGTGGGTTCCGTAGTTTAGAGTGGGACTGCGTGTATTAGGGTTCTCTTGAAGGATGAAATATCATATTACAATAACTATAAATGGCTTCTATTCCCGCCTTGGGACAAATATTTGTAAAATCTGCAGATATTTGTTCCGGGTAATCTGGATGTTTTCTATGTATAAATAGAAATAAATACATCTATGTAATGTATTGTAATACATTTATCAGTAATTTAGCATCTATATCACGAGCTATATGGTTCTACGTGGATTGTCCAGCATTATTTATTTTATTTTGTTTGAAACGTACACTAAATTCAAGAAAATGTGACTCGTGAGCTTTTGGACGCGAAAGCTGTAGTGCACTGAACCTAGTCAAAGGGCGTAGGTACAAATATTGAGTGTGGAACCCTAAAAATAAAAAAAACGCCGCGTTAAATTCGAGAGTGTCCTGTCAATACACGGCACGATTGAAAAGAAGTGCTTGTTGAAGAAAGAAGTTGATAAGTTTATGTTGTAGCTAAGTGATCAAATGTATGGTAATGAGATGGCTCGATGATACCCAATTTAATGGTGTAAGACCCATCATATTAACCATGGGAAAGGGATGTTTTATAAGTGTACACTACCTTGTGGTTATGTCTGGCAAAACAAAATAATACGAGAAATGTAGTTAGTGTAGTATAGAAAAGGTTTATTACAACCAGTGTGGCAGTGGACCATATGTATATCACGGAAAACCAACAACCGCTGGGGTAAACGTGTTCTTGAGTGAAGCCCACGACTCGGCAAACGTAGTGTCGCCGCGTCGTGGACGTAGACGCCTCGTAGACGTCCTCCGGTTAGGTGGGATGACGACCCGCGAAAGACTGCAGGCAGATGCTAAATGCGGCAACACAGGGCGCTAGGGCGCTCATTAAGGGACAGCTATGTCCAGCAGTGGACCGATGCTGATAATGATGATGAAAGGTTGTCTGGAAGAAATCGCTTCTTAGCGATACGGCCGCCCATTGTAATTGTCACATCTACCTAATGTTGTATCTGGTGAATAATAAAGCGTTTTTATTGTAATTTTTATAAATAGGCATAGGACAAAGTACATGAAGTGGTTCCACATAAGCATTAGTGGACGAATATTTCATTTACATAATATCCAAATAAACCGCGTGCAAATCAAACTGCACAAAATCAATTCATTCATCGAAATCGCAACCACTTCTCACCTTCAGTCCGTCAATTTTCCCACCGAATGTTTCCTAAATCAATTAGCCTTATTGCATCTGGTCAAACCACATATTGCCCAAGTTATAATTTGACCGTAACTTGCGATTGTCACGATTTAGCGAAACGGTGTCGGTAATCAGCGCCACAAGTTTATTGATACCGGTGGATAAAATCGGAACTAATTTTGTATCGATAGAAACGTTCTAGAATGTTCGCTACTAGCGCCATCTTCAAGTGAACGGATAAAGTTGTGGTATTACAACGATGACATTATGACACGCGAATGTAGAATCGCAAACAAAATTGATTAGTTCAAAGGGATTTATTTCTACATGTAAATTGATTTGAAGTGGAATTTGAAATAGATTTTGCTGATGACTGATATAAAATTTGAATGCAAAGTTTATTGATTACGATGATTTTTCATAAATAATATAAATAATGCTGGACAATCCACACAGCATCATCTAGCCCCAAGCTAAAGAGTTACTGTTATGGGTACTAGATAACTGAGATACATAGTATGATACATGACATAGATAGATAGATATTTTATTAAACATAGAAAACACCCAGACACCCTGAACAAAAATATCTGCAGATTGTACAAACATTTGTCCCGAGACGGGAATCGAACCCCGAGGCGAGCCTTCGCCCACCGCGCTACAGGTCGTCTAAATAATTGATCAATATAGTAGGTATAGCATCCTTTTTTTTACAAAAACATAAAAAAATACCCAAAACGAGGTTATAAATTCACCTAAAGGTGCGCGTCAATGGCAAACTACGAGTCAACACCTCAGCGTATGAATAATCGAAACCACCGCCGCGGGCGTATGTGCGCTTCGCAGCCTATGAATAGTGCATTGGTGGATCACGCCTGTTTTTGCTAGCCTATTTTCGGCGTTCAGTGTTTTCTGCTTTTAATATTTACCATATTCTATCAAAACGACGACCTCAGGTTTTATCCCCGCTTCGGGATATAGTTAATCTTTCAAGCAAAAACTACTGAACGGATCGGGCTGAAATTTTGCATACAGGTAGTCCCAGGAATAAAACATAGGCTACTTGTTATCCCATGGTAAATATACCTAGAACTAACTTTAAAACGTTTCCATAGAAACGCTACTTGTTATCCCATGGTAAATATACCTAGAACTAACTTTAAAACGTTTCCATAGAAACGCGCGTGCGAAGCTAGGGGCAGAAACTAGTTACAAATCAAATTAAAAGAAACAAAACCAATTTAATTAATTTTAATAATACAGTACTGAAAATTAAGACTACTTGACATTGTAACCCACCTGACGGACAACCTTTAAATATCTTGAAAGAGAAACTCCTTCAAAAATTCAAATGAAGTCATCAACATAAAAAAAATCCACCCCATCAATAACCAAAGGCAGTTTTCATACATGTAAAAGTACTTAAGCCTATATTAAAGTACTTACACGTATATTACAGCATGCAAATGATATTTCTCGCGTATAATTATCATCGCATCAATCAGCGCGCGCGCACCCCGAGGCTCTCTGGGTAAATGGTTATTAGTGGCACCGACGACATACGTACTTGTATGGAAAATATTATTACGTACTTGGTAGTATGACAGAGAACCAAAGTTCGAAAACTACTACTCGAAACTGTTCATAAGAGTGTTGGAAGAATTGTTTAAGACGCTGGACTGGAAAGGTAAGGGCATAAAACATAAATTGCAACTACATCTCACACCTACGATTCGCTGATGACATAGTCTTAATGGCGAAGTCGCTTGAGGAACTGAACCAGATGCTGGACGGCCTAGCTTCAGCCTTCCGGTGTATCGGTCTTGGCATGAATTTGGATAAAACCAAAGTCATGATTCTTCTATCCATAAGATCCGTATGATACCTCATGCGTGAGTTCGTAGTAGAAAATTCAAAAATAAAGAAAACTGGCGATAAGGCGACTAACAACAGCTCCCCAACAAGAAATAACTAGATGACCACGACCGTTCTCACAAAAGGGTTCCGAAGAATAAAAAGACCTTTTCTATTTAAGTCAAGGTCTGTCTGCAGGGCCTCAGCTTACAACACAGTACCAATTGAACGCTATAACTAAACCTTAACAAAGTTATTCGTCTATGTCGCAAAGTAGGCGTGACATTTTGCCTTAGAAATGTCAAAGCAATTTTGTATCGATTGCCTTTGGAATGGGTGCAATAGTAAGGTCGTTTGAATCATTTGTAGTACTTTAGGTTTGATTGTAAGTAGCTTGGTGATTTGACCGATTATGGTGGACTTGAATGCGAACAAGCTTGACCTATGAATTGTTATTGTTACCTTTGTAACAAGTAGATAATTCAGATTTCTATGGTTTGCTGCCGTACCGTGTAATTCTTATCTCGGGTGTCGTAAGAAGCGACCAAGGGATCTTAAGGGCAGCAGTGCCTCCTACAGAACAATCAACCACCGAACTGCGATCCCCAACCCGCGGAATAATGCCCCCTCATGAGATAAAAGCCAATAAGGCGCATAAAAGGAGGAGGCTTGTATCCAACAGTGGACCGATATGGTTTTCTGCCACGTTCAAAACAAAGTTCACTGGTTGATCACGCGGCGCTTACACGAGGAAGATAAAAATAATAATACATAAACAATAACAGTAATAAAGTTTCTTTATTTTAGAAAGTGCAACAAGAACAAAACTTATTTATTTCACTACCACGACATTGCAAAATCATAATTTCAATTCAATAACAAAACTGTATTTTAATGTAACTGTAATTATGTATGTAAATAAGCAAAAAGCTCCATTGTTATCAATGACACTGTAATGGTTCATAGTATTACCAAATAACACAGGAATCTAGATTCAAACACAACACAATCAGACGCCTATCAGAAACATAAAACAAAACACAATTAAGGTCAGCGATTGTATAGCAGTCAAAGGGGCTCAAAGACAGCTTGATTGTAAAGACTTTACCGTGACCCATCTTCTACTCAATGACACCTCACGAGTACGAGACAAAAGAACAAAGAGGAACCATTATGTTACACAACTATGATTTTGTGGTAGTGACGCGTAAGGCGGAGTCTTTAGTCTTGTTTTTAAGCCACTGTTTTAAGGATTATCATCGACATCAGTCCGTAGCTGAACATTGTTGGAGTAAGGTGGAAACGAATAAGAGAGAGAGAAGACCTACGCTTATATGTTTATCCTAAAAATCTAAGCCGTCACCAGAAGGCAGATCCCTCATAATACTGGCAGCATTGACACGTTGAATGGCAATGCTGATTCGCTGACCGAAATAAAAGCCAGCATTCTGATCAGCTGTGGACTCTATTAGAAGTTTTGTGGGATCTTAGTTTATTGCGTGTGCCCCAGATGATTATGGACTACATAATTATCATTTTTGCATTATGAACAGATTCACTGTCCAAGCATCAGATAGTAAATTGCTCGTAAGTCCAGAGGTGTTTTAGTCCAAATGATATATGTATATACTCATACATAAGTCATTCTTAACAAGTCCACAAAGCAAAGCGTAGTTACAAAATCATTACTATCATTGTATCGGCTTGCAGCCCGCGCATATGGGCTTTGGACTAGTGCTTTCTGAAGCCCTTATACAGGCTATGGACAGTGAACCTGTTAAAACTCTCACACTTTGATTGGTCTTCCCCAGTCTCGGTTGGCTCCCACACTATTTTATATTCACGCACAGTGAGCTACATAATGACATGTACCGACTGATACGTTGGTACTCTCGTGGCGATCAGCCAAATTGCTTTGACCACCTTTCACGTCCACCAACCTTGCTTCACCATCGATACAAGCGAAAATATCTTCTACATCAGTTACTTTAAGAGCTTTTGTGATTATGTTGACAAGGTTGTCTGACTCTAAATCTTTGTAGATCACCACGCCTACCGTTGCGACAAATGGGGACAGTTTTCTTTGGTTTATTTAGAAGGTGTTCAACATTGTGTTCTAGTGTGTGGAGTTTGGGTTGGATTTGCATTGTTTGAAGATGAATCTCAGAAGCACTATTATTAAGCTTTGATGTGACTGCGAAGCACGTTGTACAGTATACAGTAGGCATTATTATTATCACCTATGGTACCTTCAGTTAATGATTATGTGCTTCTGGTAGATACTGTTGTTTAATTTTTCTACGTAAGTGACAATATAAATAAAGTGATATTCGCTTAGGGGACATGCTAATCTTCTCTGTATCGTCAACTTTGGTATTATACAATGTGTATTGTCGAACCAAAAATAAAATAAAAATCTTATTTTTTTTTTGCAAATTTCTAAAAAAAATATTGATTTTACTAGACTTATGTACCGAAATTGTATTTTTTTCTTATTTTCTTAGCTAGGTAGACTATCTAGCTTTCAAATGAGGCTACTTTGAATAAAATACGCCGTTTACTCAAAAAGAAACGAAGAAAAAACCAGATGAAGTAGTTTTCATTAAAAAAATAATTAAATCGGCTTTATTTTTGAGATATGTAACATATAATTTTTTATTTTTTGTTTTTTATCGATAAATATATGTCGTGTATCCGTACATCTCGTTTGATCAAGGTTCGACAATACACATTGTATACTAAAATAAATACTTACTTACATCATTAATTAATGCCGAAGCACGTACATCTACGATATTGTGAGTTCTTTCGGTGTCAAAATATTGAGGTTGTAAAGTGGCGCATGACAGTATTCTTTACTTTAATAAAAGCTATCTTTATTATTTTGGAACAGACATAAACAGAATTACCTATGTTAAACCACGCATCTTAAACATTCTTACTAACATCTTTCCCTACACCGTAATAGCTTTTGGAAGGTCGACTCTGCCCTTCAGATTTCTATCGCTAACGGAACAAGGTCACCTTTTCCGCCGCCTAATTACAAGCCCAATTTAACTTCCCAATTCTAAAATGTCCGTACAAAATCCTGTTACATAAGAACACGGAAACTCCGGGCACGTATAATCATAGAAATTATAATAATTGTCAGAACGCGCGGGAGGCGGGGCCCAATGACAATCACGCGCGTAGACCTAATGAACGGGTGCGCCTGCGTCGCTCGCTCATACAGGTGTGCTTTAGTGATGGGAACAATTGAAACGATGGCTGATTTTAAGACCAGAGAGAGTTGAACTATTGCTAGAGTTAAGACTGCGTTTTTGATTGACAGTGCGAGAGTAAGCAGAAACGAATTAGGTTCCAATGAAAAGATCTTCGCCGATCTTTGAAAGTGGTCAATGATCCGCCCGCGCTCCCATCTTTCCCAAGTCTAGGTCTCCACAGATAATATATGATACTGCACTTCTACCTTGTAGATATGGAACTACGGAAAACCCATACAAAATGTAACGTACCGTCGTTGACACGATTTTCGTAGTAAACCATTCGGTTCAGGGCATTGTTATCTAAATATTGTGGACCTGATATTTTGTTTCATGACATTTCTAGTTTCAGCCGCCATATTGTCTACTTAGCGATAAGTCAAACGAAAACTATCGATAGTGGCACATCACTATGAATCTCATGATGTCGCTATGTGCTATGTCGAGTCATGCATTCATTTTCAGTGTCGTTTTATCTCGGAGGTAGAACGTCACATACATAATACTTAGTTACCAGCGTCGCCTGGAGTCATATTTATCATCTTCATATTTATTGTGAGATGAGATTCAACATCAGCGTTGGCTGACTGCTGGTGTGTCAGGTACCTAATCTTGGTTTCTTAGGCAATGTGTGTGGCCAACTCTTCCTGAGCCATATACGTCGACTGCTAGATTCAACATCAGCGTAAGCTAGCTGCTGGTTTGTCATGTACCTCATGTTGGCCATGTGTGTAGCCAACTCTTTCTGAGCCACATACGTCGCGACTGCTGTAGGTACATGCCTCTCCAAAAAAGGGAGTTTTGCCAAAATCACTTGGCATGCACATTGGTGTTCGCAGACGAGCTGTAAAAACCAGCCGTTCCTCTAGTATGCTCCCGTTGACGACTCATTTGCAAGATGGACCAACGCGTTGCTTCTTAAGGTTGTCGCAGATCAGATGCGCACAGATTGCCCATAATTTGAATGTGATATTTTTGTGCTGCGTGGATTAATGTGTTCAGAGCTTTACGCCGTAACCACGACGGCGAACTACAAAGTAAGCACACCAATTTATCGTCATTGATGTATTAGAGGTACATGAAAGAACTAGACACATCCAACCTAGCAGTTCAAATCTCTTTTATTAAATTACTAGTTTATGTGGAAACGTTCAATGATTATTTTCTATTCGATAGGATATTATTGATTGGTAAAAGGTAGCGTAGGTTTTATTCTAGGTTTAGACCTACGTATATGCAAAAACTTCAGTAATTTGGCTCTCAAATAGTAAAAAACATTCATACAAACTTTTGCAATTATAATATTAATGTGGTTTTATAAGCCAATCGAATAAATCATTAACTGACTATGCTATAACTTTGAAAAAGCAGCGTGTTTTTCCTCTATGGCTAAATCATTTTTATTTCAATTTCTAGTTTATTCACCCAAGTCTACCCAGAGACATTTGTGACGAAGACGAAAGACCTTCTTGATCTAAATTATATTCCCACACTCTCGGGCGTATGTCATTTCTAAAGATAATTACGGCAACCCAGAAGGCGACATTACCAATCAACGAAACTACCAAATAGAAGACAGAACGTCAAAGTTATTTATGCTTTACGTTAGACCACACTTATAATTATCGACGGGAATCGAACCCGCAGTTATGGCCAATAATTGGGAATGAACAGTGTCTAAGTATAGTGCTGCAGTCGTAATGTTGTTTTATGAGGTTCTTAAAAAATAAATGAATGTCATTTTGGCCGACACTGCGGTAATTGTTGAGAATATTTGGTTTTTGTCCTTACTTCTTGATCACTGGTATTGGTATGTGTGTATGTGTGTATTGGTGATTCAAGTAGGTACTCACCTTACCTATTTTGTAGTCAGTAAGTTCATTTTTATCATCTCCATTGCAAGGTGACATAAATTTATTTATTTAAAGAAACAAAATATAATGTAAAAACAAATACAAATAAAAAGAGCTAACACCATTGTCAATGGTGTTAGCGTAAACTAAGGTAGTAACTACTATGGGTATACCTGAGGTTTATGTTATTAGTGCGTAAAAGTAAAGTAAGGTAAAAATGTTCTTGAGTGGAGACCATAACTCGGTAAACGTAGTGTAGGACGCCATCCGCCAAAAAATCGATTTCGGCGGGACTTGAACCGGCGACCTTCCCTTAGTACGAGAAAGCTCTAAACTAAACAAGTAAACTACTGGTAATAGGCTGTATATAGGCTGATGATCTGATTGAGTGGAGACCACGACTCGGTAAACGTAGTGTAGAACGCCCTTCGACCAGGTGGGATGACAACCTGCGAAAGACTGCAGGTAGATGCTGGATGCGGCAAGCTGAAGACAGGGCGCTATGGCGCTCATTGGGGGAGGCCTATGTCCAGCAGTGGACTGCTATAGGCTGATGATGATGATGATGATGATTCTGATGATCTACATCGATTAACCAATAATATACTCACTCGTTCTATAGAACCTTAACCTTATACATATAAGTGTGCAATCAAGATCGACAATCTGCCTGACGAACTCGTCAAACTTTTGTAATAGAATCGAGCAAACTTACAGGGACAGCGAAACTACTGTAATTCAGGCCGACCACAGACCTTAGTTAAGTAGAAGTCAATAGAATAGACGTGAGTTTTTTTAGATTACTTTCCTGATCACACCTGGATGTGATGGCACAGGACTACAGGGACTTAAAAAGGTGGCAACAATGTGAATTTTAATCTGACCGGAAGTAAGTACTAACTCTAGGACATAAAAATTTAACTTAAATTAATCTCAAACTTAAATATGTTATTAAAACTAAACACTAAATTGAACAAAGTCTCCCAATTGCAATGCTACTGCAGATTATATTTTTACAAGACTTGCGAAAATAGTATGGACGAAGTCTTTGGTATGGAGTCTTACTACTTCCAAGAATAGCCACATGATAGGATGTTAGGTATTTACAAAATCACTAGTCGAAGGTGTGGTAAATCTTAATTATATTATATTCTACATGGCAAGCACCACTTTGGACTGCTCACGCCGATACTAACTTCCACAATGTACCACGCAATGTTAACCGTGATATTAACATGCTATTTCTACTATATTCTTAGCTCTACACCAGCCTACTGCTGGGACAAAGTTGTTTAATCGGCGATAAGGGAGGTTTAGCCGGTGACTTCCAGTGCCTGGCACTAAAGCCACTTCACACCTACGGATCTACCTATTTTATGGTGTATATGTGAAGTCCTTTATTGAGTGTTTTTTCAATTTATTAATTAAATAGAGTCTAATACTGCACGCAAACCTTATAAAATTAAATTGCTAAGATGCTCATTTATGTAAGGAATTGAATTTAATGACCGGAATGAATTTAATGAATGGTTGTATGAAATCGCACTTATATCTACAAGTCGGACGAATCGTAAGAAAAATAGATGAACGTTTAGTTATAAATAATAAATAAATAATGCTGGACAATTCACACAGCATTACCTAGCCCCATGGTAAGCAGAGCTTGTGTTATGGGTACTAGATAACTGATATACATAATACAATACATTACATAGATAGATATTTTTATTATACATAGAAAACGACCAGAACACCCGGAACAATAAGTATATATATATATACATATATGGAATAAGTATATAAAATAGGAATTATATATAGAATACATTAATACGTATTTATAATAATATTCATTTCTGTAACCTAGGTCTAAAAAGTTATATAAAAAAAAGAGATTTCTACGTTATTATGATGCTGTACCATACACCAATATAATGATTAAGAGGGCGCCATGTCACGCTACAAATTCAATTTTTGCCCCCGTTCCCCTCGCCAAAAACACGAGTAAACAGAATATCACATAGTACTAAATTTGTTGTTTTGCATAATACACCCAGATTAATCTACCTTCCTAAATCAGAAAAGACAGCAACTCTCAAATTATTTACTTCATATTACTTTGCGACTAAACTCCCCTTCATGACTAAATAACGAAGGCACGGTTACCAAATTATGTATGTCATAGATTGTTTGTCATCCGTCTCAGATCGAACCCCTGCTGAAGTTAGCATTTATCTTAATTTTCTTACATCTAGTGATGGTGTATCTTGGGTACTATCGATATCCACAAGAATCGATAAAAGTACAAAGCTATCGATGATGTGTTAAAAGCGTAATCTGATTTATCCATGAATAATCTTATCCAGATAATTGTAAATCCATTCTGATACAAAGAATGCATTGTAATTTTATTTTGTTAGTAAAGTAGTTGATTCAGAATTAGCTACCTATATAATTCTGATGATTTGCCATCATCATAATCATCATCACCATCTGCTGGACATAGGCCTCCCCTAATGAGCGCCATAGCGCCCTGTCTTCAGCTTGCCGCATCCAGCATCTGCCTGCAGTCCTTCGCAGGTCGTCTACTCACCTGACCGGAGGGCGTCCTACAGTACGTTTCCCGAGTCACGGTCTCCACTCAAGAACACGTTTACCCTAGCGGTCATCGGTATTTTCATGGCAGCTGACGATAATAACGATGAAGCACTATAAAAACTAAAAATACCTTTACAATAATAAGATATTAGGTACTGTATCATTGCAAAGGCTTTTTTATCGATACTAATTTTTTTATCGATAATAAATTCAAAGAAACTAGTGCTTCACATCCCTACGCTAGAACAAAGAACATTGATATTAATTCCACCTTCCCGTACCAAATCACGTCTCTATCTAATTATATCGAACCTGCGACCGGTAAATATTAAATTATGAAATTCGCGACTTTCCTCCCCTTGGGAAATAATAGGTTGTTTTTAAATGAAATAAGGCGACGGGTTGTTTTCGTCCCCTTTTTGGAATTAAGCGTAACGGTTTTCACCCTTTACAGTCGTAAAATTATGGTAAACTTTAGATCATAATTTTTTTACCTGTTTTTAAAATTTTATGATAGAATCGAATAGAAAAAACATTTAGGACACAGGTACAAAATAAGGCATCGAATAAACAAACAGTCAACAAAGTAGTTATCATGGGGGTAAGTGATACAAATGGGTGATAATTAAGAATAAATAAGACTACCTCCACGACCCTGCGACTAAATAAGGGATAACCCTTAAGTTATAAAATTTCTTATGCTAGTTAATAATTTATTATATCGCATTTACTGTCGAGCGTAGAGGACTACCAGGTAAGTGAACATTTTTCACGATTTTTTTATTTATTTATAAAAAGTATTAAAAAATAAAACAATTATTATGACAAACTTAATTTTTAAAATATTTCACGAATGTTCTTTGCCTGTTTTATAAGAAAAAGCCCTGTGAATTAAAAAAAAATAATAATGTAAGAATACACGTTAAAAACACGAATATGGAGAAAAAATTCTAATATATACATAATGTATATATTAATAATAAACATAACTAATAAATGTTCGATATTAAAAAAGCTTAGAACAAATAAATTGGATCCTCTCGGGGTCCGGAATAACCTCTTTCTTAGTTTAGTTATACATTTTTTATGGCACCCTGTACTTATATGAAAAAAAAAGAAAGTCTTTAACCCTAATTTTGTAATTGATGCTAACATTCTCGAATTCCGTCTAAATAGGCTAAATACTTAAACACAGTCATTTGTGTCCAAACTTTTAAGAGCTCTTTAGAATAAACCAGGTATCTTGACACCATTTTTCTCACAACATAAAGAACGATGGAGTTCTATTTATCATGGTGACTTTATGGTATAAAATCGGTAGCTATTAAATTATAAATTCTATGGAAAATGTCATAGCCGCAGGTAGAACATTTCTTAGATGCGATTTGAATATGTAAGGTGTTATTACTTTAAATAAATTCATTTCGGTGGGAATAATAATTTCTAACCTGAATTTTGGAAGGTGGGTGAGTTAGTAATCATTGTGAATCTAAAAAATATGAAATACGTTTATAAGCAATTAAAATATAAATAAATAATCATAAATAATAATAATAATAATCGTTTATTGGTACATGACATGGAATAAAAAAAACAGTTTTGAAAAACGATGTCATCTGTAGTAGTTTAACACTGTGTCGCAGAATGACAATGCCCTCCTCACAAACCAGTACGATCAGCACTAATGAATACATTTAAATACTAGAAGCTGGACAAATGTGCACGAGAAATGTACACAAATTTCTCTTGCACATTTGTCCAGTTGTTGTCATTTTGAAATTTAAGAGCAAAATCTTTCATTACATATACATTGAATGTTTAGATGTTTTGATACCTCTTCACGCCAATACTGCTGAATGGATTGAGATGTAATCAAGCACTCAGGTAGTTCTGAAGCTGGAATAAAATATAGGCGTTTTTATCCCATAAATCCTCAAAACGTTTCCTTGGAAACAATGCTTGCAAAGCCACGGGCAGACTAGTTTATCATACATTGCACATCAAAACGCAACTCGTTAGGTGTAGTATCCGGAGAGTATGTAGTTCCGGAGCTTAGAAGAATTTAGTGTGTAGTAATAAAATGTGTGCGCGTTGAAGTCTTTTGTATGCTACGCCGGTCTGTCGTAGCAGCGTAGCACATGCTACGAAGATCTACGTCAAATTGTTTACCGTTATGGGGGAGGAAACGCCTCTCCAACTGCTAGGAGAGTGCGGAGCACTGATACAGAAACGTAGCATCCACCTGGACAAGTACCTGCAACGAGACATCACCCCGAAGAAAATCCTACAGTTCCTAGCAGCTGCAAGGGTTAGTGGCGAATTATGAACGCTGCAGCTTCAGGGCTGAACGAATAAAGTGGAGATCACAATTGGCCTATCATGGCCACAGTGACACGCAAGATAGGAATAAAAATAAATAAAATGGGGAAGGAGGGCTGAGGGGCAGGGGAAGGCGATATATGTCAGAGAATAGAGAGCCAAATCTCCTACTTAATGGTGAAATATGCAACTTTCTGCTAGTCTATAGTCTATAGTCGAGAGATATTAGGAGTTTTGTGATATTTCGCACAAATGTGCATTCGCACAAATGTCATAAGTCTAAAGAATTCACATGAAAATGTCCATCGCGCAAGTGACCTGCTTTCCGTTGCAGAACGGGTTTAACAAAATTATCGTCGACATAAAAAATTTCATTCAAAAATGTCCAAAAATCAAATAAGCCCTTCCACCAAACCCGTCACTCACGACCTTCCCTAACTATAACTTAAACATCATCAAACGGTAACCATCAGTTAAAACAGCTTCATCCCAATCAAGCATCAAAGGATTGCAATAAGCGGTTCCCAACTACGCTACAACGACATACAAAATAACCTAAAAAATCTAAATGGCGCTAGCATCGAATACCATAGGCAAAATCTATAGCAATTTCGAAGCACTCGCTTTAGTTCCATTTTTGTCCACCCGAACCGATATGTTGGTACTGTACGGCCAATTACAAAGTTAAAAGGAGAATGCCACAGGGCGTATGGAAATTTGGATTTGGAATTCGGGACCAATTTAGCTGGAGGTGCACGGCGACAGTGCCCAAACGCAATAGGAAAGGAGTGATCAAAATGATCGTGTATACTTGGATTGTTGAGATAAATCATGGATTTCTTTTATTATACAAATAGTATCTTTACTGCAAAGCCTTTAGTAAGTATATAAGTTACCTATAATTCTGTGCCTTACTTAAACTTACCTAACAATAATAAAATAATAATAATAAAAAAAACAATTAAAAACCTACTGTATAGTTTTGTTCCAATCAGCAGAGAAAATAAAAAAATTAAACCATAAAACAAAATTCCACGATGTAATGAAAATCACTGTTTTGGTATATCAACCTAATTAATTTCACCGGGTATTAGCAATATCTGCTATCGTATTTGACAGCTTGTAAAACCCTTTCATGATTCGGCCTACATTTAGACTAACCATTATAAAATTACAAAATCTACGAACTGCCAACGAATTTTTTGTTGATTTCGGAGCTTATGATGCCGACTATCGCACTTTGACTTTAGCATTCAATACAGGTAAGAGCGGAGTGCCGACTTTAGGAAATTTCTATGCAATTAATTGCCTATCGACAACTTTCGCATACTGTCGAACTTCGGATCACAATTTTCTACGGTGGAGGTAGGTTATTTTATCTGAATAGCTCTGCTATACTGTGAAGAGTCACAATATTAATACCGGGTCGCGTCGCGCTCCTCCCAAGGGGTTTCTAAATCATCCGTCCCTGTCGCTCCCTTGCTGGCGCTTGCACGAAATCAATGAATGGATAATCCTTGCCTTGATGTTGTAGATTTCTAAGAAGCTCTCTGTTTTTTTGCGCGACACGAATTCCTTGACAATAGATTCTGAACCCGCACGGGACAAATGTGTGTACGATCTACAGATATTGATTTCGGGTGTTCTGGTCGTTTCCTATTTATAATAAAACATGTACATATATCTATGTTATGTATTGTATTATGTATATCAGTCATCTAGTACCCATAATACAAGCTCTGCTTAAATTTTCTAGAAACCCGGCTCACTTTCACTCTCAGTAGGTACCTATTGCCGCGCCCGACTAGGGTACCATTGTGTTTCTTATAAATTACCTAAATACTAAAACCTACAAATGTATCCAATGCTGCAATAAATAAATAATTATAAATATGCTTAGCTTGTGGCAAGACAAGAGGATGGAGAATGTAATGACACTATCCCTCTGCTGTGACAGAATAAACGAATTATTTATTCTGTATCATAATTATATTTCGTCTTATCCACACAATTCTTGTACAGTCGAAGCGCCTCCGGTAACATTCGCTTTACGCTGTAATTTTTCTTATGTTATTTATTTATTTATTACTCTGAGTGATCTATATCACGTCATATCTTACACTCTTGTAAATGGGCTGGCATTTATTCGGCTGACTGTACCGCGGGCTCTTTGTCTTTTATTCATTGTTCGTTGATAGTGTTTTAATTCAGTATAAATATATTTTGAATGCTGGTTATTGATGTGTTTCTATTCTGTATTAGGATTTGCCATCAATCATTCTAATATGGACCAAATGTTGTCTGTTGAGACAGTATAAAATAGATGTATGAAGAAGTTGATACAAAAACCTTATTTTCTTTTTAACACGATATACATAATGCCTGATATCATCATCAGCCTATAATTAGTCCACTGCTGGACATAGGCATCCCCTAATGAACCTTATTTTCGTTTTAACACGATATACATAATGCCTGATATCATCATCAGCCTATAATTAGTCCACTGCTGGACATAGGCATCCCCTAATGAGCGCCATTAGTACCCTGTCTGATTTTATTGAATAATCATACTTATATGTATAATTTGATTTTGATTTTGATATAATCGGTATAATTCATCTGAAAATACAAACTTAAAAATATAAATACTATAAATGAGAAAATTTGGATGTCTAGTCTAGGTGGATGGATGTATGGAGGGATATTTGTTACTTCTTCACCTTCTTGTACACCAAAACTACTGAACGGATCGGGCTGATTTTGCATACAGGTATTCCTAGGCCTTTATCCAAGACAAAAAATAATACAAAATCAAACTCGTTTATTCATGACCAAATAATTCCCTCTAATCAGCATTTAGGCTTATATCAGTGTGGTAGCAAGATTTAACCCCTTTCCTCGGACATTACAGAACAATAACTGCAGATGTTACTAGCAGGTGTTCCAATAATGCATGTTCTGTTCACGAGCGGAGCGAGCAGCGTAGAGAGAAGCGTAGCGTATGGAAATTCTCGTGCAGGGACCTCTGATTACTTCTGAAAAGGAAAAAAATGTTTTTTAATATTTAGATTAACTTTAGATTAATTGTTACACTGCATTGATCATATTAGCATAAAATTTAAAGGGTGGCTTCTATGTCAACCTTGTAGTGTTCCAGAGAGCGTTGTCAGTGGCAAGTAAAAAAAAAACTATGAAGGTGGATCTTAAACTAATTATATCCTAAAATAATTCTTAGTAAAATAATAAGCGCGTCATTCATAACCAACACGTAATTTAATGTTAATTGAATAAATAAAAAAATGTCTACCAGAGAAAGGCCAGTAGCTTCAGATGTTGAAAAGGTATTTCCAAAATCTCCGTTGCGATCACCAATTCCCCCAATTAATGGTAGCGATGGGATGGCAGGAAATGCAATATAGATAAGGACTGGTGGAGGAGTATACATATGAATAGTTACTTACAGGTTAACCAGTGTCCCGACAAGAACAGGGCGGCACTAAAACATAAATATGATAGATAAATAGATGTACCTAGTTTTTGAATAAATAAGTAAAACCGTAATCAAATTAAATCAAAACATTTATTTGCAGAACACATTAATACAGGTATATGTCAGGTCTTATCACTAGAGTGGAGTCAAATGTATTTGTATATACATATATTATAATAAATAATTCTTATAAGGTAAGTGGACTAGTATAGACTGATGAAGATGATGAATAATGGAGCTGAACGATAACGCTCAGCTAGACGCTTAGCTCATACAATGCACACAGCCTTAAAAGGACCGGGGACTAAATTCCCCGTAGCAATCCTTGACGCAACACATCGCATAAGTGGCAAGTATAGTTATTAATATTTTTATGCTTTTTGACTTTAATGCGTGGTCATTCGGACCCTTGCTTGTTAAGATTTTTTGCCTCGTTAAGCTAATTAGTGATAAACGAAAGCAGCTGCTTTTTGCGTTTAAAAGGTTATATTGCCGTTTAGTTTTAAGCTTTTATGTTGGTACCAAAATATGATTTTTTTTATACCTACCTTGTTACCAATCTCAATCAACTTAGTAAGTATTTAAAAAGAAACGACGCAAATATTGGCCGGCTATATACCTTCTGTGTTTTTTGTTATTTATATATAACTAGCTGCGATTCGCGGCTTCGCCCGCGTGGAAATCTATGTGTCAAATGATTTATTATATAATAAACCATCTTCTTGAATCACACTATCTACAAAACATCTTCTAGCCCCAATGAAAGCAGAGCTTTTATTTTGTCATCCGAGTATCTTCTGATAAACTAAATTGATCGAGAAACAGTGATGCACCATTGACAATTTATCGATAATAATTCGAGTTTATCGACTATCGACATTGCGTGCGTGTGTCGCCGTTATCGAATTTAGTGTCTCGCGTGCGAGTCCTATCGGGTGTAAGTAAGTCAACGTCTTGCTAATTGATGTCGTGACTTAGTGATGAACGTATGTCGATGATATTCATTTAGTTATATTACTGACATTGATGACTTCATAATACAATTTACTTGATAATTGTTGTTAATGGATATGAGGTATATTAATATTACTTATAGAATTAATATTGCTCGCTTTTAAGGTACCTACGGTGCTTAGGTATCTAGGCAGGGAAGTACTCATATTTACAGTCAGTTGTTTGTACGCTGATTAAGAAATAAATGATCAATATATTATTGTCTAATACTTTTTTATCGTGCCAAATCGAAGTTGACAAGAAATTCGATTAATTTTTTTTTTAAATAATGCTGGACAATCCACACAGCATTATCTAGCCCCATGGTAAGCAAAGCTTGTGTCTAGTACCCATATACTAGATAACTGATATATATAATACAATACATTACATACATAGATATTTTTTATTATACTTAGAAAACGACCAGAACACCCGGTACAAATATCTGCAGATCGTGCACACAATTGTTCCGAGGCGGGAATCGAACCCGCAACCTCCTGCGTCGCAGGCGGACCTTCGCCCACCGCGCCACATCGGTCGTCTTTTATTATTATCGATAAGTTAATTAGAGAGATGATCAGTTTACGAATAACTGTTAGTTTTTTACATCATCATCAGCTTATAGCAGTCCACTACTGGACATAGAACCAATGAGTGCCAGCGCCCTGTCTTCAGATTGCCGCATCCAGCATCTACCTGCAGTCTTTCGCAGGTCGACAGTTTTTTGATATGGGGACATAATTAATTTAAATTGAAGAATTATTACTAAAAAGAAATATAGTAACAAATCGTTACATTTAGAAACTTGTTAGAAGGAACACAATCTAGAAAAGTAGTCATTTGACTACTATTGCATCGATATCGATAAAAAATATCGATATCGATACAACAGCAGTTCAACTTGTTTCCCCACAATCTTAGAATATTTTAGTGATGCGAAACATAACTCGGCTGTCGTATCAGCGACCTGACAAGATGGATAGATGTCAGCATTGTCACGTTTCTGGTATCATCTCGCTAAGTGATCAGTGACAGAATGCAAATAAAGTCCTGATATGCGACCACTTTACTTGTATTTATTGGATTATGTTAATTGAATTGATATTATCCGTACAGTTTGGGAGATAAACTACTGAGTGGCAAGTGGCAACGAGTGCTGACATCGTGTGAAATTAAGAGCGAGAAGTGATTATTGAAGGAGATATGGTGCATAATTATAACAGAGAATAAAAAGAAAATGAAAGCCTTGTTGGTGTCGGCTTCGATCTTGCACCACCCCAACTCTTCTGGTGTATTAATGTATTTATTTATTTAAAAAAAAAATCCACAGATCTTAAAAACTAAATTTAACATAATGTACTTAATCACTAAACATAATCTTGTAAAAAGTAAGTCTGTTTTTGGCCATAAGTTTAGATTTTAAGCATGTTTGTAATAATTAAGGGCTGTGGATTTTGTTTAATAAATAAATAAGGCCAATACAGGATTTACTTAAGATTCGACTAATGCATATCCGGGCGGGCAGCAGCGCCATGCAGAACAAATTCAAAAAACACTACGTAGGCTTAACGAGACCGAAGCTAAACATCTTTTAATTAGCCGTTAAAGTTAGCTTTTAGATTAAGATGTAATTATTGTGTTACAAATATAAACGAAAAAAAAATTGATATTTTCTAAAAAGACATTAAATGAAAGAAAACCTACAGTTCACACTATGCTATAATTATGTAATGCTTTGGCAGTAGGCGTAGAAATTCAAGCTGGTAGGTTGGTACAAGAAACATAGAAACCGTCTTCAGGAAATATAAAAAAGTGTCACAAAATAACAGATAAAAAACACGAATTTTGAGATGGCCCAAAGAAAACATAGATACTTAAGTTACTTTGTCTGCTCAACCCAAATAAGTCAATGAAGAAAAATCAAACAAATATTTTCCCCGAAAGCCGTACGTTCAAAAATAATTACCCACAATGGTTTGAAACACGAAAGGACAGTTGATTAGTTCAAAGAACGAAAGAGTCAGCTTTCAGAAGCCTATAATTATCTAAAGCGAAACCATTTTGGAGAAAACGATGATTTAGTTAAACGTTTTTTAAACCTTATTTTGATTTGTTGCTCAAACATTAAAGGGATTCAAGGGCGTAGAGATTTAAGAGCAACTGTCGGAGATTTAATAGAATATAATAAAAAAAAACATTTGTTTATAATCAACACTAGCCGCGCCCCGCGGCTTCGCCCGCGTGGATATCTATGTGTCAAATGGTTTATAAACTTTTTAAAGATATAGATTATTTATTTTCAAAACCACGTGTAAAAAAAAGATGGTAATTAATTTATGTATGACACAACATGATTGACCAATTTATGTAGGTATGCAAAAAGGGCATGCATATCTAAATATAAAATCAAAATGATCCTGACGATCTTCCTCTCAAATAATTCTATCTAATTTAAAAAACCGCATCAAAATCCGTTGTGTAGTTTTAATGATCTAAGCATACAGACAGACAGCGGGAAGCGACTTTGTTTTATTCTATGTATGATAGTGATGATATTGCTTCGTTTGCATTATTGTATTGTATTTATTTATTTCAGATAACAAAATCCATAGCGTAGAATTAAATTAAAATAAAATAGCATAAAAATGATGAATGATGAATGATGAATGATTATGTTCTCCAAACAAAACAGCAGTGTGTCTCGACGAAGAGGCTGAACCAAATTGCCGGTTCTTGTCATGTTACAATGGACACTAATTAAGAGGCCCTCAGTTAATTAGATTCAGAGTTTTTCGAAATGAAGGGAATATTTCGCTTTGTTTTGAATATGCACATGAGAGGCATAAGACAATTTGTGTCGTGTGTTTTTGATTAGAGGTTGCCATTGCCATCTGAATATTTTGTCTTAGGTACCTAAATAATGTTTTACCTAATTTCAAAGTTAAGGCCAGGTATTCCTAGATTAACTTCCTCCCAAGACTGATCGCCGATCTCGTGCATTTTGTAGGTATTGCTATGCTTTAACATAATGATTAAAAAAATTATTTTATCATGTCAAACTCTACAAATTTGTTTAGGTATATATCTTTAGGTTCGACCACGATTCGGTAAACGTAGTGTAGAACGCCCTCCGGCCAGGTGGGATGACGACCTGAGAAATACTGCAGGTAGATGCTGGATGCGTCAAGCTGAAGACAGGGCTCTGTGGCGCTCATTGGGCGAGGCCTATGTCCAGCTGTGGACTAACATAGGCTGATGATGATGATATTTAGATAATTAGATTTTTACAATTTTGGCCAGAAGAGGGATTCCATGGGGATTCATAGGGATTCCATAATCCCTACGCTGGGCAAAATTATAAACATACCCATGTTGGTTACATACCTCCTCATGAGATAAAAGCCGATTAGACGCTTATCAGGGGGAGGCTTACGTCCAGCTGTGGACGAATATAGTCTTTTGAGGTGAGGTGAGAAGTTATGCCAAGCTGAGTGTACCTAATCAAATAACACAAAAACAGAGGCCAAAGAACACGGAACTCAAAACGTCGCAGATCTGATAACCCGAACAATAGAGAATCCAATTTGAATGCGAGCCGCGGGAACTCTTCGCTAATTTGTTACTTGTCTTTGGTTTGACGTGGCTCAGTTTTTTTGAGTGGCAACATTGAAGTGGTATGTTCTAACGTTTAATTTACTGAAAATGTTTCAGGTACATAGCTCCATTACCCCAATATGGCGTGGGTTCTTTAATGTCGAGCTTATCCCGTACAAATTGTTTTTGGTAATAATTCACTTCAATCTTATATTATATTAATGTCACTCAACTACATTGTGAAACGTACAATATTGTATACATTGTGTGTAGATATGTATATGGCGCTCATTGGGGGAGGCCTATGTCCAGCAGTGGACGAGGCTGATGATGATGATGAACTACATTGTATCTACCACAGGAGACAATGTATTAACGCCATTTATAACAAATATTTTTGAACCCTACGATACTGTATACCTAATATCTGGCAAATTAATAAGTGAATCCTTCTTATTATTAGAGTTATATTTTTTTTTACTTCTCGAAAATTAAAATTAGTAAAACCTTAAGAGGGATCAAAATATTTTAAAATTCAATATATCTCAAAATATCAAACCAACAACAATGATCGAAATTCAAATATTATATAATTATAAAGTATTATTAATGATTATTAATAATTATTATATAATTATAAAGTCTTTACACGATTATTTCAAGTTCCAAACCCACCGTGCCACTAACGTTGACAAATAATGACTTATTCATCATGCAAATTCCACTCACAGCAATCAGAACTCTGTAATTAAGCTTTAACGTTTATTACTTAATGGCACTATAGGACGAAGATGCGACAGACAGTACCTAACAGTAACACAGTCTAGCAAATGCTGATATGCAGTACAGCAATTCATTTTTAGTACAGTGCTCGCGCGAGAGTCGGTACGTAAGTCACCTTCTAGGTTATGCGAGCAGCGAGAGACGGATACGTAAAATAATGTACCTACAATTATCTAAATATACGTCATTGGCCGTAAATTTATTTTAAATGTTCCTTCGAGACATGTATCTAATTGGTCTATATCTTTATTGATTCCGTATTGTTTTTGCTTTTTTATGGTATATTTTTTTAGGGCGTAAATGTAGTAGATAGCGAGATATAACGATTAATGTAAAACATGGGACGCGCTCGCGGCGGCGCGGCGGCGCCGTGATTTTTGTCCGCGAAGCTGGACATATAGGGCTATGTAGTCGATTTGGCCGGGCGTTTGAGAGGCTAATCAAGCTGGTTGCTAAAAGGTACTACAACTGGGTACTAAAAGTGATAGGTCTACGAGTTATATTTGAACGTGTTACGGCAGATAATTACTTTAATGCAATCTTTACTAAGCAATCATTTACAAAAGAATAACTTAATATAGGATAACAACAAAATTGACGATTTTATCGCTCAAGAGCGATCACTCCCTGCGTTGGTCATAGAGTTTAGGTGCACAGGTAATATGGACTATTTTCGTTACGTAAGCTTCGTTTACCTTCTGCTCATGTTTACTCTGTGTCACTAATTTAATTTAATATGTCAAAGTAATCAACGAATATTTGCATAATTGCCGTTAATTATAAATAAAACAGGGATTTCCTTGTTTATAATTTAGATGTGTTTCGTAATTGTTGAGATAGTTGTTGAGATAAGATGTGACACGCGTGTTATACCTACATATATATGATATATATGTAGTATATTTCTATGTAAGTACTATAAGTATTTTATTTATAATATCCCACAACTTACAAGCACACAGATCCCCTGGTACTGTCCACGATCCTATCCATCCATGGTTGTCTGGTAGAGATCTTGAGCGATAAGACCGCCAATTGTACTTAATTTTTAAGTTTTTACTGTACATAGTTTATAGTTAAAGTGCAATAAAGAATTTTCTATCTATCTATCTATCTATATTCTACTGATATTAGTCCAGTAGGTTATATTTTCCTATTCAGAGGTTATATCATACTACCACCATGAAAAAGAATAAAAAAGTATTATATGGCAATAAAAACGTAAGAAATAATGGGACCTCATTTCTAGAAATGACAAGGCGCGCATAATTTTAATTTTTTTTACCTCGTGTTTGCCTACGAAGAACCAACCAAAGTAATATGTTTAGAGGTCTATATATGATGAAACACGTTGTAGTAGGTAGGTATGACTAGTCATACTAGTCAAATGTTTTGAGTGTGACGAAGTGTGTTTTGGCTGTTGTTACCTATTTAAAATTCAAGGAACATTCAGACCAAAGGAAGTAACTACAAAGCTATCGAACAAACAATTACAATCCGATCCGTATTTTACCTGCAGTCACGCAGAAATTGCAAAGCATCCTGTTGAATAATCTATTTTGAATGCTGGCAACATTGTTTTTAGACTCGGACACCACTTTTATCACTATTTTGAGGAATTGAACTAATCCTACTACCTAATATATGTATAAATGCGAAAGTTTGTATGTATTTATATGTTTACTACTCTTTCACGCAAAAACTTCTGAACGGAACGAGTTGACATTTTGCATACAGGTAGTTCCAGGTCCGGAATAAAACAGGCTACTTTTTATCACATGGGATAAAAATAACTTTAAAACGTTTCCATAGAAACAACGCATGCGAAGTCACAGGAAAAAACTAGTAATGAAATGAAATGAAATGAAAGTTTATTTCCTTAGGCTTACAAATAAGCACTTAGACAAGTCATATTTTATACTATTCATTATTAAATTGATGTTCACTTAAATTTTTTGTCTGTTGAAGAAGTGAGAAGAAACCACCAGTATGTTCATAACTTATGTGTCTAGTACATAGATTTGCTTATCTGTAAGTTGTTAGATTTTGAGTTGGAGCAAAACTCGTTCCAAGCTTTTTTATCTTCTAGATAATCTGATATTTTGTAATAAGCCTTTTTACAAAGAATATGCTTCACAATTTTTTTAAATTTATTTATTGATAATTTTTGCAACTCACTTGGGAGTTTTGTTGTAGAAGCGTATACATTGCCCTTTAAAAGATGCACTTATCTTATGTAGTCTAGTTGTGGGAACAGCGAGTTTATTCTTATTTCTAGTATTTACATTATGTATATAGCTTTTTTTATTGAATCGATCGATGTTTTTATGAGTGTACAACAAGTTTTCATAAATATATTGACATGGTACTGTCATTATGTTTATTTCTTTGAATTTATTACGTAGGGATTCTCTGGGACCCATATTATAAATCGCACGAACAGCCCTCCTCTGCAACACAAAAACGGTGTTTATATCTGCAGCGTTCCCCCACAATAGTATGCCATAAGACATAATACTATGGAAGTAGCTGAAATAGACTAGTCTAGAAGTATCAACGTCTGTAAGGTGACGGATTTTTTTAACTGCATATGCTGCAGAACTAAGTCTCTTCGATAGCTTATCTATGTGTGCGCCCCATTGAAGTTTACTATCTAAGGTTATTCCTAAGAATACGGTATTGTCTACAATTTCTACCGTTTCTACTTTTACGTTTACATCAGCCTTAACTTGTTTTACATTAGGTAGAATAAATCTTAAATAAGTTTGCTATGTATTTAAAAACGAACTGCAAAACTAAACTTATTAGTTTTGTAGACTTCTAATTTGAGTGTTGGCAACATTGTCACTTTGCCACCGGGATGGCGACACCACTTTAGGCGCCAACGCGCGTGCCTGCCATTGTAAACAGTAATTGTAAGACGTTCGAATTTCAAAAACATCTCAAACCGACGTGACGTTATATCCGGTGACGTTCCGTTTTAGCAAAATTTGTGCTTACAAATTTTGCTAAAATGGTACAGTTAAATAATGGTTTAAGTTTATGCACTTGTTCATTTTATATTCATAACTTGCATACGTAATTAATATAAAATTAACAATTGCATAAACTTAACTTTGGTCTACAAGAAATAATAGGTTCCTTAACCAAAAACAAGTTACAAACATACATGGTCTAATGTACCAAGGATATTGCTAGTTTAGGTAGGACCTATTTTTTTACCTTCTGAAATAAGCTGAGTTAAACAACAAATTTATTCGAGTTTTAAAAACAAAAGAACTGGCAAGCCAGACACATTTCGAGTTCAGTCTGAAAACAGCACAGCCATTAACTTTTCAAAACGTAATTAAAAACGACAACAAAACGTTCCGTTCCCATAAACTTCTGGGAAAAAAAGTCGTGTCGCGGACATAGCCAATGGCAAATTTCATTTATATTGCGCTGGCGACCAGAAAAGGGTACCGAAAAAAGTTAATAATTGACCGTCAGATTTATAGAATCCTTGGAACATAGGCGGGGACAGACGCTTATGAGATTTCGTCCTCTTTTTTCGTCTGGGAGCTAAATTAAATTGACTTCGGTCTTCGTCTTCGGGGTTTTCGGATTTTGGACTGCGTTTGGGTTGTGACAGTTGAATATTGATTAGGTTTATGAGATACCTAGTATAATCTATGTGTTTTCGGAGAGAAAACTACTTTAGGCACGTTGAACACTTTTTGGGTGAGCAAAAATCATGGAACTCGCGTCATCGTCACCGAACGTTTTCCTGTGTACTTTTTGGGTGAACAAAAAGCGTGAAGCTTTATCGGCACCGCACGCTTTCTAGTATAAATACAATTAAAATTACTTAGTTTTGCCCCTTTTTTTTAGATGACAAGTTTACCACGATGTGTGCGCTTCGTAGGCCTATTTACGAGGGGGATTTAGGCTTTCAGGTAGGTACCTAGATATAATACCTTTCTTGATCTTGAATTGATGTTGGTTCCTTCCTATTATGTGGAATGCATTTAAGATCGTGACTTCTTGATTTCAGATTTATCTAATAATAATAAATAATATATATTTAAATATAATCTGTTACCATTAACTTTGTAAAAAATAAAATCTTATCTGATATTCTTACTAGATTCGAAGGAAATGTAATGCCATAGGTACAATTTAGGTTAACACTTTGACTGCTGAAATCACACGGTATGTGTTTTCTACAAGTGACCAATATGCGTAAATCCACACTAGCGCAGCGGCTGAGAAACGCGGCGCAACACAACCGCTGTGTAGAGCGGCAGCACGAATTTTTTAGGTTAAAAAAAGATCGCAGTCGTCGAAAAAAAATCGCAGTTAAAGTGTTAAAAGAAGACAAGATCAAGTTAATTAAACAATGTTTTTTCTATAATTTAATAGCATTTATATGCAAATCAATTTTCTTTAAGACAGAAAGATCACAAATTGATACAATCAAATCAATTAAAATCTACATAATTACCACAATGACAAATCTTAACTCAGTGAGAGGTCATCTCAATGAGAAAAACAATGTTATTATACATTTTGCGAAACAAATTTAGCTCTTGCTGCTATAAATTTAAGAGTCGGAATAGTTTGGTTCGAGAACTTTAAAAATAAGTTAAAAGTAGATAAGAATATCTGCATAATTTGAACAATTATGTTTTCATGCAAATGAAACAATAGACTGTCGTGTGACAAGCGATGACAAATTACTTTAATGGTCCACAAATTAGATGTTATCAAGTATTTTTAAGGTCAAAGACATTTTATTGGTGCTTAAGATCGTTTCAACAAACATTTTTCTTTTGAATCTGATGCGAAATTTGGAAAGGACGCAGAGCGAAAACGTAATACCTACATAATATAATTTGTCACATTTGGAAAACTTAAACCTACATCAAATTCTTAATAATTTGACTTTTTTACTTACCTCTAGGTCATTTTTCGTACAATAGCGAAATAATTTATCAAATCGGTGTAGAATTAACTGAAAAATCTACGAACATTCATAAAAAAAACCTGCCAACCGAACATAGAACCTCCTCCTTTTTCGTCATTCGTTGTTTATCGGGTAAAGGTAAATAAATACCTACCTTACGCTAGACAATCAACACAGCCTCATCTAGCCCCGATTTTTTATAATTTACTACTCTGATATTTTAAATAATATACAATATATCTTTATAAATTGTAGCCTATGCGTTATTCTGATATGTAAGCTATATTATTGTGTTGTTTCATCAAAATCCATTCAGTAGTTTTTACGTGAAAGAGTAACAAACATCCATCCATACTTACAAACTTTCACGTTTATAATATTAAGTAGGATATAAAAACATTAAAAATAAAAACGGTTTTTGATAGAGATAAAAATCAATTGATCAAATGATATGACGACCGATGTGGCGCGGTGGGCGAAGGTCCGCCTGCGACGCAGAAGGTTGCGGGTTCGATTCCCGCCTCGGAACAATTGTGTGTACGATCTGCAGTTATTTGTTTCGGGTGTTCTGGTCGTTTTCTTTATATAATAAAAAAATATCTATCTATGTAATGTATTGTATTATGTATATCAGTTATCTAGTACCCATAACACAAGCTCTGCTTACCATGGGGCTAGATAATGCTGTGTGAATTGTCCAGCATTATTTATTTATTTAATTAAAGCGCTTATTTTTTCTCAATTTTAAACTGCAGGAGCAAAGTACCTTCTTAGGACGCTTGCTCGATCAAATAGGTCGCCACAAGCTTCCGTGGACTAAATAAAGCTTGAATCCACTCGATGGATTTACTGTCGGCTTGTCTAATTCTACTAGATTGGTGCGGAGGGTTTAACAGCTCTGCTGCGTCGGCTCTGTGGAGTTGACTTACTGTGACCTACATACTGTGCCTGTTTATTTTGTTTAGCTAGGTTTTGAATGATTGAAAACGAGTGTAGCAATAGCTCGAGGCATCGCTTGTGTTGCAGGTACTGCGAAACGTAAAGTAAACCAAGAAGTTTGCAGATAAGGTTCCTCGTTAACGTGCTGGTCTTAAGGTAGAAAATTAATAAATATAATTTCATTAAGTATTTCAAGTTCTTATATAATAAAGTGTTTTCTATCTATCCATATATAGATAGTTCTTTTATATTATACGTACCTACTTACAACACCCGAATCGTACAAACATTTATCCTAAAGGCGAGAATCGAACTCGCAACCTCCTGCGTCGCAAGCGGACCATCGTCACCCGGCACGTAGCCATCGGTCGTCGATAAGGAGTACCTACTTACCTACATAAAAAATATCATCCAGTTACAGAATAGGTCTTCTTCTTTGTCGTTTCATTACTGAAGGTCGTGCCCGTCCTGGAAAGCTTTCACGGTGACGCTGATGAACCGCTTCCACACCACTCTGTCTTCGGCCTGTCTCAGGGCTCTACAACGGGACTCACTTTGCCTGCAGCCCTGAGACAGAATAGGTACATCAATGTAGAATGTATGGATGGATGTTTGTTACTCTTTCACGCAAAAACTACTGAACGGATCGGGCTGAAATTTTGCAAACAGGTAGTTCTGGGCCCAGAATAAAACATAGGCTCCTTATTATCCCATGAATCAGTTCGCATAGGATATAAATAATCTTAAACGTCCATAGAAACAACGCGTGCGAAGCCACGGGCAGAAACTAGTACAGAATATATCAACCAGTTACAGAATACATACAGAGATCGTCCAGTTTCAGAAGATCCGCGTGCGCGGGCACATATTTATTTATTTTTACCGAAATAGAACTTGAACGGTCGTCGAGTGCGTTCGTTTTATCCGTGAGTAATTTCAGTGGAATCCGCCTCGTGGTTTATGTCTTAATCATGGAGGGAATGCAGCTAGCGTCGTAAAGAAAATCTTTTAATTTCGTCTTTTATAAATAAATGCTGGACAATTCACACAGCATTATCTAGCCCCATGGTAAGCAGAGCTTGTGTTATGGGTACTAGATAACTGATATACATAATACAATACATTACATAGATAGATATTTTTTTATTATATATAGAAAACGACCAGAACACCTGAAACAAATATCTGCAGATCGTACACACAATTGTTCCGAGGCGGGAATCGAACCCGCAACCTCCTGCGTCGCAGGCGGACCTTCGCCCACCGCGCCACATCGGTCGTCTTTTAACTTCGTATAAAATCTTTGCGAAGGAATATAAGTACTATTGTTAGTTTTATATACAGAGTTAAGCCTACAAACCAGTGCGTCCTACCCGTTATGACCTACGGAGCTGAGACGTGGACACGATAGGGCTGGTCCACCAGTTCAAAGTCGCTCAGCGAGCTATGGAAAGAGCTATGCTCGGAGTTTCTCTGAAGGATAGGATTCGTAACGAATACATCCGACAGAGAACTAAAGTTATCGAAATAACTCGAAGAATTAGCAAACTGAAGTGGCAGTGTGCCGGCCATATCTCGCGAAGAACCGACGGCCGCTGGGGCAAACGTTTTCTTGACTGGAGACCGGTGGACGACGTAAACGTAGTGTAGGACGTCCCCTGTTTTCAGAAATACAATAAAATTATTTATTTACAACGCCAAGTTACAACTTAAGCAACCTTAGCAAGCTGAAGTGGCAGTGTGCCGGCCATATGTCGCGAAGAACCGACGGCCGCTGGGGCAAACGTTTTCTTGACTGGAGACCACGACTCGGTAAACGTAGTGTAGGGCGTCCCCTGTTTTCAGAAATACAATAAAATTATTTATTTACAACGCCAAGTTACAACTTAAGCAACCTACAAGGTAAACCATAATGTATAGAATATAGATCATAAATAATAGTAAGCCGAATATCATCCATCATCATCAGCCTATAGCAGTCCACTGCTGGACTTAGGCCAAATATACCTATAGGAAATTAGTAAATTGTATATTAAATTCATTTATAATCAAATTAAAATAGGCAATGCGTAGAACTCGTCGTCTGACAGACCAAGAAAGAACTCTCTAAGATCCAATTTTACAATATTCTTTTAGATAGATAGAAAGATAAAATATTTATTTATTTATTTATTTTGACGACCGATGTGGCGCGGTGGGCAAAGGTCCGCTTGCAACGCAGGAGGTCGCGGGTTCGATTCCCGCCTCGGAACAATACGATCTGCAGATATTTGTTCCAGTTGTTTTGGTCGTTTTCTATAAAAAATGTCTATCTATGTAATGTATTGTATTATGTATATCAGTTATCTAGTACCCATAACACAAGCTCTGCTTACCATGGGGCTAGATAATGCTGTGTGAATTGTCCAGCATTATTTATTATTACTATTTAGTAGTAATAACACATAAATACAATTAACATAGAGATACATACAATATTAAACAAAAGTACCTAAACTTGGTTTAACACTTTGACTGCGGTTTTTTTTTCGACGACTGCGATCTTTTTTTAACCTACAAAATTCGTGCTGCCGCTCTACACAGCGGTTGTGTTGCGCCGCACATGCGTTTCGTTCGAAAAATATTACGTCTGTGCTGAGTCACAAAGATCTGTATTTTCTCAGCCGCTGCGCTAGTGTGGATTTACGCATATTAGTCACTTGTAGAAAACACATACCGTGTGATTTCAGCAATCAAAGTGTTAACAATTAAAACAATTTATAAAGGTAACAAAAAGTACTGTGTGTGTGCTGCAGTACAACTAATAGGCCATGGCTCAGCGATATTTTTTGCTTAAAAGCAAAAACACTGATATGCAGCCAAAACCCTTTTAAAAATTATGGTGGAAGTTGTACTGCTTTGCGCGTATTAATAACCTGCATTCTACGGATCATAAAAAATACACCAAAATGTTGTAAAATGCGGTCTGTCGTGCTAATGTCAAAGATGTTAAATATTATCCGAGGCGAGGTTTAATAATCGAGAGGAGTCTTTGTGACGCCCATCGCGTTATACCGGCTCCCTGCTAGAGGGGCCAGGGTTTTGGGGATACGGGGATATTTTGAGTATTCAACTTTTCTTTGAGAAATTTTCTTCACTAGTATAATACACAGTCGCTTCCTCCTGTCTGTCTGTCCCCATGTAGGTATGCTTAGATCTTTAAAACTAAGAAACGGATTTGGATGCGGATTTTATAATAGATAGAGTTATTCAAGAGGAAGGTTTATATGTGTAAATATCTAAAATCGTGCGAAGCCGAGGTGGGTTGCTAGTATGTTGTAATTTTCTTATTGAGTAGCCTACTGGCTCGTGTTTGCGAGCCTTTTGATCAACCTGCTGCATCTTAGTGATGGGCAAAGCCAACAACATCAAAGAAATACATCATAGCAAACTACGACATCAAATAGCCCTGAAATAAGCACTGGCATTACCAGCGATAACGCCCAAGAAATAAAAATACAAACTCACAAACATCCCCTCTTTATAAAATCACCACCGATAAATCTCTGATCCAGAAAAAAATCCGACTCAGTCCTGAAGTATGCTTACCCTACACGAACGTGGGAACACTATGCGTCCGCACAGCTTCAGCAGGCGTGGTCACCCAAGTGCTTTGTTTTTCAAATTATTTCCGGACGTCGTTTATAGAAATTACGAAGATAACCAATTTATTTTAGACGACGACGATCACAAGAGCACTAAATCTAAAAATAGGGAAATAATTAAATATATTTATGAATGAAAAAGAAAAAGGCAATACAATACAAATACGCTTTATTGCACATCAAACACAGAAAAACAAAAACAGTAAAGAACAAAGATACAGATGCACAATGGGCGGCCTTATCGCTAAGAGCGATTTCTTCCAGGCAACCTTTGGATGGACACGTAGCTAAAGTACAGGTATGGCAATGTATTTTTCGAAGAGGTACCAATCTAATAAATTTTGAATATGGCACCATGACATAACTCAAATCTCTATTCATTTGAGGACAATCGAGTGTCCTTTAAAAATAAAAATAAAGCAAAGGCGCCGACAACGAAAGATAATCGATTATAGGTCGATTATTCTCATGTTAAAAATTGAACAATAGTGCGTTTTACGTCACATGGCAAAGGTTCTGTACATTTTTTTATTGGATAATGAGCCGGCTGTGGTGTCGGATACAAGAGTCAAGCACTTAGTAACAACAACAGTAACTTATAGCAATTCACTTATTTAGGGAGGCCACAGGCACTTATTACTAAGTCATGCTATTTCATCTATGGTAATATGTCCAGGGAATAAGCCTAAGTAGAGTAACTACAGTTGACTTTTAGATTGAATAAGTACCTTTCATTTCTACAAACGATCAAAAAAATATCTAAATCATAGATATATCAAATAGGAAATAGTGTTTCTTAATTTTCTTTGCTTCAATACTTTTAAGACTATTTAATTGAATTTACTGACAGGAAATTTAATCTGCGAATGATACTAACAAGCAGATAGACCTAATCGTACACAACGAGTCAAATCTTATCAATTCAAATGTTTTAAAAGTGTTAAAGCAGAATAATAATACGATGATTTAAGGACGCAGGCGGGTTTTGAACCTGCAGTTTTCGACTCTGTGCTTGAATACGCTGCTGACGGACGCTATCAAGTTGACCAACTGATTAGTTGAAAATCCTTGAGAGGCCTACGCCGTCACGTGCCTATGATCAAATTCGATATTAGATTGAGGTCAACTAAATAGTTCAAAAGAGGAACCCTAAAAATCGATTATCCAATAACTCGATTCCGTGTCACCCGTAACTAATCGATGCCGTGCCCAACAATAGTATTTCTTCATCAGTGACAAAAACAGCGGGCCAAATACAAGATTATGGCCTGGGATATGGCTGGCTCTACGTAATCGGTTTAGGTACAGGGTGCTAGAAATATTATCTGGATCATGGTTGAGTATTTTAATATTGGAGAGGTTTTCAAATTAGACTTGATCATAATTGACCGAGACAACGCAGGTGTTGGTCGGTTACTTTACCTGCTTTGTGATGGTAGAAATTTTCAACAATAAATAATTATCTCAAATATTTAGATAATGATAATCAGGTTTTAAAAATGCAATTTCTCTCAAAACTCTATAATACTAGTGCCGTGAGTCTATGATATGCGATGCACAAAAATCTACATAATAATATAATAATGACACAGATTGAACTTAATATTAGACGACCGATGTGGCGCGGTGGGCGAAGGTCCGCCTGCGACGCAGGAGGTTGCGGGTTCGATTCCCGCCTCGGAACAATTGTGTGTACGATCTGCAGATATTTGTTCCGGGTGTTCTGGTCGTTTTCTATGTATAATAAAGAATATCTATCTATGTAATGTATTGTATTATGAATATCAGTTATCTAGTACCCACAAGCTCTGTTTACCATGGGGCTAGATAATGCTGTGTGAATTGTCCAGCATTATTTATTATTTATTTATTTATTATTTAATATTTCTCGGAGAAAAAATCAGACCTATAGCATCGTTACCCTTTCCCATACCATGACAAATTTACTCTCAGTGTCTTGTAATAGTAAATATGGCCTTTCATAGACATAGACATTCATTTATTATATTTTATGATTATACCAGACTGTTTTTCATTTAATTTTATTATCTAAGTGAGTCTAAGTTTAGTCTAAGTTTATTGTGATTAAATTTATATATTTTTTTTAAGTTGTACTTAATTTTTTATATGTGTGTTAATTAAATCGTATTCTATTATATTCTAAGATAATGATTAAATATAAATACAAAAATGTAACGTACAACCTTAAAGGTGCCAATAGTGAAGTAAGCTGTAAATGGTACAAGCCAATAAGGATTTGAGCTCAGAGTTATGTTATTCTATTCCAGTTGAAATAGAAATCAGACATTTAATTCTTACAAAATAAACCCCTAAAAAGTTCAATTTTAGACTAAATCATTATCATTATTATTAAACCTTAATAAGTTTGCTGACAAAACGTACAACCGGCTCTGCTCCATACTGCATCATCCTGTACGTAAAGCTGTCCGTCCACTCCACAGGGAGGGCGTTTAAAAAGCCGTCCGCTGCGGGGCGCGGGCGCCGGCCGACCTTTGTGCTTTTTAATTTTACTTTTTAATCTGCCAGTGGCCAAGCTGACGGATAGCCGGCGCTCGGAATTTGTTTATGGTGTGATGAATTCTAATTGTCTATGCCATAGACTCTATGGGATAGATTGGGCGTTTTGGAGCGCGATTTGGAATATAATTATTTTGATTGTTTGTCTGTTTTAATTTATTTGTGAACAAAGAAGAATGAAATAATCATGTTTTTATTAATATCATCTTACTAATATAAATCATACGTTTGAAGTTAGTGATATTATTTTAGTTTTCGTCACTTCAACCTCGTCCGACATTTGCAGTGTCATTTGACGAACATTTGACTCTATTTATTTCAGAAAACGACTAACTCCATCCGTAAAGACTCGGTAAACGTAGGGTAGGACGCCCTCCGACCAGGTGGGATGACGACCTGCGAAATACTGCAGGTAGGTGCTGGATGCGTCAAGCTGAAGACAGGGCGCTATGGCGCTCATTGGAGAGGCCTATGTCCAGCAGTGGACTAATATACTATATAGGCTGATGATGATGATGGTGATGATTGCAGAAAATGTGTACCTTTGTACAAAAAGTCTTATTACTCTACTCCTCATATTCTAATAAGAAACGAAATCCCAATTTTAACGTAAAAAAAAAATATTTTTAGTAAGTGCCTACCTACAATATCACCTTACCTTTACCTACTTACAAGTCCAAAAAAGTATTTCAATGGATTTAGCAGGATCAATTCCGGTCTTCGCAGTGTAATGAATGACTGTACAGAGTTCATGCACCTCGCAATTCGAAAAAGGAACATGACTGGTGACACTGACTTGAGCATCACAAATCGGCGTTAACCGTTTAACCGCCACCCATGGACTGGTAATACAGGGTGCTCATTTACAAGCATTTTTGGTACCAATTTCGAGTAATAATAAATAAATAAATAATGTTTTTTAAAACGACTTAGGACTAAGTCTGAGTCAATTATCTTTTGTTCTTAAGGTCTAAAATAATAAATTTGCCTGAACTAGGTTAAGTAATACCTAGAGTAAGAAACTCGAGGGAAGAGAGGAGCCCTTTCGTGAGTTTTTAAAACATACCTAGACCTACTCGAGTAAAATAATATGAAACTTATTGAAAAACGTTCGTGCCTATAGATTTGTTTATTTTTTCTGGTAAAAAATAAATACTGAAAATAGGTTATACCTTCTTTCCAGAGACAAAAAAATCAACCCTTGTTAAGGAACTACTATGACTAAGTATTACGATAATTTAAATAGCTTGAGGGCATAATTTGTTAAATCTAGACAAGGGATAGTGTCAGCGAATTTCGGATATTTTTACAATTATGTATATTGAATGTAGGTATGTATGTATCTTGTGGATTAAATCTATAACGGAGGCAAACTTTAAACAAAAAAAGTTAGTCCACTGCTAGAGAAAGGCCTCCCCCAATGAGCGCCATAGCGCCCTGTCTTCGGGTTGCCGCATCCAGCATCTACCTGCAGTCTTTCGCAGGTCGTCATCCCACCTGGTCGGAGGGCGTCTTACACTACGCTTACCGAGTAGTGGTCTCCACTCAAGAACACGTTTGCCCCAGCGGCCGACTTTTAACTATACCCGTTTATAATCTCAACCACTTGTCTTTGTAACACCCTGTATAACGTATACCTTCCTAAATTAACCGTCTTACGGACGTCGATGTCAACTTGTCACTCCGTCACGGGTTAAAAGCATGCGCGGGGACTTCAGTCCGGTGTCAGGTGGCCGAATGTTTTTCTTAATTTTCGTGTCTTTTGATTGTGTCAACGCTGTCATATTTTGTAGATTAAGAAAATATGAGCTTTTTACATTACGTATTTAATGCCCTATACAAGCTTTCACCACTCTAAGTGGTATTTGTACATAGCATAGTATTTTACAGCGTGTATTTTTTTTTAACCCGTCATAGGTAGCCATTTTTCAACTTTCTGAATTGTTTGATCTTGAATTCATTTTAAGTATTCCTGACAATAATACTTAATTATTATTAGGGGTAGCGACATACTATACTTAATAAAATGGGTAGTGTGGTAAATGTTAGAAGTGGTAAAATGGGTAGTTGGTAGTTTAACTATAAGTTATCTATCATTTTATAATTTTTTTACAGCGACCAACCCAAAACTAAAATAAATCAAAAGTTTTTTTCACTCACCACCTTTTTTACAATTTAACTAATGAAACCCTCCTTTGAAGGATCCAAAAATCATTTCAAAGATCCGAAAGTCATTTGAAAGGCCCGACATAACACATCCTGCGTCCATGATATGCAATATGGTACCAAGTGGGTACAAAAGACCCGCGTTCATCAACGGCGATGATGTTCCAAAAGTACACTTTTTGTGACACTATGACACTGGACACGATGGAACTCGGTGGTGGGGATGTAATCAGGGCGGGTTAAGGGGGGCAGTAAGTCAATAAAGAATTATCTATCTAAGGGGGCAGTCGCCAGTTTTTCCGTACAATAAAAGCCCGAGATTAAGGTCTCTATTCATGGTAAGAAAGCAGTTTTAATCAGTTTTTTATTTATTTCTCAATACACCTTCCTTTGACTTTAGCTTCAAGCTTTAGTTGCCTAGATGAAATCGCTTTAAGCAATTAGACTGCCAGTTCGTGTACGTTTTTTACCAATCTGTTTTAGATTAAGTATTACGAATAAATAATTATATCTGTCTATCTATTACACTCAACCGTAAAAACAATTATCGATATAACTGTTTTTCTCGCGACGTAACTTAGACTATATGTAATTTTTTATTTGGTAATGGAATTTAAAATAGAAATTGAATAATTTTCTCTGTTTCTTGCTTTATATGTATTTCTTAACGGTAAGGCTAGAAAAACCTCGCATCAGCCCAGAGCTAAAATATGTTATTCAAGAGAATGTCATTGCTACACAAGGCCTATGACCATCACGGAACCTTTGCCCCTCTTCAAACTGCCCTGAGTACGTCCCCACGTATGGGCCATTGTCGCTAGCAGGGCCAGCAATTATCAGTTAATGACGTTGATTAGAGTTCGGTGCCTCAAAGGTAATGTGATTGATTTTTTTTCTTGACGCATGATTTCTGTGTCATTGTTGTTAATATGTTACTTGTGAAAGGTAAGGTGTTAAGGTATTTTTGATACGTTTCTTGGTCACTACTTGTTTACCTTACTCTAACTAGCTTTAGATTATACGAGTCAACACTTCCATAGCCTACCACTGTGATGACACCTAATATGGTTCTAGCACAGCTTGCAGCCGCGGCGCGCCCTGCAAGTCGCACGCACTGCAAGGGTTGGGCAGTGAAAGCGTTAATCCATTACTTTGATTATAAGAAGTTTCTCATCAAAATCATCATCATCAGCCTATTTTTATGCCATAAATTAGTTGGAATCAATGGGATAAAGAATAACTTTTAAACGTTGCCATAGGAACAACGTGTGTGAAGTCTCGGGCAGAAACTAGTTACCTATTTTTGTTCCAATTTCCTCAACATTCGTCTCCTTACAATGACACTGCAGATTTTATAAGAATATTCGTGCAAAATCTTATTAGACCTTCATACTTTTATTTTAAAGTCTCATTTTCGTTGAACCATTTTTGACCGCGAAGACTTTTTCATCTGTCACCAAACTCAGTTCAAGGACCGTTAGCAAAAAAAGCAGAATAAAGGGATCCTCACACGTAGCGACGGCAAAAAATGGACGGCATGTTAATTTTGCATGAAATGACTTCTTCAAGAGCCTGTCAAATTGAGATTTTTGGTAATTGGAAAAACCTGACGCGACATTTGGCGTGACATGTTTTCTTTTCAAATGATGAAGAACAGTTTCTGTAACGTGATATTTTTTAAAGTCATTTTAACTGTTAACCTACCAAACGAAAAACTAAAGAGAGATTCTTTGTTGGGCTGTAGGTTGGCATGTATTTTTTGTATGTTCGTTGATTTCTATAATTACGAACCGATTTGGAAAATTATTTCGAACGATCAATGCAGCCGTCTTGGGGACGCTTCCGACTAGTATTGATCAGTTGAGCTACCTGTAGATTGTTTGCAATAATCAGCAGTTATTTCAATTGATTAAATTGTAAATACTAGTTCTAATTAGTTTCTATTATATAATTTTTAACTTACTCTGTTAATATGTCAGATTATGCCCACTCGCAAAAAAATACTATTTAAGTAATATTACTATGTAGGTAATTGTAACAAATTGGACGTATTTTAAGAACTCTAGCAGTTTAATTAGTTTATCTATTTTTTCCAACTGGATATGAATAATATTCTCATTATTAATTGTTTCTAATTAGATAGATATCTTTTACTTGCGTTGGTATTCAGGATAGTATCGTCAAGATTTTTTGTTAACACTTTGAGTGCTGAAATCACACGGTATGTGTTTTCTACAAGTGACTAATATGCGTAAATCCACACTAGCGCAGCGGCTGAGAAAACACAGATCTTTGTGACTCAGCACAGCCGTAATATTTTTCGAACGAAACGCATGTGCGGCGCAACACAACCGCTGTGTAGAGCGGCAGCACGAATTTTTTAGGTTAAAAAAAAGATCGCAGTCGTCGAAAAAAAAATCGCAGTCAACGTGTTAATTACTTAGATTCTAAGCTAGATTAGAATTAGATAAGGAACATAATTATTATCATTCTTCCTATTTGTTTCTGTTCATTCAATAGATCATATAAGTAAACGGTAATGTCTGTTATAGAAGTGCGTGTCGAGATACTGAAATGAATGTCTCCACTACGATGCAAACGATTATTTAGGTACAAAATTATTGTTTTTTTTTCAATAAATCGTTATCATATTAAACATCTCAATTTTTTTCAATTTTTTTACTGCATGAAACTGAGAACATATTTGTCCTTATAGTTAAATTTATCACATCAATCCATTCCCAAAGTCTTACTATAATTTTTTTTTCTATTATTTCCTTCTTAAAAATAATCTCCTCTAAGGACATCAAGCCTTGCCGATCCACGAACTTCCCAGAAACCTTAACACTCCTGTTTCCAAAAACAACCAACTTACCTTGGACCCTCCCAATCAAAGCAAATAAACATTCCCCTGTATTTTTTCATATGCTTTTAAGGGTTGAGGTGTCCGGTTGTTTTGGTTGTCCGTTTATAACTGCAATTTGGAATTAATTGAAGAATTATTGTCGCGGCATCGTCTAATTTAGTTTAAAAATCTTGGGACATAAAATGTGATATAATTGGCATGACAACAGGTTTACGGTCAGGCAGCTTACGGCTCAATCCCATAGTGATAGATTGGTGCTGGTTCTTTTTATTATTTCGGTTGTTAAATGCGACAATGGGACAGGAATAAAAACTCGGTTTTTGAACGTCGGATTTTTTGTTTTGCGAACTCTACCGACACGTGGATTTTTGTTTTGTATAATCAGGGACTGATTTGAAAATTAGAGGCTGAAAATTATTTGAAATATTACCACTCTAGGTATAGTAGGTACCTAACGTTGGCAACGGACTCCTAAAATTACTAGTTTCTTATTAATTTAGTTTAGGAAATATGTAGGTACTCGAAAATTATTCTTGGTGACTGATAAACCTAGGTACTGAATAGAATACATTACCAACACAGATTATATGTTTTTAATATAGGTAGGTATACATAGAAAATACCTACCCACAAAACCCGTAACAAATATTTACAGATCGTACAAGCATTTGTTCCGAGGCAAGAATAAAACCCGTAACCTTCTGGCTCGCAGGCGGACCTTCACCCACCGCGCCACAGAGGTCGTCACACTTTAATGTGGTAGATTCTAATATCGCGTTTTGCATTTTGACAGATGATCCGCGATCGTATCACCGCCTGCAGCGCTGTCCTTCCGGTTCCGATGGCGCCGTCGGCTGTTATACCACTTCCGGTTTGGCTCAGTTTTGCGTGTTTGCTTTTACCTGGAAAATGGCGCGAGGCAGTTTATTTTTGAATGTTTATTCATGGGCTGTATTAGATATTTAGAATATTAGAGGTCAAAATAAATGGTATAAATCTCCCTTCGTGTCTATTTTGAGCTCCAAGTAACATCAGTAAAGACTCTACCTTTTATAATAAAGATATTTAATTCAAACAACAGAAAAAACATATTCAAATAAAACACCTTGCTCTACGAAAATGAACTGTAAAAGCAGGATAGTAGGGTAAAAAACAAAACAGCGCTAGCCACGTGCGCGCAACGGGCGTTGACCTCTCAATGTCCCGTTGTCACCAGAATGTCATTGGACAAATGCGACGCTTCTCATTGGCTGGGAATGTCGCAGGCGGTCTTGCGACATCTCCTATTGGTCTAAACTGTCACATAGAGGGCGGGGTTTATTTGAATCAAATTAAATACAGAACAAGATTTGAAAAAGATCTCTATTTGCGTCACCATGCGTGTTTGTTTAGGTTAGTTTAGTAGATTTTTCTTCGTAATTTCCGTTACGGGCGTAGACTTTTTATTTAATTACTTGAATAGCTTTTCACATTTTATGCACTGCCAACCTGCCTATTTTGTACTAAAATACTGTTAGACTAACAAAAAAGATGTTCAATGACCCAAAAAGGTTCATCCAATGTTGACCTCTCTAATCGCTTTTTTCTAGAAGTGTGACTCGGGACACGGGCGGGGTGGAGGGCGGCGGAGGGGGGAGCTGTATCGATCGCGGCACGGCCCCGCGACCTTACTGAAATCGCACGTAAAAACCGCGGGAAAGGACAGTGGGTTAGATGAGCGTGCGAGTTTTGAATTTGGAAGAGAATATGGCGGCAGGGATATTTCAAATGTGTGACGTTCTTACAAGTTTCTTGTCTCTACCTCTTTGTCTCTCTAATCCATTATTAAAATACTATTCGTTATTTAAATTATTAATGAGTATTGACAATAGACATTTTAGAAATTGGAATAACATCGTAGCTGACGTAGACGATGACCTATTTAACACTTTGATTCACTCGACGACTGCGATCTTTCTTTTAAACCAAGCCATTCGTGCTGCCGCTCTACACAGCGGTTGTGTTGCGCCGCACATGCGTTTCGTTCGATAGCAATTTTCCTGGCCGGAGGGCGTCCAACACTACATTTACTGATTCGCAAACCATTCGCAACGACGATTCTCGAGAGTATTTAAAGGTATTGCAAGTGTGAAAATCGTTATGTTTTACTACACTTTATTTTATTTGAAGCATCAATCTAATAACAACACAATGGTCAATGTTTCGATTTTTCTACGACGTTTGATTGCCAATAGTTTTTACGATGATTGTGAATACGAGGCACCGTGTTACACCATCTATAGAACAATACAATGCTTTTACACCGATTTCAAGCTTTTAACTCAAAAAAACAAAACGAATGATCGGGCTGAAATATTATAGACAGGTAGATAGTTAGACGGCCATATCTCGCGAAGAACCGACGGCCGCTGGGGTAAACGTGTTCTGGAGTGGAGACCACGACTCGGTAGACGTAGTGTAGGACGACCTCCGACCAGGTGGGATGACGACCTGCGAAAGACTGCAGGTAGATGCTGGATGCGGCAAGCTGAAGACAAGGTGCTATGGCGCTCATTGGGGGAGGCCTATGTCCAGCAGTGGACTGCTATGGCTGATGATGATGATGATGATGAGATAGTTAGATAGCTAGATAATTTATTATACATATTTGTATATACATATATATACAAATATGTTACATAACTTAGTTAATAGTCCCTTAAAGCCTATATTAGGTTTGTCTAAGCACTAAATTCTCAATAAATTTAATATATATATATATATACTAGCTGCGCCCCGCGGTTTCACCCTTGTGGTGATAGGTATTTTGGATAATATACAATATATCTTTATAAATTTTAGCCAATGTGTTATTCTGATGTATAAGCTATATTATTGTAAAGTTTCATTAAAATCCATTCAGTAGTTTTTACGTGAAAGAGTAACAAACATCCATCCATCCATCCATACTTACAAACTTTCGCGTTTATAATATTAGTAGGATATATCTACATGTCAGGGTTTATGTATAAACCCTCGTGTCGAATGTCGCCCCCAATGTCGAAATTAAGGTAGATACCTAGATAATTATAGGTATAGACTGAAAAAAAGGCCCATCATTGAGGGTAAAATTAAAAAAAAGCTATGTTTCTTTCATACGGTGTAACGTCCATTCAAGCTATAGCTCTAACCTAAGTTTAATTGACAAGAGTCTCTGTTCTGACAAAATAAAAATCTTTTTACTTTTACTTTACTAGATCCAACCAATAAAGTTCTGTAATCAACCGATCAATAATAATGTTGATGGTTTGATTCAGGACTCTAAAGTGTAGGTAAAGGTGCGTACTGACCGGCGGCATTACGGCGCGTATAGGTATGTATCATTCGCAGCGAGTATTTCTTTGTCTGTCTTTTTGTGATTTATATTTTCTTTATTTTTATTATATGCATAATGTAACGACTTAGTTTTAAATGCTGTAATGTTATATATAGCCAGAAGGCAACCAGACAACCTCGAAAAACTAGTGGTAATGGGCAAGATATGTAGAGGGAAAAAGACAAAGAGGACGGTCACCAACCCGCTGGTCCGATCAAATTAGGGCAATAACTCACTTTGCCTGCAGCTCTGAGATAGGCCGAAGACAGAGTGGTGAGGAAGCGGTTCATCAGCGTCACCGTGACAGCTTTCCAGGACGGGCACGACCTTCAGCAATGAAACGAAAAAGAAGAATGTTACATCATATGATTTATAATAAACAAAAAACGTTACGCAGCGCCCCGTGTGCTAAAATTTGTCACGTTGCGAGTTGCGAGCTCCTACGCGCTGACAGCACGAGCGCTCTAAAAATATATTTGGATGTTTGTTACTTCTTTACACCAAAACTACTAAACAGATCAGGCTGAAATTTTGTATACAGGTAGTTCTAAGTCTGAAAAAACAAGCTTATTTTTCTTCTCATAAATCTGTTCCTATGGGAAAAAAACTAACCTTAAACACGAGTGCGAAACCGCGCGCAGAAACTAGTTTATTATATATTTCTGTATAAGAAATTGACTTAAAACCTAACCTAACCTATGGATGAAGGCTGTAAATTAATAATAATAATATTTATGTTTTCAAAAAAGGTCTTAAAAACAAAACATAGTAATGTAGTATACTATTAGACCTATTTCACTTTTTAGTTTCGACACATTGCTCTAAGTTCTAGACTATGTTCACGCCGGGGCTCTCTACCTCGGTAGCTTAGAAGGTTTACACGACTTTATGAATAACTGAAATAAAATTACAGCCTGTATCCCCAGCCTGTACTCAGCTTAAAGTGAAGTCTATGTCGCGACGGTGGCGACGTGGCGAACCGCGGAACTAAACGCATTAGCGACCGCCAGGCAGGTACTAATTTCCTTTTTATTACTCGATTGATTGTGCCAAGCTTTATTGACGGATTGACCTACGCAACCTTTATCTTGTCGAATTACAGAGGAGCTGCAGATCTTAATTGTTCTTTCTTTTTAATTTTCTTTTAAACAAAACGTGTGTATAGTGATTGAAGGATTGTTTTTCCTGTGAAACTGGCGTGTTATGATAAAATTAGGAGAAAGAATGTAGGATTGGGGTTGCTTCTTTAACGCTTTCTTCAGAGTGCTACTGGGACTGCCCCGCTTCTGTAGCGCGTCCGGGATTTTTGCAGAGTCCCGCGTTGATGACTTTTACGCAATCATCCGCAACAGAACAGCATCCCTGATGCGCCGGGTAAGGGGCGGCACCAGTAGCTATCTAAACGTTATAACTGGCAGGCTAGACACCGGACTGCGCTTTTATGAAGCACTGGACGCATTCATAATGCCATGCGTCTGTAAACGCAGGATGTGTCCCTTCCAATAAATATGTTTTATTTTTAGTTTAAAAATTACATGTCTTAATTTACTCTTTACTCTTAACTCTCTATGGCCGTAACATGTATTTTGTGAAGCTGAATTAAATAAATTGATATGAATTTGACGAAAATTGTATATATATGTGATGTTGGCGTGACTATTTTCGCTGCTCATTGGTTTATTATGACGAAGAGAGGCTGCTATCATAAAATTTGAGATCGCGAAATCGTACGATCTACCCTCAGATATTTAAATACGACACGCCACATCAGTCATCATGTAAATAGTTCGACAACTTTGAATTTATTTTCTTCAAGTTCAACTCATCAGATCATAATGTCTGTAATGTTGTTGTGTTTTTTTAATAATAAATAAGAAATAAATAATGCTGGACAGTTTACACAGCATTATCTAGACCCATGGTAAGCAGAGCTTGTGTTATGGGTACTAGATAACTGATATACATAATACAATACATTACATAGATAGATATTTTTTATTATACATAGAAAACGACCAGAACACCCGAAACAAATATCTGCAGATCGTACACACATTTGTTTCGAGGCGAGAATCGAACCCGCAACCTCATGAGTCGCAGGCGGACCTTCGCCCACCGCGCCACATCGGTCGTCATGTTTTTTGATAATGTTTCTATTAGTGGCATCTTGATTGGTTTATACAAAACTATATTACTGTTAACTTTAAGAATATTGTAAACGGTTTGTGCCTTAATAAACGAAAAATAGAAAATAATAATCGAAAATTATCACAAATTTAGGTACTTACTTAGGTTAGGACAAAAAAATAGTTTTGCTCTCATGTTGAACAAATAACTATTTTCTGTAGAGACGAATTATGTAAGTGTAAGTAGAATAGGATAAATGAATAAAGTAGCATTTATTCCAACACACAGATAAGTACATAAAAACAAACAAAACGAAACATAGAACATGAATATGAATTCTGCCCAAACTTTATGTGGAAATCGTCTAATAAAACCTTACATAGAAAACTTATTTTTGATAGTGGCAACACTGACAACTCATAGAACGTATAAGCATTTAGACATCCATCTGCCGCCGCGTCCGTCAATCCCAAACAAAGCACAAGTTATCAAATCCAACTGGATTAAAAAAGCACACCGTTACAGATGCTATACCGATGCGTTGAAAACGATGCAATGATCTGAGAGATGGAAGCACCAGTGTGTAGCATCCGTCTATGGATGTATGAACCGTAGGCAAACAGTATTAGCTGTTACTATTAAGATGAAAAAGTTATGAACAGTGAAGAGCTTGCCATTGATCCGGCTACGCCGCTACGAGTGTCTACGACGTAGCGCCGTAGCGCGTAGCTACGACGTAGCACGAAATTAGAATAAATAAATCAAATAGCTTTTAGTTTAGAAAATAGGCGACATTTCTTTTGCAATTTTAGCAATAGTAATGTAAAGACAATAACAGATATTAGTTTTTACTAGGCTTAAAAACTGAGCGGAGCTGCTTTACTGTTTTCGGGAACACTCCTCCAAAGAAACCAATGGTAAGCTGTTGATCTGAGGGGGATTGTTTTTTTCTCGATATTCCTGTAGAAACTTATATATAATTAAATATGTACGCGTCACCCGTCTCTTTACAATGATGATTACTCTACCCACGCGCTGTCCTACATTACCCCTCCTCGCACACGTTTTACGAACGCCAACAATAGGTTATTAACAATAAGCAGATGCGTCCGAAAGCCACCTGAGCGGAACGCACGCGTGGCGCGTACTAAATCATAATGTTTAACTGTAATGACGCGATAAAGAACCCAACAGGGTACTGGCCGAAATTTGCCTTTGTTTTTTCTTAAATTATTTTCGTGTCTGGCAATATTTTCATATTCGGGGCTCGTAAAAAGTTCGTCAATCAAAGTTTAAGCATTTTTGCTTTCTCGTTACAGAAACAAATATTTAAAAATAGAACAAAAATTCGAATCGTACAGGTCTATCTATAGTAGGTACGAGTCTATACCCACTGAAGACAAAATGAAATCTGATAGAATGCTATTGAATAATCCCTTCCGTTCCGAAAATCATTATCCTTTCAATTCATTATGCAATGATGACACGTGAATAATAACATCCCCTTGACACAATAGATCCGTTAGTCGCATTAATAATACCCAATGATTCCCTCACTACTTTTATATTTTCATTTTTTGTGTGCTGACAACACCAAAAATTTCGAATGTCACGCCTCGTTCGGGCGCGGGAAAATAAACGAGATTCTTTTTTCAAACAAGCGCCAAAAAAGTTCATTTTTTCGAACATGTTTGAAACCGTTCCGTTATATCCTCATTAATTGAAGGATGTGACCCTATCACCACAATGTGTTCTTTATTTAATTTTTTGTAACGTTTTGTCATCGAATACCGGACATAATCGAATTTCTGATAAACAGTATGGGATGAAATTGGTTTCTTTATTGACGTGCCTTTTATTTGGTCGAAGTAAATTAATGTTTGTAAGTTAAAGTCATCGTTCGCCTGCAACAAAGCCGTCCAGTTAAATGTAAAATAATTTGGTACTGTCAGTAAGTTATTTGGGTCCTTTTAAACTTAGCTACCTGTCTGCCTATCCACCAATTTTTCCGGTTCGTAACACAGAAGTCTTCAGGCGGTTGACTCACACATTCTCAAAGCTGTGGACCCAAACCGCCTGTGGCCGAAACAAGGCGCATAATTACAGAGATCACATTTACGAATGTAAATGCGTTCGAGTGTACCCCGTCATAAATCATGTTGCGGTCATCTGCCGCCCGCGGCGCTGCCGACGCAGCCGATATCAACACCAAACTTTCAAGAACTCCCATCCTTTTAATCTAGCTAGGCTCTATAGTTCAAGAAAATCTGGCCATGTTTTCAAATGTGTATCAACGGAACGTATTGTAAGCTGTGCGTTCTTTTTTTAAATCGCGGCGGGCGCGCCTGTCAGATGTAGTAATGTTGCCATGTGCGTTTGATAGGGTATTTTAATACGTATCAAGTTTACATAAAAAATATTGGACCCCTCAGGTTCCAAGGCGTCTAAGAAAGGCCGCTGACTTGCAATATTATGCGCAGAAAACCGCCCACTTATGATTGCTTCAAGATATTGCCTCTACACTTATGACATGACAATTATTAATGTAGTAATAGGTAGTAGTAGTAGCTTCTTAAAGCGATATTAGGTTATCGAAGTAAGAGAATCTATAAAATCAATGATTTGATGATTTTGAAAAAAACTACGAACCTACTTCAAATTCTAAGTATTTAAACTGTTATTTCAGTTTTTAGGGACAAACTTATCCCTCTGGAATAAATTTTCATGAGTGGTCTCATTCGCGATCATTCTCCATGCAAAAGCGAAAGAATGTACTAAATAGGACCATAATTAAACAAAAATCGATGAACATACATAAAAAATAAAGCCGAACATAGAACATACTTCTCTTTTGTTTTTCGTCGAATATTAAATATCTATGTAGAGAATCATAAAATCATCGTTGTCAATAGCAATAATATGTGTCTGGTTGGACACGTTTCTGCCATTGTCAGGTAATGGAAAATAATTGTAAATTATCTGAGTTATTAAATTATGAAGATTGTTTGATATTTTCACCAGAGCCTAGTTCGTTATCTCGCAGGGTGTACCACGTGCAGGTGAGGTTGGCTTGGGAGACGAGATGTTGGAGTCCTCCTTATTCCTTATATTGAGGTAAGATAGATAATATAGATACTTAATAGGTATAATTGATTATCAGAATTCTTGTTCTCACAATAATATTTTTTAACAGCATTGGTAGGAAGGTAGTTAGGTACAGGAATTTGGCAAAATTAAGGAATAAATTCTAGGTAGGCACTTTGAATGTGCCGTTCTACCATCATGTGAGCAAATATTGATAAACGTTGAGTACAGATTTAAAATTCAATTACAGAAAATGATTCAGTGCTGCATTCTGGCAACTGTCAACACATTCAATGCCTAACCGAAACATGACGCGATAAATTCACGGAACGAATGCTTATCGGACGATCGCGATTTAACTTTGTATTCTGTGGCAAAGAGCTTTCGACAACCGGCAATTAAAAATGATAATTTTAAGGCTTTTAGTATTAGCAGGTATTCCAAGGTTACGTGTTCGTTAAAAATAGTAACAATGAGACAAAAAGCCGTACGAAGACCTTCTGCTTAAGGAGATACCTATCTAGGATCCAGATAAAGTAGGTAAGTAATAGATTTATTTGCGGAAATCTTTTGCTAAATAAAACTGAGGCAACAATCACTAGCATTTGTTTTTACTATTTGAATCTAATTTTGTTTGTCAACTAATAAAATTATTACTGTTTCGAGATCTATATCTTTGAGATACATTCATTACACTGAGAGACAGATAGCGTTTGCAAAAAAGCGATGCCAATAACGCCTTCAAATTTCTTTAAAAATTATAAAATTAAGAACCGTTTAGTGCAAGTGCATTAAAACTAACATAAAGATAAATTGTTGATTAGTTTTGTTCAAAGTTTACAATGCACGCATGATCACAGACGAATAAAGTGGCGATCACAATAGGCCTCTCATGACTGCAGTGACACCCAAGCTACAAAAAAGTAAAAAAAGAATGGACTATCTGATCACATACGCAAAACACCGAAAGCTCCAATCTTAACCCTTCCCGACCCCGCTAATAAAGCCAGCAATTTGCTCGCTTTTTTCTTTTTTTTCGCTTTAATCAAATTCTCCGAGGGGGCGATTATTGACGAAATGTTTGGTCCTGTTTGGTCGTGCGATCAAGCGAGAATTACCAAAATGGCGGCCACTTGATTAGAGCAGGATTTAATTGCATTGGGGGGAGATGAATCCTTATATGACGCGATTGGTAAATAAAAACTTTGGTTTTTGAAGACCCTTTCTAAAATTAGAAAGAATTTGTTTCTGGGTACCTAAATGTATCTATAGTAAAATAAAAGTAGATCAGAATATGTGTACGTATAATCTAACAAATATCTAAGTAAAATTAGTAACAAAGTTACACGTAAAACACACATAACTCAAAACAAAAAACTGTCATTCCAAAAACAAAACACAAACTCACGCACAAATTGCCGTAAAACAACAAAAACACAGTACAACAAGTAATAACGCACCGTGAATCACCTGCTAAAGTCGACTAAGCCAATTTGTGCGACAATAGGGCAATTTGCGACGACAACGACGACGTGCGACGCTGATTAATTGCACGGTGTCGCGATGTCGCGTACCAGGCCTCGTGTGAAATACGCCTTATGACGCTCTACAGGGTGTTATAAAACTTACGTACCTCATCATCATCATCAGCCTATTTTAGTCCACTGCTGGACATAGGCCTCCCCCGTCTTCAGCGTGGTGATTCATACCCGAATTTTATTTATGTCAAGAAAAATAATCGAATAATTATTAATGAAATTTATTAATTGATTATTGTAACGATTTTAGAAGAAAGCTAATTGATGTTTTCGGATAGTATTGAATTGATTGTAATAGACAATATGGAACTACACCATAGATTCAACATAACATTTTACACCTTAAGAAACGTAGTTTTGTAAGCTCCTGATTAAAGTTGTACTTAGAAAATGTAAGAGATTAATACAGTGTTCTTTTTAATTGTGTGATTTTTGGCTATTAACGAAATGTAAATAATTTTATGAAAACAAAACTCAAAGCTCTATGTAGGTATTTCACGACAATTACTAATCTATACAACAGCTAAAAAAAATCCAAATCGTTATTCCAAAATTGAGTTTAACTTTGCCAGCCCCTGTGAGTACTTTACAAAATGCAACCACCCTGTACACTGGTAATGACAACCAGTAGGTACCACCTACAATAAGGGGGATCTATCACGTGAATGACAAAGGGAGCTTCCCATCGCTTTGTTTAATGGAATACTACACCTGCCGTCAATTATTGAGGTAGTACTTGGTAGTGGGTATCAAGCCTTGGTAGTGCAGTTCTGGTGTAAGCTTGCGGGAGGAATTGCATTCAAATCACATGCAGTCCAAAGACAGTGAGTTGGGTGAGCAATTCAATACTACAATAAAGTATAGCACCACTAGCTGCGCCCCGCGGTTTCACCCGTATGGTGATAGATATTTTTGATAATATACTATACATACATCTTTATTAATTGTAGCCTATCTGTTACTTTGAACAACTTTTTATAACGCAAAAAAAATTAATACGTATCCTTATAAATATTCCTCCGCGAGAAAGCTGCAAACCACACTTTATCCAAAAGAAAATACTTAGTTTACCCTGCATCTATATATTACAAGCGGCAATGTTTGTTAGAAAACATAAAAATTACTTTAAAACAAAACAAGAACTAGACAATAACTATAATAGACGAAATAAAAATAAAATAGTACTCCCTGATACAACCCTAACAACAGTTAGCAAAAGCCCCAAATTTAGATTAATTAAAATATTTAATAAACTACCTGAAATCCTAAAATGCGAACCAAAAGATAATGTATTTACGAAACACTTGAAAACTTTACTACTACAAAAATGCTATTATTCAATCCATGAATTTTTCTCCGATGACAATTTAAAACAAAAAATTGAAAGTGTACTAGCTGACATACCTACAGATTAAATTAGCAAGCCTATCTACCTAATCATGACATTCCTATAATTCCTATATGACATTCCTAATTTTATAAATAATGATTGTTTTGAATCTTAGGCTAACATTTAAAAAGAACCCAAAAATTGTTGTGCCCTGACAGGGTTTTTATGCATTGTGTACCTACCCACTAAGACTACACCTAAGATACTACCTGTATGCATGAAATTACAATAAATGAATTATGAATTATGAATTATTCTGTTATGTAAGCTATATTGTTGTGACGTTTCATCAAAATCCATTCAGTAGTTTTTGCGTGAAAGAGCAACAAACACCCTCACAAACTTTCGCGTCTATAATATTAGTAGGATTGTACCTATATGTATAACTATATTTTTCTATGAGCGGTGTTGAAGCGGTTCATCAGCGTCACAGTAGAAGCTTCAGGGCGGGAACGACCTTCAGTAATGAAGACTACGACAAAGAAGAAAACACACTGCACTTACAAAATGGCTTAAAATAAAATAAAATTAAACTAAAGCTAAAATTAAACAAGGGAGTGCTTATAGCCATGCATAAGGTTCAGTAGTTTTATTTTAGCGTAACAAACATATAGTTAAAACGTATAGTTTGGATGTTCAATGGATGTATGGATTCCATACATCCATTGAACATCCAAACTATAGCATTTATAATATAAGTGCGTTTTTAAAACCATATCCACGATATCAAGTGTCTCATCATCATCATGATCAGCCTATAGCAGCCCACTGCTGGACATAGGCCTCCCCCAATGAGCGCCATAGCACCCTGTCTTCAGCTTGCCGCATCCAGCATCTACCTGCAGTCTTTCGCAGGTCGTCATCCCACCTGGTCGGAGGGCGTCCTACACTACGTTTACCGAGTCGTGGTCTCCACTCAAGAACACGTTTGCCCCAGCGGCCGTCGGTTCTTCGCGTGATATGGCTGGCCCACTGCCACTTCAGCTTGCTAATTCTTTGAGCTATGTCGATAACCTTGGTTCTCTGTCGGATGTATTCGTTACGAATCCTATCCTTCAGAGAAACTCCGAGCATAGCTTTTTCCATAGCTTGCTGAGCGACTTTGAACTGGTGGACCAGCCCTATCGTGAGTGCTTATGGCTATGCATAAAAGGTTCAATAGTTTTATTTTAGCGTAACAAACATCCATCCATACATCCATTGAACATCCAAACTATAGCATTTTAATATAAGAGCGATTTTAAAGCTATATCCACGATATCAAGTGTCTAGTATCAGAAAAATTAAATTAATATAATCGTGACTGTTACATGAAAAGCTAAGTATAGTCCTATCAAGCAATATTCAATTGCACATATTAACCAAAGAAAAATAAAAAAAATTACAACTCAAGCTACCCTTTTACAACTAGCCATCCATTAAAGGCATCATCTGCCAGTCTTCGTTGAAATAATACTAATATAATATTAAAAAGTATTTATCTTGACCTTTTAGTATCGCATCGGAGGCACTTAGAGGGTAGATGCTTACCTATAGCGTAAAATACGTCAAATTAGGATGATAGAAACTGTAATGGAAGTAATGGTAAGGTATCTACTTCTAGAAAGGAGGTTTCCTCACCTACTTATTTAGGTAAAAATTACGAAACACGAAAGGCAAAATATACCTCGGTTCACAGATTTAAAAATCAATTAGATAATAATTTTTGATTTTGAAAGCTTTCATTCCTCAAACTTAAGTGAAGTGAAAATCAATAACTTTTTATTTGTCCTTTTATAATCATTTATAGGTTAAAAGAAAAAGTTTACTTGTCCTAGTATTTTTTTCAAACCATTTTATATAAATTTTTTTTTTCGTCCGTCGTCTATTTTCTTACTTGTATTGGAACTTTTTTTAACGAGTTTGAGAGTGCAGTTTCTCTTTTGTTTTTCGTTGTAACATTACTGATACCTTGCTATTTTCCGTTTTCAGTTTTGTTTAGTTGTCATTAATAAATGTCTTTGTTTACATTAAATATCTTGGATTCTAAAACCGAGTGTAGACAATATGAACATTATTTAATTATCTTAGTAGAAGATAAGTTAAACTGCCGATATCTTATTCATATCAATCAGAATCCAATATGCAAATCGGAAGCTATAAAGCACTGAACACACTCATGAAATATGCACGCGACAATATTAACGGGCCGCATTAATCAGCGTAAATTGATTAATCGTCCGTTAATTGAATTACAACACTGGCGAAATGTGTCGGTAATTGTCACCCGGGAATGGTCACAGAGTGGCGTGAGCAGCTAGGTAAGACTGTAGTTTTTTTTTATTCGTAAATAAACTAGGTGTCGCTTAGGGGCCGGTGCTCAAGTCACTGATGGTCTCCCGTGTCCGTATTTTATCGGTGTCCATATGTATATTTCAATTTATTTTGTATGAGTTATGAGAGTTAAATGTAATTTTTGTATGAGTCCTGAGCTCAAAATATTTTTTTTTTAAATTTTTTTGTCGGACAGCAGGTGTTTAAGAGTTATCTCTAGTAGTAGTAGTATTAGATAGGCAGTTCATCACAGGATGAGCTTAAGTTAGCTTAAGTTAAAAGCTGCTGAACCGATATTGTTCAGTGACACTATAAAACATTTGAATCTATCATAGTTATTAACACAAAAGTCTTTTACAACGTGATGTATTCTTTTAATTAGATTTTGTAGTGTCCGATATTTCGGCACAGTTTCATGCGACATGATGACGGAATAACTGGAGTCACTGCGAGTGAGTTTTTAAAACCAACATATGGCAGACATACAAAAAACAAACATTGGATAACTTAAGGCTATACGAGATATTTACATAAACTATATACCTACAATAAACCTAGGTACTTTATTGCTATTTCAGTTCTTTTCATTAAATTTCTTTATTTGCAGACCTTCGTTAGCCAAGCCAGGATCCGTATTTTTTAAAGCCTATCTACCTAATAAGGTTAGTAATAATAACCCCCTTTCTTACACAGTCGGGTAAACATGCTATTTTTGGCATAAACCAGCGGTTCTCAAGATCTGTAACCGCCCGGGACTCGCGCCCGCGGCTGTCACCTGTTATCGTGTAATTATGCAAATTTAACGGAAAATTACCGCACGTCGGGCCGTGTAATCGCACCGCGTCACGTCGCACTGTCCCGTTCATTTACTCGTTAAAAACTTTACTCTGTGTGTTCGCGGCCTAATCGGCGTTCGACAGTGATGAAGCTTTTAAGGTAGAATTATGGCTTTTCGATGACAAATTGTCGTATCGAAATCAAGAAGAGGAAGTTTAACGGACTCTAGGTTTTGGATCTCAAAACTGGTATATCCACAGTTACTACCTATACGCCTTAGGTAGGAAGATGTAATTAAGCGTTTTAACAACATAAAAACATATACATACCTAGATTTCAATGAATTAATCATAGAAATCTAGGTATACTAAGATAATTAGATTGTTATAAATAACTAAAAGCCCTAGTTTTATTAGTTTGCGACATAAATACTAATCTAAATCTCTCGAGCATTTTCATAAGTCCACCTAAATTATTGTCTATATAACTGCAAAAGAACCATCCAAATCGGTCCATTAACGACGGAGACATTAACGGGCATAGATAACAAAGCATACATAGAACATCCTTCTTTTTTCGAAGTCGGCCAAAAAGACTATGTAATGTACTCGCTTATTCCCTTTTTTCACAAAACCTGGACTCAAAGGCCTGCAAGTTGTAGCTAAGAACCATAATAGGAGTCTAGACTCATTTATAATAATTAGTTTAGTCGTTTAGATGCTTTGAGGTAATAGTAATTATAAGATAATCTTGAGAAACACTCGAAAAACGGGTGGGTTAAATTTTTCGAGTCATTCTATGCATTTAGTAGACACGTCGGGTAAAAAAAAAATTACATATTAGAACTTACTTATTATCATTCTACATAATATGCAAAATATCGTGACATACTCCAAAACTGCTTTAGCAATTCATTAATTATTTGAATCAGGTATAATTTTACAGTCAGTACCTACCTACATACCTAAGACTTACCCCCATATCTTTAGTCATTACCTCAAATAATTCTCCACTCAAACTTGTTCAAGGGCGTTTCGAGCATTCCTCCAAAACATGCTCGAGTTTGGTATGCTTAGTCGTTAATTTGGTTATATAGGTATCAACCTATCTTATATACCTTCGCGATGGGTAATTGTAGGTTTCATCGTCGTAAATGTAATTGAGATAGTCTCCAAAATCCATTGTAAATAACAACAAACTATTTCGAGGAGCATTCAAGGTAGGTAGCGAGGTACCTTGAGATGACAGTTCGTTATTCCACTCGTATGAAAAAATTCTCGAAGGCCGTTTCGAGTGAAGGATTTTTTTACGATCAAGCATACCGAAACGCATTTGGAGGTTGAGTAGAGTTTGAATCGAAGTCGAGGTAATGACTAAAGATATGGGGGTTATTTTATATACCTGGATTTTGGGAGAAATATATCCTCTAACTAAACAAAAGACGGTTAAATAGTTCCTGATTTAAACTGCAGGTTATTCTTGAATGGGACAGAAAATATACAAAATATGAACTGACAAAATATTTATAAATTCCAAGGTTCTGAATAAAAATGTCACATTCGCAATTTATCTCTCGGCCACGAAAATCGATCCCCAACCACAAAACATGTTGCTGACAATAACAAAGAGTTTGACCACACATTGCCCAGCCATGGGGCTTTCACGACATCTCGAGAACACGCGACATATCCGTGACATGCGACAAAACCACACATCACAATAACCTCCAAATGACGCCGAAAACAACCGAATTTCGACCACTAATTGCGAATCGAAAACCGCAGTATGAGTTCGAGCTCGTTATCGATATTATATGAATTACTCGATAATTTCTCGATCGGACACGCGATTATAACAATGCTCGTTTACAATATGGCTGATAAATACGCAAGCAATAAAATAGTGGCAGTTATTTATAATAAAACTGTCAAATTACTAATCAAATAAAATAAAAAATAATATCTTAGATCGTCAGATGACTGAATAGTCGTAGGTACCTAACAAAAACCGAGTAAAGTGGAACGATTAAAAATGGCCGTTCTAACGCCATTTCATTTCAAACTTCGAATACCTACAACTGTCATCTGTCACCGCCATATTGAATTGAACTTTTTTCGTCGTCTATGTACAGGGTGCACCCATAGCAATTAACCCTTCGAAATCCTCTGTTCACAGCCCTTTGTTAACCCTTTCATACTCGAGCTATTGTGTCAAATGTCATCGCTGAAGACTGAATTAAAAGTGGGTGGGTATAGGTTTTAGGGGTCTCTACGCTATGAGGCGAAACGAATGCAACAATAAAGAAGACTGACGTGTATATTGTATTTGCATTAATATGGTTAATTTGAATTGTATGAAAACTATCACGCTGGTAAAGCTATATAGCACATGAAAAATATATTAAAATTTCGCTTCTTTTTTTGAATATTATGGTATTATGGTAGATTATTTATATGATGGTACTTAGTTTTAGTCTTGGGACTCATATAAATCCCTATTATTCAATATTTTATTACTCCAATTTGTTTTACTTTACGAAAACTAGATATTTTGTTTTAGTGGGTAGAGTTCCTTTTCAAATCAAATTAAAATTATTTAAATAAGTAACATCTCCAAACGGAACCATTCTTTCGCACCATACTCTCACTTCACGATTTAGTTTTTATTTCTATCCGTGGAACAGTTTTAAAATTGCTAGGGTTGTAAGTGGCTAATAACAGTGGAGCCAAATGACAGGCTTTAACCAGCTCTCGACTCTTGAAGTGCATAGTTTGAAAACCCTGAAGTGCCAATTTGACTTCCATGGGGTTTTGTTTCATTGTTTACCTAACTACTACCCAAGTATATACAATATATATATATATATCTTATGATATGTATGTATTATTATTTATATGTAAGTATTATAAGTATTTTATTAACATTATAAAACTACTCTCTCTCTCTCTCTCTCTCCTACATTAAATGACAAAATGGCCGAACTGATCACATATTCACTGTCCGTGACACATTTGAATGTTCAACGATTTTTGTTTTAATTCGGACCTAGTATTATTGATATAACCTGCAGAGAAACTTTTAGTATAGAATTGATAACAAGGTCATCTGAGCGGACGAGAGAGAGAGAGAGACTGAGAGACAGTATTAGAGACGACATCCTTATCCATTCTTTGCGTACTTATATACATAGTTTACTATTTTTGTAAATACATATTATGTTCTATCTCATTATGGATTTAATTGTTTAGCGAGTTTTGATATCAGGTGACTTCAATTCACCTCTGGGATTTGAATCCACAAAATTTCAGCTCCAATTACCGAATGCCTTAGTGACTGCACTTGCCTTTTGAAATTTCTCCCATTGAAAAATGCTGGTTCTTATAGTACAGGTACTTATTTTTGTACAGGTTATTTATCACATTTATTCATCAATTTTTCCCGACATTTCAACAGGTTTACACACTGTCGTGGTCACGGGATGACTGGAGTACTGGAGTTACCGCCTCTGCCCGTAGTTTTATTGCTTATAATTAGGTACGTGTTCTGATCACGTAAGTTTAAAAATGTTTAGGTAGATATTCTATCAAAATGTCCGCCATAATCACCTCGTTACAAGGTAACGTGGATCTATGCAGAGGATGCCTGAGCGACGAAGAATCAGCTGCCCACGTAGTCCTGGAATGCGGGGGAGTAACAGCGCAACGACTAGAAATCCTCAACCAACCGAGGTCACTCCGCGAAGCCTGTGAAGATCCCAGGAGTATTCTGCGCTTCTAGACGGAGTTAGGCTGGTTAAACTTGCAAATACACCACGCACAAAGGACCAATCGGAGTCTAAGTGCGGAAACAGGAGTACATCTACCATACCATACCATACCAAGGTAACGTGGACTCACAGACGCCTGTTGGAGCTATTAGCAAACAATTCAGGTAATGCCTCTCTATACACGGCGCATCGTGACTTGCCGCTGTCGCCGCCGTGCGCAAGGAGCAGGCGTATTGTATGATAGATTTCTACTTTGCTTATATCTTACGCTGTAGCATATAATACTCACATTGAAAATTGTTATATGCTACAACGTAGGTACATATATATGTAGCATGCACCTATGCTATGATAACTGAGCTGCCCCGCTACCACATAGCACAGAAATGAGTATTAAAGTATTGGCCTAAAATCGTTACCTTCAGATACTTTTTGACCGAATAACAGAGCAGGTAGCGCGCGGTACAGGAGTACTGTTGTTACAAAGCATCTTTACTTTACTGATGTTTTGTTCATCATCGGCCCTGTCTTCAGCTTGCCGCATCCAGCATCTACCTGCAGTCTTTCGAAGGTCGTCATCCCACCTGGTCGGATGTTTTGTTACTGCATCTTTTATATATTTAGCTTTTTTCAAAATACATAATTCATTTTTAGGCTTTGGGTGTGCTTGATTCTAATTTAGAAACTATAATATTTTCCTAACTTAATCGTTTTTATTCCTAAATATAACTTTTAGAGTCATTATCGCTTGATGATGATGCTGTATGGAATTAATGACAGCTCGAGTCGGAGTCGGTCGCGATCACGCAACGCGTGACGAGCGCCTCGTGTGAACACGCCTTTACGAGTACGTTCTACGTGTACCGACCGCAAAAAACATTCGAATAACCTAAACTTTTTTCTAATTCAATTTCATTCAAATTCTTTTTTTTTTTGTAATTCTGTTTTTGTTTGTAACAGAAAGTTACAAACAAAAACAGAATTACAAAAAAAAATGTTTTAATTATAAAAAAGAAACATTACAGCGAAGAAAATAAAACTAAAATAACGAAATTTAGGGTATAAGTAATCTCACCCAGTGGTGCCGTAATGAACAGTCATATTTAATATAATCAATAGACCTTTGTTTGAACACAATCTCACCTAATGATGATCTACGACGCAAGGAGATGCGGCTTCGATACCTGCCTCAAGACAATCAAAAATTTGTACGATCTGGAGATTTTTGTTTCGGGTGTTCTCACCAATTTCTATGCCATTTGAAAAAATATACGTAATGTAACACATGATGTTATTGTACCCATAAAAAGCTCTGCTTAGCTTGGGGCTAGATAATGGTGTGTGGATTGTCCAGCATTATTTATTTACTGCCTTGCTGACGCTACTTAAAGGTTAAAGCACAATAGACAACATACAAGTAATTGAAATTATTATTTACAATAATTAAATACTACTTCTACACTTGTACATTGACTGACAAGAATTTACATTGCTAACTGTTGCTTAATGAGTTTGTAAAAACTTTTAATTATTAAACCAACAAGTAATTGCATACTTAAGTAGTGGATCTTTATGGGTAATGTTTTTTGGAGTTTTTGGGTCGTGAACTGAGATATTTTTTATATTTTTTTATATTTTTTATTTATTTGGCACACAAAACAGAATACAATCAAATATTATACAACTAGAAACAGACAATAATTAAAACTAGACTGTATCCCTAAATATGTGTACACAGCATGATCAAAGAGCAGTTTATGTGAAGCAAATACAAAATGAATTTAAAAGTAAATAATAATTAAAGAGAAAAAAAAAAGAGATTTGAGAGCTTGGTTTTAATTCAAAATCTACTAGCGGCCCGTCCCGGCTTCGCCCAGGTGGTCATTTGTTTCTCTTTTTCTGTCCGTAAGAACCATCCTCTTACACGGCTGGACATAGGCCTATATCCAGCCGTACACACAGAAAATGTGAAAAAAAAACATTAGATAGTTTGTGATATCTATTATACCTACGCTTTTGTTTATATTGCCTCTGTAATCAAAATTGCCCTAGGTGGCCACAAAACTCTATTTTCGCATATCTTAATTCTCTAAACTATACAAAATAAACCTACTTATTCCAGAGGCATAAAAACGGTCTATAGAAATGTCGAATAAACGCTGGTTTGACTCAGGGATCTTGTCAATTTTGTATTTCGTAAATGCTTATTCAGAGAATTTATCAAGGAATCCTTTACACAACGATAATGGAACGTAAAGATGGTAAAGATTACCTAAAACATCATCTCATATTTACGGAGACAAAACGGCTTGATTAATAATCACCCCCTATTTAATAAGCACAGTAATTGAGCTGTTTGCATAGAAATCAGGGGTCGTATCCCTTCAACCCTTATTTGAGCAAAGATTCATATTTAGTCATCCGAAATTATGCTGAGACAGGGGACCCCAGATTTTGATTTAAGGGTGCCGTAGGATCGATATGGTTAAGTGAACGTCGGGGTACATAGCATGGTAAATTATAAGCATCATCTAAACTTCTATAGGTCTAATATAGATCACTACCAATAGGAACTAATAGGATAGGATTCGTAACGAATACATCCGACAGAGAACCATGGTTATCGACATAGCTCAAAGAATTAGCAAGCTGAAGTGGCAGTGGGCTGGCCATATCTCGCGAAGAACCGACGGCCGCTGGGGCAATCGTGTTCTTGAGTGGAGACCACGACTCGGTAAACGTAGTGTAGGACGCCCTCTGACCAGGTGGGATGACGACCTGCGAAAGACTGCAGGTGGATGGTTCAAGCTGAAGACAGGGCGCTATGGCGCTCATTGGGGTAGGCCTATGTCCAGCAGTGGACTAATATAGGCTGATGATGATGATGATGAACGTAATAATAAGATAACATAGGTGGCGGCGCTAGTCTGTCTCGGGGTAGTACCGCCTTAAGTAGGTATTCAAAATGTTCTTCGTTTCGGGCAAAGACGTTGCCGAAAGGGGTTCTTTATCACAACAATCAGGTGGTTTTTCCCATGAGTATCGCTGCCAGAATCTGCGAAATTCAAATTCTATTTTGGTAATTCATAGCATAGATATATTTTGCATAGATATAGTTCAAAGCCCGGAATCAAACATAGGTATCCCATAAATACATATTCATTTATTTATTTCATACACATACATACATTATCACATAATTTTATCTTATTAACATATAGCTAATATTGTCATATATCAGCCTGTTAGTCCACTGCTGGTCTCTCCTAATAAGCGCCATAGCGTTAATCTTCAGCTTGACACATTCAGCATCTCCCTGCAGTCTTTCGCAGGTCATTCCACCTGGTCGGAGGGCGTCCTACACTACGTTTACCGAGTCGTGGTCTCCACTCAAGAACACGTAGGTACATTATTACCAATAGGACTGAAATAACCTTGAAACGCTTCGATACAACGCGTGCGAAACCTCAGACAGAAACTAGTCATAAATAAACATTTTCAACGCAAAACTCCAATCACACAGTCATAAATTTTAAATATATTTGACACCACATCATTCCTCGCCCCAGACAAACCCTAGGCGTTGTCACTAACAACTACCTACACCTAGCACCTACCTACCCGTTAATAGGTAATACAATAGGGGTTGCAATTTGCACACCCTACCCTAATGAACCTCGTTAGCTGATAGAGTATGCAAACGGGTAATAAGAGCTTATGTGCTGTAATTATAATTTCCCAGGAAGGTTCAGTTAGTGGCAACTGTGTCTGGTTGGACACATTTCTGCCAGTGTCAAGTAATGGAAAATAATTCTAAAATTAATGAAATATCAAATTATGAAGATGGATTGATATTTTCACCAGAGCCTAGTTCGTTATCTAGCAGGGTGTACCACGTGCAGGTGAGGTTGGCTTGGGAGAAGAGATGTTCGAGCCCCCCTTAGTGTATTACCACTACATAGGGTAATACAGTTGGTATTACACACGCGTACAGTTGGTATTAAACGCGAAAGTTTGTATGTATGGATGTTTGTTACTCTTTCACGCAAAAGCTACTGAATTGACCGGGCTGATTTTGCATACAGGTAATTTCAGGCTCGGGATAAAGCATATGCTACTGTTTATCTCATAAACCAGTTCCCATAGGATAGAAATAACCTTAAAACGTTTCTATAGAATAACGCGTGCAAAGCCGTAGGCAGAAACTAGTTGTATAATAATAATATTTGCATTTTTCCATGGGGTGTAACGGGGACTCCAACATCTCGTCTCCAAATAACAAAATCACCCATTAGCCAAATAAAATAATAATGCTGGACAATTCACACAGCATTATCAGTTCCCATGGTAAGCAGAGCTTGTGTTATGGGTACTAGATAACTGATATACATAATACATTACATTACATAGATAGATATTTTTTATTATACATAGAAAACAACCAGAACACCCGGAACAAATATCTGCAGATCGTACACACAATTGTTCCGAGGCGGGAATCGAACCCGCAACCTCCTGCGTCGCAGGCGGACCTTCGCCCACCGCGCCACATCGGTCGTCGAAAAAACAAATCTATAGATAGATTCTAATATTACACTAGTTTAAAAAATCTATAACGCAACGTATTGATTTTTCAAATTACTCGTCACCTTTAAATTGTAATAGATAGCTGCTTGCGTTGTAGCTATGCAAAAAGTCTATTGTTAAAACACAATATACCTCACAATTACCTCTATAGCTGAAAAGATTTCAACAATCGTGAATAGTATAAAAGCGACAATGATACTATGATTATTGCGTATTTACTCCATTATTATCCAATTTGAACTGTTAGAACATCTCACTGCCATGTGTTAACAAGAATATCACATTCTGTGTGACAACTTCTTTCATACAAAAAACTACTTTATTTGAAACCGATAAAGTCAAATTTAACTTATCGATATCTGTGTGACGAAAAAATTTCAATTCGAATCGGACGCTAAAATGCCAAAGGGAACTACAACTCTATCTTTCAACAAATAGAGTCTATGGTCGATTGTAACAGCTTTGTGTCATATGAATGATAATTTTTTTAACACGAAATTTTCGTGAAGCGTTAATGAGAAAATAAACGCTTCGTAAGAATTAACATGTGCGTGGTACTGTCGTATGTCGCTTGTTATTCTTTGTTGGTGATTGTATTATCACGATTGTTAATTTACTTTTGATCTTGTGACATACGTTAGCCTAGTTATGGTTAGTGGCGAATTGAACGCCACGGCTTCGGGGCTGAAACGCAAAAGTGGCGATCACAATAGGCCTATCATGGCCGCCGTGATACGAAAGCCACCCGAAAGCAAATAAAAAAAAAAAAATAGCCTAGTTATTACATAATAATAGTTTTAACATATGCCTTTTTCATTTTAAATCAAGTAAGCACTATTCATAATGGATAGATAGACAATAATTTTATTTAAAAATACAATTACCTAGAAATTAAAAAAACTTGCGCCATAATCAAAACCTCTTCACAAAATGCACCTTACGAGTACATTATCATCGGCAACATTACTAATATTACATTACCGTAACCAGAAAACGCAGACCTGTCAAGAATCTTTATCAGCTTCAATTCCCTTATCAATGTACCGAAGGGAATAGTGAAGAGGGGGCCAGGACGTGCTGGGCATGACATAGAGCTCTTATAGGCGGTAGCCACGCGAAATGTGAATTATGGCAGTGTCTCAAAGCAGGGTTCGTAATCTTTTGTGATTTCTTTCGTAATGGCTGTCTCAATTTGTCGATTATATTCGAGCCTGAAGGTGGATTTAATGTAAATCAACGGTATGTTTTGGTACATCATATTTTGAGTCATCATCAGATATAAAATGTGTCTATTCTTAAATCTTATCTAAATCTATTATTTTATTATATTTATATTCTTTAATCTAAGCTCTAAGTCTTCGATATTTGTACTGAAGGTCATCATTCTGAACTCTCCCTAACTCAGTATTAGCCTAAAATAGGTCAGAAATCTGCTTTCTTTATCCCATCCGTTGGCTTAATTGGAAATAAATTAAGCAAGAACATAAAGCAATTTAAAGAGATGGGGCAAATGCTATGCCGCTGCCTTTCTTGACAATATTAACCCTTCTAGCACCACCCTCAATTTACAGAACAAATTAGTGACTCAGCTCCTTGACGACGCGATATTTGGTTAATGAATAACATTTGCAAAGTTATAACAAAATGGCGGCGTTTCTGTTCTATGAAACATGTAGATAGATCTGCTCTACGATATTCCTAATATTTGTGCACTGCTTATTATAATGAAATGCTAGTTTCCAATGCGACTGTCTGCAGTGGCTAAAAAAATTGAAAAAGAAGAGACCTTAGGCGACCTAGCCTCATAACGCTAAGAATAATATGTCTACATTATTAGAGATGGGTTATCTCTAATATTTTAGAATTATTTCTAAAGGAAAACTTACTACTCATTCTACTGCTAATGCTAAATGCAAAATGCAGCAAAAAAACTAAATGCATCACTAGTCCATAGTATCCTGCAAAGCGATGCTATGAACTAGTAATGCATTTAGTTTTTTGGGATCAGTTAAGAGATTTTTAAGGAAGAGCCTATAAAAACCTGAAATACGACTTTTACTTAGCTTCTATAGGTGTGTACCTATAGAAGCTAAGTAAAAGTAGTCTAACCTAAGTAGGTAAGTATTTTTTTTTATGACCCATTATTTAGACCAGATTTGACCCTTTGTGACATCTTGTCTAACTACGAGTATTTGGGATACGCACTCCACAGCATAAAATGAAATATTCTCTTGGGAAAACCCATAAAAGGTTTGTCATCTCAATAATTATATCACAGGGTATTAACCCTTCCGTGCCCACCGCTCGGGCCTTCGGATAAAAACCTAACCCTATAACGGCCATAGGCTTAAGTGTTCAATTAGAGGTGCAGTGTTAAAACGAGCGGCGACACTCAGAGACCGAATCTACTCTCGACTGTACAAAGAAGGTATTGATGCATTTTTATAGAGTTAAAAAAGGTTAGAAGTGCTTTAAAAAGGATAATCTCTTTTAATCAGGCCAAAGCTTGATTTCGTATACGGTCTCGTTTTTACCATGTTATTTGCCTTTGCTCTGCAGTGGGACAATCCGGGCTAATAATAATAATAACAATTTGCAATTTATATCCAGATTTCAGACAACAAAAATACAACAATTTTTGTTAAAATCGTATTCATTTCTATTTAGATTACTTTTGTGACATGTCTTGTAATAACATATTTTATACTGTATGTGTGTGTGTATTTATGTTAAGAAAAAGCGTTACCTCATAATACAGGTAACAAGGTAATCCCTCACTATACAATAAACCCTAAAATAGTGATAATATGTATTTTGTATATTTGTTTTGATTTGGAAATGATAATGTATTTTTTATTTTCTTCTACAATTTAGTAGGTCTACAGCGGCACCACAAGGAAGACTGTCGCAAGCCAATGCAAAATGGCTCCTTTGTCTGTTGTTGTCCTTCTTAATTCGTGACTTTTATGCGTCAAAGTGATTCACCGGATTCTTTCCACTGACCATAAAATCAAAAATCCTTAAAACCACCTCTTTAATCCCCTGAAAATATAGTTGAAAGTCCTCTGGCAGAATTGCTGAGTTCAGCGAAGCACTAAAAGCGACAAAACCTTTTTATTTGAAGTGACGAAACGCTGACAAAAAGTGCGGTAAAATTATTGTGCGAGTTTAAAGGTTCAAGGGTTTTCCTTGAGAACGGACTTAATACGATTTACATTGTGAAGAAAGTTTAGTACCCACTTACTTTACTTACTTAGGTTTTTTAGTAACGTATATAATGAAACATCTTTTACTTCTTTTTGACTACAAAGAGGAGGACTGGAGGGAAACTGCGAAGTGCAGGAAAAATGGCGACTTCTGGTATTATTTTTCCTCATATATTTTTCCTAAAAAAATCACAAATCCCATTTTACATTAAAATAATTTCTTTCATTTATCACTCTTATCCATCATTTGAATTATTAAAAAAAAATCTACTTTTTAGGTCGGTTTATTTATAAAAGCGTGCTTTTTTAGTTTTTTTTAACTATTATTTATTTTCAATTGTTTAGTTAAAATTATTATATTGTCATCGGTTATTAATAAGTTTACTAACTTTAAATGAAATCTGACCGTTCAAAGTGGGTCAAAATCGAGTACAAAGGAGTCGGTTACAAACATACATACAGGAGAAGCTAATAAAAGCATGGTAAAAATTAAATATTTGCATACAGGTCTAGGTCTAGATTCTAGGTCTGGAATAAAACACATGCTACTATTTATCGCATAAATCAATTCGCATGGGGTACAAATGACCAAAAACGTTTTCATAGAAACGCGTGCGAAGCCGCGGGCAGAAAATAGTCGTATAACACTGGCACTTTTTGAATCCCGTAACTTTCCGTGTCGCAACATAATCTACCGTTGGGTGTCAGGTGTTGCCCGCCTCATAAACACGACAAAACAATTTTTTAAATTTCCGTACTGCATATACCTATATGCAGTACGGAAATTTAAAAAATTGTTTTGTCTAAATATTATTTTGTCTAGTATGATTGTTTGCACTAAATATATGGTAGGAATAGAATAACCTATATCCAAAAGTATAAGTACTTATATAACGAGTACCTATTTATCGCGTTTATCCTATTTTTCCCGATGTTTCAAAGGTTTACTCGATACATAGCCGTTTAATCGTTTTGGACGGTTTTGGTCAATTTTGAGGGGTTGTTTTGTTGGCCGGTAGGGGTAGTGTTTTTTGGTTAATATTCTACATGTAGGTTGATTCATGGGATGGTATATAATGGGTTGTAAAAATGCTATTTTTTTAAATGACTAGTTAGTGCTCGCGGCTTCGCAAGCGTTATTTATATGGAAACATTTTAAGGCTATCCCATGGGAACTGATTTATAGATTAAAAAGTAGCATATGTTCCGAGCCTGGAACTGCTACCTACCAACTATGCAAAATTTTAGTCCGATCGGCTCAGTAGTTTTTGCGTGAAAAAATAACAAACAGCCATACATACATTAATAATATTATAGTAGTAAAAAAAATGAAACACTAAAATGGAAGAAAAATTACCTCTATCTACAAACAAAAAACATTTCAAGTGTTTTTAAACAATAATGTGCATATGACTCAGCAGTATAATGTCTCGTACAACGCAGAAAGTTGCTTCGTAAACTTGAAGTAAGTACTGGAAATTCTAAATTTTTATTATCTCTCTAGGAACTAGTAGTGGAAATTCTAAATTTGTATTATCACAAGAGCATTCAATATTTGCAATCACTAATCGAACACGTGGTTGAGTGTTATCCACGTTATTCTCTATTATCATAGGGGATATTTTAATTAAAAATTGCATGCACTTGCTAGGGTTCTTTAGGAAACTAGTTCTTCTTTAGGGAACTCATTTCTTAATTATTATGGGCAACAGCGCTTACTCAATAATTAATATTAAAAAAAACCACCAAGACCTTATATTTTAACCGACGAAACTAAAAACAGAAGACATTGGTCACCAACTTACTTATTTTCTACATATTGTTATTTCGTTTTTATTCAACGTATTGAACCTAAGTTCTTTATTGTTTAGCTAGCGACCCGCCCCGGCTTCACACGGATGCAAATGCATGTATTATATATTATATGAACCGTCCTCTTGAATCACTCTATCTATTTAAAAAAACCGCATCAAAATCCGGTGCGTAGTTTTGAAGATCTAAGCATATAATACAATACAATATAACTTTATTGTACCATCAATAAAAAAAAAAAATACTAATGGATCTTAATACTAACTATAACTAGTGGCACAATCGGCGATACACTTCCCGGCTTCCCGCTGTTTGTCTGTCCCTATGTAGGTACATAGGGACAGACAAACAGCGGGAAGCGACTTTGTTTGATACTATGTAGTGATTAATAATATGCCTATGTCTAAGTTGCCTGTAACAACATTCAGCCTAGAAACCAGAAACGAGAAATTCACTCCAAAACAATAGATTCCTAAAACATAAAGTGACGAAGTAATGTCGTGTACCCAATTACAAAAGTGTTTTGTTTCTTGCTTCTCGCCTTATCTCAACGCAGCCATGAGAATGACAGTTCCAACAATGAGTTATAAATTAAAATAACGTACCTCTGCTATAAAGATAATCATTCAATTTCCTAAACACGATTTTGGTTAGATGTTGAGGTTTAAGTACGGTGTCCACTAAAGTAAATTTTTACAAACTTTTTAACCGTAACCAACAGACAAAAATTCAAAATATGGAGGGTTAAATTAATTTCAGTTACACTTTTAAACAGAGACTGATAAACCGAAGCGGGGAAGTCTTATCCAAATTAAATTTTCTAATAAGATAAAATTTCTAAATTATAATTATGGATGTAATAAGGATATATAAAAAATCTTTTAGATTATTACCCTGCAAATATTTGATCCGGGTTTTCTGGGTATTTTCTATGTAATTATAATACAAAATTATGTATCCATGAAATGAAATGAAATTTATTTCTTTAGGCTTACAAATAAGCACTTAGACAGGTCATATTATAATAACATTATTTTGATGTTCACTTAAATTTTTTATCCACCAGTGGAAGAAGTGAGAAGAAACCACTAGTATGTTCATCTTATGTGTCTACTACATATGATTTGCTTATCTGTACGTTGTTAGATTTTGAGTTGGAGCATAACTCGTTCCAAGCTTTGTGTAAGTACATAATATCAGTCATGTAGTACCTACCCATAACACAGCTCTGCTTAGCTTGGGGTAGCTTATGCTGGTGTGGATTTTTTATTCATCTTAGTGGTGCTAGCACAATGGTCTACCGTTGAGCTTTACAACGTGCTTTAGTGGGCCTGACGCCTAAAAATGCTTTAAATTAAGTTGTAGCTGTGTAATGAGTTATTTTATTTTCACATGCCCCCGTGTGAATAGTGAGATCTAATTTACGGGATTATTCATCATTCTACAATTAATGGCGACATGCTTAAACTGAAATAGGTATAATTATTTGAAGGTAGATGCTGGATGCGTCAAGCTGAAGACATGGCGCTATGGCGCTCATTGGGGGAGGCCTATGTCCAACTGTGTACTGCTATAGGATGATGACGATGATGATGATGATGATGATGAGGGGGTAAGGGGTTAAAGTGGGGGTAAAGAGATACTTGTCTTTAAAAATAAACTCTCGTTTTTACTCTTGTTTTTAAAGTACCTACCCAGAACACTTAAAACCAACATCTGCCGATGGTACAATTACTTGACCTAATCGAACCCGCAACCTCCGCGTCGCTGCTGGATCATCACTCGTCAAATCGGTCGTTTTTAAAAGTAAGTTACTAAAAATTATATCTATGCAATGTAATGTATTATGTATACCAGTCATCTATAACATAATATTTTGTTTACAAAGGCCCCTTGTGCAATATATCTTTGGCCTTGACGCTATTATGTTAACACTTTGACTGCGATTTTTTTTCGACGACTGCGATCTTTTTTTTAACCTAAAAAATTCGTGCTGCCGCTCTACACAGCGTTTGTGTAGCGCCGCACATGCGTTTCGTTCGAAAAATATTACGGCTGTGCTGAGTCACAAAGATCTGTATTTTCTCAGCCGCTGCGCTAGTGTGGATTTACGCATATTAGTCACTTGTAGAAAACACATACCGTGTGATTTCAGCACTCAAAGTGTTAAGCAAACTATTAAATATATAAAATGGGACACGGGAAACGCAAAGGTCAATAAATAACAACGTTTGACTTGATACACCGATAATATTTGTTACTGGATTTCCAATTTATTGGAACATTTACGTAGGAAGCAGGATTAGTCAGTTATTAAAAAAATATTGCTTCATAATTTTCGTGCCAATAAAACCTCCTGTTAAATCATTACCAAAAAATACAGTTTATATTTTCTTTAAAAAGCGTGACACAAACTAAAGAATCTTACACACTATCGCGAAAAGTAGGCATCTTTGTCATGCCGCTTTTGGCCGCCGAAATTAACAAAAAAGTCCGTCAAAGTTAGCTTAGTGCGGGTGAGGGACATCTATTAGCATGTGGCAATGTTTGGAAGCTACCGGAGTTTGTTGGGTCAATGTTGACATAACTTGAGATGGGATGTTGGGTTTGGAGCAAGACCAAGACGTCTCATGAAAGCTTAATATTACAAACACAAACGTATTAGCATGGGTAAGGGTAGCTACATTTTTAAAGATTTAGCAAAGTTGTCCAAAGGATTTATCTGTTTTATACCTAGATGATATATAAGGTCGGTGACTAAACGTTTTAATTCTACATAATTATTAATTATTTTCGAACATTACCTAACTTTGGCTCAAGGAGAATTTTTAAAATATCAGATTTTTTTAACATGAGTTTAGTTTGAGCAAGAACTTTGGACTTCTAAGACAAAATCTAGTCTAAATTTAAAAACAAAACAAGTATCTCACGCAGAAAAGCGACTGACGACCTCTTCCTTTTTTGTTAATATCCATTATCTCTCACAACTTACTAAAAAGGTTAAAAGCCAACGACAGTAGCGCCACACAGCGGAGGTCCCATCCTGCTTCTAATCAGTCCAGCACACAGAACTTCTTTGCCGCGCCGCGAGTGTGTACTCCTTTAAACCTTCCCAACCTCCTTAGAAAAAGGCAGTAAGTCGACCTCTTTGCTACCAACATCCGACCTTTTTGTAGAGAACTTTTTAAAAAGGACTAATGTTGTTTGGACTCCGTCGCCACAGACCACCGCTGAATGTTTGCTGCTCGGTTTCAGATTAGTGGTAGGGATGTATTTTAAATAACAATGTCTACGTAATGCAGTGAGGTAATAATGTTTACGGGGGATAGTTAAAGCTGTGTGGACCACCTAAGGAGAATGATGGAGGTAGTAAAATTTTAAGTACTATCTTTCATTACTTAGTCCATTTCAAAGCAGAGTAAATGGCCGTAGATTTAAAGAATTCGTCGACAGTCCTTAGACTCACGATGATAACTGAAGCTGCAGGCAGTGGGCTGGCCATGTCTCGCAAAGAAACGACAACCGCTAGGGTAATCGAGTAATTGAGGGGAGACCAGGAGTCGGTAAACATTGTGTGGGACACTCTCCAGCCAGGGGGGATGATGACATGCGAAAGACTGCAGGGAGATGCTGGATGCGTCAAGCTGAAGATAGAGTGCTATGGCGCTCATAAGGGGAGGCTTATGTCCAGCAGTGGACTATTATAATAATGTTGATGATGATCATAATGAATATTATTCATTAAAATTAGATATTATGCCTGCACGATCCAGCGATCGCTACATTGTGGAGTTACGCCAAAAGCTCCAACCCAGTTTAAAATAAGATCGTCTCGAGAATTCCTATATAATGTTAATACCAATTTATGACGTAAGACGTAACTGCCATCAGTGGCGCCACTGTCGGTCTAAAATAACCCGCGGTGCACGACTCTCTGAGACGTCACTTGATCAGCTCTAGCGGAACGAGTACGTCAATGAAACTATTTAAAGATTGATTAAATATAGAGCTGATAATACCCTCGTTATTAATCTAACAAGAACGAACCCAAAAATGGTTGTGCCCTGACAGGGTTTTTATGCATTGTATACCCACTAATATACTAGGTACACGTTAGAATTATTACCTCTATGCACAAAATCACAATTAAAAATAATATGATATGATTTATGATTGGATTTGTAACTATTAAGGTCCGATTTTACCGTTTGCTGCCAAAACTAAGATCAAGGAAACCAAATTCAGCATGATCGTGTTCTCTTAAACTCTGTTTAGCTCTTGAACTTGGATCGCTTGGATCAATTTCGTAGGTAAAATGCTCCGAAATCGTGTAAAGAGCATAACTGAGTTTATCTTACATTGAACGCGATCAATTTGCAACAGTGAAGTAGGACCTAGAAACTAAAATCTCTAAACAGAAACGTTCAACCAAGAAACGATATATTATACTATATATTATGTTTATAATGGACAGTTTAAATGTTTTTAATCATAGCAACATATAATTTTAATCGAGATAGCAAAGAACGAACTCTTCAACATTAAAAAACAAAGATTTTCACGTGAACATTTACGCTGAAGTAACTCTCGTTCTAACTGCTCTATATAGGATACCAAACTGAGACGGATCATTACGTCAACCTCCTTCACTGATCCTGGATTACCCATCAATCTGCCGACTATTAATGATGGATTATATATAGGTAGATACGTAGTATTAGCAAGCAGACGTGGCAGTGGGCCGGCCATTATATCGCGAAGAACCGACAACCGCTGGGGTAAACGTGTTCTTGAGTGGAGACCGCGACTCGGCAAACGTAGTGTAGGACGCCCTCCAGTCAGGTGAGATGACGACCTACGAAATTCTGCTGGATACGGCAAGCTGAAGACAGAGCGCTATGACGCTATGGCGCGGCCTATGTCCAACAGTGGACTTTTATTGGTTGATGATGAATACATACGTAGACCGGCACTTCTTCAGAAGCTGTTAAAATTCATGACTTTTACTTATTGAGCCAGTTTTATACAGGCCTACTTTACGTGACAGACAATAGAATTATGATTGTTTGTAATTTAATAATAATAATGTATGAATAATTTGTACTAGAAGTCCGATGTGGCGAGGCAGGAGGAGGTTCGCTATTTGCACATTGGTAGGCAAAATAACAATAATTGATTATATATATTATAGTAAAGTAACAAAATACCTACTTTAAATTATAATTTGATAAGTTAAACTTAACTTGGCATATTCAATAAACATCATCATCAGCCTATTAGCAGTCCACTGCTGGACATAGGCCTCCCCAAATGAGCGCCATAGCGCCCTGTCTTCAGCTTGCCGCATCCAGCATCTACCTGCAGTCTTTCGCAGGTCGTCATCCCACCTGGTCGGAGGGCGTCCTACACTACGTTTACCGAGTCGTGGTCTCCACTCAAGAACACGTTTGCCCCAGCGGCCGTCGCGTCGCATCGGTTCTTCGCGAGATATGGCCGTCCCACTGCCACTTCAGCTTAATAAACAATTTAATAGAATTCTACTATCATCATTTAAAATTATTGTTGTATACGTAGATAGAGAACAAAAATTATCGATCGGTCAGCACTTTAAAACATGTTCCCCATTGTCCAACGAACTAAATCCCACACGGCCCCTCGGATCACGATGTTATGGGGTGTAATACCATCATGCGCTGCACGCCCCTCCGCAAATTGGATTCATGGACAAGAGGGACATCGTTGTGTCATCGTGGATGGTATCATGCACGATGACAAAACGATGAACATGACGTGTGATCCGTTATTATTATAAATAATATGATTAATCATCAATCTATGATAGTCCACGGCTGGGCATAGGCCTTCCCTAATGAGCGCCATTGCGCCCTGTCTTCAGCAATAATATGATTGTTTTGTTAAACTAAAAACTGACCTCAAATTTTTACTTTAAATAAAAACAGGACAAATACTTGTCACTCGGAAACAAACAATATTTTTTTGGATAATTCTCCATACAATAACGAAATCATTATCATCAGAATCTGTCCATAATTGACGGAGAATTCGACAGCCGAACATAGAACTCTTCTTCACCCAATTTTCGTCACCAAAAATACATTTATGTAGGTATTTAAAAATGGCTGCAGGATTTTTTATGGCTTAATTTCAATCTTAAATTATTACTGTATTACTGCATGGTAAACCATAGCACATTATTTATATTTATACCACCTGTGTACCATATCTCGCGAATAACCGACGGCCGCTGGGGCAAACGTGTTCTTTAGTGGAGACCGCGACTCGGTAAACGTAGTGTAGGATGCTCTCCGACCAAGTGGGATGACGACCTGTGAAAGACTGCAGGTAGATGCTGGATGCGGCAAGCTGAAGACAGGGCGCTATGGCGCTCATTGGGGGAGGCCTGTGTCTAGCAGTGGACTCCTATACACACAATTCTGAGTCGGACGCCATTTTGTAGCATTTAAGTTTTTTTTTTCCAATTAGTTATGTGAATTAGTTTAGTAAATTTGTTAACTACAAATAGTTGTTTGCTACAAATAAAGATATTTCTATTCTATTATATTCTATTCTATAGACTGATGATGATGTGTACCATGTTCAAAGTAAAAAATATTTGAATCTTTCTTATGCACGATGGCATAAAACCATCCACAACATACTCGTTGCATAACATAATCCGCGCGCTAAGTGCGCTTGTCAATACGCGTCCACGGGCCCAGCGCTCTATATCCACTTTCCAAATTCAAATATCCATAACGTTCATTGAATTTTGAACTTAGTGTGGGAGACTTTAGGTGCGTTTTATTGTAAATTTGTTTAGCAAATAGTTCGTTGGTAGTCTGCCATTTTGTAATCCGTCGGCGTGAGTGGACTTTTTCAACACAGGGGGTATTAACAACTCTTTGTACATAGGTAGGTAGGTTAGGTACTGAAACTTTAGTAACAAGTAAAATACGAATACAAAAAAGGCAAACGTGTTCTTGAGTGGAGACCATGACTCGGTGAACGTAGTGTAGGACGCCCTCCGACCAGGTGCGATGACGGCCTGCGAAAGACTGCAGGTATATGCTGGATGCGGCAAGCTGAAGACAGGGCGCGCTGTAGCACTCATTGGGGGAGGCCTATCTCCAGCAATGGGCTAACATAGTCTGATAATGATGACGAAGCAGTAATGTACTATTACAAGCTGAAGTCACCATATTAAAACACTCAATCTAATCATCGGTTAATTAATACCTGCTTAAATACTTGGTGGCATTCATACAAAATAATACAGTAACTTAACTACCTGTTTCAAATTGAATTTAGGACAAAACTCAAATACTGAAGCAAAGGTTCGCTCTGCCATTAAAGTGTTTGACTCGCCTTGAAAGCTTCGAAGGATCAGAAAATAAAAGACAATCAATTTGAGGGGAAATTACTACCACCTAATATAAAGAAGTGCGTTGAATATTTTTTTAGTTTAAGTTAGACTTTCATCGTCAGCCTATGTTAGTCTACTGCTGGACATAGGCCTCCCCAATGAGCGCCATAGCGCCCTGTCTTCGGCTTGTCGCATCCAGCATCTACCTGCAGTCTTTCGCAGGTCGTCATACCGCCTGGTCGGAGGGCGTCCTACACTACGTTTACCGAGTCGTGGTCTCCACTCAAGAACACGCACACAGTTAGACTTTACATCAATAGAATCCAGGATATTTTATGTCAACGAAGACATTTATGAATATAACTTTACGAAAACTGATAACAATAACTAAAAATGTACAACTACAAAAAAAACATCTAATCGATCCCTAATTAATGACTGAGAAAAACATACCTACAGACAAACATAAAAACTCTTATTTTTTGTCAAATTCGGTTAAAAACAACTCCATTTATATCAGTCAGCGTGATTCCTAAATAACTCCTCTAGGATATATTTTATAGTATATCTATAGAACCTTTTTAACCAATAGAAAATACTTCGTAAAACCGCCGAGGAAACTTCAAAAGTAGGTAATATTCTAATTAAATATGAATGCAGCGTAATGAGTTATGCAAATATCGTGGAAGGTGGCTAACGACCGAGGGAGTTTGGGGAGAAAAGGCTCTTGCACATGACTGCGAACTGCAGAATATCTACAGCTGACGACTGTATTAAAAAATCTATTTTAAAGGTTGTTTTTATGCACAGCACAAGTTGCAAAATCTATCGATCTCGAGTAAGTTTCTGGTATCGTATCGTACCTGAATCAAAACAATAAATGAACTAATACAAACTAACTACTATGTGCCAAAACAAAATATTGAAAAAATCGACAAGTTTAAAAAATATCGGCTTAAAATGTTTTCAGGCTAAACTTTAGTTATTTAGCGTCAAAACCTTCCAAACTAAATAATTTAGTAAAGCAGGGAGTAATGTCACTTCTACTAATATAGGTACTGCCCAAAGCAACCTTCTAGGTCGTCTACAGGCTGAGTTTATCTTTAGAGTCTCTTTAGAGTTTATATCTTCTATAATATAAAAATGAATCGCTGAATGTATTGCTAAGCACAAATCTCAAGAGCAGCTGAACCGATTTCGCTAATTCTTTTTTAGAATATTCCTTGAAGTACGAGGATGGTTCTTACGGAGAGAAAAAAGAGTTTTTTTTTTTAAATTGACTGAAGCAATTGACCACCCGGGCGAAGCCGGAACGGGCCGCTAGTTTTAAATAAAATTGCTAATGTAATGTTTCACCTAATTGACAATAATAAATCCTTAATCTATATCTTTAACAGCACGACACGTCAACTTCTTCCTCGCCTACCAACACCGCTGGCCCTAGCCACAGTACAGTCAGAATGATCTCAAGTATTCAAACAAAAGCGTTTTCTTTAGGAATTGTTTGAAGGGTTGATTGTACTTACAAGGGCTTTGGGTTGTTCGGCATTATTAATTTTTGGCTTGTTTTGATCGAACTTGGGACAGATGAATTGTTAATTAGTTACAGGGGACTTTGTTTTTTTTTTTTTTTACAGTTACTTATCTTAAAAGTTTACCTAGGTTGTAATTTTCAAAATACAACTGCCCCACTGAGTGGTATAACTTCTACGGTAACAACGTCTTTATTTAAGCAACGTTTTTGAAGATTCTCTCACAACAGGGTACAACCGGCTTTAGTCGACTGTACCCTAATGCAAGTTCTTTTTAAAAAAATCGCCTGTTGTTTACCCAAGTCATTATTATAATGCCGGTCGCCATTTGGCCAGCCTCCCCGAGTTGTCTAGCCATGCATTATTTAACAGTCCAAGTGCTTTGTAGCTCCCCCCCTCCCCCCTAACTACGCTCAAGATTTGTGTGTTCTAGATACCTAAAAAAATATATATATCTATGTAATCTATTTTAATAAGTATATCAGTCATCTAGGACCTACCCATAACACAAGCCCTGCTTAGCTTGGGGCTAGACGAAACTGAGACGAAAGAACGGATCGGCAGTCCTTCGTTTTATGCGATATGACGTTAACTGACGGATTTCGAGCATTTTTCCAACTAGTAGTCCAGACAACTTCTATGATTGCGATTTCTAATCCCTGTAGTAAAGTTGACGGCCAGTACAAGATTGAAAACTTTTATAACATGATTAAGTATTGCCCATTCAAACGTTTAGTATATCCATTTCGTCAGCAGCTGATGTCCATATAAATTAATTTGACTAATTTACCTATCTGTACATAAACTGTATACATTTGGAGCTAACGAGATTCCTCATGCCGTTTTCGAAAGTCTTTGGCAGAAAGACTAATTCTTTCTAGTAGACCTATTGCTTCTGAGCAATAGGTCTACTAGAAAGAAGTAGTCTAGACTCTAAGGCACTTATTATGAACTGTGTTGTGCTTTGCATTGCTTTGTGATCTATCTAGATAGGCAAGCATAGTTTTGAGTAACTTTTCTGCTATAGAAAATAATTAAGTAACGATTTTCTACGGCAAAAACGTATCTATCTATATCGATAAGTAAGCTTTTATAATACGTTCCTTAAAGAATCATAAGACGACAACGGATACCTACAATATTATAAATTGGATAGTAACTCTTCACTCATCTGTCAGTCTGTTACTTATCAACGCCTAACGGGTGTTCAGGTCTAAATGAAATTTGTCAGGGAGGTAGACGATAACCCAGGGCCGTCCCTGGTCCGTACAAAGGCTACTTTTTATCCCGGTAAAATACGTGCGAAGCTGCGGGCTGAAGCTAGTCTTTACATAGTATACAATGAAGTCGTTTCCGCTGTCTGTTTGCTTAGATCTTTTAAACTACTAAAAAGATTTTAATGCAGTTTTTCAAATTTTACTACAAAGTGATTCAAAAGGAGCGTTTATAAACTATTTAAGACATAAAATTCGGGTGCAGCCGCGGGGCGTAGCTAGTTAAATATAAATAAGTAACGTCCCCCGCGTGCATCGCAACATTTTAATAAAATCCTCAGCCATAATGAAGTTGGGGTCCAAACGCAAACGGCCATTGTACGCCATTATGATATAACCGAGATAATGCACGGGAAATGACGTCAAAAGAAATTTAATTCGCGTAACGATGAAAGGGTTAAGGGACCGGGCTTGATAAATAAAGGGACGCGGGACCCCGAGGGTATTAGCGGACCTTTTTTGCTCTACATATTGATATTAATGCTTGAATTTTGACAAAATTGCGCCAGGGTTTTAAAGATGTATGATGACGGTGCCATTTTGGAAGTTAACATCATTAGCAGCCGGTAGAAAGACTAATGCGATATAGGACGAGGATCCGTTTTAAAAATGGGTGGGACATCATTTAAGTAAAAGCAACCGTATACCTAAATATCTATATATGATATAAAAGGGTTGGTAAATATCTGAGCGGCTGGTCGAAGTGACGCGTGACCCAAAAAAAATGATGGGTGCTAGTAGATCCTAAAAAGTGTTTCTATGTGACTGGCAAAGTTAGGTTCTGTAAATGTGAATTTAACGTATGTGAAACCGCGGGGCACAGCTGGTTTCAAATAACTTACGCATTCGATGACGAAGTTATGTCATCTTTCTCTATTCTACCCTAGACAACAATCCCCGCGCTTGCGAAATTTGGATATTGTTGGTAGAATTACCAAAACAACTTTGACTAGATAATAACATCTGTTCTTGCAGAATACTCGTGACAAGCTTAACCCTTTATAAAATATTCCCATGAACCCCACACCATAAGCCTCTAATCCCACCTACGATATCTCATTTTAACAAAACCGACATGCTTTCATGTGGGTACAGTCAGCTTCATGATAAATCACCTTACACCTTATAAATGAAGAAGTATCGATATTTGTTATCTCTTCACGCCAAAACTACAGAACAAATAGAGAAAAATAAACTGAAATAAGTATAAAGGTAGTTCTTGACCTGGAATATAATATTGTTTCGGCTACTGGCTGGGTGGTGCCAAATTAAAGATTCCAGGACTTTTGATATTGTATTGAAATAAAAATTACAATGTTGAATTAGAGTGATGAGGCGAAATCGAGTAGATGATTTGGAATGGTCGCCATATTGAAGTTATACAAATAAAAAACCGTTCGGATACACCGCACTGTCCCGATAGCCGTTCGGATACGCCGCGACAATATAGGTAAGTTACTTTTTATCCCAAAAACAGTTTCCATGGGTATTTCTATCCCATTGAAACTGACTTATGGTATAGGTAACTTAAATTACGCGTGCGAAGCCGCGGGCATAATAATATCAAAAATGTGTAAAGTTGAGTTACACAATATTAGTGGTATTAGAATGTATTAACAGATCTGCCTTGGATTTTGATTTTGTGTGTGGTGTGAGTCACATCACACTTGTGTCATAGTGACACAAGTTTTTCACAAAAACAAAAAGCCATAAACAAGATGACTATCGACTGCCTGCAATACTGTAATGTCGTACTAACCCGCTTGGCTGCGTCGCGTCGCCTTTTCTGTGTTGACTGCAACTTGCAAATCGTTGCAGTAATTTCAAAACTTCGTATATATGAGACATTTTTCTTGACATACATAATATATCAATAAAACTTTTGAAACTATCATGGTTATTAACACTAAAAAGTCATTTAAAACTGGATGAGACCTTATGAGTTATCCAATATTTCGGCACAGTTTCATGCGCCATGATCACGGAGTAACTGTTACTCCGTGATCATGGTAAATATCCCGTTTTAAATGACTTTAGTCATAATATATCAGTTAGGCCGACTGTACATACCTGCAAGGAAAGTTTGGAACAAACACGTAGGTATCAGATACTTCATTAATATTTTACAATCATCCGATGTAATTAATCTGGTCCCTTTAGAGACGAAGGGTTCATTTTGTTTTGGAATACCTTGTGAATTGTTTAGCGAAGTATTTCAATTATTTGTGGAACAAAATTAGGTTCAAAGTTATTTTGATGTTTGAAAATAATAGAAGTTGGCGGGCTATTTAGTACCAACCCAATGCTACTTGTGTTAGTACTACCTACATTAAATATTATCCATATATTATCTTTTTTATTTTGTCTGTATTACGTGTTATATAAAGAAAGAAAATATTTTTATATACTTTAAAACTATTATACTTAAAATTAGGCTATTAATACTACATACTCGTAAGTAAAAATTACTTTGGGCGTATATATCAGTGTTCTGTTCATGGCAAATAATGGCCTACAAAAACACTTAAAACTGCGCTAGTATATTATATATATATTATATACTACAGATACTTGTTTTTGTGCGTACCAGTATTCACGGCCAGTGAAGACCAGAGGAGGGATATTGTGACGTCACGTACTCACGTCATCTAGTATAAGTTGTCTCGTGTTGCTAAGTTTATTTGTGTGTTGTTGGTCTACCAGAATAGAATAGAAAAAACATTTATTTAGACACAGGTACAAAATACAGGCATAGAATTAACAAACAAAGAAGTTTATCATGGGGGTAAACGACACAAATAGGTGATATTAAGACTAAAATAAGACTACCTCCATGACCCTGCGCCGAAATAGGGGTTGGCTCAGCGTGTGCTGAACATTATTATATTTAGCGCTGTTTTTCAGCCAAAGACCTTAATTACTAGTTGAAGTCATGGACCAAATAATGTTCTTTCTTTCTTTCGGAAGCGATCGGTTAACAGATTTAGACCCAGTTGCGAAACCAAAAAAGAACCAAGACAAACCAGCTTTAGCCATCATTTTGACATGTCCGAGTGGAGAGTACATCTTCACATGCAAAGCTACCTAATTCATTCGGTTTCAACACATTCGTGATTCGAAAGTACGATTATTAGAATAATTAAAAGTGTCTGCCACACGACTTTGGTCTTAGTGGCCAGTCGTAATGACTCTTTGAGTTTCGGCAGCAATGATAGCGTGAAGGTTTTGATGGTTGGCAGAAACATTACAATCATGAAGTTTTTTTTTCTGTTGGTGACAACCGATGTGGCGCAGAGGGCGACGCGGCGTGCGATGCAGGAGGTTGCGGGTTCAATTACCGCCTTGAAACAAATGTTTGTACGATCTGCAAATATTCCGCCCCGGGTGTAATATTTCTATGTATAATTATTTTATTAAGTATATCAGTCATCTATATTGCTACTGGTCCACTGTTGGACTAAGGCCTCCCACTGAGAGTGGATTTTAGGGCATTATAAATATAGCCTCAATCAAATGACTGTTCCTAAAAAAATTATTAATCTGTTTCAGCCATGTTTCAAAGTACGAATCAAAATGGTATTTTATAAAATGGTGGTAATATATTTTATAAAATACAATTTTTTTGCTGACTCTACAGCAACGCCTCAAATATAGGTAGTTACGACAAGTCCAAACATAATATTTCACTATCAAATTCACACGATCGCCTCTGAGCAACTGTCACGATCTTCGACATACGCAACTTGTCCGATCAGAGCCAGAAAACAAGCGGGATTCAAGAAATAAATTTATTTATTTTATTTTTAGCCATTATTGTCCCACTGCTGGGCAAAGGCCTCCCTTTTCTCCTTAAGAAATAAATAATAAATAAAAATTATAAAAAAATTCTTGTGAAACGATTAACTCAGAGGAAATAGGCCCCTGGACCGCCTTCTGAAATGTCGGGACGGTTCTTCACGACGCAGAAGATAGGGAGTAATGCAAACTAACCGTCATTAAGCTTCATCAGAAGAGTCATAACAAGATAGAGAAGAGTTTTGTACAGAGTTAAAATACATACTGCATAAGTTTGATATTGACGAAGACGTTTCTTTTCTGAGGCATTTCAGTGCAGTTTATTTATTCAAAAATTATTTACATTGTGTATTAAATGAATACAAATACAAAACTACTTTATTGTTCACCAGATACAGATAATTACAAAAGATATTACATGCGACAAGAACGATAAATACAATGGGCGGCCTTATCGCTTAGAAGCGATCTCTTCCAGGCAACCTTTGGATGGAAAGAATTATGTGAATACAGTTACAAATAAATCTTGCAGGTATAACATTGAGTAAAAATTCTAAACATCATGGCAAAGGCAAAAGGCATCACGAAAAGTGTCATAAAACTTTTATCTAGCAAGTAGAGTCACGGATCTATGGTAAAATAATATTACACCTGGTCTACGGGTAATTTTATATTTCTTTGGACCATACTGGGACTACGGGAAATTGCTACTTTCGTAGCCCCACAACACCATCACCTCGCACACCTTACTACTTAAACATGCTCATTATTTTCTACCGTAATTTTTATGCTCGTACATTTCTATGATTAACTCTAACTTTCCTTTTTAGATTATTATTTTTACTTTGTAATTACAGGGTTTTATTAATTGAGTTATTTATTAATCACATCAGATGATACAGAGTAATGATTAATTATAGATTAGAACTAGCTACTCGTATGATTTTTTTTAAATAAAGAAATATATGAATATATAATGATTGACAATCCACACAGCCATCACCTTACCCCAAGCGAAGCAGAGCTTGTGTTATGGGACCAGATGACTGAAATACAATAATATATTATAATAGTGGGCTGGTCCACCAGTTCGAAGTCGCTCAGTAAGCTATGGAAAGAGCTATACTCGGAGTTTCTCTGAACGATAGGATTCGCAACGAATACATCCGACAGAGAACCAAAGTTATCGACATAGCTCAAAGAATTAGCAAGCCGAAGTGGGCCGGCCATATCTCGCGAAGAACCGACAGTCGGTGGGGCAAACGTGTTCTTGAGTGGAGACCACGACTCGGTAAACGTAGTGTAGGACGCCCTCCGACCAGGTGGGATGACGACCTGTGAAAGACTGCAGGTAGATGCTGGATGCGGCAAGCTGAAGACAGGGCGCTATGGCGCTCATTGGGGAGGCCTATGTCCAGCAGTGGACTTATGATGCTATAGGCTGATGATGATGATATATTGATATACTGTATCATAAACGCAGTAAAATTGTCTGATACAGTTCCATTAGTAGACATGTAACCGCTCATCTAAAAGGCGCCGGTTGCTTCACATCTAATTACCGAATTAAGAAATCGTGGTCGATCTCTCGTTAGAGACAATAAACCTATCATTAATCATTGGGAATTAGTCTGCAATCATTAATGATGATATTAGGTGTTTTGTGCGTGCCGAATTTGATGGGTTCGAGTCTTAAGAGATGCGCGGTAGAGCGTCAGCCAAGTTCGGAAAGAACGGAAGCAACAGCAGTGAGATATATCTTTTCGAATAATTTATCTATCGGGCACTTCACTACATACCTACTATTCAGTCAAGTGCGATATTTTTCAGAGTATAGTGTTACCACGAGTAAAAGAAATTACTCGTAGTCACACTGGTGTAACAAATCGGCGTGACCACGAGTCCGCCGTGGCGTTGCGTCGCCCGTTTCTTTCCGCACTTGTGTGCCTTGGCAAGTCTAACATTGAAACAAATTTATATTTTATATTTATTTATTTCTACCGTAGATACACAGGTTACACTTGATGTCGATTAGTTCTATAAATTTTAAAAGCATATTACAATTTTATTATACCTATAACACACTAATTTTGACATAGGAAACACTATAGGGGATTGTGCAAAGAAAAAGCAGACAGACATGTCTTCTTAAAAAATTAAATAATAAAATTCATAGTAATTTATCACAGTAAAATAAATCATAAATTTGTTAAATAGAATACAAAAATGAAGAACACATGTCAAGATTATTAAAATAATGCAGCTGTATACCTAAGGGCATTAAAAATGGGTCAATAAACAATTAAAATAAATATAGGTATCTAACTTACAATCAAATATAAATGCGGGGATATAAACTTGCCTAGACACTAATTAAATAATGAAAACCTTCTTAGGCATCAACACAAGAGCCATCATTTAGGTGCAAGCCTCGGCTTGGGCTGTTGCCTACTGGAAGAGTAGAGAGGTTTTACCTAGGTGCACAAAAAAGGGTGGAAGAGGGGAATTCTTCGACCCCGCGCCCAGCGGAGTCTGTTTTGAGAGAAAGAGAGTGAGAGAATTCAAAAGCTTATAACTTGATCCACCCAACATCTCAGTATAAAGGAGCGAGGGCGGGCCGTGATTGTCTGAAATCGTTCGCACTCGGTAATTGCTGATCATTCGATTGGACCTTACGATGCATTCACCAGTTTCTAATATTGCCTGTCTTTATTAACGTTTTGTTCGAGATAGGAAGCTGTTGGCAATATCTCGAGTAACGAGGTAGACTTCGTTTGTTTGTTCATGGTGTGATTTGCTCTTTTTCATAGATAAAAAAGAGCAAATCACACCATGAACAAATCTGATCAGACAAAGGCTCGTATTATGAAAGACTAGTTTCTGCCCACGGCTTCGCACGTGTTGGTTAAGGTTAATTCTGTCCCATGGGAACTGATTTATGGGATAAAAGGTAGCCGATGTTTTATTGCAAGTACAACTACCGCAAAATGACATCCCGATCCGTTCAGCAGTTTTGGCGTGAAGTAGTAAAACATCCATCTGTCCATCCATACCGTGAAACCTAGTTGGTTCTACTAGATAAATAATGCTGGACAATCTACACAGCATTATCAAGTCCCAATCTGAGCAGAGCTTGTGTTATGGTATCTACTAGATGACTGATATACATAATACAATACATTACATAGATAGATATTTTTTATTATACATAGAAAAACGAAAATAACATCCAAAACAAAGATCTGCAGATCGTACAAATATTTGTCTCAAGGCGAGATACGAACCCGCAACCTACGTCGCAGATAGACCTATGCCCACCACGCCACAGAGGCCTTCATACGAATATAGTGAAGGATCCCCCACAAGCCTCAAAAACATCCAATCGGGTCATGTACCAAACATTCTGTATAAACGTAAACAGTGTATTTTCTGCCCTAGGTGCTTAAATGTATGATCGTAACGGTCATAGTGGTCATTGTTTTCAGGGTTGGTAAAGGGTGGCCACACCGTCACTGTACCCACATCAAATTTTCAGCTGCGCGCCCGGCCGCACATAAATCAAGCAGAAAACGTAATGACAGCCATGTGCAGTGAAGTCGAAAAGTGTTTCTACGTTTATTTATAACTCAAATACAAGTAGTACATTAAAGGCCTTAAAACTTTTGAAACTATCATGGTTATTAATACTAAAGTCATTTAAAACGGGATATTTACCATGATTTGATTTTTGAGTTATCCAATATTTCGGCACAGTTGCATGCGCCATGATCACGGAGTAACTGAAGGCACTGCGAGTTTTTAAAAACTCGCAGTGCCTTCAGTTACTCCGTGATCCGTTTTAAATGACTTTAGTATTAAAGGCCTTGTCAATCTTTTTTAGGGAGATGCAATAATAGTAAGCTAAGGACTTGTTTAGCCGCGCAAAAACGTAAATATCTAGGCACCAACTTTTTTTTACCCCTGGGACTCTAGTGTCTCTGTTTAAATAGAAGATTTAAAGGTTTATTTCCCATTTTTGTGATTACTGAATGCTTCAAATAAAATCTTTATTCAACATCATTTTATGAATGTAAATGTCTCCAATATAATTGCAAGCGAGCAGCAATAGATCGCAAAATATAGAGTTAATGTTCAAATACTGTGTCCTTAACAGCTTGTTCTACTTGGCATAAAACAGCTCGGAAACTTTTATTATATTTTACGAATCGTAAGAAAACTGACATGATTTTACAATAAGGTCTTTTCTTAAAATATCATCATGATATGCATGATGAGTAGCATGCATGGAGTTCTAGCAAATGCACCTATCAACATTTGCTAGAACTCCAACCTTATAACCTATTTCATTTCATTCAATATTTCTATCTTCCACAATCCTATAAAACGCAACTCCCTATTCAAGTTTTCTTTTCCACTGTCTCCCCTCCCTAACAGGATCACATCTGTCTATATTACATCTGTAGCTACGTGTATACATATAGCTGTATCAGAGCGCGCCCTACTGCCCTTAAATGGGGAGAGTGACCTATTTGTAGGGATTTACGGTAGAGGTAAAGTTTGCGTTAGATTTATTCCTTTGGTTTAAGTTTTTTGGGGAAACATTAGAGACACTTCTTTTGTTTTGTTCCACATTACAAACAGACAGTTTGGTTTTTATTTTAATTATGCCTTATTTCCTATCTATATCTGTTCTAATATATTATATTCGGCCCTAGGTGGTGGTTTGCTTTCTTATTATTTTTGCAACAGTAAGAGATTTCCATTAGACAGACCATATATTGATTGTAGTTAAAAAACAAAAACTGAGTTTAAATCCCTTAATTTCACATTGTGTTCAGGTTTGGCGGGACAAATACTTGGGATTGTTTTTTATACAATACCGAAAGAATCGTCAAAATCATTCCATAATTGACGGAAAGAACATTAAAAATATAGAGTCGGTTAAAAATGGTGTCTTATTAATTATTATCGAAGAACTCTTTGCATTTTGAGTCATTGAGCCAAAGATACCTTACGCGTTATAGTACCTAAGTAGCAGCAGAGAATTTTTCGAAAACTTATATTATAGAAAAATATAGATAGAATTAGACCAGACAGTTTACTCACCAAATTATGTTTCCAAAATTGATATTAATCCTCCAACTAAACCTTCATTTTGATACTCTTTCACACAAGTCTCAAGACATCTTAATACCACAACACAAGCACTTCACCCTAGGCTACTCAGAACGCATCTGCCGTGTCCCTTCTCAGGCCCTTAAAAAGGGATTATTAATGCACTTACCTCTTTCATAAAAGATTATTCAATATGGCGAATGCCAAGATGGCGGATTGGGTGCTTTACGTTACCTTAGGGGTTATATTTATAGCTCATAATCTGCATTGATAATCACTGGTCGACAATATTTTTCTTGTGAAGATGACGGGAAAATAGCGTGATTGAGCTTTGTAAGAGCTTCTCAAGGTTTAAATAGTACAACTTCAGGAAAATAAATGATAAGATTATTTTTATACGATGAATTTCAATGAATAAAAAATCAGCTCAATTTAAATAAAAGTTTTTATTTAAACTAAACAAAAAAGGCGACAAAATGAAAATGGTAGTGGTGAGTGGTCGGCACAACCGATTTTTGAATAATATTAGCTAAAACAAAAAAGTGATAAAAAATTTAAAAGCTCACATTATATCAAATGTACAAACAGGAGGCGTATGTCTGCCCCGGTGACCGCTAAAAGGGCCTATACACACCGTACCGTAAAAAACATACAAAACGTCTTTTTTACCCTCGGGGTAGAGAACAGCTGCGCTTTTGTATAACAATGATACAGCCATGTTATTTCCACCAACCTGGGGCAATCGGCACACTGGGCTATAACCCGACCATGCTAAATATCCCTGCTATACTCAGCGCGTCAAACATTTTGGGAGTATCTTCGATTACGTAGGGTTATAAACGATTGCGCAGGCCGAACGCGATGCCCTTTGTTAAAAGTCACGCTTGATTTGGGGCGAAATTGTGTCCTTTTTGTTGTTTCATTCCGCGTGATGAGTGTAAAAATCGATGGCATTATTCGACTCTCTTTTCAACCATGCTTTCAAATTTAACGGCTGTCATATTTCTGTACACAAACTTCACAAGTAAAATATACAATTAAATTTAAAGCATACAATTTACGACGCGATTGTACTCGCACGCTCAATTCAAACGGCGAATACAATAGAACAAAAGACAGTAGGTAAATAAGGCGACACGCGGTGACATTTTCCATTCTGTTCCACATTCATATCGAGCGCTCTCATTGGCTGGGGTTTGGTGACAAATGAGCGACAAATTTCTGCGCCAGCCAATAGGAGGGTGGGTTGAGTTGTGCCGTGAATAATCATGATTGTCATTTCAGAGACACTTTTACATAGAGTCGTATAAAACGCGTTACATTGTGTACTTTATAACATTGTGTAGCACAGAATGTATGATTATCTGGTAATGTGAATGATGTGTAATTTATTCATAGTATGTAGGTAGTTTAACATTTAATGGGTCTACAATTTGCTTTGTGCTGTTCTTATACATAGATAGAGACATTTTTATGTTGAGTGATATCGTTAAATGAATAGGTTATTATCGTTATGTCATGCTGAACTACAAGTGTCGCCCTTTTTTAGTCAGATATAATTATTTTTGACAAATAATATACTTGTCTGTATCAGTATCTGTCTACATAGTTATCGCAATTTGTCACTTATTATGCAAATACTGGTAATAAAGGTTGCCAGAGAAAAAGCGATAAGGCCGCCCATTATACAACATATTTTGTAGTAGTTTTTTCTTTTCTTGTTTTGTGTATCTGTTTTTTATTTGGTGTGCAATAAAGAGTAGTTGTATGGTATTGTATTACTGCCGTGCCACTTTAAGACCTGCTTAGGCTAACTAACAAAATACCCCCAGAAAACTAAATTTTTCACCCACCACACACACCATAGCGTGTTCCAGCCAGGAAAACAACCAGATTATCCACTTTATCGCAACAATTACCCGCCATAACGTGCCTCGTAAACCGAGCCTGTCGTGGCGATCGACAGTAAGATACCGCTTCGCACTCTATTTCGTCGCGTAACTTGATACGGGGTAGTTTTGTGGGTAGGCTGTTACTTAGGCCTTATTATGTGACGCTTATACAACCTTATTACGAACCTTGACTCTTTATGAGCCTTAATGTGACCTTTTTACCTAGCCTCTTCGGAAGTGGTGAAGAAAAAGTTGTTAATGTAATTATGGAGAATGTTTTGACTATTTCTTTTCCTTTTGAAACTATCATGGTTATTAAAACAAAACTCATTTGTAGCGGGATATTTGTCGTGATTTGACGAACGTTTCAGTTATTCCGTGATCATGGTGCATTAAACTTTGCCGAAATATTGGAAAACTCAAAAATCTATTCATCATAATCTACATATATCCTGTATAAATGAATTTTGTATTCATTTTCCTTTTCATTATTTCTAACCTTCTGATTTGAGACGATTAATAAGTTTGAATACGATAACTATTTTTTTTTGTAAGGCTTGCTTTTTTTCAGTTTATCCTAATTTATCAGATGTGGATAAATTTAAAATAATGATGAACTGATCTGATCAGGAAGTCGATGGACGTGGCGGCTCAAGACCGTTATTCGTGGTGTCCTTTAGATGTGGTGTCTTTTTTTTTAAAGGCCTATGTATATCAGAGGACCTTACGTAGACTTGCTGGTTATTACTTATTTACATATAAAAAACTTTTTAATTTGACTCAGAAAGCAATATATCTAAACCCACCCTACGTGTGTACAAATAGTCGAAAATAGCTTGTAGTTTTTCTATTACCCCCATTAAAACCCTTCAAACGATACGCCCTACGCGTAAAGATCAGTAGATAAGCCCTTGTCATTTGTTATTTCGTGTGTTGACACGAAAACGTGCTGATTGAGGTCGTTATTGTCGATTGTGTCGGATAAGAGCCGTAAATTGCCTCTCGAAATATGAAAATAGCTAGTTGTGGAGTTAACGATCTTATGGTGCTTATTTTTATGTATACGGTACTTGATGAGGGTTTTTTGGTCTTTGTAATTCATGAATGTGTTACAGGATCGAATTTCTGTCCCATTATTCCAGGCCTCGAACTACGTGTATGAAAAATTTCAGCCCTATCTGTTCAGTAGTTTTTGCATGAAAGAGTAACAAACATCAAATACATACCTCCAATTTTTCCATTTATTATATTGGTAGGATATTAAATAAGTCTCTAAGTAATATTTTAGGTAGATGGAGTTCCCACCGTAGGTAATTATGCATTTTTACCTATTGCTTTATACTTATGTCGTGCAAAAACCTTGTTTAACAAATTGTTATAAAAAACGGCTATTTCCTTTCTACCTACCTAGTTACTTTCGTAAAACGGGTAATACAGGCAGCAGTCAAATACGACACGACGGAAGACTTGTCTTGTAAATACTATAAGACTTGTCTAAATCAAAATTATATAGACAACAGAATTTCAAACCGCGCCTTAGCGAAGTTGTCGTTGATCCATAGACTAATAATAGACATCACACAATCCGCCATATCCTATCGCATTCAAATTCTTCCCAATGCCAAAACAATAACCAAAGCAACCTTCAAACTACCATTAAAACCAATCTCAACATATCATTAACACCACCAAGGTGAAATCATGACTCATGATCACTGAAAACAGGAGGTCTACTTTGAAAAACGAATTACGAAACCGTCAAAAGACCTACGAGATCGTGCCTACCTGACGGGGATCTCACGAAACGACAGACAAACGTATCCGTTCTTTAGGTAGCCTTGTTAAGAAAATGATTTTAGACATTAATTTCTTAGAGATCCGAAGTGAAATGTTGTGTCACACACTGGTGACACATCGAAAGGCACTTGCCATCATGGCGTCATGTTATCTATCGTTTATATCGTATCGTATCATTCGGCCACCGCGGCATCCTATGAGCTTGGAATTCGCTGCCTGCTTCTTTCTGTCTACAACACGGGTATCTTCAAAACATGTCACTTACGAGTACCATCAAAATGGATTGTGGTTAAGCAAACGCCTATTCCATAAAAAAAACTTGGCGGTAAGGTCTTTTATACGATCCGTCACCCGAAACGTTGTATGTGTTAAAATTTTCAAAGTAAGCCTCTGTATGGCTGATGTACTGTCGCGGTAAGGTTCGTAATGTACGATCCGTCACCCGAAACTCAATACCTCGAATTTCAAAGTAGGCCTCCTGTATCGCCAATGTATTGTCTCAGTGATTGACACCACACGGTCTAAAGTCCTAAACAAATCGTCTAAACTCGGCCATCACGAAGGTATAATTAAATGGGTCTCGTCTGTGAGTCTGTACCGCTAATGATTAGACATCAGTGTTTACTAAGTGTTCGTAATGTTGGTGGCAAACAAATGTTCTAGAAGTAGGGAGGGGAAAACTGTAATTATTTATCAGAATTTATTTTGTAGAATAGGGGAAACCAAGCCTGGATTATAGTTCAAAAAATGTTTAGTCGTGTAGTGTAGTGGTTGCTGCTTTTCAGTATCTTAAAGTTTGGTCCATAAAGGTTCAACACACTTTGTTATCCACATTCCTTATGGAGGTGGCCATGCAATGTTATTGTTTTTTTTTTTTTTTTGTTGAGTATTGATAGTATTTTGCCATGCTTATATATAAAGAATTGATCTCTTACGGGAGTGATATAGTCACTTTGTGACAAAACTCCATTATTAAATAAAGATATTTAAAAAAATGGTCCAACAGGGTCTTTAGTGCCGTACCCCTTAAATAAATACATCCGACAGAGAACTAAAATTATCGACATAGCTTTGGAGCTATGTCGATAATTTTAGTTCTTTTTGTGAATTCTTAGTGAATGCAAGCTCAAGTGGCAGTGGGCCGGCCATATCTCGCAAAGAACTGACAACCGCTGGGGAAAACGGGTTCTTAAATGGAGACCGCGACTCGGTAAACGTAGTGTAGGACGCCCTCCGGCCAGGTGGGATGACGACCTGCAAAAGACTGCAGGTAGATGCTTGATGCGCCAAGCGACAGGGCGCTGTGGCGCTCATTGGGGGAGGCCTATGTCCAGCGGTGGACTAACATAGGCTGATGATGATGGTTGAAAAAGTAAATATTTCTTCCCGTTACCATAAGTGAAAAACTTCAGACTGGGTATTATTACCCCATCACTATGATCCAAAGTGATGACCGTCCCACGGAAGTCCGTATTTGGTCATGTTTAGCGACTATTGGTATTTGTAGCGCATTCAGCACCAGCTCGTGTGAATGAGTTTTGAACAGAAACCTATACTTGTTTATGAGACTCATGATCATCTGTTTCGATTTATTGAATGTCTTCTATCAAGATACACAAAACTCACAAGGTATTGTAAAAGAGTCCTAATTACAAAAGAGAAAAGACTCACTGACTGTAAATAATAAATATTATTTTGGACAATCCACACAACTTCATCTAGCCCCAAGCTACGCAGAGCTTGTGTTGTGTTATGGGTATTTACTAGATCACTAATATGCATTATGCAATGCACAGATACTTAGATATTTTCTTCTATACAAGGAAAATACCCAGAACACCCCGGATAAAATATTCGCAGATCGTAAAAATATTTTGTCCTAATGCGGAAATCGAATTCGCAACCTCGAATATATTCGTAAATACATAGTTTTGGTGATTTTAAGTTACTGACTTAATCCCTATTGACGGAGAAAAACTTGTGAACATTCATAGGAAAAAAAACATAACTAAAGCCGAATATAGATCCTCCTCCTTTTTTCGTGTGCGGTTGAAAAACTGTACCTACAATTACCTGTTAGACTTTTGCACTATTAAAGATAGTGGCGTTTCAATGAACATGACACAAGTTGGAAGGTAAATGGGAATGGTACCTAGTAGCTACCTTCTAAGAACTCTCTTGGAAGGTAGTTATTATTTCAGGTTAATTAAAATTAATTTTCTTGTAATTTGCCTTAAAAGCTTAAAGCAAAATAGAGCCACCGCAGACAACAGCTCTGTAGGCATTTACACATCTGCCATGTAATTGAAAACAAATAAACACAGCTATGTTTATTGTGTCACAAGTTTATTCTTACAGCTACCATTTTAATCAGACCTACCTCTCCCCCCTTATCTCACAAAAGTTAGGAATTTCAGGGGAGTTATACAAAAAGTCAGAGGTCTAGTTATAATGGCAGATTAAGGGCCTTGTCATTGCCAGTCGCGTCATGTGGTACACATTTGTCTGTATAAATTTAAATAAAGAACGCTCGTCGGCCATATGTCGCTAGTCAGAATGTCTTGACACTGTCATTCGTGGAAACATACTCCTTGAATAATGAGACCTATTCGGTACAAAGTAGGTTCACAATTAAACATTCACTTTCAAAGGAGGATCCACTTTGTATGGCTAGTGACATTTTTGTATATTATGTGACAAAATGACAATCATTATGGCATGTAGGGGGTGTATATTCAACTACCGTTTATGAGTTTCATGGAAAAATAAATCTGCCTCCTTTATGGGAGGATAATTTTCTCCGTAAATGAACAAGGACTTCATACTGATTGTCATTCATGGGTATGATGGTTCCTGTAGGTCACAAAATGTTCTAAATTGACAATATCAGTAATTGGTGCACTACCGGCATAGAATTTGCACCACCCCAACTCTTCCCGAAGGTGTCGTAAGAGGCGACTAAGGGGTTCACAATTTATCACCAAACTGCAATCCCTAACTCGCATGCCTAGCGTGTGGGGGGCGTAGGCGTAATGTTATTATGTCATACGGCTGTGTTGGTAAACTACTGTCATCAAGCAATCAAGGTTATCGACATAGCTCAAAGAATTAGCAAGCTGAAGTGGCAGTGGGCCGGCCATATTTCGCGAAGAACCGACGGCCGCTGGGGTAAACGTGTTCTTGAGTGGAGACCACGACCTGGTAAACGTAGTGTAGGACGCCCTCCGACCAGGTGGGATGACGACTTGCGAAAGACTGCAGGTAGATGCTAGATGCGGCAAGCTGAAGACAAGGCGCAATGGCGCTCATTGGGGGAGGCCTATGTCCAGCAGTGGACTAATATAGGCTGATGATGATGATGATGAGTCATCAAGCAACATCAGCTAATTTGTCTATAGGTACTTACACAGGCAAGTGACGTCATGACCACAGAGCAATATGGCGTCCACGGCGTCCAAAGTATAAGTAATATAGTCAAATTACGTGCAAAACTTGAAAATGTAAATTTTAAATGCAGTTTTATGGCACTTATCGAAATTATGGAATATAATTGAGTCTCTTTTAAAATGGTTGTAATACCCTATTTGGCAAACGAAACGGTCATGGCTAAAACTCATAAGTCACAGTGCCGCGTTTATCCAGCTATTATCCAGTATTTCCATGATACCGGGGTTGGAGCATGCGATTCCTGAATATATTCGCGTCCGCCGCGACAATGGCACCGAGATACCATCGCACCGCCCAGCTAAACGTGTACCGTGACCCTACGCCTCGACTCTGGGGGCATCCATGCTAATACAAAATATATTTATTAGAAACCTAATTTATTGTATAGTGATATATAATAGGTAATGACGACGAGTCTACTCGGACAAGCTAAGAGACGTAGAGGGGAAAAAGTGGATAAAGTTGGCGAGAGATAGGGTAATGTGGAAGGGGTTGGAGGAGGCCTTTGCCAAAAGAGGGCAAACAGAAAATATAGATGTAGTTTAATATTAGTATTTAAGTAAATGTACATATTTTCTGAATAAAAGGTTAAAAATTAAATGAAATGATATATAATAATTGACCCGTTTTATACCAGCAATCACAGGGCAAGGCGTGACTCGGACTTTTTTGGCACATAACTTAGGTCGAGGTCGGTTCTTGATTATATATACTCGTATTTAAAAAACTTTGAGAGATTAGCTAATTAATAACATGCTATGTGAGCATGTTGTTAATTAGCTAATCTCTCAATAAATACTTTGAAATACACTTTGTACTTTAAAACACTTTGGACTCTACAAATGGATCAAGCTAGGCCGCCATAGTAAAACTTGTAGGAGGCGTTTAATAGATTTTGCAGTGCAATAATAAAAATAATTAAACATTTCTGAATTGTTCAGCAATGTTTAATTATTTTTACAGCATCATCTATCCCCAAGCTTAGCAGACCTTATTTTATGGGTGAGATGACTTAATACAATATATTACACAGATATATTATTTATTATAAATAGAAAACACCTGGGACAAATATTTGCAAAATACCAATATTTGTCTCAAGGAGGGAATTAAAGGCGCACCTTCACACACCGCGCCACGGAGGTCGTCTAATTCTACTCACTCACTATTATAATCCCAAGCAAAACCTCATAATGACATTGTACCACTTCGGTGTTTCTATATTACATAAAGTGACGTATACCAGAGTCGGGGCGTAGCTAAGCGTGTATCTGATAGTATCTTTTGGACGTCCTTTCAAGTATGTAATTTGATTCTGATAGATCTAAATTGTAAACAATGAAAGAGTTTTACATTTTGCTAGGTGCAGACACAAAGTTATTCCGTAGTTAATTTTGTAACCTTGTAAGTTAGTTAGAAACTAGTGGTAATGGGCAAGGTAGAGGGGAAAAGACCAAAAGGACGGTCACAAACCCGCTGGTCTGATCAAATTAGGGCAATAACGGGACTCACTTTGCCTGCAGCCCTAAGACAGGCCGAAGACCGAGTGGTGTGGAAGCGGTTCATCAGCGTCACCGTGAAAGCTTTCCAGGACGGGCACGACCTTCAGCAATGAAGACAACGACAAAGAAGAAGTTAATTGAAATAAGAAATAGGTCTTTATTATCAAAGAAAGTTACAATCGAATAATAAAAGCAAATAGTTACTAGTTCTAGAATTTACAACTGAAAAATTTGAGCAACTGTAGAGTTAGTAGGTGTTATTGTCTTTCTGTTCACGTAATTTTTTTGTCGAATTGTGGAATAAATGAAAAGTAATGGTAAATATCCCGTTGTAGATTAACTAAGTGTTAATAACCATGGACGTTTTTAAAGCTTCATTTATTTATTCGCCACAATACCCATGTGCATAAAGGCAAGAAATTAAGGGTCTTAAAAATAAAAATTAAATAAATTTACCTATTGCAAAAAGAATCATTACAATCACATTACATAAATTATTAATTTGTCTGATATTTGGAAATAGGTCCAAATAATTATATCCTAGTTCAAACTATTATGTAGCCTCAGCTGCCTAAAATAGACAGAAATGTTTTGACGAGATATCGTCTAAGTAATTTCACCAAACATTTTAGCGTCTAGCTTTAAATTTTATTCAGCTCTACAACATCTAGGCCACGCTATAAATCCCCACCCCCTTATCCCCTCCCCGATGGTATCCACACGCGAAGGCTCGCACTTTGTATACAACTTCCGGCGGCGGTCGTTTCCGGTGGACCACTTGACCGGAAGTCGGTCGTTCTGCCTCTATGTCACCTTAAGAACGTGTTGTGATTGCCCGCGATTTATGGGTATAAGGTAGGTTATTATTTCGTCGAGTTTCATTTGAATAATTAAGGGGTAGGACAAATATAGGTGTGATCCCACTAACGTCCAATTGATGTCTTAAGAGGTTTAGGTTTAATGATATTTATTCTCAAAAAAGACAGTTACTTACATGAGAATAGTTAATTAGCTTAGTGTAACCAATTGATGTAAGTAAAAGAGCCTAAGGGAACATGCCAGGGGAAGAGCAATACCTTCCTTCTGTGTATTTGAACACCTTGCCTGCCTCATCAATGAACCAGCAGTCTTTCCCTTAAAAATAGAGAAAAAAGAAAAGTGCCAACGAAAACTTTCTTAGTAATATGTCACACTAATATTTATAATGCGAAGGTTAGGATGTTTAAATGGATGGATCGGTTCGGGTTGAAATTTTTAAACGGTTCGGGTTGAAATTTCTGAACGGTTCGGGTTGAAATTTCTGAACGGTTCGGGTTGAAATTTTGCTTAAATAGCTAGCCTGGAATCAAACATAGGCTACTTTTTAAACCATAATTTTTAACTCAAAATCTACCAACTTACAAATAAGCAAATCAAATGTACTAGACACATAAGTTATGAACATACTAGTGGTTTCTTCTCACTTCTTCCACTGGTGGACAAAAAATTCAAGTGAACTATAAAATAATTAATAGTATAAAATATGACCTGTCTAAGTGCTTATTTGTAAGCTTAAAGAAATAAAAACTTTTCATTTTCATTTTCATAAAGCATTATTTATTCGTAGCATAAAACAGGTAACTGTTTTAGGTTTAAAAAGCAGGTCAACAATCTGGATATAAATAAACTAAAAACGTGCCGAATCAATCGAAAAAACGTAAAAACAGTCAGGGATATTAACTTGACATGGTTCAATCCCGTGGTTCTATTCTATCTCATTATAACAACGCGAAGTTTGACGTAAAATATTTACTTTGAAAATGTTCTGTCCCATTCTGCTCCGATTTTAATTTTGTCGAACTGTGTAACAAAGAATCACTATTTTGTCGAAATACTAAAAGAACGAATCATATATGGACGAACTGCGTTTGAATAATAATTGACGAACTGTTTAATGGACGAAACGTGATTTAGACGCTCGAATCGCTTTCTTGACGTACTGCTAACAAATATATACGAGCTTACCCAAATGCTTATATCGTCTTCAAATTTAATGTAATAAGTCCGAAGCTTTGTATTATGTTCATAACGGTGGGTGGTATGGTAGCGTCAACACTATTTCCATAAACGTAAACATATGACAAACCGTTTGATCATCCTAAGAATTCCATTCGACAACATTTCAAAAGATCGTTTTCTCACATTAAACGCACTTCTCTCGAGTTATCGACCTCTATCCACAACATCGATGTCCACACTCTGAATCACATCTCTAGTACAATCCTTTCCATCTACCTTAGACCTTATATCTATTGTATTAAGACTCATTTTACTTTTGCTGATGTGAAGTTTAGAGTTGGGCGTTATGACGGTGGTGTTTAGAATATAAACAAATGTCGATCGAAAATAGATATTGTCGTTGTCACTAAAGGCGTTGAATAAACAAGGTCGAGTCTTGAGTCTGGAGATATGGCACTTTTAGGCCGGATATGGTTTTGCGACTTAAAATCTGACTAAGCGATTTGAAAGTGTGATCTTGGAACGTATACAATATCTGTGAGTTTAATGTTAGTAGTCGTGTAGATAGCTACTATTTTTAACCGACGAAGAGAGAAACAAAAGAGCAGGAGGCTATATAGCTAATATCATCAAATCGTACAAAAGAAGTATGATGATCATTACTAAATTGTAGTGATTTGAATATGACTATTATTACTATCGGCAAACGTAGTATAGGACGTCCTCCGGCCAGGTGGGATTCGACCTGCGAAGGACTGCAGGCAGATGACGCATGCGGCAAGCTGAAGAAAGGGCGCTATGGCGCTCATTAGGGGAGGCCTTCGTCCAGCAGTGGACTGCTATAGGCTGATGATGATGTTTATCACTATCACTACTAGTATAAAACAAAGTCGCTTCCCGCTGTCTGTCTGTCCCTATTCATACTTTGATCGTCAAAACTACGCAACGGATTTTGATGCGTTTTTTTAAATAGATAGAGTGATTCAAGAGGAATTTTTATAAACTATTTGAAACAGATTTCCACGAGAGCGAAGCCACAGGGGCGCAGCTAGTGATGTTTTATAGTAGAGTATACATACGATTATAAAGAAAATGATGCTGATGATGAAGACAAAGACGATGATGAATAACAACCTCAATAATAATATTGATAGTGTCAATCAACTCACTTTCGTCATTGGAACTGCAGAATCCATCTCGCACAATAATTAGATGCTTATCTAGAGTCCCACACAGTGCGCCAACGCGACAAGACGACACGCGGCGCATGCGCATGGGAACACGACGATTGTTTTAATATATCCCGATACGATTCTTAAGTCTTTGGAAGTTCTTCGGAAGTTTTTATCTAAACTCATCATCATCAACTTATGTTAGTCAACAGCTGTACATAGGCCTCCCCCAATGAGCGCCATAGCGCCCTGTCTTCAGCTTGCCGCATCTAGCATCTACCTGCAGTCTTTCGCAGGTCGTCATCCCACCTGGTCGGTATCTAAACTATTTTGTATGAATTGTCTTCATTAAACGATTGATTATATTCATATTGAAGATTGAGGACTGATCTAGAAATATCTGGAATTTTATTTTGTTTAGATATACCTTCATTTTTGTTTTTCCAAGACTACTTCGTCATTGAGCCTACAAAAAAAACCTTCGACATTTTATAAAAGCTGAGAGTAATATACCATACCGATACGAAGGTCCACCTGCGACGCAGGAGGTTGCGGGTTCGATTCCCGCCTCAGAACAATTGTGTGTACGATCTGCAGATATTTGTTCCGGGTGTTCTGGTAGTTTTCTATGTATAATAAAAAATATCTATCTATGTAATATATAGTATTATGTATATTAGTTATCTAGTACCCATAACACAAGCTCTGCTTACCATGGCTAGATAATGCTGTGTGAATTGTCCAGCATTATTTATTATTTATAAATTTTTGGTGCAAATCCAGCAACTTTGCAAACCAATATCTGTCGAAGCCACTATGACCTAAACTTCATAATCGATGATCGCTCCTATCTGTGTTGGGGAACTCTCACCTTTTATAGAATGCAAATTAGTTTTATTAGATATATAGAAATATGGTTAAGTCTTATATATAAGCAACCTTATAGCGATAAGTATTATTAAAGCTTATTATCACCTATATGTTTTCTAAAATTTTATAACTTTTATTCCTAATTTAAAACATAGTTGTTAGTTGTGCCTACTTAATAAATAAATAAAATGACGAAGGACTGGCGGTCGCAAGCTCTGAGTACATATATTCAATAAAATGACGAAGGACTGGCGGTCGCAAGCTCCGAGTCCATATATTCGATAAAATATCGTATGCTATAAATGGGAGATCCCCATTGCGACATTCGTGACTCAGCCTGCGACTTTCTGCCCGTGTGGGCGCTACAAAGTGTTGTAATTGTTCAAGTAATTGATATTTATACAGACATGATCTGAGATAGGGTGTGAATTAGGATTTAGTGTTATGATTCGATTATTGACAATCGTCTTTATGCACAGGTAGGTATCATCATCAGCCTATAGCAGTCGACTGCTGGACGTAGGCCTCCCCCAATGAGCACCATAATAGCGCCCTGTCTTCAGCTTACCGCATCCAGCATCTACCTGCAGTCTTTCGCAGGTCGTCATCCCACCTGGTCGAAGGGCGTCCTACACTACGTTTTCCGAGTCGTAGTCTCCACTCAAGAACACGTTTGCCCCAGCGGCCGTCGGTTCTTCGCGAGATATGGCCGGCCCACTGCTACTTCAGCCTGCTAATTCTTTGAGCTATGTCGATAACCTTAGTTCTCTGTCGGATCTATTCATTACGAATCCTATCATTCAGAGAAACTCCGAGCATAGCTCTTTCCATAGCTCGCTGAGGGACTTTTTTCAGGTAGGTATAAAGAGAATATAAAGTATGACAACAGGTAGCCTTGTATAGTAACTGAGTCTATGAATTTATCTTAACTCTTTTCAAGCGACCAAAAAACCAAAGAGCAGGATGTCCCATGTTTAGCTGCTTTTTTTTCGAGTCTGAAATTGCAAAAAAGACTAATCTATCTACGTCATCACTTAAGCAATATCTATTTTAAAATAATAATTCAATTTGTGTTCTGTTTATTTGTCGTATTTTGTATGTATGTATGTCTGTTAAGTGCTAAATAACTATTTATATTAAGGTTATATGTGGTTATTATATTAAGGTTTTGTTATTATGGTGCGTCGAGGTAATCTCTAAGAAATTAAATAAATTCACAAAAAAAATCTATTTTGATGAGACTTGCACCAGGACCTTTCCAGTACAGGGACGTTCTCTCCAGCTGAGCCCCGAAATCAAGTGACCCACGAAATCGAGTGAACGTAGGACATTGATACAATTACGAACGTAGTACCGACGTAACTACGTATAATTAGGCTGTTTACAATAGGCACTGCTATCGAGTCTCAAGTACGGCACACGTCAAGGTGGCTCGTTACCTGCACGCCACACGTATTGTTCAAATATTTCATGGCCTACCCTACCCATACCCGCGGCTTTACTTGCATTTTTACGGGATATAAAGTAGCGTAAATGGGGCTTAAAGTTAAAGTCAAAGTCAATAGCATTTATTTCTTTAGGCTTACAAAATAAACACTTAGACAAGTCATATTTTATACTATAAATTATTATAAAAAAAAAAAAAATTTTTACTGTTCACTTAAATTTTTTGTCCACTAGTGGCTGTAGGTATACCTATACCATTGACGATTTCGTAGATAATTAACAGCAAAAGTGGTTGTTGTATTGGTCTGTGTTCAGGGCGATCGATCGTAGTTTTTTTAACGAGATTAATTGCGTCATTGCTACATGCTTGGTTTGCTCGAATATCCATGCAGTTCAAGGCTGTTAATGCTATGCACGCGATACACGCTATACACGTGGTATACGTAAACCAGTAACGAAGACCCATGTTGTCAAACAAAGGAACCCACGCGGCCAATTAACGAAAATTCGCCGTGGCCGTCCTCTGCGTGCGTAGCTGTAGGATAACAGCTTTACATTGAAATGAATATCCTTAACTGAAGGATTTACGCAATGTTCCTTTAACACCATCTCTATTCTTGTCCTGACGAAGCTTTGTTTTCCTAAACAAAGCGTTCAGCTCGTTCATGCTAGATCTCAAACTTCACCTGTGCAAAATTCTAGTCCGATCGATGCAGCAGTTTTGGCAAGAACATGACACAAACATGTATTCAAACCGATATATCCACAATATTACTACGATGTTTGAGGCCGTAGACTCTAAGGCCTATAAAAGTCATTTGTAACGGGATATCTGCCATGATTTGATTTTTGAGTTCAAAAGTTTTATTCAAGCACTATCTGTTGTACTGTACTATATGTTTTCGTATTTTTCTGCTTTGCACGACTACAAGGCTTTATTATTTAAATAATTTATTGTTGTACGCTAGGTGTAACATTACATTAACATTATATGACATAGACCTCCCTCATGATGCCATAGCGCCCTGGCTTCAGCTTGACGCATCTAGCATCTTCGTTTGCCATTTAGATTTACATATTCCGTATCATTTTTTTCAGTAGAGGTTTTTTTTCACATACCAGGTTAGGTTTTTTACTTATACTGGGAGGTACTTTTGGACGTGTTATTTGGAATATATCAACGTCATCATCTTCATCATGTATCATTTTTCAAGGAATCAAGTTTTTTACCACATGTTTTAAATCCTATGACGCATTTTGATAGACTTGTCATGTGGCTAATAAATGTTCTGGGTCCTAATTCCACTAAATTAAACGCTTCACCATATCAATATAGTATCGTCTCAAAATAATACGATTTGGCATTTAACCTTTGATGAAAGAAACAAAAGATATTATTATGTAAATATAAAGAATGCTGGACAATCCACACAGTGTCATCTTGAGGCTTAATCGAGTACTTTTATGTTAGGTTTATTGATGATAGGTTTTTGCTAAGCAGAGCTTGTGTTTTGGGAACTATTACCCAAATACAAATCTATATATTATATAATATTTACATTATAAACTACATACATAGATAGATATTAATTAATATACATAGATAATGACCAGAACATCTGGAACAAATATCTGTAGATCGTACACACATTTGTCAAACAATCTCGACGTAAATAAAATAAAATAAAAAATAAATAATGCTGGACAATCCACACAGCATTATCTAGCCCCAAGCTAAGCAGAGCTTGTGTTATGGGTACTAGATAACTGATATACATAATACAATACATTACATAGATAGATATTTTTTTATTATACATAGAAAACGACCAGAACACCCGGAACAAATATCTCGACATGCAAGCACCGCACGCACTATCTACATATATCTATTGACGATTCAGCGACGTTACGATTGTCATAGTAAAGTTATTGGTTATTAGAATTCGGCCTCTGGTATTGGAAAAACTTCTATTTATGTTACTACAAAAATTATGACTTCAAAGGTCAGACGAAATCTAATTTCTAGCTACCACAGTCATCAAGCTTCTCATATAAAAACAAATTCTTCTGTCAAGTGTGTGTAGGTGCGTAGGTGTTCTATAATAATTTACCTAAGTTCTACGTTTTAGGTATTAGTATATAGGTAAATTAGAGGAAATGTGCAATCTGATAATATTATAAATATAAATCAATAAATATAAATAATGATGGACAATTCACACAGCATTATCTAGCCCCATGGTAAGCAGAGCTTGTGTTATGGGTACTAGATAACTGATATACATAATACAATACATTACATAGATAGATATTTTTATTATACATAGAAAAATACCAGAATACCCGGAACAAATATAATATTATATGTATATATTATGATTGTATGCGCTTTATGTACATAGTTATCTAAACTTAACTAATAGTAAATTAATATTAGGTACAAATGCGAAAGTTTTCAATCAGTGAGTCCTACCCGTTATGACCTACGGAGCTGAGACGTGGACACTCACTATAGGGCTGGTCCACCAGTTCAAAGTTGCTCAGCGAGCTATGGAAAGAGCTATGCTCGGAGTTTCTCTGAAGGATAGGATTCGTAACGAATACATCCGACAGAGAACCAAGGTTATCGACATAGCTCAAAGAATTAGCAAGCTGACGTGGCAGTGGGCCGGCCATATCTCGCGAAGAACCGACGGCCGCTGGGGCAAACGTGTTCTTGAGTGGAGACCACGACTCGGTAAACGTTGTGTAGGACGCCCTCCGACCAGGTGGGATGACGACCTGCGAAAGACTGTAGGTAGATGCTGGATGCGGCAAACTGAAGACAGGGCGCTATGGCGCTCATTGGGGGAGGCCTATGTCCAGCAGTGAACTGCTATAGGCTGATGATGATGATGATGATGATGACAAATGCGAAAGTTTGGATGTTGAGATGGTCAATGGTCATGCCAAAACTACTGAACGCATCAGGCTGATTTTGCACAGGAGTTGGACTAGTCTATGTACAAAAATTAATTTTAGTTCGTACAAAGCAGACCTACTTTAACTACTGTCAAATCCTGTTTCATGTTTACGAACAGACAGATAGATTATAATATAACAAACTGCGCGTTATTTGATTTTTATTAAATCAAATCAAATCGTTTATTTGTAGTAAAACATAAACAAAACATACAAACAGAAAAAATCGTTACCTACCACTTAAAGAAAATATCGACTGGCGAAAATATAATATTATTAAATTTAGTTTAAACTACAAAATGGTCCCAACTCAGCATACAGGTGTTAGTAAAAACACCTGCGCTGGTTTTCGGCTGGGGCCTGTGGGACCGAGGAAAACAAAATTAAATTTTTTAAAAAGCGAAGTGCTACATACAAAACAAATACATACAAAAATTAAGTAATGAAATAAATAAAAAACAAGTAATGAAGAATTTTAAAAATCTAAAAGCTATATAAAAAAACATATAATGTTAAATAGCACTCGTATCGTGTCTGAGAGGAAGCAGGAATTTCATTATTCGCAGGAAGGTACTTAATTAACAAAAAAAAAACACATCTTAAAGTCAACACTCAACTGCAGATTATTTAAAACAGTCTAAAGGTCACCCAATTTATCCAAAATAATACTAATCAGAAGCGTTCCCAACCGCTGACTGCATTACCCCTCGATTTGATGCTTCTTAATTTGTAAATTTAACTACGGAACCCCAAAAAAGTGGGCACCACAAAAAGCCGGGGTCACGTTGTTGATTAATGAGGCACTTCTTTGTTCATTTGTCTTACGCTACTTATTTAGACATTAATTCGTGTAACAAGGCTTTGTTTCGCAATCTGCTTTAATTGAAGTAGCGCTAGAGGTTTCTAGTTTGTATATAATAATTATTATTCATTTATTATAACATAGATCCATAGTTTTAGTATCCATAACGTCATGTTTATCGTAGTATCCGTTTCTTATTTTATTATCTTGAAGCTAAAGCTCTGCACAGGTTTATCCAACGCCGCTACCACGCAAAAAATATCTCCATTAAAATATCGGCATATCGCAGGTCGTCATCCCACTTAGTCGGAGGGCCGACGGCCGCTGGGGCAAACGAGTTCTGGAGTGGAGACCACGACACGGTAAACGTAGTGTAGGACGCCCACCAACATAGATATAATTTTATAGAAACTTAAAAAAAATAACATTAATCGTTATTGTTTACCCTATCAACATTTTTATTCCGAAATGTGCTGTGTGGATTGTCCAGCATTATTTATTTAATTAAGTTAGTAATTCTATTCTCGCATTACCGACCTAGTCACCTATTTCCGTAAAACATAAATTTCTCAAAGGTATTTTTTCAAGCATGATAGCCATCTGGACGACTGAAAATATTCCGAAAACCACCAAAACAGACACTCTAAGGGACCACCCACACCGAACCAATAAACGCTTCGTTTATGACGCCGAAACGCGTATATATTGTTTACACTACTTTTATAAGCTACTTTTCTAATTTAGAATGCAGTGCTCTTGACCCTCGGGAAAAATCGATAATACTTTGGATATTTTTAAACTTACGCGATCTGAACACATGATTATAAGTATTAATACAACGGGTATTTATCGCGTTTATTTATCTATTTTTCCCGACGTTTCAACAGGATACTGTTAGTGTAGTATGTCGTCCAAGTGTGCAGCTGGACATGCCTAGTTAGTATCGAAAACCAAGTGAGGGTAGTTTCAAATAAACTAGCCCCCGCTTCGCAGAGGCGGTAACTAAAGTACTCCAGTCATCCCGTGACCACGACAGTGTGTAAACCTGTTGAAACGTCGGGAAAAATAGATTAATAAACGCGATAAATACCCGTTGTATTAATACTTATAATTATGTAATTACTTTGGATCTATTTTAAGAGAAGATAGATACTTTATTGCACAAAAGTTGTACATAGGCGAGCATAATGCTAGATAGCATTCTCTACCTGCTAACCTTTGGGTAGTGTGGACAACAATTTAGTAGGTAGTGCTAGATTACAGAACTTACAAACATCATAAACACAAACATAATAAAATATATAGTTAATAATTAATTAAATATTTATAGTCGAAGCGCGATCATTATCACCATCATCAGCCTATATTAGTCCACAGCTGGACATTATGAACACCATAGCGACCTGTCTTCAGCTTGCCGTATCCAGAGAGATCGTCATTCCACCCAAAATCCGATCATAATATATAGGTACCTAAATTTTCTCTAAATAAAAACAGGGAAAATTGATTCAATGCGCTCTTGAAAGAAAAACGATATAGATGATATATTGGTTATCAAACTTACTTTTTAAAAGTATGTAGGTTACACTTTGACTGCGGTTTTTTTTCGACGACTGCGATCTTTTTTTTTACCTAAAAAATTCGTGCTGCCGCTCTACACAGCGGTTGTGTTGCGCCGCACATGCGTTTCGTTCGAAAAATATTACAGCTCTGCTGAGTCACAAAGATCTGTATTTTCTCAGCCGCTGCGCTAGTGTGGATTTACGCATATTAGTCACTTGTAGAAAACTCATACCGTGCGTTTTCAGCAGTCAAAGTGAAAAAATTATACCTACTGTGGCATAGTCCACGAAGAACCAACGGCCGATGGGGCAAACGTGTTCTTGAGTGGAGACCACGACTCGGCAATCGTAGTGTAGGACGCCCTCCGACCAGGTGAGATGACGACCTGCGAAAGACTGCAGGTAGATGCTGGATGCGGCAAGCTGAAGACAGGGCGCTATGGCGCTCATTGGGGGAGGCCTATGTCCAGCAGTGGACTGCTATAGGCTGATGATGATGATGATGATGATGACTGTGGCATATCGTAGCCTATCGACCACTTACTAATTATGTAGGTAAATTGATCGTCATTTATTGCATAAAACGTGGTTTCGTATTTTATTAATGTAAGCAATAATTTGGTTGATCAGAATTCGTTCAAAATCTTACCAAAGCAATATTAAAATGTGAAGTACCTATCAAAATTTCTAACATAAATTTTCCCACTGAAAAATAAAATTCCATAGACAACGACCACCCACACAGACAATAAAGAAGTTTATAACGTCGATAATAATGTGTGTTTACAGATGATTCGACACTCAACATTGATCGTTATGCTTCAATATTTAAGAAAGAACTTCCATAATACATTTCTACTACCAGTCTTTTAGCTCAGCAGTGGTCAATATATTCCGAGAATATAAACCCTACTAGAATAATCCTACTAATATTATAAGCGCCAAAGTTTGTATGTATGTTTGTTACTCTTTCACGTAAAAACTACTGAACGGATCAGGCTGAAATTTTCAATACGGTAGTTCCAGGCATAAAACATATAACATATAACAATAAAACATAGGCTCTCCAATAAATCTATTCCCATGGGATAACGTTTCATTAGAAACAAAGCGTGCGAAGTTGAGCGCAAAAACTATTCATATATATATTTATATGAAGATGTAAATGTTCGCCAGAGACAAGACAAAACTACGAAACGGATCGAGCAAAAATTTTGCATACAATTTGTTTAAGTTTTTTCTAGGTTAAACGCGTACGAAGCTTGGTGCAGATACTAGTAATAAACCAAATAAATAATCATCAAGTCCTCCATCTCGTAAGTAGAGGTTCTGATAATGAAAATAAATGAATATAATGCAATGAAAAACGATCTCAGTAAATATATTTGTAAGTACCTACTCGTAAGAAACACCTTTGCTTGATACTAAGGTGAATTTTGCTTCCCATGCAACTAACATCGAAGATTGTTTTAAAGATTCAATATGACAATAGATTTTACTGGACACCATACTGTTGTATAGTTAAGAGACATTGTGAAGGGAGCAGTGAGTCAGTGTACCCATTGTAATAGAATATTATATATAGTAAATACGGCAAAGCTCGGCATAGGCCAGTAGCTGCAACTAAGAATTGCATTGTCAATATCAAAAAACCCAAGTTTTAATCATCACCTCGTAACCCTTTTTTCGTTTTAGCTTTTAACGACCAGAAGTATCAATCAATAGTAGATGAAGAGGTTGTAATTTCAACCTTTTGTGCAACAGTAAGGGATGAGTTTTCAACCTTGGCTGGTGCCGACAAAGTTTGTATGTGCAGGTTACTTTGGATCAGAATAGTATCACCTACGATCAAGCGAGGAAAGTATGAACAGCACGAACTATGAACTTGAAGCTAAATTAACAGCTGTGGCAGCTTACGCTCGGTTTACATTAAAGCGGATTGAAGAAATATAAAACATTTCGAGTCCTACATAACGTGGCTACATGTCGTGACTGGTATCGATATTATGACACCATGCAACAGTCATAGCTTTATGGGCACACAATATCAGTTCTATATTTTTACAGATTGTTTTCTACTATAAATTTCCACTTAGTTTTTGTGGACACTTGTATGAAACTTCCAGTCTAAGGAGTCAATGTCAGAAAACTCACTTATAGAAGGATTTAAGAAAGGCCGTGCCTTCCGAAGAACCACATACACTGCTCTTCGTTTAAACACTCGACTGGGGTTAGAATGCCAAAACTAATTTAGGTCGTCAACGTCACGATGTAAAAATTGTCTGGTTCGCTCTTAAATTTTCTTACTCTAACCCTGTAATAAATATCCGCCTCAGTTTATTATCACAATCGACTTTTATTATTTTATTGCGGCCAAGCTGTCAACTTCTGGGAAATGTCAGAGATGCATGTCATTAGTGATTGTAAAATAAGACGACAGTATCGTAACGAGCCGGTTAATTAGTCGGTTTATGATTAGTGCATCGAGGTTTAACATAGAGTAGTGAATAGCAGAGGATACAAGTCAATTAAAGTGTAAAAATTTGCCTCAATTTACTATATGGTCACGCTTTTTCTGGATAGAAGCAACCTATTTTAATATGATCCGAGGTTTTGAACCACTTCTATGCAAAACATCAGCCTTATTTGTTCTGTGGATTGTCTTAGCATTGTTATAAAAACTGCCACATGATAATACAAAATGCATCCATTCATCGGTTTGTTTTCTCGTTTGAAATCATTTTTAACTGACTTCAGGAGGAGGTTATATGTATGTTGTATATTTTTTATGTTCGTCGATTTCTCAATTTCGTCGATTACTTTGGTTCTCGTAGAATTGGCTTTACACCTACTCTCAAACATTAGAATTAGGTTAGAATTTACTCGTAACGTAAGGTAAATAACAATGTACGCGATAATTATCCGAAAAAAGCTATGAGTACTTACTTATTTTACTTTACGCTTTTTTACTCTTTACGCTTAATATAAAAAGTAGATTTATCATTCTACACAGATATTCTGTTTGCCCAATAAATTAGGTATTAATTTGGTCTGCTCCAAAACCAGAGGGAACAATGCTAGTGACATGATGCGTCCCGAGGCGACACCGCGCGTACAATGGTTACTTTCATATATATTGAATAGATGTGGTTGGTGTTAGGCTAGGCTTTAGACCATTATTGATGCCAGTTTTAAATTAAAATAAATATAAGACAAAATTAGTTTTGATAGAAGAGAAATTTGATATTTACTTTTTTCATATTTTATTTATCCTTCCATTTCCACCAACCAAATGACACTAAATATTATAAACCCAAAAGTTTGGATGTTTGTTACCTTCACAAAAATATTCAACAGGCTGAAATTGTATTCAAGTAGTTCTAGGTCACGAATAAAACATAGCCTAATTTTTATATCATAAATTAATTCCCATAACATTAAACCGTTTCCATAGAGATAAAACATGCGAAGCCGCGGACAAAAACCAGTTACGAAATATATTATATGCCATTGTTACTACTCGATACTCGGTACTCGACTATACCGAGTATCGAGTAGTAACAATGGCAAACTCGATAACTGAGCGAGTGATAAAAAGGTTAAAATAACTAAGATAGATAGATATATTTATTTATTTTTACAAATTTGTTAGTTTACTGTTGATAGCGTCTTTAATCCTAACATAGGTGGTTTTCTTAACAATACTTAAATAAATTTATGCTATTATCTGTAATTAGTGCAGTAGGCAGTGACGCACACAAGCACAGATTAAACTGTCCTTGTTGGTATGATAAAGTAAGAAATGATTCGATAAATTCAACAATATATATATCTAAAAACAAAATGAGATTCGGAATTCACCCAACAACGAATTGTTAAATCAACCCCTTTGACATCAGCAAACCGCACAATTTTTCAATATCATGGCCCCGAATATGATGCAACAAATTCGACCCTCCAGGCGAATCTCAACCCTAAATAAGTAGCAAATAGTTTGAAATTATATTTTAAAGGGGGCCCCTTAGTTAGGGCTCTGCACGTCACAACAGCTGACATGACACCGGAAACGTGAAAATAGAAAAGCGGAAGTCAACCCCCGCGTATCAATCAAATGGCGATGACGCATGACGGTGGAAATAACAAATAGAATAATATTTCATGTTCTAGGGAGTCAGGGAATATTCGAAACATTTTACTGAGATGAAAACTGTTTAGAAAAATAATGATAGGTATACGTAATTATTATTATTATATTGGCGCTCTTTGGGGGAGGCCTATGTCCAGCAGTGGACTGCTATAGGCTGATGATGATGATGATGATACGTAATTATATTGAAAAGGATGAAATACATAGGGTTATTAATTTATCGGTATAAAAAGAGTGAAGTGAATAAGAAAATCAAATACATGATGTATTTGATTTTCTTATTCACTTCACTCTCATTATATCAGCCTATACTCGTCCAGGGCGACACCACAAAGAGCGGTCCTCATCATCATCATCAACCTATAGCAGTCCACTGCTGCACATAGGCCTCCCCCAATGAGCGCCATAGCGCCCTGTCTTCAGCTAGCCGCATCCAGCATCTACCTGCAGTCTTTCGCAGGTCGTCATCCCACCTGGTCGGAGGGCGTCCTACACTACGTTTACCGAGTCATAGTCTCGACTCAAGAACACGTTTGCCCCAGCGGCCATCGGTTCTTCGCGTGATATGGCCGGCCCACTGCCACTTCAGCCTGCTAATTCTTTGAGCTATGTCGAAAACCTTGGTTCTCTGTCGGATTTATTCGTTACGAATCCTATCCTTAAGAGAAACTCCGAGCATAGCTCTGTTGCGAGTTATATGCTGGCACAAAACTCTTTGTCAGGGCAAGCTCGCCTTTGTAATATCCTATTTAGTTAAGTGCTTTTTATGTATTATTGTGTGTAAAATAAAGAATAACATAAGAATTATAGGACCTGCCCACAGCCACCTCAGCTTACTATTTACCTACTATGTAAGTATTTATATCTGAAAAGTTGAAGATAGGATGACGAGGAACTAGCTATGTAGTTAAGTCTTTAAGGTTTTTTAGGAAGAACACGTTATAGAAGACATGAAGCAGCTGTTTAAAAATAAACTGTGCGCTTGTCTCGGTCTGTTAATCAGGTAGGTCGTAATATCCTTTGAATTAGAGTTATTTATCACTAATTTTATTATTACCATGTTTTAATACGGCGATACTTATCTGTGCATGTAACAAGTACCTATCTATAATCAACATTGGTAACTACCAATTTCTGGCGTAAGTAGGTAGGTAGGCCCTGCGCGTCTAGTATAATAAGGCGTTCAGAGTGCTACTGGGACTGCCCCGCTTCTGTAGCGCATCCGGGATGTTTGCAGAGTCCCGCGTTGATGACTTTTACGCAATCATCCGCAACAGAACAGCATCCCCGATGCGCCGTAAGGGGTGGCACCAGTAGCTATCTGAACGTTATAGCTGGAAGGCTGGACACGGACTGCGCTTTTATGAAGCACTGGACGCACACACATAATGCCATGCGTCTGTAAACGCAGGATGTGTCCCTTCCAATAAAAAAAAATGTTTTATTTTTAGTTTTGTAATTACATTATGTCTTAATTTACTCTTTACTCTTAACTCTCTATGGCTGTAACATGTATTTTGTGAAGCTGAATTAAATAAATTGAATTGAATATAACCCATGGCCAAGGTCGTCTTATTCTTAGAAATTTTAATACTAAATGTGTTCAAGGGCTTAAATTTTCTTGTGTTGTGTACATTTTCAGATTAGGTATTTATCTTTTGTTTTATTTTCTTTTGTTTTTTTGTGATAAAGAGATATGCCTACGAATAATAATATTTTCATTATGTTAACAAATCGCGAGTGTTCATTTTCATTGATGATGCGAACTGCCTCATTATTTAGGTATCAGTTTTTTTTATATAAATACCTAAAGCAATTGAAAGAAAAATCCAGACTTCGTTCTTTCATTTCTTTAGCTATTAGAAAATTGACAAATAAAAGCAAATATTCCAATTTCAATTTCGAATCATTTTAGGCAGTGCTTGCACTGTCCGCATGGCGTTATACCTAATATCGATTAGCGACCACACTCGCTTCTAACCATTCGAAAATCAAATTGTAAAATTCGAATAGTAAATGTCATCTCATAGATTGCCTCCGTGTTCGCCTACGCTTAGATTTACTACGAGTTAGATTTATTACGTTGGTAGCACTGCCTTGTCGCAATTAGCCGACGCTGTTGTTTGGATAGTGAAAGACAAATTGACAGAGTTACAGTAGCAAAGTGGATTTACGAACGCCTTTTACGTTTACAATTCTACCAATCAAAGGCAAGCAAAGTCGGTACTTAAAGTAAAGCTTGCTGTGTAGTAAACTGGTAAGTGCCTTTATTTCCAAATTAATTAGAATTTTACGTAATCTTCGAACATTTTAGAGTAAATGCTCTAAAAGTTAAAGTTAGTTTAATATATTCACTGCCCAGCCTCGACCGACACGGCGAAACGTTGCAACCCCCTCCGGGTTCGCAAGTCACCGCTATATTAAGCATCCAAAAATATGTAATATATCAAAGAAAATATTATAACACGACACTTTAAAACAATATCCTAAAAAACGAAGCGCCCTCGACTCGACATCAATGACTAGCAATCTCTCAAAAGTACGAAAAAAGAAAAGCTGTTTTTCCTCTTGAGATATCAATTTGAAAATATTACCGGTTAATCTGTCACATAGATACGCCCGGGGCCCGTGACGTAGAATACAATGGTAGGGGATGGAGAAATGTGTCACTTCTGCCACATTTATTTTGAGTGGCAACACTATGCGCCATTTTGATTGCCTGTTCATCCCACAGGGGAGAAAATAGGAAAATGTTACTTTGTAATGTTTTATAAACATATGTAGATAGAAAATTATTTATGGCACACATCATATTAGAAACGATATTCAATAAACAAATAAAAAAATTAAGTAACAATTGGCGGTCTTATCGCTCAAGAGCATCTCTACCAGACAACCATAGATGGATAGGATTGTTGGACGTACAAGGGAATCTGTGTGCTGCGTAAATTTTACTAAGTAATATTGGCCAAGTTGGTAATGGCCCAAAAAGCCAATGATTGGCAGTATTTTTGATACAGACTGGCTAAATGTCTAATCTGATAGATTGTGTCATTCTAAGCAAAACTTGTCAGAGAATATTAAACCAAAATCGTACACCAACAGAGCAAAATTCGCATTGCAAGTTAATTTCAAGTGACACGGTGGTTTCTGTCTCCCATATTTCTTCTATCCCGGGAAAAATGGCGAGGGGACACGACGACGGCAATCTTGTTAATTTATCAATTGTTTGTCTAAGTGGAAGTTAAGAGGAAAATTCTTCTTTATCTCTTTTCACGAAGGATAATTGTTTGGGGATGTCTCAATTTATTTTTTTGGGAGTTATGCTTTCAACGAGCTTGTTCATAAATGATTCGAAGCTTGAAGTGCTCGACCGGAATTGTTAGGATTTTTTGTTGTTGTAAAATTTATTAGAATTAAGTTTATCGTCATACACTTAATCATAGATACAAAATTAAGGGGTAGGAGGTGAGATCGCTCTCGGCAATAAGGCCGCCCTTTATACTTCCTCTATTCTAAGTATTTTTTTCTGTATTGTGAAAAAAAAACGAAAGAAGTAAAAAACTAAATGTTTATAATTTGTTAAAGATTTTTTTTTTATAATGGATGACCGTTGCTTCAGATGACATCCTCTTATACGTTTTTTACTTTGTATCTCGCTGCGGATAGATTGACTATGGAATACTAGCTTCTGCCCGCGGCTTCTCGTTCTCGTTCATTCGTTCAATAGTTATGACGCCGTCACCGCCTAAATATCTTACAACGGTACCAACTTACCGCTCTATGTATGTGTATATACTTTGAGTAGGATTACACTTAAATGTATGAAGGTGTATTGACCGATTAGGCAAAAAAGCCAATAAGGCGCTTAACAGGGGGAGGCCTGCGTCCAACAGTGGGCCAATATAACCTGTGGAGGTTGAGGTATATCGGTGTAGGTATAGGACAGATAAAAGTTGTACATACTACATTCAACCATTCTTTATTAACACTTTGAGTGCTGAAATCACACGGTATGTGTTTTCTACAAGTGACTAATATGCGTTAATCCACACTAGCGCAGCGGCTGAGAAAATACAGATCTTTGTGACTCAGCACAGCCGTAATATTTTTCGAACGAAACGCATGTGCGGCGCAACACAACCGCTGTGTAGAGCGGCAACACGAATTTTTTAGGTTAAAAAAAAGATCGCAGTCGTCGAAAAAAAATCTCAGTCAAAGTGTTAACTGTAAGTTTACAGGCTGATAGGGTGTGGTAGCATCCCTACCCGTTTTGGTATCAAACCTATATTTTTCCGTCACTCTATCGCATAGAACGTCGTGAAAAGCTCCAAGAAAACCCCCAAGAAAAATTCCTCTAATATTTCTCCATCCACAAAAACTGCGATCGTTTAAAAAGACAAAGTATCACACGTTAATCCCTCGGGTGCTAAAATCTTTTATCGCGAACCCCCGTTGATCCCCCTGGTTGCGCTTTTTTATTACTTTACAGGGGGTAACACGGGGACATTGTAATTGGTCTTTTGTTTTACAGGGGCACTTTTCGTTTTGTGCCGTTTTTTCGGTTTTAGACTCTGCTTGAGTATTGGCGATAGAGGGGTTATGGCGGTGGTGAAAAAATGACGGTTTTATAATTTTGGCTACAAAATAATAATTTTATCATAGGTAAATAAATAGTCACCGTGGGTGAAAACGGCCAACACCCCCTAAGGATAGAAAAACGAAAATAAATAACAATTGCGACATACACATAGCATCACTTAATACAAAAACATTAAGAACCCGAGATAAACTTATCGAATTAGAAACAGCAATCAACGAAATCTAATGGGACATTATTGGAGAACCTAAGCAAAATTAGAAGAACGAGTGGAAAGCCTTAGAGGAGGCCTTTGTCGAAGGACAAGCTGGAAAGAAGAAGGGAAAGAACTTAAACAACTATTGATGCTCTCTGAGCGCAGAGAGCATCAATAGTTGTTTAAGTTTATAAGTTAAGTTTTTATGAAATTTACTAAACTCTGTTACCAGCAATAAAGGCTTATTATTATTATAGGTAAATAAATAGTAGTAAGTAAATATATCACGCACAAGTTCCATCACCTAAGTGCTGATATGGATTATACAGAGGTAAATTAGAACTGAGAGCACGTAGGTCAAAAACATCAATATGTCTTAAAAAGATATTATTTAATTTGAATGAGGAATGAGAGATTCGATTTTGTTCTTCCATGTGAACTTGATCTTTCAAGTTGGTTCTCCTGCGATTCGACGTTGGCAATGCGACGCCACGGTCAATGGGTCTAGTATCAGTAGTCCGATGATTTAGGCCGATGAGACTTTTTAGTCTCATCAGTCCGATGATGCTGATCAATACAGATCATCGGACTTCTGAGCCTTTCAGTCCAATATTTACACATTTCGACTTTCCCAAAAAAAGAAATTTTCTTAACTTCATTTATTTCAGTTTATTTTTTCCAACATGCTAAATATAAAGCTATTTTATACAAAAAATATCGTGTTTAAGGAACAAATAATTGTATGCATAGAGGAAAACACGTTGCTGTCAAAGCAAAGCTTAGAGCCTCAGCAGAGGGATAGTGTTAGAAAACAATTTCCTTGAATCTGGTGAGTTGACTAGCTTATAACTTCAGATCTTTGAAAAGGAAATTGAGACTAGTTTGTCGAATTTTTTGGCAACACCTTGTTTGTGTCTACATCTAAGCCTTCTTCATGGTTTTATGCGAAACAAAAACTCCTCATTATAGAAAGAGATAAAAATCCAAAGCATAATATTTATTTTCGTCATCATTCGAAAACCTAACAACTGGAAGACCTCTGTGACGTAGCGAATGAAGGTCTGCCTGTGACGCATAATGTTGCAGGCGCATTCCCGCCTCGAGACAAATATTGTGTAGCCTATAATACAAAATACCTATTTATATGTATAATGGATTGTATTAAATTATATCAGTTATCTAACACCCATAGCTCTGCTTATTTTAAGGCTTTATGAAGCTATATGTGAATAATAAACTAACGTGTAATTTAGTTTCATACAATAATATCTGTAGGAACCCCTTATTGGGTGAAGGCCTCCTCCAAAGATGCCCATGTGTCTCTGTCCTGTGCGGTCTGTTTCCAGTTTGAGCCGGCTGTCCTTACGATCTCCTCATCCCAATGTGTTAGCGGTCTTCCTCTGCTCCTTTTACCTGGAGGACCTTTCCATAATGTCGCTTTTAGTGTCCATCTCTGATCCTTAAGTGGTAATATGTGGTAATATGTGAATAGTCCAGCATTAAAAAAAACCCGACTTTACCCTCTTCTTCCTCTTTACGATTGATAAGAGCTTGAAGCCCTATAGGTAACTATAGGCATTCAAGCTCTTATCAGTCGTCAATCGTGTCTACCCAGCAAAATTTCACATTTCATCAATATATTGTTTTTATCAAAACAGTTGCTAAATTCCACGGATCAATAAAGCCCCTTCTTATGTTTGTCTTAATACCAGCTCAGTAAACATTAAAAAGCAAGTAATAAAATAATAAATACCAGCGACCGGTCGAGTAAGGAGCTTACTGAAGCTTAAAATGTAGGTATTTAGGTACTAAGAGTTTGCGACGGGACAATGTAATGATATTAAAGTTGCGCAAGTCTATAACTTTAACAAACTTTTAGTAGTTTTTATAGTGGCGGTGGGCCGGCCATATCTCGCAAAGAACCGACGGCAGCTGGGGAAAACGTGTTCTTGAGTGGAGACCACGACTCGGTAAACGTATTGTAGGACGCCCTCCGACCGGGTGGGATGATGACCTGCGAAAGACAGCAGGTATATAGATGCTGGATGCGGCAAGCTGAAGACAGGGCGCTATGGCGCTCATTGGGGGAGGCCTATGTCCAGCAGTGGACTGCTATAGGCTGATGATGATCATGATAATACGATAAGTAATTTAGGTCATAGGTCATCTTTACTTAACTATAAAAAATCTGGATATTTCACACATTATCAGTCTGTCATCATCAGCCTATGTTAGTCCACAGCTGGACAACGACCTCTGGGCGCGAATGTCCGCCTGCGACGCAGGAGGTTGCTGGATCGATTCCCGCCTCGGGACAATTATGTGTACGATCTGCAGACATTCGTTCCGAGTGTTCTGATCGTTATCTATGTACCTACTCGTATAATAAAAAAATATCTATCTAAATAATGTATTGTATTATTTCAGTAACCTAGTACTCATAACACAAGCTCTGCTTAACTTGGGACTAGATGATGCTGTGTGGATTGTCCAACATTATTTATTTATTTAGCAAGCTGATTTAGTGTGAAATAATATGTTACTGGTTCCATTTATAACAGCCTCTGTTGGTGTTACGACAGTTGGCTCAATAAGAAGTTGGGAGCTGCTGACTTCGCTGACTTTTAATAGCGTAAATAATTAAAACTTGTTTTAAGGACGTGTTTATACGAAATCGAGGAAATAAAATATTAAATACGTTTAGGCCTAATACCGAATAGAAAAGAATAGAATAGAATGGAATAGAATGGAATGGAATGGAATGGAATGAAATGGAATGGAATGGAATGGAATGGAATGGAATGGAATGGAATGGAATGGAATGGAATGGAATGGAATGGAATGGAAAAACATTTATTTGAACACAGGCACAAAATACAGGCATAGAATAACAAACGGCAAATAAAGTAGTTATTATAAGTTTTAATCGATAATTAAGACAGCTTAATAAATTTTTTTAGTGATATTATTGCTGGATTCGATTAAATTAAAATCGATATTCGGTTTAACAATATTTTGGATTTTATTAATATTGAAATGATTGTTTGTCTTCACTACAAAAGAACTACAAAAACACATTAAAGTGCGTACCCTTAAATGTGATGGTACTTAATCGATTTGCCGTGAAATGAAATGTTGAAGAAACTTACCGTCTTTATTATATACATAGGATTACTAAAGGACTATAAAATCTGACTCACATAGGTTTGCTTTGAAGACTGTTAGGTACAGAATTTTTTTCTATCTTTTTTGGGCGTCTATACTAATATTATAAAGAGGAAATGTTTGATTTTTTGTTTGTTTTTTTGTATTGAATAGGCTCGGAAACTACTGGACCGATTTGAAAAATTCTTTCACCGTTGGGAAGCTACACCATCCCCGGTGAACATAGGCTATATTATATTTTCAAAAAGTTAGGGATCCGTACTAAAACCGTGCGAAGCCGGGAAGGTCTGCTAGTACATAATAAAACTTGGATTTTATTTTATTCTACTACCAAGTAGAAAAAAAAATCAAATTAAGTTTCTTTGAATTTACCGGAATAAAATCCACGAAATGAGAAACAGTCACAATGTCTAACTAATATGACGACCGATGTGGCGCGGTGGGCGATGGTCCGCCTGCGACGCAGAAGGTTGCGGGTTCGATTCCCGCCTCAGAACAATTGTGTGTACGATCTGAAGATATTTGTTCCGGGTGTTCTGGTCGTTTTCTATGTATAATAAAAAATATCTATCTATGTAATGTATTGTATTATGTATATCAGTTATCTAGTACCCATAACACAAGCTTTGCTTACCATGGGGCTAGATAATGCTGTGTGGATTGTCCAGCATTATTTATTTTATTATTATTATTTAATATTAGAAATGCGAAAGTTTGGACGTTTAGATGGATTTGTATTTAGATAGATTTTATTTGGTGGATTTAAATGTATGAATTGATACTGTTATATATACATTATATATACTGTATTATAGATAGATATAAAACCAAACCAACTACCTATCGATCGAAATGAACAAGAACGAACGAACGAAGGTAAAGAACGAGTTCCAAATCTTCGCAAAATATTGACTCGCATAAATGTGTAACTTTGTGAGATAAACCAGGCGTAATAACTTTACATTTGACTGCGGGGTGCAAACAAATTAAAGGATCCCCTAAGCGAGCAAAACAGTCTTTTCCTGCCGAAAAGTGCCTCCATATTGCAATTTTCTTATGAAATTGTAAAAAATGTGTTTGATACTTAAATCGATAGGGTAACTGAGTTTTGTACAACGCCAGCTCCAACAAGCAAACTGAAGTGGCAGTGGGCCGGCCATATCTCGCGAAGAAACTACAACCGCTGGAGCAAACGTGTTCCTGAGTGGAGACCACGACTCAGTAAACGTAGTGTCGTGTGGACGCCCTCCGACCAGGTGGGATGACGACCTGCGAAATACTGCAGGTAGATGCTGGATGCGTCAAGCTGAAGACATGGCGCTATGGCGCTCATTAGGGGAGGTCCAGAGCGATGGACTAATATATGTAGGCTGATGATGATGACCGCTAACCAAACAGATTCCAAACCACCGAACAGTAGCTATCTCATAAATGTAACCATAAACAAATCGTTGTCGTCGGCGCCCCTCGAGCCAGGGGTTTAGATGGGCACAGATAGGATGGGGTACAAAGGACCGCCTGTGATCGTTGGCGCGTGTGATCCGCACTAATATTCAGATCAGAACATTGTTTCCGTGCTGTGGCACAAGACTTTGACTTTTAATCAGTTAGCAAATATTTGCATAAACTTGCCGGGAGCATAGGATGTAAGAGATAGCTGGGATACTTCATATTGTAATGGAACTGGATGCGGCAAGCTGAAGACAGGGCGCTCATTAGGCGAGGCCTATGTCCAGCAGTAGACTGCTATAGGCATGATGATGATGATGTAATGGAAGAAACTTATTTTTTTTATTTATTTACCAACTTAAAATGATGTTCCAAAAAAGGCTTAATAACACCACAGATAATATGATAACACTAAGAAAACCACAAAGGTTTGTATGGGAAGTTATTAGCAAGTCAGCTGAGTAATTATGATTTAGGTTTCACAATATTATGCTAAGCTTATTTTCTAACTGTACATGCGACAAGTACAATGGGCGGCCTTATCCCTTAGAAGCGATCTCTTCCATGCAACCTTTGGATGGAAAGAATTATGTGAATTTAAGAAAGGCAGGGGATGTACCAAAGATAATCTAAATATGAACATAACATGAATACTTAAAAATAAATAATAAATAAATGTTACAAATACCAAATTAAAGAATAAGAATACTTAAGAAAAAAATATTTATTTCAAACTAAACAATAAAAGTAATTTATTTCATCTTTAAACTTATTTAAAGCACTTAGACATGTCGAAAAATTACATAAAATTTGTACAATGTACCTAGATCTCAATTATTAAGTATCAGAATTTTCTACACAAAATAAAGATGTGTCAGCCATAGCTTCCTCAATTGTATGTATAGTAAGATATTTTAATTAAATATACTAGGTACTAAAATAAATTAATGATGTTACGTAATAAATATTTTTAAACTTACGCGATCTGAACACATAATTATAAGTATTAATACAACGGGTATTTATCGCGTTTATTTACCTATTTTCCCGACGTTTCAACAGGTTTACACTCTGTCGTGGTCACGGGATGACTGGAGTACTGGAGTTACCGCCTCAGCGGCGCGGGGGCTAGTGTATTTGAAACTACCCTCACTTGGTTTTTGATAGTAGGCATGTCCATCCTGTTGAAACGTCGGGAAAATAGGAAAATAAACGCGACAAATACCCGTTGTATTAATACTTATAATTAAATGTTACGTAATATGTACGTTTATGGTAGAGTTCAAATATCTAGTATATGTACCAGCTGTTCTTAATCCATAACCTGGACACAGCATATCGAGGAGGTCTGTGCAATTGCATTAGGCTTGCGACGCGCCAGTGATTCCCGAATTGGTTATGGCTGAACGGTTTCTGGTATGTCACTTAAATCGCATGCAAAATTAGGTAGCTTGGGGGAGCGTGGTTTGGCCGATCAAAGAGATATCTGTGGTAATTGTTGTTACAATCAAAAGGGTTAAATAATAGCTATGTAGCTTTTGTACTCCTTAGGGTTTTACCAAACATCATCATCATCATCAGCTTATGTATTCCACTGCTGGACATAGGCCTCCCCCAATGAGCGCCATAGCGCCCTGTCTTCAGCTTGCCGCATCCAGTATCTATCTGCAGTCTTTCGCAGGTCATAATCCCACCTGGTTGGAGGGCGTCCTACACTACGTTTACCGAGTCGTGGTCTCCACTCAATAAGCTAAAAGCTGTAAGCTGTTTATATTGCATAGAATGAGCGTTTAAGTAAGAGGGTCGCGGGCAGCAGCGCCTCCTGCAGAACTATTTACAACCGAACTGCGATCCCCAACCCGTATGCCCAGCGTGAGGATTATGGGCATGTCCTCCCATGAGATAAAGTGAATAAGACGCTTATCAGGAGCTGGCCAGCAGTGGACCAATATAGACTGTGTACCAGTAAATTTAAATCTTCCAGAGTAAATACATGTTAAAACGACAAAAAAAAGTCTAAAAATGATTTGAAAAATATTTCGAAAAAACCACTTAAGTTTTTTATCCTTATTTCATTGACTTCACAACTTCGGTTTTCGGCACAGCGACCCATTTTTAAGAAAATAAAGTACATCAACTTGAAAAAACCAAGATGTGTTGCGGAGGCTGGGGGTTGCGGCGGAGGCTGCGGCTGCGGTTGCGGTACACTTGCTGCACCAAGATTTGTTAACGGCAAGCGAGATGTGTACCGGACCCGCCAACTAGTGTCATGTCATGTTGCGATATCTGTGTAGCCGCTTCTTCGTCAAGCATTGTGCTGTAATGTGAAAATATAGGAATTAAGACTGTTGGGGTTGAGGTTATTGAGGGAGCGTTTAAGTTTGATTATAATAGAATTGGCAATCATTCTGCAAGGATCAAAATCCGCTCCACCAACAGATAAAACCTTCTCAGGATTGAAACCGTAATTTCAAAGATAATTCCTTACACATCGAGCTATCCCATTACCCATCAGCATCAAAGACAGTAGCGCACAGTCGTATTCTCGAATTGCGTTGGTACAAGTAGGTACAGTCGCGGATAATACAGCAAAGATTTGCTCACGTACGCGTCCTACGTTTTGTCATTAATGTACAATTGCGTACACAAGTGGCGTGTTTGGACGACTGGCGACGTGCGGTACCAGATGATTGGTGCACGTACGGTGGTCATTATTGGACATCGTGATCGGCGGGTACAGGAGGGAATAAAAGTATCTTTTGACCAGTTCGCGAAATACACTAAAGAAAACACTATAAATTATCACCTTTAAGGATGAAGCATTAACAGATACCACAATGCACACCAAATAATAAAAATAAACAAATAAAACTAGACAATACATACGCCATCATTTAATCCCAAGCTAAGCAGATCTTGTGTTATGGGTACCAGATATTTAATACAGTAGATAGTTTTTTTTATACATAGATATCAGAACACCTGAAACATATATTTGCAGATCGTACACACAATTGTCCCGAATCGAAGCCGCAACCTCCTGCGTCCCAGGCGGACCTTCGCCGACCACGTCACAGAGGTCGTCCAAAATAAATATACAAATGAATAGATTTATGACTAAACATATATAAAACGGTTGTTATGTAGGATTCAATTAACTGAGTTAAAACAATACACAATCTCTGTCAAAGAACCTTTTAGGCAAGAAACAGCTTTTTGACAAGCTAAGGGTGACTCGATATCACTAGTCCAAGAAAATACATATTACTAAAAACTATAATTACAATAAAGCTGATTTTTTTAAATACTAGCTGCGCCCGCGGCTTCGCCCGCGTGGAAATCTATGTGTCAAATAGTTTATAAGCCTTCCTCCTGAATCACACTCTATGAAAAAAAACTGAATCAAAACCCGTTGCATAGTTTTAAAAGTCTAAGCATACATAGGGACAGATAGCGGGAAGCGCCTTCGTTTAATACTATGTAGTGATTGTGGCAAATTGGAGGAGTGTGTCCGTAAAATTGTTGTACACGAGTATACTCAAGTTTCTCATTGACATTATAGTCTCTGTGTTTTATTCTTATGATGAGACAATGACCACTGATTTTGAACTTAAATAATATTTTTTATCAATGCCTTGTAAATTTAAGGTCTTAAAACTCAAAAAATTTACAAGACATGCATCAAAGCTTATTTAATAGTTAGAAGGCAAATAGTAAGTATCAATTTATACATCATCAGCCTATAGCAGTCCACTGCTGGACATAGGCCTCCCCCAATGAGCGCCATAACGCCCTGTCTTCAGCTTGCCGCACCTAGCATCTACCTGCAGTTTTTCGCAGGTCATCATCCCACCAGGTCGGAGGGCGTCCTACACTACGTTTACCGAGTCGTGGTCGCCGCCGATTGTGCCACTAGAGTAAGTAAGTATTAAGATCTTTTATGATTATTATTTTTTATATTGATGGTGCAATAAAGGTATATTGTATTGTATTATATTTTATATCTAGGTATAAATTTTTCTTGCCTATCATTATTTCATTTTCTGTCCGATCAAATTCAAGACAGTTTAATCTAATATACTGCAGTATATTAGATTAAACTGTCTTGAATTTGATCGGACAGAAAATGAAATAATGATAGGCAAGAAAAATTTATACCTAGATATAAAATATAATACAATACAATATACCTTTATTGCACCATCAATATAAAAAATAATAATCATAAAAGATCTTAATACTTACTTACTCTAGTGGCACAATCGGCGGCGACCACATGGAATCTAATATATTCTATGTTTGTCGGAGTCATTACTCCTAGACCATCCGTAATAAGATTATTTTCCCAGCTAAAACAAAAGACACGATGAGATTATTACATACGCAATCAGCCTTGGAATGTGCCACAAAGGATGCGCAAGCGCATCCCATAGATTTTTCCACAATACAGCCTGACGGGTTCAAATTGAAAATTGACACTTAGATAGCTCACGATCTAGCAAAATTGACAACACAATTCTAATTTTAACATTACCTTTTCTCTTTCTAAGGTTTGATGGTAGAAAGAGAGGTGTGGAAAAGTGCTCAATTCAATTTCGAAATCACGATACAATCGAGTACTTACCCGCTACCAATATGAGAAGCGAAAATTGGTTGTAGCTATGATAGTGTGAACGGGTCTATACTTAATCCATAATACAGAGCTGCATAAGGAAGGCAACATAATGGAGAAGAACCAACTAAAAACAAAAACAAAAATAAACCTACACAGTCATACATTCGTAACTGGGTCTCAAATAACCTAAGTTATAATTTAAAGGGGTTAATGATTCTGAAAGAGATTTCATTTCGAAAACATGGATATTTTTTTTAAAATTAGGTATCACTCAAAACATTTTCAAATGTGATTCAAATGTTGAATTGAATCATAGAAATAGACAAGAGTTCTGGGCCGTAATTCTACTAAACTAATTGCTTCACCATAACTTAACAATGGTATCGTCACACACATTTTGTATTTAACCTTCGATGAAAAAAACTACAGATTCAAGGGACACGTGTCGAAAGTGTGGGTTGAAAGTATTCTATCAATATCTCCGAAAAATTATAAACCAACATGTATTTTGGTTTTTTATATTAACGGCTAACCCAACAAAGCTCTCCAAACTTTCGAGCCGTATCTCACAACCACCTTCATCGCCATATCATCAGCACCCAGTTATTTGCTCTCGAATCGTGTGAGAAAAACACCACAGGTTAGTTCAAAGCCCGAACTAGCAATTTCGACGCGAGCCGGAATGTCAAATGTTGTGAAACAAACTGTACTCACAAACTTAACTTTGCCATCGACAGCGTCACTAGCGTCGAGTATTTCGTAAGTATTAAAGAAAAGTTTTGAAGGAACGACATTAAGTTGGTTGTTGTCCAACTGTACGATAAAAGTTGGTGCTGTACGTGTGGACCCTACGTGAGTGTCGTTTGTTTGATTACAGTGGTATCGATAATTTTGTTCGTGATTGCAGCGACGGTGATGGGTGTTTGGAAATATTTTTTCTTTCTCTCGATTATGAATGAAAACCGAATCGACAGATTTTGAGATCTCTCGATTTTGTTCGGGTTGACTTGTTGTTATAAATATTTTCTGTATAGATATGGTATTGTGTTACCACTTTTTGTGTTTTATTGGCACTATAATTAACTATACCTACGATTTCATATATTTTTAGCAATCATTGAGTATTTTGATTCTCTACACGACATTGTTTGATTTAAAAACAGGGGACTGAAAAATACACTTGCCAAGACTTACGAAACTAAACGAAAACAAAAGCCACATGTCAAGATATTGCTTATCTTAATAGTCTCTCAACCACATACATGCCTTATGTATAATACCTAAGCCTATGCGAAGTTATAATACCCATGTCAGTCACTCATATCATAATTCAAAGAGACGTTTCAGCCGGCGTATGAACTACCAAAGGCTTTACCCAAACTAAACCTCCATACAACATCATGTCACTAGACACACGCTAACAAGAAGTCCTCTCACTTCACTGCTTGAAACATTTTGACGCCGTCATTTTGACAGCTCTTTTGGGCCACCGACTTTACTAAACGTTTGAATTTCAGCTTTTATTGTGAAGCAATAGAGTCTTGTCGGTATTTAAATGCAGTGTTAGATAGACACTCTACGAATTCCTTTATGCTATTATATCTTGAAGTTTCAAAAGGAGATAGTGAACCGTTTCAACAGTTGATAGGAGTGATATTAGACTGGAATTTTTCGTGTTAGATAAGATGTTTATGCTAAGAGTCAGAGTCATGAAGATGTCAGACAGTGGATCGAATGACACATAGCTAGAATTTGAATATATCTTGCTGAGAAGAAATTTCACTATTTTTGACAGGTTTGACAGGAGGCACGTAGGTCTCTGGCGAACGTCACACGCGACGGACAGACAGACAATGACATGCTTTTTGTTGGTATAGCACTTGAATGTTATTCGTTTATGTGTGATGGGTTTTTGGAACTTGTAATCAGATTTAATGTAGATTATATAAGAGATAATTATTTCTTTGACATTATTTTATGAAGCCTAAAATATTAAAGACGACTGCAGGTAGATGCTGGATGCGGCAAGCTGAAGAAAGGGCGCTATGGCGCTCATTGGGGGAGGCCTATGTCCAGCAGTGGACTGCTATAGGGTGATGATGATGATGATGAATAATATTATCCCTTATTTGAAATAATTTTGCACGCCCTGATGAGGCAGAATGTATATCGCTTTATTATTAGGACAAAAATCTATTGTACCGACATTCTAGCTAATAAATGATCTATACTAATTACTAATATTATAAAGAGGAAAGGTTTGATTTTTTGTTTGTTTGTTTGTAATGAATAGGCTCCGAAACTACTAGACCGATTTGAAAAATTATTTCACCGTTGGGAAGCTACACTATTCCCTGTGAACATAGCCTATATTATATTTTCATAAAAAGGGATAGGTTAGGGATCCGTACTAAAACCGTGCGAAGCCGGGAAGGTCCGCTAGTAAAATATATATTTTACTAGCGTTTTATTTTGTTTTGTGTGGTGTAATAAAGTGTTATCTATCTATCTATCAATATTTTCAGACCTTACAGGATTCTTGGACACGTCAAACTATTTCAATGTAGAAATCTACAAAACACATTTTTATCTTCACTACGGTACTTTCAAATACAAATAAGTTCCTTTTCAAGGTACTACTATTAGCTATCCACAGGCAACGGTTATCACATACTTGACCTCTAACCAATAATTTTGCCTTGTCCAATAAAAAACTGTTTTGATACGTGATCCTAGAGCAAAGCATCAAGACATGTCATTACACTAATAGTTAGTTTGAACAAGAAGATTGCAGTGAAATTGTCATGGACATGACTTCAAGTTGACTTTTGATTTATTTTACGAACATGTCCGCCACAAGGGCGTAGAGATGGACTAAAAAAAAACTACTACGACTAAGCTGGAAGTGAGGTACTTTAAAATTGCCTTTGGATTCTAATATAATACGAACTCATAGCGCCGCTGTTGACAAAAAAAAAAATGAAAAAAAAATGAAATATATAGAGAAAAAGATGAAAAGATGACAGAAAATATGGAATCGTTTTATGTTTGACTAGCTGCGCCCCGCGGTTTCACCCGCATAGTGATAGATATTTTAGATAATATACTATAATGTATATCTTTATGAATTGTAGCATATTATGTGTTATTCTGATATGTAAGCTATATTATTGTGAAGTTTCATTAAAGTCCATTGAGTAGTTTTTACGTGAAATAAATAAATAAATAATACTGGACAATTCACACAGCATTATCTAGCCCCATGGTAAGCAGAGCTTGTGTTATGGGTACTAGATAACTGATATACATAATACAATACATTACATAGATAGATATTTTTTTATTATATATAGAAAACGACCAGAACACCCGAAACAAATATCTGCAGATCGTACACACAATTGTTCCGAGGCGGGAATCGAACCCGCAACCTCCTGCGTCGCAGGCGGACCTTCGCCCACCGCGCCACATCGGACGTCGAAAGAGTAACAAACATCCATCCATACTTACAAACTTTCGCGTTTATAATATTAGTAGGATAGGGGGTTTGAACATCATACATCAAAGTGCTTTGTTCCTGTGGACCTTCTTGTACATGTCATAAACATCCAATGGCTTTAGTAAAACTAGGGAATGTGAAAAAAGTGATTACTTTGATTTTCTGTTCACTTCAATCTTTTTGAGGTGTAAAGAAGCGAACAAGAAACGTTCACCTTGTTAGTTTTCGAGTCTGAGCTAAACTCATCCCAAGTTCAGACTATTACCTACTCGTTTCAAGTTAAGTCAGGACTGCTATTTGTGGCATCGTATGGGGAAGTCCTATGTCCAGCAGTGGACGCTGATATGATGATGATAGTTCGTCACGATTAACTTAGACTCTATTATCTCTTACTTTTTCGTAAATTAAAAACAAAACTTTTAGTACAGAGGTCATAAGTGAAATTTCAAATCATGTCACCCCAATCAACAAACCAGTTCTTGTTTAGAAGATTAAGAAGGCACCAATTACCGGCACGAAGATAAGTACAGAGAGCACCATCGATAAGTAACGCCCTTGTTAAGTTTTAAGATTATATTTTACAAATACAATATACATACCTGTAAAATTAAGATACTTAACTGTTCCTTAAGACGACCGATGTGGCGCGGTGGGCGAAGGTCCGCCTGCGACGCAGGAGGTTGCGGGTTCGATTCCCGCCTCGGAAAATTGTGTGTACGATCTGCAGATATTTGTTCCGGGTGTTCTGGTCGTTTTCTATGTATAATAAAAAATATCTATCTATGTAATATATTGTATTATGTATATCAGTTATCTAGTACCCATAACACAAGCTCTGCTTACCATGGGGCTAGATAATGATGTGTGAATTGTCCAGCATTATTTATTATTTATTTATTATTAAGACAACCGTGTCGATGTTCGTCCATTACTGGACATAGGCTGTAGGTATGAGCGCCATAGCGGCCTGTCTTCAGCCTGACGCATCCAGCATCTGCCTGCAGTCTGCAATCGATTCAGATTTCACTAAAGCTAAATTACATTTACTGCTTCACAGCCGCTTCTGGAACCGACAACTGACGGGGTAAAAGTTTTCTTGAGTGGAGACCGTGGCTCAGTAAACGTAGTGTAGGACGCCCTCCGGCCAGCTTGGATGACGATCTGCGAAAGACTGATATAATAGAAAGAATCTCAAATCGACAAGTTCTTTATATTGTTTTTATGTATACTAGTGACCCGCCCCAGCTTCAAACGATTTTTGATATAATTATGTAGGTATACGAGTACATATAAACCTTCCTGAACTGGAATCTCAATATGTACCTACTGGACTTATTTCCAAACTAGCGGACCTTCCCGGCTTCGCACGGTTTTAGTACGGATCCCTAACTTTTTTGAAAATATAATATAGCCTATGTTCACCGGGGATAGTGTAGCTTCCCAACGGTGAAAGAATTTTTCAAATCGGTCCAGTAGTTTCGGAGCCTATTCATTACAAACAAACAAACAAAAAATCAAACCTTTCCTGTTTATAATATTAGTTTAGATGTAAACTACAAATTAATTATGTCATGTGATTGTAATTATTCCTTTTTTAGTAATAAAATTTTATTATTATTCCTTTTGAATAAATTAAATTAATCGAATTAATTAATCTATTAAAAACCGCATCGAAATACGTTGCGTAGTTTAAAGATGAGCATACATAGGGATAGACAGACAGCAGGAAGCGACTTTGTTTTATACTATGTAGTGATTTATTTTTTATGTATGATATAAACGGACCGTAGAATAACTTAAATATGATCTCTTACTTTTCTATGATCTGAAATAAATAATTATTATTTTTAGGTTCAGTACCTGCTGTGTGATTTCTTGTCTGTTTTGCAGATACTAAAAAATCGAGTAAGTACTTATAGGTTTTCTATGTATAATAAAAAATATCTATCTATGTAATGTATTGTATTATGTATATCAGTTATCTAGTACCCATAATACAAGCTCTGCTTACCATGGGGCTAGATGATACAGTGTGGATTGTCCAGCATTATTTATTATTATTATAGGTACCATAAATTTCGGAATCTGACTCTTATGTATCTCTTATCATCGGTGGTATATGGTGGTCGTGGTGGAGACAGGAAATACCACACCACCCACCGATGTAGCTGTCTGTACCAACCAACTACTAAATTAGAAATCTTAGTTACAGTTCCACCTGTAACCTCTGAGGACCTGTTCTGATGATGAATGGCGTCCGTCTCATTAGCCGGGTACACTCGTGGCATCAATTTGCACGCCACGATGCGCCTGCGTTGGTACAGTCACGAACTGATTTTATTTCGCTTGCAGAGGATTCTTAGCACTTATTTGAATCTTTTAAATTAATTTATCCCATTGTTCCGTTTTATTTATTTATTTTATTTTTACAATTTAAGGACAACTTTAGCTAGATAAAGATAAGATACAGAGAATATTTAACTTAAAGCCCATTAGAAGTTTCCACATATATGTACATAGGTATAGTTTGCCCGAAACCGCTGTACCGCGCCTGAGGTATGCGAGCGGCGAGACGGGGGGGGAAATATCGGCCGCTCCGATCCATCAGTCTGCCGTCAACGCGTACTCTTGCTCTTTTTTCCTCGCCCCCCACCTCGCCGCACTTTCCTAAGGAGCGGTACAGCGGTTTCGGTCAAACTATAACAACAATATTGTGTGTTGTTCTTAAACAACATATTGTCACAAAGGTCTAAATAAAATGCGAGTCGACTCGCACTCTCTCAGGGTTCCGTACAATCGTATAAAACTATTTCGCAAAATAAAACATAAAAAAAACAGATTTTTGATCGATCGTAAACAAATAAAAAGCCATCATGACGCGGTCACCCATCCAAGTACTGACCGCGCCCAACGTTGCTGATCGGTACTCAATGAGGAATGGACGTTGGCCCTCTAAAAAAAACCTGTAAATTTACTTTATTTTTATTTATTTAATTTCTATTCATTTGTTAAAGCGTTAAAAGAAATACACATTTTGTCAAAATTTCAACTTCATATTACGGTTCAGCCTTGGCAAATGTAGAGCAAAAATAGCCAAAAAAATTAGTATGGGAGCCCCCTTTAGTATGACTTTATTTATTTATTTTTATTATTTCTCGTTATAGCGTGAGAGAAGATATCTATAGCAAACATTAGGCTTCGTGTACCGACTAAGTACCAGCGCTATAGGTAAGCCTTATTTTAAAAGATTCATTACCAACTTGAAATATCAGATGGTCATCAGAATTACTTCTGTAACCTGTCACTTATTCGCCGAAATGCTGATGACATTTTGATGGAACTTTGCATTTGCTTTACATTTATTACTTCGCAGCGGGAATTAAAATATTGTTATTTTCATTGATATAAAGAATCACTGGATGTGGTTTAGTGTTAAAGGGAAGGAAAAGTGACTACGTTATTTTCAAGGCTTACATAAAGTAAATTGAAGTTTCTGTCTGAGTATCATATTAATTTTTTAATTAATACATTGTTAGCTAATTTTAAATTGTTAAATTGTTAGCTATTGTAGTGTAGGTCCGACCAGGTGGGATGACGACTTGCGAAAGACTGCAGGTAGATGCTGGATGCGGCAAGCTGAAGACAGGGCGCTATGGCGCTCATTGGGGGAGGCCTATGTCCAGCAGTGGACTGATATAGGCTGATGATGATTGTTAGCTAAACAAACCATTTCAATAGGTTCATTCACGTCGATTCACAATACGGTATACTTTCTGTTTTTGTGTTGTTATTAAACCAAATAGTATTTGTTTATTTGTACCTAATTATGAACAGTTATTTTTTATATATAAAAACCTCTCTAGAAAATTTTCTGGGAAAACCTACATATTTTTTTAACTATGGCCGAATAAAAGATTGTCCGCAATTTTACGTGATGGAAATTGAAGATTTTGTCGACACGGTGTATCACGAAGGTCCATAAGACACCAATTCCATTAATTCTAACTCCTTTCAAACTCAATAATAAAACAGGCCTCCGATCCACCGATAATTTTTCAACACACCATCTAAGTACCTAATACGATCATAGGTAGAAAATAAGCTAACGCATAGTTCATCCCCCAGTCACTGAAAAAACTACTTTACTGCACAACACTTAAAACCTAAAATCCATTGATCATTCGATCCAGCTACATTAAACACTGCTATGACGAAATCAACCGTATTTTTTAAACTTTAAGGTATATTTTAGATAGATGTTTGAGCTGAACTGATGCTAGTTCTTTGAAGAATCGTGACTGGGCCATCCAAAGCACCTGACGTTGTAGTTAATGTAACCAAGCAACGCAAGATCTTCTTAAATACCGGTGTTGGTTTAACTGAAGGTAAGGTCTGAGAGATAAGCGACGTTTAAAGGATTGTCGTTTTTGACAGAAGTTTAACTGGTTACCTTTGCGGTTGACCTGTTAAACAAGAACATATCAATATATTATTTGTTTATAAGGTGACGGACGCACTGGTTCTCATTGACGGAGGCCTATGCCCAGCAGTGGACTGCTAAAGGCTGATGATGATGATGATACAAGGTGTCATGAAACTTGTGTACTAAGCCTAGAAGGTGATTTAGGACACCGAGGTTATCAACTTATGTAGTATGTTCTAGCATTTTTAATATCAAACAATTTTACAATTTATTGAAAAAATTATATTTTTTTCTTCATAATCGAGTTCTTATACGTGCATTCGTACATTACTGTAATTGTTTTGAAATTTCAAAGAATTAACGGAATAATTTTGTAAAAATTTCATGACAAACATTGGTTTTGTTGAAAAAACCAGAAAAAATGTGATATATTTTTATAGGTAGGTAGATTTTTATCGATCTTGCAACGGCTGCAATTGCAACATCATAAGGTTTGAAATATAAATAGCTCCAATAAATTAGGTGTGAAAACACCAGGTTGTATGGAATCGGTCTTAGACGACCACGACGCGACGGTCGCATGTCGTCTTAAACCATAAAGATTATGATTCAAAATTTAACGGAACGTCATAATTTTTAGGGTACTGTGTAATTTCATAGCATATGAAAAAAAATCTACTAGCTGTTCCCTGCAGTTTCACCCGCGTTAAACTCGAATTCCACATTTCCAGGACCTAAAGTAGACTATGTTACTTCACGTCCTTTCTGTTACTATTGTAAATTCTGACCTATACGGAAAAAAAAGTGATCTGACGAAAGCGGAATCTGACGGATGAGGAATCACGAGAATTGCTGTTTTGTCACCAGTTTCAAAATTCTGACCTATACGGAAAAAAAAAGTGATCTGACGAAAGTGGAATCTGACGGATGTGTTCTAAATCCTAAAATCAAGTCGATTGGTAGCTTTCTTAGGTCTTCTTATTTATCGGGTATTTTTTTAAACGTATGGTAAGATTTTTGTTCACATCCATGATATTTTTTTAAAAGTTTGTTAGTATTTGTTAATTGATTGAAAATGTTACCTACCAAATATTTTTCCAAATGTTGTATTAAATTTTCTATGACAATTGTCATAGAAAATGTTAGATATATTTTTTGTAAGGTTTTTTATAAGTTCTTTGCAAACGTTGGGCAGTTTTGTGGCTAGGTGAGATTGTGTGGAATGTCCAACAATTTTTTCTTATACAGAACTCTTTGTTAACAAATGGTACTCTCGCTTGGCTGATTATGTATAATAATTTCGTGACGTGATCTTACCTCGAGTAAGAAGATTAATTTACATAAATAAACTAAATAACACTGTAGATGGTACCTACCTATGCAATATTGGACCGTATAAAACTGAGTGTTGATTTTAGGAAGTAATAAAAGCTGAGTATTCCTGGATCACCTGAGTTATAAATGTGAGTTTTACATCAAGGTCACTAGATGGCGCTACTTTCCGCAGCTAGATCCGCACTACTTTCCACGACTAGATCGCGCTGTCATTAAGGCCACGTTATTCGAAATCATGCAATCTTAGATTCAGTTTTAAACCATCAAATATCCTTTGTTTTGATCGGAAAAAAATATATGTTGTAGTTGGATATATACTATAGAGCATTCTACGGTTCAAAACACGATATTTATCACTTCACCTGATGATAAAAAATCTCGAAAAAAGGTTAGTTTTTATTTGGTTTCTCGTTGTACTTCAAGTGTATAAACGTTGTACTCTCAAAAAATATGTCAGAAAATAGGCAACGAAGTTTAGAAGGGCATTCTCCGGTTAGTTTTTCTCAAAATAATTTTGTATTTTTTTAAAACGAATAATTATAGAATATAAGTACTCCGCGCTCAAGCGGCCTGCTTCAGTAGCCCGCCGGGCCTTGTCGAGGTAGGACCTGTGTCGCTCTTGCCGGCTCCCAGTACCCCCCGTGAATCGATCGATTTACCGTTTAAGAAAGAATTTAAAAATGGCAAATAAATATAAAAGTATCCAGACGAAAACTACGGAATCTTAAAATAGAAATAAGGTTATATATATATTACATATACTTATTTACTATCAACTACCTGAAACAGTCAACAAAAGGAGGGTAGCGTACAGACATAACAGTAGCGCAACTGTATGATCATTTTTGTTCAGTACATTTTTAACTTTGCAGCTCATCGATGCCAAGATACAAGGGCACGTTTAAAAAAAACAGCAAGTGAACAGTAATTAACTACCTACTGGGTACTCGATTAAATAAAAAGGTTCTAGGGCTTTACTATACAGGGTGCTACGGACAGGGTCTACTAAGCCGAAAAGGGGTGATTCTGGACATCGAGGGGGTCAATTTTTTGTTTGTTATAGGATTTTAAAAAAAATATAGTGTCGGTTTTTCTTCATTAGCTGGATTGCCTGTGACGTCACAACCTGTTTGACATAATTGTTCTCCTTGATGGTAAAGGGGGAGGTATATTTTTTTTTGCGGAATCGTGTAGGTGGTGTCGGAATGACCTAGGAAAAATTCCGACTTTTTGAGATTTGCCCCCCAGAACCCCATAGAGGGGACCCAAACGGAGTCATATTAACTACTATTTTCCAAGGGGTTGTATAGAGGGGTACTAGTGATATTGATTGCAAAAAAGTTGTTGCCCCCTTTGGCCCCCCAGAACCAAGGGGGTTCTGGGGTTGAGGTTGCTACCAGATGCCGTCGTGATAGGGTGTTTATTGCGGTATAATATAAAGGGTTTCTTTTGTATTGGAGAAAAAAAACCCTATTGCCCCTATTTTCACCCCCCCTTTTGATATCTCCCAAACGAAGCAACTTAGAAGACAATTTTTTTCACAATCATATAGAGAAAGTCGAGTAATTACGAATTCAAAAATAAATTTACGTCCCTTGCCCCTTTAGACCCCCCCCCCCCCCTTTTTTATAAAAAAAAAACAAAATTTGGCCTATTTTTGAACTTTTTTTCGTGTGGAGGCGAGCCGCAATACGACTATGGAGAACAGACTAATTTTTTTCGACTAATTTGAGGATGAGGATTTCGAATCTGACGTCGGCGGGGTCGAATTACGTTGAGCGAAGCGAACCGCAATTCGACACCGCTCGCCTTGCTATGTGACAGCACACACACCCACTGATATACATAACGAAACAAAAACGAAATATATTACATTTATTTTATCTAATGTTAAATAAGTTAAGGCTGATGTAAACGTAAAAGGAGAAACGTTAGAATCACCTTGGTTAGATAATAAACATAAATGGGACCCGCATATAGATAAGCTACCGAAGAGACTTAGTTCTGCGGCGTATACCGTCAAAAAAATCCGTCACCTTACAGACGCTGATATTTCTAGACTTGTCTATTTCAGCTACTTCCATAGTGTTATGTCTTATGGCATACTGCTGTGCGGGAACGCTGCAGATATTAACAGGGTCAGATCCGGCATTGAACCTGTTGATCACTGAGACATCTCTGAATATGTGCTTGCTATCTGCCATGATAAAGTCGATCTTATTTTTTGTCAGTTTCGGGCTTTCCCATGTCGAAGTGGACACGGCTTACAGGGTAAACCGAAGTTTACTCTGTAAAACGATAAATGTGTTATTTTATTAAGAAACTATAAAACTGATTAAAATTCTTGATTTTATTTGAATAAAATTATGCTGCAATCAGACCAAACCCCAGTCTAGCTGCTGTTGTGTGTGTTGAATTGATATTGTATTATTTTCAATCAATGTTAAAAAAATATTCTAATATTTAGCGCTAAAAATATTAATTTTATCGAATAGTAAAATTAAACGAATAGTGCAAATACTTGTTCTACATTTTAAATAAAGCAATTTGTGTTATTTAATAAATGAATTTTAATTTTTATTACTATTACTTTTATTTATTTACTATTTATCTAAAGACTACAAACCTTAAAACAAAATTGGTCATTTGAAAAAACTATGTAATCTTACTTAAACTTGTTTTCATAATTTATAATTAATAAATTCGCATTTAGGGACTGGTACATTGGAGTTAAACTACTGTTACAAATTATACTGTGCACGACAGCGTGGCGCGAGCGGCGCGGCGCGAGGTCAGCGAGTTCATTTGAAGTTTGTATTCGCGCGACTTGCCACGCGGGGAGGGAAGTATCGTTAAATGCCTACTGCGCTCAAAGATCCTGGCCTTAATGAGATTTTATCTATATAACATCATTGGCTGTCTTTGTCAAATCGGCAACAATTCATTTGGCGAGCGACCCAAGTCCCGTGGAACATTTTGTATGATGTTTTATTCCAGGCCAAGAACAACCTGTAAGCAAAATTTCAACCCGTATGGTGATTATGTAACTCGCGACCGGTTTGCGACAGGTGTAAATTAAGCTATCAGTGCTGTCAAACGCCAATTTTCAAACTAATACAAAATATCTACCTACCTTTAGACTCGATACTCGTATTAAACCGATTGGTTAGAAGAATTCGGTTCTAGTGATGATGATAAGTCTATACTTCGGTGCTCTCTCCAAAAACAAAACAAACTGCAGCTAGGCACGTAATAACGACGGCATTTTTTCATAATGCACGTACGAGAGGGCACGGTCGTGACCAGCTCTTGACAGCTACTTTTTACCCTCATGCTCGTTTTGCGCTGCGTAGATTGCTCCCTTTGTCTACTCGTATTTACGTGCTGGATGCACCTTATTCGCGAGCATCAATGGTGGGGTACTAGATAGATGGGTCGGCTCGAAAAAATGGCGTAGGTAACAGTTTTCGACTCTGAGTTTAGAGTTCTACCGAAGGGTAGAATAGGTGAATTATTTTGACTATAGTTTCATTTAAGCGATCGGTATGGTGATTATGTAACTCGCGACCGGTTTGCGACAGGCGTAAATTAAGCAATCAGTGCTGTCAAACGCCAATTTTGACCAATTTTGACGTTGTACCTAGCTGGTGTCAAACTAACACAAAATTGACGTTTGAAAGCACTGATTGCTTAATTTACGTCTGTCGCAAACCGGTCGCGAGTTGCATAATCACCCGGCGGCGGGTTCTTTTAACAATAAATTTTAACAGATAAGATGGCTCTTTTAGTTTGGGATTGCAAATTAAAATGGCTTAAACCGTGCATAGTTTGGCTTATTCTAGTTTTTTCTCCTGAAATATAAGGGAGAAAACTAGAATTGATTATTGTTCGATACCAGTTTTCCCCACACGTATTTAGAATATGTACCTCTAAGTAGTCATTGTGTCAATAAACCATGAACAAACAAAGAAAATTACAATCAAAGAAAAAAAGAAATTAGAATAGTATCTGAGTATCAACACAAATGTATAGAATAGAACACATAGGCCACCAGCTCAGCATTAAATATTCGATTTGGCATGGTTTCCCAATAACAACCTCTATTCTGCCGCGAAACATCCCTGCCATATTATAGAGTTCTAAGGTAAAAAGGATTTCTTATGTTATTTAGACGCATCATTGCAGAATAAATGCGAAAATCGAGAATAAATCTAGATTTTCGCAAAGCCCCTTCTGCAAGCTAAATCTCTGTCAATAATCACGTGTTGTCCCGTCTGGTCTTGTCTCCGAAGAATGCTATGGGAACGGGTAGCGCTCCCATACCCGGGTTACAACTTACATGACACGAAATTATTGAGATACAACTCCCTATTACCCCATTACACACGGACTATGTTTAAGATACCTGTACGCTTTTTTCGATAAAACCTCTTTTTTGCGAGCTTGATTTACGTTTTTGAAAGTAGAATCGACCTATGAGAATGCCGCCGTGCGCTATCAAAAGGGTAGGTGCAGTTAAAGTACCTTTTAAGGTCATAAATATTTTTGTGAGAAGGTTTGTTTATTATTTTGTGGTATGAAACCCGTACAATGTAAATATGTAATTTTCAATGTTTTTCTATCTACTTTATTGGTTACTTACAAGATATTTTTATGTGTGTTCTTGAGTGGAGACCACGACTCGGTAAACGTAGTGTAGGATGCCCTCCGATCAGGTGGGATGACGACCTGCGAAAGACTGATAGATGCTGGTTGCATCAAGCTGAAGACAGGGCGGTGTGGCGCTCATTGCGGAAGGCCTATGTCCAGCGCGGACTAACATAGGCTGATGATGATTATGATTAGATATTTTTATATTAATTAAATAAAACTAAAACAACATTATGAGTCATTTTACGGTGCAACTGAAGTGAGGAAGTGCAGTACAGTCAGCGACAGCGGCATGTGAAAGTGATTAGCGCTGCACAGAGCCGCTTTGTCGCGGACAATGCTGCGTTGTGCTGGAGGAACGGGGAGAGTGGGCTAAGGTGGTTTTATTACAGAAATAAAGGATATGGCGGTTTCTTTAAGTAAAGATAGTGTAGATATTGTTGTGGCTGATAATATACAGAAATTTTAATAATATCCCACAATTTAAAAATTATTATAATATAATTAGGTATTACCCTGAGTGTGAAAGCTTACGCACTTAAATAACAAAAACCAGAAAATATTATAATAGTGGCAAAAAGAACTACTGTAGTAGATTAAGGTTAAGTTCCAAATGGGTAAGCAAGCAGATTATCTAGAAATTGGATTTCTCTTTATATTTTATTTTCTTTTAATGTACCTATTCTTTAAGTCCTTTTTTTGTCAAAGTTGATTGAAGCTTTTTCTTACAACTTTGGTCAAAATTATCTTGAGGAAACTAACGTAACCGATACGTGATCTGTGATCCGCATTTACTTTTTAAAATGTTAATCTTTCCGTCGTAGCTTTTCAAGCAAACCCCACTCTCCCCAGACGGCGGCGATGTCGCGTGCGATCAAATTTCCAGCACAACGGCTCTTTGTCCTTCGAGCCAAGAACAAAAACACCGTGTTAGCGGCACTTCGCGCTGCAATTCCACGACCCTTCTGCTAATTACCCCCTTTTAACCACCAGCCAACCAGACCCTAACCACCAGCACCCAAAACTAAAACGAGAGACCAGCATAAAATGGCTATAACACTTATCCACCAATTTATCAGAAACCGTGATCGCCACTCGAGCGTGGGATATCAACGGTCCGGTTAAAATAGTCGGTGTTCAGTGCCAAATTTACTGAAACCACTGGTAATTGCAAGACAATGCGATACGAGTCATAAACGTTTGACGGGGCTATGCGAAGGTGTCGACAGTGAGTCAGTTTGTTTGACGCTCTGTGGCGCCGTTGTTCTAATAGGACTTCAATTTTAGGTCATCCGTTTGTTAATAATTAAGGCGAATGTGAAGAAAGAAGGAAAGAAAGCAGCACACAATCAAGTGTAATTTTTTTTTGTGATTAACCTTATGAGGAATGTTTAAGGTTATTGTTATGTATAGCTGGCGTAATTGGGTATTTTACTCTGTGTGAGAAAAATTCTAAAAATATATTATTGAGATTGCTGAGACCAAAAGTAGTCAGAAAATGATAGTTTTAGTAGGTATATAAAATAACAAATTATTTTCAAGTTTTCAGTGTTTTTAAGAACATGAAATAGTAGGCAGAATGTTATTGCGTCATACGGCTGTTTAGATAAACTAAAAAAGTATCAACTGTCATCAACAAAATCAGCGTATTTCTTTAGGTAAGGTACCTACATTGTCAACTAATGTCAAATACACAGAGCAATATGGCGTCCACCGCGGCACTTTCGTCCAGCGTTTTCGTCAAATTATGCGTGAAACTTGAAAGTAGGAAGTACCTTAAAGTACATAAGTACTAGGTAGGTATCCAGCATCAAAATATCGTTAAAATGGCATTGAAATAAAACCACCTTATCAGTATTTCATTTGTTAATGTTTAATAACTTGTACAACCGCTACTCAAACTGACCATAGAAATAAAAATAACCAAACAACACAATCAATTGCAAAATGAACAAAATGCTCCAATTATATTCCCAAATCCTCATAAACATTTTCAATGTAATACAAGCAGGAAATCAAACCCAATATTTGTACAACCACTCGTAACAAGTACGTAAAGTACCTTCTCACAAGAGAATAATCACTAACAGCGAACTCAGACCCTCAAAAAAAGGTCGACAAAAACACCGAACTCAAACGGTGCATGAAATATAGAAAAAAATTACGCAAGTGAACAACCGTCCTATTGAATGCATCATAAAAATATGATTGACATGTTTCTTAATATGACATCTTTTCCGACCGGTGATATTTTTTTGTCGCCCGTTTTGCCCCTATTTCCTTTACTTCTAAAGCGTGACATCGAACAATTAATCTAACACTAACTTTAAACCTTCAACAGATGTGATAGAGTCGTTTTTGGAATGGATTTTGAGTAAACGAATGACAAAACAGTTCTACAGATTCTATTAGAAAGGAGATATTAAGTCCTCAGTAATTCAATTACCTCTTTGTCATATTTAGGATGTGGATTATATTTCTATTGAGCCGCCATGTTTTAGCCCGAATTGTGATTATGTACAAAGGGATAGTCTCTCTTTTGTGCTTTTGTTTAGTTATGTAGTTGTGAAGACACCGCTTGGTTGAGTTTTCTATTTTGTTTGTGTTATGCAACTATTATCACAAATTTTAAGAAAAATTATACTAGAAAATGAATTCTAGTCTAAATTCTTTGTAATCTCTGCATCATAACTAACATTTTCCGACTACGTTTTGCTTAAGCTTTCTCGATAATCAACAAGACAAGCTTAGCATAAGATAATGAGTGTTTTGGTTCTTACATCGTAAATTTCTATCTTCTTTAATAAATAAATAACATATTTAGAGTAAACTCTATTGACGTTGCACCAATTGATCCGAACAAAGTCATTTAAATCAAAGATGAACTCTTTGACTTAAATGATTTTGTTCGGGTCAGTTGTCAGCTGCAATTTAAATATTCGATTTTAGAATATTTAAATATTCGAAATTGAATGATTCAATTGCCAGTATAAAGCACCAGTTTCTCGACACACGTACAGTTGACCACACATATTTATTTCAAGCTCTGGTAAAACGCCCATTTTTGTATGTTTTTAGCTAGATCTGCAAATAATAAGAAGAAAGTCGCAACACCAAATAGGTACCTTATTAATAAATAAAATAAAAGAACCTTTTATTCCATAACCAGTAGATATGTAGATACTTAAAATAATCATATCAAATATTTAATAACAAATTATAAAGATAAAGTAATTAGATTAAAATAATGTATTAAAAAAAACATGCATTGGTTTTATTATGAATATGAATAGTTATGTAGATTTGTAGATAGATATGTATTTTATTGATTTAAATTTGAGTAGGTGGTTAGGTCCCCTTTCGGGTACAGGCTCCTCCAGATCCTGTATTGGGTGGGTTAAATCTCGCTAAGCCATAGGTGGTAGGAATGTCTCATTCATTTTTAGCTGTTATATACCTTGAATTCTATTTGTTTTTTGTTCACTTTTGTTCTCTTCGTAGACAGTGATAATGCGTTGTTTGAGCAGCAATTTTAAGGTACCTTATTACACGAGATAAATCCGTCAGTCCTAACCTACGTCACACGCCAATAATACACCAACACTGACGCGAACTAATTAATATTTCTGAGAAACTGCCCATCTATAATATTCACTGATATGTCCGTGTTTGAGATGACAAGTCGGTTTGTCTGTAGGTCAGGTGGTCACTGGTGACTTCATAAGATTGACAGAACAGGGTTATCGCTATCACACAGAGAAATGTTATGATAAGTCTAGAAATTGTCGAGTGATATTTGCATGACTCTACCAAACGTTAGTGTCAGCAAATATCAGTCACAAAGAAACGCAAAGATCTAGGCGTGTTTTTCCACCATCTTCTATCTTATTATATAAAGAGGATTTGATTTTTTGTTTGTTTGTTTGCATTGAATAGACTCCGAAATCAATGGACAGATTTTAAAAAAAATTTCACCGTTGAACTTCGCTATCCCCGGGTGACACAGGATATTTTTTATTTATTTAGGGATCCTTACTGAAACTCCAATAATGGTGGTACAACAAGGTGTAAAAATGACCTTAAAAATTCATATTTACCTATATTATATTATATATTCCATATGATAGAAGAAAATAATGTACTACGACTTTGCAGTTATAATGTCTAACTATTCACGAAAAACTACTGAACAGTAAAAAATACCTCTTTTATCCCCCTAGAAATAAGAAATTCGAATGTAACACGGGTGAAACCGCGGGGAATAGCTAGTTCAGATATATTCGTAAGGGGAGCCACGGTATTGGCCCTGCCAAGTCAAGTAGACGCCCGCCATCAGGAAACTTTTTCTAGAACCATTTCGCGGCTCTTTTCAGCTATCGAGAATGTTGTGAAATATTAATGACCTAAGGCTTTAAATTATTTTATGGACTCTCCCTAAAGTAGTTCAAAACTTAGCTTAAAAAACCGGTTTTTGTCATTCGTAAACCATCAGTCGTAGTATATTATGTGTAGGGGAAATAATAGCAGCAATTTTAATTCTAATTACTTTCATAGTTTTTGATAGAAGGTTATTGATTATAATAATTTAAACACGCAATTAAAGTCTTAGAACATGTTATTCTGGGAACATGACTCAAATTATTACTGTGTTGATAGACTACGATGGACAGCTGATTAAAATGACAGGACTAGACAAAAGGAGCAGACCGATAAGTACTTACCTAGCGACTTCCGCGAAGAGACTCTGACAATTTGGCGGTCCTATCGCTCAAGAGCTATCTCTACCAGACAACTGTGGATGGATAAGATCGTTGGATTGAAAATGGGAAAGAAAGTTCCTATTACTTATATATTTATTTTTATCCATATTATATTAACAAGTGTTATATATGTATTTATTTTTATCCATATTTTAAAATATTTTTTTATATTATCGCTAATTGTTTGAATTTGTATTTTTTTTCCGCAATTAATTTACATGTAGTCTTTTCAGTACTGTTGTAAATGAATTTTGATTTATACCTCTAATTGAGATGGTTATTATTTACAAGATATGGCCAACAAAAACAATGTATGTTTTTGTCCACGGGTGGGGTACGGAGGTTCTCCAGGTTAAAAAAAATAAGCTGTAGTAGATGGACAGATAGAAAGCATTACTCGTAAAGAAACCGATAAAAACCGGTATAAATAAACTCCTTGATTATTCCCGGCTCCAGTAATTAGCAGATTGGTCACACTCACAGGACTTACGACTGTGAATCGAAACAAAATTATAATTACTCGTAAATCGAATCGAGGAGATCGATTCTCGATTATGAGTATCGGAATATCGACTATGGTTAGTGTGTGGGTCACGATGGGTGCGATATGGTAAGTGTGTGGGTGAGGGTAGCCATATACTGAATTCATAGGCTACAGATAATTCCATATTCTGGACTTTCTCTTCTGTTAGAGTTACCTCTGCCCCGTTCTTATAGTTATTTTCGGAATTAAAGCTTGATTGTTAAAATATTTTTGATTTTAACTAATTGTAAATTTGTCGCCCTCCGACCAGGTGGGATGACAACCTGCGAAAGACTGCAGGTAGATGCTGGATGCGGCAAGCTGAAGATGCTCATTGGGGATGCCTATGTCCAGCAGTGGACTGCTATAGGCTGATGATGATGATGAATTGTAAAAAGTAGACTTAATGTTTTTTCAGGTTAACCTCTGCGTACTATAACTTTGCAAAGTATCATCCGGGCTCGTTCAGTAGTTATGGCGCGAGCAATTATTCATTCTATCTTTCGCACTTTATTTGCATTTTTGTAACAACATTTTTTTAAAGGTTGCATGGGATAAATGGCTCTCAGCGATAAGGCTGCCTTTTGTATTATGTGTTTATTTTTAAAATTTAAATATCTTACATTTTTATTAATATTAGTACAATATCTGGAAGAGATCGCTTCTAAGCGATAAGGCCGCCCATTGTACTTGTCGCATGTAATGTCTTTTATAATGATCTGTATCTGGAGTACAATAAAGTATTTTTCTATTGTATTGTAATATCTAAAGTGTTCATTCATTCATTTTTAACTAACAAAATGAAAACTAAAAATATTGGGCACAGTCCCAAAGCCCGAACAGTGCACTCTCATAAGCACTTGAGTACTTTACACGTGGGATTATATTAATGTGTGTATGAATTTCAATGTGTGCGTGTATAGGAACAACAGATTTATTGTTAATGGTGTCCCGAACGTAATTAAAATGGTTGATGTTTCGCCCGGCCCGCGCCGGCCTTCGTCAGGGGATGTAGAGCAGCTTCGACTCAGAGAATACACTGTAATAACACAGCTGGGACAGCGCGCGGCTACTAGTACGTGACCTTCAGTTAGCGATCGATTGCTGGCTGTCTTACTCGCTTTTTCATCAGCTAGAGATGATGCCGTCATTCTAGCTCTAAGGTAAAATGTTTACTAAAATCTAGTATTCGTAGTATTATTATTATCGTATATATATATATATATCGACGACCGATGTGGCGCGGTGGGCTAAGGTCCGCCTGCGACGCAGGAGGTTGCGGGTTCGATTCCCGCCTCGGAACAATTGTGTGTACGATCTGCAGATATTTGTTTCGGGTATTCTGGTTGTTTTCTATGTATAATAAAAAAAATCTATCTATGTAATGTATTGTATTATATATATCAGTAATCTAATACCCAAAACACAAGCTCTGCTTAGCTTGGGGCTAGATAATACTGTGTGAATTGTCCAGCATTATTTTTTATTATTTATTTAATATTTTGACTGCAATCAGCTATTTCTACTTTAGCTGTACAATAAACTCTTTTTATATAAACAAGTCCTTATGCCAATTTGGACCCTCCTATATACCTACAGCTCTTGGGTTGCACCAAAAGACAAACGTAGCAATCATACAAAGATTCCAGAACAATGAATATACTGATGCTGACTCTAAATCGCCATCGTAATTTCAGGCTGTTTTCTCTATACTTCACTACTCTACGCTCCGTGCTCTGTAGTGTAGTGGTGTTATAGATGATGGACGATAAGCCGGACTGTGGGATCTCACCTTGTGCTATATGAAGGGACTGTGGCGCCATCTGCCCACACTTTTATTTGTAGAGATATCACCTGGCTTTTAATCTATGTATCGGAAATGGGAAATGTGATGTGGTGATTTTTATTTTTGATTTTAAACAGAAGAAATTATTATTATGATGCTGAATACTTTTCTAGTGTTTTAAAATTTTTGCAGTAAGTAACAAGCTTCTTTTAGGTAGGTATTTGAAATTTTATTTTATATGTCTTTAAAAAATTTCGTTATTAGGTGTCTACTAAAAAAATTATGAAGGTTAAAACTCAATATCGCGCAGTAGATTAGGGAGTCAAGTTGAGATAAACAGTAGGTTCTAAAAAATAATTGTGTTCTAGGGAGTCAAAAGATTTGTTATATTTTTTTTACTTTCTTTTATAATTATCAAATTTGTTATAATTTTTTACTTTCTTTGATAACTATCAAAGACACTAAAAAAAACAAAGCTTTTGACTACCTAGAAAACACTTAATTTTTAGAACCTACTGTTTTCCTTAAAATAATAAATATACTAAAACAGCCCTGATAGGACTCATTACAGAAAATACATCTTCATAAGAACTATATAGGTAGGTACTTTATTTAAATCAACTATACATTTATGACGAAATGTAAATACGTTATAAAACATTCATCATATGATCCGACTGATTGATTGATACCGAGACATACAAACGAGATTTTCATCGACAAAACCGCAAACCAAAATAAACTGTCGTACTCACCACTGAATCATTTTTAACTGACGATTAATCAAAATTCCACCGGTCGACCTTAATTATTAGACACGGGTTTATTTAATTTATTTTAGTGTCCAATACGGTATGGGTCGTCCCGAATATCGGCCGGACCCGCCCTGCTATTACGGGCCATCGCATGATTTATCATTATCATCATTTTGCAGGGGCTTTACACTGAGGTATTAAAACACCGGTGCGGACTTTATTTTTGTGAACCCTGGGAACAGTCTTCTGGATAAACTTAATAAACCAATCGTCTAAGTTTACCAGAAATAAAAAAAGACGTCAGTCATTCCGTGATCAGCGAAATATTGGAAATCTCAAAAAATACTTTTAATCATGTTAACCCGTTAAATTAAAATATTTTTTTTTTTACTGAAATAGTCGAAATGAAAATGTACTAAAATTTTAAACAAATCAATAAAGCGACGACGTAGGGTAAACTAGATTTATCAGACCAAAAAGTTAGATCATTCTATTTTTAGTAACAAGAGCTTACTTATTTATCTAGTCTAGTATGTATCGAGCCATATAAGAGCTCATGATAGAAAATATCGAGGAGGCCTATATATGTGTATGTATATATATATAATAAATAAATAATAATAATAAATAATGCTGGACAATTCACACAGCATTATCTAGCCCCATGGTAAGCAGAGCTTGTGTTATGGGTACTAGATAACTGACATACATAATACAATACATTACACAGATAGATATTTTTTATTATACATAGAAAACGACCAGAACACCCGGAACAATTATCTGCAGATTGTACACACAATTGTTCTGAGGCGGGAATCGAACCCGCTACCTCCTGCGTCGCAGGCGGACCTTCGCCCATCGCGCCAGAGAGGTCGTCTGATATATCCAGTGGGGTACCAAATTCTTCTTGGATGTTTTGAATTTACCATTATAAATTCAGTGGCATCTGTTTGTATCATCATTTACTTTCAGTCCAATGTGAAATCACCTTTACCTAGCTTATTACGCGTTTAAACAAAAACAAAGGTGAATCTCGTTCATCCGAGATATACAAGCACCATACAGTTTAAAGCTGCTATACGTTCGCTATATACCTATAGCTACAAACGTAAAGAATAAGTTCGTGAGATCGTAATATTGATAGCGAGATTGGGCGATTGTACTGGAAGACATTACAGGGAAGTCCTATACAAGCGATGATTTATTAGCTTAAGCGGTGTGAAATAAAAGGCTTGGATGTTACACCACTGCTCTACTCGATATGTAACAAAGGAACCTAAATGAGTATGGCCTCGGAGAATAAATATCTGTCCTATTATGTGGAGACGGGCATATCTCGCGAAGAACCGACAACCGCTGGGGCAAACGTGTTCTTGAGTGGAGACCACGACTCGGTAAACGTATTGTGGATGCCCTCCGACCAGGTGGGATGACGATCTGTGAAAGATTGCAGGTAGATACGTCAAGCTGAAGACAGGGCGCTATGGCGGTCTTTGGGGGTGGCCTATGTTATGCAGTGGACTAACATAGGCTGCTGATGATAATGATGATGATGTGGAGACGTTGTCGTCTTCCATTCAAGAGGTTTAGGTTCAAAAGACTTATAACAAAGAAGTTATGAGTGGTTAAACACATGCTTAAAGGTGATGGAACATTTGTTGCCCTTGCTAAGCAAAATGAAAGGAAGAAAATTGATTTGATTGAAAACAGTCCTCAAAAAACTAAAAAGAGTCAATCCATCAGCGGCGAACACAAAACACATGGCGTTACCACCCTAAATCCGAAACAATATCTCATAATCGGATACAAATCGTATAACGATCGACATTTTTCAATCGCTTTTTACCAGCCCACAATTAATAACCCGTAAAAATCATTAACAAGAGAGACAAGAGAACAAAAGTCGCCGTCCTTTGAGGCATGTCGATGAAAAAATAAAGGAATGGCTATGGAGTAGCCCCGCTGCGCGCGCGCATCGAGCACTGTTCCGCTAAACCAACACGGGATGTGTCGACGCAAGACCGCGTGATGTCGGAGCGAAACGACCGACCGACCGACACTGTTGGAAATTTAATTATGATTGTATAAATACTCAGCCGAATGCCAAATATTTTTTATTTTTATCGCGATGTCTGGGACATCGTTGCAATTATAATATAGACGATAGGTATATTGAGATATTATGATATTATATCTCTATAAACATATATTATGCATGCTGTCTTCACCTATTATATTGACACGACCAGATTTTTATTACAAAGCTCAAAGCTAGTTTTAGTGTATACTAAATCATTATATTGATTTCGCAAAAGAATATAATTGTACCTTCTAAACTAGCTACACATGAATTCGTTCTGCTATGAATCGCTAGATAATTATCATTCTAATACATATTATATAAATACTTATACTTAGTATTTACATAGCTAAGATTTGATATGTTATAATAATTCCCAGAGATCTTTGAGAGTATCAAAATCTACCCAAACCGAAGCCTAATAAAAATCTACAACGACCACTTGTAATTCAGGTCACAACCCAGGCACAGAGGCTTAAGGTTCCGTACAATAAAACAAACGGATTCGCTACAATGATCGAGTACCACATCAAACAAAATAAAGCATCGGCAACTAATAGAATAACAGTCGGGCGCCGGATCAGAGACTACGACACCGCCTGATGCCCGCCTCCTGCTGAGAGAATACCTGGTGACAGGCTCACAGCCTCCTATGTCGTATCATGTCTCACGCATATCTCCAAACATTGGAGTAAGTGCAATTTTATGGAGATCATTGGGTATGTTTATTGCTTCATTATTTTTGTCAATGTTATTCTCAATGACATTGTTCGTCTTCTTTGTATGTGCTCAGAATGTAATGGGTTATTATATTATGATATTAAATTGATCATTTGGATTATTATATGTATTAACTATAGTTTAATTATTTGTATAGAATAGACGGTAATTTATTGATTACTAAACCTAACTTGTAAACCTTTTTATTATAATTACACATTTCGAATACGTTAAGTATACACTATTTCACACATAGAAATGTACAAATATCTGCAAAGTCCATACAAACCTATCGATAAAAAGTAATTACCCAAAATCAATTACCAAACAAACTTCAATATTCGCGATCCATAAGTAAAAGATCTATGGCGTCTCGCAAGGTACGCATCTCGGACCTGCGTGTCTCCTCGCCGTGCCCATAACGACTTCCCTGAATTTATGCGCTTTTGTCACGACACCGGCCAATTGGATGTCCTGATAATTTACAGTAACGCGACGACATTAATATAGGGCTGAGTGTGCGGTCACACTGCTGATAAAGATGTGGCTAGGAATAGTGTGACTGTGAATGGAGATACCACAAAAATATTAGGCTATATTTTTATAGGGTAACTAGCGATAGCGGTTTTAATCATTTTCGTCTGGCGAGCATCAACTTTACCGTACAGCAACGCATCATTCTGTTCATTTGTAGGTCTTAGTATCTTGGTAATGTATAAGAAACACAATGGTACCCAAGCAGGGCGTTTCAATAGGTACCTACTGAAACTGGAAGTGAGCCGGGTTTATAGAAAATTATGTTAATTAGATCTTATTAGATTTCAGCAGAAAAATAGAATTCAAAACATCATCATCATCAGCCTATAGCAGTCCCCTGCTGGACATAGGCCTCCCCCAATAAGCGCCCTATTCAAAACATAGTATTATGTACATAAATAATATAAAGTATTAAGTCAACTTTTTTTTACTATTTTCATATCATGTGTCGTTAAAATTTAATCCAAACACGTGTCAAAAAAACATTACCTATGTATAATTTAATTTAGATTCCACATTAAAACGTCGCGTAGAGATTCTCAACACCACTCCGGTGTGAACGAAGCCCTTAGTATTGATATAGTACCTTTTAATAATCCATGCCGTCTCATACTGCGACAATATTTCCTGTCAACATTTATTGCCCATTTATTTATGATGAATCTTTAATTGAAAGTATTTTTATTTATTTTTAGCATATTGATACTGTACTTCCTTGATTTGTGTGATTGTCTCGTGTGCAAGTCCTGTGAATTCAGTTTATAGTAATCAATTAAAACTTGTAGAAATGCAACCTGCGTCTTGGAGACGCTTCCGACTGGTATTGATCAGTTGAGCTACCTGTAGATTGATTGCAACGGTCTGCAGTTAGCTCAATTGTAAAAACTAGTTCTAATTTGTTTCTATTATTTGTAATTTTCTAAGTTAATAAATAATTAATGTTTTTTTAAAATGTTTTTAGGTCATGTTTAAATACATAAAACCTTTTTCATAAGAGCATAATGCAGGACCAACCTAAAACTAGCAGCCAATAAACTAGCATTGGGCTGAAAAATTAGAAAATGTCCACCATTATTCGTTTATTTATAACTTCTGCCCGCGGCTTCGTATGCACTATACCGGGATATAAAATAGCCAATACATTTCACTTGGATACTGTCTACCCCCCTGCCAAGTTTCATTATGATCCGTTCAGCTGTTAGGGCGTGAAAGAAAAAAAGACAGACAGGCAGAGTCTATAGTATTAAATTATAGATTTTACTATTTTTATGGAAGTCTATTGTTTTTTTTATATTTGTTAGTAAGCGCAGCTACTTTTCTAAAAAGATATTTAAACTATTTATTTTCTACGAAATGTTATTTTTTTAAGTTCTCTACCAATGTATGAAATAATTATTAAAACCATTAAAAAGTTAAGACATAAAAGGGCAATAATACCACGATTTCGCATTAAAAATAATCAAAGCTTCTCATTGCTGACATTGAGAGCCGAGCTCTATGATTGAAAAGGTCTTAGACAAGTGAGATAGCGGTCTTATAGCTCTTATATTAGCTCGTATAGCTCTTATAGCTCGTATAGCTCTTACAGCGGCCCTAACAAAGATCATTGTGCAATTACAGTGGCTAAATAAAGGCCGGGATTGCTTCAATAGCAGATAACACTTTCATGATTCGAACTCAATTATTTGTGATTGCGCGCCTTATTGTGGCAATTGTAGGGATAACACAATCTAGTGGTGTACTGAAATTGTACAGAGCTAATGTGTGTGTGTGTGTGTGTTTTGTAACGGCTTTCGTTTGTGATCTCGACGAAGCTACCGTCGTGATGATATGCTATAGGATAGGATGCATTTGGGACAATAGGTTTACCATGTACCTTAATTTTGATGAAGATTATTTATGTTTCACCCTATTTTTAACCAAATTTTAAAAAAGTAGGAAGTATGTAAGTTTTATACTTTATTATTATATTTTATACTATATTTTGACGACCGATGTGGCGCGGTGGGCGAAGGTCCGCCTGCGACGCAGGAGGTTGCGGGTTCGATTCCCGCCTCGGAACAATTGTGTGTACGATCTGCAGATATTTGTTCCGGGTGTTCTGGTCGTTTTCTATGTATAATAAAAAATATCTATTTATGTAATGTATTGTATTATGTATGTCAGTCATCTAGTACCCATAACACAAGCTCTGCTTAGCTTGGGGCTAGATAATGCTGTGTGAATTGTCCAGCATTATTTATTTATTTATATTATATTGTAAGTTATGTTCGTCGATTTTTCTGTCATTTATGGACTGATTTGGACGATGGTTTTGCTGTTGTTTAGAAGATTTTCTTCTTGAATTTCGAGGTATTCTAACATTTTTTTTTAAATTTTCAACCAAGTATGTTCAAAATTAAAAAAAAAATGTTCTTTAAACAATTAAAGCAACCAAATAAGAATTGTTATTCTTAATCTAATTTAAATCTTTACCACGGCATAGCACAATAATTCAACAGTTGCGTGGTAGAGAAAAAGTTAAGTTAAATTTTAACCTTAGGAAACATAGACTATTTATTGAGTGGAGCTCAATAAATAGTGAAAACAGAAAAAAAACAATAAAAAATCATCCCAAATACAATAGCGATAAAGCTAAATAATCCCACAATTGGCTTAGATAATGATAAAGATAAGACGACAATTGAATTGGACGACTAAATTGAACAATTGAATTGTGACGTGCCAATTAAATACCGTTTTAGTTAACACTCGTTCATTAAGCTGAAAGCTTTTTAAGATGAGGAGATTATTGTTGGTGTCTGGCCATACCTAGCTCTTTCAATAGCAGACTATTGAAAGATATAGGAATGGCTTTAGTAACTGAACCATCATCCGCAATCAGAATAACACCAATATTATAAATGCGAAAGTTTGGATGGATGGATGAATGTTTTTTGAATGTTTCTTCATGCCAAAACTACGGATCGGATCAGGTTGCAATTTTTTATAGGTATACTATAGCTTTAAGCCTGGATAGGTATGGCTTTAGTAACCTGGACCATCATCCGTAATCAGAATAACAGCATTATTATAAATGCGAAAGTTTGGATGGATGGATGAATGTTTTTTGAATGTTTCTTCATACCAAAACTACGGATCGGATCAGGTTGCAATTTTTTATAGGTATACTGTAGCTTTAAGCCTGGAATTATTTATTTATTTATTTTAAGGAAGGCCTACAGCTTAAATAATACAAAATAGGTAACATTAACCTAGCAACAGAAAAGCTAATAAATGGCCTGCACGGCTAGATGACCCTATGAAAATTAAATGTACGCAATGCAATTAGATTAGAAAAAAGAAATTTATTTGTTAACAATCGTCGAAATTGTGACGATTTAACACTTTGAGTGCTGAAATCACACGGTATGTGTTTTCTTCAAGTGACTAATATGCGTAAATCGACACTAGCGCAGCGGCTGAGAAAATACAGATCTTTGTGACTCAGCACAGCCGTAATATTTTTCGAACGAAACGCATGTGCGGCGCAACACAACCGCTGTGTAGAGCGGCAGCACAAATTTTTTAGGTTAAAAAAAAGATTGCAGTCGTCGAAAAAAAATCGCAGTCAAAGTGTTAAATGAAATAAAGGGCTAAACAAAATTTTCGAAACAAACAATGACTTAATTAAATGAAATATAAAGTAGTACTTTATATTGTTAATAGTAATAGGTACTTTAAAAGTACCTATTACTATTAACACACAAATGTACATTATATAGGCTTTTTTCCCTAATGAAAACTTGTGCGAAGCCTTGGATAGAGCTATTAATATTATAAAAAAGTAAGCAGGAAAAACAGACTATACTACATCATATAGGTACCTAGACCTATATGATGTAGTATAGTCTGTTTTTCCAATCTTTCCTACGGCGTATATTATATTATAATAGCCATTTTGACTGCCCGTCTGTATGTGTCTACTCAGCATGTTAGCTCCCACTGCTGGGAATGACTATGCCCCTGTCTACTTCGCCATTCTGTCTGGTCCTTTGCAACGGTATTCAGCAAGGATCCCTAAAAATAATTTAGAAGAACATGTTAACTTATATGAATTTCATTAATTATGGAGTTATATCGCAAGCAATAAATGCAGAAACATTTATTATTAAAACTTGTTTTTTTATTATTTATTTCACCTTAGATGTCGATACACTTGATGTTGTATTGTCCAAACTATAGTGGAAACAGAAGGTATCATCAATAAGGACAGCCCTTGTGTCAGCCCTATAATTATCTCACAAAGCGTCCCTATCGTAACAAAAACACGCCTAATGAAGTCAGGGCACAGTTTTATTTCGCCGATACTTTTTCACATCGTAAATTTCCGTCAGTCACAACCGATCGCAGAAAAAAATATTTACGACTTTTTAAAATGAACTTAACCCTGCAAAGCATAAGGTTGATTGGTTTAGATCGACGGCATAATAGCATAAAGGTACAAGTCAAACTGTCAAGGTTCCCGGTCACTCTTGGGCAATGTTTTTTTTGTGTTTTTTTTTTGTGTTTTCTTTGGCGGTGCGTTTATGGGACCAAATGACACGACAGGTGACGACTTTTTTGTTAGTTGGAAAATATTGTTATGCAGTTTATTGCGTGTTCTCTGACAGATCGAAATTGTTTGGGTCTAATTTTCTCTGTTATATGCAGATGTTACTATTGTATTATGTCTTTATGTTTTTTATCAAAAACGTTTAACATTTTGAAAGGTTACGCACATACATAGTACGTACACGGTAACACACAAACATAGTACGTCAAAATTTGTATACATTTTTCTGTAGGTAAAATAAAAAGGACAATTTTTTTTACAAAACCTACGAATCCATTGCAGCCTTCATTAAGAAAAAGCTATCATCGACTTTGCTTCTACATAGACAATTTGTTTAAATTTTTTTATGATTTTAGTTTTTGTAGCGTATAGGTACATTGCCCATTAAAAGGGTCAATAATCTTCTGTAGCCAAGTTACGAGCACTATATTCGTTTATAAACAAGACATCTACTTAGGTCTAAGTTTAAAAAATTAGACATATAACTTAGAAGACTAAATTACCTACCTTTAACCAAATAAATATAGGAGGGTACTACATAACCATTAAAATAATACGACTCATGATAATCTGTGGCCATTAGTAAGCATCACTCAAAACTACGAAACAATGGTGTAACCAACCAAGTCTATGGTATTTTTAAAGCACTTATTAAAATTACATTAGGGACAAATGTTTGTTGAGTAAAAACATAACTTTAAACAATTTAAAGTTGATGACTACTTGATTACAAAAAGATCATCAGTCTGGTACGTTTTATAAAATTTTAAACGCCATGTGTAGAAAGAAACAAAACCGGTAGAGAAACATAAAAATCAGATAAACGTAATTTTTATCTTTTCAACAATGCCGAACAATTGTAATTGGATGCCAGCTACTAATCCTATAGCCAATTTCACGCATTTATATCGAAGTGGGTGGCCAACGACATTACCATTGTCGGGAAAGAAAAAAATACGCAACAGTAAGATTTACGGATTCATCTCAAGCGACACAAATGCGACCCCTGTGGGCAAAACCATGACAAGCCAAAAATGTCACAATCCTCATTGTCGAGTCATTGTCCAATAATTGCGCGGTGGCGCTACCGCATTGTGTCGAAATGGGATGACAGAAAGAAAAACTTTTGTCGGGTAAAAGTCACTTTTTCAAATTTTTTGCCCGCATTAAACTCTAGTTCTCGGGTTGACAAGTGACAGAGGACAAGTGATTTCTAAAACGGATTTGCTTTGTTGTCGCGCGAAAGAAAATATTGGGCTTGCTGAACAGGTTATTTTGATAGTAAGCCCATAGTAAAAATGGATCTGACCGTTTTCATGCTGCTTCTTTGTTGCAAGATGCTGTAAATTTATTAGAGTTATAAAATAAATAACAGGCTAATTACGTTCCGAGCCATTTGGATTCCAGCAAAAACATCTCAACATAATTAGTTCTTCACCCGCCTGAATACGTTGAAAGCCTACACTAAGCATTGAGCATTCCTTCCCCATTAGTAATGCACAAGTGCGCTACTGAAAAACCGACATCTGCGCAAAAACGTCACAGAAAATCCGCAGCACCGCAGTACTCATCCAACTTGTCCTTAAAAAGCGCTCGTGGTGACACCTCCCCGTCTTCCTCCCACCCCAAGCGCCATCTGTTCCCGTCTCTCTCACACGCCCGCGCTTCAGCACCAAAAGCGACAAAACGCGACATACTCTTTTGCTGCTAGACGACCAAAGCGACGTAGCAAGCGCGCGCAATACTAGTCTCTACTCGACTTAGTTTTAAAGCTAGCGCTCCGAATTGCGCGACACATTAGAGGACATCTCCCTCTCACTTCAACAACGCCGTAACTCTAATCAGGTCCAAGCGAATCAGAGCTTTTAACTATTGACAATAAGAGCGATGTCTGTAAAGAATCAAAAAAGGCGCTGTAAAGACACAGTTTTCAAATGTCACGGTGTAGTCGTCTCTTTTCTCCGGAGTCCTGTCGCATCTGGCCGGCGAGGCTCCTTGGCATCCTTCAGCATGTATGTCCCCCCGCGTATCTTTCATCCCGCTCTGTGGCGGCTGAAGCCCAGTGTCCGGTCCCGCAGACTGTTAGACGGTCGTGTTGCCGCCTGTGTATGATCAGATCACACGATATATCGTTTCGTACGTGTGTATGTATAGTCAGATGTGAAATGTACTGTGAAGTGACTCGAGTGTCGTTTGATGTTTGTTTGTGAGGAAGACAGTAAGAAGCATTCATGATTCAGGTAAGTTCGGATTTTATTTTTAGTTGAATTGAACTGTTGGTTTTGAATGAAATTTTGCAAAGCTTACTGTTTTACATCCAAATATCATTTTTTTAGACCGTCTTTTGGATTGTAAAATGTATTATTTAGAACTCTATTCTGTTTATAAATATGTTTATTGCACAAGAAATATTTGTAGAAAAATATCTGTCTACACCTAGAGCTCCTAGGTACGTACTTATATACATTTTATTGATAAAAAATAATGTTAAGCATAATACATAAAAATGATTTACCTACTGAAAGTTAAATTCTTATTTTTTGTGCTTATTCATTTTAATTTATTGCCACCATGACCCTTTATTATGACTAATTTTAACAGGACGTATTTTGACCTAATTGGACTTGCCCCGTGCCCGTGTTATCTAAATTTAAATTAAAAATTCAATATAGAAGAAAATGTCAAAATGTCCAATTGGGTAGGTCAATGTACAATTTAAAGTAACATTAAATTCGAAGTCCGACAGTTTAAAAAAAAAATATATATATTAAATCGTACACTTGTAACCACACCTTTCTTCGGTCGTCGTATTTAAGGTCCCTGGACCTATTGGTTTAGATTTTATGCTTTGTCTGTCAGTATGTAGACAACATGGTTTAATGAGTAGGTAGTGATTTTCGTTAGTCACTTTAAATTATCCTAATTAATTTAATGACAGCGCCTTGAAAATGTTAGATTTAATAGATTAGATTTAATTATAATACGAAGCACACAATCCAAATACTGAGTAAAAAAACCTACCCAACGTAATTATAGAGCAGTAGAAAATCACTTTGGTTTATGATTACACAGAAACCAACACACGTAAGGGAAAAGCATTATTTTATTTATATTTGGCAGAAGTAACTATCAAGATAAACAGTATTTTTTTTACAATGAAATCTTAGCAAAAGCTTATCCATCAGTTTCTCTTTGTACTGATAAGTACTTAAGTATTTTCATTTGTTTTGGAGAAAGAGTTCTCTAGAAGTAAAAATACCTAATAGGTATACTATTTTCATTCCTTTTTATCAAAATAATTATTTATAATTAGCTGTCTTTGTTTGTATAAGGGTTATCTAGTCTGATCCCACTTTCATTTTTTTTTTATGTGTGATTTTAGGTTTAGTTTAGAATAATTTGTATATCAGAGGAGATTTTAGATCAGTGTTACCGTCATACACCATATTGTGTTTCTCTGTGGCGCGGTGGACGAAGTCCGCCTGCGACACAGGAGGTTGCGGGTTCGATTCCCGCCTCGGGACAAAGGTTTTTACGATCTACAGATTTGTTCTGGGTATTCTAGTCGTTTTTCTATGTAAAATAAAAAATATCTAGTAATGTATATCAATCATCTAGTACCCATTACCCAAGCTCTGCTGGGGGCAGAAAATGCTTTGTGGATTGTCCAACATTATTTATTTTATTAAGTTTGGCTACTAACGTAAAATGTGTATCACCTAAAGCGAATGGTACCTACCTACCTACAGTTCACTGTGCGTTTCTAACTGTATAACGTTTAGTATAAGGTTACTGAACGTTCTCATAACTTAATCATATCAATTTCTTGATAGAAATTGACGCAAGCATAATCATAAATTATATCTCAGCATAATACCAAGTATAAATCACGACATTTCCTACTTCTGCCGTCAAGCAGATGTCTGGATGCGCGCGCGCCGCGAGCGTGACGCTATTAGTTCCACGGACTGCCGCCGACCGCAGCGCCACGCCGCCGGCGCAAAACATGCTGAAATTACTAGATCCCTTTGGATATAATATAGGTTCGAAACCAGACCATAGAGATCTTGATAACTTGTTGCAACAGATGTAAATCTTCATAAGACAGAATCATTTTCTAAATTTCTAAAGAAAATTTAATTAGAAACGTAGGTAACCTATTGAATTAAATTCAGGATTAGATAATTAAAGTACGATCAGAAATAATTACCTTCAAAGTGTCAAAGATTTAAGTGGCGGGATATATTTTCGAGAAATATGACTTATTGAGTTTTCTCCAATGACTTCCGATATGTATATATAAAACATAAAGCCTTGATTACAAATAGACATAGATAGACTGGTATGTTACGGTTAGAAACTTGAATATCTTTGAGTTAGGTAACCGATCTTGTTTGATAAGCAGTTAAATATGTGTTTCATTTCAGTAGATTTCTTGGAGGACAATACTTCGATGATTTTTCATGAATAGTGTTAACAAAAACATTTTTTGTGCTCACATAATAACCAGTCAAGAAAACGAGCAACGCTTTCCATTACACGTTATATAAAATCTATCAAAAGTATTTACGAATTATAGAAATAATAAAAATACTTACATTATATTAAGTGTAAATAAGCAAGTCTGTACTTACTGAACTGTTAACACTTTGACTGCTGAAATCACACGGTATGTGTTTTCTACAAGTGACTAATATGCGTAAATCCACACTAGCGCAGCGGCTGAGAAAATACAGAGCTTTGTGACTCCAACCACGAGGTAAACGAGTTCTTATGTGGAGACTAGGACTCAGAAAACGTAATGTAGGACGCCCTCCGGCCTGTGTGTCTACCATGAGTTTTAACATATCTATACTCGCTAGCGACTGTAGTTAACAAAATGTATGAAAACTTTTACAGCGCCTCTAGCGGATAGTTGAGTTACTAAAATGCGCACCATGAGTCGCGTAGATAACTATTCTACGTCACAGTGTAGTAAACTATACTACAGCGACTGTAGTTTGGGCTCCATTTCCATAGAATTTGGTACCATGAGTTACAAATTTGACAGATGTCATAGTAGCGTACTATTACTACAGTAGTTACGGCACTCACCGACCATTTGCTTCTATACTATCCGCGTATTTACGTAACTGCTGTAGTAACGTCAGGCGATCTAACTGTGACAACTCATGGTAGACCTACTGATGGCATGACGATCTGCGAAAGACTGCTAGCAGATACTGGATGCGTCTATCTGAAGACAGGTCGCTATGGCGTTCATTGTCAGAAGCCTACGTCAAGCAGTGGGATAACATAGGTTGACGATGATATTTTCTCGAGAGCGGATTGAGTATAGCTTCCATAACGCCTACGTTCAAACTGTATCAGTGAAAAAGCTCGCACCTTATAATTTAAAATGGTTTCTTAAGGCCTAAGCGGCTTCTAATTCAGTGCTAACGCTGCTTGCAACAGTTTAAGTATGGAGCCAAGCTTTCGTCATAGCTCTAAGCAAAGTCAGTGTGTAAAGGCTCCTTTATATTGAGGTTTATATGGAACTAGTTTCTGCCCGCGGCTTCGCACGTGTTGTGTCTATGAAACGTTCGATAATTTATATCTCATAGTAACTGCTATATGGGATAAAATGTCTTTGTTTGATAACAAGATTTGAGCTACATCTGTTGCAAAATTTCAGTCTGATCCGCTCAGTAGTTTTGTTATTGAGAAGCAACAAACATCCATCAATCCGTGATAAAAATATATTTAAAAAACGAAAAGATATCCTGTTGCAAATTATAAAATCAGAAAGCTCAACCTCTTCATTTTTTGTCTTTTAGCTTTTTTTAAGCCAATAGAAATAAAGTTATTTCTTTAGGGTTGATTATGTACTGAATACTTACCTATTATTGAATACCTACATAAAAAAAATGTTACCTCAGAAAATATCATGAAACTCAGCTTATAGAGATTTTGAGTTACAAAAAGATTTTAAATATGTTTTTCTTGTGTGAGTGCTGTCGCTTAGAAATTAATATTTTGGAGTTTTCACTTTGTTTATTCCGGTTTGATACATATTGTTATTGTACTCTAGGAAAAGTCATAGAGGTATAAATTTTACCATCTATGACTTTTACCAGAATGTATTTTTATATATGTATACAAAATATAATATAAAAATATGTATAAAAAAAATAAGTGTCAAAATGAAAATGTAGAGGGTGTGCGATTTCTATGCTCTCGAGTATATTATTTTTGAGAATTTAGATATAGTTCTTTTTTATTAAATAAATTATCTGCTTCTAAAATCTAGTAATTTCTTCCTCTTCTTATTTGGATGCTATTATAAATTGCAGTCAAGAACCATTTTATCAGAACCATGACGCGTCAACGTGAAATATCCCTAAGGCACTAATGCAATATAATATTTGAGCCCTTCCCAACCATTACGGGCAAGGTATATTGAAATAAATCGCGGGTCATCAGCGAAATGCATAGTTTGCGGAGGCCATTAGGTAGATTGGGTTCCAGGGAGATTTCCTTTACCTTTGGAAGGATCTTGTTAAAATAATATCCTGTAGGATGATGAGAAAATGTTTGAGGCATTTAGGTTGGTTTAATTTTGGCTGAAAAGTTTTCAAAATGGCGAGACAGTGTGTCTTTTTGATTATGCTGACGTCATCTTTGTTTTCTTTACATGTCTACCACACTACCGCATGAACCAACACTAAACAGTTTATAACTAAAACTTTTATAACTTATTAATTAAAATCATTTTAAAATTACATTGTATAGGTAGTCATCCCGTGACCACGACAGAGTGTAAACCTGTTGAAACGTCGGGAAAAAAGGTACATAAACGCGATAAATACCCGTTGTATCAATACATATAATTATACATTACTAAAACTATGTAGGTTCCTAATTCCTATACAATTATAGGAATTAGGAACCTATGTCCTAGTATTTTCATGCAATATTTTATAAATTTATATAATGCACACAGATCCCCATTTACAATCCAACGATCCTATCCATCCACGGTTGTCTGGTAGAGATCGCTTTTGAGCGATAAAACCGCCAAATTGTCACATGTTTTGTATTTTATTCTGTCTTGTTTGTTTTATTTTGTAAGTGTGCAATAAAAGAATTTTCTATCTATACTAATTTTTTAGGTTAAAAAAAGATCGCAGTCAAAGTGTTAAGTGTCTGTTATAGAAGAGCGAGACCTTCAAGAATCTATACTTAAATGAAGGTCTCCACTACGGTGTTAACAATTGTAAAACTGTTAAATAAATATATTTTATTTTTATTTATTTAAGTTATTTTCAGTCACTTGAAACGCATTACGTTGGTATGTAGCTAAGTATAACCCTTCTCTGCACGTTCCTTTCGGGATAATATATACCTCCACATCTACAGACGAAGAAAGAGATGTAGAGGGTGTGCGATTTCTATGCTCTCGAGTATATTATTTTTGTGAATTTAGGTATAGTTCTTTTTTATAAAATAAATTATCTCCTTCTAAAATCTAGTTATTTTTTCCTTTTCTTGTTTAGATGCTATTACAAATTGCAGTCAAGAACCATATTATCAAAACCATGACGCGTCAACGTGAAGGATCCCTTAGGCACTAATGCAATATAATATTTGAGCCCTTCCCAACCATAACGAAGATAGAGATAGAGAATAACCTTATTATTCAGATCAAAAGCTTTAAGCTGACGAAATTTCAAGTTGATCAGTTCGGTATTTATGGCTTTGTCTTGGATTGAACGATTGAACACACATCAGTTGTTTAATCATAGGGTTGTTGTCTATGGTCTAATAGACAATAATGACATCGCCGTCATACATTGCCTAAATTTATTGAAGTTGAAGGAATAATATCAAATATTTACGCATTCGATGACATAGTGACGTATTCTTTTCTTTATTTTACAATAGACAATAATACCCGAGCTTGCTTTGCAGCCTGCTATCACAAATACTACCTATATAAAATAGAAAAGTGGTAGAAAGTGTAGAAAATATAGGCACTAACTCCACTCCAAGTCACTTAGCTACATAGTATAAAACAAAGTCGCTTCCCGCTGTCTATCTCTCCCTATGGATGCTTAGATCTTTAAAACTACGCAACGTAATTTGATGCGATTTTTAAATAAATAAAGTGATTAAGGAGAAAGGTTTATATGTATATAATACATGCATTTACATCCCTGCGAAGCCGGGGAGGTCGCTAGTTTAAAATAACTGGAGAAAGCTTCTTTCCCTAAGAGGGCTATAAGTAGGTTCTACCTACATAAGTAAGGAGATATTCTAAGCCTCTGAAAGATCGATGTCGGAAAGGTCAGATGGTTCAAGGTGATAACTGTTTACTTTCGTAGTAACCTTCAAATTATTAGTTTTTGACGCGTTTCTGTCAGCGGCTTCGCATGCTTTACTCCCGGTGTATGAAATAAATAAAAAATAATGCAGGACATTTCATTAATCATTATAAAGTTTCGACGTTTGGATAAATGGATGGATAGATAGACGTCTGTTAGATACTCTTTCGCACCACCTACATAGCTCTGAAATTTTGGACAGGTGTAGCTCTAAACCTGTCTCAAAAAAAACATAGGCTACTTTTTAAACCATAAGAAATAGCCTTGAAACGTTTCCATATAAACCACGGATGCGAAACCGCGGGCAGAAACTATTTTCAAATATTTAAAAATAAACGTTCACTCCACCTACAAATGATGGTAGAGCCGAACATTACGAAGTTATATTTTTTTTTTCGGTGAATTTTTAATAGATTTTTAATTTTATAAAACCTTTTAATTTAATTATTTGCGCAAATAAATCACTCAGGTGATTGTCAAAGAAAATTGTATTAAAGACTGTTCGTCTTGAAGAGATGACTCTACATTGTGACTCTGCAGTAACTGGTAGCGCCATCTGTTATTGTTGCAAGGAACTATCGAGACTTATTCAGGGGCCGAATTCTGGTAACCAATCGCTTTACTATGACAATGTCGTCGCAGAATCGTCCTTAGATGAAATAAACTCTAGTTATAGTTATGTAGATAGTATGGATGGTGCGTATTGGAAAGAGATAGAATGGTTTTTTCTTTTATTTATTTTGTTATTTATCCATCTGTAGTTTCTTTCATCTACGGTAAAATGCCAAAATGTGTCATTCTTTTACAATTCTATTGTTTTAGTGAAGTTATTAGTTTAGCAGAGTTTAGATCCAGAAAGAATGCAAATCAATTACAATAAATTCATATGTAATATTATTTTTCATTTATTTCACTTCAGTAGTTTACTACTCGTATTTATCTGTTTAGAACAAATATTTATTCGACGAGCACTACTGACGATCACAATTTTTAATCAATCAAAAGTGATTAATTGAAGATGGCGTAACTACTTATCCGCCTGCCTAAGCACATAGAAACCGGAAATTAAAAATACATATCTACATAATGTGAACCTAATGTTAGTAGGTTTGTACATCACCCAATGTCATCAAGATAAGATTTTCTAAGGCCAGAAGTAAACGAACCACCAGTTATAGAGGTAGCTAGCTAGTAGCTATATACCACTCACAGTTCGATACTTTAGCTAATATTCATAATCATCATCAGTCCACTGCTGAATATATGCCTCCTAATTATGTGTGCTGGATATAGGCCATAGCAACCTGTCTTCAGTTTGCTGCATCTAGCATCTGCCTTCAGTCTTACTTTAACTAGGTAATACATTCACCTCTTTAGTTTACACGTAACGTACTTTAGCTTACACTTTTTTTTGGCCGCGGCAATCGTCGTAACGTAGGAATTGACCCCACTATAAGTTGTTGCAGATCAGAGGCGCACAGCTACCACACAGCACAAAAATGTGCATTCAAATATGGGCTTTAACATGGCTTTAACTCATAACATTTAGTCAAATTTTATATTGTCGGTATGAGATAACAGAGAGCACGCGGACTCACTCATTTGGTGCTTGTGGGAAAGCGATTTTATCACTGTAAAATGTATCTCAAGATAATGAGTTAAATACTTCATTTAAGACATTTTTGTGTTTTGTGGTAGCGGCGTTGGATTAATGTATGCAGAGAACTTATCAGAGGCAGAGCAGCAGGTTTGTTCTGTGTATTAAACACTTCTATTGCGCTCATAAATACACCTGCAAAGTGTGGGGATAATGGACCCCCTCCCCCCTTGTAAGAGGGAGATACATTCAACAGTGGACGTATGAAAGATTATGAGATTAGCTCTTACTGGTTGCCACTGTTAGTGGTGGTCCGTCTAATCCGAGCCTAAGCTTAAAAACCAATTAAGCTTAAGGTACAGTCATGCAAAAAAGCGGCCGTCATAATACCGATCAATCAAGTCAATAATCAATCAAAATCAAAATTGTAAATAGCCATGAAACTATTGATTCTGAGACTTATGAATAGTTTAAGTTTATTTTGTTACAGGTATCTATTTCTTTATTATATTCTAACTTCTTCCTGTTGTCTGTTTTATAAACAAATCGATGATATCCGACTTAAAAAATCTTATTGTAATTGGTGCATTTGACTACTCTACAACATTTCGTACAGACTGACACACATGGTAAGAGCTTAATCGCATATGTCTTCTTTTAGCACATAATTAAAAAAATATATTTGACCGTTATACATTTAGGTGCCTTAGAAAGCGCAGAGTAAATAACCTACTCTATTGCAATTTAGCATAATACTAAGAAATTTAATAATGACCCAAATATGTATCGACTTCGACGGGATTTAAAACAGCAACCCATAAAAAAACGTAACTTAAGTACTATTATATAATTTTGACAAGTAAAGGCACATTTTGCTATATGTCACGATAAAATAAACCTACAAACCTTTGAAATATTATCATTATAAATTAAAGGATTGGTAAACGTAAAGCTCAAATTATAATTATTATTGCGCTGCAAAATTATTAGGTGCAAAGTTGCACGGCCCCAGGCAAGCCTGCTATCTGATGCGTCGGACAGGCGCGTGATGAGTGAAGTGATAGGTACTGAGTTATGGCGGCGAGTGTACCTGGTTTGCGCAGTTTGGGCGTTACCTAGATCTTATGAAATGCGTATGTTTTAGAGTTAAAGCCCTAGGTCGCAATTCCACTTAATTAATCGCTTAACCATAACAATGGTATCGACTCAGACTGACAGATGTTCTGTCTGTTACCTTTTCCCGCCTAAACGGCTGAACAAATCCTAATGTAATTTGGCAGGGAGGTAGACAGTATCCCAGAGACGGACATACGCTTTTTAATTCGGTCAAATATGTCCGAAGCCGCTGGCAGAAGCTAGTTTGTCTATAATTCATTATGAACATAACAAAACAGTTACATACTTGATGATATTTTTCACTACTTAGGTAGGTATTGATGATAGATATTTTTCGTAATTTTAGAGGTATTTTTTCGGAATGTTCGTGCTTAGGTAGGTAAGGAACACATACCTTTTGTGTTTCTATTGTTGACTACCTACACACCTACCGTCTTCCGAAAAACAGGATATTTTCGTAATATTTTGGCACATTTCACAAACCCCTTATCAGTAGGGTAAAAACACCCATTGTCGGCCGCCTCTGACTTCATTGTCTAGAGTCCCACATACGGCACAACTTCAAAAACACCGACCTCTTTTTCGCGGTAACTTGTCACTGTATTGTCCATTGGACTTTTATTGTTCTCAAAACTGCTAAAGGAATGTACCAACACGTTTTGTCGAATACCTAAAGATATGATAAGAATGCGAAATTGTTCTCGGAACGTAACAAAACCCAAAACGTATCGCTGAAAGATGTGTTGCAAGAATGTTGCGGAATAGCACTTTAGGTAGGTGCTACATAACTTTGTACGTTGCTGTTGTTACATTACATTTACCTTCTGTAGGTGAAGCAAGGAATCTGTTTTTATTTATATTGCTTATAATGTCCCTACGTACGTATGTATGAAAACGTATCTACTCTTTACGGACAGATTATGATTCCATATTTTTTTTTATATTCGCCTTCAAGTCCTAACCTAACCCTAGTCCTAAAATAACTCAAATTGCATCCGGCTACAGGTAGTTCAATTGCAAATACGTGTCATAATGTAACAATGTTGTAATTTTTTTACTAGGTATTATTTGATTGTATTTTTCATACCTAAGCTTAAATAATGTTCTTAAGCCTTTACAATTTCAAGGAACTTAATACTTTGTGTAAAATATTACACTTTGCTTGGTTTTTAACTTATAAAAATACTTTTCTCATAAACATTCGAAACTTAGCACGTGTCAGAAATAAAAGCGGCTCCATAATTGAATAAATCCTTTATTACAATCAAAAAAGTCACCTAAGACGGGGATTATAAGCCACCGAATCATAGCCTAATTACGACCCATTGTTTTACCATAGGCATCTTACCTACCTGCACCTTAGTGACCTTCAGTTACCGACACACTGGGTATTTTTACCTATTGTTTTTGTCCAGGTAAGGTATTCACGCCCTACCCCCCACCCTTTGCGGCTTCTTTAGCGTTTTAACACTTGTGTCACAGGATTATCTGGATTAGTCGTGGTAGTCTAATCTTACCGACAAGACGTTGACATTTTCGGGCTTTAAAAATTGTAACAATTTGAAAAACTGCAAAAAGTATTCTTGAGTAGCGCGTGAAATTGAACTTTTTTCCAGTGCAGCGTGATACAGTTTCCCTATGGATTATAGTGATATAAAGAATCAGTTAAATATGAGTGAATTCAGTGATAACGATAACCATCTGAGAAATCTAACTCAGTTTGTGAAACGCTGGTGGGAAGATGATTATTACAAGGTAATTTTTTAATAATTGTGAAACTCGTTTCGGTAGCTGAAGGTTAGGTGCATAAACCTAATAATTTGATGCGCAGCGCACGCTCCACTGAAGTTGTTGTTCTACATTTTGTCTATACTAGCGTGTTAACTTGACTTCACTCATTCTCTTTGTTTCTACTTAAGAACTAAATTTTCACAAGCACAAACCCTCTTAGAACAAGACTTTACAAATTTAAAAAAGACAGACATGCTATTTCTTAAAAGCAGTTTATAAATATTCATATTTCACGTTATTTTCTAAGCAAAAAATTATTTTAAAAACTAGCTAGTTTTGAATCCACCTATTCAAATTAATCAAACTATAACTATATTAATATAAACGCGAACGTTTGGATGGATGGATGCATCTTACCTATTTAGGTACCTATGCCAAAACAACTGAAATGATCAGGCTGAAATTTACATAAATATTAATCTACTTAGATCTGAAATAAAACATAGGCTACTTTTTAAACAAAAACAGACTTAGACACCCTTAATTTAAAACTAAATTTTGCGGGATAAGTACAATCTCTCGATTTTTCTCAACGTATAATAGCGAAAGAATTATCAAAATCGAAATAAAAATACATAAACACGGAATCTCTTCCTTTTTTCAAAATAGGTCAAGAACTATAAAAACAATGAGAAGCCAAGGTTAATTACACGAATAAATAAATAAATAGAAAGGGCAGAAACTAGTCCACATTTTCAAAACTTGCTAGTCATAATTTACATGCTCCTTATAATTCAAAATAGACCACTATCGCCCAGCCAATAAATAACGTCGCCTGAAATCTCCGATCGATTGACCCCTGGCTCATCCCTTTATTATTGAATACCGCCAAGAGGCTTAAACCCAGATTAAGATAAGCTATATAGCTCAGCCATACGTGTCCACACCATATCATTATACTAACTTAACTGATCTGCCTGGATACTGTCACAGGTCGTAGAGAAAGGTTGGATTGCTTCAAAACACCTATAGGGCCTCATATCCTATGTTAATGCTATCAACAAACTGTAACAATAAATAAATATATCTATACATCTATCTCTTGGATATATTTAGGATTCGTAACGAAAACATCCGACAGAGAACCAAAGTTATCGACATAGCTTAAATTAGCAAGCTGAAGTAGCAGTTGGCCGGCCATATCTCGCGGAGAACCGACAGCCGCTGGGGCAAACGTGTTCTTGAGTGGAGACCACGACTTGGTAAACGTAGTGTAGGACGCCCTCCGACCTGGTGGGATGATGACCTGTGAAAGACTGCAGGCTGGATGCGTCAAGCCGAAGACAGGGCGCTGTGTGTGGCGCTCATTGGGGAAGGCCTATGTCCAGCAGTGGATTAATATAGGCTGATGATGATCTATCTATATGAGTAACTTTATACCGCCGGGTGATTTAAGTGACCGCGCGGGCATGTTTTTGTGAAAAATTATGAGTCATGCATGGCCAACTATGAAAATGTAGATCAAGTTAATAGAATGAAGCAAGATGTCATGGAAAAATTGAACCCTGGTATAACAATATATAACTAACGTAAGAGTAAAATATGGTAAAATACCAGTAACATAATTCCGAGTAACTTTTGTTCAATGACGAATGATTAACTCTGATTTAGGGTTTTGGGGCTAAATGCTGTGTAAATGGTCAAACAAAAAAGCAACTTATGAATTTCTCAGAATGCCCTTTACATTCTCTTTTACGTTCAGTTAGATAACACACAATCAATAATTTTATATGCCTAGCTAATTAGATAATTATTAGGTAATATGCATATTTATTTTTAGCATAATATGCGAAGTGAGCAACGTCATAGCTTTTGTTCCATTAAGCTGTGGAATAAGATCTAAATTGTATCAAAGCCCCTTTAAAAGGTTAATTGGAAACGTGGACAGATTACATGTCTCTGTAATAATGCAATGTAACCAACAATTTGTGGTTAATGGTCAATCGCGGGGGAAATGGCGTTTGAACGCTGCGTTTAAGTTTATTGCTAATATTCGGGATAATTAAATAAATTGCGTTTTCATGACAGGTGCTAAGATTTAATACTATTTTATTAAACATGTTTTATCTGTTTACAAATTCTATATATAAAAAATTTATTGCTGTTTGTAAGTGTCGTTATGACTTAAAAAAAGCTTGACGAAATAGTTTATTTTTGTTTTTGTAATAGGTACAAGTGGTTTAAAAGAAAAAATATGGAACAAAATTAATAATAATAATAATAGTCGCCTTTAGATTCACTCTCTCAAAGGGCCTCTCTGCTGTTGGCTTCGGCCCCACGCAAGCCTTCCAAAGGACCGGGTCACTTTATAGCCCGAGATCATGGTAATGAGATATATAATAATAATGATTATTTAACTAACACAATTCACAAATAAATTGTATGTGTGGCGAAATTCAGGGGTCATCTAGTCACATATAAAAAATAGTTGTTATATATAACAACGCTATTTTTTATATGTGATTTCTTATACGAAACAATCTAATTTTTAGAGCTTACTAACGCTTTTATCATTTGTTTTCTGTATTTTAATAAGAAAATGTATATTATGCTTATTTTAGTCATTGTCCACAAAAACAGGCCCCTCAGCTTTCTATTAAAACACTGATTCATGACTTAAATGATAATTAAATTAATAGACATACACGAAATGCCCACCCACACTCTATGATCCATTGTTAAGCGAACGACAAATATTGATACTATCGCTGTGTTTGATGTCGACAGACAGTACACAAACACAACACACATTGTAGGTGCATGATCGTAGGTTTCATTGTTTTTTTTGGGAATATCACCATTTTGTTTGACCGTTGTCAATTTTTCTGTAGGTGGACCATAATGAACACTTTACCCTACGAGAGACTAAAAGTGTTTTTTTTTGCAAAAAATTAAAAAAAAAACAATTAAAATTATATATTTTTATTTAATAGATTTAAATGCTGTTTGAAGCAAACAATAGCGAATTTACGACGAATCAATCTACTTTGTGTTACAGTGATAATAAATTAGTCAAACTACGAAAGATATAAATAACTTTTAGCAGAGTTATAGTACGTACAGTACCTACCGCGGAATAATAAATAATACTAGGTAAGGTACCTAGATAACTGCATCCTAGGACTGCCCCTATGTGAACCTAATTATAAGCCTCGGACACATCGCGTTCGCATTAACTTTAGACCTGCAGTACTGTGCTGAGCTAAATAGAGACTAACTGAATGAGAATATCGGAGTTGCCACCTTCAAAAATTCAATGTACGCGTAGGTCATAGGATTTCTCTGAATATAAAAACAAAAATGGCTTTCAATAAGTTAAAAAATTGCAAAATTACTTAATATCAATAATATTCAAATTCTCTATATTATTAAAATTCTAGATAGAATCGTCTTCTTCTTCTGCCCACGGATTTGCACGCGTATTTTTGATATAATAAGCAGGCGTTATTCTTAGACTATGTTCTGAATGTACACCAAATTTCATCTTGATCTGTTTAGTAGTTTTGGAGATCATAAATAACATAACAAAATTCATATTTAATAACAAACTTTTGGCTTTAGTACGAATAATATATTAGTAGGAAGCAGGAAGTCGTGATTTGTCAATAGCTAGATATACTATATCTTAAAATATCACATCCACATAAACTTCGTAATTCATCACCAAAAAACGCCGTTACGTACTCAAAAGACCTCGACCTCGGGTACAAAATAACTTTTTCCCACAAGAAAAACTCAAAGCTCGCGTTTAAGATCATTAAGCAAAACGCATCGCATTTTGCGCTTCACTGTACCAGAACCTGTTTACTTACTTCATGTATCATGAACAATATGGCATGTCACGACAGAGGAAAAACGAAGATATGGCATTCTGAAAAAAGTACGAAACAAAACCTTAATACGATGTTGTAAGGTGCTTGTCGCAGATATGTTTCGATAGGGTTGCTAATTTTTTTGATAATTTCTACCATATTTTTTTGCAAAGCACTTTTTTTACAAATGGAACTATTTCTTATTATAAGTAAGTACTATTTTATCGCGTTTATTTGCCTATTTTCCCGACGTTTCAACAGGTGCAGATTGCGTAAATATTTATTGAAACTATTCCTGTTATTAATTTCATAACACTGTAATTTTTAGAAATAACTTTTATGATGAGTAAATATTTTTATTTATTATGAAACCAAGTATTATTTTTTGGCAATTTTTTCCCCTTTGTTAACGAAAAGTAAACACAACTCTCTTCAAATTAGAGACAAAAAGCACTTCCATCTTCGTCCTAATAATTACCCATCATTATATCTTTTAAAACTCATGTATTTTGATAATTGCAAATTTTTTAGCCTGGCAACCCTTGCCCGAGTAAAAAATGCCATGAAATGAGTCCGCTTGTCCATTGCTCTCGGTAGGCGTGGGTCAAAGATGCGCTCCTTTTTACTCCCATTGCAAAAATTAATGTTCGTTACGGAATAAAGGCATATTTTGAGTTGATATGTTAAAAATGTGTTGGTAAGCTTGGTTTAAAACTAAAAGTCAACCGTCAACGGTCAACAATAATTCTTTGGGTTAGATTTTTATGAATGGCGCTTAAATCTCAATTATTGTGTATGATAATTTTCGTGTTCTTATATCATTGAAAGATAATAATCATGTTTTTTGAAATAAATACTTAACTACCTGCTTTCTTATTAACAAACTTTTTATTTCAAACTATCTTATCTTTAAATGAAATGCCGTACAACGCCCAAAAGATTAAGTTAATGTCAAAACATTTATTGTCATTTAAAGTTTCATATCATGAGAAACGGCTCTCATACCGTCATTTATGATAATTCTTAGTTTACAATCCTTTTCACTCAATTACCAGTCACAAAAACCGCACAAATAATCCGAAAGCATTCAAAAACCCGTGATTACCGACCGAGTCGACTCCCAGACGTATGTTTTACTTAAACGACACTTTATTATCTCGATTATCCATTTTGTGGCATTAGAAACAAAATATTTCATATAATTGCCGAGTTTTACAGAAAATTGCCCCTGACGCGCCGGTACCAAACGACGATTTAATTTTCCCCAGAAATAGGGTACTTAATTGTATGGCAACCCCATCGGTTACACGGTATAATCGAGTGACAAACTGTTTTAAACAGCTGTAATCAAAAGATTGTATCAAGAAGGGGCGGGTGCCGGTGTTATTTTTCAAATAAAAAGTTGAGATTTTATCGAAGTTTTGTTTACGAGTTTTTTTGTTTGGGTTCATTGGTTATGTATACTTAATATGTTTTGGTAAAGAATATTTAGCTAGAATTAAAAATATCTACGAGTACGTAAGAAATACGTATGACGCGAGAGCAGGTATCTGGCACAACGCATCAGCATGGCCATACAGCGAGGTAATGCAACTAACGTTTTGGCGGGCTTCCGATTAGTATTGATTTGGATTAGTTAGGCTAACTCTGGACTGTTCGCTACAGTCTGCAGTTAGCTCAACTGTTTCAAATGTAAATACTAGTATTTATAAGATGTACCTATTATTTTATTGAAGAACTAAACCAAGCATTTTTTTTTTGTAAATATTCCTTTGTTAAGCACGATCGGCAAAAAAACTAGTTCCTACATAATTCGGATAAGGCTAATTATTCGAATTATTTTGGTGCAAATGATGAATGCCAAAACTCAGTAGGTGCCTCAAAAACTTTAATTCATGTCGTACAATTTCAATGACTCCAATCAGAATCAAAAACTAATTCCAACGCTAATAACCACACCGGTGGCTCTACCAAGGTTTTTTGTTCGTTAAACCAACTTAAGTGGTTAAATTGAGTCGAATTTAACTTTGACATAGCTCGCTCACCCCGCCCGGCTAAATGAATAGTAATTTTCGGAATGAAATCGTTCTCAACACGCGACACCCAAACCACTTTTCTATTCTCAAGTCGGCTCAAAACCGTCATTTCATACAATTTCACACAATTGCTCTGCGTTCCTGGAACTAATTTGATATTAGCCTTTGCAAACGCAAGGTGCGGTTACCGTATACTTATTTTGGAGAGTCATTTCGAACCCCGTGGTTAAACTCTAGACTACAGATTATCCAATCTTTCAACGTACTATGCTCATAATTTTGGTGGCAAACGTTTAATTTACTTAATATATTTCGTTTTTTCCAAAATTATTAATGTCTTTAAATGCGATGTCTGCAGTTCAGTCAGCGAATCAATAGGCACTCACTGATGCTAGGGAGTCATCATCAGCATCATCAACCTATAATTTAGTCTACTACTGGACATAGGCTTTCCCTAATGAGCGCCATAGCGCCCTCTCTGCAGTCTTTCGCAAGTCGTCATCCCACCTGACCGGAGGGCGTCCTACACTACGTTTGCGAATCGCGGTCTCGACTTAAGAACACGTTTACCTCAGCGTCTGGGGGATCCAGTTACTTCAGCATAAATATTTTGCGTCACCTGATAAGCTGAAATATTGTGTTATCTGTAGAACATGCATTAATTTCCCTAACTAGGTATTTATAAAATACCCAAGCCCGAGAGAAGCATTTAACAAGTTAACCTTGTTAAATGTTAATTATAGACATAAATAACTTGTAGGTGCTAATGCAACTCGCAAATATTAATGACACTTTGCAATGAGTAATTTACCATTTGCATAACATGCTTAGGTAAAGTACCTACTATAGTATATTTAATTATGAAATCTACGACAGACGACAAACGAGAATGCTAAGCAAATTCATTAGTATCATCATGGGTAAACCATCTAAGTATTTTACACCACAGCAAGCAATCAGCTAGGGAAACCAAGAGTACCATATTAATAAGTAAAAACCAACAAACGTGACGACTGATGTGGTGCGGTGGGCGAAGTTCTGCCTGCGACGCAGGAGGTTGCGTGTTCGATGCCCGCCTCGGAACAATTGTGTGTACGATCTGCAGATAGTAACGGGTGTTCTGGTCGTTTTCTATGTATAAAAAAACGATCAATCAATGTAATGTATTGTGTAAATCAGTTATTTATTTATAACGTTACTCATATACTCGTTTCTTTGTTACAGGAATCGCAGACCAGTAGTGCCGAGAGGTGGAGCGGGCGAGGAGCCGAGCATAACATGGCTCTCCAGCAAATCCTCAAACTCCAAGAAGCCAGGGCTCTGCACAAGACTTCTCTCTTCCCCCTCTACAAGAAAAACGGCCTTCCCTCCCCACCGGCAATCGACTACGAGGGAAAGAAACCTTACGAACCTACAAACCTGGAAAATGAGTTCAGAAAACTAATGGAACAGTCAGGAAAGGATGCTCGTAGCGAAGAATCTATCAAATACCTTCAACACATGATGGAAGCCAGACAGCACTACGAGCATTTAAGAAACATCCAAGAAAGAGAAAGACAGCATGAAGAGAGAACAGCTATAAAGAAAGAGACAGCTTCGCCAAGGAACTCTCCTATGCGTAATAGCTCTCCCCAAACCAGAGTCTCTTCAGCTGAAGCATCACCGAGTTACAGCGATGTCAGACTATCTACCTCATCCAGTCCTCTATCAGCCACTAGTCCAGTTAACTCTTCACCTTTAAACCATCTCCAAAACATGCAACCTTTTGACTTCAGGAAGAACAAACTTAGTGAAAATAAAGATAGAGAAGAAAGAAGGTCTTACAACTTGGGTACAGCTGAAAAAGCTACAATGGACTTAATGAGGAGCCAGTTCTTTAACTTTCCATTACCTGGAAATCTTCCCATGCCTCCTATGTCTCTACCTTCGTCGTTCAATCACCCGGCTGCTATGGTTGCTGCCTTGAGTCAAAATCCAATGGGTCTAGCATCACTGCAAGCATTACTTCCTCAAATGTCAGCGAAGTCAGTTGAGAGCCCAGAAAAGAAACCATCAAACCAGTCGAGCAAAAAATCAGACGAACTTAGATCAGAAGATGAAAGTGTATTGAACTTGAGCAAAGATGCTTTCTCAGAACCATCAGCTAACCACAGAAGCATGATGCTCGGTAAATGTATGAGCCCACCAAAAAGACAATGGGGAGCTAGCCAGCTGCCTCTAAACCTCGGCACACATTTCATCAACCCCGCAACGGGAAAGAAGAGAGTGCAATGCAACGTATGCCTCAAAACATTCTGCGATAAGGGAGCCCTAAAAATACATTTCTCAGCGGTTCATTTACGTGAGATGCATAAATGTACAGTCGAAGGTTGCAGCATGATGTTCAGTTCAAGAAGATCGCGTAACAGACACAGCGCTAATCCAAATCCAAAGCTACACTCTCCTCATATGCGAAGGAAGATTTCACCTCACGATGGCAGAAGTGCTCAGGGTCATTCAGTCTTAATCCCGCCTCATGCTGCAGGATTAGGGTTACCACCAGTCATGAACCCAATGCACGCGTTTGGCTCCTATCCTCTTTTGAACTCTTCGCCAAATATGAGGCACTTCCCATCCAATATGTCATTAGACTACAAAAATATGCCTATGGGTTTTTCACCGTATGACCAATCCCACACCCTGAGAGAATCAGATTCAGCAGAAAATAAAGATGATCAACAAGGCGACTCAGACGAAGACGACGGAATCGTTGTTGTAGCAGGTGACGATGATGACGATGATGGTGAACATATAGATACTAGTGATTACTACTCAAACTTGAACAAATCTTCAGGATCAGTTGAAGATTCCGAAACGGATTACGACCAAAGAAGTGTAAGTGACAATAATGAGATAGAAAATCGTAGAGACGGAACAACTAGTCCCGAAGTTTTGAAAAGAAAACGCAAAAATCTTAACCCTACTCGACTACAAAATGTATCTGAAAATGGAAACACAGAGGCACACAGCCACCACGAAGATGAAGAGGAAACTGCAATTGACCTCAAAAGGGTTAAAAGAGAGACTGAATATCGCACTGACAATAACACCACGACGGTTCACAATGAAAATGTAGAACAGAAAGTCATTAACGTAGTAACTAAAATTAAAGAAGAACCCAGCGATGACACTGCCCAAGACTTACGAGTAAAAGAGGAACCAGCTGATGTCCCCGAAACAGTTACAAATTACAAAAATACAAGCACTCCTAATGAACATTTCTCATCCGAAAATGCTCTAAAACGCCTAGAAAGCTTATCCAGAGGAGATTTCCCTCATATTCCTCGGAGAATAGATGCCCAAAAGATTACACCATGTAACTTATCCATGAACGACTCCATAGATTTTTCCGACAGATCGCCATCATCATCTGTATCCAGCTACGACTACACGCAAGAAGATAATCAAGGTCAAATCTTCGGTCACTTTGATAGTGGCTTCTTTATCAGTTCTTCAGACGTTCCTTTGGACCACGAAACTCCACACAAATGCACAGTTTGCGGAAAATTATTCCAAAACACCTTCATCATGAAGTCTCACTACCAAAATACACACTTGAAAATCATGTACAAATGTTCCGCTGACGGATGCAAGGCAGCATTTACCTCAAGGCGCAATAGAGACCGCCACAGCTCAAATATTAATTTACACAGAAAGATATCAGAGGACGTCAGAATATCCGAGCATTCATCTCGAATCCTGGATAAACTACGAGAGCAAATGGAACTGATATCAAGATACGATGAAGTGGAACGAGCTGTACCATACATTGATTCACACACCTATTACAGAGCGAAGGATTCGGACAAGCTAAAGAGTTTTAACTCTCTGCCTTTTAGCTCTCCCTACCCACCGTTGTTACCAGAGGCGTACTTGAACAACAGAGATATGTTTGCTCAGCATCCCTTCTTGTTCAACCCTTTCGGTATGCTGCCAAACTTCCCCCCACTTCCTCTAAGCTTCCTTCCGCCGAACTTGAACGCTTTTGGTTGTCAAAATCAGTTCCCTTCACCCAAAAAGCTGAGTTACTGTGTGGAGGACGAGGCGCCGCGACCGAATAAAGATGGTTGTTATCCATGTCGGGGTTGCAGAGAAACTTTCAAGGACTTGTCTAGTCTGAAGCACCATTGTGAAGCGAACCACGCTCAGTCTTTACACCGATGCTCGCTCTCTGGCTGTAATGCGGCATTTTTCTCGAGAACCAAGAGAAATATTCACTACGAAGCCCATGTTTCACGAAGACAGAATGGTAGAGTCCATGTTAATCCGTCGTGACCGTTTGCTGATTTTAGTCTTAGGAGATACTGAGAAGGTTGAATATTCAATGCATTTGTGATTTTCTTAGGTTTACTGAAATGTTTAGTTAGATTCTGACTAGTGCAGTACCCTTAATTCTCATTGCGTAATTTTGTATAGCATGTGGTATATTAAGCTTTTCTATACTGATGATTTCTTTCCAGCTTCTCTATGAAAACTGTACCTACTTAATACATTATTAATATTTAAAAAAAACTCAATCGTTTTAGGATAATTGGTCTAAAATTCAATTGCAAGTATTGTCCCACACAAACTATTAAGGCAAGTAGAATAAAAGCTTGTAAAAAATTTTTTGGTAACCCATAGGAGTCGTTAGATTATATTTTTATGGTTAAAATGTGTTAACTAAGAGTTAAGTAGATAGCTTTTGTATATTATTTTGACATTCCATTGTAAAGTGTGCAATAACTGTGTAAATAATTTGATTGTATAATTGAAATCATTTTCAATATTCATATAATAAATAATTATAGTAAATAATCTTTCATTGCGTATCATAATTACATCGTTTGTATCAATATTTTGGTGCTAATTTATAAAAAAATATTCCCAAATGTATATAGCTTAAAATTTTAATGGTTGTTTAAATTTAAGATTTAGTCAGTAATCGATATTGTAATTTAAGAACCAAAAAGTATTACATTATTAGTTAAGAAATATTGTATCATACTACTTACTTACTTCGATAATTACTTCCTTTTGCCAAACGATAATGAATATTGTAATAAAAATTTAAAACAAATCATAACTACCTATTTTATTACACTACCCTATATTTAGGTATTCTATATTAGTCTACCCGCGGCTTCGCACGCGTTGTTTATATTGAAATGGATGCCCTGCCCAGCTCTGCGGTGCGACCCTGTAGATGGTGCGCCGCGTTCAACACTTTCATGGCCCAAGATGCAGAACATCTGCATGGGCCATGAAAGTGTTAAAAGTTATTTCTATAATTTTTTTACGATCCATCAACTCACACCAGTTGGGACAAGATTCTTGGTGTGAGTTGACGAACGACTCACATGAGAACTTTTTAATGGGATAAAGTAGTGTTTAATTCCAGACTTATAGCTACAACTACGCTAAATTTCAGCACGTTCCGTTTTAGTAGGTAGTTTTGGTGTGAAGTAGTAACAAACATCCATCCTTTCTACAATCCATCTAAACTTTCGCATTTATAACCTTAGTGTGACGTATCAAGACACTACATACCTACTTATATCTTCTCTAGTCAAGCAGAAACATATATAAAATTAATAGGATTTAAACAATCCCCTTCACTTTAGGTAAGCGCGCGTTACACAGCGCGTAATGTAACATGTTACACAGTGAGCATTCATTGCAGCCAGTACGAGGAAAGGAGGCGCTCGCAACGAGCAACGAAGCGGATTTTAGCATACGGCGCGTAACGTATCATGCTCGTAGCGAATAGTAGATTACGCCCCGTAACACTAGTTAGTACACATCTTTAGGTATTAGCCCTACGGTCTCGGCCAGGTGGGATGACGACCTGTGAAATACTGGCAGATGGATGCGGCAAGCTGAGACGCTCATTAGAGGAGGCCTATATATCCAGCAGTGGACTGCTATAGGCTGATGATGATGATATATCCAGCATCACTATCACTACATAGTAGTATAAAAGAAAGTCGCTTCCCGCTGTTTGTCTGTCCCTGTGTATGTATGCTTAGACCTTTAAAATTACGCAACGGTTTTTGATGCGTTTTTTATAGATAAATTATTAAAGAGGAAGGCTTATTATAAAACATTTGACATATAGATTTCCACGCAGGCGAAGACGCCGAGCGCAGCTAGTTAGAATTTATAATGAGCTGCTGAAGATGATAAAAGTCATTTATAACGGGATATTTTCCAAGATTTCATTTTTGAAACTTACTCGCAGTGCCTTCCGTTATTCCGTGATCATGGCGCATGAAACTGCTGAAATATTAGAAAACTCAAAAATCACATCATGTATTTATAAGTATTAATACAACGGGTATTTATCGCGTTCATTTACCTATTTTTCCCGACGTTTTAACAGGTTTACACACTGTCGTGGTCACGGGATGACTGGAGTACTCCAGTCATCCCGTGACCACGACAGTGTAATTCGATCTGAACACAAATTTAATACTTATAAATATGTGTTCAGATCGCATAAGTTTAAAAGTATTAATCACATCATGGTAAACATCCTTTTATGTTGAACCATAATAAATTATTAAAAGTATGATGAAGATGGTGACTATTTCTACGTAACCTTATTTAATTAAGTACATAGCTCTTATAAATCTACCAAATAAGGCTTATAGCAAACAATAATCGCCTATTAATACTTTGAGTGCTGAAAACGCACGGTATGAGTTTTCTACAAGTGACTAATATGCGTAAATCCACACTAGCGCAGCGGCTGAGAAAATACAGATCTTTGTGACTCCGCAGAGCTGTAATATTTTTCGAACGAAACGCATGTGCGGCGCAACACAACCGCTGTGTAGAGCGGCAGCACGAATTTTTTAGGTAAAAAAAAAGATCGCAATCGTCGATAAAAAACCGCAGTCAAAGTGCCACACAAGATTAGTCTACGACAAAATTGCTGAACAGAGACGATAATTATAAAAAAAAAGACTTTGAAGTAGTAACGATTCACACAGACGTAGGTATTTGGAGTTATTAAAAATTTACAAAAAATAATTAACAAATAATGCTGGACAATCTACACAGCATCATCTAGTCCCAAGTTATGCAGTTGTGTTATATGTGTAGGGTACAAGATGACTGATATTACTATACATCGATAACGACCTGAATACACGGAACATATTATGTATCTGCAGTTCGTACACACAGTTTTCCCGAGGCGAACCGCAACCTCGGTCGTCAAACACACAAAACAATCTTCAGCAATTTTTGACGTTGTTCTTTGATAACCTTTCTTTTGAATCCAAGATGGTTGAATTATAGCTAATAAGAAAAGGACAACTCCTATTTTCGTACATTCAAATTATCCACGTTCTCTTTTTGAAAATTAAGCAACCTAATAAAAACAACACATGTCGTATGTCGTAACCCCTAGAGCGCCTACCATGAACAAACTCGATCATGTGTCACGGGTGACATTTCGCTGTCACGTCACACGCGACATTTAGCTGTCACTTTCGTGACATCGCGTGCGGGGCGCTGGTAAATTTTTAAACTTTCCATTATCGAGCTTTATTCTATTAGGGGACGACAAATTGATTTCGAAACCAATAGCTAAGTATGTAGGTAGGTAAGCAGACATAATAACGTTGGTTACCTAAGGTTTTGTTATTATAGTCGGTAAGCCTCGCCATGTAGGTACTCGGGGTTATCTCTAAGAAATTAAATAATATCCCGAAAATTTTCGATTTTGTGGACACTCACGATAGGGTCCACCAGTTCAAAGCCGCTCAGCGAGCTATGCTTGGAGTTGCTCTGAAGGATAGGATTCGTAACGAATACATTCGACAAAGAACCAAAGTTATCGACATAGCTCTGAGAATTAGCAAGCTGAAGTGGCAGTAGGCCGGCCATATCTCGCGAAGACCCGACGGCCGCTGCGCTAGGGCAAACGTGTTCTTGAGTGAAGACCACGACCCGGTAAACGTGGTGTAGAACGCCCTACGACTAGGTGGGATGACGACCTGCGAAAGACTGCAGGTAGATGCTGGATCCGTCAAGCTGAAAACAGGGCACTATGGCGCTCATTGGGGAGGCCTATGTCCAGCAGTGGACTAATATAGACTGATGATGATGATGATTGATTTTGGCGCTAGAGTCCGTAGGAAGTCCCAAAGATTTTCGACTCGGCGCGTCGTCGGTTGCTTAGTGACTTAGATGGATGGTGTTCCCGTACTGAGGGAAAGGTCGCGGGTTCAAGTCCCGCCTAAATAGATTATTTTGAGATATTATTTAATTTCTGGTAGGCTAGTTACTTTCCTAGTTTTGGGAAAGGAAAAGCCTTCGGCAAAGTACCTTTAATAATGAGGCCTAAAAAATATAAATACGTAAATACTTACTTATCTACTATCTACCTACTGATCATCAGCGTTAGCCCTTGTCGACCCACAGCTGGGCATAAACCTCTATTTTTTATGCAGAAAACAATAATATAAAAAAAACATGATAAAACAACATACCAACGTAAGAGTTGACAGCCTCTAGTCTCTCGCTCCAACACCGATGTTTGTTCGGAAGCTAATCTACTAACAACATAATAATCTAATCCATGCTTATTTTAATAGTTTACAACTGAATAGCTGGGTAATTATAATTATATTTAGGTATATTTATCTACATTATAGGTATTACTAATATTCATTCATGCCAAAACACGATGTAGGTAAGTAAGACTAACACTAGAAAAACCCTTCCTTTGTTTGTAGTGTCTTTTAAAATAAAAATAGGTTTTAATTAATATAAAATAGCTAAAGTAATAAGGTAAGGTTTTATCTAAAAGGGTTGCGTTGGTACCTTAGTAAAAATGATAACAACCTGTTCATTCCACCTGATATCAGCCATTTCTCATTCCACATTAGCATAATCAACTCTCATCAACCATTTTAGCATCTGAAATGCATAGGGAGTTAAATCCAAAACACAAAATAAGAGCAAGCTCGCATTCAATAATAAACCTTTATGCTCCGATATAAAACTCAAGATTTAAAAAAGAAACAAAAATAAAAGCCGCGGTTGCCGAATTCAAAATAAGAACTTGAAACGTCCCGCTTGTCAGCAATTTGTTTTGAAAAGAGATCATTTTTAATTCGGCAAAAGAACGAGCGTTCTATGTATGTTTAAAAAGAATCGTCACGCAAGCTATAACTTCTAAGGTCTTGTTCACATTGGGGTTTGTAGAAAGTAATAAGAGACAGTCGGGTAACGGGTTAATGTACGAACTTAAGCTTACTCGGCTAAGAAGTGGTTTGGCTCCCTGAATTAATTCAAATTTTTGAATAATCTTTATTCACCGTCTCTTATTATTATTCATACCTGAGAAATATTTTTTTATACTTACTATTCCAATAAACATATGAATCATACAAAAATCAATATCCTGAAATAAAACGTTCTATCATAGTAAGAATAAGAAAGACTATGAGAGTAGGTAGGTATAGGTACCGAGAGTCCTACGTGTAAACTTTGATGCTTTACTATTTATTTTATTATGTGCAGTTAGAAAGCACCTTTACAAAACTCCAAATTTAAATTCGAAAAGTCTCAAATGGGGCTTTCTAGAACGTTTTTTTTTTTTGCTAATGATTGTGGCTTTTTAGGGAGCCCAATGCTTGTTGGTTACTTACACGAAACAACCATCGTCTAAAATATCAATGTCAATTCATTCATTAATAATAACGTATTATATTGGTTAATACTTTCACTAGTAATTTTTTTAATATGTTTATATATCAGTTTTTAATTGTGCAATTGTAACTTATTAATAAGTATAAGAATCTACTTTTAGCCCGCTATCCCATCCCCTCGGTGACCACCTATCCGACGGGAGTATATTGAAAACCAGCGCCGCATGTCTTGGCATGCAGCACAATGCTGAATATACTCCCTTTGCCTATTATAAGAAATTTCTTTTTGTATTTAATATTAGTTTAGATTAAGAAATGGCAATAAATGATTTTATTATTATTAATTCAAATGAACACAGTATGAAACACGTAAGTCATAATGTAGGTACATACGTCCCTATAAGGTAGGTATCTTGTTTAATAAATCCTGATATAACAAATGTACCAACACCAAGTTAGAAAAGCAGAAAATAAATTTAATGACAATAATTATTCGAATCATTCTTGACAATCCTGGCAAGAATCGAACAAGACAAGTGCCCACGAGCAATTTTTTACTCTGTTGCAAAATAACTGGCCGAATACAGCATCCACTGCCAACAAAGAAAAACCATAAAGCACCAAACTTTTTGCTGCCATTCCCGCCTTCTCATTGTTCGAAAGAGGTCGATTGATCACGCGACAGACCGCAGCCCGGGGGCAGCAAAGAACAATCGCATTCGACCCAGTGCCAATAATTCTGCGCACGGCCAAAATTGGAACTTTTGAATTTGCATACAATATAGCCCCTAGAATTCTTGTTTCTTCGCCAGTAGCGCCACCGGCCGCGTGTGGAATAGTATTGGCCAATTCGAAATATGATTTTTGGATTTGGAACTCGCCCGAAGCGCCACCGTTGCCATATCGCACGCAATCTCGAGAACTGTCATCATTAAACAATTAAATTTTTTCGAGCAAGGAGTTTTTATCGTCATCCAATTTAAACAATCACGAATAGCTATATTACGCATTTAGCGGGAAAGATCAATGTTTCCCTACGCTATTATCGTGGAGAAGACATGCTTCAACTCTAGATCATTCTAAGCGCTACTCTACCTTTATTGTATGCACTATAGTGGTTTATTTTTCACTTTTTCCACTATTGGACACAGATTTTAAGTGAACAGAAAATCAAAAACACATTATTTCTCATCCTAAACCTAACCTAACTTATATTTATAGATGCGAAAGTATTTTTGTTTGTTTGTTTTTCCTTCTCGCCCGCCCTAACTAAGCAACCAATCGACTTGATATTTGGCGTAGAGATAGTTCAAAAGAACGTGAAGTAACATAAACTTTAGGTCCTTCCTGAAAATGTGAAATTCGAATTTAATTCGGGTGAAACCGCGGGGAACAGCTAGTTCATTATTATTATATTATAATTAAAAGTTTAAGTGCATATAGCGTGGGAGGGCTTACGCACTATTACCTAATAATGAAAACCTTAAAAGTATTGAGTTTAGCTTGACATAGGTAAATATTTAAATTTTTCAATACAAAAAATTCAAAGCGTGCCGTGAATAATGAATAATTCAGTGAATGTGGATCAGTCGATCACAGTCCTGCATTGCTGATGTGAGTTTGGGACACGAGAGTAAGTTCCCACAGTACCCAGCCGTGGGCGGATTCTGGGCATGCCAATGTTGTGAATATATATGTTGATTTTTTAATATCTGTATTTTTTTGTTTCTTCCAAACTTTATTTTGTACTAGCTGCGCCCCGCGGTTTCACCCGTGTGGTTATAGATATTTTGGATAATATACAATATATCTTTATAAATTGTAACCTTTTTGTTATTCTGATGTATAAGCTATATTATTGTATAGTTTCATTAAAATCCATTCAGTAGTTTTTACATGAAAGAGTAACAAACATCCATCCATACTTACAAACTTTCGCGTTTATAATATTACTAGGATAACTCTACGAATATATTTTACCTTAAATAAATTGACGCACTTCTTACATAATGGTAATCATATTGGGTTCCTACGATACAGGCTATTACGGGTTTAGATGTAATTAGTTTGGGCCGGCCATATTTCGCGAAGAACCGACGGCCTCTGGGGCAAACGTGTTCTTGAGTGGAGACCGCGACTCGGTAAACGTAGTGTAGGACGCCCTCCGACCAGGTGGAATGACTGGGATGATTGTATTTATTGAAATTCATACTTCATCCTAAATAAATAAATAATGCTGGACAATCCACACAGCATTATCTAGCCCCAAGCGAAGCAGAGCTTGTGTAATGAGTACCAGATGACTGAGGTGGGAATCGAACCCGCAACAAATAATAATCCATCCGTGTTCTCCACTAAAGAACATTTACCCAGCAGTTACAGAGGCAGGTAATAAAAATCAAATTAACGCAAATTAGAATTAGTATTTACAATTGCAACAATTGAGCTACATAACTGCTACAATAATATTGTCTATTCTTATGAAATTATCAATATTATTGTCTATTCTTATGAAATGATCAATATTATTGTCTATTCTCATGCTGCATCTTCAAATTCTCTACTTAACCCTCAGACGTGCGACGTCAACTGAAATTGCATTCAGGCGTTTGGGGGTCATTTTGACCGCACGGAAGCCAAAGGCGAAATCGAATATAATACCTATCGATTCCAGAAGCTCGTGCCATGGTAACGATTTACTCTAATTCCGATAATATCTAAAGGCACGCTTCGAAATAAATTGATGCACGCAAATACTGTATAATGAGTAGGTAGCCATTGTTTGATTGACTGACTTTGATGTTTTCAAATTAGGAAACAACGAAACTAACCGCACGTAACCTTATCGAGAAGTACCTTTTGTATTTTACCTTTTTGCTAAGGATTATAATTATTATCTCCAGGCTGGTGTTATTATTGATTAGCAAATTGAGCGAAATAATAAATAAAATAAAAATAAAAAAGCTTTTTACTCCTTAACCTTAAATAGCATTGATCAATCATGCCAATTAAAAAATTGTTAAATCTAATGTGTTGTAAATGAAAGGCAGGTTGACCATAGACTATCTTTATTTCATAGCTTCATGAAGCTAGCCACAAATATACGACATAATGTAAGTAGGTATGTCAAATATTATAGAAAATGTCAGTATGTAGATTTCATGATTAATGTTTGTTAGTTTATTTCTTTATTTAATAATGTATTTGAAAAGTTGTTTATTTCTATTGAATTTAATGCATATATTTAATAAGTAGTTAGGATGCCTCTCGGGTAAAGTCCTCCAGTTCTGTCCAGTGTTTGCAATTGAGCGAAATACCTTATAATTTTTTTAAGCTGTTTATCAACACAACCTACCTATAATATTTTGTCCGTTGTTAGACATAGGCCTCCCCTAATGAGCACCATAGCGCCCTGTCTTCAGCTTGCCGCATCCAGCATCTGCCTGCAGTCTTTCGTAAGTCGTCATTCCATTTGACCGGGGAGCGTCCTACATACGTTTGCCGAGTCGCGGTCTCAACTCAAGAACACATTTACCCCAGTGGTTGTCGGTTCTTCGCGATATAGGTAGGTACCTACCAATCTATGGCCCATTGCCACATCGGCTTGCTAATTCTGTGAGCTACATATGTCTGTAATTCTACGCTAGGGTTCTACTATTGTTTTTTATGCTGTACTAATTGTATTTCCTAATCAAAATCCAAAGCATTACAAAATTCAAACCACGAATTCCTGGAAAGTGGAAACTCCCAAACAATAATACAAACGGCACCGTGGGCGGGCCCTTCTCGGTTGGTTAAAAATGTCACCCACCCACGCGTCCCAATGCGGTATTGGTGGGAAATGTCACTGTGTCGCAACGCGTGACACTTCTGATTGGTCGAGCCCCGCCCCTGCGTAGAACTTGAACTTTGAATTTGGCTTCGATATTAAGAACTGTTTTGTTTCTAAGTATTGTCTATGACAGTTTTCTTTTTTTTCTGTAGAATGAGGTTAGGTTGTGTGTATTCTGCTTTGTTATGTCTCGTGAGAGGAGAGTTTGCGCGGAACTATTGATTGAGACGCAGCGGGGGCGACGCCCGACGCGTCTCGTCCAGAGGTGACAAATGATGTCGCATGTCCAACGGATTCATTATTTAGCTTATGCTTAACTAGAATGTTGTTTGGAGCTGGTTAAATAACAATGGCATTGATTGAGTAGGTACCTAGGACCTGCCGGTAGTATTTTAGAAAAGGTAGAATTTGTAACTCATATTATAAAAATTGATAAATTCATTATTCGTTATCTAGCCCCATAAGCTAAGCAGAGCTTGTGTTTTAGGTTCCTACTTAGGTACCTACCTACCTACTGCTGCTGTTAATTAGGTTAATATTTATTATTTATATCTCTAACTGAATCCTATAGAAATGGTTAAACTGGAAGCTTCTTCGAGTGCCAATGTTCATCTCATAAACCAATTAGGCAGTTCCCAAATAATGCCGTAGTACAGTTATGAAGTTTTAAATGGCGGAACCTGAAAACTCCAATTTATTAACAAACTTTGTAAAAACGAGGAGTTTTCTGTAAAAACCTGCTTTATTAATGGCTCATTTCGAAGTCGGATCACAGATGTTGGAGTTACGTCAGAGCAGGTGCAAAATTTCAATAAAAAAAGAAGGAAAGAAAAATATTTATTTTTTCCCAATTATGTAATATGTAATTCATTGTGATAATTAAATATTTTTCTCAAAAGATTCAAAAATATTTACCACAAAGTATAAGTATTTGGACTGTGAAAGTGTTAAATATTTAATAAACTTTTTTATGATAAGAATTATTAAGTTTTTTATTATTTTGGACTAGGTATGCCCATTCACAGCAGACATAGGCATAAATAGTGTAGTAGTGGCTTTGTTTTCATTCAGGTTACAAAGGTCTCTATTCTATGGGATAAGAACATCACTACATACATACCTAGTACCTAGGTATAAAACAAAGTCGCTTTCCGCTGTCTGTCTGTCCCTTTGTACGCTTAGTTCTATAAAACGATATAAAACGGATTTTGACGCGGCTTTTTTAAATAGATAAAGTGATTCAAGAGGAAGGTTTATAATACATTTCACACATAGATTTCCACGCGAGCGAAGCCGCGGGCGGGGCGTAGCTAGTACATAATAGTCCGGATAATACAATAAATAATAATAATAAATAATGTATTTTGTCAATCACGAACATATTCGTCATTTAGAAGTGACACAGGCGCAGTCGTTTCGAAAGAAAATTAACACTTGAATTGAATCGATCTCGAAAGTTCAACGAGGGTTCTCGAACAGGAATTTTCACAAAACTGAATTTTAGGAAAACGTGTTGATGTAAAATATTGTATACCTAACGTCATCACCATCATGATCATCGTCAGCCCATTAGCAGTCCAATGCTGGACATAGGCCTCCTCCTGTCTTCAGCTTGCCGCATCCAGCATCTACCTGCAGTCTTTCGCAGGTCGTCATCCCACCTGGTCGGAGGGCGTCCTACACTACGTTTACTGAGTCATGGTCTCCACTCAAGAACACGTTTGCCCCAGCGGTCGTCGGCGATGCCTTCCGTATTAAGATGTAATAATTAAGTATCTACCAATTACCGACAATTTTAATTTTGATATAGAGTTGCCACATAACGCATTCACTGCGACCCGCAGGAGCGCGTTCCTACGCACGTCTCGCCGCTTGAATATTTAAGTAAACATGTGTTTGAATATTTAATTATGAATTTATTGTATAATTTAATTGAAATGTAAAATTTTACATATTCTAATCTAATAATTACCTAATTGAATGATACGATCTAATATAGGTACTTAAGTATATGTTAAGGTATGTACTATTTGACGTGTAATGATGTACTTTACCAATAAATTGAATTAAACTACTATGAACTTTGGGCTGTGAAAGTGTTAAGTAGGTAGGAACCTATGCGGTTTTGATAATTAGGTAAACTAAATAGGGGAAAATTATGAAAAAATCTTCCAAAGTGATTCATTGTAGAGATCTACATAAATGTGTAGGACGCCATCCGACCTGGGATGACGACCTGGATGTGGCAAGCTGAAGACAGGGCTATGGCGTTCATTGGGGGAGGCCTATGTCCAGCTGTGGACTATCATAGGCTGATGATGATGATGATGACATACCTAATTGTGTTTCATAAATGAAAAAACAAAATTATTTTGTTATGAAGTCTCCTCTATAGAAAGGCATAAAACTCGAACAGGATTGCTATTAAATAAAATTTTACCTATTGGATATTGACATATCATACCCATATTACCCATTTAGCACCTATGTTAGTAAATACAAATACCCAATTTTATCTGAAACAAGCTCTTCACGAAAAAAGATAGCAAAATACTTCGACATCGATATTTCATCAACACTTCAAATAAATAAATAATAAATAAATAAATAATGCTGGACAATTCACACAGCATTATCTAGCCCCATGGTAAGCAGAGCTTGTGTTATGGGTACTAGATAACTGATATACATAATACAATACATTACATAGATAGATATTTTTTATTATACATAGAAAACGACCAGAACACCCGAAACAAATATCTGCAGATCGTACACACATTTGTTCCGAGGCGGGAATCGAACCCGCAACCTCCTGCGTCGCAGGTGGACCTTCGCCCACCGCGCCACATCGGTCGTCGAAATATCAACAGGTTAACTATAGTGTTTAAGAGATAGGTACCTATTGGATATTGACATACCTACCTTTAATACCCATATTACCCATTTAGCAACTATGTTAGTAAATACAAATATCAAATTTTATCTGAAACAAGCTCTTTTCACGAAAAAAGTTAGCTAAATTCCACGACGTCGATTTTCCATCAACACTCTAAAAATGTTGGCTGCATTGATTTTTATACTATACAATCCCAACCGGAAAAACCTGGCGCTTGCCATTAAAGAGGTTCATAATGCGTTCCTTATTTGATTTATAGTGATGATCAAGAAGTTTTTAAGTTTATAAAAAGTAAATCCTGTATTCACCGTTTTTTTGTGATAAGTTTGTCAATTTTAGTTCTTTTAGGAGTCCACATAAGAACTGAAATCGACCCACCTATACCTACCTACTGGATTTTATTTAATAAAAAAAAAGTTCCGTACATACTCATTTAGTTCACAGCCTCTATCAACAAAACATTGTATTAAATGTGATCAGAAGCTTTATCATTCCTTTGCTTTGTAAGGCGGGTACAGTCGTGAACAAATTCGCGATGTTTTGTAGAGCACTTTAAGCCATTCGTAGCCTTATAAGTGCTTTGTAACAAGATATATTTGTATTGTTTAGCAGTTGTTTATACCATCTACCTACTTAAAAGAAACCCAGATTTTATAATATTCCTCTAATTAGTTGAACAAGACAAAGTTGCATCACTATAGGTGATTACAATTGGGCTGTTAAAATACACAGAAAGAAGCTTACAAACTCCACAACCAGCTTTTGAATTTTGTGTGCTAATTTAATATATATATATATATCCTCATCAATTTCGATGCCGGCGACCCTAGATATCACCGATTTTTTCTATCATGAGCTCTAATATGGCTCGTTAGACCGAACTTGGTATTGAATACCATACGGCACGTATGGCAGTAGAGTTAGGAAATGTTGTTGTCTTTTTAATTATAGCTTTTGTTGATTTTGGCTTTTCCGCAATCTAAGGAATATGTGCTGTGACCGGTTCCTAAACGTCTGGAAAAACGCCGGAACAGCACATTCTTCGGCCAGAATTCTTCCTTATTCCAGATCGAAATATTCCCAGTTGGAATGTGCACCACAAATTATTTAAAATCATTATGACGCGACTCCAACCGCTCGACCCTCACCTAGATATTGATTGTATTGGTTTTTGTACGAGACTGTACATTAATCATCATCATCATCAGCCTATTTTAGTCCACTGCTGGACATAGGCCTCCCCCAATGAGCGCCATAGCGCCAAGTCTTCAGCTTGACGCATCCAGCATCTGCCCGCAGGACTTCGAAGGTCGTCGTCCCACCTGGCCGGAGGGCGTCCTACACTACGTTTGCCGAGTCGCGGTCTCCACTCAAGAACACATTTACCTCAGCGGTTCTCGAAGATCCCAGGAGGATTTTGCGCTTCTAGACGGAGTTAGGCTGGTTAAACTAGCAAACACACTACGCACAAAGGACCAATCGGAGTCTACGTGCGGAAATAGGAGTACACTTACCATAGCATACCCAGCGGTTGTCGGTTCTTCGTGTGACTGTACTTTACCTTACATTAAGACAGGCAGAGTGTAATGTTCATCTGCGGAGTGGCTTTCAGTGGGTTTACAGCCTTGCGTTAACTTTTATTTGCGAACCCATCTTGTTTCTCTACCGTATGTTGGGTTACAGCTTTTTACCAGCGATGGAAGGACAATTATATGAAGTATTATAAAATATGTATTTTTACTACAATCCCTTGCGTCCCCGAACAAGGTCACAGGTTCAAGTCCCGCCGAAAAAAAAATGGGATATTATTTCATTTTTGACATAGCTCTAAGAATTAGCAAGCTGAAGTGACATTAGGCCGGCCTTATCTCGCGAAGAACCGACGGCCGCTGGGGCAAACGTGTTCTTGAGTGGAGATCACGACTCGGTAAACGTAGTGTAGGACGCCCTGCGAAAGACTGCAGGTAGATGCTGGATGCGTCAAGCTGAAGACAGGGCGCTATAGCGCTTATTGGGGGAGGCTTATGTCCAGCAGTGGACTAACATAGGTTGATGTTGATGATAATGATTTAATTTTAATGCCTTCTAGGTACAAACATAATTAACCACGTTCTTTAAATCAAATAAAAACCTTATGATCAATAAGTATCTATTCTAGACCATTGTTAGTATTAACTAAACTCCTTCCCTGCCCATAAACCCAAAAAACAAACTAACCCCACCCCTGCCCGGGTATTCAGGACCGCACAAATAAAAATAAAACGACAGTAAAAAGCGAATAAAATGTCGAGAGGTTCGCAAATGAAATGGAATGCAAATGTAAGGAAACGTGAATAAAGTAAGAAAAGAGGGTAGTTTTGCACGCACTTGTTTAGGGTACAGCTACTTAAGCACCTAAGTTATTTCTTTGAGGGTTGACTTATAAGTGGACTATTAAATATTCAAGTATTTATTTTGTAATCCGAATAAGTACCTACATGAAAGGTATCTCTTGGTCTTTTTTCTGAAACAGAAAATAGTGTTTAAAATTCTTTATTAGTTTGTTTTTATATGCAATGTCTTTTTCGGATTGCTCTGTTATTAACACTTTGACTGCTGAAATCACACGGTATGTGTTTTCTACAAGTGACTAATATGCATAAATCCACACTAGCGCAGCGGCTGAGAAAATACAGATCTTTGTGACTCAGCACAGCCGTAATATTTTTCGAACGAAACGCATGTGCGGTGAAACACAACCGCTGTGTAGAGCGGCAACACGATTTTTTTAGGTTAAAAAAAAGATCGCAGTCGTCGAAAAACATCGCAGTCAAAGTGTTAATAAGCAGCACAGAAAGACCATGATTGACGATTTGCTCTAGATTTTTTTAAGGGGCTGTGCTGCTCTAAGCTCACTATGATGTGGTTATTTTAAGCATTACGTGCGTATGTTATAATTCGTTAAATGAATCTAGTTTTAAAACAACTTAATATATCATTTCTTCTTATATATTATAATATAACTTCTATTATTATTATAACTTAGGATAATCTAAAGCCTTACTAAGGGATGACCCGGCTAGTTCTAGTACATTTTCTACCTGATGAAATCAATCTCGATTCAATTTTATTTCGGCAGCATTTGGGAATATTATGATTTTTAGCCCAAAATCACTTACTTTCCCAATTGCTACAAAAGTTATTGTTATTATTTTATTTTGTATCTTTATATTATTTTTTTTGCGGCGAACAAGATACCACAATAAAAAAATTAATCTCTCGCCAACACAAATCGATCCACCGTAAGCTCATATTTCTTACACAACTAATAATTGAGTCAATCTTACACCCCTATAGGGGTAGGCAATGTCGCGTGAAGCCGTCACAGACACACCTCACAACCACTGATTTATTGACAAATATCACAACTGTGACACAGCACATTTGACACCCTGTTTATTGGAAGTAATAAGGAATAGATAGATAGATAGAAAACACTTTATTATACTTACCACACAAAACAGAAAACAAAACAGAAATTAAAACTTAGAATAAAGGTATAAATGGAATCTTGATATTTGGAAGTCGCATCACAAAAGATTTATTCCGAGAAATAAATAATACAATAGAATACAATTTTATTACTCTTTATTGCACACCATAATAAATAACAGATACAAAAGACAGGAAAAGAAAAAAACAAATACGAAATATGTTGTACAATGGTTCTTGATATTTGCTTAGGAATCACATAATTTTCTTCACGCCAATAGGTACTACTGAATGGATTGGGCTGAAATTTAGCATACCTAGATTTAGATCGAAGAACGGAGCTTGTTCCATAGAAACAAGGCGTGCGAAGACGCGGGCAGAAAACTAACAGAAATTCCCTTTAGGGTTATGGGACAGCGGGCGAGTTGTCCACTATATGATTTTTAGGCAAGGAAAAACTCGCCAGCTGTTGCGTTTTTTTGAGAGCAAGATGTACTCTATCTTAACCAGGTACAGGTTTTTGAAAGTCTTATAGTCATTCTTATAATTATTTTTGACCTGGTCAGCCCAGTCCATTTTGTTTTTTGACTTGAAGAGGTAACATCCAAACTTTCGTATTTCTATTTGTAGTAATAATTAAAAAAAAAGTGCTGGACAGTTATTATTCTCACAGCATTATCTAGCCCCAAGCGAAGCAGAACTTGTGTTATAGGTACTGGATAACCCATGGGACTGTTTCATGGGATAAACAGTAGCCTATGTTTTATTCCTTTACCCAGAACCAGATTGTCGACGACCTGCTATTAACGAGTTCTCAGCTATTTTGGCCATATCGCCAGAAGGCAACCAGACAACCTCGAAAAACTAGTGGTACCTAATGGGCAAGATAGAGTGGAAAAGACCAAGAGAACGGTCACCAACCCGCTGGTCTGATCAAATTAGGGCAATAACGGGACTCACTTTGCCTGCAGCTCTGAGACAGGCGGAAGACCGAGTGGTGTGGAAGCGGTTCATCAGCGTCACCGTGAAAGCTTTCCGGGACGGGCACGACCTTCAGCAATGAAGACTACGACAAAGAAGAAGATGTTTTATTCTAGGCCTAGAACTACCTAATTCAGCCCGATCCGTTCAGTAGTTTTAGAGATAACAAACATCCAAACATTTGCATTTACATATAATATTAGTGTGATTAGTATGAACTAGGACTTTTACACCAATCACAGCTTGAGTTATAATTTATTTTCTGTCAGTGTTCCTATCAGCAGAACTGTCTTAGTAGCAGCCTAGTGCTACAAGTAATCAACAGTGCATGCAGCGTGAACTCTTAATTGTCTGTCCGTCTGTTTGTCAGGCTGCTTAGACCATCTGCATCCCGCTGGGAGAAACTTATCTACAGATAACTTGCTTCCAAAGCAGTTAAGTCTATACTTCTGTACTAATATTATAAAGAGGAAATGTTTGATTTTTTGTTTGTTTTTTTGTATCTACTTCTGTTACTAATTATTATAAAGAGGAAAAGTTTGATTTTTTGTTTGTTTGTATCGAATAGGCTCCGAAAATACTGGACCAATTTGAAAAATTATTTCACAGTTGGGAAGCTTCACTAGCCGCGGTGAATATAGACTACCATTCTAAAACTAATTTACTTTTCTGTTAACAATGAATCCGATTAGCATTTACTACCAGAATGTTCGTGGTTTACGTACCAAGACCGTCAGTTTTTATAGAAATTTATGTTTATCTTCTTATGATGTTATATGCCTTACAGAAACATGGCTTAATCAAAGTATCAATAATAGCGAACTTTTTGACGAAAGGTACACTGTGTGGAGGCGGGACCGTAATTATAGTGATACTAACCAGTCTTTAGGGGGTGGGGTATTACTAGCTTTGCGAAGTGAGCTAGCGGCAGAGGTTCGTAATGAATGGTCTTCCACCGCTGAGGACTTATGGATTACTGTGACGGTGCACAACCGTAAACCACGTTCTACTTATAAGATGCATATATGCGTGGTGTACATTTGCAATCAAAACATGGGCAATTCTATGGCGGTTCAGTTACGCAATTTTGTTGATAATTTATGTAATATTGTTTTGGAAAATCCTTTAGATAAAGTGATAATTTTGGGTGACTTTAACCTGCCTAACATCAGCTGGTCACCAAGTGAGTTTGGATGTTCACTCGTCCCTGGCAATATCCAAGGTAACCAATCTGACTTATTCGATAATCTAAACACTTGCAATCTCTTTCAGTATAACTCGATTCTAAACACTCACCAACGTATATTAGACTTAGTATTTTCTAATCACGATATCAACATAAAACCCTGTGTCTCGCCCTTAGTAACGGAAGATTGCCACCATAAGTCGATAATTGCAGTTGCGGATTTTGTACAAATTCATTCCATTAAACCTTTGCCCTACACTAAGTTTTCTTATCAGAATGGTAACTTTACTGAAATATGCTCTAAACTTAACAACATAGACTGGCATCTCGAGCTATGTAATAAACCACTGGAAGAAGCAGTATCGTTTTTTTATGATTCTATTTATAATTTACGTAATACTTTCGTGCCTTCTAAACTCGTTACGCCGTCATGTAAATATCCTGTATGGTATAAGCGGCCATTGATAAAACTGCTTAAAGAAAAACATAAATATCACTCTAAATACATAAAATATGGTAACGTGTACGATCGGCTGTCCTTTTTAACTTTGCGAGCTAGGGCTAAAACCTTGGAAAATGATATGTACAAATCCTACATTGAAAATATGGAGCGTTGTATCACTTTAAATCCGCGTGCATTCTGGTCATACGTTAAAACGAAAAAACAAACCAATTCATATCCTTCAATACTTCAGTACGGTAACCGTTCTTCCGACAAGGGTGATGAGATTTGCAACATGTTTGGAGAATACTTCCATTCTACTTTTTTAGATAGTGCAGCAAGTGATGAGCGCACTGAATCAGACAATACTATGTATACCTCATCCTGTGACATAGGCTCTGTGGAAATTTTAGAAATGGAAGTTTTTAGACTATTAAAATCACTCGACCTCAATAAATCTGCGGGGCCTGATAACGTTCCAGCAATATTTATAGTGAAATGCGCCAATAGTCTTACTAAGCCTCTTTCTATCCTTTTCTCCCGTTCACTGACTGAAGGTATGGTCCCTTTAATTTGGAAAACCGCCTTTATTACACCTATCTACAAAAAAGGCCCTAAAAACAACGTTACAAACTACAGGCCCATATCGAAACTATGTCTCTTCTCCAAAGTTCTGGAAAGGATTGTCTACGCTCAGGTTTATCCCTCTCTTAAACATTATCTTAATCCTCAACAACACGGCTTTCTGAAAGGTAGATCTACTACATCAAATCTCCTGCTCTGTAGCGAGTTCCTGTCTCGATGTATGTCAGAGCCATCTCAAGTGGACGTAATCTATACTGACTATAGCAAATGCTTTGACAGAATTGATCACGTAATTCTATTAGATAAACTCAGATGTGCGGGTATCAGAGGTAACCTGTACAGATGGTTCTCGTCATATGTCCAGAACAGGTGCCAAACTGTAGTGCTCAATGGATATACTTCCTCTTCTATGTGTATCCCGTCTGGCGTGCCTCAGGGCTCTTTGCTCGGTCCTCTCCTCTTTATTATCATGGTTAACGACATCTCATCCTGTTTTAAGTACTCTAAAATTCTCCTTTACGCGGACGATATGAAAATCCTAAATCCTATTAAATCAGTGGAAGATTCCATCCACCTACAGAGTGACTTAAATAGATTTCAGGAATACTGCACTGCCAATAAGCTTGACCTCAACGTCTCTAAATGTTACGTGTGCTCCTTTACTCGTAAAGCTAACATTTTAAAGTTTGATTACAAAATAAGAGATAGTACCTTAACTCGAGTCAGTAAAATCAAGGACTTAGGAGTAACCTTTGATGACAAACTTCTTTTTGAGGATCATATCCACAGTATAGTCAACAAGGCATCCAGAGCGTTGGGTTTTGTACTGCGAATGTCAAGCGAATTCTCTAACATCAAGATCCCTAAGATACTTTTCTGTGCGTACGTTCGTAGTCATCTGGAGTACTCATCTCAGGTTTGGAACCCGTGCTATGATGTTTATATTACTCGCCTTGAACGTATTCAAAAACGATTCTTGCGACACTTACAGTTTCGAGCTAAATTGTTTCTACCTGACTACTTGGCAAGATGTCGTAAATTTCATTTTCTTCCTCTTCAGGAACGAAGAAAAATGGCGGACTTATCTTATCTGTTAAACGTAGCTAATGGGAAGGTTGACTGTTCGGAGCTTCTTGAACAGATAGGACTGCGAACTAATATTGGAACACTCAGGAATCCTAACCTGCTAAATATTCCTTTTGCGAAAACAAATTATAGGCAAAATTCGTTCATCATTAGGGCTAGCAGATGTTTTAACACATTAGTAAAAGATCACGATTTTGATATATTTTTCAATACGTCTGTTCAGCTTAAGCGCCTACTAGGTAATAATTTCTTTACAAAGTAATTGAAGTCAGTTTTCATGTATTTTCATTATAAATATTTTTTGTGTGTGTAACTTTTTCTTTCTTTTAAGTTAATAATATAAATCGTCTACTTTCTGTAATTTTTTTTCTTAATTGCTGCTTTTTTTCAAATTATTTGTGGAAACTTCTAATTGGCCTTAAGTTAAATATTCTTGTATCAAATCTTTATCTAGCTGTAAGTTTTCCTAAGATTGTAAAAATAAATAAATAATAAATACATTAAAATGTAGAAATTCGAATATAACGCGGGTGAAACCGCGGGAAAAAGCTAGTATAATATAAAATCTCCGTAACATCACCTAACCGAGATATGATATAATTATGTCACTATTATAGTGACATAATTATATCATATCTCGGTTAGGTGGTAAAATATTATTTTAAAACTAAAGTCAATAACACATCAATATTGTATTTTTCGTGTTTTGAGTCGTATCCTCAACATAATAAAGGTACCTTTGTATTTGTACATTTTTATATTTTTGATTTATGACAATAAAGATATCTGATTCGGTATCATACAAACTAGGTATTAAAACGTAGTGGTTTTAATATTTTTTTATAAGATATGTAGATAGAAAACACTTTATTATATACCACACAAAACAGAAAATAATACAGAAATAAAATACTTAGAACAGAGGAATTTTAAAGGGCGGCCTTATCGCTGAGAGCGATCTCTTCCAGGCAACCTTAGGATGGACTGGACATAAAGGAACAATATAGACGGCGGCAGCACTTTAAATAAATAAATAAAATAAAATGATTTTATTTCAGATAACTAAATTGATCCATAATTTGTTAGTCAAATTAAACATTAAGAACTTATTACTAGGGTTAGTTATACCTAATACTAGAAATTAAAACTAAATTAAATTAAATCACTCTCCCCATGAAACATTTCCACAGGGGAGAGGTGATTCTACCTGCTATAGTGTTTAGGATGGTGTTGGGGCTGTCGCGTACCCTGCGCATCAGGGATGCGGTCTTTTTACGGAGGATGGCAGCAAAGCCATCCGTCTGATATTCCGCATTCCCGATGCACTGCAAAATCGAGGCAGTTCCAACATCATCCTAAATACATTGTTGTACTGTACACGTAGGGTCTCCAGAGCCTGTTTGGTGTAGCTGATCCATAGGTTCCCGGTGTAGAAACCCCAAATTTTTGCGTCTAATGAATTAATTTTTGGATTCACTATTGGTAAATTTACCGTTAATTAATGAATCATTTAATTATTATAAGTGTGGATCTACGATATCGGCGTGAACTAATTTGCCATCAAACTGTTGGTCGGTGCCTTCGCAAGAATTTGATATAGATTCCTCCATCAGGGGCCATCATTGTCCTGCGTGGATCCACCTTTTCTCCTCCTGTCGTTTCCGAAGGTACCACGGAGAACTTTGATAAAATCTTTACAATCACAACTTTGAAGAGCAAGCTCGAAAGCCTGTAGCCTGTAAAAACAACAAAATTGTGTACCAACACATCCTATAATAACAAAAAATCTTTGGTGAATTGTTCAAATTATTTATTTACTTGTAAAGAATTTAATTGTAAACGTATCGTTTACTTCGAATCAAATAATAATGTGTACAGGCCTATTGTCAGTGTTATTTTCAGGTAATTGTTACATTATATGTATATATATATTAGTCTTATCTGTGGTCTGCCACCAGTTCTGACACGCGCCAATGGTTCGGTCAGAAAACCAGCATTGCTCTATTTCTTGTGGAGAAGTAGAGCAACATGCTGAGACAGGACCTATTGGTTTGCTTTGTAGAGTCGTTTGTTGCTTTTATATAGATACGTAGTTAATTTTTTTATTTCTATATATTCTTATTTCATCATCATCATCATCAGCCTATAGCAGTCCACTGCTGGACATAGGCCTCCGCCAAAGAGCACCATAGCGCCCTGTCTTCAGCTTGCCGCATCCAGCATCTACCTGCAGTCTTTCGCAGGTCGTCATCCCACCTGGTCGGAGGGCGTCCTTCACTACATTTACCGAGTCGTGGTCTCCACTCAAGAACACGTTTGCCCCAGCGGCTGTCGGTTCTTCGCAAGATATGGCCGGCCCACTGCCACATGCCACGTTGTTCGCGTTGCACGCATGTTCTTATTTACCTATATTATAATATGTAGTAACAAACTGTACCTACTTGTGAATCAATAAATGTATTTTCTTTCTATTCTTCTTTCTTTCTTTATTAAAGTAAGGCATCTGTGTGCATTATTATTGTAGCTATTAGCTACAAATTACAATATTATCTATATAATAAAATCTTAAATATCATAGCCGTTTAAAAGCCTGGAATTAAATCTGATAAAAAGTATAAAGAATATGTCGTGTTTAATAGTTCTAGTTTGAATTTAAATGACCTAATAAATAAGGATATTAAAACCATTTCAATAAATAAATAATTAAAATGACATCAGGTAGATCTAAATGCAAATTACTTCAATTACATTATAATAAATAGTCACGGTATTAATCGTGTTTATTTACCTATTCCCTAGTTTAATGACTAAACCTAATTCATGTAAATTAAAGAAGTTTGTAATAGGTACCGTCACTGGTAAATTGTGATTCATTGGTCCATAAGATGGTTTTCAGGAACCAAGAGTCTTGAATATCCACATATAAAATCACAATTTACTAGAAAAGGTATTACAAACTTCCATAATTTAATGAATATAAATTATAGAATATATGATAGAGGAGCCAAAAAAATAAGGAAAACAAACCAATACTTTTTGTAAAAACCTACGAGTATGATACACCAATCGAAAGGGAATTAGTTCTTAATGTTAGCTTGGGGCTAGATGATGCTGTGTGGATTTTCCAGCATTATTTATTTATATTTATTGATATTGTGGTAGACGCAATAGGACAAGACAAACTGTAAAATTACTTACCGAAACAAGATCTCGGTCCCAAACCAAATGTAATAAAGGCACTCGAATCCCTCGTTCGTATGTTCTCAGAATTGAACCTTTCTGGGTCAAATTTCAATGGATCTGCATAGTATTTCTCATCTCGATGAATAGCAAAAGGAGATATAAGCACAATCACTCCCTTGTCTATTCTAACATTTGTATCTGGTATAGTGTAGTCTTGTGTGGCTACTCTCTGTATCGTATTTGCAAGGGGATGCAACCTTAAAGTTTCATTGAACACTTTCGCGATATACTTCATACTATTTATTGTTTCGTATGTTACTGCTCCATTGTTTTGATTTAGGACTGAGTGGATTTCTTCGATCAGCTCATTTTGTACGTCCATATTTGTTGCCAAGTGGTAGAAAGCATAAGTGAGGGCTAAGTTTGTATTTTCGTATCCAGCAGCAAATAGAAGAAGTACTTGTGATGCTATAATGTCATCTGTTATTTCAAGTTTATTGTTCACATTCTCGTCAGTAGTCGGGTCATTATTTTTATTCTTTCCATTTTCTATGAAGCTGCCTGGTATATTTTTTAAATTCAGTAGCTTGTTGACAACATTGTTTGCATCTGTATGATTTTCTCTTGCGTTATGTACGACATCATAACAAAATTGTATAATTCTATCTCCAAAAATAGATGTGTTCATAATTTTCATAATGTTAGGTAACATCATACTCAACTCACTTTTATAAGACTTTGTAAAAGTAGATTTATCAAGTTTCTCAAAAAACTCCATGATATCATCATTGTAGACATCCACTTTTATATCGAACATAATAGCCAGTATTGCGTCGATTGCAAATTTTCTGAAAAGCTTATGTAGTTCTTGTTCTGGTTCATTACTGGTGAGCTCTTCCAGGTGTTTAGCAAATACTTCACTGCGTTCTGTTATCACATTGAAAATACTCTTCAATTTACTAATTGAAAAATAAGGGGTTATTTGGCCCTTAAGCGCTGTCCAAGTGTTTACGTCACAATGAAACAGACTATTCCCCAACTTTTCACTTGACATAATAAAACCTCTGTCAGAAAAGCAATTAAAATCTGTCACCAATATTTGCTTCACAATTTCTAAGTCACGGATGAGTAAAGCTGGTGATGTCATCGTGTATATTCCAACCACTTTTTCTTGTGGAAACTTCCTGTAGATTTCTTGGTAGATGACCGCTAAGTTCTTTCTTCTTAGTACACTCTCAATTATATTCCCGAAGATCGGAATTGGTTTTGGACCATTTACATGTCTTAGCTTCCAGTAGTTAGTAGACTTTTTAAGGTAAAAAATTATAAACAGAAATAAAGCAAATAACAAGATCGTCATGTTGCAGTTTGGATGGAACGATCACTGAAAATTTTTGAATGAAAATGTCTTATTGATGACTGTGTTATTTCAATACATAGGTAAGGAAATGTAGGCACTAGTCAGGTTTTACGTAAATATGAGACGAGATTCTTCTCAGCTTAACACAAGTAGACTAGTTACAATTCCAATTCATTTGTTTATAAGTTCCATAAGAACACGTGGAAGGAACACTTGATCATGTCAAAGCCACATCTTTTAAATATAATAAATAGTAATTAAAAACAGATACAATAATAATATATGGCTGTAAAAGGGTCATGAATAAATAAATGAATAGGCACAAATTAAAATGAATGCAGCTATTAATGAGCTTTGTTATAGAAACTAAGGCTACCATTAAAAACTAATTAATGGGGGGATAGTCATTTATGCAATAATAACCTTTTTTGTTAAGGTTTTGTATATCTGGAATGCTTTTTCTGGTCAATTTATAATGTGATAAGATATTTTATAACAAAAATATTTTTTAGTCTGTTGCATTAATAATATATTCAGGCGTTACTTTGCGGATTAAACATAGCAAAATTATTAGGATAAAATAAGTGTTACATCGACTGCTGCTGTCACAGCAGAAGAATAGTGTTATTCAACAATTTTCTTGATTATTTAACAAAAAAACCCTGATGTATGCGAGCGGCGAGACGGGGGGGAAATATCGGCCGCTCCGATCCATCAGTCTGCCGTCAACGCGTACTCTTGCTCTTTTTTCCTCGGCCCCCACCTCGCCACACTTTCCTAAGGAGCGGTACAGCGGTTTCGGTCAAACTATAGTACCTACCCACATAGCTTGGGCTCTATGAATTATCCAACATTATTATTATTAGGTATTCATAGCTGCAAGCAAAGCAGTAATTACAGAACGAGACAATGTTCAAGTAGGTACTTACGATTTTAAAGGAATAGAATAGAATAGAATAGAATTATCTTTATTTGTAGCAAACAAACAACAATTAAAACAACTATTTGTAGTTAACAAAGTTACTAAACTAATTCCTTAACTACCGAACACCATAAATACTACATAACTACTAACTAATTGAAAAAATAAAACTTAAATGCTACAAAATGGCGTCTGACTCAGCATTGTGTTGTGATAGCCATTGTGCATAGCTATCACAACGCTGATCTTCCGTCGGAACCAAACCCACGCGTCACGTCACGTATACCAACACAATACATTAAATAATACTAAAGCACAAAATAAAGAAAACACTTATACCTACAGAGCACTTTTGCTATTCAATTACCTAGGCACAATAAATACATTAAATAATAAAGAAAAGAACAAATTAATAAAAAATAATAATAATAAAAGCAGTACGTTTAAAAAAAAATCATCATGAAATAGAGAGAGATAGTAAGAGAGTAAGAGGAACAGTAGCAGAGGACTTTTACCCAAACTGTAAACTTATTAGACCAACAGAGACACAAAGTTCTTTGGCGCCTATTTTTCATTCTACCGATGCGTGAAAATTCTAAAGTCACTGGCAGGTTCGTTTCCATAAACAATGCCATTAGTGGAGCGCGTTACGCGGCAGATTTTAAATTTGGAACGCGCAGCCATTCGTCATGTCGCGCCAGCCGCGTGAGCAAGCGGTTTGAGATTGACATGTTTTGATACTTTCGCGAAAAATCAGAAATAAATTAAAATGTCCTACGACCCGAATCTAGAGTCTCTACAAAGCACTGTAAATTGTGTGGTTGGATTAAGAAGCTCTTTAGTTGTAAGTATGTATATACTAAACACTGAGAGGGGATAATATAAGAGTTCCCTAAATAATAATACCTGAAAAAAAAAATACCTGCAGTACAACACTAGCACAGATTAGGCACCGATCTACTTACGATAAAATCACACATTCTGTTATTTTCACCGCATGAAAATGTATATTGAACAAGTGTACACTTTGTAGTGAAAGTATCAAAACTATCGACCCTCAGTTTTCCCGTTGACTAATGACGGCATGTGTCCCGAGCAGCGCAATCGGTAAATGACTCGAGATGAATTTAAAATTTGAACTTAGAACGGTAACGACAGAAGAGTTTTCGTTCGGGAATAACAATAATAAAAACACAATAATAAAACAAAACAATGTAAGTTAGGTAGGTATCGCTGTTTAGGTACCTACCTATTAAACCGGTGTGATTTTGAAATAATTTCAAAAAGAAGTTCGATGAATCGTAAATTAGCTTTTACTCTGACATAAGTAGGTAGGTACTACCATTATGTTCGTTATTTCTCTGTCATAATATGAACGGATTTCGGTAGGTGATTCTTTCGCTATTGTACCTATTTATAGAAAATATTAAAATTTTATTACCGTGGGTTAAGAATTTGTCCCGCAAAACTTAAAAAGAAGTGTCAATATTGTATACCTATTACGAAGGAATTTAAAGTTCGATTTTTATCACAGATACACATAGTAATAAAACAAAGTCTCTTCCCGCAGTCTGTAAGTCCGTATGTATGCTTAGATCTTTAAAACTACGCCACGGATTTTGATGCGGTTTTTTAAATAGATAGAGTGATTCAAGAGGAAGGTTTATAAACCATTCGACACATAGATTTCACTCGGGCGAAGCCGCGGGGCGCAGCTAGTTTTTTCATAAACAATCAAATTACATAGTCAAGAACGGCGGCGGCGACGACGCGGCGCGCACAAGCGCGTAGAATGTGATCGCTCTTTAGGAATGCGATATGCGAGCCCTGGGGCAAAACAATACGCGACTTTTCTTCTTTTGCGAGGTTAGGACCCGTATAGGCGATCCCGGCGATTTAAGAGCAACGCTAATGCTTTCTCAACTATTTAGAGTCCGCCAGCATAGGGACGATTTCAGTAAAAGGTAAGTCGGTAAACTTTTAGATTATATGGTCTCATAATTTGCAATAAGTAGTTTGCTATTAAAAGTACTTGGTAAGTGTTTACGTTAAAGGTTCAGCATCGCTGCTATAGACTATTTCAACTAGCAGTAGCAGCGATCTGGAACCTTTTTAGATGCCTACTCCTTTTAGTTTTTTTGAAGGTTTATGTTTGCGGGTGACATCTCTCTTGAATACACACTATGAGACCTACTGTAGACGTAGATAAGGTTTAGGCACCTACCTACCTAACAAGCCAACACAGGTTGAGCCTTCCAAAGTTAACAAAAAAAAAATAGGAAGATAACCAACGCTTAATTTGAAAAAGGTCCGTCAATTAACCGCCATTTTTATCCTAACCGTGGCACGCGTCCATTTTAAGATAAAAACAGTTACCTACCTACTTATTTTGTTAATTCTTTAATGGTAGGTTAGGAATATCGACTTTTGTGAAAAATAACCCCATATGCCACACTAAGGTGCCCATGATTTGTTTTACTCAGAATATTTGTTCGTCTTCCTGAGACCTCTTGTTGCTAACTTCCATTCTGTCGTTCCAATCTATGAATAAATAATTATTTATTCGTAGGCTCCAATAGCTTAAGCCTTAAAAAATAAAAGAATATGTTTTTGACAGTTCATATTACCTTGACCGACGACATTGTAGCGGTCGCAGGGTGTCGATGGATGTAGGTGGATATGCGAAAATAGGCCACCAAGGGCCACAAATGGCCACCAAGGGCGACTTCGTCTCTATACAAAATAAAATATTACAGAGGCATTATAAAAAACAACGCTAAGAGGCGACGTGGAAGGCCCAAGCGTGACGAGCTCGAGGCACATCTTCCATCATGGCCTGCTGCAGCGTTGGAGCAGGATCGCGAGGAGTGGAAGGAGAAAAGCAGTGGGACAATAATGGCTCAAAATAAATAAATAAATAAATAATGCTGGACAATTCACACAGCACTATCTAGCCCCATGGTAAGCAGAGCTTGTGTCCTAACTAAAATAATAACAATAAGTAAGTAATAAGTGTATAACGGGGCTGGTTCACTTCTAGAATTACGTTTATTTAAGTTTAATAGTTTATAGTTAATTCTTAAGTGATACTGTTTGTTATCCCTAAGAAAGAAAAATAAAATAAGATAAATAAAAACAATAATAATTTATAAAAAAGGTTAAAATAGTTATCACAAAATGCCCAATGATATTTATATTGTTTTACGTACTTCGGGGTACCGCCTTGAGGTTATTTCGTATGTACGAAAACTATTAAACACTGAGAACTAGTCACCACAATAAGATTTTTTAGAGGGCATCCAAATATGACACGGAAGTCAGTTATGCGTTAACTTTATCCTTTTTGAGCTCTTGGCCATATTGATAAGTTATCATGTACCTACCTAAGTTTAAAAAGATTATTTTTTCTCGCCTCATTAATAACCTTTTGTTCATTATAAAGACATTAATCCATACTTATCAGTGTAGCAGTAGGTACTTGTGCAGTGAGACGAAACTATCGTTAGGTAGTAAATTTATGGTTCCTTGATAAAAAAAAACAGATAGTACACCCATCTGGTTTTTTTTTATCAAGGAACCATAAATCGAAGAAACAGAAAAGAAACCCAGGTAATTACCATTCCATGCCCTAAAATATCATAAAATTATAAACTTACATGTAACCTGATATGGTTTCTTTTCCTGTTTTTAATTTCCATCGATTAAAAAAACCCAGATAAATACAAAACCATATAAAACTGATAATACTTTTATTTTTATTTTTAGGACATGACGCATTAAATATGAGAACTTCTTCCACGATAGTTTTAAGCCATTCTTATTTTATAATTTTCAGAAAAATCGAATAAGTACCTCACATACCTACCTAACTGTCAAAATCACACCTATGTAGAGTGCTACCATAGATTTCAGAATATCGAGATAGCACGTGCGGTGTTTCCTTTTAAGCCCAGCTGAATGTGTATTGTATACGTGTGTGTGAACTGTTGTAACACATATAGGTACTTACAAGAATCACATTCAGAACAAAATTGTTTGTTATTTATGATTACTCTATTTGGCACTAAATAGAGTAATCAAAACAAACATTTCTGTGTTCAGCGCGTCACATCGGACGCCTGACCATAGACAAATTGATGCTTCCTAATCTAGATTAGGTAGCATAATTTTAACCTCTTTATTATTGATTGTGACGTGTCACTCAATCTGGATAATTCGGTAATTTGTCAGTGCTTCCTGATTTCGACAGAAAACTGATATGGTTCCGCAAAAATATCCTGGAACTTCTAAATCATCATGGTCACCCTATAAAAGGGAACAAGCTACTAAAAGTAGCAATAATTGCGGGTTAGTCAAATTGTAGGAAGATTAGGCGACCTCGGTGGTGTAGTAGTGGACGAAGGTCTGCGTGAGACGCAACTGGTAGCGCAGTCGATTCCCGCCGCGAGATAACATTTTTGTATCTGCATTTTTTAAGTAATTAAGGTGCACCTTTTATTTACATACAAAGGTATAAAACAAAACCAAATAATTATTCATTACATTTTTTAGTCATTCAGCAAAAAAATCATGTGTTTTGTGTGTAGTAACTTATAGGCCAAGAGCCAGCGACAACCAAACCTTCGTTATTTATAAAATCTGACAGGTTTTTCATTATTTTTTTACACAACACAAAATAAATAAAACAAATGAAAAGCAGAGACTAATTAAATTAACATAAAATAACACGATTCACAAGTGACCGGCCACTCCAGCCACAAGCAGTGACCTAGCTGCATAATCTGAAAGTTATGAAAGCCAGATAAACACAGGCATCTGCCATCTGGTAATAGAAACTGACATCTTTGATAGTTCCCAAGTCAAATAATACATAATACATGATTATTATTTGATATTAATTAATTATACAACATCATCATCATCATCAGCCTATAGCAGTCCACTGCTGGACTGCTATAGGCCATTATTGCCTCCCCCAATGAGCGCCATAGCGCCCTGTCTTCAGCTTGCCGCATCCAGCATCTACCTGCAGTCTTTCGCAGAATTATACAACGTAATCCTTTATTTATTTGCATTAAGAACATGATATGTATCTTACAAACATTATCCATTAACTAACTGAAACTGAAACGAATAGGTATACCGGTATCTTGTGTAAGGACTGACAGGATTTTTCGGGTCATAGGCATTTCCCCGGTAGACCCTATGTCTTCAACGTTGACGGTTGTTGTGTTGATCTAACTAAACTACAATGACTATGTCGTTTAGTGAGACCGTTATAGTAAGCTTTTTACTATCGGGGTATGCGCAAAGAAAGTCTTAGCTTTTTTATAAATAACGAAGATCTGGCTGTTGTGTCGCTGGCTCTTGGTCTAGTAACGATGTAAAACTAATTGCTTATTAAAGAGTACTTAATCTTGTTTTGATTTATTCCTATAAGAAACAATAGAAACATAAGTGATCACGCGGTGTTAACTCGAAAATGATTGTTTTACATATACCGTGACTAAATAGTCAAATAACTAATTTTCAAGCTGAAAAGAATTCAGCCTTGTATTTACGTAGGTGACTGCTTATTTAAATATCAATGTTCAGTAATCGTGCCGGAAAAACTACAACATGACGATTTTGTTATTTATTTTATTTCTGTTTATATTTTTTTACACAAAAAAGTCTACCAACTACTGGAAGCTAAGACATGTAAACAGTCCAAACCCAATTCCGATTTTCGGGAATATAATGGCGAGTGTACTAAGGAGAAAAAACTTAGCGGTCATCTACCAAGAAATCTACAGGAAGTTTCCACAAGAAAAAGTGGTTGGAATATACACGATGACATCACCAGCTTTACTCATCCGTGACTTAGAAATTGTGAAGCAAATATTGGTGACAGACTTTAATTGCTTTTCTGACAGAGGTTTTATTATGTCAAGTGAAAAGTTGGGGAATAGTCTGTTTCATTGTGACAGAAACACTTGGACAGCGCTTAAGGGGAAGATAACCCCTTTTTTTTCGGGTTGTAAGTTAAAAAGTGCTTTTGATGTGATATCGGAACGCGGGGATACTTTTGTTAAACATTTAGAAGAGCTAAGCAATAATGAACCTGAACAAGAACTACATAAGCTTTTCAGAAAATTTGGAATAGATGCTACATTAGCGAGTATGTTCAATTTGAACGTTGATGTCTACAATGATGATATGATGGATTTTTTCGAGAAAGTTGATAAATCTACTTTTACAAAATCTTATAAAAGTGATTTGAGTATGATGCTACCTAGCATTATGAAAATTATGAATACATCAATTTTTGGGAATAGAATTATACAATTTTGTTATGATGTCGTACATAACGCAAGAGAAAATCATACATATGCAAACAATGTTGTCAACAAGCTACTGAATTTAAAAAATATACCAGGCAGCTTCATAGAAAATGGAAAGAATAAAAATAATGACCCGACTACTGACGAGAATGTGAACAATAAACTTGAAATAACAGATGACATAATAGCATCACAAGTACTTCTTCTATTTGCTGCTGGATACGAAAATACAAACTTAGCCCTCACTTATGCTTTCTACCACTTGGCAACAAATATGGACGTACAAAATAAGCTGATTGAAGAAATCGACTCAGTCCTAACTCAAAACAATGGAGCAGTAACATACGAAACAATAAATAGTATGAAGTATATCGCGAAAGTGTTCAATGAAACTTTAAGGTTGCATCCCCTTGCAAATACGATACAGAGAGTGGCCACACAAGACTACACTATACCAGGTACTAATGTTAGAATAGACAAGGGAGTGATTGTGCTAATTTCCCCTTTCGCTATCCACCGAGATGAGAAATACTATGCAGAACCTTTGAAATTTGACCCAGAAAGGTTCAATTCTGAAAATTTAAAGACAAGGCCTTCGAGTGCTTTTATTCCATTTGGATTGGGACCGAGATCTTGTTTTGGTAAGTCATCGTAACAACATTAAATAGAAAACAATGGGTACTCTTAATTAATGCGACACAAAATCAATGTTTTATGAATATTGTTCTTGCATCATATTGTGATATTATAATCGTTCATGCATGATGAATTTATGTAAGTAAACAGTAAAATTCAAAACTCATGATCACATTGATTAAGATAGTGATGAAATATTAAATGTTTTATATTGTCAATTTTATAGTGTTGGTGTATAAGTATGTTGTTTTTTGCAGGCAATAGGTTTACAAAATTGCTCTTCAAAGTCGCGATTGTAAAGATTTTGGCAAAATTCTCAGTGAGGCCTTCGAAAAAAACACGAGAGAAAAAGGTGGATCCACGCAGAACTATGATGGCTGCAGAAGGAGGGATACATATCAAATTCTTGCGAAGGCACCGATGAAATCACCAGTGTTGCCTGCAAATTCCAAGGAAGTTGCCATGCCATGTTGCCATGCCTCACGGAAGCTTTAGGTGTGCCCTAGTGCATAGGGCAAGAGAATATCGACATATTTTCTCAGCTTTATGTCGAGAGTCCGGCCAGGTGTGATGACTACCTGCGAAGGACTGCAGGCAGATGCTGGATGCAGCAAGCTGAATACAGGACGCCTTGGCGCTCATTGGGGGAGGCCTATGTCAAGCAGTGGACTACTATGTAGGCTGATGATGAAGTCAAGAGTAATTTGACTGAATACTTCACTGAGGTTGTCGTCCCTACTGCCGACTACCTCAGTGGCGCGGCGGTCTTCCTGCGCAGGAGGTCGCGGGTTCGATTCACGCCTCGGGACAAATGTGTGTGCGATCTGCTGATATTTGTCCCGAGTACTCTGGACAAATATCAGTCGACTTAAAAAACTATCTTTGTATTGTATAATATGAAGTAGGTATATGAGTTATCCAGTACCATAACAGAAGCTGTTATCTAGTAGATAACTACCCCATAACACAAGATTAGCTTAGCTTGAGGCTAGATAATGATGTGAGAATCGACCAGTATTATTTATCATTATTATGTGCTATTCAATCAATTATTTCATCTTTAATGTGCAACGCTTAAAATACATAGTAACTAAATAGAAGGTGATGCTCTCTGGACATAATAGACTGGCCATAGAAACTCCTAAACGAAACGAAACGACGACGACTCGACGAAACTCGTCGAGTTGTGTTCGGTGGATTTGTCTTTCCAAGCACTTCGGTCCTAGAAGATTATAAAGCCTGTTTCACAAAGTCATTTTAAAATATTAAACAATGATTGTATATAATTATGATTTTCTCCGGTCCTTAGAAGTGAATGAAAGAATTTTTTTTGACGAACGACGACCATACTGACCAAAGATTACAGAACAACATAGAAAAATCCTTTAAAACGATAAAAATCATTATCAGTAGATATTTAACTTATTTTAGCAATACCATGCAATGATCTTATCAGATATCGGATAAAAAGGTAAATAATAGTGTCTTCATATATATATATAAACTCATTCCTAGCGTGTCTCATTATAGTATCGTATCATCCCCTTACAAAACCATAACAAATACATAAGAAAATTATCTACCTATCAAAAATAATACTTACCCTTATTTAATTTTTAAATAAAAAAACTAGTAATTTTTTGCTCTAATTTAGTGCGCAACTTATAATTAATGACATGTGCTAAACATACTTAATTACATTTCGTAGGTAGGAACAGTAAATTTTAATTACTCAATGCTATTAAATTTACTACTAATCTTCATGCTTCAATGCAGCTAATGCCCAATATCTTACCGTTTATCGCCAAAACAGAGATATTTGTTGTCCATGTCGTTAAACTTATTACTTTCACAACAAAATTGAGCTAAGAAGTGTGAACAACAATTAAAAGTGATAGAAGTAGTGTGATCAGTAAATAATATAAAACGGAAATAGAGTATACAGGAAGAATTCAAAATGGTGGTTTCAGTACTGATTGGGTTTATTGTGTTCTTCATTTATTATTACTGCACAAGGACACTGACTCACTGGAAAGATAAAAATGTGGCGGGACCCAAGCCACTGCCTTTATTCGGTAATCTACTAGAAAGCGCCCTAAGAAGAAAGCATATTGGAATCATATACCAAGAAATATACAACGCTTATCCAAAAGAAAAAGTCATAGGCATTTACAGAATGACAGCACCAACTCTTATAATCAGAGACTTGGACGTAGTCAAACAGATTCTCATCAAGGACTTCGAAGCATTCCCTGACAGAGGAATTGCGTTCAGCAAAGAAAAACTCGGAGATAACCTGTTTCATTGTGGTAGTGACACTTGGCAGGTTTTGAGAAAAAGATTATCTCCAGTTTTCACTTCTAAGAAGACAAAGAACATGTTTCAAGTTATAGTTGAGGATGGAAATCAATTTGTAGACTATCTAGAAAATGCTGCTTTTAAACAAAGCGAACAGGAAATGCGTCAGCATTTCGAAAAATATACGATGTCAACTATAATTGGGGCGGCTTTTGGTCTAAATGTTGACCTTTACAAAACGGATCAGGAAACGATCGAAAAAGCGGGATACTACTCGTTTAGGTCAACTTTTGCTGCTGAAACAGATATGCTTTTTCCAAACATTTTAAAGAAACTGAACATTTCACTGTACAACGAACATATGCACAGATTCTGTCGTGAAATTGTAAGATTAGCTATGAAACAAAAGAATGGAAATCTTTCTAGGAACGATGCCATCGATATGATGATAGGATTAAGCCAGGAAGGTAAAGTACCCGCTTTGAAACGACACAAAGACGAGAAAGATGTGTATATGGAGATCACAGAAGATATTATAGCAGCTCAAGTATTTATAATGTACATTGCTGGATTCGGTAACAATGCCCTTGCTTTGTCTTACTCACTCTTTCATTTAGCAAAACACCCTGAAGTCCAAAATAAACTTCTGCAAGAAATCAATGACATGCTCGCGAAAAATGACGGGGAATTAACATACGAATCAGTGAAAGACATGGTGTACCTAGACCAAGTTTATGCTGAGACTTTAAGACTGAACCCTCTGACTAACTCAGTGCAAAGATCGTCTGCTCGCAGATACAAGATTCCAGGGACTGATGCGATAGTTGAGAAGGGAACCACAATGATCATATCGCCTTATGCGATACACCGTGACGAAAGAAACTACCCAGATCCTGATAGGTTTGACCCCACGAGGTTTACCGCAGAGAATTCAGCGGGAAGGCATCCTTGTGCGTATATCCCTTTCGGAGCTGGACCTAGATCTTGTATTGGTAAGTTGAATGTTGAAAATCATCATGATTTGCTAGATTATTAAGTTTGATAAAAGCTTAGGTTAGTACTACACGTCTAGACTTGTGTAGGTACGAAAATTTGATTAAGTTGTTATAATATATCCATAATGTATAGATTATATAAATAATATGGATGTGAGAGTAATTATGTCTGTCTGTTTGTTACCTTTTGACATCTACAAGTTGAACTATTCTTAATGAAATTAGGCAGAGAGGTAGACGATATCTTGGGCGCGAACTGGGCTACTTTTCATACTGGTAAAGAGCGTGCGAAGCCGCGGGAAGAACCTAGTAAATTATAAATAAGATCAATATTGCTATACCGTAATATTATACCTTCTTGGCAGTCTTATAAATAAAAAGTCATACAAAGTGGGAAATGTGGGACATTCTCCCTTAACGAAACATGAACATTTGGTACGACATTCCGCGTACAACCATTTCCTGCGAAGCTTTTTATATAATTTAAAAAATATTGAACTATTAACTCATTCTCTAATAACTACTACGTGTAATAAACCTGTGTTTTTTATTTACATAATGTATTATTTTAATGAAGCGTTTATCTTATCTACATGTATAATGATATTGTATTGATTGCAAATCTTGGGGAATTTGAAACATATAAAAAATTCCTTTCAGCCTGCGGCTTCGCGCGCGTTGTCTTTATGATAATTTTTAAAATTTTCAATCCCATGGGAACTGATTTATGGGGTAAAAATAGCTTATGTTTGACATTATTTCAATGAAATTTCGTCTACGTGTTACTTATAGGAAATAAAACCCTTTAGACGGTTATGGTTTTATTTTATTGCGAAAGAGTACCTATTATTTTAAGGCAATCAACTAATTTATATAATCATATCTCGCGAAGAACCGACGGCCGCTGGGACAAACGTGTTCTTGAGTGGAGAACACGACTCGGTAAACGTAGTGTAGGACGCCCTCCGACCAGGTGGAATGACGACCTGCGAAAGACTGCAGGTAGATGCTGGATGCGGCAAGCTGAAGACAGTGCGCTATGGCGCTCATTGGGGGAGGCCAATGTCCAGCAGTGGACTGATATAAGCTGATGATGAACAGATTTATGAATAAAGAACAGAGAAATTGTGCGCCCAGCGCGGGCCGGCCATTCCGAGGCTCTTGACTTCCATTCTCGCTTTCCCCTCGCGACATTCGCTCCAAGTCGAGCCAAGTCGGGCGAACCCACAAGCCTTAAATAAATAAATAAATAATTTTATTCAAAACAACTTAGGACTAAGTGGATTACATGAGTCAATTATTTTATGTTCTTAAGGTCTAAAATAATACATTTTCCTGAACTAAGTTTAATAAACCTGTTTCTCAGGCAGAAAGTGCTTAATCTGTTCAGTAGTTTCGTCGTGAAGAAGTTGGAAAAATCGATATCAAACAAACATTCACATTTATAATGTACCTAAGTGTGATTAGGGTGATGATGTCGTTAATAGCATGGTTCTTGTTAAACAACTGATTAGCGTGCGTAATCCGATAACTACCTGTATTATCATTCTAATAGATAAATCAAAGCTAACGCGACTGGAAATTTGTAGGTCCGATGCGACTGATAACAGGCAAACAAAAATAAGGAAAAAGATAATTTATTTTTTTATTACAATCATATATATTTTCCATAATTCAATTCCATTCAAATTCGCACATCAAAAAAGCCACAACGGATTCGCGACAACACAGTGAACATTATTATTACCTCTTGCTGCTGCCCGCGGCTTCGCATGCGTTTTTCAAGTACATAGGTTCTATGTCCGTCCTCGGGATACCATTTACCATCAAAGTAAAATAGTTACAATCATCATCATCATTAGCCTAGATTAGTCCACCGCTGGACATAGGCCTCCCCCAATGAGCGCTATAGCACCCGTCTTCGTCTTGACGCATCCAGCATCTACCTGCAGTCTTTCGCAGGTCGTCATCCCACCTGGTCGGAGGGCGTCCTACACTACGTTTACCGAGTCGTGGTCTCCACTCAAGAACACGTTTGCCCCAGCGACCGTCGGTTCTTCGCGAGATATGGATAGATTCTATTGTAAATAGTTGCAATAGATAGATGGATATATTTATTTCTTGTTACAAATTTGTTACAATTTACTGTTGATAGCGTCTTAGGTTTATCTAGAAACTAGACTCTACACAATCAAATAAAGAAACAAATTAAAACTAGTATTTACAATTGAGCTAACTGCAGACTGTGGCAGGCATTCTTCAGGTAGCTCAACAGTAGCCCCCCAATATAGAAATGATAGTACACTACACTATCGCATTAGGTGAACGTTTAAAAATATTGCATTAGTACCTACGTACTTTTAAAAATGTACGTACTAATGCAATATTTTAATAAATAAATACGCAAATCTTGGACGCTCATACATTATTTCATAGTTTTTTTTTAATTTTTAAGGGAATTTAGTAGATTTTCCTGTACTTTACTTTAAGTTATAGAAGTACTACTGTACTACTATTACTTAACTAAATAGTATATGTACCTATACATAGGCGAGCTTAACCCTGACAAAGAGTTTTCTTCCAGCAAACCTTAGGGTTATAAAAAGAGGCGATAGAACAGACATAGGAAGTGTACAAAGAAACAAACAAGACTAACTTTCTTAACAAGATTTTTAAAATGTTTTTACTTAATTTTCATTTGAATTTGTTGTTTGTTGTTGTTTGAACTTGTTGCGATAAGGCCGCCCATTGTACAACACATTCTGTATTTGTCTTTTTCCTGTCTTGTGTAAGTTCTCTGTTCTGTTCTCTCATCTGTTTCTTTATTTGGTGTCCAATAAAGAGTAATTTAATTGTATTGTTTTGTTACAGGAAGGCAGTTAGCAAAACTGCAATTTGCCGTGGCACTTATAAAAGTCCTGAAAAGGTTCCAGATAGAGCCTTCAGAAAGGACCCTGAAGATTGAAGACTATGATCCCATGTACACGCTGATTGCTACCAAGGGTGGAGTTCACGTAAACCTGATTCCTAGAAATACTGAAAAAGACTGAATAACTTTTTACTTTTTAGGTTTAGGTACCTTTCTTATATTTGTCTTTAGGCTGTTCATTTTTTCTATTCTTTTAATGTACAATACATTAATATTCATTATACATTGCCATTACTCTAGGTACTCTATTGTGGCATTTTTGGAGATGTCATCCTTATTTTTCTATATAATAATCTTTTTATTTGCTGTCAGTGATCTTTATATGATAAGTTAATTTATTTTTAGGAGCTGTGGATTTTGTTTATTAATAAAATAGAAAATAAAAATATAAAAAATAAGAGTGTCGGCGACCGTCCATTGCTGCACAAAAATGTGTTTAGTACTTTTTTATAACCTACTTATGTACCTTACATTATTATATAACTGAATAAATCGATTTAGGTACTGAAAATAGTTTTTTCATTTACTAGCTGCGCCCCGCGGCTTCGTCCGCGTGCACATCTATGTATCAAATAGATTATAAAACTTCCTCTTGAATCCCTCTATCTATTAAAAAAACCGCATCAAAATCCGTTGCGTAGTTTCAAAGATCTAAGCATACACAGGGACAGACAGACAGCGGGAAGTGACTTTGTGTTGTGTTTTATACCTACTATGTAGTGATTCATTTATTTAATTGGACCTCTCAGCGCGGCTTCTAAATCTTCAAAATGTATCATAGACTTTTGATAAAGATAGAAATAGGCAAGTCACCTACATAAGTAAATATAGCTGACTAAATCGATGAAGGTACTGAAAACAGTTTTTTCAGTTATACTCGTGGGGCTTTGAAACCAACCTTATTAAATATTCTACAAATATACAATCTGTAGCTACAATATCTGCGCTAACGCATCAACACTATAGAATATAATAATGTTCAGCACACGCTGAGCCAACCCCTATTTCGGCGCAGGGTCATTGGAGGTAGTCTTATTTTAGTCTTAATATCACCTATTTGTGTCGTTTACCCCCATGATAAACTTCTTTGTTTGTTTATTCTATGCCTGTATTTTGTACCTGTGTCTAAATAAATGATTTTTTTCTATTCATTCTATTCTTTCTTCTAACACATCCGTAGCTATCGGCCAAACCCAACTGAACGGCGGCGGTCGATGTGTTCTACAAAAGGAACGTCATCCATTAGTTACGATTCTTCTTCATAACAGAGCTCTTGTCAAGCTGTTGATCAAAGCAATAGTCTACATATAAAAGTAATAGTAGGTAGGGAAGTTAACGCTGATTTTCAGTCTTTTCAAAGTATCATCAGGTTATTATAAAATACTAGCGGACCTTCCCGGCTTCGCACGGTTTTAGTACGGATCCCTAATTTTCTTGAAAATATAATATAGCCTTTGTTCACCGGGGATAGTGTAGCTTCCCAACGGTGAAAACATTTTTCAAATCGGTCCAGTAGTTTCGGAGCCTATTCATTACAAGCAAACAAACAACCAAAAAATCAAACCTTTTCTCTTTATAATATTAGTATAGATATTACAAATCATTAGAAGTACCCACGTTGGAAATTAAAATTACTGACATCGGAAATGCACAGCCAAAAAGGATGCAATTTATCCAAAAAGTTGTTCTCTTTTAGCGTGGGAACGAGCTAACTTGTTATTTAACTCTCTTGCATAATTTGCATTAATTTTACCCTTTTCTGTACCAATTAAGTACAAGGTAGCCGGTCGTAAAGGAAAAAGAGTCTATCTCAAATTTGTAAATAATATTTCAATGGTTTTAGAAAATATTAGAACTTATTAAATTTTAATACTTGTTTTTATAGAAGAAAGCTCTTGGATATCAAACTAAATAAAGAAAAACTAATTAGAACTAGTATTTACAATTCAAACGATCACTGAGGCGCGGCGGGCGAAGGTTTACCTGCGACGCAGGGAGATTGCGGGTTCGATTCCCGCCTCGGAACAATTGTGTGTACGATTTGCAGAAATTGGTTCCGGGTGTTCTGGTCATTATCTATATAATAAAACATATCTATCTATGTAATGTTTGTATTAAGTATATCAGTCATCTAGTACCCATAACACAAGCTGCTTACCATGGGGCTAGATGATGCTGTGTGGTTTATCCAACATTATTTATTATTTACTTGGCAGGTTTTGAGAAAAAGATTATCTCCAGTTTTCACTTCTAAGAAGACAAAGAACATGTTTCAAGTTATAGTTGAGGATGGAAATCAATTTGTAGACTATCTAGAAAATGCTGCTTTAAAACAAAGCGAACAGGAAATGCGTCAGCATTTCGAAAAATATACGATGTCAACTATAATTGGGGCGGCTTTTGGTCTAAATGTTGACCTTTACAAAACGGATCAGGAAACGATCGAAAAAGCGGGATACTACTCGTTTAGGTCAACTTTTGCTGCTGAAACAGATATGCTTTTTCCAAACATTTTAAAGAAACTGAACATTTCACTGTACAACGAACATATGCACAGATTCTGTCGTGAAATTGTAAGATCAGCTATGAAACAAAAGAATGGAAATCTTTCTAGGAACGATGCCATCGATATGATGATAGGATTAAGCCAGGAAGGTAAAGTACCCGCTTTGAAACGACACAAAGACGAGAAAGATGTGTATATGGAGATCACAGAAGATATTATAGCAGCTCAAGTATTTATAATGAACATTGCTGGATTCGGTAACAATGCCCTTGCTTTGTCTTACTCACTCTTTCATTTAGCAAAACACCCTGAAGTCCAAAATAAACTTCTGCAAGAAATCAATGACATGCTCGCGAAAAATGACGGGGAATTAACATACGAATCAGTGAAAGACATGGTGTACCTAGACCAAGTTTATGCTGAGACTTTAAGACTGAACCCTCTGACTAACTCAGTGCAAAGATCGTCTGCTCGCAGATACAAGATTCCAGGGACTGATGCGATAGTTGAGAAGGGAACCACAATGATCATATCGCCTTATGCGATACACCGTGACGAAAGAAACTACCCAGATCCTGATAGGTTTGACCCTACGAGGTTTACCGCAGAGAATTCAGCGGGAAGGCATCCTTGTGCGTATATCCCTTTCGGAGCTGGACCTAGATCTTGTATTGGTAAGTTGAATGTTGAAAATCATCATGATTTGCTAGATTATTAAGTTTGATAAAAGCTTAGGTTAGTACTACACGTCTAGACTTGTGTAGGTACGAAAATTTGATTAAGTTGTTATAATATATCCATATGTATAGATTATATAAATAATATGGATGTGAGAGTAATTATGTCTGTATGTCTGTTACCTTTTGACATCTACAAGTTGAACTATTCTTAATGAAATTAGGCAGAGAGGTAGACGATATCTTGGGCGCGAACTGGGCTACTTTTCATACTGGTAAAGAGCGTGCGAAGCCGCGGGAAGAACCTAGTCAATTATAAATAAGATCAATATTGCTATAGCGTAATATATCTTCTTGGCACTCTTATAAATAAAAAGTCATACAAAGTGGGAAATGAGGGACATTCTCCCTTATCAAAACATGAAAATTTGGTACCGTACGACATTCCGCGTACAACCATTTCCTGCGAAGCTTTTTATATAATTTAAAAAATATTGAACTATTAACTCATTCTCTAATAACTACTACGTGTAATAAACCTGTGTTTTTATTTACATAATGTATTATTTTAATGAAGCGTTTATCTTATCTACATGTATAATGGATATTGTATTGATTGCAAATCTTGGGGAATTTGAAACATATAAAAAATCCTTTCAACCTGCGGCTTCGCTTCTACACAATCAAATAAAGAAACAAATTAAAACTAGTATTTACAATTTGAGCTAACTGCAGACTGTGGCAGGCATTCTTCAGGTAGCTCAACAGTAGCCCCCCAATATAGAAATGATAGTACACTACACTATCGCATTAGGTGAACGTTTAAAAATATTGCATTAGTACCTACGTACTTTTAAAAATGTACGTACTAATGCAATATTTTAATAAATAAATACGCAAATCTTGGACGCTCATACATTATTTCATAGTTTTTTTTAATTTTTAAGGGAATTTAGTAGATTTTCCTGTACTTTACTTTAAGTTATAGAAGTACTACTGTACTACTATAACTTAACTAAATAGTATATGTACCTATACATAGGCGAGCTTAACCCTGACAAAGAGTTTTCTTCCAGCAAACCTTAGGGTTATAAAAAGAGGCGATAGAACAGACATAGGAAGTGTACAAAGAAACAAACAAGACTAACTTTCTTAACAAGATTTTTAAAATGTTTTTACTTAATTTTCATTTGAATTTGTTGTTTGTTGTTGTTTGAACTTGTTGCGATAAGGCCGCCCATTGTACAACACATTCTGTATTTGTCTTTTTCCTGTCTTGTGTAAGTTCTCTGTTCTGTTCTCTCATCTGTTTCTTTATTTGGTGTCCAATAAAGAGTAATTTAATTGTATTGTTTTGTTACAGGAAGGCAGTTAGCAAAACTGCAATTTGCCGTGGCACTTATAAAAGTCCTGAAAAGGTTCCAGATAGAGCCTTCAGAAAGGACCCTGAAGATTGAAGACTATGATCCCATGTACACGCTGATTGCTACCAAGGGTGGAGTTCACGTAAACCTGATTCCTAGAAATACTGAAAAAGACTGAATAACTTTTTACTTTTTAGGTTTAGGTACCTTTCTTATATTTGTCTTTAGGCTGTTCATTTTTTCTATTCTTTTAATGTACAATACATTAATATTCATTATACATTGCCATTACTCTAGGTACTCTATTGTGGCATTTTTGGAGATGTCATCCTTATTTTTCTATATAATAATCTTATTTGCTGTCAGTGATCTTTATATGATAAGTTAATTTATTTTTAGGAGCTGTGGATTTTGTTTATTAATAAAATAGAAAATAAAAATATAAAAAATAAGAGTGTCGGCGACCGTCCATTGCTGCACAAAAATGTGTTTAGTACTTTTTTATAACCTACTTATGTACCTTACATTATTATATAACTGAATAAATCGATTTAGGTACTGAAAATAGTTTTTTCATTTACTAGCTGCGCCCCGCGGCTTCGTCCGCGTGCACATCTATGTATCAAATAGATTATAAAACTTCCTCTTGAATCCCTCTATCTATTAAAAAAACCGCATCAAAATCCGTTGCGTAGTTTCAAAGATCTAAGCATACACAGGGACAGACAGACAGCGGGAAGTGACTTTGTGTTGTGTTTTATACCTACTATGTAGTGATTCATTTATTTAATTGGACCTCTCAGCGCGGCTTCTAAACCGGTCAAAATGTATCATAGACTTTGATAAAGATAGAAATAGGCAAGTCACCTACATAAGTAAATATAGCTGACTAAATCGATGAAGGTACTGAAAACAGTTTTTTCATTTATACTCGTGGGGCTTTGAAACCAACCTTATTAAATATTCTACAAATATACAATCTGTAGCTACAATATCTGCGCTAACGCATCAACACTATAGAATATAATAATGTTCAGCACACGCTGAGCCAACCCCTATTTCGGCGCAGGGTCATTGGAGGTAGTCTTATTTTAGTCTTAATATCACCTATTTGTGTCGTTTACCCCCATGATAAACTTCTTTGTTTGTTTATTCTATGCCTGTATTTTGTACCTGTGTCTAAATAAATGATTTTTTTCTATTCATTCTATTCTTTCTTCTAACACATCCGTAGCTATCGGCCAAACCCAACTGAACGGCGGCGGTCGATGTGTTCTACAAAAGGAACGTCATCCATTAGTTACGATTCTTCTTCATAACAGAGCTCTTGTCAAGCTGTTGATCAAAGCAATAGTCTACATATAAAAGTAATAGTAGGTAGGGAAGTTAACGCTGATTTTTAGTCTTTTCAAAGTATCATCAGGTTATTATAAAATACTAGCGGACCTTCCCGGCTTCGCACGGTTTTAGTACGGATCCCTAATTTTCTTTAAAATATAATATAGCCTTTGTTCACCGGGGATAGTGTAGCTTCCCAACGGTGAAAACATTTTTCAAATCGGTCCAGTAGTTTCGGAGCCTATTCATTACAATCAAACAAACAACCAAAAAATCAAACCTTTTCGCTTTATAATATTAGTATAGATAGCTATTCCAAATGATTAGAAGTACCCACGTTGGAAATTAAAATTACTGACATCGGAAATGCACAGCCAAAAAGGATGCAATTTATCCAAAAAGTTGTTCTCTTTTAGCGTGGGAACGAGCTAACTTGTTATTTAACTCTCTTGCATAATTTGCATTAATTTCACCCTTTTCTGTACCAATTTAGTACAATGTAGCCGGTCGTAAAGGAAAAAGAGTCTATCTCAAATTTGTAAATAATATTTCAATGGTTTTAGAAAATATTAGAACTTATTAAATTTTAATACTTGTTTTTATAGAAGAAAGCTCTTGGATATCAAACTAAATAAAGAAAATTACAATCATATAATGAAAACTAATTAGAACTAGTAGGTATTTACAATTCAAACGATCACTGAGGCGCGGCGGGCGAAGGTTACCTGCGACGCAGGGAGATTGCGGGTTCGATTCCCGCCTCGGAACAATTCTGTGTACGATCTGCAGAAATTGGTTCCGGGTGTTCTGGTCGTTATCTATATAATAAAACATATCTATCTATGTAATGTTTGTATTAAGTATATCAGTCATCTAGTACCCATAACACAAGCTGCTTACCATGGGGCTAGATGATGCTGTGTGGTTTGTCCAGCATTATTTATTATTTATTTATTTTTCTTACAGCTTGAACCTTCCCAGTATTGCAGTTACGTAGACATCGATGACGCTTTCACCTAAGTACCTTCACAAGACATGCAGTTGAAGTCATGGGAAAGCCCCCCCTAAGGGGGTAATTGTCCTCGAGGGAGGGAGGGAGGGGGGAGACTGTAAACAGCCGGAGGGCAATTTGCGTATCGGGAGTTGCCGCGATTGGTGCGGACTGTACTTAGACGTTAATTGCTTTGTAGGGTTGGCAAAAAAATTTGATTATATCAGTGATGTGTGTAATAATGATGTGTGAATTGTCCTTTATGTTTGTCCTAATCTTGATTCTTCTATTTATTTATCTTGAAGCATAAGTTTAGAATCACTCGAGATCACACTTATTATAACGCATCAGTCGGCTGCTTTGTACGCGTTTTTTTGAGTAAAAGTAGCCTATAATGTTATTTCAGAACTATAACTACATGCATAATTTCAGCCCGATCCGTTCAGCAGTTTTAGCGTGAATAGGTAGGTAACAAACATCCAAACGTTTCGACGTTTCACATAAAAACAGCTAGGTTACCGTACAGTACCGAACAGTAGTTTCTATTATTAGAGTGATACAAAATTTTGGAGTTTTGGATGTTTGTCACCTCTTCACCATATAAATACTAAACGGATTGAGCCGAAATTTTGCATAAATCTAAACTACGAATTACTTACCACTTTGGCAATTTTTTGCCCCGAAAAAGGCGGGTGAAACTAGTGGATAATAATGAATGAAAAAAATGTCAGTCAAATAAATTCTATGTAATTGTAACTACCTTATGGTTAAAGAAAAGTTTATGTTTTTTAATTGTAAATGCTATTTAATGCATTATAATATTTTGATTGTAATGTTTTATCAAATTAAAGGTGCTCTTACTTGAGGAAAAGCTTGTTCGAGTAAAATTACCTAGGCTTTTCAGAGATATCAATCATCTTGCCAAATTTTATTTAGATTAGTTCAGCCCTTCGCTTTTGATGCAAATGTGCGAGTTACTTATGCATTTCTAATAAAGATGCTAGTAGGTATAAAAAACATCCGCATTTATCGTGTCGAGAATTTAAAAAGTATAAAAACTTGTTGAGAAAATGACTTTTCTACCAACAGTACCCTCTCATTTAGGAACCGAAGCCCTGTTCTTTCAAATACGCATTAAATCTGATGAGGTTCTGTGAAACCGCTTGTTATACTGCAGTTTCAGTTCCTATAGGTAAGTACCTACAAATAGATTTGAACTTCGAACCATAGGAGGTAGAGGGGGGGAGGGGGGCATCTGGTAAGTAATAACTGCAAAATATACGTACCGGGGGTGTAAGCGGGACTTAGAAGACGAGATGTTTGAGTCCCACTTACACCCAACCTAACCTGCACGTGGTACAGCCTACTAGATAACGAACTAGGCTCTGGTGAAAATATCAAACAATCTTCATAATTTAATAACTCATTGATTTTACAATTATTTTCAATAACTTGACACTGGCAGAAAATATTAATTTATCAGGTATTCATCTAGTACCTTTTGTTTTATTTTCTCCTACAACGTAACGTAGGGGAAAATAAAACAAAAGGTACGCGATAAATCCTACTTATATTATAAACGCGAAAGTTTGTAAGTATGGATGGATGTTTGTTAACTCTTTCACGTGAATACTACTGAATGGATTTTAATGAAACTTTACAATAATATAGCTTATACATCCGAATAACACATAGGCTACAATTTATAAAGATATATTGTATATTATCTAAAACGTCTGTCACCACGCGGGCGAAACCGCGGGGCGCAGCTAGTCATTAATATGTTAACAAATCGCGAAAGTTTAAAAAGAGTAGGTTATAGATGTTTATCGTTTTGCGTGAATCTACATATCTATGATCCGATCTAAGGATGATTTCGATCCCGTATCAGACTTTGTAATAAAGTAAATCATCTTTTAAATCAATAATTAATCACGACATCAATAACCGATTTCATAATATTAAAGTACATTTCATAATATTAAAAATCTTCTCTTTTCCCTAAATAATAAACTCTCGACTACTTTTTAAGTAGGTACCTTTCCTCTACACTTATTCTATCCTAATCTAAGAACAGAAGCACGATGTTTTTTGTGTCCATATTTTTAGCGATACCTACTTAGTCCAAAACTCACATTACCCTTAGCGCCACTACCACAATTTCCCCTTTCCCCCCGTTTAAGTACACTAAATCTTACACCATTAACAATAAGGTTTCAAATCATATAAACCTCTTTTACAAGACAGTAGTATCAAAAAAGTTCTTACTTTTGCATTCTGGGAGGTCCCATAGTCAACCGTTGTCAAATCTATTGTACTGTTCAATGAATATTAGAGAATGATAATTGCATTATGATTTTGAATAATTGGCTCATAATTGCATTATGATTTTAAATAATTGGTTTAACAATGAATATGGCGGATAATATTTTTCTTTAGAATTCAACAGTGGCTAAGGATTTGTTGTTATTGCAATAAGAGGCACGTTTCTTGTGTTGTTTGCGGCGGACAGTCAATTTTATACAAGCACACAAAATTGTATTGTAATATTTGTAGTTAGATAGGTACTGAAGATTATTTTTTATTTTATTTTATTTTTGTTTATTTTGTATTTTGTTTAGTTTGTTTATTATGTAGGTGTCTTGTGTGTACGTAAAAAATATCTGGGCCGAAGTTGACAACGTAAGAAGAGGAATATCAAAATGGTTTATTATATCTTAACAAGTGGATAGAAGGGCGCATTCTCAACCAATTCGGCTTTCCGCACACATCAGGTTTTTTATTAGTATCGGTGCATACTTAGATCATGGAAAAACTACAGAGTTTCTAGATCATCGGCTGCAACAGACTACCTACACCCTACCTACACGTAAGCCATTCCTCAAAAAGTCCTGATTTAACTAAAAACTCATCTACGTCAACTAATCTTTAAAAAGGCTTTCCCTAACTCTCACCCGTAATTCTTCCTTTGCTTTACAGACTACACAAATGTTCATTTAACTAGAAGGCAAGACTCATAAAGACCTATTACTCGATTAAAGCTAGAAGTCTCACACCTTAGTAATTTTAGATAGCGAAAACTCATTGAACGAGTCGTTTCATAAATTGGAATTACATCAAACACCCGCATCTTGGCGACTATTAAATCGAAACACTTTATTGCGTAGGGCTGACCCACGGTTCAATCAAGAAGCCTTTTATTTTTAATTTTAAACATACTAATTAAAGCCGAGATTAGACAACCCTAGAAAAGCTCAGTTTTCAGAATTGAACCCTAAAGAATAACGGCTATTTCTTGACTCTACAAAAGATAACTGGTTTTGTAGATATTACAACTTTTTTATTCGGTATTTTTGTAATATAGGTAACTTTATATTCTAAGTAAAATAGGTCTAGCGTAAGTCTATCCTAAGAAGCAGGTAAAACATGTAACTGGATTCATCATTTTTCAATTCTTAAAACTTGGATATAGAAACACTTAGCCAGTACCTAATCGTAAGAAAACGCCATCTACTTTCAACATTGAAAACTTCGTGCAGTAGGTGTGATCCCTTAAAACTAAATCAGTCCCCAAAGATGTCTTTGAAAACCCTACACTGCAAGGTCTAAAAGTCTGCAATATCTTAACTAAACATAAGTTAACATAAGTGTCAGCTCAGCTGCGATTTGGCGTTAGCAATTTTATAGCAAATCGTACGTTTCTAAAGTCTACAGATGAGATAGGTATTATAGTCATGAAAAGCAGAGTTGATCCCTAAGTCAGTCCCGTAAGATGTCTTAAGACAATCCTACAAGGTCTAAAAGTCCGCAATATCCTTCCTAAATATAAGTCATTGTCGGTATCACAGGTGCGATCGGATTTTGGTTTCTTAAGTCTACAGATGAGATGTGTCGCCATTTCACATGAAAAACAGAGGCGTTTAACTATACCGATCAAGGCCCGTGGCAAATTCATCGGATGCACCCTCCTTAATAGTAGGTAACTGAAATAAATTACGTAGAGACAAAACAATTCTTTTTACTATATTAGGTGTGATAATAAATGTTGGGTCTCTCCATTCCGGCTGGGGGCCCGTGGCATTTTGCCGACTTGCCACCCTGTAGTTACGCCACTGGCAGAGGTGGTTATCCCTGAAAACTAAATCTATCCCCTAAGATGTCTTTAGACAACCCTACAAGGTCTAAAAGTCCGCAATACCCAGCTCTAAACATTAGTCGCTAGTGTCGGTATCACAGTTGCGATCGGGCGTTGGCAAATGATGTTAATTTTCGGATTTTACAGCGAAACAAAGCAATTGTTATCTGCGGAACCATCGCTCACGAACGTCGCTATCTGAGGGTGCTCGGACTTGCTTGTAAAGATGGTGATGTAGTAAGAGGTTAAACTAGGCCGTATGCCACCTTATGCCTGCAAAAATACCATTATAATGATGGATCTTAACAAATTTTTAGTAGGCACTCTGTAATGAAAGGTACGTGCACGAAACTTACACGCGACGGACATGCTCCTACAATCACGATGCGCGATGGCCGAAATTCTAGAAACAATCTTCGGGTAAAAGATTTAAGCTGAAGATAAGATCCGTTGTTGACGATAGAGCTTAACTGAAGTCTAGAAAGTTTCTAATGGACTGCCTCTGAAATCTATAGTGTCGTGCCAAGAACGAAAACAGAGAGTTGAAATAATTCAAATGATTACGAAATTCACTGCATACCAAGCAAGACAGACACCGCCAACAGGCTTCATTGTTATTCTGTGAGAACTTCATCTCGTGACGAGAATTCGGAATATTTAATCGATTCCAAAAATTCTAATGCAAATGTGATCGATTGACACGAGCCAAACAGACTAATTTACAAATTATTCGGTAAATTATGGCTCTCAGCTAGCCTCAAGGCTTTACTACCGAATTAATACGTCGAAATATCTCGAAATATATTTAAATCGATTTGATTAGGTGATTTTGTGTTATTCGGTAGGAATTTTATGGATTTTTCAGGTAGCACGTAAGTCAGGTGCGTTATTCAAATTTGATGATAATACTTTTATGGAAATACGTAGCCTGAAGTGAATTTTTAAAATTGTTTGATTGGAACTAATTCTTATTGGAATTGCGCATTGTTCTTGGTTAGTTATTCCAGTTTGAGTAAACTTGCTGTTATTTGCAAATAAATGGTACCTATGTCGGATATGATGTCTTATTGCTTCGACAAGACTAGATATTTCAAAGATTATCTATGTATGTTTTAAAATATTTGACGTTTCTAAATGGCCTACACGGTCTTATCGACATCGAGCATTCTTAATTCTAAAATTACAAAAAAATAAAAAAAAAACAAATTTAAATAACCTAAGTAGGTTTTTTAAAAAGTTTATTCTGTATCCGAAGTACTAAGCTGAGCAAACTGAATCATTTCGATTTTATACTAGATGGTCAACAATAATTAATACTTTATTTTTAAAAGATGTACAAAACCCATTGTACCCAAGCCTTAACTAAGTGCAATAGCGTTGAGAAACACGCACGGCATTCGGCCGAATTACGAGCGCGATACGATCTCGGACGACAAATCGCACGACCGCCGCGCAGTCTGCACGGGCCCTTAGATCCTGATAGTATGGGAACTTGATAGGTGATAGAAAAGAATGTGCACAAGGAGATTTGAACGAGAAGTCAAATTGAACTTAACATAATTTTACATCCTAGTTTAGACAGGTAGTAAGAAAACTATTTCTTATACCATACCCAAAACAGAAAACAATACAGATATAAACAATAAAATATTATTATTTTATGTATTCCCATGTCAGTAATGTGGCGAGATATGAGGGTCAATTTATTGTAATACCACCTCTCTAATTTACCATGTCTGTTATGAATAAACTAATTTTGTATTTGTAATAAAGGAAATATAAAGGTCGGCCTTATCGCTTAGAGTGATTTCTTCTATAAAATTACTATATATACTTTTTCAATATTAAATGAAAAATATATTTTCTAGTAACAACGCCAAGCCCAAGCCACTGATGCTATTAGCTAACCTGAAATTTGGAGGGTAGGTACCAAAGTAACTTTAACCTCCAGCTAAGAAATGATTTTAAGTTTTTTTTTTGTGTTTTTGGAACTGTTTAACCGGTAGCCCGATTTGCTGAAACGAGAAATACGGAAAAGACAACAACGTGAACACGATCATCAGGATTTAAAAAAAAAATGAAATTTTAAGATTCGTTGTTTGACTCCGTATTAAAATGACAAAAAAACTCTAAGCTCTAAATAATAATTACGAACTCTTGCAATTTGCTCCTAAAAAAATTTCTGGGTACAACAAATCCCAGAAATTATTTTGCACCAATTGCATAGCAACAAAGTTATTACTGTACCTACAGCAATACCTTTATTTACAAAAAAAAAAACAAGGATTACAGAACAAAGTATAAATACATTACTAATGAAAACAATAAAGTATAAAGTTTGGAGTAATCTCAGGTGTTTTGTGATTTTTCCTGATAAATTGTCACGGAATACGCTGCGGTTGCGATGTATAGCCCAATAGAGCAGTAAATCGTGCGGGTATCGCCTTCGCGCGGATCGTGAGCGATCTAACGCGAGGTCTGTTCCTAACCAGTCTCTTGTTTCTACCCACAGAGGCCACATCAATCATCATACATAGATAGATAAATTATTTATTAACGACTTCAGACAGACACATACAAAATACAACAATTATACAGGATACAGAAAAACATAAAACATAGTTGACTAAAATAAGGAAAAAAAAAACCAGCATCTCCCTGCAGTCTTTCGCAAATCGTCATCCCACCTGGTCGGAGGGCATCCTAAACTGCGTTTACCGAGTCATTGTCTCCACTGAAGAACACGTTTAGTGTCAACGTCTCAGCTGCGCTCCGTAGGGAATTTATCGATCTATCTATCACAAGTATACTTTTAGTGCTCTTCTTTTTAAAAAAAGTATAGCAAAAGTATAGAGCTAGCTGGAACAAACCTACCGCAAGGCGTGAGCTTGGTGCCCATGGTCACACGACATCGCTAATTCCTTATTACGGCGAGATCTCAGCTCGCTCGATACAATAGGAATGCTGTTGGACAGTCACGAAGTGATAGCTTTATGATTGTGGATTAGGTTTCTTCGATTGGTTGAGGTATTCAATTATCACGATTGAGCGAAATTTGTTTAAATTTATTATTTATTAAGTACAACAAATGAGACAGACATGGGAGGGGAGGATTTGTGATAACTTACATAATTATATGTACCTATGTATTTGTTTTTGTCGTAATCGGTTCTGGCGCATCAGGTGGGGGGTACTCCTTTATCCGCATTTGGACTCCAGTTGGTCCTTTATGCGTGGTTTGCTAGCATAGCCAGCCTAGCTCCGTCCAGAAGCGCAGAATCTTCCTGGGGTCTTCACAGGCTTCGCGGAGTTCTGGCGCATCGTCCCGATAACGTTTTCAAAGTCAAGGCACTGTTTATACTGACATATTATGTATCTTGTCTACAGGCATATCTTTCATAAGTAGGTATACTCAGCACGCCGTGCTGTAGGTAGGTATAGGTACTATGTTTAATTTAAATCGAGTTGAACTTACGCCGATGGGTGGTCGACAGATTGAAAAACCCTTTTCAAATTTATAATGAAATGTCTAGCTTCGCGTGAGGTTACCCTTAACAACGCAGCTATCTAAAGGTGGGTCTACGCTAGACGAACCGAGCACGAGCGGAGCCATTCAGGTTTCGTCGTTCACGGTGTCAAGTGTGGACGTACAACGAACCTACAACGATCACTGTCCTCGAACGCAGTTTTCCGCAGTGTGCTCGCGGCTCTTGGCGAATATGCACGGAAGCATCTTCGGTCCACGTTTCCATGATGTTCGATTCGAGCGAACGACGTCTGTCACTAAACACGTCCACGAGCGCACTGCGAGCGCGAAGCAAAACCCTTTGTGTTCGTCAAAAAACCGACAACAGGCGGAACGCAGCCGAGCACGAACGAAATGTTCGCAGCGCGCTCGTTCGAGGCTTGTAGGTCGGTCCACACTATACGAATTGTGTTCGGCTCGTGCTCCGCTCGTGCTCGGTTCGTCTAGCGTAGACCCACCTTAAGCTTCGTTGTTAAGGATCAGCTCACGCTAAGATGCTGCGCACACTTTGATTATTGAATCAGTATAGATACGGGATGTTTGGTATTGGGACCTTCGATCACCAATAATGTAACAACTCTCTACATGTACCTACCTATTCTATAAGTGTCTCTTTTTTATGTTAATTTAAGTTGTTATGAATAAATGTCTTTCTTTTTTTCTTTCTTTCTTAATGGGACCGTTTTTTTGGGACTTGGGAGATATAATTATACAGAATAATTATCCGATTCAATTTTCTTTATGCCAGATTGAAAGAGATTTGTTTTTTTTTATTCACCCACAGTAAATAAATAAAATCTTCTTATACATAAAAATCAATTGCTGTTCGTTAGTCTCGCTAAAACTCGAGAAAGGCTGGGCCGATTTTGCTGATTTTGGTATTGAAATGTTTGTCGTAGTCCAGGGAAGGTTTATACGATGAGAGAAAACATGGTAAAATTGCGCAGAAATCCACGCGGGTGAAGCCGCGGGGCGCAACAAGTATACAATAATAAATGCCTTCTAATGAATTTATATTACAAAATAAATCTACAATAAATTAGAATAATAAAATAATTATATTCAAATACAAAGATTTTTTTCTACTTAGGTACCTACATAATGTAGGACGCCTTCCGGCCAGGTGAGTTGACGACCTGCGAAAGACTGCAGGCAGATGCTGGATGCGTCAAGCTGAAGACGGCGCTATGGCGCTCATTAGGGGATGCCTATGTCCGTCCAGCGACTAACATAGGCTGAAGATGATTTTTTCCAGGGTCCATAGAAGAATAAAAAGTATTATTTTCCTCTCGTGCTGTGATTTCCACTGTCACTAAAAAAACACCTCGTATTCTTAAACTTTTGTACAACTGAAAACTTTTTCGCTTTAATAACCCTGCTCAACGATTTTTATCATCTGTACCCACAAAAACACCACAATACAGTTTCCCATGCGACGAATAAAAGGCGCAAAAAGCTCACGTTTTCGTGCGAGACACAACCACCTCGTAATCGATATAATTACATGTAATTGAGGGTTAAATCCGAAGTCGTGACGTTTAATTGTTCGTTCCCACGGTTGACGTTAATTTCATGGCAGTGTGTGATTTCGGACAGGTTCAGATGTAAAAATACTTGTAACTTACAAGAATTTTCAAGCTTTACCGCTCTGGTTTATACCGGTTTTGCTGTGATATATTTATTCTGTGAGTCATCGGTACTGGCGCTTGCATAAATTAGAGTTATTGTATGGTTTAGGCACAGAGGACGGTCATCGTCGAGACTGTTGTACATGATGTGACATTCAAGCATAAAAGGGATTACGCCCGAGCTACCCGCACGTCACGCCAGACGGCGCTAGACGGTCGGCGCGTGCGGTGGCCTCGAGTGCGATCACAAATTATATTTCTGAGTGTCTGTTCAAATTTCTAAATAATGAAAATGGACCCATCTTCAAAATCGTTTGGTGTGATATTGAGTTATCCTTTACATTTAGTTTACACATGTGGGAACACATGAGATCTTTGAATAATTTATTGTAAACGATTTATCTGGGAACTTTACTGCATTTTTAACCGACTTCAAAAAAGGAGATGATTCTCAATACGACTGTATTTTTTTATGTTTGTTACCTTAGCAATTTGGACTGGGTGAACCGATTTTGATTATTCTTTTTTATTTGAAAGCTGGTGTTTCCCGTGTGGTCAGTTCCATTTCATTTTGGTCCAGTTCTGACAATGGCATCCATGTGAAAACACTTAAATTTGCATTATGTATGTGTGTCAAAAATGGACGAATAACTCAATATCACGCCAACCGATTTCATTGCTTCTTACAACTAATTTTTAAACCCATTTTCATTATTTAGCAATGAATCCAGCTAGTTTTTTAAAACACGCCAAATTATTAATGATACCTCAGCTAATTGATATAACCTAATAAAAGAAACATACATTTCAAACATTTATTTCATCTTGCAACCTTTCTTATGCTTCAACATCTCAACCGGTGTCAAATACAGCGTCTTCTCGCAACTTTCGCACTTAAAATCTTTAGCGTTAGGTCTATTTTCCCTCTTGACTTGGACCTCCTCTGTTTTGACGGGTTTTGAAGAGCAAATGAACGTTTTGTGCTGAAGTCTTTCCATAGGCGATAGGCAGACAGCTAGCTCGCAGTTTGGGCAAGTCCAAGGTAGGTTGTATGTTTCTTGGTATATATTATAACTCCAATCGGTATCGACGACACTGAAACAATACAGAAAAAATAATCACTACATTGTATAAAACAAAGTCGCTTCCCGCTGTCTGTCTGTCCCTATGCTTAGATCTTTAAAACTACCCACTACAACGGATGTTGATGCGGTTTATTACACCCGTGCGAAGCCGGTGGGGTTGCTAGTAATAAATAAGTCATAATTTCGTTTTTGACACTTGACACGGCATTATCTAGTTCCAAGCCAAGCAGAGCGTGTGTTATGAGTACAGGATAACTGATATACTTAAAACAATATTTTGACTTATTATTATAACTTAAGCTAGAATTAAAATCAAGGAAGACATTTAAATGTTCTTTTTGTTTCGACGATAAAAAAATAATTATTTTAACCCGAAGCTTAAAATAATTATTTTAGAACTTCCTCAAATTTTTTTCAGCTTTTGCTGACGGGTATCGAATACCGCAAGTCTAAACAGACCAAAACTCACCAGTTAAAAATCACATTATCCGTCACATACACCCCTCCCTTCTTCTCATTGGCACGGCACTCGAAACCCTCTTCAAACGGGTTAGGGTCTATACTCGGATGCACCTCCTCACCTCCTTGGTATAAAACCTTCAAGTCACCAGGTAGCAACCTCTTTATTGAGTAGTACACTTGACAGTTCATATACGAGGATAAGTCGCAGGATAGTTCGTATTGTTGTTCCTCGTAGTTAAATGGTTGCTTTTCTAATTCTGCTTCGACGGATTTGTTTGGATTTGCGTCTGTAATAAATAAATAAATAATGCTAGACAATCCACACAGCTTTATCTGGCCCCAAGCTAAACAGAGCTTGTATTATGGGTACTAGATAACTGATATGATATACATAATATAATAGATTAGATAGATATATATGTTTTATGAGTCTAAGTGCTTATTTGTAAGCGTAAAAAATAAAAAAACTTTTAAATTTTGTAATTTTGAATTAAACATAGTTATTAGATAACGACCCAGAACACCCAGAACAAATATCTGCAGATCGTACACACAATCGTCCTGAGGCGGGAATCGATATGAATAAGTTGCTGTAGTCTGCCAAAAGATGGCTCTGATAGGTGTTTGATGATGAGTTACAAGATACTGCCGGTAGATGGCTAATAGCTAAAAACTTCTTTATTTCCTAACTTCGTTAGACCACAAACTCAGCTGACGAGTCTTGTAAGGTTGCCATTCATTCATTAAGGGGAACTCCAAATCTCGTCTCCCAAGGCAACCTACCTAACCTAACCTAACCTGGACGTAGTACTCCTGCTAGATAACGAACTAGGTTCAGGTGAAAATATAAAACAATCTTCATAATTTAATAACTTATTGATTTTACAATTATTTTCAATTACTTTGACACTGGCAGAAAAGTGTCCAACCAGACACAGTTGCCATTAACAAAGAATCATCATATTTCCAACGGGTTCTAAGAACTAGGGGTGAGTTTGTTCGTGAAATTGATGGATATCTTTTTTTTAATGATAAATGAATTTATTGTTGTATAACTAGGTGGTAACTTACATTGGTCTTATATTCTATCATGCATCTCTAGTCTGCCATGGTCAGGCTAACAATATGCCTATTCTTACCATCAAGTCTTCGATTGATGAGAGCATCCCATCTCTGTCGCAGTTTAGTAGCTTTCAACAGCAAGTTTACTCCATCATCAGGATAGGGGAACTCGAGGAGCAGCCATGAGTCGCAGACGATTCTAGAAACAATAGATTTACATTACATTAGGTCCAAAAATATACTTCAGCACGTGTATTTCCCACGTAAAAAGTAGTTTATTTATTAGTAGCCTGTGACATAGGAGGGCAACCTCTTCCATCCAGAATCTGCCTGCAGTATTTCGCAGGTCGTCATCCCACCTGGCAGGAGGGCGTCCTACACTACGTTTGCCGAGTCGCGGTCTCCACTCAACAACACGTTTTCACCAGCGGTTGTCGGTTCTTATGGCCGGCCCACTTCAGCTTGCTAATTCTTAGGGCTATGTCGATAACTTTGGTTCTCTGTCGGATGTATTCGTTACGAATCCTATCCTTTAGAGAAACTCCGAGCATAGCTCCATCATCCATCTCGCTCGATTAATATGTGTAGCAATAAAGTGCTTTTTTGATCGTTGCATTTACCTAGAAAATCCCATATTAGTGTCGATAGAATGAGCCAGGAGCAGTAACGTCTGCGCTGCCGGCATACGCATTGAGTTAACTACGTACGGCTTCGTTGTTTCAAGAAGGGATCTGCAACAAAAAATATCTTTAAAACCTGTGAAATTATCATAACGTGGTAAAACAGACTCAAATATGCCAAGTCTGACCGGGCATTTTTTCATAATTTTGATGTGTCAATTTGACAAGTCTTAGCCTATACACCGAAATTTTAATATTTTTCATGTGTTTCTTCACCTTTGACAAGTTTATAGAGGTAATTATATTTTATTCATTTGACAATCGATGTTAAACATACCTTATTTATATGCATTTGCATTTTATTTATTTATTCAGCAGCATACATTATGTCCAACAAAACAGAATGCGGAATCAACTCTTTCAAAAACCTTTCAGAGTGTTTCAGCAACATGTCGTTTCTTTTCTAGGTGGTTTTACTGTAGTTCTAAATGAATCGAATGTAAGAAATAAGAATCTCTCCAGATTTTTTTATACCTACAACTTTCGCGTTTATTAGTAGGACTTACAAGTAGCATAATATCTGATGTCGATGCGAAAGCGCCAGCTTCCCCTTATAATGGGGACAGGTGTGAATGTCTTCATCCGTCAACTGCAGTATTTTGGACTGCTTGCCGAAGTAAGAAGTCGGGTGGAGGAACACGAATGGTTTACTCCATGTGTGGTATATCTGCTCTGCATTTGACTGGAAAAATACAGACAATCACATTTTTTTACTGCAAAAATAACAAAATAATACATTTTGTAGTACAAAATAATGTTTTGTAAGGCAATACCAAGCCAACACACGATTCATCATCATCATCATCATTACCCTATAGCAGTCCACTGTTGGACATAGGCCTCCCCCAATGAGCGCCATAGCGTCCTGTCTTCAGCTTGCCGCATCCAGCATCTACCTGCAGTCTTTCGCAGGTCGTCATCCCACCTGGTCGGAGGGCGTCTTACACTACATTTACCGAGTCGTGTTCTCTATTCGAGAACACGTTTGCCCCAGCGGCCGTCGGTTCTTTGCAAGATATGGCCGGCCCACTGCCACTTCAGCTTGCTAATACAAGATGCGATGCTATTATTGTCTATTCTAACCCTATAGAACAATACAGCAAAGTATAAAGTAATAATCAAGCCAAAGTGAAAGTAATATAGGACGGGCAAGAACAGCAGTCTTCTGGAATCGCCTGACTCGCTCCAATAACATCATCTTGAGGGCTATTTGTGATTATCAGGCCAATCCCATTTACAGACACCGGATGGATTTGACGACCGATGTGGCGCGGTGGGCGAAGGTCCGCCTGCGACGCAGGAGGTTGCGGGTTCGATTCCCGCCTCGGAACAATTGTGTGTACGATCTGCAGATATTTGTTCCGGGTGTTCTGGTCGTTTTCTATGTATAATAAAAAATATCTATCTATGTAATGTATTGTATTATGTATATCAGTTATCTAGTACCCAACACAAGCTTTGCTTACCATGGGGCTAGATAATGCTGTGTGGATTGTCCAGCATTATTTATTTATTTAATTTATTTATTTAATTTCTGTCCACATGGATGGAAATAGAAAAGAGGTAGCCTATCGTTCCTATGTAAGTTATAAATACTTTTAAACTTACGCGATCTGAACACATATTTATAAGTATTAATACAACCGTTTTATTAATACTTATAAACCTATGTAAGTTTTTAATATATTTTTTTTGTGTCTTATGTGGGTTGGGTATTATATGGGTTTAATAAATAAATTCCCGCAATGAACTGCGGGTAGATGCTGGATGCGTCAAGCTGAAGACAGGGCGCTGTGGCGCTCATTGGGGGAGGTCTATGTCCAGCAGTGGACTAACATAGGTTGATGTTGATGATCAATGAACTGTTTTGTTTTTCATTTCGTCGGGTAATAAGTCAGTAAACGGAACCGGATACTAACCTTGCAATAATTAAATTCGTCAGCAACAGCTACTTGTGGGTACAATGCACGACATAAAACTATCTGAAACAATTATGTATGTATGTTACTTCTTCACACCCAAAACTTCCTTGTTACTATAGTTTGACAGAAACCGCTGTACCGCTCCTTAGGATAGTGCGACGAGGTGGGGGGCGAGGAAAAAAGAGCAAGAGTACGCGTTGGCGGCAGACTGATGGATCGGAGCGGCCGATATTTTCCCCCGTCTCGCCGCTCGCATACCTCAGGCGCGGTACAGCGGTTTCCGATTGTTGTTCGCGTTTTGCGTTTTCTGTAGTGTGTTTATTATGTAATAAAGAATAATTCATAACGATTTCCAAAATTTGTCAAATAGCCTATCGAATGCGGCAAGCTGACGACAGGGCGCTATGGTATTCATTAGTAGAGCCCTGCGTCCAGCATAGACTAGTAATCTGATGATGATAGACATTAGACAGATAGGTAGATAACACTTTATTATACCACCACCGAACAGAAAACAATACAGACATAAATACTTAGAATAGAGGCAGTATAAAGGGCGGCCAAGAGTGATCTCTTCCAGGCCATCTTTAATTCTTTATTGTACACAAAAATAAACTAATTAAAATGGATATGTACATAGGCGACCTTAACACTGACAAAGAGTTTTCCAAGCTTGGGGTTATAGGAGAGGCGATGGAACAGATAGAGGATATTTTACCTTAGGATGATGATAAGTAGAAAGCATACCTTCAACATTATAAGATCCCGACCACTAGAAGCGCTGGCCCCAGAGATCAGAGCATACCTTCAACATTATAAGATCCCGACCACTAGAAGCGCTGGCCCCAGAGATCAGTGCTTGTATCCTAGAAGCGTCATTCGTCATCCGAAACTCTATATCTTTGATATCCATGACGTCATCATCGTTCGTCGCCTCGTCGACGATTTCGTAGGAGTCTACTTTGAGGCGTTTCTTCCGTTTGGAGTCTTCAGCTGCTTTTTGCTTGAATTGTCTGGAACAAAGATTTTATTATAATAAATTAATAATTCTGGACAATTCACACAGCATTATCTAGCCCCAGGCTAAGCAGAGCTTGTATTATGGGCACTAACTACTAGATGACTGATATACATAATACAACACATTACATAGATAGATATTTAACAAATATCTGCAAATCGTAAACACAATTGTTCCGAGGCGTGAATCGAACCCGCAACCTCCTGCGTCGCAGGCGGAGCTTCGCCCACCGCGCCACAGAGATCGTCTAATATATTTATTTACTTAAAAATAAAAACAATGACTCAGCTTTCGTAATACGTGCCTTAATGCGATGAAAACGTACCTCCTCATATCTTTCAATTGTTTCAACTGGCCATGCCTCATCGCTCGTTCTGTTGACGTCATCACCTCTGGTTCTACAGTTTCCATTAGATTATTCATCTGAAAACATAAATATCAAATTAATATCCGCTATTCATTAATTGTGACCCTTCCTAAGATGTATCATCATCATCGTCAGCCTATAGCACTCCACTGCTGGACATAGGCCTCCCCCAGTGAGCGCCATAGCGCCCTGTGTTCAGCTTGCCGCATCCAGCATCTACCTGCAGTCTTTCGCAGGTCGTCGTCCCACCTGGTCGGACGGCGTCCTACACTACGTTTACCGAGTCGTGGTCTCCACTCAAGAACACGTTTGCCCCAGCGATCGTCGGTATAAAACAAACATAATTTAGACAAGAATGTGCATCTAATGGAATTTTTTGTGTATTTTGCTGCAATACATACTTTTTTACTTTCCTTTATTAATCAATGAAGTTAAGAAATTATGGGAATAAAGTTTAGATTCCTATGAGATAAAATTCTACTTTTGTACAATAATCCATACTAATATAATGATACTAATAAATGATTATAAAATCGAAAGTAGATAGATAGATAGATAATAAATAATAATAATAAATAATGCTGGACAATTCACACAGCATTATCTAGCCCCATGGTAAGCAGAGCTTGTGTTATGGGTACTAGATAACTAATATACATAATACAATACATTACATCGATAGATATTTTTATTATTCATAGAAAACGACCAGAACACCCGGAACAAATATCTGCAGATCGTACACACATTTGTTCCGAGGCGGGAATCGAACCCACAACCTCCTGCGTCGACCTTCGCCCACCGCGCCACATCGGTCGTCAGATAGATACATAACACTTTATTACACCACACAAAACAGAAAATAATACAGAGATAAAAACTTAGAATAAAGGTATAAAGGGCGGCCTTATCGCTGAGAGCGATCTCTTCCAGGCAACCTTGGGATGGACTGGACATGAAAGTAATTCTGTTTGTCTGTCTGATATCTTTTTATGACGACACGGCTAAATGGATTTAAATGAAATAATTGACATTTTACTATGGTAACATTTAGGTACCATAATAAAATTAAATAAAAATTGAATGTAGATACGTACTACGCTACGAGTAGGTATGCATAAACAAGTGACGTGTAGTCCTAGAAATGTACGAAATTATTATTGTTCATAATTGTATCTGATTTTTGTCGTGAATGTTCAGGCGTACCGTTCACATAATTGTAGTGGTATACAGATATCTACATTATGTACATCATTGTACATATATAATAAAGTCGCTTCCTTCGCGCTGTCCCTATGTATGCTTAGATCTTTAAAACTACGCAACGGATTTTGATGCGGTTTTTTAAAAGATAGAGTGATCCAAGTGAAGGGTTTATAAACCACTAGCTGCGCCCCGCGGTTTCACCCGCGTGGTGATATATATTTTGGATAATATACAATATATCTTTATAAATTGTAGCCTATGTGTTATTCTGATATGTAAGCTATATTATTGTGAAGTTTCATCAAAATCCATTCAGTAGTTCGCGTTTATGATATAAGTAGGATTTACATTTGACTCTTGTAATCCATTAAGTCCTAAGTTGTTTTGAATAAAATTATTTATTTATTTGACACATACATAGATTTCCACGCGGGCGAAGCAGCGGGCCGAGTACACTAAACGGGGTAAAACAATTTCAAGAGAGGCCAAAAGGAGGATCCAGCTAGGCTGGGAAGCATTAGAACTGACGACGGCCGCTGGGGCAAACAGTTCTTGAGTGGAGACCACAACTCGGTAAACGTAGTGTAGGACGCCCTCCGACCAGGTGGGAAGACGACCTGCGAAAGACTGAAGTTAGATTCTGAATCCGTCAAGCTGAAGACAGGGCGCTATGGCGCTCATTGGGGGAGGCCGATGTCCAGCAGTGGACTGCTATAGGCTAATGATGATGATTATGATGACATAAATACAGTATTAAGGTTTAAATTACCTGTAGCAAGCTTCTAAGCTGTGCCGCAAGTTTCGTGAGCTCGTACAGCCCTTGCTCCTTAATGCCCCGTCTGTTGCACCAAGCGCGCCCGCCTCTGTTCTCAGACTTCACAGTTAGCCACGCGCAGTACAGTGACAGCAGTGTTAGGGGGTCGCCGTGGTCTGATTCGTCGGGTTTTCGAGAGTTCTGTTGAAATCAAAAGATTATAGAAAGACTAGTCATTTAAAACGGGATATTTACCATGATTTGATTTTTGAGTTATCCAATATTTCGGCACAGTTTCATGCCCCATGATCACGGAGTAACTGAGGGCACTGCGAGTTTGAAATGACTTTAGTGTTAATAACCGTGATAGTTTCAAAAGTTGTATTGATTATAGAAAGGTTTATAAAACGTACCAAGTATGGTATAAAATATTTTTAGGTATCAATAGCAGAATTAATTAAAAAATAGAGAATTTACAAAGAAAGCTTAATGATTTATTAAAATGAAATTAATTAAATAACGTCTAAAATCAACAACGTTAAAAGGGAGCACAAAATAACGTCCGCACAGCGCGAAGCGTAGAAACGAAGTGTCCGAGCGCCGTCGCTCGCGCGCCTTTTATCTACAGCACGTTTTCGGAACAACCTTTTTATTTTTAATCATAAATAGGTTTAAAGTCATTTAAAACGGGATATTTACCATGATTTGATTTTTGAGTTTTCCAATATTTCGGCACAGTTTCATGCGCCATGATCACGGAATAACTCAAGACACTGCGAGTTCGTTTTTATGAGCAGATATACCGATCTACCCTCATTTTCTGTCTTTTGCTACGAACGTTACCACTACCACCGGTTTCATTATTATCGACCGCAGCTCGATCACGACACACAACACTGACGGTATCAGAACGCGGCGCGGTTGGTACATCACTTCTTCGGTTTTTACACATTGTCACAACAGGGTTCCAGGTTCCCGATAATTGGAAACCATCTTCTCGGTTGAAGTTCCTGTGTTTCCTAATCTCAATGGCCTCCACTACCATTCTTGGTATGTAGTGTCGCTCTGTTGAGATTACTTTTGGATTGTGTAACTCGATCCAATGGTTTGAACCCGACTCGATAAGATGTTCCGCTATGGCAGACTTCTCAGTTTCCCGATTCTTAACTGCTCGTATGTGTTCTTTGACTCTGCAGGAAATAGTGCGCTTCGTTTGGCCTATATAGGAGCTCCCACAGCTACAGTCGATCTTGTACACTCCTGGTTTTTCAAGTGGAAACGAGTCTTTAGGTGTGCGCAGGTAATGTATGATCTTTTTCAGCGGCGTGAAAACTGTTTTGATGGAGGATTTTTGCAGGATGTTTGCGACTTTATCCGTCACTCCTTTTATGTAAGGCAAGAATGCTGGTTTGCGTTCCACTGTACTCCTGTGTGGTTTATGGACGGTGCCGGAACGAGCTGGCAATGATCGAACCTTATATCCGTTCTTTACCAAAACATTTCTGACGTGGGTTAACTCACTCTGTAGGCTTGTGTCATCGCATAGGTCGTAAGCACGGTTAGTAAGAGATGTTACCACCGAGTTAAGATGCCGAGGGTGGTGATGTGAGTTGGCATGTAGGTAACGGTCCGTATGTGTAGGCTTCCTGTGGACGGAATGCCCTATGCTTCCTCTATCTCTGACATGTACCAACACGTCTAGAAATGCCAAGCGTCGATCAGTCTCCATTTCGTATGTGAAATTGATCTTATGATGTACTCCATTGAGGTGTGATAGTAGAAGTTCAATCTCCTGTGTCTTTCCTTTTACAATGCAAAAAACGTCATCTACATACCTCTTCCACAACCTTATCTGTACAGGGGCAGACGAGATGGCCACACTCTCGAAATACTCCATCCAAATGTTGGCTACTACGGGGGCGACTGGACTGCCCATTGCTACTCCGTCAATTTGAAGGTAGTATTGCCCTCTGTATATAAAGAAATTTGTGGAGAGAATATGATGTAAGAGCTTGGCGTACTCTGCAGGGATGCCGTCTTCTTGTATTCTTGACTCAACAACCTTCATACAGTCTTCTAGAGGGACGTTCGTAAAAAGTGATTCTACGTCAAAGCTGACCATCACTTCCGTGTCATCTACCTCTATCTGGTCCAAGATCTGTATAAAATGTCGCGAGTCTTTTACAAAGGATGTTGATCGACCCACAGTTGGTTGCAACACTGCTGCTACATGCTTAGCCAGATCATATGTAGGGGAGTCTATTTGACTCACAATAGGTCTTAGCGGAGCATTCTGCTTGTGCACCTTGGGTAAGCCGTACAGTTTGGGCGGCTGGATGATCTTAGGCCGTAAAAGAAACTTAGTTACCTCTTCTCCAAGGGCATGCTGACAATCCTTGATCAACTTCTGGGTGCTGCGATGTGTTCGTGCAGTTGGGTTGTAGTTGACGGGCTTGTAGGTATTAACGTCATTTAGTAAGTATTGGATTTTATCCTCGTATTCGGTGACGTCCATCACGACTGTGGCATTCCCTTTATCTGCTTTAAGTACTAACAGGTCTTCATCCTGGCGTAATTCCTTAAGCGCAACCATCTCTTCTTTGGTGATGTTCGGTTCTGGAGGTTTAGCATGACGAAGCACAATGGAGATGTCTTGTCTCAGACATTCCGCGTCGCTATTCGGTATCTAATATTGGAAAACTCAAAAATCAAATCATGGTAAATATCCCGTTTTAAATGACTTTAGTGTTAATAACCATGATAGTTTCAGAAGTTTCATAAATAGGTTAATACACCTACCTCGCACTCAAAATCTCGATGGGCCTTCGTGGTGTAAATAGACCGTATTCCCAAAGCGGCTGCCAACGCCAGTGCAGAGTCTCGTTTGTGTGGGGGCAGAGTCGCCGCGCCGATCACTAGTGCCTTGGCTAGCGATACTTCGACGGGAAGGTTGGCCAGGGCTCGCCCGAGGGAAGTCAGCTTTTCGTTGAATGTTAGAGCACCCTGAAATTAAATAGACAGACGATTAAATAATATGAAATATCAAAGTGCTTTATTTCCTTTCGACGACTCTTGGACACGTCACAAAATTCAAATTACATAAGTAAAACTTGGAAATAAAGTGATCACTATGATTTTTGGTTCGGTAAAGTAATGAAGCGAACAAGCAACTTTTGCCTTGTTAGGTTGTTAGTTTTCGAGTTGGAGCGAAACTCATCCCAAGCTTTTTTATCTTCTAGATTAGATAATCTGATATTTTGTAATAAGCCTTTTTACGAAGGATATGTTTAACAATTTGTTTGAATTTATTTATTGATAATTTTTGCAACTCCTTTGGAGTTTTGTAATAGAATAAACATATAAATTGCCCTTTAAAAGATACATTTATCTTGTTTAGCCTAGTTGTGGGAAACAAAGAGTTGTGCTGTTCCATTATTTATCGCGCGTATTATCGTATGAAACGCGATACTTCAAAAGGTTTAGAGTCTACTAAAGGAATAATGAGCAAAGGACTTACATGTCTAAAATAGCGTTCACAACGCCCTCTTCCGGCGGCGCGGAACGGAAACCGCCTGACGTTACTAACTCCTAAAGAGCTCATCAACAGAAGCAAAGATGTCAGCGCCCCCGAGATACTTCGGAAGATTTATTTATGTTAGAGGTTTAATAAGCGAAGGACTTACATGTTGCTTCAATTCTAAAATAGCGTTCTCAACGCCCTCTTCCGGCGGCGCGTCTAGGAACGGAAACCGCCTGACGTCACTAACTCCTAAAGAGCTCATCAACAGAAGCAGGGACGCTAGCGGCACCCGTGATACTTCTGGAGTGCTGAATGGTTCCATGTCATTGAACTGTTTCTCGGAGTAAATGCGGTAGCAGACACCGGGACCTGTAATAATGAGTGAATAAAGGCTTTATTGTACAGAAAGATGACGTATCAGGTGATACTGTTGCAAAATGAAGGTCAATCGACTATAAAATCAAAAAAATGTGGTTTTGTTTACCTGTTCTCCCAGCACGACCTTTTCTCTGATCAGCGCTAGCCTTCGATACCCAGAACTCTTTCAACCTCTGCATTTTAGTCGTAGAGTCATAACTCATCTCTTTGACCTTCCCTGAGTCGACTACGAAACGGATACCGTCTATGGTGACTGAAGTTTCAGCTATGTTGGTCGATACTATGCATTTGCGTACATGTTCTGGTGGGTAGTCGAATACCTGAAAAAAACATATTTTTGTTACAAGCGCTGGCATCAAGGAATGGCCGCCACAAAATTATGTATCTATACTGTGTCCATCTAGAATGTAGAATGTTTGTAAACATTAGAAAACAGCTGATTTTTAGGGTTATCACCACGAAATGATGCAGGGCTAATAGAATTCCAATGATTTCACATATACATTCTATTAGATTTATTACTTTTATAATCCTGACGTCAATTATATGCAAAATCTAATTATTTCAATTTACAAATCGACATTATGTGGTCAAAAACAAAGATTAAAATCGCTAGAGATTTTTTGTCTTTGTAACAGTGCCATCCCTAACGAATTTCAGTTTTGACGTCCCGTGTTGCAAACAGTTGGTTACTTTTTAACTACTATTTCGAATCAAGGATAGCACTATGACCATACATATTTCATAGAGAGAGTATTATTTTAATTTAGCCGGATTATTTGACGTTTCATTTCACGCTGCATATTTGCTTAGCGACAATCTGTCCAAAAGTTATGAATTCTTCCAATTTGATCAATAATGTTTAGTGCTTCAAGGAAAATTGTTTAAACAGGCACTTATTTACATTTAATTGAGTTGGCACAGGTGAAAAAATATTTGAAGAGGTATTGTTTTTGCTTGATAATTGAGAATGAGTGTTATTAATGTCAATAAACATGGAGTTTTCCATTTCTGTAAGTGCGAGACTCTTATGTCAACATTTCCATACATAATTTTGAAGTTTAAAATTCAAACTCATTACTCCCTTGGGGAAAATAAACATTACTAACGAATACACCATCACACGCACGAGATAACCTAAATAAAAAAATGTTTTTCACCCCTACATCAGCTGATTGAAATGTCAGTGGCTCTGTTTACAAACATTCTACATTCTGGATGGATACAGTATAGGTATTCTAGATTATTTTCGTTAAACAACGAACAATAATACACAGTTTTCTGCTCTGCCTCTTGTCTAAACAGCTTTATAGGCGAACTGAGTAAACATGTTTTTCTTCACTAGATTGCAAAATAGGTAGGTTCAGATATTTTAGGTTACGAAGGTTTGATCTTGGTTGTTAGCAATGCACATGCACATTGAGTATGCGTAACCTAAGACACGGGAGCACTCTAGATCACTCAGTCTTGATCGTAACTCGTGTTTTTGGGTCCACGCAAAATGTCAGGCAGAAACTAAACGCAGAAAAATCGTCGGCGAAACTTTCTTCGTGAAATAATAAAATATCTCTGTACCTACATGGGTAAGAAGTTAGCTAAAAACGTCAAAATTTCCTATTCCTGCACTGTAACATCACTACATACATACTTGTTATAAAATCCATTACGGTACCAGGCAATCATAAAGCTGTAGGAGTTGAATATAAACCAAAACCCACCTTGTCCTGTTCAGCAAGAGACAGCCCACTATGCAGCGGCAGTACAATCCAATTATTAGACTTTTTTGCGTACTGTTCCGCTGCGTCGCATATTGCAGTGATCTCTTGTACTCCGGACATGAATATTAGGAGATCTCCTCTTTCGTCTTCTGTCAATGATAGATAACACATTTATTCGACACTTCAGCACACGATACAAAGGTCACAATATAACGTTTAACGTTTCTGTTATTTATATCCCATGCAAACTGCTTTATTGGGTAAAAAGTAGCCTATGATTTGTTCCGGGCCTAGTACTACCTGTATGCAAAATTCAGCGCCATCGGTTCGGTTAAATAGGCAAATAACCATGTATGAGACATATAAGAGATGAACATACTAGTGGTTTCTTTTTCACTTCTTCCACTAGTGGACAAAAATTGAAGTGAACAGTAAAATAATTTTATCTAAGTGCTTATTTTATAAGCCTAAAGAAGAAATGATTTTTTACTTTTGGAAGTTTTTGCGTGAAAGAGTAACAAACATCCATACATACAAACTATCGCGTTTATAATATTAGTAGGATTCTCTGCCTCGACTTAGGTTGGTCTTAGGATACTTACTTGGATATTTGCTATCAATCAACTGCATGATTTGAACATAGGGTTGTGGGTCCAATCTGTCATCCCTCGATGGTTTCTCATCTATGAACACGGGCTTGTAGTTCAGCTCTATTGGGAACAATCTACCAGGCACCTGAAAAAATTACATTAAGATGAATATGATCATTAATTTGCATAGTTTTCAGTATATTGTGAATACTTAGTAGTTAGATTATTTTCTTTCTTTCTATACAGATAACTCTTAAAAGGATAAGAAAGGATAGGATAAAAGGTAGTACTTCTCGCGCCACATCGGCCGTTTTTTGAATCTATTATTCCCCGCGGCTTCACCCACGTGGTCCCCAATCTTTGTGTATTATGGTTTATAAACCTTCCTCTTAAAACACTTTCTATTTAAAAAACCGCATCAAAATCAGCAAAAAGTCCGTTGCGTAGTACGACAGCGGGAAGCGACTTTGTCTTATACTATGTAGTGAAGACAAAGAACATAATACTTTCTCTAGCCATATCAATCTTACCTGAATAACAGCAGCGGATTCCGCGGCAAAATAATCCTCAAACAACTTAATATTTATCGTAGCCGACATAAGCACCAGCTTGATATCAGTCCGTGTATGGATCAGGCATTTCAGAACACCTAATAAGAAGTCCCCCATTAGATGCCGCTCGTGAATCTCGTCGAGGATGATGACGTCATAGTCTGGAAGGTTTTCTGAAGACATCTGAAACAAATTATTAATAAAAAATTGAACCCGCTAACTTCCGGGAACGCGAGATTACCCCGAGTGCGAGGGCTGACGCACTATAGTAACAAAAACCTTAAATTATCAATAACTCGTCTATACGCAGCGACATCTAGTTACACAGTAAAAAACAGGAATATGGTGAGGTAACAAAAATCAAATTTAGAAAATAGATCGTAGTATGTTGTGTGGTAGAAAAATACATCAAGATCTGTTTCAATCAGAACCTCGTGTACAGTTGACGATAGAATCGAGATGCGATCGTGACGTCTCAATCATAGTATAAAACAAAGTCTCTTCCCGTTATCTATATGTCCCTGTCTATGTATGCTTAGACGTGTCTTTAAAACTACGCAACGGACTTCGATGCGGTCTTTTTAATAGATAGAGTGATTCAAGAGGAAGGTTTATAAACCATTTGACACACAGAGACAGCGCCTCTCGGAACTACGTAACTCAAAGATAGCGTCACGATCACGCCTCGATACTACATATACATCGTAAACGGGACTAGGAGCTGTTTTGTTTTCTTGAAACTGCACAGAGAAGAATTAATTGAGTTTTTTTTATATCAGATGCCAAGACTCAATTAACACATTGAGTTATCCAAGCAATATATTAAGAATCACACCATCACAGGATTGTAATGGTGCTTTGTGTGCTAATGGCTCCCTAGGTAACTTAGCTTGTTGCCAAGCTACTGGGCTCTGTGAATATATATATATATATATATATATATATAACTGACCTGCCTCAGTAAAAGACCTTCTGTTATGAAACATATTTTAGTATCAGCTGTTTTACTCTTCTCAAACCTGATCTGGTAGCCAATCTTAGTTTCAAATTGAGTGAGTGTTTCAAATGCGACTCGCTTTGAAAGTGAGATACAGGCAATTCTTCTTGGCTGAGTGCAAGCTGGAAGCAAAGATTGATAGACAGTTAGATAGATAATTATGTCAGGTGCTAAAACTAAAATAAAACTAATACAAACTAAAATAATCCTAATAGACAAAATGACAGGATGCTATTGGGGCTGCCGCGGTACTGTAGCGCATCGGGGATGTTCGCGGGTGCGCATGTTGATGGGTTCCACGCCATCATGCGCAAGCGCGTTGCATCCCTGGTGGGCCGCATGCGTCGCAGCTCCAACAGCCTCCTGGTCGCCGTGGCGCAGGACCTTCAATCCAGCATCTTGGGCCACTGGATGATGATGCTGAAACCAGTATCATTGCTGGTGGCTCAATGATCTTTTTAGGCCACTGTGTTTATTTAGCTTTAGATAAATTTTAATTTTATAATTTTGGTATTTTGTATTTGATTTAAATGTGTATAATTGATAATTGAGTTTTTCTATGGACCTGTGTCAGTCTGAAATAAATGATATTTAGTTTTTGTATAAACCATTGTTAGTAACAGTCACTCAAAGGCTTGCAAGCATTTGAGGCAAATCACAATAGGCTTATCATGGCGGCAGTGACACCCAAGTCACCCAAAAGTGAAAAAAAAGCATTTGTTAGGGAGAGTAAATGTTCACTCTTTCTAAGAAATGCTTGCCGTTTAAGTTGAAGATAATGAAAAGTTTTCTTACACTTTTCTAGAGATCTTACCAATGTTTTGGAAACCTGCCTCGTGTAAGTACTGGGGCACTTGAGTAGACTTTCCACAGCCTGTGTCACCAGCTATCACAATGACCCTTTCGTTTTTCACAGCTGATACTATTTCATTTCTGAAAAATAAATTCGTAATAAATATTTTTAGCCTTTGCCCAGCAGTGGGACGAAACAGGCTAAATAAAAACAAAAAAAAAATTAATGTACATTATCTGAACAAATAATCAGCAAATATATAAATAAACAAAATAGGTAAATGGCTGTTAAAAGATTACTTGTAATAAATTGGTAGTTGTAATGATTGTTAAAGTCATGTCAACTTTAACTTAGTTTTTTGGAAGAAATAAAATTACTGCATGACATTCCCCAGCATTGTCCCCAAGCTAAGCAGAGCTACTAGATAAATGATATCCTTATTACAATATGTAGGTACACTATGCAGATAGATATAAAATAGGTACCCAGAAAATAATGAACAGAATTAATTAAAATAAAATATATTTAAAGAGATCAATGTAAAGGGCTGTTTGAAGTAATTACCTAAATTTAGCAACAGGCAGATCTTTCTGTGCCTGTCTCAGCTTCCTCAGCTTTTCAAACTTTGCCTTATTTTTAAAATCAATGTAGATTGAAACAATGTTCAGAAAAGCATTGAATAAGTTTGGATCCAGCCTTCTCCTGCCTTTAGTGTCATCATGAACAGTATCTACATACTTCATCACTGTTGTGAAGTTAATGCAATTGAATTTAGAGAAATCCGATGATGTTTTATCATCCGGTATGATACGTTTTCCAGCTTTTTTCAATGTTGCCTCATACTTCTTCAAAAACACCCAGAAGTCCTCCAGATTGTTAACAACTGTGTTACTATCGTTGCTGTAAAGGATTATTTTGTTAAGATCTCGTTTGTAATCCTCAAAGCTGAAGTTTTCGTCGGCTTTAGAGGTGCTGGGACTGCAGCTTCTTCGTCGTTTGTGTCGTTCTCTTTCTTGTGATGCTGAACGTCTACGTTTCTGATAGCTCCTTCGAGGACTAGGGCTCCTTCCCATATTTGTAGCAAACCGAGAGTCTTGTATAACGTAGACCTAAATTTACTAGGATAGGAATTAGAAATTTGATCCTACTAAGTCAGTCAATACTAAAAGTATATTTTGTTTGTGGGATGCAAAATTTAAGTAAATTGTAAACAAAACAAACATTTATTTAGGTATGTCAATTTTGACATTGATATTTTCTTGACGACGACATTGAGATATCAAGAGAAGCAAAAAAGTTGACAATTTTTACTGAAACGTCAAGAATGGTCAGAGGAAATGATAAATAGTACTATTCATATAATTGTCCAATCGAAATATACATATAAATCTAACTACCTGACCAATAATTAGCAACATTTGCCAATTGAGAGACCTGCTAGATAAAGTCGCTGTATTTGCATCCTATAAACATTTGCCATTTTTGCAAGCTTTTATTTAATTTGATTTTAATGGCTTTTAATTACTGTACAATAATCAATTAAATTTTAGTTGGTTCGTCACGCGCCTGCCATGCGCCATACCCTGCTTGAAAAGCTGAAACTAAAAGCAAGTCAAAAGCTTTACAGCCAAGCTAAGAAAAGAAAAACAGTACGACTATTGCAGCTCCCTCTGTTGTCAATCGATGTCCATTTTTTTATAATTTCCGCCATTGCGTTCCGCCATTTTGCTTGGTCGCGGAGTGAACGTAGAATTAATTCTCATGTAAATTATCGTTTTTAGAAACTATTTTAGTTTAGTATTGTGTAGAGAAACACGAATGGCTTGTCTAAATACACTAAAGTTAGAAATAAAAACTCTAGAACAAGTGTTTCCGAAAAACCATGAACGGTTTCGGATAATGTCAGCGAGTGTCGACGAACTGACCTGCAGATTCGTTGGCAGGAATGGAAAGAAATACGAAATCCACGCAAATATCACGGTAAGTCCTATAATTTTGTATAAAGTAAGCCGTAGGACCCACGATTTGATAACTGAGGTGCATTTATTGATTATCCGACTTGGGACAAAGGGTCGTTGTTTATGAGGGCAGGGCTGTCAACAATGGTTTACGGAAGTCGACTTTACATTTCCCTGTCGTGTGCGATACGTTTACATGTTTTCTCAGATGTTCAGAAGGTCAGAATAAGTGGTTTGTTAGGAATAATCTCATGTTTCAATGGATTAACCACATGTACATCATTGGGTTGATCGGCCGTGACGAAGAGTATCGTATTGATCATCGCGCGAGAACGAGTCGCTCGCGCCTGCATTCGTGAATCATTACAGCTATTTTATGGAGAGAGTAACATCTGTTTTGTTTGGCTAACGGTATGCAGGCTCGTTTTTGGGGACAATAGGCTCTTAGTCATTCTCTACCTGCTTTTTGTCAAGATTTTTTGTTGACAAATGACATAGACTACAATAGTCCTCTCTGGGGCCCTCACAATAGTAGATTAGATTATGTACTAGAAACATACTAAATATTTTTAGTTTCTTAATGCACAGCATTGTATCATGTAAGTACATGACTGTTATGTCTCAATATTGTTAGTATTTTATTTATAGAGGCAAGCACATACCTAACATACTAAGCTTATCAGTATTATTGCCAGACAAGGTAGGTGTCTAAATGTGTTGTAAGGCATAATAAACTCTAATGGGAGAATCAGTTTGTTTTTCCTCAAAGGGCTTTGTTATTCTTCCTTCCCAAGGGAAAAAAAACAGGAAGTCAACATTAAATTTGAGTATTGTTTTTGAATGGTTTTTAAAAATACCAGGAAACAATAACATTATCTTGTATACATAAAAATTATAAACAATTATATACTGCCTAAATTGTTTTGATATTGGGGTATTTCATTTATGTATCAAAATAGGGAATGGCAGTCTTGTTCAGGACTAAGGACCTAAGGAGACTAACATACAGCTGTTTATTGCTATTAGCTAAATTGTTTACTAATGCACTGAAGCCCAATTATCCTTAAGTTAATAGATTCATCTCGATATAAAATAGTGTAATTTGATTTGGTTAGATCATAATTATCAAATCGTGTTGCAATGTTTTCATCTTTTACTACACATTCTTTATGGACAATGCAATCTAACTTGGATCCATCTATACATATAAGTATAATAAATTCAAAAGAAACTCTGTCCGTCTCTAATATCTAATTCCATTATTTCCTTTAGATTAGACTACACGAAATTCAAATTTAGTAGATACTTATGTAAAACTAGTAAATAAAGTGATCACTTAGATTTTTTGTTCTCTTCAATCTCAATCATCTTTTCACCCCTAAATGGATCTTATTCAATTGGAAGGGATATTTGGAAGATAAAAGTTACTTGAAAACCATTTTTTTACAACTTAAAAACTGGTTGAGCTTTAATTTGCCCGCAATAAAAGTTTAAATTTCATAAGTTCTTATTTCTATTCAAATTATGCAATGTTTTGTTTATTGTATCCAGGAGACCTACCCCACAACACCACCAGTGTGGTTTGCTGACAGCGAAGACCCTATTGTGACCAATGCTGTCACAATCCTAGTGAACACTCAAGGCAGAGACAATCATGTTATAAATCAGGTATGAAGCTTACTTGTCACATTTTCTAAGTAATAAATGAAAACAACCTCCTCTCAAAATACAATATGATGACTGCAGAATGTTCCTTCCCCAAACTTGGAAATTCCGAATCAAAACTCTTTGCAAGTAAAATGGTGATTGCAGCTGAGGTGTTAAAAATACACTGGAGGAAGCTTTTGTCCTTCCTAAGGAAGTAAAGAGTTCCTTTAGTCGACTCTTACGACATTGACAGGTTGAGTTGGTGAGGTTGATTCCTATGCGACTGCTACAGTGAATAAAACAGAATTTATCTTTTTTAAGTCTGATCATTAAATATTAATTTTAAACTATTGACTGTCTGTTAAACTATTGACTTGGAATTTAGATAGATAGTAGAAAATACTTTATTGCACACATATGTAAGAAACTGTGTATGTACAATAAAAACTTAAAATAAAAACTTAATAATTGGCGGTCTAATCGCTCAAAAGGGTCTCTACCAGACAACCATGACTTGACAGTATAATACCTAGATCTTAGATACCACCAGAATATTGCCAAATAATTTGAAGAGGTTCAACACATGATTCGAACATAAATGAGTGACTGCAATCTCCACGGAAGACCAGCGCTATGGTACTATCTGCTCTACCATAGCACATGCTGAGTAGAGACCGATTTTGTCAGTTTCTGTCTTCTGCTAATCTAAGTTTAATTTATAAGAGTCTGATCTGACAAAATAAAAATATTTTTACTTTTCTTTAATATTTTTTCTAATGGGGAGGTGAGATAAAACAGTATGCTCACAGAAACCACGAGATAAGTAGTGTTGGGGTTTCACTCACATTATCAACAAAAATTGCAGAATGTTTGTATCTATTTATTTAGCTAGGAGAAGTAAGTTAGTAAATTGCTTCCTTCACTTTCTGTTCCAAGCATGAACTAGTCCAATTGGGTAGGTAAGTAGGTGCATCTAATGATGTTTATATTATCAGAATGCTGATAGCTGCCAACAAAGTAGGACAGAAATTAGGTAGGTGGTTACTAAGAAACGCTTGCTGTCGTATACAAAATGCTATCATGGCTTGACAACAATTACTTGTTCTGCTCACTCAGTTGTGACTGATATAAAGTGATGGCTAGGCAATGTTTATATAATCATAGAAATCATTGATACAGCTTAAGGAAGCACTGGAAAATTGTCCATTTCTGGCCTCACCGTTTTGAAGATTTCTCTAAAAATTATCATGAATGAAGCAAATCATAAAATATGACCAATACTGATCTATTCGATAAAATATTTAATTTTACAATATTTTGTGTAGTTTTATAATAAATCACTAATACGCTTAGAAGCGATCTCTTCCAGGCAACCTTTGGATGGAAATAAGTATGTGTGTGTGAAATCAATTTCAACCTTATTGGTCATATTTTGATTATATGGGCCATACTTTGTGATTTGTCTCTAACATTAATATTAGGTAAATTTATTTTAGAAAAATATGTTGAGGAATTCATTTTCCACAGAGCGGCCTCAATCAGTTATGCAAAACTTTACTTAATTCTTTACTTTAAAATTTCATTTTGGCTTCTTTAAAAATGTTTGTTTTGTAGAAACTTAAAAGTTTGTTCATAGTTCAGTCAGAGAAGTCTTATAATGTTTATTTATTTCATAAAAACTGTTGTAAGTTGCTTTTATGTAGCCTAGTAAGTTTAAATGAATAGTGCTATATTACGAAATAATTATAGACAATTGACGACTGATGTGGCGCGGTGGGCGAAGGTCCTCCTGCGACGCAGGAGGTTGCGGGTTCGATTCCCGCCTCGGAACAATTGTGTGTACGATCTGCAGATAATTGTTCCGGGTGTTCTGGTCGTTTTCTTTGTAAAATAAAAAAATATCTATCTATGTAATGTATTGTATTATGTATATCAGTTATCTAGTACCCATAACACAAGCTCTGCTTACCATGGGGCTAGATAATGCTGTGTGAATTGCCCAGCATTATTTATTTATCCACACAGCAACATCTAGCCCCTGAGCAAGCAGAGCTTGTATTATGGGGATAACTGATAATATACTTAAAATATATATCGTAGATTTTTTATTGTATATAGATAACAGCACAGAGTTTACAAACTGCCAGCGATTTTACAAAAAATCAAAGGGTCTGTTTCATTTATAAATTATATCTCACATTAAGAACTGACATCCCATTTTGTTCCTACCCCCGTCCCTAAGGGTTGCTTTTAAAGGGGTTCGCGCGAAACTTAGATATAAACACGACCCAAACCACTATTTTTAAACATTTGAAATGAATACAATTTATATTTGAGGAGCAGAGGAACAAAAATGGACTTGTTTTTCTTTATTATCTGACGCAAAATGCTGGATTACATCCGTCATCAAAAATGGATAAATCCTATTATTTTTTTTAATATACGGGTAGGGTCTCCTGTCGTTTGTAGCAAACAAAGAAATTGTCACTCGTCTTATGTCATGTTGTGCGTATCTCCGAGAGTTTCGAGTATTTTCAACGTTGCATCATTTCAGTAACTATAAGAAATCGCTGTTCTTCATAGCAGATATTATGTCATCTGCCGCTGGGTATCCTTTAATCTAAGACAGCCTCTGTCTCTTTCACACATCTTACATCCAGGTGTGCCCGAGCCACTTTGATGTTATGATTTTATCATAACAAAATAGCAAGTACATTGAACTTGAAAGCAAATAAAGCGTTAGTTTGGTTTGTACAAGTTTTTGTAATACGCATTGTTCTCATGAGTTTAATTGGTCCATTTATAAACATGGTAATTGTTATCTGACCGTTTGTGTTACTGCACATAGTCCTGTAGCTAACAGAACTTTTCAGACGAACACTTAAGCTGTTCGTCCACTGCATCGGAATCGGCATCGTACGCAGCGTAGAGGCAGGGTTCTGTCCCGGAAATTCCTGATTCTGAATTTTCTAGGAATCCCCAGTTCTTTCAGGATTTTTCAGGAAGTTCAGAATTCCCCCGGAATTCTCGAAATTATGGGCCGATTTGCGAATGTGGAAATCGTTAAATCATTTCGAACATCCATTACAATTTTGATGAAGAACTGATTAAATTGCTCATAAATCCTACACGCCCTAAATCATAATTGACTGACAAATTAAAATCAATTACTATTAATGATGATGACGAAATGGTGCGGTAGCCTGCGACGCAAGAGGTTGCGGCCTCGGTTCCGGTCTTGGGACAAATGTTTGTACGATCTGCACATATTTGTTCCGGGTGTTCTGGGTATTTTCGCAGGCGGACCTTCGCTCACCGCGCCACAGAGGTTGTCATAACATCGTTCGTAAATCAGGGGTGGCTAAATATAGACAAGCGGAATACCAAGCGATTTCTAAGTAAATGCGTCATATGACCTGCAGTTTCCCATAGACTGTAGACATCTGTAAAGGCATTGTAAATATTTTATCACATAAATAAATAAATAAGTCCATTCAAGCACTGACAGCAGTCTAATGATCTTTATCTTCTCTTACAGAAAGTTTACTTCTCCTTTTCAGGTCGGCATATTGCTACGAGAGCTTTGCAAGCTACATGGTGTACCAGAGCCGCCAGATTTGGACTCGCTTTCTTTACCTGTGCACCCTGCGCCCCAGCTAAGGTATTTATTACCTACTAGTTTCTACCCGCGCCTTCGCATGTTCTTTTCCGTGATAAAAAGTAGACTTTATCATTTTTTAGGTAGTGTAGTCTTTATTTAAGAACTTAAACTAGTTAGACGAGTTCCAAAATTCTCCGGGATATTACCTGAATACCTATCTACCTGCCTTTCATTAAAATCCGTGGAGTCGTTTCGTCTTGAAAATGTAACAGCCAAAAACCGTTGAGCCATTTCGTTGTGAAAAGGTAACAGACAGAGATATAATTATTTTCCAATTTATTACATTAGTATGGATAAAAGTTCACACAAAGCACTTTCGATACAATACCCGAATGAGCGATCTAATCATTCATTCGCTGGAATGTAGATACAAAAGCTGTTAATAATAATAGTAGGGTATTTCCAATACATTCTGCCTCGTCGAGGGATGCTAAATTAAAATATTAGGTTTTATAAAGTAATTAGTTTCTGCCCGCGGCATCGCACGCATTGTTTCTATGGAAACTTTTTATTGTTAATTATATCCCAAGGGATTTGAACTGGGGATTGGAACTATAGGATAACAATAAGCTGAAAAACCTGTAAGCAGAATTTCAGCCCGATCTGTTCAGTAGTTTTGGCGTGGAAGAGTAACAAATATCCATACATACAAACTTTCGCGTTTATGATAATAGTAAGGCTATGTCAGCAACTTTTTATAACAACTGAAAATGTGTGTCAAAAAAATATGCTAGCTACAAAAAAAGTTTTGTAGTCAAAATATTCCTTCACCAAAGGCATGTCATTGACCTACTTCTAAGTTTTTCAGATATTGCTTTCTCAAAACAGAACTACACACTTAGAAACGACCTAAATTGCTGACTTTTATCTTTTCAAAGCGTAAACCTTGCCAAATCTTGTAAAATACGAGACCGTCCAGTTCTTTCCTTATTTCCGGAAGTAAGTAGGTTCTTAGTAATATTGCGTGGAGTGCAGATTATTGTTTTTTTTAAGGTCAATATTATTCAATTATTCGTTTACAATAAACATACCTACTTGAGAACAGCCTTGGTTTGAGATACCATCAAAGTAAAGTTCCGAGTAAGCAAATTTTAACATAGGAAATGATGAAACAAAACTGACATTGCATTATTTTATTTATTATTGCTAAATACAAAGTATGGCTAAGATAAATTCATGTCATTTTTGCGTATAAGCAATTTTGAACTTTTCGTGTATACCGTTAATGAATTAATATTTCTGTAACATTCGGAAGCGTAACTTGTTTACATGCACCTTTAAGCCATGTGAATTTTCGGCTCACTGCCACTTCAGCTTACTAATTCTTTGAGCTATGTCGATATCTTTAGCTCTTTGGATATATTTGTTACGAATCCTTCAGAGAAACTCCGAGCATAGAGCGCACTCTCTATAGCTCGCTGAGTAAATAAACTGGTGGACCAAGCCCTACTGTGGGTGTCCACGTCTCAGCTCCGTTAGTTCATGAAGGGTTGACGAACTCATTGAAAACTTTTCACAACTTTTGAAACGTTTTCAAGCATTGCGGTATGGATGACGAGAAGACTTGACGATCCAGAGATCAAATGGAAATAATCGCACACTCGTGTTAGTTAGGTATAATATTGCTATTAATTTTAATGCCACGCCAATACTCCCCGGCAAAACACGTGCCATCGAAGGTCGTCCCTAAGATATTGTTCTTGGGAAACGCATTTACTAATTGTCATGTAGAAACTGTTTATTGGAACATTATTAACTGCAGAGTGCAGAGCGTAAATCTGTCATTTTAGCGTGTTCCTTGGTTAATAATAATAATTACTTGATTTAATGGCGACATTCATCTATTTGTATTTCTAGATTTCAGATGTATTTATTTAACCATTCTGTTACTTAATTATCATACACTAGATGCGCCCCGCGGCTTCGCCCGTGTGGAAATCTATGTGTCAAATTGTTTATAAACCTTCCTCTTGAATCTCTCATTATCTATAAAAAAATTGCGTAGTTTTAAAGATCTAAGCATACAAAGGGATAGACAGACAGCGGGAAGCGACTTTGTTTTATACTATGTATGTAGTGTGTGCCCTCCGACCAGGTGGGATGACGACCTGCGAAAGATTGTAGGTAGATGCTGGTTGCGTCAAGCCGAAGACAGGGCGCTATGGCGCTCATTGGGGGAGGCCTATGTCCAGCAGTGGACTGTCATAGGCTGATGATGATGGTGAATAAAAAAACCTGGAATCTATTAAAAAAACCGTACTAAAATCCGTTGCGTAGTTTTAAAGATATAAGTATAAATAGGGACAGACAGACAGCGGAAAGCGACTTAGTTTTATATAGGGTTTTATACTATGTAGTGATGCCTAGGCTATGGTTTTCTCATTGCAATGCCTATTTCCAGAGTTCCAAGCGTGACATCAAACGGGGCGGACTCCGGAACAGAGGAAGACGAGGAGATGGCCGCAGAGGAGGATGAATCTGAGGGAGAAGATGACTTGCCATTAGAGATGGTTGATGCTGAACGCAGCAATAAGGTATGCTACATTCCCAGTAGGTTAGATTAAGAATCAAAATATTTATCCGAAATTAGTTAATCAGTTTTTTTATCATTCATAAAAAACAACCAGAACCCCTTAAGCAAATATCTGCAGTTCTTACAAACATTTGTCCTGAGTCGAGAATCGAAACCGCAACCTCCTGCGACGCAGACACAGATTCACCTACTGCGCCAAAGAGGTTGTCAGGTTCTAAATATCTGAGATACATATTACAATATATACATAGATATATATTTTTAATATACCCGAAAAACGAAAAGGCCGCTCCTTATATTTTTCTATTCAAAGTACTTATTTCTGTAATGTTTCCTGTTTTGTGTGGTATAATAAAGTCTATCTACCTAAGAAAAACAAAACACCCGGAACAAAAATCTGCAGATCGTAAAAACATTTGTTGAATCAAACCCACAACCTGCGTCGCAAGCGGACCTTCACCCGACGACGCACCACAGCAGTCATTAGATGGACATAGGAGATCAATCAACTGTTCCATCCAAGTATCGCGTAATTGAATAATTAGTAGCTAATCACCACGAACTCACGTTACTAGCTGGCGAGAAGCCACTCAGATCCTAGAGTTTATTAGCCTATTAGCTTCACTGGCAGCTAAACCCTAGAAATTGGACAGAAATTCTTCTGACGACAAAACTTGGCATCTGGTCGAATTCCTGTTAATACTTGCGACATTATCGGTGACGCTTGGTATTACGCATCTAAATAGGAAAATCTCTATCATTTGCACTAATGAAGCTACTTATGACCAGGAATCGGAAGGCATAATTCAATTAATTTTAATTTAAGGCTAAAAGGCTGTACCCCATTAAAAACGCACTGTGGTAGAGCCAGATAGCGCAAAAAATGTAAAATACTAATATAAAGAATAAATAATTTATTTATAGCCACACACAATAATTAACAGTTACAAAAAAAGGAAAACACAAAAATACAGAACAACATAAGTAGAAGGTACGTAATGTTGCGTAGTAGTAAAGAAAAACTGGTCTTTCCCTATGTGCGCGACTTCGTACGAAATGTTTGTATGGAAATGTTATAAGGTTATTCTGTGTCCATCCCATGGGAACTGATTCATAGGATAAAATAGCCTTCTTTTATTCCAGGCTACCTGTGTGCAAAATATCAGCCCGATCCATTCTGTAGTTTTGACATAAAGAAGTAACAAACATCCATACATCCAATCATCTAAACATTCTCCTCAACTTTTGCATTTATAATTTTCAATACTTGTTTCTGGCCGCAGTTTCTCACGCGTTGTTTAGGGTTATTTCTATCCTATAGGAACTGAATTATGGGATAAAAAATTGCCTAATCGTGCGTAGCAATCATGTAAAATAATATCTGTAACATACTAATATTATTTTCTACATATAAAGTTTAAACATAAATATAATATTTGTATTTATATTTAATTCCAGGATGACATGGAAACTGAACACATAGCAACACTAGAACGGCTGCGACAGAATCAAAGGCAGGACTACTTGTCTGGCAGTGTCTCGGGCAGCCTTCAGGCCACTGACAGACTCATGAAGGAGCTCCGGGATATCTACCGGTCTTGCTCATTCAAAAATAACATGTATTCCATTGGTAAGTAACAAAAAACAACATGTTAATATACCAGTACGCATATGAATCCGGGTTTATGAATCATCATAATCATCAGCCTATGTTAGTCCACTGCTAGACATAGGCCTCCCCTAATGAGTGCCATAGCGCCCTGTATTCAGCTTGTGGCATCTAGCATCTACCTGCAGTCGTTCGCAGGTCGTCATCCCACCTGGTCGGAGGGCGTCCTACACAACGTTTACCGAGTCGTGGTCTCCACTCACAAGAACACGTTTGCCCCAGCGGCCGTCGGTTCTTCGCGAGATATGGCCGGCCCACTGCCACTTCAGCTTGCTAATTCTTAGAGCTATGTCGATAACTTTGGTTCTCTGTCGGATGTATTCGTTACGAATCTTATCCTTCAGAGAAACTCCGCGTAGCTCTTTCCATAGCTCGCTGAGCGACTTTGAACTGGTGGACCAACCCTATCGTGAGTGTCCTGGCCACGTCTCAGCTCCGTAGGTCATAACGGGTAGGACGCACTGGTTTCAGTTCAGGTTTCATTTGGTTCAACATTGCGGTATGGATGACAAAATACCGGACAGATCCTTCTATATTTTTTTGATGATTGATATTTTTTTGGAAAATCTTACCAAAATAGCTTTCTACGACAACCACTCTTCCACAGAACTAGTAAACGACTCCCTCTACGAATGGAACATCAGACTGCGATCAGTAGACCCTGACAGCCCTCTCCACAATGACCTGCTGCTGCTAAAAGAGAAGGAGGGCAAAGACTCCATCCTGTTAAACATTATGTTCAAAGAGACTTATCCTTTTGAGCCGCCTTTCGTCCGTGTCGTCTATCCTATTATATCTGGTGAGTACCTTAATCATCAGCCTATAGTAATCCACTGCTGGACATAGGCCTCCCCTAATGAGCGCCATAGCGCCCTGTCGTTTATCTTTTGGTACCTTACCTGTTTGTATTACATTGAAGAGACTAGGAGAGGATAAAAACGCACCTAATATTATGTATGTTCGTCGATTTATCGTTATTGACGACCCATGTGGCGCGGTGAGCAAAGGTCCTCCTGCGACGCAGGCGTTTGCGGGTTCGATGCCCACCTCGGAACAAATGTTTATATGATCTGCAGATATTTGTTCTGGTTATTATCTATGTATAATATAAAATATCTACATATTTATGTAATCTATTGTATTATGTATATCTGTCATCTAGTACCCATAACACAAGCTCTGCTTAGCTTGGGGCTAGATAATGCTGTGTGGATTTGTCAGCATTATTTATTTTTACGGACTTATTTTGATAATTCTTTAGTCGTTTAATGATAATGATCCCGAGGTAGGAAATAAAGTTGGAATTTTATCCCCGAAGGATTAGTATTTATCCCGCAAAATCTAAAGTCTTATAAAAAAAAATTAGGGGATTCGAAGTCTGTTTTTAGTATATTAAAAACAATCAAATTGTATTTAGTTTATTAACATCTTAATATATATATAAGTTTTTACTGTACATACTTCATATATACTAAGTGTGCAATAAAGCATTTTCTATCTTCTATAATTTATAAGAATATTTTTGTTCTTTTCCAGGCGGCTACGTCCTTGTCGGCGGCGCTATATGCATGGAACTCCTCACAAAGCAGGGCTGGTCGTCCGCATACACGGTCGAAGCGGTCATCATGCAGATCGCGGCCACTCTCGTCAAAGGCAAAGCTAGGATCCAGTTCGGAGCGACCAAAGTGGTGTCACAGTCACAGTACAGTCTTGCGCGCGCGCAACAGAGCTTCAAATGTCTTGTGCAGATACATGAAAAGAATGGTTAGTAGTTTTCGTCGGACGGGACGCCCTCCGGCCAGGGTGGGATGCGAAGGACTGCAGGCAGACAGGGCGCTCATTGGGAGAGGCCTATGTCCAGCCGTGGACTAACATAGGCTGATGATGATCTTCGTAACACTCGAGCGGTTGTGACCATCATATTTATTTTTGTTGGGTGCTGTGAATCGTATCAAAATGACACATTTTGGCAAATAATCTTTGATGAAAGTAACTACAGACAAAGGGACGCCTGTCAAACGTGTCCAAGTTGAAATCAATCTATCAAGCTCCATGCAAAGAGCACCACACATTTAATTTATGGACGACTAGTTTTGGCTTTGCACGCGTTGATTCTATGGAAACGTGTTGAGGTTATTTTTACCCCATGGGAGCTGATTTATGAGATAAAAAGTAGCCTGTGTTATTCCAGATCCAGAATCTACTTGAATGCAAATTTCAGTTTGAATATGAAGAGGTAAAAAACATCTAAACATCATACCTTCCCATGTATAATATAAGTGTGATTTTGCGTCGATTCCATTGTATAAAGCGATTGGTTAGCAGAATTAAATATAAATAATTTGGGCCAGCTTGATGTCATTTACATCAAGCTGGCCTAAATCAGTTATGATGGTCATCAAATGCTTAGACAAAACTTTGCCTTTGTATGCTAGGCATTTAGGCTTTGTATGCTACTATGCTAGGCTGCTCTAAGAAAGCTGATTTATCTACATCATCATCAGCCCACTAGTCCACTACTCGCCATAGACTTATCGGACTAGATGTTTTAGCTTGTTTACAGGTTTCCTATACAAATATGAAACCTGTAAACAAGAACAACATGAGAACTAAATGATTATTAGCAGGAATTAAGAAAGACTTTTGTTTTGTTTCAGGATGGTTCACACCCCCCAAGGAAGACGGCTAATGGAAGCACGGCCGTCGTGTTAACATTAAGATTAACGTGCTACAGTAACGCCCAAGAACGACTTCTTTCAAATTGGATAAGTGATTTATTTGATTTAGTGTAAATGTCTTCAATATGATTCCATTGAACTACGCGTGTCACACAATTCAATGTATTAGTATTGTGCTGAGTATGTAATGGTTAAATGACTGAGTGGACGTATGGTCGGTATTCAATTATTGCATGTGTACTTTATCGTTAAGTGCTATAAATGTTCTGAGTTAAGTCCGGGCGTTATAAAAATACAAGACTTATAGGAAATGTTTAAATGTGTAAAACGTTTTTTGTAATCATTAATTTTTTTTTCTCATTCAAGTTATCCCGTGGTAGGTAGCATTAGACGTTACTGAAGTGTAAATTCTTTGCATTTCTCTTTTAGTTATCGAAATAAAACGAAAACCTGTGATTCTTACACCGTTTTGTTATTTACATTGCTTACCGTCAATACTGTAACATAATTTACTTGCACTCCAATTGTAAATTGCCATATCTTCAGTTTCAATAAATATTTGAAAAATGTACATCGTTTTTCATGCATTGACTTAGCGAAATCGAATTGTTCCCTGCAGACCGACTCCGATTAAGTCGATTCTTTATACATCATTAATGTTTTAAGGTCGATCATTACATTATAATTTTGACTTCATTTGTTCCTTAAAGTTTTCCATAAATAGCTTTAGACCCACAATGTGTTCATCACCTCCTGGTTTGTTAATCCTCTTGCAGACATCTTTCTCATTCATGCTCGCTAACCACTGTTTCAGTTTTGGGAATCTGTAAAATAGAATCAGTTGTAAATGAAAAACTTAGCAAAAGAATCAGTTAAAACAAAAATCTTCCAAGAATCTGAAGACAGTACTATCATCATCGTCAGCCTATAGCAGTCCACTGCTGGACATAGGCCTCCCCCAATGAGCGCCATAGCGCCCTGTCTTCAGCTTGCCGCATCCAGCATCTACCTGCAGTCTTTCGCAGGTCGTCATCCCACCTGGTCGGAGGGCGAATATTTTGGTAGTTATTGAAAACCATGACGATGAGACCACGAAGTTTCAGAAGTTTAAATCACGAAGGTGATGGATCGCACGAAACGAAAAACCTTACAACCAAGTCGTTTCGGACCCATCACTATTTCTGGATCTCTGGATCACTATCTCTTAATCATAGTACCGACGACGACTAATCAATCGATTCGTGTCATCCGTCTAGTTTGTAAAATACAATACAAAAACATATTGTACACCAAATAAAGAACATTACGAAAAGACATAACACGCTACAAGTACAATGGCCTTATAGCTTCGTAATGCGTTTTGAAAGGGTTCCTTCATTATGTTCTGCATTAAATGCAGCCTTGTTTCTTTCAGTTTTTATATACTAACCTTTTATCATCAACAGGACACAACCCATCTAAACTCGACATCGTAGAAAGAATGCTCAAGTCCGCAATAGTCATAAAATCATCTGCCACATACAACGTCTGTGATAAGTAAACTTCGAGCATATCGTAAGCTCTCTCAATGCGGCGAATCATTGATTTCGTCATCTCTCCTAGCCGACCAGTGTATACTTTAATCTGAAAATATCACAATTTTTGAAATAAGATCTCCGATAGGAAGCCATTAACGAGCTGCCATATTGAATTAAGATGGCAGAAGGGCGACCTTACCCTGATTGACTCAACCTCGCCCATAAAGCAAGCAATGTAAGTTTAATCAACCCTATTATTAAGGTAGGGTAGTTAGATCCAAATAGCTTGTTCAATTAATGGGACGGTTAGGAAACACAAGGGGTGTCCAACCAAAATCAAACCAACAAATTTAGATGTAGGGAGGTTTTTGCTTACCATTACTATTTGTAAACTGGGAAAGAGTATTCCACAATCGAAGAAAAGTCTTTGTATGACAGTCGCTCGCTTTGCCTTGTCAGTTGGGTAAAGCTGAGAATGTTTCTGCCCATACGTTTCCATAAGGTAGATTATTATAGCGTGGCTGAAAACAACAAGGTTATAGAAATATCATCGCATTTTATATATTAAAAGGTACTCACTCAATTGGGTCATACAAATTCTTGTAAGTATAGATATTTAGGTTAGGTACATAATATGTAGAAAGACAAGGTAATTACCTACCTAGTAAAATAAGACGAAACAAGCTAAGCTTACCTATCTGCTAAACTGAAATCTCCATCCACGTATAACGGAATCGTTTTCATTGGATTTTTCTGTAACCAATTCCAATTAATTTAGTACAATTAAAATCTTATCTTTTCAGCGAATTTTGTCGTTGGCTAATATTGGTACTACTTGCCTTCAGTAATGTAATGATGAATGAGTTCTTAAGATAGACAAAATTATCTTATTGGTTCTCTATTCTAATTCATTTGTCGTCGTCTAAGGAAACCCGGTGCCGGAGGCTAAGGCCAAACCACCAGTTATAATACTAAACTACTTGTTATAATAAAAAACTGCGGAAGTGTGGATGGATGGTTGTTACAATTCACGCCAAAACCTGAATGAATCGGGCTAAAATATTTGCATAGACGTGGTTCTAAATCTGCAATAACACATGAAGTTCTTTATCATATTTTATCTTGATGGAATTTTAGCATATAATAAAATATATATTCAGTGGAATAGTAGCATAATATCTAAGTTATGTTCACTAAATAATGCACGCCAAATTTCATCTTGATCTGTTCAGTAGTTACGATCACATTTTTCCACAGTTAAAAATAAAAATAATAAATTTGGTGTGCCTTAACACAGAAATAATCTAGATTTCTTGGCTCTAAGGGTTGAGAGGGTAATTTTACGGCTATGCGACAGCGCCATCTGGGAATAGCCGTAAAATTTGAGCTTTTTCTGAGTCACGATTTCGTGTGCGAGATTGGCAGTCTTTTTATATATCTGGTCCCTGGTATCGGTAACCAAATAAAATTTACATTTCACAAATCTTCGGCTTTGTTCGTTCTATAGTTGGGTTAATGTTGGAAAACTTTAGACTGAAAACCTTTAAGCCTTTTCAAGGTTGGAAACCTTTAGGCTGAAAACCGTTAAACGAGCCTTTTCACGATGCGAACCTGAATTAACTCTGGAGTATCCTGTTCTCGCGTTAGCGGGTTCAAATCCCTGAGCTCCACGTCTATGCCGAGGACGTCGATGACCATTCTCACAGCTCTTGATGGAGGGCTGGCATTCGTCTGGTAAAGTACTGCCTTTGACTTCATGGTTGTAGACTCTGGAATAGAGAAAAAACCTTTAAAAAATGTACGGATGCAATAGTTACTTTGCTTAGGTATTAAACTAATTGTTGTAAACCTAAGATAGACATATTACGGACGTAATTTATACATTTTAGAAGATACCTAGATCTTCTAAAATGTATAAATTACGTCCGACTAAAGGTCCTACTAATATGTAATTTTTACGGGATTTTATTTTACCACTATTAGTGTGATTATTATTTATTAGGCGGTTACTGCCAAAACTAACACCGAGGAGGGCCGAAGGTTCGGTTTCGGGTGAAAAACTAGGTTTAGTCGGACACTACCTATTTCAAACTTTTAGATCGCGTTACCTTTGATTTCACGACATTTCAACAAGTTCAAAAAATCTAGATAAAAACGCCTTAGACAATATTTTAACTTGAGTCTTGTCTAAAAGGCCTTTCTAGCGAAACAAAGTTCCCATAGCAACTAGGAAATCAAACCTAATCTCACAAAGCCGCTTCTACTGATAACACACTTTCACTTGCTTAAAGTAGGTAGCAGGTAGGTACGTTACTTAATTTAACTAGGTAAGTGTATAAAAGTAAAGAACTTTGACGTTGTACCTACCTAGGTATACTCATACACTTTGGGACCTATCTTATTTGTAACAGTATGAATTTTCTCACCTGTATTAGCGAAGTTTTCCTCACTTTTGCTGTCACAAACTCTTGTTATGTTGTTGTGTCAACTTTTGGTTATGTTCGATGTGCTCGCTCTATCTCGCTACAAAGTTCAATCAACGGCTTACTATCTCGGGCCTTGAGTAGGGCGATGATCGAGTTCTTCTAAGTACCAACAGATGGCGCTATTATATATGAACCAGATATGAATCCTATGAATTTAATGTTTTGTTATTTAGTATTTTTTATTTTGCAAGTAGCATGGTCACAAGTATAAGCGTAGTGAAAAATCCTAATTTTATGGTCACAATCGTCAAATTGATCATGATTGTACATAGGTACGTAACAATTACATAATGTTTTGTTGATCTTGGTTTGAAATACCTGTTTTTTCTGTTCTAGAACTAGAAGTTAACTGAGAAAACATTTCTGCTTTGGACGACGCGACGTAACTCTGCGTCTAGGAGTCCCTTGGAAAAAAAAGAAAATAGCTCTGCCAGAATGTCTATAGGTACCTATAGCAGATTGAACATTAACAAGCTAACTGTGAGTTTGTTCTTCACATAATTTCCTTTGGGTAAAATTCTAAGAACCAATGCACAAAATAGTCTGCAAAAATTGCTTTCTCCCATAATAAACGTCATAAAACAGTTTTGAGTTGACAAGTTCAATAAGAGGTTTCATGAAACTGTCGTTTAACTCTAAAGTGAGAAGGGTTCCCTCACATTTTCATTATTTATTGGTAATAACTAGAGGTAGGTACCTAGTACCTACCTCTAGTTATTAAGTTCCTTGCCTTTCCCATTGCGTACCTAATGACAACCTTTCTAGGTAGGTATAATACCACAGGCGGGTCGTACTGATAGGCCTCCCGAAGTTTTGGTTACAGAAACGGAAACAACAACAAAGTATTTCTTATAATACATGTCATTATGTCTTCATTTACTCACCTGTCAACAATTATAAGTGATCTTAATAGTCGTGCATATAAAAACAGAAAATAAATATGTGGACGGGGTATAGGTTTTGACGACCGATGTGGCGCGGTGGGCGAAGGTCCGCCTACGACGCAGGAGGTTGCGGGTACGATTCCCGCCTCGGAACAATTGTGTTTACGATCTGCAGATTATTGTTCCGGGTGTTCTGGTCGTTTTCTATGTATGATAAAAAAATATCTAAAAAAAATATCGAAAAGATTCTTCAAGGATACTTCTCGCAAGAATTTATTGTAGGTACCTATTAAAAAATGGTCACAGGGCTTACGCAGGTCGCGGGTTTTCGTCGGAGTAGTTATTGTGGGTTCTTCGTGTGTATTGTGATCTTGTATCGTCAGGTTATTTATTTAAATGTTCAAAGTACTCACCTAACTCATCTTAAATAGGTCAATAACGATGTGGACTCTAAGGAAACAATTGTTTTTACACAGTAAGCAAGTATTTTTTAAAGTACCTACCTGCCTGCATAGGTATATATACCTTATCTATAAGAATTTAGAATAGATATGAATAGTTTTATTCTAAAATTGTGTGCATCATAGTAACATGACATAACAATTTTATTCTATTCGGAATAACAATAATATTTTTACAAAATTTCATAGGTTCAAAGTTAAACCTAAATATTATTTTCCAGATAAAAGTACCTATAGGTATAGGAATCAAACAATCTAGGCAGACAGAGATCTTATTGTCAAAAAACTCCTTTAAATTATACTGAGGTTTATTAACTAGCCATCTAAAACTTGAGTGTTAAAAATATAGGCTTAGTAAGGTACATTTGTAAACAAATAAGAAACGGACTCCGCGTAATGCGTGCGCCGTATGGCCTCAGCCAGCATGACAGAAATATCAATGGTTTGCAGCTTCGGGCACAATTTCATATTCTTCTCTTGCGGAATAGTATTCGTCACGACCAACGCTTCGAGGCACGACCCATTGATCTTGTCTGCTGCGTTCCCAGCAAATATTCCATGAGTGCAAATCGCATAGATTTTACTCGCACCTGCATCTCTCAAAGTTTCAGCACCCTTAACTATCGTGTCGCAAGTGTCTGCTAAGTCGTCTACCATTATTGCTATCCTGTTTTTCACGTTACCGACGAGTATGGTTGAGTCTCCTTCATTTGCCCTTTGTCTCTCCTTGTGTATGATAGCAAAGTCTATATCTAGTCTGTCTGCTATAGCAGTCATTCTTTTGACTCCACCTGCATCAGGTGAAACCATTACCATACTCCTCCATTCCGGAATGTTCTCTTTGATCCACTTTGTTATGGCTGGTTCAGCATATAGATTATCGACAGGAATGTTGAAGAATCCTTGGATTTGTGAAGAGTGCAGGTCTATGGTAATAACGTGGTCTGCTCCGGCGACTGATACCAGGTTAGCCAACAGTTTCGCAGCGATTGGCGCTCGGCTTTTCTCCTTCTTGTCTTGCCTGGAGTAAGGGAAGCAGGGTATCACAGCGGTGACTCTCGAAGCCGATGCTATCTTGCAGGCGTTGATCATGATGAACATCTCCATAAGATTGTCGTTGATGTCTCCGCAGCCACTCTGTACAATGTAGACATCTTCACCTCTTACCGACTCTCCAATTTCGACGTTTGTTTCTTTGTTGCTGAAGGTTTTTGTGGTGGCTCTGCCTAGATCGAGTCCAAGTCGTGCGGCGATCTTTTTCGCGATATCAGGGTGTGAGGTTCCGGTGAAAACTTTGATGTTCGGCATTCTTCCTCCTGGGTTGGCAAAGTGTCTTTCTTCTTTATTTATTTCCGCCTGTTTTCCTTTACTTGCGTCTGTTTTCATTAGTGTGGGAATGGGAGTGAAGCAGCACTTCACAGCTCGAGTGTTAGTTATGGAATAAGTGTTTTGCTATTTGCTTTACCAATTATCTCGGTTCATGTTGGGGTCAGTACCTTTGTAATCTGTTTGTATCCCCCGCAATGGAAGTGTACCGTTGCTTTATCTGCTTAACAAACATTAATTTAAACACTGCCATATGAAATTTTGGTATCATCATTCTATATTGGCTTATGTTAATATGAATAGGACGTATTCGTCTAATATAATTAATATGTACCCATATTGTTATTATGTGTGTGTTTATTTACATTCACGATAAGAGGGTCGAAGCGCACATAAATAAACTATCCATGAATATATTTATTGCATCATTTTCTGATAAAAGATGATAATTGTTCTGCTTACGTATTTCGGTATGATAACTAAGTTTTATCGTAATTAAAATGCGAGTGTTTCCTTTATGCAGTTTGTAAAGAAACCCTTAATAATAAGCACCAACACAGGGATTTCAAAACCCGGATAATTTCGTAACGGATTTCATTATTCACAAATCCTAATACTTCATAACGAGCAAAAGAGTGCACTGGGTGGTGCACTAGCCAGGACCACCCATTGCACGTTTTTTGCTCGTTGCTTTTCTTATCTGATCACAGTTATTAGGTAGTATTGAAATACAAAAAAAGATTATATTTTCTGGCTTATTCCAGTTATCGCCCACTTGAAACTTCCTAAAAAAAAGACGAAAAACGTTTGCTACCTGATAATTAAACGCGTTTTATTAAGTACCTACAAAGTACAAAATATGTCAACAAATCGATACTAATGATTATCATAGCTAAAGTACCTAAGTTTGTCTGACTGAACATTTCACGCCTAAATGGCTGAATCGAATTGGACACAGAGATATTTAGGTATAGAGGTATGCATGCGAAGCCGCGGGCAGAAGATAGATAGATAAAGAAAGATATTTACTGAAGCTACCATTCGGAATATATTTTAGTGCCTCTTATATATGTGAATAATTTATACCAGGTTTCTTTTATTATGTTCATTGAAACAAAATATTAATTAAAAGTATAAATTGCTTGAATTCGCAAAATTTTCAATAATACTCAAACATAATATTATTTGAAGAGGATAATCAACAGTTCATCAAACTTTATTCATATAAAATCTATCGAAGCACCAGTAATAAATTCGCATATACCAATTTCTAAATCTATACGTCGGCTATGATCATAATTATTCATTGTATCGTTTAGACCGTAAATATTTACTTCTTTGATATTTAAATCAAGCTCTGTTTCATTGCATGGAAGAGCTAATTCCGAGTTTATTTCTACTTGTGAATATAATACGCGGTCATTTGCAAACAAATGTACTTTTATGTTTTCTGTTATGTAGTAAAAACCCTCGGCTCGACAAGTCTCTCCTGAAATGTTAGTTTCTTTAATATTACAATCCAGCGCGACTGTTAAAGAAATATCTGAAGAAGTGCGAGTGGCTACTGCTGATAGTTTGACGTCCTGTAAAGAAAACACTTATTAGTTGTACTGTAGGCACAAATGAAAATCTTTGTAAGATCTATCCAGTTTAGTATGCTACTAATGACTGAATAACGAATAAATCCGTTCAATAATTCTTTTAAATTGACGCGGAAGGGCAAAATAGCTGTCATTATTTTTGGACCACAACCAATCCTACAAACTGAATTATGTTTGTAGGTATTTACGCACTGTTTGTCGAAGGAAATAGTTAAACAGTTGAGTTATAATTATAAATGATTCCGTAAGGGAGTGAATGAGTGAGTGAGCCTTTACCTCGTAAACATACTTACTTAGTAATTGAAAACTTCAATACTATACGAAAATCCAATAAATTTAAGTAGGTAGTCTTGTGTTAATGAGAGAGATATCTACAGCATTTGAAATTTAATCTGTGTTCCCGAATTGCTTTTACTTGGCGTTAGCAATAAAAAAAGTTGTTAGTTTCGCACGTTACGCAGAACCCTACTCCTTAACAAAGTCGGTGATATTACGCTTTTCTCTATGAAAAGAGCTTGGTATTGCCACGTCTCGCAACAGTTATGTGCTATAAATGCATTTCATCGCTGCTTTACTTCATGTACCTACTACCTACTACATCAAAATAATTCTCGACTTCGACCTTTTCAAATCTTGTTATTTAACAAGCTTCTCTTTAAACTTTCATATTGCTTTTAACTTACCTTTTGAATAACAATGATGGACCCTGCTCTTATAGCGGTGAAAAAGTCAAATTCCGTCGTCCCCATCGTCACAGCTTCACCTTCTTCGCCATCCAGTTTGTAACCACTCCAGAGCTCATACCAATCTCCCGGTGGCATCCAAATATGAACCATAGCCTGATTCGGCTGCAAATTCGGCACTATCACTAATTCATTCCCAACACTAAACTGACTCGTCAAGTCTTTCAAAGCTTCTGATTCCGGGAATTGGTAAAACATAGGTCTGAGCAATGGACCTTCCTGTAATGTTGTGAAGAAATACGGTGCCAAACTCATTCTAGTCTTTAACGCATTGATCATAAGAGTCCTGTGAGTACCTTGGAACGATAGCGGATCCCTAGGAGTTAGTTTCGAATGGATTCTTATCATGGGTAGGTAAGTAGCTGCCATGTACCATTTCACGCATAAGTTGAGATGAGTTGTAGAGTCGAAATTTTCTGTATCGCCACAAATGGGAGTGGACCAAAACCAGTTACCGGATATACCCCCTAAAGCGGCTTCAATCAGTTCATTTCGCAAACTTTGCCAAGAGGTGGGTATCTCCTGTCGATACCAAAAGGCGTTTCCATTCATTCCATGACTCGAAAGCCAAGAAGGCACTGGCTTGAATTCACCAAACGCCCTTGCAAAATGCGTTCCATATTCATTATGCCTGTACAAGTGCTTTTCTCCGTTTTTATTTGTGGCGTCCCATTGTGGGGTGTGGATTGATGCGGCTTCCAAATGCTGAAAATAAATTGTTTTGGTATTCTAATTGCAAGAAAATTGTGGTTACTCTTGAAATATGCTTATTATTTCGTTTTTTCAACAGCCCTTATGAAATTGATGTTATTCACGTGAAATGCATTTTTGCCAAGACGCTTTTAATATTTTTTGTATGCAGAGCTCTGACTAGGTTGCCTGGGAGAAATCGCTGTCAGCGATTAGGCCGCCAATTGTACTGTTCATATGTAATATTTAGATATAAGGTATTATTTTGTTATATTTTAAGTGCAATAAAATGTTACTTCGTTCATTAATTTTGTCTTCCTGTTGGTTGGACATAAACACAAATTATAGGTAAATTTTCAAAAGAGCATATTTCAGACCATTATGGAAACTAAGCGAAAATGTTCACCCCTTTCTATGTCAATCTTTGCTTACCTGACTAAAGTACGGCAGATGTAATCTAGTTTCGTTAACAAGCTTTTCAGCTTCATCGAGCGGCCAGCTATTTTCCAATACAACTGCATCTACGCTTTCCGAGTAAACCCATAACTTTTCAATAAGCTCCTTGGTTATATTCTCGTAGTTAGGATAAATAACAGTGTAGTTTCCAATTAATCCTATATACGGCCCAGTGCCTTCGGAGTCTTGTAGGATATAATCCTCAAAGCCTTGCACAGGGGATTGACAAAATTCATTTCGAACTTCTGTTTGATTTTCGTTCTCGACCTCGCTTGGCTTGTGATGTATCTGGAAATTAAAGTTAATATTTTAATACTAAAGTCATTTAAAACGGGATATTTACCATGATTTGATTTTTGAGTTATCAATATCCCGTTTTAAATGACTTTAGTATTAATAACCATGATAGTTTCAAAAGTTTTAATATTTTAATTGTTTTGAAAATACTAAAAATCATCAAATTTCATAGTTTTCCAATGTTTTTTAAGTTTTGAAGGAGAAATACTAATCCCTCGGGAATAAAATGTTTATTGGACCATCTCGGGGTACAAAATAGGCCCGAAAAGACTGAGCAAATGGCGAACAAACATACAAAAAACATAGGTACATAAGCCGAAATTAGAACCTCCACCTTTTTTCGAAGTCTGTTAAAAAACTAATAATCTCTAGATGCGAATTATAACTTTTCCCTTCTAGAAGTTTCTCCATCTATCGGAGTTTTAACGTTGAAAATATTCTTCCCTTCTTGGAATAAAACTCAATTATTGACTTAGCGTCGGTCGTCGGGTTAGGTTAACAAGATTATTGAAAATTTCTCGACGTTTACCTTGTTCGAAAATTAACACCAATCCCTGCCGCTATGATTTCCGAGATTAGTATTGATTTAGACTCAAGATTTGGAGGTTCGTCTTAGCATTTCATTCGGCATCGGAGTGAAATCACTCAAGTTGTGGCTATATCAAAATCGGGCGGTGAGCCGTCGTCTTTCCAGGAAATGTCGAGTAAACATTATCTGCCTCAACGCTTTATTAGAACCTTGAACCTTGAACCGACTGAAAGATGGCCTCTGTGGCATGACGGGTGAAGGTCCGCATGCAACGCAGGAAATTGCATGTTCGATTCCCGGCACAAATATTTTTTACGATCTACAGATATTTGTACAGTTTTCTATGTAAAATAAAAAATAAATACCTAGATATCTATGTACTGTAATACAATACAATACAATACAATTACTCTTTATTGCACACCAAATGAAAACAGATACACAAGACAGGAAAAAGACAAAATAATAATGTAAAGTATTAAGTATATCCTATAAAAAAGCTCTGCTTAGGTTGGGGCTGAAAACAACTGCTATAATTTAACTTACAGTATACTATTACTATTTAATTTAAAAATGAAACTTACTTGGCTTCTTTAATGTCATAGTTACTATGTCATTATTACTGTGGAATTCCATCAAGAAGCAGCAACATAATGTGTATATTATACATTTCAAATGTGATATTTTAACAAAAGCTTTTTCTTTTCTACAGTCCGAGAATCTGAATCCAAGCATAGCGGCACTTTTATTTAGGTATTTTAGAATCCGAGCAAAGCGGGACTCGTGCATAGCGGAACTAACCCGTGAATTGTCCAGCAACAGTCCGGCCATCGACTAGGGTACGTAGTCGATGAGTCCGGCAGTATTATTCCTAAAATTATTTTTCAAAGTCGACGTCAAAAAGATAATTTTAAGATTTCGGCGTCGTGACCTGTGCACTAATAATGTTTTGAGAATGTCTTGAATATAAAGTAGTTACAAATATCTACTTAACCAAGTAGAGTTGCACGTAAACAATTGTATAGTTCAAAGGAGCTCAGCGAGCTATGGAAAGAGCTATGCTCGGAGTTTCTCTGAAGGATAGGATTCGAAACGAAGACATCCGACAGAGAACCAAAGTTATCGACAGCTCTAAGAGTTAGCAAGCTGAAATGGCAGTCGTTCGGCCAAATCGCGAAGAACCGACAACCGCTGGGGCAAACGTATTCTTGAGTGGAGAACACGGCTCGGTAAACGTGTGTGGGACGCCCTCCGACCAGGTAGGATGACGACCTGCGAAAGACTGCAGGTAGATGCTGGATGCGTCAAGCTGAAGACAGGGCGCTATGGCGTTCATAAGGGGAGGCCTATGTCCAGCAGTGGAGTAATATAGACTGATGATGATGAATTGTATAGTACCTACAGTAAACAATGAACTTACGTAAGGCGACACATGTGGTACAAATCGTTTGCCGGCACTATGCAGCATAACTGCACCCTCGTCGATAAAATCTTCTAGTTTCATCTCGCATGTATCATCCAACACAATAGGGGTGACACAGTGACTCTCAAAAGGCAGATTGTACGTGACTGCTTCTTGGATGAAGTTGTTCAGTTCTGCTGTGCTCTTCTGTGTGTCAGTGTGTTCACTGGAATAAAATATTATATAATATTGCAGACGGGTTACAATAAGGTTGGTTTGTTGATTCTAAAATATCCCATGCGATGAATTACTAGCTGAAAACAGCTTTCGTGCGCAAAACTTTTTACTAATAGTAAATAGAGACATGCAAATCGGAAAATTAGAAACTACGAGTAAAATAATTATTAATATCTAATAATAATAATGAATTACAAACATCCAAGCTCAAGATCTGCCAGAGGGCAATGGAGCGTAGTATCGTGGGCTTCCGGCGAATCGATCGCGTTAGGAATACGTTCTACGCTATTTGACAGGTAATTGTCGATGTGGGAGTTAAGACCGCCACACTGAAATGGAAGTGGGTGGAGCACATTAGCCGAATGCATCCCGAGAGATGGGCTAAGTGCTCGTTCACGTTGGACTGTTGTTCGTGACCGCACCCGCGCCCGCGCCCGCGAGTTAACGTGAACAAGCACTAATGCTGCAACACCCTGGGTCCCGGAAGGAAGCCGCGGGCGAGGAAGGCCAAGAAAGCGCTGGCGAGACGACCTTAACACTTTGACTGCGATTTTTTTTCGACGACTGCGATCTTTTTTTTAACTTAAAAAATTCGTGCTGCCGCTCTACACAGCGGTTGTGTTGCGCCGCACATGCGTTTCGTTCGAAAAATATTACGGCTGTGCTGAGTCACAAAGATCTGTATTTTCTCAGCCGCTGCGCTAGTGTGGATTTACGCATATTAGTCACTTTTAGAAAACACATACCGTGTGATTTCAGCACTCAAAGTGTTAACACGTTCCTCGGATATTGGTGGGAGGTCGCACGTGACCGCACTGAGTGGAAAGATTTGGGGGAGGCCTTTGCCCAGCAGTAAATTTTATAAATTTAAAATTAAAATATAAATTAAAATAATGCTGGACAATTCACACAGCATTATCTAGCCCCATGGTAAGCAGAGCTTGTGGTATGGGTACTAGATAACTGATATACATAATACAATACATTAAATAGATAGATATTTTTTATTATACATAGAAAACGACCACAACACTCGGAACAAATATCTGCAGATCGTACACACAATTGTTCCGAGGTGGGAATCGAACCCGCAACCTCTTGCGTCGCAGGCGGACCTTCGCCCACCGTGCCACATCGGTCGTCAAAAGTCAAAAGCAGTGGGACGAAACTGGCTAAATAAAAAATAATAATAATAATGCTGGACAGTCCACATTGAATAAATAAACATTACCTACATAAATTGAATATAGGTAGGCACTTAAATTATTGAACATTGTTAAAAAATTTGTTATTGAAAATTATTAAAAAGATGAAAAGTAAGCTTTTTTACTATTCCGGAATCTTTAGTAAAGTGCCCCAGTTCTTTTCGTCCTTCGCTATGGTTTCCCAGTTTTTTCCTCTTGTTTCCAAAATTTCGTCACCTACCTACAATTTGAGTGGGCGCGTCCCCTTTTCCTTTTACCGGGTATACATACATAACTATACCTACATAATTATAACCAGCCCGTTGCTCTACTTCTTGTGGAGAAGTAGAGCAACATTATGCTGAGACAGGACCAATTGGTTCGCTTTTTAGAGTCGCTTGTTCTTTATAGTTAAGTAGTTAATTTTTTATTTTATTACTTATTATTTTATAAGTACTATGTAGTAACAAGTTGTATCAACAGTAAATCAATAAATATATTTTCTTTCTTTCTTTCTTTCAGTCCAATTCTGAAAAATGTTATGAATGTACTAGTTCCTTCAAATAATGCTGGACAATTCACACAGCATTATCTAGCCCCATGGTAAGCAGAGCTTGTGTTATGGGTAGGTACTAGATAACTGATATACATAATACAATATATTACATAGATAGATATTTTTTATTATTCATAGAAAACGACCAGAACACCCGGAACAAATATCTGCAGATCGTACACACAATTGTTCCGAGGCGGGAATCGAACCCGCAACCTCCTGCGTCGCAGGCGGACCTTCGCCCACCGTGCCACATCGGTCGTCAAAATATATTTGCCAAAACATTTTCATAAAACGGCATTCTGCAAAGACAGCATCGTTAATTTTATTTAGTGGGCCATGAGTTTTCCTCCATTATATGAGGCGTAAAAAACAATGTGACATGGTTTGACCTACATGCGTCATACTACTGGCTAATGGGAATACGTTAATCCAATTATTCATGTTATGACGACCGATATGGCGCGGTGGGCGAAGGCCCGCCTGCGACGCAGGAGGTTACGGGTTCGATTCCCGCCTCGGAACAATTGAGTGTACGATCTGCAGATATTTGTTCCGGGTGTTCTGGTCGTTTTCTATGTATAATAAAAAATATCTATCTATGTAATAAATTGTATTATGTATATCAGTTATCTAGTACCCGTAACACATGCTCTGCTTACCATGGGGCTAGATAATGCTGTGTGAAAGTCCAGCATTATTTATTTAATGTTTGGATCTTCGAATTAAACGTTTTAGACACACAAATCAGTTCTCGAAAAATAAGTTCCAAATAATCTCCAAAAAGGGTTAAAAGAAATGTAGGAATGAGACTTAACAAAAGTTATATGTATGTACTTATAAAACTTCTCAAAAAACATTTCATCTAAAACAACTATTCAGGTAAAAACCATTTTCTTGAATTAAAAATGCAAACTTTAGAGCAAAGAGCGAAGCCGGTACAAAAACCTAGTTACGACATAAATATTCAGCTTTTTATGGCAATAAGACTCTCGCCTTCAATTTTAACAAGGAAATGTGTTGCCAACTTTCTTTTAAGACCAGAAAATGTTTTATCGTTTGATATTGTTACGTCGTTTTAATTTAAGATGACGTAAGAGCACACACTGTCACCCTGGATCGATTAAGCGATTGTCTCACGATCAGACAAATCCATAATGATATCTGAAAAAGTTACTTAGTAGCCTGGCTGAACTCATTGATGGATCGAACGCCGATGCCTTGATAAGATCTCTCGAGATAAATTCGAATACTAATTCGAATATATAACGATAGCTACTAAGCTTATTTATCTACACTGTGAAGGTAATACTTAGGTTTACCTAACCTTGTCGTTGCTTAGCTAGCCTGAGTTGGAATGCTTGGAATTTAATAATATATTCGTAGTGCTATTTTCACACCGTTGATACCTCACTAAAAGATGAGGTGCTATAGCAATCGAATCAAACTCAGCGTGTTGAATGAAATTTTCTATCAGAAACTTTTATTATTCATAAAATTTCATTCAAGAATTTGAAAATAATTTGGTGTTAGTTTAAAAAGCTGTACTAAGCGATTACAGCTAGCACTATAGCACGCTATCACAGCAGTTTATATTAAGAAATTAAATAATGTCCCAAAAAATCTATTTCACGGGACTTGAACCCGCGACGGTCCTTCCTCAGTAGATACGGGAATGCTCTAACTATTACAAAAGAGCTAAACTGAGGGATATTACCTATTTAATTTCTTAGATATTCCCCGAGTGCGACGCAATATAATAACAAAATATATTTTGTTCCTCTAAGTTGTTAATATAGTGCGTAGGCCCTCGCCTACTCATAATTTTTCAAATTAAATCTAAATTAAAATCTATATATAGATATTTATAAAATGAATATCCCGAAACGAACAAACTGACTGATACGTTTCCTTTGAAACATCCCTCTTTTGCGTCGGAGGTGAAAAGTCGAACGACTACTCAATATTCATTCATGTTGATTCCGACTACAGCCTGAAGCGTTATAACTAATAAACAGGTATAGTATATACTCTGCTACAGGTTCACCTTTCTGAGTCGTGTAGGCAATAAAGGACGATTCCCATAGCGTTACTTGGGACACAGATGGTAGGTACCGAACAACCTATTGTGCGTACAGTACATGTATATAGTTTTCCAATACTTTATCGAAGAACAGTAAAGTTTTAGGCTTTCAGCGAATACTGATTTTACTCAGCTGAGTATCGTGAGTAGTTATTGCCTGCCAGTCAATCGACTTCTAGGAATAAGGCAATCATTATTGGCAAGCGATTTCTTATAGGTAAATAAGCCCCGTGAAACAACTTTATTGAACAAATATTTCGGGGGAAATGAATCAAGTTCGACAAACTTTGTAAGGCTTGGTTCCACCAGTACCTTTTATATTTAGGCTAAGAGCCTACGACCCCCAGACCTTCGTTATTTTTTAGAAACTAAATTTGTCTACGTATCTACACAGTTACATAAGAAAGATCAGTGATTGTGAAGTTTCATCGTGGCTTTGGGGATAACGGTGAGCATGTTGCTTATCGAAATGCTTGTTCCTATCTCTGTAAAAAAAAGCTGACAGCTTGTCTGCGTATAATACGGGGGAATTATACACAGACAAGCTCTCAGCTTTTATAAAATGACGAAGGTTTTACGTTCGCAGGCTCTTTGCCCAACTTTTTTTATCCTGGATCCTGTTATAAAGAAGGTAATTAGGTACTTTTGCTTTGAACATTTCAAATGACTTGTCTCTCTTGTAACATAAGTTATAAATTATGTGTACTTACTTAAATATTTTATTACTTCTGTGATTCTTACAAATCGCAAAAATAAAGTTTTAACGAACTCGGAAAAGTCTTTCTCACCTGCAAACGTGAGCTCCCAGCATCCAATACTGGAGGTCATTTTGAGGTCCAATCAATTTCCTTACATCTTTCATCACATTAGAAGGATTCGGGCCAACAAACACGTGGAACTTGAAACCGAAGTTAGTTATACTCCTGACAAGCACCATATTGTCCTCACGAAATGAAACCTCTGTTGGGTTCACTGTGTCTATCAATAGCCCGTGGTAAGTTCCATTGCTTCTGGCAAATATCAACGGTACGGTCGTTTCGCCCCTGTGATTGTAAATAACCTTTACCGTATTTCCTTTTATAGGTATTTCTCCAAACCCATACATGCTCTCATCTGTAAGTTTGAATGCTACCTCCCATATGTTCTCTGACGCTATCAGTGGACCCCTAGCAGTGTTAAAAATTGTTCTTCCTTCAGAATTGACGATAACGTTTAGTTCTGCTGAACTGACCTCTACATCATAATTCTTATCATTGATTCTTCGTCCAGTAACCGAATGTTCAGCAGAGTTGTAGAAAGTTAAACTCAAATGTGATGATGAAACTTCGTCTAAAGACAATCTGATGTTCGTCAAACTGCTCTGGGACTGGAAAGGTACTGTGGAGACCCTCGGTCTAAGAAGAACATCCTCTGTCCAAGGTTGATCCATGATGTACGAGAACCGGGATGGAAATCTGTGATAGCACATGTTATTTGCAATGTCGTAGCAGCATTGTTGATGGCATTCTGCTTCTGCAACGTTCCCTAATCCACAAGGTAGTCTTGAGGCCCTCGGGACGAGACAGGATCCAAATGAAAAGCCATCTGCACTCTGTACTCGCATTCTTGAGAAGAATGCGAGCTGGTATATTAGTAACGGGGTTATTATCGCCACAGCTATCAATGCCAGGGCAACTTTTAACGGCCTGTTCAGTAAAAGTTGGTGGTACCATTTTACATCTGCAAAAGGATACAAAAACAAAGTTTACACCAAAAAGGGGATAAAAGAAAATTATGATTTGTTGTGAGGCGAAGTTATCGACTACAAATGGACTTATTCCATTGAACTTAAGCACCCATTTCTTCAAGTAGACATTATCTAGGTACTTCAAGAAATAGCCGCAGACTGAATTTATAATTAGTTTGAATGCTATGAAATAGTTGAATAGGTCCTAATTTGAAGTTGCCAGCAACGCATACATACATTCATCGTAGCTTATTCGATTCACACAATAGAGTTCTGTTTAAGTTTTAATTAGATTTCCACTTTAGATTTTTTTATTCTTTAGTGATGAATTTTATCATGTCAATAACCTATAACCTACCCACAAGTTATTTGTAAATAATGGTCATGTATTTGAGAATCACGAAGATAAAATGAGAGTTTGTTTAATTATATACGTACGAGGTCTAATAATTTCAAGTGCAACTACTATATAATTTCGAATGTAGTGTATTACAGTGATATGATATTACACGTCCCCAGAACCTGTTATGGTGCTGAAAAATGGCGCTATGACTTATCCTTAATTCTCAGTTTGTATGCCTACAATATGCCTCTGTTAAGTTTTATTTTATATAAGGAAGAGATACGAAGTTGCCCTTCGTGGCTACCAAACTCTATTATTCGCATCTCTGCCTAAATTATACAAAATGAAACTATTACAGAGGCATTAAAAAAACGTATAATTGGTATCACAAACTGCCTACTGAAGTTTTTGAAATTTCCTTTGTTCAATGTAATCTATACTATCTATACTAATATTATAAAGAGGGAAGGTTTGATTTTTTGTTCGTTTGTAATGAATAGGCTCCGAAACTACTGGACCGATTTGAAAAATTCTTTCACCGTTGGGAAGCTACACTATCCGTGGTGAACATAGGCTATACTATAATTTCAAAAAAGTTAGGGATCCGTACTAAAACCGTGCGAAACCGGGAAGGTCCGCTAGTAATAATATAAAAAAGGAGACGGTGGTGCTGCGGGAATAATACTTACGGGTAGCTTGCTCCTTCGCATATTGCAGATCTATATCCTCAAAATGTTCCTTCGATTCGTTGACGTGAGGTATCATTATTTCATTCTACGTTGTGCACTAAAACGAGAAATAAGGTTAACTAGACTAGCCCTTAAGCTAAGTTACCGACATACATATGTAGCTAACAATTAGCATGCTGAAGTGGCAGTGGGCCGCCCATATATCGCGAAGAACTGTTAACCGCTAGGGTAAACGTGTGCTTGGGTGGAGAACGCTACTTGGCAAACGTAGTGGACGCCCTCCGCCCAGGTGGGATGTCGAGACGACTTGCGAAAGACTGTAGGCAGGACCTCGATGCGGCAAGCTGAAGACAGAGCGCGTATAGGTACTTGTCGCTTTCAATTATAATAATTATATGAAACTCGAGCTTTTGTGTCCTGGTTTGAACAAAATAGTCCACATCGAGTTTGGCTAGTTTAGTTATGTAAGGTCCTTTCAATAATTTGTAGTATTAAGCCTATTCTTTTGTTACACAGAAAAAAATTCCGTTGTAACTATTCTTAGAATTTTATCTAAGTCTTTGGCGCTTTAATGGGGGACCCACAATCACGCCTGTAAATTTAGGCTAAAGATTGGCTCTAAGTTGCCAAGCCGTATTTTCGTTATTTGAATTCAATTTCCTTCTGTTTTCCAAAAAAAATATAGATACCCGAAACGCCCCCAAAATATAAGAAGGTAGGTACTTATTGTATTCATTATTAATAGGGATTCCGGTATCCCAGATGTTTTCCAGTCCCGAAACTTTCAGGATTCAATTTGGGCAAAAAGGATTGAAAAATCAACTTAAAGTTGCTAAAAATGATGCATGACACGAAGAAAACACATTCATTTTTATATTTTCTGGACAAAAAAATTAAGTGAATGAACAGTAAAATAATCTTATTTGAAAATTTAATTATCTAAGTGCTTATTCTGTAAGCCTAAAGAATAATTAAAAAAAAAAAAGTATATAGGTATCGATGTTCAGTTTTCTTGTCTTGCTAGCAAAAGGTGTATGAAAACTCGCGTCATACATCGTGTTAACAATATTTTGCAAATAAAGACGGGGCACGTATACTATAGAGGTAAGTACGTCGAAATGATGATTATTAAAAAAATTAATGAATGAATGAATGGACACTTTATTGTGCCCAAAATAACACCTTATATCGAAATCTTACATAATAACAGTACAATAGGCGGCCTTATCACTTAAAGCGATTTCTTCCAGGCAACCAGGGATGGAGAAAAATATATACAAAGAGTTGGTAGAGCGCAAACAAACAGTAATAGAGAAAAATGAAATGTCAAAAAATTAAATGTAATTCAATTAAATGTGATTAAATGTCGAATAAATGTCGAATAAAACATACATTATTAACTGTTATATTTCGAGACGATGTTACACGTTGATAGTAAAATCAACAAAAGTCTTGACTAAGGATTAGGTAAAGAAAGTTTTCATGTTATTCAAAGAACTACATTCTAACACACTTCGGTGTTAAATTATTCTAATTTATGGGTGTACTATTACTTGGTACGTGTACTGTTTTACTTCAGAACCCAAGATTCTCACGTGTTCCCAACACAGCTGCGGAAGTAATCGAACCCGCAAATTTCTGGGTCTCTGTCAGTTATTATCCCGCTGTGCCTCTTTAGCATGACAATTAGGCTGAGTCCATCTGAATGCTCTCAAGGGACTCTTTGTCTTAAATAAATAATAAATAAATAAATATTGCTGGACAATTCACACAGCATTATCTAGCTCCATGGTAAGCAGAGCTTGTGTTATGGGTACTAGATAACTGATATACATAATACAGTACATTACATAGATAGATATTTTTTATTATACATAGAAAACGACCAGAACACCCGAAATAAATAATTATAAGTATTGATACAACGGGGTATTTACACTCTGTCGTGGTCACGGGATGACTTCATGACGTCATCCCGTGACCACGACAGAGTGTAAACCTGTTGAAACGTCGGGAAAAAAGGTAAATAAACGCGATAAATACCCGTTGTATCGATACTTATAATTATGTGTTCAGATCGCGTAAGTTTAAAAATATTTACCCGGAACAAATATCTGCAGAGCGTACACACAATTGTTTCGAGGCGGGAATCGTACCCGCAACCTTCTGCGTCGCAGGCGGACCTTCGCCCACCGCGCCACATCGGTCGTCTCTTTATGCTGAGGGCTATAACTATCGTATCTTTTCTTCACCTAGTGTAATCGCATTAACCTTCACTACATAGTAAAAAACAAAGTCGCTTCCCGCTGTCTGTCTGTCCCTATGTATGCTTAGATCTTTAATACTACGCAATGGATTTTGATGCGGTTTTCTTTAATAGATATAATGAAGCGGAAGGTTTATAAACCATTTGACATATAGTTTTCTACACGAGCAATGCCGCGGGGCGCAGCTAGTTAGGTATAAGAATGGGTAATTTTTAATGTTTTAATTTGACGTCATCATGACACTTATACCTACTATATATGCGAAAGTTTGGATGGTAGCTATGTTTGTCACGTCAATACTATTGAACGGATGGGGCTCGGATGTGTCTTGTGAACAAAAACATGAAAAATATCTTATTATCATTTCTTAATACTGGTTAGTACCAATATTAAGACATAATAGGATTATCATTATTTCATATTATCATTAATTATATTTAACAATTGAAGATCTTCTACAACACAATATCATCTTGTTCACAGCTAAACCAGTAAACAAAGCTTTTGTTAGTTTTATAGGAAAGTATTTTAACTATTAACATTTTAATTCCAATGAGTTTGCAAATGCGGCGTCGACCTTTAATAGCCGGGTTAATGTGGGTGGGTTACGAATGAAGGGTATAATTCCATGTGGGCAGCCATGACAGGTGCCTGCAGGGCAAGTACAGGGATTGTTGTCTACGGTTTAATAGAGAAACATTACGTCACCTTGTCAACGAATGCAGGCTGGACAATAATGCTGGACAATGCACACAGCGTTATCTAGCCCCATGGTAAGCAGAGCTTGTGTTAGGGTACTAGATAACTGATATACATTATACAATACATTACATAGATATATATTTTTTATTATACATAGAAAACAACCAGAACGACCGGAACAAATATCTGCAGATCGTACACACAATTGTTCCGAGGCGGGAATCGAACCTTCAACCTCCTGCGTCGCAGGCGGACCTTCGCCCACCGCGCCACGTCGGTCGCCATTTTGTGCAATAGATTTTTCGTTATAAGTAAATTCAGTTATTTTTATTCAATGCAATAAGTAGGTACTTTGTTTTTGTTATGTACTGCAGCAGCAAATAAATAGTCTATGTCAATTGTAAATTATTTGAAATTTATTCCTTCCACTTCAATAATATAATAAATAATAATAAATAAATAAATAATGTACGCAATGTATGACGATGCGATGTCATTATTGTTTATTCTACCCTAGAACAATGCCCGTGCTTGGCATACGAGGAGTTTTATAAAATTTTGCGGTCTCGCACTTCTTTTCGGAAGGTCAAAGGCCTCTTTTTTCTGGAAAAACTCCAGACAAAAGAAGCCTATGACCTTCCAAAGGACATACGTATGTACTATGTATGTAGAACATGAGTGGACTTAGGTCGTTAATTTTTAGAGTAGACAATCATTTCAATAATAATATTAGTAATAATAATAATAAATATTAATAAATTCTGAGGATTTTTTATTTTTTTAATTTATTATAAATAATGTGCATTAAGTATACAAAACCTTATCGATATCAAGGAACAAGAGACGTCAGGGTACGACATTTTATAAATTTAATTTATTACAATATAAAATAGGTCCCATTCTCATAGGACCTAAATTTAAAGGAACAAGTTACGATATAATACTTTTTAAGAAGCAGAAGTTCACGAGTTTGCTCCAGGACCAAAGTTGTAAAGCTTCACGTCGCAATGTTCCTGACATTCAATAATCTGTACTCTCTAGAAAGTAACAGTAACAGAAATAACAATTAATCTATGGCGTCGTCACAACAAAATGTCCAAGTTTTTGCCATCATCATCATCATTAGCCCGTACACGTCCACTACTGAACATAGGCCTCTTTTACAACGTTACCATCATCTATTGAATCCCTGCGACCGCTACCTACAATGTCGTCGGTCCTTCGAGTGGGAGGTCTTCCCACACTCCGTTTCGCATTGCATCGCGGTCGCCACTATAGAACCTTTACTGCGCAACGGATATCGGTTTTGTGAGCTAATTATGACTTGCCCTGCCCAGCCCATCCCATCCCATCCCATCGCTACTTCAGCATGTTAATTCCAAGAGCTATGTACATATGTCAGTTACTTTGGTTCTTCAACGCATTTCCGTATTTCGGATTATATCGCGTAACTATCGAGAAACTCCGAGCATAGCTCTCAAGTAGTACCTACTTATGACTTACCTTTGTTTTTCCTTCTAATTGATAACCTTTCGGTGATTGGCGATTGTAAGCAACTCTATTAACACTGTTTCTGAAAAACACTAAACAAAACGCATTATTTCACTTTTTTTTTTGCACCGTTTTTGCACCTTTTTGATACTTTTTTTTGATAAATCAATCCACTTGTTTCTTTAGCTGTTTATCTATTAATGACGCGAAGGTAAAACACAGATTAGGCACCATTATATTTTCATATCCGTATCAGTTAATGATAAGATTGCTGTAGAATTCAATTTGATTAGATTTTCACGATACCTTCTATCTATTAATATTCTATAAGTGTGTCTTTTTTTTAGCCGTATTCAGGGGGTAGAACCTCCCCCTGTTTCGCTGAATGTATTTTTTGATGTGTGTTCGTAGATTTCTCTGTCAAAATGATAGACTGATTTTAAACATTATTTTGCCATTGGATAGAGAACGATACTGAGATGGTCCTCCTGTAAGCAGCTATTCCGAGGGATTAGCATTCATCCCGTTAAGCGTAGCGTGTCTTCACTCTATGCTCCCAAGGTAAAAAATCTGATTAATATTTTACGGGCGGGTGTAGTTACGCCACTAAACTGTTTGTACTGTTATTGAAATAAATGTCTTAAGCGTCCTGTACACATTTGGCGAATGCGCAGGGCCAGCACGTTGGGCCAACTGATCGGATTGCGTTCACACATTGGCGTACGATATAGAAAAATCTCTCAGTAAATCTCACACGCATGCAACACTACTGTCTTTGTTGACGAATAGAGGCGAACTGAATAAGACCCCAACGTGTGAACACTGTTTTTGGAGCGCGCCAAGATCCTTTGATGTGTGCACAAAAAACGGACACTAGTCGGTTTGCGAGCCAATGGCCAACGACCAGAACACCCTGAACAAGTATCTGCAGATCGTACAAACATTTGTCCTGAGGCGGGAACCAAATCCTGCGTCGCAGGCGGATCGCCACAGAGGTCGTCAGAGACATACATTCCGTATGGTAAGATCATTTCCTTTCTATGACGTAACAAAGGAGTTCAAGCAAATCTATGTACTAGACACATAAGTTATGAACATACTGGTGGTTTCTTCTCACTTCTTCCACTGGTGGACAAAAAATTGAAGTGAACATCAATATAATAATGAATAGTATAAAATATGACTTGTCTAAGTGCTTATTTGTAAGCCTACGGAAATAAACTTTCATTTCATTTCATTTCATTTCAGCCTATTAGTTTCCATGAGTCAAATTAGTCGTCAAACGTTCGCCAAAAAATATTTTTCTATTTTTCTCGTCCTATTTACAGAAATAATTAATTTGAATAAGCTTATTTGTGATCTTACAGCATATTACTGTATTTATATACCTTAATTAGTTAGAATGTGACTCGCATAAGTAGTTGCAAAAAAAACGTTATAATTATTTAATTAAAAAGGTGCTGTGGTTACAATTGCAGTTATATTTATTATAAGACGACCGATGTGGCGCGGTGGGCGAAGGTCCGCCTGCGACGCAGGAGGTTGCGGGTTCGATTCCCGCCTCGGAACAATTGTGTGTACGATCTGCAGATATTTGTTCCGGGTGTTCTGGTCGTTTTCTATGTATAATAAAAAATATCTATCTATGTAATGTATTGTATTATGTATATCAGTTATCTAGTACCCATAACACAAACTTTGCTTACCATGGGGCTAGATAATGCTGTGTGGATTGTCCAGCATTATTTATTTATTATTTGAAATTGTTTTAATTGGACCTGGGAACTCTACTATGGTGCCGTGGTCCAACTGCAAAGATAGTTGGACCACGGCCCCTAGTAAAGGCCCATAGTCCAACTAATTGGACAGAGCAGTTGGAACACTGCCCCGAAACGGCCATGAACGATTATTCAGATGAATTAGATAGGAAGGTACAGAAAGGCGGCCTCCTATATATCTCTCAAAGCACTTAACAACTGGGTATTCCCTGTTAATGATTCAGACCTAAAACAACATTGCATTTAACCTACCTACTCTGAAGATTTTGCACGACAAAGGAAATTCAAAGCTATTGCATAGATTGCTGAAACGTTTTCTCCCTGATATGTTACGTCGGTACGGAAATGTCTTTGTGTAGTTTTTAAATTGGAGTATGTAGGTCTTTTCGCCCATTGAGGAATATTTACGCGGTACATTGCTGATATCGTCCACTTCCCGCCCTGGACGACCAGCGAAACAATGCTAAATGACAATGCTAGAAAATTTCGCAGTAAAAATTACTGCGAAATTTTAAGTTTTTTATTTTGTTCGTGATTGTTGATGAAACGAACTTACTGCTAAAAAAATAATGTAGGTAATAAAAATATACCTAATAATTTTTATTTCTGTACAATACTTACCTTGTAAAACGATCTACGTCATAAAAAGTGTGACGACCGATGTGGCGCGGTGGGCGAAGGTCCGCTTGCGACGCAGGAGGTTGCGGGTTCGATTCCCGCCTCGGAACAATTGTGTGTACGATCTGCATGCTATTTGTTCCGGGTGTTCTAGTCGTTTTCTATGTATAATAAAAAATATATATCTATGTAATGTATTGTATTAAGTATATCAGTTATCTAGTACCCATAACACGCTCTGCTTACCATGGGGCTAGATAATGCTGTGTGAATTGTTGTCCATCATTATTTATTATTTATGTCTTAATAGTAAATAAAATGAATATAATTCATGCTTGCCTGCCAAAAAGCAAATGATACTGCCATTTTGAGTTTCTAAAAAGAATTTGTATAAAAGATTTACGAGGGATTTATTGAGACATGCAAAGGTAGGGAACACAATACCTATCATCTTTTGTAATGTTTTTACGCATTATAATAAAAAGATTTATAATATTTCAATTCATATTATTGTAATGAGCGACGCAAAACCTCAGAGTTAGGAATGTACGGCATGGAAGCGCTTCTGATGCAACGACAACTAAGGTCGTGTGGATTGTCCTCAGCATGGAAGATCGTCGTATACCAAAAGCTGTATTTTGTTCGGAGATGGCAGAGGGTAATCGGAGACACGGCGGTCAGCATCTGCGCTACAATGATGTGTTCAAACGACACCTCACCGCTTGCGATATTGACCCGGGGTTTTGGGAGGAGCTTGCTTCTCGTAGGTCATCTTAGCGATCTACTATTTACAACAGAGTTAAAGCGTTTGAGGAAAATCGCATCGAGGCAATGGACGCAAGACGCCAGATACGAAAACAGAGACCTAAGCCCTCCTTCACGTATACATATAACTCATCGGGCCAACTCTACTGCCATGCGTGCCGTGGGGTATTCAAGACCAAGTTCGGTCTAGCGAGCCATATTAGAGCTCATGATAGAAAAAATCCGTGATAATCTAGGGTCGCCGTCATCGCAATCGATGAGGAGGCCTATATATTATTATTGTGATGAACAAAATACGTATGGTGTTACGAGTAAAATGTGTTACTCAATATTTAGAATTATTATGAACTAGTTTTCGCCCGCGGCTTCAATCGCGATGTTTCTAGGGAAATGTTATTTCTATCCCATGGGAACTGATTTATGGAATAAAAAGTAGCCTACGCCCAGCAATTTTTGAGTAGCGTATTGATCGGTACCTACACTGTCACTTTCCTCACACTAGCAGTGTAACCACGAGTCTTATGTTTCACTAATTACTGTTGATCACACCGCACAGTGTGACCACGAGTAAAATAAATTACTCGTAGTCACACTGGTGTAGCAAAACGGTGTGACCACGAGTCTGTCATCCAATCCGTTCAGTAGCTTTGGTGTGAGAAAATAACAAATACCCATCCATCCAATTAATTTAATTGCATTCATCCATCTAAACATCCAAACTTTTGCATTTATAAAATTATAATATTATGCGAATTGCGTGAAAATGTGATATTGGTGTCGATTGTGTTGTTTTAGAATTAGGTAAAATTAGGATTTAGGAATGTCAAATAGACGAAAGCTATTCTATGTTTGAAAAATTAGACTGCCATGTTTAAAATTAGGATGACAACTCTAAAATTTGGTTGACAGATCTAAAACAACTCAACTTAGAATTTACTATTAACTTAGGACTTAAAATTTAGAAAATGTAAAATTTAAGTTAGGAATCCTAAACAACAGAATCGACACCATTGTGAATTTATGATAAATAATTATTAATTGCTTTGGAATAAAAAAAAATCTATATGAAGTTTTTTATTTCACATTTTATTAAATTTAGTAACATATTTTACAGAAGATTAATTCGTATTTCGTATACATTAAGGTAGGTACTTATAGTATATGTAAGGTTTAGGTTTGGCAGAACCTGATAAATATTTTAATAAAAATAATCTCTATTTTCACGACACAAAGATTTAAAATATTAAACATTTACATTTTTCTCAATGATATTATTTTTATTCATTAATAATATTAAATGTATTATATTCATCATCATCATGATCAATAAGTGAATGTTGAGCATAGTTAGAAGTAGTATTGGACACAGCGAAAAGTTTAGTTTTGGTATGTTTTTGTTCGCTTTTTGGGCACGTTTAAACATAAAACTTTTAAGAGCAATTCGGAACAATGTATAAAGCCATTGCATAAGCCGTGGAAGACATGTCTGCCTACTTACGTCAATTTCAAGACTAGTTATATTATAGAATTTACCTGTAAAAGTCCACTGCTGGACATAGTACTCATCTAATAAGCGTAATAGCGCCTCGTCTTCAGCTTGACGCATCCAGAATCTGCCTGCAGTCTTTCGCAGGTCGTCATCCCACCTGGCCGGAGGGCGTCCTATACTACGTTTGTCGAGTATTGTATTTTATTAGTTAAGTTTATTTACAAAACATTATTTTTATCACAACAATTCTTATCTTATTTATATTACAAGCACAACATCAACTTTTACTATTATACATTCTCCACGGAAGACCAGCGCTCTGGTACGATCTGCTCTACCATAGCGCATGCTGAGTGGACAACGATTTTGTCAGTTTCTGTCTTCTGCTTATCTGTTATAATTTTAATTTATAAGAGTTTTGACAAAATAAAAATATTTTTAGATTATGTTTAACTTTTTTTTTTACATTTTTTTAGGGTTCAATTGTGCGCTAGCGGAAAAGTTTAAAAACTGTATAGCGGACTGAGTAATTGATGAAATTGTTTAAATAAATTTCTTGAATTTGATTAAGAATCTTGCAATTGTACAACATGACTTTCCTTGCATAAATTCTGATGTTATATTATAACGGTGAATAATTATACAAATATTGCGTTGTCGTTGAGTATCCACTGCTTTGACTTGACTAGACTTCTTTAGTTTGGCGATATGTGCTTGTCTGGTTTGCCACTTTTCTGCCAGTGTCAATTAATATTGCATTAAAAGCGGGAATATTGGTATGTCTTTAGGTTACATTAGGCGGAGAATGCATCACAAACACGTCACAGCTATGCGCTGGTTTTATATTCACAGTGGTCCTTTCACCACACACGACGGGATCTGAGTTGATGCTGAGACGCGCTGTCAGGCAATCGTCGAAATGCACGGAGAATTTGCTTTTTCTTCTTACCTGTGGGAAATAGTGCATATTATGATCTGACGTTTAAATCTTCATTTAAATTCATCATCAGCCCGTTAATTTCCACTCCTGCACATAGGCCTACCCCAAACGGACGACGCCACGAATATCGGTCCTAAGCCGCCTCCATCCATCGACTCCCTGCGACCGCTACAATGTCGTCGGTCCATTGAGTGGGAGGACTTTCTAATTGGCTATACCTATTGTATTGCAGAGGAAGGTTAGCAGCTTCCTTCTGAGTATTTTTAACACCTACATTGCGATGACCAATCCGCCAGCCAATCATGGTGATTATGGCAAAACTGCTCCTAGTTGGTCCAAGGCGTTGTTTAGGGGAGGCCAATGTCCAGCTGTGACGTGAACGAAAGTCGAATGTTGTCACTGGTCCGTGCTCACTCTTTGACCCGAGCTACGAGTAAGTAGCTACGCTGCTGTTAAGATTAAACGTGACGGAGCGAACGTGAACTTATGTATGGTACAAATATTGATCAATAAATGTCTCTCTATCATCTAGACTTAAATGCAGTTTGTTCGTTTCGCTTCACACCACAGTAGCATCACATAGAACAAAGCTAACCTAACGTCCCTGCATCATATCAATGGTTTTATTTATAGAAATTAAGGGGAAACCACAAAAACATCTAATGGGTTACAATTTGTTACAAATCCCTCTGAAATTGAAATGAAAAATTAGTGAAAACCATGAATTAATGTGCCTTTAAGGTATTCTAACCTCTGACCTTTATACGAGACACGATTTTTCTCCTGAGATAAAAGCGGCGCAGACTTTGATAAATGTTTGTTACCTTCCACTTAAATTCAGGGTTTTTGATCTGTCTAAAGCCGAATTAATATTTTTTGTTGAGGACCTACGTAATTAAACTTTACTAACACTTATATTGCCCACGACGCAGATGAGGTTCCAACAGATGTGTGTGTGTGAAAACAGTGTGAAATCAAATCAAATCAAATCTAATCAAATCATTTATTTTTGTAGGAATGTTGGTACAATAGATCTTCTTAATAATAAGGTTCCTATACATTCTGTCTCGTCAGGGCGTGCTAAATTCTTACAAATTAATTAGCTACAATATTCTTAGGCTTTATAAATCATGTCAAAAAAATTATATAATCATAAAAGGTAGACAACTAAAAGGTCAGAAAGACAATTTCAAAATTTTATCAAAAAGTCCTATAATTTAAATATTCTTTCATGTCATAGAAACATCTATCAATTAACCACTTTCTAAGCTTAATTTTAAATAAATTATATTGCTTATTTAAATTCATTGTGTAGCTTATTATAAATTCTTATTGCTTGATGATATGCATTCTCATTCGCAAGTTCTATTCTACATTTAGGGACATAGAGCCTGTCTTTATGTCTCGTCCGTCTCTCACTTGAAAAAAAAAACCATCAACTAAACGTAGTATTCAACTAAACGACTCGATGATGGTTTGATTATTGTTATTTATTTATTTATTCTTATAAGGTTAATTCACCATGTTTTTTCCCCCTATCACCACATAATAGACTTGGCATTGGAAGAAGTCCAGTCAGGTCAATTTATCCTCAATAATTAAGCCTGTCTATGAAGTAAAGAATTAAGGTCAGCTAACTGGCTTGTTATCTCACTTCGAACAAAAGGGCGCTTTTTCGCCTTTAATTATAGGTATAAGAGAAGAATTGTAACGTTTTAATTTTGGGCTGGTAGACCTATATAATTTGTTTTAAATAAAAAAAAAATTTAAAAAAATGCTGGACAATTCACACAGCATTATCTAGCCCCATGGTAAGCAGAGCTTGTGTTATGGGTACTAGATAACTGATATACATAATACAATACATTACATAGATAGATATTTTTTATTGTAAATAGAAAACGACCAGAACACCCGAAACAATTATCTGCAGATCGTACACACAATTGTTCCGAGGCGGGAATCGAACCCGCAACCTCCTGCGTCGCAGGCGGACCTTCGCCCACCGCGCCACATCGGTCGTCCGTATACAATTGAACTACTTACAAGAGACAAACAAAAACTTTAATTTCACTTTACATTATTCGCATTAGTCCGTTCACTCTTTAAAAACTAAGCTCTTATCTTGTTCATAAATCTCACTTTATTTTAAGAGCAAGAAAGCTTTTGCAGAAACAAATGGAACCCATTTTAGCCTATTCAATTTTACGAGATATATAAAATGTGTCAATTCGATACAAGAATAGTGCTATTATAGAAAAACTAGCGGACCTTCCCAGCTTCGCACGGTTTTAGTACGGATCCCTAACTTTTTTGAAAATATAATATAGCCTATGTTCACCGGGGATAGTGTAGCTTCCCAACGTAGAAATAATTTTTCAAATCGTTCCTGTAGTTTCGGAGCCTATTCATTACAAACAAACAAACAAAAATTCAAACCTTTCCTCTTTTAAAATTAGTATAGATAAAATAGATACCCAACCCACTGTTCTTTTGAGTCTGCAGGGCTTTAAAGTTCAAGCGAGAAATTGACTGAAGAACGGCCGTAGTCAATATAGTTCTTTTATAAGGTATCATTGCCTGAATGCGCTGTTGGAAAGGGAAAATGGTTATTTATCCTGCAACAGGCACAATAACGTATTTAACATTATTTACCTACCTAATTTGAGTTTTTTTTTTAATTTATTTAATGCTGGAAAATTCAAACAACATTTTCTAGCCCCATGGTAAGCAAAGCTTGTGCTATGGGTACTAGATAACTGATATACATAATACAATACATTACATAGATAGATATTTTTTTATTATACATAGGAAACGACCAGAACGCCCGGAACAAATATCTGCAGATCGTACACACAATTGTTCCGAGGCGGGAATCGAACCCGCAACCTCCTGCGTCGCAGGCGGACCTTCGCCTAATTAAGTAGGTAATGTACATTTTTAACATATTCATATTTTATAACTTATTGATTAAATTATATCTATTAATAATATCTATTAAAATTTAAATTACAAATAAATAAAAATCATACATAATTTGATACTATGTAATGATGATGTACATCATTACATAGTATCAAACAATAATTAATTATTATTTAAATACGAACCTACTTTTAGAAATGTGTGCATGCCAATGTGTTTTGGTGAAATATGGAGGCCACCCATTGTACTTGTCGCATATGCTGTATTTTTGTAATGATTTGATTATGGAGTACAATAAAGAATTTTTGTATTGTATTGTATTGTATGTGGCACTACCTATTCTAATGTTTAAGACCTATTTCTTGCAATTAATTAAATGAAATAAATCAAAAAGTAAAAAACTGTAACCTTTATAGGTCTGTAGGAAAAGAGCTTAACAAAGAGCTTTGGGAACTGGACAGTTTCACTTCAATGATTTGTAGCTTTGGACATGACAGCTACAAATAGCAACGGGAGAGCCGAATATTCGCTTTTCCGGTAGCTTTCCGGTTTTTGTCCGTTCCTTTACTCAACAAACGATCTGCCATTTCACAAGTCTATGAATGTAGTAAGTCGGTCACCCATGAAGCAAGCCTAGCCTAGCGCGGGATCTAGTAACTAACAATTATTATGAATCTATACTAATATTATAGAGAGGAAAGGTTTGATTTTTTGTTTGTTTGTAATGAATAGGCTCCGAAAGTACTGGACCAATCTGAAAAATTCTTTCACCGTTAGGAAGCTACACTATCCCCGATGAACATAAGCTATATTACATTTTCAAAAAAGTTAAGTATCCGTACTAAAACCGTGCGAAGCCGGGAAGGTCCGCAAGTATTTAATAATTTGATGTAAGAATATTATATTAAATCAATCACCACTCGATATTATTTTGTGGCAATAAATAAATTGTTTTGTATTTTGTCTAATCTACTCCTGGTTTTGGTTTCTGTTCGGGTTCTGGTACGAGTACTTACATTATTATTGTGGTTTCCACCGTCAGCCTTGGTCGAAGACTTGCAATTTATTGTAGTCTGTCCATTAACTGCGATCAAAAATAAAGTATAAATATATATTATATCATCACTATAATATACTACATAAAAAATGTAAGTATGAATTAGGAGTCGCTTCCCGCTGTCTGCACTTTTTGCTAAAGTCTACATTCAACGCTATTAGTATCACTAATTCATAGAGCGTTGAATATAGACTTGAGTTGAGTGATAATCCTCTGAACTATAATGAGATAAGGCGTGATGGCGTACTATCATATCTGGGTCCCCGAGTGCCTACGTGCTTTCACTTATTGACATATCTACATACGGCTACGACTTGTAATTATATGTAATAATTTTTAAGGTGTACTGTGTACTATATGACGTGTAATGACTATATTATACCAATAAATGAACCATTCAACGATTAATCCCGCTTATTTTCACAGTAGATAGGCACATTTACTAAAATCATTAAGCTTCGTTCGTATTTTAGTTACGAGTAGTTTTTCCAAAGGTACGTAACTTTATGTGAAATACACACCGATTCGTTATAAATGAATTGAACACGCCCGTGAATTTTATAATTACTTAAGCCACCTAAGAGCTCAAATGTTTTATTAATGTTATATTTGGAAGGGAGCATATTGTAGTTATTTTGAACACTTTATGTACCCACGCTATAATTATTTTGATATATTCCAAAAGGGTTGTCGGGTAGGTTCGACAAGACTTACAAGTGGTAGAAAGGCCAAAGGAATGTTTGTTCCTATTAAAATAAAATCTAGTAGGTGGCTTGTCTTTCAGCGCCGCTAATACCTTCGGCTGGAAGCGGCATAAAGTTGACACAGGAACCTTTTTGGCCCCTTATGGTACACTCTATTTGAACCTTCTGTATTTTTTTATCTATGTCCTTCATATAATATGTTCTTGTTTGGTACTTGGTACATTGGTAAAATTACCAAAGAAAATTATTCCTGTACTTAGATTTTAATATTTTGTATTTAATTTCGTTAGGTATTTTTTTTAAATTATATTATGATTGACTTATAAGAAAATTCTAACTAAACTGAACTGAACTTACCTATTACGCAATGTGTCGTGTTATATGGTGTCAAATATATATATTTTCTTTCTTTAATAAGTCTTTGATACCCACAGGCTGCGAGAAACGACAGAATGGCTGCTATGCTTGGCTTCAAGCCGAGAAGCTGACACGTTTATGAACATAAATTCAAGATAGTGTCGTTTACCGTTAAAAGCCCATAAATTATACAACGCTTACATTACTGTATGAATAGATAATTATAAGACTCTAAGATCTTGATTAATACGACATTAATAATTATGTTAATGTGACTTGTTCATGGCAGACGTCCGCAATCTCCCTTATAGCCCGATTACCCATCCATCCATCACAATAGTCTCGTTTCATTTCTTTCATTTTTCTTAGCTATAGTCTTTACACCTGGCGGATACCGTCTTTGGGTGTATCATATTGTGCACCCGAGGACGGTATCCGCTATGTGTAGCCATCGCCTTTAGATTAACTTTCTCAAAGGGCCTCGGCTTTTGCGCCTTTTGGGCCTGGGCGTTGTCTTCGGCCCCACGCAAGCATTCCAAAGAACCGGGTCACTTTATGTCCCGAGATCATGGTAATGTTAATGTCACTAAAAGCCAGTGTCTTCACCAGAAGTAAAATTAAAAACAAACTGAATTAAAATATGAATTTATGCTGCGACCTTTTCAAATAGAAGCAGACCTTGACTTTACCAACTCATTAAAAACTGTCCTTGTGTAGATGGTGAGAAATTTACTTTACCTAATTGAAGGACGGGAGAAAATATTTTTCTGAGAAAAGATTTTCCTGTATTTTGTGAAACTCGTTTTTAATATTGATCGTTTAACCCATTCAGCTCCGGCAAGGCACTCCTCGCGTTTTACACATTTGTTGGTTTGTGCCAGCAAAGCGCCATTTGCGTTGCTGGCTATCTGTACTTAGAATTTTTTAAGTAATGTAATTTTTTAAGTTTTTTTTTGAGTAATTAAATAATCGACATTTCGCCACATCGGTGATCAATTAAAGAATTGATGATGTGGCACAGTGGGCGAAGGTCCGCCTGCGACGCAGGAGGTTGCGGGTTCGATTCCCGCCTCGGAACAATTGTGTGTACGATCTGCAGATATTTGTTCCGGGTGTTCTGGTCGTTTTCTATGTATAATAAATAATATCTATCTATGTAATGTATTGCATTATGTATATCATTTATCTAGTACTCATAACACAAGCTTTGCTTACAATGGGGCTAGATAATGCTGTGTTGATTGTCCACCATTATTTATTATATTTATAAATAATCAATAACAATTATTAAAAACTCAAAAAAAAGGAGTGGGTCATAATGAAAAGAAATAAAATACTTGAGGCATTGAATGGGTTAATACTTTACTAATATATGTATTTACATTGTTTCGTACTTGCGTACCTAATCAATTTAATTTTGGTATAAAAATACCTAAAGCGTGATTTCAAATGGTTTATTCGTATAATTCTGTTACATCAATCCCCTGCGAAGGGGATTTGTGGAATATAATTACTTACAAAAGGCGGATAAGGGTCCTTTTCCTATAATCTGGATTTCCGTCCTGGTGCGGATCTAGTCCGCATGCGGTCCTTCCGCAACATCGATCATAATTATTATGTTCTTCCACGCCATGCGGAATGCGGATTGGATGCAGGCGCACAACACGACCACGTGTCGTGCGCATCCAGGCACACAGAATTGGCGTGTTTAAAAAAAACTATAAACCGACTTCAAATTCCTAAATAATGAAAATGGGTTTAAAACTTAGTTTTAAAAAGGAATCATCGAAATCGGTTGGCGTGATATTGAGTTATTCGTACATTTGTCGCGCACATCCTTAATGCAAATTTAAGACTTATGGTTTTCTCATGGATGATTGTCAGAGTCTGAACTAGACCAAATCGAAATGGGACACATGAGAAGCACCAGCACCAGCTTTCAAATAAAAAAAAGAATCATCAAAATCGTTTCACCCAGTCGAAAGTTCGCCCATTGTATTTGTCGCATGTGGTCGTGATCTGCATATGGTGTACAATAAAGCATTTTTGTATTATATTATATTGTAAGTTCTGGAGTAAAAATATAAATAAATACAGTCGAATTGAGAACTTCCTCCTTTTTTGAAGTCGGTTAAAAATGACACAGATCTGATATATTCAAATCTGTGTCAGATTTTGTGTCGAAGACCCACAACAACGGAAACGGTTGTAAGTCTTTAGCCCTGCAGCTCCGCATGCGGGCGAAAATCCGTTTCAGATGACAGAAAATGGACGCGAAGGTAATCGTGATTGAAATAAGTAATCCGATTCTCATCTCTTTCTCTATAAATTGTGATTTTCAGTCTGTTTGGGACCTCAACGGGGTAAACAACCCCGAAATTAAAGTACCAAAGATTTCTCGATTTTATTTTTTTGATCGACTCGTCGGTTACTGAGCAAAGGTCGGGTTCAAGTCCCGCCGAAAAATATTGTTTGTGGGATATTATTTAATTATAAATATGTTTAATCTTATGCGATCTGTACATATAATTATAAGCACTAATACAATGGGTTTTATGTATTTATCGCGTTTATTTAAACGTCGGGAAAAATTGGTAAATAGACGTAATAGTGCTTATTATATTTAACTACTTATATACCATTAATTTATATAATGTAATTTATTCGTATAATTATGTAGTTTAAATTGTGTGTTATTTATTATTTCATTGTCTGTGTAATTGATTTTCTTTGTATGTGATATGTAATAATTTTCAGAAAAAGAAAATACAATACAATTGTTAAAAAAACAGTGTGATAAACTGATGTAAGGGACAAAATCCAAACACATTTATCGACTTTTTTTCTGAGAAGCCAATATATATTTAGTACGAACCTGGTATATCTGTCGTTGGGCTATGGATACAGAACACCTTCCGAAAGGTCCTGGTGAATGTCCTCGGATCTACGGTGAATGTTCCGTAGACCAATGGATCCATGCAGGAGTTGGAGACAGCCATGATGAAGAACAGGTCCTGGACGCGTGGAGACACGTGCATAGCTGACTTGCGGTCCACCATGTACCTGTGAATAAGTTAAGGTAAAAGCAGCACGGTAAAAGCATCCCCAACCCGCATGTCCGCAAGCCAATAAGTCACGTAGATTTTATTTCAGAACGTAGATTATTTCACCAAAAGGTAAGGTTAATAATTCTCCCCTATATAATACCGGTAATACCTGGACCCATGGGAATTGAATTGAGATGAGAGGTCAATTTTGATCATAAATTTCCGTTCCGGTTAATGGAACGGAATCCTGAAATCTTCCCAAGCCCGGCTCAACGCGGTGAGATAACTTTAATTATGAATACCCTTCCGAAAGACAAGTTTTTGTGACAAAAAGCCCTTGGAAAAGGTAGTAACTTAACTTTTAACTCAGCATTTTTTATAGTCGATAGACCTTTGTTTGACCCTTTGACGACCTCTGTGGCGCAGGAGGTGGCGGGCTCGATTTCCGCCTCAGGACAAATGTTTGTGTATTTGAAAATATTGGTTGTGTTTGTTTGAATTTTTGCGTAAAAAAATAACCATCTGGTATACAATTTAAATAGGACCATTTCGCGATCATACTTTGTCATCATCAGCCCGTACAAGTCCATTGCTGAAAATAAGCCTCAAGAAATGCCACGAATAGCGGTCCTGAGCCGCCTCCATCCATCGACTCCCTGCAACCGCTACAATGTCGTCGATCCATCAAGCGGGGGTCGGTTGTATGGAATGTGTGTTTTCCCACACTCCATACAACGTACATACATCATATTTTATACAAAAGGAGAAATCGACGAACACACGCACAAAGAAACTCCTTTAGTTGAAGTAAAAGTTTTAAATGCAATTTCAAACTTTTTAGTACCAAATAAAGCAAATGATTTGAGAACTCTCTGCTTTTGAAGTTCGTAAAAATTTTGTAATGTAATTCTAAGTAGTTATATTTAGTTGTTCACTTTAGTCATTCTTCCTTCTTATAAAAGTTGGTTATAAAGATTGACATATTTTCGTAAGGTTTTGAGACTTTGAAATTCGTTTCTGGACATAAGAAGTCCCTTAAGACGTTTCCTTATCAAACTAATATTATACATGTGAAAGTTCGGATGTATGGATGTTTGTTACTTCTTAAATTCATAATAACTGGGCGAGTCAGCTTGTCATTACATCTACTTAGTCATGCCATGGAATAGCGTAGTGTTTTTTTTAACCCACAAAAGATTCCCATTATATAAAAATAAATTCAAAAAGTTTTCATAGAACAATAACTCTATTTCTATTTTCTAGAAATAAGATAAACTATGTATATTAAATACATTTTTCTATTAAAAAAAATATTAATTAAAAAAAACGCCTTCCTCAGAGATTGGTGAGAGATGGCGTGACCGCACTGAGTGGAAAGATGGGGGAGGTCTTTGCCCAGCAGTGGGACGAATCAGGCTAAATAAATAAAAAAAATATATACTTTTTATCCTGAAACAACGCGTGCGAAGCCGTGGACAGAAACTAGTTTGTAATAAATCTTTTGAAGTATAAAAAGTTATTCAACTTCCCGGGATAGGGTATCCCAAAAATTTACTATTTCGGCGGAATTTGAACCCGCGTCCTTACCCTCAGTACGGGGTTGCTCTAAACTAAACTAAGCCATGAAATCAAGTAACCGACACGAGTCTAAAACCTTTGGGACTTCGTACTCTCTCTCTCTCTTTCTCTCTCTTTGGGATATTATTCCAATTCATAGAGATTACCCCGAGTGCGAGGACTTACGCACTATAGTAAAAACCTTAGTACATTATTTGTTATCTCAGAAAGCTATTAACTCGAAAAAAGTTCTTTAAGTATTTACCTTTGAAAGTTCTGTTCCAACTTTAGCGTATTTTGCCCTAGGGACGTAAAACGACTGAAAATACTCCACTCGTTTTATTTGGGCGTTTTTAGAAGAAACGATCGACATGATTACAAAGTTCGTAGCATCCGCGTAGAAGCGTAGAGGTGCTACGGGCGCTACGAAATCATTCCGTAGCCCTAGGTTCAATTTCCGGGTGAGGCGAATTTTAAAAATCTTTGAATGCAGTTTTGTTTCTTTCTAAAAATAAATAAATTTCTCCTGTATGTAAAATAAATAATATTCTTTTTTCCACCCTAATATTATATAATTATTTTGATGAAAATTAGTATAATATACTTTTATTGAGATCCTGTGTTAAGGTGAAATACGTCCCAAAACCCAAGTTTTGATTTGATTGACCGTAAATCAATTGTGAACAAAACACCTATTTTTCGAATATATTTTGATGAGGATCTAAAGTTTAGGATATAAGTTAGTATGTTATGGGAGTCGAAACACGACTGTCTAAACTTGACTCGATAGAAAAACATCTAAATCTTTATTTTTACAGAGATATCTCCACGAAGTCTCCAGTTTTATTTGCTAGTTATTTAATATTATTGTAATGAAATTTCTTCTACGTTTTCTTATTTTTTTATGGTTTTAGTTTTTTGCGAAACAGTATTATTTTAGAGCAATAACAAATTTAAAAATAAAAACCAGTGAAATTGCGCATGGGCCGGTCATTTCGCCGCTCTTGCTTCCTTTCCTTTCTCGCCTTCCCCGAGCGGTGTTCATTCGTCCTTGTCTGGAAAAAGCGAACTCATTTCGCCTTATCATGGTAAATTGAGATATTAATAATGTGTCCGCCATTTTCAATAAAATATTACAACTGCCACAATGATGATTATACCTCTCGTTATTTCTGAGCGACTGAACTTTGCACGTGTCTTCCATAAATCTAGACGGATTCATACATAAGCCATCAAGCTTGTTTTCACAAGATATCATCGCAGCATAAAAAAAAAAAATAAAAAAAAAAAAAAAAAAAAACAGCTTTATTCCATATCCCTTTGTACAATTTTAAAAACAATAATAATAGTAAAATAAAGAATTAGTAGTCGTGTAGGTAAATTATAATTTTAGAATTGAATTGAATTTAGAATTAAATTATGTCAGATTTTTGTTGTCATGTCCTGATATGGACCGCCTTCGGCGGTGTATGCCTCTACCAAGGATCTCCAGAGGTTTCTGTCTCTGGCTTTTTGTGGCCACATTTTTCCAGCTGCTTGTGTGATGTCATCATTCCATCTTTTGAATGGTCTCCCTTTTTTCCTTTTTTGGTCAAGTGGTATCCAGTTTGTGACTATATATGGCCATCTGTTTGGTTTTAATCTTTGAATGTGCCCTGCCCATTTCCATTTTAAGCCCAGTATTCTTTTTACTACGTCTTTTGTTCTGGTTTTTCTTCTTATTTCTTGGTTTCTCACTCTCTCTCTGAGTTTGATTCCTAAGAAACTTCTTTCTATGCCTCTCTGGCATACTCTAAGTCTTTCTAGCATTTTCTTTGTTGTATTCCAGGTTTGGCAAGCATAGGTCAGACAGGGTGTTAGGGAGATGTCCATGGCTTTGGTTTTTAAATTGATAGGAAGATTGCTCTTGAAAATTTCTTTCATGGCCCAATATTTGTTCCATGTCGATTTTATCCGTCTATTTATTTCTTTTTCCGTACAGTAGTCAAATGCAATAAGGTGTCCAAGGTATATATATTCATTGACGTATTCTAAGGTTGTTAAGCTGGCCGTTATAGGTATTTTTCTTTTGTTTGTCATTACCTTAGTTTTGGTTTGATTTAGTTCCAGTCCGGCTTTTTTACTTTGTTCCGTCAGAGTCTCTATCATATATTGCAGTTCGGTTGGGTTTTCAGAGAGTAGTACAATATCATCCGCGAATCTAAGATGAGTTAGGTAGTTTCCATCGCAGCATACCTAATTTATATTGACATCGCGACTTCCTTTGGAGGTGGTTTCGAGAAGTTAGATGTGTGAAATACACACATCTATAATTGACGACCGATGTGGCGCGGAGGGCGAAGGCCCGCCTGCGACGCAGGAGCTTGCGGGTTCGATTCCTGCCTCGGAACAATTGTGTACGATCTGCAGGTATTTGTTCCGGGTGTTCTGGTCGTTTTCTATGTATGATAAAAAAGATCTATCTATGTCATGTATTGTATCATGTATATCAGTTATCTAGTACCCAGAACACAAGCTCTGCTTACCATGGGGCTAGATAATGCTGTGTGAATTTTCCAGCATTATTTTTTTTTCTATTATCCTAGTTTTCATCAATCTATAATATAAAAATGAATCGCTGAATGTGTTGCTAAGCGCAAATCTCGAGAGCAGCTGAACCGATTTCGCTAATTCTTTTTTTAGAATATTCCTTAAAGTACGAGAAAAATTAAAAAAATTGCCTGAAAAAAATTACCACCCGGGCAAAGCCGGGACGGGCCGCTAGTATAATACATACATGCTAGTATATACAGAATCGAAAAAATCAATAGGACCATTGATTTTTTTATTTAAAGTGTCCTTTCAGGGAGACCATAAATCCACCACCAGATCCTGGTGATAGATTATTTTACTTAAAGGAAGCATTCCTTTATTTTTAAAAAGAAACAAAACTGCATTCAAAGTTATTCTAAAATTAGCTTGACTCAATCGGGAAACGAACCAACTACAAATAAAAAAACTGGTTATTTTTTTCTACTAATGTTTATTATATATTGTAAAGCATAGGAAACACCCAAATCAAGTGTGCCTGATTTTAAAGGGTTTTGCTCAAACGTGTCTCAGATTTAAGCTCGTTTTAATTCGCGACTTTTTGACAGTTTTCATTGAAAATCTGTTAAAAATTTGTCACTTGAGATGTGCTTAAATCGGAGATGCGTTTGAGTCATCATCATCATCAGCCTATAATTAGTGCCTAATGAGCGCCATAGCGCCCTGTCTTCAGCTTGCCGCATCCAGCATCTACCTGCAGTCTTTCGCAGGTCGTCATCCCACCTGGTCGGAGGGCGTCCTACACTACGTTTACCGCGTCGTGGTCTCCACTCAAGAACACGTTTGCCGCAGCGTTTGTCCCAGAGATGCGTTTGAGTATTAATCTTAGCGAGGAAGATGAACTTACTTAATCAAAAGGCACAAAGTAACGGAAAACAAATTCAATTTAGTAAATCTCAAACACTACTCCAAAACGATCCTAGGAGAACTCGATCGCTCGATCTCTTAGAACTCGATCTTAATAATAATTCAGAGCCGTTCGATTTAACGATAGTATCGATATGCTATAGTGTCGTCTCATTTTTGTATGGAATTCGCACGATAGGAGTCTGTATCAAACAATATTTGACGTCATGATGATGTATTGACACTACAGCCAAACCCTGAGTTCGGTTTGGGTGTAGTAATTAGACGGCTTTGATTCAGCTACATTGTATCATAAAATTCCATCAAAACCCCACCCCAATCGCGTGCTAACGAAAATATCAATGCAAGAATGTAAAGAAAATTCAACAAAATGACGTTCAGACTTTATAAATCTATGTTGGAACTGTTTCAAGAGTCTCATCAAATATCTTCTGTACCTAATTATAAAGAAAAATAATATAAAAAATGCTTTATTGTAGGTACACGTAATAACAATTTAACTAATAAAGAGCGATCTCTACCAGACAACCTTGCACTTAGGACATTCAAAGAAAATAGATTTAAATTTTATTACTATGGGCGAATTGCCACCATCTTTGCATTATTGCCATCTGTTATCGTAACTAATTAATGGTTTGGTCGAGGCTTTAATTGGTTTCCTGTTGAATAATTGTTAAAGTGTTCTAAAAACTGGAATTTGTAATAAAAAGTTTCTAAGCATTCGTGGCCTGAAAACGTCAACCTTTGTTAAACTCTTAAAATATGGTACACAGGTATTTCGTAAAATTAATGTTACCCGAGGTTGAAATAATGAAAGGTTATGCGGTTGAAATGGCGAAGTCCCAGATTTTCAATTTTATATGCAAATTTTATTGTAAACGCCATATTTCTTAGTCAAATGCTTTAAGGTTGAAAATGCAAAGATTGAATCGAATTTCACAATTCATTTTGTGAACTTGCACACCTTTACGCTTGTTCAAAAGAATATTTTAAACCTTTATTATGTCCTCGTAGGTCCCTGTATTATGTCCCTCCCTTGGTGCGTTTATCTCGCATTCAGTATTCTAAAATTTTATTTAAAAAATATAAAAACAATATATAATAAACAAAGCGAGCTGTAAACCAATTTTTCGTAATCCCATAACCCTTAATTCCCTCTCCTGAGTCTCCACCCTTGGTTTCAGGCATCACGTATTCGTCATTTTTGTAGTGAACGTGATCTTGGGTTGGGGTATTTTCCGGTTTGTCATTACCTCCATTACCATCCAACTGTCCGTTCAGAATACTAGGTAAGATGGACCACCCACGTTAGTACTGAAAAATTATTTGTGCTTGCCATACACTTAGTGATAATATCGATTTATCGTTTGATATCCAACAGCAAGCAAAGATGTCTCGTGCCCGCTAGGTGGCGCTGTTCTAAGCGACAATTTACCAACTGATGATGCAGAGTAGTAAATCACGTACAAACTAACGGTAGAGTCATGGTTGTTATCATTTATTATAGAAGTACTCTATTCTGTATTTTACTATACTACACTGTAGGTCAATTAGCTACAGTGTTATATTTGTTTAGTAGACACTACAACAGTTTTTGTTATTATAGTGCGAAAGCCCTCGCACTGGGGGTCGGTATCTAATCTCTAAGAAATGATATAATATCTAGCGGTGCTAGAGTCATAGGAAGCCCCAAAGATTTGCGATTCTTCGGTCACTCGATTTCGTGGCTCACTTGGTGAAGGCGTCCCTGTACTGAGGAAAGGTGGCGGCTTCAAGTCCCTTCGAAATCGAAAGTTTTTGGGATATTTTTTAATTTTAACTACAACAGTTTTTACCACATAGTCATAGTACCGTATGGCAGCGAGCGAACACGGTGGCGATGGTAACGGTCATTTGTAGCGTCCTTCGCCTCGCGCGCGCCAGAGGGCGCTGATCCGAGCGACAGTAGTTACTACAACAGTTTTTACCAGATAGTCATAGTAGCGTATGGCAGCCAGCAGCAAGCGAACACAGTGACGATGGTAACGGTCATGCGCAGCGTCCTTCGCCTCGCGCGCGCTAGAGGGCGCTGATCCGAGCGACGCAGCATAACGCGACCGCTGCTGGAGTGGTGGGGTTTGGCTGGAAGAAAACACAGCGTTATAATATAAATATTTAGATATATTATGTAGGTAGATCGTTTATAAAAGGTGGGTCTACGCTAGACGAACCGAGCACGAGCGGAGCACGAGCCGAACACAATTCGTATAGTGTGGACCGACCTACAAGCCTCGAACGAGCGCGCTGCGAACATTTCGTTCGTGCTCGGCTGCGTTCCGCCTGTTGTCGGTTTTTTGACGAACACAAAGGGTTTTGCTTCGCGCTCGCAGTGCGCTCGTGGACGTGTTTAGTGACAGACGTCGTTCGCTCGAATCGAACATCATGGAAACGTGGACCGAAGATGCTTCCGTGCAATTAATTGAATTATATCAAAATAATTCTTTGATATGGGACCCAAAACATGAGGATTACTTTAAAAAAAATAAGCTGCTGCAATATTATTAATATCGTCCATATTCGCCAAGAGCCGCGAGCACACTGCGGAAAACTGCGTTCGAGGACAGTGATCGTTGTAGGTTCGTTGTACGTCCACACTTGACACCGTGAACGACGAAACCTGAATGGCTCCGCTCGTGCTCGGTTCGTCTAGCGTAGACCCACCTTAGAAAAAAGGACGCCCCCTATACACATCACCGTGAAGCCCCTAATTGAGTTATTGTACCTAGTTAGGCAAGTAAGTAATATCATAATATCAGTCGTCCCTGATATTATGATATTAACAATTAGCCAATTGGCTCGATAAGGTCCCACATGGTGCCACAACGAATAACACCAAAGTCAGTTGGATTTTTTCCAGATTGGTTTAGAAAATAGAATATTGCAAATCCTACTAATATTATAAAGGTTTAGTTTTGCGAAAATATGAAATAAGTATGTTAAATGTGAAATCCTCTAAGCTCTTAGACAAGTGGAGTTGGTACCTCTTTAAGATTTCCAAAACTACTGAACGGCTCAAAATTGAATTTTTTGTAAGTAGGAATATAATTATGGCATAATTTTTCAGAAATTTTCACGCTTTCTTCAGAGAATAACGCGTGTAGCGCCGCTGAGCTGAAGCTAGTGGTTTATAATTCTGTTCAGTTATTCAAAGTTTGTGTTTAAAAAAACAGAAAACTATGTAACTATGCAAACTCGACCGAAGCACTAACAATAGATAATAAGCTTATTTAGTTTCTCACCAGTGATTATTAATCTTTTGAGAAGTAAATAAATATCTTAAACCCAAACTCCATAATATATATCTGAGCTGATCCACTGGCTACCTTAAGTAAATTCGTACCGACTGTTTGTTCGGGGTGACTTAAAATAAATTCTTTGGCCTCCGGTTCTCGGTCACATCAAGCAGTTGCCGGTGGTGTGTGATCGTTAAAAGCTTCACTAAAAGCTTCCTGACTCTAAGTGTGGTGCACTGATGTATTGTATAACCCGTTCATATATATTCGATTTCCTGCGAATTACGTACGAATACACCGGCTAAGAAAGTCACATTACACTAATATTAAAAATGCGAAAGGTTGGATGTTTGTTAGGTACTTCTTCACGTAGAAGCTACGTACTGATTGGTACTAACATTCATCATCATCAATATTAGCCTATGTTAGTCCACTGCTGGACATAGGCCTCCCCGAATGAACGCCACAGCGCCCTGTCTTCAGCTGGACGCATCCAGCATCTACATACAGTTTTTCGCAGATTGTCATCCCACATGATCGGAGGGCGTCCTACACTACGTTTACCGAGTCGTGGTTTCCACTCAAGAAGACGTTTGCCTCAGCAGTTATGTTTTTTTTTTTTTTTTAATTGCAAACTACATAGAAGGACTCATCAGATCACTGGATCTGTAAGTACGCTAGTTTGCGGTTACTCTTAAAATCAATAAAAAACTGTTGCTATAAATGCAACATCATTTTTGACATCATACAAGGAATTTTATTAGTGGTATTATTACTTTCAATAATCACACACACACATACAGAAACAGCAGTAGCAGTTATGGTTCTTCGCGAGATATGGCCCACTGCAACTACAGCTTGCTAATTCTTAGAGCTATGTCGATAACTTTGGTTCTCTGTCGGATGTATTCATAACGAATCCTATCCTTCAGAGACACCCCATATCATAGCTCTTTCTAAAGCTCGCTGAGTGACTTTGAACTGGTGGACCAGCCGTATCGTGACTACTAACATTATGAGAACATATAATATTACTACAAAAACTGACACATTTAGTAGCTAGGTACACATTGAATCGAAACTCGTTCTGCTTGCTCTCAATAATAGGTCTGGGCGTTCCGTAACACTTAATACATTTCATTCACACAATTCACGTGCTACTCTCATATTCTCACTTCAAAATTTAATCATTATTGTCTCTTTCGTGTTGAAACAATTAAGGGTCACTCCATTATTGCACCAACAAACCTAAAGTCCACTCTATACATAAAGCTGGCAATAGAACATGTAGTTTTAAAGGAATAACAATATACACAAGCTCGGTACTTTTAATCCCGACAAAACGGTTGCGAATCTTTTTCGTTTTATATTTTGTACACATCATTATCATCAGCCTATATTCGTCCACTGCTGGACATACGCCAGAATGGCAATGGCATATTTTGTACGCATATTTTACGCATTTTCATGGATAACTCCATTCGAAGCTATTGTTTTCACACCATACACACAAACAAGTTTCAGACTGTCCAAGCTAAGCCTACATGACCACGCTACGATGACTTGTAACTACAAGTCGTACTTGTAGTAGGTAACTACCGACTGCAAGTGTGCAGGCGTCGTCACTCGCAGAATCCTAAAGCACTATCTGCGACGTATCAATGTGCCCAACCACTGCCACGTGAGTATTTCTAAGAGCAACCACTCTTCCAAGATTTTACGATTGAGAAGATGAATCTACGGTGCCAACAAAGCGATGTGATATTTTATATACTTACTTAAAACGAGCTCGAAAACATCAATTTCCTTCAGAAGCATGTGCTTCTGACAAGATTAATGAATGCATAAACACCATTAGCTAACAAACAAATACTTGGAAAACAAGTATGACGTACAAATATCGACAATAGCATCAAAGTTTTCAGTAATTTTACTAAATTAATTAGTTCGATACAAAATTAAATTCTTTGATTGATTGTAATTTTAGTAATAGCATAACAAAATTCGAAACAATATTACTATATAAAATTATCTCAATTACCCATTTTCGCGAAATCATACATTTAGATGAAATTTTAAACGTTGAGCGTAACGAAACTAAATAAATGTTGATTGATACCAACTCATAAAGCTATTTCGTAGAAATTTGAGCTTATGAAGTATGTGGTTTTATCCATAATACAACTTTTGATTTAATATCTTATTATTTTAAGACGTTGTTAACGATTTACGATCCTTGACGTCTTTTACTTGCTTGATACTTTTTTTTTATTCTACGCCGACGCGTAAAATTAAGCGTTATATTCAATATAAAACAAAATAAAATTATGTCTCAGATAAGTGCAAGAAAAATAAGGTAAAATATCAGATCAAATTATTACTATTTCGATCTGTCAAAGATTTACCTTATTTTTCTTGCACTTATACCCTCCACGCTAAGTGGGGTCGGAAAGCGTGTTTTTCTTGCTAAAAACAACTTTTGACAGCTCCTCTCCGCGGCTTAGTTTGGATTTGCGTTTTCGGTGAAATTTCAGTCAGTTTTCAATATAATATAAATAAATAAATAATGCTGGACAACAATTCACACAGCATTATCTAGCCCCATGGTAAGCAGAGCTTGTGTTATGGGTACTAGATAACTGATATACATAATACAATACATTACATAGATAGATATTTTTTATTATACATAGAAAACGACCAGAACACCCGAAACAAATATCTGCAGATCGTACACACAATTGTTCCGAGGCGGGAATCGAACCCGCAACCTCCTGCATTGCAGGCGGACCTTCGCCCACCGCGCCACATCGGTCGTCGATATACATATGCCAATGATATATAGGTATATATTATAAACAGGTAAAAAATCCGCTCTGTCTGCCGAGAAATTACGAGGCAGAAATAGTTTTCTGTAATATCAGAATACCACGACTCGGTTAACGTGGTGTAGGACGCCCTCCGACCAGGTGGGTTGACGACCTGCGAAAGACTGCAGGTAGATGCTGGATGCGGCAAGCTGAAGACAGGGCGCTATAACGCTCATTGGGGGAGGCCTATGTCCAGCAGTGGACTGCTATGGCTGATGATGATGATGAATACCTAGAATTGACAATTTAAATATTTTGGTCCTAACTATTAATTATAATGTGAATGTGACTTAAAGATAAATATTTAACGAAATTGAAAAGTTGCAAATTTTGTTAAGAGCGTTTATTCCTAAAATGCGCAGAAACAGTACTTTTCAAACCCGTTTATATCATGAACCACTTATCTTATAGTATATGTTATTTACTAATAATTTTAGGAAATTTTAGTGTCCAACGAGTTTGACTATAAAATATTTCGATTAATATAGTATGTACGCGTTCTATCAAGATAACTTGTGAGAGGTTTTCATAATTTCCCTTTCAGCATAAGTTTCGAAGCTCAAAATAATAGAAAATACTGACATATCTAATTAAGAAAAAAATATAACCTACTGATGAGATCCTTGGCTAAAAACTTACTTAGAAAGATGTTTGGTTTTGGTATCCTACTATGAGAAATTAAAATTCAAAAAATGTGAAATATTACGAATATTTCACATTTTTAAATGATGTTTTTACCGATATACCTTATTTAATTTAATATAATAATAGCCTACCAATAAAGTGGTGCATCTTTTTTAAAATCATACATTTAAAATTTTTATGATTTTGTTGCTATTATTTTTATACACTTGCTATGGCATTGACGGTTGTTTCTCCGTGTTGGTATTTTTCGTATTGGTTTTTTGGTGATTATCATTTACGATTACTTTCAAACATATAGGCTACTGTCTGTTTCGTACACACATAAATATATGTTTTGTGCACAGTTTCAACAACAAACATAAATTTCCTTTCAAATTGCTAAACAGAATTTCCTAACGCGAACTACGTAACCATGTTCACCGAGTAGGTACCGTGTAGGAAGGAATGCCGCATGCTAATATCGGCGGTTGAATTTGCATGTTGGTTAGTTGATTTCTTTGTGTTGACTTTGGCTAGCTTTTCACACCGAGATTGACTTCTGCACTTTGCTGATCTGGGTCTCACACACACACACACACACTCTGTGGTCTAAACAGTCACTGTAACAACCGAATGGCTTGTTCACCTATTATATATTTATATATATATTTACTTTCTGATACGTAAACGTTGAATAAGTAAGAAGCTAAGCTATATTTTATTAAACTTATATGTTATTATTTGCAACTTCAGACACACACATACAAATTACAACAACTATACAATACACTAGGAAAACAAACAATAATAAAACACAGTTGACTAAAAAAAACAATGATAAAATTAAAATCTAGGTAAAATGTCTGTGTGTCAAAAAGGCCTTGCCTCCGCGTAATATTTTTCTAAAGAAGCAAAAGCACTGATTTTCACCCAGACTCATTGAGAGCAAGCGAGTTTCAATAAAATGTATACCTAGCTACTAAATGTCTGTTTTTGTAGTAATAATGAAGTTATAATATAAAAAAAATTAAATAGAATTTTTATCAAACTACAAATAGCGAAACTAATTTGACTCGTGATTTTGCATAATGTAGTCGAGATTTACCGTGGTTTATCGTCCCCACCCACTGCTCCATCAATGTTCCCTTTTCAGTAGTTCTATCAGACTTTGCCAAAGCTTTTTGTTGGAGGCTATTTGAACCTTTTGTAAGCAATCAACTTTTTGTAGATGACCGCCATTTATTTTGTCTCCCGTTTGCATGTCTAGAAAAACCCTTATAATTTGAAACTACAAGTTTCTTTCTATCATCATCATCATCAGCCTATAGCAGTCCACTGCTGGACATAGGCCTCCCCCAATGAGCGCCATAGCGCCCTGTCTTCAGCTTGCCGCATCCAGCACCTACCTGCAGTCTTTCGCAGATCGTCTCTCCACCTGGTCGGAGGGCGTCCTACACTACGTTTACCGAGTCGTGGTCTCCACTCAAGAACACGTTTGTCCCAGCGGCCGTCGGCTCTTCGCGAGATATGGCCGGCCCACTGCCACTTCAGCTTGCTAATTCTTAGAGCTATGTCGATAACTTTGGTTCTCTGTCGGATGTATTCGATAGTTTCTTTCTATGGAGAAATTCAAGGATATTTCTTTCTCATGGAATTGATGTAGAAGATAAAAAGTAGCCTATGTATTATAGATCTTTTCACTAGTTCATTCGTTTCGGTTAATTTCTTCGGTTCTAATTTCTTAATCACGGAGGAGGGCGCTGTCATCTCGTCATCGCGACGCAGTTTAATAGGTACTTCTGCAAACGACATCGTTTTTTGTTTTAAATCTTGTAAGCATTGTTTTTGTTCCATAAAACGATATAATAATAAATAATTTAATAATTCGTTTTGGCGTGAAGAAGTTACAAACTCCATCCGTCCAAACTTTCGCATATTTATATTAGAAGTGTGATGTGATATTGTGACTAGGAACGCCTGTGACTTCGTTTTCATAGGAAATTCGCCGAATAAAATTCTTGTCAAATGATTTTAAGAACATTTCTGGATTATCGTAAAGTATTTAAGAATTTGAGCTAAGTTGTAAAACTCTTGAAGAGCTGTCACTCAAAGTTGAGTGACAGCTCTTCAAGAGTTTTACAAACGAGTAATCAACTCCTTCGTTCCATTTCTCATTAAAGTTTTGCCGATTGATTAATTTCAATACAGATTCTCGAATTACAAATTGGAATCGACTAATAGAATAGGTAGGTACCTACAGCTTAGATCTTTAAAACTACTCAACGGATTTTGATGCGGTTTTTTAATAGATAGTGATTCAAGGGGAGGGATTATATACCGTTTGACACATAGATTTCCACGCGAACGAAGCCGCGGGACGCATGACGCAGCTAGTTAAAAAATAAATAAATAATGCTGGACAATCCACACAGCATCATCTGTCCCCAAATAAGCAGAATTTGTGTTATGGGTGCTAGATCAATAATATAATTATTATTATATAGATATTATTTTTATTTTACATAGAAAACACCCTTCTGGGTGTTTTCTACTTTTTAAAACTTTATTGCGCTAAGGTACAAAGGGTGGGCTTAATGCCGAGGCATTTCTACCAGCCGACCAATATAGTCTCTTATAAATATGAATGGTATAAGTTTTTGAATTATAAAGTAAATAAAATACCTGAATTCTCCTTAGAGTTGTTAGAAATCTCCCAGAAGATGCAAAAGTAGCAGGCAGAGATGGCAGCCAGCGGTAGAAAGTACATCGCGCACAGGCAAAAGACGTTATAGATGAGCTCATGTTCTGGTTGAGAGAACGCGTTGAAAGACACGCACTGTTCGAAGTCGGCGATCGTTGGGTGCTTCATTACGCGGAAGACTATGCTCTGAAACAATATACACAGTTTGATATCTAGAACTACTCAACAGAAGTGAGAATTGTTTTTGATTTGTGGACAGAACGAATGGAAAAAATCCCAGTAGTTCTGTCAACAGAACTACTTAATAGAACAGGTGGGAGAAAACGCACTGACACAAGACCTCAGTGGACCTCAACGGTGAAATTGGAACTAAGGGTGCAGTGTCCACTGCACCCTTAGTATACAGTGAAATTGAACCTCCCTTAGTTCCAAGCAGTGGGCAGTGCACCCAAGGGTGCTGTGGACACTGCTTGGAACTAAGGGAGTTTCAATATCACCGTTTGTTAAACTAAGTTCTACTTGAAACAGATCATCGTGAGATATGCGCTGAACTTAGTATCTCATGTTATTCGCGTTCAATTGCAATGGTGAAATTGGATCGTGTTTACGATCCGTGGCCGTAGTTCAAGCCAACGACTGTTCTATATAGGTAGAATAGTCAAAATTTATCTGATCATCATACATTGCGCGAATTATTGAAGTGGAAGGAATTCGGTTCAAGTATTTTAGGCATTCGATGTCGATAATATGCTATAAATACGGCATATTATGCCGTAATTTTCCTCTAAACTGGACAATAAAACAGGTCGGGTAAACCTTATAGGTACATAGTTTTTGATCACGTAAGTTATTGTACAAAAAGAACAAAGGTACAACCTATTCAAAAAACAAATACAAAACCAAATTATGGTTGTAAGCGGATTTACAACAAACCTTACTTGTGTTGAAATAATACAAATAAGGTTAATCTACTTACAAGTGATCGTAGTTAAACCGATCATTAGTAGTTAATCCCCCAACTAACATAGTTTTTTTTAGTAAAAAGAAAACTTGACTTTATATTTAATGAAGATAGGTTAATTTGATAAATTTCTGTGAAACAACTGTTCAGAGAATATAATGAATAAGATTTCATGTTAATATACATAAAATAAAAAACCCGACTTTATTTAAATAGCTTGAAGAACTGAATTGAATACAGATTATTCTGATACATTTCTATACAAAAACTATTCAGTGAACACAAAAAAAACGGGATTTTATCTCTAAAAGTAACTGTACCTACTAACTTTATATTTATATCAATTTATTTGTCATGAGAGTCTCAAATAAAAAAGATGTCTCTCGTATTTCGTATTTCGAAGTTCACTCACATTAGGTAAGTACTTATTCACCCTTTAAATTGAATAAAGATCAAATTCATGCTATTTCGAAACCGACTAAGTATTAAAAGGGCAAGTAAAATCCGTGCGCAATGATGATAGGATGGAACCTAAGAAAGCGGTTGGTTAGAAAGGAAAATGACGAACGTTTTAATGTCTAGATAGACAGTCAAAAAAAGAAAAAAAAAGCGTAGAAAAAAATAGTACTTATGCAATTTTTTTTCAATAAATTTATTTCCGGCCCTGGTGGGGGCACAGAGAGCTTCGTCGAGGCTTGGCCTCATTACCCCGGCGTCAACTCGAGGGGTGACGACCCCTCGGTCCTTGGGTTTTGTGGGAATATCTTTTTTTTCCCCCTTCTCAATGTTTTTTTTTTTTTTTTGTGCTGCATTTGGTTTATATAATTTTTTGTTTGTTTGTTTGTTTTACTTATGCAATCGTTGGCCTCTAAATCTTCAAGACGCGCTTGCTAACTTTTTCTTCGAGATTTAGATAGTTTACTATCTAAAATAAACCCTATTTCTAATGGGAGTTTCCATTGTCCAGCATTATTTACCATGACAAAGTTTTATCCCATTTCATAAACGCGAGATTAATGGGACATAAAAAAAAAGTAAAGTAAGTAGTAGTTTAAGTAACAACTGGGTTCTGTCCCAATCTGTTCGCGCACGGTTCATACGTACTCACATACTACACAAAGGGGAAAGTATATTGCCTCTGCCCAAATACTAACTTCTAAGCCCTTTAATGAGAAAACAGACCTTTACAAAAAGGAGCTTTGACTTTTTTGTACTTATGTTTCCGGCTATCTCTGTTAAAAAGTTACCCCTCACACTTTGGCGGATGTCAAGCTGTAGATGGGCTTAGGACGAAAATAATAATCTCTGGTGTGTGTAAAAAATCTTATTTAGGTACTCCTATTTGTGAGAAAGAAAGTAGTTTGTGTCTATGGTTATCTTACTGAAACTTTAGTGAAGTAATTTGGAAGTGCCTCAAGTGAAATTAAACTTTGTTTTTAAGAGAAGAACTGCAAGATTCTTAAATTTAATTTCATAGAAATTAGGCTATAGGTTTTTTGTTTATTATTATTTTGTATAAAGCTACCTATGGAACCTAGCACCGCTGATAAGCAGCGCTTCTATTGGCACACGTGCAAGTTAAATGTAGTCTTTACCAAAAAGGCTCTCCCAATAAGGTTTGCTGGAAGAGAACTCTTTTTGGGGTTAAGTTCGCCTTTGTATTAATTTTCTAGAATAAGATTTGTATATAGTTTATCGGGCAAAAAGTATAAATAAATAAATAAAAGTGGAAATTATATTTACAAAATTTTAAACGACTAAATAAATAAGACACCCAAAGGGCACTGAACAAAATAAAACCTGGTTAAAGTCAAATAACTCAGTTTTCTTTGTCTAACCCGAAAAACAGCAAATAACACAAAAAAATACGGTAGAAAGACCAAAATGGTTAACCAGGGTCGTGAAAAATAACTAACGGGTATTATGGCAGGTTTTTCTGCCATTTTCGTCCATTCTTTTGCCGACGGGTGCCGAGATAATAAATAAACTAAGGGTTACATTATGTTTTCACTAGACCCTATAAATATACGACCTAAAATATGCAGCTTTTTGGTATAGTCACGATAATGTTTCCAAGTCATTAACTTTACTCGGGGTTAAAGAATTCACGCTTATCAAAAACATTTACTTGATTTTGTTTAACACTTTGACTGCGATTTTTTTCGACGACTGCAAACGACAGGCAGACTGAAAAATTCGTGCTGCCGCTATAGGTACACAGCGGTTGTGTTGCGCCACACATGCGTTTCGTTCGAAAAATATTACGGCTGTGCTGAGTCACACAGATCTGTATTTTCTCAGCCGCTGCGCTAGTGTGGATTTACGCATATTAGTCACTTGTAGAAAACACATACCGTGTGATTTCAGCACTCGAAGTGATTCTGATTAAAAACGGAGCTAGTAAAATTTAATTAGACACTTTTTACATATTGTGTCTAATTAATATCGTTACATAGTATATCATAAAAGAACAGCCGAGCTAGTGGTAAACATGTATTTTAATATTCGCATTTTACTAAGTCTTTGTCTTTACAGGAACTTTCAAACTTAATATTTTTAATTAAATACTCTGTTTTTATTTTGAGTTTACCACCAACATTGTTTATATTAATATATGTATGAAAGAAAGTAAATATATTATAGTAATCGTTCCCACGATACAGGCCCAGCCCCATGTGGGAATCATTAGGACTTCTGCTAATTAATTCTCTCTACTTAAATCATACCAATTCTAGACTAACTTTAGTTCTGTTTAGATGTAGTACTTACTTACTTACTTGTTACTTGTTTCTGGACTGGTTTCCGCATTATTTTTTAGATGTAGTAATAAACATATTGTTAATTTTTTCATAACAAACATCAAAGCGTTTTATTTCTTACAGAACTCTTGGACACGTTACAAATTTCAAATAGCATAAGTTAAACTACGAAACAAAGTCATCACTTTGATTTTTTGTTCACTTCAATCTTTTTTAGGTAAAGAAGCGAACAAGAAAACTTTACCTTGTTAGATTCTTAGTTTTCGAGTTGGAGCAAAAGTCGTCCCAAGCTTTTTTATCGTCTAGATAATCTGATACTTTGTAAAAAGCCTTTTCACAAAGGATATGATTGACAATATTTTTGATTTTATTTATTAATAATTTTTGCAACTCACTTGGAATTTTGTTAGATTTATTAGATTAAGATATATATTATATATATATATATATGAGTTTATAACCCTTACCTGCGGTAAGCTACACAGAAGGGCGACAATCCAAGCTGAGGTCAGCATCGACTTGCTTCTCTTTCTTGCAACCGCAAGTCTCAATGGGTAGATAATTGCGAAAAACCTAGAACAATGCAAAAATGTTAACCAAATTTTATAAAGACACTAAAGAGGCTCTAACTATATAGGGCATTGAGGGTGGTGTTCTTTTGAAGATCGTAATTTATGGCTTAAGCAAATAGTAGTTAACGAAGTCGATGGGGAAAACTTAAAATTCCATAGGTATAATTATAATATCGAAAGTAATTAAACGGCTGCATAGATCGTAATGAGATTTGGCTGTGGAGTAGACGGTATCCCGGAGAAGGAAGCTACTGCATATCTATAAGCTGCGGGTTGAGGCTAGTCTATTAAATCGTCCAATATTTAACTTCTATCAAAAATAATATCGAATGACGATAATAAAAATGGCTGACATTGGCTCCTTCGCATTTTCCTGCCAACATTTCAGTGTCAGTAACGAAAGAGCAATGTTTATGAAATTAGATGTAAGGAAAACTCCTTTTAGGCGCGATCAGAAATTCAATTATCTTTATTACTATTGTGTTTTTTATTTCCATGGCTTACGGACATTATAAGGCCACTTGGATCGGCTTATTTACTAAACATTGCTGGTTTCTGTTGATGTTTACGACTAGCAATCTTACTTAATAGGTAATGGGACATGTTCTTTGGAAGGCATGCAGCTTAGGGTCATAGTTATTGTTGCAGTAAAAATTAATTCTCCCATTGCAAAGGGAAGACCATCCTTTTCTCCTCATTCAAATATCAAAATGCTTTAATTAAATTGTTTCTCACCAGTGATTATTAATCTTTTGAGAAGTAAATAAATATCTTAAACCTTTATTTCCTCTAGACCACAGGACTTTTGGACATGTTAGAAAATTACAATTACGTAGCACGCCCTCCGACCAGGTGGGATGACGACCTGCGAAAGACTGCAGGTACTCGTAGATGCTGGATGCGGCAAGCTGCGCTATGGCGCTCTTTGGGGGAGGCCTATGCCCAGCAGTGGACTGCTATAGGCTGATGATGATGAAAACTAGGAAATAAAGTGGTCGCTTTGAATTTTTACTTTAATCCTGTGTAGTATAGTTATGAGCACATCGAGTCTTATTTCTAGTATTTAAATCAAATACGTGTAATATTTAATTTCATAGAGATTACCCAGAGTGCGAGTGCGTAATTACGTACTATAATAACAAAAGCACTAATATTTTTAATGCTGTTATAAAGCTCTCTTAATGTGCAGGAAATTGTGTAGGTCCTCAGGAATTTTAAAATATTAAAAATAACGCAAGAATAAATGTAAAAAAAAGGAAATATGAAGAGAAAAAGTCAGTTTAGAAATAAAATATAGTTACAGAAAATGTAAATCACAAGTTGATCCCCTTGGGGTGCAGAATTTCCCGAGTAGTACATAGTTTGTAAGCATTCTGTATAGAAAGTAAGATATTTTCAGGATATAATGTATATGTTCAGGTTAGTGAGGTTTCTACCTCTAAAACTTAGTAACGACTCGTTCGTCGTACATTTACTTCTGAACCCGCAGAAACTTCTGTCAATTTAGCAATCAATTTATTATGCAAATCTTTTGTACGAATACGAAGAAGTTGAAAAGTTTGCTGAATCGTCTGCTTGGTGTTCAAGTGAAAGTCGTACGCAAGTTAGTCTTACCAAAAGTTTATTCCCATCTCAATCAATAGGTTTCTTTCCGGCCCTGGTGGGGGCACAGAGAGGGGCCTCGAGGCTTGGCCTCATTACCCCGGCGTCAACTCGAGGGGTGGCGACCCCTCGGTCCTTGGGTTTTGTGGGAGTCTTTTTTTTCCCTTATTCTCCATGTTTTTTTTTGGCAGCATTTGGTTTATAATCTTTTTGTTTTATTTTTGTGTTTTTTTTTTCCTTTTTTTTTAATAAACCCAAGGACTCTATGGTGGTTCCGTTATTCCCATCTTAAAAACGGCTTGTTTTACTTGTTGTTCAAGTATACCTATTGTGTAAGAAGTGGTGGAGTTACAGTCGCTCTGGTTTTGGTAGGTATTTATTTTAACTGATGAAAAAAAGAAGATCAGGTCGGGTAAAACCGAGCCTTCCTGTGAAAAATGGGTTGGTGGTGCGGCTTTATAATTCATTGAACCTTGCCATTAACACTTTGACTGCTGAAATCACACGGTATGTGTTTTCTACAAATGACTTATATTCGTAAATCCACACTAGCGCAGCGGCTGAGAAAATACAGATCTTTGTGACTCAGCACAGCCGTAAAATTTTTCGAACGAAACGCATGTGCGGCGCAACACAACCGCTGCGTAGAGCGGCAGCATGAATTTTTTAGGTTAAAAAAAAGATCGCAGTCGTCGAAAAAAAAAACACAGTCAAAGTGTTAAGAGAAAAAAACTCAAATTCGCTTTCAATTCGAAGAATGGACTCCGCCCATAGAATATTTGATCGTTTTTTTTTAGAACGACAACAAATCATCGAAGACGGGTCTGTTCGCAGTGGAAACGTTAACGGCAAACTTAAAGAGTTTTCGTTATAAAGCACCATAATTTTGTATTATAAGAGCCCGCCATTACCAGTGGATAATTTGTTTCTACAGTCTCTAATTCTATCTTCCACAAAATTTCACCCAAATTTTATTATAACCTACGTTCGATCAGAGGCTAGTTTATTAATTTGCTAAATACCAAAAGAAAAAAGGTTTTCGAGAACTTGATAGTTTACGAAATACTTGATAGTTACTACAAATTCAAATGTTTAAATTTCTATGGGCTTACCAAATAAGCACTTAGACAAGTCAACATTTTTACCATAAAGTTTTATCAAATAAGATTAATTAATAATAATAATAATATTGCTGGACAATTCACACAGCATTATCTAGCCCCATGGTAAGCAGAGCTTGTGTTATGGGTACTAGATAACTGATATACATAATACAATACATTACATAGATAGATATTTTTTATTATACATAGAAAACGACCAGAACACCCGGAACAAATATCTGCAGATCGTACACACAATTGTTCCGAGGCGGGAATCGAACCCGCAACCTCCTGCGTCGCAGGCGGACCTTCGCCCACCGCGCCACATCGGTCGTCGGTCGGTCGTAATTTTCCGTTCACTTAAACTTTTTGTCTACTGGAAGAAGTGTAAAAGAAACCACTAGTACATTTATATATCATTTAAAATGTATAATACATATTTTTTTGCTTATCTAAAAATAATGCGATTTATTAAATATCAATATTTATGTAAAGCTTTAGCACAATACTACATTAGTTCCTCTCAATATCTAATAGGGTTACTCTCAGTAAAGGACTATCTACATATGTATGTATATACATGAAGTTTCGGAAATCTATTAAAGAGAGGTGTCATTTATTTCATTTTCTGGCAACGGCACTACCAGCCGCACTACCAGTAGTGTCGTTGCCAAATGAACGACACTACCGCGCCTATTTGGATTAAATTGTACAGTCAACACAAGTAAATAGCAACAGCTATCTTAAGAAATGTAACTCTTTATTTTTATAACTAAATAAAAGCAAACTTATGACGAACCACAATGAGGAAAAAAATTAAATCATACTTCGATAAAAAAAATTGTACTACCTTAAATTATAAGTGACTGACTGTAACTGTATCTCCTTATCTGAGTTTATCAAGTGCATGGCCTAAGGTTATCTCATTGTTTAACAGTTGCATTTGCACATGTAAGATAAAATCGTCGCTAGAGATAACTCTTTTAGTTCTTCATTTCTTCTATCTGTAATTCATCCTTCACAAAATCTCTTTTATGTATGGCATAATTAAGTTAAGCACCCATCTGTTTGAATCTCCATGATTGCGTAGCCAGTAGCCTCGTTTACTCAATAATGATAATATTATGCGAGAGATGCACAGATTGTAAGCTTAGTTTTGCTCGTCTTCATTCCCATTAGGGAGGGCTCACCGGGTAAAAATAAGAAGGCTTAGTTTGACCCTCTTCAAATCATTAGAGTCAGAGTAAAGAACAGGTTTCTGTCAGATTAGCTTTTTCTTCAGCATCGACGTCACTATGGCTTAATCGCAGAATGCATCATCATCATCATGTAATCATGAAGGTTATATTTATTACTAGTTTCTGTTCTGCCTCGCACGCGTTATTCAGGCTATTTTTATTCTATGGGGACTGATTAATGGGATAAAAGCCTTACCTACTGATATTCCTGGTCTAGACCTACATTTACATTCACACATTACACCTACACTAAATTTTTTTATGTAATTCAGCCCGATCTAAGTCCTAAGTACTGATTGTGCATTCGTTTACAATTACAAATTAATGAAGTTTTCGTCTGTTTTCATATATTCAGCGTCTCTACCGGATAGACAGGAAATAAATCATAGTTTGACTGTGAAAGAGGGAGATGGTACTAGTTTGAAACTGTTCCACCGCTTGAAATGCTTATAGATGGCTTATAGAATGTTTGTAGAAACACGTACACAAAAATGTATGTTAGTATATTTTATAAAATCTTCGTTTTATACGAACTAGAGTTTAGTTTTCGAATAGTTTTGAAAGATTTGGCTAAAAACGGGTTATTTTATTTATCCTATTATTTTTCAGTGGATGTTAAAGCCTATCGGTTTTTTTTCTTAATTCTACTATTTAAACTTGAATTTCGTCTTATATTATTAATGTTATAAGTGTGAAGTCTCCAATGGATGACATCAGTTAACATACAAAATCCTCCAATGACCTACATTAATATATCAGTTTAATTCTCAAAAAACAGTAAAAATATAAAATAATTCGAAGTATTCGTTTATAAATCATAAAGTTTGTAAATAAATCAAATTACTTGCCTATCCAAAGATATGCAGACCAGAACATTCGAAGACAGATAGAGCCCAAACGCTCTTAACACGAGGAAGAACTTGCAGGCCAAGTTTCCAGCCAGCCAAGCGTTGGTGGTTCGCCAACCGATCTGCAAACAAAAGAAATAAGTAGTTTTATTACTTAACGATGCCAAATGAAGCGTTTGGTGTAAAAAAAATACATTAGGCAACAATTTGTCACAGAAAAAAGTTTTCTAATTGGTCCAAATTTCCAGTTATATTTTGTATTTTTTTATTCCATATATTTTTATAATTTTTACTGAAAATACAATATCTCTTTGATTTAAATAGAAAAAAAGAGTGTTTGATACAAAATTAAATACGATTAAAAAAAAAGAACGGTTTAATTTTAAGCAGTAGGTACAGTTCATATTACAAAACAATGCGATAAATAAACCATATAATATTAAAAATTCGAAAGTGTGTCTGTTAACTTTTCAGGCTACGACAGAACGTATCCTAATGAATGGAACCTCAAGGATGGACATAGGCTACTTGAAATATGCGTGCAAAGCCATGGGCAGCAACTAGTCTTTAATATGTGAACGGAATTTATTCTGCTTTCATTTTCACGCAGACAATTTGTTCAAAAAGCTGCTCACTCTGGCACGATGTACAAAAAGTTTCTACAAACTTTTCGCCAGCAGCGGTGACATCTGTTTTGAACTCTGCAGAGCAATTTAGATATTCCGTTTCCCATCAAAATAAAATCAACAAGACCTCTACGAAACTTTATAGCTCAATGGACAAACCACTTTGAGCTTAGGTATCCATTCGAATGGAAACAGAAAAATATCCAACAAATATTCTGACGAGATTTCAAACTATTGCAAAAACGAACCCGTGCAAAATAACCTCTGATGGTTGAAAACAAAATGTACAAAAACGATAACGTATTTTTATTTCTCAGCCAGAGCGTGAGTGGACAGTATTTTTTTTTATTTCCTATGAAAACGTTTGCTTAGCAGATGCCTAGCATTTGCTACTATTGTACCTAAAATCCATAGTTAAAACATCATCATCATCATCATCAGCCTATAGCAGTCCACTACTGGACATAGGCCCACTTCAATGAGCACCATAGCGCCCTGTCTTCAGCTTGCCGCATCCAGCATCTGCCTGCAGTCTTTCGCAGACCAGGACCTCCGACCAGGTGGGAAGACGACCTGCGATAGTTAAAACAATAACTAATCATTACAAGTACCTATTTTACCGGGTTTTTATCGCGTTTAATTACCTATTTTTATACCCGTTTAAAAATATTTAATAACTAATATTTTTTTCAGTCTATCTTTTATCAACAGAAGTAACCTAACAACTTTTTAGCCCATGAAGCTGTTACGAAAGCTTTTAGCTATTGCGTAGAGGTTGGAGATGTTTATGAATAAGAGGGAAGGGTATCTACATGGTTCGCTGACCGTGATAATAGCGAGAGTGAAGATCGTATTACACGCCCACTTTATAAATAAACTGTAGGTTCTACTGTCGGTCTGGTGATGCTTCTGAGGTTTGGTCACAGCCACAGATCGTTAGTGAGTACGTGCCGTCGTAGTCATTTGATGACCCCTCGAGTTGACGCTGGGGTAATGAGGCCAGGGCCGGAAAGAAATCTATTGATTGAGTCATTTGATTCATCACTACATAGTATAAAACAAAGTCACTTTCCGCTGTCTGCCTATCCCTATGTAATGTACGCTTATCTTTAAAACTACGCATAGGATTTTGATGTGGATTTTTTTTATAAATAGAGTGATTCAAGAGGAAGATTTATAAACCATTTGAAGAATAGGTTTCCACTCGGGCGAAGCTGCGGGGACTAGATCGTATTACACGACTGTTTTAGAAATAAACTATAGGTACTACTGTCGGTCTGGTCATCCTTCTGAGGTTTGGTCACAGCCACATCTTGTAAGTGAGTACGTGCTTTGGTAGTTATTTGATTTATAACTGATATAAGGTTCTTTTAGAGAGATATATTCTTAACGGTGAGGGCATTATTTATATTGGGAAATTTACCTTGGAGCGGTTATCTACTCTGCTGGTTAAATCAGATATAGTCGTGAGTGTATCCACCTATGTTCGCCTTTCATTGTATTTTGATTACTAATATAAAAACAAACGAAAATAAAACAATAAATGTCGAAAATAGATGATGAGTCATACTTATGAATACACTAGCTGCGCCCCGCGGTTTCATCCGCGTTGTGATAGATATTTTGGATAATATACAATATGTATATCTTTATAAATTGTAGTCTATGTGTTATTCTGATGTATAAGCTGTATTATTGTAAAGTTTCATTAAAATCCATTCAGTAGTTTTTACGTGAAAGAGTAACAAACATCCGTCCATCCATACTCACAAACTTTCGCGTTTATAATATTAGTAGGATAGATACCCAGGCATGTATAAAACCCCGGGCTCCTGGGTAAAATTTATCTTGTAATTAAAATAAATGCATTCTAGGCTTCCCTAACATTTTAACCCTCTTCATTAAATGTATTTACAACAGCGCTGAAGCATTGTAAAGAGCCGCGGAGTATAATTAAACATGTAGAGCTGGATTTTAAATTATATATATTTGTATGTATTTAAATAATAAATAAATAATGATAAATAATGCTGGACAATTCACACAGCATTATCTAGCCCCATGGTAAGCAGAGCTTGTGTTATGGGTACTAGATAACTGATATACATAATACTATATATTACATAGATAGATATTTTTTCTTATACATAGAAAACGATCAGAGCACCCGGACCTAATATCTGCAGATCGTACACACAATTGTTCCGAGGCGGGAATCGAGCCCGCAACCTCCTGCGTCGCAGGCGGACCTTCGCCCACCGCGCCACATCGGTCGTCAAATCATCGTCAATTTATTCAAAGCTTTACAACTATTTTCACAAGTATCACCTAATACAATAGTGTAGTCAACTTAATTAATCACTAGTATCGAATTTAATAAAACTAATAATCAAATATACACATGTCAGTGAGCAAAAGTAATCCAATATCACAAAATGTCCTCAATAAAAATAATTCAATACATCAATGAGCAAAATAAATTAAATTGACAGTAATATACACAAAAATATTATTATTTACCATAACATAGATTGAATAGTATAGCCCTTGCGAACTCGCTCAGTGAACAGTGGAATACATCAATGGTTTCCGCTACCCGATTTAATACCTGTATGGTGCGCGTCAGAGGGGCTTTGTTCCTTCAATAAATTTCTTTACGGCCCTGGTCCCCACCAGGGCCGTAAAGAAATTTATCAGACAGAGAGCTTCGTCGAGGCTTGGCCTCATTACCCCGGCGTCAACTCGAGGGGTGACGACCCCTCGGTCCTTGGGTTTTGTGGGAATATATTTTTTTCCCCCCTTCTCAATGTTTTGTGTGAGTTTTTTTTTTTAATAATCCCAAGGACTGGTGGTTCCGCAGGGATTAGGTCCCGCGGAAGGGGTCACCATGGGCGGTCGTCTTCCTGGGGCCGGGGCTGGGGAGGCGCGATGTTGTGGAGGTGCTCGTAGTGTCCGTTGTCGGCGCGATCGTACATTCGACGCGCCGTCTGCACGACAAATTCCTCCACGGATTGGATCTGCAGGTTAGTCCTTCCGCGAGGCGATTAAATAAATAATATCATCTATAATGGAAGTGATGATACCCTATACAATTTCAAGCGATTGGTTTAGATTGTTATAAAGAATTTTCCAGAATTTTTATTATTGAAATGTAAATTGTGCAGCATTAGGTACTTATTTATATCTGTTGGTCTATAAATACATAATTCTGAACAATTCACACACCGTTATCTAGCCCCAAGCTAAGCAGAGCTTGTGTTATGGGTACCAGATAACTGATATACATAAAAATATATCTTTTATTATACATGTAAAACGACCAGAACACCCGAAATAAATATCTGTAGATCGTACACACATTAGTCACAAAGCGAGAATCGAACCCGCAGCCTCCCACCGCGCGTTCGCAGGCGGACCTTCGCCCACCGCGCGACAGAGATACTTAAAACAATATCATAGTATATGTACAACCGAACATAGAAGCTCCTCCTCATTTGTTTTTTGTTGGTTAAAAATACATTTTAGCGAAAAATAAATAGATAGATAGATAAAACATTTATTTGGTACTAATAACTCACATACAATTAACACAGAGAGATACAATAATAAATAATCGAAATAGGAAGTTACCGCACCGTAAACATCCTGTATTTCGTAAATTAACGCAAATATACGAATCCCTTGAGATTTTCCGGTTTCAAATCAAAGCTGACTGATAAATAACGTTTTCATGAAAAAATATTATACCAAACAGTGTTTTTCTTTCTTTGATCCAACAAACAAAGCTTTGCGTAGAGTTTACCATAATTTTGCCATAAAAACAGATTTTTTCTCCTTTCGCTCTGTTTCGGAACATAACTAGTCAATGGCCGGCTTGCCATTCAGTGACGGGTAGCTAGATAGAAAACAATTTATTGTACCACACAAAACAGAAAACAATACATAAATAAAAACTTGAAATAAAGTTATAAAGGGCGGCCTTATCGCTGAGAGTGTTCTCTTCCAGGCAACCTTAGGATGGACTGGACATGAAGGAACAATATGGACGGTGGCACTTTAGTAAGTAATTGGATAAAAAAAAAGAAAAAATACATTAACAAACATTATAGTAAATAAACAGATATGTACGTCTATAAAAACGTATTTTATATTTTTTTTTGTGGTGATTCTACAAGTAAGTTTACCATACTCTGCCCAAGCATTTATTTTCTTTGAATAATTGAAATAATAAAAATATCTAAAAACCTATCTATATATCTAATACTATCTACTTTAATTCTATGGTTGATTTTGTTTTATGCTGTCTGTATGTTTGTGAATCAACCACGCAATCTGTGAGCGCGATAAAAATCTAAGCTACGTTAATCCTAATATTTTCCGAGCCAATAGATTCGCATCACGTTCTTAAAAAGAATAAATAAATAAATAATAAATAATGCTGGACAATTCACACAGCATTATCTAGCCCCATGGTAAGCAGAGTTTGTTTTATGGGTACTAGATAACTGATATACATAATACAATACATTACATAGATAGATATTTTTTATTATACATAGAAAATGACCAGAACACCCGAAACAAATATCTGCAGATCGTACACACATTTGTTCCGAGGCGGGAATCGAACAAGCAAACCTCCTGCGTCGCAGGCGGACCTTCGCCCACCGCGCCACATCGGTCGTCCGAGTCTATTAAATTTTGCATTCCTTCATTCAGTCGAAGAAAATAAATGCGTGAACTGAGCATCGAGAATTGAGTCGGAACTACGTTTTAAAAAACACAATATACACATACACTCATACATTTTTTTTATACCGTCAACAGTTCTTACGCACATTACTTGTATGTACGATGACGACCGTTCTCAATCACATGAATGAATTAACACTTGCACTGCCCAGCTGCTGTACATAGTAATGTGCGTCCCAGGCACTCTATGTAAAGACCGTTAACCTCGTAACATTCCTACACGGTCAAATAAAAAAAGCGATTAAATTTAATATGGTGTCAGCTATGTTTTAAGGTTGTCGCAGATAAGAAACGCACCACGCAGCACAAAAAAATGCATTCAACATATTTAACTTTCATCATCGTCATCATTACCAGCCTATGTCCACTGCTGGAAAATGAATATTTAACTTTAACTCGTATCATTTATAGATTTTATTTTGATGGAATTAGATAACAAACGTGGCTGTGGCAGTGGGCCGGCCATATCTCGCGAAGAACCGACGGCCGCTGGGGCAAACGTGTTCTTGAGTGGAGACCACGACTCGGTAAACGTAGTGTAGGACGCCCTCCGACCAGGTGGGATGATGACCTGCGAAAGTCTGCAGGTAGATGCTGGATGCGGCAAGCTGAAGACAGGGCGCTATGGCGCTCATTGGGGGAGGCCTATGTCCAGCAGTGGACTGCTATAGGCTGATGGATGATGATGATGATGATAATGAGATAACAAACAGCTTGCGGGGGAAGCCATTTCGTATGTAAAGTGTATGTAAAGTTATCTTGTGTGAGTCCATATTTAATACACGTTTTTGTACCGTGTCTTTATGGTATTGTATTAATGAGCGCAGAGCTTTACTTTTACCCGAAACCACACCGCCTTCATGGGGTCGTTATTTGATGAAAGCCAATAAAAACGAACAATTTCGATTTATCTCGTCGCCATCGAATCTTTTTCCGATTATATTGAGGAACCTGTATTCTCTAGAATTCTAGATATGTTCAGTAAACAAAGGAATAATCAAATCAAAAGAATATGGTGGAAAAATAATTGGAGCAAATCACAGAAGTTCGAAACAAATCACAAAATTTCTGGTTTCAAAGTTTTCATTCATCACAATGTGAACGAACACCCTGTTGGGCGTTATCAACGACAAAATTAACATTGTAAAATAATAATTTGGTTGGTATGAAAAAAACTAAAAACCGACTTCAAATTCTTTAGTATATAATCAGATTTGAAATTTTTTAGGGACAAATACCAACATTTTTAAGACACTTCGGGATAATTTTTCATAAAAAAGCAAAATAATTTTCCAAATTGTTTCGATATTGACAGAGAAATCGACGAACATTCAAAAAAATACTTACAGCCGAAAATAGAACTACCTCTTCTGTTTTTCTTTCGTCGGTTTAAAAACACAATCCAACGGTATTCTGGTTTAAGAAAATAGTTATTTTCGCATTTACTCATTTATTATTGAACAATAGATCTTGTTAAACGAAATATGCCTTGCTTGTTTCGACGACCTTCGTAACGTAGCGGGTCGGATATCCTGTCCGCCAGTTTCGAGTGTTCTGGGTATTTCTAAGTATAATCAAATAAATCTATCTATTCGTGTATGTATTATATATTAATTAAATCCATTATCTAGTACCCATAACACAAGCTCTGCTTACTTTGGCAAGATACAGGGTCGTTTTTTGAGAAGGGCGATGAAATGAAGAATATGTCCGAAACCACGACAGTTATTATCTTTTAATGTCGATAGAAACAGACCCGAATTTAAAAAAAATATGTGACCCTGAATAGCGTGCTTTGACACGATATAATTTTCTTTAATAAATCGTATAATCAATCAATATTCAATATAAAAACAGTAATCTAGTACCCATCATACAAGCTTGCTTAGCTTGGCGCTAGATGATATTGTGGATTGTCCAGCATTATTCATTTATCATTTCGTTATTATTATTTATTTATCATTATAATAATACGCATAACTAGCAAGCTTGTCCTAGCTTTATCTTATAATGCACATCTTAACTGTGTTCCTTATATGAAATAACCTTGCTATAAAAATAATTGAGATCACCATAAATATTCAGTTTTGGCAGCGCATTCAAGCGATAAATCGTGTTGTTTATCCAAGACGGGAGAGGATGACAGTAAGTAAGAGCCTATAATGTGCAGGATTTTATTTATTTACTAGCTGCGCCCCACGGCTTCGCCCACGTGGAAATTTCTGCGCAATTTTACCATGTTTTCTCACCGTTTAAACCTTCCATGGACTACGACAAACTTTTAAAAACCAAAATCAGCTAAATCGGCCCAGCCGTTCTCGAGTTTTAGCGAGACTAACGAACAGCAATAGATTTTTATAGACTAGCTGACCCGGCCAACTGCGTACCGCCAATAGTCAATGTATGACAGTTGAACCCATTAACATTTTATATGGGAAAAAATATTTTAATTTTTTGTCAATTTTGTGAGTTTTTAATAGATATTCTGCTATTAGGGACAAAAACCAAAAACCATGAAAATCGAAGAAGAAGTCAAAGTCAAAATATTTTATTTACTTTAGGCTTACAAAATAAGCACTTAGACAAGTCATACGAGAGATTTAGGTTATAAAAGTGGGCAAATTAACATTAACAGAGGACAAAATATTATTTGTTTAATTCACATATTTAATATACTACTGTATGCTATACAACAATACAATACATAATAAGATAGGAGATTTTGTAAAAAAAGTAAAAACTAGTGACTTGATGGATTTGCCTGAAATTGCCCAGCTTATTGAATATAGTATATACATAGGTAGTTTCGTTTAATTTGCTAAAGATAAAAAAACGATCTATAGGCATTATTTATTGTTCATAGTCCGTCTGCGACATAGGATGTTTTGGGTTCAATTCCCGCCTTAGGACAGATGCTTGTACGATCTGCAAATATTGGTTCCGAGAGTTCTGGGTATTTGCTATAATAAACAAATATCTATCTGTGTAATGTATTCTATTCAGTATATCAGTCAACTTGTACCCTTAACACAAGCTATAATTAGCCCTAAGCTAATTAGAACTTGATGCGTGTATTGTCCAGAATTACTTATTTATTAGATAATAAAATTTCATTTATTATATTATTATAATTAATCACATCATTTTATTCGACGACCGATTTGGCGCGGTGGGCGAAGGTCCGCCTGCGACGCAGGAGGTTGCGGGTTCGATTCCCGCCTCGGAACAATTGTGTGTACGATCTGCAGATATTTGTTCCGGGTGTTCTGGTCGTTTTCTATGTATAATAAAATATATATATCTATGTAATGTATTGTATTATGTATATCAGTCATCTAGTACCCATAACACAAGCTCTGCTTAGCTTGGGGTTAGATGATGCTGTGTGAATTGTCCAGCATTATTTATTTATTTATATTAAGGTTAATTTTCTGATCCTGTATATATGCTATTATTATTATTATATCATTTTGCACGTCAAAGCTGTGTTGACTAGTATTCATCGCATGGGACGTTTTAGAATAAGCATACCAACTTATAAGAATAAGAATAATGATTTTCTTATGCCTATTCTTATAATTTGAGGCCTTTGCCCAGCAGTGGGACAATAATGGCTTAAAATAAATAAATAAATAAATTCTTATAGGTCGATGGCTGAAAATAAATGATTTGATTTGAAGACATACTCACCTCAAGCGGGATTACAATAAAAGTGACCATCATATCAGCTATCACCAAATGCGTCATGACCAAGTTAACCCTCGACTTCCGTCTCCTGGACCTCATCAGAGCCACGAACACCGAGACATTCCCCACGGCACCAATCACTAGTAACACACTGTACATTGTCACCACAAAATCTTGTTCCGGCGGGTCTAAGGTCGACCCATCGGAGATATTCAGACTATCCATAGTTGAATTCGTGAAATTCGATGTCAAATCCATGGTAAAATTTACACTGATACTTTCTTCTACTGGTTTTGTGGAGTCATTTAATCTTTGAAACTTGGTTTAATGTTATATAAAAATTAAAAGCATCACTCACTGATGTTTTCTTTTAGGTTTTGTGAAGGAAGTTACTAAAATGTTAGTTTAATTTTATAGGGAAATTAAAAAACAAGATCGCTTGATGTTTGCAAAGACTTATTGTAGTAAGCACTCATAACACCATTAACACTTTTACTAAATTTCACAAATCACTTTCTTTTCTGATGAATTATATTTATGAATTACTCATCTTGTATTCTAGACAAGCTTCGCCTTGTTACACATTTTCTCAAAAAAATTGGGCATTTTCAACTTCGCGACGCGGCCGTATAGTTCGCTTCGTAATGACGTTGCTACGCGTGCGAATCACGTGACGGCGTATCACGTAGTGCGGGAATCTACGCGCCGCCAGCTTTGAATGAAAGCTCACGTATATTACACGTATTTACTCGGTATAATACCCAACTGGTGTACTAATTTTATTAATAAAACATGAATGTATTGAGAACATGTCGATACAAATGTTGTTTGTTGTTTTCTATTATTAGCTCGTAACAATAGAAGAATTAATAGGTACTAACTAAATAAAGCACAATTTATGAAAAATATTATTTAATAGGTCAATCTTTTCTTAAAACTAACTTATATATATGGACTAGATGGAAATTGGTTCACAAAATGATATGATTAATATCTATAATAAAATGATCTCAAACATTCTTAGGGTATCATTCTCGTCCTTGTGTCTTAATGATTAAGCCTTTTGTCCCGGATGAGACCCAGACTCTAAAGCGGAGACGATAAGAGACGTTTTTTAGGTAGGCTGTCTCCACCGAAGCTATGTGGAAATGCTGGCTAGACTGGAGCGAAGATGTGTGCTGGCTCAAGCGGAGATGTGTGCTGGATATAGAACCAGCACACTGAGCTGCGTGTGACGAACGTCGGATGTATGTTTGTTGAGGTTGCACTAGCGAGGTACAACTCAAATCTCCGCTGCGTGACGTAACCATCTTGCTGAGCACAGCTCACATTTCCGCTTCGATCTTTCTTTGTTTCTCCGTATACAAATATGATAAATCTCAACTTGGTGGTCTCCAGTGATTCTGAGCGGAGACGAGATGTGTGAATAACGACGTGCTATTGGTGGTTTAAAGCATATCTTTTCTCTGCTTATATCAGCGTAGCTTCGGTGGAATATTGGCCTGTAGAGGCGTTTTCGAAAAAATAAAAACCCTTTTTAACTTAGAACTCAATAATATCATGGATGGATAATAGTAGGGATCTTTCGCGGAAGACGACAATTGTAGCAGCCTACTGTCCTCAAATTTCTTTGGCCGAAGAATACAGACATTGTGATGTCATGTCAAAATATGCAAGGTCAAGTTGCAGGGTCTATGCCGGTTTTATTTGACAAGCCCAAACTATAAACGCCATTATTTCAGTCCAAATCTATTCTATAATATAAAAATGAATCGCTGAATGTGTTGCTAAGCCCAAATCTCGAGAGCAGCTGAACCGATTTCGCTAATTCTTGGTTAAGAATATTCCTTGAAGTACGAGGATGGTTCATACTGTGAGAAAAATTAAAAAAATTGCCTAAAACAAATGACCACCCGGGCGAAGCCGGGACGGGCCGCTAGTGAACTATAAAAAACTTACATTTCTAAAAACGAACGCTAAAAAACGCCTCGTGCTATACCCGAGCCATTTGTAAATTAAATAGAGAAACATTGCACATACATAATAATGCTACATTTGACACACAAATGAAAATGAATAATGTTTATTTGGAACGACAAATAAGGGAAATTGTTCTAGGCTGCTCTTTCTCGGAACCTTATTTTACTGTTCCTAATAAATATACATGTATTCAAGTGGTTTAATGACTGTGTATAGCTATTGAATTCGATTTGTATATATAGAAAAATTATGTCTTAAGGTACAAGGAAACAGCTTAAGAAAAAACATTAATGAAAACTATTCGGCCCTGAGTCTGGTTGACGATAATAATTATCGAGAGGTGGTCGAGACGTCACCTTTTTCTGTGGGATTTGGTAAAGCACCTCTATCGTACGGACAGAGAACCACGCAAATCCCATAAAACGAAACGACCACGACCACGTCTCAAACTTATCGTCAACCAGACTCAGGACACTGACCCTCTAACCTCTATCCTTAAATAATATTTCTATGAAATAATCAGAAATCTAAATTATAATTAGAAAGAAAAAGTTAATATATTATTTTACACATATACATTTTAACATTATATTAGCAAAAATATAAATAGGTATACAAAGCCATATTTTGTTTTAACACTTTGACTGCGATATTTTTCGACGACTGCGATCTTTTTTTTAACCTAAAAAATTCGTGCTGCCGCTCTACACAGCGGTTGTGTTGCGCCGCACATGCGTTTCGTTCGAAAAATATTAGGGCTGTGCTGAGTCACACAGATCTGTATTTTCTCAGCCGCTGCGCTAGTGTGGATTTACGCATATTAGTCACTTGTAGAAAACACATACCGTGTGATTTCAACAGTCAAAGTGTTAAGTATATGTATATATAGTTTTCTTATAATAAAAGGTGAAATTATAGTACTTAACTGAAAAGTTTATAATCATTTTTTGAAAATTGCAAACAGTTTCTAAAAACAATAATTGTTTTTAAGAGAACAACCACTGCATGTGAGCTTCATAATATTAAGTCACTTCTTTAAAGAGCTTTCCTTTGTCTTATATGACCAAGAAATTGTTTTTTTTTCCTTATTTAATAATCTTGATTAGAGAATTAAGATAAAGGGCTGTTTTTGATATATTTGTTCATCAAAAATAATTCCGTATTATCTATTAAGAGAAATAGGTAACCAAGGTAAAATGGATCGACATTTTGTAGGAACAGTCAGCAACGAAAGTCTATTAACATATTATTGCAGTTTTTCAAAGCTTTCTTAAACCGAATCAAATGCGAAAACCACTATTTTGATTCGCTTATAATTATGATGCATGGCTTTGCTTTAAGTTTTTGCAATTAAAAAAACACTAGAAATTCCGAAGTTATTTATTTGTGTTTAAAAATATGAAACGTGAAGCGAGTTTCGTTGCTGACTATACCATAAGAATAAAATTAATTCAAAACCAAAACCAAGCATGTTCGTAATAATTACGAATTTACTTGTATGTGTGTCTACTTACCTACAACTACATCATCTAGCCCCAAGCTAAGAAAAGCTTGTGTTATGGGTACTAGATGACTGATATACTTAATAGAATACATTACATATGTAGATATATATTTTTATTAATCATAGAAAATAACTATTAAATAGTGTCGGGGACTTATACAATACAATACAATACAAATACGCTTTATTGCACATCAAACACAGAAAAACAAAAACAGTAAAGAACAAAGATACAGATGCACAATGGGCGGCCTTATCGCTAAGAGCGATTTCTTCCAGGCAACCTTTGGATGGACACGTAGCTAAAGTACAGGTATGACGGTGGCGTATTATAGACTAATGTTGTCTAATGTTGTGACTTATCTTAGCAGAAAGTTAAAAATTGTAACATAATAACTTATTAATTACAGACACGCGCTTCAAACATAATTATCTAATTCGAGATTAAAATATTAAAATAACAACTTTTTATATCAAGCTTCTATAATCATCTAAGAGCGAAGTGCATGGGCAGACAAATCCAAAGAATACGACGGCATTAAGTCGTTTCTCGGCCACTTTTGGCCTCCATCGTCAGCCCAGCTCGATGGTACCATGAACTTGCATTGTCACCAAACATGCATAGGTATAAATCTTTCGAAAGTATCATGGTTATGAACACTAAAGTCTTTTAAAACGGCCGGGTGATTATGTAACTCGCGACCGGTTTGCGACAGGCGTAAATTAAGCAACCAGTGCTGTCAAACGTCAATTTTGTATTAGAGTGACCAGCTACAACGTCAAAATTGGTAAAAATTGGCGTTTGACAGCACTGATTGCTTAATTTACGCCTGTCGCAAACCGGTCGCGAGTTACATAATCACCATACGGGATATTTACCATTATTTAATTTTTGTATAAATATTGGAAAACTCAAGTATCAAATCATAGTAAATATCCCATTTTAAATGACTTTAATGCTAAATTCCAGCTTAATCAGTTGAGTATTAACTGGCCTAAAATTCAATTGCAAGGTTTATCCCAAACACAAACTAGCAAGTATCATAAAAGCTTGTGCTAATGAAGACTTGACCGAAAAACTTGGCTTTTAGATTTAATAATGATCTACTTGTTTTTTTAAATATATATTATTAAAGCAATTTTCTTACATTATCACGCTGTACGATGTTAATAAAAAACAATTCTACGAATCGTTTAAAAACAAATTTTCGTCTAAATAAATATCAGATCGCCCTTTCGATGTGAAGAGGATTCGACGCAGACTTTCATTACCAATTTTCTGATCAAAGAGCAAAAAGCAGAAGATCACTTGAAACATTATTTTCGCAGAATACTTTCATTCTATGACAATAATAATTCTATAACAAAAAAGATTTTGTAAATGGTATACCTAATGCTAAAATGCAACAAATCACTCGCGAGTTAGAAGGTAAACTATAATCGAGCTGATAAAAAACGATTGGATTGTTGTCATGATATATAACTACAAGAATACAAGATTATTACTTAAGGTTAAAATAAAATAATAGAAAGAAATTACAACTAGTATTTACAATTGAAACAATTGAGCTAATGCTGACAATCTACAGGTAGCTCAACCGATCCATATGAATACAAGTCAGAAGCGTTCCTAAGAAAGACGCTGGCTGCATTGCCCCGCAAGAAGTAGAAAATATTCGGTTAGGTTCTTTGACTAGACATTATAACCGTTTTTTAAACTAAGATAGTATTTGAATAATAATTTTTATTGCATTGGAATGCGGCTCTACAAAAACAGGACGCTTCGGATATATTTTTGGTGTCTTTTTGATGGATTTCCAAAATAAATGTTTATACGACAAGTTTTGATCTAGGGAAAAATAGGGAAGTATGGTCTTTCAACGTGTCCTTGAGTGGAGACCGCGACTCGGTAAACGTAGGACGCCCTCCGACCAGGTGGGATGACGACCTGCGAAAGACTGCAGGTAGATGCTGGATGCGTCAAGCTGAACACAGGGCGCTATGGCGCTCATTGGGGGAGGCCTATGTCCAGCAGTGGACTAATATAGGCTGATGATGATGATGATAGTCTTTCAAGGCCCGTAGTACATTTTTGCCGCGAAATAATAGCACCGGAACCGCAAAGCGATTGCTTTTACAAGTTTCTCGTCTCGAGTCAGAATTTGTCTCTATTTTTCCTTAGAAAAACCTTGTCTCCGATATTCTGATTAACCATACGTCCACAATTCAATATAATATTATCTAATAATTAGCTTGGCATCGGCGAGACAGATCTTCTGGCCTGCAGTGACTTGTTGTTGCAAAAACTCCGTATTTCGTCAATTGGCATCAGAAGGAAGACTGGCACATCGTCGTCACGTTTCTGTAAAATGGCATTTGGCATATTGTAGTATAGGCACATATAGCATTAATAGGTTTGACATTCTTTAAAACATTGTTGTATACATTACTAGCGGACCGTCCCGGCTTCGCACGGGTATTAGAACCTTTGGCTACATTATTGGAGTTTTAGTAAGGATCCCTTACTTTTTTGAAAATATAATATAGCCTATGTTCACCACGGATATTTAGGCTTCCTAACGGTGATAGAATTTTTCAAATCGGTCCAGTAGTTTCGGAGCCTATTCGTTACAAACAAACAAACATACAAACAAACAAACAAAAAATCAAACCTTTCCTCTTTATAATATTAGTATAGATAGCTACAAAATTAGACTATGAATTTGACTTCGCTTACTCGTTTGTATTAACTTCAAAGATTTTAAATATCTGGGCACAAACAACTAACTGTGCCAGAATGTTATCACTACATAGTATAAAACAAAGTCGCTTCCGTCTGTCTGTTCTTATGTATGCTTAGATCTTTAAGACTAAGCAACGGATTTTGATGCGGTTTTCTTTAATAGATAGAGTGATTCAAGAGGAAGGCTTATAAACTATTTGACACATAGATTTCCACGCGGGTGAAGCCGCAGGCCGCACATTGGATAAATAAAAATAAATAAATCATAAAAAAAACATGGTTATGTAATATTCTACTCTATACTGTTCGCTAGTTGTAAAAGTTTTAATATACATTTTAAGTTTTAAAGATTTGTACCTGAAATAGTACTTCTCCTTCGAACTGCGTTAGGTGGTGTTTCCGGGTCCGTAGTAGTAGACCTACGAGCTTGTCATTGATTATTGTGTAGATCTGAAACAAGAGATAAGAATAATAAACTAATAACGATCTGGGGACGTTATCTGGGGTTATTATAACGAAATGAAGGAAATTTGTTTTAATATTATTTGTCTTTTGGTATCATTCTGGTTTCCAGAATTCAATCTGTCCATCATATTGGTGATAGGTTGGATATGATCATTATTAATCATTTGAGTACCCTGTAATTATATACTTTTTATTTATTGGACGACCGATGTGGCGCGGTGGGCGAAGGTCCGCCTGCGACGCAGGAGGTTGCGGGTTCGATTCCCGCCTCGGAACAATTGTGTGTACGATCTGCAGATATTTGTTCAGGGTTTCTGGTCGTTTTCTATGTATAAAAAAAATATATCTATGTAATGTATTTTATTATGTATATCAGTTATCTAGAGGTAGTACCCATAACACAAGCTCTGCTTACCATGGGGCTAGATAATGCTGTGTGGATTGTCTAGCATGATTTATTATTTATTTATTATTGGTAAATGCATATTTGTTATTATTTTTTCGTTTACGGTTGATTTTATTTGCACCATACCGTCAGCAATATTTTTAACTAGTATTCATTAATAAATTATAAAACTAGTTATGATATTATTGATTTTCTTGCTTTATATCGAAGATAAATCTATTGACTATCCTATAGTAAAAAATAATGATATCCATACGAACAAAGTATTTATTCCTAACTTACTTAACAAACTAATCACAAAATGCGATTTCCCAAAAATTTTGTTTTTTGTGTTACCTCTTTTTATGTTTATACGTGAGAAAAGCGCACTTAGCTATAGAAATCTCTATAAAATGAAATGAAATGAAATGAAAGTTTATTTTCTTTAGGCTTACAAATAAGCACTTAGACAAGTCATATTTTATACTATTCATTTTTATATTGATGTTCACTTAAATTTTTTGTCCACCAGTGGTAGAAGTGAGAAGAAACCACTAGTATGTTCAATCTCATCACGGATCCTGATTTAGCGATTCTTTCGCCCGTTCCTCACGAACAGCCGTGATATATCGGAGTGCTTAAGATAATAGAAGCTAAATTAGACCTCGTTCCTCCCGAGTGCGGAGTTTGCTTGTAAAATTTCCTGGAAATGTTTTTCAGTTATTTTTTTATAAAAAGACACTAACAAAGATGCCATTTTTAAAGTTGAAGGTATAGATAATTCTTTTATTGCACACTTAAAACATAAAACAAGCAAGATACAAATACAAATAAGTGACAATTTAGCGGTCTTATCGCTCAAGAGCGATCTCTACCAAACAACCGTGGATGGATATGGGGATCTGCGCGCATTATATTAATTTATAAATTTGTAAAATAATAACGACAAATACGTTCCTACTTAAAATACACATCACACCCATCGGTATTACTTTGCTATTAAATTTTTATGGTGCAGTAAAGCTTTAAATATATCCCTATAGTTGTTATTGATTAAATAACCCAAGTTTATTTCGAGCCAAACTAAACTCGGGCAATCATAAATAGCTTCAGACCTGCGCCGCGCACGTCAATCTATAGATTTATGATTGGACGAAATAAACAGTTTATTTTAAATACTCAATGATGCCAACTTCCGTTTCCAGTTTATGCAAATAATATTTATTTACTAAATGTCTGGGCGCTATTTGGCCGTCAATACGCAATAATAATTTTAACCGATTTCGAAAAAACTTTAAAACTAGGTTCTATTGTCAGTTTTATGTATGTTTTTTTACATAATATGTAAGTTCGTCGATTTCTCCGTCAATTATAGACCGATTTTAAAATTCAATCGCTATTGTATTGAGAATGATGCGTTGTTTATATGGAAACAAAAGGTGATTTCTATGGCATGGGAACTGACTTATGGGATAAAAAGTAGCATCTGTTGTATTCCAGGCCTAGAACTACTTGTATACAAAATTTCAGCCCAATCCGTTTAGTAGTTTTGGCATGAAAATGTAACGAACATCCATCTTAACATCCAAACATTCGCATTTATAATTAGTGTGATTTTATAAACAGTATTTCTATTTTATAATTATTCGAGAAAGTTCTTTCGAAGTTCCAACACTACAAATAATAAGACGGTCATTTGGTTTTAACTTCCGTTTCCTTATTCGGCTGCGCAAGCATTTGTTTACGTTTTGTTGCTAATTACGCGAGAGAACGTGCCACTAAACTATTCCAAATTTAAATCTTGGCGATCTTGAACAAATGGAATGCGTGACGTAATGTCTCTACAAAATACGCATAACGAAACAAAATAGATTTATGATTTTATCTATTCTACATCGATCTGTACTGATATTGCAAATAAATTAATAATAATAACTTTCTAACACATTAAAATATTAATTCTAAGGCTATGCAATTAGAACTGATTTAAGAATGAGAAGATCTAGTCTAGACCATACATCTGTTTTAAATTTCAGCCCAATCCGTTCAGTAGTATTAGCGTGAAGCGCAACCATCGCGCAAACATCCATACAACTTAGTATCATCACTACATAGTATAAAACAAAGTCGCTTCTCGCTGTCCCCCCGTCTGTCTGTTTGCTTATATCTTTATAACTAAGCTACGGATTTTTATGTGCTTTTTTAAATAGATAAATTGGTTCAAGAGGAAAGTTTATAAATTATTTGACACATAGGTTTTCACGCGAGCAAAGCCGCGGGGCAGCTTGTTTATAATATCTATCCGTGAAAACCTTCAATAAGCTTTTTAGTATTTATCAATTTGTTATTCTGTTATTTATAATTCTCTGGTTTTCCTTTAAATATATGTATATAAATATGAATGTGATTGACTCACCGAAAACAATTCTCCGAACGATATAACTTTGGTAGCGCACTGCATTTCCGGCGGAAGTAGGCTCTTGCATGGAGGTTTGCCGTAGTCGTTGATGATCTCGCAAAGCTCCTTCATTTCGGAGAATACTCTTGCTTGGGCCTCCGCCCCTCGGAACTCCGTCATTGATCCAGGAATAGGCCTGAAAAATAATATAGAATTATGTCAAAGATATCTAAATTATCTATGAATAGTATCCATAACATATAGATAGAGGTAGTCTGCTTAGACACACTTTTGTGTGTGCTAATAAAAACTTTATAATATGTGTTGTTTATATGTGTGTGTGTTGTACTGTACAACCAAAAAGACAAACATACCTTAAAACACATTAAACTAGATAAAATAAACTAAAAGTTACACAAAAGAAAACAGATAAAAAAACGCAAGTACTTACTTTCCATACTCCTCCCTTGAGAATGTGGGTTTGTGGTTCTTGTCAAAGGTTCCACTGAAGGCTGTGACCTTCTGCAGGTCGGTGTGCGCCTGGGCTTTCGTGTCGAATGCGCGGACCAGGTCTGTTAATGATGAGCTCTGAAAAAGACAGGAAATACTATAAAGCTAGCTAGACGAGTAGAGTAAAGTAAAAAGTAAAGTAAAAAGTAAAGTAAAAAGTAAAGTAAAAAGTAAAGTAAAAAGTAAAGTAAAAAGTAAAGTAAAAAGTAAAGTAAACAGTAAAGTAAAAAGTAAAGTAAAAAGTAAAGTAAAAAGTAAAGTAAAAAGTAAAGTAAAAAGTAAAGTAAAAAGTAAAGTAAAAAGTAAAGTAAAAAGTAAAGTAAAAAGTAAAGTAAAAAGTAAAGTAAAAAGTAAAGTAAAAAGTAAAGTAAAAAGTAAAGTAAAAAGTAAAGTAAAAAGTAAAGTAAAAAGTAAAGTAAAAAGTAAAGTAAAAAGTAAAGTAAAAAGTAAAAGTCATTTATTTGCAAAACACGTGTAAAAAAGATGACAAATAGTTTTTTTGAGTCAGCATGTTTGACCAATATACATTGGTGTGCAAAAATAATTAGAGAGTATGGCATGCAGGTCAAAATCTTCGAGCTTTGGGAAACTATTCTTATTGTCTGATAAAAAATAATGGAAACGTGAGTCATATTTCTTCACGTTTAGTATTATTTCTGAATTAAAGTTCGAATAGAATAATGATGAGAACGCTAATCAATGTTGAGTGCTGAACTACTCATGCTTCTCTTGTTTGGTTTTATTAAACTATTTATTTAATTTTAATTGCGGAACAATTAAAATTTAAAGAAATCTCGACGACGTTATAGCTCCACATATCTCCATATCGCGCCTTAGTAAAGCTTTACCAATTACGTCACAAGTGATGTAATCAATTACAACGAAAAAAATTGTAATTTTATTTTACAAAAACTATGCAAACTTTTTAGTATTAGACGACGAAATATGTTGTAAATTAGTAGTAATTAGTAAAGTATTTCAAGTGACTTCAATCGTAAAAGTGAACGTAATTGAACGTTCACGAACGAGTTGATGACGTCATATCCGAAATCGAGTTTTTTTTTGTTAAAAATCAATAAAAACTATAAACAAGTTCGTATGAAACTATTGGCTCATTCTATGTCCGGTAAGGTGCAAGGCGTTAAGTGCGAAAGGAATTTTCAAATTATATTGTTTTTGAAAATGTTGCAAGACTTCTGGAGGTATATTCAGATGTCAATCAGAATCAGTCTGCAATTTTTGAAAATGTGCAAAAAAACTTTAAGTTAAAGTGACTTAATACTCAACCTTAAGATAAAAAATTCAAAAATAATAAGTAAGTCTTCCAAGATCCTTTTTCTGTAGCCACAACGGTTAGGTAACTACCAAAAAATCCACTCTGTATAGTAAATATACTCGTATTTTATTTCGCAAAATGTACGTAGTAATAGGTGCAAAAACTGATTTAAAAAAAATCAACAACTAACACACACAGGTTGTCCCAATGTAATATAGCCATACGAAATAATTTAGAACTCAGTAAGTGCACAACACTGCAATAATAACAAATGCAAACTTTTTGAATTTTTTGATGGGTGCATGCGAGAGGCGGCGAAATAGTTTTCACGCAACGCCGTAAAAAAATACTGGTTGCTTACAAAAAACAAAATGTAGGTACCTATCTTAGCTCCTTAGCTCCAAGAACTATTAGTACCTTAGGTTTTTTTCCAATTCCTGTCCCACTTGCCGCATGTACCTTTAACGGACAGTATTTTACTTTTATACAGGGTGCTAACATGTGAAAAAGGGTGATTCTGGACCCCGAGGACTTGTGAATGAAATGTAATTATGTCGGATATGTTTTTATATGTATTTAACATAATACATTCCTACTAGTTATTATAAACACGAAAGTTTGTATGTACGGTATGGGTGTTTGTTAAAAACTACTGAACGGATAGGGCTGACATTTTGCATACAGGCAGGTCACTGATTGGTCTTTAATTTATTTTGTTACCTACTTTCTTTTTGTTATTTTGACGAAATATTAACCTTTTTTAGGGTTCCGTACCCAAAGGTAAAACGGGAACCTAATATTAAGACTCCACTGTCCGTCCATCTGTCTGTAGGTCCGTCTGTAACCAGGCAGTATCTCATTACATTACTCTAGATAGACAGTTGATGTATTTCTTCCAACAGAATAAAATAAATAATAATTAAGGCTTTTTGATCGTTACTGATCACTACTGGCAATAGGCAGACGCTTGAAATATTCACAGAATATTTAGTTATATATCTACTTTTAACATAAATAATTTAATTAAAATAAAATAATAGTTCAGGGGGGCTCCCATACACTGGTACTATAGGCTGGTTTTTACTATCTACTTTTTAAATGGGTTTGCAAATTGCTCCAGTCTAATCCTACGACTCGACGTATGTTCAGCATCGAAAGATCTTAAATTGAAGTGTGTTATGTCTAAATCAAACGGACTTGGCAACGTTCACGCGATATATAAATAAAACAAAGAACCGACAGACAGACAATGCTTGTATTACGTGTTTGACCTTAAATACCAGTCTGGCATTTTGCAGCTTTCTCAATGAGTTTCAGTTTTTATTTGCATTCTATTCGGAATTTTTTTCGGTTTTCGACAACGGACGCCCTCCGACCAGTGGGGCGGCTACCATGCTATTATATTATATATTATATATAACACACAACTTAATGCGCGTTATCAGCGTTATTACGCTATTTTAGCGCGGATAACGAGTGTTAAGGCAAATTATAACGCGAATAACTAACGTTACGTTATAGCGGGGTAGCGCGCCCCACAGGCGGTATGACGACCTGCGAAAGACTGCAGGTAGATGCTTGATACGTCAAGCTGAAGACGGGGCGCTATGGCGCTCATTGGGGGATGCAGACCAGCAGTGGACTAACATAGGCTGATGATGAGGTAAGTCCAGTGGCTTTCATAGATCGATGACCCCACTGCACTGATGGGCTCCAGGTCTCGTAATTATATATGTACAGAGTTATTGGTAATTCATTGACACTCCGTGAACTACAGGTTCTGAAGATCACCGCGAACACGTTTGTGAAGACGCTAGGTATAATAATAAACCTACAGAAAACGTACGATAGCTATTTATGATCTAGGCAATGAATGGATCAAGAACCATAGGTGTTTTTTTCATTACTCCTCTAAATAAGGCATAAACTAAATATTTTATTTAAAATTAATGCATTTTTACTTAAAATGATGTAAAATAAAAATATATCCGTAAAACATTGCTATATTCAGTATTTCAGGTACCTGCTTTCCCTCCAAGTAACATTCGTTTATTCCATCCTGAATTGATTCTCTAAGCATATTCAATTTAGTTCAATTCGAACAAAGCACATAGGCATGTTTACCAAACAGCAATGTTTGAACTTTAGCTGTTAAAACTTTAGAAACAGTTGGATTCCTGCCGGAAGACTTCTAAATGTTCTCATAAATTACACATAGCTGAACATATCACACAATGTTAATATGTATATATTTATTTATTTAGAATGAACCAAAAAGTATAAATGTGAACGATACAAAACGTAATAATAAGGAATATTTTAGAGCTCAGTGCATCACGGGGTGTAAGGAGGACTCCAACATATCGTGTCCCAAGCCTAACCTACGTGGTACTTACTACCCTGCTGGATAATGAACTAGGCTCTGGTGAAAATATCGAACCGTTTTCATAATTTGATAACTCATTAATTTTACAAATATTTTCCATTACTTGACACTGGCAGAAAAGTGTCCAACCAGACACAGTTGCCATTACCATTATCAGCGCATCACGTCGGACACCTGACCATAGACCAATTGACGCGCTATTCACTCTAGACGCGCGACACTCTATCTGGATATTCTGTGATCTGTGGGAGCGATGACGACATCTCTCTCGCACTTATGTACGCTGGTTATAGATATCTCTTAGACGTAAAAAATATGTACGTAAAAACCATGGAGTATATACAACTTCAGAAAAATAAATTCACAACAAAGACGTACATAAGATATTATGTTTACAAGGATATTTCTTTCGAGAGTACACACGATATTGTGCACTAGCATGATGAGATAACAGTTTTTTTTACGAAAAATATTATTTTCTCCTTCGTTGAAGTCGACGACTTTTCACGTAAAATATGATCCTTTCCTTTCAGGTTAATTTATTTTGTGGTGTATTTTAGAACCTCATTGGATCGTTATTTACCCTTTAATTGAATTATAGGACATTTTTCCTCCAACTTTTGACTTCTTTGAAAACGTTAATATTGTATGTAAGAATCAAATGGATCCAACTCGTTTTGGGTCTCCTAAATCCTAGTAAAATATGTATATCCTTCGAAGTAGAAGGCTTCGAAAGGTAGTAGACACAAACGTATTGCCAAAAAAATTCGACCTATAAGTCTTAATTTCCTATTCGTATAGGTCTTTCTGTCGTGCACTCATTAGGGGAGGCCTATATCCAGCAGTGGACTATATGTGATGTGTGCACGTCTATGTGTCAAGGCACTGAAGATTTTTGGTTACATAATCAAGAAAATTATTAAATTAAACATCTCTCTGCTGTGCAGCAGCATGTTTTTCCTCTATGGTCTCGTGTATTAGTAGGGTAGCCCAAAAGGGGATTTCGGGATTTACTAAAGCGCGGCAGATTAATATACGCGCTCGAGTATGTTCATACAACAGTTTTTTTACATATGTGCAAATCTATAGCCGCTCCCCACCGATGAAAGGTTACATTATTTAACATTTATGTAACATTTTTTTCTTATCATCTAAGCTTTGAAACCCAATAGGTCTCTATGACGCTCGAGTAAATCCCCATTTAGCTTCTTGGGCTCCCCTACTATAGATCAGGGTTGGAAAAAAAACAGTTTTTTTTATATTTTATAAAATAAACAGTTCAAAATGTTTAAAACAAGTGTTTTTTTTTTGTTTTTTTTTTTACTTATCAATTTCAAATCAATTATAGCGAATAATAAAATAATCCATTTCTAAACTATTTCCTAATTCACATTAGTTAAAATTAACAAAACGATAAATATTTACTTTTGTTGCATAGGTATCTCAGTACCTCTAATCTAATTATTAAAAAATATTATTATTATTAATCAATACAAAACACTTTACATACACCTTGTATGTAGTGTTGTAGGTAGGTAGAGAACTAGAGAGAGAGCGGGGAATAGGTACCGTACCCATTAATCCAGTGAATTACTTTCTTTCCACGGCCGACATAGGGACTTTCCCTGCGGGACTTTACTGGCGGGGAGTTACCTATGCAGTGTGCAGTGTATAAAACGGCCGACATAGGGACTTTACTGGCGGGGAGTTACCTATGCAGTGTATAAATACCACAGCCTGTCTGTGGTATTTAAACACATTCATTTGCAATTAAAGGTAGTTTTAAACCCTGTTTTTTTCTTAATATAAAACATAGTTTTATTTCAAACTGTTTTAAACAAAACAACTTGTTTTAATCATGCCAACCCTGCTATAGATAGATAGATAGATTATTTATTCATACAAATTGTTTACATCATTAAGTTAATAGTACCTTAAAGCCTATGTTAGGTTTGAATAATATACATAATGTATGTCATAGCGAGTTTTCATAAATTTTTCCTTTAGTTTACTGTCGCTGTATACACCGCCAGTGTCTTTTCACACATCTCCTCGCGCCGCTCGTATACCGTAGGAGGTGACTAGGGCTCGTCCATTAATCACGCGTTTTTTATCAACTTTATAATCCCCTCCCGTCCTGATACGTGGTGAGGTTTGAGACCCCCTAACCGAAATCACGTGTATTTTTTTTTGTAGATGCTAAGTATCAAAAAACATCAATAATATACAGGTACCTAAAACCTACACATTAATAACGAACCCGTGATATCTGTCTACTCAATTTGTGATATTTTATATTTTCTCCGAACACCCACCTCCTTTTTCCAGCCTGACGTGATTAAGTTATGTATATTATATATTGTAAACAAAGGGGTTATAAAACTAAATAAAATATATTGATGAAGGAATGTCGCGAATTCGAGTCCCGCTGAAATCGTTATTTTGGGGATATTCATTAATTCAACAAAGAAATATTGATTGAAACTATGTTTGTTACATAGTTTCACTCAATATTTATTTGTTGAATTCACTGGATTTATCAGAACAACTTGCAGAAGTTAAAAAAAAACAAAACTGAAAACTAGTCACCATTTCATTCGTCCCTCATCCGTTTTTAGAACTCGAATTTGAACCTTTTCGCTGCACGTGTGCAAATTATACTTTAAATAAAAAATAAAAATAAATAATACTGGACAAACACAGCATCATCTAGCCCTAAGCTAAGCAGAGCTTGTGTTATGGGTACTAGATGACTGATATACATAATACAATACATTACATAGATAGATTTTTTTTATTATACATATTATATATTGTTATATACATAAATTGTTTTTCGGTATTGTTAAGTTATTATTAATTCGTGTTTGTTTACATCAAATATGTTAGATTCCAGAACCCGGTATAATACAGTAACAAAATTAAATTACCCCACAGAAAACTAGATCAATTTATGCCTTCAGACGTTTTTCTTGGAACGCCATAATTTATGCCCGTTTTGGTATGAAAGATAAATAAAATTCTCCTACGTTCCTTCCGACGCTATTTTATTGGTATTATACAGGGTGTGTCAAGACTACTACCGAAAACTGAGGGGGTGCAATCAGACCAGGATTTTGAAAATATTTAGCGAAAAAAAAACGCGAAAAATATGTTGACCCATCAACGTTCTTTTCATTTTTTTTCTAGGTAAATACCCATAGCACAACACTATAATAACATATCTACCTAATTATGTAGTTTAAATAAGCAAAAAAATAATAAAATAAAAAAAACAGCAATGTATTCTAAAACGCTAACAGTCCGCCTCGCTTCGCACAGCTGACTCAGGTCAGTGCCCTGCCGCCGCCGCCGGCCGGTACCGACACGTGAAACTCCCGCGCCTACGAACTTATCTTTTCAATAAATAATTTGCAGGTAGGTACCAACGATTTAATAAGCGGCCATGCTCTTGAAAGCATACCAAGAATTTATTAGAAACATCAAAACTTAAAATACATTTTAATCTGTCTAAAGTAAGTAAGTAAAGTAGGTACCTACTTTTGTTAAAAGAACAGCTGACCCGCGTTTATTTTCAGAGGTCATAGTCCTGCCTATAGAATAGGTATATTGGCTTTCCTTTGAGAAGCGCCGCGCGAGCTCACCAAACCTTCCGACAAACAGGCCGCGGGCGCACGTGTAACGCCTTTGACCTTTGCCGACATATTGCAAAAATGTAGCGTAAAAAGAAACTGAATCTTATGTCTGTGCAATAAGACTCATAATCATAAGAGTATGACAGAGACAGAGCAATGCTTGTCGGCGTTGGCGGCTTTTTTCAAAGGACATTATTTACCTAATTTCACTAATATTTTGATTAATTTGTTTTCATTTTCTTCAGTACGCGTTCATTATCCGCACTGAACACTTGCGCGGTGCATAAAAATTGCAATACGTTCGTGTTTTGTTCTGTTTTTTGAGTTTTTCTAACTAGGCAGCATAGTTTAGTAAGTTTTCAGTTAGTTTTGTTGTGTTTTAGTGTGTGTGTGTGTGTCTAGTGTTTTGTTTACTACGAGTTTATTATGTTTAGTGCGAGGGAGTATGGACAAATGGTTGTGTGCTACGGTGAAGCTAGAGGAAATGCGTCACGAGCCTTGCGCATTTACCGGGATAGGTATCCCAACCAGACGCATCCGTCTGATGCTAGATTCTTTACGGCTGCTTATCAAAGAGTTCTGAATAATGAACGTTTTACACCCCTAAGGCGCGGGGGTGGCAGAGGGGTAGGTGTTCTGGTGCAAGAACAGGTCGTGTTCCTCGGTCCACAATCAGCTGTGCCAAGAACGAGGAGGAGCTCAGTTCGAGCCATTTCTGATTCGACCTAGTCTGCATCGGAATTACGTAAGTACCTAACCTACATACATAGGTACCTATAACTAACTTACGGCATTTGCAAACTTACGTGTACGTACATTGCTGGCTAGCAAAACAAATAAAAATGTTTAAAAATTCATATCTCCAGCTAGAATTATTTTTTCGGAAAACGTTTTTTTTTATTGGTTTTGTTTTGGGGTGCTGCACCACCCCCCTTTGTTTTCGGTAGTGGTCTTGATACACGCTGTATTCAATTTTCGATGTTTTTGCTAAAACTTAATAATCACTAGACTAGGCAATGACAGCCGTGCATGTTTATTGTCAAAGTAAATTATTTAAAAGGAGAGGATTCATTTAAACACTAGCTGCGCCCCGCGGTTTCACCCGCGTGGTGATAGATATTTTGGATAATATACAATATGTGTTATTCTGATGTATAAGCTATATTATTGTAAAGTTTCATTAAAATCCATTCAGTTGTTTTTACGTGAAAGAGTAACAAACATCCATCCATCCATACTTACAAACTTTCACGTTTATAATAATTATAGTAGGAAATAAGCACATGTGTCAGATTGCCTTGTGTAGTGGTCGTATACATTTTATAATTTTTTTTGGAAACTTAAAACCGAGATTTTCTTTAAATATTTTGGCTCTGTTCTTAATCTGAACCAACCCTGAAAGTTTAGTCTTCACTTATTGTTACACGCTGTATATACCTTCTTAGTTATAGTTCACAGTTTTTAAGCATTGCGGCACAAAAATTAATCTCTCGGAAATACAATTTGCATGAGGCCAAAAGTTAACCAAAATCATCATTATCGGTTCACGGTCAACAGAGAAATTGACGAACATACTAAATAAATAAATAATGCTGTACAATTCACACAGCATTATCTAGCCCCATGGTAAGCAGAGCTTGTGTTATGGGTATTAGATAACTAATATACATAATACAATACATTACATAGATAGATATTTTTTGTTATACATAGAAAACGACCAGAACACCCGGAACAAATATCTGCAGATCGTGCACACAATTGTTCCGAGGCGGGAATCGAACCCGCAACCTCCTGCGTCGCAGGCGGACCTTCGTCCACCGCGCCACATCGGTCGTCAGTATACTAAAACATACAATGGAATAAAATACTAAAAATGTATTCTAGAACCTTCAAATACTAAAGTCATTTAAAACGGGATATGGCGCATGCAACTGTGCCGAAATATTGGAAAACTCAAAAATCAAATCATAGTAAAGTCATTTAAAACGGGATATGGCGCATGCAACTGTGCCGAAATATAGGAAAACTCAAAAATCAAATCATAGTAAAGTCATTTAAAACGGGATATGGCGCATGCAACTGTGCCGAAATATAGGAAAACTCAAAAATCAAATCATAGTAAAGTCATTTAAAACGGGATATGGCGCATGCAACTGTGCCGAAATATAGGAAAACTCAAAAATCAAATCATAGTAAAGTCATTTAAAATGGGATATGGCGCATGCAACTGTGCCGAAATATTGGATAACTCAAAAATCAAATCATGGTAAATATCCCGTTTTAAATGACTTTAGTATTAATAACCATGATAGTTTCAAAAACCTTCAAATAGATTTATGAAGTGACCATTTGCACTTTAATTGAAACGCTTTAGATTTATTGTCTAAGAGAGTATGTGCACCTGTTTTCTTAGTGAATACTTATGCAATGACGGTATTAATTGGAGCATTGACTTTTATATTGATACTAGCTGCGCCCCGCGGTTTCACCCGCGTAGTGACAGATATTTTGGATAATATACCATATATATTTATAAATTGTAGCCTATGTGTTATTCTGATATATAAGCTATATTATTGTAAAGTTTAATTAAAATCCATTCAGTTGTTTTTACGTGAAAGAGTAACAAACATCCATCCATACTTACAAACTTTCGCGTTTATAATATATATTAGTAGGATAATGCGTTCTTTAAGACATAATCGTTTCACACCTAATGTACCTTGAAGTTTGAATTAATATTAGAGTTTTAAACTTACGTAAACAGAATATATCACACTCATATAATAAATGCGAAAGTTTGGATGTTTAGATGGATGGGTGAATAGATGTTTGTTTACTATTTTTTCACGCCAAACCGGGTTGGGCTCATTTTATATAGGTAGATGCACAATGCGTACTAACGCATTGTGCTATAAGCTGCGCGCAGAAACTAGTAATGATATAAAATAATAGCTTCTGCCCGTGGTTTCTCACACGTTGTTTCTATGGAAACGTTTTAAGGTTATTTATATAAACCATGGGAACTGATTTATGGGATACTAGCTGCCCCCCGCAGTTTTACCCGCGTTGTGATAGATATTTTGGATCTTATACCATATATGTTTATAAATTGTAGCCTATGTGTTATTCTGATGTATAAGCTATATTATTTTAAAGTTACATTAAAATCCATTCAGTAATTTTTACGTGAAAGAGTAACAAACATCCATCCAGAAATGAAATGAAATGAAATGAAATGAATTTATTTGTTAACAAATTTAACAAATAAATTCATTTCAAAAAATTTCGAAAGAGTAACAAACATCCATCCATCCATACTTACAAACTTTCGCGTTTATAATATTAGTAGGAAGAAGGATAACAAGTATAGAAGATATGATAAAAAGTCACCTATGTTTTATTCCGGGCCTGGCACTACCTGTATGCAAAATGTCAGCCTGATCTGTTCGGTAGTTTTTATGTGAAAGAGTAACAAACACTTATATATACAAACTTTTGCGTTTATAATACAATACAATACCAAAATTCTTTATTGTACACCATAATCAAATTAATCATTACAAAAATACATTAAATGCGACAGGTACAATGGGCGGCCTTATCGCTTAGAAGCGATCTCTTCCAGGCAACCTTTGGATGGAAAGAATTATATGAATTTAAGAAAAGGCAGGGGGTGTACCACAGGTTATCTAAATAAGAATACTAAAAAAAACAAATCATAAATATTACAAATTCCAAAATAAATAATACACTACTTAAATACATAAATAAATAAAAAGTAAGTACCAATATTCATTCTTTTGGCAGGAAAAACTCCTTGACGTGAGCTTTAAAGACAGGCAAGGATATAGTTTTTCTAATGGACTCTGGAAGTGCATTCCACAACCTTATGGCCTGGATGGAGAAGGATTTGTCGTAGAAACTGGTTTTATGAGGTGGCATATTCAAATCCAGATTTTCTGACGACCGGAGGACACACATATAATATTAGTAGTATGGAAAAAATGCTCTCGGCCATGACACCTACACATCGTAGAACATATAAGAGAACACCTGAGGTGGTTGTGAAAAAAGTTATTGACTTATATCCATTACAATTTACTGCTTTCGTATATTATATGGGTTCCTGTCATATTTGATTGAGTATCTGTCAATAGGGGCTTAGGAAAGGTATAAAAATAACTAATATGATGACGACCACTGTGGCGCGGTGGGCGAAGGTCTGCCTGCGATGCGGGTACGATTCCCGCCTCTGGCCAAATGCTTGTACGATCTGCGGATATTGGTTCAGGGTGTTTTGTTCGTTTTCTATGTATAACAAAATATATCTATTTATGTGTATTGAAGTTATCTAGTACCCACAACACAAGTTCTGCTTAGCTGGGGGTATATGCCGGGAATAATCCGGCATTATTTATTTATATGCGTCGTCACGCAGCAAACCAAAAGTTCGGCCGGGTGATTATGTAACTCGCGATCGGTTTGCGACAGGCGATAATTAAGCAATCAGTGCTGTCAAACGTCAAAATTGGTCAAAATTGGCGTTTGACAGCACTGATTACTGAGACTGAGTTACATAATCACCATACGGGAAGTAGAAGATCCTTTCATAATTTTGACATGACTATAAGTGTCCGTGATAAGAGAGAGAGAGAGAATAGAGGGAGAGACTACTACTACTTTCTCTTAGAGACCCTTAATAAGAGCCCTCAATTCTTGCGCTAAACATCGACAAATAGCTTACTCGTACCTTTTTAGCGATTTTCTGAAAATTCTCAATCTTTATCGAACTCGTAACATCTGTAGTACAAGAAAGTATAGTTCATAGTTCTTAAAGGAGGATATATAAAAAACAGCTCTAATCGGTGGTTTTCATGAAATATTTATAACTAGACTATGCCTGCGGCTTTGCACGCGTTTTTGGAAACAATTATACCAAATAATGGATAATACTTTCATCTTAAATATTGCAGACAATTTACTCAAAGAAGACTTCAATTTGATTGTAAAAACGATTTAAACTGCATTCAAAGTTTTTTTTAATAATCGCATGTCTGATCCGGAGTCGAACCCGCATTCAATTGGTGTTTTGTGTTATTTTTTCAGTAAATTGGTGTTCATAATATTAATGGTGGAAAAAATCCTAGAATGAAACTAATTAATACCTACACACCCTCCTCGGTGTAAAAGCTCGAACTTAAAATTAAATACAGCAAAATATTTGTAAGGTACTTATATAATAAAATTTTTAGTCACGGCCCTGATTTTACTTTGGTAATATCTCATATTGACTTATCTCGAATATCGAATAATTGATCTGTGAAGCGAAATCCAGCAAATATTGGAATCCGGTTTTTAGAAAATTCCGGGTTCGAATCACTTTCTAAGAACATGAAAACAAAGTGCTTATGATTACGATATCTCAAGTTTACCTAATATACCTACAAATCACAACAGTTGCATTTTGGTTCTCAAATCCTAGATGTAGATGACTTTAGTAGATGGCTTTTAAAAAGTCTTCCAGATCGAATAAGGTACACACGAGTATTGCATTTGCCCAATTTGTAAGGACATGATTGGGTAACCTATCTTTGTAAATGTTTAGTAAGCACCAATACCAATACGCCCATTTTAGGCTAGATGCAACGAAGAAGAGAATAAGCAAATTGAAATTCCATTTCCTTTGCTTACAGAGTTTCTAATGCATGCTGAATTTATTCCTGTGAGTGCTAAACTAAGGCCACGTTCACTTTGGGCACGTTTTCGTCCGAATTTGATTTGCGCGGAAACGTACGGTTACGCACGAATGATCCCGACCTTCCAAGGACTCTGGGAGTGCTTAGATGGCATGCTATTACGTCGTACGGTAGGATGACGACCTGCGAAAGATTGCAGGTAGATGCTGGATGCGTCAAGCTGAAGACAGGGCGTTGTGGCGCTCATTGGGGGAGGCCTATGTCCAGCAGTGGACTAATATAGGTTGATAGATAGATAGATATATTTATTTATTGATACAAATTTGTTACAGTTTATATATAGATAGCATCTTGAATCCTAACATAGGTTAATCTAGACACTTAGAGTTCTCTTAACAATAATACGATTAAAATTTAAATTAATGGTAGCATCATCGGTATTTAGCGGGGTAGGCAGTCACGCAAACAAGCATAGTGATTTCGCTGTCCGCTGCATGGCTTGGCAGCCGCACACAGGCGATCCACCAATCATGAGCGAGCAACGACTCCACTGCGCCTGAGTTTAGCTACAGGATGCTCCTTTATTGTTAAATATAAGTTTAGGTAAAGATATGCTAGCTTGAAATATAAAAATAATTAAATAAATGTTAAGATAAATAATATTTTATTAATAAGTTTTTAATATTGGTTTGGTTAATTTTATTTTTAATTTATATTGGTAGGTTATTTATCAAATAAGGAATTAAGTAATGAGAGGTCCGTTTGCCGTAAAAATTATTAAATTTTGGTGTATTTAGCTTTTTTTCTGTTATGCTTCTAGTGATTATAGTGTGGCTTTTATAGGTAGTTGAATATCTGATGATAATGATGAGGTACGTAGATGGTTTTACTTTCGACATCCGAATACAATGCAAATTGTTTTGATTTTAATACGCATTCAGTTGAACCTAAAGTGGACACAATGGATGTTGAAATGTTATTCATTGACTAGACGGACATAAATGTTTATAGGATCAAAGTTATACTAAAAATTAAATATTCCATTATAATTATGAAATTCACTATATTATGGAGTTATATATTTTTTATTTATGAGATGGTTATCTTGAACACCATGATTGAAATAATAGAAAAATATTAAAATAAATAATTAAAGTTATATTTATTTTAAAAATGTATTATATATTATTATTCGCAGCAAATATAAATAAATAAATAATGCTGGACAATTCACACAGCATTATCTAGCCCCATGGCAAGCAGAGCTTGTGTTATGGGTACTAGATAACTGATATACATAATACAATACATTACATAGATAGATATTTTTTATTATACATAGAAAACGACCAGAGCACCCGGAACAAATATCTGCAGATCGTACATACAATTGTTCCGAGGCGGGAACCCGCAACCTCCTGCGTCGCAGGCGGACCTTCGCCCACAGCGCCACATCGGTCGTCGAAAATATGATTTCACGAACGCGATTTTACCGGGACAATACCTATTTGACTGCGAAAAACGTATTCAGTGTGCGTACTCAATTAGTACTCGTACGAACAGATTCATGTCCAGAGTGAGCGCGCCCTAAATCTTACTTTTAGCACGTTTGATAAGGTTAGATCGCATTCTAAAACAGCATCATCAACTGATGTATGCAGTCAATAAAGTATTAATAACTAAACACTTGCTTGCTAAATGTCAGCTGCATAACAAATTGTATATATATAGAAAGAGATATACATTACATTATATTATAACTAGCTGCGCCCCGCGGCTTCGCCCCCGTGGAAATCCATATGTCCAAATGGTTAAAATTAAATGATAAAAAGTATCCTATGTTAGACTCCGGGTTCTAAGCTACCTCTCCACCAATTTTTAGCTAAATCGGTTCAGCCGTTCTCGAGTTATAAGTGTTGTAAAAAACACGACTTTCTTTTATATACAATAACTTTTTTCACAACCTGAGGTGGTTGTGTGAGGTGTTCTCTTATATGTTCTACGATGTGTAGGTGTCATGGCCGAGAGCATTTTTTCCATACTACTAATATTATAAACGCGAAAGTTTGTATGTATAAGTGTTTGTAACTCTTTCACATAAAATTTACCGAACAGATCAGGCTGACATTTTGCATACAGGTAGTGCCAGGCCCGGAATAAAACATAGGTTACTTTTTATCATATCTTCTATACTTGTTATCCTACTTCCTACTAATATTATAAACGCGAAAGTTTGTAAGTATGGATGGATGGATGTTTGTTACTCTTTCACGTAAAAATTACTGAATGGATTTTAATTAAACTTTACAATAATATAGTTTATACATCAAAAATGAAATGAAATGAAATGAATTTATTTGTTAAATTTTTTAACAAATAAATTCATTTCATTTCATTAATTTCATTTCATTTCATCAAATCGGTCCAGTAGTTTCGGAGCCTATACAAACAAACAAACAACCAAAAAATTCAAATCCTTTCCTCTTTATAATTAATATTATAAAGAGGAAAGGTTTGATTTTTTGGTTGTTGTGTACTCCACAATTCTCCAACTAATCTATACTAATGTATAGATTAGTTGGAGAATTGTGGAGTCCATTGGTTCCTGAAACACAGTTTTTTTACTAGTTCAGGAGCCTATAGACTCGTATTGCCTGTTTCACTGTCTATTTCGTCAATAAATAATATTTATTCTTTACTTTATACCTACCTACTCAGCTTTAGAATCCAAGATATTTTATGTCAACAAATGAATGAAAACTTCACAAAAATAGTTAATAATAACAGGGAAAAATTGGGAAGGTGAAGGCAAACAGCAACCATGGACGACCGATGTGACGCGGTGGGCGAAGGTCCGCCTGCGACGCAGGAGGTTGATTCCCGCCTCGGAACAATTGTGTGTACGATCTGCAGATTCCGGGTTCCGAGTTCCGGGTGTTCTGGTCGTTTTCTATGTATAATAAAAAATATCTATCTATGTAATATATTGTATTATGTATATCAGTTATCTAGTACCCATAATACAAGCTCTGCTTACCATTTGGCTAGATAATGCTGTGTGAATTGTCCAGCATTATTTATTTATTTATGGAAAGGATAAACTTCAACGTTTAGGAAAAGTTTTGAATTTATTACATTTATCAAAGAGCGCGTGCGATACTTGTTCGTCATCTACTATCGCCATATACTCGTACGTACGAGTACACCCAAGTACATGTATCCCTTTTAACTGGCATGAAATTCCTGAAATTCCTCCTCAGAGCGTAGACGGAAACATGACTCACTAATGCACGTCAAAACGGCAATCATTCAAACACAAATGAGTCGAGCGCAAGGCCGCTCCGGCGCAGGGCCAAGTTCACCTCGTCTCTCCCGGGGTTCTAATTATATGAGACTGTCTTGACGAATGTCCGGAAAATCTTTGTGTTCATTTCGCAGCTTTGCCTTACTTTAGTTTCGCTAAGGTTAGGGACTTTGTCAATTGTAAGTCATCATCATCAGTCTATGTATATTAGTCCACAGCTGGACATAGGCCTCCCCCAATGAGCGTCATAGCGCCCTGTCTTCAGCTAGCCGCATCCAGCATCTACCTGCAGTCTTTCGCAGGTCGTCATCCCACCTCGTCGGAGGGCCTCCTACACTACGTTTGCCGAGTCGTGGTCTCCAGACGAACACGTTCGCCCCAGCGGCAGTCGGTTCTTCGCGAGATATGGCCGGCCCACTGCCACTTAAGCTTGCTAATTCTCACTACTCTCCTAATTTCAATTGTAAGTGAGGCCGAGGAACTCATAGGCACAGCTTTTTTACTTTTCTTCGGCTGTACTTAGGCAATATGAACGATTGCGGAAGTAAAACGTCCTGTTCTTATTTTAGAAGTCTTATTCTTCTACCATAATATAGTAACATAACAGTATCGAGACGAAACTAAGTCGTTATAATAAGTGAATGTGTTATGTTGATGGCTTGGTGTGTTTTTTCTAAGTATTTTATAATGATAAACGTAATTATTTTATAAAGGATTACCGTTATAATTTAGTAGAATAATATATCGGTTATTTAGATGATGCATTAGCGACTATGACGATAAGACCACCCTTTATTATTCCACGTTTTGCAGCATATCTTTATGTATTGTATTTTCTCTTTTGTGGTGCAATGAGATTATATTCTATCTATCGTGAACTCTATTACTGAAGATGACACATAGGTACATATTTTATTACCTTAAATGTTACCTACCTATAGTTTTATAGTTTTGCTTCTCGTACCTATGTATGCCAAAATATGATATCGACTATTCACAAAAATGTGTAGAGTATACAAACGGAAAGATTTAATTTAATATACAGCGTCTGTCTTATTGATAAAAACGTTTGGCACAAAGCCATTTCATTGCATTATCTTTACGAGATTCCTCAGGCGTTACATTCAAAGGAATGTTTGAATAATACATGAAATTTTCAGCAGATAATCAAATTATTGTTGCTTGTTGTCTTCACGAGTTTCAGGATTATTTTTCGTATTTTGTTCGTAGCTCATCATAGCGATATTTTCTAATTTAAGACGTCAACGTAGGGAATCTCAAACACTGTTATATTTATTGTGAATTAAGTTAAAGAAATACATATTTTGTATTTGTATTTTTATAACGAAGAATAAATATATCAGGCGGTCGACCCGCCTGATATACATATATATGTATATCAGGTTACATCCACATATCCACGGTATCAGAGTTTGCAACTTTGTATCCCATAGTCAACTTCTACGACAATGACGATGAACAAAAACGAAGACCAGAGTGGAGCAGGAAAAAGCGATATAGACTATCCTTTCTGAAATTCAATTTCAGTTATATATAAAAAATATTTTAAATATAATATAATACTAAGTAATAGTAGGCACCCCAAAATAAAAGTAATATACAGCGATAAATATGACCTAAAATAACATTAGAAGATACTAATGATGTTATCATTATTGTATCTTCTAATGTTATTTTAAGTTTGTCCTAGCATTTTATTAGAAGAGTTAGAAGAGAATGGAATTCTCTTCTCGAAACAAAATACATCCACGCCAATGTCTTCTTTTTGATTTCTTGTACGCATTGACGTACGACACTACATCCCTAATCGAAGAATGACGAATTATACAATTACGCATCACATGGCTTCTTTTCCAAACTCTCATCGACCACAACCGTTTTGTCATCAATTTGGAGTATTTACCTCAAACTCGGAATATCGTGCGTTGAGCCTAGAGGGATATCCCATGACAAATAGCGTGACCTACAAACGTCGCGTGGTAAATCGTGCTAATGATAAGCCTTTAAACCAATTTGAAACGAAAGACACCGTTTGACTGTAGCCCTACCACTTCCATTTTGATTGAAAAGTGGCATGTGCTTAGTTATCTACAATTTTAATCTTTTTGTAGATATGAGGACGGTTCAGCATGATTTAATTCTATACCCCATGACAAATAGCGTGACCTACAAATGTGGCGTGGTAAACCGTGCTAATGATAAGCCTTTAAACCAATTTGAAACGAAAGACACCGTTTGACTGTAGCCCTACCACTTCCATTTTGATTGAAAAGTGGCATGTGCTTAGGTACCTACAATTTTAATCTTTTTGTAGATATGAGGACGGTTCAGCATGATTTAATTCTATACCCCATGACAAATAGCGTGACCTACAAATGTGGCGTGGTAAACCGTGCTAATGATAAGCCTTTAAACCAATTTGAAACTAAAGATATCGTTTGACTTTAAGCCACTTTCATTTTGTTTGAAAAATGGCATGAGCTAAGGTATCTAACAATTTGAAGATTTTTCTAGTTATGAAGCCGCTTCAGCAAAATTTTATTCTGGTTTCAGGCTTTGTACTTTCTTTCAAGGATGTCAGATTTCAAAAACTTTATTTCTTTACCGATAAAAATTAAGTCAAATTAAATTCCATAAATTATTATCAAACAAAAAATAAGGTGTTCTTGAGTTTTTCTTTTGAGGTGTTCTATTGTTTGTTTGTGTTTACAAAAAATAAAACACATAATAGCACGTCAAAGCATTACACTCCTATTAATAGAGTATGAGAGAAGTGCTTCGTCAGATAAAAGCATCGTAGTTAATTCTATGTGACAACATGATGCAGCCCCAGTTAAGGGTTAATCCTATTAATGCACATGAACTAGCATTCCTGCATGCACTTAACAACCTTGCAATAGAAACCTTACCCTCGACCGTTTCTGAATGGGATCATCCCCAGGAATCGTCAGGAAATTTCCACTCATTGTCACTTTAAAACACAGATCACAGATTCGTTTTTAATTATAACGCGGAACACGTGCGTACGAGTCGACGTCCAGTTACCGAATGAGCCCAAGCCAAGAATACGGATATTTATATTTGTTTCAAGTTTATGAATGGATGACGTTCCATTTGTGACGTATACATTCTGCGTTTGAATTTGTAGGAATGTGTGGTATTGGGCGCAGCCGGCGGGAGACTCGCTGATTTGTTATTTTGGATGTTGCGTTTCATTTTATTATAATGGCCGGCCTTCTGACGTGGCCTTACTCACAAAGGCAAGTTGGATATCGTACTCTAATCCTATAGATGCAAAACATCAATCAATGTTTTTAGTTAATCTACAGATTAAAATGTAAGGTAACCGGGTTGGGTGATCTGGACACAAGATGGGTTGACGACATACGAAACAGAAAGTGAAAAGCAAATGAACACAAAGTTTATCAACGAGTATCAAGTGTTTAGGATCAGATCACCAAGTGGTTAATAGGTTTTACTTGGTGATTTTAGCTCAGAGTTTGGTTTCTTGATACTACCGAGACGTCATCGAGACGTTCCGTTTTTGTATGAGATTTGCATATCTGCACTATAAGTCATTGTGTTCTTAGTGGAGACCGCGACTCGGCGAACGTAGGGTTGGCCGTCTTCCAGCCATGTGGGATGACGACCTGCGAAAAACTGCAGGCAGATTCTAGATGCGGCAAGCTGAAGACATGGAACTATGGCACTCATTAGGGGAGGCCTATGTCTGAACTATTATAGGCAAAGATGCAAAGATAATAAAACCTCTAGTGCTTTTTACGAAAGAAGTCCCGCGGCAATTAGTGGTAAAGTTTTTATCAAACCCTAATCTTTTTTCAACGCTAAATTCATTCGGTGGCACTGCTTACAGCAGCCCTGCGTCTCGAAGACTTCTTTCGTAAAAACACTTTACGTGAGCTAGGTACAAAAACACACTTGAAAGCTCTCATGTTTTCTAACCTTCACTGCCAGAGCACTTGAAATAAACATCTGAAGATCAAACAAATTTAAATCATGGAACTCGGAAAAGTTGTTGTTCTTTTGAAAAGATCTTATTCTTTTGAATTCATTCGCGAACATATGAATTTTATTGCTTTTTGGTTTACAACTTCCTTCCAAGCAACGTCGTCACAGTCTATTTCGGTTTAATAACAGAGATTCGTCAGTTTCACTTTTATTTGCCATGAAGTAATCGATATTTGACATTTATACATATATCAGTGTACATATATACTGAAGACATTACCTATATACCTAGTTATATTTATTTCTAGGGATTAAATGAAAACAATTCTAATAAAACGAAACGAATTATATTTGAAATACGGATATTTATTTTTTTCATAAAAATTCTAAATTCAATAATGTGTTTAAACATGTAACATATACATATATGCATTTATACAAAGATATATGCAATGTTCAGTGATATTTTATGCTAGAATTGGAGCGTAACAGACTTAGGTACAATGCATGATAATGACGATCATATTTTACACTTACAAAATAATATTTACCAAGTATTGTCAAATGGTGAAAGTTTGTCGATACGATGTATATATGATAATGAACCTGTGCGCTTCTCTTTATACTAACATGAATCGGAATATCTTCATAAACTTTGCATTTTTAGAAATTATAACAAGTTATATATTTTTTTATTTTAATACTGGATTGGTTTATGAGATATCACTCGATCCTATCGATACAGCAGCCTCCCATTCGCAATACAATGGAAATGATTTGATTTGTAAGTATTTACAAATTGATGATCGTGGTTATGAGTTTATTATCATTGGTTGCGGTTTATATAACAACTTTTTAGGTTACTTTCAAACAATTATCTAATAAATAGCATCTATGTTAGAAGATTTTAAACTAGATCTATGCAACGCAGTGACGCACAATATTTTTAAATTTGGTATTAAATGTATAAATAAAATAAATAAATAATGCTGGACAATTCACACAACATTATCTAGCCCCATGGTAAGCAGAGCTTGTGTTATGGGTACTAGATAACTGATATACATAATACAATACATTACATACATAGATAGATTTTTTTATTATATATACAGAAAACGACCCGAACACCCGAAACAAATATTTGCAGATCGTCCACACATTTGTTCCGAGGCGGGAATCGAACCCGCAACCTCATGCGTCGCAGGCGGACCTTCGCCCACCGCACCGCATCGGTCGTCAAATATAACTCGTATGTGTTAAACTTTCAACGTAAATAAGAGAGTAGTTAGTTCTTATTTAATTATTTAGAGATTTTATAAAATTGAATCGATTTTTTTTATATAACGTGCATAACTGCGTTGAATATACTCGCACAAACACAACTTGATATACATTTAATTGGATTTTTCTATTACTCTAGTTACAAAGATTCAGTCAACACGGAAATGTAATTTAGAAATGAAAACTTATTTATCAATAGACGAGTAAATATATATTTATAATTTATTGAGATTTGGACTAGACAAACCACATTCTCTATCTACAGATATGTAATCAATGATAAATGCTATAATATTTAGAAAATCTAAGTCCCGTGTTTGTGAGATGTGCCTCGCTACACATTGTGTATATTTTCAATGTAATATAATTTTTAACAATAACAAATCGTATCGTGAAACCTTATTTTCATTATTATTCTTCGTCTATAGGTATTTCAAAAATTAGAGCAAATTAACCGTCATGATTGCCGCTGATTACTGTGCGGAAATCAATTCAGTTGATCATTATAAGTTGTTCATCAATAAATAAATAAATAAGTTGTATTAATATTATTCCGTTCTTTTCCTCATACGGGTCATAGACTCACTTTGATTCTATTACCGTACGCAATCACTTTCTCTGTGTGCATCAGTGATTTATGTTAGCCTTAGAGAATTAAACCAAACCTTTAATTCTCTAAGATGTTAGCGTTTTGCTCTACATAGTTATTGACCGGCATAATATGTAAATAAAATGTAATATTTTAATTATTTATTTCGTACTATTAATTGATTTTATTTAAATCATAATTCTATTAGAATTCTTAGCTATAATAATTATTTTCTGAGATGTAATTTGTTAAAACGTCAGAAACTCCATCGATATTAATTTAAGAAAATAAAACACACAGGATTACTCCAATATATTGACACTGAAAATATACACTTAAGTACTAAAATTAAAGTGAAGATTCAAACACTGTGTTTTGAAGTCTGGACTGTGATAAAAGTTTTATTTTTATGTATCAACGATTTATTGTTACCTTACCAAATTACATTTGAGCACTGGGGCCTTGATGGAATGGAACAATTTAAGGTAATGAGACACACCCATACATTGCACTCAGCCAATCATTGGCCGTCGATTTATATTATTGGCACTTTACTTTGCATCGACCTTTTCTTAGCTTCAACAAATATTCTGTTTGAGTCTTGATTAAAAATCATAATAATAATCATAGTGAGGGATAAGACTAGGTACCAATCAATTCACAGAACCAATCAATCATTACCAGGAGACCTGAGACCAGTGAATGGGTGGTATAAAATATTAACTTTAAATAAAATTTTTACCACAATGTGCCAAGATAACAAAGTGAAAAAGACGAATGATGAAAATGGTGCACCATTTCTAACCAATATCTAAAAATAAATCAACGTAGCCAGATCAGGCCCGATCTTATTCTTTTTGTGGCTAATTGATGAATATTAGTATCATTGATATCTGATTTAACAATTTAATTATTGCTTTAAATTTCAACAATGAAACATTTATAATAATTTGAAAGAGCTTTGCTATATTTATTGTATGAAACCTTATGAAAAACATTAATGATATCAATGATGCAATTTCACTTTTAATAACAATATCACAATTTTCAATAATATACAAAAAGATGTTAGAGATTTCATAGATTACACAAACAGGCCAAGCTTATAAAGTAAGAACGAATTTTGTGATATACATTGTAGGTAATAATTGAAATAACATTTTATATACAGTTCGGCTAAACAATATGGACCACAGATACATTGATGGATCACTCAAGGGGACACCACAAAACAACTTTATAAAAGATGACAAAACTTTAGAATAAACTCCGATAGCTAACGAGCTATCACTATATTTTTATTTCTTTTTATATAACACTCATCATCTAACAAACATGCTTTACGTACTTCGCACTATACACGCACTTATACAAAACAACGCTTTTACGTTCAAAGTTCCATAGCACTTGTGACACTTCACACAATTCCGTTTCGAAAGAAGCGAATATAACCAACAAAGGAAATAATTTACATAAGGCCATATACTTTACTGTACAATTATAACAAGTAGATGATTAAATAGATAAATAATGTTTTAATATTAGGGATTAGGATTTTAATGTGTCCGTTATTTATGACAGTTTTGGTCCATATAAACATTATTACATAAATCGTGGGTCGATATGTCCACTCGAGCGTATTGGGCATTCAGCAAACTATCGAAAGATATAATTTTTAATTGGTAAAGAGACACGAAGTTTAGAGAACTACAATATTTTATCAGAAAGATTACAACAGGTATACTCAATACGAGGATAAAGGCGTAACAGTAACCGCAAAAGTACAGGCGATCATAAGGCTAGTCTAATGAAATAAAAATCTTTGAACGCATTTACTGAATCCCCAAGAGTGGAAATCGTGCGGCGCTCTCAGCCGCCTACGGTCAGTCTTTTCTGCTAAAGATTACGAATTTGTGCAAAATATTCTACTATTCGCGTAAAACTTAACCATTATTAAAATTTTATTTACAAAAACCCATCTCAACAATGAGACGTTATGAAAATGAAATATGAACGAGCACTGACCGGAAACCGCCGGAGCGCCGAATGTTTGTGTCGTGATCTGTTGTCATAGCGTTGTCTCCTTCCTTGCGAAATAAGATACTCCACCCACTGCGGGCCGTGACGTTGCTGAGGCCTTCCGACTAAAACGCCGAACGCGTCAACATAGCCGTAGCTCTCGAATCGATTGGTTGTTTTAGCTTTATGCTTTGTAAAGTGGCACGTATACACTTACTGCACTGCTCACGATGGTCCTGGACCTCCGATTGGTGCTTCCGATCTCATTTCCGATTTGAGTTTCACGAATTCCCTGGCTACCTCGTCGCTATGCCGTTGCGAGAGTATCCTGAGGATAGTCCATCCAGTTTCGTCCATCTTGATTCTCGTGCCGAGGGGCAGCCAGCAAGCGCAGGAGCCCTGAGTATCGTCAGTTTTCTATTAGTGATGAAGATAAGACATTCGTAAAAGACGTTTATACAAAAACCCACCTGTTCAGCGATTTCGGAGAGGCGCATGATGGCAACACCGACGAGCCTGTCTTCGCGTGCGAAGCAGTAGTCCCGGACGCAGACGTGAAGCTCGAACAGATCCATCTGTTCTGTTGCACTGACCATGCTGGAAAAGACAGAATACGTTGGTTTGAAAATTAACTAAGCAAATGAAGGTGGGTATGAAAAAACAAGTAGACAATGCATGCTGGACATTTTAATAAGCACTCATAAAGGTTGAGTATTATTGTAGCTAGATGTTTGAGTACGATGATGTCCTAGCCACAACCACGGCAGCCAGCGTGACGCACGACATTTGATATTATAGTGCATATTACATATTATATCACTACATAGTATAAAAACAAATTCGCTTTCCGTTGTCTGTCTGTCCCTATATATGCTTAAATACTACGAAACAGATTTTGATGCGGTTTATTTAAAAGATGATTCAAGAGGAAGTTCTATAAACCATTTGAAACATAGATTTCCACGCGGGCGAAGCTGCGGGGCGCAGCTAGTACATTATATGTATCTATATTCAGGGTGTCCTGGTCCCATGTTTTTTTATTATACATAGAAAGCATCTATATGTATAATGAAAATTATCAATCTATCTATGTAGTGTATAGTAGTAAGTATATCAGTATTCTAGTACCCATAACACACGCTCTACTTAACTTGGAGCTAGCTAATGCTGTATGAATTGTCCACCATTATAATTTATTATTATACATAAAGGTAAAACTCACAAATGGAAAGTCTCGTTGAACTTTGGACTCCAATTATTGCTCTTAGACTTGGTCGCAAATTTCCTCTTCTTATCGGCTAGGTGAGGTCCGATGAGGTTCACCTCTATAAACGGACGGAACATACCACTCTGGATCACCCACTTCAAGTCGTTTGCTGCTACCACTGTAAACACAAAAATTTGAATTATCTAAGTTTATTTTTAACATAATTTCTATTCAAGATAGATAATACCTTGTTGCACACTTAGTATTAAGAACTATGTAAAATAAAAACTTAAAAAACAAGTCACAATTGGCGATCTTATCGCTCAAGAGTATCAAGCAAGAGGTCTTATTAATCAGACGATACTAGGAAGATATTGGGCTTAACTGGAAATTATTGGGCTCGATTACCAGTCAGCTATAGTCATCATCTCAACCGATAGACCTCCGGCTGCTGGACATACATAGATGACCCGCATCTAGCGTTTTTCCGCGACTATCACCAAGCCATCGGTCCACCAGAAATTCTGCCCACGTTGTGCGTTCCGGTACACGTTGCCACTCAAGAGCCTCATAGCCCTAATGATAATGATCTTAGATTTTAATAGCTATGTACCCTATCCACTTTTGATTGAGTTCGATATTCTGAGAGCTTGCGGTAAAAAATTTTGAAACTATTAATTTATTTATTTATTTATTCTTTTTACACGAAAAACATAACACAAAACTTATTCTAGAAAATTTAAACAAAGGTTAAATCAAAGGTCAATTTAATAAAATAAATTTAACTATCATGGTTATTAACACTAAAGTCATTTAAAAGGGTATATTTACCATGATTTCATTATTGAGTTTCAAATCATGGTAAATATCCCGTTTTGAATGACTTTCACAGCTTTTTAGTAAACCAGCAGGAAAAAAAAATTAAACAAAAGTTCAGGATACCTCCTACTAAACTAATTGAAAATAAAGTTGGTACGTGCCTTTGACAGTAATCTTGTGTTCTCCAGATCCTGGATTCGTGAAGAGGTCCACTTGCAGTGACACCTCACCGACGCTGCCTTCTTCAGCCACTGCAGCATCTGAAATGATTAAATCTCGATTTATTATTTTTCTTAAACTTGTCTTTTAATTAAATTTTTACTTTTCACTGGACAAAAAGCTTGCTCGACTGTGGAATATAACATACGTTGTGATACTAAGTCAAACATGTTTATCAAAATTTGAGGGCTTTTCATATTTTTCGCTTTAATCTACGCTTTTTAAACCAATACAGAGTACATTAGCCCATCATCATCATCATCATCAGCCTATAGCAGTCCACTGCTGGACATAGGCCTCCCCCAATGAGCGCCATAGCGCCCTGTCCTCATCCTGCATCTACCTGCAGTCTTTCGCAGGTCGTCATCCCACCTAGTCATAGGGCGTCCCCAGGGAGGGATTAGCTCATCAGAAAGCCCATTTTAATTCTCCGAAACACGCAATCGATAATATGTTTTGTTTGTTTGGACAAAGTGGTACTCTAATTCGGTGTACACCAATTGGTTAAAACGTTTGAACGATGAACGAAATTTTATGTCGGAGAATCAAATACATAATTTAACAGTGTGTAAATTTGGATCCACTGATAGACTGAGCGGTAACAATGGTGACTCACCCTGATTTTGCTGACTCGTAACAAACGTCCGTATCAGCGTATCAGTGGTCTGCGTGTACAAACTAAGCGCGTATCTCAAAGACTGTAGCTCTGGACTCTTTTCTAAGAATGTCTTCTTCAAACCATTCCCACCCGCGTGGAAGTACAACTTGATTGTGTCCAGCGCTGCATCTAATACGGCGCATTGTTTTGGGGACAGGGATTTTTCTGCTGATAGGTGCTGTAAAGACATTGAAAATATTATGTTAACAGATTGAGATAAAAGAAAACATGATATCTATAATAAATCAAACAAATATTATAAATGCGAAAGTTTGGATTGATGGATGTATGGATGGATTTTTTAAATTTAATTCTTCAAATTAAAAATACACAATGGATCGCGCTAAAATTTTGCTTAGATGTATTCCTAAGCAAAGAATAAAACATAGGCTACTTTTATCCCATAAATCAGTTACAATGGAATAGAAATAACCTTCAAACGTTTCCAAAGAAACAACGCGTTCGAAACCGCGGGCAGTAACTATTATAAACGCGAAAGTATATTTTATTATATTATCCTATTCTTTAAGTCAAAACTGTAAACCAACTGCTACAGTGATGACCTACCTCTTTTGAGATATCCATGACACCGGATAGCGCATGTTTCACGTCCTGTTTTCCAACGGTGTTCTTGAAAAGAGATGTCATGTCTTCAATCTTTGCGTTCGCCGCTAAGTTCTTGGCGTTGTTCGTCAGATTCTTCAACATCATCTGCAAAATAATATTTCTTATCAGTGAGTTTCAGTTGTCTGTTTATTAAATGTCACAACAATGATGGCTTAGTCTGTCACAGACGACGGTTGTTTTTTTAAATAGAAAACTATCGTAGACATTTGACGTAGTCATTACGAATGTAAGCGGGCGTTGGTGTCCTTCCAACAGACATAATGGTTCGTAGTTAACTCAATTGGATGGTTGTACCTATTGTTTGATATGACTCCTGACACAAGCTTAGGCTGATTAAATCTCGATTTAATCAGCCTAAGCTGACTAAGCTAACGTTTAAAAGCTCATTAAGGGTGTGTTCTGAGTATACACGAGACACGGAGCTGTGATAGTTTTCAATGGAACGTATGCCCGCTCCAAATTCCTATTGATATTTTCCTAAAACTCGCTCCCAGTAGCATTTTCAGTCCCGCGTGAATTCACCTTTCTTTTAGCCAATAAGAACCTAATTATGTTCTTACCGTCTTATCTGTCATCGGAGGTAGTACAACAGTCTTTTCCAGAATCTTCATGACTATCTTCCACAATTCCTTCAGCAGTCGTTTGAGAACAGTCTTTTCACATGACTCCGCGTACATTGTCAATGAACCATCCTGTACAAAAATAAAAAATTTCACTATTTTATTTTGAACACACTGTAGTAGACATGAACATGAATGAATCGGTAAAGCAGCTATACCTACCGATTCGATTTTTTAAGTCTATTTTGTGACGACGTTTCAATCAATATTGTTTTTATTGCTTAATACACAGATACAAATAAAAATATAATACAATAGCTCTTTTTAGCTTTCTGATATCTAAGTCGTAGATATCATGTACAGAGTTTGTCATTGTAGGTAGGTGCCAAAACACAAAATATGCGGAACAAAAATTGGCAGATCATGCAAAACATTATATTCACAATTTATTGAATGGTATAGAAAGAAATATTTTTTTTTGTTACGTTTTCTAAAAAAACCAGAACCGCCTCTCAACAACCTGTATTGTGACACCACCTATAACCTATAGTCCACTGCTGGACGCAGACATACCCTGCTAAGCGCCATAATGGCTTCTATCTCATGTATCTTTCACACTTAGTGTTATTTATTTATTTGTACGTACATCTATCCTAACGGGCACACCCAATGCAATAGAGTACCTTAATCTTCTTATATTTAATATTAAAATTATTATACATTAAGTACAGAAAATAAAAAACAAGTTATCTAAAAAACACAATGTCATAGATAAACATATAATAGAAGCGTTTTACATAAAATAAAACGCATATTAATTTACTTACCTTGTTCAAAACTTTTTAATGAGATAGCCCCGTTGTTTCCCGCCAGAATATTCAAATTTTATTGGAAATAGCATTGACTTCCGCTAGATGTCACCAATAAGCTGTCTCCACGCCACCTAGTAGGCGCGACAGTGGCGCCAATAGTTTGTACTTTTGACCGCCATGATCTTTTATTTCATTGCGTCGAATATCACCAGGCAAGATTTAAAATGTAATTTTTGAACAAGGTAAGTAAATTAATATGCGTTTTATTTTATGTAAAACGCTTCTATTAATTTGACTGGACCTTGTTCAAAACTTTTTAATGAGAGATGTTTGTTATCGCCTGGTGGTGGTGGAGACACTTAACGCCAATGTGAACTTACTAAAATAAAAGTTATTAGCGCCCTGTCTTCAGCTTGCCGCATCCAGCATCTACCTGCAGTCTTTCGCAGGTCGTCATCCCACCTGGTCGGAGGGCGTCCTACACTACGTTTACCGAGTCGTGGTCTCCACTCAAGAACACGTTTGCCCCATCAGCCGTCGGTTCTTCGCGAGATATGGCCGGCCCACTGCCACTTCAGCTTGCTAATTCTTTGAGCTAAGTCGATAACCTTGGTTCTCTGTCGGATGTATTCATTACGAATCCTATCCTTCAGAGAAACTCCGAGCATAGTTCTTTCCATAGCTCGCTGAGCGACTTTGAACTGGTGGACCAGCCCTATCGTGAGTATCCACGTCTCAGCTCCGTAGGTCATAACGGGTAGGACGCACTGATTGAAAACTTTCATTTTCAAGCATTGCGGTATGGATGACGTGAAGATTTGACGTAGTTTCCCAAAAGTTGCGCAGCCCAGCTGAATCCTCCTTTTGGCCTCCTTCTTGAAACTGTTTTTACCCAACTGCAGAATCTGCCCAAGGTAAGTGTACTCGGAAACAGTTTCGAGAAGGTGACCATGTACGACCACCGGCCTTGGATCAATGTGACCATTGATCATGACTTTGGTTTTATCCAAATTCATGCCAAGACCGATGTGGCGTGGAGACAGCTTATTGGTCACATCTAGCGGAAGTCAATGCTATTTCCAATAAAATATATTGAATATTCTGGCGGGAAACAACGGCTATCTCATTAAAAAGTTTTGAACAAGGTCCAGTCAAATTAATATGCGATGTTATCCGAGTCAGAGCATACCTCCAATGAAATGTAATATCCGATGTTATCCGAGTCACAGCACCAAAATACCTGCGATCAAAAATACTATCTAGATTTCGGGTCACATACAAAATCAAAGCTAAAAGCCGACTCCGTAAATAAGAACGCACTTGAGGTAAGTAAATGTAGAATAAGTTAAAGCTGGTGTTGTGTTTCAATTTATTTATACTTTTTGCACGAAAAACATAACACAAACCCTCTCTTCCAGCAAACCTTATTGGGAGAGAGGGACCAAGTAAAGAGAGAAGTGGGTATATGTGCATAAATGATATAAGAAATAGACAAAAGATTAAATTTTAACTTACTTATTAATCTATATTATATTTATTCTATTTTATATTTTCAATCAAACTGAACAAAATAAGAGCTGACATTACAAGTGCGCTCTTCATTACGGAGACGGATTTTTCGCGCCGACCCCACATCTAGATAGTATTTGTGTATGTATACCGACCCAAATCTCTAATGGTTTTTCAAATGACTTTGATCCCCACTTACCAAAATGTCCATAAGCGGTCTCAACACCTCATCCGCCTCGTGATGCGCCGGCGGCTGCGGCTGGCCCGGCACTCCGCCGCCTCCAACCTTCTGCAGTAGATCTCCTAGCTCTTTCACACTCGCTGTTATCCTCGTCTCCAGGCTAAAACGGAAGACACATAGATGTTTAGATATCCTGCTGTCTTTTTATTGGATCATTGTAGTCTATGATTTCTTATTCTATCTATAAATGCAAGTTATACTTATTTTATACGAAACGAACGTGTCGAAGAAATTGAATGGAAACAAAATGAACTCCGTCAATTCGTCCGAAAAGAGAATGCATATCTTTCGTCTTGAACGTCCACAGTGCGACAAAATCTATAGTAGCTATACTACATATTATATGTATATATATATCGAAAATTGTGCAAAGCCGGGGCGAGTCGCTAGTAAAGAATAATTAAAAACTGAGAAAAATGTATTAAGAAGTTTCTATTCTCAGTCAATTGAATGCTTAACCGCTGCATTTTTTAAATTAAACTATGTCTGACGGCTGTTATCTGAAAATACAATAATAATACCCTTCTGTAAGTCTGTAATTTAATATTAACACACCTTATGGCGAACATAGAAGCCAGTTCATCCAGCGTGTTGTTCAGTGTTTGCTGCAAATCGTTCAGGATGTCCGCCGCGTCGCGTTCGAGCTTCGTACCACCCATCGCTTCGAACATCTTCTCCAGTTGCACTCGGAGTTGTTGGATGTTGTTCATTAGAATGCACGCCTGTAATTAGAGGGCAAATTATATCTTGCGTATAGACATAGACATAGACATTCATTTATTTTCGTATACCAACCGTATACGAAAATAAATTTTGGTGATGAAGAACTACGAACAAGTTATTTTTAGGTTAGTTTTAGATATAATTTAAATTTAGATTTTTTAGTTCCAGTTGTTGTTTTTTAGTTTATTGTTAAAATACGGGACTGACATAGACATTAAAATGACTCAAAGTCCCTTAAATAAAATAAAGAACAAAAAAAAATGTTGTGCTTAGCTTTACATATATACATGTATCTAAAATCATATTTTATATATTTAGATTAACATAGGCAAAACAAATATGTATTAGACACATAAGTGATACAAAATATGAAAGTGTGTGGTTTCTTTTTCACTTCTTTCACTAGAGGACCAAAAAAGTAGTAAACAGAAAATCAAAAACAACTTATTTCTTGTTTGAAATAATATAAAAATCAAATTTTGTATAAGCCATCTTGATGTTTGCTGTTCCATTTTTTGTGTGATATAATGTAAATTATTTTCCGAGTCTGTGATGTGCTTGAAATGAAGTAAAATGCCCACCCAGTTGAGTGAGAAATACTAGGTAGGTATTACTCTAGTTATGTTATCAAATTGGTGAAAGTTTGAAATTAACCGTACCTATACGCTAAAAGGTAGATGCTGGATGCGGCAAGCTGAAGACAGGGCGCTATGGCGCTCATTGGGGGAGGCCTATGTCCAGCAGTGGACTGCTATAGGCTGATGATGATACGCTAAAATAGCGACAAATACGCGGCACAACTTTGCTTTAGTTGGTAAATCGCAAATTGCTTTTTTTAATAAATTTCTATATTAAGATAATAAAGAGGAAAGATTTGATTTTTTGTTTGTTTGTTTGAAATTGGCTCCGAAATGAATAGACCGATTTTAAAAATTCTTTCACCGTTGGAAAGCTACACTATCCCCGGGTGACATAGGCTATTTATGGTATATTCCCTTTATCTCCATAGAAATGTGAAATTCGAATTTAACGCGGGTGCAACCGCCGGGAACAGCTAGTTTCTTATAAAATTGGGGTTTTTGTCCAACTCACAACTTTCTCCTCCTTCAAATGCTCAGGAAACTCCTTCTTCACAATGTCAGCGTATGCCACCAGCACCTTCACGATGGTCTTCGCGAATCTCTTCATATACCGCTTCCAGATCTCAGGATCTGGGCATTCCAGCTTGGAGACGACGTCGAAGCATTGTGTTAGTTGCGTGAAGACATCCACCACTGAGTTACTGAAGAGGGCATGCTCGCTGGATTTTTGGAACTGAAATAAAAGAAAAAATACACTTTAAATTGAACTTTGCTTTATGTATTTTATCTATGGTATTTAATCACTACGCGAATTTTATAACAATAACCGTCATTTTTTCCTGTGGCGACATCCTACTAATATTATAAACGCGAAAGTTTGTGAGGATGTATGTAAGTATGTTTGTTGCTCTTTCACGCAAAAACTACTGAATGTATTTTGATTAAACTTCACTATAATATAGCTTGTTAGAATATTGTTAGTTTTTAGTTAGTACTTACTGCACATAAAGTATTAATAGCCCGAAGGGCCCGTGTGAATCCTGGGCACAATCATGAAAGTGGTACTTGTAGGAGCTAATTATGTACGTACCCCGTCTCTTTTATCCCTGTTGAAGGCTCCATTCAGGTACTCCAGCGAAACGTCATCATTTTCATTCAGCCACTGCATCACGAACGGCTCGAACCAGGCCGGGTATTCAGGCACAGCGCCGCAGTACGGGGGAACGTCTTTCACGTAGTTTGTATGCAGCCATTTCACCTGGAATATAGAAAAAGCTTATGAGAAATCTAATGTGTTTATTGTTAAAGCAAGAAAAATACATCATAATTAAAAAACCGGCCTAGTGCGAGTCGGACTCGTACACGAAGGGTTCCTTATCATTATCTATCAAAATGAGCAAAAAGTTTTGTTGTATGGGAGCCCCTCAAATATTTATTTCATTCAGTTTTAAGTCGTTGTTCAGTTGTTATAGTGACAAAACATCATCTGTAAATTTCATAAAATGAGAATCGATATGTTATGATGTCTCTATCGCATCAATTGGCGATTGATGACTTAAACTTATTAAATTTTACCACCATTTGTCATCATCTATCATGAGGGCAAAGTTTCTAGTCACCTTCATTGTTTTTCAACAACTATGACGTCTTCAAACTGTTGTTAAACGCTGCAGTGAAGGCTGCGTTACGAAAACTATCTGTAGCCATATTATATCACCAGCCCTCTTTCAGTATTGTTACCTTGAAGTGCAGATTCATGTAAGCTGAAGACTTGCATAGTCGATGTTGTTCGTGCTCCTCTAACGCGTACTTCATGTCCACTGCAAAAAGAGACCACATGGTCGCTGCTGATAGCTGCAAAAAAAAAAACAATAAGATCTTTTGTTAATTTAAAATCCACATATGTATCTCAAAATATTTGACTCGGGTGTTCTGGATATTTTCTATGTATAGTAAAAATATATACCTATTAAGTATATCAGTCATCTAGTATCCATAACACAAGCTCTGCTTAGCTTGGTGCTAGATTGTCCTGCATTTTTTTCACGTCGCTTTTCATCTCACCTGTCCAATATTCAACTCCTGCGGGAACTGGTTGAGTACAGGCGCGTAGCTGTTCCGATCCTCTTCAATGACGGATACGATGAGCGCTATCAGCTTGTGCCAGAAGTCTACTGAGTCTAATTGGGGCCCGTGGTCTGCGGGGTCGCGCTTAGCTTCGTTTGGGTCCACCTGGAATATAAGTTTAATATTAATTTTATTCTCATAAAGACAAATTATACAAGTAATTCCTACATTTAAAATAAGTTAAAAGATAAGCTTAGTTGCTCAGACATAATAATTATATGTAAATACATGTATTAGTTGGAGAAGCCACTGGTTCCTGAAACACAGTTTTTTACTAGTTCAGGAGCCTATAAACTCGTATTGCCTATTATGTCTATAAATAACACTTTTACTTTATCTACTTTATATAATGTAACTTAAATCTGAACAGGGTTCTCAGGTTAAGTATAGATACCTGCATAAGGTTGTGGTCGTTCAATAGTTAACTCATTTAATGTGTTCACTTTTTAAGAAGTGCATTATGGTAAGTGAATGCTGGTTAAGGGTTCTTGAAATCGTGATCGACTTTACAAATTCGTCGAAAAGGTTCGTCTTCATATGCGTTCTAATCATAACCAAATATTTCTTGCAAGTATTGGCAAACAAACAACAATTTAACGTAACCAAAACAACTTAAGAAGGTATCGGTCAATCTCCGAATACAAAATCAAGTAACCGCGAAACCTTTCACTTAGACTTGTGTAACTAGTTAATTTGTAGTTTCATAAGGGAACTGACCTGAAACTCTCTGTTGTAAAGTTCGTAGCAATTCTCGAAGAGAAACTGATATGTGGATCTAAGGCACGCCTTCACGCAGTCCTTCACTACGGTGCTGGCTCGCGGGGGACTGCTCAGCTCTTGGACCTAAAAAAACAAATAATCCGTATAATATATAAATAAGATACCCCTATTTTTCTGGTCATGATATAACGTGAGAAAGGCTTTACCGATTTCAATCATCTTTTTTCAAAGGTTTTCAGCAGAAAAATCTACTGCAATATCGCCAAACGCTTGAAAATGTTTCTTGTTGAAAGTGAAATCCAGTAATATAGAAAAAAATATCTAAAAATATATCTATTTAGATTACTAATGTGATATGTTTTTGTACTAACATATTACTCATAATATATGTTAAGGAAGAGCGTTACCTCCTAATACGGGAATTCTTATACTAAAAAGGAAGTCTCAAACACTGAACAATGTATAATGAACCATAATTTGTTTGAATAATAAAATTTTCATAAATGAAATACAATAAGCGAATGATAATAAACATTTTGTATAAGTGATAGTGGACTCATCTTCATCTTCGTCATCCATAGGTTTTAGGACTTCCATTGGGTCTTAGGTCTAGAGCACCGATTAAAAATTGTTTAATCGGTGCTCTAGACCCGACCCCGATCCCTAAATAATTCCGTAATATCCTTTTTTTTTTTTGCACCTTTAACTTCTCTTTTTTTTTAAATTATATAGCTTATGTAACTTTAATATAGCACTTAAACTTAATTTTAACGAAATCAATCAATCTGTTATGTATGGACCTTCACTTTGTTGAATTGAAACACATTACAACTATAACTCCCGGAGGTGGGCGTTGCGACCTGCGACACAGTATTTTACTTCTGCAGGTCGCATCGCTTCATATTTTTGTTCTAGCACCTAAGTATGTTTCAAAATAAAGACTTTTTACTTTTTTTACTTTATATCTCACCTTCATCCTAAAGAAGGTAATGCTGGTAAGCAGATCAACTGTACTCTTAAGGTCCATGAGCTTTTCAGCGCTGGAGGCGGGAAAGTTGTTCCGGTACATCGACAGGTCTATCCTCAGAGAGTTGTGCAGTTGGTCCAGCAGCTTCACGAATTTCTCTTTCTGTTGATAATAATAAAATATATAAATAATGTAAGACAATTCACACAGCATTATCTAGTCCCAAGGTAAGCAGAGCTTGTGTTATGGGTACCTACTAGACGACTGATATTCTTTTATTTACATAAATAAATATATTATTATTTTGGTCCCCCTGTTCAAAGTCGCTTAGCATGCTATAGAAAGAGCTATGTTCGGAGTTTTGTTAATGTAATGATTCGTAACAAATACATTCGACAGAGAACCAAAGTTATCGACATACTAGCTGTAAGAATGATCTAGCGGAAGTCGCAGTGGGCCGGTTTCTATCTCGCGAAGAACCGACAACCGCTGGGGTAAACGTGTTCTTGATTGGAGACCGCGACTCGACAGAAACTAGTCTAGTATAAGCTATAGTAAATTTAAGTTCATATTTCTCTTTTGTACTAGGTTTCATTTTCACTTCTTCCACTAGTGGACAAAAAAATTAAGTGAACAGTTTTTTATATTATAAAATTTGACTTATCTAAGTGCTTATTTTGTAAGTCTAAAGAAATAAAACATTTTGTATTTGAATTTTTGAAACTTACCCCGAAGTTAGAAGCAGCAAATCTGTCCGAAGCAGAAACAGCGGAGGAAGCCGTGGTATGTGCATAGTATGCATTGATGTTTGCAAGTAGAGTTGACATCACCGCTGGAACTCCGGCGCAGAGGTATTTCGTTGATAAGCAGTGAAAATGCCTGGAATCAAAATACGTAGCAATTAAAGCAAAATTGACGACATTTATGGCGCGGTGGGCGAAGGTCTGCCTGCGATGCAGAAGGTTGCGGGTTCAACGCCGGCCTCGGGACAAATGTTTGTACAATCTGCAGATTATCGGGTATCGGTATCGGGTGTTATGGTCGTTTTCTTTGTATAATAAAAAATATCTATGTTTGGATTGTATTGTATTATGTATATCAGTTTTCTGGTATCTATAACACAACCTCTGCTTAGCTTGGGGCTCGATAATGCCGTGTAAATTGTCCAGCATCATTTTTTTATTTAAAAGCTAACGATTCACGCACAATAATTTAATAAGTAGTTAGGAACCCTCTCGGGTAAAGTCAGGTACGCGTTATAGGGGTTTTAAAACTTCGAAAAGCAAGTCAAAACAACTGGTATGAATATTTTTGTATAGTTAGTTTAACTGCATAACAAAGTGTGTACGGGATAATTAAAAATAATTTACCTCGTAAATAACGTTATCAAAGTTAATTTATCAAGTTACCTTCTGATCATAATATTCTTGGTAAGTTAACATCGTCAAGATAAAGATATAAAACTGAATCTTTTCTTCTTCGTTAACGACTTTTTAACGAGTGTTATAGATAAGTACTTATGATAAACCTTACATAATATTTACATAATATACTATATGCGCCCCGTGGCTTCGGCCGCGTGGAAATCTATGTATCAACTGGTTTATAAACCATCGCCTTTAATCACTCTTATCTATTATAAAAAAACTGCATCAAAATCCGTTGCGTAGTTTTAAGATCTAAGCATACATAGGGACAGACAGCCGTAAGCGACTTTGTTTTATACTATATGTATGTAGTGAAGTTTTAATAGGTAGGAAGGTTTACGTTAATAATTTTACCAAGTCTTATGTATATATTAATTAAATATATTATGAATTAAGAACATGACATGTAATATAAGTTACATGTCATGTTCTTAATTCTTAAAATAATATATTCTATAAATTAATATATACATAAGACTTGGTGAAATTATTAATTTGAATATGTACCTAAGTATATCATAATAAAATGATTTAAAATCAAATTGAATTATGAAAAATATCAAAAGTCAAATAGTTCACTGAATTTATAGTATAGTAATCTACTATTTTTGTATATTATTATATAATAATGAATAGTATAAAATATGACCTGTCTAAGTGCTTATTTGTAAGCTTAAAGAAATAAACTTTCATTTCATTTATTATGCTTACTATAATTATGAACAATTCCTATTATCCTATTATAGCGACCGTCTTACCGCTCTTACATAGATTAACTATCAGTAAAACAAAGTAAGCATTCTTACCTCTTAAGAAGCGTGATTTACATCAAAGTAATCCGTTTAACTCAAACTATATCCCACTTATCACTTACCCGTGTTAAATAGGTTAGTAAATTTTGCCTATGGTTTCGATAACGCGCTTTGTTAGATACATCTTCTTGATTTACCAGTTTGTTACCTCTTTACGAACAAAGTACAGAACCTATTGGGCTGAAATTTGCATACATGTGGGCTTGGAATAGAACATAGCCTAGGTACTTTTTATATAAATTAAGTTCCCGTAGCAAATAAAAACGTTTCCATAGAAACTCGTTCGAAGCCGGGGATAGAAACTAGTCGGTCATTAAAGTAAAGTAAAGTAAATAATAAAGCGATAAAATAAGGTCATTATCAAGTGGTTAACTTAATTAAGCTTGATTATTGATTATTATTTGAGTGTATCACTTTTTTTAACATGTGTTCTTACCTAATCTAACTATACATTATATCAACCTTCTCGAATTATCATATGTAATTGGCCTAAAGCCCTTCTGATTACATCAATAAATAAAAACTTGGGTGTCGAGACCTGAGGTTCTCCTTTGATTTTTTTCATCTTCATCATCAGCCTATATAGTCCACTGCTGGACATAGGCCTCCCCCAATGAGCGCCATAACGCTCTGTCTTCACTGAAGATAGGGCGATTTTTTTAGGTGAAAGTAAATATAAGACCCCACCATATACAAACAAAAAATAAGGTAAAAATAATACTTACGTCATAGCCTGATAGATGGCCTCTATCCCGTACCGCATCGCGAACTCATCGACAATTTCCTCAGGGTTCTCATTGAAATAGACCTTCCATGCATCATCCCCTCTCGCCGCGGGTAGCGTTACCGCTCCCCCGTTCTCTTCGCATAGGTAGTGGAACAGGTTTTCGTGCAGACAGGTGTACTGGAAAGAATAGAAGAATATTTTATGTAACTAAAGGTGTAATAACCGATCGTCAAAAGTCCGCCCTCGGGGTCTGCCAACGAGCCATGGAGCGTAGTATCTTAGGAATCAAGCTGTCAGACCGCGTGCGGAACAGCATACTACGCTCCAAAACACGCATCGTAGACGTTGGTCAGACCGCCAGAAGTCTGAAGTGGAACTGGGCCGGACACGTCTGCCATATGTCCAGTGACTTATGGGCAAAGACCACCACAGAGTGGAGCCGACCCAACGCTAAGAGGCGACGTGGAAAGCCCAGGATGAGATGGCGTGACGAGCTCGAAGCACATCTTCCATCATGGCCTGTAGCGTTAGATTGCGAGGAGTGGAAGGAGAAAAGGGAGGCCTTTGCCCAGCAGTGGGACAATAATGGTGCTCAAAATAAATAATAAAATAAATAAATAACTAAAGGTGTAGTAAGTCATAAAACTGTCCGGAAAATAAATGTATAATCCCGAGGTCGTCTCATTAACATTTTTTTTTCAAGATAGGAAATAAACTATTTGTCATAAAAAACTTAAATTTGACATAACAAGCAAAATGAAATAGGTTTTTAGTTTTTTCATAACAATCAAATCATTCAAAAACTAGTTACTGCCCGCGGTTTTGCACGCGTTGTTTAACATAACTTCTATCCCATGGGAACTGATTTGGTAACGAACATAGGCTACTTTTTTTGGCATAAATAGTAGGCTGTATTTTATTCCTCAATACGTTACGCCGTGTGCTAAAATAGGTCAAAAAATATAAAATATGTCCAAACAGAAATATATAAAAAATGTGGTTCACTCTAACTTATCACTCGGGTAAATGATGGATGACATTGGTCAAGACTAAAGTTACTTATAGGTCCTGAAACTTAACAAGCGATCACTAAAGGAGAAATTCTACGAATAAGAAACCGAAGCCTTTTAATAAAATCCAATAAATTGTCTGAAACAAAAGGCGTTCGACCGTTTGCTTAGCAAGTTAAGGCGATTAGTTCAACGGTAGAGTCAGCATAAAAGTTCGAGGAATTTTGAAACCTGCATTTATGTAGTTTCAAAATTCCTCGAACTTTTTTAAGGTTAAGTTTGGTTTCTACTGAGACTTGGGAATCATAAATATTTCATTGAAATATTTAAATAATTATCGCCATTATTGTTATCATCAGCCTATACTAGTGGCCTATACAGCTGGACATACATAATATGCCTGTGTCAAAAGTTTCTTAACTTAACTAGATATTTAGTAGTTTTACCAGCAAAATAGTATGTTTCAAAGTGTATTTTTCATAATACTTAGAACAATTAGAATATTTATAATTTGCCACCTAGCAAACAGTTTCCAGTGCCCTAGCAGAGTGTATGCTTGCTGGCTACCATTATGTTGCTTTAAGATATAATGCACGTAAACAATCTCTCAATAAAGAATCTAGAATTTTAGAAACTAACAAGTTTAATTCACATCACGCTACACAATATTAAAAATGTATATATACAATATTAAAATCTCTCAATAAAGAATCTTGAATTTTAGAAACTAACAAGTTTGGATGAATGGATGTTTCTTACATCTTCCAAAATCTACAGAATCGGTCTGAAATTGCATAGATGTAAGCCCTAAATCCTGGAATTAAACATAGTCTATTTTGTTTATACTATTTTGTCCTATAAATCATGTTCCCATGGTATAGAAATATCCTTACAACGTGTCTATAGAAACAGCGCATGCGAAGCCAGTGGTAGAATTTAGTAACTTAATAAGCTGTTTTTATTGCTATCTCTACAAGACACAGCTGATTTACGATTCGCAGTTATAGGTTTGCAAACAAGATTAATTGTTTACTTCACTTTATATCATTGAACCGGTCAAATAGGTCGATCAGTGTCAACAGTGGCCAAGGTTGTATTTGTTGAACAAAGCGATTCATTAAGTGATTATCAGAGATCGGAGTAGGTAGAGCTATTCTATGTACTTGCCATATGATAGAATAATATGGATATTCTTAAATATTGACATGTATCGAATCATACTATATTTAGACTTAAATAGGCAAATAACCATGTATATAAGAGATGAACATGCTAGTGGTTTCTTTTTCACTTCTTCCACAAGTGGACAAAAAATTGAAGTGAACAGTAAAATATTTTTTTTTGATAATAATTTAATGTATAAATATGACTTGTCTATGTGCTTATTTTGTAAGCCTAAAGAAATAAATGTTTTTTTTACTTTGTTTTTTTTACTTTACATTCCCCGAATCCACACACTTCACGAACTGCAAATATGTCAGTGTATGCTGCACTTTGTCGTTTATCTAATTAATCGATCTTATTTATAAGATTCAAGTTGATATTAACACTTGCGTGACATACATCAAAGTGAAGAAAATACTGGATACCTACTCCGATCACTGGTGATTAAACATTTTAGGTTTTCTATCATGTTCCACGACTTCAATGTCCCGATAAGGCGAGAACGTCGGTTGTAAAACCAGCTATTACTTATAGGTCTTTCACTTTTTAATTATCCAACTTCATTTCACTAGATGATGCCAAAATGACAAGCCAAAAAAGTAATTCAAAAAATTCAAAAAACTTATTTTACAAGTTTTGAAAAAAAAATGATTCAAACGATCTTTATCTGATAAGACCATGTTATGGTCGAATAAAAAGCTCAGAGATAAACAGATCAATATTTAGTAATAATTTGTCACATACTACATACCTACATAAACTCTGAAAACATAAGTCATAATAAAATAATTTATTTAGTTAAGTTTAAGTTATTCCCAACTAAATATATTACCAATAGCTTAATGGAGTCCGAGTATCGTTATTTACAATCTACAATTTTTTTTTCATTTTTGACGACCGATGTGGCGCGGTGGGCGAAGGTCCGCCTGCGGCGCAGGAGGTTGCGGGTTCGATTCCCGCCTTGGAACAATGGTGTGTACGATCTGCAGATATTTGTTCCGAGTGTTCTGGTCGTTTCCTATGTATAATAAACAATATCTATCTATGTAATGTATTGTATTATGTATATCAGTTATCTAGTACCTATAACACAAGCTCTGCTTACCATGGGGCTAGATAATGCTATGTGAATTGTCCAGCATTATTTATATATTTATTTTTCTTTTTGTAATAGTAACAATTCTCTGATAGATACATTACACCCCTGTTTGTAGTCTAGTAAAAACATGACCTATATAGACAACTAGCATTGTTTCGTATAAACCATTAATTTAGCTAACAATATGAAAAAAAAATTCACCCACCAGACCGTTAAACAAAGTTGAGCGAGTTAAAAACTTTTCAGAATAGCTTGTATTTTATTTCAATACACAAACCCGAACACACGGGGGAAATCGCAAACTGGAATAATTGGAGTCCTGTATATAACGGTTGACTGACGGTGATAAATACTCAATACTCAATACTCAATATATTTATTGTTGTCATCACATTGGCTTAATTAGTAGGTTCTTATGTATATATTACACAAGATAAATGTATCTTTTAAAGGGCAATATATACGCTTCTACAAGAAAACTCCAAGTGAGTTGCAAAAATTATCAATAAATAAATTTAAAAAAATTGTTAAACATATTCTTTTTAAAAAAGCTTATTACAAAATATCAGATTACTTAGAAGATAAAAAAGCTTGGAACGAGTTTCGCTCCAACTCAAAATCTACCAACTTACTAATGGTTTCTTGTCACTTCTTCCACTAGTGGACAAAAAATTGAAGTGAACTATAAAATATGACGTGTCTAAGTGCTTATTTGTAAGCTTAAAGAAATAAAACTTTTAATTTCATTTCATTAGTATCACAATGTGAACCCTATTGGGCGTGAACAACAAGGGGAAGGCAGACCGAGGTTGTTTTTGGTAAATAGAAATATGTAGGTACTAAGGTAAGTAGTACCTACTTTTCTAGTAATTTTATTAATGATTATATTTTATTTTCCATATCATAATGTCAGTTTTTATTTATTCTTGTCAGTTTGTCATTAAAAAAATCATTTATATCATAATATCATTTGTCACTTAATAATTTCTTTAATATTTTTATGAATAAGGTTTTTTTGAATAAATATGTTTGCGCTTATGGATTAACTAGTGTGTGATATAGACAAGGTACCAAATAACCAAAAAGTTCTAGCTAGTAACCGTGGTATTTAGAGCATGTACGATTTGAGAATTCCCTAAGGTAACTGACGAAGGTATAAAGTACTTGCGTAAACAAGGATTGCTAAGAGCGCCGGTTCAAATAGAGATTTGTTTCAAATCAGCCATGCCTGTAAAAGAGAACTAATTGATAATATATCTTAAGTTGGCGTATCGTTCATGAAATGGCGTTTGAAGATTACTTCCTTAAATACTTAATGAAACAACAAGATAAAATATTACAAAAAATGTGTCAATTTGGCGGTCTTATCGCTCAAGAGCTAAGTAACTACCTAACTAAATGAGTTATAGATACATCGAAAATTATTTATTTCACATTTAAAAAAACAACAAACACAATAAAAAATATAAATATGTGTCAATTTGCCGGTCTTATAGCTCAAGAGCTAACTAGATGGGAAAGAAGAACAAACAATCAGACTGGAAAGATATTATTTGCTAACATGTGTGTACCTGTTTATGGCTAAATATATCTATCCTTACCTTTATCTTTAAAGAGAAAGAGAGAGGAGTTCTATTAGTATAGCAATATCATAAATGTACGCAAATTTGCGTATTTACGTTATCTCCTACGCTCAGTACCTACCCTCACAGCAAATACAACCTTTTACTTGTGAAAACAAACCCCACGACGGCTTTTGTCCTTGTATATGGGAAATCGCAAAAATCCAATTTGTTTCTTCAAATAAGCAAACATCTACTTATTCCAATAACTTGAGTTTGTAGGATTATCCTACTGTTCAAAGTTAATGGTGGATTTGAGAAGATCAGCTTTTTATGCGATACTGATGTTTTTTTGATGTGATTTAGAATCGAGTTTGACTGATTCATGTTTTTCACAAATTCCGGTACAATAAAGGGCTTACTTTGAAACGCGAAATACGAAGTTTCGGGTAAGGGATCACAAAAAATCTTACCACCGAGTTGCTTCAACCAACTGACACCTGTCGTTTCGGCTCTCTAATGGTACCTCCTCACAGCCCGACGGCAGGAGCTGGCGACGGAGCCGCTGCTCTTACCGCCAACGGCTTTGTGTGCCGAGTGCCGTTGGCTCAAATGGCGCATTTACTTGTGACTAAGCCACCAGCAATTTGTGACTAAGCTGCCGGAAATGCCACTGGGCTTTGTGGATGCACCATAAGAATTACATATCAAAATAGTTTTAAATAGTAGGGTCATTGAAAGAACGGTTCAGCTGTTCGTCGTTTCATTTGACACATCATCCACCAACTCGTATCGTAGTTTCTTACGAAGCCTCCAGGACTATAGACCTTGGAGGCAAGATACTAACTCAGAACGTTGATACCTGGAGAAGTCTGTAGCAGGAGCCAAAATCCCCTTTATCCTGAGTGAGGCAATTTCTCAAGATTTGATTAAATTCAATGTGTGACAGAAACAAAACATCTAATCCTTTCACCTTCAAAATACTTATGTTCTTTAGTGGTAGAAAGATTGATAGCACTCAAAGTGCCAGAGCGATTTGGCTAACAGACAAAACGACAAATAAATTCAGAAAGTATTAAATCTGACACGATTCCAATAAAAGAGAGCTTCAGATCAGAGATCAAACCAATTAATCAGAAAACCGCAGTCAATTGCAAAGATCGTATAAATTCAGTCTTTTAAGTCAGTTTTCTCAGAAGATGGATTAGGGCTATAAATCTTGGGCTGTCAATAAAAGTCTAGTCTGTCGTGATCGATTCCGATGACGCTTTGAGTATATATTTACTCGCATGCTTTGATAAAATGTTGTTAATCGTTTTTGGCAAGTTTTCGTGTAGATACACGTGTGGAATGAATGGTGCTTAATGAAGTTTATGCGCCATAACGTACCAATATATACATATGTCGTCATCATCATCATCATCAGCCTATATTAGTCCACTGCTGGACATAGGCCTCCCCCAATGAGCGCGATAGCGCCCTGTCTTCAGCTTGCCGCATCCAGCATCTATACCTGCAGTCTTTCGCAGGTCGTCATCTCACTTGGTCGGAGGGTGTCCTAATAACTACGTTTACCGAGTCGTGGTCCCCACTCAAGAACACGTTTGCCCCAGTGGCCGTCGGTTCTTCGCGAGATATGGCCGGCCCACTGCCACTTCAGCTTGCATATGTACGAGTAGCTATCGTGTCATATAAATGAATGGTTTGTTCAAAATTTATTAAACAAAACACTTTAATTTTAGTTTCTGACCGATGTGACGCGGCGCCAATGGTCCGCCTGCGACACAGGTGACTGCAGGTCGATTCCCGCCTTGAGATAAATATTGGTACGATCTGCGAATATATGTTTCAGGTGTTATGGGTATTTCTATGTATAAAAAAAGATTTTTATTTTAATTTATGTAGGTATTGCATTAAGCTAGTAGAGCTTGTGTTATGGCTACTAGATAGTACCCATAACACAAGATCTGAGCTTAGCTTGGAGCTAGATGATGCTGTGTGGATTGTCCAGCATTATTTATATATTTTATCCGATTAGTGGTTGGGTTATGGCACTAAACTAAATAAATATTGGTTAAGTTTATGCCTTGCTTGTTAATTGTTTACCTACAATAAAACTTCTGAAACTATCATGGTTATTAACACTAAAGTCATTAAAAACGGGATTTATTATATACATATATTATATTTACCATGATTTGATTTTTGAGTTTTCTAATATTTCGGCACAGTTTCATGCGCCGTTCTTCAGTTAGGGATCCCACACAAAACTGCGTCGCAGGAACTTGCAATGCGGATTTCTGCGATACGATTTTGTGCGGCAAACCGTTTGGTAGGGCAACCATACCTTCAAGTGTAGTCAGCCGTATTGGACGTGTTTTTAGGAAGCGTAAGATGGATCGCAAAAAGATTATTGCACTGCTGTTATTGTTAAATAGATATAAAAGAAAAAGAAGATTCTGGGTTCATCCATTTATTACGATTATGAACTCTGATGGGAACTATTTTACTCGAAAGTACTATGGGTTGAGAACTGAAGAAGATATTTTTTTTGATTATTTTAGAATGAGCATATCTTCATTTGAAGAGCTTTTGAGTTGCGGACTAAAAGGGGCGTCACCAAGTATGACGTAATATCGCAGGATTGCGCGATGCGAATGAGATCGGACGTTCTTGCGGTGCATTCGTGCGAGTTCGCAGTTTTGTGTGGGAGCCCTTATTCCGTGATCATGGCGCATGAAACTGTGCCGAAATATTGGAAAACTCAAAAATCAAATCATGGTAAATATCCCGTTTTAAATGACTTTAGTGTTTACCTACATACTTATTATACCACGAGAACCATATAATAACCTACTTTTTTTCTATGTCAGGAACATAAATGATCTCGCTTGTACTATTACTTAATTTACGATGTTTTCATGTTTATTACAAATCCTTAATTAAGGATAAAGTAAGAACCATAAATCTCAATCGGATTTTGCAAGGATTTATTTTATTATCTGGATAGTAAAATATCTCGGTCTCATTGTCGGTCAATGACTGGAATTTTATGACCAATTTGGGTCATATAATTCCAGTCAATACAGTAGGCAATATTAGTGGTAGGTAATGACAATATTTTGTGAAAATAATATGTACATAAAACTCGATTTTTTTGAGACTGTATCACAGTATTCTAGCTTTTATTAAAATCAAATAGGCAAAAAAACCAGGACAAAGTTATTCAACAAAAAACTAAAAGGAGACTGTTTTATTTCATAAGTACTTTAAAGCAGTATCTATCCTGAATGATAATCCTCTCAAAGTCTTGTTACGAAATTTTTACACGACTTGCCGTTTCCCAACAAAACTTTTTGTTTCATAATTGTTTTTTCTAAAGCTTCCATCGGAGCGTAGTAAAGAGCTGAGTAATAGCCGTCAATTTTAGGACTTGAGGAAAATATTTATAAAATATCCCGAAGAAAACCTTCAGCAAAAAATAAAGGAGCTTGGAGTAAACGTGGAAATGAGAAACATCCTTTTGGAGGTGTTTCCTTCGGAAATGTTCACATTTCGTTTAACACTTATGAATTACTTTCAGCATCTTTTGGCATCAATATATGTATTGCCCGTGGCTTAACTGCCTTTATTGAAAGCAAATTATCAAGACCCACAATTATTGAGTTCGATTAGGGCTCAGGCATAACGAAACCTAAGAATGCCTTATCACCCAATAAACAAGACTCAAGTTTTCACGGAACACTATGTAACCTCAAGCGGGAACTAAATCTAGATAGAATTGGTTCGTTCGATTGCGAATAGACGTGCATATTTATAGGAGTAGCAGGTGGCGTGGCAATATTGAACCATAAATATCTAGAGGAAATTGTCTATGCACGTGCTTGTGGGAATCATTATGAAAGAAGGATGCATATTTACAGTGGGAAAATCTACAATTTTAAAATGAATAAGACTCTGGCTTTATTTTGTCAAGCTTCAGAAAAGAGTTCAAGATAATCTCTCAAATTATTATATTAGCTGTTAGCTTCTGCTTTGCTAATTAAACAAACTATCAACTGATTTAAACGTCCTTAGTTTTAAAGTATTTGTGTGCTGATACAAGACTACAGGTGTAGTAAGGCGTTAACTGAATGGCGTCCAAGAACAAGGTTCAGAAGCTTCAAGTTAGTGAGATGGGCTGACGATATCACGAAGGTTGCGGGGCGAACCAGATGAGATTAGCGAAGGACGGGGTGAAGTGGCACAAGAGTTTGGGGGCCTATACCCAGCGTAAGTGAGTCGGGTTGCGGATAACGATGTGTGCTGATGAGTCATCATCATCAACCTTCAATAGTCCACTGCTGGATATAGGCCTCCCCTAATGTCTTGCTTGCCGCATCCAGCATCTTTCGCAAGTCGTCATCTCACCTGGCCGGAGGGCGTCCTACAGTACATTTGGCGAGTCGCGGTCTCCACTCAGGAACACATTTAAAAAAAATATGCCTATTAATGACAATTCAACTTGAATATCTAACTATAATTATGCGGGTACCAAAAGCTTGCCCTATGCCACATAGACCTCACTTTCGTAACTCGTTTAGGGCGGTGTAAGGCCCACTTAATTAAAGGTCTCTGCCCATAAATCAAGGAAAGATAAATTGGTTTAAATAGGACCCACCCACCTGATATGGGTGTACAAAATGTACAAATTGAGTACTAAATTTATGGAGTGACCTTTAACGCAAGAAAACAGACCCGCATTACTTTAAGTTATGAGCATACTAGCTAGTGGTTTCTTATCACTTCTTCCACTAGTGGACAAAAAATTTAAGTGAACATCAATATAATAATGAATAGTATAAAATATAACTTGTCTAAGTGTTTATTTGTAAGCCTAAAGAAATAAACTTTCTTTTGATTCCATTTCATTCCATTCCATTCCATTCCATTCCATTCCATTCCATTCCATTCAATTCCATTCCATTCCATTCCATTTTATTTCATTTCATTAAGGTGAATCAAACTGATTTGAAAAAGTCGAAAGTTTAATGGATGTCCGTTACTTATTCACGAAGAAACTATTAAATAGATTGGGTTGGAATTTTGATGACACGTTCTATATCTATCTGGCAGCACATTAGCATAGGGCTAACAAGACAACAGCCCAATCCGTTCAGTAGTTTTGGCGTGAAGATGTAACAAACAAATAAATAATGTTGTAGCTAATTTTTATCTGCTAAGCCGCGGGCCGAAACTAGAATTATAAATGCTAAAGTCTGGATGGGTGGATGGATGTTTGTTACATCCTCATGCCAAAACTTCTGAACGGAACGGGCTGAAATTTTGCAAAGATATAGCTATAAGCCTGGAATAAAACATAGGCTATATTTTTTATCGCATAAATTAGTAGGAGAAAGAAAGTCTTTAATCGTTTCAACGAGTGCGAAGTCACGAGCTGAAACTAGTAGATAATAAATAAACGAGCGTTTTCCTTCAGTTTTTCTTGAAATGAAATGAAATTAAATGAAATGAAATTAAATGAAATGAAAGTTTATTTCTTTATTTCTTTAGGCTTACAAATAAGCACTTAGACATGTATATTATTGTAAGTAAGTAACTCACAAATCAGTTCCCTTGGGATAGAAATAACCTTAAAACGTTTCCAAAGAAACAGTTCGTTCGAAGCCGCAGGCAGAATTTAGTAGGATATGACATCATGACGCACGCACGTACCGTCATTCTGTTAAGCTGCTTAACAATACATAACATTATCAACTCAGCTCCCTGATTAAGAATTAACCAACCTCGTCGGTCAATTCGTTAACAAAAGCCATCGTTAATCGATATTCGGAAATGAATAGACGGAATCCTAAAATTAGTACCTCAGAATCGATTTATTAACCCTTTTGCATTACGCATGAGAACTCAATAGGTTTGTATGTATGTCTAGTATGAGTTTTCGAACACCAAAACTTTCTTTATTTATATCTAGATATGTCATGAAAGGCTTATTTATGACACTTGACCAAAACTTTCTTTGTTTATATCTAGGTGTGTCATGAAAGGCTTATTTATGACACTCGACCAAAACTTTCTTTGTTTATATCTAGGTGTGTCATGAAAGGCTTATTTATGACACTTGACCAAAACTTTCTTTGTTTATAGCTAGGTGTGTCATGAAAGGCTTATTTATGACACTTGACCAAAACTTTCTTTGTTTATATCTAGGTGTGTCATGAAAGGCTTATTTATGACACTCGACCAAAACTTTCTTTGTTTATATCTAGGTGTGTCATGAAAGGCTTATTTATGACACTTGACCAAAACTTTCTTTGTTTATATCTAGGTATGTCATGAAAGGCTTATTTATGACACTTGAGATACGAACTTTGGGAGAATTTTGACGAACTATTAGAGTACTATATTTTACTGTACAAATGCCACATATCACTCAAATGAATCCAAAAACTATAATTGAGTTCGTATGAAGCTAATGGATCGCCGACAATCTAATACAGGTAAGTTCCTTTTAGTATCCAGTAGAGGCTTTGCAAGGATCTAAATGTATGTAAAGAAACGTAAACTTTTATACTTATCGTAAAATGACGGAGGCCCACATCAAGTACTGGACTTAGATACGAATACAAAACTCATGCTAAAGCTTCTGGACCTAGATGATTTAGGGTAATGGGTACAAAAGGGTACTAAGTATTGAATCATGTAGATAGGCTACCGTTTTATAAAGGAAGGGATAGGGTGAGTTACACATTTAATGAGGTGGTAACTGAAAGTAGCTCATCTAGACTACCTCTCGTTAGTCACCTTGGGAAGATATCGCTCTCAGTGATAAGGCCGCACTTTATACTTCCTCTATTCTAAGTTTTTTTTGTGTGGTATAATAAAGTGTATATCTATCAATCTTACTTGGTTGTATTTTTTTTACTTTTCAATTATGGACCGATTTTTTTTTTCGTTATGTTATGGGGAATGATTTCGAGGTGGCCCCATACAAATTTGTTCTCGAGGAGTTGGTATTTATACCGCAAAAAAGTCAAAAAACATGAAGTCGTTTTTTTAAAGTGTAACGGTTTGTTTTATCAACAATTACGTATTAACACTTAGACTGCGATTTTTTTTCGACGACTGCGATCTTTTTTTTAACCTAAAAAATTTGTGCTGCCGCTCTACATAGCGGTTGTGTTGCGCCGCACATACGTTTCGTTCGAAAAATATTACGGCTGTGCTGAGTCACAAAGATCTGTATTTTCTCAGCCGCTGCGCTAGTGTGGATTTACGCATATTAGTCACTTGTAGAAAACACAAACCGTGTGATTTCAGCAATCAAAGTGTTAACAACATAAACCACTTAGACAATTGTAAAACCACAAATCTGTTACAGAATATTAGTCCAGCACATTAACATAATTATTGACACTGAAACCCGGATGATCCGGAGCACAACCGGAACTGGGGACAGCGAATAGCTGTGAATCAATCCGACGTCACACAGTCCCGGATTAATTAACCCTCGATGCAGTCACTGTCCGGAAATAAATCCGGATACTTTGATTTGAAGGCTTCGCTACGTACTCTTATGAGTTGAGGGTTAAAAAGATTAACCTCAACGCATTACGTCTGTATTAGTACTCTTTGTTTGGGTCTAAATTATTTTAGACCTCTCTGAGACACTCTTCCGTACAATAATCCAGCAATCAACGCATAGATATTTTATATGTAAATACTAGCTGCGCCCCGCGGCTTCGTCCGCGTGGAATTTTATGTGTCAAAATGGTTTATAAACCTTAACCTTGAATCACTCTCTCTATTAAAAAACCGCATCAAAATCCGTTACGTGTCGTTTTGAAGATCTAAGCATACACAAGGACAGACAGACAGCGGGACGCGACTTTGTTTTATACTATGTAGTGATGTATGTCTATTATACGTATGTATGTGCTGGATGCCGCAAACTGAAGACAGAGCGCTATGGCGCTCATTGGGGGAGGCCTATGTCCAGCAGTGGACTGCTATAGGCTGATGATGATGATGATGTATGTGTATTATGTGGCTACTAACGTTCATTAGAAATGCGGATTAGCCCGCCTCGCGTCGTTGGCTTAAGCACGTAATGCCTGACGTTGCAATTTAGCTCTAATTACCTACGTATTAGGGTTGAACCTAACCAGTCATTATCCTGAGCTCAGATGTTTTATAATTAACGTTTTTACGAGATGGAATATTTAATTCGTCTGCTAAAGGTTATTTTGGTGAAGTCCCAATATTATTTACATTTAATTCAATTTCTAACACCGTAATTATAAACTACTTGCAGTTGTCTTTTTCTTGGGTAAAAGTATCTTATGATTTTTTATCCGACTACCAACGAAGGATAATGAGTTTTGCCCACTATGTATAAATAAATAAATAATGTTGGACAAACCATACAGCATCATCTAGCTCCAAGGTAAGCAGAGCTTGTGTTATTATGAGTACTAGATGACTGATATACTTAAACAATCGTTTTTTTAATATATATAGATAACGACCAGAACACCCTGAACAAATATCTGCAGATCGTACACACAATTGTTCCGAGGCGGGAATCGAACCAGCAACCTCCAGCATCGCAGGCGGACCTTCACCCACCGCGCCACAGAGGTCGTCATTATATATGTATGTTTATATGTTTTTATATATACGTAGCCAATGTTTTAATGTTCCCAGGTAGCGCTTAAACGAGTAGTCCGATTTCAACAATAGGTATCGAAAGATTGGTCTCAATATGACGACCTCTGTGGCGCGTTGGGCGAAGGCCCGCCTGCAACGCAGGGGGTTGCGGGTTCATGTAGACTCATAAAATTAGTATTTATGCAGCAATACTTAAAAACACTAAAGTCATTTAAAACGGGATATTTACCATGATTTGATTTTAGAGTTTTCCAATATTAGGGCAGTGTTGTGTGTCGTGATCGAGCTGCGTTCGATAATAATGAAACCGGTGGTAGTGGTAACGTTCGTAGCAAAAGACAGAAAACGAGGGTAGATCGGTATATCTGCTCATAGAAACAAACTCGCAGTGTCTTCAGTTATTCCGTGATCATGGCGCATGAAACTGTGACAAAATATTGGAAAACTCAAAAATCAAATCATGGTAAATATCCCGTTTTAAATGACTTGTGTTAATAACCATGATAGTTTCAAAAGTCTAATTATACAGTTTGTAAATACTTTGTTTTATTCTAGCATGTGCGTTACACCCCTATGGCGTTAGATACCAGATCCAATTTGTACCTGACTCAGTGTGCACATGTTATATAAAGTACCTCCTCTGTATTCTATGATAAACCAGCCCGTTGTTGCAACCACAAGAATAATCTAGTAATAGAAAACTTGCGTCTAGATTTTCATCTTCAAGCTACAGAAGTATATCTAAGATTATATACGTCCACGTATCGGGGGCGTCAACCACAGGTGCGTCGACCACTGGGGGCCTAAGCCACGAACCCTTTATTTGGGTTTTTGTTTGGTATATGCACGACTATGAAGTTTCCTAATTGTTGACAGGTGAGTGAATGAAGACTGAATGACAGAATATAGTATTTCATAGACATATTTTCTTTTGACAGAAACAGATACGAATATGTTGACTTGGAAAATGTAGGGAATCACGAAAATTGCTGTAGATGAGGCCAATGTCCAGCAATGGAAATGAACTGACTGAGATAATAATATGCGTCAAAAATCATCTCAAAAGCTCCGTTCTCATAATTAAAAATTACCACGCAATAGTAGCAGTAGCAGCGAGCTTGCCGCAACTTGATTGCCTCGTTGATTTACGTCTTGCTTTGAGCCTCTAATAGTCACTTGCCAACTCATGTTAATGACTTGAAGAAAACATAAACCCTAAATCACCAAACAACTTCAAAGTTTAAGCGATCAATGCTTTAAGGAAAGCAGACATAAATTAGGTCATCGTGTCACAGGCGTGCGTATACAACGTCAAACCAACTCCATTTTCAAGTGTCAAACTTGGTTGTGCCCTCGCTCATACAAAATTCAGGGAATCAATGGAGTGAGGGGAAGTGAGCCACTTTGGGACACAATGTCAGACTGATTTACTCACGATGGATGTCATTGCCGTTGGTAACGTATTTGTTGTTAGGAAAAAGAATAGTAGATAAATTAGATAGCTTTACCGAAGTTTAACTTCAGGTAAAATCAATTAAAAAAACCACGTAAAAATTGGTCTAGGTCTGTCTTAAGTCCCAAGAGACCTGTTTTGTTTAATGTTAACTTCCCGCGCGTAAATTAAAATCGAGGATTTTCTTTTTTCAAGGATCTACAAGCAATTGAGTTAGCAATATTCCAATTTTGCGGCGAACCCCACCGCTCCTCAGAGGTCCTCAAAACTACCTTTTGATTTGTAAGCTCATTTAGAACGGAGAACTTACAACCTAAAATATTCAAGAATTTAACCGTCCGAGTTCTAGAATTACGACCCGAAAGTCGAATATTATGACCACATTCGAAAATAACTCTTGAATAAAAGAACAGAAGTCACCAGTAACAAGTTATTAATTCATACCGAATGCAGCTAATTGAATTTGCACATTTTACCAGACTGCCGTCCGCGTATTATCTGAATGTAATGAATAATCATATTTTCATGCGAGTGCGTTCACAATTTATTATTTATTTTGTCATACCGCTGATATATGCGGTATATAACGTGCGTATATTATCATTAAAACCACTTTAGTGGGTACTTTACCTGGGCATCACATGGAATACTGCAGTCATGTTTGGGCAAGAGCATCTGGATGGATACATGGGGCCGAATTCCATCAAATTAATCTAATAAATCTAAGTTTCGAAATTACACATTTTGTAATTTACCCTTTGATTAAATAGAAAGAAAAAGAAAGAAATACATTTATTGATTCACAAGTAGGTACAGCTTGTTACTAAATAATAATATCTATAAATAGGACATAGTAGAAGGGACGAGTCAACAGTGTCAAAGTTATCACGCAATATATAGAGTTTATTTCATCTATGGATGATTCTACGACGATACCATTGTCACAGTAAAGCAATTAGTTTACAGAATTCGGCCCCAGCTTGAGGCTTTGACCAACTCTAAGACTGTGGGACTCGTCCACAGGTGGTATCAAGCCACTAAGTCTCAGGAGGGACTTCTCATCAATGTGTTCTACCGTTTGTACAATGGGTTCTTGATGAACTTTTTGACTTGCTGGGGTCGACTATTACGTCATCACCGCCACAGTGGTAGGTATATCGTATTGTAGCTGTCAGGAGAAGTCGATGATAGGTTTAGACTGCTTTTGTGTATTGGCGTCGTTTGGGGCAGGCTTATATTCAATAGTATACGTTGTAGGTGTTCTGGTCGTTTTCTAATAAAAATGATACATCTATGTAATTGTATTATATTATGTATATCAGTTATCCAGGACACATAACACTAACTCTGCTTCGCTTGAGGCTAGATAATTCTGCATGAATTGTCCAGCATTATTTATTTTATTTTATACGTGCTGATATGATTATTCATCATCAGCCTATAGCAGTCCACTGCTGGACATAGACATACCTCCCCTAATGAGCGCCATAGTCTTCAGCTTGCCGCATCCAGCATCTACCTGCAGTCTTTCGCAGGTCATCATCCCACCTGGTCGGAGGGCGTCCTACACTACGTTTACCGATATGATTATTAAATAGCTATATTAATACTAGCTACCTATAATCTACGTTCCAACCGACATTCCACCTACTGGCATTCCAGTGCACTCTACTGGAAAACGAGCTTCCTAACTCGCTGAGTATTAACTAATTGAAACTTACCACATATGTGGTATTTATGAATTATCACATTATCTAGTAAAAGCGTAATTATCGTTACAAGCACATGTTGCTAATTTATCGGATTTATAAATCAGGCATCCGTTATTTTCGTATAAATAATTATAAATGTGAAAGTGATTTTAATTGTTGGCAGCACCGTCATGCAATTACTACCCATATAATTTCATTTTTTATAAAGACGACCGATGTGGCGCGGTGGGCGAAGGTCCGCCTGCGACGCAGGAGGTTGCGGGTTCGATTCCCGCCTCGGAACAATTGTGTGTACGATCTGCAGATATTTGTCCCGGGTGTTCTGGTCTATGTCCTACGTCTCTTTTCTATGTATAATAAAAAATATCTATCTAAGTAATATATTGTATTATGTATATCAGTTATCTAGTACCTATAACATAAGCTCTGCTTACCATGGGGCTAGATAATGCTGTGTGAATTGTCCAGCATTATTTATTTATTTATTTATTAAGCCTTTACTTTGGCGATGAAAGTCAACTCATAAAATACGGAAAATACGAGTTTCCATCCCTAGATAGAGCATCTGGTAGAAAAAGAACCAGCTAAAATTTACGAAACTAAAACTTTATTCGGGGCAAAGGGAAATGAAGCTGGAAAACTTTATCTTTCCCGGCCACACAACGCTAAACGCGCATCCGAAACAAAAAGAAGCCAATTCCAGGGTATTTTACAAAGAAACCATGTAATCACATCCACTTAGCGCAAAAACTTTCCCGCGAATTTAGTTTCTATCTGCCTTTTTCCGGATAAGTACCATACAGAGTTTGCTATTATAGAAGCCCCGCGCAATTAGAATGGGGAAAAACCTTGTCGAAGTAACTATTGTATCTTAAATTTCACATAGTTATAACCCACGCGTTGTCAAAATAGGATAAAACCTTATATTACACTATTAAATTACTTATTATACAAGTAATTAATAGAAAATTAAATATAAATAATGCTGGATAATTCACACAGCATTATCTAGCCCCATGGTAAGCAGAGCTTGTGTTATGGGTACTAGATAACTGATATACATAATACAATACATTACATAGATAGATATTTTTTATTATACATAGGAAACGACCAGAACACCCGGAACAAATATGTGCAGATCGTACACACAATTGTTCCGAGGTGGGAATCGAACCCGCAACCTCCTGCGTCGCAGGCGGACCTTCGCCCACAGCGCCACATCGGTCGTCGAGACAAAATTATGTATTCACCTTCTCGCAAATTTGCTACGTAGCACCATAGCTATAGACTTATTTATTAAAAAGACTTCGAAAAAGGCGGTCACAATGAAGGTCTCGTAAGTATTTTATTCTCAAGATATTAGTATATATCCCGCATTACTTAAAACAATGTATAATTAAGGGATTCGTAGTCGATTCATCATCATCTTCAGCCTATATCAGTCCACTGCTGGACATAGGCCTCTCCCAATGAGCGCCATAGCGCCCTGTCTTCAGCTTGCCACATCCAGCATCTACCTGCAGTCTTTCGCAGGTCTTTCGTAGTCGATTATTAGTTATTAAAATAATTTGATTATTTATGTACATAGCAGGGTTTAGGGTAACCATGGCCTTCACTCAGCTGGATAAATACGGTGTTTCCACCCAGGGCTGCTTTTCAGCTAGGTAAATCTCCGCTGCTTTAATTTAATTTCGAAACTGTTCTACCTATCTCATTCTTATTGCGCGTGGATAAAGTTTACTATACGTTACACTTTGGTAAAGTTAATTTTGAAAAGATTGATCCATCACCGTTTACAACGGGACACGGGATGACTGGAGTACTGGATTTATGCGCGTGACGCGATAAATACCCGTTATATTTTTAAACTTACGCGATCTGAACACATAATTATATGTATTGATACAACGGGTATAACAGTTACACTCTGTCGTCGTGGTGACCGCTACAGAGCGTAACCTGTTGAAACGTCGGGAAAAAAGGTAAATAAACGTGAGAAATACCCGTTATATTAGTACTTATAATATTAATTTAATGGAACGGTAAAATAGAAGGCATTTCAGCTAAATAATATTTATTTCTAGTGCCAACAGAACCGATTGGTTGGAAGGTGGGTTGTTTGTTTATATTTAAATTGCAGTTCCATGATTGTAGGTAATTGTCGACAGTGGGGCCACATACACGCAACCGTGTTTTAATTGCTCATTTCAACCGACCGGATGCGGAAATTCAATACTTTTTACAGCTTTTTATAAAGAAACATGGAAACGTTCATGAAAAAAATACTGCCCACTTTAAAGCAAAAAATACGAGCTGTTGTGTTTCAACATTGAAATGAAATTGGGTAGCTAGGTACACAACAAATGTGAAACAACTATTTGTTTAATTGTCCGTCTGTTTGATGAAATATATAAATAGCGCAAAACATTTTCAAAATAACAACCACTTCGTTGTTGATTTCAGCTACAAGTAATTAACTCAAATCGGTACTTCAAGCTAACAGCTAAAACTAAGCTACGCTTAGAAATTTTCTCATCAAGAGCCCTTACCCACGCGGGAATTAGAAGTTTCCAACTCATTTTCAGTGGTCGAGAGAGCAAATTTTCAGTGGTTGAAAGAACGAGACGGTGAATTGTTTGCCGAAAATTCTCTTGAGCTTAGAATTTTCGACCAAATAAATACAGTACAATTGAAAATATAATTCTACTTAGTACTATTCGTTTAGTAACAAACCGCGAAAGTTTTAAAATAAATACTGACATAATTGCCTGACTGTATTACATAGGTAGATGCTGGATGCGGCAAGCTGAAGACAGGGCGCTATGGCGCTCATTGGGGGAGGCCTATGTCCAGCTGTGGACTAATATAGGCTGATGATGATGATGATGATGTTTGTACTAACATAGCCTGGTGATGATTACGTAGGGACTACTCCTGTGATGTGTACTCGGGTCAAATCTCTTGCGGCCACGTCAAAATCATCTTCGCAATTATGTCTCGCAACTCGTGGGGAACGCTCATGGAACTGATTTAGTATTATGATGAGACAGCGATACACTCGATTGTGGAGCCGAATTGCCAATTTTGCTAACCAATCGCCTTATTATGCAGAATAGTCACGTCTTTAGATGAAAGAAACTCTAAGCTAAATAGTGCTATTTGCACGGAGAGATTGATTTCAACATTGACCTTTTTGACGCGCGACTTTGCAAATGTAGTTTTTTTTGCACCTTAGGCAAAAAACAATACATAAGGCATTAGAAAAAAAAATAGAAATTAGGCATTAGAAAGCCTTTTGTGAGATTTGATTTAGATTCGATTTTGTCGTTTTTTTGATCTTAAAGGGTAGACCTAAAATGAAAAAATAACGACCTAATATAATCTACTAAGGCATAATTATAATGCGTAATGTGTTATTTTGTGAACTGATTCGTTTATCAGAATAGGGCCTCTGAACGCCTCGAAGGAAGAATTTTCATCCTCAGAGTATCTTTTTCAATTTGGTACGAAATCTAAATACTGATTCTTCTACTCTCAGCGCGCTGAACTCTAAAGCCGGGTGCTCATCGGCGTTACGGGGCATAATGTAACGTATTACGAGCGTTCGTGCAGTCAGAACGGTGAGAAAAAGCGCTGGCAACGAGCAACGAGACAGATTTTAAACGTTTCATGCTTGCTGCGAACCGTAACACTATTCAGTACCCGGCTTAAAAGATGTTTGCTTAGCTTAAATCTACATTATTCTACCTCCTAAACACACAAATGGAACCTATAGGTAAAGCTGGTTCGTGCTATCCGTCTATTCGTATTAGACTTGCATATCACCTTCACTACGGAGACGCTTAACTTTGCGCATACATTTTCCGCCAGTTAGGTACTTAGGTAATGTACAGTCAACTCTTGTTCTTAATACTCTTTTAAAAGCTTCTCGGAAAAATTGTCTTAAAATATTTTGGTTTACCTCATCAGGTACTTTAAAGCCGTATCATATAAATATTTGAAAATGATAAATCTTTTTTTTCTTTAACAAGGGTGTTTTGCCAAAACCACTACGAATGCCACGCAGATTTTTCATCGCAGTAGATGTTATAAATACACGGAAGGAAGCTGCTGAGGATGAGTACTCTGGTAGGCTCCCCGACTCTTCCTACATCGACGCTGAATTGAAGCTTTTTACGCCACGACTGCCATGAAAAGTTGAGAGGATAGAGTGCTAAGCAGGCACTTCGTGAACAAAGCAACAGGCATAGTCTAGTATCATTATAAAAATGCGTAACAAAATACTAAATTGTCATCAATTATAAAGCCCTATTTTTGAATAATTATTTCCATCAGGTATTCGCCATGCGGGCCGGTGGATACCTAGAGCGATTTATATTGGAGGCGGACTAGTATAGGACGTGCTCCGGCCAGGTCGGATGTCGACCTTCGAATAACTGCAGGCAGATGTTGGATGCGACAAGTTGATGTCAGGGCGTTATGGTATTATAGCGTTCATTAAGCGAGGCCAATATCCACTAACATAGGCTAATAATGATGATGACCTTCTACTAGAGAAAACCACTAAGTAGGTACACAAAATTGTTGTAGTTGACAGTACCTCTTAAGCTTACTCTGAATAGACTTGATTTTGAGTGAAATTGTCTGTGATAAACCGAAAATCGTCGTGGTAGATCTAACGGCTCGTTAGCTACATTTACTCATAATGCCTCTATGACCTTGACGTTAATCTTGCGAGATTACACATACGGTTACCAAAGCCTTTTAAGATTGGTCATGAAAAAAGGTATTTTTACAATTTTCTAGGTTCTACAAGTAATTGATTTTGATTATTTTAACAATTTAATTCTTATTTGATAATAATTTATGGCTCAAAGAATTAGCACGCTGAAGTGGCAGTGGGCCGGCCATATCTCGCGAAGAACCGACGCCGACGGCCGCTGGGGCAAACGTGTTCTTGAGTGGAGACCACGACTCGGTAAACGTAGTGTAGGACGCCCTCTGACCAGGTGGGAGGACGACCTACGAAAGACTGCAGGTAGATGCTGAATGCGGCAAGCTGAAGACAGGGCGCTATGGCGCTCATTAGGGGAGGCCTATGTCCAGCAGTGGACTGCTATAGGCTATATGATATAGGATGAATAATTTATGGTATAAAACTTGACTTGTCTAAGTGCTTATTTTGAAATTTGCTGTGAAGCAATGAAAAAAAAAACGCTAAGAATCAATTGTCGTTTTGAACTTAAAAGCTTCCTGTACGTGTAATTTACTTGACATTTCCTGCAATAAGCCTTTTTTATTTATTTAAAGCAAATCTACCCAAACGTTTCTCAGGCTTGCGAGATACAAATACAAAATACAAAAAATCTTTATTTAAAACATAAAACTTAATGTATAGGTTACAATTGGGCTGACTACCACATGAATGTAAATGTAATTTGTGGGTAATTCTGAGTTTGAATAAAGTAAGTCAGAAGGACGCAGGTCACATTTAAAGTTGAGTTAACATAATGCTATAAGTGCGAGAGCTTTCGCACTATAATAACAAAATCCTTATGTATACAAAACGTTGTTGTTACCACTTTGACTGCGGTTTTTTTTCGACGACTGCGATCTTTTTTTTAACCTAAAAAAATCGTGCTGCCGCTCTACACAGCGGTTGTGTTGCGCCGTTTCGTTCGAAAAATATTACGGCTGTGCTGAATCACAAAGATCTGTATTTTCTCAGTCGCTGCGCTAGTGTGGATTTACGCATATTAGTCACTTGTAGAAAACACATACCGTGTGATTTCAGCAGTCAAAGTGTTAAAACCAATTTGTTCAGTATCGTTCAGTCCAATTAAATATAACCTTTCATCTGTTTGCGTTAAACTGAAAGCTGACGTTAGCCTTTAATAAATATGTCGTACAAGCGATATCTCTGTAAGTGATATTTGAGTTCTTTAGTTTTTTCCCTTGACGTTATCACAAAGTGAATCTATCTCAATCCAATTATAGTAACTTACTGGAGACGAGACTTTTCTCTGAACATTTTCTTCCCATTTGACGTTCCCTTGAATTTATTTCGAATTCCCAGAATCTATCAGATGTTGAAGTTCTTTTTTTTATACGATTAAGTCTCAATAGATTGATTTTTCGAGGAAATTTTATATTGGCAATTCTCCACATATTTAAAGCTTTTTATATTTAATTTAACCACTTATATATGTATCTAGTTGATCAACTGAATGTATGAGCATTTAATAAATAAATAAATAATACTGGACAATTCACACAGCATTATCTAGCCCCATGGTAAGCAGAGCTTGTGTTATGGGTACTAGATAACTGATACATGACATAATACAATATACATTAAATAGTTTTTTTTTTATTATACATAGAAAACAACCAGAACACCCGGAACAAATATCTGCAGATCGTACACACAATTGTTCCGAGGCGGGAATCGAACCCGCAACCTCCTGCGTCGCAGGCGGACCTTCGCCCACCGCGCCACATCGGTCGTCAATTTATTATAACATGACTAGTAAATTAACAGAAGTAATTCGTACTCCTTATGTTTCACTGTTCCTCATTTAGTAGGTACTTTTATCTTTCTGCAGTCTCTGTTATTGTACTACCATTCATATATTTGGAAACTTGATGCAGTCACCTCTGAAAACAGGCAACATTCAAGTGATAGGTTTGTGCTCTAAAACATCGTCGCTTAGGTTAGATTGTGTTCAAGCGAGGGTCTATTGACGTTATTAAAACTCTAGAAATAGTAAGAAAGGCGTTATTGCTTCATCATCATCATCATCATCAGCCTATAGCAGTCCATTGCTGGACGTAGGCCTCCCCCAATGAGCGCCATAGCTTGCCGCATCCAGCATCAACTTGCAGTCCTTCGCAGGTTGACATCCCACCTGGTCGGAGGGCGTCCTACTATACGTCTACCGAGTCGTAGTCTCCACTCAAGAACACGTTTGCCCCAGCAGCCGTCGGTTCTTCGCGAGATATGGCCGGTCCACTGCCACTTCAGCTTGCTAATTCTTAGAGCTATGTCGATAACTTTTGTTCTCTGTCGGATGTATTCGTTACGAATCCTATCCTTCAGAGAAACTCCGAACATAGCTCTTTCCATAGCTCGCTGAGCGACTTTGAACTGATGGACCAGCCCTATCGTGAGTGTCCACGTTATTGCCTCAGGTAAAACTAAAATAATAGCCGGTAGAATAATAGTCCCTCACCTACATCCACCTACGCCAAGTTAGCTTCAGTAAGCTAGTTACAAACACAACTAACAAAATAAACATGGCATTCAGAATCAACCATTTGAGTTAACAACAAACATAAAACAGACGGCCTGAATAATTTGCATCATGAAACTGGCCACAGAGTGTCCCTCGAGGCCAAATGTGACCAAGAAATTGTACTTTTGCATTAGCTAGCACTTTCGCTTAGTTGAGCAGTGGAAAGTTTGCGCATTTGCCCTCGAAAGTTGGGCCATCTAAGTTTTTGACGCTGTAGGATTTGTGGACAGGTTCTACTAGGTTTGATTGCTGGTTTTATGGACACGAATTTCAACACTAGTGTTGATAGCGCCTACACGGCAGCAATTGTTTGTTGCGAACATAGGTGTATACACCGAGTGTTGCTGGCCGGTGTATTGTCTGACTATACGAACCACGACATACACAACACACTGACTGCAAATCGGTGTGGTACATTCTCTCGTCATGAATCGACGATTGTCGCGATTTGCGTTACAATTAAAAAACGTAGTCGTAAAGAAATCCAATGGATGAAAGACTGGATTGGAAGAAGAGCTGGGGGAATATATTTAACAGAAGCTGTTATTAACTGAACTGAAAAATTTATATCCAGAATGCTAGAAACATTTTGCAATTTTTTAATATGCCCTAATTTTAATTTATAGTTGTAAAATGGATCTCGTGTCTGAATAAAGAATATTATTATTATTATTATTTTTTTCGAATGAAACATGAAGACTTTCAATACTGTCAATGACTATGGGTTGGTCTAGCTAAAAAATTCGCGCAGGTTCAATATTCGTGAACCCTTCTGTCGGACACTGCAGCATATGTCCTGTCTTTAAGAAAACCAGATGGCTGAAATGTTCAGGAAATGGGTACCCATCTATATAATATAGTACCTATATATAATATGTATACAACGCAATGTTTTTTCGTAACTTGATCACACGAAATATGCGGATAACAGACAAAACATAAAAAAAAACTAAAAAAACTTCACTTAAATTGATATGCTGTTGAGAATAATATTGTCAAACAAATAAAACGAAAAAAAATGTAACCATTTGCAACAAATTAAATTATTTGTTATACAATATTTTAATACAACGTTTATTGGCTTTCACATCCATAAAGCATAAGTTTGCGGAAGAACTTCTATAGCAAATCATTTATTCAAAGTGTATTCAATTACATTTGTCAAGAGTGGTAATTGCGTGTGACGCGTGGCCACCGCGCTGGCTTGGGGCCAAGGGGCATGGTGCCAATTTCCCCAACCTGTTGAATCACCATCGCTAAACATTATTATTTTTGCAAACACAGGTAAGAATGGGTATCTACACCATTCACACTTATAAAAATAAAGATAAATGTATTTGGCCATGAACAGGTTTCGTTCAATAACACATTATAATAGTAGTACACGCACACTTGTACACACTACACAGTTAACATATAATTAAAAGAAATAAACCTATAGAGAAACAATAATACATTGCTACCGTGCTAGACTGCTGGCCAAAACGGGTCAAACTCAGCTAAGTGCTGAACCACACGTGGCGCGGAACAACGCTGGTTTTCAGTTTTAACCTATTTATTTAGTTACATCACGGACAAAGAAGAGGTATGCAAAAAATTTGAAAAATCTATTGAGTAGCTTGGGGAAATTTTGACCCTCTTCCAGTTCACGGCGTTTTGAGTATCTCATTATTTCGTTCAGAAATTTCCGAAGGTTTGTTTTTTACTTCCTCTTATTTTTCCATATCAATAAGTATCGTGAGCACAATTGGTTGCTAGTCACGTGAACGGAAAGAAATCATATTGTTTTGTTCAAATAGCTCGAATAAACCATTTAGGGTCGGTACATATCTGACGGAAAATGCGTCGAGCGTATAATCGGTCGCGTACATACGGCCTGTACACAAGCGATCTCCGCCGATGTTACACCTAGTCTGATAATGCTACGTCGACCGACTATGCGTTGACGGAAACGGAACAGACGCTGTACGCTCGAAGCACTAACGCATCATCGGTTATGTTTGAAAGGTTGAATGTTTCATTATATATTTACCTATTCTAGCGTTACGCGACCGATGATACGCGTCGTATTTTCCGTCAGATATATACCGACCCTTAGCCTCCGTTGTTTTATTGTCGACGTTATTATTTTGTTCGGCAATTTATCAAACGATTCCAATATTAACGAACCATAGCTATCAACAGTGCCTAAGCATTTATAGGCACTGTTACTAGCATGAGTTACCACTTATTCGATTTCGCTTTATTCCTTTCTACAACGTAATCCACAACTCAACAGTCACGCCGTACAGTTTTCTAAGTACATTGGAATTTTCAACCGTTTTCCTGGAATCCAGTAATTAACCACTCAACATAAAGACAACATTTTGTTTGAATGTATGTACAATTATTTGCAGGGAATTGACTTCATTGTCAATCACTGCAACCACTCTATGTTTCAGTAAGACGTTGGCTGACTCATCACGAGTCTTGAGTAGGCTTGTACAGACAGGTTGTTATGATTCCACTAACAAGTATGCAACTACTTTATTGTCTTTTAGAGTGAGAAATTCATTTTGATCTCTTCTGTTCCGTTTCCTTCTCTCTCTATGATCTGTGGATGATCTTAGAAAGTTTTCTATTGGTCCTAAAAAAGTCCATAAGACTCGACTGAATGATGCCCTTCATACAAACGTCAGCGTCTATGATATTAAGGGGAGGTGTAGTCTTAACTACTGGTATGCTTTGTATGAGGTTGCAAAATACGAATACAATCAACATTTTCGTGAGCTCCATAGACCACAACTTCTATCTCGCTTACACGTACAATAAATAACAAGACAAATATATTCCATAATAATCGCATCTGTCAAATCTCTCAAAACCATTTGAGAACTATGATCAAATTACCTAAAATATATTAGTATTAAATTATTTAATCACTTTCGAACTACGAAAAGTAGTTCCTCTCTATTCGGTGGAGGCGCTAGAAGACGTCAAATTTATGGATATAACCGTTTTTTTTCTTGTCATAAATAATCAAGAACCCATACTATTTATGGACTCTACACTTACCTGGACATGATAAGGCGCCACTTTCTCTTCTCCCTTGATCTCGACGTTGATGTGCAGTCGGATGGCTCCGGAGACGGCAGACTTGTCTGTTCTCTTCTCCAAGTTGTACCACACGTCCATTTCACCAGAGAGTGTTCGCACCTAAGAGAACAAGTTATAAATTCTTAATAACGAAAAATACTTGATCCAGTCCTTGCTTTTTCACTTCTATCAGATATGAGAGAAGAAATGTAGCTAAGAACCATGTATACTCGTATTTTGATATCTATTTTAATGAATATCACTTTAGCCGTTATCATGTTTGGATATAAAAAGACAGAACGCCAACCATATTGTAATACTGGAAGAACATAACCCGCGCTTTGCGGGTGAAAACATGTACTAGTACATATTTTTTCGATTTAGATGGGACTTGAACCCGCGACTTTCCCCTAAGTATAGCGACGCTCTCTAGGATGGCGTTAGTCTAGGGAGCTAAATCTACCTAGACAAATAACTATTGAATATTATAATACTTATGGAATTCTTAAAGAACACCCTTCTGAATCCAACGTGCAGCGATGGATACTAAAGTATTATGTCGAACTCGATAGTAAAACCGTTAAAATTAATTCGGTACGTCGGTTTCATACGCTCCCATACCACCAATTACAAAATTCATTTTCGAAAGTACGCGTGCTGAAATATGTAGATGTCGTTGATATACTATTCACTTGATCGCGATAGGTTCGAACCTGAATGTTTTTTTTAGTTTCCCTACCGTAGTCAAATTTTCACATTAAACAGTCAAATACAATGGAAAAAATTGCCTAGGCCTATATTTCATAGGTTAAATGACCTTCATTTCTACACAAACGAGAGGGTATGATTTATATGAAAGAGCACCAAAATACGGTAGTTTTAATATTTACCTCAATGATAGTCTGTCCTAAGAAATCATCGGACTCCCTCGTCAGTTTTTGCCTCAGTTTAGATTTCAAATCGTTGTCTTCATCCCATACTCGCACTTTGATACGATCCGAAGAGTTGTGGCATTCACTGAGAATAAAAACAAATGTTAAGTCCAACAATGAAAAGAGTAGGTATGAAGTCGGGGGCAGATCTGTGCTCAGCAGTGGGACGACGTAGGTTAAATTAGAAAAAAACTCTATCTCTATCTCTAGTTTTCCATTCATCATTTATTTCATCGCTTGTCTTTAAACTCAAATAAGAACATACTTTTATTTAAATTCAATTGTTCTAGAATTATGCTTCATTGATTTGTGTGTTTTAATTATTTGTGATAACCATGTTGTTACCTTGTTGTCTGTAAAAGTTGGCAGTTTTTTAGTTTTACTATTTAAAATGTTAACATAGTTATCATCAGTTTAGGTTTAAATGTTAAGTGGTTTCTTCTGTACAATTTTTTTATGCAAGAACTATTGAAAGGATGAGCCTGAAATGCTGTATAAATAAAACTGTAGACTTGGAGTAATCCTGGGAAAAAGCCGTCAACTTTTAATAGTCATCCTTTAATTCATCTCAAGCGTGTTCGTACGCAAACGTGCGTAAAAATTACACAATACATCACGTTCGAGACCTGTCCAATCCTTCCCACCTAAAGCACTTTTACGCGTGTGAGTGGTGGGTGGTTAACGCCTGACGTCCAAGGGGTTACATATGTAAGGTTTCATAACTTAATACTGACACCCTGTCTGACAAGGTGGTAAATAAAGACTGATATCAAATATTTTCTGCGTGCACCCTTTGTTTGAATAGACATTTTGTTATTTTGAACACCCGTTCCTTAAACTATATTGGTATACGTTGTAGAAAAAAAAAATTAAGGAACCACAGCTACATCATTCACTCTGGTACTACTTTACTCTGTTACTAGACAGCGTTCATTGCGGCGATAATTTATATCGACTCGCCGCTGTTTAGGTGGTCCCTTGGGTTCTTGTTATAGAACGGAGTCTCTGTGTCAAGCGGTTGTTTTGTGTATAGATCTTCGTTTTAAATTAGTAAAAATGTAAACCGTTGATATTAATAAATAACAAATTCATCATAAGCCTTCATTAGTCCAGCCGGATGTAGGCATCCCGTAATGAAAAAGCTCTATATTTCAGAAAAAGAGTGAGTGCCTACTATTATTGCATTTACTGAAATTTAGTCAGATACAGTGGTATCGAAATTAATGAGCGAAAGCACCATAGAACCATCTATGTCCTTCCAAAACAATAAATTACTTACAAATAAAACTTCTCATTCCAAACAGGATTCAGCTCTTGAGGCATTGTCCTGGTCCTCTTCTTCACTTTGCTCACTTGAACGGTGACATAGGGGTCCGACGTTCCACTTTTGTCTTTCGCGATCAGACCTTGAGCACAAATAACTGCCCGCAACGGGCCAATTTAGCATTCAATGTCAATAGTGGCAACACATTTCAGCGAATAAAAGGTTATCGATCCGCAGTCAGGTTCTTATCGTAGGGCACGTAAGCTACGCCAGCCAAAATGATACTTGAAATATTACTCGTCGATAGGTCGGGGCATATAAAGTAAGTGTGATATAGAAGACCATTTCGTGAACCTTGCGATACGCCTCAGTAAATTCCGGCCACCGTTTGCTGCCAAATCTTGTGAAAGTAATACTCCTCAGGTTATTTTATTACCACATTTTTAGTAAGTATTTTTTGCACAGTACTAAAGTTTTTGCTCATAGAAAAAAATAATATCCTTACAACTAAGCAAGCTTACCTGTATACCTTCTACCGTACTCACCAAGCAGGGCATTCAACTCTAGTAACCTTCTGAATCTATAAACGGGGTTTCGTGTGATCAAAACGGGTTGGGGTCAGAAGAAGACACTAGCTTCAAACTACCAAACTTTTTATCTATGCCCAATTCGATTTCTAAAACAACTCGAACATAGCGCCTACATCGCAACTTCTAATGCAAACTTCGACGAAGAAGAAAGTTCAGAGGGAGTGTAAAGATATGGGCGGGAATCAAATCTAATGGAATTTTCACGAATCGAAAAGTTATGTAAGGAAATAGAAGTTTTAGAATTCGGGGTTTCTTCATTCTGCATGCGTTAGTTCCGTCTAATCATTCATTTGCACTACGTAACAAATTAATTTATCCACAAACGCACTTAAAAGAGAAGTAGTGGAATCAACCTCATCGCTGTGAAACGAGTATACTCCACAATCCCTGTCGTTATCGCATTGTCGTTATTTTGTGATGCTCATGCAATTCGTTTAAACGCAGCGTACGCTGCCACATTGTGGTTTTCACTAACATTATTCATTAACGTAGTGAGTACAAAATAGTGTTTTCAGTGTTAGAGTATAAAAATTCGTGTGCGTGACTAAAATCATTGAGTTCGTATTATCATTATGGTTAATTGAAGTGAAGTGTTGATTCGTGGAATTTCCTTAGTGTTGTTGAAACAAGCTACATATATTCGATGGAAGTGATTAGAGGCGGTGCATTAACGACCGTGATCTTTGATTAGTATTTGAAGTAAGGTATGCAATAGAACGGTTCTTCATATCTGCCTCACCAACATCCCTATTGGTTAGCATCATTAAATAGTTTCGCAAGTATAAAGGGAATGAAGGCAGATATTAAAAACCAAGTTGAAAGAGTTCAGGCGAAGAGTCTGTCTAATAGAGTCAAAGTTGCGAGCGTGCGGTTCGTAGCCGCAAAAGACCACCGCAAACCTGTTATAGCAATCTTGCAAGACCACTTTGACGTTCCTTCTATAGTGATTTGTTCGGCCTGTTCTAGACTGTCTATGTGAGTGTCTGGGTCGACGTTAAAAGTCCGCCTGGCCGCCACATGAAAAGAATACCGCAATTTAGTGTTGGTGTGTGTGATGTGTCTTCTCTCGGCTCCACGCTGGGTCCCGTTCTGGTGCACTGTGCCTGGGGAGAAACTGCACTGGCGTGTTAGTTCGTCGAACCTGTGATAGCGATTTTGGCGCTCCATTTCGATGTGCCATCGAGGACTGATTGCTTGACGGTGCTCATGTGCGCAGAGTGCCCCTCTCCCTCGATGCTAAACACGCATCTGTTACATACATTCATGTGTCAGCATCACCCTTTTATGTGGTTTTATCGAGATATGGTAAAAAAGTGAGGTACTAAAGTATTGTGATTTCAAAGTGATGTGAGGACAAACTTTGCAGTCTTTTATTAGCTAGCATTTGTCAGGATTGGAGGTTTATTTATAGGAAAACCAAAATAAGGAATGACGGGGCTAGTGGATCAATAAAGAAGAATGCTCTCATTGAAAGTTTAAAGTGATTATTTTTTATAGCAAGGCAAAATTCAATATACCTGTTCAATCCAACCTTGTAAAAGAAACAGACATTAATTAGAATGTTATATTTCAAAAGAATTTGATAGATTACCTGATAAGCTCAAAAATTTCTGGCTTGTCGCGTTCTCGTTGCTTCATTCGTTCTTTCATAGCCGTGATGATGGAATTGGCTTTGTCCTCGGCGCCGTGCTTGGAGGACTTCTCGGCCGCCCCTGCGAAACACACTGCTCAGGCGGTGCCAACGAGTCCTTAGCATTGCGGGATGCGCCGGGAGCGGGCCCCCGCCCCGCGCCCACATCCACTGCCGACAACTCTCGACCACAACCTGACTAGAAGCCAACTTCAATAACAAAAACAGCAGTAAAATTATGTCAGATCTGATCAGGTCGTTGACCTCGAGCGGCGCAAGTCGGAGTTGATTTGAGCACGGCGCCTGTCCACTAAATCCAATACATTCCGTCGCATTTTATTAATAAATTCCTCCTCTTGGCGGATTATTAATTTCCGACTCATCAACAATCCGCCAATCCTCGGCGCGTCCGGAATGTACAAGCCAAAGGTCAAGTTATACCCTCTGTTTTGTATGTATAAGTATTATTGTACCCATCTCTGTTTTTATATCTCAGTTTTATTCACATTGGTGGTGATTCGTAACCTCGATCTCAATTCCCTAAAGAAAAGAAGATAAACATAAAGATAGTTGAACAAAAAGATTGTAAAGTCCATAAATAAACAAAACTAAAGGACCACATATAATATTGAAGTGGGCAGACATCGGATTGCGTGCACACATTGCTAACAGGCACATCTTTAAACATTTAGTGACACTCGGGCTGTAAAGTCGCTTGTGTTACTGAAGCTTCAAATCGAACAGTTAGAAAGTGTGTAAGTGTTAAATGTAGAGTAAAGGGTTTTGAGAAGAAAGAAAGTCATTTATTGAAAGGCTTTGAGTTCGGCGCTGGGCGGGGCGGCCCGAAGGAAAGGACACAGGACCGGATTCCCTATCTACGTGATCTAGACAGTCTACACTTCGAAAACTGATGTTTTTTTAAGCTTAAACACATAAAAAACTGAAAAAAATATGCTAAAATAATATGATAATTTATTAAAGAAAATATTACAGATGAAGACAAAACATGAAGTAACAAGAACCCATGTAATATTTTGAATTAAAATTATGCTAACAGAAACGTAGATAAATAGTGTAAACAATTAAAAAGTGAATCAATATAAAATCCCTAACAATTTCAAAGTGTAGACTGAAATGATTCTGGCGTGCAGTCGATGGAACTCTACAAAATTGCCGGTGATGTATGCACAAGGCGCGAAATATTACGACTGCTCACCATCACGTGCGGTGTCTCTAATTCATAACCATAGGGTATTATCGTAACACAGAGGATTGCAACAATAGCCATGCACATCGACCAAGCGACGGTAAATTCTGCGAGGAAGGGAAATTCATGCTTATTATATGAGGTCATAACAAGAAAGGTAACAAACAAAACGACACAGAAAAACAACACATCAAGAGGGAAAAAATAATGATACAATAGTACGTATTGCGTGAACCGGTGGATGGTGTTCTTTGATAACCGGTGAACGTAGTGTTCCATGATCATGATCAATGTTTGGTTACACATGACCAAAACATGCAAAGGTTGACTCATGCAGTTAAAATCTAACTATACTCCGACTAAAAAACCTGGATATTTTTTGTTTACAAAGGAGTTACAAAACCCAAAGAGTATTGGTGAAAAGTATTTAAAGACATTGGTATCAACTAAGCAAGAAGTTCAAAAAAATGTTTGGTTTTGAGAGCTTTCAGTCATCATTTTATTGATTATATTTAACGTTTTTAATAAAATATTTTTCGCTCCACATGTGATATTATGGGTTGTTTTACTTTTTAGTGATAACCTTGTTGTTTTCAATTATTTTTAGTTTAATTTATAAATTTCTTTGTTCACATAAAATATCTTGGATTCTAATCGGAGAGTAGTCGTGATTTAACTTCACTACAACGAGCTTTTTAACATTTTACCTTTTGGAGACCTTCACCTAGATTGCAGGGTATAAGCAGATACGTCTAACACGTTTAAAATACACGTAAATTAATATTTAGTACTTACAAAAGTAAATTTAGTTATTATTATTTCGAGTAAACTTCATAATATTTGTAAGTACAAAGATCGCCACGTCACAGAAATATTTCTCAAATGGAGGTATCACATGAAAAAGGGACTCTATTTTGTTAAGAAATTGAGAAAGTAAAACGACAAATAATAATATGATATCAGAGCGGAGAGATGGAACACGATACCAGTAATATCGATACATCGGCTCTCAAAAGACGGGCAAAAGAAAAATTATTTCTTCTCGAACAGGAAAATAGTATCAGTCTTTGTAATCGATAATTCTTGCATTCAATATATAGCTGTAGACTTAGCCCAAGTGCGGACACAAAGGATATAACTCTTAAGATGTCTGGTGCTTTTAAAGTGGTGCTCCATTGAAACTGCTTTTGTGGCAAGAGACGCGGATGTAACCACTAGAGCATCCATCTTGGAGAAGTTATTTTATTAAAAGCATTTTTCAATAATAAAACAGCTTTGAAAGCTTTTAGTCGTGAAACTTTTCACGAAGGTCTAAGTTAATAGAAGTTTTAAACTTGAATTAGTTGTAGACCAATTTTTTAAGTGAAGTTCTAGAAAACAACGATAACTTTGTTGATCTTGTACTACACCAGTAACAGAAGGGATTTTATATTGATTTTCCTTGTCGTGTATCAAAGTCTAGAGATCTCATCTCGACCTGCGAAGAGGCACTTGACCGCTCTTGATCTTAATAAGGAGCGAACTTCGCTGTCTGCTCTAGCTTAACAAATATTTTTGTGATATGATGGCCTTTGACGAACTGATTTCAAATAATGTTTCATTATTTAGTACTTAAGCTTGGTCAAAATTCGTTAGATATTACTATCTTAATTTGTCACATTTCATTTTTAACCACACAGCTTTTGTTAGTTTCACTGCGCGTAAAATAAAATTTTCAATTTTTTTCTAATCTGTTTAGATCAAATCAGATGGAACACATACTTTAGTGACCAATTGTTTTAGTATGAAAGCATTCTATGGGCCATGTGTCATTTGAAATTATTATAAAGGTACAGAAGCACAAGTCCACCTTATTGGTCTCGTCTGCTCTGATCCTTAAACAAATTTATATTGAGCATAATATTTTATAGAGTTACCAACGCAAAGCCTCACTTACTCTGCAAGCAGTCAGCGTTGAGCAAGTCTTTGCATTTCTCGTGGCACTTCACTCCACATTCGGTACACCTGACGCCTTGCCTGGCGATGCCCCACAGTAGGCCTTCGCACTCGTAACAATACGTGGGCGAGGTGGCGGTCCACAGGACGAAGTTGTGCGGAGTCGTCGAGGATATCGGGTATATCAGAGCTTGCAATGTCTTCTTGTAGACGTGCATTTTCTGCAAATATCTTTTTGTCTTAGATTATACACAAACTAGTAATTTAGAAGCAAAATCTAAATTTCATAAAGAATCAAAAATGAAGGTGCTAAACTATGAAGTCAACAAACAGATATGTTTGAGTGAAAACAATTGAATTTGATGAGGTCGCTTTGCACTTACCAAACTCTATTTTTTAATACGTTTGATTCAAAAAGTTTTTCATCAATAGGATAGACAGATAAATAGATAGAAAATTATTTTTAGCACACAGAACACAACACAAAAACAATAGGATTAACAAACACAAATAAATAATTATAGGTACACATAGTAGGTAAGGGTAAATAACATACATAACTTACCAATTCCTCGTCGTTCAAAGTAGCTCGGTGCACAGCAGATGTCAAGCCTGCATTCCTCTTCGTAGCAGCCATGGTCTAAACAGAAAAATCGAATGAACAAAACGTACCTTATCCTGCTTGAAATAAGTATTTCTAAAGCAAAGCTTGATAGATTGAACTGCCTAACTGTCTACGTGAACTCCTGCGCTTCAATTCTGCTCTTGAAAGTCTCTGTTCTACTCATGCCGTCCAAAGCTGTTTTATAAGCTCCTTTCTATCATCCTATTCTACTGAATTCTTCAATTCGACGATCAAATTTGCCTCAACTTAATAGTATTTACAAAAACAATTGCAGTAACAGTGCGTGAATCGTACAAATCATAAGATTCTGTATGTGTGAGAACACTGGGTGTAAGTAATGTACAACACACATGGCAGTTATAATTGATGTTATGAATCGAATGAGCTTTCGATTGTAAAAAAAATATTTGCTGTGATATTGAAGCCCGTATCGAAAACGAAATTGGCAAGCACGTGCATGGGTCGAGTGGAAACTCGATTTGTATTTTTTTAAATCTGATGTTTGCTTTCAGTGATTGATTGTGAGATTAACTGTTGTTTCATCATCAACTTTACCTTCGTCAAACATTCAGTTATGAGCTGTAAGCGGAACCATGCAATGGCAAATAATATAAATAAATATTAATAATATAATGCAAGCTCACTATTTACAGTGAATGAAAGAATAAAACTGATATAAATTTAGTTTTATTGTTCCATTGTTCAAAGTATCGCATGCAAAGAAAATAGATATTGTCATTGGGAGAGAAATACCTTGAGAACCTGCGGGTCCATGGTTAGGGGTAAAATGCAATTATATCATTATTTATCAGGAAGAGTCATCGGTCCGGTGGTTGCTACTCTACAATTTATTGGTGACCCCTATTCATTAACGATTAAGGTTTAAAAAGGTTAACTATCTAAGGATAAGAAGAATACATACAGGTAACATTTAGACACCGATTAAGAAAGAAGGGATAGTCATTGATAGTTTTAGTAAAATGACAATTGATGGGGAGATACCTATAAGGTGTACTTAATTCTATTCAAAAGATGTTGCATTGCGTCTATTCTGAGGGTAGTAAAACTGAAGATAAACTAAGCTTCAATTATAGTTAAACGTAAACTTTACTGGTATAATCCACCACTGTCTCCCCATAAATTGTCGACACGTACATCTTTACCATGTGGAAGAAAACATTTATTACGCGCCTAAAATTACTAAGCCTTAGAAGCAACGTCGATGCCAGCTGTAAACATTTACGACCAGTTTCAAATACCTTCTACACCCGCCTTGACGCAACCCTGTAAGGGGCTTAAACAATAATATGATCCAAAAAGGGTATTATGGAATATCGGCATCGAATTTCATTTGCCACAATTGGGGAACTGAACAATATTTGATATACCTCTAGACAAAGTAACTTCAATTAGCAACTGACTTATCGTGAACTTTAATCATAGAAGGTTTTTGATACCCTTTTTAAATCGACTACAACATCGAGATACTTTGAAACCAGTCAAAAAGAGAGTTTATATCGGAGCCGGATAGATATAAATGGATGTAATATTGTTTGGAAAGTTACTTACGAGTTCTGACACGAGTGGTATCGATTTTCTTCTAGGTCTGATGTCGGGCATACTGTCAATGTTGCTGTAGAATGGATTATCGCCAGGATGTCTATAAAAAGATTTCAAGTTTTATAGCATTAGTCATCAGTTTTATAGCATTAGTCATCAGTTTTATAGCATTAGTCATCAGTTTTATAGCATTAGTCATCAGTTTTATTGCATTAGTCATCAGTTTTATAGCATTAGTCATCAGCTTATAGCATTAGTCATCAGTTTTATAGCATTAGACATCTCATACCAAAGTTTTCCGGATAAACTCTTACCGCCGCACGCTCTGGACTTATTAGATTGGAAATAAAAGATAGAAAATTCTTTATTGCACTAAACAGAAAACGATGTACAGAAAAAAACTTAAAATAAATTACAATTTGCGGTCTTATCGCTTATCGATACTAATTGTAGGAATCGGCGGAAGATCAGCGCTGCGTGTATTGGTTCTACCAGTACCCGTAGCATTCATGCTGAGCCATTTCCTAAATTTTTAGCTACAATCCGCATAGTATAGCTACCAAATGTACTTTTATAACTAGTTTTAAGATCTTGTATGGGTGATTGGTTGTAGTTAAAAATAAAATATCTTTCTTTCTTTCTGAAGAGCGATCTCTACCAGACAACCATGGATGGATAGGATCGTGGACAGTACCATACTACAAAATTTAATTTTTTATGATTTAAATTTTCTCAAGGAAGGCTATGAAATTTGTAAACTATCACATACCCATTGCCACGACCGCCTTGCTCGTTGAATCCACCGGAGCCATTCTAAAAAAAACAAAAAAAAACACATTAAAACAAAAACAAAATAAAAGAACTAAAAATAAACATTTTATTGAAACCAAACCTTATTATAAAATTGAGACTGCGATCAATTATTAACTATCAGTTTTACGCTATGCAGTATTAATTTAATACCATAGGATTGATGCGATACCGGATATTAATAAATTGATCGAATCTTTAATCTTTAAGCTATGGAGAATTAACTGTACCAATGCACGTCAGTAAAACTCGTCTATACGACTTATGAACATATTAACATGTATTTTTTTATAAAAGTTCTTAAAATCATTGCAAACATACAAACACTGTCCCAAATGCTATAAACCATACTTGAACAAATTTCGCTAAGACAATCTCTATTTCAAAACTTTCATATAACACTTAGTTCAAACACCTAAATTCGCTAAATATAATATTTAAGTGCCAGCTAATATTTTTCTTGTGTGTGGTAACTGCTATACGAATATCTAAGCCACGTAATGACTAGGTAATGAAGATTTATGAATATGTATATCGAATTTTGATTTATACTTGTATATTATTCTCTTTTGATATGATTGCTGACAATGAAATGTCTTGACGAAAAATTTCATTTTTTTATGTAGTATCCAATGAGACGTTTCGTGAGAAAATATAATTTAGATGATTTATAAATATATCGATCTCTGTTCATATGATATGAAATGATATGATACGGAATGAATTTTGTACGTAATGCTTTCAAAGCCTATAATTTATTATGATTTAACATTAGCGTTCAAAGATTGAAAGCAAGCACTTGTAACAGAATAGTGAAAAATAAAACACCTTTAGGCAGAAATAGTAGTTTGAAAAGTTCGACCATAAATTAGCTAAAACTTTCAACAGATTTCAGAAATTTTCGTCTCTTCTCTATTGTTCAAACTCTAACTCAAGAAATCTGTGTATTAAATTGGTTTTCAAGACTTAATGAATCCATTTTTACTGCTACAAGCACTTGCTGATTTCATCTCGGTCCTAAAATAAGCAATACATCGATTAACCTACAATACTGTGTATATTTTTTCCATAATTATGTAAAAGTTATTTTGTGTAAATATTAAGCGAGTTACAAATTTACATACTCTAGACAAAAGAGGGAATTTTCTTTTTAAAAAATTCAGTAGCATTTTGTGTAACAAAGTTCTTATAACCTATCGCTGAATAAATACCGAATTATCGCCTTTATGTATATAGGTCGAGCGTTGTTATAAATAGCAAGTATATTTTCTCATAGTTTTATTAAAAGAGCACCCTAGCCTAGTACAAATACGAGTTGTACGAGGAGTTGAAGTTAAAAAGTTGAAAATAAGAATCATTTTTCACAACCACAGTTTAGTTATGTAGTAAACCTGGGTTCAGAAAACAGAATGAAACCCTCACCTGGATAAAAACCCTTCAGTATTCAATATAGAAATGTATGAATGGACGACTATTCTAGAAACTCTACATCCTAAATTATTTACGATTAATCCATAATTGTTACTTCGATAAAATTTAAAGCAGGTTAAATATTTTTGCAATGGCAAACAGTTTTATCAGTCTAGGTATAATTAATGCTCTTATTTTATGAATTTTGCAATATATTTTACTATAATAGTTTAGGTCTTAACTCTAATTTCATGGAATTTTTGCATAAGATAACTTACACCTGCCGTGACTTTGTCTTTCTCTGTAGAAGGAGTAGTTGCTGCAGCAGGCGTCTCGGTTGTCTTCTCTTCAGCTTTTCTGTCCTTTAGTGCTTTGAGAAGCTTCCATTTGCTCCCCACAGGTGTGTCTTGAGGTTGCGGCGGCTCCCGCACGGGGGGATCTTCAGCAATTTCTGGCATGTCGTAGTCATCATCTAAATCATCACCACTCATAACCGGACTATCAGGGCCAGAAGTTTCACCGGAACCGGAATCATCAGCGAATGATTTATCATCGTCAAAACTTTCATCATCTTTGACGTCATCAACACCTTCTTTAATTAAAGGAAAGGTTGTGATATCTTTCCATGTTTCTTTCGGCGATTCATCGTACCTTGTTTTAACTGTAGCTGTTTTTAGTTTTAATTCCCTTAGTACGAATGACATTTTTTCTTTTAAATTTTCTTCAGGTTCTTCAGTTATTTCTTCAAATTCTGGCTCTTCTGGCAAAGTTTCTTGTCTGTCCATTTCAAATTGAGATTGATGTTCCATTTCTTCTAACTTTCTAAGTTCATAACAGTACCATTCGTCTTCAGAATCGATACTGTCTTCAGTGCTTTGTCTTCTTGAAGAAACTCTAGAACCACTTCTCCACGAGTGAGTGCTTCTGCTGTCATCGTCATCGTGTTTATTTGGTATTTCTAAACTTTGTTGATGCCTTGGCTGAAACTTATTGTGCACACCACGAGTGCTTTGAATCGACGGACTTCTTTCTGGTAGCATAGAAGGTTCTTCTACAACCGCACTACTAATGATTTCTGGGGCTGGAGTAATTTGTTTGGGGATTTTTTTGTCTCGATGAATTTTATTTTCTTCTACAATTTCTTGTTGTGGTTCTTGTTCTCGCTTAGGGGGGGATGTGTCCATAATTTGATCATCAGATACTGATGAAGATTTTCGCAAGCGATATTTTCCTAGTGCTCTAGAAACAGCAAATTCTTGAGATTCTTGCCTTCTACCATTATAAGGTTTATTACTGTCACTAGATCCATCTTCCGATGGAGTGGTGATGGATTTTTTAACATCTCCAATAGTGGCAAACAAAGAAGCCGGGGATTGATTATCCTCTTTATCATCCTCATCTTCAAATAAATCGACGTTCGATATATCAGTATCTATATCCAGCTTTTCAAGATCTTGTATTTTGTCTTGTTTCATTTGAGATACCCGGGCAAAGTGAAAATCTATGTCATCACTTTTATCGCGAGGTATGTTTGTATTTGAGGGGAATTCACTTTCTTCGACAATGCATTCATTATCATCAATTTCATGAAAACCCTGTTCTTGCAATTCTTGAATCAACTGCTGTTGTTCTATGATTTCTTGGTGATTCATCTTGCGTTGTTTAGGCTTGGGTGGCACTTTGACAAACATGTTACTTTCATGATTTGAATCAGAAAACACACTATCACTATCCTCTGACTGGGCACTTGACCGCCCACCAGACCATTCTGTTTCAGATGTTTCTGGATCTGATAAAGATTGATGACTGGTTTGGTTTTTCCGTCTTGCTTTTTGTAGCAACCCAGACATAGATGCTACTAAGTGATATTTCTTCTTTCTTCGTTGTGCTGATAATATCCTTTCCTTCAAAGTCTTTTCATGTGGCTGTTGCTGCTGTTGCTGTTGTTCTTGTTCTGCCGAATCAACTTCTATTGGAAGGGAATGTGATCTATGTTTCTTGGGCAAATGAAGGTCCGGTAACCAATGGCTCATGGAAGACATAGCTGATTTTAATGAGGAGGCTCGTTTAGGTTTTTTTTGCTGCTTTTCTTGTGTTCTATCTCTCTCTCCCATTTTTCCTTTTAGATTGGCAGATATTGACAAGTATCCAGATTCTGATACCAACATGCCACCTGATTCTACGTATTGCTCTTTTCTCATTCTTGATTGATCTTGACCCTGATTCTCAAACGTAACACTCCCATTTCTTTGGTCATATTGTTGCTGTTTGAAGTATTCCTGTTGCAATTGGTTTTGGAATTGTTTTCTTTCAGCTATGCTTAGCGAATGTGATTTCAGACTTGATGTCTCCATTGAACTAGATGGAGAACTTCGCCCCCCTTGCCATGACAGTTGATCTTCTAACGATGTTCGTTTGGGCGAGTCATATCTACTTGAGGTGGGATAGTAAGATAGAGCATCAGTTAGGTTGCCTGGGGGATAACCGCCACGTCCCGTCGGCTTGTATCCGTTTTGGTAAAAATGTGGGTCATTTGCCCCCATCGTGTTTGCTCTTGGTAGCGGCCTTTTATTTGCATTGGCTCCCGACATCACAACTGTTTGAGCATGGTAACTCGGTTCTGGTGGATATGAATCTACTTGAGGTCTTGCAACAGATTCTTGAATTTCATTTCTATCTAATAATTCGGAAAAACTTCTATCTTCAGTTAACATTCCTCTAGGTGTGCTATATACAGTAGTAAATACTGGTTGTCTATTACCTGCAACTGAGTATATGGATGGAGCTTCGTTACCGTAATAGTAGTCTGGTATATTACTTTGTTGAGTATTTTGATCAGGCATTGAGTATTGTAAGTCCTTTTTTATATTTGCTTGCATAGTGACCAAGTCTCTGGAGCTGCGCAAAAGTTGAGGTACAAGGTCCTGCTTTCCTAGACTATAATCACTTTTATCTTTTTTCCCTTCAAACATGTACGAGTCAACAAGTGTTTCTAAATAAGGTTTAGAATCCACATCATACGCCAGCCTTTGGACAGATTGAGGCGAAGGAATTCTCATTTTATGAGTATCATGACTGTTATGTGAAATTCTTCCCGTTTTTGGGGATCCAGGGCTTTTCTCCAAGCTTGACCAACCACTCATAGACGATAACCCAGAATCTGATTTTGCAGCCACAATATTTGCACTATCCCTTTTCAGATGTTTAGGTGATGTTTTTGGGGACTTGGGTGATCTTGGACTCAGTCTCATGGCATCAGGTGGCATCGTGCTTATTGAGGAAAGCATCGATGGATGTGGCAACAAATCATTTTTTTCTGTTGCAGGAAATGAAACTCCTCCATTAGGTGGTGCAGGAGGAGGTGGGCTAGGAGACTTCCTTAATCTACTTTCTTCATAAGCTAGTTCTAGTCTGTTTTCATTCGATCCATTATACATTTCATGGATCGACATTGGAGAGTGTTGTTCTGCGCTGGTTTTGTACATGTCGTTTAAAGGTGACATTCCTTTGTTCGGATAGTAACTGTGTCTTACAGAGTCAGTTATTTGACATGAAGAGCCATACTCAAATCTATCTCGGGAGAGAGCACTGGGTGATTTATTGGATTTTGCTGCATTTATCTCAGCATTAGCGACCGCAGAACTATAAGCTAGTCTTCCAGTTACTGTGGTGTATGGTTCTGTTGAAGTTCTTTCGGGAACAAATTTACGACGGGGAGACAGAGTCGGTTGTAAGTAATCACCTTTTCTGTCTATCAGAGTATTATCAGTCAGAGATAATCTCGAAGGGGATTTTTCTCTAGACATGGATTCTTTTGGCGTTGCTAGCATAAAATCGTCAAAACTTTTCATCATATCATTTATACCCCAATTTTCACTACCCGCATATACACTTTTTAATTGCTCGTCAATAATGTTACCATCTTCAACTAGTGTTTTAGCTTCTATGTCTCTATCATGTTTTGATTTAGTTTCTGGACTTAGTAGCATTTTCAAGTCTTTCAGTTCTCTTGAATCTTTATGTAACTGGTTTGTGAGCCTATCTAATTCATGTAATTTATCTACAGTAATTTGATCTAATGTACTTAAAGTAGACAAATGTACCAAATCTCTTTCGCTTATTTCAGGTCCACCCTGCATCCCACAATATTTTTTGTAATCTGTTGCACTGAACACTTGCCTTCCATTCGCTGCCAGCATTTCTAGATCTGGTTCTTCTGGAGCTTCCCATATCATATCTAACTGTGACGAAGGTCTCGAAGTTTCTTCACAAACGAGATCATCACGATACGCTTGATTGAGACTTTTATAGAAAGCTTCATCAGACTCTAACACTTCATCCGTAGGAACTAGTAATACAGAACTTCGTCCTATATCTAAGCCTTCTTCTATGCCATCTTCAACACTCCCGTTCCCTAGTATTTCTCTGATGACTTCGAGCCTCGTCATCGGATCTCTACCAGTGACTGTTCGACAGGTATAGAAGTCGAGAAGGGTGGATATAACGCCTTGTTGGTCTGCAAGCAACGCCTCGAGCCTTTCCAGCCGTTCCCACATGCGGACGTACTCTTGACTGAGCAAGTCGAGGGCTCGCCAGGCGTACTTGAGCTCCGTCTCGAGGATGTTGAGGCGAGTACCGAGGCGCTCCATATAGTCGCTGATGATGTAGTCCCCCGAGTAGGGGGGCAGGTCAGGTGGCAGGGCAAGGGAGCCGCAGTCGTCCATATCGGCCTCGGCACCCCCACTCCCGCCGGCCTCGCTGCCCTCCATCGCGCCGCCTCCTGCGCCGCCGGCCCCGCCGCTGTCGTGAATATCGCGCATCATCTTCGTATCGGATAGTGGGATTCGCGTAACATTTTTCACTATGAGTCATCCCATATCGTTTTATTATTTGCACTTTTAACACAAAACCGTTCTGATAGTTTTATCGTCACTAACACCATTGTTCCACGTTTATCAGTTCATGGTTCACTTTTATTAATAGACACTTTTATTTTGTACTGCAACTTTATTGATTTCATCAAAAAATTGCTTTGATATATTTTATCACTTCACTGTAACGTCAAATCGAAGGTTATGTATTTGTTGGGACCCACTGGTTTGGACATAAGCAGGCTTATGCTCACTCCAGTGTCAAGGGTTAAAAGGAATACCTCTTCGGGGCACGTAAACTTATAAATCTTAAGCGACCCAATTTCGTCAGGAGAATGTTGCTTTTATAAACTTGATAAGACGGATTCCGTAAAGGAAAGTTGACGTGTCCCTTAGGGAGGCAGCTTAGCGGTTCACATTCGATTCCACGTGAGCAAGTGCGTCTCAGAGGTGGAAGGCATCGCTCGGCAGGGAATGGAGATAGGATAAAACGACAGGAAATTAATGCCGAGTTCTACCACCGCTTCGCTTAAATTAACCTTGGGGTTATCGGATTAGGTAAGTAGGCTAAGACGCTATTGATTCGGGTAAACAAAACTCTGGAATGACTTCATTTTGACGGTAAGCCTTAGGTATTTATTCCATCGAAGAGCGCGTGCCTAAACCACGCTTTTCTTAGAAACTACGTAATGAGAAACGTCTATAGGGCGGGACGTGCCCGGATTACCGAGCAGACTCCCTTTGACACCATATACAGAAATACTTAGCGGATCCTTGATAGTGTGGTACGTAGGAATGCCTATCCAAACAATGATAGTGAACGCTGTGTTATGCGATTGTGAGGGTAAAGTACATTATAAGGGTATTGTTTACTGAATAAATATATTCTCCAAACCTGCAGATACGTAATCTACAATTAGAGTGGCCGGTTGTATCAAGTTTAACTCAAATTAGAGAATAAGAAATGTTTTATTTGGCCAAAGAAAACAGGCTACACAATTAAAGCAATAAACACACATAAAAAACACAGTACACAGTATAAAAAAAAACATAAATAAAATAAGCCTACAGAAAAACAAAAATAATAATAATACATGGCTACCGTGCTAGCCTGCTGGCCAAAAAGGGTCAAACTCAGCTACATATGTGCTGAACCACGCGTGGCGCGGAACAACGCTGGTTTTCAGTTGGACCTTTTTCTCAGTCACATCACGGGCAAGGAAGAGAGAAGCTCAAAACAGACAAAAAAAGAATAGTAAACAAAAAATAAAAACAGTAAGTAGAATGAACATAGAAAAAATTTAAATTGTATGCTGGTTTATGACTCTACAAGGAACCAAAAAATGTGTACAGAGTAAAAGTTGGTTTAGCTTTAATGGAAAGGGTTTATTGATTTATTATTCCAAGGACACGAAATGTTCGAGACCTCGGTGTTCTTGAAATACGATTTCCTTATAACAGATTTTCACCTGTTATAAAATAACCGTTTATTTGCCCGCGGGGACAATAAAACGATTCTTTTAATAATTTAATCGGCAGTTCTTTGGCGTGCGAAGAAATTGGTTGTTATGATAATAACAGGGAAGTGTAGAAGGTATAATTGAAAATTTTATACATCTATTGCTTGGTTATTATTAAAACTCGTAATTTCGTTATTAAAACTGGCTTAGTGAATGGAAGATTTTTTTCTCAAAATTATGAGTTTATGGTTTTGTACACTGAAATCCTCTATTTATAGATAACTAGCTGCAACCCGCGGATTCGTGCGTATGGAAATTTATTTTTAAATTAATAATGAAATAACTTTTTCATGAATCAATTTATCTATTGCTGAAAACTTCATCAATATCCGTTGAGTAGTTTAAAAGATGTAATCGAATAGAGAGCGGAAGCGAATTCATTTTATATAAGATATGTAAGATTTAAAGCGTACTGGTACAAAACATTTCCTCCGTAATATATCCATAGTCCCTGAAGTGATGTTTTCAAACGAATTAGCTAGTATTTGATTTACCTTTATTCTAATTACTGTGAATATCCCTAACCTCGTTATTTCTAACAAACAACATACAAATTACAAAATTAAGGCTTAGGGCCAATTACTTTTTCCATAGCATAGTTTGTTGTAGAGCGTAAAGAAAATAAGGATTTATTTAAAAAATGTTTTTTCTTTTTTTTCTAGATCGATGAAGTTGAAACGATTTCAACGCTCATTACTGACAGTTTAAAGTTTCATCAACTCGGAGTAAAGTATAGATAGATATAAATACTTTTATTGTACACTTAAAAATAAAAAAAACAAGATAAAAAATAATAAAACAAGATATGTGACAATTTGGCGGTCTTATCGCTCAAGAGCGTTCTCTACCAGACAACCGTGGGTGGATAGGATCGTTGGATTAAAAAAAGGGGATCTGTGTGCGTTATAATGTAGTTAATTAAACATTTAGTTAAACCGTTTTTAAATGTTATTATCTTAACCAACTGAAACTTTTAATAAAAGTTTCCGTTTTTCGTAGAATCTACTCGCTCTACTACCTAGCGCGGTCTACAAATCCAATTATTGTTGGGCAAAAGTTCTGGTACATTTTGGCCAGAATCCAACCTATTCAATTGGCGATTGCTATCCCACGGTTCGTTCTCGTCGGTCCATTGTTACTAATTTGCTTTACTTTTCCCTTTTTAAAAGTATATTCGAAAGAAATTTACTTTTAATTTTAATGTAAAGGCGTGATAACTTTGCTATAAAGGGTAGGTGTTGTATTTTTGTTACTATATAGCTTTTTGTGTCTTATATGGATTAATGTGCGATTAGTTCACTTCTTCCGCTAGTGGACAAAATATTGAAGTTAACAGTAAAATAATCTTATATGATAATAATTTATAGTATAACATTTGACTTGTCTAAGTGCTTATTTTGTAAGCCTAAAGCTGCCTAAAGAAATAAATTATTTTGACTTTGACAGAACGCGTTCTAAGCTATGTACACAACACGATGTCGTAGGAATAAATGTAAGTCTATATATATAATAAAGTTTTTTTTTTATTATACATCCTACTACGCGAAAGTTTATGAGTATGGATGAATGGATGTTTGTTACGCTTTCACGTAAAAACTACTGAATGGATTTTAATGAAACTTTACAATAATATAGCTTATACATCAGAACAACACATAGGCTACAATTTATAAACATATACTGTATATTATCAAAAATATCTATCACCACGCGGGTAAAACCGCGGGGCGCAGATAGTATGTACATAAAAATACCCAGAACATCCGGGTGTTCTGGGTACCAATATTTGAAAATCGTACAAACATTTGTCCTACGGTTGGAATCGAACCCACAACCTCTGCATCGCAAGTGGACATTCGCCCGCCCCGCCATATTGCTCGGTTAAGAACACAAGTTTCGTTGCTTATACTATACGCAAACTAGTGCTATAGTGTGCTGTTTATTAATGTGTAATAATTATTTATGAAGGAGGTAACTCCATAAGCTTAATTAGCTGCGTGAGGTTTACGGGCCAGGATTTGTGGTTATACGAGGTGCTCCCAGTTATATATTCGGCCGCAAAACACACTCGTGCTCAGAGCACATTATGTTTTAGGAATGTTGATTATTATATTTATTTTTAAACGACGTAAAAAGGAGGTGGTACTTAATCAACTGTAAAACTGATTGTATGTTTTTCGATATTTCGTCCAATTGTGGTCTGTAAAATTGTCAAACGCCAATTTTGACCAATTTTGACGTTGTAGCTGGTGTCAAACTAATACAAAATTGGCGTTTGACAGCACTGATTGCTTAATTTACGCCTGTCGCAAACCGGTCGCGAGTTACATAATCACCCGGCAGATGTATGTTGTGGTTGTTCTTATTTTATACTTATTGCAACATGTTTTACTTTATGTACTTTATTTTGATTATTATTTGTATAGCTTTTGTTTAGAGATCTGTTTCGTAAGACCTATAACAACAGTATAAATATTCAGAAATGTAAAGTTGTTTTTAGTTTTTGTAGTTAACATCAATGACCATATTTTTTTAGCAGCGACGCAATGTTTCTTTTTAAGGAACTTGCTACGGTACGCCGTAGCACTCGCTACGAATACCAACCGACTCTAGTGAGATTGTACTTTTAATATAAAATATTGCTTGTATCACATAAAAAGACCTTCCAAAATAAACGGAAAGTAGGTCAGTTCAAAAGAACTCCAAAGCCCCGATTCCAATCCGTAACAGTTCCAACGTAAAAGAAACTTGAAGAATTCCCTGACTCTGATGAAACGTTTTATTCCCACCTTGGGGGTCAGATAGGGGTCAATGGACGATTACCTGCACCGATACCACAGAATATCATGTACTAAGTTATCGTAACTTTCAATTTCTACCCCCAAGGGTTAGGACGGTTACATAAATCATGCTGAGTTACTGATTTATAGATTCTTGGTGGATTTATCACGACAGATTGTTATATAAATAATGTGCAGTGGGCGCTGATAACAGAAATTGATTGGACACATACCTCGATAATATGAGCTTTGAGTGGTTTGGAATAAGGGTGTTGATTGTTAGTAATTGCTTTTACTAGTATCGTGTGAAATTAGGTTCTACGCGCGTGGACATAAGGGTGTTACTTAAATAAGTGGAAAGCAGTCCATTTTTCTTGTGTTTGTTTATTGTTTGTATTGATGATAAAAATGATGTACTAAATGTGTTTATACATACGTTATGAACATGCTAAAAATACATTATCTGTGCTTTTAAACTTTTAACTTTCTTTAATTCTATTTGTTAGAAGACGGTAATGAAAATTTGTTGATGAAAGAATAATCAAGAAGTCTTGACAAAAATTGTTGACTGTCGTTAACCAAATTAACTTCTTATTATTTTTTAGACTAAGGAAAAACAATACATGGTTTCAAGTCGTTGACTGTTAATTTGTCGTTTAATAAATTAACTTCTAATTATTTTCTAAGAAAAAAGAAAAGAAAAAAGGCTTCAAGTCCTTTGCATTTGCGAAACGTAAATCAATATATCTAGTTCGGCTGGATTAGTAGCAGTCGGTTTTGGTTAAATGTATCCGAGCCATCTTTCCAAGAATATACCTTTCAAAACTTTACAAGTGTTATAATGGCAAAAAACTGTCATTTTTTATATTATATATTTTTATTATTGTTATTATAATATAAATAAACACTTCACCGATATAATAGACAGAATGATAGTGTTTAATAAATCTAAGGTACGACAGAGCAAACTGACACCTTATTCCAACACCTGTTTTCATATCCTGCAAATAAAGTACTAGATATTATTTCAGCCATATAAATATGAGCGGAAGTGGGAGACGGAAGCAGCTGTTGGCAATTGTTCAACATGCCAGATGGGCGCTCTCACTCCGAAAATTCCGGCACACACGAGAATGGGGTGAAATCCCCACTTTACCCTATTCTCGTGTGTGCCCGAAGTGGAAATCATCGCAAAAAATCGCCACAATGGCGAAGAAAAATACTTTTGAAAAGCAATCAAGCAATACCATTTAATAATCGAGCCCAATTTTTGCTAAAAAAATGTATTTAATAATACTAGAGACTTTTTGCAGGAAAGTGGAAAACTGCACGTCAGACCAAAATGGTGACTTCTCGTATGCCAACACACTACAGTTCGGTAAGCCAAGTGATTAAGTTACATTCATATCATAAGTTCTGAATTTTAGCATTAGGCCTCGGATCACCACAGCGGCAACTATCTCGCTTTCACCCTCAATTTTTGCGTAGAAATGGAACAATGCCCTCTCAAGGCCCATATTTGGGTTTGTTTATCGTAATGGTACTGCATTTAGAACCTTCGGTGTTTCTGTTGGGCAAGTGATGGGAGCAATTCACTGGAATTGCCGACCTGATAAGTGAAGTGAAAATACAAACATTTGTTTGATTGCTTCTTTTGTTTTGATTGATTTGGGTACCGTTATTTGTTTCTTGGGGAAAAAGAAAATAAACGCAGTCCGAACATGTTTTCCATTATATATAAAATGTATTTCATCTACAATAACAACAGAGCACAAGTTAAACTCAATAATTAGTTTCACAATATCGTCTGAACGTATTTATGTTTCAAGAAACATGAAAACAGAAGTCATCCTTGAGAAATCATAACAAACTGCTCATTCCGAGTGAACAACGGAGCGCAACTGTTTAATTTTTCAAGAAGTCGCTCTATTATAAGATGCCACAAAGCTCTTTTGTCTTAATTTCACGGAGGAAACAGAAATAATTTTATTTATTCAGCAACACGGATAAATGAAAGGAATGAAAATACATTTTCATATTTTCATTTTGTAACTTTTGTAAAAAGTTAAGCGAATTAAATTACTTGTAACATAATAAAAGACCATGGACCATTACATTTGCTATCGATGTTATGTAGTCAGGGTCAGGTACCGATGTATGTAATGAATTGGATACTGCTCTGCACTTGAAAATTAAGACCTTGGTTACATGAAAATTGCAATTATGCGTGATTACTAGTAAATTTCTAGGGAAATTTTAGCCCAGCAGTGGAATAATATTAGTAAAATTTACATAAAAATGTTTATAAATTATATGACGTCGTCTTAGGGACGCTTTCGACTGAAATTTATATGGATCAGTTGAGAAACCTGTAGATTGTTTGCAGTTACTTTAATTGTTTCCATTGTAAATACTAGTTCTAACTTGTTTGTATTATTTGATTGTAATTTTTTTTAAGTTTAAAAAAAAAACTAATTTACTATCACGGCCGCCAGTGGCAAGCCAGCATGATATATTAGTGCACAAATGTGTGCATAAACACAGGTGCATTAAATAAATTTTAGACCAACACGGAAACCACAATAATACTTTGCTACTAATAAGTAGAACAAGCCCTGATTTCCTATCTAAATATATAGAGAACAGGTAGGGTAGTAAATTTGTCGCACCCAAAACCAACATAGACAAATACAGCTGATGAATTAATTACTTACACTAACGAGCAGCAACTTTAGGGATGAAGCTACGCGTTATGAGAGAAGTTTTACTTGAATAACTTTTTCAATTAAAATGCTGAATAGTGGCAGTTGGTTTAGATATTTATAGAACTTTTAATCAGTTGATTATCGAACCCGTGGAACCTGGAAGTGATATCGTCTTGACATGTGGCGCGGTGGGTGAAGGTCCGCCTGCGACGCAGGAGGTTGCGGGTTCGATTTCCGCCTCGGAACAATTGTGTGTACGATCTGCAGATGTTTGTTCCGGGTGTTCTGGTCGTTATATGTATAATAAAAAAAATCTATCTATGTAATCTATTGTATTAAGTATATCAGTCATCTAGTACCCATAACACGAGCTCTGCTTACCTTGGGGCTTGATGATGCTGTGTGGAATGTCCAGCATTATTTATTTATTTATTATTTTATTTATTCTTTGATAGTTTTTAACGTCACTTCTAACCGATTGTGTTTGTTTTCTACCGACCCTACCACTGATATGTTTTACCCTTGTCTTCAATTTTCTTATCACACAATATAAAAACATAAAACCAAAACCTTAAAGCCTATTTATGTAAAACTGTAACAGAGAATATTCCATGGTACCATCGTTAATGAAGTCCCCCAGTCCACTAACTATAGAAATCTCAGAATTTCTCGTAGCAAATTTAACGTTAGCATGTAGATTTCACCCAGCTCGTAAAGTACTAGGCAAAACGTGAAATGTACTTGAAATGGGAGCTCCGACATCACAGAACTAACGAAAATGAAAATACATTTTTGAGGAGCAAAATGTTCTTGATTATTTCAAGAAAAGAATGTTTAGTAGAAATTGTAGAATTCTACTCAATTGTAGATGTTTTTGAAATGAAATGGAAATTCTGTGATAGATAAGACCTAGATCGAACTAGATCGGCATTGTATTAGGAGCTTAATGATCTGAACATGTAACAGTGGTAGTTTTTTATATATAATTTGGTATTACTTTTAATAAAATGACTATTAAAATCTTCAATCAATATCCGTTTAAAATTGTGGACTTTTGACTCTCACGCCTTCTCAATTATTCCACCAACGAACCAAAAAGGTCGGTTTATGCTTACAAATAATAAAAAATTCAAACAGAGAAGTTGGCAACCCAAAACAAATGAAAGAGCCGGCTAGGTAAGCTTGTTTACGGATCGTCAACAAAGCGATTTCAAACATGCCCAGACCTGGCCCACGGGGGGCTCCTACTAGGGTATGGTGATCCGGATCAGAGCTCTTGTTCACTACACGGTTTCCTCACCGTTTAAAAAACATGTCGTGTTAAAGAGGCCCCGCAGCATGCCGTATGGTTAAGAAACCAACGTGCTAACCGTGCGAGTCGGCGGCAAAATGAACAGTCTAAGGGATTAGTTTCTTTTGTAATAAAGTTTTTGCGCTAGTTTTTAATCATTTATATTTGTCACAAACGTGATAGTTAGTAAACCTTTTTTGTTGATAAGACTGTAAGTTATTCAATTAAAGTAATGTTGTTATATAATAATTAATAGTATAAATTATGACCTGTCTAAATGCTTATTTGTAAGCCTTAAGAAATAAACTTTCGTTTCATTTCAATTAAAACTCCAAAAAATATGCAGTAGATAAGGCCAAAAAAAAACTAAAGCTATAGGTACATCTAAATCAAACGCGCCGAGGGGTCAACAAACGAATTAAGTTTAAGCAAAGCTTGTGTTATGGGTTCTAGATTAATATTCCTGACATTGCGTTTGAAGCGGCGAGGATATGCGCAGTTTCTTACATTTTCATACAAGAACTCCTTTAATCAATTCTGCCTTTACAAGTTTTCGAATCGTTACTTAAATCAACATAACATACCCTGAACTAGAAAGTTAAAATAAATATACATATCGGCCATACAAACAGAACAATTATTCAATTTTCTACTTGTTGGTTAAGCCCATGCAAGCTTTGTAATTTTTGCAACGCTATTTTTCCAATTTCGCGTCAAAAGCTAGCGATATTATATTCACATTCAAAATTAACTTCTAATGGTTGAATGATAGACTGCATTTTCCAATGGACTTGCCTAAGCCCCATGTCCATGATATTCTGTGTCAAACTTTTCACATCGCGTTTTTTGCAACACGAATAAAAACCATTTGGGATCATGTAACTCAATTCTCGTAGTTTCTTTTAGTAAATGTTGAAAAATGTTTTTTTTAGAAAAGGTTTTTCGCATAAAAAGCCTAAAAGAATTATATTGTGATGTATTGCTATAGGAGTTTGAATTTGGATTTGGAACCCTGCGTAGCTACGCAGGGTTCCAGGTTCTATAACTACATTAAGAGTGTATAATACCTCAAACTGCTAATTTTCAACTCCGCCGGATGTCCATATCGTCTAAACTACTGAATATTTAACTTTGAAATTGATATATGGTAAAGTTCAGGACTTAATCTATCGATCATGTGTTTCGAAAACACGATTCCATAAAATTTTCTCTATAGAAAAAAATCGCAAAGTTACCTCTAAATTTTTACTAAAACCTAAATTTCTCAATAAATACAGAAGTTCAGATCTTGACAATAAGCGTGGTAATAGAATTAAGTATAAATAAAAATGTTATATGTTTCGGTTTTTTCAAATAATGTCCTAATTAATAGGTAATAAGCTAAAACTTGATTTTTGAACTTGCGTTGCAATGCCCTGTCCCGCTCTTATGAACGCAAAATCATATGTCTAGCCTTTTCACACAAAGTTGAGGTTGTATGGGCCCTTTAAGTGAAAATGATAATTATTATCATGAATAAAACCTCGTTTTAATCCCCGAACTAAAAAGTATGAGAACAGCCGCCGTATCCGTCGATGACGTTGACCCACGCCACGTGACCGTTGGTAACTACATAGTTATTCTACGTTACTATATAGTTATTCTGTGCCGTTGGTAGATAGATAGATAGAAAATTCTTTTATTGCACACTTACAAAATAAAACAAACAAGACAGAATAACATACAAAAATGTGACAATTTGGCGGTCTTATCGCTCAAGAGCGATCTCTACCAGACAACCGTGGATGGATAGGATTGGTTGGTGTCTCGGAATAGCATATCTGATGTATGTTGCTATACAAAGGCTACGTCAATAATCAACCTTGATTGCGTGTTGTTGACGACACAGCGTCTACAACCCTAACATTCCTAGGTCGAAAGGGTTATCGTATTTCTTTTTCTCGAAATGTTATCTCATAAATCTGAGGGTATCTTTGATATTAACTTTTGAGCGCGCGTACACATAATTTTAGCTCAGCATTTTCCATACTGCTGGGACGCTGGGGCAAACGTGTTCTTGAGTGGAGGCCACGACTCGGTAAACGTAGTGTAGGACGCCCTCCGACCAGGTGGGATGACGACCTGCGAAAGACTGCAGGTAGATGCTGGATGCGGCAAGCTGAAGATAGGGCGCTATGGCGCTCATTGGGGGAGGTCTATGTCCAGCAGTGGACTGCTATAGGCTGATGATGATGATGATTTTCCATACTATAACAATGAATTCCAAGCCACATGGCAACTGCTACGGCGTAGCTGTTATGACGTAGTTGTATCGTGCAACTGCTACGTCGTAGCACTTCTCGTAGCGGCTACGGGAAGCGCCGACGTTGTCACAACGCGTTTCCGTTTTCTGGATCTTTCTACATACGTTCATTTTCGATTGATTAATTAAATCGATACAGCATGTTGTCTTATGTACATTTACATACAACAACATGCTGTAGCTTTTTCAGGATTAAATCATCCATCTGATACGTTACCTATCAAACTTACTTTGATACAAGTATAAATAATTTAACTTGACGTCATCTGTGGCGCAGCGAGAAAAGGTTTTTCGGAGGTTGCGGGATCGATTCCTTGGTGGATACCTTGGTGCAAATGTTTGTAAGGCCTACATATATTTGTTCAGGGTGTGTTGGGTATTTTCTATGATTATTTAATAGATAATATTATGTAACGTATTAAGAATATAAATTATCTAGAACTCATAACACAAGCTTTGCTTAGCTTGGTGCTAGATGATTATGTGTGTATCATCCAGCAATATATATTTACTAGCTGCACCCCGCGGTTTCACCCGCGTGGTGATAGATATTTTGGATAATATACAATATATTTTTATGAATTGTAGCCTATGTGTTATTCTGATGTATAAGCTATATTATTTTAAAGTTTCATTAAAATCCATTCAGTAGTTTTTACATGAAAGAGTAACAAACATCCATCCATCCATCCATACTTACAAACTTTCGCGTTTATAATATTAGTGACGACCGATGTGGCGCGGTGGGCGAAGGTCCACCTGCGACGCAGGAGGTTGCGGGTTCGATTCCCGCCTCGGAACAAATGTGTGTACGATCTGCAGTTATTTGTTCCGGGTGCTCTGGTCGTTTTCTATGTATAATAAAAAAATATCTATCTATGTAATGTATTGTATTATGTATATCAGTTATCTAGTACCCATAGCACAAGCTCTGCTTACCATGGGGCTAGATAATGCTGTGTGAATTGTCTAGCATTATTTATTTATATTTATAAAGTTTGCTTTAGCTTCATTATAAAGGTTTTATTTAACTGCGTTCCGCGATGAAAGTGTGCCATAACACGACACAAATGCATGACGCCGTTCTATAATCGCTGACCCTTTTCATTGCGCGATCGTTTTATGGCACTTTGTTACAGCAAAGGATTGTTGCTTGGATTTATTGGACAAAATAATATAAAACGTGAGCAGTATTAAAACGACGATTAAGAGTAACAGAATAAATAAATAAATAATGCTGGACAATCCACACAGCATTATCTAGTCCCAGGGTAAGCAGAGCTTGTGTTATAAGGGATGAAAGCTTTTAACCCATAATAGGACTTATCCTACTAATATTATAAACGCGAAAGTTTGTAAGTATGGATGGATGTTTGTTACTCTTTCACGTAAAAACTACTGAACGGATCTTGTTTGAGAAATAAAACATGCGTGGAGGTTTGCATGCATGATGAAACTTGAAACATACATAGTATGTGTACTGAATAACATATAGGCTACTTTTTATCGTGTTACCACGCGAGCGAAGTCGCGGGCGAAAGCTAGTAAAGAATAATCCTACTAATATAATAAACGCGAAAGTTTGTGAGGATGTTTGTTGCTCTTTCACGCAAAAACTACTAAATGGATCTTGATGAAACTTCACAATAGCTTACATATCAGAATAACACATAAGCTACAATTCATAAAGATATATGATATATTATCCAAAATATCTATCACCACGCGGGTGAAACCGCGGGGCGCAGCTAGTAATTGATATTTAGGGAGGTCCTTGCCCAGAAATGGGACTTCAGATTTAAAATTACTGAAAAAATATCGGTTGATATTATATTTATGACATAGTGAATGATACTCGTTAAATGTTAACGAGCAAATGGTGTAAGGTTAACGATACAATTTGCTTATTTCCACGACTCAGGTGTGGGTTTACAACTAACCCTATTAACTAATACCCAAATCCCAAGCGAGTTTGTCTTGTATGACCGCCGCATAGATCGTAAAATCCTGAACCGGATGCTGTTACATCTCTACCCTTGCTTGTCCAAAAAACCCAGCCTCGTATTCGCTATACCCGCTATAAGCCAATAACGCGCGGTATCATGAGATAAGAAAGTTATTATATGCTCTTAGTATTTTAAAATTTGAAGTGTAAACCATTTTCCTTTAGTATCGCAGGACTCTTGGACACGTCAGAAATTCCAAATAACTCTTAACACTTTGATTGCTGAAATCACACGGTATGTGTTTTCTACAAGTGACTAATATGCGTAAATCCACACTAGCGCAGCGGCTGAGAAAATACAGATCTTTGTGACTCAGCACAGCCGTAATATTTTTCGAACGAAACGCATGTGCGGCGCAACACAACCGCTGTGTAGAGCGGCAGTACGAATTTTTTAGGTTAAAAAAAAGATCGCAGTCGTCGAAAAAAATCGCAGTCAAAGTGTTAATACATAAGCTAATAGCTAGGAAAAAACGTGTTCACTTAAAGATTTTTGTTCATTTCTGTCTTTTAGGGTAAAGAAGTGGAACAGAAACCTTGTTAGATTTATTTTTTGAGTGTACCTGAGCTTTGAATTAAATGCTTTTGCTATGTTCAAACGCATGCATTAAATATGCAAAAGTGCGGGTTTTTTTTTTTTAAACTGTCACATAACTTTTGCCTCATGCTGATGTGAAAGAATGCGAACGCCGAACAGTAGATATGTCATAGCCACACAAGTTTACGACGTAGAGTCCGCTCAGGATTGAGGCTAACATAGTAGATAGCTCAAAACGTATACGCAGTGATACGTTATGTGTGTGAATAACAGCTTCGGTCCCTTCCGTTCGCTGGAGTTCTTTCATCAAACAAACCGCAGTCGCGTCAACAGTTCAGGGTTATGGCATATTTTTTTGCTTAAATGGCGAGATAAAAAATGTTTCATGTTCATACGTTTTTACGGTGCGCGGATTTGACTAATTTCAGGGTTGACACGGATGACACCGAATTTGTCTTTCAAATTAATATTGTACTGTATATTTTATGATGAAAAATTACGTACGTGTCTAGGATTAATAAGCAAAGGGTACATTTTAGTAGCCATCCCAGGCGTGGCGTGAGAAAAAGTCCCCTCCAAGTCGCAAGTAGATGTTGCAAGAGCCAACTTTGGGAGCCCTTACCAGAGGAAGGTCATAATTTTTATTTTCGTTTTTAATTCTGGATAATCATCATAAATCTAGGCCCAAGATAAGCAGATAATAATAATAATAATAATGCTGGACAATTCACACAGCATTATGTAGCCCCATGGTAAGCAGAGCTTGTGTTATGGGTACTAGATAACTGATATACATAATACAATACATTACATAGATAGATATTTTTTATTATACATAGAAAACGACCAGAACACCCGGAACAAATATCTGCAGATCGTACACACAATTGTTCCGAGGCGGGAATCGAACCCGCAACCTCCTGCGTCGCAGGCGGACCTTCGCCCACCGCGCCACATCGGTCGTCAAATCTTATGTTCATCAGATATGTATGGCAGATCTTATGTTATTGTACTAAATGACCGATACACATAATTACATCTTTAAGATGGATATTTTTTTTATAATATAGGAAATACCCAGAAAAAATATTTGGAGATCGTTCAAACATTTGTGCCAAGGCAAAAAATGGGGCCAGCTACAGATCTACACATTTCTTTTTCCTTTGGTGAGATTCCAATCTCTGCCAATAAAAACTCACTCGCAATGTCTTCAGGTATTCCGTAATCATTGATAGAAAATCCTCAATTTTATAATAAAATCTCAATATTATTGTCTTAAAATTATTTTTACGTAGAGCCAAAGCGTGAGTTTTGGGACTCACTTCACCTTAATATTCAAGTTCCCACCGGCATTTTAGTTCACTTTGACTGCGATTTTTTTTAGACGAATGCGATCTTTTGTTTAACCTAAGCCATTCGTGCTGCCGCTCTACACAGCGGTTGTGTTGCGCCGCACATGCGTTTCGTTCGAAAAATATTACGGCTGTGCTGAGTCACACAGATCTGTATATTCTCAGCCGCTGCGCTAGTGTGGATTTACGCATATTATTCACTTGTAGAAAACCTATACCGTGTGATTTCAGCACTCAAAGTGTTAAATCTATTACATCAATATAAACTTCACAAAGTGTCGCTTATCTCAATAATTTATGAAATGGAAGCTCTCAATAACTTGCCAGGTTAACAACGCTCAACTAAATACCCGACAGTACTTTGTCTTGCTAACTATGTACTATCAGTTTCGCTATTGTTCAGACTAAAAGCGATCAATGCTTCAAACTTGTCTACCTAGACTGTCAGCGTAAAAATATATTATTGTATCGTGTTCTATCAAGACAGAGTATGGTTAGAAATACTTTCAGAAATACAAATCACCATCACTTATAAACTTAGAAAGAAGTAAATAGATTTATTTTAAGTTTAATATTAAGTGGTAGTTTAGTTAGTAGCGTGTTGGCGCATCTTATGAATGTTAGATTTTAGTTATTGTATTTGATATTTAAGTTATTTTTTATTTCTTTGTCGCTTTGGTGTAAAACTGTCAAGGCATTGTAAATATTTTATCCAAAAAAAAAATATAAATAAGAAAGTTTGGATGTTTAGATTGGGTGTATGGATAGATGTTACTCTTCACGCCAAAACTTCTTAACGGATCATGATAAAATTTTGCACAGATGTAGTTCTAAGCCTGGAATCAAACATAGACTGCTATTTATTCCATAAAACAGTTCCCATGGTATAGAAAAAAATTTAACGGTTTCATAGACACAAAGCGTTATTTATTTTTTGTTTCTCTCAAATTAGATTTATTTAGTTATAGCGACATTAGAATCGACACCAATGTGTGTGTGTGTGTGTGTCTCACTAGTAAGTGAGACTTACTTTATGAAAGCCTTCATGTATAGTAATACATGAAGTATCAATAATATTATATTATTGAGAGACCAACCTGAGAGACTTTCATGTATAGTAATACATGAAGGTCTCTCAATAATATAATAGTAGGTAATTAAAATAATTTAATGAACAGAATAAGCGAGCTTTTCATAAAGTAATAAGTGAAACGCTTTTAGTCTAGGCAAAATAACACTTAATGGCTGGTTAAAAGGTTCAATTTTAATTTAATGTAGCACGCCTTTTGTGCCTAGTTCGTTATCTAGGTTATTTCAGTAGCAATTTAATAAATTAAGCCGCGAAGTACATTTAGTACGTAGCTCGAGCAAGGTGAGCACGCCCTTAAAATTCATCAAGTTTTAATGACTTTACGTGATAATTGGAGGGTTTTAGACAAGTTTCCCAGCTGTGGGACTAAAAAGAAAATAGGGATAGGTCTTACTGTGATAACTAAAATGTTTCAAATAAGTTTCCCTGCTTTGGGATAGAAAAGGATGTACGTAGAACTTTCATATATTTTCTAGTTGTAACTATGCGGGAAAGCTTTGCTCATTTGGACTACCCACGTGGTACCTGAATAAAATGGTACTTATGTCTGCCAGGATATAATTCATTATTGGGATATAAAAGTCACTTATAACGGGATATTTACCATGAATTGATTTTTGAGTTTTTCAATATTAATAAAAAAACTTTTGTATTAATAACCATGATGGTTTCAAAAGTTTTATCAATACAATACAATACAATATAACTTTATTGCACCATGAATACATTTTTTTTAATAACAAAGGATCTTAATACTAACTAAATCTAGTGGCACAATCGGCGGCCTTATCGCTAGAAGCGATTTCTTCCAGGCAACCTTTGGATAGATAGGATCTGTACGTATTAAAGCATTATCATTATTGGGGTGTTAACCATTTTTGTGTTATATCTACTCCATCTCTTTGCCCGCCTCGGGACAAATGTTTTACGATCTGCAAATATTTGTTCCGGGTGTTCTGGGTATTTTCTATGTACCTATAGTAAAAAATATCTATATAAAATATATGAGTCTTCTAGTACCCATAACACAAGCTTTACTAAGCTTGGGGCTAGATGATGTTGTGTGAATTGTCCATTATTTATTTACTACTAGATGCGCCTCGCGGTTTAACCCGCGTAGTGATAGATATTTCGGATATTATACAATATATCTTTATAAATTGTAGCCTATCTGTTATTCTGATATGTAAGCTATATTATTGTGAAGTTTCTTCAAAATCCATTCAGTATTTCGTGAAAGAGTAACAAATATCCATCCATACTTACAAACTTTCGCGTTTATAATATTAGTAGGATCATCATCAAGCCCCATAGTAGCAGTATAAAAAAATTTCGTCAAAGGTAACAGACACTCCGAGAAGCTGGTAGGTAGAAAGAGTAGGTTTCATAATAAATGGAGCCTCAGTAAGATTCACATCAAACAGAAATTTTCCGATGAATTATTATCTTCGTCAGATATTCAGTCGAGTGGTAATTGTGGCCGTTGTGTTCCACGTACGGGTCACCAGGTAAATCCACTTACGCTATTTGACACGGGTCGGGTTCAAGCTGGTGTGGATTTCCAAGAATATTTGAATGTACACGACAAAAATGAGTTAGAAGCCCAAAAATTATAACCGAATTAGAAAGAACGAGTTTCCAACCCTAACTTAATTTATGTCTTTTGTCTAGTCTAGACGTAAGAATAATATTTTTGAGAAAAACATTGATATAACTCAATTATATTTGAAAGAAATAGAAGCAAAAAATAGAACTCATACATAAATTATTATCTTATTTCCGACTACGAATCTACATAATACAATAGCTTAATACAACCTTGCAAACTGTACCATAGGCACAGTCACGCTAGCTCACAGGACCATTGAAATAATCCAATCCATTTGTACCTAGGGTACAAATGGATAGGAACAACATTTTCTGGTTTGATCCGGCTGGTATAAGAAGGTCGAGCTCATTTTATTTGCTGTTAAGTTAAACTGAACGTACATTTAACCGAAAGGGGCGTAAGGATGAAACCGAACGAATATATTGGAACCAATTAATTCCTTTAATTCATTCCACTTGACGTAAACAAGTGTGCAAGGTTTCATAGCGTGATGAATTCAACAAAATAAGACTTATTTAGGTCCTAATTCCCAAAAAAAATTGGGCTTTAATCACTGAGTATAATTGTAAAGTAACATAAACTTCTTTCAATTAAGTGTAGTTACTCTATTTTCTTTTCGAAATACTCCCTTTGTTAAAGCAACGAACATGCTGAATCAATAGTCGATTGCCTAACACATCAAATATTAATAAGGGACAAATCGAAATTTCGTGTAAAATCTCATTAACTTACGATAAAATGACGTGTAAAATTGTAACCGGGTCACGTTGTCCCCCTGTGCCCCGGGCCTTTTAGGTCAGGTCGAATATATCGGACCTGCATCAAACGATAAATGGCGTAAAACGAAACGGATTTCGTGACAGCTGGGTGGTTAACGGGTTAAAACTATTGTTTCGCTGTTATTTTATTTATTTAATGTACAAAACAAATCACAATCACATAAAATTATCAGGTTAAATAAAGCTTGATCAGAACTTGATTGCAACATAAACACATGTACGTGTTAGTTGTAAATACATTATAATTTGTATAAAACAAATATTACTTACAAGTTACAGTAACAGTTAAGAATGTGCATCAAATGTGAACTTAAACCTATATCTTTTGCAGCAATAAATACTTTAATACTTTTTTATTGTATGAAATGAAAATATATTTATTCTGATAGAGCAAAAAACTAATTATCTAACTATTATAAAGAAATACAGCACACGACTTAAAAAGACTTAAAGTATATAATTGATAATATGCATTGATATATATATATTTATATATATTATTATTAATAGACATATCAAAATTAATTTAGTGTAGATCAAGCCGTGTGTGATGGTCAGTGCCGTGTTGCTGCGCTATCAGAACAGGTTCATGCTCAGCTGAATGTTGCGAGTAACCCCACAACGCTGATTTTCAGCATGTACCATACGTGTATAGTATGTCGTTTTTATTTTCGGCTGTGGATTTTATAAATAAATAAATAAAAATAGAACTGACTTTACTACATTATTCTAGAATCTAGAATGGTCAATTCAAGGATTAATTTCCTAAGGTCAAGCTTTTAATATACTATACAATTAGTCTGATATTTTTCCGGATCTCTCAATATGACAATGGAAAAACAATAACGAATAATGATAACTTGGAACTTATAGTGGAGAAATAGAGTGGTAAAAGATAAATCCGTCAGATTCTTTCCCTGAAAGAATAGTTTTCAACGGAATTCACTTGTTTCAACGGTATTCACTTGAGGCATTGTGACGGTAACTAGCTAAATCCGGTTCACTTCTAATGAGGAGGCGTCACGAACCACAATCAACGCGCGATCCAGCAGATCTCGAACTAAAGTCGATCAGGCTAAAGTTCATTTCTATTTGCATTCACTTCTCGGGTTTCTTTCATTTAACTTTCAGAGGCTCAAACACTTGGGTTTTCTTGTAAAAGATTCATAAATTTGCACAAGCTTAAGTAATGTTTTTATAGCGAACCATTTATGCATACTATATTTCATCTTATCACATTTGATGAATAGACCTTTTGACTTGCAGTGAAATGACACAGCTTCAATGAAAGAATTAAAACTAAAATTATATTTAAAAAAATCTATCTATGTAATGTATTTTTCATAATATATTTTTTTATTGACATCTAGTACCCATAACACAAGCTTTGACTTAGTTTGGGGGCTAGATGATACGTGTAGATTGCCCAGAATTATATATTTATATATGTACATAGGTGCCGGTTGGCTCTTATATTTTTCTCAAAACACTACGAAATGATTTCTATTACTACTAGGTACTTACAATAAAATGTTATCACTTCAAACGAAATATTTTAAGAGCTCAGCCATTTCCGAATCTAATGGACTGAACAAGGAATATTCAGCTTTCAAGTGAAATCATTTGATGTTGGAATTAATTTCGGTACTCGCCAATTTTATCAGTCAAAGCTGTTCCTCAGAGGTCAAGGTCAAATAACAATAAAATTTTCAGAATTTGTGTAATACCAATTTTCATTCTTTTTCTATTTTATTCACAATATAATAGAATATAATTTTTTTTCTTTTCAAAATATTCAACAATACAAGGTAGGGACTAATATTATTTACCTGCAACCGCTTTTACCGCCCAAAACGATATCTCAAATTTGTTTTTATTCTATTGAGTACGTAATAAACAATTCCTTTATTGCTTATTCTATCTGTGAAAAAAATCCGCTGAGCCTTCGAACTTTTATCGTACGAAACCGAAAAACGGATTATTTACCTACCCATAAATATTTACAAAGTTTTATGAAAACACTAGCTGCGCCCCGCGGTTTTACCCGCGTGGTGATAGACATTTTGGATAATATACTACATATCTTTATGAATTGTAGCCTATGTGTTATTCTGATATGTAAGCTATATTATTGTGAAGTTTCATTAAAATCCATTCAGTTGTTTTTACGTGAAAGAGTAATAAACATCCATCCATACTTACAAACTTTGACGTTTATAATATTAGTCGAACGACTAAAAAGTCGAAAAAAGTCATAAAGTGAATTGAAAGGAATAAATCTATCTCCGAACCAAATCCGCTGAACCTTGGGAACTTTTATCGTACAAAACCCACAAGAGGATTATTTACCTTCGCATAAATATTTATAAAGTTTAACGAAAACAGAACCGGAAAGTCGAACGACTAAAAAGTCGAAAAAATATCAAACGTGAATAGAAAAGAATGAAATCAAAATGTTTTAACCCGCCACGTAAAACTGCACTGTCTGGCTGTCCGTCACTTTTATCAGATTAATTGGAATCGCATGCAAAATGTAAAACCACGTACGGCTGATATTCAATCTGACAGAGTTTGTGCTTTTTTGTAATTTTTAGCTAGTTGTTTCGGTTCAACTGGTTTATTTTTTGAGAAATATTTTTCCGATTTTTTTTTCACTGGAATACTTATTAGAGACTGCTTTACGACTTATTAGTGGTTCTTTTGTTATAATAGCGTTGTACAAAAATAAAGAAAAGTTTCGAACTGATTGTTTTAAACTTTCGCTATTGGTTGACAAGGAAAGTTAAATAGTATAAATTTTTTTCTAACACAAAAGTTCTTTATTTTCTTACGGGACCTTGACCTTGGGGAGTCTTGGACACTTAAAAAATTACAGAAATAAAACGTAAACGTTACGTTAAGAAAAAATATACCAGATAAATACTCGCTAAAACGTTCATGGTTATCGAGCTTATTCGAGTTATTTAGCTAGTTAAGTATTCTCAAGCTAAACTACTTATTGCGAACACTGCCCATTCCCAATCATTGTCAATACTTTCCCATTAAACGCGACCCGTAATCCGGTCAATTGTCCAGACGGATCTGTCAGGGCACATTAATTATACGAGCCTTCAAGATTATCGATCAATCACCCCTCCCCCTCCCCTCACTTGGAATAATACCCATTAGTGTCACCTTTCGAGACGACTGCGGAAACCGAAAAGTTTGTTTATTCTGCGTTAACGTGTCACAGATGATATTAATAGTGCCTATTAATGCCTAGTGCATATTAATGCCTAGAGAAATTATGATTTCGAAAATAGAGGGATTTTCTATCAATATCAAAGTGCTTTATTTCCTATAGACTTTACAGGACTTTAGGACACGTCACGTCGGACTTTGTTCAGCCGTCTGTATGATTTTTTTGTACGTTGACTGATTTCTTCCTCAATAATTGTGGGCCGGTTTTAGTAATTGTGTTGCTTTGGTATATAGAACATGATCCTGAAATTTGATTCCCGAGGGATAGCTATCTGTCCCACTAAACTTAAATTAGTCCGTAGTAGGTGTTTAGTTGGTGATTACTATTTAACAGGTAGATATAGCAGTCATTTGCCAATTTTTCCCTAGGTTTCTGTAGGTTTTCACACTGTCGTGGTTATAGATTGGCTCATAGTGAGTTTTAAAATAATACTTACTTATTTTGATCATAAAAATAAACATATATAGTTACGTTATAGCATAAACAAAAGAAAAACCTTGATATAACAATGATTATTCGTTTAAAACGTTTGAAACTCTTCATTATTTGTCAATATTAGTTTCGTCATTCAAACAAAACATAAATATCGCAGAATATTAAAAATAAGATTTCTTCTGCACAAGTTTGGATTTCATAAAAATGTTATGACCTGTGAAATAATGTCCTGGCCTAAATTATTTTCAATTTACAGCAGCATTAAATAAATAAATAAATTACAATGTTACAAAGCTTTGTCATTTGTCATGAAATAACGAGGGCCCTGTCAGCAATCGTCAGCAGACTGTCAGTTAACCTGTAATTAAGGATCATTCTACCTTCCACTACAACTACATATTATTTACTACTTCTATATTCCTGTACTAGATTCTGCCCTTGGCTTCGCACGCGTTGTTTCTATGGAAACGTTTTGACGAACGTCACGTTTTCAGGAGGAAAGTACTAAGTACTGGAACTACCTGAATGCAAAATTTCAGCCCGATCCGTTCTGTACTTTTTGCGTGAAAGAGTAATAAATATCGATACATACAAACATACGCGTTTATAATATTAGTAGGATGGTTAAAAGAACGAATATTTGTTTGAAGTGTCCAGGTGCCGCGTTACCTATGTAGGTATCGAATAATCGTAAGATTTTCCCCCTTGAGTTCTACAGGCTTTTTAAACACAATTTATTTTGTCATTTGAAAGAGGAAAATGGTAATTTTGCGTATAAATTGAGACAATATTTTATTACCTCGTTATTTTTCTGGTTTAAGACATCTTTTGTTGGTTTCGTGTTAACACTTTGACTGCGGTTTTTTTTCGACGACTAGAGATACTAAAGAGGCTACATAGTATTTTTCTACAATAAATGAGAAAGTAACTTATTTTCTTACGGTATGCTTACGCTACGTAATTGAAAGACCACAACTTATCACAACTTATCTGTACCAATTTTTCAGGTAACAGATTACATATTATATTATTAATATATCTAACGATCCCTTTTGACTGATCTATGTAGAGCGTATGTCTTCAACAATGGCCTTATCTCATAAGAAGTACAACCAATGTATTAATCTTGTTTCTTAGGCTGCCCGAGAAGGCGGAAGATAGGCGTGACATACGAGGGTACAGATAACAATTAGGACATTATTAAAGGACAAGGCAACATAAGCAACTAGAGATATGCTGCGCTTATGTTGTCAACGAACAAAGGAATGTATGGGAGATATAAAACTCCAAGATTTACAAAAGTTATGAATAAATTTGTGATTGTCGTCGTCGAGACAAAACATTGACTATAAAGACCTTCAATGACATTTTCCATCAATGACTACAAACCGATCAAAATGTTTGCATATGTCTAGTACCCCACACAAGCTCTGCTAAGCTTGGGATTAGATGATGCAGTGTGGATTGTCCAGCATTATTTATTATTTGTTTATTATTATATATACGATTATACAGAGAAAAATGTGCTTATAACAACCTCCATAGGTAGATAAAATCATTAACAAGCATAATAATATATTAACCCTAGCTCACTAACCATTCGTGTACGCGTACCCCGCGCATTTGTTGTTGTGGAAAGTTCCCGGCCCCTGCCGTCCCGCCCATTTCTAGTACCTTCCTTCGCATAATTAGTGACCTGCGAACACTCATTGCGGATGCACGCTGCTCTGATTGGGATACAATCGTCGCCTCACAGACTTGATTGATTTTTTATTGAAGTTTTATTTCGTAGTCTGAGAAACGAATGGTTTGTGACAACGTTACTAGAAAATATGGTTAGTGAGCTAGGGTTAAGGTCATTAAAACCATCCAGAAAAAACCTTTCACAAATAGTAACAAAATCGAAAAACATGACCCAAAAGCTCCATACCCAGCGGAAGCAAACAACCTTTTTTCACATGCGAGACCGCGATGAATAAGGCTTAACGGGGTGCGTGGCAAAAACTTGCACAGAGAATTTACTAATGTTCTTTTGTTTTCCAACATTGTACGCTTAACGACGATTTTGACGAGACAGTTGCGTATTTAGTGGAGCCTAGGTTTTCAGTTGTCATATAAAAGAGATATATTTTTTGTTGTTTGTAAATCAAATCAAATTTATTTGTAGAAGGAAGGGCGGACTTCGCCCTGCAGTGGGACATAACAAAGTAATAAATCAAAACAGCAAAACATTTTCCCTCAAATTCGCATGTCCAGACGATTGAAAAATCAAGTTTCAAAAGAACAATATTTTTTGTCAACATACATATGTGTTATTTAATATTATAGACGTTTTTTTTTTCAACTTGCACTGTTAGTTTGTGTGGGACAATTCTTGCAACTTAATTTTAGAACAAGAACATTATTATAAATAAATAATGCTGGACAATTCACACAGCATTATCTAGCCCCATGTTAAGCAGAGCTTGTGTTATGGGTACTAGATAACTAATATACATAATACAATACATTACATAGATAGATATTTTTTATTATACATAGAAAACGACCAGAACACCCGGAACAGATATCTAAGATTCTATTGAAGATAGACTAGCAACATAATCTTATACTGAAAAAATAGAGACTCAAAAAATAGTTTAGCAATCAAACGAAAAGAAGTTTCACATAACCACGGTAAAGTCTAGTTCTAAGTTCTTTTTGTTTCGGTACTAACTTACTTTTTCCAATAAAACTACGCTACGAGCAGTACGAGAAGTACTGAGACCCGTTGCTTCCGAGTAAAACTATTTCTATTTATAAAGTTTATTCATATGTCTGCTGCACTGCACTTCACAATGCGTTTTTATGAATGGACGAAAGTACGGTCTGCAGAAAAGCTACGGATTTTGTTTGCACTCGTAAAATGCATTCTTTAGCAAATACCATTGCACCACAGTAGTATTTTCATTTTTTTTGCACATAAATCTAAAATCATGTTATATTTTAGCTCGTAATAGCATGAGATTATTTTGTTTTAAATTCATATAATTTATGAAAACCACTCTACTAGCGAAAAAAATCAAAAACAAAGCTACCACCTAGTTTCAATTATGAAATCCAGATATTATGGAATTGTTATACGTTTATTATTGTAGTGCTTATTGTTAGTGTTCATAATTCTAAGAAATATCCACTGAAACTTACACTTAAATATTCTTACTGTTTTCTGAATAAATTCTATGCAAACTTGATTCTACGAATTGTATAGGGAAAGTCAATTTACAAGATTTCCAACAGGGCCTCGAATTCGTCAAACATTCTGTGGAATTACAAGAAATATCCTAGTTACTAGGATATTTCTTGTAATTATTTTTTCTCGTATATTTCGAAGAACACATGTACTAGGACCTAGTACATGTGTTCTTCGAAATATACGAGTAATTAGATATTAATTGTCGGTTTTATTAAAGTTTCCATACATTTTACGAGTTTAAACTTGATTTAAACCGACGAATGTTATTATTTATCCAATAAACTGAAGAGCTCATCAATCTTTTGATATTCGATTTTGGTAAACCAAAGCATTACAGCCTGTAGTGACTATCATCATTTTCAAAAATATAAAATAATTATAGACATGGAGGTAAAACTCAATATTACTTAACCTTGTCATATTTTCCAGTTCAATTTCTTTTTAAATCCTTTCATTTATATCTTTTTAATCCTAACCTAAGTATCCTTCCAATTCTTACTTACTCGTAAAATTTATACTAAAAGTATACAGACAGGAAGAACCAAATTAGAGGCTTCTCCTACTAAAACGCAATAGTAATTAGGCAAGCACACAACCTCCACTCATCTACGGCAATATATTCTTAAGCTCCAAGAATTAACACAAGAGAGAGGTCTATCATTTGCATCATTACTAATTTAACCCACTACTCTGGACCTCACATTGGTTGCCGCATTATGAACGTGTTCAGACAAGACAAAGAAATCTACGGTAATAATGATGTGACAGTGAAAAAACGCTCTAGGGGGCTTGGTTCACAAAAAAGGTAAGATCTTTTTCTTAATGACGGTGCTCATACAGTTATTCTCATGATAAAACCGTACGGCGTAGTGGACAAACTTCATTAAGGGAAAGTTCACAAGTATTCCTCGGACACAAGGGTCATAAAAAATTACGCTTGACCCAATTACACAGACAAATGTAGCGTGATATAAGAGAAAATAGTCTCATTTCAGAACAATAGAGAATGAAGATTTTGTGGAAGGATACAAATGGTACGTGAAGGGCTTTTGGATCAGATCACGTAATCAGAGATAACTCATAGATGAATTCTTTATATCAAACGCGATCGGAAAGATAGGCTACTCAATACCTACTCAGCTACGGAAAATCTGGCCCGGATAAAACTAGGACATTAACAGTATGTGAAGTCTTAGGAATAGAAGTGAAGTTTTAGAAATAGAAGGCGGCAACTGCTTTTAAAGTTTAAGGAGGCTGGAAATAGAGAAACTTCAGACCGGAGCTTTGGGAGACAGCTTAACGAGATCGCATTAGACTAAATACGGCTAAGCTCCCTGAATTTACCCAAATCCTCGCTCAAGGTGTATTTTTTTATTAAGAACCTTCCTACTTCTTTTACGTAAGCGCTTCTTACAATAAAAAAACAATTACATTGGATATAAATAGGCCAATCAAAATGTAAAATAGAATATCTTACTAAATATTAAAGGTTTAAGGCAAAACTCGCACGTATCCCTACGTTTGTAGGCTTTGTAGTAGATTCTACGAGACTCTGCTCGCTACTTTTAATCAAACTTTACAATAATTTATATCATGTACGTCTATAATAGTTTTAGGTAGCTCTTATAAAATTCCATACTCGGTGTATAAGTAAAAAGGTTTCCGCCATGAAATATTCAGACAAACCGCACGCGGTAAATATCTAAGCTTTTACGGCGGCCCGTTAATTCGTTATAAGTCTATGAATAAATCTAAATACGATATAGTATAAGTAGTTTCGATCATAACAGAAAACACAATTAGATTAGTCGCACGATGGTGTCAAAGGCTCCGCTGAATTTTGATTTTTGATCCGGTAAAAATAACAAGTAACCAATAACTCTTAATTAAACACGTCACTTATTACCACTCACGATCACGTGTAATTTTAAACGTGGTTCAACCACGCTCGCGGTAAAATAAAACGCGTTTATATCCGGTTATGGCGATACTAGGTGTAGGTAACTCTCGGAATTGTTTACGGGGATAGGTAGGAGGTATGTGAGGGTAGTTCGCGCTCGGTCGGGTCTGCCGGCTCTGTTAGACGGGCGGCCGGGTCGCGCTCGCCCGTTGCACTGTGCGCGCGCCTTCCCCGACCGCTCAATACCACGCGCCGCGCCCTACACAATCCTACATACCACCTGTACGCTCAGTCACAACACCATGGTTTTTGTCAGCGAGCCATTGAGACTAGCCATGTGTTTTCGATGCCAACCCTTTCATTCTTCCTTTCATTTCTAGCTGGGGGCTTAACAATGGGTTTTGTTGCTGTTTGTTGCACCTGACCTGAAAGATTCGTATCATTTATACGTATATTATTTAAGACTAGTTTATTACACTACTTTCTCTTTTCTTTTTTTAATATGTAAAAAATAATTATTTTTAGTAATTTATCAATATTATTATATTGATGAATGTATTAAATAGTAATTTCTACTATACAATGTAAAAAAATACTTATCTCACTAATAACTAAAAAATATATTGATAATGCTGGACAATTCATACCAAATCATGTAGCCCTAAACTCAGCAGAGATGTGTTATGGGTACTAGATAACTGAAAGAAATTAATCTTCCTTGTATTGTACATTAAATTAATTGCAATAGTTTACAGTTAGCTAAATTGTTTAATTGTAAAAACTTAAGTATCACCATAAGGGTTTATTATAATAGTATCTGTAATTCTAGCATCTAAAATTTATAAGTTAAATCTTTTAGTATCTATAAGATTTGACCCAACGCATGTTTATTGTGAGTGTACATAATGTTCTCCAAGTAATATCAAATCTCTAGAGTCATCAGCTATATATATATATTCTATATATATAATAAAAAAATATCTATCTATGTAATGTATTGTATTATGTATATCAGTTATCTAGTACCCATAACACAAGCTCTGCTTACCATGGGGCTAGATAATGCTGTGTGAATTGTCCAGCATTATTTATTTATTATTTATTTATTATTATTTATTATCAGCTTATTGCTGTTAGCGATTCTAATATATACATTTACTATGGTAGGTACCGCATAATTTTACACAGGCCATTTGCTAGACCAGTTTCCAAAATAAAATCACTTCTAGCCATTTGTGCTAGGGCGGACAGGCGGCTATCCTGTCCGCACAAATGGCTAAAAGCGTGCCATTTGAGCAAGTCTCCCGAGTCAATAGCTATTGAGATATTTATTTTTATCTCGCCCACGTAAATATTGGGTAACATATTCCATAAACTCACAGTACACTTGATTTTACTAATTTACGTGGGGGCATAAGTGCTTTTGTCCTTTATGGTACTTTACATTTTGTTAGGTTGTACGCCTTTTTTGATTATTTTGTAGTAAAGCGTTTACATTATCTTTGATTTTGTATCTGTAGACACGATAATAATTTGTTGTGGTTGTGTTTGTTCATTGTTATTCTTTTAGATTATTTGTTTTCTATATTAATAATTAAATTAATTAATACTTATATTATAAAGAGGAAAGGTTTGATTTTTTGTTTGTATTGAATAGGCTCCGAAACTACTAGACCGATTTGAAAAATTCTTTCACCGTTGGAAAGCTACGTTATCATTTTCAAAAAAATTAGGGATCCTTACTAAAACTCCAATAACCCAAGGTGTAAAAAATTTACCTTAAAAATTCCAATACCCGTGCGAAGCCGGGACGGTCCGCTAGTGTCTATAATAAAGACATAATTGTCTATTATATTGAACAAGTGTGTGATCGAGCACTCATAAAGTTACCGTGTCAAGGTTGCTTGGTGTATGGTACGTTTTACACGCTGTGACTAGACTCCCCTGGTACCCACGTATCTTTTTTTATAGTCAATAGACCTTCGTTTGACCACAATATCACCTGATGTAATGTGAAGAAGTGGCCGATGATATATCACAAAGGTCTAGAAGACTTGAAGAGCCCCAGGTTGTCGATAACCGAAAAAAAAGCAGGGAGCGTGTTCAAAACCCTAGTTAAATCCTAGCGGTACGAATTATGAAGGTAGAGGAAAACCGCTTAGTGCGAGTGGACGGTTATATCCACCAAATAGTGGTGGCGTTTGCTTGTCCTGGTCAGGGATCAGTTCACTTACTTCCTGTGAGCATTCTCCGAAATGTATCCTATATAAAAACGAGAGACAAGCGACCTTGATATCTTCTTTAATGCAGGGTAACCTACAGAGTTATTGAGACAAGATTTTAAAGGTACAAAATGTTCCGGCAGCTAAAGTTACTACGCACTTTTATTGGTCTATCCAATCCATTAATCTTACTTCGAAGAAAATCATCTTAGAGTGAGGTCATTCGATGCAGATTAAAGTCCCCCTTACACGCCTTATCGTTTGATCTTTCCTAATAACTTTACCCTAAATAAACCTTATCGGCTAAAACTATGTTGGAAACATGCTTTCGAATCTATATAAATTCCAGGGCAAATGTTTGTCTCTAGCAATTAAATGCTCATATAGATAGCCCTATGTCGTGCAACATGTTACATTTTGTCAAGCACTTTCATTAGGAAATAGATTAAATTGGTGTCATGTAAAAGGTTTTGTAATAATAGCACGTTGTTTAGCCTCATTTTACTTTGTTCGAAAGTGTTACTAGGTAGGAGTTAGGCCAAAATAATAATAACAAGTACCTACAAAATAAATATTTACGTGTATCTAAAATCTATATTAAGATAGCGGTTTTATTTTCACTTCTTCTACAAGTGGACCAAAAACTGAAATGAACAGAAAATCAAAAACACCTTATTTTCTATTTGAAAATAATTAATCGTATAAAATTTTACTTCTCTGGGTGCTTATTTGGTAACCCTATAGAAATAAAGTTTGAATTTGAAAGTAATAAGTAATATTATACATACGCATGTCTATTTACAATACTACGGACTGAATGCAACTTGTATAAAAAATGGCAAAGAGACATCTATCTCTTTGCGCACGCTATATCTATAGCTTGCAGAAAGAGCTAAGAGCTACGAGTATTAATTAATCCAGGAAGAACGTATGTGAGCTATACTGTTACATGTTTCTTCATTATTTCAAAGCAGCATTAGGTATTTTTTTCTTTTGTAGTTGTGTTAACTGAGATCTCATTACTGTGGCCAAGGCAACGACATCGCACATATTATCAAATCTTATCGATTTCTTTCTGAACTTGACGTTTCGGCAGACAAAGAATGTTCTATTGGCAAAGGCACACAGAAAACCAGCGAACCGTTATTTTTAGAAATTGTATAAAATCATAAACTGATACTTTATTCGAAGTAACGCAGCGTGTTATAGCAAAACGGAGAAATACAGAACAGTTTTAAAAGGTAAACATTTGAATAGTGGTTTTAGTTTAAAATCAACAGTTCGCTGACGGAATGCTATGCGTTTAAACTGTCATTTCTTCAGTTTAGTCCCTGTGTTATTAGGTTAGGTTAGATACAGTTTCAAAATTATAAGAGCGAAATTGGCTCAAAAAATTCACTCCTGATGTAACATGAAAAGCGCAATATCCTTGTCTTATGGAGATATAGCAAAATGTAACAACTCAAAATTAGAAAAATATTTTTAAAAACAATCTTTTATATTAAATAAGATCAATTTGCTTAGTAAGATAATACGAACGAATCACACAACTCGAAGCGTCGGTAGTAAACTTATACCTCTACGAAACGTCTCATATTATATATACATATAATATGATACGTTTCGTTTAGTCCTATGACCATCATCTGTCTCCATCATCAGACCAGCTCAATGGTACCATGACATTGTATTGTCACGAAACTTTCATAAGTTTGCCGAAAGCTCAATCGGTTGAGGATATTATTTTATTATTTATTTTAAGCCATTATTGTCCCACTGCTGGGCAAAGGCCTCCCTTTTCTCCTTCCACTCCTCACGATCCAACGCTGCAACAGGCCATGATGGAAGATGTACCTCGAGCTCGTCGCGCCATATGATATATATCGGTTGAGGATAACTGGTCTAAAATTCAATTGCATGATTTGCCCCCGCACTCTATTAGTGTGACAGGGTTACTAGAATGAAACCTTGCTATAAATATAGAACACTGCATTTTTATTGTTAAACCGTATGAACATGATTACCAACACCAGTCACTTTTAAATTTATACAGTTTTATAAAAAGCTATAGCGTGAATAAAACAATGCTCCTATGGACTCGTTTTTGCTTAATGACCGAAGATAAAAGCCTGCGAAAGTTTATAGGCGTCGTTAGCTAGACAAACTGGGTCTTAGATTTTTGCAAAGAAATTCCTATTAAGTCGTTGTTTATGTTAGAAAATCTGCGATGACTAGCTACATTATGACCAACATTATGCTGAGTTAGAGCCTTGTTGTAACAACTCTCTACATGTACCTATTTTATAAGAGCTATTTTGTTAATTTAAGTTGGTATGAATAAATGTCTATCTACATATTCAGTTTTATTATATTCTACAGTTATTCTTTCCAAGGCACTTGTAGACAAGTTACTGAAGTGGTTTAGTAACTCGCTGATTATTTTAAAACCCTGGAGCGTAAAAGCTCAAGAATTGCAAAGACGTTCCCTGGTACTTTGCAAAGGTAAGTTTCTATTTGTAAATTCGTAATAGAATTAAGGTAAAAGTAAGTAAAGTTATTAAAGGGCCTTGTAATTATTATTTGAGGTCCAATAATATTTACCTTCCTAGAAGTTCTTTCCAAACTACTAAAGTTCAAAGCTCTCTGATTCCCAAAGCCATTTATTTGAAATATCCTAAGAGATTCTGTTCACAACAGCACTGAATACCCTAATATTCCGTCTTCAGAATAAACATAACCCGATCTAGATTCTGACAATTTCTGGTCCAAACGTGTCGTATTCTCATAAATAGTTATCCCAACTCTGAACCTCTACGGTTCCGCTGTTCTTTGTTCGGTGATCTTATTTAGAGCGTTATTTTAGTTTTAAGATCATTTGAGCTATTGAGTAACTGGCTTTAGCTCTAAAAGTTTTAGTTCTATGCTCAACCACATTTATTTTGCTAGTTTGAACAGAATTAAGGTACCTACATATCATTATGTATCTGTTTAGGTCCAATTTAACCATTAGTTAAACTAAGTTCAGCTTAAACAGGAGCAACGTGCGCTATGCGCTGAACTCGTTCAAAAGGCTAAACTGAGTTTATCTTATGTTGATCGCGTTCAATTGCCACGGTGAAGGCTTTAGTTACGAGTGAGTCAGTTGGTAAGAACTCTATCAGTACACATTAATTTTATGGGAGACATTATGTCAATAATTTCTTAATAAACACGTCTTTAGCTTTAAGGTGAGGCGTGGTAGCTACAGATTAAACATAACAAGAAAACAAAAGTCTGCACCTTAATTTAACATATTTTTACTTAATTTACGGATATAAGCGGGTTAACAACGAACGTATATAAGGTTTTGGAAGCACCCAACGTTAAAATCCGTAATGAATTCATCAAACTACGATAGTTGTATAGTAGAATATTTCCACATCTTCCACTAGGAACAAATATATATTTGTCGATGAATATAAACTTGTACTTGTATATCTCCCTCTCCTTAGCACTTATTATTCCCAGCAGGTCTGTATGTCTTGTTTTCTTTTTCTAATTTGTACACTAGCTGTTAGCTCCCCGGATATCTTAGCAGGCCATCTGCGCTAAGTATTGTTGATCTAAACAAGACCTTAAGCTAGACTATTTAGTTCCCATTTGAACTATCGACATCGACTTATACGAATAGAACGTGGTTGGGTTTGAAATAGAGTAATTCTATTTCGTTGTGCCTCTAAATACTGTGGCGTAACAAGCCGATGCAAAAAAGAAATAGAAACAGAAGTTTTATTTTGAAATGCAAATGGTTTTATTTGATAAATTCATGTGCGCGAGTAGAAATAATGGTGCGTTTTTGCGGTGCAAACAATATTTTAAAAGGTGAAATATAACTCCGTAAAGTAGAGTATTCATAAATAATCATAAATGTTGAAGGAACCCGTGGTCACTGTTTTTTGTTTCACAGTTTTTGCAGTCAATAAAATACTCCGTTTTTAAGTGAATCAACTCTATAGTGCCCCAGAAAATTTTACCTTATTATTCAGAAGATAATTTTATTATCTTCCGTAATTTACTGTAAAAGCTGCGTACACGGAGTTAATATCGAGTAATATTGTAAAAATATGCCGACAATATACCCAAATGTGGCTCGCAACACGACACATTCTAATATATGAATTCCTAGCCCTGAGGGTAGGATAATTTTCTTAGCCCGACTGTTATCAAGCCAACCAACGTAGGTACGTATGATTTAATTTTCGGGGTAAGCAATATAAATAAAACTTTTTAAGGTATAACTCGGAGAAGAAAAGTTTGAATGAAAGCGAATTATGGGCTTCGCATTGTTGGCTATAATTCAATAATCCGATAAGGCATCACATTCAGATTTATTTTCTGAATTCGGCAATAGGCTTAATCAACCTTAAGAATGAACATGTTCTAACTCCTGGAATTCAGTCAAAATTTATTCCATGAAGTAGGTAAGCTGGAGCCGACGGGTCTCTAATGGTGGCTACCACTTGAAGCCTCATTATAATTTTTTAATGATAAACTCAGGTTTGTGGTCAAAAATACAAGGGGAACCCTTAGAATGAAAAGATGATGGCGGAGTGGTTAGAAATAGTCACCATTGACTAAGAAGTTTCTATAAAGTTGATAGAAAACTATCGTAGTTTGAGGAATTCATTATGGATCTACCATATTAATATGGTTCGTAGGTTACATCCGTAATTAATTATAATAAAAGCCAAAAAGGTGCTCATCACGGGGAGGCCCGCGTATATCGGTTGAATAGTATAGGCTGAAGATGTACGAGTATGTTTGGTGTGAGTCGTAAGAGCTGACTGTATACGAAATGGAAAGATACTCAAAGGCATGTCAAATTTAAATTATTACTTAAGTAATATTCTTTTATTCCTCAAATAATACCTATTTACTGATTAATTTCTTTTTTTTTATTTATTCTAATTTTTTTAAATTTTTAACATTATAAATTATTATATTTTATTATTAAATTTTAATAATAAAAATAATGATCTATGCTAAAATACCATTATATATTAGAATGGCCATTACTCAAAGGTTTATTTTTTCATATCTTTATTTATTGATGGAGTTTTGTCACAAAGTGACTATGTCACTCCCGTATGAGATCAATTCTTTATATTACAAACATGGCAAAATATGTACATACACTAAACAAAAAAGAAACAACAATAACGTTTGCCACATGACATTGCATTGCCACCTCCATAAGGAATGTGGATAACAATGTGCGGCTACCTATTACCTAAACTATTCTCCGTCATCGCAATCGATGAGAAGGATAATAATTATGCCTACTTCCATCCTACATAACTCGCAAATAAACTGAAAGGTTTCTGGATCAATTCCAAAATATCCAGATGGTCAGTAAAAGCCAAGACAATAGCAATCAACGTTACAATCTCTAAATATTTTACGCTGTGACCATGTGATAGTGGGGTAGAGACTATTAATAGCAAACTTTGATAAACTTTCTCCTCCAAGCTTTTCCTTATCAAGTTGTTTCCGATTAACGTGAAACTTTTCCATACCTCATTGTGGTAGTTACATACATATAGCTACATTACTTTATTATATCATGTTTCTGAATCATATATCATGTTTCTGATACCTTCATATTATGGTATTTATTAAGGCAATTAAACAACAGAATAAAACAATTACGACTAGTAGAATACCCTTATAACTTATTTCCTAAAAATTTAAGCCGTGTCACCAGAACGCAGAATACCCATATTTTTTTTTGGAATCTGTTTTGACCAATTCGAATAACAGAAAAAATAAAAAAACTAACTTAAAAAAGCGTAGCTAAAAAAATCCAGGAAATCATATTTTATCGTTTATAAAAACTTCAAATTATATTTTGACATTTCCAAGTAGGATAAAAGTCTTTTGAAGATAGACCATACAGATATGAAAATAAATTGTCAGCATTATTTAGTTATTTAAAGAAAACCTCCAGATATTTGTTTTTTTTAATCATCCTTCATTAAACAAACTTCATTTGAACAGTAACAAATACAAATTACTCCCTCATGCACAAACAAAGCTTCACAAACTGATACAGTAAGCTAGAGGTCCCCAGAGCTTCTATGGACCGATCATGCCTTTAGTTTATGCCTATTAATATTCAGGGAGGTTTACAACCAATCAGAAGCTCCTTAACAAACGCTGAAGTCACATAGAAAACAGCAGGCGCCTTAACAAGCTAAAATTCGATCTTAACTGTTTAGTTTATGTAATATATCAATCAACCTATAAACAGTGGATTGAAATATCCAATGAATGTTTTGTAGTGAGTTATTCTTGTACCTTTTAACTCCAACAATTTAGTCATCCATTAATAGACCATAATTGGCGAAAACATCCGAGTTACTGACATACAAATAAAAAATATACTATTGAATTGAGAATCCTTTCCTTCTTTTGTTTTTCGTCGGTTGTAAATTTGTTTTTTTAATGTTGTTTGTTGATGTTAAAAGCTTACTACAAACATAGTTGTGTCAACAAAGCATCGATTAAAACCGGCTTTCCAAGCCAGAGGTAGCCAACCTACATAAAATTCGCATGTCCATTTCACTGGATAAGTTGCGTTAGTATGGGTCGTGTAATTTGAACGAGGGTTTCCTCTGGCCACTGGAAACTGTGTACATACTTAATTTTGGATGTAAATAAATCTTATCTGGGCTAATGCTTTGAACCTCAACATAATCATCATTATCAACGATGTTGTGTGTTTTTTGCTGTAGTTGTTGTTACTCAGATGGAAAAAGCGGTTAGTTCTATTCGGTGACCTTAACATATTCAGAAAGACAAGTGCACGTGTCTCCGGCCTGTATCATAAAAGTTTAACTCTGTTATGTATGAAAAAAGCAACATTCAAGCATAGATATTTGACTAAGCAAACTTTCATAATACGGGCCTAAATATTATCCCATTTTCAGTATGCAAAGTTAAACCTTAAATTGATTACGAAAACGCTGCAAGTCCCATTTCCTTTAATTAAACAATGACTTGCCAAAATAACTTATGCCATAATCAAAATTTCAACGTGCTTCCTTAAAATGGTATTTCAAGTAATTTTCCCGCGTTAGAATGAATTAACTGGAATGTCCTATTTCTGAACCGGGTCACTTGGTGAAGTCGCGGAAAACTTTTAGTTTTATGAATAAAAGTTTTATTCATAGTGCGCCTTTTAAGGACCTTTGCCCTGCCGTTTTTCAGACTAGAGCCATTATAGTAATTTATGACATTTTTCTATTTGATTATCTTAAACCCCACTTTAAACTTAACTTCCAGTAATATTGCTTAAATTTGCTAACATGTAATAGGGAATATCATAAAGGGAAATTACGAAACTTGGCCAGGTTGATCACACCTAAATCAATCAACAAACTGCTAACTTCACCTGTCAGGGAAACATGCTGGGAATAACAAAGGGTTACGCATCCCTTCCCGTCTCGCAAGTACAATGCTGTATACTGTTTACAATGTACGCAGCGTTGTACGTTGTACCGCAGACAGCCATTGTAATTTGTCATAAAAGCGAGACATCACTGTGCGTCTTCTGTTGTGTGATTTGTCTGTGACTTGCGGATAGAATGTGGATTCGCAGCGCTTCGCAAGCGCCTTACATGGGATTTTTATCTGGATGATTTATGAAGTCTGCTTTTTACGCTAGGTTTCCTTTCATTATTTATTGAATGGTATGGCTGGAATCCTTACTTAAGTAGGTACTATGAACCGAACGTGACCAGGAGTAACCCTAGCTAGAAGGTAACGCTAGAAGGTAACTTCTAGCTTGCAGGGTTAACAGATACATACGACACCTAATCAATAAGGCATTTTCTTTAAAAAAAGTTATTTTAAATAAGTGGTAAAAAATTGTTCAACCGGACTGAAAGAAGGGCGCTTTGGCTTTAGGTCTTTCAATTAATTTGACAAACCTAAAGCACTAGAATAAGGTTTAGGGTTATAAGAGTGCGTAAGCCCTTGCACTCAGGGTAATCTCTAAGAAAGTTTCGCTGGAATTGAATTTTTTGAGATATTATTGACCGGACCGGCAGATGATGACCTTGATCGATGGTCAAGGTCATCATCTGCCGGTCCGGTGGCGGATACCTGATCTAAATATAGACTGTGCATAGTTGGACATACCATCCCAATGACAACCTGATGATTCACGAAAGATCCGCGCCCTGTATTGAGTTCTAACTACTCATAATATTATAACTAAATAATTTAATTATTTTGAAAAAAAAACTGAAAAAAGACTGAATTCCTCAGTTAATTGGTTTTTTAGTTTTTCGGAACAAATACTTATTCATCGGGAAAAACATTTTTAGACGACCACCTCGGAATCATTTTTATAAATACAAAGAATTTATCAAATCGGTCCATAATTGACGGAGAAAACGACGAACATACAAAAATGTACATACTATACAGCATAGTATCACTCATACAAAAATGTACATACTATACAGCATAGTATCTCTCATACAAAAATGTACATACTATACAGCATAGTATCTCTCATACAAAAATGTACATACTATACAGCATAGTATCTCTCATACAAAAATGTACATACTATACAGCATAGTATCTCTCATACAAAAATGTACATACTATACAGCATAGTATCTTTGGTTTATCGTTTCAACGGTTAATAATTAAGGTTATGCTAACAGAAATTGACATTATTACTTATAAATCTTTAACCACATTTACATTTATGTTTCACATTTCCGACGCAGAATTGGCTCGAGCATCGTTTTAACGCCAACAACGAGTTACTCTCAGATTAGTATTCTAGGCACGCTGCCATCTTGTAAGTTGAATCAGCTGGTAGGAGGGTTTGAATCTGTAGTTTTCATTTGGCTCTATTTTGCATACCTTTCACGTTATAAGGGTTTTCGTCGCGGTATGCCTACAATTTTGCTGGGCCAGCTTTGCGAGTCAAGGGCGAATAAAACGCGACCAAAAACCAATAAAAGAAGCAACATTATACGTAGAATGGAAACGCTATTTACAATTTACTAATAATTTACCTATTTAAGAGTTGACTAGCTAAATATTAGAGACGTGATTGATTTTACAGGTTAAGCTAAAAAAAATTAACTAAAAACTGACTTATAAAGCGTACAAAAACGTGCCCGCGCGGGCTGATTATGAATCAACCTTTGGCAATAATCCCTTCAAACTCATATTATTAATGCGAGGGTTTGGATAGATAGATTGATATTTATTTGTTAATTTTCATGACAAATCTCCTGAACGGATTGGGCTGAAATTTTGAAGAAGTATATACTATATTTATAAGATACTAGATCTGGAATAACACATAGGCTTTTTATTCCATAACTCCGTTTTAATCAGTGGTTTCCTTGGGAAATATTCTTTAAACGTTTCCATAAAAACAACGCAAGCGAAGCGGGCAGAAACTCGAATCATGTTAGGATACCCAATTTACCATAAAATATATGTAAAACTCGATAATAGAATAAAGCTTGTAGCGTTGTGTGGATAAGAAAATAGCCCAGACAGGTTCAATAGATGCTTCCTTCGGTAAACACACAGATGCAATCCAAATACACCTTTAAATATTTGCACTTCAAACAGCAACTAGCAACTGGTGCATGGACAACACAACATTGTGAATAGGTTTTATTTACGGGGTGTAAAAAGGTATTGCCATATTTTACAGGGTTTTATCTACTTTGTTTTTTAAAGGTACATTATTTGGGTGCTTTTTAATAAATGAATGAAGACTTTATTGTACCAACATTTTTAATTTATATAAATAAAATTCTCCTGTATATAAAAACAATTTACATATACCAGTACAAAGGGCTGCCATATCGCTGTAAGCTATATTTAGCAGGGAAAATATAGAATAACCTGCTCACCACCATTTATTGCATGTTAAATGCAAGTTCAAAGACTTAAATAGTCAGTATGAACATAATTAATCATCGCATTTATCCTGTCAAAACTGTTGTGACAAAATACACAAGCATTATGAAGACGAAGAAGTTACAAGACATTTTGAAGCTGTAATGAATTTTCCACTTCATGAGGCACATCCGGCGATTATAATGCTCATAGAGGCAGTCATTGAAATAAAAAATAATTGCGTACAAAAACTTTGTGTTTTTGTTACGCTAAAATCACGCAACTCTAGTACAAATCAGTGAACATTTCAATTAACCGTGTTAGTGGACCTTTCCTTATCCACGGAACGACACTCGGCCAAGGGGTAATTTTATTCTGTATCATAAAACCTGCACTAAACCGTTTCACGGCTATGTGAATAGCTTGGGGGCTATTTAGCCATAAACTGGACACAGAGAAACAGTCAAGGTTGACCATGTGACCGTGTCATGTAGACATAAATGAATAGAAAGGCGTAAAGAATACAGAGCCAATGACGTAAAAACGTGGCCTACGGTAAAAACATATTTCCGAAACTTGCAATCCGCCATGGAAAGGATAGACATTTATTTATCCCGGCTACAGTCTTTCCGCGTTATTGGACTTGTTCGTGCACTTCGGTGTACCGTTAACCGATTTCGAAAGAAGGAGGAGGTTCTTTGTTCTGCTGTATGTATGTTTCGCTTTGTATGTTTTAGATTTCTCCGTCAATGATGATCCGATTTTGCTAATTATTTCGCTATTGTATAATGAATGATGGTCCAATAAAATTTGTATTACCTTGAGATTAGTATTTGTTCCGCAAAACCTAAAAGCAGTGTAAAATTGAGCAAGTCAAAGGCGGTTTTTATTTTATTAATTAAGTTATTTTAAAGTTTTTTAATTGTGTGTACAATAAAGAATTACAGAATAAATTTTGTGTACAGGTAGTTCCAGGTCCGGAATAAAACTTAGACTGTTTTTATCCCAGTACTCGGGATAAAAATAGCCTTAAAATGTTTCTATAGAAACAACGCGTGCGAAGACGCGGACAGAACCTAGTCACTAAAGTCATTTAAAACGGGATATTTACCATGATTTGATTGAAGTAGAGCAACATTATGCTGAGACAGGACCTATTGGTTCGCTTTATGGAGTCGCTTGTTGCTTGTATATAATACATACGTACCTAGTTAATTTTATTTATTTCTTTATGTTCTTGTTTACCTTATAGATTATTATTATTTAGTAGCAAGCTATACCTACTTGTGAATCAATAAATGTATTTTCTTTCTTTCTTTCTTTTCTTTCTATTAGCGCATGCAACTGTGCCGAAATATTGGATAACTCAAAAATCAAATCATGGTAAATATCCCATTTTAAATGACTTAAGTATTAATAGCCATGATAGTTTCAAAAGAACCTAGTCACATATAAATCTTGGTTCTGTCGAAGCTACAACTGCAATGATTTCATTTGCTGTTGAAGGAGATTGTCAGTCTGTTTCGTTGGTCTAAAATCGAACGGACATTTTCGAATCGGACATATTGAGGGTCACGACCGTCGGGTTAACCTGACCTTTAGGTCTCGACCGGAAAAGTTTCGGAGTGAGTTTCTTAAATCGAAAGAAAAGTACCCTTTTAAAATAGACTTATACAACAGAGAATGGTTAAGGAGCTGAATGCTCATAGATTTTTCTTAAACACGCTTGAAGTTATAATATCTTGATAATGGGAATCATTACCCATTAATTTAAGGCCCTTTTCACATATCTACGGCTACGGTACGATCACCGCACCATATACTGAAGAAATGTCATCATCATCATCAGCCTATAGCAGTCCACTGCTGGATATAGGCCTCCCCCAATGAGCGCCATAGCACCCTGTCTTCAGCTTGCCGCATCCAGCATCTACCTGCAGTCTTTCGCAGGTCGTCATCCCACCTAGCTGGAGGACGTCCTACACTACGTTTGCCGAGTCGCGGTTTCCACTCTAGAACATAATTACCCCAGCGGTTGTCGGTTCTTCGCGAGATATGGCCGGCCCAACTGCCACTTCAGCTAAATATAGCTTCATAAAGATACCCCGTGAAAATATGCTGTAAGCTATAACGTAACGAAAGCTTAACTGTAATAGAATTTAGCCCCTTTAGAAATACGAGTCGACAGCGTTAACTTATCAATAACGCCCGTATTCAATTAGCAACTTCTAGATTGGCGGGAGATAAAACTTGAGGTGAACTAATTACTGTTTATTTGATCTAGAAATTGAACAAGCATGAACTGATGAGATTAAGTGAACGAAACAATTATATTATAAATTGACGACCGATGGGCGCGGTGGGCGAAGGTCCGCCTGCGACGCAGGAGGTTGCGGGTTCGATTCCCGCCTCGAAACAATTTTGTGAACGATCTGCAGATATTTGTTCCGGGTGTTCTGGTCGTTTTCTATGTTTAATAAAAAATATCTATCTATTTAATGTATTGTATTATGTATATCAGTTATCTAGTACCGACAAGCTCTGCTTACCATGGGGCTAGATAATGCTGTGTGAATTGTGTCCAGCATTATTTATTATAATAAATTAATAAATCATGCTGGACAATCCACACAACATCATTGCCTTGGAGAAAGCTTGGGCTAAGCAAAACTTGTGTATAAAAACAAGGTACTAGATGACTGATATACTTAATACAATACATTACATAAATAGATATTTTTTTATTATACATAGAAAATACCAAGGACACCCGGAACAAATCGTACAAAATGTTTCCGGAAGCGGGGCCTAACTCGCTATTGCGGGGCTAGAAGATGCCGTGTGGATTGTTCTAGCATGATTCTCAAAAAAATACTAATCCCACCATAATATTTTTTTTAACCTCGGGAATATTTAAATAATAGCGAAAGACTTTTAAGAATCAGTTTATAATAGCCGGAGAAATCAACGAACATACATTAAAAAACATACAACCGAACATAGAACCTCCTCGTTTTTTTGAAATTTGTGAAAAATATTTAAAACTTATTGTCTGCATTCAAACGATTAGTGCATTCCAATCAAGTAAAACGGCAAATCCTGCTCTCGACGAAATAAAATGGCTAAAATCGCTACGGAATCGGTCACACGAAAGCTATTTCTGGGGGCGTCGAAATTCAGATTTGGTATTTACAAAGGCTTTGACTCGCACGTTTCAAGCCAATTTCGGATTGAGGCGTTCTGATATTTTTACTTGACGACCGATGTGGCGCGGTGGGCGAAGGTCCGCCTGTGACGCAGGAGGTTGCGGGTTCGATTCCCGCCTCGGAACAATTGTGTGTACGATCTACAGATATTTGTTCCGGGTGTTCTGGTCGTTTTCTATGTAAAATAAAAAATATCTATCTATGTAATTTATTGTATTATGTATAATTAGTTATCTAGTACCCATAACACAAGCTCTGCTTACCATGGGGCTAGATAATGCTGTGTGAATTGTCCAGCATATAATAATATATATATATATATTTTGGACGACCCCAATGTCTGAGTGACTTTGCGTTGTTGGTGCGAATCTTCACACTAAGTATGAATATTTCAGTCTTACTCTAACACTAAACCCTGTCTATCTACCAACTTACAGATAAGCAAATCAAATGTACTAGACACATAAGTTATGAACATATGAACTAGTGGTTTCTTTTTCACTTCTTCCACTGGTGGACAAAAATGACCTATCTAAGTGTTTATTTGTAAGCCTAAAGAAATAAAAATCATTTTTGCTGTGGATAATTTTTTATAAAGTTTTTTTAAAAATGATTTGTGGAAACTTCTGATTGGCCTTAATATTCTATTTATCTCATTTTTATCTAGCTGTTCGTTTTTCTAAGATTGTTAAAATACAAAATAAATAAAAGTTATCATCATCTGTAATTTTCGACGAAGCTGATAAAATGAAACGATTTCCAATTTTAAACCAAAAGGCAGGATTTCCAAGGTGCTATAAACGTTCATCATTATCATCAGCCTATGATAGTCCACTGCTGTGGACACAGGCCTTCCCCAATGAGCGCCATAGCGCCCTGTCTTCAGCTTGACGCATCCAGCATCTAGATAGATAGATAGATAGATAGAAAATTCTTTTATTGCACACTTACAAAATAAAACAAACAAGACAGAATAACATACAAAAATGTGACAATTTGGCGGTCTTATCGCTCAAGAGCGATCTCTACCAGACAACCGTGGATGGATTGGATCGTTGGATTGTACATGGGGGTCTGTGTGCATTATATTAATTTATAAAATATTGCATGAAACTACGTTCCTACTAAAAAATAAATAAAATAAATATAAATACATATAACTAATTATATACCTACTTATATAAATACATACTCTTAATTTTATAAAGGGAACCAAGGGAAACAACATCTACCTGCAGTCTTTCGCAGGTCGTCATACCACCTGGTCGGAAGGCGTCCTACACTACGTTTACCGAGTCGTGGTCTCCACCCAAGAAAACGTTTGCCCCAGCGGCCGAGATATAAACGTTAAGCTATCAATATTACCATCCTCATACTCAATATTCGCTGCCTGCCGCTTTTTTCCCGGCCAACGAATACCTGCGTCTCTTCAAAACGAGAGTTAATACGTATGTGCCTTTGTGATATATTTCTTTTTCAGCGCATCTTCAGAGATTGTGGTCAAACAAAGGTCCACTGAACATAAAAAAAAATATATTCCTGCCTTCGCATAATATATCATACATTTCATATTTTCATCTGATAAGGATTTATGTACACACATTATGTACGTCCACGGTTGAACATGCCACAAGGGGGTTCCGCTATAAACATAACAATATAACATCCAAATTGATACCGCGAGCAAATGCCAGTCTAGTAAGCCAGCAATTCGCGGAATGTGCACTTTGACTGCGCTTAATCAAATAACTATAAGTTTTAGAGTGTAAGTTATTCTGCATGGTTGCCAACGTTGGCGCATCTACCGTATACCACTTGTTGCAGCTGCCAGGTGCCAACTGGAGGCTCTTACAATGCTCTGAATGGATTTTTAGAACTACGACGACGGTTATAGACTATGATGTCATGAGTGCTGTTTCATGAATGTTGTTAATATTTTATGTATAAAATAATAATCATCATCATCATCAGCCTATACTTGTCCACTGCTGGACATAGGCCTCCCCCAATGAGCGCCATAGCGCCCTGTCTTCAGCTTGACGCATCCAGCATCTACCTGCAGTCTTTCGCAGGTCGTCATCCCACCTGGTCGAAGGGCGTCCTACACTACGTTAAAAAAAAAAAAAATAATAAATTAATATTAGAAAAAATACAGCTAAGTGTCCGTCCAAAGGTCTGGAAGAAATCGCTCTTAGCGATAAGGCCGCCCGTTGTGCATCTGTATTTGTTCTTTACTGTTTTTTTCTCTGTCTTGATGTGCAATATAGCGTATTCGTATTGTATTATTGTTACCATCGTCCTATTCGGTTGTAGATGATTATTTAAAATATCTACAAACAATATTTAGGTCTTTACATACATAATGCAAAAATTTATAAACCAAGCAATAAGTAACCGTAAACAAAATTTACCAAGATTGAAAATTTTATCAGCAAAATTTCAATCGGGAAGTTTCAATCCATCTTCGAACCAGAATCTCAGCCAGCCACTTTAAAATAGATTACTCTTAGATATCACAAAGTTAAAGGTTTACAATTTGGTGCTTGAGATAAATTGATGAGTTTTACTGAACAAATCCAGTAGGAGTAGGACTTATTTGTGGAAATTGCCGAGGAAGATTTCCGACGAATATGTACTTATTGTAAATTTTGCTCGGCATTTGTCGTAGTTTATATATTAGACGTGTGTGACTTTCACCAATAATAAATTATTATTGAATAAGGTACTTCAATTCATGTAGGTACCTAAACGCAGATATCACAACTATCCCTGAGAGGCATTCCTCGAAGCGCATCCAAATGAAGCGCACCCAGGCGAAGCGCACCTGGGTACTTCCACATAGCCCACCCGTTTAGGTGCGCTTCATTCAGTAGGTATAAAGCTACGGGCCTAAGGCCCTTATGCTATATAGTAGCATATTTCCGCTGCGAAATCATAGCAGTGGAACCGCAAAGTGAGCATTTCGCGGCGAATAAATAAGGAGATGTGTTACGGGCCTTAGATATTTTGAAGGCAAGCTGAGCCCACATAGCATTATTAGAATGATTTTCTTCGTTTTTGATGCGATTGGTAATGTTTACAACATAAAATTTATGAAATTCAATTACTAATATTGGTTTGCGTTTGCTATTTCGGTTATTGTAGCTTTTTTGGCGTCATTAGTGTTGCTTACTATGATCTTATTATATATTATAAATGCTTTTTTCCCTACTTCTATTTCAGATTTTAATTGGGTTTGCAAATCTCTCTTTTGTTGCAGCATACCCTTCAAGTTAAATAAACGTTAAATTGAGTCCCACCTTCATGTTTGCATCTGATGATGACCTTCTAGCCGAGTTTTAGCGAACGAGGCGGTCAGTTCCAACACACGTTACACGTACACGTGTCATAAGTAACTTATTTGTGTAAATATACGACTTTAACTCAATGGTTTATTGCTTACATGTGTATAGATAGGTCTTAACACTTTGAGTGCTGAAATCACACGGTATGTGTTTTCTACAAGTGACTAATATGCGTAAATCCACACTAGCGCAACGGCTGAGAAAATACAGATCTTTGTGACTCAGCACAGCCGTAATATTTTTCGAACGAAACGCATGTGCGGCGCAACACAACCGCTGTGTAGAGCGGCAGCACGAATTTTTTAGGTTAAAAAAAAGATCGCAGTCGTCGAAAAAAAATCGCAGTCAAAGTGTTAAAATAATATCACATAAGTCCAACATGCACCCTGCAAGAGCATCGCAACATAAATTTGAAGTTAAATGCAAAAGTCGAATGCTAGGTGGCTATATACTTATCACTTGACCTATAAGTGTAACATGGCTATATATCTTGACCTCCAAGTGTAACATGGTGTTAAAAGCGTGCCAAAGCAAACTATAAAGTTGTTTGTGACCGATCAGTCATTTGTTGATAAAACAAACCACGTTTAATGTACAGAAGTTTTGTTCAGAACCAAAGTAAATAGTTTGCTCTGAGTTTTGTTGTCTTCGATGAAATATTTGTGAAAGTAGAAAAAGTTGTCGTCGATTGGTTATTTGAGTAAAATCTGATAATTTTGTCTTTTTATTTCTAGCACCCGGTTTTTCCTGCAATATACATTTTCAAAATAAGCTTTTTAGATAGAGACTGTTAATAGCTTTGAGTAGGTACTTTTTTTTTGTAAAGTTACTGACTTTACACCTAAGTTTGCCAACAAAATACATTCTACGTCATCAAAAATGGTACACGCTTGCTACGCCGCGCTGTAGCTAGCTACGTCGTAGCATAAGTGTAGCAAGCTACATTGCTTTCTAAACAACGTATACAACAGAAAATAGGAACAGCAGAAGATTAAAACATCTTCTGCATTGACTATTTTCTGTTTCTTTGTGTGCAATATAGAATATAGCATTATATTGTACAATAAAAGCAAACTATTTTTTATGAAAGTCAATAATAATAAACCTTATATTATATATCCTTAACCCCCATTAAATCCAAGCAACGATTTACAAGCTCTACCGAACAATTAAACTGAAATCAAATTAATTAAGCCATCAGTACAACAAAGACATAACTGCGGACGATTGCGTGTTACGTCGGACTTGTGTGAAGCCAGCCCTCGTATATCAGCTCATTTAGGTCTGTTTTAAAGAGCATACATATGTACTTATAGAGACTGTAGATGAACTTTTACATTAATTAAATAGACGACAAAAGAATATCCTACAAAATGTCGATTTCGAGGGGATTTGAACCCGCAACTTTCCCCTCAGTACAAAGACACTCTAACCTACTGAGCCTCGAAATTAATACTGACGAGTCGCAAATCTTTGGGACTTCCTACGACTCTAGCGTCGTAGAATCTTAGAACTAGGAAACTGTTACACAGAAACTCATAGCATACACTGGTGCAATCGTAACAGCCTTGAATCGCTGAAGTTAAATTGAAACTAACAAAAAATCTTATCAACAGACAAGCTGGTAGGAAAATCCAATCATGGAAATAATAAGCAGAATGTCATGTCATGCAAATCCACTTAGTTAGGATTACCTGCTCTCGAATGAAATTGGTTGTATAAGCTAACCGCTAACACGCTCCAGTCGCTAACAACCGACACAATGCGGGATCAACATTGGACATGCAATTTGTGTGTATTGCGAAACAGCAGTCTAAATTATACATAGCGATTTGGTACGTGTCACTGTAATGAGGTGGAGTATGTCTTGACTAATTTTGTGCAATTTGTGTGTGAGTTAAATAAACCTACATGTTTGAAGTCGTGCATCTAATTAGTGCTTAAATAGGTCTTTTCAGTCACGCAAAGTGGTTGGCTGTCTTTTAACTTGAACGACGGTTAACTGGGTATGACATGTTACAATACAAAGTACAATCTGGGTCTTTTGAGGACGACAGTGAATAAGAGTCATCCAGACCTTCGTGGAACATCGTCGCCCACATCGTTACTTGCCATCACAGGAGATTGCGGTCAATCGAAAGCCTGTTAAATATAAAAAAAACGTAACTGTCATGTGTGACGGTATGCTACTTTTGCAACTGTCCATCCACGAATATTGCACACATACACACACATACACAATCAATAGATACTTGGACGAACAAAAAAAAACATTTTTTTTGTCTATTCTTGTTTTTGAAGTCATGATCATGTGTTTAGTGCTAAGTTAGAGTTAATCTTAGGTTGTAAGATGTCAATTTAATGTGTATATATATTTTTGTCTTATCTGTGGTCTGCCACCTGTGTGAAACCAGAAAACCAGCGTTACTCTACTTCTTATGGAGAAGTAGAGCAACATTATGCTGAGACAGGACCTATTGGTTCGCTTTGTGGAGTCGCTTGTTGCTTTTATATAATAAATACGTAGTTAATTTTATTTATTTCTTTATGTTCTTGTTTACCTTATAGATTATTATTATTTAGTAACAAGCTATACCTACTCGTGAATCAATAAATGTATTTTCTTTCTTCTTTCTTTCCTTCTTTCACATACAACGTCTACCTTATGTCAGCTCGTGAAACGGTTCGTAAAAAAAATATATATATAAAAAATGCTGGACAATTCACACAGCATTATCTAGCCCCATGGTAAGCAGAGCTTGTGTTATGGGTACTAGATAACTGATATACATAATACAATATATTACATAGATAGATATTTTTTATTATACATAGAAAACAACCAGAACACCCGGAACAAATATCTGCAGATCGTACACACAATTGTTCCGAGGCGGGAATCGCACCCGCAACCTCCTGCGTCGCAGGCGGACCTTCGCCCACCGCGCCACATCTTCATCGTTCAGCACGCAAGTGTTTCTCGTGCAAATGTATTTCGCGCTTTCTTGTAGTTACATGAGTAACAGGAAATTAGCCTTATGCAACAGCCCATCCAAAAACATTGGATTGGTTTAAAAAAGTAACCTAATCTTGAAAAAATTGGATTGTTGAATATTTTCATTATATTCACAACTAATATACAATTTGCGTACTCAAATAAGCATAAAACGTAATAAAAAATAGGTACAACCCAATAATCCGGTTTTCTGTTATTGGGTTGTCCCTATTTTTTCATTCACAAGGTCATGTTACATTGTCATCACCTGAAGGTATCGGAATTTCTTTGCTACAATATCAGGGTAAAATAATTCTTATTATCAGGAATAATAAGGCAGGTTTGTTATTGCAAATGTAAAAATAATAAAAAGCCGCTACGTTAGGAATAAAGGATAACAAACCATGATATCCGAAGTTACTTTGAAAAAACTTATTCGGGTTTTTGATTAAATTATGCTTTGGAACGGATGTTGTTTTAGGTTGTTTATTTTTTGCTTGAAGGTTAAAAGTTTTCTTATTTATTTATCAATACCATTTAGATTGAATATTAGTGAAAATAACACAGTTATGAAACTGATTTAAAAATTAAAAAGAATTGTCGTTGTTCTCGAAGGTCCGCCCGCGACGCAGGAAGTTGCGGGTTCGATTCCCGCCTCGTAACAATTGTGTGTACGATCTGCAGATATTTGTTCCGGTGTTCTGGTCGTTTTCTATGTATAATAAAAAATAACTATCTATGTAATGTATTGTATTATGTATATCCGTTATCTAGCACCTATAACACAAGCTCTGCTTACCATAGGGCTAGATAATGCTGTGTGAATTGTCCAGCATTATTTATTTATTTATTCTCTTGAATTACTGTGATTTTTTTGTTCATAAAAGACTAAAAAGTCACAGTAATTCTGCCTTACTTTTCTGCTTTACTTATCTGCCTACATCTTTTCGTGATTACTTACTTAAAATACATAGAAAAACACAATGGGAAGATTATCAGTGCCAAATCTCTAGGCACGAGCGTTTCACCAAACATATTACCTACTCGCTCCTCCAGGAATTTACAAAATCGTCGCAACCTGCCAGTTTTCCTCAATTAATTCAAACTCAACAAAGAAAATGCCCGACAGGAAACTCGGGGTTAGTGGACGAAGTCAGGTCACATTTGGGGGCAAAAGGACATTCTATTAATTCTTGTGAATTATTAAGTTTTAATCTGGTTATAAAGTAGGAGTAGTAAGGTTAGGCGCTTTGTATTTATCAAGTTAGTAGATCTGATTTCAAATAAAATTAAAATAAAAAGAAGTAAGATTATCGCTTAATAGCCAAGGGGTCGAACTTAGGGGTTTATCAATTAGAGCATCCCTTACTGTATATTTTAAACGACATCATTTAGTTATTGCACCAAAAAAATAAAAATCAATTTGTAAGGTGTATTCCAAGCTTTTTCTAAATTTTTAATTTTTATTTGTATTTTTTTTTTTATAAAATAATGCTGTACAATTCACACAGCATTATCTAGCCCCATGGTAAGCAGAGCTTATGTTATGGATACTAGATAACTGATATACATATTACAATACATTACATAGAAAAATATTTTTTATTCTACATAGTAAACTACCAGAACACCCAGAACAAATATCTGCAGATCGTACACACAATTGTTCCGAGGCGGGAATCGAAACCGCAACCTCCTGAGTCGCAGGCGGACCATCGCCCACCGCGCCACATCGGTTGTCAAACATACATACATACATATATAAGTATTTAGCCCCATAAATTAAAGCCTAAGTACGTCTACGATCCTTTTTAAAAATTAATGCAAGTTATATCGCGTAACACCCACAAATCTTACAAAAATTATTAGTGTGATAATTTAAAGGGTAAGTACTCGTGTCACTCTTGCACGAGTGTCGTGCTGCTTTTTATATTACAAGGTTTTTCAAATCAAGATAAAAAACGTTTGACGTTGAGCATTTTTAGTTAGCTTTGCTTTTTATTTATGGTAATTGCTTAATAATTACTATTACTTAGTTGTTTAAAGCTACCAACAAAGGATTTGTTGTATCCCCCTGAATACGTTAAATGTTCTGGAACGTCTGGCGTGTTAAAAACCAAATTGCATAGATATATACTTGAGTGGACTAAACATAAAAAGACGGAAAAATAACATAATATTAATACTTAGCTTAAGTTTCTCATGTAAGTAACATGTATTTACGTTGTTAATGAGAACATAGATATCTTTGAAATGAAAATGGCTAAGATATCTCTAAACACCTCGTTGATTTTGACATTTCATTTTAGAAATTGTTTCGCACAGCTGTGTATATTCAGTTAAGGAATAGGAGAACTTTACGTTTACCTAATCTACGACAACAGTAGATAAGAACAAGCTATCTACCAAGTAGTATTCAAACAATGTAAACAGAGGGACGACAAAGGGGTAGCAAACCAAACACAATTTGCTTGGACGCCTGGATGCAATATTCTAAGACCGTTCTTTGGTCGTTCTGAATTTGTTACGCTTTGAGAATTCTCAACTACTATATCCCTATTTAATTGCTAACTACAGGGTTACTTTGTTGATTACCTGCAGCAACTGTGTTAAGCTATCCCCTGTGTAGTTATAATAATTCTTACTTATCTATATACGAGTACCTACTCTAATAACTCCTATATTATTAACTCATAATAGGAGTAGGATGTCCTACTCCTATTATAAGTTACTAATATAAGAGTAGGATATAATTAATACTAGGAGTAGGATATCCTACTCTTCTTACTCGTATGAGTTCGGATATATTTATTTGCAAATGAAATTTTCTGTTTCCAAACACATTTTTGTAGCAACTAAATAAGAGAATTCAAACAAAGAGAAACTCAAATAAGAAACCGCCTTGCAAATACGCAAAAACACAATCATCACACAAAAAATACACAAAGGAACCTTACAATATTCATACCCTTATAACTTCCAGAGCTTTTGTATCAAAGTGGGTCCATCTTAATTACGTGCAAGGAAATTGCAAAAGTTACCAATGGAAGTTCAATCGGAAGTTATTACAACTGTCTTTTGATAAAAGGTTAAAGCACGGTTAGGTATTTTATTTGCCGTCACTGTATCTTCCTATAGACCATAAAGTTCGGAAAGGTGGGAAACATGGTGAAAAAGCAGAGAAAGACAATACGCAAAACTTCAGCAATGGTTTCAGGATTGTTTTATTAAGTTTTTTTTTAATAAGAGACTTTTCCCATTGTTTAAAAAAGGCTTAGTGCTTTGAAATAATACGTTGTAATTTCTAATTATAGCTCTCAGAACCGATAACCGCTGGGGAGTAATAGTTCTACTCGATAGACTGACGACATTGTAGCAGTCGCAGGGAGTTGATGGCAGGAAGGCAGAATGTCCAGCAGAGGACGTGAAAATGTTTGGTTTTTATACTACATAGTGAATGTATACGTACTATAGAAAATGTGACTACATTATCTTGTTTTACCAAAGTGGAAACAGACACAAAGAGAAAATTGCAACAAAACTGTCGCACACTTTACCTACAGTTGGCGATGTTTTATCAATTTTCATAAGAGCTAGACGTAACGCGTTTTTAACGACATTGGAATTGTACAGTCATATCTTTTAACGTTTGAGTTTACAGATCGGAATTCTAATGTATTTTGTTTGCACATACAGTATCCATACATACCTACTTAATTCGTATTGGCAAACGCTGTTTATTAAATACTGGTGTTTCGATTATAAGCATGAAACATAGTTCCCAGTAAGTACACGAGTATTTTTTCTCCAATTCGTAAGAAACATCCCAATGAAATGAACATCGTAAATATTTTATTTTTCGAGACCCAAATTGACATCTTTTCATGCAATATTTCCATGAAAAAACATTCGCAATTGTCTCTAGTTTGTCAAATGCAAATAATTACTTATCATACCACAAATACCCTACGTGAATCTATTTTCAATTGAAACTCTTCGCGATACGCTCTCTATTTGCAAAGTACCTATTTATATTTTTAATCAAGATATTCAAGAAAAATATTTGTTCTCTTTCGTAAACTGCATCTCCGGTAACTTATAGCTTTATCGTGTTCACCTCCGGGCATTATGCAAGTGGTGAGTCCCAGTGTGGCGCATTGCATTGAAGTAGCGGAATTTACGATTTGTGCACCCGTTTTTGCAAATTTCCATCAGGGAACAAAGCTTGTTTTACGGTTCCGGTTTAAATTACGCCATTTTGGCCAATCGTTAGGGAAAACAAGTGACTTATGTACGACTTTAGCTTACGGCTAAAGCTACGAAGTAAACTAAATCTTTTTTAGGTTAGTTACATTAGTTGATGTGCTGCGTAACAAAAATAGCCTGGTTTTTGTTCATAAAACTGAGATTTCCAAGGAGGCTACAGAAGAATATTTAAAGCTCCGCTTGCATATGATTTCTAATTTGTCGTGCTAAATAAGTTAAGGGAGTTGTCCAAATATACGTCAAATTCAAGCAATATTAGCAATTAAAAACATAAATCAATCAACATGCAAGCAGCGCGCATAGAATTCCAGGATTCACGGGTTTAAACGACAATCAAGATAAAACACGACGTACACAAAACACTTCTATATTCCAACCATTCAAAAATTGATTGACGCTGAATGCCCAGCTTAAAACCCCGTTCAGCTTACTAGCACATGTAAGCTGAACAGGCCAATAACCGGAGAATGCTGGAAACCTCGTCATCCATGACAATAGAGGCCAGGTTACGTGTGACGCGACGCAGCCGTCGCTTCGAAACGGCGGTAAATTATTCACGAAACCCTTTGTAATAAACAACGGTGTCAGTGCACATTTTATTGGCAATCGAACTGGTCAGGTTTTTCTAAGAGGCTTTTTATATGTTTTTATTCACTTCCCTACCAATTTCAATGTGTAATTGGATATCTATGGTAATGGATTCACAAAGGGACTAAATCTTGTTTCTCAGTATCAGACTGATACGATTGAAAGGACTGAAGACTGAGAAGTTTTGAAAGGTTTTATAGGTCCAGACAGCCCAGACCTTTTAAAATTAAATTATGCTCCAGATTTTATTCTGTTCAAACGTAGCTTGTTGTAACTATGACTTGAGAAAGTCCCTTAGATACAATAAAGTTACATAATACATTAAGTTGCTCACCGGAGTTTGTGTTATGGTTTGTTTATAGAAAGATGATTGATATACATAATTAACATTGGATCATAGAGACATTTGTCCCGAGGCGGTCATCGAACCCGCAGCCCCGTGCACCGCAAGCTACCTTTACCCGCTGTGCCACAGACAAGAGTCCTTCCGCTAACATAAACCAGGTTAAAAATAAATACTGATTAGCCGTTTAAAGTTGACAGTTTTTATAATAATGTCGTAGATGGCAATGGACAGAGGAGATTTGGTTTTGTATGAAGGTCAAGCCTCAATACGGGTCCCAATGTCAACTTATTAAGTCATTAAGTGAACGACATCATTAATAAAATAATCGGCTAGCATCAATCACCAACCTGTGGTGTTGATCGCAGTGCTGGGAGTGGTCTGCCAAATTAATAGCCAATTTAATGATAATAGCGGCGTTTTATCAATGTAGCCCATATTGGCTAATGTGCAACTTAATCTGCCTCTGGTGGCTTATTTTATAGGAGGTATAAGTTGGAATGGCAACAACTCGCTTCTTTAATAAATAAATAAATAACGTTGGACAATCCACGCAGCATCATCTAGCCACAAGCTAACCAGAGCTTGTGTTATGGGTACTAGATAACTGATATACTTAATACAATACATTACATTCATATGTAATTTTATTATACAAAACGACCAGAACACCCGGAACAAATATCTGCAGATCGCACACAAAATTGCCCGAGGCGGGAATGGAAGCCGCATCCTCCTGCGTCGCATGCGGACCTACGCCCACCGCGCCACAGAGGTCGTCTATTTTATCTCTATTTATTTTTTAATCCGGGAAAACCGCGTGCTAAGCTTCGGGCAGAAAATAGCCTAATATTTATATTTAGGTCGTAATATGAGTAAATCATCAGCCTATAGCAGTCCACTGCTGGACATAGGCCTCCCCCACTGAACGCCATAGCGCCCTGTCTTCAGCTTGCCGCATCCAGCATCTACCTGCAGTCTTTCGCAGGTCGTCATCACACCTGGTCGGAGGGCGTCCTACACTACGTTTGCCGAGTCGTGGTCTCCACTCAAGAACACGTTTGCCCCATCGGCCGTCGGTTCTTCGCGAGATATGGCCTGCTATAGGCTGATGATGATGATGAGTAAATATTCCTTCGGTTGAAAAGACGTTCTTTGGGCAATGCCAGAAAACGTTACTATTACTACTCGTCTATTTTATTATACAAACTTCTGTAGTTTAACGAACTCATCACGAGTTACTGTCGTTTAATCATTTTTATTTAACGTTAAAGAATAAGACAGACGTGTTTCTAGTGAAAAGAATATTTGTTAAAACTTTTCAGGTCTTGGTATGCATTGCATCTCTTTTTGGTAACCTAAATACTTGAAACCCGCTCAAAGTTCCCAAACATTCTAGATTCCCGAAAGGGAGCCCAATGGGAATTAAAAAGAAACGACCATGAATGTTTAAAATAAAACCTCTTCTACCAAGTCCCATTACTGGGAGGGAATACTGCATTCAAAGGGGATGTGATCAACGAATTGAATGTGGACGTGTTTCCACGAGGGAGGTCCAGCGAGAGGCAATAATGCAATGTATTGATTATTGGACTCATATGCGAATTTTGCAATTACCTTACGTATTGTTCTCATTAAAGAAATAATAAAATAAATTAATCATTCTGGATAATCCACACAGCATTATCTAGCCCCAAGCTAAGCAGAGCTTGTGTTATGGGTACTCGATAACTGATATACATAATACAATACATTACATAGAATTTTTTTTTTTTTTCTACATAGTAAACTACCAGAACACCCTAGACAAATATCTGTAGATCAAATAATAGTTGGCGATTCCCATAGACGAGTACCTACCTTTAACACTTTGACTGCGATTTTTTTTCGACGACTGCGATCTTTATTTTAACCTAAAAAATTCGTGCTGCCGCTCTACATAGCGGTTGTGTTGCGCCGCACATGCGTTTCGTTCGAAAAATATTACGGCTGTGCTGAGTCACACAGATCTGTATTTTCTCAGCCGCTGCGCTAGTGTGGATTTACGCATATTAGTCACTTGGAGAAAACACATACCGTGTGATTTCAGCAATCAACATGTTAAGTGATTGTTATGAGTGATTAAGATTAGGTACCTCTAAGAACTTACACTGAACGGCCCAAGATAAAAGATATGGTATATGTTGTCATATTAGTTTTGGTTTAGCCTGAAAATAGGTATCAAACAATGTATCTCGCACATGTATTGGAGCGGATACCAGAGTTTATAGCCCTCCAGGCATGGTATTTTATATTTTGATGATAGGTAGGTATAATAAGTACATTTGCCTTCTGTTCTCACTCCTTTAATATTAAAAGTACTCTCATAAACATAACCATTAAAAGAGCTCTTTAAAAATTAAAACAAAAGTTGGTAAACTTGTAGAGGTAGGACAAAAACTTGAACCCATTCAAGCTAAAGTGCTGAAACTGGCACACAACCAAGAATTGGTGAGCGCTAAGTCTTAATAATAGCAAATGCCAGCATTAAGAGTAATATAATTGGCAAACAACACAACGTTCCTACCTGCGTAACACCTACATATAAATACAAGCACAAACACATCCAAATATACACTGAACAGTGCGTATGCCTTCCCCAAAAAAGGGTTTTACCATAGTAATTTAAAGGGTCGCCAACGCGCGTGAAATGTTGCATATCCTGCGGTAACCCGTATGCATTTTTGCCACCTTGAAGCTAAAATGCTTGCTATGCGGATGTTTGATTGCATTAGAGGCATGAAAAATACAAAGAAGGAATCTTCCCTAACTCTGGTTTGGTCGGATTTTATCTCAAGGGGGCCATGCCCAGTAAATTGTTCTGCAGGAGGCGCTGCTGCCCGCTCCTCAGTGGATATCCCTTAGTCGCCTCTACGTTTGCATACGTATGTATACATGAAAAACTGCTTAAATCTTACAAAATTGTCGTTTTAAAAGTAGTAGATTGGCGAATGTATTATAAATAATGTTCTACAGAAAATGGCAATATTGAGCTCACGCTGCAAATTGTCAGCATAAAATGCAGTACCATAATATATTTGTGTGAATCGAGATATCTACACTAAATGAACGTTTAACATCCGAGTCACCAGTGGGATAGTCCTGTTACTTTCTTGTAACTGCTCAGTAAAGAGTAAAGTTAACATAAAATAGTGTCTTATTTAGGCAATAGAAGTGAAAATAAAAACAATACACGATGATGACTACGGTCGAGTAAACTCGAGTCTGCGTAACCGACCCGAGCGTGACGGTTCAGTTTCGTTCACTGTTAAGAAAGTGCACCAAAACAATCTAAAATGGAAACGTTATTCTATCAATGTCAAGAAGATAATGCGCAGCGTACTTTAATCCTAAGCTGAAAACTTGATTAAGTTCTGCGTTTTAATTATGGTGGCCATGGTGACACAGGCGTGACGTCACGTGACAGAGGTCTGACGTCACTGCCAAGTGCCAAAGGTTTCAAACGTGACAAGATTTCGGTCGGCATAGCAATATATCAGACAGGGAATCTAGAGTTGTTTGCATAATGAATACTCTGTATTATTACTTGTGCTGCATTTACTTACTGCTTCGAATAGCTAGGAATATTTTCATGAATAAGATGTCTATGGTTTTTGTTTGAATTCGTGGTACTGATACAATAAAGAGTTATGGATATATATATATAATTGAATGCCTATGTGCCTTTAATTTTGTTTTTTAAATGCATTTTGTGACTACCTCTTGTGATCTTTTTTAATGCTAACTTCGTATCTCAGTAAACTATTAAAAATAAACAAAACATGAACAGGGCCATTAAAAAATGCTTATAATATGTAACACAAAATCCCCAATGAAATTTTTGATATTTCCGTTGTTCAACTTAATAATGAGATGAAATAGGTGTCGGCGCTAGTTTCCCTCACGGTACCGCCTTAAATGAAGTTTCACGTATGTAGCTAATAAAACTGTAAAGGTGAGTAATGTCTCCCGGCTGGATGTGGCTGAGCCAAGAAACACGAGGGGCAAGATAAATCCCTTGTACAAACGAAGTCTGGTGCAGATCATTTGTTATTACCACAATAAGAATGCAGCTTTGTTTGTTGAAACGAATGCTTCTGACTTGCTCTTCTATTAAGGAGTCTTTGCATTATAGGTAATAACAGGTAATGGTATTCTGAGTAATTTGAATATAATAAACGTAAAAAATAGGAATAATATAAACAACACAGAAGAGACAATTCAAGAGCAGCCACTAAATTGCTTTATTGAAACCGTAGTGCGCAGCAAAATACAGGGAATTAAATAAAAAAATCATTAGATAAAAAAATATATAGAAACAAATGCGTACTATTAACCGACTTCGAAAAAGGAGGAGGTTTTGTGTATGGCGAGTGGCTATGCATAGTTTCCATATAATGTATAAATGTTTTGTATATAATATACAGTAACTTGTATAATTTGAGGACCTCAGAGCTAAAATTACTTTAGCATAACTTACTCGGAAATTTCCCCAAGAATTGTTATCAAACTTGCTAACTTGTCTTAAACAAAATTAAATCATTACCTATACAATTCTACGCAAACAATTAACAACAAAGTTAGGAACAACACTCGGAGAGTATGAATAGGTCACGCAAGGAAATCAGTACAAAAACATTATTATTGCTGTACCTATATATACATATATATGTACATTGGCCCCAAGAGGTTATGTTGTTTACGTTTCTCAAAATATCAAATCCCCATTTAAAATAAATAAATAATGCTGGACAATTCACACAGCATTCACCTAGCCCCAAGGTAAGCAGAGCTTGTTTGACTTGATAATCACGATTGGCTGAACAATATTTACTTGTTTTTAATCGAAGAAACGAAAAATATATGTAAGAGGAGGAGATTTTTCGTTCGGCTGTATATGATTTTTTTCAATAGACCACAAAAAAATTATTTTCCTATATTTTTAACACACACATTGTTTAGGAAATGCATCAGCATAACTCTTAGTATACTGTGTGGTTACAATGCAGAGTCCTAGCATTGTATATCTATGTCTATATCTATACTAATATTTTAAAGAGGAAAGGTTTGATTTTTTGTTTCTTTGTTTGTTTGTAATGAATAGGCTCCGAAACTACTGGACCGATTTGAAAAATTATTTCACCGTTGGGAAGCTACACTATCCTCGGTGAACATAGGCTATATTATATTTAAAAAAAAATACGGATTCATACTAAAACCGTGCGAAGCCGGGAAGGTCCGCTAGTAGCAAATAAGAAAGAGAAGTGATGAGATATCACAGGGGCAGTACACCCTACCATCAGATGTGACTAATAATGCTCACAAGATAGAGATAGCGTTACCATAACCCAGACTAAAAAGTGAGCTATCTAAATGTAGCATGACCAGGAAATGAAACGGCTTGATTGCTTCCAATTACTCGATTCAATTAATTTCTCATTCGTTCAGTTGCTTATATCTGTGGAAGACTTTCCATTAGACGTAATGGATGGTATTGTGCTAACAAGTGAGTAACTTGTCTTGTTAACGGATAACTAGGTAACTTCTAACTTTTGAAAGTTGTCGGGTAAGTTTCTTAAGGGTGAGTTTTTGGGTGTCTAAGTCTAGGTTTACTTTTACTATGTATGCACATATGTAATCCATTTTTTTTAATTCAAAAGTACGAATCACAATCTCAAATTGAAGAAAAAGTAAATGAATTTTCCTATCTCATTATTCATAAAATAGTAAAATTCAATGCATTTCACGTGTTCTGGATTTTAAAAAAACCAGTTGAGTGCGAGTCAGAATCGCGCACGAAAAACGACATAAAATCATTTCTGTTGTATGGGAGCCCCCATAAATATTTATTTTCTTCTGCTTTTTGGATTTTATGTTATAGCGGCAACAGAAATACATCATCTGTGAACATGTCAAATTTCTAATTATCACGGCTCATGATTTCATGGCTGTATTTACAGCCTGGTGACAGACGGAAGGACAGACAGCGGAGTCTTAGTAATACGGTCCGGTCCATTTTAGGGCCCCGTTATACCCTTTGGGTACGGAACCCTAAAAATGTACTGAAAACTTCTTGCTAATCAAGTTTTAAAGAACAACGCAATACTAACCATCCAATCACAAAACATTGCTTCGTTAACTAGAGTAATCTAATGCAAAAACGGATTCATCCCGTCCACTAACAGTCCGTTTGCAGCGGTGCAAAAAGGTTAAATTGCGCGGATGCGGAGTGGTGCAGTGAGCGGAACAAAGGTCGCTGTATTAGTGCGAGACGTGATATCGCTAGGGTTGTTTGAAGACCGGTTATAATCGATTAAAGTCGAATATGGAGGCGAAATAGCCGAATGGCACAGTTGTTAAGTTATTTAAACGTCTACGTTAGGTCCTCATAGAAACCTAGTATATTTTCGGGCAATCCGAAACATCCAATCACAAAACATTGCTAAGTTAACTAGAGTAATCTAATGCAAAAATATTTAAACGTCTACGGTATTCGGGTACCGGTTTCAGTGAACGGGTGCACAAAGTTTAAACCGGTCAGCCGACGGTGACGCATGAACTACAAACAAAAACGTGTCCGTCCGGGCCGAGCGCGGATCAAGTTATTACTTAGTAAAAACACGAAAAGTCTACGGTAGTATCCCTGACACAAAAGACTTAAAAACCGGACAAAGCGCTAAAGAGCGGACATCCGGCAACTCTAGTCGAGTCATTGTGCAACGTGGCGTTGTGGGACGTATGCGACTCGGAAGCGAGACTCAATGGGAAGATTCCTTTATTTTCAAATCGCATCGAAGCATTTTTATTTGGTGATCACGTCTTATATTATCACGCCTTGATCAGGCATGATTTTTTTATTTTTTCAAATCAAACTCTGTTCGCATTATATTTAGATTTAGATAAGCAAATTAAATGAATTAGCGACTAAAGTGATATATGAATGTACTAAGTGGTTTCTTTTACACTTATTCCACTAATGGACAAAAAATTGAAGTGAACAGTAAAAATAATCTTATTTGATAATAATTTATGGTATAAAATTATATACTTGTCTAAGTGCTTATTTAGTAAGCCTAAAGAAATAAAACAATTTGAATCTGAATTTCTCCGGAACGGAACCAGAGAATTTGAAGTTTGTAGTTTGTTTATAGTTTTTTTAAACCATGTTATTGGTTTATAGATTTTTAAACACGCCAATTATATTATCAGAGAAATGAAGGTGTAAGCCAACCGACCACGGGGTTGAGAGTAAGCAAAAGACTGCTGCAACTGATGTGGCAAGTCAAATGGTGTGGGTCACGCTTAATGGTTCTGTGTGAATTGTACAGTATTATTTGCAAGTTTTATTTAATTTGTTCCAGTTATAAATGTAGAGCCAGGCGTGAACTAACCAAAAACAAATTTCATTTTTCAGTTAAAATATTTGCCTCTCTATTTTATATTCGCGTTTGTATTCCGCATGACTAGAACTCACAGCACAAATACTGGTCTGAAATGTACTTATTCGTTAACGGTCAATTTGATATATTGAGTACATTAGGTTAGGCTGTAGTTATTGGCATCTGCCTCAATAAAGCGTTTTAGTTTCTTGGGTAATTTTTTTCATAGCCCTAATTCAAAGCCTGGAATTTTCTTTAAAAATCTGTAGGAAAACGACAGTATTTAAACAAACGAATGATGACGGTATTTTGTCATTTTACACTTTCCGTTTCATAAGGAAATTAGCTTCTACAATGAATTCTGCTACAATGCTCATTGCTCCATTTAGCAATTCAATTATATTAATTGAAAAAATGCAGATCTCTTAGCGTTACTTCGCTCGATACTTCGATCTGTTTAAACACGAGAGGAAAATATCATCTAACTTAGAAATAGATCAGCTTACAAATTGTGCGATCGTTGGTACAAATTTGAGCTCTAAAACAGGCGATTTGTATTCAGAAAGGTTTTATTTTCGCCCGTACAGACCCGCAGCGATAATAACTCAACCAAATTACTTAATATCGGAGTTATCGGAAAGCTCGACAATTCAAAGCACCTCGGTATTCAGGCAATGTATAAGTAAACGATTTATTTAAACTAGTTGGAATAATTTAAAGTTCGGAACTGCAACTAAAATTATGGCTTTCGGTTGTGGTTTCGGACATGTGGGACCAGAGCTAAAGTACACTCGGCTGTCCCAAATCAAAACACAGTAAGGGACTTCGAACAAATTTTACAAGAGGGCAAAAAAACTGATTTTCTTATGCCTTACCAAACTATGAATCTACAGCTCAATATGATTCTTGGAGATGGTAGATAAGATTACTGTCTACATTTTTTCATACTAAAACTTTAAAAATATAATTCGATGCACGTTGTATCACACTTATTAACTTTGAAATGGGATCGACGTTATAAATGAAGGCACGCGACGCCCCACCCCCCTCTCCCGAAAAGATAGCAGCAACTTGATGTTTTCTCACTAATTTAAACCCTAATTTATGGAGATAGAAACTCCGACGGATGTGTGCTATACTGTGTAATTTGTAGATTTTATGGTATTTTAGACATGTAAATTCCCAAATCAAAAACCTAGCAAGTGGAAATCCCAATCCAAAACAAAGTAAGTACGTGTGCCTTGCTGTGTTTTGAACTGGTAATCAGCTCTTACTAGGTTTTTGATTTGGGGATTGCGGTTTAGTCTGTGCACTTACTAGGTTTTATGGTATCGCTATATTGGGAATGGAGGCTTTTATTGAAACAAGGGTTTTTGCATATTGTGGGCATTTACTGTGTTAAAAGCATGGTGTAAAAATCTTGATTTCGACAAAAATGTCCCTTAATGTGTTTTGATTTGGGACAGCCGCACTGTTTACTTTGAATAAATCTGTGGTTTATAGCACCAACAAAACCTTTAGCCGGGTACTGGCCGGTAATATAACATTCGCAGCGCGCATGAAACATTTTGCCGTGTACTAAAACTAAAATCCGTCACGATGCTCATTGCATAGAATGCCTTAACCAAGCTAGCTACACATGCATCGATCCCAACTATCCTCGAGTTTCTAATTGAAATCGTCGACTTTCTGGTTCAATGTCAACTCTTATCACAGATGGATCTGACGAGTAGCATCGATCCAACTCGGATCCGACCTAGTTCTCAAACGTTTTACCTCGAAAATGTAATATCAAAGCTTGGAGCTTTTTATATGAAGAATTTATGTTACGCACCGTCGTGAATTAGATATGCCGTGTCAACGAAAAAAAGGAACGTTGATAGAAAATGGGCGTTCGTTCATGTTTATGTTTATTTGTTTTACTTGGTAGAAAATACATGAAAGTAAAACAGAATGAACTGAAAAGGTGTTTAGGGTGTAGAGGAATTTACGTTGGGTTAACAAGGTCGTTGCCATCTTGTGGTTGTTCTAAGATGGTATTTTACATAAGAGTTTTTGCTTTGCTAATATTAAAGCCTTCAGAGGCACAAGCTTACGCATATTTATGAATAAAATTTGTTTTGGTAGGTATACAATGATTCTTGTATTGTAATGTCCTGGAATTACTACATTACATTTTCAAATTAATGTAGTAATTCCAGGGATTCGTCGAGTTTAGAACCAACTTTCTTAGACACATTTTTATAAGTAAAACGTATGTAGGTACAGATTACATCACTGAAATGCCGCCTAGAAAGCGAGTCTCAAATTCCTCTGTTTTGATGAAAATTGTAATTATACCAACGTTTCAACTAAGCTAAAGTAAAGGTTTTGCTTTTAGTGCTTCGAGAGACTTAACCGTAGTAAATTCAATTGAAATTTCATTTATTTCCACTCACCGCACTTGCGACCGTGTTTCCTTACTTATGGGTAAAGTTGGTTTTTCATTAAACTGATATAACCCTGCTTTTATCTGAAACTCTATTGTTTCGTAGGTTATATGAAAAGTGGGACATTTTTCATACATAAAATAAGCATCGGTTGGACTTAAATTCAACGACCTAGTGACAAGACAGCTATAGCTGCCTTTTAAAACCCATGTAGGTGTTTATTGTATTTAGATAGCTTTGTAAAATTAAAAATATCAGTCCTTAACTAACTTAACGTATTTCTACTAACTATTATTTTACCTCTAGATTGTTAACTATAGTTAGCAGATAGAGATCAACTGTTTTAATTGTAAAAACGAGTTCTAAGTTGTTTTTATTCTTTATTTTATAGTTCTTTGATGTTTACATTAAATATGCTGTTTAAGCAAATTTTTGGAGATCATAAAGCATTACTGGCCCGCGTTGGGAAACGGTAAAGTTCCGATCCTGTTTCCTTCAAATCTAAAGACTACATCCTTCATAAAAATATATTGAGGTTCCTTGTAGCGTAGCTCTAGATTCCTCAGCTTAATCAAAAATGGTTCCGGCTCATAGCCTCATGAAAAATCAAAAACATTCACGATGGATTCCCTATTTCAATTCCTTTTGTTTCAGATATTCACGGCAAAAGATACCTCTCTGAAGTATGAATAAGGTTAAAAAGAAGGATCAATATTCGAGTACTGCAGGCGTAGTGGATACCAGCTGCTTTTATTCTGCGGAATAGCACTTCTGTTTGCTGTCGATACAGAAATATCATTTCACTCTGGGGTACTGGGCTACACGTAATGTATTAGAGGTTTATTGTACGACCCAAAACTATGAAATTGTAATATTAAGCATTATTAAATAAATGTATACATATTTGTGCACGTTGCAGGGCCTATGTGGATGTGGAAAGTACATCTACTAATAATCTTGACGTTGAAAACAGATCACGTGACACATCTGAGGCATTATGTCAAATCTATACCTACATTTTTGAACTTTTCTACTATCGCTTTCGCTAATCCATTGTTATATTGTCTAGCCCCACAGGATAGAACTGGCATAAAAAAATGGTAAAAGCAAAAAGAGGCCTATACACAGCAGTGGATATAGGCCTCCTCCTCCTCCCAGGCTAGTATGATAATAATATCAGTTTATAAGAGAGACAGTCGCAGTCGTCCTCAGTGACGATACCTAAGCACGCCACAAACTAAAACCTCTAAAAATCTCAATCTTCAATCAAAAATTTTGGGTGAATATAGCTAGCTTAACTTCCAGGTTACTAATAACTATAAAACCGCACCTGGGGCTTCAATTTACCCTACAGTTTTCGTGGTTTGAAGTGTTCCGTATTGGTTGAGCCAAATTATTAGGTAACATAAGATTTTAGCTCGACCAAATAGCCAAGAGAATTTATTTATTTAATTTTCGGAAAACTTACGGCTAAACATATAACAAGAAAGATTAAGTATATATATATAAGGACGGCCAATTACAAGTTTTCACAAGTAGTAAGAAAGAATATTAAAAAGAATAAGTATTGGACAAACAATATGAATATGTGAAGTTATACAGTAAAGAAGTGATTACTACAAATACATTTGAAGTTACTTGGAGAAGTATTGAACAAATCAACTTCATTTGCTATTGCATTGAAAAATCTGCTCGCACGTAGAATATATGAGTTCTGTCTGTAACGCGATTTAGATGATGGGATATTTAGAAAATTATGGTTTCTGAGAGATGCTGGTGTTGTTCTGAGTCCTATGCAACCAAGTAGTTCTCGACAGTCCACCCTGCCACTCGCAATATTGAGAAGATACAAAACACGCCTTCTCTCTGCTAATGGAAGAATGTGAAACTTCCTACAACGTGAAAAATAGTTGAATAGTAGAATCAAAATACAATTGCACTTTATTTCCTAGTATAAAGAAGTTGTTTTTTCACAGGGGCTCCTAATGCAATAGTGTACAAATCAATTAAAATAATAAAAGATAATCTTATAAACATGAACTAAAAATTAAAATTGCTCAATAAAATAAGTTAAATTACAATCGACTTTCTCGGTGTGATTCTAATTCCGGTTGAAATGGTAATGATGAGGTTTACTACGAAACAATAACGCGGTCTACTGTGAAGCGACAATGCAATCAGAGTCGCAAGTTTCACCTCGCTCCGCTGCGGTAGTGCCAAACCTTTACATAAACGTCTCTCACCAACTTCATCGTACTATAGCTGAATAGGACACAGCTTGGTATCGTTCCAAACGTTGGTCTTTAACGAATAATCTCGTAACTATACACAACACAGTGAACAATTAATTAGATTCCATCTTTGATACTCCGTAGGCTGCCACTTTTGGTAAATATAATAAAAAGTCTGCATATAGCAACATTATTTCCGGTTTTGACTTTCTTTATGCCAATTGTCATGCGTGTTCGGTATCTCAGAAGAAATAAATAATTTTGTGTACTTAATTTTTTACCAATTAGTTTTCTTTTCTGTCTGTTACAATCTCAGAACTCCTTTGTTACAGTAAGTTTGTTTTCCATAGGCGTAATGATAAGGATTTCCCAGGATATAAGCTAGCTGTGTTATACTCACTGTATGGCAGAAGTAGAGGAGGATAATTAACAAAGTTTATCCCAAGTTGATTTCCTATAGATCGCTGGTTACTTCCGTAACTAATTCAATGTTTATAAATCCAAACGTTCAATTACGTAACGCTTTTAATCCGGATTATTTCCATTGTCCAAATATCCCTCACCGGGAATAGGTACGATAGTTTTTTTTTATACAAACGTGCTATTGTTACAATAGCACACAGGTGGACAATAGCATGGTTTTAAAGAACAAGGCACTTTACAAATAAGTTTATTTAAAAAGAATAATTTGTAATTTCATTGAAAAGGAAATTTAATTAGAAATATGGTGAAAATGGCTCCAAAAAAATAAACGATATACGAATAGACTATTGTCGTATGGTACCTACTAAACTTTTACAACACGAAAAACGTCCCAATCTATTTTCTCAAATCGTCACAATAGGTAGGTAACGTTAGGTTAAAAGTAGCATAAACCACTCTTCAGAACAGCCGAACTCAAAAAGTACCGAAAGAAGAAAACTATATAGAACCTACCAAAAAATCCTCAGACTGCCAAATACCCACAGAATATACAAAAAACTTGTCCAGCGGGAACCATAAACCACATTTTTTCACGTTTGCTGGTTCGTCAACAATGTAGTCTATGGTCCAATAATATTCAGAGAGTCGGCATGTCTAGACAGCGTAGGCGAAGGCGTGATATTTTCATAGACGTCGCGTAGACGTTAACCGTGGCTCGTGGCAGCGTAGCATTTGTCTACGAATTGGATGATGTCATACATAATGATTATTTTTGTATTCCGTACATTTCGAACGAGTTACACCGAGTTGAGGAATACTGGCCATTTTATTTTGTTTTATTTGACTGGATTTGTCACAGACTGGATTGTAACAAGAACCGTTTCGTTAGTAATCAAACGGTGAAAAAGAGAAAAATAGTGAAGAAGGGAAGAGTTTTTCTCGTCAAGTATTCAAGGCAGATTGTCCAACACTCTTCAAAGTAGATTTTATTTCTTTTTTATAAAATTTGTGTACAATCTTGATTAATATTTTTATGTGTTGACCCTATTCATTTTCAATTCATTCAAACAAGCGGATGCCATAAAGCTTAAAGGAATTGCTCCCTTAAAAAGCCATTCAATTTGTTTCAGTATTTTACGACCACGGAACCCTAAAACGTTTTTAGACTCCTCCAGAGGCGTCTAGGGGACACTTCTTTCTGGATTTATTCCCACTGTGCGTATAAAAACTGTTCAGTCATTTACTTAACCCTTTTGAGAAATACATAAGTAAAATAAACAGACGAAAAATTACATTTGAAAGAGGTTTCGCACAAAGGAGTTTTGTTATGTAAAGCGCCCTTTGTAGGGTACTTTATCAAAATTCTCGTCGCGTATCCATTTAAATGACGCTGAACGATATACAATTGCCGAAATTATCATAATTTAAGACACGTTCATACCTAGTCATTGTCTGAACGAGTGATATCTCTGTAAATTGTCTCTTTTAATTTATATATCGTCATGCTGGCAGCCCATTCTTAGCATTTTAACTAGCAATTAAAAGTTTAATATACTTGAAGCAGACAGGTAGGTCAAATGTTGTACTACACACAGACATGCAATGCATGCCAACTGTAATGAGACACTACTCTCGTGCCATTAATTTGAGAAGATGATGCACTTACACCTTAATCACTATTATGTTAATAATGATCAAAGACTATTTGCCACGACATGACACTAGATTTCCTTAAACATGTCTGCAATTGTAGGAAAAAAATATTTAAACATAATACCACAACATAAATCGACGCCATTTTGTACAACCGCAGCATATCATACTGCAAATGGCTGCAAATTCCACTTCGTTACTTGACGCTGCAGGTAATATAACCTCAAAATTATATTCATTTACAAAAGCAATCTGCAGTTGACGTATAGCAACAAGCAAAGTGTAATCCTGGACAAACTCTGAGCAAATAAACCGAGCCTCGTTTAAAAAGGTTAACAAACAATTTAACCCTTTGATCGGAGCGCTGGTTTGTACGTCCCATTTGTGAAAAAGATTTGCGGCGAATATACCATGCGTTAACCAATCACAGTAGTGGATTAACTGTTAAAATTGAATTTTAATGGGAAAAATGATTACTTCAATTCATAACACGTATGTATATGCAACCAAAAAAGAGATATGAAGGAAATATTACGCGCACAATACAAAGATGAACGCTAGACGAATAAATTTAAATCAAAAAAAGGTTGAAATTAATAAATGTTAAATTCATAAAAAAATAATGACTCTTAATTAGGGCTCTCATTACCATTACATTACGTGAATGGTAGTAAGTAAAAAAGTGATAATAGCCAGTCGAATAAAGATAGTTGAAGATCTACCAGATCGATTCTACCTTACTAGATCAACCAGACTACCTTCTACCTTGCATACATCTCTACAATCTAATGGTTTTATTTTTGAGCTGTGCGTAGACTGTTGCAAAACAATATTACAGATATAGACAGGTTCTTAAAGCTTTAAAAGAATGCAAAAGATCCATAAACAATTTTGAGGATCAAATCAGCTACATCGCCGCTGAGTTCAAAGTTATCCTCGATCCTTTATAAAATGTACCTCTATTTCAAAGCCCTTCAACATTTCAAACGTTGTTTCGCCCATTTCGGTTCGGGATAATAATATAAATCATTGCCTGTATACACCAGAATGTGGGGTTTTATCCCCGTGACCTAGTTCTGAGCTCTCCGCTGTACAATACTCCGCAAAAGTGCATGCCTTTTTGGACGGGTCAGTGATCAGGAAATTGAAGCGTTTCGGGAAATCTTAGGTATAAAATTAGCTTATGATCTACATACAGGTAGGTAAGAAACTTTTAGTAACCAAATTTGTAAAAATTTTATCATACTTAACCTTGACTTTGGTTTCTTGCTACAGAAAAGTAAATTAATTTCTACTCATCTTTAGTATCAGAAAAGCTGTTAGCTGATACTATTTTTGCTTGCAAGGAATTATTTTAATTGCTTTCTAAAAATAAACATCAGAAGTTATTTGCCTATTTGTAGGTATACACAAACATCAACGCGTCACAAAATGTTACAATCTGAGCGAAATCATTGTAACATTCATAGCCAATAATTCAAAGAAATAGAAGCATCTGCGCTATTGGATATCATGATAAGTTCTTCTTTTCATTGCGGGTGACGTCTCTGCAACCCATTGTCCTACAACCCTGGACGAGGAATAAAAATGCATTCTGAGTTTTAAAATGCCTTCTAGCTTTAACTTTACTACCATATGTAATTACACGGGTATTTGCTCATCACGGCTGTCGCTATGCAAGACTTTTGTTCTTTCTGCAAATGAGCATTTCATATTTAACCCAAGCTCACTAACCATATTTTCTAGTAACGTTGTCACAAACCATTCGTTTCTCAGACTACGAAATAAAGCTTCAATAAAAAATCAATAAAGTCTGTGAGGCGACGATTGTATCCCAATCAGAGCAGCGTGCATCCGCAATGAGTGTTTGCGGGTCACTAATTATGCGAATAAGGAAGGTACTAGAAATGGGCGGGACGGCAGGGGCCGGGAACTTTCCACAACAACAAATGCGCGCGGTACGCGTAGTCTAATACACGAATGGTTAGTGATCTAGGGTTAAAGTGACCGTTGTGAAATTGTTCCGAAAACATGCGAGAATTAAAGTTAAAAATAATGCTGGACAATTCACACAACATTATCTAGCCCCAATCTTAGCAGAGCTTGTTTAAAGGGTACTAGATGACTTATATGAACAATACAATACATTATAAATTACAAGTCAATAGAGTATTGAGGGCGCACTTGCACGGACTTTAGCTTTTATATCTAAAGTGATTTTTTTTCCGAAACCATGTGAAGATCGCTAAACCTACACAGATATCTTGAGTGGGATCTTTATAGTTATCTCGCACATTATAAAGTATAAGTCAATAGAGTATTGAGGGCGCACTTGCACGGACTTTAGCTTTTGTATCTAAAGTGATTTTTTTTCCGAAACCATGTGAAGATCGCTAAACCTACACAGATATCTTGAGTGGGATCTTTATAGTTATCTCGCACATTATAAAGTATAAGTCAATAGAGTATTGAGGGCGCACTTGCACGGACTTTAGCTTTTGTATCTAAAGTGATTTTTTTTCCGAAACCATGTGAAGATCGCTAAACCTACACAGATATCTTGAGTGGGATCTTTATAGTTATCTCGCACATTATAAAGTATAAGTCAATAGAGTATTGAGGGCGCACTTGCACGGACTTTAGCTTTTGTATCTAAAGTGATTTTTTTTCCGAAACCATGTGAAGATCGCTAAACCTACACAGATATCTTGAGTGGGATCTTTATAGTTATCTCGCACATTATAAAGTATAAGTCAATAGAGTATTGAGGGCGCACTTGCACGGACTTTAGCTTTTATATCTAAAGTGATTTTTTTCTGAAACCATGTGAAGCTCGCTAAACATACACAGATATCTTAAGTGGGATCTTTATGGTTATCTCGCACATTATAAATCGAACATGGATTGACATCGATTTCTGTACGAAGGCAAGGCGATTTAATTGCTTTTGTGCGTAATCGTTTCATACAAAGAATACATATGAAATAGTTCCGATATCAAAATGTACTTATGACGAATAAGATAAATAAAAGACTTGAAAGACTTTCTTGTTTACTTTGTAACAAATATTCATTAAATCCTTACATCCTGTAAGCCATATGTAATTTATTAAACGTAACAAATGCATTGTTCTGAACAAACAACAAAGTACATGAATAAACATTTTTATATGGTATGGTAATAAAGATCCATTGAAAGGTTTGAGTAAGCTTGTAGGATTTGTTGCCTGAATATATCTCTATTTTCAACGATAAATCTGTTTGAAGTTTCTTGTGTCGCGTCATTCGTGACTTTGTATAATTTACTTCTGAATTTCTAGAACGTTTAGACTCCTTTGATATCATGGAGTTTTTACTCATTAACGAATTCGATAAAGTATTTCTATATCTGTTGCATAGTTTGTCTTTTTTACTATAACCCACATTTTAAAGTTTTGCATAACAATGTCATGTGGTCTAAGAAAACGTCAGTTTCTGTAGTCCGATTAGTTAATCGGACCAACAGGAAATCAAAAGTTCTCGTAATCCGATTAGTAGGACTACGTGGTCTAAGAAAACGTCAGTTTCTATAGTCCGATTAGTTAATCGAACCAACCGGAAAAAAAAGTTCATGTGGTCCGATCGGTAGGACAAAGGCAGTAGGACCACGTAGCCACGTAGCCAAATTTTGAGAAGTAGAATCTTTTATTACGCAACGAAAAACTATCAAAGCTCTCTAAAAAGGTTTTATAAAAATAATACACAGTTGAAATAATATCTGAAGAGAATCATTCAACCAAAAAACTTTATTCATTTACCCAACTGCCAAGTAGCCTCACCTAAATACTGTCTGCAAATAGTAACTTCTCATTAGGCAAAAGATCTGAAATGAACTCTAAAACTTACAGAGTCAAGACACATTTTTATTCGAAACAGCAGCGCAATATAGACCTCGTTACGTAACGTTCCAGGCTTTTCTCACTGTAAAGCAGATCCATTGTAAAATCGTCTTTATTCTTATACATTTGGGTTCAAAAGAGAAATGTTGGAAGATAGGATGACGATAAAGCACGTTTATTGGAAATACTTTGCAATACAGAGTAACGCACTGTCGCGTATCTATTCATTATTGTCGAGCAAAGTCTTCTATTATGTATATTGATAAATAAATAAATAATGCAGCACCATTCACTTCGCCTCATAATAGCTTCTGCGAATTAATACAATTTTATAACACGTATATTCGTCCGTTCATCATCCAAAAAATATGGCACGGTCATACTGCAGCTGATGGTAACTGAGGGTAGATTGACTTACCACCACAGCTTACCTTGTTGGATGTAGCGAGGTGATGTCTGTTACTGTTTCGTACAATGTCATAATCTATCTTCTCATCCAACTAAGCATATTGTCTCTAAGATACCATCCAGTGGCCAATATAGATAGTTAATGATGTCCTTCTAGTCCTACACTACATTTGCCGAGTCGCGGTCTTCACACATTTACCCCAGCGGTTGTCGATTTGTCGTGAGATATGACCGGCCCACTGGCACTTCAGATTGGTAATTCTTAGAGCTATGTTGATAACTTTGGTTCTCTGTCGGATGTACAATTTCGTTACGAATTCTATCCTTCACAGAAACTCCTAGCACTGGTCATGTGCGCAGGACATATTATAGTGCACACGTGTATGCGAAAACATAAGTTCACTCCCGATTACCTCGACCTCAGTCCCATCGAATTAGTAAGTTACCATTTTATCCTCAGTCGATTCTATCAACGTTGAAAAATTACCCTAATTCTTAGCACAGCAGTGTTTCTTTTCCTGTACCGTAATTGTTATTCTGTGATGCTACACTGTTTAAACACGAAACTGAAAGAATGAATAATGAAAGGGATTAATGATGCACTGTTTTCCGACTGCCCGCCTTTGCTAATGAGAAACTTTGTTATGTTGACCGCAAAATCATTAAAAATAAAAATGCTACTTAGTACTGATACATTTTTCGAACAAAATTTAGTCCTATGCAAGATAATTATTGTTAAAAACTTTGTTGTTCGTTTGTCGAGTCATTATAAATTTAAGCGCAACCCAAACTAGGTTCATAGTTAACTCGCTTAGAATAAAAAATATCATGAAGTGTTTACGTTACTAACAGCAGTAAATAACTACTGATAATGAGAGTAGGCGGGTTATCTACGGACCAATTTCGTGTTGTTTTTATAAGTTTGTGAAATGCAACCCAAAATGGGTTCGTAGTTAACCCGCTTATATTCATAATGCGTAATTACTGCTTTCGGTAACGTATATACTTTATAATATTTTTTAATCAAAACAGGTCTGTGTCAATTTAAATGTCGCCAAAATTAAAATAAGGTAATTGGATAAGATTAAAAATTATGGCATTTTTTTTTATTTTGATCGTTATGGAACCATTTTATGCCTGTCAAATTACAGCTTAGGTGGCATCTGAATTGACAGCATTTATTTGAAAAATCTAGATTCTGTGCATGATAAATCATCCTGCCTATGAGATTATATTACTAAAAAAGTAAAAAAAAACATATTTATCAAGATCATTATTTAGTCATATAGATATGATTAAAAACATTAAGTTTAAAAATACTGCGACATCATATTCCCGCTTCTGCATCACGTTATACCTCTGTTTTAGGCTCACTTTCAACCCCACATAGCCTTGAGTTGTATCCGAGTAATTTACAATTTACGAATCCGCTCGGGACTAATGAACAAATTGATGGGCTTCAAACAAAATCCGATGGTTTTGGAGACCAATTGTCAAGTTTCGATAAGGTTAACAGTATAGCAGTAATCATTTTGTGGAAGTTTTGGGTTTCTGCCGTTCGAAGATTAAATGAGTTTAGCAAACCTGCGATCCTTTTTGAAATGAAATAAATAAAAATATATTTTCCATGTCTTATTAATAACGAAATTGAAAATAATATATATGTGTACCTTTGTAACCTTTGTATAAATGACCAAAATTGTATTCGTTCAATTTGAAACTTTACACTAATTAATGAAATAATTTTTATAACGTTGAATTGTTGCTAAATCACGTCGACCGACGCGCCGCGCTTTAATCAATATTATCATATACAATCTACAAGACATATATTATACAATCTACAAGGTCAATACTCAATGCTTTAGTTCCTCTGAACTACAGTAGTTCAGAGTTAACTGTCGAAGAGAATGTAAATAGGCGATTTGTCACACGACCGGGCTTGTAACGGGGACCGGGGACGACTAAGTGCGCCCATTAGAAACAGTCTCAAACATACATTGTGTCTCGGTTGTTAGCCGTCTAGATTTTAACTGTTCTTTAACTGTGAGTGAGTTATGCTTCACTGTAAAACCTTTGGTACACTGTAGCCATCAATTAAAATTAGTTTGATAATAATAAAATGCTGATGCAGAATGAGAGACGTGTAATAGAGAATAAAACACAGTCTGCTGAGCCTAATTAAGTGGAAGCAGGTCAAAACAACCGATAAACATTATTTATTTTATTTTAAAATACGTATATACTTTAAACTGGCTATAGGTAAATACCTACTAAAGACTTTGTGTGATGTATCCATTCCATGTCCATAGACTTAATATAGTCTATGGCTCAGAGAGCATGACAGTTCTCCATAGCCAGAGTGTATGGTATGCAATAAACGCTGTAATGTTCGGAGTAAAATAAAAGTGTCTCGGATCAATTATGTCTTTAATTAAATATATATATTACATTGGCTACGAGGATGGGATCCGAACCCACGCGTGCAAAGCACTAACCTTATTTTACACTAACTAACTTAATTTTGAAGATAACTGTAAAACATTGCTGGTGAAGTTGAACTTCCACATAATCTAGGTCTAGACGATATAAATTAAAGTTTCCATAACCTCGGCACAATGTCAGGCTCAAGCCTCTTAAAAAAGCAATGTTATTAGCAATCATATTTTCATTTGCATAGTGATTACTGAGAGCGGGAGCAAAACTGCTCTTTTCACACTTTACTAGTGGCACCCCGTCCATAACGAGATTATGTTATGTATATTTGAAGTGTATGTATAAAAGTATCGAGGTTACCTTTCACCCCTTTAGTAATAAACTGGCTACCGAGCAAGACGCACATTTCATTTATTAGCGATATACCAATATTGCTTACTAGCGACCCGCCTCGGCTTCGCACGATTTTAGATATATATACATATAAACCTTCCTCTTGGATTACTCTATCTATTAAAAAACCGTATCAAAATCCGTTGCGTAGTTTTAAAGATCTAAGCATACATAGGGAAAGACAGACAGCGGGAAGCGACTTTGACGCATACTATATAGTGATGTCATTCACTCACTTTGGCCTCGTGCTACACGCAGAACAAGAATACGTGTGCATCATGACCACTTAAAGTGTTAACGAATCAAGCCCAGCCTCAGGAATACGACCTGCACTGGTCCCGCTTCTCTCCACGCTCGAAGGTTGGCAAAATGGTATACCTCTTGGCAATTTCCATTGTAAGGTTAACTTTCCTTATGTAATAACGTTACAAGACTAAATAATTAGATAAAAATACAATAAAAAGAAGTTGACTCCTAGCTAATTAAAAGGAAGTTCATAAATAAATAATTATTTTAATTTATTATTATCCTTTGAGAGATCATCAGATATTACGGGGCCGCAGGGATTACGCGCTTTTAACTTGATTAGCTGTTTTCTTTTAAGTAATTTGTTTTCAGGGCTTCTTGCTTGTTTGTAACGCTGGAAGATAATTAAGATTCTGTTTGCTCTACCGAAAAAATATTTTCTTGACAAACAAAATAAAATTGAGTTTTTTATAAGCTTTTGTTAGAACCACGTACGTACTTCTTTGGACGTTTGGAATGGGCAACTCAATCATTGTCTTCAATGAACTCATCCACAAAGAACAAACTTAAACAAGTTTCTGACATGAAACATGGTGACAAAATATTGACACTTGAGGAGATGACTGTCATTTCTCTCCGTTACTCCGCAGCTACAAGAAGAGCTATGTAGAACCACATATGCGTCGTGGACAATGAAAGTGTTAAAAGTCTTGGTCAACTAAATAAATAAAATATAAACACTGTTTGTCCAAACACGAAGAGATCTATCTATATCAATATGGATTGATAATCCACGTTCATTCCATACTCCAAAGCGTAACAGAATTAATTGAATACCTAGTAATACCCCTTTCGCCTTAGGCTTGACCCTTTTCAGTCTTTCTCACGATCCGAAGAATTCGACCGACGGACGACCCAAATTCAGCAAACTTGCTTATAAAGATTTCATATCTTAGTAGATGTATAGGTACATTTATAACCCAGGTATATCACAGGTGGCTTACGTAAGCCCCGCCAAGTGAGAGAAATAAACACACCTATTCTGGGAACTTAGATAAGTATTGGAAAAGCTGGTATAGACTTTCTGATTTTATGAATAAAATCTTCAAAAGAACTGGCGGATAATCCGTTTGCGCAGATTCTAAGGCAAAACGTAGCGATAGTTGAAAGCGCAAAGAAATTGGAATGAAATCAAACAAGCGTTGTTTCATTTCATTACAAATATAATTATTATTTTTGAAACAATGAAACAACCTCTCATACTATTTCATACGAGTTTCTTAAAAAATAAACAAAAAAAAAGTGCGCGTTTAACAGAAAAAGTAGTAAAGTAATAAGTTCAATCCAAGATAATTAAATTTTAGAATAAATAAATAAATAATGCTGGACAATCCACAGAGCATCATCTAGAATGGCAACAACACTGAAGAACCCGTCTAAGAATTACCAATTCACCATGCAAATAAAAACAAAGTGAAGGAAATCTCATAGCAACATTGCGTTTACATCATACAGCTTTAGCCACTGGACCGCCCGGCCAAATCGACTATATAGCCTATATGTCCGAGCTTCGCGGACAAAAATCACGGCGCCGCGAGCGCGTCCCATTATTTACATAAATCGTTATATCTCGCCATCTACTACACCAATGCCCTAAAAAAAATACCATAAAAAAGCGAAAACTATACGGAATCTATAAAGGTATAGACCAAGTATTAAAAAGAATCAAGTGGTCTCAAATAAATGCCTAAACTTGACAAAGTATCAAGTTACAACATAAGCGTTTCCTGTAATTTCAAACTCTGAATGTTTGTGCTAACCTGCACTGTTAAACTTTTGTATAAGAACCCTCTTTATTATTTCCTCGTACATTTTCAGCCTCCGCGAAATTGCTCACAATTTGTTTCGTATTGTGTTCACGTTATGCATTGTTAGATAGTTTTATTGAATGTCCTGAGTGTGTTTTGTGAATCTTTTGAATTGTGCGAATGTCTTATAATCTATTCGATTACTTTACTTTATTTTATGCTACATTTTATGTGATAGATGAAGATAAAAAATATTTGATAGAACTTTATAATAAAAAATATAAAAAAAAATCTGACCATTGTATTTTTTTAACGACTCAACCTTTCATCACTATCTTACTTGAGTAAACAAGATATGTTTTTTTTTCTTAAAGGAGATACAAAATTGTGATTAAAATATCTTTTAGAGAAAAAATTCCTATGTATATTCTACTTGCCATATCAACATCCTGACTTTATTCATGGTCTAGCCAGTATATAATTAATCGGCCTTGAACAAAGCGTATATATATATATAGCATCGTAAAACTGAGAAACAACGCCGAACCAAAGATATAAAACTAAGATAAACCATTGATAAACAGTGTTTATTGAAAACCGATACGGCATCCATAAAATTTCCGGTGATGACTTGATGGTCGCAATATGCCAGTTTGCTGTAATAAATTCCTTACGGTGATTCATATAAGATATATTGATGACAGACTCGTGGTCACACCGTTTTGCTACACCAGTGTGAATACTTAGAATCCTACTGTGCTCTGTGACAATTCGCAGAACAATGTTGCACTTCGAATAGTGGATAATATTCCGATGTCAGTTGTAACATACAATTGAATTTTATTTTATGCATCACTCTTTTTATTATTGGTACTTTAACTCTATTTCCTAGCACTCACTTTGTCTTTTACAACCCTATTCAGTTTTACTTGCACCTATAATTTTGTATCTGTTAGAAATAGCGTAAACACTGGCCATAATAATAAAAGTTAGTTGTAATTAATATAGGTAGATAAAACTGATGGTACACCAACACTCTATAATTTGGTATCCATTTTGACAAAAACAAACCAACAATTAGGGTTCTAATGTGACAAAAAGCAGTCTCGATTTAAAAAAGCTTGGTTCTATTTATCGCCTACTCAAATTGCCGATAATTGCGCTAACCAGATAAGGTTACTAAGTGTTAGCCAACAAGAAAATAGGTCGAGCATAAAACTTGGACGAGGGCATTCTCGAGTGCCTTTTTAGTGGTCTCTTCAGAAAGCGAAATACTTGTATGGCCGAAAGTTTTTGTACATCACTTAAAGCGATATAAGTGTACTTCAGTTTACATCACTTTGACATGGTAACATTCATTTTGAGAACACTGAAGTGCTACGATTCGTAGCAACGTAGCACTTGCTACAAAGTGTCTACGGCGTAGCCGCGTACTATTAGAATAGAACACATTGTACGAGTCTTTGATTAAACAAGATTATTGAGCTTAGTTTCATAATGTAAGTTTACTGTAATTTGAACTATAAGTTCTACATAACAAAGTTTAACATCAAGTTTACATAAAACGTTATATTGGTGAATTCACGCTGCACCTAACTTTGGTGCGAGATTAACAAGCGAAGCCTTGCGTATCGAGTTTTTGGGATTAGGAGAACCAGTTAGGTTACAGAGGCAACGGATGCAACGGATTTTTGAATGAATAAATGAATGTATGTACACTTTATTGCACTAAAAAAATAAAAACCTTATATCTAGATATCAACAAAAATTACAATAGGCGGCCTTATCGCTGATAGCTTAGATTATCCAAGGCAACCTTTGAACATTGTCTTACGTAAAATAAGATAATAGGTGGCTAGTTTGAATGGAGGCAGCGCCTATTAGTGGAACATTGTTTAAGTTAATAAGACTATAATTAAAAATATATATATGATTAATGTTTTTATTCAAGCGCAAATGTTACCTACATAACACTCCAAAGCGTGAATGGTTTACATCTATCATAAATCGCAAAACGTGACACGTAGTCACGTTTGTCTCAAAATTCTAATATTGCAAGCAATATATATATGGATCTCGTGTCTGGAAATAAAGAATTCATTATTATTATATATTATAATATTCTATTGTGCATTTTTTCCTTCCGTATCATGAAATTAAATTTCTTCGAGACACTTGCGTCTTGCGTCTCGCACTCAAAGCTATATTGGAGTTTTTATTCGCTTCTATAAAATGGAAATAGGTTGATACTGCTGTTCTAGTTTTCTTTAATTTTACGGGTTTGTTTGTTAGCTCACGTAAACAACAAACCTACTTAGCTTTCTTTGTATATCTGTTTGACGTAAACGTAGTGTAGGACGCCCTCCTACCAGGTGGGATGACGACCTGCGAAAGACTGCAGATAGATGCTGGATGCGGCAAGCTGAAGACAGGGCGCTATGGCGCTCACTGGAGGCCTATGTCCAGCAGTGGACTGCTATAGGCTGATGATAATGATGATGATCATGCGCCTTAGAGATACAACATAATGCCGATTCAGCGAGCTAAATGTTACTCTAGTAACTACAATACTTCATTGAATCTACTGCATAGCAGCTAAAACCCCTAAGGGTACAAAAAAAACGATTCCACGTTTCCCCTTACAGGGAATTCGTCAAGGAAAAAACTGGATTAAGCCTAATATAGCTACGTATAATATTCCAGCCCATAATTAAGTAATTATGGGCTGGAATATTATACGTAGCACGTACGTTGTATGAGAGAATGTTAACGTTTTATCCAAGTGGATAAAACGTTAACATTCTCTCATACAATGAAATAATTATTTACCCAGTAAATTTGTTTCAGTAATTATTTTGTAACGTGTTCTTAATTCCAAGATCATGTAAAACACTTTGGGGCCTGGATGTTGTCTCACGTGAGAGGAATTTATTATTTCACGGAATTTTCTGAATACACGTGTAAAATTACAAGAAAATAAATATGGGTACTACTGGAATCTTCATCATCTTCGAACGTGTGTTTCTTCCTTAAAATTGGTTCTCCGTAAATCTGTTTCACTTTGGATATTAGAATTTTCTTAGAAAAATGCGTACAAAAAACCACTCCATCGTAATTTGAAATCCTTAAAATTTATGCTTCCGGTAGTCTACAAATACACAATCCTTTTATACATATAAGAGATTACTAAAATTGACTCTACTAAAAACGAAAACTTTTCTACTAATTTTTCTACCAAGATTATAATCATCATCATCACCCTAAATTAGTCCACTACTGGACATAGGTTTCTTCTGATGAGTGCCATATCCCTATCTATATCCCTATCTCAAGCTTGCCGCATCCAGTATCTGCCTGTAGTTTTCCATCAAGATTATAAGTAAGTGTTATTATCTATTGTTACCCAGCGAGTTTCCTATGATTACGTACGCTTCCGTTCTTCGTGATAAATAATTCAAGCCGAGCCTTATTCCGCCTAAACTATCTTTAAACCGATCGATGAAACTCAGCCCGTCTATTCCGTATCCAAGTTACAGATTTTCAGTATCGTAGCTATTCCTTTAAATCTCGTCTTAATCAGTGATAAACATACATACAACCATCACGTACAAATACATTCACATACAAACACCATCACATACAATCTTGGATCCAGGCAAAGAGGAATAAAAAAAAAGAAGTGGAGAAGAAGTGCCCAGTGTTGCAATCCAATCGCTCTACTATGACAATGGTATCGTCGCAAAGAAAAGACAAAAGCAATTACTTTTCTATACTTTATTGGCTTAGTTATTTGACAAGACCTATTGTCCATCCGCCGCCGCGGCGTAACACGTGCACGCTATGAACGCTGTGCATGCAGTGAACGCTGTGCTCGCTGTGCACGCTAGACGTAGCGGCTTAGGCCGGCTCACTGCCCTGCACATCGTACACAACGTGCGCTGCAGTGGGACAGAGGCTTAAGAATCGATGATTACTTAAAGCAGATCCAAAGGGCGCCTAATTCACTATGATAATACGTAAAACTTTTAAAACTCTCAAAGTATCTTATGACTGATTTATGATTTGAGTTTTGACCTTTCCTATATTTCGACATATCCTTCACGGAATGACTGAAATACTGCGAGTGAGTTTTTATTGGCAGAAATACAAATCTACCCAAATTATTTGTCTTTTGCAACTAACGTTCCTACTACCGCCGGTTTCATTATTACAAAACTAAAATCATGGTGAATATTATGTCTGTGTAAATCACTTTAATAATAAATAATTTATTGTTATTGTGTATGCATTTATTCGTCTTACTAGCATTTACAACAAGAAAAGGCAACAGCAATCGTTATGGAATAGGCTCATTTGTATATCGTTCTCATGGAATTTCAGCTACATAGCGCAACCCTCACAAAACAGTATTCAATCTATATTCTGCCTTGAACGCGATGAACGCATCGCATTTCTACAGAATATTGTGTCCTACTTTTATTTGTAGGCAAGACGAGTGAAAATTGCGTTGCAAGGAATATACGTTCACATGAACGCGATTCAGAACTAAAGCATAGATTTACTGGGAATAACCACGTTCTTACGCGATACATAGTAAATATAATAGCTATCAAAAAATCGACCCACTCTCCTTTGAATTCTAGAATTCCCTCCAAAGTGACAGGTAACGTTATGGATAAATATGTATAAACTAAATATTATTGTAAGTTTTTCATAAGTTCGAAAAACTGTTTATGTATTTCTCAGTAGAATAAAATAACTCAGCTTTATTAGGTACGGATAATACCCACTTAACTTTTCCTTCGAAAACATAAAAGCAATGAAGATTTTTCGTATACATTTCTGGCATGGGTTAGGCAACTGTTACGTTTCCGCCCCGGATCAAACAATGTCTTGCTGGTATCTGTGTTTGCTCAACGGAATTGAATTTTAAAGGACTTGTCCTCTCATTGTTGGAAAATGTAAATGAGTTTATTGATTTCATATTTCGTTCAATTGCTTTGAAAGGTACGGCGGTATACGCATTTTTGAATAATAATAAAATATTACGTTTTTAACGCTCGCCGCCATTTTACTTTTTGTCTACAGTGGGTCATATGTGGACATATTTAAATAATCATGAACACCTCTATAACAAAATATTTTGATCAACAATCAAATCGGTTTTTGAACTGAAAGACTGAAAATTATTTATAATTTACACGTTGACTGCAAGATTGAATCAGACAAATAAAATGGTGACAAACAAAACTGTATTTTCACATAAACAAGTTATACATTTTACAGGAAATAAAATAGATTTCTTGTTTTGTTTCCGCAGTTAATTTAAAAACATGTTTACATCTAACCCGTCGGAAAGCGGTAAGAGTAGCCTAAAACAACATCAATTAAAAAATTAATTGGGTCTATGAACCATCATATTTTAAACCTAACCCTCTGTATGAATAATTTGTTTGTTAGATACTCAAGTTAATTACTAAATTATCACAAGCTTTTTTTGTATTTTTTTATGTCAGGCGATGTAGCCGACCGTGTTAAGACAGTCTAGAAGACATATTCACTGTTGTCATGAAGTCTTATATGAAATATTAATAATGCTGGACAATCCACACAAAATCTATTACCGAGTTAAGCAGAGCCTTATGGCATGGGTACTAGATGACTGATATATATCGATGATGAGATATATTTAATATAATACATTATATAGAGAGATATTTTTTATAAATAATGCGCAGATCACCCGAAACAAATATATGCAGATCATACAAACATTTGGCAGGCAACATAAGACATCGAATCGGAGGAATCAAACCCAGGCGGACACATATCGCGGTCGTCCAATGTAATTTTGATATGTTATTGTTCACAATAATATTATTATTGCGAAATGAACTAAGTTTGGAAGGTCAGATGTATGTATTTTACCTCTTCACGTCTAAACTACGAAACTGATCAAGATAAAATTTAACTAGAACTACATCTATTTATAGACCTGTAAACACATGTAGGCTTTTTATCACTGTTAAACGCGAGCGAAGCAAAAGTAAAAAATACTAGCTAAAGTAAATGTTTTTTATTGGTTATTTTATAAGAATTCAGTCCAATTGGCATTGGTTATTCCCCGCCATGGACCGCAAATGCAATTAAACGTTTCCAAAGGCTATGTACATTGCAAATCCTCGCTCTTTGGCGTTCTAACCTATTGCTCGCTTCTCTAGAAAGTGGTAAAGCATTTCCGTACAGGATTGCGGCCAGTGGTATTTTAATAAAGTTGTGTTAGTTCCGTGAGTTTTTCTGTTTGTACAAAAATTTTCTTTAGAAAGAGAAGATGCCTGTTACCTAATTGTGGGTAAAGTAGAGAGGGATAATGATTATGAAGATACTGTCAGATATGTAAACGATGAATGCTTTAATGCTTATGTAATATATATAAAGATTTAATAATTGATTATACCAATCTAGTAAACTAACCAGAAAAATATCCAACTTTCACGGTCTCCAAGCAAAACCCCTCCCAAATCCCTGTTTAAATCATATTACCAGGCTTTTGAAATATGCCCAGATATAACTGAAAACCTGACAGTGGGCAAAAGTCAAGCAACAGTTGAGAAGTAAGGGGTGCGGGACGGAAAATCAATAGAGGAACCGTTTCGCCCCGCCCGCCAAAACATCCCTTGATATGTGGGTAGGTTTTTATACCGTGAGTGAAGTATTAGTAGCTTTTGCACGCGGCTTAGCTACCGTTGTAGCCGGATAAAGGTACTTGGCTTTTGTGTTGTTCCCGGTTTTTGCTAAGTTTTGCAGTTTTCTCGGAATCCCGCCGTAGTTTATAGCGCCTACTTAGAACTGACGCAATGAGCTAGTGGCCGATAGTGTAGCCACCATCGCATCACTTTGCAGCTCACGCATGCTTTATAATGCACTAAACTCTGCCCTGACTTCCTAAGCCATGATGAGCTGATGAACCTTTGCGACGCTCGATGACAACACCTTTATAAACTTCGATACTTTGTTATGGATTTTATCAATGCTGGATCCCTGAAAGTAAAATGCGGTACGAGCTGTTAGAAGGACATGACCTTGTACGGACGCGGAGGGGATTGGATGGGTTAGGATTACCTTTGAGTGAAATAACGTAAAATCGAAGCGATAATTTCAGGATTTATTTTAATACAAGTTGCCGAAATTTTCTTTTACAGAAAAAAGTATTCATGGCATTGAGAGTTGCAATATTACTATAGGGCATGCAATTACAAAAGCGTAAGAATTACACTCTTCAACTCAGCACACGTATAGCGATAAAAGGCGATTTAATAGACTAATGAATACTGATGAATAAAAAACTTATCTTTGGTAGCAAAATATCTAGTATAGGAGAAGTCTTGTACCAGATATTTTGCTATGAATAATGTAACGATAATGCCTATGGCATAATTAGGTAACATAGAATATCTCGAATATTCTCAACTTACAATAATGATAACAAGGGAATATTATTAAGCATTCCAAGAAGGCAGATATTCGAAATGTAAGTAAGTACTTTATTTGTAATAACATCGCTAGGGGGCAGTTGTGTTACGGAAAAGACCGTAGGGCTTACTCCTCAGATCTTTAATATTCTCCTGATTTTGCTTCCAACATTATCTTCATTTACGAACTTTGATCATTTGTTCTTTTTGTTTCCCAACAAAATGTTTTCTACCTAATTAAAGAACAAACCTTTTCGCATTCAAAAGCGTGATAAATTGGGTCGGTTCTCTACGAAAAAGTTGTAGCTGAATACACATTTTCTTATACCTACAGCTTTCCTAACAAGCGCACACATCCCCGACCCAAAGGGCCTACGAATCTGCCAAAATACTTTTCGGGAACAGTAAATCTGTATCGCTTATTCAAGTAAACTTCGTTGCCATAATTTCATGAGATATAACAGAAGTGGATAGTCATTAATCTTGAGGCAAGGCGTTTTTGATTGATGATGTTTTGATTATCGAAATTAAAGTGAAACGTTAATTGATTATACAAAGTGGGATCGCTCTCTGAACCGCAAAATATAATGCAATATCGCCTTTTCAGTGGATTTACATATTGCCGCGTTCATCACCGCACACATAAATATAAATATAAATGTGACATTTTGGATAGACTTTTGTACTTTCTTCACCCCAAAACTACTGATCGTATCGAGGTGATGGTTGCATAGATATAAGTCTAGACCAGGAATAATCCAAAGCCTATCAGTTTTCATTGAATATAAAATAACCTTTAAACGTTTCCATAGAAAACCGCATCTATGTATACTCGTACCATATAAGCACGTGCAGAGATTGGAATGAGCTTCCGGCTTCTGTTTTCCCGCTAGAGTACAATCTCGGAATCTTTAAATCCAGATTGAATAAGGTCCATCTGGAGAGCGTGCTCCATCTTAGGTCACATCTTCACTTACTTTAGTGAGATCTTGGCCAAGGAAATAAAAAATAACGCAGCAGAAACTATTTAAGGTCTTGTTAGAAATTGCGATTTCAAATTAAATAAATAAATAATGCTGGACAATTCACATAGCATTATCTAGCCCCATGGTAAGCAGAGCTTGTGTTATGGGTACTAGATAACTGATATACTACATAATACAATACATTACATAGATAGATATTTTTTATTATACATAGAAAACGACTAGAACACCCGGAATAAATATCTGCAGATCGTACACACAATTGTTCCGAGGCGGGAATCGAACCCGCAACCCCCTGCGTCGCAGGCGGACCTTCGCCCACCGCGCCACATCGGTCGTCAAATTCCACATAAACTGGTTCCTATTGAGTAAAATTTCAATGTTTTTTCAAAATTAATGTAGCTATTGTAAGCCTTAATCTTCTTTGAAATATTATTTCGCAAATAATCCCTTAGATAAATGTTATTCTCTTTTATTACGCTTAAATGTCGTGTGCGTAATTTACAGCTTTTATTTATCTTTTGTTTGGCTAATTATGTTATTTAAGATTCAGGACAATCCTCCTGAATCTGTCCTGAATTATGAATAAAACAAAAGATTCACTCAGACTGAATACAATTTATAGGCGCAAAATTCTATTAAAACCCCTGAGAAATTATAAGCCTAAATGGGAAATAAACCTGCGACTGCTTTACTCCATGAAATAACAAGAGCAAAAAAACAAGTCATGATCCAGAAAAAACGGATGAGAGTATAAACTCTAACTTTTTTTCACTAAAGTCATTTAAAACGGGATATTTACCATGATTTGATTTTCATCATGGTAAATATCCCGTTTTAAATGACTTTAGTGTTGAAAACCATGATAGTTTCAAAAGTTCTAACTGTTTTTGTTCATTGTACTCGTATAACAGAAATTTTTACATTATTTCCACAAGCTTTTATTTTACTTGCCCTGTTAGTATGTGTTGGTTAAATATTGCAACTGAATTTTAGACAAGCTGTCCTCAACCAATTGGGCTGAAATTGGGCATAATTATGTAAGTTCGGTGACAATGATAATGATACTGAGCTAGTCTGTTGATATCGACATAATTGGTATGGGAACTTTTAAACGAAACGCCTTAATCCTGTCGAGTTAGGCTCGTTTGATTTGTAGTCATAAGCTCTTTGGTTCTAGATAACACAAAAGCTCAAGTCATTTAAAACGAGATATTTACCATGATTTGATTTTTGAGTTTTCCAATATATCAGCACAGTTTAAAATGACTTTTTATAGTTAAACATAAAGTTTAAAATGACGTTTTAAATGAATTTAGTGTTTATAGCCACGTTAGTTTCAAAAGTTTAATACAAAAGCCAAAACCTCTGTATTTAAAGTGTTTATGAAAAGGAAATCAAGGTTCGCCAAACATAAAAGACCATGCAGGGCTTTTTAACCGTTCCATCTCGTATTTACCCGGCCATGCCCGCCAGCAGTTTAGACATGGCGATGTCCATTCCCAACCCGGAAGGCTTTCGTGTGTTTTATTTACGCTTTCCAAGTCAAAACTTTACGGACATTCAGAAATAACTTAGGTTTTTTTAGAAAAGGCGCAATTTAAGTGTTTTATGGTGATTTTGGCAAAAACCGTCCAGTTGGCCTATTAATTCTTCATATTAATATCATTTATTGTAATTTTATGCATCGCCATCATCATCATCATCATGCCTATAGCAGTCCACTGCTGGACATAGGCCTCCCCAATGAGCGCCATAACGCCCTGTCTTCAGCATGCTGCAATGCAATATATGCATACCAATAGGTAATAGTTCTGTAGTATCTTACTAGCTACACAATGCATATGGGTCATGTTAAAGCGTTGTCATAAAACAGTAGGTATGTTTTTATATTATTATTCAATTCGTGTAGGAAGCAAAAGCCTACATTATACCTATAATAACTATAGACATGTAACAATAGATGCACCAATGTACATTTCCGTAAATAATATCTGTAAGAACACCAGAGTAAGCACTTAAATAGCTATAACAGCGTATCAACCATTCTCACTAAAACAAGAACTTGTCAGCAAGTAAGTGTAACGCCTGTCTCCTTGCCATTATATTACAAGAAAATAAAGTTTCTTAAAAAGATTCAATTCGATTCTTTCCGTTTATCAAGTGAATAATAAATCTAAGGGCAGGATATGAATTTTGCCCGAAAAATAACGCGACGCATTTATCACAGGCGTGATTGAAACCGCGCGCAGGAACATTCTATTCCATTCTATTTCATTTATAGAATTTTTGGCCAACCCGAGCATACGTCTGATTGCCCCACGTTTCCGGAATATCAACTACTACCTCCATCTCATTGAGCATTTTTGTAGTAAATTTATTTAATTGCCAAGGATAATATTTTTTTTTCGTTGATTCTGGAATTTGAAATCTCCGCTGGATCATAGAAGGCCTCAGTTTAAATTAAAACAAAATTTGTATGTGTCATTCGTTGTTTTGCCAATTTAGCTAGCAAACGATTAATATGTGAAACATATTCAATTTTGTAAGTCTATAAATTAAAAACGAAATAAAACAGAGAATTTTAAATACAAAGTTTAAAATAAAGGCATTAGCTGCAATTAAAGTTTTAACAGCGTTAATAAAGTTGTTTCGCAACGAAATTGCAAATGCCAGTTTTAATTTAAAGTTTTTCTACCAAAAACACACACACTTTTACTCTTTTACACTTTTTAAATTTTATTTAGTGGTTTAGTTTCGCCTTTTTCATAATTATTTTTAAATCAATAGAAATATTTTTATAAGATCGTTAATTAAATAAATACATTTTTAGAAGTATGTTAACAATTAAAGTAATATATTATATCACATATTCTTGAAATTTGATCCTATGACAGTTATTACGTAGCGAAGAAGTAATTTGTAAAGCTACCTGTAGATTGTTTGCAAGTCCGCATTAAGCAAAATTATTTCAATTTAAATACAAGTTCTAATTTGATTCTAATTTTTCATTGTTATTAAAGTATATTTAGATTGAAACCTATCTAGCCTTCAACCTGGCTAAGCTAGCTATAAAGTAAAATCTAATTTTGTTTTAATTTTCTAGACACCTTCGCAAAGCCTAGAAAATTATTTCGTCTAAATTGTTGTTAATTTGCTGTTCTTTCTCTTTGTGACTAAAGTAAACTTATCTTATATTAAGTATATTAACACATTACACAGTAATAGTCAAAAAGTAAGTAATATAAAGTTAGTAATAGTTAGTAATGCTAGTAAAACGAGAACCCTGTGATGTAAGATACAAAGCATACTACGCTCTGTTTTGCTTGGGGCTTTGTGATGCTGTGGAAATTGTCCAGCCATAGATATTTATTAATTTATGCCTGTATATACCTCCTATTATTAAAAAAACATACTAATATAGTTTACCTACTTCCTGCCTTACATAATGTTTTAAAAATAGAAGAGAAAAAAGGTTCAATAAAAAAAAACCTATATGAAAGAGAAAATACAGCACGATTTCTAGTGCATATCTCAAAAGCACATAATAACAAGAACACATCTCTGACAGCTCGATATAGCATCAATATAAGCAATCGAGCAATCAATACTCGATTGCTATATCAAAGATGTATTTTTGTGAGACGTAATATGAATGAGCAAGACAGTTTCTATTGCTTATTCAAAAAGGCACAAGCAAAAATAAACATTTAATATAGAATATAAAACACAATTTCCATTGCATATTTGAAAAACAGTACAGCGCCCGGTTAGCAGAGTTCCCAAACTATCGTTAAAAACAAATTAATATTCAACATGCGGAGCGTGTAACAAATGGTTAGATTACACAGGTAATGTACTCTACTAATTGCAAGTTATTGCTGGAAGCTCGGTTGAGGGAGGGTTATGTTTTTTGCTACCATTTACCGAGCTTAAAAAAAAACTTAGTAAATAAATATTGCTGCACAATGCACAGAGCATCATCTAGCCTCAAACTAAGCAAGTTATGGGAACTAGATGACTGATATTCTCGATATAATTTATAACATATCCATAAACTTATAATACGTACTTATAATTCATACAATGTATTGTATTATGTATTTCAGTTATCTAGTACCCATAACAGAAGCTCTGCTTACTATGGGGCTAGATAATGCTGTGTGAATTGTCCAGTATTAAAAAAGAAAAAAATGGTTTAATACTCTCATTACCCAAACAGTGAATGTGTTAAGGAGACATGAACGTAGATCCTCCTTACCGATTTTGCAATATCTATGCGGAACGCCATCTATAGTGTGACGTTAGATCAATTCAACAGGATGGCAGATAAGAATTGGAAGAATCAGCTAATTGGAACTTGTTCAATCACCGAAGCAGAAAGAACTTGAAAGTCATAGAAACCATGTAGGAACGGTCTCGCGATTCGCGTAATCAGAGGCCCTTGCCTTGTGTCTGTGTTTCAGAGCTCTATTTTCAACTGACATTACCCCAATATTCCCGCAAGTGCGACCAATAAAGTTTCTTCTCCAATATATAATATTATGTTTAAGTAATTAATTATAAATCAGTTTGTTAACATTATATTGTACCTAGAGCATATAGGTATATGCGCCTCTTTCATGTGCTCGTTTACATTCGTGAAATATTCAAACTTTCATAAAGGTCGGGCTAGACCACTTATGCTGTCTACGATGACGGCTAAAAGTAGCGAGTTTAAAGCACACATTTATAACAAGTAACCTTACCCAACGTTCATGTAGTTAGAAGTGTAGAAATAATTCTTCTTTTATGATAAGAAAACTGGTATTCATGTAGATCAGTTCGCTACCTGAAGATTGTTTGCGAAGTAAATGTAACTTTATTCTTTGAGCAGAATTGGATAAACTTCAATAAATACTAACGGCACTAGAGTCCGTAGGAAATCACAAAGATTTTCGACTTGTCGGTTACTGGATTCATGGCGCAGTTGCTTAGAGCATTCTAGTACTGAAGTCGCGTGTTCAAGTCCCGCTGAAAACGTTTTTTTATATTATTTAAATTCTTAGATTACCCCGAGTGCGAGGGCTTAGCACAAAAATAGCCAAAAAAAATCCTTTTCTGGCCTGCCAAGCGTAGTAATTATGGAAAAACTCATTACTCATTAACTCTTTAGACGAGTTCTACGCGTTGCCTATCATGTGAATTTAATTACGAGTATAAATTCATTTCTATACAATGAATTAATTATATTTATATGACATACTATTACACTATCTAAGGACAATTATTGTATACTACATATGTATATTGCTTACCTTATTACGATTGACATATAACTTGGCATTATTAATAAAGAATTGTATTGCATTACTTGGCCCAATCTAAATCAGTGCACGCGTGCTAATAAATAATTGAACCTTGCACTGTATGTTTGACCATGAAAATCGATTGTATCTACGAAAATAGCTCCCCTCTTAGCAGCGGCGTGTCTCCATTATTCAGGGGATCACGGGGTATTATGCACCACAGCCTGTGACTGACAGACTAATACGACATAACGAATGCACGCTATGGTGAGAGTATAATCTATGTCAAATAGAGCACAGCAGAAAGATAGGTAAATTGAAGTCTGGTAAAAATATGGTGGTTTCGAGATTAAAGTAACAGGGTTTGACGACCTCTGTGGCACGTTTGGTGAAGGTCAGCCTACAACGCAAGAAGTTGCGGGATTATATATTTATTTATATTTAAAGAGCTAAAGCTAAGCACAATATTGAATTTCTTACATACAATTTGTCGGTGCGGAACTGAGCGACATCTAATAGCTATGTTTTTGTGACCCAGATAATTTTGATGACAGATCTATTCACGTATTTTTTCCATAGAAACGAGTCGTCCCCAACCACCGATAGTTGTTCAAATACTGCTCAAGACTTCTAGTGAATAGGCGAGCAAAAGGTTCATTGAAAACTAGGACAAAATTCACAGGTTTCTACTCCTGTTGCAACCGCTTAAATACAAAGAAATAAATAATGCTGGACAATCCACAGAATAACATCTAGCCTCAAGCTAAGCAGAGCTTGTGTTATGAGTACTAGATGACTGATATACCTATTACAATACATTATATAGATAGTTTTAGTATACATAGTATACATACATAGATAACGGTCAGAGCACCCGGAAAAAATATCTGCAGATCGTAGGTACACACAATTGTCCGAAACCTCCTGCGTCGCAGGCAGACCTTCGCCCACCGCGCCATAAAGGTCGTCAAATAGTTTAAAACTGTTCATAAAATAGTTAAAATCGGTCCAAAAACCGTCCCTTCTCTAATCAATTCAATTCATTTCAACTTCACAAAGTATATGTTACAGCCATAGCTAAAAGCCATGTTCAAGTTGCCTATCAAAAAGTTGCATTCCGTGACCCATGTTGGGTACAGCGACTCCGCGCAAATGGGCCACCGACCACAGCCACCGGTGGCTGTCGTGCGCTACCACCGCGTCGCGGACACTGCTGTAGCGAGTGGCCGCCACCGGCTACACGTATGCGGCGCGTCTATACAAAATATATGAAAAAGTATGTTAAGTGGCTGTCGCTGGCCACCAGTGGCTGTGGTCGGTGGCTCGTTTGCGCGGAGCCTAGTTGTAGCTTTTCTAGAACCAACCGACAAACCCCAGATCGGTATCAAAGCTGTATCTATCTATTACCGGTGACCGCTAGAATGGCAACAGGAAATATTGGGAGCTATTGTGGTGGCTATTCAACGTCTGTATGAGGTATTGTACCTCGGGTACAAAGGCGGTCAGGGTTTATCAGTTGACTTTGGTTGACCGACCGACGCGACGGTTACTACCCGGATATTAATATTATGGTGATTTAATATTCGTTTTATAAAGGAAAAGAGGTATAGCGGAAATGTGAAGTTAAAAGTTATATATGTACGGCTGTTATCGCTGACATATCCCTTTTCAGTTTACAATTTTATATTCAAAACGTGAGACCATGAGCACACGATCAAATATTCACATTGAGTTTATTTTCATGGAAGCCTGAAAAGTTTTCAGCTTTTACTGGTTTACGCTAAATTAAATACGGCTCATTGTTCAAAAGTCACCCGCAGAAGAATGTCAGCTAATAAAGACTAATCCGTAGTAGGGTTAGACAAGACCGGTAGATAAGTGTAATAACAGATAAACCTTAAGGAGGAAACTACATATAGACGACCGATGTGGCGCGGCAATGACGCGGTTGCGGGTTCGATTCCCGCCTCGGGACATTTCTCAAATATTTGTACGATCTGCAAATATTTGTTTTAGGTGTTCTGGGTATTTTACAATGTATACTAATAATATATATCTATGTAATGTATTGTATTAAGTACCCAAACACAAACTCTGCTTAGGTTAGGGCTAGATGATGCTGTGTGGATTGTCCAGCATTATTATTATTGGTTTCCCTGTACTACGACCAACCAGCCTCCCAATAAGTACAACCTCACGTTTTCACCTCCAGAACCAATAACCGCATTGATTACCCCCATAATTATGGCCTATCAGAACAGCGGTGTAAAGTACTTCGTTTACGTAAATGATTAAGACTGATAGCCCCATTAACTAATGGAGGCTGAGGTAATCTCCTTTCACTAGACTTTGATGTATGAGCAAGCTGAGTTTATAATTAGATGGCGATATCAAACAAGTTATGGAACTTTGCTGGGTTTTAGCAATCCCATAAGCATAACTTTCTTAATTCAAGTTAAATCGCAACTTGCTATGGGGGATTGGTTTATTTGCCTAGATACGATAGAGTAGATACGATAAGTACCTATACATAAAATATACCGAGAGTAAGATTATCTCGTCTCTATCCCTAGGACTCTGCTTGGGAAGCTTTAAACATTACAATACAATATACCTTTATTGCACCATCAAATATAAAGAAAATAATAAAAATAGGATCTTAATACTAACTAAATCTAGTGGCACAATCAGCGGCCTTATCGCTAAAAGCGATCTCTTCCAGGCAACCTTTGGATGGATAGGATCATTATCCAAGTCTTCATAATCCCCTCCTTAGTCCTTAATTTTTCAGGTTTTTGAGGTATATTTGCTTCGTAGCTTTGTAGGTATCTCGAGTCAGAAAAACACATTTAATTTCTAAATTGATTCAAATTTGCTAGCCCTCAAACATTTTCAATAGAAAAAGCGTTTCACACCACAACTTATAAATCCCTCTTGTTTCTCTCTCTAATTTCCATATTTTCTCGTTCGTCTCGTTTCGTCTCTCCAGCCTAGCGGATAATCGACCTTGGGTGAAAACCACAAAATTCCAAAGAAAAGACTCAAAAGATTAAAAAGCGGCAGGTGACAGTAGAGTCCGCTGATTCCATTAAAATATTTCCAACTGTAGCTTCATTGTTTAATTTACGCATCCTTAGACCCTTTCTTTGCGACACCTTACGCAATGAGACCGAAAAGGTAAAACAAAACGCCTAATATTGTTTCTTGAGCGCCCAAGTCCTTTCTTCCCGTTACTTTGGTTTCAGAACGTCTCAACCCTTCCAAAATTAAGATTAGAACAAACAAAACAACAGAGATACAGAATAAAGGGCCGCCTCGAATAAGTGGCCCGACTTTATGAATCACATTTAATATTCGTGTTTGTTATAATCCCGTTTAAGGGCTTGAGGTGCCGGGGGGGGGTTTATTACTCTTGACTGTAAATATAACGACGAAATAATTTAAATTTTACCTTCAAACGAATCGAATAAACCTGTTATGTTTTCCGTATAATATAACGACTTTTCCTTTGTGAAGATATCTACCCTCAAAAATATAAAACTAGTATTTACGACCTGTTTATATTTTACCTATATGATAACGTTAACAGCTCATTAATCTCATTACACAGCATTGTGTTACAGTAGTTAGATAAATAAATAGGTATTTTATAATATAGAATAGAAATAGGATACATAAAAGGTATTTATCGGGTAAAATTTATGATAAATTTCCACCCGCGTAACTCGAGCACACTTCATACTTAGTAACAGTAACAAGGAAAGGAGCACATAAATCAAGCTACTAAAGTTTGTTGCATTTTGAATTTTAACTCCTACTTGCTTATGCTAATACAGTTAGTAAAATCTCAGTAACACTTTATTCTGTAACTCGCACTGCAGAAATGATGGCAGAAATAAATTTAGACAACACAAGCCTGCAGATTAAAAATGTTTGGTGATTGTCTAAAAAACGATGGTCCATTTTATGTGCCAATACCAAAATTTAGTGATTATTACGTTTGTTATGTCATGTTTGTAAGGTGCTTTAAGATAAACAGTTTGTGTAGGTAGGTACCTTTCTTTTCTTAGGCACTACCGCTTGGCACTACTGGTAGAGTCAAGAGAAATTTTACTTTCCCGTGACACCACCATTCTTATTGGCTGATTAAACGCATATTATAAAATCTCCCATGGATTATCAATTATGCTCATTACCAATGGCACTACTAATACTAAATATATCAAGATAAACAAAATATTTATTTGTTCAAAACATTTACTAAAAACAAAAGTCATCTCTTATTTATAACTAAAACATGTTAAAGCATTAACAATCAAACTAGGTGCTAGGACCGTTTTGGTACGGAAACCTAAAAAAAGATTATCGTAACTACTCCAACGGTATACGTACTAAAATCCAAGTGAAATCAAAAACTTATCAGCTGTTCACAGCTGCGTTTAAGTAAGTGAAAATTCACAGTAAAAACCATGAAAAGCAATATTTATAGTACCAGCTTCAGCCTACAGCTTCGCTCCCGCTTTTCCGGGATAAAATGTTGCCTATGTCCCTGGTATACCGTCTACCTCCTTGCTAAATTTCATGAAGATCCGTTTAGCCGTTTAAGCGTGAAAATGTAACGGACAAACAGATAAACACACAGAGTTACTATGGAATTTATAATATCAGTACCTATGGATTGACTAGTTCGCGAATTTAGATTTAACTTTATGTGCAAAAAGGCACAGGATCAAAATATGTTCACAGAATATCTATGGAATTGGAAGGTTTTCCGGTGATCCAAATCATTAATATCAAAGGACGTCTAAATTGACGACCTTCGCTACAGATCAAACCAAACAAACTTTCCGGCAAAAAAATAAAAGAAGCATTTGTGACCTAAGGATAAAAATCTCTGTCGCTGAAGTCATCCTTCATGCTAACAGGATAGGGTCCGCTGAGATGCTTATCTCATGCGAGCTCCCATCGGGCCTTTACAGATCTAATGCTATTGTAATATACATTTTTATACGTCGTTCTATTTGAAATACGGTGTTTGATTTTACTTTGGACTAACTTCTTACCGTGTATGTTTTCTACCGCTGTTTACTTAGACATCATCCGCCTGTTGACGTGAAAGATGATCTAGGTGGCATCAATTGAAAAATCAAAAACCTGTTATGATGTTATTATCTCAATAAATAAATAAAAATTTCATATTGTCTTTATTAGTATAATACAGCTTTACATAATAAATATATGGTAATACATTGATCACTTAAAATAAAGCCATACATAATTTTAACCTTATTACTAGGTAAATCATATTTGGTTGGGAATCAGCCGATGTTTTCCTCGTAGTACTCCGTAAATTATGAAGTATAATGTCAAATATCTTGTATAATAGGGTCTAGTTAATATTTGGATAACTAGACCCTATTAAATAAATAAATAATGCTGGACAATCCACACAGCATTATCTAGCCCCATGGTAAGCAAAGCTTGTGTTATGGGTACTAGATAACTGATATACATAATACAATACATTACATACATAGATATTTTTTATTATACATAGAAAACGACCAGAACACCCGGAACAAATATCTGCAGATCGTACACACATTTGTTCCGAGGCGGGAATCGAACCCGCAACCGCTTGCGTCGCAGGCGGACCTTCGCCCACCGCGCCACATCGGTCGTCATATATGAGACTTCACACGTGCAGGTCCTACTATTTTAAAAGCCATCACAAATGTTTACCATACGATATACTGAACACTAAAGTGACATATTTTTCCATAAAATATTTGCAACAAAGCGTTTTGCCGAATATACCAACGTCATAAAAACTCCGCAGCTTTTACCTCCGTTGAAAATTTTATTGATAGTATTATGTCACGCACTAAAAGCTGAAATAAAATATTATAAGCATTACTCGCTCGTATTTCAGGATGCGCTAAACGTTCATCAGAGCACATAAAACTTGAGTGTTCAAGAGCTTTACATTCGTTTTCCCTGCGTAAAATATAAAAAAAATCTTCTCTAGTTTCACCTATATCCCTCATTTTATTACCAGGAATAAAAGCGGAACGGTTTTAATAGCTTTGGTGCAGAACAAAGCGTTTTTGAGATGAAGTGTGTTTCGGAAAAATCTTCAGGACTCTTGTTTCGTTAATTTACCATCAAAGATCGGGGCAGAAACGGAAAAAAATATTTCTTTTTATGATGAGAACAGATTTTTAAAAAGCTCAACAAGGAAATAATTATGTGTCAAAATTGTCTGTGAGTGCTGAAGCCGCAAAAATTTCCGGGATCAAGGAAATATGAAAATTGTTTAATTTTCTTGATACTAAAATGCGTGAAATTGAAATTTTCCAGTCGAACGCTTTTTATTAGGACACTAGTTACTGGTTTCACGCTTTTAAGTTTAAGCGTTTCTCATTAAATTCATTGTTTTTTGTATTAAATATTTTAAGTACTCTATAATTATATTATCGCGAAGAGTGGAAGGAGAAAAGGGAGGCCTTTGCCCAGCAGTGGGAAAATAATGGCTCAAAATAATAATAATAAATAATTATATTCTTGTGAGAATGGTCCAACAGTATTTATTTATTTAAATATAATAATATATCAGTTATCTAGAACCCATAACACAATGTTACTTTGGACGCAGAATGCTGTGTGATTTTTACTATATAATTTATTTATTTAATGAGTCGAGACTTAAATAAATAAATAAATAATAAAACAAATAAATGGAATATTACAAACCATAACTAAAAGTTAAGAAATAAAGTTTTTTAAGGGTAAGGAGAAATTTTTCTGTTACAATAAATCAAAGTTGTAAGTTACATTATTACTAACAAACGATTCGTGTCGGCATCAGAGCTGCCTTACTATACAAGTTTCTTACTTAATATGTACCTTTACACTTAGGTAGTTCGCCAAAGAAGCGGGTAACTATCAAACTTTGGTTTAGTTTTAATTTATTTCTGAACCTAAGTCCGATTGTGATGTTATTTAAAAAAAAAAAAGATTATAAACGGAATGATGCCAAAAAAACATTGAGAGTAAGGGAAAGAAAAGATTCCCACAAAACCCAAGGACCGAGGGGTCGTCACCCCTCGAGTTGACGCCGGGGTAATGAGGCGAAGCCTCGAGGCCCCTCTCTGCGCCCCCACCAGGGCCAGAAAGAAATCTATTGATTGTGGATGTTAAGTGATACCAAATAAAATGTTTGTCATTAATAAAAAAACATCAATTCTACAACAACAAAACAAGATGTAAACATCAACATTCGTCCACAACGGTTTTAAAAATCGAATAATCTATTTTAAACCGTTATAAATGTTTCCTTTAATTTCCAAATAGCTTTATAAAAAGTACCTTAGGTTTGTAAATAATTATTTAACGTCAAAATACTTCGGTAGTGTTCATAACTCGTTTCACCCGCGGCTTTGCACGTGTTATTTCTATGGAAACGTTTAAAGGTTATTTCTATCCCATGAGATTTGATTTCTGCGATAAAAACATATTTAAGTAAGATTCCAGACTTAGAATTACGTCTATTAAATGTTTCAGCAAGATCCGTTCAGTAGTTGTGGCGTGAAGAGGTAACAGACATCCAAACTTTCGCATTTATAAGATTACTGTGATATTTTCTCGCCTCAATCCAGAATAGCAATTAGAAGACACAAATAGATAGAAGGCAGGCAGTGAAGTTTGGTCAGACCCAACACTTCTTGAGCAAATGAACGCTTGAATAAACTGAGATTGTTCTAGTACTTAGACGTGACTGCACTGGAAACTTAGTTCCGAAACTCAGCTAAAGATAAAGGAATTAGGGGAATTCTGATGCCACGAAATAGCCATGGCATAGTGGACACAACTCACGTTTATTATATTACTAGCTGCGCCCCGCGGCTTTGCCCCCGTGGAAATCGATTTGTCAAATGGTTTTTTTTAATATCCTATGTTAGACTCCTGGTTCTAACCTACCTTCTCACCAATTTTCAGTCAAATCGGTCCAGCCGTTCTTGAGTTATAAGTGTTGTAACAAAGACGACTTTCTTTTATATATATAGATTATTATTTGCGTAATTTAAGTTTGTTGTGTATGTTAGTAAATAAAAAGTTAAGTTGTTTTAAGGTAAATAAAAATATTTTCTTTTCTTTTTTCTTTCTTTCTTTACACATACATATACAGTGAGATTCAATGTTAGAAGCTCGAATAAAGTAGGGTGTTGATGGTTAGAGGTTTCAATCAGCATCGACTGGACTCTCATGAACGTTCTCGATACGAACTTTTTTTATTTTGTGCAAGCGGACCGTTCCTGCTTCGCAAGGGTATTGGAATTTTTAAGATAATTTTTTTACACCCTGTGTTACATTATTGGAGTTTTAGTAAGGATCCCTAACTTTTTTGTAAATATAATATAGCCTATGTTCACCGGGGATAGTGCTCCCAACGGTGAAATTTTTTTTTCAAATCTTTCTGGTTGTTTCGATGCCTATTCATTATAAACAAACAAAAAATCAAACCTTTCCTCTTTATAATATTAGTATAGAAATGGTGAATATTCATGAACAAACTAAGCACTCACTTGGAAACCGAAAAAAAAGCTTGACATTGCATGGGGGTCCATTCAATGGGAAACCGCAAAAACCCCACTTCTCCTCCCTTAGTGTTAAAAAAAGGGGTTTTTTATTTTTTAATAAGGGGTTATTACTACTTATTGATTAACAGAAAATTCATAAGGACTTAAGTACCTTGTTTTACACTTCGTGCCCAGCAATTAGCTACACAAAGACAAAACAGACTAGAAAACAATTAACCTGTTTGCTTATACCAATTAAAGATGACAAAACTTTGATGACCGATATGGCGCGGTGGGTGAAGGTCCGCCTGCGACTCAGGAGGTTGCGGGTTCGATTCCCGCCTCGGAACAAATGTGTGTACGATCTGCAAATATTTGTTTCGGGTGTTCTGGTCGTTTTCAATGTGTAATAAAAAAAACTATCTATGTAATGTATTGTATTATGTATATCAGTTATCTAGTACCCATAACACAAGCTCTGCCTACCATGGGGCTAGATAATGCTGTGTGAATTGTCCAGCATTATTTATTTATTTAAAATGTTGTCAAAAGATGACAAAATATTGTCATTTAAATTAAAATTCAGGATCACGAGTATTCTATAAATATTTCAAAGGTATACCAGAAACTGTTGGTAATTTTCCTGGTTCTTACTTAGAATACGTATCGGCATTATTAGTCATTTCGAAGAATCTGACCGGCTTTTTCCAAGACCGGTCCTACAAAAATAACCATTTAACTTATTTCAATCGTGTGACGTTTAGATAGATAGATAGATAATTCTTTATTGCACACTAAGTATAACATGAGAATGTAGATTAAAAACTTAAAAAAACTAGATACAATTGGCGATCTTATCGCTCAAGAGCGATCTCTACCAGACAACCATGGATGGATAGGATCGTGGACAGTACCAGGGGATCTGTGTGCTTGCAGGTTATACATATATTATAAAATAAAATAAAATACTTATAATACTTACATGGAAATATACTACATACATATCATAAAATATATATACTTATATACATAGGGACTCAGTTATGCATTAGTGACAGCAGGACAAATAGTGCTCCTTTAACATAGTTTTAAAGGTTGGTAGTGACTTAGCACGCCTCACCAAAACTGGTAATGCGTTCCATAGTTGAACAGCCCGGGCAGTAAAGGAATGGGCGAAGAAAGAAGTAGAGTGAGCTGGTACTTGAAGCATAAGGGTTGCCGAAGAGCGCAGAGAAAGAGTGTGAGAAAGATGAAGAAAGGTGAAACGCTCTTTGAGATAAGGGGGTGCAGAGGCCAGAAATAGAATGTTATAGAGAAGAGATAGGATATGAGAATTACGGCGAAGCCGTATAGGTAGCCACTTGAGCTTCCTGCGAAATTCCGAGACATGGTCATATTTGCGCAAGCCAAATATAAACCTTATCCCGACATTCTGCAGGCGTTCAAGTTTGTCTAACTGTTGCTCAGTTAGATCAAGAAAGGAAGAATCGGCATAATCGAGAATTGGAAGGAGGAGAGATTGTGCAAGAGAAATTTTAGTGGCAATGGGTAAAAAGTTCCGCAGCCTTCTCAGTGAACCAGCGGAAGCAAACATCCTACGGCTGATTTCAGATATCTGCGGTCCCCACGACAGATTTCGATCAATGAGAACCCCTAAATTTTTTACATTTTCACTTTGCGCGACAGGAATCCCATTAAATATAACGTTTGGAAGACTACACCAATTTATTCGGGCAATCATCCGCGAGCTTCCTACTGTGATCACCTGCGTTTTCGCAGGGTTCACTTTTAAGCCAAAGCTCTTACTCCAGTCCAAGATACAAGCTAGGTCTTCATTAATGGTAGCAATAGCATACGATAGCTGATCTACCGGATAGTTTATAGCTTTTCCTTCAGTGAGGTTAATTTACATTACCCTAAGCCGATTCTGAGAAATCCTGTGTATAAATTGTACACTAATAATATCCAAATCATCACAGGTGCTGTCATTTTGTTGAGCGAGGTAACGACCCATTGACGAAATGTACCGTCTTGTACGGTGCTACATGAATATATGCATAGATCTTGGTAGAATAATTAATTTATACATGTGGAAATATTAATAAATTCATTCAAAATAAAATAAATTATAAAATGGCAAACAGTTCAGTGAATTTAACGCACGGTAATGCAATAATTTGATATCTCTGACGTTTGGTTCAGATTACATTGCTATCGTTATGTAGAAAAAGCAGTGTCGATTCTGAAACTTATGGTAATGATCAGTTTAATTTTTCGCAGTCGACATGCTCTGCTGACAGGTCAGTTTTCTCTGTAGAACCCGACCCAATTTGTGGCTTCACGCAAATTGATTTTCAGTGAAGCAAGCTATACATTTTTGAAAGTTCATTCAATATTCAGGATCAGTACAATTTCCACGGACGAGGTTTGTTTTTGTAACTGGAATTGCAGTCTGAAGTTTTGTATTCAAATCAGAAGCGTTGGATGACCTACATGCGATATATTATGCTGGCCGCGACGATATTTGTTCGATTCAAGTTTTCTTTCAAATATGCATGTCTTTTGAGTCCGTTTGCGGTAAGGGGGTAGAAATTTAATTTGTTTGATTTGATTTAATTCGTTCGTACAGATTCTGCTGCAGTATCAAAAAACCTGTTTAGTAAAATCAGAACGATTGTGGAGTTGTGAATATGCACTCTTCATAACTCCACAAACGTTCAAGTACTTTTTGTTGAGACTACTACATTTTATTACAATAAACCTCTCTCAACTATAATATAGGAATCTAGTGTTATTCAGTTGAAAAAAAAGCATACTGATCAACTATTTCTTAAAATTGATAGTTCTTTATAATTAACTGAGTAATAGAAAAAGTATTCTATGTTTTATTGCAGGCCCAGAACCACCTGAATGCAAATTTTCAGCTAAATAAGTTTAGTCGTTTTGGCGTAAACAGGTAACAAAAATCTACGAGTAAACTTAACACACTACGGTGCGATTGAATATTATCATTAAAACACGAAGATTCCTTATTTTCTTGAAGTTTTAAAAATACAAACGTCTGAACACTTGATCATAGCGGCATTGAAACTCGAGCGCCATCAATTTCCAGTTTAATATCCCAAGACAAAGGGGCCCTGCCATTATTTTGTGTCAATATATTGGACGCGGACGCCAGATCAATAGCCATTGTCAATTGGCTCGTATATTGCAAAATCATGTGAATGTTTTTTTTTATCCATCCATGGTTAAAATACTATAAAAGTCGTTTCCTAGACAAAATCTAATCTCTAACTTAACCAAGCGAAAGAATAGAATAGAGCTTAAAGCAATTGAGGAAAAACACCTCGAGACACTGGACGCAAAATTCCAGATACAGGACCAATTGGTTCGCTTTTCAGAGTTGCTAGTTCTTTATAGTTAAGTCGTTTCTGGGCATTCTTTTGTTTTTTTTTAATACCATCTTTTTGAATAAACCTTGATAATTTTTAATTTCGAACAGTAACGCCTCACAAATTAACATTAAAGCTGGTGTAAATATTAGATCGCCGAGATGTTCATATACAAGCAGTTTACCAAAAGCTGTCCACTCGAATACATAAAAATCTAAAGACTCAACTCGCGGCAAACATCGTAATTGATGCCTCGGAATCGGAACCTTGGCTCGTTATACCCTTCGAATCAATTATGGCCAGCTAATGTGCAAGTGCATTTGAATTAAGATTAAGATCTAAATTGGTTTGCCTAATATCTATCAGGTAATCTACACGGTTTATGTCTATGTTAGTAAACGCAATGATGGGCTGATTATCATTGAGATACCTTCGCAATTATGCATTAGACAGATAGATAGATAGATAACACTTTATTACACCACACAAAACAGAAAATAATACAGAGATAAAAACTTAGAATAAAGGTATAAAGGGCGGCCTTATCGCTGAGAGCGATCTCTTCCAGGCAACCTTGGGATGGACTGGACATGAACGAACAATATAGACGGTGGCACTTTAATAAATAATTGGTAACAAATACACTAAATACCTACATTACAAACATTATAATAAACTTACATAGACATAAGATAAGGCTATCAATATTTCATTTGGATAAATAATGCTGATGCAGCAGTTTTTTTTAATATAGGGAGTGATTTTGCACGTCTGATGTCCAGATGTTATTTAGAATAAGTATCTACCATCAAATATTGATAGCCTTATCTTATGTCTATGTAAGTTTATTATAATGTTTGTAATGTAGGTATTTAGTGTATTTGTTACCAATTATTTATTAAAGTGTCACCGTCTATAATGTTCGTTCATGTCCAGTCCATCCCAAGGTTGCCTAGAAGAGATCGCTCTCAGCGATAAGGCCGCCCTTTATACCTTTATTCTTAGTTTTTATCTCTGTATTATTTTCTGTTTTTGTGTGGTGTAATAAAGTGTTATCTATCTATCTATCTACCATGAGGTACCTATGTATGAACATAAAAGCATTATTTCTGACATTTTTATAGACTACTAGCAGCGCCCCGCGGCTTCGCCCCCGTTAAATCTATGTGTCAAGTCAAATGGTTAAAATGATAAAAAGTATCCTATGTTAGACTCCTGGTTCTAAGCTACCTCTCCACCAATTTTCAGCTAAATCGGTTCTGCCGTTCTTGAGTTATATGTGTTGTAACAAACACGACTTTCTTTTATATATATATAGATTGAGATTGGTTTAATAGTTTATCAAATATGTTTATGCCCGCGGCTTCGCAGGAGTTGTTTCTGTTTCGTTTTAAGGTTATTTTTATCCTATGAGACAAAAAGTAGTCTATGTTTGATTCCGTGCCTTGAACTACCTGTATGCAAATTTTCAGCTCGATACTTTTAGTATTTTTTGCGTGAAAGAGTAACAAACATCCATACATACAAACTTTCGCGTTTATAACATTTTTATATTTTCATATATCATAAAACCATTGATTTGGTGAAATTCAACATTATGTTTGTATCTATTTACAAACCTCTTTGAAACATATTATGTCCCTTTTTTATGAGTAACAATATCATAAAACGCAGCGTCACCTCCCCATGTTCACAAAATTGTTCATTATACTAAATACGGCAATAGGAATCGGAATGACTGCGTTAAAAAGCTTTTTTTGCGCGTAACGCCCGACCCGATTTCCTGTGGGGCGTAAAAATAAACATGTGTACAGTATGCAGCACTGTTTTTTCATAACCAGCCCCCAACTTGCGTAGATAAGCAAGTTGGGGGCTGGTTATGAAACAAAGGAAATAATGCAAAATTAATCAAAACAATATATCTTGAGCTTATTGATAAATAAATATAACAATTTTCTGATGTAGACCTTGAAAAACATGCAACATGATGAAAACTTTTTGTAAGCAGCGAGAGCAATGTTGGTAGGTGAAACTACTTAGAAATTATAAATGAACTGCCTCAATTTCCTTCTGCTACGCCGTAGAAGTTGCGTAGCAAACTATGACATAGCAATCTAGCAATTATTATTAATTCTTTATACTATATCAACGAAAGAGGAAATTAAATCCAAGAAAAGGTATTATTACCTACCTCAATCCTGGTCCAAAAGCTTATATCGACACGTTACATTGTGCCCTGTACTGTACAGACAAAGAAAAGAAAATGGTCGCCCAATTCTGGGTCCCCATCGCGAAATCTTAATTAGATGGGCAAAGTTGCCTGGAATGGCCGAAACGTGACTTTCTTAAGAAATTGGACAACATAACCGTTGCAGAGTTTATGATTCGCTTTAAAATTTGATATTTATCACAATTTGAAAATTCTATCGCGATTTTAAAGGGACTTGTTTGTTTCTGAATTGTAACACGCGTTTTAAAAGATACAACGAAGTTATTGTTACGACAACGTAGACAATTTTTTCTTCCAAACGTTCACACGAATGTAACAGAGCTGGGGCTGAATTCTGCTGACAAATTGCTTTACATGGTATCATTACAGAATAGTCCATAGATGAAAGAAACTCTGATAGTCTAGATAGTGTGCGTGCAGTGATTTTTGCACGGAGAGTGAATGATAAATTAGATAGATAGAAAATTCTTTATTGCACTTTAACTATAAACTATGTACAGTAAAAACTTGATAATTAAGTACAATTGGCGGTCTTATCGCTCAAGAGCGATTTCTACTGATTAGTTTTAAGCTAGACACTTTTGACACGCATCCCTCCATCTGTAGTTTCGTTCACCTAAGGTATTTTCCATTACTTGACACTGGCAGAAAAGTGTCCAACCATAAAACTAACCATAAATCATGGTAAATATCCCGTTTTCAATGACTTTAGTGTCCAACCAGACACAACCATTAACAAAGTATCATCATCAAGGTCAAATAACAAAATGTATCATTTTACCTGAGACATAAGTGAAAATGTGTCTATTATAGAGACAGCAATTTTAGCAAAATTTGGCACAAGCGTGAAGGTTAGTCGGTCATCAAAAACAAATAGTAATTTAAATTGAATATTCAGGCCTAACTTTATCAAAGCCTTTTCTTTACATAGGTTTTAACGTAACGCCTAAAAAGGATTTCTCGGTATTTAACCCTCAAAGGGTTTCTACGTGGACAAAGAAACGTTTTCGTAACAAAATTTAACTGTAAATTACTGTATGTGTAAACATTTACATTTTCTCTTTACTGACTGCATAAAAGGGTTATAAACACATAGTTTTATGATGCCCAACAGTGTTTTTATGGTTTACAGCCACATATAAATCTTCATAAAAGTATGGCACTGAAAACATTTTAGGGTCAAATTAAAATTGCGAATGAGCATTACGCTAGAGCAAAGTTTGAAACAAGATTTTTGAAAGTGAAAGTACTTTGACCTTGTTTGAACACTGGGGTTAAAGGGTTATAGGTTATAATCCTAGATTAGGTATCTGCAATAAATTTACCTATACAATTAATTTCATAATAAAAAAAAGTGATGAACATGGCTCCTTTTCTTTGATGAAAATATCATGTAAAAAGCGAATCGGCTGATCAAGAACCAAAGATTAATCAAAAGTTGTAGAAACAAACCTACAATAAATGCATATTGTGTCTAGTTAGCTTCTCTGAAATAAGCTAGTGGGCTTTATATGTCACAAGGATTGGTGATATTGCAAATAGTGAGTTTTTTCCAAAAGATTACGCAAGTTAGAGACTCAGGCGAAGTTTACAACGCCTCAAGGACTGAAAACTATACGGTAAAAGCTAAAAGTAATCTTAACTTGGAGAACAGGATCTCTTTAACTAAATTTATTACTGGTTAGTTTGCAAAAGGATTATGAGAACTTTTTATTTTAAGAAGTTTAAGTTTCTTACAACCTTTGTAAACATTTAAATCCGTGGTATAAAGAGTTTTAATTTGCATGTTTTTATCACACTAAAAAATTATAAATGTTTGGATGTTTAGACGGATGGATGATGTGTGACCAATTCGTGGAGACACAATTCGCTGAAAGCACAACTGTAAAAAGCGCCGAAAGAATTGTGTTTTCGGCGAATTGTGCTTTCAGCGAATAGTCATCGACGAATTGTTCTCGGCGAATTTTCCACATCCGGTTTCTTTGATCTGATTTTCACTAGCCTGATTTGTCCCCCAGCAATGCATCAGGCTATTAGTAGAGGCAAAGGCCTCCCAAGATCTTTTCACTCTTACATATGCACTTAAATAATATGTGTTTTATATTTCTTACGAGACTAAAATAACTAGAATCTTAACTTTACACTCCAACAAAAACCTACATGTGAGGTAAATAGACTTTCATCGTATCCCGAAGAAAATAAATATATTTCCAAAAAAACCACATGTTACTGAAATAACTTAGTGTACCTAATAATTATTATATATTGTATTATGTATATCAGTTATTTAGTACCCATAACACAAGCTCTGCTTACCATGGGGCTAGATAATGCTGTGTGAATTGTCCAGCATTATTTATTTAATTATTGTTTACTTTAACCAAATTGCACCGGTACGAACACTATTTAGCAGGAAAATTAATCACTATGCAGAGTTGATCTTCTATCGGGTTCCATTCTGTGACGTAGCTTGAAACTTGATTAATATGCGTTCGGTAACTGCCGGGTATTAGCCGCCTTCTGCCTTAACGTAACGAATTTGGTGGACACAAGTTAAAGTAAAGCAGGATTGGTTCAGCCTATTAGCTACATTGATGACGTCATGGATTTGTGACTTTAGGGATAGAAGCAAAAAAAACGTAATAAATGTTAATGTACCTACCTATTAATGTTATTTCCAAAACAACTTGGTAGTTACGCAACTAACTGCTAAGTAACTTAATTCCTTAAAATATTGAAGAAAGTAATTTACGTAACCAATTTTTGGTGTATATTCAGCAACTTTATTATTATTAACTCATTTATTGTCAGATTCACGATCCATAATAATGCACATATAAAACTTTGCAAGCCAATATCTGCCAAAGCCACTATGACCCAAACTTCATAAACGGTGATCGTTCCAACCTCTTTTAGGACTCTTATCTCTTATAAAATGGTCTTCACCATTCTCTGGTCTGGCGGTCATTTACGTAGGTACGTAAAATTAATTATTCTCACAATTTCTATACAAATATAGAAAAAACAAGAATATTTACTTACATTTTTCCTTTTGCCCATTATAAGATTTTTACAAAAATATTTTGGCTAACACTTTTCCAAGAATCCATCCTAGCTCTCAAGAAAGGAGCCTTCATGAATAAGTTAGTCGCTTACAGAGCTTTTCTTTGTATAAATTCACAGTTAATTACACTTATGAGCGAGTCTTCGGAGTTCAAGGTTTTTTCCCTGTAACTTATTATGCTATGCTACAGTAGTAGTTAACAGAACGAGCTCACCAGATCATCATTCAGATGAATTCGTGAGTTTCTCATATGTATTTTCGCCGCTAATTCGCGGCCGTTTGATTACGAACAAAAAACAATAAAATAAACCAATGAACAGCGATTCTGGTAAAAGTGAAGACACTAATGTTTATATTAAAATTTTACCAGCAACCCTTACCAACCGGACAATGCTAAAAATTACCCAACATTGCCAATTAAGAAATCTCATAAGCGCCTCGGCTATGCAACTAAAAACCCCCTAGAAAGTTAACCCTGTGCGACTTTATCGTTGACCATACAAATTGAGTTCCAACCGATTATGTGACTTTGCGTCAAATTAACGTGGAAATCCGGTGTGTTGTTAGAGCAAACAAACGGTCCTGGCCAATAACAAAGAGAACAGTAATTAATTAATAATGAACCTTGTATATACTACAGTACTTACTATATAAATTATATAAATACTAGAGCTTTTCCGCTGAGGCCTCAAACTAAACAAAGCTTCAAAAGCAAAGAATATTAGAAACATTGTAATGCTTTCAACTCGCAAGTCAAATTAAAATAAACCCCACATCTTACGGTTTAAAACTCATTATATTTCACGCGCCGGTAACTGCAAAAAGCTTTTTCACCTCGAGTATAGCTTAATTAATCTTATTAGTATCTGACTCTGCGATGGCCGCATCTAAGTTAGGCCGCACACCGACAACTCATTTACCTCGACGCTACATTTATGTCGCCACATGTACAAATTGCACCCGCTACAAACGTAGTGAGCTTGCTTGCGTGCAGATACAGAGCTGCTAAATGTGTCGCATTGCAAATGTGGCGCTATTATCGTAATACAGATGTTTCGCGTTTGTTTACGAAAAAGAGATGGAAACCCATCGATAGAAGCTAGTGAGAAATAAGTTATAGGAATCTTCCTATAACAAGGCAAGTCAAATTCACGCTTGGTCGGTCCTGAAATTCAGACAATCGTATAATTTAGCTCACCCGTTCGCGAATTGAGTTAAATTATTCGAATAACTGGTTATGAGTGTAGATGGCGCCACTCGCAAACCTGTTTAAAGCTTACTGATTAAATTTGCATCCGGACCCGGTTGTACTTTGAAAAGTTTACGTACGGCTTAGAGCCGTGGTCCGGAAGCTTGGCTGCACGGACAGATTAGGTACCTGCTAGAAAAAAAGAAGTCCCCGAAGTCCGAAAGATGGCGGATATTCTACCTCCGTAACTCGGACGGCACCCAACATGCGCATAGGTTTTTCAATTGTACTTGTACAAGTGTATGTCATCTATATGTCAAATGTTGTATAAACCTGCCTCTTGAATAATTCTATCTATTATTGAAAACTGCATTAAAATGTGTTGAATAGTATAATCGATCTAAGCGAACAGAGAGCAGAAGCTACTTCATTTTTTACTTTGTAAAGATCTAAGCTATATATATATATATAAATACTATCTAAAGTCTAAGCTTAATTCGTATAAATCAAATTGTACTTCATTTACTAATTTATCGCCTGTTTCAATGCACGAGCGGACGCGGTCTGCGGTGAGAGCTTAGGGCCGTCGTCGTTAGAATGCTAACGATGCTAACTTCATGTTATTTGTGTATCATTACGATATTCTGATACTCGCCAGGAGGCTCGGTATAACCTATACCTACTTCAATGCTCTTAACTCAGAGGCACCTTGAAAAAAGAGCCTCAAGCCGTCTGTACCCTCCTTAAACCGGGGAGGTACTCAGGCACCTGTGCACAGCCAGCTCTCTCAAATAAATAAAATGGAAATCCATTGCGTGGCCTGTTTGAAATGCGATGAATAATGTCTAAGAAGTTTTAAAATAGCGCTTTTGGGGAAATTTGTGCCTATTGGTAAATGGTATGTTGGGATTCGTTTGATGAAAGTTAGAGACTATTTTCATTTACTGAGATCATACTTTTCCAAACATTACGCAATGAGAGCGCCGAACGAATTTAAAATTAGGATTCTTTGTATGAATTCGTTGTCTCCATTTCCGTCGGCCATTTCCATCGGCTCTTTCGGGCGTTTGGTTCACATTGCTTTATTGAGATACAGAGTAATAGCGGTATTTTTCTCTTATGGTTAATTCTCTCTATGGTTTGCCACAACATTACATTCGGCAGTTGATGAAGGAGTGATAAAACTATCACAGTAAAAATATTTTTACTGCAATGCTATGCTATCGTTTTACGACACCAAGTAGTTTTGCTGCATGCTGTCTCTGACTCTAAGCAAACTACCTATGTCCATTTCAGAACCCCACGTTTATAGCTACAACAATAAAAGCCAACAATAGTTTAGCCGGAAAGTGCGCCATTCTTTTGCTCAAATTATCCGGTTTGCAGGCGGTGCATCACGACATCCGGTTAACGAGAACACCTGCGCTCGGCTCTGTCCATTTTATGATTATTGTGCGCATCCTGTACACTGCAAACTTATAAATCGGTCTTATTCAAAACCTAAATTCGGAATGAGAACTTTTGCTTTAATCGTTTGTCTGTTTGAAGTTGTTCTTTTAGCAATGGATTTAAGTTGTTTTACTCAAGCCAACCAATGAGGATTATAACTGAAATAAATTTATAATCTTTCTTTTTTTAAATCAATCTTTTATATCACCGCCACCACAGGGCTTGCGAAGACAAATCCAACCTAAGCTTGACAGGATTAAATCGTTTCGTAAAAAAATTCTTTATAGCAATTTTCTGTCTCCGTGATCAGACCAGCTCGATGTTACCACAACATTGCATTGTCACCGAACTTACATAAGTACCAATGCCAAATTTCAGCTCAATTCGTTGAGAATAACTGGACTGAAATTCAGTTGCTAGATTCGCACACAAACTAACAGGGCATGGCAAGTAAAAGCTTGTTAGAGGAGCTTCTCAGAAAATTAGTGTTAATAGTTAAGGATTTAAGTAAATGGTATATAATATTTAGTAACGATGATGAAGAAAAAAATGTGCTGTATGCATTATATACAATACATACAGCCTCAAAATAAATAACTATGAAAGTAACAATAAACACGTTGAGAATTCTTCCTCGGAGGTTCTTTACTATGTCAATTGTTTTATAACAATACCCTAGAACCAACAGTGTAGTCACAAAAATTGTCTCAGCGAAAACATTAGGAAAATCTGTGAGGTAATTTAAATTTTCATGTATAATATTTTGCCAGTTAGTATTAAATGGAAATTAGTCTGAATTAATACATTAACTAAAACACTAACTAATTTATCTAGCTAGGCGAATACGAGTAAAAGTGTAAGCATTTTTTTTCTAGCCTAAATGGAGAAAAACGATATTGTTACCCAAAATATTTTGGCGTTCTCTAGAGCTCTTGATCGTAGAACCATATTTCCCGAGGCGGGTATCGAAAGCGCAACTTCCTGCATCGCAGGCGGCCCTGCGCCCGTTGCGACACAGAGGTCATCATATAGTTTTATAAATATAGATCTCAAAATCATAAATACCAATTGTGTTCTTTGTCACTCTAATAAATAAATAAAAAAATAAATAATGCTGGACAATTCACACAGCATTATCTAGCCCCAAGGTAAGCAGAGCTTGTGTTATGGGTACTAGATAACTGATATACATAATACTATATATTACATAGATAGATATTTTTTATTATACATAGAAAACGACCAGAACACCCGGAACAAATATCTGCAGATCGTACACACAATTGTTCCGAGGCGGGAATCGAACCCGCAACCTCCTGCGTCGCAGGCGAACCTTCGCCCACCGCGCCACATCGGTCGTCAAATAAAATGGAAACAGGCTCTCAAAACTGCAATGGTAAAGTTTATAATTCATATTTATATATGTTTGCAGGTAAGTTTGTATATAAGTTAGAGAAAGTGGTAAAAGCATAGCGGTGTTTTGTATTCTACGAGCATGCATTCAGTGGATGTGTGCAGGTAGGTATGAACAAAACTTTGTCCTTGGAATTCATACTAAGCAAGCACCGTGGAATTTTCTTTGCGAGCAAAATACAAACAGTTTTACATATATTTGCCACGTCTGCAAATGATAACTTGAAGTATCATTGACTTGTGTTTTCTTTGTCAAAATAATTGGTATAATAATTTTGACAAAAACACGACGAACACGATTTCAGCCAATTCTGAGGTACCTAGCAAATTTACAGCTCTCAGCATCCAGCATCTACATACCTGCTGCAGTCTTTTGCAGGTCATTCTACGATCAAAATATATTAACAGATACCTACAAAATACGCTAGTATTATTTTGTATTCTCTGATGCTGGGTTTTATTTTTTCAATAAATGTTTTGAAAGCTTTTTATAAAAAAACCAATAGGTAGTCCCCGAAAGATAAAAAGCAATCGAAAAGCATCCTGCTAACAAATGATTCAATTAAATCCATTTCGTTTGACAAATTACTAAACTCTGTCCCCCGGTTTGAGGAGAAAATATAATTTCCACCGTTTGAAAGGCTTTAGATACTAGTGTCTGCCCGCGGCTTCTCACGCGTTGTGAAAACAATTTTTTTAGAAAGCGTTTTATGCTGAAAGGTATAAAAAGTATATAATATATAGATAGTAGTCACTTCAAATCAGAACAGATTTCATCATTATTATATGGAAACATTTTAAGGTTATTTTTTGATGATTGATGTAGCGCGGTGGGCGAAGGTCCGCCTGCGACGCAGGAGGTTGCGGGTTCGATTCCCGCCTCGGAACAATTGTGTGTACGATCTGCAGATATTTGTTCCGGGTGTTCTGGTTGTTTTCTATGTATAATAAAAAATATCTATCTATGTAATGTATTGTATTATGTATATCAGGTATCTAGTACCCATAACACAAGCTCTGCTTACCATGGGGCAAGATAACGCTGTGTGAATTGTCCAGCATTATTTATTTATTTTTATTCCATGAGAACTGGTAAATGGGATGTGAAAAATTGGCTTCTGTTAATCCAAATATAGTTTTACATTCACGCAAAATATCAAAACGATCCATTCAGAAATTTTAGCGTAAAGAGGTAACAAACATACATTAATTTATCCATCCTAACTTTGTGTGTTAAATTAATATTTTTTTAAATACTGGACCTTTTAAATAATACAGGACAACCTTCAGAGTTCAGAGGCAAATTAAAAATCATCAAGCTTGGCAACACAAAAGCAATAACGCCGATGCGGGGCCCCGACAGTCACACCCACTTTCAATATATCCAAAACGATACAACTGACTTGTCTCTATTAAAATAGAGTTGAAAATCGCATGCTCTGAATATTGTAATCGGGGCTCGGAGTTGGGCCCCAGTGTTCATTACGTACGCATATGAACAATACTTGCATGCAACAATACTTGCCACTTTTCGAACGAGAAGATCTCGTGGCCTATTTTGAAATATTTCAATGCTCTTTTCATGGTTGATTGTGCTGTGCATTTTTACGAGGTTTTTGAGGAGATTCAGTACAATAGAAGATCGTTGAGTGGAGTGAGTCATCATCATCAGCACCCTGTGTTAGTCCACTGCTAGACATAGGCCTCCCCTAATGAGCGCCATAGCGCCCTGTCTTCATCTTGACGCATCCAGCATCTGCAGTCTTTCGCGGATCATCATCCAACCTAGCCGGAGGGCGTCCTACTCTACGTAACCACTTCGAGTCTTCTCGTCATCCATACCGCAATACTAGGAGTGAGTGGTTTGAATATATTCACATAACCATCGAATACGATGACAATTCGCAATTGATAACTCTAATTCTCGTTATTCATCATACCGCTTCCACACTCAAGGCCCTTATCAACTCTCATTATTGGGACTTATAGTCAAGGCTCCAGGCAACTTTATGTCCGTTTATACCTAACGCCCAATTTCTCCATGATCCTATATTATTAACGACGGTGAAACAGCGTATAGGAGCAATGCGTTACGATTTATAATCGAGCGAAATTAGGGTTTGCCTTCGATTCTACTTTCAATACCTAATTGTAACCCCTATCTCGTCGAAATTACAGTTCTATGGACTGCAAATGGCAAATAAAATAAAGTCTAAGTGCAAACGTGGCGTAAAGCGGGCTTCCTTTAATTGACCTGTTCCACTTCCATCCGCTTTTAACCAGTTTTAAATGGTATGATACATGGCTAGGAATTCCATTCCAGTCATGTAGTTATTTTTTATTCAGATATATTTTGAATGTAAGTACATAATCGTATATTTTTAGGATATTTTATAAATTTTAAGAGAGCATGTTTCATTAAAATATAACTACCCTTTAACTGTTTCATATTAATATAGAAGTAAAATGCCATGTCACAATATTACGTCCATTTTGAGAATACAAATCACGAATATTATGCAAAATGTGTTTCGATCGGTCGCTACAAAAACATTTCACGCAAACATTTATGTCTGGAAAGGACATTAAAGTTAACCAATGATACATTTTAATTGATTGAAAAAACTTTTTTAAAAACAAGCTTTATAAAAGCTTGATTTTAAAAAAGTTTTTTCCGAAGTGCTTGGGACCGAAGTGCTTGCTTGACGTTTTGTAGTCAACGAACCCTGTCTCGGCGGATATAAATCGTTTCTTTTAGGAGTTTCTAGGAACACCGTCTCCAATATCATACCAGCTCGATGGTGCACTGCAGTGTCACCGAACTTACATAAGTATGCCCTTACAAATTTCAGTTCAATCGGTTGAGGATAACTGTTCTTAAATTCAGTTGCAATATTTGTCCCACATTAACTAACAAAACAAGTATAATAAAAGCTATAAGAGAAGGAGTTTTTGAAGCAAGCTTAAAATAATTTTGAGGAAATAAAATGAAACTGCTTCACGCAGAAGTGACAAAACCGTGTGTTCGGATTAAACCAGTTATATTCGGCTCTCGTTTTATCAATTAAAAATAATGACTGGTGAGCAAGATTTTACGTGGGACGAGCGGAGAGAGTTCAGATTTTTACATTTATGTCATTTTTTGTGGGCTCTTTGTCTGTGTTCTGTGTATATTTTGACTTTATCAAAGCATATTCCGATGGCCTCATTATTCAAAAGTTCAAATAATATGTAAAAAATAAAAATGCTCGATATCTCACACAGTTAAAGAGTTATTTTTAGTGTAGGGTTTATTTGAGGCCCCATTTTCTGTCCAGTCTCTTCCTTTACTATAAAATAGGGAATTTCATTGCTACCTAATTGAAAACTGAGTACATTTCTGCCTGGCCCGATCTCATCGTATCATAGTTACTTTACTCAAACACTCTGAAATAACGATTGCTTAAATTCGTATTGATGTAAATGTCTTGGAAATTCTCGGTGGCGTTTAAATTGAATAGACCAGGCACAATAAGGTTCTTGCGTAAGAAGCCTTCAAAGAAACATTCATTCAGAAATTGAATCATTATTTTGCAAACCGACGAGCACTCTTGAAACATTAAAAAAAAGGCATCAGAATATGCTAATTTAAAAGAATCCGAAAACGTTTAAATTTATCAAGAGGTCTGTTGATAGTGGAATTTGAAAACTATAGAATTTGAAGACTAGGTGTAAGTAATATATAAGTAGGTCAACTACAATATTTTAAAACACGAGTATATCTCCGAGTTTCAGAATTATATCAAAGCTTATCTGGTCGAAGCAACGCGTGATGAGTATCTCATTGCCGGCGGGATGCATCCAGCATCTTAGATCCGCTTCCCTTTGGTAATTATTTTAATTACTACAAATGTTTACTACTAATATCAACAACTCATTAATTTACTACTAATATCTACATTGTCTGTAGTTAACCCAACTTTGTCAAATACAAAATAGAGTAACAATTTTGTAACAATTTTGCACGCCCTGACGAGGCAGAATGTATAGGAACCTTATTATTAAGAAGATCTATTGTACCTACATTCCAGCAAAAATAAATGATTTATGATTATGAGTAAATGCTAGGTTTAACTATAAAAATAATAATGTCCCGGACATAAATAAAACTAATTTGTATGCTTATTCCTTGCATTCTTCCAGCTCGAGCGTTGTTGGCTAAGCTGAAATTTCGGAACACATACAGCGACACAGTATTATATTTTTGTTTCTTTTATGTGTATGTGGTACAAAATATATTTTCTGTGAAATTCCGCTTCCACAAAAAGTTGTATTCAAACCTTTTCCTACAACCTTGCCATTTTCAAATAAAATTTGGTACGTTAAGATTGTATTATTATCATGGAATAGAGTTTTTCATAATTCATTTTGCCTGTTAAAGAGTAGACTTATATTTAACACAACTATCGAGATCTTTAGAACTTTGAATCGGATTAAAGTACAATCTAAGATCTTCTAGATAAGAATGGTTTCCAATTTATGCTTCAATCTATGAGATGAAGCAGAAAAGAAGCAGATTGTTCTATAGAATAATAATTTTGTAACAAAGACACGCAAATAAAATATATTTTTATGTGTCGAAATAGAAATGTACTCAAAGTCAACCAGTTTTATCCCGCTAACAAGGCTAAATTTAAACTCCCTGAAATATGACCCTGTTTTTTTTCTACAAACTGCAACGCAGAGTTTCAAATATGTCAAACTAAAACCTTTCGCAGCGGAGTCAAAAAAGCCGCAAATGGTTCATACATCAAAAAATCTACAAAGCACAGCTTTTTAAAACAGCACACAAAACAGCGAACTTCGCTAACGGTGAAATATACCTCTGTCACGTTTTGGGCACTGTATTTTATATTTACTTGCAGAATAATGAATATTCATACCATATCATGCGAATAAAATAGATAGGGGTATAATAGAAGCTAAACGTGAATTTTGTGAATATCTGCTGGGTTTGATTCGGATATTATGGCCAGTTTACACGTCCCACAATTTCCCACTTTATAAGCAACGAGTATGGAACTTTGAATGATAATAATAAATAGACCCGAATATTTTACGGGTAAATACAAATCAGATGAGAAAATATAATTTGTAACATCACAAAGATTCCAAATATATTTTTGAAGCTAAAGAAGAAATTGAACACAGATCTGAGAACTCTGAAATCGTCTGAAATAAATTCCCAAAAACTTTTTTCTTCAACCCGTAAGCAAAAGATTTTCGACTCGTCGTCGGTTACTTGATTTCGTGCAGCAGGTTAGGATAGGATAGGAGGGTTGTGAGTTCCAGTCCTGCCGAAATCAAAAATTTTGTGTTATATTATTAAATTTCATAATCATTACTCCGCGTGCGAGAACTTACACAATATAATAATACTTTAGCCTTAAATATTGTTGAATAATATTGTTGAATATCGATGCTCATTGAATCTTTTTACAACTTTTTATGAAGCAAATACCACTATTGAGCCATAGTTAATAGTAAGTAGATTTAGAATTGGATTAAGCGTCGAAATAACCCTACTGTTACATACATGATAGCATCCTTTGACTTGAAACGGCCCTTATATCTGACAAAGCCGTTTCTCACAACCGTTATGAGGAGCTTTACGACTCTACAATATGACTCCATCAATTTTCTCACTATGTCGGTTAACTCCCTAGAACCTTAAATAGGGTAACTAACGTGTGTACTTCTTGAAGTATTGACTCACCCTAGATAAATAAACGACAAACATAGCTCTATGAATCAGCAAGCTGAAGTGTCAGTGGACCGAACATATCTCGCGAAGAACTGACAACCGCTGGGGTAAACGTGTTCTTGAGTGGAGACCACGACTGGGCAAACATAGTATAGGACGCCCTCCAACCAGGTGGAATAATGACCTGCGAAAGACTGCAGGGAGATGTTGGATCAAGCTGAAGACAGGGTGCTATGGCGCTCATTAGGGGAGGCCTACGTCCAGCAATGGACTAACATAGGCTGATGATGATAATGAGATAAATAAAACAAAACGAGAATGGAATCAAATATACGTTTTCATGGAAATAATCTTAGGTGCTATGCTGAGCTCCAATTAACTTCGAGTTAACCAAACACGCCTTGGTTTCTAGAAAATGTATGTTTTTATATTGTCATTACCTCTTAACAGAGAATAATTACTTTCTAGATATTAAAATGTCCGCTGCATTTAGTGCGAGAACGGCAGGTTTGTTTAGACCGGACAAGCATACTTCTTTAAGAATACCAGAATTATATGTTAGGATTTCTACAAAGAAACTAAGAAAACTGAACAGAAAATATCATTTTTGGAAAACCAGCTTAAGTAAAACTTTGTAATTAACAGATAAGTTTCCCCAACAACTTCATAGTATGTAAGTCTTTTCAACGAGTTTAGTAATAAGAATATTTTTTATTTCTAGAACCTATTATATGATTTCTCTGCGGTGGTCATAGACATTTTACTGCTAACTTACCTCTATACTTTATAGATTGTGTTCAAGTCATTTATTTTGCGCCAGAAAATATCCACAATATATATATTTTTTGTCGCAAGCATGGACAGTTTGCTTTTTTAATAGGTCCGATTGTCCAATCTATGAATGCATTGGATATCACCCTATGCATTTTGCCCATCATGCATAGGAAACTGATTTTTACCCAATTTAGTTTTGATGAAGAACTGTTTGTTTGTTTGGTTTTGCCATGAAATGAGAAATAATAAAAAATCCTACACCATTGCATGTTTCTTATTTTATTACGTTATAAAAGCACCTAGGGAAAAAATGGCTGATATTTATATGTATTTCATTGAGAATCAGACCAGAAGTTTCGTATATCACCCTTCATTGCAACAAAGTTTCATCATCAGCCTATATTAGTCCACTGCTGGACATATGCCTCCCCCAATGAGCGCCATAGCGCCCTGTCTTCGGCTTGACGCATCCAGCATCTACCTGCAGTCTTTCGCAGGTCGTCATCCCACCTGGTCGGAGGGCGTCCTACACTACGTTTACCGAGTCGTGGTCTCCACTCAAGAACACGTTTGCCCCAACGGCCGTCGGTTCTTCGCGAGATATGGCCGGCCCACTGCCACTTTAGCTTGCTAATTCTCAGAGCTATGTCGATAACTTTGGTTCTCTGTCGGATGTGTTCGTTGCGAATCCTATCCTTCAGAGACACTCCGAGCATAGCTCTTTCCATAGCTCGCTGAGCGACTTTGAACTGGTGGACCAGCCCTATCGTGAGTGTCCACGTCTCAGCTCCGTAGGTCATAACGGGTAGGACGCACTGGTTGAAAACTTTCGTTTTCAAGCATTGCGGTATGGATGAAGAGACAAAAAACAACAAAGTTTACCTCTTCACAATGGTATAGAATTTTCACGGCCCTATGTTGCTCAGGAAAAGATTGCAAACTTATTCTAGAATTTATCACACAATAAAACTGCTAACATAACTCTCGCTGCCTCTAACATAAATCCCATTCAAATATAAACCCACATGTAGCAATATCTGATAAAACTACCTACTACGCTTTGAGGCCATACACGGTTACTCCACTGTCCGACAGTCGAAAAAACAGGGGACGTGATAGAACGAGTAGTCTAGCAGTTTTATACAATCTTTGTAAGAACTGTTAAAATAAAGTAACGTTATATAGAAGTGGATATTATGACAACTACACAAAACATTATGAATAATATTGGTTATTTTTCATTCTGGTAAAAACTGGCGAAAGCAATAATAAAAATATGTAAATGTAAAATATGTATATCAGTGATCTAGTAAGTACCCATAACACAAGCTTAGCTTAGGTTGGAGCTTAATAATGCTGTGTGAATTGTCAAGCATTATTTATTTATTAACCTAAAATCTTTTAAGATCACTACCAGTCTACTCTCTTAAACAATCTCTGGCTTTTTGGTCTACGTAAACACAAGTGAAGTGGACGAGAACGACCGTGTATGTCTTATTTCAGCAAGATGTGAACGAAACTTTCAGCGCCTTTTCAATAATCTTATGCGACTTGAAGAAGCGGTGAACAGGGTTTTAAAAGGCTACCTTTTCCTTGTTAGAAATACACCTTGAAGAGCGGCATTTTATGTGACAGAAATTTTTAGTTTTCTGGTAAAGATGGCGGGATAAGCTGGATTTTGTAACCGACTTCGAAAAAAGGAGACGGTTCTACGTTCGGCTATGAATTATTTTGTATGTTCGACGATTTTTGATCAATTATATGGAACGATTTTGAAAAATCGGCCTTTTTGCAGTTTACCAAAATATCTCTGAGAAGTCGTAAATGAGCGTTTAAACCAGAAATGAATGAATGGTCTAAGGGGCATTTGCCGTATATGTATATAAGTACATTACTCCATTAAAAATATCTATTATAAATGGTTGAGTTCGTGGAAAAGACAGGTAAAGAATTTACTTTATAGCAGGAACTAAAGGTGTTTGTTTCGCTCGAAATACTTTCGTTTCGCTCTTAGGATGAAATACAGCTTTTATTTTTACGAACAATAAAATAATGCAGGTACTGCAGTATTGTAGCGGAGTTGGCTGTAAATTATGCTTCTACAATTTCTTTGTTCTAATTTAATATTTGCGAAATGAAATAATATCAGTAGGTTACTCGTAATAAGCGCCTTGAATATATAGCCATATTATAAAACTACGCCAGGCTTATAAAGGTATGTGTGAACGTTTTCTACTGTTTTGAAATTAAAATAATGTTATTTGATTATAATGAATAGTATAAAATATGACTTGTCTAAGTGCTTATTTTGTAAACCTAAAGAAATAAATGAGTTTGAGTTTGAATTTCATTAAAATCTGACAAACTTTTACATAGAAGTATCTCACTTCTGCATTAGAAGCTTGGAAGGCAAAAACATTTATTGGTCTATGCTAAAATTCATATTGTATATTATCCAAAATATCTATAGCCACGCGGGTTAAACCGCGGGCCGCAGCTAGTTATCTATAATTTTTCGTCTTATATCCGCACATTTCGTTTTATCAAGTCGAAAAATATGTACATTGTATAACTAAACTTCACTTTGTCACAGAGAATATTCACGAAAATAAGCGATTCTATTCCGTGATAATCAAAAGGTAATATTCAGCGCTGGAGGTTGTTATCGAATCATAAACTTCACAATATCAATCCCAATAAAGGCTGATTGCCACTCCGTGCTATTGCCAACATGCGTTCAATCGGAACATCATTCGCCAGGGGCGTTTGTGCGAAACTAAAGGTACATTCACACGGATGAGTCACGATAGGCTGCTATGTGGGTTTACTGTTTGTGACATCGATTGATGAGTAGATATTTAGGAGTGTAAGAATAGTAAAATATTCATGTACCTACCTATAATTGTGGATGAAATATGATGACATGATGTATTTGATTTTTATGTACTTAAGCATTATTTTTCTAGTCATCATTGGTCGTCATTTTTATTTGTGTTTGATTTCATCCTTCTGAGATTGCTACGGCGCTATGTGCAAATTGATTGAACTCTGAAGTCTAATAGATTCACTATATATTGTAGTATCGGATTTGTGTTCAATAAACCGTTATATACTTTTGTTAACCAATGTAATTTGTTATCGAGGAAATACACGACAATCATTAAGATGAAAGAAGACATATCGTAAATTCCATCGATAGTAAATTCTGAATTGACAATCACATAAGCCACCACTCAGAGACGTTTATCATTGTTATACACGTGAAATAAGCCTAATTGACGTGCCTCCGCCGCCGTCCGATTGCTTTCCCATTGGGTTTCGAATCTATGAGATACATCAACCAGGAACCAATCAGAGAGCATTGACATTCCCATCGAAACTGAATCGAAAGATCGTGAATGACAAATATTGTGCAGAGCTAGTGTGACTTGGGCAATATGTTTGATCGGGCACAATATGTTTGGTCTTTTGTCGGGTCGGCGTCTTTGCTAGCATTGTTTCTGATGAAATATGTGACAATAGGCTTTCAGTGGCTTTTTTCTATGATTCATCTCTTCATGAAAGCAAAATGTATTATTATCTAAACATGTTTCATATTTAGATAATAATACATTTTGCTTTCATTTCGGAAATCAGTAATCGAACCGTGCCATTTAAAATCTACCTAATAGTATGGACAACTTATAAGTCTTACTGAGCTCAGTTTACAGCAAAGGTTTACAGCTATGTACATATATGAACACTTTTGATTTGTATGATTATTCCTTTGTATCTACTCTATCGGCCTTTCAACCATATTTACGTGTTCTTGGCTGAAATATTCAGTTGCTATTCCAACGAATAGCAAAAAATTGTAAGATAAAAGATCTTAGCATCTTAAACTTTGAATAATAATAAAATTTAGTTTAATTGATATTTTTTTGTATAATCTACCTTGATCTAGCGTTATACCCAGTAAGGAAATATATACCCCTCATAAAATCCAAGTAGTTAACCTAAGAGCTTCGGCAAAAAGATTGCGAAGTTGCCAGAGTGCCGCTTAAAAAACAGCCACTTCACTTACAATAAAACAGTACCGACGCAACTTGAACTTGGTTTACGTCCCGTGAACTTTACTGCGTGTTAAGTTAAAACGAAAAAGTTAGCTGCGTGTCGTTCATGAATGTAGATTTTAGATAAAACCTTTAGGGCTCGAGAGAGTCTAAACTACTCAGGTCCCCTTTTCTGAAGGACTATATACTAAAATATGACTCTTGACTATTTTCATGAGTCACAATTTAGGTATGTGTAATTTAATAAGGTGATATAATTTGATTTTCCGTAAAACAAACTATATTATAAATATTCATGCATGGTGAACAAGTAAATTTCAAGATGTAAGAATTATCATTGTTATTTAAATTAATTAAACTTAGCACTGATTGCACAATAACTAGATACAGAGGTATAAGTACACACTATTTGTACTATTAGCTTAAATTACGCATTAACCGAGCTAATGCCAATTAGAAATCGTATTTAGTTAAAGAGTTGCAACAGAAAAAATCTATTAACTAGCAATAAATAACGGATAAGCTTAATGAATTGTTGGAACCATTTTCCCCAGTATTTTGAACCAACGGAAAGACATTACTGGTAACGTTCCACCAAATAACGACTTGGAATTTCCGAATACCATATATTCAGTCCAGAATCAGCCATGTGTCACCCACTGCAAAATTAACTCTATCGCAGTGGTTTTAGAGAGTATAATAATATCGGAGAATTCTGGGAAATTGAGTGAGCGCTTTTGCACGTCGTCAAATGGAATAGAGCTGTCGCACTGAATTTGAGTTCGTTGTATTTACAGAGAAGAAAATGAACCTAGCCAATTGGTCTGTTTGGCCATTCTTGAAGTCTAGTCTTGATATAAGAAGAACTACGAATTTGAACTGTTTAATATTCATATTGGTACATCATATCCGGTTTACTCGTATCTCACGGGAATAAATTATCAATGGATATTGGTTGAGACAATTTTGTACCAAAGAAGTCGATAGGCACTAGATAACATCAAAGAAAATTTCGCGGCTGTTAAATTTCATTTTAATATGTTTTTAGTTTGGTTATTGTTTTTATAGTGCCTTAACTCGTATAGAGGAAAGATCAAGGGTTCGAGTCCGCGATTTTTGTGAGATATTATTTAATTTAATAGAGTTATATTTATAATTTCATTTTTTATTATATTATATTTTATTTTGTGAAAAAGTCGTAGCAAAAATAACTTGTGGAAACGGCTTTTTACACGACCTCAAAAACTGACAAAACTACACAGTTGTAACTTAGAATATCAAACCTCGTATTAAATCTTCACTTCTAACACAAGCAAGAACTATTATTTGACTTACGTACTTAGAATAGAATATATAACATATTACTATCAACTTCCGGGTATCTATAGCTAGCACCAACTATGGTCAACTCCCATAAATTCAAAAGCCGTGTTCGCCTATTCATTTACTTGCTTCGACGCTTGGCCGTGATAATATTGAATTTATTTAACTTACTGCAGATTTTATAAAGGTGCGCCACATGCCGGAATCGGACCATCAGCATTGACAGCATCAAACGAATTTTAGTGTTTTTTTATGGTTTGCCATACAAATGCCTCCACTGATCCGCACAGCATAGAGCGGACGCATCGGACTGTCTGTAACGCCAGCAATCCGTTTAATGCGTGAACGCTCTTGCACGCCCGCTCTAGTTTCAGTTTCATTCATTTTTACCATAACGTTTCATTTCATAACAGGCAAGACAAATATTGCAGTATTATTGCTCCGTCCGCCTTGCTCCTCTCCCGTGCTTCCATTTTAGCTGAGGCACAAAATTTGTTCACTATCTACGAAAATCCGGATGTCAATATTGAAAACTTGTTTGCAAATGATGGTCGCGTCGGCTGGTTTAGTGAACGTACGACCGGCCGGGTGATTATGTAACTCGCGAGTAGGGTATACAGAGTGGTGTGGAAGCGGTTCATCAGCGTCACCGTGAAAGCCTTCCAGGACGTCCTTCAGCAATGAAGACAACGACAAAGAAGAAGTAGGGTAACAAACATACACTTTGGAAGAGCTCTGCCCAGCAGTGGGTAAACTCCGGCTGCAAATGATGATGATGATCGAAATTAAAGGTCGAGCATGAGTAGTAACTGATAGATATAATTTATGATTTATATATCGATAAAACTTATGTTTTAAGCAGCAAAATCTGGAATATCATAACCCATTTTAAAATAAATGACCAAATGTGATATTTAAGTAGGTGCTTCTTGAATTATAAAATAGGGACTCCTTCTGTGATATAAATTTTAAAGTTCATGAATTCATACTTATAAAGTTTATTGGATTAACGTCTCATTTAAAATCACCGTCGCCTCTGGAAAGTGAGTTCTAACCTCATTACGTTAAGGTCGTTTACTTCTTTTGCTGAACGTTGCGAATAGAGTGCATTCTATTTAAATCTCTACCGGATAGTCAGAGTGAACTTGGCAAAGCAATTTTTCATCTTTGTGCCTAGAGAAGGATAAAAGTACGCAGAGAACCTTTTTATATTAAATTGCGCATTCTAGTAATAAATTACGTAAGATGTGAATGTAGTGCCTAAATGCTGTAAAGCCAACCACATACACAGAACATCAGATCTTTACCTAAATAAGTTATTTTAAAGAGAACGAAAATAAATTATTATAGTAACGGAGAAAACAACAAGATACATGAAAAAACTTTTGAAACTATCATGGTTATTAATACTAAAGTCATTTAAAACGGGATATTTACCATGATTAGATTTTTGAGTTATCCAATATTTCGGCACAGATTCATGCGCCATGATCACGGAGTAACTGACATTGGATAACTCAAACATCAAATCATGGTAAATATCCCGTTTTAAATGACTTTAGTATACATGAAAAAGGTAACATACCTTGTTACAAAAAAAACCTTTAGGATAATTCTCTCATCTACAAGCTGCGCCCCGCGGCTTCGGGTGGAAATTTATGTGACAAATGCAGAACAATATGGATATCTTAGTTCTAACATCTAGTTTATTTATACTAAGTTTTGAGTGAATCGAACCATGGAAACTCTTCCACCCTTTTTAATCCCCTCAGAGACCCCTTGAAAATTAGATAAGCCTATGTCTTATTCTAGAACCGCTCAAATTTCATCTTAATCGGTAAAGTAGTTTTCTTTTAAATATTCTCAGTTCTGTTATTAGCTATACGAGGTACGTGGTAACAAACATTCACACAACCTTTTTCATTAATAATATTAGTAGGATATATAGAAGGTATAGGATATTAAAATCATTTTAGCTTTTTGTAGGGAATCGGTGTTATGTACACAATACCGTTAGTACTATATACTATTCTGTGTAGGTACAATACAAACGTTGTTACTACACCAACGACACAGCATGAATTTATGCAATAATTCGGGGTATGAAAACTTTGTACATAACTGAAACTTCGCACGGTACCTTAAGATATTTTCGACGCGTGTGTCGGGTACAAACTGGTTCTCGGCAGAATGCTGAGCTTGCTGAGCATTTTAGTGCAGCGAAGTGCCTGAATGTGCGTTTTGCTTTAGATGGGAAATAGAACTGACTCAGGCATTTGGAATTTTAGGTGGTTAGAGATACAATACAATACAAAAATGGTTTATTGTGCACCAGATGCAGATTATTACAAAAATGACATTACATGCGACGAGTACAATGGGCGGATTTATCGCTTAGAATCGATCTCTTCCAGGCAACCTTTGAGAGATAGTAACAGTGAAGTTGATTAGGAATCGAACTAACCAGAATAAAAGGCATTTTTAAATAATATTAGCAAAGAGTTTTGTTTATTTTTAACTTGTTTCGTAACGGAAATTGATCGAAAAGTTGATAGATATTACAGAATGTGAAGATACCCTTCCGTTTTTGGTAACTTAAAATGAAACGTTTTTAATTAAATATTTTTTTTGCCACTACTTTTTTACACTACTTTTTTTGCGATGACGTATCACTACGATGGCGAATCGCCACTAACTCTAAATAACTGCAGTGGTGAATTTTCTCGCAAAACAGTATTTTTATATACGTCGTACTCCATCTTTTTAGAAAGGGTCTAATTGCTAGAATTCCATGAAATTTTTTCCAGAGATCCTAATTTCATCAAAAATAAAAACAAACTAAGACCCACCATAAAAAGGCCATTATCCATTATGTAACACAATAACAATCCTTTAGAATATCGCTTATAACGCTCGCGAGGACCTTTTCTTTCCGCAATTAATCTTAAGGGTTCGTTCTTGCTGAACGATTATGTGCTTTATACTATCTAGATAAGGGTCACAACTGCTCGAGGTTGCGTCAGAAATTGCTGTGGAAATAACCAGCGTAGGTTACGCGCTGAATACCTATGTGGTTGGATAAAAGTCGAGAAACAAAGGGAGGCTAGATTAACAAATAGTTCGAGGTTGTGTGTTTTTCTAATAAAAACTTATGTATGGAATACCAATAAATAAAGAAATAATGCTGGACAACATCTAGTCTACAAAGCTGTAGACTAGAAGAAGCTATGCTGTGTGGGTTATAATGCTGGAATGTGTGGGTTGATGATTGATTTTTGTTTACCCAAAAAGTGCTTAACGCGCCTAAAGAAGCTTTCATTTCAAAAATCTATTATTTTATAGCATTCTTATACTTTTTGACGAATAGAAAGTTAAAAACAAAAAAAACATAAACAGAAAAAAAATATGCATACTTATAAACCGAATGCAGCCAAAAAAAACATTGAGAAAGGGGAAAATAGATATTCCCACAAAACCCAAGGACCGAGGGGTCGTCACCCCTCGAGTTGACGCCGGGGTAATGAGGCCAAGCCTCGAGGCCCCTCTCTGTGCCCCCACCAGGGCCGGAAAGAAATTTATTGATGAACAGAAAGTTAGGCATCCAATAAAGTGCCAGTGTTATATGCAGGAAGTGCTTGCAACCAATTTCTCTCCCATTTATAAAGCACCAGGACACGGGCACGATCTGCAGAGCTGGAGTAAGTTGATCTTAAACAATTTCGTGTCAACTCACACAGAAGCCCGTCCCATTACCGTTGGGACAAAAGACATTTTATAGGAGCAGCATCGGGCAACGAAAAATAAGCACTATACCTATGCCAAGCCGTTCAAGCTTCGTCTAAATATGAAATTTTAAATGAAATTCCAGGCGAGACCACAGGCGGGGCTTAAAAATATTCAACTAAAAAAGTAGTTGAAAAGTTACTCCCAGAAAGAGTTTATAGATTTTCTAATTCTTTGTAATAATCTCTTTATTTTTCTTCTTTTTTGTATAAATCTTCTTTGTTATAACTTTATATACATTATACTCGTAGGTATGTATTAGTAAATTAGATCTCTATAATATTAATATAGATAAAGCCTAAACACTATTATTAAATTATATTTCGCGCCTAGAATAATAATTAGTATTAGCCACCTAGCTAAATATTGCAGCACTAGCGGATGCATGTTTGAAACTCTTTATCTTTAAGGTGAAATGAGTCCCAAAACCCACGTTTTGACTTAACGGAAAATCAATTTTAAAGGAACAAAACACCTATTTTTCAAATATATTTTGATGAGGATCAAAAGTTTAGGATATTAGTTAGTAAGTTATGGAAGTCGAAATACGATTGACTAAACTTGACTCGATAGAAAAAAATGGTAAAGTTTCCTCTAAATCTTCATTTTTACAAAGACCTCTACGGGAAAACCAGTTTTATTTGCTAGTTATTTAATATTATTGTAATGAAATTTCTTCTACGTGTTCCCTAATAAATACTTTAGACAATTATGGTTTTAGTTTTTTGAGAAACAGTATTATTTTAGAGCGATAACAAATTAAAAAATAAAAAGCAGTGAAATTGCGCACGGGCCGATCATTCTGCCGCTCTTGCCTCCCTTTCTCGCCTTCCCCGCGCGGCGTTCGTTCGTCCTTGTCTCGAAAAGACGAACTCATTTCGCCTTCTGTTTCATATTTAATAAATATTAAGACAGAAACGCTATTAGGGCTACTAACTAGTCTACTGTTGTATGTCGTATTTATTACGTGTGTATATAATATATCTAGATAACAATTGGGACTGTATGTTATACATATAAATAGAATTGCATTTCTCAGAGTAGCTCTATGTAATAAGCATTAGTTTAAGGAAGCCGACAGTGCACACACTGGATAAGCGAGTCGAGAGTTTAATTTTGAGACAACTAACTGTGTTATGTTAGGAATTTCGAGCAAAATTATAATATTATATTCAGTTATCTAGTAACCCAAAGCAAACTCTGCTTTCTGAAAATGTTCCGTATTATTTTTTATTGTTATTATTAGATAATTAATTTGATCGAGTGTTTGGGAATTTTAATTATTTTGTCTCTTAAAAACTAGGTTGCGGAGTACAAAGAGTTTGACTTTAAGTTGAGAATATTTTATTTACCTTCCTTTGTCTTACATAGCTCTTAACTTTTCATTAGGAGCTAGCTAGGTATTGCAAACATGTATTATTTAGTTCACTTTGCATATTTTTAAGCTGTACTGTGCGCTCTAAGAATATTTTTATGAAAAAAATGAAGACTAAATTAACTGACTCGGTTAATCCGAGAGCTGGTGAGAATCTGGATTAGCGCATCAGCATTGTCATACAGAGCGGGGCAATGCACCCACCGTCTTGGGGACGGTTTCGGCTGGTATTGATATAAACCAGTTGAGCTACCTCTAGAGTTTATGCAACAGTCTGCAGTTAGCTGACTGTTAACTGTTTTTATGGTAAATATAAGTACCTATTTGTTTATATTCTTTAGCTGTTTATTTCTTTGTTAAAAAAGTATAATAGGTTTTCTGAAAAATAGCAGTTTTAGTAAATTACCCATTATTTTCTACCTTTATTCAGGTTACGGTTTTAACAAGCTATTTACCTATATTGCCAAAATGTGGAGCAAGTTATTCCGCAGGATAAGCGTCTCTAACGAGGTAAATTATCGGAGTATCATACCCTATTTGCGTGTAAAAATGTTCAGGCACCTGTTTTCGAATTTTAACAGATAAAAAGTCTGGATAGGTACATAATAACCTTTTATCACCACTCCCTAAGATTATCTGGTGCCTCGGGACAACCATTCTGCACGCACTCACTCACACGCACACACACATACACTAACACACTAACACTGGGTCTCCTGTTGCCAAGACTCTTAACACTTTGACTGCTGAAATCACACGGTATGTGTTTTCTACAAGTGACTAATATGCGTAAATCCACACTAGCGCAGCGGCTGAGAAAATACAGATCTTTGTGACTCAGCACAGCCGTAATATTTATTCGAACGAAACGCATGTGCGGCGCGGTAAAGAGGTAGGTATCACTAATCCATTCTGAGGCTGTGCGTGCACATGCTAAGATCATTTTTGTTTCGTATTAGGAAATAAATAAGTTTTTAAGTTGGGCTCGATTAAGCTAGAAGTTTGTTTGGCAAAAAAACTCTTCTTGGTGTTCAGCTTGTCTGAATTTTCAGTACCTTTACGAGTTTGAGCAAATAACTAATGAGTTTCTATCCGAATGCTACTCCATTAGCCAAAGTCTCGTAGGTACTCGTATGTGACGTTATAAATGGTATGAGCATGAGCAGAATAAATGACTATGATCGCTTATAACCTTAAAGACTTATGAAGTTTCAAAAATGTTAGGGAATCTATTCATAGTTAGATTATACTTATCACATAAAAGTAATTTAATATAACTTTATTAACACTTTGACTGCGATCTTTTAGCCATTCGTGCTGCCGCTCTTCACAGCGGTTGTGTTGCGCCGCACATGCGTTTCGTTCGAAAAACCTTACAGCTGTGCTGAGTCACACAGGTCTGTATTTTCTCAGCCGCTGCGCTAGTGTGGATTTACGCATATTAGTCACTTGTAGAAAACACATAGGTACGGTGTGATTTCAGCACTCGAAGTGTTAAGTAATCCAACAGCGGCACATTTCACATAAAATAGGATAAAAAAGTTTGCTCAAATAAAGCCTAAATTGGGATTTTACAGGGAAAGTAAAAATATTTAACAATATTATATTTAACTGATGCGAGCAATAAAAACTTTTGATAAGTTATAACTCAGCGACCAAGTTTGCAATGCGGAAAAAATGGCCACCGAAATTCATCGTATTGTCATTTGTTTTTATATTTCTATAGCGAAGTGAAAGAAAACATCGCGTCGTCTTTGTTTCTCGGAAATAAATGGTTGAGAAATGGGCTCTGACGAAAATTACCAACATGTAGGAATCTATAACATAAAACAATGGCCTACATAGGTATACAGGGTGGTTTTTTGAGAAGGGCGGTGATGGCCAAGTTTTAAACCACGAGTGTTAGAGAAAAGCCGTCAAAGAAGTCATGCCTTCGATTTAAATGAAAACAATAAATCGTACGGATTTTCGTCATCAGTAAAAGATTAAAAAGAAAAGAAATATGCAGTTATTGTTTTCTTATAAATCGAAGGCATGACTCTTTTCACAACTTTTCTCCAACTCTCGTGGATTAGGACTTGGCCATCACCGCCCTTCTCAAAAAACCACCCTGTATACATTTTCTGATTCGGCGTATAAATACCTACATGTAGGATAAAACAATGTCAGAGGCGTAATTGTAATTCCAGGCGTTATTGTGATGGAATCACAATTACGCCTAGAACTATTTCCCACATAAATCACACAGTGAGAACCATTTCGCTGATATTGCGTTTTCCAATATATTCGATAGGCTTCCAAAACGTCACAGCAGCTGCCCATTCGAGTATGCATTCACCTGTGATTGAGTACCAATGAATACTTTATTTCATCAATGAACCAGGATATAATTGCCACCCATTTAGAGGTTTAAGAAACAGCCAATTTCATTACATCATTTTATTTCAAGACAGAAATGTCGCGGAACTAAAGATTGAAAACTCAATAGTGCTTTAATTCCTAAGAGTTAACCTTAGGAATTAAAGCACTATTGAGTTTTCAATTTACCTCTACTCTAGAACACGTCTAAAACTTCAATTTATATTAAAGCTAGGAAATAAAGTAGTCAGATTTAGTGTTAGCGGAATCTTGTTGAGAAGATTTTTTTATCGTGTAGGAAACGACGCTAAAAGCTAGGCAGTCAAAACGAAAAACAATCCTTGAATACTAAAAGGTCTAGGATGCCTGGGAGAAATCGTTGTCAGCGATAAGGCCGCCTATTGTACTTTTAATATGTAATATTTAGATATAAGGTGTTATTTCATAGTTTTAAGTGCAATAAAGTGTTTATTCATTCATTCATACTAAACATGAAACATCAGCAACAAACGTTGCATATATACCAAGAAACATAGATACAAAACGAAATGGGAAATTAATTTAGAATGTAATATTCAACACAATCCTTTACTGACAAGCCGGGTCCATTCTCGTCGGTAAAATGAGTTCCTTTTGAGGACTTGCGATGTCTTTTCATACATCCCATTCAACTTTCCCGTTTTGTCTCTTTCCAATGGGTAAAATGTTAAGTCTGGATTGTGGTGGTGTGATTGTGTAGGAATTTAATTTTAACATGGAATGCGATGGGTTATTGTGTTAGGAATTAATTAGAAGACAAGTAGGTAGGTTTAGAAGGTAGTAGTAGGTTTAGTTAAGAGGGAATTTGGAAATGTTCTGATAAAATTAATTAGGACACCTATAAAGTTACTAAGACACTGTAGGATCATCACTAACAAAGCCTAGAAAAAAGTAGTCTGTTCCAATTCTAGTTATATTTCTTTAAGTTAAAGTTATTAATTTCAGTTAAATCTAACTCTAAATAATTAGTATCGTTTAATAGAAAACCGTTTTGTTTAAAATATTTGCAGAATTATTTATACGACTGATAGTTTTATCAGATACTAATTTGAGCTTCGTTTTAGAACTCGTAATAAAATATAGAACAAATAACATAAATAAATAATACTGGATAATCCATACAGCATCATCTAGCCCCAAGCTAAGGAAAGTTTGTGTTATGGGTACTACGTAAGAAGTCTTTATTCATAATCATTAAAAATTTCACTATCACCCTCTTAATTACCCAACACCATAAAGATGCATTTTAGTTTTCTAATTAGTGAGTAGGTATTTGACCTACTCACTAATTAGAAAACTAAAATGCTACAAAATGGCGTCCGACTCAGCATTATTTTGGTATTTAAAGATCCATTCTACTGCCGCATTAATATAGCGGTTGAATAGCCAAGTTGGGCACAATCATGAAAACTCCAAAGACAAAGTAAACCGCTGTAACATTATAGGAACATCGCATCGTTCGAAATGTGGTTTGCGAACAGTATGCAAATGATTCCCAAAAGCTCGCGATACCCAGCATTGCTGCAAAAACATCGCTTCAAAGCTTAGGGTCAAAGCACACTGGAAGCTAATACAAGAAAGATTTAACAATAGACCTTCGTTTAACCACAATCACCTGATGGAAAGTGACGATGTGGCCGACGATGTACCATGAGGGTCTAGAAGTCACTTATTCACTCTTGTATTCAAGAGACCTAGGTTGTAATCGGCCGCAGGCAGCGCGTACCAAACAAATTAGATTTGAAATATTTTTTATTTAAGTAAATTGAACCTTATCTCTACAAAGGATTTTACATTTATTTCACGATGAAAGCGTTCAGTTCAGTTGTTTATTGATATGATTTCTTATGTGTCAAACATAATATACATAGTTAAAAAAATACAAAACAAAATAACGTAATAAAAATGTTCGGAATGAAGAACGCGCGCGACGCATTCACGCGACCCTCTTGAAAACCAGCTTCTTTTTTATCGAGTTACGTTGTGATGAGATAGATACTACGCTGATAAAGTGCATGTTGAGAAGCAGATACAGGGAGGCGGGTGAGTATAGATCGACCTAGTATCCGCTGGGATAGTCTTAGTAGATCACACGTCCTCGGGCGACCTCCGTCACTCGGCTCTAGTGAACGGCGGCGCTATGGCCGGTGCAAGCGACGGACGCTGCCGTTCAATCTATCTAAATCTTCAAAAATTACCTACGATTCAGTTCCAGTGTGCCTTAAGCCTTACTCGCGTCAACTTTGGTTCGTCGATCCCCATAAAGAAACAAACAGACCGCCCGAACCGCAGAGCTTTGTCCGAAGAAATAATATTGAAGTTTACTGAACAAAGGTATCGTTAACATGTTGTTGTCGTTTTACATGCACTTTGTTACTCGTATAAACGAGTTTACTCCAATTTGATTGTGGGAAACATCTGCTGTGTTAAAGAACAGTTGTTGATGTCATAATGTTATGTTATATATACCTACTATTTGTTTGAAAGTATGGTTATCTGCAGTTCGATTCATTATTTCTACCTGTTTCATCGCCTCTTGTAGGTATAACTCTAAGGTTTCGTGGGCGAAAACTCTTTTCAGGGCCCACCAATGTATATTTCCTATAAGATAGATGGATAGAAAATACCACACAAAATGGAAAAAAATAGGAATAAACAATAGAATAAAGGAAGTATAAAGGGCGGCCTTAACGCTGAGAGCGATGTCTTCCAGGCAACCTTAGGATGGACTGGACATGAAGGAAGAAAATAGACGGTGGTACTTAATAAATATATAGATAATAAAAAAGAAAACAAATACCTACACTACATACCATAATACCTACATTATACAATTTACAAACATTATAATAGACTTACATAGACATAAGATAGAGCTATCAATGTTTTCATATGGATCAATAATGCTGATGCAGCAGTTTTTTGAAGATAGGGAGTGATTTTGCACGTCTGGCGTAGATAAGGTCATGCTATGTATTATTGTTTACATATTAAAGAATTACAACAGTAGTTGAAGTAGTATTAGTCTTGAAAAAAGTTTATATCTCGATCGCAACATCAATTATGATTATTGAGTATTGATTATTGATATTCTGTTTATAAAATAAAGTTATAACGCCATCTTCAAGCAAGACTAGAGTAGGTTTTGCATTAGTTTTTGTTTCAGACACAGTTTTTTAGACTTACCTAAGAAACTGAAATGCAAGTGACTCATGTGTGTCTCTACTGTGCATAGTCCTAATAAGAACTAAGCATAACGATATAAAGTGTAAAGATGATCAAGATATTTGCTAGATTGTAGTGACGATGCTCTTTGGAAACGTTTCATGCGACGCTGGGAATAGGCAACGTCTCACGTGGGACGTGGACTATTTCCATTATAACTAAAAAAACAAGGCTGCTATCTAAAATGTTCATAAATATTTTATTGCACAAGGAAGCCTGAAAAAGAATCCTTAAGCCCTAGCTTCTATCCGATTGCAATTAATCCAGCACTTAACTCCTTTGCCAATAGCTGGGTTCCGTTGTGAAACTGCAAAACCCTTTTTACGGCATCCTGTTAGCTAAGCTATGCTAAAAAGTAAACAAAACAGATGGTCCACTTAATAGCTTAACATGCGTTATTTTGGAATAAATATTAACTATACATATATTATGTATATTACTAGCTGCTACGCCCCGCGTAGATATCTATAAGTCAACGAGTTTATAAACCTTCCTCTTGAATCACTCTATCTATTAAAAAAAACCGCATCTTCTATCCAAATCCGTTGCGTAGTTTTAAAGTTCTCTATATCTAAACATACATAGGAAGGGACAGCAGACCGCGGGAAGCGATTTTGTTTTATACAATGTTGTGGTTAATATTATATTATTATTAGATATTTTTTTACAGATGCAGTGCGCATGATGCATTTTTTTAATATGTTACAAGGCTAGTAGTGAAAGCTGAACTTTTTCCCATCACCAAGAATGCTTCGGTGGACCAAAATTACGTACTATCAGTACGTATAAGTCACGATGTATCATAAAGGTCTAGAAAACACCTAGACCTCATTCTTCTGTTTTTTACTTCACTAAGCTTAAGCGGACTATCCGCTTTAATTAGCTCTTTACAGTGATAGTGCTCCTATGAACAGTGAATGTGCACAATTTATGTCAACAAATACTGAGCTAGCTGTCTCCTTTCTTATCCCTAAGTGAAGATAAAGCTAAAGATTAACTTTGGAGCTCTACCTTTGCTGAATTTGTAACGGAATCGATGTAGAATTTACAACCAGACTGTTAGTACCGTACTTTAGATCCAGCTGATAATAACGGGCGCGAGGTGGTTCGAAACGTCGTTTCCGTATGGTGGTGATATGCTAAGCGTTTTACTAATGTATATAATAATCATCATCATCATTATCATCATCAGCCTATAGCAGTTCACAGCTGGACATAGGCCCCCCCCAGTGACGTCCTACACTACGTTTACCGAGTCGTGGTCTCCATTCGAGAACACGTTTGCCCCAGCGGCCGTCGGTATATATTATTCATACTGGTGCTTTCCAAATTATACATACCTATAAGCTGCATCACTGAGTGATGTAGTAGTGTATGAAGAAGTTTGTGTATTAGTACCTAGCTGTAAAGTTTTCATTTATGGCTTTGTTGTTAAATTGTAATATCTTGCTTTCTAGAATCGTTTATATATTATTATGAGTAATGAAATGATATCCCAAAAAAATTGGATTACGACGGGAAGAGTATATTTTATTTAACCTTTCGCAATAGCTTAAGCATTTACACCTTCGACGATAGCTTTCGATCTAACTGATTAGGTCGTCTATTTAGTGAAGTTAACTTAACTTCCGGTACCGACAAGGGGCCATAAATAACACTAACGTAGTTTAAGTGGGTGAACAGACTAAATTTTATTACATCTCGTAAATCCTCTTAATTTTCTTTCGGTTTAGCAAAAAAGAAATGAAGATATTTTGGTTATGACTTAACACTTTGACTGCGATTGTTTTCGACGACTGCGATCTTTTTTTAAAACTAAAAAATTCGTGCTGCCGCTCTACACAGCGATTGTGTTGCGCCGCACATGCGTTTCGTTCGAAAAATGTTACGGCTGTGCTGAGTCACAAAGATCTGTATTTTCTCAGCCGCTGCGCTAGTGTGGATTTACGCATATTAGTCACTTGTAGAAAACACATACCGTGTGATTTCAGCACTCAAAGTGTTAAGAGTTTATGAATTTTCTATTTACTGATAATCCCACAATTTTTGACGTATAATTTATCAGTGAATAATGATAATAATATTATTTTCAAATGTAAGAAAATCTATTGGCGGCAAAGGTTATTTGGAGATAAGATAAGTAAGCAAGTATTTGAAAAGGTAGCCATTACAGGATACGGAAACTGAAAGTGACAATTTAATGTAGCAGAGTAAAAGCGTCTGGATCCGTTTTTATTTGTATTTTCCTTCTCTTTCCTACTTTCGTATTAGCTGTGATATTCACCATATTAGAGGGGCCTCCCCTCTAATATGGTGAATATCACAGCTAACTAATCGCTAACATTTTAATAACACGTGATATTTACTGATAGTGGTAATGTGCAAATATGACCGCACGTATAAACTAGAATTTCTTTCATCTATGGATTCCACATGAGGTTTCAGAGACGATGCCAATATCATAGTGAAAATGGGTAGCAGAATTGTATCCCATCATGGTTGATGGCTCAAACCAAAAACCTATTCTTCCATCCTTATAATGTGTGTCTACGGTAGTGGCCCTGCAAAGTCGGATAGCCTCGACGCTCTTCTTGAAACATCTCAAGGCAGTTTTCACCTATGTATCGTACCATTATTATTTCACATACTGTTTTGTTTATTCTAAGTCATTAAGCATGAAGTATTAAGTACATTAAAGCGCCATTCCGGCCGTAAACCACAAAATTAGAGGCGTTATAGTAAATTTGTTTATAGCCCCGACTGAATCAAAATTAAGTTTGCAGCATAAATCCCAGGAATTAACACAAAAGCCTGATTCTACACCAGACATAAAATACCTAAATTATAAGATTGCTGGTACCTTTCAGTGAGGTAATGGTCTGCGAAATATAAATTATTGTCTGTTTCACCACAACTATCTATGAATGTACGTATTTGTATATATTGATGGTACACTCTGCGAGCTATGGAAAGAGCTATGCTCGGAGTTTCTCTGAAGGATTCGTAACGAATACATCCGACAGAGAACCAAGGTTATCGACATAGCTCAAATAATTAGCAAGCTGAAGTGGCAGTGGGCCGGCCATATCTCGCGAAGAACCGACGGCCGCTGGGGTAAACGTGCTCTTGAGTGGAGACCACGACTCGGTAAACGTAGTGTAGGATGCCCACCGACCAGTTGGGATGACGACCTGCGAAAGACTACAGGTAGATGCTGGATGCGGCAAGCTGAAGACAGGGCGCTATGGCGCTCATTAGGGGAGGCCTATGTCCAGCAGTGGACTGCTATAGGCTGATGATGATGATGATGGTACGTATTGGAAAGCGAACTAGAAAATATATCACTTTCCGATAAGGCATTTTTTGTTATTTTGCGGAAAATACTTCATACGGCTATGTATACAGGGTTATTGGTAATTTGACGTATTCCCGTTAGGAGGTGATAGGGGTGACTATTTGCGATAATTTTCAGCCCCATGTGCTTCGTGCAAAAGTGAACCATTTTTAAGTTATCATGATTTTTAGCTTTTTTCAAAATAAGTCAAAAGTGCAACATCAAAAATGTATTTAAAAAAAACTGTCTATTTAAATCTATTTTTTTCTTCTGATTTATAAAAACGAATAAACACTGGTTATTTATCAATATTAAAACAACAATTATCGCTCCAAATTTAAAAATGCGAGATGAAAAACGATATTATTTCATTATTCATTGAGATTTTTTTCCACTAAAATGCCTTAAAAACTAAAAAAAAACGTTATGAAACTTGACTTGCAGATTATTTTAAAAACATAACGGTTTTCTTAGCTCTCCAATGATGAAATTACAAAATGTCTTGATTGTTACTTATTATTAATTTTATTTATTGTTGTTACTACTTAACTATTGCTAAATTTTATTTTAAATATGTATTTTTAGTTTTATTAACATTGGGTATTGTTTTAAGTTAGTTTTATAGAAATTTTATAGAATGACCTTAGGTTTAGTTCGTATACGAATTTCCGCCTGCTTCCTTTGTAACGATGTTTTTTTCAGTTTCTTTGAAATAAGTTCATAGTTTTTATGCATTATTGGAGAGCTGAGAAAACCGTTATGTTTTTAAAATAATCTGCAAGCCAAGTTTCATAACGTTTTTTTTAGTTTTTAAGGCATTTTAGTGGAAAAAAATCTCAATGAATAATATAGTTTTTCATCTCGCATTTTTAAATTTGGAGCGATAATTTTTGTTTTAATATTGGTAAATAATCAGTGTTTATTCGTTTTTATAAATCAGAAGAAAAAAATAGATTTAAATAGACAGTTTTTTTTAAATAAATTTTTGATGTTGCACTTTTGCCTTTTTTTACAAAAAGCTAAAAATCCTGATAACTTAAAAATGGTTCACTTTTGCACGAAACACATGGGGATGAAAATTATCGCAAATAGTCACCCCTATCATCTCCTAACGGGAATACGTCAAATTACCAATAACCCTGTATTTTCGTGTGCAATTAAGATATTGTATTGATATTTTGTAAAAACATATTATATTTAACGATATAAACATAATAACGGGTTCAATTTTCAAGCTCTTATTAACTAAACATCCCAAAACAATTAGTACTCTGCCCCTTCTAAATCCTTACAAATGTTCTAAAATGACATATTTCTAAATTACTGCCATAATCCGCTGGCAAATTCCCAATGCGTATTGAAATTGCCTTTGGAATTAATTTCCGTTCCGTTAAACAAATAAGAATGATCGTACTTAATGCCAATTATTATGTATAATAAAAAATATATAATAAATCAAAAATTAAAGTAGTAATAAGGTGCAATTAGCTCAATCATAAGAGGTTATCCGACGATATCCTTAGAATTTTACACTGTTTTTTTTTTATTCTTTAACAAATACTTGGCACAATTACTTTAGGCCCATAGGGTTGTGGAATGCACTACCAGAGTCCCTTCGAAAAACTATATCCTTGCGTTTTTAAAGCTGACGTCAAGGAGTTTTTCCTGTCAAAAGAATGAATATTGGTACTTATACTATTTATTTATTTATGTATTTAAGTAGTGTATTATTTAGTTTGGTATTTGTAATATTTGTTATTTATTTTTTAGTATTCTTGTTATGTTATTATTTAGATAACCTGTGGTACGCCCCCTGCCTTTTCTTAAATTCATATAATTCTTTCCATCCAAAGATTGCCTGGCATAGATCGCTTCTAAGCGATAAGGCCGCCCATTGTACTTGTCGCATATAATGTATTTTGTGTACAATAAAGAATGTTTGTATTGTATTGTATTGTAATACTAGACTCCCGGAAATACATAGATAAGTTTATGAGATCATCACGAGATTATTTTATATAGCTACATTAATAATAAAATAAAAATAAATAAATAAAATAATCATTTGTTATACGAGTACTGTGTGGTCAGTGTGTAATTTTGTTATTTGTGCTATTGTACGATATATCGACGACGACGAATATACGAATCTGTTTATGGCCAAATAAATGTATCATTATCATTTAAATCGGTCCACAATAAACGCAGAAAAAAAATATCCTTACAATATATTTGTAAATAATTTTGTTTAACTTAACTGACTGTCGAGCTTCACTTTGCAAACTTAAACCTACAGAAATGGCGTAGGCGGCTCTTCATACGCCATATTCACTTTATCTTTAAAGTGTGTTGAGATGCTAAAACACTTCTAATATCATTAACTTGGAAGTTCCGCCAAAAAGCGTGTTGCACACAAGCGATAAACCGTCATGCTGTATTAAGCTCGGGGTGTCGTGTTCAATTTGTTAAGCATTGCGCACACAGCCTAAGCCCTTCGCCGGCTTAGCACATCCAGTGTAGCTAGAACTCCAATTTGTAGCGTCGCAAATGAGATTCACACGAGGGATAGGCATACACAAGCTCTACCATAGCACATGCTGAGTGGAGACCGGTTTTGTCAGTTTCTTTGTTAATTTAATGTTAATTTATAAGAGTCTGTATACTATGTTCTGGGCAAAATAAAAATCTTTTTCCTTTTACTTTTCAACACAGCGCGGAAGTATGTGTGAAATATTGATTGGTTATTTCACACATACATACAAACAAAACTTGAATCAATGCAAACAAAAGAAATACAATCGTTTATAGTTTTAGCGAGACTATCGCACACTAATAGATGTTTATGGTGAAATTGATAGTAAAACTTATTCTAACTTTATTTTAACAACCAGTAACTCCATCTATATTTCTGAGCGCGCGAAAAAGATTAACCGGAATGGCACACCCACTAGAATTCAGCCTTGATAATGTTTTCAGAACCACTGGCTTTTATACAATCTCCCTATGTGTAACAGAGATGGCGCTGTTCCAAGTTTGCCAGTTTGCTTTTTCCCACCACCGCACTTACTTGGTAAAGGCAAATTCGTTGCGAGGTTTTTTTCCAAAAAAGAAAAACATAAATAAAATGTATCTTTATTATCATACAAAAGAACCAGTATTGACATTTATTTGTCTTAATATTTATTTCAAACGTTGACCGCAACTGCGGTTAACATGGTCCATTCGGAAGGTCTAATTTGCGATGACGCGATGACCGAGCATTTTGAGTAATGCAAGTTGGCTCTCAGTTATTCTTCTATCTTACGCTCCTAATCCATATAGACTTTGGGCTTTACATACATAAAAACCTCCAAATAAATCACCTATGACGGTTTATTCGTCAACTCGCGAGCGTGAAAATCTAAATCACCCGCGAGTTGGCACCTTTCAATTTTACCTATTTCTTCTGTCGTCAACTCGCGTCCACATCATAAACGGGGCTTTGTACAGTTAGATGAATAAACGAAAACTGCGAAGACGACTATATTATTGTAGCGGAGTTCCTCATCCAAAGTACCAGGTTTATTTAAACTTTATTTTTTCGAATTTATTATTCAGTCCCTGTAATAAGTAATAATGCTAGGAAGTTTACACAGCAGCATCTTGCCAAAATTTACAATTGAGTATTAGTTTAGTCATGATCATGATATTACCTAGTAATCAAATATCAGTTCTCTTATTCATAAAATTATAGAAAATAAAATTATATATTAATGATTAAAATTAAATTAAAAAATTAAAAACTTTTATTGCAGTACCTTTTTTTACAAAACAGAGCCTCCATTTAAGCAAACATTTGCTTGTGTTTGGAGACTCTGCTCTTGCCAGTGATGTACATTAACTTAAATTAAAAAAGATACAAAGATAGGGTATTTTATCAATTACAAACTAGATATAAAATGATTTACTTTAACGCCGCTCAAAAATTTAGAATTATAATACCTATATTTTGAGGTTATATCTCCGTGAAACGAGTACGTACATAGGCTAGTAATTTCCCAGAGCTAAAGCAGAATTTCTCATAAATCAGGAAGCGGAACAGTATGTATGTCATGTTTTATTTATGCTTTTGCTATCAAAACAGCGACAACTTCGCATCAACATCCTATCACAACGAAGTTTGTTTGTGCAAACATTACGATAGTGGCCAATCATGAGTAGTTATAGTCATTTAGGTTTTCCGTATCTTTTTATTCAACTATTTAATTGTTAAATGTGATAATTCAATAGGTAATAGATATAGTATTATAATATATAATTATTATTAGTTATGTAGAGGGTTTTGTTTAACATTTAACTTTTTATATAAAATTATTTTACTTAAGAACTGGTACTTATTATAACTTAATTATCATAACGTTAATCTCAGACGTAGAATACATTTTTATTGATTTATAATTCATTTAAAATGGAACAATGACGTGACAAATAAACCATCAAAATCGCACGAACAAACTAGATGTCGCTAGTAAAACTAAACGAAGACTATTATGTACGTAACGTAGGCTAGATGCAAAAACGAATTCTCAAAGTTGTAAAATCCACAAAATAAATTAATTTTCATAGGTACCATTTTGTTTTATTGTCTCTTAGCTTCCTATATCAAAAACTATCTTATAATTGTCTAGCAAACACCAACATTGCTATTATTTTAATATGAGCCTCTATTGTAGCGTGCATGAACAATAAAACAATCGAAAGTAGGCAAGCAAACACTTCAGTCACCGCGTTCAGTTTTGCCAAAACATAACAAATCAAGCTGAAATCCTAAACAAAGCTGGTTTGAAAACATTCAGTAGTATAGAGTTATTCGCGCTAGCCGCATTGATGCAGTGCCTATTTTTAAATAATATAGTATCAAAATTTAAAACAACATAAAGAGATCATGATTAGATATTTTTTGTTATAGTAAGAAGTAAATAACATTCAAATTGTTATGTTATATTAAATTATGTGGCGGAGTGCGGATTATGAGTGATACAAAGAAACGGAAATGATTCGTATTACTTTTTTTCTATTCGTAGCGTTTGTCGCCGTTACTTTTCAGGTATGTACATATTTCGCTTATTATATATTATTCTTTAGAAAAATATTTCTAATTTATATGTGCAATAAAGTATTATCTGTGTTGGCACACAGTTTCTTGTTTATTTAAGCTAAAATTCAGTTGATTAAAATAAATTTTATACAGAAGTAACATTTTTATTTTTGCATCTTAGGTTATGTTTGCGTTGGATCGCGAGGAGTGGGAGGAGAAAAAGGAGGCCTTTGCCCAGCAGTGGGACAATAATGGCTCAAAATAAAATAAATATTGTTATGTTTCATAATAAAAACCAGGGTTAACAGCAGACTTAGCTATGGTACAATAACATCTAAGAAGTTTACAAAAATTTTAAAAAATATGTTGAGAAAACTTTACTTGACATCCAACTTTTACATACACTTTAAAACTGTGAGATTTTGATAGTTCTTTTCATATCCTACTTAAATACACATAATAATTGTATAAATAGCAATAAACCAAGATCTGTCGTTGGATTTTTGTCGATAATTTTCAAAACACATACTTCAGTCTTAGCTACAGTAAAAATTCTAAAAAAAGTTACGTTACTTTGGTACAGAAATAAAAAAAATACAGCCTGCCATTGTTCAGGTTGATATGGTTGATTTTCAGTACGTAACATCAACATTGCTCCAGTTTTATTACCAACCCAATTCAGATATTTACCTAAACAGCTTTACCGAATTTTGTCCATAACCCACGGTTTTAACCAAGAGACAGCAGGACGATAATATAAAATGAATATCTATTATTTCAAAATTAATTGAGGAAATTATATTTGGAAAACAAATAGTTTTAATTTTCTCAAATTATCTTCATAATTTTTAAATATCCATAAAAACTTTCCGGTTGGAAACAATTGTTTACTTAGATTCATAACATGGAATCTTCAAAAATATGCTATCAGCTATATTACTCGTATTGCACGTCGTATGTTTCGTTTATAACTTGACTTACACACTACCGTATGTCTAGATCAGTAATCTGGTATATAGTTGAGAACTAACTGGCGCTGTTTCATTTGGCTGTAAGAGACATCGTTGGTTATTTCGTCTACTCTTTTTTTCAGACGACAGACTTCCAAGATAACCTGATAAATGGATACCGAGCACTCATTGCGGATATCCAAGTCCGGACTCAGAAGTCCAGAGAAGATATGGACACACTTGTATCGCAGATCAAACTGCTGATGAAGAATGAGGCAGATAAAGCGATCAACTACATGACGGTTTATTTGGAGCAGATATCTTTATACTTCCAGGTGAGAATTCATTATTAAATAGCCTGAGAACGAACGAGCGTTCTGTACGCGTGTCCTAATAAATTCTTTACATCTTTACTTTATCTAGTATTTATTTATTTATTTGGCACACAAAACAGAATACAATCAAATATTATACAACTAGAAACACACAATAATTAAAACTAGACTGTATCCCTAAATATGTGTACACAGCATGATCAAAGAGCAGTTTATGTGAAGTAAATACAAAATGAAATTAAAAGTAAATAATAATTAAAGAGAAAAAAAATCAGATAAAAATATGTAAGCATGCATAATTTTTTAATTACAATTTTTTTTTTTTTTTTTTATCTATTATTAAGATGATGATGCAAAGATTTTGCGTGATCTCAGTAAAAGCTTACGAGATTCTACAGTGCGAATTAACACGAATTTCCTCTCCCAATGCGACTAGATTTAAAATTCCAGGATCTTAATTTTAATGTTGCTTGATATGGGTTCTACCGACTTAAGTCAAAAGTAGAATATGTAATTACTCTGAGCTTGGCTGATACTCTACCGCGTGTCTCGACAGGCTAATTCAAATTATGTTTCTGACCACCGACCGCTAACTCGATTTTTCAACAATAGCAAATAGGTCAATCATCAAATACATCTTCTATTCAAATTTCCCAGGTAATAATCCACGATCGGAAGCCGCGCAACGGTACATATTGTAAGGAGAGCATTGTCAAGCTGCTGGGTGAGAATCTACAGCTAGCTGATGAAAATGTCACGCTATGCCTGGCCCTGGGATATCAGAGGGTACAGAGATTACCTGGTATGTACTTTTCCTTTAGGGTCGGTACATATCTGACGGAAAATGCGTCGAGCTTATCATCGGTCGCGTCTATTAGGTCAAATCAGTCCTGCGACACTACGCGTTTAGTCAGTTCGAATGGCCTGTACAGGAACGATCTCCGCCGATGTTACGCCTAGTCTAAATGCATCAATCAAAATACACGTGGCGCGATACGTCTTTTCAACCGAAAATGCGCTGATGGAAACGGAATAGACGCTGTACAGTCGACGCACTAACCCATCATCGGTTGTGTGAAAGGTTGAATGTTTTATTAGGTATTTGTCTGTTCTTGCGTTAGGAGACCGATAAATATGCGACGCATTTTACGTCAGATATATACCGACCCTTAAACTCTAGGGTAAATAATAGACGAATGCTAACATCAAATAAACAAATCTAAAAAAAAAAAATTTAATTGTTTGAGTTACACTTTGCTTAGTAAATGAATCAATCGGTTAAATATTGCTAACGGTTGATCATGAAGACGAGACTATAGCCTCTGCTGCTTTTTTTATATCGACGATGAAAAATTTTGTTTATAAAAGAAGGAAACATATTAAAACCTAGCGAAAATGAAAACGATAAAATTCTCATAACCTAAATTTAAATATTGTACTCGTACAAGACTTAAAAATTACTTTTTTGGAGGGAATACAAGACACTTTGTGTATAAAATGTCAGGCCAAATAGCTTCCGCTCTAGATGCAAGGTATTCCGTCAGACGACAGAGATATTAGAAAGAGATTCTGTGCATGTTGAGTTTAGGCAAAGAGCAAGATTTAATTCAGTTTACCACTTTAAGCACTGATGCCTTTATTCCTAGCGCAAACAGTGCATTTTCCAACGAGCAAATAAAACATTACAATCTTAGCTCAGCACTCGGTATTAAGTAAGACACTCACAAAGCGGCATAAATTAAACAATCTGCATTCTAAACTGTAAAGCAGTGTTTCTAAGTGCATTTTATTTTGCAGAAAAACTTCAGGTGCACTTTGAGACTCTGGAGAATCTCAAGAAGTACTCTGCCTCGAAACTGTTCGAATGCCAGAAGCAGCAGCAAGTTGGGGGAAACTGCTCACACGAGAGTCAAGACCTCGAGCGCACTGTGGTAAGTATCAAGCTTAAACTAAAAGGTATCAAAATAAAAGCAAACTCTTAGTAGCATAGCCTTTGAAGAAACTTGATGCAATATTATTATTTAGGTTTAACAAAGTTTGTCTTACTTTGAAAAAAGACGGCAATAAAAAGAAAAGAAGATGAAATAAGAAAAATGAAGTATTGAAAGATGCAATAAAATTGATCTATATCTAAATGTACAATATATATAATGTTTTTAACAAAACGTAATAAATTAAGTAAGAAATAAACATACTTAAACCGAAGTACTATATGTACCTACTATGGTATTAAATAAGTACGAGGTTGAGTACGATAGAGCTAATTTTAACTCAACATAAAACTATAAAACATCCATCAAAGCTTTTGGCAATAATTAAATTAAAGACAGCAAAATTAAACTAACGACTTCAAAATATTATCATCAGAGTTAAATTGTGTTTTCAATTTGAGTGAAATACTTGATTTAAGTTAAGCCGTGTCAATCAAAGGTACAAATTAGTCTCAGTTTTCAGACTGTCTGAAGAATCTAACGGCTCTATTAAATAAATACTGCTGTGTTTACTTTGTTTGATAAAATATCGATTATTTCATAGAATATGAAGTAGTAATAGTCCATCGTAGGAATAAAATAATATTTATTATGAAAATTTTCTGACTCGGTCCAACCTATTGACTCTACTCAAATAGTTTGGAATAATGAAACCAATTGAACAAACATAAGTTTGCCTTTTCAAATGTATTTATTTATATTGCTCGCACACGTTTTAAGGAATAAAAAGTAGTAATGTTATTCGAAGTCGTCGTGATTTATATGTGAAAAATTTCATCTCGACGCATTCCGTAGTTTTGACGTTATTTTCGTGCAATCATCTTTACAACGGCACAAACCATTATAAAATTAGTAGGACTATGTATTTTTCATAATCATAATCTTTATTTGCATGAATGTACGACATAAAAGTACGTAAGTGTACGTATGGTCTTAATTCTAAAAATGTCCAGATACAAACTACCTAAAATCATTCAAAATCTCTATGCAACTCCTTCCTTATCACTATGCAACTCCTTCCTTATGCATTGCGTCCACTTGAGTCACTGAATACGATTCGATGAAAACACCTGATGTTTTCAAAATCTTAGTAACTATTATAACCGTTAATGTGTCTAATGTCAATACACTGAACCAATATCTAATCTAATTTGATTTTATTACTTTTCCAGTTTCTCTACGAAACATCACCGTTTCCGGTGGTGATGGCAGAAATCGCGATCCACGGTTTCAAAGAAGTCTCAGATCTTAGCGTTTGCCTCAAGGACATCATCTCAAGAATGATGACCCACTCAGTAAAGGTCATCGGCGACTTCAACAGGTGCATCCACAACATCGAGATGCCTAAACTCAAGTATCTACTTAAGTTCATGAAGAAATACGCCTGAAGTTGTGGCGTACAACTCGAAAAGTAGTGAATAACCTACTAAACCAAATAAAATGCATCTTAGCTCTACTAAAACATAGATATGAGTTCCATTTTTGAAAAATTAAGATCTGAATAATTAAATAGTCCTAAATTTATATAAAATAATTTATTAAGGTGTGAATAATTTAGTTTGCTATGAAATAAATTATTATAACTTTTAGAAGATAAATAAAATAACCTGTAATCGTTTTATTGTACAACCATCATAGGATTTCAAATATGTATTTTAAATATATGGTTGTGATGTGATAAAGTAGGATCATAAAAAACTCTATATTTACCATAGAAAAACAGTTATAATATTATATTTCAAAGGAATGCTACAACTCTCTGCCAGAGTAGGTATAGATTCCTTTACTACTCAAAAATCCTAGTACGATTAACGCCTACGATTAGAATACGACTATTGTACCTGCCTTCTATTTGTTATAGCTGTAAAAAGCCCATTTAAATGTTGAAATCATAGTTTTCGTAGTCACAATAGAAAGCTTCCCATCGATGTGAATTGCGAAATTTAAATAAGAATGCTTACATAGTTGAAAATTCATGAAAAGCCGAGAGCATCACTATGCAACTCCTTCCTTATGCATTGCGTCCACTTGAGTCACTGAATACGAGGGTAGTTAAGTCCAATTCGATGAAAACATTCAAAATAAACTTTTGAGGGTAATTACAAAAAGACCTTTAGCGATTTTTAGGTTAATGTGAACTTTATCAGAATACCAAATTGGTTTCCTATTTGGTACAATAATTTAAATAAGGGTTTGATAAGTATTTACCTATTCATCAAACATTTTTTAAGGCAAGCAACATTTTCAGAATAACGATAGAACCCACCAATACTCTTTTATTACCCTTTGAATAGCTGAAATACCTTTTTCAATTAAGGGCTCTAGCCTTTCAAAGGAAGGTAAGATTCAATTATGCTCAGAAATACGAGTAAACATAATTTGTAAACTTTTTGAGCGAATTTTGATGATAACATGTCGTTGATACGGGTATGATAGATGTGATAACGTCGCTCATAAAACTAATTCATTTGATGACACTATTAAAGTTGGTTCATCCATTGAGTAATCCATTATAGGAAACCTAACAAGTTTAGACATCGGCTGTTCAACCCCGTAATTGTAAGTCTCGAGAAATTCACATAGATTAACATAAATCAATCATAACAAGAGGGTTACGTTACTCACCAAGGTGATAAGAACATCGCTCGACATCGGCTGATATTTGAGCAGCCTGCTGAATCTGAGCGTTCTCTGGGCCATCGTTAAGGGCCCTACGGGTCTGGACACATGGATGAGCGGAGAGGACGGTGGCCGCGATGGCGGGGTCGAAACAGGTGGATTATTCCGTCTCACTGTCTCCAACGGCACAGTCCGAGCGAGAAGCGAGTCACTGCCCACTGAGTTTGCACTGCCACTGAACAAGTTCATAAGATCGCCGATGGACCCGCCACCGCTTGAGCCTCCGCCGCATCGTAGCTTGTCCAAATCCGTCAAACTCGATCCGCGGCGGACGCGAAGCCGCGACCCGCTCACATTTGAATGGCTCTGGAAGGCGACATCGCGCCGCACATCCGCCTCGCTGATCGCCTGATTTACCTTCCTACTCCTGAACATGTTTACGGCATCACACACTGAAGACTGTGAAAGTTCTAAATGCTCGCACTCGATACGTACTCGATTTGCATACAAATGACAGGTGAGTTCGTATCATTTGTGCCAGGGCCGCCCGCAGGATGCCGCTATCGCGTCCTCGCGCGCTTCCGACGCCATCGCTTGCGCAAGGGACTCTACCTAAGCCGTGTACGTGTTTATTTACAAGTTTTTCTGGAACACGCTTAGGGGTGCGCCCGCAACAATATCTGCTCACAGACTGAATGGTGAATGCGTGGAGTTTGTGCGTGGAGCTGGAGCATTCAGCTGGACTAATAAGGTGATCGGGTTCAAAGGCGGGGAGCTCCGCGGGCGGTCGCCACTTCGCTGATACTAGATGAAAGTTGCGAGAGTTTATACCTACTGTAGCTGTATTAATTGGTTGTAAATTTATTCGCATAGCTGCGAGATACAAGGTTCATGTGCGGGATAAACCCACAGTTTGCGAAGCCTTAGTTTCCAATTTGCCATTGGCAGTGCTATCGGCAAACGATAATATCAAACCTATTTATGGGTTTGTTCTAGATATTTAGTATACTATCCAAGGTGTAAATGTCAAGTTTCAGTATGAAGTGCTAGAATCTCAAACTTGCGACCCGAACTAGGGCAAACAGCGATCAAGTCCTTATAATAGGTTCTAGAAGTTTGCCATTAGGTAATTGCTAACTCGAAATGGAGCTTCAAAGCTAGGAATCGTATTGGAAACACCTGTACCGTGGCTTATAGCTAACGTGGCCTGAAGTTTGGCATTATTGAGAAACTTTAGCTTGAGCACAAGAATATGATCCGTTCAACTTGGTTGGTCTTATTCAAAGAACCTCCGTCCATGGTACATCCAGTCGCCACGTGACCACGATCAATGTAATGCGATGGAAACGTAGGAAAAAGATTATTATATATTATTTAATATCTCTCATTTACCATGATCTCGGGCCATAAAGTGACCCGGTCCTTTGGAAGGCTTGCGTGGGGCCGAAGCCAACAATTAATTAATTAATTTAATATTATTATTATCCAAATATTTTTATTATTTATTATAAATTCGTTATAAATAAAAGGTACGCGATAAATACCTGATAAATTATTATCATTAACATACCTTACCAGTTACCACAAGCTTGCTTAGCTTGGGGCTAGACAATGATGTGTGAACTGTCCAGCATTATTTATTCATTCATCCATTAGCACCTATGGATAGAGAAACTCTACAAGTCTAGAAAGGTTTTTTACCTTTTCACATTAATGTGAATTACATGTAATCAAGATTATTTTGCTACTTGGTTCAGAATCAGTGTAAAGCCATATTCTTCAACATAAAAATGTACTCATACAATAAAATAAGGCCATTTCAGACAGATTTCTGAGGCCACAGCTAACAGCATTCGCGCATTATCGCCGCAGGGAGTTGCCCCGGCCAGCCCACTGGGATTCTATAGTGCCTTGCTTTTATATTGTTTCTAACTATACAGGGTGTCTCATACGAAGTTGACTTTTTCGATTTATTAAGAACTAACTGCGCCCCGCGGCTGGAAATCTGTGTCAAATAGTTTATAAACCTTCCTCTTTGATCACTCTATTAAAAACCGCATTTAAATCTGTTGCGTAGTTTTAAAGATCTAAGCATATAGGGACAGACAGTCAGTGGGATGCGACTTTGTTTTATATGTACTAATGTATAACTTCAATAAAAATCAATTTCCGTGTGGTATATGCCAAAGTATTTTCAACCGACTTTGAAAACAAGGAGGTTGTTTTTTTGAGGTTCTACGTTCGACTGTATGTATTTATTTTAATTTTTTATGTATTTTCCGGTACCCATATTGAAAATTCTATCGCTATTTTATAAAGCCTAAGTCCCGAGTTAGTCCCATAACAATAATATTCCCGATTTGTCCCGCAAAACTTAAAAATAGAGTTAAATAAAGGATTCAGAGTAGTTATTTAGTTTTTTCAAAACAATAATAGGTAAAGTCTCCTTGGAATCGAGACCCTAGGTTCGTGGAGTCTAGTCGGAGCTACGCGTAACCCAAGAGGTGTTAAGTATCGGGCGTGCACTGATTAATTTAAGTAATATAAAAAATCACACGTTTATAAACAACGTCAAAAGGAATCAAATTAAGTTAATCAGTGTGATGGTTAATAAGATATGAACTGCCAAATAGGTACATTACGAATACATCCGACAGAGAAACAAAGTTATCGACATAGCTCTAAGAATTAGCAAGCTGAAGTGGCAGGAGGCCGGCCATATCTCGCGAAGAACCGACGGCCGCTGGGGCAAACGTATTCTCGAGTGGAGACCACGACTCGGTAAACGTGGTGTAGGACGCCCTCCAACCAGGTGGGATGACGACCTGCGAAAGACTGCAGGTAGATGCTGGATGCGGCAAGCTGAAGACAGGGCGCTATGGCGCTCACTGGGGGAGGCCTATGTCCAGCAGTGGACTGCTATAGGCTGATGATGATGATGATTAACTGGCAAATACTAGAGGACATGAGGAAACTAGTAGGAAGTTAGAAATAAACGTTGGGTATTGAATTTCAAACTTTGTTCTCAAACTTTCCCATAGGAAATTAAAATCTAGAAGGCTACAAGATCTGCGAAATTGAGTTAGTTTGATAACATTCGGCACAAACATCCGTGGAATTTATAGATTAAAATGTTTTTTTTAAACAATAAGGTAACTTTGTTAAATGATGAGATATTATTCGTTAGTAATTTGATGTTTTGATAAATTATCTCATATAAAATAATGAAATGAAATGAAATTTGTGAAACACGACACATAGGTACATTTAAAAAATAAAAATAAAGGATATCTAAGAACTAGGTACAAACTTATTACTAAAATAATAGAGGTGAAACATTTATCTTCTTAAAAATACAAAACAAAGAGAAAAAATATCCCCAAATTATTACAGAGCTAAAATTAATAATTTTAAAAAATTAGGTACCTACCCACAATAAAACTGGATCAATATTTACGTACTAATAATACTTGATCAATATTTACAACCTTTCTAGCAGAATATATGAAAGATCCGATGAGATTTGACAAGATTAGACAAGCTCTGCTTAGCTTGGGGCTAGATGATGCTGTGTGAATTGTCCAGCATTATTTATTTATTATTATTATTATTTGTTGTTTCATACAACTAAAACCTCGCACACTTGTCCGTACTGAGTTGGACTAAAGGTCAGGATAAACTGAAACTGTACCTGCAATTACCGGCCATAATCATGATTTTTTCTTAGAATAAGCCCCATACCTTACCTAAAAACCACTTTCTTGTACAATGCATACTGCTGACACAGATTTAAACTTGACGATGGTACAGAACGTTACAGAATGTTGTAGAACGTTCAAGAAGGTAGAGCTAAGATCTGCTATCATAACTCGAAAAGGAGTGTACCTATTAGAACTGAAGGAAGCTCTATCATAAAAATAGTAGCCGTTACAACTATAATCAAAGACGTCAATATAGACAGACCATCTTAATTGCAACTCGAAAAGTGTCAATAAACGCCGGTTAGGGTATTAAATCGCTGTCAGAGGCGAGCTGTAATCATAGGGGGTAACCACCTACTGCGTTAGACGGAGACAAAAGTGTTGCCATGTGAATGTAATAACGACAGTGTGTGTATTTTCTTTATAATATACTTCGAGGATTTTGTCTATGGGAGAATGGCGTTTGCTTAAATAATTCGGTTGTACTGTACACTGTGTGTACTACAATCTTATTGGTATCCTCCTACTGCATAGTGTCTTACGAGCAGTGTTTCCAAGAGACCCCGATATCTAGCACTCACACACATGCATAAATACGTCAGCTGTCTGTAGGCCCCAGACTAGAGGGTCTGAGGGCTATATAGTATTAGTTTTTTCTCTTTAAGCATTATTTTTTAATATTTCCACATTAAGGCCCAAATAATTGTTTGTAAAAATGACCTCTTATTTATAGAGCTCTGTTTTAGGGTCACTCTAATAACTCAGGGTCTACAACCTATCACTAAAACCATTCTCTCACAAACGGGTATCTGTATTTTTTACACTACATCTGATATAACAATTAACTGTAAAATGACCTATGGTGAAGAGAAAATAGTATAGCATTTATTATTATGTGATCTCGGGCCACATAGTGACCCGGTACTTTGGGAGGCATGTGTGGGGCCGAAGCCAATATTATGATTATTATTTTAAATAATTATCTATTAAAACGGTGGTTGGTTGTAATATAAACAACAGATAAAAAGTTATCCATTTTACTAGACAAAGTCTTTAAGTTCGCATATAACCCTGTATAACGTCTTTAAAGCGCACTTAATCCAAATACTGCAACATTTTGTTCATAAACAACAAAATATGGCTTTAATATCAAAACCCCATGAAGTTTTATGGTTCTTTCCATAAAACTAAACAATAAACGCGCTTCAACGACCGACAAAATTGAGAAAATGATAAAATGGATCCGAAGTCATTAGAAGATAAATTATTTATGAGTGTTTAATAAAACGTTGCTTGCTAAAATCGTAAAATAAATAATAATCAGGTTATTAACATGGTTTTACATATTTTTTTCATAGCTATGAATGATTTATTTCATTCTTTTGCCTAAAATGTAATATAGATGACCGATGATAGAAACCCTACCTATTGCCGTCATCAATTAAAATTGTTTTGTATAGTTCATTTAGGTCAGTGTTTGTTTCTCAACGAAAATGCTTTAATCGTTATTTTTAAAACTCGTTTCGTTATCAGTTATATACGACCTTATTTGCGTAGAATACAAATTACTTACTTAAATATTTATGCATTGGTACCACTTACCCGATCATCCATGTGATAGCTGTTAATTCTCCATAGTTCAAAATAACATGTTAGGCACGTACAAAAATGCAATAAAATAAATATGTTGGCGATGAATTCATGAAAAATATATTATGGTTTAACCTAAATTTATAATTAAAATTTAGAGAACCACTAAATTAATAATAACAAAAAAGTTACTGAAATAAAATAAATAAAACTGAAAATAACACAAACTTTATATGCAAAAGAAAAATTATAATGTGATGCACCTATTTCAATAATATTATTCATTGATTCATGTAATCTTTAAATACATTAAAACAAAATCATGTAGATTATTGAAGAAATCAAACAAACCAATTACGTAAAGGAAATCTGAATTCATCGCTGTATTCAAAAGAGTACTCACGTTCAGCTGCATCACGATTTTGTTATACGCCCGATGCCACCTCTGCTTTGGCGTCAGCTTCGGCTGCTCCGGCTGAAACTCTTCGATCTCATTCCTCTCTTCTTCTTGAAACACTTCCTCTTCATTGTACTGCTCATCCGTTAGTTCTTCAAATTTCTCATCCTCTCTGAAACTCTCGTCCTGGTAAGTGTCAGATCTGTATTCAGCGTCGTCGTATACTTCGGGAACTTCTTCGTTTTCTTCAGGCACCTCGTGGTACATGGTTCTCTCCTCTTTGAAGGTAACTTTCGTTTTGTCCAGAGATTCTGAAAGATTTATAATATTAATGCGTGTATTTTTTAATTATCGTTTAGTATCTAAAAATATATTTTTCAGAATTGAAAGCAAAGCTCCTTAAATTATTTTAATAATCTTGTAATGTGGTTTTGATTTTTTTATGAAATTCAACACCAAAACCAATTTCTTAGCCCGTTGGCTCGTAAAAGACTTCTATTTGGTTTACAACTCCAATATATAACGAAATCAAGCCTTACCTTCTTGTGTCGTAGGAACAGTCAATTTATCTTCATGGTGAAATGAACTTTGTGACGTTCTCCGATCAATTGCGGTAACAGAAGGCGTTTGGCTGATGTGGCTCTGGTAACTGTCCACCGAGGTTTTCCTCGCTATCGCCACCGTCCTCGTCGGCGACGCAGTTTTTTGTATACTAGGACTAGGTAGTTCTGACAACCGCCTCTCAATCTCATCAGGCGCCTCCTCAATTATCATATCATTATATTCGTCTTCACGATACCTGTCCAAAGACGTCATGTCTTGGTTTTGATCGATTTCAGTCTTATTGTACTCGTACTCGTAGGCACTTTCGTCGAAACTTGCTTGCATATCCTCCGGTGCGTCGGGCAAAGTCCGCGTTCGACGCACTGGGGGCCTCTGTAACGACTCTTGTCTTCTCAATGATGGTGTACGTGGTAATGTTACGGGCCCATGTGACGTTGTTACTATCGTAACGGGCATCGATGTAGGGACTTCTGGGACGGACGTTGTGACGGGAACTGTTGTACTTGTGAATGGTGTGACGGGTGCTGCTGATGATGTGAATTGAGTGACGGGTGCGGTGGTAGCCGCTGGTGCCAATGAAGGATGGCTTACCGCAGGGGTGGCAACTGCAGCCGCTGCCGCTCCAAATAAACTACCTAGCTTTTTCGCTCCTCCTGCCATAAACGAACCTAAAGTTGCCGCTCCAGTCAACACAGTCGTTTGCAACTGCTGAGCGGGAGCAGTCTGCTTCGCTTGCTGCTGTTGTTGTTGCTGTTGTTGCTGTTGCAACTGCTGCTGCTGTTGATGGTATAACTGCTGTTGTTGTTTCAATAACTGATCTTCTTGAAATTGCTGTTCCGGTGTTAACTTCGGCTCTTGATGTTGCAGTTCTGGTTGAGGAAACAACGGCTGTGGTTGCTGGAATGGAAACTGTTGGTCCTGTTTGAGCTCATGTAGTTTCTGATCCTCCAGGTACTTTTGATCGTAGCTTGGCAAATACTGGTTTTCTTGTTTGTCCTGATAATGGCCATCTTGATACTGTTGGTCTTGTTGATAATACTGATATTGGTCCTCGAAATTTGAATCGTATGTTCGCGTGTGATTCTGATCGAGATAGTCTTGATGGCTCGTCACAGGCGGATCACGTATTGATAATGAGTATGGGTCTTTAGAAGATAAGTATGAATCCACTTCAGTCGTAACAGGATAAGAAAACTTAGTCGTAATATCCGGATCAGTCCATGAAGTTTTTTGAGCTGAAAATTGAAATATGCCACTGAATAAATTGTTAGTCAACTGGTCGTAAAATGCACGGAAGAGACGGCTTGACATCTTCGCGCGTAAACAAACACTGATTCAATGTCAAATCAGGAGTTTAAGCGGATGTCGTTATCATTATTGAATGGAATTATGCAGAATTCGTCACAAGGGCGAGCCATTACGTTTATATGTATTTGTGGGAAAACAGCTTGATAAAATAATTGTGTGGGCGAAACATAAAAGGTGCGGGTTTGATTCATATGCTGCAGAGGATAAGACTTGTATCAGGTTGGGCCTCAGCGCTGGGAACTTATTTATTTATAGAAAGATGCGATAAATTGGAAGGTCATTATAGTTTCCAGAGTCAGGGCCTTATTTTTATCACTTAGTGTTAAATAAAATAGTTTTTACCGGCTGCAGGCGGAGTGGCGTGTGGCGTTTCGTCGAAGAAGGGTTGCATCCCATCTTCATCATAACTGCAAGGAAAATAAATAGATCATTATATTGCACAATGAATACATAATATAATATATATATATATATATTTATTGCATTAACTTAAAATATATAAATACAGGTTCTGGAGTCACCCTTTAAGCAAAATTTGCTTGTGTTAGGAGACCCCGCTCTTACCATTAATACATTAACATATTTAAGTATTTACTAACAAAATATACTAAATTAAAACTTAAAATAATAATATAACAGCAAAAATAAGTTAAGACTAAGAATTAGTTGTTACAAAAGACCAACAGCAGTTCTAAACAAAACAAACAATGTATAGAAAATATTTTTTATGCTAAATGTGTACCTAATTAGTAATTAGCAATAGCTGTCCTCCAATAACACCCTGCTCATAAGAGCCTGGGTACCAGGTTAGGACAGCCACAAGTTCATATAAATAAACAACAACCTAATACTAATTATAGGTATTTAGTGTGGCACAATCCGGCAGGCTGATTATGTAAAAGCAACAGCAACAGCGACGCGACCGCGACCGCAATTTTAGCAAGCAATTTTTAGTTCACCGATTGTCCGGCAGAGGGAAACCTAGTGCTCGATTGCTGGGTGACGTAGTACCTGGTGTCATCTAATACAAAATTGGCTTTTGACAGCACTGATTGCTTAATTTTCGCCTGTCGCAAACCGGTCGCAGTTACATAATCAGGGGGAGGGCCTTATCGCTAACAGCGATCTCTTCCTAGCAACCAGAAATGCCTATACAATGGTAAATTTGCTAAGATATGGCCAAAAACTCAAAACTGGTCCTACGATTATGGTTGTGATAATTAACCACATTTATTGTGGTCTTCCACTATAATACAAAATGTTTAGGGCACTGTAGTTATTTATTATACAAATACAAAATACAAAAATCTTTATTAGAAACAAGAGACTTATAGTATAGGGTACAATTGTGGGCTGACTACCGCAAAAGTTAATAAACTGTGTAGCGGAGTCAGCGCTTTCCTCCGCAAACAAAATAATAATAGGTATGTTTCTTTAAAGAAATAAAAAAATAGATATATGTGTTTAGTGTGTGTGGTGTGTAGAGGTGAGTCCGGTATACAATATCTAACTGAATAACTGTTGGCTTGGTTCAAAAATATCCAGCGTTATTGAAAGATCCGCGTACCGTTAGAGAATAACTGTACGAAGCGAGCGAGCATCGCGCTCACCGGTCACCCACCCACACTCACCCGTCAGTCACCCGTCACCCGATCATAACTAATCCAGCCTGCAATAACTATCACCTATTCTAGGCACGCTAGCTACCATCCACCCAACTGATTTGGTTAGAAATATCTAATACCTCTTGTCATCCCTGTCTAACACCATGATTCTATGCGAGTAAACGGGATAGTCAGTTACTCAAATTACCCAATAACTTTTGTCATCCCTGTCTAACGCCAGGATTCTTATGCGAGTAAACGAGATAGTCAGTTATTTGGTACCGGTTGGTAATAGCGTTATTGAAACAAAATACCCAACTAATAACTGTTGGCGAGAATATCCAATAACTGCCACCTCTAGTGGTGTGGTGAGTGTGTGTGTGGTGTACGTAGGTATTTGAGAGTGTTGTGCTCCTGAGGATATTATACAGTGTCATCTACACTTGAACAACCGCTTCGTGTCCATTCAAAGTTATTCAGAAGAGATCACTCTAGTCTAGGTAATAAGTTCGCACATTCTAAAACAGAATTTATCAATTACTACTTAACCACACTATTTTATCATTTCCAGCTATACATAACTTGTTAAAGTATTTGTATCTGAAACGTAAGGAAACGTACTTAGATGACATAGAAACATACCTGCCTTGAAATATTCTAATCCAAATAAATTATCACATTGGTGATTTTAAATAAAATAAATAAATAATGCTGGACAATTCACACAGCATTATCTAGCCCCATGGTAAGCAGAGCTTGTGTTACAGGTACTAGATAACTGATATACATAATACTATTTTACATAGATAGATATTTTTTATTACACATAGAAAACGACCAGAACACCCGGAACAAATATCTGCAGATCGTACACACAATTGTCCCGAGGCGGGAATCGAACCCGCAACCTCTTGCGTCGCAGGCGGACCTTCGCCCATCGCGCCACAGAGGTCGTCATTTTAATAGAATCTAAAATAAAAATCTAAATCAAATAATATAATCTAGAATCCTGAGTTGTGCTCGGGATTTACCTAATGAAGCCCGTGACGTAAGCCGAAGCTTTATCCATGAGAACAGTCTACTATTTACATTTTCTGCGAGTGAGTAAAAACATGGTGTCGGTTTTGCGGCATAGTCTTCAAATCCACCTTCTAAACAAAGGTTATTTCAAATTTCGAAGGCGATTTCATTGTACGGATCTCCTTAGTAAAAATATTCTCACATATTTTTTTGTTCTAAATTCAATCGCATTATTCCCTTGGGAATGTTTATTATTCCCAAGGTAGTAATGAGATTGAATTTGGAACCTCAAATACGTATGGAAATGTTGACCAAGGAGACTCGCACTAAAATATCTCATTTGATTTGTTTGAATTTGGTAAAACCTTAACCTTTTTAAGCTAACAGTCATACATAGGCTACATGTCATATAAAGCACATTATACGAGCATAGAGTTCTTATGGTCTATCCTTCTCTAATCCTGCCAAGCGTGGTGATTAGGTTTGGTAAAACTCCACGTGTTTGGGGAGGCATATATGGCAATGAGCGTTATGTTTTCTTATGTGGATAAGGATGGTCCACAATATGGCCAAACCAAAGCCAGTTAGGGCTTGACTTTGTTGCCTTGAATAGTCTCATTTGACATGAATGTTAAATATATCGTTGCATAAATACCTACCTTAACAATTATAATCATTTATATCAAACCATGGAAAAGTAAAAGATCATATTTTACTTATTCTACAGTTCATTTTATATATACCTTAAGACTAGCGTACATTAAATATAAATATACACAGATAATAACACGCTATTTTAAACCGGGTACTGACTGTGGTGTTACGGGGCGTAATGTACCATTACAGCTGGCATTATACGTTACGCCGTGTCCTGTCCTAAAATTCGTTCTGTTGCTCGTTGCGATTGCCTTTTTTCCGTTGTTCCGTGTTCGTACTGACTGTACGAACGATCGTTATGAAACACTAGACATTACGCCCCATACCGCCGTCCTCACTTTTAGAGAGGAGACGTCTTTCATCCCTTTGAGAGTGATGAAAAGTAATTGCAAAATGCACGCGACACAGTTATATAACTACTGCGTGTATTATTGTTTTCACACAAGTTATCTATTTCCCATGTATTTATGTTCCAAATTAAAAATTAAAAATTAAAAAAAAATTAAAAAAAAAAATTAATACTCACCTAGCACTATAATTATTATCTTGATACTGATCAATGGCAGTGTCCTGGTAATCAGGTTGATACCCGTAACCATCGTAACCGTAACTCATGTCGGGAACGATTTTTGCGGGTTCTGTGAACAAAAGATTAAACGATAAAACATTTAGAAACTATCATGGTTATTAACGCTAAAGTCATTTAAAACGGGATATTTACCATGATTTGATTTCAAAATCGAATCTTGGTATTAATATCCCGTTTTAAATGACTTTAGAGATTAAACGTCTCATTACAATAAATAAACAAAAAATTAAGACGCCAACCTAAAAACTTACATTTAAACTCCTGTGTATGAATTGGATTTTCGTGGTTATTACAGATCAAGCACTGATCATGGGCCCAAGAGGCCTACTTTGAAACAAAAAATACGAAGTTTCAACCCTTGTCAACCTACTGCTGAGAATAGGGCTCTCCATTTCACTTTAGCGAGCCAGCAGAGACTTTACGTCTTACCCCCATATCTTTAGTCGCTACTTCGATCACAATTCAACGATCTACTCAACCTCTAAACACGTTTCATGCTTGATCGTATAAAATCCCTTCACTCGAACTAACCTTAGATTTTTTTTTCATACAAGTGAACAAATGAACTTTCATCTCAAGGTGCCTCGCAGCCTACCTTCAATGGTCCTCAAAAGAGTATAATGTTAATTATCATGGATTTTGGAGACTGTCTCAAAAACATTTATGACATTTACAACGATGAAGCCTACTAATGACTAAGCATACCGAACTCGGTATTTGAAGGAATGCTCGTGGCACTTCACGATTTTGAGTGAAGGATTCATTGAAGAATTATCTAAAGATATGGGGGATGGCATTATAGTTACGACTTGCGTCGTCATCATACCGGGTATGTAAGGCACGTGCGTTGCAGTAGGCGTGACGTCATTCCGCGGCAGGGACGCAAGCGGCAGGGGCACAGTGCAAGTGGTGTCCTTGGTCACTTCAGATCGAGCCACCAGGGACTTATATCTAAGTCTCTAATGACATTATAGTTACGTCTTATAGCGTCATCATCATACCGGGTATGTAAGGCACGTGCGTTGCAGTAGGCGTGACGTCATTCCGCGGCAGAGAGGCGAGCGGCAGCGGCACAGCGCCGGGCGGCGGCTGTGGTAAGCGGCGTCCGCGGCCGCTGCGGATTGAGCCGCTCTCGCTGCCGTGGTGGCCGCTGGGCGGGATCGGCAGCGCCCGCCCGCGCTTTGGCGTTGACGAGGGCGTCGCTGGAAAGTAAACGAATGCTATCAGTAATTCAGCTTGCTTCAAAAAGAAAGGTATACCTGCGTTCAATCGAATCATTTGGCTTTCCACGTGTGACGGTTATGCTGGTATTCCACTCGTCATAACTCTTCTAGTTTCAATGTACACAAGTACTTACGGTTACTTGTAGTAACCTTATTTCACTCCTTAAAATATTATGTATTGATAATAAACAACTATGAAGTTAATAGAAGCGTTTTACATAAAATAAAACGCATATTAATTTACTTACCTTGTTCAAAACTTTTTAATGAGAATGCCCCGTTGTTTCCCGCCAGAATATTCAAATTTTATTGGAAATAGCATTGACTTCCGCTAGTTGTCACCAATAAGAGGTCTCCACACCACCTAGTAGGCGCGACAGTGGCGCCAATAGTTTGTACTTTTGAGCGCCATGATCTTTTATTTCATTGCGTCGAATATCACCAGGCAAGATTTAAAATGTAAGTTTTGAACAAGGTAAGTAAATTAATATGCGTTTTATTTTATGTAAAACGCTTCTATTAATTTGACTGGACCTTGTTCAAAACTTTTTAATGAGAGATGTTTGTTATCGCCTGGTGGTGGTGGAGACACTTAACGCCAATGTGAACTTACTAAAATAAAAGTTATTATAGTAAACTATACAGGTTTGAATGCAAATTAGACATTATGACATTCAAACTAAATACATAAGTAACTGACAGGGCGCTATGGCGCACATTAAGGGAGGCCTATGTCTAGCAGTGGATTTGACATAGGCTGATGATGATGACATAAGTAACACACTTATGCCCAAAAACAAAACTTAGCAATATTTAAAACATAACATGTAGACATCCAAATGTCTTGTTGTGACTGGTTCGAAAAGTTCGAGGGAAAAGTCATTAAATTTATTGAAAAATAAAATTGTTACTCTGTGCTACTTCCATGCCATGATAGGTTAAACCTGTAGTATTATGTATATTATAGACCACTACGTAATACTATTATATTATAGTCAATTAATTCAGGACAGTTCACACAGTATCATCTATCGGATAGATGAGGATAGATTCTATGCTATCCCCAAGCTAAGCAGAACCTGTGTAATTGGTACTAGTTTACTGATAAACTTAAAACAATACATTATCATAGTATCCGTTAAATAAGACCGCGGCGGTCATGGCTGAATTTCTTTTAGAAACGGTTCACGAACATTCGTTTAATTTAATATGTCCTTTAATTCATATAAAAGTAAATATTTTGATCCAAAATAAATTTACTGCCCTGGCCATCTCTGAAGATTGTATGGTCGATTAAACCATTTTAACTCAAATAGGTTATTAATCCAACACAGTAGGTAGGTACTCGATAAACCTTTTCAATTGTAGCGGAGCTTTGCTCATCTAAGAGGCCCAGATATGGGATGTTTTATTCTTAGATTTCAATAATTAATTAAGTTTTCCCCCCCCCCACTTTGTTTGGAATACAACAGTTGTTGAGATAACATTTGCATATATTTCCAACTGTAAAAGCGTAAGAATCTTACGGATCAGATAGCTTCAGCTATTTCTTTTGAAAAAGGCCAACAGGATATAGAAAGCATGTTATTGTACAAACTTTATGAAGAGATTTTTATGCTGTCGTCAATAAATAACATTATGATGCATGATGGTAACTATTAGACACTAGATATCCTGCATCTTACAACCAGTGTAGTTCACAAACCAGCACAAACGTTATTTGTTTCAATGTAGTGTAGGCACTCTATTTGCAGATGTATTCGTCACTCTTGTCACATATGTTGAGGCGAAGACCACCCGATTACACGTTATTATAATATTGGTTCGCTGGTACTAAACAAACAGCTCCGCACGTCAAGGACATAGGCCGTGGGTACTAAGTTAATGTTTTGATGACTTTCTCATACTTAGCGTAATGCAGGTACATAAAACATCTAAACATTACCGAGTATTAGCCTATCAACAACATATCATACAACGCAAACGACTATGAATTTTTACCGAAGATAATAAGTATAAAGAGGGTAGTTAATCGTAATAAGCACGGAAGGTATTACCGTACTCAGTCCGGCCATTGTCACAATCACAACTCTATACATAGACGGATTTCAATACAAAGCCAGAGATACCTTTGCAACTGTATTACATAGGCTAAAAACTTATTATTGGCAAGACCAACAATTTAATCAATTCGTCATATTTAATTGTTCAGACTAAAATGGACACAAATGTAGGTAGTGTCTTATTATTCTACATATTTTTAATGTGGGTAGGTAAACCAGCATTCATTTTCATTGCTTTACGTTTCCTATGATTACTTGACGTGTCCTACCAGTCTTTCATATCTGGGTGGCAAAAAGAACAAAATAAAATTGAGGGTAGATAGTTTTTTGACCTATTCTCTTCCACGCGAAAAGTTTGGTACGCAACAAAATTTTGAAGGTAGGTCTGAATAACTTCTCAATATGATAATTGATAAGCCTTACATTCATTGCTGCGATCTCATGAACCTGCATGAATCCCTAGAAATATTATTTAATCCTTTCCTTAAACTCTCACTGCATACAGGTTACCGATCCGAGAGAAATAATATATAATAGTAACTCTGGGTTAAACTATGTTGAATCCAAGTCCAACCCCAATGCTTAGCGTAAGGTATTTTCATTGCCTGTACAAGGACATAACATAATCAGTTGTCGCTGCGTTGCGCAATTTATCAGTTAATCAATAAGCAGTCATAAAATAGTAAGTAGTAGTAAGTAAGTATGCGATACCGTGGAATTTGTTGCATAACTAGCGAATATGCACCCCGACGCTTCCATTTAATACATAGTGGGCATGCAATACCCGAATCATATAGATATTAGTTACCCTTCCGGGAAGTACTTGAAAATAGGTACGCGATACCCTTGTTGTATCACTAGTGATATGCACCACGAAGCTTCCATTTAATACTTACTCGTGGTGTGAGTATTCAATACCCGAATAATATAGATATTAGTTAGCCTTCCTGGAAGTTCTTGAAAATAGGTACGTGATACCCTTGTTGTATTACTAGTGATATGCACCACGAAGCTTCCATTTAATACTTACTCGTGGTGTGGGTATTCAATACCCGAATAATATAGATATTAGTTAGCCTTCCTGGAAGTTCTTGAAAATAGGTACGCGATACCCTTGTTGTATCACTAGTGATATGCACCACGAAGCTTCCATTTAATACTTACTCGTGGTGTGGGTATTCAATACCCGAATAATATAGATATTAGTTAGCCTTCCTGAAAGTTCTTGGAAAATAGGTACGCGATACCCTTGTTGTATCACTAGTGATATGCACCACGACGCTTCCATTTAATATTTACTCGTGGTGTGGGTATTCAATACCCGAATAATATAGATATTAGTTAGCCTTCCTGGAAGTTCTTGAAAATAGGTACGCGATACCCTTGTTGTATCACTAGTGATATGCACCACTACGCTTCCATTTAATACTTACTCGTGGTGTTGGTATTCAATACCCGAATACTATAGATATTAGTTAGCCTTCCTGGAAGTTCTTGAAAATAGGTACGCGATACCCTTGTTGTATCACTAGTGGATATGTACCACGACGCTTCCATTTAATACTTACTCTTGGTGTGGGTATGCAAAACCCGAATCATATATATATTAGTCAGCCTTCCTGGAAATTCTTGAAAATAGGTACGCGATACCCTTGTTGTATCACTCGTGGTTATGCACCACGAGCGACACTTCCGTTTAGTACATATACGTAATCATAGTGTAGGTATGCAAAATCCGAATCATATTGATATAGGTAGCTTTCCTGGAAGTTCTATAAATAAGTTCGCGAAACCATGGGATATATTTATCAAAGTGGTTCTTGCTCCACGATTACTTAATTTTCCCAAAAACTAACCAGTTAGCCCTTTTCCGTTCATATGAACACATGTCATACTTACGTTGTTGCAGAAGAAAAATATACCTTTGGACTCGTTGTCCGGGAAATAATCATCATGTCCACGATAATATAATAGCTGGAACGTATTCGGTGCGGCCGAATTTCATGTGTTAATGCAGCCCTGCGAGGGCGCTTAATATAACCCCGCGAGGGTTTTTTTTAAATAAATACTTGCAAGTGCCCATGACAATATTTGCCATTGCAGCCCTGCGAGGGCGCTAAAACGAACCCTGCGAGAGTTTCTTTTATTACTTGCAAGAGGCAGGTGTGTTGCTTACAAATCGTTTCTTCATATTCATCCTCATTATTTCTTTATTTTATCCTTTTATCATCTCTTGTCAAGCGACGACTTGACTTGAGAGTTTATTTTTATTTATTAAATTATTTCAGGACTGACACACAGCTGATCGGATGGCTACAATCAGTAGGCAAAAATTGCACACAATATGTAAAAACTTCTGAAAGAAATATTATTACTGCCAACCTATATTAACATTTTAAGTGCCTTTGCAAAAACAGCTTGAATCCGTGGGTGGGCTGTGAATAGGTTAGGCAACATTATTACGAAACTCCTCGTGAGAATTCTAGAACACCAATAAAATGTGGTAGGTAGCCAAAAATTTTTTGAAACCAACAAATTGTACTTTATCAGACGATTCAGAAATCTTACTTTTGTTGAGAGGGCATTTGATTCTGAAAGCTAGAAAGAACTACGTGGACACCCAAGTTTATCATACGAGCGTTCAACATCATACGATGTGGAACGCTCTATGTTCAGCAGTAGGAATATTTTGAGTATATGTTGGCTTATACCAGCTTATGTACGTACATATACCAGCCAGGTTGAGGTCCACGTGTTGTTTGCCGAGTATAAAGTATGGGCAACGCCCTACGTAGGCGTTCATGGCCCACAATGCCCAAATTAAATAGTTTAAAATTACTCACGATTTTTATTTTCTATGTCGAACACTTTCTCCAGATGTCCACGTGATTCTATGATTTTGGTGGTCAGAATTTATACAATTTTATCGTCTTTTCTCCATGCTGGAAAAATAATTATTTTAGCAAACAAAACCAAAAACCAACATATAACCGGAACACAAAATTATCGAACGGTAAACCGTTAAATTCTCGTTTGCTAAAAATTCACGCTGAAAATAGCGGAAATACCACGTGTTAAGTTGTACAAGCCTCAGCTAACGTAAAAAATATAATAAAAATTACCACGTGCCGGGAGCACGCGCTATTTTATTCGAAATAAAATTCACAAAAAATAACTCGCGCAGGTACTACCTCGTGCGAGGTAGTTGAAGCGTCAGTTTTGTAATAACTATCGACTAACAAACAACACGTATCATCTTGGATTAAAGAATCCAAAAGGAATTTCCGAAACTTATTTCGCAAATTAACACTTTATAGAAAGTGTAAGGTAGATAAAGCAAAGTTACTTACGCAGTATGCACTTTCATCAAACCTTTAAATTTGTGCACTTTTAAACAATTCTTTGCTAATTGTATTGTATGCACTTTTAAATATTTCTTCAAAGCCTGCTGAGCAGCGTGCTTAGTGTGCTACGTAAAGAAAAGTAGCACGTCCGTATTAGGCGGGAAACAAGACGCCAATGAAATAAAAGATCATGGCGCTCAAAAGTACAAACTATTGGCGCCACTGTCGCGCCTACTAGGTGGTGTGGAGACCTCTTATTGGTGACAACTAGCGGAAGTCAATGCTATTTCCAATAAAATTTGAATATTCTGGCGGGAAACAACGGGGCATTCTCATTAAAAAGTTTTGAACAAGGTCCAGTCAAATTAATATATAAAATTATTGAAACATTTGAAAATATCACAATCATTGTTACAGCAATTTAAGCATGTTAGTTTTAATATATTCTGTAAATTAGGACATATCTACACTCGATTCTTGTTGAGTTATTAAAAACTATGTAGATTTGCAAACCCTTCAATTACCTGGAAGACTTGCTGCCGTCCGTCGCGGCCGCGGCCTGTACGGCGCCATCTCATTGTAGTCCGAGTACCGAGAAGACGGCACCGTCTGGAAACAGATTTCAATCATTAATTAATTCCCTAAGAAAGACAATTTATTATAATTTTGTCCCGCCTTGGGTACAGAAAGTACCTATTTTAAATGGTGAATAACATGACAAAAAAAAAGAGATAGGCCCATAATTTTTGGAGGATTTGTAGACTAAATTAGGGAGTTTAATACAACATGCAAAAAAGTACACCACAATAACCCAGTTTTAAAGTTACAGATCAAAAATAAAATAAAAATCGTATTTTTTTGCAAATTTCTTAAAAAAATATTGATTTTACTAGGCTTATGTACCGAAATTGTATTTTTTTTCTCATTTTCTTAGCTAGGTAGACTATCTAGCTTTCAAATGAGGCTACTTTGAATAAAATACACCGTTTACTCAAAAAGAAACGAAGAAAAAACCAGATGAAGTAGTTTTCATTAAAAAAAAATATTAAATCGGCTTTATTTTTGAGATAGGTAACATAATTTTTTAAGTTTTGTTTTTTATCGATAAATATATGTCGTGTATCTGCACATCTCGTTTGATCAAGGTTCGACAATACACATTGTAGAAAGCTTTTCCAATAAGCCATATTTTTTTTAATAAATATTGTTCTACTATCTGATATTTTATTGAGGGTGTCCTAGAAATAGCAAACTTCCAGACAATTCACACAGCATCATCTAGCCCTAAGCTAATCAGAGCTTATGTTATGGGCACTAGGAGACTGATACATAATACAATACATTATATAGAGTTAAAAATGGTATACATCGAAAACGACCAAAACACCCGAAACAAACATCTGCAGATCGTACAATAGTGCCGAGGTGGGAATCGAAACTGCAACCTCTAGCGTCGTAGATGAACCTTCGCCCATCACAGAGGTCGTCAAAAGTAAGTAAGCGGTTAACACTTTGACTGCGATTTTCCTCGACGACTGCGATCTTTTTTTTAACCTAAGCCATTCGTGCAAGCTGCCGCTCTACACAGCGCGGTTGTGTTGCGCCGCACATGCGTTTCGTTCGAAAAATATTACAGCTGTGCTGAGTCACACAGATATGTATTTTCTCAGCCGCTGCGCTAGTGTGGCATTACGCATATTAGTCACTTGTAGAAAACACATACCGTGTGATTTCAGCAATCAAAGTGTTAAGCAAATACATAAAAATCAAACACATTACTTGTTTAGGCGGCACTTGAGGTAGCTGAACAACAGACGACCGTCTTTTCTTCACTATACTCTCGTACTCCGTCGGCGTCATCCCGTATCCGTCATCGAAGAAGTACTGTCCCCCGCTGTCCCATTGCCGAGTCTCGTCTCTGACGTCAGCCACGTCCCCAACGTATGACGTTTGGTATGAGAAGCTAGTGGAGTCGTAGTATTCCTCGTAGCTTTGCTGCTGTGAAATGTGTGAATGGTCCCTGGAATTATAATAATGAGAATTACCACAGAATACTTACTGCAAGATTGTACAAGTCAGGTTTTGTATTAGACTTTTATAGGTGGTACACCTGGCATTTTATTGACTGTTAAGAATTTGAATGTGAAGATTTAATTTCCCGCGTTATGTATAGCGGTATAGCCTATTAGGTCAATGACCCTCTGCCATTGACACTCCGGTTTAGCCGCCATGTTTTTCTCTCTCTTCTGCTAGTAAACACACACGCGATAGTCGAAATTAAATGTTTTATTTCAATAAATACCCAGCCCCTACTTTGACAACATTTTCTAACATCGACAGGTAATTCTATTCTGGAAAGGTCAGTAACTGTACCTACATTAATGATTACAATTTAAAGATTAATGATTGCTCCATCAAAAATGATGTTGAGGTAGCACAAGCATTTGAATTTTTTTTTACTGACATTCCAATCTGTACTACAAAGTATCTGAACTCTTCTCAAGTAATAGCCGAATCATTACTTAAAGAAAATGAACCTAATTATCTAAATACCTTATAGCAAAAGTGTGTTATCTGTAACATTTTCACTTCTTAATTGCTGAACGAATCTCCATGAAAATTGGCAGGGAAGTAAACGGTATCCAAGAGATCATAGGCCACTTAAAAAGCGCGTGCGAAGCCGCTGGCAGAAGCTAGTTTTTAATTCATCTACAGCCTATACTGGTCTACTGCTAGACGCAGGCGTTTCTTGGATCAACGCCTCATTGGCATTTATCATATGGAGTTCTTACATCGGTCACGGAGATTAGCAGCATCAGCAGTTTGGCCTAAGTAGGTTACTCTTGCCGCGCGCATAGACTGGGCGCCTACAGAGGTCAGCAGCCATTCAAACTGCACTCATTAACATCATATTAGTCGTAGTTTTAACAATATAGCTATTGCTTCTATACTATACTCGACTTTTATATCAGCATCCCGGGAAGAGCTAGCCGCGATTCCTACATATGGGATAATGCCATCCCCACGCTGGGCATGCGGGTTGGGAATTTTTTTTAAATAAAAAATAGTATTCTAAATTTGTAGGCATTTCCCTTACCTAATGTGCGCGGTGTTTGTATATGTATCGTATCCATAGCCCATATTGTCGTCGTACAAAGTACTCTGTCGCTCTAAACTCGGCAGGCGTTGGTCTTCTGAAATACAAAACAATTCAAACCGTAAACGTATGTTCGAAAGATTCAGTATGTATAACAATATTGCAAGAGGTAGTCTCAAAATCCAAAAATCTAATTTTTCATACAATACAGTAAGTAACTCTTTATTGCACATAAAAGATACACAAGACAGGAAAAGAATAAAACAAATACAAAATATGCAGTACAATAGGCGGCCTTATTGCTAAGAGCGATCTCTGCCAGGCAACCTTTGGATGGACATGAAGTGCTAGAACTAGTATAGACGGTGGCGTGTAATACAGAAGAATATTTAATAGGGACATACATAAAATACCATCAACATCCTCAGCCTTATTTTTGTCAACTGCTGGACATAGGCCTCATCTAATGAGCGCCATTACGCCCCATCTGCTTGCAGTCTTTCGCAGATCGTCAGAGATGACAGACCAAGTGTGTAAGTGCTTATTTTGTAAGCGTAAACAAATAACGTTATTTGATTTTTTGCCAGATCTTGGCTCCCAGGCTGAACCTGGCCACAAGATTTTTACGTAGGCAATTTTTATGTGTTCCTTTTATGTACACACAATAATTGCAATGCCTACGATGGTCGGTGGCCTACAGGTGGTGGTAAGGAATTATTATTATTATTATTTTTTATTTATTGTCTAATATACTTATATAAATGTTAAATACACGAGAGTATAATTACAATCTAGCCATAGAATTGGCTAATGGGTAATTTAGTTCTAACTTATTTTTATAACAACATATTACTAAGAACGTGTCCATTGGCACTTTTCTTATTGTCTCTATACTTAAGGTGAAGACACTTTGTTCATGTGTTCTTTAAGATAGCATTATTATTATGAAAATGTTGTAGGTACCTGCAGATTGCCAATCAGCTGCTGTTTGCCATGATATGGCAGATTCCACGCTAGCTTGTGCATGCAGTTGTGACCACGTATCTAGCCTGAAACCAAATAAAAATATATATAGAAAAACCATGTCATCAAACTTTCTTATTTAGAATTTTATTGTAATGCCATAGTTTGGATAGATAGATGGATCGTATGGATGGATGTTTGTTACTTCTTCACGCTAAAACTACTGAACGGATCAGGCCGAAATTTTGCATAGATGTAGACATAAGCCTGGAATCAAACAAAGACTTTTTATCCCATAAATCAGTTCCCATGGGATAGAAATCTATACCTATATATATATATAAAAGAAAGTCGTGTTAGTTACACTATTTATAACTCAAGAACGGCTGAACTGATTTGTCTGAAAATTGGTGCGGAGGTAGCTTAGAACCAGGAGACGGACATAGGATTTTTTATCATTTAAACCATTTAACACATGGATGTCCACGGGGGCGAAGCCGCAGGGCGCAGCTAGTAACTTATAAACGTTTCCATATCGACAACATTTGCGAAGCCGCGGGCAGAAACTAGTTTATAAAAGTAACGATTACGTAATAGATATTAATACAGTTACCGACTATTATTGCGTAGGTAGCTACGATCATGTTACAGTAAGTGACATGTTAATTATCTATTGTATGTTCTCCGGCTCTCACCTATTTGTTCTTGGCTGACTATTGTAGTAAAGTGGATCTGTGTCACCGTGTATGTGGTACTCTTCCCTTTCATACGAATTCTCTCTCGAAACTTCCAGTGATCTCTGAAATTTACAAATCTTTATTAGTATCGAAAATGAAATAGCCATTGCATTTATTTATGTATAGTATAAAACTAAGTCGCTTCCAGCTTTCTGTCTGTCCCTATTGTATGCTTAGATCTTTAAAACTACGCAACGAATTTTGATGCGGTTTTTTAATAGATAGAGTGATTCAAGATGAAGGTTTATAAACTATTTTAAACATAGATTTCCACGTGGGCGAAGCCGCGGGGCGCAGCAAGTTTATGTTTATACGTACATCGAGTTCGTACGATAAAGTGAGATTTTATCCTAACGCTGAAAAATAATGTTATTCCTAGGTACTGAAAAACTCAAACTCGAACAAAAAAAAATTTAACTCGACGCCGCGCCGAAACAGAATTTTAGATTTTTAATTGCTTACAAACCATTCTTAATCCATTAATAATATAGCTTGAGTAGAGGTTTGAGTGAGAGTAGTATACAAATAATGTACCTACATAAAGAATAGCGTGAGTAAAATAATAATAAATCATTTATTTCAGACCATAGAAAAGTAATAGATTTTATTTAACTTATTCTACGGTCCATAGTAATATATACATTAAAACTAGCATATATAAATTAATACTAAATTAATATTATTAGGGGTTAAAGTATAGATTTTACCTGTGGTGTGTGCATCTGATGGGCCGCGTTCCGGAACTGGCTGGCGCTGCAGTTTGCGTGCTGGCCCACCGGGTAGTTAAGGTCCGACGTGTAGTCGGAGTCTTCAGAGTAACCCGCTGGAATAAATAAAACGTATTTATAATTATAACAAAGCAGCAAACTGAGATTTAATAAAACCGGCCGGGTGAAAGTCAGACTCGCGCACGAAGTGTTCCGTATCTATAAAAAACGAGCAAAAAAATCTGTTTGTTGTATGGGTGCCCCCCTCAACACTGGCAGAAAAGTGTCCACCAGACACTCATCATCTTCAAGCAAGACACAATTGTCAATTTTTAATGATAAAACTAAACCAACAGATGGCGGGACATGTAACTAAAACACATAATAACAAGCAAATTAGGATCTAATTGGTGAGAATACAATTGAATGACGATAGGACATACATAAAATTAATGTGTGTCGTCTACAACTAGTATTTGCCCGCGCCTTCGCACGCATTGTGACTATCGAAACGTTTAAAGGTTATTTCTATAGCATTGTAACTGTTTTATGGAACAAAAACAGGCATATTTTGCTTCCAGGCTTCGAGCTAACTATGAAAGTTTTAAGTTTCATCTGTTCAGTAGTTTTGCCGTGAAGAAGTAACAAACATCCATCTATTCATAGACATCTAAACTTTCGCATATATAACGGTTGCCTGGTAGAGATCGCTCTTGGGCGATAAGACCGCCAAATTGTCACATATTTTGTATTTTATTCTGCCTTGTTTGTTTTATTTTTAAGTGTGCAATAAAAGAATTTTCTATCTATCTATCTATAACATTAGTGTGACTTACAAAATTGGACCGAACCAAGCCGTACAAAAATAACACTTTCACACAATACCCTATCCCTTCCAATAAAAACCAACGTTAAGGGAGGGTCCCTTACCCCTAGCCCCCAGCACAAATTAACTACCGTTACTATTCAACCCAAGCTTCCAAGACATGACCCGGTTTAAGACAACACAACATTGGCATAGAACTAGGTCAGATTTCTGTAAAACAGCTCGTTAACCTATCGCCGAACGCGTGCTCTATCGCGTGAGGTCATTGTCCTTCGGGTAATTCACTACCCGATTATTTGATTGTAGTTCATTGAGAGGACATTAACTTACGTTGGTTAGCTTAGGTTGCTATTGTTAGATGGACCTCTGTGGTGCGGTGGGCGAAGGTCCGCCTGCGACGCAGACGGGTTCGATTCCCGCCTCGGGACAAATGTGTGTACGATCAACAGATATTTGTTTCGGGTGTTCTGTAGTATGTAACCAATGGTCGAGTCTGTTTTTTTTAGCTGTTTACAAAGCGAGCTATTAAAATTTCTTCGGGAAGCCCATTCCAATTTTGCACCACTCGGTTACTCAGGAAGTGATGAGCAATTGAGCAATGCTGGTGTTTGATTATACCTACTTTCGAGTTACTCTGAGACTATGGCCTCTAGCTGGTTCGAATGGCACCTTCGCGGTAAATACACACACAAAAGTCCATGATCCTTACACGCAATGCCTTCAGTTATGCTGTGATCATGGCGCATTTTTTTTTTTTTTTTTTTTTTTGCTTTGGGGTGGCTTTCGTATCACGTTACATTTTCAGTCCCGAAGCCGTGGCGTTCATAGTTCGCCACTAACCCTTGCAGCTGCTAGGCTATCATGGCGCATGAAACTATGCCGAAATATTGGAAAACCCAAAAATCTAATCAGGGTAATTTCCCGTTATAAATGACTTTTGCGTTAATAACCATGATAGTTTCCAAAGTATTAAAGAAACACACAGTGCTTGACCTCTCCATTTTGCCTAACCTTTGGCGGAAGAAGGCCAAAATGTGAATGGCACGCTAACCAGGCACGCCAATGCAAGAAGTTTGAATTTGTTTTGCGCCAAGGTGATTTCCGTGTATGCTATAAAATATGTGCCAACCTCCATGGCATAAAGTGAATAAGTATAATATAAAAGAATTTATACATACATAGTTCAAGTGCAGTTTATTATGGAACTGTGTGTAATCAGGTTCTACCATTTTTAAATTCGGTTATTGACGACCGATGTGGCGCGGTTTGCGAAGGTCCGCCTGCGACGCAGGAGGTTGCGGGTTCGATTCCCGCCTCGGAACAAATGTGTGTACGATCTTCAGATATTTGTTCCGGGTGTTCTGGTCGTTTTCTATGTATAAAAAAAAATATCTATCTATGTAATGTATTGTATTATGTATATCAGTTATCTAGTACCCATAACACAAGCTCTGCTTACCATGGGGCTAGATAATGCTGTGTGAATTGTCCAGCATTATTTATTTATTTATTTAAACATAGGTAGGTAGTTAATAGTCATGTGAAACAACCAAAGTCTATGGTCCACGCCGAGTTTGATGAATTGTCAGAATAAGTTGTTTCCTCTGCATTAAAAAATAACTTTGGTTCTCTGTTGGATGTATTCATTACGAATCCTATCCTTCAGAGAAACTCCGAGCATAGCTCTTTCCATAGCTCGCTGAGTGACTTTGAACTGAACGACCCGCCCTATTGTGAGTGTCCACGTCTCAGCTCCGTAGGTCATAACGGGTAGGACGCACTGATTAAAATTTTTCGATTTCAAGCATTGCGGTATGGATGACGAGAAGAATAAGCGAAGTTTTCCAAACGCTGCCCAGCCCAACTGGATCCTCCTCTTGGCCTCCTTCTCTAAATAGTTTTGTACCCAACTACAGAACCTGCCTAAGGTAAGTGTGCTCGGAAACAGTTTCCAGAAGATGACCATGTACGACCACCGGCCTTGGATCAATGTGGCCATTGATCATGACTTTGGTTTTATCCAAATCATGCCAAGACCGATACATCGGGAGGCTAAAGCCTCTAGCGACTCGGGTAGCTTAATCAGTCAAATATTTTTCATAGAAAGAGTTGTATTATAAATAAAAAAAATACTTACAATGAGCAATATACTGCATCTGCCTCCTAGCTTGCTCCGCCCTCTCCGCGTCGAGGGTCCCGTTGAGCAGGTCCAACTTGCGCTGCAGATCCGCACCGCCCGTTCCTTCTGCATCTGGAATGGGAATAAGAAAATAGTTTTATTTTATTCTATTTAGGAAATAAACAGTACACAAAACTTAATATTACGAAACTTAAGATATACAAAAACCGAAATTATTTCATCCATTATGTAACACATATAAAGCTAACTGAAAAGAGCAATAATAAAACTAAACATGTTGACAATACATCGTAAATATGTCTATTAATAATGTATACAATCATGATAGAAAGAGATACCTATGTTATTATAACTTGATACTTAGTCCTTAGCAACGCTTAATTGAACTTCTTTACGGAACTTGACAAGTTAAACATATTTATAACCGACAATTTTTTTCTATGTAATTCATTAACTCTACTAAGGGCCGATTTTTCAATCAAGATAAACAATCAGATAGCCTTTATTCGTCGAATAGCAATATTCATGGTTTTTCAATGGTCAAATAGTAGTTAACTGTCGAATAAGGTCCCCCTGTTGGATCTGCAGAAATTTGTTCCGGATGTTCTAGTCATTATCTATGTATGTATAATAAAAAATATATTTCTATGTAATCTATTGTATTAAGTATATGAATTGAATAAAACTTCGTCAAACTGTCACCTTCAGTTAATGGTAATGGAATGAAAAGTCAAAAACAACTTATTATTCTTGGAAAAACTTCCAAAAATCTTCGAAGTACTAGAAAATTCGCAAAAAGGTGCCTTGATGAATGGAGCTAACTTTTTTGTAATTTTTTAGGATAAAATAGGTTAGCTCTTTTGACGTAAAAAGCCCAAAGTTAAGAAAAGTTTTCACAAAAGCCTTCTTTTAAACTCACGTCTCTAGCAAAGTAATTTTATTGTTTAAAAAAACATTTTATGGACAAGTTTTCTATTTTATTATCATCTACCAAAATGCTTCTTAAATCCAGCGAAACCAAACACGAAGGGGTAAATTCGTTTCATTTAAAAGTTACTGTTCGCACACCTTCTGTCTACATCATCAGACCAGTTCCATGGTACCATGACATTGCATTGACACCGAACTTACTTAAGTCTGCCAAATTTTAGCTCAATCGGTTGAGGATAACTGGTCTAAAATTCAGTTGCAAGTTTTATCCCACGCAAACTAGTAAAGCAAATAGAATTAAAACTTGTAACAAGACGCGAAAACATAGTAAAAACCTTCATAATGTCGCCTAAAATATACTAACGCTTATATTGGATGCCATTTAATATTTGAAATTATATACACCCACATAGAGCTCGTCAAACTACCCTAGTTCAATTATTTAAAGCGGTTGGTTATATTAGAACCTAAACCTGAAGCTAATCTTTCCCTTCCCATACATTTTCTTCTAAATTACACCTAAATACCCACTAGATATAATTATATTCCAGAAACGGGTTCAGTACTAATGATATTCGCCCGGGAAATAAATTTAATCTTAGGAATTGGGTCGCAGAGTGTACTAGCTGAGATGATAGGGCAATCATTGGCGACGAGTTGCTCTAGATTGCTTTGATAGGATCTGATGATATTAATTTAATACAATAATGCGATAGCGGGTAAACTTGTTTACTGGGTGATCGAACCACTTTTACTTTTGACATTACTCTCTTTTACAGGGACAGACAGGTACTTATATTATAAACGCGAAAGTTTGTAAGTATAGATGGATGTTTGTTACTCTTTCACGTAAAAACGACTGAATGGATTTTAATGAAACTTTACTATAATATAGCTTATACATCAGAATAACACATAGGCTATATTTTATCCTGGAAATCCTATGGTAACGGGAACTATGCGGGTGAAACCGCGAGTCGCTGCTAGTTTGTCTATAAAGAGGATTTATTTATCGGGTATTATCGCAAACATTGTGTTTTTATGTGTCTGTCCCACGTAGATTTTATGAATCAGGCAACAGCATATATAATGTGTATAAGATAAGTACTTCTTTCCATGTTATCTAAATGACATTTTTTTATATTAGAAGCGTATACTTGTCTCAAAAATTTCTACGAATTAGTTGTAGGTTTACAACATGAATCCATTAAAAGTGTAGAAATCATGAAAAGATTCCATTATTTCTACAGTAACATCGAAATCAGCTTTTTCCATATTTAAGGCTATACACAAAAAAATCTGCTGTGTAAAAAAAAAACAAATCAAATCCCTTTGACAGAGGGTTTGTGGTTTTCATTTTAAATGAGTAATTCTGCAGGAATTAATTTTTCATTGTCAAATTTTCACTGCTCACCTAAATCCCATCAAAGTTCACGCAATTATGGGAGTTCAGATCCATAAAATTACAGTATAAAACTGTTTTGAAACAAAAGGGACCATAGGTTATAAAAATATCCGTAGCGAATTAACTTGGTCTACTTAAACGAACCTAAAGATTATAACGCATAAAGTGTATTTTCGTTTACAATTTGAGCTGGGCCCATATTAAAATAACTTCTCTTAAAAAAGTTAAGTTTCTTGTTCTTTTGATCGATAAACCAGGCAAACATTAGCATACTAGAATAACCTTTTTGATTGGTAGTAATTGCGGTCTGACGTACATCGTTACCTACCTATTTCTAAAATGATTTATAACTCGTATTTTTCACGGAAAAATAACGCCAACATTCGCTGGAAATAGAAGCTTTTAAATAAACTCAAGGCTTCCACAAACTTGATACTCAACCGTGGGAGAAGCTGGGAATACATTATTTAAACGATTGTTCATAAATAACATCGGTCCACAACTCACCAGTAAACAAAATAATTTGAGTCAAGAGAGAGGTTATACGGTGAAACCGATTCTTAAACTACATTCTTAAATAAATTTTATTTCAACGCGAGTGAAAAACTACCCTCTCAAGACCATCAGCTATATTAAACCAACGATAATATGCCAAATAACCATAAAGTCAATGCTCGTAGCAGCGTAGCTCGTAGCTTCGTAGCACGTACTCGTAGCAAGTAGCTACGCCGTAGACATCCCGACTATTAAATATAATTATAATCTGCGCGCAATCAGAATAGGATAGAACCATTTCAAACTGAAACCAAATCGGTCGAAAATTACCTTTGACAAGTTGGGATGGGCCATTTTAATATCACGCGGATGATGTGAGAAATGTGACGTAAAATATTTAGTTTTCCCAGGAAGTCACAAGTTCAGCGGTGGACGTGGAGTATGGTTTATTCCAGTTTTCCCCTTAACAAATCCCCCTTAAGGTGGAAACTGGAATCGAAAAAAAACAATTCTAGATATCCTCCTCACCGTTTTTTTTCTAATTAAAATTTTCCATAATGCTGCTGAAATAGTATTTTATAGTATTTTTTGACAAGGTCCATCCCATTATTTCGCGGAATAAAACACAAAATGTATTCTTAGAACCTGGGTCATCGTGTAAGCTCAGAAGATGCCCTCGTTTCGTAAGCATCCGCCCAACTCACGGAGACACTTTAGTCGAGATTAACGACCTTATGCTCATACATTTAGATACCATATTTGATGGAAAGAGATTTGAAAGATAGGCGTCGTAGATCACAGGTTTTCAAAGGGTTTTTTTTGTTCAGCTTACGACGAGGCGTGAAACACGTTGAGTTATTTGAGTTTTTAACGACCATCGTTATTGCAGTAGTTTTGTTTTTTACGTAGCCACTGAACTGTTATGGCGACACTGGCGTGGATGAAATGGCAGTTTTAGTTTTTATTCGAATGCCTTTATGCACATCGCCTATGTAGTATTTACTTTTACTCTACAGTTGCACCGTGTGCATTTTACCGGAGTATCGACGTGACTTCCAAATGAATTGTTGACAAACGTTAGTACTAATGAAGCGTATTCAGTTGCTGCATTCGATTTGTAGTCGCAATTTGTCACTGTTTCAGCTTTACAAACAATAATACAACATTGCCTCTCCAAAGTTTATTAATTAATATTTATTATATCTGCAGTTTACACTGCCTCTTGTGGACAATCAGTTAGGGTACCTTTAGATTGTTCGTCAGAACATGGTAATTGGGGGTTGTTGAAACCAAGTGCTACATCTTGGCAGCTTTTAAGGTTCTTAAGTGTATATTAATTGTATTAATAGAGTAAAAGAGTTTTTGATTCTTAGTACCTACTTGCAAAATGACTTCACGAAAACCAAAGGATCATTTTCCTTTTTCTAGACTTTCAATTTACAAACTCGTAACAAATTGAGACTCATATTCCAACATCTGTTATATGTACAGCGACAAAAACGCAGGAGTATGAAATATTTACATTTCACAATGTCTGCTATCCCGAGGCATGATAAAAAACCGTTCGGGGCTAATATCTCCGCACAAAGGACTTCTTTTAGAATTCTTTTGGTTCTTAAAGTTTACCACCGGTATGGTGATTATGTAACTCGCGACCGGTTTGCGACAGGCGTAAATTAAGCAATCAGTGCTGTCAAACGCCAATTTTGACCAATTTGGACGTTGTAGCTGATGTCAAACTAATACAAAATTTACGTTTGACAGCACTGATTGCTTAATTTACGCCTGTCGCAAACCGGTCGCGAGTTACATAATCACCCGGCCGTTCTATATTGCCATCGGCTCTATATTGATTCAAATATGCTTTTGATATTCCATCTGTGGTACCTACTGATTTAATTATTTAACAAAATCCACAGTCCTTTCTCTAAACAAACTTAAAATATGGTGATCTTTTCTTTGCCAGTGCAATAAACAAGTTTTTTTCAATACTTGAGCTATGGAAAATAATTGTAAATTATCTGAGTTATCAAATTATGAAATTGTATGATATTTTCACCAGAGCCTAGTTAGTTATCTAGCAGAGCAGGGGGACACCAAGATCTCGTCTCCCAAGCCAACCTGGCTTGGGAGACGAGATCTTGGTGTCCCCCTTACACCCTAACCGTAAAGACGTTATCGAATATCGGTGTGTCAAATCATCATTTATTGCTGTTGTAATTTTAAATGCACAAAACAAATAAAGTTAGAGACTGCAACGTCCTGATTATGACACTGCGTACCTTCAAGAGGCATTGCAGATCCTAGTTCTTGAGAGTTTATTACATGGAGCCAACCGCATTGCGTCGTCTCGGCCATTGCGTGGATGGATAACCCTATACTTCGATATAACATATGCCATAGTATAACTAGATAACCAGTACGGCACCAGGTTGGGGAGGAACCTTTTAATAAATAAAAAACTAAAATCTTTATTTAACTTTAAGCACACATTATACAACACTTTAAAAAATATAAACGCATATATAACTAAGAGATGTGTAAGTGGCTTGTTGAGATCTATCTATGTATGTAATATATTTATCGCTAAGTATCTGTCGCCAAAACGAATGTGACGTGTATTTCAAGAAAGTTACGAAATAAATGATTATTGATTATTAAATGTATCAGTCATCTAGTAGCCATAACACAAGTTCTGCTTACATAGCTGGGGGCTATTATGATGCTGTGTATAGATTATCCAGCATTTTTTTTTTTTATTTATTTACGAGAGTGACGGAATAAAGTGTGCACCATGGCCAGTCTCCGTTGAAACTGACGACTACCGTAGCCAAAATTCAGCTAGGAAGATATCATGTAGCTTTGCGGTGAATTTATAAAACTCGACATGCTCACTTGATTTCATCATCATCAGCCTATAGCACAGGGTTTCCCAAAGTGGTCGATATCGACCCCTTGGGGTCGATATCGGTTTTCTAGGGGTCGACATAAACGAAAACTGATTTTGGGGGTCGACGAGGTCTAAAAATCGACCCCTATTAAATTAACGCAAGTTCTTATTTAAAACTTTCAAGATAGGTAGGTACTGTATTTTTTATGTTGAGTTACGTGTACTAAGAATAATTAATATTTTTGTAGGAAATAGCATTGTTGTAGTAATGTAAAGTCTCAAGTTCGTACAAGATGAAAAACTCGGAAAGTCGGTGTGGACAAGTTTGTGCAAGATAATGAGTCGAACTTATTATCTTGCACAAACTTGTCCACGCGTACGTCTTTCAGGCGCGCTTTGACTTGCTCTCTATTTGACGCTCACGCGATTTAACACGAACGAATTCATGATCAAGTTGAAGTCCAAACATGTGCCTGATATTTTACTATTTATCGAGCTTGCACTTAGGTTAAAAGTTCATTTGCGTTTTGAAATTCGTTAGAGCTTGAACGATAATAACTCATATAAGTACTCATTTATTTCAAGAGATTTTTTTTATTACTATCAGCACAGACAAAGTGCTTAAGCAGAAGTTCAACCAAGGCTATAAGAAGTTCTGGTTGCAACGCAACATTGAAACACAGTATCCTACATTGTGGAACATTGCTGAAAAATACCTTATCGCTTTTCCATCATCATACCTAGTTGAAAAAAGCTTCAGTGTGGTAACAAACATTTTGACGAAACAACGATACCGTTTGAAAATCAACGAACGTGGAGATTTAAGGCTGCAACTCACCAATATTGAACCGGATGTAACTAGATTGGTAGATAGTCACCAGGTTCATCCATCACACTGAATGTTTTATTTTCTCTTTGCGAATTAATACTTTTTTAAATATAATTTCCTACCTACTTAAGATTCTTTAAGTACTTAATTTGTAATAATAATTATAAATTAAACTTGATATTTACTGAATTGTATGTCTTTTTATTTTGTTAAATTTTGATGAGAGAATGAAGTCAACTTTACTCATTTAACCAAGTGCAAAGTTTTGCAATTGGTACCTAGGTATTTTGTATCAATAGGAAAAACTAAAGATAGGCCCCCTTATTCATAATAGTCTGCTAACTTAAAGCATTGCTAATTCTCACTCTGTCTTCTTCTATTGACCTAAGTTGGCATGAAAAATAACACTCTGTAGCAGCTGTTTTAAGTTAGCGGACCATTATGAATAAGGGGGTTGATCTTAAAAGTAGGTAATTTGGCCATGGGGGTCTGAGGTAACAGTTCATTTTGGAAAAGGGGTCACTTGTCCAAAATAGTTTGGGGATCCCTGCTATAGCATATATTACAAAAATGTGTATCGCCAACTCAGGCACATTATTATGAAATTCCTCGATATGTATTTTAATTTCAGATTTTCTTAAGTTTTTTTTTTATTATACAGGCAATAATTTCTTATATTTTTAATATTTAAATAAATAAAAGTCACTGTCTCTGTTTATTTTTTATCTCTACTTATGCATATATCAGATTAATATAGAAAATTGTGATAAAGAAATATGAAAAGTATGTCTAAAATAGTTTTCAGATTTTAGATTACCTATTTCATTGGTATTTTAATGTATATAAAATCATTAGCATATAACTTTCATAAGTGGCGCGGCGCCGATAATTTATTAATTATTAAAATGTATTATATTTAAAATAAGTGGAATATTAATTGTACAATTTTAAATATCATTGATTTGGTCTGAAAGTATTATTCAGTATTAAGAAACATAATAAATTGTTGTATCGACTGTTCGCGCCAAAGACAGTGTGAGCCATCGCTCAGGCTGCATTATTTTACGATGTCAGAGCCTATATATACGACCCAAAAGGGGGAGAATACCCACTTTTGGATCGGCAGCCTAACCAGACAGAAGCTAAGTATTGTTCATATTTTGTGACTAGCAATTTGTGTAACATAACCTTAAAATGTTAATAATTGTCTGTAATAATTGATGTCCAACCAGATTGTATTATTGAATATAAGAGTATTAATGTTCTAAGTAACGCTTCTTTTCTTTAATAACCACAATGGAACCCTATTAGGAGATCTAGTAACTATATTGCTTTCACGTCATAATTTATGTTCCAACCAGATTGTATTATTGAATAAAACAGTATTCATGTTGTAAGTTATGCTTCTTTTCTTTAATACCCACAATATCAACCCTTTTAGGACTTCTAGTAACGTTTTAATGAAAATAGATACCAAGGTAGTTCAAATTAGTTTTCATTATGGTATCTTAGAGCTTCTTTTAATTAGTAAAACCATCAAAATCTATCATCAGAAGTGGGATATAGAACAGCATGTGCCTTACTAATACGAATTTATTTTCAGATGGATGTGTCTGCACCAAAAACCTTCGAGCCATCTTTTCAACCAGCCGTCGAAAAGATGATGACATCGATCTGCCGATCTACAACTCGACTACGTGTGGCCATCGTCATCCATCTGATGTGTCTGCGCCAAAAACCTACGAGCCATCTGCACCACCAGCTGCCGGAGAGATGATGATATCGACCTGCATTTACAACTAGACTACGTGTGGCCTGGATGCCGAGGGATATGGTTCAACTATAACCTCAAGATTTTACGCATCCTCTGGCAGGTAAGGCTCTGAAAAGGGTCTGATCACTTTATTCAAGACATGGGATTCTGCACAGTGTATTTCAAGACAACATAGCTTCGTACCCTCGATTTTTGCAGATTAACATTCTAAATAAGAAAGCAGTATTCGTTTTCTTTTACGTAGGTAAAACAAAAGTTGTTTTTAGTAGCGGCACTAAGTCGAATTAGTATGTGGCAGTATAACGTACCTAATGTTATATTCAAATGGCATCCTTCAATAGCAGTGTAAAACCACTTGGAAATATGTTTGCCTTTTTATGTTTTACATAGGTAAATATTAAATAACGTCATTTGGAGCAAAGCGGTAGGGACTTTAAGTGCCTTTATAATGCAGAAGTGCTAAAAAAACACTTTTTTCACAGACAAACATTAGAAAATAACACTGAACTACAATCACCTCAAACTTACTGTGTAAATTAACGACGGACATATTACTTTACTTATAGGCACAGAGGCCAAATTATAGTATAAACAATTACTAAGTATGTAGTCTATAACAAAACTCCTCTGTTGCAACTTTACTCCGCACTATTTCTTTGTTGTATTTCTGTATTCACCAAAAACTGGTACTTTTCTTATTTGAAAGACACTATGAAACCAGAAAAGGTTGTCTGGTGTCAGTGGTCACAGCGCGGAGCCACACATTTGACTAGAAGTTATAAATAAACGGATTTATCGAAGCTATAGTCTCGTTTATGTATCTTGACATTGTTGGTGGTTGAATCGAATCATGTAGGTATCGATACATAGTTTAATCAGTGACATAAGTTTTTTTTTATCGTCGATGTTTTAGAACCTACCCACATACAGCTCATCCGAACATGACGACCAGAGGTCGTTGTCTGAAAAAAAATATGAAGGTAGTTTGTAGGTACTTTCTAACTTCAAGCAAGTAGGGAGCTACATAATATTGTTTTATGTAGGAATTATCTCTCATTATTTATTGTTTTGTACGTGACAAAAACGATGCGATAATAGGGCCTTAAAAATATATATAACTAGCTGCGCCCCGCGGTTTCACCCGCGTGGTGACAGATATTTTGGATAATATACAATATATCTTTCTAAATTGTAGCCTATGTGATATTCTGATGTATAAGCTATATTATTGTAAAGTTTCATTAAAATCCATTCCGTAGTTTTTACGCTAAGAGTAACAAACATCCATCCATACTTACAAACTTTCGCGTTTATAATATTAGTAGTTAGCTGCTATCTCTCTCAGAAGATTAATCTCGTGAGTCATTCTAAATTTAATTTATCTATCTACCTTGAGTTTTTTTTTCTCTTGATTGTTTTCTATGCAACGAAAAACACCACATTTTATCTAGAATAATTTTATTTTTTAAATTTCATTATTATTTGATATTATATTTGTATATTGGAAAAGATTTTGACTATTTTGAAAACAAAATTTATTTTAAACTTAGTCATCGATGTGAGAGTATGTGTGAGGCCAAAATGATTCTGCTTTTATAGCTTTATTTGACTCCGTTGGTGGTACCTACCTACCCACCCAACATTTTTAGGGTTTTTCAGTTCTTGTCTCAACTTTGTGCCCTTTACTTCTGGAACTAAGATCATCAAAACAAATAAAAATAATTAGGTAGCACTTCGTTGTTTATTTTGTCAAGCCAGTTGACAAAGTTTCTTGTCGGGAAAATTACATTCAACTTTGAGGTCAATTAGTCGTCGCATCGAAAATTAATGTTCTACGATATTTAGATTATAGTTAGAAAGCATTATTCATAAGGATTAATTTGATATACGACACTTATAATAATACACTAAAATAATTAAAGATCCACTGCTCGTAATAAAAACCGAACAACGGTGTCAGCAGTAATTATTTTTATTTTTTTTAAAAATTCGTCAATGAAACTTTTGTATTGGCACCTTGCTTTTTGTCATTCTACCAACAGAGCAGGTAATAAAGTGACAAATCATAACCACAGAGCCAAGCTATTAGGGAGAAGTTAGCCACAAAACGAGTTTTGCTCCGGCGGCCGGAGAAATAGCGTAGCGTAGGCCGTAGCGTTATATTCTCTTTGTTTGATTTACATACTGATGTTTTTGATTTACATATTGATGTTTTCTTTTGCAACGGTAATTAACTATATTGATAATCTTGTACATTAAAGTACATATGTTGTAATGTTTCGTCAGATTGGCCAAACGAATGGAAATAATATTATTGTAAAATTGTGTGAATCCGTCTGAGGTTTTAGACGAAAACAGCTTGCAATACAGATGTAGAAAGTTTTATTCTGCAAAGGAAATAACAAGTTGGTTAAGTAGGTGATCTTGTATCGTTAGTTATACCATAGGCGTTTTTGATTTATTCCCAAAACCGCTATGCTCTAAAACTGTTAAATAATTTGATAAGAATAACCGGAATAATGGGAGGAAGAGAACGTTGTTTGAAAGTGCCACGATTTTGTGATTATTGTACTTGTTTACGTTTACATTTAGATCAATAAGAACTTATTTAATGTTATAAGTACTAAAACAAAGGTAAATAGGTATGTAATGTATGTAAAATGTATACTTTCCTACAGTTGGTAAATGTAATAAATGATGCTAAAATCTCAATGGGCAGAAGACCCGGGGCCAGTGTATGGCAAAAACAAAGTACCTTATTATATTTATATATCCCATACATTTTATTTATATTTATATATCGCTGTGTGGCCTCTTGCTGGGTGCTGATCAGCCCATCGACAGCGGATGTGAGGTGAGAAAGCACATTTGGTAGTTGGCTAACGCTGTGGGCTTCGTGGCTCGGCTTGATTATGCCACCGGCAGCGGGTGGTGAGGGTCAAGTGGGAATAGTCGTTGCCCGTGCTGCTCTAGCCTCCAATTCCGGGTGCTGACGCTCCATTGGCAGCAGGTGGAGAGTAAACGTCAGTACTATACAGAGTAATTGGCCAGATAATTAAAATAAACCAGCGAGAAACAAAATGAGATAATTAGACATCATATAATACATAATAAGAAACGTTTAAAACGGTTTCAAAATGCATAAATACATACATACTTATTATACCTATGTAACTTATTTAGACACAGTTAGTTTTTGTGTATGATCTTGTTTCTGTGTCATTTAATAAAGTGAAATAAAAATATACCTTTGGTACATGTTAAACATCTATCTTATAAAGTAAGTAAGTACCTAACAATGTACTTTTAGTACCTAAATAGTATAATTTATTAAAAAGTCGTTAGAAGTACTTATAGGATACCTACTAAGTTACTTATATATGTACCAATTATTATATTATTTAAATTGTACTATCTAGTAAGTCGAAATGTAAAATAGACTATCTACCTAAGCTAAGTATCTATATGTAGAGATATAAGAGTTACTTCGGGACGAAGTATAGGTCAAGATTGGCCGTATCAGATTAATATAGAAAATTGTGATAAAGAAATATGAAAAGTATGTCTAAAATAGTTTTCAGATTTTAGATTACCTATTTCATTGGTATTTTAATGTATATAAAATCATTAGCATATAACTTTCATAAGTGGCGCGGCGCCGATAATTTATTAATTATTAAAATGTATTATATTTAAAATAAGTGGAATATTAATTGTACAATTTTAAATATCATTGATTTGGTCTGAAAGTATTATTCAGTATTAAGAAACATAATAAATTGTTGTATCGACTGTTCGCGCCAAAGACAGTGTGAGCCATCGCTCAGGCTGCATTATTTTACGATGTCAGAGCCTATATATACGACCCAAAAGGGGGAGAATACCCACTTTTGGATCGGCAGCCTAACCAGACAGAAGCTAAGTATTGTTCATATTTTGTGACTAGCAATTTGTGTAACATAACCTTAAAATGTTAATAATTGTCTGTAATAATTGATGTCCAACCAGATTGTATTATTGAATATAAGAGTATTAATGTTCTAAGTAACGCTTCTTTTCTTTAATAACCACAATGGAACCCTATTAGGAGATCTAGTAACTATATTGCTTTCACGTCATAATTTATGTTCCAACCAGATTGTATTATTGAATAAAACAGTATTCATGTTGTAAGTTATGCTTCTTTTCTTTAATACCCACAATATCAACCCTTTTAGGACTTCTAGTAACGTTTTAATGAAAATAGATACCAAGGTAGTTCAAATTAGTTTTCATTATGGTATCTTAGAGCTTCTTTTAATTAGTAAAACCATCAAAATCTATCACATACAATTCTTATGGTGCTTCCTTCCTATACAAAAAAAGTGTTTTTAGGTTATCATAATTAAGAAATGTTTCATAATGCAATAATAAATTATATTATAACGACATCAAATGCATCAACATGTACTTATTATTATTATTTATTATGTCTCTCATTTATCATGATCTCGGGCCATAAAGTGACCCGGTCCTTTGAAAGGCTTGCGAGGGAAGCCAACATTATTTATTATTATTATTATTTAAAGCCATCATTGTCCCACTGCTGGGCAAAGGCTTAGGTACTTATGTACTTACGGTGGTATAAATAAATGAAATGAAATACGGTAAAGAGCTATGCGAGCAACGCCACCTACGACAATTGTTTGAAACATTTCTATTATTTTAGATTCTGTTTCCAACAAGTTAGAACTTAACCCAGGAAAAGATATTGAATAAAATACCTACTTACACAATGTTGCATGTAATACCTACTAATCTTACTGTGCATAATAGGGTATTGAAAAGCTCCTTTACTGCTAATGACTATGTCCGTAATTCCTTGTCCCGAGAGAGCAAGAACCGTACGGCAGAATGAGAAGCTATAAAAAATGCAAGGACTCAAGGGAAACTACTATACTACCTACCTAAGCGACTAAATAGTAAGGTATATTTTTTAAAGGGTATTTCAGAATATTTTTCGTTTTTATTTAAGTTTTACGCGCCAACCACAAACAGCAGATGATCGGGAGTGGTTGGTCTCAATCGCTTGGCGGGCGGCTAGTTTAGTAGCCATAAAACGGTTCACGAAAGTGCAGCGCGCATTTTGATTGCGGTCGTTTTATTTTTATATATTAAAAACATATTGCTAGCACTAGTTATACTATTGTATACACCGCGAAACCAGTGTACGGTGTACGGGACACATTTCAATGAAATATGTAGATGGGTCAAAGCTAGTGTATTTGACCCATCTACAAGACATATTTCATTAGCTAGTGTACTAATCGAACCCTCGTAGATCTTTCCAAAGCTACAAATGTGGGTACAAAACTAAAAAGCCCGCCTAGCTTTTGTTTGTGGTTGGCGCATAATACTCAAATCATAAACGAAAAACATTCCGAGACAAGATAGAAATGGAATGATATGAATGTAGCAGCAGAAAATAGAGACGAGTGGAAGGAAGGGAAGCTTTGCTCAGCAGTGGGATTACAGAGGCTCCTTCCTTCCTAACATCCTACTAATATTATTAACGCGAAAGTTTGTAAGTATGGATGGATGGATGGATGGATGGTTGTTACTCTTTCACGTAAAAACTACTGAATGGATTTTAATGAAACTTTATAATAATATAGCTTATACATCAGAATAACACATAGGCAACAATTTATAAAGATATATTGTATATTATCCAAAATACCTATCACCACGCGGGTGAAACCGCGGGGCGCGGCTAGTAAGATATTTATATCTTACTAGCTGCGCCCCGCGGTTTCTACTGTTTCTACTGTAATATATTTTGGATATTTCAGAGTGTCTTATAACGCCATTGATTCAATTTATTTCTCTCAGGTCTATAATTGGATGTAAAAATAAATTTAGGACCGAATCAATTAAAGGTAGAAAGGTGACCTACTTTATCGGATTGAGTCGTAACGTAGAAAATATTGTATTTGTGCGCGTTTCTTTATACGGTGTATTTCTAAAACGATCGAACATAATAAAAATTATTATGTCGATCGTTCTAGAAATACAATAATATATAATACATATTATTGTATTTCTAGAACGAAATATCTATCACCACGCGGGTGAAACCTATGTCTACTGTTTCTACTGTAATATATTTTGGATATTTCAGAGTGTCTTATAACGCCATTGATTCAATTCATTTCTCTCAGGTCTATAATTGGATGTAAAAATAAATTTAGGACCGAATCAATTAAAGGTAGAAAGGTGACCTACTTTATCGGATTGAGTCGTTACGTAGAAAATATTTTATTTGTGCGCATTTCTTTATACGGTGTATTTCTAGAACGATCGAACATAATAAAAATTATAATGTTCGATCGTTCTAGAAATACAATAATATATAATATATATTTTTTTCAAAGAAGTTTCCTTATTTAATAAGAAAACTTCTTTTGAAAAAAATATTGTGGTAGAACTTCGCGCCAAAACTACAGTCGGGATCGGACTGAAATTAATTTAAATACAGGTAGTTCTAGACGTGGAATCAAACATAAACTACTTTTTATCCCATAAATCAATTCTCATGGGATAGAAATAAACATTAAATAGTTCCAAAGAAGAGAAACGACGTGAAACTAGTAAAATACTGTATATATACAGTATTTTATAGTTGTTATATTACGTTGTTATATTATGTTTATATTATAGTATATATACTATAATACAAAAAGTTATATATTATAGTATATATACTTTTTTTTTATTTAGCCTGTTTCGTCCCACTGCTGGGCAAAGGCCTCCCCCAAATCTTTCCACTCAGTGCGGTCACGTGCGATCTCCCACCAATCTATTAGTATATATACTATATAGATTATATACTATATAGATAATATAAAAAATAGAATTTATTTATAGCCAACACACACACACAATGTTAAACAGAGTTACCAAACAGAGTTACAAAAAAAGGAAAAGACACATCAATACAGAAAAACATAAGTAGTAAAGTCAGAAAAACTGGTCTTTCCCTATGTGCGCGGCTAATAAGGTCCCGTCTCAGCTTGTTGTTATTATCGAGCGAGGACGATAGTGACACTGGTTTTCTGGCAAAATATAGTAGGTATATAGGATTGACACCCACCCCCGTATAATGATTATGTAACTCGCGACCGGTTTGCGACAGGCGTAAATTAAGCAATCAGTACTGTCAAACGTCAATTTTGTATTAGTTTGACACCAGCTACAACGTCAAAATTGGCGTTTGACAGCACTGATTGCTTAATTTACGCCTGTCGCAAACCGGTCGCGAGTTACATAATCACCCGGCCGGGGTGCCAAAACTACGCCTTCTGAAAAACTCAATAACTTTTGATATGCTACATAATGTAGACTGCAAAAAAAATAAAATATTTAGCTTATCAATACTTGAATGGAAGGTTTTTATTTATTTCGGAACACCATCAGCTACTATAATATCTATAGACTTAAAAATGACAACAGAGAGCTAATAATAGGTATTCACTGATAGAATCTAAATAAGCTAAATTGTGTGTGAACACTAACATTGTGACAAGAAAGAAAGCGTACTTTATGGGAAACCATAAAGTGTTCGTACTGAAACTAGTGATAAAAATAATAGAAAACATAAAACAGAATATAACACTATTATCAAGAACCGACCTAGACCTATGTAAGTGCCAAAAAAGTCAAGAGACATGTGACGCCTTGCCTTGTAATAGTATTTGGACTATGTCTTCTTTCCCCTTATTAATTATCTACCTCTTACAATCAAACAACATTATTATCTAACAAAATCCAATATAAAGATTAAGGTCTGAAACTCACCTGAATCTCATTTTAAGCCCGTACTGTTTCAAGGTAGAAACCATCTCTTTACGAGATTAAAATGTATCACTGTCGGTAAACACGTATGTATGTACTTATGTAGTCTGACGATATTTACATATACGGATTCATAAGCGTTTAACTTAATATAATGGAATCGTTTGTCTTGGCCCAGCAGTGTATAATATGTATTGACGACCGATGTGGCGCGGTGGGCGAAGGTCCACCTACGACGCAGGAGGTTGCGGTTTCGATTCCCGCCTCGGAACAAATGTGTGTACGATCTGCAGATATTTGTTTCGGGTGTTCTGGTCGTTTTCTATGTATAATAAAAAATATCTATCTATGTAATGTATTGTATTATGTATATCAGTTACCTAGTACCCATAACACAAGCTCTGCTTACCATGGGGCTAGATAATGCTGTGTGGATTGTCCAGCATTATTTATTATTATTATTTATTTATTTATATCTACTCACTTTGTTATAAGTAATGTTAAAACGGGTATTTATCGCGTTTATTTACCTTTTTTCCCGACGTTTCAACAGGTTTACACTCAGTCGTGGTCACGGGATGACTGGAGTACTGGAGTTACCGCCTCAGCGAAGCGGGAGCTAGTTTATTTGAAACTACCCTCATTTGATTTTCAATAGTAGGAATGTCCATCTGCACACTCGGACGACACACAACATTAACAGGGTCCGCGAATTACACTTTGCTATCACTGGATTCCACTTTTTTTTTTCGAATGGACTATTATGCTGTTGACCTCAGATGGCCATGACAGCGTTACCGGACTACTGGATTCCACGAGGCAGAGAGTTTGACCCCGTCTTCACGATTGAAATTAGGATATTTCTTAATTTCAATCGCTTCCCGAAACATTCTCTTGTAAGGTAAATAAACGCGATAAATACCCGTCGTATCAAAACTTATAATTATGTGTTCAGATCGCGTAAGTTCAAAAATATTTACTCACTTTGTGTTTCACAATTATAGATTGTTAGCTATAATCTTATACAATGTTTGTTAACACTTTGACTGTTGAAATCACACGGTATGTGTTTTCTACAAGTGACTAATATGCGTAAATCCACACTAGCGCAGCGGCTGAGAAAATACAGATCTGTGTGACTCAGCACAGCCGTAATATTTTTCGAACGAAACGCATGTGCGGCGCAACACAACCGCTGTGTAGAGCGGCAGCACGAATTTTTTAGGTTAAAAAAAAGATCGCAGTCGTCGAAAAAAAATCGCAGTCAAAGTGTTAAAATGTTTGTAAGCCTAAGCGGCACAATCCAGCGATCTAAAATAAGTCTTATGTACTGACCATCAATTACCATGATTCACAAACAATAAATAATTATGTATTATATTTCATAAGACCTCAGATAAGATGCTTGATGAAATCGTAAAAATATATACCTACATATATTAGGTCACATCAACGCAATGTATAGAAGCCATCATTCTAAGTTCGAAAAGTCGCCCAAACTTGTGATAAAAGATCGATCGACATCTTAATTTAATTTCGTCGAAGATGCCATCTAGCCCGACTTCGTTTATCTGTTTGGACATTAGTAAATTAAGTAATCCAATTTGCGAAGTTGGAAGTGCGAACACTGAACGATATCAAATCAAACGATTATCACATTAAAACATATCGTCATCAGGCCTACCCCAATGAGCGCCATAGCGCCAAGTCTTCAGCTTGCCTGCAGGTCCCCTTTACAGGTCATCATCCCACCTGGCCGGAGGGCGTCCTAAACTACGTTTGCCGAGTCACGGTATCCACTCAAGAACACGTTTACCCCAGCAGCGGTTGTCGGTTCTTCGCGAGATATGGCCGGCCCACTACCACTTCAGCTTGCCAATTCTTAGAACTAAAAACATAGTAGGTATCGATTAAACGGTCAGCTGATCATAAGTCAGTCTGTAGTCTACAGAAGTTTTATAAGTGTACTTGTAGTTACTTTCCCGAAGATACTTTTAATTCAACTTTAAATCGTGTAATAAAAGGAATTGGGCGCGGAAAGCCATTTTCAGTGAAACATGCCTTGAATTTTGATGTGCAAAGAACGATAAAGACCGACCTTTCGGAAATATCCAAGTCATTCTTACTCAAAACATACATAGTTAAGGGCGAAATGTGGTACCAGCTTCCTGAATGTCAACGATCAAAGATACAGCGGCCGCCTTTTGGGAAACTGCGGGGAAATGTTACCTGCAAAATATGGGTACGATACAGTCACCTACCTGTCTGCTGACATCGGTGGTGTTTTGATACGTAGGGTAAAATTAGAGCCCTAAAAAATTAAATACTTATAAAAATACATGCGCAGCTTAGCCTGCGACACAGGAAGTTGCGGGTTCTATTCCCGCCTGGGGACAAATGTTTGCACGATCTGCAGATATTTGTTCCGGGTGTTCTGGTCGTTTTCCTTTGAATAATAAAAATATATAGGTATCTATGTTGTATTGTATTCTATTTTATTATGTACTAGCTGACCCGACAGACTTCGTTCTGTCAAAAAGATTTGTAATGTGGCAGTTCTTGTGCCTACGTACAGTGAGTGCTATTTAATATGAACTTTATACCATAGCAATAAAGCTCAAATTGACTACGTTTTAGTTACAAATTATTTGTATGGGAAAAAGAAAAGGGCTATTTTTAGGGTTTTTCCAGCAATAATTCTAATTTTTCTCGCCGTAAAAACCATCCTTGAACTTCAACGAACATTTTAAAAAAAGATTTGGCCAAATTGGTCCAGGCGTTGTTGAGTTATGCGCTTACCAACACATTTTGCGATTCATTTTTATATTATAGATATCAGTTATCTAGTACCCATAATACAAGCTCTGCTTAGCTTGGGGCTAAATAATGGTGTGTGAATTGTCCAACATTTTTTTCTTTTTTTCTTTAAATCAGTTGTTGCAAGCAGAAAATAACGGAAAATTTTAGATAGTTTCTCTATGCAATGAAATTAATATCTATATTAGTTCTTGCTTGTTCTTTCCGGAGAGACTAGCTAATTTTACGGATAAAATGTATCAGTGGCCAATTGGGCAACAGGGTTCTTAAATGACTACCCACTACAAGGTTTAATATCCCCCAAGCCGAAAATAAACTACTAACAATTTACTAGCAGAAGACCTGTCGGATTCGCTAGTATAATTTTTACCGACGAGACATAATATCGATCTATTTACTAATAGGATTCACAGCGATATGAATGATGCCTCAATGAGCATCAAAAGGCCTTCATCACGCTTTAGTTAACACGTTAGAACAAGCGCTGGGAAATCCAATGTGAAAATAAACTGAGATTTTTTTAATCATTTTTGTTATTGGATGATACAGACTACAGACGATGTACTTTTTAACGGTTTTGGTTTAGGTTTTGATGTCATAGGAATTTCATATTTTCCGTTCAATCAATCAATCAAATCATTTATTTGACTCGACGACGATGTGGCGCGGTGGGCGAAGGTCCGCCTGCGACGCAGGAGGTTGCGGGTTCGATTCCCGCCTCGGAACAAATGTGTGTACGATCTGCAGATATTTGTTTCGGGTGTTCTGGTCGTTTTCTATGTATAATAAAAAATATCTATCTATGTAATGTATTGTATTATGTATATCAGTTATCTAGTACCCATAACACAAGCTCTGCTTACCATGGGGCTAGGTAATGCTGTGTGAATTGTGTCCAGCATTATTATTATTATTATATTATTTGCTGAAGACATTTTTACACGTACATGCAGGTCTTATAACTAGAGTGGTGTCAAATATATTCAACCCGCAAGCAGGTGTGAAAATATTAAATTGCAGTGATTCAAGGTAATTAAATTATTATTGCGTTCTATTTCTATATATTCTAGTTTCCAGGAGTGAACTTGGTTGCTTTTTGTTTTGACACGCTATGGACCTACATCAAATTGTGATGTCGTTGAAAATTATTTTCGATTACCTATTAAATCATATGGAGAGGACCTCAAGGAAAAAGAAAGAGAGGAAGGCCCTCAATACGCTGGGAGGACGAAATAAAAAAAGTCGCTGGTCCAAAGTGGTGGCAAACAGCTCAAGATAGAGAGAAGTGGACATCGTTGGAGGAGGCCTTTACCCAACCTGGGGACCCTGCTATTAACCAAACGTAGTGTTATAAATAACGCAATAGCAGTACCTAAATCAATGTAGCAGGATCAAATAAAGGCTTTTTTTTATTTTATTTTATTATTAAATCATAATCACTATGAGAGAGAAAGAAACATTTAAATCTGTGTTTAAATCCAATGAAGTTTAGTAACTACTAGCGACCCGCCCGGTTTTGCACGATTTTCGATATATGTATATACATATAAACCATCCTCTTGAATCACTCTATTTATTCCTGAAAACTGCATTAAAATCCGTTGAGTAGTTTAAAAGATCTAAGTGAACACAAAGGAAACGACTGCATTTTATACTATTTAAAGATATTCGTATTAACAAAAATAATTATAAGTAGTAATATTTTATTGATTCAAAGATTGGTATACAAATTGGTATTTAAATAAATAAATATTGCTGGACAATTCACACAGCATTATCTAGCCCCAAGGTAAGCAGAGCTTGTGTTATGGGTACTAGATAACTGATATACATAATACATACATTACATAGATAGATATTTTTTATTACACATAGAAAACGATCAGAACACCCGGAACAAATATCTACAGATCGTAAACACAATTGTTCCGAGGCGGGAATCGAACCCGCAACCTTCTGCGTCGCAGGCGGACCTTCGCCCACCGCGCCACATCGGTCGTCGTATAGTGGATACCCAAGCAATAAAAGCGTTATCGACATTCTATACAACGATAAGTAAGCAATCCTTAAGATAGCTTACACCTAAAACTCACAAATAAAACTTTTTAGTAAAGATAGCTCGAGAGAACTTAAAGGAAGTAGTTTCAAAGGTTTCTGTACTCTAGTTTATGTTGCTAGCTGTGTGTAGAATATCAAACTTGAGGGAGGTGGTCTTTACTAAAGTAGTTGTTTTAGTATTGTCAGTTATGTGGAAACTCCTAAAGGTTTCCATTGTTGGGGTTTAACTTTTGTTTAGATTAAGTTCGGTTGACTATACCTAATAATTTGGTAATAGGTATGTGAAGAGAACGAGCAGATATTACATAAATATAAAACCTCAGACGAGAATTTTGGCCACCTCAACTACAATAACATAAGAAGGCAAAAAAAGTTTTAATGTAAGAATTTATTTGAGGTTTTTTATGAATATTAAAAAAAAATTAAAATGACACGACCTGAACACATAATTATAAGTACCCGTGACCACGACAGTGTGTAAACCTGTTGAATCGTCGGGAAAAAAAGGGTAGATAAACGCGATAAATACCCGATAATAGTACACAAATAGAAACATTACAATACAAACTTCGACGACTTCTGTGACGCGGTGGGCGAAGATATGCCTGCGACGGAGGTTACAAGTTCGATTCCCGCCTCGGGACAAATGTTGATCCGATCTGCAAATATTTGTTTCGAGTGTTCTAGCCGTTTTCTATGTCCAATAAAAATATATCTATCTATATAATGTATTATATTATGTATATCAGTTATGGTACCCATAATAACACAAGCTCTGCTTAGCTTGGGGCCAGATAATGCTTTATGAATAGTCCAGCTTTTTTATTTTAATTTAGTAGCTGATTTAATAGAGATTCAAAATTCAAGCATAGCTAAGAACACATACAAAATCACCATCAAAAAATCAGTGTTACCGTTTGGGAGATACAACGCGTAATGTCCCAAACTCTATTTTTGAGTCAGAGGTTAAAAAGAAGGTATTTCGTCACGCATACTCGTACCTTAAATATAACTTTCATAAAATAGCTAAAAGCCGCAATACAACGTTAATACACTTACGAAACCTCTTTGTATCTCCTTTTTGTCATAAATAGAATTGACATCACTCACTCGCTTCAGAGAAACATTCATTACAGACCATTTTTGTGCCACCTCCACACTTCCCACACGAACGAGGCTACCGTCCCAACGTTCCATCGAGAGGAAAGAGGAAACAGGAGACAAGAGGGATGTGAAACATCCTTTATAAACGTTAGAGACTGCTACTGTAATTCAGCATCTAAAGCCGTGAGACTAAAGCTGAAAATGCTATGATAATGTTATAATTGGATCGTAGATTGACATACATCGATAGAGTTTGCATAACAGCTTTAATTTACCTGTTGGTTGATTGTTTTCATAACACGCGCTGTTTGTGGAAACATCGGAGCGCTTTGATGTATTTATGGGATGTATTTATTCAAAAAGCCACGATTAATAACGTGTTGGTTGTAACACGTTTTTTATTTGTTCAAATGAGAGGCGATGAAATGGAATAGAATATTTTTATTTATTTATGGAAGTACTAGCTGCGCTCCGCGGTTTCACACGCGTTGTGGTAGATATTTTGGATAATTTGGACTTTATGATTTGTAGCCTATGTGTTATTCTGATATGTAAGCTATATTATTTTCAAATTTCATTAAAATCCATTCAGTAGTTTTTACGTGAAAGAGTAACAAACATCCATCCATCCATACTTACAAACTTTGTCTTGTAATTCTTGTAATTCTCTATTGTACACAAAACACTTAAAAATAACTTAACTAAAAAAAGATATGTACATAGGCGAGCTTAACCCTAACAAAGAGTTTTCTTACAGCAAAACCATAGGTTTAAAGGAGAAGCGATAGAACAGATAGAGGAAGTGTTTTCGTTTATAATATGATAGTACCTAGTTTAACCAATATTGCACCATTAAACCAATCTGGGTTTGTATTGGTGCTCACACGCGTTTTGAAGTTATACCTAGAAGTTATAGTGTTGGGTTAAAGATAAATTATTCTTAAAAAAAAACAAAACTCGATGGAAAAAATCTAAAAAGGTTGGTAAGTAAGTACGTATATTAAAATGAGTTAAATTGTGAAATTGAATGAGAGTATTATTTACACATACACATCTTATTTACATTTATACATATAACTGCAGCATAAGCATAATTGTAATTCCATATTAATCTACAACAAAGTATGTATATGTGTCTAATATTGAGAATAAACTGACGCAAATACGACAATTTATAACGTAAAATTGCTTCCTCGAAAATTAGCTCCCTTCACCCATACTCGTCCTACACGAAACCCATCCATCAAAATCGACCTTTTTCTGAACGTACTTACAACGTTAATGCATTTTGTTCAGTTTCATGTTTTTGTTTTGTAAGACTTTAACCTTGAAACGTTAGTATTTCGTTATATTCATTATAAGGAGGGATAATCAGGAGTTTCACTTACACTGTAATAACACAAGATAATATCAAATATATAAAATACAATATAACTTTATTGCACCATCAATACAAAAAAATAATAAAAATAACAAAGGATCTTAATACTAACTAAATCTACTGGCACAATCGGCGGCCTTATCGCTAAAAGCGATTTCTTCCAGGAAACCTTTGGATGGATAGGATCGGTACGTATTAAAGCTGACGGTGGGATAATTATTCAAGAAAATATTTATCTTAAGAACGTACGTATATAATGTACGTACAATACAATATTATGTTAATCAAGCATGGAAAAAACGAAATTGACTAGAGATAGTATATCCAATAAATTTATTTATACCCTGTACCTTTGATCTTCACGGGATCTAAGAAATGTGTGGGCGTAAGAACGCGCTTCAAAACGCCTAATGTGTACTCATTCTAAATGGATTTCAAGACCTAATACAACAAAACAAAAGATAGAAAAGAAAAAAGAACAATCGTACATCTCGGTGTTTCTTCAAGACAAGAGTGAATATGTATCTTCTAGACCTTCGTGATACATCGTTAGCTACTTCGTCACTGTACGGATGAGATTGTGGTCAACCGAAGTCTTTTTGTCTATAAAAAATAGGTAAGTACCTTAGAAAGACTTTTTAAAATGGTCTAAGGTATGTAGGCATTATGCAACCCCATGGGGGTTCTGACACCACCTGCACAAATTCAACCTACAAGTAATCTATTTGACACGTGTCAATAACTAAGAGTTTATCAAACCAGGCCATATCCATTAAAAACTAATCAACCAACAAAAACAAAATGAATATACCTATTGATAATAATTGTGAAGTTGCGGATAATATCTACTACGACTATTATCCAGGCGAAGCAACCCCAAAAAGTTTTTATTCCGTTTTTACGGTAGATAATAATAAAGTATCCCACAAGGACAACAGGATATTGGAGCATGATCCGCGCGCGGTCAGATTGGGACAGAAACCTATCAAATTAAATATAAAACGTCACATTTTCTTCATAGAATCCTCATCATCATCCTGATATCGCTACAACTAACTTTTGTGATTGTTAAAAATTATGTCCATGATCGCTGTAACGCGATGGAAACAAAAATACTTTGGCCGACATTCAGCAAGGGCATCACCATTATCAAATGCCAAGTTAGAACCATTTTGTTTCAATTTCCTGCAGGAATCAAACCCGCTACTCTTGCATCGCAAGCGGGCCTTCACCCGCTGCGCCACTATGGTCGTCATAATAAATTATACATAATACATAGATTCACAGGATTCTGGGTCAGTCGTGAAACTGCCGCCGTCTGGGCGGGGTGCGAGACTGGTGGGTGTAAGTACTGTTGCGTAATCTGTTGTGGCAACTGTTCTGTATTCTGTGGACAAGGTCGCGTGACGTAGGCACGGGGTGAGACGAGTTGGCGGGAATTCATTAAAATTGGGGGGAAGTCTTGATTAGAAAAATAGGTTTGGAATCCATCAATCAGAGGCTTCGTTCTCGATGTATTTGAACGATACGATTGACAGATTAATTTTTACTTGAAATTGGTAGTCGCATCTTAATTTTCGTCTGTATAATCGCTGTTATGTGTGTCTGAAGTTGCACATAAAGACTTTATCTATCTTTCTGATACTTAACTTACTCTTAACTCTAACTATTTTGTCTTTGGGAGCGAATAATTATGAACAATTGTTATTTGAAGTACTAATCGATTTAGAAAATAAAAATATATACTCTGCCCGCGTGATCGTACGCGCTTTTCCGAGATAAAAATCAGCCTATGTCCGTCCTTGGGATATCGTCTAATTTTTATATGTAATTTTATTAAGATCCGTTCAGCCGTTTAGGCTTAAAAAGGTAACTGCACAGACAGACAGAGTTACTTTCGAATTTATAATATGTAGGTATGTAATACGTTTATAAGAAAACGTTCAGAAATCCGGAATTATCTGAAAAGCAAAATATCGTCATACAACCCGCAGTAAAACTAGCAATAGTCAAAAAGTACTAGGGCATCAGTAACTCAAGTAGGTGGCCCATAAAAAAACTACCTCGTACCTATAAATATGTCAACACCACTGGGTGAAATAACTTATACTCTGCATTTAGTAATTTTGGTTTTATTTTCTTAGCTGTAATCGTATTTTTATGTAATTTTGTGTTTTCTATGGACCTTTGTTGTCTGGAAATAAAGAATTTGAATTTGAATTGAATATCTGTAATCCATACTCTTTTTGTGTGTGTTAAGTGTGTCCTGGTTAGTATACTAACAGCAGTTACCAGTTAGCAGTATCAATTGGAAAAATATCAAACATCATAAAGAACTACCAGGGCAGCACTAACTCAAGTAGGTGGCCCAAATACTATCCCACATCCTGAATTCATATTAAACAGGACACCAGGACAGTTGGCAAGGCTCGAAGGGATACTTTCAAATTTATCTTATTAACGTTTATAAGAAATCGTTCAGAAATTCGGAATAATCCATCATCGGATCTCGCAGTAAAAATATCAATAGTCCAAAAGTACAACAAGGGCATCAGTAACTCAAGGAGGTGGCCCAAAAATTACTATCTCATATTCTTAATCCATACTCCTTACTAACCAGGACAAACCAGTTGGCAAGGAAAAATATCAAACGTCAAAATAACTACCAGGGCACCAGTAACTCAAGTAGGTAGCCCAAATTCTATCCCACATCCTCAATTCATATTAACCAGGACACCAGGACAGTTGGCAAGGCCCGACGGGCGCCGTATCGGCACACTTGAGGGCCTGCCAAGTGATCCCTTATATTGATTGAGACGGGGAAGTTATGGGTGAAAGCATTTTGATAATGGCTTTGTGTCTGTGTCTAGAATCTTCCGGTACACTGAACCTATGATTACAAGCTTGTATTTGATTGTATTTATAGCTTTGCATAGATTCCGGGCAAAAGGTATCTTGTATGGGTCAATGATGAATAAAAAAAAATATGTTTATTTCTACTTAAAAGGAATTAGTTAATATGGAACTATAATTAGGTGATCATGGCGCATGAAACTGTGCCGAAATATTGGATAACTCAAAAATCAAATCATGGTAAATATCCCGTTTTAAATGACTTTAGTGTTGATAACCATGATACTTTCTAAAGTTTTATTATAATTAGGGTAGCGTAATACTAATGATTTCTGTGTAAGTAAAGAAGATTTACTTACAAAGTACTTAAGTAACAACGATTCCCACACAAGACTGGGCCTGTATCGTGGGAACTAATAAAATTTTACAGGTAGGTACGTAGTACGTAGTAAAAAAGCCTCAGTAACATAGTTTTATTAATGCGTTGAACTTCAAGAAATTTTACTATTAATGAAACATCGATCAAACTTTAAAAACTTTTGCAAAGTAGACCTTATCTTTGTAGGTCAACAACATCCAGTTCGATCTCTTTCTTGCTTCTATTATTCGTAATGTATAATACACAACACAAATGCTGAACAATCAAAATGTTTGCCGCATTCAAGGACCCTAGTAAGTTACTGTAATGTCCTTACGGAATGTGTATTGCTTACTGTGGTTCGCCTGGGCTTTCGTACAGATATTTTCCTGGCAAACTTTAATGGCACGACCGCGATTCTGTGCTAGGTAGTAAATGTGAAACCAAACTGTTTAGATGGCAAATGCGTGCATGTGCAAGAGGCCTACTGCTTAAGGTAGAAGCAAACTATTGCGATGTGATGTGGTCAGAAGCCAGTCAGAAAAAAATGGTATACCAGCAAGGTGGCAAACAAGCATAGGGTCCGCCTGATGGAAAATTATTACCGCAGTCTATGGACGCCTGCAATAACACAGACTTATTCCAGTTTTCCGCCTCGACAAATCCCCTATAAGAGGGAAAACCGGAAACTTTTTTTTTAAATCCAGAATTCCCCCTCAACGGTTTTATTTAATCACTTTAGACATAACACGAGCAGTGCTGACCCGTAATATGTCTTTTTAAGGAACCCCATGTTATAGTTCTGAAAGAAAACCTCAGTACCTATCGACTTTTTACATATATTTTGGTTAAAGACATATTTTAACGACACAAAACACTACAATATAAAGAAATAATTCTATATTCAGCTGGACCGATGCCCCACAAACAACACTCCATGCTACAATAGAATAGAAATATATATAGAAATTATATATATTTTAGCCACTATTGCACCATTAAACCAACTTTAGTTTGTATTGGTGCTCACACCCGTTTTGAACTACATAGTATAAATAAAATAAAGTCGCTTCCCGCGGTCTGTCTGGCCCTATGTATGTTTAGATCTTTAAAACTACGCAACGGATTTTGATGCGGTTTTTTTAATAGATAGATTGATTCAAGAGGAAGGTTTATATGTATATAATACATGCATTTGCACCTGTGCGAAGCCGGGCCAGGTCGCTAGTATAGTCAATAGACTACTACTACAGTGCGTTTGGATGTGTCAGAGACCATCAGAACTAAAGGCTTATTCAGGCTTAGGCTGGTTTTATAGTCACACTTCTGGACAGGCGGCCGCTGGGCAACGCACTGTTAACGTTTACTGATAAGCGTTTACTGAACGGCGCTGCACAAGCGCGCGACTTTGAAACGCAACTACCCCCATACATCTCCAAACGCGCGCACTCCAACGGCGCTACCGAAACGCGTAACAATAAATCCTCTAATGTCTAATCTAATGGCTCGGATGCAACCAACCAACATGTTGATATGACTGTGGTGTGTATATTGAGTTCTCAAGTTACACACCACACAGTACTTTTACCGTTTATTAACAAAGGACGAAACTCGACTCCATACTCCCAATGACAAGGGACAGAAACTTTGTTCTAAACAAGGATTGTTTCTCATGCAGGCTATGGTAATGAGATCGCAAAGTTTCGGCTGTCACAGGGCTTATGGAATTACAGTTGCTTTATACACATGCCTAATGTTACGGGAAGACTTATTGTAACTTCTGTGACCCGTAAGTTGATAAGATTTCAGAGAGGGATTTGAAGTTTTCTTATAGAAGGTGACACAGGTATGAAAGTGAAGGTATTTTATGTACAAATTAAGCCTGACCTATGGATACCAAAGAGGTTCATACTACTAAGCGCTGACTTCACTTTAACGATATTATCCAGACGTAATGCCTCATCATGACGTCTTATTTTTATAAAGAAAATGCGTAGTTCCATTTCCGCACGCTAGAATTTCTGTACGAATCCCGTAAACATGAAACTTGTTACTATCGTCAAACCAAACTCGCTCCAACGGACAGGCTCGAGTTCACATGTGGGCGCGAGTACTTTTTCTCTCGGTGTTGCCATGGCGGTTGACAATCTTCCAGTTGTCAAACATCAGTCGGGCGTTTTGGGACTCATTCTCATACAAAAATGACCAGTGGGGCCCGTGGTGTCGACTACGGTACCTCCTCACATCATCAACTGCGCTTCCAGTCCCATCTAACATCAAGTATATACTACTTGTCGATTGCTACTACTTACCAAAAGGCGGTTCGAACCGGCAGTCGAGGAGCAACGCATGGCCGGTGGGGCCCGTGGTGCCGACCACGGCGCCTCCTCGCATCATCAACTGCGCCTCGAGTTCTACCCAGCGGCCTCCGACCTCCTGCTGTAGGAACAAACAAGGGTTACATACTATCATACTACTATCAACTAGGCTATGGTAGTCAACAGCTGGACATAGGCATTCCCAATAAGCGCCATAGAGCACATGCTTGTAGTTGATACAATATTTTCAATTCATAACTATTAGGCCTAACAGACGTTATCCTGTCAAAAAATTCCATCTGAACCGTATTTTTATTACACCGAAAACTCAACCTGTGTTTATTATTGACGACCGATGTGGCGCGGTGGACAAAGGTCCACTTGCGACGCAGGAGGTTGCGGGTTCGATTCCCGCCTCGGTCCAATTGTGTGTACGATCTGCAGATATTTGTTCCGGGTGTTCTGGTCGTTTTCTATATATAATAAAAAATATCTATCTATGTAATGTATTGTATTATGTACATCAGTTATCTAGTACCCATAACACAAGCTCTGCTTATCATGGGGCTAGATAATGCTGTGTGAATTGTCCAGCATTATTTATTTATTTATTTTATCTTTGTTACACTGCTGATATACTAGTTTTAATTTTGTATCTGTTATTTAATAGATACAAATATAAACTTAAACATGATGCACGCAACACCTTGCACCCAACCGAAGACATGTTACGACACATATACTTACGGGATACAACAAAATCATCTTTGTATGTGCGTAACATGTTTTTCTATTCTTACTCAAATTGTCTAAAATACTATATCAATATTAATATTATATAATTTTTTTTTGTTGTGTCTGTGGTCTGCCGCCCTTGTTGGCACGCGCCAATGGTTCTGTCAGAAAACCAGCGTTGCTCTACTTCTTGTGGAGAAGTAGAGCAACATTATGCTGAGACAGGACCTATAGGTTCGCGTTTTAGAGTCGCTTGTTCTTTATAGTTAAGTAGTTAATTTTTTATTTTATTACTTATTATTTTATAAGAACTATGTAGTAACAAGTTGTACCTACAGTGAATCAATAAATATATTTTTTTTCTTTCTTTTCTTTGTAAATAAATTATCCTAGAGGAGATGGCGATGCTTATACATACATTACATTACATTCTGAGCCCTATTCTGGGTATATTTTCACGTATTTATTTCATACCAAAGAATGTATAGAAGTACTACAAAGAACGCTTGAAACCAGTTGAAGTGTTTTCGCTGGGGTAGTGTTATCCACCACACAACTCTAACTTTGTTAAGTTGCCCGTCTACTTGAGAAGTCACAACAAATCCGCAACTTTCCCTACTTCTTAAAGTTTCAAGTTAAATAGGTACGTATATTATGTATTTAAATTCTTGTTTTAAAATTTTTTAAGGAAACAAATACCTAATAAACTTTATGATACACAAACATAATAATATCTACGGTAGTTATTATTATGTTTGTGTATCATAAAATTCGCTCTCGTACTATTTGAAATATTTAGGTATTTGTTTCCTTAAAACTTTTTAAAACAAGAATTTAAATACATAATATACGTACCTTCTTTTTCGGGTAAACCAACCACGCAACAGATATGCATTTTAGCTGCGTTTGCAATTGAATGCCTATTTTCACGCGATTACCTAAACTAGGTACATAGCTCAGTTCGCGATCGACCGCCTTCGTCGCGGGTTCTAACCATTTTATCATTAGTTGGCGGCAGTAGTTTAATTTACTATAATTAATGTGTGTCCTGTGAATATAGACCGTACCATACTATAATATACCAGCGAATTTCCTTGACCACCAACCAAATATCAATATAAAGGGGCAGTTTGGGGAACAACCATTACCAACACACTCTCCAACCATAACCCTTTACAATACTTGTAACTTTTATATATTCAATGCAATCGCTCTACTGCTGATTGAGATGGACGATGGTTGTACGGAGGTGTACGTACATTGTGGGAGTTAAGTAAAGTAAGTTAAGTAGTAAGTAAATGAGTAGAATTACTGATCACTTTTCAAAAGTTTATTGGTAAAACACATAGGAAGTAAACGAGCCTTCATACGGTTGTATCGCGTCGCGGTCAGTGTCGCACTGGTTGGTGAGGACATAAACATGCCGATTCAGTAAATTAGATATAATGATGCTACGTTATGCATAGATCTGTACGTCTTCGTACGATGGTGATGATGTCTCGTCTAGCCAAATTTCGGCCACGTCGTCAGCCAGTTTCAATAAAGACTAGGTCAATACACAGGACTAGACTAGACAATGCACAGGCCATATTATAGATCAAGTGTGGCGACACAGGTGCACTACCATAATCCTACGGGACAGCAGACCGACACGACCAGGGATAACTCAGGTGCAGGACCAGCTTAATGTGCATTTCGGGTTGGTTCAAAAGCTTTTGTACCGCTAATGCGGGCCTCTAAATAAGCTAAAGCAAATTTAGCCGCAGGCATATACAAATATATTCACTGTACACAGAAGCTTATTTGCGAAATGAAATTGCTATTAGAAGATACGAAAGTTTTAATGGAGTCTACTTTATCTCTGACTGAGGGATGCCTGACCACTTTGTTTGAAACAGAAACATTAGGATATATTTATTGTATAGAGGTATATATGCCTGGGGTTTACGCAGAATGCATAAAGTTTTCAGTTATGTTTTAATCTACATAGTAGTAGATGATTTAATTTTATTTTGTAAAATGAAGAACGATTGAATGAGTTAATATTAACAATTGATAAAAACTTTCATGTTCTTGTTACTTTTATGTTCGTGTTCTTGAGTGGAGACCGCGACTCGGTAAACGTAGTGTAGGGCGCCCTCCGACCAGGTGGGATGACGACTTGCGAAAGACTGCAGGTAGATGCTGGATGCGGCAAGCTGAAGACAGGGCGCTATGGCGCTCATTGGGGGAGGCATATGTCCAGCAGTGGACTGATATAGGCTGATGATGATGATGATGATGAAAAACTTCTTGACAAAAATACTGTTATAAACTTGCGCGCCTAACTTAACTTTTGCCTCAGAAGTTTTTGTTTATAAGCCTAATGCTGTTTATCTGTCAGTCCATCCGTCACAGGCCTTACTAAATTTAATAGGCAAGGGCATGTCTATACATACCTGCGTATTCTAAAGATAATTGGACTCTGTATGCAGCCAGTCCACTTTTTCTCAGAATGGTGTTTACCATAATCACTCCGATTCATAAAAAATCCAAATACCTAAGCAGAAAACTGAAAAAGGAACTACTTTGGCACACTTGAGTTTTTCACTCCTTTTTCCGTGGTATTGGATCACGTTTTTAAGTACCATAGTGCTTAAATGGTTATTTTACGACAGTTAAATTTGCTATTGCTGAGTGCCCACACCTCGTAGCACTCAACAACAGTTAAAACAAACTAAAATAATAGTAAAAATAGATTATTTTAATATGTTTACCAACTAGTTCTATCCGTCGGTAAGCGGATTAGGTGGTCAGCTTTAGTGTACTAGATTTTGCATACAACTATTTTATTTTAGCTTCAGTTTTATTTTATAGTGACGGCTCTGTGGCAAGGTGGGTGAAGGTCCGTCTGCGACGCAGGAGGTTGCGGGATCGATTTCCGCCTCGGAACAAATGTTCGTACGAGCTGATATTTGTTCTGGGTTAGTTGTTTATATGTAAAATGTAAAAAATCTATCTAGTGTATTGTATTATGCATATCACTACATAATATTTTACACTTATCTAGTACCCATAAGACAAGCTCTGTCTAGCTAGACTCTGGAGCTGGATAATGATGTCTGAATTATCAAGCATTAGTTATTTATTTATTTATTTAAGTATAGTAAACATGTTTGAATACGCAATAAGAACAGAATAAAGTTATTTTCACGTACATATACTTCCTAGACTCTAGACCTACAATTTCGACCTCGCTGATAAAATAAAAAAAAAATTTGAAACTAAAATTTATATGTTCTTGGAGCTGAGCTGCAGCCGGATTATAAGCGTAATAATTTTTTTTATTTGCATACAAATTTTAATACTGTCTGACAAATTAAGTTATTTTAAGGCTATTTCTTATAAAACCGTGTTAATAATAACAATTTATATATGAAAACTAGCAAAGTCAGACTTAGGCTTCAAATATATAAAATATTTTATGTTTTTATAAATAAATTTTAGACCCCTTTTACCTTCTTTTGTCGTTAAAGTCAAAATCCAAGGTACGAGTATACAGGTATATTGAACTTGACTCTCATTTCACTCATGTATATGTTTTTGATGGGATAATATCTAGTAGCCTTTTGATTTATGATATAAAATTTTCGATTTACAAAACTTTTATCGAAAATTGTCTATACAATGTGTATTTTCGAACCTTGATCAAACGAGATGTGCGAATACACGACATATATTTATCGATAAAAAACAAAAAATAAAAAATAATATGTTACCTATCTCAAAAATAAAGCCAATTTAATATTTTTTTTAATGAAAACTACTTCATCTGGTTTTTTCTTCGTTTCTTTTTGAGTAAACGGTGTATTTTATTCAAAGTAGCCTCATTTTAAAGCTAGATTGTCTATCTAGCTAAGAAAATAAGAAAAAAATACAATTTCGGTACATAAGTCTAGTAAAATCAATATTTTTTTAGAAATTTGCAAAAAAAAAACAAATTTTATTTTATTTTTGATCTGTAACTTTAAAACTGGGTTATTGAGGTGTACTTTTTTGCATTAAACTTCATAATTTAATCTACAAATCCTCCAAAACATATGGGTCTATCTCTTTTCGTTGTTATGTTATTCACCATTGAAAATAGGTACTTTCTGTTTTGTACAAAGATCAACAGGAACATCAACTGATTTAATCTACATAAATTATAAAATAAAACGAGGTAAGATAGGAAGAAATGGAATGAGGTATTTGCCCAGCAGTGGGATAGTAACGGCTGTTTAAGATAAAGTTTTTGTTTTTTTTACTCTTGACAAAACAGAAAGTACCTATTTTAAATGGTAAATAACATGACAACAAAAACAGATATACCTATATTTTTTGGAGGATTTGTAGATTAAATTATGAAGTTTAATATAACATGCAAAAAAATACACCTCAATAACCCAGTTTTAAAGTTACAGATCAAAAATAAAATAAAATTTGTTTTTTTTTTGCAAATTTCTAAAAAAATATTGATTTTACTAGGCTTATGTACCGAAATTGTATTTTTTTCTTAGCTAGATAAACAATCTAGCTTTCAAATGAGGCTACTTTGAATAAAATACACCGTTTACTCAAAAAGAAACGAAGAAAAAACCAGATGAAGTAGTTTTCATTAAAAAAAATATTAAATCGGCTTTATTTTTGAGATAGGTAACATATAATTTTTTATTTTTTGTTTTTTATCGATAAATATATGTCGTGTATTCGCACATCTCGTTTGATCAAGGTTCGACAATACACATTGTATATTATAATTAATTTTCATTCCCGCCTACGCTCTTAGTACCCAACCCACTTAAAAAGCATTCATGGTGTGTTAAAAGCGTCATAAAAATAGCATACTTGAACTATGACGTAAGCTCATAATGACCTCAACCCATTAACAGGGGTTGTAATGCTACGCTATCGTAGACGTGCTACGCAGCCGCTACGAGCGCTACGAAATGCCTACGAATGTTACTGACCATTTGTACATTCACACGTATATAATGTAGATTCTTTTGAAGTATATTTGCTTGAAGACCGCGAATACATTAAAGGCTATTTTTAGTTCTTTTAGTTTAGAGCGTTGGAAAAAAGTATGTTCCATCCGACTTACTAGAATATGGACGGATAAATACGCCAGTGGTAGCCATGAAAATTTTATGTATACCTTGTATAAGTGTTTCCTACCCTTATCTATAAGTAAGGAATGGTGTTTTATACGTGTAGGTACCTATATCTATAATATAAAATGAATCGCTGAATGTGTTGCTAAGCGCAAATCTGGAGAGCAGCAGAACCGATTTCGTTAATATTTTTTTTAGAATATTCCTTGAAGTACGAGGATGGTTCTCACGAAGAGAAAAAGGAAAAAAATAAAGTAAAATTCCTGAAAAAAATTACCCGGGCGAAGCCGGGACGGGCCGGTAGTAGTAAATAAATTTTACTTTATTCTGTACTAGTTTGGTTATTTTTTGTTGTATTTTTAAGTGAGTAATAAATAATTTTAATAAAGGTTGCCTGGAAGAGATCGCTTCTAAGCGATAAGGCCGCCCATTGTGGTGTACAATAAAGTATTTTTGTATTGTATTGTATTGTAATTTTCTATCTTTTCTATCTAAAACAGATTTTGTAAGCCGGTGCTTTGTGAATACGCCCTTAGGCAGGGATATAATAGAGGACCCAGATAATGTTACAGTACACAGTTACAGTACAATCAATTAAAACTCATCAGTATGTAACCATTTGTACCATTAATAACCTCAGCTGTACTGAAACAGTTACCAAATCAACTATTCATGTGGCTTAAATTGGAACTACGGATGTTACTTTAAAATATCCGATTGGAATACTCGAGAGAGAGAGACAGAGAGAGACTCTGGTAGGGGTGGAGACAAGAATACCTACCGATCCCTTTGTTTTACTTGTACTTGTTTATGTTATTGACGTTCCCAAGAGTCAAAGGTCTAAAGGAAATAACACAGTTTGAATTTGTGCGAAACTACATATGCACTGATCTCAGACCGAACGTTAACTTTAATATGTAGATAGATTGAAATAAAATACTTTATTATACCACCACAAAACAGAAAACAATACAGAAATAATATAGAGGAATTATAAAGGGTGGCCTTATCGAGATTATCATCACCTAGAGAGATATGAGAGTGATCTCTTCCAGGCAATCTTTGTAAGGACTTTTTTGCGTCAAGGGATAAAATATTAATACTGAACAGTACCGCCTCTGTCAACTGCACAGATAAGTTTGTTGCACTGACGTGGACAACTCATTAATATTGCAGTAATCCGACCAATTACGATGCAAAATGGCGACTTGTGCAGTAATTTAGTGCAATTTCAGCCCGTTGGATTCACTTAATAATTATTAGTTATTCCGCTGGAAATAGTATGGTGGCGGGCTTATTAGGGCAGTTTAGCTTTTTAACACTTTGAGTGCTGAAATCACACAGTATGTGTTTTCTACAAGTGACTAATATGCGTAAATCCACACTAGCGCAGCGGCTGAGAAAATACAGATCTTTGTGACTCAGCACAGCCGTAATATTTTTCGAACGAAACGCATGTGCGGCGCAACACAACCGCTGTGTAGAGCGGCAGCACGAATTTTTTAGGTTAAAAAAAACATCGCAGTCGTCGAAAAAAAATCGCAGTCAAAGTGTTAACGCTGTGTCTAAAAAAATATAATGAGCTCCCTTATAAAATTCGAATATGAAATCTCGTGCTATATTTCTTTTAGCCCTTAAAGGACAAAACGTCACAAAATTCAATTTAAATTATGGAAAGATCATTTATTTAATTAGAAATTATTTAAGTGGCTATATAAACATATTTTTTATGATTTTAATGTTTTTTTTTGTCTTAAGCCATAAATATAATTTAATTAATAACATAATTTTATCTTCATTGCAAAAAATATATCAATTATTTCCATTATTAACTTCTAAACAAGTATTTATGTATTTTATTATTGTATATAATTTATATATAACATTAGTCTTAATACGCCACCGTCTATACCTATACTATAGCTACGTGTCCATCCAAAGGTTGCCTGGAAGAAATCGCTCTTAGCGATAAGGCCGCCCATTGTGCATCTGTATCTTTGTTTGTTTGTTCTTTACTGTTTTTATTCTGTGTTTGATGTGCAATAAAGCGTATCTGTATTGTATTGTATTTATCTAGAAAAAAATAACAACTTTTTGTAAGTTAAACTTAAGTACAAGACAACTGATAAAAACTTTTATTATCAACTTCTGTTTTATTTGCTTCTGTTTTATTTGACGACCGATGTGGCGCGGTGGGTGAAGGTCCGCCTGCGACGCAGGAGGTTGCGGGTTCGATTCCCGCCTCGGAACAAATATGTATACGATCTGCAGATATTTGTTTTGGGTGTTCTGGTCGTTTTCTATGTATAATAAAAAATATCTATCTATGTAATGTATTGTATTATGTATATCAGTTATCTAGTACCCATAACACAAGCTCTGCTTACCATGGGGCTAGATAATGCTGTGTGAATTGTCCAGCATTATTTATTATTTATTTATTTGCTGAAAATAGTGCACCAAGCATTTTATTTTGAACATAATAAAAATAATCACTAGTGCTGCAAAAACTTTTCAAGCGCTTGCAATTTTACCTCAATTCTCGGTATCTTGTTTTACGAAATTAAGTCCAATTTCTATGAAAATTAACGTCTATTATCCAGTGGTCAGTAGCGTGGAAAAATAACACTTTTGCCGTTCCAGTTTTGCAAGTGGGTTGTTACAAGAATTTGCGTCAAGCTTTCAGACTTGTTTACATCTTTTAGGAAAAAGGCTTTTGTTGGATGCTTTGAGTTGGTCGCAATTACGCTTAGTTTTAAGAATGCCTAGGTACATAAGTGTCTGTTTATCATGTTTTTCTAATTATCATACAAGAGGTTTATCTCTCTTATAGGTTATCTCTCTTTCTCGCTCTCATCTTATGAGCACTCTATAGTGGATGTATAAGAGAGATGAAATTATGATTATAAACATAAAATCATAAATGTATACAGGAACTAAAAACTTTAGCTGAACTTAAAAAAATATCGGTGGGATTTTTTCCGCGAAAAAGTTGCGGTTATTTCCGTTCGTTCCGTGTCTTGTACAAAGCAAAACCAAAACCGCACGCATGAACAGAGCCTTGAGCAAATTGCACTGAAAACACGTGATTATCGCACCATAACAATGAGACCTACTGCCGTCTTCTTCACTCACCTCGTTGTAGACGACGGAAGTGAGAGGCAGGTAGTGGTAGCCCAGTGCTCGGTCCCAGATGACTCCTTTGTTCCACACTTCAACCAACAGACCCAGGTTGATGTCATTGACCTCACTGCAAGGAAAAGAATATCTTTAGGTGGGAAGTGCAGTTTTCGCGACGGATTTTCAAACAGATCTGATATAAATAGACTAGCTTCTGTCCGCGACTTCACATGCCCTATTTTCCGATCAAAAGTAGGCCTTCATTTAGGTCGGGTTTTATACATATAGCGGTGCTTTAATTTGATCTATTTAGTACAACTTTGGAAATGAGATCACACACAATGAGGTCTTTACAAACTTTCCAATATGATGCTACTGCGCTATCGAAGTGTTCCTTCAAAACCCATTTTCACTATTTAGGAATTCGAAGTCGGTTTAAATTTTATTTTATAAAACGAAAATTATTGTATTAGTCATTTAGTAAAATGTACCAACGTATGTATGTTTTCAGGGCTTAAGATGGTAGCGGATCATTGTGATTAATTATCACAATGATCCGCTACCGTCTTAACACTTTGACTGCTTTTTTTTTCGACGACTGCGATCTTTTTTTTAACCTAAAAAATTCGTGCTGCCGCTCTACACAGCGGTTGTGTTGCGCCGCACATGCGTTTCGTTCGAAAAATATTACGGCTGTGCTGAGTCACAAAGATCTGTATTTTCTCAGCCGCTGCGCTAGTGTGGATTTACGCATATTAGTCACTTGTAGAAAACACATACCGTGTGATTTCAGCAGTCAAAGTGTTAAGCCTTAACATGTTAATAACTTTTAATAAGTAATTGAAGACTATAAAAAACCCTAAAAAAAATCACTTTTTTCGAACTTGGCATTTTGAAGCTTGAAGATAGTAAAGAGTCACAAGAAACAGAAGTCTCTCGTCAAGGGATGAAACGTTGGTGTTCTTCCAACACCAATAAAGTTCGAAGTAAACCCGCTTATATCCGTTATGAATTCCTCAAACTGCGATAAATTTTATAGTAAAATATAGATATTTTTTATTATACATAGAAACCACCTTCCCACAATACCTTGAACTCATAGAGTTTGAGTTGTTCCCTTTTCTTTCACAAGCTTAATTAAACAACAATTCTTCGAACCAACTAAGTTCCCTTACAAGAAATTAATACACCAGGGAATTTTTCGCTTTCATCGCAAATTGGAAATATAACCTGATTAATGTTATTAATTAACATTTTCTTTCATTAACAAGCAAACGCGATTATGAATTCAGGTCACGCCGGCCTTTGCACATAACTATTCGATTTCGTATACATGAGGATGTTTTGGTGGAAGAAAGTAATAAGTTTAGTTTAACACATTGTTAGTTCTTACATTAAGTAGTATTTTTTCGTTATTAGTAACTAAGAAACAATGGGATTTTAGATAAGGCTATAAAAAATCAGTAACGGATAGTAAATTAAAAGTAATTGGCTAAAATAATGTCGTAATATTTCTCTGCCTAGACAAAAATTAAATTTTTCTACTGTACCGAGGAACCGTGTAGAACCCGACACCTGTAATTTTAACTAAAATCAATCATTTTATCAATTAAAAAGTCGATAGTCATTCTTCAACACGACTGTCAAAATAGGGATTTTTCACCTTCTATGTAAAAACCACTAAAACTGCAGGTAGATACTGGATGCGTCAAGCTGAAGACAGGGCGCTATGGCACTTATTGGGGGAGGCCTATGTCCAGCAGTTGACTAATATAGGCTGATGATGATGATGATGTAAAAACCGCAACAAAGTAAGTCTAAGCAAGCCGTACCTACACGTATTCGCGCTTAAACGCGCCGCTATATAAAAATGTCAACATTTCCCAACGTGTTCAAGACTACTTATATGAAAACTTATGACGCTATTAATTATTTCTAGAGGCCTTTTTTAACATAAGTCGACTTCATGGTCGTAAAAACTACAGTTTTTGTTGTTGTATTTTAATTTTATAGGTTTTAACTAGACAACCAGAAGGAGTAGAGGTAGGCCACAGAAAGGTTTGTGTGTAAGATAATAAATAATACTGGACAATCCACACAGCATCATCTAGCTACAAGCTAAGCAGAGCTTGTGTTATTGGTACTAGATGACTGATATACATAATACATTACATAGATAGATATTTTTTAATAACGATGATATCACCCGATACAAATATCTGCAGATCGTGGTTTGGAACCCGCTCCCTGCTGCTATTTTTGCAATCAATTACAACCTGGGTCTCTTCAAGACAAGAGTGAATAGGTATCTTCTGGACCACTAACTCACGAAGAGTTAGTCAGCCACATCTTCACTTTTCATCACGTGAAATTGTTGTAAAACGAAGGTCTATTCACATTTAAAAAAAATATGTTACTCGTTACCGCCTAAAGGTTGATGTGCAAAAATATTAAAAACTTTGAAAAACTGACAGACGACGCTCGCTCTTTTTGTATTACGTTCTGTCATTTCTGGTTCTCGCACTAAAATAAATAATAGTCCACTTTACTAAAGCACGTTTCATTATTCATAATTAATTTACCAGCTGCAGCTGACTTGTGGCTGCACAATATGATAATTCAATTAAAATACAGTCTCTCTGTATTTTAATTGAATTATCATATATTTTTTTCCTGCCATCATAATCATTTTCTAGGATCTTCAGATCTTATTTAAGAGAAAGAAATCAAGGTTTTTTAAAAAATACTTTTAGCTGGTCAATTCAGAGGTATTCACGACTGTATTACGTACTATTTTATTGTGTAGGACACCCTCCGGCCAAATGGGGTTACGATCTGCGAAAGACTGCAGACAGATGCTGATTGCCTCAAGCTGAAGACAGGGCGCTATGACATTCATTAGGGGAGGCCTATGTCCAGCAATGGACTAACATAGGCTGACGACGACGGTGATGGTAATCATGACTTATTGTTTCTCTTTATTTTATTTGTAATCAAAATATATTTAATGACCGCTGAAAATACTATAAGTGATACACTCACATATTATCAAAATTTACCAGTGAAGATAGTTTACAAAATTGTATCTAAGGCTTTTAAAACCCATTATTGGCGATGTTTCTCCCATTGACGTGACATTAATCCCCCTCAAAGAGCAGCTATTTCCCTTCCTGTCAACCTTTTCCTACTCAGAATAGGCCCTCGAATCAACCATGAACAGTGAGTTGGAAACACTCAATGAAGTTAGACAATACCCTGGAGCGGCGTGTTTGTTTTGTAACAAGTGAAACTGGCGCCCACGTACAAACCGACCGTTAAATCTGTCGTAAAACCGAAGTTGGCAACTGTAGACATAGAGAAATATTGACACGAAAGGGAGAAACAATAGAACAACTCCCTTTGGAATAGGAAGCAATAATAGTGATAATTAATTGATGCTATGGGACCGGACCATGCTCTGTCGGCGTTTGGCAGAGATTCAGGTTCAAGTCCGTTGGAAACTAAACTTCTTCTGATGGGCGATTTCATGCTGTATGTTCTGGGACGAGTTAGTTTAGAGGAATTAATACCTACTGCCATCAACGTGTTTACGCCACGCGTACTCACAAAAACTACAGAACGGACCTGAAATGTGCATACAGGTAGTTCCAGGCCCGGAATAAAACATAGGCAACTTTTTATCTTTAAATCAGTTCCGATGTGATAGAAATAACCTTAAAACGTTTCCATAGAAACAAATCGAGCGAAGTCGCGAGCAGAAACTCTAATAAAGACGAAATAATTGTTCAATCAAACTTGTCAGGAAAAAACGAAAGCACGGAGAAACAGATTGGTATTCTGATGCGTTAAAATTGCCGCAAATTAATTTAATACTTTCGCGTTTGATACAGGTTTTAGGTGAAAAGGGTTAAATGCAGGTCACATTGTGAATCATTTTAAGTTCACGCCCGCCCTAGCGTTGATTTACGCGTCCCCGCCCTCCAAGCAGGTGGTGGGTAGGCTGGCATTCCCGCCCGAAGTATCAAAATAAACAAACATTAAGGCCTTTGTGGCGGTTTTATCTTTAAATATTGTTCTTTGGATCAAGGAAAGGTCATTAGGCATTTCTTTCTCAGAAATACGTTTTGATTTAAAAGAATTTTGGAAGATTGTCTGGGTTTATTTGAAAAATAGCTAGATTTATATATGTATAATACAAAAGTTTATCTTCGCGAATGGCTAAATTAATGATTAGTTAGTGTTTTTTGCTTTCAAAAACATTAAATCTATGAAATTATATTCTACGTAACAAATAAATTAATTCGAGTCTCAAACTACAGAACTATAGTGATAATACCACACAAGCGTCTATTTCAATTAACTTCTAAAACAAATAAGCCAGGATTAGGATATCCATTCTAGTTGAAAGTTGAATCAACAGAAAATTTTCACATCCACCGAAAATTGCAGTGTTGTTAGCACATGATTTTGGATTGATTGAATGTTTTTTTTTTATTATCTATGTATCGGTTACCCCACTGAAACAGAAGATTTAAGAAATATAAGCAATTAAGCAGTTCATTTTCTCAGAACTCAATCCATTGACTTCTTACGTCACTTTCTATCTCCCTAATTCCAATAGATTTGGGTATAATTTGGTCATCGTATATTGAGACCTGAAAAATATGGAGTATATTATAATCATCTTAAAATGCAGAGAAATGTAAAGAAACTTCGTCATAATCTATGCCTCGCTAATTGCACCCATTAGTACGCAAACAATACTACTATAGCCCATTATCAAGATCTGTCTTTATTCTTAGCAACATTCAAAAGGTCAAACAGAGATGTTCAGAGGCTTTTCAGCTTTTTACAGATAAAAGAATAGGCGTACAAAAGTGAGATTTCAATGTTAGATTAAATTTTTCTTGGGTTTTATCTGAACTTAGGTAATCACCTAAAATTAAATAATTATCGTCTATGTTTTGTTTACCATTCATTTAAGTAATACCTGAGTAAACCTTTAGTAAATAAAAAAGGAAATTTCGGTAAACGAAAATAGAACTCTCTCTCGTATCTCAAACAAAAGGTTATTCTGCTCTTCAATTTAGGTTGATCTTAGGTCGCTCATTTTTCCCAGACCAGTTTTAAAACCAAATTCTTCTAGACGGAAGATCCTCGGCGCAAGACGCTCCGAATTTTGTGTTATCGCGTCTTATTGTAAACATATTACTCAGAGGAAATCACATTGAGGACCGGCAAGAGATGCCGAGTTTACTTAATCTGTGGTTTACTGATTGCCAGTTTCCGGCTTGACTGAACTTCTTTAATTTGGCAATATGTGTCTGGTTTGCCATTTGAAAAACAGGCGGCAATGAGCCTTAGTGCTGTTTGACAGATAAAATATTACAGGGTACTATAAACCACTAAACTAAAACTTCACGAAACTATAACACAATATAAGGTTTGCTGGAAGAGAGCTCTCTTTTAGGGTTAAGTTCGCCGTTGTATTAATTTTCTAGAATAAGTTTTGCATATAGTTTATTGTGCATAAAGTATAAAATAAATATATATCCGATATTTTTTTCTTTGATTGTTGAGAGATACATAGTCTAATCGCTGCCTAAATTGCATTTTGAGTCTGTCCTATCATCATGTCTCGTCCTACGATTGTACATTTTCACGTCTATTTTAGGTATTAGTCCTTCCTTTTCAACTTTAGCAGCTGTATATAAAATCGTATTTGTCCGCGAAGAGTCAGACGAAATATCGAATTATCGGAGAATCGATTGAATTTAATTCCTTCGGTTGTCTCGGCACGGACATTAAATTACCACTTATACTAGTGTATAACCCTGAACGTGCCTCTCTAAATAGAGTCTTGCTATAATCACGCTTTGCGTGGTTTTATTTTGTTCATTGGTGATCGCATTAGGGGTGCTAATAATTACATAATTTATATTAAAAAATATTTTTTTAATAACAACATTTTATAATCGACCAAATTGGAACCCAAACTCGACGTAGTTAAGTTTTTATTTATTATTTTATTTTATTTTAACAATATTTGGGAAATTAACAGCTAACTTAATGAGTATAATGTGACTAAGTACTTAAGGCTAATTAAAAATTTCCACAAAAAGCTACTGAATCTAAATCTATACAAAGTTAAAGGACTACTAACGGTTAAATTATTATAATCTAAAAAGTTGGTACTCAAAATCAAATCTTATATATGTATGTATATAAAAGAAAGTCGTGTTTGTTACAACACTTATAACTCGAGAACGGCTGGACCGATTTAGCTGAAAATTGATGGAGAGGTAGCTTAGAACCAGGAGTCTAACATAGGATACTTTTATCATTTAAACCATTTGACACATAGATTTCCACGGGGGCGAAGCCGCGGGGAGCAGCTAGTTACAAATAATCAAGAAGATGTACCGAAAAATCTGCCACAACTTGCTTCGTTTAGGAGTTTCTATGGCCACCTTCTATCTCTATCATCAGATCAGCTTGATGGTACCATAACATTCTATTAACATCAAATTTACAAACGTACTTATGCCAAATTTCGACTCAATTGGTTGATAAATTGGTCTACAATTCAGTTGCAAGATTTGTCCCCCACACAACATACAAACTAACACAGCAAGCAGAAAGAAGCTTGTAAAATAAACAAAAGGAAGCTACCATCCTTCTTCAAATTACCTCTGCACCAAAGTATTTCAAAATAACTATACGCCAAAAATTAAAAGTACTACAGATAAATACTGGCTCCGCGTTGTCTGAATATTTTCAATAAATTGTATTACGATCTTACCGAGGCTAAATATTACAATTAAATATTTAAGTAGCTTGCAATGTATGTAGTTTGTTTTTTATTTTTATTATTGTTTTTTGTTTTTGATATTTCTTTACCTGTTTGTGTTTGTAATCTACCAACTCTACGTTACCTTATATCTTTTTCTCCATGCCTAGGTTGCCTGGGAGAAATCGCTGTCAGCGATAAGGCCGCCTATTGTAATTTTTATGTGTTATATTTAGATATAAGGTGTTATTTTATAGTTTAAGTGCAATAAAGTGTTAATTAATTAATTAATTCATTCATTCATACAACCTATTTCTGTAAACAGGTTTTCGTATTTCTGTATTGTTGTAATTTTTTAGTCGTTTAAGATAATAATCACTGTTGATTTCAATACAAAAACCCGCGAAAATCAATAACCATTAATGACACACCGATACTTAACCAAAAGCTCGTTTGCAAAATTGAAATTATATTGCAGCTATCGCGAAAGTCAACCTGCAGGTCGATAAAAATCTGTGTCAGCCTGCTGATCAATAATGGCATAGCAAAAGATACCTTATCAATCAGCAAACATTATTAAACTTTAGCGAGTTTCGCTTCGAGTGTATTAAAAAAGTTTACTGCTAGTGCATCCTCTAACTTCGACTATTACCAATGGAGACTTTCGCCGATACACCAGTCTGTGGTAATGGATTGGTTGAATGAAATATAGGCATAGGCACATGGTTAGGGCTCGATTCCCCGGCAATTTTGTATTTCTTTACTACAATTTTTTTTGCAGGTCTAGTTGACTACTTCTTAAATAAGAACTGAACTATAAATATTAATTTCCATCCAGCATTTCCAGTATAAGAGTATTATATATAATGTTATTGGCGCTTTCGGTTGGTATTGATCAGCTGAGCTGCTAGCTTCTTCTAAATTGTTTGTAATCGTAGTAGCCCGTAGTCAGCTCAAAAATACTAGTTCTAACTTCTTTCTATTCCTTTGAATTATTTTCGTCTGTGGTAATGGATTGGTTAAATGAAATATAGGCATATACATAGTTAGGCTCGATTCCCAACAATTTTATATTTACTTACTAAATATTTTTTTGCAGGTCTAGGTGACTTCTTCATAAATAAGAACTGAACTATAAATATTTATTTCCATCCAGCATTTCCAGTATAAATTGTTTGTAATAGTAGTAGCCTGTAGTTAGCTCAAAAATACTAGTTCTAACTTCTTTGTATTCCTTTGAATTATCTTTGTTTATGTACACGTTAATTTATTATTTGATCAGTAGCTTAACAAGGCCAAGTATTTAACATTTATGTACTCATAAATAAGCCATTCGGAAACGAATTATTTCCAGTACATTTTACAACCGATTTTGCTTTAAAGTGTGCTATAATTTGTTGACGATTGTGTAGGTAGAGCAATATAATTTGTATTGTCACGCCAGCGATAATAAAATTGCGACATTTCAGGAAATGGTGTCGTGAAAGTTATTTTGAAACATCAATTAGGTAAAACTTATAAAACTACTCGTATCATGATTATTAGATAGATAGATAGATAATTATTTATTGCACACTAAGTATAAAATGACAGTGTAAAATAAAAACTTAAAAAAACTAGATACAATTGGCGGTATTATCGCTCATGAGCGGAGCTACCAGACAACCATGGATGGATAGGATTATTAGCATTGAAGTAACTTATAACGGTAATTCCGTGATCACAGCGCATGCAACTATGCTAAAATATTGTAGAACCTAAATAACACATCATGGTAAAGATCCCGTTAACTTTATTAACAACTAGCGGTGCGTCCCGGCTTCGCCCGGGTGGTCGTTTGTTTCAGGCATTTTTTTTAATTTTTCTCTTTTTTCTCTCCTGAGAACCATCCTCGTACTTCGAAGAATATTTAAAAAAAAATAATTAGCGAAATCGGTTCAGCTGCTCTCGAGATTCCGCTTAGCAACACATTCAGCGATTCATTTTTATATTATAGAGATATCGAACTAAATTTTTTTGAATTTTCCAATATAATATCAAATCATGGTAAATATCCCGTTATTAATCATAATATAACTGCTTTATTCTACAGTACATCAATGTATGACTGACATACAATATCTAATAATATATTAATATAACTGTCCATGGCCCAAGACGCACATGTCGGTGAGTACCACTATGTAGCAGCGATGCGACCTTGCTATAGTGAATGCATTATTAAAACCCATTCAAGATTTATCCAACGAGTTCGCAGAAAAAATCCCAAGACCAAAATATCCCTGCTCATACCTACCAAAGGGATGACACGACGGTCAAGGTCGAGTAAGAATACAATAACCAGACACCTACCAACATAAGAAGAGATTAATGGAGCAAACTCGTGGGAAGGCACTCGTCATCTCACACGATGACATGACAAAGCTTTTATGGAATTTTTTGGTGGTGTTAATATCCCTGCAAGGCTGCCTTTAGAACCCGTAAGCACTTGCGGCGGAACCGCACGTGATTAAACTGCGTACACCGTTCTTCTAAAATTAAATTCCCGATAGAAAAATAGGGGGTTTATGAGCTTATATGGTGTCTATCTTTGGCATTAGCTCCCAAACTACAATAACCCATTCAATACAGTTTTTTTAATGGACATCGTCGTTTGCTCACCGAGTATTAGTTTGATAAAAACTGGTTTATTGTATTGATTTAACTTGCAGTGAATGATGATTTTTTTAATACATATTTCATTTCACCGTCGAGTTGGAGAGCGACCTTAAGACCTCACGGACGGACTCTTCGCCATTATCATCATCATGAGTCTATATTAGTCTACAGCTGGACATAGGCTTCCCCTAATGAGCCCCATAGCGTCCCGATTTCATCTTCACGGACTAATGCCTGTATTCCCGTTTTACCTACTATTCCCATAAAATAGGTTTCGTTTAGGATAATACGCAATAAACGACGTAGTGCCGTATGGCGGCTCAAAAGGTCGTGTAAATAAATGACGAAGACGAGCGAAATACCAAGTGTAGGGTTTGTCTTTCTTGCTGTATCAGCAAGTTTTAGCATTTACATGTGTACATTCGCTGAAACTGTAGAAGTATTTAATGTATCTGATTGAAAAGCTACACACCAACAAAAACCCGCCTCTCTGCTTAACATAGTAATAATAACTTGAATATTTCGATTGTTTTGAATAAAAACTATAAACCAAACGGCGACGAGTTACAAATAAACTGTTCTATTCTTTATTCCATTCTATAAACCGACTTCGAAACCCTTAGTATTCAACAGTTTTTTTCGGGATAAAACCATAATTTTTTTTATGGGACCACCTCGAAAGCGTCTTCTGAAGGTACAGGTACATTTGCAACAGAATCATCCAAATCAGTTCCCAAGGTTGCCTGGAAAGCGATAAAGCCGCCTTATGTACTTTGTTATTTTTAATTTAGATAATTATAATTTTTTATGTTATTCATTCATTCTTTCATAAAAAAGACTTAGAAATCGACAAACATACACAAAAGACATACAGTCGAAAATACAACCTCCTCCTTTTTTCGAAGTCGGTTAAAAAGAGTTAATTAGTAGAACCAGCTCAGAAAGTACAAAAATACTCACAAAAGGAAATCTTGCTCCCAACACGGGGTCGGGCCCTTCACTGTCACCGTCGTGGACTTGACATTCTGCAGCTTGAGTGTCACGTACGTGTTAAATTGCGTTGCTGCAACAAAAATACACCTTATGATATATGGGACAAGGTTCAAAACATTTTTATTTAGTAGTGCCTACAAGTTCAATTGTGCTGTAAGGGATAATATACCTTAAGTTAAATGTGGTTAGGTGTTTTTCAATCTTAGGTTTGCTAGTTTCGGCTGGGCGTCTGAATGAATCTAAATCTTTTACATTCTTTTAGATTTAGGCTTAGACCGTACTGCGAAATCGTAATCGAAATCGTATTTTTTCTGGCGGTTATATATAATCCGCGTACTGGATCTTAACTTACACGTACCATGTTATTTTTTCGTTTAAGGCGCGATTTCTAAACCAGACAGAATTTTTTATCAATACGCTTAATATTTTAGAATTCAATTAGATTATAACTGTATTTAGAGACTATATTCAGATATTTTATAAGAATTAATATATACAAAAAAATACATGATTTTGGTTACGTAGGGAGGTATTCTCAAATCCTCACCAACTCGTATCACTAGAGGGGTTAAAAGTTGATAAAAAAACATCAATGAGGACGACATAAGGGGTCAGCATTTATAAAAAATAAAAAAATCGCACACATCTTACCGGGTATTCCAACATAGCGCGCCTTTTTCACTGAAACAATCAAACAAAACCATGAGTTGTCAGTTATTACCTTGTCTTCTTGGCAAACAAACGAATACCAAGGAATTTATTTAGCTGTGAAGGAATGCCATACCCATTGCGTTACCTTGCGTGTTACACGTCAGGTTATAAGCTGGGTAAACCGTGGATAAAATGTTGGTAAAGCTAAATTAGAACCAAGTTAACTAGACGCCTGAATTTGGCGCTAAAAAGCCTAGGTAATAAACTGTGGTCGTGATGGACGAATTTAGAATGCTTTCAAATATTCAGGTGTAACTCAGTCTTGCTCCCAACTTGTTTATTTGTAATAGTTACCGATCTCTCACTTCGCTTTTTGTAGTTGAATATAAGGCACTGGTAAATTAGAACCAAGCTCACTAGACACCTAAATTTGGCGCTAAAATGCCTAGGTAATAAACTGTGGTCGTGATGGACGAATTTAGAATGCTTTCAAATATTCAGGTGTAACTCAGTCTTACTCCCAACTTGTTTATTTGTAATAGTTACCGATCCCTCACTTCGCTTTTTGTAGTTGAATATAAGGCACTGGTAAATTAGAACCAAGCTCACTAGACACCTAAATTTGGCGCTAAAATGCCTAGGTAATAAACTGTGGTCGTGATGGACGAATTTAGAATGCTTTCAAATATTCAGGTGTAACTCAGTCTTGCTCCCAACTTGTTTATTTGAAATAGTTACCGATCTCTCGCTTCGCTTTTTGTAGTTGAATATAAGGCACTGGTAAATTAGAACCAAGCTCACTAGACGCCTGAATTTGGCGCTAAAATGCCTAGGAAATAAACTGTGGTCGTGATGGACGAATTTAGAATGCTTTCAAATATTCAGGTGTAACTTAGTCTTGCTATTTATTCCAAATAAGAATTTGGAATAGTTACCGATCTCTCGCTTCGCTTTTGGTAGTTGAATATAATCAAATGTATCTGAAACCGCAGTGAACACCACAAATATGTATAATTGTACTACTGTGTGTTTCACCCGCGTGGTGATAATTTTTTTGGGTAATATACAATATATCTTTATAAATTGTAGTATTCTGATGTATAAGCTATATTATTGTAAAGTTTCATTATAATCCATTCGGTAGTTTTTACGTAAAAGAGTAACAAACATCCATCCATCCATCCATACTTACAAACTTTTGCGTTTATAATATTAGTAGGATAATATTTGTGGTGTTGTTATGCTTGTCATTGCATCGTTACGATTGCGGTTCACGCTGGTTTTGATACCGGGTAGACAGGTATTTTTATAACGATGCTTAATGTTCCAGATTTAAATACAGTCATAAATATATTTATTAGTAGCCAGTATTAAGAATATTCTGTTCCTTTGTGAAAATTCAGATATACTAAAAAACTGGATTTTGTTTTAGTTTTGTTTATCCCATGTGAACTGATTTATGGGCTAAGTAGCCAAAAAAAGTTAGCCCAAACTGTTCAGTAGGTTTGGCGTGAAGAAGTAAGAAAAATATCCATCCATCCATCCAAATATCCAAACTTACGTATTTATAATATTACGAGTGTGTAATTAGTGTGGTGTTTATTTTCTCGTTATGTCGTAGCAGGCCGTAGCTAATTTCGAAGCAGTTCTAAGCAGCTACTCAAAGCGTAGCGGACAATTTCCCTACAAACCATTTGTTGCCTGCCAAAGTTTAGAATTTCAAAACAGTACAGCTAATCTCCCGAGGGTTGCCTACGCAAAAACTTGAACTACCCAGCAATCTGTATCAATTTATCAACTGGCAACCCGCCCCTCCAACTTCTACAAAGTTAGCTCATTGAAACGGACCACTTCTGAGTGTCACAAAAACTTTAATTCGAAATTTGGATAGACTGTGTGTGGCGTAGAATGTTTAGTTTGCTTTGGTCGAAGTCTGGTAGAAACTACATACGAATAAATAATTATTGTTTCAGTTAAAGCCCTCGCTTGATAGTCGACCACTATACGTATGAGATATACGACCTCTGTGGCGCGGTGGGCGAAGATCTGCCTGCTACGCAGGAGGTTGCGGGTTCGATTCCCGCCTCGGGACTAATGTTCGTACGATCTGCAGATATTTGTTCCAGGTGCTCTGGTCATTTTCGGTGTATAATAAAAAAAAATCGTAGTAAAGAATTGTATTATGTATATCAGTCATCAAGTAACCATAACACAAGCTCTGCTTAGCTTGGGGCTAGGTGAGAAGAAAAATAATATACTGTGAGAAGGTGCATGAGAGGACCGTTTCAGCTCTGCTTAGCTTGGGGCTAGGTGTTGTGTGGTTTGTACAGCATTATTAACGAGCTATCCTCGCATAGCTCGTTAATAATGCTGTACAAACCAGAAGGAAGAAGAAAAATAATATACTGTGAGAAGGTGCATGAGAGGACCGTTTCAGCTCTGCTTAGCTTGGGGCTAGGTGATGTGTGGTTTGTACAGCATTATTAACGAGCTATGCGAGGATAGCTCGTTGGGGCTAGGTGATGTGTGGTTTGTACAGCATTATTAACGAGCTATGCGAGGATAGCTCGTTAATAATGCTGTACAAACCACACAACACCTAGCCCCAAGCTAAGCAGAGCTGAAACGGTCCTCTCATTCACCTTCTCACAGTACATTATTTTTCTTCTTCCTCGAAGAGAAATATAATACTGGCCTTTTCTCAAAAATGAATACACACTTAGAAGACGCACATTTTGGTGTTAGTCTTGTATTAAACTTTTTTCTCGCTCACTCCAAAAACCAGCAATATTCTGAAATACCCAGATACCCCTAGGTATTTGAGATAATAATTCATATAAACGGTTTGTATAAGCTCCGTAGATATAAACAAACATTTCTTAACGTTAGATAAAGTTATATAACGTTGGTTAAAGTTATAAAGCTTACAAATTCTCGTAACAACACAAAATGAAGCACCATTTAAAAGCCTCCACAGGTTTAGGTGACCCGTTTGGAATGTTCCCAAAATACTGACCACAGAGGCGTGCCTTTGTCCAAAAGAATGCGAGTAGACGAGTTATATAAAAACAGGAATGTCAAATATTCCAGTCCGACATGGTTAGACCGTGATGTCATCGTTAAAATTAAAATGGGACCTATGTTTGATAAAAAATAATCAGTTTTTGAAGAAAACTTCTTTAAGCGCGTTGAGAACTTTTTGGGCGAAAATAAAATCATTGAACTCGCGTCACCGTCACCGAACGCTTTCCTAACTGTGTATATATGTGTACTTTTTGGATGAATAAAAAGCGTGAAACTCGCGTCATCGTCGCAGGACGCTTCCCAGTATAAATCATTACATATTTAGTATAAAACAAAGTCGCTTACCGCTGCCTGTCTATCCTTATATTTGCTGAGATCTTTAAAACTACGCAACGGATATTGATGCGGTTTTTTGTAATAGATAGATTGATTCAAAAGGAAGGTTTATAAACTATTTGCCAAATTAATTTCCACGCGGGCGAAGCCGCAGGGCGCAGCTAGTCCCAGTATAAATAAAATATAAAATTAATTAGTTTTCACTTCTATCGGCAGTCCCCAAAGACTGCCCCGCATGATTTTTTTATCAAACAACAACTGAGAACAGTTTAGGTAGATTTTATTTGTGTATTGTTTTCCTCCTAGCTGAATTTCAGCTACAGAACCTTCGCTTACCGCGTCACAGAGGTCGTCAATAGACGAATAAAGATCACCATTAAACGATTACCTCTACTTGATAAGATAGCAATGTACATATATCGTTAAAAAGCCCAACGGGCAAAAAGTCATAAGCTTTTTTAAAAATAATGTAATGTACGAAAGACACTACAGCGTGATTTCCCTATGAAAATGTTCGCAACAAGAACGGTTAGCTATCTACTCGTTTTTACAGCTAAAAATATAGGATTCCTAGGTGGTAAAGAGGTTTATTTTACGACCTGACCCATTTTGATAGCACTAGAATCCAATGCTATTCATCCAGTAGAAACTATTTTTATTCGAGCATAAAATAGAATAGTCTACATTGGTTGTGCGGTAGGTTCTCAAATAATTTTATTCAAAATATACGTACATATTACTTTCAAGAGTCTGTATGGTTTAAAGGAAATATAGCACTCTGATGCTTGATATTTGAAAGTATGTAAGAGTCTTAAGAGTCCCACCTCTATTTTAAAAAGAGGTGAAATTGTTAGAGTTAGAGTGCAAAGGTCAACAGGAAGAGTGATTGCTCAGTTTAGCTTCCTCGGGGATAATAAAAATTACGAGGGAATTTCGCAGTCAAATGCCTTGGCGAGGAAAGTCGTCTGTTTTGACTGCGGGTATGTACACAAGTACCTGTTTAAATATTTAAAGCGGTGTCCGGGTTGAAGTTTATCAAAAGAAGTATGAAGGTAGGTTTAGTAAAATCCAATGGTAGTATAGACTGTAGACTTAGAGGTTTAGCAGGTTTCATAACATATGTACAACATTGATTTAGTACCAGAAAAACCTATTTACCTAAAAACTATTGCGTCTTACTACTAGGTACTACTTACTCTGCTACGTTTTTGAAAATACATTTTTTTTATTGGTTTCTTAGAAAATACCTGTAATAAGATAAGCCTGAACGAAAATAACATTTCGACTCCCATTAATAAAAGGGTCACAAGTGTCAAAACCACAAAAAATAGGAACTGTATTAAAAATGTGATTTAACTTTGATTTTGTCACTGATAAAAATAACAAAAGGCTCTCGTATTGTACTTGTTTCTCATTAATAACTACAAGACACGCAATGGAAAGCTTTTGTAAACCACTGAAACACGCCGTCCCTATCTTTCAGACTAAAATGTGAAGGACAACGATTTATTTTAGCGCTATTTTCGCATTATTTTTCAACGGCACAGTTAAATTCATGAACATTGTAATTTATGCCAACTACATATTAATAGTAACCTATTAATTAGTTTTCTTATATTATATACCTACAACTGTAGCAAAAGTAAGTTTTGAATACAGTTAAAATGCCCGTGGTTGGAAATTTTACGATTTGATGACTCGAAGCCGAACGTGACTCACAGAAAGTGAATCATGTTTTTACATTACCAAGGCAATAGAGTATTTATTTAGCAAAGAAAGACAGCCATTAGCTTTATGTTTCCACATTTTATCCATCATTGTTCGTGTTTTAAGGCTAACAACAAAACTCTTTCAGTGCAAAAAAAAAACATTACCTTAAAGACGCCTACTGAGTTGAAGAATTTGCGAATGAACAAAAAAGGTCTCTTAAGTTTATTTATGGCTTGTACCAGCAGCCTTCGCAAACGGCATCATAAAAAGCTATAAACAACGAACATTTTATCTAGCATTTTACCGCAGAGATCCCGCCTTTTTTCATTTTCGTTAGTTTTGTGCTATATGACTTTTATTTTTTACATCTGACTTTATGCTTGACATCTGTCATTTGTTGCTTCATTGTCATTGTTGTCATGTAGCCCATGTGGTCTGACATAAAGATCATTATTATTATTATTATTTACGTCGATAAGTTTTGTGGATTCTGCAAAACTGTGGTATAGCAAGCCACTAGTATCTATTCGAATGTCGCCAAAAAAACCTTTACCAATTTGACAGCACTTAATGTTGCCTCTCATAACGATCGAAATATAAAGGATGGCATATTTTTTTGTCAACCCGGAAGTTTAATTGTTTTGGAATATGAATGGATCGTGCAGCGGTTGCGTTTTTTTATTTCTTAAAGCTAAAATATTATTGTGTCCCGTAAAAGGCCCGTTGTAAAAACCCTATCGTTGTTTGCAAAAAGCCCGCCTCTCGACCCTTTTCAACAGAAACTCAAGCACTAACTGAAAATGACCCTGGAAATTGAAATCTGGGGTTTACCCTCCATTTTTCATGTTGGTTGAGCGTTTCGTTTTCAAAAACCATAATATGGGTAAAAATAAAAGTAGATAAGTTATCTTTTAAGTAAGAAGGTAAATAATAATAATAATGCTGGACAATCCACACATCACCATTTAACCCCAAGCTAAATAGAGCTTGTGTTATGGGTATAAGATGACTGATATACTTAATAGAATACATAACATGGATAGATATTTTTTTATAATGCATAGAAAATACCCAGAACACGTGGAGTAAATATTTGCAGATTGCACATACATTTGTCCCAAGGCGGGAAGGAAGCCCGTTACCTCCTGCGTCGCAGGCGAATATTCGTTGGCCGGGCCACAAAGGTCGTCAAAAATAAATTTTCATTTCAAATGGTGTTGATGTGCATTTTTCTAACAAAAGATCGAAAGCTTTTCTTTAATTTCTTAATCGTCTTCATCATCATCATCATCAGCCTATATTAGTTCACAGCTGGACATAGGCCTCCCCGAATGAGCGCCATAGCGTTCTGTCTTAAACCCATATAATCATTGTTCAATCCAAGTTCGTACTATTTATACTCACTTCATTATAAATTAAAACGAATGATGTGGATTAATTTGAACATAAAAAAACTTTCGCTTACGAGATTGGGCTCGTCAAAAATTAAGGCTTCTGGTCTCTTTATATCTCCGAATGGCAGGCAACACTTGGGCACTTTGCCAAATTCATATTGCAACAATTTTAACTTCAGTTACAGTCATAATTAAATAACGGGGAACCTCCCGCTAGTTATACTAATATGCTGAATATATTGAGCAAATAAATAATACAATTTAACTCTATGGGAAAAAGCACCTTGTTATCTCCAAAAATCTTCCCTGAGCGACGGCGTTGCGGGGCGTAATGTAACTTGTCACTAAATGCCCATTCAAATTTTTGCTTATTCCTTTGTTGAACTTAGGTAATAATAAGATAAACTAGGTGGCGGCGCTAGTGTGCCTCGGGGTACCGCTGTAACTAACTGTACCAAATCTATATTTTGGATTCCCTATTTTAAAACTGGGGTGCTCGCAGAAGCTTTAATATTTGTTTGGCTTTAAAAGAGGCTTGAAAAAAAGAGGAAACGTGCGATCACAAAACGGACTCCCTTACATTAGGTACGCTTTTTGCATACAAAAGGTTTATAAGCCGACCTTTATCTCAATAAAAACCAAATGTGTGCAACAGAAAAAGTACCCGGAATCTTCGGCAGCAAACGTCCCTTCGTGGAATACATGTCCCTATAATAACATGGCTCACCATATGTGCCATATGTGTTTACAGCTCATTTTTTTTCTGATAAACTTGATGAGTCGTAAAACCTTATCATTTTCCTCATTTCCCAATAGTATAACCCGAAAAACTAGCCAACAGTCTCATAATAAAGTCGTCTCGTCTTATCGAACAAGAACCGACTTACTATCTCGTCTCGTCTTACTCGTCTCTCCGTAAAATCACGACAAACCCCAATCCGTTGTAGATTTATGAAGGAACTATGAAGTAATCTGTGACTGGATATTGTAAAGCGACAATAAATTGCAGAGCGGTAATAAATTTGGACCCGGGGACTACACTATGAATCCTTAAGGGTACAGTTTTCGCCTGAACTGCAAGATTCTTCGGCATCTTTCTTATATCCGACGGGAACTCGTATTCCTACACAATATATGTTATCCATTGTTCTTGTCTTATTATTATCCTTTGCAGTGTATGATCTTTCCATAGTGTGTGATAGATAATAAAATTGGAATAGATATTAAGAATTTATAGAACTTAACGAAACAACAGGTGGAAAAATAAATATATATGAGAAGAAGATAAAAGCCTGTTCTCGTTCCAAATTTTTTTGGTGACATTATTTTGCTATAAAACTCTTCTGCGATTCGATTACTTTTGAAGAATTCGCATAACTGCCGATATAGATCAGCAACGTTGTACCTTTTCTAATGCGATTTCCATATTTATTATCATCACGTACATTTTCTAAACGGTGCGCTGAAAAAGCTAACTTCCCCTTAAAATCGATATCAACTCGCGAAAAGGTTTCCAACAACCGTCCCAAATGATCGTTTGCGTTTTATCACAAAATAATGTAGGTACATTTTATATTGATTTTCTACCAAGAGATTTATAATGTTGAAACTTGAAAAAGGGTTTTTGAAATGACTATTAGCTGAAACTAGATCAGTTACATCTAGGTTTCAAAATGGAAATATCTACTATGGAAATATAATAGGTATTATTATATAGCTTTTAGTGCAATAAAGTGTAAAAAAAAGTGTAAATTCATTCAATAGACAATTTTTATTCTCGGACTAGCCAGCGTTTTATTTTATGCCTGTTGTGTTTATTCCCGGTACCTATTTTAAAATATAATGAAAATATCATTAATTTCAGACCTAGCTATTGCTCGGAGTTTTTTTTTTATAAATAATGCTGGACAATTCACACAGCATTATCTAGCTCATGGTAAGCAGAGCTTGTGTTATGGGTACTAGATAACTGATATACATAATACAATACATTACATAGATAGATATTTTTTATTATACATAGAAAACGACCAGAACACCCGGAACAAATATCTGCAGATCGTACACACAATTGTTCCGAGGCGGGAATCGAACTCGCAACCTCCTGCGTCGCAAGCGGACCTTCGCCCACCGCGCCACATCGGTCGTCATTTTTCTTTAGGATATCCGAAAGAGAACCAAGGCAATCAACATCGCTAAAAGAATTAGCAAGCTGAAGTGGCAGCCGGGCCGCCCATATCGGGTGAAAAACCGACGTGTTCTTGAGTCGAGCTGAAGACAGGGCGCTATGGTGCTCATTAGAAAAGGCCGGTATCCAATAGTGGACTAACATAGGCTTATGATGATGATTACTAAGAACATACCCATAAGTGAACTAAAATTTAGGTACCACCATCGACTGCGTACGTAGTCGATGGGTACCACCTACACAAGTCTGCCAAATTTTGGTAGGTATAGGCCTTATAATAAATTTAAATTTCCGGGTTCGAAATTTCGTTATAGCTGAAAATGAGCTTATTTCTTTCGGTAAGATTTATAGCTTGCAAAGTCACGGTTGAAGGCGAATGCGGATGGGGTCGAGAGGGGCCTTATAACGCATTGGAGGTGGGTGAGAAATGAATGGCGGTAGGCAAGCCAATAATGTAGGTAGGTATGTTCTTAGCCGCCTTCTGATTTCATTGTAATGGGTTTCGATTATTTTTAGAAAAGGTTTAGGAAAAGGATTCCATAAAAGAGTATAATTGAAGGACCTACTTTAGGTAAAGTAACAGGTCTACTGGAGTAAAAACTCGTGATATATTCACATTCTATATTTGAACACTAGGTCACAGAATAACTATATTACCTGGTGCGAGAATAGCCGAACTCGTCAAAAATAGCGCAGCGTTACATTCTCTTTGGTCAAATACTCCGACAGAATTTAGAACTTTTTATATATAAATCCGTTTTCTAATTTAAACACGAGGAGACAAGTTTTATGTTTATAAAGTCTCCGACAGAATTTGAAAACAGAAGTTTCGTTCTGCCCCAGGTTTGACTGATATACCTACAGTGTTTCCCACGTCAGATTTCATGTCTTCCTTTAATTTTATATGTAATGTTTAGGAGACAGATTTGATACTAATGATTGACCCTAACGATCGGTGGAACAAAGATACAATGTTATTTTAAGGATAGATTTGATTCGGGTTCGATTACCGGATACAGAGTAAATTTTCAAAATTGTTTGAAAAATGCTGTTTTACAATACAATTAATTATTACATACAATAAATTGAATTAAATTAAAATAAACAAATAAAAATACTTTACAGATACAGATATTTACAGAAATACATTACATGCGACAAGTACAACGGGTGGCCTTATCGCTTAGAAGCAGTCTCTTCCAGACAACCTTTGTATGTTTTAATTATTTTTATAAATCAAGAAATATTTTCTCTCAGTTAAACTTCCTACCTCAAATATATCTAGTACTTTCCCACAATTTCCCGTGACCATGGGACACATTGTTTAAGTGGTAGTGTATTATTAATGCTAGCCTTATAATTAGACTGTCTATCGTTCGACCAAGGCTGAAAGTTTTAAACGGACCCGTGGATTTAAAGTTTAAGTGGATTTTTATCGATGTTTTAGGTCTACAATTACATTTGATTTGTTCACTGAAGTAGCTGCTACATTTGGTATTATGTCACAAAGATTTCTCATGTAATTATTCAGATTCAGATAATTGATTGTCATACTTCATACACATAATAAAATCACAATAATGTAACTATGTAAAATTAAATCATGAGACTATGACTCGTCAAACACGATATAGATACAATAGAGATAGGTAATGTAGAACAATTTTGCTGTAAAGGGGCAGTAGAGAAAGTATAAAAAATATGCTTTATTCTAAGGTTCTTAAACCTATCACTATTATTTAGACGACCGATGTGGCGCGGTGGGCGAAGGTCCACCTGCGACGCAGGAGGTTGCGGGTTCGATTCCCGCCTCGGAACAATTGTGTGTACGATCTGCAGATATTTGTTCCGGGTGTTCTGATCGTTTTCTATATATAATAAAAAAAAATAAAAAATATCTATCTATGTAATGTATTGTATTATGTATATCAGCTATCTAGTACCCATAACACAAGCTCTGCTTACCATGGGGCTAGATAATGCTGTGTGATTTGTCCAGCATTATTTATTTATTTATTATCTACACTATTTTTAGATAAGGTGATTCTACGAGGACGTCAGGTAACCCAAGAGTGATTTCTATAAAAGTAGCAAAGCGATTGCGTCAAATTAATATTTGATTAAGATATAATTATCTACTCTATCTACAATATCCAGATAGACTAACGCACGTCAAGAGTAAATGTGTTGAAATTCAAGGTTAAATTGAATCAGTTTGTCAGGAGTCCGACGTGAATTGCTGAGCTAAAAAATATTTCTTATGATTACGCCATTTTGTGTCATTCACGTCTATAGATATTCAATTAGGCTTAAAAATAGAAATAAAGAGGTCACATGTCACACGTATAACTTACATTTAAAGCCAATACATACTTGTTTAAATAATTTATTTAGTTTCCTAAGCCCGTAGTGAAAAAAATGTCGGCGTTCATTTTGTGATTGTTGTGTGGGCAATTTTTTTTAATTCACGTTTTGTTTAACCGACTTCAAAAAAGGAGAAGGTTCTCAATTCGACTGTTTTTTAATGTTTGTTACCAAAAACTTTCTATTGAGTGAACCGATTTCTTTTTTATTTCTTTTATTTTTAGTGGTCCCGTTTCAATATGGTCCAGTTTTGAAAATGGCATCTATGAGAAAACCATAAGTCTTAAATTTGCATTAAGGATGTGCGCGACAAATGGACGAATAACTCAATATCACGCCAACCGATTTCGATGATTCTTTTTTTTTAAACCCATTATTTAGGAAGTAGAAGACAGTTTAAAGTTGAGTTGAGCGGCGTGGGTGCCATATCTCCTTTTCGTGCGTAGCATGTGTCTGTAGACTATGACACATGTAATTTTTTTTGCAAAACGAAGCTAGACACACGTCCGTGCGTGGCAGTGGTACAGCGCCTATACGCAGATTTATGTGTCTATTTATTATTAAAGAGCATTCCTAAAGCCAGTTTATTAGTCCTATCTACTGCCACATTTTGCCAGAAGCTGCTCGACAGCCATTATAAGTTTATTGTGAACTTGACGCTAAATAATTGCTGGTGTAATTGGCAGTTTGGTAAGTCATTTGATTTTCTGAATTTTGTTTACGATAGGTATATAACAGTTGTTATGTAACTATCGTAATATATAAGCGATAATAATTTGATTATTATGAAAAAAACAAAAACTAACCACCGAATCCTTAAATTTTAAAATGTATTTAAATTTTGCGGGACGGAACCACCTTAGGATGATTGTGTATACAAGAGCAAAAGAATTTTCGAAATCAGTAGATACTATATAAAATTGACGGAGAAATCAACGAACATATGCATGTACATTAATAAAAACATACATAGAACCTCCACCTCTTTTTAAAGTCGCCTAAAAACAGTTTGTGAAAAATAAGTAGGTACTCATGCTAGGCTCATGCGATGGAATACGCAATATGATAATATTGCGTAATCTTGGCATGGTACTTGCAAGTTGCCTTTGTTTTTAATTTTGCGAACAGAAATTGACGGCAGATTATGATGGCAGGGATGATGTACATGCGAATTAACTTAGGTACGTAATCTGTGGTCTTCAACGCAGGATGTCGCGGGTCCGATTCCCACTACACGAAAATATTTATTTCGGGTCTCGGTGTTTATGTATGACGGTTCTATGCATAATAATAAACTTGCAATTCCTCACAACAGTGCGCTGGCTTAAAACAAACGTTCTTTGTAATTCACAAATCCAATGCTAATCTAATACCGATCGAAAACTCCACAAAAAGTTTCCCAGACTAAAAATATCAGATATCGTAGCGTGCTTGTACGCTGTTAAGCCAAGCTTGCAAAGCAGGTATTGTGCTTAACATTTACCTACCAACCTAAAAGGTATCTACTAACTTTATGTAGATAAGTGATGGATAATATCTTTTCTGATATTTACTTAGAGCTGTTAAATAAATAAATAATGCTGGACAATTCAAACAGCATTTATCTAGTCCGAAGCATAGCAGAGCTTGTGTTATGTATTGGTAACAGATAACTGATATCTATATTATTTATTCTCTATACAATATATATATATATATATAAAAGAAAGTCGTGTTAGTTACACTATTTATAACTCAAGAACGGCAGAAACATTTGGCTGAAAATTGGCGCGATAGTAGCTTAGAACCAGGAGACGGACATAGGATACTTTTTATCACTTAAAACAATTGACACATAGATTTCCACGGGGGCGAAGCCGCGCGGCGCAGCTAGTAGGTATATATAAAAAGATCCCTTATTTCTCCTAGTCACGCTATAAGTTAAGAACAGCTTTACTGATTTCATTCATGTTTTTTGTTTGCCTAATACTTCGTAGAAGGATATTACTTACATTTAAAAATATTAAGAAATTTGCAATTTTTCATATTTTTCAAAGTGCGGGCGATGCCGCGGGGCGCAGCTAGTACATTATACAATACATTACATAGATCGATATTTTTTATTATACATAGACAATGATCAGAACACCCGAAACAAATATACAGATTCCAATCCCAAATATAATGTATAAGTAAGTACCGATGTTCTTTGTTTATGGAACATCAAAAAGAGTTTTTGTGTAGAGGGACAATGTCTTTATACTGGCTGATGATATCAGACGAAAAAGAAAATGAAAAAAGAAGGTAAACATTGAAACACAAACTTGAACCAGCGAAAAGTTCAGCGAAATTTGTTTTAAATTCGGGTTCGAAAACGAACACTAAACATAATTATTAAACTAGTGGTACTACTATACAAAAAAACTTGATTGTACACCATATGCAGATCATTATAAAAAGACAATACATGCGACAAGTATTTACAATGAGTAGGAAAATCAATAGGCTAAATTATATGTATGTAATTCTTGTAATTCTTTTATGTACACTAAAAACTTACAAAATAACTTAACAAAAAAAAGATCGATGCGAGCTTAACCCTAACAAAGAGTTTTCTTACAGCAAAACCTTAGGTTTAAAAGAGAAGCGATAGAACAGATAGAGGAAGTGTACAAAGAAACAAATTAGACGAATGGTATAATACATTATGGGATGAGATTATAATATACATACATAAATTAAAATATCAATAGCTAAATAAACCTAATAAATAACTTCAGTTTTAAAGTAAATAAAAAATAATAATTAAATATGTACATATATATATATATATATACATAGATAGATAGTTTTATGATAATAAGAAGTGTTTTTTTTAATTTGGTTTTAAATATGTTCAGCGATGGACTGGCTCGAATATCATGGGGGATAGAGTTCCACAATCTAGCCGCTTGCCCGGCAAAAGAACCTCCAGGAGTACTGGAGAGACGGAGTGAGACTGCTGTTCTACACGGCACACCGCGGGGGACAAGGAACTCAAATCGTTCACGAAGGTATGAAGGAGAAAGGGGATTATGGAGAATAAAGTAGAGATAGGACAGAATGTGAAGATCACGTCGCCGTCGTATGGGCAGCCATTTCAGTTTGGATCTAAAAACAGACACATGGTCGAATTTACGTAATCCGTATATGAATCGGATGCCCAAATTCTATTCAGCTTATTCCATAGTTCCTCCGTCGCTTCCAGGAAACAAACATCGGCGTAATCGAGGAGAGGGAGTAGAAGACTCTGGGCAACGATGATTTTAGTCTCGAAAGGAAGGAAAACGTAACAATTAATTTTGCAAATTGACATGTAGGAAACATACAATTTTGCAAAACTATATGTAGGTAACTTAATATAATTTGCCCAAGTGCACTAATGAACCTATTACCACAGCAGCCTCACACTAGAGCCTTAATAGGTATACCAACTTGTATCAAGTTTGTAAGTTAGGCCACAACTTGCGAGTCCATTAATTAAAACAACGCAGTCTCAGCTAAATTAATCTTTCTCTGTGATCGAAGATAAGAATCTTATGTATTTAAATTATAACTTTTTGAATTATGAGCGCGGATTTGCGGATCTTTATGGAGATTATTTTAAATAATGGAATTGATTTAGAGGTTCATCTAGTCCGACCCTCCCCTAAATCCCAAATTTACATGTATCTTAATATTTCTCACTTCAATTCACGAATTTTTTTCCGATGACAATTTAAAACAAAAAACTGAAAGTGTACTAGCTGACATACCTACAGATTAAATTAGTAAGTACCTACCTAATCATAAATATGATTGTTTAGAATTTTAATCATTTGATGAGAACCCAAAAATTATTGTGCCCTGACAGGGTTTTTATGCATTGTGTACCTGCCTACTAAGACTACACCTAAGAAACTACCTGTATGCATGAAATTACAATGAACGATATGAATATGAATATTTATTTACCCATAGATGTCGCTGCTAAAAGCGACCAATTTGTAGATCGCTAGGTATATAATATCTTAGTCATATGAATCATTATATGACTAAGATATTATAAATAGGATAGGTACTGCAGATGAATATAATTTTTTATTGATGCGGTATTCTAATATTGGTACGCTACTCCAGAGGCGACGCGACGGCCGCGCGTTAAATACGCGCGAAACAATCGCGGCGAACACGCCCTTTCTGAACAGGCTGTTTAGTATACGCTGTTGGTATTCCTTTTTAAATAAATAAAGAAATATTACTGAGCATTTGTGTTTTGCTTTCAAGGTAACCTATTAGCGAATTATTAAACCTGTTAGAAGCATAATCACGTAGAACGGTTTAATTTCGAATAACAGACCGCGCCATTATTTCTGAGAAAGCAACAAAATGTAGAAAACAAAGAATTTTGAACGTAAAAGAATCGCACCCGTTGTTTCGAACTGCAGACTGATTTGAGGCTTAAAGTTGGAGCAATAAGGGTGAATATGGCAACAGTTGGTTTGGAAGTTTTCGTAATATAGAGGAAGGTGATGGCAGGGAGCCAACGGGACTGCCATGTCTACCTATTTAGGCTTTCCATCGACATATTAAAATAATCTCATTAAATTCGTATTAATCATAATTATAAATACTAATTTGACGGGTATTTTTCGCTTTTAATTACCTGTAGTGGTAACGTCAGTCATCCCGTGATCACGACAGTGTGTAAACCTGTTGAAAAGTCGGGAAAATAGGTAAATAAACGCGAAAAATACCCGTTAAATTTTTAATTATAATGATGTTTCAGACTGCGTCAGCTTAATCAAGTTTTCGTATTAAACAATATGTAGGTAACAAACAAATAATAGAAATAAATTAGAATTAGTATTTACAATTGACATTTTTTATTGATAAAATGTGTGTAATCATATCATTTTGCAAGAAGAAGAAGTATAGTCTTATAGCACAAGTAAAGCGCAAAATCAGAATATCGTACATTTGTAGTTAAAGTCACAAACAAAATATTCTCTCAAGGGACCAAAACTTATATTACAGTATAAGTTTTGGTCCCTTGAACATAATTTAAATTCAATGAGAATTAGGTTCTAATTCTCATTGAATTAGTATTTATTCATGATATATTATGGCAATAAACAAGGTCTTATAATTTAATGGAACCCACACGGTGTGAGAGTCCGACTCACACTTGACGTTTTATTTTTAAATTTCAACCAAGTACCTATTACTACTACTATGATATGATTACAATAGGGTTACCAGTGGTGCTTTAGCACCTATAACCCCTAAAACCAAAGAACAATTATAGCAACATAGAGTGACTATAATCAAAAAGAAAGCTATAGCTAACCTATTTGTGCACTTATCGCTAACACTCGAAGCGATAAAGCATACAGACCCATTCAGATACTATAATATTAAAAGCAAACAGAGTGCAACAACACCATGGATATTAGGGCAAGTGCACACTGACGACAGGTTAAAAAAAATCAATGGAACATCCATGTTCAATCCAATGATCCTATCCATCCACGGTTGTCTGGTAGAGATCGCTCTTGAGCGATAAGACCGCCTAATTCTTGCATATTTTGTGATTTTTGTGTTGCTTGTTTTATTTTCAAGTGTGCAATTAAATATATTATCTATGTTCGTTCGCACACAATCTCACCTGATGGAAAGGTACGACGTGGCCGACGTTGTGTCGCAAAGGTCTAGACACCTATTCTCTCTTGTTAAGAATAGTCTCAGTACTTAGCCTGCTTCGTCCTCTGTACTATATATTTGAAAAAATTACATCAACCCAACTTCGCAGGCCTTTTTCCGGAATAAAAGTAGAACGCCTATATGATACCAGGTCTTTATGAAATACTTATGATATTTTGATATTAAGTACTTACCTGAAAATATTCCGGAAGTTTTTGAAATGTATTATTTTACTAATATCGATGTGTGCTTTCTGAACTTAGACTTATTACACATTACATTTTAAAACCGTTTTTTTCTTACGCTTTTTGAAATATTTTAAGAGAAGTTGAAAAAATACCGTTTACCGAACTCTGGCGCGAGCGGCAAAGATACGAGGTGCCTACGTTGAAATTCAGAAAGAATATATCGAAATCTATAAAATTACCCATTTCAAAACTCGAGGAAAACTTTCCAGGTAAAATACCGCGAAGAACCGATGGCCGCTATCGGTAAACGGTAAACGTAGTGTAGGACGCCCTCCGACCAGGTGGGATGACAACCTGCGAAAGACTGCAGGTAGATGCTGGATGCGGCAAGCTGAAGACAGGGCGGTATGGCGCTCATTGGGGGAAGCCTATGTCCAGCAGTGGACTGCTATAGGATGATGATGAAACTACCAAATAGCTGGGTCAAACGTTTGTAAAGTAAACGTATTTTTTTTTATTTATATTGCCGATAAAACTAAGCTCTTTACATAAAAGTGTCGTTTTACAATATGTACAAAGCCTAAACTTTCTATAGTCCACGCGACTAAAACCGCGAGCGGATAGCTAGTCCAGTAATAACTTCACAATCTCATTTATACTCAACTCTATCGAACTGAATACCATTATCTGAAGTTGATGAGACGCAAACAATAATCAAATATTCAAAAAGTATTTTACATGCTGAGTGAGTTTGTTTCGCCGGATTCATAAAATATGATGTTTTAGTGATTGAAAGCTTCGTGTACTTCTGTTAGTTTTCTCTTTTAGATCTGTGAATATTCAGGGGGAATTTGTAAATAAATAATAGGTATATTTCTACCAACGCTATATCATAGAATTACTATTTATAGGTATATCTCGCTAGACCAAGTTCGGTCTAGCGAGCCATATTAGAGCTCATGATAGAAAAAATCCGTGATTACTTAGGGTCGCCGTCATAGAAATCGATGAGGAGGCCTATATACATATTATAATATATAGGTATATGTATGTAGAAACTAACAATCTAACAAGGCAAAGGTTTCTTGTTCGCTTCTTTAATTATAAGTACTAACATCTAGTTATAAGCAAACTAACACCATGGATTATTATTATCTTTATAAATGAATTTAATTATTATAATTATTATTTACTTTACCTCAAAAAGATTGAAGTGAACAAAAAATCTAATTGATCAATTTTTTTCCTAGTTTTACTTATGGAATTTTAAATTTGTGATACGTCCAATAGTCATGTAGGTATAAGGGAAATAAAGCACTTTGATGTTTGATATATGGTGATATTTATGGCTACATACTAACCCTTTGTTCGGTATAGGACAGGTTCTAGATTGGACAGATTCGTAATTCGGCAGATTCGCTACTCGACAGATCGTGAATTGGGCAGATTCTTGGATTTGACAGTTGGCAGGAAATTTACACTTGTACACAGAATACTGATCTGATACTGATCAATGCAAAAGCTGAGTAAATCGAACTAGAGTCTGACTACCGGATGATGAGATTGAACTATATTCCAAGTTTGGCCAATTAAGGGCTACCATTATTTTCTATAATCATTCAGCACACCACGTGGCTAAGTTTCATGGCATAGCTAGTATCATACTGTTCACTATGGCGCATCGACCCCGTAGATTTTGGCAACCGCCCCAATAGTGTGCCATAGACGTCCATTGCCGCCTTCATCCTTGAGGCCACAAAAATATTCAAGTTCCTCCGTCCAGTTCTTGCTCCGGTGATTCAGCGACCTAATGTGGATCTGAGCTTCCGACACAATACTTTTCCAGGAATCTCTGTGTTCAGGTAAACCGACCACGCAGCAGATATGCATTTTAGCTGCGCTTGCAACTGAATGTCTATTTGCTCGCGGTTACCTAAACTCAGTTTGCGATCGACCGCCTTCGTCGCGGGTTCAAACTATTACTAACTTTTAACCATCTCATATCATTTCTACCATTTTTAGTGTCTTGTGAATATAGTCAGTACCATAAACCAGTACTTTCCTTGACCACTTACCGAACACCTTACCAAATACCAATCTCAAAGAGCTGTTTAGAGATCAACCATCTACCACAACAACCATAACTCTTTTTACCCTGTCCAGAGCTATCTCTCGCCAGCCAGTAGCTTCAAGCATCATTCTCAGTCAGAGACCTAATTCAATGGAATGTCAGGCCCTTGGCTTCATAGCCTGGCGTCTAAATGAGTTATAGCTCTTATGCCCGGAATGCGATGACGCAAATACGCAGTGACCCTGACCCTCAAATGAACGGTGGCGCGCCGACGAACGCACAAAACAAAAACTTGGGGCTAAAGCTTTCAAAGGGCGGACTGCCGTTAATAATTGAATAGTTAATCTGGCTTAGCTTGATGTTTGTCGGATGACTATTAGCACAGTGGAAAACAAGCGCGGAAAACAAAAACTAGCTAAAAATACGAGCTTATTTGGCTAGGGTTAGCAGACATATGAGTTTTGATTGATAAATTTTAGTAAAGCTTCATGGAGGGCCTTGGCGGAGATGTTGAAATGGGCTCGAACTATTTAATACATTTTAAATAAATGAGCGTATAATAATAGTAAAATGATTCCAGGTACTTATCTACATTTTACTACCTGTGTGTCACCTAATACCTACCTACATACATGTTACGTTTTTGTGTGCCCCTTGTTTGTATTATACTTTTTGTGTCCACTACTAGTGAAGGAAATAAATGTAACTCTATTATATTCGACTAGCGACCTGCCCCGGCATCGCACGAATGCAAATGCATGTATTATATACACATAAACCTTCCTCTTGAATCACTCTAACTATTAAAAAACGCATCATAATCCGTAGCGTAGTTTTAAAGATCTCAGCATACAAGGGACAGACAGACAGCGGGAAGCGAGTTTGTTTTATACTATGTAATGATTCTACATGTATCAAAGCTACGATTGTGATCTAAGCTCGGCCTTTGAAAGTGGAAGTATCAGTACGAACCCCTCACGACTCAAGCCTACGATAGTGTTTGTTTAAAGCCGCTGTGTCACCACTGCGCACGCTTGTCCACGGCCACTAAGCGCATTTTAGCTTCGTGGGTTCGTTTTTTTTCACAACGTGGGTCGAAGTTTCCTCATCCGCACACACTATACACACACGCTGTGCACGGCCATGCGGTTTATTTTAACATGTATGGGTTTGTTTGTTTGACAACGTCGTCGGTCTACGTTACTTTTTACGTGTACCGCGTGCATAGCGTTGACAGCGCTGAGCTGCGTGGGTGCCATATACGAGCAACGTGTGTAGCAATGACGTTAATCTCGTATTCGTTCGTAGCGTAATCGTGCGTTGCAGAGGACGTTATCACATATATTTTCTTGCAAAGCGAAACTAGACACACGTATGTAGCCTCTCCGTGCGTAGAAGTGGGACAGCGGCTTAATGTAAATGCCAGGTAGTCATAAAATATTCAGCCCATTCTGTTTCATATCATGAATTTATATCATTTGATATCATATGATACAAAGAGTAAGCAAACAATATTTTGTAAGGTATTGAAATAGTGTGTTTGTTTTATTCTTTTTGAGTTATTTTGTCTCGTATTTCTTGGTCTTATGTTATTGGATTTTCCTTTGTATTCATGAGTAAAGCATTATTTTCTGCTTATACATCAAACAGTAACATAATGTACACAATCCAACTTAACTTACTCGTCATCATCATCGTCATCTTCCATTCCTTATTGTATGCTAGTCCTAATAAAGATACCTATTAGTTTCAGCCCGCAGCTTTGGACGCGTTTTTTAAAGTTATATCCCATGGGAACTTAAATGAAGGTCTCCAATACGGTGTAAACAATTATAGTAAATCTGTTACAGAAATAAATTTATTTTATTTATTTAACTAATTTATGGGACAAAAACTTTTGGCGTGAAGAAGTAAGAAACATCCAAAAACTTTCGCATATAAAATATTAATGTATATATATAAATAATGAAAACCTATGATTATTATTCACGCTTAAATCAATCCACCCTTAATAACTAAATGTAAAAAATAAGCAAAAAAAATAAAGAGTCTTAACGTTATCACAAACATTGGCATAAAAAAATCAGTAACCGACATTGAAAAATTACGAGTCATTTTCGTATCAGCCTCGTAACTTCCCGTACATTCTTAATTCTACGAGGCACGTAGAGCCGTAACGAAAAAGCTCGCGGAACACCGATAAGATAAATACGCAAACTTCTTTAATTTACGGCTTCTGTCGGTTTACTTGAAGTGTACGATCGTGAGCCACTTCTCTATAAAGTTCGGCGGAGATTTTCTTCTATAATACATCATTATCATCAACCTATAGCAGTCCACCGTTGGACATATGCCTCCCCTAATGAGCGCCATAGCGCCCTGTCTTCAGCTTGCCGCATCTAGCATCTACCTGCAGTCCTTCGCAGGTCGTCATCCCACTTAGCCGGAGGACGTCCTACACTACGTTTGCCGAGTCGCGGTCTCCACTCTAGAACACATTTACCCCAGTGGTTGTATATCATACATGAAGGTATTTAAATGCTTTATTATACGTACTTATTTAACGGGAACCTATTTATCTCGTTTATTAACATATTTTCCCAGCGTTTTTGTGTTTGTTTACACACTGTCGTGGTCACGGGATGAATTAATACGTAATAATTATGTGTTCAGATCGTGTAAGTTTAAAAATATTAAAATACTTTACGTAATGAAAAAGAAAAAGCTGGTTTAAAGTAGCTTATTCTAATGGGTAGCAGAACGAGGCCGATTCGGATAATTGATAGGTTTTATTGGAAACGCGCGCGGCGACCAAACTTTCTATTGATAGCGCCAAAATTTGTTACGAAATAGACTCGACATATAGATAGATAATAGACCTACCGTGATCGACCTAAAATACAACCTGAAGCAACCTACTTTCACTTCTTTTCATCGCTTTCATCTGCTTGACGTTCTGGCGTAGAATCTACGAAGATGCTTCGTAGCACTTTGGTGTCTTTCAGAGCTTTGTGATACATCTTCGGCTACAAAATTACATACCATCACGTTTGGGTGAAATATATCAAACATAATATAGATATATTGCATAGATTCATAAGGAAAGTAAACATTTTCAGGTCAGCCTACTTACCAATGACGAAATTGATTGCCTTTGTTACATTCCACTGTTTAAAAAAAAAAAAATTAATGGCTGTAATGAAAGATTCCGGTTAAGAGATAATATTTATCGATAAAGACTATGATTAATTTTAATTTTTCGAATAGGTATGTATATAAATTCTTCCAATGATATTATATTATTGTGTATATCTAAGTATTTAAGTATTATTATGAGTAGTATATTAATACTACTCAAAAGTTAGCAGGTAGAGAATGCTATCTAGCATTATACTCGCCTATGTACCTTTTGTGCAATAAAGTATATTCTAATTATAATAATTATATATATATATTATTTAAGTAGCTTGCAATGTATATAGTTTATATCTTTTTTTTGTTTTTGATATTTCTCTATCTGTTTGTTTGTGATCTACCAACTCTTAGTTAACTTATCTTTTTCTCCATGCCTAGGTTGCCTGGGAGAAATCGCTGTCAGCGATAAGGCCGCCTATTGTACTTTTTATGTGTAATATTTAGATATAAGGTGTTATTTTATAGCTTTAAGTTCCTACATTCATTCATTCATTCTGTCATTCTATCTATCTACAACATAAAGCTCAGTGCCAGTCCCAATGCAATATCAAAAGTCAATGCACGTCCGCACCGTATATTTGCACCACGATCATTCTGAGCCTGATATATCCCTTTTATATTTAAAATGTATGTATTCTATATATTAGCATTTAAATAGCTACTTATAAATTATATTCCTGGCAAGGTTTCCTCGAGCTAATACCGCTGGCGATCGATTAGTCCGTTCTTTTCTTTATTGAATGTCCTGCAAGACTGAATATCTTTAATATAAAAATGAATCGCTGAATGTGTTGCTAAGCGCAAATCTCGAGAGCAGCTAAACCGATTTCGCTAATTCTTTTTTTAGAATATTCGTCGAGGATGGTTCTAACGAGAAAAAAGAGAAACATTTTAAAAATTGTCTGAAACAAATGACCACCCGGGCGAAACCGGGACGGGCCGGTAGTTTTATTATAATTATAAGCCGGCCGGTAGTTTAATTATAAAGTTATAGTTGAACTTACTTAAAAGCGGACTCGGAGTCGTTAAGAATTGACCTCTAACATTCAGCCCATGGATTTGGTAAGAGCTGACTAAGAGAACCTACCAGATGGTCAATTCATATGTCACTAACACTATTTTCGGAGTGGAATCTACATATACTAATATTATAAAGAGGAAAGGTTTGATTTTTTGTTTATTTCTTTGTTTTGAATAGGCTCCGAAACTACTGGATCGATTTGAAAAATTCTTTCACCGTTGGGAAGCTACACTATCCCCGGTGAACATAAGCTATATTATATTTTCAAAAAGTTACGAATCCTTGGAGTTTTACGCCAATAATGTAACTCAACGTGTAAAAAAAACACCGAATAAAGTGAAATTCGAATTTACCGCGGGTGAAACCGCGGGGAACAGCTAGTAACATATAAAATAATACGTCGTAAAAGTCTTGTGATCATAGTGGTTTCGGCAGAATATCAGCGCCTATCTTCTCCTGAGTAGTAAGGCATTTATCTTGAGTCGAGACCTGTTTGCTGCTTGCTGTATAACACAGCAGCCTACTTTTCGAAAACATATTTTGTGCAATTATTTTCTCGTTATAAGTTAAATAAGCTGTTATTAAAAATGAATTACTATGTATTTTTTTGTACTGCAGCAGCAAGTAAATGAATGTATATGTCTATCTTACGTAGGTACTAAATTCATCATGCGTATAGGTACGTTACTAAATCTACTAAATCAACTTATTATGTATATTAACCTTTACCAAAAGTTGGCAACAAATTGGCAAGCTGTGTTTTTTGTAGCAAGGCATCACAAAAAAATACTTTCATTATTCCATGACAGCACTCGATAACCGGCTTGCATAATTATAAACGAGCTATTGACGTGTTTTCAAAGTAAGGCCGTTCAGAAAACTACGTGAACCTCTGCACGCGACACCGACTGTGCCTTTAGACCCATTTTCACAAAACTAAGTTCCCCAGAACCAAGCTTAGCTTGATCGAGTTGACATTTGTGTGACATGACAGCTCTTCAGCTCGGTTTAGCTCGGCGTTCAGGTGTAAAACTGTCTGTGAACTAAGTTCAGTTTAAACCAGATCAACTTTATGGCGCTGAAAGCGATAAATTGAGTTTATTTTATATTGATAGCGTTCAATTGCAACCGATGAAATTAGACTTTAGGCTTGAAGCAAACTAAGCGTGAGAAAATAGGCACTATAGCCATAACTATAAGAAGAAGCCACAAGGAAACTTTAGTTGCCATAATCCATGCAATGCAACATAGATAGAAATTAATATGACACGGAAACGGAACGGCGATTTGAGATCACATTTTAAAACATCAAAATAAAACTCGCGCCAACACGAAACGATCGCAGGTATTTCTTGAATGTAACTGGTTCAATTTTATATTTGCTCCAATTTGATGCATAAATATCTAGCCACCGATTTAAACGTCCCCAAGTATCGTCAAACAAAACGAAATGCAATCAAAATACAGGAAATCAATTTTCGCAAGCACGTTTTAATACGAGAGGCATTGTACTGAATATCATCTGTTGGTGAATCGTAGCGTGAAAATGGACGACATTGAACAAGGAACACGAATAAGCAGTCATTTCGTTTCGATCGGGAGTTTTCGTGCCAAATACGAATTTACTTATATCTTGCCTTTATAACGAGTAATGTACGTATCTCATTCCTTTGAAAATACTCCCTTTTTGAATATGGTATCTGGGGCATGTATTTTTTCCATTTCAATGATTGAATAAAAAAAATTCTATCAATCTGTAAGTAGCAAACATGAAATATGCCTTCGTCCTATAAGTATCGTAAGAAAGTTATAGTACTTGGACAATAGAAATAAAACATAAATAAAAACATACTAATTATAAGTACTAATTTACCCAAAAACTAAAATAATAACCTATTATTAGCTCTCTGTTGTCATTTTTAAGTCTATAGATATTATAGTAGCTGATGGTGTTCCGAAATAAATAAATAAATAATAATAATTATGAATAAAGTTTTTAATTTTAATATTTTTTTATCTGCTTATCTTGGGGCTAGATATTGCTGTGTGGATTATTTATAACTCAGTTATTATTTATTTATAACGGGAAATATGTTTTTGTGTAGGGTCTCGTCAGCGTCATCAGTGGGTTCCAAGGTAACAAATCTATTCCCGAGAAGCTGCTGAAACTTCTCGGTGCCCGCCATGATTTGGATTGGGTCAGGTAGGAGCGTGGACTTCATCAGACGGTTTCTTTCAAGCTTCAAGTTGATATTCAGAGAGCCTCGGAGGAGTCGGTGATCAGATCCGGTATTGAAACTGTATACATTGCGCCATATATACATTATTTTGTAGAGTTATTATGAATTCAGTTACAAAATACTCAAAATTATGTATAATTATGAAAAAAATTATATTTAACTTTACAATTTTTTTTTTTTTTATTTTTTTTATTTAGCCTGTTTCGTCCCACTGCTGGGCAAAGGCCTCCCCCAAATCTTTCCACTCAGTGCGGTCACGTGCGATCTCCCACCAATCTCCGAGGAAGGCGTTAAGGTCGTCTCGCCAGCGCTTTCTTGGCCGACCTCACCCGCGGCTTCCTTCCGGGACCCAGGGTGTTGCAGCGTTAGCCCACCTCTCGGGGTGCATTCGGCTAATGTGCCCCGCCCACTTCCATTTCAGTGTGGCGGTCTTAACTCCCACATCGACAATACCTGTCAAAGAGCGTAGCATCGTATTCCTAACGCGATCGATTCGCCGGAAGCCCAAGATACTACTCTCCATTGCCCTCTGGCAGATCTTGAGCTTGGATTTTTGTAGTTCAGTCAGCGACCATGTCCACGACTCGGTAAACGTTGTGTAGGACGCCCTCCGAGCAAGTGGGATGACGACCTGCAAAAGGCTGCAGGTGCTGCGCTATGGCGCTCATTGGGGGAGGCCTATGTCTTACAGCGAACTGCTTTAGGCTGATGATGAGAGGTACTAAGGTAGTATCTAACTCACAGATTTCATTATAAAGACAAAACTCTGGATGTATGTATGTATGTTTGTTACTTCTTCAGGTCGCTACTACTGAACGGATCGGGCTGAATTTTTTTACTTCTCTGGGTCTAGATACCTATCTCAGTTGTGTATTTTTCCTTTGTATTCGTTTTTATTTCGAAAATCTTCGCCAAATCTCTTTATCCCCGTTTTACTCTAATAAGCTTATTGCTGTGGAGTATTACGGAAATGAAATAAAATATTCCGAATTAAGTTTTTACGGAATAAGTCGATAGATAAAGACAGCTAAAAGCTTTCTTACAAAACAAAAGCCTGTTTTGGTACCTGCTAAAGCTTCTTTTGTTTTAACTTTACGTAACTAATTAAGTTTTTTCTACAAGGCTATTTCTATACTATATCTACGTGTCCATCTAAAGGTTGCCTGGAAGAAATCGCTCTTAGCGATAAGGCCGCCCATTGTGTCTTTCTCTGTATCTTTAAATAAATAAATAAATAATGCTGGACAATTCACACAGCGTTATCTAGCCCCATGGTAAGCAGAGCTTGTGTTATGGGTACTAGATAACTGATATACATAATACAATACATTACGTAGATAGATATTTTTTATCATACATAGAAAACGACCAGAACACCCGAAACAAATATCTGCAGATCGTACACACATTTGTTCCGAGGCGGGAATCGAACCCGCAACCTCATGCGTCGCAGGCGAACCTTCGATCGTCAAAATATCTTTGTTTGTTTGTTCTTTACTGTTTTTTTCTGTGTTTGATGTGCAATCAAGCGTATTTGTATGTTATTGTATATGTACAGATTTTTTGTATGACTGTGCGATATTGTGAAATCCAATCGTTTTGACACAATTTTTACTTCAAGAAATTTGTACCAATAATTCTACAATACAAGAATTATGTGATTATTTGAATGATGGAAATAATTTTATTCATTATAAGACTTACACAGAACAATTACTTTAACTAAGAGGAAGCGTTTAAGTGTGTAAGTCCAGTAACAGAATGGAATTTTGTTAGTTGTTAATTAAGTTGTTTAATCTGCTTGCACTTTTACGAATAATTACTTTCATGATTCATGCATCTTGCTTCTATGAAATATGTAGGTAGATATTAAAAAAACTAAAGTTAATATTAAATAGTCGATAGTCAAAGACGTGGTTAAATCATCGTAGTCGGTCTGTAATAAAACCAAAAAACATTCTAGAATGTTCTCAAAATCTTCATGTAAAAAGTCCTTTAGCTTTGATGATTAATTAAATAAGGGATATTTAATTAATCATCAAAGCTAAAGGACTTTTTATAAACTCCGGTCTTAATTAACACTGATACAGCTAATGTCAAAGGCTGGCCACCTGCGGTACACTGACCCACATCACTGTCTGTTTAGCACTTTTGTGCGTACCTGTACACTGTACAATGTAGCCCGCTTTGTGCTTGCGGTTCCATACATTGACATGACGGCAACCTCATTCTCACTTCTCCTGGAAACGATACATACGAAGGTATACCTATAAACCAGTCAAACTCGATGTAGAATGTTTATGAACAAACCGGCTATACTTAATCTAAAACTCACTGCGTTGCTGCGTATTTTATACACAATTTTGCATAAATAGTCGTTTTAAGAAAATTGCATACAAAATTATTTACTTATCTGAAACATGACGCAAAGCATGGTGTTTTTATTTTTTGTTTGGTGATTTGCTTGCAAACATTCTACATCGAGTTTGGCTATAGTATAGCTATAAAAGTATCTGAATACGAATAATTTTATTTTTTTAATATTTCGAGCTATATTTCTCACCATAAGTAACTGACCAAATTGTGATAAAAGAGCTGAGATAATTATAGATAGGCGCCAAGTTTCATAGAAGTTCCTAACGTTCTATCATTATTTAATTAGTGTCTTGGCAAATTATTATATCCACCGCATTTGATTTATTGTTAGACTTTCCCAAAGGGACCAATAGCCTGCCCAATGGTTCATGTATAAAGTATTTAGGAATTAGTCTATTTTATTCAATAAAACCCATCTTCCGGCTAATATTAAATCTTACCTATACAAACCCACGCAACCACCTACAAACAACCTTTTCAAATACAAAACACGAAATAATTCGACCTTTTCTATTTATTATTATCATAATAAAGTAAAACCTGGAGGAAGGGCAATTTTGTTATTGTTACACTTACATAAGTACATCTATATGTATGGTGTTCTGGTCGTTTTCTATGTATAATAAAAATATCGATCTATGTAATGTATTGTATTATGTATATCAGTTATTCACACTTAAACGCTTCCTCTTAGTTAAAGTAATTGTTCTGTGTAAGTCTTATAATGAATAAAATTATTGCCATCATTCAAATAATCACATAATTCTTGTATTGTAGAATTATTGGTACAAATTTCTTGAAGTAAAAATTGTGTCAAAACGATTGGATTTCACAATATCGCACAGTCATACAAAAAATCTGTAGATATACAATAAAATACAAATACGCTTGATTGCACATCAAACACAGAAAAAAAAACTATACTTATTAAAAAGTAATATGTTGTTCAAGTTTGTATTTTTGTATAAGTGACCTTGCTGTTCTCTTTTTATTATCTAATTTACATCAGTTTTAATTCATGGAAATGTATTTGTTTACATAAAATATCTTGGATTTTTGTGCCGAGTATTATGTTGTTGTATATGTCCTCAGTTGACTTTCAGTTAGTCACGTACGGCTACAAGACGTTGTGAGGATGGAACCGATAGGTTCTTCAAAGGGTAGATAAGAAGTTAAGTACCTAGTAAGTAGATAAAAGTGCTAGTTACTGTTTTCGATCGATAGTTAGAACTCGAAAGAGTTAGCAGTTTATTTTTATTCTTTACTAACTGCGCCCCGCGACTTTGCTTGCGGGGAAATCTATGTGTTATTGCGTTTACAAACCTTCCTTTTGAATCACTCTTTCTATTGCTGAAAACTGCATCAAAATTTGCTATTTAGACATCCGTATTCGACGAACTTTCGAAATGTATATAGTAGATTCATATATCAGTGTAAAAGTTTAGTTCTAATTAACACACCGAGTTTTTGGTTCATACAATGATTAAGTAAATAAAAACGGATTAAAAAGTCTAAGTCACAAAATTCATCCGAAAACGGCCTTTTCGTATGTAAGCGAGAGTAAAGTAGGCATACGTTGATTTTTACGGCCGAACTGTGATGCACATAAAAAATGCTGCCTCCATTATCGACAGATTTGTGACGTCAGCGCGGGTAATTTTATGAAAAAACACAAGATAATTGCGCCAGCCATTAAAATGTACCATACGCAACGAAATGTGAGAAACGTATGGCGTGGCGTATGATAAGTGTTATATTTAAATTGTGAAATGTCAAGACCCGATTATTTTCTGTTTCGTGTGCCAATAAAAAAATAAATAGGTAGGCCATATTTTTTCCTCCATCAACATGTTGGAGTGACGATATAGCCAAAGTAGCTGGAGTTACTTGGAGCAGACTGCCTTTGGATAGAACATGGAAGGACCGGAACCTGGAGGATTCTTTCACGATTCTAAGCGATACTTGCATATAGCTGTAGTATTCATTTAGTGAATAGAGGAAATTGTATTTAATTTGTGTAAAAGTAAATAAAGCTTATTTTATTTATTTATTTATATTATTCAAACAAATTCAAGTATCACAATATCTTAACGCGTCTCATACGTTCTTTACGCGGACCAATCTTATTCCAGCTTTTTGTCTTTTTTCTGATAATTGTCGAAATCGTTTCAAACATTTCGGTTCGTCAATATTAGTCAGTCAATGTTAGCTCAAATCAATCAATCACATTTGAGTTCATGGCTAGCTTATCATGAAAGTAGGTAGAGCCACTTATTCAATGAATAATTAATAAATAACCCGTTTTTGTTGTTTGGCTTCGCACTAGTTGGGTCTAAGGGAAACTAATTTGTCTGTCACTAAGAAATAATTCTTAGTCAATTTTCTAATTTTTCTAATACTGCTATTCGGGACGGAGACAAATACAACAAACCAAAAACCAAGATAAACAAAAAAATGTATTGCCTATCGCAGTAAATTTTTTTTTTTCATCTTCTTTCCATCGTTCAGTCAAGTTATGGGTTTTTATACCTTAGCCATAACGCGATAAGTTATTATCCGAAGGACAAAGTTATAAATCACTATTTACATCCTAAACCTCTTTACTACCAGGGAAAAACTAAAAGCCTTTCCTTATCTCCGCCGATCTAATATCCACGGTGAAAACTCATTAAACGCAAAATATACGCCATAACCTTGTTTATGAAAGTAATAAAACGTAAGAATAGCAATCTTCCAGACCTAAATCAACTTAAAAAGCTTGAAAAGAGATTCCTTTGTAGTTTGCAGTTAAGCATTGTGTGTCCTCTGCCCATTATATTTACTTTATTACCGCTTTATGATCTTATTTCCGGAAATTTCAGCAGATCCTTGTATGGTGGGCCTTTGAAGGGCATGGTTGCAATGCCCTTCAAAGCCAAACACAGCAAAACTGAGGCACAATCCTGCTAGATCAATCTCTTCGTTATTAGAATGGTAGGTATCGTCGCAGTATCACCAGGCAGGATACTAGAATGCTCTGTTGGTGGCAATTCAGCGACGGTATAGGTAGGTACTCGTATTACCTCGGATATGACATTTCACAAGGATGGATTCAGATTAAGTATCCAATATCTTAATATACTTAATCTGTAATTAATTATAAAACTTTTTCAAACTATCATTGTTGTTAAGACAAAAGTCACTGATAACGAGATATTTATCATGGTTTGATTTTTTAGTTTTCTTGGCGCATGAAACTGTGCCGAAATATTGGAATACTCGAAAATCAAATCATGGTAAATATCCCGTTATAAGTGACTTTTTTGTCATTTGTTTTTTTTTAGATATATAAAAAATGCTTTTTATACATTTTATATTTTAACTGAATTCTAATTTATCAGCAATGCAATTACAAGCAATGGAAATGGCAGCCTTACCTTCAACTATAACTTTTTTCTAGATGGCTCTGCGTCTGGATTGACGCAATTCTGCCAATATCCGTCTCATGGTATCATTACAAACTTTATGAGTTACGCAGTAGTAGTAAACATTTAGAAAGAGTATTTACAATAAAGACATAACAAACATAATTAATATTCACTCTACATCAACAAAATGTACCACAAAACTACTAACAAGAAAATAAGAGAAAATAACTCTAAACTGCCGATCTAGATGTTATTCGAAGTTTGAATTGTATATGTAATCTATGAATATAATATTCATAACAATGTTTGAGTTATTGTAACCATTTTCTGGCATCTAGTATCTATGGTAACAACAGGATGTGAAGCACTCTTCTCTCGACCTAAATAGAGATTAAATAGGTTAGATCACAAAGGGGAACTCTACGGTTGTTGGTGGGTACGAGGTATCCACAGAGTGCATTTTACGATAAGGTAATAAAACCTATGTTTTATTTATCTTTCGAACTCTAACCTCTTTAGTTTTGTATTTGGAGTTGTTGCTCTATGAACCGTACAAATATCCTAAAAAGCTACGTTCCAGAACCGTACAGTTTTGTTTCTTTATATCCAGTGTTGCAATTTATGAACGCTCGGTAGTTATTTCCATATTTTCTGGTCCACATCGCAAACAATTCAACCGTTTTACTATTGGCGTTTTCCCAAAAACTGAGGAAACTTACCATACTATTTGTTTCTCAGGCAAAGTAGGTAATATTTTGTGACTGAAAAAAGTTTCGCCCATGTCGAAGCTACCAGTTGGCACCATCTGATCGAGTTTCTAAATCACCTTTCTTCCCGCGACATAAAGTTTGGTATAGCTTGACAACTAGTAACGAAAAAGCATTTTTGGTTGTTTGTGTGTGTGCTATTGAGTAGGTAATGCCCATGTAATAACGAAGTTTACGCATTAGGCATGATGTGTTTGTAACAGATTGTGACAGTGTGTAATTTGAAATAGTATTATTTATTTATATTTACGGCGCGTTCCCAGTGGGTCATGACCGTAAATTATCGCTGGATGGCTATCGTCTAGTAATGATGTGTAGCAATTGAAAAATAGATTGTTATTATTATTGTTTATTTATTGTTTGGTTATTAGCAGAACTGTTAGTAAAACCGTTCTCAATTTTAATTTTTTGTGTTACTGAAAAAATGGATATTATGTCAGAATAAATGATTATTCAAATTCAATATCAATTTAGCGCTTAGAGTAGCCATTTGACGACACAATCACACTATTTGTCGTGATTGTGTCGTCGCTATTTATTTATCGTGGAAGGATTAACGTATCGCGAAGCGTCTTTTTATTCCCATTGGATCGAGACGATTTTTTACGGTTCACGGAAATCGGATTAATCGTGACGTCGTGCTAGCAGTTCCCATTTTAATGGTTTTGTATTGTCAACAAAAAAAAGTCGTTGACGACAGTTAAAACGTCTATTTAAATATACAAGCCACGATTCTATAAAATGCACGACTTTCTGTCGTCACGACATAGTTGGAACGCGCCTTTATTGCACATTTTTTGTATATCAATATCATACTTTTGGACAGGGAGGTTCGGTATATTCGAAATGTTCTATCACGACTAGTCAAGTCCTTGTTTCTTAATATTCATTACTACATGTGTTAATAGGAAAATTAATAGGTTATATGTATAGTTCTAGATCTAATTTTAATTACAGACGATAGTAAATAAGTTACTATGGGTACATGACCCAAATAATATTTTAGAAGTAGCTACAAATCACTGAAGACATAAAAAACTTCTTAAAGAATTAATTCCTTGAAAAAGTTTTGTTACAATGTTATTTATTATACTTGTAATACCTTGGTTTATTGAAAAGGGTTATGACATATTTATAGGCGGGATAACCTTTGACATATACTCGTTAAATGTTTTATATAGGATTAGGATTCAACTATAAGACTTTAGGAGCAGGTAACTTTGATCTTAGTAGCTACCTACGTAGTTTTACTTATATGCATAAATAAATAATCTTATCGAATTATAACATTAGTACCTAATAGGTATAACCAATTAGATATAAATGAAAAAGCTACAATTAGTTAATATGTCGTTATTTCTCTCAAAATGTTGTGCCTACATTTAAAAATATCAAGCGTGTATCAAATGTGAAATTATATCGCATCGTACCATAATTGTAAAATTCTTGATAAGATCTCAAAGAACCAACTCGTGTGTGACATAATACAAATAGTAAATGAAACTTTCAGTCCTAAAACATGAAATATTCACGTGACAAAGATATGTGATCTGAAAACGGCATGGGTTACCGTCCTAAGCTTTTGTCTCCTTTTATAGCGTATAACGTGTGACTTCGCTAGTCCCACGCAAAACAACGCGAGTGTGTGCGTAACGCAGATAACACATAACAGGGTAGATAACCTTGTAATTCACTATTAAGTGTTCTCGGAATTTACTAGACAAGATTGCGTTGCCTTTCTATTGAGGTAAATGGTTCTGTAGTTAAATGACTGTGCTGTATGGTTCTTAAAAATTGAGCTGCGAAGCGTCTCAAACCTGACCACAAATACCTGAGCACATTCAATAGGCGTCCATAACGACCACAAATCGCTGCGTAACCCTCAGGTCTTCTACACAAAAGACACCAGTAACACACCTGTGACGCTGAGCAAGGACATGTTGGGACATGGGTGTGGGCTGGCCCGTCGACCCGGGGCGGTCGGCGGGGCCGGCGCGGCGCCTCACCGGCCGCCGCGGGGCGCCATACTTCACTCGCGGCCCGGCAGGTGGCGCGGCCGGCGACCGACTGCGACTGCCGCCAGAGCCGCCCGGCACGCGCTACAACCCGCCACTACGACACCCATCCCTTTCCCACCTCCCACAAAACCACAACACTGACAAGGACAGCTGAAATCGGTCCGGCAAAATCCGCGCCTGCGTGCTATAAAGTCCTGACATCACCGTTGCCCGGATTATTTTCGCCCGGCGAGGTAAATACCCTCACATTGATCGGGAACGGTTAAACTTGATGCAATTATTGCACTGCCCTAGTCCAGCCGGTACAGTTATTATCGGACGTGACCAAGAAGCCGGCACTTTGAACCCTGCACGTACGAAGTCACATGCATAATTTTGATCCGTGACATGTTGTGAAATCGCGACTAGGATTGAACTTTTCAGTCAAAACCTGCTCTATTTTAGGATGTAGGTGAGACGTTTTATATAGGTAACGTCTACGAAGTTAAGCATATTAAAAGCGGGTGAAAGGTTTAGGGGCGTTTCTGTGAGGAAATGAATATAAAAGCATTGGTGCAAGCAACTCAATCCTGGGTGTATTAAGGTTTGCACGCTAGGAGGTAATTTATTCAACGTCCCCACTACGCGGAAGCACGCCGTAGCCGTAGCGCTACGCTGTAGGCCTCGACTACGGCTATAAAACGAGGCAAGCAAATTATTCTTGCATTCAAAAACAACGTCTAGCATACAAATGAACTTACAACACATTGTTTTGTTGTCTGTCCATTTGTTAACTGCTTGAAAATCCATTAACTGAATTTTAATCAGTTTTTTCGAGGGAAAAGCGGGCTGTATGCTGAGTTATGAATATTACTTTTGAATACGAATTCCGCAATAGCATAGGAAATCTGAGATAAATTTTATTCGCAGTAAAATGGAACGCGTAGCGGAAAATTACTGTTTGTATGTATGTCATTCCGTAGAGGCGCTACGGCGTAGCAGTTTTGTATTCTTTCAGTTTCAATGTTATTACGAGTACAATTCTTGTTCGGATGGAACTGATTTTCCGGTTTGATTTTAAAGGACAGTAATTTATATTTTTAATGACGTAAGGATACATTTCATCATCATCATGCCAAGACTAGCCTGTACTAGTCCACCGCACATAATAGAACAAATAGAAATTAAACTAATTATATCATAGCTCGCTTAGAATGATTGATGATAATTTTTAAAAACAACGAACCGTGTAAAATGTTTTTGTAAAAACCAAATTTGTTTAAAGTTTTTAAAGGATTACCTGGTATTTATCATCGGTCTCACTCACGTCTCACCTTAAAATTCTCGTGAATTGGTAAATGACACGTTTTGCCAACTCTACCTACATATCATTATTATAAGATCATGGAAGACATTGTGTAGATACTGTAATAAAATTGATAACTATCGTTTGTTTATCGGTCGCTAGATGCGCCGCGCGGCTTTGCCCGCGTGTAAATCTATATGTCAAATAGTTTAGAAACCTTTCTCTTGAATTCTATCTATTAAAAAAACCGCATCAAAATCCGTTGCGTAGTTTTAAATACTAAGCATACATAAGGACAGACAGACAGCGAGAAGCAACTTTGTTTTATACCATGTAGTGATAATTGAATGCGTCCTCAACATAGACTAGATTAGCTCCAAGATCCAAGCTGCGACTGCTGTGCTACGAAGGAAGGTAACTGACCAAAACATCAGGATCCTCTCGGACAGCGCGGCAGTACTACAGGCCTTGAACAGGAGAGAACACAACTCAGGACTGACTTTGCAATGCCACCACCTGCTAGAGCAAATAAGTAAGTCCAATAGAGTCACCCTACAATGAATAAAAGGCCACAGCGGATCCAGAGGTAACGACGAAGCTGATTCACTGGCGAGGAGAGGTTCAGAATGGCAACCAGCAGGGCCTGAACCAATAATTCCCCTCCCCTTTAGTCAAGTCCGCTCATGGATCCGTCAACGCACAGTCAAACGACACGAAGAGCACTGGGCAAGTATTCCAGATTGCAGGCAGTCGAAGGAGGCATTCCCGGTTTTAAACCCACGGTACTCCCGAAAATTCCTCAATCTCAAACGTGACAAACTCCGGAAAGTCGTCGGTATTGTCACGGAACACTACATGCTAAACAAACACCAATTTAATTTGGGTATCACGGACAGCCCCCTTTGCAGAGGGTGCATAAATGCAGAGGAGACGGCAGCGCATGTGCTTGTAGATTGCGACAGCGTGGCTTCTCAAAGACTGCATCACCTTGGGACACCGAAGACGCCTAGGGAGGCATGCACCGGCATCAGCGAGCTGCTGGCCTTCCTGGAGGATATTGGGTTAGACTAGCAACCCCTCCCCCACCCGACACGCAAAAAAGGCCCACCGGCGGCCAAGTTGCGGAAACCAGTCCAGAAACAAGTAACAAGTAAGTAAGTAGACTAGATTAGACCGACACAAACCTCCTCCTCCTCCTCTGTGGACGCAGGCCTCCCCGTGATAGGTGCCTTATCGGATTTTATCTCATGGGGCAGCAGGAGGCGCTACTGCCCACCCCCGGTGGATATCCCTTAGTCGCCTCTTACAACACCCACGGGATGAGTTGGGGTGGTGCAAACACCAACTTTTCCCGCGATTGATTATAATTTAAGTACCATCATAAGATTCGAAAGTCTGCAACGATTTTCATCAAGCATAGCTGATGAATTATGTATATGACATATGTACAATGAAATCACTAAAAAATAAAACCGACCAAGTGCGAGTCGTTTATGGATAAGAAGGGCTCCGTGCCATCGTCCAAGATGAAATTTGATTATTTTTATTATATCAAGCAAAGAAACACTAACATAGACCATGTTTTATACTAAGAACTAGGTATTGCTCTAGAATCGTATAAAATCGCGTTAGTGAGACAAAGGCGGAGTTCTCCACTTAACAATGCACCTCACGACGCCCCCGGACTTACTCCGGAACTTCGTAATCTTCTTGACGTGAAATTCTAATGGCCTCTTTGTTTCTTACAAAGGCTTTATTTACCTTGATGAGCTTAGCAGATAGTTTTGTTTATTCCATTTGGTGTGATTACAAGTTTATTTACTCATCTACTCGTATATTAATATTATAAAGAAGAAAGGTTTGATTTTTTGTTTGTATTGAATAGGCTCCGAAACTACTGGACAGATTTTAAAAATTCTTTCACTTTTGGGAAGCTGCACTATCCCCGGGTAACATAGGCTATATTATATTTATTCAGAAATGTGAAATTCGTAATTTAACGCATGTGAAACCGCGGTAAACAGCTAGTATATTACAAACTCCGCTTAGTTTAGGGCTGTGTGAATTGCTCAGCAATATTTATTTATTTAATGTGGGCAGTAATATTATTAAGCGTTCAACTAACTCATAGAGGAAAAACACGCTGTTGTCGCAGCAGAGGGATTCAACAATTTTCTTGCTATGTCACCAAAAACTAATCTGCAAATAACTTCAGTGCTTTAAGTCTGCAAATAACAAGTGCACGTTTATAAATAGGTAATTGAGAGAAAATCGACGTTTTTTTGGCCACACCTCGTTTTTGTCAACTGTCATTCGAAGCCTAACAAAAAAACTAACATAGCCAACATTTTTGGACCAGTATCAAAATTCGTAGTCCAGACATTGTATTAATTTACCGTCTGGCAGCGGCATTACGGTTCCGTACAGTTTGCTCTCCTATTTTACCGCGTTGGTAAAAACGTGTCGTGCCTTGCGCTGCGTTGCGCCGGTAAATTTTAACGGCATCCATTCCAATAACTCATTAACTTCGAATATGCACCCCCAACACCTCCACTGCTGAACTTGCCTGCCCCCGAAACCCCCTTGTCTTTTGGGGGTTTGGTTTTGCCATAATAGTCATAATAATAATACCTAGTCATAATAGTCATTTATTCATAATAATAATTACATGTCATGTATAATAATTACATATCGCCACGCTCTGAGTAGGCGTATTGGTCATCGCAGTAAAGGTGTTGAGTACTACACAGTAGGTAGCTAAAGCCCTGTGTCAGCTCTTATGCCATCCATGGGCTGAGCTGGAGAGGTCGATTCTTTCGTCACGATCATCAAATGTGTTCAACACAAATAAACAAATGACATGAGCACTTGATCCTCAATCTCAGGTTTAATCGAGTCCTGTGAGTTATTATTTACCATAGTAGATTATTGGGCACTATTGAAGTTACGACCTGCGAAAGACTAGAGGGAGATGCTGGATGCGGCAAGCTGATGACAGGGCGCTATAGCGCTCATTTGAAGGCCTATGTCCAGCAGTGGTACACAAGCTGATGATGATGATGATTAAAGTTACAGTACACGAGAAAGGTCAAGGCCTCGGTAAATTAAATGCCTACATCTGCAAACAATTCCATACATTTTGCTTCCCTTTTTCATTGGGACCGAAAAAACGTGCTATGCTTCCCCGTGCAAATAAATTCAAAACTCTACATAGGAAGTCTGTAAGATCCAAAACCACATCGTGAAATAGATAATGTAAAATAGAGCCACAACTCGTTAGACTCGAAGTCTGAACTAACCCCGAGTGACCTGTGTCAAGAATACTCAAGATAGACCGTCGTCTCTCCCTTTCCACTTTTCTAGCCACGTATGTACTAGATACAGGCACGGTCCCGACATTTTTCGAGAAACATCCCTCTAATCCAAGACATAAGGTGTCTACTCTACTCCCGTTTCAGGATTAGTTTTCAGTTCGGAGAGACGACGTAATAAATCCTACCCCTAAACGGTATCGCTCCGGCAAATCTTTTAATTTTCTTTCGCATAATCAGATTAGCTTTTGTGTCCGATGGTCGCTTGTTGAGCGTCAAGACTTACACAAATAAATCTTTGTCAATGAGTTGTACTGTTACCGTCATTACGTAATAGCACGTGGTGCCAAAGAAACACGAGCCTTCACGGAATCTCCCGAGCCAACCCGATTATCGATCCAAACGGGCCCGCAAGCGGTCGTGACGTCAGACTACCTACTATAAGCTACAACTACCCGCAATAAACCAAAACGAAACTCAGGCCTACGCGACAAAGTTCAAAGTTGACTAGCATGAGGTATGTTGTTGAGATCCAGCTTTAGAAGGGACCTCCTGACCCATATCAGGGCTGTCGATGCGTATAATGCGTATGCACCTGTTTTCTACAATTGGGAGCAACATGTGAGGAAATGGCGCATCGCCTGACTTATTAACGTGACAAAGAAAAAGGTTGAAAAACTACTCATGGGTAGACTTTACGGAGCACTGCCAACAACGTGTTCTTCAGGGCTACGCAATAGTGAGCGTCCACGACTCGGTGTCATTAAGATTGATTGTAAACCGCCATGAAAGGGAATCCGTAAAATAGGGAAGTCGAAACCTACTAAATTCCATAAATTACTTAGGTAAGGTTATTGCGTAACATAAAACGTCGGATTTGCAGAGAGCTACCAAGCTAGCTAAAAATATTTATTACATATCAAAGTACCTTTAGACATTTCAGGACCCTAAGACAAATTTCATAAGTAAAACTTCATTTCCTCTTCATTTCCATTTGTGATCACTATGATATAAGTTCACTTATTAAAACTGCCGCATCAGCATTGTCTATATAACTATTCATGCAAAAAGTTAGATAGTCTTTTTATGTCTATGTAATATACATTACATATATCTCCAAGTTTATATTATTTTATATTTGAATGTAGGTATGTATTAATATTTGAATGTATTGTATGTTCTATCTTCTGTCTCGTAGAGATGATGATGTCTTCCTAGTCGAATTGCGGCCATTTTTGGTAGACAGTATATCTTATTAAAGTAACCGTGTTACTTATGAGCTTATGGGCAGTAGAAGTTGGTAGAGGAGGATCACGCCGCATAAGGATTGAAAACGCACAAAAAGACGCAAAAATGTGACACATCACAATATACCTTTTATGACATATACATATTAGTTAAGGACAATATTGGAATTATATTGCTTGCCTTATTATTATTATTATTACGTGTGACTTGTAACTTGGTGTTATTAATAAAGAATTTGTATTTGTATTTGTATTTGTGAAAATAATAAAAAAATTAAATAATAAGGATGTATAAGAATATGAATCATTTATTGTTTGAACTGTGTAGGTACATAGTTGGTTTATGAACTACTTATAAATTGTTCAATAGTAGCTCCGTTCGGACATGCAATAATAAATTATTAGAATTAGTTACATAATATAAGTTAATATTAAAATTAAACGAATCGGATGAAGTTTAGCAAGTTTAACAACACATTTAAACACGTGTCTTTGTCTGTCTGTTTAACGCTAACGTAAGAAAACAAATTTAAATTTAGTTTTTTTTTCGTTTTATCTGCAACTTAATCAGTTATAGCTCAGTTTTGAAAAATTTACGATTTTATGTAGAAAAAAATCGGGTGGGTATTTGACTTACCGTCTTAAAGTTTTCAAAATGTTACAAAATATTTTGTTTAGAACAATATAATCTATTCATCTCGGTATAACATTGGATCTTACTTAAGAAGATGGTATATCTTGGCACGTATGTCGTATAGGTTCCACGAAAGCTTAATCCATCAAATCACATCAGGTATTACGCCGCGGCGCGGCGGCGGCGTCCCATAAATCCTGGGATTAAAATTGCTGACGCAGTACAAGTCATCTAAATGGGAACCTACTAGGAACAGTACCGGAACAGAAAACAAGCAACGACTAATAGACAAAACTGAGTAATTATCGCTAAGACCGATCTTTTTCAGGTAAACTTTTGGATGGAATAGACGCTTTTGCAAGTACCTGTACCTACCTACAATTGACTATAAAAAAATCGCATAAAGGTCATTGACCTGCTATGCCTTACCACCAGGCTTACCCCTATAGGTGAGCAAGGACGAAACTATCCATCACAGTTCTACGTCAATTTTGTATTAGTTTGACACCAGCTGCAACGTCAAAATTGGTCAAAAAAAACAGATTATAATTATATAAAGTTTGTACAATCTGCAAATATTGGTCCCGGGTATTCTAGGTTTTTCTATGTATAATAAAAAAACTATCTAATGTATTGTATTATGTTCATCAGTCATCTAGTATCCATAACACAAGCTCTACTCTGCTGTGTGTGTTGGTAATTTTATTACATTTGGACCAAAATGCGGTTGACCTCAGATGGCCATGACAGCGTTACCGGACTTTAAGGTTGTCCAGCATTATTTATTTTTAGTTACCTACCTACGTATTTTTTAAGTTAAATTTTTATGTCCCAATAAACAAAAAGGGGTGATAATCCAGTTCAACGTTTAGACTGGTCCAACGGAACCAAAGGAGCGCGGTCGTTGACGGTAACTTCGTATTAGGCTCGATTCTATTCAATTTACATCAATAAAAGGATGTTCTTATTTCGCTAACGGTTCAGTAAACTTGCGAACGGGATAACGGAATTTTGCGACGTTTTTCTGCACTAGATAAATATTCTACGTACAGTCAATGGGAAAGCCTAAAACCACTTTCGTAAGGTTGATTGTTGTAAATGTGGCCGTATTTGTTACTTAAAAAAAACTGATAAATAGGACATGATGAAAGGTGTACATGGGAAAAATAATCGGACTTAAGTAATAGGCAACTATTTATCCAGGAACAACGAGTGCGAAGCCGTGGGCAAAAGCTAGTTGTGTTAAATGAAAAAGGTTGGTTGATGTTGATAGAGATAATTTATTGGTAAAGCGAAAAAGTCGGGGCTACGAGTCCCGTAGACGCTCTACGTCGTAGCACTGCTACGTCGGCGTAGAGGATCCGAGTCCCGTAGATCTTCGTTATTGTTTGCTTATTGTTCTGCGTAGTGTCTTATTCGTGTTGTTATTTTTGGGTGAAGAAATGTGAAACGTATAAATATCTAAAATCGTTTAAGCAATTTAGATTACCTGTTTCATTGTTTTTTTTTTATGTAGATGTTGATGTTTTTACGTGATAAGATTCATCACCTCCTACCGAGAAGAAAAGATCTTTCATCATCTACCGAACTTTGATAAGCATCGAGAACTCTTTAGAGATGATGACTTTTTTATATAAATAAGTGGCATATTATTTGCATAGTTTTGATAGCATTCATATGTTCTGAAAGTATTTTTCAGTAATAATAACTTCATAAATTTGTTTTAAAGACTGTTCGCGCCAAAAACAGTCGGTCGGGCTGGATTTTTTACATTGAGATCATTTACACGACCCAAAAGAGAAAGAAAGCCCACTTTTGAATCGGCAGCCTATCCAGACGGTACTAAAAGCTAAGTATCAGTTCATTTTTAGTTAAATATCTTGTGTATCTATATCATCATCATCATCATCAGCCTATAGCAGTCCACTGCTGGACATAGGTCTCCCCCAATGAGCGCCATAGCGCCCTGTCTTCAGCTTGCCGCATCCAGCATCTACCTGCAGTCTTTCGCAGGTCGTCATCCCACCCGGTCGGAGGGCGTCCTGCACTACGTAGTGTGTATCTATACATATATTTACTAGCAATTTGTGTAATATAACCTTAAAATATTTTTAAATGTATCGCTTTTTCATTTCTCGTCATATTTTGTGCTCTATTGAATATAAGAGTATTCATGTTCTTAAATGTGCGTATAAATAAATAAAAAAAAATATAGAGCATTACCCACCATAGGAACCCTATTATTTTAGTAACTTTTGTAGCTTCTTTTAATTAATAAACACCTTTAAAATATACCATCAGAATTGGGATAGTACTACAGTATGCGCCTTACTAATACTAATTTATTTTCAGTTTGATGTGTCTGCACCAAAAAAACCATGGAGCCATGTATACCACCAACCGCCGAAAAGATCACTTCGGCCACCAGGATCTCCTAACCTCCCCCATCCCCCAGGGATCTCAGTGAACTCATAGGTTCACCAAAATCCCCTTGAAATAAAATTATTTTTAAATATGTTATCATGATGACTTGAAAAGGTAAAGCTGAGTTATAAATAAAAGTTTTTGTATTATATTTCAAATTACATAATTATTTAATTGGAATTCCATAAACAACACAACAATAACATAGATAATAATATCCATAATGGTATTAAAATGCTTAAATAAATACAAATGTTATTATTAAAGTATTTGATAGACATTCTTAGGTAGGTAATTCATTAGTATTTACAATCTTCTTAGAATACTCAAACAAGAATACATTTTGATAATATGAATAAATATCAATTTTAGTTAAAAGTAAATTTTCCATAGTAAAGCTATTACTACATTTATCCAACGCCAACACCGCACAGCCCTAAAACGTGCATTAAAATATGGGTTAAACTCGTTATATTTAGATACATTTTACAGTGACAAAATGGCTTGCCAGTTAAATGAGTGGTACGCTAGCTATTTGTCATCTGATGACGTCAATATGAAAATGCATATAATTTGTGAGTTGAAACCCATATTTGAATGCAGTTTTGTGCTGTGCATGTTTGGCAAGTCTTTGCGGCAACCAACCAAATCATTGTAGTGGCGCTTTTTTGCGAAATGTATGGAAACCATATTGGCTGTTACAAATGATATCCCTTTACCATGATTGTTACGCATTTTGACAGCCCTTAGACGTACACATAAAGCGATCGGTCTCTTGATCAGATACTAAACATTTTATTAATAATTCGTTAAATTATACGTCACAATTCATATTTCATTATCATTATTTCGATCATGACTATGAAATTTCCATCCACACTGGCAGAAAAGTGGCAAACCAAACACATATTGCCAATATCAAAGAAGTCAAATCTTGATCACTACCTACGCCGTAGGTACTACTTTGCGACACGTCGACTGTCTGTCCGGAGAAACGGTCATGATTTCCACACCGCAGCGTAACACAGTTTACAGAATAAATCACCGCTTCTTCGCACAGAGTCGACGTGAAAGTACGCAATACGCGCGGTGATCCAGAGACCAAAGCCTTTATGAAGTCAGCACACCAAAGTTGGCGGTCCGCCGACACGTTGACAAAACACTGTAGGCTGCCAACAATATTTCTACACCATCTCACCGACTCGCCAAGCCCAGTTGTCGACTACGTGTTTCTCATCCAAGACCATTTAATAACTACAGTAGACACAATGTGGAAGAATACGGAACGAACGCAGGACGATCTGTACGCCTTTAAACCATTCACTGTCCAGTGTAACGACATGTATGGTCAATGCCAGTGTTAAGGGGCTTGCATAAGTTGGCGTTACGGAGAACTTTGTCCAATAATTGGATTATTTAGAGTAATAATAGTAACTCAAAACAAACAGTAAAACTAAAGTTCACATAACATTATTCAAACCCTCAACAAACTTCATATGTTTCTCATGTCTATCCGCATAGTTGTCTCCATCCTTTCCCCTCTCCTCAACAAACATTTTCTCGTGATTGACCAACACATTAAACAATATACTTGAGTACACTCTGTTACAATCATACCTCACTATCTTAGCTTGCTTCTGCTGCGGATTACATTTCCGACAAGTCTTCTTAACCAATGCTCCATTTAGCCTCGCAAAACCAAAATAATCATACATTAAAGTCACTATCTCATGGATTATGAATCGCCTATGATACCACAAAGTCTCATGGTGTTTATAAAACCTCAGTAACTCATTGTTTAAAGTTAACTCATAAAATAATACTTGAATATGCCGACAAACCAATACATAATCCGTTGTGCAGTGGCAAGTCTTATTAACATGACTTAAAATGAGATTAATCAACTGTTCTTCTGTGTATAACATGAGAATGCCTTCTGAAACCAGGTTGGAAGCATCTTTTGGGTAATTGGAAGAAATTACATGAACCAAACTTTTCCAAGTATTATGTTCTATGTTTCCCTCGAAATTATTCCATCTTGCATTATCAATCGATACAATATTTTTTATACAGAATTGTCTGTAGTGAAAACAGCTGAAATCTGAAATATGTTTAGATACCCATCTCTCGGAAAATGCATATTCTTTCACGAATAGGAGTGAAATATCATACTGATTTCTTTTTTTCAATGTGTTTACAATCCACATCCTGTGATTCCAACTATGATAATTATTTGGGCTTCGGTCTGATGCCAGTTCACATATCCTAAGTTCTTCATTTATAAGGTTTTCTATAGTGTGTGACTGAACTGAATCATCTGGAAAATAAATAGTTTATTATTAGCTATTTACATTATTAATAAATAAATAATGCTGGACAATTCATAACATTATCTAGCCCCTACCTAAGCAGAGCTCATGTTATGGGTGTACTAGATAACTGATAAACACAAAACAATACATTATATAGATTGATATAACATAGAAAAATAACCAGAACACCTAGAACAAATATCTCCAGATTGTACAAACATTTGTCCCGAGGCAGGAATCAAATCAGCAACCTTCTGCGTCACCGGCAGGTGGCGAAATTATCAATTTTTTTTTATTATAGTATTTCTAATTTACCTGGTAATATTTCCTGTAGAAGCCAACGTCGGTATGAAAATACATCATTGCATTTTGGTTTCCTGGATAAAACAATCTGGGTGAATTGTAACTCAAATGACTTTTCTAACAAACGGAAATTGACCATTTCTCGCCTTTTATTCCATAAAGTACTTAGTTCTGGATTGATCAGTAAAGTTACATTCAGCATTCTTGTTAGCTTTTCAGAATTGATAGAGCTTGGTTTGGAAGACTTTCTTTTAGGCTTCGAGAAGTACTTATCCATAAGTTCATTGTAGCAATAAATGTAGACGTGTTTCACACTCCAAGACTCAAGCCCAAGGCAATTCTGCGAATGTAGGACAGGTGACTTATTCCTAAAATTACTGTCCACAGGAATGATGTCGAAAGCGCATCTGAAATAATAGAAAATTATGCGTAAATAAAAGTAAGTGCATGAAACAATGAAGTTGAATTCGTGCCAAAATCAAGTAAATATTTACAACTCAGCGTTTTTCGACATCACATTGTCGATATCTTTGATAATTTTCTCCACCAAGGCGAATTTGTCTTCATCCATTTTCTAAATCTTTGTCATCAAACTATGACTGTATTCACTCACAAATTATTATTTTCTTTTAGAGCAATTTAATAAAATAAACTGAAAGGAAGGATGAAAAAATGAAATAGGTTTTTGAGAAAACATGGATGGATGGATTGTGAATTTTGACAGATTTTTGTTATGGTTAAACTGATTTGATTTCGACAGTGACAAATTCAATTCATTTTGTCTTGCTTTTAACTTGCTAAAACAAAAAAAGAAGTTGAAATTAACTTGATAGCAGCGCGGTTATTGTTTTTTCACGATATGGCCGCCCCGGTCCATTGCCAATTTTATGAGTTGTGTCAATCTTTTAAAGTAATAGTAAAGTAAAGTCTTTATTTTGAACTTACTTAGGTGCTAGTAACAACAATATGAAGCGATGCGACCTACAGAAGTAAAATACTGTGTCGCAGGTCGAAACGCCCACCTCCGGGAATTATAGTTATAATGTGTGTGTTTCACTTCAACAAAGTGAAGGTACATAACAGATTGATATAAATATACCTAATACATGCCTAATACAACAAGTTAAAATTAAGTTTATGTTTTTAAGTTTTACGTTAAAGTTATATAATTAAAAAAGAAAAGTTTTACATACTTTTGTTTTAGGTCGGATACTTAAATATTCGTTACGAATCCTTAAATAAAGCTCCGAGCATCATAGGTACATTCCGTAGCTCGCTGAGCAACATTGAGAACTAGTCCAGTCTGTCTGGTAGTCTGATGAATACATAGACCACCTACACCTAATAAAAAATCCGTCTTAAAAGTAAAATAAATGAATAGGGACATATTGAAAAGTCATTGTATTTGATTAATTGTATTTGATTTATTAAAGTAAAAGTAAAACTTTTACCTTAATAAATCTAATATATTCTATTCTTATTTGTTAATTTAAAGTATAGATGACTATTAGAATATTTAGAATTGGGCGTCCAGATCTTCGGTAATCTAGAAAATTAGAAATCCTAATTCCCGATAACAGCTAGTTACCTTAGTCACCAATACCAAAGTTCTTAGATGGATTATTTTTACAAAAAATGGTTCTGAAAGTCGTTCTGAGCCGTGCGTTCTCGTCAGCGCGATCTAGCGCTGGTCCACTTTTACTAGCGACATCTAGTTAAGCTTTTGTTAAACTTGTTTATTCGTAGTTCCACATTTCGCCGTACACAGATTCGATGGCGCGCTGACGCAGCAGAAACTGGTCAGGGCTGTACCGATCTCCTTCGTAGCTGCTGAAAATTACAAAACATTAATTAATATAATATAGCCTACGTTTACCGGGGATAGTGCAGCTTTCGAACGGTGAAAGAATTTTTTAAACCGGTTCAGTAGTTTCGGAGCCTATTCAATTGCAAACAAATCAAATCTTTCCCGGAGAGCAAGATAAAGTGAATTAAACAAGACAAGATAACTTTGTTACCTATAAAAGCCAATTACATATTTCGAAATCAGTTACAAATGAAAAACACCTTTTATTATAACACCCAACTTTATAAATAAGTATGACGTTTTTATTTTATTTTATTTTTCTTTCTTATGAATAACTAACAGTATCACTTAAAAATTAACTATAAAACTTAATTCTAGAAGTAAACCAGCCCCGTTATTCACAGATTACTTGTACAAGGGGTGGTATTAGTGAGCATTTGTTACAATGTAATTCACATGAAGAGTTAAGTACAATGAGTAATTATGTAAAATCTCATTGGGTTCTATGTTCAGATTTGTGACTACAAGTTGTTTATTTTTTTCAATACAAACAAAATAAGGGTTTTAAAAAAAAACTCAGCCGCTGTCGTTCCCGGCCAAAAAAACGTAGGTAACAAAATAAACTATTGCAGTATTTCGGAGAATTAAAACGAATCGAAAATTTTGCCGAGCAGGGTACTAGAAGTCAAGTACTTCAGTACGATTGTCCCGTAGGGAAGGGAGGGATATGGGGGCTCAAAAGTAAATTCTAGAAAAAAAAAATGCGTACTGTCGTCGCCCCCATGCAGTTCAAGTGCAGTCGTATCATTAATCTATGCCCATGAAGCCATTGGAAGCCCACACGTCAAGCCCAAAAGACTACAGCCTGTCCATAATCAAATACAAGTACCTACGAACAAAAGTAAAGAAAGAAAAAAACAAGACTAAAAAAATCGACTACGGGCGTTTCGGTTTATCGTAGTTTTTGTGAAAATTTTCTAAAAAAAATACATTGCATTTTCTTTGAATAAATGTAAAGAAGCTCATGAAATAGATCACTTGAAGTTCGTCAAATAATAACCCGTATTCAGTACCCGTATTCGTGTGCCGAAGAAAAATTTGTTTTATTTTGTTCCTGCGAAGTAAACACGTATGAAATTTATTTTCTTCGATACTTCCTTCTGTTTCTGTTTGATTGTACTATGAGTCACAGTCATTTTATCGTATACAAGTGAAGTGTTATCTGCTGTGTATAACCGGAGAAATGGCTGATATGATACGCGCTATGGGGGCGCCCATGGGACCCCCTGTGAAGGATAAGCTGGGTTCTCCTTCCACAGAGTCTGAGGACGGTGGTGGAGATATCGCAGAGTTGACTGCTGACCTAGAACTGGATGAAACTGATGGCCCTAGTACTAATGGTAAACCTTTGCATGGGTATAATATAAAATTAAGATTAACTAATTTCTTTTTTATTTATTTATTTATGTATAAGGTACCTACTTTACCCCATTATTCTTACGTTAAGGAGGCTACGCTGTTGCGGAGCCTCCACATCGATTATGGAATTCGCAACATCCCTAGTAATAACATTACATTTGCATATTGTATCATCCACTGTCTTCTTACCTTCTCAGCATCACATCCATCAATTCTCTTAATCAACACTGTTTTACTAGGTGAAAGACAAGCTGTTCTGGCTCCTCCAGAAACAGAGTGGTACCATGGCCGCCTGGACAGATACACCTCGGAGGAAAGGCTCTGGGCAGCTGGCAAACTTGGCAGTTACTTAGGTCAGTAACAGCTTTAAAATATGTCCCAATATACTGAATAGCCAAATTGTGAAATACATTGTTAGTAAGTAAATCATTATTATACAAATTATTTGTGAACCTAAAGGAAGCCAGAGGATTGAGCCCTCGTGTCTGAATATAAGATAGCAAACTTAGTCAGAGTGGTCAGGTGTCATTAATTTTGTCCCAAAAAGTTTATTACAAGGAGGTATATATGTCGTCGCCATATCGTAGATTTGATCACTTCATGAAATGCTCGAGAATTTCATGAAATGTACGCATTTCATGACAATAAAGGAGAAAACTATCCTTACTACACCTAATATGAAATAGATTGTAAGTTCCTACTTTGTGAAACCATCTCTTTGAATAAATATATTTTATTATAGTTTAGATTTCAAACATAAGTCCATTTTCAGTTCGAGAGAGTGATCGGAAACCAGGATCTTATGTCCTGAGTTATTTGGGCAGAACTGGAATCAATCACTTTCGGTATGTATTGATTTAAGACATAATTGCACTATATAGGGTACAAGGGGTGGGCTTAATGCCGAGGCATTACGCATATTGTTGTCAACTAAATATCATTAAAATACCATAACAGGAAGTAAATAAACTAACAGTAACTTAGTTTGTGTAATTCTGTTATCCGTCAGCTCAAATATTTACTTTATGCATCATAAACATTATCTATTGTAGGTATTTATTTTTTCCATACTTTTTACTCATTCCCTATCTGTCTTCTGTTAAACATAATGTGCCAGTTTTGGTATGGACTTTGGTCGTGGACAATTTCATGGAGTTCCACTATAGGCTAAAAACAAAAAGTCAAAATAGATAGATAGATAGATAATTCTTTATTGCACACTTAGTATTAAATAACAATGTAAAATAATAACTTAAAAAACTAGATACAATTGGCGGTCTTATCGCTCAAGAACGATCTCTACCAGACAACCATAGATGGATAGGATCGTGGACAGTAACAGGGGATCTACAAACAAACATTAAGAAATAACTGCGTTAAGAAACATCTAGAATTCTAGATTTATCTATGTATCACCCTGTGTGAATTTTCTTATACAGAATAACTGCAGTGTGTGGTGATTATTACATTGGAGGTCGTCAGTTCGATTCCCTGACTGAGCTAGTTGGCTTCTACAGCCATTGCTCTGATTTACTGAAGCGCGAAAGACTTGTGGAACCAGTGCCTCCGCCAGAACCAGTTAACGATAAGAAGGTAAATTATCGGATTAAAATAACGAAATCATTGCAATGATGGATAATAATAATAACTAAAATAACCTCGATTACCCAGTGAATGACTCAGTGTGTTTAGATTCAATTCACTACCAGATTATTTATGAAGGTTTGACTTTAATTCTTTAAATACTACACACTATCTGTGTAACACATGTAGGCAGGTGTATTTTGTGTTTGCCGTAATGAGTATTGAATTAGGCTTAGTGCAGTCAAGTAGGATTTAATTGTATTTAATATGCCTTTTGATGGTGTAAGTTGAAAAATATAACTCTATCTAAATGGCTCTGTTAAATTATGTTTGTAAAATGCATGAGTTCATTTAACATAACCATTGGAAAGTGTTTTTCAACAGAATGTGGTAGCAATTCTCTTGTTAAATTCACGAGGTCATTCAAAATAACCAGTAAAAAGTGAAAATACATTTTGTTTTTCAACAGAGAGTGGTAGCAATTCTCCCTTACACAAAGATGCCCGACACAGACGAGCTAACCTTCCAGAAGGGAGATATATTCTTCCTACACAATGATATGGGCGATGGCTGGCTGTGGGTTACTGCACACAGGTAAGGCGTTATTGTATGATTTTATAATACTTTTCTATACTTCTATTATAAAGAGGAAAGGTTTGATTTTTTGTTTGTTTGTAATGAATAGGCTTCGAAACTACGGGACCGATTTTGAAAAATTCTTTCACCATTGGGAAGCTACACTATCTCCGGTGAACATAGGCTATATTACATTTTCAAAAAGTTAGGGATCCATACTAAAAATGTGCGAAACCGGGAAGGTCCGCTAGTTGGTATATAAATCCCGGGTCTTCACCTCTAACACAATAGATCAGCACAGTTTTCTATCATGTGCCGACTTAAATATTTTTAAGCTTACGCGATTTGAACACATATTTATGAGTATGAGATGACGAGTCAACCCGTAACGACATCCGTGTGTAAACCTGTTGAAACATCGGGAATATCCTACTAATATTATAAACGTCAAAGTTTGTAAGTATGGTATGGACGGATGGATGAGGGTGAAACCGCGGGGCGCAGCTAGTAATAAATAAACGCGATAAATAGTACTTGGCGCATCCATCCATCCATTACAGCTCAAAGACTTGAAGCAAATGTCCTTCACTGCGACATGTTCGCCAGCGCTCCTAGGAAAGCTCGTTCTGGAGCCCTATATTATATCACACCAGTCAAATACTAAAGTCTGTTAGACTATAGGTTTAGCCTAAACCTTCCGTTGGTCTCACAGACTCGGTATGAAACAAGATAATATTCAGATTTTCTACCGACACTGTTTGCCAATGATTCCACGCTATATGCCTCGATTGATTTTTTATGCTAGAAATCGTTACGGTTTTTGAATTAAAAACGCTTGTGTAATTCCTATTTGCCCAATTAAGTCTAATCATTAGCTCTACCTTGATTTAAATGCGTTGAAATATTTGGTTTTTTCCCGTTTCCTGTGATTGAATGTACAGTTTATGCATAGTGATTACGAAATGCTACATATAAAATAATAGAAAAAAATGGAAGGAGGAAAGGGAGGCCTTTGCCCTGCTGGGGAACCCTATAGCCCTAAAAATACGATTTGTAGCCGTCTTAATTCACCCTTCAAACATAGTCTAACCAAAGACGGCCGAAGTCCGATCAAATTTTACAAAATGCGATTTGGATGTATTTTACTTCTAATTTACTTTGTGGATCGGTGCGTAACTATGCAATATCAAGCCTTTTGAAAAACCTAAGCTAATATATATAAGAAATGTAATAAAATAAATTCTCAGCGTAAGTCGCGCGTCCCTCACTCTTCCGTTGACCTTTGACTATGGGTCAATGTATGTATGTGCATTGAACTACAGATACTCATTTACCGTAGGATTATGCGAATGGGGTACTTTTTGCCGCTCTTTCTAAGCTGTTGTTCAGTCTTAATTGTTATTTCAAGGTGAAACGTGGTCTGGTGCACATATTTTATAGTTTTTTTATGTATACAATTCTTGACCTACCAAGGTTAATGTGAGTTATTTTGCCTTGTTCTATAGGTATTCATCCAAAGTAATGATCCTATTTCATAAACTAACTTATAATACAGCTATAAATTTAATAGGATAGTAATCTCCTATTTCATTGACTTAAACTGACTGCAATATGCGAGGTTTTTCGATGATACCAATTGAGTGAATCGAGGATCCGACAATCACCTGGGGCAAACGTGTACTTGAGTCAATACTGCGACTGGGTAAAAAGTAGTGTAGGACGCCCTCTGACCAGGTGGGATGACGACCTGCGAAAAGCAGCAGGTAGATGCTGAATTCGGCAAGCTGAAGACAGGGCGCTATGGCGCTCATAAGGCGAGACCTATGTCCAGCAATGGACTAGTATAGGTTGATGATGATAACCGAAGTTAAGAATAAAACTTTTTCTAAACAATATGTCTCCTAATTAAGGTCCAGCCTGAAAACCAGTGTCACTATCGTCCTCGGTCGATAATGACAACAAGCTGAGACGGGACTTTATTAGCCGCGCATATAGGGAAAGACCAGTTTTTTTACTCTTGGGACTCTACTACACGCTACATTTGTTTAGGTTTAAATCCCTACGGCTTGATATTCTGTATTTTGATATTTTTGTGTTTTCCTTTTTTGTACAGCATGTGTGTATGGCTATAATAAATTATTTTATTCTTTTTATGTTCTACTCCAGGACCGGAGAACAAGGCATGATCTTCCGAGAGCTGGTCGAAGACCTGGATCCAGCAATAGATCCGAACACTGTCTTCTCCTGGTTTCATCCTAACTGCACTAAGAGCGAGGCGGTCGATATGCTGGTGAAAGCGGGCCCGGGCAGCTTCCTCGTGCGGCCCTCGGATAACTCGCCGGGAGACTACTCTCTGTTCTTCCATATCAATAACCAGATACAAAGGTTAGTTTTAATAAGTTAAGTGAGGCTTATCGTTTGCAATTAAACTTGTCATTCACACCTGCAGCAGTGCTCTAAAAGGGTATTAATAGGCACTCAATGTGTGTTTAAAACAATCCTACTACATAAAAAGTTTTTAGGTAAAGGTAAGTCAAAACAGATAATATAAATAAAGATAACTCAGATAATTTCCAATTATTTTACATTATTAAACACTGGCAGAAAAGTGACCTACCAGAGACAATTGCCATTGACAAAGAATCATCATCATGCTACGATGTATGTTTGTCAATCAAGACAACTGCTAAGTTATATATCTTATAACCTCGTTAATTTCCAGGTTCAGAATAGAGAAGAAAGGAGTGCGTTATCTGATGGGAGGTCGCACGTTCGAGTGCTTGGACGCCGTCATCAACAGATATCGCAAGGAGCAGATTGTCGAAGGACACACTTTGGGACAACCTGTGAGTTATTGTGTTATTTAAGACACAGTACAAAGTTAACGTACACAGTCCATATAGCGGGACACATTTTAAAACATACACAAAAAACATTAAAATACTCTAAAAATTATGAATTTTGTCCTTTTTGTCCACTGCAGGACAAAAAAATTAAGTGAACATTAAAATAATCTTATTTGATAATATTTTATATTATAGCATTACTTGTCTAAGTGCTTATTTTGTAAGCCTAAAGAAATAAAACGATATGTTACCTAATTGTATTCTTAATATATTTGACGACCAATGTGGCGCGGTGGGCGAAGGTCCGCTTGCGACGCAGGAGGTTGCGGGTTCGATTCCCGCCTACATAGAAAACAACCAGAACACCCGGAACAAATATCTGCAGATCGTACACACAATAGTTCCGAGGCGGGAATCGAACCCCTTACCTCCTGCAATGCAGGCGGACCTTCGCCCACGGCGCCACATCGGCCGTCAAATTTTTCAAATTATGTCAAATCAATTTGATAACATTTATATCTTGGTTTCAGCTCATCGCCGAGGGTCACGTGATCGAGCCCCAACAAAATGCAACGGGCGCGGCCGCAGAGAAAATATACGCAACGCTTCGCGAGTGTCGCGACCAAATCGGTCTCAAGAAAACTAAGGTGATTACTTAAGTAATACTTAAACTTGAAAACATGTATAATTAGACATGTTTCCAAGTGTTTATCCGTTTGTCCAGTTATTAAGACGGTACTGTTCTACGAGGCACACTAGCGCCGCCACCTATTTTATCTAATTATTACGTTGAACAAAGGAAATATCAAAAATTACATTGGGCATTTTGTGATACCTATTATAAGCATTATTTAATGCGTCTAGTTTTATTTTGTAAAGTTTTTATTGAATAACTTCTTTTCCAGGGTATAAAACACCAAGGATACCTGAACAAGAAGTCTGACAAACTCGCCAAGAAGTGGAAAGCGCTGTATTTCGTCCTACTGCAGGAGGGAACAGACACGCACCTGTATTTCTATGACTCTCCGAAACGTACGAAGCCGAAGGGGCTGATTGATCTGTCTTGCGCTTATCTTTATCAGGTAATTTATAGTTGTACTAGCTTTGTATTTTTATTTTGACGACTTTGGTGGTGCGGTTGGGGTTTGATTCCTGCCTCAGGACAAATGGTTGTACGAAAAATCTTACAAATCATAAATAATCATTAATTGGACGTTGGACAATCCACACAGCATCATATAGCCTCAAGCTAAACAGAGCTAGTTAGAATACATTACATAGATAAATATTTGTATTATAGATAGAAATACCCAGAACACCCGGAACTAGTATGTCTGATCAATAATATTATAGGAAAATTCACAGCGTCATCTAGTTTTAAACAATGCAAAGTTTAATTTTCTTGTCACAGTTTCTGATTTTACTTTCGATAAGAAAATCCTATAATGATCTAGACATTGACGAAATATTGTACCGGAAATTTACTAACGCCACCTAGTTCCAAACTAAGTAAAGTTACAATTTCGCCTGATTTCGATACAGTATTTTGACGATACACAAAGTGTTTGTCGAAATCTAAATAATCAGTCTATCATTTCAAAAGTATTTGTTAGATGCTCAATTAAGTATTTTTTCAGGTTCACGAATCCCTCTGGGAGCGAGAATACTGCTTCCAACTGGTCGAGCGAGCGCTGCCATGTCTGTCCACACATACGTTTCTAGCTGCCAACAGCGCAAACGAGGAGCGTACCTGGCTAGAGGCGCTCAGACCGCTGTGTGTGCCGCAGCAAGCGAGGCATCAATGCAAGGTAATGTTATATTATAAGAAATACAGAAAAAGCCTGCATGCATAGGTTCACGACCCTCTCTGGAAAACAGGAGACCTGTACACGCGTTTCTACGACCTTTTTGATACACAAAGCGGCAGCCCATTTCTGTAATCTTGACGCTACTATCTAGATAGTGACGGCTCAGAACCAAAACGCCTGAACATAACTAGCATTTGAGGCTTGATCCACTTTATTTCACCGTTCTATTTCGGCATATACACCCCAACCTACGCATCTTAGCGCGACACTTTGCATTATACTTTCAGAGACACTGTTTTTTGGTAGCATCCTGCTGGCAGAAATAATTGTATGATTTAATGTTTTAGTTTGACTTGAGCACTTGTTGGTCCGACTAACTTAGATTTATCAAGAACATTTTACAATAGATTACTTGACTTTGTAAATTCCATCACCTTAACCAGAAACCCTAAAATCAAAGACTATGTACATAATTAAGGTGTTCTATTTATTTGTAGCCTAAAAATGTAACGTATGATTCCAGGTTGCGAGGGTAGTGTGGCTACGAGCTCTCCGCGTCCGCTGCATGACGGCGCACCGGCTGCCCGCGCGCCTCGCGCCGCGCCCGCACCTGCGCATAGCGCTGGGGGCCGCGCCCGTGGCCCGCACGCGCGCTCGGCCTTCGCCCGACCCCCACTGGGACGACGAGTTCTTCTTCGAGTAAGACTAGCCTCTGTGTTACATTTTTATCCAGCGCGACACGCTTCGCTTGCCACGTTGTCTTTGCTTCGCTTCGCTCGCCACTTGTGTTTGCTTTGCAGATTGCTTTATACTGAGAGAAGCTAGCAGCACTTTATAACGACATGCCACACTCCAGCACACAACCAACAACAAACTTGCTAACACAACAACTTGCAACTGATCTTTGAAGGAATCGCACATATTTACATTTGAAAACATTTGTGATGGGTTTATAGCGACTACCGAAGTATCCATTACGTGCTATTACTTTGTAAGAGCTTTGTAGACAATTGTTGATATGCCTTGCTTTATTGCACACGAATAACAAAAGGTGGTCTTAATGCTGATAGCATTTACTACCTGCCAACGGAATCATCCTCTGCTGGAAATTCATAGTGGTAAATTCACCTTTTTTCTTTTACAGTGATGTCCCGCCAGATGTCACATCATTCACAATCACCGTGCACAACACAGGGAAGAGAGGCAAAGAGTCTGAAGTAAGATATTTAAGCACTATTTCCAGTTTCGTAAGGCTTAGTTTTGCATGTTCCTAATGCTTGAAAAATATGGGTATTGATTGAACACATTCTAAACAGCGTTTATCTATTTTGAATCTTATCTGGCTTACCATACGATAACGCTTGCACTGAATTTATTGAATTAAAATTCAAAATGTTTTATTTCTTAAGGCTTACAAATTAAAATTACAAAATAATATAAATGTGTTTTATACAAAAATTATTATCAAATAAGATTATTTTACTGTTCACTTAAATTTTTTGTCCACTTGTGGAAGAAGTGAAAAAAAACCACTAGTAGTTCATATATCGCTGATGTGTCTACTACATTTGATTTGCATATCTAAATATAATGTGATTTTAGATACATATCATTATTTATGTAAAGCTAAGCACAACATTGAATTTCCCACATTCTACCGTCGGTGCGGAACTGAGCGGCATTTGGCTAAGCTAATAATAAACTCTTCCTACTCCTACCTATTTTGAATGTTGACTGCCTGAACATATATATGTATAAGTATAATTTACGTTGCAGGTCGCCGAATTGACGATAGAGCTGGCGAATCTCGCGAACGGCGAAGAGATTGAAGAGTGGTACCCATTGGTGGGAATGACTCCAATTGGCGAGTGGGGGTCACTGAGATTGCGCATTAGGTAGGTGTTTTTTTGCTAAGTTATATTAGTAACTATAGTTGATCCGGCGAACTTCGTTCCGCCTTAGATGCAGTAAATGAGCAGATTATGAAAAAAACGGGATAAAAAGTATCCTATGCCCGTCTCCTGGTTCAAAGCTACATCCGCACTAATTTTCAACCAAATCGGTTCAGCCGTTCTTGAGTTATAAATAGTGTAACTAACACGACTTTCTAGTAGAGAAATGGGCAGAAAAAGATTTTACCAAAAGAGGGCACAACGACAGCTCGACACCACAGAATATAAATCACTTAGCGAATGTTTAAAAAGTCGTATCACTCAGCAGTTTCGTTACTTTATTTATAATGTGTATTGTTAACTGTCCCTAGGACGCTCAAAATCAAAAATTCATTATCGTTATACATTTTTGTAATGGTAATCGACGACTAAAAAAACATATCTTAATTTATTTGCTACATAAAATAAACAATACAATGCACTGACATCATAAATAGCAGATTATTCACATTTGTAGGGTGCCCCCTACGATCCTATGTGTTGTTGGTGTTGGAGAGTTAATAGAGTTATGTTAAGAGTCACGGTGTAATCTACTAACCGTACAACATTCTTCTTGATTCTCTTCCATGGCTCATGTATAATTACGTAATCTTTTCAACAGATATATGCAAGAACTGGTAATGCCCCGCGAGGAGTACAATCCCCTCCGTCAACTGTTGCTCGAACCGGGCTTGCCGGCTGTGAAGGCATTGGCGGATCTATGCCGTACGGACAGACAGCCTTTGGCTACTTGTAAGTATTTGGTGTTCTGTTGTAAGCTGTCAGTGACTTTAATAGAAACCTAGTACCCATGGGCTTACCAAGGGATGTAACCAACGCTTTAATAGAAAACTAGTACCCATGGGCGTACCAAGTAATGTAACCAACGCTTTAATAGAAAACTAGTACCTATGGGCGTACCAAGTAATGTAACCAACGAATACTATCTCTTAGTTATAAATATCAAGCAGTTTAGTTAGACACAATGTGATGCCTATTAAAACGTCAAAATCATGGAAATATTGTTTTTTTTATTTATTTAAAAACATGAAGCGCTATTTTTACGCGGTTATTTATTAGTTATGGTATATAGTATTGTCAGTTATTTTTACACCAAATATAACAGAGGTAACTTATAATAACTTAAAAAAATTATAAATCAGTTATATTAAAGGTGGGCTAAAGTCTGCCTGTGACGCAGGAGGTTGCGGGTTCGTTTCCCGTTTTCGCCATATATCACGAAGAACCGACAACCGCTGGGGTAAACGTGTTCTTGAGTGGAGACCGCGACTCGGCAAACGTAGTGTAGAACGCCCTCCGGCCAGGTGGGATAACGACCTGCGAAGGACTGCAGACAGATGCTGGATGCGGCAAGCTGAAGACCCCGCGCTAAGGTGCTCATTAGGGGAGCCATATGTCCAGCAGTGTACTGCTATAGGTTGATGATGATGATTTATTTATGATGTAATTTTCCAGCGGTACTCCACGCATTCAGCGAGTGCAACCGCGGCGCGGAGCTAGCTCGTGAGTTGGTCTGCGCAGAGGTCGCCCGCGAGACGGACCACCGCGCCATGTTCCGCGCGGCCTCGCTAGCGACGGCAGTCGTCGACGAGTTTATGAGGAAACTTTGCAAGCCCTTCCTACAGGTAAACTTAATTTGTTCACAAGTGGTTTTTGTTATTTCTTTCGAGTAGTAGTATGCAAGAAGACTATTATACAAAGCTACAAAAGTCTTAGCCTGATCCGGTGTGTCGTGTCCCTGCACCGCCGCCCGCACCTCACGCCTTCTGACGCGAACCGGGATCGCTTGAGATGCGTCACAACACAACATAACCCGTCACAACACACGGCATCGGCGAAATGTGAACGCAATCTAATTAAATGTATGAAACCGATACCGTTCCGATGCGTCACAACGCAACACGACAGATAAATGGAAATGCGACTTAAACCTAGTTAAACGAGTTCCTTTGTCCAACAGGCAGCTATCTCAGAGACGGTTCAGAAGCTGATAGACGCGAAGCAATCCGCCGAGCTCAACCCTACCAAGATGGACTCGCCCGATGACGCCTGCAATAACGCAGAGTTTTTACTGATGGTCCTCGATCAGGTAAATAGAGAAATCTAGCAAAAAAAGATCCATCTATGGATAGATATTTTTTATTATACATAGAATTCGACTAGTCAGACTTGATGTTGAATATCTGTTAACAAACTGTCCATACTTAACCTAAAATTCACTCTGTTGTTACGTTTTTATACGCAATTTGTATTACTTATCTGTAAATATTTGCTGCAGCTTTGGGTTTTCTAGGTATTTTCTATGTATAAAAAATATATCTATCTATTTACATATTGTATTAAGTATATCAGTCATCTAGTACCCATAACACATGCTTAACTTGGGGCTCGATGATGCTGTGTGGGTTGTCTAGCATTATTTATTTATTGTCAACTTTTTAATCTCGCGAAGAAGTGATTAATTCGTATAAATCCACTCCATTACTCCACGGATCACAGGAATTAATAAGCTTGCCTTTATTTTACTTATAAAATGCGTGTGTTGTGTTCTAGATAACGCTATCAATCTTCACATCGCCCGAAGCCTGCCCGCGGCCCGTACGCTACCTGTGCGGCTGCCTGCAGCGAGCCGCCGTCGCCAAGTGGCCCAACGAGAGATTCGTACGCACCAGGGTTGTGTCCGGTATGTTATATTGTATAATTCCGCGTGGTAATTTGTTTTTTTTTTTAATGTAAGCACCTTCTACGTACTTTTCGAAAACAATAAAAAAAATAATGACATCGGTAAAGCTTTAACCACTAGCGGTGAACCACTTAGCTGGGCTCATTTTAATATTTTTATTTATGATGATAATATAAATAATGCTGGACAATTCACACAGCATTATCTAGCCCCAAGGTAAGCAGAGCTTGTGTTATGGGTACCAGATATTAACTGTAAGTATTAATAAAACGGGTAATTATCGCGTTTATTTACCTATTTTCTCGACGTTTCAACAGGTTTACACACTGTCGTGGTCACGGGATGACTGGAGTACTGGAATTTTTTTTATAGATATTAACTGATATACATAATACAATAAACTACATTGATAGATATTTTTTTTATTATAAATAGAAAACGACCAGAACAGGCGGGAAGGGAGGCGGGAATCGAACCCGCAACCTCCTGCGTCGCAAGCGGACCTTCGCCCACCGCGCCACATCAGTCTTCATTTTTATATAAGGCGCTCATGGCGCATGTCTAGCAGCGGACCATGGATGATGATGACACAGTCAGGGCTTCATTTTTACATGCGTGAAGTTTGACCAGTCACAAAATATATATTTTACGAAAGGACTATTGCTTTTATTACCGGAATAACTATTTGTTTCGATAATAGAAAAGGCGCTATGGCGCTCATTAGGGGAGACATATGCCCAGCCGTGGACTAACATAAGCTGATGATGATGATTTCGAATTGTCTGACCGGCATCGCCCATATATTCTCAGCTTAAGTGGTTGCTACATCGACATTACTATTGATAAAGGGAGACTCTTTTAAAACCTTATTGTATATTTCACAGGGTTCATATTCCTGCGACTGATCTGTCCGGCCCTAGTGGAGCCCCGAGCGTGGGGATTGGTCTCAGCCGCGCCGCCGCCGCACGCGCAGAGATCTCTCCTGATGGTGGCCAAGTGTTTACAGAACCTTGCTAATCTAGTCGAGTTTGGAGCTAAGGTATGTAACTATAGAGTTCATTTTTTAGAATAAACACTTTACTCGACGTTGACAATGTTCGTTTTCTCAGGAGCCTTACATGGAAGTGGTAAACCCCTTCATCCTCAAGAACAAGGAACGCATGGTGGTGTTCCTGGACCAGCTCAGCAATGTGCCCGACCCTGGGAATGTACCCACCAGCACCAACAACAACTTCGATATTGGTAAGTGTTTATTTATTCGTCTCGTTGTTGGCAGAGGGCTGGGGTGTTCCATTAAAAGAAAGACAGACATTATTGGGAGACCATATTTTATTGTAAGAGGGAGACTCATGGATAGAGTACATAGGCCATGTCACTTGTATATGACACTAAGACCATAGATTATACAGTAAGGAATTCAATAAATAATGCCGGACAATTCACACAGCATTACCTAGCCCCGAGGTAAGCTGAGCTTGTGTTATGGGTACTAGATAACTGATATACATAATACAATACTACATATCAAGTGTATAAACATATACCTACCTACGGTGGAGTAAATGAATTGAATATAAGACGATATTTTATAAAAAGTACTTTCTATTCCAGCGAAAGAGTTAGCAACACTGCACCACATTTGCGTGTCACACCTTACGGAGCTGCAAGGACTGGGCAAGACGCAGCCATCTATCAGGAAGCTGGTGACCGTCACTGAGATGCTTACCAAACACAAGCACAAGTATCTTGAGATGATCAGATAGACTTACAGGTACGTTGTACAAAAAATGGTCCGAAAAACACGTGATTCCAGAATATTTTTCTTTATCCTGATTATTGACAACACAGTGCCCGCAACTAGGGTACACAAGATAAATGTATCTTTTATATGGCAATGTATACGCTTCTACAACAAAACTCCAAGTGAGCTGCAAACATTTTATCAATAAATAAATTCAAACGAATTGTAAAACACATTCTTTACAAGAAAGCTTATTAAAAATATCGGATAATCTAGGCGATAAAAAGGCTTGGGACGAGCTTTGCTCCAACTCGAAAACTAACAACCTAACAAGGTAAAGGTTTCTTGTTCGTTTCTTTATTTTACCTTAAAAAAAGTGAACCAAAAATCAAAGTGATCACTTTATTTCCTATTTACTTATGTTATTTGAATTTTGTGAAGTGTCCAAGAGTCCAGGTCGTAAAGGAAATAAAGTACTTTGATGTTTGAGTGGCGCAGCGGACGAAGGTATGTGCGGGTTCGATTCCTGTATCTGATGATATAGTGTCGGTTCTACCTTGTACTTTCGTTTCGGCTGGTTATCAACCAGCCGAAACGAAAGATCTGTTGCTGACCAAAACAATCTGCAGTTCGTACAAACATTTTTCCCTTTCTGTCCGTCACGTTAAATATATCTTTTGATTATCATAACTATAATTTTACTATAATTATTATCCACCTACCTACTTAATGTTAAGACCACCGATGTTCCTACCTCATCATCATCACCATCAGCCTATATTAGTCCACTGCTAAACATAGGCCTCCCCCAATGAGCGCCATAGCGCCCTATTCCTACCTGTATTATATGAATATATCCGCTTTTTGGCTTGGCATCGGTTAAAGTTATCATAAATCAGAAAGAACTATGTCGTAAAATAAACCTTTTCATAATTAGAAGTATTGATACAACGGGTATTTATCGCGTTTATTTACCTATTTCCCCACGTTTCAACAGTTTACACTCTGTCCTTTTCGTCAGTTGATAAAAATGTATTTGTTCCAGGGTAAAAACGTAGCGGAAGCTGCCAATCGTACATCAAGCAATGCGTTTACGTAACTTAAGAATTTACCCATAACCGGAAATGCGTAGTCAACATTAGCTTTAGAATTGGATGCCATTTGGCAACAGGAATCTCTTGTCACTTTGTCCTGTAATAAAAACTATTAAAATTTAATATATTTTGGCAGATTTTCGAATGAAAAGTGTAGGAAAACTTGTTGAGTCATATAACTTCCATTACACCTTCCTGTGGCTTTAAAACAAAACTTTTTCGTGCCAAAAACTGCGTTCTCATATATTTTTATAGTAATATCGATTTAGTTAATCATACACTATTCGTATTATTTAAACTGCCTTATCATTTATTTATAACAGCTCTCTAGTAATATAAGAATTTTATTCCCTCTCATTTAAGTGCAATTCTATTTTGACATCTTAAGCAGTACGATTTCTTTTGGTCCTTATAAAATCTCACAATATTTTTCTCCCATGAACCAATCCCTCTTGGGTGAGAAGTGCCTTTTGCTTTGGGAAAACATATTTAAAATAACTATAAATAGTCATTCGGGATTAACTATTAAAGTCGTCGCAGATCAGGGCCGCACATCACAAAAATATACATTCAAATATAAGCTTTAAGTCTCAACATTTAGATGCATTTTATCTTACAGCTCGCGGGCCACTCGTTTGAGGCTTGTGTGAAGGCGTTGTAAAATCTATCTAACGACTAGCTGCGCCCCGCGGCTTCGCCCACGTTAAATCTATGTGTCAAGTCAAATTGTTTAAATTATAAAAAGTATCCTATGTTAGACTCCTGGTTCTAAGCTACCTCTCCACCAATTTTCAGCTAAATCGGTTCAGCCGTTCTTGAGTTATAAATAGTATAACTAACACGACTTTCTTTTAAATATATATATAGCAATTTTTTTCTGCTGTGCGGTAACGGTGTTGGATTAATGTGCGCAGGTCTATATATTTTATGCTTTACAGTCAGCCAAGAGCGAAAGAATTGGCAGAAAGGCATCTTTGCCTTTCTATGACTCAACGTGGGCTGTATTAAAATATAAATAAATAAGAGTTAAAAGTCTCCAAACCAATAATTAACAAAAGCTCATAAACACAGCCCCCACCAGAGAATATAATAATACTAACATTGAGATACATTTATAAAAGCTGGTGCGAACCCCTTTTCAAAAATCTATCTATACTACGTAACGTACGTACCATTGCCGTCAAAAATTCATAAATATCAATTTACCAAAAAGACTGGGCATTTCAGCAAAATTTAACTTAAATAAACACTTTAATATCTACAAAATAGGTGTTAATGCTTTAGAATATGAAAATTAGGCCTTAGTATGACAGTAAGACTTATTTATTCTTATTTAACCTTTTGTACTCTTATGTTTAATACTTTGTACTCTATTAGCACGTGTAGGATATTAGATTGTAAGTATATTATTGTATTATAAGTTTTCTTGGTTATTATAATGGTATTTGGATCCCTTTGCAATATATTTTGTTTTCGATAAGATCAGCAAAATATGCATGGATATTATGTCTTCCTTTTTACATTATTAGCTTTATGTTTGACCGACAACAGTGTTGTGACAACACTATGCTTGTATTTCACTTAGAACAAGCTAGAGCTATTCGTTCGTTACTATAAACTAGACAAACTCGGTGTAGAATGTTTGTAAACAAATCACGACTCAAAAACTAAAACTCTCTTGGCGTCGAGTTTTAGATTTATTGTATGTAGCATTGGGTACAATTATATCTGATACTCAACGCCAAGCAAATTATTGCAATTTTTATCTCAAATCGACAAGTAATGTAAATTGCGCAACACTGTGAACTTTAAGTTAACTATGGGCAGTTTCTTTACAAACATCCTACATCCACTTTGGCTAGTGTATAGGATCTAAATCACTTCTGGATAAAGTATTTCTAATCTAAAACACCAAATAAGATGTAGTTAGTCATTTCGTGTATTTGTGGTAGGACAAATAGATAATAATGGGTATTTCAATTATTAACGCGTACCTTATTTTTATTTCCCGACGTTTCGAGCGCATTACTATCGTGGTCAATAATGATCAATTGTTCTGTTTCATTTTTATTGCATTTGTTATATCATTTTGACTGAATTAACCTTCCAAGACTCGATTTAAATCGAAAAAAGTGCATTTCCATATTTTTGGGAAGAACTTTATGTAGTTTTCAAGTTGAATGGGGTCTTTTTTCCAATGCTCCGTTAACGCGATCTCTTCCAGTATATTAATAAACGTTAAGATTTCCTCTTCCCCTTTGCTCAAGAAACTTAAGTTTACATTTCTTGTGCCATATAAAATGTACTTACTACAACTAGCTTTGACATCACAACAATGCCAAAGTGTGGCCAATATTTGCTTTTAAAATAAAATAGACTATCATAACATTTTGAAGTTTATTTTTGATAGAGTTCAAGTGTGAAGGGAATTGGTATTTATAGTTTATACTAAATAAAAGCTAATTACTTGATAATGCTAAGTGCAATGCAATGTCTTTATCGAAAATGGTTTTTTTTTTGTGACTTGGTGTTGATTATTATTTTTGTCAATCACCTTGAGAGCCAAATACTAATCAAGTACATTGTGTGTGACAATTCATTGAAAGTACACCTATTTTTCAATTTAGTACCTACTGTTCTAATATAAATTAGGATGAGATTAGATTAGAGAATGTCTCGTCAGTATCTAAGTGTGAATTAGCTTAACTTAGTGCAAACTTAGACTGAATTAAGCTCCAACTAGTTGGATTTAGTAATGTATATTATGCACTAGATTTTCCACCAAAATTGTTAAGAAATTTTAATTCTTTTTTGTAACTTTTGGCCCTTTTGATGAACATTTTTGTACTGTAAATCTTTGTAATTGTGGTTAGTTTATAGCATTCACTTTTTGAAATATTTCATAAGATAGATCGACTTATTCGTCTTTTATTGCACAAAAATACAGAACTGGAATTGCATTGTTTTCAATACTATAGGTATTTTAAATGTTTTATTTAATTTTGATATTTTTACAGGAACATTTAATTTTATCTTATGGATATCATAAGTATCTTTACTTAACTGTTTAAAGCTGTGAAGTGCTCAGTTTGTGTTGTAATGCTAATGTTAAAACTGCATTAAGCACAGCTGTGGCTTGCACAAACTGTGAATTTACTATCAATCTTAAATTTTCCATTGTAAGAGATTTTCACAGGCCTAGAATTCTAAAAGAACTATGTATCTCACAAAAGACAAAAAATATTTATATTGCAATGGTGAATTGAGATTGTAGTAATTATTTTTTGTGAATAGTATTACACTTTGTGACTTTGGTTATAATCTATTCAATAGCTGTTTTCTATTAAATTTTTATCTGTGCTAGGAATCCAGTCTCTTAAATAAAGTATTCAAAATATTGGTGAAATTTTATTTAATAAGAACAATAAGAGATACCACAACCCTAGCAAGCTACCTCTACCTGAATCCTAACTATATTAGTATAAATAAGTTGTTAGGGTCCAAACAAAATGGCCACAATTATTAATATTCAAATACTGCATGAAATAAAGCTACTTACTACAGATTAAACCTTTCATTAATATTTTAGTGATCCAACATTATAATTTGAAGGTAAATTGTATTATTTTATAAATACCTACCGATCATTAGAAACTGAATTATGTATTGCTACACCATGATCATGAGTATTAGAATATAGATTAATGTACGTACATCACTAATGTGATGGAACTAATATATTTAAAAAATACAAGATTTTTTATTTGCCAAAACATGTGTTAAATAAGCTAACAAGTATATTTTATGAATCAACATGCTTGTTCGTTAGTCAGTATTTTAGTGACTAATCTAAGTTTGCCTTACTCCAAATCTGTGTTATCCGAGGAGCTGAGGTGCACAAACTACAGGTAGGGATGACTGATCAAGGGTGCACCTTAGAAATAAAACGGACAGGTTTCCTTGATATAAAAATATTTATTTACAAATGCATACAAATTGGTCTTGTAATAAGAACATAGCTTAGAAGGTACCTACTCCAAATCTATGTGAGAAATATTATGGAGAAAGCCATCCCAATACAACAGACTGCAACATATGGGGACTTTCTTTCACCAATGCGGGCACACTTCCAAAATGTACCTAGTAGTCTGAAACAATAAATAGGCTTAATGTTAGCAAGGTGGATGATTATTGATCCGATTCTACTTCCTTAACCTACCAATATTATCAAGGCAAACATTTGAGGTTTGGGCAATACATAAATTAAAATTTTGCATTATGCATAGTTCTAGACCAGGAATAGCATTTCCTCCCAAAATAGGTACCATACCTCTAAAGAGTGTGATAGCTACCTATTATTGTGTGGATAAACATGACAACATACCCAGTCTTGTTGCGATCCATTATACTAGTAAAGTAAGATCTCAGGTATGCACAAGTGCATATAAGAAGAAGAATCACAGTCAGCAAACTTTGGAAATTAAATAGCGCACCAATCTGAAACAAACGAAAATAATTTCTGGGTTACATTGCAGGTACATTAGACAAATTAAGGATATTTACATACCATAATTGTTCGCAAACTTAGATCACTGAACACAAAAGATCAATATTATCACTTATTTATGTTCACAGCAAATCCAAGTAGTAAATAGGTAGGTAAATCTAGAAAACTTTTTGATTTGTTAAACTACAAAATTGTACCTCCAATCCAAAGAGAATCAGTGTTACCAACTTTATTTTTACGAACCCACCAAATGTGGCCTCGCGTCCCACCAGAAATCCACTAAAGTCTCAAATCACCAGAAAACCACTAAACAATCCAGAGACACGGTATTGTCCCGCTTTAAGTAGGTAAGGTACCTACTTGGTACACTAACACACTTACGAGTAGGTACGCACACTTACGAGTAGGTACTACCTACATGTTCAAACACTTGTACATATTGTGGTAAATGTTGAACGCGTATATTTGTTTTTTTTTTTGTTTTTCAAAGTTCTTTATTTAACACAAATTTTTACAATCGTACATTAACTAAACACTGTTTAGAACCTAACTAGATACAAAATCAATTAATTAATAACTCGACAGGCTGAACGCCTTTAAAACTTTTTTGATAAAATACTATTTATAATAAATAACACTTATTAAATAATTTACTACTAAAATTATACAAATTTTAAACAAAAGTTACATAAAATAATTACGTCGTATGAGCACTTTGTAAAGCGCGCATTTTTATAGTTAAGTTTAATGAACGCGTATAGCTACCTACTTGGCGTTACTTTTTTTACAGAGGATCTGATTTTATTTATTTATATTTTTTTCTCTTAAAACGATTTTAATCAAAACAGCAATATTTTTTTTACTAGAGGTACACAGATCTAGCTGGGTAGATATTTTTTATTATACGTAGAAAACACCCAGAAAATCTTAAACAATTATCTGCAGATCGTACAAACATTTGTCCCGAGACGGGAATCCGCAACCTCCTGCGTCGCAGGCGGACCTTCGCCCGCTGCGATACAGAGGTTTTATTAGGTACCCAGTAAAATATTTGGCCTGAAGTCGCATGCACATTCCACATTTTCCGCCCAAATCTAGGCTGTATAAACTACCATAATTAGTTACGTACCTTTGCATTTTGCAAGCGCTTTTTGGATACCTAATCCATGATTCTTCAAATCTGCGTAATGATTCCCTGAAAGTGAACTACAAAGTTTGCACTTAGCTACTGCACCAGCAGTGTTTTCGACCTTTTGGAACCAGTCCTTTAATTCTGGGTCACATAACCTAACCAACAATCGTGGAATTTTTGGGCGTACTGTGGTTTGGGCATATTTGATAATTTACTAGAAGATATCCGATACCACTACATACATACCAAGTTTACGGTCGATTCCAACAGTACTGTCCGTCCCGTTCCGTTCTATTTATGTACGCATAGTGAAAAATCATAAACAAACCTTTTGAATAAAATCATACTAAACTCTGTTGACATACAAATAAAGTCCATAATCTAGATTATTCAAGAAATTAACAAATTATTTGCGGGGAATCCCCGAAAACCACCACTTGTTCGTTGTGTACACAGCAGAAAGAAATACGCACAGTTGTTTCAATCGTTCTTTCTTATCTAGAGTATTAACGTAAATCGTACTAGTGGTAACTGTCGCACTTTACCACTAACTAAAACAATTTAAGCCACTAGGAAAATCTAGCCACTAAAACCAATATTTGCCAACTAAATGGAAGGTTGAAACCACCAGATCTAGTGGAAAATCCACTAAGTTGGCAACACTGAAGAGAATAGGTTTAAATTTGTTTTGTAGTGTACCATAGATGGAGTATCAGTCAACCTAAGAATGAAGTACTCACTGTAGTACAGATTTTGACATTGTCGGTTTATAGACTACTCGTCCGCCATTACCTCTTTAGACACGAACAGAGTGACATAGATCGAAAAATGAAAAATGTCTTCTTATGTGGTCAGATGTTGCCGAAATCACACTAATTTAGTAAATAATAAACACAGAATCACATTTCACACGTAAATTTCGAATTACATCCACTTATTTCTTCGATTGAACACAAATAACTATCAACAGAAAAATGACAACAAAAACACAAATCTTGCCGGTGTTACCAGCACGTAAACTTCTAAATTTCCGAATAATGTGGGAGTTTATTAAAAATGTTTGAATCTTTTTATATTATATACATATAATGCTTAAAATTTGAATGAGGTAGGTAGCCTACCTAACATAAATAAGAATTTAAATAGATATTTCTTAAATATTTTATTATATAAAGCTAAATTAACACGGACTGACTTGACTTACTGATTGACATAATGGTTTTCCTTGATGGACGTATGTTTTTTTTACGGAATCGTATAGAGGGGGTTGAGGTGACCTAAGAAAAATTCCAACTTTTTGACATTTACTCCCCCAGACCCCCCTCCTGGCCCCTACGCGGAGCCATATTTCATAAAAATAATATTGGGGGTGTATAGAGGAGACCAGTGATTTTAAATGCAAACTAAATGTTGTTCCCCCTGCCCTCTGAGAACTCCTCTTTTGAGTGTGCTACCAGATGCCGTCGCGATTTAGGGGTTCTGATTACAGGATCGTATAGATGGTTTCTTTCGAGTAGAAAAACCAGCCAGTTGTTCGGAAGGAGAATAATTTTAATCATAGGTTGGTATGTTACGTATTAGGTAGCTCTTATAAAAACTATAACATTTTTGTGATTAAAGCATTACGCTACTTTTTTTTTAAATAATAGCTACCTATTTGATTTGTGATCTGTGATTTCTAGAAACTTTTATGAAAATTATCGGCATTTTTTTTTCATCAGTTGGCATCTCTCACTTATGTCAAGTCCGCCATTGCTGTTGTTGACTTGTGATTCCGTAGGACTCCATCTGGAACTAAATCTATGTGTACCATTATTTTTTTGATCATGAAATGTCAATGACACAATCCGTCAACATGACACGAGTCCGCGGTTCTAGAACCGTCAATAAGTGTGTGGAAGAGAAGTCTATAATTATCAAAAAAAAAAGTTCTAAAAGTTCTAAACGAAGCGAAGGTTCTAGTCCTCTTCATAGACGTATAGAAAAAGAAATGAACATACACACTACAAGAATTTTCTGGTGATGTAGACCAGAAAATTCTATAAATATGGAATGGATTTAAGGAGGTTGGCGAGCATTCTAAGGTCTAGTCATAACAGTGAATTGGTTGGCTAGTGTAAATATACCTTTTACAATTAAAAATTAAACTAATCGTTCATTATTTTATTCTTTAGTGCTACCACCTTAGCGCTTTTAAAGCTAGATCTACCCTTTTGTTGAGTCATCTGGTGTCTCTGTATTGATTTGTGTTCGAATCAAAATCGTATGATATTAAAATTTGTGAAGTTCAACATAGATATCGTACTCTGAGGTCATGGGGGTCATGACCCCCCCCCCCCCCCCCCCACCCACATCCACCGTGGATCACTATTTAAAATTGTTAAACATAGGTAATGGTTATTAATATTTTTGCACATGGAAGAGGACGAGACTCCACCTCTATAATTAGGACTCCAGGATCCACAACCCACGACATCGTAATGCCACCGCTCTGCTAACATAAACACAAAAAAACACGTCCCACTGCAGAGCACTGTTTTACCGCTCTTATGAATAATAATACGAAGTTTTATATGATCTATTCCCTTTAACGCCCAAAGCCCAGCGCTCAAAATACAACACTGCTCGATAAAAAGCGTCGCGTTTTAAAAGCGCTGCTGTCGTATGAACGTGAGGGAGCGTTCTACGCTCCACACTCGGAAAAAGCTGGCATCACCGATTTATTGTCGATTTAACGATCTCCTTCATTCTTCCAGACAATTTCAGTTCACTCGTTGACCTCGCTCGCACGTAGTCCATTCAGTCAGCCCCTATGCCCCTATTCTATTCTATTCAGTCATTTCGTTCATTCAATCAATGTTTGAGTTGGTCGCGTCTTGTACAGACGTAATCTTTGCCTTGTTTTCCTGTGAATTAACTTTATTGATCAAATAAAATAAACACAAAATAAGGTGAGTTGTAATATCATTGCAGAAACTTATTCCTTTTTGATGTAGAAAAAGTAGTTTATTTATGGAATTCTCTATGGATTGGTATAGTTATTGTATTCTCTTTGTTGTATTATTTCATTTCTGTCCACACGACGACGCCATTTTGTGTTCGCGATCTTTCTTTGTTCTAGTTCCTTTGTTCTTTGCATTACTTTGATCGATCGCATTTTTAGTTCAAAGAAACCAAATTTATAGTTATTGTCAGACATCTCAAGATTCGATTGACGATTGTTACAGATCTCATCATGCAAATTTTTGTGAAGACCCTCACGGGCAAGACCATTACCTTGGAGGTCGAGGCATCTGATACCATCGAAAATGTGAAGGCCAAGATTCAAGACAAGGAGGGAATCCCCCCAGACCAGCAGCGTCTCATCTTCGCTGGCAAGCAGTTGGAAGACGGCCGCACTCTCTCTGATTACAACATTCAGAAGGAGTCCACACTTCACTTGGTATTGCGTCTTCGTGGAGGTATGCAGATCTTTGTCAAGACCCTCACCGGGAAAACCATCACTCTAGAAGTGGAAGCTTCTGACACTATCGAAAATGTGAAGGCAAAAATCCAAGACAAAGAAGGAATCCCACCAGACCAACAGCGACTGATCTTTGCAGGCAAGCAGTTGGAAGATGGCCGCACTCTCTCTGATTACAACATTCAGAAGGAGTCCACACTTCACTTGGTATTGCGTCTTCGCGGAGGCATGCAGATTTTTGTCAAAACTCTCACTGGCAAAACAATTACACTAGAGGTTGAGGCTTCTGACACTATTGAAAATGTAAAAGCCAAGATTCAAGACAAAGAGGGAATCCCGCCAGACCAACAGCGACTGATCTTTGCCGGCAAGCAGTTGGAAGATGGTCGCACCCTTTCTGATTACAATATTCAAAAAGAGTCTACACTTCACTTGGTATTGCGTCTTCGTGGAGGTATGCAGATCTTTGTCAAGACTCTCACTGGGAAAACTATTACCCTTGAAGTTGAAGCTTCAGACACAATTGAAAATGTAAAGGCCAAGATTCAAGACAAAGAAGGAATCCCGCCAGACCAACAGCGACTGATCTTTGCTGGCAAGCAGTTGGAAGATGGCCGAACTCTTTCAGACTATAATATACAGAAGGAATCAACACTGCATTTGGTGTTGCGTCTTCGTGGAGGTATGCAGATTTTTGTGAAGACCCTTACTGGTAAAACTATCACTCTTGAAGTTGAAGCTTCAGACACAATTGAGAATGTAAAGGCTAAGATTCAAGACAAAGAAGGAATCCCGCCAGACCAACAGCGACTGATCTTTGCCGGAAAGCAGTTGGAAGATGGCCGAACTCTTTCAGACTATAATATACAGAAGGAATCAACACTGCATTTGGTGTTGCGTCTTCGTGGAGGTATGCAGATTTTTGTGAAGACCCTTACTGGTAAAACTATCACTCTTGAAGTTGAAGCTTCAGATACAATTGAGAATGTAAAGGCTAAGATTCAAGACAAAGAAGGAATCCCGCCAGACCAACAGCGACTGATCTTTGCTGGCAAGCAGCTGGAAGATGGCCGCACTCTCTCTGATTACAATATTCAAAAAGAGTCCACTCTTCACTTGGTATTGCGTCTTCGTGGAGGTATGCAGATCTTTGTCAAGACTCTCACTGGGAAAACAATTACCCTTGAAGTTGAAGCTTCAGACACAATTGAGAATGTAAAGGCAAAAATACAAGATAAAGAAGGAATCCCGCCAGACCAACAGCGACTGATCTTTGCCGGAAAGCAGTTGGAAGATGGACGCACTCTTTCAGACTATAATATCCAGAAGGAGTCCACACTCCACTTGGTATTACGTCTTCGCGGAGGCATGCAGATTTTCGTTAAGACTCTAACTGGCAAAACTATTACACTAGAGGTTGAGGCTTCTGACACTATTGAAAATGTAAAAGCCAAGATTCAAGACAAAGAAGGAATTCCGCCAGACCAACAGCGACTGATCTTTGCCGGCAAGCAGTTGGAAGATGGCCGCACTCTCTCTGATTACAACATTCAGAAGGAGTCCACACTCCACTTAGTATTACGTCTTCGTGGAGGTATGCAGATCTTTGTCAAAACGCTCACTGGCAAAACTATTACTCTTGAGGTGGAAGCTTCTGACACTATTGAGAATGTAAAAGCAAAAATCCAAGACAAAGAAGGAATCCCTCCAGACCAACAGCGACTGATCTTTGCCGGCAAGCAGTTGGAAGATGGTCGCACCCTATCGGACTATAATATCCAAAAGGAATCTACGCTCCATCTGGTTTTGCGTCTTCGCGGAGGCATGCAAATTTTTGTAAAAACACTTACAGGTAAAACAATCACTCTTGAGGTGGAAGCTTCTGACACTATTGAAAATGTAAAGGCAAAAATCCAAGACAAAGAAGGAATCCCGCCAGACCAACAGCGTCTTATCTTTGCGGGCAAGCAATTAGAAGATGGCCGCACTCTTTCAGATTACAATATTCAAAAAGAATCGACGTTGCATTTAGTACTCCGTTTACGCGGAGGCATGCAGATTTTCGTTAAAACTCTAACTGGAAAAACTATAACTTTAGAAGTAGAGCCTGCTGATACGATTGAGAATGTCAAAGCAAAGATTCAGGACAAAGAAGGAATCCCTCCAGACCAACAGCGTCTGATTTTCGCCGGCAAGCAGTTGGAAGATGGCCGCACACTATCGGACTATAACATCCAGAAAGAATCTACTCTTCACTTGGTGCTTCGTCTGCGCGGCGGCGACAATTAGACGCTGAGCCAATTGATGAGATCTGTAGCAATTGTAGTTGAATAATATTATGTAGGTTAAATTCAATACTCTTGCTATAAGTGTGTAACCATTCCATTTATCTCAATATACAGTAGTAGAAGAAAATAAATCTTTTATTTTGGTACTTACCTTATAACTCACATTAGGTATGTAGGTAATGTTATATCGTAATTCTAGGTAGGGATTTTTAGGCTCCGAAGTAAGTTTGTACCAACAGCAGTAAGTACAGTTAGTACAGCTTATTTTGGGTAGATTTGTTAATAAATTAATGCTGGACAACAATTCACACAGCACTATCTAGCCACATGGTAAGCAGAGCTTGTGTTATGGGTACTAGATAACTGATATATGTACATTACATAGATATTTTTTTTATTATACATAGAAAATTACTAGAACACCCGGAACAAATACCTGCAGATCGTACAAACAATTGTTCCGAGGCGGGTATCGAACTCGCAACCTTCTGCGTCGCAGGCGGACCTTCGCCCAACGCGCCACAGAGGTCGTCAAATCAAATTGATAATTTGATCTAGGGACACGCCTTACTAGGGCGTGGGTATACTTTTATAGATAGGTGCCTAGTATGGTTGGCTTGTCCTCTTCCTAGTGTTGATAAAGCTTTAGGGAAACGTTATTATGGTAGACTGCAGAAAAATATGAGTAAGTACCTACACCAGTAATCCAATACCGCTACCACCCAGCACAAAAACATGAATTCAAATATAGGCACGAGTTTAAGCCTACGACTTTACAGTGACAAATTGACTTCTTCGACAATATTTGAACGCACATTTTTGTTTGTTGCTGAAAACAATCGTTTACAGGTTCCGGAATACCTACTGTCTGGTGTGAACAAGCTCCTAAAACGACATACGCCATCACGGAAAAAAACGAATGCTGGGTGAATGTGCCATTAGACCCGATATTTTTCTCAGATTGATTCGTATCAATAGAGTAAAAACACAATTCTTTCTCATCATGGTAATTCATTCGCATCACGATTTTATAGAAGAGAATATAGTTATATGTTTAAAAGCCGGCGCGATCCCCTTTTATTTTTCTTAAACTGAATGCCCGTCATTTTTTACGTTTTAATATGCTTCCTTCCAATCACCATTGTACATTTTTGATCCTTGAAGTTCGTTTCTTCAATCGATTTTCCACAGCAGACCTTTGTTTAGGGGCCCACAGGGTTTTACCACAAGATAAGCCGCGTTGACACGATCAGAGCCAGCTCGGACCGAGTGAACTCGGATACCTACTCGGACGCAACTCGGATTGTGGCAACCTCTAATCCGAGCGCACTCGGACGATGACGGCGTAAGTAGACTCGGAACGTGTTCTACTCATCCGATCTAGCTCGTATACGAGTTGGAAAACAAAATGGCGGCTAATATAAACAACCAAGCTAACAACTAAAATAATTGGAATTAATGGCGAAAATGATCCGAGTGAACTATGATAATATTAACAGCTATCCTAGTACACTCGGATGAAGCTACTCCTACGAGTCCACACGGTCCGAGCTTGGTCCGGGCGGACTCTGATCGTGTCAACGCGGCTATAGCTAGACACGAGGAAGGTAATAAAAACAAGAGTAGGTTCTATTTATTGTACAGCAAAAAATATCAAATACTAAATAGTTACTTAATTATGTACCTACCTATAGGAAGTTACACCCAATTTGGTTGGTATATAATAGAATAGTCCGGCAAGGTTTGCTGAGTCCGGTGCTGTGAAGTCCGGGCCCTTATGGGAAGGTACCTACTACATACCTACTACGGTCAGGTCTTGTGTGGCTCGTGTCAAAAAAAAACACTCAATATAATTGTTAACATTTTATTAGGAGGCGAAAACGAGCAATAAGTTTTGGGATAAATTTTAATACAAATAAATGGTATTTGCATCTCGTAAATCGTCAGTTACACTATGAAATTACAGTATTTAAGATTACAGTAACATGAACAAGAATAATACACCATAACAGACAAGACAGAGTTACTCGTACCATAGCAAAATATTTCGAGAGTCTATATAGATAACATAGTGCTCTCGGTACAAACGCAGGTACACTAAATACAATAGTGCGCTAACAATCATTTCTCAAGATAATGTTGCTCGAGGCCAATATTGTTGATGAGATTGCACAATACTATTGGTAAATGTTGAACTCGGCTGCAAGCATCATTATCAATACGAACCAGTGCCGCTACACTATAGAAGTGTATAACAGCACTACCAACAATAAATTGCTCTATAAAATATGTCATCTCATTTGATAGTCTACGCACACGATCACAAGCCATTAGAAAACATTTAAACACAGTCTAAAATATTCCAGTAAGGACAGTGTCAGACGATTTAGGCATACAATTTAATTGTAAACGTGAGATAGCGAGATAGTGATTGAATAGAATACAGTAAACACTGATCTTTACGAACGCCGCTAGTTAAAACCTCACTGGATAACACCGAAACATGACAAATGTTGTAACATTGATTTACTCGAAATACTTACATTAAGAGAAAGATAGAACAATTACTTTATGAGCTTACATAGGTACAACTAACATTAGATCTAGGTATTGTCCTTTGTATGCCAGAAATGTGATGGAGTTCGAAAGAACTGATGAATGCATATGTAACTATTGATTAACATTTATGGACAATTACACACAATAATGACAAAAAACCTTAGCTCGTAGTGCATTGCGTTTAACAATTCCTACTACCGAAGAGGCCATGTTTTACTAATGATTTTTGGTATCGTTAATGCATAAAAAAATAACTAAAATACTAAGATCTCATAAGTTTACGGCTAAAATACGCTACTTAGAAAAATAATCGAAAAGAATAAAAAAAATGTATAAAATGTGGTAGGTAGGTGCAGAGCGCACCAGTTAGCATGATACCTAATTATCACAATGACATATAATAATGTAATATTTATATTATTAATAATAGCTTGCCAATAACACATCGAACATTATTAACGCCATGGATTCCTGGCAAGATAACAATTCTTATACCGTCCGTCCGTCAAATTCATTCATTATCATTTTATATAATACGTTATATTGTATACATTCTCCATTTAGATAAATAATTACCCGCAAAGATATAATAATTTCCTAATTTCATTATGTAAACTATGCGATATTCTAATAAACATTAATTAATGTGCTTTATATGAATGATACAAACGTAATGCAGAGATGTGCTAAGTAAGTTCGGGTGAAATAACTAGCCCGTTTCGACGAGAATAGACTGCTTCCGGCAAATTCTCATCTGCCCGTGTCTAGTCAGATCGTTTAACTTAGGAATTCCATTTATTTAAGTATAGAAAATAGTAAAATAAAACAGTTTTTAATTTAATATATTATCACCATTCAAAATGTTTTTTGCCTCAAGGCCGACTCTTTCAATACTTTCAATCTAAAGTGGATTTTATAACCATACTGCTAGATCTTTAGTTGATCGATCGTGGCAGAGACAATCTCCGATTTATGTATAGTGTGTTTCGCGCAAGGAAATAGCTTACAAGGGCTCTAGTTATTAATCTATGAATGATGGTACAGATAACAAAGTTACTTAACAAAATACAACTTATCAATACCAACTAACAGCTGTCAACTAATTAAATTCATTTAAAATTAAAATGGCAAATGTCTTCTAAATAAATATACGTAACGTCTTTTAAATTTGGCAACATATTGGAAATTATTGATAAAATTACATAAAAAATCGTATTGCGTTTAATTTCAAATGTCATTTTAATTTTTGAATTATTTTCAATGATACTTAAGTTAAAATAAATCCGGAAGACCAGAATTACATAAAAAAAATATCTATTCACGTGTACGCTGAAACTTTAACATTGAGCTTTTGACACAATATTAATAAGAATAATTATAACAAATATTTTTTTAATACTGTATAACAGAGATTAAACAGTAAAATTTAGATTATAACATTAATTAGGTACATACTCAGTACGTATGACGCATCCTTTTATAAACAATTAGTAAATGCAATCTATTTTATACAGGGTGCGACATTACTATGTACTAAGTCGAAAGAGGTGATTCTAAAAACAATATACGCAATAAAAAAAATGGTAGAACTAAAGTAGACCGCCTAGGGGTCTAGAATAATCCCCTTTCGGCTTAGTTCATTTGTTGCGTAGCACCCTGTATAGATAGCACGATTATAAATTATTATCCAAAGTAAATGAGTTGCTTTACAAACACACGCAACACGGGAATGTTTTTAATATACTAATGAAGTTCTTTGCAAACTTCTTAATTGTTTCAGAACTGCTTGAAATTGTCACAGTATTTTAGATAAGATTTTTTTGATTTAGGATAAGATTCTTAAAAGCTGTCGCTAAGTCTCTTTGTGGTGAAGAATCAGTAATTTTATTTTATACAGAAGTGCCTTCCTATCAGCTCGAGATAGGCGCAAGACGATTTGATCAAAACACTGAATAACCTGTCGCTAAATTAATAAAAGGTAATTTTGCACTCTATGAAATTAGTTACGAAGTAAGAGCAGACTTGGAAAATACTGAATTAACGGTAGGTTTGGACTTACTCGTAAAGTAACAACCTGTCGGATTTTCTGTAAGTGTGTTTGTGCAAATATGCCCCGTATCTATTCACTGAATTATAATTTTATCCCCTGAGGTCTTTTGTCCACACACGGGTTTAAAAAAAAGGGTTTACGGCGCCGTCACTGTAATTTTAAAAAAATCTACACAAAAGCCGTATTTTTCACATTCTGACTTATATACCGTCGTAATAGAAAAATACACCGTCTTTTTTTTCGTTTTTTCGGCTTTTGCGTAAAGGTAGGACAGATCTATACATTTTAGATATTCTAGAGGGATAGTGTTTTCACCAAATCTGTTTTGCGCTCTTGGCCTGACCTGACGCATCACCATCGTCGGGCGCTTCGTTCCAAAATGAACCGTCAAAGTTGCGGTATACAAACGAGAGTGACTATTGAATACTGGTAACGACGTATCTATACACTAGCCAAACTCATGTGAAATGTTCGTAAATAAAAACCACGACATAAAAAAGTAAATCTCACTATCTTGGCGTACATTTTTAGATATTTGTCAGCAATATTTATTGAAGGAAGGATCTCGATTCGACAAGTAATGTTAATTGCGTATAAAAAGGCGCGGCAACAGAGTGAATTATAGGTTTAGTATGGGCGGTTTGTTTACTAACAATGTAAATCCAATTTGGCTGGAATATAGAAAAATACTCTTTCTTTTACACCGTGACATTTACAACTGTTTTTCTAAAACAAACTTAATCTGACATGATTTAATATACATTCAAGGAAAGTTAGTTTGCTATGTGTAGCTAACATAACACCGGTCTAAACATATCGAGCAAAGTAAAATAGCATCTCGCGCTATAGACACAAGAGTGACTATTGTAACTACATGTTGGGCAAGGGAACAGTGACCTGAACGTAGCTGATGGGGAAGTACCCGGTCTTGCCGTGCACGGAGCCTTCGAACCAGTTGTCGTCCACCTTGTTGATTAGCGTGATCACGTCGTTTTCCTGAAACAGTAAAGTATGATTAAAATGATTAATGATGATGAAGTTCATGATTTAAACAAATGTAAGTTTGAGAAATATGTAGTTATATATGTATACATAGAATAAAACAAAGTAGCTTCCCGCTGCCTGTCTGTTTCTGTGTATGCTTAAACCTACGCAACGGATTTTGATGCGGTTTTTTTAATAGATGAGTGATTCAAGAGGAAGCTTTATAAACTATTTGCAACATAGATTAAACCAACATAAACCACCAGTAAACTAGTCTCAGTTTACCTTGAATCCCAGCTCGCCCTGATTTTCAGCGTCGAAGTCGTAGAGCGCAGTGCAGCACGGGCCTTTAGCCGGCGCCACAGGCGTCCGCGCAGGGGATTTCACCGGCGACGGCAGCGGGGAAGCTAAACACAAAACGAGTTAAATAGGATTCTTCAAGCTTTGGGTGCATTTTCGATTGGCAGAGAGCGGGAGGCAATTTCGGCAGTACTTAGGCGGTTAACACACTGCCACGCACCTACGCGCTACGCGCATGGATGCCTTTTCTGTGTGTTGTACTGTTCGTGTTCGTTTTCTATACAAACGGAGATACTAACCAGCAGCGTTTGAACACGCATTCACGCTACATACTGCGTGGTGCGTGGCAGTGTGTTAATCGCCTAAATGGTACGTTGCCTTTACTTTTTACGCCATTACTTTGTGAGATGTCTGAAATCAGCCCCCGCTGTCTGGCGAAAATGCAGCCTGGACTTAGCCCCCAAATTTGAGCAACAATTTCGATAAAACTATTCATCTGAACTTGATTTAATAATACTATACTGAAAGTTGATTAGATAATGAATCAGGATTCACGACTTCAGACTTGTCTCAACGAACGCTTCAAGAAATATTAAAAATTGGGTAAGTATCATTATTGAAATTGTTGCTCGAGTTGTAGGTTTTCACGGAAGGTTGTTCGGTCACAAAAAGCTTAAATACGAAGTAATAAATGAATGAATGATGCAAGGAAAATACATAAAATGCAGTTTAATAACCTTCAGTAAAAACTTCCAACCTCGTTTAAAATTCGGGGAAAAATTGTCAAAAATGTGATGCAGCAAGAAACAAAACGTGAGCTAGCCTTTTTAGCAGATACTAAACTTATGTTTCTAATATTTGGTTAAAAGTACTTGGTGTTTTTTGATGTTTTAAGTTTATTAGACTTTTCTAAGTGTAGTTTCTGCTCAAATTAATATCAGATAAGAAGAAAAAACGATGATTATCATAAAAATAGACAAATCAGTATGGATACCATGATATGCATTCATTCTGTCTGATCGAGTGACGTAATGGTAAAAGCTACTTTATGAAGTAGATAATAAGCACTGATATGAAATTCTCAGAACATAGTCCAAAAACTGAACAAAATGATCATGATATTGACATGCACACTGCGAAGCTTATAAGGACTTTTTCAATGATAAAACACGCTCAAAATAAATCGAAGCCACCCAATAAAAAACCAAAGGAAACTAAAAACAATCCAGAAAAGTCTATTCTAGTTTGTATGAGAATAGTGTTGTGTAAAGTAGTCACACGTTATAATAGAAAAGAACACACGTCGCCGTAAGAAAACTGTTACTTTTCGCTGTTTCTTTGTAGCGTAAAAGCAAATGGAGTTTACTGTATGTGTGTGTATGCAAATCCTCTGAATTCTTAGTCGGATGGCGAAAGGCAAGTATATGTAAATATTTGCAACAGCTGCAGTTAGCTCAATTGTTTCAATTGTAAATACTAGTTGAAATTTGTTTATATTATTTATTGTAACTTTCTTTTTTACATAGATTTTTGTGTTTGTTTTATTATTTGAAGTTTGGACCAAATTTTGTGACGTATTTAATGAATAATATGGTGTGTTGTGTTTGAGTTTTGTGTATTGGTTCTGGAATCTACAGAAAAGAGTGTGTGTAAATTTTTTGGAGTGTTGCACATTTGTGCAACGTTTGTGTGTGGATGTGGTGTGTAAAGTAGATTCATGTGTGAGATACACAAGATATTATGAGAGATACACAATCTCTATTTTTAAAACATTGCATGTAATGCTTCAATGAGCTTGTGTGTAAATTGACGGGTGCGTGTCTTTTTGTATAAGTTGCTAGGGTTGTGTTATGTGTTCCTCGATATGTTTTTGTGTGTGTGTGTTACCATTGTTGGAGCGTTGCATGCTGCCAGAGCCCGGGAATAGCTCCAGGTTGGAAGGCGGCTTGTGCTCTGGAGTGCCGGCGTGCGACCCACCCTCTCCACGACGCAAATAACAATACATCCCAACTCAGTATCATTATCATATAACCATCTCTTTACACCTAACTAAAATACAAGGTAGGGGTTTAAGGGGGACTCCAACATCTCGTCTCCCAAGCAAACCTAACCAGCACGTGGTACACCCTGCTAGATAACGAACTAGGCTCTGGTAGAAATATCAAACCATCTTCATAATTTGGTAACTCATGATTTTAATATTTTCCATTACTGGACACTGGCAGGAATGTGTCCAACCAGACATAATTGCCATTAACAAAGAATCATAATCAAAATACAAGGTACACAGGTCTCACACAACTGTTTGATTTATGGCTCTATGGCTCCTTTTTTGCCATAGTGATAGTTTGTGAGCATTACATAAACCCTTTATTAATTTTTAACACGAAAACTATTGGAGAGAACAATGTTCTTGCCATGAATTTTGGAGATTTATGAAACTGGAGTATAATTTTGAGGGCTTAGTTAATGGCGGATTTATTGAGCATCATTATGATCATGTTCTTAGGTGCTAGTAGAATAGTTGCATCGACGTTGATAACAAAATGGAAACACCATCAAACATCGGATCACGTTACTAAAACGCACGCTTAAAAATGCATATGTACGTTGTCTAAGTGTCAACATTTTGTGTAATTTGTAGGAATTTTTTTCGATGTGCATGTCATCAATTAGTCTGTATCTGGTAATACTGTAGAAAGAGACAGAAGACACATCGATCTACTCGCTCTAAATAGGATAGATCACGAACGTACGTAGGGACTTCATATTGAATACAAAGAACATCAAACATTTAGATTAAAAATTGGCCTATTTCATAAATAAAAACCTACCAACTTGTAAGATTAAACACGGTAAGATTATTTATTTAGGATAATATTCATGAATTAGGCCAAATAAAAAAAAGTACAACAATAATCAACAATATAATCAGGGGATAAATAGGAAGGTATGGGAGAGGAAAATTCGGCAACCTGTAACAGAATTTCCTGTACATTTATCACACCATCAACAAATCAGTTACTTCGACCCTGTACACTGTATTTTAAAACAAGATTAAAAAGCCAAAATGTTAAAAGAAATCAAAGTATACTACAAAAGATAAAACCATATACAAAAGATTGTGTAAGTAAATTTTTGTGTATTTATTATCTTATTATCATTAGTGACAATAAATTGTGTCCAATACCAGAGTGTGTGTTGTGAGTATCCAAACCAAAATGTTTTTATCGACCGGTCTTGATCTGGATCCGAGATATAATTATAGGCTGAACCTTGACAAACAATTAAAAAATCAGATTATCTGAATAGAAAAGCTTGGGACGAGTTTTGCTCCAACACGAAAACGTATAACAAGGTAAAGGTTTATTGTTCGCTTGTTTACTTTACCTTAAAAAGATTTAAGTGAACAAAATAATCAAAGTGATCACTTTTTTTCTTTATTTATTTATTTATTTATTCCTGTAAGGTCGAAAGGAAATAAACTTCGATGCTTGATGTTTGAAACAACTATGTCGATTCAGTACGAATTGTGCTATATACCTCTATGATGACTATGTACAAAAGTTACGAGAAAATGTACCCTAACAAACAAGTCAAGACTAGAATCAAAAGTAAATCATTATCTCAAGCGGTTCTTACAGATAGTGTCAGATAAAAACCCACCCTATATTAATGAATTTAGAAGTCATTTCGAAAGCCAATATATTTGTTAGTAGTCGAAATATGAGTGTTACCACTTTGTACTTTAATTAGTGTGCGTGAGAGATGAAATGTGTGCGGAAAGATTTTGATTATGTACTGCATTGTGAAATAAATTTTACCTATTTGTACACCCCTTAAATATAAGTTGGCCTATTGATTTCGCAATATTTTTTTATCTTAATAAAACTAGTTAATTTTTTACATTAGCGCACGTGTTAATCCCAAATTATATTATTATTCAGTAGACAAATTGAGACCGAAATCAATTTAATCAGTTCAATCATTTCCTCTCAATCAGTTAAAATGTACAAATACACAATTCGTTTACGTAAAATTTTCAGAATTATTTTGCGTAAACTGTGTAAACTAAATTAACCTGTAACTCGAAACTGTACAATATTTATAACCTGAGCTAACTTGTCTAAATTTCCGCAAATTGTTTACACATTAAAATGTCATAAACCAGCAACCATAGACCACACATTGAACCCTATGGCCCCACCACCAAAAGCAGTACATCCCAAAACCCAGCAAAACAAAACAAAATCACCTGTCCAAGGGTCCCTTAGTCCGTTAAACTGATTTCTCGGCGCCGGGTGTGGTTTGAAACCTCTCGAATTCGAAATCGGCCTCAGAACATCATTACTCCATCCAGGTTTCGATGAGTCAAAGCCTGTTCTGGTTTTAGCTGGCGAATCCCATGCCTTCAGCGGGTCTACCGTGCTGAGGTCGCCGACTGAGGAGGAGGGGGGGAGGTTGCGAGAGAGGGGGGGTCGGGAGAGGCTCTGGGAGGAACCGTAGCGCCTACCATGGTTCAGCTCGTGAATGCCCTCGATGTGTAGATCGGCTAGGGTCTTTGGTACGAACTCCAGTTTGGGACGGTTCACGGCCTCCTCTTTCCTGGAATTAGAAATAGAAAATGTTTATTTGTACAGAATTCTACAAGACATACATCGAGACCATAGAGAGTAAGCTATAGTCAGGTTAAGTCAAGGCTTTAGTTTTTGCCACGTTCATTATAATCGTGGTCGCACATCTTGGTTAAGTGTGTGCGAACACCTACGTCCCTTTACAAACATACTTTCAATTATAAACTACGTCGATTTAAATGAAATTTTGCAAACATACTCGTAGATAAGAAATATCTATACATATATTTGCACCGTTTTAAAAAAAATATAATCCTCATTACGAGAGCGAAAATTCACTATCAAGTCATTTTATTTGTTTGTTTTTTTAGATATCTACTTTTTAACGCATTATGCAAAAAAATTTGAAATCAGTGCATGGATGTTAATGCAAAATTAATCGGAAAGTACGTTAGGGCTTAGGTATTCGCACCCACCTTAGTTCTTGCTTCCACCTTAATTCTACTTTAGTAAATAAAGGATCAGGTTTCCTACTAATGGCGTGGGTAGAGGTAAAGATTATTTTAATTAGTAATTTTATACGCTGTCTACAGACAAAGGATTTATTTAGTAAACGGCGAGGGCGGGTTCGAACATACATGTAAATTTGCGCAAATAATTATAAAATTAGCAATTAATTAATCAAGATTAACTTTGAGCTTTGAATTAAAGCACTTTGGGGAATTCCCAAATAACACAGACAGTTCAACGACTCTTGTTATAAAGTAGAAATCGAATTCATATACGATTTGAAATTGTATTCATATCCGATTTTAACCACCTCACTTAGAAGGACAGAGGACTTTTTTAATTTTGGTTGTTTGCAATATTTTACATTATAGGGCTAGAGCCGGCATCTCAGCCAACAGTCTGTGTTAAGCTTCGGCCAAACCTGCGCGTCAATCAAGCGAGAGCGTCAACCGCGCGGCGGAAGCTGCAATAGCGTCTCAATGGAGCCTTGAACACCTACGCAACTGAGATGTGGTAACTTTTTAAGGTAAATTTTGCGTTTTTGACGATCCCACTTCGCGTCCCGCGTGTTTGACGTGCCGGTTTGCCGAAACTTGACACATACGGAAACGAAACTTTTCATGAGTATTTTTAAACGAACTTTCATGAGTATTATTATTTTTTATAACGTTCCTTTCCTACATTATATAATTCCCATAGAACCTAGACCAGATAAAACTAATAACTTACTTCTCCATAAGCGTAGCGACGAGTCCCTGTAGGATTTCTGTGCACTGCTGATGATACTCCAAAAGTCCTTCAGCGAAGAAACTCAGCTGCGCCACTTGTTCTACCTGCAATTAATCATCCATTAGCCGAAAACTAAGCTCACCCAATAGTTCTTCTGATTTCGAATTTTTTTTTTTTAACCCTAATACTCTTTTATTTAAAACTGTCATAAATAGCGTAGGTAGGAGGTTTTTTCTGATTTGATTTTTAATTTGATCTTGCTGCTTGCGGATTCTTGATGTTTGCAACACTTTGTTATTGAGTTAACACTTTGCTTGTAGAATATATAACTTGCTCTATCATTGGCCTGTTGAAATCTACAAAAGATGCTATAGCATGAGTTTCCTAGGGGTCAGCTGAGCACACATAGACGCCTTGTTGGGAGCGGCAGTATCTGCCGCATTTCATACCAGTAGAGGGTCTCGTCGGTATTTATTCCTGTAGCTGGTAATAATAATTGGGCTAACGCTGTTAGCGTGTTCATTTATCATTATAATCAAAGTTGTGGTTCGTGTGAGTCACCGCGCCTCGCTACTACGGGTAATTGCTACCGCTATATATAATTTTTTACTAGTTACCAACCCGTTTGTAAACAACCAATTTTTGCCAAAATCTAGAAAATCATCGCACAACTTCGGTTTACAGCATTTATTCTATAAAACTTCATCATCATCATCATCATCATCAGCCTATAGCAGTCCACTGCTGGACATAGGCCTCCCCCAATGAGCGCCATAGCGCCCTGTCTTCAGCTTGCCGCTTCCAGTATCTGCAGTCTTTCGCAGGTAGTCATCCCACCTGGTCGGAGGGCGTCCTACACTACGTTTACCGAGTCGTGGTCTCCACTCAAGAACACGTTTGCCCCAGCGGCCGTCGGTTCTTCGCGAGATAAAAAACTATATAAAACTACGAACTACGATATAAAACTTAACGTTTTCTTATAATGAGACTACTTTAAGGTTTCTAGGTCTTTAGGATAGCTATATTATTATATTACAATATTAACATTAATTAATGATAAGATGGCATGCAAATATATGTATATAATAACCATTAACTTTGATAAGTAAATAAAATACGTGAGTTTAAAAAATAATCTGGCCGAAATGGCAAATCAGCCAAAAAAATCTGGATAAACTAGAAATTTACGCTTTTCTGATGTTCAAAAAAGCGTACATTTCTAGCTACTATGCCAGACAGACACTGACATAAACTAGATACATTTTTTAAACCTGCACCAATTGTCTTTTATATCCTAAAGACCTAGAAACCTTAAAGTAGTCTCATTATAAGAAAACGTTAAGTTTTATATCGTAGTTCACAAATTCAGGCCTCTAATACTAGAGGCCTGAATTTGTGACGTAAGTCAGGAAATCAAAAGGGGATCGTGCCAGCGCGTTTAAAAATGTATCTACTACATCCCTCTTGTCGGTTCGGGGGTTTAAAATACAAGGTAAAGGTAACTTACGTCATTGTCCAGTAAATTGAACATGCCGATCTGTGCTAGATGCAGCGATTCAGCGAACTTGTCCTCCGCCTGTCGAATCTCGTCGTCTGGAATGTGAGAGCCTGATGTACGCATACTTCACAAACGTACACGTGAACAAGCAACGTACGCGCGTACATAATAAATACGCACGTACCAACAAACACGCGTGGAGATCGTACGCGCGTACAAACATAAGTGTACAAGCAGTACGCGTGTACAAATTTACGCGCGTAAAACGCAATGCACCCAAGCGATAGTGTAAACAAAAATGTAGGATTTAAATAAAGAGGCGTAAAATAAAAAGGTTGCATACAGACCAAACGATGAAAAAAAAACTCAGGGTAAAATGATGTGTAAGGACAGCGCGGCAGGAACGGGACATGAAAAAAACATGAGCGTTTATTATAGGATTTATAATTACATGTAGTGTGTTGTGGTACTAATTTACTAGGCTCATACATAAAGGCTATACATGAGTTAAGATTTATGCACTCAGAAAATCTCCACTGAAGTAAAGTTTACTTATAAACGTTGCTTAACTTAATTTTTTGTATCAGTGTTTTATATTCGTAGAAAAAAACAAAACCCTGCCGATCTTCGGGTGTCTTCAAAGATTTGCTATGTATCTAAGTATCGAAATGTGTCAAACTGACTGAGGTCCGTAGCATACCTCCGTCCGCTGCGAAAGAATAGCAGTGCAACTGCAGTCGTTTCGCCATGACTTGTACGTTGCATGATAATCGAAACTGCCTGTTTCGCTTGTTTAATGCATATGTATATTTGACTATGATTGTATTTTATTCCTACGCGATTCCGCCGATGTGCTCGGACGCCAGCTACATATCCGCGCTTGTTCCGCCATTTCTTTGCAATACCGTGTTTTTTTCGAGTGTATCTTGGGGCAGTCGACAATATATATTCCTCTACTCGAAAGGCGACAAACGTTGTAATATTGCGCAGCGTAACTCAAGTTGCAGTTTCACTGCTACGATTTCGCGGCGAGGAGGTGTGCTACAGGTCTTAAGGTATTGCTAGATTTTCACGGCGGTCTTATTTTGTTGATTCACAGATTCAAAGCTTAGCAACATAACACATCTCTGATAGAAACTCACCCTTAAGCAACGCTGATAAGAGTTCTATAATAAGAGCCTTGGTGTCTATTGTCTACGGTCTTATCTAATCGGGCTGAAATGGTCTAGCGACAAATATATCATACCAGTACGAGAAGATCCGTGACTTGGACTCATATACGGACTTGCCCTACCCGGGCCTAAGCCTTCGTTTATTCAAACAAAGATAAAACACAAAATTATTGTCATGTTGAAATAAAAAGAGGATAAATAATAAGGGAATATGTAGTGAGAATTTGAAGATAATCACCTTTTGCTTGTCTCCGCCGTTTGCAGTCGAAATCTAGTCGGCGGCCTTGGAGTTTCTTTCGGTGATGCTGTGAAATAAACATACAAATTTACAAACAAGTTCAGTTTGAGTGACAGGGGAGTTGTGGGAATAGCTCGAAATAGCTTACTATGTGTCACCAGTTTTTGTTAGGGTTTTATAAATTTGAAATTGATATTGAGAAGAATTTTTATAGTACCCAGATTCTGAATCAATATTTAGCAGATGATCGATGATCCGCTATAATGATATAATTCAATTTGTTGTTGGGTATCTTCAAGGCAAGGTGTCCTCTAGAGTCTAGACGACGATGTACGAGTATATGTATCGAAGGACAATGCATAAGAAACTCTAGCTAGACCTTCATGATACACCGGCGGCTACATTGTCACTTCCCATGAGGTGAGATTGTGGACAAACGAAGGTCTATCGTGAATAAAAAATGATCTGCTGCAGCTCATACAACAATTTGTTCCGCGACGGGGATCAAACCCGAAAACTTTCACGTTTCAAACAGACCTTCACCCACTTCGAGACTAAATCATGAAACTAAAGAGTATGAACTGATCTAAAGAGAATTTAAATATTCCAAGCACAGGGACATTTGAATATTACGAGAGGATTAAATTGAATTTTATTGCGGAATGGGCCTCCGGGGAGAGTCCCAAAGTCTCGTTTTCTCACGTTTTACGTAATACTTGTGTTGTAGATATTTTGGGAACGTGCTCAAGTATCTTTGTCATCGCTTAGGTACTTAGGAAATACCAGCTTTAGATGGTCCAATCTCGGCTAACTCAGATTTCAACTTATGCGTTTACTTGGGCCTGATTTCACCAAATATAAAACTAAGTTCAGTCAATACGATTTCAGTTTAAATAAGCATTGACGTTGTAAAAACGTAATGTAAGTAACGTATTAACCGCCCAAACTCATCAGATCGAAATGCAAGGCTACAGAAAAACGTTGTGCAGAACGTAAAAAAAAACGATTTCGGCGTTTGAGGACATGGAAACGCACAGGGCGTTTCCATGTCCTCAAACGAGGGAAGGTTGCTGGTTTAATTGACAACTCAGGTATAATCAGATCGAAATGCAAGGCTACAGAAAAACGTTGTGCAGAACGTAAAAAAAAAACGATTTCGGCGTTTGAGGACATGGAAACGCACAGGGCGTTTCCATGTCCTCAAACGAGGGAAGGTTGCTGGTTTAATTGACAACTCAGGTATATTATAATTAGAAAACCATTATTTAAAAGCTCGTTTACACATAAAATTCCAGCTTCATGTGAACATTTTGGGACATCAATTTAATTATTTAGAGCTTTTAAAATACTTCGATGAAAACATACGAAAGTAATCGTAATAAAAGACAAATAATTATTAATAATTAAATTATTTCTTACCATAACTTCTTTCAAGTCCTTCGTCTGCAGATGATGAAGCGGCTCCAAGAAGCTCTGCTTGATGTTGTCATCGAGAGAATACTTGACGTCCGCCATTTGCTTCAGAGCCTCTCCAAACTCTATCATGCATTGCGCTGCCGAGTACACTATGGATTAGGTAATCTCAAAGTTGTTCTTGTTAAATAGGGGTTTCTACTCTACAACCAAAAGAAAACAGCCCTATCAAAAGAAACGAATAGCTTCATAAAAGTCTACTGGAACATGCCATGCACACGTTTTCAAGAAACTTTGATATTGACGAGAGAATTCATAATAATCGATGTTGATTGAATTTTAATAAAATTTGGAGACAAAGTTTTATTTATATTTGTTAAATTATCTGTAAGTTGTAAAAATATCATTGGTTTTATCAAAATTCACCGCTCATATTATTATTGTAGCTACGCCTCCATTCCAAGACTATGAAATTTCAATGAAATGACGGGCAAAAAGTGGCAAACCAGACACATATTGTCAAATCAAAGTTTTTTTTTCACGGATCACGGAATGAAATAGTATTTTTTATTTTGAAAAAGTGTTTGCGATGCCGCAGTCTAATAATACTATGATTTTACGAATGTCTGGATACATTGATTTTTCGAATTAAGCATCTGAATCCCCCAATGAGGCGCTATGGCGCTCATTGGGGGAGGCCTATGTCCAGCAGTGGACTGCTATAGGCTGATGATGATGATGATGATGATGATGAAGCATCTGAATGATGACAAGCTTGTGTCTATTTGACTTTAACTTCATCGAAGATTATTAAAAAAACAATACTTAGTGAAACGGTTACTTTACTGATAAATAATAAGTGAGAGAAGTCATTTAAGTTATTAGAGTTGCTTTTGTTTCACTAGATTTCTATGAATTGACAAAGAATTACTAGTAAGTTTCTGCCCGCGACTTCGCACGCGATGTATCTATGGATCCGTTTAAAGATTATTTGTATCCTATGGTAAATGTTTCATGGTATTTAAAGTAGTAAAGTTGATTCCAGGCTTATAGCTACATCTGTGCAATTTCAGTCATTACCACACGATTCATTAGTTTTGGCGTGAAAAAGTAACAAACATCCATCCATCTGAACATTTTAACTTCCGCATTTATAGAGGTAATTAGTGATGTGATAGACCTATGAAACTTCAAAAGGGATCGTACAAATTATTGTGCGGCCAATGGACTTGCTTCACTGACACCTCGAAACCTTTACGCTATCCCTCTGGCAAAACCCCCCTTGCTCTGGGGAGGCACTTTTAGCATAGCTGTGCAGATAAGGCTGTTTGTTCACAAGTAATTTTGAGATCCAAACGAATGTTTCTAAAACTAAAACTCTTTTGTTTAGTTTAATATTTAAGCAGCAAAAAACCGTACATTTAAAGCAAGAGTACCTAATTTCCTAATACAAGATGTCCATTATTCCAAGTCTGTCCCCGACGCCAAGGTTCGAAGGAAGACGTGTATCGCTTACTTCCTCTGATCTACAATCGGGAGCTCCGTAATAGGCTCATTTCCTTTGCCTTTGAAAATTACAATTGACAACAATCAATGGTCACAAGGATATTTTTCATACCGACCTAAGAGTAGGATTCAGTAACAAAGCTCTATTTCGTGACTCGTTATTATCAAGGTTCTTTCATGCAATCTCATCATTATGCTGCGTGCAAACTTACATACTTTACCACGCAATATAATGTGAATGGAACATTACATCATTGTGGACACATCGCGAGCTCAAACCGAACTTGTACCTATACGCCTCTCTTTCCGGCGTGCTCGCGAACGTAGCATCAATACCATGTTTGATTGTGTTCGCGCTCGTCTTAAAACAACCCGTCAACACTTGCGAATCGAGCACACTGCGAGCCCCTTTGTTTGCTCGAAAAACCGACAAATCTGAAATGCTCGTAACGTGCTCGTGAATACTCTGTTTGTGCTCACAAGGCCTCAAGGGACACTATGGCTTACATTGCATGATAGTGATACCTTGTTTGATACATTACACTAGTGTCGACCAAATTATTTCATTACATGTAACTCGCGTAAGTCTGGACGCGGCATTAGTCCGCTGATTCATTAGGAGCCCAATGATTCATTATCATTCCACAATACAATTAGTTGTTTAATAATGTACTGTCTCCGAGACAGAAAGACAAAAACTAGATCAAAGCTCGATCGCTTTCTGAGAAAACGCAATGTTTTGTTTTTAATAAATACCTCCCTAGCTCAAGATTACTTATAATCTCGAAATAGACTTACAGAACATGGAGTCCTCTCCAAGTTTCTTTCCATAGAACAGCATGCAATCGCCAAGAACTCCCTCCGGCTGAGGGTAGGTATTGCTTTTGGCCTGCCCGCTCAGTTTGCTGATGCCTTTGACGGCCGCCATCTTGGCTCGGGCTGTGGGGTTCGGCTGTAGGAACTCCTTTGTCTTTGTTTGTAGCTCTTCAACCAGTTCGCAGGTTACATCTGTTTTCTGTGTAAAAAGAGTATCGTTTAGTATCAAGACTTCATGCTCTAAACACGCTTAAAGGAACATGAAATGTTCTCTTAGGTAGAATAGCCAAAAATTACATCGTATCATCATCCATTGAGTAAATTATTTAAGTTTATTATTATTATTATTTAGTTATAGACAATCAGCAGAGAGCGGATTTGTTTATATCGCAGTGCTTTTGATTTTCAGTACAATAGTTAATTTTAAATATAAAATTTTTACGCATTCGATGACGATGTAACGTAATTTTACTCTATTTAATACTAGAAAACAATCGCTGTGCTTGGCTTACTGGACATCAAAGTTGATCCACATCAGTTTTATACAGAGTACACTACACACACATATCAATAGTTCCTAGTTCTAAAACATGAATGCTATTTTATCATTTTATATTTTATCCATGCTTTTATATATTTACAGAGATTTGTAGATTTTCTACAAGTCTCTATTCCGAAAATCGCGAATATTAATCGCGTAGATAAAGATTGCGGTTCAAAATGACAGCCTCTCTATAAGCTGTCCCGTGCTTCTGGACGGAGTTAGGCTGGTTAAACTAGCAAACACCCCACGCACAAAGGACCAATCGGAGTCCAAGTGCGGAAACAGGAGAACAACTACCATACCATACCATACCAAGCTGTCCTGTTTAGGTCATCTTTCATTCAATATGATCTTTTCGAGACAACGTGAAGAACACGGTAATTTTCAGTTCGTCTTTATCCACGCGATTTATACATGCAGTGATGGTATGTATCGTAATGTATAATACTTAATAATTTATTCAGAAGAAGGTACTTCATCACTTGAATACACATTCCTATATTAATTAATTTTATAAACTTGATTGTATATATTATAATTAAGCTAACATCTAACAAGAAAGAACCCAAAAATTGTTGTAACAGGGTTTTTATGCATTATTTACAGGTAGTTATGAAACTACCTGTATGCATGAAATCACAATAAATGATAATATGAATAAATAAGTTTGTTGATGACGATGATATATTCTAATCAATTAGGACGCCGTTACTAGCCCTATTCGAAGCCACATAAAAACAAATTAATTCACTTACTCTTTCCATTTCCACGAAGTCCAAATCAAGTTTTGTGCCCTCGGCACCGCCCATCTTTTCCGTGACATACTGAAACAAGAATAATATAGTTAAGTAAATTTCAACAGTATACTGCTACACATAGAGATCAAACTTATTTTCTGTCCAAAATCTGACCACAGTACATTAAATACGAGTACAAACTGGTCGCGAACTCTGAGATCTCGATAGCTGAGCTATTTTCTCTCCCACGCTGTTTTTTTTACGACTGGTATTGGAAAAGCAATTTCGAGGAAACCGTTAACAAGAAAAGTTGCAGGATCAATATATTGAACCGATTTTAAACTTTATAATGGAGGATATAAAGCAGATGTTACGGGAAGGTCGTTGGAACAAAGCGCAGGTCGAGGTCTATCTGCGTAGCCTTGGCCGGATTGTGCTTTTATCAGTTTCATTTAGAATTCTCCCGCAGCGTTTTATGAGAAGAGCTACCTTTACATCCTGTTTAATAATTATGTGCTGAGGAGGTATTAACACCTCCTCAGCACATAATACAAACAAAGATGAAAAGCTGCTGCCGTTTCTCGGGTAGTTCCTCATATTCGACTCTTACGACATCCTTATATACCATATCTTACACCGCAGCCGCGACATTGTATTGAAGACCATCACAAGTTTTTACTTTTCGAATACTGCTGTCTGAGTAAAAAACATAAACGCAAAATTGAACCTTGGTTGTTGTTACAAAGGTTCAAATTTGCATGCGCCTTTAGCGTAACACAGACTATTTTATCTCTATCGGAGATACTAGAAACATCTCTGCAACCCACGAATATAATTATGCTGGTAGAGTACTTATTCCTTACGTACTATAAACCAATCTGTAGTGAAGGTGAAAGCTTCTGCTATGAATGGGCACAATTAGCGCTTCTCAGTACTTAATTACCACCAATTAAATCACTCTACTCCTTTCAAGAATTTGACGTCAAAGATTCTCAGCGTAGCCGAAACCGGTATGGTTTCGGGTACGCTGAGAATCTTTAACGTTTTCAATAACGTCGTGTTTCAATAACATAATTCTAGGAATATCTTTGAAAGGTTAATAATTCAGTAGCTCATTGAAAGCATTGCCTTACTGTGGCCCGAAATAACCTTGACAAAATTTAAAAGTAATACTTTGGAGAATAGAATGTTTCGCGTTTTCTTTTGTTTTTTGTTATTGTCATTCTTCGGCGTAATTTTTATCATTTTTGTTTGCTAAAAATTGCCATCGCTTCCCCTACCACAGATTAGGTACGGAAAACCTTGTATGTCCTTGTTGGTAGAAATACATACTTTATTGCCCATATCATGCGTCGTCGCAGTCGTAAAACGGGTTGAAAGACTCTTTCAGATAAGAATCAAATTTTATTTTAGTACAAAGCTCTGGATAAGACGGAATGCTGTAACTGGGTCGGCGCGGGATGGAAAAATACAAGGTTCAAGGGTTTCTATCGACCAAGAAAAATAACAAAAGTGCCATTAGCGCTTTGTGGCGTGTAGGAAGGCACACAAATTACTGCAGTATGTGTTTATGTTTAGGCTACGCATTAAACGACAACGACGGTTCTTATTCAACGCTTTTCCAATGACACAGCATCTCAAAGTTGATAAATATATCAACTTATCCACTGGAAAAAAATCTAGCTATATTCCAGCCAAATTGGATGTACAATGTTTGTAAACAAAGCGCCCATACTTAACCTAAAATTCACTCTGTTATCTGTTGTTCTTATCCATTTGAGAGCCCTTCAATAAATATTGTTTACAATTACATATATATGAGACTGGATGTTAAAAGCAAGCAAGCTACATATTTGTGTCGTAATTCGTTTTCAAACATTTGACATCGACTTGGGCTAGTGTAAAGGTACTTAGTGTAAAGTCAACATTATTTTCATTGTTGCTAACCCTATCTAATTAGGTGGAAGTTTAGCCGTTATGAGTATGCTGCAGGCTTGTGCAGAACATGAGATAATGTAGTTATTAATGGTCAAAGTTGAGCTTACTCGTTCTTTGCAAGAGGACGTACGTATCCTCTACTAACTCAACTAAGCCCGGCTTCTACCAAACAAGTTTAAGAAAATCTACGAATACATCTCAATAGGGCTCTTCCTGTCATGCGGACGCGTGTCGTGAGAAGCGACTAAGGAATATCTACCGGGGGTGGGCAGCAGCGCTTCTTGCAGAATATTATCCCACCGAACTGCGATTCCCAACGAGCATGCCGGCGCTTATCAGGGGGCTTTTATGGGCTTTTAAGGGGGAGACCTGTGTCCAGAAGTGGGCCAATACAGACTGTTGAGGTTGATACGAAAAACAAAAGAGGATCGTGTCAGGTTTCAGTAATTTACCCCCCATAATATAGAAACCAAAAAGGCGCTTATCAGGGGGAGGCCTGTGCCCAGCAGTGTACCAATACAGGTTGTTGACGTTGATACGAACAACAAAAGTGCCAGGTTTCAGTAATTTACCTAAACTCCTACACAGTTTCATCCCACCCAACCCACTCAACAGGGAAAGGTCACGGCGGAGATGCAATTACCGCGCAAGTCACCTGAATGGCAGGCAATCAAAATAGAAGCACTAAAAGTTAAAATGCATTCGCAAGGTCTCGTACAATGTCACAGGAGCAGCGAGGCTGGGGCGAAGGCCGGTTTAATTGGGGCACATCGGCGATATAGGGCAGAGGGAGGCAGGCTCTAGGTCAAGGCTGGCACCCTCGGTTCGTCTCCGCTCGATGTGTGGTTACGGGGATGTTATTGCCTCTGATATTAATATCGAATAGACTAGTACTCTACTCCCTAGGACTCTACACTACTACTCATGTCATACCATAATTTATTTAGATTTATTTTTAAGTAGGGAGATATTTTATATATAATCACACTGTAGTATTTATTACCTATTAAATTAAATTTCTAAATTGTATGCGTTTACTATATTAGCTGATCATGTTGTGTATGCATGTTTTGGATCACAATTTAGATAGATAGATAGACAATACTTTTATTGCACACTTAAAAATAAAACAAACAAGGTAAAAAATAATAATACAAGATATGTGACAATTTGGTGGTCTTATCGCTCAAGAGCGATCTCTACCAGACAACCGTGGATGGATAGGATCGTTGGATTGAAAAAGGGGATCTGTGTGCGTTATTATGTAGTTAATTACAACATGAAATTTCATATTATGGTTACATACAAATACCTATCTACTATAAATACATATATACTTTATAACTAATAATACATACCTACTTATTTAAATATATAATATTCATTTTATAACGGAAAAAAATAAGGGTGTGGTCAGTGACATTAGTCTTATTAGTATCATTTAGTCATTAGAATTTTTAATATTGATGCTATGATTGTTTTCTGTTTTGCATATAAATAAATAAACTAAAACGCTGATTTAAAGTAAATGGAAAGATGATCTAGACGCTTACTTAAAATAATTACCAGATCTAAATGGCACATAAAACAGAAAATGGAAAGAAATACTGGACCTAAGTGGTACTAAACAGAGATGAATAGAAAGATGGAGTCATGCAGTGGGATAAAACAGGATCTCCAAAAACCAAATGCGCAGTTTATAAATTGTTTGGATTTGAATTAATTTGTCAGTGAAGTTTTAATTAAAGTGAAGAGAAAATCAATAACACCTTATTTCTTATTGGATAATAATTTATGGTATAAAATTTGACTTGTCTAAGGCCAATAAAAACTTGTTCAGTCTTTGATCTCTGCTTGAGAGCGTACTGAGTACCGTCGTTGGGAAATAATGCATAACACCTATCTACATAAACTAAAGTAATTTGTATGCCTACACGGAACAAAGCGGTTAATATGGCACTTTTGTTATTTTCCGTGGTCGGTAGAAACCCTTGAACTTCGTATTTTTCCTTTCCGCCCCGACCCAGTTATAGCATGATTTTCTATGTCTAAAGCGTTACTCAAACATAGATCGATGACTGGGCATGGTATGATATTACGAGCCTATACGAATATGTGCTTATTTTGTAAGCCTAAAGAAATAAAGTTATTGAAATCTGATGAAATGAAAGTTTATTTCTTTAGGCTTACAAATAAGCACTTAGACAAGTCATATTTTCTACTATTCATTATTATATTGATGTTCACTTCAATTTTTTGTCCACCAGTGGAAGAAGAGATATCAGTGTGTGTGACTAGGAGATCACCTACAGTGGTGGATTGCACTAGGTCGGAAGCTCGAAGGCTGCAAATAATGATGATGATAAAGTTAATCGACAGGATTAAAAATGTGGTCTGAACGAGTATCATCATCATCATCATCATCAGCCTATATTAGTCCACTGCTGGACATAGGCCTCCCCCAATGAGCGCCATAGCGCCCTGTCTTCGGCTTGACGCATCCAGCATCTACCTGCAGTCTTTCGCAGGTCGTCATCCCACCTGGTCGGAGGGCGTCCTACACTACGTTTACCGAGTCGTGGTCTCCACTCAAGAACACGTTTGCCCCAACGGCCGTCGGTTCTTCGCGAGATATGGCCGGCCCACTGCCACTTTAGCTTGCTAATTCTCAGAGCTATGTCGATAACTTTGGTTCTCTGTCGGATGTGTTCGTTGCGAATCCTATCCTTCAGAGACACTCCGAGCATAGCTCTTTCCATAGCTCGCTGAGCGACTTTGAACTGGTGGACCAGCCCTATCGTGAGTGTGAACGAGTATAGCTATTACCATCATTAATTTACTAAAAATAAACAGTTAAATTCGCAGTTTTTTGTAGTATTTATCATTTTAACCCCTATGCGTGTGTACATATTAAAAGATATTTGAATACAACATCATCATCAGCCTATGTTAGTCACACACGCTGGACATAGGCCTCCCCTAATTAGGGCTATAGGGCTCTGTCTTCAGCTTGACGCATCCAGCATCTGCCTGCTGTCTTTCGCAGGTCGTCATCCCACCTGGCCAGAGGGCGTAATATACTACGTTTACAGAGTCGTGATACTCGACAAAACGTTTACCCCAGCGGCATATTAATACATCTGTAGTCTAAATTAAAGATACTCCCACGCGTTGGTTCCATTCATAAAAGTAACTTGTGTTAAATTCCTTTGTTAGATGATTACTTCGTAGTCTCCGATTCTATTCTAGGAATAAGATATTATTACACAGAATATTGGATACGTTTACGAAGAAATCTTGCTCCTACGTACAGAGTAGTTTTACCACAAAACAAATGACCTTGTGAGGAAAATACGCGAATGAAAGTAATTTTCGTTATAAGTGTAAGCTTCGTAGCGGTATTGCTACGAGTCGTAGCTTTTCGTAGCGGTATTGCTACGGAGTCGTAGCTTCGCGTAGCTGTTTGCTACGAGCTGAGCGGTAATTTGATAAGTATGTTACATAATAACTATAACTTCAAAATTAAAAAAAATTGTCGGTGGACCTTTGTTACACCACAATCTCACCTGATGGAAAGTAACAATGTGGCCGATGGTGTATCATGAAAATCTGGAAGACGAACTCTTGTCTTAAGAATAACTTGCTTCCGGTCAACTTGTAATTGGCCGGAAGAATGTAAAGATTTTTGTACTAACGACAACCCTAAATATTATTATCGAGGATAAGTAAAAACGCAAGAGTTACATGCAAATATTATTCTTGTATAATCTAGTTTTGTCATGCCTGAAAACACTGACACAACAGCACTTTGCTCATAGCATCAACGTTCACAATTGAGTTAACTTGAGTACACTGCGTGAGAAAAGCCTTGAAAGCGGCGTGTCGCGTTGAAACAATGTTTATATTCCCCCCTCCATCGTAAAACAATATTACGCGGCAAGTAAAACCGATAATTTACTCGTAAACCCCGAAGGTTATAACGAAGCCGGACAAAGTTGAAGCGTCAGCGCCCTGATGATCAGCAATAAATCAGAGACGAGCTTCGCCTTAATAATTGATCAAGGAAATTATCTCGATAAAACAGAGAAGTTTCTGGTCCATCAATTCAGTTTGTGACGGCCTTAGCAAAATATAGTATGTATAAGACGGACTAGGCTTATCTAATGGGACGGATGACTCTGGACCGTAATGATAGCAGGTAAGCCGAATATACATAAGCTGAGTAAAGGAAACGAGACTTTGATATTGAAAATCTTATTCATAAGTCTAATCTATATGAGTAGGTAAATAAGATTATAATATTTGATAATAAAATACAACTTTTTACTTATTTACCTACTTCTATCTATGGTATAGATAATATATGATTAGATTGTGTATTCTTGTTATTTAACTACTACTATGGTTATTCCACTCTCTTGCTATTTGGTAGTTCGACTGATATAATAGTTATGTGGGATGTTTTATAACAATCGATTTTTTTCATGAAGAAGTTGTAATTGATTTTAGTATTGTTGCTCAACATTTTGTATTATTTAACAGACTTTACTCAAGTCTAAAGGACTTAATTTTTGGAATCGGAATATTCAATAGAATTATAAATAAAATACAGGGTTATTGGTAATTTGACGTATTCCCGTTAGGAGGTGATAGGGGTGACTATTTGCGATAATTTTCATCCCCATGTGCTTCGTGCAAAAGTGAACCATTTTTAAGTTATCATGATTTTTAGCTTTTTTCAAAATAAGTCAAAAGTGCAACATCAAAAATGTATTAAAAAAAACGGTCTATTTAAATCTATTTTTTTCTTCTGATTTATAAAAACGAATAAACACTGGTTATTTATCAATATTAAAACAACAATTATCGCTCCAAATTTAAAAATGCGAGATGAAAAACGATATTATTTCATTATTCATTGAGATTTTTTTCCACTAAAATGCCTTAAAAACTAAAAAAAACGTTATGAAACTTGACTTGCAGATTATTTTAAAAACATAACGGTTTTCTTAGCTCTCCAATGATGCATAACAACTATGAACTTATTTCAAAGAAACTGAAAAAACATCGTTACAAAGGAAGCAGGCGGAAATTCGTATACGAACTAAACCTAAGGTCGTTTTTATAAATCAGAAGAAAAAAATAGATTTAAATAGACAGTTTTTTCAAAATAAATTTTTGATGTTGCACTTTTGCCTTTTTTTACAAAAAGCTAAAAATCTTGATAACTTAAAAATGGTTCACTTTTGCACGAAACACATGGGGATGAAAATTATCGCAAATAGTCACCCCTATCACCTCCTAACGGGAATACGTCAAATTACCAATAACCCTGTATATAGCATAATTTTTGTTTCATTCGCTTCTAGCTTCTGCCCTAGGCATTACACGCGGTTTTTCATGATAAAAAGTAATTAAGTTACGGTGGTAAACTATAAGTTTTATACTATTTTCCACACTAGATGGAAAATTCGCATCTCTATATGTAAAAAAAAACTGTGTCTATGAAATACTCCATTCTGTCATTCAGTCTTCCTTCACTCACCTGTCAAAAATTAGTGAACTTTATAGTCGTGCATTACCAATAAAAAATACGTGAAGAGGGGAAAAGACTATGGATTTTCGTTGATTTAAGTTTAAAAAAATATCGTTATCAAGTACTACCACTAAAACTTATTGACTGGCAGTTTAAAAATACATTTAAAAAACTGATTAAAGATTTCCGATAAAAGCTTCGAGTTAAATCTTTTTCTGTGATCGGTAATCGGATTATTTGAAACCCGAAATAACTCATCCCATTCGACAGCCAGGCTCCATAAATATAAGCTTTCTGTCTGCGTATTAAAGTTTAATATCGTTATGCTTAAATATGCCACTACATTATTCACAAAAGGCTAGTTCATAAGTTGGGCTAGCCATTATTCTGCCATCAATCATGCTCCGATATCCTTGCGGCTCAAAGAACTGTAAAATGATGATATTGGCAGGACCTTAGCTACACTCTACCAGTAGGTATATTTTGTAGAGGAGTATCATAGTTTCTAGTAAATAGGAGCATTGGGTAGTTTATATATACTAATAATTCTGGATAATCCACACACCTTCATATAACCCCAAGCTAAGCAGAGCTTGTGTTATGAGTACATGATGAATCTCAAGATGATGTCCGAAGGCGGGAATTGAACCCGCAACCTCCAGCGCCGCAGGCGGAAATTCTCCCGCTGCGCCACAAAGGTCTCCAATATAGTAATATATTATTGGTACATTCTAATTTATCTGACTAGTACTCTAAGTACTACAACAAGGTTCTCCTATGTAGATACTGTAGTTTTTGTAAAAGGAGATTCATTCAACCCGCCAAAACTAGTAAGTACTTAATCTCCTGGACATCAGAAGCTCATATTAATAAAGGTGAAAATATACCAGCAACCTGTCGGTTACGAAGTAGAGATTTAATTAATTAAAAGTTGTGTCTGACTCGGGGGCTCTCCACAAAAGGTTACGTTATAAATACAGGACTAGTGAATAAATAATTGAACCTTTCGCACGACTAACGTTATATTCACAGCACAGACTTTGGACAGGAAACAAAGCTGTGAAACTGACACAATATTATATAGCGTCTAAGCATTCAAGCTTGATATATGCCCCGAGTAAAGAACGACGGCAAACGAGCTATAAATGTAAAATTTAAAAGAAAGGTTCCCCGATTCCTGTAATTGAAAAAACAAATCTATAGATCTCGGACCTGCTGAATGCTGAATCTGCTACGAAATCTCTGTCGCGACCCGAACAAAATGAACGACTGAAGTCCGCTTTTATTCGCTTCGCCGAATTCATGGGGAACAGAAAGAATTTTCTACCCCGTTATTGTTGTCGAAGGCAACGAAACGAAAATATTTACTCGAGAGTGTAGCGATTTGTTCATAAATAAAGGTAATTCTGTATAACATCGGTGATTGCGTTTCCAACACGAATAAAACATGTTTTATGTAGTTCGGGCGAAGTAGGTTCTAAAATTCCTACAAGCGAGCAAACTATTCCCAGGAATTCATTGCCATTAATGGGACTACACGCCGCACGAGCTTAAAATATTGAAAATGCGACATAAAACTCCCAGCCGACGAGGAAAAATGGTTCGATAATCTAACTTGCAACCTCATTGGGAAAATAAAGTTTTGTTTTTCAACGGCGAAGCTCGCAATCTCCGAGGCTTCTCTTAAGAAGTTTTTAATCTCGATCCCTTATTTAGATTAAAGGATATTAAACGCGCCAGACTCTTTATTATGCGGGTCTTAATGACTGGTCTGGTTTTTAATTACCGCTCTACAAAAAGTTTATTAGATACAACTCACCTGATTGGCTTTGTTGATTTGTTTTTTGAGTCCGGCAAAAGCCATGATTGTGGTGTCAGTTTAGCTGCTTTATTATGAGATCTGCAACAAGAAAACATGAAATATTTAGATTAAGAAAATTTCAAATTTCTCAATATGACTTTGATTCTGAAGAACCCAGTAAGATGTAAAGAAAAAAATAAAGAAAATACAAGTAGGTATAGCTTGTTACTAAATAATAATAATCTATAAGTAAACAAGAAGATAAAGAAAATATGAACAAATAAAAATATGTACAATATGTAATATGTATATATAAATATGTACAATAGTAACCTACTTAAAACTTGTGTTCATTATAAGCTACACAGCGTGCTCTATATTCCCTGGGGAATTCTGAAATACCAAGGCAATTAGCGCCACCGCAAGGCACTTACACAAATTTCGCTGCAATGTTTCACGTGCTGGCAGCTTCGGCCGGCGGCGTAATAAAGTTCTTATTGTCATAAAACAGTTTTAACATCGAAACTTGCGAACGGGCAAAAGTTCCTACTTGTACCGGAGTATGGACAGCTTGAAGCAAACTAGTAGCAAAAATCCTTAATAGAGAAAAGCGAACGACCAAATTCGCAGTTAGTGCTGCCTCAACCAATCAACATGTGTATAAATGTGCTTTAGAAAATATGTCCAATCATTCTGCTTCTTCTGTTTTAAATGGTGTCCATCAAAAACCTTTTCAGCACCTCCTCATTAATAACCTTCTCCGTCCAGCTAATCCTTTCCATCCTCACAATAAAAATGTTGTTCTCGCTAATATTATTTTCATCAGAATTTGATGTCATCAATGGAATGAAGAACGCAAATGCATCTCCCAGAGTCTAGGTCCATCTGCGAGTACTAAACCGCCTTCTAAGTGCGATGACAGCCAACGCAGACTACAGTTTTAGGAGAGTAATTCTAGATCTACACAAATACTTTAAATAATGAGGAGTAGAGTGATGTTCTGTACGTGGTGCAGTTCTTACTCTGTGAGAAGAGGTACAGTGGCAGAGTTTGTTATTGGCAGTGTGCCACAGGGGTGGATCGATAGTACTTTGAACACAGAGCCACAGGAGAGCAAGGCCACTCTACAGTTGAAGAGTTTCAGCAACATAGGGAACGCTGCTCAATACGTGGGTGTCATAACAGCGCGGAAATAGATCTTAAAATAGGGAACAGAACTTCCGGCTATTTTCTACATTTTGGTAGGTACCTGAAGTCATAGACAATAGGACTTACATACAACAAAATTAAGAGAAATTTCAAATTTTGTATTTTTTATAAACAAAATGTTACGAAGAAAGTAAAACAACAAAATAATAAGACAGAAATTATTGAACCTCACGTGCACATAATATATTTCGAACCGATGAATCAAGTTTGTTAGAAGTGTTACATGTTGTTGAATGTTTGTTTTGAAGTTCGTTTCTAACAAGGCGACTAAGATATGAGAATTTCAGCTTTACTTGTTATTTATAAATCACTGTTACAGCGAAATATTCAATAAATATCATTAAAAGTAAAAACCCTTGACGATTGACATCATCATAAAATAAGCATGGTTTTATAGATTTGCATCAAACATAGCTAAGAACAGAAAGCCAGAAAAAAACCTTTATACGAAAACTCAGCAGCGGACTAACATAGGTTGATGATGATGATGATACAAAAACTAGATCTAGTTTCTTTAGGTTTCTCCGTTATATTGCTAAATGGAAACACTGGTTTGCAGAATCACACACAAACAAACTCCCACCCAAAACGCACAACTTAAAGCGTTTAATCCCGCCCATCCTTCTTCAGCGACTATTGAAACCATTTATACCTATAACATCGAAAGAACAGTCTTTTCTTCGTTTATCTCATCAAGGAACAATCTAATAATTAATCTCTATAACATATTTCTATTGATGTGTTATATTCCAAGTGAACCAGCTTTCCTCCCCGAGCCATTAGGTACACTACACTACATAATGGCCTCCCGTCCAACAATACCCTATTACCGGTATTACTAGAGTGCTGTGACGGTTGCATAGCGGTCGTCGAAGACCGCCTCAGTTGACTTGCCCATTACTGGACACCACTTAGTTTAAACAGTGGACGACAACTGATGTGAAGTTTCCTACAGAAACAGGACAGGGAAGAAGAGCTGTTTTCACTCTTCAATGGCTGGACCATTGAAAAGAAGGAAATATTTTGCAAAATATTAGTAAAGGTCTCTTGAGTGAAACAAAATAAGACAAAGATCTAAAGCACTAATAAAGTTCGAAAATATAGGTACGTAGATAACCGTATTTTCCTATAACCTTATCTCATTAGCTCGGAAGTATAAAACGTGATCACAAAAACAATCTTTCCCGCTCTAGGAAACGCTATTTCCGATTAATAGAGAGAGACACTGAAAATCATAGATCTCAGATTACGGAATCGTTTTCTCTATGGCACAGATAAACAAAATGGGATTGCTGATGTGCTTTGTAAATGGAGTCCAACCGGTCCAAAGCGCCTACGCAAAGGTTTGAACTTTGAACTCTCATTTAAGTTAGATGAAGGACACGTGGGTGTTACGGATTAAAGCCTTTATTGAGAGGGTACACTTTGATGACTCGTAAGGTTATCATCGTCTTAAGGCATAGAATTGAAATAACAGATGGGGCGAGATGCCGTTACGGCTAGAAGTTTCATACAAAGCTGATGAAGTTTAATACAAAAAAAATGCTTAACGGCTCTAGCCGATGCGATGCCGATAAGTTTCAGACATGATAGATACGATTAGAAACGATAATCTCTTAATTGCAATACATGTCATGAAGTGTGGGACTACTTTTAGACCTGGTTTGTTAATGGCTAAGACCTTCTAATCGGTTCATGGTTACTTTTTAACCTGTGGCCTGTTAGCGAACCGATGGATTTTCACAGAAGTTTTCAGATTTTTTTCTCATTTCCGGCAACAATAATTAACGATGCAATAGAAGGACAGTTTTTTATTAGCCTTGCGTCGATTTATTTCTGAAACGACTATGCTAAAACTATGTAGGGCAAAAGCACGGGATAGTTGAATAATTTGTTTTTTTAAGTCGCTTTGTCTCCGAATGCGTAAATTTTTTGAAAATAATTCCTTAACTTCGATAAAGTACTCAATGTATGATGATGCGATGTCATTATTGTCTATTCAGAACAATCCCCGTGCTTTGCCTACTGTGGTGATAAGAAGCCATAGATAAAAGAATGTGTATTTCCCTGTTCATGAAAATCCATGCGGCTATCAGACAATCTTATCCTCATTTCGTTTACGGCAGCTGAGTACTAACATCGTGTCCCGTTTCATTGGTTATATACAATACAGAAGAGCTTATTCACGGCACATCAAACTGATATGCCTTTGAGACATGATACTTTACTTCGAGAAAACATTCACTGACTTGTGTTTTGGAAATGTAATATGCTTCGACGGAATTGGTCTGTTTTTCTGTAAGATTAATTCAAGGCCAAAGATATGATAGATAGTTATGAAATGAGACAAAGTTATCTCCTTCCCTGCGTAAAAAAGTGACTATTTTTTTAACGATTTTGGCAACTTTTAAACCAGACCATAGGATAGGGTCTAAAATAAATTTAAGAAAAAATCGTTTAAAATAACGAAACATTTTCATCGAATATATAAAATATAATACCAGATTATCTAAATTAAGCTGCGTGTGGTAGCACAGTAAAAGTAAAGTAGGATAAACAAATGAAAGCTGCCCGAATCCAACCATACCGAAAACTATTTACCTCTAGTTACGTTAACGAAATTAGAATTCCAACCAGAGAGGGTTAGCGTAAAATAAAACAAACAAGGTAGAATAGATAGAACACAATTAGCTAGTAGGTAACGGCTTTAATACTATTTGCTATGGCAATTTACGAAATCTCTAGCTGCCCGACCCGCCCGCTACGTCATTAGATTTTTCGCATATTTGACGCCTAAACTGGGAAAGTGCAATATCTCTGACATTTGGATATATACATTCACACTACATATTATTACTGTTTCTCTATAATCTGTCATCTTAAATTGACATGATGATTACGGTTTTTTATGGTCAATACACCTTCATTTGACCACAGTCTCACAAAATGGAAAGTGAAGATGTGGCCAACGGTGTACTCGTATCACGAAGGTTTAAAAGATACCAACATTTCCTTAAAGAGACCCAGGTAGTTATTGACTGGAAAAACAACAGCAGGGAGCGTGTTCCAAACCGGTAGCGTAAAGCCGCAAGCGTACGAATGATGAAGATGGAAGACAACCGCTGTGCGTCTGATTGTCTTGGTTTGGAAGGGGGCTGGTAGGTGGGTGAGCTAATGATAATGATAAAATAACTATATTCATCAACCGAAACACGCCTAAGTTACTCCCGCAACAAATATTTTACGTATTGTGGGGTTAGTATTTCGTGGTAGCCCCTCGAATAAAACGTGAAAATCAAAGCATGAAATGGAACAGTATTTCAGGCACGTTCTCATATCCTAGTAATGCAATGTAGTATGCAATGCGCAGCGTTGTGGAATGCAAAACCTGGCAGTTACTCATCGTAAAACGAACTTTATTGCACTTGGGTTAGATTCAGAGTGGATGTAACAAGTTTGGTTTAAAATGGGTATCATTCGACATTTTGAAGCTTACTCCTGCATAAAATAACAATGTGGTGAAATATCTCCGAAAAGGCAATATAGAAATTCGGTTTAGGGTTGAATACTGCTTGACTGGATACCTACTTGTCTTAGGTTAGGTTTCAGACTGTGGGTTTATATATTATTTTATTAAACTACGATGTGTGCTTTGTCAAATTTTTAAATGTTTTACAAGTAGCTTAAATGCCGATGAAACGAACATTTCATAAATCCTTCATGGATGTTATGGCCAAATTATGATATAACGGGATATTTACCATGATTTGATTCTCGAGTTTTCTAATATTTCAACAGTTTCATGCGTGGAATAACTAAAGGCACTACGAGTAAGTTCAGTAGTAGGTAATAGTAACGTTCGTAATTAAAGACAAAAATGAGGGTAGATCGGTATGTCTGCCAATAAAAACTTACTAATGAAGTATTATTATTAGTAGTACTTAAAAAGTCTATATTGGTTTATGCAAAATATCACCCCGAAAAACATAAACACATGCATAAAACATTTCCCATGGGATAGAAATAACCTTTATAAAACTTTTCTATAGACACAACGCGTGCGAAACCGTGGGCAGAAACTAGTTTATTCATACGTCTCCCATCTTGAATGAATGTGAAACGTAGTCTGCATAAATATACCTCTAGTAAAGTTATCAATTCTCCATTGAGTTTCTAGAAATAGCTTGAATGCAAACATACGCTACGTTCGTAGCGCTCGTAGAATCAAAGCTACGCCGTAGACCGTCTACGAGTGGGCTCTGAGCTCACTTCGCGCTGAAAATATACTTTTCGCTTTAAACTCCGCCTAGCAGAAACGTTTTTCGCAACCTCTTAAGAACTTAACACAGATTGCCATTAAGTGGTTTTCTGAGATTTTGTAGCTACACGTTATGTTAATAATGGTACAGCCATAGAGAAGAAATGGCGTTCTTTGTCTCATTGCGCTGCAGATCGATAAAGCTTCCAAGTTTCTCGATTCCAATAAAGAAGTCGCTGACCCAGTCAGCGATAAAAACTAGCAAGACGAGACATTCTTCTCGGAATACCGTAGGGCGAGATGTGGCGGCAGGTGCAATCTTTAAGATGAATTGATCCGTTAGAACTACGTATAGAATATAATCGGTATTGACAAATAATTTTGAGACTTTTTATGTAATTAATGTTATTGAACCTCTAATTGAAAAGTACCACTACACTAATCATGGATTCATAACCTATCGACGCGTTTATTTTCTTTGGCTTGATAAAAATGCAATATTTTATAGGTGAGCGATTTATGTTGATGTTTGCAAACATTAGTAAAATACAAATATTGGCCATTGTCAGTCAATGGCAGTGACTTCTATTTTTTCGAATTACATATTGAGATCATAAACTTCCATGCCGACCATGATAAATACCTATTATTCATTGAGAGCCTAGAGGTAATATTTAATTTCACCCACACATGATTAAAGGTTAGTCGACATACTTGTACGTTTCATAAAGCTAATATAAAGCGAGCCTTATTTATTGACCTTTATACACGCTAATGGAAACAACCACTGAAAACCTACGGAAACTCAACTTAAATTATTTAAAACGGCTATTTTATGCTGTTATTATTAGTTGCTGTTAAAATAACTCCGTGATCAGAATTAAATTACTAATAAGTGGTAATAAGATTCTTTCGAGGTTTATTTTAGGATTTTAAATATTCCTCGGATCTATACTATTCGAATTTTAATATATATTTCGTTTTAGATTTAAGCGCTATTTCTTTGGTAAACATTTCAACTCGCAACTTATTTTTAGCTAAGAGAGTCTCATTGGTCTTATAGGTATAGAAAGAAATCCGTCAATATTTTTCTCTAATGGATCCCCCAGTAGATAGATAGATAATTTGTTGATTACAAATAGGTTACATAATTCAGTTAACAGTGCTTTAAAACCTTAGTATTTGCATATATATTTTATGTTATGTATGTAGTATATATCTATGTAAGTATTATAAGTATTTTATTTTATAATATATAACCTAAAAGCACACTAATCCCCTGGTACTGTCCACGATCTTATCCATCCATGGTTGACTGGTAGAGAGGTCGCTCTTGGGCGATTAGACCGCCAATTGTAAATATTTTTTAAGTTTTTTCTGTACATAGTTTTCTATTTAGTGGCCTTAGGTTAGGTTAGGTTAGGCCTAGGTTTGCCTAAGCACAGTACAGACACAGTATCCGATCTTGATTGTTCTAGACCCCATTTGAACCAAAGAAGAATAACAGACATTGGACAAAATGATGTAGAATAACCGTTTAAGAATAATCAAAGAACAACGAATAGAGAAATCGAATTCAAGAAAAGGAGTCCTTATTAAGATTTCAGATAAAACCATGGAAGTATACTAAAACACATTGAGTGCCTAGACGTGTGCAGCAGCGCGCCTTTGGTAGGTCGCACCGCCAAGGCTAGCCACTGAATGCGTCAAAAGGGGAGGCCTAAGTCCATTGCTGGACATAAGCCTCCCCTAATGAGCGCCATAGCGCCCTGTCTTTAGCTTACATAAATTATCGTTGTTTGACGAACTGGACCGATCGCCAACATCATGACGGCAGAACCCTGAGGCTCATGTCCAACATTAGACAGCTACGCTCTGTTGATTATTAATGTATCTACTAATTGCTAAATTAATTTGGAACGAAACGAGACAGCCAGCGTCCCGTTCATTACGCTCATTCCTGTAATTGAGTGCAAACCGCGTATCGTGAGCCAATTACACAGATCTTTCATTGGTCCATTGTTGGGTACATTAAATCCAAACTAATTTATATAATGGTGCGACATTCTGACTGTTTACCATTTCACGACTTTGTAGATAAACCGACTTTAATAATGGTCAAGGCTGAATCATTCTTTTTTTTTCTCGCAGCTTCGCATGCGTTTATTTGGATAAAATATAATTGTTTTATATTATATTATTTTATGATAAATAAATAATGCTGAACAATTCACACAGCATTATCTAGCCCCATGGTAAGCAGAGCTTGTGTTATGGGTACTAGATAACTTATATACATAATACTATATATTACATAGATAGATATTTTTTATTATACATAGAAAACGACGAACACCCGGAACAAATATCTGCAGATCGTACACACAATTGTTCCGAGGCGGGAATCGAACCCGCAACCTCCTGCGTCGCAGGCGGACCTTCGCCTACCGCGCCACATCGGTCGTCTAATGATGATGTCCTCCTAGCCGAATTTCAACCACGGCTGTCAGTCTCAAAGGAGACTAGCCTGCACTGCGAGTGCATTTCCTATCCCCTCACGCGATAAAAAGTAGCCTATGTTGTTCCAGGTCCAGATCATCATCTATGCAAAGTTACATCTTAATCAGTTTTTTAGTTTTTGCGTGAAGACGTTACAAAGATCCTCACACATAAAATTAGTATGAAGTATTTGTTTGTCGTGATTATAATTGTTATTGCTGTCACTAGGGTCGAATTTTGCTAACCAATTACTTTACTATGACAATGGTATCGTCGCAGAATCGTCCTGAAAGAAACTCCAGACAGCGTGCGGTGCTATTGGAACGGAGAGATTGATTGAATAGTTTCAACCTTGACACTTTGGCACGCGTCCCTGTATCTGCAGTTTCATTCATCAAAGATTATATTGAATGCCAAAATATGTCATCAATTATCTGAAATGATTATGTGTAGTTTAGAGAATATCAAGGTCAAGTTCGTTACGTGAAAATAACGATAAATTAATCAAATAATCCTTAAAGCCTTTTAGTATTATCTGAAACCGAAAACAAAAACTTCTATGCAAATGATGAAAATGCAGAGATAATGAATAAAATAAGACTCAATAGCTCATTTATAAAACGTACATCGTAACTTCTTTGATTTTCCTTAAAAAGATTAAGGCCAACAGTATTTCCTGGTTTTAGTTATGTAATTTGAATTTTGAGACGTGTGTAAGAGTCCAGTGAGATCTTATAGGGAATAAAGCACTTAGATGTTTGATGTTTAACAATAAAATTAAGTATTTCCTTATACTTATATATAATAGAACCCATCCTTAAAACACATGACCCTTTAAGTCCGCAGTAAATAAGCCTTATTACGTTAAGACCTTTCTACGTAAACGTAGCAAGCTGATGCAGCTATTTTGCAATGGTGGCTTATTACGTTCCACACCACCTCATTCATGCCATTATTTCAACCTACACAGTCATAAAGCTATAAGAGCGAGAATCCTTCAGCATTATGATGCTGAGTAATGCCGACATCAATAGCGCGTTTGAAGAATTTTGTTACAAAAATGTGCTTTATAATGGAATGGGAACCTACCTTAAATCCTCCGTTAGAAATATCCCTTTGTAATCACCGCGACACAAATACACCGTCGGTAAATGGATACGTCGAGGACGTCGCCTACGGCGTAGCGGTCGGTGGTTGTCGTAGACGCTACTGAGGCGCCCGTAGCGCTACCTACGGATTCGTTGCGGTGCGCGCGCAGCCTCGCCCCTCACATATGAAATGAGCCCGATATCAATCCGTTCCCAAACAATTTCAAAACGATCTGCGACAATTCGATAACTCGTCATAAGCAGAAACTGTTAATCCCATAAAACCGACCTTTCCAATAGGTTTACAACCATACATGTAATCCGATTCTATGTACGAGGAATTAAGTACTATGAATTTTCCAGAATTGGGATGCGAGTATTGTTCGGTATACAACGCGAGTTATCTTCGCGAGTTTATTTCATGCCTGCCTTACAAAATAGGCTGTCCTCCAATAAGTTTTATGAGTTTGTCGACTTTCAGGGTCTGTCGTGAAAAGGAGCTAACAATAAAAAAATCGTGACTTTCCATAATTCTTGTTCATTACGGTACATTCCACAGATGATGAATAATAAACTTTTTATTCGTCCCCGAAATGTTTTGAACGTAGAATGTTACCAAAATTTTGCGTACGTATAAATAAAGCTTACAAAAATTTGTAAACGATAAAATCTAAACTACTATTGTACGATTCTTACAAGGGTTGACCCTCGAGGCCTGTTTGATTGCGGTCATTTTTCTGTGTCACCGGCATCTACCTAACCTGTATAAACAAATTGAGATACAAGGGTTGAAAGTGTCGGTAGCAAAGTGCATTAACTTCAACCTAAGCTGTCAGCTTTGAACCTTCATAATGTAACGAAATCCATTTCGGAGTTCATAACCCCGCCGCATGTCATTGGGGAGTTGAATTATTGAACACATGAGGCGTCTAAAATGTTAATCTTAGTTGGTAGCACATGAGTAGATTTTAAGAGGTGTTACTGTGTACGGCATAAACATACCTAAAAGTGACAGATATTATGTAGGTACATATACCTTTTTTCGTGAATGTAAAGGCAATCTATACTGATGACAATATGATAAAATATGACACTCGTGCTAACTAAAAACAAATAAAATTTATAATATACGAGTATACAACTACTTTCTCGCGGCTTTACACGCGTTGTTTCTATGGAAACGTTTTAAGGTTCTTTAAATCCCATGGCTAGAATAACTATTAAGTACTTACCCCATTAAAACTGATATATGGGATAGAAAGCCTTTGTTTGATTTCAGGCTATGCCAATCTATGCAAAATTTCAGCCCAATCCATTTGGTAGTTTTAGCGTGAAGAAGTAACAAACATACATCCATAAATCCATCTAGATAATGCTGTGTGAATTGTCCAGCATTATCTATTTATTTATCTATACATCAAAACTTTCGCATTTATAATATTATTGTGATGATTAAATTATATCCAGCAAAGGGTCGGTTATCTTAAATAAGAAGTTATTCGTTATTTGCCTATCCTTGCGTACGTTTGGCAAGAACGTCCAGGCAATAAGATCCTAGTATTTTAAGTGGCAATGCGCCGCCTTATTACGCCTTATTTCAGACTAACTTTGTCCAGCGAGCAAAACGAACTTCGTCCTGTGTTAAATAGATTCATTTCTCGCCTGCTGAAACTTTTTGATTGAAACTTTTGTAGGAAATTGACGACAATGTGTTTTGTTTTACGATTTTTATACATTGTGAATTAAAAGCAGGTTAAGTTCCGTGTTAAGAAAGCTTGCTCAGTCATACATCTATGCTTGAGTGATTTTGATATGGTCAAGCGATTAATTTTGTGGAATGAGGACCCTGACTGACTGACTGACCTGGACTACTATTAAGCCGACCTTCATAAAGGTCAATTGCGACCGGTCGTACCATAATACCTAAAAAGGAATCTCGAAACCACTAATGAATATGTTATTTCTCCTCTTTGACGTAGCGTCCCAATAAATATTGATACAGATGAAATTCATCTCCGAGGTTTATTGAAAGCTAAAACCTATAAAAATGATTACGAGGACCGTTTCTGCGTTCAATATGTTTACAAGATGGGAATGCGATTGGTATTTGAGATCAGATGATTAATATCTAATATACGCTTGAAAATGTCAAACGTCTTGGTTTAGCTTATTCTTTCTTAAATAAATAATTCTGGGCAATTAGAACAACATTATCTAGCCCCAAGCTAGGCAGAGCTTGTGTTAGGGGTTCTAGATAACTGATATAGGTATACATTACATACAAATATAGGTATGATATTAACATTTGTCCTGAGGCGGGAAGGACGAAAGCCGCAACCTCCTGCGTCGCAGGCGGACCTTCGCCCACTGCGCCACAGAGTCGTCAACATACACACACATAGTCATAGAGACGTCATTTCTTTGACACTACTATGGTTTTAAGGCATAATTATGACAATTTATTGGTGAAACCGTTGTTCGAGGCGTAAGAATCGACCTTCTACGCACGCCGCCGTGAATGTTGTAAGAGCCGACTTAAAGGGAACCTACCAGAGGAATGCGCTGCGTAATGTTCGCAGTGCATCCACCATGCCTGCGTGATGATCATGGCAAAACCCCCGATGTTTAGCAATGGAAGTTTGAGAAAAAGAAGCACAAATAATTTATATTTAAATGCATTATCTAGCCCCAATGAATGTAATAATTGCTGTATGAATTGTCCAGCATTATTTATTATTTATTTATTAACATCAAAATTAAAACGATCGCGTATGAAACTAAAGCCAAACAATTAAAGAACAACAAACTCAAAAATTACCAGAGCGTCTAAACACGGGCCTAAAATAAGACTTCCCGTTGCACACCAGACTAAGTGGTCAAATTGTCTTAGCTTAATTTGGTCTCATTAACACGATGATGTCATTACAGCCGAATTCAACGACTGCCGGACAAGCGGTCCATTGATTTTAGCTGGGTATTGAAGAAGGGCGGTGTTAATTAATATTGAATCTAGTCTAGAGTATTTTTTTTATGTAGAATTAGATAAATCACTGAGAGGTACAACGTGAGACTTTCATTGCGTTTATCATATTATAGGTATCTAATACTCTTGCGTGAGTAAAGTTCCTTACGATTTGCTTCTCTAGCCTGTAAGTTATGCTCCTGAGCATTATAATCTCAATGGCTGTGAGACAATAAAACTTACTTTATTATTACAAATAAGTTTCCAAATCTTCAATACCACTCCAAACATGCCACATGTTTTTACAAACTTTTTGATTATAATAATTTAACCATCAGTAGTCGTCCTGTTACTTCATTTAGTATTAATTTCAGAAGCTTTTTGTGGAAAATTTTAATTAGCCTTCAGTATTTAGTCACATACCTACTAATTTAGTTAGCTGTCAATTTCCTGAATATTGTTAAAATAAATAAATGATAATAACAGGATGTGATGACCCATCATTAGGTTTAAAAGACGTACGGTACAGGATTCCCCAAATACGAGAACCTATGCATCACTTTACTGCGAAGCTTAATGAACCAGTATAGGAGTATATACAATGTGTATTATCGAACCTTGATCAACCGAGATGTGCGAATACACGACATAAATTTATCGATAAAAAACAAAAAAAAAATTATATGTTACCTATCTCAAAAATAAAGCCGATTTAGGTAATATTTTTTTTAATGAAAACTAATTCATCTGGTTTTTTCTTCGTTTCTTTTTGAGTAAACGGTGTATTTTATTCAAAGTAGCCTCATTTGAAAGCTAGATAGTCTCGGTCTAGTCGGTTTTTGTTTTTTATCGATAAATATATGTCGTGTATCCGCACATCTCGTTTGATCAAGGTTCGACAATACACATTGTATAAGAATAGTGGTAATAGTAACGATTCAACCAAGGAAAATAGCTTAACCAAGCGCTTGGCTGTCGCTGCGTAGGTGGGTGCACGTGGAGCCAATGTTATTATGGAGTTTAAAATGAGCGGTAAAGGTCACTCGATATTGCCAATATTGCCATGTTCAGTTTGTCATATAGCTCTACAGTAGATTTTTAATGTTTTATTTCAAGTTTATATGTTATTTTATATTGGCTGGCGGCCGTGAGACATTACAGTATGGGGCTAACTTTGATGTTTGAACAAAATTCTTTGATGAACTTACTTGGGTAAGGTACCTGATGGATGACCTGGTAGAAATGACGCACGGTGTTCCCCTTAAACGAGTATGTATCAATTTACTACAATTAAATGGCCCAGTACTGTAAGGAAAATGGAAAACAAAATAAAAATAATTGACCCAAGCATGACAGCGTAAGTGGGACGTGGAACCTGTTTACTGCCGTTTAAAAATAGAGAGATATTGTTTATTATACATAATTCTAAAATACCCAGAACACCCGGGACAAATATTTGCAGATCGTACATTTGTCCCAAGGCGGGAACCGAACCTGCTACTTCCTGTATCGCAGGCGGACGTAATAAATGTTTCCTTTCCTTCGTTAATGAAATGATTAATTATAACGCTACTTAAACTTATATTCACAATCTTTCAATTTCCAAGACTTATGTAACGAATACCTTAAATTCGCGTATTGAGTTACTTCTTGTTGTTTACGGGTTGATTTGTGAATTTATGTAAAACAATAAGTTAATATCTCGCGCTCAATTTAGCGAATCTGAATGATTCGCCCACGTTTCTACCCACGTCTACTCTTGTAGTCCCCGATGTTCATATTTTTATAAAATATATCTGGAGCCTGGAGGCTAAGGGTTGATATAGGAATAACAACTTTCACTCGATTAAACTAATAATAGGTATACAACCTACATTGAAATTCATCAAACAGAATCAACAATAACAATAACATAAAACATCAAGGTAACAGTAAGATTATCAACAAAAACACAAACTTCAAAAACGCATAATCTCACATGTTATAGGTATACATGATACTAATGATAAATAAATAATGCTGGACAATTCACACAGCATGATCTAGCCCCATGGTAAGCAGAGCTTGTGTTATGGGTACTAGATAACTGATATAAATAATACAATACATTACATAGATAGATATTTTTTATTATACATAGAAAACGACCAGAACACCCGGAACAAATATCTGCAGATCGTACACACAATTGTTCCGAGGCGGGAATCGAACCCGCAACCTTCAGCGTCGCAGGCGGACCTTCGCCCACCGCGCCACATCGGTCGTCATGATGGCGTGATAACTTTCAAATTTCTTTTGAAAACGAAAGAGTGATCAATTAAATGATGAATGCAAGCTTTCAAAATCATAAATTGTTTCGAGCTTCTGTGCTTTGCTCCGATGATATAATCGGTAGGTAAATATTTTCCACCAATATTCCTTCGAACCATTTAAAATTAAAAAATCTACAAACCATTTAATGAATTAATAAATTTTGTAGTAAATTAAACGAGTTAAATATCGCGTGGTATAATGGTAGGTAATAATGGTAACCAAGTAATTATGTCTTTGTAATTTATGCCAATCATGCGGGACAAGGTTGGGGCTATTGTCCCAGATACTGCTAACATTAGGCTGAGTGACGTGAAATTTTGGTTCGACTAATAGTCTGTAGTCTAATCAAATCTAAAGCTTTTTGTGTCGACTCTCGCTCTATATAAATATTGACTAATGGCGATTTGTGATCAAACCAACATGTCGTATTTAATTTGCCCTGTAAGTTAGTATGTGGGAAAATTCTCGCAACCGAATTTAAGACCAGGGTGAGGTTTGACGGTAGTATCGAGACTTCGGAAGTCTCATTTATGTATAGGTTTTGGTACGGCGCGCGACATACGGCGGGAACAACTCCAATCCTATACAAACACTACTTCATTATTACTTCTTCTTAATACTACGTCACGATCGCGTCTCGACACTATCGGCAAATGGACTTGGGTCTAATGGATGGAATGGACTGTTATCTTAAACCGATTGAGCAACATTTCGGCATACTTATTTAATAAGTTAGCAGTACGTAAAAGCAAATACATGCAGAGATTGATGTTGGCTGAAAAGCAATGTCCTCCTACGTATACAGTTCGCAACGATGAATATGTCAGATATAATCCAAATATCAAATACATACGTATTTATATCTATAAAAAAAATACCCGTTAACACTTTGACTGCGATTTTTTTTCAACGACTGCGATCTTTTTTTTAACCTAAAAAATTCGTGCTGCCGCTCTACACAGCGGTTGTGTTGCGCCGCACATGCGTTTCGTTCGAAAAATATTACGGCTTTGCTGAGTCACACAGATCTGTATTTTCTCAGCCGATGTGCTCGTCATATATAAAAGTTTTCCGAATTTTAAACAAAAATAGAAGTAAACTCATAATGTCTGATCCTACATTGTAAATAATAAATAAATAAATAAAATAGATAGAGATATATTGAAGGATGTAAGATTGTTATATGTTTTCGTTTCGTGTGATAAGACTTGTTATCATTTTAATCACAATTACGATACTTATCTTTTAATGTGTAGATGATAAAGACTATAAACAATGGTTCCCACAACAATACTCTGCAATACGAGGTCATTGATCTTACACGAGACAAGAGAAACCTGTCGAATCGAATATTACCTGTAAATTAAACATACAGTTGACTAACTTAACAAAATTTACAGTGGTTCCTGTTCGTAAAAAACTACCGGCGGCGGCTGGCTGTTTTCGATTATGTAGGTACGCCGCTGGTATAACGTGAAAGGTCACCGAAATATACTAAAATTCAGCGTCACTGTGTATGAAAATTGTTTCCAACCCAATAAAGGACACTCATTGCGCGCTTGGCAATTTTGAAAACATTGGCATTATTTTGTTATACTTTCCTCGTATATGAACAGTGGGTATTGTTTTTGTAACAGAACTGACTAAGTATCAGCTGAAGAACGGAGCTGTTAGTATTTTGTTAGTTTATTTTATATAGTGTAAATCTCTTATTGGCCGTAAGATAGATTATTAAGGTTAAAATTATTTAGATTACGGGCGGTATTTGTTGAAACAATAAAATAAAATATATAAGCATTTAAAGATTGTAATGAGTGGTTGTCTTAATTCAACTTTTTCTGTAGAAATTCAAATCAGTTTTCAGGAAATCATTTTCCCTATACTAGTATTGTATCAAAGGCGTCGTAACATCAATTTTGTGTAGATGTTCTTCATATAGCTGGCGGATAAGGAAAATGAGTTTAAGTGGGCCGTAGGACGTGCTTTAGGGTCTAAAGGCCGCGACACACGTGACGCCAGCACATTGAGTGACCAATCTTTCATTCAAACGGATCGAAGAGGATGCGCGCGCATCTTTACTCCGACTCTACTTCTATTCGAGACGAGGCCATGGATTACGGGATTACCGAATCCGTACATAATGACGAGATTCATACTGAATAAAGGAAAATCTTCTTTATCATCAACCATGTCTCAAAATTTCTGCGAAGTATTGAAATACATACGAAGTAGCGGCAGTACCAGCGTAATACCGACGTTTACTCATGAAATATATCGTTTTCCTTCAACCAACCACATCCCAACGAAATAAAATCGACCATAAACATTAATTTAGAATTCACGCGCGTAGTTCACGTGAAACCATCGGCACTCGGTGGTCGGCGATCCCAGAAAACAGGTCAAGCGCTCAGAATGCGAGTCAGTCAGTCAATGTGTCAGAGATGCCGAATTGATTGCACGGCTAAGAAAAAGGGACTTACTGAGATCTGAGCAAATTATGTTGTTTCTCGCATTAGCAAGAAAAGCTAAAGTCCTCGTAATATCACTGAAGACTTTAATAACTGTAATGAGCTCGTCAGTAGTCAAAGCACTAAACAAGACATCTAAAGATGTTTGTATAACGTGTGGGCGCTTTCGCCATTATGAGGCTGTACCGGCGCCAGTAAGTCTGGCGTCACGTTCTAAGGCTGTACCCTAGATACCGCGGCCAAATAGGTTACCGAAATGGGAAGATTTCACCCTCGCATAGTTTTTGTTTAGCCATGACCCAAAACATGACTTTATGTACTAATGGTTTACTACATGCGAAGGCAATTCAATCGTCATAAATAGATCCCTTTGATGTGTTTTACTAAGTCAAAAACCACCAATACAATGACTGAAATCTTTATAGGTGTAAATACTAGTTGTAATTTGTCGTTTTGTTGTTTGAATAAATTAATAACTGGAATTAAGATACTACATAGGATTGAATTCGAGCTTAACATCTCCTATTAGCCATTTATCTTCATTTAGTAGTAACTGACATTAATTATCAACATCAGTTTCGTAGTAACTAAATTTTGGAGTTGTAGATGATTTCAACTATATTCTCATAGCTAGATAAAAAAGGAGTGTTAAGAAACTAGTATCATCCGCGCAGTGAAGTAAATAATTAAAGCATTAATTATTACATACCTACGCAACATTGGAGAACTCACTTTCAAAGGAATGATTTCACGGTGGCGACGAAGAAAAATAGGTCTTTCACAAGCGAGTCCCAAATCGCAAACGCACACGGAAAACCACTCAAGTAATAATAAAAAAGTTGTTGCATGGACAAAGTTTAGATTACAGAAAACTTTTTCCTTTACTGGGTAATTCGCGAAACGTCGCATTTTCTTTAATCCCTATTGAGTCCGAATGGTAAGGAAATAAATGTCGAGTTTGGAATTTGTATTTTGAAAAAGCTAGAGGTTTATGTCCTCAGCATCTTACAGAGATGTTTAACGGTTTAGGGTTAGAGTGTGGTTATGTGAAAGTTTATTGTGATTTTATGGGTGAGATAGTTTTTTTTCAGTTTATGTGTTCAGTAACAAGATAGGCGTAAATAACTTTCCCTCAGATTAATATACTAAAAATAAAACGTGGCAAAGCCGCCCCAGGAGTCTAGTTCGAGCAGGTCCGACGTTAACTTGATAATGGAAATAAACTGACTGAAGCTAATTTCAGACTACAAGTGAAACAGGTAATTTAAGGTGGAAAGTAACACAAGCAGCGTCAAATTATAAAACAAACGTTTTATTAAGTAATTTAGCCTGTATTTTAACGCTGATTTAAACGCACGTTGTAAGCCATGAACTATGAACAGATGCTAAATTAAACGTCAAATCGTCGTTTTGGGAGTCTATCGACATGTGAGTTTTATACAAACTTCCATCCACACATCCAAAGGAAACCTAACAGAGGCAGGGCAGCAGCTTTTTTCTGTGTATTATAATATAACACCTCTACTTCGATCACCAATCTGTAGTTTCTGCCAAACGTAGTGATTATGGCAAAATGAAAAAAAAAAATAACAAGAGAAACACACTTGAAATGAACAATCGAACCGATTTTTTTTAAGCATAGGTCCGGTTCATCCATAGAAAATCGTTAACGCAAAACTCGGAACAGAAAATATCAAATACCGAAAAAAATTCATCTTGCGGCAACGTGAATCCAAGTACCTACCTTTAATAAAAATAAACGTACTCGTATCGGAATACCTGAAATGAGAGAGCCTTAAATGCTGTACAGCATTTACTACGATTTCCCAGAGGATGCTGGCGGTGACGTAAAAATGCAGTTATGGCATAGCTCCAAATAAACTATCGGCTTTCGACACTCTAATTGAAAAACGAAATGACAAATGACCTTGACCAAGCGCATTTTACTTTTAAAATCTGTATGGTGGAAAATTAAACGTATAAAATGGAAAAAACAGGCGTAAAACCTACTGTGTCAGTTACTCGAATTACTTAATCCGGATTACGCCCGTAGCACGCGAATGCATATTTAGCGAGACCGCGGTAGTTTCGCCATGCGTTGACCGTTTTGTACAACAAGCGAAAAAGAGGCGAAACTGCCTGTTCAGATGAAGAATTTAAATATTATTAGGTATATATACTACTATCTATCGATACTATAGATCTACTCGGAAGTCAGCTACACAATCTGCGCTCGGTCCGTCATGCGCCATTTCATTGCAATACGGGGTTGGTTTCACATGTATTTTGCTTGTAAAACTTTTGAAGCTATCATGGTTATTAACACTAAAGTCATTTAAAACGGATGATTTGATTTTCCGTGATCATTGCGCATGAAACTGTGCCGAAATATTGGAAAACGCAAAAATCAAACCATGGTAAATATCCCGTTTTAAATTACTTTAGTAGTAATGTTGTGGTGCGCAGCGGAACTCGCTTTGCAGTGTTACGGGCCTTTAAAAGTTTCATCATTTCATCAATCTGCAAAGATTGTGGTACAGTTGGATATCTGTATGGTAGATATAAAAGTTCTAATAAAATTAGAATTATGACTGAAGTGAGAAAAAAACAATTAGAAGTAAGCTATTTGGGTGCAAAACAACAATAATCCTCTTGTTAAAAAACCTGCGGAATGCGGAATCATCGTGCCCATAATGGTCTGCAATAAAATTATTAATGATACGGACTATAGTAGAGTGACACATAATTTGGTTTACAATTACCAGAGGTTGTTATGAACACTGAAACAATAATACGTGATGTCACGCTAATGGCGTAAATACAGTTTCAGTAATTAGGGTGTAAATCAAACTGGAAAGCTAGTCGTGTAGCTTGGTCCATTTTATATATGTATTTCTAGGTAAACAATTACCGAGGTAAATTTCAAATAGGTTTACAATACAAGAATCTTTTATTGTACACCAGAATAAGAATATTACAAAGATACATTACATAAGACAACAATGGACGGCCTTATCGCTTAGAAGCGATCTCTACAAATTTTTCATTTTCTCTCTTTTAATGAATTAATGAGCATAAGTTTATACAGATTTACTGCTTGCTACACAAAATAACTTTGCATTAGCCTACACTACATAATATTGATGAAACCAGATGCTTAAATAATTAAAAGGTAGCAGAGCTGTAGAGGTAGGTTAGGTACGTTTCTTTCTTGGTTTCGTTTCTTGAAACTGTATGGTTTAGAAAAACTTAACCTTACCTATGTCACAGAGACAAATCAGATATGAATTAAATATGCCAGAAGAGCAGACAGATAAAGCATTTTTCCCCGTAAAACACAAAGATAGACGTTAAAAAACACCTGGAATTTAACAAAATTGTAAGAGAGATTTGATTTCTTTTGTGAGAAGATAAGTGAAGATTTCGTTTGTCTGCATTGCGGTGTTTGGCTATTCAAGAAGCTTCACTGAGTTACGTAACTTGAGGCTATATTCGATTCATATATTTTCTTAAGGCTAAGTGAAATTTTCTTTATTATTACTAGCGTTCCATATGCGAGTACTTCAGCAGAACTTTTAAAACTATTAGCTAACTTTAACTAAGATAACAACACTAAAAGCACTGAAAGGTATTGTTACTGTGATTAGATGATGATGAAAGCGGTATTTTAAATTTTGAATGGATTAGATGAGTATTGGATAATCCAAACAGCATCTTCTTCGATGACTGATGTGGCGCAGCGGGCCAGGGTCCGCCTGCGACGCAGGAGGCAACCTCCTGGGTTCGATTTCCGCCTCGCATATACAATACAAATATTTTTATACATTGCCTTTATAAGTACTCGTAAATGTAACAGACCAAAAATACATTGCTCTGTTTGATCGTGCGTGGGTGATATGAGAAGACTATTAATCCATCTTAAATTAGACGCTTGCTGGATAAGGTCCTAAGGCTGTTTTATTTGGTAAACCCACAGGTAACTACGAGTATGTTAGAGACCTATGTTAGACCCGTGAAATAATGATTTTACCAATAAATTAACTTTAACTATGTGGGTTTTATTTGGAGATCAATTACTAACTAATAATTCCATTAACTCTCTCGGACTCGCATTTCATTTTTTCATTTCTCTCTATTCTGTGCCAGTTCTGACCACTCTGCATCTGTCAGGTCCTTTTAGGGGGCCTACGTCCATTTGCAAGCCGATTTATTTTATTTTGTTTATCAGTCATCTAGTACCATAAATAACACAAGCTCTGCTTAGCTTGGGGCTAGATCATGTTGTGTGAATTATCCAGCATTATTTATTAAAATACGAAACAACTCAGCGTCAAAGCAATTCGAAACCAAATTAGAAAAAATAAAAAGTTGGCACGTACTTCGTAAGTTTGGCAGGTAGTTATTCAGTTAAAATTTTAACTTTACCAAAGCTTTGATTACATAAGCCGAGAGCTCGTTATGTTAAAACTTCTGCCAGAGAAAACACGCGCAAAAAGGTAGAAATTGCTTTCTGAATTTTACCCAATTTATTTATTTGGGACTATCCTAAAGCGAAATACCTAGTATTACGAACGATGGAATAAGCCTCTACTATATTTTTGAAATATACCCAAAGTCCTTATTATAAAAATAGTTATTTCGCTGTCAACTTACTCTTAGGGATAATGTATACCTACATAACTAAATTGTATAATTACAACTGACCAACTAAAACACACACAGTAGGTACTCAATTGATACCACTTCCGTCCATGTGTTCGAACAGCCCAGCATTTTACGATAAACAGATTAAGTTATGATGCGCGCGTTTGAATAAAGTATTTAAGTACCCAATCGCACTTGATGGAGGAATAATTCTTGAGGAATTTACAAGAATAGTAACGAATAAGAATTAAGATTACTAAGGTGATGGGTATCAGAAAGGTGTCCCAAGAATCTTATCGAGGAATCTTATTAGTAACTTAAATTGTGGATCATTGTACCTATCTGAAATAAAGACTAATTCATATTATTAATAGTGGGACGGGTTATGATGCAGGCAGTGCTGGATGCGGCAAGCTGAAAACAAGGCGCTATGGCGCTCATTAGGGGAGGCCTATGTCCAGCAGTAGACTACAATAGGATGATGATGATGGGTTATGAATATGATGCCGATGAACTATTAATTTAATACGAGTTTAGAGAAAGAAACGTATTTCTAGTCAAGTCCTGAGAAATCGGCACAGCCTGTAAGCCTAGATATCACAAGATTACAAATTATATACATAGATGGGGCGGCGCGTGCTATTTACACGGACCGGGGTGTGTCGAAAACAAATCGGCACAGCCTTTATGCCTGCAGGTATCTGAGATGCCTGCAGGCATAAAGGCTGTGCCGATTACAGATTATCTAGATGGGGCCGCGCGTGTATTTGCACGGAGCGGGGTGTGTCGAAAAAACAGCACCCACTCATGTAATGTTAGGTATTCGTTCGAAAACATTTTAAATTTTTGGGATAATATTATATAATTTGAGTAGATCTCATCAACATTTTAGCTTTTCCCACTGCCTGGAAACCTTGTCCAAATGAAAGATTTATATTTGGTCACCCTTTTCAAGCAAAAGAGATTACAAATAAATTAATGGTTGAGTGCATGTGTTTATACTTTCTAATAACATGCGTTTCAAGTTTCAAACCTTGGCAGTTTGCTGGTAGTACGGTGTACTCTGTGGCATATTTTTGTAGTAAGTCGACAAACACATTGCACGTAGTACGTATATTACTTTTGTTATTTCTTCTTTCTCAGAATAACTATAATAAGCGTTAATCCAGCAAGCAGTGTGTAACCTATCGACCCAAGACACTACTACGAGTAAACATGCAAATTCTGTGTACCGACTAGACTCTAGAGTGGACTGTTAAATTCTTAATCGTATGGATCAATTCCAGCCAGACAAACGAGTTTGGCGCTAACAGCTAAACCAACTTAGGTTTTGTCTACCGCGGTAGACCGGCATTACAATACAATTGATATTGTCTCGAGACGAGCATAACACGCGTCTATGTCACACGTGGTTCAAGGCTGATATAAAACGATCTTGTTAGTGATGTGCCTCAAGCACTGGGAGGTAATCTGTTCGAGGCAATACGTTAATTGAGGGGGACTACGCCTATAAATAGAGAGGACCCCCGCAGCGCTCTCAGCTAAAATGCACCTTATGCAGCCGGCTTTGTTTCAAACGAGAGGAGACTATTTCGGGAACGCGCCGTATTGATCGTTTTGGGTCCAATTTACTTTGCAGTTTCGTCATTCAAAATGTATGCGAAGTTTATGTTTATGCCAAAAATGATGCGACATTGATAGATAAACGTGTTAACTTATCGCAAATGTATAATACAATAGAGCGACATAATAGCAGTCTGATTTTTTTATAAAGAAATATTTAAAAAGCTTGTCTTGCAAAGATCGCTCTTGAGTGATAAGACCGCCTATTGTAACTTATGTTATCATTGTATCATTTGTAAATTGTTTCTTAGTTTTAAGTGTGAAATAAAAATCTATGCTATCTATCTAGACGCGAGAGTAATCGCGTGTGTAGTTAAAATAATGTAAGTTAATTACAACAGTTTAGAAAGCTGTTGAACTCGTCACTTTGGACTGCCCCTAAATACCACCTGTACTGTATTTAATAAAGCATTCGCAAATGTACGAGATATTCAAGATAATAAATAATAAATAAATAATGCTGGACAATTCACACAGCATCATCTAGCCCCAAGCTAAGCAGAGCTTGTGTTATGGGTACTAGATGACTGATATACATAATACAATACATTACATAGATAGATATTTTTTATTATACATAGAAAACGACCAGAACACCCGGAACAAATATCTGCAGATCGTACACATAATTGTTCCGAGGCGGGAATCGAACCCGCAACCTCCTGCGTCGCAGGCGGACCTTCGCCCACCGCGCCACATCGGTCGTCAAATGAAGATACTTAATGTTAATCTTGCCATGTCATAATTATTAATTATTTTGATGAGGACAAAAGATATAAAGTGTTACAAACATTTTCTTTTGTGTTGTGGTAAATAGTTTTTGTCTGGTACAGCATTTTTTCAGATGAGTTTGCTTACTTAATTATTTAGGTTACACTGGACACAGCAGAAATGAAGATAAATTACACTTTATTTTCTATTCATGTGTTATCAATTATCATATAAATTCATAATATTGTGTACAAATACCTAAAATACTGTTTCTGTTCTTTTCTTACTGTGCTGTTTGATTTTGTACCTAATAAAAAATCTATATACATATCTATTTAATTAGTACTTGCAGTGTAGGTAGGCGTGTCAGTTTTATAGTTTATCAGATATTTGAACTGGAATTAGGCAAGATGTTTCAACCTCACCTCAATCTGAGCCAAAGTAATATGACATCATCATTCAAGAACACCACAGAAAAAACATCATTCAAACACCTTTACTATCTCCATAGACATAAGGTTGGAAATATTTTTAGGCAACTTCAATGAGTACATCTGCAAGCAGTTATTAGCTTCAATTAGGCCTTCAAATACAAAATTTCATTCATGATTTACAACGGAGAAACTGGCAGATTGCTTTTGTTATCAAGCAGCTGTGAATACTGTTATATGAATTTGAGATAAAAATGTTCCGTTACACTCTTATCTGAAAATTTTATAAATAGAAGGTTAAATCAAGAGTTTGTAATGTACTGACCAAATTAAAGTAATACTTAGCTTGTAATTGTAAGAGCATAAACTCTCTTGTAGTTTTATGCTCTAGCCATAGACATCCTCTATGATTTTGTCAATATGATCTGGTTCAATACCTCTAAGGCTAAGAGGATACTATCATAATTCTCATTCTAAGTGGGAGTACTGGAATCTGCACTGGCCTCTTGTATGGGAGTGTAATTGTGCATTACCCCCTGCCTAATCAGGCCCTAACCACCCCTGATATGAGCGATATATCCCAGAATGACGAAGAGACTAAAAGCCGGCAACAACTGATGACAATGTTATACATTATTTTTGTTTGTGTAAATATCACTCACTAAACACATAATTACATACTTCAGGTTGTTTTCCATTTTTTTTAATATACATTCTAGGTAATTCATATGTTGCTCCGAGTACATATTGTAATGCTTGAGCATAGCTATAATGTTGCATTATGAAAATAAACAAATATGCATGTAATTTGAATGTTGCAAGTGTAAACAGTACCTACCTATTGGATTAGGAGAACCTATCATAAAAATAACAGGCTATTACAACAACAGTTACAAAAAGCATAGGTAGGTCAGTCTGTAAATTCAGATTAAACATATATAATTCAGATTTGATTGTTGATCAGCCTATAGTGGTGATTTCTCTAAGTTAGAAGTGAGATCTATGGTGAAAGCGAAATAGGTCGAAGATTCGTATGGCAAAATTAAGTTAAAAAATACAGTATGGTATGAAATAAAGATAGGTAGGTAGGTACCCATGGGTAGGTGTGCTGCCTACCTGACTGCATGATTGATGATAGATTAGAACTCATCTAAAACGTGTACATACATTAATCGAAAGTACATGGATTCTTGTTGAAATTATAGTGTGTAAAAAATTACCTTGCTCGGCGGTTTGATTCAATTCTCGTGTGTCGAAGATAACCCTCACTGATGTTGGAGCTGTTCACGTTTTTAAATGAATAATTCTTGAGAAACAAACGCTGTTTTCAATGCAAAATCACAGTTGAATCTTGAATAAACCGGAGAACGAGAACCAAACGATTTTTTGACACACAATTTTACTTTACGACAAGTGTCAACAGTGCCAAAGCCACAAAGCTAGATTGTCAAAAGCGTACACAGTGTACTGTACACGGAGACTGGCAACATTATATGCTGCCATATTTCAGGTTCAAGTTACCCTATTTCCGAACATAGCTGATGACGCGCTGCTCGTGAGTCATGTCATCCATCATACATGACGATGATCATGAGCGAAGCGAGCCACGATTTTTTTATACCGCAGTGTATACGGTAAACCATATTGTTAAGTTACATTTTAGGTAGAATAGAGTCTGAAATTAAAATTTATTTAAGATTTCAGGCATTTGCTAGTGATTTTTTATACCTAAACTAAGATTTTGAGAAGGGTCATGACCCCCCCTAAAAATCTTAGTTTGACCCCCCTCCCTGGGACCGCGCATGCAAGTATCGAGCTCAATGTTTAAGTTTTCGATCAAATGCCCAGTATTACAGTAAAATACCCTCCATTATAAAAATGTGAACTCATTCAATGTGTTTCAATATAGGATAATTATTTTTAGATGCATTGGATTGATATTACCACATATTACCTATATTTATGAAGATGACCTACCTAAGTAATTAATTAACTCCTACTGTAAATAAACAAAACATGGACTTATACTTGTTTTAGTTACTCATCAATACAACTCGTTCTCTAAGTATGAAGTAGAATGCAGATCCTATGCAGTGTTTGTTCAGTAAAATACGTTAACAAGGCATGCCCTCAAATAGCTTATTTCTTGTAAGCGATATTGTGTATACGTATTTCAGAGAATAAAATAAAACATAATTGAACCGATATGTCCCCAAGTTTAGGCAAAATTAATTTGGTACATTTTGATGATGGTAACAAATGGTCAATCACTAGTTGAGTTGAGGAGCGCTCAAAGACTATCTTGAACCAAAATTATACTGAATAAAAAATCCTTCAAACGAATGAAACCAATCAGAGACGTTTTCAATAGATGTGATTGATCATAAGATGTTCTTGCGACTAAATTTTAATTAATCGTGCTGAAACAATCTAAGCAATTATTATAGCCACCGATTATTAATTTCTGCAGGTCCAACCAAGCTTATCAATGACAAAACAGAGATTCTGAACGTATTTCATTGTATGGCTCTTTTGCACACCCATTGGATACGTCATTGAAATGTCATTTTACATTTCACGATCACGACCGACATTCACGTTCGATGTGAATTGTGAGGTGTCAGAGAATATTCGTGATAAATTTAGCTAAAAATCTAAAGAATTCGCAATGTTTTTATGATTAGAACTCCCATAATGATGTGCTTCATTACCAGAAATAAGATAGTGAAGTTAGGTATCGTGGAATTTATTTAGCAAAGGTTTTGTTTAGTTTTATTATTTCACTATGAACTGTCACCAAGTCCTAAGTGGTGCCTGTAATTCAGGAGATCAATGTTTTGCTGTTGGTTCCGTGGAAGGAATACCTTTTACAGTAAGTATGACGGTCAAGGACATCGTGGTTGTATGTAGATGAGTCTCGTGACTAAAGGTCTGTTGAGCCTAAAGTGGTAATTGAATAGTTACAATAGCCCTAACAGAAGAATCGAATTTAGCCAGTTTGATAAGCATAATATCCTTCATTAAAGACACTGAATGATCTGTACATTATCGCCAGTTATTTGTGTTGAGCGTTAACCTTTCCCTCCATTAGACATACCATTTACACCCATAGAATTGTGTTTCCTTGAAATCTAATTTGCATCATACATTTGTAGTTATTTAAATAGGCACCTGACTTTGTTTTGGTTAAGCAACACTGCCATCTACCATTTTCTTTTACTTCTAAACTAATATTCGATATAATATCATTTTATTAAGTACCTATAGGTAGTAGGTACTCAGTTTAATTATTTGGTCAGTATGTATTTTATGTAACTAGAAATATTAGACACATTATTTATGCATACAAACCATTAATAAAACAACTTGTTTCGATGTGTCATAGTTGTTAAAATTTTTGTTTATTTCAAAATTTTTAGGTATATTTTAACATTGATAAATTAATTTAGTTTTGATGATTGATTTCATTATTTATTACCTAATTCTTTTTTTTTTTTTTTTGTGACCTACATTTATGTTATCTCTTCATTTAAGATTGCTTGCTTTACCTGTGAATATTACAGCAAGTTAGCTAAAATCTATTATTAATAGGACTTGTACCATATTACATAATAACCACAACATTTTGTCCCCTTCTACCATGTTTGACTTCACAATAAATACTGGATTTTTATTATTATTTAGTTATAGACGAGCAGCTGAGAGCTGATATGTCTATATCATAGTGCTTTTGTTTTTCATTACACTAGTTTGTCTCTTATAGTGGTCAGATGAAAACTGAATGCTGAAAATATCACCAAGCCTATTGTTTGTTTTAGGCCTATGCAGCAGGATGTAACATAGTTATCCTAGCATCCAACTTTGAGCGAGTTCAGATCATTCCGGGGGCTATCCATGGCTATGTCAAGATTGGCTCGTTGGACTGCAGCACAGATACTGGGAAGATAGCTGCGGCCTATGGGGCGGAAGTCTGCATTTTTGAGCCTACTCCACTGATTCATACTGCAGGCACCACTCATGTGAGTACATATGAATGGTTTGTTACTTCAGGACTCTACTCACCAAAGTTGGCGAGCCAGCAACAATCTGAAAAAATGTAGTTGCCTGTCTACACCATTCATACACTGAAATGATTAACGAACCTACTAGGCTGTACCGCTGGGTTTTTGGATTGTTGACTGTATGATCTACCTATATATGACGTCATGTTGTGAAGGAACTGTTTATTTGTAAGAAGCTGAATGTTGTTTCGTCAATGATTATGGCATTTCCATCTTTCATTGCAGTTAATATCATAATCTTGCACTTTGGGGTTTGCACAACATGAATTCACAATCAATTACTGTTAGCATGTTGCTTAACTTCAGGAAGTGAACTTTAAAGTTACAGATAATAATAATTCTATTATATTATCCTTTATTCTATTCGATAATCACCAGACAATCCTCCACACAGGATCATCTACCAACTAAGCAGAGCTTGTGGTATGATGACTGATATATGTACTTAATGGAATACATTAAATTTAAATAGACATTTTTTATTTTACAATGAAAATACCCAGACAACCGGGACAAAATATTTGCACATCATCCAAACTTTTGTCTCAAGGCAAGATTGCAACCTCCTGTATATTTTGCATTCTGAATTCTAGTGCGTAAACCTTCACGCTCAGGGTAATTTCATTTCGAGGAATTATATGGAAGGTTGTGGTCCAATCGAAGTCATATTTTTCTGGGATAATATTTATGATTTACTTATTCAATTACTCCTCACATGTAACTCTGACAACATTTGTGATCTTCAAATGCCTGTTTAATGACTGTAGCACAGATATTTACAGTGTAGTTATCATGCTGTGAATGGAAGATCTAAATATTTATTTTAATGTTTACTTTGTTGTTTGCCTTCACACTACTGAGCTATACTTTCTTGTTAGAGTAGAGATTTTGATTCAGGCTTATTTAATCTAAGAGTAATAATAAGGTTTATGTTATTATAGTGTGTAAGTCATCCATAACACTCGGGGTAATCTCTCTATGAAATTAAATTATATCCCAAAGATCCCAACAACTTTGCGACAGCATCACCTCTCGTCAAAACGAACTAAATGTAACTTTATTCTTTGAATAGTATTGGAAAAACTTCAATATTTTTCCTGTAGGTGGAGCGAATGGGGCGCTAGAGCTCGTAGGGTTTTCCAAAATTTCGCGCACATAAAGATCTGCCAATAGGTAGGCACCTGGAATAACATATAGGCTTATATTTTTATTTAAAAAAATGCGTACGTAGCCGCGGGCTGACGCTAGTAATGAATATTGATCTGCTTACCTGATTATGTAGAGATAAGATAGACATGGATGGTGCTTTACCTGAAATAAAATCAGGGTTACTCGTTGAACACTGATTCGGGCTCATTAAAATTCTATTTTTACCGCCTTGAATCGTGGTTTCCAGATTTCGTGATTAAATAGGTCTACGAACTGGGGACGCATCGTCAATTTAATTGATCGAAAGTTGAAAGTACGGACGTGTATTATCCAGGGTCATTATTTAATCCTAGGGTCACGTGATAGCATGGCACGTAAATAGGGTATTTTACTCTCCATACATATATGATAGAAAATCTTAAAATATATTATTGAGATAGCTCCGGCAAAAAGCAGTCGGATAATGTTAGTTATAGTTCTTAAAATAAAAAAAAACAATTCAAAGATATCCGGTTTTTAATCTGTTTTCTAACCGTGAAATAGTTTAGCGCAAATTCATTACGTCATAAGGTTGAGTACGTAAACTTTGTCTACTACGTCGTACTACGATACATGTATTCCGGTTTCTTTAGGTATTCGTGCAAAAGCACTGTTTTAGACGGAATGACCAGACGAAACTATGTACTCACTATACCGATACCTACCGACTTAATTATTCAACGTTAAAAGAACTTTGAATTAGTTACGTAGTTAACTTAGAATAGGTATAATTGACGTAGTGTAAAGAGGTGTCGTTCCTATACAAATAATCACGTATCATTTCTTAATGCCCCATTGCTTTCTAAGTTTATCTTTGACACAAATTAAATACATTCTATATAGTAAATTTCTATGAGTACATAGTCCATGCAACTAAATATAAATGTAACTCGTAATATGTCTGTTTGTAATCAAGCTTACTAGTTACACTGCGATTATGAAGATGAAAATGAAAACGTTTATTTTTAAAACCACAAAAGTGACATAGTTCTAGACAGCTCTCTTTTAGAAGATTAAAAATCTTGGAACGAGTTTTGCTCCAACTCAAAATCTAAAAACTTACAGATAAGCAAATCATATGTACTAGACACATTAGTTATGAACATACTAGTGGTTTATTTCCACTTCTTCCACTGGTGGACAAAAAATTGAAGTGAACATCAAAATAATGTTATAATAATAATAATGAATAGTATAAAATATGACCTGTCTAAGTGCTTATTTGTAAGCCTAAAGAAATAAACTTTTATTTCATTTCATTTCATTTAGTACAAAAAAACTGTGTTAGAGAAGGCAGATCAACTTATTTAAATACCACCTGTGTATTTTATATTTCCTTGTCTGAAATGAATATAAGAATTGAACTCGCTAATATTTTTTAAATAATTTAGGGCCTCGAGTACAGATGGGTGCAAACAGGCAAGCTAGTGGCAGATGGTCCCATCACTGCCCTATCCTGGAACCTCGAAGGCACTCGTCTCCTCACCGGTGGCAAGATACTCCAGCTCTGGCATCAAGCATCTCTCTACCAGGAAGATAGCCAACGTAAGTTTATCTTCTTCAACAGCGCCCATAGTTTATGGATCGATGAATGAATTAACACTTTATTGCACTTAAAACTATAAAATAACACCTTATATCTAAATATAACACATAAAAAGTACAATAGGCGGCCTTATCGCTGACAGCGATTTCTCCCAGGCAACCTAGGCATTGAGAAAAGATATAAGTTAACTAAGAGTTGGTAGATCACAAACACAAACAAATAGAGAAATATCAAAACAAAACAAAAACAAACTATATACATTGCAAGCTAACAGATCGATGTGGAACATTTATCAACTAAGGGATTCGAAGTCGAAGAAGTATCAAATTAATATGATATACAATTATGAATTACTATATGCGCCCCACGGCATCGCCCGCGTGGATATCTATGTGTTAAATGGTTTATAAACCTCTTGAATCACTCTATCTATTAAAAAAAGCCGCATTAAAATCCGTTGCGTAGTTTTAAAGATCTAAGCATACATAGGGACAGACAGACAGCGGGAACCGACTTTGTTTTATACTATGTAGTGATGATCCCGAGGTGGTCCTATAAAAATGTTATGCCCGAAGGATTAGTATATATCCCGCAAAACTTATAGGGACTAATAGGATTAATTTAAAGGGACTCAAAGTCGACGATGAAGTTTTTAGTTTTTCCAATACAATCAAATTATCGTATAGCGCATTAACCATTGTGAGAGTTTTTTTTTATTTTTATTATCGGCATACATAAACACTTCTCCTGCTGAATGAACATGCCTCCTGCAAACAAGGGGCGTTTTGCTATAATCACGCGATCTTACGTTAACCTTTGAAGACCTTATCCTGTTATATTTACGTTTCAGTATTGCTTGATTGATTTTTATCGTTGTCATTGATTTCCGATCGAACTGAGATTAGTTTCATTTGTAAGACAATTCTATGAATTACTACAATAATCCACGCTGAAAAGACACGTCATGAATACGTAGTAATCAGCCCCATAGCATCTAGGCCAGCGGAGAATGAATTACCCATTCAAACGTCATATCAAAATTATTTGTAATTCGAGCGAATTTTGGTATGAAGTTAAATTACGGAGGTAAACTTTTTATCGAGAATAGATTCTGTGTTGTTTCTGGTCCCATTATAGCCATGATGAAGTACAGAGTAGGTAGCCATAATTCACTCGCATACCTATAACGACTTAGGTAGGTCTTTGCCATTATATTATCATCACACTTAAAATAATATTATAAATGCGAAAGGGTGGATAAAACATAGGCTACTTTTTATCCCATGGCATAGAAATAACCTTTAAACTTCCATATAATGTCGCGTGCAAAGCCGCGGGCGGAAACTAGTTATTAAATAATACAGTAGGAAGACAAAAAGTAAAATTTAGTCTATCTTTATACTGCCTGTAACGAAGAACCGACGGCCGCTGGGGGAAACGTTTTCTTGAGTGGAGATGGAGAACACGACTCGGTAAACGTAGTGTAGGACGCCCTCCGACCAGGTGGGATGACGACCTGCGAAAGACTGCAGGTAGATGCTGGATACGGCAAGCTTAAGACAGGGCGCTATGGTGCTCATTGGGTGAGGCCTATGTCCAGCAGTGGACTGCTATAGGCTGATGATGATGATGATGACACTGCCTGTATTCATTAATAATAATAAAAGCGATAATTGGGCGCTCAATCCTTGGACAGGTCCACCGCGCTAGACCGGAATGTATCGACAAAGATCTGATCGTGCTGATAAGATTGATAGACTGATAACGACTATTTCTGTATGAAATATTCTAATTATGTTAAATTTGCAGCAAGCTCGGGCGTGACATTCCAAATCGGCGGCGATCGAGACGAGAAGCCGAAACAACCTGAGGAAGAAGAACCAGTAAGTAAAAAATCTCATTATAATGGGGACGTTTTTCAGTACGTAAATAAATTAGAACTCAGTACTAACAAGATGGATAAAGCCTTAACACTACTATTAAATTATTAATGTTTTTGTGCCTAGAATAATTAGAAGGTGGTTGGGAGGTGGTGTAATTGTGGTGGATGTTAAATTATAATTTAAAAAAATTTTGCTAATACTGATAATTATCAGTATTAGCTAAATTTTGCCGTGCCTACCAGGGTGAATGTTTGAAATACTTTAGATCACCTATACAACATGTTTACAATAAAAATATTGAGTGTTGAGTATGGTCTAAGTTAATTATTTCTTAGTGCATAGAATACATTTTATTCGGTTGCCAAGAGAGCGTTTTTCTTTAAATAGTATATGTAGTTTTGCTCGTAACAACATATTCTCCTCACAAGACAATCTTGCCGCTTGTTATATTCGAAAACATTCGCTGATAAGATAACAGATAACCAGACAATACCGTGATAACGTATTATGTTTTGTTTATCTAACTAAGCAGATGGTATTCGCGCACTCTGTTCTCTGACTGATACGGTCAAGTCACCAAAAGCATAAAGCACCTTCACAGTCCTTTTAGCTTCTTCGGTTGTAGTGATAAAAAGACAGCCCGCCTTGTGGCCAGGTGGGATGACGATCCGGATAAGACTGCTGGCATCTGCCAGCAGTCTCCGGATCGTCATCATCGTCTCAAGACTACCACATCCAGCATTTGCTGGATGTGGTAGACTTGAGACAGGGTGCTATGGCGCTCTTTAGAGGTTATGTTTAACTTGTAACTAGCTGATTCTGGTATAAAAAACTGGCTTTAGCCGGTCGCATCGCCCGAGAAGGGTTCCGTACCATCGTACAAAACCGTTTCTCAAAAGAAAACCTATAAAAAGCGGTATTTTTCTTAAATGACGCGGTCACCCATTCTAGTACTGACCTCGCTCTTCGTTGCTTAACATCGGTGATCGATATTCAGCGTGGTATTGTTCCCTTAATTTTAATATTTATTTTACTTTTATGATTTGTTGTTATATCGGCAAGAGACACACATGTGAATTTTACGGCTCATAAGATACAGCCCTCTGACAGACGGGCGGACAGACTGCGGAAGCTCTGTAATAGGGTTCATTTTTTCACCCTTCAAATTCAACCGGAACCCAATAACGACTCTAACAAATACAAAATGAAACACCATTTCCAAAAGACTATATTTGACGACTTATAACCACGTTTGCAAAGCTACTAATAACTGCTAATTTATTCGTGCCTATGTCGAAATTTTGTCGTTATTAGGTTTAATTCATTCAATTGGATAACGACATATTGTCTTTTTACAAACAAGTCGTTAAAAGACTATTGACGAGCTTCATTTGCATTGTTATAAATAGCAAGTATCATATCTCATCGCAATTACTCGTTCATTGTGATAGACGTTTGTGTGATTAGTTGCTTGCATGATAGGAAGGAAATCTTACATGGACATAGTTTTACAGACACGTTTTATTGATCATAAATAACATAACACATAATGATTTATTATTCATTATGACTTATTATATTACACCCACACACACACACATAGAGACTAGGGTTGTTGCGAATATCAGCATCAGCTGATCATTTTCCACATCAGCATCAGAATCATCATCCGCATTGATCGTTGCTGATGCTGATGTTCGAGTCGCAAAGGAAGGCAGATTTACGCTGTACGTACAGATGTACTATAACTCTACGTTCATGATACTCTGGGCTCGTACACGTTATAGATCTGTTTTCGTGCATATGTTACGAGTATTAACTGCAAGTGTCATAAGAATAAGTTTTGGATGAAAAGAAATCAGTAATAATACTTAGGTTCAGCTCAACTATTGTTTTTAAAATACTATTTACCTTTAATACAATTCCAGTATTGATAATACTTAGGTTAAGTATTTAGTAATATAAAGTACTTTTTTCGGTTAATTAAATCTTACAGAATTATTTTTATCTTTTACTGAAATACATAAGCTAAGAAAATGTAAGATTTATATAAAAAATCAAAATAATGAGCACATTTTAGGAAAAAACATAAAATCATCATCAGCATCCGCTTATGTCTATTACAAAAAATCTGCATCAGCATCAGCATCCGCTGATTTGACATAATTATACAGACAGATAGACACAAACATACACACGTATATTACGAAATTGTGTGAAATTATTAAAGTACTTTGTAAGTACTTGTGATGCAGGCTGACACTTATATTAATGGTCAGTTCAATTTAAAATACTTAGCAACGTTTTGAAGTTTGCTGATTGTTTTGTTTGGGTATTAAAATATGATAAAATATAGCATTGTGCGTCACAATACTATACCTCGCTGGACATACAGATCTAAGATCAAAAATTTCTAATTTGATTCTGCTACGTTTTTACTTTTTATTTTTAATTCTTTATGACATAATATCCCCTAGCTCTTACTACGTATAAAGGTACCAGTGATGGTACGATACGTTTATTATAATTAGTCATAAATAATTATAAAGCGTCGAATTTGCTATTTTATCTTGACATTGAACGAGCATAATATCTTTTGATCTTCGAATCTTCGATCTTTAACTCTTCGTGTGATATTGTCTCCTAGCTCTTATTACGTATGTAGGTATGATACGGGTATTATAATTAGTCATAAATAACTATAGCGACGAATTTGCTGTTTTACCTTGACATTGAACGAGCACACTATCTTATGGTTTAAGTACCGTGACATTGAACGAAATAGTCATGATTTGAATATTATTTTCCAATTTCGGTGTAAAACAAACCAATGCGGAATTTCTGAAACTATACTCTGAATCAAAAACCTAGAATTTTTTTGTAGACAAAGGGTTTAATAACACCTAGAAATATTAGTGGAAATATTTAACGACTATTGATTGGTATCAGTGAAGCAAAGCTAGAAGGTCGAAACATTTTTGGTTTTGAAAGCTTTCATTCATCTCGGATATCTCGTTCGTTTTTGAATTCAAATAAAAAAATGTGTATAATCACACATTTTTTTATTTGAATTCGAAAACGATTAGAGCATTGTTGTATTTTGTGTTTTAGTTGTTAGTGATGATTTTGTAGTTGCCTTGTTATTTTCTGTTAGTGTTCAGTTTTTATTCATAAATGTCTTTGTTGACATAAAATAAATTGTATTCTAAATCGGAATATAGTTAAGTATTCTAGTTATATATCTTATCTGATCTTCAGTAAACTGATTGGTATTCTTACGAGTAAACATAACAGCAAAGACTCGTACGTAACCTTCAGAAAAGTGTTTTGACAGTAAAGATAAATAAACAAACGTAAAATAATTAAATAATACTGCACAATCCGCACAACATTTTTCTCGATGCAAGAAACGAACCCGCAACCTCCGGACCTTTGCCCGCCGCGGCGCCGTGCCACAGAGGTCGCAAAAAGATAGTAGTAACCTGAATGTGGTTTGGTTACTTACAGAACCAAAGCGTGAATCATTGGTGTGAATAGTTATGTTGACTTATTTTGAGAAACTACTCTAAGATGTTTTTAGACAATTACTGAATACAAAATAAAAGTTTAAAAAAGGATTTTCAAGGAAAATTTAGCTTATAAATATGCATTTTTTGTGTCTCTATTCTGTCTATGACGTAACCGATACACAACATCTGATTATACAGAATTACCATAATTATTTTATTATATTGTCACGTGAAGAAAGTCAAACCATTACCATAGTCATTAGACCTACCTTTAGACGACATATTGTGAGGCCATGACGTCACAAATCAGTATTCTCTGATTGGTGTTCTACATACGTATCATGGCGGATGCCTATAATATTTTATAGTTTTGTTTTATAAAAATAAAAATTTATTTAGTCAAAAAAAAAACATGTACGGACCTGTTTTCTTAAATGGCTCTGGTATAATTAGGTTAATATACAATTTTGATGACTAAGTTACTGTCATCATCCATAATCAGAGTTCGCCTACACTAAAAGAGCAGGAGAGAAAGATAGGGGATGTACCAACGATAAGCTAAATATGAACATAACATTATGAATATTAAAAACAAAAGTAAATAAATGTTACAAATGCCAAAATAAATATATATAATATAAATATGATAATAGGCTTACTCTTACCTAGGTTGCCTGGGAGAAATCGCTGTCAGCGATAAGGCCGCCTTTTGTACTTTTAATATGTAATGTTTAGATATAAGGTGTTATTTTATAGTTTTAAGTGCAATAAAGAGTTCATTCATTCATTCTAACTCTCTAATTTGTGTCTTATTGGATATATATTATGTCAAATTAAAGGTCATTATAGCTCGTTAGAGCCTGTGCTTCCCGCATCCACGCACAATGATATTAGTATATGTAATTTTATCATATTGCAGCAAATTATGTCTTAACTGCTCCACTTTCTGTGATATGTCATGTCATGTCACAGTACATGGATGACGTGTGGTGTGCTCTACATACTTGTCTTTCTATTCTTATCTGTACGTGGTTCTACTAAAACTAAACTGTTTAATTTGAATCTAGGGCGATATACATTTTCCAATTTGACGTGTGGTTCCACTGTATAAAATTCAAAATCCTTTATATCTCTAGGCTTACAAAATAAGCACTTACAAATCAAATTTTATACCATAAATTATTATCAAATAAGAAATAAAGTGTTTTTAATTTTAATTGAAGTGAACAGTTCTATTTTTTGTCCTAGTGGAAGTGGAAGAAGTTAAAAAAAACCACTAGCACATTCATATATCACTTATGTAATACATATTTGTTTTGCCTATCTTAATCTAAATATTGTTTTTTAAATGTAATGTGATTTTAGGTAGGTACATGTCAATATTTATGTAAAGACACAACATTGCATTTCTTACATACTATTATCGGTGCGAAACTGAGCGACATCTGGCCAAGCTTTTAACATCATCGATGTAATCATCTATGGAGAAGAAAGCCATATACATTATATGTATGTATATAATTAACAAAACACGCACTTGTCTCAAGTGCTGATATGAATTACTCAGCTGAGGTCTTCGATCTATTTATACAGCCTATACAAATTATACAATACATATTTGCATGGATCATAAAATAAATGTTGCTTGGTATTACTGATTGACAAGTAGCCTAATAAAACAGAGAATTCGCTTGTAATGGTGACTTCACGTAGAAACCGTTTCAAAATAATTGACTTAGGTGAATATCATATCTTACAAGAGTTATTTCCTTTGGAAAGCTCTTTAAAACTTGGTATTTGTTTCAAAATATCTCCTCAAAATCTATACTTCTTTACCTATAAATTTACCGTTCTGCAGTACTGGCCATTTAAAAAAAACATAATTTTTGTTTGCCTAAGAATTCTAATTTCAAATGAATTTTATTGATAATAACATTGAATTCTTTTTTCAATATTAATTAGTCTTTTGTTTATTGATTGCTGGCTGACAAACAACACAGAAATGGAAACTGTTAACGCCTTTTCGGGTACGCCCGATAAAGGTTGCTCAAAGAATATTGTCAAAATAATTCTGTTATTCTTTATTGTATACTCAAAACTTAAAAATAACTAAATTAAAAAAAGATATTTACATAGGCGAGCTTAACCCTGAGTAAGAGTTTTCTTCCAGCAAACCTTAGGTTTACAGGACAGGCGATGGAACAGATAGATAGAGGAAGTGTACAAAGAAACAAATTAGACTAATAATACAATACGGAATAAGAATAATCTCTAATGGTTTGGTTTAACCGGTTACATACTATGTTTCAGTAGGTATACATAATTATTTGTATTTCTAAACGCATATCACAATTCCAGGGCTGGATATGCGTATGGCAATGCCACACTGCAACGCCGGCGCATCACCTGGCATTCTCCCCGGACGGCGTTCTCTTCGCTACGTCGGGTATCAACGATAGACTGGTCAAGGTCTGGTATCAGAACAAAGGTGGGTAATTAACATAAAGACTAATTTCTACCCGCACAGATCCGCACGCTTTGTTTCTATGGAAACGTTTACAAGTTTTTTAGAAATTTGGTAAACCTATATTTTCAGTCCATCCCAAGGTTGCCTGGAAGAGATCGCTCTCAGCGATAAGGCCGCCCTTTATACCTTTATTCTTAGTTTTTATCTCTGTATTATTTTCTGTTTTTGTGTGGTGTAATAAAGTGTTATCTATCTATTTTATTCCGGGCCTAAGAAGTACATCTATGCTAAATTTCAGCCTGATCCGTTCAGTAGTATTGGCATGAAGAACTACAGTGTATAAACATCCAAACTTTCGCATTTATTATATTAGCTTGATTAACTTAGAGGAAGGATTGATTATTGATCGGGTATTTATCGTGTATCTTGTGTTCGAATGGACAAAGGTAGGTTCTGCTTCTGTAAAATGACCGCACCACCGAGTTTGTCTTATGTAAATATATTATTTGTTTATAATTGAATTTCCCCAGTTCTAGCCCAAACACAAGGAGAGCACGTATCGCAAGAGTTGAACTATACTTTCATTTACGTGGCGCATCCGAGGGCGGTCACCCATCTGTCATGGCGGAAAACCAGCAAATACATGCCCAAGTAAGTAATATACACACATAAAAAAATGCAGAAAGAATAGCCGTCGGCGTCGAAGTACAAAAGGCGGTCTTGCCGCTCTTCAAGCGATCTCTTACAAGAACCTTTAGGATGCTTAAGGCAGTACCCCGATCCAAACTAGTGCTGCCAGCTATTTTATTATCATAACGTTGAACAAAGGAAATATCAAAAAATTCATGGGGCATTTTGTGATATTTTATTTTGTATAGTTTACGCAGAGATAAGGTTGCCCTGGTGACCAAACTCTATTTTCGCATCCATACCTAAACTTTACAAAATAAAACTATTTCACAGACATTAAAAAAAGCTTACAACAGGTATCACAAAACGCCCAATGATTTTTTTTATATTTCCTTTGTTCTACGTAATAATAAGATACAATAGGTAATGGCGCTAGTGTGCCTCGGGGCACCGCCTTAAGTAATGCTGCTAAAGTACTGCGCGATCAACGCAACAATACGGTTCTTAGCGTATTGAATCTCGTCTCGGTACTTAAAGAACAAGAGTTTCCATGTTATGCAAGTCTTTATGATTTATTGATCCTCGCTTGTGCTCCGAGTCCTAAAATGCGTTTTGGACTGTCGCCAAGAAACGCCTAGCCTAAAGTATTAACTATTGAGTTGGTGCTAACTGAACCCTAAAAGTCTTCCTTATACTCGTATGCCTCCGCTTGATTAATCAAATAGAACCTTATCAACAACAACCTATTGTTTATTTTCGCAGAGGAAACGTACTAAGAACTTTAATTTTATGTCTCCACTGGTTCTCATTCAAAATTGAGCTTTACCCATACCAAACTATTTTGTTTTGTATTATGTTTCTTCAGAAGCAGCGTTGGCAACGTGCTCTCCATACTTCTGCCTGGTATCATTCAAAATGGAACCTTAACTACACCAACATAATGTCTGTTTCCCCAGGGGCAGCGTAGGCAACGTGCTAGTGACGTCATGCGTGGACAATATCTGTCGCGTTTGGGCCGAGACTCTACTACCAGAGGACGAGTGGGGCGGCTGTGTGACGTCACACTCGCGATCGCCGCCGCGCAGGCAGCGGGCCACTCATCGACACAAGCATCGGTTTATGCAGCGTCTCAAACATATGAAGTAATTATCTCATACCAACCTCTTCTTCGAAAAAAAGCAGTTAATATACCATCATCGACGAGTTAAGAAATTAAATTCGCCTTTTGTATAAATAAGTGCTGGCTATAAGAGTACTAAAATCGTTGATGTCACTATTATCGATCCTACCCTAGAGAACAATCTCCTTGCTGGGCCTACATGCATCTTGGTTCTGAAATGTCTCCGCAGCTGTAGTGTTGAAATTGAAGAGATCAGTATCCACTTCGTTTCAGGGTTGTCGTCTGATCTCGTTAACTCCCATGCCCTATATTATTCAATTGATAATTCAAACTATTCCAGGACCTGTTTTCACATCCGACGCAACGCTCAGTCGTCGAAACAGCCAGGCGCGCCCATACCCACCCTGCCTTCAACGTACAGTGCCCATGACTTCCACAACCCTTACCACGCTACATCCTACACTGGTGGTGAGTTCACGTACTCTAGCCCATTCACTGCCCAGCCATTCACGTACTCTAGCCCATTTACGGTGCGACATGAAAGGGCGTAGCTCTACTAGCTAGAACATGGAGATTTGCGTCATGGGAAAAATCAAATTCGATTGAAACAAATTTTAATGGTTTTTGCGTTCTGACCAATTAGAAATTTTTTTGCAGTGACGAATTGCAATAAAAGGGCTAGACAACACTGCAAGTTACAGTTGATGTATATGATAAAATTAATGATCGTAAAAGTTATTTATAACGGGATATTTACCATGATTTCATTTTTGAGTTCGCCACAGTTTCACGCGCCATGATCACGGAATAACTGAAGGCACTACGACGAGTAAGGTGTACGAGCCAGATTTAATGTGTCTTATTCACCGTTCTAAATTGGCAGAACCGAAATTACTAAATTCATTTGATAATAACTATATTTATGTTGTATAAATCATGTCTTTTAAATTATTCTTTTTGTCGCAATCTAATCGCATTATATTTCTTTACCTTTATCTAAATAAATAAATAAATAAACAGCTACTTTATACGCCATTTCGTTCGCAGGCCTTCACTTCCATTTAGCAGCTTCAATAAACGCCGAAACCGATATACCGCTGGTGCCATCTTTGGCCGGCGGTGGGCGGTTCATCTTACATTGGTTGCACAACAAGGAAATGTATTTCACCAGCCAAGCAGAAGCTATATTGCACGATCTTACTAAAAAGGTATTTAGATTTTAGATATCAAATTCCTAAAACTCCTAAGTATGTGGTTCGTATACTGTAATTGAAATTTAGGAGTGCAGTAGGTGAAGGTCCGTCTGAGATGCAGAAAGTTGAGGGTTTCATTCCCGCCTGGTGGGACACTTGTTTGTACTACCTACAGGTATTGGTTCCGTCCGATTGATTAGTGATTTAAAAATATAAGTTCTACTGGCACTCATTAGGGGAGATCTATTTTCAGCTGTAGACTTGTATAGGCTGATGATGATGACGATTCGCTCTACGGCGTAATACAAATACGGTTTAATTTAACTAAAACTCTTTGTCCTCAGATTTTAGATAAAGAAGAGAATGAAGAAGGTAGCTCTGAACACACCGCACATCCGGACGGAGAGAATGAAGGAAGTATGTAGATTCAATCGAATTTCAACTCTATTTACAGTTAACTAACAGTAATATTGTGAGCTTTATATCTGAAGCGATAACGTTTAATTTGCAACGAAGTATTATAAAATGCTGTATTGTTGTTGAATCCATATCTAGTTAAGCCGCCGTAAATATATAATACTCAACCGCCAACTTAATACTCAGCCTTTGAGGTAGTAGCATATGCTTTTGACATTAATTTGTTCAGAATTGAACCGTATACCTGTGAAGTAAAGTTGATAATCATTCATCGTGAATTTGAATAGTGCTTATATTTTACGCTTTGCTACTTCCACGCTGCATAGGACCTACGATAAGACGGCCGAGTCAGCATTTGACTAAAATGCAATCCGAGGATAAAAGCGACAGTGATGAACAACCAGGTAAATAAGTTGTTAGGGAATCATTTAGACTTTTATTGATCTACACAGGAGTGTCAGCATAATATATATTAATTTGGCAAAAACAGAATACAATCTAATATTTTACAAATAGAAGGACACAATAATTAAAAATATCCCTAAATATGTATACACAGAATGATCAAAGAGCAGTTCTGTGAGAGCAAATACTTATACAATGGGTCAAATAGATTGCAATGATGATGAGCCCATAAATGCAGTGAGTTAATTCTCAAACTCAACTACGTCGAGTCTTCTCTTCATTCATACTTATAACTCAACCCTTGTCTCATTTCGTAGAAGCATTGCAGCCAATGCTGCCGCCAATAACTGACTTAGTTTAGTTAAAATTATGTTAAAACTGTATTAATCTGTTCACTATTTTTGTTTAAATTTGTTAACAGTGGGGACTTCACTGGTCTAAGTAAATCCTTATTGTAACTCTTTATAATGTCTATGTACTGTCTGTCTGCCAAATAAACAAAAATAAAAATAAAAATGCTTGAAAACGAAAGTTTACAACCAGTTCGTCCTACCCGTTATGACCTACGGAGCTAAGACGTGGACACTCACGATAGGGCTGGTCCATCAGTTCAAAGTCGCTCAGCGAGCTATGTAAAGAGTTATGCTCGGAGTTTCTCTGAAGGATAGGATTCGTAACGAATAAATCCGACAGAGAACCAAAGTTATCGACATAGCTCTGAGAATTAGCAAGCTGAAGTGGCAGTGGGCCGGTCACATCTCGTGAAGAACCGACGGCCGCTGGGGCAAACGCGTTCTTGAGTGGGGACCACGACTCGGTAAACGTAGTGTAGGACGCCCTCCGACCATGTGGGATGACAACCTGCGAAAGACTGCAGATAGATGCTGAATGCGTCAAGCTCAAGACAGGGCGCTATGGCGCTCATTGGGGGAGGCCTATGTCCAGCAGTGGACTAATAATATAAGCTGATGATGATGATGATGAATTCTCAGAACCGAATTGCATCCATCTCTCGACTTCTAGTTGAAAAGTAACCCTTAATAACCAGTATCTATAATTAAATAATATCCAACAGGTAGCGGCAACCACAGTCACCCATCTCTATCCAACACCACGTCAATAAACTCCATAGCAACCGACGTGACGTGTACGCACTTGCCTGACTCCCTCGATACTAAGATCGAGGCGCTGTTACGCGACTGGCATCAGAGTCCTGATCTACTGTTCTCTATACACCCCGTTGATGGCAGCTTCCTTATATGGTAAGCACTAGGCATCTAGAAACTTCAATTCTCTAGCCAACACCACGTCAGCAAAATTTATTGAAAGAAGGATCTCAAATCGACAAGTAATGTAAATTGCGTAAAAAAAAAGACGCTGTATGAGTGCATTTTAGGTTAAGTATGTGCAATTGGTTACAAACATTCCACAACGAGTATGGCTAGTGTATAATAGTGGCTGGCTAAAGATTCTGTTACAGACGGATTCATTTGTCACTATAGATATTCATTTGTCACTATAGATATTCATTTGTCACTAAAGATATTCATTTGTCACTAAAGATATTAATTTGTCACTGTAGATATTCATTTGTCACTCAAGATATTAATTTGTCACTAAAGATATTCATTTGTCACTATAGATATTAATTTGTCACTAAAGATATTCATTTGTCACTATAGATATTCATTTGTCACTAAAGATATTCATTGGCCACTAAAGATATTCATTTGTCACTATAGATATTCATTTGTCACTACAGATATTCATTTGTCACTATAGATATTAATTTGTCACTAAAGATATTTATTTGTCACTATAGATATTCATTTGTCACTAAAGATATTCATTTGTTACTAAAGATATTCATTTGTCACTATAGATATTCATTTTTCACTGAAGATATTCACTTGTTTCAGGGTGTGTGAATGGCTAGACGAGCTCCAAGCGGGCGCAATACGACAAGCCCAAGTGTCATTCTCTGCCCGCATTCCCTCCGCCTTTCCACTAGGAGACGCCACGACTATGTGCACGCCCGCGGCTTTGTACCACGCGGCCGCTCAGCCCTTGTATGTTAGACACCGGACTAAGCCTGTTATACCTGGTAAGAAATGATTCATGAAATCAATATTGTGTTCATTGTTTGATAATAATATAGACATAAAGACAAGCCAAATTATAGTATGTAATTTGACTCTAACTATCAAAAGAAAACAATACCTGTCCAATATGATTATCTAACTGACTGACAGACTAATTAGAATTTTTAGGACTACCCTTATCCACCATTTCTATCGCAAACCATTTTTACCATCACTGATTTATTCTCAGGTCCAACACCCCAACCAGAAACAGCCACGACACCACTAGCTAGCGTACAGGAAGAGAAAGAAGAAAACGAATGGCCTCAAAACGACGAGAACGCAGAAAATCAAGAAAACGGTATGTTCTCACTTCTAATTGGTTCATCGAAACGCCATTTTGTTCTAGTTGATCTATGATTTGATGAGTCTAATCTAATGGGTTGGTTTTTAACCCCTACGCAAAAATTTACCATAAGTTTTACGTATATGTGTCTGTTTGTGGCATCATAACTATATAAATATAAATAAATAAATAATATAAATAATGCTGGACAATTCACACAGCATTATCTAGCCCCAAGCTAAGCAGAAGCTTGTGTTATGGGTACCAGATAACTGATGTACATAATACAATACATTACATAGATAGATATTTTTTATTATACATAGAAAACGACCAGAACACCCGGAACAAATATCTGCAGATCGTACACACAATTGTTCCGAGGCGGGAATCGAACCCGCAACCTCCTGCGTCGCAGGCGGACCTTCGCCCACCGCGTCACATCGGTCGTCAAATGAAACTTCACAATGGATGAACCAACTTTGATTCAGTTTCTTTGTTTATAAGGTTACTTTACCGATAATGTGCTTGATGAATATTAGAGCAGTCCAAACAATAACAATTTTAAAAAGTCGGTTGTTTTACGATGTTTTTAAAATAGGTTTGTTATTCCTCACAGGAGGTCGGGATGAAAATACCAATGAACGTAAAAACAGTATAGCTACGGAAGATTTAGGAGAAAATCCGGAGGGAGATGTTTTGGATTCTGCGCCGGTTATATCAATGGTCACAAATCATACAAATGGAACCCTCAATCTTTGGCAGTTGACTTTTGATGATAAGTCAAAGTTCTCTCAGGTAAGAGTTATTATAGTCATTATATATCATCAGATGTTTGTGCATCGGTGACGTCATCTACAGTTACCACAAGACTAAGTATTCTATGTTTAAAGCGATTTTTTTTCCTTCAAAATCAGTCATCATGCCTAATTGCATTAGTTTCCAACTCTGGGGCTAGCAACTCCTCAAAAACGTTTGGTTGTCTGAATAATTTTGAAAAGGTCCTTCTCACATAATTACAGTTACGGTTCTTTATTAACAATACTTTCATTTACATATAAAATAATAAATAGTACTAATATAATACGTGTTTTTTTTTTGCAGGTACTTTCAATAGGTCACGCGTCAAGAGCCTCTGGTCACAGATTTAGGGTGAACGATATCACATGCCATCCAGTATTACCTCTACTTCTAACAACGAGTCATCACAATATTTCTGGTAAGTTTTACTTGGCCTAATTTGTTTCAACTTTAATAAAAAATCTTTACTAACTAAATACGCTAGTTTTAGACTTCGATAAATTAACCGATTTTTTTTTTCTAATTGATGAGAATGATCTGCCTAAATTTATTGGTGAATGATCTGCCTAAATTTATTGGTGGTCTTTGTGATAAGTCCATTTTTACAACTTATTTAAAATTTCTGGTGGAGCCATCTAGATTCCAATTCAGAACTACACTATTTTAGATACGTTTTCTGTGATGATGTTCTGTTACATTTTATCTAGATGTACTGATACCGTTACCCCATCTAGTTTCTATTTTCAATTCAGTTTAAATTACCGACAATTTATGAGAACTTATTTTTAGACTATGCAACGCTGTTACGTGTTTCAACCTTGCCCTGTGAATACAGGACCTAGTAAAAATTATTCCATTTGCCTTGCAATTAGTAAGTTTATATTTCCACAACAGATAGCGAAAGACAAGATAACCCCAAAACGGACGATGATTCCGCAGCCGGTGGTCTTTGCTCCGAGCTGATAATGTGGAGGGTGGAATGCGTGGGGCCTTTGGGCAAGTCTGGGGGCGTCTCGGAACTGGCGAGGGTGAACTCACCCCATCTGTCGGCGTTTAGCAATGTCGCTTGGCTGCCAACGTTGTTACCCAGGTAAGAGTTTTATTGTTAACTCGTTTATTTTCAGATTCGTAATCACCAAATAGTATAAAACAAAGTTGCTTTCCGCTGTCTATCTATCCTTATGTATGCTTAGATCTTTAAAACTTTTTTTATTATACATAGACAAAAGGACTAGAACACCCGGAACAAATATCTGCAAATTGTACTGACATTTGTTCCGAGGCGGGAATCGAACCCAAAACTTCCTGCATCGCAGGCAGGCTCGCCTCACCACAGAAGTCGTCATTACTCTAATTTGTCTAGTCTAGATCTAATTTGTTTCTATTATTTGATTGTAACTTCTATGTCATCTACGATAGATGGTTTTTTTGTGTTCGCTTGGCGACACTACGTAAACGAGAATACTTCTAGTTTTTTAACACTACGGCTGCAGCATTAATTTATTAAACGTCTTTTGACTTATAAAAACCCTACTATGCATTAAATTGTATCTCTTTGCAGCACAACCCTCGGAAACCTTTCAAACTCGCCCTCAGCTTGCTTCGTGGCGAGCGACGGTGAAAGTCTGCGTGTATTCCAAGCGGTGATCGACGCGAGAACGCTATTGGCTGAGATCGCTACTTCGGAGCGCAGGCATAAAGATGTACTGGTAATAGATTTAAGGACTGTCCTCTATGCTTTTGTGATGTGCCTTGCCCTGCCTTCTCGCTTCTCTTTTGTGTTTCTTATGTCCTAAATATTTTTTCTATGTCCTGTTGTTTTGCCTGTCTATCATTGGTATTATAAATAAAATATAGCATAATATTAGGTATAATAAATAAAGAATGCTTGACAATATAGACATTTTTGTATAAGATATTTGTCAATCTGTAGATAGCTATAACGATGGATATAGGAATGAGATACCAAATGGCTCAAGGTGATGAATGTAGCTATATTTATTTATTTAATTAATTATATGATAATTTTCTAGTAACATCATGTTTATCATTTCGTTTTTCTTTTTTAACACTATTATTCCACATGGTTGGTAAATGGTTATCATCCATTTACCAACCATATATTTACGTATGTAGCATACGTAAAAAATTCGTTAATTAGTAACGAGTGCTTATAGACAACAATAGTCTGGTATGAACCAACAAGAAATTGAAACTGTATTACTTCTAACCGTTACAATTAAGAACTGTGATTTAAAAACCTTTAATTTTTTGTGTAAAAAAAAATTAAAAGCTACCGCTACAGCAAGCTTTTCAAATCCCAACCTTAAACACTTCATAACACGTCTCTTTACCCAACAGCATCACGACACAATGTCAATGTCCTCGGACTCAACGCTAGAAGAAGGCGGCGGCATTCCTCTTCACGACCGAATAAAGATAGTGTCCCAACAGTCGACGGCTCGACCTGGCGCGATAATACAACTGCACGCGATAGCAGACGCTACTCACGATTGGCACAACACGCAGTTGCTGCATGTCTTCCAAGAACAACTTATTACTGGTAAATATTGTACACATAGGACCAAAGGTCAGCAGGTAGAGAATGCTATTTATAAACACTGTGCTCGCCTATGCACAACTTTTGTGCAATAAAGCATATTCAATCATTCTTATTTCAGGTGAACGCACATCCTCGGACGGAGACTCCCACAGCGACTCCGGCGTCGACGCCTCCGAAGTAAACACCATCACAGAAGCCGGTCTAGAAGCTATCGTGGATCTGCGTAAAGCGGCCGTTTTCAACGAACCCTTCTACATTGTTGTGTTGGAGAGGACGGATGGAGGTTCCACTGTGCATATGTGGCGGCTGACTGTGTCCTCACAGGCGGATCCTAATGGTAAGCATTGTATAGTGTACTCCCTCTTCCGCATTGCGATACCAATACATATTGGTCAATTCGACGGTATAGCAAGCATCTACTCTGAACGCAGTAACTTCGTTCTACATATAACAAAACACTATCACGTGCTCCCGTGTCTGATAGTGTTTTTTGTTGATTGGCTAATCCTAATGCTAAGTATTGTTGAGTGAAATAAAAAATATTGAAATAAAAAGAGTATCTAGTACTCGTTATTTTGATTTATGAAAAACCATGTACTTTCGTTTCAGATGATCTCACAAACAGTATGATGTACGTGCCAGACAGTGCGTTAATTCAAGAAGATGAAGGCGAATCGCGGAAGAACTCTGTCTCTATGGACAATGATCGAGCAGGCATTCCTAACACTACGACGCAATCTCATCTGTCGATTACTACCCAGAAGGTAATTATAGCTTGCTATTGGTTTCGTGTATTAAATTGACTAGGAATGTCCCTTCACCAATCTTCTAAAAGTCGAATAGATTTTCGGCTCTTAAAATTCCCTGACGGAATAAATTCAATACCTACAAGGTTCGCGGGAAATCACGCATGATCGTAACTGATGGAAAGATTGAATTAGAGTTGTGTATTTTGTTATTTTGAGTCCCGAAAGGAGTTATTACATTACATTGTAAACAAAGTGTTTATAATGTTATCTAATGCACATAACCGTTTTTCTTCGAGTGCTTTATATTTTGGCTTTAAATGGCATGATAGATTCATGTCTATTTACTGTGTCATTTTCTTTTATATAATGCATGCGTTTGTGTTCCTTGTATTTAAAATTTGTAAATAAAATAGCGATCTATTCTTCATCCAGTAAAGTAAATATTTCAGTGGGTTCACTGAAATATTAAAACCATTACCACTATACAATTATTAATACCATAAAACTTAAAATACTATTTGCAAATACTCTTCTTCGCTTAAAATAAAGTCTGTTTTTCAAGGTGCGCTTGTACCCGCTCGTTATAGTGTATGCTCTAGACCTCTATTTTGCAAAATAGTACTCTACTTCACATACAAGAAAGTCCGTTTTTCAAGGTGTGCGAGTGCCCGCTAGCTTTGCCCGACGGAGTGGATGTGATTCACGCGACGCCCGCGGCAGGACATTTGAGCTCTGCCTCCATATATCCGGCTTGTTTGGCGCCTTACATACTGGCTACGGCTTGCTCTGATAGCACTTTGAGGTGAGATGAAACATGGTCTTTGCAGCTTTAGAACTATCGCGAGCAAGAAATGGTATATTTTAACGTCCAGACTCCATTTTGCGTCATTTTCTTAGATAAAATGGCGTCTTGGCAATTCTTGGCAGGATACTATGAGTAGCTTGAGATATTTTAGAAGTTATAGATAGATAGATAATTCTTTATTGCACACTAAGTATAAAATGACAATGTAAAATAAAAACTTAAAAAAAACTAGATACAATTGGCGGTCTTATCGCTCAAGAGCGATCTCTACCAGACAACCATGGATGGATAGGATCGTGGACAGTACCAGGGGATCTGTGTGCTTGCAGGTTATACATATATTATAAAATAAAATACTTATAATACTGTTATAAGACATTTTAACCGAAAAAAGATTATACTCGTATGTTTTTAGTCGGCTGTATGTTTTTTATATACGTCCGTTGAATTCTCCGTCATATATGGACCGTTTTGGATGATTATTTTGCAGTTGTATAGAGGATGATCCCGAGGTGGTCCCATAAAAATGTTATTCCCGAGGGATTAATCCTGCAAAACTAAAAAACCGTTTAAAACGAATATTCGATTCGAAGTCGGTTTTTAATTTCTTCTATATAATCAAGTTATGTAGTGATGCAGTATATAATTTATCTGTGGCGACTAGTCTAGAATAGCGGCCATAAGGCGACTTTGCCACATAAAAGTAATGTTAGGCGATGACACTTCAATATTCAACTTGATGTATATCATAGGTTTCTGACAAGTTCTTTCAAGAGGCCATTTTGAAAAAGGAAAGTGTCTTAAAATGGCCTTAATATTGTGAGTTTTTTCTAAAAAGTAATACTTTGAAGGTTCTGGAAATGCAACGTAACCAAAAAGGATAACAACGAATTCGAATACACATGGAAAGAATGGGAGATGATGAACAAGGACCAAGAATCTACTATAGACATTCCAGGTACAAAAATTACATCTTTCGACCTTATATCCTTACATATGAAATTCATTTTGGTTTAAATTTTCAGGGCAACCCTTGCATATAAGCGCGGCGTATTCTGGTAGAATCGCGTGCGCTTATAAAATGGGACGTTCCTTCACAAGACCTAAAGGCGCGTCGGCGTCAACAGCTAACTTAAACCCTGACGCGCGTTTCGTTAACTTGTGCGTTTGCGTTTACGAGTGCGAGAGCACTGGAGGCGCTGAATGGTTGTTAGAAGACACTATTCCGTTGCGGAATGTCAGCTTGCCTAGAGTTGGGGTCTGCGCCGATACTCAGATAGATTTATCGTACCTTAACGATACGTCGTTTATAGCGAAGAAACAGAGGCTTAATCAGGTTTGTTCCTATTATATTCACCTCAGATATTAGATTATTCAAAATAAACCAATTTATTATATTTCTTATTACAGAACTCTGACCAAACAAACCGTTTCTGAGATAAATGGGAGGGTACATTGGATTTCACATACATACAAACAAACTTTTAAACGCTACTTAAACTATTAAATGACTACCCATTAGTGCTGAAATGTATTATTCATCGCAGATTAAAAGCTATGTTACATAAATGATCTACAACTAAGACTATCTTAGTACGAAGGCCTATTTTCATTAATTTATTGTATCATAATATGCTTCATATTATAAAAAAAAGAATATGGTACCTACATAAAATTGATAGAACGAGGTATATCTAATCGACTATAATTATTAGAGAATACCACAATATGTCCGCATTTAAGATGTTGCAATGGTTTCCGTCCTAAATTTACACGGCTTTTTTGTTTGTTTTATTTTAAACTCTATTCCCTAGGTACTACAGACTCTATCATCAGAAGAGAACCGCAGCAGTCGCAATGGAGAAGGCGACACTGGCAAGTCGGCTGGTCTTCTCGCCGTTCCGTCGTTTAGTACTCTGCAATCGTTACGCAGGTTTGATTTATATTTCATGTAAATAGACAGCCAGTAACCAGTATCAAATCTGTATGAAGCTTTGAGACAAAACTAACATGCTTATCGCTGAAATAATTGTCTGTATAATATTAATCATAATTATTTATTTATTAAATAGGGATGGTGATTAACTAAAATCACCAAAACTATTTATTTACCGATATATACTTATATTAAATAACAATATTTTTTTAAGAATAATTCCGAAGACCGGATCATCTTTATGTATTTTTTATTGAGGCAACGCCAACAAAACACATAATAAAACATTTTTACAGAAACATTGTGCAAATATTATACCATAAAATGGTAGGCCAGGCTTGCACAACATTTGCAATATGTGCACAAACAACAACTAAAATTTATATAACGTACTTACACTATTTTAACAGGGGTACCTAATTCAATAGTTAAAAAAAAAAACAATTAAACTTACACAACAAAATATTATATTTTTCAATTAATAAAAAAGTAATTCAGTACTCCTTAGCCATCAAATTCCATATTCGCTCTCACCTTTCAGAAGCATCATGGAAAACGGCAACACATGCCCGTTAACGCAGAAACATCTAGTACAATTAGATTGGGTTTCCAAAGAAGATGGATCTCATATATTGACGGTCGCCGTGGGTTCCAGAGTTCTTCTGTTCACGCCGGTTTCTAGTGATTTAGCTCAGGCTAATTTGAAGGTAAAACTTGCTTTATAATTCAACTTATTCTGACTTAGATATATCGGAGTTACTATGTTAGTTCTTCACGAGTATTTATTTGATCAATTTGATACATAAGCCCAACCAAATATTGGTTCTCAAATGTGGTTCCCACAACTCGGTATATAAAATACTAAGACATTCGTAAATGTATCTAAAAATGTATTTTGAGCTGTGTCTGTGTGTTAGCACTCTCCATAAATTTATCACAGTAAGGACACGAACACATCTACGAACTAAACCATTATTTATCCGTACAGGCAATGAAAGAATCAATTAACAACAATCGACCAATCCTGCGCAAGGCGTCATCGCTCGCCGCGCCGCTATTCGTCGAGGAGATCCGATGGATGCAGCTCCGGCGAATCCAGTTGAAGACTGCTGATGGGTTACCGCCATTACCTATGCAGGTAACTATAGGAACACCTTGGCTAATTATCAAAAATTATTAGGTTAATCCTAATGCAAATTACGAAATGAAATGCTGCTTGGCGGCAGATATAGGCATGTAGGTATAGTGGTACTTCCCTAAAACAAGGTCAACCACAAGAAACTCTGTTTCTTTTAGTGTGCATTTTCAGTGAATGCTATGGTTTCCGTTTAGGTTTCACTGTTTTTCGTATTTCGTACTGAAAAAAAAAGTCTTATCTCTATTTAAGATCTCCTGGGTCCGTGACGGTATCCTAGTGGTGGGGATGGACTCGGAAATGCACGTGTACTCGCAATGGAAACCGGAGAATCCTCAAGCTGCGATGGGATCAGTTGCTGGACAGGTAATGTGAAAAAAGTTGACCTATATCATTATCAGTCATTCACCGTAGAGTTTAAGCCATACCTATAACTCCTCTGACCAGTGTGGAACAAACCAAAACAGAAATCATACCTACTGTATAATTCAACTTCAGTCGTATTTTTTTATTTATGCAAGGTGCCTTTTTACATGGGTGTGGATGGTCAGATCTGAAACCATGTTCCAAACCAGTTTTTGTTTACTCATAAATTGAACCCCACGTTTCAAGACGACTATTCACGATTTCGAATTTTACTATCCAATCCAATCTCTAAAATTCACTTTTGTAATACACGTTAATTAGTATAAATAAATTATTATCAGCAGGTTTTCTTGGGTTAAAATTTAAAATGTGGAACACCAATGGCGTCCTTCTAACATAATACAGTTTTCAAGAAACATTAAACATTGCAAGCTGCAGTTCTAATACAATTTACATTTATTCTCAGGAATTGGATGAACCCGGTGAATCCAGAGCGCTCCGTGATTCAGACCTACGCGTCTCCGCGCCGCATTTGCAGAGAGTTTCCTCTATCAATCTGCAGTTGTTAGAGCGAGATGCAAGAAGACGGAATAAAACGCAACCGGATCAACCTCAGGTTGGTTATTATAAAGGCTTTGAAAAGATTCGAACTTACAGCAGTCGACGTATTTATGCCAACTAGTCCATGGAATTCTCAAGAGTTTTTTGAATCCTACGTCACTTGAGCTGGTACCGCAATTGGTTAGCGAAGATTGCGGGTTCCCGTCGAATACAATTTTTTTGGTATAATATCTGATTTTCTTACAAAATAAATAATAATAATCAATAATGCTGGACAATTCACACAGCATTACTTAACCTCTAGCTAAGCAGAGCTTGTGTTATGGATACTAGATGACTGATATATACTTAATACATTACATATATAGATATTTTGTTTATTATACATAGATAACGATCAGAAAACCCGGAACAAATATCGACTGATCGTACACACAATTGAACCGAAGCGGGAATCGAACCCGCAACCTCCTGCGTCGCAGGCTTACCTTCGCCCACCTCGCCACAGAGCTCGTCAAAAATATTTCTTTAATCAATAGATTTTTATTGGATGTGTTCTATACCCCTTTCAGCCACTATTAGACTACATGCCGGACTACGGGTTATTCGAAGCGTCACAGATGGCGTGTCCCGTTCTACCTCAGTACCATCCTAAGCAGCTTATGGAATTGCTCAACAGCGGCAAGATTAGATGGGTGAAGGCGATTCTGGCTCATCTTGTCAGGTATACCCACGTTTCTGAATATTATTAGTTACAATACAATACAAAATACTTTATTGTACACCAGATGCAGATCATAAAAAAGACTTTACATGTGACAAGTTCAATACCCGCCGCATTGAATTTGTCGCATGTACCGCCTTATGGATTAGAAGAGATCTCTACTAGGCAACATTTGGATGATTTGGATGATTCGTTAAGTAAAACCACCTATTTACCTAATTATTATAAATAATTATAATAAATAAATAATGCTGGACAATTCACACAGCATTATTTAGCCCCATGGTAAGCAGAGCTTGTGTTATGGGTACTAGATAAGTGATATAAATAATACAATACGTTACATAGATAGATAATTTTTATTATATATAGAAAACAACCAGAACACCCATAACAAATATCTGCAGATCGTACACACAATTGTTCCGTGGCGAGAATCAAACCCGCAACCTCCTGCATCGCAGGAGGACCTTCGCCCACCGCGCCGCATCGGTCGTCTTCTTATAAACTATTTTCTGCCGGCTCAGCGCCCGTTGTTTCTGTGTAAACGATTAAAGATGATTTATATCCCATGGAAACTGATCTATGTTAAATTCCTACAACTACTTGTATGCAAAAAAAATATGTTTTAAAATTTTCTTAATTTCAACTTTAGCCTACAACGTTTAACATTAGCGATTACTAATCTAATAAATGATGATATTAGAATACAAGGTCCTTCACTTTTCTATGTGTTTTCAGATGCATCGGTGGATCCTACACTGGTCGAAGCTCGCAAGGAGATGAAGATAGCTTATCGAGACAGGTAACAAATTTAAAACCTCCCTATTCAAACCAATATAAAGTCCATACTCATGAAAACAGTTGTACAAGCTGAATTGAACCTTCAGTTAAACATTATTTGGTAACTTCGATATTGAACATCTATAACTTTAATCAGGCAAACACGGGGATTGTTGTCTAGGTTAGAATAGAGAAAAATTACGACACTCTGTCATCGAATGCGTAAATTATTTAAAATTCATTCCTTCAACTTCAATAATGTACGCAATGTATGACGATGCGATGTCATTGTAGTCTATTGTACCCTAAAGGATTCTACTCCGTGGTCGGCCTACTGGTCTATCCTAGTTCCATGACTTGCAATTTACATGTAACACAAATGCTTGAAAGTTAAAAAATAAAAGTTGTTGCCCGAACCAAATTGCATGGGCATTTTATTGAAATGACCACTAAAATTACGAAATGCATTGAATCAGCACCACTTAAAATTGGCAATAAGCATTTTATTGGCATGTTAGCATTAGAGTGCGTTTCCATTGAAGCGCAGCGAAGAAGTGTTTAGTAATACCAACCAATCAGAACACAGCGGGAGTCATGCGAGTTGATTTCCACCAATGTGATTGGTCGATTCCTACACGTCACTTCGCGTCATTGGAAACGCATCTTTAGTCGATGCAAACTTCACACAAACATAGGTCCCCACACTGTAGCTAACATAGAAGCAAACAAAGCTATAGCCATCCCCCTCTCACCCATCACATTGTGCATTAGCTATCGCATGTCGCACGTTGTTGCAGCGCGGTTGGTCGCGGTCGCGAACACTGTCGGTGTCGTTTGCAGCCGGCGCTGCTTCACCGCTAGATGGCGCTGGACAGGTAATATTTGATTTTATTTTAGACGTCTTTGACTGGTAGAATATAATTTAAAAAATACCTTCTAAACTACTATTATTTATAAGAATGGTACTTCTTGAAAGGAATATGACTGATTGATGATGGATGACGCTTGCTTGCTCAGTAGTCGTGTTAAAGAAGAAACCCCTGTCGTAGTGAGTTTGAGCAACCCGAATGATGATATTTTTTTAGCTGGACTTTGATCATTGTCTGATAAAATTGCAGTAATAATATACCTAGCTTTGATAAGGTAGCTTGATAGATTTTATGAATAGCTGTCAGTAGAATTAAAATTAGGTACTGTTTTTTTATTGCACTAACTAATAGTACACAATTAAATTAAAATTGCATGTTACAGAACAAATATCGAATTATATAAATTCATGCTGTACTGCACGGCTACCACGTTATTTAACACATAACAAACGCGCGTTATCAGCGTTATTACGTGCATTCGTGAATTTCATTCGCATTTTAACGTGAATAACGCGTGAAAAGGCGTTATTCACGCTAAAATACCCGTTACGTTATGTGTTAAATAGCGTGGTAGCCTTGCTGGCAACCTAAACCCATATTTTATCATTGACACTCCTTCCATGTTTTATGCAACATCAAAGACGTTGACCGTATTTTTAAATTTTCCTTAAGACTGATGTTATTATTCGTATTTGTAGATAACCGAAGACGTCCAGTTAGACTACGCGGAAATAACCTCAGTACCTCCACTACCTCTGTGGACTCTACTTGTCGCCGACAAGGAGTCCCCACATCATCCGTCCACTATTCAAGAAGCTAAGGTAAGTCGGGCAAACCTTTAAAGTTCTCCGATTCACTATACACTAGCCAAACTCGATGTAGAATGCTTGCGGGAGCGAGGCAATGCAGCCAGCGTCTTGGGGACGCTTCCGACTGGATCAGTTGAGCTACCTGTAGATTGTTTGCAACAGTCTGCAGTTAGCTCAATTGTTTGAATTGTAAAAACTAGTTCAGTTAGTTATATTCTTTTATAAATTTAGTTAAAAAAATAACAATTAATTTTATTTCATGCCGATATCTAAGCTAAGCATTCGTGTTTTTTTTAAATAAGACTAAGACCTATTTAACAACAAATCTTTCGTCATATCAATAATAAATTTATTTATCTATATATAGGATTACAATGAACTGTTCGAAGGGACGATACAAGATACAGATGCGGATTTAGATGCATTGCTACTTGGTGAAGATGAAGGCATCGATAGAAGGCCCTCTATGCCAGAGAGGCAACCGCTGTCTCATTTTGGACCTAGACAAGGTATTTATAAAGTCTCTTTTAGATAATAAGTTCATTTTAGCTAGAATATGACCTCAATTCACGACTAGTAAAAGCTCACTTACTTTTTAGTTTTACCTCTCATATAGTCAGTCTTAGTCTCTCTCCCTTTCAATAGGTGAATCTTTGCAAATATAGCTTACAGGTTATGTCATTCTGTTGCTGCGTTGTACTATCAGTAGGTTATATTATATCGTTTATCGTTGCATACCTTCTTTTCAATATAACTGTCTTGCCAGTGCCAAAAAAACTAGTCTATTCGGTCGTTTTGCCAGGCATTCAAATGTCAAATATCAAAGTGCTTCATTTCCTCTATACCTTAAAGAACCTTTGGACACGTCATAAAATTGAAAAAAAAAATATATTTTCGGTATCATGAACGATAGCGAAGGGTCGTAATGTAATTTTTATCATTCCACAGGTCGAATCCTCTCCCGTCTGCTGACCCACACACACTTGCCTGGTCTAAGCTCGCTAGACCAGATGCATCTATTGGCGTTAGCGGACACAGTATCAACGTGTGACGCGGACTTCGCCGAACGACTGGCCACAAACGCTAGAGTTGATATCGCGCAGAATAACCCTAATGAGATACTACCTGGTAAGAAGATACTTGTGTTTAATCCTTAGAAAATTGCATAGTTTTCTGTCATCTTTGAAAGAAGTGAAACGGTTTTTTGTTGCTCCTGAAAAGTAGCTAAATGTTGATACGTCCTTATGGGATGATGCTCTCGAATAGTTTCTTAAGCTAAACGCGCTCCTGCGGCGCGGACAGACGCCTTAATCCTTCCTACCTCTTCCATAGATTCACTGGACGACTGTGGCCTACGCTTCCTCCTCGCAATGAAGCACTACGGCTATCTTCTCCGATGCTTACCACTCGCCCAGCGCGCGACCTTACAACGCAACGGCGTCGGCAGCTGCAATCTAGTGTGGGCCTTCCACTCGGAAACTCACGAGCAGCTGCTGGACTTAGTACCGGGGTATAAGAAGGGACAGCCTAAGTGGCAGACTATGAGGGAACTCGGTAAGTTATGACACCAGCTAAGAAGATATGGGGTATCTTCTAAGCTCGTCCACGAATTTTTTTAATTTTTTTTAGTTCAACTGTCAATCAATCAGGTCCTACCTAATGCTTTAGCGATTCCTTTTTTATGATCAATTTTGTTATTGAAGAAGTTGTAATCGTTTTCTTTGTGTTGCTCAACATTTTGAATTATTTTACTCAGGCGTCTAAAGGACTATTAGGCAATGTACCTACCTAACATTGTCTGATAGAACTTTTACGGAATCACCCCCAGAAAAAAATATGGTAAATTTCGGAATATTCATTATCTCTATACAATAACGAATGAATCATCAAAATGGATGACACCGAACCACAAAATTAATCGCAGTATATGCCCAAGTAGCATTGATTTTGATTTGACCCCACATTAATAGCCTTAATTAAACCAACAGGTGTGGGCTGGTGGGCCCGTGGCGAACTACTACGAACCTGCGTTGAGAAATTGGCGCGTGCGGCGTACATGGCAAAACAAGACCCGATGGACGCAGCGTTATTCTACCTCGCTATGAAGAAACGAACGCTACTGTGGGGTCTGTTCCGGTCTAATGGAGATGAGAAGATGACTACTGTAAGTTTTTAGTGTAGGTCGTTTGGTACATATATTGGCGCGTGCGCCGTACATGACAAAACAAGACCTCATGGACGCAGCGTTATTCTACCTCACTATGAAGAAACGGACGCTACTGTGGGGCCGGGCCTATTCCGGTCTAACGGAGACGAGAAGATGACTACTGTATGTTTTTAGTGTAGGACGTTTGGTACACAAAATGGCGCGTGTCGCGTACATGGCTCAACAAGACCAAGGCCAAGTTGTGGTTATCTAGTCTACTTCTGATGTCGTCTGTCCATCGGGCACAAAAGTGGTAATTATTATATATTGACCACACATTGATTGGGTTTTTAACTGGAGAATGACAGAAGAATACATTGAACACAATTGATTCGCATCTTTATAACGACAAAGTATGCTAACTTGTACTCGTACTTGCCTCTGGACCAGTTTCCGCAACTAGGCCACAGGTGGAACCTTTTTGCGTGTCGGGTTGCGGGTTGCTAGTCTAACCACCCGATGTCATACATAGATTTGCCAAAATACGCCAAATCTATGTATGAAATCTCAGCGCTGCTATTTATTGTCTTAAATAAAACAACTCTTCGAATAATTTAATCTCTCCTTGACAACAGTTCTTCGCAAACGACTTCACAGAGGACCGCTGGCGTAAAGCCGCGCTCAAAAATGCTTTTGTCCTGCTTGGGAAACAGCGATTTGAACACGCTGCCGCTTTCTTCTTATTGGGAGGAGCTTTAAAGGATGCTTTAGAGGTACGTTTAGTAACCACAATATGTAAAAAAATATTTTTTTTTTTGACTTTTTAATTCTATTGGTATCTCAAATTAATTGAGTCCTTGAGTGACAAACAGCATCTTCTATGTTGAGTTCCTTCCAAATAGTTAAAAGTTAAAACTATGTTGAATGGTGCCACAAGCGATCAGCTTGATCATTGTTTATTAGTCCATTGCTGGACATAGGCCTCCCTGTAATGAGCCCTATAGTAACGTATACCCAACAGGTTTTATATGTATCCGTGATGAAAAAGCACCCTTACTTTTGGATTCATACGTTTTTAAGGTACATTGAAATGAAACTAGAACAGACAGACTGTGTAACTTTCTTGACGCTGTTTTTCAGGTTCTGATGACTCGTTTAGGAGATCTTCAACTGGCAATGATAGTCGCCCGGTTATACGAATCTGATAGCGCATTACCTAAAAGTTTGAGGAAGTTACTTATGGATGAGATTCTAGGGTGAGTTTACATAGACATGCCTTAGTATAATATCTACACCTAAGGTTGATAAAATATCCTAAGGTTCCCTGGAGGAGATCGCTCTCAGCGATAAGCTCTCTCGGCCGACCTTTATACTCCCTTTATTCTATGTATTTATTTCTGTTTTGTGTGGTATAGTAAAGGGTTTTCTATTTATGTACATTATTTGAAAAACGAAGGCCTTTATTCCGTATTTGTTTGGGTGAATTTAAGTTTTCCTAAAGTTTTGTATAGGAATAGTCTACGGATCAAATCTAAAACGACAAGATAAACTTAAGCACTTTGTCTTTTTAAGTTGACTTAACTAACGACAACGTTCCGTCCGTCAATAAGTCCTTGTAAGGTACTAAAGTATATACTGAGCTGATTAACTACGTTGTTTGGGTCGTAATTAATTCGTCAAACTACGATAATTTTTAACATACTGCGTGTAGGTATAGCCGACCTTCAATTAGATATCTTTAAAGAGTCGTTTTATACCGTTAGCCTTGATATTTCCTCTACTTTAATGTTTGTTAAATATTATTGTTTTTTATTTTTTTTTTTTATTTTATTCTTCCTTTTTCAGTGGTGAAACAGAAAACAGCGAGCTAAACCTTGAACAAGCGCATCCAGATCCGTTCGTTCGTTCAATGGCGTTGTGGGAACTGAAGCAATACGGTCAAGCACTCGACACGCTGCTAAGCACCGCTGGAAGGTTACACGCGACAAAGGACACTGAGCCATTACCTAGCGTGTTCAACTTCTATGTGTATCTACGTACGCATCCTAGGTTGAAGCGGAACAATTTGCCCATACAGGTTAGTTATATGTTCATTCAATGGTAACAACTTATTGATTACAATACAAATGAGTACTATTCAAGGTGTAACCCCTGACTTCTAACTAAACACTGCTGAAGTTTTCGCGAACGACGCGAAGCGAGTATTGTAAAAAAATCAAAACGTAGAAAAATACCTCACAACGTTTATTATATTTTGGTCGATTTTTAACCTATGCTCGGAAACCCAGATCCTAATTGGCGGAAAGCAGACCAGTTTAACTGCTACAACCTGTATCAAAATTACCGGAAATAGTTAATGAAAGGTTAACCAACCTTCCAACAGACTTCTTCTTTTTATTGATTACAATACTAATGAGTACTATTCAAGGTGTAACCCCTTGCTTCTAACTAAACACTGCTGAAGTTTTCGCGAACGACGCGAAGCGAGTATTGTAAAAAAATCAAAACGTAGAAAAATACCTCACAACGTTTATTATATTTTGGTCGATTTTTAACCTATGCTCGGAAACCCAGATCCTAATTGGCGGAAAGCAGACCAGTTTAACTGCTACAACCTGTATCAAAATTACCGGAAATAGTTAATGAAAGGTTAACCAACCTTCCAACAGACAAAACAAAGTCTATATTAATTCAGAGCTTATCACCTTTTCTGTGTTCTGAACCAGTTGACTATTTGGTACGAAATAAAAAATGCTCAATCTTAAATCACTTTTGTCTGCACAGGGCGCAGCGATAGCACTCCTTCAAAAAGAAGAAGACGAAGGTATCACGCGTCTCGAACGTCGTCTCTACTTCCAAACCGCGCACGGACACTTCAAAGCAGGCTGTCCCGCTCTAGCACTCGAAGTGCTATCCAAGCTGCCTGCGAGAGTGAGAGACGAGAAGCCGAAACAAGTGGCGACTGATGAATGTGTGGGGATACATACGGGACAACTGATTACTGATGCTAAAAGTAAGTTATAATAGTTCATCATTTGTTCGTAATTCATTCTATTGTTCATTGTAAAGTGAGATAGATTGCGTAGCCGGACCGGTGGCTAGAAAAGGTGTAGATACATTAGCCACAGCTTTATCAATAAATGCACACGGCACTCTTTACATCTTAAGCGTTCTATGTTCATCTGTCTTCTGTAGGCGTAAATGGGAAATCCTGATATTCGTGTAATAAAGAGGCAAGGCGTTTCTTTTTTTTCACGACGAAGATTTTTTCAAATAATCCTAATATTAGGAATTATTCTGGTATATAAAAAACGGAAAAAATTTTGTACTGTAAATAACCAAAATGTTTTCAACAGAAATCGAAGTAGTCGACTTCTCATCATCTCTAGACTGGGGCGCCCCCGTATCCTCGCCGAAGGTGGAAGAAGAACCGATGGATTGGGGTGCTCCAGTTAAAGCCAAGTCGGACGAATTGGTGCTGGATTGGGGTCACGATGATGATGATAAGTATGTTTTTAAAATAAGCAAGTGTATATATAGCAACAATAACCTCTCCTAGAAATAAAATGGCGCCTCATGGAAGAAGCTCGTTAGACACGTGCCGACCTTGAGTTATTCAACTTTCTTTATTCCGACGACGTCTGTATACCAGAACCAACAACCATATTCTTTCACTGGTAACTAGTACTTCTCTGAATCTACCGAACTTTAGTCATCCCGTGACCACGACAGAGTGTAAACCTGTTGAAACGTCGGGAAAAAGGTAAATAAACGCGATAAATACCCGTTGTATCAATACTTATAACTACCGAGCTTTATCTTGGAACAGCTCGGTAGATTCAGTGTTCTACCGAGCTGTTCCAATATAAAGCTCGGACGGAAAGTAATATCGTAAAACCTTTCTAGTTAAAGTTTCGGGTGAGCCCAGCAGTTTCTTAATTCCGAGTTTTAAACCCCAACTATAGCTTATTTGGACTCATGTTTAATCACATTTATAGATCCGACGCTTCTGGCGCATCCACTCCACCGCTAGCAATGAAAATCAAAGAACCAGAACCTACAGTGAACGGCATCGCCGACTCTAAAGACAAGGAGGAAGAAGCGCCCCCTGTCGACATAATGGCGCAACAGCTGAAGTTTGTGGCTTGTTTGAAGATATTGATGGAGGAATTGAGCACGCTGGCTACTGGATTTGAAGTTGATGGTATGTGTCTTTTTGAATCCAGTACATACTCTTTTAAGGACCGATTTTTTTTGTACCCATGAGTATGAGTGATGATTTCGATGTATGGCACGCTTCAGCTGCGACGCGCTCTTGCACCTCAGAGGCTTGATGTGGGCAGGGAATGGGTTTGACTGAGATGGAAATCCAAACCAACTGCTCATATATTCAGCACTCGCATCTACGGATGTCCGCCGCCAGATTTGTGCTACATAGCTTAGCTGGAATATCATAGCTAAGAAATCATATTGTTCCCTTTTGTATTTATTTGACAAAGCAAAGCTACTATTCTAATAAATAATAGTGTTAAACGCCTGTTCTTGACATATAGGGACACACCTATTAGTATTATTCTTCTTAGACACATAATTAATAGTTGTAAGTTTCACATAATGTAACATTTCTTAGGTGGTCACCTCCGCTACCAACTATACATCTGGCTAGAACGCGAAGTGGAAGCCCTACGTCGTCTCTGCGGCTATGCGAGCTCCCGCGGCCAGATCGCGGGGGGGATGACGGCGGGCGGGGAGTTATTCTGCGCTGAAGTGGACCCTCCGCCATTGCCCGACAGACCAACTTTGCATCAACTGCTGGTTAGGGAGAAGGCGGACTTTGAGGCTAAAGTGCAACGGGCGTTTAGCAGGAAGAAGTGGCTTAAAGGTAATTTATAACTGGTCGAATTTAATAGAAGGCCAAGCGTTTAGTAAAACCGTTGTTATTTAACGGACATTTATATAAATAAGTAAATAATTGATTTGTCACATAAAACATCGCGTTTATTTACCTATTTTTGCCGACTTTTCAACAGGTTTACACACTGTCATGGTCACGGGATGACTGACAATAAACTGACTTCACTGTAAATAGCCGTTAAATGAGTACTTATTATTTTGTATTAAAATCTCTAGTTTAAACATATTTAAAACCGTTTGGTCAGCAGAAAACCATTTAGTGCGGCATATAACCGAAATGAGCTCGAAACAACCCTTCATAGAAATTGTTTGAATTATAAAATAACTCTATTAAAACAGGTTTGATAATAATATATATTTTTCAATCTAAAAAGTAAATGCACAAAAATACTACAAAACAAATGTTTTTTTTTTTTATAATAAGGTTTAAACTCGATTAAACTTTTCCACTGCCTGTTCCAGCCAATGAAACCCTACTCCGCACTCTCCTCTCCTACTGCTCGCTCCACGGCGCCGGCGGCGGCGGCCTAGCTTCAGTCCGGATGGAACTGGTTCTGCTCCTCCAGGAGTTGGGCCAAGACAAGCAGCATCAACAGTTGCTGTCACCTTTGCCATTCCCGACGACTTTGCCGCTGTTGGCTGCGGCTGTGGCGACTAACAACACGGTGGTCGCTGACCCTGTCAGGCATTTGCAGGTGAGCTTGTGACGTCACTCAGTCTAGAATGTAATACAAGAGTTGGGATCGACAAGCAGCACCAATAGTTGCTGTCTTCTCTGCCATTCCCGACGACTCTGCCGTTCTTGCCTGCGGCTGTGGCGACTAACAACACGGTGGTCGCTGACCCTGTTAGGCATTTGCAGGTGAGCTTGTGTGACGTCACTCAGTCTAGAATGTTCTACAAGAGTTGGGATTGACAAGCAGCACCAACAGTTGCTATCTCCTCTGCCATTCCCGACAATTCTGCCGCGGTTGGCTGCGGCTGTGGCGACTAACAACTCAGTGGTCGCTGACCCTGTTAGGTATTTGCAGGTGAGCTTGTGACGTCACTCAGTCTAGAATTTGAAGTCTGTTTATACTTTTAAAAACACGCCAAATTATTTTTTCCAGTCCGTAGCCCACGACATGCTGGGTACGATCGGAGAGCTGGGCATTCCCGGTGGTTCTGCCACAAGATTACTGCACACATTGCGAGAGCTAGCGGTCGCGCTGTCAGCTTGCATCTACCAGAGTCTGTGCGACTCTGACACCTTCAGTCTTAAACATACGCATCATCACGACGGGTAAGCGACATACTTAGTTCTTAATCCCGAGTGGACCTTGAGTCCGACCCAAGACTTCTCCAGGCATTAAACTACAAAGTGCTTTATTTCCTTAAGACCTACACTACCTTATACTACACTACGAGATGATTCTTGGATACGTCATAAATTTCAAATTGCATCTCGGTTCTGAACTGTTAATGTTAGATTTTCCAATCTAGTGATATCTAGGGCTTATTGACGCCCGATCCTTCCCCATTATTTATTTATTAAACTCGAAATATAAATAAATAAATAATGCTGGACAGCCAACTGAGCAGAAACTGGGTAAATTAAAGAAAAATTGCGATATCATGTCCGTTTTCTGACCACGTTTGACTTATGACGCGGTTTCTCAGTTGTGAAGTGCTTGCTAGCAGTGGCTATAATCTCCATGGCGGAACACACGCTGTTTTCAACTTTATATCAACACACAACAAATTTGTAGAAGCTCCCGCTGAGCCACTAATTAAGGGTTACCCTGCGCCTCCAAATCCGCGAATGTTTTGTTCATAACTTTTGTTCTTCTTGCAGAATAATAGCTGGAACACCCAGTACTAGTCAATTACTCACTCGGCAACGTCGTTTCTCCACCGAAGAACTCACTGTCACAACGCTTCCTAACAAATGGCCTGGTACGTACAATTTTAACAAAAAAAAACTATCTTAAAGTTCAATTTCCTCATAGAACATAAATTAAAACTTGTTTACCCATTGTTGGTTATTATGATAGCGATTCAAGGTTTATATTGTCAGTTTTCTCTCGTAACTGCTTGTTGCAATAAATCATCTACCTACAGCCTATGCTAGTCCAATGCTAGATATAGGCCTCCCCTGATAAGTGCCTTAAAGGTCGGACGTCTATTGGCTGATATTATAATGCCAATGATTATAGGCCAGTTTCTTATTTAGAACTGAATACTGTAACAAAACACTTGAAAACTATATATTATACAAAAATCTTTATTCGAAACAAAAGGTTATTGTAAAGCAAATAAATATTTTACATGATTTCATATGATTGATATGATTATAATGCTTTATAAATAAAAATAACTTCTTTCAACAGGAGTATCAGCCCTACGCGGCTTAGCCCTCCGAGCAGCGGAAGAAGACGACGCCCCTCGCCTTCCTGTCTTACTAGCCGAAGCATTCTGTGCAGTATACCTAGCCTTACTTGGCTGGGCTCTAGCGGCCAGAGATGCCCATCTATTGTACCGCCTGGCTGCCCATATAGCCGATGGAAAAGCGCATTCCAGATTATACGGTGGGGGCGTCAGAAGATTGCTTACTACAGCGCCCGCGCCGCCTCAAGTATGTACTTTATTCTACAGAACATTAGGTTTACTTTCATCTGGGCTTCAGCGGTCAGAGACTCACATGTAAAGTACCTTCGACGCGAGAGGGACGGCAAAGCGCATTCTAGATTTTTCGGTAGGGTCGTCAGAAAATTGCTTACTAATGATGTACTTAATACATAATAATGTACTTAATTCTATATCGCATTAGCTTTTATTTTATCTGACCTTTAATAAACTAAAGTACACAATTACATGTTTTAGCAACCTATTATACCACAACTTCTCATTGTAACTTTGATCTCTTCTTTCAATTCGTCTAAGGTTTTAGGTAGCTATTTTACAGTAGCTAAAAAACCTTTTATTTGCATAATTTACCTATAATTTTAATTCAACAGCCTAAATTAGTGGAGCGAACCGAAGGCACGTCTGTCTGGTCGTCACTACGAGAGAAGAGAGCGTTACTCAACATGCGTCTACTCGGTCTAGGACCGACGGCGCCTCACAAGAACATTCAAGAAGGAAGACCGACGTATAGAGAGCAGTTTGTACCGCCCTTATGCAGTATATTGACTTTCCTACTAACAAAGGTAAGTCTTTTCTTCTTAGTGAAAAGCTATCTATGGTCAGCAAAACAAAGGTCTAGTAGTCTATGAATGCGCCCTAATTATAAAATGTTGTGTATAGTGCGAGGTATAGCATGAACATATTGAACATATTTGCAAAACAGCATGGTGGCTATACCAGTGATGTACCATTGATCAAAAAATTAACATCATTACAGCCAACAGCAGAGCAAGATCCAGAGAACTATGACTACGATTCAGCAGAATCAGGCGGCGAAGACGCGGAGGAAAGCGAGAGTGAACCTGATGATGATGATATCTTCGATACTAATGTAACCAGGTACGTTTCGATACATTTACATTAAATTGTCATTTGTTCAAATATTATTTAAAATTGTTGTACTAACTCGACAACTGGTTATGAGACAAAAATAAACTATAAATAGTTACGCAATGAATAAATTCAACACTGTGTGATATAGACACATCAGCCACATGCTGCTCATCTATTAAAAATAAATAATAGTCTTAAATAAAATATAACATTATTTTACATTATTAAATTCAAAGATAATTAATAAAATTACTTGTGGATACCGGATAGAAATTACCCCAAGTCCGAGAGCTTACGCACTATAATAAGAAAAACGGAACTATTTGATAGTAAAATCAGCACTTTAATTAATGAAATACCCCCTTTTTTGTAGAAAAGAGAAGCGTCCGAAAGGCGCTAACGTGGAACATTCAGACCCGGACTCGTTCTCGTGGTACGTGATGCGAGTCGCGGTTCTACGGCTGGCTCAGCAGAAACTACAGCACTTCTTACAACTGTGCGGAATTGAAATGTCTGGTACGTGTAGATAGATAGCTAATACTTTATTGCACACTTAGTATTTAAGAAACTATGTAAAATAAAACATAAATTTAAGCTACAATTGGCGGTCTTATCGCTCAAGAGCGATCGAGCGAAAATAATTAGACAGTTAATCAACCCTAACCTTTGTTGTGAGCCGTTATGCTATTTTTTTATTATACGGAACAAATATCTGCAGATATTACACACAATTGTCCCGAGGCGGTAATCGAACCTGATCGTCCAGATCGTCAATAAAAAGGAGTGTCTGTTTAGTGCCAAAACATTTAGTATAACTAGCGAGCTTCATTAGAAACAAGAATATTGCACAGAAAACATAATTTTAATACTTTTGTTCACCAGAATTGGCAACAACCAGCCCTACAATCCACGCGGCACTTCGTCGCGTAGACCAATGGCAACAGCAGCTCACAGAAACCCTGGAATCTCGCCCCTCGCCTCCCGACTACATTCCTGGCTGCTTCCCGGAACAACAGACCGCTGGACCTCCTATCAACAAATACAGGTCTGTAATACCAACATTCTAAAATAATATCTACAATAAAAATACCAATTCACCGGAATGCAGGACAGACCTACGATTCGTGGAGTTTGACGTCCAATTTGTCAATTTAGTGTTACCTAGGAAGCTACTAGCGAAAACATCTTAGAACTGCATCTCTGTTCCAAGATCCCAGAGAAGTCTTGTGTCAGGCCAAGGTCTACCCTAGGTCGCTGAGCCACAGAAGTAAGGAAACCCTGTATACTATTGGGGGGGGCTAGATGATGCTGTGTGGATTGTCCAGCATTATTATTTCAGACTTAAATGACGACCTTTGTGGCGCGGCGGGCAAAGGTCGCGGGTTCGATTCCCGGCTAGTGGCTAAGTGTCGAAAATGTACATATTTAACGGAAATTCGAAAAGCATTAAATTTCTTATACATTCGTCAGCTTATTTAGTTACCAGTCTAACAAAAACGAACCCAAAAATTGTTATGCCCGCCCTACACTACAGGGTTTTTATGCATATGTGTCTGACTAAGATACTACACATAAAAACAATTACCAGTATGCATAAAAATCACAATAATTTATATGATTATGATTATTTACATTTCTTTTATATCAATTTCGCAGATGTCTTCTGGAGAAGCACAACACGCCTTTTAACACATCTCAGTTCAGCACTGCGCCCGCTCGACGACTCTGGAGCTTCCTTGTTAGGCAGGAACCGGTGCAGGTAACAGTTTTACTTGTATTTATTTATTTCCATATCTAAAACTACATTTCAGTCATTACATTATATCGATTCTGCCAAACTGTGTGACAGTTTGTCGGCAGTAGCTCTCGTGTACATAATTAAATTGTAATGTACCTGTATTTAAATTCATTACTTAAAAAGCAAATTTTCGCATATGTATGAAATTATCTGACCAAAAGAGAAACCAACACCTACAAGGAAAATCATTGTAACTAATTTTTAGTAACTTAAAATAACTGTGATAATTTGAATTGGGCAAAAATTAAAGTAAAATAATTTTATTTGTTAATAATTTATAGTATAAAGTATGACTTGTCTAAGTGCTTATTTTGTAAGAAAAGAAGAAATAAATTATTTTGAATTTGAGTTTAAATCACAAAGGGTTGATCTAACGTAATTGCTCTTTTTCATGATAATATGGGCTATATGATACTTTATGGATTGTCCAACTTTATTTATTATTCGTTACAGGACTTGTTCATTCGAGCAGTATTCTCCCGTCGCCGTACTACGTCGGTATCGACCACGGCCGCGGGCGAGCGCAGAGGCCACGACTCTGAACATAACCCAGTGCGGATCATACATAAAGAGCAGGATTCTATCGCAGCTTTCTGTCTGAACAAGGTAAATATTGTTACAGTACAATACAAATATACTTTATTGTACACCAGATGCAGATCATTACAAAAAGCGGCATATAGTCGCGTTAACATAGTGGGTTATAGGTTAAGTAGCGGATGTTTACAAACTATCTACATCGAGTTAGCTAGTGTATATCAGTCATCTGGTACCCATAACGCAAGCTTTCCTTACACTTGGATAGATGATGCTGTGTGAAATGTCCAGTGATATTTATTTAGTTATCAAAAGCGCAGTAAAGAGCACAACGCGAGCAAATATCTTAACTATAAATAATTTCATCAATTCTTATCTATCCACTAAGTTTTCAAGGTTATATTATGCAATTTATCCAATATGAACTGTACTGTGTTTAATGAATACATTTTAATTGTTTTTTTTTTTACTAACATTGACCGTCGTTTTTGCAGGTTGGAGGCTGCTTACTAGCCGTAGCAACAGCCCGAGAGGTCCAAGAGATGGACGTGTCACTGCTCCTCCGAGGCGGTGCCAACTGGGCCGAGGACGAGTGCGAAGTGGACCTGATGGGACTAGCGGCCGACCCCGCCGCCTTGCCGGACACCGGCTTCCTGCTCATACAGCATCAGGACAAGTTAGTTACATACAATTATTATAATAATGATTCGGCCCTACGCAAGCCCTCCGAGGTACCGGGTCACTATATGGCCCGAGATCATGGAAATGAGAAACACATAATAATAATCAGGAAGTTCCTCTCTCTCTACAACCCTAGTCACCGGCCGCTTGAGCCTAGCTTTGCGGTGGGTGATCTACCGTTTTGATATATTTTATATTGTAGAATAGTTTCATAATATTTAATTTTATTATTATTATAAGACCTATTACTACCACTGGGCCGAAAACGAGTGCGAAGTGGACCTGAGGCAGCAGCGGTCCAATTCTGCTGAACCAATCGCTTTACTATTATTAATACCAAAATGTGTCTATAGAAGCAGTTATGCGGCAATACATTGTCATAGGAAAGCGATCGGCTTAGCTGAATAGGTCGCCTATGTGTAGCTATTAACTTTAAAAAAGATGTATATTTTAAAATCCAAGATGGCTGACATTTCGTCGAGAAATTTTCTCATGGATATCGTTTTCCATTAAATTGGGTGTGAAGGTTACAAAAAAGGAATCAAATAATAATAATAGTATTATAAAAGCCGCCGCGAGTTGCGAGCAGTTCACGCAACACCAAAAAACTCGTTTAACGTTACGTTAACAGCATTTATCTTCACGCAGTGGTTCCGTACCTGGCACAGGAAACAGTTCACCGCTGAACACCAACGCGCCGCAAGTACCAGTCGGCATGGCGAGCCAAACCGGGCGCGGAGCTAGTGTTGTAAGTATTGTATACCACTTACAACAAGTATCGTTTACCATTTACAACATTTATAACAAACAAAAGCAGATTGAAAACCTGGTTTTAGTATTTTTGTAACAATATTGGTGGGGAACACTGTTTGATGTACCTTTTAAACTTTAAGTGGGTAACTAACCAAAGGTTACTAATCAAGTAGGTACATTTAGACTGCATAATTATTAAAATACCTAATTCTCAAAACATTAAAGCCCATTTTCAGTGGACAGCGTGAGAGGATTGTTATCAGATTTAAAAACCAAGAGTTTCATCGAGAACAAATGGGACCAATTTGACAATTCTACCTAGATATATACCTACCTATTTAAACCACTGTATGTATTTGTAGAAGGAATATTCTGTGCGCAACAAGCGCCCCCTCTCGACATGACAGCCGTTATATTAGTTCCATAGACGGTCACGCCTCTCACGCAGACGCTCAGCGCCAAAATGGCGAAAATTAAATGGCCTCAAACTATTATCGATAAATATAACTTCCAGCGTACTTGTTTATTAGAAGTCAAGAAAAAATACAATAAAGATTTTTTTTATAGATCTCAGGCACAGTGGCCATCACTCAGTATATAATCCGTTGCAATTGATTAGCATAAAATTAAAAAGACAAATTATCCTGTCTGTATTTAACCAAATTTTGATGATGTGAACTAAGAATCAATATAAATGATTGATTGGCGTCCACTCTTGAACTCTGACACGATTTCACTTACATACATACTGATGTACCTATTGTATAAATTATGTAAATCTACTTTATATTAATACCTATATATTGTTGTGATAATATCAATGTTGTACCAATTCTATTGTTAATGTTTACTGTGATACCTTTCATAACATAAAAACAAAATAGCTATAGCCTTACGCTGCTGCCCATGGCTTGTAGAATACTTAGGTTCGTCTTAAGAAAGCTTGCTTAGTCATTGATTTATGCTTAAGTAACGCTTTTCTATTGCATAAACGTCCCTCAAGCATATATATAGACTTAGCAAGCCTTCATTACGAGGTTGTGATTAAAATTGCATAAAACTGACACAGATTTCCTTATTCACGAAATTTTCGCCGATAACTTTTCTGCGTTTAGTTGCCTTGTGCTGATATTTTGCGTGGACCCAAAAACACAAGTGACGCGGACCACGTCGCGATCGAGACTTCTTCACATAACCTACAGTCACACAACCTACAGCCAAAAGAGGAAGTAACATTAGAAGAAGATAGCTGCAGACAAAATAATCCGGAGATTAAAAGGAAAAGAAAGAGAAAGGACATAATACCAAGGAAACGGGTGATCGAGAGTGCTCCCGAGGTTACGCAAACTAACTATAACTATAATTACTGCACGGCTAACAACAACCAAGATCAAAACATCTTAGTGAAATAGAATATGTATCTGTTATACGATTAATTATAAAAAAAGTTTCTTTTGAAATGACACTCTTCAACTATGAAATTGATTATGAAGTCTTCTTCATAGTAAAGGCCATAGCTATTTTGTTTTACTTTACCTGACAAATCTTGACATAATGGTAACCTATCAAAGAACCCGTAACAAAGGTTATGGTCTGGTAACTAATCAGGGTACTAACCGTAACCATTGTAAACATAACATTCGCAGCTGGAGCGACGGACATCCACTATCACGACCGGCCTCGAAGCGTATATTGTCACAGTACGTGGTCGAACAACTAATAACAATCTAACTGGCTTTGGATGATAGACAGATGTTTGTACACACATTAAAACATATGGTAATGTTAAAAAGTAGAGGTAGTAGGTATTCTCCCCCCTAGCAATAGATAAGCTTTTGTCTTGGCTAGAATAGAGAAGATTTAATACAATGCGTACATTTTTAAAGATGATATTAACGCTCTTGCTATTTTTTTTAATGCTGATAAAGATAAAGGCAAACTAACTGCGAAAAAATATGAGTGTATCTCACATATACGTCCGAATTGAATAATATCTGCTATATTTAAGATATTTATTATGTTTTTATGGAAAAAGGCAAGCAAGATTCGACTTTAGAGTGAGATAGTTCAAGAAGGCGTTCATGGTAGAACTCAAAATGCCATAAAAATTGTTAAAATGTGTTTACAAACATGTCTACAAGCCGCGGTATAACGGTTTGGTTATTGTGTGCGTAACAGCATCATGTGTCGTGCGCATTCGCTTCGCACTTCGGTCCTATACTGTTACTTCACTCTCTCTTTAGCCTAACAACTAGTGATAGAACAAGACAGCTATTCATTTTAGGGGTTTGATGAAGCTGGTGAAGCTTGCATGCCAGTGGCAGCGAGTATGGTACTCGTATTTATACATTATGCCAACGCCTTAGTGTCAGCTCAAACCGAGACGCGACGCGCATTTTGATTCTAAATATTAACTTTATTTACTACGCAATAAGATACAAATTGGTGCTAGCGCGGGGAGTTTACGTAATACGTCAATGAAATTTGTGAGCTGACCCTTCGGAAGCAGTTTTACAGCAAGAAAGGTTTTGAAACCGAAGCCCCTATTCTTCTAAACCAATCGCTTCACTGTGACAAAGATAACGTCGCAGAATTGCGAAATATGTACCTGTTGATATTCTTTGTAGTGATTCTGCGACGAAACTATTGTCTCAGTAAAGCGATTGGTTTTATTTAGATTCGAAACTTTAGAAGAATAGGGGCCCTGCTGTTACTTTATAAGGTTTGGTATCGGGTTGGATAAGTATCGGCTGCAAGAAAGATATGAAAGGTATTGGTTTTAAGTTCGGTTATTGATTGTCTTGTGGTGTACGAATGTGTGTGTGACCGCGGTGTTGGTCGCAGGTGAAGGGTCTCCAATTCCCGGGTTGCCACGACCCGAAATACTGCCGCCTGGTGCTTCACCGCTCGAAGCTTCTAATGAAACCGGTCAGTGACAACCCTAGCTCGTTTCATCACTTCCCGAACAGTGCACCCTTATCGGCTCGTGTTTTATTTGGTCAATTTTATTTTTCTTCAACAATATTATCCCACTTTATTGTTATATTTGTCCCACTTGTTTTTTTCCTCACTTTTTATGTTTGACGGAACGATCCATCTTTCTGTTGTCTTTATTTCCCTCTCATTTAGAGCAAGTACACATAAGGCGTTTTGAAATGCCTGCTTTAGTAACGCAACTTAAAATTATCTGGTCCCACGCGAATTTGGTTGTACAGATGTAGGGGGCTAGATGTTTTTTAATCGCGCGTTATTAAAGAGCGCGTTTCAAACCGCCTAATGTGTACACACACATAGTCGTTGTTTTGGTTCTCGCTCCGTCTCATTTGTATCAAACTCATTGTAGTGGTTTAATGTTGTTAAGGGAGCCTACTCGAAAAAGGAAAATCGAAGTTTCTTATTCGTTTACGTACAAAACCAACTTTTATGTCGCTTGCATAAGATTATCGTTTGCATGAAAAAGAATCAGAAACTTCGATTTCGTTTTTACGAGTACCCTGATTCTTTGCTATTTTCGGTTCACCGCTATAAATGTGTTGTTCGTTGCCTGTTTACTAGTTTATCAGCATGTTCTATGTCTTGATTTGTCCGAATATAGAAAAGTCTGCTTAGATTTTTACAGATTTGGGCAGTGGAACTAGAACTAGTATTCAACAGTTTGTATAGTAATGTATTTATGTACAGGTGCTGAAGCATAAAATCGATAATATCAAACGAATGGCTGCCCATCCCTCGCAACCTCTATGTAAGTATATTTTCACTTTCATTACACTCTTTGTTGTGACACTTTACAAGCCCCGACTCGCATTTAAGGTCAATACATTAATCATGCAAATGTCAATGACTCTGTCGCATTCATCCCCAAGGGGTGCAAGGCGGACTCTAACATCTTGTCTCCCAAGCCAACCTGCTCACCCTGCGAGATAACGAACTAGACAATCTTCATAATTTGATAACTGAGATTATGAATTAAAAAATATTTTACATTACTTGACATTGGTAGAAAAGAGTCCAACCAGACACATATTGCCATTAAAAAAAAACATCATCACATTCTCCAAAGGTGATAGAAACGTGTTTTTCCTCTATGTCTCGCAGTATAATTTATACTCACATTGTCCGATGGAAGAGCAAAGGCCTCCCTCTCTACTATTTGTCTATTTCTACAATAAACACCCCATTCCCCAGACCTAACCGGCGGAGCGGACGGCTCAGTCCAGCTATGGGAGTGGGGCCATCCCTCCTGCGTTTGGTCGCCTCGACCGCCTGGCGCCTTCGCTAAAGTTACCCGAGTCCGTTTCTCCGACTACGGCAATAAGTTCGCGGCGGCGGATGCTGATGGGAACTTGGCGATGTGGCAGCTACACCCATCGCCGCAGCAAGCCGGCCAGACGCAAGCCGCGCCTAGGCCCTTCTTCGTAAGTATCCTTCAACTTCTTGCTAGATGGCTCTGTTTCTGGATCTGGATTTTTCTGTTTCTGGATCTGGATTTTCTTGTTAAAATGCGCCTTAACACACGTTGTTCGCGCTAAAATGATTAGCGTAATAATAACGCTGATAAAGACGTTATGTGTTAAATAGTGTGGTAGCTTTGCTATAGGCTATAAATAATATTTGAAGTTTTGGAATGTATGTTATTCTGTAAGACAAATATAAATAAATAATAACTATAACTGTTGCATAAAAACGAAAGTTGCTATGGTTGCCTTCCGACTACGGCAATAAAGTTTTCTTTGTGTTGCAAGTAAAAACACTTTATTTTAAATACAATCTTAATAAATTCAGTTCATTTCTTGCTAAACACGCCAGTGTAGAGCCCTTAAGGGTCCTACGTTTTACGTAATAAATAAAGTTATTGTACGATATTTGGATAGGGGAGCTCATCGACGTGAGTGAAACGACCGCTGGTTGGTTACACACTGTTTATTGCACTGAGGTGGCGCTGGCTTGTGCAGGCACGCACACATGCGTAGACGCCTACTACTTCATAAGTAACACTTATATTTTGAACCTGACCCTAAATTGGGTGCTAATTTATTTGTCTTTATGAAAAATCTAAATGCACAGCAGAATTATGCCCTATTATGCAATATTTAGGGCAACGTATAAACGTTATTCTATGTACCTAATGAAGACTATTTTATGTTTTAGACACACCAATGTCACAGCAAAGGAATAAGTGACTTCGTGTTCTTGGGATCCTGTAGTTTAGTTGCCACTGGTAAGTACACCGCCGATATAAATCGATGATTTCAAAATGTCAGTAAACTAATTCTGGATTTTGTTTTCGCAGCCGGCCATAGTTCAGAGAACAAGAATGTGGCGATATGGGATACTTTGATGCCGGTGAAGAAAGCTTTAGTTGTTTGTAAGTAAAATAATATGACAAAAAATCGATTACTGATGCTTAAAACATAAGAATAAAACAATCAAATACTGATGCTTTTACCATAAAACCGACCTCTGTGGCGCGGTGGGCGAAGGTCCGCCTGCGACACTGAAGGTTGCGGCTTCGATTTCCGCCTCGGGACAAATGCTTGTACGATCTGCAGATATTTGTTCCGGGTGTTCTGGTCGTTTTTCTATGTATAATAAAAACATCTACATATATATGCAATGTAATTATAATCAGTAATTTAGTACCCATAACACATGCTGTGCTTAGCTTGGGGCTAGATGTTTCTATTACCTACTGACCGCCTTTTCCACTCGGTATACTTATTTATATTACCGGTGGAGACCGCGACTTGGCAAACGTAGTGTAGGACGCCCTCGGGCTAGGTGAGATGACGACCTGTGAAGAACTGTGGGCTATACTGTGGGCAGATGGTGGATACGTCAAACCGAAGACAGGGCGCTATGGCGCTCATTGAGGGAGGCCTATGTCCAGCAGTGGACTAACTAAAAGGCTCATGATAATGAGCAGCTTTATAGAGACTATGCTAATCCTTTCAGCATGGACGTGCCACGAAGGCGGCGCCGCGTGCGTCGCGTGGGCGGGCGGCAGCGGAGCCCTAGTGTCGTGCGGGCGCCGCGGCGACGTGCTGGTGTGGGACCTGCGGGCCCGCGCGGTCCGGCACCGCGGCCACGCGCATCACGCGCCCATCAAGTGTGTAGCACTGTCGCCGAGGGAAGACCATTACGCTATCGGCGCCGCTGATGGAGATATCAAGGTATCAGACTTATTTATATTAGCCGCTTTCCCACTACTGGACGAACGATTCGTTTAATTTCATGAATCATGATTATTTTTGAAGTGTTGAAATTGAATTTCTTGTAATTTCTTTTGTGAGATAAATATTCTTTAAACCTATTCACACTCTGACAAAACTGACCTAACTATATACTAGCAAAAACAATATGATTTTTTCGTAAACAAACCACGACTCAAGAAACGAACACTATTTGGCTTAGTGTCATCTTTCAGATATAATTGTAAGCTACAATTATGGAAACATTTAAAAGACGCAGCTGATTTTTGTGTCTTTACTGAGCGGTTGAGCTGGAAGAAATTTTCGCTTTTAGCGATAAGGCCGCCGATTGTGTCACTAGATTTAGTTAGTATCAAGATCCTTTATTTTGATTATTTTCTTTGCATTTGATGGTGCAATAAAGCTATATTGTATTGTGTATTGTTCGTTTGCAAACATTGTACATGCAATTTGGCTGGAATATAGTTCACAAGATTACTAAAATATGCCATTTGCATTATATGTTCTGGGTTGGATGAGATCTCGCGAGGTTAATCGCAATAGCTATATAAAATAAACTGTGATGACAAAAGTGCTTCATAGTGAAGAGGAGTTTCTCATCCATAATTTGTTTTGCAGGTGTTTTCGTTGACGACTCACCAATTACTGTACACATTTGCCGGGGAACACGCTCGGAGCTCGTTCTTCAAGCATATAGGGCAAGGAGTCACTCAAATACATATTGGTAAGTAGATTTTGATGGCGGTCATTCTAATATGTAGATAGTATGAGGTATATTTTTTTGCTAATCACCAACAGAGAACCAGAGAACAGAGATGAGTAATGTCGATAACTTTCGACATCTATGTATACTAATATTATAAAGAGGAAAGGTTTGATTTTCTGTTTGTTTGTTTGTAATAATTAGGCTCCGAAACTACTGAACCGATTTGAAAAATTATTTCACCGTTGGGAAGGTGCACTATCCCCGGTGAACTAGGCTATATTATATTTTCAAAAAAGTTAGGGACCCGTACTAAAACCGTGCGAAGCCGGGAAGGTCTGCTAGTTACTTATAGAATTACAAGATGAAGTGGGCCGGCCATATCTCGCGAAGAACGCTGGGGTAAACGTGATTTTCTTGGCTGTCATTCCGATATGTAGAAACGATGAGTATATCTCATAGTTTATATATATATATATATATATATATATTTGGCTTTATCGACATCGCTCATATCGATGACGATTTGCGAAAGACAGGCAGGGGCTAGATACGGCAAGCTGAAGACAGGGCGCTATGGTGCTTATTAGGAGAGGCCTATGTGCAGCTGTTGACTAATTTAGGAAGATGATGAATCACCAAAGAATCTCTGGTGGAAAAGTACATAAGCTACGATAAACTTGCCAAAAATATTATCTTCTCTATAGTAGTTTAGTTCATATACATACATCATCCCCATTTCAATCCACACTGATGACCATTATTGGCAAAACAAACATGTATAAGACATATGTGATATATTAATGTAGGTACTAGTTGTTTCTTTTTCACTTCTACCTTTAGTGGAGGAAAAATTGTAGTGAACAGAAAGTCAATAACACTTTATTTGATAATAATTTATAGTATAAAATTTAACTTGTCTAAGTGCTTATTTTGTAACCCTAAAGAAGGGTTTTGATTTTCAATTTATTGATAAACCTACCTTATTTACTAGCAACCTGGGTTAATTTTGACTTGGTTTTTTATTTTTTGTGATATCAATATCAACGCTATGGATTTAAATTTGTCCGAAATAAACGTTTTTTTAATTACTTTCCAGGCAAGCAACAATGTAAAATGTACCCTATGATCTCAATTATTACAACCCTGTTTCAGATAACGCTGGACGTTTATTCTCGTGTGGTGCGGATGGCACGATGAAGGTTCGCAAACTCCCGGAAAGGGATACGCCGCCACATCCGCCGCAATATTAGATATGTGGTCGCTGTATGGTATGTTCAATTATAAATATATGTATATTATGGCTAGGACGTTTAATAACTACAGCCAGAGATTTGTCACCTGATGTAACCTTTGTCACTCATTCTAGTGAACTTTAGGGTCTCTGGCCATAGCTGCCACCGCTGGCCGTGGCAGCTATGACATCAGTGAATGGTTTGATACAGCTATGCAATAGTTTTCGTCACTATACAGAGTAATAGGTAATTCACCAAAAAATGGCGTCTTCACGACCACGTTTGAGATGGATAGGGAGAACCTGCAGTTTACACAGTGTCAGTGAATTACCAATAAAACCCTGTTCTATGGTTTGGAATAAGAGACGTTTCGTTCTCTATATTTTAAATTCTAATTCAAAAGATTGTAACTAATTCTAATTCAAGAGTTTATAACGAAAATTTATCGGTAAAGGACATGACTTTTGATCAGTCGAACTACCAAAAAGAAAATTATTTCATGGAATAAGGCAGGTAAGTATAATAGTTTTATTTAACCTGTTATCGAATTGGTAGTTTGTGTATGCTTATATTGTTGTCTTTTATTCCACAGGTAAGCGAGACGGAGATGCAAGCATAATAACGTCGGCTCAAGGCCGCGCGCCGGCCGCGTCTATGTCTAGCCTTACTCCCCTTGTGATGTATTTATCTTTATCGCTATGAAATGTTACGTGTATATCAATACGCCGTTAGACTAGTCAATGAGTAGCCGATGTTGTATCTTTTAATGTATTAAACAATGTTAAATGAATCTTTATTTATTTCTTTTGTGATGTCGCTATTTTTATCGTAAACGTGTCTAGATGAGTATATAATATTTAATTGCACTTGATGTTAGTGTAATGCGGTCTCGGCTGGCCTAAACTTATATATTTAACAGGATGGGCGGTAGGTTAGTTGAATTGTTGTCGTGTATAGAATAGATATTTATCACATGCAATAACAAATATAATGCTAATTTAATATTATAATCACCATGTTAAGTCTTTGGGTCTTATAGTAGTAACTGATAGCGCCCTAAATGATAAAGCTTATATTGTGAGTGCATATGTTACTTGTTGACGCATAATAAAATGTTATTTATTAAAATATATAGGTACATATACATCTATGTAATTCCTCGTTGGCTTGATGTGATGTTTATGTAGTTAGTCGAATACAAAACTTGTGTCCACTTTGTCAGAATCATTATTGTTCATGTTACATTTAAAATTTAATATTTCCCTAATATGGCACCTCGTTTCTTCTAGATTTAAGTATTATAATTATTCAATATCTATTATGTGATGTATTCGAGATTAATTGTTCATATTACGTTTAAAGTTTAAAGCAACATTATGTTCCATTAAAGCATTTCTATAAATCGAAGCAAAAAATTAAACACCTTATATTTCTATGCTTTTCTAACAGTATTAAACAATTTTATTCATATGACCTCAGCTTGTAGCTGATTCATGTACTTGTGTTTATGTGATATAATACAAACACCGTGATATTTGAGCTAAATGTTAACCTGGCATTATATTCTAATAAAACTATAATTAACTTCAATATTAAAAGGTATTTTAATTACATTGATTTGGCCCTCGTTTATTTATTTTGTCTTGTAACATTTCTTGAGTTTTCCTTTATTCATGGTCGCGTCGTTTAGAATCATCATGGTAATTAATTAATTGCAATATTTGATGGAGATCTTTATATTATTTCCCGAGTGATGTTAAAAGACATGAAGATGTTTTTATTTGGTTAACTATTTGTAATTATTTTTGGTTAGGTAAGTGTTACTTGCCAAAGTTATCTAGGTACACTGCAACGTCAATATAAATTTTGAACAACACCGTTGAGTTACCAATATGGAGCTTTATCTATTAAATTCGCACAATATCACTATGTTTCGAGCTTATGTTTACGTAAGATACGGTAATACCTACTACGGTATCTAGAACCTATCTTAATTACTTTTAGATCATAGTTATACTTTTAATGTTTTCTGTGTATAAATAATTTCAGAAGTATATTTTGTCTGTTTAAATAAATTATTCCCCAATTCAACAAGTGTTTCAAAACGAAAACAGTCAGTTTACTAAAAACTAGTCAGGTAAAAGGTACATAATGAAAATACACTATCATTTTAACGTAGCCATATATTCAAAACAGCATAGCAAATAATTTATGACTTACATTTCATAACACAGAGAGACTAAAGGACATTTAATGCCCACATGTGTCATAAATTGATAATCAGATAGCAGTTTGGTGGGCACGGAGAATAAGAAAGAATAAGTACCAAGTTATTAAAGTCATAATATAACTTATCTGATAACATTTAGGTGAATTCTGAAGGTCGTTCGTTCGTTATCTTAATAATACTCGTCTTAGCACGTAATAAATAAATAACCACATATCTTAAAACATTGCCTCGTTGTTGTTATGTTTACTTGAAAATATTTTTATCAATTGCAGTGACTTTAATGCCTAAATAATCAGCAACAAATTGGACTGCACGTTCTTTCTCCAAGGTAATCTTACCAGAAGGGTTCTCTAAGAAAAGAGTTGCAGTTTTCATTCCATTGGCTACATCCACAAACTTACAGAAAGGACTTGTTTGAGAATCACTGGCTTTGGGTGCAGTTAGAGATACGGTGATGGTTTTGGCGTTCAAATTCGACGTGTCTTTCACTTCTGCTCCATTGCACCACAGCTTAAAGTTTAATCCGTACAGACCAAACAGTACAGCAACTTCATTATAGAGTTGGTTCAGACTTAACGTTTTGCCATCTTTACCTTTCAACACAATGCTGGCTTGAGAGCCACTGACGCCACATCGAGGTGTAATACCTTGCAAGACAATGTTTGCCCAAGGGTTCGCAGGAAGTTCAACCTCCTTTCTCCACGTGATAACAATTTTCAGCTCTGAACCTTTCAGATCTTGCGTTTCTTCAATGATGACGGGTTTTGATGCAGACATCGATTCGATCGGGATCATGGGTGCCTTTACTGTACTTTCAATGAACTCACGATGGCTGTTGATAATGCGCAAAATATCACTGGTCTTGCTGACGGAGTAGTAGACGTCGACGTCATCGGTTGGCACCAATCGCGCCTTCTTTCTGAGCTTTTGGACTCTGTTGACTATTTCCCGAGAGAATCCTTCATCAAGCATATCTTGGTCAGGGGTGACGTTAACTAAGATAAGTACGTCGTTATCGCTGTGGGCTTCGTACTGATCGCTTCCGACAGCTTGGAAGATGAGCCGCACCTCCGAAACATCGATACGCTGTCCAACTAGTTCCACAAAACCATCGCTGATCAGCTTTTCGCACTGCACGTTGGTAAGAGCTTTCAGGCCTTGTGTTACGGCTTTGAAATCGCCTTTCAGTCTGGCTCCAAGGACTTTATGATCGGGCTCGGCCTTAAGAGTGATACCATACTTTTCTTTGTCGCTTGTGAGTAGGACTTTCTTAACATTCATCTCTTCCAGCACATAAGCCTCTAGGGACTTGATGTCGTTCAAGTAAGCTTGCTCGCGATGAATCACGACCATCTCTGGGAGTGGGTACTTGATAGGAACAGTCTTTCTGTCTCTCACGACTCTGCCTAATTCAATAACAGCCTGCATTCTTTGTACGGCTCTTTCGATATCTTTGTCAACCAAGTCTTCCTTTACGTCGGGGATCATGTTGAAATGAACGCTCTCCAGAGAATCACCTGTCAAAAGTTGGCGTAAAGTCTTGTACATCAGTTCTGTCAGGAAAGGAGTGAATGGCGCCATCACTCGTGCCATGTCGTACAGAACACCGAACAATGTGTCCAGAGCTACTTTACAGTCTTTTATTCCGTTTTCTCCCTTCAGTCGCTTCCTGTTCATTCGAACGTACCAGTTGGTGAGGTGATCAATGAACTTAGTAAGCCTGGGCACCACTGTATACAGTCTGTACGCAGCCATCTCTTTCTTCACGAACTGGATAAGAGATTGCGTGAACGACGTCACCCATTTATCCATCACGTTTTCCCGTTCTGCTTTCTCGTCGAACCTGTAGTCGACTTTGTCTTCTTGGATGATTCTTTCCACATTTTGGATTAAGAATCTGAAGGCATTGTACCATGGCAAGAAAACGTCCTTGATAACGTCTCTGACACCATCCTCCTTAAATCGAAGATTCTCTGCTTTGACGACTGGCGAGTTGATGAGATACAGTCGGAGAGCATCAGCGCCATACTTGTTCACGACCTCTAGAGGATCAGGATAGTTCTTCTTTCTCTTTGACATCTTTTGCCCATCACCCGCCAATACCAAACCATTGGCGATGAGGTTTTTGAAGGGAGCTTTATTGAAAAGAGCTGTTGATAGAACAATCAGGGTGTAGAACCATCCTCTAGTTTGATCAATGCCTTCTGCAATAAAATTGGCAGGGAAGATGTCTTCAAACTCTTTTTTGTTCTCAAAAGGGTAGTGGTTTTGAGCGTAGGGCATAGAACCAGATTCGAACCAGCAATCAAATACTTCAGACACTCTTTTTAGAGGTGGTTGGCCAGGGCGCGATGAAGGAATCTCCAAGTGGTCAATGCTTTCTCTGTGCAAATCAGTGATTTTTTCACCTGTCAGAGCTTCAAGTTCTGCAATACTGCCAATGCACACCACTTCTTGTTTATCACTAGACATCCACAAGGGAATGGGCGTGCCCCAGTATCTGTTGCGGCTGATAGCCCAATCGCGAGCGTCTTTCAGCCAATTACCAAATCTCTTCTCTTTCACGTACTCGGGTACCCAGTAGGTGGCCTCACTGGATTTGAGCAGATTCTGATTCATTTGCTCAACACGAACAAACCACGACGGAACTGCTTTGTAGATAAGGGGTGTTTCTGAGCGCCAACAGAACGGGTAGCTATGCTTCACTTGCCCAACAGACAGCAATCTGTTCCTTCCTTTGAGTTCTGCTATGATGTTCTTATCAGCATCCTTTACATACTGTCCTAAAAACTCTTTCACAGGGGCAGTGAACCTGCCACTTGAATCAACAGGGCAGATCATTTCTTGATCCCTCGTGATAACGCCCGCTGCTAAACATACGCGGAAATCATCTTCTCCAAAGTATGGAGACTGGTGGACTATTCCGGTACCAGAATCATCAGAAACATAGTTATCAGTTAACACCTGGAAGGCCTTTGGGCATCTGTCTACAAAGTAATTGAACAGAGGAGTGTATTTGATGCCTTTAAGTTTTTCACCTACAATCTTTTCTAACACCTCATAGTCCTCACTTTTCAGAGTAATGGGGAATCTAGCTTCCTGGACAATGTAGCATTGGCCTGAAGATTTTTCTTTTACCTTCAGATAGATAAGCTTTGGGTTCACACAGAGCGCTAAATTGCTTGGCAGTGTCCACGGTGTTGTGGTCCAGGCGAGGAATGAGAAACCTTTATCTGTAGGGAATGTAACTACCACTGCTGGATCCACCACATCTTTATAATTCTGACCAGATTCAAAGTTGGATAGTGGGGTTGAGCAAGCAGTAGAATAAGGCATCACCTTGACTCCTTGGTATACTAAGCCTTTGTTAAATAGTTCCTTGAAGACCCACCAGATGGATTCCATGTACCAAGGGTACAGCGTTTTGTAGTCATTTTTAAAATCTGGAATAATCAATGAATTCATTAGAGAAAGATTTATTAGACAATATGTGTTATTTATGTTCAGAATAGTAATTCCTTTTTAGGCTAAAATAGACTCAAATTGCTCACCAATCCAACGGCCCATCCTAGTTATGATATTTTCCCAGTCATTTGCATATTTCATGACAATTTTTCTGCACTCTGCATTGTATTTGTCAATACCCATTTTCGCAACATCTTCAGGACCTTTGATGCCCAGAGTTTTGTCTATTTCGAATTCAATTGGTAGACCATGGCAATCCCATCCAAATCTTCTTTCCACATAGTATCCCTGATATGATATAATATCTGATTAATACCAGCAATAACAGTGCACTTATTTATTCAGGAGTTTCTAGTACCAAAGAGTTCTGTATATATATTAAAAGATTGACCATTGATTACAGAATAAGGAAAAGTAAGAATTTTTCCTTATTATTATCATATTTTTTTTAAACAAATAATGACTTGTTGATCTAACGCAGCTTACCTGTTGGTGCGCGTACCGGGTAACCACATCCTTGATAGTTCCAGCCAGGATGTGACCATAATGAGGCAGTCCTGTTGCGAATGGTGGTCCATCATAGAAAGAATATCTGTAATCGAATTGAATGTTGCATCATCAGTATTATACCTACATAGTCAATTTAAACAACACATACAGCAGTATTAAGATAGATACTTTGTGGATACAACATTAAAAAGCAGTCTTAATTAATTTTATGAGCCTTGGTGTAAACTGTGATTATCTTAGTACTCCCAATTAACCGAGTCTTAATTTTAACTCAACTCTAGCAATTTGAAGTCGCAAGCTAATTTAGGCTATACCTATGCCCATCATCATTCATAAATCTGCCAAAGGCAGATGAAAGTCTATGGGAATAGTTATACTTGGGGAGCATGCGAAAATGCCTAGAATACTGCGATAGAATATTTCTTGACTCTTCATAGAACTCTTAGCAGACATACCTGGGTTTATTCTTTGCCTGCTTCAAACAGCTGTGGAATGCGTCTATCTCTTTCCAATACTTCAAGACCTTTTCTTCTTCTTTTGGGAAATCAATACTTTCAGGTATTCTATCTACTTTATTTGCCATTGTCGTTTAGCGGCCTAGAATAGAAACACAGAAGAAATCCTAACCTCAACAGCAAAATCCACATCCATCCACATCTGCAAAATCTATCAATCAAGAACTGAGGACACGTTCATAAACTTAACGTATATGTCCTAAAATCATAGTAATTTTGAGCTGTCATTTGTAAGAAAATCTTGATTGAATTTATGATTGACGAAAAAATTACACATCAAGTAATTGAACGTAACTTCAATGAATGAACAAATGAATGATGTGGTTTAATTGATTTACACAAACCAATAGTGGAACTTTGAAGCGAATCGGGTGGTGTAAATATGTAGTTCTAAAGTTATAACATAGACTTAGTAATCTAAAGCACTACTGAATGCATAATTAACCCAAAAGCTGATACCAAAATACCAACCCTCAGCGTTTGGGTTCTTTTGCATTCAATTTTCGATCCCAGTATCGTATCGTTCACTCATCAGCTGTTTTGTTTTATCACTTTTGACTTGACAGACAAAAAGTTTAGCTCAAAACAAAAACTTTTATTTATACCTAATACTATAAACATAAACCAACTTTTGTGGAAAAGAAATGCATAAAAATAAATAAATTTTCCATAAATGATATTGGAATATGGATTTACCGTGGATGAAACTGACTCCCAGGTATAATATTTCATTGATTCCGTAGTACTTATTCCAAATATCAAAAATACGAATAAGAACGTGCAAAAATAATAAGTAACAATTCCGCATAAAACCTCTGATATACGCGGATAGGAGGACTGTTGTATCCTTGAATTTGACAAAAAGTAACTACTTTGTGAATCTTACCACTCAGTAGTGTCTTTTTGTAATTTTACCTAAAACTTTAAAAAATACTCACTAGGTAATGATAATTTTGACTAGTTTTTTTTGTAATATTTGTATAATTCTGTAGTAATTAGTATTATTTATATCTTTTACAGTGTCAGCAAGGGTGTGAGCATTATTAATGAATTGGATAATGCTAGATTTGAACAATTTCTACGAAGAATCATTGCTAAAATTAAAATTCATGTAAATGAAGTATTCAATGATGATGAAATTGAAAAGCTGTTGAAGATATTTCAATTGGATCAAGAAAGTTTACTTATAGCCATCAAGACCATCATATTTTTGTTTAAAAGACTTTTGAAATATATTTTTATGCCCAATTATCTAAAAAATGATCTAAAAGCTTTGGGACTCACTAACGAAAAGGCTGATTGTATGATAAAAATATGGTCTACGGAAACCAGAGCTACATTGAATGACTTGGGCTCTGAATCAATCGATAAATATAATGAAAATTTGAACTTTTCCTGGAAAATAAATGCTGAACTTAGTTCAGATTATTGCAAAATGACAAAAACACCAAAAGCCTATTTGCAGTTACATTCAGAGAATGAAGATACTGAAATTGAGCTGACCCATCCAGAACTCTACTCAATGTTTCTGCAATTCGAAGCTATTCAAAATGAATTAGATAATATGGGAATATGATTGCAATAACAATCTTACTAATTAAAATATTAAATAAACTGTTCCAGTGTTAAATAAAATCTTTAGTTGTAATGTAAATTTATGCTAGTTATGTTTTTTTTTAAATCTTTTATTTGGTTCATGAGGGTTTTGCCAAACATAATTCTAATTTACAATAGTGCTTAATATAACAAGATTAAGAAAACATTACCTTAATGTTTTCTTAATCTTGTTATATTAAGCAACTTAAACTTAACATAATCTTAGATGTTGTTAAAGTCAGGCAGTTAGGCAACCTTTTAGCTATATTGTTGTCGTATGACTTCTGAAATTTTGCATACAAGTAGTTCCAGGCCTGGAATAAAACATAGGCTATCTTTTATCCCATAAATCAGTTCTCATGGGAGAAAAATAACGCGTGCGAAACCGCGGGCAGAAACTGTATATAATACTAGCTGCGCACTGCGGTTTCACTCGCGTGGTGATAGATATTTTGGATAATATACAATATATGTTTATGAATTGTAGCCTATGTGTTATTCTTATATGTAAGCTATATTATTGTAAAATTTCATCAAAATCCATTCAGTAGTTTTTGCGTGAAAGAGCAACAAACTTTCGCGTTTATAATATTAGTATGATTACTACCTGCTATAGTTTATCAATAAATAAGTACCTACCTAATATTCATTTTGTAGATACTGTCACACACAATTATAAAAATAAAATAATTACTTCCTACCTTGTGACCTTTTTGTACCTACCTATGTATAAGTATCAAAATGTGAACTCTCTCTCTCTCTCTCTATCTCTCTGGGCGTTAACAACAAGTGGAAATCACTTCTGTGCTAGTTGGTAGTAACATTATATACATTTATGATTGATAGATTACCAAAAAAAATTACCTACATATCTACGCAAGTTCCGAAAAACGTGCTACACATAACCTACCTTCTTTGTGGGAGTAGAGGTATTGATGATGATAAAAGACTATTAACGGGCCTGTTACACATCCATCGATTAGGTATATCAGCTAGATAAAGATGCGCGCCACGACAATAATTTTCGACTGATTTCTTTGGCTCTTTTTGATGCGACTATATAATAAATAATGTTGGACAATCCACACAGCATCATCTAGCCCCAAGCTAAGCAGAGCTTATGCTAAGGGTACTATATAGATGACTGATATAAGTACATAATACTATACATAGATAGATATTTTTATACATAGATAACGACCAGAACACCTGGAACAATTATCTACAGATCGTATACACCTTTGTTCCGAGGCGGGAGTCGAACCCGCAACCTCCTTCGGCCACCGCGCCACAGACAGAGGTCGTCAATGATTATGAAAAAAAATTATGTACGACAAACATCGTCGCGCCCGGCATGGCAGGGTGGGCAATTGTTTCTCAGTTTCTCTCATTAGCATTATGTTGGTACAGTACCTACATAGGTACATTCTTAATAGTGGAATTACACTACAACGACTGTTGTAGTGTAATTCCATCTATACCGTATCTAGTATCGTAGTTACTACGGTAATTAAGGACAACTTCGCTTAAATAACGTCGTCGTGCAAACGCTGGGATAGATAGAAAGACTGCTAAACAAGCAACCATTCATTTAGCTCGACCGTCGCGTCGTCGTCGTAGAATAGAAAGAGGGTACCTATAATCAACCGACGTTAAAATCGAATAATACATATGTTTTTGTGCCCATAATAAATATGATATAATATATTCTAACACTAACGCAATAAAGTTCATTTCAGCTAACACTTTTAAACTATTTGCATCTCTTTCTATCGCACAATGGATTTCAGGGTTGCCTTCATTTGAAGGGTCAATGTAGCAGAAATGTAATAATATAAATATAATCCAGCTTATTTTATTTGTATGAGATATTAAAGGTATTTATTTGAACCATTTAAAGGTAAGACACATAAAAATTTATAGAGATACACAATCAGAAGAAATGTCGCACCTGGCTGGGAACTGTTAGTTAGATTAGATCTATCAAAAACTTTGCTACAATGGCAACACTGAGGGCTGGACACTCGGACCTCGGAGTCGGAGGAAGTATCTACATAACAAAATTTGTTAATTGCATTTAATGCAATTGATACTTGTTCGGAGGCTGGTCTTATGAAAGATCAAGCAGCCTACACGAAGGCCTACACCTACACTACACGTTCCGAGGTAGATGGAGTTTCACAGATAGTAAAATATGTTATTTTTGTAGTATCATTCATTCTATGTTTCTTTCTCATTCCTCCTCGAAAGAATACGCTTCTTTTTACTCTTTCTGTTTTTACAAAAAATATTTTTTTATCTGTGGTGCTTTATTTATGCTAAGAATATGAATTTTCACAAATAAACACTACGGAACATACCATTGTCATCAAATCCATTCATCCACCCATTCTATACGTCAGAGGTTTTGGCAGCCCGCGGGTGAACTATTTTCTTCATTGTTGACCTTTCCTAAATCTTAGGTGTAATTATTTCATCATTAGACGTGCTCTACTAGCTGCATCCTTATTTATAAAGTTTACATATTTCGTGAAAGTCTACGATGGACTCCGAAGATGATACAAAGGACGATGTGGATTCTGGTAATGAGTCCAGCGGAGACGATGTCGACTTCGCAATGGACGTAGAGACTCACAGTACAAGAGAACGGCAAACGGAGCTCGAGGAGTACCCTTACGAAGTGTTGTCTACGGAGGAAATCGTTCAACATATGGTCGATTGCATCAAAGAAGTGAACACAGTTGTTGAGGTCAGTATGTTAGTGGTAAACAATGGAGTACCCTAATGAGGTTACTCGTACGTTGGTATACTTGAACAGGATCTTTTGTGTTGCACGCTCAGTTATTGGCTCGTAATAACACAATTGGCAATAAATCAATAATGTCTGACCTACCTGCAAACATAATTTCTTGTAGCTACAGTAGTAAGCTTTCCATTACAACAAAATGGTTTAGTTTTTTTTTATCTTACAACACAAAGAAATTATCAAGGTGACATGCTTTGTTAAGAAAAACAATATTTACCTCTGAATTGTTTTATGTTAATATGACTCATGCCCCCTTCCATCTACCTACCTATTAGTTGATGCATAATCTTTTTGATTACATTTTACCATAATTTTGTATATATTCAAATATTATGGACAATAAATTGTGAAAACTTGACCCAGATCTCAGTTGATTTCATTACATCATTGTTGATCTGATACAAATGCAACTTTATGCCATAAAACTAGGCAACTTAGCCTAGCTGTGGCAATACCCTCATATAGAAAAAAATCAAATACATTTTAAATAACTTATAAATCAAAACATTTTGGTTTTTGTGTTTAGCTTTAGTAGTTTTTAGAAGAGTTTTTATATTTTTCCAACTAGATACAGATAGTTAATCCTATAAGGCAATTCTAAGTGAGGTGGTGTGGTCATAGAGCATAGTGTAAGTTACTGTAGGTGTCAGGTTAATGCAGTTAAGAAATATTTATATGAAAATGCCTAGCATTGCTATCTCTAGTGACCACTTAGATCACTTTTTAGGAAATGTATATTATATTAGTTTAAATTCTAGTTGCAATTTCTTGTTTGAATAAATACATGGGAAGAACTTATATCTTGAAAGAAGGAATATCATAGAATAAGCCCTAATTAATTGTTTTTTTAACTCAGCAGGAAAATCAATGTTAAATCTCCTGTTATGACCTTCATAGATGTTTCGAAACAAGTATTTAGTAATATATTTTACAGATACCAGCTACTACCACTCGGATTCTTTTAAACCACTTCAAATGGGACAAAGAAAAGTTAATGGAACGCTTCTATGACGGAGATCAGGACCAGTTGTTCAATGAAGCAAGAGTGATTAATCCTTTTAGAAAACCTGTTATTCAGAGACCTAAGGTAATTCTCATTCTGTGCATTATTTATATTCTTCTAGCTGCGCCCCGCTATTCTCCCGCATGGAAATCTATGTGCCAAATGGTTTATAAACATTCAATCCTCTATCTATTTAAAAAAAAAACGCATCTAAATCCGTTGCATAGGCATACATAGGGACAGACACACAGCAACTTTGTTTTATACTATGTAGTGTTTTTCTAGCTACTTGAAAAGATAGTCCATTGACTGTAATGAAACTAGGGCAATGAATGACTGGTACTACACTTGACCTAATTTTGAAGTAAACTTTGTTGTTATGAACCCAGTAATATACATAATATGTAATATGACTAACTGATAAACTAATATGTCATGTATACATTTCGTTATGATAGGTTTTAAAAATAAAAATGTATAAACAAATCGTTACTTTGATAAAATGAAGAAAAACTAAAAAAAATTATATACACTAGAACACTACCTAGCTTCATTATGAGTTAGCACAAGCTCCAATCTATCATCATACCCCGATAACATACTTTGTATAGAACACATACATACTTTGTAAATGAAAACAGTTCTTTGATGCAGATTAATGAAAGAGTAATATATTTCTTAGCAATAATGTTAACATAAGTGGACTAATATAGGCTGATGACGATGATGAATGTTAACATAATGTGAATGTTATAAAAAATACTTTTATACATTCATAATGAATGTTATCTACATACCTGGTTTGTTATGTAAGTACACCAACATTTGTAAAAATAGACTGCCTAAAATGCAAAAATGCTCCATAAAATGTTATATATAATAAAACAAACCTCACATGGAATTATTTATATTCTTCACTTAAAATGTCCAACAAATAGACAAAGACAACAAAAATTTTAATATAAAAATATATTTATTTTTTATGGGGAGCCTACATAAAAAATAAATATATTTTTATATTAAAATTTTTTGATTTTTTTTATTGGCCAAACTCAACAGAGATTATCCATGCAAACAGTGCACAAGTGTGTGAAATTAATAAGTATTTATAAATTTTGTTGTTATTCTAGCTACCCAGACGGATATCAACCTCGGGCACAGAAGAATGTGAAATATGCTTTACAATTTTCCCCACTGCTGTAAGTAAAAATATCAATTTATATTTTTTTTTTACTTATCTCTTTGTCTTATTTCTTTTCCTGCTTTGAACTGTTTTTTTGACCAACTTCTTTTACTATTTGCGTTTGCTGGAGTTGGAGAACTCACACATTTAACTTTTTTTATAACTAGAAAATCTCCGCGGTTTTACCCGCGTTAAATTCTTATTCCATATTTCTGGGGTGTCAAAAGTATTTTTTCCCGTCATCCTATAGTGCTTGGGGAACTTATACTATTTTTATCGGACTCCAAAAAAGGAGGAGGTTCTCAATTCACGAAAATCTACTAAAGTATTTTTTCCCGTTCAGTAGATTTTCGTGAATTGAGAACCTCCTCCTTTTTTGCCTAAGCGCCGCCGGCTAACAACGCGCTTCATAGTAAAAAAGAACAGCGCGACGATAGCGCGTTTTAGGCGCCAAGCAGCGCCATCTAGATCTAAGGTTTTCTTTATTAGATTCATCAGGATTATATAGTTTTATACATTTTTTCATGATGAATGTGTATTATGAATTTCTAGTTTCTGCACGCGGCTTTGCACGCTTTGTATCTATGGAAACACAAGGTTATTTCTATTCCATGGAAACTGTTTTATGACTATATTGATTCCAGGCTTAGAGCTACATCTATGCAAAATTTCAGCCTGATCCGGTCAGTACATCTTAACATCCAAACTTTAGGATTAATAATATAAGTGTTATTTTTCGTTTCAGATTATGACGGGTCTTGAATGTGGTCACAGATTTTGCACACAATGTTGGTGTGAATATTTAACAACCAAAATTATGGAAGAAGGATTAGTAAGTACTTTTCTTTGTAACATTTCTTTGAACCCATACAATGATCTGTGTTATTTTATCTACTAGTTTCGGACCTTGGCTTCTATCAAAGATAGATAATGACGAGATAAATTGATATCTTTCTTAGTTTTGGATGGTCAACATCAAACAGCGTACTAGTTACCCTTCCACGTTGCTATGGGAAGATGAGCGACTTGTTTAGCTTTAAGATACCAGTATTAAAATATATCTATATCAGTAAAAAATTACTTCAAATTTAACAGTGGGGTTACCTATCGACAAACGCCAATATACATGTTCATATACGAAGACCACTGTGGCGCGGTGGGCGCTGCTGTGGATTGTCCAGCATTGTTTATTAACATTAATATTCCCAGGGTCAAACGATAGCCTGCGCGGCGCATGCTTGCGACATCCTCGTGGACGATGCGTCCGTAATGCGGCTGGTGCGCGATCCCAGAGTCAAGCTCAAGTATCAGCACATTATCACCAATAGCTTTGTTGAGGTATGTGTTCTCTTGCTGATTGATATAAGAAATGGTCCGTGTATCAAATCAAACTTCTTGGAAATGCTAACTGATTGATTCGGAAAGGTAATATTTGCTGGTAGCAAACCAGATACTTTAAAGACAAACCCTGACAAAAATAATGATACAAAACACTGGCTTCTGTGGCGAAAATGTCAGCGGTTTGGCATTTTTACCAAAAATTATTTATCATTATCAGTCTATCAGCCTTTTACCCACCAAGCCCCGCGATTCTTTCAATGAATCACTCGCTCATCCTGTTTCCACCACCCAATGGTTCTTTTTCAATGAGTACCTATTGCAAATGCAGCTATGATTGTCATTTTCACAGATCGTGGGGCTAAAAAGAGGAAAGAAAGCGGGTTCAAACCCAGTCACAGCCAAAAGTTTTTGCACTGTCATTTATTTTGTTATGTAACTGAAAATTTCCAGTGCAATCGACTCCTTCGTTGGTGCCCGTCTCCAGACTGCAGTAATGCCATAAAGGTGGCGTATGTGGAAGCAGCGCCGGTGACTTGCCGTTGCACTCACACCTTCTGTTTCGCTTGTGGAGAGAACTGGCACGATCCTGTACGTTGCTGTCTTCTCCGCAAGTGGATCAAGGTAAGATTTGAAAAACCCACACAATCATACGATATTAAAAAATTGCAGACAACTACCAAAACAGTTAGCTTTAGACTAGCATTTGTGTAGGTAGCTAGTATTCTAGCTAGAAGGTCCGCCTGCGACACAGGAGGTTGCAGGTGTTCTAGTCATTTTCTATCTACAATAATGGGGCTTGATGATGCTATGTGACTAGTGCAGCAAAAAACGCAAGATCCCTTAGTAGCTTTCTACAAATCTTTATATATTTTTCTTTAAGATTAGGATGGCCGTTACGGCCGTTACGGCAAAGATTCTTTACCATGTATCGCCCCATACGCCTCCTAAATGCATAAAGTAGATGTGATAGTTATATTCCATTCAGAAATGCGACGACGACTCGGAAACGTCTAACTGGATAGCAGCCAACACGAAGGAGTGCCCCAAGTGCAACGTGACCATCGAGAAAGATGGTGGCTGCAACCACATGGTTTGCAAGAACCAGAACTGCAAGGCTGACTTCTGCTGGGTCTGCCTCGGGCCCTGGGAGCCCCATGGCAGCAGCTGGTATAACTGCAACAGGTAAGACTTAATGAAAGATGGCGGCTGCAACGTGGCTGTAGTCGGTAAAACATTAGGGCATGGCATTTGATTGTCAATTGAACTGCCAAACAGCAAGTAAGACAGTGGAATCAACTATATGATCAAAATAAAAAGAACAGCTATACTTAAGGTACTGTCAAATTAGTTTATTTAATTTTTTCACCAAGAATACTACTGCGTAACCCATAAAGAAAGCTTGCAATGTTACCATGAAACGGACATTGGCAGAATTACGCCAATACAGACGCAGAGCCATCTAGCAAGAAGTTGTAGTTGAATCGACACTATTATTTCTTACCTACCTCTTATTGCTTTTATAATATTATTCTATTGACCATTAACTTACCATAATGTCTACAGATACGACGAAGATGAGGCGAAAGCGGCTCGCGACGCGCAAGAGCGTTCCCGCGCGGCGCTTCAACGCTACCTGTTCTACTGCAACCGTTACATGAACCACATGCAGTCTCTGCGCTTCGAGTCGAAGCTGTACGCGTCCGTCAAGGAGAAGATGGAGGAGATGCAACAGCACAACATGAGCTGGATCGAGGTAGGACATATATATATAGCTTTGACACTTTCATTGTCCACGACGCATATCTGATTCGAGCATTGCTTGTAGCCGCGGCGGCGCGCCCGGCGCAACCGCGTGTCGCACCGATTTCTTCAAACCTTTTGTCAGCTTAGTTGTTTGAGGATGAACATAGATTAGTAGACTACTCTGGACGATCACAATCTATAATTAATTACTTTATTAAAAATTATACATTGTTGTACCAAACATGTTTGTTTTTTCAAATCATTGGTCAACTAATCAGCGTTCGAGAATCCTACTGTTAAAGACCATTATGCCTAGCCGGGGATTGTTGTCTAGGGTAGAATAGAAATAAAATACATAGCATTGATGAGTTTCAAGTATTTCACGCATTTGATGACGATGTGACGTATTTCTCTGTTCTACCGCAAACAACAATCCCCATGCTAGGCCCACTGTAGGCTCAGTCACGGATTGTTGTCTAGGGTAGAATAGACAAAGAAATATTACGTCACATCATCATCGAATGCGTAAAATACATGAAACAATTTTTTTTTTTTTAGCCTGATTCGTCCCACAGCTGGGCAAAGGCCTCCCCCAAATCTTTCCACTCAGTGCGGTCACGCGCGATCTCCCACCAATCTCTGAGTAAGGTCGTCTCGCCAGCGCTTTCTTGGCCGACCTTGCCCGCGGCTTCCTTCCATAACTTATACATACTTGAAACTCATAAATTATTTTAGTTTTATTCTTTCAGCTTCAATAATGTGCGCAATGTATGAATGAATGAACACTTTATTGTACAACATTAGTTAAACAAAGAACAATACGACCTTATCTGTGAGAGCGATGTATGACGATGCGATATCATCATCATCACCAGCATATAGCAGTCCACTGCTGGACATAGGCCTACCCCAATGAGCGCCATAGCACCTTTTCTTCAGCTTGCCGCATCCAGCATCTACCTGCAGTCTTTCGCAGGTCGTCATCCCACCTGGTCGGAGGGCGTCCTACACTATGTTTACCGAGTCGTGATCTCCACTCGAGAACACGTTTGCCCCAGCGGCCGTCGGTTCTTCGCCAGATAGATGCGATATCATTATTGTCTATTTCCCTAGAGATCAATCCCTGTGCTTGGCCCAATGAGAGATAGAAAGAGAGAGTTGAGTGTGAGGACTTAGCATATATTTATTGATATGTTTATTACTTACAGGTTCAATTCCTCAAGAAGGCCGTGGACATCCTCTGCCAATGCCGACAGACTCTAATGTACACCTACGTGTTCGCATACTACCTACGCAAGAACAACCAGTCGGTCATATTCGAGGACAACCAACGCGACCTCGAGTCGGCTACTGAAACCCTCTCGGAATATCTCGAAAGAGACATCACTAGCGAGAATCTGGCGGATATCAAGCAGAAAGTTCAGGATAAGTACAGGTAAAGCAATTTAACAAGGTAAAGGTATTCACACACAATAGCTACAATGTATATTAATGTACATTATAGTATAGTTTTAAATTATCTTAATGTATTACACACACAACAGGTAATGTAATGTACATATATTTCCCTTTTTTCTTTTTGAACATCCTTTTCGATGAGAGATATACGGAAATGTATCGAAATATAAATGTATATTTTCATATCACATTGTATCTTAAGATACGAAGATGTAAAATTATACATTATAGCTGTTGAGTGTGGTTTCCTGACAATCTCTATGGAAATATGTAATGAGATGTATCATGCTATAATGTATGTACATCTTTACATTATAGCTGCTGTGTGTGGAGTGCTTAAAAGTTTCTTGTTCGTTTCTCTACTTCAAAAAGATTGAAGTGAACAAAAAATCAAAGTGATCACTTCCCAGTTTTACTTATGCAATTTGAAATTTGTAACGTGTCCAAGAGTGGTAAGCATTCATTCAGCAATTTTAGTTCACGTTGTTGTTAAAACGTGAAACGTGCAACGAAAGGCGTGTTAACGCTCTTCGTTCTTAGACCTTGGGTAAATAACTAAAGTCATTTAAAACGGCATATTTACCATGATTTGATTTTAGTGTTAATAACCATGATAGTTTTAAAAGTTTTCTTGGGTAAATAAGTGGGTAAAGGTCGTTGTTTAATGCCCTTGTGGTATTCAAGCACAACCGTTAAGTAAGCAGAGTTAACGGTCAATAAAATCTAACCGATGTTTATTGATTTAGCTCCCTCCAAGGCTCTCGCCAAGGTCACCTATTATGTTTCATCGTAAACCAAGCCCCTGGTTTTATGTTACTCTAGCATTCGCCACTGTTGTCGTTTGCGTGAACTTTTTATCTAACTGTAAAGTGTTTTGTATTTCCTTAAAATCAAAACCGTCCCGAGTAGGTAGAGTGCCCAGAAGCTGGCATCATTGCCACATATTCCTATGTTAGTCCACTGCTGGACATAGGCCTCCCCCAATGAGCGCCACAGCGCCCTGTCTTCAGCTTGACGCATCCAGCATCTACCTGCAGTCTTTCGCAGGTCGTCATCCCACTTAGTCGGAGGGCGTCCTACACTACGTTTACCGAGTCGTGTCTCCACTCAAGAACACGTTTGCCCCAGCGGCCGTCGGTTCTTCGCCACGTTGAATGGCAATGCTGATTCGTTGACCGAAATAAAAGCCAGCATTCCGATCACCTGTGACGCTGGAAATAATGTATAATGTATTATCATTTGTGCATTGTTCCAGATACTGCGACAGTCGGCGTAAAGTACTGCTGGAGCATGTGCACGAAGGCTACGAGAAGGACTGCTGGGATTACACAGAGTAAACATTTTCATTCTTATTACACTTACAATATGACAGCCAGAAATTCACACAAAACTAGTCGGGCCACTGACCCAGAGCATTAACATCGTAACGTACTTTGATTTTCGTCGATTAGTTGAATCCACTGAGCTCTAGTATACAAATACAAGTACCCTGGAGGTCATATTATCAAAGACAGCTGAGCGTTAAGCGTCCGCGTGAGCGTTTGACCGTCCATGGACTGTTTGTCCTATTGTTTTTGTAGAGTGCTTTTCACGAAAGAAGTCCCGTGGAAAATATTATTATTATTTAGTTGCACAAGCAGTTGAGAGCTGATATGTCTTTATAGTGCTTTTGTTTTTCACTACACTAGTTTGTGTCTTATAGTGGGCAGTTTGTGCGTTCGTAACCAGTGGTCGAGTCTGTTTTTGAAGCTGTTCACATAACTAGAACCAGAATTAGTGGAACTAGAACTTTTTCAATTCACTAAATTAATTCGGTCGCACTGCGTCTAGGGAACTTACGCCGCCTAGCACTCTACGCCTTATCAAATGTCAATTATAATATCAGAAATGGTCGATAGGGCGCGCGATAGCGCTTTTAATCGGCACATTTAACAACTGTCATTGCTTGGAAAATTCCCTCCAGCGTACTTGTTTACTGGAGCTCAGTGGTTGGATCCTCTTTGCTTGACTTTGTGTCAGTGGCCACGAGCCTTTATATTTGGCATAGCATCGAGTTTCGCGCTATGCAGACAGTGCAACTATTGCGGCAACTGGCAACTAGCTGTTTACATATAAACTTCTTATCTGTGCTTTCAAGGTGCAGATTAAAAAGAAGTTTGTACGAAAAATATTAAAAAGTTGACAGTTTCTTCAGCTAAAGTTACTCTGTTTGCGTAGCGCCTTAGATGTGCGATAAATTGATCATAAATTAAATAGTAGATGCTTAACAAAATTGGTGATCAATTAATAATCAGCATTGGAACAATTTGAAAATTCTACAATGCATAGTAAATTGTGACAAGTTGACGTAAAACTTTGAAATTTTTGCAGTATGTGTACAGTTCTTGTACCACCTATTCTTTTATATATGAAAACAAAACTTGATCCAAAAAGGAATTTGCCTACACAACTAAAACTAATTATGATAGTAAATTTACGTTTCAAAATTCAAATATTATAGTTATGCAGCAAGTAGGAAGCACAAAAAATATCGTTATGTGTAAAAAAATGTCTGGCATGTTCAAATTATTTACAATGAATCTATTCTGGTCTCTAAATTATTATTTTTTCTTTCCAGGGACACCCCCTTCAATGTTTCTTTTCAATTCTAAATATTAATGATGGAACGCCTCCATACAAATAAGTGCAGATTCACTAGATAGCTTACGGCTCAGTGTGCAAATGATTACTTTTAAGTTTTATTAAAACGGATGATTATTATGCAAAAGAACGAAAGTTTAAAAGTACGTATATTGATTTTGATGAATAAGTTAAAAGTAATATTTTACACACATATTTAGCCAATTACTGTGTTTAGTTATTTAGTGATTATGCACGGAATGTAAGAATAGGAATCTTTCCACTTTAATCTAAGCCAGTTTTAAACAGTTTGATGCAGAACTAATTTGCTTGTACCAAAAGTTATCTATGAATTATCCGTATGGTGATTATGTAACTCGCGACCGGTTTGCGACAGGCGTAAATTAAGCAATCAGTGCTGTCAAACGCCAATTTTGACGTTGTAGCTGGTGTCAAACTAATACAAAATTGACGTTTGACAGCACTGATTGCTTAATTTACGCCTGTCGCAAACCGGTCGCGAGTTACATAATCACCCGGCCGTTCAAATTATATCTTATGTGTGAAGTCTTCAAATCGGAACTAACCACGTTTGTCATTGTGAAATTTCTTTAAACGCAAGAGAAACGAAGTTTGGGTTATTTTATTATAACTCTTGCACGTGATTTCTGCACGTCTATTAACATAAACAAATAAACCACTAAAAATATTCAGATCTCCCCTTATGAATAAATAAATAGTTAAAATAGTAATCGTAATTTTGTTTTGTGACTAAGAATGTGTAATTTTAAAGTTATATTCAATTATTTTGATACATTAAAGTAATCGTTCGTAGCTTTATGTACATAGCTTAGTGTAGCGGATGTTTGAACCCTATTCATGCTTATTTGAATCTTACTATTAATTAACTCATTTTCATGTAAAATATGATGTGTATCTTTAGTTTCCTAGAACTATCTAGTGTTGTTTTTAAAGATTTTTTTCAAAAAATATAATGCAAGCAAAACAGTGGCGCAAATTATATGATCGGTTATACAAAAACATATGTATATTTTACCAAAAATAATTATTTATGTTATTAATTTGAAAGTTATTCCAGGAAAGTGTTTGAATATTATTATGATTTATATTCTGTGATCGATTTATTGTTTGTCGCCTTGAAGGCTTGCTCTATTCTCGGTGTTGGTAGGGCTACAATGGAAAGATGACACCGCTCGAAACTTGCTGAATAATATTGTAATGCTTAGGATTAAACTGGATTTTCGCCGTGAAATAACAAAGCTAGGTTTTTGAAGTTCGGAAAGTAGAATATCTGAATTATTTTATATAATACATAATGGAGTTAAGATCTAATTTATCTCGTTCAATTGAATTGTATGGCAATAACGCATTCAATTGCTGACATTTTAACGTTTTCATGGTCAATTTTAGTCAAACTTACCTGGTTTTGTGATTTCATAGCGAAATTACTTAATTATAGTAATTATTACATGACGAATTAACGACTGGAATCGTAAAGTAATACTTCATATTAATTATAATTGGTAATTAGAAACTTAAAACGCTGCTTACCAGATTATAAAAATAATAATTATGTATTCTCTTAAATAATTTCTCGCAAATAGAGAATCTATTTTTGAAAATGGCTGATAGTTCGTCTTTTTGTAACTACCGCTACATATCTGTGCCGTTATTTGAAGTAACTAGTAACTTGGTACGATCGATCGTGCATAGGTTTGCACTGCCAGTATATTGTAGTATAGATTTGATTCTTGATGTATGACGGTGCGTTAACACTATTTTAGGGGTCATATTCCGCTAACCAATCCCTTTTCTACGACAGTGGTATCGTCACAGAATGGTCCATAGATTAAACAAACTCTAGATAGTGCGTGCGGTGCTATTTGATAGTACTTATGGTTTCAACTGCACACTTTTGATATGCGTCTCTCCATCTGTAGTTTCTGTCATGTAAAATGCCAAAATGTGTCATTCTGAGACGATACCTTTGTTATGGTGAAGCGATTAATTTAGTGGAATGACCCAGGCCAGGTAAGTCCTCGAACGAACGAACTACTTCATTCATTCATTTGAATGAACTGAACTTGAGTTCCGTTCATTTTCACTCAATTGAGAATTCGCCTGGTTTACTTTTTTAGCTCATGAGTTTTCACATAGTGAATGCTCTCGTGTAGGTAAGCCCCTGTGAAGAACTCTGGAGGGCTTATAACACACAACACTGTACATAGATGCTGTATAGTTAATTATATGGTTTACGTGCAAGTCTCAATGCGTGCTTATAATATATGGCATCCTGTAAGTGTGTATGTTATGGACAGATTGTCTTAAGACGGAAATAAATTAGTAACATCGATATGAGCTTTGATTTTTACACGACCTTGCAACATACGTATGGGTGAATGGCTCGATTACTATTTTCTCGCGCATAATTTATTAAAATTAATCATGGTTTGGTTTCCTGGTAGAGTTTGTTGATTAAAAGTTATCGAGCTTTTGATCCATGTTTGCGTTGCCTTTCCCATGCAAAGGCCTCTCCCTTTCCTTTCTATCCCTAAAGGATCCCCGTAGATCTGGACTGCCACAAAAAATGTGCTTTCAAATATGAGCTTAAACTCGTTACATTAAGATGCATTTTATATTGACGGCATGAGATAACAAATATCTCGCGTGCGCGCTTGAAGCTTGCAGTAAGTCATTTCGTCGCTGTAAAATCTATCTAAAGATAACTCGATATTTGAATGCTCGTTTTTGTGCGGTAGCGGTGATGGATGTATGTGCAATGTATTTTAATATTATGGGCCTGTGTGGTGGCCCATAACATTAAAAGATATTGTAAGTACATGTAGTCACATAAAGGTTTTGATTTCATTATCTTTGAATACGTAAAAGTATTGAGGCAGGTGATATGAACTGGTTTTTAAAAGTAAACTAAACTGACTGCTTTTCGTTCGGCAGGGATGCGCTGGCTCCGTCGCCGACAAGACCTAGTAAAGCCTAGCGGATATTATGCGGTAAATTCATTCTTTTATTTCATTTAGATTAGGACATCAGTCTACTATAAAATTGACCGTCGAAGAAACAACAGGGCTGCTATTATGCATTGCTTATTTCATTAAGCTATTGGGTTCTTCGATGGCCAGTTGTCTAGGGATTTTGAATTTTAGCGAAGTTACGTCACGCGTATTTTACATAGTTTGTATAATTTGGTTTTGTCTATGATTAATTCACTGCAATGATTGAATAGTTTTGATGTAAATGTTAATTTGTCGCGTTTAATGTTCAGGTGTATTCTTCATTTTCAAGGCCACCATTTTATTTCAGGACTACAAAAACCTTATATTTCGGAAAATGTTATTTTTATAAATCTCACAAGTGGATAAAGACTATAACTGCTATTTTAAACTGTTTAAGTTAGGATTGTAGGTAATTATATCAAAAAATCTACATAAAATTTTGTATTTATAGCAATGTATAGGTCAAGTTTTGTATAATATTAAATAAAAATCTAAATAAAAATAGACAGTGCTGTTTATTTGTAGTTTTGAATAGGAGAATAGGAACTCGGAATGAAACACACTAGTAAAGCAGTCAAGTTCTATATTTATCGTTTACTTAATTTATTTTGTACAAACTTCAACAATATATATATTAAATTATTCAATTAAACCTCTATCATTCAGCAAACTGAACTCACTTTTTTGTCATAAGTATAGTTAAAAATAAATAATAAACAATAAAATTGATATATATCTTATTGTCTAAACTTAATTAAACACAACTTTTTTGTGCAAATATGCCTAATAGTAATAAAATGTTTGGTTTCACCAACATAAAGTAAATAACGATCGTTCGTCATACGCCATTCATTCAGAAGCCAAGCGGAGCGGTCCGAAAGCACTTGTCTACACGACAGTACCACGAAACTGTACAGATTCACGGAAACTTACAGAGATTCATTTAGAATTCCTAAAGCAAAGAACGGGGACTACTCTAATACCAACCACTGTTTACCATCGCCAAATATTCCAAGCCATACGTTAGCGTACACTTCGCCTATCGCACTCGCCCCTAGTTACAAGAAAGAGAAAGGAATCTCATCGTGAGAGAGTTAATATTACAGTACTTTTTAAAATAGCGGCTAACAGCGTGCCTTAGCGTCTAAAGCTAAAACATTAATCATACTTAATATTAACAAATTCACGACACAAAATATTTCTGTACGCATTCTAGAGCAAACCATCAAGATATTCCTAATTCGATCAGTCTTTTAACGCGTAATCTTATTAAATGTAAGTATTATGTTTTGGAACCGCTCCGAAAGGTCCATTGGATAGGTTCAACTGTACTTGTTTGGACTGAACTGAGGAAATAAACGGTGTAAAGCAACAAGAGAACGTAGCGACGTGATGTCGCGGGACGTGGTTCGCGGCGCGTGCGCACTGCGAGGCCAAGGGGAAGCTCGCCCGGAGCGCGCGCACGCTATGAACAACGAATGTAACAAAACATTATCTACATTATCTGTTATAGTTATTGCAAAATATGTGCAAAACGGTAAGCGTCTCATTACTTACGATACACTGACCTTATTCAACTTCGAAATATTTACGATGGTCTTGCACTTGTGATCTTTTTCATTGATGAAAACGAATATAAATCAACCGACACAACTATCCGGCGAAATGTTCGGTTAATGAAAAGCGGAACCTCGTCGAGCACACGTTACTGCTTCAAGCGTTTACGTATCGCTGCCTTACTCGCCATATCAATTATTATATGAAAATTATGTGTTGCGACGTGCTTGGGATCTACCCGGCGATAAGCTCTCAATATTTACAGAGTAGTAGAAAATTGACCACTTTTAAAGTTAAATTACAAAAATCAACGTTTATTCTGTTGTGCTAGAAAGGACAATACTGTTAGTGATCTTTCGAACTCGCCTGCGCGCCGCGGTGCTCCCGCAGACGCGACGCGCCTACTCCTATCCTGACTTGTCTATCTAGAGATGCCAATCAATAACAAAATACTTCAATAATATCTACCTTACTCGGTAAGGGACGTTCCATCTCTTAGGTATATCAATAATATCTTATTGCTAATACGGTCATCTCAAGTAGCCGAACGCTTGTAAAATGCGGATGATCTTACGTTATCATCGTCAAAATTTAAATCTGCAAGAGCAATATTAGAAGCAGTACCAGCCCGCTTGCATTATCAGATACAGGTTCTAGTTTGTGAGCAACGCTTTGAGGGGAACCGCCACATCTGGAGAACGGCTCAGTGTTCAGGTTGTTGGTCGGTTCTCTTCGAGGAGTTGCCGGCTGTAGTGGCGAGACCGAGACCGGTGGGGAAGTCCGTCGTCTGGCCTCGCCTCTACAACCATCAGCTAACGTAATTTAGGGGAAGGAAATTACATTAACTAGGTATATGGAAAGTGCGCGTTACATAAAATGGCTCGATTACTATGATGCATACTGAATTAGGACGGAAGTGAATCCTGGTACCGATTTCACAGCTGATTTGTTAAGCTTACATAGATATAACTTGCAAAAATTTATCTAAACTTTCCTAAGTTGAGGTCTGCGATTCGACCTCGCTCACGACGCTCGTCGCCTCGGTACGGTGAGAAGCTTACAAAGTGGAACTATTAAAAACTATACGGACAAAATTGATATGAATCGGCGTAGCCATTGCTTCTCATAAGCGTCTATCAGATACGATTACACTAACGCCCGATCGCGCGGACGATTCGAAGACGTTCAAAGTTTGTTTATGTTAGTAGGTACAATGAAAACAAAGGCTGAATCGGAAACGAGTGCTACATCGAACACACGGCGTGAGGTCGAGCCCGAAGGCGCCGGCGCGGGCACGGACCTAGGTCCAAGTCTCCACTCACCTAGACGATACATTAATACGAGTACCATAACATTCCATTCCATACAATGTGACAAACTGTGCTTATTGCTCGACATCATTTCGGGGAAATCAAATGATATCTCACAATCGGTACATAACGGATATTATTCTTTAATAGAGCTCTGTTTTAGAATTTTACAGATAGACAGTGATCTCGTCGAATACAAAAATAAGCTTTTAGAGTTTCTCAATATCCAAATATCTTACATTACACCACTAGTGAATAAAAAAAGAGCACGCTCACGGAACGATGCGTATCGGCAACGCGGTGCACGAGCGCGATCGTCTGTCGCAAATGAACGTCACTAAAGCTTCGGCCGCGCGAATACGAAACAGCGTCCGGACACGGTGTTGTGGAGGCACGGGCGGCGCTCGCGGTCAGCGCCGGGGCGGGGGCGGGCTCAGCAGCTCTGGGGGCAGCGGGAGCGGCGAGTCGTCCACCAGCGCCGGCAGCAGCGCGAGCGCCAGCGCGGGTCACACCGGCGCGGGTGGCGGCGCCAGCTCCGGCGGCCGCGGCGCCGCGCGTCCGTCCGACACCACCACGCGGTGCCCGTTGGGCGTCACCGCGTCCAACAACACGGCTGTATCCACCCCGACTTCTCCGCCGTCGTCCGGCCCGGGTCCGTTCCGGTGCCGCCGCCACGCGTGCTGTATCAACCGCGCGCAGTACTCCTCCCGCTGTCTCCAAAGCGTCGACGACACGGGCTCGTATCCGATCTCGTTCGGACGCCCCGGCTCCAGATCACCCGTCTCCTCGATCGGGTTCCCTTTCCGCGCGAAGAAGTCCTTCGTTAACGCGTCCAGGATGTCCACGCAGAACATGTTGTCACCTCGACAGATGGGGATGTCCATCGAGATGATCTTGTACTTGTTGGGCTTGTGGATCTGTAGCGGGGGTTCGAGAACGTCCAAGAATTCGGAAAGCTGGTCGTATCGGATGTATTGAGTGCCGTCGGGGTCGAACCGCTGCCAAATCTCGTAGTACATGTCGTAATCGTCATCTGTCAGACCCTCTTGCACATCCTCCGTCGCCTGAAAATGCAAAAAAAAAAATTAATTAAAAAAATTACATTTAAGTCTAAGGTATTGTTTCTCGAATCCTGTAAAAAATTACCTCGTACATCACATAAATGACACCACTGACGTGCATGCATACACAGAACACCTTACTTGCATAATCCTAAGTTCTAGTAATATATTGAATAATAAAAACAAACAAACAAAAGCATATCACTGACAGTAGTCATATTAATTCTTCGTTTTAAATGCTTTAGCTGCTGAATATTAATATATTTACAGTAGCAGCAATTCAAGACAAAAAATAAGTTTACCTAAAAGACAAAGGTAGGTACGTCTTGTCATTTACAGAGCAATTTTTATTAGATGTGATTTCAAACGGCTTCCTTACTAGACTGGGCCTGTATTGGGAAAATAGCAAACTCTAAGCTGTATTAATAAGTAATAAACAAAACAAACCCACCTGAGAGTAATTCTCGAGAATGACAGCGATGTACATGTTGATAACAATTAAGAAGGATATCACGAGATAGGACAGGAGGTAGGTGATGCCGATGGTCGCAGAGCCGCAGTTGCCCGGGTACCCTCGCTCGTTGTCCGGCAGATCGCATTCCTCTTCGTTGATGATGCCGTCTAACACCCCGTCCCAACCAGCTGATGTTGACATCTGTAATGGATGGGATGTTAGACACGGCAAAAATGTTCTTTCGATGCTGATAGGAATCACAAATGTCGACTTTAAAAGTAAACAGGTTTTTTCAAAATTATGAGACTTCCTTTCTTGATATTGAAAGATAGATTCTTGTAGCAATTGCTACGCCGTTGTTATTGCCAACACATAGTAATTGTTACGCGCGTCGTAGCGCCTACATCTTAGTCATTGCTACGAAAATTGCCATGTTTTGAATTGCTCGATACGTCGCTTGTAGCAATTAAATCGTAGCAAGTGCTACGCCGTAGCAACTATGAAGTAGTTGTTGCTAGTTTGTTGTAATTACTACACCCCGCCCGTAACAAACATGATATAGTTATTGCTACTCCGTAGCACCTACGACTTAATCATTGCTACGAAAATTAGAAATTTTGAATTGCTCGATTCGTCGTAGCGACTAAATCGTAGCATTGCTACGCCGTAGCAACTATGATGTAGTTGTTGCTGGGTCGTTGTAATTACACTACGATATGGTGATTGCTAAACCGTAGCAGAGAACACCCTAGCTTTTAAATAGCAATAGTGGTCGAATTAAATTGCGTGCAAGAAATGTAACAATACTCACTTGAAATAGTAGAATCATGCTCTGCACGAACGTCTTGAAATTATACACATCGTCAAGACCGCCCTTGTCTTTGACGTGCATAAAGAATGACATTCCGAATATCGCGAAAATGAACATAACCAGGAACAACAGTAGGCAAATATTGAAAAGGGCTGGCAGTGACATGGCTAGCGCGAACAGCAACGTTCGGATACCCTTGGCGCCCTTCACGAGTCGTAGGACCCGTCCTACTTTAGCTACTCTTACTACTCTCAATAGAGTCGGCGATACAAAATATTTCTCAATAAGATCACTCAATACCAAGCCTGGAACAAACGGAAATATGTTAATTACGACATAAATAACTTGATTTAAAAAATAAAGAATAACCGACTTCGAATCCGTTAGTTTTAAACATTATTTTTAAGTTACGTTTACGTACGAGATAAATATGAATCCCTCAGGAATATATTTTTATAGGATCACCTCGGGATAAACCTCTATACAACTGCAAAGAGTAATCCAAATTGGTCCATAAATGACGGAGAAATCGACTAACTGCTAGTTAGTCGATTTCTTCTTTTTTTTGTGAGTTTCACAAAGAAAATATCGGGTATGTATTTGCGGCGTACAATTTGTTTTTATTATATATTATTAATATAGAGAATATTTCGTGTTTTAATTACACACAGTCAAAACCCAATATTTTTTGACGGACAAAGATATTTTGAAAAATACGAATACTTACTAAGAATAGAGAACATGACAACAACGAAATCGAATAGATTCCACGGCTCCACGAAGTAATGATATCGTAAGGCGAATATTTTCAATAGGCACTCTGAACTGAATATCACTATGAATAGAGCATTGAGATAGTCAAGCACTTGGCTAAACGCCTCCGCTTGCTGGTAATGATCTAAAGTCATCGTCAGCATGTTGAATCCGATGAACAACATTATTATCATGTCGAACTTCTTGTCTGTTACTATCTCGAACACTATTGCTTGGGGACGCCACTGTCAACAAAATAAATATTATTACATTTGGTAAACGCAGTTCGTTTTAGCTAAAATTCATCATCAGCATATGCTGTTAGTTCTATGCTGGTCGTAGACCTCGCCTAATTTACGTCATAGTATTCTTCATCGTCTTCAACTCCCATATCAAAGCTTTTTTTATTTACAGTTATTGACCCAGCTATCTCTATAGCTAATGTACATACATATATGTCACAAGTTTCATATTGAAATTTTAAAACATGGTCACAGTAAAATTATAATTTGTCTTGAGACTCATCCTCATTTAAGAACAACTCATTGCTTGGTAATAGCAGTGGTAATAGGTATTTCCAAACCGCAAATTATTCTGGCTTAATTGTATTCAGTTAATTGTATTATATGGGAATAAAACATCTTAACGCAGTACTTTTACACTGCATTACCTAAAGGATCTCAAAAGAAGTACATCAAACCGTCACCAAATGGCTCGTCAAAATAACGGCGTGAAAAACATAACCTATACGATACATGGATCGTTTTTACATAATTCCTATTATATACATGCATACCTTCGGTCTCGGGATTGCTTTTAACGGCTTCTTCGACCCCATTTTCTTCATCGCATTATAGTATTTCTTCTGGTCTTCAGTCATGAACATCTCAAGACTGCCACCTGCTTTCTTCTTCTGTTCATTGAAGTTGTCAATAATTACTCCTATGAACAGATTAAGAGTGAAGAAGGAACCGAATATAATGAAGAACACGAAGTAGAGATACATATAGATGTTGGTTTCACGGATTGGTTGGCGTCCCACCTGTAAGAGGAAAAGTTATTTTAGGACAATCTACGTGACTTAATAATCCAATGAGACAAATGATTGCCGGTCTCTAAGTAAAGTGCTATTTCCTAATAAGAATTTACATATTTACGCAATGCAACAGTGCTACTACGCTTCGTAGCTTTTTTCGTAGCTCTTTGGTAAAAAAATAATATTTTTTTGTAACAAAGTGCCCCACTAGCGAAAGAAAGTACGCAGAAAGGAGGTGCTCGTAACGAGCAACAAGACGGATTTTGACGTTTCATGCTCGCTGCGAATGGTACATTACACCCCGTAACGCTGGTCAGCACCCACCTTTATAATGTCTACTAGCACTAGGTTTTGATGTTACTTTTATATTATTATTTCGCAATGGATTTCTGTATTTACCTCTCGCGAATCAATCGCGTCATTCATAATCTGAATCCATCCTTTGAAAGTGGCCACTTGGAAGAGGCATAGGTATGCTTTACCGACGTGGTCGAAGTTCATTGGCGAGTTTTCCCAGGTGTAGTTTTCAAGTACACACGCATTCTTGTCTGGGATGATCTCGTGGCTCAGTGTTGTGTGATTCATATCCACACACTGGAATAATAGGTGAATAATAGGATTAGTTATACTCCACGACCAATTTAAGCAGAACCGTTTAGCCGCTGCCGATTGAGATTGTAGAGGTGCTTTCTTGGTAGAGTAGAACTAAGGGTAGTATGTTGGGAAATATTTTTTTAAGGAAGGAATCCACTAAATAGAACTACTTAATTCTAGTAAACTTTAATTAACATTTGATTAAATGTTAATACACCTACATTTATACTGCCAAAATACCCTGAAGTAACCAATACCCATCCTCTGTTATGTTTTCACGGTGCTGACTTCATTTATTACATATTTAGAAGGTTCTTATTCTAAGGTTGAAGTTGCCACATCGAAATACTTAGACATATATCTATTAAAGTTAAAATGAATACATACCTTGAAGTACTTTCCAGCGAACAGTTGTACGCCCATAATGGCAAAGATGAGCCAGAATATAAGACATACGAGCAGCACGTTGAAGATAGAAGGTATCGCCTGCACTAAGGCGTTCACTACCACCTGTGGCGGAAAATATGCCGTCAGACCACAGTTGTAGAATTCAATTTTGAACATAGGTACACAGATTTAATGGCATTAGCCTTGCGTACAGTATTTTGAAGAAGCGTGTGATGCTAAGTCATTCTCGACAAGATTCATTAGTTGATCACATCTATAAGGTAAGTACATAACAAACATACAACATTCAGACGTACACAAAACTGAAAGCCTCATTGAACATAAAGGGGAAGCAGCATTTCACTTACCGAGTCCTCAAGATAACGTTGAACAACGACAAGAAGAACAAAATCTAGGTGATAAATATTTTTAAACTTACGCAATCTGAACACATAATTATAAGTACTATTTAACGGGTATTTATTTCTACATTCCACTCACTAAGATGGCGAAACGACTTCGAAAACCAAAGGATGTAGTGCCCTTGCAAGTTCCTGCAGTCTACAAGATCGATTGCAGCTGCGGGCGTTCCTGCATAGTCCAGACTGAACACACGGTCGCAGAAAGTGTTAAGGAACACACAGCGGTTCAAAATTCACAAGTGAACAAGTTGGCACGTAGTAGACTCAGGACCCAATCATTGGTTTGAATTACACAAACCGCAACTCATCTGTAATGAAAGGCTGCAAGCAAGTGCAAGCAAAAGAATAGTTCGGGAAGCGAATGAAAATAAAAAATATCTTATTTTCAATCGTGAAGACGGGTTCAAACTCTCTGCGGCGCGGACACTGTTAGTGTTGTGTGTCGTCCAAGTGCGCAAATGACATGCCTAGTGTCGAAAACCAAGTGAGGGGAGTTACAAATAAACCTGCCTCCGCTTCGCAGACGCCGTAGTTCCAGTAGGTACTCAATCATACCGTAACCTGTTGAAACTCGGGAAAAGGAGGTGAATAAACGCGATAAATACCCGTTAAACCGTACTTATAATTAAAATCTAGGTGCAAAATCTAAATTAGCATTCTGAGAAAAATAAATCTAAAATAAATCTATTGTACTAGCTATGGAAAACGAAAACGACTACGAAATTGTTTTAGAAAAGAAGAAATTAATACATCCCAAAATAATACCAATTACCGATTTCTAAAAGAGAATTATAACAAACAGTGATGATACCAAGCCATTCCCATGGGTGCCATCGACGATTTCGAAATGATTTTCTAAAAGATTGACGATAAAATAACTACAGCCAATGGTGTCGAAACAACTCTTCAAAGTTAAAAGATTGGGGTTGATTGATGATGCAAAGATGGGATTGTCAGGTGTCGATTGAAGAAGTTGTTAAGATGTGAGAATGAGAGTGTGGAGCGTGTAATGTGTGGAGTGGAGGGATGGGGGGAGCCGTCAGAGTACGTACCCTCATGCCCTGCATACGGCTCATGGCTCTGAGCGGACGCAGAGCCCGTAGCGTTCGCATCGTTTTGAACGCCTGAATGCCTCCGGCGCCACAAAGCGCTGCTACGAAGTTTATAAGCGAGACCTGATGACATTAAGGGTAGCATTTTGAGCACATTAAAGATATACATGGATCCTATTATATTGAACAGCTGCACCTAGACCTAACTCGTTTCATAGTCATTGAACAGAATTTTTCAATTCTGTTGCTGCACCAAATTCCAGATTTTTTACGACTGGGCAATAGTAGTGTCGATACCAATCTTTATATCTAAGATTAGTGAAGAAGACAAACAACCGAATATAACAAGACTATCGGATATATCGTTTTTGGAAGACTAGGTGAACTAGATACCTAACAAAAAACTTAAAGGGTTAAAGGCAAAAAAGATATAAGACAAAATCAAAGCTAACAGCTGCATAGAACATTTACAGCACCCACGTTTTCGATAAAAACGTAACATTGCTTTACATGTGGAAAACAACACAGAATGAATAAAGAGCACAGAGAAAGAGATCTTACATGCACTTATAAGACCTAATTGCAATAAATAAAGAGGAATTCATTGCGGGACTGTGGTTATAGTAACACAAAAGCAGGAACCACAAAACAGTTACGACACCGAGAGCTCGAGCGAGGCGAGGCTGTTTGGGTTCCTCACTGCCCGGACATCGAACAGACAAAGCCGAACGCTTGTTGCGCTGCCCATCGAAGGATGGTTCCAATCGTCAATGAGCATCGCAACGATACCGACACAGATAGCATGACAGTGGGCTACGCGCGTACTCACGCGCATGCCCTCCCATCTGGAGACCGCGCGCAGCGGGCGCAGCGCGCGCAATGTGCGCATTGAACGGAACGCCGGGATGTCATCGGCACCCGCCATCACCGCGCCGTGGTTTACGAGCGACAACTAATATGATATCATCATATAGATATTGCGTTAGACTAATTATTTTAGACCTTAATTTAATAAAAACTCTTAAATACTCCATTTCACAATCGAAAGGTAGCTCAAGCCAGCTCAACTATAACTTTCACTAAAACATTGAATCTCAAAATCTGCTATCTCAGTCTGCTCAAAAAACTGATTCGATCGTGTAAGAAGCTTTCATCTTTACCTACCTACATTATCTTACGTATAAACATTTGATAACCTGAAAAAGATCTGTTAGTACTTTCTCCTTACCACGTCTTATTCGAGTTTCTTACTGTACTATCTAGATTTTTCAATATGAAAAATCTAGATAGTACAGAAATACATAGTAAATTCTATGAACGGTAAGTCGTACTTACCATTACAATAACAAAATCTAGCCAGCACCACGCGTTCGTGAAGTACTTCTGGAAACCCAGAGCGAGCCACTTTATCAACATTTCAATGAAGAAGATGACAGTGAAGATACGGTCCATATAATATAATATATCTTGAAGAATAGGTCGGTGTGGTAAATGTACATCTTCTAAGGCCTGCAAAGAACATTTACTTTATTAGAGGTTTGAACAATAAGACGTATAAATTGTTTTTGTTTGTAGTTCTTACCAAAGCCAAACTACTGAGCAAAATCATTGTAATCACAGCCGTTTCGAAGTAGGTGTTCTCGATAAGTCTGAATGTCTTCAGTCGCAGAGTGCCCCATCCTTGCCAGAAAGGAGACTCATCATCTCCGGCCAGGAATGGGAAACGCTTGTAACATGGTTCTGGGAAACACTCAGCAGGCGAGTCATCTACCACATCCTCGTCAGCTTCAACCTTGATATCCTTCAGACCGTCTAACTTGCCATCATCTTCCTCCTCTAGCATTTCTGTTGACAAACATTTTAATTTTTGCTAAAGATATTCGTTTAGTTTATTATTACTTTTGTTATAATGAGTAAACAAGTTTACCTTCTTCTAAGCCTAATTCTTCTTTACTGGTATCTTTCTTTTCTTCTCCGTCTATCGTATCTGCTGATACTTTATGACTTTCATCCTTGAACGATCTTAGCTTATGGCTTCCATACGATTTTTGACTTATTGTGTCGTCATCCTGAAATTTTGCATATAAATGAATAAACCAATTCAGTTTGCAATGTTTTGGTTAACTTGTTTTTTGATTTATTACCTGTATAGGGTATCCATGATGGTTCATTTCACAATCTAATCGGTTATCTCTATGATTATCTGTTATTGCATTTATATTATTCATAAGTATCTTGCCTTTTTTGTATTTATTGTCACCTGAAATCAGTAGATTATTAGTTTTCCTACCTATGAGTGTAAATCGCTCTATTCTATTGTTCGATTATGGTCTGTTACCTGGTATCGTGAATTCCATTCCATCTCCTATAGCTACTTCTACTTGGTCTTTGAGTTTCTTGTCTTTGTACAATACAGCGTCATCGAGATCTGTTCCGAGCTCCAGTTCGTTGTCGACCCGTTCTGAAGAAACACACCGACCACACAGAGCCGCCTTTAAGCCTACATGTGGCGTGATGTGTCCCACAGTGCGTTGTAGACCACACGGCGACAGGGTCCAAGCATAGAATCAGACCAGGATAAATGAAATTGGGCTCTTTCGACAAAAACGCGATACCGAGTTAATGCAAACAAAACTTAATGAACTGTATATTTATTTTTTCTTATTTTTGTAAACCGCGAAACACTATAGAAGTCAATAGAATATCCAGTGAGTTTAAATATATTTATATAGAGTACAAAATCAAATAAACCATGTTTTATACGTTATTGAATTATTAGAGAGTTAAAAAACCCCTACTTTGAGACTCATTTCACAATAATCATGTTATACTATTGAGATATTTTATAGCGACAATCTAGACAATTTAACCATTCATACAAGAAGCACCTACGTAACAGATAACCAAGTCATCCAGTTAGATGTACATAATTTGGTATTAGGTTTACAGGAGTAATAATAACAGAAGCTGAAAACGATCAAAGCAAAACGCCAGATTATTAGAATAAATATTTATAACGTATTAGCCATATTTTACATTACACCAACATCGTTTTATGATATTACACGATTAACACGTCAAACATGCAAAACACAAAAGCAATAGATACAGATGACGATAATATCCGGATTGTTAACAAGCTAGTTACACAATCAAATGAAAAGGATGAACTCAAAACACATACATAAAAGTACAACATCGAGTATATGAGCAACTTCAAATCAACATAAATACAAGGTCTGATCTACACTTGGAATGCTAGGTCGCAGGCAACGCACAGTGAACCACATAATATTACAAATTAATGAAACAAATACCATGCTTTATTATTTATTTGTTTCAAATCATGCTAGGACGTCAATAAACATGTTATTTCGAAATGGCCAATATGGAGCATGGACGGTCTATGCTCTATTTTCTCACAGTGAATCATCATCAGCCTAAATATTATTATTCTGTTAATAAAGCGGGTAATGTAGGTAGTTTATTTCATATCTACAGGTTATATTTTACAACAACATCAATACAACACACATGCCACAGCATTCTGGCAAAGACACACATCTTACCGGGTGCATGGATGGCTATCTGATTGGTCAGCTTGTTTTTGAGAATTTTCAAGAAGTCTGCTATGCTTTTCTTCACCCAATCCGTAAACCTAGATATTCTGTTGAATGCCTCTGCTATTTTGTTGGTCTCCTGGTCCGCAGTTGGAGAAGACAAACTTGATGAACCGAAATTTGACAGTAACAGGGCCAAGAAGAGGTTAAGAACCTGAAATACGAAACATTTGAAATCTCTGAAGCGGGGTCGGAAGGATTTAGTAGGACATCTCCTTTTACATTTATTCATAGAAAAGATCAATGATAATACGTGCTCAAAATATCATCATCATAAAAATAAAATCATTTATTCATCACAGATTTCGTAGGATTTAATGGTTGTATCTTACAAAACAATTTTAGTTAACGCAAAAACTGATCACAGTTATATATAGAGTTGTAATACTGACCACAAGATTGCCAATGACGACTGTAGCTAAGAAGAACGGTATACAAGACACGTCTCCTACCAACATGCAGTCCCACATGCTCTCTATCCATTCTCCGCACAACACTCTGAACACAATCATGAAACTGTGCATGAAATCTGTGAAGTTCCATCTCGGTAGGTCGCCCTCGGGGAACAGATCCACGTTATCTGGTGTAATAAATGACATATTAGTTGATAGAATAGCAGCAAAATAATTCAAAATTATATAGAAAGCAAACTGTACTACAGTGTTTATTATATTCGAGTTGTTTAATATGACTTTTACAGTGAAATACAAATAACACATAAAAAAACTTCAGTTAAAACAATACTGGTACAGAGCCATATTTTCACAATTCAGATTATATCTTAGTTGTAATGCTTAATTGTAGGAAAGCGATAGTGTAGCAATTGGCACTCTAAGCTCCAATTATTTTTTGTTTAGTATTGAATTTTATATCCACAAATAGTATGTAGTATGGAGGAGTATTTAGTATGGGATTATCGTAACGTTGCAAAAGCGGTAACATTTCATGCAATTAAAATTGTCTACATACTCTGCGATATCAGACCTACATATACTGATATTCAACTTTACATTGCAACATGCAGAATGTAAAACTAGATTCTATATTACACGACTCCTAAAAATTTATAAAAATGTTTAGCAATCAAATACTATGAAAAAAAAAACAAACTTACAAAGAATCGAACCATATCAGCTGGTAATGTCAAAGGAAAATGTAGTCGGAAAGATGTAGGTAAGTATTCGAAGCTAGCATAAAAGTCTCACAAGTGAGGCGCCTTCTGAATATTAGGGCTTTAAATGTTTTAGGATATTAGGCTCACTTGGAAGGGACACATCAAATTTCAACACTAAAATGGAGCACAACAGTGTGACGCACATAAACACAATATACACTATTCAAACAGGGCGGCGAGTCCCACTAAACTGTGAATCAATGCAGGCAAACTGACCAAAGTAATTACAATCTAATTGAATCACATTTTAGGCATTCTACAGATGTGTTCCAACTTGGAACATTTTTTTTCAAGCAAAATTTAGAATAGGCTATCAAATAGCATAGCAAATTCATAAGTGCGTAGCTTAGAAATTGCTGAAACACATCGTGATCAAATGGGCCCCGCCGCCTTACCGTCAACAGTTAACATTTTTCAAACACCAATTTACATGCAACACTCCCACCAATTTACACTTACCCACATAATTTTTCCCGAATAGTTGCATACCCATCACCGCAAATATGAAAATAATGATGCACAATACGAACGTCAGATTGCCCAAGGCACCCATTGTCCTACCCATTATAGAGATGAGTAAATTAAGTGTCGGCCATGACTTTGCCAATTTGAATACTCGAAGCTGCAATTACAAATTGTGATACAAGGCGTCACACAAGCTCGCTTACCGGCGCTTCACCTATGCTACTGCGGGTTCCCTCGAAACCCTAACCACTCACATCCTAAACTATGATACTGAGTGGTTCAGGGTTTCTGATTATTATGGACTAGGTTTAGCGAATGTGTGCTTGAACCTAGGATGTGCACTGACTTGTTTCTGAATGAGTGGGATATATGTCATCATCATCATCTAACGTGAGAGCTTTTGGACATTTCTTTCACATTTTTAATAAAATGTACAAGTTTTTTGTGCCTATCGAACACATAGATCCCATCAGTTTATCTGATGCTTAAGATTACCCTCGGGAAGCGAAGCTGCAAGTCAAGTCTATGTTACTGAAGGCAAAGCTTATAGTCATGATTGAAAGCTGCGTGGCATAGCTTTATAACGTGTTCCCTTTGGCTCGCTTCGATATCGAGCAGAGTCGGTATAAAGCCACAGCATGGTTTCGAATTGTTCTTTATGAAAAAAATGTTAACTCAAAAGCCCGGTGTAAAGATTTCTGTTGTGTAAAGCTGAATAACCATGAAGCTTATTTAATTCGAGATGCTAAATATTCTTTAAATAAGTATAAAACCTCTATAGTCCATCCCGATTGTCTTACCCCAATAATTTTTCCCGAATAGTTGCATACCCATCACCGCGAATATGAATATAATGATGCAAAGTACAAAGGTCAAGTTCCCTAAAGCTCCCACTGTCCTACCCATTATGGATATTATAAGGTTTAGCGCCGGCCAAGACTTGGCCAGTTTAAATACACGTAGCTGAAATCACATACACGTTTAGGAATTACATTCATAAAGGACCAATTAAGTTAGTAGAAGGAAGAATTAGAGTTACTGAAATGAGATAGTTGACAAATGAAAGTATATCAAGTGTCTGTCGTATGATATACTCGAGTGATGTTATGGCGAACCACTTTATGATACCAATATAATCAATGTTCATGTTTATAATGTAGACAGAAGTAGGAAAGATGATAGAGGTTATGTGAATAGTGTTAGTATAAAAGTTACTCACCAAACGAAAGGAACGCAATACAGACAAACCCTGAACTCCTTCCAATCCCAACTCCAATAGTGATAAGGCCACAATTATAAAGTCAAATATATTCCATCCTTCTTGAAAATAAAACTTTGGGCTCATTGCTATTAGCTTTAACAACGCTTCAATACCGAAAGTCGCTGTGAAAAACTGAAAATATAAAAAAGTTTATAGGAATCATGTAGCCATCGTCGCGGATATTAATGGACCACTTTATCTCTCTAAGGACTCTATACGCGACGATAACTGTAGCACATTCAATCCAATTGTAAGTAAGTACTTACAATCGATAATAAAGTAAAGGAATTGACATATTGATGCATAGCATCTATAAGGTATACATACTTATGTATACCTTGTAAATACTATGCATCAATATGTCAATCTACACAAAATTTGAAAAACAAAAATAATAGAGGTATAAAAAACAAATAGAAAATAGGATTCTCACGCATAAGATAAGTAACAAACATAAAAAATATCAAATATTTGAATATAATAGTACAAATACTGGAACGTATTGTAGATATACTCACGTAGTTTCCACTCTTGAGCGCTCTATCCATATCTTTGTCCATATCGTGGTGATCGAGCGCCATGAACAACGTGTTCACGACGATACACAAGGTAATGAACAACTCCACGAACGGATCGAACACCAACAAGGCGACGTACTTCTGAAACTCCAGCCACAACCAACAGCAGTCCCACACACAGAAGAAGTCTATGGCCTTCATCCCAAACTCGAGGAACCGCTCTTTGAACGTCGGTCCGTCCTCATCGTCTTCCGCTGTTGGGAAGTAGTACACTGACACTGTTGCGTCCCGTTTACCAGCAGGGTGCGTGTGTATGTGTTGAGAGAGAGAAATATTTTTGTTAGTATTCGCTCATTATTGTTTTAGAGTTTTACAATAAAAGAAAACTTGTATAGATATTTCAGCCAAGGATTGTATCCAGTGGCGTAGCTAGGTGGACAAGGGCCCCGCTGCATAGAGAAGGAATCGGGCCCTCACCGCCCCTCTTTACAGTTTCCACGTAGCAATGAACATCATACATCAGAATAGATGCAAAGTAAGAGCGAATGAAAAATTAACTAAAAAGTTGACGGGTGGAATAGTCGAATTGATCTCACGACCGTCAAGGGCGTCAAGCACGTGAGCTTATCGCTGATACAATGTGCTACGGACGTACTCAACCAAACTACCAAATAACAATAACAAAAAATAGGGAATTCCGTGATTGTTGATGTTCATTTAAAATAATTAAAAACACTTATGAGCAGGCTTGAAGCCTAGCTTTGGAAGCTGGCTGACACTATCTTTTCAAAGCTTAGATTAGAGTAGAGGGCCCCTTGAGCTCCAGGGCCCTGGTGCACTGCACCGCCCAGCCCTACGATAGCTACGCCACTGATTGTATCGATTCTTTTATTGGAATTTCAAATCTTAAATTCTATTGTAAACACCAATATCCATATTTTTTGTAATTTTGTATGGTTGTCATTTATCATCATCATGGATGCATAAAACTGGTGGCATTCAAAGATGTGATGGTAAGCATCAAACCATTCAAACTGGGTTACACCTTAGTGCTAGGTATTTTGTGCAAATCAAACTCAACTTCAATACATTTGCGGTGGACGCACGCTCTCGAACTCAGCGTGAAGCTTTACGTAACTACTTCGATTACATCGTATTGTTTCATGGATGAAATTTAACTAATATAACGTTACACAAGATCCAGTTTCAATCAAAAAATATGAATATCGTGATCGATCCAAATTACTGACAAAAGCAATCATAAAAGCGATATAATTCAATGTTAAAGCGTTACTCAGAAAAGCGAAATCTTTGATAGGTACCTAATCTAAGATTTCGTTTAATATTAGCAATAAACATTTCCTAGAAGTACATATTGTTCTTAAGCTTTCCATTACACTATCTAGCATTTAATCTACTTATATGTATTTAATTATCAAATACAACTAGTGCAAATAAAAAAGATAACATTTATGTTTTGTGTTCGTGCGCATAATGAAAATGTAATCTACATATATAGTGATAAGTATGTAGGTAAAAAACAAAAGCTAGCATGGAAGTGATTTTCGTGGGTAAATAGATAGGATAATATAGCAGGACAAAATTGTGGATAATGTTCGTATATGAACAGGGTGTCTCACGAAATCGTGTCCATCAAAATCAACGTACGATTTTCAAACACATCCAATTCTAAATTGGTTTAATACTTGTTAAAAGCTATGTTAGTGCGGTAATGTATGCTTTGTAAATTGTAGTGGAGAAATATCTTTATTAACTGCGATCAAATTTGAGTTTCGATATATTGATAAAAATATTTCTTTATTGTGCTTATCAACTATTTTATCTCAAGCACGATCTTGCATTGAATAAATGACATCCACAAATAATTAAACTTTGCCAATTATGCTTTTCTTTTGCATAATGAGCAAATACCTATGTGTTTCGTGTCAAGTGTTTTGATTGTGTTTTTGTTGTTTGTTATGTTTTGTTTAAGCAATATTACAGAATAGATCAAACATCAAGGAATGCAACAAGACAGCGTTGTCACAAGAGGCGACGAACATTCATATTTAAAATTAAATTGTTTGTCTTACCGTTCTGGTCGCTAGCTCTACTTTGTCTTCCTGCTTGCTCTATTATCTCATTCAGTACCATTACATCTGAAATAAATTGCTGTTTCATCAACACATTAACGGTACAGTCGATGGACTTAAGTCTAGACATAAATGCGCGGTTCTATACTTTATTAGTCTAGGTACGTATACACACCGAAACGGCAGAACTCTTTTTTTTATGTCTATTTTAATTTTGACCGATGAATTTGACATTTCTTAAGATACAGTGATTGTATTTATTAGAAGAAGTGAAGATGTGTTCTAAGATGGAGCACGCTTTACCAGAAGGAAAGTATCACCCTAGATTTGAAGGTTGTACTACGACGGGAAAACAGACGCAGGAAGCTTATTCCTTGCGCCTCTTTGGCTCGCTTGTTTAATGCTTTATTTATAAGAATAAAGCATTTTTGTTAATTGATTGGTTTAAAATCTTCTTTTCGATTGGTTATTTGTCTATACATCCATTCGCTCCAATTGCTTTAAAGTGCTTTAATGCTAATGTTTATCTTGTTACTGGTTAATGAACAGCCAGTGAAAGTGCTATTAGTGGTAGAAAATGTTTAGAGATATTTTTGTAGATAATAAACAAGAGAAACATTTAACTTAAAGTTAGACGTTAGTAGAGAACTTAAAGTTTACAATTGTTGACATAAAGTACATTCGCTAAAATGTACATTTTTCTCAATAATGGTACGGTACATACCCCTCATATCAACTACGTTGGGCTGTTGCGATGACTCTATGAATGGATTGTCGCCGGTTGGCTTCAGCACTTTTCCTGCCTCATCGGTACACTCCGTCGTACTCATATCCTGGAATTAAGAAACAGAAACGTGAATTGAATGAAATTAATTGTAGTAAAGTCAACTATCCAGCTCCGACTAAACATGCTTAAACAGCTCCCTAAAATAATGGGTCAAAAACTTTATAATAAGCTCCCTCTAGAATTGAAAGTAATTAAAAACGAAAATCGGTTTAATATAGAATTACGAAATCTCTTACTTGACAAAACGCTGTATAGTATCAAAGAGTTTTTAGAAAACGACTAAATAAATAAAATAAATAAAATAGCCTTTATTGCTGAACTAATTTTTACAATGTTTTTTACAGTTTTCTTACAAATAAATTAAGTATCGGTAAACGGTCGTTTCTGTATTTCAGCTTGTCTTTCGACATAGGCCTCCTCTAAAGATTTCCACTCTATTCTATCTTTCGCTATGCGGGACCATATTGGACCCGCCACTTTTCTAACGAGAAAACGACTACAGTCAGTTTAATGTCAAATCTTCTAAGTTACCTGACGTCCTCGTAGAATCACCTTATCTATATATTTATTTATTTATACTTTTTGCACGAAAAACATAACACAAAACTTATTCTAGAAAATTTAAACAAAGGCGAACTTAACCCTAAAAAGAGTTCTCTTCCAGCAAACCTTATTGGGAGAGAGAGACCAAGTGAAAAGAGAAGTGGGTACATGTGCATAAATAAAATAAAAAATAGACAAAATATTAAATTTTAACTTAATATATAGTGTAGTGTAGATAATAGTGATAGGTTTAAGAACCTTAGATTAAAGCATATTTTTTATACTTTCTCTACTGCCCCTTTACAGCAAAATTGTTCTACATTACCTATCTCTATTGTATCTATATCGTGTTTGACGAGTCATAGTCTCATAATTTAATTTTAGTTACATTATTGTGATTTTATTATGTGTATGAAGTATTACAATAAATTATCTGAATCTATTTGTTGGTTTATTTTTCCGCCGCTCCTGTCTGAATAATGCTGGGATAAAGTCTTTTTCGGCCCCTTATGGTATCACAGTACCGGTCTTTTTCTATGTATTATTTCTGTGTATTGTCCAGCATTATTTATTATTTGTATTTCTTTTTGTAATTCTTTACAATATGATTCTTAAAGTCATTTAAAACGGGATATTTACCATGATTTGATTTTTGAGTTATCCAATATTTCGGCACAGTTTCATGGTAAATATCCCGTTTTAAATGACTTTAGTGTTAATAACGATGATAGTTTTAAAAGTTTTAATATGTTTCTTGTAGTATGTATACTTACCTATTATTGTAATATTTCGTGTTATGTGTTATGTTGTATGGTTTCAAATAAAATTATTCCGAATTAAGTGTAATGTGTAGTTAGAACAAGGAAATAACAAACGAGAATAGTAGTGAGAAGAGATCTTACATATTCTCTGAGCGGTCTTGAGGCAAGCGAGGAGTCCTGTCGAGGCAGAGGATACGCGTGTGGCTGTGACGTCACGCTGTGGTTCCTCGAGGCGGACCTGCCTCGCAGTCGAGCCTCCTTCGTCTGCGCTTTGCCCCCGAGCAGGTCGCCGTGAGACGTGTAGGAGAGTCGCGACTGGTGCGACGTGTAGGATGAGTGTCTTGAACCTGAAAGGTTTTGAAATTGATTAAAATACTAAATAAATAATAAAAATATTTATTTAGAACATGTTTACTATCATATGTATTCAATATGTATCTATAGGATCATAGATACATATTGAAACGATGACACTACCGAAGCTTTACAAACTCTGTGGTAATGTCAACGCCCAACTCCTAGATTTCTTAATAAATTAAAAATTACATACAAATTACTAACTAATATTTAGTAGTTAATTATAACTACATATATGTACCTAAAAGTACTGAGATTTTCTGTCTGCCTTTTTTCGTTTTGCTCATCATCATCAGCCTATGTAAGTCCACTGCTGAACATAGACCTCCTGTAATGAGCGCCATAGCGCCTTGTCTTCAGCTTGCCGCATTCAGCATCAGTCTGCATTGTACGTTTGCTTGTTTTGCTCAAAAGTCAAACTATTGGCACACTTTTGCGGTGGAGAAAAATGAGCATTTTTTTTTGCATGTACGTGTTTTTTGTTGTCACGCAAAAAAAATCCTATAGAAACTTTCAGCCTAAGATCAGTATCTGAATTTTCCATAGGTCCATTCGGGTCCTGGATCTATATTTTGTATCATAATAAACCTACTCTATTACTTCTATATCGAAGAATATACGTGCAAAATTGGCTTTAAAATAAACCCTTTTCTCTATTTCATACTCTACTACTTTAACTTATTTGATGGTTTTAAGTTTTGATCACTGTCTCTAAAAATATTTATGTATACATTTCAGTTCACTTTACAGAAAATAGTATTCTCTTTCAATCATAGAAATACTTGTGTTAGGGAACCCTGGTCTACCTTATCCAATCCAAGGTTTGAATGTTGAATACAGAAATTTGACAATAATTAAAAACAAATTTGTATCAAATATGCCAACAACTAATTCATTGGTTGAATATGTGTGCTAATAACCGGTTGAACTATATGGGCACACATATCTACCGCAATGCGGATGATAACTCGTTTACATAATAAACATTAGGTAGACATCTTGATAGTTTATGCTATTCACAACATGTATTGTAGGTAGCTAGAGCTAAGTAGGTGCAAATATATTTATTATCTGTTTTTGTCGATGTTTGGGTAGATACTGCAATGATAATTTTGCTAAGTCATTACAACACAGCAAGTTGGTTTGTTTATCATCAATTTGAAGAGTCATGCTAGCGTTGGAAGATTTACGAGTTGGTAATCTTAAGACACATAAGTAATATAAAAACCCATTATTGGTAGTATTTATATTTAAGTCTAGAAAAGGCATGGATAAGCTAAATACTTAGTTTATGAATCCCAGCAAAATGGGAGAAAGAGGTAAGTTGTTAAAGTGCCTCGTTGTAGTAGTAGGAAGTATAGAAACTATGAAAAGAGGATTTAATCTTAAACATAAATAAATTGGACAGGCCGAACATCTCAAGAGGCGCAAATATGCGGGTTTCAACAGAGTCTGTGCACTTGCTCCCCTGCGTTGCGCTAGATGCTCACCATCTCTCGGGACCACACGCTCAGATATTTAAAAAAACGAGAGCCTCGGTACCTCACGGACCTAGGGTCTCTCTAGCATCTGGCGCAACGCATCAGTACTCCAAAACAGCGGGGCAATGCAGCCAGCGTCTTGGGAACGCTTTCGTCTGGTATTGGTATGGATAAGTTGAACTACCTTTAGATTGTTTGTAAGAGTCTGCAGTTAGCTCAATTATTTCAATTGTAAATACTAGTTCTATTTTTTGACTGTTACTTTCTGTTTTAAACATACGAATATAATGTTATTAAGCTAGATACGACTTCTTACTAATAAAATATAAAATACCTAGCAATACTACGTTCATAAATTTAAATAATAATCTGAATAACAACATTATATCATGTCATGAAGTTAAAAAAAGACTTATTTATGTTCTAAATAAATTGTTGGTTGAACGATTGCCTATTCAAAGCAATGCTAGGTAATTAGTCATAAAACTTAACTGACAACACAATGCATGTGACATCGGTACTTACCTAGATTAGCGTAGTAAACTGGAATAATAATAGCACCGTTTTCCTCTGACATCGGAGTTACTGCGTTGGAATCATCGGCATAAGGTAGATGTTCCTGTGCATCCAAATACGTTGACAGGACAAGTGGCTTCCGGTCCGCTCCCGGAGGGTACCGGTTCCTGCCGTTTGGCCTCAACGTCATCTGGTGAGAGCCTCTCGAACCTCGCCGCAAATTGAACGGAGAACCAGGCAGTGACAATGAAGCCTGCAGCATATATTTACATTACAAAAGAACCAATTTATAATCATTCCATATCAAATTCAATTCACTATGTAGTCACAATTTTCCTCAATTCAGATCGTGTGGGTAAACTGCTTTTCTATTTTTTCTAGGTATTCTAAGAACCGGTTGCAGAGGCTTTTTTCGTAAACCTTATTAGGTTCCTACAGTATTTATCTTTTACAATGATTACTTAATTACTTTCATGTGCTGATAAACAAAAAACAAAGAAAGAGGTGTGAGAGAGTGAGAAAGTATTTGTGGAGGTGTGTGTGAAAGATGGTCTTTTTGCATCAATGCATGTAGCACAATCACATTTCGTAGATTCAGATAGCAAAAGCACTAAGAATGACAAAGCTCTTGATGTTTTATTTACGTACCATGAATTGTTGCAAACAGACAAGGATAGAGTATCTGTAGAACAGATGTAGGAAACTGAGCAAGAAGAGTTAAATGATATAGGTAGGTAAGTACTCCTTTTAAAAGGAAGGGGTTCACAAACACCAATGAGGATAGAAGGACAAACCTGAGAGCCCTCCCGCAGTGGGCCATATGAGACATGTCCAATTTTACTAATGCGTTCTGGGTGAGGGACCTTCAATACACAAAGAAAATTTTGAATTCATTATTATTAGAAATAATACTCCGAGCAAAAACTAACATCCAACTTAGAGGACTGAAATAGGCAATGCCATATTGCAAACACTGACAACGTAAATAAATGCGGTAACCTAATCTTGTGTTGAAGCGGAGTTCGTGATATCAAAATACTCTGGACAGTGAGAACTATTGATCTACAGAAAAGTGTTTTCATATGTGGTTTATGAGATGACACAATTGTAGCTACAATAAGAATTTTAAATCATTATTGCGAAGACCAAGAAATAAAATTATTATTGTAGATAGGTACTACCTACTTGTAACAAAATTGATATAAAACATTAGCGATGAGTGAAAGCAAAGGTTAGTCAAGTAACTTTGTTTATAAACACATGAAGTAAGTAATGGGGTAACCATGCACAAGTGCATACTTCTAAATCGTTATCATATCGTAGCTATGCTCTTGATTCTACGTCTATAGTCATGAGGACTGTTCTTTTGTCTTTTACAGTGTCGAAGCCTCTGCATAAAACTAAATCAAAATTGAGGAATTTTAATGAAGTTCTTCGAATATATATTTTTTATTTAGTATTATTCTATTTTAATATAAGTAGTTTGACTGAACCTACCTCTTGCATCGTCGATACGTTCAGTTTCGGCCCGGCTCGTTCGGGAACACTTATATTTCAAAAGAAACAATCTACCATGACAATAGATTTACTATCTCCAATATTATTCCTCATATACGAACATCTCATTTAAATTAAAACAGATCTTAAGATTTTTTTTTACTTTTAGCTGTGTTTCTCCAATTTATTCAGTATACAATATTTTTATTAATTTAGGTAAGAAATATTATTGGAGATGGGAGAACTAGAACATGTTGAGCATTCCATGAAATGACACATTTAACATGCTAAATCGATTAGCTATTTGAAGTAACTTTCGCGGCTTATAAACTCATAATCAATGAAAATAATACTGCACTCTAAATAATGTAATAGAAATGAAGAACTAGATCTAATTGAGGAAATAATGTTACTACAAGAGAATACTAATGTCAACGAATATCGTGCCTAAAAGTAAAACATAAAATAAGATGATACCATGGAAATCGCCTTAATGAAGACAAGAAATAAACAGACCCGAAGACATTAACAAAATAGACTTGAATGTTCTGATGATACCTTCTAAGACATGCTTGGGATATAATATTTTTCAAAATTTGCACAATCCCAATTTTAAAGAACTAAAAAACAGAGACAGTAGAGGCAAGAAGAATCAGATTGCAAATATATATACAGATTACTTTATAAAAAGCCATTTTATAAGGCTGAATGTATATAAATCATTTCTATTTGTTTACGTTATAGTATTATTACATTACATACATTATTTTAAGGACTTCTTTGTATATATACAGATAGATAATCGTAAAACAAAAAATCGTTATGCATAAAGTTAGCTATTGACACTCCACTTATGAGATTCTTCATATTTATGAATTCTCAAATATACGGTATGTGATTATAATTATATACTGTCCATATATTTGCAATTTTTAAGGGACAACCACATAAAATAACGATAAGCTTGGCGTTAAAAAACATATAATAAATTAACATATTTAGATCTTTTCAACTTGACTTCACAGTGCTTACGATGGGAATGAAGATTGTGAACAGTCTAGTGCCAACATTATTATTTTGTTGGAAATTGCATAAAGCAGCGTGACTTTTATGAAATTCTAGTTGAAAAGATCCACGAGTCGTCAATGGTTCAATTTATATTATTCAAAATCGTTAAATCACTACTTTGCTTTACTATCATCAAGTTTAGGAATGTAGTATTTGTAAAACCAAGAGACAGCTTATTTCGGGGCGAGCTAGACGATGCTGTATGATACGCCCATCATTATTAATTTAAGAGTTTCATTGAATCATTGTCGGCTCAAATTAGCGTGATGCGGCGTATACTCACCATGCTGACCTTCCTCGGGCGGCGTGCTTCGTGGTGCGTTTCGTTGGGCTTGTGCGTGGGCTGAGTGCTCACCGAGTCCTGGAAGGGATCGCTGCGGAGCGACATGCGCTCGCGCGTGTTGTCGTCCTGGTTGCCTCGCTCCTGGTTCACGAACAACTCGTAGCTCTGACACGAGAAGTCGCTCGGGGATTTTGCAGGGTGCGCTTCAGCATACGCAGCTGCTTCCGCGGCGGCCGCTTGCTCGCGAGCGTGAGCTTCGCGTGCTTCTTGCTTGTCTGCTCGCGCCGCTGCTTTTTGTTCCGCTTCCTGTGCATGCGAAAATGTATCGTAAGGTTTCTTTTTACATCTTTTTGCTCTTTAACTTTCTATATCTACCCTTATTCTCATTCAAGATTTGTCTTTAGCTATTATACAGACTCGGATTGAAGTGATATAAACTCTAAGATCTATGATATTTTTCTATTGATGGATGCGGGCGCTTGGCACCCTTCGTATCAAGGCTAAAAGACATTCACAAATTCTTGTGACTCATATTCAGAGAATCACAGATATTGGCTTTAAGCCAGATTTATCAAATTATTTCTATTACTTTCCTTATGTTCTCTGTCTTTATCTATGTAAGCTTGTTATTATGCTGACAGAGATATACCGAACATGCTGAAAAATTTGCTGTATATGTACTTATTTATTTCATTTCGTTATAATCCTGAGGAATCTTAGAATTTGTTATAAGTTGATTGATAATACATTCTAGAACGAATATTAAAGAATCAGTATAACAATCTTTCTTTCTATTCTTCAAAGATTAAAATCAAACAGATGGCCATACATAGTCACAAACTGGACACCACTTTACCAAAAAAGGAAAAAAGGGAGACCATTCAAAAGATGGAATGATGACATCACACAAGTAGCTGGAAAAATGTGGCCACAAAAAGCCAGAGATAGAAACCTCTGGAGATCCTTGTAGGAGGTATACACCGCCAAAAGCGGTCCATATCAGGACATGACACAACAAAAATCTGACATAATTAATTCTAAATTCAATTCAATTCTAAAATTATAATGTACCTACATGACTATTAATTCTTTCTTTTACTATTATTATTGTTTTAAAGTGTACACACTAATAACTATTGGGATATGGAATAAAGCTGTTTTTATTTTATTTTTATTAATAACAATCTTACCCTCAAGGCTTCTTCTTCCGCTTGTTCCTCTTCTTCAGCTTTCTTCTGCAACTCGTCGTAGGACATGGCGACGATGGCCAAGATTAAGTTCACGAGATAGAAAGAACCCAAGAAGATTATCACTACGAAGAACAGAACGTGCCAGGAGCCCGCTGATCTCAGCACCTGCAAAGTAAGTCGTAGAATTTTTATATTCTTTACTCTAAGATTAAAAAGATTCAAGAGGAGAATTGAAATGTCCTTTGTAACCAAGCAAAAAATATTAGTTTTTTTAAATGTCTTGTGCGATCTTATGAAAATAAACTATTTAAACTATTATTGATTCTAAACTCTGGGGAAGATTTTTTGTTAATGCAAATTTTGGTTTGGCTTTACCTTCGTTACAATTCTGAGACTGAAAAGGTTCCATTGCATTCAAACTTGGCAATTTAGGTAGGTACTGCTGGTTAATTCAGATGCATTCGTGACTTTATATCACGCATTCTATTTTCTGTTTATTCATTCATTTTTTATTTGTATTCAAAATACAGCCTATGAGCGGCGAATATAGAAAAAATAAGTGATTAACCAACGGGTAGGCAAAAATGTCAGAAAACCTATTAAAAGTATTTGTAGGTGACAGATAAATAAATATAAATGTTGCTGGACAATTCACACAGCATAACATTTGTTTAACATATGTAATGTATGTTTTACAAAAATGGACGATGTTTTACAAAAATGGATGATGATTGGCTAGGTAAGATACTTAAGTTGACGTTACTGATTCTTACCAATTGATATAGATTCTCCCAGTAGTCTTGTGTCATCAGTCGGAAAGCAGATAAGAACGCCCAGCCGAATGTGTCGAAACTAGTGTAGCCGTAGTTAGGGTTGGGCCCGTAGCCTTGCAAGCAGATGTAACCAGGCTCGCATTGTCTATAATACAAACATTAACAACAAATCTATACATATAGCCCAATTTTATAAAAAGGAACGCAACAGCGTAGTTATGGGTACGTATTATAAATTAAATATTCAATGGTTCGTGTAATGATACACTCTACTCTTTTAGTCACCGACGCGTCTCAATCAATCTATGTATAGCGACATATCTACAAATTCCTAGATAGCGCATTATGAAAGAATCTAAAACATCTGACTAATATAAACAACTTGATCAATATCTGCTAAAAATCAAAGATATTTTTTGAGAATAAACTTTACTAAAGAAAGTTAGATCGAAATTGTTATAAGATAAAATGAAATGATGTGACGCAGCAAAAAAGTTGAAAGAACACGCTACTTACCCAGCTCCTGATGAATTTCCACAAAGTGGATATTCCCCTCCACCCCCGTACCAGTTGGCTGAAATACGAAATTAAGGTCACAATCCCATACGTGTTGGCCTTTCTTATATTTATAATAGGGACAAAATATAGAGCAATGTGTTCATCGAGTAAAAGTGGCCTTTCCAAGTTCGAATGATATTTTGTTATATCAATAAATGTTAAACTTTGTAAATATAACATTTTATATACGAGTAACCAGTTCCTAAAATTAACTTATTCGAGTAAACTTACTCTCATTCTGGCAGAACCTTTCCCAGTTTTCATCGGTAAGGTTACCCCAGGAGCCGTCTTCTGGGAAGACCTTGACGCACTTCTGCGTCAGGACCCCCATGTAGATCTGTAGGCCCATAAGCGCGAACACGGACAGTGAAAACATCGTCAGGATTATCACGTCCCGGAGATTCTTCACTGACTCTATCACGGCACCGACAATGGTCTTCAAACCTGTGTGACATTTTCCAATTCCAACCTTAGTTGTGTTTCTATATTTGTCAATATTTAAACATCCAATCTTGGATATTGGATCAACCTAATGATGAGAATCAATCAAGAAAACTCGTATACGTCTTAATGTTGGCTTATAACGCCAAAATGAAAGCCTACACGCATTTTTAACTAGTTGATTCCAATTTTTAGGTGAAAACCTAATATGACTCGACTCAGTCCAGTGTCTCATATATCTTTGGTGTGTTTTAAATGTATCTTTATTTTAGTGATGATGGTAGGTTTAGGCATTACTCGCTTGATACAAACAATAACTATATAAAAAGTCATTTAAAACGGGATATTTACCATGATTTGATTTTTGAGTTATCCAATATTTCGTTTTAAATGACTTTAGTATTAATAACCATGATAGTTTCAAAAGTTTTAATAACAATATCGATGCCTAATTTTAGATATATCTGGCCTTCGATGTTATTCAGTCCCTTTTCTTAATCTCAAATATATATTTTAATTGTACGTTCACTTGATAAATAAGTATCAATAGTAACAAATTAAGTATGCGATTTAAAAAACCTACAAGTAGATACTTACTTTTCTAATCGTCTAAAAGAAGTATATAGTCTAAACCATAGTTACTACGGAATAAGTAAAAAATAGGTAAAAGTAAGCATGAATTTACCCGGAATGATGGCTACTGTCTTCAACGCTCGGAGTACCCTGAAGGTTCTGAGAGCAGCCAAGTTGCCGAGATCTATGCCCATCGTCACATAACTGGAAACAGACACCAGTAACCACTATATCTACAATTATACAAATATCTACTAAATGTAAACTAATCACATCGATTGCTAATAATTTTAAATCTTAATCAACTCTCGTCAGATCAGATTTTATGCAATTGGGTTGTGAAAACCACAAGTGACACATAGATTTTAGAATTCAGATGCAGATTTCAGAACTATACTCGCTATTGCTAGAATGCGACATCAAATACCTAATTAACAATAAATCTACCGTTATTACACGCTACTAGTAAATTGAATAAATAGTCTACTACTCACGCTAAAGCTATAACTACGAAGTCAAGCCAATTCCATGCATCTCTAAGGTATGTGAATGGCTGTAGTATGAAACCCCTTGCCATTACTTTCACCGCTGATTCAAACGTGTAGATCCCGGTAAAGATAACTCTGCAAAAATTCATCTCCACTCAGGCACCGCATTCAACACATCTTTAATTTATTTATCATCTAGGAAATGGACAATGAAGTTCAGTATTTGAACTTGTGATTAAGAATATAGCTTAAAATGTAATATCTAAGGAAGTATATACAATACGATTTCGATGTTTTATGTAATGAGATAGAAGGTACAGTGAGAAAAAGGCACTTGATTTTATTGGACCGCTTGAATTCACCCGAATTTAAAATGATTAGAAAGTGCTTAAATCGAAAACCAAGATATACAAAAACAGACACTGAAATTTTCATAATTTGACTAAAATTTTGTAAACAATTGGCTTGATTCTTCTAAAACCTTTTGTAGTTTGATAGGTTAACTAATAATGTTATTCCTAATAATAATATACTTTTAACTAAAGCTTCAAATAATATCTACCCATATTATAAAATATATTTTAACTGTTTTCCAATTATCTACCAATATTTTTAAATAATGTCTAAGATTATATTTTACTCCTCTTTATCTAAGTCCAATAGGAAAACTAGCCCAAAACTAACAATTTTGAAACTAGCGTGCACTCTACTAATGTTCTAGAACCTAATAAAGGTATATGTTCCGATATTCCAATGGTATTTCAAAATTGCAAGTCGAAATTAGTCGTAAGAAAACTAACTGTAACATAGAATGATAGGGAAGTAATATATCGTCATACTTACTCAGTACTTTCGACGGTAGGCGTGGAAGGCATTATCATAAGAATACAGTTGACTAGAATTGTAGTAATGATAAACAATGAGAATAGAGGATGCACTAATATGTATATTGCCACCCTCCTTATAGGATTAAAAGGGTCAAGCATCCATAAGGCGTCGGTTGCCGAAAATCTGAAGATATCTCTACCCTTGCTTACTACTACGAAGGTCTGAAACAAACAAACAAATGCTATAGATAGATCACACGATTTTAACGAAAATCTAAAGTTACCACCACAAAAATATAGGTACTTACTTACACTTATTGTGGAACAAAAGCTATATCTATATCTAGATTTGTTTACTCCACTTGCGTTGTCAAGCGGTTTAGATAAGTAATTGTAGTATAAGTGAGTACTTACTCTCTGACTATGATAATAGGGATCGATGTCCTCAAGGGGGGTGGAGGAGAGCTCTGGGGGGAAATTGCCCTGCAAGCGCACCGGCACCGGTAGGCCCTGCTCCAGAGTTGCGTCCGGCTGCGGGCCTTCATCTTCATCTTCGTCATCGTATCGCACCTGTTCATCAAACACACTTTAAACCCATTGCAACTACTCTCTCACATCATTACTTACTTCTGTAGTCTTAGGAACCATTTTATTCATTACGGATTTTCGATCTCTGGCCGTTAAAAGCACTGCTGCAGCAGATGTATACGTACGAGTATGTCCATCGCAACTGATCCGACGACGGGATCAAGCCGGCCTACTTCCAGAAGCCTAGTTAAACCTTATCGACTGTAACAATACCGCTCTACCACAGTCAGTATCATTACAGCACCGTGGCACTTAAGCTTAATTGAACTGGAGTGTCAGTGCTGCTCTCTGTGTGGCTAGAATGCTTATCTGGCGGAACTAAAAGCGATTTGAAGTTCATAAATTCCCCTCTATTGTGTTACCATTCCGAATTTGCTCAATTCGAAAGGTTCGGGCTTTTCGCCAAGTCACAGAGCCAAATGAACATTTGGTATTAATTCGAAAACGGTCCCAGAATAGGAGGTGACTTTAGCACAAGCCCAGAAAAATTACGGAATTGAATCTTAATAATTAGAATTGAATCATCGCCGCCAAGTGAACTAATTAAGTATGCACTAAACGCTAGCTAGGTGATGCCACCATGCTAGACCTAATGACTGCGGTCAAAGATGAGTGACGATGAGCCAGTCCTGTGCAATGCTTGAAAATGGTGAATGTTGTGTGCTGATGTACTTGAAACTATTGCAATGTAGGTACCGCATAGTGTAAACCTATAATATCATTGATCTCAAACAGACAAAGGGTTTCGACGGATATAGCTTCCTATTGAAAATTAATTAAGTTGGAGTTGAGTGGTGCAACTACGAACATACTTCCAATTATATGAGCTCTATTATAGGGTCCATAGTTCTCTAAAGGATTTGATATCAAAGTTGGTCTATTGGAATTTTACAAGAAAAATCTTGGTAAAGAATTTTTAGGACAATAATACTTTTGCTCGTTCTTACAATGAGAACCTAGAGACGCCAAAATACATGAGAAGCTTCCACTTAATAGATAGTTCAGGGACTAGGATTGGCCGTTGTTCAATTAAAATAAATCTATCCAAAGATACGGAGCTAAATTTGGGACATGGTCTTTACGATACAAATAGTTTGCCGAAAGCGATGTGGTCAAGAAAAATGCTGTAAATGCGATCAATATGCATAAAGAGCGTAGTACAAGTTATCGCAGTTGCATTTTTACGGCGCCAATGGTAAAAACTTTGCATCCATGTCACTAATTAGAATTTTGTTCGGTAACAAGCGATAACTTGTCATCAAATTTCTAAAACGAGCCGTAAAAAGGTAAAAAGGGGCAAGCAAGGAATCTTACTTCTTTTTTCTTTTTCGTCCGCCCCAAATCGGTCTGTAATTCAAAGTTATCCGTCAGCGTACAGTGCCGCATCACAAATTGTAATGTGCCTTTCTCATCTGTAGTGAATTGTGTTAAGTAAAAGTATAGCTCCAAAGTACTGTGTCAAATGGTAAAGTAACGTTGTAGGTTGTCGACATATTTTGTAAATAAAGCACTCCAGTGTCGTCACGTCTATATAAACTCAGGTGGAAGACATCAGTTTGTTCTATGGTTTGTGCGACTTACCTCTCCTTCCGCTCTCTTTTTCTCGAGTTCCTTTTGCTTTGCATGCTCCTCTGCTATGCGGGCTTCGATAGCTGCCAGAGACTCTCGTGTGAAGGGTTGGAACAAGCATCGTTCTTCCTCGCTGATCGAGTCCAAGTCCTCGGACATTGTCTATCGAACTCCCCCCGAGTGAACTGCCTACTGTGGGCAAAAAATTGTTTTAATCCTCATTTGCCTGAAACCCAAAATAAGAACATGCAACACATGTCATGTTATTGTAGATTTAGAAATCGATAATTTGGAATTCCATAATTGTTATGTTACCTACATAATAAACCTTGTTTTTAAGGCAACTATGTAGGTGTGAACTTTCTGTGGCAGCGTCTTTTGCGATATTTTATTTATTGTGATTTTTTTTTATTTGTCTATTAGATCCAGAGGCATTTTAACATCAGCACAGAAAATCTGAGTGTACTGGTTGGTAATCATTCAGATCGGAAGTCTAATAATTGAGCTTGTCGCAAACCTGATATTATTTATTATTATATATTATACCCCCACCCCCTGGATGTACCTTAGTGGCCTCTTAGACACCCGTGGGAAAAGTTGGAGTGGTGCAAATTCTAATCCAAGCACCACACAGCGTGATTCTTTAAAACAACATACATACATATGTAGGTAGGTAATTAAAACGTGTTTTAGTCCACTCATGATGAGTCAACGATTTACGATATACTATAAAAATGTCACATTATAATATAAGAACAATGACAACGTTATATTATACACACACACACACACACACACACACAGACAAACCTGCAAATCAGGTATGATCATTCTGACTCAGCACTTTGGTAGCAATAGCAACCATAGTAATCCTTCATAATTGTGGAGGTAACTAAACTAAGTGGTTAAAGCAATGAGATAAGATTACCTTCTCAAGTCAACAAAATTTATCAAGAATCATTTTATATACCTACGTTAATAATATCCGACTTTATTTATACACAGCATCAGCAGCGCTTCTGCAGCAGTTGTTAATATTTTATTAGAGATGTTTACCTTCAAATCAATCATTGGTGTGTCCAGAGTTATTTATTACTTATTTATTTTATTTAATGGTGTCAATTCTGTTAGCGTCTAAACTAAACGAGCTTAAACATGTTCATAAAAACAAAACGCCTAAAAGTACTAGGTGTCATGGAATCGAGGTTAGGTTAGTGGTGTGTGTGGTGCGGGAGACGCGTGCGTCCGTACGCTCCACGCCCGGGATCTGCCGCCGGCCAACTTCGCACCACAGAGGTGGTCACTGTACCACGGCCAAGAGTGTTACCTGCTAACAGTGAATAGGCGGGTGTGTGTGGTGCGGGAGACGCGTGCGTCCGCACGCTCCACGCCCGCGATCTGCCGCCGGCCACCTACGGGCGGACCGCCCTTCTGCAACAACAACAAATATCATTTAAAACTCCCATGAAAGAAAACAAAAAACGTAAATAGGTTGAATAGAGACCTTCGTCGAAAAAGATGGCGACGCCGGCGTCACCCTAGCATCACGTTAGTTTAGTTAAGTTTATTTATTTCCATCGTAGGTACACATGTTACACTTGATGTCGTTAAATACTATAAATTTTAAAACTTAAATTACGTTTTTATTTTATCACACATATCCCTTTTGACAAAGGGAACACCATAGGGCATTGTGCAGAGAAAAGCAGAGACATGTCTTCTTAAAAAATTAAAATAAATAGATTTATAATAAATTGTCACAATAAAACAGATCATAAATTAGTTAAAAAGGAATAATACATTAGCCATAATAAATTAGATTAAATGTCAAAGTATTCTGCTGTATAAGGGCATTGTTAGCGGGGCTATTATCTTTTCCGCTTATCCTTCAAGACACTCATCATCAACCTATCAACCTATAGTAGACCCTGTCTTCAGCTTGACGCATCAAGCATCTACCTGCAGACTTTCGCAGGTGTCATGGTCTCCACTCAAGAACACGTGTGCCAGCGCGGTTGTCGGTTCTTCGCGAGATATGGCCGGCCCACTGCCATTTCAGCTTGCTAATTCTTAGAGCTATATCAATAACTTTGGTTCTCTGTCGGACGTATTCGTTACGAATCCTATCTTTCAAAGAAACTTCGAGCATAGCAAATTACAATTATTAAATTAAAATTACCTTTATTTGGAACATAAAACATTGGGGAAAAAAGTTGTTTTAAAACGATAATCCGCGCAGTAGTTATAAAATTATGCATTAATGCCCTCTTCCGAATATTAGATATGCTAGGTATTAAACAATAATATTAAAAAGTGCGAAAAAGACAGTGAGTTAACGAAGAGCTTTAAATTAAAATATGCAAATCTAATTTAATAGTCCCATGAAGGAAAAAAAGAAACGTAAATAAACAGAAAGAAGGTTGAATAGTCATTTGTCAGAAAAGATGGCGGCGTCCCGTTCGCTCAGGCTATCTTTCCCGCTTATCCTTCAAGACACTTGGACAGTTTAAATAGGCTATCAAACAAATTGTTATGTATATATAATTTCAATCTTTTTAAGCTCGGGTAAAGTAAACAATAAATATCCAAAGCTAAAAATAACAACTGACAACTGATAGTTGTTATTTTTAGTGTTGCAGGGCAGATTCATTTTGAACTTTTTTATTCTTCCCTGTTACTTATAGTACCTACCCTCTCTTTATTTTATGAAATTGCTTATTAGATAACGGACGACCGATGTGGCGGGTTCGTTTCCCGCCCCGGAACAATTGTGTGTACGATCTGCAGATATTTGTTCCGGGTGTTCTGGTCGTTTTCTATATATAATAAAAAATATCTATCTATGTAATGTATTGTATTAAGTATATCAGTTATCTAGTACCCATAACACAAGCTCTGCTTACCATGGGGCTAGATAATGCTGTGTGAATTGTGTCCAGCATTATTTATTTATAACGTAAGGAAAATAGTAAAAGCCTAAAAAGTATACACAGAGTTTTGTGTTTATAGCCAGAGGGTTCGAATCTGGTAATCTTCAATACTTTATGAGCATTTTAAGAAAGTACCACTTACTAGTACTACCGCTAGTACCTACTTATTTGTTATCAGTGTAGAAGGTAGTAAAGAATGAATATCATAGCATATCATAGCCTTACCTGTCGTCCGCGAGAGCAGTGTGACCGCGGCTACTAAGTAGATGAAAGTTACCACTTTTTCGCTGATAGGGACAGCCAGCAATTGGGCAAGATTTTTCATGACCGACCTGTAAAAAATACAAATAATCAGACAAGCTCTAGAATAATGACATGTTTATAATTAAATAGCTACACATATTCTACGAAATACTTCGTATCGAAAAAGTTGCGCGTCGGACCCTGTGCAAATTTTGAAATCGTAGAAGTTTGATATCTAAAAGTTTACTTAGTAGTAGCAAAGTCAGTTGATTAAGCTAGCATAGGTAAGACCGCTAGGCGGCGGCTGCGGTGATCGCCAAAAACTAAATATAATTATTTATTGTTGTCATCACATTGGCTTAATAAGTAGTTAATTAAGTTTAAGTAGGTAAGTATCACAATGTGAACGCTGTTGGGCGTGAACCACAAGTGGAAGGCAGACCGAGGTTGTTTTTGGTAAAAAATATAATTATAGATATATTATATTACTATATTTATATTAACCTACTTGTCTAGTAAAGAAAATTTATATAATTAAGACAGTTCATGATTTTAATAAATGATGAAATCCATCATCTTACTTGATATAGGTTTGATATACGTACCGTAAATAGTACAATGTGCAAGGAGTCTAGCACTAGAGGGCGCGCGGGGTGGTGGCTGCTGCGCCCGCGGGCCACGCTACCTCTCTCCAGCTTGGCGTACGAAACATTTGATATACGTACCGTATATAATACAATGTGCAAGGAGTCTAGAACTAGAGGGCGCGCGGGGTGGCGGCCGCTGCGCCCGCGGGCCACGCTACCTCTCTCCAGCTTGGCGTACGAAACATTTGATATACGTACCGTATATAGTACAATGTGCAAGGAGTCTAGCACTAGAGGGCGCGCGGGGTGGTGGCTGCTGCGCCCGCGGGCCACGCTACCTCTCTCCAGCTTGGCGTACGAAACATTTGATATACGTACCGTATATAGTACAATGTGCAAGGAGTCTAGCACTAGAGGGCGCGCGGGGTGGTGGCTGCTGCGCCCGCGGGCCACGCTACCTCTCTCCAGCTTGGCGTACGAAACATTTGATATACGTACCGTATATAGTACAATGTGCAAGGAGTCTAGCACTAGAGGGCGCGCGGGGTGGTGGCCGCTGCGCCCGCGGGCCACGCTACCTCTCTCCAGCTTGGCGTACGAAACATTTGCATTTGCTCCTTCTCTGCAACAATAACAAATCAGTCAGTTTTTACCCGACTACCAAGGAGAGTTATGATGAGGTTGGCACACTATGTTTGTATGTACAGTCTTATGTAGTTGGTTTATATAAACTACTGACCCAGACGCAGAGCCATCTAGGAAGAAGTTGAAGTTGATTAATTTTTAAACGGAATGTCAGTAGTCGTTTGAGCTACGAAATAATTACAATATTGTGAAAATCTAATTTACAGATGAATATAATTTAAACCTTGATTTAACAAGTCAATATTTTAGTTGTCGAGAGTTTCTACTCTAATCAATATTACAATATATATTCAGCAACTTATTTTTAAAAATGATTTCCATAAATGTAAAAAATATGTATAAGAGCATTTTTAATTAATTTTAAATAAGCTAACACTAGTAAGTCCGCTTACAAATATGTACAGGGTTATTGGTAATTTGACGTATTCCCGTTAGGAGGTGATAGGGGTGACTATTTGCGATAATTTTCATCCCCATGTGTTTCGTGCAAAAGTGAACCATTTTTAAGTTATCATGATTTTTAGCTTTTTGTAAAAAAAGGCAAAAGTGCAACATCAAAAATTTATTTAAAAAAAACTGTCTGTGGTAGTTTAGCCATCAGGTTTAGTTTAAAATAAAAAAAGGTTGGAGTGTACAGAATAACTACACTTGCTCTCAAAGTAAAAGACGTGATAAAACACGTAATTATCAAAGATTTCGAAACATTTGTTGATCACGGCGCTGAATTCAGAATGGAAAGGTTAGGAATAAACCTATTAATTTCGCAAGGGAAAATGTATAGTTGAAGATGGCTTATTGGTAAAGATAAATTTGAAAAAAAAAAAAAAAAAAAAGGTATTCGAAGAGGGATCTTCGATTACCCTTACTTTAAGGCATTCCTATGTGAACTAAAATGCTTGCTAACTCTATAAATCCATTGAAAACAGAAAGACAGGCTATAGTTTTATACCTTCATTTACTGGCAATGTTCAGAAAAGTGTGTTGTTATTTTTTTTCAAATTTATCTTTACTAATATGCCATCTTCAACTATAGGTACATTTTGTTATACAAACCGCAATGCCACAAGCGGATCTATGAAAAAAATGTATTTAATATGTACATTACTATCTTTAATAAGTTAGCAAAATCTATAAAAAACCTGAATGGTAATTATTTAAACAAAAATTAAATAAGTGGCTGCTACAAATGTGTCTATAGTGTAAATGAATCTTAAGTAGAAAATTTATTATGCTTTGACAATAATTGTGAATTAATTATCTTAAAGTTAACTATTCATTTTAGATTGTACCTATTTATTTTCCTTAATTATTTTAATTATTGATCAACTTAACTACCTTGAATCACTGCGATAATATTTAATTATAATATTATATTAATATGTGCACACCTGCTGCAGGTTGAATACATGTGACACCACTCTAGTTATAAAACCTGACTTTACCTATAATAATGTGTTCAACAAATAAATGATTTGATTTTATTGTGGACTCGCGACTCGTGATTAAGTCTGATAGACTAAGTATTTGTTGATAACGATAGCTCAGATATTAAATAAGGACGCAATATACAATGCATTTTCATATAACAGCTAGACACCGTCGCCGGCGCTTGTACTAATAAAGGGTTATTTAGACAGTGACCATGATTTTGTTGACTTTAGGACTAGTGCTATTGCCGTGTGCGCTTTATTATTATATTACGAGAAACTTTAGCTACTGGAAAAACAAAAATGTTCCAAGTCGTGCACCCATTCCGCTCTTTGGAAATCTTTACGAAACTGCAATGCGCAAGAAAACCATGAGCGAACTATTGCATGAAATATACAAAGAGTTTCCTAAAGAAAAAGTTGTTGGAGTGTACAGGATGACTTCACCTGCAATCCTTATCAAAGATCTAGACGTCGTAAAACACGTTATGATCAAAGATTTCGAAACATTTGTTGACCGCGGCGTTGAATTCAGTAAGGAAGGGTTAGGAATGAACCTGTTCCATGCAGATGGTGAAACTTGGAAAGTATTGAGGAGCAAATTCACGCCAATATTCACGACGGGTAAGCTGAAGAACATGCTTCACCTGATGGTAGAACGTGGAGATAAATTTATTGACTATGTGGACAGAGAGACCGCGCTGCAGGCGGAACATGATGTGATTGGTCTTCTTCAGAAATACTTCATTGCCACCATCAGTGCCTGTGCATTCGGGCTTGACTTCGAAACCATGGATAGTGAACTGGAAACCCTCAATAAAATAGATAAGGCAATTTTTACTTTGAGTTATTCGGAAGAACTTGATATGATGTTCCCTGGTATATTAAAGACATTTGGTGGATCCCTATTTCCAAAGTTTGTTACAACTTTTTTTAATGACTTGGTTAAAGAGGTTATGAAACAAAGAGGTAATAAACCATCAAACAGAAAAGATTTCATGGATTTGATACTGGAGCTAAAGCAGCAAGGAAACGTGCAAGGTCCAAAAAGAAACAATCAAACGCATCAAAACCAATTAGAAATAACAGATAGTATTATTGCAGCGCAAGCTTTCGTGTTCTTTGCGGCTGGTTATGAGACCAGCTCTACAACTCTAACCTGGCTGCTGTACCAGCTGGCACTGAACCCCGATATTCAAGAGGAACTGCAAACAGAAATAGACCGTGTCCTGGCGAAACATAATGGTGAAGTGTCCTATGACGCACTTCAAGAGATGGAATACGTAGAAAAAGTTTTCAACGAAACTCTTCGCATGTCATGTACCCAATAGTAGATCCCTTACAAAGGATTGCTCAAGAAAGGTACGAGGTTCCTGGTACCGACATAGTAATCGACAAGGGGACAATATTGCTAGTATCAGCGTCTGGGATTCATCACGATGAAACAATCTGGCCAAACCCGCATATATTTGATCCTGAAAGGTTTTCACCGGAAAAGGCAAGAGAGCGTCATCCTTGTTCATTCATGGCTTTCGGAGTTGGAAATAGAAATTGTATTGGTAAGTTAATTATGTTTTATTTCTAAGCTGCATTATTTAATAATGACACGATTATTAAAACCCAGTCTCATTGCAAACATAGCATGAATCTTATATAATTCAATACCAATAATGTTACGCATACCTATAAGAATTTACAATCGTTGGATTTAGGCCCAGACTCGACCAAAGCGGAGATGTGCGGAGATGTCCAAAGCGGAGACGAGAAGAGAAAATTTTCAGTTAGGGTGTCTCCACCTAAGCTGTGTAGATGCTTACTGACTATATTGGAGCGGAGATGTGAGCTGGCTAGAATCAATAGATTTCTTTCCGGCCCTGGTGGGGGCACAGAGAGGGGCCTCGAGGCTTAGCCTCATTACCCCGGCGTCAACTCGAGGGGTGACGACCCCTCGGTCCTTGGGTTTTGTGGGAATCTTTTTTTTTGCAGCATTCGGTTTATAATCTTTTTGTTTTTTTTTGTTTTTATTGTGTGTTTTTAATAAACCCAAGGACTCTATGCTGGTTCCGCAGGGATCAGGTCCCACGGAAGGGGTCGCCATGGGCGGTCGTCTTCCTGGAGCCGGGGCTGGGGCGGGGCGATGTTGTGGAGGTGCTCGTGGTGCCCGTTGTCGGCGTGATCGAGCTGGCTGGAGCGGAGCTGCGTGCGACGAGTGTCGGATGTTTGTAAAATTAATTCACTAGCGCTCACTACACAACTTGCGAGGCACAGCTCACATCTCCGCTTTGATCTTTGTTTGTTTTCTTCGCATACAAATTTGATAGATTCTCTCAGCTCGGTGGTTACCAAAGAAGCTGAGTGGAGACGAAATGTATGAAACGACGTTCTATTGGTTGTTAAAAACACATCTCTTCTCCGCTTTGGTGAAGCACGGCCCTTAAGCATGCCCAAAACGAAGACAAGTTGTACCCACTGGAAGAAAGCTGTACTTAGTGTGCATCTATTTCTTTTGTTTACAGGAATGCGATTCAGCAAGGTGTCCTCACGCGTGTGCCTCGTCAAGTTTTTATCAAAATTCAGCGTGGAACTTTCGAAGAATACACCTAATCAAATAAAATACAACACTACAAGAGGCGTGGTCTCTCCAGACGGAGGAATGCCCCTGAACGTCATCCCTAGGACAAAAAATCCTTAAAAATAAATTAAACGTTAGGAATGTTATATTACTACCTTAGACTTTAAAGAAAGGAGGTTCTATGTTCGGCTGTATGTAGGTTGTAAAAACACAAAGTACATGTAGGAATGTAAATGAATTTTTCTGTCATTTTGGACCGATTTTTTAAAATTCTTTCCCTATTGTATTCAAGTGATGAGTAGACAGAAGATAAGTTATAATGATTATGTATTTTTTGTAATTGATTGCCGATTTGAATTATGAACACAATTTGTGATCAATGTTAGTTTTTCTAAGTCCAAGTAGGTACCTTGTGATAAGTTTTGTATAAAGTTAATTCTCTACTGCATGTAAACCTACGATATAATTTCACAACGAGAATTCAGTGATGTCAGTAAATTATAAATAAAATGTATAGAAATCTTTTATTTCGGATACTAGATATCCATAATTTGTTTTTGTTGTAAGTAGATACAAAAGGCAGAAAATTTAAAAATATACTTATTTAACTTAAAGATATGTCTTTTCTTTTAACTTAATACTAGGTAGGTACGTACTAACAGCCACAGTTTTCACAATTATAAGTACAACAAAAAACCTAAAGCGACAAAAAGCGTCTGTTTGTCTATGGGTAGATACGTATTTCATATTACTAAAGTGAGCTAGTTATTATGTATGGTAGTTATCCGACGACTTCTGCGATGCGAAGCGGGAGTTTGCGAATTTCCCCTCCTAGCCTCCCTTTTCTCCTTCCACTCCTCGCGATCCAACGCTGCAACAGGCCATGATGGAAGATGCACCTCGAACTTGTCGCGCCATCTCATCTCATCCATCTCATCATTTAATTCATATAAGTACTTTTAATTTTATACATATAATACTTATCTACGCTTAATACATATTAAGACGGAGATAAGTATTTATGGATACGAATCTGTATATAACGTCATAATAAAATTTCAAGAAAAAACGGATGAATACTCACTCATGCCATACAACAAGAGGTTGAACAAATAATTTAATCAGTCCACAGGTTCATGTAAATAATAAACTACCTAACAACTTTCATGTCGAAAACCTACCATCATCATATGTATTTGATAAGTTTCATACATAATTTGTAAGAGATAAGAAAAGAAGAAGAAGATATGAACATAGGCTAGACTAGACATGTTTATGTTTACAGGGTACAGAAAAATGTCATAGACCTAAATCATCAAACTGCCACCGAATGCTGGCAGTTATTAATAATAAAGATAATATTCAATCTAATGGACAACATTTTTGACGATAACGATAGCTTAGCTCATACGAGTATATAAGGAAGCGATAATACGTTACTAATTTTAATAAACGGCTAGACGCCGTTAACCTTGTGTTAGTAAAGTGTTATTTTAACAGTCACTATGATTTTGTTGACTTTCGTACTAGTGCTATTGCCATGTGTGCTTTATTATTATTTTACGAGAACTTTTGGGTACTGGAAAAAAAGAAATGTCGTTAGTCGTACACCTATTCCGCTCTTTGGCAATATTTACGAAACTGCCATGCGCAAGAAAACCATGAGCGAACTTTATCATGGATTATATCAAGAGTTTCCGAAAGAAAAAGTGGTCGGCTTGTACAGGATGACTACACCTGCTCTCCTAATCAGAGATCTAGACATTATAAAAAACGTTATGATCAAAGATTTCGAAACGTTTGTTGACCGCGGTGTTGAATTCAGTAAAGAAGGCTTGGGAAAGAACCTGTTCCATGCAGATGCTGAGACTTGGAAAGTATTGAGGAGCAAATTCACGCCGATATTCACGACGGGTAAGCTGAAGAACATGCTTCACCTGATGGTAGAACGTGGAGACAAATTTATTGACTATGTGGACAGGGAGACCGCGCTGCAGGCGGAACATGATGTGGTTAGTCTTCTTCAGAAATACTTCATCGCCACCATCAGTGCCTGTGCATTCGGGCTTGACTTCGAAACCATGGACAGCGAACTGGAAACTCTCAATAAAATAGATAAGGCAATTTTTACTTTAAATTATTCGGTAGAACTCGATATGATGTTCCCTGGTATATTAAAGACATTTGGTGGATCCCTATTTCCAAAGTTTGTAACCTCGTTTTTCAATGACTTGGTTAAAGGGGTTATGAATCAAAGAGGTAATAAACCATCAAACCGAAAAGATTTCATGGATTTGATATTGGAACTAAAACAGCAAGGAAACGTGCAAGGTCCGAAAAGAGACAACCAAACGCATCAAAACCAATTAGAAATAACAGATAGTATAATTGCAGCGCAAGCTTTCGTGTTCTATGCGGCTGGATATGAGACCAGCTCTACGACTCTAACCTGGCTGCTGTACCAGCTGGCACTGAACCCCGGAATTCAACTGAAACTGCAAACAGAAATAGACCTTGTCTTGGTGAAATATAATGGTGAAGTGTCGTACGATGCACTACAAGAGATGGAATACTTAGATAAAGTGTTCAATGAAGCTCTCCGTATGTACCCAATAGTAGATAATTTAGGCGTACAAAGGGTTGCCCACGAAAATTACGAGGTTCCTGGTACCGACATAGTAGTCGATAAGGGGACAATTCTGCTAGTATCAGCGTTTGGAATTCATCACGATGAGAATATCTGGCCAAACCCACATATATTTGATCCTGAAAGATTTTCACCAGAAAAGGCAGGAGAGCGTCATCCTTGTGCATTCTTAGCTTTTGGAGTTGGAAATAGAAATTGTATTGGTAAGTTAGTTATCTTTTATTGCTTAACTGCATTATTTCTTGGACAACAAAGCAACATTCGATAGTAGGTAATTCGGTACATACATATGTTTTGGTTTTAAGAATGACGACAGTGTTATATAGACAAGTGTTATATCAAACATAGCATGGATCTTACCGAATTCAGCCCCAATTACTTACTATTACCGTTACGCTAAGAAGGTTGCGAACACCTTAGCCCCCATACATACACAGTTTTCGATTTATTTTGAAATTACTTCTCCGATTTTAATTGCGCAATAGCTATGTTTGCAGCCATTTAGTTTATTTAAACCTTATCATCATTAAATGAGAGCGAAACTAATTTGCCTTATTTTCACCATATGCCATATTTCACCCATAGCGTGCTCTATTTCATACGACGTGAAACAGCAACAAATAAACATGGGCCGGTTGCTGAGATTTGGGAGATGCTCGTACAAACCTTATTAAGAGAATAAAGCATCTCGTCGATTTTAAGCTAGCCCAAGACGAAGACATCTATAGGGAGAATATCACTACTTATCGTGCATCTATTTCTTTTGTTTACAGGAATGCGATTCAGCAAGGTGTCCTCACGCGTGTGCCTAGTCAAGTTTTTATCAAAATTCAGCGTAGAACTATCGAAGAATACACCAAAGCAAATAAAATACGACACTACAAGAGCAGTGGTCTCTCCAGACGGAGGAATGCTCCTAAACGTCATCCCTAGGACTAAGAAAACTGATAGTAAGGAACGTTAAATACTCCTTGAACTAAAATATTGCTGGTTAGATTGGTTTGACTTTTCTTAATATTTTGTAAATTAGAGAAATAGAGTTTTTGCAATCCGAAATCTAAAATATAAAGTAATTACCTAATCAAATTATCAAGCAGATTATGACTGTTATTTCTATCTATCTTATCTATAAAAGAGTAAAGACTGGCTGACTCAGAGATCTCTATAAATACAAGAACTACGAGACTATCAAGACTTTTGCATGAGAGTTTCTTTTAGAACGTAGTCAAGCCAAGAACGGATCTTTGGAAATTCGTATTCTAAGGTAGTTAAAGTTCGATTTGAAAATAATTTCGAAACCGTTTAGCATATCGTATACATATATGTATGAGTAACTGTTGACTCGTCAAAATTTGAAATGTAGACTCCCGAATGAAAATAAATTGGCACGTACCACGTCTTGGGGTTTTTTAAGTTCGTACCATTAATGTCAATGGTGCGGAGTCAAAGTAAGGTACTGACTTATCATGAAATCTTAAATATGGTCTAATTTAACGTAAATAACCTCCTGCACAACCTACTAGCCGTAACAGGTCTATTATCCAATAACCCTGTACGTATGTAATAAAAAACTTTGACGATGATAGTTTGCATGGAAACGAATTATTCATATTTTATATTAGGTGCGTTAGTTCTGAAGACCATACGAATGATATCGCGGGCGGGTCATCTTGTTATACATATATAAAAAACAACTTGATAAAAAATGTAGTAGGTTGTGTGTATTGTTTTAGGTCAACAGCTTTGGTTTATGTTTTTAAACATATCTTTGAAGTAGCTTCTTCATAATAAATAATTGAATTAGTCGTAATAACTAGTAAAAAAGTGTATAAAACAGTTAATCATATCGTAGTGTTTACGATACAGTGAAATATTCAACAAAATACTCTCAAGAAACTCGTGTAAAGTGCTATACATTTTTTCAACGACCAACGGTCAAGAAAATCGTTCGAACCGGCCTCAAAGAAGTCGATAAATACCACCTTGGTTCTGAACCTCAGAGAGAGAGAATATCTTACATTACTGAGGAGGACCCTCGCCTTCAGTTCCAACAACGTTTGATGATAATACGAGTAAACCGAAGGATCAGTCTCATCGATTCTCAGCGACGACAGTGACCGAACAACTGTTTGGTGATCGACCCACAATTTGGAGTCAGTTCCTGAATTAGTACATCATAGTAACCTGGGGAGTATTGTTAATCCACTATCTTATAGACTAACTCACACACATATGACACCCACAACACCAATCACAGAAACACTGCTCACTCTGTGAGTCACGTCACAAATCATACACAGGCTTCGTTTTTATCTCTCTCAGCTTGACAAATTGTGGAAGTTGAGTTGTAGAGAAAACATTTAGCCTCACACAATATTACACTTACAAGACACTACACAAAAAACAATACAACTAACCTCCAAATAGTACCTAGTTAAAAATAGCACTACCTATCATTGTTACCTATTGCTACTTTCTTGTAGGAAACTTGTACACAAAGTTCTGACTTATTTTCCTATAACATTATAAGTTACAATATTTTCAACATTAATAGATAAACTTAGCAAATGTTTTCTCAATAAGTATTAATGTAACTTAAATATTAATTTAACTACCTAATTGTTTTAGTAATCCCTTAGTCCCAACTATTTTTTTAATATTCTACTCCACTCTTACTCATATTTCTACTGAGCTTCTTTTACCATTGGTCACTGGGTTCTATTTGACCCATCAAACCTCAAGAGGGTGACCTTTAAAGAACCAGTCTATACATCTCTAGTCTATAATAAATCAATTTTTCATTTAACTCTTTATTTCTTCACTTATTCTTCTTCTTGTAGCTCACTGTATACTGCTATTTTTCAGGGATTCACACATCATGATGACCAGAAAGGCATGTGACCTGGAGGCCAAGCTGAAGCTCGCTACAGCCCAGCTCAAGGAAGTCAGAGAGGACCGAGACAGGCTGGTTCAAGAGCAGGAGGATAGCGAAGCTGAATTCCTGGCTAACCTTGGCAGGATTCAATCACTCAAGGGACAACTCGCTGAGCTCCATGCTCACCATGAAGATGCAGTGTCCGAAGTGGACCGATTGAATGCATGCCTGCGTTCCGTGGACAGTTGTCATGAATCGTATGAACTGGTGTTGCAGCACAACAAGGACTTACAGCAAGAGCTTTCTGAGTGTAGAATAAAACTAGATATGTTAGAGTGTAACCCGTTGCCTTCAGCAACCAGTGTTTGTAGTTTGGATCTTCAAACAGAGCTCATGACAACTGATCCTAATATGTCAAATGTGGATCTTACTTCACCATGTCGCCATGGTCATAGCCAAACACCGGTCATAAAAGGGAGCAATAAAATTAAAAAATATGTTAAATTAAATAATTTCATTAGAAAGTCAGAAAAAAAAATTAGGAAACAAAAACATCTCCTCAATATTGCTAAATTGAGCAAAGAAAAATCGAAATGTAACTTACAAGTGGAATTGGACTCCTGCTATAGTTTATTAGGGCGTAATTCTAAAGATATAAACTATATGTCTGAAGAAATAGTTAATTTAGAAAGGGCACTTCATGATGTAACGTGTAAATATAAAGAAGCCCAATTAATTAAATTAAAACATCAAGTAAAAAATAATAATTGTAAAAAAATAATTAAGTACATTCCTGTGACCACAGATCGATTTGAACGGTTGAAATTGGATTGGGATTTTAAACCATCACCTAACTACTCACTTAACAACCCAAATGAGTCGTATTGTAGTTTTTTTAATAAATTCACCAATGCGTTCAATTCAATATTCATACCCAAATCAATCTTGGTCTCAGAAAAACTTAGCTTTAGTGAGTGGGCAACAGTAGGTATACATAAGAGTAGACAAAAGTTGTATGAACTGTATAGTGAAAAGCAGTACAATTTTAGCCAGGAATTTAAAGAAAAAGTAAAAAATTACTCAAAAATATTTAGAAAAGTTTGTAATACAGCAAAATCAAATTATATTAGCTCGAAAATTAAAAATAGTGAAAATGTAATAAAATCAACTTGGAAAATAATTAATAGTGAGACTGGAAAGGTCAATACCTACATTAATGATTACAGTTTAAAGATTAATAATTGCTCCATCAAAAATGATGTTGAAGTAGCGCAAGCTTTTGAAAATTTTTTTACTGACATTCCAATCTCTACTACAAAGTGTCTGAACTCTTCTCAAATAATAGCTGAATCATTACTTAAAGAAAATGTACCTAAATGCGATATTAAATTTATTTTTACACATGTTGATGAAAATGATGTAAAAAATTTAAAATTTAAATATTAAAAAAACTGCAGATCTCTGGGGCATTTCCGTTAAAATTATTAAACCTTTAATTGATAAGATTGCACCAGATCTAGCTTTTATATTTAATGAATCCATTGATTGTGGCATATTTCCTGATCTAATGAAACATAGTAAAATAATCCCATTGTTTAAATCGGGTATTAGGTCTGACCCCACTAACTTTAGACCAATATCAGTACTGCCTACATTCAGTAAAGTTTTTGAAAAACTGATTTTACACCAATTGCTTAGACATTTTAATGGCAATGACCTGCTACACTGTAAGCAATTTGGGTTTACTCGTGGCAGGTCAACTACTGATGCCGGTGTAGAGTTGGTATCGCATATTTTTGATGCTTGGGAGAAGTCGCAAGATGCTTTAGGCGTTTTTTGTGACTTGTCAAAAGCATTCGATTGCGTTCATCACGAAACATTAATCAGGAAACTACATCATTATGGAATAAGGGACAGCTCTTTGGATCTTCTTACATCTTACTTGAGTGATAGGATACAAAGAGTTGACATTAATGGGAAACGATCTAAAGGGTCTGTGGTTTCAATGGGTGTACCGCAAGGCTCTATCTTGGGTCCTTTCCTATTTTTAGTTTATATTAACGACCTGCCTCATCTTGTAAAGAATGATCATGAGATTGTATTGTTTGCTGATGATACTTCATTAATTTTTAAAATGAATCGACAAAAAACAAATTTCGACGATGTAAATACTGCAATCTCAAAGGTAGTCCATTGGTTTAGTATCAATAATCTTTTGCTTAATGAAACAAAAACAAAATGTATAAGATTTAATCTACCTAATGTAAAACAAGTTAAGGCTGATGTAAACGTAAAAGGAGAAACGGTAGAAATTGTAGACAATACCGTATTCTTAGGAATAACCTTAGATAGTAAACTTCAATGGGGCCCACACATAGATAAGCTATCGAAGAGACTTAGTTCTGCAGCATATGCAGTTAAAAAAATCCGTCACCTTACAGACGTTGATACTTCTAGACTAGTCTATTTCAGCTACTTCCATAGTATTATGTCTTATGGCATACTATTGTGGGGGAACGCTGCAGATATAAACACCGTTTTTGTGTTGCAGAAGAGGGCTGTTCGTGCGATCTATAATATGGGTCCCAGAGAATACCTACGTAATAAATTCAAAGAAATAAACATAATGACAGTACCATGTCAATATATTTATGAAAACTTGTTGTACACTCATAAAAACATCGATCGATTCAATAAAAAAAGCGATATACATAATGTAAATACTAGAAATAAGAATAAACTCGCTGTTCCCACAACTAGACTACATAAGATAAGTGCATCTTTTAAAGGGCAATGTATACGCTTCTACAACAAAACTCCAAGTGAGTTGCAAAAATTATCAATAAATAAATTTAAAAAAATTGTGAAGCATATTCTTTGTAAAAAGGCTTATTACAAAATATCAGATTATCTAGAAGATAAAAAAGCTTGGAACGAGTTTTGCTCCAACTCAAAATCTAACAACTTACAGATAAGCAAATCTATGTACTAGACACATAAGTTATGAACATACTGGTGGTTTCTTTTCACTTCTTCCACTGGTGGACAAAAAATTGAAGTGAACATCAATATAATAATGAATAGTATAAAATATGACTTGTCTAAGTGCTTATTTGTAAGCCTAAGGAAATAAACTTTCATTTCATTTCATTTCATTTCATTTCATTTCATTTCATTTCATTTCATACATTTTATGGTCATTCTCGATATTATTATATGTATATTTGACGACCGATGTGGCGCGGTGGGCGAAGGTCCGCCTGCGACGCAGGAGGTTCGATTCCCGCTTCGGAACATTTGTGTGTACGATCTGCAGATATTTGTTTCGGATATTCTGGTTGTTTTCTATGTATAATAAAAAATATATGTAATGTATTGTATTATGTATATCAGTTATCTAGTACCCATAACACAAGCTCTGCTTACCATGGGGCTAGATAATGCTGTGTGAATTGTCCAGCATTATTTATTTTATTTTTCTATGGTTGTTTAAACTAGTTGTTGTAGACAGAAGTAACGTTGTTGATTAAGTATTTTTTGTAATTGATTGGTATTGTAAACATTTTTGTTCGAAAGGTGAAAAAATATAATAGTAGGTAGGGTACCTACCGGTAAAAGGTGAACTCTTAACACTTTGACTGCGATTTTTTTCGACGACTGCGATCAAAACCTAAAAAATTCGTGCTGCCGCTCTACACAGCGGTTCTGTTGCGCCGCACATGCGTTCGTTCGAAAAATATTACGGCTGTGCTGAGTCACAAAGATCTGTATTTTCTCAGCCGCTGCGCTAGTGTGGATTTACGCATATTAGTCACTTGTAGAAAACACATACCGTGTGATTTCAGCACTCAAAGTGTTAACTACCCACGACATGGTTTTGCACCCACCCTCAAGTACTTACTGGTGTTAATAAATTATAAAATAAATTAATAAAACTCTTTTATATCGGTACGTCTATTCGTAAGAAGTATAGTCATTAAGTACCCATAACACAATCTTTGCTTGGATTGGTGCTAGGTGATGCTGGACCACGACTCGGTAAACGTAGTGTAGGACGCCCTCCGACCAGGTGGGATGACGACCTGCGAAAGACTGCAGGTAGATGCTGGATGCGTCAAGAAGACAGGGCACTATGACGCTCATTGGGGGAGGCCTATGTCCAGCAGTGGAATAATATAGGATGATGATGATGTCCATTATTATTATTATAGTACCTTGTTTATTATATAATATAAGTATTCTGTATTTCAAACACACACAAATGCCTTACAAATTCGTCTCAGATATGTAGTATTGAATTGGAAGAATACATAAAGTACTATCCTAAAGCCAAATTCGATATAAAGTGTTTGTAAACAAACCGCTCATACCTGAACTAGTTTTTGGATTTTAGATCTTTGTAAAGATTGATTCAGCAGCGAACTCTTTTTGTTTTTTGTAGATGTTTCGAGATTGAATGAACAAGTGAACTAGTGTGCTATTAGGAATAATTCCTTTCATATTTTCAACGTAATTCAGTTGGTAGCTATACAGGGAATGGTACCGAAATATGTCAACAAAGACTCATCCAAGGTCTTCGGTGGACGTATGATTAAATTTAATCGAATAAAGATTACCTGCTTCTTTTTGATAAAGTTGTTTGTTGATAGCGATAGGTCAGCTCATATATAAGCACGCGATTTACGTTTCGAATTTTCATAAACGGCTTGACGTCGCCAACGCCCGGGTAATAGTGGTATTTGTGTTGTGTTATTTTAATAGTGACCATGATTTTGTTGACTTTGGGACTAGTGCTATTGCCGTGTGCGCTTTATTATTATTTTACGAGAAACTTTAGCTACTGGAAAAACAAAAATGTTCCAAGTCGTGCACCCATTCCGCTCTTTGGAAATCTTTACGAAACTGCAATGCGCAAGAAAACCATGAGCGAACTATTGCAAGAAATATACAAAGAGTTTCCTAAAGAAAAAGTAGTCGGCTTGTACAGGATGACTACACCTGCTCTCCTAATCAGAGATCTAGATGTGATAAAACACGTTATGATCAAAGATTTTGATACATTTGTGGACCGCGGCGTTGAATTCAGTAAGGAAGGCTTGGGAAAGAACCTGTTCCATGCAGATGCTGAGACTTGGAAAGTATTGAGGAGCAAATTCACACCGATATTCACGACGGGTAAGCTGAAGAACATGCTCCACCTGATGGTAGAACGTGGAGACAAATTTATTGACTATGTGGACAGGGAGACCGCGCTGCAAGCGGAACATGATGTGATGGGTCTTCTCCAGAAGTACTTCGTTGCCACCATCAGTGCTTGTGCATTCGGGCTTGATTTGAAATACACGGACAGTGAATTACACACTTTCAATAAAATAGATAAGGCAATGTTTACTTTAAATTATTCACTGGAACTCGATATGATGTTCCCTGGTATATTAAAGAAATTCGGTGCGTCTATATTCCCAAAGTTTGTAACCTCGTTTTTCAATGACTTGGTTAAAGGGGTAATGAAACAAAGAGGTAATAAACCATCAAACCGAAAAGATTTCATGGATTTGATATTGGAACTAAAACAGCAAGGAAACGTGCAAGGTCCGAAAAGAGACAACCAAACGCATCAAAACCAATTAGAAATAACAGATAGTATAATTGCAGCGCAAGCTTTCGTGTTCTATGCGGCTGGATATGAGACCAGCTCTACGACTCTAACCTGGCTGCTGTACCAGCTGGCACTGAACCCCGGAATTCAAGTGAAACTGCAAACAGAAATAGACCTTGTCCTGGCGAAATATAATGGTGAAGTGTCGTACGATGCACTACAAGAGATGGAATACTTAGATAAAGTGTTCAATGAAGCTCTCCGTATGTACCCAATAGTAGATAATTTAGGCGTACAAAGGGTTGCCCACGAAAATTACGATGTTCCTGGTACCGACATAGTAGTCGACAAGGGGACAATTCTGCTAATATCAGCGTTTGGAATTCATCACGATGAGAAAATCTGGCCAAACCCTCATATATTTGATCCTGAAAGATTTTCACCAGAAAAGGCAGGAGAGCGTCATCCTTGTTCATTCATGGCTTTCGGAGTTGGAAATAGAAATTGTATTGGTAAGTTCATCATCATCGTTTATAAACCTTCCTCTTGAATTACTCTATCTATTAAAACCGCTTCAAAATCAGTTTCGTAGTTTTAAAGATCTAAGCATACATAGGGACAGGCAGACCGCGGGAAGCAACTTTGTTTTATACTATGTAGTGATGAGTGTCTGTCTCCCAAATAAATAAAAATGAAAAATTTATAAAATAAATTATGTATGAATTTATAATATAATTCTTTTGTTTACAGGAATGCGATTCAGCAAGGTGTCCTCACGCGTGTGCCTCGTCAAGTTTTTGTCAAAATACAGTGTTCAACTATCGAAAAATACACCAAAACAGATAAAATACGATACAACAAGAATAGTGGTCTCTCCAGACGGAGGAATGCCCCTGAACGTCATCCCTAGGACTAAGACAACTGATAGTTAGGAACTCTAACCTTCTGTACCTTTAGGACTGAAATATTGCTTGTTATTAAAAATCACACTAACATTGTAATAAAAGCTAAAAGGTTGGATGTTTAGATGGATGGATATAAGGTGCATGTTTGTTACTTCTTCACAACAAAACGACTGAATAGATCGAGCTGAAATTTCGCATCGAGCTAGTTCGGAGCCTAGAATAAAACATAGGCCACTTATTATCCCATTATATAGATAGAATCAACCTTAAAACGTTCCATAGAAACAACGCGTACGAAGCCGCGATCAGAAACTAGAACTAAATGACCTTATCAACAAGCTGATATTATGACTGTTGTTAAGTAAGTATAAGTTAGTAAAAAAATTGGTATGTTTTTTATAAAGTGTATATTTTTAGGCAAACATGTTTGGTTTATTTTTAAACATATCTAAGTTTCTTCATACATTTTTAATGTCATTTTTGATGTTATGGTTGTTTTATTTAGAAGATGAGGGAGACAGAAGATAAGTTATTGATGAATTTTATGAGATTGATTGTTATTATATATAAACACAGTTTATATTCGAAATGTGTTATGAAGATAAGTGTATAATATATAAGTAGCTACCTAAGTTTTATACGTTTAAGTACCTAATGTTAAGTTATCTATAAAGTGAATATCTACCGCCTACGCCATGTTGCTATTTACACCCAACAAGAACTTAGTGTCTTTAATAAAATAAAAAATCCTATTATAATTCTTATTGTATCTCTTTACAATGTCTGTGTACTGTCTCTGTCTTCAAAATAAACCTTTTATTTTGGAGCACGAAATAACCCTATTTTTTACGCAAGTAAGTACAAACTTAAAATTATAGTCTGTTTTTTTTTTATACTAGGTAGGTTCGTACTTTGTACATAACAGCGACTGTTTATCTAAAGGACTGGTAGGATGGTACTTCATATTAAAGGAAGATAGAAAAATATATTTTTTTACCCGTACTTCAAACAGACTAGGTAATAAATCTTTAATTATAACTATAACATAAAAATGGCCTACCTCAGAATGTGGTACCTATTCGTAGTAATAATTAGTTATACGAATGCTATGACTAAAATTTGCTATAAGCATTATTTATCCATATAAAATGTTTGATAGCCTTATCTTATGTCTGTACGTTTATTATAATGTTTGTAAAGTAGGTAGTTATTTGTTCTTTTTTTAAATCTAAATATTTATTAAAGTGCCACCGCACCGTCTATATTGTTCTTTCATGTCCAGTGCATCCTTAGGTTTCCTGGAAGAGATCGCTCTCTGCGATAAGGCCACCCTTTATACTTCCTCTATGCTAAGTAATTATTTATTCAGTATTATTTTCCGTCTTTTGTGGTATAATAAAGTGTTTTCTAGTGGCAGTGTCTATAAAATTTGTCATATTATTATTTCGGCTACCTAACTAAAGTAGTTAGTACATACAACAATTTTTGTAGATCAACCACAATACAAAATAAAAAAAATAATAGACATATCAAATAAGATATTGGTACATTACCTTACTTTTAGTTGAAAAAACCTATCCCGTTTGATAAATTTAATTTTAAAATATAAATTAATTTCGAACCTGGATGACGATCTGCCTCGCATCAATTTTTTTTAGAAATGGAGAAATAAGACCCGATGTTATGTTTCACTATTTATTACGTTCAAATACTCCCTATCTTCAAAAAACTGCTGCATCAGCATTATTTATCCATATAAGAAGATTGATAGCCTTATCTTATGTCTATGTAAGTTAATTATAATTTATAATGTTTAAGATGTAGGTATGTAGTGTAAGTATTTGTTTTCTATTTGTATCTATGTTGTTCCTTAATGTCCAGTCCATCCTCAGGTGTCCTAGAAGAGATCACTCATAGCGTTAAGGCCGCTCTTTATGTTTCCTTTATTCTAAGTATTTATTGTTTTTTGTTTTGTGTGGTATTATAAAGTGTTTTCTATCTATCTACGAGAAAATGAGCAACCTCCTCTCAATAAGAATAAGAAAAGTTTTATTTGGCCAAAAAAAACAGGTTTCAATAGGTACATTAACACATAAAAGCAATAAAACACACTAAAACACAGCACGCATAACATTAGATAAAATAAACCTACAGAGAGACAATAATAATAATAATACATGGCTACCGTGCTTACCTGCTGGCCAAAACGGGTTAAACTCAGCTATGTGCTGAACCACGCATGGCGCGGCCCAACGCTGGTTTTAAAAAAGCGATTATGTACTGCTTGTTCAAGAGGTGGGTACTTTAGGTTTTATTCTAACTAATGTATCAATTATTTTATTTGTGCTGTTCTAATTAATGACTAAAATTATCTCCCTACTGCCTCTAATAAACATTTTCTAGTAGTAAACTTGGTCAATAACTTTAAATCGGAAGGGCAATATTTATCATCGAAGGCAAATAATAAGTACCTAGTTATTGTATTCATACATACAAAGCTTTAAGTTTTAATATTTACAAGGTAAAAAAATATACATACATCCGATGGCTCATCAAATAGTGGTATTTGATGTGTCATTGGTTGTATGTATGTTTTTTAGATATAAGATTAAGTGCGTGCGGTCAAATACATGATACGTCTGGTGGAAAAGCTTTTGTTCATAACAATATATCGCAGATAATATTTAAGGGCGCGATCTTGGTTGCGCGTTTTCATTTACAGCTAGACGCCGCCAGCAGCGCTTGTGCTAGTAAAGTGTGTTATTATCATAAAACAGTGATCATGATTTTGTTGACTATAGGACTAGTGCTGTTGCCGTGTGCACTTTATTATTTTTTAACGAGAACCTTTGGGTACTGGAAAAAGAGAAATGTAGTGAGTCGTGCACCCATTCCGCTGTTTGGCAATATTTACGAAACTGCAATGCGCAAGAAAACCATGAGCGAACTATTGCAAGAACTATACCAAGAGTTTCCTAAAGAAAAAGTTGTTGGAGTGTACAGGATGACTACACCGTCTCTCTTAATAAGAGACCTAGACGTGATAAAACACGTAATGATCAAAGATTTCGAGACATTCGTTGACCGCGGCGTTGAATTCAGTAAGGAAGGGTTAGGAATGAACTTGTTCCATGCAGATGGTGAAACATGGAAAGTATTGAGGAGTAAATTCACGCCTATATTCACAACGGGTAAGCTGAAGAACATGCTTGACCTGATGGTAGAACGCGGAGACAAATTTATTGATTATGTGGACAGAGAGACCGCACTGCAGGCGGAACATGATGTGATTGGTCTTCTTCAGAAATACTTCATTGCTACCATCAGTGCCTGTGCATTCGGGCTTGACTTGAAAGAACGTGAATTGGAAACTCTCAATAAAATAGATAAGGCAATATTTACTTTGAATTATTCGCTGGAAATTGATATGCTGTTCCCTGGTATATTCAAGAAATTCGGTTCATCTATATTACCAAAGTTTGTAACAACGTTTTTTTATGACTTGGCAGCAGAGGTTATGAAACAAAGAGATAATAAACCTTCTAACAGAAAGGACTTCATGGATTTGATACTGGAACTAAAGCAGCAAGGAAACGTGCAAGGTCCGAATAGAGTCAACCAAACGCATCAAAACCAATTAGAAATAACAGATAGTATAATTGCAGCGCAAGCTTTCGTGTTCTTTGCGGCTGGTTATGAGACCAGCTCTACAACTCTAACCTGGCTGCTGTACCAGCTGGCACTGAATCCCGATATTCAAGAGAAACTGCAAACAGAAATAGACCGTGTCCTGGCGAAACATAATGGTGAAGTGTCCTATGAAGCACTTCTAGAGATGGAATACTTAGAAAAAGTCTTTAATGAAACTCTTCGCATGTACCCAATAGTAGATCCCTTACAAAGGGTTGCTCAAGAAAGGTACGAGATTCCTGGTACCGACATAGTAGTCGACAAGGGGACTATACTGATAGTATCAGCGTTTGGAATTCATCACGATGAGACAATCTGGCCAAACCCACATATATTTGATCCTGAAAGGTTTTCACCTGAAAAGGCAGGAGAGCGTCATCCTTGTTCATTCATGGCTTTCGGAGTTGGAAATAGAAATTGCATTGGTAAGTTAATAACGTTCTATAACTAATCTGTAATTACTTCACAAGTTATCTTATAGATGTCCTATGGAATCAGCGTTTAGAGTATTCAAAATCAAATTCCTAGCGTAGTATAATGAATCTCAATCACTATCAATGATTTTGTTTATAAAAATAAATATTATATTCAATATTACTTGTTTACACAAGCGTATTTCAACGCTAAACCACAGATAAGGATTTAATACTTCGGGTAAACTATTACTACAAATGAAATAAACGTGGCATTTGTTAAGAGAGATATTTTGACCAGATACGAACAATAATTAAAATAAATAATCATTAATTATGTGTACGATCTGCAGATATTTGTTCCAGATGTTCTGGTCGTTTAATATCTATCTATGTAATTAAATGTATTATGTATATCAGTTATCTGGTACCCATAACACAAGCTCTGCTTAGCTTGGGGCTAGATAATGCTGTGTCAATTGTCCTGTCCAGCATTATTTATTAATTTATCAATTTTGAAACATAAAAGTGATTATCTTTATCATATTCTCAGGTTTGATTTTGTCTTCCTGTGATGGACCGTGATAACATTTATTTATTTTGTTTACAGGAATGCGGTTCAGCAAGGTGTCCTCACGCGTGTGCCTCGTCAAGTTTTTGTCAAAATACAGTGTTGAACTATCGAAGAATACGCCGAAACAGATGAAATTTAACACGATGAGACTAGTGGTCTCTCCAGACGGAGGAATGCCCCTGAACGTTATCCCTAGGACTGACAACTGATAGTTAGGAACGCTAAATCTTTACTACTTTATCCTAGAACAATAGGGCACAATTGCACGCCCAATAGGACAGAATAAATAAATAAATAATGCTGGACAATTCACACAGCATTATCTAGCCCCATGGTAAGCAGAGCTTGTGTTATGGGTACTAGATAACTGATAATAGATAGATATTTTTTATTATACATAGAAAACGACCAGAACACCCGGAACAAATATCTGCAGATCGTACACACAATTGTTCCGAGGCGGGAATCGAACCCGCAACCTCCTGCGTCACAGGCGGACCTTCGCCCTCCGTGCCACAATGGTCGTCAAATGGAGGCAAAAATAAATGTATATACAATACAATACAATACAAAAATTCTTTATTGTACACCATAATCAAATTAATCATTACAAAAATACATTAAATGCGACAGGTACAATGGGCGGTATATGTACATACATACATTTATTTTTGCCTCTTCGAGTCGTTAATGATATGATTGTCTGATTTGTTAAGAGTTTACACGTGTTACTTGTTTGCTATGTTAATATGTCAACAAATAGTATGTTTGTTGTTACATATTTATCTAAATTACCAGTATTTGTAGGTATCACAGAACTATGTATATAGATAGATAACACTTTATTACACCACACAACACAGAAAATAATACAGAGATAAAAACTTAGAATAAAGGAATAAAGGGCGGCCTTATCGCTGAGAGCGATCTCTTCCAGGCAACCTTGGGATGGACTGGACATGAACGAACAATATAGACGGTGGCTTTTTAATAAATATTTAAAGTATATAGTTATAGTTAGTATATAGTTAGTTCTGTGATACCTACAAATATTGGTGAGTTAGACAGAGAGTGTAGGTGGCCCTTCTATGTATTTACTATTATATATATGTATCACTGCACACTACATAAACACATTCCACATTTATTTACTTACTTATTTATTAACTCTAAAAGATGTTACACTTAACTTATAAATTACTATGAATTTTTTATTTAATTTTTAAAGAAGACATATCTCTGCTTTTTTTTTGCACAATCCTCTATGGTGTTTCCTATAAATTTTGTGTAAAAAAATTAAAAAAAAAACAATTCTGGACAATTCACACAGCATTATCTAGCGCCATGGTAAGCAGAGCTTGTGTTATGGGTACTAGATAACTGATATACATAATACAATATATTACATAGATAGATAATTTTTTATATACATAGAAAACGACCAGAACACCCGGAACAAATATCTGCAGATCGTACACACAATTGTTCCGAGGCTGGAATCGAACCTGTAACCTCCTGCGTCGCAGGCGGACCTTCGCCCGCCGCGCCACATCCGTCGTCATAACAAAATTTTAATACCTATAACTATTAAAATCTATAGGTAGAGCTTAACGACATCAAGTGTAACGGAAATAAATAAACAAACAAAACAAACGTACATATCTCGCGTTCATAAATTCACACATTTATTACACTAACTAAACAATTATTTATTAAAGTGCCACCGTCTATATTGTTCGTTCATGTCCAGTCCATCCCAAGGTTGCCTGGAAGAGATCGCTCTCAGCGATAAGGCCGCCCTTTATACCTTTATTCTAAGTTTTTATCTCTGTATTATTTTCTGTTTTGTGTGGTGTAATAAAGTGTTATCTATCTATATATCAATTTATATTATGACACGACTCGCTCACCTATCCACTCACGCAGCGCATGCCGCTTCATCATCATCATCAGCCTATGATAGTCCACTGCTGGACTTATGCCGCTGATGCCCACAAAAACTTTTGTGCTCGGCTGCGCAATCTTATTTATATCTACTGCTATTTCCGTGTTTTCTCTGTTTATATCTAAATTCTTCCTCGTATGTCTCTTACTCCTTATGTACTTTATTATAAAATAAATTATATAGGGTGTAACGAAAAGTATGGGCCAAACTTTCAAGGGTGGTTCTGACTCTGAATCAGACTCCCCAGAAACAAGGAAATTAATCTGTAAAAGAAAAATTCAGTCTTTGTGTTTAAAAAATCAATAAAACGGAATGATTACTAGAAAAAAAGGTATTTTTTAATTTTTATTTTCCTGTATCAGCTGCGCCCATGGAGGTCGAAGCTGAGTTACTAACAAGGAAGTAACATTTATTTAGTATTTATTTTTAAGTATTCATGTTATGTTAATATAAGATTATCTTTGGTACATCCCCTGCCTTTCTTAAATTCACATAATTCTTGCCATCCAAAGGTTGCCTGGAAGAGATCGCTTCTAAGCGATAAGGCCTCCCATTGGATTTGTCGCATGTAATGTCTTTTGTAATGATCTGTTTCCGGTGTACAATAAAGTTTTTTTGTATTGTAAGGAAGTAAGCTATCTGCTGTATATTTCGACTTTTCATAACTTAGGTATTTACTGAATAGGTAAGTTACTAAACAGAGTTTGAAAGCGTGGGAAAAGCATTGACGGTGTATAATATTACTTAATCCGCCATCTTGGTTCCTTTCACGTGGGCGCGTACAATTTTCATATTTCTGACGTTGTTGTGGTTTGTTGATGTTGTAGATCTACATTATATAATGTTTGTGTAGATAAGTTTTAATAATATAATTCTAAGTCAAGGCAATTATTAACTTAACTTACGTGCAATAACATAAACATACTTACATATTTTATATATTATTTATAACGTTATTAATATACATTTCACCTCGACACTTTTGCTAAGTGTGTCATTACAGCGTAGCTAGTGGGCGTAAAACTCGAGTGTACTTACCAGGGATTAAAGTTTTTTTTTTAATATTTGTCTGAAGTCATCAGCCAGTACAAGATATTTTGTCTTCTTGCATAACGACTTGACTTTTTGGTATTGAATTTGCCTACAATGACCATACATTTCACTAAAATTTATTTTTGAAAATAGAAGTGCCTTCTTGGTGATTGCGAAGAATTATTCTTCCTTCGTGGTAGAATGCCTATATTGCATTGCGCGTAAGACAAAAAACGTTTGTATTTAGTAGCGCGAAATAAAATCGCGAAATCAAATTGAACTGAAGATGAACGTGGCTTATTTAACTAAAAATTTTATTAAGCGTTATGTTATTAACTTTAAGTTAAAAAAATATGCAAATAGAACTTTTGTTCCATGTTGGCGAAGAATTAATTATGTGAAATCTATGCGTTTTTATTAGTATATTTTTTTTGCAATTGAAGTCAAAAGTAAAGTTTATCACTCCATCCCAATAACCAATTATTACTCGGTCTTGCCATCCTCCCTCGCTACGCTTGGGAGTATATCAACCTCGTATATATAATAGGGTGGTTAAGTCCCTTGAGTAAAATATACAACATATATCAGTATATACACACGCATATACGTCTAACCTACTTTGTATCTTGTTTCTCAAACTTTAGTGAGGTTCACGATTTAGACTGATATAAGCTGATGACGATGATGATATTATTTTTAGTTACGTAAAACCTCTTTGAAGTAGCTATAGGAATAAACATCAGACCTAAAAAAGACCAATCAACCGCGATTCTTTTGTTTTATATATTTCTCTCGAAAACAACGCGTAACCGAAGAATGTAAAATAAAGTCCTTTGTCTGTATGATCTGGATAGAAGCTAGGCGCGTCAGGAATCAGGTCAAGGCTTTGTTCCGCGGTAAGTAGCTCTGCGGCTTCGCGACAGAAAGAATCTTTCAGAAAGAACTCTTTCTGTTTGTAGTTCGCGGATTAAAACGGTGCTACGCTTTCTTAAGTGTTGCCATATTTAGGCTTATTATAGAATCTTGGAATTTCTGCCTGGGGTTTTGGCGAATTATTTATTTATTAAGTACAGGCAAACAACTATATTTTAAACTTAGGAATAAAAGTTACATTTTATTGTTTAGAAAAAATATAGCTTAATAATATACGTTATACTCAAATATGATAATAAGCTTAAAATAGTTACCGCTACAGGTTGCTGACAGGTTTCTGATGCTGACTATACAATGTAACTAATAACTAAATTTATTTTGATTATACTTAAATACTTTACTAAAAAATAGAACCTTGCCCTGTTTGGCTTGGGAGACTATAGTGGAATGTGGGGTAGTTATCAATTTTTATAGAAAACGCGAAAGCAGATATTTTTGAACGTTTTTTCTAAAACTAATGTAAGAATATCTCAAATCTCAATCCATTCTACTATTACTATTTCTTTTAAGTTTTATACAAGTATATCTTATAAACAATCTGAAAACTTGGTAGCAATTTTAGCTAAATTTTGTTTTCAGGTCTTTGATATTTCACAAAGTCATGGCTTGTTTTCCACTAAGAGTAAGTGCGTATTTCTCAAAGAAAGTCTCTCTCTTTGTCTCGACACGCCTCGCGACATCTCACTAATGTTAAGAAGATATGCATGTCTTCTGTTATCACTCCATAAGAACATCACAGGGCGGGCGGTAGACTGCTGATAAAAATAATTAGCCTTGTATAGAAACAACAATGAAATAATGAAACAAACTACTATTTACAATTGAAACAACTGAACCATATTATCAATACCAGTCGGATGCGTCCCCAAGAAGTTTATACGCGATAGATTTCTTAATAACAAAGGCTGGTTCTGTTCATGTTATTGTGATATTTGAATTAGTGTAGGTGTACTTTAATTTAATAAAAAATAAATAAATAGTGAAATAGAAAATGAAAGCTTCTGTAGAATAGAAAATGTTTAGTTTAAATATATATAATAATAAAAAGTAGGTACTGATAGATTTTAAAATCTAATTACGAAACAGAAAATTACGAGAATTTACATGGACAACACAAATCAGCTTCCGGCTCAGCATTAAATGCTCCAAGGGACGGGTGACAAAGCAGCGCTGGTAGAAGAAGAAGAGACATGAATAGTTCCTATACATAAACATCTTTTTCTACTTGGTTTTTAATCGTTTTTTTGGAATATTAATTCATTTCTTTCATATCCAATTCAATTCTGAAAACTACTTAATTTTGTTCATGTGGATATATCACAACGAATGCGGTTGAAATTGCTTCAGTCTTATATAGTGGTACATCTAGGTCTGGCGCGTGGTATTGATCAATGCGGCACTGAGTTTGTTCAACTCGGCCGGCCCAGACGCTCGGGCGGTTAGAGGCACTTTCCCACCGGTATCGATACAAGAAATGAGGCTACTTTATGGGAACATCTGATGGTATAAGTAATCGATTTTTAACTCTAGACTGGAAGGAGTAAGGTTATTTTTAACTACAGCAACTTTGAACTCAAAAGGAGTTGATTTACCTAAACAAGGTTTGTTGAGTTCAAGGAATACCAAAACATAGGTACGATACAAGAAACGAGGCTACTTTATGGGAACATCTGATGGTATAAGTAAGCGATTTTTAACTCTAGACTGGAAAGACTAAGGTTATTTTTAACTACAGCAACTCTGGACTCAAAAGGAGCTGATTTACCTTAACAAGGTTTGCTGAGTTCAAGGAATACCAAAACTTAGGTACGATACAAGAAACGAGGCTACTTTATAGGCATATCTAATGGTATTAGTAATCGATATTTAACTCTAGACTGGAAAGGTATGGTTTTTTAACTACAGCAAATCTGAACTGAAAGGAGGTGATTTCATTTACATAAACAAGGTTTGCTGAGTTCAAGGAAAACCAAAACTTAGGTACCTACAGTATCTACGAATTGAATAAGATTTGCTCACTTGGTTTCCTTATAACACAAGCTCTGCTACCGTGGATAATCCGGTAGCAGAGCAGGCTTTGATTTTATCATCTTTGAGTTTTCTGTAGGCAGCAGGACCGAAATGTTGATAGTATCTATTAATGGCAGTCAAGGAAGGGTACTTACTACAATAACTAAAATTTTTGTGAATTTCCAATAACCATCACAGACATCTCCGATTTCAGTCTTTGGAGGATAGGATTCGTAACGAATACATCCGACAGAGAACCAAAGTTACAAGTTTAAGTTTTCAACATAGCTCTAAGAATTAGCAAGCTGAAGTGGCAGGCCATGAATAGAAATATTTGAAAACTCAATAATCATACCAAGGTAATAACTGCCTTTTGTATCAATAACCACGATAGTTTCAAAAAACTTATAGAACAGGGTAAATGTTATTTGATGTAGGGTTTGAGTTTTTTTTAACAATCAATTTACCTAACAAACACTCCTACAAATATTATAACGGCAAATGTTTGTACCGCTATGAAGTTGTTTGGAGAAAGGCAACGCCAAAACTATTGAAATGGATATACATATAAAGATCTGCCTAATATACTACCTAGAATAATATATGGGCTATTTTTAACCCAAAATTGCACGTGCAAAGCCGAGGGCAGAATCTGGTATTAGAATAAAATGGGTACATTTCCTGGTGTCATTCAATTTAATCTCTACAAAGAGCTTACAGCGTGTAGCAATCTCACAGTTTAAGGGACGAATGCTAACTAGATTGACGCTTGTCTTTGTAAAGTGGCACATTATTCTTACCTCTACGCAATACTTAAGTGAAACTGAAATTAAATGACGGAGGTTTAACTAATTGTTTTTATGGTCTTTTTCAGCTCACATTTTATTATTTTCATTTATTGCAGAAAATAACAAGGGACGTGATAATTCTGATTATGAACATATAAAGAATAAGAATAAGAAAAGTTTTATTTGGCGAAAGAAAACTAGGCTACACAATTAAAGCAGTAAACACACATAAGAAAACACAGTACACAATATACTAAATATAAATAAAATAAGCCTACAGAAAAACAAAAATAATAATAATAATACATGGCTGCTGGCCAAAAAGGGTCAAACTCAGCTATGTGCTGAACCACGCGTGGCGCGGAACAACGCCGATATTCAGTTTGAACCTTTTTCTCAGTTACATAACGGGCAAGGAAGCTCAAAACAGACGAAAATGAATAGTAAAAAAAAAACATATCAGTTCAGGCAGCCAAAATTGGAATAAAAACTGTTACTTCAACATTTACTGATTCTCTAAGACTTTGCGAATAGGTAATTGTACAGTAAATAGCCGTTAACTTTTACTTTTAAATAAAATATTGCCACAAAGCATCATCTAGTCCTAAGCTAAGCTGAGCTTGTGTTATGGGTACTAGATAGCTGATAAGCTGATCACTTAAGAAAACCCCTGAACAGAGACCAGGATATGCAGATCGTACAAATATTTGTCCTTAGGCGGGAATCGATACCGCCAGATACCGCAACCTCTCTCAGGCGGACCGCCCACAATGAATGAAAGCTTCTATCAAAAACGCCAATTAAAATGTAATTGCCTGATTATCTATTTGAAGAACACCTTAGCGTCGATGTCATCGAACAGAATCATTCGTGCTCTGTACACGCAAATTGGCTATAAAAAATGACGCTGTAAGTGTAGGAAAAGTCGAATATATATTTCATAGCACAAATGGTCCTGCACTCAAGTCTGAACCTCGGGTAAAGTTCAACTGGATCCAATTTTAGTAAAAGTATCGATCTACCAACTGTCTTGAGAATGGAGAGTCGACGACCTTAAAATACCCTTTCTTCTTCATTTAATCAATATAAACCAAACTGTTGTAGAAAGAAACGTAATAAGTGGGTTAGTAGATTCGATTTATGCCAGATTCGTCCCTAGGAATTTCGGCTCACATTAAAAAATCTACTTTCGTCCCTCATTATATGCCGTATTCGGCCCATAATATATTTTATTTCAAAAAATCTTTGTTCGTCCTACTTTTTAGCTCCACATTCGGCCCAATGTTTTTGTATAGGCAAATTATAATTAAGTCGCTTGAGTCGCATTGAAATGATGATAGGTTAATATCCTTCCGTCAAGGTTATTGCCATTTTGGTACACTGAGTATTCTATGTATGGTATCGTTTTATTATTCTTGAATTTCAAGTTATACTTATACAATAATTTAGTACATATTTCACGAAGAACCGATGGCTACGAACTGTCTCCTAACTTTCGTTTTAATCGAAGAGAAAAACAAAGACCACTTGATAAAATAAAGCTACATATCTCGTAATAACTTCTACTTTCCTGTTACTCTGAGAAAGATTCCGTAGTCGTAGCAGCGTAGCATCGAGCTACGCAACGCCTACGCCGCAGTTCCGTAGCACATTTTTAGGTCTACGCTTTTGTTTTGGTTTTTTGTACACTATTGAAATTAGCCCACACAATACCAACGCCACGCGCTGTACGGTAGGTTGTTGTCAAGTTACTATTGGAATGATAGATATAGGTTAGATTTGCAGGTTTAAGAATCAGAGTCAGATTCGTGTTTATTTATTTATGCTCATAGATAGTAAACTTATATAAGTAAAATTATAAGTACATAACGGATAATATAAATCATGTTAGCTACATACCCGAAGCAGAAACGCCTTAGATGAGAAGAAGTGAAGGAATATTTGCCAGATCGCATATTTTCATCAGGGGATCATGAATCTATGAACCGACAGATCGACTTCTTTGATAATACTTAATTACTCTGAACTGGTCAACCGAAGATAGATAACACTAGATAAATAACTTGTGTTATATAAATAATAATAATTAAATAATATGTATAATAGTAAATTGGATTAATGACATCAAGTATATCAACATGAACTATGTAGATATCTTTAGATACCTATCTTTATTTTAGTTTATTTCGACAATGCCCATATCATCATCATCATCATCAGCCTATAGCAGTCCACTGCTGGACATAGACAATGCCCATATAGCTGCATTATTATGACATTCCTTAACATGTATTTGATTATTATAATTTTGATATTATTATTCAGTCTAGGCCCCTTTACAGCCAACCATTTGTTAATTTTTATGTATTTTGTGTGATAAATTGTTTGTCTGTTTTTTCATATTATCTCTACTTCTCCATACAATCCCTTATCGTGTTTTATATATAAATAATAATAATTAAGTAATAATATGTATAAAAGTAAATTAGATTATAACGACACTTAGTGTATCAACATGTACCTACGGTGAAATAAATAAAAAATGAAATGAATATGAATGACAGTAGAATTACGAAGTTTGCCACAAAGAACTTTAAGATCAGGTTCAGGGTCTTAAGAAGCCGGTAAAGTGGATTATTCAGGAGCCTGGACTTGCACGAGAGGAATTCTAATGTTGTAACAAAACGGGGAATACTGTGATAAAGACGACCGATGTGGCGCGGTAGGCGAAGGTCCGCCTGCCACGCAGGAGGTTGCGGGTTTGATTCCCGCCTCGGAACAATTGTGTGTACGATCTGCAGATATTTGTTTATTCCGGTTTGTATTGTTCCGGGTGTTCTGGTCGTTTTATATGTATGATAAAAAAATATCTATCTATGTAATGTATTATGTATATCAGTTATCTAGGACCCATAACACAAGCTCTGCTTACCATGTGGCTAGATTATGCTGTGTGAATTGTCCAGCATTATTTATTTATTTATTTATCTTATTAGTATGAAGATACTTGGGGAATTTCATGATATATTAAATAGTGGCCTCAATTTTTTCCGTCGTGCCTGTGGCTAAGCTTATTAGGTCAACGGGCACTCGTGACCAGCTGCCGTAAAAAAAGAGGCAGCGAGATGCACTTTTTGAAAATAACGTGGAAAAAAGACAGATTACTATAACTTTAGCACTAAAATGTCTTTAAAACTTCAACAAAAATTGCTAGAGTTAAATAAGTTTTTTCTTAAATACGACTTCTTTTTTATAAGTATTGTCGTTCAATTGTTTCTTCTATTTATTTGTTAGGTATCGCACAAAATTTAATAAAAACTCCATAAGCAAAATAAAGTTAGGTCTGTACTTTATCAGTAAGAATGTGTTTCAAGTATGTTTAAATCTTTAGTTCGAAAAATGTTAAAATAAAAAATCAAAAATAATAAAATAGTAAATCTCGTATCTCTCGTATAAAAATCAATTGCTGTTCGTTTGTCTCGCTAAAACTCGAAAACAGCTAGGCCGATTTAGCTGATTTTGGTTTTGAAATGTTTGTCGTAGTCCAGGGAAAGTTTAAACGATGAGAAAATATGGTAAAATTCCACGCGGGCGAAGCCGCGGTTTGCAGCTAGTAATAAAAAGGAAATATAGGTAAACCAAATGAGCTTACAGGTTTGCTCACGCGCAAGCAAATCAAGTTAGTAAAGTGTCGAGTTACGCATTACAAGTCCAATGCCCTTAATGCACTGTTATCCGATTTGCAGCGTCAAGGGTCGGGCTTGGTGCCCTGGCGAGTACTTTTCTAGGGATTAAATGTGGTGACGGAAGGTAAGATTTTTTTTCTCATTTACCGGCTTTTTATCAAAATGTGAAAAAAACTGGATCGTCAAAAAAAAAAATATTTTAGACCTGATAGAACTCTTGGACACGTCACAAATTTTTAATCACTTGTATACACGTAAAACTAGAATAAAGGAGTTACTTTGGTTTTTTTTAAGCTGACTTCAATATTTTTTAAGGTTAAGTGAAGCACAAACCTTTAACCTTGGAAAAGCGTATTTTCGTGTTCTTACCATTACCTAAAAACTGATTTTAAATTCTTACAAATTTGTTTATTAAGATGACGTGACGAGTAGTAATCCCTCAAGAATTTAAGTTTTTTTAGTTTAAAAAAATGATTTTTTTTAAACTAAAAAAACTTAAATTCTGTTTAACATAGAACGGTTAAAAACCAATTAGGACAAACTGCACTGCACTACTGGTCTGGTTACCTACCTGATGGTTTCCAACTAAAACAAGTTGTCTGTATGAAATAAAATTAAGTTCATAGCAAGCGGAAATATGTGCGAACTCCTGCGAAATTTCAACGCGGTGTGCAAACGCCTGTAGCCAACCATCGGCAAACTCAAACGTTCCCTTGCGGATATCCACGAAACTTTTATCAAAGTTAAGCTATCTACCTAAATTAAGCTAAGCCAAAAGTTAAGCTAGAAATTATCAGGTCGGATTTAAAATGGGACAGAGCTAATAACAGTAATCTTTAAACCGATGCTTAACGTAGAGTACAATCTAAATAAGCGTTTACTTATAGGTCCCAAAAATATTTTTCATTACTGATTTTAAATCACTTGGTACCTATTTGTCCGTGCTTGGCATTTGACAGAAACCAGCGATAGGTATTTGTAATATAATAAGAACGAATTTGTAAATATTAGTTCTTATTATACTAAGAGCTAATATTTACAATTGAAACAATTCAGCAATATGGTATCTATCTATCTAAACAGGGTCTATAACTGCAATCCTCAAAACAGGTGAAACAAGATCAAAAATGAACGACGAATATGTTTGAACCTCATGGCATCATGGCGCATGAAATAGTGCCGAAATACTGGAAAACTCAAAAATCAAATCACGGTATATATCCCGTTATAAATGACTTTTGCAGAACCTCTTCCACACTAAATGGCAGTCATTTTTGATCCCCTGTATATGTGTATAACTCTATAAGTTAATAGGAAGCATTTAAAAAAAAAACGAATACTTCAGATACATCTGGTTCCAATTTAGTCATTCAAAATTAGCTGCAGTGCCTGAACTGTCTATAAATAGAGCCACCATGTCGTCCTAGTTCCAGTTGAGAGTCTAACAGTATCTTAGACATCCACACTGAGAAATAGGTCAGACAGCTTTTATGCCTGCTTGTATTCAAAGGGAGAATAGACGCGGCAAGACTTGATCTTGAATGCGACCCACCACCGCAGTGTCTCATTAGTTTTTGAGCGTGTCGACCCTACGATATTACGTGGGTTTTGTTGATCCGTTAGGGTGGTATTTTCAAAAGCGTGATTGGAATACAATAGTCAAAATCAATAGTGAGTCGAGATGTACAAAATAGCCACTAATGTGTTGTCGCTATTGTGAAAAGAGATAACGTTATATATTTATCTCGGTCGAATACTGTTCACGACATTTGATTTGATCCTGAACATAATGTCTCCCTCAAAAGTCGAACCTACTATCGATTTCGACTGCCATGGTACATGGAGAACCTGATGTAGGTTTACCATGTACCTTGGCAGTCGATAAAAAAACGATAGTTATACAAAAAAGATAAAAAACAGGCAAGAATCATTGGGCTACATAAGTTTCATTCTTCGAATATTAATATTAAAAAGTGTTGCTGTGATTTGCGTTGCTACAATTTTTTTGAATGGACTATAATGCTGTTGACCTCAGATGGCCATGACAATGTTACCGGACTTTTGACTGGCGCAGAAGGCTCCTCGCCGCCGCCGCCGTTAAGATAAGGTTGGGGTGCGTTGCTACATGAATGGTTATAAAAGAAAAACAAAAATACAGCGATATAGGTTAGGCAAATATAGAGATTGACGCGAACTCAAATAAACTCATTGTTATTCAACAAAAGAATAATACAACAAAAAGGCTTATTCAATATTTATAGGTAAGTTACCTCGAAACGTGCGTCACGAAATCCAACCTATGTCACAACTATGAACAAGCATGTATGAACCTACCTACTTAATCGATTTATGAAGATTCCTGGCGAGGCAGGCAGCGTAGGCATTAGGCAATTAACACATTGTTTGCGTTGCGGTCGACCAGCGTAAACTACACGTGGCTTGACCGTGGAATGTATTATCGTATGATGTAACTGCCAAAGATAAATGAAATACTGAAGTAAAGCTTATTTTGAAAAGGGATGTGTGAGAAAGTCTAACCTACTCTTGGAAATGTACTAAACAGTTCAAAGTTGGGCATCGAAGATATAACCGGTGCATAATATAGGAGAGTGTGAAGTGGAAAACCTGAACGTTTTTCCATCGTTTTACTATTTCAACGTAAATTTCAAAATGTGTATTTTGTGACGTTGACGTTGAAATTACTTATTTAAAACGTATTTTACAAACAACGCATTCTCTTTTTCACAGACTACAAAAAGTAGGGGGTTCTCAATTTGTCTGTATGTTTTTGTCATGTTATTTCTTCATTTGAAGTTCATTTAATATTAAATGGATACAAATACTTTTCTACATCAAGCTTAGATTATTGCTTAAGTAGATTATTGTAATAAATGTCCGAAAAATCCCAATTGGCCCAATGTCCTTCTAAGAACTAAGTTACTTATTTCGTGACCCGCTTACAACAGACAAATTATAGACCCAATAAAACAGACCTACTTTATTTCCTGCTTAGTTTAACCTTTATCGTCTAAACGTGGATTAGAGTATTAAACATTGATTGGCATTGATTTAAAGAAAACCATTAAAAAAAGAAGTTAGAGCGTAGGTAACTCCACTTTTTACATTACGTCCGTAACACAGGTCAGTACCCGGCTCAATAAAGCACAATGTACGGAAACAATGACATTTAGATATTTGATTTTATCCAATAAAGTCTGTACAAAACACGCAGCTGGCTCACACTCGGCACATTTCTAGAGATGTTACGTTCACCCCTCCGCCCAGCACACATACCCTCATACAATATCTATAGCAAACAATGTCGGTACAAGGATCCCACAGTTTAGTAAGCAATGGGGCTCCGCCCTTGACCTATTTTTATGCTGTACCTTGATGTAATTAAATGTCAAAAGTACAGGGTAACAGACGATTTGTTTAAGGAAATTAAATTGGTTTTTATGTCGTCACGCCTTTCGGAAAAAATGTTGAGGTCATTTATTAAACTTATTCGGGGCTTGTGAAATGTTTAAGTGCTTCCGTTCTTTTCAGGATCTTAAAAACCAATTATGAAGTGTGTATCTTGGAATTAATGCTAAGATACACACTGGGGGTGTGACCCCGGTGTGTATCTTAGCCATCCCTCCGTTAATGGATTAAATTATGAGCGTTAAATGTTTTGCTGTATTAATTAATACATCTTTATGGGCAGCTTGATTATATATATATTAGGTATATACCTATAGGACCTACAACACCTTAACGACAACTGATCGCAGTAGGAAGAGCAAAACTCACAAAAAGTATGTAAATCAGTTTCCTGCAAAAGGCAAAAACTTTTGAATAATCCATTTGTAAGCTATCGAGTTGAATGTGATGGAGGAAAAGTTTATATATATTGTATGTATGTCTTTTTAACGGAGAGGGATGAGTTTGCAACAGCCAAAGTCAATCTGTGGATATAATTTAGAAAGGCGCGGTCAGGTCACGTTTTGTTCTAATATTGTGTTTCTTCGTAACGCAATTAAGAAGAGACAAAACACTTCTTTTGTCAGGTTACGATAATTTTATTTTTCTAATGAAACTAGATGAAAATAATACTTTAGAAACTATCATGGTTATTAACACCGTCGTAAAAACTAACTCGCAGTGCCTCCAGTTATTCCGTGATCATGGCGCATGAAACTGTGCCGAAATATTAGGAAACTCAAAAATCGAATCATGGGAAATATTTTTCTTTTAAATATTCCCGTTTTAAATGAGTTTAGATGAAAATACTTTGTAAATCGTTCAGGCTTCGGCCAAACACAGTTTTTAAGTATTCTTTGAGTTGTGTAAAATGAATACGAAATACTCGTAGTTTACGATTAAATTGCCGTACTAGCCTTTATACAAAAATTTTGTTTTTTTTTATAGAACAATGTGGTTTAATTCATATGATAATTACGTCTATTATGTACTGATTACTGTCGCGTGATCGTCACTACATACTATAAAACAAACTTTCTTCCCGCTGTCTGTCTGTCCCTATGTATGCTAAGATCTTTAAAACTACGCAAGGGATTTTGATGCGGTTTTTTTAAATAGATAGAGTGATTCCAGAGGAAGGTTTATAAACTATTTTACACATAGATTTCCACGCGGACGAAGCCGCGGGGCACAGCTAGTATACGATAGTAGAAAGGATATCACCGATGCGTAGAACTGGCAGGTCGACTGGATCGATGGTGCGGCGCCAGCCGGGTCAAGCATCGCCTGCCTGGTTGACCCTCGCGTTCGATAATACCTGCTGCTCATGCTATGCTGCAGCCGTGGTGACACTATGGCGTAGACCTTCCGTTTATTTCTAAGCTATTTACTCTGTGGTGCGGTGGGCGAAGGTCCGCCCTCAGGAGGTTGCGAGTTCGATGTTCGATGTTTGTACGATCTGTAGATATTTGTTCCGGGTGTTCGGGTCGTTTTCTATATATAATAAAAAAACGATCTATCTATATAATGTATTGTATTGTATTATGTATATCAGTACCCATAACACAAGCTTCGCTGTGTGGATTGTCCAGCATTTACAAACAAAATTGCTATGGATTGGGTCGGAACAATTTAACTTGGCCGATGCGAAGATCCTTTAAAGCTGTCTAAATACGGTGAAGGTTTGAGAGAGCAATACTTATTTCATAACAAAAATAGAAAAAGAAACCTACTTTTTTATGTGTGCTAGATCTTACATCAAAACTAAATTAATTTTATAAAGTTATCTTTATTTTTAAAACACTATAGGTATAAATAACTAATAAGTACCTACTAAGTAAGAGTTTTGCAAATTTTTCAGCTTTCAGCGAGTTTTTTTGCAGAAAAAATGCTGCAAGAACAAAAGAAAACCTTACACACTGAAACACAAAAGTCAAAATAGAGGTAAGGCATTATTCGCACAATCATGCAGCACAACTACAGTATTATCGACCGTTCTTGGAAACTGGCTCGCCAGCCTGTGGTTAGGAATTCTAAATGTTAGATTCTCTGTATTTTTTTGTATCTATGTGGTTAAAAACGTTTAGGTATTGATTAAATATGCATATTTAGCTTCATGAATTGGTAAATTATTTTTTTCATTTACTTTTTTGTGACGTGTTCATGTCTTGTTAGGTCTAAAGGAAGTAAAGCACTTTGATTTGATATTTAATATTTGATCGAAAAAAAAAACGATTTCCTAAAGGGTCCGGCGACCCTCGCTTGCAAAAATCGTTCCGAATATCGCTGTCCCTGTTTAACCCTTGCGCCGTGCCACATGCGTGCGCGATAGCAATATTAGCCGTTCAAAATTTGGTTTGTTCCGTAATACCAAAAATTATGACTGAAAACTTTTTGTATTCTTCACAAAGTATTGTTATTCTGTAACTAGACAATATAAGCTATGTTCCTTAATAAATAAAACGTAAGATATTGATGTTTTTAATACGAAACAAATAACAAGAAAACATGTCCATTTTCTCATAAAAATGTGCAAAATGAGATTGGCTTTTATTTCATTTTAGGTAAGTATTTTGAAAAAAAAACTATTTGGGAACCTAGATAAATACTATTTTAATACAAATAATGCAATATTATAGTGGAAATATGCTTGAATTAGAAATAATATTGGTATTACGTTTGTATGAAGGATTCGTCCCTCCGGAGGCCTCTTAATATGAGTATCTTATTTTTAATTCTCATTTTCAACGCTTACTCTCTCTACCTATGTATATGGTGACACGGCAATTAAACTTCACTAATATTATAAATGCGAAAGTGTGGATGTTTGTTACTTCTTCACGCCTAAGCTACTTAATGGATCGGGCCGAAACCTGGAATAAAGTGTAGGCTACTTTTTATCTTATAAATCCTGATTTAAGTGTCCTCCTGATTATTACGTTTTGAGTTTGGACAACAACGCGTGCGAAGCCGCGGACAGAAACTAGTTAGTAAATAAAACAAATATGTACATATGAAGAAATAAAAAAATCAAAAGCTTTCTGGACTAACCAAACTTCCATAACAAATTAATTACCCGCTCATAAAGTTTTATTTGCCCGTCGAAAACGTGTGTTAGATAGTTTACCTTCACAAGTTTATGTTACAACAAAAACATCCTACCATTGTTATTGTTAGGTTTGTAATCAAATAGACAGGCGGCAGGGCCAACCGTACCCTCTGGGATTCCGACGGAGGTACTGTACGACGTAGCGACGTAATTGAGAATTCTCTGGCCGCCAACTCTATAATTCTGTTAATGTGTTTTTTGGAAAAAAAGTCATTGAATAAAGGAAATTAATATTAAATGGAAAAGATTGGTTGGATGTTTGTTACCTATTGACGCTAAAGCTACTGAACGGACCGGGCTGAAATTTTGCTTTGATCTACATCAATAGCCTGAAATCAAACATACTCGTAAACATGCTTTTCATCGCATAAATCAGTTCCCATGGGATAGAAATATACTGTAAAGTTTTCCTCGTTTTTTCGAGTTCTCGGTTGAAAAGGGAAAATTGGTGTTTGTAACATAAAGAAACGATAAGGATAATGTCTCACTCTATAGAACATTAAATTTGCTGTCTTTTAGTTACCGAGCACTTACGTTCAGATCATACCGAAACGCGACACGACGCGGCGCTGCGGGCACTTTGATTAAAATGTTAAATTTTATTTACTACTTAAAATATACAAATAGGCACAAACGCGCCGCAACTCAGCACCACGGGGAGTTTTCGTATTATGTCAATCAATTTTCTACCTTTATGCATAGTTAATAAAGTTATATTTCTCAATAAGTGAACGCTATGTACTGTTCTTTGAGAAAATAAAGATTCTTTAAACCGATATTTTGAATCGAAGTGTGGACTGCGTCGGTTCTCCTCGCGACTCGATATGAGCTGACCCATTAGTTGTTACTAGCTGCGCCCTGAAATCTGCGTCAAAATGGTGTATAACCTTCCTCTTGAATCATCTTTTTAAAAAACCGCATTAAAATCCGTTGCGTAGTTTTAAAGATCTAAGCATACATAGGGACAGATAGACAGCGTGAAGCGACTTTGTTTTATACTATGTAGTGCGTAAGCTCTCAAATTAACAAATGTTAATTTGATACCTACACTGGCCGTTACGGTGGTTTTCGCCTTCATAAAATGGTTCGTGAAACGGTATAGACTGTTTAAAAGTGTGTGAAATTGAAGGGAAAATGTAATCTTGGTTAGCAGGCAATGCAACGTCTTGCCTAATCCAACCTAATTTCACTGACCTGACATATGACCTATAAACTAGGGCTCAGTCCTTGTAAGGCGGCCTTTAGTGGTAGGTAGGTAGGTAGGTAACTAGGAAGAAACACGCGACATAGGTTTACATTATTATGGTTGCATGGAATGGATAATTACCAAGCATTTCACTGGAACTTGTTTCGAGGACACGAACGAAAATTATAATTCATTTGCTGTGGTACTTTGTGAAGGGACTTTACTAGGTAGGTAAACTTATTTTTTACCTACAACCTGAGTCTATAGTAAATTATTTGAGTATATCACGTTTCTTTGGTTATTTACGTTATGTTTTTAGTGGAGACTGCCAAATTTCCGTCGCTTCGCCGCCGCGGGGATTCTTGGAATAATTCAAGTTGCCGTTATAGAACAGAATAACTATTACTGCTATATTTTTTGTAACAATGTCAGGTTTTTGTTTTTCAATAACTGAATTTGGAAACGTCGAATTATCGCTGTTGAAAAAGTTCATACAATGGAAGAACAGCTACAATAAACTTATTTATATCATCATCATCAGCCTATAGCAGTCCACTGCTGGACATAGGCCTCCCCCAATGAGCGCTATAGCGCCCTGTCTTCAGCTTGCCGCATCCAGCATCTACCTACAGTCTTTAGCAGGTCGTCATCCCACCTGGTCGGAGGGCGTCCTACACTACGTTTACCGAGTCGTGGTCTCCACTCGACAACACGACGGTTATTTATATAGAGGTGTAGAAACTACATATATAAACTTATTCTGTTTTTTTTTAACAATTCAACTGTTCAACAAATATGTTATTCCGAATACACTTTTTCTAAATAAAACTCCGTTAATCGAACGAACGAACCAGCGTAGAAATTTGCGTTTCATCCCATAAGGACAGTAATGTTCCGAGGAGATAAATTTCGGTTAAGGCGAGGCTATGCTTTATATCTTGTAGCATTTTTATGTAAGTTCGTAAGGCAAAATTTGATGTGCCAGAGGCTCTGCAGATAGGCTCTCCTTCAGTCATCGCCAACGAGCTTTTTGGCACGTGTTTCAATAGAACTCAAGGCCTTTTAATTTCCGTTATGTCACATTTTAGGCTTATGACGTAATTGTTGTATAATAAATAAATAATGCAGGACAATCCACACAGTATCATCTAGCCCCAAGGTAAGCATAGCTTGTGTTATGGGTACTAGATGACTGATATACAATTGATTACATAGATAGATATGTTTTATTATACATTGATAACGACCAGAACACCCGGAACAAATATCTGCAGATCGTACACACAATTGTTCCGAGGCGGGAATCGGGAATCAGGTGGATATTTGCCCACCGCGCCACAGAGGTCGTCAAAATGAATGGAAAGCGTCCTTTCGATTAAAAAAAAACTTATAAAGAATAAAATAAAATAGCCCAAAACACGTCTGAAATATAGATAGATAGATTATTTATTCATACAAATAGGTTACATAATTAAGTTAGTAGTGCCTTAAAGCCTATGTTAGAGGTTTGTCTTAGCACTATAGTTCTCACTTAATTTAAAAATAAATTAAGATAATCTAGGTACTGTAGTTAACGAACGATCTGACAACAATACAAGTTAACCTATATTAATTATTATCCTAGATCTTACATTAAAAAAAAAACTCTATAGCATGATAAACACACTCACACTTACTTTTACTTATATGTCGCTTTTATCAGCACAATATTAAGCAATCGGATTTCTTCTTCTCCGTGCAATATTGGCAAAATTCCTGGAGATTTTACTACGCTCCGTCATTTTATAGAAATTTAATTAAATTGAGGGTAAACAAAACCTTATGCTTGATCTAAAAATAAAAACAAGTCGATATGGCCCTCCTTGTTAACTTAAACCTAATATAGAATCTTGAAGTTCAGGAATCGTTAATATACAGAAGTAACAGAAGCAGCAGTTTTATCTTCCAGAAGTTCAGACTGAAAACCAGCTCCGTTACAGCCCTCAGGCGGTAGCAACATTAAGCTAAGTCTGGACCTGTTTAACTACGCACTAAGAAAACACTAATAATGGAATAATAGAATATTATTCCAGACTGGTTTTTTTATTTAGTTTCATTATGACTTTTAATTTATGTTTTTTTTTTTTAACTTACTTTCCTTGTTTTTGTGTGTGTGTGCTAAATAAATCTTTAAATTCTATTCTTTCAGAAACCTTGAAGAACCGTCTCAGTTACAGGAATGCGAAAACACCGTAAAGTTACAAGAATGCGAAAACACCTAAAGCTGAACCGATAAAGAAACAAAGGGAGTAAAGGTTGTTCAGGCGGGTTCCGCAAGGGGGCGCGGGGGGACTCAAGGTTCTGGGTTCTACAGGCGCCACTGCGGGACTGCGTAATGTAACACGGCGGAATTCGGGTGGTTCTTTCAAGGTGATTGTCTATGACTGGATTCTTTATGGGCGACTCTATTTTGCGTAGACTAGTGAAGATCAATAGTATTTCACATATTAATTTACAACAAGTACCTAAAAACCTAAAGTACAAAAAACTGTTAAACCAATTTCCGATTTCTTAGTAAGTGACGGAAGTTGGTTTAACAGTTTAACAGAAACAGTCGGTTTAACAGAAAAACTTAAAAACAGTATACATACTAAGGCTTGGTAAATATACTGTTTTTAAGTTTTTCGATCGGATAAATATCAACATTTGTAATGTAGACTACTACAACAACAACAAACCACAACAACGTCACAAATATGAAAATGAAACAGACTCTACGCCACCCACGTGAATAGAACCAAGATGGTGGATTAAATAATACTAGCTGCGCCCTGCGGATTCGCCTGCGTGGAAATCCATGTGTCAAATGGTTTATAAACCTTCCTCTTAAATCACTTCATCTATTAAAAAAACCGCATTAAAATCCGTTGCGTAGTTCTAAAAATCTAAGCATACATAAGGACAGACAGAAAGCGGGAAGCGACTTTGTTTTATACTATGTAGTGATAAGCTGTTTACCGTATAAAATTTGACGTGTCTCAATGCTCACTTAATAAACCTAAAGAAATAAAGTTACTTTTTTAAATCTGAAAACTGAACTCGTTAGAGCGTTTTCCTCTTTATGTTATTACACGGTGGAATTCGGATGTTTGTGTCAAGGCGATGTCTATGAACTGATTCTGTAAGGACAACTCTACTTTGCATGAGTCTAAAGACTGTTTTGTTTGAAGACTGATCTATAGCATGTTTTTATAAGTTCTGGGTATTCCGTAAGGTAAACTCAAAAATCAAATCTTGGTAAATATCCCCTTATAAATGTATTACTATAGGCTTTTTGTCTGTTTTTTTTCAGTAAACCAAAGTTTTATTTTGACTGTGTGAAATACACAGCCAAAATTTTTTTTATAAAGTTTTTTCTTATCTGTTGAAAATGATTGAAATGTATATATTTATGTACTAATAAATGAATGGAATATTACCATTTTAAGCATTCCCTTTTTATTGGCAGATATAGCCTTAATTTTCAATATCTATTTCTAAGCTTCAGCACGTGATCAACGTGTGTTCGAATACTTATAAAACGATGGGCAATCAAAGTTAGCAAGTACAAAACAATAAATATGCTAAAATAGGAAAGTGAGCTAAGGGTCCCAGATTTTCCACAACAGAGCGAACAAAATTGAGTTTACCTCAACCTGATTCCCCACTTGTTGTTTTTCCCATGTTTTGTTCCAACCTTGGAACAAATCGGCTTGTACTTGTGACTAGAATCGAGTGAAACGTATTTCGATGTTTTTCGAACGAAATCTTCAGTCTTCGTTTTATGAATACAAATCTACTTAGAAATAAATTGAACAGTAAGATTGTAGGCATAGGTGCAATTAAAAGAAAAAGTTGGTTGGTATGGAGAACACTTTATTCGAATGCAGTTCAGAACAAAATGTGTAACGTTTTTATTCGAAACTGAAAAAAAAACTGCTAAAATGGGTAGTAGGCATTTATGCTCTTTACTAACTTTTATAACGTAAAATGATATTAATACTCATAGGTGCAAAGTAGATCCCTACCTACTATGATTTTGTACGTCAGAAATACGATGTTCTTATTGATGTTTTCACAGCGGGAAATTTCGATTTGAATAGAAAAGACTACGCCAATCTACAAAGCATGTTGATTTCCAAATTTCTCAGCTCAGAGAGTTTCAAACAATTAATATTATTTAAAAGAACAATGGTCTTTATGGAAAAAGCTGCGCGCCATCGATTGTTTACACCATTGGTACAACGGGTCGTTGGTTCTATTTGGGTAGAATGACTTGGGTCTGTAACCAGGTTGACTAACCTTATATTTGGGCCGTTCTAGGTGTCTATTGATTTCTATTTAGACACAGAACACAAAATACACATCATCAGATAGTCCATTACAGACTTTATTTCTGTACTCTATATTTTTATTAGAAACCGGTATTAAGTGTCCATTACAGACCACTTTATGCCGGTTTCTAAGGGAAACAGGTCTGTCTCCAGGTCTTCATATTCAATCCAACGATACTATCCATCCACGGTTGTCTGGTAGAGATCGCTCTACCGCTAAATTGTCACATATCTTGTAATTTTTTATGGATGGATAGGTCTGCTGGACAGTACAAATGGATTAGAGGTACCAGTGGGTGGTTACTATAGGAACCGAGGACACCCCCACACGGGCAACGTTCATTTACATACATGAAGGCTTACATGACGGTTGCCTCTCAACTAAATTGCTTTTAGCTTTTCCAACCATAAAAAGAATCTACACATAATGGATTCAAAGTTTCAAGGCGACGAGTCGACGTTAATTTGTATAAATGCTTGTCGTGTTGATAATTTTAGCTCTTTCATTAGGGTTTTCCGTTTCACCAAATGATTTCAGAACCACCTAATAATATTAGGAAGATAAGATTTCCCATCAGTTTTTTTATTTTTATATCGACTCCAATAAAGTACCCACGCAAAAGATCTTTAGTAAAATAAAATTTATTGTTTTGAAAAAATTAAAAACCGACTTCGTTATCATTAGTACTTACATTTGAATTTTTTTCGGGATAATTACTTATTCCACAGGTATAAGATTTTATGGGGCCACCTCGGAATCATTTTCTTCTTCTTGATTCAACAGCGAAATAATTTTCCAAATCGGTCTATTATTAACGGCGAAATCGACGAACATATGTACATAAAATAATTTTAAAAATACATACAGCCGAACATGGAACCTCATCCTTTTTGGTTTTTCGTCGGTTAAAACTATGAGAACTGTCATACTTAAGATACCTATCGTAAGAAATAAGTAGAAACCGTGAGAAGTATTCTCCAAACTTTCCTCATTTTTAAGACGCGAGTGGTTATGTTCCTGCTCCATTATTTTTGTTGTTTTGGTCACGAAAATCAATACTCCTACAACCTCCTTAATATCAAGTGCTTCACACACAGCAGTTATAATGTATAATAATGTACATTACATCCCAGGATGTATTTAAATTATCTAAATGTATCACACTCACAAAGGTAATGAAATGCATTTCTCCCTTCATTTTCAAAAATGTTTTGAACATCTTTTTCAAATGTATTGAGATGTATTTGGATGTATCGAAATATAAATGTATATTTTCGTATCGCTTTGTATCTTAAGACACGAAAACGTAAATATATACATTATAACTGTCGTGTGTGGTCTCCTGACGATTTCTATGGAAAGATGTAATTAGTTCTATGGTAAAATGATATATACATAATACATAGAAAACACCCAGAACCATTATTTGTTAGAAGTATTTTTCGATAACATAAAATTTGTCTCGCGGCGGGAATCGAGTCTTAATTTATTTAATCATTGTATTTAGACTTGACTTACAGAATTAGATACATTCCGGAACGTCAAATATTATTATATAACCTAAAGTACGTAAATCAAATTATATTAATATTATTTGCACATATACAAAACCTACGTCTCAAGCACAATAAATAAACGAAGTAAAATTGAACGTCTGCGTCTTGCGAAAGATCCTGAAAATCCTTGAGACAGTAATGTACTCAAAGGCCTTGAACAACGCTCCTATCGAGGCTTACTCTTCCGGTTACTGCCTGTCTACTTTATACAAGCACCTAGCAACCTTATTTCGACCGCTACTATTTTTCGTGAAGGAAAGTTTTAACTTTTTCTTTTCTGGGGAGAACTTGGCTATAAAATACTTAGAGCTAAGGTTTTTGTCCTTTCTATTGCTGTATCTAACATGGTTAATTGCTTGTGGACATGATTTGTTATGGAGACATGGAGTAAATTGATGAGAAATCAAACTCAAAAGTACTCATATAAAGCCGTTAATGGCTTCGACCCCTTCAACTCGGGCCGTGGATACAGTAAAAAACTACGTAAAAAATCCTACCAGAGGACGGCCAGTAGCTTCTATCTGCATACATACTGTACATACTGCGTAAAACCTCGACTGCGATCACCAATTAACCTGCTAAGCAAAAATAAACCCTCGATTGTGGGAGGTTCGTTCAACAGTCGAGGTACGAGTGCTGATAGGTACCGACTAGCTGTGACCGCAACCTTTTGACGTAGATGGAATCCTAACCACCAATCGATGTTCACTGTAAGGCAAGCAAAGTCGCGCAGTGTGACATATCCATTTATATGGGTAACATTTTCGATAAACTCGACACGAACGAATCTACACGATTACGAAAAATATGTTTATTTATAAATCCAAGATGGCTGACATTTTTTAACGCAGTTTTCTCTCATGGATATCGATTTCGATAAAATTAAAGACGTAGGTTTTAAAAATAAATAAGCACAACCGCCGCGAGCAGCTTGCAGCTCGCGCACACCTTAGCAACTAGTATTGTTGACCTACCCGTAAACGAACACGTAAACAAAAGTTACGAAATTCATTTAAACGAATTAAGCGTATTTCGTAACTTTTGTTTATTTTCAGGGTTTTCGACCAATTGCACTGAATATTGTCGCATAACAATTGCGTTTTCGAGCGAATATACGAGTATTTGAGTGATAATAACGAAGCAGGCATCGCGTGTCTCTATGGGCCGGCCGCGCACGCAACGCCTCACGTGATGAGAAGGATTTTAAAATAAGGTCGTACAGTTATTTTACAGTGGTTGGAAAAATAGTTCTGAATGTTGTAATTGGCTTTGTTTTTATAGTTTTATAGTCATTAGACTTTTATAGCAGCACACACTAGACTCTAGTGATTATGTATTTTTACATACGTTTTCTAGTCATGCTTCTTAATTCCATAAGTTGATCACGCGTGAAAAAAAGTTTTTTTCAGGTTTTTACTATTTTCTAGGTTTTACAAATAATTTTGATACACTTTTATGCCCCCGATAAAGTCATCGCGGCAATATTTTATATAGTCTCGAGGAACTTGTCAATAATAATCAATCATTATATCGCATCTCGGAACGCACATGATTAGAACCGCACCCACGCTAAAGATGTCCCTCGTTGGAAATGGTTAAAACGAGGGTGTTCTTCCAACACAAATAAGGCTCATAGTTAACCCGCTCACATGAATACTAGTATTATAAATGCGAAAGGTATTCTGTCTGTTACCTTTTTACGTCTAAGTAGCTGAACGGATCTACCATAAGTGAAGCTTGTTTATAACAAATGGTACGCCAAATGAGGTACTATACTTTTTATAGTAAAACTAGTTTCTGCCCGCGGATTCACTCGCGTCTATGGGAACCGTTAAAAGATATTTTTTTTAAGCCATGGGTACTGTTTTATGGCAAAAAATGTTTTAAACAAATAAACATTTTTGTCGATCGAGCAATCGCGTAGCGTTTCGAAAAATCCAATACCAATATAATACTTCAAGGACCAATATACCTACTGATAAAATATTCCTAGTAGGGGGTCATGTAAAGTAGGTCAAAGATCAAGTTGGGTTAAGAGAGGACACTATGAAGGACATGGAACGCCCATTAGTAAGTGCAGGGATCGACTTCAAGCACTCTTGTCGACGAAATCTGATCAAGTGACTTCGATTTTCATTTATCGACATTAGTCGTACGAAGGATTTTTTTATACAGAAAGCATTCAAGAAGACTATGCCATTTGTAAACGACAAACTCAATGGAATTTTTTCAAAGAACTTTTGTGGAATAAAACCTGTCTTTCACGAGTTTTTTGTTACAAGATGATTTTTTGGTTATATAACGTATCTTGGGCCGACCATATCTCGCAAAGAACCGACGCGACGGCCGCTGGGGCAAACGTGTTCTTGAGTGGAGACCACGACTCGGTAAACGTAGTGTAGGACGCCCTCCGACCAGGTGGGATGACAACCTGTGAAAGACTACAGGTAGATGTTGGATGCGGCAAGCTGAAGACAGGGCGCTATGGCGCTCATGGAGGAGGCCTATGTCCAGCAGTGGACTGCTGTAGGCTGATGATGATGAAGATGAACGTATCTTGAATATATATGCCGACCTTAGCGGTTATCAACCATAATATCTTTAAATAGAGATCGGCCGGGTGATTATGTAACTCGCGACCGGTTTGCGACAGGCGTAAATTAAGCAATCAGTGCTGTCAAACGTCAATTTTGTATTAGTTTGACACCAGCTACAACGTCAAAATTGGTCAAAATTGGCGCTTGACAGCACTGATTGCTTAATTTACCTACACCTGTCGCAAACCGGTCGCGAGTTACATAATCACCATAACGGTTTTCTTGTTTTTCTGATTTATTATTTTTCTTTGTTCCGGAAAGAGCAGGCAGAGACAATCGAAAAACTTTTGGTTTTTGGTAATTCAACGTTTGTATTTATCCCATTTATACAAGTAGATACATAACTGTCTATTTTTTTTTTAATTCATATTTATACACAATATATACATATTTATGTTGTGTATACGAATGAATTTTATAATTGTGAAATAAAACTATCCTTTTACGTGTCTTTATGTAGTTATAACAACATTGAAAAAATACAGCCGAATTTAAAACATCCTCCTTCTTTTGAATAAGGTTAATAATGGCACAGAATAACCACAGTTTTCGAATTGCCATTTGTGTTTTTTTAATAATGACCAGGCCTGTTTACATCGGTATTATATATTAGTCTGGGTATCGAATATATATTATTATATTCGATACCCAGAGTTATAGCAAACTCCTAGTAGTATAGGGTATCTGGTAATCCTACAGTTAGGGACATAATGTCTCAATAGATCCATGATCTAACGAGAATCATAAAATACTCGACGGAATTCCGAGAACCACTCGAAACCGAGCGCAAAATCTATGTGAAACTTATCGCTACCTCTCTGGGTAGCTATTACCGCGTGGCAATAAACAGGACTAATTATTAATATTATTTCATTTTTGACCGTCAATCAAGATGTATCGATAGAACCTATAGAAAAAATATTTTACGTCACCTATAGATATAATCTATTATATAGAACCTAAAGAAAGAAAGAACATTCATTTATTGATTCACAAGTAGGTACAGCTTGTTACCAAAGAATAATAATCTATAAGGTAAACAAGAACATAAAGAAATAAAAAAAAATTAACTACGTATGTATCTAGGTATATAAAAGCAACAAGCGACTCTACAATATGAACCAATAGATAGAAGCTACCTATAGAACCTGTTACCTATAGATAGAAGCTATTTTACGAGTAAAATCGAAAATTCCCTAAATGTTTTAGAAGTCAGTTAAAAAGGAATAAAGTTAGGTCCATTCCAATTTTCTGAAACAATTGATAAAGCAAATAATATCACAGTGAGTCACTGTACCTAATGCGTTTAGCTGGCTGAGCAAATGCAATTAGAGTTCTTTCGATTCATCAGAAAAGGAGTAAGAAATGTTTTCTACAAAACGTACATACCTAAATATTAACATACAAAGCTTTTCTTAGAAGAGTAGTTTTGCATGTCTGTTGTTTCGGTTTATTAATTCGATTATTCTGAAAAAGCTAAAAGCAACTTGAATTCCTTAGTATTTACACAGATTTTTTAAGTTACTTGGAACAAATACTAGTTCTTCGGGAATAAAACTTCTATGGGGGCTATCTCGAGATCATCCTCTATACAATTGTAAAAGAATTATCCTTTTTTCGAAGTCTGTACCCCAAATATCGACACAATAAACCAGCGATTATGTTGATATTTGGGGCCAGCCTGCTAATACTCGCCGGGCCAATATAAAAAAAATTATAAACACAACTGCAGTTTTGTTGACGACCGATGTGGCGCGGTGGGCAAAGGTCCGCCTGCGACACAGGAGGTTGCGGGTTCGATTCCCGCCTCGGAACAATTGTGTGTACGATCTGCAGATATTTGTTCCGGGTGTTCTGGTCGTTTCTATGTATAATGAAAAATATCTATCTATGTAATGTATTGTATTATGTATATCAGTTATGTAGTATCCATAACACAAGCTCTGCTTACCATGGGCACAGATAATATAATACATACTGTACCATGGGGCTAGATAATGCTGTGTGAATCGTCCAGCAATATTTATTTGATTATTTTTATTTATTTTTTTAAGTGCCTTAAGTAACGTACCTTATGTCACTCAGACAATGATGTAAGAGCTCTAAGGAAACCCTATCGATACCATCCAAATGTATCTGGCATTTAAAAGAAAATATTATTATGGTTATTATGGTACCTATGTAAGTTATGGTTTAAGAAACTCGCAATACAATGAACCCTTAAAAAATTTACACCGTTTTGGGAAGTTATGTAAAAATAAGTAAACAAAGTACATCTATCTTGAATGGACTCGGCGTTGAGGGTGATTGATGATTAATTTCTAAGTGGTGGAAACCACCAACCCACAGAAAGCGTATGGTCTCACTGCTATGGCGTAGTACGAAACTACTACGTCGTAGCTCGTAGTAGTTCGTAGCAGTTTATTGACTAAACGTTTTATTCTAAATTGAGTCGCGCTGTAGAGCTCAGTTCGGAAAGAGACTGGCGACGCAATAGCAGTCTTATAGCAGTCTTTAGTATCTTTATTTTGATTGGTTAATAATAAATAAAACCACCCATAGTCATTTTTTCTTTTATTTCAGAGTATGAATGAGTGATTTAAAATTTTAAATCATCACGAAGTATATCATTTTTACTGGCTTCGCTTTCACTTTTATAATCGGAACTATAACCAAGACATAATTTATCAAAAATTTAATCTACTTCATCTTCTTCTGACTCTACTGTTATAAAACCATCTTTAGTATCTTTATATTTTCTCTGTTTTATGTTAAGACGTGCCTTGGTTATTAAATAATACCTATGTATGCATCATGTGCTGCTGTGTCGAATAAATGTCTTATCTATCGATATCGATCGACATGAACTATTGGGCACGCCTTTGATCTCATCTGTATATCATTCATTTGTTATCCTACGGACTTGCAATTTTGAAGGTCTTTTCGGTTAATTAATAGATTAGTAATCCTAAATTTCATCTATATATATAAAAGAAAGTCGTGTTTGTTACAACACTTATAACTCAAGAACTCACCAATTTTCAGTCAAATCGGTTCAGCCGGAACCGATTTGACTGAAAATTGGTGAGAAGGTAGGTTAGAACCAGGAGTCTAACATAGGATATTAAAAAAAACCATTTGACAAATCGATTTCCACGGGGGCGAAGCCGCGGGGCGCAGCTAGTAATTAAATATATTGAAGTTTTTGAGTTATTGGTTTCAGAAAAATGCTAAACGGTTTAAGTTTTTGATGACCTAGGAAGTTGAAATGGGCAAGTCCTACGTTAAAACAAAAGCGGTGGATATAAACATGCTAAGACTAATAAAATAATAAGAAATAGAATTACGAACTGCTTTGAAACTTCTAATTTCTATAATAATCTCAGCTTTTTATAGGTGAAGACACTATCTAAATGAACTTGGCTAGATTTAAGGTTTTTGATTAGGTTTATTCTACTAATTAGTTTATGTCTGTGGTTGCACATGCAATTGGCTTTCCCGGACTCTTGTTCAGAAAAATACGTATCATTTTAATGATAAACCAAAACTTACAAAATCTATATATCTATATATATATCTTAAACTACCTCTATATATATACATATATATATTATCATATCTTGGTAACGAAGCTACTATTAATAGAGGGAACTCCCAGTGTTCCGACCGATTATATGATGAGTGTACATTCGCCTGTATTAAAATGTACTTTCTACCTTGTCAAACCAAAGTAACGACAGGCGGAACGCGGACAAGTTATTCTGATTAAAGTGACAAAGTACAACACGTAAGCCAACAGTGTACTAAATACATGATCTATGAAGCTGATTGTACACAGAATTGTTGAAAATAGTACTAGCCTACATACGAGTATGTATAAGTTACGCATTGTGCCTCTAGCCAAAAAGCCAAGCTATCAAAGCTCCGTATCCTACTTTTCTAAAGCTACGGTTACATAACTGGCAATAAATACGCTGGCCTGAATAATTATAGAGTTTTATGGCATTATGGCCGCATTTTCTTGGAGTAAGGAATTTCGTTTTGATGGAGTGCCAGCAAGTATTGAGTTTATTATACTGAACATGGCTAAAGCTAGGTCGATGGTATATTTTATATTATATCAGTTAATCATCGTCCTCGTCAATTTATTGGATTCTTACAAAACATCACCTAAGTGGTTCCGACCGGCGTAGGGGTCATGTACCGTATTACACAGCGAATGTTCGCGCAGTCAGTACGGGGAAAGAAGAGGCTCGAGACGGATATTATATTTAGCACACGGCGTCGCGTATAATGTTAGCTGCGAATGGTTGGTACCCGGTTCAAGTAAAATGTTGTACCCAAATCGTTTTGGTCGTCACATCACCCTTTCGCAGGGTAACGTTGACACATTTTTAATTTTACAAAAGTGTCAACCAACCCTTAATCACATACAGAGTAGGTTTATTTGGAAATAATCATTACCGTTACAGCCATGTGGTGCCGGCTTAGAATTTACACCACCCCATCTCTTCCCGCGGGTGTCGTAAGAAGCAACTAAGGGATATCCACCAGAGGGCGGGCAGCAGCGCCTCCTGCAGAATAATTTATCACCGAACTACGATCCCCAACCTGCATGCCCGACGTGGGGATTATGGGCATTACCCCCATGAGATAAAAGCCAATAAAGCGCTTACGAGATGGAGGCCAGTCCAGCAATGGACCGTTATAGGCTTTTGAGGGGGAGGTGAGGAATCATTACCAAACAGGGCGACACTGTAGATATTCCCCTATAACCCTGTAGTTCCATATATTTACATGGGTTCTCTTTTTAACATTCTATCATGGTTTTAGCATTTATTTTTGCCATATAGAGCCGCCTAAAAAAGCTAGTAACGTTATTAATTTTTCAAAGAAGACCTGTGAAGGTGTAACTGCAATTCATCAAATTGAAGTAAACATGACTTAGAAATAAGGCTTACATCAAATTGTGAAACTTCGATCGATTGTCTCAAAATAGTTAAGGCGATGAGTTCGTAGCAACGAAACTACGCGTAGACCCAACGGCTACGAAACGCTACGAATAATAAAACTTCGTAGCAAAGCTTCTTAGAACCATGTTGAGCTAATGAGTGGCATGATTCACGTTTGCTTCGGGGTCGGCTTTGAAAATCCTACCTCATTCTTTTGACAGCATGGGTAGGATATTGAAGAAATGTAGCAAAAGTTTACGTAACCAAGATGACTCGTAAGCGGTAAGAATTTTATACGATGGGTTAATATATAGAGATTTTTTCAGGATAGTTGTAAAAGTAACGTGTATGAGTATACTATGTTTATTAACTTATGTATGAGGCTTAAGCTTACTACTGCAAGTTCTATCTTATAACTTTATGGCATCACACACCAAGCAGCAAGTTCTAATTAACTTCCTTTCCTAGTAAATAGTTGTAGAGTAGGTGGAACCCTCGATCGATGCGAGCTGTCATTAACATTTCGAGGAACAACAACGTCGATTCATTCGTTAAAGTGTCGAGGAAACGGAACCGTCCCATAATGGTGGTGCCGTTGCTTTTGAGTGACAGTTTGTAGATAAGGCTGTAAATGGGTTAGTGAAACAGTGGAATCGATAGCATGGTAAAGCATAGCAGAGGCTATTTCGTGGTGGAGGTTGGCGGCGGCGGTGCGCCGTTTGGCATGGTGCCGCAGCCAGCGCGGCGGCGTCCTTGCGGCGGTAACACGCGCGAGTCACGCGAGCGGGCCAACCTCCGCGCCTCAATTATTCAGCACCCCACGGCTGCTACCGCCGCCACCAGCTCCGGACAAAGGGCTGCGCGCACTGCGACGACACCTACCAGCCCACCGGTGCGCCCGGCCGCAGCGCCGACTCTCCAACTCCGCGCGGCTCCACAAAATCCCTTATCACTGGAAACCTCCTCGGTGGACGTATCGGGCGCGCGCGGTGGTCGCGCGTTACGTAAAGGGCGCGTAGCGCGTGTGTGCGCGTGTCGCGCTCGCGGCGGGCGTCCGATGCGGGATCGCGCGCGGAGTGCCGCCACAAGTTATGCAACGCGCCGCCACCGTCGCCCCGCCGCGATCGAACCCAGCCCGCGCCCGGCGTGCGCGCGCACTGCGCATCGAGCCGCCTCCGCCGCAGCGAGCGCCGCCCGCCCGCCTCCACGCGCCCGACATTACACCAACGACCACGGACATGCATACACGCATAGACATCTACCGCACTACCTTCCTTCACTCGTATAATCGCTCGTTCATGATCACGAGTAGCTACCTAATTACTTAGTTAATTACTAAAGCTCATTGTTTAATTGACCTGGGACTGATATCGTAATTGGTATAAACTGATATCGCATTGAAGGCTAGCGGATACATGTTGCGGAAGACGTTTTTCCCGCTAAGATATGGGAAAGCGAAAGTAGGTCAGATATGCTGAATAAAGATCACCAACCGAGCAATTTCGGGGGCTCAGCGGACCGTATTGGCGAGAGACATGAGAACAACAATTAAAGTTAAGGAAAGCTATGAAGGTTGTTCATATGTGACCTCATTTTTTCATGGCAATTTGACGCAGAAATGTTTTTGCTAGTTACATGTCCTAGAAATTTTCCATCATTGTAAAGACTTACAGAGTCTATACCTACCTACAGCATCTTAATAAATTTCTTACAAAACACCAAATAATCATCGTAAATTAACGTTTCCAACCACACGGCAGCTAATTACCTGACCTGACTTTTCGTATCAATTGACGTGTCCCAAATCCGGGACATTTGACAGGCTCAATGCGGTCACCGCATTGTGTATTAAGTGGAATAAGCCAATTGATTCGTGTTCCACTATAAATTACATGAGCATCTGACTTCGTGTTGAAGGGTGCGATTATTTGTGTGGCATAGGGAAAATCAAACAACTAATATAATGCTTTATAATTCCATTTATTAGATACATCTCGCTCTCTAGTTATACCAATATTTATTATAATTATTTTAAAACTACACCCACCATATATACTTACACCTAAAAATACTGAAATAGTGCAAAAAATATATTGGCGACCAACGTGGGGCACACCTTTTTTCCATTCCTTTCAAAAAGCAATATTTCAAATTAGTAAACGAAGAAACACTAACAATGCAATATTTTTAATGATAGTTCATTTGAAATACTTATATGAAACAAAACACGAGTAATAATAAAACAAATGATTCATACAAATAGAACGGACGCGGTATTTGACCTAGGTTAACTGCGGAGCGTTGTCGACATTAGTTCCAACCCAGACACGATGGCGGCACCGCTCGAGAAATAATGATGCACAACAACTGAATTCAAGCAGAAATGTTAAACATTACTTAGAGCAGTGTGCGAAATATGGAATGAGATTCAGTTCTTTTAGACGTTATCATTAATAAATATAATTTATATAAATATATTGGGGGAGGCCTATGTCCAGCTGTGGACTATTATTGGTTGATGATGAATAAATATATAATCAGAAATATCATAATAAACATAGAATACTGAGGAATATTCATGCTGAGTCATAGCCAATTTAGTAAATAATATTTCTAATACTTAAATTAAGTTTTGTGCATAAGAATGAAGAATTATTGAGTAGCCGTACCTAAGTTCTGATCATGAAATAAATATATTTTATTCATTTATTTATCATTTATAAACCAAGATATTGGTTGTCTATAACACTTATCACAAAAGAGTTTCCTATCATGAGAGTTCCATTAGAATACTCGTGGCGCCATCTGTTGATAGCTTTTTGTTTTAAGTTGACGGCAAGCACCCAAATGGTTCTTATTTTCTTCATTTGTTTTCGAACCTGAGCGTATATTGCAATGCAACCTTATACTGTAGTTACAAGACATCTCAGTTCCGTGTTTGATCAAAAGATGGTATTGCTTAGCTTCTTGCTTAGATCTTTTGATGAACTCTTTTGACTTCTGTATAAAATTAGTATACATAGATAGATATCCATATATCTTTACTAATATTATAAAGAGGTATATTTGTGAGTTTGTAGAGGTAATCTCTGGATCTACTAAACCGATTAAGTTTTTTTTTACCAATAAAAATTATGTTTATTTGTGAGTCATCAGCTATAATATATAATATATTTTAACTTATTTATAAAAGCATGTGAAAAACACCCTAGACTGTGTAGAGACCCGAATATACTTAAAGATACCCCGCGTTCAGCCAAGTTTTCCAAAAGTTGTTTGACTCTATGCGTAAAATATACAACAAATTACCAAATGAAATCAAATTATTAAATCATTATTTATATAAAATTAAATTGCGTAGATGGCTGAATGACATCAATTTTTATGACATCAATGAGTTTTTAAATGTTCGATAATAAATAATAATACTTACCTAATTTAATTAGTCGCCATAATTATTGCATGCTAGAATATAGTGAGACATGAGTGCATTACTTAGAACTTAAGACCTTTATACCATGTTTGACGCAATAAATATATTTGAATCTTTTATATATAAACCCGATAAATGCAGACTTTTTCATATACTTTAAATAAACATTTACTCTTCATTCATCGCAAAATGTTAATACAAATATCTACCCTGGCGGAGCCGGGACGGGCCGCTACTATTAAATATAACACAACGCCCAATAAAGGTCATAAAAACGAGGTTCAAGGCGGTTTATTTATTAAATATTAGTACAAACATTTATTTTAATTAACATATACCTACTAGTTGTCTAAGACCTTTTGAGCAGTACAAAAAAAAAATATAGAACTGTTCTAGCTTCTGATTTTCGTTATACATACATATATCTGACATTTTAAACCCAAAACAAAAAATAAGTCATACCCTTTACCCTACCTATTCAACTAAGTGCATCAACTGTTCATTTTTGATAAATCAGCCAATAGTCCCTGTATCAATGTCATCTGTTCATCCAAATTACTTCCTTCCCCATTATTAATAACGAGATCCCACTCCTTGTAATCGTCTAGATCACACTCCGACGTGGAATCATCCAAGCCAGCTTTATATTCGAAGCCTCGTGCGATCCTTGTCTTTTCATCCGCGGTTATTCTGATGTTTTTAATATTCTCATAGTTTTCTTGGAACCAGTTGATATCTGTCTTCCGTCTTATGTCACTGACGATCCATATAGGGACTTTGTTGGCTGAAACGCGACTATTATTTATATTTATTTAAAGGAAGAATTTAGGTAAGCTATTAGTAAAGCAATTTTGTAGATGCATGCTTTTATACTACAAGCTCTTTTTGAATAAATAAACTGAAACTGAAACCAATCAAAATCAAAACTACTTTCACAGACGTTAAGACCAAAAAGACACAGAATTCATATAATTGCCCTTTGACGTGGTATTTTTTTTTAATTATCCGTAATCATGGCGCATGAAAATGTGCCGAAATATTGGAAAACTCAAAAATAAAATCATGGTAAATCTCCCGTTTTAAATGACTTCAATGTTAATAACCACGCTAGTTTCAAAAATACAATTCCAGTTCGTATTCGTAGAAACAGACACTATCGTAACAGCTTTTTAAAATTAAAGCATAGCGGTGAAAAGCAGGTAGATAATCTGAAACTAATCTTTTTATTTATAAAATTTTTGTTAAATTAAAAGCTGAAGGGATACATTACATTACCAGTTTTGTGTGTGATACATTAAGATCAGCCTATAGCAGTCCACTGCTGGACATAGGCCTCAATGAGCGCCATAACCTCTTCTACTAGATATTTAAAGCTTTAAATAATCCTAAGCAGGGCTTAATATTTAGTAATCTTATAATAATTGAGGTATACTAATGTACATTAATATACCTACATTATAACAGCATTCTGTGAAGCCCTTAATGCATAATATGTAAGACAATAAGAATATGCAGGGACCTATTTTAATGGTAAACTACGTACCTTGGTCACAGACGATTCTGCAAAAGTAACCATAATCAGCGTTCCTTATATTTTCACTCCACTTGATCATTTCTTGTCGATATTGTTCTTTGTATTCACTATCGCTCAGCAGCTCATTTAAATTCAAATTCTTTTGTGTGGCCCAGTATCTTTTTATTGGTTCTGATATTTTTATTACCTCACATCGGTTTCCTAGTCTGAAATAAGAAATCTATTGTTAGCACCTTTACGTAAACCTACTTACTAAAGATAATTACTTATAGTGTACTAGCCGACCGTACTGACAACCGATGTGGCTCGGTGGGCGAAGGTCCGCGACGCAGGAGGTTCGATTCCCGCCTCGGAACAATTGTGTGTACGATCTGCAGATATTTGTTCTGGGTGTTCTGGTCGTTTTCAATGTAAAATAAAAAATATCTATCTATGTATTATAATATTGTATTATGTATATCAGTTATCTAGTACCCAAAACACAAGCTCTGCTTACCATGGGGCTAGATAATGCTGTGTGAATTGTCCAGCATGTTGTTTTTTTTTACTAGCTGCGCCCCGCGGCTTCGCCCGAGTGGAAATTTATGTGTCAAATGGTTTTGTATGTATTTTTTTGTATTTATTTATGTTTAAAGAATATACCTACATGATTTCTTTATAAACCTTCCTCTTGAATCACTGTATCTATTTAAAAAAACCGCATCAAAATCCGTTCTGTATTAAAAAAAAATAACATAAATCAGGCAAAAAAAAAAAAAATGGTCTATTATATTATTTTTATGTTGAACATTCATCTTTGCTCGCTCAAACGTAAATTCTTCAATTATGATAAAAAAAAATTACTTGCATTACTGTTAGAAAGCTGATTACTTATGCAAGAAAGTACGATGCATGGGGTCATATACATAGATAACAAAAACCCTAAAATTCCATAAAATAAATATATTTGATTGATTTTTTGATTTTGATATAATAGATGCGGTGAGGGAGCAAATTTTTATTTTATATTTTTAAAACTATTTTAACGAATCCCAAATATATTTTTTTAAATTAAACCAGCTTCTTTGTATTTTGTAAAGGCCATAAGCAAATACGATGAAAATTTTACTAAAAAATTCTTAAAATTCTTGGATTAAATTTTTTTTATGTAATTTTTTGTATATTACGTTAGGATCGTGAATACTTACAGATTTCTAAGATGATCTGTTATAAAATCTTTGCCAGATTTACGTTTGCCACTGAATAACAAGATTATTTGGGGCTGAGTAGTCATTTCTGTAGCTCCTGAAAAATTTTACAAAGATTCTTAATAGTTAATAGTTTTTTGCATTTCTATCAGCGAAATATGCATATTTATTGAGTAAAATACAGCATCTTTCATTCACAAATATAAAGCCGAAAAAATATAGCAAATAATTTAAATTGTACCTACCTTGTATCGATTCGATTTTATGTTGGTTCCTAAAACGACGATTTAAAATCGAACATACACAGCCCAGCCTTAAATCAATACACGACAACAACAAACAGAGAAAGTTTCTGTTCTGACGTGCCATGTGAATGTGACAACTTGATAAGTTTCCTACGGTTGACACAATTGACGTTGACAGATTCAATGACTGGACATTGAAATTGACATAGTCTTACCAAGAAAGCGCCACCTATCCAATGATCATCGTACTAGGTAGTATACATGCTTTAGGAGAACAAGCCAGATGTGTTAGTTGGAGCAAGCAATGTAACGCTGAATGTTTTTCAACGTGTTATATAGATGTCACTAACGAATGCTGGGAATGCACTGAGAATGCGAATGCCACATTCAGAACGATGTTTTAGAACGATGTTGGTCCTCAACGTTCAATGAATTTTACTAAGCTTTCAAGAAGTTAACATACGCAGCAGTGAGGCAAAAAAAAAATATCGATATATTTTTTACACACATTTATTTAGATTGCTTTTTATTGCTTAAGTATTTGACTTTCATATCGTTTAAGAGGTAAATTAAATACCTACCTACCATCTAGAAACATCTTTAACAATAGGACTTAATTTTTCATAGGCACTAAAAGCGCACACGGTATTTGGATCAGTATGATGTATCAAGTTTTGAACAAATTGATTGTACGTAATTGGTGTGTTAAGTGTATTAGTATCGAAGGTACCTTCACTGTTATTAATATGGTATCGCCCACGCCGCATTATTATAGCGGCTATAACATATATCTGTCTATTAAAATAAATTCGTGCCGACACGAAAAAATGGCGTTATTTGAATGCCGACCGATAATTTAAATGTAGCAACAACCGCTTTTAGCTTACAACCTTAATTGACTTAAAAATGCTTATCGATATTTGAAGATCGTCCCTCCATAATTACCACACTAACACCTTTCCTACATGCAACTATAATATATCGCCCTAAGATCGAGTGTTGTTAACTGCCGCATGGAGCTTAGGCTGTTTAGGAATTTACGAGAAGTTGGAAGCACGATGCACGCTCACGACTTTCTGAACAACTCCGGACATGACATTCCACGTTTCGTTGTAGATTAGAACGAGACGGATAGCGGGCTACCCGTTGAAAAAAACGAGACAAGCAACCGCGAAGCTAGTCCACGTGGACTGCTTAGTATCAACACAGGAGCGACGACCAATAGAAAACGGTACCGCTAATGTATTTCTCACCTCCGCACTCACACCAAGCACTACTACCATTTTTACATTATTTAAGCGATTCTCAACTTTCCGTCCTCCATCTAGAGCTTTAAATCTCAAAGTGTGGAGATGTCGTATTCCATCGTCGAAACGACTTATAAAAAGTTGCCATCTTGATTTTGATTCTTACTCCCCGAAAGCAGGGTGTACTTTGGCACGGCAAGTGTTCTGCGGTTCTTGAATTTAAAACGATTCCCAAGAACACGGGCGCAAGTTGGTTGAAGGTTGGAGGAGGCCGCGGTGCAAACTGCATCGTCACAGAGAACCCCCTCGCGCCACCCTCGCCTCTATTGTAGTAAGTTCAGTGTATGAGTGTGCGTGTATGTTCCGAGTCAACTGTTGTGCTGAGGCATGATGCCGACGTTTTCATAACGCCGGGAGAAGCACGCAGTAGCTGCACTCTACTCTGGCAATATTTTGCTGTTGCGATATTGTCTTCTCCAAACAAAAAGTTCTTAGAGTTGGACATTATTTTTCCTTCAAGCATCCTTGCCTTCATAATTACATCGGAGCAAAACAAACAGATTCAAAGAATTGATGAAATAATGAACCTTTATCTGAAAGGTACTTAGTTCGAGTGTTCTGAAAAACAAATGGGCTCGTTAAAAGCTCTTTTACGATAATGTTTTCGATTGAATGCAAAACGGATCTTTTGTTGATCTCAGGCCCGGATATATTAACATTCAGTATGCCTGCTCTCAGAACCCTCGTGTTTTTTTTTACCAAGTCTAAGCTGACCTGTTTTTACAGCCATTCAAGTTTTTAAACAAGGGGTAACATAATCCTTCTCAGACTTTACGTAAAGTTTAATAGGAAAGGAACCATATTTTAATAATACCAACTTAACGTACCTAAATTAGTGATCTATATATTTTGTTATATATGGTCCAGCAGAGGTACACAAAATACATAAAAATCTTGGACCACAAGAATATTTCAAGGTTAGCAGCCTCATAATCATAACTCCCTTGAAAGCTGTCAATAACAATTGACAGAAAGAGCCAGAAACCTTTTCAAATCGGATTTCTGGGGGATTTATATAATAGGAGTCGATGTAGAGTAATGTGCAGGATAATATTAGGGCACAGATTATGGCAACAGTGTTTAAGGGGACAAAGGGAAGCGTCCCTCGGTTTATTAAAGCCAACATTTGATTTATTGATGGTGTTATTAGAGAGTTCTTCGGAGGCGCAGAGAAAATTGTTTTTGTATTGACCTGAAAGATTTGGCGCGGTGGGCAATGTTGAAATGACAAAGAAAATAGGTAAATAAGGAAGTAGGCTTTTTTCTTTGCCTACCTACCTACTCATAAATGTACATGCGTTAACATTACCACAAAAAAGGCGTGAAAAAATAGAAAGATGGACTGTGACTGAGCTTTTCATTTTCAGAAATAAAGAATTGAATAAAATCGTCTAGACAAGTAAAGAGCTTTTAGGTAGAATAGGATAGGTTAGGTACCTAGTTAATCCTCTTCGCAAACCTACTAAGTAGTTTTAAATCCTCATCAAAACTAATCAGCATAAATAAAAGGATAACAAACGCGCAACATGAGCAACGCAAACAGCATCTCATCAGTCATTCATGGAGTGGAGTGGAGCGGCGTGCACTGGATCCCGGCACATTGCAGGCATTATTCAACGCAAACAAAAAGGGAATAAATGCTGGAATAAAATACTTTTAATTTCCCCGGGCGCCGCTAATCGGACCGCTTCGATGGAGGGCGCCAAATCGCCCTTTTTATTTTACTGTATGAACGCAAATCCGGCGGGAAAACGGCGCTAGGCGGGGGAGAGTGGGGTGTGCGGTCACGCGCTCGGAATTAGCGGTGCCCCCCGCGCCCCCCCGCACCCGCACTTGACCCGCGAGGTGTCACCGAGCACGTTACGTATCCGCAAAAAATGGGGGAGCACTCCACCCCGCGCCGGTGGAGGCAACACGGATTTTATTTTTAATTTTTACATCCGATAACACTAGGCAGTCGCTCAAATAAATAGGTCATTCTGAAACAAAACCTGTAGGTATTGGTTTGGTACTCGTGTTTCCGGCGGGTGGTCGGGCCCACATCTCGCGTAAGCCACTAATTGACCCACAAATAACACAGCAACCGCAAACACTGAGATATTACAGCCTCACTGCCAAACAATGAGTCACGTTCACTCCTTTATCACTGCTTTGAAATAAAGGTTTTTTGTTTCCTTCCTCATAGATCATAACGTACCACAATAATACAAAATACATGTAAATTAGGTTATGTATAATTTAAATGTCCTGTTATTGGGTACTTCATAAAGTTGACTTTGAAAACTCAGCACAGTTATTATTTCATAAGTTAAACTTATGAATTAATAACTGTGCTGAGTTTATATTATCTATTCAAATAAGTAGATAAGAACATTAACAAAGTACTTGTTAAAATTTTCACGTTTACGGTGAAATTAAATTCGACAGCGTCACCTGACTCGTTTTGCAATTTCCCAACAGTAATCGAGCAAGGTTTACGGCTTCGACGCGAGCCACCCGAGAGATGTCGCTAGGTTTAGCGGTCTTCAGTCGGTAGTAAAAATACGTGCGGGTATTTCCTGTCCCTGTGACCGGGGGGCGATAAATAACTCAGTTTGCGGCCGCAGGGGGTGCGGAGGGGGGTCGGGGGGTGCGTTATTTGTAGGGCTCGCGTGTGAATTATTCGTGGGTTCACGCGGCCTGTTTGCCGGCGTCTTGCGGAGTGCGACTCGACCCTCGTTAATGAAATTTCATATCGTCGCGTTCCATTGTTGGTCTGCCTCGAACGCTATTGAAACTACTGAATTGTTACACTTGACTGTTGAGGTTGAGCTGCCTATTGTTTGCATTCGCCGGCACTCGCCTGGAAATTATGAACGGTTTCGGAATACAACGAAGGCGAATGTTGCAGAGCAAGGTTATTATGCTTCGATCGGCACTCCATTAATTAAAATAAACCGAGAACGTTTCCAATTACATCGAGTTTCCTTTGTACTCATTCAGTATTGATTACTGACGGCCTCCCACCTGTTAACTCACAAGAAATATAGGTATTTTTGATATCTTTCATTTTTAATTTCCTAGAATTTAATTACTTTAAGGTTCATCTAAGTGATAAAAAGTAGGTGGCCCTATTAACCCCTGCTTCCTCTCATTAGTGTTCGCCTACAACTCAATTGCCTACACGTGTTACAGAGTCGGACTCGAACTTACAACATTAGGTGACTTGCCTTGCTGCTTTGACATTTCCATAATCCATAAACTTTTATAGTTATTTGTTGAAGCTAATCGAATGTCTGTATTTTATTTTTATCTTCGATAAACTACTATCTAAGAAGGTATTTGGACCTTGTTTTAAAACATTTTGAAATGGAATCTTCGAATAAAAAAAAACTATTAAGATTCTTAAACCCCGAACAAATCCGAGGACAAAAGGTAGCAGGTAGAGAAACAAATTCGAAAAAGTCAAAGTCCACTGTTACAGCAGAGAATAAACTAACTTTAAAAACATGTTCTTAGCTCTACCATATAAATATATTTAATTGCCTGCGATAAGTATCTATATAATAAGCATTTAAATCTAGAATTATTTCGTCATTTAAACCTGCAAAACAATGCTAGGCCAAGCACTATTTTGCAAGTTTGAATGACTGTCAAAGAAAGCAACAATTTTTTAAGTATTTATTTTTGGATCTTCTGTTCTGTAGGTAATGAATGATTGAGGAAAACTTATAAAAAAGGTAATAGTAAGATTATCCAGCAAATCCGCTTTAGATGAGAAAGGGATAGTTATCAATACAATTCAATAATCTAGGTAGGAGGTAACAATTGGTATTCCAAAGACGTCAGTGCGAGTATCTTGCAATAGACAATGCTCATAGTTGACACAGATGTGTGTCGTGTCTTGTCGTAGACCGTGCTGTGGTGGCTGTGTGCACATGTCCCGACTCTCCTCTACGCACACAGAGCATTAGTCACAGCCTAGCACACTGCCTGTTTAGCATAGCGTAGAGGGCGCGGGCGGCGTAACATTCTCTACAAATTACACAGTTTTTACGAAAATTTGAAAGCAAATAGTCTATTCAATTAAACAAAAAAAACCTAATTATGTACTTACCTTTCCTAGTCTTTATGTAAGCTAATAAATTATAATGCTGGAGTTAATTTTGCTTATCTGACTTTTATGATGCTAATCGGTTTGTAATTACAGGCATATCTAATAATGCGGTAGGTAAGGTAGGCTAGGTAAGTAAACCATTTAGGTACTTAAATCTACCTATGTAGGTAATAAATTGTAAAGAAACTTGTATAGGTAGGTACCTAGGTTTATCGAATTAACGTTGGTGGGTAAGTTTTCAAACAAAAAGTTAATAAGTTAAAAGTTCGAACAGTCAACGAGAAAAGCGTTAAGGCTTTTTAATGAGAAAATTAAATTGATAAAGTACTCGGTATCTTAAAAGATAAGACAGTCCCCTTTTAGAAGATGGAAGAGGTTGGTTGAATGATAGGTTAAAGTTAAGAGTTTAGTTGTCCAGCTACCTCTTAAGTGTAATGGGTGTAATGAAAGGCCATTGAAGATGAGTGGCGGTCGCGGTGTGTGCGGTGGCGGCGCGGAGTAGGTCAGTACCGCTCGCTCGCTGTAATCATTCTAATTCAATTTGCACGGAGAGGTTTCCTCAGGCGCGGCGTTGTCTGAAAGCCTGAAGCGTTTTGTTTACATTACAGCGGGCGTGCCTTGCCGCCTGCTACTCCACCGCACCTCGATTAAGGACAAATCAATAAGGCAGTCGATAGCGAGCGAGTTTAATAGAGTGAGCGAGTCGAGTCGAGCGCCCTCATTACCCCCGCAATTAGCGCACGGCGCGCTCCCGACGACGACGACGCACCCCGCGCGAAAAACGAATAAAAAGAGCTGCCCTCAAAATGGCCGCCGCCTCCCCCCGACCACCCGCTCGACCCCCGCGCCGCTTCGTGATTGCATCCCCGCAGCTCTTATAAATATGGCCGTATTCCTCCCGCCTTTACTGATTGCCCGTATACCCCCCGGTCTCCCCCCGCGACCGCGCCGCCGGCGTCTGAATAGATAAACGAGTCCACGTGGACTGCCGCTCTTATAAAAATCACCTCTACCAATAGTGCGATCAGTGAGCGCTGCCGCAGCCAACCGTGGCGCAGAATCGCTTGTAACTCCACCCTTAATAAGCGATTTCGTCGTGTAGACCAATAGCAAGCCGGGAAACTCGGAGTTCTGCTCACCGACGACGGAGCGGTCCACGTGGAGTCACGCACACAGATACGCTCGTATAATGCCTCGAGTGGAAATAGCTATGACGGCGAAATGTGCGACAGCGAAAAAATAAAATGCGGTCGGTCGGTGCGGCGGCGGAGCGAGCGAGCGAGTGGGTGTAAACAGGGGATATTTCGGTGCCGCTCGTTCATTATTATTGAATGCGCGGCGCTAATGGCAAGTCGCGGGGTGCACGCCTTCCTTTCCTGCTTCTATGTCTCAAGTACACGGATCTAGTTGAGCATAACTGATGACCTCTCCACTTTATCATAATAACTTGAGAAGATAACAGAACGGATCTAAACCGGCGCGGCGATGCAAAACGTCGTGTTAATGATATTGACACATTTTGATAAAGTAGGCTTGAAGTTATCGCGTGTCTAACTACCAAAATCATTAAGTTCATTAAAAGTACGTATGGAAGGTAGGTTAAGAAATGCCAATTATGTATGTATATGTACGTTGTATGTTAGGTATTCGCTGTAGTTGTACTCTGCCGACCTCCAGCCGATAAGGCATGTTGTCCGGTAGCTGGTAACTCGCCATTCAACACACTTCTCGTATAAAAAGAAACAACGTACGTGTACCTTCCTCCCAGTGCAGGTAGACTGGTTTCTCTTTCTGTTATATCTTTTTACGCTTCACTAACATTTATTAAGTACAGTGAGCGACACAAGTTTTCGCTGGTTTTAAAACTTTTGTTGAGAGTGTGAATTTGGACGAGAATGTTTGAAAGGGTAGAGATGAAAATGTTATGAACACAATATTATAAAAGGACTTAAGTATAAGTTTATTTTCAACTTGGACATAAGTTAAGTACATACTGGCTTTAAGTAATTTGTTATTATGAAAAATCATTTGAAATCTTGTCTATGGTGAGCAATCTTTTAAAGCTATTGAATCGGTCAAACTCTACATTTTTTTTATAACTAATTAGAGCGGGTTCAACTTATCTCCTTTGGTTTTTGGATGATAATTCCATTTCACTTTACCACTTAAATAATAAGTCAGCAAAAAAACTTACTTATAAGTAAGTTTTTTTTAAAACTTACTTATAAGTAAGTTTTTTTTAAAACTTACTTATAAGTAAGTTTTATTTTATTAATTATAAATAAAAAATTATATTATTTTGGAGATTTTTTATCTCTGAATCCCTAATTTAGAGATAAAAAATCTCCAAAATAATAACAGACCGTTCAAACCTAGAGTAGAGTCGACGAACCATACAAAAAAAGCTCTCCCTAAGTTAGGGCTAGATGATGCTGTGTCCAGGATTATTTATTTATTTTATTTATCATTCAAGGTCAATTTATTTTATCAGCTCACTTTTTCAGCGCATTATCAGCGTTTTATTGAACATTTATAATTTTATTTTGAGATGAAGAAACTTATCGTGAGGTAGAGTCAACCAGTACTTATCACTATGTACTTTAACCCTTAGATAAACACAACACATAGTTTTGTAGATATTATAATATTTCCCTATTATACAGTTTTAATATTATAATATGTAATGTACTACTACTAAGTTCGTATGTTTATTACTCTTGACGCAAAAAAATACTGTAAGGATCAAGCTGAAATTTTGCATACAGGTAGTTCCAGGCTCGGAATATGGCAACTTTTTATCCGATAAATCACTTCATGGGCTAGAAATAGCTTTAAATCGTTTCCATAAAAAAAAACGCGCGGGAAGCCGCGGGCAAAAACTAGTATTAAAATATAACAATAATAAAATGGAACCGTTTGGAACTCGATCATAATCACATCTTTAAGACGATTTTGAATAAAAAGGGTTTAAAAAGCTGCAAAATTGTTGCTATAGAGTTTTTGTAAACTCTACTTTTTAATAGATTAATTTAAAACAGTCTCAATTACCAAAACGCAGACACGCAACTTCGTGCCTTAATTCTATAACATCAGCGATAATTATCTGTTAATTAATAGCGAAACCACTCAGCGTCGTCTCAGAACGTCTTTATCGCATCAGTTCTGTGATAGCTCGCCAATGGCGGGCGGTAATTGAATCAACGTCCCTTACGTCCATACTCAGGGAGCAATGTACTCGTATGTAGCGTAGCTAGCGAAATTGTATAGTGTCTGCGAATCGATACACAGAAGTTCGAGGTGAATTTACGGTTAATTAACTACTACTGTTTTTGTCGTGTATATTGATTAAGTTGTAACCTGATCTGCTTTAGAGAAAAAAACTTGAAACATACATTTTAAGATTTTGTGATTTCCAATATGCTTCCATTATAAAAATAATTATTATTGGACAATCCACACAGCATCATTTAGCCCTAAGCAGAGCTTGTATTATGGGTACCTATACTACCTACCTACTTGATAACTGATATACTTAATACAATATAATACAAAGATAGATATTTTTATTATACCTACATATATAGATAACGACCAGAACACCCGGAACAAATACCTATTTACAGATCGTAAAAACATTTTTCTCCAGGCGAGAATCGAACCCGCAACCTCCTGCGTCGCAGGCTGACCTATGTCCACTGCACTACAGAGGTCGTCAAATATAGCCCAGTCATAAATTCGTAATATTTCATTGTTGCTATTTAATGTTCTGTTCATGTCTTACAATTAACTATCAACAGAAAAAAATCGCAATTGTACAAAAAGTACATCATAAATAGCTTGTTACATTACGTGATGTGTCAATAATTGAACTTGCCCCGCGAGCAAAGTGTGATATTTACGATCATTGTCGATCTGACAGCTTTATGATACTTACGCAAATGAGACACAGAATGGTAGTGGGCACTAGTTAGACGAAGCCAAAGACAAATATCTATAGCACATTTTTAAGTACCCCAAGTTGACGACCTCTGGCATACAGAGCGAATACACCCGGCTCATTTCAAGAGGTCTTGGGGAAAATGTTAATAAGTTTTCAGAAAGTTTCGGGGCTAGTTGTTTTGTTGTATCTATAGGGCATCTTAGAGAGACAGGCTGGAGTGTAATTTACGTGTTTTTATAGAAAACTACTTGGACGACGATGCATTATGCGGTGTACTTGTTTGTATTGTACCTACTCGTAAACAGTTAATATCGACAACTACTCCACTTGAAGTACCGTATTTATTGATCAAGTTTATGATACATTCCATTAACGGTTTATTTTAATACTTTATGCACACAATAAACGCTATCAGAAGTCGTATAATACTTATGATAATCCCAATGCTCGCATTGTTGTTGCTCTTAAAGTGGCAAGTCCTTACAAACAAAAATAATCATGATTCACACCTTTCGCAAAAGTAAACGGGCGTGGGCGGTATCTGAAGCTACGATCGCATGCGATTCCGACTGCAGGGCCATTAAATATTAATTCCCAAGCAAAAAACGGCCGGCTCGGGTATGCAAGAAGATTCCGAGACTTCTGGGAAGCGGACGAGGGTTAAAAAAAAAGTCGCAACACAATAGCCGGTTATAGCGCGTTATACAACTAATTGTTCGCGCCGGGTAATTATGCAGCGAGTTTTGTTTGTGCAGTTTGTTTGCGAGTCGTGTGTGTGGCCGCGGCGTCGTGTGGCCGGCTCGCGAGATAGCACAGCCCGTGGCCGCCACCACAGCTCCCGGTCGCTGCCACCGCGCTCGCCACGCACTTGCGAGCCCAATTAATTCTCCGCTATTTACGTCCGACGTGTTATTCACTGAATGATCTCCAACATCCGTCTGCCTCACATAAAGACCTCATTCGATGCGACTCTTCATAATAAAATTAATCTCTCATGAGCCGTATAAAACAAGTTTCGAGAATACAGTCCTATTAATTCGTAATGAAAGATAATTTCTTTCATTTAGATAGGCAGAGGCTCAGCCCACATAGCTATTACTTGAACGCATAAAAGTTCGAATTAAGGGAATCTTGATGTAGGTGTTTATAACAGGCATCAACTGTGTAAATTAAATGGACATGAAAATAAAGGGTCGATTAAGCCGGCCTACCTAATTAATTAAAGCTTATCTGGTGCCCCTCCGTTGCCATCAACGCGAGCACGATAGGATCGTAAAAATTTTGTTTCAGGTAGGTAGATAAGGGTAAGGCGGGGGAAGGTGGGCCAGGGAGGCTTCGCTGCGATGTCGCGGCGATATAGCTTGATTGTTATTTATCCGTTATCGAGCTTCGATCGGAGACCGCCTGCGCAGGGAGCCGACACTACCTCTCTATCGGGAATCTCAAAGCTACGAAATAAATTGCTGGAGTTTCTAGTAGGCTTAGACAGATGTTTTATGGCGGCGGCAGATGCTGAAGGGTTAAACGGTGTAATTACAAAAGTTAATATTCATCCTGAACAGGTGGGAAGTTTTATATTTTATTTATTTGAGAAACAAAAAGCTTATAAGTAATATTAAGGTAACAATAGATACACAGATTTAGAGAAAATAAACCTAAAGACGGTTTCCACTCGTACCTATGTAGTTTGTAAAAATTACTAAACTAGGTACTACAGTACTAATATTAAAAGTTTTTTTACTTTTAAATATGATACTGAATATTTTAATTGCATAGAAATACCATAACTCGTTAATTCAGAATTCCATTTTGCGTAGTAAGTATAAAACAAAAATAGTAGAAATAAAAATACAATCTCAGTCAATGTAACGCATCGTGAGAACTGGCGGAATTGAAGCAAAACGGACCAGTTCTAAAATTCAAATAAAGAATTCAAAGGATTCGGCCAACGGAAAATCGACCGAAAAAAACTAATTCGAACGCAACGAGCGTCAACTGCGAGATTATTTGTCATGGATCCTTGCCTCCCCTTATACCACAGAATATACACATAGTAGGTACCAACGCTTATACCTACTCGTACCAAGTACTCGTACAGTAAATAACAGACGCCTGTGCATTATGTATACATTTTTATATTTTCTATCAAAGGCACTACTATTATTATAACTAAGCTAGTATACTTTACATTTTTAATATTTCGTAATCGCAGGGTCGTGTGATGGTTCTTATTCTGGTCTAGGCAGAATAACAGCGCCTTCTGTTCATAACAGTTGGCATTATGCTGAGCCTGGACCCATTTGCTACTGCAGCACACATTGTTCACCTACTTACTTGTTTTCGTTATTTAGTTTTTTTTCCAATGTATTTTTTATTGTGTAACTAACGTAACTAATATTAACTATTATGTTTGTAATTTATAATTGTTCATTTATATTGTGTGTATATGTAGTGGCAAATAAATGATGTCTATGTCATTAGAGAAGCTATTTAGCCTACTTCGGTACCTAGATTGTAGCTTACTTCAACTACATTATGAGGTTAATCGCTTTATTCCACACAGGAAAAAACACTGACATCTTTAACTATCATGGTTATTAACACTAAAGTTATTTTAATACTTTGAGTGCTGAAAACGCACGGTATGAGTTTTCTACAAGTGACTAATATGCGTAAATCCACACTAGCGCAGCGGCTGAGAAAATACAGATCTTTGTGACTCAGCGGAGCTGTAATATTTTTCGAACGAAACGCATGTGCGGCGCAACACAACCGCTGTGTAGAGCGGCAGCTCGAATTTTTTAGGTAAAAAAAAAGATCGCAATCGTCGAAAAAAAACCGCAGTCAAAGTGACGGGATATTTACCATGATTTGATTTTTACTGACTGACATCTTGCTTGTCGAACGCTACCAAATAACCAAAAATAAAACTATTTTCTAGGTTCTACAGGTCATTTAGACAGCAGCAGATAATTTGACGAATTCATTATGAATGTATGGGTTTACTACGAACCTTATTTGTGTTAAAAGAATACGAACGTTTCATCCCTTTATGAGTGTCTTTTTCAAGGAGAGTGCAGTTAGGGCCGCGCGCGTGAAGACGCGACATTCATCTGACTGCGTCGGATGTCTATTTCGGCATGAGTTTTTCATGAGGGTTTCTTCCAACACAAATGAGGTTCGTAGCTAACCCGCTTACATCTGTAATGAAGATAGGTCATATTAAAACAGAAGGTTTTGACAGAAAGGTATATCATTTGTATCTTGCGATTAGCAGCAAATCATGTTATCAAGCGCTAAACGTGCTATCGAAAGCGCTTTAGCAATTAATTGAAATCAATAGTCGCGGGAACTCGAGGCACTTTCATTTGTACGTGCAAGGTCACGCTAATTGCAGCCTTATTGCTACTGAACCATGTCACGAAGTTGTCGAGCAAATTAAATATTTATGTTAAACGAATAACTTAGCTCTACACTTCGGAATGAGAAGGCCTAAAGAAGAAAGAAAAGTGAAGGGTTGGCCATTTTGTTTTTTCTACAGCAGGATTTTTTTTCCTTGTTTTCGTAGCGCTGTAATTTTCTGAAACATTGCTTAATGAATAAAGCTGAAATAAACATTTGCTTTCTGGAACACGAGTTGCATTTTAATGAGGTATTTCATAGGAATCAGTCGATACAACAAAAGGATTTTTTGCGTTTATTTAGTAGTTTTTTTTCCTGAAATATTAAAACAAAGGTTTATTCAACATTTTACCTTTCAGTAATAGGTACTAAGTATTGTACAGTTACGTTCACTATTAGGCTAAACATTTAAATTAAATTTCTATGAATACAGAAATATTTTTATAACTAGAATCTTGCCGTAAAATTAAGATAGCAAGCTGTTTTTTATTTCTCAACAAATTTTATGATTAAAAACCAAAACTGATGTTTTTACGAGACTTGGAACCAGCCAGGGTGGCCAGCTAACGATGCACGCCACTGTACCTATTGTAAGGTAAAATATTCAATTATTTCAGTAGGTTTACCGTTTTATAAATTATTAATTAGCCTGTGCTTATTACAATAATAGCATTTAATTAGGTATTGTTGTTGAACAAACGATATAAAAATAGCTATTATAATTCTAAAGACTTATCGACCTACCTTATTTAATTACGTAATTTTATGGTCGCAAGAATTAATTGTAAAAACATCGCTGTTTCCTCAACAAACTTCCGTCGTTTTTCCTTCCCTAAAGAACGTGACAAACATTCAACTTTACTTTGCTACTGAATGAATGAATGAACTCTTTATTGCACTTAAAGCTATTAAAAAAACACCTTATATCTAAACATACTGCATAATTATTACCAGTCTTTGAGTCCTGTTCTCTCCTGAATTCCGAAATTCCGTCCTGGATAATTTTATCTAGAAAAGTTAGACAGACTGAACGGATTAGAAGACTGGCAGAGGACTTACTATGATTTGTTTATGATTTGACTGCAAATTATTCCAATAAATACCAATAAAAAAATACATAACGTTTATTAAGTTATTTTTATTCAAAATGTAATACTTTGTTTTTGTTTTGTACTGCAGCAGCAAATAAATTAATGTCTATGTCTACATCACATGTTTGGAGTTGAGATAAATCAGTATTTTAATTGTTATCAATATTTATTGGAGAAAGGATCTCAAAACTCTAATTTGTTATCTTTATTTATTTATTTATACTTTTTGCACGAAAAACATAACACAAAACTTATTCTAGAAAATTTAAACAAAGGCGAACTTAACCCTAAAAAGAGTTCTCTTCCAGCAAACCTTATTGGGAGAGAGAGACAAAGTGAAGAGAGAAGTGGGTACATGTGCATAAATGAAATGAAATAAGAAATAGACAAAAGATTAAATTTTCACTTAATTATTAATTGTACTAATTGTACTAATGTATACTACATAACAATAACAAATATAAAATACTATATAACCTTTATTCCAAAATAATAAATTCAATACTTACATAAATACATATAATATACATAAAATACAACAGAATTATGAAGATAAATAATGCTCTTTGACTTTACGCTTGAAAACGAAGAGTGAGGGGCTAGCACGCATTTGGTGTGGGAGAGAATTCCACATCCTGACCGATTCTTTATTATTATTAGTTCTTAAGTTGTATTATTTTATATGAAACACAAATAAATATTTTATATTTGTAATTTATATTGTGTATAAAAATCAAAGAAGTAAATCATCAAATAAATGATTTACTTCTTTGATTTTTATACACATAAAACACACACATACAATTAGCGAGATTGTATGTGTGTGTGTATGTGTATCTTTTTAAATAAATAAATAATCTAATATTAGATAAAGTTACCTTCAGGGCCCATGTTAACACACGTTTTTCACTGTGAAAATCTACGCTTTCCATTAGTGATAATTCTGTCAACCACTGACAGATGATAGAATTGGATTTGGAACACGCTCCCTGCTGCTGTTTCTCCAGTCAATCGTATCTTCTAGACCTTCGTGATACATGTGACACCTAGAAAATTTATTAGCTTCTAACTCAATTCACAAGTATTCTTTCCCTCCATTCCATTGTACTAATAACTGCATTTAAAGCGGTACCATTCGTGTGAAATTCAGATTATAACTAGGTATTATGTGTCAGGACATGAGAACTGAGTGTAAACTGAGAATATGATAAACGATCTCGTTGTATGCTTATTACATTGAATTGTAATCTCAATGACGATAAAAAATGTATTAAGTCTACGATGGATAATTAGGTATTATGTGTCTAATGCTAAACAGCTTTGTTTCTCTATTTTTAACACCAGAGGTCACGCAAGTCCAGGAAAAAACACACCCTTATGATTCAATGTATGAAATAATTTGATTGTTTTGAAGAAACTTAAAATTTAAATTCCTTAGTATTTGCTTAGTTTTTAATAAGTTTTTCGGGACAAATACATAACCCGTGCGAATAGAAATTATAGGACCACGTCTCGGGATCATTCGTTATAGTTATAGTATTACCTATAATTGGGAAAAAAAATCCAAATACGTCTATAATTCATAATTGACGTATAAAAAGACGAACATACAAAAAAATACATACCTACCGACAGCTTTAAAGAGAACCTCCTCCTTTTTTGTTTTCCGTTTCGTCGGTTAAAAATGTCTCTATAGTTTCACTACCTGGCCAAAATTTATGTAAGTACCTACCTCTATTAACATATGATATTACTAACATAGGCGCTTGTCTCCCAAATGTAATTTACTTATTAGGAATTCGCCCTAAGTTCTCATTTTAAGTGATTTTTTAAAGTTTCTTAAACCATATGTAAACGCGCAGAGGGAAGGCGCATTCTAGTTTAACATAAAATGATCCTCGCAACTGGTGAACTATAAAAGGGCTAGATCGGTTCACCCCATCTCACCTATCATATCAGTTTCCACCCCCTCCCTCCGATAACAAACCACTGACCCCCCACACAACACCAACCACCCGTGTTCAAGACTTTTATCTTATTGTAAACTCAACTTGCGTGACCTAAGCTATAAACTTTCCATTAAAAGTGTTCAAAAGAAAACAACGCCAAAGAAATACTTGTTAAGCCAGCCAACATAAAAAAACTAACCACTTGATTAAATCTCACCCTTAGCTAAAGCATGGCTTAAGCTAGTTAAAATTGCATATAGCACACAGAAATAGCAAATAAGTCAGCCGCAGCAGCGCTCGTCGAGCCGTGACACCGACACCCCAACTCACCCCTTCTTAGAAAATCCCCAAATAATACGTATCTATTAGAGCGTATATCTCCGATTCGACTAAAGTATTCCTCAAACATGAAGATAGTCGACGAAAAATTCGAGTGGAGAAAATATGTATGGCAGTGGCAATCGGCATGCGGGGTCTCGTCTCGTGGGGTCGGGTGGGACGAGGGTGGGGGTCCCCCGCGCGCCAGTTCGTGCCCAGCGCCTGAGGAGGAAGCACGTGCGTCGCGCCGCTCCGCAGTGTATCGCGAGTCACTGACCGTGCTGTGTTGTGTGGATCTAGTGGAGTGTGTGCTGTGTTACTTTGTTGTGTGTTCAGACGATGACCGTCTGTGTTTGACAAGGATATGTATCCCAGCGCGGGCGCCATGAACGCCGCCGCCGCCGCCGCAGCTGTGGCGGCCGCAAGGCATCCGGTAACCAAACAATCTCTTCGTTCATCTCCGAGAACCACTTCAAATTGGCAACGTTTAACTCGCGCACCGTTACAAATAGTGGAAGAAAGTTTTGCATTTTAATTGCATGTTTAAGTATGAAGTTATTTTATGTTGCTTTAAAAGCACTTCACAAAAACTACCTTCACATTTTTTATCAGAGCGCATAGAACGACTGTAGAATTATTTTCTGCCATACAAAAGACATAAACGCGCTACAGATTACGTAGCTCGTAGCGCTTAGCACAATCCGTAGACCTTACGTAGCGATGCTTGTTTTGTCAAACAGAAATTCAATACACTACAAAAAAGTTGCTCACAACATTAGTAACAAAAGATTTAACGAGAAACGTGGAGTGGTAATAAAAGCTATAGTCATAAAGCAGTTGGGTGTAACAAACAAATGAGAGAATGCCCCCCGCCGAGGCAGAGACCGGTCGAGTCCTCAGACACTCAATTACCCGTGAAATTGCCAGCGAAATATTATCGCATTCCTACTCGAACTAACTGCATTTGAGATGTTGCTGTTTTATGAAGCTTTAAAACTATGGAGCTTGATAATAGCCAGGAAATCTAAGGAGTTTATTATGTCTGAATGGAATTTCAAGGAGCAATGTTCTAACTCAAATGGCTGTATTTCATTTATCGCTTTAAATCTTTATTCTATTATATTCATATTTCCTTTGGTTCCATTCAGTTTTGTGAGATATAGGCGACTCCTTCAAAACTACGGTATGATTATTTCAGAATGTTGCTGATAACTCTTCTCGACTTTACTAATTAGGCTAAAAGCATTTATGTCCCTTCCGTAGCTTTAGGTACAAAAGCTCACAACTCACAAAATAAGTTTTTACCCTGAGGTAACTAATACAAAACATATTTCCGATCCAACAGAAAAAACATACCTAAACATTCGTAGTTAGCTGTTAAAATAATATCTCATTATTTAACCACGGAGGTCGACTCATAATAACTCGTTAGTCATAAAATTAACAAGAACACAAATCATAAAGAAGAAAACATTCTGTTACAGAACCGTAAATTTTTTATTCATGAATGCTGACCATGTGTTAGAACCACCACGTTTTTATCGTTTCAATGTACAATACACTGTAAGAAGGGAAAGTAAGGTCGTTTTTTGAATGCAGTGTTGTGTGAGTAAAAAAAATGTAACCGCAAAGCCGCATCGCATCTGTCGCCGCATTTCCCAACGTTGGACTAACCACAATTTAAGAACGAATTAAAGTGTTATTCTCGAAATTGTGTGCGGTTTCGATGGAACCTGTTGTGTTCTTTATAATTTAAGTAATTCTTTAGCTTTTGTACTTTTTAACGATTTGGTAAAGGAGGAGTTTCTATGTTCGGCTGTATGTATGGTTTATGAGAGTGAGGGAATAGAGAGTGCACCTGTGTTTGCGCACACACTTGTACACTATAATTATGCCCTGTGTTTGCGCACACACTTGTGCAGTATAATATGCCCTGTGCACCTGGCTAGTGTAAAGGTAATGTAAAAAAGTAAAAAGATTTTTATTTTGTCAGTACAGTCTCTGTTAAGACTGGCCGCCGTGGTCGATAATGTCGATATTCGACCAGGAGGACATCTTGTTAGGTTTTTATTTACTTTTGTTCGTCGATTTCTGCGTCAATTATGGACTGGTTTAAAAAATATTTTCGCTATTTTATAGTGAATGATTCCAAAATGATCCCACCAAAATTATAAATACCCTAGGAATTAGTATTTGTCTCGCAAAACTTAAAAAACTGTGACAGATAAATAATTACTTTTACATAAAAACTTGTAAATGAAACAGTTTGGTTAAAACGTAAAATAAATGGCGGAAACAATTTCTTCCAGGTAAATAAAGCTTAAGAGATAAAATCATAGGCTGTTAGTGCAGGTGATAATAACACTTAATAAAAATAATACAAAATATAACAAAAAGTAAAATAATCATATTATAAAAATAGAAATATGCGTTACTTTAAGGGACATGATAATTGGTCCTAGTCTGACCTAAATAATAATCGTAAACTTTCCTTTTAAAAGTGTTAATTTAATACTTTCTAAGGAATTTGAAGTTGTTATTTTAGTTTTTTTTAAACAATCAAACTATTGGAAAGTTCTTTTAACGTTAAGATGACTCATACCTACTATAGCCATTAGTATTTTTCCTTATTGTTTGAGTTCAAACAATAAAATAACATAGCAAAGTGTTTGTCAGGAAAACATTGTTGGCGTTTAAAAAACCATCTTCGATACGGCTTCGCAGTAAGGGTTAAGAACTTAAGGCGATTACTGACTAACTCACGTAGAAGTATATCTTGGTATAACAAGCTCAGCCTTAACTTTTAAAGTCAGGCTTCAGGCCGCAACAACTAGCATGCTTAAAGATTATAGAACATACATCCAACATCGCTCGCTACCGAACAACGATTTAGGGGCTTAATTAGTGAGTTGTTGTTTTGTAACAACTTTATAAATGTAAGGTTTTTTCTATGCTGTGTGACACAAAGTTTTTTGTTCTTGCATCTCGCTATGTTATTATTGAGTGCTGGACATAGACCTTCTCCCTACCGCCACAAAGAGCGGTCCTGAAATACTTTTAGCCATCGACTCTCTGCGACCGCTACGATCTCGTTTGTCCATCAGGGTGGCCTCCTAACACACCGTTTCGCGTTGAACCGCGGCAAGTTTCTTGTTTCTTAGTTTAATATTCATTTATTCTCAAAAAGACAATTTATATAAAGTAACTTAAATGAGGACAGGGTTCTCAAGTTAAATATAGATAGATACATATGTTGTGGTCGTTCAATAGCAGTTTATTGTGTTAAAAACGTAGTGCGGTCTTGATCTGCTACAACCTTAAGTCAGCACAAGTCTCATTATGTCTACTTGTCTTTACCAGTGGGTGGACAGCATAGTTACTTTGTTGCGTTCGTTTAAGGCTATGCCATTTATAACTGTCAAAGTCAATTTTCCTTTACCCAGTTTACCTATGTAAATATGTTGACATACCTAGAGCCTAATAGGCTATGTCCATAATGATATTGAGGCGTTTCGTTTCCCACGTTGTCATACTAAAATATACAATTCATATAATACTTATAGATTATATAATATATCCTACTAATATTATAAACGCAAAAATGTGTATGTATGGATGTTTCACAATCTTCTCTTTCACGCAAAAACTACAGAAAGGAGCGGGCTGAAATTGCATAGGTAGGTACAGGTAGTTCCAGGCCTGGAATAAAACATAGGCTACGCTAGCTACATTTTATCCTATAAATTTCTAAAACTATCAAACAAAGTAAAAATATTAGAATCTTATTTCAAAACATGCAAAGCCTTAACAATAAAACGCATTTACTAGAAGCATTTTTAGATACAGAATTTAATAAATACAGCATTATATGTATCTCAGAAACTTGGTTCACTGAAGTTAAATGTAATCTAGTTCATTTCAATGATTATAAAATTAGTACCTTTTTTTGTAGAAAATCCCGCCAAGGCGGAGGAGTATGTATTATAAACCATAACAGCTGTCCCTTTGAAGAAATTAAAGAAATCAAAGATATGTCAATTGAATATGTTATAGAAGTTTGTGCAATCAATTTAGTTAATGATAACGTTATTATTTTAACCACTTATTGGAATGGAAGAGAGGCCGATGTTTTTTATAAACAGTTGGATATAATACTGGATCTTATAACAACTAAATTTAAAAAATCAAAGATCATTATTGGAGGCGATTTTAACGTTAACATATTAGAGCAAACTAAACAAACTAATTATTTGCTTGATCTTATGTCAGAGTATAATTTTACCCAACTGATAAAAACACCCACTCGCGAAACAAAAACAACATCAACATGCTTAGACCTGATATTTGTGAATTTCGCTGAGGGAAATATACAGGCAGAAGTACGAAACCTAGGTTTCTCCGACCACAAAGCCATAACATTGGATCTAGTGACCATAACCCCAAATAAAACTGGTATACAATGGAAGGTGGAAAAGCGCTTATTTAGTGAAGAAAATATAAACAATTTTAAGACAGAGCTAAAAAATATAGATTGGAGACGGATTATAGATAAGGACAATAACATAAATACAAACTACAAATCATTTGACGAAGTTCTAAAAAAATACTTAAACACATGCATTCCCAAAAAAACAATAATTTTAAAACCAAAAGTAAATAAGCAATGGTTAACTCCAGGCCTAAAAATATCTTGTAAAAACAAACGTTTAATTAACATACATACTAAACATTCAAACAGTGCAGTCCTAGAAAAATACTATAAACGGTATAAAAAAACACTAAAACACGCAGTAAACCGAGCAAAAAAATTACATTACATAGAAAGAATGAAGAAATCAGATAATATTATTCGAAGCATGTGGAAAATTATTAGAGAAAAAACAAATAAAAATACCATCAAGGAAAAGAAAAATATTAAATTAATTATAAATTCCGAAACGATTAGTGATCCGAAAAAAATCGCAAACAGTTTTAATGATTACTTTGCGTCCGTAGGCCAAGCTTCGTCATCACACTCACAGAGCCACTTTATTGTTCCTACCCAGTGTGAAAAAAGCATGCTCTTAAACCCCGTGACGCCAAAGGAAATAAATATAGTAATACGTAAGTTAAAAAACAAATTAAGCTGCGGAATAGACGAAATACCACCAAAGCTTATAAAATCATGCGCTGACGAACTGACCTTGCCCTATTTTTTACTGACAAACCAATCATTCATAGAAGGTGCTTTCCCTGACTTGCTAAAAATATCTCTCATAAAACCTATCCATAAAAAAAACTCAACAAATGACCCCAATAACTACCGGCCCATATCGCTACTGCCCACTTCTTCAAAAATATTTGAGAAAGTTATGTGTAACCGTATTTATTCTTATTGTGAGAAATTTAATTTATTTCACGAAGCACAATGCGGATTTAGAAAAAATCACTCGACTACCCTAGCGGTTTATAAATATATTGAAAAAATTTTAGGTATCCTGGATAGTAAACAATATGCAATAGGTCTGTTACTGGACATGTCAAAAGCCTATGACAAAGTCCATTTCGACTTGTTGCTACGCAAACTATATTCAATAGGTATAAGAGGAACGGTCCACGATTGGTTTAAGTCTTACCTGGATAATCGGCTACAGTACGTGGAAATCGAACATTTTGACCCCGATGCAGGAACTATTATGAATGTAAGATCCAAGGCACATCACGTCACAAGCTCGATCCCACAGGGCAGTGTTTTAGGATGTTTGTTGTTTTTGATTTTTATAAACGACCTGCCCAAACACATAAATACACCTTGTGTTCTATTTGCAGACGATATTTCTTTAATAATGCCATGCACTAGTAGCGAAAATGTTATTAATGTCGCGCGACATGCTCTCACTGAAGTAGCCACTTGGATGGCGGACAACGGCTTATTAATCAATTATGACAAAACAAAAGTTATGGAATTTAGACCTTTTCAAAAAAAATCTCTCAATATAAGATTCAAATTTAACAATACATTTTTGGAATGCGTAAACAGTTTTTCACTACTTGGCATTACTATAGACACTCACTTGAACTTCAAAGAACATATTAAAAAAACCAAATCAAAATTATCTAGTTTTACGTACGCGTTACGGGAGCTAATCAAGACAACTGACCTTCCGACAGCGCTAAATGCTTATTACGCAAATACACACGGTCACCTAACTCGCAGTGTGATTTTATGGGGGAATAGCACAGATGTACAAGATTTGTTCATTATGCAGAAGAAATGTGTGCGTATCCTAGCAAATATTAAAAGAACAGACAGCTGCAAACCTTTTTTCAAGAAGTTTAAAATTCTAACCTTGCCATCTATCTACGTATTAGAACTTTGTAAGTTTGTTCGAAAATACCCTAACTTATACACAACACTAGACGAACTTCCCAGAAAATATCCACTTCGACCAGGGAGAAATAAAATCATACAACCATCATCAAACCTGTGTATGCACAGTACCGGCCCATATAAAATGACCATTAAAATATATAACAAACTACCAAACGCAATAAAAGACATAGAATCTGATACCATATTCATAAAAATACTAAAGAAATTATTAATTGACAAATGCTATTATGACATAAATGAATTTTTAAATGACAAATTGACATTATGATAAGAATAAATAAATAAAACTGACATTATGATAAGGCAAATAAAATATAATAATTACTAAAATTACTAGACAAGTAGGTACTACTTACCTTAGTACCTACCTACATATTTATATTTAACAAAAAACAACCTCGGTCTGCCTTCCACTTGTTGTTTACGCCCAATAGGGTTCACATTGTGATACTAATCTATACATAAGAACCTACTAACTAAGCCAATGTGATGACAACAATAAATATATTGAGTATTGAGTATTGAGTAAATCAGTTCCCATGGGAAAATAAATAATCCTCAATCGGTAATAAAAACAACGCGTGCGAAGCCGATAGAAATTAGTAGATAATTATCCCGTTATAAAATTTATAATATTTTTAAGTATTATTTATTCTATTAGTAAAGCCTTCAAACATCAATTAACCAACAAACCTACTTATAAATGCTACAGACGTGCGCATTTGTATGGAATAAATGCATCAAGGGGCTGTGACGCGCGATTTCCTGCCGCTGACGACCAGAATAACACGACCCCGAAAATATTAATGTCACCTTCAATCCAAAGCAAAGGACAAGGATAGGGGAGCTCAATATTTATTGGTCCCTTGACTTGTAAAGTAACCTTACCTACTTCCAACTCAAAGTATGAGAAGACTATCAATGTATATTACAATGTAGTTTTGTGAGCTCGACATTACTGGAACTAGATGTCTTTTATTTAGCTGTAGGTACAATTAAGATTAGTTATAATCTAAGTTTCTTTGACGTAATTATCTTTAAATATTAGTTGGAAAAGCCACTGGTCTCCTGAAACACAGTTCTTTAACTAGTTCAGGAGCTTAAATAATTAATGCTGGATAATCATCCGCTATGCAAAATTTCAGCCATGTTTGTTACTCTTTCACGCAAAAACTATTCAACGGATAAGTTGAATAGTTTTTGCGTGAAATAGTAACAAACATCCATACATACAAACTTTCGCGTTTGACTATACAAAAACAAAGAGCAAACACATCTTATCAAATTCAACTGGGGTTTTTCGTGTTGACTGTTCTTTAACGCAAAACACCGGAATTTTCTTTTACGACAGTCGCTTCGTTTTTATGAGTGTTGTCGAGAGGGGGAAGGGGCGCGGGGAGGCAAGGGTGTTAATGTAAATGCCTATTTGTCTATTTGCTCAAAATCCGTGTCGCGTCCTACTCAGTCAATATTTGGCCGACAAAATTACCGCTACGGACAAATGAGATGGCGTTTCGTTTGAATATTCCACGTTCAAATATTCAAAGTCGGACCAGAGACAATGGAGATTGACAATTACTTTTTGTTGCTCGAACTTTTCTCTTGTTCAAATATCGAATCTTGTTTGTGTTGATGGTTGAAAGGTTTCCCAATGTAAGGCCCTGTCCTTGTGTGTGTATATACAGCTTATTGTTTAAATGAAATTAAAAAACAAAAGGTTTGAATAGAAAGTGCAGTTTTTAGGTAGATTGTGTGTAGCTTAGCGAGTGACACTAAGGGCAAAGAGTGGATTGGTTTTATTACAGTTTTTAGAGAAAGTTTAGGTAATGGCCGTTGTTTTTTTATATAAGCTGTCTAAAGAAAAAATACGCATATCCTACTGCAACATAATTTGATTGTTTTGAAAAAACTAAAATTGAGACCATTAGTTTAAAGCAGCTTATTTTTTAAGTTTAGTGGGGTAAATACACAGGGGATAAAATTTCATGGGACCACCCCGGGATCATCTCCTATACAACTGCAAAAAAATCATCACAAAAGTCCATAAACGACGGAGAAATCCACGACAAACATAAAAAACATACAAACAGCTGAACATAGCACCTCATCCTTATTTTCAAAGTCGGAAGAAAATAGAAAAGCTAATACAATAGACAGTGAACAAGCCTACCCATGCTTAGCTAAGCATAAAGCTAACTACAATTACAAATGTCAAAGCGTACCTAATTACGTAATAGATCGAGTAGTGTACAGGAAAACTAGACTATTAGACAACTTAACACCAATTAATGTGTGCAACTACCTTAATTGCGGCCAAAGGACAAATTGACCTGTTTCAATGGGCATTAGTAGCACAAACGTGCATAGGTAGGTATAGATATACAGGGTGTCTTTGTGGAAAGCATTATGCTTCTATACGGAAAATACATCGTGTTATTTTATTGCTTATTTGCATTTACTAATGATTTAGCCAAATCCAAAAACATTAAGTAAGGACATTTAAAAAAAAAATGTATAAAGTCTTTATTTTGAAACATACTTAGGTGCTAGAACAAAAATATGAAGCGATAATAGTTTTGGAAACCATTAAGTAAGGATACTTAATAGTTTTGGAGAATACTTACTATTTCAGATTTATTATAATGTAGATTTTATAAACTGTTGATGTACAAAAACAGTGCATCACATAACATAATAATGCAGTTTTGGTTTCCCGTAAATCGAGTTTCTCAGAAGTTCGAGATTAAGCCAAACACTCCCATGATAAAAAATCTAAATCATAAATTCTTTATTTCCATAATGTACACTTACAAAAATACACTTCAAATCTTAAAATTTTACCCTGACACGGAAGTAAAGTGATATATTTTATTTATTTCGCTTCTGTATGTAGATTATACTAAAGAAGCGACAAAACAACCTTTAGCCTGTCAGCTGTTATTTTTTGATTGGAGCAAAACCCGTCCCCATTAACTCACCCTGTATATGTGCTGTGTGGATACACATACATAATGATATGTATCGAGTATTTCTCTATAGAGCTTCACGGATATTGACATTCCAAGACCGGATGCGGAAATGCCGCAGACATAGGGTAGCAACGAGGTTGGAAAGTAATTATATGTATACCTACCTTAACAATTGCATAGGTATTGCTTCTGTGGATGTAATATATTGATAAGCCTGTTATGGGAGATAGAGAGAGAGCGAGAGAGATAGAGGGATAATTTACTAGTTTCTGTCCGAGGCTTCGCACGTGTTGCGTCTATGAAAACATTAAAAGGTTATTTGTATCCGATGGAAACTGTTTTATGAGATAATAAGCAGCCTATGTTTGATTACAGGCTAAGAGCTACTTCTATGCAAAATTTCAGCCTGATCCCTTCAGTAGTTTTGCCGTGAAGAAGTTACAAATTATCCGTACAGCCATCTGAACCTTCAAACTTTCGCATTTTTAATATTAGTAAAAAAAACTTAAATATTTTTTTTATAAAAATGGTTAGTATATATCCTTTTTTAAGTTAAGGTTCATAGATAACCCGCTTACATCCGCAATGATAGAGAGAGAGAGAGAGATACATCCGCAATGAACCTTAGTTCCGTCAACGTAGCTCTCACAAGGTACCTAAACATGTCAGGATTACCAAGGACTGATAACTGATAACGGGCTTGTGTCAATGTTCACCCAAAACGATTCTCAACATTTGTACTGATAACGTTATCAGTGCACACAAGACATTTGGAGTATGCAAACAAAGCCAATCATGCCATCAATTCCCGCTGCCATGAAGTGCTGAGATAATGATGGCTGGGGCCACGGTCACTGGCCATTTATAAATATTGAATGAATGGAATGCTGTTCAAATAACTCTGTATACATAGCGTAGCATTTGCATCGTAAGATAGGCAAAGGCGAATTAAGAGAAAATTTGTTTATATCGAATATATAATATAAATTTTATACTATTATGAAATAAACTACTAGATATAAAGTGGTCATTGATTATAATCAATAACCACTTTAAATATTCTACTAGATAGTTATTAAGATGAATATAATTATTGTCATCTTTATTTTTTGAGCAATAAACCACTTTCGCCTTAGATAGACCAGTGTAAATATTTTTTTTTCACTTTCAAATAAACGTCTTTTCTCTAATACAAATGTATCACAAGAATATGTAAACGCAGCCCCTTAATTTAAGGGAAAGAGGTCAAAATCTCTGCATTGTTTGTTGGGGCCAGATGATGGATGTGTAAAAATGTCCATTATTGATTTAGGTACCTTACCTATGTACTTTATAACATGAAAAAATAAAGAGTGGCGCTAGTTTCGCTTGTAGGTTTGTCTGTAGGTCTGAATAATTCTGTAGAGCTTTTTAGAACAAAAAGATATTTAACCGAATTTAATAATGACAGGTATTTGACCAAATATCTGTCTGTATCTAGGTATCCGACTGGCACAAGAGCGACAGGGGTGGCGAGATAAGGAAGAGGCCTATACTCAGCAGTGGGTGTTACCGGCTGATTAGGTAGATAGATAGATTTGATCAAATTAAAACCTTATCGCAGATTTAGTAAAACACATTTTGCTTTTCTAAACCTGCGTGCCATGTAATGCATATGCACCTGTATACATAATTAAAACAACAACAATGTCCTTAACTTTGGCCCTCAGCCGTGTGAAAACTTACTATTTAAACAGGAAAACCAACTATGAATTATCTGTGGCATAAGCTAAATATGGTTTTAGGGTAATTAGGAATAGGCATGTGTAAGTTACCTACAATTGAGATAAACAAACTACGTCTAACTTACAACTAATTAGCTTGCTAACTTTAAGTGAAGTAGAGCACTTGGAGTAATTACAAAACAAACTTCTGTGTCGGAATACATTGAGCGGTGCCTTAATTGATTGCTCTCGGCTTGTCAATTAGTTTTACTTGTGGGAGGTCAATTTAGGACTTTCTGAGTGTATAGAAACACGGCCCGGTGTTGTGTTTCCGAGAAAATAAAATCAGCTTTCTGATCCCGGCCTGCGCGCTACCATATTAGTTTACCAGCTTTTTTATATAACGAAACGCGGTAAATCCGACCCCAACACTCCACATCATAAACTCTAAAGCGAGGAGAATAAAGTAGAAATTAGTTCGCGACATTTTTACGTTGAAGCGTTCCGTTACAAAGGCAATCTCGATGTTCAAATATTTGTTTGTGCTTGTTTGGTTTGTAAGTGCGAATGGTGTTTAGATGTTTACCGAGCCGCTGAGCTTGTGTGCGCACTGGAGGCTTCTAATATTACTAATAAATAGTCGACATAGATCCACTTTCCAATATCCCACGATTTTCACGTCATCGTTAAAAAATGACATAGCTCAGATACTCGGATTCAATTTAAGGCTCGGGAATAATACATTCGAATTTCAAATCCCAATAAAAAGAGCGTAATTCCTCGGATCCTACAGCCAGGTAGACGTGGGCAGACAGACGTATTCAATAATTTGAAATAAGAACACGTATTTCTTTTTATATCCGTTAAACGCATTCTGTTTAGTTTTGTTTTTGTAAGCGGCCAGCGCTGCAGGCCTTTCATCCGGCCCTCTACACAATACTGCCACTAAAAAACTGTTCATTGTATTTTAATTTGACCTTTTCGGCGATAATTTATGGGAATCTTTTTTTTTCGAGGGGAACGTTTACTCAGTCTATTATTGCCGGATTATTTTCATTCCTTTTGTGATCAGTTTTGAATCGATCTTGGGCGATTTGGGGGGTGTTTAGATAGCTGTTCGTGGGAAAGTATCAATTAGCTGTAACTGTATTGGCAGCGAACGTTGTTATTACTTTGGCAAACAGCAATCGGCAACACCTGCCAACTTCCACTAAGCTGATAAACGGTGACTGTCATCGAGCAAACTGACATCTTAATATAACAGCGCAATAAATGCGTAGGCGCGAATAATTATGTTCAACTCAAACGGTAAATGTTTGGACTGACGACAAGCAAATTAAACATAAAATAAAGTAAATTACTATCGGTCGGGTAATTCGATACGCCGACGAATAAATGAGTGCGCGATCGCGCGGATAGGGCGGAAACCAATTGGCATGTTAAACAATTTTATACAAAAGACTTAAATTAAATCGCTGTAATTATATTTTATAGTGATTTAACCGAGGTCATAAAACACTTGCCTGTATTAACTAAAGGTCCTGATGTATGGTCGGAAATTAATTCCAACGAGTCCTCTCCAGCATTTAAAATCGTACAATTTTTTTTTTCACAAATAACAGCTACAATTTTTTTATTGCCATATTCGGCTGCATTTATCCGCTACGGGAAGACTAAGAATAAATTTAATATCTACTTATTAATCGCCTACCTATATTGCGATATCACAAAAATCGTATCACACTAAATTATATAAATACGAAAGTTTGGATGTTTGTTACTTTTTCACGCCGAAACGTCTGAACGGATCAGGCTGAAATTTTTCATATAATTATATAGCTCTAAGCCAGGAATCAAAAATAGGCTGTTTAGGCCATAAAACAATTTCCATGCTATAGAAATAAGCAATAAAAAACGGTTGTGTCTATCACAACGCGTGCAAAACCGCCGGCAGAAGCTAGTACAAAATATACCTACTAAAGTTATCTTAATCGGCACATTTGCTAAAGAGGGGATATCGTAGAAAATAGGGAAAAGAAACTAAAAAAAGGTCGCAAAGTATTTACAAAGTGATATAAAAGAAGCGATATTTTGAGCGGCAAAGCTTTAAACTAGTTAGACTGATCGAAAACACCATGTGTTCGAATTTAATGAGGTGTCGGTCGTTCGAAAATAATACTGGGTATATCTGGTAGCCCACCGACCGGCCTATTATATTTATTTCCGCCATTGGAATTTACGAGATAAATGATCACAGCTATGTCGATTCGATTGGGAGATATACTGTAGTTAATTCTGGTTCACTCCTGCACACAATTTATACTAATTGTCTTTATCAACAGTATGTTAATTAAATCTAAATACAATGAGAAGCTAAACTGTAATAAGTATTTCCTGTGTATAAGAAAACCTTTGTATGTTTTAAAATGCAAATCTATGCTATAAATTAGCATAAATAGTGAGAAAAACATTCTTTGTCGTACGTCACACGATGCCAATTATATGTAAACAATCATGCGCATATGAAAGGCTAATGAGTGTCAGGGCGTGTGCACACTAGCGGGCAAGCTTGTCGCGCGGCAAACGACATATCGATCGCCGCGCGCGATCCCGCCACACATGGCGCCGCGTCCCATATCGCTACTGTCCGGCGTTCGCCATTCTTTTGTTTTTGCCTCGCTTTCAAACAACACTTTATGTTAGCCTCCTCCGTAACTTTCAATTCTTTTTTATTTTCTGATTCAGCGATACGAATGGATAAGTAATTGCTCAAAGCGATTTACATCTACAAACACGAATGGTTTTAGTCAATAACATATTTTTATAGCCCTATTGAAGTAATTTGATGCTATTAGCATTCCTCGTAATAAATTTCATCATTTGATTTCTAAGTAAGATTGTGATTGGAACTGAATTATTAATGACTTGGCATAAAATGTATGCGCATAAAATTATTCGCGTTAAATATGGCAGTGACAGGATAGAATGACTGTTGCGGTTGGATTATTGAGAGCGACCGCGAGGCGGTGGGCGCCTATTACGTTATCGAGAGCGATCAAGATCACATATAGCAGAGGGCGCGGAGGCGGAGGCGCGCGACCGCAGGCCTATCTCTCCGGAGGCGCATTCACTAAATTCCCGAGCACATTTTTCTCGGGCCCGATTGTCCGCAGCTCCATTTACAACGTCTACACGCCGCGCCAGTTCCTTTTACGCTTTTATTTACGCTCCTTTTATTATTTTTAAAGTCCGTTTGTTCCTCGCGCCGGCTCCGCGCCGCGGTTATTTATTTTTTGCCTTCGTCGTCGGCCTCCCGGCGACCGTGTGTTGTTGTGTCCCTCTCTTTATTTTTATTTTCGTGCTTCTTATTATGGAGTAGGTTTTTTTCTTTATTATTACGTGCTTGCGTGTTCTTGTTGCTTTTATTTCTGTGTTAAGAGGCGAGTGGTCGCTCATGTTTTTTTTCCATTAATCGAGCCTCACACCGAATTATGGTCATTAAAGGATAATTTGTATTATGGTAATTTGGGATGCGTATAATTTTTGTTTCGTGATAGGAATGTTTTTGTGTTCGAATTGTTCGAAGACCGTGATTGATGAGTTTCGGTCGATGCGCTTTTTAGAGTTGCGTGTCGAGTTAAACGTTGCCATTAGCCTAAAGTGAGTTCCTGAGAAAATGCCGATTTCCACCTCGTCCTTTTATTTACACAGCCCCTCTGTTTTCAGGGTCCCCCACAGCCCGGTCAACCAATTAAATTCACAGTCGGGGAATCCTGTGATCGGATCAAAGAAGAATTCAATTTCCTGCAGGCTCAATATCACAAGTGAGTTATTTATGTTCGTAATTTATATTCATAAGTCAAAACATAATTGAATGGTTACAACTTGTAGAATTTGGGACTTGTTTGTCCACAAAAAATAAGCCGGAACAAAAAGGCTGATGTTTTTGTGTGTCTCGAGTTTCCCTGATGATTAATGAGCTGGACCAAGGAACTTCGATAATAACTGCTGCGCCTTGGACGTTTCAAACGAGATCTTTACAGTTTTATTGCTTATCCGCTTAGTATTTTATAATTTATACATCCGGTTAACTGTCTCCAACAAAATAAAAATGACAAACATCAAAACACATGTTTTGACACAAGACATATGTAGGTGCTTCATCTGTCAAAAATAGAAATTACAGCTTGAGCCCTTTTTAATGTTTGGTTCGTCATTTCCATTTCAACCCTAACAGATTGTGCACCCAGGCACCCTTCTTGATTTTTCAAAGACCCTCCGCAGGTGCATTTGATATAATGAAGTCAGGATTCATGCCATTTACAGTTAAAGTGACTTTTATGCCAATCTGATTTATAATATCATCGCAATACTTCTCTTACTTTAAGATTTTTGTCTTCAAAACCCAATCGTATTTTATTATAAATTTGTTATCAGACGAAAGTAATTGGATTCTACTGAATCAATGATAAAATAAATCACACTGGTTTTTTGTTTTTGAAGAAATATAACACGAAAAGGTTTCACAAATAAAAGAAAGGGAAAGGAAGACAACATTTGAATATCAGTAGGTTTATTTGTTGATAGGCATAATAAAACCTAAATGTAGAGAATAATCCGATATTTCATGTCACCAGCAATCACAGACCGTCCCTTTGAGAACTCAACCGTCCCTTTTGTGCCTTTTTGTGACCCTCCATTGTTATCTGGTAGAAAAGGGGACAGGCTGTTTTATTTATTTATTTGTTCTCTTAAACGTAGATAGCTTGTGAGTGGTTTTTATGAACATTCGTGTAGAGATAAGATAAATGGATGGTAACAATTATTATTTTATTGAGTTGGCATTGAAAAAAAAATGTAGGTAAGAACATTATTGATTTATTTGACTTGAATTGAATATATTGTGAGAAAAGAAACCTTTTGACAATTAGCCAGTATTTAATGTTATGTTGCAATAGACGTGATTTTTTGAATCCAAAAAATATAACTTAACAAGCGATATTTTTTTCTTGGTACATTTTACACGAAAATTCAACCCTTTTAATTATTATTTAGTTACTTTACAACCATTAAAAATCGTACATTACGCTCGAGAAAATACATTTAGGTTTATCTTCACTTTACACCCTTAATAATTCAGTTTAAGAGTTCTATAGTTCAACAAAAACCCTTGTAAAATAATGATATCATGTTATGTTAAGACTTGTTAATACCAAAGTTTTTAACCACAATCAAACATGCCAACTATAATTCATATTTTAACTTAACACAACCATTAACAGAAACGATAAAGTATAACCATAACAGGTCTGACCTACTGGCGATAACAGCTATAAAACAGTATGTTATAAAGCCTTATCTTAATATTACAAGTGCTCCTTAAATAGAACGAGTACATACTAACATTGTACCTACTTGGTTATACTTACATCATATTTTACTGAAGTGAAATAATATCGTCACAACAAACAAGTCAATAAACAAAACCTCATTCGATGCTGAGACATTTGACAACTGCCATGACATTAGTTGAAGCAAATATTCTCTTTTTGTTTCAGTTTGAAATTAGAATGCGAAAAACTTGCTAGCGAAAAAATTGAAATACAAAGGCATTATGTAATGGTGAGTATTTTAGAATTAACAATTCTCAATAATTCCAACCCACATCAATGTGACAACTCGACAAATATCAGGTGGAACATGAAAGCTAACGGTAACGATAATAAGCACATGTACGACATGTATTTTGACGTGGAAATCAATAATACTTCCACCGCCCGCATAGTGTACCATTACAATTTCATTGATCGGTCCATCAGTGAGGCCACTTATAAAAGTCAATTGTGCATGTGACCGTATTCTTTACGCTGAGTAATGTGCGTGCGGGGCAAGTTGCCTGCTACAAGTCCAGCATTAATTCGGATCAATCAATCGCTACTCGCATGTTATGTACACAAGCCGAGCCGAACACCGATCAAAACAACGTGTTCTCCGTCAAAAACATGCGTGGGGTAAACGTATTATTGCCGAGCGCTAGCTAGCAATACATTTTGCAAACAGATATTTTGGCATGCTTTAATCCCCGCATGTTCGCTCCATTCAAATATGAATCACGATTAAGTGTTGCCAAATCGCTCGCAATTTATTTTAATACGCTCGGGGGGGAATTTTCGCGAGAATTTTTATGTGTCGGAAACACTTCTGGCCCGTGTCCAAACAGTTCTGGTGCGGATGTTTAGTCACTCGACTCCTATAATTTGAGGAAGCTAATCTGTGCCAAAAGCTTTCCGTGTCACGGCGCACTCCAAAGTTACCATTTAACGCATCAATTTATTGCTAATCGATTTTACTAAAGTGACTTTTTATGTTTCAGTACTATGAAATGTCATATGGACTCAACGTGGAAATGCACAAACAGGTATGTACCCTCCCCATTGTTATCTCGTAAATCGCGCACATTATAAAAACACCATCGCATAATAAACCGTATTTCACGACAATGTTTCCGCATTCCGATGAAAGGCCGTTATAAAAAGAGTGATGTGAACTTAGATGAAAGGGAAAAATGTCTATATTTCAGTGGGTCGCAGGGGCAAATTGGCGCACGGGGAAATGCTGTAAAAGTATAAAAACGTGTTATTGCGCCGCGCGCCTGTTTGTTTGATAAACGTTGTTTGACGTCCAGGGGGCGTTGTTTAGGGGCGTGGGGGGACAACCGTCAACCACGCTTCGGTCAAACCGCTTTGTTGACATTTCGGTTTTTAATTTCCGTGAATTTTGCACAGTGTAATTTGTTTTGCGTTTCACAATTTACACTCTAATTCGCAGACACTTTCGTCCGTTATTTTGTATGTGTCGTAGTAGGTAAACTGAATGTGGTTGGAGTTAATGTTATAGCAACGTTTCATTTTCCATAGGAATATTGTCGAAATATGGTGTTCGGAGGGGTGATAGCCTCCCCTACATGTGCAACATTAGGCGGAGAAAATGTACTATGAATTTGACGCTTGTAGAAATCACAAGTAGGGGTTTTGTAGGGCTGTCCCTTTTATTAGGTTTTTACAATAATATACCGTTTTGATTAGAAACAATACAATCACTGTTTGTTTAATTTTTACGAAAGCATAATCCTACGGCTAATTGGGCAATCATGCGTATTTAATCAATTTTACTCATTTCGTCACAAATTTTACGGTACCTGGCGTGAAGTGCCAGTTCTTAAGGTAAAATGTTGCTACTTTACAGAAAATCATTAAGTGCGTCTAAATCGTATAATAAAAATATGTAAATATAAATAACAATATAATACAAAATAAGTCATAGTTATGGTTCAGTTAGTAAACCCACATATTGATTGTTTTCTCCAACAAAGGGTGTTTTTCCTAAAGCTACCCATTATCGAAGATGAATTTCACAGTACACTGATTTACTTTGTGTCAGTAAACTTTTCGCTCAGCTGACCTCGCAAATAAACAGTATCATCGACTAAATCCCGATTAGTGTAGACGACAGCCCTGACCGTCGACACAATAGCTACCGTAACAAATAGTACCTATTATTATATCCAACTGGCAACCCCTAGGGGTGCACCCTCCGGTGATCCGTGCCCCGGGGGGTTCTCAGTAATCTGTAGATTTTACGCTCACTGCCCCTTTGCACAAGCTTTTTAATAATAGGGCTATACTTTAACACGTTTTCTAAATCAATTTAGGAATGGAAATCACGCTGTTATTGTTTTGAAGGGACCGTTTTGATGTTTGGAAATAATGAATCGGGGACCTGCAATGTAGTAGGGATTGAAGTTCTGAATTATGAAACAATCATTAACTGTACTTATTATAAGTATATATGACGCAGTAAAGCAGGAGCTGGTTTTTATATTATTTAATCGTGCTAATGAGGCAAGAAGAGTTATTTAAAACATTCGATAAATAAAATACGATGTTGTACAGTCACGCGAGCACCGGTAAAGGCCATTTTTATGAATATTTACATACTTTAATTGAATATTGGCCAATATCAGCATCAACTTGCATTTTATTATGCCATGATTGCGAGCAATATTTATTAAGGCCGGATCGGACGGCCGTAAAATGTAAATGACAAAAAAGAAGCATAAAAGCGATTGCATTGATTGCAATCTTTTTTATTTTACTGTACGACCAAATTAAGCACAATGCGTTATTTGAAATCCGAAGACCGCAGAATATGTTAAGGCAACGGCTGTGCTCGCAATATTTGTTTAGGGTCTTGCAAACTAGCAGCAAGGGGTGATTACGAAGGGTCTTATTGTTTGCCACTGCGGCCGACAGATGGCCGACTCGACTCAATGGTTGAATGCGCTATTTAGCGTACACTGCCGCGCTTCATTGTAATGGATTATTACATTAGCACTTAACACGCTCAGTCAAGCGAGAACCAGAAACGTACCCTTCAGTCAGACTTTGTTAAGCTTTTATAGCTGCTAGAGAGCGTAATAGAATAACAATCTTCTAACTTTTTTGCTCACTTTCTTGTTTATTTTTCTTGACGCTCGCAGCAAGTAAAAAGACATTCAATTAGTTTATATCGTGGCAAGATGGCTGTCGACGACATTCTTCGTTTAGCGAACAGTAGAGTCATAGAAATAAATTGATGCGCACAGAAGCTCAAGATTGTGGAGGTTTATTGTATGAGAGTGTTTCGAGCGAGTGGAGTGGACGTTCTGTCTGAATGGGCGGTTGTTTGTATCGGCGGCGGCCGTCGTGACTTCGTATAGTTGGCGTGACCGCGACTAACGCGCGTTTTCCGCTCTTTCTGACGACGACTAATTGCTTAGATTTTCTTTTGTTAGTCGCGGGGCCAGACCGTATTGCGACCATGTCGAATCACACCTACTTACGCCGTGAATTGATTGTTTCGTCTTTGTGTGGCTGTATCGACACGGAGACTTATTGTTCTACGCCTGGAGCTATTATTCACGCCCGAACTGACTTTCACGCTGCCGATTATCGCCAACGGTTTCCTTATTTAGAGACGATAACGCATATCCTTGACGAACCGGAATATAATAGTCGATGCAATATGATACTCGAATCGACAACGTGTCAGATAAAATTGGAGTGTAAACTCATAACGGTGAAATGATTTCATGAAGTGTCGCAAATGTCGAGAGGAGACAATAGGGTTGCGCTGAAAGGGTGCGGGCTGGGCGGGTGTCGATGGAATACTTTGTCGAGGTTTACGAGCGGCGACACCCCTGTGGCGTCCGCTCCACTGCACGCATTCGCCACCCTCCGCTGACGTTCGCTTGTTATGAAATATCAATAGCGGGAACTCTCGCAGAGCTACATAAATATCAGTTAGATGTGTGCCAGTCGTTGTTCCTACTTTTTACACCTTGCTGCATATTGAAATTCTTTTTTTATCGCGATCATGTTAAACATGCGAGCGCTTTCTAATAATAGATGGCTCGTGGAATCTATTAGCATTTTTACGGTGTTGCTCATTAGCAAGTCCTTGTTAATTCTATTAATTTTAACTATACCTACAGTTTAATTTACTTTAAATGGAGATGGATGGTAATCACCTCATGAATTATACGATATTAACAAACTATACCACAATAGGCTTATCTTTCTAGAATTCGTCGGACTAGGTTTGAATTTTGATCAGATTGCCAAATAACCGGGTTACGTTGCGTATTCCGTAAATGTACGGAATCCTTAGGCATTCCGTGTCCGTATAATTTAATAATCTCGGAGTTATTGCGATGCGGTGTCCCCTCGCTTGATGTGCCCAGATTATTCATGCATAGCCTCCGGGTTCACTCCCTGTTCGCTAGGGATGTCACACCGTGGCTTTGACTATTACAGAATACAATGTTTTTAACTTGTCATACGTTTTAATAATAACATGAGAAAAGTTTTGGTAATAATATGCCGAAAATAGTATCTTTTTCGACTTCGACGAGCCTTGAAGCCGCAGCTTAGAAATTAAATACTCTGCGAGGGCTTACGCATTATAACAACAAAAACCAGAACCATAAAATGTAATACATTATTTGAGAGTCCCTTAATTTCACACTGTTTTTAATTTTTGCGGGATAAATACTAATCCCTCGACGCTGAATTTTTTATGAGACCACCTCGGAATCATCATCCATACAACTGCAAAATAATCATCCAAATCGGTCTATAAATAACAGAGAAATCGACGAACATACTGAAAAAAAACATATAGCCGAACATAGAACTTCCTTATTTTTCCGAAGTCTGTTAAAAATTAGTTAAGTAACCTTAAGCTCCTTACTTTACTAATCTTGCTTAATAATTATATAAATTTACTTTTAAAAACAAAATTATATAATAACAACTCTTGAGTCCACAACTTGGGAAAGTGACAAAGTTTAACACCGAAACCTTAAAAATGTAAGAGTGTTTTCTCTTTTCCTGCTTCTTCTAAGTTGATTACACCCCTACTAAGGGCGCGTACACACCCTCATTGATAAAATGCACGACCTGCACGTGCCTTATCCGCTTACCTACTATTTATAATGGACCGAGGGGATGACGCCTCCAATCTCACATTATACTGTTTGTTTTGAACTTTTATATCGAACATGCTGTAGTATCATTGTATCAGTGATTTTAACTGACATCGAAAAAAAGGAGGTTATATGTGTTTTTTATGTGTATGTATATTTATCGATTACTCCGACATTTATGCAACGAGTTGGATGATTTTTTTGCAAGTTTGAAGAGGATGATTCCGGGGTGGTCACAATATTTTATTCCCGGGAGGACTAAAAAACAGTTTCAAACTCAGGGATTCGAAGTCAGTTTTATGTTTTTTACCACAATCATATTATTTTTGACACAAAGAGGTTAGTAGGTACTCATTTTACGGGTCTTGTTAAATTACAACAAAGCAGACGACGATTACTTAATTACTTTTATTGTAAGTGCGTTGCTAATAATTTTACAGAATTAAACGCCTTATCAAAAGATACAAAGATAGATTAAAGAGTTACTAAAATCCAGCGATACGCTGGTTTTCGAAAGGAGATAATAAAGCGTTGTAGCGTGCCTTATCAAATTATCTGAGAGAAGTGTTCAATTCCCGCGTACGTGCAGTCGTTAGGGTGCGGATAATAGAGGCGCTATCTCGCATCTACAAGCGTATACACTGTTTAGAATTGTCAAAACGCGCAACAGCTCACAACTGGGACTCACAACCCCACACTTTAAAATAGAAATTATCTCTCCATCTAGTGGTAGCTGGAGGGGCCTCGCGACAGATGGCGCTTGCAATAAAACCACTAAACGCGATATCGCCGGTCTTCCCCTCCGCTCCGTTCGCTTTATTATTTGATCGGGGAGCCAAATTAAAGGATTTCCCGTAACCCCTAGTCTGCGACCCTCGCCCGCCAACAATCACCTCTGTATTAAGTCTAATTGTGTTTTCAAATTCGGCCCCTATAACCGGGTACGATATGCTGGATGTGAAAAAATAGGGCGCATTCCCCCAGCGCTTATTAAATACGCTCTTACCGTTCGTTCACAAATTTTATTTATAAATTGTAATTTATTGTAATCATCGTTCGTGCGTATTGAGTCTATCTGTGCAATGAAACCGTGAACGGCGAAGTCGTGACTAATAAACATAGTTTTATGGCGGGCCTAAACCACGCGAGGCGGTACAGCGACGTACCTAACAATAATGTGTGCAAGTGCTCCGACGCTCGCGGCGCCCTATCTCCCCAACACACACATTAATCCCAATATCTTGTTCATACCCGTGTTGTGCTACATTATTCAAGGCGTTATAATTATGATACAAGCCCTGCCTCGCAAACTCGATCTAAAATTGATGTCGGTTAATTAACAGTATCAACACTGAAATCAGTAAACCGTTTAAAATAATTACCGGATTTTCAATTGAAAAAGAACGTTAATAGCGGTTTCGTTAGAAGGCTTCGTTCCCTACACATTTAAGTTTAATCAACTACATTTTGTAAGTAGGTAGTTTATTTATAGCCCTCGCCTCGAGCAGCGAGTGACGGCGTGAAACTAATTACATTGAATACGGCCCCTGTTCCATGGGTCGAGTTAATTGCGCTGATTGAGACACGGATATTGATTTGGAAACAGTTTGCTTTAAAGCGTAGAGTGCGTCTGCCCCCGGAGTGGCAGCCGCGCCGGGCGTGAGCCTCATGAATAATGGACGCCTTGTTCGCTCCTTGACTCTTCATTTAAAGCGGGCGATTTCTATTCGACTCGTAAACTACACGCCTATGACTCACTCATTCCCCATTCAATGTAATAACCCGTAAAACTGCAGCGAGAGCGATGTAAGAATTTAAAGAAGCGACCTCCTCGCCTCGCATATTAAACAATTGAGAACATCTAGCTACATACGCGGCGATATGCATAGATAGACTATCATTAAATCTCGCTTACATTATCATGAAAACGGTAACAGTTGTATGGTGGGTCGCCGCGTCGTCTATTCAAATATAGTGAAACAATGCAAACAGGGGTGAAGGGGTAAGAACAAATACAGGGGGTGGCGACCCTCGGAGCTATTGACGGCTGGATCCAGCTACAGTTGCTCGGCACTACACTTGCTGGTTTTGTAGGCATCGAGTGCACTTTGCGAGTGTCGAGAACTGTTCAATAGGAATTCGATGAGCGCGTGTGTGGAATGAAAACCGTTGACTTTTTAGGACTTTACTGTACCTGCGTAGGGTTTTAAATAACTCTCGACTTTAATTTCACCCTGTTGTTTCAGTGCGGTTGTATTTTCCCGACAGCTTCTCATAAATATGCGCTTATTTAGAACTATAGCCGTTACCAGAACATTGCGTTTTATAGCTTCTGTCAGTTCGAGCAAGAACGATCTGAGTTTGAAATAAGGAGAGGGGAAGCTCGTTTATGTGTATCATCGAATTTAAAAGGACTATAAAATGACTCTTCATTTTATTAAAGAAACTAAATATTATGTTGAAATATTCATAAATAAGTAAAGTTTGAGCTAGAGTCAGTAACGGAACTTAAAATAAAAAACACATTCTAACAAAAAAACATATATTGCCTAGCAGATACTATCAAAAAACTTAATTGCTTATCCAAATATGTATATACGGAGGGTATCATAAATGACTGCTGAATTTATATTATTAATATACAAATGATACATTAGTGGATAGTGGGCAATCCTGTGAATTAGAAGCTGATTATAAATTGCATGTTTAGCATAATGATAGAATTCGCTGATGCGATATCAACCGTTATAACTTAATGATATTCTAGCTAAATTGATATTTCTATTGAATAATATTATCGTTATTCGCAGGATTAATATATATGTAGTTATCAAACTACCAGACAAGTTGCCATTTGTCGTGGATTATTTAAAAGCCATATACTGTTAGTATAATAACATAATTCTCTTCTAATCTTTTATTTTTAGGTTTGTTTTAGATGCTAGTTATGTAGCATCACAGTTTTTATGATAATTTTCTTGAACTTTAGCATTGATTTACATAAACCTGGTTTTAATCGCAGCATTACAACTGCGAGTGAGTTTGAATATCAGTAAATTATTGATCGCATATGTATATTGTCTGAGATGTCTGCAACTTCTTGAATATACAGGGTTATTCTTGGATGTATTGGTAATTAAATGACATAGCGTGAACTGCAGGTTCTGCCCATCAGCACGAACACTTTTATGAAGACACCAGGGTCTTATTCTTAAACTTGCAGTGGTAATAGGTACTAGTTAGCTACCCTCTTCACTCAGAAATCCTTCTTTAGATAGGCTATATTTGAAACTGAACTTAAAACGGCTCTGCCCTGAATTAACAGTGGGTGTGGGAGTAGGAGATTGGTCTTTAGTAATTTTTTGGGACAAACGTGGTTTTTCTAATCTTAGACATGTCGAAAAATTACACGTAAATATGTGTCCGCCATAGTTTAAATGGTTTTTGACCTATTTTAGTAATTCAATGTTAGGCTTTTGTCTTAGCTTAATTGGAAAGCAATAGTTTAAAAAATAAGTTGTAACGAATTCTGAAATTTGAATTCCATAAATTAAACTTAAGAGTTTTGAGAAAAAATCAACACATACAATACATATATGTAAATGTAGACTTGTACAAATAAAATGTAAACCCCCTCATTATTAAGTAAGTACTGTAGGTGTATATTGTAGTCTATATAACCATTAACTCTATGTTTATGGTAATACTTAACTAATACCTGCCACGAGCAGTGTTTCCACTTTTAGGGATTTCGCCCTTTTTTAGGGCGAAACTACATATTTCATGTACGACTTAGGGCTATTTTTAATACGACAGGGATTTAGGGAATTTTAGGGAAAAAATTACTTGATGTGGTAACCCTATTTAGTCTATGCTCTATGGCTCTACCTATTAAGGGATTCCCCAAATTAGCTTCGTATTATAATCCGACAAATGTTAGTTTACCTTTTGGATAGTACTATTACCTATTTTGTAAAGTACATCAGAAATTAGTTACACGATTTAGGGATTATTTTCGTTTTTGTTATTTTTTATAGCGGTCGCGTACTAAGCTTGAAAAACCATCGTGGTGATTTTCTATACGAAAACCTCGAAGCAGTAATATCATGATTACTAGGAGTGCCATCTTCAAATACTGAAGTAGAAAGTTTGTTCAGTGTCCTAAAAATTTAAAAAACGGACAAAAGAAACAGGATGGCTAATGAAACCCTCAACGGAGTCACATTAAGTTAGGAATGTTAGCTAATAACTGCTCAATTTTGGAGCCTACTAGTGCAGCTATGCTCAATGCCGCGAAAACCTACAGAAGTAATGCTTCGGTTTCTGACTCTTACACTTAAGTAGATAAGTTAAATCATATTAAAAATTTTAAAACGAAATTGTATTTTATTTAAGATTCATGCGCCCTAAATTAGGGAATTTTAAAAAAGAATTAGGGATTTTTAGGGATAATTTCCGAAGAATTTAGGGCAAAACCAAAATCTTAAGTGGAAACACTGGCCACGAGAGCTCGATATACGAGTGACGGTAGTTCCCTCCCGTATAAAGTTTTCGTATTGTCAGCCAAATTGAAATGCAGGGTCCACAAAACTTAGCAATCGCATTTGTTATAACTCAGGTCAGGTTTCGTTGTGCGATATTAATGTCGACTTCCTTTGTGTTCGGTCTCACGTGTATCCGGTCGAGATTCGAATCAGCAAAGAGATGCTAGAATTATTTATAACTAGCCTCTGCCTTTGATTTCGCATGAACTGTGTAGGTTTACCAAGAAAGGACTGGCTAGAAACTATGTGTCATGTGATACATACATGTGCAATAGTTGGATGGAAACAGGAGTTCATTTACTAAGGAGTTTACTTATACTCCAGTTAAATAAGATGTGGAATGTTGGCAAAATTCCCTTGTTTGGCGTCGAGTTCTAGATAAAATATGACAATAATAGTTAAAAGAAATATCTGAAATCGACAAGGAATGTAAATCGCGCATAATACATGACAGAGTCAATTTAAGGTTAATTATGGTCGGTTTGTGTACAATCTTTTTACGTTGAATTTGGCTGGAGTATCAGTACTAGTTTAAATATATTGAAGACAATGACAATTTTAAATTGTAAATAAGAAATGACCAAGCTCTACCTATATTGAGAAAATTCATTCAGCAGTTAGCTAAAAATACCAGAGAATAAACGTACGAAAATGATTCAGTGCCTACTTTCGTCTCTTTTAACGACCCTTTAAAAGTTAAGGGACCATAAACACTTTATATTCCAGTTATAAGTTAAAATTGCCCTGCCCTTAACGTTTTACTGCGTTTCTTGAGACTTCATTTTATATTAACGATAGATTGCCAAATCGAAAACAAATAATAAAGTTTTAGCACCAGCAATAACCATTTAGATAATTATTGAAACTCGTTTATTAATTGGTCTCTAATTATAAAAGCGACATAAATTGTTCAACACCATTTAATTAGGAAGTTATCACGTAAAGGTGAGCGTGCACTAAATTATAACGTGCATTCGAATGTTCCTCGTTTAGCACCGTACATACAGCTCATGGCTCTTGCCTCCATGCAATCGCTTTAAGTGCGTATCGAAATGCAAACATTAGGATTTATTTCAGCATTATGTGCGGTTTATATAATACCTACAATGAATCGTACAGGTTCAAGAATAATGTGTCTAAGCATTAATGAGATACTCGTAGTTTCAATTATGCAATTATATCTAAGGAACGTCAAAAAGTGTGTTCTTAAATGAGAGACTATTCTGCGTCCGCCGACTTATTGTGTTTTTCCAGGAGAGCTGAGTTGCTTAGTGTCGGCATATGTACCAAACCAATAAAGTAATGATTCGCGTCGTTATGAAAATAAATTGACCCTTTTCTACCCAAGTAGGTACCAAGTAGGTTCTCATAGATTTGGTGGAAAACCCGCCCTCTCTATAGCACTTAAAATTTAAAACACAGTGTGCTAATCTAGTTAATCTGTATGGCAAACCAATTACGAGGTTGCTGGTTAGGCGTAGCACACACAACATGCATTCAAGGCCGGATACAAGACGCTTTCGGCCTGAATGTTAATGCTACAGATGCTTTAGCTTATCTAAGTCGAGGTTAACTAAATTTAATCTGATTTACATAGATGGGCTAGGAGCCGCAGTGAGTAGCCGTATGGCCAGCTAGTTACGAGGTTAGCTCTGCAGGTTGCTGGTTAGGCGGAGCACACACAACAAGCACTCAGGGCTGTCGCATGCAAGACGTTTCTGAATGTTAATGCTACAGATGCTTTGAGCAAAGTTAACGTTTTGGGTTTTGCTTCCATTTCATTTTATTTGTTTATTTCATCAATTCATCATATTATGGTACAGTGACGTTCATTATTGCTAGCTCCCTGGCAAATCCAATACAAATACCAAACTTTTATTTAAAATGCATAATAAGTAGAGTCGAAGTATGCATTTTGTTATTAATAAAAACAATTTATGTAATTTTTTACACATAAAAATATAACTTACTATTCCTGATCTTAAAGTCACTCATCTAATCAGCCTACTATGATAGCACGAAAACAAAAAAACTACGAAAAATTGTGAAAAGTATTTTTTCGACGGTTTTTTCCCAAGTGAACTTATAGGTCAATGACATTCAAATTAATATTTACGCAGTCATCAACACGTTTTCTGAGAAATTGATTATAATAAGCCAAAACATAATACGACATTTTATAATTTTATCCTCAAAGATAATAATTTAAATAAGTTATCAGGTTCAAAACCTAAACCAATAATCAAGATACATATGTAGATACTTATGGAGTTAGATAACGTTACAATGTAGAAATCTAACTCCACGAACCAAATCTATGCAAAAACCACACAAACAAAAAAATCACTGTTGACTTTTACGTGAAGTAATATTTTTCCCAGAGCCGTATTATTTGCGGGTTAAATAGAGGTTAACCCTAAACAAGTGTTCGTGCGCCGTTCGGTTCCGTACGTCGTTATTTCAACAAACACAGCAATATACTTCGCGGCACGCAAGCCGGCATTCTCCTAATGACTAATAGGGGCGCAAACAAATCTATGGCCCCTATTTGCGACCATAGTAGCGGCTACTTTTTTTTATCTGTTAATCGTGGAATGACATAATGATTCGGTTTGTGAGTTGATAAAGTAAACTCTTGTTATCGCTTTATTTCTTGTTCAGGGGATTTTATAAACTCTTATAATTTGATTGTTTTGAATAACCGACGTCGAATCCCTTAATTTAACACTGTTTTTAAGTTTTACGGGATGAATATTAATAATCCCTCGGGAATAAAATATTTCCATTTTATTGGACCTCCTCGGGATTGCCATCTGTGCATAGCAAGAATTTTCAAAATCGGTTTCTAATTGACGGAAAAATCGACGAACTGACGAACTTTTCATGTATTAAAAAAACATGCGGCTGAATGAAGTGAATCTAGAGCACAAGTCCTAAATCCTTATCTTAATCATAGTCATTCATTTACTTGTTATACGGTGCGGTTTCTTGTTCGTTTCTTTACTTTACAAAGATTGAAGTGAACAAAAAATCAAAGTGTGTGTGATCACTTTGTTTCCTAGTTTTACTGATTGTATTTGAATTTTCTGACGTGTCCAAGAGTCCTGTTAGGTGTAAACTAGTCTAAAGGAAATAAAGCATTGATATTTCATAAAAAGTTTTAGCCGTCATGCATAAAGTCCTATCTTAGTTATAATGTAAGTATTCTGTGGGTGAGGGTAGGAGCACGGGGCACAGGGTGGGACGGTCGGGACCGCGGTCATGGTCGACGCGGGCTGTGGTCGACGCGGGCTGTGGTCGCCGCGGTGCGACCACGGCGCAAACCACACGCCGCCGCCGCGCGCCGCCGCCGCGCCGCCGCCCTCTCGCTTACTAAAACACTACGCTCTTTTGTGTTCCGATGTATTTGAATTTGGAAATGTTTTAATCTAATTCGGGTTTTCGTTCGTTTGTTGTAATAAGGAGTTTTAATGTGTGCATCAACGGACATGTCGGACCGTTTTCAACTTTTTCTCATTTTGGAAAAATTTGGAAAAGCGTAGTTACTAATGTTTGTACGAGTATGTGCAGAGGTCTAGAGTAGATCCACGTAGATACATACAGAAAGAACATTTGTTAATTGTTATTAATTCACTATTAAGTAGGTAGAACTTTCAACCATTATAATATAAATAAGAACATAACGAAATAATAATAACCTATCTATAAAAATAATAACAAGTGACTCTACGCAGCGAAATACATAATTATGTAGGTCCTCTCTCAGTATAATGTTGCTCCACAAGAAGTAGAACAACGCTGGTTTTTTGACAGAACTTTTAGTGCGCGTATCTATAAAGATAGTAAATTGTTACATACCCAGACTTCGATAACAGATGCTCATTTCGGAGGGAAAAGTAAATTACTAAACTAAAAAAGAGCTACCTAAGTTAGTGGTTTTCCAGCTTCGCACCACCTAGCTAGCTTCAGCATAAGCAAAAACGTCAGACGTATATCTCATTAAACCTCTCCCCATTAATCTCATTCGCAATAAATATTATCGACTGTACAGAATACCTATTAACGACTCGAAACTAGGAACTCATTAAACTACAAATCAAAACAAATCGCAAGTTATCCTCATAAAACCGACCATAAATCCTAAGCATAAAGTTGTTCAAAGCTAAAAGGATTTCAACTGTGCGGTAATTTTACTATGCAACGACAAAAGCGGGCAAGCAGTAAAACCCTTTATGGAGTGCCTCGATTGAAGATAGTCATTCGGTTAGTTGTTTTACGTTCACGTGGCGGTGGGCGATGCTTAGTGTCGTTTCACACGTCCCGGCTGCCGGGTAGCCGGTGCCTGGTACCCGGCGACGAAGCTTATGAACATGTACGTTATGTTTCACTCGTACCGGCGTGATTTGCATACGCTTTGCCGTGGGTTACCCACCTATGCAAAAAGTTGAAATAATTTCATCTGTGCGATAATTTTACTATACAATGACAAAAACGGGCGAGTAGTAAAACCTTTTATGGAGTGACTGAATTCAAGCTCAATTAATCGTTTTACGTTCACAAGGCGCTGATCGATGGTTAGTAAAAAAAAGTTTGAAATGTATTTATTCTGTGCCACAAAATTACAAGGTAAGTACAAGTATGAACGAATATGTACGTTATCTTTCACACGTACTGACGTAATTTGCATACACTTCGCCGACGGGTACCCGGCACCGGCTACCCGGCAACCGGGACGTGTGAAAAGGCGCTTAGGGGAAATGCCTTTTCAAGGACTCTATTCTATTGAACGGATACGCTGACGTTTATACGATTTGATAAGCCGGAACGAATCGTTTTTTGGGTTCAGTAAACTGAAAAATAAACTTTTATCAATTATTGTTAATGCTTACACAGTTGGTGAACTTCCTTTTGTTTGTTAAAGATTAGTTTTTCTAAGAAACAAGGTAAAAGCGTCTCCCATTTTTCTACACTTTCTGTTTATATTATGTATGCTTGAGTTTGGAGTAACGCTTTCTTATAAATACATTCCTTGAATCCATTCCTCTTCAAAATCTGTATATTTGTATTTATCGGGTTTCTTCACAATAATTCACTTCATATTTACGGATCCCTACCTGCGCTGGTTGTTATGGCTACGGAACCCTCTCATTCACCCATTCACTGCATATTGTTATACCTACCCACTTATATCGTCCCCATTTGCGTTGTATTGTTAGACCATCAATGGGCGCAAAAGGTACTAAAACCCCGCCATTACTGAATTAATCCAAATCATTTACCAAAGGATTTTCATGGGAGATAAAGTAGAATAAGCAGATATAACCGTCCCCTAAAACAAACTTTCGGGCATCTGTCAAGTTTAAACACATGCTTAATTTTATTGTGTATAAAAAAAAGTGGACCCGACAGACGTTGTCCTGTCTCAACTATGAATATTGATTTCGAATTGGCTACATCATCTTTGACGATATTTGCAACATGCATTCTGTCAATGTTATGTCAAACGCCATAAGGTTACCTACCTACATCAAAAAAGTTTGAATTGTAAAAGCGCTATGGCTACATTAGAAATAATTTAATATATGGTGGTTAAGTATTCTTAAATTTTCTAACTTTCCGTGCAATTTTCTTAATTTTTTCTTGTATAAGAACCTCCTGACAATAACAAACACAACCAAAAAGAATTAGCGAAATCGGTCCAGCCGTTCACGCGTGATGCCGTGACCAAGGGACATAGGGATTAATTTTTATGTACATTAGATAACACACTCTTAATTTTCCACACAAGTAGGTAACTCCCCTTATCCGTAGCTAAAACAAACAGAATCCCTAGTCCGAATACTAGAAACTCGCATTAGCGTGAAATTAAACTTATGAACTCGTTCAAAACTGGAGTGCAGTAGCGCATCTAATAAATTAAACAATATTCATGTCCTCTCGGAGTTCGCGTTCACTCGTTGCTTTGCTACGGTGCATTTTACTAACAGCTGGTTTTCTCGTAAATAGTTCTTGCCTAATTTTTTCTTAAATCCTCCCTAGAAAATCCTAAAATCCTTACCTATTAAACCTTGAATTCATTTATATTCATTATTTATTTATTTATATTTCAGCCCTTTGTACATTACTAAATCGTGGATGTACAAAGGGCGTCCTTATCGCTGTGAGCAATATTTTCCAGGCTCGACTAGATTCCTGAATAAGGTTTTAAACATATATTATCAGGCGAGTAGAAATATTTTTATTACTAGTGCAAAACGTATTTTGCACCAGTAATAAAAATATTGTTGAAAGCATATTTTTAACGTATTTTTCGTGCAGTTACCAAGCTGTCCATATCATTCTACAGCACCGCCGAGCACAATAAGCATCAGGCAAACAGGCTGTGCAAACACAGACTGAGTAAACTTGCAAACCAACCCCCTACCCGCCGCCGCGCCTACAGCAATCCAATATTTGACTCAACCTTTATAAAGTTTCCCATTACAAATAATAAGAACGAGAAAATTCCTTCGACTTTTTCTCGTGATTCGGATTCTTTGATCTGAAAGGTTGATAAGCAATTATAACATTTCTTCGTTCCAGAAACAAATAAACAAAGTAAATCTTTGAGCGTGGTGCCTGATTTCCGAGTATAGGTAAACAATGCTGGTATATAGAGCCTTCAAAAACAGATACAATCCCTTGCGTTTCCGTTACCTACTCGTATTCCTTTATATGATAACAATGGAAACTATTCTATTGTAAAATTATCTTTGATCAGAAATTCGATCCGCTTGTCGTATACCAATCTCCGTATTTATGGGGGTAGCTAAGAATTTACTCTGCCGGCAGTCGGCAACTGCAACGAGATAGCAAACAGTACAACGCAAACGGTCTCTGTAAATAAGAACGCTGCTTCTATCTCGCAAACGGTCGGCTGCATGCCTGGTGCATGACATTCAATCGTGTAACAATAACCCGAGTAGTCGGCCAATAGTTCTGCGACTGAACTTGAATGTGAATCTACATACATTAATATTGACTCCGATTCGCTTCGCATAACTTCAAATTATACAAAACCAGCGGCCAGCTACGAACCTAGTTTTTGTCGGAAGAACACCCAACGTTTCAACGAAACTACGAAACAAACGAACGATACTACGAAAGTTTTAATAGCAAAATATGTACATCATCAGAAGTATTAGTAGCACATTTGAAAATGTTGTTTTTCTTATCTGCTGAGATCATCTCGAAGTATAAATCATTTTCGCTGTCAAAGGCGATTAACCCGATGAGAATGACTGATATTTATAAATACCTACTGATACGGATCCTTATCGAAACATGGCTTTTACCTAATACCTTTATCGTCAGCTTTACTGATCGTACAAAAATAATACAGGTATAGTTTTTATCAGCGAACTCACCTTAATCAGTCCAATCAATTTTAGTACAAAATCCGCGATAACCTAAAACCTACCGCTATCAAGTCTGAATAAAAGACGGATATAAAAATCATACCGCAGATAAAACTTGGCTGATAACGGGAATTGGATATTCGCTTTAAATTTACCAAATGTAATGTTATTTGGAACATGACAGCTGACACGGAGTATCCACCACCATGCATCATATCTAAAAATAATTCGATTATTTTTACTGCGCGTTGAACTGAAAATAATTTGATTCGAGTTATCGATATTCGAATAACTCGCATCTCGTCCCAATCGTGTCGGCTGCGTGTGCGAGCGCCGCAAAGGCTTCGCTGCACGTTGCGTAAATTAGTACAGTATTAACTCCGCTAATTGGCGCGCTATAACACCGCCAAATAGACTTGTATTTGTGTTGTAACCGCGTTCCATTGTGTGCCGAGGCGCGGCATCCACCCGCCGGAAATGCAAAGTCATTACTACCCGCCTCGTAACGCTCGACAAAAAGCTCGAGCACTCGAACATGATTGATTCGCCCAGACATATCTCTACAAATTGCTCTATTCATGTAGTGTCGAGAAACTTGTTTGTTTCTTTATTATCACGTAAGCGCTGCGGTTTCTCTCGTCGCGGATACGCTATGATGTGGCCTGTGTTTGCTCAGTGTTGCTTTTACTCCGACGATTACATTAGCAAACATAAAAGCTTGCTTACATAAATAAATACGGCCGTTATTTTAGGTGTACGTTTGAGTAATCTACACGTTTATAAGCGCTCTTGTAAAAAGTGCCGAGTCAAAAAGGCTTCACGCTTTACTGAGAGGTAAGATACACAAAGGGCAATAAACGTTTGGCGTGGTCCTAAACAAACAGGGGTAGCTAGGAAGCTGGCTTTGTTTGGCGAGAAACATGCGAGTCAACAGAGCCTCCACTCGACGGGTCGCCCACCCTTGTTCCCGGGCGAAGTGCCCTGTGTCGCCCTCGAGGGTGTCCACGCTAATCTGTCAATCGGAATCACCTTCAACCCTTACATATTTCATTTAAACCGAACGGGGCTTAAGTAATTAATTAAAAAATCTGAACCAGGTATCATTATGTTCTGATAACCCATGTGTCGTAATTTAAAAAAAACATACTATACAAAGTAATAACGCTGTGAATTGGCCAGCATTATTTATTTATTTTATAAAAGTATAGTTTCGAATTGCTAAGGCAGCAATTAAATTAATGAATCCCTATAAGTCTAAATACGCACATTATGAAATAATCACAACAACAATGTACTAATGAGTCGACACAAATCTGTGTGATTAAGCTCCGATACGCAACGAGCTTTAAATTGACAGGTGGCGGCCGCTCGAGCGTGACTTGTTCTCGATCGCGCAATTACAATCTGATTACGAGGTGACACCGGCGCAGCACTACCCGCACTACTCGATATCGATAACGACCAGCCCGCACTATACAACCCACTCGACAACTCTCCACTCAACTTGTTCTTGCCAAGTAATTATATCCATTTGTTTATAATGAATATTAATGACGCCCGTCCACTTCCAACGATTCTGTTTATAATAAGTATCGACGCTCGAGCGGCAATTATTTTAAGTAAACTCAATTATTGTCGTTCGCAGGCCCTCCACTTAACTACTCTGATAATTATCCTCAAAAATATTTCACTGGCAGCCTTGTCCTATTTAGTAGGTACTTGTGTTCTTGAACAAACATCAAAGAGCTCGCCATGCCGGTAGGCAGCAATTAGAAAGCTAACGCGAAGCGCGGAGGGCGACAGCACTCTGTATTTTGCATTATCGATGTCCCGGCCACTAATGTTCCGCAGCAGCCTATGTTTAAACAATTATTGCCTCACGAACGCGATGCGAATCGATGATAATGTTGGCCTCTGTCTGCTGCAATAATAGCCCATTTATCGACTCCGCTGCCATTTCACTGTAGGAATTATTTATTGCCTCGCCATAAGAGCGACGTCTCGCTTTCAATACAATAGCGAGCCTTTTCGAGTGGCAACTGTTTGGTTTAATAAAGTGGAAGGAAATTCCACGAGAGCTGCGCAGATAAGCATAACGCGGCGTGCATAAATAATTCATAAAGAGTTGGAAGTCATTAACGGAGGTCGAGAGCGCGGCGGAAGCGCGGCCTTTCTTTTGCGAAATTCAATCGCAGTGAAAGCGGTAAAGTTTTCCTTGCGACCTCAGCTCATTAAGTCGCGGGATAACTTTAAAGTCAATTGGCGGGATCCTTTCCGGAACTTTAAAAAGCATTATTCTCGACATAATAGGAGTATGTCATCGAGATAGGGAGTCTGTTCACGGTTGTAAGGTTGTTAGTATTCCGCGCTCGCTAATGTCGTTACTGTGTACGCGACCGCAAGCGTGAGCATTCTCCGTGAGAGACAATAAATTGCGGGTTGGGGCCACAACCGCGATCCGCATTTAGGTCACCGCCACACCGCACCGTGCCGGATGCATTCTCTTCTAAAGCCGGCTGCGACTGGTTGCCGGTTTTTATCTGCAGCATCTTTCACCGTATTTCTATGAACCTTTAGTTCTAGGAAACCGCATTTAAAACAAATGCGGTAGGCAACCTCCGCATTCGCACTCGACGGCTTACGCTGCACTGCACTCGTCAAGACGAAGCATCTCCACAACCCTTCGTGCCTCTTCCATCTCACTTAAAACTGTAATTTACCATTACACGAAATTGCGAATGTAAAAGCTTTTAAAATTATGACTCGTTGTTTCGCGCACGTTTTAAATCTCTACTTATTTTAACGTTTTGTTTATGTTGTTTTTGCTGGTTAATAATGTGTTGGAGGGTAGATTATATTTTTATTAAGTTTTATGCTGCAAAATAATAATCTTTTTTTTTCTAAATTATCGAGAGCGCTAAAAGAAGTGGGACCATTCTTCAGATTTGTAAATAAGTGAAGTATAGGGTTTTTTATAAGCTTAAAGAAATCAACGTCTTTCTGTTTCGGCTTTTCGGCTTTGTGTTTGGTTAAAACTTAAATTTTTAATCAAGATAATATACATACATACATGACCTACTGTGAACTAGTTATCTTGGTGAAAACAATGCGACTATAAAGCAGCAGAACAAATAGAGCGGCATGGGAAGATGCAACCACAGATTAAAAGCTCCAACGACTAAACCACGTGAAAATCGCGCAAAAAGAGGAGTCACCCGCGGCATTAGCGGATGAGTGTTGGAGCCATTAGTGCACCCCCACACCCCCCCATTCGCCCGAGGCGCTCACCCCGAAACCAACGTTTCTCTTTTATTTCTCGCGCGGGATGAACTCCTTAATGACAAACCGTACTATATCTTTTGTGGAGAACTCGAAAAAGTACGTATTTTGCGGCCCTTTTGTGTGCTCGCTTTTTATTCCGCCATCCTGTTCGCTAGATGCAGATGGAAGCGGGGATTGTTGGACTGGCGGCAATAAGAAAAACTGCTTTATCCGAAACCCTGATTGGAATACGGTTCGATGAGTTCGAACGATTCAATGAACCAAAGCGAAAATATAAAACATTTCTACTTTAATATAGGACTTTTGTTTTGACTTTATAATCATGTTATACCCATGGGTACAGCTTTTGCTCTACTTATTTCGTAAATAAAAGATGTTGGCTTTGTTCATGTGGCATTCCACTTCACAACTTAATCGTATAAATTCTCTACAATTTGTCTTCCGAGTTCTACTTTTTTGTTGCAGTTTATTTGAGTTGTATGGCTGAGAAATTTTCTCATAGTTTATCACACAGATTATTATAATAAGTAATGGTGTTTCACGGAGCGTGCACAAATTGAAACGTAGTAAGCATTAGCACCACAACTAGCCGCTCTAATTTGAATTAACAAACTCTGACGCAAGTTTTGAGAATATATTATGTAGGTATATTACCGGAACGTGTTCCTTCCCCTTAAGAATTACAACTCAATTTTATGACTACTTAAATAAAAAATCGCCAACAGCGCGATGTGGCTTATGAATATTAAACATATTTTGTCGAATCTTCGTTTTAAATTTTAAATGACTTAATTTAACAAGCAGCCTTGCATAATTTCGTTCACATTTTTTGTTTAAAGGGGCAGTGCGAACGCAGTTTTACATCTTATGATAATACAGCGCGACAGATATTTAATACATAGTGGGTACATTCTGTTATTTCATTATGAATTAAGCGGGTTAACTACAAACCTAAAATATGTATGATATTATATAAGATATAAGAATACCCACTCTGTGTAAGTGATTCCCGCAACGTCGATGTATCTATAAATATAATATAGAATAATACTTATATATTATACTTATAGAATTCGTACCTAGTTTGTATAGTCAAACTAGGCCATGACCGTGTTGAAATTTGAAAAATATGAGGGATATAATAGTTTACGTCCTATTCTCAGACTTACTAAATATACACACAAAATTTCATGAGAATCGGTCCAGCTGTTTCGGAGAAGTTTTGTTACAAACACACATGACATGAAAATTGTATACATATTAGATAGATAGAATTCCTTGTTTGATATCCCTGGTAGGACGAAATTTTAAAAAGGTTCTGAAAACGTGAAAACCTTTGTGTAAAATAACACCTTTATCTATTTATTATTATTTATTTATTTTGAGCCATTATTGTCCCACTGCTGGGCAAAGGTCTCCCTTTTCTATTTTCCCTTTTCTTTTACCTTCATCTACGGTGTCAAAATCTAAAACCTAACACACAATAACCACTATAACAAAAATTACCTTCAAATAACCTACACCATATTGAAAGCCATGAAAAGTTCGTTCATTATTTCATAGCGAGTTTACTAGTGAATGTTGATAACCGTGCTTCGGCAGGCGCGGCGAATGAAAATGTAATTTGTGGTAATTCGGGCGTCGCGTCGCGCCGACCGTTGCGGCCGCGTGGCTTGTCCGCTTCACTACACTGCTCAAATTTACAGTATCACAATTTGTAATACAGAAATCACTTTTTGAAATTTCGAACTTTTAATTGTCCTTAGTTTTTTGGAAGACAGTCTGTCTTCCAAATAAATAAAAATAGAAACACATACTTACATAGATAATATAAAGAGGTACATTATGGAACTATGATGAACTATGGTCCTCTTGAAACTATCATGGTTTCAAGAGGACTATCATGGTTTACACAAAAGTAATTTAAAACGGGATATTTACCATGATTTGTTTTTTGAGTTTTCTAATATTTCGGCACAGTTTCATGCGCTATGATCACGGAATAACTGAAGGCACTGCGAGTAAGTCAATATTGGCATACATATCCTCATTTTTTGTCTTTTGCTAAGAACAACGAGATACGAACTCAAAAATCAAATCATGGTAAATATCCCGTTATAAATCACTTTTGTTTTAATTGTCCATTAATTTTACAATTTCATTTCACTACAAAGTTCTCATTTACAAGAACATAGTAGGTACTTTTAAATGCTTTCAAAGTTATTGAAATTTTGATGTATAGGGATAATCGTTGTAGTAGTAGGTAGGCATTGTATGGATTGGTTGAAAGTTTTTATGTGCTGTTACAAACGTTTAAAAGTATTACTAAAACAAAAAGGTTAAAATCAGACAAAAATACGACTTTAGTTTTTTATGCATATAGATTTGTGAATGAAGTGTGAACTGAGAGTCGGTAGTGTGTTTTTGTGACGCTAAGGGGCACAGGGTACGGTGGGGTAAGTTTTTATTGGACCCCCACCCAAACACTTATGCCCATTGTCTTTTGTAATAGAGCCCACCACGGAAGCTCTGCTCTCTAATGAAGCTAACAGAATGAGTCAATAAAAAAGAATGATCATTTACTACTGTTTTATTTTACAACTAACATCAATTTATGTTGCCAATCTCATGAATTGATCGACCTACCTGGTTGAAGGTTTTTGACCATTAAACTTTAACAACACTAGAAAATGTAATGACTCAATCGATATTGTAGCGTTAGCCGATAATATACATTTTAATGGTGATTTTATTGCATATAAGAAAGCAGCAATAAAACTTCAAATTCAATCAAATTAAAGCAACATGTTGCTGGAACATGAAAATTGCAGCTTTTCAATCAAATAAAACAATTAATCCAAACATCTACGATTATAATTGGAAACCAAATGGGTTAGATAAGAAAGGGTAGAGTAGAGTTGTACTACATTTACCTAAATATAGGTAAAATGGCACATTATTTATAATTCAATGTGCCATTTTACCCCAGTCTATGTGATTTCGCCAATAACCTATTGGCTCACTTTATTAGCATGTCGAGATAGGAAATTTGCAATAGCAAATATTCCAATACCAGCCGCCAGTCACGAACTTTAGATGTTTATCCAATCAGCGGAGAATCGCCCTTTGTTTTGCAGTCTCGGATTACAACTTCTGTATTCGTTTCGTTTTTGTTTTACAAGTATAAAGTTCCATGCTCAAGTACCTACTTACTATTATAACTTAATACGTACATAACATACTACGTAATATAATAACATGGCTATATAAATAATGTCACGCTTAAATAACCTGTAAACTCACAAAACAATTTTCACATCAAAGTAAAACCGTGTATTTTAAAACACAAACAGATTATTTAACAAAACGAAATCAAAGTGCAATTTGCGGGCTCATTGCGGCGCCACGCTCGCCCTCGCTTTAAATATTGAATAACCAGCGAATAAACGGTTAATGTCCCGTTCATTTTACAGCTAAAACTATACTATTACTTTGTAACTTTTATTGAAGACAACCGTGTTGGTTGCCACGAAACAAAGCCTAACAAAATAAGCAAATAAACTTTTTTAGCTGCGAAGTTTACCGAAGTAATTTCGTCGTGAATGTAACGGCTGTGTAACAGAGCCCGGCCTTTGCGGGCCTTAATGGAGCGTTCCTCCGACAATATTGTAATTTAAACTCCAAATTGAAACGTGTCGACGTTTGATTGCGTTAACGAATCGCTCGTTTTAAAATCAACAGTTTTATAAACTGTTCGCAACAGAGATAATCACACCCACGCTCCGCGATCAAAGCTAATCACAGCGTTTACAGGCCATTGGGAAATAAAATAGAGCCGTCATCATACGACTGACGAGTCAATGCAATAACACGCTTAATTATGTTAATTCGTCGCCGATTCTGTACAAATCTGCGCATAAAATTAATGTACATTTAAACTGAAAGTACGAAGAGAGCCAATAAATACGGGCGGGTCGGTCGACGATTTATCATCTCATACCGTCGCGCATTATTGTTTATCGTGTTAATTTTATTTGTTGCTCTCCAGTCAGCTTATCAACTAATTATAATCGTTTATATTGAATTTAATGCAACCAAAAACGGAATGTGGAAACATTATCAGTTGTCTATTTGTATGTTCAACAAAGCACCGCGGGCGATAACTTTTATTTCACATCCAACTTAATATAAACGCTTATTTTATTCAAAGGTAATCGCTGTATTTACATATTCATGATGTCGTGTCAAATTAAGTTTGATTAAGTTAATCTGACACGATTGACCCGTGTAGTGTCATAATAGTTGACCTTTTGTCAATGTCTCGATTTCTTATTCAGTGTGTGTTTATTGCAGACGGAGATTGCAAAAAGGCTGAACGCGATAATCGCGCAGATTCTCCCGTTTCTATCCCAGGAGCACCAACAGCAAGTGGCCTCGGCTGTCGAGAGGGCGAAACAAGTCACAATGACGGAACTCAACGCCATTATTGGAGTAAGTGCCTACTTGTAGCAGCGATAAAAGAAATAAATCTGCCCCGAGTCAATAACAGCTTTTATGGGGCGAACGTGGGTCGGAGTTGTTTTGTTAGCATGACAGCTGAATCTTCGGATCTAATTACGATATTCGGAACTTCGGATCCTCTGTAAATTAATATCATTGAGCATAATTCACGGTAAAGCGATTCGAACATGTGTTGTTTGTACGATGGGTCGTAAACGCGGAATGTAAAATGTATGCCTACGTCTCGAGTAGTGAAGTGCGGAGGTGGCGTGGCATCTGTCCAAACATGTATCGATGCTGATTCTGTCATAGCTTAGTTATTCGCATATTGCAACCGCGATAAATAGTACACTCGCCTTCACGGCAACATCTAAAAGATTTTGAGCAAGTCAAAATAGACAGCTATACTGTAAATTCATCACTCTTCCACTGCATCGTAAAACGCTAGGAGCAGCGCGCAAAGTATTTCCGTAACAGTTAAATTTTACTACTCTCGAGCATAATAAAAAGTGAACGAGAATAGGGACTTGTTGAAAACAAGCTTGAGTGTACTTACGTACGTGTAAAGTTGATCTAAAAGCACGGCTTCGGCCTTTCAACAGGTCGAAAGTTCGGCCGTTAATTAAATGATCTAAGACGCGAAAGACGCCTTGGCCGCGATCCAGCCGGCTATTGGTAAAATGGCCACAAACTATGCATACATTATAGAAAATTACTTGACAAAACACACGGTTTTGGCACGTTAACCACAAATTAGCGTGTTTATATAATTTGTAGCTGGCATTTGTCATATGTACGCGGCGAACGTGATTCTACAAATTCTACCGACCGCTCTATTTGCTCCGGTGTAATGACTAGGCTCTAAGCATTTACATCAATTTGCATTCGTGATGGTAATAGCACATCTCCGGTTGGGAATTAGTATCCGTCCGTCGTTATTGGCGGTTCTAATTTCAGGCGTCTAATGACGCTTTTTAGTCGGTGGGTGTCGTGATCGTGAGCACACCATCCCGATGCCTCCACGAGTATGCACGGTTCGGTGCCAAGTCATCACAGCGACCTATTCACGGGATGTTACCGTTTGACGTCTCAGCGTTTGAAATTTGTGAATAGATGTACCGAAATAAATCACTTGAAGATAATGAGAGCGAAAATAAAACGGTGGAAGTCACTCGTCGCTCATTCGTCTGCGGTGGATAGGCTCGCGAAGCAGCTTGGCACCCTTCCAACTCGATCACATTTTACGTATGTCATTGTCATCTTTCACTCGTTGATGCCAGTTCGAAAAATAATAAATACTAGCCTTCTCCTTCGCATGTGAACTACGAATACTTGCATAATTTAACGTACCAAATTTTTAGACGCGAGTATCATGAGCTCATGAATTATTTAAACACAGCTTACCGTTCACGCCATTAACGCGATAATAACCAAACATCACTCATTGATTGACATTAGAGGTGCTAATTTTAACAGTAGGTAGTCGTTTATCTAAAACATAAATAATTCTGCTACCGGATATATGTGTAGTAGTGTATCATCGCTTTATTCGAAACCACAAGAAACCCATTTATTCTGCTACGAGATGGTCGGAATACACCCAGAGGATAAAAAGAAATACCTTAAGACCTCAAAGTATTTACTGGAAGTTCGTCGCCCTCTGTTCGTGAGGCTTTAGCTAGATGTGCGGGTGTGGGTAGCTTTCAGAGAGCCTGAGCCTCAAGACACCGGCAAAACGCAATATCGCTCTCTCCCTATAAAACACTCTAATTTAAATAAAAAAGCGGCGCCACCTTCCGTATGTCGGTGCTTTTTTATTACGGACCTTTTTTATTTTGGGGTCAGCTCGGGATCAAAGGGGCTCGGGTTCTCCCCGGAGAGCCCGCTGCCGCCGTCTGCGTCTGATTTGCGACGATTCCGCCGCGCGTCGATTTGTGAAGAGGGAATACTCCTCGAATTGGGGTCTGTTTGCTCGCTATTAAAATCACTCACCGTTCCGAGCGTTTCGTTTCGTTTAAGAGCTCCCATTTTATTAAACCTTTGTTTGAGGCATTTTAATTTCCTTTCAGTATTGTTTGCGTTACAGTTTTGAGCGATTTCAAAACGTGAGTTAATTAGCGGCGCGGTAATGTAATGAAGTCTGTAACCCGAGAATATGGTTCGAGCGCTGGTCGTGATGTGTTCGAGTGTGATTGATATTACGCTGGAGCGGCGCGGCGGGCATTGTGTTTGAGCGATGTGCGTGAACTCTGCGAGATGCGGGTAAAGCCGCCAGCGAGGGAGGATGTCGCCGCGCGTTATCGCCGACTAAATCATTTCTCGCTTTGATTTTATTCCGCTCCGCAGCCCCGAGGGAGAACACGGTAATAGCTTCCAGATACGATAACCCCCTCGTACACACCTATACTGTCACACTGAAACAATATTCACTAGCTGATCGATACAAAATGTGACCTCATGTTACAAAAACAGACGCGAATCTTTATCTGATCCCGGCCGGGTACCGTTATTTATGTCTGTTGTATGGAGTGTGCGCATATTGTAGGTAATTGAAAAGCCGCAGCGACATAGGCATGCGAAATAAACAAGTGTATTGCGCGTACATACATCGTTTATGCAACATTATCTCGCGAGATAGGTGAGCAAACACGCGCGCTCAGCGTGTAAATAAAGCGTATCTGTTTCCCCGTCGATGGCTCTATAAACAAGCGAGTCGTGAAACATTTCAATCTAGTTTGCGTCGGGTTGCGCGCCCTCTGATAAAAATTACGAGGAGAATAAATCGAGGCGTGCCGTGCGCCCGGGGAGGAAAACATGAATTTGTCATTTTTTCCCAGGCACGTTCGCGGGCGGGTGATAAATATTGCATTGCGGACCCTCTCCGCTCCTTGCGAGCTCTCGGCCGCGACGAGCCGCATTAACTTCTCCCCTGTCGAGATGTCGCTTAGGCGACTCCTTGTTTTTCAACCTGCGGAACTGAGTTAGGGGCCGTTCTGTCGTCGCTTTCAATGAAATTATGTAATCAGTTTTACGACCGATCCGGCCTACGAGTTTTTCTTGTTATTGTTGAGTTTTCTTTTGATGTTGTACGTAATCTTATATCAAAGTTATGGAGTTATGAGTTTGTCGGAGTATATTCTTGTTACGATGAGATTAAATTACTAGCATCAATATCATTTCTTTTTGATATTACGTGAATGTTCTTATTTGGGCTACGCCAGTGCTACGGCGTAGAACATAACGCGTTGAAGTCTTTTTTTTACTTACTGTAGAAGCAATTACAGAAAGTCATTACATTTGCTTAACCTGGCATTCGTATACAGCCCCATTGTTCTCGGTAACTACGTTTATGAAGATAAAGCGTGAGACATGCTCGTAAAAGGTATAAAGTTCAGCGTTAATAATTATTTACACGACACTGCACATAGTCGTTTACATCTGAATGTTGGCATAACCTAGTGATGTGCCGGATTTTAAGCATTATACTGATTAAATAACAAAAATACCGAATTCTAATTTAAATTTATCGGAATTAATGATTGTTCTTATCTGAAACAGCAACAACGTAGTAGATTGTGTAGTTTGTAATGCAACTTAGTTTATAGCGTCTTAAATCATGCATTGTTTAGGTATTACGACTTATTGCTAATTTACCTATCCATATTGCGTAAAAAACTAACCATAGTAGTGTTTTAGGTACATATTTCATTCTTGTTGATAAAAACATGGGTACAAAGCCAACAATAACAAAAATATACTGTAGTTGTAATTTGAAAACATAAAATTTTAAGTTTATTTATCGTCTTTTTAGCCAGCTTATTTAAAATATTTACTTATCGCTATCTCGGGTATCTTCGAGCAATAAAAGTGGTCGTTGAAAATGCGCTAGATTTAATGAATGAAAACTTATTGTACCTTTAACAAAAATCTATCACAAATGAATAATAAATAATGCTGAACAATTCACACCGCATCATCTAGCAGAGCTAAGCAGAGCTTGTGTTATGAAGCTTGTCCTTGAATAATAAATAAATAGATCTACTTAATGCAATACATTAAGTTCATAGATATTTTTAATATACATAGAAAACATCCAGCCAAATATATGCGGATCGTACAAACTACAAAACAAAAAATAAACTTGACTAACACTAAAAAGTTAGTGAACTACGTTTGTTTGTGTGTTGTGTCTAATAAATAATTTTCTTTCTTTCAAATAGAAGAAATAGGGAGTATCAGTAGTACACCTAGTATATCCTTACCGCACATCACTATTTCTAAGCAGGGGGTTAAAAGGGGGTGCAGAGGGAGGTTCACGCACCATTAGGCAGCGTTCGGGCGTGCACGACATGTGTTACACTTTCAACGTAATTGCTTCTAATCACATTATTTTATTATTCCGAAACTACACAAACACATTTAACTTTTAGGCTTTTGACCCCTAAAGTTTTATGGTTTGAATTTAATATCTTTTTGAACAAAGGTCTGTTGGTAATTGGCTTTATTCATGATATTATTTATAAGGTTCCTGAAAATTTTATTCGCGGGTAGGTTGTGACAACATAAAGGTTCTTTGAACTAGAGTTTTAGAATAAGAACCATAACGGTACTCCAGGGCTATTTTTCGTAAATTCAACACACAAGTATTTTACTTTTCCAAATATTTGTTCCCGGTGTTCTGGGTACCTATCTATTTTACATAGAATAAAAAAATATTTATCTATGTAATGACCTGTATTCTACGTGATTCTACTAAGTACATTAATTACCTAGTATCCATAACTTCAACCACTAGAAGACAAAAAATTGAAGTGATCAGAAAATCAAAATCACCTTATTTCTTATTTGATAATAATTATAGTATAAAATTTTACTTACAAAAATAAGCACTTAGATTAGACGCTTATTTATGTAAGCAAAAAAAGGATTTTTAATATTGTTTTTTTTACTCAAGCTCTCTCATGATACTGTGAGGATTGTCCAACATTATTTATCTATTGATTTGTTTAACAATTATAAACTTTCATGGCACAGTTACACCACCATATCGCCATCTCATTATCCACAAATAAAACCCCTCGTGCACAAATCGATACAAGCCTACCCTGAATAACGACTCAAATACATTATGCAACGACATAATCCATCAACTCGAAGCCAATTGCTACATAATAGTTCTGAAAATGACTCTAATAGGTTCCCAACGTACCTACCTATTCACTTAATTATTAAGTGTTACGACTGGAACTTTCCTTATGTCTCATTGATACATTAATAACTAGCTTCTGCGTGCAGCTTCGTTAGTACTTTATCGGGATTAAAGTAACCTATGGCTGTCCACAGAATACCGTCTACATTTCTTGCCAAATTTTATTGAAATCCATAAAGGCGTGAAAACGGTAACAGGCAGATATGTAGAGTCACTTTGTATGTACGAGTATCAGTATGCATATTGCTGGCTATTGTTCACGCCTTGAACAAAACCACACGAGAAGTCAAATCCGAGAAGTAACATTTTAAAATTTGATTTTGTTTACTACTTTTTAAGGGTTTTTGAATTTTGAGCTTTCGAATTAGCCAACATTCCAATTATTTGTGTTTTTAGAAACTAAGGAAAACGTCCATTCATTTTATTGCACGAACTTAGCATTTAATAGGCGAAATCTTGGCTCTGTAGGCGCTATTAAGTTATATATAAGATCCTAACTGGTTTTAAATGTGGTCAGGACTTAATTTAGATGTTTGTGTTAATAGCTTTCAAATTACTTTTGTTTGACGATCGCATCTACGTGTCATTGAACTCAGTTCTCATTAAGTTCTTGGAAATAGTTATTGCATAACTGATAAAGCCTTTGAATGATAATCCCATACGTGACCGATTTCACGTTCCCTCCATTAGGGTGAAAAAGTAAGGTAAAACCTAGCTTCTTTATACGAGAAACATTACGATAATAAAGACATCGTTAATCCTGAAATGTAGGAAGAACAGACATCGTTAAGCTGCTTACAAACAAACCAAAACAAAAATGTATAGAGTATATCGGATAAAAAAATATCGGTTGCCAAGCCATGAGAAAATATTTATGCGTAGAAATCTGTGCGGTTGGCATTCGCTATCCATTTATAAATGGGGAATAATCCCGACATACAGACGTGGCAAATGTGGCGTGAAACCCGAACGCGGTGGAGCATTTTTCTCGTGACAATAGCTTTGGGAGACAACCCACGTCTACTGAAACTCACGAGACTCGCACACCACCATTTATCTTACCTATTTATACTACAGAGGCGGATCGCGGATCGACCTCCAAAAACAGACCAACCCCAAATATAAAAAAATATATAAACTCCAGATCAAAGGAAAAATCGTATTAAATACCAATCATCAGAAAATAAGAAACCGAATTAATTTTCCAACACAAATCCACCGCATAAAAGTAATTCGATTTCGTTATTGACTCCCCAACTTAAATATTCATAAGATATTATAGTTGAGCCGAACAATATACCGCATGAATTCAATGAAAAAATAATAAAGTCGAAGACGCCCCTGTTGTTCCAAAGAAACTTCATCAAAGTTTAATTCGGTCGATAATGCAAACAGCAAAGTTCACTGAGAGATAAGTAAACGGATGGGAGTTGTCGAGGGAGCGAGTTTTAATCCCTGCAGACCGAATCGAGAGTGTTTAATCACGGCTAAATATGGAAAAAAATATCGTGAGGTATCGCGGTGGGTTATTGTCATTCATAACAGGCGGGGGGTTGAAATGGGAGGTGGGGAGAAGCGGGAGGAATGAGGTGAGCACTCGATACCGACACTGGGATCACGTCACCGCACAGTAACGAGGGAAAAGTTGGGTTCGCGTGAAATGTTTGTAATATACATGGAATATTTGGTTTGGGGTTAACAAAATTCAATGGCAGCTTTTTGTTATAGCTACGGGCTATGTGTGAAGCAGGTAGGTAAATTATTTTGTATGATAAAAGGTCGAATGAATGGTGTACGGTGCAGAAGTCATTTACCACCTTTATCGTAACCATTACCAAAGATTACCTAGAATTATAAACATTTGTTAGCTTAAAAAATGCCTTATGCAACTTATCGCAATGCCTTCAGCTATTTCGTGATCATGGCGCATGAAGCTTTGCCGAAATATTGGAAAACTCAAAAATCAAATCTTGGTATATATCCCGTTGTAAATTACTGTTTTGTTAATAAACATGATAGTTTAATTTTTTAACTTGATTTTTAATTATGCCTACTCACTTATAAACACAGGACTCAATATCCGTTTCGATGATCTATAGCTATTTATCTCAGATCAAAGATCAGACATAACCACACGAGGGACGTAAATTGCAAAGTATTCAATAGAGTAAGCTATCTATTTGTGTTAATTACTCCAGAGGTCAAGAGGCCAAGTTGGCGTAGGTGTATCGTCATGAGAACCTGTCTAACTCCGACACTCTTGTTAATCCTAAGCACTTGTTCACTTATCAAGTACAACTTGATAAGACTGAACGCTATAATTTAATACATACTTAATTTCCATAAGAAATATTACAATATTTTCTCTTAGATATTATGTGACTGCTGTCGATACAGATGATACTAATATCCAACGATATAAATATAAAAATGCGAAAGTTTAGATTGATGGATGGATTGATGTTTGTTACTTCTTCGTGCCAAAGCTATTCAACGGATCGAGTTGGAATTTGCATGAATTATAGCTAATAAATGATTAAAACATAAGCTACTTTTTATTCCATAAATCAGTTCCCATGGGATAAAAATAACCGTAAAACTTTTCCAAAGAAACAACGCGTGCAAAGCCGCGGGCAAAAAATAGTTTGTGTCTATAGGACTATTTCACCATTTGCTTCTAATCTTCGCTCTAACTAAGTTTAGGAAACGTTGTAGATGGGAGGGATTGGCTATACTATTCCTACAATGAATCATAGCTAACGAAGTGGGCCCTTCAAAACAAAAATAATATTTTCAATTATAAAAGTCGCAAACGCGTAAACATTCAAATACGACTAATACAAATTAAAAAACCTCCCCTTTTGTAAAAAAGCACTCTCAACTAAGTGGCGCTCGCCACCTTTTGACACACAATAAATCACGGCCGTGAGCGGCCAATAAAAAATATGTTCCACCCTCGGCGAAAATCCAATTAATTTTCGGCGGCTAAAAAAAAGAACGTACCAGTCCGAGCGGAAAAAGCCGGCACCAGACGCACGACGCGAGTGGCAGCGGACATAACCTGCCGCCCGGTGAGCCCCCAACGTATAATAATATCGTTAAACGAGACGAGATAGGGAAAACGGGAAAAGTGGAAAAGAGGAATAATGGAGAAGGAGTAATCAATTTCGCTCAGTCGCCGCCGCCGGCGTAGTTCTCATTTAAAATTTAAAATATGGCGTTTCGGAGGGGAGAGATCGTCAAGGACTTTTTAATTTGGCTTCGCTTCGTTTTAAAAATGCACGACGTCGCTCTGCGGCGACACATCAATCCACTTTTGCCGCCGACGTTCGAATGTGAGCATTCTTTTATTTTACCGGGGCCAGTTGAAGTACCCTATAAAATCTCCTCACGTATTTACCTATTGTAGGTATTAGGTTATAAACTTTATTGAGGAGTTATTTAGATGCTCGCCTTCTGTTGGGTTATGAACTTATGACACTTCTTTGAAGTTAGGTTAAAATATATGAAATTAAAAAATGTATTTGAAATTATAATTGGTATAAACGTTTAAGGATGAAACTAAACAAGATACGAGTTTATCAGTAGGACACGTAAGATGATTTGTACAATCAAAATAACTAAATAGTTGAAAATCTTAATTAAAAAAACTTCCACAGCCTGTTTGGTAAACCACCGAGTGTCGACCAAATAGATAAGTCAAAATGACCTAATCCGTGATGGTACATTAATCTTGTTTATCTCCAAAACTAAATGATTATCATAGATCGTACATAATAATGTAAAGCGCCATGGACAAACAGGCGGTTTAATAACTGTCGTTCAAATTAAGTCAATATTATTTTACCATAACCTATTCACAAGTTACTCACAGTATTTTTTTATTGTTTCAGCAACAAAGGCCAGACTTACCTAGGCTGCTGCAACAAATGCACGCAGCGCACCTCCCGGCTCACGGAGCGCCCCCTCTACCACTCCTAGGGCAGGGTGCTCTGCCCCCGGCGGGGCTACTAGGCCTCGGAGTCCCACACCATCCCCTCTCCGTGCTATCAAAACCACCAGATCTACATCGACCAGATGATAAGGGAAACGGTAAGGGAGTTAAAACTTTAACTGGCCAATTCAGATGTATTCGTATCGTATGTGTACGTAGCCAAAATTATGAGTCCATACTACCTTTGACGCTTATTGGCTACAATTTAATACAATACATCTTTATTGCATTATCAATACAAAACAATATAAAATAAAGGATCTTAATACTATTTAAGTCTAGTGGCATAATCGGCGGCCATATCGCTAACAGCGATTTCTTCCAGGCAACCTTTGGAGGACGATTGCGCATGAAAACAAAAGAAGTGAACCAATGAGCGGCGACAATAGTATTTCACTCACGAATGGATCTCAGTGTACCAGCTGTTCTAGATCGAATGCAATATTGAATGTAGAGTCTGATAAGAAAGTTATGATTTTAGGTCCGTGAACTAGTATTTAGGAAGTAGATAATTGGCAAAAACGTATAAACCTGGAAAGGAGCATATTTACTCATAGGAGTTCCGAGTAGTCACAAGTGAGACTAAGTAACGGTTCAATACAAAGATGAATATTTTAGAAGGCTGTCGCTGTTTGTGTATTCGTCTTGTTTGCTGTGTGCCACTGGAGACTATTAGTACCTTCTCGAGTCCCCCCCGCAGCCGGTTCCGCCCCCGCCGCGGCAGACGTCTCCGATCCTACTTCTGATTCAATATTTACCAGGTTCGAGAGGCTTTTTGAACTCACTCACTGTTTGCGTGTTTTCGGATCGCTGACGGCTGCGATATTGCTTTGAGAGTATGAATAAGTCAATTCCTCGAATCGGTGCCTATCTACGCGTAGGTATTTGAACAGAATATGTAAACAGACGGTGGAAAACATTTTATCGTGCGAGAAGAGAGATTAAACTAGACGGGTCAGCGCGGGGCGGTATCATAGCATTTATGAAACGGGAGGGAGTTTTCAGTTTGAACGGCGCGGCGGCGGCGAGTTAATCCCGGCGCGGCGCGGGGACGAGCGCGCCACAAATGAAAATGTAACACAGAAATGGATTTGGAAGCCCCGTCGCTCCGGTTAATTACAAAAGCAAGCGGTAATCTGCGCTCCGGGATGTTCCGGCTTAGCGCCCCCCGCCCGCCCCCACACGCCACTTCCCGGGCTAATTTGTGCCATTATCGGTGTACTGATGTAAGAGTTACCGCGCAGATGGCCCCCCACCCCGCGCCGCACCCCCGCCAGCACCTTGCCCGCGCTCAATTAATTATTCCTAGCTGGTGTGAGCGTCGCGTGTTTTAGTCAATTAGTAACGTAATTTTGCGGGTGACTTGAGAGTGCGCGGTCGCAGACCGACATACGCCGCGTTTTGATACTAGATTAAGTACCTACATTTGGTGTACGTAATGGAACGGTTCTGAGGGAGGTAACTCCTCCGCCGTCAAGCGGTCTACTCATTAACTACACGAGCTAAAGCCTCATGAAAACGTTCATTAATCTGTATTGCGTACTCTAAGCAAAGCGATATCAATTGCTTCACCGATATTCAACACCCATCTATGCATAGCCGATCGTGTAGCTAAATACTCCGGCGATAATTGAGGCAATTGCATATAAATTAATAGTCGCAATACATGCAGTACTAATACTGGGTACTGCATGTAAGGCTGTCCAGTGTCCATGGCTCGGTACATATGTACGGTTCGTAAATGGTAATAGGATTGCCTGCAATTGCTCACAAACTTGAGACGAATCAGCTAAAGCGTAATGCCTTTGATGCATGCAATTCCGTAACCAACGTACCGTATATACAGATATGAATACCGACCTGACAGAGCTCAATATTCTGTAGCAACAGCAACACGTGATTCGATTATGCACGCTACGCATTCAACTAAATAAAACCTAGCTTCACTAATAATAAAAGTTGTTCAATCTTTTAGAGTCATAAATTATTTTATCACTCTTAAAAGCATATCAAAGAAGTAATTATGAGCTGACATTTAATCGATTATAACGGTACAGTGCTCCCCGAGGCCATCGGAGTTTTATTGCGCTCCGTAGATAGAAGTTGTTTTATTATTGGAGTTGATAGAAAGTCTTGATTGATACATGGCGGGGGTAAGGAGGGGTAATTCCGTCGTTCAGTGGCTCTTAGGCCTGTGTCACGTCTGACTAGGCAATTTGCGCGATACGAGTACCCACTCTATTTCGATTCCCACTTTGACACTGGACACTGCCTTTTGAATCAGCGTGAAATAGGGTTGTCCATTAGGTGCTTACGAGAACGTGAAACAGCTAATTTTGCAATTTAGCGCACACAACCGATCGGCCAATAGTCTGTTTGTGCTTTCACAGCCCATTCTCTGTCTTTGTCTGCTAGCTGTTAGATACGTGTCTCGTGGGCAATTAATGTTAATATGTTATGTAGGTAAGCAAAAAAGATATGAAAGTGACTACAAACTTATATGTATAAAAAATCGTATCACAGTGTTTGTAACAAAACTCCTCCGAAAAGGCTCGACCGATTCTTATGAAATTTTGTGTGTATATTCAGTACGTCTGAGAATAGGACGTCAACTATTTTTCATAAACCTCTTATTTTTTAAATTTCCACGCAGACGAAGCCGCAGGGCGCAGCTAGTTAAAATACAATTAGAAAAGAGGAAGATGTTTATAAAATGCCAGTACAAGGTATTTTCTACAAATACTTGAAAAGAACCTTCACAGAATTTCATTAAAGTCCCATACAATATTTTCTTTAAAACCAAGCTTATTAAATATTCACGAACGAGTCAATTTCAAAACTTCTTTATTAAAACCTTAAAAAGCATAAGTCTGATACAATTCAATTACTAGATATCCTACTACAATTACTACTACATTTACTCCTAAAACATACTTCAAATATACCTACTAAAAACGTTTTAAAAGCTACGTACCTCCTTTTTAAGCTCCGCAGTTGAAATGTAACCTAAACACACAGAGGCAGCTCAAAAGGTGGGAGGCGGTCGTGAAACGTGGAGTCCCTAGGGATGCGTGACGTGACAGCCTCTGCAATATTCACCGGCCACTTCACACTCCGACCCGGCCTCAATTATACCGACACTACCTACACTCAAATATGCGTGGATACGTCCTAGATTGTAGGTAAAAGGCTAAATATTAACTGGAAGAACAAAGGATGTTGCAGGGTGTTTTATTTAAATTCGTTTTGTAAGATGTTTGGCCATCTAAATGTGGCTTAGAAATTACAACTCAACATCTAACCTTACTTGTCCAAGTATTATTCGGACCACTATGTCGGTAAAGTTGATTACTTTGAAAAATAAAAGGCAGAAACACGAACTTTCATAGCTTTTGCATTTTACGGATAGGTAACTCTATTTCATCTGCCTATCGTAAAGTCAATACTCCCCGAATCCAATAACGCAAACGAAACAAAAAATACCTAACGAATAATATTTTCCTGTTACAGGTATCAGTTCAGCAGAAGAGAGACATGTGAGTACCGCATAACTTTTTCCAATTTCGCTAGAGTTGTTAAAATTCCAGGCAAAATTTTGCTTTGAAAAATTCCCCCAACAAGCGTACGCAGGTAGCAGCTGCCTTTTCCATTTGGGAATGCGAACGTGGAGTGTTTCGCTCGAACACGTTGATTTCATAACACCGGCACACGAGGCGACTGGCGCAAGTGGGTGGTGGATAAGGCAAGTGGCACACCGCACACTTGACTCGCCGCTCGCCCGAGCGACTCGTAACTTACCGCTCGCCTACACCTCCAACTAGATCAAGATCTGTCGGAACTGCCTTGAGAAATTAATGTGACAGGGTTGTTGAAACACTCCTTCGATTCAATTTGTTGATGTAACGGAACGGGTTTTAACGCGATTATTAAGACTTGTAGCAAGTAGCAAGTTTGTAATTAATTTTACTCGCGCGTAATTGCTAGTACATATAAATATAAATCCCGTTTTTATATCATGTTAGGTAAAGTTACCCACTGTCAATCGAAAGCAAACAAAATAAAAGCGTAAAATCCGTGCATTTATTTATTTACTAGGCAATTTGAAACGCAACACTCCACTAAAGGCCAGCATTACCAGCAGCGAACAAATAAAACAAAACAATTATCGGAAACAAACGTTTCTGGCCAATTCGAAGCCGGGCTAGTCGCTACTAATTAACTCGGAGCACTCAATGGGTTTACATTTTATAAATGCAATTTGGTAACCCTAATGTGAAGTGAACTCGCGACCGAGTGCGTTCGTGAGGTGTTGGGAATGTCGGCTGTGGGGGGCCGCTGCCGCTGCCACCCTTGTTGTGCTCGACTGAACGCGGTGGCGCACCGCACAGATGTGCCTCTCTGCAAGCGAAATGCATGAATCGATACCGCGCTCCCGCTACTTCATATTGTCTTTGTTGCAGTCGCCTACTTCTGTTTGACGTTGGGAATTCACGTTCCATGTTTGTTTTGCTCAGTTTAATGAAAACGGCTGATTCTGTTTGCCTCCGCGCTTCCAACAGAACAATAAAGCGGGGATTTCGTATTTTTATTGGAGAACATGCGTTTAATTTCAAAACACAAATAGACACAGCTTCGAAATAAAATATGCTCCTAACAAACAACGTTACAACTATTTTACATCGTTACTATTCTACATGATTACCATACAAACAACCACTAAATCCAATCTACATAATAAAGAGACGAAACTATCACATAACCCGCAAGAACCGCTGAGACTAAAGCATACTTGGGTGAACTTTGTTATAAAAGCAACAGTGGCGTTCGCAAGTTTATAAGTTGAGGGTAGGGCACGTGAAGAGTTTATCTCTGAGTGTGACCCCGATACGGAGACGTTAGTAGTCCGCTCACGGAGCCGTCTCGATCTGTGCAAACACGAGCTCTGTAAGGGTGGCGTACACCAAGTAATATGAGCTAAAAGATGCGACAAATCAATGATCAAAAGAAGACACTATGTGTATGGTGTGGTGTGATGTGGAACCTAGCTGATCGTCGATGATGACAACGATAATGATGAAGTGATAAAATTCATTATAAATTGTAAGTACATAGTTCAAAATGTCACCCCGTCTAGTCGAGTAGGTAGACTGTGATTTCAATGACAGCCGGCGTTCTTGAGATCTTACAATCAAGATATGTATAACGTATATCTTTGCTCCCATCTGGATATCCGTCCTAAATCAAACCGCCGTACAAGATGGTGAGTGAAGCGAGTTGGCGAGTGAAGCTGGGCTAGTGAGCGAGCCGGGGGCAAGAGTGCACTCACTAATAAAGTTTACACAGACCGTCTTGCGGCAAGCAGCAGCGTCGGATTTCACTCGCTTACCTCTTCCCTCCGCCCGTTTGTCCGACAATGTTTTCACTGCAAATCGCGAAACATTGCAAGCTCGTTGTTTATTTGCAAACATCCCACGTCTGTTTGATTTTCCGATACATCAGTCGATGTTTATTTTACTAAGTAGAGAAATACATTTGGTTTGTATTATGTCGGAATAAATGCAAGGCTTTGGCTGCAGCTTTAACATGAAATCAGATTAAAAGAGCGATAAAGTGGAATTTAATACTTGCATAAATTTAACGGTGAAAATATTAAATTGTAACAAAATTTCAGTATGATGAATTTGTCCGCACGTAGAGAAATTCTATACTCAACCCTGTTTCATTAATTTCTACGAAGCTGCTTAAAGAGCCGTGGAATAACTTGGTTTATTGCTACCAATTTACACCAACGCGAAATTGAGCAGCTATAAGCTTAACAGAGCGGCCCTTCCGCAAGTCATTTGGGTAACATAATAACCGCGGATTTATTTCTGCCGCCGTTCATTCGCTCTCAAATCGCGTCTAATATTCAATTTGGGCGCCGGTACCACACAAAAACTGCTCGGAGCCGGTTCATTACGCTGCGCATCTCGGCTCTTCATCCTCCTTACCTTATCTAAGCCACTCTGAATAACACACCCCACCCACCCCCGGCGAGGCGCCCGCACACCACTTCAAGTGGAAAACTCGCAGGGCGAGGGCCGCTCAACCTTGTTTAGCATTCTCCTCGACTTCTTTATTTAATAGATGCTGAAAAAACTCCGGTCAGAATAAATTTGCGTTTGTTCTTCGATATGCTCGGTCGTTGCGTTCTTTTTTGAAGGTGCGCCTTTAATTAAGGTAGAGCACCCGGTGTAAATACGACTTATGTTTATAGAGGCGAAGATTGAGTGCTTTATTAAACAACAAAAACAAAACAGGAGGCGGTAGAGCCCTGTTTTTGTGGTCGGTTGCGAGGTGGCAGCCCTAGAGCGGCATGTTTACGCGAGTTACAACAGCGCTCTCGTTTCTCGCTCGCGACAACCCTCACAATTTATAGCCCGAGACTTTTCTTAATTGGAAAGAATGGCCACTTGTAATTATTAAGACGCCCTAAAGTGAAACAGATTGCGGGGTAGTCGTTTTCTGGGTACTTTATTTTTTAAAGCTCTTGATACAAAGTTTAATTTGTTGATTACGAAATTAAACATGTTGAATTGTTATTGATATTTGATAGCGTCATAATTCATTTTTTTTCCTACTTTTAGATCTGTTTGTGTATTTTAATAAGTACAATCGTTTATTCCAGAATATCTAATTGATTTATTATAGCCGAGTTGGCACGTAGACATGGTACATTAGTACCATAACTTCAAAAGTACTTGGCGTCGATAATGATCTAAAGCTTTTACCGTGTGGCTTGTCAATTTACTGGGAGACTGCTATAGAAACATTTCCTTGACTTAATCTGATTGCAATGGAATTGCTTTTTCCATTCCCAACGGGATGATAGATGGCATAACGGGAATCTTGAATATGTGCATGCATATTCCCTCAGTGCCAACATAAATCAAAGTTATATCATTCTTCGGAAATATATTATCATAAAACAAAGGTTGCTTCACATATTTTTTGTGAAATGAAGCAAATATCCACGCAGTAGTTGAGCTACCTGTAGATTGCTTGCAATGGTCTGCAGTTAGTTCAATTGTTTCAATTGCAAATTACTAGTTTTAATTTATTGCTATTGGAACACACCCCACACTACACTATTATTTGATTGTAACTCTCTTTTTGATAATAAAGGTAGGTATAGCAAATATCCGAGTTATATAGGCATTGGGTTTGTAGAAACCGTTAACAGAGATTCCAATAATATAGGATAGGCTGTAGGCTCAATTTACCCTCGCTCCATTTTGAGAGGAATATCATTTGAAATCCAATACCTACCGGATCCAAGTATCCCTTACAATACTCGATTCAGTTACAATTTATCGACATCATCCCAAATCTAGTTGCCTATTATTCAGTTAATCCTCCTGTGCTGTTCATACATAGCACTTGATTCCCGCCTCACGTCTGCATGCGATACCCCAGTTAATCTTCTTACTCTTGCCTCGATCGGGAAACACATAGATTACGTCAGTGCATCCACATTATTCCAGACGGATTATCTCTCGTGTCGCAGTCAGCCTCTGTCTCACAATTTAGAAGCTTGTACGAAGCGTTGAATTATAATGAATACTTGTATTATTTATGTTCCTTCGTGTTCTAGTTATTAATGATATTTATTGAATCGACACCGCATCATTTCAGTAACGTAATATGTATTATTACACAAGCTCGCGGACTCAAAGTCCCGCCAACTTAAAAGCGCTCGTTTAAAACTTCCAGCCCAAGTTTTAACAACAGGCAAGTTTATTACCTCTTTGTAAGCGACTCCCTTTGTGTGCGATGCAAAAAATGAGAGTCAAAAGAGATTCTTAACAAAATATTTCCTCGTTGACGGGCAAACGAGTGCGGGTGGAGCAGGTGGGGTATTTGCGTCTCTAGGCTGGCGGCTTTGTTCCCGATCCCGGCGTATCGCATCGATTTATGCAAGCTTGATCGAATCGCGCCTGCCTCCGTCACCCCCTCTAACCCGGCTATCGACGATGCAGCTCACGTCACAAAATACAATATTAATATGCTCAGCTCACTTCGGAACGCGCTCCATCTAAATGGGACTCGAGAACTGAGCCTTGTACCATACCAACGTAGCGCAATTATATACCGAATGAGTGAAGTTTCATTTGCTTCAGTAATTATCAAGATACTGCGTTTAGAGCATTAGTTAGAGCGTCTCAATATATTACCTTGATTCTGAACTTTAATTGATGCAATAAGACGAGGTCTGCAATTGCAATTAGCAGTTTATTTGAGTTACTCGTATTCTTATTTAAAATGTTAATTTGAGCTGTAGGCAGGTATTTGTGACGACTGATAAATCATGTGGTATTTATTCGTAAAAATAAAAATGTGAATGTCGCTGTGTGAATGCGACGTAAAGCTTTTCTGCTCAACGAAATACAATTTCAGATTGAAATATTCAATACGCTTTGATTCAACACCGTTTTATACAGAGCGCTAAGTTTTAAAGTGCCGATTGTATAAAATAATAACAAGATATCCTGATACATAGTACTCGTATAAGACATTTATTTATTTACAAACGTACCTCTTTTTTTACGGGAACACCCAATGCAATAGAGTACATATTAAAATTTAATATTAAAATTAGAAATAATTTAGTACAATAATTAGACATAGTCGATTCTCGCTGTCTATCTGTCCCATGTATGCTTACTCACTTTAAAACTACGGAACGGATTTTGATGCAGTTTTTTTAATAGACAGAGTGATTCAAGAGGAAGCTTTATATTAATACTAGCCGCGCGCCGCAGCTTCGCCCTCGTGTAAATCTATATGTCAAATGGTTTAAATTATAAAAAATGTCTAAATTAAATGTCCGTCTCCTGGTTTTAAGCTCCCTCCAAATCGGTTCAGACGTCCTTGATTTATAAATAGTGTAACTAACACGACTTTCTTTTATATCGAAAATCGTGCGAAATCGAGCCGAGTCGCTAGTACGTTATAAAATGTTGTTTACAGATTCTGAAATGTAAAAGGAAAGCCCACGTGTCAAAAGCAGGAGTGTCGCGTAACCGCACGCTGTGTGGCTCTGTGATGAGCCTGCTCTGGCATAGGCGATGACCGCACACACCCGCTGTTGTGGTGGCCCCACGATGCATGCTCTTTGTCATCGTGTGTGGCCTCCCCCGTATACTGACCTGCTCCTACAATCCACGCCCTTTGTCTTATTTATTACCTCGGATTTTACGACGTTATTGCCGCTTACCTCTAATTGCATCGAAGCGCCATAATGTTTTTACAGTGAGCCCGTGTTAATTGTGATTAAATCGTACCTGTCGAGAATGGATAATCTAAATAAAAATAAACGTGAGCCGGCGGGAACAGACAAGAGCCGGTGGTTAATTGAAACGGTTGCATGTAATTAGCGGGTAGGTGGGGGATTGCTCGCGGTTCGGTGCACGTCTTCATAATTTATCTCAATTAGTGCTGGGGCGACGTAATGAGCGGAAGGGCGGCGGACTTGCCAGCTACCGTTCTACTAGTTACCAGCACTTACTGGGTTTAGCGTTACGGAACAGTCGCAGGGTTCCTTGATTAAGATCTCAATTGCCTGTGATAGCGCGGTAAATAATGTTTAGAAATGTGATGACGTTTCGATAAAGCCGAGTGACTACGAGGCGGTCATTTGTCACGCTAAGAAATGGATTGTGTACAATCATGGTTGGGTGCTTATTTGTGAATTTCCTGATTTAACTGCTTAACAATATAATAATTGTGTTATTGACTGTCGGTTTTTTTAAACAGTTCATTTATAAGTTCTTTATGAATATTAAGTTATTAGGGTGCTACGCATTTAGTAGTCACGCAACGCTGCTGATCCTACGCCAAACTTAACAAATAGCATTACCATTCTGATTTAATTACTTTAGAAATATTAATTAATAAATTTATATTCGCTGTCCGTGTTACAACGTAACTATTCTTGTTAGTTCTCGCACATGGAGCAAGTATACGTAGAGATATGTAAAGTAGAATAGACGCTCGGTTACCATCGGGCCTTGTTTAACAATGCGGACAAACGATGTTCAGTGCAAGCAAGCAGCATATTGGTGTTGGTGTGCGGTGTAGTTGTGTCGATGGCGGTTCGACACGACGGCCGGCGAGGCGAACACGCGAGCCGGGCACGCAGCATGCATTCGCCGCACGTCCTCCTTCGTGCTTATCACACATTTACATATGCTTCGCCTGCTCGCGCCGTGTACGAGCATCGAAAATGTTTCATGAATAAATTTGTAATCCAATTTGGTCGTTAACTTCTGACTCGACAAACACGTCGACGTCGTTCCGCATCAAATAGAACGAAAGAAAAAAACTCCAAAACAAGCAACCGTAATCGAATCTAATAATCTTCGGTTCGCTTGAAGCGATTAATCAAAAAAATACGCAAGTCGCAGCCCTTTTTCGAGTTTCCTCGTTACGGACTAAGACGAGAATCATTAGGAATTAAATTTCCCCTTTCATTAGTCCCTCAACCCTCGTATAATTCCGGACGCGGAGCAATAACAATATAAATCCCCCGTCGCGCCGAGCGGGGGATTACGGCTTGTCTCGACCCTAATTTAGGGCTGCCCCCGCCCCGGATTAACGAAGTGGCGGAATCCGCTAGGGTTGTCGCGCAGTATAAACTTGTTACGTGTTTAATGTTTTATTGACGGGTGGTGAGGGAGCTCTCATTTAAATAACCGTGTGCCCGGTGCGACCGGCGACCCTTCCGCACGCCCGAACCCAACTGCCATTACCCTCATACCTTCATAATATCACTCAGCACCAATAACAACTTCTAGGTCGAACATTCTAACCCATAAAAATATAACAATGATGTACTTTCTTCGCTTAAATTCACAAATATTACTTTATCGAATACGCAAGCCCCATAAAAGCCTACATACACTTTTATTGTTATAGTCATCGTTTTGATCGTTTTGCCAGAGATTATCGTAGAATTTGTTTCAGTGCTTTCAAATGTGTAACACAGTGAGTCGGTGCGGCTTTTTATTTTTATATGGCGTCGTTATATTCAAAGGTCGGCAGACGACCTTAACTAAATTTTTGTGATGTTATGGCGTTAAGTGAATGGTTCGTTGAAGCGTAACAAATTGCTTAGAGCGGGTATTAATTTGTATCTAGCTAGAGGCATCGACATATTGTAGGCGGAGGAATCTCTGTGAGGGGAGCGAGAGGATTCGAACCCTCTTTGATTTAAACTAGGGGATCACAATTAAAGCGACTCTGCTTTGTCAACATGATTCACAATAGCGATACAATGTTTAATCACAATAACCGTATGACTCGAAACATTTTATTACATTTCTCAAAATTTCTTATCAAACAGAAATTCGCGAAACGGAACTAAACAGCTAATTTAACAACATCGATTTCCTAAACGAATTGCCTTTCATCACGACGAAACTCGAGTCGAGGTAATCTATTTAAGTTATTTTACAGAGCGAAGCCGCGTACCCACAACGTATTAAAATTTGCCTCGAAACCGCAAAGTAGACGCAAACACAAAATTAAAGTCGTCGACACTTAAGGGCTTCGTAGTTTGAAGGGGAGTTTCCGTGAAATTTCTCTCGGAATGTCGAAATGGCGGATGAGTTTCGCAAGTCAACTCAATTATCGTTTTAATTAAGGCGCCGTGCCACGTGACATTTGTTTGCGTGCGTGAAAGCGATCAGGGCGCCCCCCTCTCCCCTTCCACCCTCGCGTCTGCTCCTGTTAATTGTGCTAATTACTCCTGTAATGGAGCAAGGGGGCGGGAGAGATTGCTTATCGACGGCTTCTCCGGAATTTACTTTGTGTGATACAGATGCCTGAATTCGGGGTCAATATCATGTAATTTGTTGTCCACTTTGCCGCTTTAAGTCTATTGCGAGTGTTTAATAACACGGCTTTTACATAAACCGCTAAAAGCATACCCTCTTTCAGATAATTTTATAAGAGTGTATCGAAGGTTAGAATAAGTGCTAAATACGAATGGCGAAGGTTAACAAACAATGCAGTAATGAACATCAATTGCATTGGGCAAGTTTCCAACCGTATTTTGTTAGTGGCGTAGCGTACGGCTGAGTTTGCGCGGAGAGCGCTCATAACGCGAAGTGGTGAAGGCGGAGTAGCGGCATAATGGTTCTGCACTCAGGAACAGATTGCGCGCGCACGTTCACACGCGGAGCGACGAGCGGAGCGACCCAGACGGCCGAGAACATCTCGACAACCACCAGGCAATTTGGTTATTTGGGGTCGGCCATAAACCGATAGCGAGCGCAGTAAACGCAATCCTCTACTCGCGACTATAAACTTTACGAGTCACGTAAAAACGCGCTCGAAACGTCGACTCGCTACCATAAATTTATGCTAATGTATTCTTTATAGGAGTTTAATGTGTATTCAGAATTCCTCCATTATTTATGTATACGAATGAACCGGTAAAGTTAATTTTAAAGTCTCGTAGCGGGCCGCGGTTTACGCGATTGCGAGCGATTATTTTTTCAAACTCTATAGAGCGCTTTCGATGAGTTCTGATGCTCCATCCCAATTGTTTTTCATAGTTTATCGCTGCCACCGTCGGCATCAGCGGTATATTTAATAACGCGAGATGCTCAAATGGCTGAACTTTTATGCAGTATTGTTTTGTTAGCTATCTAAAGATCGTGAGCCATTACGATATTGCCTGTTATAAATTAGCGGTATAATGGGGCTTAAAAGTAAAATACGCCATAAAACTTTCGATGACAGTATCATAAAACGTAGTCGTATAAAATGGGTAGTCCCGATAAAAGCTGAAAACGTCGCGTGTAAATCACGTAACTTTTCAAAACTATTATGGCTGAAATATAGTCCGAACTCAATCTGTACATTTCCGAGCGGCGGGCGGTCTATTTATCTATTTCCCCCGCTTCCGCCCCTGAGCGTCCGGTTAACCGCCCCCCTTCCGGTTAACCGGGCGGCGGCGGCGGCGGCGCGGTGGCGGCACAGCGCGCGCGGCTAAACGGCTCGTCGCGTGACCGCAGACAATAAGCCCGGGCGGCGTTAACAGCGCGCTTGTGTGTTGCCACTTTATATGTTACGTCACAGTTTCTCACTCCCACGACCCTCCCCGCCCTGCGACCGGCACATGATTGTGTGCGCCAGGGATGCCATGCGACTATCTCATGCCTCGGGGCGACACCCGCGTGAATAGCTTCCTTCGGACATAGCTCAACTATAAACTTGAGGCAATGTGCCGAGAAATATTGTTGAAACTTCGCACATAACAGCGAAGATGGCAACAGTTGCTTTGTATTTTACAACTTGAGTGCTCGTGCATCTGCTTTCATTTCCACAATGACATTTTACTGTCTTCCTTGAATAAAACAAAGTAAACATAAATTCTAGTCTACTTTATTGAGAATGGTTGTTTACCTTAACTAAAGAAACTAAGTAAAGCGTGATTGGCAGCCCTATTTTCCAGTAGGTACTCGTGTTGTGGGAGCTTGTTCTTGGTAGGTAAGGTACCTACTTGTTTAGCCGGATTCATCCCGGACCACCTCTCCCGCTCAATTGCCTTTTTCTTAGATCGACCTGTGTAATGGGATAAGGTAAAGATTAGCTCTGTTCACTTTCTGTTGAAAAGGAAAAGGTTCTTTCGCGATACCCATACATTACTTCCTGGCTATAAATACAAAATTAAATTATCATCGTAAGTTTTGATATTTCCGGCAGCATTAAAATGAAAAACAATAATTTTAAAGCGGCTCATAAGCCAACCGCAAAATTGATGTTTAAAATGAACGGTTGGCGGCAAACTGCGCGCTATCCAGTGAACGACTCGTAAGCTCACATAAAATTCATCCAATCGAACCCAACACGTCGCATTACCAAGAGCCCGTACCTCTCTCGAATAGCGTCACTTGAATTTCGATGTTCTGTAGAGACCGAGTGATCGTAAAATTAGGGCCTCGAATACACGATCCCCTCGGGTATACCCAATACCTACACATACGAAACCGAAACCTATAGATACTAAAGTCTATCTACAGTGTATGGGTGACGTTCAGATCGTTCGAAGCACAGACATCGCTTTATGTTCCATTCCACACGACTTGTGCCAATAATAAAAGTTTATTGGCTACATCTCGCCTATCAAATATCCAATAACATCGGCCGCAATAAGCCGTGTCGACTTGTTTATCCTACAGAGTGATGGTTGTGGTGGTCTGGCAATGCTAACGTATAATGGGTAAGGAGCGAAAATAGAACAACCGCAGTTATGGCTCTTAAAGATTATTAAAGAGTGTCTGGTAACATGTCGAGTGGCGATAAACAGATGTGAGGATCTGGACGTAAAGTGTTATTGTGTAGCGCTGGCCAGGGAAGGCAGTAAGTCACCGCGGGTGGCGACAGGTCGACGCGCCGAGCAAATTAACAGCAGCTTTCCTCTCGCCTCTAACTTAGTGCCTCGTAAAATTAGGCCTGTTACACCACTCTAGGCGCTAGCGAGCCGTGCCTGCGGGAGCCCCCTCCCTGAGGAGCAGGATTAAGTCCGTGCAGTTTCTCATTCGGGAACAGTTAGGCGAGACACTCGGAATTCATGCTGAATACTGATATTCGCAACCCGTGAACTGCTTTTAAAATGCTTGTAATTTTAACAAACCGAATTCGCAATCGAATTGAATTTGCAATTTAATTAATATCTATCAATGCGGATAGCCTTTCTGGTCGAATGGTCACGAGTGCGAGCGTACACTTGAAATAGCATCCGTCTAACACACAACCAGCTGTAAGCACTCAACCGAAAATTGTTAAATCCGTAATATTCCGGTGCCGGTGTCTATAAAAGCGGATACCTACGAGTACGGAACGTAGGTACGTTATGTCAACACGGGTGGAATCAGTGAAGCGCAGGGCGGTCGTTCGTCACGTATATGATTATTTCATTAGTCCGTATTTGCGCGCTCATCCAAATGTTGCGGTCGGTCCTACCCCCCGTGCCCCCGCTCGCCCCTCTAGAGCGAGGGGGCGATGACCACTCCCGGAGCTAATCATGCGGTCAGTTTGTTCTGCCTCAGCGTGTTTTGATATTGATATTGACTGTAGAGCTCGCCTCGCTGCGTACCGATTTATTTGCGAACAATGATCGATTGATTGCTATAGGCACGTAAGCCCACCAGTAAACGTTTTGATTATGTTTACCTACATTTTACGTAGGTATTTGAAGTAACAATTTCCAATATTGGCAATTTCAATTGGTTTACGGTGTTATATGTAATGTTATATTGTTACAGAGAAATTCCATTTCGCCCGGGGAGAGGGAGAAGTATAGAACGCGGAGTCCAGCCGAGCCTGACCATAAGAAGTTAAAGAAAGAGGAGAAAGATATGGGTCATGAGCTGGTGGTGGACGATGCCAGCGAAGAGCCAACATCACCACATAATGGCGCTCCTTCACCGCGAGAAAACGGACTAGACAAAATGCAGCCCAAGAAGGAACATCCTCCGCACAGCCCTAGGTAATTACTGACATACCAAAGACATAAACAATGCACAATCATGGCCAAAATTTGCATCGCCTCAAAGCAAGGAACATTAGGTAAATATTTACGATCCTGTCCAATGTCTGAAATCCAAAGCTACATCAAAATAATTTACACGCAGCGCTCGTAATAGAATGCAACTCATTGACAAACGCAAAGCTGGATTTGCATTTACATTACTGCTAACCAACTTCGCTTCAAAAGCCGACTATAAATCTTTGAGCGCTGTCATGAAACCAAACCAAACATAATTACCCGTACCCGACCGACGACGACGACGCCCTTTAATAAACTATTACATTCATCATTTCATCACTCATTACGCCGAAGCCTCACACCTCAGAACGCTTTGTATCAGTATAGCTTTCGAAGTGTTAATTCGCTCGAATCGCTTCATCCCTTTAATTGAAGCCTTATTTATGTAAACTAGTTGTTCGTTTAGTTGTAAGGTCGCCGAACGACATGCGGCCAGTTCGAGACTAAAGTTAATCCGCCTCCTTGTTGAATCAATTACGAAATACGGACACGGCCGAGGCTCTCTAGTCCTATTAACAACAATTAGATTTGACGGCTTGATGGATACAGGCAGATAATCTTTGTAGTAAATTAAAGACAAGCCGCCTGAGTTGTTATCATAAAACTTTAGAGTCATTTTGGTTACTATGTAAACTAACCTTAACTTTGTTTTTAATTGACCTAAATAGGCTGGAGTAGTTAGCGAAGACAAGAAGGGTCTTCTTTGTAGCCACAGGATTAAAATTAAATATTTCTAACAATGTTTCTGTAAATTCCAGATCTGGCACATCAAGCAATGCATCGACACCGTCAGCAAAAAAGTTAGATGAGAAACCCAGCACACCGATCTCAAAGCCAGTGACGCCTACATCCGGAGCCAGCGGGGCCGGTTCAGCCGGTGCCCCTCTAAAGGCTGCAGTCAAGCCCCCAGCACTGCAGTACCCCTACTTGGGAAATGGAGCTCATGATGCATACGGCCTAGCAGGATACTCAGCCAGAGCAGCATTGGCGTATGAACCACTGCGTCCACCAATCGGACCGGCTGGCTTGGCACCCATACCCGGAGGCAAACCGTAAGTTTTATCGAAACATGTAGTCCAATTTAGAAATACTTCTTGTAAATTGTCGAAAAGAACATTGCTGCCAAGTGAACATCATGTAGTCCTTGTAACGAGAACAAGAACATTTTGCTGTAATTCGCAACTAACGATGATAACCTACATAAGTTGGCATGTACCCATGTCGTTCATCATGTCATGCATTCACGACGATGTAAAGCCAATTTGTAAATATGTCATACACATAAATACTTACTTTATAAGTATTAATATTTCCATATTTCTTGATTCCAGAGCATATTCATTCCATGTGTCGGCTGAGGGACAAATGCAGCCGGTCCCTTTTCCCCCTGATGCCCTCATGGGTCCCGGCATACCACGGCACGCGCGGCAAGTTTCAGCATTAGCTCATGGCGAAGTTGTCTGCGCGGTTACCGTATCTTCGCCAACCAAATACGTATACACCGGAGGCAAGGGATGTGTGAAAGTGTGGGACATCAGCCAGCCCAGCAAAGCTCCAGTCAGCCAACTGGATTGTTTGGTGAGTGGGTAACTGTCGTCGACTCTCTTTTTGGCATTTTATTTGGTTTTATACGACGGTATAATCTCCATTAACAAATTATCTGTGAGAGACTTTTAACTGAGCTTGTTTCTTTGTCTTCCGTAATGAAGATTAAAAATTAAAAATTTCACATGGCTCACTTCTCACAACTTATTGTTTCTGTAGATCAAACGTATAATTTTCCGCAATGCTTATGTTTCGGGTTTAATCTTTCCAGCAACGAGACAATTACATCAGATCAGTAAAGCTGCTTCCTGACGGACGCACTCTGATAGTGGGAGGCGAGGCGTCCAACCTGTCCATCTGGGACTTGGCGTCACCGACACCGAGGATCAAGGCGGAGCTCACATCCTCAGCCCCCGCCTGCTATGCTCTTGCCATTAGTCCAGACTCAAAGGTATGTATAAAATACCTTACAAAAAAGACTAGGGTTTACTACATCTCAATATTAATTGTAAAGTCCTGCCTTATAAATTTTAAAGTCCTGCCTCTACCATGCATTTAGATTAATGAAGTCTCTATATTTGTCAAATCTTACCCAACTCACTTTATTAAACGTGGGGATGTTGTGCCTCGACAAAAAAGGGCTAAGTTTCAGAACTTGCTCTAAAAACCTCAATGTAGTAAGGATATTTACAATAGAAATGTTCTTAATATGTGCATAATTATTTATAAGAAACCAGAAGAATTGAAGGATTTGAATGAAAACTTATTTAAGAAACAGTTAGATATTTGGTTACCTTCAAATTGTTTTTATAGTGTAAACGAATGCTTACATTTTAAGAAAATGAATTAATGATATTATAAACTTAATAAAAAAATGTATAATATTTGCGCACCTGCTTGCTGGTCGACTACATTGACATTACAAAGCTTTAAGATCTTGACATATAATTATTGTATTCTGCAAATAAACGATTTATTCTGATTCTGATTCATCTTCAGGATCAAAATCCATCTTATACTTCAAGCTCTTCCCCCTTAGGTGATTAGGATTTAACATTATATTTCATTAATTCAAAAGAAATATATTTAACAAACATAGCGATCCAAGAGATGACCCTTGACTAACCCGAAAATCACTTCACTAAAATGAAAGAATTTTCCCACTGCGTCCATGTCAACCGAAGAAAATCCTACAGTTCTTAGCAGCTGCAAGGGATAGTGGCGAATTATGAATGCCCCAGCTTCGGGGCTCAGCGAATAAATTGGCGATCACAATAGGCCTACCATGGCCGCAGTGACCCCCAAGCAACCCAAAGGAAAAAAATAAAAAAAATATATGACAACCGAATCCAAAGCTCATCTAAAATCATGTATTCCAGGTTTGCTTCAGCTGTTGTTCAGATGGCAACATAGCGGTGTGGGACTTGCACAACCAGACCCTGGTGCGCCAGTTCCAGGGCCACACGGACGGCGCCTCCTGTATAGACATCTCAGCCGACGGCACCAAGCTTTGGACCGGCGGGCTTGATAACACAGTGCGGTAAGTTGCTGTAATAATGCTGGACAATCTACACAGCATTATCTAGCCCCAAAACTAAGCAGAGCTTGTGTTATGGGTACTAGATGACTGATATACTTAGTACAATACATTACATAGATAGATTACAACTGAACAATAACATAAGAAAAAGAAATACTCATAAAAGTTGCGTAAAATTATCACGTTCGTAGTCTACGTTTGAAGACTTTTTCTGTCTCTTGGGTTTTATTAAATAGTTATTTTCGAAAACTAGTCTTTCTGTTTGGTGAAATCGGCCTTAACCTTAGCTTGCGTTTGGGTGCTGGGGGGTGCGACACAGTTTTAAACTTATGCGCTTTCCAGTGTTCCGTTTTATTTTAGTTATAGTACCTATGTTTTTGTTCATTCTAAATAAATAAATTTAAATTTATTCCAGATCTTGGGACCTGAGGGAAGGCAGACAACTACAACAACACGACTTCAGCTCACAGATATTCTCTTTAGGATATTGCCCAACAGGTAAATATTTTGCTTTTCCTCCATGAGTCTGGAAATCCTCACATTCGGGAACTATTGAAATGAAATGAAAGTTTATTTCTTTAGGCTTACAAATAAGCACTTAGACAAGTCATATTTTTATACTATTCATTATGTATTAATATTAATCTCATAGGGTTTTATGTGACACTAGCGGAATTTCCCGGCTTCGCACGGTTTTAGTACGAATCCCTAACTTTTTTTAAAACAATCAAACAAAAAATCAAACCTTTCCTCTTTAAAATATTAGTATAGATGAAAGAAGAGTGTCCCATTGCTAGGCAAACTTTTCTAAGTGGCCAGGTGTGAAAAGATCGCGTATCAAATCACTCGAAGTTAATATTCATTTACCTAGCCAGGGTATTCAAGGGTATTGGGTATTCAAGACTACAAATTAGTGTAGGAACTTAATTCTCCTCAAATCACCAAAGAGTATTTAAATCTACTAAATAGTACGAACCCATGTGAATTTAGTCTACGGCGGGAAAGATCTCCTACGTTTTTTTTTTTCACAGACTTTGAACGGATATTATTAAACACCATTCGTTCAACTTCTCTGTCTCCTTTCTATATTCAATTATTTGAACCGCATATATGTATTTGCTGCCACACATGTTCAATCTTGCATCCGTTATTTTGCTCTAGTTTTCGATATTGTATTACATTTTTATATTATTTATTTGTTTATAGACGAGCAGCCTGTCGCTGATATATCTATATCACTCGTTATTATTATTTACTAGCTGAACCCGCGTGGAAATCTATGTGTCAAATAGTTTATAAGCCTTCCTCTAGAATCACTCTTTCTATCAAAAAACCGCATCAAAATCCGTTTCGTTTTAAAGATCTCTAAGCATCCATAGGTAAGGACAGACAGACAGCAGGAAGCGCTTTTGTCTTATACTATGTAGTGATTTGTTAATAGACGAGCAGCCTGCTGATGTTTCTATATCACTCGTAATTATTATATATTTAATCCTCTCTTTCGTTTCCAGGCGAATGGCTAGCTGTAGGCATGGAAAACAGCAACGTGGAAGTCCTCCACGCAGTCAAGCCCGACAAATACCAGTTGCATCTTCACGAGTCATGCGTGTTGTCATTACGATTCGCTTCTTGCGGCAAGTGGTTCGTCTCTACGGGCAAGGATAACCTTCTGAACGCGTGGCGCACGCCTTATGGAGCTAGTATATTCCAGGTATTAAATCAAACTATTGCAATTAAGTTCTTTATGTGTAATTAATGATTAATTCATTTATTTCGGATTTACAACCCATAAAACATACATACAAAAATAATATAAATGTCAAAGTAAAATCTGATTTGACTAAATATATACTATAAGTACATAATGATATAATTTGATAAAACTAAAATATAATAGAAAATACCTGCTAACCTAAAAAGAAAACAAAATAATAGAAATGTCGTACCAATAATTAATGATTAAGTATTTTATTTTTAGTTCAAAATCGTTAATTTATTATATATTGTGTACATGTAATGACAAATAAATTATACATAATATATGTTTATATCTAAATCAATAAATAAACTACTATTTATAATATATTATAAAAAGAAAAACGACCATAAAAAACGACCACGGTCGTATAGTTTATTTATATTAAACATTATACAATAAATTACACACATAATTATGTATAAGAATTATCTAGTACTGATAAAACAAGCTCTGCTAAGTTTTCCAGTATTATTTATTTATTTAAATGATGAAATATTTCAAACATGTCCTTTTCCTTGATTACAGTCAAAGGAATCCTCATCAGTGCTGAGTTGCGACATATCCTCAGACGACAAGTACATAGTGACCGGCTCCGGAGACAAAAAGGCGACAGTCTACGAGGTCATCTACTAGTGACACAAAAGACAATTAAACAAGCGAACAAAATCAAGTGACAGTGTCGGGCCCTGCTTCCATTCGTCTTAGGAAGTTCAGTTCAGTTCTTTGAAATATCCTATAGATGAATGTAGTTCTTGGAACAGGGCCTAAGTGCAAGGAACTACTAGTGTTGAACGTTCCGGGAACGGAGAGAAGTGGTGATATAGATTTAGTGTATGTATAGAATATATCGGGAAGCCTGTATGTACTTATGCGACTTGTTTATATAGATTAGTGTGCGCGTTTTATGTTTATTTGTTGAGCGCCCGTAGTGTATGTTGGCAGCAGATCTCAGAATGATGATTTCGTTTCAATATTGTTGTAAAATGCTCGTATTAAAGAAAAAAATATGCGCAAACTCTATACTTTTGTTATTTATTTTGTTGTCCTATCCCAAGAAATCTAATGCTCATTATATTTAACATCCAACTACCTAAGAAAAAACTAGTAAAACTAACACAAACAAAGAAGATACTTTATGTATTAAATTTCCTGGTTTTATTATAAATAGTACAACCGTAGACGCTCTACGTACTACGATGTAGACGCTCTACGTACTACATCAGACGTCTCTCTACGTAGGTACTACATGTTTCTTTTTTTGTAATTTGTAGTTTTTATGGACCTTGTTGTCTTGAAATAAAGAATTTGAATTGAATTGAATGAACTACACTGTAGAGGCTATACATACTACTTATTTGCAACTGAAACAAACGAGCATAAATATATAGTAAATAAGAGTTAACTAAGGCATCCAGAATCAAGGCCGAGGCGATCGCGGCGTAAGAATTGATATGGCTATCGTGAGAGCTGGGGAAACCTACGAGAGGAAAAACAACTCTATGCATTTTGACGACCTCTATGGCGCGGCGGGTGAAGGTCCGCCTGCGACGCACAAGGTTTGGCGATTCCAATTCGAAATTTGTGTGTACGATCTGCATATAGTTCCGGGTGTTCTGGTCGTTATCTATGTATGTATAATTAAAAAAATATATTTTATGTAATGTATTGTATTATGTATATCAGTCATCTAGTACCCATAACACAAGGTCTGCTTACCTCGGGGATAGATGATGCTGTGTGAATTGTCCAGCATTATTTATTTCAAATACCACTGCGACCACCGATGTCATGATTATACTAACCAAACTGCCCTTGTTTTTAAAAAAAACATCTTAAAAATGATCACAGGATTACATAGATTTCAGACTTGGTTGGTGACTATTTTATATAGGTGTATATAATGGTTAACAATGACCTCCGCACTTGGCTAGTCCTGTTTGTCAGGGTATCGAATACATTGTCTGTTTACCATGATAATAGGAAAAAGGTAGTAAACACAGAAAGTTACGACCAAATAATATAAACAAATTAGAACTAGTATTAACAAATAAGCAAACTGCAGACAAGTGAACAAACATATCAGAAAACAAATAATTCAACAGAAAATTAAACTAAGTAGGTATTCCCGCCAAAAAATCCAAACAAACAAGTACCTATCAATAATTATTATCACCCAAAAAACACGTGAACAGATTTAAATTGAAATCCCAATTTGATAGCGGATGGATAATTCTACCCATGGGACAGAAACACGACGCCTGTTTATCATCAGCTTTGCTATTTTTCAGTCAGCGAAGCCAAAGCCATGTGCGTACTAATGACGACTTTATCAATATGTCGCCGAAATATTTAGAACTATCAAAATCCAGATGCATGGTAAAACACCGCTGATAAGAGATTGTACAGCCAACTATTTTGTGGATCGAATATGCGATGTGTAAAAACCTGAGTAGGTACTAACCTATGGATGCTAAATCGAGTTGCTTTTTTTTCTGATTCAAAAACGTAGGTTGCCAACTGCAACCGGTGTCTCTTGGAGACGAAAGGGTCTTCTAGATTTTTGTGATACGTCTTCGGCCACATCGTCAGTTACTTTCAGGAGAGATTATGGTCACTACACTATTCGCGATAAAAAAATACAAGAGTGCGTATAAAAACTTATTAAGACGGAAGAAGAAGAGAAGAGAAGACTCCATTTTGAATTATTTATTTTTTATAGCTAAGGATGTCGTGAATTCGCGATCGTATAAGAGAATGATGAAGGACAATTTTCCATCTAAATTACTTCAAACCTTTGAAATAATTTCTCAATATGTGCATTAGCGGGAAATTATACCCATAATTTTCATGGTAATGGGACTTAATCTGTGTTGTATGTTATTAATACACCGGGTCTTTGTTTGTGCTAAGTCCTAACTCAGTAGGTCATGTAACACCATGGTTTAGAAAATTTAAAAAGGGTTGATTCTCCATACAGCACGGTCAAACTTATAAAATCTTTAAAGTTTTTGAAAGTAGTCTTCGAGATTCTCTGGGGGGAATTCCCAACTGATCAGAGAATAAACGATGAGACTTAAATTTATATTTAAATATTGAGATAACAGAAAAATTTACATAAAATCAAAGTAGTTTATTCTATAGTTCTGTGAGTGCAATTGTGCATGTACCAAGGTACTATCTTTTATCTGGTAGGTAATTGGATCGGCGAGCCTGTCACAGACGCTGGTACTGCCAGCCACCGGCTAGTTATCGTGCCAATGCCCAATATACTTCATTACACGCAGTTTTAACTTTTTGGTAAGTGCGTAGCTTAGAAAATATAGACCTAAAATCCTTAATACCTTCAAGACGGCATAAAGTGGCACAAATTGGAAAACTCAGACGTTCAGTCAGCTTGGAAGATAAGTTATTTAATTTTTCTTCGGAGAAGGAATAAGCGAACTAAATGTGTGATAAATTCATAATACTTGGAATAAGATCACGTCGTGTTGTTTATTCTGTATAGTTGAACTAATTGCAAAGGTAGAACATTATCTTCCATGCTTATGATTACGCACAAACAAACAAACAACTATGTTTACATTATTTCACAGGAAGGAATCTACGCAATTTGTTGTGTAGGTAAGATTCATGGGGTTAACCCAATACTTTGTTTTCCACGATCGCCTGCGCAGAAAAAGAGTGGAATGGTAATGTACTGCTAATAACAGGCGCAGCTGCAGTAATAGTTAGTATATAAATTGATGTCGGTGCCAGATGCTGGCAGTGGCTGGTACCGCTCGCCGCCGATGCCGATAGCGCTGGCTAGACGTATGCTGCGTGTGTGTGACGCAACAGAAAAATACATGACATTATGTACAAAGGTTTTTAACATTGTAAATATTGTAACAACACAGATATTGACAGGTAGTAACAACAGCATCCTGAAAGTAATATCTAGTAAATATGACTGTCCAATACGAAACCACTGGGTGAAATTACGATTGAGTTATTTTGGTTTATTTTCTTCGTTGTAATTGTATTTTCCTTTTTTTAATTTTGTGTATGTGTTTTTTATGGACCTTTGTTGTCTGATACTAAAGAATTTGAATTGAATTGAATTGTAACTTAAGTCACCTATTATAAAAATACACAAGCAACGTTTCACTTTTTTGATGTTAGGGCGAAGTTATATTTCACTAAGAAGTAAAAATAAAATAAACTAGCTGATGCTCGCGGCTTCGCAAACGCTTTTCAAGTAGCCATGTCCGTCCCCGTGATACCATTTACTTTCCTATCAAATATAATAACTGCTACGTCATTGCCGCTACGTTCAAATGTTTAGGCGTAAAAAGGTTACAGACAAACAGAGTTACTTTCGATTTTTTTATATAACTATAAACTTTAGTAAAAGAAGCTGCTCCTTTAAGTCATGCAAAATTTTGGAAATAGAACCACTTACCGAAGTCACCGAAAGACAGTCAGTAATTTTGCATACATGTCACTGGAGATCAAGAATCTTTGAAATCAGCAGATTATTGAGGTCTGAAGAGAGCCATTTTTATCTCTCACTACACTCATTGACTGACTCATTCATCCAAACTTATAACTAACTTAAGAGACCTTAGCTCATATTCATTTTGACTTTGCTCAAGTTCACTCAAGCCACATTTACAAAGGGGAGAGGGAACAATGCACCCATATATGTATGTGTATCATGACGGCGAAAGAATCTCGGTTAGATGCTAAATGAGTATAATGAAACTGAACACCCCGTGGTTTCGCCCGCGTTGAAATCTGTGTCAAATGGTTTATAAACCTTAGTCTTGAATCAGTCTATCTATTAAAAAAACCGCATACATAGGGGCAGACAGACAGCGGGAAGCGCCTTTATTTTTTACTATGTAGTTTTTTTCTAGTTGTAGTTCTTTGTTTTATACCTAGCTAGAGGAAGCAATGCATGCAAGCAGTGGTCAAAGTAAGTAAATATAAACATTAAATTTCTTTAAAAAAAACCGGAAAGAATTATTGGCCTACATGTTTTCAAGTTTTTTCCTGGAGATTTTGTTTTGACGCGGATGTGGATTCTGCCTATCAGTATCGTTGGAAATGCCAGCTTGAACTTTAGTCGATTTGTCATCGGAGGAAGCAAATTAGAGACTTATTGGTATTTGAGTAATCGTAAATAAATTTTCGTTCTTCAAGTCTACAACAAACCTAAATTCTATTTTATTTTCTAGACACAAACTTGGGAGTATTTTGAAGTCTATTAGAGCCCCTTTTGAGTAATTTCGAATATCTATCTATAGGTATGTAATGTATTATGAATATCAGTCATCTAGTACCCATAACACAAGCTCTGCTTAGCTAGGAGCTAGATGGTGGTGGATTGTCTAGCATTATTTATTAATTAATTGAGGCAATTTCTACATGATGTTGAAGAACTTAGTAAAAAGTGGCTAATGAATAGTCCGTTATTATGTGACACATGCTGTATAAGAATTTTATCTCTGCTCCCTTATCGAGGGGAAGCTTTTGCAAAAATAACTAGTTGGTAGTTCCGGTTGTTTGTTATGGTTTTACCGATTACTCAACGTCAGTAGACATTTGTAGATAATAATTTGAAAACATTTAAATTATTCTGAAGATATTTATTTGTCTTGTTAATCTTGGTGTTTTGGGACACGGGGAAAGCTAGAGATAATTTAGAAATGTATGGAAAATATTCATACTAATATTATTAAAGCGAAATTAATTCTGTCTGTTTGGTACCTTTTGACGTATAACGGGTGATCGGATCTAAGTGAAATTTGGTAGTAGAGATGCTGACGGTATCCCGGGGACAGACATAGGCTTCTTTTTATGCGGAAAATCACGTGTAAAGCCGCGGGCAAGAGCTAGTATGTTATAAACAGAGCTTAACTTATGAATCTAGAGTCAATAAAGCGATTATGAGCATGTGACAAGTCCCATTTTCTTGAGACTGTCACACTCGATTAAGTCGTGAGTTTATTATTTATTATTGTATCGCTTACAAAGTTACATAGGTAAAAGAACTGTATGATATGCCGGTCAAAAGCCCGATAACAAAATGAATGATCGAAAGACTCAATAACAATTTTATAAATGGATCTCTTAATTGTTTACTATCATTTTAACTGTTCATAAGTGTCAGTAGGATTAAAAAATAAGCCAATAAACGTTGCTTACATTCCTAAACAAGACCTAAGTAATCATGGTAAAGCAGATCAAGCCATACTAACTCGTAATATAACCGATCTAAGTAGAGTTTTGTAAACGGCACTAAGCGATCGATAACAATGAGTTATTGCCTTTGTTAGAGCATAGATATGTTCACAGATTAGCTAGGAGTGTCGTGCATGGTGTTGGTGCGACACATGTGCGGATCCTGCGATAATCGGAGATCGTCGCGAGCGCCCGCGCCGGCCGTTATCACGAGCCGCGCTGTCCGGCCCCGGTCATCGAGACCACACTCACTCCATCCCTGGGACCCGACTACAACGGCTGTGTCATCCCAAAATAACAATCAATTGTCAATTCATATCACTAGCTCGTACAAAACTGGCAAACAAGAAGGCAATTGTGAGTTTTTTGATTTCCATTTGCTCTATATTTATATTTTAAATAATAAAAACGTTAATAACTTTCTAATGTGTTTTCCAGATTAACAATGTTTTGGGAAAGCAACAGTGTGATCCTGGAGGACGCGCTCCTCAACGACCAACTTCTGTTCGAGGTGTCGCCGGCTGAGAGCCTCATTAACTTTGAGCTGCCGACTTTGGATACAGACACAACTGCCGACTGGCAGCTCAATGATTTGGACATCAATTGTGATAGTTTCGTAATCGGTGTTAGTGATCTAAACAAGGAAGAAACCAATCAAGTTGACTCGCCGCCGAGTTTCGATTTCGAAGATTTGGACAGCAGCATATTAGACGAATATCTATTGGAAGCTTTCAACAGTGATATATCAAATGATATCCCTAATTCCGGGACCGATTCCCCGTGCAGTGGTGATTCAGTGTACGCTCTGGAAACGCATGATTATCTTCCCCTCCAAAAAGAATGGGACAATACACCGGAAGAGAGTGTGACGAAAGTGCAGACATTCGGCGAGCCGAAGTTTTGTCCGGAGCAAGGAGCATTCCGTTGTCCCGTTGAGGAGTGTGGCAAACTTTACGCTAAGGCTTCGCACGTCCGCGCGCATTTGCGACGTCACAGCGGGGAGAAGCCTTACCGGTGCACGTGGGGGGATTGCGCGTGGAGGTTCGCGCGGTCGGACGAGCTGGCGCGCCACCGTCGGAGTCACTCCGGGGACAAGCCCTACAGGTGCGGCGAATGTGGCAAGAAGTTCGCGCGCTCAGACCACCTCGCGAAGCACGGAAGAGTACACGCAAGACGCGCGGCCGCCGCTGCTGCAGCAGCTAGGCGCTCAACGCAGCATACCCACCGACGATCCACCAGAGGAATCTTGGTTTTATGATGCAGTTTTTATACTGTAGGTGCAAACAAGATTTGTGTTGTGCGGACTTTAACAGTGTTATTGACACTACTTGTAGCAAGATAGTTTTCTAACTTTCATGCTGGATACGATGATGAATGGATGAATAATAAGTCACGGCACTTCGTGTAGTGTAAGGTTCAATCTAACGATAATTACCTAAGTTGGTAGGTAGGTACTTAGTTGTATAAGCCAACTTATGAACACTTGGTGTAAGTTATAATAGTTTTAGGATAGTGTAAGTGATAGCAATAATGTATAGGTAAGATTATTTTGATTTAAAAACATTGGATTGACTTGTGTGACATTTATTTTATTTGAGGTTCTTCATTCTATGGGAAAATAAAAAGGAAGACTAACTTTAATACCATAGGATGAATCTTAGAATTATGATGCTAAGTGTAGTTTCGGAATGAGGTAGCTACAGTGGCGTTCATCATTAGGTTAATGTTCCCCCCTGTTAAGTTTCAATATTTTTTTAATGAATAGATACAGTTATATGTACCTAAGTAATGTACAGAGGCGTTCATCGTTAGGTTAAACCCCTGTTAAGTTTAAATTAAACATCTCAAAACAAAAATATTTGACAACTAGAATTTTCCTGTAAAGTGAAGATGGCAAGCTGTTGTAGGTATATAAAACCATAAATTTTATAATATAAAACCAAAACTGATGTAATTGCGAGACTTAGATCCAGCCAGACGCCAGAGCTTAGACTTAGGTCAGTTAACGAAGCACGCCACTGTAGGTACTTCAGGTAAGGTAAGATTATTTGGGTAGGTAAGGTAAGATATTGGATTCTGCAGTAGTTTTCGTGAAACTGTGTAGCAGACATTTCGCAACAGGTTAAGCCAAAGCTGTAGGTAGGTATAGATAGGCTTCCCTACCTATAATACATAGGTCTTTTCCTAACTAATTCTCCTACATAGCGTTGGGGTTAGCTTCCTTGATCAATCTCTTCCAATATGCTGTATCCTCGACATCGTCTTTGGAATCTTGACACTATCTTAGGTGTCTTCGTTAAAACTAGGTACCTACATAATTTAACCATGTCCTGGGCGAAAGTCCTGAGAGAGATCTGGACCTTCGCCCGGAAATGGATCTACTACAATTCTGACATGATTAGGCGGCCTTCCCTTCAAATACTCATACCAACCCAGATCTCTTTCCACAATGCCGGCGGCGATGTCACGCACGCCCTGGCTTCCTGACACGTATGTCAGTACCTACGCAATGAGTTGGTCTGAGTGTAAGCGGTGTAAGTGACAATACTTACACATAGGCCTATCATTACAGGATGGCACGCACGTTCTGCGGCCACGGCCCACGTTTCACTACCGTATGCACTTCACCTCAACAGCCTTTATTGGACCACTGCTGGACGCAGGCCTCCCGTTGATAAGCGCCTTATTGGCTTTTATCTCATGAGGATTTAATGAACATAATCTACCTGCTGGGCATGATGGTTGAGGATTGCAGTTCGGTGATAGAATTGTTTTGCAGAAGGCGCTGCTGCCCGCCAGTGGATATCCCTTAGTCACATCTTACAACACCCGCGGGAAGAGTTGGGGTAGATTCTAAGCCAAAGCCAGCTAATTAGGGCATAATATCGTATGATGGTTATATGTAGAACGTATATCTAAGTTTTGAGGAGCATTCTTTTGTCACAAGTAACACCGGTTCATCTTTCGCCATTTAAGCCAGATAGGTATAGCTTGGATAATGACAATGACTCGAGTATATACCTAGGTTTCTATACTCGAGTCATAATCATTATCCAATATTTGTAAACAACTCACAATCACAACAGAAACATCTAAAATATATTTTTGGCGTCAAGTACCTATGAAAAAGAATGGTCAGTGAGTTTCAGGGTCATGTTTACAAACAAAGTTTGGGTGGAGTAGGTTCATCTACTCTACTTGTAATCTTAGAGCTTGTAATAGAGTAGGTACGACCCCCGCTCGCTCAGGCGCGGTCGCATTTCAAGGTTTTGGCGAGCGGAGCAATATATAAAGCGAAAAAAGGATTTGTGGTGTAACACAAAAAGTGTTGATAATAATAAGTAGCAAGTATCCCTAAGCAACGGCGAGCATACCGAGCCGCGAGTTTTCTGGATTTTCGGGGAATAGGAAGCAAGAGCAAGCACGTATAATTTTTTTTTGTATAGGTGCTCTTGGTTACTTTACAGCGAAAAAAATTTTCACGTCTTTGTAGTGGCAGATAAAAGCTATACATAGATAATAATAACAGCGAAGCGGTAATATTTGAGTTTGGGAAGTCAAGTTAAGACGACGACGAGTAGAGGTAACTAAATCAAATAATGCCTGCGAGCGGAGCGACCCGCTACTTTTTTTTTTGCCGTGGGTAACCACAATACCCATGATTTTTAGCTAGATGCTAGGTAGGAATTTTCTTTTAAGTATGAACCTATATACCTACCTACCTCAAACGACGTTGTCGTCTTTAATAGGTTAGGTAGGTATACAAATAAGATGCACTAATGTTCTCATTGGCTACGTAAAGTAGGCAGCTCGATTGGCTACGTAAAGTAGGCTAGCTACAAAACCTACCTTCATAAATCGACTGCGAAGGAATGGAAGAATGGTCCCCATGCACGGCACAAGTTCATATAAGATTTTCGTTCGCGAAAATTTAAATCAAAAATATACAAATCCATCTATTAATTGACGTTGACATTCGGATGCTAAAGTCAAAGTCCATCGTTGATGAAAGATTATGGCACGCACGCACGACAGCACAACGAATATTGAATGAATGAATGATCAAACAAAATTGTTTATGGTATTATCCGACATATTTACAAAGGTAATTTTGTTGTTACTTTCCATTCTACATTGTAATCTTTTAAAATTTACAATCTTACAAATAGATACACGAATCAGTATTCAGTTCAAAAATCGTTCCGTCCGTCCGACAAAAATAAAAATGGTGGTTGAACATCAGAGTTATTTTCTCACCTTTCTCTAATAATTTTTAAGTATGAATTGAACAAGCCAAAAGGAATTTAGAGTGTATGACGAAACTATTGAACTTATAAAGTGTTCTAACGGCAATAAGATTTAACAGGTGCAATTTCGTGGTGCATTCGCGATAGTTGCGTGTGACAAATAACAGGTTGTCGGAGACTCGAAAAGAGACACCGATTTGTGTGAACTTTGTGTTTCGGTGTTGTTTTTACCTCGCTATACTCTTGGTAAGATCGCGGCTAAGTTATTTTGGACTAGTTGTGCAGTCACCAAAGTTAAATTATTGTATCAGCGAAACCAGTTCCTAGATGAAACGTTCAGAGCAAGTTGGACGAGTATTTTATTCAATCAGCATGTGACCCAAATCGAAGATTTCTCTTCTTTGTGTTTATATTATTTACTTCTATACATCGAAATTGTGTTGTGGTAACTCAAGGGACGGCGTAGTTGTGTCGGATGCAGTGCCGTAAATACAGGAGCTATATCTAAGAACTTGTCACGGTTGACTACCTGTTCTTCTCAGCGGGGGTCAGGTGAAAAGCTCCACATGTTCCTACTGCAGACAGCTTGCAGAACTGGGCAGACATTTTACAATTTCGGAAGACATGGACCAAACACAAACAATAGCAGTTATGCTGAGAGTTGCTAATGCTGCAAGAAAGAAATAGAAACAAATTTTAATAGGAAAAACAATGATGCACAATGGCTCTTCCTGAAAACCACAGATATATTGTGCAGGTCAGTTGGTTATATTTATTGTTCTCACTCTTCAGTTTACTTCTTTAACTTATTCTAACTTTGAATCAGTGTGAATTGATAAACAAATACCAAGCCACACAAAGTTTATAAAAACCTACAGATCAGTTATCAATCATTAACATTCCAAGTTGCAATCCTTTATAGCTCAGCTAAATCCTAATTTTGTGTATCAATAAAGACTTCTTACAAGAGCCTCAACAAAACTTAATTTTGACATCCAGGTATTTGTGGGTGCATTATCACCACATTATGAAGCCTTGTCGGTGGAGGCGTCCAAACAAACCAGCTCGGATGAAATAGTTAATTGTATCACAGAGAAGCTCAGCCTTACCGATGGCACCGGAGGACCTTATGAGCTGGCTGAGGTAAGTTTTATTATTTCCTTGTCTATTTCTCATTACTTATTCTGATCTTTTGTTCGTAATCAGCATGTGTACGGCTATCGGTTACTGCTAATCAGGCCTCCCCAAACAATAGGGGCTTTGCCGTAATCACCATGCTTGGTAGGCTTGCTAGGCTGATGATTGTATTGGAGGTGTTCAAACACAAAAGAATGCAGCTGCCCTTCCTTTGGGAGGTTCTGAGAGGACTCAAATTGAGCCGAAGTCTGCTCTTATGATATTTGAACGGATGGATTATTTCGCTGTGATATGTTGTTCAAATTTTTTGTTCAACTTCTCTAAAAAAAGTGTGAGTGTTTGTTGAGACAGCCTACTGAAAATTGTATAATTAACTCTGCTGTTGGTCAGTGTGCCATAAACAACATGAATATAAAAAAACCTTACAGAAACTAATTGGATATTTGAAATGTACAGGGTGGACCCACTGTACAGTACATCCATATAAAAATAATAATAAAAAACACATTTATTTTCCACTCACAAAAGGCCTCACAAAAATGTTCACCATTTATGATCTATATACACATTATTGACCTGTTTTGTGAGGGGCTGGTGCTTGAGGTAGGTTAATAAAACCTGTATTATAAATAAGTCACCAGTAAAAATACTTCTTAAAGATTCCTATCACTCACCTCCTTATACTCTCTCTGTCTGTCACAAGCATATAAATATTGTTTTCTCCCAAATGTATGGGACAAAAATATTAACAGTTTCACTAATATTTCATATACATATAAATAGAAAGAAACTCCATTTATAAATGAAATATTAGTTCAAGATTCATGCAGATTAAATACAATTTATGAGAACAGTAAAACATACAAAAACAATAATGTAAGAATAATTACCATTACTGATAAGTATGTATCACTGACAGTGTTTATAATGACAATTACTTTTTTTGCTACCGTCTGAGTCAGTCTTGAGATGATTACTTCCTATGACTGACCATGTGTAGTATGCCAATTTAAGGATACACAAGTCGACGGCTCGATCTCGTCGGTAGGCGAGGCCTAAATGTATGTTATCTCACCTGACATAATAGTTATCAGGGGGACACCTGCGTCCAGCTGTGGACCAACATAGGCTGTTGCTCAATGCTAGGCTAAAATGCACTATGATTCAATCCTAAAACTATAACCGCGTAAAAAATGTGAACAAATAAGAAAAATTATTGAGTGTATCTTTTAAAAATAAATTTATTTCAATTCAACCTATTAATAACTAAACTACGTCGGAACGGGCTTTTAGAGATTTCATTCTCTATATTATATCATTTATTTGCGCTCAAAATATGGCTAAAATCAATGTTGAAATACAAAAGATTAGAAGCTTGTATTTTTCAAATGAATACTTTTTTACGATTTTGGATGTATACAAATCATAGATAAAGACGAGATAAATTAATATTGGTCTTAAGTTTTGGATGAAAATGAAAAATGAAAATGAAAAGTTTTTATTTCTTTAAGCTTACAAATAAGCACTTAGACAGGTCATATTTATACTATTCATTATTATCAATTAAATTATTTTATAGTTCACTTCAATTTTTTGTCCACCAGTGGAAGAAGTGAGAAGAAACCACTAGTATGTTCATAAATAACTTATGTGTCTAGTACATTTGATTTGCTTATCTGTAAGTTGGTAGATTTTGAGTTGGAGCAAAACTCGTTCCAAGCTTTTTTATCTTCTAGGTAATCTGATATTTTGTAATAAGCTTTTTTACAAAGAATATGTTTCACAATTTTTTTAAATTTGTTTATTGATAATTTTTGCAACTCATTTGGAGTTTTGTTGTAGAAGCGTATACATTGCCCTTTAAAAGATACATTTATCTTGTGTAGCCTAGTTGTGGGCACAGCGAGTTTATTCTTATTTCTAGTATTTATATTATGTATATGGTCAACATCAAACAGTGTCGTAGTTACCCTTCCGCGTTTGTATGGAAATATGAGAGACTTGTTTGACCATAAGGGCTCTTTTCCTGTCATGCGGATTACCGCCCGAATGCGGGCCACCCGAAACCTATAATTTCATATAGCTTTGTCCTGTCACGCAAGCCAACACGCACGCGGATCACAGATTGGCTGGTGCAGTTATAGGTTTCGGGTGTTATAGGTCGCGGACCAAATCCAAACGCGAGCGGAAATCCGCATGACGGAAAAGACCCATATAGGTATATGCTCCTTTAAAACTTTATTTTATTAAAAAGTTAATTGAATCATGTAACATTCGTCTGAATCATCGTACAGTCATACAAATAATTGGGGAAGTTTTTTCTTTTTGTTATAATACAAAAAAATCAAGTAAGCATTTTTTAGGAATATTCTTAAACTGTCATCCATCATCTTTCTTCAACTTTATTGCTGTAAACACAAATACTAAAATCGCAATTATTATACTGGTCAGTGTTATAATTACTGAAACATTATACATATTCATGGCCCATACACATGTCTCAGGTGGCATCTAATAGCATTGAACTGCTTGCAAACTGGATTATTATTATCTCTTACGCAATAAGGTTCAAAATCCATTGATCGCCTGGAAATGGGAACATGTAGGCATACTTTGATGTAAACATAACTGAAAAACAAGGATATTAGCGTGATTTTCCTGTATTAGGTGGTGGGGGACACCATTAGCGGCGAATGCAAGGAGAGGCGACTCGGTCCTGACGAATCGCCTGTTGGAGTCATGTTGTTGTGGCCCAATAATAGAACGGCCAGCAACAGCACCGGCCAATTTTACAGGTGAGTACCCACACCTTATTATCACAGCTGTAAAGTTGTAAATCTTTCAACATCCCATTAAATTGTCCCAGTTTCAAAGTGAGCGGATCTAGTTTGTTTATTTTTTATTGGCTTGTTTGCAGTGACTTTGAGATTTTATGGATAGTAGATTAAGTTGTCTTTTTGTGGATTCTGTAGAACAAGATAAAGCAGATCTTGTTACGTAAATAACTCATTGTTTATATTCTAGTAGACTCGATTTCGTGTCAGAGCGCAGGTCAATGTTAAAGACCCTGACCTTTCACTCTGGATGTGATACAACACAAATAAAATTAATAAATTATGTTGGACAATCCACACAGCATCATCTAGCCCAAGCTAAGCAGAGCTTATGTTATTGGCACTAGATGACTGATAAACTTAATACAATACATAACAGAGATCGATATTTTTTATTATAAATAGAAAATAATAAATATGTTGATTTTAATACAGAAAAACTGTGATTAGGCCTATGTCCAGCTGTGGACTAACATAGGCTGATGATGATGAAACTGTGATTAATAATAAAGACTGTAAATACTGTATTTATGGTTTAATTTTAGACATACGGTTAATTTTCCTTAACAATGTACATAACATTAACAACTTTACAAATCAAATCAGGTTGTGTTAATATACATATAATTATCTTGCGGCCAGTCTTAGTACGCGATATAAGTACTACATACCTTCGCGCGTCTAACCTTGCCTGCACACCTGCAAGACTACCTGTACAACTACTAACATCCATTCATTAGTGACCTGTCACCGTAATACTACGAGTATTTGCTCCTATTGATCGTTCGGATGATTCTCTTTTTTTCTTCTTGCAGTGTTGATTACAAACTATTTTGTACTTATACTATATCCTTGTTAGTAGAGTTAACATTCATAATTAATTAACAATGCAACTATTGAGTCTTAATAAGTTGCAAGTACCTACTTGTAAGTGTTGTTTAATTTGTAATAAATAATTGACGTAAGCGGAGATGGAATCGATACAATGCGTATCAAGCAGACGGGTTCGCAGAAAATCAACTATGTATGTTGCTAGAAATGTTGAAGGGCTGTAGTAGTTGTGCAGTGATTGGGGATAATGTCCCTCTGAGAGCGGGCGCGGGCAGTGGCATGACTCACTCTTCCTGCCGCGGCGGCGCGATAACACGTCTCCATCCTGCCAATCAAACTGAAACATCGCCGTCCGATCTAATATGCTCTCACAAATACCGACACCAGTAAATATTTACATTTCGACATCACAAACATGACGCAGAAGTATAACTATTTTAAGATTCTTCTTAACCAAATGACCGCAACTCGGCTATCACTATAGCTCGTGTTTACATTCCAGGTTTTATCTCCGCGAAAAAATCACAGACGAGCCATGGATGGAGAACTTTTCCGTGGACCCGCAGCTGATCAAGGATTACTTCCAGCGGTTCCTCTACCAGCCCAAGGACCGGGAGTACCCGGACCTGTGCCAGCTCCCGGAGCTTAACGAACAGACGCTGCTCGATAACCTGAAGGCACGGTTTACCGCCGGCTACATTTACACCTACGTCGGATCCATACTGATAGCTCTCAACCCGTTCAAGTTCTACCCGATATACAACCCTAAGTATGTGAAGCTATATCAGAACAAGCGGATCGGCTCCAGCTTGCCGCCTCACATATTCGCCGTCGCTGACGCAGCCTACCAATGCATGCTGCGGGAACGGACCAACCAGTGCATAGTCATCAGCGGGGAGAGCGGTTCCGGGAAAACAGAGAGCACTAACTTTCTCCTTCACCATCTGACAGCGCTCAGTCAGAAGGGCTCTCACGGCAGCGGTGTCGAGCAGACCATCCTAAGTGCCGGTCCAGTGCTCGAAGCTTTCGGCAACGCGAAAACGGCCCACAACAACAATTCTAGTCGATTCGGCAAGTTTATACAAGTTAATTACAAGGAAAATGGAATGGTTCACGGCGCAGTTGTACAGAAATATCTCCTGGAGAAATCGCGGATATGCAGCCAAGGTCGGAACGAGAGGAACTATCATGTGTTTTACTATCTGTTGGCGGGTGCTTCGGAAGCGGAGAAGGAACAGTTGCATTTGCTTAGTGTCGAAAAGTATAATTATTTATCGAGAACTGGGTGTAGTGAAGTGCCGGGTGTGGACGAACAATATGAGTTCTCTAGGTTGAAGCAGTCTATGGAAATGGTGGGGTTCACCATGGACAAACAACGGAGGCTGTTCGCAGTGCTCTCCGCTGTACTCCTTCTGGGTAAGTGTATCTCACTTAAGTGGCTATAAGCACTTGTTTTATAAGTTCATAAGCGCTTTGTTGAAGTATCGACATATCGGCTGATAAAGATTAGGCCCAACATAAACCTCGATAACGTTATCGGGCAACATATCGAAAAATAACAACTGTGAATTGTGCTTGTATGTTAATTGAGAGATAAACTGTGTGTTTATCTTGCATAGATTATTTGACACGAATTCAATTTCTAGTTGGAATGACATGTATTATCCACCTGCGCGAAGATTGTTACATTTATAAATTCTTATCTATCTGGAGTGTTCTATTCTTTGCTTATCTGTATACATTGTATATACTCTTACCAAATTAATAAATAATGCTAGACAATTCACACAACATTATCTAGCATCAAGCTAAGCAGATCTAGTGTTATGGTTACTAGATAACTGATTTACATAATACAATACATACATAGTTTTTTTTATTATATATAGATAAAGACCAGAACACCCGGAACTGATCTACAGATCGTACAAATATTTGTCCCGAGGAGGGAATCGAACCCGCAACCTCTACGTCGCAGGCGGACCTTCGCCCACCGCGCCACTGAGGTCGTCTATACCGCCAACAACATCCCAACTTATTTTTCGTTGGTTTTATGACACAGTTTAAGCAAGCCGTAAAACAAAATGTATCGCCCGTACGGCCGTACCCAATTACGTCTGTTACTTTCTATGACAGTGTTTATGCTAGGGTTTGGTACTAAATCTGTCGCCGCAATTCTGCACTGTGCTAATTTGTTTATAGCATGCTTTATATCGGAATACATACAACGATTCCAGTTATCACATCTGGAATAATAGATTTGTTTACACTTCAAACTGTTGCTTCAAACTAATGTTTTGCCAATATTAAGAACTAAGTCAAGTCACATGGACAATATGGATGACCAACTAGAAGCTAGGAACTCGTCGCCCGAATTTGAGTTCATTGGTTTAACCTAAAACTGGTACGACATAAAGCAATATTTGTACCATTGACTATCCTGTTCAATGTGGCTGTTTTACCCTAATAGTAAATCTTGTTGTGATAAATGATACTAGGACCGCACTATGGTAGTATGGTTTTGTGCCGGCCTACAGGGGTAGGCGCGGTGGTTTGATGGGTCCGCAGTTCAATTTCAAATTTCAAAATTCAGCATTTTGTCCGGACGGGAATCGAACCAGCGACCTTCTGCGTCACATGCGGCCCACAGCGACACAGAGGTCGTCGTTAAATATCATGGGGGCTAATCTTACTGTAATTTTTAGGTAACGTGGAGTTCCAACCGCACAGAAAGTCGTACCACCACGACGAAGCGGTGGGAGTGAAGAACCCTGAAGTGGTCTCGCAGATATCTTCTCTGCTGCGAGTGAAGCAAGAGACATTGATGGCGGCGCTAACCACCAGACGACCTAGAGCGTCTGGGGAAACCATTCTCATTTATAACAAGTGGGTATAATATACAAACTAGATCATCTTTCGCAAATGTAAACAGGTGGATATTTTTTTCTCGTACCACCACGACGAAGCTGTGGGCGTGAAGAACCCTGAAGTGGTCTCGCAGATTCGCTGCTGCGAGTCAAGCAAGAGATATTGATGGCAGCGCTAACCACCAGACGACCTAGAGCGTCTTTGGAAAACATTCTCATTTATAAAATGTGGGTATCACTCACTACATAGTATAAAACAAAGTCGCTTCCCGCTGTCTGTCTGTTCCTGTGTATGCTTAGATCTTTAAAACTACGCATCGGATTGGAATGCTATTTTTAATAGATAGAGTGATTCAAGAGGAAGGTTTATAAACCATTTGACACATAGATTTCCACGCGGGCGAAGGCGCGGGGCGCAGCTAGTACTATACAAAGTAGATCATCTTGGCAAATGTATGGGGCGGATGATTTTTTCTATGTCTATACTCCGATTCAAAAACCTGGATATTTTTGTATACAAAGGCTAGAGGTATACAAAAACCCAAGGAATATTGGTGGAAAATATTTAACGACATCGGTATCATCAAAGCGTAGCACGTAAGCTCGAAACTATTTTTGGTTTTGAAAGCTTTTATTTATCATCTAACGCATTCTCTGCCAATCGCGGCGCATTTTTATTATACATAGAAAACGACCAGAACACCCAGAACTGCTGATCGTACAAACATTTGTCCCGAGGCGGGAATCGAACCCGCAACGTCCTGTATCGCAGGCAGATCTTCGCCCACCGCGCCACAGAGGTCATCAAATCTAAGACAATGATGGTATATATAAAAAGTAATGGAAAGTTATGTTCTTTTATTTGTTTTCCAGATTGCCAGAAGCAATAGCAACGCGAGACGCGGTCGCGAAGTGCCTCTACGGAGCTCTTTTCGACTGGATCGTGATGCAAGTTAACCACGCGTTGCTTTCCAAGAAGGACACGCTGCGGGAACACCAGGGTAACAGCATAGGTATGTTTATTTATATTTAAAACTTGATTGCACTACAAAGGGTACATAGGGTGGGCTTAATGCCGAGACGTTTTCTACCTGCCCACCAGCAAAACCATATATATCTTTACTAGTTTCTGCCAGCGGCCTTCGCACGCGTTGTTTCTATGGAAACGTTGAATAAGATCTATAGTTTACGTTTTTTTGGGTCAATAAATTATCTTTCTCTCTATCTCTCACTTTAAAAGTTGTTTGTATCCCATGGGAACTGATTCTATATAGGAGGATATTCTATATACCGATTCTATGCCCAATTTCAGCCCGATTCGGCTAGGAGTTTCAGCGTGAATCTATCCGGGTATTGATGGATACCCGGATAGGTTCACACTGAAACTCCAAACATTCGCATTTTAAATATTAGTGTGATACTTTTGGTATATTCCATTTTGTTATGATATGACGTTAGCGACGGGCTAGTGGCCTTCAAGAAATAAACATATGATCAAAAGCACGTCTGAAAATTTACAGAAGATGACGTTAAATAAATTAAGATTTCCAACGAAATCTATCTTTACTAAAACACTACTACTAAATGACTAATCTAGGGATTCTCGCCTGTGAAATTTGAGGAGATACAAAAATAGTACAGAACGTAATTTTCTAATAGCCCCAAGCTAAGCAGAGCTTGTGTTATGGTTACTAGATGACAGATAAACATAACACAATACATTACATAGGTATATACTTTTTATTATACATAGAAAAACAGCTCGTTAACTTCAGAAGAAACATCTGGAACGTTTACTTTCTTGTGTAACTAGCGTAATTTGTTTGTGGTTGAGGTGTGGAGCTAACTGCTCGCCGTGTCAACACTGGAGTACCTCCAAATTGGCATAATGCAATTGCACGGGGACTTTTCCTCCGAACCTAGAAACTTCACTGAGCTGTTTTCGTGCGAACACTAACTTTGATTCGCGTTATGATTCGTAAAGGTCGTAAATCAAAAACGGAATTCCGTATTCCACTTTATTTTTAGCTAGTTCCTTGCCCGCGGCTTCGCACGAATTCAATAGAAACTTTGATTTTGTCAATCCCGTCCGTCCATGGGATTTATTTATATATGATAAAAGGTAGCTTATTCCAGGTCTACAACCTTCAGCTCGATCTGTTCAGAAGATTTCGCCTGAAGAAGTAACAAACATTCAACCATCCACTCATATATCCAAACTTTCAATTTGTAATACTAGTGTGACTCTATTTACAGCCAACATCGATCGATCCAGGTGTTTAAGGTGTGCCATTAAATTATACGTTCGTAAAAATTCGTTTTCGTGCGTAACATTACTTTCTATAGCGTTAAGAATGACGTGCAAAACTCGTAAATCAACAATAAGTCAGTCTTCCTACATCATTTTAAACAACACGCTACATCAACATCGTATCAGCATAAATAAATAATTAATGCAGGATTATTCACACAGCAGATATTTTGGGTACTAGAAAACTGGTATACCTAATACATAACCAACATTATATAGATAGGTATAGCATACTACCATAGCTGAATAATTTTCCCTCCAAACGTCTCGTAACAAGTAGTTATCCCGTGCCCCATTCTATTCATCGACTGAATCCACGCGACCTCTAAGATCTCAGATTAACGAAAGACCAGCGCTGGCTAGGTCTCTTACGGGGCTTACCCAGCATTATGCCGAGTTAAAGCCTTTATATAACAACTCTATACATGCATGTACCTTTTCTATGTTTGTGTCATATGTTGTTATATAAATAAAATAAATATAAATAATGCTGGACAATTCACACAGCATTATCTAGCCCCATGGTAAGCAGAGCTTGTGTTATGGGTACTAGATAACTGATATACATAATACAATACATTACATAGATAGATATTTTTTATTATACATAGAACACGACCAGAACACCCGAAACAAATATCTGCAGATCGTACACACATTTGTTCCGAGGTGGGAATCGAACCCGCAACCTCTTGCGTCGCAGGCGGACCTTCGCCCACCGCGCCACATCGGTCGTCAAATATATATACATATATATAAATAAATTTATTTCTATTATATTCTATATATACATTTATTTCAGGTGTCCTCGACATATTCGGTTTCGAAGACTTCGGTCCAAGCAACAGTTTCGAACAGCTATGCATCAACTACGCTAACGAACACCTGCAGTACTATTTCAACCAACACGTGTTCAAATACGAGCAAGAGGAGTATAGAAGGGAAGGGATCCGGTGGACGGATATCGGATTTTCGGATAATACAGGGTGCTTGCAGTTGATTGAGGGGAAACTTAACGGATTGCTGCCGCTTTTGGATGATCAGTGCAAGTGAGTACCTATAAATTATTTTGGGTTTTAATTCTAAAGATTATCATTTTTTATTATTAATTCCATGATCTCGGGCTATAAAGTGACCCGGTCATTTGGAGGGCTTGCGTGGGGACGAAGCCAACAGCACAGAGGCCCTTTGAGAGAGTTAATCTAAAGGCGAGGGCTGCACATAACGGTCATCAGCCATTATTTATTATTAGTTTGGAGAACAGAGTGCCCCTCCTTCCTTTCTTTTTCTGCAAGAAGAGTCTTGCCCTATTAAATATAAGAAAAAGCGTCATTTCTGTATAAATTAATGATAAAAAATATTAATTTCAGCTTTCCTTGGGCGACGAACGAAACGATCTTACAAAAGTTCAACTCAGCGCATGAAAACAACCAATTCTATGAAAAGCCACAGCGTCGGGAGCCGGCCTTTGTCGTCGTTCACTATGCAGGCAAAGTAAAATACCAGGTAAATACTCATTCTAAACAAAAGTTCAAATCTAAAAGTACAGTAATTTTACAATGTGATAACCAAGCTTTCTGCTTGGTGAAATCGGCCTTAACCGTATTCTGTTTTTGGGCGCTGCTGGGAGGTGCGACACAGTTTTGAACTTACGGGCTTTTTTCCAATGTTCCGTGGTATTTTAGTTAAATTATGTTTTGTTCATTCTAAATAAATTAATTGAAATTGAATGGTCGTGTAGAATTTGCACCACTTTGCACCACCCAACTCTTACTATGTTTGTCGTAAGAGGAGAATAAGTATATCCACAGCGTCTCCTGTCCTATTTTACCGCCTAACTGTGATCCCAATTGCATGCCCAGCATGGAAATTATGGGCACGTGGTCCCCCATTTAAAAAGCCAATAGTAATAATAGGCGCTCAGGGGAAGGCCTGCGTCCAGCTGTGAACAAGTTTAGGTTATAGATGTACTCATTCACTTCCACAAACCTTGCTGTTAATTTTATTCTTAGACGGGCTACAAATGTAACTTAGAAATTGGCTCTAGAGATAAGAATGTAAATTCATGTGTTCACAATGTGTAAAACTAAACACTTAGCACTATTAAAGCTAGCTATAAACAGAACACCTAACTATTTATCTTTATAATAAAAAATATATCTATCAATTTAATGTATTTTATTAAGTATGATATTAATATTATATTAAAATCTTAGCGCCGCCGTATCTAAAGGATTTTATAAAACTAGAAAGTTAAGACCTGTAAGATTCTGCGCCGCTTTTATTAACTGTTATTTATTAAACTCTGGATAGTTATCCATTAGCAGTTCACACTACCACAACCTGTTTCGATTTAGTGCAATATGGATGATATTCTGTAAACTTTTCTAATTAAATATTCTATCATACTTACAACTTTTAAAAGTGCAACCGATTACTTTCTAGGTGACAGCGATGCGTGAAAAGAACCTCGACTCAATGAGGCCGGACATTGTGAGCGTGCTGAAGAATTCCTCCCTAGCTTTCGTAAGAGAGTTGGTCGGCGTCGATCCAGTCGCGGTGTTCCGATGGGCAATCGTACGGGCGTTTTTTAGGTACGCTTTCATTAGAAAAGTATATTTCTCCAGGATTTCCACGGCTCGGTAAACGTAGTGAAGGATGCCGTTCGACCAGGTGGGATGAAGACCTGCGAAAGACTGCAGGTAAATTCTGGATGGGTCAAGCTGAAGACAGGCGCTATGGCGCTCATTAAGGGAGGCCTATGTCCAGCAGTGGACTAAGGCTGATGATGATGATGATAATTACTCCAGAATCTGAGATATTATTTTAAAACAAAACTAAGTACATTGATAAATTCCACCAGAACAGCGTCTATCATGGCCATCTATACTTGTACAACTGCTTCGTGTCCATCCCAAGGTTTTCTGGAAGAGATCGCTCTTAGCGATAACGCCGCCCATTGTGCATATGTTTTCTCTTTTTTCCTGTATTTTCTTGGTGTGCAATAAAGAGTAATAATTTTCTTTCGACTTCATTGAGAAATTTTAGGCGCTTTAAACCAACATTTACATAAACTCGATAAAAAAGTAGGGCATATAAATAAACTCCATGGAAAGAATACATGCGAAACTGTTTATTGAACAAATACGTGATTATTATAGTTTCGTTGAGATGTTTTTAAATATTCTTGCAGAGGATACTTTGCCTTTCTCGAGGCTGGTAGAAGACATCGCTTCCAAAGAATAGAAGGCCCATCGAAACTGCCGCGCGCTTCTATCCACGCTCCCAACGACAGCATAATTAGGTGAGTTTCCGCTTTGTTGAATTGAAATGAACTTTATTGTAATGTAATTGTGACCATTATGCATTATGATCCAATGACGCTTATGAAAATGTATTCACTAACATAAAGAATATTGTAATGTAACTGAGAGGCATGAGATAGGAGTGAGTTAAGATTGGAAATTATACATGGTGTCTCAAAAAGGTTCGACTATTTTGAGAGTGAGCGAGACGCAAAGGAAGCGGGGTGGAGGTGAGGGAGAGGTAGAGTTTGAAAGAACATGTGCTTACATGTTTAGTTGCCACGATTCAATGTTACGTGGAATGCATTGAAGCACGCGAGGATAATGGCATTACTAGGGGTTTCTCCAATATGGCGTAATCCATAATAAAGTCAATAACCCACGAACACGAATGAGCGATCGATTGTTCTCAAAATACAACGACAACTAAAAATGTAAGAACAGATCTTTCAATCGCTTCCACTCCCTCACCTTCACTTTTTTGTGTCTCGTTCACTCTCAAAATAGAGACTACCTGTATTTGACATGATGTGTATTGTATTGTATATTTATAGAACATCATGGCAAGATTTTGAATAATAAAATTTAGAAATCAATTCTGTAACTAAATTGGTTTCCAAGTTTGGTAAAGTTGATTCTTGCAATGAATACTTTTATTGAAATATAATTAATGTTAGCTTTGCAAGCAACGTTATGTGACGTAATAAATTTGTGTCTTGTTGCTCAGCCAACTGGTGACAGTATCATCAATCAATCTAGCAATCAACCGCATTGCGTAAGTCACCGATAATTACGGCATGCTTACTGTATGTTCTATGTGCACTCAAAGCATGGACGTCTACGTTCCTAGATCTATATCACCCCCTGTGGCGTCTTTGCAAAAATCTGCTTAGTTTAAAACTCTAATCCTAAGTAAAACTCGCTATAGATTCGTGTCTATTAGCTCTAGAACCACATCGCCTTCAGCATGCCTTATTTTTAGTTGGATATTCTTTTCATTAATTTTGTTATCGTCTTCCTTTCTCACTCGACATGGGGTTAGTAGAACACCGAACCGAGCGGCCGGTAAAGCTCAGACGCCGACTCGTGCACTCAGCGATAGTAAGCAAAGGACAGACATCCATTCGCCGAACTCTGCGCGCGTCGGTGGGAAAGGGACAAAGAGTTACAGAATCGCCGAGACTAGAACGCGTCGCGTCGAGCGTGAAGAGAGATTTGACGACACGGACGTTATGCAGCGAGCCAGCCAGATCGTTATGTACGTGAAATGTGCATCAGAACATGTGAAATGCTCTGTCTCTGTCTCGCACGCCATATTCATCAAACAATACACTCCAAAAAATTCGTACAAGCGACAGCTGTTTTCATCAATCTCGAAATTTCAAATAAGATCAAAAAACTTTTTATGGCTTATTCTAAAACAAAATTCTGTTACTAAATTCATTTAAAACGGGATATTTACCATGATTAGATTTTTGATATATCCAATATTTCGGCACAGTTTCGTTTAAAATGACTTTAGTGTTAATAACCATAAAAGGTTCAAAAGTTTTAAAATTCTGTTAAATGATACTTGTTTGATGAATTAGCGTTATCCGGTTGGGGTCTCTAGCTCTTCTCTATCACGGTGTTGGCAATGGGTGTTTTTAATTTTCTGCGCAATTTTCTCTCGTTTTATGTTGTCATTGTGTTGTCTTTCATTGTTCAGTACTGTCCTTCGGCTAAGCTTACTACTTTTGCTTTTTATGTTGCATTGTCTGCTAGCTTATGCGGCGATTTTATACAGCACTTATTTGGGTAATTAGTGATTTACTTTATTTTCTCTGGATACACCTTATTTCGTAGAATTTACTCGTAGGCTCTAGAAAGACGGCCTGCATTTCAACTACACTCCCACTGAAAATCTGGCATTGTTTGAATGCAGTTAGCGTTGCTGCTATTTTTTCGGTCAAATACAACCTGAGTATCATTAAAACAAGGGTGAATATGTATCTTCTAGGCATTGGTGATACATGGTTGGCCACATCTTCACTTTCCATCAGGTGAGAGTGTGGTCAAACAAAGGTGTATTGACTATTAGGCGAGCAGGAAGGCTACGACGCTAATTAACATATAACGTAACGCGCGTTATTTTAGCGTGGATAACGCCTTTTCATGCGTTATTGACGTTAAAAAGCGCCTTATGTGTTAAATAGCGTGGTAGCCTTGCAGTTCCAACGACTTTACACTGGAACAGCTCGCCATCTGCACACCGACTGCAATCGGGCTGCACTGTTGGTTTGCATTTGGTTTGAAATGCAGTCATCTGTCTAGAGCCTTATCTTCTTTTCTATTTTAAACAAAATTAGATACTCGTACAGCATGATAGAAATACACGAGTTGCTATGTAAATCTTAGGTGTTGGCTAATAAAATGTTGTTCCTCGAGAGATCAGACTTCCTGATTTCCTACCAAACTGGTCTTATATCCAGCAAAATACTCCCAGTAAGTCCCAGTTATCAAGATTACGTCAACATTTTAATAATCTCTCGAGAACAACGTATCAGGCCCTGTCTCTACATAAACATGTCTAACTCCACAGGAAGAACAAATCGTTCAGGCCTCGTGAGCGAGCGAAGAAAGGTCTCAAAAACTTGCAAAGCGTTAAAACTCTAGCGGGTAGAACCGCCGCGCCCACAGGCAAGCGGAAACAACCGCAAACGGTCGCCGCTCAATTCCAACACTCGTTGGCGGCGCTGATGGAGACGTTGAACCAAGCCAACCCTTTTTTCATCAGGTATTTTGCTACACTTGAAGATCATAAAGTCTGTCGCTATTTTTAGCCAGCCTTGAAAAAATAATTATCATATATATAATTTGCATTCCACATAGAAAAAGTGTTTCTTTTGAAAACTAGTTACACAGGAAACGATACGATTTACAGAAGAAAAAATACACAAAAATATTAAAATAATCAAGCCTCCACAATTTTTCAGATGTATAAAATCAAATAGCGATAAAGTTCCTCACGTGTTCGACGAAGAGACAGTCCAACGCCAGCTCCGGTACACCGGCATGTTAGAAACTGTTAGAATCCGGCAAGCGGGCTACAACGTGCGGCTAACGTACGAAGAGTTTATACAGTTGTATAGGATACTGCTGCCGAAGGGATTGTTGAGCTCGCAATCTGACGTCAGGCATTTCTTGGCGACTTTGAACTTGGACAGGGATAACTATCAATTAGGTAAGTGGTTGTACTTTTTGTTAAACTGAAAAAATGAATGTTCGTAGAAGCAAAAAATCTTATTCGATCCTGCTGACTGCTTATACAAGGTAGTCCTAAAGCTATATCAAGTCTGTATCTACACAATATCAGCTCAATCCGTTCAGTAGTATTGGCGTGAAGATATAACAAATAAGATGCCACCTAAGCATCCAAATTGTCACATATAAGCTTCTGTCAAAGCTGTGCGTCACGGATCCGCTTCGGATCCCACATCCCGTATATTTGCGTTTGACGCTGAGTTTTATAATATAAGTATGATGTGATATGCGTCTCTCAATCTTTCAAATTGAACTATACTTTGTATCTATAAATGAGAATATACCAGTACCCATATATTACCAGCTTTACCAAGTCAAACTTTATTCTAGGTACTACAAAAATCTTCATGCGTGAAAGCGAGCAAACGAAGCTGGAGTATCGGCTTCACCAGCAGATAATGGCGTCCATCATCACGATACAGCGGTGGTTCCGCGCGGTGCTTGAGAGGCGACGGTTCCTATCGCTTAGGAGGGCGGCAGTTGTTATACAATATCATTGCAGGTATAAAAAACACGCAATATAAACCTAAACTAATGATCTTTCATAGATGTGAAGAGACAATGATCATAGTTATGGAAGCTGATGGGATGCCAGTCGCAAAAACATGCTGTCCCTTTCATATAGACTGAAATGAGAAAGACTGGAGAACTGCACATTAAAGCAGTTTTCTTTTTGTGTAATTGTTTATGCAAGCAACAGATCAGCAGATCTCAGAGTTTGGTTGACAATAGTATTGAGACGTGATCGTGGCGTGATTTTTATATGGGAGTTGCGTAGTTCCCGGTCTACACGATAGAGGCGCTGTACCAAATGTTACAGAAAAATGAGACGTCTCGATACTATGGACAAACTCTGGCTCTGAATAGAGCTATAGCTCTAATAGTTTTATCCAGAAAAATGTTTTTTGTCTTTGCTGGTTTTTCCAGTGTACTTCACATAACAGCCAGTTATATGTCTAATATTACCAAGTGTCATAAATCCTTATTTATATTTTTCTTCCATCTTTCCCAACACTGGCGTTTGTAATTTTTTTTTGGCGCCATTTAGAACTCTAACTAAAACAACTACTTCAACGTATTTAGTAGTAAGTTAAGTCATGATTAAAATATGTAACTAGTTAAGTAATATAGTTCTAATTAAGTGTTTGTTTTAATTAAGTCTTATTTTTGTTTTGTTAATTCCAGAAGTGGTTGTTTTGTTAATTTAAGTTTCTTCACTGTTACTAAGTCAACCGACATAAACATTGTTAAAAGGTTGTAAAATCTGAATAAAAAAAAAACGCTATTTATTTTTTGTGCAGACAATGGTTCCATGCGCGAAACGATGCCGCCCTCAAAGTCCAAACCTGGTTCCGAGCCATCAGAGGTCGTCAGTGGTACAACAAGTTCTGCAAAGGTCTTATAGCGTTCCAAGCGCTGTCTAGAGGGTATCTACTTAGGAGAAGAACGTTACCTGAACTCAGGAATCGACTGTCGCATGTCTTGAGGGATAAAACTGAGGTATGTTAATTGAGTATTAAATATACTAAGGTGTTTATTACCGAATATGCTAAAATATCTAAAGAAACCCCTACTACATGGTGCGGTACTAATTCACCTTTTTTCTCCCACAAAATAATCCACAATTCTATCATAGTTATTTTGTTTCAATGTTTTGTTTGTTATGTTCCTTGGATGTTTACATGGTTTGTGCGTTTTACATTTGCAATATATGTTATATTTATACTTCTATACATAATGTTCACTATCTTTCGATTTTTTTGTGTAACCTTCGATCAGGTATCCGCCGTCTCCTCCGCCGCGGATGCCTTGATCGAATCGATCTTTATAAAAAATACATTATACAGCCGAATATAGAATCTCCTACTTTTTCGAAGTCGGCAAGAACAAATCAAGTAAACTTGACTCCCACCATAACAGTCAATCAAAAGCATCCGCATTTGAAACTCTTGTAGTTATTTATTTATTAATTTATAAATTAAAACCACAGCCCTTAATAATTAAAATTGACTTAATAACTAAACAAAAGGCCAATACAGGATTTACTTTATATTATATGTAAGTTATGTGATTGTTATGGAAGTATTGAAAGTTATTGAAACTTAAAATGGAATACTTGCGACGATGACCCTAAACGATGTTTCAAGCTAACTCCCATCACCCCATAGTTCAATGTTTTGCGTGTGTTATTGACAGCATGATGGCATACAGATAGCTGACGACGAAGTGTTCACGCGGCGGGACCAGGCTGCGGACAGGAAGTCGTGTATAGATAAGCAATTGTGAGTAACAGCTTTGTTATTATCCTTATTGCTGGAACGTCGATGCCGGTCATTACTTCAGCATAAAAGGATTTAGACGTTTGTTTAATTAGTTCCCGTAAGTCATAGTTTAATATTTCCCGTTTTATTTGAGCAACAGAGACATTACATGCCATTTCTCTCAATTTGTACACCGTAATCGGTAAAACATGTTTGAGTAGAGAGTGTAAGTTAATAAGATGTTATAAACCATTAGGTAGGTACTACCTGTTTGTAAAATCTTATTAACATAATGTGTTTTTGCTAATAATTTATCTTTATCTTTACCCGTTAGTTAGTTTAATAGTTTTCGTACGCAATCTAACACTAACATTGATCATCACTTCCTGAGCAACCGAGTGGTACACAATTGGAATGGGCTTCCTGAAGAAGTTGTAATAGCTGCCTCTGTGAACAGCTTCAAAGAGACAAACTAATGTAGTGAAAAACAAAAGCACTGTGATATAAACTTATCAGATCTCAGCAGCTCGTTCGTCTATAACTAAACAATAATAATTATTATTCCTGTTACCGGGTAAGCTACTTCATAGTTAAGACCCTCGATTAAGCATAAATAAAACGTATGTTAGGGTCTCGGTCTTCTATAACAAAGGGACTTCTATAACAGATTACAATCAGTGTTATAAAGTAACATTTAAAAATTTAGGGACTGAAAATCAGATTTTCTAGGTACAGGTACAGGTAGCAAACATAGTACAGACTTCGTTATTTAGTTTATTCATCCTTTCTAGTTGTATATGGAGTGACACTGTCCTAAATCACTTCTGAGCTCGTATATCACAGGTTCGACTAAGAAGTAATGAGATTCTACTGCGAAATACTGATTTATATTGTCTACTTGCAGGGAAATGATCCTACAACTAGATTCCGAAAAGTCAAGACAGTTGAGGCCAACGCAATCACTGCCAATCTCATCAGAGTAAGTTTATTTGTATTATATCTAGAGAATTGGAAATTGGTTTTTATTTTCATGCTAATAAAATGTATTCTTCTTTGCAGTTTGAAGAATGTATTAGACTACACAATATACGCACTGCAAAAGAAGCAAGATAGGATATTGAAAGAGCAAAACGTAGCTAAGCTGCCGCTCAAACCTACTAGTTCCTCAAGGTAAATATGATGCACTAGATATTTATTATTATTATCAAGAACCTGTATTATCCCACTAAAAGGCAAAGGCCTCACTTTCCACCTACCATTCTTCTCTACTGATGGCCATTTGAGGCCACTAGAAAACCTTTTTGTACTATTTCTCGGTTCTTGAATTCTAGTTATTTCGTTGTAAAAAAAAGTATGTTAAAATCAAACATATTGGCGGAAAATATTTTACGACTAGTATCTGAGCAAATCACAGACGTACAAAACGATTCTTGTTTTTAATAATTTTCATCATTTTATTTATCTTTCGTTCATTATCAAATTCAAACCTGAAACACAGCGTGTGTTCAATTATGCGTTGTCAAAGTTTTTGTTTTTAGTTATTACCTTGTTGTTTTCTATTATTCCTATCTGTTTTGTCATTTTCATTCATAAATTAGTATTGCGACATAAAATAAGATTCTAGAACTGTGTATATGATTAGTTTATTTCTAAAAAAGGATAGATAAAAAACACTTTCTTATACCACACAATACAGAAATATATACTTAGAATAGAGAACGTATAAAACTGAAAATCCCTTGTTTTATTTCCAGCCAAGAATCAAGTAAATCTCTATCCCCGGACACAAACCAATGGAACTCCAGTACAAGCAAATACCCTCAGCAGGCTGTGTCAATGCCAAATAAGATCACGCCTGAAGACCTCGCGAATGAATTCCTATGGCTGACGATAGACCAGAGCTATCTCATGGCGAACAAAATGGACAAGGTGAGTGTGTTCTACCCGAAAAAAGGAGGACGTGCTATTTTCGAATGTATGTTTTTTGTAAGTGAGTTCGTCGATTATTCCGTCATTTATGGACCGATTTTTATTGATATTAAATTTTTATTCACGAGATGTATTTATCCAGAAAAAAATTTAAAACTTAGGGAGAAGAAGTGTGTTCTAATTTTTTTTAAACAATCATACTATAATAATTACCTATGTTGCAGTAATTTTGTGGATAGTGAATAGATATAAGATCTTCGATCTTCGATCTGCGATCTTCTTTCGCAAGAAATTTATGTAGAGTCGAATACACGGTCTACTTTGTTGCGAAACCTGAAGAGAATTCCAGAAAATTCTGTGATTAATATTAATGATCCGAAAACCTTACAAAGAAATTACAATCTATTTAATGCCTATTAGAACAACAACAAAACTCTGAATCAAATCATCAGCTTTAAAATTATCATAAAACTTCCATTGTTCTTTTCTGTTGTAAAAAAAAATATCTATCTATATATGTAATGTATGGTTTTATGTATATCAGTCATCTAGTACCCATAACACAATCTCTGCTTAGCTTGGGGCTAGATGATGCTATTTGGATTGTCTAGCATTATTTATTTATTTATATCTTTTTTCATAGAAATGCGAGAAAGAGCTAGCGGAACTAGTGGAACTGATGAGCACCAGTGAAGAGTACCTCCGGCGTTTCGGCAAATGGAAGCCCGGGGATAGCGGCCCGGAAACCAACAAGAGCACTTCTAAGTAAGTCATCCTGTTCAGACCTTGGAAAGTAGGTTATTAAGTTCATGCTTACTTACAATAAACGACTCGATGTTACTATGATCAGTTTTTGTTATGTTTCCAGTCTATTCTAAGAACTGTTGTGCGTAAGCACGGTCGACGATAGTATGACTCGGTAAACGTAGTGTAGGATGCCCTCCGGCCAGGTGGGATGACGACCTGCGAAAGACTGCAGGTAGATGCTGGATGCGTCAAGCTGAAGACAGGGCGCTATTCCGCTCATTTGGGGAGGACTATATCTAGCTGTGGATTAACATAGGCTGATGATGATGATTAGGCATCGTCGCGACAAGTATTGTATAGATCCTTATGTAATTTAGTTGACACCTGTTTTTTCGCCGTAAAAATATACTCTATTCTCTTTACAGGAAAAGTTCCCCACAAACGTACCGTCGCTCCGCGTCCACCGCTGGGTTAGTGTCCCTGCCTCCCGTGCGGCGCGACCCGCGCACCCACGAGCCTGTCAGCGCAGCGCCATCCAACTCCAGTCTAGACACAGGTAACTGTCATGGATAACTTCTTCGTAACGCTGCTAGGCTACCACGCTATTAAGCAAAAAACGTAACGCGCGTTATCACCGTTATTACGCTAATTTTAGCGTAAATAACGCCTTTTCACGAGTATTTACGCTAAAATGTGTTTTCACACGCGTTATTAATAACAGCAATTATGGTAACACAGCTATATACTCGTTTCTTTCCGAACTTGGCTAAAAGCGTCAGCCAAGTTTGGAAAATCGCGTGTCTCAACAGCAAATAAGTATGCCATTGTTTACATAATTGCACAGATATCTATAATTAAAGCATTTGCATTTATTGCCTTTGTTAAAATCTTCAAATAACGTGCAAGAACCCACGATTACCCCTTGGGTTTCGAAACAGGTAGCGCTAATGTGTTTTTTATCATTCTAAAATCTGTTAACAGTTTGTTTTGTCTCTCGTTAAATAATTTGTTATGGGAACTTGTGATAACTAATTAGCCTAATCACTTATGTCGAGTACTTGCAGTAAATAATATTTGTGAAACGTCCCCATACAGTTTGAAGACATTTTATCTTATTAACAACTGTGTCGTTAAGGTTGAAGGATGTCTGAATTAGTTGGGATGGCTGAATTAGTTATTACTGTGCGTAGGAAAGAGAATATCGAAAAGTGCATCGTATTGTTCGGCGCGCTTGCTATATTAATCCTGATAGCTATGGGTTATTTGGTGATATGTTTGAAATTGCTGTTTTACTGTTGCGGTACGTACCATATCAACAAAAATTACGAGCTATTTCGTAATGTTTTGTGTAAAACCTAAACTCAAACTAAACGCAAACAAGTTTTCACTCACAAAATACAAAACTTTTGCCTGATTTAGCGCACGTGGCCTTCTAGGAGATACTCCCCGTGGGCAGCGGCTGTAATTGAAGTGACTGGGCAGTGAACATGTTAATAATTGTTGTTGTTAAGCACTAGTTCAGTTATATTTACAAGCTACGAGTGGAAACTGTAGTTAGATTTATTTTCTCTAGTCTGTGTTCTATTTGTACCTTCTAAATATAGGCTTTTTGTTTACCAAATAAATAAAATAATATTAAAATAAAATAAGTAAATATCTCTCAACTCAATCAACATATCTTAATTTAGCCTGCCTTGTTCCAGCATACGAAACAGCATCCCGCGCCATATCCTCAGCGAGCGGAGCGTCCGACCCGCCCGCGCCCCCCGCCCGCGCCGCTCGACGCTCACCCCGCCGCTCCCCTCGACATCCTCCACCTGATCTAGTAGTGGACACCACGAGACAACTGCTAGAGGACGAACGAGTTCAGACAAGGTTAGCATCCTTTAGCGACTCGGCAAACGTAGTGTAGGACGCCCTCCGGCTCCGGCTCTGGGCAGATGCTGGATGCGGCAAACTGAAATCAGGGCGCTTTGGCGCTCATTAGGGGACGCCTAAAATACAACAGTGGACTATTATAGGTTGATGATGATCATGATAGAAAAAAAAATTACCAAAAGTAATTCGGAAATCATGGTGCCCCATTTTTATATTCTTGCTTATAATGTTTGTATAATTTATGTGATATTGTGAACCAAATAAAAATGACCTTACGTATAAATATAATAACAGGACTAGGCAGCAGTCCAAGTGCAATGGCGCCGGATTATGAAGAGTGCCACCCCTGATATGACATCGTGAACGACCTCTTTGTGAAGATGACGAAAGAAGAACTTCTTTTTTTTTGTATAACAAAGCATTTCACAAACTCCTCTCGGCTCGAAACTTGACACTTATTTTAATCATCTTTCTTTTTCCAGAGTAAAACTGCCAATAGAAGAAGCCATTCGAGTAAACAGTAGTGTAACTAGCTCGCTACGTCGCCGCAACTCCGACCCCGCGCCGGGCGACTTGCGCCCTATAGCGATCGACCCGCGCTCCGCCGGCTTCATCGGACAGACTGAGAATGGACTGTTTAGGATCGCTGGACATAGGTATGTCTCCTATTAAAAGTAAATTAATAAGGCTGGCTGGACAATTCACACAGCAAATAAGCACCGAGCATAGCAAAATTTTTGCTAAGCAGAGTTTGTGGCGTCATCACAATCGGCCTATCACCCAAAGATAAAAAAAGCTAAGCAGAATGTATCTTAGTAAACAGATTTTCTTCGTAAAATAAGGTGACAATAGAACACAAAAGAGAGCCTGAAGAGTTTTTTTAACACCATGTATCAAAATGCTAACATACCTAAAAATCGAAAAACCTATTACGGCCGCGCGACTTCCCTTTGAGCGAGAAAACGCGCGACCTGTCGCGTGGGTGGGTTTTGGCAGCAGCCACGCACTTAATTTTTGATTGAAAGTATGAAATATCTCATAATTTGTTTTTTTTTTACAAATAGTGATGCGTTTCCATCGGCTCGAAAAAAATGCGTGACTATCGATAAGTTCGATATTTGTCGTCCTGACAGATACGTGTCTATGGAAAATTGTATCCTTTCATTAATTCAGAAATACTAAATGCGTAACCGGAGTATAACAGCCGCTATTGCTCATTACAACCGTTTTCATCGATTCACTCGTCGCGTCTTCGCCACTTACTCATATATCCAACTTAGTATACATGACTTTCAGTTGCATGATTCCGACTGTTCTTTGTCCACAGGTTTCGCAAAGGCACGCGGTTCGCGAAAGCCGACAAATGCGTGTATTGCCAAGAAGCGATTGACGCGTTCGTCACGCAAGGACAACGCTGCATCGACTGCAAACAACTCTATCACACTAAATGTATACAGAACAAGGGCGTGATAAACATGCCTTGTACCAGTACAGCCAACAGAGGGCGACACAAGAACAGGTTAGTTCAAACAGAGGATAGAGGCGGGTTTGAAGGTAGCACCAGAAATATAGGTTAGACAATAGGTAGAATTACCTGGAAGAGATCGCTTCTAAGCTATAAGGCCGCCCATTGTACTTGCCGCATGTAATGTACTTTTGTAATGATCTGTATCTGGTGTACAACAACGTATTTTTGTATTGTATTGTACAATGGTAACCATAGGTAATATAAAAGGTACATAATGCTGTGTGCCACCTTTGATATATACTACAGAATTATAAAATAAATATGCCATCCCTTTCTTAAAGACCGCAAATGAAGCATTTACCTAAAACAGATAAATATTTTACCACTGTTTTCGGCTAACTTCACATAGTAGCAGTTCAATGCACCAAGCAGTCCTATACAAAAAAAAACAATACTTATATTTTGCAAGCAAACAAAGTCTACAAACTGATCACACTATATAAATTTATCTTTCAGGAAACGAATCATACCCAATCAAAACAATCTACTAGACCTTTCAAAAGGCTCCGCAAGCTCGAATTTCAACCTAACAGGCACGTCGGAGTTTATGGACCGGACCGATAAGATTATATCGGACGGTACTGAGCTGCAGGCGATGCAGAATTTTATCACGGAGAAGATCTATCAGATGGAGTCCAATGAGAACAAGAAGCAATCGGAAGTGAGTATGAGTACTCTACTTAAGTCCTCTCACAGTAGCTTTTTATTGTAGCATCATCCAGCATATTTATTTATTCTCCAACCAAAACGAGGGGTTTTATAACTATGATAAGATTATGTAAATGACTAACAATCTAAATTGCAGTGGTACAGGGTGTATGTACTAACTTAGACTAAAATTAAATCTTTAGCTACCAACCCTATGTATGAATTGGCAATAAATAAATGAAATGTATGTATGGTGTGTCTGTGCCGTAAGCCTCGTGGCTCTTAAACACAAACCAATACGTATAATTTTTTTTGTTTGATTGGCGACTTGACTGAGCCTGTTCTTAGCTCCGATTCAAAATCGGTGTTGCCATTCAAATTCAAAATAATATTTACGTCTGTGGTTTTAGAATTTTTGCAAAACTAACCAATCACATGACTAATATCTTTTCCACCAACAGGTCGACAGGGTATTCAAACACGCACTACAAGAGTTCAAAGAGAATCTCGTAGCATCCTACAGCATAGTGGAAACGCGCGGCTCCGCACTCAAATACAAGGATCTAATCGGGAATTTCTTGCACGTGATGGAAACAGTTTGCGCGAGGGAAGGATCGACTTTGTCTATCACTATGGGGGTGAATGCGTTTCGCGGATTCATGGACGAGTTTATGAGTCAGCATGATACTGATAAGGCGCGGACGAAAAGGAAAAAGGATAAGAAACGCAAGGTAAATCAAGAAAGAAAGAAAGACAATTATTTATTAGACACAAACATAACACACAAACAAATTAAGTTACAGGAATATAAGACTACTTAGTACTTACGTAAAACACGTAGGTAACACAGACAAAACAAAAAAGTGAGCTAACACAGAAAAAATCGGTGTTTTTTCTTTTAAGCAAAAGCTAATTCTAAATAATTACTTGCTTTTTGTATATTAGGATTATTTTACTTTGTATTAGTTTTAGCACCTGTCATTCTTAGATATTATCTTTAAGCTTTGGTTGCCTGGAAGAAATCGCTTTAACAGAACGCCGGTTTAGCGTACATTTGTTCAGAAACTATTGGTAAACAAACATCTCTCTTTCTTACACTTAGAGTACATTTTTCAACAAATAGTAACGAGGGTCTTTCTGACAAGGATCCTTGATAAGGCAGACAGTGTACTGTACAGGATCTTTAACTAAACACACGAAAGGTTAAGCTATAAGGCTGCCCATTCGTGTACGTAATATAACTAAATGTTAATATATGTTAAATGAATACAGGACTATCTATCTATCTAGATCTTGTCATAGAGGTTTACATAAAGAATATTTTCAGGTGGACGATCCAATACAATACAAGGGCCACGCGTTCGTGCTATCTATGATCAACATTCCTACTGAGTGCGAGATTTGCAAGACTTTCTTCATGTGGCCGATTGAACGGTCGCTTATCTGTCAAACCTGCAAGCTTGCTTCACACAAGAAATGCTATACTAAGGTATGTTCGGAACATTTGTGTGTACGATCTGCAGATATTTGTTCCGGGTGTTCTGGTCGTTTTCTATGTATAATAAAAAATATCTATCTATGTAATGTATTGTATTATGTATATCAGTTATCATTACATAAGCCCCAGTTACCCATAACACAAGCTCTGCTTACCATGGGGCTAGATAATGCTGTGTGAATTGTCCAGCATTATTTATTTATTTATTATTTATGTTGGAAATCCTTCGACTATAAATACAACAAGCCTAATTCCCTAGGCTTATTGGCTGGCAATTGTTAACCTACCGGCTAAGGCCTACCCGCTACTCAGAGCTAAGTCCAAACGAGTGTAATTTTTACGTGTGCAAATATTTCTTTGCAGGTTTCAACAGTATGCAGAAACAACAGCGCCTCAGCGTCAATCGTAGGCGCAGTGGACGCGGGCGGCAGGGAACAGTTTGGAGTGTACCAGCGAAGAGGAAAGGTGTTTGGGGTGCCTCTGACTGAGCTACCAACGCGCGATAGCAATATACCTATAGTAGTGGATAGGCTGATCATAACCATTGAGATGGTTGGGCTGTATACGGAGGGATTGTATAGAAAGAGTGGCCTTAGTTCTAAGGTAAGGATGCGTGATGATTATTATAAGTTTTCACAATGTATTCTCTTAAATGTCGAAAATCGCGAAAGCATAGAGCTGCCATTGTAATTCCTGGACTGAAATAGATAAATGCTCAGATTGCTAATAACATTACAATTAGATTGCTAAATTTCATCTAATTGGATTGCAACCAAACTAAAACTATTCAAACAAGTGCTTCTTGTAATCTATTTATATTTAGATTTTATTTAACAACTTCGCAGCCAGCCGATAAATTGGCACTTATCTTATATGGCAGTTTTGCGGCCTCGTTCGGATTCATAGTCAAACACAAAACACACGTTCACTAGGCGAATTTGCGAGACTGGCACCCCGCGCTCGATGCTCATCCCCCAAAATCATCGCAGAGTTAGCAGCGAAGTTGTTAATAGACGAGGTCATCCGTCGAGTTCTTGTATGTGTTCTTGAGCTATAATTGTAAAAATCAGCGCAGCCGTTGATAATGGTTAAAATAATATCATCGTGGTTCTTTATGGATTTTTTGTAAAAGTAGCTTGTTATGTCCAGTTTGCGCTGGCAAATGATTTCAATACATATTAACAGATTGTAATACGAAGTATGTCTACTTTATTCTAGGTTCGCGAGCTCAGACAACTACTAGACGATCGGCCAGAAGAGGGAATAGAACTTCTAGATACGTACGCAGTCCACGTTCGAGCTTCCGTCCTAAAGGGCTTCTTCAGGGACCTACCGGAGCCTTTACTTACCTTTGATCTCTATGACGATTTTATCATGGCTGCGGAGATCTCAGATCCTCAAGTAAGTTCAAACCACTACCACTATTGCATACAAGAAATCAGTAACATTTATTATAGTTAGACCGAAACCGCTGTACCGTGCCTGACTCTTTCACGTAAAAACTACTGAACGGATCTTGATGAAACTTAGAACATACATAGTATGTGTACTGGAATAACATATAGGCTACTCTTTATCGTGGTACCACGCGAGCGAAACCGAAACTCAATGCAGCAAGGCGACCACGCTAATTAGTACATAACGTAACGCACGTTATTACGCTAATTTTAGCTGAATAACGCGTGAAAATGAAAAGGCGTTATTCACGCTACGCTACGTGTTAATCAGCGTTATTACGCTAATTTTAGTGTAGCACGTGCGTTGAGTTATGTGCTAAATAGTATCATACAACATCAAAACTACATTGATTGGTTTCCTCTTATTTTATTATGTTTTGTTTTAGGAGCGAGTGCAGACAATATTCGGACTACTGAAGAAGCTGCCCAAACCTAACTTTGATCTTGTCGAGAGGCTTATCTTCCATCTGGCGAGAGTGGCGCTAGGGGAGAATCACAACAGGTTAGTTGTTTATGGTTATCTCTGGAGATTTAGTTGAGACTAACGAAAAGTACCTAAAGACTCATCATCATCACACAGCCCATGGTTTCCACCCACTAACCATCACTAAAGCCAGTATTTTCTGGTTATCCTTGTATACATTCAGATGAACTGAGTACCTAATGACTAAGGGCAAGTCTAATCGATCCTTTCCATGATACAGAGTTATAGATAAATTATAGGAGTTTCTGTTCTTAACAACTGTCAGATACAACTGCACTGCATTTGTTACACATTGCTGAAACGCTTCGGTCACCAATACTAGATTACGGGACACATACAAGATCAAAGCTAAAAGCCGCCTGCGTGAATATATACGTACACAGCTACATTTGTTTACAAACGAACAGAGGCAAAGGTTTTAAAACAGTTAAAGTTCAACCTAATTCCAACCATAGCACCACTAATTAGAGAAGTAGTCAGACAAAATACGGGTCTGATGAAGATGGGTTCAGGCAACAAGTTCGTTCTCGCTTACTGAACGTACTACGTATTTTGTCTGACTACTTCTCTAATTAGTATTATTTATAATGGACGGCCAAATGTTGCAAAGTCTGCCCTTAAATTAATGCTAATATTTTTTTGTCAGGATGGGTCCGAACGCACTGGCGATAGTGTTTGCGCCGTGCATTCTTCGCACTCAGAAGGTGCAGCCGGCGCAGGATTCGCTGCACGACATCGCGCGGCAAACCTCCTGTATCGAAGCTATTCTGCAACATAAGATGAAGACGGTAAGATTCCTGTTAAATTGGATGCAACTAATAATATTGGATATACTAACCGCCTATACTAAACCTGAAATTCACTCTGACGCCGCGTCTACTAAACGGAATACTACCTTCAACAAATATATTATATCTGAAACTCGACGCTAAGCAAGTGAGTTTTACTTTTATTTTTGTAGTGTTTAGTTTACAAATAAAACATTGAGTTTGGCTTGTGTTTACCTGGGTTATTCTCATTCTTCAGATTCGTACTCTGTTAGGGCAATGAAGTAAAGTAGTAGCAAGTTCATGTTTCAGATTTTCGTACCAATAAAATTACGATCGTCTAATAACTACAGACAGGACAAATGAGCAGCAGGCACTTGTTCGCCTTATCTAAACATCTCTAGAGCATGTGAAAGAATTCTAGTTCTTGTAGTTCTCATTCTTGCTCTTTGGCATTATTTTAGGGAGAGAGAAAGTTTTTTGACATATTGAGAACTTAATGCAAACATTATTTTCTGTGGAGCTGCTTGGGGCATTCTAGTGCCCATACTTCTGGAACTCCCATTCTCTATTACCAACGCACAATTAATTTTTATTTGCGTTAAAAAATAATGTTCTTGTTATATTCTAACTCTCTGTTTGTTTTGGTCTAAGCCCATCTTATTTAAAGTATCCCCCTTTCATCACAGCTGCAATAAGCATAGATGATTCGAACACTAACTTTGGTTCCAGGTTCGAGTAATGCTGAACGACATCAAGACACTTGACAGCGCGTGTCACACGGCCAACAAACGCCTCGCCGACCTACCCCGAGGCGCGGGCGCTGCGCCGCGGCCCGAAGAACAAATCCTCGAGGGACACATCAAGGAGATACAAAAGGAGAAGTTCATACTACAGTCCAATCTGCCTACTCTCATTAGGTATTGCTCTGTCAACACGTATGTATTTATTTCTTTTATTTGTACCTGCATTCGCGGTGGATTGTTGTCGATTGTCTGACAGTGAAGCACTTCAGCATCTATAATGTAAACATGTACTCGTACATATAGCATGATACATCTTATTACATGTTTCCAAAGAAATCGTATTATAAGATACAGAGCGATACGAAAATATACATTTATGATGTTCAAAAAGTTTTGAAAATGAAGGGAAAGATACATTACATTACCTGTTGTGTGTGTGATACATTAAGATAATTTAAAGCTATACATCCCGGGATGTAATGTACATTCATAAACATTATAGCTGCTGTGTGTCAAGCCCTTTACGGTATTGAAGCTTTAAAGTGCCTTCTTAATTCAAGATATTTGCAGTTATTATAATTAAAGACATGAAAAATACAGTGATGTAAATAAATACAATGACCAGAACCAATAGACAATCGGCAATGATCTTTTTTCGTGAATACCCTAGGAGGATGTGAGAGGTACTGAATTTTGTTTGGTGATGGTACAGCCGCATGGTACTGGTTTGAGGCCCAGAGCTTTTTCACAATACCTCTATTTCCTATTGATGCACTGTCAGCCAGAACAAACTAATTTGCACCCTATAATGAAAGTAGCAAGGCTAATTCTCCCTGCAAGAACTACTAAAACTCTTGCATGCTACATTACCACAGATTATGGTGTAGTTAGATTACTATAGCTTGTTATTTTAAGTTGGTGCCGTTGTCTTTTGTTTTTCATACATCACGCTGATGTCTCTTAGTTATTTAGCCACTGCCGAAATACGGCTGCTAAACTTTCGCATGTTAAATATACATTCACCATTCAAAAATGAAAAGGCGGCTTAATTTCGTACGAAATTTCAGATTTCGTTCGATAAGAGTACCGATCGAACGAAACGAAATTTCGCAATGGCCTCCAGTATATGAAAAACAAAAGACAAACGCGCGAAGTTTCAGTAACATGCCTAATCTACTAGGCCAGTACGCAAGTAACGCAATGTGAATTTCCAGAGCTACATCGGATGATGACTTACTGTCGACGACTGATCACGACGGCGAGCTGGGCAGTACCGACGACCTCAGCGCCGCCGGCAGTTCCGTACGCTCCCAACGCCTCCACCGACAACTCTCCTCGGATGATCCCATCATGGTGTGAGAGAGAAGAAAGACCACATTGCCATTCGTAATGTTGGTATGTTTACATTTGTGATTATTTGTTATGCCCTGGGTTATTGTTGGAATTAATTGTGGTTCGTATCTACCAAAAATTGAGTTATTTTTAAATTAAGTCTAACGCGCTGACTTTAAAGGAACCGAGTTTAGAGAAATTTGAAATTGTAGAATACGATTAGTACTTAGAAGTACCCGGTTTTTGTGTAAAATATTTGTATTCATGTAAATTTTCTTGAAAAGAAATTTGAGTGTTTGGATCTGACGATGTTACATCATTCCACAATCTCGTACGTTTACGACGTGTTTTCCAAAATATTGTGTAGCATTTTCCATTTTTTAAGAATTTTAGGCCCTGTGTCACTATTTATGCTATTGTTGATCTTTTTATAACGAATTTTCAAACATAAATATTTTTATATGAAAGCTGCGACCCTAAGCAGATTTTTTTTATTACTACTACTAAATGTACATATGTAAGATCTTGTCTAATTGTGATTTAAAAACAATATTGCCTTTTAACATTATTTTGTTCCAATGACTTATTTACCTATTGTTAGTTTTAAGATTAGAACTGTATCTTTATTGTTAATTACTAATTTTATAAAAGGGTTTGAGATTCCAGGACGTACAGACTTAATTAGGTAATAAGTAACAAATCAGAGATAAGAGAGGTCAAAATTGTTAATACTTTTAAATATTGTCAATTTCATTTTATGAATGTTTTACTCAATCTACAATATTTTACTGGCAAACAACTATTCAGACTATTTTCAAGATAATGTCCCTTTTCTCAAGTCTGCAGTAAATGTCTCATTTCAAACAAAAGCCAACCATGGAATGTTAATTAAGTTTAATGAAATTTCTTACAAATTATATGATTTGATGTCTACATTGCTGTTATTTATTGCACCTTATTAAAAGGCATATACATAATATTTCAATTGGCCAAAAGTCGGCCAGTAACGTGTATTGCTAGTCTACCCTACCTTTGAAAATACTGCTCAAGGACCCATTATACTAAACACTAATGGTGCAAAGAAAGTTACTATTTTACTCTATACTATACCATGACATCAATAATATAAACTGTTCAAATTTCACCATACCGCTAACTTCTGTCGAAATAATGCCACCAAAAACGCTCACACACACTACTATTGGCTTTTACAAACTTTTGTCATTATCAAAAAGACTGTCTAGTAAGCTACTAAAACGTATTTTAAGTCACAAATGTTTTAACATTTTAACTAAGTTATCTACAACGAATTATTCTGTGAACACTTTTATGTACCTAATTTATTCGTCTACATTTTAATTATTATTCCAGTTGACTAGACAAGTTAACAATGGCTTTCAAGACACCAGAGTTGTTAAAATAGAATGCTGACTTATTTATTGCCTGTAAAAAGTTGCATTTCCATTTTATCAAATGGCGAAATGTTTCCTGCTTGCGAAAGTTATAATAAAAATTATTGTGTATTTATTGCATTTGATTCTGGTTGTGTCATGATAATACTGTGTTATGTGCCTTCAACCACTAATATACAGGCTTTGTTTCTCTCTGTTTCATTATCGAATCAAAGCAACACAAGTTTATGAATCATAGTAACCATAATATGTCAGTTTTTGAATGATAGTAACCATAATTTGTCGCTTATATTCATTGCTTTTTACATTTAGAAGATATCAAGAAAACATACTCAATTATAATAAAATCTGTTACTTGCTAGCTCAATTTGCAATGTGGCTACCGAAACTTATGGACACAAGTGTTTGTAAATAATATTTTAATTTAATGTTTTATCAGCATCTGTAAATATTGTTAGTGCTAATATTTTAGTAAGGTACTATTTTATTGTAGAATTTGTTATCTATATAGCCCCTGTTACTCAGTAGATGTGCCTATCAGATAAATTACTGCAATTTTTTGTTATGGTGCATAAGTTTTACATTTTTACTCCATGTTTCAATACAAAAATAGGTATATATGTATACCAACCATGATTTGTATGCATTTAAAACTGTTCTTATTTTCACTAGTTACTGTGTAGTAGTAGTGCTGTACTGAAATTGTGGAATAATTTTATGCAAACTGAATAACTGCTGCAATAGTGTAACAGTAACATATAGCATTCATTATTGCTAAGGACCAATACAATATTATTCTTACGTTGGTCATTTTATACATCCTATACTCAAGACTAGTAATAAATCAATATTATGTTTCAAGATCAATTACCATTCATACACAATCTTATTGAATCTTGTATCATATAGAATGTAAATTGTTTGATGTATTTTTAGGAATCCTATATGAAATGTAACCAAAACATTATTCAAAATATAAATAAAAAAGTAAACATTTTTCAGTTTTTTCTTTTATTTTTGTTTCGCTTCCCATAAATACATATTGATTTCTATTCATTTTCAATTACCATACCTATTGGACATGATGACCAGTTTCTGTTGGATGCTTTTTTCCAAATACCCATCACTGTATTGGTATCAATTGACTGTTGAACAGAATCTTTTTCTGATTCATACATTTCAATATCATCAGCCTCTGTCAGATCATGGATAGAGTAGATTTTTGCTGTTGAAAATTGGGGTATAAATCTATCTGGAGCTGATATCAGTTCTGCCAGTTTACATATCTTATCTGACACTACTTCGGGTATCTTTGGCTCCACCAATATGATCAAATCTTTCACAAAATAAGCCAGGTATGGATTATAAGTTGAAATGATTGGTTGTATAAAAGAGATATCTGTTAGTATTATTGGCATTGGCTTCAATAAGTCTAGAATTAGACCTTTAGTTTTTTCATTTGGGTTCCAGTGGTAGTATCTCTGTTTCAAATTCTTCTTTTTTCTGAGAGAATGAGCAGACCAATCACTGAAAAAGGTACAAAACAATGTAAAATTATTAAATAGCAGATTTTACCACTTTACCACAGATAATATAATACATACACTTTACCTATATAATATAAAGAAGTCTGCTGAACAGTGAGACAGTAAATATATCATGTAATACAAAACAAGTTTTATAAACTAAGATAAAAACAAAAGAAAATGAACCAATGAGCAGCAAATATAGTATGAGTAATAAATCTCATGAATATATCTAAATATACCAGATGATACTAGTATGGTTCATTTGAATAAACCTGGTTATTGCAGTTTATGATGATGCTGGTAAGGTTCAGGCATATATTTATTAGGTGCTTTGCACACATTCAGCATCTAAGTATGTATGAGTACATTATTGCAAACTGGTTACAGAAATAAATATTATTTATTTTTATTTAAAACTTGTGAATACTTACGGAGGGACTTTCTCTAAAAACTTCTTCGATTTTTTTAAGGTTACTAAAATCTCAGAGACCCATAAGGCTGCAAGTAGCTTCTTGCTGTGGTCATCATCATCGTTATTATATGTCATCTTTATCAAGGCCAAAACAAACTCCACAAGAAGGTCATTTGTGTGTAGAAAATTAAGCAGCACCTCGAAACAATGAACATATCTTCTGCTAAGCTGGTTTTCTTTGAATTCTTTTTTGCTGAGGAAGTCCACTAAATCTGATGACAGGAATAGTGAATCTTCTCCAAGTAATGCATTATTCACAAAAAGTGTGGTATCTTTTCCCTTTAATAAATTGTTAGCCTGCAAATCTACTACACTAAGCAGACTCTCTACTGATTCTGTTTCTGCATCGAAAAAATATTTTCCGAGCAAGTCTTTTGCATCAGTGAGCATAGCCTCCCGTATGCCAATATCTGGTATGTCAGTTGTCTTCTGTATTTTACAGTGCTTACAGATACTTAGGCAACTGTATAAATAAATCAATGCATTAATCTTGTTCTCTCCATTGCTTGCAGTATTTTTCAATCCAGATTTGTAGTCGTGTATGTACTCACTATATTTATCCCAGTAATTTACTTTGAGCCACTGCATGCTTATCTCACATGCATTTCTTAAAAGTGATATGGATGGTAATATGTTGCTATGTGCAGAATCGTGTCTAAGATCGATCACCCAATCAGGAATACCAGTGTTCTTGGCGGCTTGATACAAGCCAGCCCCACGGGCTGCGGCAGAATCGAGCATGTGGTTAACAAATCGCATAATCGCAGACGAGTAGGCCAATCGTAGGATTTGATCCTGGGCAACATCATCTTGCCTATTTAAGTCTTGAACATGTACTTGTAATAGACTCAATGTAGATTCAATACCAGAAGGTAGCGAAGGGGACCGGGCTTTCCACAGGAGGAGCAAGTTGAGAGCGTCTTGTAACTTGCAATTTTCTGAATAAATTGCATCGTGAGCGCGATGCCATTCATTGCTATCGTACCAAGGCACAATATTATGATATTCGCACATGATTTAGGCACAGTTATATCCAATGAAATTCAATAATTTACTTCACTCACCAACAAAACATTACTCCGAACCGAACCGGAATAAATAAATAAATGTCAAATAACCATTTTCTTTCTACCATGTGATTTTGTGAGTCCATATAACTGCCGGCCATGGCATGTACAGTCTTGGAAAATACGACCACGGCTTCAGCAGGCTGTACTGCGCAGCCTGGTAATTTGCTTACAAATGGCTGTGGTTTCCGGGCCGTTCATAACTGACCCGTAATATTAACTTACAACCTGTATCATTCGACCCAGTTTTGTTCAACCGTGGAAAGTGTGTCCAAAATGTACTGAGATCCATGTACAGACTTTCCACGGCTGAAAGTTCTTGTTACGTGTCAGTCATGTTCAGCCTGGAAATCACAGACTTTGAAACTTTGACCAGTGCTTGTGATTGGTTGGAAGCCTATGCTTCGTTAGATGCATATACAGATTAAAAATGTTACTGTCCCGTTCTGTAATCTAACAAAAACCACAGATTAAATAAATAAAAAATCAGAAACACACCTGTCGAACTTAGTTTGGCAGTTAGATGATTAATTAATAATTATTTCACCTACCTACCCATTAATACAAAGACAAGTATTTTATTTAGTATTTTTTGAGTAAATGAGTGGGAAGGTAATCGTACCTCACTAGAAGTTCAGATTTATGTAGATCGTATTGTTCCTAGGTAGGTATATTAAGTTTGAGTTTCGCAGAGGTAGGTCACACATCAATTTTATAACAACACATGTAACGTAACAAAAGTAAGAAAGAAAAGAAGGTACATAGCCTTAAACTTTTCCTGTAAATTCGTATTTCTTAATAATTCTATTTTCTCTGTATAATCGTTAATGTCACCAAGTAACGCCATCTATTTTCAACTTCATAAAACTGCAAGCACTTTGCTAAATAAATTGAAGAGTGGCTTATCTTGAGTTCTTGACACACATTGACACAGAATGGTTTTAAGTAAATGCAGCGGTTGCGGCAAAAATGTAACAGGTGGCGCTGCATGTTCTCAGTTTATGAAAGGTAATAAAACAATTTGAAAGCGTTTGGAACCTTTACAGGTTGAAAAATAGACCCGCGACCCGTGCACCCACTGGCTTCACCCACCGGTGGGTGTAGGGGTAATTTCTGTTTACCCTTGTACCCACTGCGATATGGTTGGAATTAATTATCGATGAAAAAAATAAAATAACATAGGAGTAGGAAGAAAATTACGGTCAGAGTCCAGTATTAAATACGTAATTTATTGATTGGGACGCGTTCTCATGTTGCGCATGTTTTGCTTTGATGATTTATCACATTACAGAATATCTATATGTATTCTGATTAGTATTTTTACTTACCTATGTATTCCGTAAATTGTGTGATATACATATTTTTTTTAAAATTATGCTTTGTGAAAATCGAAAATCTGCCAATAAGCCAATTTATGTGGCTTTTAGTTTTATTTTCATGGCAATCTAATAGATCCTTGGCATCCGCAGGTACATCAGCTTTCAACCACGGTGTCATACTGTGGAGTGACAGTACGGGCATCGAACAACTTTTATAACGCTAAATAAATAAATACGTATCCAGGGACGGGATGAGTAAAATTACTTGTCTCTTGATACATATCCTTGTAAATATTCCTCCGCGAAAATTCGGCAAGCCACTCTTTATTCAAAATAAGATACTTAGCTTATCCTGCATCCATACCTACATAAGTAAGAAGCGGCCATGTTTGTTAGAAAACATAAAAAAATAATTCAAAACAAAAGAAATAACTGTCATCATCATCATCAACCTATAGTAGTCCACTGCTGGACATAGGCCTTATGAGCGCAATAGACAATAACTTTAAGTACCAGACTAAATAAAAATATAATAGTAGGTAAGTACAGTAAGCGTCACATACCTATAAGTACCCCCCTATCTCTATGTATGTGGGTTCGAATCCTGCCGCCTGATTGGGAGATAAAAACTATACGTAATTTATAATTTTCGATTTTCTTTAATATGTTTAGACGTTCCAACATAAATTGTATGTTTTGTATCTTTAAATTGCAATTCATCAATAAAATATAATTTTCTTTCTTTTTCATTTGGTAACGTGACTTTAAATTTCGAACAAACTCACAAGTAGCAATTTGGCTCTGCGGCGAATATGTACAGGCAAATAAATGCAAGATATCAGTGACATGACAGGGTTCAAATCTCGTGAGCAGTGTGTTCTTTTTTAAATGAAATGTTATCTATTCTCGTAACATTATGCAAGATTTTTGATTAATATTGTTCCCCAAGTTGAGAGTCGGGTGTTCTGGTTGTTTTCTATGTATAATAAAAATATCTATCTATGTAAATATTGTATTATGTATATCAGTTATCTAGTACCCATAACACAAACTCTGCTTACCATGGGGCTAGATAATGCTGTGTGAATTGTCCAGCATTATTTATTTATTTTAAGTGCTTAATAGCTAGTAATTAAAAAAAACCTTTTTTTTATAGACGCCTACAAGAAAAGAAGATAAATATCTACTAAATGTGATTACTTGTGTGAGATTAAGTAACGAAATAATAGTTAAAAATTATAAATAATATTTGTGAACAGTGGAAGGTGTAAGGTAAGGTAAGGATTGTGATAATTTATTCAGAAATAGGTAATTTGTTTTGTCTCGGAGATACGCACAAAGCAAACCACACGAAATAATACGAGTGACTGTACGGTTTACATACCATACAGAGATACATGTTCCTGCGGGTCAGCGATTTTACGCTGAGCCGTGTCTCTAAGGACGTAAGGATAGTTGTTTTCGACTGTCGTTGAGTGTTTTCTGCGAAGCGTCATATAGCAAGTATGATGATTTGAATTACACTACAGGCAGCGTTTTTGGACTTGCATTGTTTGTCTTTTTGGTCGTACAAACAATTGTTACATATCTAGAGTCTCAGAGTAATAAGACGTAGAGTGATAATTTCACAAAACATTCCGCTCTAAGTTGAATCTAAAAATCAACCAATGTGTGCGTAAGCAGCACGTTATTACATGAGCCGACACGCACACAAGTGCACAAATAATGTTGCAAGCTATTAACATTTTCCCCATAAAGTAGGGAAATTGTAACATTTTGTACGGAGTAAATTATTATCATATTTATCACTTTTATGTTAAATGATATTTCATTAACAGAAAACGTCCTGTTAATATAACATACTCTATGGGTGTTTACATACAGGGGAATGTTCAGTTAGCGAACAAGTTAAATAGATAGAAATAAATATTATGGCCGAAACATTTTCATACCTTTGTTGGGATAGCACCCTCTCGTAATTTGCACAAACCACCTTTCGTGATATACTAGTCTTTTTCTTCAAAATATATAGAACATAATAATATCTTAGTGTATTTAGTTGGCTTCCAAAAATTTTCTTTGCGATTCAGTATAAGTTTTACAACCCATTGGGAAGCACCAGTCTATTTTATTTTTCGTGTTATTTCATTATTATTTTTCTTTGTTACCCTATGTATTATTTTCTTTGACATTATAAGAATATTCTTTTTAATAAAGAACTGAACTAATGTCGGATCAAAAGGAAATCTAAGAACGAATATAAAGACATTAATAAAACTAGGGTTCATCGTCTAATGAAACTAATGAAGTTTTTATATTTAAAGCCCGACACATCAACATCCGGACAGTCTGCAATAATCTATTTCCTTTGCCTGTGAAAATAAAACAGAAGTGATTGATTATTTATACCAAGCTTAATAGAACATAGGTGTGCATATTTAACTTAAAAATCTAGGTAAGTTAGGAGGTAACCCTAATTATATCTGGCAAATAAAAGTCCTACAAGTGTAAAGTAGAAATAGATTCAACAAATAAGTAGTTACCTATGGGGGAAAATAATTTTTCTAATAATAATAATAATATCAAAATTTTTATGTAATGGCGTCTGTTATGTTTATAATTTATTTTTGTGCCTAAACCAATGTTTTACTCAAGAATATAAGATGCCAGGTTTGCGTCACTCATGAATTCGGACAAGTTGGGTAGTTCTTGCGGTTCCTACACCGATTCCATGTACTCACTGTAGGTGTCGGGTTGGCATCGAGTTTCAGCGAGAGAAGGTACCAGGTACCAGGATAGCGTCCCTTGTTGAGATATCGACGCTGAGCTTTTCGATCGCGTTTATGCATTGGTTCGCCGTATCATGTAGTTTTTTGATGGAAGTACCTACCAGTTTGATTTTTTAGTGTTTGTAGGTTTAGTATAGGTAGTGTTAAGATGCGAAATAGAAATTTGTTTCTTGTTGTTGTACCTGTTGTTGAGTATGTCCCAGCATATCGAGTAGTTGTCAGTACTAATTGTTAGGTATTGTATTAGTTTTTCTGCTTCACCCTTTACCTTAGATTTTAGGTACTGCATCTTTTGTGCACCTGTAGTGTTCTGTTGTTATTGATTACCTCTTGAAACAAGTCCTTGAAAGATGTCCAGTGTTGGTAGGATCCATAGAAGAAGGTATGTAGATCCATTTTAGGAGTAGATTTTTCCATTTGAGAAACAGACCACATTTTAGTGTTTATGGCTTTCTTCATGGAGTGGCATTGTTCTTCGTAGGTCTCGAAGATCGGTTCGTAATCTTGGTCGAGCGCGTTTTCACAGTCGATCTCCTAGTGCAGGGAGTCGACGGTTCTCCACCTAGATTCGAGAGCTTTGAGGGCGTCCTCGAACTCCAAGTTCTCGTTTATTTATTCGATGTTGATTGTAGATAGTGTACTAGCAAAAGCCCTAAAGTTACTTTTCTGTTTTCGCAGTAGGTCTTCGGACTTGCTAGGGTTACCTTGGGATTTTGTTTGGTAGGCAGGGGCAACGTCACCTGCTCGTTGGTGCGATGTAGATGGTTCTCCCGAAGGCTGTTGAGTTTCCGATACCTGGATTGTAGGACTCTTCGCAATGAGAGAGAAGATCTTTCACTCGGCTGTGGAGAGACCGCATACTGTGCGATCAACGCTAGAGCTACAGCGTAGGTAAATCTGCCTTGTTAGTTAGAAGTGGTTCACCGTGAAGTACCTATACCTACCTACACCTACGCATACTTAGTTGCGATCTTTACATTGGCAAAGTTGTGGGTACATGGTTATTTTGAAATTCCTTCCAGTAGGAATCTAGAACTTCAAGTCGTTTCTTCACATAAAGCTGAGTTTTTCGCTCCATCTTTCTTGAAGTTGCCTAGGAGTCTTTGTATCTCCTCTTGCAGTATAGTTTGGTTTGTTAGAATATTCTGGATATCCATAGTATTATGTTGTAGTTATACCTAGTGTAAAGTAGGTAGTTAGTAGATGTGGGTGGTGTGGTAGGTACTAATCTTTCAGTATGTGCGACTTCTCAATCCAACCGGTAAGACCCGCTTGTGTGGGAGGCCAGTCGAACCGATCCGCTACCTATAGGCAATACATAGGTACCTAGTAAATACTCACTCACCCAGTTGTAGTTAGTGTCCTTATAAAACTCACCGCACTCACTGTTATAGTCACGATAGAGTTCACAAGAGAAAAAATCAACAAAGTTGTAGGGAGCGTAGTTTGCCACTTCGCCAGATTCGCCACCTACAATCCTATGAGTTTAGATTGTTCGAAGTAAAGTTAAAAAGAGTTTTAGTTAGTTGTAGTTAATATCGACATTTATTTAAATCTAAATCCGAACATTTCAGTAACTAGGTACAATAGACGAAATAAAGACAAACTAATTTTAAATCAAATCAAATCGTTTATTTGCAAGAATACAAAATTATACAATGTCAGATCTTATAACTAATTTAGTCAATGTATTCAGCCTGCATGCAGGCGTGCAAATGTTATGCGAGTCATATTATTATAATTATATATTAAATTAATTATATTAGTCATTATAAGTAACAATTTAAATCTCTAGATATTCGTTCACAGTATAAAAACATTTTTCAAGTAGCCATCCTCTTAACTTTTTCCTAAATATATTTCCATTTAATTATTTTAGTTCTTCCGGTAATTTATTGTAAATAGTTATGCGCATGTTATACACATTTCTTTTATAAATATCTTTATGGCATTGGTGTTTATAGAGTGCATTTTGAAACTTCGGCCTTTTTTGCCGGGTTATTACATCGCTACGTTTTTGAAAATATTTTGTATATGATTTTACAAACAGACAAACTTCCCTTATATACATACATGCGAGAGGAAGGATCCTGCAGTTCTTGAAGAGCTACGCTTACTATGCTTTACCTACGAATACCCTTACACAATTTAGCAAAGGTCTTACTCGCGATTAGATTAATATTTATAATAAAATACCTACCTAGCTCCATAAAATATATTAAAAATGATTCGATTTTCTGTAAAAACCTAAGGAAATTCCGTGTAGTCCCCCGACCAGTACACGCGTTTATTCGTTGCAACTAATTACTCGCCAAAAATAAAAAATACGGACTAATCCAAAAACAATTCAAAGTGTATTGAAATATAAGTGAAGTTCGTTTGTGCACCACTATTTACGTCTTCATAGTTCCGAGAAGCCGCCACAGAGAAACTCATAGTGGCCACAGCGCAAACGCAACCAGCAGCGGTGCGAAAACGAGACACTATCTCCCCTCTCGTGTTACTAGCATTGTACGGGGTGGTATCGGCGTGGCGCGGCGGCTACATAAAAAATGTTTACGAAACACTCACCAAAGAACAAAAACCTACCCGCTTCTGTTTCATCGGAACCCCACCTCGAAGACATAAATATATGTACACAATATCCTACCCCGAAGAATAAGAATCTCCACGCTGTTTTATCTGAGCCCGACCTCCGCTCACCAGGAATCTCAGATTTCCTTACACCGACCAGGGATTTTACATTATTGATATTCGCGATAAAATAAAAAACCTAGAGAGTGATATTCAATCAATAAAAACAACTTGCCAACAAAGCGAGCCCTCGACATCGATGGAGTGGAGCACCCCTTACACATCACATGAAAACATGTTTCGGGAACTCGAGGAGAGCCACCGCCGCATGAACAATCTTATCGTCGTGGGTATTCCTCAACCTAATGAGAAGAACCCAAAGATACGACAACAGCATGATCAAGGTCAAGTCTTGAAAGTACTTGAAAATATCCATGACAATAAGGACTGCCCTACACTACACCTACCAAAATTCGATGAATTACAATGTATTATAAAGGCAATGAACTGTATCACCCACCTCATAGTAATAACAGAAACTTGGCTTAGATCGGACGAACAAGCCCAGTTGTTTACTTTACCAGAATATTCGCATGCCTACAATATACGAAAAGACAAAAAGGGAGGAGGCGTTTCTATATACATACACAAAAGCCTTTCTTACGACCTAACACAGAACACAATAATAGATGGAATCAACTACCTATGGATATTCATACAACGCTACAATTTTCACCTGGGTGCAATCTACAAACCTGATAAGAATTATACCAAGCAATTTCTAGAAACCTATTCACAGTAAATAGAGAACCACAAGAATAGTATCCTGCTTGGCGATTTTAACATTGACCTATTGACTAGCAACGACAGCGACACACGAAACTACCTTCTAATGCTACAAGAAAGCGGATACCAAGTCCTGAACAAAATCGAGCCGGATTACTGTACGTACCCGTCTGAGTGCCACTACGAAAACGATCATCGATCACATATGCACAGACATGTACAAACTCCTCATACAACGTTACAGATATAAACTCAAGCCTATCCGACCACAAACAATTGACCTTAGAACTCGTCAAACAGAAGCACTGTCATAAGCAAAGAATGCAATACGAAGCCGTAGACTATACCCGACTATACGTAGACATAGAAAATAATGTAATATCGCTAGAAATTAATTGTACCTATTCTACTCTAGAGTAGGTATTTTATAAAAGGCTATTTGGATAAAAATAAAACACTAAAAACAAAATACTGAACGGACCTATGTATGTCTAACGACGTGACACGCGACCGACACTAACTGCTCCGCGTTAATTATTAACACCGGGCTGGACGGAATAAGCACCAAATCAATTAAATGTATTTCCCACACAATTAATTATACCGACATTAACAAACTGTATTAATAAATGCCTCCAAGACGGTATATTCCCGGATAGTTTAAAAATTGCCAAAGTAACCCCCTTCAAATCGGGCAATAAGTCCAACCCTGGTAATTATAGACCCGTATCAGTCCTACCCGCTATCTCTAAAATCTTTGAGAAAGTTATGTACAGTCGCTCGAGCTTCATCTTACGAAAATAAACTTCTTATACGAGCATCAGTATGGGTTTAGACCGAAGTCGAACACTTTGTCGGCAAGTATTGATTTAATTACCAAAATTAAAGTTAATATAGATGAAAAATCGTATTGTTTTTTTATTTACATTAATAAGTCAAAACCTGATATAGCGACATTGAAGGGACCATATACTTTCCGACGTTATGTCCGATAGTTGTTATAAGCAATACATAATACACAAGTAGTTATAGGTATCTAGTATGGGTATAGGTTATGTACCTATGTGAACGTATTGTCAAATCAAATGTCAAAAAATAAATAAAAATATTTATTAAGAAAAATGTAATTGGAGTGCAAAATGTACTTAGATGCTTACAGTACGGGTTATAAGATTACACTAGTTTTTAAAGTTATCAGGCATTTTAGTCTGTTTATTTTTTAGCCCAGTCTCAAATATTTTTTGCATTTTACGTTTCATACTCCTCAAGGTATGAGTATCATCATCAGTATTATAAATCGAGCTGTCACTCACGCGTCGTAAGTCAATTAGCGCACTAAACAATTGGTTTAAAAAGCAAGGTCAAATGGCTGGGAAGAGGTTCGGATGGGGTGGGAGAAAGTGCGTAGGTAGATAATACGCCTAAATATTCCTTCGAAGTTTAGCAATAAGATCTAAATCGTTCGTATTGTTTTGTTTTGCTGGGACAAGAAACGGTTGGTCGTTATTTATAATCGATGAATATCGATACAGTTTCGTCGTTGTAAGCGATATGTCGCTGTATCCGATGTTGTTATAGGCGGTATGTTTACTGAATAGTTTACTAGAGATTCGGCCGGGACCTTTCAATCTGGCTGTAATAATAACCGATTGGTCGTTGTAAATGATGTCGTTATAATCGGTTTCGACTAAGCAAAATAGGACTAAAGGGACACCGTGTCCCTTTAGTCCTATTTTGCTTAGTCGAAACGGCAAGTATCGTCGGCGTATAAAGTAACGTGTCCCGGACACGTTACTTTATACGCCGACGATACTTGCCTATTTTACTTCGGCCCGAACCTCAGCGAGCTGGTAAAAGATGCACAGGCAGATTTATTTAAATTTAACATCTGGTGTCAGAGCAACCTAATGACAGTCAATGTAAAAAAACCTCACTCATGATTTTCGCAGCAAAGAATAAAAAAATCCCGCAATTTCCGCCACTTACTATAGGTGGTTCGATAATACATCGCTCGCACCAAGAGAGGTACCTAGGTCTCATACTAGACGACCGCCTGAACTGGCAACCTCATATTGAACATGTAAGAACTAAACTAGCCTCACTAACGGGTGCACTGCGTAGATCCGTGGGATGCCTGCCTAAAGCTAGAATGAAAATTTATAATTCCTTAGCTAAATTTCATTTACAATATCTTCTGGAAGTGTGGGGAACGGCATCAGTGTCAAATCTAAAATCACTACAAATATCTCAAAATAAATAAATTAAAGTTCTATACAAATACGACTACCTAACTAGCACTCCTACTATTTACAAAGAAACCAAAATTTTTAATATCAACCAACTATGTATATAATTACCTCACTTGCATCCTTGTTAGGAAAATAGTAACTAATAAAATACATATCACACTTGCAAAGAAAAACTACACCTACAATTTAAGAAGTAAAAATAAGTTAAAACTAAGGAGTCCACGGATCGACTATGGAAAGCGAAACATAATGTATGAAGGTGCACAGATTTATAATAACTTACCTGATATCATCAGAAACTGTTTATCAATGCACGTTTCTTAGAAAAAATTAAAACAACATATAGGTATATGACAAAATTTGTTAATTATACGGAACACAATGTCATTGTAAAATAACTTAAACTACTAGATAACTACCTATGTAAAACAATACTAGCATAATATAATTCGTTAAGATAGTAAGCTTAAGTATATTGTATATATTATTCTCATTTAAGTGAACTTTGTTCTTTTGAGTAATAAAATCTTTTAACTGAACTGAACCTGAAAGAATATCTTATTTCGAAATCCTATTACTCCGTTGACTAATTTTAAATGATAAATCTAGACTATAACTATTTAGCTACCTTAATTAATTATTGACATAACATACCTACCTTCCTTATTAATGAAATTAATTTTGATTATTGTGAATAATATTGTATAAATTCTCGGATTACTATGTTACCTACCTATAAATACTAACTAAACTATTGTTAATATTTATAAATGGATTGCTGCGCCCTTACAAGGTACATGTACCTACCTCTAAGCTAAATGACACCTAAGCTAATATTTTTGTGACAATGTATGTGTATGCAATAAATGAATATGAATATGTATAAGTTCATGAGTAATTGTTTATTTTGTTAAGTTGATGAATCGCGAGTTTACGCCGTGACATGTTGCTCTAAGGACAGTTGTGCAACGAAAGCCTAACATGAGCGTCGACAACCTCGTAATCATACATGACTCCAATATTCCCCCGGGGAAATGAGCCCTAGGACAAGTGGTCGAGCTTTACGGAGGAAAAGACGGCTGCGTTCGCGTGGTTAGTTTGAGAACAAAAAATGGGATTATGAAACGACCTATAACAAAATTATCTAAACTACCAATGAGATCAAACACGGAAGAAGAGGAAGATTTCACTACTCAGGCTAACCAAACAGAGCTAGAACAACCACAAAACAAACGAACTCGAAGGAGAAACAAAACTTCATGCAATTTAATTTGGGTGGTTTTATGCATTTTTGCGATAATAAATCCCGTTCGGTGTGACTACAGCCTAGCTAACATAAACAACAACCAAAGTATGTACTTTAATAAGGTCACTGATATGCATCTAGTACGCTATGAATGGAAATTAATCGTATACTACGATATGCAACCTTATTGGCAAGGAATAGAAGCTTTCAAAAGCTACACTGCGACAAACATGTACTAACATCGAAACACATAATCAATTTAACTTAATACTACTCCAGTTACAACACGGCCACAGACACGGCTATGCGGAACTAATGCATTATAGCGAGATGCTTTTGGACCGAAAACGAATGAACAACTAAGTTCGGAGGGGGCTCATCAACGGCGATGGGTACCTACCTCGCCAACAGCTTGTTCGGAGTGCTGGATGAGCACTTTGGCGAAAAATACGAAAAAGACAGCATCCGATCTAACGAACAACACCTCGCTTCATTGTGGAAAAATCAAACTTCCATTCTAGAAGCCGAGAATAACGTAATGAAGAGAATAGAGAACTCTTTCGACCAACAACATAAAATGTATAACCAACACAATTGATAACACTGAATAAGGCCGTGAACACACTAGCGATTGAAATGAGAGACGTCAAAATAAACAATGACTTTACTATGATGTCGATTGTCGCGTACAACATTATGATGAATTTGAAAGGTCTTCAATAGATACTTTTGGAAACTGTTACTGAAATTCACTATGGAAAATTCAACATCCATATATTGAGTCCACAACATCTTACGGAAGAGCTCAACATAATATCTGGAAAATATTCAAGTGGATCTTCGGAAACTATATCATCTACTATTGTAAAGGCAAGGCTGACTCTGAAGTAGATACTTTATATTCGAATTCAAAATTCCTTTGATAACTCGGGATGCCTACGAGATTTACAACCTTATCGAAAACCCTCAACTTTTACACAAATATTTCCATAAATCTACAAAAGGACGCCTACAAACCGATGTCCGAAAACGAACTACAAAACCGCACACCATACATGTGCAAACTACAACGAACTATCTACCGACTGAAGTCTGAAAACAGCCTATGTACTATGAAGGAAGAAATGGAACAATACGCAATAAAACATACAATCTGCGGGGACGTGTAGATTGAGCTTTACAAAACAAATACCTACATGTACTTCTGTTGTGCTCAACGAACGATAAGAATAATATGCGAACGGCAAGTAACAGCTGAGTGACTCAACAGGCCGGCATTATCAGCCTTGGGAATGGATGCGTCATCAAGGGCGAAAGCTTTACTATTTAAGGGGCCTCCGGAGGGACGAATTCTTCATACAAACGTAAAACGTAACCAAAATGATTTCAAATTCAAGCATATTTCCACTATAATATTGTATTATTTGTATTTGAATAGTATTTATCTAGGTTCCTAAATAGTTTTTTTTTTTAAATACTTACCTTAAATTAAATGAACGCCAATCGCATTTTGCACATTATGCGAAAATGGACAAGTTTTCTTGCTATTTGTTTCGTATTAAAAACATAAATATCTTAAGTTTTATTTATTAAGGAACATAGCTTATTGTCTAGTTACAGAATAACAATACTTTGTGAAGAATACAAAAAGTTTTCAGTTTTAATTTTTGGTATTAATTGTTTCATAACAAACCAAATTTTGAACGGCTAATATTGCTATCGCGCACGCATGGGGCGCGGCACAAGGGTTAAACAGGGACAGCGATATTCGGAGCGATTTTTGCAAGCGAGGGTCGCCGGACCCTTAACATAAAATCTTATTGAAAAACTTTTAAAATAGTTTAACATAAAATCTTATTGGTCATACTAAAATACCAATTAAAACGATAAACAATTTATAATTTAATGATATTCAAGTGATACATTTACTAATTTATCAAAAGAAGTACTAGGTATTAAAATTTCTTCAAAATGTAAACAATAGCGGTACATGTATTTTGCCAACATGGCCGACCATTTTCATGGATCTAGATACGAATGGATGTGGCATTGCGGTATAGCAATCATCATCATCATCAAACAAGGCGGCTCATGTAGGAATAAAATCATACGAAATATGTGAATCGCAGACGGGGTATTTGTGGCATTTTGAAATCCATTTAACATTCTTACATTGCATTTAATTGTAACCGTTTTATTTAATTTAAAATTGTTATTTTAGAATCGTGAGCTACAGTCCTCCGCGTCCTGCCCTTCCGATATATTTTCAATGCTCTATTTCGGTATGTATAACTTCTATTGTAGAAGTTATCATTATGTGTTATGATGTCATATTAAAAATAACATTTTTTTTTAACCAGGAAGCGACGAGGAGTTTAGTGATGACAATGAGGAAATTTTAAATATAGCTATACCGAGAGTAGCTCAGTTCTCGATGGTTTATGTAAATGTTTTTTCCAGTTTATAAAATTCACAAAAAAATATTTAAAGTATTTTATTTTGTAAAAGACTTTAAAACTACAACCAAAAAAGCTCGATGAAAATATATTCATGCCGCATCCAGTAATATCCATTTTGTTAGTCTATCCTTGGCATTGTCATTGATGGTAATTTGAGAATTATGAGACTTTTGGTTGTTGAATTTCTAAATGTTTTTGTATAGGAATAGATGATTATTTTACAACAAATCTTTTGTAAATATAATAAATGTAAATAATTATATAATATCCAAAAACTGGATAAAAAAAATCTTGACATGTTGATAGTAATTCTTACTACAATACATACACGCATGGTGAACCATTCGCACCATTGTTAGTGTGTATTTGTTAAACGTATTAAAAGGGTTTGGTATTTAGTTTAGAAATCTCCAAATAGTATTCTAAGGATGTTTGAACCTTTGTCTGAGTATTGCTTATAAACTACTCTTGTGATTTGAGCCACAAAAGAGGCCACTTCACTCATGTGGAATTCATAAACAATCCTTAAATTTGATACTCTCGCAGCGGGCCGCTAGGGTCACGTCACGCCGACCTTAATCATTTTTTGTGGTTTTTTTTTGTAAAAAATTCCTAGAGATCTATGCTTTTGTTGACTCAGTAATGTAGCGTAGTGTATATATTTATAATAAAAGAGATACTTCACTTAAAACCTTTTTTTTTATGGTAACCCTCAAACATTTTGTACGTAAAGCGGGAATCTACCGGCGTAATAAATCTTTCAGTTCAAGTAGCAACATGTTCATTTGTGAACAAGTAATATTTACTATTGAATGGGTTAGAAAATTTCAAGACTATTTCAAGAAGGTTTATTACTTCATAGGCACAGTAGAAAAACGTAAAATTATCATCACATAAGTACAGCGCGGCGCAAAAGTGCGGACCACCCACGTAGGCCCCTTCGACAGAAGTGACAAATTATGCGCACTAGGATGCGCAGGCTAAGGGTTAAAAATCAATACTAAAAGGATCAAGCGTCAATCAATGTATTGGCCAATACTTCACCAGACCACACCTATATAGGTACACCAACACTCATATAGACCCGCACTACACGATGGGCAATACGAGTTGGCCAACGTGAGACTGAATTTAAATAAATAAATAATACTGGACACCCGGAACAAATATCTGCAGATCGTACACACAATTGTTCCGAGGCGGGAATCGAACCCGCAACCTCCTGCGTCGCAGGCAGACCATCGCTCACCGCGCCACATCGGTCGTCAAAAAATTAATATGTACATAATTATATTAAAACAAACATACAGACCTACACTTACTTTTTAATTGAGTGTGCATTACATCATCATCATCATCATCAGCCTATAGCAGTCCACTGCTGGACATAGGCCTCCTCCAATGAGCGCCATAGCGCCCTGTCTTCAGCTTGCCGCATCCAGCATCTACCTGCAGCCTTTCGCAGGTCGTCATCCCACCTGGTCGGAGGGCGTCCTACACTACATTTACCGAGTCATGGTCTCCACTCAAGAACACGTTTGCCCCAGCATTTTGCACAGCATACAGCACAGCAATCATATATATAAGCTGTAATGTACAATGCTGTGCTGCTGCACAGCATTACATATCTACATACATTATAATAAATAATAAAAATAAATAAATAAAAATGCTGGACAATTCACACAGCATTATCTAGTCCCATGGTAAGCAGAGCTTGTGTTATGGGTACTAGATAACTGATATACATAATACAATACATTACATAGATAGATATTTTTATTATACATAGAAAACGACCAGAACACCCGGAACAAATATCTGCAGATCGTACACACAATTGTTCCGAGGCGGGAATCGAACCCGCAACCTCCTGCGTCGCAGGCGGACCTTCGCCCACCGCGCCACATCGGTCGACTATTCGCGCCACATCGGTAGACATTAAAGTTAAGATTATGAATTTATGATGCAAAGGTGGTTTTATTTACTATCAATATTACAATGCTGTAATAGGTAGGTTAGATGTGGTGCATACATAAAATACATACAAAATAAATATGTATTTGAAAGGTTAGGTACCTTACGATAAGTAGGTACGTACCTATCTACCCAACAGTATTCGCCTTACGATATTCACTTTCAACTCGTGTCTCTACTTTTAAATCGCTTAGGTATATTGATAATATTTACAGTTAGTAGTCTATAGGCCCTGAATTTAGGAACTGATTAAATAATGGTACGCAGGTAAAGGCATAGGTAGGGTTTTATCCAATAGTTTTATGTTATATGTTTTATTAATAGTTTTATCAAATATAAGTACTATAAAAATATGGTAGAATTTTGGATGGGGCTGTAAGATCATTTTACTAGAACATAAATTAAGATCCATTCAAAGACAGATGCCTTCAGTCACTGGGTCCAGCTAAGATCTGTAGGTAGCGGAAGGACTGTCTTCGTAGTTCCTTCTTGTCGTGCAAAGCACTAAGCCTATAGATAAGCTCCAATTGGAGCATTTTTAAGTTTTGACAAATTATTCGCTAGTATGTAGCTAGTAGCGTCATCTCTGTGATATATTGTGAAGCATTTCAACACTATTCTCATTAAAAAAGTTAGGGGGCCAACTACACGGACGGAGGTTAGGCAGGAGTATTTAGAACTCCAGCCACACGGACTAGGCACACGGAGATTTAATTATTCAATACTCTGTAGAAACATAAATGTTATGTTTCTACAGAGTATACATTGACAGTGACATTATCATGTGATGCTATCCAAGTGTCAGCTTGCACGAGCTAGTGATTGTAAACGCACGTAAATGCAGCATAGGATAGGATATCACCTTGGCATTATTTTCCAAGGCTGTAAAGTTTGGGCTGTGAAAGGTTGGTACGTATCAATATCTGTCAGCCTCGAATAGTTCAACCTTGGTATATACAACCTTGGAATGCTCTGCCAATGGCAGAACTTTCCATGGCTGTAAGTGACGAGACCGTGCTATTAATGTTCAGCCCGTACTTTACATACTCAGATCTTACAGCCTTGGAATATGATGCCATCCATGTACAGATATTACTGGCCTGTAACATCCACGGTTGATCTTTGATTGGCCGTAAAAGCATGGCACCCTGATTTTGTGAATGTGGCTATTGATATTTTTTGGCATTGACACATAACGCGTCAGCGACTCAAAATGCTCGCTCGTTCTCACACAGACACAGCGAGCCATAAAAAAATAAGAAGTTGAAGTTGATTAGGTTGAAGGTGCGTCAAACCGGTAATGCCTACAAAACTTTGAGACTATATTAGGGTCATTTTTAGGTAATCATATTATTGAATATATTAGTTAACGCATATTATGATACCATACCTATTACTGGGTATTAGTCAAATATTAGTGAAGGGATTCATTATAGCTACTCAATCTAATATTGATATCTGCTTTTATTCTCTGAATATGAAATACGCCTATTACAGAAGTAAAACTGTGATTAAATTTTCCTTCATACTTTAACAGGCTTAGGACTGCCAACGTTGATTATGTTGGCGTATTTAAAAAGTTAATCACATATGTACAATAATAATTGTTTTTTTCTGTATTTTTCTTAAAACATACCTAATACTTTTTTGTTTTTGTGTGTTTTTTTTGTTTTTTGGTTCATAATCAAAACTAAATTCCTCAATAACCACAAAAAAACCACCACCAAACCAAAACCTCCACCAAAAATAAATACAAAATAGCTACTAACTTAATAGGTATTAGGTAAATATTATCAATCACTGCGTGCACGTGCTATCTGAATACAATATGGAGTCGCAGTGAGCTTCGGTCACCACAAATATTATAACTAATATTCGTATTAGATTAGCGAATACACATTACACAGTGTTCATCAGTTCATCTCGCTCACTCGCCCGCCTCGGGTCGGTTTAGGTGAGTCTGGCATTCTCACTCACTCGTCGGTGAGCGAGTGAGTGAGATGACGGCGGTCGGCAAACAGAACAGTAGCTAATAGACTAGCGACCTCGCTATTACGCGTCCCTAATATTTGACTAATACCTGGTTACCTATTACTTTATATTCGCATATCCTAATATTAATATGCATGGCTTGTATTATAATACCTGTACCTATTATGAATATATTAGTTACACCTCTACTTTGAGTTGAAGCAGTGTTCATCGATTTGTATTGAAAACGAGCGTGTTACATTTTGCATAGATAAGACTTCTCCTAATGCGGCGTACGTAGGTCGTAGGTAGGTTATACGTCACGTCACGATTATAATTTAGTGATGTAAACAAAAAACGATTCTTCTGGTCGATCATCTTCGTCGTGTGGATCGAAGTATGGACATAACTAAAACTTTATTCGCTTGACCACAACCAATTAGCTAACATGAACGGGTCTATAGTCTGTTTATAGGGTTTCGTCGAAAGTGTAACTACGGCTAGTCGAGAGTGATGGACCAAGTAAAAACACTTTAGAACACTTCAGGGTCGGTTTATTTTACGGAATACCACAACTACGTACCTACTTAATACATAGTCTATTTCACTTCACTATTTACTTCGTGAGGCCTTGTTCACTTACTTGCCTGACTATACCCACAGACAAGCTCGGTTTTTATAGCTCTACTGAGCCTTACTAGAAAATTCTACAATTTTCCGGGGCTATGCCCGCCTCTTTTCTTACTCTAGAACATGTCTACTGTCCTTTACTTTCCTTTCTAATTTTTAAGGTGATACCCCGACCCCGAGGCATGCATAGCGCGCCGCCTCCTAGAGTTTTTACTTACTTGCCAATGAAACGAAACACCTCGATCAACAGTTCCAGCTTTATTGAGTGTTTGAACAATTAATGAATTGCGCAAAGATGCTCTCCAGACTTTCCTTTCGGCACGCGAGGATATTGTGTACATTATTGTAAATGCTTCTATCTACTCGTATGTCGATATATTTATGTGGTCAAACCAGTTAAAGAGCCGATCTACAAGAAGTTGAAATTTCCCGATTAACGCGAAATTCAAATTAGTTGCTGAGAATTTATTTAGATAGATAGGATTTAGATTATATTATATAGCATGACTATAGGTATGTTTCTTTTTGTGCGGCTATACAAAGCTTTAACCATATTTTGAACCTTCTCGATTCAATGGTCCCTTTGGAATAATGGTACCCGACAATCACATGTCGTCTTAGTTAGGTATACCTAACTATATAAATCAAGTTAAAAGATAATAAAGGATGTTAGATGTTCTATGTATCCAACTACCTAAAATTATTACGGTCTTCTTTCTATAGTTCATATTCTGCCACTACTTTAGTTTGCTGCCTATGGAGAGACCCCCTTAGGGTTTTTTTATTTTATGCTAGATAAAATCTTCATATAAATACACTTTTAAACACGCACTCAACACAACGACCAGTCATCGATCAATGCACTAACTAAATCTGATATAGTCCATAGCTACATCATAGTAAACAAAGAAAATCAGTATCTCAAAACAATGCTTTTTTTGCAATAAAGCAGACATTTTCATTATCACTGCTTAGAATTTCCGTTCATCTGATCACTAGGAAGAATTTGGCCATTCTTTTGCTTATGTTTGGTTGTTAGTTGATACACTGGCGCACACTTGTAATTTACTGTGTGAATGCTGGTTAGGTGCTTTAGTACCAAGTTAATTTATGTAGTGTGGAGTCTGAAAATAAATCGCTGGTGGGTAAAAATAATATAATCGAAAGACCGAGAGAATTGAGTGAAATAGGTGTAATGCTGTACCAGTAGATACCTAACGAAAGTAATAAGACAATTTATAGATCTATGCTCATTACACAGGGTAGATAAAATAGCTTGCAATTCCTGAAACCATGTAGGTATCTAAAGATCCAACACCTCCAGAACACAGCGCTACACTCGCGAGTGTTTATTAAAGTTTTTAGTAAGCTATTGCACGGCAATAGGTACCCAACAGTATGAAGCGATATTCAGATTTCCAAGATTTTGCGTAAAAATGTCCACCTCGTGCGGCGGTTAAGCTTGAACAGGTTGGGGCGAAGTCTCCCTACTCCACTCCACTCGTTGTTTGGTAGGAAGATCTCCAAACAGAGGGTAAAGCGAAATCGGCGGACAGCTTAACTAAATTAAACTATGTTTATTTGAGAAAAGATCGAAAATGTGGGTAATGAAAAAACAAATCGAATTAAGTCTTTTCTTTATTTATAAAATGATTTGAAAGCAATATGTTGCCATATCACGTGCAGTTAAAACGCTACATTTTTCACAGTTAAGGTTTATTGCGTTTGTGAGGCATAGATTAAATTAAAATTATGCACTTATGTTTATACTTTTATGGTAAATCTTACTTTATGATGAATAATGAATTTAGCTGTACAAGATCCAGTCAACTGACAACAGCATTATGAAATTAAAACTAACAACATTCAGAACAGAAACAAATAAAATCATTCTAAGACATACAAATTATTATGAACCTGGTTCTAGGCTGAAATCTACAACATTTATAATAGTCCACGCATTATCAATTAAGATATGCATTGCTAAGTACATAAATATATAGATTTGATCACAGATTATCAGATAAGGAAATTTAAAAATGCATTTTGTGGCATTCATCCATAAGCGCACAAAATATGGAATCTATTTAGTACAATCTCTTTGGCACTAATAATAATGAATGCTATGTCGCGTTTTCCCTGCCAGTGATACACCAAATTTAAATGCACTTCTCAGGATACCGGACGTCGGCCGACAACCAGCCGTTAACAAAGGAAACGAAACGCACAGGTAAAAAATCTAGTCATCCGATTCCAAAAATCACATCGATGATTCACTTCGAACCGACTCCGGGATAGTCCGACCGGGCGAGCCCGGCGCGCAATAAACATCTATCAATATATACTCTCGATCAACAAATATAATTCATCGTAGGCGATAATCACAATATGAACGTTCACAGTAAGGGCCGGTGACAAGAAACGACTTGATCGAGGTTTTAAACTCATCCATATAAATTTACTATTAGTTGAATATTTCTTAACATCGAGATGCTTCAACTCGTGCAAAATTACATCAACAAATCTAAAACCTGCTCGCACAGCGCGTCTCCACCGACCCCCATACGCAGCGAGGTTATCACAGAGGGTCTCATAAATCGACCGTATCAAGCGGCTGCGTCGGCGCGCGGGGCTCCGGCGGCGGCGTCGCGGCTCGCGGGTGGAACTTCCCGGGGAGCGAAGCGAGGGCGGACAGGGCCGCATCAGCGTGGGGTATCCTCCGCATGATTTTGCCTGATGTGATGAGGCGTCCGAAGCCCTCTTGGTGGGCGAAAGCGTATCCGGAGCGTACGGAGCGGCGCGCGCGGCGTGCGGACGGCGTGCGCGGCGCGGGCGCTGCGGCCCGCCAGCGTTGCCGTGCTCGGAGCCGCTCGGCCAGCGTCGGGGCGGTCGACGACCACGCGAGGCGCCACGATACTACTGGCACCATTAGGATTATCATCTAAGGACAAAAACGAAACATTCATTGACGTTACAAAACATAATCCTACATAGTATAAAATAAAGCCGCTTCCCGCTGTTCTGTTCTTCCTTCTGTTCAGTGTCTATAGATCTTTAAAACTACGCAACGGATTTTGATGCGGTTTTCGCGTGAAAATTTGTGTCAAATTGGTTTGTAAACCTTCCTCTAGAATCACTATCTATTTATAAAAACCGCATCAAAATCCGTTGCGTAGTTTTAAGGATCTAAGCACACATAGGCGCAGATAGACAGCGGGAAGGGCCTTTGTTTTGTACTATGTAGTGATGATGGCCTTTTTTCGTGAAAACACTGAGATGAAACAAAATTGGGGGTTATTTTACACGGTGCTACGGTGTAAAACAATTATTGTAAAACGGTTACAGTTTTTTATAATCTCCATTTATTTATTTGTTTAAAACTTTATTGCACTACCAAGGGTGGTCTTAATGCAGAGGCATTTTCTACCTGCCGACCAGCAAAACACATGTTCAGAGGGTTGGTACATAGTTTCTACCTTTTTTACCTACGTAAAAGTAATATGTTTATGATCATTTTATATTTATTAATTTAAGAAGATAGGAGTTAACAGCATACACCAAAGCACTCACTATCCTAATATAAAACTATGTTCAAACTTAAATATATTAACAGATTTTTTATGATAAAATTGAGCTTGTCGTGAAATATATCGACATGCTGGAACTCGTGCACGAACTCATTCAGAAGTTGGAGTGCACGAACCGTTGGAGCGGAGTACTAGAGTTGGAGTTCCTTTGAGATATATCTATATTATTTATTTATTATTTGGAGCCATTATTGTCCCACTGCTGGGCAAAGGCCTCCCTTTCCTCCTTCCACTCCTCGCGATCCAACGCTGCAACATATCTACCTAAAAGAAATATATCTCTAGGCAGACTAGTCCGCAGACAAGGTACTACTTAAGGAATGCACTTACCGTAAGCACGGCCGTGAACCAGAAGGTGGCCTGCGTGAGCGCCACCGTGAGCGAGCCCACGTAGGGCCCGCCGATCGCGTAGTTGTAGAAGTAGTCCAACACGAAGTACGACACCAGGGAGCCCCAGATAGTCACGTGGTTGAACACCGTCCAGTAGGTCGTGTCTAATGCGATCTGAACACAGAAAACATAAATATAAATACAGTCAAAGCTCCTTATTCGCAGGGTATACGTTCCGTAAATATGCCGAGAATACAGAAACCGTAGATACGGAACGGTAATTTGTATAGTAATATAGGGGATACGTTCCAAGACCTCAAAATAAAAGAAAAAATCATACTAAAAATCAATTTATCGTTTCTTTAACACAAAATACCTACTAATTTATTACCTGGCTTAAGACAAAGGTTTAAAAAATTTAGTAATTCTCTCTTGTTTTGCCACTTTTAAAAGACCCTTCAATTCGGATTAATATTCGGCTGTGGTGTTAGCAATTTTCCTTTTGAAAATAAGGCTTTTCTCCATATATGGTTCAACGAACTGACCAGTGTTACGCTGCGAATTGTACACTGGTACAATTACGCCGTACGCCGTATGCTGAAATCCGTCTCGAATCGTTTGAGCGCCTTCTTTCCCTGTAGATACTGATTGCACGAACGCTCGCTGTGTAACGTTACATTACGCCCCGTTACGCCGGTCAGTACCCACATGAACGGATAGCTAAATCTAATTTATATGTAACACTATTTTATAAGGGCACTAAAAGTTTATTACGTGGAAGAAGCCACTCACTCCTGAAATACAGTTGATAATAATAGTTCGGGAGTCTATGCATTCATGTAGTTATTGCATACTTTTACTTTACTAATTTGAAATAATATTTACCTGTGTTGTATTGTCAATAATTAAGATGGTGGCTACCACGCTTCCTAATAACCTATGGTCGGATAATATTTTGCCATCCGGCGCCAATCCATCTTTGTAAGTACCTGAAAACAAATAAAACATGAACATACACTGCTGAAATCAGACTTTATTATATATTAAGGTTCGTAACTAAGTTTTATGCCCTGCTTATTTCCCAAATAAAAAAAATAATAATGCTGTACAATCCACACAACATCATCTAGCCCCAAGGTAAGCAGAGCTTGTGTTATGGGTACTAAATGACTGATTTACTTGAACAAATATCTGCTGATCCTACACACGATTGTTCCGAGGCGGGAATCGAACCCACAAACCTCCTGCGTCGCAGGCGGACCTTCGCCCACCGCTCCATAGAGGTCGTCATTAAAAAAAATTAAGTAATTGCGCAAAAATAAATCACCTTTTTGATATACATATATTTTACTGTAGAATAATTTCAAGTTTCATAATATTTTCTATAGTAAAAAATGTATTTTATGACGAGAATTTAAATATATGTATGAAGAGAAATAAAATAAAAGCTCTTGCCTAGCTAGGCATCCTAGTTGCATGTTTTTTTTTATTTTCTATAATTATGTGGATAGCGTTGTGGGCTATATGGCTACATTTTGAATATCGCTCACAAATGTATTGTAAGTTAAATGTAGTCGTTTATTATTCCTCAATAAAAAAATAAATATAACTTACCATAAGGAATAAGAAACAGCACAAGCGATGTAAAACACCCGTGCACAGTTGACTTGATGAACTCCGCCTTATTGAACAGCTGACTGGTGTGCCCCGGCGCGTACAGCTTGGGGAACTGCAGTGACGTCACGTCCGACACGTCCTGCTCGAACACTCCGAGCGCTAATACTGGTAGTGAGGTGTAGAATAGATTGTATACAGATATGAACATCTCGTCGAACACCGTCTGGAAGCAGAAACAATATTTATGTTATTCTGTTTAACACTGTCAAAATAATCTTTCATCATCATCATCAGCCTTTGCTAGTCCACTGCTGGACATAGGCCTCCCCTAATGAGCGCCATAGCGCCCTGTCTTCAGCTTGACGCATCCATCATCTACTTGCAGTCTTTCGCAGGTCGTCATCCCACCTGGCCGGAGGGCGTTCTACAATTACGTTTACCTAGTTAAATAATATTTAAATGCGTTCAATTCGATCAGATTGCACTTTTCAGTAAAATAATTTATATGACGACCTTTGTGGTGCGGTGGGCGAAGGTCCGCCTACGACGCAGGAGGTTGCGGGTTCGATTCCCGTCTCGGGCAATTGTGTGACTATCGGCAGATATTTGTTCCGGGTGTTCTGGTCGTTATATACGCACAATAAAAAATATCTATCTATGTTATCTATTGTATTATGTATATCAGTAATCTAGTACCCATAACACAAGCTCTGCTTAGCATCGGGCTAGATGATGCTGTGTGGATTGTCCAGCATTATTGCTACTAGCTTGTGTTATGGGTACTAGATAACTGATATAAATAATACAATACAATACATCGATAGATATTTTCGACGACTGTTATACTCAATAATACATATTGTTATTAAGATTAAGACGTCGGTCTATCGAGTGGTCTCCAAACACTCCTGTTTCGCGTCATTATTAGTGCCTTAAGATAACTATAAACACTCACCTGCGCACTAAATCCGCAAAAAAATGCGAACCAAAAGTGACAAACGGTGAAAGCAAAGTTCTTGTAGAAAAAATACCGCAGAAACTTGCACATTCTGTAATAGGACCATCGGCCGTGCACCAACAGTAATCGCTGCAGGAATCTGAACTGTGCGATCGAGTAATCAGAGGCTAGAACCGCTTGCATGCCTTCTTGGCCGGATATGCCTACGCCTATGTGGGCCGCTGAAAAGGAAAGTTTCAATATAATTTATGTTACTTAAAATACAAACAGTTACTATAAGATATAACTAATAGTACCAATAAGTTTACTAATAAATCCTTAACACTAAAACCTCCTTTCTAAATAGAGCAAAAATATTTTAACCATGTCTTTGTAGTAGAGCAATAAATACATTTTGAAAAACGGGCGCGATTGTCTTTTGTTTATTCATACAAATTCAGGCATGTATACGAAAAGCACAAGTTCGCGCCAGATTTCAAAAATTAATCTATAGGTCTGAAGAGGCTTCTAAAATGAACCTTTCTACACTAGTATTAAGACTCACCTTTGATCATAGAAACATCGTTGGCCCCATCGCCTATAGCGAGCGTCACAGCTTTTCTGCTTTTCTTTATGAGTTCTACAACCATGGCCTTCTGTAGCGGCGTTACTCGACAACAGATCACCGATCGACATTGGATTACTACGTCGAGAAACCTGAAAAACAATTCAATAATAATATAAATAAATAAATAAACAATGCTGGACAGTTCACGCATTATCTAGACCCAAGCTAATGCTATGGGTACTAGATAACTGATTTTGAATTCTGCTTGTGTTATGGGTACTAGATAACTGATATACATAATACAATGAAAGATATTTTTTATTATATATAGAAAACGACTGGAACAAATATCTTTAGATGGAATAAACATTTCTCTCGAGGCGGGCATCGAACCAGCTACCTCCCGGACCTTCGCCTATCGCGCCACAGAGGTCGTCGAAATTATTGTTAGCGTCCTTTTAGCTGGACCCAAAAGAAAGCTAACTACTAGGCCCAAGGAAACCTACTAGCTAGACGACATCCTTTTAAGTAGGTACCTAGTTCCTTTTGTCCTAAGAGCCAACTGCGGAGTCAGCCCTTACGATATCTACCGACTGAGTTGAAGGGGTCTATAATCTTACGTCGCGACCTTTTCGAATATTCATCATCATCAGCAGTCCACTGCTGGACCAACCTGCCTCCCCCAATGAGCAATTATTAATGTTATGTTACTGAATAAAGCCGTTGTAACTTACTTTTCTTCCAATTTGGGATGTAAACAGTGCACCAACGAGTGTCCATTCACGACGATCGCGAATCCGTTCGTATCATCGTTGTTGTGTTCTTGCGAGTCCGCCGAGTAGGGCCCGCCTCCAGTCACGTATTCATTGCTGGAATTTGATAGCAGTTACAGAAATAACTTAGTCAAGACGGAACATTGTCTTATTGAAAGGTTGCCCAGAAGATATCGCTTCTAAGCAATAAGTCCGTCCATTGTACTCTTATGTTGCATGTTAATGTCTATGTTTTTTGTTTAATTTTGTGGTGTACAATAAAGAGTTATTGTATTGTATAGTATACCTATATTAGCAGTGTAGAACAAATGCATAATCCATCCTCAAAACTATTCAACTTCTACTTCTTCCTAGATGGCTCTGCTGGATTGACGCAATTCTGCCAGTGTCCGTCTCATGATAGCATCGCAAGCTTTCTTTATGGGTAACACACTTGTATAGTTAAAAGAAAACTCATAAAGATAATACTGGACCAGGATTATCAAATAGCTACTTAATATAAAACAAACATCGGAGACAGAAGCTCGTCCTGGATAACTGGTAATACCGGTAACGTTAATTTACGGCCAATTTAGTCAGACTACTGTTAAACGCTGGTTGACTGAATTATTATAGAAGCCTACTTGGGTATTAACTATTTTTAATTTACTGGAAACGGTCAATGACAAAATCATTCAATCTGATAAAAAAACATTATTTGTCGATTGAATTGATACCTAATTTCTTCACATGAATAACCAAATTCTAACTAAAAAACAACAAACGATGAAAATCTGTTCTACAGGTCTTGTTAATTCAGTGAGGGGCTACTATAGGTTGGTGTATGTTAGAAGGAGGACATGATAGAGAGAAAGAGCACGTTGGCTGTGATTTAAAGACGGAAAATCTATGTTAGTAAATTTTGAAAAAAAATGATGTGTTAGTAAAAAATTCTATATTCACTACAACAAACAGATATTTTTTTACCCAAAGGTTCTAAGAAACTCAATTGACTATTTATAACATCATTATTGAAATTTGTACGTATTGTAATTTTCTTCCCGTAAAAATTACAAAATGTCCACCACCAATTCATTTACAGCTCAAAATTATTATAGGAGCCAGTATTTGTAGAGCAAATCTATCAACGCAGAGTCAGTGTTTGTCTCTAATCTAGTCTGCTCTAGATCTGTTATCTTATAACAAAGCAGGCTTTGTATTCACAACAATTGAATTAAGTTGATATCTTAACGTTTTACGGACAGTAATATTTTCCGTAAATTTGAAGTATGGTTAAGTTAAGTACGCTCACAAGACTCTACTTAGTAATTCTAATCAGAGTCGACTGAGTGAAGTTTCCAAAAACGAAACTGGTCTCAATATTCATGTTGTTAAGCTTCAGCGAACAATTCAGTATGTCGACACTAGCTAGAGGGCCTAACACAGGTTTTCAAAATGATTACTCAAAAATAAACAGATAAACTGGTGGTACATGGTACTGGTATAATAATACCTATAATAATACAATGCTAGTAAAAAATACTGAAGTGGTAAGTGACGCGTGACCCGAGAGCTGGTGAGTATCTCTCGCAGCGCATCTTCATTGCCATACAGCGGGGCAATACAGGCAGCGTCTTAGGGACACGACATATAGATCAGTTGAGCTACCTGTACATTATTTTTAACAGTCTGCAGTTCGCTCAAATGTTTTCTGTTATAAATACTAGTTCATATTTGTTTTTATTTTTTGATTTTTGACTTAGATGGGAACCAAGTTGCAGGTACCAACCAGTTTGCATATAAAGAAAGTCAAGTTATACTTGTTGATTGTCTTGACGTCACCGAACGGCTATATCGGAAGACCAGCGTTGGTTGTAACATGTTTACAACTAACTCATGCTGAGACAGTCTTTTATTTTTTATCATGTTGGTATTGTTTTTGTTTATTGAGTTGAAAATAAAATATTCTATTAAATTCTAAGTTGAAAACCTACTCCAAACCACTAAAGATCCAGCACGGCACAGTGACACACAAAACAAGAGGCACACTAGCGGTGAAATCAGCGGTGATATACAAGTGTAGCTCTTATTCTCTACCTGTCTTGTGCTATTGTGTTATGTTCCCACCTAAATGTAACCACTGAGACGGCGGGCGCGTTTAGCTTGACGTTAGCGGTCCGGCCGGGGGACGAGCGCGGCCCGGCGTCGCCGTTCGCTGATTCGCTCTGGCTTCGCGGTTCGCTTGTACCTGTAACCAAATGGCATAAGGATAAATTTATTTGACCAAAAACACTAAGCCCCGAATACTTACGCGACTCAGATTTAAGCCCATCTCAATTGGCGAATTTCTGACAGTTTTTAATTGAACACTGTCAAAAAAATCGCGACTTGAGACGTGCTTAAACCTGAGATGCGTTATTATGACCTGAGTATTCGGGCGTAAATTACGTACAAGATTGACAAACAGTATCTACCATGAACCAATTGTATTGATCTAGCTGTTCAATTAGACCTGCATGAATAGGTATACATGTATGATAAAATAAAGGAAATTAATAGTGGTGCATATAGTGACGTTAATGATAGCTGACCCCTTAACATAACTTGAGCTACATATCATACATAGGCTAACATCAGCTACATACCATGCGGTAGGAATGTATTGACGACCCGTATGGAGTCCTTGCACTTGGCCAGCTGTCTGTCGACGTCGTCGTAGGAGGCGCCATCTATGATGAAAACCTCCGCCATGTCGTCTGTTAGCAGTTGACACGAGTAGCCTATGTTTATTGCCGTTTCTGAAGAAGAAAATGTATTTTTATTATTAGAAGCAAACAAAATTAGGTGCTTACCGTAGTTAACAAATCAACAATGAGATATAGATCGATAGAAAACATTAATTATACCACACAAAACAGAAAACATCCTTCTGCTGAGTTCCGCCAGTTGCGCAGATAACACTTTTAGGCAGGTGAAAACTATCAGTGATTTATGTGATACTATAATAAATTATGTAAGTAAATCCAAACTATTGGTAATGTGAATAAATACAGAGAGATTTTAGAAGTTGTTGCTATCAGGACTACCCTCTTCCAAAAAAAAACAAGAGACTACTTTAATACTAACAAATTTCAGTAATTTGTTTGGAAAGAAACAGAAATTTCCTACCAATCGTATAAAGGGTATTTAATGTTTGTGTGCGGACAACACTTAATTTGTATCCAAATTAGTTCTTCACAATAAAATTGCTAGGTAAAACATACCTTGTTTATCTCCAGTTAAGACCCAAATTTTTATTCCAGCCATACTGAGATTCGCTATCGTTTCTGGCACTCCATCTTGTAACTTGTCTTCTATTGCGGTAACTCCTGTAACAATATGATTACCATCAGTAACTGAATTGGATTCCTTCATTTATTCAGGTCACCTCTCACTGTCACTGCGGCCATGGTAGGCCTATTGTGATCGCCACTTTAATTTTTCAGCCCCGAAGCCGCAGCGTTTACAATTCGTCACTAACACTTGCAGCTGTTGGGAACTGTAGAATTTTCTTCGGGGTGATGTTTCGTAGCTCGTCTGGGCTATGCAGGTGCTTGCCCAGGTAGTTGAACCTAGTAAGAGCAGATCAGTCTCGATCTCCTCATAGATAGCTTCGAGCGGAACAAGCCACAAAGAGCTGTGAGACATATGTCAATGCGGCTGCGTCCTTGATACAGCCTACCTATTTGTATTTAGAGTGGCGACTGATCAAATTCACTACTATTGGCTAGTCGAACCTAGTAATAGCAGGTCAGTCTCGATCTCCTCGTAGATAGCGTCGAGCTGCTCGTCGCGGTCGTGTATCGCGAGCGCGGCCTGGTGGTGGCGCCGCTTCCACTCCGAGAACATGCGCTCGTCCAGCGGCCGCCACGCCAGCGCCAGTGTGCGCAGACCTTCACCGGCGAATTTCTAAAAAAAATATAAATTATTACAATAAAATAGCAGAAAATAATAAATACTAGGATATTACTGACGAGGTTAGTAGGGTGGGTTGCTGGCCGCGATGATGATGGCAGAAAGCGCAACGTACCGCAGGTCCAGGCGATCACAGGGAGGACGCCATTGCAACCCTTGATGGACAAGGTGAAATGAAACCCCAGGCCTTTACAGCGCGGATAAGGACTAAATAACAACACCATCAGAACTGTCATCGGCGCTTAATTAAAAACGCAATGTGATTGTAATGATGACCAAACTTGAAGCCGAGGCCATAGCAAACTTAGTTTGGCTATATAACGTGGCCAGCAGAGCATTCATTGCTGACCAAGGATTGTATAGTGCTTTACTACAAAATACAACAGTTTCGAGTAAACCGAAAACTTCGACTTTGCTTCTGAGGTTGTCAAATAATAATTATGTAATACCATGGTTACATACTATGTTTGGGTAAAAAATATAAACATGTTACTCACATTTAAATGTTCCTGTGTTTTTGTTTTCATTTCCACTTGGTTATTTTTTAATCTGTCGTATATAACATTATCAGCACCTTTCGTATATAACCTAATTTCACCATCCTTCCTCAATATCACGGACATTCTTTTCCTAACATTATTAAAATCTAATATACATAACAATTCATACACCTGAAACAAAAAAAAATACATTAGTGCAAACATACAATTAATATGTACAATCATGAGAGATATTTTTGTTATTGTCAAAAGACTGAAAAAAGTAGTTTTTGTAAGCAAAGCCTATGTTTTATTCTAAGCCTAGAGCTACATGTAAGCAAAATCACCCTGATCTGTTCAGTAGTTTTGGCGTGATGAAGTAACAAACATCCATCCATCCATTGAGACATCCAAACATTCACTATTAAATAAATTAATAATGCCGGACAATTCACACAGAATTATCTAACCCCAAGCTAAGCAGAGCTTGTATTATGGGTACTAGATAACTGATATACATAATACAATACACTAGATACATAGTGTTTTTATTGTTATTTATTTCTCCTTGATTTTGGGCCAAAAAGTGACCTGGTCCTTTGGTGGGCCTGCGTGTGGCCGAAGCCAACACAGCACAGAGGCCTGAGAGAGTTAATCTAAAGGCGAGGGCTAGACATAACGGTCATCATCATTTTATTTAATGAATATTAGTGTGATTGATCATTTACCTCTGTTTTACCCATAACTTCTATTGTAATACTATTAGGCGCTCGTTCTCTGAACACAAAACCGAAATTCCTTGCCGCAGACACCAGCGCTGACTCGTCCGGCGATTGCGCCTGAAACAGAACAATATCATTGTAATATAAGCTTTAGTTCAGGATAAAAATATAGATCATTATCGAATGTAATCATTACTTTTATAACTAAGTTAACTCTAAAGTACATTTATATAGTGGTATAAATGGGTTAGATTTATAGATAACAATATCATTGTAATCTAAGCTTTATTGCAGGATAAATACAGATCATTATTGAATTATATCATTACTACTACCTTATAAATTATAAACAAAAACATTGTTGTATGCCAGCTTTAATAGGCTGGTGGCCAAGAGCCATCAGTAACTATCTCATTCAATGTATTCAATGTCATATGTATAGCGTTTCATCCAGTCATGATATTCGACAGACGGTTATGCATATTTCATCAACGGAATAATACAAGAGATATTCTCATTAATCTTCATTTACATACCAACTTATTTCAATATGAAAGATAAATCTGTAGAAAAAGGAACATAAAAACGTCCTGAATCACTTATAACAGTAATAATCAAACTAAAATTATAAGTGCGCTAATAATAGGTAGTCGTTTATTTATTTTATGTTTTTTTCTAATAAAGTATTTTACATCATTTACTGTCTAGTGACCTCCGACCAGGTAGGATAACAACCTGCGAAAGACAAATGCAGGTAGATGGTGGATGCGGCAAACTGAAGACAGGGCGCTATGGCGCTCATTGGGGGAGGCCTATGTCCAGCAGTGGACTGATATTGGCTGATGATGATGATGATGATGATGACGACTGTCTAGTGCGCAGGTTGTAAAATACTTATAAACAATATTAGTCTTAATGTCGCCTGAAATCATTGATTTATTATCTCGCCACAAAACTACTCAAAAGATCAGACAAGAAATTTGCTTTTAATATGTAGGTAGATGTTATTATACATATACGTTTCATGATGTGATTTGTTTGAATAAGTGCCTAGCTTCCGTGTGCGACTTTGCACGCGTTTTGTCCGTACAGAAAGTAGCATATATGTTAATCCAGAAACTACATCTGTGCTAAATTTCAGACTGATTCAGTCAGTATTTTCAACGTGATAAGGTTACAAATATCCAAATTTTATAATATTAGTATGATTTTAGTGATCTGAACCATAAAAGTTTTTACCTGGTATTCTAACCGGCCATTCTTCTGAGCCGGCATAACCGTATGGCACAATGCAAGCAGCCGAAAGAAATCATGTACATCACTATTCCCCCGCTTACAGGCGTCGAGCAGCGTCGCGTCGAAGAACTTGAACTCTGGCTCGTACTCAGGGTTGAAAGAGAAGTCCAACGGCTCTGAACTCTGTGGAGGTGAACCTTTATTTGAATGGCTGGTAGAAAGGCTAGAGTTATAGACAAATCTACGTTTGTATAGGTATACTACGCTTTGGTATCATTGCGGCGTTACAATTTGCATTCTAAGTTTAGTATTTTGCACACCTAATAACGTGAAGCTAGGAAAAAAAGCTAAGTCCATCAACGCTGCCATGTTTTTTTTTTGTCGTAACTGTAATAATGAATGGTGTGGTCAAACTTAAAAAGATGCGAGTGCAACCAATTTGCTAGCTTCACAAACATAACTGTGATAGAGTTCTAATAAACCGCAATAGATACCAAAACAGTACAGTATACCCAACCTATGCATGCAAAAATCGTCTATACTTGACTAGAGAGAACTTTTAGAAAATGATAAGAATTGATGAAACGTAGATTTGCCTGTTCGATACCCATGTACAAAACCAAGCATAAAACCACGATGCCAAGCGAATCATGCAACATCCAGAGCGGTTGTATACACAAACGTGCAGAAATACATATATACAATACAATAGACGTACACATTACCCCTGATCTAAGAAATGACAGTACCAAATGATTTTCTACGACAGTTCAAGAGAGATGAGACTTTTGGTGTGAATGTAGAAAACCTAGTGTGTTGTGTCTATCTGTGTTAGCTTTACCACTAGACCATAGGACAGAGAAGAAAGAGCTACTAAGGTTATGTGTTTTCTTTTATTGGAAAGGTTTGCACTAAGCATTATTACCCAAGTCCATTCACATCAGTATGCCAATCTATGTTAATCAGTGAGTGAATCGCTTATACCATTATCGCTGTAATTGTTTATATTTCTGAGTCCTTAGTACCAATTATGCATTTCATTTTATTCGTTTACGTTGACGAAAATAGTTTTCGTCTCTTTCTATACATCTGGCGCCTAGCAGCGCCTCTACCGGATAGAGAAGAACTAATTTTAGTAGTTTGATAACGATTGAATAGTTTTCTGCTCGTAGGCTACAACAATATTTTAATTTTCGAATGGTTTTGAGATTTGACTTTCGGAATATTGTTTTTGTCTCATTCTTTTTTTGTACGTTTAAGCGAGATAGAAGTTAAAGAAATCGATCTCTAGAAAACTTGTGTCGTAATCAATCTGTGCACACTGCGTAAGCGCACAGAATGCAGTCAATGAACAGCGAAAATAGTATGAGCGAGTCCTTCACCGAATTTAATAGATAGACAGGCTGTTCTAACTAGGAATAAATGTGGGCATCCCATTAGCCTAACAGAGAGTAGATAAATGTTAAAGAACATAAGAATGTTAGGATATCCACTCAGTTCTAGCTAACCAATCTCATAATCCTAATGCAAGCGACAAATCAGAATATGTAGTGCCTTACAAAACACGAATAATTAAGGAAAAATTTAGTTCAAGTAACGAGAAGGTTGATTTATTTATAAATACAATATGATTTATTTATAGGATTGCACAAGGAAATTTAATGAACCAAATACAAATTATAAATTCTTTATTTGGTACTTTATTTGTTTTATTCTTTAGTTGTTTCAAGATATTTATCAATGTTATATGTAGTTATTAATCCACTTCCAGGAATATCCGAGGAATATTTTAAAACTTACGATCTGAACACATATGTACATAATTATAAGCATAATACATAATACAACTTTTATTACACGATGTCGTGGTCACGGGATGACTGTCATCCCGACGACAACGTTTGTGTAAACCTGTTGAAACGTCGGGAAAAATAGGTAAATAATCGCGATAAATACCCGTCGTAAGTGCTTATAATTATATCCGAGGAAGCTCCCGTTTTTATTCTTTCGTAAATATAACATCAAATTATAACAATTTATTTTATGTCATGGATTTGTGATTGAGTATGTAAATTTTAATGTAATTTTTTGTATGAGTCCTGTGCTCGAAATAAACTTTTTTTTATAACGAAGTCTAAATGTATTCGAGGTATAGCGTATGTAAGGCACTAGACGTCTTGATAAGCGCATTCGTACAGGTGTGGAGTTGAGATGGTGCCGCGCGCCGGGCGTGCTGCGGCCCGCCTCGTGCTCCTGGTCGAGCAGCCGCGCGCGCGCCGCCGCCCCCGCGCCGCACGCGACTTGCGACCGCCACGCGCCCGCGCCGCTGCCGTTCCGCCGCTGTCATTAATATATCTCTTACCAACCAGTATGCCGAAGTGTCCAACAATATGTCTAGAATTATGTCTAACAATATGTCGAACGATATGCCTAACAATATGTCTAACAATTTCTCTTATAATCTTGGTTATACCAACTATCAAAACGTTTCAGTTAGTTAGGAGATTTTTTTAAAGGATTTTTTATTCGTTAGTAGGTATCGATCGAGTCTCCGGTCAAATGTATCATATTTTCTATAAAATATTAAATTTGAATTCGTCTTAACGCGCCGAAGTTAAAGTATGTAGGGTACTCTAATTTCGGCGCGTTACGACGAAAATGTATGTTATGAGTAGCCTATCTTGACTATGAATTCCATTGTTATCAGAGTGAGCCTTTACGTTTTAAATGAATTTATTTAAAACATTTTTATATGCTTTTCTAGTTGAATCGGCCTTATATCAAACGTGTCCAGTCCACTAATGGCAACCAGTCATACCCTATTCGCTTAAAATTAAGTTGATGCTGTTAAAAGTGTGTCTTGGTACGCTACTACAGTACTTTTATTGAGTAGAAAGATGTTAACAAGTATGTATCAAGACTGTGGAAACTTTACAGGACTTTACATCTTTCTGATTACTTTGCTAGACCTCAGATTCAAGATGATGCGTATTTATCGACGTCCGCTTGGGTGACCTAGAGTTCTACTTTAAATAACATACGAATTTGACGGATGACGTCGATCGCACGGTTCGAACAAGTGACTTCGAGCATGTCACTAATTGACGTCTTTCAGTTCGGATCTCTAAGAAATAAATGTCAATCATTTTCAATGTAAGGCCACCGAAAGAACGGTTCAGCCGTCCTTCGTTTTGTGCGATTCGACGTCATCCGTCAAATTCGTTCGGTTATTCAACCTGACACGTGTAGTCAATTGATTTGATCAAATTATGTGTACTATGTAGTCTGTGCTTTGATCCACAACGCGTGTTGTGTTCCACGCGAGATCATTGAGTATTTCCTCATTGATTCGAGATATTTTCAACTCAATGCTCAATATTACACTCAATTCTTGCATTTACACATACAGTGTTATATTTTGCTTGCGTAAGCATTTGTGTTTCTTTATGTAGACAATTTTTAAATATGTACTTTATTATTCACAATACAAAATACTACTACAAACTCTTAAGCGATGTCTGTACATGCATGTATGTATTTGTGTTCAGATTAATTTGGTATAATTACTACGCAGCCTACTGAGTACAGTTACGTCGATTTAACTAGACACCTCTGAAGTTAACTGTTTTTCAGCACAAAAGACAAATTGAATGTTTTAAGTGCGGTCAAATAGCTAACTTCGGACCGGCCAAGATGCGACTCAAGGATCCTAAAGTGCAGAAAAAAATAAACAGGGGTAAAATCCATACTCATACAAACTGTAAGACAAAACAAACATTAAAACATAATAATGAAAAACAATCCACAAGATCCCTCGCTAACAAAGCTTGGGCGAAAGTTTCATCACAGGTATACCTATGAAAAATAGGATATGAATAACAACTCAACATCATGCAAAGTAATATAAATGTGAAATTTAAACGTGCCATAGGTTTTCTGTATTTTCGTCGCTTCGTGACATATCGAAGATCGAACGCCTACATGCAAAACTGTGATGTTTCTATAGCTGTGCTATACAATTAAGAACTTTGAGGAGGGTGTGTGAAGGTGTATTTTGCAGTGTTGTGTGGACTTACGTCTGTGTGTTCTATGGTCTCGCCCGTGACTTCGTCGATCACGTCTCCGTAACAGACGCCAGCGATGGAGCACTTGTTAAACGTCATTATGTTCTGGGTTAACGTGCCAGTTTTGTCGGAGAATATGTATTGGATTTGACCTGAAACAGAAGGGGTATTGTCAGTTGTGTGCGTTTAGTATATGGCTAAACGCATCTAGCAAGGATAGGTGGTGAAAAAAACGTGTTTTTACTGTTTTCTAGTGTCTACAAGTAATTAAGATAGCAGATAAGACGTTTTGAGCAAATTGTAAGCCATTTGCTATGAATGTTTGCTAAAACAAACTTTGAATTAATTGTAGTGTAGGACAACAGTAAAAACTCGATTTTTTTTCACGCGTGATTATCCACCTTAATGCAAAACGGAGTGTAGGAAGACCTACTCGAGACGACATCGAAGCAGTCTCAGCAAGCACGTAATTTTCTTTTTGCAATATAATAAAAGCATCATCGTCTAATCTACACGTACAAGATATTTCATTGAAATATATTAATCAACTAGCAAATGAAACTGCTTTTTCCTTAGCAGTATCTCTGTAAAAAAAAAAATTGAAAGGAAACTTGGCGATGTGTTGTACCGAGTCAAGTTTAGTTAATCGTGTTTTGACTACTACTTAATTAGAAAGCTAAACTTTGATGCTCATCCAAAAATGACTTAAAATTGATTTTCGTTACAGTAAAAACGTGGGTTTTGGGACTCGCTTTACCTTGAATATGATGACTAAACGCACAAATACTCGTTTGACAAAATATTACAGACTCAGCTCGTAAGGACCGACAGACAATGCATTCATTAAGTTAGTAGACATTTTAGGCACGAATGTTTTGTCTAAGAAACGGCAACAAGCATCTAATCAATCACTCTATGTTTCTATAACCTAATCAAAACAAATTGTTCGTATTATAAAATACAGCATGCCCGTATTTCGTCATTACTGCATTATTAACACGAGATTAAGGTTCAAAATGCTCCGGCCATCTAATTGTAAAGGTAATTTGACTCGAACGATATTACAATAGGTATTATCGTTAATTTTCAGCACTTGTTCAAAACAAAATTTAATCAATTTAACGTATATAAGGTAATTTAATAGCGATCACAAATACTTGTATTATTTTATGTCAACGGTGACAAACGGGTCGAGTGGTTTGATAACATTGAAGCGGACAAATTATCGCTTTAATCATTCAACATTTTTGAGTATGACTGTACTCAATGTACGAATAATGTGTAATATAGGCAAATGAAAAAAGTCGGCGATAACGGAACACCAACTAGAATTAGGAACCAACCACTGGATTTAGGTAAATGACCGTAAAGTTCTGTCCCGTAACTACTACAAAACGCTACTACTACAAAAGGATGGTTCGAGAAGCGTTTGAAATCAAGAAACACCCTAATTTTAATCGACATGGTTTTCGTCTCTCTTTCTCGTAGAATCCTGTGCTTTATAAGTGTGCGCGAATGTGGAAATTGAAAGAAAAAGGTACGCTATAAATACCCGATATATAAATCTTTAATATATAATATTAATTCACCGTAAAATTCCTAAATCATAAAAAAAAGAAACAAAATTTGTTTTTTTTTTTAATAAAAATGTTCTTACATCGATCGAGTTCTATGAAAAATCAGGAAAAACACGATAACTAAATTGAAAATGGTAAAGCGTTTGACCAACTATCTCGCTAAGAAAGTGAAGATGTGGTTACTTATAAATTAGGGTAACTTTATAAAATACTAGCGACCCGCCCCGGTTTCGCACGGTTACAAATGCATGTTTTACATACATATGAACGTTTTTCTTGAATCACTCTATCTATAAAAAAAAAGCATCAAAATCCGTTGCGTAGTTTTAAAGATCTAAGCATATGTACATAGGGACAGACAGACAGCGGGAAGCGACGTTTTATACTTCGTATATAGTGATGCATTAATGACAAAAAAATCTTTGTTCCCCTATATAAAAACATGTATTTAGAAAAATTGGTAGTTATATCCTAGAATAAAGTATGTATGACTCACCGAGTTCCTCGTTGAGTGTGGTCGTCCGCGCTTTGGCGGCTGTGCCAGTCTTTTCATAATACATCTGTTCATCCCAGTTTATGAGGAAACTCTGCGCGAATCTTATTACCTGAGGGAAAATAAAAGCGGTTTTTATCATCACCTCATTCGCGGGATTTATTTGGGATTTAACGGCTCACGGTGCTTTCCAAATAAAAATGAGCTTGACGAGTCGTACAAAAAACGGTAATAAATAAAGATTGCTGGCAATTTTTTTGCACTGTTTTGTGTTCCACGGTAGGAACATTTTAAGATACAAACTAAGGATTTAACTTTAATTTAAAACGTCATAACATTTAAACAACTGAACCTCTTGGCGAGCTGTAGAGACAGAAACACCGACAGGGCCACCCCTGCTCTTGTAAGGTGTAAATAATATTTTGTTTATTTCCTCTTAACAATGTTAAACCTGTATTGCGAGTGTCTAGAGGTTGCTATATGCCTATAGGTTTTAGAAAAACTTGTCACAGCAAGTCTCCAGGGCCTCCACTTCACAAATTAAAAACATAGTAAGTAGAGGTGAAAAAAAAATCTGATTTGTACGATTTTTTATCACGTGTGACGTATATATATATACATACACCATTATTAAAAGTATTTTTTTTCTGTTCACAGCAGGAAAAAACTTCGCATTTCATCAACATAGTAAGGTTCAGCTTTGCTGTTTTGTGTGGTAGGAGCTTTTGCAACGGAATAGATATCATGATAAAACAACGGAACTCACCTCGACAGAAACATAGAGCGATATAGGCACGACAGTGTTCATCACAATGGCATAGGAGAAGAAGACGAGTAGCGCGATGACCACGGCTCCATATGTGGGCTCCGCCGGTACAAGCGTGTCCCACGGGAGGTACACTTGGAAGTACCGGCCCGTGAGCCACTCCCACACGCCGCAAGCGACGGTGCAGAATACGCACATCGATAACAAGAAGAAAACTATCTGTAAGGAGAGAATAGGTCAAAATAAAAAATTGTGAACTTCATCGCCTGTAACACAGCTACATTGTAGCTATCACAGGAGACAGTGCTGCAACTACGTTGTTATACATATTTTTGAAATAAACGTTTTTTATTTTGTATTATTTTATTCATTAGTCTAGTCAGTCAAGTCACTTAAAATTTATTTATTATTCAACGAGAACAATCAGCACATACTATAAATTAAAAGTAAGAAAATAGAAACAGAAAACCTCTTAATGAGGTTAAATTAATTGAATGTTGAGAAGGATATCAAATATGAATAGGGTTTGAGGAACTTCAAACAATTTTAAATTTAGTGTTAAACTTAAAATTGTTTGAAGTTCCCCAATGAAGGCCGTGTTCGTTTTTTTTAATACCATGTTAATGCCGACTTTTCATCGCAGTCGGTTTTACCTTTTAACTGAGCCCTAGTCTAGTGTCCTGTCTTTTATTTGTCTTAGGTAAAGTGAAAGGATTAAATTATTTGATCATCATTCTGTGACCTGACTGAGTATAGACCTGCTTTCGATTTTACCAGCCTCTTAATTTCTCGAATCCAAGCAACTTAGTCTTTTTTCAACCAAACTTACCCCTATAATAAGAAAATTAAGTAGCCTATCTATGCTGGTTCGCTTGAACTTGGTTTTCCCAGAGTTCTGCATCAGCTTGGTATCCTTGCCGGCGAACACCACGACGCCGTAGCACCACTGAGTGTTGCGCAGAACACAGCCTCTAAGCAGGATCTTATCGTTTTCCAGGGAGAAGTGTTGGTTCCGCCAGCTCAACGTGCCTGCGAAAAATAACCTGAATTAGATAACACAACAGCTTGGTAATAAAACGTGCTCTTGTAAAAGGCTCGTCTGAGAAAGTCCTGCTAACACAATGTCTATATAGATAGCCAAGCAAAATAGTCACTGACTACCACGGGCTACGACTGTTTACTTAAACGCGGAACTTTTTATATTTAAAATATAAATTACAAGTTTTGTTTGTTGTTCTGCCTGCGTTGTGTGTATGGAAACGTTTTAAGGTTATTTCTATCCCATGGGAACTGATTTATAGGATAAAAAGTGGCATATGTATTATTCCTGGTCTAAACTACATGTATGCAAAATTTCAGCCCGATCCGTTCAGTAGCTTTTGCATGAAAGAGTAACAAACGTCATTAGATACAAACTTTCGCGTTTATTAGTAGGATTGTGTACTGCATTTGAGTCGGACTCAAATGCAGTAATAATATACTGGCGTTTCAGTATACTCGATGAATATAAAATGGGATAAAATATCTTAAGAACGATATTTTAGTTTTTATTCGATTATTATAATAAATACACGCAACGCAAAGTAACATCTGAGTTATATATGTATGTATTTAACGACTTAACAATCATACAGCAGAGATCACTATTTATTATTAAAAGCAACATTTATTACGATATTATCGTGGTTGCTTAGCCTTCAATAGTATTTAGATTCCGGAACAAAAAGCGAAAGATTTCCGCTAGATTCTAAACGTATTTTTGTTAGAAACACCCAATATTTTTCTTTAGTCACGATAGCCATAACATGAGAACTAGGTCGTCTAAAGCGATAACTTCAGAAAACTATTAGCACAGAATGTTAATGGTTCACAAAGTAATTATTACTTCACACTTACAGTTTTCTAGCGTGTCATTATATCATTAGCATTCTCGTCACCTGTTCTAACAGTGATTAGATATACTGATTTCATGGGTCAATAGTCTGTCCTGTAGAAATAAAATGCATTGAAGAGACTCTTCAAGGTAATATTAAATGCGACAGTTTGGATAAGCCGATCTTTTGAATGTATGGATGATTTGTTACGACTTCCGCGAAAACTACTTAATGGTTCGGGCTGATATTATAGGCAGTGTTTATATTAAATGTGACAGTTTGGATAAGCTTTTGAATGTTTGGGTTATTGGTTACGTCTTCACGCGAAAACTACTGAAAGGTTCGGGCTGATTTTAGGCAGTGTTTTTATCCAGGCAAAACGGGTGGAAGAAATGCGGAGTGGTCTAAAGGTCTTTAAAAACCGGTCAGCTGCAATTCATGATCGTTTTTAATCATTTTAATACTTTATCAAGTTAATGAATAATTGCTTAAGCAAAATAAAACATGCGTGTATCGCTGCAACTTGATATTAGTATTAGTTGACCGTAACGACATCCGCCAGCGGTGGATTTCACGGCGATTTCAACAGAGTGTTTCGCACAGGGCCACTCATGTGAAATGATTGGCGATTAAGCGAGCACCACACTATTGTGGTATGGTGTGGAACGCACGTCAAAGGCATTTCGGTTTCGCACATTAAAGTAAGAACTTAGAGGTAACACAATTAATACAAAAATAAACTAAGCTATATAATATTATATTTCCGTCGTATGTCGTATTATCTTTATTTAGTAACGGTTTTTTTTTTCTAATTGTACTGTACATTTATGTTTTACGACAAATAAACGCATTTGATTTACTGTTTGTTGTGTTGTGTCGCTGTAATAATGTGTATCTAACTAAGCATACTCGACGACCGATGTGGCACGGTGGGCGAAGGTCCGCCTGCGACGCTGAAGGTTGCGGGTTCGATTCCCGCCTCGGAACAATTGTGTGTACGATCTGCAGATATTTGTTCCGGGTGCTCTGGTCGTTTTCTATGTATAATAAAAAAAAACTATCTATGTAATGTATTGTATTATGTATATCAGTTATCTAGTACCCATAACACAAGCTCTGCTTACCGTGGGGCTAGATAATCCTGTGTGAATTGTCCAGCATTATTTATTTATTTATTATACTAAAACTCATGTGAGTTCCATACTTCTGACGCGCAACAATTCTCCACACTACGATACAATACAATACAAAAATACTTTATTTTACACCAGATACTGATCATTACAAAGAAGACATTACGTTTGAAAAGCACAATAGTGTGGTTCTAGCTTTACAAATGCATCGGCATGCATGTTTGTCAACTTTCAACTTGCTAATTTTACCGTCACAATATACCAATTTGCATTTCTCTGCATTTTTGCATGTTTTCTAGATAAAGCACCTGTATTATATTAAACTAGTTTCTGCCCGCGGCTTCGCACGCATTGTTTCTATCTGGAAACGTTTTAAGGTTACTTCTAAACGGAACTGATTTATGGGATATATATACAGTAGCCTATGTTTTGTTTTGGACCTGTATGCAAAATTTCAACGCGATCTGTTTAGTAGTTTTTGCGTACAGCAGTAACAAACATGCAAACTTGTATTTATAATATTAATGTGATGTAGGCGGAAGTAAATTGTAAAATTTATTTTGCCATACAGCGGGCTAATGCAGCCAGCGTCTTGGGGACGACGCTTCCGACTGTAGATTGTTTGAAACAGTCGGCAGTTAGCTCAATCGATTCAATTGTAAATACTAGGTTTAATATTGAAGTGATTGTTACTACGTGTGTATTACAAGTAATCATATTATGATTTATCGGTAAGGTAAGGAAGCTAATATGTCTGAAAATGTAGGGCGTGCGTGAAATGGCAATAACCTGTTTTGTAAGATTACGTAGTTGCAATTACTTGAAACCCATTCCAAAAGTACCTACTTGTCATAAAACTGGCCAATACGACCGGAAAGCAGTGTCGGAAATAAACCTTCGTGGTCCAACCACGAAGGTTTATACCCGCAGCAAGTACTTCCGATCCGATATAAAGTCAGATTTACAGCCGCCCATAGAAAGGGAAGAAAAGTGTTTCCACACTCTACATTTAATTGTACATTAAAAAGTAGAGAGCGTAGTGTCTGGTAACACTTTCTTTCAAAGAGTCTTCACACCAGTCTGAGGTCAATGTCAATTTGGTGGTCGATTCGACACAGTAAGTTTTCCGGAGGCTGGGTTTCATTTCTCGGCTTTCATGTTTCCGTCTCTCTATTGTGCTTTTGTTTTTCAAAACAATTATTAGATCATAGTCTATACTAAAAGGGCGTTTGATTCATGGCTAATAAAAAATATATCGATGATATATACGTGTATATAGTAGAATAGTCTAATCCGTTTTATTATAAGGGCGAAAGTTTGTGCGAAGACAACACTAAAACTACTGAAAGGATCGACCTGAAATTTAGTACACCTATGTATAGTTCTGGACCTGGAATAATAATGGCTTTTTATTCCGAAAATAGCGAAACGAAGCCGCTGGCAAAATAGATTCTCACAAATACTATCGCAGCAGAATAGTGATCGGCCTTACCATCGAACTTATTAAGTAGATTGTTGGGTGTCTCGCAGACGATCTCGCCGTCGAAGTTTCCCAGTTGTGCGTCGTCTTGGCCCATCGCGGCCGTCTCCAGAAGGCACTGACGACATTTTAGATTTGTCTCCCTAGAACAAATAAACACCCAATCTTTATAATTACAAAAGCGATCATAAGTATTTCTAGTTGTTCTATGGAACTATTTTGTTTTTGGTAGTTCGATTTTATTTTATTCATATTCAGAATTGATAGCGAATTGCATACAATACTAGTTGGATTTTACTATGCTATCAAATCGGCCAGATCGAAAGAGCGTTGTGCACGGAGATATTTAAAGAATGGTTTTATATCAAAGGGTAATTTGGTTTTATACGGTAATTTGGTTTTATATCAAAGTTTAATTTATCGGGTATTTTCGCGTACCTTTTGTTTCATTTTCCCCTAAGGGAAAATGAAGAATGGTTTTAATCTAGCTGATTTTGATACGCATTCCTCGATCGTTTAACATCAAAAGTAAAATGCCAAACTATGACAATCTGAGACGATACCATTCGTATGGGGAAGTGATTTGTGGAATTACTGTTGTGATCGCGATAACTATGCCCTGCCTTTATCTAAGCAGGAATAATGACCTTCTATTTTCACGACGCCGACCACATCACCAACCGATTTTAAAAGCCTTATCATTCAATCACACCATTGGCCGTAGCCAGCAACATAAACAATGTGCTAGCTTAACATTTACGATGCTGTAAAAAGATCCATAAGATCTAAAGCTTCATTAGTTTGATTGTAGAGCTTTTAAAAGTTCTGACGCATCAATATTGTGAGAGTATTCTTACGAGGTGGCGAGGTTTTGTTGGCACAATCGATCACATAGGAAAATGTGCCTTGTGTCGTGAGCTAAGTGAGGCTTTTCCTTTGCGTCACCGCCGATATCATTATATTATAGATAGACTCTGTAGTGTCTGTGTAGAATCAACACATTATAGTGCCGAGGAGACCGTAGCCTGCTCTACATTATAATGTGTTAGATTTCCACGTATGGACTAACAAGATTTTCAGTTAATAGGCCTCCCGTTCTGTATTTAACAATAGCGCCTACAGGACAGCGACGACGACGTAGAGAATAAGCTCAAAGAGTAGGTACAATACGCGGAGGTACAGACAATAATTGTATATATCGGATACAGTGGCGTTCTTTGTAGGCTGACCCCTGTTACGTTTGATTGAAGTCAATGCACGGTACGCAACTGTACCTAGGATCGCGGTCGTCATTGTTTTGTACAACGGGCGTACTTAGTAGGTTTCTGAAAGCTTCCGAAATTTAAAGATAAAAGTTATTGTACTCATATTCGGTTGCTCATAAACTTGGGATGACATGACCTCGGGTTTAGTAGGTTTCTGAATGCTTTCGAAAATTAGAAAAAACGTTATTGTGCCCAAATTCGGTTGCTCATAAACTTGGGATGGCATGACCTCGTGTAAGAACTACGCTGAGAGGCAACCTGAATCTCATCGGTCAGTCTCGTGTTGAGCTTTTGAGATATTGGATAGATACACACGCCTCACAGTCTCGACTAGAGACCTTCAAATTTTAATAATAGGATCTAAACAAAGACGGTATTCATCGAGCATCGTAAAACTGGAACGGGATTTTGGGGCCAAGTTTCTAATCAGAACAATACTTTGTAGGAGTTTAGTACAAAATGAAATTATAAAACGAGGGTAGATTAATATTTGATCCGAAGCTGGTTAGCTATTCAAGAAGTTGGAAGAAATAGCTCTTCAATTGGTCAAATTATTGACTGGCACAGATAAATCGTTGAATGTTTAATTAGAAGTATTTGGTTACTCTGTCTTCATTTCAGTTAAGATATGTACTTAACTTCTGGCTTAGAACGAATCAACGAATCATGGTTTACACGTTTTACAACTGACGGCTCAATAGTGAAATAAAAACACAAATTAGAACGCAAGTACGAATAAATAGCTCTTGCTACATATCCGATGAAACAATCAAAGTACTGCCAAGTGTAGCAATATCGTAAACAAGTACGATGCATTTATGACGGCTTTCCTTTCAGGCATTAGATAACGTGATCAAATAGAGTTATAGTTAGTTCATTTCTTTATTTGCGATACACAGGTATTACAGGGATGTTCAGACTTAAAATTAAGAGCACTGTGATCGATCAGCCATTAGGCGTACAAATGTTACATATTTTGGATATAGAGCAAAAATCAATAATAATAAAGTGATTAGCGCAATTATTCATTACAATTTTATATGATAGCTTTCAGACCTTTTGGTTTCCTGCTGTTAAATGAATGTCTATGTCTATGATGTTAAAGATGTCACTAGACGTTCACTCAAAGAGGTTGAAGATTTTTTGTTCGTACTCGTTGTATTCAAGAAAAAAGAAGAATACCTACCTCTGATAAAATGCATTCATACGTATTTACAAGTTGTGGGTAATAGCAGACGTAATAATTAGATACTATGTTTAATTGAAAAAAAGTTATAAATTCAGTTCTCGTTTATCAGTTCTGTTAACCAATTTTTTTTATACGTCTTAACAAATGTCAATTTTAAACTACAGACACAGACGTTCGATTTAAATCGCCAAAATAAACAGTTATTAGGTATAGTGTATAGATTCCATCTAATGTACTTGTATTATGGAGCTCATTGAATTCAGTGATCTTGATTGATCGCAGTGAGATCGTGAAAACGTATAAGTTCGTTACTCACTGAAATACTGAAATAGACTGAACTATCACGGCAATGTTGTGGTCGGACCGCGTGCTGGTAAACGTGTTAGACTCGTGGCTAAGCCTAGTGGCTAAGCCTATAGGATCACTGTACAATGTAGTCGTGTAGACTCGTCTTTACTTTTACCTTTTAAAGGTGAACCTGGATTTATTATACGTTTATTTCCATACAACCACTACAGATACCCAAAAATAAAGTTGAAATGTATGAAATTGAATGATAAGTGAAATGTTTGGCCGAGGACGACGGCAAAAGTACTTGACCGGGCCTCAAATTTTGCATAGAATCAAGAATCAAATACTCTTTATTTCCATCAATGGCATCAATACAATAAATGTTCACTTAGAAAAGTTCAAATTCTAAATTACACAGACGGAAATATAGAATGTATTTTTTATTTCGTCGCTTCACTAGCATAGACGTACTATGTACAGAATATATGGTTACTTTTTTACTCGAAGAAACGCGTGCGAAGCCGCGGGGAGATGGTAGTTACAGATTTGGAGATAAAGTTTTTAACCTAGTGCAAACAATTCACGGTTATCGTACATTATTCAATTATAAATGCTTATCATGACTTAATATTCATCCGAGGTCGAAACGCCAGATAAGATTTTTAAATGAATAGATGACATGCTGCATATTGTACGAGATAACTGAAATAGGTAATGTATCACATTTTTACGGAAAGGTGTTATTAAACTATCTGTCAAACAGGCGTTAATTTAGCCCCCTTATTCTGCTTCGTTTCTGCCCGCGGCTTCACACGCGTTTTTTCTATAGAAACGTTTAAAGGTTAGGTTCTATCCCAAGGGAATCGATTTATGGGATAGAAAGTAGCCTATGTTTTATAGCAGGCCTCAAACTACCTGTATGTAATTTCAGCCCGATCCGTTGTTTCGGCAGGTACAGTAACAAACAAGCTAGTCCAGCATTATTTATTAATACATCCTTCCATCCATCTAAACATACAAACTTTCGCATCTATTCGTATATAATCTGTAAACCTAAATAGTTTCTATAGTAAGCAGTATTATTTATTTCTCACATAAATAAATAAAGAAAACAAACGTCACAGTCATAATAGCAATTGCATGAATCTTATCTCCATAAACCTATCATATCTGGAAGAGGTTTATAAATAAGAGGGTTAAGAATTGATAGACTCAGTTTCTTAAGCCGGGTACAGACCGGTGTTACGGGGCGTAATGTACCATTTGCAGCGAACATGATACGTTGCAGGTATGCTGGAAGCGGCAAGCTGAAGACAGGGCGCTATGGCGCTCATTGGGGGAGGCATATTTCCAGCAGTGGACTGCTTTAAGCTGATGATGATACGTTACGCCGTGCGCTGAAATTCGTCTCGTTGCTCATGCCGTCATTCCCCTTACTGACTGCACGAACGCTCGCTGTGTAACATAACATTACGCCCCGAAACAGCCAGTACCCACCTTTAGACTACCTACATAAACTGTCGTAGGTCGTGAGATGAGATGCTTTTCCTCCGCATTTCGTAAATTTAGTAAGCAGCTATGAAAATTGGACGATGAAATTCAGAAGAAATATTCTATTTTCATATCACGAGCTATGAAAATAGGATAAGTAACGTTTGATCTTATAGGTTACCACGCCAGTCATCATCACACATCCGCGTGATCATACGTGGTTACCATCGCAAATCTGCAGTGGAAAAACCACTTTACAGTCGACGGATGAGTCAAAACTTAGATGGTTACCACCGCAGATCTGCAGTGGAAAATCCACTTAACAGTCAACCGATGAGTCACAAATTATCTAGGAGAGTTCAAGATCATCGAAACAGAATGGTAATGAATAATTACAGTAATTACCAGGTTTTTCGCTCGCTAAATATAGGTTTACAAGGTTCGCGAATTGATTCTAGGTCAAAATCTAATGTATGATATATTAAGGAACGCATTTTTGAAGGTTTGTTATTGTTAATTTGGGTAGTGACTGAAATCCAACATGGACATTAAGATGTCGAATTTTTATCTTTACAGAACGTGGAATTTGTTTTCGAAACAAATCATCGGTGGATCAAAGTGGAAAAAGTGGAAACTAATCCATTAGTGGATTAGCTCAGTGGATCAGAGTGGAAAGGAGCACCAGAATACCTATTTCTTTAAATCTTTCACTCACTTACCTAAAGCGTAAATTTAAAACTCATTTTATTGCAAAAAGCAAATGTTTTTTCTCCAAGACCGCAGAGATGAAAAATAAATTTTATGTTGACGCGGTAAGCAGAATGTATTTTTTCAGACTTATTTATAAACGTACGTGTGTGACCATGGCGCGACGTTTGTCATTTCATCATATCATCCTGTCCAAGAACTATTTTTAGAGTTTCTTACCTTTCCATAGAAATAATAATAACGTTTTACGCCACATTTTTGCTATAAATAAGCCCATGGGCAATATATGTTCACCCATACGAGTACAATATGTAGATAGATATACTTAAAATACTTGGAATAGAGGAAGTATAAAGGATGTCGCATATTTTCGCGGTGCCATGTCCTTTTAATTTGATTACGTATGAAAAATAATTTGTTTGTTTTGTACAAAATATAAACCAACTTTAAATTCCTTAGTATTATTTACACTGTTTTTAGTTTTTTGGGACCAATACTACATAGATCCCCTCGGTACCATTCTCCATACAATAGCGAAATAATTTTCCAAATCCAAATCGGGTGATAATTCACGGAAACATAGACAAGCAATACATATAAAATACAGACATCCAAAGTCGTCCTCTTTTGTTTTTTCGTCGTCAAAAAAATGAACAAATAAGCGGCGAAAATAGTATGAGTGATACACACATCTGAATCGAGCAGCTGGTGGTGTCTAATCTTTCATTACCAATCTTCACAAACACACCGTTATCGGCATTAAAGTAATAAATTACTTCGCATGCCACAGATTTCGGAGCTTTGAATAATTTAGATAAAATACAATAGCAACAAACAACCTTGAGCCAAGAGCATAGTAGAAATAGCTTATATGGATTCGACCGTCTATTCGTCTATACCGAGAATAGCTCAACTGACGTGAATTTCAACCAATCGTGATTAAATACTGTGACTTAATATCGTGCAGGTGGAGTATTAAACCTGATATTGTTCTCAAGTGGTGACTTAAACGACTAAGATGAAAATTTAGTAATTTTGATATATAGAGCAACTAGTTTCTGTCCGCGGCTCCGCACCCCTTGTGCCTATGGAAAAGTTCAAAGGTTGTTATTATTATTATTTATTTCCGATGGGAAATGTTTTATAAGATGAAAAAAAAAAATGTTTGATTCCAGGCTTAGAGCAACATCTATACAAAATTTCAGCCTGATCTGTACAGTAGTTTTGGCGTTAAGAAGTAACAAACATCCATCAATCCATCCATCAGAAAAAAACACTAATTAGAATTTATGAAAAATTCAATTTTGTGTCTATTTTATTACAGACTGTTTGATTGTAACTTTCTTTGTTACTCGTAACAAAGATTGTTATGGATGAATTTTCGTCGTATAATTTCCGATTTCAAAATAACTCTTAACACTTTGAGTGCTGAAATCACACGGTATGTGTTTTCTACAAGTGACTAATATGCGTAAATCCACACTAGCGCAGCGGCTGAAAAAATACAGATCTGTGTGACTCAGCACAGCCGTAATATTTTTCGAACGAAACGCATGTGCGGCGCAATACAAACGCTGTGTAGAGCGGCAGCACGAATTTTTTAGGTTAAAAAAAAGATCGCAAGAGAGTTTTAATGACTAATGGATGAGTGTAATGAGTAAATTGATAATATTATTTGCTCTCGACGATTGACTTCCTCTAAGGCTCTAGATGGACGGACCGCATTTCAACTGCAATCCAACCGCAAATTTGCATTTCATTTGCAGTTTGAATGCAGTTGACACGACTGCAATAGAACTCCAAACCAACTGCGCAGTCCGATTGCAGTTCATTTGCAGTTGGTTTGCAGTTCATTTGCAGTCGGCCTGCAGTTCTGACTTACGGTCCGTCTGTTTAGTTAGAGCCTAACACACATAGATTAAGACACAAGAAGTAAAAAATATTTGGATTTAGTCATTTCTTTCCCGTCGCGAGTGAGACACACTAGACCGTGCCGATAAAAAGGGTATAAAGTGGCCTTTGCACTGCAGAAGAATGACCTAGAATTCAATATAATGTACCTGCGCCTGCGACCCAGTATTTTACTTCTGCAGGTAGCATCGCTTCATATTTTGTTATTAGTACCTTAAATTATGTTTCAAATAACGACTTTTTATGTTTATGTACCTATGCAGCTAATGTTATGTATGTTAATGTTTATGCAGCTACCGCAGGATCGTGGTTAGTGGCACAAACTTAAGGAGGCCTAACCCAGCAGTGGGAAAAATCAATGGAATGTACGAGTATATACATGGAATAGTAACTTACCCGTCTAACTCGGCAGTCTCGATGTAGCAGAGGCCGTTTGGCTCTGAAGTGCTGATGAGAAGGATATCCGCCGCGACGAACTGGTCATTCTCCAGCCTGATGACGTCTCCCACCTGTGGGAACAGAAAAAATTATAAATTAATAATGCAGGACATTATACACAGCATCGTCTAGCTTGTCTGAAGCTAAGCAGAGCTTGTGTTATGGCACGAGATAAATAAATCTCTTTAAAGAGTTAGATTTATTCATCTAGGACCTTTGATAACGGTTTTAGGTTTAAAAGTCTACAACTTTTTAGCTTTTATTCTGATTTCTGACAGTAGACATATTCTGACTAATCTCTACCTAATCAACAGTCTCAAATAATTATGTTCTTAACTTAGATTATGTCGTGCATGCCTGCCGGAAAACATTGCTATTTTAAAGTGTTTTTAGAAATCAGTAATAACACGAGCGAAACAGGTGCTTGTCAAGGATGGTCTAAGTCCAGCAGTGGACTGGTAAAGGCTGTTTTTAATAATGAAGTTATTGTTATTGTTCTTTAATTAATAAATAAATAATGCTGGAAAATTCACACAGCATTATCTAGCCCCATGGTAAGCAGAGCTTGTGTTACGAGTACTAGATAACTGATAGGTATACATTTTGTACATAATACAATATATTACATAGATATATGTATATTTATTATTATACATAGAAAACGACCAGAACACCCGGAACAAATATCTGCGGAACGTACACACAATTGTTCCGAGGCGGAAATCGAACCCGCAACCTCCTGCGTCGCAGGCGGACCTTCGCCCACCGCGCCACATCGGTCGTCAAAAAAAAATTAGTTTTAGTTTAGTTTTACCTGAACAGACGCCCACTTCTCCTCCACAAGCTTCCCATTGCGTAAGGTCTTAGCACGGCGGTGGTTCACTTGCGAATCGTTCTGATGACGTTGCTGCAACAAAATATAAAATAAGTATCGGTTCTTGGTGTAAGTAGTGTAAAACTGGCTTTATAAACTATCGGGCGCCCGCTTCTCTCACATGGTATCTAGATTCTAGAACAAAGTTTAAATCACTGAGCGATAATATAGTAAGTTAGAACTGATAGATCAGAAATTTTTATTTTTTTATCTTACATATTATAATAACATAAAAAGTAATTTGAAGTGGGGTTTTTTAAAACAATCAATCTTAAAAAAATAATTAAAGCAATTCAGTTCCTTTACATCCAAAAAAACTTATAAATTAAGAAACTTTTTACTTTTACAGTTAATGTAGATTATTCATAGGATTTATTTCAAGGGGTAGAAGTAAACAAACACTGAACCAAAACTGTTTTCACTCTTTTGTCTAGTCTGAGCGTCTCCCCGAATCGGATTTACGTAATTAATAGTTCCCTAGACTAAACTAGCTCCATGTTGAAGACATTCGCAGCTTGTTATCTTCACACATTTTCGCCAGAATCTTGAAGGAAGTCTTCGTTGTTTTTTTAGTATATAAATGTATGAACACACATGGAATTGACCGAATGCACCTTGAAGCTATCCCAACCCCTAGATGACCAATGACCACCTTCCCGACGAGAGTACATTTAAAATCAACGCCGCATGTAGCACAATGCTGAATATACTACCTTTGCCTGTTATGAGTAATTTATTTTTTGTTTAATTTTAGTTGAGGTAAAGAAATTTAAATGCAATAAAGGATTTCATTATTATTATATGCATAAACAATAAACATTACTTGTAAATTTGTTCCTAACTACGAATATTGTTTTTAACAGATGTAAACTGCCTGCTAGGAAAACAACTTGAGTTTCTGATATCAAGCAAAACCTACTCTTATGTCAGCTACATATGATAGCAATTACGCAAAAAAGAATCGGTAAGTTTGTAGTTTCACGTAGGTCCCTTGGCGTGCCTGCTAGGTACGTCAGTGACGAGTGCAAGCCAGTGTAATTGTTTGTTCTACTTTTCCGGCCCCACTGTCACACCCGTGTAGAAAATTGGATTAGCTAACAGTATGGAAATTTTCGGATTCATAAATGGAGTAAAATTTTAAGCTTAAACCGTCCCTATAGCTTCCGCCTGAAATAATAAACACAGCACAGTAATTCCTCGTATTTATTTTCCAACTATTATTATAATAATGCTACAATCTTCTATTTGACGACCGATGTGGCGCGGTGGGCGAAGGTCCGCCTGCGACACAGGAGGTTGCGGGTTCGATTCCCACCTCGGAACAATTGTGTGTACGATCTGCAGATATTTGTTCCGGGTGTTCTGGTCGTTTTCTATGTATAATAAAAAATATATATCTATGTAATGTATTGTATTATGTATATCAGTTATCTAGTACCCATAACACAAGCTCTGCTTAACATGGGGCTAGATAATGCTGTGTGAATTGTCCAGCATTATTTATTTATTTATTTATAATCACTTCTGCACAAACAGGGTTCCTAATTACAGTATCATATTATTGCTTGCTGCAGTAAATTTTTACACGAGTACCTCTACCTGCGTTTGTCGCTCAGAAAATCAGATGAATATCAATGTTATTATTATAAAAGCGAAAGTTTGTCTGTTTGTCTCTCTGATTCCTTTTTCACACCTAAAAAGCTTAAGCGGATCGTAAAGATATTTGGCAGGGATGTAGACGGTATCCCAGTGATGGCATAGGGTACTTTATATCCCCAAAAACGCGGTGCGAGCTGGGGTCAGACGCTAGTTAGCCATAATTCAAATATGATGTATGTTAGGTACATACATCATATTTGAATTATGGCTAACTAGCGTCTGACCTTTTTGGTGCGAGTTTATAACCGAGCGAGTTGTTTTCCTGGTTCCACTAAAAGTTATCTTTTTCTATACCTTCATATTTTATGAAACACGTCATGAATATTCATTGTCCATTTGGCTACTTATAAGGCTTTTAATATTTTTAGCCAAAAATTGCGTTCAGTCGGATATAATCGTTATTTATGAAGCGATAATATGGCCATGAAATAAATGTACGCTTTTGATTGCCTGTCTTAAAATAGGATACTGAACTGTAACTTCCAAACATCCAAAATTGCCAGCCTATAGGTTTGATAATATCTGAGATATAGACGGGTCCAAAGCGTGCCCAATGGTTTGTGTAAAGATTTCTTTGACTTTGAGACTGCTATTGCGTCGCCAGTCTCTTTCCGAGCTTGGCTGGACGCTCTATCGCGCGTCTCAATAACCTACTCCATAAATAACTAAAAATAATAATTCGAAACCGGATTAGGAGGAACTAGGTTAAAACTGGTGTATTTTAACGAATTAAAACGAAGTTATTAGATCACCATTGGAAAAATAGTAATTATATTGAGCTCTGGTACAAGAATACCAGCAAAAAAAATACAAGGAAAACTAGTCGTTAATGATTGACAATAAGAAAAATTAAACGTAAATATTGCGCAGTAAACCGCTGAGGCTGTCGATGACATAAAGTAGATTGCAAATTGAAAAGCATATTCAGCACAGAACCGCGTTAACACGGCGGAATAAGAATGAAAATGCCTGTATCATCGAATGGATATCAAGTGGCCGTATACATAGCAGTAATTACGGTGATGTCAATAGGACTGATTTCATTTATCGCGGAGGAAGGAACCACTCACCATATTCGTAATGGAATGGTATGGGAGGGTCGTTAAAAATGTAGGTAAGAACAGATAAGATGCGTTATGTATATATGCCTGGTATGTTTACTTGCCGAGTCATTTGTTTCGTAATCACCAACGTGCGTGGAATACAGATATCCATGCTAAAGTAACATATGAGTATCCGTCCGCATATATTGTCCTAATGATACATTATATTCGGTGATTATAGTGATGCTAATGTGACAAATTGGTGTGAAAATTAGATAGCAATGAGTTTAAACATTATAATTTTCGACTTGTGACAATTTTGATATGGATATTGAGAGTTTACGATACAAGTTGGAGTAAGGGTACTGGGTTGGGTAGCTATTTAAGAGGAAAAAGGTTGAAATTTCCTCTTACAAAATTCAAGTCTTGACATCTAACCTGCCGTCATAAAATGAAGAGCTGCAAGGTTTGTACTTCTATATAAAGTAATAGTGGATCGACATATCACTAAGAATTAGCAAGCTAAAGTGGGAGTGAGCCGACCATATCACGCGAAAAACGAGACGACGACTCGGTAAACATAGTGTAGGTCGCCCTCCGACCAGGTGGGATGACGACCTGCGGAAGATTACAGGAAAATCCTGGATGCGTCAAGCTGAAGACAGGGCGCTATGGCGCTCATTAGGGGAGGCCTATATCCAGCAGTGGACTAACTTATGCTGATGATGATAAGTAAGTCTCTTTTAATTTTTATTTCCAAGTCCTTAAATAAAGCACATTTGAGTGGAAAAGTGTACTTACAAAGTCGTCGTAAGCGTCTTTAACGGCAGTGAGGGCTAGCACACCAATCAGCGGTATCGCAGTCGTGATCGGCGTCAGCGAAGAGATGGCAGGAATCAACTGGAGCACCAACAGGCAGAGGAAATAGAAGTTCGCCAAACGCTGGAACTGCTCCAGCAAGTTCAGCGGCAGAAACGTTATGATCGAGTACTTCGATGTTTTGATGTAGTTGTTCTGAAACAAAGTTACAAGTCGATAAATAGTTCACGAAGATGCGAAGTATAAGAATAGCTCGGGAGTTTTTGAAATAGGATCTTTCTAATATTTTCTATATTATTTATGTAGTCCTTGCTTTTAACCGCGGTTCTAAACACGCTTTTTTGAGGATAAAAAGAAGCCTATACCTTATTTCAAGTCTAGGCCTGCATCATTCGATCCGTACAGTAGTTTAGTCGTAAAGAGGTAAATTATTGATTTTGATATTGTGATGTTTATTATGAGTAAGAATATTGTTTCTTTCTAAACACAGAAAATAAAATACTATTCTATACTCCATTTCAAGAACCTGTATAATTTTTGTAGAAAGCGTTTACAAAAAACTCAAACAATATTGTGGATTATTTTAAACGACATTGGTATCATCGTAGCAAAGCACAGGAGCTCAAAACAATTTTTGGTTGTAAATCTTTAATTCATCATTTAATTGATCTCTCGTTCGTTTTCGAATTCAAATTTATAGATTTTTTGTTGCACATGTACACGCACACGCTTCAACAACGCAGAAGCGTTGTTGAAGTTTTTATTTTAATATTTACTACCTTGCCTTGTTGATTTCAGTTATTGTTTTCATTAATAAATGTCTTTGTTGACATAAAACATCTTGGATTCTAAATCGGGAGTATAGTTCCGTGTTCGGTAAGGCTCTATAGAGAAATATTTTGAGAATTAGTTCGCCCGGAATGATTGACAAAAATACCTAAGATAAAGGGACCGGAGAATGATGATGAGGATAGTATGTTTACCAGTAATAAAAACTTAATTCTATGAAATATAAAAACTTATCTTTCTATTTTAATGGTTATCAAAGCAATAAAAAAATAATTGTCACAGCATTTACTCTAACATAAAAACACTCGTGGCTATGGAACATTAATTGTAGTTGAATTAAGATGGAATAGTTAGGTACTAGAAATGACAAATTCAGAAATGACGAAGTCAACAAAATACAAGGAGAAGTACGTTTATTCAATTAAAAAACCCAACAGCAGTGAACCGAAATGTAACAAACAGCGCCTACGTAACTGATTCTGACAACAAGACCACAATTGAATTGAAGGCTTATGATTTTAATAACGTACCTATACCTACCAATTCTAAATTAAACTGACTTTGTGTTAACTTGATAAATGGAATGCCAAAAGCCTTTAAAATATTTCCTTCAATCGCTTTAATAAGAAAAAACTGAATTGGAAAGATGTAGAGTCACGAATGACAATGGATTTTTCACAGCTCATTAAGAGAATTAACGATTGGTCCAACAATATGTCTACATCTTTGTACCTACTACAAAGGAACGAAAAATTGCTTTTACAGCAAAGCAATACTGGAAGTCAGCCAAAATAACTTACAGGATCTTTGTAATTATTAATTTCATAGCATTAATTCCATTCGCGTCTGAACACTGACTTTTCCCAGAACCCTTCTGGGAAACTTTACAACCATAATAAGAATAAAGACGTAGAGTAGACGTAACGTAGCTCTGTATAAATTAGCAATAAAGTTCGTGTAGGATGGATAAATAGCTCTTGGACCAGCTAGGCGTTTATTTATAACTTGGCTCCAAGGACTTATGGCGGAAACGTAAAAAAAGAATCACGAAGAATCAGACAATCTAAAATGCATGCGAGTAAATATGAACATAATGAAAAGTGCATTGAGCTGTGAATCGTCCAGCTTTTTATATACTTTTGACCACCACACCGGCATCAGCGAGCTGCTGGCCTTCCTGGAGGACATCGAGTGGTTAGACTAGCAACCCCCCCACCCGACACGCAAAAAAGGCCCACCGGCGGCCAAGTTGCGGAAACCAGTCCAGAAACAAGTAAGTATATACTTTTGACGACCTTTGTGGCGCGATGTGCAAAGCTCCGCCTGCGACGCAGGAGGGTTCGATTCCCTTCTCGGGACAAATGTTTGTACGATATGCAATATTTTTTTCAGGTCGTTTTCTTTGTACCTATATAATAAACAAAATCTATCTAACAATATGTATTGTATACACAAGCTCTGCTTGGGGCTAGTTATTGCTGTGTATTAACACAGCATGTCTAGCATTAGGTATTTATTTATCCTTACAATCAAAGACAATTAAAAAAAACGTCTGTGTTTTCCTAAACTAGATCGGTAACAATACCTATATCAGCTAGTCGTCCATCTAAGAATACGAGTACAGATAGCAATGCCACGACAAATAATTCAGTGAATAAGTACGAGTACACATCTAAAGGACTATTATAATAGTCACCAACCCTGGGGTCGAATTCTGCTACCCAATCACTTTACTATGAAAATTAATAATTTATAGCTTCAGCATAACAATGGTATCGTCGCAAAATCGTCCATAGATGAAAGAAACTCTGAATAGTACGTGCGGTGCTATTTGCACGGAGAGATGGATAGAATGGTTTCAACCTTAATACTTTAAACACGCGTCTCTTATCTGTAGTTTCCGTCGTCAAAGGTAAAATGCCAATTAGTGACATTTATAAGTAGAAAATAATATACATACACGATCTGTACATTAATTATTAGGTACTAGATGCGCCGCGCGGCTTCGCCCGCTTGGAAGTCTGTGTCAAATGCTTTATAAACCTTCCTCTAGAATCACTCTACCTATTAAAAAAACCGCATCATAATCCATTGCGTAGTTTTAAAAATCTAAGGGGATCTACATAGGGAACAGGCAGACAGCGAGAGGCGACTTTGTTTTATACTATGTAGTGATATTGAGATCTAGTGTAAATATTTGCGTAGGATACATTATTGTGTAGTTCTTATCGTTAGTTGTTTCTCTGCCTTTCTGTCGCAAATCATTCATGACTCATGAGTTTACGTATCATAAATTCATAATTTCATTAATTTAGTGGTAATCCCTATGAAACGACCACGTTTCTACCACAGTGCCTTTTACATACTGAAAGATGGTCTTAGTACGTGCGCCCTCAAGCGTGGCATAAACATAAATGATTCAAATGAGTCTGTACAGACATTCAGACATTCAGACATTCGCAGACGGAGATGTTAACTGAGAGATATTACGGGAATAAATTGTCACCCTGCCAGCCAATAGACCTAAGCAATTCCATTTGTTTCTATTGTAACTAAGAGTACGGGCTAAGTGAAAAAGCGTTCACCGAGCGTGTTAAATGGCGGGCATGTGGCCAAAGTTTCCCTGAGATTTCACTTATCCGTTTTTGTTTTGTAAACCGTGCAGGTAATATTTTTTTTCTAAATGTGTACCGATTACTGACAATGACAACTACGGAAGATAAGAAAAACAGTTCCCCTATCCTATTAACCTCGTGAAAAACTGGGTCGCTCGATATTTAGAATAATGTTAATGCACGTAATAGGTACGAGTAACTTTGAACTTTATGAGACAATAGTCTTTTGAATTAGTGCAAAAACTAAACGAAATGTTCCGAATCAAAAATACTCGTACTTACACTAACGTCATCAAGTGGGAAGTGATCTATATACTCGGTTCTAGAATCCAAGACAGTTTTTGTAAGGTGCAGTGATAAGGTGCAAATTCGAGTTCGATAACGGACGAGAGGGAAATGAAATTATGAATGTAAGCCGTCAAAACCCAAAATTATTTCGAACTTTTGCGATTTGCTCCGACAGTGTGATATTTACCACCAATTAGGTAAATATTGGTAAATATTTAATCGATCCTTGGTTTTGTAAAACCCTTCATGAACAAATAATATATATGGTTCTAGAAGAAACCGACTACAAGCAGATGTTTCAACTTACAGCATAACGGAACTGAGCGTTGTATTCCCTGTTATTCGCTTTGATTCTCCGTTCATTCTCTGAAACAAGAAACAGTGCAAATTAGATTTATATTCACATTACCCGATACGGCTGTCGTGTGTGACTTGCACCCGAGAATATCGTGGAAGTCCAGCTTATAACTAATCTGCATAAATACGACAAACTGCAAATAGTTAACTGTCTGTTAGCCGTAGTCGTGTAGGATGGTATAAAGATGCCAGCCATCAGCTTTGGAATAATTATGAACTTAAGAATGAATTTAATTAACATTGCTAAGCAGTCATTGTTTTGCATTGTTTGCTTGAGTAACTTGTATTGTTTCCAAAGATACATGGAGAGGCATTTTTTGTCATCACCAAACAAAGAAACCTTTGATTGCTCTAACTTGCTTGATTTAACTAGAAATTTAATAACGGCATGCTGAAAAGATGGACAATTCGTGTTTTCCCAGTTTTACAACTAACTAACGACGTAGATATTTGAAGGAACAATACCATAGCGCGATTGGTAAAGCTTGGATATATCCCAACTTAAAACGAATAAAATATGCCTAAATAACGACTGCCAGAAAATGAGGTCAAAATATTGGCTTTTCAACCCAACATGCCTTTCGCCCTTACAGACAATTAACCCGAAAAGGATCTCAGTAACCACTCGAGATTAATATCCATAAAGTTTAATGTGCGCTATGGAACGGAACATCCTTCAGGCCGCTGGAGGTTACTGGATACCATAAATAAATGTTTCGAGGACGTGCCCCGTCACTGTCGGCAAAGATAATTAGATGTTCATTCAACCAACTCGATTGACACGGCGCAGTCCCGGCAGAGTACTCATAGACGGCTTACGACTATGAATGCAGCATGAATAACTACTGACATGCGCCTGCATATTTATAAATCAAAAGATTTAAGGTTCAAAGAGGAATGCCCGAGCAGTGGCGAGTTCATATGAAATCAAAATAACGAGCTGATTAAATTCTTTCATAACGAATTAAAGTCGAGCTGAAGATGAGTGCAAATCAGAACCCTATAGACTTGTAAAATATTACTTGAACATATTTGTTTTTAATAGCCACTTTCTTATCTTTATCACGTGATGTCATGTTTGTGTGACTCATATTTTTTATGCTAATTTCCAGAGTGCAGATCACGTGATTTTGTGAATGCCATGCCAACAAACAAAATTTTAATAACCATTATATTTGAAATGGAGGTGACAATCATTTAAGGGGGCTAAAATTGCACGGCGCACTCACTTTTTTTGTATTTTCGATCATGATTTATCATGAAAAACGGAAAAATATTTTAAAAGGATATATTTTAATAACAATATTGGTCTCTTGTTTGTGATTTGTTTCATCACTTATATCAGGTTTGTTTTAGGGAAGTATTTAAAGCCACCGCTGCACCGGGTAGAATTGGGAAATTTTTCGCGACGCCCCTCAAGTAACGGCTGAATAGATTTTCATCGGTCAGTTAAAATAATAAAGGAGTCTTCAGACAGACATTATAATATAACCGCTATAAAATGTGAGATCGTTAGATCCAGAGAAGTCTTCGATATCAAAGTTTACGTTTACAACACACCTCTTTAGGGCTTAAGGTGTCATATTCTTCATCTATACGAAAGTATTTAAAAAGATTTTACTTGACACATCAAAACATTTTATGAAGACATCCTAAGTATAAATCCTTCAAATATTAAAAAGGCGGAAGTTTGTGTAGGCGTAAGATTGTAAAGATGTAGCTATAATTAAATAAAGCATGGGATCTTCGACCTTGGCAATGACACGTTCGTAAACAAACATAATGGCAGCTTGTCGCAAATTTCGTAGAAATACGGAAGACACAAAACGCCTCAAAGTCCCTTAATTGTGTTGAAAATTGTCTTTCCATCTTCCCTAAAGATGGAAAGAAGAAATTCCCAGAAAGGAATGAGAAATCTCAACTGAATAGAAGGCAACATACACGCAATTTGAATCTATTCATCATGAAGAAGAGGTATTTTATGACGTCACATTGCTGGAAATTCATAAAGAACCCTATTAATCCAAGGAACAGAAAAGTCGTGGCTGTTGGTCGTTAGGAAAACAAGTACCATTGCCCTCAGGCTGGAATAAATAATCTTTTCTCGAGGAATAAGAAAATTATATTATTACTTAGGTCGGAATCGAGTTTGGTGGTGGAGGCGCCGGAGGGACGCCGATCGATCACCCGCTTTACGAGTCATAATGTTTTTAGAACCATCTCTTCCCCCCTTCTTACCTTTGACTCTGTATCATTATAAGATTGTATGTTTTATTCTTGTTTTTGTACTTTTATTCCTTATTTCTAAATGGAGATATACTATACTTTACAAAATTCAAAGAACTAGGAAGTATTTTAACGAGTTCTGTCGGTTGTACTAGAGAATTTTTCATGTAATGTAAACCCATTTGAATGCTATGCTGATGTGTTATTATCACGCAACTATCTTTAGTCTCTTTGTCTAAAAGTACCTACATCATGACCTTTGCTTTATGGCCATGGGTTTTTCCATTGTATTTTTAGGAGCACAAAAGTGCTTTGATTTATTAAAGTGGTTTCATTAGAAGTCACTACTTGAAAGATCCATTATAAAAACTGAAGTGGATGAAGTCCTTTTAACCTAACACCATATAATGAACTCCGAAAACTTAAGCCGAGGCTCACTCAACTTAAAAAGTAAATAAGGGACAAAGCAACGCTTATGCTCCGATTGGACCCGGTTCATTCAATTTGGGTCATAACGACCTGTTTATTCGCCCAATGAATGAACCGACCCATTGTTTATTTGAACTGACATTTTAACCTTTTAAAGTTACGACTTCCCTGGTTTCTTAGAATATGAACTAAAGGCAAAGTCAATAATACTACAATGGTATTGTGGGTGAACTGAGCGGGTTACACCAATAATCAATAGAATATTATTGTCTTGAAATTGAAAGGGTTTACTGCTGAGGTTCTGACTATTAATTTGCATAAGTAACATAACATGTACGAATGGGAAATAGGTATGATACAATTCTTAGTCGAACATTGTGCAAATTCGCCCAATGATGTAGGAAAATTAGCTTCGCGAAGGAAGTACAATATGCATGCTAATCAGCGTGAAACCGTACCATAACGCAGTAACTTGTAATTTCCTGGTGTGATTGAATAGAACTGTGTCTATTCATACAAGAACACTTTGTTGAATGCAGTACTTTGTGCCAGTATCAGCGATTAGCGCGGATGAATCCGGAAAAGTAGGGTAATGTTTTGATTTCAATTGCATTTTAATCAAATGTAGTGTGGTGGAAGACTAAAGGTCGATAATAAGTGCGGCGCGGGGTCATCGAGAAACGTTGAAACGATGTCTCGACACGGCCGTTGACCGTGCGGGGGCGCGCCGGCACCGACCTTGGTCATACCCACTTCTCTTCCACCATCCTATCGAACGACTCCCCTGAGAAATGTTATTCCATACCGTTTACCTCGGTACTAAGAAAACGAAAGATTACGCAAGGCTCTACGACAACATCCTGAAACCCTTCGCATTAGGAAAGCGAAACGCAGCTACTGCGTCGCAGTTGTACTACAATTGAATTTGCATGAGGATACAAACCGCAAGAGACGAATGTACGGAAGCGGTGGTTGTGCTTGGCGCGAGTGTGGTGCGGCGCTGTCGGCTGCGGTCGGCGCACCAGCTTGGAGAGGAGGTCGAGCAGCGAGAGGCGCAGCGGTCGCGGCGGCGCGCGCTGCTCGCCTGCGCCCTCCGCGCCCAGCACCTCCAGCTCCACGGCCTCCGAGCGCGCGCACATCCGCGCCGCTACACGCGCCCCATGCCGCACCCCGGCCACCGCGACGCAACAACACGCGACCACAACGCACTCCCTGACCGACCACGCGCTCCGCTCTCCGCGGCCGGGGAGACACTAGCGCCGCCGTGCCACTGACTGGAAGCGCGCGCACCTACAACTGAGCATCAATGCGCCGCTTCTCTCGGTGTTGCCGTACCCACACAACTGCTCAATGAAAAACTTCACAATAGCAGGGAATCCCTACATGAAATGAAAAGTGGAAAAGGTAATCCATTTTCGTGCTATTGTGCGTTTACACGCAGACGAAACAATAGACTGAATAAAGTTCAAAAGTTCAATTAACATTAAGAGAATTTGCCGATGTAAGGGCTCGCTAGGAACATTTTAATCGTTTAGGTATGTAACTAAACTATTTATAAATTGTTTAACATATTCTCAAACAGAGGCGACACATGATATGACATCATGTTTATAATCTTGCGAAAACACCAGGCCTTAAGAATTTTGGATCTTCTGAACTACAATAGCTTTTCCAAATATACATAAAAAATGTTTAGATATAAACTCCGTATAAATATTAAAAGATTGATCAAACATTTAAGAGGGTTTGGGTGATAAACTAACTAAAACTACGAGTACGTAGCTCAGTTTATGGCAGCCAGTTGGCAAGCTTTCAACGAGAAACAACGTCTCGGCTCGTCGTCGCGGCGTTTACAAACATTCTTCTATTGCCTTCTGAAAACTGTGATGAATCATTGGTTCATCGTTAAAGAAGCACCCAGTGTTGAGATGTTTTAGCATTTAATCAAATGCTAAAGGCAACAAATAAAACAAACTAATTAGTTATTTCACATACTGCTGTCTGCTAAGTATACCTACCTATGTGAATTTTATAAATCAGTTCGGACAACTGGTGAACTTTCCGCTTGGCAGGATACAAAACCTGTATTTAAATATGTTTTATTATATTTAATATAAAAAAAAGTAAAAGTAAAAGATTTTTATTTTGTCAGAACAGAGACTCTTATAAACTAAACTAATATATATTGATACAGTACGGATTTTGAACGCTTATAGAAAAAAATTCGTGAAAAAGAAAATTCAGTAAGCAATTTTTAACAAAACCCCAATGAGACACGAGTATTTTTCGAAGAAAATAATTATTTATCTTTCCGCTGCTAGAGCAAAGAAATGTGAGTGATTAAATAATGACAAGTGGACACTTAAGGTGTCAGTAATACTATCCTATCGGTAAAGCGTCGACGAAATATCATCATCATCATCAGCCTATATTAGTCCACTGCTGGACATAGGCCATTCAGCTATATTTCTTATTATTTAATAGGGGACTATTAAATAATAAGAAATATAGCTGAATAAAAAATGTGGTGTGGATCTGATGGTGGTCTACGATTGCCTGACGTCATCAAGGTTGCCAACCATGACTTTGAAGACTTAAGAAAACAAATATAAAATTCTCAGTGTCATATCAAATTATAATTTCCGATGCTGGACATATGTAATGTAGGCCTCTCCTATGAGCGCCATAGCGACCTGTCTTCAGCTTGCCATCCAGCATCTGCAGTCTTTCACAGGTCGTCATCCCACTTAGCCGGAGCGCATCCTACTACGTTTAATGAGTTGCGGTCTCCACTCAACAACACATTTACCCCGGCGGTTGTCAGTTATACGCGATATATGGCCTGCTCACTGCCACTTCAGCTTGATAATTCTTTGAGCTAGTCGATAACATTGGTTCTCTGTTGGATGATTTCGTGATGAATTCTATCCTTCAGAGGACAGTAGCATAGCTCAATCCTCAGTGTGAATAGGCTAAAAGAAACAAGCAAAACCAAAACAAGGCGTTACTTCTTAGTTAGAGATACGCAAAAAAAACGAAATAACGATGAAAAATAAAAAGAGAAAAAGCCAAAAACCAAATGCAAAAGTAGATAAGTACCTACTGGAATAATAAAGCAAACATAAAAATTGCACCAGTATTACGAACATTTAGAATGGTTAAGAAAAAAGACACAAAACAACCTCAAAAGTCAACGAACGGGGTAAGGCTCACATTATGATTATGACATGTCCACTCAAGCAAGGTGGTTGTTAAGAGATAATAACCGTGGGCTTTGAATAACAACGCAGACGTATAATATCAGTCATATTAGTAGCGAGTATTTGACTGTTACCTAGATACTAAGAACTAACTACTTATTAACTTTGAAACAATCTAAATAAGTAAATTAGTAATTTTCTCTGATAATAGACCCTTTGTAGCAAACAATTTGAGAATGACTATGACTTTACCTATATGTTAAATAATTACACTCGTACCGAATATTAATTTTATAAGGCACAGTTAGTTTCAGAAAAGAAAACAGGTTTCAGAAAGTTCATTTGAGTGTTGTAGAACAATTAGACCAATCAAAATAAGTCAATATTCATTTTTATGCATAATTTGTCGTGTGCAACTGCGTTCACAAGATAGTACCTATTAGTGATCGCAGGCGTGCAATAACTTGAGAAAAGCTCGTGAAATACAAAAATCCTGTGAATGACGGACAATTTCTGTAAATTTTATATGTACCTATCTATACTAATATTATAAAGAGGAAAGGTTTGATTTTTTGTTTGTTTGTAATGAATAGGCTCCAAAACTACTGGACCGATTTGAAAAATTCTTTTACCGTTGGGAAGCTACACTATCCCCGGTGAACATAGGTTATGCTAACCGTGCGAAGCCGGGAAGGTCCGCTAGTATTGTATATTTGAGTCTGTACTCCAATATAAAGTTTTTTGATAAGCTCAATAAAATGGCACAAACAAACTTCAGACGAGCTTAAACACCTTGACTTTTTAACTAACTCTGGTACTAGTTGGAAAATCCAGCTAATAACAATAATCGTCGTAGCATTCCTTGAAGGCCGCGCCAAAGGGTGGCATCTACATACATACAATCAAGGACAGCCTTGAGGACAGGTGTCCCGAGGGTGGTACAGCGGTACAAAGTATTGGACAGTCAGGCCTACTCACCTTGGCCATGTGTTCTTGCCGAGGACTTTCCCATGTCGCCCGCACCATCGACACACATACATACACTCGCGCGCGACACTTAAAACACTTAACACTTTGCGTACTTATACTTATAGGTCGGTATAAAAGAGGCGTACAAAACGTTATACGTTATATTATAGAAGGGCACTTGTGAACTAAGCTAGGTCTCCTGTGGAGATGGTGGTATGGTTGCGTGACGGGCGGAGGGCCTCGCGGCGCGATCGGCATCCTGCGATACGGCTATGCACTTCGGGTTCCTGTAACAACGGAAATTACACCTTTAAAACACATTTACACAGTCTCCTTTCCCTTATTCCAATAAAATAATGTGTAGTTCACGCGAGTATACTTCGTACCTACATCAATAGACTCAACTAAACAAGGAAAATAAGAACACAAAACGGAAAATGAATTTCCTAAGCACGGGGCAGATTCATCGACAATATCATGATGAATGTCCATCCATACGAGACGCAAGCTCTGATAATAATGAAACAATTAGACTCTATTGGGAGAATTGAGATGCGCTGCTTGATACCCACAGCTGACATGGCATACAATTGATATTAATATACACTAATAAGAAGTGGCAGATAGCAATACAAGTTTGAAACTTTGTTGTCAATGAAGGGTAATTCGAAAAATAATAAAACAAAGCGCATCACGTATTTTCACCAAGAATTCAGGTAAAGTTTTACCAGAACACCACAAAAGTATTCTAGTATTAACAAGGTATAAAAAGATATTAACAAAGACATTCAAATAGAAACAAATAAGAACTAGTATTTACAACTGAAACAACTTAGCTAAGTGCAGACTTCTGCGAACAATCATGTAGCTCTCATATCAATACTTCACTCACATATTCGGCCAGTCGGATAAAATATCAATACTAAGGTTAATATTTAAAATTGATTCTTTGTTTTAATGTGAGTCGCAATATATAGTATATATATTATTAACATTTCGGTCATGAAATCCCGAAACTAAAAAACATGGATTAAACTAAAAATCATCAAATTGGTGGTAAAGGTCCGAAAGGAATAAATGGACTCGCGTCCATAAGCGTTGTTTTAGCCCTATTGAACCTACAGACTTTTCTCGGGGTCATCATCAAATCATACAGGTATATAAAGGTAGCCATGGTTTATATTTCCGTGTCGATAATGATCTCACTACTTAGATTTTAATCGTTGCTACGCTAGTTTTGTAAATGACCTTAAAAATTTGCTACATGACGTGACCTATGGCAAATTTTGATGTAAGTACATCAGCTTTAGAACAACGAGCCCATAAACAAGCCAGTGTGACATCATTTATACACCACAGCCTTGAGATACAATCTGTATTCAGCTACCTACTAAGACAACGCGCGTTGATTTGATATTTCGCTGTAAATCTTAATTGATCAGCCAAAAACCGAGTTTGAGTTTGGCATTTGATAAATCTGTAGTTGACCTCAACCCGCATCTTGGAGCTTATTCACGTTTCCTTTCACATCTATGTATTAATAGATATCTACTAATACAAACTCATCAGGCCAACCATGCGAATATATAAATGCTTTACCTTAGATTTTAATTAATGTCCAATACTGTTAAATATTTGAAATTAATATAATGAAACAGCTCTACCTCCTATTCTATTTTTGAAATTACTGCTCTACCTCCTATACCGGGATAAAAAGTAACGTAAATGTTTTCCTGTATAGAACTTTACGTATGCATAATAATTTTAGATCCCGATCCGTTCATTACTTTGGGCATTGCCATGTGACCAACACATTACAAACTTTCGCCTTTATTTTGTTAGTACGATTACTTGTCTAAATCGTATCACATGTGTGAATGCTGCTTATTGAAATCCTGAACTAATAAGTTTCATCATCATCATCATCAGCCTATAGCAGTTCACTGCTGGACATAGGCCTCCCCCAATGAGCGCCATAACGCCCTGTCTTCAGCTTGCCGCATCCAGCATCTACCTGCAGTCTTTCGCAGGTCGTCATCCCACCTGGTCGGAGGGCAAATTAAGTTTAGTTTTTTCTTATTATTTAAACAACAATTAATCTGAACTACACTACAGATAGGGATCATCATCAAGAATAACTTAAGAATGTTTACAAAATCAAGAACCATTGCGCTGACAACAAAATCCAGTAATCTAATGTAAACATAATCTTGCTATCAAATATTAACCAATCATTTGAAATTCTAAGAAACATCTGAACAAAAGATAAGAATTTCGGAAGCTCAATGAGATGTATGGCGACGAGTCAGATCGTGAATCATACGTGAATCGCAAACAAAGATCAAACACTACACTATCCTGTGTTATATCGTCATACTCTCAAACAGTTTCGAAATGAATGAAACATGATTTCGATACCGTTATTGATTTTGTATAGATAAGACGAACCACATCTAATACTGAAAAAGACCTGCGTTGAAAACCACTTCAACACTGATAGCATGAACACTGAACAGCCTAGATAAGGCCTTGTTAATGCTAGAATCTAGTATGTTTCCCTGTTCTGAAGTTAGTAAAGGTGAACATTTGGCACATAGCGTATATTATTTAAGTTGAAGGAATTAATTTCGAATATTATACGCATTAGATGACTATTCGATGTCCTTTGTGTTTTTTCTACATTCTATAAAAGGTTAATAGGTGTTGTAGGGTGATCATGTCAGCCTATTGCAATAATTTGTTTGTTTGAGAGAAAACTAAAAACCGGACACAGAATTCCTGAAAAACTGTGTTTTAAGATTTGACGGGATAAATACTAATCCCTCGAGAAGAAATTAAGGGACACCCTCGAATCATCCTCTATCTATACTATACAATCTTTCAAATTGGTTCATAAATGATATAGGTAATAATAGATATAATTTTATTTATTAGTTTGAATTCTGTGCAAGTTTTGACAAAAAAAAATACACTTAGCCAAACAAAGAATCTCCGGTTTTTTTATCTCAGTTAAAAAGCACTTGAAACCTCTGATATTAAAACGATAACTGACATTGCCTATAAACCTCTATCACCTTCATTTCAGTTTACAATCAAAGCAGTCAAGGGCCCTTGCAAATAACCAACGCAGTGATAGAAACCATTCACGATCATTATCTTGGAGTTCTATGTAACAGACGAATGCTATACGAAAACATACATGCAGCATAATTATTAATTGCGTGTATTGTATCGCTTTATATCAGTGGCAGTAATAATGGGGTATTATAGGACATTACAGCATTGAAACAACACCGAATGTTACAATGTAAGGAGTTGCGGATGTAAGCGCGTTAACTATGAACCCTGTTTGTGTTGAAAGAACATCAAAGCTTTATCTTTACATCCGTAATAAATTCGTCAAACTACGATAGTTTTAATAATAAAACTAGTTACTGCTCGCGGCTTCACACACGTTGTGTCTATGGAAACGTTTAAAGGTTATTTCTATCCCATGGGAACTGCTTTTGGGATAGAAAGTAACCTAAATCCTATCACATCTATGCAAAATTTCAGCCTAATGCGTTCAGTAGTTTTGGTGTGTAACAAACATCCATCAAAACATACAAACTTTCGCATTTACGATATTAGTGTTATTGACATATTACATCTAGCCTACAACTAGAGGAACAATGTAGGTTTAAAATCGAATGAACGTGTTTCATAATTTTTTAGCACGATTATTATGCTCACCTAAAGAATTTTAAGCTTATATCATACGCGTTAATCAACTCGGTCAGGTCATTATTGAATAATAATCACTATAATAATGTTATTAATTCATAATCATCAGACGGAAACATCGGCGAGACGATATGTAGTAATTCCTGACGTGAACGTGGACCGTGGAGGTAGTGATGCCTGAGGGAATTTTGGGAAGCTTTTTCCTAGTATTGGGATGACCACTGGTCAGGGCTGATTATAATAAGGCCCTGTGAGCTTCTTTAAGTGCTTATTTGTAAGCTTAAAGAAATAAAAACTTTTCATTTTCATTTTCTCAAATAACCGGAATGTTGTTGTATAGGATCTCACTTAAATATTTATTTGATTCTGTTTTTTTAGTATTTGTTGTTATAGCGGCAACAGAAATACCACATCGGGGAGAATTTCAACTGTCTAACTATCACGGTTCATGAGATATAGCCTGGTGACAGACGGACAGACAGACAGACGGACGGACAGCGGAGTTTTAGTAAGTAAAATTAAATTAAATTCGTTTATTGATTCAGACTTATTATATATCCATATTGTGATTTATTATAGAATTTAAAAATTACATCATCATCATAGTGTTAATGTAATAGGGTCCTGTTTTACCCTTTGGGTACGGAACCCTAAAAATTATAACAATCATCCATCAGGCATCGATCAAGGTATTCGCCGGACATCAGGCAACCGAATACGACGTCTATGATTTCTAGCCGTTTTACTTCATATCTAGATTGAGCAAATAAGAAGGAAAATCCAATAACCTTACTGATGGATGATATATAATAACCTTGTGATTTTCATTTAGAGATAATTCGAGATTTGATAACCAATTGAGATTATGTTTCTAGCAAATTTGAGTCGAACTTATTTGGAGTTATTATTGCGTATGGAATTGGTTTTGAGATTATGTGACGCGTCAGTATTAATTTAATAAACTTGAGGAAAAACATAATTTATAAATAAGGTAATATATTAAAATTATTATATATCTAAACTTCCGGGCTTACAAATAATTTATTTCTTATTGTTATCCTGCAGAGCTCTCTGTTAGGCACATAACTGTGTAAGTTTTAAGTTACCAATAAATATATTTTAATTGTTTTCGCACGCGTTGTTTCTATGGAAACGTTTAAAGGTTATTTCTAACCTATGGGAAGCCTATTATTTATTATGTCTAGAACTACCTGTATGCAAAATTTCAGGCTGATTCGTTCAGTAGTTTTGACGTGAAGAGTTAATAAACATCCATCATAAAATGCAAAGTTTCGCATTTATAATAATAGTGCGAAGTGATTCCCGAATTGTTGCTCTATCAACAGTATAACCTAATCCTCATAATCAGCTATCGTACGCCAAAAACGATAAATACTTAGCGATTTTCCGTCCAACAAACCATCCAGTAAACGTAACAACATCGAAAAAAGTATGTCTAAATAGACATATTTATTCCGATAACAGTTTTCTAGATCTTCCAGTATTTTATCGCAGTATTGAAAATAAAATAATATTATTTTGCGCGTGAGGGAAAAAATTAAAAATAAGTCGAATAATATTCAGGAATATCTTAGACTTAGAATGATTTAAATAAAAAAAAACCGTATATCTTACATTCTAAGGCACATCATTCAATCTGGGTTTAAGCCAGACAAATCTCAAACAATCCAATGCACAGTCTGTAGGCACGTCACTTATCACTGAAATGATTTTGTATGATTCCATACGAAATATTTCACAACTATAAACGCATTAAACCACAGGGAGGATAAGGGGTAGTTATATTGTTCACGATGAGTAACAACCGAGTGGTAACGGTATAGAGCTCGAGGTATACGTCCGTCTCGGGGCACCGCACGAAGCACACTGTTTTGATAGTGTATTTTAGCGTACGTAACGCAAACCCCAAGGTGAGTCGGTGCTCTACCAAAGCTGACGCCAACATCACTTTCATTGAAAATATCGCTCTACAGCACGTACATTGCCACTTCGGTAGAGGCATCGGGAAATAATCGTCCACTGATTCGATTCAATGAAGCAGTAACCATTTATCTAAGCGGTAATACGGTGAAGAAGACGACGCGCCTTCAATTCTAAATGGGAATGAGAATACTTGATACAAAAAGTTGATATCCTTAACTCAGATTGCAAATAAGCTTTTATATCATAATAAAATCTACCATACATTCGTTATATTATATCGCTATTCTACAAGTACATAATTGCAATCACGTAATGTACACTAACAGGTTTACGACAGGTGCAAAAGAAACAAGTAGGCACCTAGGTTCCCTGGTTTTACCGCAATGAAAGTGTAATAATATTAATAAAAAGTAAACGTTAAAAGTTTATAACCTAATGTTGATTATTAATTTATTATCACAAAACTAAAGCGAAACAACAATCAGACATGTGAAGGAAATATAAATAATGAAAAACCCGACTGCGAACGATTTTACCTCATAGTGAATAGCATAAAGCCTATAAAACCGTAATGGACAAAGCATGGACACAATACCATTTACCTCAAACTAAATTGAAAAAGTAAACGATAAACAAACGATAATGCTCTCGTGTGAAGCATAATGTATTTTAAGTTAGCCAACTTGAATGAGTCAAGTCACAATTTAAGTTCAAGTTAGGTGCGCGTGCACCAAGCGAACTGAACCGGTCCTACTAAGTAGTGCCTACCATAGTGCCCTATCGATGGCAAACTTGCGCAAGCAACGACGCGATAACGTTCTAATCTGTGGCAAAAAAGAGGATAAACAACATAGTATTTATATGTTATATTGGAGCATCAATGCGTGACGACATTATTACGGGCGTAAACATTTGCCATGCTATGCGAGCGCCAATATTAACTCCAATCAAACTGACATTAATGATAAAGACTACAACGCGGACACGAATAAGGCCATGCCAATTCTCGCCAATTTCAAAGATGCCTTTGTGGGTAGCTCCATCAATTAATGATGAAACTTTAACGGATCACGATGTGTCAATAGCAGCGAGGTTTCAGTAATGTAATAAGCGATGAATATGCACTTGTTGAATATGTAGCGGGATATGAAAACTCGAAGACTGGTTAGCATGGAGAAATCCTAAGAATAACAATTATTAATAATCCCGACTGAATTAACAAAAAGCTGTGTAGTAAAAAAAAAAGGAATAAAGTTTTAGTTGCTAGTATCCTTTCATTAAAAAATCATGTAAAAATCGTCATAAGGGTTTAAAACTAAATAAATCAAAGTTTAGAATGAAGACGGTTCGCGAAAACGTGTGCTTTTAAAAAATTAAAATAACCTATGAATACCTACTGGCTTGATTCCAACAATAAAATTAGTAAACGTTTGACGGGAATGTCACATTTGTGATTATAATTTTACCAATGAGCTCTTCTATGTGAGTAATTATAAATTGACGATGACATATACACATTATTATTTTTCGTACAGGTCGCATTGAGGCGATGGATGGAGGCGGCTCAGGACCGCTTTTTGTGGCGTCGTATGGGGGAGGCCTATGTCCAGCAGCGAACGTGTATGGTCTGATATGATGACGATGTGGCTTTACACAGAAAACTAAATGTTGTTAAAAGTAGGCCTGGATGCACACAGCTTGAAGCATTCTATCCTGATTGCTTCAAGCTGAGACTGCACAGTGAATGTAACTGCTCGAGCGCGGTTCGATTTTTGTATGTAAATAGAAGACTTAAGTTCACTGTGCAGTCGCTAGCTTAAAGCACTCGCATCCAGAGCCTGACTGCGTAAGTTAAGCTGCCCGTGTGCCCGTACCCTAGTAAGAGATTTATGCAAATAAAATTTGAAATTATAATGAAAAGTAGACGTACATGACTAACAATCTAAATTGCAGTGTCCAACAGGGTGCATGTAATGTACTAACTTAGGCTAAAATTACTTACGCTACCAACCTTGCGTACATTATTGGCAATAAATAAATAAATGAAATGAATAACATGAGGCCCATTTTACGACTGTTTGATATACATGTAGTAGACACATTCGGCGTGATGATGTCATCGGGACATCTAGTCAAATTAACATCACACATTAATCAGGTCACGAGGATCAGGTCAACAGCGTGGCAGCCATTTGTTTTGGCGTGATTCAAGGCCGCTTTATTTATACTCATAAAAAGAAGCTTTTATTTTAGACGTTCCCAAAGTAGGATTATATTTAGATCGCGAACAAATACCCTCAATAAATAAAAACGCAAACTCAGATGAGCGTTACTAGGACTTTGAACTGTAATGTAGATCGGAAATTGCGTGCGTTCGTTTAGAAAATGTATGTATGGCAAATTTGTAATTTTTATAGAATAACATAAATAACAGCGGACCGAAATTTACTAGAACAACCTTTAACTTATATAACAAGAAATTAGGACGTAATCAATGCTGAAGAATTAATTTCAAATAAATAATGCCGGACAATTCACACTTTACACAGCATTATCTAGTACCCATAACACAAGCTCTGCTACCTTGGGGCTAGCTAGATAATTATTGCTGTGTAAATGGATCGATATTTGATTTAGCTGTTCGAATTCTTAAAATCATATTACCGTATCTATACAATGAAGACTTTCCACATAAAATAAATCCCATAGTTCCATTTACGTTTAAGTATCCCGTTAACTTTAACTAATTGCTGCTGACTTCCACTTGACGTTACCGACCTGACAGCTATTAGATGTATTGCCATTAGGTAATAGGTATTATTACTTCACCCTATATACAGAGGTTAAAATAAAAGTCAGCGTTTATTACTAGAAACAGCATTAACCCATATAAACACCTATAACAGAATCAAAGCCGTCAAATTAGGCCGAACGCAGGCCTCGTCAACAAACCACCCCTTAAACCCCTTAAATAAACAACGCTTGCTGGATAGCGAGCCTTAAAGCTTTCTAAATAAAGTCTGATTTAGTTTACGTTGATGTGTATTCGCGTCCTACTTTTAGTAACATTAAGCATGGTCCCCTTAGTGATTGAGTAAGGCGTGGCTGCCATCACGCATCTATGCGGTCACCCCCCCGATATAGCGAGGACATAAGTCGTAGGTGGAAACTGATAACAGAGGTCTCATCAGGTCGTTCCAAGTCAATCAGGTAAATACTTCAGGGCGTGTACAGAAAGTTTAATTTGTCACTGTGAAAAACTTCGTAGTTTTGTAAGCAGCCTGTGCGCTCCCATAAATTATCTTTGTAATAATAAATTATTAGTAATCTAAGTATGTTATCTTCCGCTGAAAAATTAGAAGCAAACCTGCGAAAGCTATAGAGGCGGAAGACACATTTCGATTTGCTAAGCCATAGGAGAAGGATAGTTTTTTCAAGAAAATCACTACCTAGCCCCTAATTTCACTAAATTATTCGCTTCACCATGACAATGGTATCGCCTCAAAATTATAAATTTTAGCATTTTACCTTGATGAAAGAAACTATAGATGGAGTTACGCGTGTCAAAAATGTCAAGCTTGAAACCAATCCATCAATCTCTCCATCAAGCACCGCATGCACTAGAGTATTTTTCATCTATAGAAGATTCTACGACGATACTCTGGTCAGAGTAGTGATTGGTTATAAGAATAGGCCCCTGGCCTTACCTATTTCAGCACGCAGGTGATTTGAGCTTTTCTTACATAAAACGTACGCAACCCTCTACTAATAATCGAGAATGACAAGCAATATTGAAGGCCAAACCAATAATCAGTGGTATATCGTATCGTTAACCACAATTGGTGCCTTATGGCCGAGACAATATCCATGCCTTCTTAATCGGTCAGAGGACATGAATATTGTCTTCATTATGGATGTAAGCGGGTTAACTACAAACCTTTTTTGTGTTGGAGATCACCAACCTTTGTATTCGGAGATATGCGCGTGTCTAGAACATCACTTGGCTTGAAAAAGTCCCTCGTTAAGGGATGAAACGTTGGTGTTCTTCCAATACAAATAAGGTTCGTAGTTAACAGACATTATACATACATAACCTACCATGACATAAAACGCAACTTTGCACTGTCACAAAGCTTCCGTTCCCGCGTAGGGTTGATATTTTGCCGTGGGCGCACCCTCGGAAACACCCCATTTCCGCAATGAGGTCACTCTCATGCAAAATTTGGCAGAGCCATCAATCAGGTCTACTGACATTTAGACAAAGAAACAGTATTAAACAAATACAAAAGGTTCTGATCTAAGCACGGCCAAATTAAACACGCGCTTTATTATCGCGTTTCATTTGGTTTGTTTTGACAATGTTGTTTGGAAATAGAAATGGATTCAAATTTTCATTTCGTTTGCTTCTCACAGCAAACATTAGTAAAATGTCCTTACAAATATTTTATTTGTCAATGGTTGACCTAGGTGTCTACCGAAAACATCACAACACCCCTGCCTACTAGGAAAACCAAAATCGAACTGTCTTTTCGTTTTCGTGCAAAACCAACTATTATGTTGCTTGCGTAAGGTTAGCGTTTACACGAAAACGAATCGGAAACTTCGAGTTCGTTTTTACGAGTACGGGTCAGACGGGGTACGTCTGACCCGTACTCGTCAAAACGAACTACCCATTACATTTCGTTAAAGTGGCAGCATTGTTGTCGCAGAAAATTTGTCGGTTCGTAAATTATTTTATCAAAACTAAGATGAGAGATAAAATCTCTATACTAAAATCAGAGTTATTTTAGTCACGCCAAATGTGTCAGTCTGAGACGATACCTTGTTTTGTTAAGGTAAAGCGAATAATGTAGTGAAACACGGCTCTTTTGTACGGTATATATATATATATATGTATATTAGACATAGCTTTTGCAAGCTCTAGCTTGCAAAATTATGCCTCGATACAGAGGTTAAGTTTCTCTAAAAACTTAACCTCTGTGGCGCTTAAAGCTTTCAATGTGGCTTTTCTCCTTCTGCAGAGGCTGCTCTAAACGTGGCTGGAAAATACTTTGCCGCTGTCAATTGTAAAGTAACTTAACCTTTCGTTAAATTAAAAAGCTATGGTCCGCCTACCCTTTTAACTTACAGGAAAAGTCTTGGATTTACGTGACGGGCAAAAAGATGAGTCACTATTTCACTATTAGTCAAAGTTGCGGCCGCGCTCTTTTCCGGTGCCTATTGCTACATTTAAGGCCACGTACACAAGTGCTTCGGAATTAACAAAAAACTTCTGAGATGCTAAGGCCAATGGTATTATTGTTGATGGTTTGATAGATAAGTGCTTATTTTGCTTACTAGATATTAAATTTTTAATTTTTTAATTACGTAAATATTACTAATTATTATTTACCAAGATCGCCTGGGAGAAACCGCTCTCACTGATAAAGCCGCCCTTTGTTCTATGTTTAATAATTTAGATCTAAGATTTTTATTGTTTTAAATATTTTGTATAATAAAGTGTTCATTCATTCATTTAATTTCCAACAATAAGGTATGTATTTGGTTCTAGATGTCTGACGTTTCTAATTGCCCTGTACAATTAGAAACTTTCTACTACAGCGCAAGGGCTTCCCCTTGATACCCCCTCCATGGCCTCCATGCATGCCAATCATGATGCATACCCTGTACGGACCTATGGAAAGAAAAATGATTGATTCTGATAATAATTCCACTAACCTGAAGGCACAGTCGCAAAGCGGCTCACAGACAGCAAGCCGTTTCAGCCATGACGATAACGACCTGTTAACAAACATAAACCATTAGTTGAAGCATGCTCAAACTATTTGCTTTTATTATCGCAGTGTCCTATCATTCTTTGCGAATCTCTTGTTTCTTTTATTTGCTAGAGAATCCTATTCCACTTCACGTACGAATCGTTCCTCGAAGGGTCACTCTTTCGTTTTTTTACACGCGTAATGAATTGACTTCCCATTCCTACTAACGATTGTGACTTCCTACGAAATGATTTTGAAACAATAAAATACATTTTCCTACTTAAATATGTGTGATTTCTATATGAACAAAATGATATTGCGAGTAATAATACAAATACGTATTTTGTAGAACGGCTCCGATTAAAAATTAAGTTTATCAGTTTTAAGTATTACATAAAAAGAAGACAAGGATATTGTCGAGGAAAGAATAAAAATAATGTATCATAATAATTTATGCATTGTTCACATATTTCTCTTTTTATGCTTTTCTAGATAGAGCCTTATTTCTAGGGGTGTAATTGTTTATTGTGTTAGAAAAACTGGAAGGAGAATCAAAGTATCTGATTTGAAAGAATTCATTGTTCACTTCATAGCTCTACCGTATGAGTTGAGCTCTACCGCTTAAGATAAAGTATGCCTATTTAAATTGAATGACTCATAATTTTTACTATCTGATTGAACTTACCCCAATGACGAAGCAAACTCTAATAGTAATAATATGAGTAATTTGTAATTATGTATTTGTGTAAATTTTGATAAGAGCTACCAATGCTTATCAGGGGATGCCTAGTTCAGACAGTAGACAAGAATATGCTGTAGAAGAGACAGAGAGTGAGAGAGAAACAGAGACAAAGAGATAGGGAGTTAATATAGACATAATTTTAAACATTCACATGCTTTTGGTCATTCATAACATAGCATACAAGACAACCACCATACTCCTTTTTAAAATTAAATTGGTTTCAAAGTATACAAATACAAAAGTAAAAATTTCTTCAAAATTCACAAACAGAATTCAAGTGCAAAGTTATAATATAAGTCATTAATTCTGTAGATCAAAGGTTCTACGGTAATTTTCGTAATTACAAAAACATTTATAATTATATATGTCCTATTACAGTTTCCTTTCATTTACTAGTCCAGAAGTGCTTTGTTTTTCTAGATGCAAGGTCTGTTTGAACTAAAGTCAACATTATAATGGCTATCTTAATTGCACGCAATGTAGGTGGGTAATATAAGCTTTATCTACCCAAGATTACTCTCTACAGTGTTATAAATTTTATCTTGGTATTTTCCTACAGGAAAGTGCCATTCATAATGTAATTTCCAATATTTTACGGATGATTTCCCGCCAGCACTAGGTTTATCAGTGATTGCGTCGCATTCATGTCACAGCCAGTACCGCTAGAGCAAATTGAAGTCTATAATCGTTTAATTTAGATAGTATTTTTTTGGGCAAATTCCCCTGGAAGCCTTTGGGCTTCCCTTTTCAACACTGTACACAGGGTGGTTTTTTTTAAAAAGAGCGGTGATTTCCAAGTTCTAAACTCCTTGGAGTCATGCCTTTGATTTATATGAAAACAATAACTGCATATTTAGTTTCTTTTTAAATCTTTTACTTATGACGTAAACCGATCCAAACGATACAAAAAATACTCTTTTTACTTTTCTTATTGTAAAACGAATTTATGTGTGAGTTGACAAGGATATAAATTCAGTGCTTTGACACACCAAGTGTATGAATAGGAATTTGAGATATATTAATCTCAAAATTTTTGGCAACACCTGGTTTGCATCTACTATCATTCTAATTCTTCTTCGATGGCTTTGATGTGTTGTCATCTGAAGCAACTGAGCTCCCTATTCGTAAATTTAAAAATTACATAAAAATAAATCTTATCAAGAAGGCTTTCTACTCCATAAATGATTATCTCAATGATGTTAATGCTTGGCCAGATGTCGCTCAGTTTCGCACCGACAATAGTATCTAAGTAATTTGTTATTGTGCATAGCTTTACTTAAATATTGACATGTATCGAATCATATTATATTTAGACTTAAATAGGCAAATAACCATGTATTAGACATATAAGAGATGAACATACTAGTGGTTTCTTTTTCACTTCTTCCACTAGTGGACAAAAAATTGAAGTGAACAGTAGAACAGTAAAATAATTTTATTTGATAATAATTTAATGTATAAAATATGACTTGTCTAAGTGCTTATTTTGTAAGCCTAAAGAAATAAATGATTTTTTACTTTACTTTACTTTACTTTGTCAAACGGAAACAAGACGGGATCGGAAATAATAAAAATCTTGAATTACAACATTGTTATGATGAAAGGGAAAGATTTCTATTTCGGTAATTACTTGTTAAAAAAATACACCCCTTTTATAAAACAGTTCAAGGTCTAACATGACAAAGCTCCGTGTGTCATATACCGGCCCGTCGACGAGTAATAGAGGTCAATAAAGAGTTTCGATTTTCTTAGTCATTGTCATCGTTATTTCAGGGACCAGCGATAAAACTAAATCACTATTTAGCCGAGGGTCGTGAGGTGACATAACATGACATATCTAGTCTGGGTGGTCATGATCTTATCAATGTGTTATTTTGTATTCAGCGCAATGCTGTATTAACCGATTCGGATGGCATGAAATTTGGGCTGTATCGAAACACCCTAGAGGTGCCATAAATGGCACCCTAGAGGTGCCATTTATGGCACCTCTAGGGCGCCATCCGCACGGAATCGGTTAACGCCATATTTGCCATAACTAAACGCTAAAGTAGTGTAGGACGCCCTCCGACCAGGTCGGATGACGACCTGCGAAAGACTGCAGGTAGATGCTGGATGCGTCAAGCTGAAGACAGGGCGCTATGGCGCTCATTGGGGGAGGCCTATGTCCAGCAGTGGACTATATAGGCTGATGATGATGATGATGAAACGCTAAAGTAGGTATTATTAATGGTTATTGAAAATTCGTTTTAAGATACCTGAATAAAATACTTATACATTAGCTAAACTCGATATGGAATGTTTGTAAACACTACATAAAAATTAAACTCGCTTGGCGTACAGCTTCAGATATTATTGTAAGGAGTATTTATTGAAGGAAAGATCAAAAATCGACAATCCGTTTACATAGACGCGCAACAGTGAATTTTAGGTTAAGTATCGGTGATTTGTTTACAATCATACTACATCAAGTCGGGCTAGTATATAGATAGGTGCTAGAATCTTCATACATAACACTTGATATTTACCATGATTTATTTTAAGATTTACAATATATCTAAACAGTTGAATAGTAATTACTTAAAAGTTATGTAATTTAAAATGTTAGTTATGGGTGATTTCAGTATTATTAGCCGTGACAGTTTCAAAAGTAAAGAATATATTTACGTTTTTTTATTCTTTCTAGGAATATAAGGTCAGTTATCCAATGAAGCCTTGGGGGACGATTCGGTCTGACAAGCCTGGCAATCCCGTCATGACAGAGATTAGGGTGGGCACAGGCGTGGCGGCTGCTCTAAATGTCGCGCCATTTCACCAGGCCGTGACGTCACCAGCGCCACGCCTGACATTTAGGCTAAAGCAACATAACAGCCCTACCTTACCCTGATAACAAAAACTTAATGGCACTGAAGCTTTATCAGGCAGGGCCCTGACTCCGGGCATATTGATAGAATCTCACAAAACGAAAACTTAAGTTTGCTCGATGATTCTTCTGTCCTTACGAATATATCGAAATTGTTGCCAGGTAACAATTTCGATACAGCCCAAATTTCACTCCATTAGATTGCGAATCAGTAAGATTTGAGAAACGTACTGATTCGCTATTATTTTTGTACATATTCATGTACTGTTTCCTTGGAAAAAGTACAAGTATTAAGTTCTCTAAACTTGAATACTTGCACAACTCTACTTACAGAGATTTGTTCAACCGAAGACACAAAAGATTCGCATCTTTGTTTCTTCGGTTGCATTGTACAGAGTAATAATAATAATGTAAGTAACACTTAACTTAAAGGGCACTTCAGCTAAGTGGGATAGCAAGCATTGCTAAGCTCAAATGTCTTCAAAAGCTTTCAAACGAAGGTTATAACATTGTAGGGAACTTTACTTGTTTTTTTAGCATACCGATAAGGGCAGAATTACTTTTGGCGATAATATTTAGTAATATATAGCGTGGTCAACCTTGTTTGGGTCAAAAAAGCTATCAGTGTGATGGATTGCAAAGTAAAATAAGTTTTACGACTTACAATTTGCTTATAAGGTATCTAATATTACCTTAAGTAACGTAGTTGCGTGTTGGCTTCGATACAAAGACCTAGCTTCGATATAGGTAGTCTACTTTGACCATGCGTTTACTTAGGTCCATCCCTTACACTGAATTTAGTTACTTACAAATACGTTCACGTCATACTTTTAAGGCTAAATTATAGCAGTTCCAGAGACCTAATTTGGTTGAATAGCAATGATAAATTCATGAAATAGCAACACAAAGTATTATGGATACCAATAAACAGTCCGTTGCTAAACAACAAACAACTAGGCCACAGGGAGGAGCGGGGGTTAAACACATACTTAATTCACTGTAGAAAAATTTATTGTTGTTAAGGGGCGAACCAGACGGGTTTGGTTGTCAAACTATGCCTATAGTCTATCCATCCAGAATGTAGAATGTTTGTAAACATAAGAAATCAGCAGATTTTTAGGGTTATCACCACGAAATGATGCAGGCCTAATAGAATTCCAATGATTTCACATATACATTCTATTAGACTTATTACTGTTTATAATCCTGACGTCAATTCTATGCAGAATCTAATTATTTCAATTTACAAATCGACATTATGTGGTCAAAAACAAACATTGAAATCACTAGAGATTTTTGTCTTTGTAACAGTGCCATCCCTAACGAATCTCAGTTTTGACGTCCCGTGTTGCAAACAGTTGGTTACTTTTCAACTACGATTTCGAATCAAGGATAGCACTATGATATTTCTTACAGAGAGTATTATTTTAATTTAGCCGGATTATTTATCGTTTAATTTCACGCTGCATAATTGCTTAGCGATAATCAGTACAAAAGTTATGAATTCTTCCAATTTCATCAATAATGTTTAGTGCTTCAAGGAAAATACTTTGAACAGGCACTTATTTACATTTAACTGAGTTGGCACAGGTGAAAAATCGTTTGAGAGCATAAAAAGTCTAATGATTTTTAGTCTTATTTCATAATCCTTTAGCTTTTATTCCATTCTATAAGTATAGGTAATGATAAAAGTAGGCTGTATTCACAGGGGTGTTTCGTTTATGCCACTTAATTATTTACATCAAATATTACCAGCCCAGTAAGGCACCCCCATCAAAGCTCAAGATGTGACCTAACTAAAAAAATGTTTTTCACCCCTACATCAGCTGATTGAACTGTCAGTGGCTCTGTTTACAAACATTCTACATTCTGGATGGATAGACTATAGATCTCAGTACTCATGGGATCCCTGTGGTAGAAAACTCGAATTACATAAAACTCAACATTTTTTTCTATGTTTCCTTGAGTGTGAAAACACAAATGAGAAAAAAGTGTAGTTTTCTTGAAAGTATCACAAAAAATAAACAAATAAGCAAAAACTTGATTTTACCCGCTCCTATGAACGCGAAATCCTATGACCATCCCTTTCACAAAGTGTCGCGCATTGCGCCCGGAATAATTTAGGTAGGTACTTTGGTAGGTCTATTGTATTAGGTTTGTTAAAGTTTTTTTTGTCTAGAGTAAAACATAAGATTGTCCTGTATTATTATATTTCTATTGGTCAATAAATCATTTGCGCGTTATGGTTCTTCTGTTCAGCATAACACTCAAACCGCAATCTGAATTTTTTATTGAATCCGCGCTACATTTTCTGCATGTAGGTTACTTGTCTTAGAAATTAAATTTCCTTGGAATAAAGGTAACTATACTTAAATGGTACGTAAAATATAGGGAAAGTACAATTTCAAATACACTCAAATTTTATTGTGGTTTACCTAAGTTACTAAAGATTATAAATTATCGACTTGACGCTCAAATCAGCGTCCGTCCATCAATCGGACCTAACTACATATTGTTTATTTGAGCAAACAACAGATTATAAAAAAGCAAACTCAAGATAACGCGGCTAGCTCCAAGGCTGCCCAAGATATTCAAGATACCAAATTCATCATCAGCCTATGTTAGTCCACAACTGGACATAGGCCTTTCCTAATGAGCGCCATAGCGCCCTGCCTTCAGCTTGACGCATCCAGCATCTACCTGCAGTCTTTTGCAGGTCGTCATCCCACCTGGTCGGAGGGCGTCCTACACTACGTTTACCGAGACGTGATCTCCAGTCAAGAGCACGTTTGCCCCAGCGGTTTTCGAAGAACTAAAGTTATCGACATAGGTCTAAGAGTTAGCAAGCTAAAATGGCAGTGGGCCGGCTATATCTCGCGAAGAACCAAGATATGTACCTAATTGACATATGGAAAAGAATATCCTATCTCGAAAACATCTGAACAACCCTACAATAATTGGTGCAAGTGCAAGTAAAGACCTGACTCGTTGATGTATCGCGAAAGAAAGTTCAAGGGCAATCGGTATCGATATTTGACACATAAATAATAAATTCAAAATAATAATTGATCGGCCCGTGAGACAGGCCGCAGCTGTGGCTGAGACAAGTGTCGCAGCCACGACAGGTATTGGAGACATATGTTCCCACGACGACTACGACGACGACGTCACTTTGTCTAGATTATTAATATCGAGTTTTTGTCGTGAGCTCTTGTACTAAGATACGTACGTGGCTGGTTTTATATCGATAGAAACATCACCACTAAATCTTCGTCGTGAGTACGATGTAGGTACGAATGATAACTAAAATTGTATAAATAGGATTAGTTAGTTAAGGAAACATCTGCACAAACGAGTATATTATTGGAATTTCCATCATTATTTTTAAATTTTCCCTTAAGCGAATTAATTGGTGGGATTTTACTGAATTTTCCAACATTTCTTCAATTCTTTTTTTTTACTTTTTTTTAGTATTGATTATACATACATATATTATATTCAATAATAATAGAAATATTTTCAGATCGTGCAAACATTTGTCCCAGGGCGGGAATCGAGGCCGCAATATTATACGTCGCAGGCGGACCTTCGCCCGCTGCGCCATTTCGGTCGCCAAATAAATAGTGCAGAAAAACTACTGATAATCCTTCATTAACTAATTCGGATTAAATGGAAACAATATTCAGTAATAAATTAATCAATTAAATAGGGCTTCGTCATCATCATCATCAACCGTCCAGCAGTGGACTAATAGTCCACTGCTGGACGGACATAGGCCTCCCCCAATGAGCGCCATAGCGCCCTGTCTTCAGCTTGACGCATCCAGCATCTACCAGCAGTCTTTCGCAGGTCGTTATCCCACCTGGTCGGAGGGCGTCCTACACTACGTTTACCGAGTCGTGAACACTCAAGAACACGTTTGCCCCAGCGGCCGTCGGTTCTTCGCGAGATATGGCCGGCCCATTGCCACTTCAGCTTGCTAATTCTCAGAGCTATGTCGATAACTTTGGTTCTCTGTCGGATGTATTCGTTGCGAATCCTATCCTTCAGAGAAACTCCGAGCATAGCTCTTTCCATAGCTCGCTAAGCGACTTTGAACTGGTGGACCAGCCCTATCGGGAGTGTCCATGTCTCAGCTCCGTAGGTCATAACGGGTAGGATGCACTGGTTGAAAACTTTCGTTTTCAAGCATTGCGGTATGGATGAAGAGAAGACTCTACGTAGTTTCCCAAACGCTGCCCAGCCCAGATGGATCCTCCTTTTGGCCTCCTTCTTGAAATTGTTTTTACCTAACTGCAGAATCTGCCCGAGGTATGTGTATTCGGAAACAATTTCGAGAAGGTGACCATGTACAACCACCAAAAAAGAGCTTATGACCGATGTATAATAACAAAATTTCTCAATTAAACTACAGTTTGTTCCGGCCAGCACTAACAGAAAATGTTGACCAATCTATACATATGGGCCAATGGAACAAAAAGGCTACAATTGAGTCTCTAACGAACTGCTTTTAGGCATTGAAGCCCAATTTTGTGAATTGACCAGTTGTATGAACATTGGTTTCCTATAATTACTATATTATGTGAAAAGTTTATATGAAAGAAGATAACAACAATTGGCTTGATGTTTAACTTCTTGTTAAATTGCCGTGTTCAGTTTGACAAAATTCTGGAACAGAGTGTCCCTTTCTAATAGCATTGCCAGCTTTTGTGTGGCTTTTGCACACTCTATAATAGCTGAAATTTCCTCATTTCAACTTAACAGTGCTTACAATACTGGTACAAGACTTAGCAGTAGTGTGGCAATTACAACAATGAAAACCACAAAAAACATTTACCTGTTATTAAAAATGATACAATGATTTATGTATGACTTTTTACTCAGTAATGAATGATCAAAATGTTAGAACCCAGGTGTATGGCATAAACTTTGGAAGTCTATATCCAGCAATGGATTAAATCTGGCAATGAATAATCAAATTGCTCTTTCCTTGATCATTTGTGATACCTTGTCAATCATGATAGCTTTTAGTCTGCTGGTGAAATTCATTTTAATGTAGGTAAATTAAATGGTCACTATGTTATTCATACCCAACCTTAGACAAAATGTTTGTACAATCTGCAAATATTTGTGCCAGGTGTTCTGGGTAATTTCTATGTATAATAAAAAAATATCTATCTATGTAAATGTGTTCTATTAAGTGTATCAGTCATCTAGTAGAACTCATAACACAAGTTCTGGTTACTAGATAATGCTGTGTAATTTATCCAGCATTATTAATTATGTTAGGCGGGAGGCACATTCAAAATTGGACATGTGTGCTGATGTCCTCATCAGCACACATATACAATATTATTTATTATATCCCAATGATTTCTTTGTCAGTTTGAGTAATTTCTATAGCTTAATAAAGCTTTATAGAAAACTACTCATGTATGCAAATATGATATTATGGTAAACAATGAAATCCAAATTTTACATTTTCTACAATTCAAACTCAAAGTTATACCTACTGATATAATAAATGAGTCTTTGTCTATTTTTTTAATTATCTGCAAAAAATATTTACAATTCTGCAGTACACAACACAAAATTAACTTTTTTGTTTTTGATTTGGAAACACAATAAGTACATAAAAAACTTGTCGATTAGAGAAAAGTACTTTCTTCAGAAAATGTTAAAAATTATGACTTTTACCTGCTGCAGGTAGTGACACAATAATTATAATTTCTTTGAACATAATACACCAAAAGTGAAAATAATATTTATGAAATACGACGCCAAATTAAGGGGTTTAAGTTTATAGTTTTTATTTGTTTTGACTGTACTTACAAAGTGAAAGTTTATTTTCTGATTCAAACTAAAACCTGACATCATTACCTTAGTGCTAGTGGTCATCAATAAGGTTTGAAAAAAATATGCTATTACTTACTTTTGTGAACTATAACTACACGACACTCGCAACGAATAATTGCACTTCAATATTTACAACACGATACAAGAGCTGAATTTTATTCAGCGAAAATAGAAGAAACGAAACATTCGCCAACGCAAGATTGAACAAACAGCATAGCTTCCTCCAAAAATGGTTTGACTTGCTTGCTTGTATGTTTGACACGGGTGCCATGCTTTTACGGACAATCAAGGAACAGCCGTAGATGTTACAGCCCAGTAATATCTGTACATGGATGGCATCATATTCCAAGCCTGTAAGTTCTGAGTATGTAAAGTACGGGCTGAACATTAATAGCACGGCCTCGTCACTTACAGCCGTGGAAAGTTCTGCCATTGGCAGAGCATTCCGAGGTTGTATATACCAAGCTTGAATTATCCGAGGCTGACAGATATTGATACGTACCAACCTTTCACAGCCCAAACTTTACAGCCTTGGAAAATAATGCCAAGATGACATCCTATCCTATGCTGCGTTTACGTGCGTTTACAATCACTAGCTCGTGCAAGCTGACAATTGGATAGCATCACATGATAATGTCACTGTCAATGTATACTCTGTAGAAACATAACATTTATGTTTCTACAGAGTATACCCTTGAATAATTAAATCTCCGTGTGCCTAGTCCGTGTGGCTGGAGTTCTAAATACTCCTGCCTAACCTCCGTCCGTGTAGTTGGCCACCTAACTTTTTTAATGAGAATAGTGTTAAAATGCTTCACAATATATCACAGAGATGACGCTACTAGCAGTAAATTATTCGCTAGTATGTAACTAGCGAATAATTTGTCAAAACACAAAAATGCTCCAATTGGTGTGGTCTGGTGTAGTATTGGCCAATACATTGATTGACGCTTGATCCTGTTAGTATTGGTTTTTAACCCTTAGCCTGCGCATCCTAGTGCGCGTAATTTGTCACTTCTGTCGAAGGGGCCTACGTGGGTGGTCCGCGCTTTTGCGCCGCGTGGTACTTATGTGATGATAATTTTACGTTTTTCTACTGTGCCTATGTAGTAATAAACCTTCTTGAAATTTTCTAACCCATTAAATAGTAAATATTACTTGTTCACAAATGAACATGTTGCTACTTGAACTGAAAGATTTATTACGCGGGTGGGTGGCTTTACGTACAAAATGTTTGAGGTTTAACATAAAAAAAAAGATTTTAAGTGAAGTATCTCTTTTATTTATAAATATATACACTACGCTACATTACTGAGTCTACAAAAGCATAGCTCTCTAGGAATTTTTTACAAAACAAAGAACCACAAAAAATGGTTAAAGTCGGCGTGACGTGACCCTAGCGGCCCGCTGCGAGAGTATCAAATTTAAGGATTGTTTATGTATTCCACATGAGTTAAGTGGCCTCTTTTGTGGCTCAAATCACAATAGTAGTTTATAAGCAATACTCAGACAAAGGTTCACACATCCTTAGAATACTATTTGGAAATTTCTAAACTAAATACCCTTTTAATACGAATAACAAATACACACTAACAATGTATGTATTGTAGTAAGAATTACTATCAACATGTCAAGTTTTTTTTTATCCAAAAGCTTTAATATATTTACAAAAGATTCGTAGTAAAATAATCACCTATTCCTATAGAAAAATATTTAGAAATTCAATAACCAAAAGTCTCAAAATTCTCAAATTACCATCAATGACAATGCCAAGGATCAACTAACAAAATGGATATTACTGGATGCGGCATGAATATATTTTCATCGAGCTTTTTTGGTTGTAGTTTTAAAGTTTTAAAATAAAATACTTTAAATGTTTTTTTGTGAATTTTATAAATATTAAACTGGAAAAAACATTTACATAAACCATCGACAACTGAGCTACTCTCGGTATAGCTATATTTAAAATTTCAAAATACATTGTCATCACCAAACTCCTAGTCGCTTCCTGGTAAAAAAAAAAATATTTTTAATATGACATGATAACACATAATGATAACTTCTACAATAGAAGTTATACATACCGAAATGGAGCATTGAAAATATATCAGCATCCGGAAGGGCAGGACGCGGAGGACTGTAGCTCACGATTCTAAAATAACAATTTTAAATTAAATACAACGGTTACAATTAATTGCAATGTAAGAATGTTAAATGGATTTCAAAATGCCACAAATACCCCGTCAGCGATTCACATATTTCGTATGATTTTATTCCTACATGAGCCGCCTTGTTTGATGATGATGATGATTGCGATACCGCAATGCCACATCCATTCGTATCTAGATCAGTGAAAATGGTCGGCCATGTTGGCAAAATACATGTACCGCTATTGTTTACATTTACATTTTGAAGAAATTTTAACTACTTCTTTTGATAAATGAGTAAATATATCACTTGAATATCATTAAATTATAAATTGTTTATCGGTTTAATTGGTATTTAAATATATCACTTGAATATCATTAAATTATAAATTGTTTATCGGTTTAATTGGGATTTTAAAAGATTTTCAATAAGATTTTATGTTAAATAGTAAAGCTTTCGCCCTTGATGACGCATCCATTCCCAAGGCTGATAATGCCGGCCTGTTGTCACTCAGCTGTTACTTGTCGTTCGCATATTATTCTTATCGTCCGTTGAGCACAACAGAAGTACATGTAGGTATTTGTTTGTAAAGCTCAATCCACACGTTCCCGCAGATTGTATGTTTTATTGCGTATTGTTACATTTCTTCCTTCATAGTACATAGGCTGTTTTCAGACTTCAGTTGGTAGCACATAAGGGTATTCATGTATGGTGTGCAGTTTTGTAGTTCGTTTTCGGACATCGGTTTGTAGGCGTCCTTTTGTAGATTTATGGAAACGTAGTCTGCAATCGGTAGAATAGTCACCATAGTTTTGAGTAAGTATAAGTTGAGGGTCTTCGATAAGGTTGTAAATCTCGTAGGCATCCCGAGTTATCAAAGGAATTTTGAATTCGAATATAAAGTACCTACTTCAGAGTCAGCCTTGCCTTTACAATAGTAGATTAAATTAAATATAGTTTCCGAAGATCCACTTGAATATTTTCCTTGAACCATGGCCAACTGTCGAATGTGTCCTTTGATAGTTGACCAGATATTATGTTAAGCTCTTCCGTAAGATGTTGTAGACTCAATATAAGGATGTTGAATTTTCCGTAGTGAATTTCCGTAAAAGTTTCCAAAAGTATCTCTTGAAGACCTTTCAAATTCATCAAAATGTTCGACAATCGACATCATAGTAAAGTCTTTGTTTATTTTGACGTCTCTCATTTCAATCGCTAGTGTGTTCACGGCCTTATTCAGTGTTATCAATTGTGTTGGTTATACATTTTATATTGTTGGTCGATAGAGTTCTCTATTATCTTCATTACGTTATTCTCGGCTTCTAGAATGGAAGTTTGATTTTTCCACAATGAAGCGAGGTGTTGTTCGTTAGATCGGATGCTGTCTTTTTCGTATTTTTCGGCAAAGTGTTCATCCAGCACTCCGGACAAGCTGTTGGCGAGGTAGGTACCCATCGCCGTCGATGAGCCGCTCCGAACTTAGTTGTTCATTCGTTTTCGGTCCAAAAGCTGTAATCGCTGTAATGCATCAGTTTCGCATAGCCGTGTTGTAACTGGAGTAGTATTAAGTTCATCGACTACGTATAATAGACGCCTAATACCTATTTATTCACTGTGCAAACAAGTCTGTCAACCAACTGAGGTGAGCGGGCGCGGGGAAGTGAGTGCTCATTGGTCCGTTCAAGGTTACGACAAATCATGACCATTATTAGTGATGGGGTAAGTACTATGAAAACAATCGATACTTGCAACAAGGTATATTTACTTTGACGATTTGACGACCGATGTGGCGCGGCGGGCGAGGGCTGCCTGCGACGCAGGAGGTTGTGGGTTCGATTCCTGCCTGGGGTCAAATATTTCTACGATCTGCAAGTACCTATTAAATAGGTACTTGCAGATCGTAGAAATATTTGTAGAACAATACCCAAAACACCCGAAACAAATTTTGATTTGGGTGTTTTGGGTATTTTCTATGTAATAAAAATATCTATCTATGTACCTAATGTATTGTATTAAGTTGATCAGTCATCTAGTAACCATAAAAAAATTCAGCAATATGGCTCTATGTAGGAGCCCCCCCACTGGGGGGGGGGGGGGGGGTCTTGAGGGGGCAAATGTCCAAAAGTCAGAATTTTCCCTAGGAGATTCATACCTCCCCTATACGATTCCGTAAAAAAAAACATACCTCCCCATCCACCATCAAGGACAAAAATTATGTCAGTCAGTGAGTGGTAATCTAGCTATATATAGTATATAAAAAAAAGTATCAATGGTAATCTAGCTTAATACTATAGTAGAATAGAATAATATTATTATATTAAATAAATATTAGGGTTAAAATTTAGGTACCATACATTTTAGACCATGTAGCAATGTAACGTTAAATATTATTTTAATCGACTTTTACATCATTCATCATAATCTTTCCTACGGCCATCGACATCTTAATGTCGATGCCTACGGTACGGCACTATTTGCCCCCGCCTTCTCAGAGAAGAAAGGAAAGCAAATACAAAATTGGTTATGAAAGAAAGAGATGTACAGTTGACCTTGACAGTTGACCTCAACCGGCCAACCAAATTAAGTTGAGCTCCGTCAGGAGCATTGAGTAAGCGAGCGCAGAGATTGTCACGGGTCACTGGTCTGGTCGTTAATGATCGAACGTTAGTGGGCGTGGATTTTTATAAGATTTTTTTTCCTTATATAATGTCTAAAATCGTTCGCCCTGTATTAGGTGTCTAGGGTACGTAGTCGATGATTAAGTTACATTGATTATGTGTTTCGATGTTAGTACATGTTTGACACAGTGTAGAAATGTAGCTTTTGAAAGCTTCTATTCCTTGCCAATAAGGTTGCATATCGTAGTATACGATTAATTTCCATTCATCGCGTACTAGGTGCATATCAGTGACCTTATCAAAGTCCATACTTTGGTTGTTGTTTATGTTAGCTAGGCTGTAGTCACACCGAACGGGATTTATTATCGCAAAAATGCATAAAACCACCCAAATTAAATTGCATGAAGTTTTGTTTCTCCTTCGAGTTCGTTTGTTTTGTGGTTGTTCTAGCTGTGTTTGGTTAGCCTGTGTAGTGAAGTCTTACTCTTCCGTGTTTGATCTCATTGGTAGTTTAGATAATTTTGTTATAATCTCATAATCTCATTTTTTGTTCTCAGACTAACCACGCGAACGCAGCCGTCTTTTCCTCCGTGAAGCTCGACCACTTGTCCTAGGGCTCATTTCCCCGGGGGAAGATTGGAGTCATGTATGATTACGAGGTCGTCGACGCTCATGTTAGGCTTTAGTTGCACAACTGTCCTTAGAGCAACATGTCACGGCGTAAACTTGCGATAAATCAACTTAACAAAATAAACAATTACTCATGAACTTATTCATATTCATTTATTGCATACACACACATACATTGTCACAAAAATATTAGCTTAGGTGTCATTTAGCTTAGAGGTAGGTACATGTACCCTGTAAGGGCGCAGCAATCCATTTATAAATATTAACAATAGTTTAGTTAGTATTTATTGGTAGGTAACATAGTAATACGAGAATTTATACAATATTATTCACAATAATCAAAATTAATTTAATTAATAAGGAAGGTAGGTATGTCATGTCAATAATTAATTATGGTAGGAAGCTAAATAGTTATAGTCTAGATTTATCATTTAAAAATTCGTCAACGGAGTAGAATAGGATTTCGAAATAAGATATTCTTTCAGGATCAGTTCAGTTTAAAGAATTTTATTACTCAAAAGAACAAAGTTCACTTAAATGAGAATAATATATACAATATACTTAAGCTTACTATCTTAACTAATTATATTATGCTAGTATTGGTTTACATAGGTAGTTATCTAGTAGTTTCAGTTATTTTACAATGACATTGTGTTCCGTATAATTAACAAATTTTGTCATATAACTATATGTTGCTTTAATTTTTTCTAAGAAACGTGCATTGGTAAACAGTTTCTGATGATATCAGGTAAGTTATTATAAATCTGTGCACCTTCATACATTATGTTTCGCTTTCCATAGTCGGTCCGTGGACTCCTTAGTTTTAACTTATTTTTACTTCTTAAATTGTAGGTGTAGTTTTTCTTTGTAAGTGTGATATGTATTTTATTAGTTACTATTTTCCTAACAAGGATGCAAGTGAGGTAATTATATAGTTGGTTGATATTAAAAATTTTGGTTTCTTTATAAATAGTAGGAGTGCTAGTTAGGTAGTCGTATTTGTATAGAACTTTAATTTATTTATTTTGAGATATATGTAGTGATTTTAGATATGACACTGCTGCCGTTCCCCACACTTCCAGAAGATATTGTAAATGAGATTTAGCTAAGGAATTATAAATTGTTATTCTAACTTTACGAGGCAGGCATCCCACGGATCTACGCAGTGCACCCGTTAGTGAGGCTAGTTTAGTTCTTACATGTTCAATATGAGGTTGCCAGTTGAGGTGGTCGTCTAGTATGAGACCTAGGTACCTCTCTTGGTGCGAGCGATGTATTATCGAACCACCAACCAATAGCAAGTGGCGGAAATTGCGGGATTTTTTTTTTATTATCTGCTGTAAAAATCATGAGTGAGGTTTTTTTGCATTGACTGTCATTAGGTTGCTCTGACACCAGATATTAAATTTAAATAAATCTGCCTGTGCATATTTTACCAGCTCGCTGAGGTTCGGGCCGAAGTAAAATAGGCAAATATCGTCGGCGTATAAAGTAACGTGTCCCTTTAGTCCTATTTTGCTTAGTCGAAACCAATTATAACGACATCATTTACAACGACCGATCGGTTATTATTACAGCCAGATTGTAAGGTCCCGGCCGAATCTCTAGTAAACTATTCAGTAAACATACCGCCTATAACAACATCGGATACAGCGACATATCGCTTACAACGACGAAACTGTATCGATATTCATCGATTATAACGACAAACCGTTTCTTGTCCCAGCAAAACAAAACAACACGAACGATTTTAGATCTTATTGCTAAACTTCGAAGGAATATTTAGGCGTATTATCTACCTACGCACTTTCTCCCACCCCATCCAAACCTCTTCCCGGCCATTTGACCTTGCTTTTTAAACCAATTGTTTAGTGCGCTAATTGACTTACGACGCGTGAGTGACAGCTCGATTTATAATACTGATGATGATACTCATACCTTGAGGAGTATGAAACGTAAAATGCAAAAAATATTTGAGACTGCGCTAAAAAATAAACAGACTAAAATGCCTGATTACTTTAAAAACTAGTGTAGTCTTATAACCCATAGATACTGTAAGCATCTAAGTACATTTTGCACTCCAATTACATATTTCTTGATAAATATTTTTAAAAAATTAAAGTTCCGAAAATGAGTCCATTTTCGGAACTTTAATTTTTTTATTTTTTTTATTTACAGTTTTTGAGGAATTCCGAAGGCAATTTTTTGACGACTACATTCACTATTCCCTATTTTTACAACTTGGTACCTATCGGCTAGGTATGATGTAAATAGTTTTAGTGGTGTTTTTAATTCCTAAGTCATAAAGTTTTTTTAAAAGGATATCGTGGCTGATTGTGTCGAATGGTTTTTGAAAATCAATAAATATACCTACCTGAACAATACGATTTTTCATCTATATTAACTTTAATTTTGGTAATTAAATCAATAGTTGCCGACAAAGTGTTCGACTTCGGTCTAAACCCATACTGATGCTCGTATAAGAAGTTTATTTTCGTAAGATGAAGCTCGAGCGACTATACATAACTTTCTCAAAGATTTTAGAGATAGCGGGCAGGACTGATACGGGTCTGTAATTACCAGGGTCGGACTTATTGTCCGATTTGAAGATGGGGGGGTTACTTTGGCAATTTTTAAACTATCCGGGAATATACTGTCTTGGAGGCATTTATTAATACAGTTTGTTAATGTCGGTATAATTAATTGTGTGGGAAATACATTTAATTGATTTGGTGCTTATTCCGTCCAGTTCGGTGCTGGAAGACGAGTCTAGGTTGTGTATTATTTAATAAATCTCGTTATCAGTACAAGGTGGTAGGAAGTGCATTACGCCGGGAGGCGGGGTTGTTTTGTTGGTAGGTGAGTGTGTAGTAGTCATTATTAAAATAAGTAGTCGGGATATCTTTAGCCAATTTTGCACCTATTGTTGAAAAAAACATGTTAAAGTGTTCACAAATTTGAATAGGATTTGTGACATCTAAATCTTTTATTATTATTTTTTTAGGTAAAGCGGGGCTTTGTGTTTGAATGAGAATGAGTTGATCAATTTCCATATTGTTTCGGGGGTTTTGTTGTATTTGATCTACATAGGTACCTACTCTGTTTCTTTCGATTTTAAAGTTATTTTTAAGTGTGTCGTTTTTAGTGTCTGTTTTTAATCGTGTCCACATAATATTTCGTGTGTTTATTGCTTCAATTACTGATTTATTTATCCAATCGTCCATTCAGTATTTTTGTTTTTAGTGTTTTATTTTTATCCAAATAGCCTTTTATAAAATACTCTAGAGTAGAATAGGTACAATTAATTCCTAGCGATATTACATTATTTTCTATTTCTACGTATAGTCGGGTATAGTCTACGGCTTCGTATTGCATTCTTTGCTTATGACAGTGCTTCTGTTTGACGAGTTCTAAGGTCAATTGTTTGTGGTCGGATAGGCTTGAGTTTATAACTATAACGTTGTATGAGGAGTTGTACATGTCTGTGCATATGTGATCAATGATCGTTTTCGTAGTGGCACTCTGACGGGTACGTACAGTAATCCGGCTCGATTTTGTGTTCAGGACTTGGTATCCGCTTTCTTGCAGCATTAGAAGGTAGTTTCGTGTGTCGCTGTCGTTGCTAGTCAGTAGGTCGATGTTAAAGTCGCCAAGCAGGATACTATTTTTGCGGTTCTCTATTTACTGTGAATAGGTTTCTAGAAATTGCTTGGTATATTTCTTATCAGGTTTGTAGATTGCACCCAGGTGAAAATTGTAGCGTTGTATGAATATCCATAGGTAGTTGATTCCATGTATTATTGTGTTCTGTGTTAGGTCGTAAGAAAGGCTTTTGTGTATTTATATAGAAACGCCTCCTCCCTTTTTGTCTTTTCGTATATTGTAGGCATGCGAATATTCTGGTAAAGTAAACAACTGGGCTTCTTCGTCCGATCTAAGCCAAGTTCCTGTTATTACTATGAGGTGGGTGATACAGTTCATTGCCTTTATAATACATTGTAATTCATCGAATTTTCCTTTGGTGCGAATACTGCGCATAATACTGTGTAAAATATCTTGAGTGAAGACGGGTCGTAAAATATGCTGTCATAGGTAAGTAGATTTAATGTAGTGGTAGGTATTTGTAGTAAGTATCATTGGTTCCTGGTGTAGATTTTATTAGTTTTTTGAAGGGATTTTTACTACCTTTGTAATTCCCTTAACGTATTTTATCCCGATATCTATTTCCCCGTTCGTTTCACGGGTCTTTAGTTCCTCCTGGATCGCATGGAGGTAGGATCTGCGCCGGAGTTTGGTCTGCGTAGACGCGAATATTAGTATTTTCGGGAAGTTTGGACTAATTTCGTTGAGTAGTTTTTACTTCTTCAGCTGATTGGAAGGACACTTTCATTAAGCTGGTTTTATTTTCCGAGTCTTGAATATCTTAGTGGTGTAGTGTAGGGCCAGTCCTTGTTGTCATGGATCTTTTCAAGTACTTTCAAGACTTGACCTTGATCATGCTGTTGTCGTATCTTTGGGTTCTTCTCATTAGGTTCAGGAATACCCACGACGATAAGATTGTTCATGCGGCGGTGGCGCTCCTCGAGTTCCCGAAACATGTTTTCATATGATCTGTAACGGGTGCTCCACTCCATCGATTTCGAGGGCTCGCTTTGTTGGCAAGTAGTTTTTATTGATTGAATATCACTCTCTAGGTTTTTTATTTTATCGCGAATATCAATATTTTCCGTCTTGATATCGGATACCTCTTTGCTTATATTCTCGTATCTTAGATTTAAATTATAGGTAGTATCCCGCATCCTTTATATGTTATCTAATAACTGTGAGATTTTTTTGTAACTCACGATGTCTTCTTTTTGTTGGGCCGCAAATCCCTTAAAAAAATGTCATCATTTCTTCGAGAAACGTGGCTAATTCTTCTTTAATGATTCCTACATATGGGTCCGGCTACTTTCGCTTGTATATAGGTGTAAAATCCCTGGTCGGTGTAAGGAAATCTGAGATTCCTGGTGAGTGGAGGTCGGACTCAGATAAAACAGCGTGGAGACTCTTATTCTTCGGGGTAGGATGTTGTTTACATATATTGATGTCTTCGAGGTGGGGTTCCGATGAAACAGCAGCGGGTAGGTTTTTGTTCTTTGGTGAGCTTTGCTAAATTGTGTAAGGGTAGTCGTAGGTAAAATTAGTTTGTCTTTATTACGTCTATTGTACCTAGTTACTGAAATGTTCGGATTTAGATTTAAAGAAATGTCGATATTAACTACAACTAACTAAAACTCTTTTTAACTTTACTTCGAACAATCTCAACTCATAGGATTGTAGGTGGCGAAGTGGCGAACTACGCACCCTACAACTTTGTTGATTTTTTCTCTTGTGAACTCTATCGTGACTATAACAGTGAGTGCGGTGAGTTTTATAAGGACACTAACTACAACTGGGTAAGTGAGTATTTACTAGGTATCTTATCTATGTATTGCCTATAGGTAGCGGATCGGTTCGACTGGCCTCCCACACAAGCGGGTCTCACCGTTTGGATTGAGAAGTCGCACATACTGAAAGATTAGTACCTACCACACCACCCACAACTATTAACTACCTACTTTACACTAGGAATAACTACAACATAACACTATGGATATCCAGAATATTCTAACAAACCAAACTATACTGCAAGAGGAGATACAAAGACTCCTAGGCAACTTCACGAAAGATGGAGCGAAAAACTCAGCTTTATGTGAAGAAACTACTTGAAGTTCTAGATTCCTACTGGAAGGAATTTCAAAATAACCATATACCCACAACTTTGCCAATGTAAAGATCGCAACTAAGTATGCTTAGGTGTAGGTAGGTACTTCACGGAGAACCACTTCTAACTAACAAGGCAGATTTACGCTGTAGCTCTAGCGTTGATCGCACAGTATGCGGTCTCTCCACAGCCGAGTGAAAGATCTCTTGCGAAGAGTCCTACAATCCAGGTATCTGAAACTCAACAGCCTTCGGGAGAACCATCTATATCGCACCAACGAGCAGGTGACGTTGCCCCTGCCTACCAAACAAAATCCCAAGGTAACCCTAGCAAGTCTGAAGACCTACTGCTTTTGCTAGAACACTATCTACAATCAACATCGAACAAATAAACGAGAACTGGGAGTTCGAGGACGCCCTCAAAGCACTCAAATCTAGGTGGAGAACCGTCGACTCCCTGCACTAAGAGATCGACTGTGAAAACGCGCTCGACCAAGATTACGAACTGATTTTCGAGACCTACGAAGAACAATACCACTCCATGAAGAAAGCCATAAACACTAAAATGTGGTCTGTTTCTCAAATGGAAAAATCTACTCCTAAAATGGAACTACATACCTACTTTCTCTGGATCCTACTCATCATCATCATCATCAGCCTATAGCAGTCCACTGCTGGACATAGGCCTCCCCCAATGAGCGCCATTGCGCCCTGTCTTCAGCTTGCCGCATCCAGCATCTACCTGCGGTCTTTCGCAGGTCGTCATCAAACCTGGTCGGAGGGCGTCCTACACTACGTTTACCGAGTCGTGGTCTCCACTCAAGAACACGTTTGCCCCATCGGCCGTCAGTTCTTTGCGAGATATGGCCGGCCCACTGCCACTTCGGCTTGCTAATTCTTTGAGCTATGTCGATAACCTTGGTTCTCTGTCGGATGTATTCGTTTCAAATCTTATTCTTATCCCGCAGCATGGTTCTGAAATAAATAAATTTATAAATTGGTAAATAAACACTCATGTATGAAATATCACTCACAATCCAGTACATTCGCAGAGTACGAATCTACCCCAGTTACTACTGTATGAAGGTACCCTAAACCCAAAAATTGAACAAAATGATTCAAAATAAAATAACGTTTAATTTAATACTAAAATAAATACGCACACCATAAATTAAGGCATCAGTACATCATTTACAATAACTTACTTTTACAATTTGAGTAAATCTTACTAGAACTAAACACTTTCAAAGGTGAATCCAAATATTACTTACGAGAAGCGAAAACACGTATCTTGTGTTTGCACGTAAGCCGTCGGCCGCACTGCCCCGCCTCGTCGCGCGGTTACCTAGCCGCGGTAGAGGGAAGGCACACTTCAAGTATGAACGCGCAAACGTTTGTAATCGCGGAGTTTTTATGAATGTACGAATGCTCCCGCTGTACGAATGGTGGCGGTTTTCCCCTAGGGGGAAAATAATTTTTCTAATAATAATAATATCAACATTTTTATGTATGTTATGTTTACGATTTCTGTTTACGAGAAGCCAACTAAATAAACTAAGATATTATTATGTTCTATATATTTTGAAGAAAAAGACTAGTATATCACGAAACGTGGTTTGTGCAAATTACGAGAGGGTGCTATCCCAACAAAGGTATGAAAATGTTTCGGCCATACTATTTATTTCTATCTATTTAACTTGTTCATCAACTGAACATTCCCCTGTATGTAAACACCCATAGAGTATGTTATATTAACAGGACGTTTTCTGTTAATGAAATATCATCTAACATAATTAGTGTAATTGGTGATTGTGCCGTTCTAATTAAATTAAATAAATAAAAATAAATAAATAAATAAAATAAAAGTGATAAATATGATAATCATTTACTCCGTACAAAATGTTACAATTTCCCTACCTTATGGGGAAAATGTTAATAGTTATTTGTGCACTTGTGTGAGTGTCGGCTAATGTGCTGCTTACGCACACATTGGTTGATTTTTAGCTTCAACTTAGCGGAATGTTTTGTGAAATTATCACTCTAAGTACGTCTTATTACTCTGAGACTCTAGATGTGTAGCAATTGTTTGTACGACCAAACGCTGCCTGCAGTGTAATTCAAATCATCATACCTTGCTATATGACGCTTCGCAGAAAACACACACAACGACAGTCGAAAACAACTGTCCTTACGTCCTTAGAGACACGTCACAGCGTAAAACCGCTGACCCGCAGGAAAGGAACATGTATCTCTGTATGGTATGTAAACCGTACAGTCACTCGTATTATTTCATGTGGTTTGCTTTTTTTTCTGAATAAATTATCACAATCCTTACCTTACACTGTTCACAAATATTATTTATAATTTTTAACTATTATTTCGTTCATATCTGCCGCAGAGCCAAATTGCTACTTGTGAGTTTGTTCGAAATTTAAAGTCACGTTACCAAATGAAAAAGAAAGAAAATTATATTTTATTGATGAATTGCAATTTAAAGATACAAAACATACAATTTATGTCGAAAACGTCTAAACATATTAAAGAAAATGGAAAATTATAAATTACGTGTAGTTTTTATCTCCCAATCAGGCGGCAGGATTCGAACCCTGTGACGAAATGTGACGCTTACTGTACTTACCTACTATTATATTTTTATTTAGTCTGGTACTTAAAGTTATTGTCTATTGCGCTCATTATGCCTATGTCCAGCAGTGGACTACTATAGGTTGATGATAATGATGACAGTTATTTCTTTTGTTTTGAAGTATTTTTTAACAAACATGGCCGCTTCTTACTTATGTAGGTATAGATGCAGGATGAGCTAAGTATCTTATTTTGAATAAAGTGTGGCTTGCCGAATTTTCGCGGAGGAATATTTACAAGGATATGTATCAAGAGACAAGTAATTTTACTCATCCCGTCCCTGGATACGTATTTATTTATTTTGCGTTATAAAAATTGTTCGATGCCCGTACTGTCACTCCACAGTATAACAGCTGATGTACCTGCGGATGCCAAGGATCTATAAGATTGCCATGAAAATAAAACTAAAAGCCACATAAATCGCCTTATTGGCAGATTTTCGATTTACACAAAGTATAATTTAAAAAAAATTTAAATTATGTATATCCCACAATTTACGGAATACATAGGTAAGTAAAAATACTAATCAGAATACATAATAGATATTCTGTAATGTGATAAATCATCAAAGCAAAACATGCGCAACATGAGAACGCGTCCTAATCAATAAATTACGTATTTAATACTGGACTCGGACCGTAATTTATTTCCTACTCATATTTTTCAACCTGAAAAGGTTCCAAACGCTTTCAAATTGTTTTATTACCTTTCATAAACTGAGAACATGCAGCGCCACCTGTTACATTTTTGCCGCAACCGCTGCATTTATTTATCACCATTCTGTGTCAATGTGTGTCAAGATCTCAAGATAAGCCACTCTTCAATTTATTTAGCGATTGAGCAAAGTGCTTGCAGTTTTATGAAGTTGGATATAGATGGCGTTACTTGGTTACTATGATGACATTAACGATTATACAGAGAAAATAGAATTATTAAGAAATAAGAATTAACAGGCAAAGTTTTATGGCTATGTACCTACTTTTCTTTCTTACTTTTGTTACGTTACATGTGTTGTTATAAAATTTATGTGTTACCTACCTCTGCGAAACTCAAAACTTAATATACCTACCTAGGAACAATACGATCTACATAAATCTAAACTTCTAGTGAGGTACGATTACCTTCCCACTCATTTACTCAAAAAATACTAAATAAAATACTTGTCATTGTATTAATGGGTAGGTAGGTGAAATAATTATTAATTAATTATCTAACTGCCAAACTAAGTTCGACAGGTGTTTCTGATTTTTTATTAATTTAATCTGTGGTTTTTGTTAGATTACAGAACGGGACAGTAACATTTTTAATCTGTATATGCATCTAACGAAGCATAGGCTTCCAACCAATCACAAGCACTGGCCAAAGTTTCCAAGTCTGTGATTTCCAGGCTGAACATGACTGACACGTAACAAGAACTTTCAGCCGTGGAAAGTCTGTACATGGATCTCAGTACAGTTTGTACACACTTTCCAGGGTTGAGCAAAACTGGGTCGAATGATACAGGTTGTAAGTTAATATTACGGGTCAGTTATGAACGGCCCGGAAACCACTGCCATTTGTAAGCAAATTACAAGGCTGCGCAGTACAGCCTGCTGAATCCGTGGTCGTATTTTCCAAGGCTGTACATGCCATGGCCGGCAGTTATATGGACTCGTTTGACACGACAATTCTATGACACACGTCACAAATTTAAAAACATCACTGTCTGTCGACAAAATAAAATCGTACCTGTCTGCTGTGCTTTGGTCTGTGGCATGTGGCATCATGGCATGACATAATAATAATAATAGGTCTGTGCACAAAGTACTTTTGGGTCTGTGGTGGAGTGGAGAGAGTGGGTGGAGTGTGGGTGGTGGCCTGGCCTGCATATGGCCTGTGTTGGGTGTGTGTGTCACAAAGTACTTTTCTACATGGTGTGTGTGTTGTGTCCTGTCTGTAAATAAACGAAACGGGAATATTTTGCAATTGCAGCTTCTTTCTTGATTCTTTCTCGATTTGAACAAATAAAGCCTTCGTAATCAAATCATTATATTTAGAACAAAGTGAAGCACAAATCACAATCAGACTTACAAAGTTCAATGAGCTGAAGCCCCGTACCCACCATGAACATATCAATTGAGAAGAAAAAAACAGATTGTTCTGCTTTGCCTAAAGGCTGGCAAAGAGAAGAAATCATAAGAAAAACAGGACTCTCTGCCGGCAAAGTTGATGTATATTACTACAGGTAATCTAAATGCTTTAGAAAAAAGTAAAAGCTACTTACTATCGTTTAAAAACATTGTATCTAAGTTATTTGGTGTGTTCCAAATTAGATGTCTTCAGTTTTTGATAAAATTACTTGAACCGTACCTTGTCGTACTTTGCTTAAAATAGCTGAAAATGTAAACACATCTAACAACATCCCCATACTCATCACTAAATGAGGGAATAACAAAAACATTGGTGCATCATTACAATTAATTTTCTATAGCCCTACAGGTAAAATGTTTCGCAGTAAACCCGAGCTTGTACGATATCTCGGTGATAGTATGGACCTGTCATGTTTCGACTTCCAACAGGGTCAGATAAACACAATGCTGCTGTGCAAGGCCAAGAAAGCTCGAGCGCAGTTTGATTACAGGTTCCACACAACTTGACTTACACTTGTGTTGTGATCATTAGTGCTGTTCCCAGCTTTGTGTTCCATAGAGCTCTGTTGACCAACGCTTGTTTAGTCTGTGTGTTACTTTAGTTTTGTGTTTGTTACCATTTGGCAGTTGCACACGCTTGAGACACAAACCAGTACTATCTGTCTAAGCAAATAACTTTCTTGATGCTTAGGCTCTACTGCTTTGTATTGTACACCTGTAGATTATGAATCCATTCTAAGCCTCCATCACCAGTGGCTTTGCTAACCCATCTAGATGTATCTTATGATAAAGCACTTTTGTGTAAGACCTAAAAAATCTTACTTAATTTAGAAAATCATTTGTATTTGCATAGTTATTTGTAAAACATGGTATTTGTGGTATTTGGTAGAGTGTTTTTATGTTACTCACCCTCACAAGTTATATTTAAGCATGATTTTTATTTAGCATGATTAGTTGTACTGCTAGTCAAGTCTAATTTAAGGTTGATTGTTTTCTGTTGGTGTGTGTTTCTTTTTTGTTTTTTATTTTTCTACAAGGAATAAAGAAGCTGTAAAGTAATTTGCTACAATTCTTAATAGAAGTATTTCTTCATAAGTTTATACTTGAATGTTGATTAAATGAACAAAATAACATTGATTCATTGGTATTTATGGAGCACTTGGGGAAAAAAGATATTTTAGATCTAAACTTATAATTGGCCGTCCTTGTATATATACTTAATCTTTCTTGTTTTATGTTGAGCCATAAGTTTTCTGAAAATTTAATAAATAAATCTATTAAAATCAACATTTTCTCAAATTTATTATTTAATATTAATATTATTAGTTGGTTTTATCATGGGGAAAATAAATTCAATTTAGGGACAAAAAACATTTCAAACAAGTTTTAATTCTTGTAGAATGCTGAAAAACACAAAATTACAAAAAAAAAAAAAGAAATTCTCCCCAACATTCAATCAACCTTGAGTTATATCCACTCTTTAATTTTTTGTTGAACTATACTGAAAAAAGTTCTTATTATTTGGCAACTTTGAAATGAAGCAGTACTGTAAAATACTTTAAAAACAATTTAAAACAAATAAATTTATACATTTATCATTATTACATATTAACCTTTTTAAAATAAATAAATGTTTAATTACAATACCACAGCGTACAGTGTTACTGATTTCACAGTTGCCAACTACAAATAATCATAATAATTATATCCATTTACTTTATTAATCTACTTTTCAGGGGTGTACGCTCCGATTCCTCGTTAGTGCCACCAATTCGCCAGACTGCTTCTATATTCAAGCAGCCAGTCACTGTGTACAAAACCCAAGAAAGCAAGGTTAAAACTGACTTGAAACATGGCACTCAGGAGAAACCTAAACAACTGTTTTGGGAAAAACGATTGGAGGTAATGTACATTTTATTGTTTTCTTTATGGAATCTATGATGATGGCAGAATCCATAATCGTGAGTTTCTTGGACCATGTCACAGAGCCAGTTAGTGAAGTCGTCAAATTGAATAAGTCATGTCCTTATTAGTAATAATAACAACAATAGAAGAAGCAATAACTGCATGAATATTTGTTTTATTCAATCTTACTAAATTCACTTGAACTATATCCTCACCTCATCCGATATTGGTCCACTGCTGGACGCAGGCCTCCCCTAGATAAGCGCCTTATCAATATTTATATTAATTATAAATTTTCAAGGGGCTGACAGCATGTGATGCAAATGGTATTCTAGCTACCACCTCTCTGCCAAAGTACATCAAGCCGTTGGGCCCTTACAACTCTGACGCTACCACTATCCAGTCACTGGCAACAACCCTACATGTCTCATCTCAACCAATAACTGGTAAGAATTGCAGAGTACTTACCTTATAAAACTATTTTACCAGTTAAGGACGTAGCGGCGCCTAAAGTCGTAGGAAGTCCAAAATATTTCTCGTCGGTGGTCACTTGATTTTGTGGCTCAGCTGGAGAGACCGTCCCTGTACTGAGGAAAAAGTCGCGGGCTAAAGTCCCGTCGAAATCTTTTTTTTTTAATATTACATATTTAATTTCTTACTTATATATGTACATATCTCAACATGCCTTCTCAGAGTGAGGTGAAATGAGACAAAATTTGTCTCTTCGAAATGTAATCTTGAGTAATAATTGTTGTTATTTGCTGTTTCAAATTGGTTCTCAATTTCTGTAATTATATTCCGTAGTGTGATATTTCGTGGTTTCAGGCTCAGACTTTATGATTGGTCTTGAATTTTTGTTGTCGATGCGGTTGCGCTACACCCACAACCAAAATATAAAAAACGTAATCACAGGCATTACCTGTCTGTAAGAGATGAGGCCAAAATGACATGATTTAAGTCTTGACGTTAAACTTCCAGGTCAGCAAGGCTCCAAGCAAGCCATCATAGAGAACCCAGGGGTTTTTCTGAACCCTGAGCAGCCTCTGATCGCCGCCGTCACCATAACTAAGGACGATGTACGCAAGCAAGAGGAGAGGGTGCTCCGTGCGCGCATGCGGTTGAAGGAAGCACTTGGGGCTGCCTAGGTGAGAAGTCAGCTTTACTTAAATGCATGAAACCCCCTTTTAGATTCAATTATGATAAGTAATGAATTTACTAACTCTATTTTATTAAGCTATAGTAGAAAGAATAAAGAAAGAAAATATATTTATTTGACTTACATAACACGACATATTACATTACTTAATAGGTAAGTACGTATGCAAACAAGAAAAAAAAATATTATGAAGGAAATAGATAAATACAGATCGTACAAAGTTACTTAAGGGGCCAAAAAAGTCCCTGTCTCAGCATTTAGTACACTCAACTACAACAACAACTACGCATACTGAACTGAAACAATAAAAAACCTTTAAAAAATACCTAATAACTTTAAAATAGACTCGGTTACAAAATTTCTGAATCGCAATGCAAAACACACCTTTTCAAGAATTTTAAATAAATAAGCTTTTCTAGAATAATATTTTGTATATGTTTTATCGTGCAAGCAGGGCTTGCTACCAGTACTATAGTGGTAATTATGCTATTTTCATTTCGATACATTCAAGACTTCAAATAACGATACTTTGCCAAAAGTACCGGTACTCAAAGCGGTTCTCGCACACCTACATTTTTTTATATTTTTTTAAATTATTTGTTTTCCAGGGTCACGACGGCGGGAGGTCGGAAAGCGAAAGCACGACTCCCGCCGAAGACTCGCCCCTGGCTCTTGTGCTGGACTCGACGAGAGCCCTGGCCGGCGACCCGACTCCGCCACTAGACGATGTCGCTATGACAGAGGACTAAACAAATTGTGTGCCCTTTGGAACTTTTTACCGAAAGGACTTCTTCGTTGTAAATTTTGTATTCGGCGTACTCTAAGTAAATTGTGAGTTTGGGTTTCAGTACTTATTATGGAGTCAACACACCAAAAAAAAAAAAAAAAGCGGGCCGCCGAGAAGTTGATAAAACTGTGGGCTACCGCAATGATGTTAAATAATAATACTGAGGGCTACCCTACCCGTAATATTCTATTCATACACTGAAATGTCGTACCAACCCGTCGCTGACTCCGGGATGTGTTGCGGACTTTAGTGTGAAGATTCCATAGGGCTAACCATATATTAATAATCATAGCGTGAATTTGCTACAGATTTATAGCTTCAATTCGTCCGCTATTTTTCCTACCATACCTTCGGAGAAGTTAGTAAACAGTCTCTTGTCGCTGATGCGTCGTCATTCTGTTTCAAATGTGCGTTTTTCCACTTGCCGGCACGGTAGCGGCGCGGCGGTCAGGGAAGCAAAAATGTATGAAACTAAAAGGCATGTTTTACCACGAAGCCATCAACGGCACAGCCGAATACATCTTTGTCGATACCGCCCTCGCGCCTCGGGCCAATGGAAAAACGCTCAATGTGCGATCAGCCATATAGTATTTATTATATACGTTGTTTTTTGCATTTCGTCGGGTTTCTATATTTTAGCCATAAGTTTTATACCTAGAAATAAATAGTAAATAGGAAGAGACTGTTCTTTTTATACACATACTTATGGATAATGTTTCTCAAATAATAGGTAGGTAGGTACAGTCAGTGACAAAAATAAACAATTTATTGTTCATTGGTTTTGGTGTTGGCTGTGCCAAAGTTCTATTTCTACTGTAGAAAACATGATTTCTTGTGTATGTAAATGTAATTTCTAAATAAAACTACTTGATAAAGAAAAATCTTTTATTTCTTACTAAGAAAGATGAAGATGTAGCATTTGTACATTAACCCTATGCTAAAGTTTCACAACCTTATAAATTGGTTAGATTGATTTATGTATAAGTAATAACAATATTATTTGGTAAACTTATTCTAATGAGCGTTTTATCTAAACAAGCAATTGTAGATTTTAATTTGAACTTGAAAAAGGCAATGAGGAAAAGTGACTTATTAGTTATTGTACATATCTTTTTCGCTATGAACACATTTTTATGTCTTTAATTTAATTACATGGTAAATGCCTGATACCTCCTCTCGTCACAAATCTCCCGACCCTAATATTGGCAAATACCCTTTCAAAACAACTAGACCAACTAGACTAGTGACTCTCAGTAATTCCTAACTAATAAGGTACAAGATAGGTCCCCTGAAAACAGGTTGTGAAAACCACTGAATGGAATGACTGAAGTCTAAAATATCTGACAATATACTTGCAAGTAATTCTGTTTTTTTCTTATTCTATATTTAACTAAATTTACGTGGCTACAAAAAATGGACGGCTGCTGTGTACTGGAATGGCAAGCTAAAGTGCTTTGTGCAATATATATGAAGTCTTAAATTCAGAAAAAAAATGACCTAAACTAAGGTAGTGGCTGTAATTTTTATTTATAATTAAGTAAGTATAATTATGTTATGAATATTTTATTAACTTCTAAGCATTAATGACTAGAAAAGCTTTGGCTTTAGGATTTGTGCTTTCTTTATCTGTTTAAAACTAAAAAAGCTAGTTCCTACAGACTCAAAGGCCCTATTAATAGAAACATTTACCTGAGTAAGTGTTGCCAGCTCATAAATTTTTTAATACATTTTTACTTATGTACCTAAGATATTAATATTAAGCCTATTATTTTCCTAGCTACCAACCCCTACACCACTCCACTCATCAACTCTTTATTGCAAATCTCAATTATAGCTATCCCAAGGCTCAATTATACTTTAAGAACAAGGTAATCACTTTATCCCTATCATTTTTATTACTTAATAACAACAAACATGCATTTCTGGTCAAGTGGAATGTTTTAAATTCATCATAATCATAACCAATACAATGCGCCCTATTAAAGGACCAACTGGAGTCCAAATGCGGATAAAGGAGCACCCCCACCTGAACCTGAACCTGAATGCCCCATATTCTGATCTTTATAATATCCCATCTTTTGTGTAATTATACAATTAATAGATTTAAATTGATATGTTTTATGGATGTTCAAAACAAACTTCAATCTGTCTGATATGTGGAAATGATATGTCATGGTTTGTAAGAAAAGCTAGGTCCATGGATAAAAGTTGGAAAACAAAATGGTGCCCAAAACAAAGTACCCAATAAAGTAATACTGGATGACACGAGATTGGAAATCTGGCATCCGACTGGATATAATAAATGTCCTCCACTTACTATACATATTGTCAACACCTTCTAAATTTGCTATTGATAGATGGTGTGATGGTATTCTTCTCCCCGAGCCTATGCGTCTGAAGTGCTCATTTATAGCATTCTGGTCAGAAATAGGCGTTGGGCTAACAGTCAACCGGCTAGAACAAATCCAGTATAAAATAGGACTGGCAGATGCCAAAAGTCTAGTAGACACTTGAATATGTACAAAAACAATACAAAAGATTGACAAAAACAAACCATGAACTACATACACAAACATTGATGGATCATTGGCCCCAAAGTTTCTAGAATATTGTCTAGGTCTGTAAGGCATTTTAGTGGAGTAGCCAAAAATATTGGACTTCAGACCAAGTCTACAGCACAATCTTAAATTATTAATAACATAGTTTATACAATGATAAAACATTAAAAACAAAATTGGTGCAGCTAGAATAAAGTTGGGAATCTGTTTTATTTTGTAATACTTGAACATTCCAACATCCCAGTAATGACTCTGTATGTAGGAATATGACAATGGTATAGTTTGATTGCACCATGGACTATCAGCACTGCCTGGCAGAACTAAGTCTGGATTTAACAGGAACTCCGGCAGCTTATGTTCACTTTGAACACAGTATTTGAAATAGTTGTAGGTCTGAACTAAAAGAAATGGTAATAATGCTATAACAAGTGCCATTAACAATGCTACACTGGAAGTCAACAGTGGCAGTAATAGAAATGGTACAATAATTTTACGCTTCACTGTTTTATACTTGTACAATATTTCTGGTAAAGTCCTTTCAATTACATTTTTGAAACTTGTATAAATTATGAATCCTAGGTTTATTGACCCATTAGATCTAGCTATCATGGAAAATCCTGCAGGCACACCACCCATGATGTCAATATTGGCAAATCTTAATGTTTCATTTTCTGTGCACTTAAGCATGGTGTAGAAAGACATCCATGCAAAAAGAGTTTCAGAGTAGGGTGCTGAGAAGAAAATACTGGCAGGATTTATGCAGTAAAGTATCACAGCTTTATAAGCCTTACACTCACTTTTCAGAATTCTTAGACTTAACCTATGTAATACATCAGCAGATTTGATGAACATAATCAAATTTACAATAGTCGCAGACATTATCAACATACTGTGGAAGTTAAACAATCTTCCTAACACACTACTTAGTCCATATGCAACATATCTCACAATTAATGGAAAAAGTGGGAAGAACGCTAGGCAATTCTCATAAGTATATCCATACTGTGCTATGTGTATGAAGTATTGAGCATCCCATCTTTTGAAGCCACCAAGCAGTTTGTCTATCAAAACATCACCATAACTTTTCCTTATCGTTGGGTCATCGGGACTGAGGAAAACGTTCGCATGGTGGTCTGGTATCACAAAATTACTAATTGCTTGTAACAAAATCACAACAACTCTTGAACTGAAGGCAAACCACAAAATCTTCTGTCGAGGTGAATACATCCTGCCTGAAAAAATGCATACATTACAGGAAAAAGCCTAACAGATATTACAGAAAACTTGATATTTTTACCTTTATTAACGTTGCATTTATAACTATTTTTAGTTAGGTACGTTACTTTGTAATTAGTTAATTTGCAACCACCAATGAACCAAAATCAAAAAATCAATGTTTTGAACAGTTTTTAAAATGTGATGTGAGTGAAGTGAATGTGACACCTGCCTACTTCAACTTCTTCCTAGATGGGTCTGCGTCTGGATTGATTGACGCAATTCGGCCAGTGTGCGTCTCAGAGACGCGTAAAACACGGCCTAAGTCATGCCTAAGTACTCAGCTAAGTACAAGTCCATTGGCCGCGCCGCCGCGCCGCCGCCCGCGCCCGTGGCATGAACAGACAGACCCGGAAGATACGACCACGGATTTTGTAGGCTGTACTACACAGCTTTGTAATTTGCTAACAAAACAAATGCATGAATGAAAAAAATACTAAGAAAATTATTACTAAGTCTATGTACAAATGCTTGTGGTTTCCGGGCTCGGCAAGGTCGGTTCTGAATCGTACCTAAACTAGAAGAATAGATTTATGTAGATTGTATTGTTCCTGGTATATTGAGTTTCGTCGAGGTAGGTCTCAGATCCATTTTATATCAACTTATGTAGGTAACGTTACAAAAGAAAGAAAAGAAATAGCCATATAATTCTTTATTCTAAATACAATTTTCTCTGTTTAATCGTTAATAACATCCTAATAACCAAGTAACGCCATCTATGTTCGACTCACAGAACAATAATATCCTAACGTTCGACTCCATACAACTGCAAACAGTTTGCTCAATCACGTTTAGCGGTAAATAAACCAGAGTGGCTCTGCTCTTGACACAGTAGTGATAAATAAATAAATGCAGCGGTTGCGGCAAAAATGTAACAGTACCGCTGCATGTTTCGGTATTCAGTATAATCATTAGTACATACAACTTTTTACAGTTAAACCATGCGACTTATTAATAATCAAAACTCTAGATTATCTGACTAGAAATACATTGATTCTACATAGTGGGACAGGCTTTAAATAAAAAATCACTATTTAATTTTATCTTTTATTTAGAATAATTGCATTCCGTCACATAATAATATTGTTACACCCAGATTCAAACGACAATAGACATTTCTTGCAGTCTAGCTAGGATACATCACAGAGTACAATGTCTAAGGAAACTAAAGAAAGCTTTATTTATATTTCATAGAAAAAGTCCCTGGAAGAACAAAACCAAGGCCCAAATTCGCCAAACATCAAATGAAGTTTAGGATTCAATCATACAGCGGGTCTGTTTTCACAAGACCGTTTTCTACTGATCCTTCGTTACTGGAAACAGTTATATACTAGATCCGGAATACTGTCTGTGTGAACTCGCTCCTACAACTACATACGCCATCACGGGAAAAAACCGATCCTGTAAACCGGATGCTGTGCGAATGAGCCCTAACGCTCGCAGTTGTTCTTTCAAAACTTACACATGGCGCACATGCACGTCTTCAAACTAGTTTTGCTGTGGCTAGTTTTTGAGTCGCAACGCAGAGAGTTTAGTGTTTGGTGAAAACGGGTCTAACTTTGGTTCAGTTTAGAAAAACCTACATCAGTTACATGTGAGATATTAAGGTGAAGATAGAATATCTAATAAACTATGTTTCCTTTAAATGATAAATTATGAACCTTTTTATCGAGCAACATAACTCTCTCATACTTTTTTACAACTTAAATTTAATTTATTCCACTATAAAACCACTACAACAGACTAAACAAAACTTTAATTTATAATATGATCCACCACAATTAATATCGGTAATATAAGTTTCTAGCGACATAGTGATAAAGCAGCGTGTATTGGTGATGAAGAAAAAAACATGTTTCCTAACTACAAACAATCGTCAAAATTCTGCAATCAAACCTTTTTGTGACGTATGAAATCATTGAGAACAATAAGAATTATTCTAAAAAAAAACTATACAATCAGTTTCCACAATTGGTATGAATCTTAAAACCAATATTGCTTGTCAATAGTAATTGCGGATATTTACAAAAACCTACAGTTACATTTTAGCTTCCTAACTTAATGTTAGCGAATTCGTGTCATACAAAAGTGACAAGCCATGTGAAATTAAAGTATACAAAATAACATGGCGATTTTATACCATTAGAGTAAGAAATAAAAAAACGATATATTGTTTGCTAAAACTATGTTTATACATAAATTTTGTATAATGCCTAAAAAGGAATGAATTTGTTATAATTAATTAGAGGAAACCTACACACATTAGGTGACAGTATTATTATAGTAATTATATAATATAAAAAATGTTGATGTATCAATTATATACCTTTGACATATAAAAACTTTGTTGCGTAAAACTGCGTATTGCTAGGCGGGTGATAAAGGGAATAAATACTTTGTAGCACAAGTAAATTATCTCTTCATAGAAAACACTCATGACAATAAATAGTGATAATTAAATCTTTATCGCAACATTAAAACGCGCGCTAGAGCGTCAGCCAAGTTCGGAAAGTCAATATTACAGAATATTTTACAATTACTTTTTCCCCTTTACCATACAAACAAATAAACGATAAGCTTATTCTTTTTGTACAAACTAGGACAACATCCACGAATGAAATCATACAATTATACCGACGGTCAGATTTTTTTTCATGAATAATTTACTGAAAATTTAAGGGGACACTTCGTTTAGGTTTAAATTGTATGATTTTATTGTTTGTAAAAAGAGAACAATATATTTGACCAACGCGCGTACAGTTTGGTTGTTCAATTTTTACATATATTCAAAAATTATGTAGGACTAACACCATTTAACTACTAAGAGAAGGAATAGGACATCAAATGTTCAAGACGTTTCACAAAACTTGCGCAAAGAAACCTAAATATCTGTTAGCACACATTTGGCAATAAAGAAAGAGAAAGCCCGACAGGCAATCTATAGACTACTCCTACTTGAATAAGTTTCACGATAGTCTGATATCAAAAATAATTTCCTCAACCAGGTGTATAGGTAAATTATTAAAAGCTGGCGCGATCCGTTTTTGTTTTTTGTATACTGGCCAGGATTTGTCGTCATTCAGATTGTATAATTGTATGAAAAACAAAAGACAATCGCGCCAGCTTTTAATAATTTACCTATACAAACGTAAAGTATAAAAGCGTTGAGATGATCCAAGCGTCCAATCTTTCTGTAGTCATCCTTTTACGCAAAGAAAATGCCGTCAACCAATTTTGTGTTTTTAATTTTGACTATGGAAATCCGTTGGACGATGCATTTTGTTTTTTCTAAAATAACTAAATGAGCAAGTTATACCTTTTCAAAATTTCCAAAAAAATATGTTACAAATGTTTTTACCAGAGTAACTAAATAAACAGAATCTTCTAGGATCACATATGAACGATTTGTTTTTCTTACGGACGTTTGTATACAGGGCTTGCTACTGGTACCAATAATATCGGTACTATAGCGATAATTATGCTTTTTTCATTTCGATACATTCAAGTATTGATATTTTGCCAAAAGTACCGGTACTCAAAGCGGTTCTCGCGACGTTGCCAGCTCTCCAGTCCTAGTGTACCGACCGGGAAGGGGCGGGCGCGCACGCGTGCTTGGCAATTTTGTTGGTTACGATAATTTTTGCGCATAATATCGGTAATTATACTGATACTTATTGAAAATACCGATATTTTAGTACCGATACGAATGAAGTACCGGTACTTAAAAGTGTCGGTTCTAAAAACGTATCGGTAAAATTATATTATATCGATATCAATGATGGTATCGGTACCACGTCAAGGTCAGACGAACCGGTACTTGAAAATACCGGTATTATCGTACCGGTTATTCCAAGCCCTGATTGTATTTGACACATTTTCTACAGAAGAATTGTCATAACTATTTGCAGGTCAAAATATTTTAGTTTTTTACCACCTGAATTGGCACTACATATGTTCAGTATTACGTTTCTCTTAGATTAAGTAACAAACAGTAGTGACCTGCACAGAAAGCTAAGACGCGCTGCCTAGTGCATCGTTCCAGCTTATAATCATAGTACATTTATAAATTTACCTTGTTATTGAACAGTTGAAATCATAGTTTATAAATTTACCTTGTTACTGAACAGTTGAAATCATAGTGTTTATAAATTTACCTTGTTACTGAACAGTTGAAATCAGTGTTTATAAATTTACCTTATTGTTGAACAGTTGAAATCATAGTGTTTATAAATGTAGCTTATTTCTGAACATAACTGTACGCGGTCTGGGTCGGTGTTCGTAGCCGTGTAGTGGTGGCGCGGGCGTTAGCTCATCGATAGCTGGCCGAGCGCTAGTAGCCTTTCCACTGCTGCGTTCACGTCTCCAAACGTCGCGATTAGTGCTGGAAAAAAACGTTATTTTGTTATATGTCAGTTGGGGATTATTAGGCCCGTATTATGACTTGCTCAGTCACCGATCTCTGCTTGAGTAACGCTTTTCTATACCATAACGTCACTCAAGCAAAGTATGCGTTAGTGACAGCAGGACAAATAGTGCTCTTTTAACAAGGTTTTAAAGGTTGGCATTTAATTGATCTCTCGTTCTTTTTCGAAAATTTTAATTTTTCGCTACACATGTTTTTTTAAGTGAAAAACCTTGCTGTCTCCTTGTTGATTTCTGTTATTGGTATCACTTTTTGTAAGTTTTCATTCATAAATTAGAGTATAGTGTGTAAAATCTGTATGCCATGACACCTAACGTTCTAACTAAGTTATAAGTGGGCTATCTAAAAAAACATGTGTACCTTGCAGATTGGCATCTCTGTTGAGGAATCCCATGGCGGTGAGTTGTTCAAGTTGCTGCGAGTAGCGCTGCTCGGGAGGCTGCGATGCGTTTGTCTGGTTGTTTGACATGGCGCCTACCATTCGTTGCATGAACTGAAACATGGATGTTGGAATGAATGTACACTTTATTGCACTTAAAAACACAACAAAATAAAACCTTATATCTACATTTAAAAAATGAACAGTACAATAGGCGGCTGAACAGTATAAACACGCGAACGCGATCTTTGTCACGAGCGCGCAATATATCTGTCTGTGGCAAGCTGCATGGCCGCAAGGTGCATAGTTATTTGAGTTTTCAGAGTCAGCAAAGCGTTGAACTGACCTGTGAAAAGAGCTCTGTATTCTGTGCCTGACGCGGTGGCTGGCCGGCGGCGGCGGGGTTGGGCGCGGTGGGCGGCGTGGCGCCCGCGGCCCCCACCCCCAGGCCCAGGTTGGGCACGAGGCTAGGCGCAGCAGTGCGGAGCTGTTCCATGCCTTGTTGGATCTGGAGCAACGCGTTCAGGGCCTGTGGGAAAGCAATCAATATTTCATATTTATTTTATTAATAGATAATGTATAAGGAACACAATGGTACTCAAGCAGGGCAATATATACAATACAATTTTCTATATATAAAGTAGTGTAAGTTACACTATTTATAACTCAAGAACGGCTGATCCGATTTGAGTGAAAATTGGTGGGGAGGGAGCTTAGAACCAGGAGACAGACATAGGATAGATTTTTATTACGTTTCATATTTTTCAAATTTCCACGCGGACGAAGCCACGGGGTGCAGCTAGGAAATACATAATAAATTCGAGACACGAGATAAATAATTAAATAGTTTAAACTAATACCCAAAACCAAAAATATAAATGAAGAGGTATATTTTTTATTATATTTTTTTCTGACCTATGCACCTAGGTCAGAAAAAAATATAATAAAAAATATTCTAGGTGGCAATAGCCACCCACCGTTTATACATGTCAGACAAGATCGAACGATCTGCATATGTGCTTAATACTCAATTTGAGCTTAAGCTGACAGGTCTTTATACAGCACCCATTCTCGCACAGTAGAAAATAAGCACATTCTTTCGAAAAAGTGGGAGTTTATGTAGGTCTTTCATGAGACATATAATGTTGTCTAGATCTCGCGACAGTTTTTTCTTACCGCCTTAGCGTCGAAGCGGTATCTTCTTCGAGTTCGGTAGCGACTCAAATAGTAGCGTTTTGATACTTCCTATGTCCAGCTGTGGCCATCATAATGATTAGGCTGATATGATGATATTAAAACTAAATCCGGGCGTTACCTGTGGGTTGGACATCATTTGCTGCATCTCCGGGTTCTGCAACTGGTTCAGCATTTGCGGCATCATGGTGCGGATCTGCTCTTGCAATTGAGGGTTGTTCGCGAACATTGGATTCTGAGAAGGAATATTCGTTTTAAAACTTTGTTGTAAATATTTTTAAACTTGAACGCGATTTGAACACATAATTATAAGCACTAATACAATGGGTATTTATCGCGTTTATTTACCTATTTTTCCCGACGTTTCAACAGGTTTACTCCCTGTCGTAGTCACGGGATAACTCTCCCGTGACCACGACAGTGAGTAAACCTATAAATACCCATTTTATTAGTGCTTATAACTTTATTGTATAACTGAAATGCCCACGACGGGCATAGGGTGTAAGAGGGAGTTAGGTAAAGATTGTTTTTAACATCTTCATATACGTGAGAGCCGCGCGAACTTTTTTGTATTACGGAAACCGGTTGACACTTAATACAGTTTGACTTGACATTGACCTTTCTATGTACTAGGTGGGACCTTCGAGGTCGAGATCAAATTACTAAAATAATAGTCCAGGAGGGATTTCGATGTTTAGGTACTAAGTACTCACTTGGTTGATCAGCTGAGAAGCCATCTCTGGATCCGCAGACATGGCTTGCAGCATGCTGTTGGTATACGGAGCCGAAAGCATAGACTGCACGAGGCGAGGGTTCTCAGACATCTGTTGGAGCAGCGACTGCATGCCCGGAGTGTTGATGAGGCCAGGGCCGGTGGCGGGGGGGTTGGCGCCCGCGGCGGCGGGGGGAGCGCCCCCGGTGCGGGACCACGGGTTAGGGAGCGGCTGCCGGTTCTCTGCGCCTTGTTGTGGGTTAGTGCCGTCTGGTAGATTAATATAGGTACAGTTAAAATACGATGATTTTAGATATTCTTTGCGCCGACCCGACAGCGACATCTAGATAGTGATCGCAGGAGCCGTAGAAATATTTCGACCACAATTACTAGATAGCGCTAAGAAAAAGCTTGACAGTGAACAAATGACCACCAATCATGAATACCCTACCTACTACATACAATCTGGTTGAAAAGAAGCGTTGGAAAACCAGCGATGGACCAACGGCATCGAAGCGGTCGCAATGAGTCGATGTATGCAGGCGACTCCGGACTTATTTTCGGCGTCGTATAGAGGAGGTCTATGTCCAGTGGTGGATGTGTGTGGGCTGATGAATCTTGTACTTACCAGAGTTGTCCACTAATCCAGAAAAGGGATTACCAGCCATGCTGCTAGCGACATTCAACATCGGCTCCTGGATATCTCTGTACATACGCTGTAGTGCGTTGTAACCACCTGCAAAAATTGACAAGATATAGCAATAAAACTTTTGAAACTATCATGGTTATTAACACAAAAGTTTTCTATCAGTTTGATTATTCAGGTTTCCACAGGAGTAAGTTACCTATGGTTATGGCGCTCATTAGGGGAGGCCTATGTCTAGCAGTGGACTACAATAGGTTGACGACGACGATGATGATGATGAAGTTACCTGGTATGCTCTCCAGGTTAGACAGCGCTCGGTCATGTGAGCGCATGAGTTCCTGCAGCATGGCCGGGTTGCGGGCCAGCTCCATGGTCTGACGGAGCAGCTCTGGGTTGTTCAGCATGTGACTGATTTCTGGGTTCCTCTGTGAATGGAAGATAAATGTTATTTCTCATTTCTGAGTTCGTCTGTGAATGAGAAAAAATCTATAAGATACCTCGCGTTCAGCCAAATTAACGAAAATTTGTTTGAATCTATGTATAAAAATATATAATAAAATACCAAATGACATGATATTATTGAATTTAGAAAATTATAGATTTTTTATTTATAATATAAAAATGAATTGCTGAATGTGTTGCTAAGCGCAAATCTCGAGATCAGCTGAACCGATTTCGCTTATTCTTTTTTAGAATATTCGTTGAAGTACGAGGATGGTTCTTACGGAGAGAAAAATTTTAAAAATTTCCTGAAACAAATGACCACCCGTGCGAAGCCGGGACGAGCCGCTAGTTTAAAATAAAATCGTTTAGATGGCTGAACGACAGGATTTTTTATGATGGACATGATTATTTAAATGCTAGATCTTAGATACCAAATTTTTCATAATTATTAGATACTAGAATATAGTGAGACATGAGTGCATTATTTAGACTTAAACCACCTTTGTACCGTGTTAGACGCAATAAATATATTATCCCACCAAAACATAAATGTAAAAAAGGAGAGCCAAGTTCAATACAAAAATTAAGATTGGCTGTGGGCTTCCCCGCAAAAAGAATGGAGATATAAATGAGTGCCAAGTCAAATCTATGTAGGTTAGATTTGACTTTGCCAGTTTTCATTACATCAGTTATTTTATAAAGTTATTCAACGTTTTAATTCTGATAAAAACTGGCCAAGCCAAATCTAACCTACATAGATTTGACTTGGCACTCATTTATATCTCCATTCTTTTTGCGGGGAAGCCCACAGCCAATCTTAATTTTTGTATTGAACTTGGCTCTCCTTTTTTACATTTATGTTTTGGTGGGATATCATTACTTTTTTTAAAGAAAACTAGGCAGGTATTGAGATTTAATGTTTTTTCTTGCAAAAAAAAAAAATGTTTTTTTTTTGTATGGGGACACCACTTGTAGGGGCTCGTCGAAGGTGTAAGACTTCAACTAGGGCTGGTCGGGAGTGATGATCAAGTAAAACAGCTCGTGTCGGTTTATTGTACCGAATACACACAACTACGCACTTATTACAAAGTCACTGCACTGTTCACTGTTTTCTTTCCTTTACTTTCCTTAACACTTGCTCACTTGTAAAATAAGAACTAACTAAACTTGCAAACAAACTGGGCTTGTATACCTTCGCTGAGCTAAACTAGAAAAATCTACGATTTTCCGGGCCATACCTATCTCTTTATATATTCCAGAACATTTCTGATTTCCCTTTCTATCCTTTCTATTCGTTCGAAAACAGGTACATAGCTAGGTAGGTACATGTATACGGGCCGGTCCCTAACACCTACACTGTATTCTATGGCGCAATCGGAGACGTTAGTACCTACTATTGCTTATTCTATGCAATGCTTCGACATAGGTACATAACTAGGTAGGTATTATACGGGCCGGTCCCTAAAAACTCCATTGTATTCTATGGCGCAATCGGAGACGTAGTACTATTGCTTATTCTTTGCAATGCGAATCTATTTTTAATTTAAACCTTATTCCATTGACATAAGGTCGTCGTCGCTAAAATCACTAATTTTTGACTTTTTGATTTTTTCCTACGCTTACACACAATTACCGAGCTGGATTCCAAATTTCATCCTTCTAGGTCATCTGGAAGTAGGTTAGATTTAGGTACTATATATATGTCAGTCAGTCAGTGTGAATTTTAACGACTTTTTAACCTTCATATCTCTATAACCGTTTGAGCTAGCCTCATGAAATTTGGGCTTCTATATGTCCTTATGGATATAATTAAACAGACGTAGTTTTATGTGTTTACGTTAAAGAGGTTTTGAGTTATAGAAGGGTCAAAAGTGGCACCAAGTGGTTCGTGTAATGATACACTCGGCGCGTTCCTTTGCTTGAACTTGGCTTGAACACGCTGCCGCGTGTTCTGATAAGACTGGAAAGAACTGGATGAATGTTGCAGAAGACCGACATAAATGGGCCCAACTGGAGGTCGTTACCAAAAAGGGTTCCCTGAAGACCACTTTTCCCATGCGATCATTTCATTAAAGCATTTACTGGACAGCAAAAGGCGCCGCCGCCGCAGCCGCTCTTCTATGAGCGGGCAGTTTAAGTTCAAAATGTACGCGTAACATTTGAGGTCATTAATTCCTAAGTATGCATTAATGTTCTTAAACGTTACACGATTAGAACACGTTATATATTATTCATTAGTCACTATAATTATTTAGTCGTTCCTAAGTATTTTTTTATCAAACAAGATAGTTTAGCTCTTCAATTCAATTGCATCACTGCAATCAATCAGCACAATTGATTTACAATGCAACATTGTAATTAGTTTAATAGTTTATCAGACATAAACAATTGATCATTTATTGGTCTGGCGTCAAGCCATAAAGTTGAGCGTTGTCGCTTGCGTCGCTAACACATGGTATAATGAATTAATAACTGACGAATAACATGCGGTGTTTTATTGCAAAACATTAGTACTGCTCGTAGAAATTCGACAGACTAATAAGAAAAAAGTAAACAATATCGACCACCATCATGAGATACAGAACAGAATACAGATCATTTATTTACACAAGGTTAACAGAGGTCTTCGAGAAAACAAATAACGAAATTAAGTAAGCAAATACAAACTAGCATGCGAAAAGATAGACAGATGCTAAGGCTAAAGACATTCGAGGATCACATAACAAAAACTGGAAAGAAGAGTGGATACCTACTAAAGTCATTTAAAACGGGATATTTACCATGATTTGATTTTTGAGTTATCCAATATTTCGGCACAGTTTCATGCGCCATGATCACGGAATAACTGAAGGCACTGCGACTGCGAGTAAGTTTTTATGGGCAGACATACCGATCTACCCTCATTTTTTGTCTTTTGCTACGAACATTACCACTACCACCGGTTTCATTATTATCGAACGCAGCTCGATCACGACACACAACACTGACGGTATCAGAACGCGACGCGGTTGGTACATCATCATACACATACAGGGTTCCAGGATCCCGAAATTCCATAATTGGAAGCTTCCAATTATCGGGATCCTGGAACCCTGTGGTGAGAATGTGCAAAAACCGAAGAAGTGATGTACCAACCGCGTCGCGTTCTGATACCGTCAGTGTTGTGTGAAACTGTGCCGAAATATTGGATAACTCAAAATTCAATCATGGTAAATATCCCGTTTTAAATGACTTTAGTGTTAATAACCATGATAGTTTTAAAAGTTTTAGAGTGGATACCTAACCTCAAAGACAAGAAAGGGAAACCTAGGACGAAAAGAACTTTCTTTCAAGACCTATACTCAAGGAAAACCACTGCAAAGGAAACTAACTTATCAGACTATACAAATATACCTGAAATCTTAATACATGAAGTAGAAAGAGCTATTGCAACCCAAAAAAGGGATAAAGCACCAGGACCAGATCAAATAGATAACGAAGTTCTCAAAATTGGAAAGGCTTTCGCCTATTCTCACTAACATATTCAACGAAGTTCTAATCAGTGAAATAATTCCCAAGATGGACCTCTTCAACAATTATTCTTTAACACAAAAAAGGAGATAGGAATGATAAAACCAGAACCTCGACCACAAATACATAAGAATAATTCGAAATATTTATAGAAATGGCACATCAAAAGTCAAATTAGAAAGAGAAGGAGCAGAGATTAGAATAGAACGAGGAGTACGGCAGGATGATCCCCTATCACCGAAACTGTTTTCAGCCGTTCTTCAAGAAATCTTCCGACATCTCAACTGGGACAAATTCGGGCTTAACATAAATGGTGAAAAATTAACACATTTAAGATTTGCAGATGACCTCATAATCTTCGCTTCAACTAAAGAAGAACTCCAACAAATGCTAACCGAACTCGACAACGAAAGCCAGAAAGTAGGACTTACCATGAATACAGGAAAAACGAAAATGATGACAAATGACAGGCAAGACCCAATTAAGATAAACAATAGCATTATCGAGTGTGTAAACGAGTATACTTACCTAGGCCAAATAATTTCACCAACTGACTTAATGTCAAAAGAACTGGAAGTAAGGACGGCCAACTCGTGGAAACGTTACTGGTCCTTCAGGGAAATCATGAAAAACAAGGAAACAAACATGTATTTCAAAAGGAAACTCTACAATACCTGTATCCTCCCGGTCCCGACGTACGGGTGCCAGACCTGGGCCCTAACAAAAGCTCATACCAAAAAGTTAGAAGTGTGCCAATCGGCTATGGAGCGAAGCATGCTAGGAAAAAGGAAACTAGATAAAGTCAGAAACCACTCCCTCAGGAAAAGAACTAAAATAGAAGATGTTACAGTAAAAATAAGGAAACTGAAATGGAGTTGGACTGGACATACAGCAAGAGGAAGAGACAAATGGAGCAATACGCTGATGGATATGGTTTCCAAGATACAAGAAGCGAAATAGATGGAGACAATTCAAAAGATGGGAGGACGAGCTAAGAGAAGTAGCAGGGAACACGTGGATAAGGATAAATAAAATGAACAGAGGTCTTAGTTATAAAATATGTACCGTACTCGTACATTGCCTTAGTCTAGAGGGCATGCAAATTTGTTTTCCTTCGGCTATATGGTGACTAAACATGTAAAAGTCCTGCACATGCATATGCCCAAATTATAATTCTGAGTTAGGGAACGGTTTGTGTTGTACTTTATTTCCCACTGCTTCCCAGGCCGTGATATCATTGCATTATAACACTTTGTGGGTGAGAAATAGAATTAGGATTAGGCAAGGTCTTGGGATCGAGTCCCACCGATTTCGATTATTTCTGGGATATAATTTAATATCTAAAATACTCACCGACATTAAATCTTGCATCTGAGGATTGGAGGTGATGAGAGTGCGCATATTTTCGGGGTCATTCATCATTTGCTGCACAAGAGGGTTATCCAGAACTTGGCGAAGCATATCTGGGTTTGACAGCAGCTCTTGTTGCATGCGCGCCTGGAAATTAGATTTTATTTTAACTTTTATGTCTCAGAATACTTTGAGAGTTCTTCTATACGAATACAAAAAGTTCATTACCAAAAAGGCTTACACTTTCATATGAACATAGGTCGTAGATATCTATAGCCTCTAAATGTCTGCTGTCGCGCGCGACATACAAATCGACTCGTCCATCACAGTTCGTGAATGTCGTAAGAGTCGACTTAGGGAACCTACCAGAGGCCGGGAAGCATCTACGTTCTGTGTACAATATTATAAACCCGAAAGTTTAGCTGTTTGTTACCGCTTCACACCAAACTACAGAACGGATCAGGCTGAAATTTTGCATACAGGTAGATCCAGGTCTGGAATAAAATCTAGTCTACTTTTTATCCCATAAATCAGATCCCATGGGATAGAAATAACCCTAAAACATTTCCATAGAAAGAACGCGTGCGAAGTCGCGGGCAGAAACTAGTTTTACTACTGACTCGCTGCAGTTTTAGATTTTATGTGTTAAGGAAGTTATGTATTGATTTAATCAGTTCACTACAATTATAACTATCACATTAAATACAAGGTGCTAAAATCATAAATTATGCTAAAATAGGTCTTAGCCACTGTTCATTGAAACCCATTAATACATGTCCCTACAAAATGTTTACCCCTTGTCACATAAATTATTCACCAATACTTTCGATCACTAACCAAACCACATGGTTGTCAGGCAAGGGTAAAGCATAGGCAAGTGCCATTTAAACAAGTTCTAGGAAATTCCTAGTTAGTCAGACAGGGTATTTCCAAAATGTAAATTGAACAAAATTGTATTTGTTTTTTTTTTTTACAACTAATGGTTTTATATCTGGGCTCCATTAGAGAAGTACGGTTTCGAATTGGCACATGAAATGACTGTCATTTTCGTATAGAATATTCCGTGCAGCGTACTTGGATAATGGAGCTTAGTGGGTTTTATAGATGTCTGTGGCCGATTGACCACCTAATTTTTAATATTTTATGCTATTTATTTAAAAAGTTATCATTTCATTAATTTATCAAACAATTTACCTTGTGTTGGAAATTTTGAGATAGGTACTTGTTATTACTAATAAGTTACCTGCAAATCCATGAATGTACTCTGTCCAAGTCCCAAGCTTTCCAATCCAGCAAGTCCTCCGAGCGAGTTCAACCCAAATGGTGTTGCACCAATCTCAGCTGTTGAATGTGAAATCAGTTAGAAGGCTCAGAAGATACTCAACGTTTTACCCTCGCTGTGAGGCAAGCGTAGACTTTCATATAGGTCCTTCCTTCTTATATTGTTCATTGATTTGATGTTTGTTTGAAATTATGGCCTCTATAATCAAACTTTTATGACTCTCACATATGTTAAGTATATTTATTTGGTATTATGGAATTTTTCTTGACTGAATTGTTTTAATAATTAATAAAAAAATATCTTTGAAACAGCACTGGTTAACTAACATAAATTAAGCAATTATATAAGCTTTTTTACTGAAATTCTGTACAGAGTTTGAACTGTTATGATCTCTTCATATATTTATTACTTCTGCAGACCACATCCTTTCCTATTTTTGTTTTGGCCCTTGTATATGCTCTTTAATAAAAACATTTACTTATAATAATAATCATCATCATCATCAGTCTATATTAGTCCACTGCTGGACATAGGCCTCCCCAATGAGCGCCCATAATAACAATGGATAATAATGGCTATAAATAAATATATATTACTGTTTGTCCATAGTCCATGCAAAATTCATAACTTGATCTTTTATGTTTCTTTTTTCCTTCAATTTAACATTAGTAATAAGATGTCATCTATTGACTTTTGGTTTTAGTTATTACTAGCGGACCTTCCAGGCTTTAGTATGGATCCCTAACTTTTTTGAAAATATAATATAGCCTATGTTCACTGGGGATAGTGTAGCTTCCCAACAGTGAAATAATTTTTCAAATCGGTCCAGTAGTCATTACAAACAAACAAACAAAAAATCACAGCTTTCCTCTTTATAATATTAGTATAGAAAACAATTAAAATATGGGATGACCACCAACATAATGGTTAAATTAATGTCTTGATAGTTAATGTGCATTAGAAGATTTTTTTTCAGTGTAGAGTGCGTTGGAATTGTATTAGCAATCCAAATACTTGATTCATAACTAAATAATAGGAATCATATATATATTTATTAATAAAAAATTAACAAGTTAAAAGAATCCTTTTACACAAGCTAAAAGTAAAAATTACTATTGTCTTTCAGTTCTTTGTTGAAGAAATTTTTGTCTTGGATGTTTTATGTTGAATAAATTGAATGTAAATCTAAGTTAATTAATGTAAGGTCAAAGCACTCATTTCATCGGGTTGTTTTGTAATTTGAGTTTGAGGAATTTTTCCTAATGTGTTTTTACATATTTACCTAGGTGTTTCACAATCATTACACTGCTTCTCATGGTGAGACATGGGAGAAACCACTTGATAGCTTTTTCATCACTTGGCATGAATATTGTCATTAGTGTGATCATGTATATCATAATTATTATGAAATTTTCACATGATAGTAGTTCATAACTTTTATAAGATTGCAAAGAAAATTATGTACACAGATAATGTTTTGTTATCAGCAGCCATAGATTCGGAGAGTTACCTGGAGGTCGGCGCGCAGCCCCTTCGGGCTCGGGCCGCGGAGGAGTCTTGATCACGAGATGAACAGTCAAACCATCCTTGATGTTGTGCTGCTTGAGGGAGTCTCCATCATTCATAATCTTCCCGGCAAAGATCAGACATAGTTGTTCCGGCTCTGCTCCGAATTTGGGGGACAGAACTTCCTTGAACTGAAATAACACATATCATTGTGCGTTGCCGCATCATTCTACACATTTCATCACTGATTGCGTGTCCAATATTCAATGTTATTACGCCATGAGCGAGGTTTCTGGCGGCGCCGTTCTTACCTTTTTGATGTCAGCATCCTCTTCGATTTCAACTTGTTGTTTTTCTTTAGGTGTTTTCACTGTGATAGTTATTTTTTTTGCTTCTTGTCCCTCTGCCATTTTGGCAAATAAAGAATGACTCTGTACTTTGGCGGAATAGCAGAAAAATTACGAGAAATTGAAGAATTTGACTTGCGTTGATGAATTGACGGATGCGAGTGTCGGTCCAATTAAATTTGCTTATTTGGTCCTATGTTTCTGAATAAGCTGAAACAAACTCTATGTCAATCATGTAACGTATAATTTTGTACTTTTGCCAAAATGTTATGAAGTTAGGTACGAATACGTGACAAAGAATTTTATTATTTGGACTTATTCAAAAAAACTGTATTGTGTTACCCGCTACAACTCAAAGAAAATTTGTCTATGGTTATTAAATGCTTTCCATATCGAGCAAAAACTATAGCGGTAGTCTGAACATACAGTCAGTTTTCCCGGAAGTAATGCAAAATCAAAGAGAAAATCCGGATATGGTTTATTTTCTTTGACGGCTGACATGAAACAAAAACAAAAAACAGTTTTCAATAATGTATCTTCCAAAATTTTAATGAAATTACTACTTTCACGCAACGATTGGTTCGTGAAATGTGTTTTACAAAATAAAAAAAGCATCGAGACATTGATTTGCACACTATTTTGAGTATTTTTTCAGCTGTTTTGTTTTAGGTCTCCGTTGTTAGGCGATACTTTTACTGTCTGTTATTTATTTTGTCTTCGGAGGATGTTCTTATAAGCTTTTAGATTGCCCGGATCTGAAAGTAAATGGCTCAGATGGAGGTATTGTTCTTTTATATCGATGAACTCAGATCGGGTTTAATGCTAACCTATCTAAAAAGTTAAACTGCATTGACGTATTGAACTTTCAGGTAGAAATGCAAAACAATTTGGCCGAAGAGGAAGCAATAAAACACAGCAATACATATCAAGCATTCACAAATCTAGTTAAAAGAAAAAATGACAAAATACCGGGTAAATTGTATATAGTTTTATCCTATTCATGCGCTGTCCCAGGGGGGAGGTTACGGGGGTCATGACCCCCCCCCCCCCCCCCCCGACCCCAAAATGTGTGAAACCTTAAAAAAAAATCAGACTCTATTCTACCTAACATGTAACTTAACAATAAGGTTAACCAGTACCTACTGTGGTAAAAAAAAATCTTGGCTCGCTCCGCTCGCCTATATTACTCGTGTTTTGGGCGTTCTGTTATGTTTCGTATCAGTTCTGCAAAAGCAACGGCACCTATTTTGCTACAGTCATTTTCTATCAATTCAATCACCACAACAAATAGCGCAAACTCTATATTTCAAAGGGCACAAAAAATCTAAGGAGACAATAAATTTTACGCGATTGGTTCCACAAGCCAATAACAATTGTCCCTTCTGGCTATAAAAAAAGCGAACCCCTTCTTTAAAAAATAACAAATTTCAACGAAAACCTCAAAAAAATGGCTCGCTCCGCTCGCCGACAATTTCTGCTGTTTCTTGTGTAGTCAAGTGCTCACATTAAGATAATTTTGCCAAACACGAAAACTTGCTCGCTCAGCTCCTTTTTATTAATTTTTTCGTACTCTGCTTAACTAGTTTGAGAAAAGTAACAAACATTTCGGTATTTTCTGTACATTGGCATTTCGGTTATCTCCGTCGTTCCACCGCCGTTGTAGCTTCCTCGTCTTTCTTGCTAAACCGACCTCACCAAAGTCCAAAATTAACGCGGCTCGCCCGCCGCTTAATCTACCCATTATCTATCAATACCAAGTCATTACATCCTACATTTTCGGGGTTCGCTTTGTTCGCTGTTCTTTCTTCTGTCATAGTCATTTATTATTTATTATTATTTATAATTGAACTGCTACAGTTTAACACTTTCCTTGTCCATGACGCACATTTCCGTCTTCACTTCCTCCAGACTACAGATAAAAATCATGATCATTTTCATCTCTACACACCTGGAAAGGTATGTAGGTATGCATTCAAATAAGAGCTTTAACTCGTAAAATATATGACTTTTATAATGATGTTAAGAACGTCGATAAAATTTAAAACCTCAAAAAATTTATATCGCGCCAAGACGATACGATCGAGCTTATAAACAAAAATATTCACTAGTCAAGTGAATTTATTGGAACTACCTACCTACATAATAGGTTACCTATATATTTGTACAGACGAACGAGAAAAAATACTATTAGAACAGCAAGCCAAAGAAGAAAAAGAACAAGCTGAGAATATAGCGTCGATGCTTATGCGCCACTATGACTCGAAACTTTACGGCGAAGACGATACGTCGCAGCCGACATCTCGTGCAGCGCCCGTCATTCCCATGGAGACTGTTCGCAAGAAGAAAAAACGAAAGAGGTAAGTTTACTAACATTTCAATCAGCGCCATCTAGTTATAGAACGTACATCACAGCCGAAATAGGTAGGTACTCTACTGGACATTATACGCCTCCTCCAAAGTTGTGGGGTTGCGATTATCGCCACGCTTGCCAGGCGGGTTAGCATAATTCGGTGGTGGGTCTATTCTGCAGGGGCAAGAGTTAGGCTGGTGTAAATTCGAATCCACGCGGTCCTAGAATGTGTTTTAGAATATAGCGGAAATGTTAATGCGTAATATAGGTCCACGTGGAAGCAGTACCTAGGTACCACAAAGAACATACCTACCTACAAGCGGGCTTTTAACTGCTGGACCCATTCCAACGATTTCCAACGTTGTTCGCAAGAAGTGACGGATTTAAATGTTGCATATTTTATAACGCCATCTAGTCTCGAACTTCGTTGCGAATAATATTTATCTTGCATGGTTTTATTTAGCACGTCGATACAAAAACAAAAAAAATTACAACAAGAGATATAGTTATCCCTTTATTCTTTATTTCCTAAAAATTACTTTCAAGTACCTAGTTAAATATTTATGATTAAATTGCCCAGCCACTTACTGCCATGTTTTTTCTTCTCCATGTTTTTCAAGGAAGTTTAATTATACTACAGTAGGTACGTCAAAACGCAATAAAATTCTAAAATCAAATTGGTGGGCTATCTTCTGGACAGTCGCGTCTATTAACACTTACATGGCCCTCAACGCACTGAGAGCCGTGTAGTGTGTAGCGCCGCGCAGTGGGCCCCTGCTGCGGGTCGTAGGTACCGACGCGCGCCGCGCCGCCGAGGCTGCGCACGGAATGCGTTAACCACTCGCTGAGTTTTTATTTCAAATAATGTAATAATGAGACAGAGCCTTTCGAAGCTGTACCTATGTCTACAGGAATAGGTACCTGCACAAACTTCCCATTCAAATTCAAAATGTTTTATTTCTTTAGGCTTAAATAAGCATTTAGACAAGTTCTCGTTTCGATTCTCGCTGCCCGTCACCGGACAAGATATTTGACGGCAACTATAACGTATTTAATACACGCATCAGTAAGAAATGTATGTATATAAGGGAAGTTTGTCTGTTTGTAAAATCATATACAAAATATTTTCAAAAACGTAGCGATGTAATAACCCGGCAAAAAAGGCCGAAGTTTCAAAATGCACTCTATAAACACCAATGCCATAAAGATATTTATAAAAGAAATGTGTATAACATGTGCATAACTATTTACAATAAATTACCGGAAGAACTAAAAGAATTAAATGGAAATATATTTAGGAAAAAGTTAAGAGGATGGCTACTTGAAAAATGTTTTTATACTGTGAACGAATATCTAGACATTTAAATTGTTACTTATAATGACTAATATAATTAATTTAATATATAATTATAATAATATGACTCGCATAACATTTGCACGCCTGCATGCAGGCTGAATACATTTACTAAATTAGTTATAAGATCTGACATTGTATAATTTTGTATTCTTGCAAATAAACGATTTGATTTGATTTGATGAAAGTAATAAGGTAGGTTTTGTGACTAAATGAATGCGTGTTTGGCTTTACCACAATCCAAGAATAGGCTACCTATCCCAAGTATCACACCACAAGTATTGACCCCCCTTTTTAACAAAGAAAATTAGAAACAAATAACTTTAACAGTCGAGCAAATTGTACCTAGACTTTTGCAAGTAATCTAGAATTTATTCAACTGATCCAAATTAATTTAAAGCGTCCCCGAGACGCACGCTGCCCTGATGCTGTATATACTATGGCAATTCTGATGCACAGCGCCATAGATAGAATAGGATTTATGAACTAATTTGCAGAATAAAAATAAAATTATATTGTAATAACATCATAAGGACCTAGCAAGTAATCATTACACTAACACTTAGAAAATAAGCTTGGTATAATATTGTCTGTGATAGTTACTCAGCTGACTCGCTAATAACACTCCTATACAACCCTTTGTGGTTTTCTTAGTGTTATTATTTTTGCAACAGCTTTTTTGTAACATTATTCTAAGTTGGTAAGTAAAGTGGGTAGGTAGGTAGGGTACCTTCTCTCTATCTTATAATATTCAGTGTATTTTGCAGATCGCAGATATCAATCTGCCTCACAAACTGTCGATACGAGTCCATTCGGAAGGTGGCGAGTGCCTTCGGAATGAGAGAGGTATCCGAAGAGGAGGCGTGGAACTTCTACTGGACGGATATGAGCGTGTCTGTCGAACGTGCCAAGGAGATGAAGAGGTTTCAACGGATTAATCACTTTCCGGGGATGTTGGAGATTTGTAGGTTAGTTTTACATAATCTCCTAGTAGGATAGAATAGAAAGACATTTATTTAGAAAAACATAAATTAATAAAAGAGACACTTATATAATAGGTACAGTCAGCGTCAAATTGATATGATCGTCTAGAGTAGTCAAAATGATCTGAAAAACCTAAAAGCAATTTGATATACGCAGTTCGAATCATCATATTGTTGTAAGCACCCAAGGTGTTCAAAATATCTTAATACTCATTGTTTCATATTTATATGAGCAGTCAGAGTGTTCAAAACTATCTCAGCAAACAAAGCTCTCAGATCATTTTGACAACTCTAGACGCTCATATCAACTTGACGCTGACTGTGCATGTAAAGAGTTATTATAAAAAGCCAGCGCTGGTCTTCCGTTAGAGCCCGTACAGGTGTCGTCACGAACAGGCCCGCGCAATGAGATAAAAAAAAATATTTACAGAAAAAACTAAATTAAAACACTTAAAAAAGCAGTTTACAAAAAGACTAGTCTACTTGAGTCTACTCGGCTAGACGCAGAATCTGATGGTCATTTTTCTTAAAGTGTAGTAATTTCACGTAGTTCGTCAGTTTGACTTATGTGGTCGTCCGGTTTGTCCGGTAATGAGATGGAGTCGTTGGTACAAACAAATACGTTACAAGAACAATTACATAGGTATATTATAATTCCCTGTAAATCGATTAAATTCAAAACATACATTTATCGAATATAATTTATTTATTGAGCACTACTAACAGAGGATATACTTAAAAACACATACAAGATCACATATGGCATCACCAGTTGTGATACCCCTAATTATAGGTAGTAACAGCTAACACATAATAATATATAAATGAAATGAACTGTATTTATTTGTTATTAGACTTACACAGAACATAAGAAACTTAAACTAAGAGGAAACGTGCTGGTAAGTGTGTAAGTCCAGTAACAAAATGGCTTTGCCTCAGCATGAGTTGAATGACTAGCATGCTAGCAACCAACGCTGGTCTTCCGGCAAAGCAACTTGTATATAAGTTACAGCTAACACACAAAATAGAATATAATATTTGTAATGAAACTCTACCCTACACATAATAATGCTAGACTAGATCTATAAAGTACGAGCTTCGTCGCGACGTCGCATCGCTCTATAGGGAGCATTGCTCGCACCGGGCCGTCGACGCGTCGACGGCCCGGTGCGAGCAATGCTCAGTGAACGGGCTCTACCGGTTATATAAGGATTTAAACGGGTATTTATCGCGTTTATTTACCTATTTTATAGAAATATAAAATATTTATTTGTGTTTCATATAAAATAATACAACTTAAGAGCTAATAATAATAAAGAAAACAAATTAGGAACGAATAAAATAATTAAAATACGAGAACACAGAAAGGCTACCGGCTCAGCATTAAATGCTACGTTGACATGCCAGTGCAGCGCTGGTTTTCGGCGCCAGGGTGCTAAGTGCAGCACACAACACAAATCACTAATAATAAAATAACAAACAATAACAATAAAAAAAATCCCGACGTTTCCGTTTAAACGCGATAAGTACACTTGTAATTATGTGTTCTGATCGAGTAAGTTTAACCTCTGCGACGCATGAGGTTGCGGGTTCGATTCCCGCCTCGGAACAAATGTGTGTACGATCTGCAGATATTTGTTTCGGGTGTTCTGGTCGTTTTCTATGTATAATAAAAAATATCTATCTATGTAATGTATTGTATTATGTATATCAGTTATCTAGTACCCATAACACAAGCTCTGCTTACCATGGGGCTAGATAATGCTGTATGAATTGGCCAGCATTATTTATTTATTTATTATTATTTATTTATCTACCGGTAAATACTTGGAGCCTTTTGTTTATTTAACGAATTTCGTTATATTTAGTGACATATTTTCTTAGGAAGGACCTACTAGCCCGGAATCTAAACAGGATGCAAAAAATATACCCCAAAGAATATAACTTCTTCCCAAAAACTTGGTGCTTGCCGGCAGAGTGAGTAATAACAATATCATAAATCTATTCATATTTTTGCAGAAGGTATTTTAAGGTAACTAATTAGTACGCACACTTCCAGCTTTGGCGAGGCACTGAACTATGGCAAGTCGCGGAAAAACAAAACCTTTATTATAAAACCGGAGTGTGGTAGCCAGGGTCGCGGTATCTATCTGACGAAATCTCTCAAAGACATCAAGCCTACTGATAAGCTTATCTGTCAGGTAAGTTGCCAGTCAAATTACAAATCAATACCAATATTATTATACCGACGGCCGCTGGGGCATACGTGATCTAGAGTGGAGATCACGACTCGGTAAACGTAGTGTAAGACGCCCTCCGACCAGGTGGGATGACGACCTGCGAAGACTGCAGATGCTGGATGAGGCAAGCTGAAGACAGGGCGCTATGGCGCTCATTCGGGGAGGTCTATGTCTACTAATATTATGTCATACTAATATTATAAAATTCATGAGATTGTAGTAGTGTTATATATCTCTGTGTCTACAGAACCGATTTTGAAAATTATTTTACCAAATGGAAGTCACTTTATTTGTGAGTGTCATAGGCTTTTTGTTCTACAAACATTTTGCTATGAATGTTAATTAAATTCTCGTTATAAAATACATTTTTTAATATAGAAAATACATAACAAAAAAAACATATTATAAAACTATTCTACAGTAAAACATAATATCAAAACGGCAGATCACCGACCGCGAAGCTAGCCTCAATCGAACGGTCACTATGGCTGTGCGATATCATTCTAAAATATTAATATTTTTATATATTTTCAGGTTTATCTATCAAAACCATATCTCGTCGATGGTTATAAATTCGACATCAGAGTTTACACCCTGATAACATCGTGTGATCCTTTGAGAATCTTCGTTTACAATGAGGGACTCGTAAGGTACTTAATTTATAAAAAAAAAATCTTGGGTATTACAACAACAATAGTCTTATAAACCTTATTTATTTACTCTTCAGACTTTTTTGACGTAGCAAAGGACTCTCTGCCCCCAAATCTTTTCTACATATTTATTTTAACACCTGTATTTTTACCATCATGTGTAAATGCGAAAGTTTGGATGAATGGACGTATATTTGTTACATCAGTATGTTCTTCACACCAAAAGTAGATAGATATAATATATATTTTATTGCACAATATTTTCAGATTTACGTGGGCCCCAATGTAAATAATACGACAAAATAATTCATGCACCCTGACCCTCGTAGTATTGCTACGTTGTGATGTACTACGTCGTAGCTCCTCGTAGCATTGCTACTTGTAGGTGTACTATGGCGTAGACCCTCGTAGCATTTCTACGTATTGATGAACTCCGTCGTAGCTCATGTATAAATGCGAAAGTTAGGTTGAATGGACGAATATTTGTTACTTCCGTACGTTCTTCACACCAAAAGTAGATAGAAAGAATATACTCTATTGCACAAAAGTTGTTACAATTTTTTCAGATTTGCTACGAGTCGTTACGCGGACCCCAACGTTAATAATACGACAAACGTATTCATGCACTTGACAAACTACGCCCTGAACAAGCACAGTCGAACTTACGTCTACGATTCCGAGGCCGGCAGCAAACGGTAAGAATATTATACCTAACCCTTCTCAAGCTAGCACAATTACAACCTGAAATTTGTGTTGGAAAATTTGATGTTTCGATCCCATATCGTATCGACACATCATCAGCGTGAGTGAAATTAATGAAATGATCCTTTGAAACTATCATGGTTATTAAAACAAAAGTCATAACTGGATATTTACACAGTTTCATGCGCCATGATCACGGAATATTCTATCATCATCTATTAATCCGTGATCATGGCGCCTGTACCTTTGCCAAAATATTGGAAAATTCAAGAACCAAATCATGGTAATGTCCCGTTGTAATTGACTTTCGAAATGATCTCTTTATGGTAAAAAACAATAAATTAGTAGGTTCCTAGACATTATCGGAGGAGATGGACATATCCAATAGGCCCTTTTCACTTGCGTTCGTCTCAACGGCGACGGGACGATGCCTGACCTCATGCATTAGGTGCGGGCATCTTGCATATGAATTCCGATTTGACTCAATTCTACGTCAATAAATTAGGTGAAAGATTCAAGTGGGCTAATAAACAGTTTACCCATCAGCAAGATATCGACCCTGAACAAGATCCTGCTGTCGCAAGGCATCGATCTGGACCGCCTGTGGCACTCCATAGACCAGGTCATCGTGAAGACCATCATATCTGCCTGGCCGATCCTCAAGCATAGCTACCACGCGTGTTTCCCCTCGCATGATATGGTTACACATTATTATTATGATTTTTATAGTATTTTGTTTGTTGTTAGTGTTGCGGAGTAATCGATTTCATTTTGTATGTAGTGTTTATTTAATAATGCACACACTATAACAAAAATATAATTTTGGTGGTCATGAAGCTGAAAACTTGTCCACCAAAAATGTGTGTATGTAGTGTTTGAGCAGATGTAAATATGTAGTTTTTTTGCGTAAGACTAAATAAGTTATGAAAACATATCGACCAAGGTATTCGCCGTGATCGAATGGAGAACATCAAAAATCGAGGTATGAATAAAATACCGAGCGTGCTACGAGCGTGTAGCATAGCTACGTCTAAATGAACTACGGGCGTAGCTCCTCGTAGCATTGCTACGTGTAGATGTACTACGGCGTAGACCCTCGTAGCATTGCTACGTGTAGATGTACTACGGCGTAGACTCTCGTAGCATTGCTAAGTGTAAATGTACTAGGGCCTAGACCCTCGTAGCTCTGCTACGGCGCAGTGGGCCATTGGCCTTGCTTGGAGCTTTGCTACGGGTACTGTGTAGCTATGCTACGGGGTAGACAATCTCCGTAGACTCGTAGACAAAGCTACGCGGGTCTACCCTGGCATGAAATCTTCGTGACGCGTAATATGCTACGAAGTTTACGCTTGCAAGCAAAATATATTGTTTACTTTTATCTATAAACAGTTTGAATTAAGTGCTTGACTCATACCATCGTCAAGCTCACCTACTCTTTTAACGCATACTTACCATATCGATATTACCCATAATACAAGATCTGCTTAGCTTGGGGCTAAATGATGCTGTGTGGATTGTCCTGAATTATTTATTTATTATTTAATATTATTGCTTAGAAACGTAGATACTCATACTTCATAATAATAATCTTTAGAATAGGCAGTAACATGCCAATAGGCATTATTATAGGTACCTACGTATTAAACTACTACCATAAGTACGTAGGTTTAGTTTATCCGTAGTAGAATCATAAATATTAAATAATATAAACGCTTTGTTGTTAGTAAATTTAATATTTTTCCAGGTCCACGCCTGCTTTGAAATACTCGGCTTTGATATTCTGCTAGATCACAAACTGCATCCTTATATTCTAGAGGTAAGATTCAATAAATGATGATTTAAATAAGATCAATAATATGCATCAATCGAAATTCAGTGGCACCGTAGACCCCAAACGAATAAAACTATTAAGATTTAGTTACTACAGATAACTACTATTTGTGATTCACAGAATTTTCACTTATTCCGCTAGTGGACAAAAATGTAAAGTTAGTTTAAAGTAAAGCAGAAAATCAAAAAACCTTATTTCTTATTTAATTTATAGTACTCCTATAAAATTTCCCTTGTCTAAAAGCTTTTTGGATATGAATTTCAGTGCTCTTAGCAATTTTTGCAAAAATTGCAGCCTTCCAATGTTACTCGTTAAAATTTCGTTGAATTTATTAATATTTCATTTTGTCTCTTTTTATAGACAAACATAAATCATTTTCAATATTTCTAACAACTTTTCTATAACGAAAATTGCAGGTGAATCATTCCCCGAGTTTTCACACGGACACCCAGTTGGACAGAGAGGTTAAAGAGGGCCTACTCACAGACACTCTGACGATGCTGAACATTTGGCAGTGCGATAAGAAGAGGGTTCTAGAAGAGGATCGGAAGAGGATACGTGACAGATTGCTGCAAACTAATAAGTAAGAAGACAGAATACATATAATTTTGTAGTACAGTTTTCAGGGCAAAATTGAGCGAAATGACACTAACTACTACTGCGAAAGACTGCAGGTAGATGCTGGATGCGGCAAGCTCAAGACAGGGTGAGGACATTTTCTTTGTTTGCTATGTATTATTTATGTTTGACATATAAGAATATTTCTTATTAATAAAGAACTGAACTGAACTGAACTGAACTGAACAGGGCGCTATGGCGCTCATTGGGGGAAGCCTATGTCCAGCAGTGGACTGCTATAGGCTAATGATGATGATGATGATGATGCTAGCGTAGATCATGGCGTATTAAACTGTGCCGAAATATTGGAAAACTGAAAAATCGAATCATGGTAAATATACCGTTATAAGTGACTTTTGTGTTAATAGCCATGATAGTTTCAAGAATAACTTTGTATAAATTTTCTAGAATAAGTTTTGTGTTATGGTTTTCGTGCAAAAAGTATAAATAAATAAATAAATGACTTCATATGAATTAAGAATCAAGACTTTTCAGATTTACGGACTATAATCCATTAGAAGAAACGACTAGAGAACCTGAGAAAAGTCCTTGGCAAACGCAGATTCAATGGGAAGAGACGCACCTTGGGAATTACAGGTAAATTCCTAATACCACTTTTTACCTGATAATGGTTTAACACTATTGTGTATATATGTGTATGTTTGTTTGTATTTGACGTAGCATCTAAACTAATTCAATCTAATGTTGTGAATTAATTTAATTTTTATAACATTAAATTCTAAATTAATGAATATAATCCTTTTTATGGTCCGGGTATAGATTTTATAGGAATAAAATGAAAATGTCGGATTTAACATCAGACATTTTATTTTATTCGAAAAACCAAAAAGGTTGGGACATTAACCTTTAAATGTATTCCATAGCCGGGTTTTAGTTTTATATACGTACTGTGCCAGTACAAGTCGCAGCCAAATGGATTTACAATTTGTAAAAAAAAAACAAATATATTCAATATTCTTTAACTCTATATCTTCGGATACATTTTACAGTGACCAAATAGCTTCAAACCAGAAGCGTCCTGTCTGTGATCTGATGCCGTCAAAATGAAATACATCTACACGTTACGAGTTAAAGCCCATATTTGAATGCTCAGTTTTGTGCAGCGGTCGTAGCTGTGTGCTGATTTGAAAGAACCCTTGTGTCCAGCAAAGAAAGAGCAACGGCTGATGGGTGATAATGATGATTATGTACCTTATTCCTAATACATCTAGGCAGTAATTTGACAGGCGCGTGTATCCAATCGGCGAGCAGTACGCGTCGCTATTCCAGCAGCCTTCAGGCTCGCTCTACACGGGCACAGCATCTTCGAGAGCACGCGGAGATTGTACGAGAGCACAGAGAGAGGAATTCCAGGTAGACTTGGTATAACTCCGCTACACAGTTTCTTAACTTTTGCGGTAGTCAGTCCACAATTGTACCCTATACTATAAGTTTCTAGTTTCTAATGTATTTTGTTTTGTAACTACATAGTATAAAACAAAGTCGCTTCCCGCTGTCTGTCTGTGCCTTCCCTATGTATGCTTAGATCTACGCAACGGATTTTTATTTGTTTTGAAACCATTTGACACTTAGATTTCCACGCAGCTTATTACATATAAATCTTGATTTATAAGAAAAACCTTGTTTAAAAATGTTAATCTTACAGCAAACTAAAGCAAAGGCCGAAGCTCTCAAGAAACCCTCACAAAACAAGGGCAAGGAAGGGGAAAAGAAACCGGAAGAAGCCAGTACTACAGTTAGCACTGTCACTGCGACTGCTAGTTCCGAGAAAACGGCCAAGCCTAAAGGGAAAGACAAGGAAAAGAAGAAAGAAAAAACAGAGGAGAAGAAACAACTCACGGCTAAACCGTCTACGGTGGCACCTCCACCTGTGAGTTATTTTATCATCGTCATCATGTCGTCATCTATGTTAGTCCACTGCTGGACATAGGCCTCCCCTAATGAGCGCCATAGAGCCCTGTCATCAGATTGACGCATCCAGCATCTACATGCAGTCTGCGAGTTATTTGTTAGCTTTTATTTCAGCCGATTTCGTCTTTACAGGGCATAAGTATTTCTTAGTTTTTTTAGTTCTTAACTGTCCCATTTCATAATCATGACCGCATAACCTTTATTCAGACTATTACCAACAAGAAAAAAAACTGAATCTATAAAGCTCATTTTGTGATGCGGCTTACCACAAACATTTCCTTTTTATTTTTGCTGTAAGCAAAAATACACAAAATGCATTACTTGCCTCGTAAAAAAGCACAATTACAATAATTTATATGACTATTTCGCTATATATATATATATTTTGTTCTGCCAGTACCCGTAGCATTCAATCTGAGCCTAATTTTATAGATAACATCCACAATATAGCTGCCTAATGTAATTTTATATAGTTTTAAATTCTTGTCTAACTGTTATTGTTTGTAGTTAAAAATAAATGACGACTACTGGTGGCGCGGTGGGCGAAGGTCTGCTTGAGACGCAGGAGGTTTCTGGTTCGATTCCCGTCTCGGGACAAATGTTTGTACGAACTGCAGTTCTGTTTTTTCTATGTTTAATAAAAATATCTATCTACATACATATATTTTTAATTATTTATTATGACTTATTCGCTATAGGTTCCGGAAAAGGAAAACAAACCCGTGTATGTGTCGAGTTCGTTCGAGCCAGACCCCATCGTGGAGAAAGAGGAACGTGAGCGGGTCAACTTACTGGCGCAGCGAGATTTCCTTATCCGGAGCTATGGGATGCTGGAGCAGGTGAATATTTGTACTGATACAAACATTTGCACATCTTCACTCAAACATTCGCTTTCATAATATCATAAAGTTTGTCATCGATAGGTACTCCACATCAGGACACAGACGTGGACGTGACGTGTCCAAGAGTCATTTATGGTCTAATCATAGTAAATATCCGTTATAACTTACATGTTTAATAACCATGATATTTTCAAAAGTTTTATTAACTTTTCTCGTACAAACAATTGACGACCTCTGTGGCGCGGTGGGCGAAGATCCGCCTGCGACATTGGGAGGTTTCGAGTTCGATTCCCGCCTCGGCATAATTTTTTGTACTATCAGCGATCGATCTACGTACGATCTGCAGATAGATTTTTGATACGATTGTTCCGGGTGTTATATGTCTCGTCGTTATCTACTTATAATAAAGAATGTATCTATGTATTTATTGTATTATATATATCAGTTATCTAGTACCCATAACACAAGGTCTGCTTAGCTTGGCGCTAGATAATGCGTGTGAATTGTCCAGCATTATTTATTACTTATTTACTATAACATTATTTTGTTGATAGATTTATCTGGTCATGAAAAAAATGGGAACCCTTAGGCCTGAAGATGAACGTAAATACGGTGTTTACGGCCGGCTTTCCCTTGTCTCTAACAGCACCCCCAAGGTATTTATGTACTTACTGGATAATTATTATGTTTGAATTTGATTATTGACAATTATTTAATAATAATATAGTTTAATATTTTACTTATTATTTGATAAGAATCGAGTTTAAAATTTGACTTAGGAAGTCAAATCACTACATAGTATAAAACAAACTCGCTTTCCGCTGTCTGACTGTCCCTATGTATGCTAAGATCTTTAAAACTACGCAACAGATTTGGATGTGATTTTTTTTAATAGATAGTGATTCAAGAAGGTTTATAAACGATAGACACGTAGATTTCCACGCGGGCAAAGCCGTGGGGAGCAGCTAGTATTGGATTAATTATTACATTTAAATTAGACCAATTATTTAATAATAATTTAGTTTTAAATTTGACTTAATATTTGATAATAATTGAGTTTTAAATTTGACTTCCTAATAATTAAAAGTTAATTGATAACAAACAAAGAAAAATATAATCAAGAAAACAAAGTAGAATTAATATTTTATGAAACAATTGAGCTAACAGTAGAATGTTGCAAACAATCTACAGGTAGCTCAACTGACCCAGTAATTGATTAAGATGTTATGAAGCCATTTCATTCGATTTCACCTACAGTTTCCGGCTATTGCTAATTGGTAGGAATTTAAAATATTTCTTTATTACCTTGAAGGCAGCTGGGTTATATCGGTCTTTATTTGTATCGAGTCAGCAAAAGCCGAAAACACATATCTTTTTGTTGGCAACACAATGTTATATGTATATTTTACGTATGAATTGGCTACATGAACATCACAGCAAAAAATAATTATTACCTATGCATTTAAGTGTTGTGTTTGCCAACAGAAGGCGTGACCAACGTGGAAATTGCAATCAAAGAAAAAATAGACGTAAGAAACCAGGAAGAATTAAAATTTTGTGTACAGACAATCGTCGCTAGTAAGAACCAGAAGCACCGGACACACCGGCCACATAACCACGGAGACAGTGCGGATGATGATGGTGAGGGAATCTTGTCAATCCTAATAATATTATAAACGTGAAAGTTTGTATGTATGGATGGATGTTTGTTACTCTTTCACGCAAAAACTACTGAACGGATCGGGCTGAATGCTTTGCATACAGGTAGTTCTGGGCCCAGAATAAAACAAAGGCTCCTTATTATCCCATAAATCAGTTCCCATAGGATAGAAATAATCTTCAACGTTTCCTTAGAAACAACGCGTGCGAAGCCGCGGGCAGAAACTAGTACTCAATATTTTTATTGCAAACATGTTTTAGGTATCTACAGGGGATCTTAAAGATAAAAATGTTTCAAACATGCGCCCTGCTAGGGCACGGCAATATTACAAGGTGGCTAATACTTATAATCTAACAAATAATTTGATGTTTTTTACAAAACCTCGAAATAGACTTAGAACTCCATTGTATTTATAGGTACTAGTGCGGCTTCGTACGCGTTGTTTCTATGGAAAAGTTTTAACACTTTGACTGTATGAAATCTGTGATTGAAAGTGCTGAAATCACACGGTATGTTTTCTACAAGTGACTTATATGCGTAAATCCACTTTAGCGCAGCGGCTGAGAAAATACAGATCTGTGTGACTCAGCACAGCCGTAATATTTTTCGAACGAAACGCATGTGCGACGCAACACAACTGCTGTGTAGAGCGGCAGCACGAATTTTTTAGGTTAAAAAAAACATCGCAGTCGTCGAAAAAAAATCGCAGTCAAAGTGTTAAGGTTATTTCTATCCCATGGGTACTGATTTGTGCGATAAAAAGTAGTCATATCATCTCTCATCTTTTTAGCACCTGATGACAATAGCTGTCAAAGCATGGTGTAAGTAAGTACATATGTAAATACTTAGTATCCAGTAGGGCAAGCACTGGGATTGTTCTCTAGGGAAGAATAGGGATATATAATGGCATGGGAATAATAATAACATCGCATTATCATACATTGCGTAAGTACATACATACATTTATATGTTGCAGGAATTAATCTCAAATAATTTACGCATTGGTGATAAAGTGACGTAAGTTTTCTCTATTCTACCCTCTATAAATAAATAAATTAAAAAAAAATAATGATGCTGGACAATTCACACAGCATTATCTAGCCCCATGGTAAGCAGAGCTTGTGTTATGGGTACTAGATAACTGATATACATAATACAATATATTACATAGATATATATTTTTTATTATACATAGAAAACGGCCAGAACACCCGGAACAGAATCTACAGATCGTACACACAATTGTTCCGAGGCGGGAATCGAACCCGCAACCTCCTGCGTCGCAGGCGGACCTTCGCCCACCGCGCCACATCGGTCGTCAAATACAACAATCCCCGTGCTTGTGTCGGATTTGTTTGTTCGTCCAAAACCTACTCTCATGTCACCTACATAGCCTGAAACACAGGATTACCTAGTTCAGGCTAAATTGTTATACTAAGCTATATTTATTTATTAAGTGCACTCATGTTTTGTCTGGCTACGGGTTTTTATGAATAATTTTATTGAATATATTTACATAGGATAGCATTTACACAAAAGTCAGACACTTCCATTTTGGTTTTTGCGAATACGGGCCCGGTTTTAGATTTTTTAGTTTTGCCCCCATTACTGGTGGCGTTTAAACATAACACTTTTATGGCCGACACATGCCCGCTTCGCCCCGTGTAGCGACTGTGCTCCTGAGGGTCGTACCACCTAGGCTGGGCAGTGAAAGCGACATAACGGCAGTGAAAGTGTCAAAACTACATACTTTTTTTAGTGCCAGCAGAGTTAACGTTGAATAGTTTTTCAGTTCTTCGCGTTCATTGCCGGGATGCAGTTATATACGAGCGTCCACGTCCGGTGACGGAGGTCGGCGATCGTTCCACGAAAGCGCATCTCGTCAGAACTGCCTACACTATGTGGAAACTCAATTCGTATGTACAGGGTCTAACAAAAAGTAAGGAGCAAATTTTAAGGGTCGGTGCGAATAAGCACAGGAAGTTTTAATCGATTATTAACTGAGAGCAGAAAGCATTGTCTTACGTCTCGGTGGTTCTAGAATAATCACGGAACGAAGCGAGGTAGTTACCTGAGTGCCAGAGGGATTAAAATCGGTTTTTATTCCGCCTTCTGAACAGATGTTCTTATTTCGAAGTTGATCTTATTGTATGGATCTTCTTGGTAAAAAAGACAAAAATTTGATGTTCCAATCCAAGTTCAATCTAATTATTCCCTTGGGAGTAATGTTCTTTATTTGAAGGGAATAATGAGTTTGAATTTGGAACATATTATGTATGGAAATATTGACCAAGGAGATTCGAACTAAGAGATCTCATTCGATTTGCTTAAATTAAAACCTTCACCTTTTTTGGCTTACGAACGCGTTGAAAGAAAAATTATAACCTCCCGTATTTCTAAGATTCAGGAACAAGTATTAACTTGATTTGTTTATTTCACAGCTTAGCTACCCCAGTCCCTCTTCCGAAATGAGCAAACTTGTGATACGCCTTGTGAAGTCCTTGTGTTGATAGTGCCATTTACTTTCTCTATACGAGTGCTCGAGTGTAGAAGAAGGCACTACGCCAAATGTTGAGCAAACGTGAGAACTGTAACTTTGCTTATTACCCAATAATGGCCCAGCCAAATAGATTAATCATATTCATAAGTTTATTTATATTGTAATCGATTTTAAATCTTGTGCTAACATAATGCTACTTAATTATATTAATGTAACGCAAAAATTCTAGTGCATAGAAAAATAAGAAAAAGCTGAGAGAATATTTACTGTAATATTGTTATAAATCGTATAATTTACTTCAATATATTATGCATTGCATTTTGCAGAAATAATAAAAATATTTTAATACCAAATTTATATTTTATTTTGTCACAAGTTTATACACTAGTCTAGTAAAGCAAACTAAAGTCCTGCTTTATTTGATCAGTTATTTGTCAGTTCATGGAATGTCCCTATAATAAAAATTCTTACCATGTCCAGATTTATAAAATTGCACTTCAGAACACAAGCTTAAACACACACTTTGTGTGTGGTGTTGTGTGCTTGTTTTCGCTACATTACTAATCAGTTGATGTTTCCATAGTTTGTTATTTATTATTAAAATTGCAGTCTTTTTGCAAGTGAGCCTCCATCTATGTTTTCTAAAAGTTTTCGCTTCAGTGTGGGTTTCTCAGATTCTATTTTAAGAAATTTTGAGGGCATTGGCAGTTTGTTGCCCACTGTTGGTGCTGGCTTATTGCTGAAATGAGAAGAAATGTATTTTAAACAGTGATAACAACAGAGGACTTTTTCTGACCTCAAAACAATTTAAACGCACCCATTGCTTTTAATGGTAGTCTTGTTTAATATGTATTTTAAACAGTGATAACAACAGAGGACTTTTTCTGACCTCAAAACAATTTAAACGCACCCATTGCTTTTAATGGTAGTCTTGTTTAATATGTATTTTAAACAGTGATAACAACAGAGGACTTTTTCTGACCTCAAAACAATTTAAACGCACCCATTGCTTTTAATGGTAGTCTTGTTTAGTACTATACATTACAGAGATAGATAATATTTTTAATAGACGTAGCTAAAACCCAGAACTCCATAGTTCATACAAATATTTGTACTCAGGAGCAACAATAGCAATAATTACCTGAAATATGGCATCTGTAACGCCTGTGTGCAATCACATCGACTGGGTGGAAACAAAGATAGAAGGCTTTCGAGCAATTGTATGAGATCGTCCGACGCCGCACTGAATATATGCCTCAATTGCTGAGCGGGAAACTGCTTGAATTGCACATAGTCTGTGAGGGATTTCATACCCTGGAAATAATGGATATCTCTGTCATAAAAACAACAATAAAATCACTACATACATAGTATATAAAAAGTCTTCTCCCGCTGTCTGTCTGTCCCTATGTATGCTTAGATCTTAAAAACTACTCAACGGACTTTGATGCGTTTTTTTTATAGATATTGATTCAAGATGAAGGTTTATAAACCACATAGATTTCCACGAAGTCTCGGGGCGCAGCTAATTTAATACTACCTTTTCATCACCACTGACGTAAGGTTAAAAATTTATTGAAAAACAAACTTGCTTGCTTAGTAAAGGTTGTGGATTCAAGTCCCAAGGTTGAAAATTTTTTCGATATTGTTGTTGATCTTGTTTGAATCAGGCCAAGCATAAATGAAAACTAGTTCAATAATCTCAACTCGAAGATAGATATCAAACAAACATCAAAGTGCTTTATTTCCTTGAGACCTTACAGAACTCTTTGAACAGGTCATAAATTTCAAATTGTATAATTAAAACTAGGAAATAATCTACACATCTACCATAGTACTTACAGGCCAAGTCTCTTCATTAGGGGATCCAAATACTTGGAATATGCGAGATAGCTGATCAAGATCAGATTCTCCAGGGAGGAAAGGTACCCTCAGAAGGAGCTCGGCTAGTATGCAGCCTATTGCCCACATGTCCACACCAGTGCCATACTGTCTTGCACCAAATAGGAGTTCTGGTGACCTTAAAGTATGTATGAGATATTAGTTCTTATCTATTAACAAAGAAAACTACAATCAAATCATCATCATCATCAGCCTATGTTAGTCCACAGCTGGACATAGGCCTACCCCAATGAGCGCCACAGCGCCCTGTCTTCAGCTTGACGTATTCAGCATCAACCTGTAAGCTTTCGGTACAATCAAATAATAGAAAAAAATTAGGTATTTACAATTTAGCGAACTACAGACTGTTGCAAACAATCTAAGGTAGCTCAACTGAATAAATAAATGTCACTTGCTAAACTGAATAACTAAGAGGTAAAAATAGTACCTACCTATGTTAGATGAATTTTTTTTTGGTTCAAATTACAATAAGACAGAAAGTTGCCATACCTTCATTGAATAGTAAGGAGTGATATGTCTTCGCTAGAGCATGTTCTCATTTATATAGTAGATACATATTTCACTTTAAAATGCCATGAGTTTTTTATTAAAATGATATAGCTATATTACCTGTACCACCTGGTGACCACCTGATGGGTATTTATCCTTGTTGGTGATCCAAATGCTTTTGCTAGACCAAAGTCACCAATTTTCAAAATACCATCTCGGTTTATAAGTAAATTGTTTGGCTTCAAATCTCTATGAAGAATCCAGTTTTGATGTAGATATTCCAGTCCTCTCAGTGTCATAATTGTATATGCTTTAACATTACCGGGAGTAAGTACTATGTTAGTATCCTTAATAATAATTTCTAAGTCTGTGTCCATGAAGTCAAACACTAGAGATACATTTGATTTTTGTCCAAAAACATCTGAAAAATAAAATAAAAATATAGCATAAGAATAAGAATCACATCATGCTTTTTGAACATATAAATTGACAACATATCTAAAATTTATGTGAAGGAACAAAATGTGTACAGTTACAAAAAGAGCCCTCTCATCATCAGCACAAATTATATCATCTGCTAAGCATTCCTGCCCCAATCAAGGTGGGGTTTTGCTATAATCACAGCACTTGGCAGGCTATTTAGAAATCATAGTGGAAGGTGCTAAACATAAGGAAGCTGCTGTCCTGCAGATTTTCATAAGAGATTCATAGGCTAAATAGGAAGAGTGAATACTAACACCGCAACACCTTGAGCCAGATAAGGTTGGTAAAAGGCCAGGTAAAGAGAACCAATCAAACAAAAATACCTTGTAGTCCTATAAGGTTTATGTGCTGCAATTCTTGCAACAACTTTATTTCTCTCAACGCTGTCCTGTTGATGCCATCTTCAGCCTCTGCCCGTGTGCCTATTTTAATCTTCTTTACGGCCACTATCTTATCCGTCTTCACATCTCTGGCTTTGTACACCGTAGCAAACTTAAATAGAAATTTAGGCGGTTTATATGTGAATAGAGGTTATGTTGCTTACAACGAGTAAATATATTCCCATGTGTATATGTTTAATAGATGTATACTTTTCATTTCTATACTCACTACGAAATCAAAACACTTGGGATGTACTTATGTGTCAATCTCACCTGTCCTTCTCCCAAGAAATCAATTTTTTCATATCGTAAAATAGGCTCATCCATTATATCCAAACACTTTTATAAACCGAGATTTCAACACAGCATGTAGGTGTTATTAATAGTAAATGTAAATTAGGAGTCCTTCATTTGTAACTTACAACAATGCTATCACTGTGAGAAATTGCCAAGAAAAACAACTAAATTCATAAAAACAAATTACAAAACATGGGAAAAGAAAACGAACGAGATGAGATTCAAAATTAACTTGAACTTTTGATTGTATTATGACTTGATTGATTGACAGTACTGGAGTTGACTCAAGTCCAAAAAACTCTTAAGATATAACTGCCGGCCATGGCATGTACAGCCTTGGAAAATACGACCACGGATTTAGCATGCCAATGGCAAAATTTTCCATGGCTGTAAGCCTAGAAAGAGAAGTCCATAGAAGGATAGCAAATGCCACCTCTTTCACACAAGAAAGAGATCAATATATCCTCAAAGCCTGAGAAGAAATGAGATAGGTTGACTGTATTTCTGTCTTGCTCAGCGTGTCAAGGTCAATCAGTCTAGTGACCAACAAATGTGCCTGGACATCGGTGGGTTTCGACGCAATATTGTTGTTTTCAACCTTACAATAAGTTTTCTTCAAATTTAAATGTGCTAGAGTGATTCCGCGAACATTACTACACCTGCAATCAATAAAGAACCGAAGTGAAGATGGTTCAGAGCAGTGTTTTTCAGTGTAAAAGTTACAGTGAAGTGAAAGTGCCGGATTCATCATTCCACTGGTAAGAACAATTTATTTTGACTACAAAACGATTCAAAATGTACCGTTTCTTAGATTCCCATCGAGACAAGGCTCAAAAATTGTGTTTAAAGTTAGTTTTCAAAAAATCATGAAAATTTAGGGTTGCCTGCACTAGAAAATAAAATTACCCACATGTCGTATTGAAACATTTTGAATTCCTTCATTGTTTAATAATGCATTCATATATAAAATAGAATTATGTAACGATTTTACGTCTTCTTTGACTAGAACCCACGGGTCGCAAAGATTGGGAACCCAATAAATATTTAAAATATGTATGAAACATTTTGATGAAAATTTATTGATAAAAAAGAAACAGAGTACTTAGGGGAAAACCGCCACCATTCGTACAGCGGGAGCATTCGTACATTCATAAAAACTCCGCGATTACAAACGTTTGCGCGTTCATACTTGAAGTGTGCCTTCCCTCTACCGCGGCAAGGTAACCGCGCGACGAGGCGGGGCAGTGCGGCCGACGGCTTACGTGCAACAACAAGATACGTGTATTCGCTTCTCGTAAAAAATTTTTGGATTCACCTCTAACAGTGTTTAGTTCTAGTAAGATTTACTCAAATTGTAAAAGTAAGTTATTGCAAATGATGTACTGATGCCTTAATTTATGGTGTGCGTATTTATTTTAGTATTAAATTAAATGTTATTTTATTTTGAATAATTTTGTTCAATTTTTGGGTTTAGGGTACCTTCATACAGTAGTAACTGGGGTAGATTCGTACTCTGCGAATGTACTGGATTGTGAGTGATATTTCATGCATGAGTGTTTATTTACCAATTTATAAATTTATTTATTTCAGAACCATGCTGCGGGATAAGAATAAGATTTGAAACGAATACATCCGACAGAGAACCAAAGTTATCGACATAGCTGTAAGAATTAGCAAGCTGAAGAGGCAGTGGGCCGGCCATATCTCGTGAAGAGCTGACGGCCGCTGGGGCAAACGTGTTCTTGAGTTGAGACCACGACCAGGTGGGATGACGACCTGCAAAAACTGCAAGTGTATATGAGAAACTTGTTTTAATGAATAAAAATGTTTTACCTATGTTTAAATAGCGCTTTTATTTACTGTGTACGAAGGCTCCCACTCATGTATGAATGTGCCCCACACTATGTACGAATCTACCCCACGTGTGGGGTGCTTTCGTACGATTTCCATTTTTTGGGAAAACCGCCACTACTTGGTTAGATTGCATTATATCATTATGGATGTACCCTATTATTATAGCCAGATATGTAGGTGACTCAAAAACATAGAATTTATTTTGAAATTGCAATTAGTTTTTTGTTTACAAGGCTTACATTTAAAAGTGTACGAATGATCCCCACCTTCCCCTATCTGTGCCCTCAAGCTGTTCCAAAGCTGGTAAGAAAAATACTTTAAAATAATGCTTCCGTGCCACAGTGGGTGAAACTCTGTTTGAGACTCAGAAAAGTTTGTGATACTATCTTTTAGTGTTCCTACTACCTAACTACTATAATAACCAACCAAAATATTTTAATTCTATTGGGTAGTATTACTAATATTACTTTTATATGTACCTATACTTGATATCCATATGCTTCAATATTTTATTTCAGACATGTAAGATAAAAACTATAGAAAAGGATCGTATGGAAAGTGATCTGTTTTTCTTTTACCTCTAAGCACGGATTAAGTCAAATCTACCCACGTAGAGGTCCTAGGAAGACGATAGAGGACTTATTTGATAGCCAATAATGTAGACAATAAAGTAATAACATTGCTGCAATTTCTATTTCATAACAGAGGAATACCAAATTTATAAAACACAAAGTAAGTTTTTTAAATAATTAGAATTACCACGTAGCAATAGATTCCCTACCATAAATGATATTTTAAAATTTACGTATTATGGTTCTATATTATTAAGGTTTAAAAAGAATATTCTGTCGCCTATGCCTGAAAATGATAGAGTTTTTTATTTTTGTTATATTAAAGAGCTTACATACCAATTAAATATAAAAAATAGGTAGCTAAACGTTGTTTTATTTATTAATTGTTTACCCATTTCCGCATACTTTCTTATTTCCTAAGAAAAACGCAAGTAAAAAATAGGACCTATCGGGTTGACGAATTATACCTTCAGGCTGTAACAAAAATTAAGGACCAAAAACCACCACATTAACCTACCAGTATAGGAAAGACCTACAAAGGTTCGGTGAAATTCTAAGTTCTGAATTTCTTGAAAAAGCCTGAAATATTTATGAACTGGAAAATCGCAAATCATATCCCAGGAATTTTAGGACATTCGGCATAAACCAATTACCAAAATAACTTTTGTATGCATCAGGTAACTTCGCGATAGTAGGTTTGATAGGATGTTTATTTCTTATAATATTGGGGTTATTAGCTATATAAAATATCACCAAAAAACCTGACATAAGAAATCTAAAATCGGGGTAAAAACTTTTGATGGCAACACTATTTCGTATTATCTGTCCCTCACACGAACCACGCTACCCAGACATCTTGTACTTTATTAATCTATGGCTGTAAGTGACGAGGCCGTGTTATTAATGTTCAGCCCGTACTTTACATACTCAGAACTTACAGCCTTAGAATATACTATGATGCCATCCATGTACAGATATGACTGGGCTGTAACCATAGACTGCTGTAACATCCATGATTGTACCTTAATTGGCCGTAAAAGCATGGCACCCAGTTGACTCGACGTCTTTGGGTATTAATCTACATTCTTTCTACGTATTGACACAAGCGTGATGAAGCGTGAGGTTTTCATGTACATTAAAAGATGATTCACGCTACACCGTGTCGGAACCGGGCCGTGCCCCTTTTTGCATATAAGTAGTATGGCCGGACCGCAAAGCCTGAATTTGACAGGCCCAACAATTGATGTACCTAGTACTGTCGTCAGCACAAAAGAAAAACATGAAAATCATTTTAGATTTTTTTATATCCCAGTTTCCACTACTTGGGTTACACTATCTGTATCACAACAACAAAAAAAGGGCTTACATAAATAAATTAAGTCTAATACAACAATATAACAAGTAATTCATTTTGTTATTGGTTCTTCCCAAGGCCTGGGCCCTCGCTTATTTTCCCAATTATCAATGTCTAGTTTTTGGATATCTTCATAGGCATCTTCTAATGTAACAGTTTTATCTCTGTGTAAGCCCATTTTCTCAGCTTGCTCTCTGGTCACTCCTTTAACTCTTGAGAATTGATATCTGCAAATGCAAAACAAACATTAAGTTGCAGCCATTATCCATGCCTTGAATACAGAGCAGGACCTTAGATGAAAGTAAAAACAAAGAGATATGGCACGATCCAGCGCTCTAATTCAACAAATGGCCAATGTTGTGCAATAAGTATGTACCTTTGTACCTAGTTTGTACCTACCTATGAACAACAAAGATTTACGAATTACGTACCTAGCAACCGAGACAACAAAAGGAAAACGCTACCCATACACAGCGACTTGCAACAAGAGGTGCATTTCTCTCTCTTTTTACGTATATTTCTATTCTATCTATCCCTCTCTGCAAATCGCCAAATACAGTCATGGTAGATTACATAGAAAATGTAAACTTACGAATTAAAAGTGATGCCTTGGACTTGTTACCTATTTATTCTGAAGCGATTTGACAACTAGTGAACAATGGGATTTTCTGTAGTTAATAAATCTCACAAAAGTACGTCGCGTGTCGCATCGTCGTCTCGTAGTCTTAGCAAGCCCGCCGCGCCGCCGCGCCGCCGCGCCGCCGCCCCGCCGCCGCCGGCAATTGCCCCACGGTGGGAATTGAACCCGCAAAACAACCTTCTGTGTCATTGAGGTCGTCATAATAATTAATTAGGTTAGGAACTTGTAACCTACCTATATAATTCTAAGTATATAATAATTTACGCCACGAAATCAGTAGTTATAGGAATTATTGTATATAACTACGTTATTGTAGGTTACATTTTGGTTTACTCAAAGAGATTAACATCATTGGGTTTACTAACCGTATTTGTGTCCATTCTCTGAGCCCAAAAGATCCACCAATTACAAGCAAAACAAATGGAAGGCCATATTTAAATGACCTTATATTCTTTATTTCACTGAATTTGCTTTTCCAGGCGCTTAGACTGAATTTAGAATTCATTTTAGTCAATTTCTCCAGCCTTTACGATGTTATTGTATTCTCTTCGGTTTTTGTTAATTTGGACGATGTCAGTTTTATTTGACAACCAGACCAGCTGATTTTTATCAACAACGAAGATAGTCACAAAATAATGAATGATACCCAGCTCATTTTCTTGGTTTGCATTACTTTGCATTGACCATAAATAGCATGGGAAAGAGATAGATTATGATACTTTTAATACAACAAACAGAAACGAATGAAACACAAATTATGGTTTTATGGTTATATTCTCGAATATTTTAGTTGGTTTCTGTTTTGTCAGTCAATGTCAATAAAAACATGATTCATGGTAGTAACCATAACACCTTAACATGTTTGATTTCCTATGTCCAAATCCAAGATGTTTTTAAAAATATTCCATCAATTAATTCCGGAGATTTGTGCTTAGATTTTATGAAATTATGTTGGAATCATAGATTGAATAGATAGCATAGAATGGCTTCTTCTAGTAAACCAACAGTGTATTATGAAGATGTTCCACACGGAACTCTTGATGAAAAAGATTTTATTTGCACAGAACGCATAGTGCCTCGGAAAATCAAGCCTCAAAACATTGTACTTCGACTCCGAGATCGAGAAATATACGGCTCACGCAAACCTGGCGCTCACTTCCATGTAGCCCGAGAGTTCTACCAAAATGTATTCCCCAATCTAACTATCGTAAATGTAGAAAAACCCCCTTGTTTTTTGAGGAAATTTAGTCCTGATGGAAAACATTTCATTGCGTTCTCAGCTGATCAAACATGTCTAGAAGTGAGTTAAAATTATCTTACTGCTGATCTGTATTACAAACATAGACAGTCCCTTTTATAAAACCATATTCCCGTTTCCAGATTTATGAATACAGAGGAGCATCAGCAGCCGGTGATCTGGTTGCAGGTTATGCTTCTGATTTATTGAATGCAGATGCTGATGCACATCACAGAATAAGAACAAACATTTTTTTCAGGTTCTTTAAGGTAACTTCCAACAGTTCAACGCACATATAATTTTTTATTATTATTATGACATATTTGTTTTTCTTGATCCAATTAATATAGTGATAGATAGAGAGATAGAGATAGAGAAACTTTTATTGGAACAAGCACAGTTACAGCACACAATGAATAAGAAGAGAATTATACAAAATAAAAATCATTATAATAATACTTAAAATTAGGAGGTATACACCTGACCTGCCCACCCACCACAGGTGGTGTTTAAAATAATTCTGTATTATAAAATCTAAATTATTTATGCTTTATTACAGCCAAAATTTACAGTGCATGTGTGTTGGCAAAGAGAACTAAGGTTGCTGCAGAATAATGCCCAAATGGCATTTATGGAACAACAACTAAACAGAGAATGCAGTCTATTCACAGAAGATGGCAGATATGTCATAGTTGGGTCGGCAGCTCACATACCAGATGATTTAAGACCACATTTCTACCACATACACAGTAATAATGAAGCTGTTACACCAACAATTAGGTATCTATCATTTTTATTAATAATCTACCTATTCCATGTATATATTTATATTTTAGTATTATGTCACTCACTTAATAAGAATCAGCTTTTATGACTAACTAAAATAGTAACTCCTATATTTATTTATAAATAGCAAATTCACCTCTTTCTATGTTGGAAATGTTTTCAGATCGGCATTAGAAGACTATTCTCTACATTTAGTGGATTTGCACCTTGGCAAGCTATGTGACACTAAGCATTTCAGAATAGACAAAATCTACCTCTCGCACAACCAAGGAATTTATTTATACAAAGAAGTTCTTGCAGTGTTGTCAGTTCAGCATCAAACTATACATTTGTATCAAATAGTTGATGGCATGCTCATAGAGATGAGAAAAATTGGAAGGTTTTGCTATGATGATGACCCTTTCGTAGTCAGCTCTGTGTTCACTCAGGCAACAAATGAAAGGCCGTTCCATGAGGAGACAATAAATAGCCTAAAATATAGACTCCTAGTATTTCTATACAAAAGGGCAAAATCATTTAGTGATGAATCAAATGATCCTATTGAACTGAGGAAGTTTTATAAATACTTTGACATGTTCAGGAGTTTGAGAATGTGGAAAATGCAGTTGTTAGATGAAGATCATTTATTCATCAAATATGCCAGTGAAGAGGTTGTGACCTTGAGGGTGGCAGAACCTAACAGCCAGTCCTCATTCTTTGTGATCTACAATATAAGTGAGAGTAAAATATTAGAGGTATATGAGAACACATCAGAAGGATTATTGCAATTATTTGAGAACTACTGTGATTGCTTTAGAAATGCAAGATTATGTGCAGATTCCCAATTCACTTGCTCCCCATCAAATAATCTTTATGCTAGATTGGCACAGCAAAGGTTTAAGCAGACTATAGTCAGAGCCATATATGGAGGACGCACTGAAGCTACAAAAAGGATTTTGGCTCAACTACCTATAAGTGCCCAGTCTTACAGTGGGTCACCATATTTGGATTTGGGCCTGTTTAGTTATGATGACAAATGGGTCTCTGTTATGGAGAGACCTAAAGCTTATGGAGAGTACCCTATTCGGTAAGAACTACAAACTTTAATTACTTTGATTGCTTGAAAACGTTTTACGTTGTCTTAATGGAGCGTTATTAATTATGTGAGTTGTTTGACCAAATTAAATGTCACCAATACTGTCGGTGGCAACCCCTCTTTCCACCATGTGAGTTTGGATGAGACTTGATAAATATCACGAATTTTATTCCATAACAGTGTACAATTCCTAAAAAACTGGTTTCAATAAAGTAGACTATGTTTTTCGCTCTTCTAAAATATTTCAGAAACTTACACAACAATACTTATGCATACACCACAAAATACAGTGAAAACAATCAAGATTTTTTTAAAATAAATATAACGCTCAGTTAGCTGAATTCGGACGCAAGCGATCTTATCCAGAGCTGCGTTATGCGGTAGTGCGATAAAGCGTTACTATGTAGTACTCAGTTTTAAATGTCGTGCGATAAAAACGCATCTGTATGCAAGTAATCAGTACGCATTATCGCATCGCATCTATCGATAATATCGCATAACACTATGCGATATTATCGATAGATTAAAAGGCGTCTCTGGGGGAATTCCAGAGAATACGAAAATCGAGATTGGTGTACTTACAAAAAAGTGGTGCTAAAGCTCTTTTGCACTTATGATAGTTGTTTCTTTAATAATTCTCAGAATGGTAAAACAACTTAAACTCTTCCATTGGTTTCAGATTTTACGCTCGAGACTCTGGTCTTCTCAAGTTCAAGATTTACGCGGGAGTTCTAGGGCAGTCAGTGCCGGCCAGCGCCCGAAGACTGGTAGCTTTCACCTTCCATCCCACAGACCCGTTCGCTATCAGCGTACAGAGAACCAATTCAGAATATATTGTCAACTTTCATATTAGAAATGCTGTTTTCAGCTGCTGAACTGAATTAAGCTTATTTTTGGATAGATGTTTTAATTTTTTAATTTATGAATAGTAGTAGTAATACGCATTTCTTTTTTAAAAGGGTTAACAGTCCCGGAGTAGATTAAAATTCACTTTAGGCGTCCCGCAAGGACCATGTTGGGATCTATTAATTTTTACTATATAAAAATGTTTAGTAGGTACTTTGTTTTTAGTATATATGTAAATAACAATCCCTTTTATCTCGACTCTAAAGCATGTGAATTTTTGATATAATTTGCAGGCAATTGTAAGATAGAATATAGGTGTATGGAATAATATTTGTGATTTTTATAAATAATAATTTTTGATATAATTATATAAAGTGATAAGTTCCAAACTTATAAACTTTTCTCATTATCTAAATTTCTTAAAACTCAGTTTTGTAGAACTAGCGTAGTTTGTTGTAATTTTTAACAGTGACGAATTATTGACAGAATGTTCATTGAAAACGATAAAAAATAGAGTTATATATAGAGTAGAGAGAGAGTATAGAGTTTGATATGTTTGAGTAGGTATACGAAAGAAAGAAATTTTTAGCTACAACCAATCACACATACAAGATCTTAAAACTATTAACATATTCGGGGTTAATAGAGCAAAAAAAATATTTTACCCGCCTTGTTCTTGTTTGCAGTCTTTACTCTATGATTTGCAGAGTACCCTTGTCAAAAGATTGAATATGAATACGCCAATCAAACCTTTACTTTTGACTATGACAATTCACATAGACGACATAGGTACGATTCTCGCAACGTTTATGACAAAGAGTAACTATAAAGCTAATATTTTTGCACAACAATGGGTGCAACAATGCATTTCATTCAATAATTCATAATATTACCTAGGATCCGTACAAACCATCCTTTCTTTATACAATGCAATAAGAACCACGAACTATGCAGTTCTGTCAGCCAGGATACGCGTGTACAGGACCCCCATGCACCACACGTGAGTAAAACTAACATTAATTACCAACGAATTGCTTACCTACCTACCTAGATATTCAGAATCTTGAAATTCCAAGTGGGTTCGACTCAGTCTCGTAACGGACTTATGAGGTGAACTCCAATTGTTATGCGAGTTAGTTGAGTTCTAAGTTAACATTTGGCGTAGCTCGCATTGCTAACGCAAACTGCGTTAGCAATGCGAGCTACGCCAAATATACAATTCATACCTACAATAGGTTGTGACTGCAAACTTTGCTATGTTAGTTTTTCATACTACCTATGTAGAATGATAAACTGCGTCAGCTATGCGAGCTTAACTAAACTAAGTTAGCTTGGCTTTCGTCTGAAACCCGAATTTGCGTTATAATCGTTTCAGAAATATGTGCAGTAGCTCACCTAGCTTTATAATTGAGTAGGTGTAGAGAGAACCGATCGACAAGTCCCCAGAAGATTCGAAACGCAGTGTTACATGGTGCCTGCTGCGGCTCCTTTCCGAGAGATGTCATCTCCATACTTCGATCGAAGCCTTATGTTCGCGGACTGTAAGGTTCATGATCTTGCTGAGGTTTCTTCCCCTCAAGTTCTTCGAAGATATTAACACTTTCATGGCGTTAGACAAAGATGTCCATCTACACCAGCAGCGCTCGCTCGGTGGCGTGCGGCGAAGGCGGTGGCGCGCCGGGGCGGCGCCCCGTTGCCCCCTGCATTAACATCTCCCAGGCTGGGTAGTGTGTCCTTGATGTCTATAGGCTGCGATAACGCTTTCCATCAGGCGCGGGCGGTCCGCATGCCTATTCCACCTTTGTGATCAATTGGTCTTGAAAGACTTAATTCATTATTGGTTTCGTCCGTTTTCGAACTCGAATTTGAACCTTTTCCGTCGCGTGTGTGGAATAACGCGTTGTTGACGGATGTGCAGCTCAAGTATTAGCAAGCTAAAGTGGCAGTGGGCCGGCGATGTGGGATGACGATCTGCGAAAGACTGCAGGCAGTTGCTGGATACGGCAAGCTGAAGACTAGCTTATGGCTTGGGCACTATGGCGCTCATTAGGGGAGGCCTATGTCCAACAGTGGACTATGTCCAACGTGGAATATACAGGGTGTCCGGTAATTAATGGATAACCCCGCAGGTACTTCTTCTGCGGGGCATCACGGCCACTCAGGATTTTTTTTATATAAAATCTATATGCATTTTTTTTTAGTACAAAATTTGATACCTTTGTTCACGTTATTGGGCACTACGACTAAAAATTCAATAATAAACGAATTTATTTTCTCTGGGAAAAACCGTGAATAATTGCCACCGCGCATTACAAAATATTTCTAGCTGCAACTGTTTGTTTTTCTTAAATACTTTAAAATTAAAATTAGATTATGATAAAGTTGAGCACCTGTGGTATTAAAGACTTATGCAGAATGCAGACCTAGGTGGCCCATAGTTTACCATAGAGTCCAAACCACATGCACTTGCAGGGTTTGGCGTTAACCGTACCAACTACTAAAACTATATCTTCTTTCAGCCTATATGTTACATGGGCACCCAGAAATATTAGGTGAAGGCAACATAGCATCCGTTGTGGCACCTAACGGGAATATGCAGCTAGTGTTTGTACCCACATCGCAATGGTTGAGGCCTTTACCATACCAGTCCCCCCAGAACACAAACAACGCCAACTGGAATCCCACAGTTGCTTGGATCATCCGAAGCGTTTTAAGCCCGTGAGTTTTCAGTACCTTATTTATTCGCTTAACTATGACAACGTTATCGTCGCAGATTCGTCACGTAGAAACCTAAAAAAACTCCAGATAGTGCATGCATTGCAATTTTTACGGGGAGAAATGATAGACTATTTTCAACCTTGACACTTTAGACGTGCGTCCCTCCATCCATTCTCATCTTTACCCTAACTTCTATGTTCATTACGACCGACGACATATGACAATGCAAATGTCATTGTGAAGTTATTCGTTTAGCAAAATAGGATCTCATGGCGATATCTTACCTACCATAGTCTACTGTTATATGTTCTAGATAGCTTTATATAATGAACCTGCGCTGATACGAAGGTATTTTTCAGAGTTCAACCTTCGTTCTACCAACAGCCCCAGACCTATTTCCAGTCAGATCAAAACTACCCACATTCTCAGTTCTGTCCAGCGCCAATCCTCCCTCCTTCTGGACCTTTCGAACTAAAGGTACCTACTGGAAGGAGTACTTACCCATAACAATAGTCTTGGTTTGAGTCATCACCAGCGGCAGGTAAGTTCTGTAGTGTTTCAAAAAGATACGGTACGATATGATTTCAGTTCCACAACGATATCTGCACATCTACGTCGGACATCCTTTACTTCTATCCTAATTTGAGAACATATGAAACAATGTGCTTAGCAAATCTCAGAAAATGCCCTTCAGTGCGGCTCGTAGTACCTCCCCCGTCGAGGGACTATATCAACGAAGCGACTAGTCTAAGATCATACGACTTGGAACCTATGGATACAGTCAAAACAATGAGCGTGTCGTCAACATCAGCATCGAGTCTTGATATGTCCGACGATGGAGATTGTGCTTGTCGCCAGAAACATAAGAAAAAGAGAAGAACCAACAATAAATGTGCATGCAAAGCAGTGATGAACAAAAGAAAAATTTATGATATCACCTGTGATTGCAGAGAAGAGATGAATAAGAGAAAACCCAAGAAAACTATCTGTGAATGCAAAGAAGCGATGAATAAGAGAAAATCTAATGAAATTATCTGTGAATGCAAAGAAGCGATAAATAAGAGGAAATCTAATGAAATTATCTGTGAATGCAAAGCAGCGATGAGTAAGATAAAAACTAAGAAGAATAACAACACATGTGAATGTAAAAGTGAGGCAGATAAAGGAATTGCTACATTCGCTGATCAAGCAAGTGATTGTCTGGGTGTGAAAGGTCGCAAAACTCAAACTCCCTGTCAAAATGCCTGCAATACTCAAACCAGCACCATTATACCACTAAAAAAGGTTACACGCGGCAACAGTTCCCACTGCTCAATTAGAAGCACCAGCGTCATTAGCGGTTGTAAAAATTGTTGTAGTGATTAAAACATTAAAGAAAACTATGTTAATGTTGTGGCTATTTATATTTTGTTATTCAGTTTATTCCTTAAATTACATACATTTATATTTACAAAAAATAGTACAATAAACATAACAAAATGAAATTTCGTATTCTTATGCTCATTTGCACCAGTTTTACGCGCTTCAAAAAATTTTTATGTAAGCTAATGTGTTGGTGCAAACCAGAATAACCTCGTAATCGATCACTGAATACAACTGCGTACACACTTTAGCTCAAACATTCATTGATATTTACTTTTATAGACTAGTAAATAGTTTTTGTGTAGGAGCAGTGATTTTTATTCGTGTAAATAAAATTAATAAAAAAAAAAACGAATAGGAAGACATTGGTGCGAAAACCAAAAGTAAGCTCTTTTACTTCCAAACAAACCTTTGGTGTAAAACAAACCACCTTCATTTGAATCGCTTCTGTAAATATTTCTTTTTACAATTTACAGGTCATAAATAAAAACGATTTAACACTTAAAACTAGCATTGCATAAGATTAGTTAAACGATTGGACACAAATTCCTTTCATAATAGTAGTCTTTGAACCAAGTCTCTTCTGCATTTATTTTGTTGGTAATAAAGACTTGAATATGTACAGAATATAAATAATATACCTAGTAATAAACATTCTTCCTAAACGAATACACAAATAAAATTGTAAACAGAAGATAATTTTACTAATTCTACTTATTACAAAAAACTGGACAATTTGACACCATTATGAGATTCAAAATTTTAAAAATATTTTGTCATTTTTATCCCAAACAGTATATATTACATTACATAAAACAATGTCACATACATAAGTGCGAATTATGAGAATGCATGTGATTGATTGATGTGTATAAGATAGAATTTACGAAATATTGAGTTAATACGAATCATCAATCCTACATTATATTTATAGCACACAACCTTGGCTTTAACTTGTTTCAGTTTCCTTATTATGGCTTAGCATTATCCTATAAGCTAATAAGAACAGGAAATTATTTCATTTAGATAAACTGCTAACAAAAGCACAGATTTTTTTTGAATACATTTAAAAGTGGAACAGGCTTCTATCTATCGACGCAGAGATTTATGCAATACTAATCAATGTACTTGCTTAAAATCTCCGCTCCGATGCATCGCTCTGCGTCAATGGACAGGTAGCGTAAATGGGTAATATTATGTGTTCCGCTAATGCGGTTCTCAAACCCACCTTCGCGAGTTATCTTACTCAAGTTTAGCTGCATATAAATTTCTTCGTCACAACTCATTAATACAAAAAATCAACCCTTTAGAGTGCATTATATCATCAGAGTTGTATGTAAATCAATCCACTTAGCTTGCAATACATGTGCGAGTAGTATTAGGATACAACAATAATACAAACAATATGTTGACTAGACAGTACCATTGATAGTACCGAGTTACCGACGCGGGACCCTTGCGGTCGCTTGGATGTCGGCAACATTCATTACTTTAGGCCACGTATACACCGCCTCGGAGCTTCGAGTGGTTAGGAGCATAAGATTCTTAATGGCTATGTAAATAGCATTTTGAAATGCATTAGTAAAAATAGATAAAGGTCGTACAAAATAAAATCTGTGCTAATTCCATTAGGTTAAGATAACTATGATACTCATTACGATAGGAATAGAACGCTAGGAAGGCAGGTGTACCACTCGAAGCTCCGAGATTATAATCTGACATACACTCGTATAATAAACACACCAAACATCACACATACATAATTAAAATTACGTTATAGCGAGGGTGTGGCATCGAACATATTAAAATAATTTAGTACTTACATTATTGTAATCTTTTACTATGTAAAACTATAGTTCTCAACCTTCACAGCACTTTCAACTATATGAATGTAAAATACACTTTTCTGAGTTCACAGTTCATCACACTATTTTATCTGGAGCAGCTCACTGAAACAAAAACGATATCGAAATTATTTGTTGAATTGCAATTTATCTTCGAGCAAGATTCGTTAGGTTAGTTTAGACAAGTTCCTCTTGGCAGGCCTGTGTAAGAACTTGAATATGGCCTGAAAGTGGATGGCTGTTTTGCCAAGAGGAACTTGTCAATTATTCATTAAAAACATGCATAAAATTATTGCCATTATTACGCTTGGTAGGCGATCACCAATCGCAGTAGTGTTAAAAATACACAGGTTTAGGTGTGGAAGTAATCCTATGTCCGAATTTGGGCTCGATACATTATGCGCTGTTTTTTCTAGCATAGCCAGCCTAACTCGTCCAGAAGCGCAATCTTCCTGGAGTCTTCACATGCATCGCATAATAACCTCGACAAGTTGAGGATTTCTGTTCGTTGAAGGAAAAAGGAAGCTTCTGTCCTTCATTTCGTAGATTCCTATAGTCGCGTCTTACAACATCCACGGGCTGAGTTGAGATGCGCACACATGTACTACACACATGTCATTTATATATAGAAACAAATAATGCTATGAACAATTCACACAGCATCATCTAAGCTTTAAGCTAAGCAGAGCTTGTGTTATGGATACTATATGACTGATATACATAGTACAATACATTACATAGATATTTTTTATTATTCATAGAAAACGACCAGAACACCCGGAACAAATGTCGGCAGATCCTACAAATATTTTTCCCGAGGCGGGAATCGAACCCGCAACCTCCTGCGTCGCAGGCGGGATTCGCCCATCGCGCACAGAGGTCGTGACATACTGCGAATTTACCTTAATTTCGGCCACAACGGCAAGTCTCAACGCACACGCAACAACAGCCCTTCCGTTGATGCTAGCTGCCGTGGCTTAGAGCCGCACATCATCTGTTACCTGGTGGTTAGGCGGGAGCGTGGGCTGCGGCATGGCGCGCGCCTGGTCGCGCATGACGGCGAGTCTCGCGCGCGTGCTGGCGAAGGTGGGCCGCTGCGCCGGGTCCGTGTGCCAGGCCGCGCGCATCACCTCGTACGACACCGCGGGGCAGCCTTCAGGGGACTCCATGCGGTAGCCGCGCTCCACGTGACGAACCACCTCGGCTAGCGGCTGGGGATCACACGTAGTGTTTGTTTGTTTATTTATTTCCACCGTAGGTACACATGTTACACTTCATGTCGTTAACTATAAATTTTAAAAGTTATATTACAATTATTATAAACACTATATATTAAATATATTATATTAAAACCACACACTATTTTGACATAGGAAACACCATAGCGGATTGTGCAAAGAAATTGTGCAGACATACATGCCTTCTTTAAAAATTAAATAAAAAGATCAAGCATTATGGATTCTTTTTCTGTAAAATGTGTAGTTAAACTATAATCGATACTTACGATTCTGGGGTACGGGACTCTTCCGAAGGAGTAGATTTCCCACAAGAGGATTCCGAAACTCCACATATCAGACTTATTTGAAAATTTCTGCAAAAAACATACCAAATCAGATAAGATTACCTTCACGACTCAAATCTATTAATTGATGATGCCTATTGTCTGACGGTTGACTAGGCATCGCGCATTAGGGGAGGATTAAGTCCAGTGGACTGGTGTAGGCTGCTGATGAAAGTACTTACGGTGTGCTTGAGTGCTTCTGGCGCTGTCCACTTGATGGGCAGCTTGGCTTGCAGCCGCGCCGCTTCTACAGGATCGTCCAACTGATGCTCTGGCCGCGCTAGACCGAAATCTGCCACCTGGTGAGCAAAACAAAAAATATAATCTAGATGAAATAAGTGCACTGGCGTTCCGCCCCATAAGATCGACGATGGATATCCGTTGTGTGTGTAGGACTAGCTTCATATATTTCACATCAAAAATGTTTCACAAATCATGGTCAAAATGCGAACGGCCCTATTGATTACGTAAAAATATAAACTGACTAGGATTCTTATAACTTTACGAGTTTTACTACCCTACGGTAACAGATACATACTTACTAATGAGGTTCCATATGAATGGTTCCATGGTCACCTACCTTAGCAGTGCCTTCAGCAGATATGAGCACATTCCGCGCCGCCAAATCCCGATGCACGATGCGCGCTCGCTCTAAATACTCCATCCCGCAACACGCATCACTAGAAATGAACAGAATATTTGAATAAAGTTCATATTAGCTTGATACAACATTCTGATACCGAATCTTCATAATCAAAGGCCAGTCTAAGCAAATAAATCATTGTAAAATGTCCATATGAATTCTGTAAACTTGAGTACAAATAGGTACTATGTACCAGTGGCTATCTTCGTTAAAACGTTTTTAACCCTGAATACTCAAACGTTAATTATTAAATCATTAGAGTTAGCGTTTGAGTATTCGGTGACATATCGTGACTGTTTATAAGTGTAAAACGTTTCAAAACGTAATATTTATGTGTACTGTTTCTACCCGCGCAATAAATAGCGTCTCTAGTGTATTGTGGTACTCACTAGGCGAAGTTGATTTGGTCAAGCTGCGTCACATAATGCCTGCCGCGGCTGCGTAGATAGTCCAACAACGATCCTTGCGCGCAATGCTCCGTGACTATACATGTGCTACCCGCCGTGAACACCAGCCCCAATAGCCGGACTAGGTTGTCGTGCTTTACTGATCTGCAATGCGACAAATATTGTTGTAGTAAAACTCGACATGTATTACAGCGAGCACTATTATTTGACTTGCAACTTGGCTGGTTTTAGTGGGGCCTACAACTGTGGGATTCGTGCTAGGTACAGAACGTTATTATTGTTAGCTTACTCTGTCACTCCTATGCTTCCCTCTCATGCTGAGGCTGAGCCATTTTGTTACTGGACTTACACTTCATTCTTCCATCAAGTAAGAAATACGTATAAATCTTTGATATGTTCAAGAAGGGAACATCAACCGTTACGCAAATCAGGAAACGTCCAATTTACTACTTTAAAACTAATGTGACCTAACGAAAACCAAACAAATTTCTTAGTGACGCTAAACCGGTTGGTCATCGTCTCCATTGAGTAAGTTAAGACGTGCCGTCATCGTTTTTAGTCATTAACTTAAGTAACCTTGAAATGAACTTACGCCATAATACTAGCTTCCGCTCTAAACTTGCTGGCCGCTGATTGGTCTTTCAGTATCTTTACAGCGACTTTCTTTCCACTCAAAATTCCGAGCATCACATCTCCGAACTCCCCTTTGCCGATGTTCTCTCCGATTTCTAGATCTCGCTCATCAATTTTCCAACCTGAAAAAAGAAATAATTAACTATCGATGGCAATTTAACAACATTTAACACGATAAAGCCCAAATCGCAAAGTTAGTGTCGCAAAATTCCGGTGATGTCGTGGCGGTCGCGGCGTGAAGCTTATTTCACACCTGAAAAGCAGTGTGTAGTTGGCCAAGCACGGGATTGTTCTTTAGGGTAGAAGAGACAATCATGACATCGCATCGTCATACATTATCGAAGTTAAAGGAATTAATTTCAAATAATTTACGCAATTGATGACAAAAAGTGGTGTAATTTTGAACCGACTTCAAAAAAGGAGGAGGATCTCAATCCGCCTGTTTAATTTTTTAGGTTTCTTACCTCTTAACTTTCGACTGGATGAACCGATTTTGATGATTTTATTATTTGAAAGCTGGTGCTTCCTGTGCGGTCCCATTTCAATTTAGTCCAGTTCTGACAATGGCATCCATGAGAAAACCATATACAGTCTTAATTTTCCATTAAGTATGTGCACGACAAATGGACGAGCAACTCAATATCACGCCAACCGACTTCGATGATTATATTTTTAAAACTAAGTTTTAAACCCATTTTCATTATTTAGGTTTTGAAGTCAGTTTATAGTTTTTAAAACACGCCAAATTATTCTCCATTCGACCCTGGACAATAATCCCCGTGCTTGCTCTGCTGACGAGGAAATTTTAGTAGAGGATGGTGGTACTAACGTGCGTCTACGAAGTTCTGCGAGGCTTGCGAGCTGTCGGTCTGGTCGGCGGGTGGCTGCGCGGCGTACGTGTGCTGGAAGTGTGACGCGGGCACGCTCGGCGTCGGCGGGTACGGAGGCGGTTGCTGAAACAAACACGTTTCATTTTATTTGATTTATTTATTGATTTGACCAACATAGTAAAAATAAAACTACCTTTGAGTTAAATTCATTAAAATCATGTCAGCTGTCAATATAAATTATAGGCGAAGACAGCATGCATAAAACAATCATGAGCGAATAACATATGAATACAGAACCTGAGTTATATTATACTAGCCCGGAATATATTTTACAACTGACTCATAAAAAACCTAAACCACTTCCAGATAACCTAGGAAGTTGAGCATGAAGGTAGATCATCAAACTTCATTAGAGAAAAAAATCGGAAAACAAAAATTTCTTATTTGAGGTACCATTATCGGCGCTATTGATAGATGTATTTATCATCTATAGGTATTGATTTTTGTGCTGTTATTTGTTATGTCTTAAGTAGAATAAGAATTTATTTATTTATTTAAAAAAATTTAAATGTTATTCTACTGCAAGTTACCTGAGGATGAGGTGGGTAAGGCGGTTGTAGAACACCATTATTGTTGGCTCCATTCGGCGCTGATTTAGGCAAACATCTAACCAGCTTCGTGCATAAGCCATCCGCGTCTTTTATATAATGCTGAAACATAAATAGACAAAGCTTAGACAAACCAGCCGCTCACATTTAGTGCCTAGTGATTTTTTTGTACATTGCAGCAAAATTTGTCCGTTTTATTAGGATCGTAGAGAAAAGTCAAAAGTTAAAATCATTTATTCTTTAGGCTTACAAAATAAGCACTTAGACAAGTCATATTTAATACATTAAATAATTATGAAATAATAAAATCAATTATTGCCAATCCATTTCTTAATCTAAACTAATATTAAATACAAAAAAGAAATTTCTTATCAAGCAAAGGGAGTATATTCAGCATGGTGCTGCATGCCAAGACATGCGGCGCTGCTGGTTTAAAAAAAAAAAAAAAATTTTGATGTGGGCTATCGAGTGTCCGAAGCGAACAAATATTTTAATGGCAGCTTTCACTTGAACCACACAGTACACCAAAATCTTAGGTGGTTTGGCTGAATGGGTTCTTGAGCATATAATTTTATTATTATTTATTGATAGGAGTTTACAGTATACACCAAAACACTCACTATTCTATGCTACTATTGAACTATGTATTGTACTATCATATTTGTTGATATTTATCAAATGGAATTTGAATCAACATTTTGATTGATATGCTAGTGAAATGGGCTCTGATCAGCCTGTTTCACAAATATTATGATAAAACAATTATTATGAGACCAAAACGGTCTTGGGGTTTTTAAAATATGGTAGTCCAAAACGGGATTGGTAAATTTGATATCTATCCGATTTATTAAGTGGAAGGGCTATTCGTGTACTACTTAAAAATGTTTTTTTTTTCTTCTGATGAATAAAAGAGAATTGGGAGCTTACGTCAATCAATTCCGGCATGTTATCGAAGAATTCCTCGTCGTCTATCGTGAGACGTTTGACGTTGTTGTCCGTCGCCCATTTAACCCTGAAACAAAAACAATTTTACTGTTAAAATAAACTTCTATCGGCAAATCGTGTTCCCTCGTGTCACACAGCTTACGGCGTCAAAAACAAAATGCCTGATCTCATATGCTCTCAGATGCCGTCAAGGGAGTTATGACGCCCTTGACTGCATCCAGCATCTACCTGCAGTCTATAGCAGGACGTCATCCCATCTGGTCGGAGGGCGTCCTACACTACGTTTACCGAGTCGTCTCCATTCAACTCTCATCACGTACCGGTAATGCTCGACGCGGCCTCTGAACCGCACGCACAGCGTATGGTCCCCGGGGAAGTTGGTGCTCTCGCGAACTAGGAACACGCCGTCTGGCGACGCAGAGAGCAGCGCCTCGGCTCGCTCGCGGGAAATCGCGCCGTGGAGCCAGCTGGAAGAAAAAAAATAAGAACTTACATACATAATCAAGTAAGGTGGCTTTATCTGTTAATCGCCGCCCTGGATATAGTGTGATATCATTGTGGCGAGATAAATCTGTATGACTAACGCAGAACCGTGGGAGTGGCACAAGAATTTGGAGCCCATGTTAACCAACCTAATCATGGTGTCTAAGGCCCTTATTATGAAAGCTTGCTCAGTCTTGCTCGATCTATGCTTGAGTAACGCTTTTCTATAGAATAGAAAAAACATTTATTTAGACACAGGTACAAAATAAAGGCATAGAATAAAGGCAAATAAAGTAGTTTATCATGGGGGTAAGTGACACAAATTGGCATACAAGTACACGTCACTCAAGCGTAGAGCTACGACTGAGCAAGCTTTCATAATACGGACCTAAGACTGGTTGCGGAAAAAGATTATAAATTAATTGCATCGTGTCCACCCAATCTGGAAGAGATCGCTCTTAGCGATATGGCCGCTCATTGTGCAACTATGTTATATATTTTTTCCTGTATTTTTTTTTGTTTTCTTGGTGTGCTATAAAGTGTTTTGTATTGTATTAACTCTGTAAAAACACAACTCGAAATCTTGGGGTTCTAAATTGGTTAGTGATTTGATGAAGGCTTTGTTAATTTATTAATAAATGAACACCAGCTTTGAATATTTAACTAGCGGTTCAATGTTTCCGAATGTGAGTCTAATGAGGCTATTTTGGTACCGAACCTAAAATCTAGCTAAGATAGGATAGGAATGTAAACCGAAAGTGCTATTGCATAATATTTCCATAATTCATAAGCATAACACACCTTCTCGCCATGACTCAGACGATATTCTACTTCCTACTCCGCTAATAAACATAACTAGCAACCTTGCGTATAACCCTACGATTCTAAAGAAGAAAATTCATATGATAGGTACGACTTTTGTCAAATATTCATGCAATGGTGATTCAGGAGTTGCCAACTAATTTGACAGGACTAAATATGATGCCATCTTTTTTATTTCGATCGCTGACACTTCACAATTTTTCATTATCATCATATAAATTGATGATTCTTTGTTAATGGCAACTGTGTCTGGTTGGTCATTTTTCTGCCAGTGTCAAGTAACGGAAAAGAATTGTAAATTATCTGAGTTATCAAATTATGAAGATTTTTTGATATTTTCACCAGAGCCTAGTTTGTTATCTAGCAGGGTGGTTGGCTTGGAAGACGAGTTGTTGGAGTCCCCCTTACACCCCCATCATTAAATTAGTCAAGTTTAGTTTTGGCGACAACAGAATTGACAGTAATATGCCCTCATAATTTCACAATTATCGACACAACAAAGCAGCCGCACGGAAAAACTGACTAATTGAATACGATCGGAGTACACTTTTGTATTAATACGGTACCCAAGGCACATTAGCCCTGCCATCTATCATTACGTTAAACAAAGGAAAAATAAAAAAAAAATTGGGCATTTTGTGATACCTATTGTAAGCTATTTTTAATATCTTTGAAATAGTTTTATTTTGTAAAGTTTAGGTAGAGATGCGAAAATAGAGTTTGGTGGCCACCTAGGCGAACTGCGTATCTACTATACAACTATAGAAAATAAAACTAGTTGCCAGCTAGTTGAGCATTAATGAGAAACAAGCAAACATGTGTAAAAAAGCTAGTGTCCAATAAATAAAGGCGCCATTTCTCCAAGCGCCATTAGCGAGCGAACGTGACCTTTCCCTCCATTGTGCAAAGCGGACGGAAGTCTTTTGCTGCCGGCTCGCAAATGGAAGGTACGGCCAATATAACGGAGCTTCTCACCTAATTGCAATATCAGGCTATCATATTCAAATCAAGTTCGTTATTATTCGCGTCACAAATAACATAGTCATATGTAGATGACTGACGGCTACTTATTACCCCGGGCTCTACCTGAAAACTAGTGCGTAGCTTTGGGCTAAGCCGAATTCTACACATGCTGAGGTGGGGGGACTTTTATTCTATTTTTATGTTCATTTCTCTAGTTACTTCTATGTTTTTTAAACAGTTTTAATTTTAGATTAAGTATCTAGTCTGTATGTAGTATGGGTAAAAATAAATATGTGACGTACAACAATAAATAAAACTGAAGCGCCTGTTTGTATTGTCAAAAAATAGTTATGTATTTAATACATATGAATTATATCAAGAAACCATTTTTTTTTATTTGTTGACAAAAAGCTGATCTTTGTTATAACAGTCACTTTTATTTTCGAAAAATAACTGAAAGAACGTTAAGAAAAACCATGAAAATCTGAATTTAACGCGGGCACAGCTAGTAAACAAATAATAACGTAGTCTTAGTCATGGCTCAACTCAGTATGAACATAGGTATACAATTCTATGCCTAGAACAGGAAAATCCATGACAAATTGTGGTTATGAGGTTACTTCCAATGATAATGGGGACAATGGAGGACACTTTAATGGTTGTTATAAATTTTATTAATTACATTGTTTGTATGTATTATTTTCTCCTTATAAAATAAAAATAATTAATGTAAGTTGAAGATAATTTCGACTGTAATTAAAAAACTAAACACCTATGTCGAATCTGTTAATTTTACACTGTTTTTAAGTTTTGCGGGACGAATACTAATCTCTTGGGAAGAAACATTGAAACTTTTGGCTCTAAAACTAAACAATATTAAACCTTATGCGCTATTAAGGTCGATGCGAAGATACGAAGTACGAAACACTTCGTAATCTTAAACAATAATATAAAGTTATAGTGAGTTGCTAAGTCATTGACGGTGGTTCTTTTGTTTTTCCAGCTGCTAGATGTCCATTTGTTTACCGTCATCCATTAAAAACAACAAGTAATAACAAAACGTGATACAATCATCATCACCACACTAATATTATAAATGCGAAAGTTTGGATGTCTCCTACCTACCTCTTCACGTCAAAACTACTAAATGGATCGGGCTGAAATTTTGCATAGACGTGGCTCTAAGCCTGGAATCAAACATAGGCTGCTGGGAAACACATATGTACGTACACGGGAGCCAAAAGTTACAAATGTTTATGGGTCTAGAATCAATTCAAAAGTTCAATAAAAAACTATGCAGACACCTATCTAGTACATATTATGGAAATACTTTTGATAGGTGTTTTCGCTCTTCCACAACATAGTTTTTTAAGGCGTAACGCTTTAAAAAAAAATGCAGTACATATCGATTGATGGATAATGTAAACATACTCTTTCTCGTCGACGTCGTCGGCAAATATGGGTGGAATATAAAGTTTCACTTTATGCCGCACATACAAACACTCTGTTATGTCACTCGCCATAGTTCGTCGCTGACTGGGCGCAGAAAGCAAGTCACCCAGTCAGATAATTTCGTAGATAACACTCGCTGAACTTATCACATGTTTTAACAGTTTTAATGATATATTGTTTAGTTGCTTATTGAAAAATAGTCTCTATTCGTTGTAACATAGGGTAGAAATTAGAAATAGGCAGTGTTTTATAAACATTCTTATCGCACTATCACATCAGTTGTTTATAGAAAATGATTAGGTTATAGATATATGTACCTCGTTAATTAATTGGATTATTATGACGCTGAAAAAGTGATTTTTGATTCGTTCTCCGTACAACGAGATTAAAGGTTTGATACGGTACGGGTTCAATTACCTATTATTATTATTGTCAATTTTTCATTTATTCAGTTCCACCGTAGGTACTTACACATGTTACACTTGATGTCGGTCAGTTGTACATAAAAATATTATAACAATTTTAATATAAAACACACATTAATTTTGATATAGGAAACACCATAAGGGATTGTGTTTTAGAAAAAGCAGACAGACATGCCTTGTTTAAAAATTTGATACAACATTCATAGATAATATTTATAATAGTAAAATAATCATAAATTAGAAATACGACATTGCTTTTAATATATGTAAATAATTTAACTATATTACACTAATTATACTATATTAAAACAATAAACCGACTTAAATTCTTGGAAGTAAATATATATAACAATAAATAACTTACGGCTTCTGGTCCATGCTGAGCCTGTTTCCAGCGGGCGGTGGATTCTGGACTGCCGAGCTGATCAGCACGTCACTTGGGCCTTTGGACACAGCTACCGACAAAACAATCATAGATTAATGGGCTGTTATGCCTATATACATTTTAGATTCTAACAGCTTCTTTCTGATTCGAGACAAAAGATCTTGAACGACACTAAAACTAAAACCCAGTAAGCTAACTGACGAGGTAACCACTATAACACCCAATATATTGTATTCCATAGTTATACCATTTATCTACCCATAACACAAGCTCTGCATAGCAACGGGCTAGCTATTTTGAGAAACTACTCCGAGATGTTTTTAGACAACTAGGTACTGAATACAAAATAAATCATATTTCTGAAAAAAAAAAAGGATTTGAAAATGCTATAATATCAATTTCGCTCGATACGTAGATGAACGCTACAATACGGCGCTTTAGAGCGAAGTTGCTATTGGCGTCTGTCATTCCAGATGACTGTTTCACCAATATAAGGACTATGGAGTGATTCACGAGAAAGCTTTATGTGTATAGGTAATTCATAAGGATTTTGTGTGAATTGGCGTTATTAAAGTACTATGGGTTACTCGCACACTGCGCCTTTGAGGCCAAATTTATGGTATTCTTAAGAGCAAAATTATCACTAAATAAACTCAACCATCATACACTACATCCTTAAGGCATTCTTTGAAAAGCCTTCGATGACGAGTTAACACTACTATAGTGTTATCTATATTACTATATTTTCTTAAGGACCTCTACCAAGTGTGTTTTGCATCTACAGAAATCATCACCAAGGAGTTAAGCCCATAGAGCTGTTATGAAATTAAAAAGCAGAAAAAAAACTCCATTGAGGTCATTGTCCTGTAAATAAATTGTTACAGCTGCATCCTACGTGTTATTTTGTTAAGATTATCATGCATGTGGTATGAAATCACTTAACACTGAGGAAAAACACTACAACTACCAGATTTAATGCGGTTATAATAATAAAAGAACAATGGCCACGCACACAACGGAATAAGTACGTAATTATGATTGACCACTGTTATTCGTTATTACGTTTATATATACCCACCGACAACTAAGGGCTCTTTAATATTTTCCTGTCATGCGGATTTCTACCCGCGTCCAGATCAGGTCCGCATGCGGGTTACCCGAAAACTATAATGGCTTTAGCCAATATGCGTTCCGCATGCCTGACTGATAGGAAAAACATATATGAAATTACTCGTTTCTGCCCGCGGCTTCGCACGCGCTGTTTCTATGGAAACGTTTTAAGGTTATTTCTATTATATGGGAACTGATTTATGGGATATTAAGTATGTTTTATTCCGGGCTTGTAACTACCTAAATGCAAAATTTCAGCCCGAACCGTTCCGTAGTTTTTGCGTGAAAGAGTTAATACATACAAACTCTGGCGTTTATAATACTATAAGTAGGATACGTTTCGGGTGGCCCGCGGGCGGAAACCAGCATGACCGAAAATAAAGCTCAAGTCAAGGAAGGAAGAAAATGAACTGATTTAATGACGCATTTAATGACGACATTTGCTTTGGTCATTGGATAAATCGAACGAGTTTGCAGTTTGCCTTATGAAGATATAAATAACTGCAAGAAAAAATCTTAATGTCATATCAAACTGGAAACATGCATTGTTACAATCTAGGTGGCTAGTAATTGGTAATCAAACAGGTTTTAACAATATTTACGACGACTATTAAAAGTATTTTTATATTGAAATATAAATCAGCTTTAATCCTTCATTCGTTTACACAATATTTTACGAATACGTAAGAATTTCAGGAGCTAACTGCACCAAACCTAATTGGATAAGTTAGCGGTGTTCCATAGAGAGGAAGACTCCAGAGAAAAGTATTTTAAAAGAAAACATATCATTAAAAAATTACGTTTTACCGGTTGTCCGGTTCTCGAAATAGTTTATCGTCAAGTAACCCCCAAGTTTCATTTTCAAAGCAATTAGTCAAGTCTGACATTATTTTGTTACTTTTCGGTCGAAATTATGACAAAGTTAAACAATACACTATTGAATATTGATAGAATCGAGCCTGATGACGCGTTTTACCTGTCGATGACGCTTACTGTACGAATTGGCACAATAAATAACAATTAATAGTGGTGTCAATTAGGATGTTGCCACGACTAAGCTAATTTGATAGCGCTTAAAATAGGATGCGAAAGACAAAGTACTGAAGAGGTATATTAAAGGAAGCAAATACCTAAAGCTACCCAGCATTGGTTGACATATGGAGCTGGTATGGTGATGATGAAATATCATGCCCTCCTTATTTCGATATATTAGAAAGAGACGGTATCATTTGGAAATAAGTCAAAAGTACAGAGTGTAATTCTTGTTCAAACTATGTATTAGTAGCCTAAAGTAGACTGGAAAGTCTGTAATATAGGAAACTGTGCTATTCTACTATGTTACACAAATTGTTTGAGAAGATGACGTTATAATACATTAACATACAAAATTATGGAAATTTTTTAAAAATTACCTGTATTTCTTTCAAAGAAGATGACCTTATAATAAATTTAACATACAAAACTACGGAATGAAGTTAAAAATTGCCTTGCATTGTTAGTTCTGTCAAATTAGTTGAGTTATGGAGACATCTAAATTTACACCACTGTATGCTAAGATGTTGTTACATACCCTGCGTAGTTTGAGAGGTGTGCATAGCAGATGAAGGATTGTTAGTGGGAGCTGGAGTCCTCACAGACGATGACATTATCTGAAAGCAGTAAAAGGCGGTGAATACGAAAATCAAAACTGGTATTCACAAGTTGGTCGTATAGAATCCTGAATATTACTGTATTGGGCTGACACGGTATCCATTTTCAGTATGATTATTTTTCATTATAATTGTTTCACGAGTTTAGTTTATGCCATTATTTAATATTTCCTTGAATTGTATTAAAAATTGATTGTCTAATTAGTGTGTTGTGTACTCGGGAGTTTTAGATTTAAGTTTTCCGCACACAATGTATTTTGTTTATAATGGAAATAAATGAATTGAATTACTTTGTGAAAAGGATTTGACTAGATCCGGTAAGTCTTTAATAAGTGTTAATAAGTGTTTCTCTTTAATCCTTGCTCATTTGAAAAGAGTACAGAGAAAATTTCTCACGTTCACTCCAATGAAAATGTTCATACAATTCATAAATCTATAAAATCTCAATCGAAATACTCGCGCAGTATTTCCATTGAGATTTTATAGATAGGTACTTACCGTGTCCACCAGTCAATACAACAAACAAGACTCATTGACATTACATCGTGCGAGATGGGAAAACTTTGGACGCGAAAACTTTCTAGAAATTGAACGCAGTTGAATGGCGAAGCTGACTCCAGAATATTGTTTGGACTAACTTTTCAATTGATAACATTAAATGAGTACACCATTCAATCGCGTTCTCATGTTACTCCTGTGTATACCCTGCGTCTTTATAGATTGACAATGACCTCATCTCTCATGCTGCCCTGCACAGTTCGAATCCGATCTGAGCGGGACACCATTAGAGATCGAACGTCATTCTCAATCCCACTATTATTTATGTACGTCAGTTATACAAGAGTAAAAGGGTATACATATAATAAATGGCATCGAGCTGAGCACTACGGCCCGTACCATAGGAGTAGTCATCTGTGTTATATTCACCATAAGAATGATCTCTTAAGCCAGTACATCTCCGCCGCGAAATCATAGCAGCGGAACCGCAGTAGTTTCGCCATGACTGTTACTTTGTAACTCAAGCAAAACGACCTGCTTTATTCTAACGCATATATTTGACTGTGATTCTATCTCTTTCCCGCGCGATTCCGCCGATCTGCTTGCCGACATCCTCCGCTCGGTTCGCAATTTCGCTGCAATACCGCGTTTGTTTCGCATGTATCTTGTGGCAGTCGACAACTGTTTTTTTTCTACTCAAACGACGACGACGACGACCAATGTAGTAATGCTACTATGATTTCATGGCAGCGATGTACCGGCTTTCAACATTTTGGTGAATGGTGAATATAACACAGATTTTAATATGCGAATATGTACTATAGTAGGACTCACATTATGTGAAATGGAATTCTGCGCGGTGGGCGAGAGAGGCGCGTGCGGCCCATTACTGCCGCTCAAAACACCTCCACACTGGAACAACGTTCGATTTTAGCACAAATAACCCTTAAACTAAATTTTTTGCTATATAGACACACTTATTATATTACACATCTGCCTCCGCTGAATCAATCTTTACCTTTGATTTGATTGTGTATTACTTTCTAAGTATCGTGAGAAATTATCAGCGCTCGAGAAACTTGTCTTTGTGAATTTGATCTCTATCTACCTAGGGTTGGGTGTTACTTTACTCTACGCGTGGGCAAATCTTAAACAATGAACTACAAATCATATTTTAATCTCGTCACGTTTACAGAGTGGCGTAAAACCACAGAGTAATTGGTGTTTATGTAGCTGCCGTTGGTTGAGTTCGATCAGGTTTGAATAAGATCCTATCTCAGCTTTGCTTCTGCGTGATTTGAATATACTATGGTGTGTACAAAACCACAAAGGAATATAAATTGAATGACGTGGTTTAGTCGCGCCGACTCCGACTCCTGGATGACACTTAGTGAGATAAAGTAGGTTTTAAGAGGCACCATGTCGTCAATTAATATGAGGTTATTCTGCACTGCTTAGGTTAACCATTGGATTTGATTATCTTTCTCTGATCACAGTGATCAGATCAAGTTACGTTACTTTCAGTGAATGGAAGGAATTGGATTAGAATAGGAATAAAGGGAATAAAGGATGGGATTGCTCGGCTAGTAAATGCAATTTAGCTCTACGCCGTATTGTGAAATTTGTTTTCAGTTTCTCTACTTTCGAATTTAGTTCAGTTTTCTTATATCAGGGAAAGTTAATCTGGGTTCGAAAATAGTTGCGCATTTTGAAACCTAATTATGTATATTAGAAAAAAAATCTTTTTCGTTAGTCCAAACAGGGTCCATGAAATTATTGACGTACGAGTAGTAGTAGTAGGTATCTAGCGAAGTCCACACGACTCATCTTCGGAATAGGTGGTCTTGAGAGAAGGTGCAATGAATATTTATTATGTCGCTGCAAGATGCACAGTGCTTTCGCTTCGGCGAAACAGAGTGGGAACGAGCAAATCATACTGAAACGTCTACTTTTCCAATACCTAATAATGATGACAGAGGAAATAGTTAACGCCACAAGACAAGAGCTTGCAGCAGATTACCTGTGTGCTGGACGTACTACATCAAAGCTACATAACCGAACACTACATAAATGACGAAAAGTATGCGAGGAATAGCGACGGATTGTAAGATATGCCAGTTTCTTAATTTAATTTCAATTTAATGCGATATACAAAAGTGGAAACTAAAACAGTATGATTTGACTAAGATGTTATGTTATAATATTTACCGGCAGCTGATGGGGCGGTAATGCGCGCTTGAGCCTCGCCGGGGCGGTGGGCGCGGGCGCGGCCGACGCAGAGTACCAGCCGCAGGGGCCCACGCCCTGAGCACCCCCGTGCACACCGTGCTACAACAAAACATTCATTCAAACCAGTTGCACCCCAAATCTCAGATCTAGGAATATTAAATAATAGAGACAAAATTTTTGTCTCTCAAAATATAACCGGAGCTTGATTTTTGAATCGCCTTCAATGACTTTTATTCAGAGCTGTTTTGCTAGACGGATGTCACAGTTTGGCACAAGCAGCTGAAAATTCTCACGAAAATCAGTAGCAATAGAGCCACATACAGCGCTTGAAGTGCTAAGCGATACAAAAATCGAAAAATCTCTATCAGCCCGCTGGTTGTGATGCGAGTCGATATTCCCTCTGGTGCCGCGTGACATAAAATACTTAAAATCGAATAAAGTAACTGACGCACCGCCACGATTATATTCTAGAACTTAAATAGACGCGAATCAAGGCCCGTTTAAATTAAAATAAAAGGTCGTCTTATTCAAGGCCTTTTTCCACTCGACGAGGCGGGGTGTGTGATGGCCAGGAATTTACGCTTATCAAGGTTTCATCGGCATCTGTTCATCGTCAGTCTGGTCCGTGATCTTAAGCTTGCTCTTCAGCAAAGTGCCTTCCCTACTAGCAGTTATTTTTGTTTACTCAAGGGACGCATGGCTTGCTTCCTATAATGACCATGGCATTACCATCATAGTTCTAACAGCTTCTTAACGTGTAAGGCCTTTCTCTAGCACTCTATTTTAGAGAGTTTTAATATAAAATATGCATTTTACACCATAAAATGCATTTTCTGTTTTATTTCAAGTAATTTCTGCCTTTTCTATCCGAAAACGTTTAACTTTTAACAACTCTAGCAGATGATAGGAGTTGAATAAAAAGTCTCGTTTTATCGTGTTTTCTTCGCTTACATACCGCCATTTACCTCGATCGAGCACCACTAATGACACTTGCAGTCTATTTTCAATGCCTAGACTGAATGCTTGTCGTGACGGCAACAACCACAAGATGACATTCGTGAAGACGAGTCATGATCATAACGCGAAGTATCGATGGAAAGCCAGCCGCAGACCACTCATATCGAGGACAAGGATTAAGGGCAATTCATTTGCTCTACTTGTTCTCTATTGAAATTATTTCAAAGTGTAGCTAGATTTTATCAGAATTCTACGGGCTGAGTTAACGATCCATTGAAATGCGTAACCTTGGCGCTACGCCAATTTCATGATGCAGGTAAATACGCATGCATTCTATTATTTCATTTCAATATTAAACAGCTTTTTTAGTCTTGTGCAAGGCCACACAGTTTGAATGTCAGATTTGAGCATTAAATTATACTGTTTGTATCAAATCTGTAACATACACAATAAAGTTTCACGAGAAAATTAGACGGGCTATCCCGATATATAATAGTCAAATGTAATGAGTAATTTCAGACCTAACTACAATGAGATCTTGATTAGGTAGAGAGATAGATGATAGATACCATTACAATGGCAATTGTGATAAAATGTTTTGACTTTATCTAATAATATTGCCACTGGCAATAGTATTCTGCTAATTAGACGTGTAGGTAGACTTGTCTACCTGTGTGCCTATGCCGAAGCACACCCACATTGCTAACGTTAGCTACATATGTTTAAACTTAGTAGCATGATTGAGCATTGCTCCATATATTCCAGGTACTTTTGATATCAGGCTGATACATTGACATGGAATGTGTAACAAGCGTGCTTGTTTTTTACACAATGCCATATTCGTACACTTACTATGCAGAACATAGTTGATGATGTAACTAAGAACGTTTGTATCTTGTAATCTAAAATAATCTACTGATCGTTTTTGGGCGTATGTAGAAACATAACGAGTTTGGTTTTAACGAGAGAGAAAAAATTCCGCATTTTCAGATAAACTGCACTCATACGAGATGAAATGAGACAACGCAATGCGAAATGTGTCGTAGTATCGCAATGCCACGTTTGGAAAAGAAGCTTCAGTCAGAGAAGATACTTGTACATTTTCGCAGAATTTCGCGTGCTCCAACGAATCATTTTACCAACGCCAGAGAGAGTTCTAACTAAATATTTTTTTTTACTCTACGTTAATTAAATTCAAAATTTATTGTATGTACGTTTTATCCATATGTTACTCGCTCATAATGGTTTTATGCATGCTGTCATCATCATCTTCAGCCTATATCAGTCCACTGCTGGACATAGGCCTCCCCCAATGAGCGCCCTGTCTTCACCTATAATTATAAAGACACTTGACATGCTATTTATTAAGTCAACGATAGATTTACTACACTATGTTGGTGAGCAATAAATAAAAAAACTATATTTTTGAGCGTGTGGATGCCTCTGGTGCCTTCAACTAAACAATATACGAGATCTTTACCTGTACAAGTGGCGGATGCGCCTGATGACGATGTATATCCGAATTCATATCGGTCGTCTCCTACGACAACTGCTCATCCATCATCATCTGCAAATAACAAAATATACATAAGTATTACATCCGCGAAATATAAAACAGTTTAATATACGACTGAATGTGGCGCAGCGAGCAAAGATCCGCGACGCAAGAGGTTGCGGGTTCGATTCTCGCCTTCGGACAAATGTTTGTACGATGTGCAGATATTTCTTAAGGGTGTTCTGGTATTTTATATTTATAATAAAAAAAATATCTACCTTTGTAATGTATTCTATTTTGTATATCAGTCATCTAGTATCCATAATACAAGCTCTGCTTAGCTTGGGGGCTAGATGATGATGTGTTGATTGTCCTGCATTATTTATTTATTTAATTTACTGCATTTCTTACTATAAAAAAATCGATTCGCGATACGATAACCCTTCGTGCCGCCGTCGACAACATTAATTATTCCGCATTTTTGAACTTTAGCGGGACTCCTGAAAGTTGTACGCATTGCAGCGTTCGTATGTCCGCAAGCTAAAGGTTAACAACTTATCTTTGTAGTAGCAATTAACTTTTATAGCCGTAATAATTCATGGTACCAAAATACATTTCTTTATTGATCGCGATGATTCAATGTCAGCGTCTGCTATCGACACAATCAGATTGAGATGAGTCACCAATGTTTACCATGTTCTAAAGTGAGCAATAGGTTTTATATTTGCACGTGTTCGCAGATTTCAGAGCCTTATACAGTAGTGAACACACTATAGCGAAACTCGATGTAGAATGTATGTAAACAAACCACGACTTAAAACGTTACTCGCTTGGCATCAGATATAATTGTAAGCAATATTTATAGAAGGAAGTATCTCAAATCGACTAATAATTTAAATTCCGTATAAAAGACAACAGCAGCGGCAACAGAGTGAATTTTAGGTTAAGTATGGGCGGATTGTTTGCAAACATTGGACATCGAGTTAGGGGTAGGGGGCGTCCATTAATTACGTAGGAGCGCTCAGGCTGTTTCCTCTCATCCTCATATCGTTGATGTGGAAGTGGAACTAACTAGGGAGGCGCGCCGCATTCGACCGTGGTGACTATCGTGACCGAAGACTTCTGTTTGAATAACTTATATAACACGTACAGGTGCAATAATGACAACATTACGACTATTAAGTTAATAGCCCCGGCAGATTATCTAACCGATGTCGTGGATGCAGTGTTTGGTGAAGCGTGACCGAATTCTTTCGTTCATTCCAGTTATCTTTACTGGTGGTATAAAATGTACCTATACTGGTACATTCTTTTTAATATAACCCTGATCAATTCGAGCATTTAGAAACATCGTAAATAAAATAATCGTTGCAATTCAAAGAATTGTGATATACATATGTAGTTACATACTGTTATTTTAATCACGTTATTGTACATAAGAGGTCAAAATAATTTGTTTTGACGGCGGTGGGTGAAGCCTGCGATGCAGGAGGTTGCGGGTTAGATTCCCGCCCCGGGATAAGTGTTTGTACGATTTGCAGATATTTGTTCAGGTGGTAATTATTTATACATAATAAAAAATATGGATCTATGCAACGTATTGTATTATGTATATCAGTTATCTAGTAGCCATAACACAACCTCTGCTTAGCTTAGGGCTAGATAATGCAATGTGTACATAAAAAAATATTTTCGTGTAGAGCTTGTCTCCCTGGAGAATTTTGATATCGTCATCATTGTCCTATGTTAGTCCAGCTCGACATAGGCCTACACTAATTGTCCTATCAGAAAACCAGCGTAACTCTACTTTTTGTGGCGCAACATTACGATTATGCTGAGAGCGGACCTATTGGTTCGCTGCGTAGTCACTTGTTGCTTTTTTTATATCGTAGGTACTTTTTATTTTGTCATGTTATAATTTCTATTATAAGAATTGCAAGTTGTACCTAATTTATAGTGAAATAATAAACAAATTGTCTTTCTTTAAGAATTTTTCGACAATCGATGTGGCGCGGTGGGCGAAGGTCCGCCTGCTACGCAGGAGGTTGCGGGTTCGATTCCCGCCTCGGAACAATTGTGTGTACGATCTGCAAATATTTGTTCCGGGTGTTCTGGTCATTTTCTATGTAATATAAAAAATATCTATCTTTTAGTAAGTAATGTATTGTTTTATGTATATCAGTTATCTAGTACCCATAACACAAGCTCTGCTTACCATGGGGCTAGATAATGCTGTGTGAATTGTCCAGCATTATTTATTTATTATTTTCTAATGAGCGCCAGCCCAGCAGTTGTCTGTCTGTTGTATATGAATTTTATAGTTAGGTGGTATTTCCCAACCGATTAGTATTGTACTAAAGTGGCGTGCATGCGTGAGCGACTGTTTCGTCGAGAAATCCACGCTCGGCTGCGCACTTGCATTAGCGTGCCACGTTTTCTCATATGCGCCTGATACCTTCTTAGCACGCAATTGTACTATTTACGTATTACGTCATTTCACGGTCAAGCGATTAAAAACAAATAATTCTTGCTAAACGAGCCAATAATGACCAATGTTTTGTAAGAACTGTCCAATGTGCTCAGAATTTATTGATTTTGTTATTGTTACCTTATGCGAAGCTGTAGCTAATCATTATTAATGCTGGGATAAGTGCAATGTGCCTTTGCTCAATGTTATTTTGAGGATATTTTTTGTTTGTGTTGTTAAAGGTATATGTCGTAAAGTTGCGCATATCGCTATAAAAATGTAGGTAATTGAGTTCAGAACACAATTTGGCCAATGATGTCGATTCCACTCGCAAACCTCATCTAAGCTTTTTTAGTTTAATTATTTTCTAATCTGGTATGGTAACGCATCAACATCAATGTATGGCAACATACATCGGGGCAATGTAATGCCCGGGACCAGTGGAGCTACCTGTAGATTTTTTACAACTGTGGCTAGCTCCATTGTTTCAATTATAAAAAAAACAATACTATTCTAAATTGTTTCTATTAGATTTTAACCTTCTTTGTTGCTAAAGAGATAGATAGATTGCTGATCCAATAGATTTAGTAATTCCAGATGGAGTATTCTTCGGTTGACTGAGATTACATCCGAGTATTTTTTTCATTCATGTCCGATCCGATATTGTTTTAATGGAAACTATAACGACTCTTTGAAGGTTACTCAGTGACACAACAATGACAAATTAGTTTGTTATTTAGATGCATCCATACGTAGAATAACAATTAATTCGTACTTGGATAACACCGAGGTCGAACCGAACATTAGTCTTCGTCAGTTCTTTGAATAAGTAAGAAGATAGGTACTTCTAATAAAATCATTGAATTAAACAATATAAATTGTATTGTATTTAATAACTGAAACTTGTTCTAAATCGGCCAAATAATAAATCTAAGAGCAAAAGGACGAAGCTTTGCATAATTTAAGACAATGCCTAAAAATAAAATAGTATCCAATCAGCTGCCTGACCCTTTTCTCGGACCAACGGAACGGAACAAGGACAAAATATTTATAGCTAGAGGCCAGAAAGGGTATTTGAAAGGTTTCCTTAAAGATTAATGAATCCAACACTACTCTAACAATTCCTATATAAGGCAAAGCCGTCACCGCAATTTGTAAGGAATTCAAGTACCTATACCTACTACGAAAGCGGACTGACGTTTGTAGCTAAAATCTTGGTATGTTTATAACGAAGTGAAGGTAAGATACAGTCAGCTAATGGAACGGGTATATAGAGTTTTCTAATGTAACTGGCTAGGTTTTCTTATCCTACCACATTACAAAAACACAAGACACTTCAGTTCTCAACGCCTGCTCTAGTTCCTCTACTACTAGGTCGCACGTTAGAAGTGAATTTTAAAAGTTCTGATCAAATTCTTTACGCGTAATTTACATGCAAACGCGCGTACATGTAACCGTAGTAAATATCTTCCAGAAGTTAGCATTGACTGTATAAGTTCAGTCGAGCGTACACACAATGAGTACAATGCAATAGGAGCAAAACATCGGTCCGTCATCAGAGGCCGGAGGATGCAAAGCGTGCGCGTGCTGAGTTGAACGACCAGCAGACCGCAGGCACGTTCACTTTCATCGCATCTCGAGACCGCGCACGCCTGCCAACTTACAGAGTAACACCGTCCATCATACCATTGACACCTCCTTGTTTACATTGACCTTTTAGGAGTTAGTTTCCGGACTGTAAAAAATGAGGGAATATTTTAAACTGTTTGTTTTCCCTAAGTCAACATAGCAGTAGCAGTCGAAGCTTTATTTACGAGTTTTTCGAAACAAAATAGTTAAATTCACCGTAGTAAACTATACTACGATGATTTTAACTATTGCTCGCCTCATCAAGATCCACTTTTTCATATTGGCTGGGCTTACCCACAATGCATGGTTTTATGGAAGCTCGTCATCTCAATTGTAATATTTTGTAAACTCAATTCAGGGAAACAATAAATGAATTCTCTAAACAATGCGCTTTACTTGGGAACTTTACCTCATTTTTAAGCGCTGAAGGCGTATGCCCTCTACTATTACCCATATAAATTCATGGGTAAAACGAAATAGAGCGATGCTGACCACTTTTATCATTATGGTGTGCTAACTTTAAACAGCTGCTTAGCAGTGTTATATTATATCTCACTCTATCTTATGTGTGACTTAGAAATCAAATCCTGGTGCATATGCCGTTATAAATAACTTTTGAATTAGAAATGTGTTAGCAGAATATTACAAATGGGTTGATATTCTAGTTCAAAAACAACAATACCTGTAGGGTATAAAAATTCGAGAAATGAGTAATTCAATAACAAGTTTACTTTTAAAGGCTCTTGTTGTCGTGATATTTGCCAAATCATAAAGCAATTCCATTGAACGTAGCCCCGCACGAGCGTAGTATCTAATGTGCTTTACTCTCAAAGAACCGGTTTCGCAATGGCCGGATGACACAATAATCAAGTCTCGAGAGTTGCTATTAATTACTTTGTTCTCTATTTTCACATACGCGTAAGATTTCCCCGAGAAAGGCCATAAAGTCGCCCATTACCCGAGAGAGGATGGTCGTTGACTTACTAAATAAATGAGGAAGTTTTACGCTGACTCCAGCTATTGTTTATGTTGCTGTGTTCTGTTTACGCTTTATTTTCAGTTGCTGTGATGCCGGAACTGTGTGCACTGCAGTAAATTGTATGTGACAGTATTATTTTAACATGAATGCTGCACGAGAGATATTGAACACGTGCTGGGACTTTAAAGTGCGATTATAGACAATGATGATGCACAGCGGTACTGAATCTTGTGATCTGTGAGCTGTTCTTTACCCGACTCTACTCTCTCTTTCTCTTTTTACTCGAATCTATGATACTACAAAATATATTTACGTTTACGTTCGAATCGAACATTAGTTTATACATATATTACATTAATATTTGCATGTTTCCTTGTAGAGTAACAGTAAGAAAGAAGTAAACTACAAACAAAGTGGACGACAAAGAGAGCTTTGCGAGAAAAGATGTAATTCGTTTATCAATTTTGGGGAGAGAAACGTATTGCGTACTGGCTGAAGGTAAACCCAGCGAATTGTAATGCGACCTTTATACGTAGCATAAAGTAAAATTGCTTCCTTTCCTCGTTTATACTATAAAACACGAGGTCGCGAGGCTACGTTTCTGTAATAGGTATATGCTTCTATTCAGTAAAACGATTCTGTGAAGCCACTGAAGCTGTAAATTGAGGAAATAGTAGACAATTAGACACAAGTCAGTCGTTTTGACTATGTTATTATCCATTATACCAATATGCCTGCGAAGAGGTTGCGGGTTCGATTCTCGTCTCGGGATAAAAATGAGTACGATCTGCATATTTGTTCCATTTGTTTGTTCTTGTCGTTATAAATAAAATAATATCTATCTACGCAATGTATTGTATTATGATATCACTTATCTAGTATACATAACACAAGATTTGCTTACCTTGTGACTACATATTAATGTTGTGTAAATTGTCCAGAATTATTTATATATTTATTATTTCAACACGCTGTCTGGCGGTGTCTCGTGAATTTGATAAAATTATTGCTAGTCAGGTTTATTTCCGTAAAAATAAAATAAGGCTGCACCCCTCGTGCCCGCCAAATGCAAGGTGCTTCATAAATAAAATCAGTTCCGAGGGGTATTTCCATGTTTGGGGACTATTAATCCTGTTTTGGAAAGTGACGCCCCAATGCCGTATTTCATAGTTGTTGCCGCTCCTTTACGCTTTTATTGCACTATGACTCACGTTTTTGTACATTTTCTTGCATTTTCAGGATATTTACAAAATATTTATGGTTTTACAGTAAGCAGAGTTACGGAATACTGAAAAGACATAAATACTATTGCTTTATTTAGTGTCTGCATATATAATATATATTTCAAAATTATCAAAATGTGTAGGTATCTGACTATTGGTCAACAAAGACAAAGAGTAGCAAGCGATCTACCTACGTAGAGACGAATATAGGAGGCATTAAACAGACTGGCCTTGTGACAGAAACACAGAATTGGTCACGTAATTTATCTATATGACCATCTGAGTTTGTACATTACCCTACTAAGTCGACTTACGTTAATTTCCATAATTGTTGAACCAATTTTAACGATCCGCTGAACCACAGGAACTGAAAAACTTGGCTTCCTTGCGTAAGCGTTTGAATTAGGTTTCACTATTTTACATGCTAAATGCGTTCCGAATCAAGAGAACAGAATTTGCCACATTCCAGTTGACAGCACTGTACAAACACTGGCTTGTTTACACACTTAACAAATTCACTAACGAATGACTCAACGTGCTCGAATGTACTTTAACACAGGAAGGTGAATACCTTAATTAGTATGCTAATCCACACTTATAAGGTTCAAATTAGTCTGTGTAATACAGACGACAAGCGTGCGGGTTTCGCGACGAACGAGCTTAAACTGTCAACTAGGGTTTGCCTTGCCTCTGCCAGTCATCATTGTGATTTTCCGACGACGGATGAGTTTCCCTATTAGTACCTATGATATTATGGCGCGAATCACCTATGTTTACATCGACGCCTACCTTGACATAACATATACTTCGACACGAATATATTAGCAAATATTTCGCACGTCTATGTTGTAATTTCACGAGCGATTATTTACACAAATTATTTAATATATCCTTGGGATAAGATGATGCGTTATCATCTTGGCCTAAGATTTTGAGCAGTACGGCAGTACTTAAACGGCTAGAACGACTTAAAATAATGAAACCAGTCAGACCGTTAGCTAGAGGCCTACATACGCAATGGCACTTAGTGTACGGAGTGTAAGGTATATGTTGGAACACATATAATATGCACAAGGAAGACTAAACAAACGAGTGTCGATTTCCAGATCGTTACGGGTCTCAGGTTACAATATTGAAAACCGAAGCCAAACAGCACATTAACGTACTACTATCAACGTAGATGCTTTTAAATTGATATTTTTATTCAATATACACGTGAGTTTATCAATCATCAAGGATATGTTAAGTGGTCTAGTCCTCTCCCCACAACCTTGTTACAGTGATTCGCAACTGCAATTCATCTGCAATGTTGTAGTGTAGGGAGTTAAATATTTATAAATCAATAAGTAAAATCCACAATGAAAATAAATAACAAAGACCACTAAAGACTTCTATTGACTGAGATTGAGTGGGTTAAGTAGTGGGTGTAGGTAGGTTTTAAGCAACGTTATTGAACTCTATTTTATAGTAGCATAAATTGCGTGCATGTATATATCTACTAGGTAGTATTACACACATGTCTAGGACTCTAGAGCACGAAGCATCGAATACAGTAATTTGGTATATCATCGGTAAAATATGTATTACTAGTTAGTAATATTATGCGTAAGCAATAAAATAACATAAAGCGATGTAACTTGTGCTACTAAAGAAGATCACGAAAGCGTAGAATTGCATTTTGTTTGTGGCCGTGTTATAACAGAAGTAGAATAGAAATCTAGAGCAACTCTCTCAAGAAAAGGGCTATTAATTGTGAAGACGCATTTCATGTCATACATCAACATCCGTACAGAGTGGCAAAATGCAATACAATTAGTGTTATTTGTGACAACTGGAGCGTGAGAGGAATCCGGTGTGTGGCGCATTGCCCCGTAACCGAGTGTCGGCTGTCATCGAAATGCCCTCTATTGAGGTGAATAGAGCGCGGAAATCGTGTTCTAAGTCGAACATTAGTCAGCGGCCGATGCAATCAGGCGCACTGCAAGAAATTGCAAGTAATGCGAATATACTGGAGTCACTACCCTACCTCCAAGTTTTAGCCATATCATCGTGCTTTATATCGTCGTTTTCTTACGTTCATTTTGTTGAGTCAGAGAGAAGTAAGGACCCTCGAGGCGACCTACGATAGAAAGTGCAGCGAGATTGACATAAAGTCGTTACCTAACAAGAATGCTCTAACCCTGACCCGTTTCCAGGCAGACTTTAGATAAGAGGAGGAGGATAAGCCATACAACTTTTAGAATATAAATTGTTGCACTTACCTATTTCGCTTTACTATTCTACGGTACTTAAACGCTAATTTACTATCTTGAATTATTTTGATAAATAAAACTGCGAGGCGAATTAATTATACTGCACGTACGTACCTAATAGGAATAGACGAAGTGCCTATTAAGCAAGTGGTTGGCTAATTACTGAGCCCATACTTTGCTCAATAAATGAACTACACAAAAGAGGCAAGCTTGGCCGAATGATGTCATCGTCGCTACCGTTTGTCAACATGTGGTATAATCATTTACAAGTTGGTGGATTATTAGTTATTACGCTACGTAAACTTGTTTTTCAAAGAAGCTGAGGTGCCTTATATTGGAAACGCCTTATGTGGTTGTGAGTGAATATCTCATAAACCTAGTAGGTAATCATTTAGATAAATATTTAATTAGATAAAGTTCTAAAATCCTATTGCTGTCATCAGTTTCGCGGTTCTTTGTTAAATGGGAGATCTTCTCAGTTTAAAAATGCACAAATCCGAACAATAATAATTATCTTACTCGCTTGGGTTCTTTCATGGGTTCTTAACAAAGGAAGTTCTGGGTTGCATGTTTAATTGCAGGATAAGGCAGTTAATTACCAAGATTGACTCACTGCAATCTTGGGGCCATGTCTAACGAGTTTTACTTCTATTGATGACGATTACCATTATTTATTTCATAAGGAAGAAATATAGGATAAAAATGATTGCTCAATTGAATGACAGGGCGCTATGGCGCGCCGCCACCTATTTTACATTATTATTATGTTGAGCAAAGGAAATTTCTGAAATATCATTCGGCTTTTTGTGATACTTAATACACCCTTGTCTTAAATGTTGGTAAAGTTTAGGTAGAGAAGTGAAAATAGAGTTTGGTGTCCACCAAGGGCAATTTCGTATCTCCGCTTAAACTATACGAAATAAAACGATTATGTCCAGCAGTGGAGTGCTATAGGCTGATGATGATGAATTAAATGAAGACTGTGAAAACACTATACCTACCTACTTATATTTGCCGAAAATACCAATTTTAGTTTATATTTCTTATTTGTTGCCTGCGATTTTCTATGTAGGTAATTAATTAGTCTAGCCTTTTTAGCCAAAATATTGGGTCAACCTAACAATGAGAATCAACTAACTGGAAACTCGTATACGCCTTCATTTCGGCGTTATAAAAGTTGTCTCAAGTCTTTAAAAATATCATGTTTGTGTCGTTAGTTATTCAAGGTCAAATGTCACAGAGAATAGTTTTTCGCAATTATCTGGGTTCCTATAGCTCCTATGATGTTGACTTATTTTATTTATTTGTATATATTTCAATTGTTTTTGAGCTAGAGGGCGGAGACCGAGCGTAGGCGCAGTCATACATAAATAACAACTTAAATAATCTTCATAGGAAAATAATGAAAGGGTAAGATAGTTTCCATGTATTTCCGCTGTATCGGTCGATCTTACTGATATCCTCATATTAATATTTCTCAATTAATTTGACAAGCGTACGCTGCTCAGATTTTTTTCATGAGATATAAATGTAATTATCTTTACATGTACAAGTGTCATGTAATCAATTAGCATCAAAATAAATTTTTGAGCAATATCCGTCGTTACTCACTCTTGACCAAAAAATGTTTACCTTGGATAATCTTCATAGGAAAAGAATTAAGGGTTCCTAAGATAGCTACCACGTATCTGGCCGACAACGTTTATAACAAAATGAAGGCGTATACACACACGCGTTTCAAGCTAGTTGACTCCAATTTTTAGGTAAAAACCTAATATGACTGGACTAAATATGAATGCTACAATGCTCTGCAAATCCCGGCGCCGCTGTCAGTCGGCCTTTTTGCAGTGCATTGATCAATGACAGTGCATGCATGAGTCAAGATTTGATCGCCATCTGCACAGTGATGTCTTCTCTAAAAATAGTTGCAGACACTGTGGCTGGATTTAATTATAGAAAGGTAAATACCTACCATTTGCAGCGGTAAATTTAGAGACAGCTATTAAACTGAAGTAGTCTGAAGTGGTATGTTCAGATTTACGAACATGGTTTGAAGTGGTTATGCAGTGGTTAGAGTGTAAAATTGTACCTAATAATAACTTATTTATTTGTTTATGTATTTTGCTTTTAAGGATCCATAAAAATGTCACCAATGAGATTGGTGGGAGATCACACGTGACCGCACTGAGTGGAAAGATTTGGGGGAGGCCTTTGCCCAGCAGTGGGACGAAACAGGCTAAATAAAAAAAAATTCACCAACTTGCTAAATTCAATAACATCCAGTAATATAGATCCCTTTATGAAAAGAGATGGTTATATTCATCATGATCATAAACAACCAGTATACCTCCACCGCTGAACATTGGCCTCCTTTCAAAGACTCCACGAATAATGGTTCTGACAGTATCAACTCCATCTTCTGATAGTAGTATTAATTGGATAACTCATTCATAATCAACATTACTTTTAATGATCTTGTGTTCTGTTTATCAATCACGGTTCCCACACACACATTGAAGATTCTAGTCTACTTCAAGACCATGGTGAGACAAAACAATAGTTTTCATTCCCACCACAGAAATGTGCACAAATACAAGAAGTGTACTTAAACTCAATTACTAAACAAGAACATGTTTTAATTTGAACATAATGAGCGTAGGTACAAATAATGGACGAGGCCTATTTTATTTTGTGATTTCATTTATGCTTGGCTAGGAAATAAGTCAACCTTGATGTCTGGGCTGATATGGCTTTAGTACCTATAAAATGATGACCTAAAATGACCTAGCCATTAATAATGTTTATTTAAATAAAAAATGAGGTACATTAAGAACTTTATGGTAATAATTAATAATTTAAACATGTCTAACAGTCAAAACTCGACCCTTTTCAGCTGCATAACTGTTCTAAAGCATCATGTAAAACCTTCAGTTTTACAGCTCAGATAGACAGAATTTGGAATAATAACTGACTTTGAACAAATTTGCATTCATAGTTATTGAAAGAATTTTATACCTTCAAGACTGGCTAGAAGTTTGTAGGATAGTTTCGCAAGTTCACAAAAATACGAACTTGCAAGTAAATAAAGCAGACTACTTGGCGTTACAAATTGTCCACAACTCAGGTTTTTATAAATATATAGTGTTTAGCAGATTAGAGCAACAATTTGTTTGTATTCAGACAAAGTTACATTCCGCCTACTTGCTGGAGTAACCAGCTAACCACGGAGTCTCTTCAACTATATGCTTCAGTGATAATTAGTTCTCGTGAATACAACATAACTCACCAAAATGACGACAGCAAGATAACACGATAGACAGTCCAAACTTTATCACTTCATTTCAAATCAAATAAAATAAAATCAGATTGGTAATAAACACACACAACATACGAACACGATACGTCACTCACACAAATCCGTACGCCATTTTATAAAATATTTTTTTTCAACGCATAGACAATAAGGCAGCTTCTTCACTATCAAGCAAACCAAAAGAAACCTCGATACGCTATGGTTGGTGTATTGTCATAGAAGAGTTAGTGTGATGTGAATCTGGAGGGTTGTTGTTGTATTAGCGGTAATACAACAACAACCTCTCAGATTGCTTAGAATCGCCCCCCCGCGGCCCGCGCCTTAAAAAATTGCCACACATATCCCACATGCCACTCTAATTTTTTTTCGTGGAGGTAATCACAAACATTGACCAACTGATGCAAGCAAATTAATCTATTGCCGAAAATTTTCAATCTATTCCCTCTTGAGACGCAACATTCAATCGACGTCGTCATCGTCGTGCAGTTTGACGAACGTACTGATTATAAGATTAGCACGTTCGTATGTATTTTGTAGAGGGTAGCGAGAAGGTACAATGGTTGGTTCCTAATATGAACTCTTTTATGGCTAGAAAGGCGAATTAGGGTGATAGACGTACGAACGTAAAATACGCGGCTTTTTCTAAGTTTATCAACTCTATTCGTCGTGAGTGACACACACTGTATAGCGAAATAGGTTAACAACAGTGACAGAAAAAGCTTGACTGATATACAAAATTCTTTAATCGTACCAATAGGTTGCCAGTGTGTAACCAACAGCGAAACAATGCAAGTACAGACTACTCAGGGATACTAACGTATAACGCAAGCAATCCACCTTCGACATTAAACTTAAAGAAGAAGAAAATAAGTCAAGTTAAGTCAGTCCAAATAATTCTGTCGAATTGCTATTGCTATGTTTGAATTGTTACCCTAAAAGAAAGCTTGCGATGCTATGTATCATGCATGAGACGGACATTGGCAGAATTCCGTCAATCCAGAGTCTGGATAGATCCATAGCCATCTAGCAAGAAGTTGAATATGAAATTCATTATGAATTGCTATGAGTATTATGAAATGAATTTATAGGGAATTAATTTTAATTTACTCTTTCATTTCAAGACTTTAATTAATTTTAGTGGTTTTAAGATTTTCAGATAATAGCCTTTTCTCTAGCTGTGGATGGTTATTTATCCGCTAAAATATTTACACTAAAACTCGAATTAATCAAAGAAAGGACAACTATTCAGTTTTCGCAAAAGTGCAAAACAAATAAAATGAGATACTCTATAACTTTGCTATTTGCTGTAGGCATTATCTTGTCTCTATTTGCAGTTGGAAAATGTGAGTATTCAAGTAGGTAAAGGAAGTAAAACACTGGCCACACCACACTGAAATGGCGCGATGAACCTCTTTGTTTCTACAAGGAATGTGCCGTTCTTGCAGGATATTGAAAGGAGGCCTTCTCCTTGCAATGGAACACTTCAGACTTATATTATACCCAAATAATATACCCTTATCCTATAAGATAAATATTTTTATCTCTTTATTTCAGGTTCCTTGCATCACAATTTGAAGTACTATGAGACCTTAGATGCATCAAGCTTTACACATCACATGGTCAAGAGAGGTGCAAAGCTATCGAGCCATCCATTCAATACTATCAAAGAAGTGCACTTCAAAACTCATGGGAAGGATTTCAGGCTGATTCTACACCCGCACAGTTCTGTGTTGCATTCAAACTTCAAAGCTTACACTGTTGATGGGGATGGAAAAGAAACCACAGTTCATGTTGGTAAGAAAACCTTTGATTTATTTTAGTGCATAAGGTAAAACCGTAAAAATATAAAAACCCTATCACTTCATAATTATATGTAAAATAATCAACAGGGCCTTAGCACTTACAACTGTAAAATAATGAATTTATCAGTGATGGTACACAAGACGCTTGCTGATTGGCACATGCCATATTTTGGCTGTGATTAATTAGTGGCTTAAACAATTAAAACTAGGTTTATAATGCTTGTTTTTAAATTATTAATTTCATTTGCAGATAAAGATAATTATTATACTGGGAGAGTGTTTGGACAGAAAATGTCAGATGTAAAGCTTCACATGGACGATGGAGTTATTACTGGTATCATCCACACCCCTGAAGAAACTTATCACATAGAGGTAATTTTATATAAAAAATAAGATTTATCAAGTGCGAGTGTGACTTGTGTGCAGAGGGTTTCAATTGTTTGTCAATTATTAAAATATTTACTATTGGTACCAGTTAGAGACTTTGCTATTTACTTAATTAATACCTAAAACAGCAGGTTCACATTACATTTCAGCTGAATCGCGCTGAACTGACTTTGATATCAATGTAACTTTCGTCCATTTGCTGTTCAAGCGAACGCGCGCTTCATCGCGTTTTTTTTTACAAGATTGACTAGTTACGATTCTTTATACAATGTGTATTGTCGAACCTTGATCAAACGAAATGTGCGAATACACGACATATATTTATCGATAAAAAACAAAAAATAAAAAATTATATGTAACCTATCTCAAAAATAAAGCCAATTTAATTATTTTTTTAATGAAAACTAATTCATCTGGTTTTTTCTTCGTGTCTTTTTGAGTAAACGGTGTATTTTATTCAAAGTAGTCTCATTTGAAAGCTAGATAGTCTACCTAGCTAATAAAAAAATAAAAAAATACAATTTCGGTACATTAGCCTAGTAAAATCAATTTTTTTTTAGAAATTTGCAAAAAAAAAACGATTTTTATTTTATTTTTGATCTGTAACTTTAAAATTGGGTTATTGAGGTATACTTTTTTGCATGTTGTATTAAACTTCATAATTTAATCTACAAATCCTCCAAAAATTATGAGTCTATCTCTTTTCGTTGTTATGTTATTCACCATTGAAAATAGGTACTTTTTGTCTTGTACAAAGATCAACAGGAATATCAACTGATTTAATCTACATAAATTATAAAATAAAACGAGGCAAGATAGGAAGAAATGGAATGAGGTCTTTGCCCAGCAGTGGGATAGTAACGGCTGTTTAAGATAAAGTTTTTGTTTTTTTACTCTTGATAAAACAGAAAGTACCTATTTTAAATGGTGATTAACATGACAACAAAAAGAGATAGGCCCATAATTTTTGGGGGATTTGTAGACTAAATTGTGGAGTTTAATATAACATGCAAAAAAGTACACCACAATAACTCAGTTTTAAAGTTACAGTTAAAAAATAAAATAAAAATCGTATTTTTTTTGCAAATTTCTAAAAAAATATTATTTTTACTAGGCTTATGTACCGAAATTGTATTTTTTTCTTATTTCCTTAGCTAGGTAAACTATCTAGCTTTCACATGAGGCTACTTTGAATAAAATACACCGTTTACTCAAAATGAAACGACGAAAAAACCAGATGAAGTAGTTTTCATTAAAAAAATAATTAAATCGGCTTTATTTTTGAGATAGGTAACATATAATTTTTTATTTTTTGTTTTTTATCGATAAATATATTTCGTGTATCCGCCCATCTCGTTTGATCAAGGTTCGACAATACACATTGTATACAATCGAGCGTTGACGCGCATTACATATGGAATTTGCTACACGTAATACTCAATTTAGGAGAAAATCTTGCTGCTAAAAAGAACTGCTTTCCATTACGGTTTCGCATGCGATTTTCCGAGAAAAAGAATTGCGTTTGTTTAATTCCAGGTCTATAATTAAATTAATTCAATATTTCAGTCTGATCCATTTAGTAGTTTCTGCATGGTACAACATCCAAACATATAAACTTTCGTATCGATAAATATTAGTTATTTTACTCTTTCATTGTGATTTTACGTCATTATAACTTTTACTTCTACAGCCATCCTGGCGACACATACCACATCACACTCAAGATGAGAAGAGAATGATCACCTACCGGGCATCAGACATTAAATTTAGCTGGGCCAAGACTGAGGGTGGTGGCAGTAAGCCCAGGGTTTGTGGATATGTGAAGGAAGGGAAAGGTTTGTATTTGTACTGTTATAGCATAATTTTTTATAGTTTATAATTAGAGCTGTTATCTGAGTAAAACAACGGCAGTGTTTTAAAAAGTCTTTGACATTGAGAGTTGTCTATAGTCATTATTAGGGTGCTCACAACGAGACGCGATGTTACGCGCACTTTGATACAAAAAATAACTTTATTTACTACGAAAAAAGGTACAAGCGCGGCGCCGCCGCGGGGAGTTTTCGTATTATGCCAATAAAATGTGGAACTTTTTGTGTAGTAAATAAAGTTCTATTTTGAATCAAAGTGTGCGCAGCGTCGCGTCTCTGTGTGAGCTGACCCTCAGCATTCGTTGATATTACAGAATTAGAAGATGAAGACGATGAAAATCCAGACGCGAATCTACAACAGGAACATGATCAGTCAGAGAAGGATAAATACTTCAACCAAGAAGATGGTCTCATAGCCGACATACATGTGGACACAAGCGATGCTAGCGATACCAAGAAAAGAGTGAAGAGACAAAGTGATTACGAGTACACTCCAACAAAAACTAGGTGTCCCTTACTCCTTGTGGCTGACTATAGATTTTTTCAGGAAATGGGAGCAAGTAATACTAAAACTACTATCAGTTACTTGGTGAGAATAATATATAAAGAACCTCATTATCTTACCATTGGTGTCAATTCTAATGTAGCCAAAACTAAATTTGTTACTACCTAAAACCTTATAGCCTTATAACTAAACTATAACTACTTGAACTTATTTGACAGCTGGAAAAATTATGCGAACCGTTTTAAAGCAATAGAAATGCCATCCCTTTCATAAAGATCCAAGTAAAAAGGAAGGCATAATTTTAGTGCTGTCAAATTAGTTTAGTTTTGGCCACATCTGAATAATAATTGACGCCATTATCACTTGTTAAGCATTTACTAAGATTGAAGATGAGTAATTTTATCATTTTGATTTCAGATCAGTCTGATTGATAGAGTGCACAAAATATACAATGACACAGTTTGGCAAGACCGTCAGGTATGTGTTATTTATTTAAATCTTTGATGCACTTTTAAATATCTTCTCTTTGACCTGTGACAAAATTAGTGTGTACAGACACACACACTATATTTATATCTAATGGAAGGAAAACCAGAGGATTATAATTACCAAAATGACAAATCGATAAATACCAAAAAGCTTATTGAAAGTTTTCACGGATAGGTAATAGAATAATATAATACAAAAGACATCATGTGAGTGCTACATCGCGTTTAGCTATGTCATGGCTGTCTATTGTATGTATCTCCCCATCAAATAAACTGATTTAAATTTAGATTTTTATATTTTAAAAATAAAATGACTTTATACATCAAGAGTTAACTTTGTTTATTAAAGCAAATAAAATTAAAGCAGGTCTCAAAATCTTCTGATGGTTGGAAAGTAAAATTATCGTCGGATTTTTTTTATTTTTAGTATAATTTGTTCTAAAATACTAACCCAAATGGTAGCTAACCCTGATATTCAATACTCAGGATATGGACGGTTTCAAAGGCATGGGGTTCGTGATAAAGAAGATCCTAGTCCACTCTGAACCGACGAGAGTGCGCGGCGGTGAAGCTCACTACAATATGGTGCGGGAAAAATGGGACGTGCGCAATTTGCTTGAGGTACTTAACATACTTTTTGCTAGATTCTATACAAGAGTGTAAAACAATCTGCTATTAGAGAGAAACACTTTATCTTGCATGGAATAGAGATCATTACGTCTTTCGTCTACGCGTCATACACGCGGGACGCGAAGCGAGAGCGTCAATATCACTAAACTTTCCCTTAAAAAAACGTCGTGGTCACGTAGGTGTGCCCTTGAATCGCCATTGGAGCATCCGCCAAGTGACCAACGTTCCCACTTCCCGTCTCGCATCCCGCCTGTTTGACGCTGGTAAAAATGAGGTGTTATGTACGATGATGGCTCAATTATATCGTCAAACTAAACTAAGGGCTTATAAATTATATTTGTTCCTGGTGTTCTGGTCGTTTTCTATGTATAATAAAAAAAGCTATCTATGTTGATGTATATCAGTCATCTAGTACCCAGAAAACAAGCTCTGATTAGCTTGGGGCTAGATGATGCTGTGTGAATTGTCCAGCAATATTTTTTTGTCTAATTCACCAGGTTTTCAGCCGTGAGTACTCTCACAAGGATTTCTGCCTGGCCCATCTCTTCACGGACCTCAAGTTCGAAGGCGGTATTCTAGGGCTGGCCTACGTCGGCTCACCGAGACGGAATTCCGTGGGAGGAATCTGTACGCCAGGTATATTTATCTTGCCAAACTATTTTGCTGTACTGCTTAGTGAACTGTAGTGAGGTAGGAATACCTAATGCTGCTTTAAAAGATTCTGATGACTGAATCAGAATTTGGGCCTAAAGAAAATTTCAGTCCTTCCGAATATGGAGGTCTACTTTGAAAAACGAACAAAGTTTATGGATGACGCACAAAACGTCGGACCTAAAGATCTCAAGCTCATTATGCAAATTATTAGAAATGTAACGTCATCCAAGGGAGTAAACGGAACCTTTACTTAAAGTACAAATTGATCTGAGAAATAAAAATAACTCGCTTTTTAAGGTTCAATTTTCAGTTTTATATTTTCTAGTTTATTATTATTTTAATTTCAGTTCGTTTTGTTTTCAGCTATGTTGCCGCCTAGTGTGAGTGTCATTTTGTTTGTTTTGCTTTCATTTATATTTTGCTTTACTGTTATGTACCTACTATCGCTTTTGGGTTAATATCTTCAATTTTATTTGTTACTTGTGTTTGGGAACTATCATCGACTAAGAGGGAAATAAATAATATTCTTTCATCAACATTTCTGTGCTGTATGTGATTTATAGAAGCTAGAAGCGAGCGCGCGACGCTTGGTTTGGAAGCTTAGTACCTGAAGATTACAAGAGACGGTCAACAAAAATTTATCTGGTTGGTTTTAGACCCACAACTTTCTAAATCCCGTTACAGGCCTCTAGGAAAATTAACCCCGTTCAGCGAGTTGACTGTATGGTCAAATTGACCCTCAGTTAGTTAGTTACTTTTCTAGTTTTATCACAGAACAATATTCATGTCTCTATCTCCAACTCTCAAAACTAAATAAAATGTCATTCTCTCATATATTTTTGCATACCCACTAACGGTTAATCATGTTTATTTACAAAATGTATATACTTGTTAACTTACATAACACATGTCTTAAGCAAACAAAACCTCTTTATCTTTAAACTACTTCAATATACAGAATACTTCAAAAACGGCTATACGCTCTACCTGAACTCTGGACTAAGTTCCTCCCGCAATCACTACGGACAGCGAGTTATAACCCGCGAGGCTGACCTAGTGACCGCACACGAGTTCGGTCACAACTGGGGCTCGGAGCACGACCCGGACGTGGCGGAGTGTTCGCCCGCCGCTAGCCAGGGCGGCTCATATCTTATGTACACGTACAGTGTTAGCGGGTATGACGTCAACAATAAGGTGAGTAGATAAAACACATGAAACTGTCATTATTAACACAAGAGTCAAACTTAATCGAAGTGCCTTCTATCTTAATAGAAGTTATTCCGTGATCATGGCACATGAAACCGTGCCGAAATATTGAAAAATTCATAAATCAAATCATGCGCCATGATCACGGAATAACTAAAGGCACTGTACTAATAGTCGACCAGACGAGAGAGATTGGATTGTGATGGATTCGACGCCTGGCGTCGAGTAAAAATATAATAAAAAGTTCTCTCAAAATCGTCTCAAAATTACCTACCCTGCGTCTTATTAAAACACAAACACATTTTTATTATCTACCAATGATCTCGTTTAAAGTGTTTTACTAAAAGGACACTCCTAAAACCTGCTTTTTAAAACTCTTTATACATTTAAAGAACCTGTTTGTATCGTTTTCAGCGATTCTCACCCTGCTCTCTACGTTCTATCCGGAAAGTGCTGCAAGCAAAATCGGGCCGGTGTTTTTCAGAACCGGAGGAAAGCTTCTGTGGGAACCTACGGGTTGAGGGGGGCGAGGAATGCGACGCTGGATTACTAGGTAATTTGAACTTTATTTATACAGTAAATAAAATAAAATATGCTTTATTTACTCATACAAAATTCATACAGTTAAGTTTTCTCTATTTACTAATACTAAAATTATGAGCAAGTACTATGTGGTGGTCAACCAAACCTTCTCAAGGTTCCGGTCCTTCCATGTTTTTTCTACAGTATTTCTACTGTTTTAATTTCCAACTTTAAGTTGATTTAATAATTATTAAAAATTATTGTCTTTGTGATTGTAGGCACAGAGGACAATGATATGTGCTGTGATAAGAATTGCAAATTGAGGAAGAACCAAGGCGCTGTTTGCAGGTGAGGATAATAAATCAGTCCTACCTATGGGATAGAAATATCCTTAAAATGTTTCCATAGAAACAACGCGTGCGAATCCAGAAACTAGTCCTTTATATGGTCGTTTAAGGCGGTCTTCGATTTTCGAAATATAATACGGTCATAAATATGGTCATTATACCTAGTCATTATTCCTGATAGACCTAAGTCGCCAAAAGCTCAATATGGCAGCTTATGGCGGCCATATTGACTCTTCCGGCTCCATACAAGCTATATTTATTTATGATAGTGTAATTGCAGGTTTAACTAAGCCTATATAGTTTTATGTAAAAACGCCAGATCTATCCCTATTCCTGAAGAGTATCAGAAACTATAGAACTCACCTGCATGCGAACAGAACTCTTTATTTACATGCACAGCTGGAAGATGCTCTGCTAACTTCACAGACACGATTTATTTGTGATGCTAATTGATATCTTATTTCTATAGCGATAAGAACTCTCCATGTTGCGCGGGCTGTGTATTCGCGCCGCCCGGCCTGGTCTGTCGCGAGGCTGCGCATTCCGCTTGTGAAGGCGAGGCCACTTGTAATGGTGCTACGGCTGACTGTCCTAAGGTATGCTAGGTTTATATTCTGTTGTCAGTTTAGATTACGCCGAAAATAACCGAATACAGCAGAAACAATTTACCACCGATCTTCGGTATCGGTAAGATCGGTTGAGGACATCGCCAAAGAAGTAACTACTACTCATCTGCAAGCGAGTCTAGTGCTCTTCTATCAGAGGTTGGCAAAAGCAGACGAAGACCTATACCCAGCAGTTATCCGTGGCTAGAATGAGAGTATAACTATACTACTGGTTAAGATGAATGTTATATAATCCCAGGCGCCGGCGATAGCAGACGAGCACGAGTGCGCGGAGCGAGGGCGGTGCCGCAACGGGACCTGTGTGCCGTACTGCGAGACACAGGGGCTGCATAGCTGCATGTGTGATATCGGTAACTATACTCCAATTTGAATCTACTAGCTGCGCGTGATAATCTATGTGTCAAATTGTTTATAAACCTTCCTCTTGAATCACTCTATCTATAAAAAAACCGGATTAAAATCCGTTGCGTAATTTTAAAGATATATAGCATACATAGGGACAGACAGACAGCGGGAAGCGACTGTGTTGTTTTATACAATGTAGTGATGATTTAGTTTTGATTTTTGAAATCTGACAACTGTCTAACAACATTACGGATTCGTTTCTGAAAATCTCATAATGCCTATTTGCATCATATGTGCTCCCATGTAAGTTCGGTGTTTTTTTCGGTATAGAAGTTGGTGCTGATTTTGTCAAGGATTTTTCATGACCATTTTCAGTAGATTGTTTTAATTAAAATTTGATTTTGAGGAAAATCTAATATTCTTTTCTAGTGGCGGACGCCTGTAAGCGATGCTGTCGAAAGAGTCTAAACAAGACCTGCTTCCCTGTCGCGCACACCGATATTCTGCCGGATGGGACGCCTTGCATTCAAGGATTTTGTAATAAGGTAACATAACTTTGCATTGCTGTCTCTTTCACCACCTTGCTAAAATTCTATTAAAGAAGATGCGTAACTGCCTACTGTGTTTATTTTTATTGAACCCTAGAGAAACCTAATTTCGGATTTAAGGCACTATTAACCAAAAAACATGTAATCTTTCTGTCAATAAAGTATATTTATTATTGTAAACCATTTGCCACTTAAAGTTTCTACCAAGTTGACTGCTTCTTTTCCGTGGTAAACGCTACTGTTGTAAACTGCTATGTAATATTTCAATTTATTCCCTAAATAATAAAATTTTCTAATACGATATAATACACTCAAAACCCCGAGACAGTAACTCCCATTTGTTCTATAGGACTGATACGTCATAGAATTCTTAAAACTTTTTTTTATAGTTAAATGGTGGGACTATTAAAACGAAAACTGAGAGAGTAAATTTAAATATTATTACAGGGTGTTTGCGAGAAGACGATCCAGGACGTAGTGGAGCGGTTCTGGGACATCATCGAGGACATAAACATCAACAATGTGCTTGGCTTCCTCCGTGATAACATTGTGGGCGTCGTCGTTCTAGTCACCGCCTTCGTTTGGATACCAGCGAGTTGTGTGGTGAGTCGATGGATCTGTACTTATAGGTGGAAGCCGTCAAGATATAAATAAAATTAGCTTTATTAACTACATTACAACTACAAACCTTGATTATCTTGTAATCAATACTAACTTGACATCCGCTGTGGCGCAAGTTTTTCACTTTTTCAGCATCAACGAACTACAAGCGTTTCCTTTCCTATCTCAATAAAATTGATTGTTCCAGATAAGCTACGTAGATCGCCGGAGACAGCGGCAGCATCAGAAATACGCGGAGTGGGAGCGGCAGCACGACCTCGTGCATCCTTCTTCCCCGAGGAAGATTATACATACTAGGTATGTTGGTAGAGGGCGCTGTTAGTTCTATGCTTGGTACATACACATATCTATGTTTGAGTGATGTTTATGCAATAGAAAAGCGATACTCGAGCATAGATCGTTTACCGAGCAAGCAATCATGATACGGGCCTTGATCAACTCATTAGGGGAGGCCTTTATTCACAGAAAAAGGAATATTATATTCTAAAATGAAGTACCTAGTATTTGAACTTAACCTTTCAAAGTCAAGGTGACTCCTCGCTCTAACGGTTTGCACTTGTGTTAAGAAGGGAGGAGGGCTTATACCTGCGGCTTCTTGAAGTACAAGTTTTATTTAAGTGTCTACAATATGGTACTCTGCTTGTTCGTAGTCAATATTTTGCAAGTAGTGCGTTACAGATGACACCCAATACTGACCACTATTATTCAAGAGAATTGCAGAATTTTCACTTTTGACTTGTAGCAGTCTCTCTCACAAGTGACTTATTGAAATTCATATGTTTTGTTCCAGATTACCAAAGCAGAAACCACCGGGTATCAAAAATATACAAGGCACAAGTCAACTATGAAAAATCACTAAATAAATGTTAAGTTAGTACCTACCTAGCAGGAAATCTCATTATCCTATACCTACACTCCTCAACCAAATACCAATCAAACAAAACAACAAATTGATAAATATTTCGTTTATTAGAGTAAGTAATACACTGGTAATAAATAAGCAAATTAATAAGCACTAAAACATTTCTCTATTATTTGCGCTTACATACTAAGAATAATTTTATTATTTGCATAAATCAGTTATAATCAGTGAACGGCAGTTATAGTAAATAAAGTAGGATTATATCATGTCGAATCTCATTTTGATTATATACGTTGCTAATGATATAAATATGAAAAAAATTGCAGCGAACAAATATGTATCTCAAGCGTCGACAACTTTCATAACTCCCTCCCTGGCTATCTTTGAGCTTTGAGATCCAAAGGTTTAGATATTTTACCATGGAATATATTATCATTTTAAGAGCAAAGCTATAAGACAGCGAGAAACTTTAAAAAGTTTAGAAAATGAGCGGTCTTAACGCTTATTACGCGCGGCGAACGAGACGCATAAATTTATCTACTTACATCTAAGATAGTAGTATAGTTGAGAGCAGTATAAGTGCTCTCTCGTAGGATGCATTCGGTTCTTGGCCCGGCGCGATAAGCAGACGCACTGTGAAGAGGAGTTCAAGTACTGGGAGAGTCGGATTGTGGACCGCTAAGATATTCAATAACGTATTTAGTTAAGCGCAGTAGAAGTGAGTAACGCAACGCCTCTCTCGTAGAAAGCGTGCGGTTCTTGACCCGGTGCGATGGGCAGACGCACTGTGAAGAGGAGTTCTGAACGTGCGCTGTTCAGGTATACTGGGAGAGTCAGGGTCTGGCCGGCTGGCGCGGTTTCAGGGCCACTGGAAGAGAAGAAGATTTTCGTAAGTTACATGACTTAATGTTATTGAGAAAGTGCTTTGGAATAGATTAAAATGTTGAAATGGTGATGTTGAATAACAAGTTGGCACCGATAGACCAATGGCATACCAATTTGACCTTTGCACAAACTACACTTTGAAATGTTTTGCCAAATAACAGGCGGCGTATTTTAATCCTCCAATACGAAATTGCGTGTTTAATTTTGGCCAATTGGTTTACACTAATACATCGAATTAGAGCACCGAAACAAAAGTTTGCATATTTTGGAGAATTAAAATAGGCACCTTGAGATATCACCCATTATTTTTTATTCAACTGGCCATTTATCGATGTTGTCTCCTATTTACATCGGTGAAGTATGATGGTGCATGGCTGTAAAGAGCTATTTGGAAGCTGCTAACCTTTCAAGTGATGGAGACAACCATGTTTGCCATTACAGTTCGAAAACTTCATTGGAATATGGTGTTATTAAATAATCGTGCAAAAACATGATGAAATTAGATTTTTCTCTACACTTACCGCATCCAAGTAAGCACAGTAAGCGGCAAATCGACCATGATAGTGTTGGTCAACAAAAGCCGGTTGCCTTTCACGGTAGCGCCTTGCACCTTCAGCCCGGTCACAGAGAAGGACCATTCGGTTTGCGCGTTGTCTGTCGGGGTGCCGGGGTCTGGGATTGTAACCTAGAAACAAAGGAACCACGAGAAATATAAGTAAATATAAAATCAGTCATATTTAAATGTCTTGCTGATATGCGTTTGTGGTTACAGAATGCGGAAAACAGGGTTTTCAGGGCAAGCTTTTATATGTTGATCAATGTATGTAAAATATAAGAAACAATTAAAATGGCAAGATTATTCTATCTGAAATCTCAAATCAGTAAAGAGCCCGTAGCGATTGATTCAATTATTAAGATATTAAATGATATTCTCATCGACAAAAGCAGGAAAGTAGAGAAACTAGGTTATTTTACCTTAAAAAGATTGGAAGTGAACAAACATCAAAGTAATCACTTTATTTCCTAGTTTTACTTATGTAATTTGAATTTTGTGACATGTCAATGAGTCCTGTAAGGTCCAAGGGAAATAAAGCACTTTGATATTTGATAAGATTTTTCTGGAACTCGTTACCTGGAGGTGCAGTTCCTCAAGTGACCAGGAATTAGCCTGCGCGACGCACTGTCTAGTAGCCGTTATGTAAGCTTCCGGGTTCAGAAGACCGCCAAGCCAAACGGGGATGCTCTGTAAAATAAAATGTTAATATATTATGTATCTGAGAAGCACAATTGGCGCAGCCAGTTGAATGTTCCCCAAGAAAAACATGAACTTGAAAAATTAAAAATTAAAAAAAAAATTTAAGCATGAAATTGTTTGTGATTAAAAACGGCAAGTACAATACTCATTATTGTCTTACAATACTCATTGTACAATACTCATAGGTTCCCAATTAGATGTTACTAATTGGGAACCTAGCTTCGAAACTGGCGCACTCGGTTAGTTTTTTCCTAGATAATCCGATACGTTATGACATAGCAAGTCTAAACAATCTATTTGTACTAATATTATAAAGAGGAAAGATTTTATTTTCTTGTTTGCATTGAATAGGCTCCGAAACTAAACCGATTTGAAAAAATCGTTGGGAAGCTACATTATCCTCGGGTGACATAGGCTATATAATATGTATTTTGAAAAAAAATTGTGATCTTGGAATCTTAGGAAACGACAATAATTGTAACCCGTGCGTTCATAGTTACCTGCAGTCGTTTAGCACCGTGCGAGGCCACGGCGTCGGAGAGAGCCGCTAGCTGTGTGACGCGATGCGCGAAGTCTCCCACCCACTGTTGGACGGTGCACCCGCGGGCGACCGCGTACCGCTTCCAACCGCCCGGGAGCATGCCTCGGACTAGCGAGCCAACCATGGCGCGGGTCTCGTTGGTTTGTTTCATCTCGCCCTGAAATTAATGATCACATTTAATCGTATTGTGTACTATAAACGGAATGTAAAAGTCCGAGGGACTTTTTCATGCCACACTGCTGGCTTCTTGAAGATGTGTATGGGGAATGCCTTGACCAGCGGTGGGGATACATTTTCAGCAAATAAAAAAGTAGAGGCGTCTAGAAAATGATAGCAGAACAGAATTAGTTTATAGTACACTAAGAAGATTGGTCGAAAAAGATATTGCTGGATTTAATCGTGACCTCATGATCATCGCCTATATTAGTCCACAGCTGGACATAGGCCCGTAATGAGCGCCACAGCGTTGTCTCCAGCTTGCCGCATCCAGCATCTCCTTGGGGTCCTACTCAAAAAGAAAAATCTCGTTGTTTCCTGATTAGTTTTCGTGGCAAACCAACTCTAGATAAGCGTTAGCATAAAAACGAACTACAGGCCCTGCTGTCTTTCGTGAAAATTGTGACCTACTTATCATTAATTATTGTGCCCAAAAACTGATATACTACTGATAACTTATAGTTTGTTAGAATGTTTTGACACTCGGAATATTGAGCAAGTGAGATACATACCTGACAGATAGAGATGACGCATCGCAAGTCGTGCAATACGGTCTGCAAGAGAGAGGCACCGGCGGCAACCTCGCGCTCGAAGAAACGATACAGCGGATCCTTGATGTTCTCCACGGTACGACGTAGTGTCTGCAAAATAACGTAAACATCATACACGGAATCACTCCATGTCATCATACTTTCTGATGTAGCTTTAGAATGAGTAAATACGGAGACTTAACGATTCGTGATTTAAGCATGTGGTATACATACATAAGTCTCGTCAAATTGCTATTAAATATGAGATGCATTGCAGGTTACATTGCTACATAGAATGTGTTTTTATAGTATTATATATGGTTATATGTTATGACTTGTAATGATTATTACTAATAAATGACTTTTATGATGTATGGAAAGGTGAGGTACTGAACATACCGGTAACTCATGAGGCAACAGCTGATGCCAGTTGGTGGCAGTCTGGTGCAAGGACTTCATCCAGGCTGGGCGGCCATCGCCTTCCACGACCAAAGCAATACCTGAAACAAAGCCAATCGTTATAATTAGGCTGACGCGTTATTTAATTTTTATTAAATTAAATATGGACACTTTAATTTGTTTTTGTATAACTTTATTGATGTCTGAAATAAACGTATTGAATTTGCGAGTTCGGTCAATCTATACTAATATTATAAACAGGAAGGATTTAATTTTTTGTTTGTTTGCATGGAATAGGCTCCGAAAATAATGGAAATTTTATAATAAAGTCGGTGACTCAGCCACCAACACTGTCGGCTGTCTATAATATTCATTCACTGAAATGTCGCACCAACCTGCGGGGCTGTGTTGGCGGTTACCGTGTTTAGGTAGATTAGAGTCATGTCGTCGCTTTAAAGTTGGCTAGCCAGACGATTGGTTATTCGGATACGTACTTGGGTCATGATCTTGAGAAGCGGCGTTGTAAGCTAACTCCTCTTCGTCTTCAAGTTGCTGCATCTTCAGTAGTTTGGACACGAGGTCGCTTCCTTGAGTGGTTAGCAACACCTATCACATAAAAAACCAATCATTACAATGGTATAAAACAAAGTCGCTAACCGCTCTCGCATTTCAGCGTGAATAACGCGTTATTCACGTTAATGCGTCTTAACGCGCGTTACGTTATGTGTTATAGCGTGGTACCATTCGAGAGGGTTTCTTACCTTTTCAGCGTTATTCGGGAGTCCAAGCCAAGACGGAGTCTGCCTGTCTGATAGCTCTTCGATCCATTTCAGGAATTGATCGCGACGGTTTCCGTCTGGCATTGTAATGTGACGTTGATTACCAGATGCCTGTTGGTACAAACAAGAATTTTAGTTCATAATTTTAGAAAGGATTCATTCTCCAGCAAATAGTTTCTTTATTGGCGCAGCCGTCCGGATAGTTTAGAAAGAAGTATTTATTTTTAGTCCCACATGGTTTATGTGGGACTAAAAATAAATACTTCTTTCTCGAACGACATCACCATTCTGTCTGTCATCTGTCTAACTGTACTTACGCCTACAGCTGGACTTTGGAAATAGGCCTCCCCCATACGACGCCATAAATAGCGATACTGAGCCGCCTCTATCCATTGACGTTACAAAAGCGTTGTTCCATAGAGTGGGGTCTAACACATACTCCGTTTGGCCATGACCCAACCAAAAATTAGTCCAAAAGATGTCAGGTCACACTATTTTCATCACTTACCCCATCAACATTAGCAACAAGCGCGAAATCAGCCTCGAATGACTTAGGCGTGAACAGTTTGCATAAGAAGGAATGCAGTAGCCGCTGGTCGAAGGAGTTGTCGATCTTTCCTCCGTAGATGCATTGAGATAGCAGGGTCACTAGTGCCTCCCATGGGACCTTTTCTGGCGGAAGGTTGGTACGACCCTGAGAATAAACAATTCAGTTTTATAACTGTTCCTGTTGATTTCAATGAGATTCAGTATGAAAACTGTTTCATGAAGTTGAAGAATTCTGTTTTGATACAAGACAATGCTAGTTCATTAAAGGAATATTCAATAATCCCCGATGATTTTATTATAAAACTTGAGTACAATTGATATTATAAAATAAGATTGGCTGCACTGATTTACATCAAATTGGCTATGAACATTGAATATTTTCGTGAAGTCACCTTAAACAACATAAAAGAAATCAAAATCAGTTAGTCTCACGTTTGGGTCCATCTTTGTGACATTGTGAATTACTCACAAAGAGATTAAGTATCTGTGTGTCGCACACAAGATATTATATGACATGTCATGAAGATTGTTATATTGTGTATTATCTTATTTCGACAAGTACATACTATAAAAAGTGTTTTTCATCAACCACAAGAAAGGCAATTTAAGGTTACGTTTCCTACTGCTAGATAATTATTTTGTGATCTTTTGTGTTACACACAGTGTGTCACATCTTTGTTTACTAAAAAACCCTTCTAATTCCCTTATTAAAATCCTTTTTTTCGAGGTTATGTAATAAATCTTACCATCGCTGTAGTATCAATCCAAGTGTCGAGCGTGTCACAAGCAACCCGCAGATCAGACTCGTTAAACTCGTAGTACTTAGCCCATCCGAGAGGAACGTAGCGGAGACGCTCTTGGACAATACCTGGACACGGAAAACTTCATTTTAATCTCTTTTTATATAAAAAAAGTTTGAGTTTGTGTTGGGTTTTCAAACTTAAATAATTATGCTACATCGATTTGTATTTTCTTTCTCTAATTCGATGACAAAGAGAGCTGGTGAGTATCTGGCGCAACGCATCAGCATTGTCATACAGCGGGGCAATGCAGCCAGTGACTTGGGGATTCTTCTGACTGGTATTGATATGAACCATTTGATCTACCAGAAGATTGTTTGCAACAGAGTGCTGTTCTAGTTCTAATTTGTTTATATTATTGTCCGATGATGATGATTGGATTGTAAACTTTCTTTGTCAATAAATTATGAGGCATAGAATACTTAAAATAACATCAGCCTGTGAGTCTACCCTCTCCTGACTTTAACGTATGTAAGTCTATTGTGGCATTCTATCCGGCCCTGTGCCACACGCATACATACGTCCATCCATCCTATTAATATAATTAAGGTGAAAGTTTGTGCCATTGTGATGATGCTTAGCTGGCCGAAGACAAAACCACAATTATGTATTATGGTAATAATGGATCTGACTGACATTTAGCGATTTTTTTTATTCAAGGTCTTGTCCTGGAATATCATACTAGAGTACTTTTTATTCCAAAAACGCGTGCTAAGCCGCGGGCAGAACCTATTTATTTATAATAAAACAATAAAGTAGAACTCACCATGGAACCAGGCAAGCAGGAAGTAAAGCCTGGCACGTTCAGATGGAGCCTTCATCATACGAGCAGCCGGTACCTGATAGAAAACAACCTTATGAATACTGTAATTTGTCATAATGAAAGAGATGCGAGGTTCGTTATTCGATACGTATATTTGTGGTACCATTTGTTGTCGCCAAAAATCAGTGGCCCGCAGGGTTAGCATACTTACACTAGACAACTATTTGTCTAGCCAGAGTATAGAAGACAATGCCACATTTCTAATTCATTCCTTGTCAAAAAATTACGCATTGTTCGATGATCGTTTGATATTTTTATCTATCCTCGACTAAACCTTGTAAATTTTTCAATGGTCTCTATTTCGCCTATATTTTTATTCAGTACTGGTAGAATAAACACAATTACTCTTTATAGCACACCAAATAAAAACAGATACACAAAACACGAAAAAAAAAATACAGAATATGTTGATTCAAGTATTTCAAGAAAGTTACGAAATAAATGATTATTGATTTATTGTAGTACAATGGGCGGCTTTATCGCTATGAGCGATCTCTGCCTGCCATACTATCAGTACTGAAGAAAAATAAAGGCGACACAAGCGACGCGACGTTATGTTACGAAACTCAATACTAAGAACCTTATAGACTATATTCTACGTTATAATTATAACGTACCGTAGCAAAAGTCCTGAGCAAGTTAGCTCTTATACCCGGCGGCGGTTCAAACACCAATACACGGCCAGCTCGAAGCAAGTTCACGGGCAGTTTCGGGCTGATCTCAGTTGTGAGGAATAGCCTGAAGTTGGGGTGAGGCTGGAGCGAGTGCAGCTTCTTCTCTAGTTGGACCAGCCATACTGGGGCTAAATGGACGTTCTTGAGCATCACCCATCTGGGGAGAACAGATTACAATTATTTCAAACTCGTACATTAAATTTCAAGTCTCTATGATATGATCAGCGGTTTGGGCTGTGCATTATCTAATAAATAAATAAATATAAATAATGCCGGACAATCCACACAGCGTCATCTGGCCACGAACTACGCAGAGCTTGTGTTATAATTACTAGATGACTGATAATTATACATAATACAATATAATTACATAGATGGATATTTTTTTATTATATATGGAAATACCCAGAACACCCGATACAAATAATTGAAAATCATACAAATATTTGTTCCAAGGCGGGCATCGAACCCGCAACCTACTGCGTCGCAGGCGGACCTTCGCCCGCCGTGCCACAGGTTGTCACAGTCAACAGTCGCCTCTAGGAATGACTTAGGACAAACTTTCTTATACAGTGTTGTGTTAAATGCATAGGCGATGAAACGCATGGGGTGTTCGGAGATTCCAATCCTTGTCAATGTTTATCCAGGGTACTATTACAGAATTGTACCCTGGTCATCAGATGACATTATTTATTTAAGGATCTACATATATACATACTTAAGTATATGTTAAGGTGTACCCACTATGTACAATTTGACGTGACTTTAAAAATAAATGAACCATTGAAACTCTTCTGAAGTTTTACACTTTAGGACCAAATATATAGGCCTAATTTTACTATCTCGACAAGCTGGCATATATCGTTCGAAGGAATCTTCCACCCAGATTAACCGGGTCATCAATATTACAATGTACGATTCACTCATCACTAGTATTTGCATTTAACGCGTGAACGAACATTTGCAGTGTTTCGAATAACTTTTTTCAAGTTTGAATATAGCTTGCATTTAAACTTACCGTCCAGTCTTACAAGCAGTGTTGATAGCACGCTCGGCTTGGTTGAATCCTTCAGCTGACCCTATAGCGATGCTTGATAGCGGCTTGTTCAGTTCAGTTGCCATATCGTCCACGCGACCTGTTAAATTATTCCATTTCATTATAGGTAAATATTGCCACTGGCAAGAGTTATAATAGGAATCTGGTACTGGTACTCTAATGGCTTTTACCCATTACCCAACCAAACTTATTGAACGGGTCCTGTGCTCAGATGGAAATCGGCTTATGCACCGACCTCACGGCGAAACAAAATTGATGTTACAAAGTAAATAAAATACCCACATGGCCCGATTTTCCAAGAGCACCATAAAAAATCACAATAACTTTAATAAGGTTTTTTTTGCTAACATCGTATGCCAGCACTGAACACAGTAGAACAGGAGTAGCAGCATTCACTTACGTTTCCGTGATGGAAGCGAGATCCAACTCCGTTTCAGCCTTACGTATGCGTGAGTGTAAAACTTGCCTTACTTATCACAAAACATCATCAACTCACAGTAACTTGTATAGAAAACTCACCGCTAGCATCGTATCCCGGCACGGAACAGAGCAACGCAGGAGTGGTAGCGTTAAGCTGAGTTTCCGTGATGGAAGCGAGATCTAACTCCGTCTCAGCTTTAGACATGTAACCGGAACCGAGTACTGCGCTCACTAGCTGCGTGGCCGCTGCGATCACGCGGTCCGGACGGAACGCCTGAACACAATAAAAAAAAATCATGTAAACTCAAAATAAACCATGAAGGATCATGATTTGACCCGGAAAGGAGGCATGCTTTCTCTTGTTTACTGCGGTAATCACACTGTGAAAAATAACTTTGAAATATGCGAGTAGAGGAGCTAGTGAGCTATAACCTATCTATCTAGTGTAGCTGGAAATAGATAGATAAATTTATTAATAACAAATAAGTTACATAACTTAGTTAACAGTGCCTTAAAGTCTATGCTATGTTTGTCTTAGCACTTGGTTCTCACTTGATTTACATAAATTGATTATATCTACAGATAGTGAAACGACAGCTGCTGGTTCATATCACACTGATAACAGACTTTTATGATACTCAACTGTAGGGGGAAATTGCAGACATAGCGTAGGTACTACAAGGTGTTACTTATGTAAAGGATATATAAATAATAGACTATGCCGCTGACATGTCTACCTTGCCGGCAAGCTTGCCGCTGGGTTTTCCGGCGTAATACTATTATGTTACCTGAATCAGCAGCAGTCGGTACATAGCGAGCGTGTGCATCGCGGGCGGCGCGGCGGGCTCGGAGTCCCACAGAGTGGGCACGCACTGCTCGGGCGCCGCTTGTGCTAGCCACGCCGATAGCTCGGGTAATTCGCCAGCTTTCTCTAGTAGGCGACGGAATGCGACCAGTCTGAAAGGTTTAGTTAGTAAATTTAGTAATTCTTAGTAAACTAGTAACATTAAGTAGCAGTTTAGTAAATTGTATCTTGGGACTTTGTTATTAAGGCTAAGGAGCGCCATTATCTTTGAGTTTTGAGCCGTAAAGGTCCAGTTTGCGCCATACTACGAGTTATTTCTTTGGATATAAAGCATTTTTCGCGACATGATAAACATGACATAAGAACAATATGACTTGTCATGTTGTTTGCTCTGTAGACACGGACAGTTTCTAAAGCAGTAGTGGTCTTATGGTTGATATTTTGATGCAGGATAATGAGAAACGTTCGTAAATAACAACCTGGAGCTCAATCTAGCCGCGGAGTCATGCTGCTGATGCGTCAAAGGCTCTAGCGGCGCGGAATGCGAGACGAAGCCTTCCTTCCCACGCAGGAACGTCGCGAAGGTCTGTTCTAGAGTGTCTTCAGCGCCCGTGCCTTTGAGGTGGATTCGGCAGAGTAGCAGGGCGAATGTTAGACGGTCTGTGTGCAGCATGCCTCTGGCTACTCGTTCGTATACCACCTGAAAGAGATAGATTATGTATTTAGTTTAGTTTTGAATCAATTTTGTTTTGATTTGTGTAAACCGTTATATATGGTGAAGAATACACACACATACATTGATACATAAATCCTACTAATGTACACTTGCTGGCGTATTAGCGTTAACGTTTACAAATCGGTAAATGTAAAATCACTGACGAGTTCCATTTCAATGAGAAATTGCACGGCGGTACCCCAAGGCACACTAGCGCACTAGCGCCACCTATTTCATCTTATTATTATGTAGAACAAAACAAAACTATTACAAAGACATTAAAAAAGCTTATAATAGGTATCACTAATAGCTGGCGGCGCTAGTTTGGCTCGGGGTACCGCTTTAATAAATACATATATAATAGGAAAATCCATACAGCACCAAGCTTAGCAGAGCTTGTGTTATGGGTACTCCAGGTATACTATATAGAGCGAGTTATTCAATTCCAGACATTACTTGCTAAAAACGTACCGTGAAAAGTTCCTCAGTAATGATACCCAATCGCGCCGCGTAGTCTGAAATGCCGCTAAGCGCCGGACATATTAGCACCGAGCTGAATATGTCTAGGAACATCTTCAACGAGTATTGGTACAAGAAGTGGACTTGGTTCAGAGACTCCATTGTGAAGTAGATGCTGCTGCAAGCCTGCGAAAATAAGATAATGAAAAATAAAAATAATACAATGTAAAAAAAAATATTAAATTTTTCTGTTTTTTTTTTCATCTTACTTGTGAAAGCGGCAGGTATTGCTGGCTGACTGTTTCAATTTCAGCGATGACCTTATCTGTCTCTTCAACCTGAAAACAAAACCACAAACATGATACAGAATTTTTAAATTTTAATTGCGATAAATCTCCGCTCGGATACCGTGATGAGATAAGAGTTGTGATTTGTTTGTTGCATCGTGCCGAACATAAAACATTATTAAAAATCACTGCATCGGAACTAGACACTGGTATTGATACGAATAATCGAATGGACACAAAAAAAACTATATTACATCTCCATATTTTGACAGTATGTGTTATTTAAACTATTTAATTTAAATAGTACAATAGGCGCTTTATGAACGCTGTTATTTCCAGGCAATCTTGGTATGGAGGTAAAGATTACAATATATTTTGTTACGTTTACCTTTTGGCCGATATCATCAGCTTCCTTCTTCAGAGTTTCGAGAGTGGCTATAACCGAGTCATCATCAAGAATCTTGCCCTTAGCGTCGTTTAGAGCTTGGAGCAAGGACTTCTCCAGTTGACGTAGGCGCAGGTGGAATTCGCCTAGAGTAAATTGAATGTGGTTGATTTATGTCATTATAAGTAACAGATAATAAATACAATGAATATCAGACATTTCATACATTAAAGTAAGCAAAGCTTGTTCGTTATTGGCAACAAGTAACTTGATTTTTTTATTATTATTATTCGAAAACCCCTAAACAATAACATTATTTTGAAGCATTATAAATAACACAGCTGACTTTTTTAAATGAACTTAGCCATCGATAAATCTCACCTTTATAAAAAAAAAACTTATTACAAATCGGTTTATCCTATTGGGAGCTACAATGCCACTGACACAGGGTACCTACTATTTAACATACTATGTATTATTATAGCTATTTAACGCCTCTTTTTTGTCAGGAGCTAATACATGAAAAACTCACCTTGCAACTTCAGCAAATCAGACCGCTTAGTATCAATATCGGGTCGTTCCGCCTTCAGCACTCTATGCAGGCACTGCGACTGCAGCGACGAGCGCGTTACAGTGAAGTTGACGAATGTCACTCGAGAGCACATGTCCGGCGGGAACTCCACTGTCGGGTCCCTGTTTGAAGAAATATTAAGAAGTTAGTAACGTGAAGATCGTTAGTAACGATCCGTAGGTAAGTAACGTAAGTAGGTAACTAGTGCCGCGAGCGCGGACCGGGCGCCTACGGAGGTCAGTGCATCACCAGCAGACATTCTAACCGCACTCATTATCATCACTATTAGTTGTAGTTTTATACAATATAGCTATTGTTAGTATATTTACATCCAGTAATGGAAATCTTTTATGACTTTGTCTCTCCAGCGGTAAGGGCGATCTCTGGTGTTTGTAACCAATATACACTTCGGTTCACTGGATCTTAGTAAGAAAATTACCTAAAAACAATTTGCCTACAATGTAAGGTGGATGACAAATGAAAGTCGTAGTTTTTTGTGTTTTTGTGAAAGAAACAAGACGCACTGCCACACGGCCTGCGCAGGCGCAGTATATACTAACTTGACGCCTTTTGCTTAGATTGCGCCTTAGATCGTGATGAATGGAAGACTGGAAGCTGCCATTATGTGTAGATAGTGAAACATTTATTGATCAAGCTCAGTTTCGGCCCACATCAAATGAGGTAATAATTATATTAGTTACAGACAGGTTAAGATTAATTACATAGATCAATATTATAAGTATTATTTTATTATTTGTGGCGACGAGCGCGTTACCTGGTGCTAAGGAATATGACGAACGACGGGCTCAGATCGATGTCCTGGTCTCCCAGCGTGATCAGCACTCGGCCGCCTGTCCTGCGCAGCTCTCGGTTCAACACCGGGTTCAGGATAGGATCGTAGTTTTCTACATCCTGAAAGGTTGTTTTGAATTAAAGGTTAGTTCAATAGTAATGGCGGGAAATAGTTTGCTTCTTTTAGATAAATATAGCTCGGTAGAGGTTAAAGAAACCTTTTCCCATGTGCATTTTCGCAAGTGCATTTTTTTATGCAACAAAATAAATTAAAATATCTCATATCATTATCTCGCCCCAATATAAGCGTTACATCGTTAACATTTTAGAGAAAAAAGATAACGGCTCTTTCATTCGGAAAAGTTATACCAAATATTAGCCCAACTTTTTTTTTTTTTTTTTAACGAAATATTTTTTATTGGAAAGTAACTTTGATATAAACATGAACGTTATAATACATAGATCTTTTATTAAAATTTCAACTTACTTGAACAAGCAGCGGGTTACCGAACCGCAGCGCAGATTCCAAGTTCTTTCTGAACGAATCATCCAGGAACGACGTTTTAGTTATCTTGCGTTCTTTGAACTCGCGCATTATGAACTCTGTCGCTTGGCCGGAAGGATCGATGATCAGCGGGTAGCGGTTGAAACGCTGCAAATGAAATGGAACTTAGAACTAGTAATGTAGGTATAAAGTAGACAGATCTGTTATTTCTTTGATAGATATATCGTCCTCTTTGTCGCGCCAGATAATTTAGAACCTGTCTTCACGTTTTTTTAGAAGTAGTCTGGAAGTGTGTTGGAAAACCAAATTTTGCGTTGTCAGTGTAAGTGTAAATAGGTATTACTTGTCTACACCAGACCAGTCTCTCGTCTGGATTACTAAGGTAATCCATGCGATGTCTCCCCAGTATCTGATGTAAGAGGTCACAATGTGGGTTGTCTACAAGTGTAGACCGGTTGTGACCTGACTTACCCTACACTAGACACTAAGATTTCAGATTTTAATAACTACATTTCTTGAGGCTGCCAGCGCAGCCTCTCGTCTGGATTACTGAGGTACTCCGTGCGGGATATGTCAGCCCGGTATCTGATGTTAGCGGCCGCGAGGTAGGTCCTCCCTATAGAGAACAGTTTGACCCACGAGACGAGACACTTACTCTCAACATAATAGCGTTCTCGACACACAGCTCGTCAGTAGGCAGAGCGTTCGCCTGCCAACGCAGCCTCTCATCTGGATTACTGAGGTACTCCGTGCGGGCTATGTCTGCCCGGTATCTGATGTTAGCGGCCGCGAGGTGGGCCGTCCATGTCGAGAATAGGTTTTGACGGTACTGCGGAATGAAATTACATAAATGAATCAAAGTTATACAGGGTAGGGGCCAAATTTTACATCTTTTGAGGGCTTTTACCGTTTTTTTGTAGTTAGAAAGTTCTGTGTTCCGGACATTTAAGATCATTATGAAGAATAAAAAGAACTGCCTCATCGGGTAGAAAAAAGTTAAATTATGAGAAAATATTCAGTTGGTTTCATTTGAATCTATTTCACATTAAGAACATTTTCCTTAAAGTAACTTACGTATCATAAGATTTTGCAAACATAAAAGTTTTTTTTCCTTACAATGTTTATATAGATTCAAAGTAGAAAAAAATCTAGTTGGTATCACTCGACTCAATTTCACACTAAGACCAGATACCTCAAAATAACTTCTCCAAATCAAATCATAAGATTTTGCAAACATAAAATATGTTTTTCTTTTACAATTTTTATATCGTTTCAAAGTACTTACATGCTGGTCAAAGTAACCTCCATACGCGATAAAAGCAGCCGACAGCAGCACGTCTCCAACAATAGTGCTCATCTGTGAGCGGAACGTTTCGGAACTAGATTCCCATCGCTCACGCTCGATCACTAAACTCTTCAGTAGGGCGATAGATCTATCCACCTTTGGATAAATGATAAAGATTTTTAACCATAAATAAACTTAGCAGATACTATTGTTGCAAAAATATATAAACTATGTCAAATGCGGCCGAATAAGTTATTTTCTGCAAAGAGATAGAAACCGTTTTTTTTAAATTGCCCCTAAAATTTCAGTTTCTGCGCCTAGTGACATACTTTTGACGATCTTTACTTACTCAACATTCCCATTTTATAAACGAGTAGATATTCCCACAAAGAATTAATTGGCTTTTTTCTTACATCACCAAACCGTGAATTTATAGATTATTGTACCCGTAGCGTCTGTTTGAGCTCTGCTTACCTTAGCCTGCACAGTGCCCAAGTCAGTCTTGATAGCCTGCGCTTGACTGATGAGCTGCGCATACTCCTCCTTGTACGAAGCAATAGATTTCTCCAACTGAGAGATAAGCTCCGACACTTCGCTGCCAGCGGTCACGTTAGTTTGGGCCTGGTCTTCTAAAGCTTGGAGCTCGTTGCGAAGTGGCTCTACACGTTTCAACATGTCAGCGTATTCGATCTGTTGAGGTTTATCAATTGTAAATTAGATAAAACCTTTGAAACTATCATGGTTATTAACACTAAAGTCATTTAAAACGGGATATTTACCAGTTATTCCGTGATCATGGCGCATGAAACAGTGCCGAAATATTGGATAACTCAAAAATCGAATCATGGTAAATATCCCGTTTTAAATGACTTTAGTGGAAATTAGATTTTTAGATCGACAATCGAGAAAATCTAAAATGGCGTCCATCGGTCGCCATATTGGATTTCGTGAAGAAATATTGTTTTAAGGTATTCATCAAATAGATTGTGGCTTACCTGAGCAATAGCCCATTTGACCATAGGACCACAAGCCATACTAGCTCGGTTAACCTTCTCAAAGTTGTAGTCCGGATTGCTAAGGTACCGAGTCTTCATCTTTTCGCGAACATCGTCACTGGGCATACAAGAAATTGATTAATACTTAGTGGTTTAAACCTTAGTGATAACGTTTCGTGCTCTTCGTGCAATGCCAATGAACCAAACCACCCTAACCCCACATAATTGTTTTTCATGCATCCTGTTATTCCAAAGTAAACCTTACTCTGCACACTTTACAGTTTACAAAGGGACGTCACTTACCACAAAACACAGAAAATTTAGAGATAAACACCATGACCTTCCACAAATCGAAAGGAAACTTACATAGCAAAAAATAAACAAAACAAAACTTTTAAGCTGATTATCCAATTTAAAGTTACTTGTCTCTTAGCAAAGTTATTTATTGGCAAATACATTCATGCAATTTGATGTAAAATAATGTAGGTACAGCTTATTTTATTTCAATAATGTTTCATGCAATTGAACACTGATTTGTAGATTATTATTAGAATTGTCGACAATATTGTTCTAGTTTACGTCACTGTTATTAAAAAGATATGTAATCTGAAATATAAATTGTTAGTTTTGTAGTGGTCCAAAATAGTGAATTTACTACATGTGATTATATTTGTACATCATTACTGCTGTCCGGCAGTCAAAGTATAATTAACTAAATTGTGAAATTTTTACTTTGGTTCACTAGCGCCAAAAATACATGCACAAAATGCCTGTACCAACATGCTCATACAAAGTCAGAGAGTCCGTGAAAAACCGAACAATGTCCAAGAATATGCATGCAACAAGCTCAACATCTAGAACCAGACTAAAATGTCTCAAACATTTTACGGCAAAAGCTCTGTTTATAATGGACGTCACAGCCTGAAAACTCCGCGTAACACCATCACCGGACCAAAAAGGGAGGAGATGGGGCTTTAATAGGGCGGAGTGGAAATAAGCGGGCGGTGCTCACGTTATGTCCTCAGTGGAGAAATTAGACACGATGCTATTGATGAAGTTCTCCCGCATGATCACGGCTCGGATCGCCTTCCAGTCCGTCGCGTTCTCGCCGAGCAAGAGGCAGATGGACTCCAGTGCCACTTTGACGAGCGCCGGTGGGTTGCCCATAGACCGCACTTCCACCAAATGCTGCTTCTTTATACTTTTCACGGCTGTAGCGTTTGTGTTTACAGCGCAGAGACGACGTCCGTCACCACCACGAAGCGAGAGCGAGAGATTTAAAAAAAGAGAGAAACAAAAAAGGCTTTTAGCTGCTTCTGTGATACAGTCATGCGGCGGGCGTTATTACTGCATGATTATTATGTAATTAGTGCGAGGGATTAAAGATTACGACATATGTAATTTTCGAATAAAGCAAATGTATAATACGCGAACTTAAAGAATAAAAAAATAGAGAAAGTGGTAATTTGTCATGCTGTCTCGCTCATATCGAATTCCAACTAAGTGGGACAGCATAAGAGATGAGTAATTCGTCTATCCCATTTTTTAAGTACGCAGGTTATAGTCGTAATCTTTCTATGCCTCAATCACATTATAGTTTATTTACTAGAATAAGATAAAATACGAAACTTTCTATTAGAACAAAATGTTAAATACTTGGTTCACGATAGCTTAGCGGGGTTAGTCACGAAAGTCACGTTTTATTAGTGTGCCTTACATAGATGCCATGTTACATACAGTGATCACAGCGTTACTATTTTTGTTTAATATTAATAACAACAGTCACATAATGCAAGCGGATATACGGTTTAGCCTATATACAATAATAAACTTAACAAAATATAATCATTCATTCAATACATTACGAGTAGTTCCTACAGGCATTCAAATACATTTAAATTATGCGAGTCAATGTCATTCATATTTTTTATAATCGCTACACATTCCATAAGAAATGTTTTGCCAATAAATATCGTAAGAAAAAGAAAACAATATAAAATGTTGATCTCTCAATGAAATAAGAAAGAGAAAGTAGAGAGAATTAAGAGATTTTTTTAACTGAACTAAGTTACTATTTTGTTATTCTAGCTATGCGTATGAAATCTAAAACAGAACATTAAACTATCAATTTTCGTATTGTTAAATTGGGAGTTCAAAAGTATTGAGGAAAGAGTTTGATTCGATGAAATTAAGGTTCTACAAGAATACTTTTATTAGAGATGTACTCATATTTGTTTTACACAGAATAACATCAACTTTTCTACAGTTTTTGCTATTATAGTGCGTACGTAAGCCTCACTGGGGGGTAGAAATTAAGTAAGAAAACGAAGTTTTTTTTTGTTGCCATTATTAAATTTCCTCGATCTACTTTTACTTTCATACACATAGCTAGATAAAATAACTTGTGAAGCAACTAACGTGACATTCTCCGTCTCAAAGTTGACAATGGTGGATATAAAGTTGTCCTTCATCACGACTGAACGGATTCCCTTCCAAGTATCGCCTTTCTCTCCGAGCAGAGTGCAAATGGACTCGAGCGCCATCTTGACGACAGATGGCGGGTTGGCCATGGAACGCACTTCGACTAGTTGTTGCTTCTTGATCGAACGGACGGCTGTGGTATTCGCTTGCAGTTTAATACTAGGCCAGATCGTATTTAGAAATAGATACGTACGGGACTTTATAGAATACGGACACAAGAGACTAAATTAAAGTACTGACATAAGATACTAAAAATAAATCAGAGTATGATTTTAATAGTCGATTATTTGGCCGTAACACATTTATTTCTAAATATGATCAATACAGTAAACAATAAACAAATAATTATTGGTTCCAACATAAAATTGGTTAAAGTAACAAAACAAATTGGCACCTTTTTGTGACTGTTTGGTTTTAGCAAAGGTAACGACTTCTAATCTAATAACGAAAAAATCTAATGGAAATACTTTTTTGCAACCTGAATTTGAGTTCTTATTTTTCCGCAACCACAATGAATAAATCCATTCGATAAGAGTGTTTATAGATGTTATGAGTAAATGCATAATCTGTCAAAATAAACAAAAAGTGACCATTTCAAGTTGCAAAGAGTAAAATACGAATAGTTTGTGAAATAAAATTCATAGAAATAGAATAAAAAAACCAAACCGTTTTGCGCTTCGATAACAGCCGGCTCAACTTGTGCCAAATCAGCCATCACATCTCTACGTTTTGCTTCGATTTCCTTTGTTTGCTTTTCTAGAGCAACCTGTATTCAAAATAAAATAATGTTGTAACTTATTTTTTCTTTTTTATTGAGTTATTTATGGAAAAAACAAAAAAGACTGAATTTATATTTGAAAAGAATCATTACTGTCGTACCACACTGGCGATTTAACCGCGATTTCAAAGCGATGGGATTTCGCAGCGATCACGCCCCGCGACGACGCAGCAATTTTGACACTGACGTCGAACGCGCTAATCTCGCCGTAAGGTGTGTGTGATATGGCTGTTACATACATTTAAGAAGAAAGTGCTTTGTGCAGAATTCTTACCTGAATCTCTTGACTTTCAACCTTCTTCTTTTCAGCTTCTTGTTGGTCTTTCACCATTTGCCGAAGCTTGGCGTTGGCTGCTTCGTTTTTAGCTTGCAGTTCCTGTAACCAATCGTGTGTAATCAATCGTGGGCAACAGAGTTATTCAGTCTTATTCTATTATTTCGGTATAATCCAACAATATCAATAATTAGCGTCCGAGACAAAGGACTTACTATTGGATTATATTTAGTGATGGATAAAAGATCGCTATGATTTCAAAACTGACTCAGTGCTATATAGATGACTCCACGATTTTGGAAGGATTGTGATAATGACCAGAGCCCTAAAATCTGTTTGACGATCGTATTAAGACGTCATCGTGAAGTCTCATTGTTCTATGTACAAACTTTAAAAGAAGATAGAGGTTTTACTAATAAATAGTACTGGTACAAACCTGTGATTTGACTGCAAGACTCTTTTGCATCTCCTCGACTTGCTCGACGGTCTCGGCGATCTTGCCGAGACCCACGTTCAGATGTAGCTGCTGTTCTTCTAAGTCCGCTCGCTTCTCAGCGTACAGCTTCACCATTTGTTGGATGAAGTCAAGGTAATGCCTGCAAGGGTTCATTTATTTGTATACCAAAGTATCGTAAACATTTTTCGACCAATGATTTGCTTCAACATAATGCCGACGCACGCAAACTACTAACGAGTAGTTAAAATAAGTGTTTTTGCCAATAAACCTAAATTTTATTATTACAATTGTTTGTGTAATAATATTGCACACGTTTTAGTGAAAAAGTAAATGCCCTGAAATCGAATATTGATGTAATGTGTGCGTTAAACATCAACCGTGCGTACGACGCACGCACACTACCTAATGAGTAGTTTATAATAGTGTTATTGCCAATAAACCTGATTATTATTATTACCATTATGTGTGCAATCAAACTGCACGTACTTTTGTGAACAATAAGTCATTTTGAAACATTTTTTAACAAAAATCTGAAAAGTCCACGTGTTCAGATGTACACTGAATTCATGAGCTCACTTAGCGCCGCGTGGCAACAAGGACGTGAGGTCTGACCACGGTTAGGGTACATCTAATTGTAACCCTCTCTATAGTTTCTAGAACTCTCTCTACATACCTAGGTGTAATAGCCATAGTGCGGTTGGCCCGTTTGGCCAGTGCAGTGTTAGCGCGGTGTAGCGTCTGGTGTACGTAGACACAGGCGTTGACGACCGCCTCGCGGTGTTGCGGGCGCGCGCCTATCTCGTTGCAAGTCGCTGGGAATAGCTCTGGAGGTATGTAGTCAGAAGAGTCTAGGTCCATACGGGATGTGAACTCTTTGCCGACCTGTGAAATGAACACAAGTTGTAACAATTTTGATGAATGTGTAGCGTGTAAAATGCATCTGTTATATTACATTAAATAAATAAATAATGCTGGGCAATCCACACAGCACCATGCATTTTTTATTCACACTCTTTTTTATGTTGTGAACTAGTTTTACAATTTGGTTGCATTTAGTTCGTATGTTGTAATTTTTATCCGCTAGGATAGAATATTATCAAGATGGATCAATGAAGCAAGCAAGACATCATTAATATAAATACAAGATGGCGCATCAAGGAACAGACATCAGGCAAAACCTCATTCAAATGAATAGAGGCCATGTATTGTGTTTACAAGGCAAAAAATGATGTTCCGGATTCTCCCCTTGGTTTAGTTCACTCATATCGTGGCACTTTGTACAAGCTTTGAAAAATAGGATGAAATAATCTTTGATGCTGACTCATCAACATTCTTACCTGGAACAACGCCCCATCGCTCCAATCTCCGAACCAGTTGAGCACACATCGGTTGAAGAGCGCGGGCGAGGTCGCGGCGCGGTCCTTCAGACCCTCGGATGACGGGTTCATTGTGAACACCACGTGGAGGTTGCGCATTACTTGGCCGGTGAACCTGCCAGATAAGAAATATTCTTTATAGATTTCATTTTGAGGTAATTTATTTATTTAATTTACGGAAGGCCTACAGCTTAAATACATGCAAAATAAGTTACATTAACCTAGCAATAGAAAAGCTAATAGCCTTCACGGCTAAATCACAGTGAGAATATTAAATACGCTTTGCAATCAGATGAGAAGAAGAAATTTAGTTAACAATCGTCGAAATTATGATGATTCAAATGAAATGAAGATAACTAAACAGAATATGAATTTGGTACTCTTTTTCCTCCTATCAGTTTTAGAGCTTCGGCTGTTATTATTTATTTATAGGTTTAGCGAAATTTTTAACCAAGCCAACCAACCTCCCAGAAAATCTGTTTTTAGTTATATTCAAAATATTTTGAAAAAATATTTCTGTAAACTTTTGACATGATCGAAACGGGAAAACTTCACATTTATAATTCGATACCTTTTTGCATATCTACATCTATAATAACAAATCTAAATATCAATATATCTGACAGATCTGGTTACATTACCATTTGTAAAGCTCGTCGTTGGAATCGAGCATCAAGCCTTCCCTTTGCGCGCCTTCCTTACATTGCGTCATCAACGCCGCAAATTCATCACCCTCGAATAATCCAGGCACCTGAATACAAAACACATGTGAAAAACAAAGGAAACAATGCAACTAACCCAAAATAAATCAAAGCACCAGAAAAAGAAACTAAATTTTTCGAACTCTCAAGTGGAGCAAAAATCGGACATTGTATAATTTGCGTACATAATGCTATCCCGCTTAGATCAGATTCGGATAAATGTTGTTATAAGTTTGACGTTTCTAACGTACTAACTATGAGTCTGTCTGTGGCATCGTAGCTCCCAAATGGACGATCAGATTTTTGTATGAAAGGTGATTTGATTAAGAGTGTTCTTATCTAGGTTTTAAGAAAATCGGAGGAAATATTCTAGTGTTATTATAATTATGATGAATGTTATACATGTTATAGATGATGTTTTAATAGTATATGATGAAACCAAAGTCAAGTTCAAAGTAAAAGTAGAGATTATTTATGTGGTATTCTAAAGTCAAGTTCAAAGTAAAAGTAGAGATTATTTATGTGGTATTCTAAAGTCAAGTTCATCTAGCGTCTTGTCATTCGTCGTCGTGTATGATTTTCGAATTGTTGACAAATTATAAATATGTACCTCTCCATTAGCCAAAAGAGTGTTCATTCTTTCAAGGAAACCGCTGTCAAGCACATTAGACTCGTCCAGAATGAATGCGACCTTCTCATCACGGCAGCCGGCGCGGCGAAGCACCGAACGGAGGTCCTCATCGAAATCAGCACCCGTGTATTTGTTATGGACCTAAAATGTATGACGGTAAGGTTCAATTTGGGAAGACTTGATAATAATTGACTGATAGTGTGACTAATATAGGATCTAATGCTAATAAAATAAAGACGAAGAAGACACGAAAATATGGTTTATCAAGAACAGAGGTTCGTTTGAGCACTATCTCTACTGAGCTCTCTGTTACTCGATTTATCGGTTTATCATTAGTAGATGTTCCATTTTTGTATGGAGTTTGCATAATTCCATGACCGCACGATGCGAGGCGCTGTATCAAATCTCGTACAAAATTAAACGTCTGTCGTTGAGTCGATACGATACTGCTATATTTTTATGCAATAATGCAGTCTCTCTCGTAACATCTATTCACCACACCTTTAAGTCTACTTTACCTTAATCTGGAAGATGCTGAGTCCGTTCATCCAAGCCACAAATCTGCTGAGCGTAGTCTTGCCAGCGCCGGAAACTCCGATGAGCAACAAATGTCCCTGCGGCTGCCTGAATATACGGTCGATACGAAGTACGTGGTCCAACACCTCGTCGAATAGCACTAGAGGCACGTCTAATTCTTCTTCGTAGAACACCTGAGTGAAAGAAGGAAAGTTCAATAAACTGGTTCATAAAATGAAACTATAGACGTAAATGAAATTGAAAGGTAGTTTAGGCTATGGAATTTATGGTTATGATTTTTAAACAGCCTCATCTCGTTTTACTGTTAGGTAATAATTTATGAATTGATAGGTCGTGGGCTAACCTAAGGCGTGCCTAACCTGTGGCTGACAGTATAGGAGGTTGTCTTATTGTATCAAATGCACAAAAACACCGTCTCAGCCTATGGTTAAATAAGATTTTGGGAAGTTTCTCAAACGTCAAAATATTTCACGAGCTTTCCTGTAAAACAAAATCAGGAAAAACATGATATACAGGCTAGTTTAATTTCTAATTATCGCTTAATGCTTTAATTCCGTAAAGAAGACCTCCTTCCTTTACATTTTTAAACTAAACTTATTATATGTATCACTTACCTTCAATCTAGCCTTGACGTATTCGCGCAGTTGATCCCTCAGTACTGGCACATAGTCCTTGCTTAGCCAGTTGCTGTACAGAATGGGACGGGCAAGAGCTTGTTCCCTGTTTATTCCTGTATAATAGTTTTTTCTTAAATTAACGCATTTGAATAAGTTTTGATTTTTTTTTTATAAGAAGTGACGTTACATTGTGAAACCGGCTGGATGTATTTTTAAATAATTATTTAAAGACTCAACTAAGAATTTATTGTCAGCAGTTTCTTAGGAAGAAACCTTCCAAAGGTAGCAGTAAGTATTTCTTACCAGGGAAGAACCTCATAGCAACGTTATCAATGTTCTCATCGGTCCACTGCCGCTCCGGATCCTCGACGAGACGGTCTTGGAAGAGACGAAGGGCTTCGTGCGCCCACAATCGTACTAGGCCTTCCACTGAGAGGTTGTCTAGTGGCCTGCAACCAATTAAAGGTTAGCAAATACATGCAACATATAGAAGCCTTAAAGTAGATTCTAAGTTTTATAGCTATTAATAAATATTATTTGACATTATTCTGGCTTTTGCCCAGCAGTGGGACAATAATGGCTCAAAATGAATAATAATAAATAAATCATTATTTTGATGAATTTAATTAATTTGAATTGTTTAAATCTGATTTATTGTTACTAACATAGTATATAGGTAGGTGTACTAACAATTATGGTGAACAACTGAAATAAAAATGATTTGAATTTGAATAGCCTATATGTATGTAAACCTATATAATGTGTCTGTACTAAATTAACTCTAAAGGAATAATGCAGGAACCCATGATAGAAAGTGTACGTGTTTCGAACCAGAGTGACGAGTCAGTGAGAACGCTGAGAAAATATTTTTTTTGCTTCAATGAGAAAATATTTTACGGAGATGTTCGAATAGTTCGCTGAGATGAAGGACTACTAAAAACTTTGGCTCATAATAAAATGTGACAGCCCCCATTCACTTTAGCGCTAATTTGATTAGGTCTATGTCCAGTAGTGGACTAACTCAGGTTGATGATAACATTTTACCAAAACAGTTTACCTTATAGCTTCACAGATACCGCGCACCCATCGCGTCATTTCACGCGGCGAATAAACATAATGTGGCTGCATATCCTGAGTGAATCGCTCCTGTGATTGTAGGTACAGCTTCACCATGGCTTGTGTCAGCGGCTCCGCGTAGCCTCGTAATGCGGGCTGCATTCTGAGCATGGCGCGAGTGAATGTTCCGTAGATCTGGAAAGGTAGTGTTCAAGATTTGAAAACTTTAGTATGAATAAAAATAAAAATAGTAACATTTTCTGAAATGGGAAGCATCCTGTCTCAGTAAAATGTTGGACCGACGACAGGAAAAATATAATAGAGTGTGAAATTAGTTTTATAGTACATAATGAGATGGAAAATAACTAAATCACAAGCCTTAAAACAGAAAAGCCTATGACATTTTTTATTGCTTTACACAGTATGCCAGTACATAACTTAAATTTATTAATAACAAAAAAAAACATAATAAATAGCAAAATTATGCAGTTAAGTTGTAGGTATATTTAAAGGGAGTCACTGAAGCAAAATGTTGAACAATGAAATGGCCGCTGTTGAATATGATAAGCCCAGGACAAGTAAGTCCGTCATTCAATTCAATTCAATTTATTTATTTCAGCTTCACAAAGTACATGTTACAGCCATAGAGAGAGTACATTATTTAAAAACTAAAAATAAAAACATTTTAAGTGGAAGAGACACATTCTGCGTTTACGGACGCATGGCATTATGAGTGTGCGTCCAGTGCTTCATAAAAGCGCAGTCCGTGTCCAGCCTTCCAGCTATAAGGTTCAGATAGCTACTGGTACATTGTAGCCGTCATAAGTATGTTTCAGAGGCTTGTAAAACATCAGCGCGGCGCCATCTAGTTACACATACAGTTTAGTAACTGAGTTGTAGAAACAAATTTATCCATACCTGTTCCAGAGAGGTTTCTCCAGGATAATCCACGTAAATAACAGGAACATGTCTCAATAGACGATGGGAAAGCGGCTTACGTCCGGGGTCGGTAGGAGGGTTACACGCTCCGACGAACTGAATGCGCTCCAAATGCACCCATGAGTGGTCTGAAAATCAATATGAACATAGAGACGAGCGAATTTGATCTCAACAAATATGAGCATAAGGTTTAAACTTTTCCACCACCTCGTTAAAGGTCGTAGAAACAGCTGGATGCGGGAAGCGCAGAACCGGTAATTGTGACAATGATTGGGGAGGCCTATGTCCAGCAGTGGATGTCGTAGGTCTGAGAAGATGATGAAGGTTTAAAATCTTCAGGATATCGGAATTAGAAGTAAGAACTTACCACTGGCTCGGAAGAATCCTTTATGTTCGAGCAGTTGACGTAAGAAAGAGATGACGCGTTGAGTTCCATATTGATCCATATCGGGCAAGTTGATCTCATCGCAGAATAGTACCAGCCATTTTCCAAGCTGCAAACAAGTTGTTAATTTAAAGCGGACTATTGGCTATAGTTTAGAGGTCTTCGCATCAGAACAGTTGCACCGATTGTCATAAAAAATTGCTAAGAATATCATTAAAATATCAATTTAAAACAAAAATTCAAAATCAGTTCATTCGTTTGAGAGCTACGGATGCTACCGATAGATACACACATCAATCTTACAAACCCCTCGTTTTTGACGAGACTTACAATTATCAAAAAAACATGCGGGGAAATCTTTGGGGACTGCCGATGGAAGGGAAAACTAAGATATTTTATATTTTATTTGTACTGGGAAGCGTGCGGTGACGATGACGCGAATTTCACGCTTTTTGTTCACCCAAAAAAAAGTACGCATATATACACAGTTAGGAAAGCGTTCGGTGACGATAACGCGAGTTCCATAATTTTTGTTCACCCAAAAAGTGGTCAACGCGCCTAAAGATGTTTTACCTGCACTGGAGCTAAGACCACGCCGTTCGGAGTCTTCCTATACTCGCAGTAATGGTCAAAAGTCTTCAACAGTAGCTCAGGTGTTGTAGCCGAAGAGAAGTTAAGGCCAACGACCTCCATATCAGGCAACGCTCGCAGCGCGGAGAATAGAGTCATGGTTTTACCGGAACCGGGCGGGCCACAGAGTACTGAAAGGAAGGAAATAAAGTTTACTCAATTCAATTCAATCCGTTTATTTCAGACATCAATAAAGTTATGGTACAAAAACAATTAAAGTGTCCATATTCGATTTAGCATTTATATTATTACATTTATATTAAAATAAAAACAATTGACAATCAAATTCATAATAAAAATTTATTTAAAATTTATTAACTGTCATTCCGTGTCTGCCGACACGCAGTCGCGTTCCCGTTAATCGTTGTGTGTTAAATTACATTGTAAAATACATATTTTACTCACCAAGTGGCTTGTGCTCAGCCAGCCAAGTGTAAAGCAAGGCTTCGTGCCTCACAGTATCTAGAGTTGGCACTACAACGTCCGGGGCGGCGACTTTGTGGGTCTCCACTTCGATCTGAGGCACTTTAGCGGACCAGGGCACCCATTCGCCGGTGATACTGACCTAAAAGTAGGAGAAAAGTTATTAATTAAACGTTTTATTCATTTGATATACAAGGGAGTCAGTTTTTTGTTATTCTATTGAGAAACTATGATCTTTAAAGCTTTTGAAACTATAGTGGTTATTTACACAAAAGTAATTTATAACCCGAATCCTGGTAAATATCCCGTTATAAATGACTTTTCAACTGTTATCTGCACTGACAAATCGAATGGCAGTTTATTGTTTATTAAACTTCCTTAGGCAGGGAGTTCGGAGAATACACTGGCCCTAACTTTTGGAACCTTAAGGCACGTTAGCAGATGCTAAGCGACTGAGTGGGTGTAAGGTAGACGGAGTTCCTTCGTAGGGTCCCAAAATAATTCAGTGCTCAAATTAGTAATTTTCTGATCGAGAAACTCACCTCAAAATCAATGATATGTTGATTCGCACCACAAATTGGCAACTGCATAGTGCTCGCTGATCTTATAAAGTCACCCAGTTCGTTACGATCCTGAAAAAAGAACAATTAATAATACGATAGAGGTCTTACAAAATATTTATTAAAAGTTTCGCTTTTAAAACTGATAAATATACATAGGTTCTTTACCTTCAGTTTAGCATCACCAGCAAATGACCAAAGCAGTGAATACACGAGCCATTTCGGCACGTACGCCTCTAGTTGATCGTTGGTTACTGGGAAATCTGGATGCTGGCGATTGTAGCCCAAAATGTTTCTGAAATAGCACCATTGATTAGTATATCTAACGCCATTTGATAGTAAACCTTATGACATAAAAAATACTAGGGTCTATTTTACCGGACTCCACGGTTGAGCATAGAATGGAGAGATGACAATGCCCTGTGACGGGTAAAGTCCATGATATGGTCGAGGCTTATAGCGCGCTCCAGACATTTCACCACGAGACCTTCGCCGTAGAACAGGGGTTGTAGGATATTAGCCACGTCACGTTGCGTCTGTAACAAATTTAACCAAATTACACTTTATATTCTACATTGATAAGGTTCATATTTAAATACTTCTAATGCGATTACTTATCCAATTGCGTGGTAAATATATATGGCAAACTCGTTTATTGAGCAAGATGGTTTATGCTTAAAGTTTCGATGGAATTTTACCTGCAAAGCTGGTGACAAGATATTTTCAGTAGCATTTTGATCGCCACCTGCTGTCGGGGCAGCCATTACAATACTGAATGAATCTTCTTCACCATCTTCCAATGGGGTATTCCTCAAACTGAAAACAAAAGAATGAGTTCGAAAGTTCAAATTGTTATAGGGAAGGGGTTATTGAGAAGTGGATTCTATTACATACCGCATAAGGTAGTTCTCGAATATCATTTCAGTAGTGAGGACATCCTGCGAGAACCAGACCATACCGCAACGCGATACGGTAGCCAGTGTTGCGTATTTCAGATCTTGTACCTATGAAACATTGTTAAATCAGCTTAGAAACAAGGATAGCAAAGTATACAATTAATAATCACATATTTACAAAGATATAAGGTCGAATTTGGCCGCAAGAATCGGCCAGTCTAACTTAGCCTAGAGGAAGGGCAGCAGCTTCCTTCTGTTTATTTTTAACACCTCCACTGCTATCACTAATGTGCCTGCCAAGCGTGGTGATTATGGCAAAACCCCCCTTGTTTGGGGGCATGTTCGGTTGTGTATGTATGTAAGGTTCAATATTTACTGCTTTTTCTTACCTCAAACATGACTCGAACGTTAGGTGGTAGCGACAATCGTTCACCATTGGGCAGGGTAAGCAGTTTGTTGTCATCTAGCACAGAGTTCAAGTTCTCAACCCATTCCGGGTCTACATCGCCATCGAATATGATCCATTGGCGTTTGTTGATCTCGCCACGCACGTTGTCAATGATTTTTCTACGGGGAATAATATTTGGTTTATCTTTTACAGTTCTCTAAATTGACCAACAAATTCAGACAACCTTAATTTCTATTTGACACAATAGTATTACTTGGAATTGAGGAATGCAAAGCTAAGTCATTAGCAGAATGAAATACATATACGGTTTTCTTAGTATATTGTGTAAAGTTTTGTTGTGCACTTTTGTCCTTTATTTTATCAGAGTTTGAATTTTGTAGGAATCTTATTACGATACGCCAAGCTGACGTCACAAGAACCAATATGGCGGCGGCTGAATCTTTCTTTAAATAATCTTTTGTTTAGTTACCTCAGAATATGAGTGAAGAGACCATCCGTCCATTCACGCGTGTTGGGATCAAGAACACCGTACAAAGTTTCCTTCGACATAGCCTTTGGATCAATCACGTGAGCAACGCCTTCTACACCTTCGAACCTGTTAAATAGAGTTCAATTTAAGTTAATGAACTTGATTACATTAAACCAATACTTGTCCAACAAATAAAATGGTAATTATTATAGAAGGTTGTTGTCTTACCTTTCCAAAGCCTTGAGAAGCACACGCCAAGCGGTAGATTTGCCACTTCCGGAAGGGCCAACCATCATCAAACCGTGGTTCAATTTGCATATTTGGTATAGTTGCAGCACCTATATCATAATTCGTGCATTAGAATGGGTATGAGGAACAACTTTGGAGGAAAAACCAGAACTACCAAAGAAAACTAAGATTGTAAATACAGAAACTTAGTCAAGTTCATTTGAGGACTTTTCAAGATAGATTGGTATCTTCAAAGATCTAAGATACAAAATGAAACAAGGGAAGCTGGATTACATACAAATTAAAGTCCTGGAAAGTTCTACTATCAAAAAGAATATGACGTACAATACAATAAGCACAAGTGAGAAAGTGCTTTTGAACGCTTAGTGAGAGTGACTGGGATAACTGTGGGACACGGTGACTGGTGCTACGAAGTTATGCCTGTTTTATACGCTGGACAATGCATTAGTTGACGCTTAATAGTCAACAAACTTAAATCAATAAGAGGAAAGGACTATTCGACCCTTATTTTGAAAGTATTTGGCCACCTTCATAGTAAGTTTTTTAATGTCATAAAAGCTAAGGTTGATTTCTGCTTATCGATCGATAGCGAAATTGGTTCGTAAAATCTGTAAGTAAAGTAAAACTTTGTCTTTGATATCATCGACCAATGCATTGCTTAGTATGAAAAGGTTCACAAACACAAGAGCTGAAATCACAGAACACATGTACCCAAAACCTGCGAGGTCACTGACCTTCTCGATCCAGGTGCTGTGGTGAGGCTGCGACGACAACGGAGTTCGCCTCTACGTGCCGTTAGCGGGTTAGCATGGAAACGCATTCACACTCACGACTAGTTCGATAAATCGACATGGCGAACGGTTTGCAATCTTCTCTCTTACTTATAAACCTCTCAACTTTAATGGAGTCTACACACCGGTCCGCCGACATAGCCCGGTGGCTTAATTGCCGGCATGTCGTCGGTGTGAAATGTCGCTATAAGTCGCCAGGTAGAACTGTCGTCGACATGAGTATGCCGCCGACAGTTGGTGTCGGCAGCGCGCGGCGCACAGTGTTCCATATGACCAAAAAAATTTCCCTATGCTGTTTTCAGCATTAATCGATCAACGAATGCATTTTAAATGCAAGAGTAGAACACCCACGTGTCTATTGCCAATACTTTTTTTTATAAAAAATAATGACCTAGAAAAATCTTTAAAAAATTCTGTAAACGTCAATATCCAAGATATTTTTTTGAGATAAATTTAATCTCACGAAGTATTTTTAGGAGCATTTTTTACAGTTTTTATTTTTTGAAAATCACTTCTGTATAACGAGTAATCGTATTTTTTTCAGTTTTTCGATTTTATTTTTTTTCTCCCTAAAAACTCAAAAGTGCGGCTTGTGAATAGCATAGAAAGATTGGTTTTAACAAGGTTTATTACTAGTAAAAATACCTCGTTTCAACATTGCGGCTTTTAGGAGAAATTGAATTTCAAAATATGGTGTTAGGGTTGTCACCCAACTTGACCTTTCATTTTATTCAGTTTGGGTTTTTTTTTGGGTGCCAAGTTCAATCAGTCTTGAAATTTATTTATGACACCATATAATATTTTATAACAACTTAAAATATATGTAAAATATCATTTCTTCTCATAACTTAGGATAACATATTGAAGCCTGAGGTCTGACTTGGCTAGTTCTCATATACGAATTTTTTATTAAGTACTACCTACTAAAATAGTCATGGAACATTATAATATTTTTTTATTATAATTCGAACATGAAAACTAGCCAAGTCAGACCTTGGGCTTCAAATATTATCCTTACTTATCAGAAGAAATTATTTATAAAATATTTTATGTTGTTATAAATAAATTTCAGGACTGACCATTGAACTTCGCACCCATTTAAAGCTCACTTCTTTTGTTGTTGAAGTCAAAAACCAAGGCATATATCACAATATTGAACTTGGCTCTCATTTTACTTTTATGTTTTTTGTTGGGATTGCTTAAGCTAAAACTCCGTGCTGATACATGATATAGTAATACAGGGTTATAGGTAACTAATCAATAACCTCTTAAGGCGAGGTAGTTCAGAACTTTGGGCTTTTTAGCCCCGCCCATTGATCGCGCGACGTATTTATTTACGCGTCCGGCGGGGAAGGCCGCCAGGCCGCGCGCCACTGGACCGCTTACGATATCTTTGTGCCACAGTATAGAAAAACAAGTAGTAGGTAAGGTATGTATGTTATGTTCTTACTCCAGGTAGGTAATAATGATAATATTATTAGCAGTATTTGCATTCGTTATTATGTGTAGATATACAGTCACAAAGCTAGGTCAATAAACTTAGTCTAAAATATACGTTGGTTTCGTATGGCAATTAAGCAATATGTCTCTGCTGAGAAGCGCGTCTAGGGTGAGGGGGTCTTGGGGGTCATCGGGGGGGTGTCACAGCACCCAGTGTTGTGAGCCCCCTCTTCCCGCGGTCGAAGCGTGGCTCGCTTCGCTCGCCGCGATGCTCCACCCGAAAAAAAAGGTCTAAAATAGGCTGATTTTCGGTTTTTCCTTAAAAAAGGGCGTTTAGGGGGCACAAGGGGGCAATTTTTTTTTTCGTTTAAAACTATTTGTCTTCCTCTACATGACCGTGAAAAAATAATTCTTCCAAGTTTATCCGTTTTGGAGATACAAAAGGAGGGTCGAGAAAAGGGTTCTAAGGGGGGTTCAATTTTTTTTTTCTTCCAACATTAAAAAAAACACTCTTTATGATTCCGCAATCAGAACCCCTCTATCGCGACGGCATCTGGTAGTACACTCAAAAGGGGGGTACTGTGGGGGCAGGGGGGTAAAAATTTTCTATGTATTCAAAATCACTTGTCTCCCTCTATACAATCCCTACAAAAAAATTAAGCAATATGTCTCTGCTGAGAAGCGCGTCTAGGGTGAGGGGGTCTTGGGGGTCATCGGGGGGGTGTCACAGCACCCAGTGTTGTGAGCCCCCTCTTTCCGCGGTCGTAGTGGGGCTCGCTTCGCTCGCCGCGATGCTCCACCCGTAAAAAAAGGTCTAAAATAGGCTGATTTTCGGTTTTTCCTTAAAAAAGGGGGTCTGGGGGGCACAAAGGGGGAATTTTTTTTTTTCATACAAAATCATTTGTCTTCCTCTACATGGCTGTGAAAAAATAATTCTTCCAAGTTTATCCGTTTTGGAGATACAAAAGGGGGGTCGAGAAAAGGGTTCTAAGGGGGGTTCAATTTTTTTTTCTTCCAACATTAAAAAAAACACTATTTATGATTCCGCAATCAGAACCCCTCTATCGCGACTGCATCTGGTAGTACACTCAAAAGGGGGTACTGGGGGGGCAGGGGGGTCAAAATTTTCTAAATCACTTGTCTCCCTCTATACAACCCCTATAAAAAAATTAAGCATTATGTCCGTGCTTAGGAGCCCCCCAGTGGGGGGTCTTGTGGGGGTAAATCTCAAAAAGTCGGAATGTTTCGTAGGAGACTTAGCTCCCCTATTCGAATCCGTAAAAAAACATACCTCCCGATCCACCATCAAGGAGAACAAGTATGTCAATCAGTGTGTATTTTTTTACTGTGGCGCGTCTACACAGTGTTTGTAAGTAATAAATGTTTGGAACTTTACGGTATTGTAGGAAATCATTTATATCGTATATGGGTATATTACCTTCATTACGTTCTTACGTAAGTGAGTGACAAAGAAGCTATTTATTTGTGTATTGCTACCTACATGTCAACAATTATACAAAATAATTAAACAATAAGTGTATCTACTCCATTTTTCGAGTATCAATTTTCTATGTTGTGTCTTGGATTTCACTTTCCTTCTATTATTTTTATTGCTCTGCACCAATGTGAAACACAGGGAAGTGGGGGGATTTTCGGGAGACAAACGGCGTGCGTCCAACCTCGAAGACGTCTCGACGGGCACTGGCCGGCCGGCGTGAGCGCCCGAATAGTAGATTTTGATAGTTTTCTTTCTCAGAGATTAATAATAACTGACTTTAAAAAAATACTTTACAGCTTTTTAGTAAACCATAAACCCTATCTTTTGATATAACTTTGAAATGATTCCAAGAAAAAACCTCTGAGTAAAAGTTGTTTGAAATTTCGATTAGTGTCATCTTTGCTTTTTTTTCCTTACAAAAAAATTATAAGTAAATTTCCAGTTCTAATCTTCTATGCTCTTTGTAGGCACTCGTGTGTGTGTCGGTCGGTTGTACAGAGAAAAGGGTTGCGGTGAGACGAGCGGGGGCGGGTACTTGCCCTTGACCTAGTTCACGATACGCACGACAGTTGCAATGTTCGCTGCGCGCGAGCCGTTGCGCCGTGCCGCCGCCGCCCGCGCCGCGCCGCCCTGTATTGTCTTTGTGATTATGTGACGCGATTGATTCACAATGGCGTATCGATCGATACACTAACATTGAATACACCAAAATGGTACAGTATATATATATATATATATATATAGACATAGGTTATATGAAAATACAAGTGGTTTCTTTTCACTTCTTCCACTAGTTGCCAAAAAATTGAAGTGAACATTAAAATTAAAATTACGTAATTTGATTATAATTAAAAGTATGAAATTTGACTTGTCTTAGTGCTTATTTTGTAAGCATAAAGAAAAAAAAAATTATTGAATTTTAATTATAGAGTCACACACAACCAAAAATTTACCTTTTAGCGACAACCCTCTATTGTATAATTTGACCTTAGAACTTCACTTATATAGTTTTATCATATAGCACTATTATATATTATATTGTTTTATCGTAAAGAGTGAGTAATAACTCACAACTAAAAATTGACCTTTTAGCGACAACCCTATTCTGTATAATTTGACCTTAGAATATAATTGCATATTTCTCCTAAAGGCCGCAATAGTGCGGTCTGGTATTTTTACCACTGATAAGCCTTGTTAAGAGCAATCTTTCTATGCTAGTCACAAGCCGCACTTTTGCGTTTTTAGGGAGAAAAAAAATAAAACATAAAATCTGAAAAAATAATAATTACTCAGTATCCAGAGGTTATTTAAAAAAAATAAAAATTGGAAAAAATGCTCCTAAGCATCTATTATCAGATTATATTTATCTCATAAAAATATCTTGGACATTGACGTTTACAGAATTTTTTCAAAAATTTTCATCGTCAAGGTCACCTAAAGTTCATGATTTTTTATAAAAAAAAGTATTGGCAATAGACACGTGGGTGTTCTACTCTTACATTTAAAATGCATTCGTTGATCGATTAATGCTAAAAACAGCATAGGGAAATTTTTTTGGTCATATGGAACACTGTGCGGCGGGCTCGGTGTGAAGTCCTTAAGCCACAGCTAAGACTCGTTTTTTTAAACAAGGGTTAGCCATTGCGTAAAGTTGACAGATTTTATAGGTAAAAGAGGCCTACTTGGTTGGTGTTAGCGTTCATTTTTGCCATATTGAGTCATCGCAACAGGATTATGGATAAAGTGAAACTGCAGTTCAAGAAATACCTTTAGTATTTCTACTACAACTTTACCAAAGATAGTTTCAAATTTATAAGATTAAAAGGTTATCGTAGAACTACAGTTTCGATACATACACGTTTATATAATTAAATATAATAAATATTAGAGATGCATTTATCGATAAAAATATATTAAGTATTGATGAAAATGCATGTATTTATTGTAATGTTATTGATTAGACTTAGTTAATATAACCTAACTGTACCAAAACCATCACCTAAGATCATAATAATGAAAATAATATAAAATATATGACTTTGTATGTGTTATAGTGTATTTTAGTGCGTTTGAATGAGCTACAACATCACTGAATGATGGGATGTGTCAATGTCACTCTAGCGGTTAATTTAAATCGGACCGTATGTTTCCCGCAAATTAAAATATAATTTCTAGTCACCATTTTGTGTAAATATGACAGAGAACATACCTTTTCCATCCAAGTGGAACCATTTTCGTCGCCTTCACCACAAACCAAGAATTCTTCAGCGCAAACTGCGCGGATTTCGTTCTTCAAGCCTGCAAAATAGAATGTTAAGAATATTGACGAGTAATAAATGTTTGTTAGAACGTGCCATAGTGTTACAGTAATTTCTTCGAAGCCGCATTTAGCGATGGTGATGTAACACTAAGGCTAAGTCCAATGTAACGCGCGTTGACGAGCGTCAACGCACAATCAAATTATAAGAGAATTCAGATGACGAGCGCGTTGCGAGCACTTGTCATTATTTGACAGACTGGTAAAAAAGTACGTATATATACAATACTATTTATAAACAATTGAAAATACTATTGAAGTTATAAACAATTGAAAAGAATTAATACTATTAATATAGGAATTACTATAATGTTTTTAGGAAAATGTCTAGACGCGCGATTTGAAAACGCGCGTCAAGTCATTTTGCTAAAACTTACCAGTCATCTCAGCCCTAGTATACCCTACGTTAGGGAAGACATCATTCAGCAAAGAGAACAGCAGGGGAATATCCTCCGCAACCAGTTTCGGTACCATGGTCTCGCATACAGATTGAATGAGGATATCTTGTTCGGGCAGAGATTCTGCGATCGAAGCTTCGTCTGGTACTTCTGTGCCGCGTTCTACTAGGTTCTCCTGAGGGTAGAAAGTGTATCAATTACTCATGAACCTCCTAAAGAACACAAATCTCATAGTAGCTTGTTTTAGTATTTGGATTTAGGCTCCCGCACATTAGCAAGGTACTATGGCAGCTATCATTTATTTAAAACTTTTTTGCACTACAAAGGGTACATTTAATGCCGAGGCATTTTTTACCTGCCGACCAGCAAGACGAATTTTTTTACAGAGGGTTGCGTGCTAACATTATTTAGTTTCAGAAATAAGTCCTACGTAATGTGTTTTATGACTATTAAACATATTATCATTATTGTAGAGTAAGCTATCGATTGGTCCACTGCTAGACGCAGGCCGCCCCCTGATAAGCACCTTATCGGCTTTTCCGAGTGTTCAGTGTTCCATTGTATCTTAGAGATAATTCTTTGTTCATTTTTAATAAATAAATTGAAATTGAAATTTTATCTCAGGGTCGAACTCGTCTATTACAGTCTGTAGAGGAGAAGGACAAAGCTACCGATGAATGTGTGTAAAAATGTCTTGGTGAGCAGCTATTGAGATGCTACTGCTCCTTGTGTTTAATTGCGGAAACTACTAATGGTTCAAGCGATAGTAGCCCTTAACTACCTAAGAATAATGATCATTTAATTAGGAACGCCATCTAGTTGTGAGTAAAAATTTATTGGTATATTATTGCACATACCTTGATTTTCTGTATACGATCACGTTTCACGTTACCGGCAGACACAAGCACAGACTTCAGCGCTCGCAGACCGAAGTCATAGTGAGATTGGTTGGATAGTTGCTCGTCGCATAGCCTGTAAGTATAAAAAAATTAAAATAAACTAACAAAAAAAAAAACGCCGTTGAAATGAGTTTGATTCTAAAGTTTCATTCAGAAATAATTAAGCTTTAATTTTCCTTCGAAACATAAAAATATCAGACACTCCCTTTTGATGTTCCCCTATGGACCATAAGGTATTTCAAAAGGGTTGTTCTAAGACATTAAAGGGCAGAAACATACATATTCTATCGTGCAGTAACAGCCTTTCATCAGTCGGGCCGTCAGCCTGCTTGCCAGTTTCGTGGCATAAGAAACACTGTTGACTGATTTACTCTATGGCGCGGTGGGCGAAGGTCCGCCTGCGACGCAGGAGGTTGCGGGTTCGATTCCCGCCTCGGGACAATTGTGTGTACGACCTGCAGATATTTGTTCCGGGTGTTTTGGTCGTTATCTATGTATGTATAATAATAAAATCTATACATAAAATATCTATCTATGTATTGTATTAAGGTGAAATGAGTCCCTCTCGATAGAAAAAAATTGCAAAGTTTCCTCTAAATCTTAATTTTTACAAAGATATCTCTATGGAAAAACCAGTTTTATTTGCTAGTTATTTAATATTATTGTAATGAAATTTCTTCTACGTGTTTCCTAATAAATACTTTAGACAATTATGGTTTTAGGTTTTTGAGAAACAGTATTATTTAGGAGCGATAACAAATTTAAAAATAAAAACCAGTGAAATTGCACGCGGGCCGGTCATTCTGCCGCTCTTGCATCCCTTGCTCGCTTCCCAGCGCGGCGTTCGTTCGTCCTTGTCTCGAAAAAATTAACTCATTTTGCCTTAAGTATATCAGTCTCCTAGTACCCATACCACAAGCTCTGCTTAGCTTGGGGCTCGATGATGCCGTGTGTATTGTCCAGCATTATTATTTATTTATACTCACTTGAAAAACGGCACAATTTTGCAAGCCAGTTTCTCTGCGGTCCTGAAACCTTGGCTGAACAGCATAACCTCAGCAATAAGCTGTCTATCAGGCGTGGTCATAGCCAGGGAACGGAACAGCTTCTTCAAGTTATCGGGAAGGTTGGAGCGACCCGCGTATCCAGGGTTCATTGTGATGAAGATCGCCATATCTTGGCTTACTCGGACTTGCTTGCCAACGAGTTCCACGGTTATGGACTTGCCTACAAGGAAATAAAGTTATTATTTGAATGTCACCAGAAAAGTTTGATGATCTATTAGCGAATAGACATTATTTTCATTACACATTAGTTTAGTACACTAAACATTATTTTCACATTGACCGTCCACGCGCTTATTTTCTTTTTCAGCTCAAGATACAATCAATTAGTCACATCCTAATGTTTAACCGGTTCGATTTTTTAAGTCAATCGATTTTTTTATTTTTGCAGTTATAATTTCCAAAAAAATCAAGTCGACTATTTATCTGTAACAGATTTGTAATGTTTACTTACTGGTTTTGTTATCCCCTTCTTGATGGCTCTTGAGAGCTTCTTGTATGGTCTGCACTTGCTGAGACACAGCAGACAACATTCTCTCTTCCAGACGATTGAACTCATCGAAACATCCCCACGCTCCGACCTAAAAACATATCAATTTGAACCTTACCTATAACATTACAATGAGTAGTTTCGATGGGTTCGTAATAATTTGATGTTTTTTACAAGAATATTATATCTGGATATTTAGGCAGTTTATTCAGTTTTACGGGATAAAAGCAATTGTGCTTTTATCACTATATCTAAAATAGTTTTATTTTGTATAGTTTAGGTTAGGAGATATGTACGAAGTGATGGCCACCAAACTCTATTTTAGCATCTCTACCTAAACTACAAAATAAAACTATTACACAGGCATTAAAAAAGCTCATAATAAAATGCCCAATCAAATTTTTGATATTTCCTTTGTTCAACGTCATATTAAGATAAAATAGCGGCGCTAATAGTGTGCCTCGGGGTAACGCATTAATAAACATAGATAAAAAAACATCTAAATTAAGAAACCTTTCCTTGTCCAGTCTGTTGAAAATACTTAGATAATTTTTTGATTTTATTTATAAACGTACCTGGCAAAGACCGACGAAAATTCGTCCCATAGCTTGGAAATCAAATGTCTCATCACAGTTGAAGACTAAGACAAAACGTCCCAGTTGGTTACCAAGAGCCTTTACGGATTCCGTTTTACCCGTACCAGCCGGTCCTAGGAAAAATAATTGACGATTAGAAGATATTGTTACTAAAATTAACTTTATTACAATGAGAAAGAGATATGTTCTCAACAAGTGAAATGCCTAAAAACAGACGAGCTGTATTACAGTGGGTCAACGATTATTTTCGAAAAAACAATGAATAGAGTTGTATGTATGATAATAAGTGATAACGTCTGAGATACAAAGAGACCAGATGCGTGCCCAATGGTTCCTGTAAACATAAATACTTACAGAGACAGAGTCCTGTAAGGTCTAAAAAAAAAAGCACTTTGATATTTGATACTGCTATTGCGTAGCCCGGTTTTTCAAAACTTGGGTATTGCTTTATCGCACGTTTAGGATTGGAAAGTAAACCAAGAATGATTCATACCAAACGGCGATCCGCCAAGCCTGGCTTCCAAAGCTTGCGTCATAGTCAAATAGCAGCGGTCAGTGAGGGGAGTTTGGACTAAACGATCTTGCACTCCGAGGTATTCGAATCCGTAGAGGAATTTCGCATTTGCCATGTGGATTGTCAGTTGTTCGAGGACCTGTTTGGACAACAAATATTATGAAGCAAAGTAATGAAATAATAATTTGTCTAAGATTTGGACATAGTGATCAGGGTGGTATAAGCTAAACTATAGTCTATCCATCCAGAATGTAGAATGTTTGTAAACATAAGAAATCAGCTGATTTTTAGGGTTATCACCACGAAATGATGCAGGCCTAATAGAATTCCAATGATTTCATATATACATTCTATTAGATTTATTACTTTTTATAATCCTGACGTCAATTCTATGCAAAATCTAATTATTTCAATTTACAAATCGACATTATGTGGTCAAAAACAAAGATTAAAATCACTAGAGATTTTTGTCTTTGTAACAGTGCCATCCCTAACGAATCTCAGTTTTGACGTCCCGTGTTGCAAACAGTTGGTTACTTTTTAACTACGATTTCGAATCAAGGATAGCACTATGACCATTAAATATTTCTTACAGAGAGTATTATTTTAATTTAGCCGGATTATTTAAGGTTTAATTTCACGCTGCATATTTGCTTAGCGACAATCAGTCCAAAAGTTATGAATTCTTCCAATTTCATCAATAACGTTGAGTGCTTCAAGGAAAATACTTTAAACAGGCACTTATTTACATTTAATTGAGTTGGCCTAGGTGAAAAATCGTTTGAGAGCACAAAAAGTCTAATGATTTTTAGTCTTATTTCATAATCCTTTAGCTTTTATTCCATTCTATAAGGATAGGTAATGATAAAAGTAGGCTGATTTCACAGGGATGCTTTATTTATGCCATTTAATTATTTTCATCAAATATCACCAGCCCAGTAAGGCACCCCCATCAAAGCTCAAGATGTGACCTAAATAAAAAAATGTTTTTCACCCCTACATCAGCTGATTGAACTGTCAGTGGCTCTGTTTACAAACATTCTACATTCTGGATGGATAGACTATAGTCTAATCTACAGTAAATTTTCTCAGCTTTCCCACTCCAAAAATGCACTTGGATGTTTCTTTTCTACATTGAGTAGGAAAGAAACATCCAAGTGCATTTTTGAATCGCGCGTAGTTGATTTTATCTACAGTTTATTTCACACAAATAACTGAAATTTACACGAAAATCAGTACAATTGCTACTGATTTTCGTGTAAATTTGCCTGCCGTTTCATGAAGATGATATTAGTATACTTACGTCATTGTTCCTAGGATCGAAGTAGAAACGCATCTCGCAGAGCCACTCGAAGGAACGCGCGCTGTTGACGTTTGAAGCAATCAGCCGACGCGTCACTGTACGCTTGTGAACGAACTCGTTGATCTACAAATAAGAGAATCTTTAAAAAAAGCAAAGCTTTACATTTATGTCTTTGCAGAAAACTAAGTGATTCAGTTAAAGAGTTTCTAGCAATATAATGATTTTTTTTTTTACATTATGGCACATATCCATGAAATACAACTATACGGTACGTTACGTCGTTACGCATTCTTTGTTTAAATTTTGACTTAAACGTTCCAAAATGATCTTTACCTACGGTTTTTTTGAGTGTTTAAATAAGTAAGACTGTTTTTTTTAAGCAGCCATCAGAAAGTTGCTTACGAAATTAAAACATAGAACGAGACTGAACCATCACGCTCGGGTCGGTTACGCATAATCGCGTTTACTCTGCTCCAATCGATATCGACTGTCATCAGTCATGTTTACAATTTAACAAGGAGTCCAACATAATAGGTTTTACTTGTCTATTGAGTCCATAATATATAGCCTCTTTTGTAAGTAATAAACATACCAAATGCTCCAACTTCCTCCTCCTAAGCGGCGGTTGTTCCTGCAGAACTGAATCCGCGAGTATATTGAGCATGTTTTCGACGTGAGCCAACACGCGCTTGAGGCCGTCTCCGCCGCCGTTGGTTAGAGCTGCGTCCACGTCTTCAGACCAGAGGATTTGGGCAGCTAAGACGACGATTTGCGCCTGTCAAATAAATTAAGTGCTTAGTAAAAATAAGAAAAGTGCCAATGGACACGTTCTCAGTAATATATTATTATAAAAATAAGTTAGAACGAAATTACCTATAAGCCAATTCTATGGCTAGATTATAATTTTACTCTAGTGTATTTAACATTTTATTTAATATCAGTATACTAGACAATAAAAAAAAGTAAATATAATTAGAGGTTTCAGTCTCGTGTCATAATAAAATAGATTGCAGTTACAGATAATTGAGTTCAAAAGAAATACGGAGCAGAAGAGAAGATACCGTAATGAATGCAATTTAATTACAATTAATGCTATTCGCCTTGGTCCTGAGCTAGTCTGTGCCAGGTACAGTTTACGACTTATTACTCACTGATGATTAACCACATCACAAAATGTTTACAACCACAAGTTTGTATTTAGTAATACCTCATGTGAAAGTGTCTCACGTTCCACCATCAAAGACAACATTTTATTCTGGGTCTAGTTAAGGTTACGTACCTGATACTTGTCACACCAGTCAATAAACTTCTGCGGATCAACATTCCCGTCCTTGAACTGCTTCACATCGCCAACGGCGTCCTTCAAGCGGCAAGCTAGCGTCACGCGCATCTCTCGTTCTACCATCGACAGCCAAGAGTTTATCTTGGGGTTTTCGATTGTTGATACTGGAGATGTGAAGTATACCTGGGGATGGAATTTTGCGTAAGTGACATAAGGTTCATTATTGTTTTACGGTATTTTGTTTTTATAACATAATTCTAATAAACAGTGGTGATTAAATAAAACTTTTGAAACTATCATGGTTATTACATGGTTATTAATACATTTATATAATAATGGGATAATTTCCATGATTTGATTTTTGAGAATAACTTAATATTTAGACGGAATATTGGAAAACTACTAACTAAAAAAACTATATCCCGTTATGCCTCTTGATTAGATCCGCAAAAAATTATTCAAAATGATTTGAGGGTCAAAGATCTGTGTGACAAAAATAACTAGAACTAGGGGTTTTGACATTCAATTATAAGTACAAGTGACCAGTTTATATTACCTCCTCCCCTTCCCTCGAGGCTATACCATTGATGACAGTATTATCTTCGTTCAAGATGATAGCAGCGACGCCAGCAAACATCTTCTTGAAGTGCTTCTGCAGGCGAGCAATGTTCTTGCTGTTGCCAATGATTTCAAGCAGGTCTTCGTCTCCCACGAAATAGAATCTGAGATAATAATATAAAGTATAATAGTGAAGGAGTGAGATGACATGAGCGCCATCCAGATTGGCCCATATCATCAAGAGATAGAGAAAACTGACGAATGGCAGAGAGGTTTTGCTGCAATGGGATAATTTCGACTAACAATAATTGTATCAGCGTAACAGATAAAAATAGAGGCTACTAAAGTTTTATGTACTAATTAGTTTCTGCCCGCGGCTTCGCACGCGTCGTTTGTGTTTTAATTTCCATCCCATCCCATATCATAAGATTTGGCGTGAAGAGGTAACAAACATCCAAACTTTCGGATTTAAAATATTAGTGTGGCTAGATTTAACCAGCGGCTAATTATCTGGCGGAACTGATTTATGTGATAAAAATAGTAGTATATGTTTTATTCCATGCCTAGTACTACCTGTATGCCAAATTTCAGCCCGATCCGTTCTAAAGTTTTGGGGTGAAGAGGTAAGAAATATCCAAAATCTTTTACATTTATAATAATTATGTGATTAACGATTTTTACAAAAATGTCTCAACTTTTAATTTTAACATCTTCATAAACTTTAAACTTACCGAGGGAAGCTGCTTCGTTCCCTTTCAAGGTACTCTCCCAGAGCCTTCTGAATCTTTCCGAGCAAGTCAGCCAGACGCTCCAGAGAACGCTGGACGCCTTGGATGTTCAGCACGTCCATTACCATCGGAGACTTACTGACTTTCTTCATCAGCCCGAGGAACTCTGAACTGTTGTGAGGAGAAATAAGTCTTATTATTATAAAACTGTTAAAACTATCATGGTTATTAACACTAAAGTCATTTAAAACGGGATATTTACCATGGTTTATAATAAAGGAAAACTCAAAAATCAAATCATGATAAATATCCCATTTTAAATGACTTTAAGTCTTATTATTGACCATAATTGGGAACCAATTGAAGGATTTATATTTCTGACCAATATAAATCCTTCAATGGATTCCCAATTTTTTTAACCGCTGTGCTTTCGTATTTGGTTGATTCAGAAATAAATGAAGATTGGATACATTTAAAGGACTTCTCAGGTTATCTCACGAATGTCTTATATAATGCGTTATATCAATTCTTCCGACGTACTCTTCAGCTTCTTGGAAAGAGTCAAGTATATATGTAAACACAATAGAGTTCAAATTTCAAAAACAAGCAAATTTTTACCTGATACCCTGGAAGCGGCCAGTCTCAATTGGTAGCAGAGTCTTGATATCAGCAGAGCCGCTGAATATTCCCTCGAGATACACCCAGCGACGTTGCACGTCGATCCATACGTCGAATAGTGCGTTGATACGGTTCAGTTTCTCTTCCCATGTTAACGCCTCCTCTTCGAATACCTATGAAAATTAATACGAGATATTCAATCTATACCAGACATTGTTGTAGTAAAAAAGGTACTTTTGCTTCCACTAGCTCTGGCGTAGGTAAGACCAACTTTTTCGATTAAAATTGTGTCTGTATAATTCATATGCTAAGTTACTCACTTTGTAGTACGGGGAAAGCTTCATAGCAGCAACACTGTTTATATGCTCCTTCACTTTGTTGAAGAGATCGTCCCAGCCGCGAATTATCTTGCACTTGTTCTGGTAGTTGATCAGATCTAGCTCGTAACTCTGCCACGACTCGCGAACCTAGAACGAATTACATTCTAAAACCGACTTTATAGGCATTGAAATAGAGACTATTGTCACTGTCATTTGTTTGACACACAAAACAATTGATCATATACATACCTGTTTCAAGAACTCTTCTAAAGCCATTTCACCCTGAGCTACAGACACAACATCCTTCACAGTGTGTTCGTTGTGCAGTAAATCTGCATCCCAAACTTGACCTAAAGTCAATTCAGATAGAGACCAATCTACTTTGAGCGCGCGGCAGAGTTGGCGCCAATGACGCTCTTTCAATGCGTCGGATTTCAGCTCGACGATTAGCATGTTAACCTGAACAAAAAATAGATGATATTGAGACATAATGTTGGTTGATCTATTCTGAATTGATCAAGATATAAACTTGAACTCTAAGAGGAACATTTTAGAGTGGTTGTTACCTTGGTGTAAGACTGAAGCAGTTTGCGAACATATTCGTAGCTGTCGTACATACGCAGACGGGCCGGCAGTTCTTTCAGTTCGTTCAACATAGCTTCAAGTTGTTGCCTGAAATAATCATAACCTTTTCAAATATGGGATAAAAAGTTATAAAACATAAAAATATAATGTTATAGCCTGTGTTTTATTCTGGGCCCGGAACTACCTGTATGTAAAATTTTGACCCTATCCGTTCAGTAGTTTTTGCGAGAAAGAGAACAAACATCTAGTGAACACTTGAGTACTCGTAACATACAAACTTTCACATTTATAAATATTCTAGTAGGATTTTATTGAAAAAGTAACAAACCTGAGCTTCCTTGGCTGCACAGACAACCACGGTTTCTCCCTGATGTCGTCGATTTGAGTCCAAATCTTGCTGAGCGAAGCCCAAACGCCACGCAGATCTTGCAACTCCTCCAATGCAACGGTCATGCGTTCGTTGTTCACTGAGCTACCTATAAAACCACAATTAAATCATTAATATACAAATAACTAGCTCTTCCCTGCGGTTTCACCCGCATTAAATTCGAATTTCACATTTCTAGGGGGATAAAGAGAATATAATATAGACTAATGAACCCGGGGATAGTGTAGCTTCCCAACGGTGAAAGAATTTTTAAAATCGGTCCATTAGATTTGAAACTTATTCAAAACAAACAAACAAAAAATCAAATCTTTCCTTTTTATAATATTAGTATAGATTAGATAGAGTAAATTTATTATATTTATTATAATTAAGAAAACAGTCTGGAAGATAATGTTAGATGCGGTAAACTATAGACTAAAGGCTATGGCGCTCATTAAATAATGCCTATGTCCAGCAGTGAACTAGCATGGGAGGATGATACTGTCACATAAACATTTTTGTAGATCGGTATGGTTAAATAATTTATTTAGGAATAACAAAGTCTATCTAGACAAATACTATCGAGCTTCTTAAAAAGATTTCTATGTTTTGGTAATGTTGGCGGTTAATACTTTCAAATTCTTGTATCAAGTAACACCTGAAACATTGCAAACAATGGCTTCCTATCCAAATTTCACCCACGAAAAACAGCCATTGCTAATATAGGGGCAACAAACCTGTATCATGCAGCTCCAAAGCTTCCTTCGCCTTAGCTACATTATCTCTCTCTTCCTTGAGTCTAGTATACCGCGCTTCCATGCCTTGAAGCTTGGTCAGCGCATCTTCAGGCCTGGTCGATCCATCGGTAGGCTTAGCGCGTTCCCATTCCGTCAGGAACTCTAATGTGCGGGTTTCGACAGCCTTGTCTTCGGCTACGATCTTTTGTTGGAGAGATGCGACCTAAACCAGGATTGGAAGTTACAATATGGACAAATAGACTTTTAGCCAGTTGATCTGATCGTTGATTAGTTTGATTAAAGGCCAAATCCTTGTCAAGTATCTAAAGGTTTGATTTTGAACAAAGATTAGTTGATCAGACTGTCAAATCATTGATTAAAATATAGATCAATCGCTAAATATTATTAGAGCACTAAATATGATCTTTTTATGATCAAGCGCTTGTAAAATAATTTGTTTAATAACAGCGGTCGAAGTCGGAATGTTAGAACCTGTTTTTTTATTTTCTCATCATAAATCAGCAAAAAGAGCTATTGTTTTGTTGATAAATCTTACTTGAGTCTGGATAGAAGAATCCTTTCTACGCATAATCTCATTGAACGCACTCCATTCGCCTTCGATATTATCAACGTGCAACCATTGAGCGGGAAATTGGAATCTGCAAAAATACAACATTAAAATTCCATGTTTTTGGAATCTCAACTTTATTATGAAGGAAATAAAGCATACCTCTGTCTCTCGAGGATCCGTTGAGCCTCCCTGTAGATGTCAACTTGCTTCTCCCATGCTAGAACTTCCCTCTTCAACTGTTGCACGTAAGTAATAAGGGACACGGCGTCGCTGGTAGAGGCCGCCTCTGTTGCAAAACATTTATACATTAGTATACACTACATAGTATAAAACAAAGTCTTCTCTTGTCTGTCTGACCTTATGTATGCTTAGATATTTAAATCTCTAAAAACTACGCAACAGATTTTGATGCGGATTTTTTTAATAGAGAGTGATTGAAAAGGAATGTTTATAAAACATTTGACACACTAGATTTTCACGCAGGTGAAGCCGCGAAAAGAGCGACAACGAACAAAGTAGTGTTCCTTAGTGGAGACCGCGACACGGTTTACGTAGTGTAAGACGATTTGTGGCCAGATGGGGGTGACAAAGAGCGAGACTGGTGGCAGATACTGGCACTAAAAACCACACGTGCTATATTAGTGGAGGCTTATGTTCAGTATCGACTGGGATGGACTAATTCTGAGATTAAACGTTGCAAAAGCTAATCTTTATTTATTAAAAATCAAACAAATTACTTACCAATAGACTGATGCTCGAGCTGCGAACGCGACTTGGCAAGCCTTCCATGGAACTGCACCATCTCTCCTCCGAGCAAAGCGCCGAATTTTCCGAGCACTTCCTTATGCCACGCGTCGTATTTCAACGCAACCTTGCTTTGTACGCGAGCGAAGTCGATGACCACGGGCCCGTATTCACGGCGAGTGTCTGATGTGTCGAATGTTGTGCGGGATTTCCTGGAATTTTAGCTTTATTTAGATTAACTGAGTAAGATTTTAAAGTTAAGCGACCTACAACAGACGGATAGTCACGAATGTTGTGTGGGATTTCCTGGAATTTCAACTATATTTAGGAATCAATTGACGAATGATTTTTAAGGTTCCGTACCCCGTTGAAATTTTCACAGATGATGTATTTCTATTGCCGCTAGAACAACAAATACTACAAAACCGAATAAAATAAATATTTAAGAGGTAGGTACATAAAGCACTTGGCCGGTTTTATTAGAGTTAATCACGAATGTTGTGCGAGACCTGAAATGACAACTTTACTTTGTAGTAATAAGGAATTGTAATTAAAAATGAATTCAAAAGTTTAGGGACAAGTTGGTTATAATGAATGTCACAGTATGTCGGATGAATTACCACTGATAGGTTTGTTTTCAACTTACTTGATGTCATTCAGACATTTGATCCACAAAGTGATGTCCTCGCCAAGACGCCCGTACAAACTATCAGGCTGAAGATCCCAAAGTGCTTGATAGCTGTAACAGATTTGCAATTTTAGAACTAATATCACTCGAAATTAAGTATAAAGCTATTTTTAGGGTTCTTGGGTCTCACCGCAGCCATTCGTCGACATAGTTTCTAACTTGCGAGATCTTCTTTTCGATGGCATCGTATGCGTTTTCCACTGGATTGGAACCGCCTGGCAGTTTAGTAAGGAGGTTCCTGTATGTAGCAGTTTGAGCGCGTGCTACACCTACTTGATATCTAGAAACAAAAGAATACAAGTTTGTTTAAACCCTATTGATATAGCAGCAAGGTTTAGTTTATCTGTAGATTGCTAAATATCATTATGAATTATTATATTTTATCGATACATTCTCAATCTTAATAATGCGGATGCAAGACTTACTTTTGCATTACTTCATTATGCGACGATGTTGGCTAGGACCAAGTTACTCTAAACTTTGTTTGTACGTGTTAAGGTTTATTTTACCTGGTGCTTTGCAAGCGATGCTGGCTAGTGACAATAGCTTGCCAGGCGAACATTTGCCTCATCAGTTGGAAACGTGCATCTTCTAGCGACGGGAACAGATACATTTGCTGGTTCGTGATACGCACTTCGTAAACCACGGGGGCGATCTGAAAATGTTGGGGTTACATTTTTAAAATATTGTTCTTATTGGGCATGTCTCATGCGGGCATAAGAATCATTAAAACACCGGCAATATTTACGAATAGTAAGTACGAACCTAGTTAGCATATTTACATTATTATATCTACTGAAACAGGCCATCTCCAAACAAGGGGGCCATAATAAACAGACTTGGTAGATGAATTGCTAATTGCATTGCAGGGAATGAATATGCTTGTAAAAAAAACGATCTATGCTATATATTGTATTAACACAAGTTTTGCTTAGCTTGGGGCTAGATAATCCTGTGTAGATTGTCACAAAACTGGAGGGGTACATTCACACTTATTAACAGTGAAATTAAGTAGATATCTTTTTGATTGACTTGAAGGTTTACCTGAGGTTCACCACCAGGCTTGTGCGTCGGCTCAGTAGGAGAATAGGTATCCATGGACAGATCCAGTTCATTGACCTTGCCGAGTAGAGCCATGGTCCAGGCTTCGATGCCGGCTTGCAAGCGTGCTGCAAGGCTTTTTTCTACCTGCAAGATACTAAACGTTTAGACACACGTGTTTATACACAATTTAATTTTTGATAGATTGTAAGCGATTTTATGAGGTTATGTCCTACTTTTGGATAACATGATCGGCATTACTTTTTGTGAAAATCGTTTAAGTTTGGCACAGAACGGAACCGTTGCTCTGCTAAGTGTAATGTACGAGCTCAAGCCGTTTAGACAGCTACCGTGTGCACGTGAAAATGGCCATCTAGACAGCACAGTAAGGAAAACTGCTGTAACTGTGAAATCTGTTCCTTAGAGGTACACGCACCTCCTCATCCAATCTCTGCACCCACAGATGCAGGTTGCTGTACTGGCGCAGAGACAAGTCATCAATGGCTCGCTGCAGTCGAGATAGGATCTCCGCAAGGCTGGTTGCAGAGTAGGGGCAGGTTTCCAGGGAACGCGCGTCTACTGAGATCTGTTCTTCCACTGTTAGGAGGTCCTCCACCTGTCAGGTTGCAATATAAAGGTTTTAATAACTTAAAGTTTAATAACTTAAGTCTATCAGCGGAAACTTTTAACTAGCCATCAGCAAACATGTACTGCGTCTTTCCAGGCATGTTCTATATATGTACCTCATTTGTAAACCTAGCTGTAAGTTTCTCCAAAATTTTGTAAATAAATAAATAAATAACGAAAACAACGGAACTTTATTATTAAAAAAAGGGGTTTATAATAAAATAACCCGTATTAACCAGATAAAGGCAAAGTTGCTATGATTTTGTCTGGGTCGCATGTGTTGTGTCAAGGCGACGCACGGTGAGCAGAAATGTACAGAACACTTGACACCAGAAAACCGAAGATTTCACTTTATATCGTCTCGTCGTCACAATTTATTCGAGTGCTACCGCTGAAGAAAGTTTTAAGGACTTAAATCTTCTAGCTCCATGAGTACTCCGATGTTATTGACATTCACACAGATACACGCGTTGAACGTATAGCACCTCTTTTTTTCAACAACAATAAGGAAATGTAAAACTTTCATTAACAACATTTACCTTTTCTTGGAAGAGCAGCACAACTTCGCTCAACTTCTGCACATAAGGATCCAGCTTATAGGATTCCCAGACAAGTGCCATGCCTTCTGACACCTGGTTCAGCACGTCGCGGCGTAGCCCGGCCACTAGTGGGATGATGGAGGCTTTGTCGCGGATCTAAAACGAAAATAATTATTTTACATACTATACAGAAAGATGTTCGATGCATTGAGAGGCTCGTGCATCACGTCCACTTTGCATGGGTGTGTTCCCGACAATGTGAAATCGACCAATCACGGACCACCAGGATGGCGGGATGTTTATTTTAACCAATGTGATTGGTCAATTCCACACGGCTCCGCATCAGTAGAAACGCAACAAAGACTTTCTTGATCTTATAATGTTCATATTATAGAATGTAGATTTTTAAGATGTAATTTCCAAAAAAACATTTTATTTTGTCAATAACGTGGAAATGGGCAAACGGAAAGAAAACTATGTTTAATGCAAATTAAAACATTGACGTTCTGCTTTATACTAATATACTACAAACTATTAAACTTCTATAAATTAAAGAAAATTACATAGAATATCAAAAACTACATACAGAGAAGCATGCTTATTAAGCTGGAAACAATGTGGGTATTTCTTGAGGCAAATATTGTTGAGTTTGTTGCTAAAGTGAGAACAAAAAGCGATTGGTACAAATCACTGATCATGCATCCAATGAATTTCGGCTACCTTAGTATGATTCCTATTATTTAGCTGCACAAATAAAAACGCACATGTGTTAGTGAAGACACACACAGATATATTGTTAAGTGTTGTTTGTAAAAAACAGACTGAGTTCACTACATTTACTCCAAGACGTACGCACAAATGTAGTGCTGTCCCTTTCACTCTAGTCTAATGAGCGCCATGAAATTCTGCGAGACAGAAACAGCAATACATAACGCACCAGCTTGAAAGCTAAAGTAGCAAGTTCATCTATAGTGGTAGTAACACAGTAGCGAGTTATTGTTAAGTGCTTGAAGTGGAATGTAATTAGCGTTATAGAATAGTACATACCTTTTCCAAAGTGCGTTCGTAGGTACGAACGCTCTCAATCAGAGATATAGCAAAGGGATACAGTTGGTTCGCTTGGTGGGCTTTGTTTACTATTGCCAAAGGTACTCTGAAAAATATTATTAAATTAATCAATTTTCGTCCGTAGCTTCATATTTTTGTAAAGAAAATGTCGTCTAGTTTTGAAAAAACTTATTTAGACACACTTTGAACAGTGACCGACGCTGAACCATCACGCTTAGTTCGGTTAAGTTGAATCTACCTATAGAATACTTGAATCCAATCGGCAACTATACAGCTTTAAAGTTTTCTCTTCTATCGTGTGATCATAAGGTCTATAACTCAAATCATAAGGTCTATGACTCTTCTTATTTCAACATACCTAAATCCAAGATTCTTTAAGTTGCGCACTTCTTTGTAAAGAGTGATGATTTCAGGCAAGAAGTTGACCTTCAGCTTGAGAAGTGTTCCAGATTTGCTGGATCGAGCGCGTACGGACTCAATGGCGAAGATACGACCCGAAACGCCTAAGTTGCGTTGCTGTACCTGTGTCATACGAGAAAAAACGTTAGTACATTATAGTTATAGTTTATTTTTTTCTTTAGCAATTAGGTATCTCATGTTGAATTTCTTCCTGCGAGGGTTTCTCGGTTAAAGACGTAGGTTATAATATAACGAAATATCAAGTGGGCAAGTTGATGCAATAAACATTCATTTATTTTATTATTTATTAGCTTGTGCCGTCAAACAATCAAGTGTTATAATAATCTCCCCAAAAAATACGATTTATTTTTTTTCGATAAATTATTAATTTTCTTAGAGATTACCCCGAGTGCGAGGGCTTACGCACTGTATAGAAAAAATATAAGTACCTTCCGCGCCCAATCATCAAACACCTCCTGGGTATCCAGTTTCAAGCGGAAGCTGTCCCCATCTGCCTTCAGCTTCTGCCCCTCAATATGGTTCTCCCATCCCTTGCCTAGAACGTCTTCGACCCTCTTCAAGTAAGCGGTGAGCTGGTGGTCGATCTGCTTCGCCCAGATTATGGAACCGGCGACGGGTGGGAGATCGCGGACGAGGGATAGACGGCTGCATTTCGATTGAGGGTATTGAACCTGCAACAAATATTGTATTTAAATGTTTCTTCGGCTGGAAGTATGTATTTTTAACATTAATAATTCTAAAGTCGAAAGGAGTGATGGCATTAGACCGCACATTAATTTATATTGGGTAAGCTATCCTTTAAGATTGGAGATCGCGCGCGACTGCACTGAGTGGAAAGATTTTGGGGAGGCCTTAGCCCAATTTTTTATTTAAGATTAGCTGTCGCTTGTGCTGCTGAGCGGTATTATAAGAAACTGCCTTGTTATGTTAGCAAATGTAGGATTAATCTTAAGACTTGGGACAAATGTTTGTTCAATCTGTAAATATTTGTTCCGAGTATTTTCTATGTATAAAAAACGATCTATGTAACATATTGTATAAAGCATCAGTCATCGCTATGCTTAGCTTGGAGCGAGATGATGCTGTTTGAATTGTTCAGCATTATTAACTTATTCATTTATACATCCCAACCCTAAGCAAGAGTATACCTTGAACTTCTCGTGCAGAGCCTCAATATCATCCTTGACGCGTTGAATCAGCTGCGTCTGGTACTCTCTGATGGCGCCGCGGATGTGCGGGCGCACGAACAACGCGTTGAAGCGAGAGAAGATACGGAACATCTCGTTTGCGTTCTTCGCTGTACCAAGTTGGTCGCGGAGGTGAGCCGTGATACGAGTTTCCACGCGATCTGTAGAAAAAAACAAGAGGTATTAAGATAGATGTCAGCATTAATGCAGTAAACATTTTTTTTTATCCCGTATTCGTTACGGTAACTCTTCACATACAAACTTCAATCATAATACCAAGACATAACGCATAGATAGAAAATGCCCGGAATCGTGAGCACTCCACAGGCGACGTTATCGCTACGAAAGAGATCTCTTGAATGCCAATAATGCGGCGTTTAATTAAGTCTCATAAAAATTAAGCAATAACCATCTTTTACGGAACATTAGGATTCTAACTGGAGGCTGTGTACATGGTTTGGCCTCTGTTGATGGCTTGATGATTTAAATAGTTGTTCGCGAGCAAGACAGAGACTAGAGATGATCTTTGTCTCGCATGCGAACAAAAGTATAAAATCAAGCATGGTCTGTGTCGAGATGCGAACCGCCACCTTGTAAGGTTCAATTTAGGAAAAATAGATTACCGATTCGGTCTTCATAACGACGCACGGCTGCTTCCCAAGCGTCGCAGCCTTCCCGAGAAATGTCCAAGCAATCCACTTCTTTAACATTTTCGTACGCCAGGTTTACCTGAATAAAAATTTAAGGTAAAGGATCGGAAAGTGGTGGAAGAACGTGGAAGTTACGTTATAAGGGCCCATCCAAAGCAGAGAAGTGTGGAGATGAGAAGGGTCGTTTTTCAGCTAGGGTGTATCCACCGAAGCTATGCAGAGATGCGTACTGTTTAGACTTGAGATGGGTGGTGGTTAGAGCGAAACTGAGTCCATGTCTCTCTGAACGCCTCGTAGCATTAAGAAATCTATAGTTATCGACCACGTGTCGTATTTGTAGGTCATCGACTCATGTATTTAGATAGCCGACATTCAAGATATTACAAAGAAGACAAGACTTACCTCGGCGATAGCATTAGCATCAGCAGCGTCCATAGGCAAGGACATAGGCTGTGCCGGCTCGCCGCCCGCGCCTGCGTCCGTCGCCACGTTAGCACGGGGGCGAAGCACCTGCAAACCAATTGAAGCTTTACGACTTAGTTTTAAGATTGCATTTGCATATCTCAGTCTTAATAGTCTAAACTATACTCTTAGTAGTCTAAGTGTAATTCGTCATGGGGATTCGTAGATCAGTGGAACTTGGCTCTGCGGTACTAAAAATGCATTTATCTTAGATGACGGTATATTTTATTGAAACGCCAAAGCCTAAAGCCATTTGGATTTCGAAAATGAGCCGTTCTAAACAACACTTGCACAACGAATTTTAAACGTCTACTGTATTAAATTTGACGTATTTTATTTGTATAGTTTGACGATTAACGAATCCAATCAATTATCATAAGCCAGTCCAATATCATTGTCCAATAGCGAGTGAGAACAGCCTAAGCTCCGCAACTGTTCGTTATCATACATTTATCGGCGTTTTGCTTATATTCTGACCATGACAGCTGATGACGACTGGAGTCATGCGTATAAACAACAACGACATAAACGCGATTCAGCGTAACCGTCCCTAGCGTAACGGCTCAGTTTCAGCGTAACCGAGCCTAGCGTTACGGGTCAGTTTAGCTGTTCAAAAATTGCGTGTTAAGTTATCACAAAAAAGTACTTACTCTGAGCATCACAGTGCGCAATTGCTCGTGATGCCTGCGGAACCTGCGCATATGCTCCATCCGAGCTTGCAGACGTTTGTGCGAGGGAGACACGCGCCAAACCATCTTGATGTGCTCGTCGCGCTTCTTCTTTACTATGTCACTGTACAAAGAAACTTACATTGAAAAAGTATTCATAGAAGGATAGGCAGACAGAAAGATAACTTTTTGATGCACCACACAAAGAAGTGAGCTCTTTGTGATGAGCTTGCCCTCATTTCTAAGGGTGTGTTCCTACTAACGCGAAGCGGAAACAGTAACCAGAGAGATAAATGTGTGGATTTTGAACAATTGTGTATTTTGATTCCGCTCGACTTTGTGCCAATGAATACGCACCCTAATTCTACACCATTGTTTAGTTCCTATTTATATTAATCGTTAGTGGTAATAAAAGTAGATAAGGTTTGATTTCTTATGTACAATGGTGAATATGAGAGTATCATTCAAACATTCTGAAATTATTCAGACAATGTGAGGAAAAAAGTTCTTGGACGTAACTTACCGCAATAAGCCTTGCAGTTTCTCATACTCATCGTCCCAACTAGAGAAAACTTCAAAGCATTGAGTCATCACGCGCTCGAAGTCTTCAAAGGGAATGTGCATCAAACGACGCGTTCCTAGCACCTGCAATATAAAGTTCATTATTGACTAATATTTTTCCTTACATCTTAAGGTGGCGAGATAGCGGTTTGCGCCACCAATGCGACCAGCAGTCAAGTCTGTAAGTGTATCTTCAGTCTCTTGTTTCAGTTATATTGCCGGTTGCGGTGTCTATACGTTATATAATATACTTTACCTTCAATAGTTGTTGTCCAAGGTCTCTGGAAATAGCCTCAACAAGTCTCAGCCCACGTTGGATGGGATACTTGGTGGAACGAATCTTGCGAAGATGCGAGAAGATTTGCTGGACTGCCAATCTGTTAAAACAAGAATGAGTCTCAAATAATTATCGTCAAAAATCATCTGATATCTGAGGATTTTTTAACCCTCAAAGTGTCGTGAGCAGTTAGTGTTGTCATTAACTGTCATAACTATTTCAGTTCGCACGACGCACAACCCTATGTTGCGCACCCCTCCTATCGTTCGCACCGCGCTGAGGCCGAGCGGCGTACAGTGAATGTGTTAAAGCTCCCAACTTTTACAATTAATTGCTTAAAAGATACTTTACTGTAACCACTGATGTCATTATCTCATACTGTGGCCTTTATATTCTTAAGGGATGTAGTGTTAGTTTAATTGCCTTACTTTTCTTGATACACCGGTCGCAGGTTATATATACAAGTACGACATACTTGTATTAGCTTTAAATATCAGCTGTTAGTGCTCGAAGGGATGCGGTACGCACGCGTCTAGAACCGCACTCACCCTGAAGAGGTCCCTCGTTATGGGATAAAACGTTGATGTTCTTCCAACACAAATAAGGTTCGTAGCTATCCCGCGTACATCCATAATGAGTTAATCTTTAGTTCATTGTCGATAGTTTTTATAGTAAAATTATATTATTTTGTCTGATAATTACCTGATCCTCTCAAGTTCCGTAGCACTAAGCAGGTCGTTGATGGGGAAGTCTTTCATCAGAGGGTTGTAGTCGGAGACAGTTGCCAGGGCTTGCTTCAGACCGGTGTCGGTGTCGAATGATACAGTAGCATGGAAACGCTTTCCGTACTTCAAGATTTCTAGTGTTAGAGCCACCTGGGTGAGTAAACATTATTACGAGTTGAGAACAGTTTTGGATAGCCTTTTATTAAATGACAACAAAGAATGAATGAATGAACACTTTATTGCACTTAGTATGCGAAGATTTAATTTGGGAGACGTTTGAGCAAAGACAACGAAAAAAGTCCTGAATAGAGTGGGCTGAAATTTTGTATAGACGTAGTTATATCCGGAATTTCGTATAACGCTCCTTTTTACATCGGTAAAAACGGGAAGATTCTAGTTATGAAAATTTCTGCATGCACAATCTTGACTAGAACACTTACTTCAATGCTTTCTCTCTTCTCTTGAATCCTATGAAGGGCTCTTTCAAGGTTCAGCCAGAAAGAGATCTCTTGTAGTGCAGTACCATTAGATGGGTCACGGTCCAACTTTGTGACCTAAAAGTATAACCATATAAACACAGTTTCAAAGCACAAATTATGTTAAATATCCCATCGTAATTACTTTTGAGAGAAATTAATTTTCTTAAGGTGAACAGCCGGCCCGCAGCCTTAGTTTTAACGTCATTTTGCTAATTTTGGAATTGAAAAGAATTTTGAATTAGTAGAAATTAAAACAAAGCCTGTAGATTGCTGTACCTTTTGGATCTCCTTGATCCAGCGGTTGACTCCATTCTGCAGCTGGTTGAGGAACGTTGAATCTTCCACTTTATCACCAAAGTCGGCAACGCGCGGTTTTCGCCCTTCGTCGGCAGCTCTATAAAACATAATTTTATTGTTTTAAAAAACGAAAAACCCACTTCGATTCTTAATTTTACACTTTTTAAATTCTGCGTGACCAATACAAATCTCGCGGGAATAAAAATATTTCATTTTATGGGACCACCTCGGGATCATATTTTTATAATAAGGTCGAAATAGCATACATTTCGGCCTCGCCTATCCTATGTCGACCTTCAATGTTTTTTTTATCGCAAACAGCTCTGGTTTTATTTTATTGTTTGAAACCAGTAACTAACTCTCAGGTTTTATAGAGGATATACATAGCAGTGAGGCAGATTATGCATTAGTCCGAAGAAGCGAAAAATATGTATTGCAGAAGAAACCACTCTTAAAACACAACTACTTAGATAATTTTTTAAGTTACACCTTAATTTTATTTTTTAAGCTACATAGCATACATTGGATGATCCAATGTGACAAAGAACACCAAACTTTTATTTTCTATTAATCAGTAGGCAGGATGAAATTAGTTAAATAGTTCTTCATATGTTTTTATAAACAAACCTCTTAATGACAGCAGCGACCAAAGGATGCACGGGGAGAGTGATCTCAGGAATGTCAATATTCTGTTGGAGGTGCAGTAGACCCATCTCCAACTCTGCTATCTTCTTCTCCACCGACGGTGCCATTTTGTCTCCATCTCTGTTCAAATACAAGAATCAGAAGTTTTATAACTGACAATCATGTAACTGGCATGCATTCATCATAAAAATAATCAGAAAACTACATTTCAATTGACCTTAATCATTAAGGTTAACCAATAAAGCAATTAATTGTTCTTGTTTCTTACATATCAAATAGTTAAGAGACTATAATTAACTAAAAATGTGTTAAGTTTAGTCAATGAAGCAATGACTAAACTTAACACTGTTTCATGTAATTTGAGCACGACAATGTTGAATTTTCAACATCAAACAAAAAATAATAGTCCATCATATCTGCCTGATTTTAAAAACTTTGCAAGGCTTTCATAATACCACTAAAACATGAATTCTTCAATCTCACCTTCAATCAAACATTTTGTAACTTGTATTACTGTTAGAAAGCTGATTATTTTATGCAAGAAAGTATGATTCATATGGATCATTTTACAAAAACCAAAACTCTAAAAATTCACAAAAAAAAAATGTTCTGCCTGAAAATTCTCAAAACAAAACGTAAAATAAATCATTACACAAAAACTACTAAAAATTTGGTCCATCCCATCAGGTTCAGGTTCAGGTTACTCCTTTTTCCGCATTTGGACTCCAGTTGGTCCTTTATGCGTCCTAGGCCTAGCTCCGTCCAGAAGCGCAGAATCTTCCTGGGGTCTTCACAGGCTTCGCGGAGCGACCTCGGCAAGTTGAGGATTTCTATACGTTGTTCTAAAACCCCCTCGCATTCCATCCCATATAATGTAATGTTTTAAATATATCAGTCATCGTATATCATACCCATAACACAATTTCTGTTTAGCTTGAGCCTAGATGATACTGTGTCCAGCATTATTTATTTATTAAAGTAGATATTATTCTATGTTCAATTTCTAATGAGCATTTTTTTGGTTATCAAACCCCTGCCATTATTATTCATGAGATACCTCACACAACACAATGTGAGTTCATAATTTATTCAATGTCCATAACTGTATGAATCTTTATAGCATTGTCAGCCATTATTGCGTGAGACAGATAAAAATAAATAATATAATAGTTTTTTAAAGAAAGATCAATATATATTAACCTGTCAGCTCTGCCACTCTCCTTGACATAGCTTTTGAAGAAAGGAGCCATGGTCTTGCTAATAAACGAATGGAGGGTCTCATATGGCGAGCCATCAGAGAGGTTCATCAAGCGCAGTTGACTATGGATGGACTTGTCAGCCTCAATAACAGCTCCACGCTTGATGCACACCAAAGCAGCAACGCGGGGAGATGTGAAGTGCACCTGAAGGAAACACAAAAACAACTATAAGATTCTAATATGATTTTTACAATTAATATAGTTCAAGATACAGCTTCTGTTTGCATTGTTCAGTAAAAATATAAGTGTTAGAAAAATTTAGAGTATGTACTTATTTAATTTGACTTCGACAAACTACTTCATTGATCACATTAATATCTTATTAATCAGATATTAATATGATCAAGGAAGTTGCTACCATACCTCATTGCTGATTTGATATGTGACAGCTTCCTTCTCTTCTTCACCTTCTGTTGGCTGTTCATTGTCATCTTCTGCAAAATTAGTGTTGAGAAAGTTTAGCCAGTCAATGAAAAGCAAAATAGCACACTTCATTTCATATATTAAAGAAATTCGACTTTCTATTTTACCAATCGTTTTAGTAGTGTTGAGGGTATGAAATTCCCGTAGTGAAAGCGGGTTACAAAAAACAAAGCTACAAAATATCAAAACATGAATTCCGCACTGCAGATAGAAAGTGTCCATGATCTAATCGCGCTGCGACCGGTGACGCACCTTTCAATGAGAACCGCTGCACGAACAGTGAAGACACCTGGGGATCCGAGATGAACTTCCTGATGCAATCCTGGTAGACTTTGTCGTCCAGAGCAGCGTTTAATGCCGGAGGAACGATGTCATCTTCAGGTAAAAGTACCGTTGCAGCTTTTCGCAGGTAGTTTGCGAAGTCTTGAAAGTCGACGCAAACAACGTTTTGTGCCTCAGCGGCATTTTCACTCCCATCCAGGGAGTCTCCCATGATTCTTTCGGCAAGTTGAAAATATTTTTTAAGAGAAAAATTCGCATTAACAATTAATTTTTTACGGGAAATTGAGATGCAATTTCGCGACCGTCGCGCTGCGCACGCAACTGGCTAGCAGTAAAGTAACTTGACTAAACTAAACATTGACAAAGACAGATTGTGGAATCGAGGAGTGCTAATTTTTTTGCCTGTGCGAGGTGATTTCTTTCGTCCAATGGACGGTTCCTAATAATGTAATAGTCCCGTAGAAAGACAGGGAATTATTGTTAGTTTAGTTGCACCTCATAGAGGTAAGAGCTTGTCACTGGTTTTGGATATTTTTCTAAGAGAAAGTATCTATGTATCTTCTAAATCTTTGGCCCTACCTATCCGTACATTTATGTTTCCTGGCGGATACCTATGTATAATTGTAGGTCAATTATTATCCTATCCAACTAAAATTTCCCTAGTTCTATGGTCCAATCATTCTTACCAAAGATCGTTGCAGCCTCATAGCCCAGCCCGTAGAAAAAAAAATCTACGGCGGCCACCCACACGCTCCGTCTTGCTTGCACAGTTTAGTTTGTGCAGTGGATGGACCGTGCAAATAGACTGAACTCGGTACAGTGGCCACCCACGCGTTGAAGTAAGCTCGTGAAAACTGTACCTGCTGCACAAGGTCTGAACTGTCAGTACGGAGAGGATATAACGGGATATAGGTAATAATGTTTTTATTTCTCTATTTTCGGTGAGACGCACAGTGATTCGTCTAGAACATGCTAGCTGGACAAAATTCAATCTCGCATTTCCCGGAAATTTGTTGCTAATCCCGTAGGTAAAACCCACGAACCTCGGATTCCAAGAATTTTATTGCACCTGGGCGCCCAAAAGATAAGGGAGGTAGATATAAATATAAGAAAAGGGTTAAGTGATTTAAACTTCATTAGCAATTTTACTTTCGACGCGAATACTTGTAATAGTGATTTTAAAAGTGATTTAAATATTTCTTAGTGATGGATTATGAAGTTAAAGGTATGTACTACTTTATTTAAAAACAATTCAAATTGTAATATAGCTAGTTTTTTTTATTTTTATATTTTTATACCGATCAAACCATTTTTTTTATAATTTTCAATATATTTTGGACCCGGATATACTTGCCAAAGCGTGCCAAAGGTCTGCAATTTATATATATTATAGCTTAGACTGTCTTCTTTCAAATATATAAAATTTGGCCTGTGGAAAGCTGTGGAAGTAATTTTTTTTAATTTTTTTCTAGAGCACGTCTTCGCCATTTCAAGACTAGTACTGTTCGAGGAGTGGGTTACTCTTGACAAAGAAAATAGGAATAGCGGATTGTTTAGCTTTTTGCTAACAAAATTAAACATTATCGGCATCACCGAAGATTCTTCGAGAAGTCTGAAAAAGACAATCAGTGCATTTACTTCCATTTTAGAAAAAAAATGGTACTTAAACAAGAAGTGCCGAGATGTCTTTTTGGCAAAAAATGAAGAGTGGATGTCAAAAGATTTTACGTTTAAGGTGTCCTTGCGTCACTTCTCGCTTGGCTGTGTGCCATCGACATCTACTGCACCTTCAACTGCTGGACGTCCAAGCAAGGAATTTGAAGAATCCAGTGACAAAACAAAAAGGAGAAGAGTCGCGGATCTACTCTGTGAACGCGATACAAATCAGTTAGTGGCTGCAGCAGAATTCTCGGCGCGATTATCGGGTAATCGGAGCCTGGCTGTAGTGATTAGGGATGCCAGTGAAAGTCCTGATAAGTGCAAAACAATGAAAAATAGTGTTTGTGATACTGAAAGCAGCAATCAAAGATGTTTAACGAAGGAAGAAGGCTTGGCATATTATGTTGACGCAAAATCATCAAGCCACTCCTACAAGCAGACTCGGAAGTGGAGCATCAAGGCGGGTCATAAGGTATTTCCATCATTTTATAGTTTAAGACAAGCTAAGAGTGAATGTTTCCCTCCTGAGGAATACATTTACATAGACGAGACTCGAGCAGAAATTAAACTTCAAGCTGTTTTAAATAAAACAGTTGAACGTTTAATTCATGCGCAGCAGGAAGTGATAAAGTCGTCTTCTCTAGAGGAATCATTCACTCTCATAAGCAAGTGGGGTTGTGATGGCAGTTCAGGACACAGCACTTACAAACAAAAATTCACCAGCACTGAAGCTACTGATGAATTTTTGTTTGTATTTTCATTTGTTCCGCTTCGGTTGTGTGATGAAAGTGGTAACATTGTTTGGCAGAATCCTCGGCCATCTTCTACAATGTATTGCAGACCAATTAAGTTTATTTTCGCAAAGGAAACTACCGACTTTACCGTTGCAGAAACAAACAAAGTCAAGGAGGAAATAAATCAATTGGTACAGACAATATGTAAGTTAGAAGATAAAGAGATATCTGTCAAGCATGAAGTACTTTTCACAATGATTGACGGAAAAGTATGTAATGCCGTAACCGAAACTACCTCTTCACAAAAGTGCTTTATTTGTGGAGCTACCCCTAAGTTTATGAACGATGAGTCTAGGGAATTTGTAGCAAATAAGAACAACCTTGGTTTTGGTTTATCTACTCTACATGCATGGATTCGTTGTTTTGAATGTTTGCTTCATATTAGCTATCGTTTGGACCTCAAAAAATGGCAGCTAAGAGATTCAGCTGATAAAGAGAGTATGAAGCAACGTTCTGCCAATATTCAGAGCCGCTTCAAAACTGAAATGGGCTTGATTGTAGATAAACCAAAACCAGGGTATGGAAATACTAATGATGGAAATACCGCCCGCAGATTTTTCGGGAACCCTGAGCTAAGCTCCGATATTACAGGGATAGATGTGACCCTTATTAAAAAATTTGACACTATTCTCCGAGCTTTAGCTTCCGGTTACGATATTAATACAACTAAATTTAAATTATTAGCACAAGAAACTAGGCGTTTGTATATAAGTCTTTATCCGTGGTATTACATGCCTGCTACAGTGCACAAAATTCTTGTGCACAGTGCAGAAGTAATAGAATCGGCTCTGTTACCAATTGGACAGCTTTCTGAGGAAGCTCAGGAAGCTCGCAATAAGGATTGCAGAAGGTTCCGAGTGCATAACACAAGAAAACGATCACGTATAACCACGAATAAAGACTTGCTCAATATGTTGTTAATCACATCTGACCCTGTAATAAACGGCCTTAGAGAAGTTCCCAAAAGAAACACAGGTAACCTTCCTTCTGAAGTGCTCGACTTATTAATACCCTCTTCTGTAAATAAAAAGCAATCAAAACAAACTAGCCATAATGTTAGCGAGCAGGAATATATTGTAACTGATTCGTCAGAGGAAGAATTTAGCGATAACGAGGATTAAGATTTCTTTGTTATTATTATTATTGTTCTGTACTTTTCTATGTTACTTATGAATACCAATAAGCCTTGTTATTGCGATTAGATAAAAAAACCTTGTAAAAATGGTCTATCAGGTAGAAATGGGCTTTTTTTGCAAATTAATCCATAATTTTTTGATTTTTCTACCTGTTAGACCTTTTGTCTTATATGATCATTGATCACTACCTGATGTACCCTTATATTTGTTCTGTGTACCCTAATAATAGTAATTAGCCGTAGATAATAGTTTTTTGCGCTTTGTTGTTTTATTTCGTGTTTTTTTTAATATACATTTATTTTAAAGTGAAAAAATAGTTTTTTACCTATAACCCCCACCCCCTTTTCCCCCCAAAAAAAGTCTCTTGATCTTAATTCTGCATCAGATAGTAATAAACGGCTAAAAAAAAAGGCATAAGCCTCAAAAATATGAAAAAATAATTTTGTCCAGCTAGCATGTTCTAGACGAATCACTGTGAGACGGTGTGACATAGTTACCTTCTCGAAATCGTTTCTGAATACACCTATCTCGGGCAGATTCTATACTTAGGTAAAAACAATTTCTAGGCTGGGCAGCATTTGGGAAACTACGTCGAGTCTGCTCGTCATCCATGCCGCAATACTTGAAAACGAAAGTTTTCAACCAGTGCGTCCTACCCGTTATGATCTACGGAGCTGAGACGTGGACACTCACGATAGGGCTGGTCCACCAGTTCAAAGTCGCTGAGCGAGCAATGGAAAGAGCTACCTATGCTCAGAGTTTCTCAGAAGGATAGGATTCGTAACGAATACATTCGACAGAGAACCAAAGTTTACGACATAGCTCTAAGAATTAACAAGCTGAAGTTTCAGTGGGCCGGCCATATCTCGCGAAGAACCGACGGCCGCTGGGGCAAACGTGTTCTTGAGTGGAGACCACGACTATGGCGCTCATTGGGTGAGAGAGACCTATTTCCAGCAGTGGACTGCTATAGGATTATGATGATGGCATCCTAAGGTTACCTGGAAGAGAACGCTCTCAGCGATAAGGCCACCCTTCACAATTCCTTTATTCTAATGTTTATTTCCGAATTGTTTTCTGTTTTGTGTGGTAGGTATAATAAAGTGTTTTCTATCTATCTATTTATGACGATGATGTATCTAAAGCATCATCACATGGTAACTTTCATATCACTTGAAGCAAATTATTTCCATGGCAACGGGCGTAAACAAGAGGTTTTTTCATTCGTCGTTTTATCCATTACTCATCACATCAAACTAAATTAGACTCGAATTTTAACTAGATGTTGCCACTTGAAAAATTAGATTGCGCGATCTAAATGTTCCTTCCAATTCCAAACCCATTTTATTATGCTTTTGTTTTCGCTATTTAGAAATTTGAAGTCAGATTATGGTATTTAACTGGCCATATTATAATTTAAATTTTAGGTACGTACTTAGGTACATTTTTAAAAGTAGGTAGTACCTACATAGTTATTTATACGTAGGTGCATGGGTCATTAAACTTCGAGCCCCTTGAGGGAAGTAGGTAGGCAGATCTACCTACCTACACCAGTAAGTTAAAATTTAATCTTTTGTCTATTTCTTATTTCATTTCATTTATGCACATGTACCCACTTCTCTCTTCACTTTGTCTCTCTCTCTCTCCCAATAAGGTTTGCTGGAAGAGAACTCTTTTTAGGGTTAAGTTCGCCTTTGTTTAAATTTTCTAGAATAAGTTTTGTGTTATGTTTTTCGTGCAAAAAGTATAAATAAATAAATAAAAATACAACATAGGTTCGTACATCAAATAGCCCAAGGGAAATAGCATTCCAGCATTCCAATATTTAAACTATTGGGTTACGAGATTTGATTCAAAGCTTTGTTCACAGTTCACATAGTGCCAAACGTTTATACATACAAGTTTCAAACTCCCAAGAAAGGGTGAAACGTTTTCGCGTGGTAATTTGTCGCTAAAATCCTTATTTATTGCAACGAGAAGTTGGATCGGTCCCGAGGGCAAATTCGCAAAGTTTGCTCCTTTAACTTCGCTTCACTGAATACCGACACCTTGAACACATATTGAGGTTGAATCTCGTTTCTTGTTTCACTTGAATTATGGACGAATACTTTAATACAATCTCGTTCAATGAAACTTTATCGGAGACCGCAGTTCGCTGCGGCTGGCTGGGTCCAACTATTGGGGGTCGGCTTCGGATTCTGATCATTCAATAGAACTAAATTGCTTAGCTAGTTGGTTAACTACGGTTTGAAGTTAGATTTTTTCAGTTGATAGATTTATGAAAATACCACTGAGCCAATACTTACCTCACTACAAAGAGAGACTTATGCCTTCCTTAATAACTAAACAATCATATTATGTTAGATAGTCCGTTACCTACCGACTGTCAGACAATCTTTATAATTATAAAATCCTTCTGTACCAGGTAAATTTTTAACAGCTGGTGCGTTTGTCAGCTCTTTTTTGGACACAATTAGCGACGCTGTCGACGCTGACGTCAAAAATCTGTTGATACTGGAGGCCTATTCTAGTTATTTTCACATGCAGTTGCAAAGTAGGTACGTTTATACGTAAGTACGTTACCTTTAAAATTTCAGTGTCAAATAGTGTAAAAAAATATACTAATTTCATTCCAAAGTGAAAAAGCCGCTCAATTCCGTAGGAAATTTTCGTTTTCATTTGATTAGAATACGGATCAACTTTAGGTATTCACGAAGGAAATTTTATTATTTTCCATTTACCACATCTGTTTCAACGTACTTTTTACAGAACAAAATGTAAAAAAAAACTAGCCCTAATAATGTACTACTAAGTCTCTACGCCGCGCCTTAGCACGAAGTCTAAAGCGAAGAGCCACGCTACGAGAAATTTAAATGGCCCTTATGTGCTGGATAATAGCAGCTGAGATGAAGGTACCTGCGACCCTAATCACTGCGATGAGGACGCCAGAGCCCAACTGAACCAAGTGTGACTTATACGACACAAATGTGCACTCTGCTTAATTATACCTAGTTAATGCACAATGACGGTCGGATTTACGCTCGAATGTGCATGTCCTTCACACTATTTCCAACATAACTGTACCTGTGTGTGGTAGTTTGCTATGAAAGCTCTTTGTGAATGGCTCGCCCGGGGAACTGGCAAGATGGTTAACCACATCCAGGGCCTGCTTTCACCATACTCTTCGCTTCGCGTACCACTATGCTTCTACAATAAAATCCTAAGTAAATTTTGCAATTTTCAGTAAATACATTTTTAATACACATATCTAGTAAATATCAGATGAGTACTTATCTACAGGGTAAGAAAAATAAACGTATGTACTGGTTATGCGAAGTTAAGAAATCACTAACAAGCTAACTTCGTATTTTAATTTCTACTTAATTTTCCACAGCTTCTAAAGAATGAAGTAAATAGAAACAAATTTTTACTCAGTATTTCTTTCCCGGTATTGTTACTTCCTTAAAAGTCTGTCAACGTTCAGTAGGCTTTGTTTTATTCTAATTCGGTCATATTTATTTATTATTTTATAAGTAGGTAACTAAGTGGGTTGAGCTTTAAAATATTCGACCCATGTCCAGCTAAGGGTGATCTCAAAAACCACTTTTAGCACATTTCACAAGTCTTATCAGTAAACTTAGAAAATATCTAATTTCACAGTTAGGCCCGAAGTGACTGTTGCACCATACAGCCAAATCACCGAAGCTGCCACTGAGATCTTCGAACGCTTCGCTCACTCAAAACAATAGCAGTATCTTTACAATAAATAGAAAAAAACTTTGAACTCTATTTTCTTATGTTTGATGATATCTGCCCTAAATCCGGTTTGCCATTGGCCTAGGTTCCATTTCCAAGTCCTATAAAAAATACAACAGAGAGATAGGCACAAGCCTAAAACAAACTCACCTTGATTTACCTGCCAAGGAAAACTCAAACTGTTTTCGCATCCATCTCAAAGAGAAATCTTTATTCGTTCTAGTGTTAAACGAGATCTGATAGATGATATTGAACTTTGCGACGGGAGTGGAAAAGTTGCCTACGCAATAGCCTTACGGAATTGCTTATTTATGCGACGCTCAAAAAGTTTGAATGATCTTGCGTTGATAGAATTTTCTTATCATTGAAGATGATAGGTTGATTCACTACTTCCTTCAAGAAATCATGACATTTGTGTCCTATGTATGCTTTATGCTGGCACTTCATGTCGTTATTCGTGTATTCTGTTTACCAGTGCACGTAGCATTTATGCTGAGCTAGCTCAACTTCAATCGAATATTTCTTATCTAATGTTAGGATGATTGTTTTAGGTGGTAATCTGAGACTATGAAGTGATAATTATTTTAATACCTACCTAAAAAATGTGCGATTGAAGTTAAAAATACTAATTATTTTCTCTCTTTCTATCTTAACATGTCAAAATACGACGACTTACATCGTCGTTTGCCCAATATAAGACGAAAACGCGGACATGAAAAGCGATGCCAAGATCCATCATTATGTAACGAAATCGTCTAGGTACTTAGGAATATCAAATTATTTTAGTGACTTTTAGTTTACCCTAAAACCTATAACTAATAACCCTAACCTAACTAGGTAGAATTTGAATTTGTACAAAGTCAATCGCACAGTAGGTACCTACGTTGTTAAAATGAATAATGCAGCTAGAAATTGCCTATAGAATCGATCCGTGTAAAACCGCGCCACTTGACAAAATTAATGTGACTAGGTATTTCAACATATGGAACCAGGCTGCGGTAATGTTAATTATTGACAAATATTTGTACCGAGCTCTATGTGGTAGGTACCTACCTAATTATCTAGAGCTCATGCTTACGCTTCCATTGGAATCAGAGTTTACCCAATCATTATTGTGTCATACACGGCAAATATGGCCTCATTATCCCTTTGGGCTCTTGATAACAATGGACTTGGAATAGTTGGTGAAAATTAAAGTCTGGGGAATATACCCGCCAAGGGAACAAATACTGATATTGTTCTGATACTTCCATTCTGCCCCTGAGAACAACAACGCGAGTGTTACCCCTTAAACTTTGTAGATTTTCAATAGTGTCTGTAAAACTTGGTACAAGAGAGTAACAAAAGAAAACAATACAATTTTAATTTTCCACTTCGTAAACGTTATTATACCCTGCCGAAGTAAACGTAAGGTGCACATTAAAATTGGGAATGTGTTTATTCACATCTGTTTTGCAGTTTTTGTCATCGCCTTTTGTAGGCGTTTATGAATATTCGCCATGAAAGTTGGGACAATCCGGGATTAGTGTGGCAACCCTGAGAAATGGGGGAACGGAATTGGAAAAGTTGAGGCAAGTCGGCGGCACGCTTGGATTACCCACTGCTTGCTATTGGCACGATGCGACATGTAAGTATAAACTTTCGTTGTACTGTTTGTGAGGAATAGTTCTTGTTCTATCAGACCGTTCCATTTAAGCGAACATTTATACAACTTCTTGAACTTCCAATTCCTTGGAATACCTGACATTCAAGTGGACACTGAGTAGGAGGTCTACTTTGAAATACTAACGAAGTTGACGGATGAGTTCGGATCGTACAAAACATTTATTTCTTAGAGATCCGAAACGAAAGGTGGTTAGTGACGCGCCCGAAACCAATTGCTGGTAAGGTTATTCGGATAAGTACGTGCGATCGACGTCATCCGTCAACTTCGTTGGTTTTTCAAAGTAGGCCTCTAGGTATCATTAATTGAAATTTTCTAAAAACAAGCTTTTGAACCTAATTATTTGGGGTTTCCATTTAGTAAAATAAGAATAAGGTATTCGTACCAAAATACATCAAGATCATTCAAAGCCCACTGACGGACAAAGTAGGTATAAACTTAGTAATGAGGGAGAACTTTATTTAATTTAGGACAGACACGGCAAAAATATATAAAAATAGAAGATGAATATTCAAACCGTCGAAAATTAAAAACAAACGGTCCGTTCCGTGAGCTAATTTTATTTTAATTTGCCCTGAAATGAATCGGGGTGAACTCGGCTGTGCTTTGTGCTAAGAGCGCTATGTAATTACAAAACCAAAATTTATTTTAGCAATTGTACTCCCAACTTTATTTCTTCATGTTGCTCATGACTGCGAACGCTTTGTACGCCCAGTTGATAAGCTGAAATAAAATGTTTGTTAGTACTGTAAGTTCTTTATACATTTATTCATCAATGGGTTAAACGAGTGGTTCAGAGTGGAGTAGGTTCTTTTTTCTACTGCTTTCGCTACAATACAACATTTTTTTATCGCTTTACGTAATATACGTAAAGCGATAAAAAAATGTTGTATTGTTTAATGCAACTGATTTTTTCAAATTATAATACAATTATTTACTAGCTTCGCCCGCGGCTTCGCCCACTTAGAAATCTATGTGTCAAATGGTTTATAAACCTTTCTCTTGAATCAAAACTAAAACGGAAACTTTTAATTAGCCATCAGCAAACATGCACTGGGTCTTTCCAGGCATGTTCTATATATGTACCTCATTTGTAAACCTAGCTGTAAGTTTCTCCAAAATTTTGTAAATAAATAAATCACTCTATTTAATTTAAAAAACCGCATCAAAATCCGTTGCGTAGTTTTAAAGATCTATCCATACATAGGGACAGACAGACAGCGGGAAGCGACTTTGTTTTATACTATACTAGCTGCGCCCCGCGGTTTCACCCACGTGGTGATAGATATTTTGGATAATATACAATATCTTTATGAATTGTAGCCTATGTGATATTCTGATATGTAAGCTATATTATTGCGAAGTTTCATCAAAATCCATTCAGTAGTTTTTGCGTGAAAGAGCAACAAACATCCTCACAAACTTTCGCGCTTATAATATTAGTAGGATAGTGAAGCAAGCACAGAACATCTTACAATAGTGTATGTGTCCAAAGACAGGGTGAAGACCTTCCCTGCTGTGACCCTCAGAGGATGCTTGCACCTTTCTAACAGCACTACGATGTGCATACACATGCTTCGGTCTAGCTTGGTCCATGGCCCGTCGTACGCTGCCAAGCGGATGTCATTGTTCTGGAATACATATATTAGGTATTCTTATGAATATCTTTATTTGGAGCCTAAAGCATAAACTACATAAACTACTATAAAGCATAAAGTAACCCATCACGTGATTACAAACTAAAAAAAACGAGAATTAATGAGTTTGGCCTCAGGTTTCTGATTTAATTGTTTCAAATATTTAGTGAAGGAAAGATGTCAAATCGACACATCGCGTATTAAAATTCACGGTATCAAAGTTAGTTTTAGTTTCAAAATGGCAGTTTGTTTTTTACAAACATTTCACATCAAATTTGGATTATCTAACCAACACTGAAAAACTACATACCGACTGTACTTACATATCTTCTAATATAATAAGTAATATTTTTCGTAAAGTTCACGTGAATGATTTGGTGACCTAACCTTTGTACGATTTTATCATCAAAAGTCTAGACAATTTTTCAGTCAAAATTATCGCGTAACTAAATCTCTTAAAAAATTTGTTTCCAAATATAAATAAATATATTTTACTTAAACATAAAACAATTTTCAAGACGTATGTTTGAACTATAAATTGTTATCCAGCCGCTTAGGCAATTCAAATACGTGAAAAGTTAACGGCGAATAACAAACACGTACAAAAGACGAATAGCTAAAGTACGAACCTTCCATATCAATTCGTCGCCGAACCAACAGAGTATGAATACCTCAATCAGCATACAAGTTAAATAAATTGCCATCCACGCTATTTGCATCGGGTGGCTGGTCGGGTTCTCGATCTGTCAGAAAAAATGGTCTAAAGTGAGCATTATTCAAACAAGGGACGTGAACAAAAAACGCCATTTGGGGCAGCGACCTTTGCAATTTACCACCATGTATCGACTAGGCTATGTCAAACGTAACCATTTATCAAGGCGGTATCCCGAAGCACTACACTAGCGCCGTCTCCTATTTTATCTTATTATTACGTTGAACAAAGGAATTTAATTGGGCATTTTGTTATACCTACTGTCAGCTTTTTTTAATGCCTCTGAAATAGTTTAAGTTTTTAAAATTTAGATACGGACGCAAAAATTGATATTGGTGGCCACCAAGGACAAGTTCGTATCTCTGCGTAAAGTATACAAAATAGATACTAGAGTTTAGTTAAACTATTACACATCGACTAATAGGACTAGACATTAAAAATATTACGGATGGATATTGGCGATGAAAAATATTTACCGATAGAAACTGGACTCCAACTAAGCAAAGCACCATTACGCTTAACATAAATTGTAAAGCTGACGCTAAACTGAAAGCGCTTTCAATCATCGATACATATCTGAAATGTTTTAAATTTAAATATCAGTACTGTAAAAAATTGTGATCAGTTCTTGAGTGACCCAACGTCGTCGTGTCAGGGCTTTAGTGGGGTCAATTTGTTTTGAGTTGTCCAACATGATTATAAGTAATTTGTTTATTTCATAAAGAATAATGTAACAAAAACAATGTTAGGAAATATTAAACACAGAATAAATTATATTGTAAAACAGAAGTAATTTCTTCAACGTGGGCAAGATAAGGAAACAGGGGTCTTGGTAAAAACAGCGCACGGTAATTCATCTTACCTAATCGCCAAACTTTGCCTACTGGTTGCTCTGGATTACTTTATACAGCGTAACTTTGCATACTTAACCTTATTATACTGTTGTGGTGTTTTATACAATCCCTCAGAACAGAGTGGACAAAGTACTTTGAAGGGTGTTCAATGTATCTGCCAGCATCGATAGCCCTTACACGCCTCCTTTCAGCAATCTTGTCGAAGTTACGGAGGTTGAATGCTAATATGTCCAATTGTCCCACTAAAACAATTAAAGTAAAATAAATGTTTGAAGTGCTATGAAAAAAGAAGTTGAAGATGAAGTACTATGACGCGTAGAAGTGCTACGACGCGTAGAAGTGCTACGACGAGAAGAAGTGCTACGACGCGTAGAAGTGCTACGACACATAGTCTAAAAGTGCTACGATGCGTAGGCGAAAGTGCTAGGCTCGTAGACGCACTACAAGAGTCGAGCTTCTACGACGCACAATAAATACGAGAGAATCGGGCGAGTTAGGGCCCCCATCAGTCGGCAGGCACTCGTTAAAGTACTTATCTATCGGACACTTGACCGAATGCACTGTTTTGCCACTGTATCACATTCATATTTTGTATTAAGGATATACCACATTGATGCAAAATGGACACAGAAAATATTTTTTTATCTCTGTGATTTAACTAGGTAACACAAAAGTCATTTATAACGGGATATTTACCATGATTGGATACACAGGATATTCAACCGAGAAGAAAACTTCCAATTATCGGGAACCTGGAACCCTGTTGTGAGAATGTACAAAAACCGAAGTGATGTACCAACCGCGTCGCGTTCTGTTACCGTCAGTGTTGTATGTCGTGTTCGAGCTGCGTTCGATAATGAAACACATGGTAGTGGCAACGTTCGTAGTAAAAGACAAAAAATGAGGGTAGATCGTTTTGCCAATAAAAACTTACTTGCTTCAGTTATTCCGTAATAATTGCGCATGAAACTGTGCCGAAATAATGGAAAACTCATAAATCAAATCATAGTAATAAAATAATAAATAAATAAATAATGCTGCTGGACAGTTCACACAGCATTATCTAGCCCCATGATAAGCAGAGCTTGTGTCATGGGTACTAGATAACTGATATACATAATACAATACATTAAATAGATAGATATTTTTTATTATACATAGAAAACGACCAGATCACCCGAAACAAATATCTGCAGATCGTACACACAATTGTTCCGGGGCGGGAATCGAACCCTGCGAACTCCTGCGTCGCAGGCGGACCTTCGCCCACCGCGCCACATTGGTCGTCAATAGTAAATATTCCGTTATAAATGACAGTTGTGTTAATAACCATAATAGTTTTAAAAATAGGTAACTTCACTCACTACTAGATAACGTGACACATTACAAACGGAAATTCAAATAATGAAAGAGCTCTTACTAGCGCAAGCCACAAATGCAGCCAGAATAGTATCCATGACACCATCGATTATGCACGTCGCTGGCTTATAATAAATCTGTTGGGGCAAACAGCTGTTCATTGTTTGGTGCATTATTAGGTTACAGCGGATCTCAATTAGTCAGATTGTGCTCCTTGCTCTACAATTGATGTATTAATCACGGTTAAGGGGTAAATAGCTAGATAATGTTATATATCTCGCACAATGTTATAGACCTAGTCTGGCCTTAACCCTATAACTTTTTAAATAGTAAAATTAAATAAATGTAGACTTTTTTTTTTAATAGTCGTCTTACAGCGGTACCAAAAGCGGTCAGAAATAGATACTGGCAGCTAACAACTAGTGCGCTATTGTTTTTTAAAACCTGAGCTGCCAGTGATTTTTTCAATTTCCCCCTTTCGCTGCATTGCCAAACCTTTCTTTTTTATAAAAAGCATCTAGTTTTTACAATATACATAATATTATTACAACAAGTTTGATACTAAAAAAACTATAACTAACAAAAACCTACAGGGTGTAAGTATAATATATGTATAGTAGTAAAGAAAAGAACATGCCCATAAGGTATTAGTAATAATTTTAACATGGGAATATTAACACTTTCACGGCCCTTGACGCATAAGGCCATCTCCATCACTTTGGAGCAGCGGTGCGGCCCTGCAGGTCCCATCGCTGATTCTGCGCAGGGAATGCGTTAAGACAGTCCGAAACTCTAAATGATTTCCAAGGTGATTCATAAGAGCTTCTTTATCTGTTTACCTTATTCTAGTTAGGTTAGAATTATTTTTAGAAATAAATCACAAAAATGAGTCGTATATTTTTATTTCACCTCGGTTATTATCCTATCATCTTCACTGTCATATTTAAATAGAAATACTCACGTGGTGAAGGTAAAGTAGTCCGTAAGCCGGCGATTTGTATACATCGATCCCAGGGTACTCAACATTTGTCGGTAAAATGTCGAAATGCTCCGTAAGAGGCATTATTATGCCCACTGAAATTTAACAGTACGTTCAGAGCCTTAATTAATTTGCCAACAAAGAAATTAAGATAAATGATGTAAATTGAATATTAACTCAGTTTTAGCTGTGTAAATTTTGGGTACAGCATCGTGCTAATCATTTTATTATATTGGAGTAGAGAATCTTTGAATTTTTGTCACAAACTTTAAACCCAAACTTTACTATACATTACAATTACTCTTTACTGGACACCAAATTAGAACAGATACACAAGACAGGAAAAAAACAGAATATATTGTACAGTGAGCGGCCTTATCGCTATTAGCTCTATTATCTCTTCCAGGCAACCTTGGCGATGTATGATTTCATTTACTTACCAGAAACAGCACCAACACACATTGTAGAATAAGAAGTCATCACGAAGCGAGCCGTCTTGATACTTTTACGGATTATTTCTTTGTGCTCTTTCTCTGTCGGCTTGAACTCCGCGCAGTACAAATACTCCAACAGATTTAAAACCTTCCTTTTATTAAGCCAAAACACTCCTATTTTCACGTACGTGTACATTTCACTTAGGAACAAGTACAGCCTAAGAAAAGAGAATCGAAATAAAGTTACGAAAACAAGGAAAGAAAATCAAAGTCAAAGTTATGTTCTGTCTAATGAAATAAAAGGCTGGTTATAATATTATTCTTACAAAATGTAACTGAATAACCAACCCTTCGGCAACGTTTCCAATATTATCCCTTCGCCTCAGCAAATAAACGACTTCTCCGATACCCGGCAGAAAACATACTAGAAATAGAACTGCTAGCGAATAAATAGTTAGCAGCCAGAACTGGACGGTTTTCGGCGAGAAATGATTGTACCACATCCCGTAGAACTTGAGCCAGTAGATATGAACCGCGTGGTAGAGCTTAGGATTGAGATCATCCCATGGCTCAATCACGCCGTAAGGCAGAACCGGCGAAAGGAAGGATAATTTTTCTTTGAAATTTTCAATCATTTTGCCACAAAAATTGGATGGGAGCGAAACCTTTGACGTCCAATTCTGAAATGTGTCTGCCAGCAACCTCATTACATTATCTATGCTTCTTTGTACGTGGGTGCGAGAGTGCTGTTGACTGCTTTATACATTATTTCGTAGCACACATTGTTAAGGGGAGGGGAGAATTCCCTTTCATTGCATTTTTGCCAAGTAAGTAATCTGTTGAAAGTGTTTGAAAGGCATTCTGTTGTATGTGCTTGTTCAGGAGGCGTCGAACGTTGACTTTAATGTGGATTACATTTGCGCTTACATAATCAACATTATTAGGACACAGCATTAGGCATACGTAGGTTGTGAGGTGCCGGCCTGAATTGCAACACCCAAACCCTTCCCGTAGGTGTCGTATAAGAGGCGACTAAGGGATATCCACCGTGGGGCGAGCTGCAACGCCTCCTGCAGAACAATTTACCACCGAACTATGATCCCTAACCCGCATGCCCAGCGTAGGGATTATGGGCATTCCCCTCTGAGATAAAAGCCATGAAGGCATTTATTAGTGGGCCTGCGCCCAGCAGTGGACCAATAGACGCTGTTGAGGTGAGATACCAGTAGGAAATAAAAATAAGTTTAGAATATTACACAAGTTAATTAATTACTAACATAAACAAAGTAGGAGGACATCTTTTTTTACCGTATTTGTAAATAACCTGAACATAAAACATTTAAACTAATAAAACGGGCTATAAATGTTTTGTTTGTTCTCCCCTTATAAGAGTTTAACTAATTATGTCCACAAAGACAATTATTATAATTACCGCAGCAATGTAATTACCCGATAAGAAAGGCACCGCATTTTTAATAATAGATAATTTGTATTATCAAAGGGGTTCTCATTTTCTTACCATGACTTTAAATTATTACGGATATTTCTAAAAAAAAAATGTTTTCTTAAATATTCTTTGATATCAACCAGGTTAAAGTCCGCTGCTTCCACGATTTATAGTGAACTCGGTCAACTATTTAATTTGCTAAAGGTTACTAATTTGCATCTTATAGTTGTTATTAGCTTTGCTTGGTCAATAATTCACCTTTTCCGCTAATAAAGCATTATAAATAAAATAAAATAGAACTTAAGCTTCTATTTCATTGTTATTATGTAGAATAGCAGAACGAATGAAAACCGTGGAAATTTAAATTTTCTTACAAGGCAAGGATATATAGACTGTCAACAAAAACTTATTACTTGGTGCCCCGTTATAATCATTTTCCACTTATAACATGAAAGAAAATATTAAATGAGACGCCTTTGATTCGTTTTGCCTATAAATTGTTGTTTACGAGTAGAATGTTTGTGAGGGTGTTTTTGTTTTTAATATTCATATAAAAGTAACAATAAACATTATTTTATTAAATAATTAATTGGAACGAGTACCTACCAATATATGTATTTAATAGTTTTTACATGTTTCGTGTTTTTAACTTCAATCCGGGAGTGCAATGGATAAGCTATAAATACTTATTTTGTGTAACTTTATAAGTTGTTTTTAACCTGAATGTTTGATGTATTTCATTTTATTTATGTATTTCCAAGGCCAATAATCAGTTTCTATCGTTTACACCTACACCATGTCTAAAGACTAGATTTATTCACGTTTGGTTTTCAAGAAAATACTCACATCTTTGGTTTAGTCTTAAATATATTTGACGCTTTCGTTACTCTGATTTGATTGATGAGTAAAATTTCGTATCAAAGATAAACGCTATTAACATAAAGCTTTATATAAAGCAAAAATATATTTTATCCAATTTAAAACATGTTGAGGCAAAATTCGTAAAATGACTCCCCATCTTCTGACAGACGCTGATTGATCTCAATTACTTATGGAAAATATTATAAAATACGATTCGGAGTGGAGCGCTTGAATTTACATAATCACCGCACAGGCCGAGCACAAAATGAAATACGTGACCTCACAAACAACGGGAAATCCTACGGGTCTTATTGATGAACGTCTTAAATGTTGATTGTGAAGATATTGGATTCAATAAGCCAGCTGAGTTTTCGATTTTGAAGTTGGATTGCCCCTTGGTATCTTAGAACGAATAACTCACCGCTCAGGAACCAAAATTTGTTCTCAACTTTAGTTAAAACCAAAAAAGAAGGCATATTGTACAAGAAGGTAAAAGGTAAGTAGAATCAAGGTATGTCCTGTCCTTGTTATTTTTACCAACGAGGGTCTATTTAGAGCCAGATTTGCATAAAATTCAACGCCCATGACTCAAGCTGTACGGTATTACATCCAGTATTTACAATCTTGATATCGTTTATTATAATTGCAGATCGCTACGGTGGAAATTTCAGTGGGAACGGCGAGGTAAGTGTTTGAAGACATTTAAGGTATTTGTATCGCTTACAATTCTTCTGTGAACATCCGACGCCGGCGAGACAAATGGGTCTTATTCACGCGATACGCTGCCATTAATTAGAAGCAACGCGTGCTGCCTCCCGCTGATTGCTATCTGTCAGCGAACACGCGAATGCTTGTTCGCTTTCTGCCGAACACGGTCAAGCAGTGAACCATGCGTCTTTACAATAAGACTCAGAGCGGTCCTGCATGGCTTTCTCGTGTGGATACCGATCAGTGTGGAGTTGTAGAGCTGTCACTGGCAACCTCATTCGATGCAAAGTAATCCAGTTCAGTCCACTTTATTACGCTTTAAACGTAGTTCGATCAAGTGCACCTACATACGAGTAGGTATGTACATATGTTTTATCAACTACCTGTGTATCTTGCTGTACACTTGCCGTTTGTCTAATGTGTTCGAATATGTGAATATCATCTTTAGCCTGCTTTAGGTATTCAACAAATATCTATAGATCTTTACTATAAAATGCTTGTTCAAAAGAACTAAAATTATAATCAAGTCCAGGTTACGTAGACTACTTTATCTTTAAAAGTTATTTATAACGGGATATTTACCTGTTTTATCTATCTATGTAAAGTATTCTATTATGTAGACGCCCGATGTGGCGCGGTGGGCGAAGGTCCGCCTGCGACGCAGGAGGTTGCGGGTTCGATTCCCGCCTCGGAACAAATCTGTGTACGATCTGCAGATATTTGTTTCGAGTGTTCTGGTCGTTTTCTACGTATAATAAAAAATATCTATCTATGTAATGTATTGTATTATGTATATCAGTTATCTAGTGCCCATAACACAAGCTCTGCTTACCATGGGGCTAGATAATGCTGTGTGAATTGTCCAGCATTATTTATTTATGTATATCAGTTATTTAGTACCCATAACACAAGCATTGGCTTAGCTTGAGGCTAGATGATGTTGTGTGGATTGTCCAGCATTATTTATTTACCATGTGATTTTTGTGTTAATAATCATGAAGTTTCAAAAGTTTTACTATATTTTCTTACATACTAACAACTTAACAATACATAACTTCTCAATACATAGTACAAAGTCATCCTGGCTTGTAACTACCTAGTATCGAGTGTGTGTGGTAGACACATTGTTATTCTCAGAGGTTTCAGATCACAATGCCTTTCAATGTATGTATAGTGCACTGGACGCTGAGTACAGAGTAAACTAGATAAAAGCATTTTAATCTTCTTGTAGCTACAGTACAGAATGGACTAGTGTGTGATTGATACATAGTTTTATTAAAAAAACTGTTTTGTTTAAGACAAAAAATGGTAGAAAATCATTGTTTGGGTTCTGTAAATTTTCTCCATTTCGGACAGTCGAAGTCAACTAGGCGCGCCATAATTAAGCATTTGACGAACCTTAAAATCGATATGTATTAGTCTCGACTCAACTTAATTACGAGTCGTTAGAAGTTAACGCGAGCTTTGATTAATGAAGATTTATGGTTGCTATCTATTGATAACTCACGATTTGCATGAAAATTAACGCCCGACGTTTGTTTGGTGATGTCATGGATATGAAATTGGTTTATTAATAAAATAAAACTGGTTAAAAAGCAAATGAATGATTGAGAATATTTTTTTTGTAACTCAATCAACAAAAACAAAACAAACATGATTTAAATATAAAGTAGATTTTTTTTGCAATTGAGTCTCAAAACGTCTGTCTTAGCATTAGTTAGTTGTAAGCACGTTACAACCAACACTGGTCTTCCGATAGAGCCGTTTGGTGACGTCACGTAAATAATGCAAATAAATGATTTATTTATAATTAAAATGTAACTCGTTTAATTGAGTTTATGATGCATCACACTGTGGTTACACACGCCGTGGTTTATTATGTCAAACTTAGAGTTAAAACCATATCAAATAAATAAGTACCTTTCAATACCTTTTTGTATTTAGGTAAATTAATAAACATTTTTTTGGTAATTAATTCCTGGAACAATCTGATACAAAAGGTTTATTCATCGAAACACATTAAATTATTCGTATAATTAAGTTCATACACTTTATTTGTATTTAACAAAGAACATCACAATCAAAGAATAGAAACAGATTAGAACTAGTATATACAATTGAAACGTTGAAAAGTTCAGCTAAAATGCTTACTCGTACTTCACGAGTAGAAAACATTCATTAACTATTAAAATCTCGATCTCGAAATGGCATGGTTCACTATACAAATCAGAGGTTACATAAAATAACTAGAGAACAGTTATAGGTGGTATGTTTATACCACAGTTTTATTCCGGAGCGCGATGCATTAAAAATGCAACACTTGTATGCAAACCTCCTCGGCAGTAAAACTTTTTACAGTATTGTGATAAGTATTAACATTTGTTTGTAGTTGGACGCGCGTGCTTTTTAAAACTGATGAAAAAACGACAAAATAAAAGCTGTAAACCAAAAGCGAAGTAGGTAGCTACTCCTTTTTGCGAAAGCTAAGTGTTTTTTGTTTATTTTCCAATTAAAAATTATAGTATTTTATCAAGAAACTTAAGGCGTTCAGCCTATCGAGTTATTAATTTATTGGTTTTGTATCTAGTTAGGTTCTAAACAGTGTTTAGTTAATCTACGATTGTAAAAAATTGTGTTAAATAAAGAACTTTAAAAAACAATTTCAAATAATATTACAAAGGAAGCTTAATAATACCACTAAGAAAACCACAAAGGTTTGTAAAGGAGTTATGAGAGAGTCAGCCGAGTAACTATAGGTTTGACATTATTATAATTTATTTAGGTTTAGGTTATTTACTAAGTGTTAGTGTGATTACTCACTAGCAACAGTAGTAAGTAAGTGTAGTAGCCAACAGCTCTAAATATAACATCTACACGCGTACGTACACTGCTTTATCTAGAAGTAAAAGTAGGTACTTCAGCACGAAATATTTTGTGCCAAAATTTGTACAATACGAGTGTTTCTTGCCAGAAGGTATAAGTGATTGCGAAAAATATGCGTTCCAATGCAACCTCAGATCCCTAGGCCACCAACACAACAGCAGTGCCGGCACTCAGCTCGTCTCGCATTTGTGTCAAGTGGCCTGAATAGGTGCGCTTGTGCTGTGTGAATACTTAGCCACTTACAAGAGTAGCGAAGGAAACTGCGAAACGGGAAGAACCTGGACGAGTGGGGAAAAGGTTCTTGGAAATTAGATGATTGTGTTTGCAAGGGCTTACGTTTCTAAGATCGTTTGATTTCAAGGATTTTTTTTATGCATGTTAGTGCTAACCAGTAAAATATTTTTTCACTTTTTGCTCAATAATTGAATGATTATTTTTTTATTTATAATTTTTTATCTTGATTATTGGATGTTTATACGAAGCGTTATGCTTCCGTCGTGGGAGAACACGTAGGTAGGTACTACGCACGCTTAACAAAAATAAGGATAAGCGCAATATTTGTAGGAAGGACTTTTTTACTACCAAGTAAACTGAAGGTAAACTTTGCTTATTAGTTGAAAATGTTAATCAAAATTAAAATATTAATGCTAATGGAATAGAAGGGTAAATAAATAATAAATATGATTCGGTTGCGGTCGAAATGACGTGAAATATATTTAAAGACTTACGAAAAATTCGTGAAGTAGAAAAGTGAAAAAAATGTGGTATGTTTAACTGAAGGTAAGTTTTGATTATTTTATTTTCTCGTAATCGAAGTGAAAAGTAGATTTTTTTTTACTCGGGCCAAAATCACCCATTGTAGCTCGGTTTTATCCACCCTCGCTACGCTTGGGAGTTTAACAACCTTGTGTATAATGAGGTGGCTGTCCCTTGTAAATATATACTATTGTCAGTTTCGCTTTAAGTTATTGACTATAAAAACCATAACCTTCCTACTATTGAACTATTAACAAGTCTATTAATAAATTACTAATAGAAACAGAAGTTTAACTTTATTTATTTATAAAAGTTTGAAGTACCTACATACTCAACTCACACTACATAATATGAACTTGGCCCCGATTCACTTTCTAAAACTTAGTTGGTACTTATTCTAGGATACGACCCAACAACAATCTCCAAGTTCCAAAAAGTAGGGCACTAAGTACTTCAATTTGTTGCAAAATATTTACCTCTGCGCCCGACGCCTTTCGTGAAGATAACATCATGTAGATAAAATGCCCCAAAACTCCCTCCCAAAGTAAAGCGTCTCATTTTAATTCAGTTGGTTCCGGAAGAACCTTGTCATCGCCTCATAAAAATATACTTACCAAGAAAGACATTTCCTTTTTACGTAACTCGGCTGTCAGTTTAAACTTGAATTGTATTGGATGCGGATTTTATGAGGATTTTTTTATTTGAGTTTTAAATGTAATCTACTCAGGAAAAACTTCGTTTATTTTAAGATATTAACACTAAAAAACTTTATTCAGTTCAAGATTCAAATTCAATTATATTTATTGCGTCAAACATGGTATAAAGGTTTTTTTTATTGTTGCAAACTAGTAGGACTCATCAGACCACTGGATCTGTAAGTACTCTAGTTTGCGGTTACTCTTAAAATCCATAAAAAACTGTTGCTATAAATGCAACATCATTTTTGATTGTTGAAAAAAAAAACTGTTGGTATAAAGGTTGTTTAGTTCTAAGTAATGTTGTTTAGTTGTTTAGTTCTAAGTAATGTTGTTTAGTTGTTTAGTAACAATCCACACGTTTTTTTATTTTTTGTTTCATTTCATTTCATGAACGGTTGTGAATAAATTGTTTAGGTATAATTTAATTGAAAGCTGACCGGAAAGGTAATTTGCGTCCGCAAGACTTTGATACATTCGGTTAGCGTCTAAACTCTAAGCTTTCATACAGAAAAAGTCATCTTTTTGTGGGCATTATCCTTATTCTGGTCCGAGGGTTTTAAAGGACTTAAAACCGTGGCTTGCTTTTATGTTCGCTCAACGATATATGGTATCATGTGCATGCATAATTTTTTAATTTGAATCTTAATTCTTAGTCATAAAGTAACATGACACAGAAAAAGGGTTTATAGTTGAGAAAGTACTACCTTTCTTAGTAATAAAGTAACATGACACAGAAAAAGGGTAAGTACTACCTTTAGTTTGAATTAGAATAACAATTTAATTGGACCAATATATATATGATATATATGAAATTATAATGAAGTTGTTAAATTATTTACTAATTATGTAGTTCTGTTTTTTTATACTAATTTTAAATTACAGTATACTCGTATAATCAAATATTATTTCTTTCGAATTATACTTGATAATTAAAATGGTTTTTATTTCTGACAATTCTTGTAGCCTCGTTTGCACCCATGTGGTGTATCATTCCAATGAAAGATACAACATAAGTTACGTAAAGGTTATTTCCATAGGGTATTTATTCCACCCATTTTTAAGTGTCCTAATTAGATTATATAGTGCTAATAAACCACAAGAAAGTACAAAATTTTTATTTAATTGATAATTGCCATAATAAAAATGCATTTAAAAAATACATTTTCAAGTTCCGCGCTTAATTTGACGGAAACGCTAGACTAGACGGTGGACGCCATATTGCTCTGTGGTCATGACGTCACTTGGCTGTGTGCCCAAATAAATGCGCTGATGTTGCTGATGACAGTTGATACTTTTTAGTTCACCTACTCAGCCTTTTGACGTTGCACCAATTTTTCATGGTGTTAAATACATTAAAAAAACTGTATTTAACACCATGAAAATGTTTATATATTATTTTTAATTTATTTTGTTATTTTATGAACTAAAACTAACATTTTCCGATAGCTTTTAGCCTAAGATATCTCAATAATATATTTTTAGAATAAAATACCCTATAGCTAACACATATTGCGTTATCTTACCTACTTATTACTACTACCCCAACCAGTTCAAATCAATCGACAGCTATATCAAAACCATTCTATAAAACATCGTGCATAAATTTCAACCCATTTCACTATCTGCAAAAAGGGGATAGCGAGTTTTCTCATTCCCTAAAAGGGCGCTAATTTTCCTCTGGGACTTCCAGATAGTTGGTATTGATTCTTAGTAGGTACGGTAAAGTTAAATAAGGGAATGTCGAGCTTCAGTTGGATCCTTATTCCCTATTCCATTTTCCAAACTAATAACGCGCCATACTGCAAAGTTACTATTTAGTTTACTCTGTTCTTTACATTTAGTGGTGATTCGAATCCAGTGTATTGTTTACAATCTTAAATCCCTGTATTTAGTTTGTATATCATACTATAATATTATAAAAACTAAAGTTTGCATATTCAGATGGATGGATGTTTACTCCTTCACGCTAAAAGTACTGAACGGATCGTACTGAAGTTTTGCAAAGACGTGGCTCTAAACTTGGAATTAGACATAGACTACTTTTATACCATAAAACTGTTCCCATGAAATAAAAGTAGCCTTTAAACGTTGCCATAAACACGGCGCGTGATAAGCCGCTGCGGGCAGAAACGACACAACATATTTTTTATGTTTATTTAATTTTAACTCGTTTCTGCCGTATAATATGTATAATGTCAAGTCGTAGAGTTCAAACTTAGAATTCTGATTTCTACATTACACATTATTAAAATAGGTCCTAACCCTAGGCCTAAGCGGTAACGTAAAGCTAGTTTGAGCGCGTTTGGGCCATCAGTTATGATCATTGCGAATAAGGGCCTTTTTTGCAGGAAATTGTTGGAACCGATTTTGATTTACGTAATGGAAAGAAAACGACGCGCGCCTTGGAACCCGGGAAATAAGTGTTCCGACTTGTATTTGTATGTACTTGACCTATTTTGAATACAAGACGATTTTATTATTTCATTCATCATTTCTCAAGGCACAATTTGAGTACCTAGGTACTTAATGGTTTGGAAATGTTATTGCCTCTTAATTTCCACGATTTGAAAACTCTTGCCGTAAAGTTTTTAAACTTACGCGATCAAAACACATTTTAATAGGTATTATCAATCAATAGGGTATTTATGGCGTTTACGCCAGTCATCCCGTGACCACTGCAATATGTAAACGTTAAACTTCAGGAAAAATAAGCAAATAACCAAGATTAATACCTGTTTAATAATCTTTATGATAACTCTTGCTGTGTACGGAACTGAAAACAAATTGCAATCTAGAGCATACATGTATGTGCCTTTGTTCTTATAATATTGCTAGCAAAATTATTTATTTATTTCATCAGCAAAATATTATATTACAATATATATTAATTACCCAAATAATTACATTCGCAAATTATTAAACCTATTCTTAAAAAAAAATTAAGTACAATCAAACAGTAAAAATAAAATATTATAATAACTCATTAGGGAAGGTGATGTTACGAAACATACTTTAACTGACATATTTAAACATTTTACTATTGTCATTTTTTGTTTGATAAACAGTCTGATAGTAGGTACCTCAAAACTGGTTGACTCATTCTACTGAGAAGTAGTCGACAAGCAGTAACTGCTGCAACCAGCGAATCTATCACAGAGGTATCTCATTAATGTACTCAAATTCAGATTGAATATTGATCAGGCTACAACTCGGTAATACAAGCGAGCAACATGTTTCGATTAGATTACGCAAGGTTCCTATGATTTGAGGATCTACTAATGAGATTATAGCATGTACCCTAGCTCCTTGAACCAACAAACGTTAGTTCCATATTAAGTTACGAAGATGACGAAGTCCGTACGTTTGTACAGTAAGTTTGCAGTTCGGATCAAGTAAACCTTGGTGTTTACATTGTTCTTCCGCTGAAATCCACACCCTTACAAGAGCCTACGGTGTCAAGAGTCAACCGCTTGGAATAGCCTTCTACAAACATTGCTTTAGTGGTGAAACTATGTAAGTTTGCAAGTACCCTATTTGGTACTTTTGAACTATAAATGTGTAATGTGTATTTGTTTAAATTTTATTTCTTTGTTTTAGGGTTCCGTACACAAAGGTAAGGGGCAGAGAACCAAAGTTATCGACATAGCTCTAAGAATTAGCAACTAGGCCGGCCATATCTCCCGAAGAACCGACGGCCGCTGGGCAAACGTGTTCTTGAGTGGAGACCACGACACGGTAAACGTAGTGTAGGACGCCCTCCGACCAGGTGGAATGATGACCTGCGAAAGACTGCAGGTAGATGCTGGATGCGGCAAGCTGAAGACAGGGCGCTATGGCGCTCATTGGGGGAGGCCTATGTCCAGCAGTGGACTGCTGAAGGCTGATGATTTCTAAGACTCCGCTGTCCGTCCGTATGTCCGTCTGTCACCAGTCTGTATCTCATGATAGTTAGACAGTAAAAAATTTCACAGATGATGTAGGTATTTCTGTTGCCGCTAAAGCAACAAATACTCAAAAAACTGAAATAAATATTAAAGCGGGCTCCCATACTACAAACGTGTTTTTTTTTGGTCGTTTTTATAGATGATGGTATGAAACCCTTCGTGCACGAGTCCGTCTCGCACTTTTTTTTATTAGGAGGTGCGGATTAAAAAAAAAAGTAGCTACACCATACCTACCTTGCTACGACAATTACAGAGAAGAAACACAACATCAACATTATATTATTATCAAAACATCCTACTAATATTATAAACGCGAAAGTTTGTAGATATGGATGTTTCTTACTCTTCCTCCTCACGCAAAAATTACTGAACGGATTGAGGTGAAATTTTACACACAGGTAGTTCCAGGCCCTGAATAAAACATACTTTTTAAGCCATAAATCAGAGCCCATGGGATAGAAATAACCTTAAAACGTTTCCGTAGAATAACGCGTGCGAAGCCGCGGGCAGAAACTAGTAAAAAATAATGCTAACGTACCTTAATGCAGCAAATATGTATAGATTGTATTAATCGGTGGACACAAATCAAATTAACGAGTATTATCTCGCGGAATTATCTCATACTAATGCCATTGCGCTGTTTTCACTAATAATCTGATATTTGATGGATAGAAAATTCAATACTTAATTGCTTAGTACATATACAAAGACTAGGTACATACTAACCTATCAGACACAAATAACTTCCTGAGAAAAACACGCTCGTCATTCCATAATGAAACTAATAAACCTGGAACTAATAGAGTTATAAGTAAAACTGCGATCTCACCTCGTCCCGCTGAAGTGAGGCTCCATCAATCTTCTATAATTAGCTGGAGACGCTCCTGACTACACTAATGACGGAGGGCGACGACGTGGCGTTCATATATCTACCTCTATACAGTGCCACATAATCATTGTGTGTACCTACTAAGCTGGTATTTCTTCAGTAATTATGTTGACTAAAATACAAGTGGGCATGTTGTAAAATTAAAAATTCTAAAATAAAGGTTAAGGTCCTCGAGGTCCTGATTCAAGCCCTTTCAGCTTAGGACACAAACTACGTTACACTTGGTATAATCATAACATCTATACCTACGTGCATCTATTGTCAGATCTTATGCGTGGGGAAGTAGATAAAATAGGTATGTACCCATTGGTCGTTTTCGTAGCCAAGCCTAGTATAATATTATTCCATGCGATACTCGAAGACATATTGTTTTTTAGTTGGCTTCCAGTTGATTTTTGATTCGAAGGTATCTATACAAAAAATGTGGGCGGCGTCGTCGTGAAGTATTGAGTTGTTCAGCGAAGACAAGGGGTACGCAACAAACGCGTCACAACATCTATTTTTAAAAACAAAATTCCAATAATTAGGGTATATATCGCGTCGTGTATTTTCCGTTTGTCTCGCTGTTCTCTCAGGAAAATGGGTCACACACACGGTCAGAATACCGCAGAAGGCGCCAAGCTCACGAGTAGTAGGTATATGTCCTAACGTCTTCACAGTTCCTTCAAGCCCCCGCAAACAGATCATGTGGGATCGGCAGTGGTAAAGGTCAAATATAATTTTTGGGAACGTTTCGCATTTAAATGGTCTACTGTGGATAGTTAGTTATTGGTGCTAAGGCAAGGTTCAAAGGTCTGTATTTTTGTAGGGTAGGAAATAAGAATTTTCAGGTTACATAGATCTATCTTTCTTCTATGTCACTTTAGTGACTTAACTATAAAACTCCATAACATTTATCATACTAACAAATTCGGTATCTTCTTATACCTGACTAATAACACATCTTTGTTATCGTTTGGATATTACTTCTTCTCTGCTAAACGGATCTTGCTGCAATTGCATAAATATAGGTTTAGACCTGAAATAAAACAAAGGCTACTTTTAATTTCATAAATCAGTTCCCATTTGGATGGGATAGAACATTTCCTGAATCTATCAGTTCTCTTGCTCAAAAAGCGTGTCATTATAACGTTGCTTAGCTGGCGTAAAACTCGAGTCTACTTCCTTGGAGTTAGATGTATTTTTCTTTAAATTTTGTCTTATATCATCGGCCAGTACAAGGCATTCGTCCTCTTACATATACTCAACTTTTTGGTATTCCATTTAGAAAGAACATACATTTAATTAGAATTAATTTTTGAAAATGGAACTGATAGCGCGTTTTGGTGATTGTTGTTTTTAAATATGTTTTTTTTTATTTGTTTTCATAGCGGCAATAGTAATACAAATTATGTCAAAATTTTACCTATTCAAGAGGCCATCGACCCTGACATAACGTAGAGCAAAAATAGCCAAAAAACACGTTTTTTTCTATCGGAACCGACCTTTCATTTTAAGGGTCCGGCGAGGGTCGCCGGACCCTTAAAATGAAAGGTCGCTTGCAAAAATCGCTCCGAATATCGCTGTCCCTTGCGCCGCGCCACATGCGTGCGCGATAGCAATATTAGCCGTTCAAAATTTGGTTTGTTCCATAATACCAAAAATTATGACTGAAAACTTTTTGTATTCTTTACAAAGTACCTATTGTTATTCTGTAACTAGACAATATAAGCTATGTTCCTTAATAAATAAAACGTAAGATATTGATGTTTTTAATACGAAACAAATAGCAAGAAAACTTGTCCATTTTCGCATAAAAATGTGCAAAATGGGATTGGCTTTCATTTCATTTTAGGTAAGTATTTTGAAAAAAAAAACTATTTGGGAACCTAGATAAATACTATTTTAATACAAATAATGCAATATTATAGTGGACTACTACTATATATACTTGAATTAGAAATAATTTTGGTATTACGTTTGTATGAAGAATTCGTCCCTCCGGAGGCCCCTTAACGGACGTACAGACGGACGGATAGTGGAGGCGTAATAGGGTTCCGTTCTCACCCTTCGGGCGCGTGAACCTAAAAAGGTAAAGAGCTTTTTGGAAGACCTTATCTTTTGATAACCTTTTTTTATAAAATCTGTTGTACTATTTTATCAATAATGTTATATTTTATTTACCTTTAATTTTGTATACCCAACATACAAACTACTTAGATGCTTAAAGGGACATCCCCTTTAAGGTACTAAGTAGGTTTTAGAATTCAATTTTTATACCCATTTATTAACCCACATCACAATGCAAACGAAGAACAAGAGAAAAGTACTTAATTATTCACATCAAACTCAGCTTGAAATACAGCTCGGTATACCATTAGCCTAATTGTGAATTAGAACCTATCTCGACTATTCAGACCTGGAATAAAAGAAAATAATAAATAATGCTAGACAATCCACACAGCATCATCTAGCCCCAAGCTAAGAGAGCTTGTGTAATAGGTACTAATGACTGATATACGTAATACAATATATTACATAAATACCTAGGTATTTTTTACTATAGATAAAAATACCCAGAATACCCGCAACAAATATTTGCAGATCATTGTATGATCTATCATCTGTATGATCTATCATCTGTATGATCTGTAACATTTGTCCCGAGGCAGGCATCGAACCAGCAACCCTTGCGTTGTAGGTGGACCTTCAACCGCCACGCCACTTTGCTCGAATATAATTATTAGGCATCTGACTGTTTCGTTGGGCAAGCGGTAGCATGTTCAGGGGTCAAATCCTATTTTTGACGGGGTCTTACCCCCGAGTCTCGGCCATATTTCCTGATCTCTACATGCATAATGTAATTTATACTTACATATTTTATCTGACGAGAAACTCATAACACCTTTTGTCATCATCATCATCAGCCTATGTTAGTCCACTGCTGGACATAGGCCTCACCCAATGAGCGCCACAGCGCCCTGTCTTCAGCTTGACGCATCCAGCACCTACCTGCAGTCTTTCGCAGGTCGTCCTCCCACCCGGACGGAGGGCGTCCTACACTACGTTTACCGTGTCGTGGTCTCCACTCCAGAACAAGTTTTCCCCAGCGGTACATACCTCATGTACTTTAGCTTAATAAAGGGTTAACCATTGTTATTGTGTATTTCATTATCAATAAATATTTTAATTTCGTTTCGGAAAGCAAGCAAACACATTGTATGACTGGTAAATAAATTGTTTACGGAACAGGGATATAATCTGTTCAGTTAAAGGGATGTTTATTAGAGTACTTCACCGAAGGGCTGTTCCCTAGAACAATAGTGCGGAGAATAATATTTACCTATCTGCTTCAGGAACCGCCTACCTTTAATAACCATTTCCTGGAACTTAGATAATCAGACATTGTTACAAACAAAATAATATTAATAAACAATACACTCAAATAAGATGGTTCCTGTGTATACTATTGGTAAGAGAAGCTTTGCTGATGTTGAACGTTCGGTGTTCTCACAAGGTTACAGCTGACTCGGACTCTGGGGGTTCGTAACTTTGAAGTAACCTACATATTTATTCTTCTTCACTATATAGTATGAAAGAAAGTCGCTTCCCACTGTCTGTCTGTCCCTATGTATGCCTAGATCTTTAAAACTACGCAACGGATTTTGATGTGATTTTTTTAATAGATAGATTGATTCTAGAGGAGGATTTATAAACCATTTGATACATAGGTTTCCACGTGGGCGAAGCTTCGGGTTCATAAAATATATATGTATATATTAAAAAAACCGCATCAAAATCCGTTGCGTAGTTTTAAAGATCTAAGCATACATAGGGATAGACAGACAGTGCGAAGCGACATTTTTTATACTATGTAGTGATATGCTTGGAGTTAGGGCCTTTCCACAGGTTTCCTGAATTTAAACGAAACTCCGCGGTACTACAAAAAGTAGTTCCTCTCTGTATCCGCTAGGCGCTAAATGTAATTGTATGATGGAAATCAAAACTTTTATAGTTGACTGAAAATATGAAAAATCATCTTATAAAGAATATCTAGACTCAGAATAAAGATTGGGTCTAAGTCGCCATGACATAATATTTATTATTTTGTTTTATTAAATTTATTACGATAAAAGATCAATAAAGTTTCTGAATCTCTTGAGTACCTAATTAGGTGTAGTGTAGACCATCAACTTTGTCCTACTGCGAGTCCATTGCTACTATTTGGAATAAATTTTATATTATGTAGGTATGTTAGAAAATATTATATTTGTATACGTATATCCTACCTAAGTATTAATTATTATCTGTAACAAAACAGGTTGAACCCGAGGGCCGCCGCGCCGGTCCCAAAAGCATCGCCGCAGTCATGATAGCGCCTTGCATAATTTATCATAACCATCTCTTGACAAATTCAAATTATTTCAGGTCCTTTTGTTAAAATAAACCACAATAACTGAAGCCGTACAAATCAGCTAAATGCGGGAAATGTTACCAATTCCAAGGGGGAAATTCCGGTGGGAAAATATCTTTGGAATAAATGTGAATAAATAGGGCTTGGGAGATTAAAAGCGGGCAGCTTGATATATGGCGACCGCCGTCGGCGGCCATAGCGGCACCCTGGGTGTCGGCGTCACGACCAACTGAGCAACAGATAAAAATAAATTCCCTAGATTCGTACCTACAGACAAAAATGTGCATTTGTTGACATGATTTTGTAGGGATGTCATTTTCATTGTGCATGGATTTCGTATTTAGCATGAAATTCGGAAAATTGGTGGCGGTTCTTTTTGATTTTCAAATTTATTGAACAATCCTTCATGAAAGTAAAATCGTATTTGACGTTTTTGATGGAGTTTATTTAGTCAAATGATTTTGGGGTGTATTTATGTATGTACGCTTTCTCGTACTTACGTAAGTTAATTCAGCTGTAACATTGCGTAACAATAACTGACGGCTGGAGGAATTTTGAAAAAATATTTTTGATCATTGAGTCATGCTGATCTAGCTTAAGTTTTAAAGTTATTATGGGTTAAAAAAGCCACCATACTATTTTTTTGAATTATGCTGTTGAGGGTTAACATATTAATTGCTATTGGTTCTACCTACCTCCATGTCCATTTCAAACAAATAAAGTTAGAGCACTAAATAGTTCTATTTTCGGAAAAAGACGAAAAATCTTTACAAATAGCCGAGAGGCATTTCAGGGTTCAAGAAAGCCACTAAGTTCTTACACCTGGTTCCACCTATCCCCAATTTTCTAATGAAAAAGGTTGTGCCGAACACCCTGTATACCCAGTCAAACATCGAAATCTTGAATAAAAAGTTCATAAGATCTTATAAAGTACTAATCTGAACCTAAGCCCCTCTTTGTTCAAAGTAATAATAAATAAATAAATAATGCTGGACAATTCACACAGCATTATCTAGCCCCATGCTAAGCATAGCTTGTGTTATGGGTGCTAGATAACCGATATACATAATACAATACATTACATAGATAGTTTTTTTTTTATTATACATAGAAAACGACCAGAACACCCGGAACAAATATCTGCAGATCGTAAACACAATTGTTCCGAGGCGGGAATCGAACCCGCAACCTCCTGCGTCGCAGGCGGACCTTCGCCCACCGCGCCACATCGGTCGTCAAAGTATAATATGGATTTGTCGAAATCCCTACTGAAGACAGCTATTTTTTTAACGATAAGATTGTTGGCTTTAGTGCGGCATTTAAGGGTAATATTCTAGAAATAGTGTGAGTAATAATGTTACACCGCTAGCGAGTCTGTGACAACCTGAAATTTGCTAATGCCACGAGTCACGGCACCTGAATGAAAACATAAAGCGCCAACTGTTCAATTTGCAGGAAATTTGTGGGAAACACTGCAGTTTTACCGCTCTATTTTTATTCGATGTTGCAACAGTTAGATATTTTTTGCAGGCGTTTTGTGAATTTTACTTTTACAATACTATTGTTACAGGAAAATAATTGCCATGTTGGTAACATGATGTCACGAAAAAAAATTAAAATATTGGTTCTATTGGTTTTCGTCAGAAAAGAGAAGCAGACAGATATTATTTTTGGTGGAGAATCGGCAAACGTAGTGTAGGACGCCCTCCAGCCAGGTAAGATGACGACCGACCTGCTAAAGACTGCAGGCAGATGCTGGGTATGGGTATGCGGCAAGCTAAAGACAGGCTGCTATGGCACTCATTAAGGGAGGCCTATGTCCAGCAGTGGAATATTCCACTGTTGGACATAGGCATATGTTGATGATGATGATATTTAGTTTAAAATTTACAGGGCGCAACAAAAGTAAATAACGTTTTGGAAAGAATAAATGGGATACAGTAAACACAAATGCATTTTCCTGGATTCTATGACAATGAAACATTATGTATCAGTTATTGCCTAGTCTAGTGATCATTTCGCTTTAATTTTTTTTTTTCGAAGACTAAAAGTTAGGTTTTTTTAATAATTTTCCCGTGTTCTGTAATTAAAGCTGAACTCCCCTGAAATGTTGGTTCTTACTTTGTTTTACGCCATGTATACTACATATATGTTTGTACCTTTAACGTAAAATTTAACTATGTTATGTATAAAGATAATAACGTTACCAGCAATTAAGGTAAAGCCACAAAATCGTTTTACCAAAATTCATTACACCAGCTTATCCGTAAAATAAGCTTTATTTTACACGAACAATGATAACGGCATAAAGTGATGTTCAACAATGCATTTATTTAATTTATTATCTTTTATATTGTCCTGTTAAAATCTGTCTGTTTAGATAGACACAGTGGTAGGCAATGTGGTATATTTATGAAACTGTATATATATCATATTATGTATAATCTTTTAATCTAAAACTCTAGTCCGTCTCACTCTTGACTGTTAAAACGAATTCTTCCCTTCCTACCGAATCCTCTAAAGACGATTCCGGTAAGGTCGATTATTGTAAAGTCGACCGCGCTTGAACTGAACGCCGACCTTGACCTTTGTGTTTTTTTTTATTTTTATTTACATACTCAAAAATATTGTTACATAAAAAAGCTTAAAAATAACACAAGGAAACCACAAAGACACGTGTTACCACATGATAAGCGCACAAAAGTTACCAGATGCATAATTAAAAAAAAAAAAATGTTTCAACTTACTAGCTCGTGGCTTGACTCACCCTATAACATATAGTGCTGGTCGCTGAATTACTCTTCTTTTCAGTTTCGTTAAGCGCAAAGAACCTTAAGGACAACTTACAGTGTATCAATATTCCAGTCTTTTTTGCTGAACTCATAAAGACGTGAAGACTCACAAGTCGAATGTTAATTTTGGTGAAACATGTTCGTACCCAACGCAATTGGGCCTGTGTAAGTGATGTCATTACCATTTTTTCATTTCGTCTCTTGCTCTTTTATTTGCAGCTGCTTCGAAATAAATTGACCTCTGTGACCGAGTGTGTAAATGGCGTCTTTGGCACAGCGGGGAGGCAGCCTGAGAAACAATAGGTTGTGGGTTCCCGCACCCTGACAAATGTTAATGTGACCTCATGGAAATACCCGATAAATTATTCATTAATATACTACCGAAATAACCGTACCTATATCAATTGTAAACTTATTTACAATTGATGAGATTTACTCAGACTTTATTTATTTAAATTTAATGGCAGCTAACGTAGTAGAAATCAAATCTAGGTACTTACGAATAAATTATCCTTACTAAGATTATGTAGAGGTGTTGTAAATAGTAGGTAAGTATCAAAATGCTAAGATTGAAATGTTCTCCAATAAAATTCTCAAGGGCGTGTAGCTCAGTCACGTTCGCCAAGCATATCAATTTAACCCTCGATTTCGCTAACGACTGGCAGTAGACTGCATTAAAACACCGTTTATCGGCTTTTTAGGACTCACTAACGTTTTCGCTTACGTGATCGACTGATTAGATCGCTGGCGTGTTGGCCTCAATGAAGCTTTATGGCAGATCTTGGAAGGTCGACGATTTGACGATTTTCTGTTATTGAGGAATGAATTACATACTGGATTTGTGGTCTCGTCTATACAATGTGTATTGTCGAACCTTGATCAAACGAGTTGTGCGGATACACGACATATCCTATTTATCGATAAAAAACAAAAAATAAAAAATTATATGTTACCTATCTCAAAAATAAAGCCGATTTAATAATTTTTTTAATGAAAACTAATTCATCTGGTTTTTTCTTCGTTTCTTTTTGAGTAAACGGTGTATTTTATTCAAAGTAGTCTCATTTGAAAGCTAGATAGTTTACCTAGCTAATAAAATAAGATAAAAATATAATTTCGGAACATAAGCCTAGTAAAATCAATATATTTTTAGAAATTTTCAAAAAAAACGATTTTTGTTTTATTTTTGATCTGTAACTTTAAAACTGGGTTATTGAGGTGTACTTTTTTGCATGTTGTATTAAACTTCATAATTTAATCTACAAATTCTCCAAAAATTATGGGTCTATCTCTTTTCATTGTCATGTTATTCACCATTTAAAATAGGTACTTTCTGTCTTGTACAAAGATCAACAGGAATATCAACTGATTTAATCTACATAAATTATAAAATAAAACGAGGCAAGATCGGAAGAAATGGAATGAGGTCTTTGCCCAGCAGTGGGATAGTAACGGCTGTTTAAGATAAAGTTTTTGTTTTTTTACTCTTGACAAAACAGAAAGTACCTATTTTAAATGGTGAATAACATGACAACAAAAGAGATAGGCTCATAATTTTTGGAGGATTTGTAGACTAAATTGTGGAGTTTACACAGCAAAAATACAACATGCAAAAAAGTACACCACAATAACCCAGTTTTAAAGTTACAGATCAAAAATAAAATAAAAATCGTATTTTTTTGCAAATTTCTAAAAAAAATATTTTCTTAGCTAGGTAAACTATCTAGCTTTCAAATGAGACTACTTTGAATAAAATGCACCGTTTACTCAAAAAGAAACGGAGAAAAAACCAGATGAAGTAGTTTTCATTAAAAAAATAATTAAATCGGCTTTATTTTTGAGATAGGTAACAAATAATTTTTTATTTTTTTATTTTTATCGATAAATATATGTCGTGTATCCGCAAATCTCGTTTGATCAAGGTTCGACAATACACATTGTATACTTTATGTCGTTCGCGATAGATCTCATAGCTGAGTTTTTGTTTTAACAGCTGTATACTGTACTATGAGTACCTAAAGTATGGGTATTTCATAGGAAGATATATGTACTTATGTAACAAACATCTCAATTTTCCGATTTTTCTTTCTTTATTGCGTTGCTAACAATATAACTTACGACATCATGTATGTTGTATCTACATCGTAGCGAGCGATAACGTCCCGTCATGTACAAGTTTATGTCAACAAACGACGTCCTCGGGGCTTTGCCCAAATATGTCTTTCAAGAGGAATTATGAAAATATCGCAGAGATAACTCGAGGCGGGAGGCGGTCACTGAAATTTGCTCCTCAATAAGGATGGGGATGACAAACGAGCGGGCCGGTGACTTGGCGCAAACTAACGAAATAGATGTTTCCAAGGCTCCCTTGGGAGGCTCTTGGACACGGGTTTTTATCCTATAAATCTTGTTTTAGTTGGTTACAATACGTTCGAGCACGATCTCTCTTGTGCCTAGATAGGCTAAAAACGGCCAATGACTTTACGGCTATTACGGTTAGAATGTATTCTATTCATTGAGATTCATTTTACGATTCTACGATTTCAATTATTACAATTTCTAATTTAAAATAACTATTACCCAGTTAATCATTAATTTAACAAGGTACCAACATACTTAATCAACATGAAATCTAATTTATTTTTACTGAAAACTAACGGCTTCCGTGGTTGGTTATTTAAACAAAGACATAGAAGGCAATTTTCAGAAATAGAAATAGATCTATTTAAATTTAGATACCATATTTTCACCGTATAATTATGAAATACAAATTATTTCCTAGTAATTAATATGTATTTGTATTCAAACAGCAACCGCGTGCTTGCTAAGGCGTACTGATGAGGATAATTGGTACATAATATTCGGAAGTATCTCATGCCATCAATTACTTATTGCTTCCATTATACGAGTATCTCATCATACTCGACGTTAATCTTAGATTTCTCAGATTTGGTAATGATTATCTAAGGGCGGTATTCCATACGTCAAATATCTTTGCCCAATTACAATGCCCAGCATTTGATTTTTTTTTGACGGATGCCCATTTCACTCTGTTGAAAAATAAATGAATTGAATTGTATGTTTGGATAGATAGATGGATAGATGTTAGTTCTTCACGACAAAAAATCTCAACAGATGGAGTTATAATTAAGCATAGGGTTACCTCTTGACTTGGAATAAAGAATAGGCTACTTTTTAACTCATAAAATATCAGTTTCTTGGGAAAGAAATAGCCTGTAAACGTTTCCATAGAAACAACGCGTGTGAAGCCGCATGCCGAAATTAGTGTCGAAATCTTTGGTCAAATATCGGTGTTGGTGGTCAATTGGATGTAGTAATTCAATTCATTTGGTAATATTTGGATTGGACAAAGATATCGGACGAGGGGAACAGGTACCTTAAGAAATTACTTACGTTATTTATGGATAAACTAGCTTCTGCCAGGGGCTGTCAAGTAGCCTATTTCAAGTAAACCGGGATACCATCTACCTCCCTGCCAAAATTCATTAGGATCCGATAAGCCACTTAGGCATGACACGATAACAGACAAAAATTTTATTTAGTTTTTATAATATTAGTATAGCTTCGCGTCTTCGTGTCCATTTTTTCGGGATATATACATAGTACTGCACCATGATACCTACCCAAAGGCTAGATCAAGAACTCATCATCATCATCAGCCTATGATAGTCCACTGCTGGACATAGGCCTCTTCCAATGAGCGCCATAGCGCCCTGTCTTCAGCTTGACATATCCAGCATCTACCTGCAGTCTTTCGCAGGTCGTCATCCCATCTGGTCGGAGGGCGTCCTACACTACGTTTACCGAGTCGTGGTCTCCACTCAAGAACACGTCTGCCCCAGGCGGTTAAAAAAAGTTCAGCCCGTAGTTTTGGTGCGAAGAGGAAACAAACATCAAAACTTTTTCGCTTATAATAATGTATAAGTGTGATGTGACGTCATTCAAGAATTAATTTCTTGGTGCGTGTTGTGAAACGTAACAATAATTGCAAGAGCTACACACGGAGTTCCATTTACATTATTTCATATTTTAAAAATAAAATGCAAAGGTATGTAGCAAAAATCAGGTCACTTTATGCAAGAAAATACATGTGAACTCTAGAGGTATATTCTGCTGCATTTACCAAGACGACCGCTGATTAGGTCCCCAATGGAAGATGACCACGAGAGTGCAGTTTACAAAGTCAGTCTGGATAGTGTCCTTTCCAAAGAAGGTACCTAAGAGAATTGTAGGAAAGAAAGTTTAATTCGTATGAAAATAAAGTTTCTTAAACCATAAAGTGGCGTTGTATAGAATTGCATTGTTAGCAAAAATCCTGTATGAAACAATGATGAAACGATTTATAGTATCATCATCATCATCAGCCTATATTAGTCCACTGCTGGACATAGGCCTCCCCCAATGAGCGCCATAGCGCCCGTCTTCGGCTTGACGCATCCAGCATCTACCTGCTGTCTTTCGCAGGTCGTCATTCTACCTGGTCGGAGGGCGTCCTACACTACGTTTACCGAGTCGTAGTCTCCACTCAAGAACACGTCTGCCCCAGGCGGTTATAGCATCACTGGAGGCTATTGTTTTTTAATAGCTTTGCATTCGCTCTCGTTCAAGCGAATGCAAAACTCGAGCTAATGTTACTGCTTGTGTTGCAAAGCACATTTCATCCATGCTTACAAACTCATTAAAATGATTATTTAGATATCTCACCGAAATGAAACAAAGATCTGTTTGTAAAAGGCGTTTTCACATTCCAACTATGATATTAAGAGTTTCGCAGCAAACATGCTGAAAGAATAAAATTGTGAATAAGTAAAAAGGTTTCATATACGTGAAAGGTACGAGGTAGGCGTGAGTGTTTGCACAAAAGTTCGCCGGTGAACACTTACGGCCAAAAAGATTTTTCCAATTTAGCGAGAAAGGCTCAAAAGCTGGAAAAGGCAACACGGTGAAATGATAAAGCATTTTCATACGTGATATCATACATTTTTGCAACTGGGGGACATTGCACTGGTTAGACATAACATAACACATTGTTATGTACGAGACTCAAAATATACAGAAATGGCGTAGCAAACTAGAGAATTGTGCTGGCCGAGAATTTTATGCCAATAGCCAAATAAATTCTGAATTTCAGATGCGCTGCGGTAAATTTCAAAGATAGTTTAGTAGCGGTGTCGGACCTCAACTGCCGACTATTAGAGGCATTTTATTTGCAAAATATTTATACCAAGTAAAACACGTTTGCCCCAGCAGCGGCCGTCGGTTCTTCGCGAGACATGGCCGGCCGTCTGCCACTTCAGCAGAGATGTGATAGAATTTGTGTAGGTTGTAAATTTTTTTTAGTTGATGCAAATTTGAATTATTTGTGTAAAACTACCTTCTTTGTAATAAGCAGGTAATGTAACTTATACGGCCATATCTCGCGAAGAACCGACGGCCGCTGGGGCAAATGTGTTCTTGAGTGGAGACCACGACTCGGTAAACGTAGTGTAGGACGCCCTCCGACCAGGTGGGATGACGACCTGCGAAAGACTGCAGGTAGATGCTGGATGCGGCAAGCTGAAGACAGGGTGCTATGACGCTCATTGGGGGAGGCCTATGTCCAGCAGTGGACGAACATAGGCTGATGATGATGTAACTTATAAAAGTTTTTGAAGCCTATAAAATTCATAAAGGTGCTTTTATATGGTACTAATGTTTGTTAACCAGACTACTAGTGTTCGACCAGGTGGGATGACGACCTGCGAAAGACTGCAGGTAGATGCTGGATGCGGCAAGCTGAAGACAGGGTGCTATGACGCTCATTGGGGGAGGCCTATGTCCAGCAGTGGACGTACATAGGCTGATGATGATGATGTTGATGAATGTTCGTTATACGAATAAAGTATGAAAGGGGCTAGTAAGTTGGTGTTTATACTTATATGACTAGTAAGTTTGGTTCTCATCCACAAAATACCAACAAAATTTTACAGGATCTTTAATAAATTGCATAGTTTTAAATCCTTGTTCGTAAAATAAAACTGCAAGTGCCCTGCCAAAATATTTCGAAAAGCTACGTTATGTGATACCCAACGTCACGGAGCTCCATAATTAAATTAAACTGTTCAAGTTTAAATTTCAAATGCTAAAACAACTAACAAGCATTTTGTGTTGTTGACTTTACGAATTGCTGGCGAATGGCAATAAGGAAATAAAATATTTTGTCTTGAAAACGTTTATTTTGATATAACAATACGGATCGTCAGAGAAGGACTGCGTAATTGGGTCTGTTAGAAATACTTAAATCTCTTATCCATTTACTTAGATATTTCCAAATTAAAGTTTGTTGCTGGGGAAAACCAAGCATTCTTCTTTTGGTGATCTATTATTAATGGTATTTGTTTTTTAATAAGTAAGGCCGCCGATTGTGCCACTAGTTATAGTTAGTATTAAGATCCTTTAGTATTTTTATTATTTTTTTGTATTGATGGTGCAATAAAGTTATATTGTATTGTATTGTAGGTAGACAGACAGGCATAAATAACGACACGAGAATAAGATAATGATATCCGTTGTATAACCGCTTCACATGTTAGTGAAATTACAGTATAGTACATCAAGTTTGTATGAATGGATGTTTGTTACTCTTTTACGCAAAAACTACTGAACGGATCGGGCTGAAATTTTGCATACAGATAGTTCTGGGCCCAGAATAAAACATAGGCTCCTTATTATCCCGGCCAGATATCATCAGCGGCCAATAAATGTTATCAAAAATGGGTAATATCCCGTTATATACTTTTGCCTATAAGTTTTCCTCTGCCACAAACATTAACTTATTTTCAGATATGCCTTCCTTTCTACGCGAATCTATCCATTAATTGGTTGAATTTACGATATGCAATAAATTTAATAAACCCTTTGAATTAATACAAAACTAAATAAAATATCCCTGAGTCTAGCCTCAGATAAGAAAGGAAACAGTAAACCTTGACCCAAAACATTTGAAAATAAGACATATCTGGGGGAAAGTCGACCCACCACAAAATGCTGAGTAACTTGCGAGTGCAATCTCTCCATCAATGTCATCTCAGAAGAGTCCATTCTACATAGTCGTATCTATTTACGATAAGACCGAACATACTTTCCTTTTTCCTCCTCTAAAATGTTAACCTTATCCTTCAAGGTACCCAAACCCAACCAAACCCGATTCGGTCTTCATCCCCAAGTTTCTTGGCTTAATACAATATATTTTTTCTGTAACTTGCTCGGATTAGGGCAGTCAAACAAACTTTACCTAGTTGTATTGTATTTGCTTAATTTTGCTTTCTTTCAGCCAGATTTAATTCCAAAGTCGAACAAGCCGGGTGAAGTTTTTGATGCTTGTTTAAAAAGAAACGAAATTTAACCACAATTGCTTTTGCAGAAGTTATATTTGATGATCCATAATTTTTGTATATTAAACTTTAACGTTTTGTGAGTATACATATTTTTTATTTGCTTGCTTGGTGCATAACAATTGTGTACAGTCAACGAGCAAATTGTCGGACAGCGACAAGATTCCAAACACTTTTAAGCGTATGTTTACAACGCGTAATCCAGTTTAAACAAGATTCGTGTGAGAGTCACTTACGCGACGAGGGCTTAGCACTTTTGTCAATTATTAAAATACTAGCGACCAGCCCCGGCTTCACAAGGTTGCAATGTAGATACTAATTTGGTTATTATATATATAAACCTTCTTCTTGATCACTCTATCTATTGCTGAAAACTGCATTAAAATCCGTTGTAGTTTAAAAGATCTAAGCGAACAGACAGCGTGTTGCCAAGTCTTTCAATTACCTGGATTATAACGAATGTTTTACACCATGTAGTTTTACACATGAAGTACACCAGTAGTAAACTGAATCCTCTACCGTCGGCGACGGAGTGCCGGCGCGCGCGCACGCACCTCGACTGGTTTTGTCGCCAGTCGGTAAAAATCTGTATCAACCTACCTTATATCAAGGTAGGTACTGAGAATAATTCTTCGCCTTCGCGACACAGCGGAACCCACTTCATTTTAAACTATAAAGATATTATACTATAGATACCGGCTAGGATCCTGCCTTTCGCCTGTATTAGGAAAATTATATTATATTAGGAAAATCACATCTATTTATGAAATCACATCCAACCTACTTTAAAAAACCAGTAGCGATATGATAACTCAAAATGGCCAAAAATTTTGGCGGGCTCTAATATGTACGTAAGTTTAGAAGTATACTTTTTACGGTACTGCGTGTATACTAACATAATAACGAGATAAATTGATATCATCCTTAGTTTTAATATACATTAGTATGATAATAACATGATAGATAAACAATAACATCAGTTCAATTCCAAATAATATGTAAACCGTTTTTTAGGATTTTTTAATCCATTTTTAACATAGAATTTGTCATAAATATACTATAATAATAAATAAATAAATATGAGCATTTATATCCGAAGTAAATAACTTAACTTAAAAAGAGATACGTTACATTATATTTTTATTTTAGTCTTAAACAATATATCCATACTTCGCAATGTATTTCTGTACGCATAGTCTGAGATTAGTGCTCTACATGTTATTGTTATGTTTTTATTTAGCTGGATTACTCTGTACCTAAATTTAAAATTAGTTATAAGATATCCATAATTGCATAGACATAATTGAATGTAAACATTCGTTGGAGAAGCCATTGGTTCCTGAAACACAGTTGTTTACTAGTTCAGGGGCATATGGACACATACATATTGCCTGCTTTACTGTCTATTTTGTCAATAAATAAAATTTTTACTTTTACTTTACTTTTTACTTTACTTTAGTTTTGGATGGTCAATATCAAACAGTGTAAGTAGTTACTCTTCCATGTTTGTATGGAAGATGAGCGACTTGTTTAACCTTAAGGTGAGGAGCGGTAGAGCGGATTTTCAACTGTTTTCTAAGCAAATCTTGCACTTGTCAGGCACCAAACCTCTATTGAAAATTGAAACTTCGTACCAAATGAAACCCCTGGGGTAAACGTGAGTGGAGACTGTGACTCGGCAAACGTAGTGTAGGACGCCCACCGGCTAAGTGGACGGCTTGCGCAAGACTGCAGGCAGATGCTGGATGCGGCAAGCTGAAGACAGGGCGCTATGGCGCTCATTAGGGGAGGCCTGTGTTCAGCAGTGGACTATTATAGGTTGATGACGATGACCAAATTAAAATAATGTAACTCACAATATTAATCATCATATGTTTATTTCTATCTTATCTTACAAACTTTAAAATAAATCAATAGTTAAACACTACCTGATAATTTAATACACAACCGTTTCGATAGACTACTTCGACAAAGACGGTGATTTCTCATCATCGAAGCCATTTCAAAATTAACGACATAAACAACATGAATTTTGGCTGATAATAAAATACTTTTACAACATCGCTAGGTTATTTACAAGGTTTTCTATTTACAGGGCATTATTTATTTACAATAACTATAATATTTAATCAATTACCTATTATTCATCCATGAATTCTGTGAATGCAAATTACTTAAGTACATTTAATACAATTAACTTCCTTTTGAAAAGTAATTAACAATTTATTAGGTATCTTAAAGATATCCAAACTTAGATGTACAGGTAATGGTTACCCTTCTCATTAGCGTAAACAACCCAAAATAAATAATTATACAAATAATTATTTCATATAAATGATATAGATTATCTAAAAAAATAAACAACATGGTTTACATTCAATCTGTTAACATAAGTTTCGTTCCGAATATATAGCTGAATATTATTCTATCGAGAGGAATATTTTTTAATGCTTCAAGATCCTTGAGTCCAAATATGATCCGTATGTAGTTAAATACCTGAAAAACCTTTCATAAGCCATTTGCAAACAAAACGAACTCAAAGAAGATAATACCACAAGGGTCACCTATTTCTTGGCTTTAACTCACAAAAAGCTCTCAACATCTTTTATTTTGGCTAATAAACCAACCCCTATTCAGAAGTTCCATTGTCTACCTTACAATACAACTTGTTAAAAATGTTCGCTACGCTCCCAAGACAGAGGTTTCAACTTTCTCATTACGAAACGGACAGCTACCCAAAAAGGCACCCACGTACCTACGTCTATTTGTCAATCTTGTAAAGGTTACATTTAATTTTAAGTTGAAGTGGCTTCAAGTGTTTATTGGGCTAGCAAGAGCTATCAATTGTTCGGTCTTCGAGAGCTCGTCCGCTTCTCTCCGAGTTTGTTTCTCGATTGGACAAGTCAATAATACTTGTAACGGCCCAAACAGACATAACTTATGAAAAGATGGGTAGATTCCTATGTATTGGAGCTCTTTTGTGAATGTTTGATTTGGTAGATATTCTAAAAGGAATCTTTCCACTTGCGAAGATGCGTCCTTTATCTCGAATCGATTTCAAGTAAAAAGCGAACGTTCCGATTGTTCGGTTCTATATCTTTCAGCGGTAAACGAAAAGAGAAATCATGGAGAAGATTCAGTGAAATCCACACGATTCCGCTTGGTTTTACGGTCGGGCAGGCAATCGATTGAAGCGCTTGAGAATAAAGTCATCTCTCAGAGACGCTAGGGTTTAGAGATCAACTCGCTAACAACTTTTCAGATTCCTTTCTACGTCATCTCTGAACAAAGTTGATACAACTAGCTGAAATACGAGTATACCTGGAGATTGCTTACGAGAGTATATGGAATGTTGTGTTGATATACACAGTGAAAGCATGTTATTCCCAAAAGTAGAGCATTATGAAACTTACGCGTAGCACTCCGTTGCGAAGTGGCAAGTCTAAGAACTTTAGCTGTGACTCAGCTTTTACAGTATTTCATACGACATATTATATGCAGTTGGTAAAGAGAAAGTACACATTATATAACATGAGAGAAAATACACGACGTCCAAGGAATGTATGAGGCAGCCAAGTCAACATTACTTAACATTTACTGATTTTCCAGTGTCATGGTAGGTTTGTTATTTAAGTATAACATTGGTAGGTACTACAGATGGGTATGGCTGTTTGCTCAGCTTGATTGAACGCAAATAAAGTGGTAAAGAGAGCAACGTAAAGCTAAGACGGGTGGCGAAATGATCTCGGCTCGCCTGAGCGGTTTATACAGCGGGGAAGAAAATCGATTTGATTGAAATCTAGACTAGACTCGCTCGGGAAAAGACAATACGCGTTGGTTTAATAAGAATTCCATAAACTCGACTAGAAGTATAGAGAGAACTGAAGTTTAGAATTGAGAGCAGATACGGTTTCAAACTAACCAGTTATAAAAACGTTTCGTTCTCTTAAAAGAGCTTCGTAGAATTTGAGTAAAGTTAAAAATTATGCAAATGAAATAAAGTAAAAGAGCGAGCCGACCAAGCAAAATAAAAGAAACAATATCATCTGAAATTATAGCAGTAGCGTAAAATATCGGAGAAACTGTTATACTTTTCTCAGTAATCGTCCACTACGCAGTTATCAAAAAAATAATCTTAAAACTCGTTGTTTTGAAATTGGAAAGTTCTAATATTCATTTGGTCATCTCTCGTCCGTAACTATCATATAGTATTGTATCGTACGCATGATGATGGTGTAGACAAACAGCAGTGCGGCTAACATGAAGGTTTGTATGATGTACTCTACTGCTATGACGACACCGATAATGATGGGGGGATGCGGCCGCCGCAGAGTGGTGACGGTTGCCATGGTGGTCAGGAACACTGGGTTGAGGATGGGGGTTGGTGACCCGGAGCTCTGCATCGCTGCGGGCCGCTCGCCACTCAGCACGTGCACTATCACTGATGCTGATTCTATAACAAAAGAAAAAATAAATAAATAATGCTGGAAAATTCACACAGCATTGTCTAGCCCCAAGTTAAGCAGAGCTTGTGTTACGCGTAAGTGAGACTACCTATTCTAATGTTTATATCTTGCAATAAATGAAATGTAAATGAGTCCAGAATTGCAGTCTATATAACACAACCCTTCAAACAAAAAACACTGAAATCTGAATCTCCTAAGCTGATTAGATTAGTATTATATATATTTAGATAAATAATACATACATAAGCAAAACCAGATATAAAATTAACATTGAATAATAATTATTATTGCAGTCATTTTGTCACTGCATTTTATGTCAGCTCCCTGTCACATGCTCGTCATTGTAGTTGTCGTTTCAATTTAATTTGTGTCGAATATTCCAACTGATAATATTCTGTAAAAGTTACATTTTAGCTTTAGTAGTTATTATACAAATGATTATCGCCACGATACTTAGTACATTTCTCAAATGTTACTGAATTACGTTTTATCAGTGATATTGACACACTATTATCAAATCACTAGACCCTACATTGTCATTGGTTAATTATATAAAAAAAATGTACATTCACTTTTGTGAATGGGTGTTCTGATCGTTTTCTATGCATAATCAAAAAAATATCTATCTATGTAATGTATTGTATTATGTATATCAGTTATCTGGTACCCATAACACAAGCTTTGCTTACCATGCTGTGTGAATTGTCTAGCATTATTTATTTATTAAAAAAAAAATTAACTTCTACGAGTATTATTATTATATATTCTTGAAAAATTTCTGATAGTAAAAAAAATATTACTTCTTGTATCTTACATTATTTCGTTCATGACAAAATACAAGGTTAATAATAGTTACCTGAGCTGCTCGGCGCACACGTATAATTCCCGGAGTCATGCGGGGCTGCGCGGGCTATCATGAGCCGACTCATGCGCGTCTTCTGTTCTGTTTCTACGCTGATGCCGCCGCGCTGCGCGTAGTTCACCACTTGCTCGCCCCGGTACCAGTAGATGAAACTGAAACAATAAGGTTTCATTATGAATATAACTACGAACCTAGCTTGTCTTGGTAGAACACCAATGTTTCATCTCTCTCTCTCTCGCAAACACTGCACAGTCATTCATTCGGTTGTATTCAACATGATTGAAATACAAAATAATATGCAATTACACATCACTTATTTTGTTAGTGCATCGTTCTTCTGGTCGCCTCAAAGGGTAAAACTGAAAATCAGTGTTTTGCTCTTCGAATAAACCTTTTCGCTGAGCTATTGCCTTTTGACAGGCTGTAGCACACACACAATTTCTTAATCTGTTCTTTTGAAATTGTTTATACTAATACTTACTAGTTGTTCACTCTTACATATTGTTCTCTAATTTTAATTTGTCTAATTTATGATATGCATTTCTTATTGTGACCTATGTATCATGTAGGTATCATGTGCTGCAGTGTCAAATAAATGTCTTATCTATCTTAACGAGGAACTTCATCAGGGTGACTGTGGTTCGAGTCGCGCACGACCTGTGTGTTTGCAGGTATGAAGGGTTGTTGCAAAAACTTCGGCAGGTAAAGCCCTTGCAAGAGAGTTAGGCTGTGCGTAAACGGTGAACCAAACCCTGGTTGTTTTGTCGCTTATGCGGATAAGAAATGCGCGTTCTTTGACGTTAATTTAGTTTCTTTGGTTATTATGCGATTACCAAGATATTTTATGTCAACAAAGACATTTATGAATAAAAATTTAACAATAACAGAAAACAGCAAAGACAAAAAAAACACAAATTTTAACATAATCAATCACACACGTAAAGCGTTTTTTTTTAAATTAGAATTTGAAAACGAACGAGATATCAATTAAATGACGAATGAACACTTTCTAAGCTAAAAATTGTTTCGAGCTTCTGTGCTTTGCTTCGATGATACCAATGTCTTTAAATGTTTTAAAGACATTGGTATTGGACCTTAATATTCCTTGGGTTTTAAAACCCAAGGAATATTAAGGTAGAAAACATTTTTGTTAATAACTATCCTAACTCTGATTCAAAACCTTAGGATACCTTCATTTTCATTAAACGTATTATACAAGTAGGTGGGGATTAAAGTATGTTATTTTCGCATTCTGAGCGTATATTAGGTCCTATACGTGGGCGGAAAAGCTTACAAGCATAAGTTTTTCCTAGAAAATTCTCCGCACAAAAGTCAGAAATTGTGATAGAAAAATGGAACACAGCTCTGAGTCTGTTGCAGTGACGTGTGTAAGCCAGGAACAGTCGTATTCATGCCAATTGCTGCCTCGACGGCGAAATAACTTGGGCTCCCGGCTCCAACAAGTTACTGGCATTGAGTAACTTTGCCTGTTTAACTTTATGTAAGGTTACCTACTTTATATAACTGGTAATTGTATTTTAGAGGAAATATAGTTCCCAATTCATTATGTAACGTAGTTTAATTTATAATTATAAGAGTTTCTTATCTTTAAGCAATAGCTCAATTGATTTCGTCTTTAAGTAAGTAAATAATTTATTTGTCACATTCATACAATTTTGTTTTCAGCTTTACCCATAAAAAGTAAAAAAATAAATAAACATAATATAAGTATTAAAAGTAAGTAAAAACAAAAAGTAGAGGTAACTGATTTATCTATGTACATATGTATGTCTACGCCGCCGCTAAGTACCTTTTATTCGATTAAGTCTACAAGAAATTTGTTCGTTTTACGCAATTTCCGAATGCACAGGCGACTTATCCCTTAGAGTAAAATTTAAAACGCACAGATATTGCGCAATATATGGTTTACACTTACTACATGCATTGGGATCTACTCTAGGTTGCGTGAATAGGCTTCTGATCACATATCAGGTTGACCAGAAACATTGAATTAGGAACTGTTATGAGAAATTTGTCAAGTTACCGTATCCATATCGAGGTAGGTTTACAATACAAAAATGCTTTATTATACGCCAGATACAGATAATTGGAAAAAAAAAGACATTACATGCGACAAGTACAATGGGCGTCCTTATCGCTTCGAAGCGATCTCTTTCACCTTTAGGTGAAAATAATTATGTGAATGATGTGAAATTAGGTATAGCAAAGTTATAACTCATGGGTAGGAACTAGTAACGGCCTACGTTACTAGTTCCTATATAGGGTCCATCGATCAAAGTATTTTGGTTTTGTTTTTCAATTATATGTTTGATTTAGTTTTTATAAAGAACATTTTATCAGTTTTTTGGTCTCCATCTTCAAATAATCGTAATAATTTGGTGATATATGGTTTGACGTCGCTGTGTCATTAAGCCTTTATTACAATATAGGAAACCACCAATGGATACAAAATTCATGTCATAGCAGAATTTAGTAATATCAGATTCTCAGCGCTAGAACCCCTGCTAATAATAAATAGCTGGCAGTGTTTGAACAAAATGTTCGTGCGGCGACTAACTTTCTAGGCTAACTCCGCAGCGAATAGAATTGGTCACGTAAGAGCTTAACTTAATCCCGTAAATAGCTGTGACCTCCGCAAATTATATTGCAAGCTATTTTACTGTTACAACTGTCGTGCTTTGATGAATTAATTTCAAAGTTTAACTCTTCGCCGCGCCGCGGTGACTCACCACACCACACCAATTGTATACAATACGAGCCCTTTGGCGCGGTGGGCGAAGGTCCACCTGCGCAGGAGTATTGGTTCGATTCCCGCCTCGAATAAAAAAAGAATGCTGGACAATCTACACAGCATCATCTAGCCTCGAGCTAAGCAGAGCTAGTGTTATGGGCTAGATGACTGATATACTTAATACATTACATATATAGTTTTTTTACACATATATAAGGACCAGAACAACCGGAACAAATGTCGGCAGATCGTAAACACAATTATCCCAAGGCGGGAATCGAAACCGCAACCTACTGCGTCACAGACATTCGTCCACCGCGCCACAGAGGCGGTCCAGGCCGAGTTGGTTGTTGTTTTAGTGCTTTTCATTAATAAATAAGCTTCGTGGAAATCTCATTTAATCGTTGAAAACATTTGGGGTTCCGTATAACAACAAAATAAAGCTAAGGTAATCAAAAGTAGGAGATTCATGGAATCGTGTGTTCACGAGGTCGAGTTCCGTAGTCAGTTAATATTACTTATTTACCTACTTGCCGTAATTTCGTTCCTCATGAAAATTAAGCAGTTCAGTTTCATTATTGTCGAGGCGTGTTTTTCCTTCATTAATGACTAGATCCTTCCCCCGAATTCACTCGAAAATATTAAGTATTCGTTGGTATTTAAGAGAATTTAGATTTAATTGGATTTTGATTCTAGAGTTAATTTATTCATAACGAGTAATCATAACGTTTATTTCAGACAATCAGTTTATAGTACAGAAACAATAATGTCCATATTTTTGCATAATTATATAAAATTAAAACTAATTAAAATTAAATTTACTCAGGTACCTAAAATAAGTCATAATTAACCCTACAAAATGTTTATATATAAATTTTAAATTTATGTCAACAAAAAAATCAATAAAAACTGATAACAATAACAGAAAATAACAATGTAACAATTACTGCAGAATTATTATTAAAAAAAAAAACGAAAACTAGAACTGAAATAACGTAAGTATGTCAAGCAATGGAAAATAATTGTTATGTAGGTATAAAATTACATTATCTGAGTTATCGATTTATGAAGATTGTTTAATATTTTCACCAAAGCCTAGTTCGTTATCTAACAGGGTGTACCACGTGCAGGTTAGGTAGGCTTGAAAGACGAGATGTTGGAGTCCCCCTTACACCCCAATGCTGGACGGGCAGAGCTAATACTTTATCTGCGCTTGTTGAACCTTGGGTAAAAAATAAAAGTGACTTTCATTGTGTTCTTTTTATGAATATTTTTTGAGAAATTCCTAATATTTATCATGATTCTTTGTTAATGGCAACTGTCTCTGGTTGGACACTTTTCTGCCAGTGTCAAGTAATGGAAAAATATTGTGAGTTATTAAATTAATATTAGACGGCTTATATAGAACATAAGAACTAACTGTAACTGACGGATAACTTGACAGAGGATTGCAAGCAATTACGCAGTTGTCATCTCACTGGCTAAAGCTCTGCGCACGTTAATCCAATACCGCTGCCACACAGCAAACAAATGTGCGTTAAAATATAGGCTTAAACTCGTTAATCTTTAGATAAATTTTAGAGTGACAATATGGCTGCTCACAAGCTTCAAAAGCGAGCTGTGGGTTATTTCATGCCGTCAATATAAAATGCATCTTTATGTTACTATTTAAAGCACCTATTTGAATGCATACTTTTGTGCTGAGCGCATGCGCTAGCTTATTTAGCTAAAAAGCTTATTTACATATTTATATTTTTTTCTTGGAAGATGTAGGCTGGTCCCTAAAGGAATTCTTATTAATATTATTAGATGGTAGAAATTCACAGAATTTTATTACAAAGACTGAATTTACGGAATAGCCGAGAATAAACCTGTTAAAAAGCCCGTCCACACCCGCGCCTTACAAACCCTTTGACGCGGGACAAAATACTGACAACAAACGGGAACGAGGCGCGAACGCGACGCGATGCCGTGACGCCACGAATATGCGAATGGGATCCGTGCATAACCATATATTGGACGCCGAGGTGCGAAAATCCGCCAGCTCCCCATTGCCAAAAAATGAAAAAGTTTCATTTCTTGAAAGTTAGTTTTATTCCTTGTACAATACAAAAAACCTTTTGCGTAGACAAATAGTCATATTCATATCATTTATTTTCATATCATATTCATATCATTATTCTATTTATTGTGATTTCATGCATACAGGTAGTTTCCTAGGTGTAGTATGTTAGTGGTTAGGAACATAATGCGTAAAAACCCTGTCAGGGCACAACAATTTTTGGGTTCTTTCTTGATAGATGTTAGCTAAAATTCTAAACAATAATATTTAAAAAATTCTTAACAATAATAGACATAGGAATAATTTACTCTAAAAAAGATAACGTGTTATGTTTTTGGTTAGTTGTGATTTAAATACGAAATTAGGTTTATAAACTTTTGAAACTATCATGGCTGTTAACGGGATTTACCATGATTTGATTGGAAAACTCAAACATCAAAATCATGGCAAATATCCTGTTATAAGTGACTTTTGAAATGAGTTTATTTAAACCAGGGTCTCTTAGCCTTAGCCTCTTGGTGATGCTGATGAAGCACCATTTGAAAAAAATTCTGGCTTGATACTAGCTGGTTTGAGATATCTAATAGCTACGGCAACGCGAAATTGACTCAGAGCGGGAAAGGTAGGGACCGCCACAAAGGCCTGGACTTAGTCGCGGTGTGCTGTAACTTGTGTTTTGTTTCAGTCAATAAATTTCTTTCCGGCCCTGGTGGGGCACATAGAGGGGCCTCGAGGCTTGGCCTCATTACCCCGGCGTCAACTCGAGCGGTGACGACCCCTCGGTCCTTGGGTTTTGTGGGAATATCTTTTTTTTTCCCTACTTTTCAATGTTTTTTTGGCTGCATTCGGTTTATAATTTTTTGTTTTTGTTTAATTTTTGCGTAGTAAATTTATTAGCGGTCAAGTAAATGAGCTCTGGGCTAAATCTACTACGAAATAAATGCCTCAGCGAGCGGGCCGCGATAAAATTATTTTTTATCAGATTGGTGTACTCTTATTGCGGTGGTGGGTAAGGTGGCTTCAAATAGGGACAGACCCTAGTGCACACCTAGACCCAATGAAATATTACCAGCGAGCGTTGCATAGTGCAAGCCGCGAAAAAAGAAGCTTCTTTGTCGGAGACCATAACCAATATGATAATAAGAAATTGTTAAATGTTTCAACAAACCTTTGTTCAAACATTTAACAATTTCTTATATATAAACAAAATAAAAATAAACTCTGCTGGTACAACACTATGCACTACCAGAATCAATACCTTCTATCGTACCGGGCTGTTTCAATCGAAAAAGAAAACCTGCTGTTTGTTCAGTAGCAGTTGTGCTCCGTACTTTTTGGTTTTATTAAATGAAGAATGAGAAAGACACGAGTTTTCTATACAGAAGATTCACGAGTTGCAATAGAGAAGATAGTTGAAAACAGTTTAAATAAATGCATTTGATTCATAGTTTTAAATCACAAATAAATTCCGGGATTTGGCCAAATGTAGGTAATCCTAAAATTTTCGCGATTCAAAATCGCCTGGATCCCGACGTTTTTCTATCGAATCCTCTAGAGACAATGCAATGTTATGGTACCAACGAGCTGGACCTTCTGTCTCCATCATCAGATAGATAGACAGAAGGTTTTGAATGTGTGGGATAAGTCTTGCAACTGAATTGTAGACCAGTTATCCTCAACCGATTCAGCTGAAATTTGCCATAATTATGTAAGTTCGGTGACAATGTTATGGTATTATCGAGCTGGTCTGATGATAGAGATAGTGACCAAAGGAACTGCTTCAAAAAACGACTTAACCCCGCGTCGAGTTTGGGTTCTTTGAATTTGTCTTCCCAAGCGCTTTTGGTCCTGGATTAGAGAAGGGATTTTTTTATATTTTTAATTTTTTTAAATTAATTAGATATTTTTTTGAGTTCCATAATCGAATTTAAACCATCGCAACGTGCTGATAATTTGGGCCTTTTCTTATCTATACTTCTATACTAATATTATAAAGACAAAAGGTTTGATTTTTTGTTTGTAATAAATAGGCTTCGAAACTCCAGTAGTTTCGGACCGATTTGAAAAATTCTTTCACCGTTGGGAAGTTACACTATCCCCGGTGAACGTAGGCTATATTATATTTTCAAAAAGTTAGGGATTCGTACTAAAACCGTGCGAAGCCGGGAAGGTCCGCTAGTACCCTATATAGACAATTTTTTCTACTAGTTCTATTAGTTATATAATATTATATTATAAAAAATAGCGCCTAGCAGTGCAAAAATTGTTTGGGTTTCATGTTTCTGCATTGCGCTTATTACGATGAAAAGCGGAATTTTCTCACGCCTCATGTTACAGTAATATGGCGCGAATTAAGCTATTACTCAACTGCTTCGGCCTGACATCACTAACACAATTTAATTTAACAGCCAGTTAGCTGAGTTTTGGTAATTTAATCATAGACAACTTTATAGAAAGCTTTTGCCCGCGTCTTCGCAAGTGTTTTCCTGTGATAAAACGCCTATCATATCAATTAATAAATAATAATAAAGATTGATTACCCTAAACCTTCCTATTTAATATAATATTAGCATAATTAGTACTACTACTCATGCTAGACTTTAAGATCCCGCCTCAAACGAAGGTAAAAACAAAACCTACATTTTAAATGACAGCTGTCAACATTAAAACTTTCATATCTTGGAAACTACTATGGACGAAACGACCACACCCTGAATTCAAGCATAAAATCAGCGATACAACCCACCCCAATCTTTTTTCCTGGAAACATACATAGAATCTAGTTTCAAGAATAATTCAGGAAGTTAGTTTCATCTAAATTTCTTACAATACAATATAATTACTCTTTATTGCACACCAAATAAAAAATAGATACACACGAAAGGAAAAAACACAAACACAGAATATGTTGTACAATGAGCGGTCTTATCGCTATGAGCGATCTCTGCCAGGCAACCTTTATTATGATATGTGTGATCAGAAAACTAAATTTTATCATGTTTTTTCCAAGGTTAAGCCGTGTGAGCGAGCCTGCCTGACGCTTGGAAGGTCGTAATAGGTAGGACCTTCAAGACTATATTTACAATTTTGAGTAGGGAGGAGTATTAACTCAGAATTGTAAACATTTGTTACAGGGCGTTCTGTATTGTGTCCAACAAATATTTTCACACAAATTTTTATGCGTTTACATGATTCCTAAAGTTTTTTTTAAATGCTTACATTTGAATCGTCATATTTATATTATTTGTTTATAGTTGTGTTACCACAAAATAATTAATCCTGTATTTTGCATTTGATAATTATTTTAAATACATAATTACGTGATAAAATCCACTTCAAAATCAAGTTCTGAGCATTCAAAGTCAAAAGTCTGTATACAAGTTTTATAATAACTAAACAAAAGAAACTAAACATGATATTGAATGACAATTTAATTTAAAAAGTTCTTTAATTTCTTTAGATAAAAGATAGGACGATATAAGGCAAGATTTGGATTGTTTTCCAAAAAAACTTAAAAAGTCCAAATTTCCGCCACCGTGACATTTAGAACACTGAATCTACCGAGAAAATGTAGTCCATGACTCTTTCATCATCATTATCATCATCAGCCTATAGCAGTCCACTGCTGGACATAGGCCTCCCCCAACGAGTGCCATGGCGCCCTGTCTTCAGCTTGCCGCATTCAGCATCTACCTGCAGTCTTTCGCAGGTTGTAATCCCACCTGGTCGGAGGGCGTCCTACACTACGTTTACCGAGGCGTGGTCTCCACTCGAGAACACGTTTGCCCCAGCGGCCGTCGGTTCTTCGCGAGATATGGCGATGACTCTTTCAATCCCCTCCAAAACATGTATCCGTCCCGATACCAAACACCCCGTATATGTCAGCAGTAAGCTAGCCCGTCAATAAAATAATTTCATAATAATAAGCCCTGTAAAGGTTACTAGAGCATGCATTAATGATACAACTGAACGGTAGGTAAACGTAGTGTAGGACGCCCTCCGAACAGTGGGATGACGACCTGCGAAAGACTGTTGGTAGATGCTGGATGCGGCAAGCTGAAGACAGGGTGCTATGGCGCTCATTGGGTGAGGCCTATGTCCAGCAGTGGACTGCTATAGGCTGATGATGATGATGATGATGAACAGTAGGTACTGATAACACTGATCTTATGTGTGTAATTATGATTAATATTTAACGAGGCTCCAAGCCACTATTAAATAGTTATTCATACCATCTCGAATATATCAATTAATATAGGAAGCCGTAACTCAGCTAAGCACCATCGATCACCTTTACCGATAAACCAGTATTGATTACCTATTCATTACATTCGGCGACTAATTACAAATGTATGATGCCGAGAACTGTCAAAGGATTTAACTAGACCTATTTGTACCTGAATATTTTAAAAGGCTTGTTCGAATAACTAAATCGATGTTGTGAATCATCATGATGGTTAAAGACATTTATTTCTCATGAAGAATGTAAATAATGCTGGACAATTCACACAGCATTATCTAGCCCCATGGTAAGCAGAGCTTGTGTTATGGGTACTAGATGACTGATATACATAATACAATATATTATATAGATAGATATTTTTTATTATACATAGAAAACGATCAGAACACCCGGAACAAATATCTGCCGATCGTACACACAATTGTTCCGAGGCGGGAATCGAACCTGCAACCTCCTGCGTCGCAGGCGGACCTTCGCCCACCGCGCCACATCGGTCGTCCAAAAATAACATAAAAAACGAATAGGGAGCTAAAAATGTATTATTTGTAAAGTTATTTAAGCACTGAATCTCATCACACGATACTTAATTATATAAAAGAGAAAATATTAATGGATGAATGTTTGTCGCGCGTGCAAAGACGCGACAAACTAGTACAACATAATAGGTCCCATTTTTGGTTTGTACTATACGTATATTATATACGGATATTGTCCCGCTATGGATTTGTCGATATTTTGTAAAACTGGTTTATGTATAGGTTTTCGGTAAGTCTGTGCATAACATTACGTCACTTACTCGTAGATATGAATAATAAAGGTAAAAAATATCGTGTGAAGTATCCATCGCTCTCTCAATATTCAAATTGAAGCCCGAGTCGATAGATTTCAGACACTGCCACCATTAACCGGTGAATAGGCAAAGAATGCCTCACTTACGGACCCCAGTCGACCCTTTTATCTGCAAATAAGCTTATCATGTTTATGGATGCGAGACTAAATGTATAGAGCGGTTGCGCGGTGTGAAAAGGTGCGCTTTACCATCGAGAACTTCCATTATAAGATCGTAGGGCGTGTGGGTCGCCTTTTACCCTGCGACGATTTGTGTATTATGCTACACCGCCACCTGCTGTGGCGATATTTTAATCTGTAGAAAACATATTACTCCAACCTCGAACCTCGTGGAACCCTCTGGGTTCCAGCTGCCCTAAATACAGCTACTCATCCTAAACTTTGCAATCTCAAATTAATATGCCTACGGTCAAGCTTAGCAATATTAGTCCATAGATTGCAAATTATGTCAACAGATCCGAACGTAAAAATTAAAATTCACGTGTTTGGAATATGGAGTCGAGATTAAGATATTGCGATTATACATATTAATGGATCTGAAATCGACAAGTACTTTGATTGTTAATTTTAGGTTAGGTACTGCAGGATAGTTTATTTCATGTACTTAATAATTAAGTATGGTTTCAAAATGACATTATTTCTTTAAATTCATACATTGGATGCGTAAAAAACAAACATTATTATAGACAATAATGTCTATTCATAAGGTACGGGCTACTAGGTGACGTTAAAATAATGCACACTCATACAAATATTAAGCTGAAGACAGGGCGCTATGGCGCTCTTTGGGGGAGGCCTATGTCCAGCAGTGGCCTGCTATAGGCTGATGATGATGATGATGATGATGATACAAATATATCCCAGTCGAGAATTTTAATTTAAATGCTCCTGTACCTAGCAAAAATTCAGAATTCTCTAGGTCAGTTTGTCCATTTTAGCTTAGTTCTGAACGTATTTTCGGCGAAAAAGATAGCAGGAAAAATAACTCAAGAAATATTAGAGCAAGAAAATGAACCTTCACTAATAAAAAGTGAAATGATCCCCGCGCAGGTAACTTTGCCGAAATGTTCAGTAAAATTATAAGTGATGGGGCCGCATTACGTGTTTGTCAAGTAAGACCCACACAACCGTCGTATGGTAGATGTCTCGTCACGAATTACTAAAACGTAAGGCGTGCTATACACTGTATCTACGGGATCCTGGAATTATTCGAGCTGGTGGTGAAATCAAATGGCAGTGGATGAGCAATTTTGTTTAACACGACACGCTGACGACTAGATAGCAGATTTTATATCTCAAAGTTTGTGTTTTGTTGGTTCTCCATAATGACCGTGTTAAACTCAATAGAGGCTCATGTTCTAATAAACCTATCTTAAAGTTTTACTTTTATAATTCTACATAATTTGTATTGGGGGTCAAAAGATCTTTGAAAGATTTTACAGCAAAAACCGTTAAAACCACCGACGATATTTTTCACAAGCAAGTGCTAAAACAGATGCTAAAGTTAGCAGAGTACTGCGTCAGATTTCACCGTTTCAAGGCATCAGAAGGTGCTTAAGCGTGATCGAATAATCCTTACCTCGGCGGGTCAGGGGCGTATTTCGCGACGCAAGTGAGATTGATGTCCGACCCCGCTCTCACGAACAACTCCGGCCCAGAGAGGATCTCGGCCTTTGACACTGAAAACAACAATACCAGTTAAACTTTTGGATTATCTTTACTTAGCCCTAATGGATGGAATAGGACAAAGGTTTCTTAGTAGTCGCTAAACAATACACGGTTTGGTACTTTGAACTTCGATCGAATAGAAAATAATAAGGCTTATAGAAAATAATAAGGCTTTAAAGGTTTTAAAGATATTTTTTGCCAAGAACACAGCTTAGAGTGATTTTGTTTGTGAAGCAAACTTTAGGTGTAATTATTATTAAGGTCTGAACAGAGTATTTGGTCCACTGAGCGTCGTTCATGGATAGCAAATAGTCATATCTGCAATTTTAGCTCAGTACCTATACGTTTGTCCTGTATACAACGTCATGTACCAATGCAACAATGTATCAAATTAAATGCAGCCCTTATCAGAATACCTTATATACTATATACCTTACAGAAACGCTACAGCAGGGCGACATACTCTAGCATCAAGCTGAGCTATTTCCCTTTATTTTATCATTTTTTAGTTTTAGTACATAGATTTTATAATTGTTGGCTTGATGTATTGCGGTTGAGAGAGAGATGAGACAAAATGTATTTTAAATTTCTATTTCAATTCAACTACACCCAAAATAAATATCATCATTATAAATATAGCTTCCCTGAATGTATTTTGAGAGATAACACCAAAGAAATGTGTTGTAACCGTGCCCCAGAATGCAAATACTGTAAGACTTCACAAATCTTGTGTGACTTCAGCAATTTGCATGCACACGCCTTGACGTGCGTCGTACTGTTTCAGAATGTTGTTTGAAACATACAGAATTAGGCTTGAATAAACCAACAATATTAAGTAAAGCTTCTGCTAAATATGTTAATCGGAATAAGCAGTATTCGTGAAAGTCTTGAGGTAACTGGGTGACATCGAAACTTTACGAAGGTGTAAGTTTAGAGGGTAGCTATTTGAAGATGGAGTGGTTTCGACCATGAGACTTAGATAAGAGTAATATAGGAGACAGTGTTTGATATGAAGAATCGATGTTTTTTTGTTTTCGGTTATGATAAACACCCTCACTGGACTAGCGGAAAACACACATGTAGTTCGAAAATTATTTACATTTTTCACATTAATGCTTTGTAGTAGGAGTATTCAAATTATACCTAAAAAAATCTGTACAAAATCATTCTTTAATTTCATTAAATAATATTACATTAAATTCTTTAATTTTATTAAATAATATTACATAAAATAATAAATAATGCGGAATCTGTTGGTACAAAAAAACAGGGTGTGTTATTTGTAAAATTAATAGGCTTCGATCTCTCATGGTTTCGGATTTTGTCATGTCAAAAAGCGACTTTATTTATCGGCCGTATTTAGTATCATGTTTTATTGAATTTTTTTAAGCTCTGATTAAATAGTGCTCACTAGCGCGACGTGATAAAAATTCTGAGGGTCGTTTACTTTGCATCTGTGTTTTGACGTGGATACACTTTTGAAATATGTAACTTTGTACTCGTACTTTACTAACTTAACTATAAAAATATGGCGAAGCAGGCGAAGGCCTACGACGCAGGGGTTGCGGGTTCGATTCCCGCCTTGGGACAACTGTTTATATACATACGATCTGCTAATATTTGTTCCAGGTCCTTCCGGACCCAAGACACAACTACAATGCTCAACTGGTTGTGCAATTGTGGGTAGTTTTCATTCCCTCAGGTCAGGAAAAAAAGTATCTATTGCCCAACTGACAAAAGCTTGGATCCCTGGTTGTGCCGTGGGTGTTCTCAGTATTTTCTGTGTATGATAAAAATATGTATCTATGTAATATATTCTATTAATTATATCAGTCATCTAGTACCCATGACACAGGCTCTGCTTAGCTTGGGGCTAGATGATGCTGTGTGTATGGTCCAGCATTAATATTATTATAATTTCAAATGTAACAACACTACACCCGCACAGAGACCATCAACATCTGCTTCAAGTCTAAACGTTTATCTATCCAAACCGTGATAGGTTCTTACTACTTTATTTTTGTTTATCAGGTAATTAAAAACACTCTGAAGACATCGAGGAAGCTTAACGAGATTCGTGCAAAAAATGCATTACCGTATAAAGCTTTTGCAAAACTTGCATTTCGTCAAGCCCCATAAAATTTTACGACTTGTCTTATTGTCATTGGTCCCACAACTTGCGCGGAGGACAATGGCCCCGATTTGCAAATCGCTGAAGAAGGGTCGCATTAACAAAGCTCTAAGATTTATGTTTACGTAAAGATAGAATACTTAATATGAAGGATAGTTGAATGTGGTCGCAAACATCTTTGTGAATATGATATTTCTGAATAACACACCAGTGAGTTCTCTGGTGTTACCGCCCGTAATATCGAGAAACGTGTGTGTAAAGTTCTGGTTAGTTACACTAATATTATAAATGTGGAAGTTTGGATGTTGAGATGGATGGATGGATGGATGGATGTTTGTAACTTCTTCACGCCAAAACTACAGAACGAATAGGGTTGAAATTTCACATATATTCCTCTGTGCAATTTGCATACAAGTAGGTAGGATTTTGACGACCGATGTGGCGCGGTGGGCGAAGGTCCGCCTGTGACGCAGGAGGTTGCGGCTTCGATTCCCGCCTCGGAACAATTGTGTGTATGATCTGCAGATATATGTTCAGGGTGTTCTGGTCGTTTTCTATGTGTAATAAAAAATATCTATGTATGTAATGTATTGTATTATGTATATCAGTTATCTAGTACCCATAACACAAGCTCTGCTTACCATGGGGCTAGATAATGCTGTGTGAATTGTCCAGCATTATTTATTTATTTATATTTCTAGGCCTGAATAAAATAATAGGCCATTAAGTTCAAATAACCTTAAAAAGTTTAAAATTTTTTTTCTTCACACCAAACCTTCTGTCATGTTACAACGGCGATCTCTAGCATAAAAAGGACCACTTAAATCAATTCACATGGTATATAAATAAATAAAACATTTCCATAGAAACAACGCGTGCGAAGCCACGGGCAGAAACTAGTTTATAATAATCAGATTAGTTCCTAACAGATTTTAGTTCTAGGAACACGCCAGGTACATATTGGCTGTTCACCTACATAATCTAGACAAGTTCTGCTGTGTCAGCTTTGACATTATTGGTACAGGATATTGGAACCACGTTGAAAGCAAAGATCAACCTTTCATCGAAAAGTACTATCTTGTATATGACAGGTTATGTAAGCGAAATTCACAACTCATAGTGCAGTACACGAATATAACCAAGTTAGTAAGTTCAATTAGTACAGCCTAACTGCATCGCAGCCTGTGCCAATTTAATTGTTTATGACCCTTACAAAGTCAAACGAAAATGGGTTAAAGTCGCTCGTTAGAAACGTAAGCGTCATTTTGTTTTAAAGCTGCCAATGTGGTACTTACTGTGAGGTTTTTTTAGAACAACTAATAGTTTAATTATAAGTATTGATACAATGGGTTTTTATCGCGTTTATCTACCTTTTTTCTCGACGTTTCAACAGGTTTACACTCTGTCGTGGTCACGGGATGACTCTACTCTACTCTACTCCGTGACCACGACAGAGTGTAAAATACCCGTTGTATTAATACTTATAATTATGTGTTCAGATCGCAGTAAGTTTAAAAATAACAAATGGTTTTCTAACTAATCGAATTTTATGTCTAAAGTACAAAGAAAATTTGGAAACAAGGTTTTTAAATTGTAAGTAATTTGTTTTTAAGTAGTTGAATAATAAACTTTTTGTATTAGGCAAGAAACTTTGGTCTTATCATCGAATTCGTTTGAAATAGTTGGTTTTTGACACATGTCCTATTTTTATTAAATATTAGCAGAAAATAAACTTTGTTATTCTAATAGCCTGCCGTATTGCTTTAGCGTTCTGGGATTTGGTAGTAGTAATTTCTAATAACTTTTTTATGAATTAGCCGCATAGTTGGCAAAAAAAGTAGAAAAACTATACGGAACATTATCGGCCATACCTGCATAAATAAAATTTTCATAGAAGCGCTACAGAATACTTCGTTTACAATTCTGGACAGCGCACAACGCCCAAGGGAGTTGCACTTTTCATATACCTAATAATAGAGAGTAGGTAGTTTTTAACTTGGCACTTAGGAGAAAAATAAATGGGAAAATATAATATTTTATCACGAATATTTCGTTAGTTTAGAAAACAAATTTTCTGCCAAAAGTCACTTATAACGGGATATATAAAATTATTTTTCTTCTGACATAACTATTTCCAATATTTATTCTAAAATAACAAGTCTGAGAGACAGCAATTATCACTTTAATTGTGTAAACCCTGCCCAAAACTATTTTTGTTTTTTTAGCATTTGGTAAAATATTACCAAAGGCAGCAACGAATAAACTATCAGTGTAACAAATACATGCATTTGGCAACACTGCCAGCAAAATGCAAATGCAGGCAGGGTAGATAACATAATTTCTTTTTTAGCGTTTTTTATTTCGGATAGAGCAGCAGTTCGTTAATATTTTGATAAAGCCAAATATACAAAAGATATTTTTAAGCTCACTAAAAGGGTACGAACAAGCAACAGAGGCAAAAAGCTGGTGCATAAATTATAGTCTTCGTATTTCTCGTCTTTATTTACTTCCCCCGCCTTTTCCAAAAAAGCCCCAGCATTGTACCCTTATAAAAATTTCGCAATATAAATTTGTTATAATTTTTTTTTTATAAAGTATCTCCGATCGAAGTTTCGCAGACATTTATACCCAAATGGATTAGAACTGTTCAAACTCCCAACAAGCAGTTATCGGTCGGTAGATACAGATCCGACGGAAAATGCGTCGCGTATTATCGGTCGCGTAACGCCAGAACAGACAAATATCTAATAAAACATTCAACCCTTCACACTGAACCGATGATGCGTTAGTGTAGTGCGTCGACCGTATAGCGTCTGTTCCGTTTCCATCAACGCATTTGCGGTCGACATAATGTATCGCGCCACGTGTATTTTGATTGATGCATACAGACTAGTCGTAACATCGGCGGAGATCGTTTGTGTACAGGCCCTTCGAACTGACTAGACGCGTACTGTGGCTGGTCTGATTTGACCGAATAGACGAGACCGATGAAAATCTCGACGAATTTTCGTCACATATGTACCGACGATAAACATGTGTGCAAATTTATGTAACTTATTTTATAATTGTGGGAAAACTAACAGCTAGGTAACTAAATACTAAACATAGTGTGTTAACGCACTTACCAACAACAGTCAGTCTAAACGACAGACTGATCTTAGGCTCCGTGGAGACCTGACACTCGTACGCGCCTGAGTCTCTAGGCTGCGCAGGCGCAACTCGTAGCGTCCACTCGTCAGAGCCGTCCGCGTGCAGCGCTGCGAAACGCGCATCGCTGCTGTACGTGTGGACGCCCACGGTGAGGATGTGCAGGTCACGTTTTCTGATCCATGATACCTGTGAACAAGAGTCTTTGTTACACTCTCATAGAAATCTTAATAATAAGGTTACACTCAAATTTTAGAGTTAGATTCATGTCATCCTACTTAATATAATAAACGCGAAAGTTTGTCAGGATTTACATGTTTGTTGCTTTTTCACGTAAAAACTGAATAATAAATACTGAATGGATTTTGATGAAACTTCACAATAATATAGCTTACATATCAGAATAATACATAGACTACAATTTATAAAGATATATTGTATATTATCGAAAACATCTAGCGGAGCTAGTGTCATAATATTTTTGGCCGCCCATTGTGCATCTGTATCTTCTTTAGTTCGTTATTTTCTATTTTTCCTCTGTCTTAATGTGCCATACAGCGTATTTGTATTGTATTGTATACAACATTAAAAAAACGAGTGGTTGCCACCGCAAGTTCCACACTACTGTTACAGTAGTGTTTGTTCGGCGCTATTGTGATCTATTACTTCCTTTACAACGTATCATCAATCAATTTAGCTTCAGTGTGTTTTCCCTACAAAACATACTTTGACGGAATATACGAAGGCGGGGACCATAATGTTAGGTAATCTTAGGGTAATCCATACGCTGCAGCAGCTATGAAGTGTGAATTTAACCAACAAGATATCAAAACTTCTTTATGGTTATACATACACGTGTGTATAAAGCACTATAAAAGCATGAGATCATGTATGCAGTCTAAACTCAACCTTAACTCCTTGAGAGTTGGAAATAGTTTCGGAATCAAAGTATTAGTGGAAATAGCTAAGGTTGTTGTAAAGTTGAAACTTCCCGAGGCAGGAAACTGGTTAGTACTTTTAAATTATCCACCTCAGCAGTTCCCGCGTGTCTGTGAGCACCACCGCGAAATTCGGTAGTTGTGAACTTGTGCCTTGCATCGTAATACCTTTGCTACTTTCTGGAGATACTAGTGGAATCTGAGCTCGTATATATCACTATCTATGTGACAAATGGTTTAAAGACCTTCATCTTGAATCATTTTATTTTCCATATATTAAAAAAACCGCATCAAAATCTGTTGCGTAGTTTTAAAGATCTAAGCATACATAGGGACAGTCAGACAGCGGGAAGCGACTTTGTTTTATACTATGTAGTGATTGATACCGAGGACAACAGATGTAGCGCGGTGGGCGAAGGTCCGACTACGACACAGGTGTTCAATGTTCAATTCCCGCCTCAGGACAAAGTTTTGTCCGATCTGCAGATATTTGTTCAGGATGTTCTGGTCGTTCTCTATGTATAATAAAAAATATCTATGTAATGAATTGTATTGTGTATATCAGTCATCTAGTACACACGCTAAATGATTTATTTATTTTATTTTATTAATTTAGCTTTATTCGGAAGACAAACAGTTTTACACACTTTACAGATAAATAATAACTTGTAACCATTTATGTGTCCTCGCATGCTGTGTGAATTGTTCAGCATTATTTATTATTTATTGATGCTGAGTGCTAATAATAAATTATCATTTTATAATATTATTAAATAAGAGAAACATATGTTTATAATATAGGTTGTTAAAGAGACTTATGAAGTAGAGACGAAGGTTTGTTTAGTGTTTTACCTGACATAATGATAAAATTTATTGTAGCTTAATTACACATAATAAAATGTGTAATTTTTGATCAACTTAAAACTGTCTGACTTTTTACCAAAAATATACCTATATAAAAAAATACGAAGCAGAATAATTCAGCAAAACTAAGTACCTGCAGAAGAAATTATTGCCGTCATAAGGATGCATTTACAAAGAATGCCCTTTAAAAAACTGCGCTTTTCGATCCATCACCACTGCAATCTCAGTGAAATTTGCGACTTATTTACCACATAATACAGTTAATAGTGCCGTACACGCAACACCAGCTCTAATGAGGTACCCATTAGCAGTCGGTTGGTTAGTTGCAGCACGTCTTACTAGTAATTTAGAACTTAGGTTCTGCAGCCAATAGGAAACTAGGAAAATAAACATTATGCTTTGCGAATACAAGTTCTATTTTAGATTGTAGAGAATATAAGAGCTCGCCTTGGGAAATACTACGGAGTACCTATAAGTAATGCCTCCTTTGTTCTATTCATTCTATTCATATACTTGTCATATCAGAGCCTAGTAGGTACATTTTATGATGTCAATGCTCTTTTACAATGATTTATAGTAGAAATAGCTACTCCTCTAGAACGTTCAGGCGTTCTATGACAATATTGTAAACATCATATGAAATATTATAGCATTAATTATAATGAATAACGTAAAAATAAGAAAAAACAATTTACTAAAACTCTTTGTTATTTTTAGATGGGTGAAACTCCTTTTGGTGCGAATTGGTGTAAAAAAGTGTTCAAAGCCAGAAATACTCCTTCGTAGAATTGAGTACTTTAATAAAACCGGCCAAGGGCGAGTCAACTCGTATACTGGTGGTTCCGTACCATCGTACATGACTATTTCGCAAAAAAACCCTAAAAAGCAGATTAATAAATAGGAAAAAGCCATTATGACGCGGTCACCCATCCAAGTTCTGACCGCTCCTGAAGTTGCGTAACTTCATTCAGTTATCGGGTACTAAACTTGGTATGGACATTGGATCTCTTAATTTTTACATTTAATTTAATATAGTCGCGGTCTCCACTCAAGAAAACGTTTGCCCCAGCGGTTGTCGGTTCTTTGTGATATATGGCCGGCCTACTGCCACTTCAGCTTGCTAATTCTTTGAGCTATATGTCGATAGCTTTGGTTCTCTGTCAGATGATTTTGTTTCGAATCCTATCCTTCAGGAAGACTCCGAGCATAGCTCTTTCTATAGCTCACTGGGCGACTTTGAACTGGTGTACTAACCCTACTGTGAGTATCCTCGTCTCAGCTACGTAGGTTATGACAGGTAGAACGTACTGATTGTAAACCTTCGTTTTCAAGCATTGCGGTATAGATGACGAGAAGGTTTTGATAACCTGGCTGTAAGGTGCTCGTAGTTCATCCAATATTCAGGATGAGCAATACAGAATTTCAATTCGCAAAGTTTAATTTAAACGTGGCCGGGTACCGGTAGAAGGGGACGTGTAATTGGTCGTTCGTTTTTGCTTTCCTTCTCCCTCCCCCAATTGCCACTATTACAAGTCCCAAAAATCCGTTTGGTGCAATTACATATTGGCTGAGGAACTACAAATTATGTTTGTGATGACAGACACCTGCATCTCCACGCTGGGCAGGCGGGTCGGGGATCGCGTTTTGGTGGTTTGATAAACAAAATATTTTATATTTATAACTAAATATTTAATAGCACGCATTGTTTTGTGCGAGGTATATTTTCTATTAAATATACCTTATATTTGGAATCAAACTTAAGTTTCTAATACCTAATATCTACCTGAAATAAACTATAATGTAAATCAGATATGTACTGAAGCATAGCGCACGTGAAAGCAATACCTACCTAAAAGTCCCAAAATGATTCCAGCGCAGACCACGTACAGGCTTTTGTGGCAAAGGGGACCGTATCTATTTAGGTGCCCCTATTACAGTGATTAATGATTAACTCAGTTCAAGCTTCTAAGCTTGTCCCTGAGATTTATCATAAATTACGAAGTTGGGTACTTCAACAGAACCTTAATAATTCGTGTTCGGCATACACTTGGCCGGCCGGGTATTGCTTCGAAGAAACGTTTCTAGACGATTTAAGTTCTTACATGCATCGGCAAGTTGGCTCCTTTTGAAAGGATTTTCATAAATTCCCGTTTGCATGCACGGCTTTTAATGCGAGGGCTGTATGCGCACTGCAGAATATAAACCTTGTAGGTTTATGAAATGGCTTACTTCAGACAATTGCACGACCGCCTGTAATAATGTACCAACATGATTGAGTTTTTACGCTTCGAAGAAAAAGTTAAAGACTGTACTAGCTCTTTAAACGAAAAGCTTATTCCAAATAGCAGTTTGAATTTAAAGTCCATAAACTTAGTATAAAACGTTAATTAAACTTAAAGATGCGGAGTTGTTGAACTTATAAATTTTCTGCTGGAGTCAGCCCTATACAATGTAAGTCTCGTTACTTTCTGCTACTCATGTTTTATTGCACTGCAGCCGCATCGAGAGAGTTCCATTCGAATTTGTATTCGAGACTTTTCTGAGGGGGTTTAAAAACTTTCCTTGCGCGGTTAAACCGTAGCGTGGCGGAGACATTCCTAACTGGATATAACTGGATATCCAACCATTCTTTCCCTCCACGCTGAAGTTTTATGGGTCAAGCCTAGATCAAGCTGGATTGAATCTGGAACTAAATAAAGTTGTATTGTCATTCGCAGCAAATTGCATTATGCAAATTGCCGTTGGTTTTGTTTGTTAGTATTTGAAAGTGCCTTGGAAAGCTGTTTAGGGAAATAGATAAATTTTGATGGGGAATTGTAACGGGGTTTTCCGGCTTGTGTTAGGTTTTCACGCGATTGCTTTAATGATTATGGTGGCCGTTTATTTAAATGTTGTTTTTACTGGTTAACTTTTTCCTGTTCTGTAACCTGGCTGAGATTCAGAACTGCGGTTGTGGTTTCCACGTTGTACAAGTGAAGCATTTCGTAGCTCGTGAGTGAAAGCGTAGCAGTTTCGAAGCACACATAAAGAAACTTAACAGAACAAGTTATATTGCTAAGATTTTATCACTTGACAAAATACAAAATTCTCGCAATACCAAGACTATGAAACAAGTAATTATATTCAAACTTATTTTATTAATTTACACAAGATTCTCATCAAACTTACGTTATTAATCTCTCAGGAGAGTGATAAAACAGTTTTACAGTAATCTAATGCGATCTAATTACTTTGGTTCAATCTTGCAGTAATTCAGCGATGATTAATTGATGATCGTTAGTAGGGGGTGAGAGTCACGACCTAGATCACCCGCTAGTCCCATTGACGCCGCATCGCGTGACCTCATTAGCGAGTATTGCGAACCTCCATCTTGGAAATCACAGATATACTTAGATCTTGAATTTATCTACGCTTGTATTAATATTGCTAGGAAGTTACTCATTGACACTGCACTATGGACCCTGACCCTGTTAGGATACTACCAATTTTTATATATTGTCACAAGGCATGATAGATTTTTAAAGAGATATGACAGAACGTCACTGACGGACATACATGTGTCGGCCAATTGTATGCAAACACGACGACTATATTGACTTAGTGTGGGTAGTATGGGACATAAACATACAATTGGTTACGATATCGTATTATCTTTGCATGCAGATTGAACCCCCCCTCGTGACACTAAAAAATACTCTTCCTTATGTCAGTATAGAAAAACGATCGTCACGTGACGTATTGATTCGATATTCTTACGTTTGTTGTATTCTCTTTGTTTCATCTAAGTAAAAACTAGGAATTGACGGGCGTTCTGTCACTTTTCTCAGTTTGGACGCCTATAGATGTAGCACTGTCCGTAAACGTGTAAGTGTATGCGCGGTCTAGAATGCAATGGAATCATTTCGAACTGAAACAAAATCTTTCAGGATTTTACTTTGACTGGCTCCTTATTCATTTACATTACGCGCGTATTGTATGAGGCTGTCAAGTAAAATATTTAATTGGCAATAACCCAATCCATTCTAATAGCATGTGGTTTGTTTCAACCTAGCACAATTTACTAATTAACTGTCTTGTGTGGCGTGTTAATTACTAAAGTGCACGCAGATTACCTGACCGAGGTAAGTGGCCCAATTTAAGATCTTTTGCAGATCTTATAACAGCACAAAAAAATATATACAGATATACTTCTAATCTAAATAAAGTTGCTCACGCTCAGTCAGTCTATTAGACAGAACTTTGAAAAAGCTTTCGCTTTTTCGCTACCTGTAAATACAAACAAAAATTCAATTAAATATAAAAGCTACGTTCAAATAAAATTCAGCAAACATTTTAACGATTTTCACTCAACGTTCTGTGAAATAGAACATTAGTTGATTCAACCTTAAAACTTCGTGGAAAATAAGTGTGGTACAAACTGTAAAAAGGAACATTTTTCAAACTAAAAGCTCTAAGTAAAATGTGAGAGAGATAAGTGAAGTGAATCGGCGCAATCTGTGCGCGGATGAGTCAGCCCTCACCGGCAATTTGGGAGCCATTCACTCGCTACATCGGAAACCACACTGGAGGTCCTCACTTCAATAGTGCCGAGCTAAAAAGCCAACCATTTAATGGCTTTTATAAATACTTCAGTGGTAAACGTCCTGCCGCTAAATGGGACTGAAAAGGTTACGCTCGGTTTTGCTGCGAATCATAAGTATCGCCATTTAAAATTATATGAAAGTTTTATTTTTACCGTGTTTACCGGTCTTTATTTGACATCAGCGTATTCCTTTTTTTTACCTCAAAGTTAAGAGGTTAAGCAAAGAGTCCTAATTATATAACCTAAATTTATAAACACACAAACAGTTCGTGAATGCTTTTTGAGTCTAATTTCGTAAATTTCTGTATTTACCGATACCAAAACGCTTGTTTACAGAAATATCGTTTACATAAAACAATATTATTTGATTGATTTATTTTCTATGTTTGTTCATCCATCAGCCTACACTGTTGACAAATGTTTTTACTATTGCCATTATATCAGCTAACGCGAATTCTATTACTCCAATGGCAGATATCGAATAGGTTTCACGAGGTAACATAGTTTTGACAGTTCCAAATACGCTGCAAGCATAACCAAGGGTGGATTTTCGATAGACAGTTGGAACGAATGCGAAAATAGCTCAGAGCTATGAGTTCTATTACACGATAGTATCGTTTCAACGACGAGATGTTGGTACGTTATGTCTTTTTGTGTGAGGTTTCGTGTTGTTCGTTGGTGGAGCTGTTCTTAAAACTCCGACCTGGATAACTGACATATGTACATAATACAATACATTACATAGATAGATATTTTTCATTATACATAGAAAACGACCAGAACACCCGGAACAAAAATCTGCAGATCGTACACACAATTATTGTTCCAAGGCGGGAATCGAACTCGCAACCTCCTGCGTCGCAGGCGGATCTTCGGCCACCGCGCCACATTGGTAGTATAGTGAAACATATCTACTATGTTTGAAGGAAATATCGGGCACGGAAGGAAGAAGTAGAAGAGAAGAAGAAGAAACTGTTAGAAAACCGCTGCCACTCCGGCTCTCCGTGGCCATCGAAAACGATTCTATGAGCACGCATTGCGTCCAATTAGTTTCCGTACCGTTAAGAATAAAAGTCGTGAGTAAAGATAGATATGAAATTAATATTGAGCTGAAGAACGAAAATTACAAAAATAGGGCACGTTCGATTAAATATTTCAGAGAACATAATACGTTAGTTTCACCGTAATAACATGCTATAGCCTACTAACTTGATTACCTTAATAATTACTGTAACTTTAATTATAGCTACAAAGGTGTTGTTAATGTTCAGGATATTTTAGAAAGTAACACTATACGTACACATCCTTTTTAGGGTTCCGTAACCGAAGGGGAAACGGGACCCTATTACTAAGACTCCGCTGTCCGTCCGTCAACAAATACTAAGGAAACAGAATCAAATAAATATTTTAGGAGGTCATACAATAAACGTGATTTTTTTTGCTCGTTTTTATAGACAACGGTACGGAACCCTTCGTGCGCGAGTCCGACTCGCACTTGGCTGGATTTATTTCTAAATAAAACGTTAGTGCTTTGAAATCGATCGGCGTGCTTGTAATATCTTGTTACACTCGAAAAATACACGAGCAAGGTCGTAAGAGGAAGATAGTTCCTGTGTTCATGTCATCTATTATGTCGACATTTATTTATTTATTTACGTAATCAGAACGGCCGCAGGCCAATTATACTAAGTACAGACTGTTAATCTAAAATATAGTTAGATTAAGGTTAGAACACATTATAGATTTGTATATCTATAATGTGTTCTAACCTTAATCTAATTAAATAAAAATCAATCTGAAGTTATCATAGGAAATATTCTATTATAGTTTCAAGTTATTATAGAGTCAACATAAAAAGTATAAAAACAATTTATCTGATTCACAAACAATAAATTAATTAGGAATTAAATATAGCTGAGTCAAAAATAGGTAAAAAAATGATATAATAGGTAAACATTAAACATTATCAAAAATAACATTCACAAAAAGCTAAACATTAGACATCTCCACTCGTCCGCAAAAATGTCGGTATCCAGAAAGGCCAGTCTGTTTAGCGCTTCGAGAGTCTATCTCTAGGTATGGGAGAGCGGGCGCGCGCGACCGTGCGGCAGGGAGGCGGAGCAAAGAGCCTATGTTTCCTGCCCCGCAGGCACATGACATGACAGACATAAAACAAGTATTGTACGGCCTTAATATATAACGTGGTAATACAACTACCCTAATTAAACAGTAGGTAGTTGTATTAAATTTTGGATAACCCGTTTTGAAACACGACTTAACGAGCCAGGTAAATGATATAGTTTGACCGAAACCGCTGTATCGCTCCTTAGGAAAGTGCGGCGAGGTGGGGGGCGAGGAAAAAAGAGCAAGAGTACGCGTTAAGGGTAGACTGATGGATCGGAGCGGCCTATATTTCCCCTCCGTCTCGCCGCTCGCAGGCGCGGTACAGCGGTTTCGGTCAAACTATAGGTAATAAGGTAACAGTACCTTATTACCTATAGTTTGACCGAGACCGCTGTACCGCGCCTGAGGTATGCGAGCGACGGAGGGGAAATAGCGGGTAAAAAGGCAAGGCCCTTAGGCAAAATTTTGATTTAGGCAGCGCAGCGTTACAGCGTTTTTGGCCACGAAACCTTCGAACAGTGTCTAACAGTTCTGTAATAAAAAAAAATCACCTGAAACTGTCGATGAAAGACCTCAAAATACGTGAATTTTAAAATTTCGTTAATTATATTCAAGATTGCTTTCCGATGAAGCGTGAAATAGTTTGTTATTCTTACACTTGAATGTTTTTTTTTAAATTATTCTATATTCTTCCGTCTTCCACCATAAAGTTTAGATAAAATAATATTCGACAGTTTAAATGATTTTTGGTAAACTAAAATTGCTTTCTTCATGAGATTTGTGAAACATAAACATCTATGGGTCAAGTATAACTAAGTAGATCAATCCATGCAAATTAATATTAAAAATACGGATGTAACTTTTTCTCTCTCTCTGTCCATGTCACGTCTAAACTGCTGAACTGATATCAATGAAATTTGGTAGAGAGGTAGAACTGTTTGTCTACCAAATCAGTTCCTACGGGATATAATAACCCTTAAATGTAGCAGCCCAAGCCGCGGACTAAAACTAATAATTATACAGAATAAAACAAAGTCGCTTTCCGCTGCCTATCTATGCCTACGCGTTTTAAAGATCTATGCATAATAGATCTTTAAAACGCTACGGATTTTGATGCGGTTTTTTTAATAGATAATACAAGAGAACGTTTTTTAAAGCTTAAAGTACTATATATATTGTATAGTTTCCATTCAGTACTAGACTTAAGTAGCCTGAAATAAATCAATTATTATTATTATTATAAACTCTTTGACACATAGATTTCCACACGAGTGAGCTGCGAGGCGTAGCTAGTCTATAGGTACTAATATTATAAAGAGGAAATGTTTGACTTTTTGTATGTTTGTAGTGAATAGGCTCCGAAACTACTGGACTGATTTGAAATTTTTTTCACCGTTGGGAAGCTGCACTATCCTCGGTGAACATAGGCTATATTACATTTTCAAAAAATTTAGGGATCCGTACTAAAACCGTGCGAAGCCGGGGAGGTCCGCTAGTTAAATATAAAGGGTAACTCACCGCTCGATCGGCGAGGTTCCGTACTCGACAGTGCAGGTACGCTGGCTGACCGACGGCGGCGGTGGCCTCGCGCTTCGTGCTGTTGTCGAAGTACGGCTGGCCCAGTGGCTCCCAGCCTCCGCCGCCGGCTGAGACACCTGCACGAAACACATATACATTTATTGGATGATGCGCTGCAGAACGGCGGGTGCCCGAACAGCATCCAGATTGCGTGTCCAATGACTAAATGAAATAAACCACTTTGAAGTTTGATGTTTATTGAATTATTATACTGCCTAGTCTAGCAGTGGATTAATTATATAAGATGATGTTGATGCAGGATGGGACAAAATATAGGACTTTTTGAAGTCAGCACGTTTTGTTTATCTGTTGCTATAACATGAACATATAGATTAATAACAAAAATTGTTTTTTGTAAATAAATCTTTAAGCTTTGCTTTGCTTGGGGCTAGATAATGTTGTGTGAATTGATAATGTTGTGTGAATGCAATATTCATTATTTTTATTAATATATCTATATATCCTTTCCATTCGAAAAGGATTCCTGGTTATAGAGTCGATTAAGATCACCACATAACAGGGGAAATACAATGAGATCAATTTTTTTTAAATATTATTTTGTAGCTAACTGACTGAATCGTCTGAAATTTTTTGATATTATTTCAAACATTTCTGTAATTGTTTCATCAGTGTTTATTTCTACATATTGTCTTAAGGACCCTGTAAATAGTCACTTTTAGTTTAGGTTTCTATGTTGTTAGGAGCAAAATTTTTTTGTTGAGCAGTAGTGGAAATTTCTCATTTGTTATCCGCGGCAAAACGGACACAGTATGCGTTTTAGGCTCAGAGCCTGCGACCGCCAGACCAACACTTTATAAAAACTGAGAGTTTGTCAGCGTATGACCCCATCACCGGAACGTACACCGATTATGAAGTTTAGATCATAGTGGCTTTCGCAGATATTGGCTTTCAAAGTTGCTGAAAGAGTAGATCGACTATAAGTTGTTGTTTATATAATGCTCTATCTTCGCAGAATCGTCAGGTATTATTAAAAGAAACTCCAGATAGTACGTGTGGTGTGACGGAGAGTTTAGACGACAGAATGGTTTTAGATTGGTTTAAATTCTACCTCAACACATCTGACATGCGACCCTCCATCGGAAATTTATTTTATCTAAGACAGCGGTTCTCAAACTTATTTAGCAACAGAGCCCTTTTGAAAATTTAAATATTGCACGGAACCCAAGTGACATTTCCTAAGTGTAGGATGCATAATTTTGCCGCCCTACATACATGCTACTTCACATAATTTTACAATCCAACAATCTTTCAGAACGGAACCAACTCCAATCATCGTCATCATCATCAGCATAAAAACCAAGCACCATAAAAACAGATACACTGGACAGGAAAAAGACAAATAAAGAATGTGTTGTACAATGGGCGGCCTTTTCGCTCAAAGCGATCTCTGCCAGGCAACCTTTATGATAAGATGCAAAAGTTTTGATAAATTATATCTTCTTTATTTAATTTCGCCTCTTAGGCGCTAATAGGATCTAATTAGTGGTAGGTACTTTCATAAAATCAAATATCTGTTACATATCAGTTACCTTGTAGGTTTTATCCTCTGAGTTCAGCAGGCGTTAAATCCGAAATTGAATAATTTAACATAAAGATGTAATGGCTAGGTGAAAAAAATTAGAAAGCTTTATGATTTAATTATGATTGCTGTTTAATTCGTTCCTCTTAGTCGGGGGTTTTGGTAAAATTATTTATTTCTAAGAGTTAAAGTAACCATTTAGGTTTTATAAAAAATGCTTTTATTTATTTTATTATTTCTTGCACGACGTATATTTTATACGATAATAAAATATTAAACTAGAAAATGAATGAGAAAGGCAAGCCTAACCCTAAGAAGAGTTATTTTCCTGCAAACCTTATTGAGAGAGAGAGAGAGAGAGAAAAAGTTATAGAAGTGGGTATGTGCATAGAGGACAAAAGATTAAATTGTAACCTACCTATTTAATAAACTACTATATACTACAATACAAAAATACTATATAACCTACATATGTTGCTAATAACAAATTCTATTACACACATTATATTAAATATAACAGAGCCATTATGTGTGTAGGAATATCACAATTATGACGACCGATGTGGCGCGGTGGGCGAAGGTCCGCCTGCGACGCAGGAGGTTGCGGGTTCGATTCCCGCCTCGGAACAATTGTGTACGATCTGCAGATATTTGTTCCGTGTGTTCTGGTCGTTTTCTATGTATAATAATAAAAAAAAATCTATCTATGTAATGTATTGTTTTATGTATATCAGTTATCTAGTACCCATAACACAAGCTCTGCTTACCATGGGGCTAGATAATGCTGTGTGGATTGTCCAGCATTATTATTATTATTTTTTATTAATAAATAATTATTAATAATTACCCATTTCCCTAACATATCATCAAGTTTATACGCCGATTTAATGGGTCCGATCGCGTAAGTTTAAAAATGTTCTTACCTCATCCCGACTTCATAACATAAGAAAACAATACACTCCGCTACAGTATGTATTATATTATCTGTGACTCCGCTAAACCCTAGGACTCAGATGAATTCTAAAGCGAGACAGGTTAAAAACTTTATAGCAGATATGAGTATGACATGTTTGTGAAGCCTTTCTAACCCACAATTATTCCAGCTTAAGATCTTACGCGTATTTCGACTCATACACGCAAAGTTTATCCGGAAGCAGGTTTCTCAACTCATGTTAAACTTCTGGAGGTATTACGCAAAATTATAACTTTATGTATTGTCAAAAACAAGATAACATAAACGTACTCTAATTCCCGAAATGTATACTTTAGTTGGTACTTCTTTAAATAAATAAGTAAATAATGCTGGACAATTCACACTGTATTATCTAGCCACATGGTAAGCAGAGCTTGTGTTATGGGTACTAGATAACTGATATACATAATACAATACATTACATAGATAGATATTTTTTATTATATATAGAAGACGACCAGAACACCCGGAACAAATATCTGCAGATCATAAGTATTGATACAACGGGTATTTATCGCGTTTATTTACCTTTTTCCCGACGTTTCAACAGGTTTACACTCTGTCGTGGTCACGGGATGACTGGAGTACTGGAGTTACCGCCTCAGCGAAACGGGGGCTAGTTTATTTGAAACTACCCTCATTTCATTTTCAATAATAGGAATGTCCATCTGCACACTCGGACGACACACAACACTAACAGTGTCCGCGACGCAATGAGAGACCGGATTACGACGACTACACTTTGCTATCACTGGATTCCACGAGGCAGAGAGTTTGAACCCGTCTTCACGATTGAAATTAGGATATTTCTTAATTTCAATCGCTTCCCGAAACATTCTCTTGTAGTAATGCCTTTCATTACAGATGACCTGCGGTTTGTGTAGTTCAATCCAGTGATTAGGTCCTGAGTCTACTATATGCCCGTTGTATCAATACTTATAATTATGTGTTCAGATCGCGTAAGTTTAAAAATATTTATCTGCAGATCGTACACACAATTCTTCCGAGGCGGGAATTGAACCCGCTACCTCCTGCGTCGCGCGCCGATCACATCGGTCGTCAATTCAAATGGCTCGAAATAAACATTATCAATGAAATTAATATTATTGTTTTTCAAAGTCTTGTGCCTCTAAGAATTCAGCCAATCTTCAAAATAACATTTCTGTCTTAAAAATCTCTCTAAGCTATCTCTGTCCTAAATTTTAGATGGAACCAAATCGGCGGATGGGGAAAACGGAAAAGTAAACGCAATAAAGTACAAATTAGCTTGTCGGCAGCCATCAGGGTATTCAATAAAAAATCCCAGACGAGTCGTTCTAAAATCAATTAAGAAATTCATTTGCTAAACTTCTAAATGTAAGCGCTTTAATCGGTCTGCGTTGCTTTAATTAGGCTCAGGTCTTAGGCGCGGACTTCTCTTTTCGTAAAGTTTTATCTTTACCATTTTGCCTTTTACTTGTACCACGAAGATCAAATATTAATAAACTAAAACTTACTTGTGCGTATTCTCTCAAACCTTTGGCTAAGATTCCTACCGGAAAACATATTTATGTGGTCTGGCTGGGTCATTGTAACAATTTACGATTTTTTGTATGTTTAGATTTGTTATAAATACATAGTATCGAACAAAGAATTCAGAAATATGTAGATATTGAGTTTAGAGCGCTAATATAACGGAAAATCATTTATACCTATATACTAAAACAATTATATAAATTGATGACCGATGTGGCGCGGTGGACGAAGGTCCGCTTACGACGCAGGAGGTTGCGGGTTCGATTCCCGCCTCGGAACAATTATTTGTACGATCTGCAGATATTTGTTCCGGGTGTTCTGGTCGTTTTCTATATATAATAAAAAATATCTATCCATGTAATGTATTGTATTATGTATATCAGTTATCTAGTACCCATAACACAAGCTCTGCTTACCATGGGGCTAGATAATGCTGTGTGAATTGTCCAGCATTATTTATTTATTTAAAACGATTTTTCAAATTTTTTCCATAGATTCTCATAAATCTGGGAGGAGGAAAGACGACAAACTTCACGTTTTTGATCCTCGTAAATTCCCAGAATTCCCTAAGTGTTATCGAAAGTTTTTGGAAATGTCCCGATTAAAGCCGATCCCGCCCGAGTCCAGCTTCCATTAGTCCGATCCCTTTCAACGATAAAAACGTGCTTTGTTTCCCGTCACGTCGCCCTTATTTTTTATTCATTCTTTTTCATAAACTGGAGTATTTGAAAATATTTCATTATGAAGTCATTCTATTGTGCCTAAAGAAATGTTTATTGTCGGAGATACAAAAAGGTTTCGTTTGTTTGATTACATTATATTGGCAGGTATCAGGTTATTAGAAAGGATTTCAACGGAAAGAGTTATTATTTTATTATTTCAGACAGTATTATTCCTTTTTGCAGTGAGTTTTTCGACTGAGAACCAGTATTCCACAGTGGTTCTCTTTGAAAATATGTTGCACTTTCTACAGATTGTATTTTTGGTGACTAAGAGTTATTTGAAAATGAAAATAGAAATAAAAAGTTTATTATTTATTAAGGCTTACAAATAAGCACTTACTCGTAGACAGGTCATATTTTATACTATTTATTATTATATAATAACATTATTTTAGAGAAGAAAGCGCTGGCGAGACGACCTTAACGCCTTCCTCGGAGATTGGTGGGAGATCGCACGTGACCGCACTGAGTGGAAAGATTTGGGGGAGGCTTTGCCCAGCAGTGGGACGAAACAGGCTTAATAAAAAATAAAACATTATTTTAATGTTCACTTCAATTTTTTGTCCACCAGTGGAAGAAGTGAGAAGAAACCACTAGTATGTTCATACTTATGTGTCTAGTACAATTGATTTGCTTATCTGTTAGATTTTGAGTTGGAGCAAAACTCGTTCCAAGCTTTTTTATCTTCTATTTTATAGTTTGATAGAACCGGCCCAGATTGTATGTAACTACATACCGCAAGACTTTGTAAAAAAAAATCTTTAATGAAACATCGAAGGGAAGCTGTTATTCAGGCTAGGGGGCAATTCCTCATATTAATAAAATTTTAACATTTCTTTATTTTTTTAGCCTAACACCTGTTAAAAATCCCACAAAACGATTTACCTTAAACGAGCTAATTAGGGTCATTCTATTGTTATGTTGCTACTGTAAAGGTTTCAAAGGTCAAGGCTAGACATCGTGGGTTTTTAGGAAGCTAACAGTGTGTACTTTAATTTAAGCTATATTTAAAAAAAAACTTTAATAAAAGAAAAAAATAGGGTCGAAATGAAAATGTAGGGGGTGTGTGGTTTCTATGCTCTCGAGTGTAGTGTAGAACAAATCCCGCTAAAATTAAGCTGATGTTTAATTTGCTAACTAACTCGGTTTAATTTGTAGGCAAATCAGTTCCACACCTGACATACGCAGATATACGATGTCCATTGTCCGGTCAACTCGGATTGATGCCTCTATCGGGGACGAGTCAAGAATGCATAAATTATTCATCCCGTCAATCACTTTGTGGAAAACCAACTTGGAACTTGGTGGTTTTGGATACTTTTGGAACATTGGAGATTTTGGATACTTTTGGGAATTTTCACTGTAATTACTATGTAATTTTACTTGGTATTCAAACAAACTATAATATATTAATCTATATATACAAAAAATTAACCCCTATTTCTTCTGGTCAAGCTATAACTTGATAACGGCTTCAACGATTTAAATTATCTTTTTTTAAATATTTTAAAATACTTCATAGGTTCTTACATAAAAAAATTAAGAAAATGGCGAAGTAATTTGAACGCGGGCTAAGTCGCGGGGCGCAGCTAGTAATATAATAATTATTTTCACAAACAAAGCTGGTACAAAAGAAGTACAAAATTAACGAACGGAAGAGAGAAGCAGTGACATCCATGTTACTGCTTTATTAAGTGACATAAAAATGTGGTGGTAGTATAAATTAGGTGGTTCAGTCATGAAGACAGAACCACCTAATTTATACTACCACCCTTCGCCGAAATAAAAAAAAAAAAATAATAATAATAATGCTGGACAATTCACACAGCAATATCTAGGTGAGCCCATGGTGAGCAGAGCTTGTGTTATGGGTACTAGATAACTGATATACATAATACAATACATTACATAGACAGTACATTACATAGAAAACAATAAAACTTTTGAAACTATCATGGTTATCAACACTAAAGTCATTTAAAACGGGATATTTACCATGATTTGATTTTTGAGTTATCCAATATTTCGGCACAGTTTCATGCGCCATGATCACGGAATAACTGAAGGCACTGCGACTGCGAGTAAGTTTTTATGGGCAGACATACCGATCTACCCTCATTTTTTGTCTTTTGCTACGAACGTTACCACTACGACCGGTTTCATTATTATCGAACGCAGCTCGATCACGACACACAACACTGACGGTATCAGAACGCGACGCGGTTGGTACATCACTTCTTCGGTTTTTGCACATTCTCACAACAGGGTTCCAGGTTCCCGATAATTGGAAGCCATCTTCTCGGTTGAAGTTCCTATGTTTCGTAATCTCAATGGCCTCCTGTACCATTCTTGGTATGTAGTGTCGTTCTGTTGAGATTACTTGTGGGTTGTGCAACTCGATCCAGTGGTTAGAACCAGACTCGAGAAGATGTTCCGCTATGGCAGACTTCTCGGTTGCCCGATTCTTAACTGCTCGTATGTGTTCTTTGACCCTGCAGGCAATAGTACGCTTCGTTTGGCCTATATAGGAGCTTCCACAGCTACAGTCGATCTTGTACACCCCTGGTTTCTCAAGTGGGAACGTATCTTTAGGCGTGCGCAGGTAGTGTATGATCTTTTTCAGCGGCGTGAAAACAGTTTTAATGGAGGATTTTTGCAGGATATTTGCGACTTTATCCGTCACTCCTTTTATATAAGGCAAGAATGCTGGTTTGCGTTCTACTGTACTCCTGTGTGGTTTATGGATGGTGCCGGAACGAGCTGGCAATGCTCGAACCTTATAGCCGTTCTTCACTAAAACATTTCTGACGTGGGTCAACTCACTCTGTAGACTTTTATCATCGCATAGATCGTAAGCACGGTTAGTAAGGGATGTTACTACCGAGTTAAGATGCCGAGGGTGGTGATGTGAGTTGGCATGTAGGTAACGGTCCGTATGTGTAGGCTTCCTGTGAACGGAATGGCCTACGCGTCCTCCATCTCGGACCTGTACCAACACGTCCAGAAATGCCAGGTGCCGATCGGTCTCCATTTCGTATGTGAAATTGATCTTATTATGTACGCCATTAAGGTGTGATAGTAGAAGTTCAATCTCCTGTGTATTTCCTTTCACAATACAAAAAACGTCATCTACATACCTCTTCCACAACTTAACTTGTACAGGGGCAGACGAGATGGCCACACTCTCGAAATACTCCATCCAAATGTTGGCTACTACGGGGGCGACTGGGCTGCCCATTGCTACTCCGTCAATTTGAAGGTAATATTGCCCTCTGTATATGAAGAAGTTTGTGGAGAGAATATGATGCAAAAGCTTGGCGTACTCTGCAGGGATGCCGTCTTCTTGTATTCTTAACGCGACTACCTTCATACAGTCTTCTAGAGGTTATTCCGTGATCATGGCGCATGAAACTGTGCCGAAATATTGGATAACTCAAAAATCAAATCATGGTAAATATCCCGTTTTAAATGACTTTAGTACATAGAAAACGACCAGAACACCCGGAACAAATATCTGCAGATCGTACACACAATTGTTCCGAGGCGGGAATCGAACCCGCAACCTCCAGCGTCGCAGGCGGACCTTCGCCCACCGCGTCACATCGGTCGTCACAGCAAAATAGGGCCTAATAGGTTAGCTCAACGAGTGCTGAACATTTTAAGCTCAAGTATAATAATAGATTTTATATTTTGAAGCTTCCAAAACCTCAAAATGCTTTGATAAGTACTTTTTTAGTCTATCAATATAATTTTAATTACTATAACAATTGGACAAACAGACTTACCGAACAAGACGATAAAACAGCTCAGCTCAGCCGCCCACATGTTTCTAAGAACACTCTCTTCACATTGCGTCCACTACCTAATCACTTCACAGTATTGTCTTTAAGCACTGTAACTATAAGTTCTAACCACTATGTTTACAAGTTTCATAATATGGTTATTGTATTGTTAGCGGCGCGCCGCCTGGCTTACGGAGTTAACCGCCGTAAATGTCGATCCAGTGTCAAAAGGGCATCTGTAAATAAAATAACCAGGTTATTTTCATCACCTAAGATGACGTCACAGGGTTTATAATAAGGTCTTAAATATAAATTGGTCTGCTTGCAGCATGGACAGGTTTCAAATTAATCTAGCTTATTTTTTTGCAATCCATTTGATATATCGGATTTAGTGCAAATACTGCCAATAAAGATGATTGGATTGGTATTTATAAAATGTCTATGTAGTGTATGAATTTAATTACTGTTGTTTTTATCGGTTTAGGTGATATCATTTTCGATTTTTTAGGGTTTTAATAAATTTTATTTGGATTTTTTTCTTACATCTTTATTTGAATATTACGATTAAGGTCAGCTGCATTACTTTGCGGAAAATTCGACTAAAAGAATTCGTTTAAAACACAATTCGACTTAAAACTATAAGAGTAGGCACAATTGGTCTAGAATTGTTAAAGGCGAATTTTCCGTAGAAGGTTGCATGATGTGTTCTAAATATTAAATATTATCGGTATTTACGATAGGTACAATTTAATACTTGTGTTAGGTCTGTCGGTTTAGTATTTATAGTTTCTCTTTCACATAAAATGCTTGAAAAAATCGTACTAAAATTAGCAAAAGTCAAAGAGAATGTAAGGAAAACAAGCTTTTATATTTAAATGTTTAGGCAAACAATGTTTTACAGTTAATATTATCATCACAGAAATATAAGCGAGCAATAAAGAGGTAGAGTAGCTAAAACAAAAAGGTAAAGTAAAAAGCCCCCTCAAGGGATCTGTTCTTATTTTCTTAGAACACGTTTTTCATTAGGCAGCTGTATAGCTGCAACAATTTCTTAAAGACAACATTTTATTTCATGTTGCATTAGCTTTGCCAAGATACGCAAATCAAAAACTGTCTCTATCATTAGGGGTAATGCGATAATCCCCACGTTGGGTATGTGAGTTGGGGATGTGTTAAATATTTATTGAAGGAAGCTGCCGCCTTCCTCAGGTAGATTCCATTAGTCACCTTTTACGACATCCAAGGGCTGAGTTGGACCAGTACATTCCAACGCTGCGACCGCCATACAGGCGCGAATACATATCTACATAATAATAACTGTTTATTATTACTCGATAAATCAATCTGAATAATTATTGATAAATGGCCGGAACAAAATAATAATTTAGATATTAATTTACTATAGAAACAAAAACCTTTACGGTAGATACACTTAATTAACAATTACTCCGTAAAGGACACTCCGTGGAACTCAAACAGTTGGACTGGGTTCCTCGGTTTCGCACAGTTAGTTCGCTAAGTTAGTGCTCCACGAGTAGTGGCGCAAGTGTGCGAGACACGGGTAGAGTGCTTGTGGTTCTACTTGTTCCGAAATTGCTTCATCTCTTCATTGCTTATACAATGGGACTAGAAGTTGTCGATCTGGTACAATGTACGATTTGATGATTGTATTGTCAACGTTTTGATAATTAAAACTTTTGAAGCTATCATTCTAGGCTATTAACACTAAAGTCATTTAAAATAGGATATTTAAAATATTGGAAAACTCAAAAATCAAATCATGGTAAATATCCCGTTTTAAGTGACTAAAGTCATTGCACAACATGGTTAACATGGTAATATCCCGTTTTTAATGTCTAAGGTAATTTCAAACGGGATATTTAACATGTTTTGATAATTTCTCGAATTACTGCATTGTTTTTTAATATTAGTTTGTCTTATTTTTATAAAGCACTCATCATAGATCATCAATATCCGTTCCTTAAGAGTGTTTTTCTTATTATGTATACCATTTTCGTTAGAGTTTTAAAATACCCGAATAAAAAGGCAATCGCATACGACTTTTGACTTATTATTTGTTCTTCTTTCAGACACCAAACTATAAGGCCGGGCTGATGCTATCAATATTTTAAATTCGTCTGTCTACAGCTAGGCAAATAATGAATAGATAAGTTTGCTGCATTGGGTTTGTAAAGCACCTCTACACATTCAGATCAACATTTCAGGTATATACATACGACAAGCTATTATCAACTCTATTCCTGTTCCATTCGGTTCAAGCATCTAAATTAATTATCTTGCTTTGGCGTACCTTTGCCAATATCCGCTACCTACCAGATAATTTGGTTTTGTAACGTGTACGTGACGTACCTATATTCTGTTTGCGAATAATAAGTATGGCTTTCACGTTATAGGAGCGGTTATTCTGTAATTAAGTATTTGACTAACTCGTTAGTCGCGGTCTCCAACGCGAAATGAATGTTTTCTTAGTTTTTGTGTAATTTTTTAGGTTTCCGTACCCAAAGTTACTAAGACTCCGCTGTCCGTCTGTCGCCAGTCTGTGTCTCATGAACCGTGATACGAGTAGTTAGACAGTTGCATTTTTCACAGATGATGTATTTCTGTTGCCGCTATAACAACAAATACTAAAAAACCAAATAAAATAACTATATGACGCTATATACTACTACTATATACGCTTCTATCTATTACGCTTCCATACAATACTAGACTATATACGCTTCCATACAATAAACTAAAAAATATATTGGGACTAGATATAACGATGTGTGGCTATGTATATTATAACTAAGATACATATTATATAACTAAGATAACTTAGTCCTCAACTCAAGCTTACTCGTATAATTTACTTATTTTTATATACAATGTACTACATTTTTTTATGTTATCTTACCAGCTTGTATTGTATATTTACGTGTCCTTAGAATATACCTAGTTCAAATAAATTATATTAAAAAGTGTCTAGTCAAATAAATCTTACTATTTTTTTCTGTTGACCCACAAACCTTCGTATAGAAAACTGTAGTGCCTTCCACTAGGCTAACTTTACTCGATTCCATTTGAATAAAAAATCAAATATAAGTATATGTTATATATATATTTCATGCATTTTAAGTAAATAACTAAGCAATTATTTTCCGCATCTCTCATGGAGCTGACAAAGTTTTATTATAACGAACATACAACAAAATGTAAGCTGAATAAGATGCCAATGGAAAAGTTGAGCTGTTTTTAGACAGCCGGAAACGTCCAAACTTTACATAGCGGCTTCCGTGTTGAAACTAAATATTATGCTCCGTGATACGAGTTCAGCAGCTTCCTTGGTATCGGAAGACGCCTACAAAGAAGCTGTCACCTGTCAGCATCAAGGAAACTATTCCGCAGTGACACTTCTGGAAACACTTCCGAAATTTGACGTGAGATATCTGTTGGACGGATTTATTTTCAACCAATATTTCGAAATACCTACAGCCGTTCCTTAAGAAAAGGTTAAACTATGTAGTTTCTCCTGCTGCTAGCTTCTAGCGCGTTGTTTCTATGGAAACGTTTAAAGGTTAATTCTATCGCATGGGAATTTATCTATGCGATTTAAATTAGTTTGTTTTATTTCAGATCTAGACCTATCTACATATATACCAAAATTTCAGACCAGATCCTGTAGTTATGACGTGATCATTTAAAAAATATCCAAACTTTCGTATTTATGAATATAAATGTGATAACGTGGATCGTTGAACGAAACAAGGTTTTCTAAGCTTTTAAACCCAAAAACTAAGTCTGAAGCTTGACTGCAAAATTATGAAAGAAGTAAAGGCAAAGAAAAACAGCTTTTTTAATCTGCCCGACGACAGTTCTAATAAATTAGCATTCCTTTGTTTCACTTGAAGACGCTATTACAGTAATCAGGGAAAACAGGCGCCAGATAATGCCCCCACTCTTTCTGTTTGCATAATAAAGTAAGGAAGTTGCTTACCGCGTGCCGCCTACCGTAGTCTAACGGTTTGGAGGAAAAAGCTAATTTTTACCCGACTATGTTGAAGCAAAATGCTTGTTTTTAAATTTGTTTTACCTGTCCGTCTATTATCGCACTTATATGCGAATTGGATGTTTAGAAATTTGGATATCTGTTACCTCTTAACGCCAAAACTACTAAGGGTTGCATGTATGTACTTATTATTTCTTCTAAATTAAATGCTATCTTTTATTACGAAAAAACGCTTAAAAAGCCGCTGGCAGAGTTTAGAGGCTAGTCACAAATACTACGAAATTATCCCAAGGATAGCGTTTTCGGTATATAGCGTAAGCTTGAGCAGGGGCGGAACTTTGTCAGGTCTTGAAGGAGACCTCTAGCGCGGTTACACTGAAAAATTACATAATAACCGCTCTCACTTTCTACTAAAACGCAGCCGTAGTTTCGTAGTCGTCCCTAACGTTTTTCTATTCAGTGATATCAGGTTACGATTTAATTAAGATAATTATTGGCGACAGCACCGAGCGACATATTTTTCTTCTTTAATTTTGAAATAAACCTAATTAATCAGCCTTATTTAAGATATTTAATACTGTTAAAAAAACGACTACGTCTGTACTTGAACCCGCAAAAACCATAGCCTTATTTAATTGTTTGCTGCTGGTTATTACGATAGGTCAAGTTTTATTCGATTTTATTTTATTTTACTCAATTTATTTTTCTGTTGTAGAATTTCTAGTCCCTATGTTTTTATTGCAAAAATATGGAACGGGAATTCCAAATTTCAAAATCAATTGCGAGTTGTATCATATAAAGCCGTTTAGTATAAGTTTTGGGTATCAGCTTAATTTTACCAAGTACATATTACATTCCTAGGTACCATTGAAAGGTACCTAGGTATGTAGTATGTACTCGTAAACCTAAAAGTAAAAGTTATTCTGAAAATATTCAGAAAAAACATAGCCATCGTTCTTGCGCAGTCGGTTAACTTCAGAAAGAAGTTATTAGATACCTTAATTTCCTTCTTGGTAGCCATTCTTACAGCAGGTGCGTGAACCATATTCATGCTGTACAACATTATAATTGTACCATATCGTTAATAGTATATATGGGTATGTATAAGCAATGATTATCCACCATCATTTGAAGTACCACCAGGCATCATTATATCACTGATGGTTGTTAGTTTATTATAGTATCGTTTGGAAGATACGGCGACAGTGTCCTACCACACCACGTATAATTTAATGAAACAGAATAACCTACGTAATGAAATTAAATAGAACAGTATAAACAATGAACCAGTTACACAAGTTACCAAGCTTTCAATGTTTATTTTACCCGAGATAATCCAAATGACGCTGACAAACCGGTGGTTAAATAAAAATTAAACTCTAGCTAGGTTAATACATATTACAAAAATTTATAAACGTATGTATACTAAACCAGGGAAAACATCGTAATGAATAAATTTACAATGATTTATAAAATAAATTTGATTTATTGTCGTTAGCCTTGTTTTTCCATTGAGGGCTACCTCAGAATTCAGTTAAAATGACACGGATCTACCGAACGGATTTGCTTTTCATACAAGAAGTATCCATTTGAGAGCACGTGCTCTTGAGATTGAAGGAGCAATTTTATATAACGTATAAATCGTTCTTATCGCCTCAGATTCTGCACTAATAGACGTTAGCCAGATATAACGTGGGTTATAAGGCTATAAGGCGATAAGAAAGGATTATAGAACATGTAGAGAAACAGCTGAAAAAATTATTCACTGCGGGCTTTAGAATATAAAAAATAAAAATACGTGTGGTCTGGTCATACCACATATTAAATTACCCAATTAATATAAAAAAAACTATTAACACAAACAGTTACACTAGCTACTGTATAAATCAAAGAAATCTAGCACGCCTAGATTATTTGCAATGTCACAGTCGGATATAGAGAGCGTAATAAAAACTGTGTTGCGTGTTATGAGCCTGATTTATGGCAGTACGCATTATTATGTAATTTTATTCCCATTTTGTAGGACTTTCAGAACTTCGGCGTCTATTTGTAAATAATTAAAAAGTTTCAGCCCTCGAAAGCCGAAACTTTTTACCAAAATAAATTATATCTAATGGCTTACATGCTCATAACGATAAATGCTTACAGAAACTTTTCCGGTTGCAAACTTTTTAAACTATCACTGTCCGTCACAGGTTGCACCGTTTCGAATTTCGATTAGCGTGTTTACATTGGCTGGCCGCGATTGTCGGGAAAACGCGGGCCGCGGATTGCGCACACGAATTCAGATCGCGGACTGGAGAGGTCTACTCGTGGGGACCGCCGTGGCGCGGCGCGGGCGAACATGCGCACTTTAGCAACGTCCCTTTGAAACCATTGTGGGCTACGTGCCTGTAAACGCTCCTCTCTCGCATTAGTCCAAGATAAACCTTTTGGGATAGTGCTGATGTTGCTATGTATGGTTGCGGGCGCTGTTTTTAGAACGCTTTTTTTTTTGAATGGCTTTGAGTTGTAAGAGCTTCCGGCTGGAATTCTTTATGTAACTGTGTCAGTAAATGTTATTTTTAAAATTTCGTAAGCGACACTCCTTGAAAGTAATAAAAAAATATATTATTCTACTTAGCTATGATATGTTTGTTTTCAACTCTCAGCAACTAAATAGGTACCTATGCAATAAGCCTGATTTCGTTTCTACTTTGAAACTCACCGAGCCACATCGCTAACACCATAATCTAATAAACCGCAGAATAATAAGATGACAAGCATTGAGTAGTGTTGTGATGCTTCCATTAGGTAAAGAATAAGCTGGTTATTTTGGGGTCAAAATGTGAGGACCTGATTAGCTAACTAAATTAAGGCTGGAAGTGAACGAACTAATTACGGAGTCGCGGCTACTAGAATATTTATTTGTCACTTCTAACAAAACGTGTTTTATTAAACTTTATGAGCGGTCAGTAATAATTTGATGTTTATTACGAAAACTACAGACTAATTAGAGAGATATTTGATGATATTTGACTATTATATGAGATTCCTGGTTTATTTAAGTTTTACGTGTCAAATAAAAAAAGGATTAAATCTTTTATAGGACTATCTCGGATCATTTGAATAACAAAATCGGATAGCAATTGGCGAAGATAATAACAAACATACTTTAAAACGACCATTCTCGAAGGAGGTGGTTCTCCCTCGTCCTTCGAGAATGAAAAAACAATAATTAAAGCGAGACATCTCAGTACCGTCAGTTTTATCAGTTGTTCGTCTGACTATAAAATTATAATATGAGAGCAATGACTTCAACATTATGAGCTATTACAATCGTACTCAGAGCCACTTTAACTTAAGCCTGGTTTTCACAGGCCCAGTTACTGACCACCTAATAGAAATCAACTATCCATTTGCTGCCTATATAGTTACTGTCACTTTCCCGACGTGCTCTCACTACGAGAGCTGCTGTATCACAGTAGCTGTGTACTGCTCTGACTTATTACGTTTTCAAGGAGGCAGCTACTAGACGGAAGCTGTGGCACAGTAGGTCTACTGCTGAGGGGCCAATTCTGCGTATCACAATCACTTGATATTGTATCTGCGTGTCACTTGAGATTCTATTGCTGTAACGCCCAGCCACGGCCATTTTAAACGTCAGACGAAGAAAAAGTCTAAATCGGGAATAGTATCTCCGTATCAACAATGTCCAGGAATCAAGGCCACTATCCTTCGGCACTGACCGGCCGTCACTGTCGCGTTCATATGAAGCGATTAACTGCCTGATAGCTGTCCTTGTGGGAGTGGGGGAAGGTCAGTGGACAGTAGAATCAAAATAGGTAGAAGTAGCTGTCCACCAGTAACTGACAGACAGTAGCTCATTCAACTTTGTTTTCACGCACCCAGTAACTGTCCTTCACTGTCCGGCGCGGCGGTTACTGGTCCTGTGAAAACCAGGCTTTATAATGGTTAATCTCCGAGAGAGCAACTTTGAAGTGCTCTACGTGTTACTACGCACAATAAATAAGTAAACACCAATTATTGTTTATTACTTGTGTCGCAGAGCAATAAACAAATAACACTAGTGTTTAGTGTTTCAAATATGAAAGCCACGAAATTATTACTTCACAGATGGTTTCGCGGTAATTATGCAGGAACGAGTGGCATCTCTCATGAGCAGAGTGAAAGGTAGTAACAACAGCATCCTGAAAGTCATTAGTGATAAATACGAGTATGACTGTACAATACTACACCGCGCTGGTTTAAATCACTTATACCCTAGATTTTGTTATTTCGGTTTTATTTTCTTCGTTGTAATTGTAATTGTTTGTATTGTTTGTAATTTTGTGTTTTCTATGTCACCCGACTGTACAAAGCCCCGTTTATGATGTGCACGCGTGTTGACGATAGAAAAAATTGGTAAAATTGGAAGGTGCCAACTCGCCGGTGATTTCTATTTTTACGTCCGCGAGTTGACGAATATGTCGGACATTTGTTGAATGAAAATAAATAATGTGAATTAAAAAAAATCTAGTCCAAAAAATCTAGTGTGGGCTACATGCCTGTAAACGCTCGTCTCTCACGTTAGGTAGTAACTTTCTGTAGGTGTGCTTATATAAGAATATAAGTTGTTACTTTTTAAATTACATGAATTATTTGACGTTTGGGCGGATCTACGGTTGTTTGTTAGTGCTTCACGACAAAATTACTGAACGGATCGGACTGAAATGCCTTGAATTGGCATATAGTCCGTGTAGATCTAGACTTGAATTGGCATATGTACCGTGTAGATCTAGACTTGAATTGGCATATGTACCGTGTAGATCTAGACTTGAATTGGCATATGTACCGTGTAGATCTAGACTAGAATTTCCACGTAGGCTAGTTATCCCATAAATCAGTTCCCATGGGAAATAAATAACCTAGAAACAAAAATAAATCAACAATTACACCTTTGTTGACTTGTAACAAAAAATCTAAATATATTATCTCGAAAATAGCCACTAAACGTAGTAGTAAATATATAATTGTAGTTTAAACAATGCTATAAATTATGTTATAGCAAACGGAGCTCTTTGGAGAAATAATTAAATTGGCGCTGATGGAAGTCTTTTACATATCTAAGCATCACGTAAATTGATTGTATTGTATTGATATTTCTAGATAAAATGTGAACGCCTTTTTTTCTATTTGACTTTAAAAACCATTCTTATACTTAAGGGACCCGCATTTTATCCAAAAGTGCGTGAAAGAAAAAGCCATCTAAAGTTTTAGGTTATCCCTATGAATGCTTGGGACTTTATTTCTTTCCTATGGGAAATTTACACAATCCTTTCTTTGCTTTTTCTTATTTATGCATTACAGAACCTTCAATTAGAACTTTCGGCTACGGCTGCACTGTAGGGTGGTAGGCAGGCTGCTAGTTTGGCTGGTTGCTTTGATGCTAGGCACCTGGCTTGGAATTCACAATCCTAAAATATACATACATCTGACAGATGTCAGATAGTTAGAGTGTCAGATAACTCGACCTATCACTAAACCTCCAGGATGAGGAAAATTTTGCCTGATCCATTAAGTAAAATGACCGGTAAATGGTTAAAACGACTTTGGTTGGTTTTCTAATCTACCTTCCAAGCTACGCAATGCGATCGTAATTTCGCCCATTTATCCATTGGCCGAGTCTTGTCCAGCCTATTGTGCGGCTGTCAAGACAAAAGACGTTTAAGATGCTGTACTGCTGCACATAACGCTAACGACCAGAACACTCAGAAAACTGCAGATCGTACACACGATTGTCCCGAGGCGGGAATTGAACCAGCAACCTGCGACGTAGAAGTCGCATGCGGACCATTGCCCACCGCGCCATAGAGGTAGTAAATTACAGGCATAATACATTTTTGATCAGGGCATACAGGTGTTTTGATTTGACCCATCCAGAAGGGTCCATATTTGGACATTTTCTATAATTCTCCTACTAACTACTACCTACCAACTTAAAAGTATTGATTGTTGATGAACTTTACACTTTATATATTCGTTAAGATAGCTATAAAAAGAAAATAAACCATGACGTATGAATTATTCAGATTAATGTGTTATTAACCTTGAGCTATTACGTTGCTTCCGACTAGGTGGGATGACGACTTGCGAAAGACTGCAGGTAGATGCTGGATGCGGCAAGCTGAAGATAGGGCGCTATGGCATATGGGTTTTTAGTCAACAAAATGTATTGCACCAGAAATAATAAGAAAAGATGAAATAAAAAAGAGAAGATTGAGAAATTGAGAAGATTTTTTTTTGATTGAAAAGAATGAGAAAAGAAATAAAAAGAGAAGATTTACTTTAAAACGAAGTTTGCGTTAAAATTACGTTAAAGTGTTTAAGCGGGTAATTTATCCATGTTTTAACAGATATTAAACGGGATGTTAAAAATACTTTTACGTGAACCCTATGACGAGGCTTTTGGTGGTGTTATTAATATGTAAAGTGTTTATAAATGGCTCTCTACGTCACAGGGAGACCGCCTCATGTGTTCCCACACAATCGAAGTTATATTTAAAAAACTCACTTAAATAATTTTAAAAAGTTAGCTATTATTGCTGATATTCATATAAAAATAAATAAATAATGCTGGATAATCCACACAGCATCATGTAGCCCCAAGCTATAAAGATACCCCATCAGAGGTTTAGAATATTTTTTTATACTTAATTATATTTGAACAAAATATGTTTTTTATTCCTATTCGTGTTATTTTTGCGCACTTTTGTATTATTTAACATTATATTATTAATATTTCTTAAATGTTTTAGCAAGTTTTTTTTCCGAAGCCAGTGGTTTATTATAAAGTCATTACAAGATAATTATGTAGTTCCTTTGAAGTTTTGAAATACTAATAGTAATGTAAAAATTATACGATTGAACAATAAAGTAAACACGTAAAAGAACACATATATATGAAGTTCTGTAACGTGTGGTCTATTTTTTTTTTCATATTGAAAGTTAAAATCGAAAGTTATGTTACACTGACTGGATAACTATAACTACTGCTAACAAGGCAAGTCAAAGCTAGTGCACAGCAATATGTCAGCACTATGGTAATTCCAGGTAAGGCTGACACAGCCTGAAATCTCGTAAACAGATTAATGCCTTACCAAGCCATGAGGGTGATTTTACATAAAACAACGATGGGATCACGACCGACACTCCAAACAGTGATTTAAGGCTGTTTCTCTGATTGATAAAGCAACAATAAAGGTAGTCTGTCTGTTTGTAACCTTTTCATGAGCGCTGAATGGATATTAAATAAAACCGGCCAAGTGCGAAAGGGATTTGTGCACGAAGGGTTCCGTACCGTTATTTATAAAAAAAATGTTTTATTCTGTTTTTTAGTATTTGTTGTTATAGCGCCAACAAAAATACATCATTTGTGAAAATTTCGATGTATATCTATCACAGTTCATGAGATACAGCCTAGAGATACAACGGAGTCTTAGTAATAAGGTTCTGTTTTACCTATTCGGTACGGAACCCTAAAAAAGGAGAAAAGCTTCACGCAGAAGCTAATTATAACCGAATTTTGGCAACGTCAGTGTCAACGGAGACTGTCTATGTATGTGTATAGGATATATTAAAATGCACAAGTGTGCGTGTAAACACCGGTGCACCTCCTATTCTCATAATTCGACGGCAGGCCAACACGATCACGGACTTCATGGCTTAGCAATATATGTACTAATTAATAACCTTAATAACTGTTGTCTGCAAAAAATATGTTTAACATTTTTTGCAAGAAAAGCTGGAAGCAAAAGCTAGTTCTACAAGTAGACGCTCTCCCACCCTCTAAGCCACTCCTAACTTGTTTATCACTACAACAGTTTTATTACTTCGCCAACTTACATAACATAATAATACTTTGTGTCAATACTCTTGGGGCCTTAAGATTAAGAGGTTATTAAGATACGGTACTGTACCGTACTAAATTCTCACATAAGGTACTCCTACCTAGCATTGGGTAAAATTACTAACGCGCTGGTTAAATTGGGTTTCTGCCATTTCATAGTTTTTAATTATTCGCATTATCAAATACTATCCCTACATACAAATACCTAAAAAAAGCATAAAACCCTTTGAGAAAAACTGTCGCTAAAAGACAAAACTTCGTAGCACCTCCGTAGCCGAGGTGGACGCCTACGCCGTAGAGGGTTCTACGCCGTAGACCCCTCTACGAAAGTAGCTACAACAGCGAAAAACATTTCGAATCCACGCGTGTGTTATCGTTTGCACCTTACAACTCTATTTCGTATATTAATGTTGTCTGTTTATGGAACACTAGCTTTTGGAGGTTATTTGCTTAGTAACGGCGGCGCAAACGGGTAACGCACCCATAGAAAAGGTGTCAATGGAATATTAATTCCCGCTTTGTACCAAATTGATAATAGCAGACTATTCTGGCACCATTCTCATAATCGAGCATTCGTGATCAACTGTATCAAAGAAAAACATTTTGTATTGACATATTTTAATTTTTTTTTCTGGGAATTCGCTAGAATCTATAGATTTCGAGGCTTGGCCTCATTATCCCGGCGTCAACTCGAGGGGTGACGACCCTTCGGTCCTTGGGTTAGTGGGAATTTCTTTTTCCCCCCTTCTCATCTCTGTTTTTTTTTTGGCAGCATTTGTTTATTGCTTTTTTGTTTTCTTTATTTGCGTTTTTTTTTGTTTTTGCTTTAAGTTTGCTTAGAAGTCGCTAGAAGGTCGGTCCCAAAAGTTGTTAGTTTATACCGACCTTATTTGATTAAACCTCTCCACAACACGTGTTTACGGATTCAAACTGCCATCTGAAGTGCTTATTTCGTTGACTAGCTTATCTTCTATTTTTATATTAGCAGGTGTTGGAAACAACTTTGTATATTCTTTATTTGGGGGATAAGTAACCGTATATACAAAAGAAGTACTGAAGTTACATAGAATCAATCATAAAAACGTAATTTGGGTGAATTTTTGGTTTATTTTGTTCAGGAAAATAAGCTGTAAAGTAGCGTCATATAAATAAGTTCGTATTCTGTAGAGAAGTACTACTGGAAATGTGAAATGCACATTGAAGTACAATGTGCATTTCATGAGGCTATTCATGGAACTAGAATACACACCTATATCTATAGCCTATATACAGAGTGGAATTTTGTAATGCCACCTGGAGGGAAAGTACTCTTAATACTGTAGATAGAAAATTGTACTCAAAGAAAACATTCCTTTAATTTTGAAAAGAAAGAAAACTGCATACAAAGATTTTCTTTTTTTGTGTGGCAAGCGAATTTTCGAAAATCTTTGAATCCAGTTTTCTTTCTTTTCAAAATTAAAGGAATGTTTTCTTTGAGTACAATTTTCTATAAACAGTATTAAGAGCACTTTCCCTCCAGGTGGCATTACAAAATTCCACCCTGTATATAACGGGTTCAATTCAAACCATAAAATGATAAAGATCTGACAGAAACGTTTATAAAGCAAAGGAGAACTCCTTTACTTGAACAATGTACATACATACATATATGCATAAAAAATATCGTTTGCACACGTGTCGTCATCAAAAACAAAAAAAAACAGAAAAAAATATACAAACCAAATGCAGCCAAAAAAAACATTTAGAAGGGGGAAAAAAGATATTCCCACAAAACCCAAGGACCGAGGGGTCGTCACCCCTCGAGTTGACGCCGAGGTAATGAGGCCAAGCATCGAGGCCCCTCTGTACCAGGGCCGGAAATAAATTGATTGATTGATTGTGTCGTCATCGTTAACTGACGTGATATAAATAGTACATGCTCCAAATCCAATTCAATTTGATCTTAAAATCTGTTATGCTAATATAATCCATTAGTGAAAGTATTCAAGCAAGTAATCCAAGATTGTTTTCCAGCTGTTTTGTAATAACTAAAGAACAAACTCTGGGCGAGACGAATGCTCTCATTCTTTCCTAAGAATAGGTGTGTGAGTTTTTGTTTCGGAAATTATACTCTCCGGGAATTTCAGTAAAAGTTGAAATTATCTTTGAGTCCGCAAGGAATAATCCTTGTAAGACCGCGGAAAAATGGCTCTTACTTTTCAGTTTTACTTCCTTTGCGAGAGCAACTGAGAAATTACTATTATTTTATGGTAGCCTCTCCCTACTTACCTACTACTAGGTAATTTCCACTGTATCTGCTACCTAGGTAAGTCTGGAATGGAACCTACTTTTATTGTCTCCAATAGTAATGGAAGTGGGACGTTTCATTTGTTCAAATAAAACGAACAAGTAAACTACCAGCATTGTAAAGAGAGCGTCAAAGTAAATTCAACTTTAACAACGCCACTCGCGCGTTGAGTAGTTCACAATAACTTTGTTTTTAAACTTTTGTATCCAATAGGGTTTTTTATGTTTCATTTGAGTGAATTCAATGAAATTCCGGAATCTTTACGCTCAGAAAATGGAGTTCATATTAAAAATAAAAAAATATTGATTTGCCAGAACACAGTATAAAACAAACTGTAACTACTAACACACAACTGTACTGTAAGTACAATAAAAACTTAAACGAAGAAAACTCCACAAAATTTCCCCAGAATGAAGGCAGAGTAGACATGCCATAGCGCTGGTACTCCGTGGACCATGGGCGTAATGCGTGAGGTGACGTACGGTAACAGAACATCCGTGGACCACGGGCGTAATGCATGAGGTGGCTTAATACGTACTGTTACAGTACACACACACATGAGTCTCATCATCATCAGCTAATCAACCCACCTGGATATAGGCCTCCCCCATACGTCACCACGAATAGCGGGCCTTAGCCGCCTCCGTCTATCGGCGGAAGAATAATACAAAAGTCAGTTATAACGGGATATTTCCCATGATTTGCTTTTTGAGTTTTTCTCAATATTTCAGCACAGTAACGGAATAACGAGCGAGTTATTCCGTGATCGTTATAAAAGTTATAACGGATTTTTGTATTAATAACAATGATAGTTTCAAAGATTTTATTAATTTGGTTTCTTAATAAGATATTTGTTCATAGAATAATAATAGTTTATAAATATTCTCCAGAGGAGTTTCTTTGCCATGCATAAATGCATGTCTCCATCCCAGTAAATCTCCATATATTGTATGTGTCCTAATTCCCATTCTAGCCAGACTGGCAGCTGAGTGCCGCGCCGCAGCCACCAGCATTATTTATTAATTCGAACACGCGTCACTGAGCCTAATGTCCCAAATTAACTATGACGCAGTCATAGCAAATCTTCGTTACACTTAATGATCCTCAATTTTTTTACGCTTCTTCTTTTATTTTTTTTCTAGTTTGTTTAGGTTTTGGTCACATTTATTACGACTTATGTAGGTACGTAATATGCTTTACTAAAGTAAAACATAACAAAACATTAAGTATAAGTGTAAAAAGAACAAATAAGTAGTTAATATGAGGACGACCAATTAAAAGTTTTCATGCGCCATGCTCCATTTTTTTAAAGCATTGATTTGATTGTTATTTTTACAAAAAAATAAAATAAACTGCACATATAAATAATCCGAATACGTACTTAAATGTTTCAAACAGCAACCACCGTCATCCTGTAGCTATTAATAACATTTCAGTACCATACGCAGACCAGAATGATCGTCGGGACGAAGTTATGGCGCAGACGTAGCTTTTAGCGGGTAAAGTTTTAACTGCACAGCGTTTACTCAAAATGCAAATTACAGGCTCCATACGCGAGGAGTTAGACACTCCGCAGTGTGTGATACACGGACCCCAATATTAAACCACACGATCACGCCATAAATTTTAACACGCTGTATACATTGTAATTTTCGCTAACGTGTTGTTTACATGTTTTTAAGTGTTACTGTACTACCGTTGATAGATACTTTTACTATTTAGAATACGGCTAAGCCTGACTGAGTGGGGCTTTTACGTGAGTCCAGTGTTGATTTGTACTTTTAACTCGTTTGAATATGAAGTTGATAAAACTTGCATGCTATGCTAGGTGGATGACAATCTGCGAAAGACTGCAGGCAAATGCTGGATGCGGCAAGCTGAGGACAGGGCGCTATGACGATCATTAGGTGCTATTAAATAGGTTTATTTTCTGTGTGTTAGGTTAAGGTATATATTTTATATGGGCCGTTGTTTTTAAATATTTTCCATCCTGTACCTATTTATTTCATCCATACTAAGGTTGATTGAAATAAATGAATTACTATTATTAAAGGGTAAGAATGTCCAGAAGTGGACTAGTATAAGCTGATAATGATTATGAAAATTTACATGAGTAAGCAACGAAGCTTATCTATTAAGCAAAGCAAGTTAGGTAAACGTTAACGTTAACGATGATATCGTAGCGAAGTAGAAGTTCATTATGCGTTACATTATCTGGTGTTGAGGTAAAGGTTCTGTTTGCAGTTTTCAATACTTAGTAGTCAAAGTTGAGAGAGCTGTGTTACTTTGAAGGGAAAACTTCTTGATAACTAGCTGTTGCTCGACGCTTTGCATGCACTTTTCAAATAGCCTTTGTCCCATGGATATCATTTACCTCCCTGCTCAATTTCATAAAAATCCTATCAGCCGCATAGGCGTGAAAAGATAACAGACATATAGACAGAGTTACTTTCGATTTTATAATATAACTAGCTACGCCCCACGACTTCCATCGCGTGGAAATTTGAAAAATAGTTAACGTCCTATTCTCAGACGTACTGAATATACACACAAAATTTCATAAGAATCGGTCAAAGAGTTTCGGAGGAGTTTTGTTACAAACACTGTGACATGAACATGAAGTTTTATATTAGAAGAGAGAGAGAGATAGTAGATGGATATTGTACAAAATACAAAAAAAATATTTACCAAAAGTTTACAAATAATAACACCTTAACTTAATTTATGTACATATTCTTACATTTTAGAGTTGATTGGTTGAGATGTTGCAGTTAACAGTGACCCCGCACTAGACTAGGCCTGTTTCGCGTGGTATCAATACATTTTCTGTTTGCTGGTAAGGTAAGGAAGTGCACTAACAAAACTTTAGTAACAATAAAATAAGACTAAAGCTAAATAAAACAAAATTGTAATAGCAAAGAGGCTGCCCTCAAAAGACTAAATCATTTTATCACACCATGATTTTACGACTCTTTGTTCGGGTACAATTATAAAAATCGCCATCCCACATATTGTCAATGGTTCCTGTTAAATATTGGTCCAGTGTCTGTAATCTCCCGCAATACAGATCGTTGGGGCTTCAATACAAAAACAGCCTGAGATAAATCACGTTTCGCAAACTAGCGGACCGAAACCTCTCTTTGACGATGCTATTACGGTCATAATGCTCACATAATGCGGTCGCGTTAATTCATACTATGGGCCTGGTTATAGGACAGCGGTATATTTCATTATGAGTGTTCTCGGATTCGTGAAAGGAAAGTCAGGAGAGCAAGTACAATAGTGACTCATAGAATGTGACGCGTGTTTATTTTGAATAGGCATTGGTGATTGGAAGTTCTCATACTTACTTTTCTGATATTGATGTCAAAGTTTGAAATGGAGTGAAGCTTTAGTTCGGTTATTCATGGCTGGCGCGATTGTCTTCTGTTTTTATAATAGTGACTATAGTGTAGCGTCAGATTGTGACTATAGTGTGACTATAGTGCGTCAGATTTAAGAGTCATACTGACTCTTAAATCTGACGCTACACTATATGTACCTGTAAAATTTTGTTTTGAAACTTTGGGCAGGATTTTCTTTATTTTCTTCTGACACCTTCTGTGACATTTGAAAGTCTCTAAAAGAAAATATTTCGATAGGTGTATCATTAATATCAATATAGCCGCAATGTATCATTGATATCAATATAACTGTTGCAAAAAATGTCTCAAAAGTATACTACAGAGACTATTTTTGAATGCATTTAGTTTGTAACACTATCCTAAATATTGTTTTATTCGAATCTCTCCTGTCACTTCCTTCATCCTAACAACCAAAGTTGTAGCAAGGCTTTGACAAGGGTATGACAGTTTGTGACGCATAGATCCACGTATGCGTCAACTGGTTAAACCCATTCAACTTCCCACGGGGATTAATTAGACAATTTCCCATTCGTGACTAGGTATTCAAGTAGTGAAAGAGTACATTCTGATTGGCAGTCACTTTCTATTATCTAATAATAATCAAATATACAATAATATAAATATAAAAATTAATAAAAAGCACTTGATCAGCTCTTTCGTTCGACAACTTTCGTTTTTCCATATTGATTTACATATTAAAACGCTGAAATATTGATAACAGATTGTTAAAAATACTCAAAGTATTTGCTACAATTAACTTATTTCAAAAAGCGTGGAAATCGACCGATTTACGGTATGATGTTTCTGACAAGTAGGTGAAATAGTAGCCGTAGTCTTTTTATTGGATTAGAACGGAAACGAGTACAAATTTACAGTCCTCAATTATGTTCATCTTTTATAAGAGTAAGTGCGTTATAATGTCCAATCTAGCCCCTAGGATTGGGAGTAAATTTTATGTCGAGTCCATCCGAACTGTCCCGGCGATTTTTATTATTGGTTGAACGAATTTAGTATCTGGGGAGATATAAAAGGAAATGAAGCTAAGCCCTTCGGAAATCTCAGAAATTGGTCTTTTTTCGGAGTGCGTATGAGGACAATTGTAGGGCTCGGATAGAATGAGACACAGTTACTTTCTTTGCTCTTGGGAACAGTTTTTACGATCGACTGCGAGATTTACGCCTCAATGCCGCTTCGAATACTTGAATATTTTAATAAGTTAAATACCCTTTCATTTGGCGGTGAGTAATGGTTTCCCTTTCATTTCCAGGAACAATGGCCATTGAGATGGCATTTAGGTAATATTTTTTGACTTTGATAGACCTTTCCGGTTTTAGCTTCTATGAGGTTATTTTTTATTTAGACACAACCTGCAAAATGAAAAGTTATTGTTTTGTTTTAGCAGAATTTGTCTCCTACGGAGCTCGGCATACATAGATATTAACACAGGTATAAGTGTAGTTGATCGCTCCCACGGGCCCCATTGCAAGTTTGCTTTGCCAGAGTGGCTTCGGGACCGGTGGCGACCACCGCCACATTATATAAGAGTCAAGGCCTTATTATGGTACTTGTTAGGTTTTTCTTTATGAATTTAACCATTATTATCTCTAGGCAAAAAAGGAAGGATTCTCTAGGATTACGACGTTCAGGACGATCAGGTTAGAAATGTTTAGTCGCTTAGTATATAATAACGTTTTTTTTAAATTGTTCATTAGAGATTTATCTACCCTCTAAAGACATAAGAGTATATAGGTAGTTTTAGCTTCAAAAGCGGGAGTAGAATAAAAAAAAGAACGATTTTTCAAACATAAATTATTTGCTTCAAAAATAATCAAACAACTACTAAAATTACAATAACTCACAAACAGCCGTTAATTTAGATCACTTAAGAACACATTAAAAATCACCATGAAATTAAAAATGGACTCACTGTAAATCGCACCGACCACCAACAACCTTTCAGCTCAAGTGACGCCGCCTAAATGGCGGGAGAGCGCCGCGCGCGTGCTATTTATGCAGGTTGTCGGGCGGTCGCTACGACTTACAATATCTCTAAGTTGTTTGCTGCTTATACGGCTTCTCCTGACGGTGCGCCGTCTCTGGCGGCACATGGAGGGGTAACATTGACGTCGGGAGCATCATCGAAGCGAGCAGCGCAGGAGGGACCAGCTGTGCCGTCGTCATCATTGTCATCGTCAGAGTCTATGAACGAATAAAACTTTTGATTATCAAATAAACGATTATTGCCTATTCTTTCATTCATTACACATCCAAGGCCTTCATTCAAAGACACACACACTTAGCTGATTTTGCCTACTTTCTACACAGACACACATTCATCAACTCTGTAGTAACATTCATCGCCAGACACTGATTTACTCGTCCTACCTGACTTGTGCCTAAACGATTAACGAGAGAAACGACACGTTATGAACGAGTCTATGCGGCGAGGGTCCTACGGAGCTAGGGCCCCGAGAGCTCTATCACGCCAAAAGCGTCCGCGAGGCAGGGCCTCCACGCGTCAGAGACACGTCTGCGAGGCAAGGCCCCTACGCGTCAGAGACACGTCTGCGAGGCAAGGCCCCTACGCATCAGAGACACGTCTGCGAGGCAAGGCCCCTACGCGTCAGAGACACGTCTGCGAGGCAATGCCCCTACGCATCAGAGACACGTCTGCTGGGGCTCCCAGTCGCGGTGCGTGCGCACCGGATAGCCCGCAAATTGACCAGCATACTCGCACATACTGTCACACAAGGCCAGTAAACATTTTCTGAAACACAAGCGAAAGATTAAACTCACTTTCAAAAAATGCGGCACAACTCTCGGGACACCACTCGCCCTTCCAAGGCACCATGTATTGGGCTGCGGCCTGGGTAGTTTTCCCACGGGCACCACTAAGCAGCTTCAGCTCATATCGGTCGCTTGGTAACACTCTAATCACGCGGTACGGACCTCTCATGCCAGGGTCGAGTTTCCCAATGGATTGCGAGTACTTTATGACAAACACGTGGTCGTCAACCTGGAATACTCTGGGAGGGTGTCGATGACGATTTACATAGGAGTCTTGTTTATCTTTATTTTGTTTGAGTAACTCTTTAGCTCGGCTCCTGCTGATTTCCCTCATGGCCTCTCGATTAGGGCTCCCGGTTTCCACCGCCACGTCACGGACCAGAGCACGTATCACAGGAGTTGTCGCATCCGTGCCGATTAACAATTGTAGAGCAGAGTACTGTGTGGTCCTTTGCTTAGTTATATTTAAGACTAACTGGATTTTACACAATGAATTTGACCAAGTGGTATTTCTGGTATGACTTTCAACCCGAATTAAGTTGAGGACAGTTCGCACATAACGTTCAGCCTGGCCATTAGCATGATGCATTTCAGGCGTTATGTGGTGAACGTCACAACCCAGTTCGGACATCCAGCCAGTAAAGCTAGAAGCTTCAAACATACGACCTCTATCACAAATTAACAATTTCGGAGTACCAAATAATGAGATCGCGTTGTCGAACACACGTCTGAGTTCCTTAGTGTCTTGTCTGTACATAGGGTATAGTAAACAATATTTTGTGAACGAATCCACCAGTACAAGTACGAACTTGTATCCTTCAGATTCGGGCAAAGGTCCTAACACGTCTGCATGAACAGTATTGAAAGGGACATCTATCTTTTCCCATGACGTAATGGGTTGACGTGGGGCTCTAGGTACCCTCTTTTTTGAAATACAGATCAAACAGTGTGAAGTGTATTTCTTTACAAAAGTCTTGAGGCCAGGAAACCAAAAATGTTTCAAGATCAAATCTAACGTTTTGTCCGTTCCAATATGTTCATGCTCATCGTGGAAAACACGCAACAAGCTTAGTCGATGGCCCTTGGGAACATAGCACAGCAAACGCGATTCCTCACCTACAGGGGAATAACGGTAATAGAGTAGCTCATTTTGAAAGATGTAACGCTGTGAGTCCAAAAGGCCATCTCTCAGCTTTTGAATAAGGTCTTGCGTTTCGTTATCGCCAGACTGCGCAATCTGGGCCCAGTTTAAGGGTCTGTCGATGTTGTTGACTTGCGCTACTGGTGGATTCCTGCTCAAGTAATCGGCGTGGCTCATCATGACGCCTTTTCTGTATTCCATTGTAAAATTAAAATCTTGCAGATAAATCCACCAGCGCGCAACCCTGGGCAGCAAGTCCTTCTTACGTTCGGTGGCTTTCAGGGCATTACAGTCTGTAACAATTTTGAATTCTAGACCTACTAAATAATGTCTAAAGTGTTGTAATGCCCTGACGACCGCCAACGTCTCCAATTCGTACGAATGGTACCTGCTTTCTGCACCTAGCGTAACTTTACTAAAGTAGGCTATTACACGCTTACTACCATCCACATGTGTTTGCATGAGGACAGCTCCGTAGCCTGCACTACTTGCGTCAGTGTGGAGTTCGGTGGGTAGTGACGGATCGAAAATCGCAAGTATCGGCTCACTAGTCAAACGCTTTATCAAATATTTACGGGTCTGCTCTTGTTCAGGGCCCCATTCAAACTTGACATTTTTCTTAGTGAGGTGAGAGATATTTGCGGTTTTCATCGCGTAATCCCGAATATACCGGCGAAAATACCCAGCCAAGCCTAACAATTGACGAACTTGTTTGACGTTTCTTGGGGCTGTTGAATTTACTAACGCCTCTATCTTTAGGGGGCTCGGGCTAACCTGACCATGACTAATGACGCGCCCTAGATACTCTATCTTAGTGCTGAGAAAAGCACACTTCTGAAGATTGATCGAGAAGCCTGCATCAGTTAATGTTTTCAGTACTTCGCGCAACAGGTCAAGTCCTTCACTAACTGTCATACTCAATATCAGGACATCGTCCATGTACACAAGGACTTTTCCCGACTCGATCAATTTTCGAAGTGTGTTGTTAATAATGCGCTGATAAACAACGGGGCCGTTGCATAAACCGAAAGGGACTTTAACATACTCATAGTGAGATTCGGGTGTGACAAATCCGGTCTTGTGAATTGAACCCTCTTCGATCGGAATCTGGTGGAAACCAGACGCCATGTCTAGGCTAGTGAAGAATTTCGCGGCGCCTAAACGATCAATGTGATCGTCTATTAAAGGGAGCGGATACCTATCCTTGACAGTGATACGGTTGAGCGCGCGAAAGTCTACACACATTCTGTCCGTCCCGTCTTTCTTTTTTATCAAAAGAATAGGACTTGCGTATTCAGAGTTCGATTCTCTGATGATTTTTTTATCAAGTAAATCTTTAATTTTTTCGCGGACTTTCAGTTTTTCTTGATAAGAAAGGCGGTACGGATGGTAGGCCACTGGTACATCACTAGTCAGATTTATCTGCATTGAGCCGGTCGTTACGGTAGTAGCTGCTGTACCGGATATTAAAAACGACTTGAATTCGTTTATGGTGGTCATCAACGTGGACAAATCATCACCTTGAAGAGGTGTCGTAACCTGGAGGCTATCAGATTCGACATTCTCAACAGAGTTTACCTTTGAGATTGTGTCAGGCCGGTGTGTCAGGTACTGACTATGTTTTGTTCGAACAAAAGTCACACCGTCTCTGTTGAGAACGTCGGTTCCGATAATGATCGGTGTATTCATGCATGAAGCGGGTACTACGACAAAATCTACCTCAAGTGAGATTTCACTAAATTCTACCGTTAGGGTGACGTATTCGCGAGAAACAATTTCACTTTTACTTATGCCTTTCAGAATGCTGTGTGTTGGTTTTCGTTGGCAGGTGAAGTGCTTCAAGACCGCAGTGGATATAAGCGACACGTTAAGCGCGCCGCTATCAATCAAAATGTCTACGGGTACGCCCTGAATAACCGCTGTGCTAATATCGCTATTACGAGTTTCCGCCGTGAGCTCATTGCACAGATTCACCTTCTGAGCAGAGACCTTTTCGCCCTGACCTTTTTGACCCCGAGTCCTATCTTTAGTGAAACAGTCCTCTTCTTTATGTCCTACCTTCTTACAAAACGTGCAAGTGATTTTAGGCCTATTTTCGTCAGTCTTACGTTTTTTAGGGCAATTTACGCTTTTATGTCCAGTCTGGCGGCAGCTATGACATTTTATGTCTTTACGGTCAAAGTTTCTTTTCTTATTGACATTAGGTGTTGAAGGATTGTTCTGACTACCGCCAGGCTTGACATAAATCGACAAGAATGAGATCAAGTTCTCTGCTGTTAAATTGGCATTCACGGCTGCAGCGCGTACTTGCACATCCGTGATGCCTCGTATGATAATCGCTAACATAAGTTCCTCACTCAACCCCTGTACGACGCGCAGACGCAATAGTGAGCGCCGTGCATATTCGGCGTAGGTAGGGAATGTATCCGAAGAAGTGTTAATAACCTCATAAAGTGTTTGAGCAAAGTCAATTTTTTTCGGACAAAGGCAAGCGAATTCCTTTTTGAAGGTAGTCCATGTACGCTCACTAGTGGTCCACTCATCTAACCAGGTTTTAGCGTCTCCTTTGAGGCAATGCGCGACCCTCGACAGACATTCGGAATCTTCCCAACTATTAGCTAACCTACCCCGTTCTACCTCATTACACCACACCTCAAAGTTATTAATTGCAGGATCAAAATTAGACACATAATAACTCTTCGGTTTAGTCCTATCTATGGCCAGAAGGGCACTTGTAAGGGCATGCGTAGCTGACATGATGTCATCATCGCGTTGAGGTGTTTCCGCGCAAATAGGGGGTGGTACCGGCGGCGTCTGCGAGGTAGGAGGTCGCGACGGTGAGTGTACTCCACTCCGTCCACTAGTGATACTATCCTCGATAGCATTTAATCGCGCCACTATCGAGCCTAACGCGTCCTTGACGGAACCTTCGCGGGGCTGAGACCCTGATCCGTGGCTACGTCGGTACTGCGAGCGAGGTGTATGATGGGATCGGTGCGATTTGCTTCTACTACGAGATCGCCTAGCCTTTCGGCGGTGCGTCTCCTTTGTTCTACTACGGGAACGTGACGGTCGCGGCATGGTTTAAATTAACGGCTGTTTTTCGGCTTTTTATCACGTGTGGGCAATGAATTACGTATCCCACTTCTGATTTTAGCTTCAAAAGCGGGAGTAGAATAAAAAAAAGAACGATTTTTCAAACATAAATTATTTGCTTCAAAAATAATCAAACAACTACTAAAATTACAATAACTCACAAACAGCCGTTAATTTAGATCACTTAAGAACACATTAAAAATCACCATGAAATTAAAAATGGACTCACTGTAAATCGCACCGACCACCAACAACCTTTCAGCTCAAGTGACGCCGCCTAAATGGCGGGAGAGCGCCGCGCGCGTGCTATTTATGCAGGTTGTCGGGCGGTCGCTACGACTTACAATATCTCTAAGTTGTTTGCTGCTTATAGTAGTATGTATACTTATTAGTTTTTTCAAAACTTTTAAGCTTCGTGAAATGAAGTAGGTTTTCATTCACCAGATTCGCCGGTAAAAGGTAGAAAGGAAATTCATGGCTAAGGTTATTCCCGCAACATAACCGCTACGGTCGTAGCCACATTCCAGAGTCTCGGTAGTGAACACCGCTCCATATTTTGCGTCATATTAGAACTAAAACTCACCTAGGTAATGCCATCTACGCTAAAATATGGAAGTCGCATCGAGAGCACTCCGGTAGGAAGGTAATTTTAAAATTTGGAACTTGATAACTTTACCCAACTTTAACTCTGTGAATTAGCTTGTGTGTAATGGTGAAGTTTTGACAGTAACTGCTCTTTTCTTAACATTAGTGGAGACCGGTACTAAAACGCGGTGTTTAGGTTGACTGAACTTACTTAAACTAACAATAACCAGTAGGAAAGCAAAAGTTATTTTTTATTTAAGCTTTTCATTTTCATTCAACAAAGTGTAAAAAAACTTTTTTTTTCTTTTTTAGTTGATTTGCTCAGTGACTACTTTTTACAATAAGCGTTTATAAATAGTAAACAGCATTGGAGCAATTCAGCGGCAGTTCTGGGGATGATGACTTGTCATTGGTCATATCAGTTCGTCCAACCCAAAGCCTCGTATGGTCCAACCTGATAACAATTCTGGCACCCTCGAAATTGTCTCGAGCAACAGCCGTAGTTCTTGATTAGGAATGTTCAAAGCAATTTCACCGTGCTCATTGATACGAGTGCGATCGATAGGTCGTATCATACGTCACGGTGGCAGATTGTGGTGACATCGATCAGAATAGTTTGCTTGCAAATTTGGCAGCAGCTAAACCAGGCGGATTATGTGGCGACGGTAGGCACGGGTAGGCGCGGGTCTGACAATAATCTGATTTACGCACCGTGCTCAATTATGTCATACGGATAAGGTGCAATATTGAATAAATTACTGTTTCGCATCGTTATTTTATGGTTGGTTGATTTTGATTCATAGCGTATTCAACACCCAATTTATTTTTTAAGCAAATAGAAAAAGGAAATCCTATTTGCCTTATATTACAAACATAGATGTTTGTCATTAGGACACAGCATTAAGTGCAGTCGAGTTCAAAGTGGAAATAATTTTATCTAGAAAAGCGACGCTAGCTTGTACTGTAAAATTAACCCGAAACTGAACTAAACATGTAATCTCAAAACCGCAGCATCGTATGTTCGTGATAGTAACACATTGTATATGCAATTTTCCATCACATTCCATTCCTGCAGCAGATTTCAAACTTAGTAAGCAAAATGGTAAGATAACAGGGTAAAAAGTGCCTTGTCTACAGCTGTATCGCTACCCGTCCAAAACTTTATTCAGTGAACGGAAAATCACAAGCAAGAAATGCCCAAGCCAGTACCTACCTACGTACCTTAGAGCGGGTCACAGGCGCTCATTACGGTCCAAAGCCTAATGATGCACTTGCTTGTTAGTCCCACCTTGTCACATAAAAAGCTCGCTGTACATAAAAATAAAAAAACCGGTCAAGTATGAAGAAGAAACGAGCAATTAGATGAGTGTTTCGCACTCGTATAATCATTGTGGAGCAAACGTGTTTTCCTGTAGATTGGCATGCAATATTCAGAGGCTTTATCGAATATTTACGGCGAAACTATCAAGGTATCAGCAAAACTGACATGCCACGAAAGGAACATAATTAGAAACGTAGCATGGAGTATTAATTACCCTGACAATGTTAGCGGTAACGCCTACGTAACTAGCATTATACGATAATAAACACATTAATTTCCTTAATGTTCCTCAGCCAGCGGGCTTAAAATAATTTCATTTATTATTACGTGCTATGCTATAGGTAGATATTGCGGCGTTACGCAACGGGGAATCGAGATGATCCAGGAAATGTGGCCTGCTGTTTAATTCAAACTGACGGCTAAATAAACCAAATTAATTATTAACAACCGACGATAAATGAGAATTGAAGAAGTAGAATGCTATTAGGCTAATACGGCAGAAATCCGCGTTCGCTCCGCAATGGGCCATTTAGCCGGTGCTGGATTTACAAAACATTGCCCGTAAGCCGCGGCCGGAATAAACTTTATTAGGAAAAATGTGTTTACCGCGCACAATACGAACAAGTACGTAGTCCTACGTGGCGTAACGCATGCTTATTTAAACGTGCCGCTATGATTAGCGTCGGTTGCGTTATTACTGGGGTTGTGCTTTGTTCGCGGTGCTTTTATACTGCGGTTCATTGTTTAGCTAAGCTGGAAAATGTCTGACCGCATCAGCGGTATTTTGTTTGATGCTGGTTAGTTCAGATTACGTACTAGGCCGTTGTGTTACGCTTACAAGCTGGATAAAGTCTGGGTCAGGGCGGGTTTTAAATGTTTTTTTTTTCGTTTTTTTATTTTACGAATAACACTTTAATTTTAAGTCCCGTCAAAAGAAATGATTAAATAACAGTACCATGAATTCAATTTAAGGCGCGGTTGTTTAATTTATGTACATGAGTTCTGAATTGAACGACGACCACCAAACATTTAATAAGATTCTAAGATTTAATAATACCGCAGTTTGACAGCTTCAAAACTTTCCGGAAATTTTCTAATCGGTTTAATTTATATCTCCTCAAATCATTCATCACATCCAAAGCGCGGACAACATTAATGGGAAGGTGGGTTAGGGAGAGTAATTAATTAATAAACTTTCGAAGGACTTTGAGCTTACAGTTTTGGTTGATTTCCGCTTAAGTATTTAACTCTTGTGACTTGGTAATGATTCTAGGAAATACTGATATTGAAACGTAAACAGAATATTATGACGAGCCCTACAGTTTAATTATTACCAGGTATTACAAATATCTCGCTACTGTTTTCGATAATATTAAAATTTTCCGTAACATCCCCCGACGCCGCCATTATCGCATAATTAAACAGGAACTTTTAACGACATTTCTAAGAACTATACACTAAAAATTACACAACTGAGAAGCTACGTAGCTACGTATGATTTAAGTCTCACTCTGAGTGGGTGCTATCTAAGCTATTGATCAGTATAATGCCAGATCAACTTACTAAAAGGAAAATTCAAAGCATGCATGCCTGAAATTACAAGCAAGCGTAATAAACGATCCGATTGATGTCGGGCAAGTGTGAAATTGAACTGGCATGAGGGTGAACGTAAAATCATTGAGGTCTAAGCACCTATTGATAGAACATTCGAATTAGAGGGATTCATTTCCACGTTACAGTACCCAATTGTGTGAAAACTGCTTAGTTAGTAAGCCATGAGCTTAGCTGGTGGCTGTCCTTTATATAGGCTGTAGGTATTTTTCATGCTAAAATCACACAGTATCTAACGTAGTAAGTTTGTGCTCTCATACTTTGAAAACCAACGACCTCTGTGTCGCAGCGGACGAAGGTCCACCTGCGACGCAGGAAGTTGCGTCTCCGATTCCCGCCTAGGGACAAATGTTTGTACGACATGTACATTTCTGTTCCGGATGTTTAGCGTGCTTTCTGTGTATGGTGAACATCTCGTATGTTTATTTATTTATGTAGTGTATTGAATTAATGTAGCCAGCGTCTTGATATGGATCAGTTGAGCTACCTGTAGATTGTTTGCAACAGTCTGCAGTTAGCTCAATTGTAAATACTAGTTCTAACTTGTTTCTATTATTTGATTGTATCTTTTAAAGATTCATGCAATTAAATATGTCAGTTAGTAGTACCCATCGAATACAATTCCTGCTTAGCTTAGGGTTAGATTAAACTGTGTGCGTGTATTTTCCATATACTCCCGAAGATGAGCGTGGTCTAGAAGATTTGGATAAAATGTACCTTTGCCAGACAATTTTTATTAATATTTCCTTTTACCTAAAATTACTATTGCTATTATTACTTCGTTAGTTCCTTCATATATATCAATGAGCACGTTTTTCTGTTGACAATTCAAGAAAAACCATACTGATTATTTTCATCCCTTATTTGTTTGTTCGGATAAATATGTTGCTATAAATAGAATAAGGTGCGTCATTCGATGAAGGGTATATGTAGAAATGTTTGAAACAACAAACCAATACCGTTTTGCCCAAACTTACCCTTTCGGAGAAGGCTCGCAAACTCATAAAAACAATAAACAGCACCGAAACACAAAGTTCAATTAGCTTCTGCGAATTGTGTTTGCGAGTTTTCTTATCTCAACTCTAATTAGAGTACACAAATAATCACAAAATCTCTACCCCTTTCCGTTGTTGGAGCAAGCGAAACAATATATGCAATTATATATTCAGGAAACGTGGGGCAATTAACATGAAAATTCTCGTTAGCAGTTGCGAAAGGGAACTTTTGATGTTAAGGAAGTGGGAAAAAATCCAAGAGAGCCTGCGAGCCTCATTAACAGGCCTTTAAGGCTTTGCTAGCAAGGCGCTGGGCAGCGGCGACACGGGGGCCAGGCTGATTGGATTGTGGAATTTTAATCCTGTTCTCTTTCTTTTCAACCCTTTCTTTCATTCAAACACCTATTCGAAGAATAGAGAAGTCGAGAAGAATTCTGTGTTTTGTTGAAAAACTCGAGGTTTTGAGTTTTTTGGTCTGAATTTTATTCGAGATGTGAGAAAATAAGAACTTTTTTCTATTATCGAAACGAATAGTTCTTTCGGTAATAAAAGCAATAAACAATAATAATAAACACATATTTTGTGACTGCTCAATCTTCACTTCATGCATGAACAAATTTAGCCCTGACGATGATCATCGTCATCATCAGCAAATGTTAGTCCACTGCTCTTATTTATGGAATTATAATACTACAAATGAGTAGAAAAAATTTAGCATTAACTTTCGTTTTCTTGTGACCCATAACGATGATAATATTAAAATGCTACTCAACAAAAAATATTGTTAGATTCATTTTTCTGAGTTGAAGATAAAAAGGATCAGAATGGCATGTGCTGACACGAGCCCGTGAATAAAGACTTCAGGCCTTTTAACAGAATTTTGAAAGGTCGTTTTCCCGGAGAATGTTATTAAGCTACATTCTTTTACAACCTCTGGATTGATTTGGAATTTCGGGCGTATGTGGATCACCCGGAAAAATACACTTCCTTTGAACTACGGTGAAGTTCGTGAAAGATATTTTTGTCCCTAGTTTATTAAGAGTTTCGCGAGAAATACATGGAAAACATTTTTGCTAAAGTCTCAAGCCTTGTCGCAGTTTATTCTGTAAACTTTTTGACAGAGGTAGTATGAATCTGATTTGTTTGCTTTTATTCCTATACCAAGTTTTTTATTGTATGTTTACATCTAGCAGGATCAAAACACTCTGGCTGGAGTGATTAGTCTTCAATAAGTCATTCTAGATAAAATATTTAAATAAAAAGCTGCCACAAACTGCCAATTGTAACTAATTTTTAGTGTAGTAACAGTGTAGAATTGTTGCATCCAAGGCAAAAACCCAAATAGGACAAATAGTGGCCATTCAAAAGTTTTAAAAACCTTCGCGTTGTTTCGGAGCGACGAAATCTAAAGTTGATGAAACAATAGAGTGATGGTCAACCACTACGTACGGGAATCGGAGTGTGAAGCGCAGCGAAGCGAACTCGTATCTAGTATCGTGGTCATGGAAAAAACTTTGCGCTTCAATGTTTGGTTTATCAATCCTTGTGTGCAAACCTTTTTTCGTGTAATAAGTGCAAGGTTCTTTCTAGTAGAATGTTTAGAATGTTGTAATGTTCTTTTTTATTTGATATAGAAAAAAATAAAACAAAAGTAAACCAAAACAAAAATATACCTTACAGCCAAAACAGCAGTTGGAATTTTATCCTAAACCAGATGGCAAACCGCCTAACAGCGTAACCCATCTAGACAAAGAAAAATTGTTGCTTGTATTTTTAAAGTTATGCGAAAATTCCTAATGCTCGGTCTACAGAACCGCAGAGACGGGTCTTCATAATAATACCCTTAATCTCTTCTCTCCACTGAAACACCTGCCCGCAAACGGTTGATATAACTCGTCACAAAATAGTTGCGGCAAGTCTTACACATAATTCACTATTATATAATAGAGAAGGGGTTTTCAACAATAAAGAGAACGGTAAATGCCACGATGTTTTAAATCGATAAAGGTGCGGTTTGAAAGACTCGCCTGGAGCGAAATTCTACTGAAGATTCATTGAATGCAATAAAATTTTCTGCACAATTGAAACCATTAAAGAGCGTCGCCACTGCGCGGCTCTGAATGTTAATCACGAGCTTGTGTGAACAGAACAATCATACTGTGGGAACAGCCTCACTTTTATCCGTTTCCCATTTGAGAAAATGCAAATCCAACTTGCGAGGTCAGTGCCTTCAGTTTATCTTTCAGTTAAGCAGGCTTTTCTTTAGTTTACATCCAGAGCTTGAATGAGTTGAAGAAACGATATCTAGGCCCTTGTAAGTTGCCAATGTAGTGTAGAGGTAAAGTATATAATATATGTATACTTCAGTAGTATAGTATATAGTAGTATGAAAAAGTAAAATAATATTTTTATTTTTTATTTTTTATGCAATTGTACCCACTTCTCTGTTCACTTTGTACACTCTCCCAATAAGGTTTGCTCGAAGAGAACTCTTTTCAAGGTTAAGTTCGCCTTTGTAATAATTTTCTAGAATAATGTTTTGTATATGATTTTTATATCGTGCAAGAAGAATAAAATCTATTTATACGAGTACCTATATAAAAGAAAGTCGTGTTAGTTACACTATTTATAACTCAAGAACGGCTGACCCGATTTGGCTGAATATTGGTGGAGAGGTAGCTTAGAACCAGGAAACGGACATAGGATACTCTTTATCATTTAAACCATTTGACACATAGATTTCCAAGGGGGCGAAGCTGCGGGCACAGCTAGTAGATAAATAAATAAACAATTTCAAGCAAACTTCAGGCGTGTTTACCTGCGTGTTTGTCAACTGAACCAGCAGTGTCGGATCACGTCCGTGGCCGACACATCGACCGTCGTACGTGGCGTCACGCCCTTCTGATTTATGATAGAAAAGTCTTCGTCCCGAATGTACTAGCCGATAGCCTCCGCGGGACGTGAGGGTGCCACCGACAAATGAATGAAACTCATTTTATTCTATGAGTAGATGGGATCATGACACATTTATCATGTTCGTGACGCGTCAGGTCCGATGGGAGTTGTTTGATTGGATGACGGCAGAGTTCATATCGATTGGACGACGATTTGAACTCTGGGCCCAGACAATATTTTTAGGTACATACTTAGGTTATATTTTTTAACGAATTGAAGGCTAGAGATGCTACTTCACACTTCTGTAGTATAGGCATTTTGTAATTGGATTTATTTATTTAAAAACATTTAGCTCCATTTGTACAGAGTATATGATGTAATAGATGATGTAATAAAGGTACCTTAATCTAAATACTATACATTAGGTACTTATCTAAACTCAATTTTAATAAAATAGAATTAAAAATTTCGTCAAAACACACACAATTATATCAAAACAAACAATTTTTACCTAATTATTATAATATTAAGTTTTTTATCATAACTCACCAAAATTATAATTATATAAATGAAAATTTACTAATTATTTCGTCATCACATAAATAACGATAAAAAAGAAAACATATTAACCAATCTTTAATTATAACATAAAATTAATAGAACAACCTTAACGAATTCGCAGTTTCATTCAACTGTCAGGTGGAAAGCCTTCTATTTAAAACGACCTGTAAGCAACATGAGTAAAAATTGTTGGGTCCCAAAGAAAACGCTTATGCCTTCTTCATTCAGTAAATTTTTAGCTGGAGTCAATGACTTCTTGTTTACGGCACAAAAAGTGTGCAAGTACTAACATGACCCCCCTTAATTCTATTATCCTTGAGGCAAACGTTTAGCATCTAAGTCTCATAATAGTCATACGGCCCTCCATATACAAGAAAAGTAAATTAGCCCAGCTTACCGCTTAATCTAGAAGCAAGCAAGACACTTTCGCTCAGGAAAAACAATTTACTCTGCTAATGACAAAAGAACTCAGAGAAAATAAGATTTTTCCCGTGGCTAGAGGCTATCCAACTAGATTCAAGTGTGTTTCGCAATTTATAGAAAGATTCACTTAGAGAGTCCTTTTGAAAGGTAGTTCCTGGGAGAAGAATTATTAACTATTTGTTATTTTCTAATACCTAACCTGTACACTATTTTAATTCTTCAAAATACGCTATTGTTTATTTCATTTCGTTATTTTTTGTGCAAATTGATACTCTAATTCGATGACTCGATGTTTTGGAGTACACCAATTGGCCGAAATGAAACACGCAATTTCGTGTTGGAGTAATAAAATAGTCTGCCTGGTTGTTAAACAACAAATTAATTATTTAACAATGCAATATTTATGCAACATTTGTTGCATTATTTTTTGTTTATCGAAAGTCCTTACCCAAAGCAGTAGTATACTAAGATGAGGATCAACCACACATAGATCTTGGGATATTATTCAAATCCTTTTTTTTACTTCGATTGCAATCAAATTAGAGAGAATACCTACCTAGTTATATGGTTTGCAATAAACGAAGTAGTTAGGTACCTACTCACGTGATGTAAGCAGCTGAGGCATAGACATTATTGTAAGAGATTTGGAGGACAAAATCTGTCATTTAATTTGCGACAGCAGGTCCATTAGGTTCGTGCCTTGTAGGTTATTCTCAATTTCGTATTCAGAGTAGAACCTTTGTGTCCTAGCCTATAAGGTAAATTGCCTTATCGACCTCGAGAATCGCACAGTCAAAAGAGCCGTCGCCTGAATTATGTTGAGAACGACGAGGGGAAATTGATATAAAAATTGCTCGTAAAGCATAAAATTAAAATGAGGATCGCTGCGGACGGTGTTGCAACACGCTAAATACCTGTCGTATTTCAAGCGCCATCTGTCCGCGACGGCGCTGAGACTGCCGCTTTTAATTTATTAACCAATTTGCTGAACGCTACGAACCGCGCTCCATTCCCGCTATTTTGTTTCTTGACTTAATAAATTCGAGTAATAATCCGCGATGAGTGTACTCAAGATGGCTAATTAATTATTCAACTTTAAATTCGCGATCAAATTTTTAATTCAATTAGCATTGTTGGAAAATACCGAGTGAAGTTGGAAGTAAGAAGCCTTGGAACGCGGAGACGCACTTAAAAACTCCGCAAGGAATAAACATTTACTTTACGGAAGTGGTTCATGAAATTCTTTTATGTCGGGAGCCATAGAGCGCGGGTGATTGTACACCGAGGAATGGGAACTTTGCCACTTATTCGCGCATCACTTTGCTCTCCGCATGGAGCAGTAAGTGTGCGTCGAGGGTACTTCCCTTTACTCTTCCTGCTCTGCCACCTATACCTTTCGCTACCTTGACTTTAGTTACGCACACACGGCACATTACCTTTGAAATAAGTATACAAAAGGCCATTTTCACTCTACATTACAGAATGATAGCAATATTTGGAAGTGGAAACACGGATACAATCTACTGTAACATTTGTGGAAAGTGTTACTTTGGCTTTTAGAAACCTGCTGTTTCATTAACACTCTATTATGCATACCTAAAATATTTTACCATGATCTCGGGCCATAAAGTGACCCGGTCCTTTGGAAGGCTTGCTTTATTATGCCTTTATACATAATAACTCGGAGAAAAAATGTCTCAAAAATAAAAGTATTTTGCTTTAAACTCTCAAAGGCGTGAGATGTAGTCATGGATATGACATCCCCCTGTCTCACCCCTCTGCGCAATTAGATTTGTTTACTACTGCTGGCTACTCGGACACTCATGGTGGCGGCTTCGTAGAGACATCTCAGCAGTTTGCTAAGATAATTTTGAACATCCTCACTACTCATATAAATATGAAACAATGAGAAGTACATGCACACATATGATTAATTGAACTGCGTATATCATATTGCTTTTATGTTAGTTTATGTCAGATCATTTTGACTACTCTAGATGCTCATATCAATTTGACGTTCCCATAACACAAGCTCTGCTTAGTTAGATAATGGTTTTTTGGACACCAGGCCATTATATTTGTAAACAAAGATGTTTTGTAATCTCCTTGGTATCTCAATACTCAATATATTTATTGTAGACATCATATTGGCTTAATTGGTTTAACATCTTGTTGAGGGATCAAAATAAATTAAGACTACTCGAAAAAGTTTTAACTTAGTGTTCAAGCTAGTTGCAAACACATTTGGAAACTCCAGTTTCTCTTATCAGAAATCTGTCTACGTCTTTTGTCATCCATACATCTTACCTTAAAGTATGGCAGCTCCGTCATCCATCACAAGTCAGTCAGCAACATTAACATTCATGTCGTTACGTTTTAATTTACCTTGGAGCCGAGTGAGACGATCTAAATAAACGTGTCATCTTATATTACAAGTCATAAAACAGCCGAAGCTTCGCTGAGAAGATGTATGGCATCATCTACACCGTGTGTTACTCTTAATGAATAATGTTGCTGAGCGCTAAACTAGTCTAATTTCACAAATGCAGTTAGGCACTAATTAGATCTTGAAAATCTACTACTCTACGAACGCAAACTAGGTATATTATGGGTATATGGGTACTAATGGGTATGTACCAGTTTCGATATACCTACGATTGTGGCCTTTTAGTCTCATCTTGAAAGTCTAGATTACAAATTCAAATTATTTTATTTTATTTCTTTAGGTTAACAAAATAAGCAATTAGACAAGTCAAATTATATACTTTAAATTATAACAAATAAGATTATTTTACTGTTCATATAACATGCCACATTGTTCTGCGTCTATGTATAAAGTCTATGTATAAACAAATCATGAAAGAATCCTAAAATTCGACTTAAATTATGTATAGAATACTCAAGGAATTGGAAATACTGTTGTTAGATCTAAACTTGTTGCATATTCATTACACAAATGCTACTATTTCCATTTCATGTAATTTTATTTATCCCGGCTTTGTTTGAGGTTTGGTTTATACGAACTCAAAAGGCTGCCGCCCGGAGCCGCTAAAGCCCTTTTTATCCTTGCTTTTATTACAAAATGTTTCTTTTTTGGTAGCAGTTTGTATTTTTATCGTTATCTTGGTAATATTAAGGATAAGGGACATAAACACAGCCAGAAAAACAGAATAGACAGAAATAAAGTCTAGGGTTTCTGAAACGCTTACAACAATCTAGGATCTTCTCAAAGGTTTGTTGACTGCGAAAGCAAGACCTGCATTGGTTTGCAGCTGTCTGACAAAATAGTACCTTTTTTAAACTGAAACCGAATATGCACTAAATCAGGAGCGGCTTAACATCTACCTACTCTCGGTTGTGAGTGTCACGCCCGGAGCGGATTGGGGGATTTTCCGACACAGCGCCGCTTCCAACATTGCCCTGCCTCTATCCACGACAACACCCAAGGTTTCCCCACATAATAGAAAGGATGTTACAAAAATCACTTTGAAAAGTCGTCGGTAATAGGTAAATATATTACGTGATTTTAGCGGAAGCCGTTTTGGGAAAAGGGATGTGAAGTGAACGGTTAAGAAATTGGTTTCTATTTAGGAAAAAAATAAAGTTAAATATCCACTTTAGGTGACTGTGAATTATATGGAATGTTTTTTTATAAAGGTTTCAATGATAAAAAGTGGTTTACCTTATCACATTATAGTTAATAATTTTCGTATAACAAAATCGCCATAAAATCTAACACATTTTCCAAGAATAACAAAGTTAAGCCAATCGCAACAAATAAAACTAATAGTTTCCGTAGAGACGCATTTCCTTTAACGAAATGTAAGAAATTAACAGCTAGTAGCTCCATAAACCGACCAAGGCGAGTTTGTAAGCATTGAGTGCTTTCGGCTATTAGGTTAACTCGCCCATTGACTGCGCTTGCCTTCAGTTGACTTCTTGAATTGCTTATGTTTACCAATTTTAATTGCTGATTTCCAAAAATCTCGAAGCTTAACGCCATGTTTAAAAAATTTGGAAAGAACAAGAGTTTAACCCATTTACTGCCAATCGTCTAGCTGGGACTTGGGGATGTTCATCATGGGTAATAATAATAATGATAACCGGTGCTAGTGACCGGCCGCTTGAGCCTAGCTTCGCGGTCAGTGATCTCCCGTTTTGATATATTTACGTTTTGATATGTAGGATAGTTTTATAATATTTAATTGTGTTTATATTAGTAAATAAAAATGTATTTACGAGAATTTGAATAAATGAAGTGAAATAATAATAAAAACCAATAACACAGCTCTTCTTATTGACATTGCGATCCCTAACACGCAAAACCTGCAAAACACCATCGCAAAGAAACTATCAAAATACGTATATATAACTGAAAAAAGAAATAACTCGTATGTCTTCACAAGGTATCTACTGTCCCAATAGTATTGACATCATGCCGCGTTATTCCAAAACAGCTATTCCAATCCATAAAAAATTTAGATCTGCCAAAGTTCATTTATATACTTTTACAGAAGGCTGTAATATCAAACACTTGTAGAATAGTACGAAAATATCTTCTTAATGAAATTCTAGTGAAATTGAATAGCCTAGTGAAATTCCCCTTTCTGAAACGCATTTGGCCTAGGCCCGTGTATTTCAGTTATTACCAGTTTTTCTGTAATCCGAAGAGATACAAATCTTAAGTCAAATTAATAATAATATTTTATTAAAAAATAACTTAGGACTTAATGGATAACACTATACATCATCATCAGCCTATGATAGTCCACTGCTGGACATAGGCTTCCCCTAATGAGCACCATAGCGCCCTGTCTTCAGCTTGACGCATCCAGCATCTACCTGCAGTCTTTTGCAGGTCGTCATCCCATCTGGTCGGAGGACGTCCTACACTACGTTACATACTAACACACACTTAATCGTACACTATACATATTTAATCTTATATTTTTAATGCATGTACTTGAACTAGGTAAAAACCTATCAGAATGAATGAGAATGGAACTGATAAAACAATGACCGACAGAACAAACAAGAGTGGCTCCTTCTATGTCAAGTGCCAGTTTCATTCCTTGAAATTCTCTCAGTGCGACATTATTGCGAAAGTTTGCAAACAAAAATAACAACTGCGTTGACACTGCAGGCGGAAAACGTCGTTGGAGGTTGCAAATATTCCCGCAGTATAAAACAAACAGACCCCGGTCGGTACTCTTTGCCGAAACATTCATGTCAAGAGCTTGAGTTAAGGTTGTGATTTTTCTGGAGACACGATTTCACACGACGGAGGCAGGATCTTTTACTGCAAAATTTTGTAATCGGGGTACATAGGATACCTACCGTTTTTCTGACTTAATGATATACAGCCAAAATATTTTATCTGATAGTCGCCTCAGTGTTGGCTCATACCCTAAACTTAACAACCTAACCTAACTAATGTAGTAGGCTCAATTGATTTCAATTTTCGGAGTTTTTTGGTAAAAAATAAATATCCTAATATCCCTCCTGGGACATAAATCCCGACTTTACTGTACGACCTAGCACCCGTAGGCAGACATTCCTAAGTTTCGCGCGGTCTATGCAGAGAATACATAAAGGCGACTGGCTTGCAAAAGATCCGTGCCGAGAACGTTTCCCTGACAAAGTGATATCTTTCCGGATTTATTTGAATTGAATTCAACTTGATAACTTGATTGCATAAAAAAATAGGGCGCTTTTTTAACCACGTTTGCTTTAAATGCTGTGAGTAAAAAAATCCGTGTACTATTTCCCATTGCGGAAATTCGAAGCCAATTCCATGAAAAATCTTTTTCGATTTGTTTTCAAAAAGATTTTTCATCAAATTGGCTGGGGCCAATAATTTTCGTTTCGTTATTTTACAGAGTAACATAGAGTAGGTAATGAAATTGCTATGCCGAGTGCAACAACAGTTAGTTTTCAAGCCTCAATCGCAGTCGGATATCATTGATACAAATCGATGGGCTTTGCTAAATCAATAGTCACTATTATGTTACTGGGGCTTCCCGCTGAGCTTTGGTTGTTTGAACTGTGTTTGCCGAACATCCTCTGATGAGTTGAAGATGACGTAGACCTGTTCACTACGATGAAGAACCCACTTCTAAGTGCCGTGTAGGCTTGCAACTGGAGAGGTAACCTTATTCTATAAATTTAGTTCTGAGTAATTCTAGCACGTCGGCACAATGAACGAGAAACGAGTGTACTGTAGGAATATTTCAGGCTTTACGAGTATATTATGGTTATTTAACATTTTTTTGTTTCCTCTCTGATGAAACGAATAAACTATCTTGCTATGAACACTAGCACTACCAAATCTTAAGGTTCCTGGTAAGGAACTCAAATAAACACTTAAAACTAGTATTAGATAACAAAAAATCGCGAAAAAAGACGACATTATTATTTTATTTGGGAAATCAACAATACATAAAACTTAATGTTTCGAAACTTTTATCTTATTGTTCAAAATATTTATCTTCTAGCTATGATAAAACTTAACATAATAAATCGGTAAAATAAGACTAATAAATGTACTTAAAAATTATTATATTAAACAATTCATCTAGTATTGTTCCAACCATACATATATTTAATTCAGCTTCACAAAGTACATGTTACAGACATAGAGAGTTAAGAGTTAGAGTACATATCCAATTTAAAAACAAAAAATAAAAACATTTTTATTGGAAGGGACACATCCTGCGTTTACAGACGCATGGCATTATGAATATGCGTCCATCACCCGGCGCATCAGGGATGCTGTCCTGTTGCGGATGATTGCGTAAAAGTCATCAACGCGGGACTCTGCAAACATCCCGGACGCGCTACAGAAGCGGGGCAGTCCCAGTAGCACTCTGAACGCGTTATTATACTGGACGCGCAGGCACTCCAGCATTTCTGCGTGTAGTTAACCCACAGACTGCACATATAATGCTGTCCATCCTGAAATGATGACGTATCATCATTTCACCACCGTCAGTTTAAATAACAACTATAATCAAATAGAGTAGACAAAATTAAACGAAATTATTAACATTACTCCAGTAAAATGAAAACATATTTTGCAACGAACTGAAGTGAAAATTTAGCTTGTTTCAAACTATTTAAACTTGGTATTACCCTGTTTAAAAAGAGGATAGACAATTTTGCTGGAGTAATAAATTGAAATTCGCAAGTAGGTTGTACAGAAAGCGATTTCTAATTCATATTTAAGTTAGTTATTAGAGCTTATATCAATAATGCCTTTTTACAAAGTTTTTTTCTACTTGCCCTGTTAATTGTGTGGGACAAATCTTGCAACTGAATTTTTGACCAGTTATTCTCAACCGGTTAAACAAAATTTGACATGCTTGTGTAAGTTCGACGGACTTAATATAATATTTTACATATATATTTATTTTATATGTATATATATAACACAGAACACTCGGACTAATTAAAAATTTACAATCTGTAAATACAGATCGTAGGTACAAACATCTTTCAGAAGGCGGGAATTGAACCCGTAACCTTCTGCGTCGCAGGCAAACCTTCGCCCACCGCGCCAAATCGGTCGTCAAAGTATATGTAGTAATATGTGTTACCAACTGCTCATATACTATAGATAAATAATCCTACTTAATATTATAAACGCGAAAGTTTGTAAGTATAAATGAATGGATGATGGATGGATGGATCGATGTTGGTTACTCTTTCACGTAAAAACTACTGAATGGATTTTAATGAAACTTTACAATAATATAGCTTATACATCAAAATAACACATAGGCTACAATTGATAAAGATATATTGTATATTATCCAAAATATCTATCACCACGCGGGTGAAACCGCGGTGCGCAGCTAGTGAATAATAAAAATTATAAATACCCGTGCGAAGCCGGGACGGTCCGCTAGTCAGTAAAAAAACGACTTATCAAAACTACCTTATAACTTTATCAAAGCTTTAAGTCCAAGTTGATGAAAACTCACAAAAAATGATTCAAGTGACACCGCCACACTGTTTCTTATGTAGGTACGAGTATTTAGTGTATTTGTTATCAATTATTTATTAGAGTGCCACCGTCTATATTGTTCGTTCATGTCCAGTCCATCCCAAGGTTGCCTGGAAGAGATCGCTCTCAGCGATAAGGCCGCCCTTTGAAATGAAAATGAAAATGAAAATGAAAATGAAAACCACACCTTTATTTTATTTATTTGACATACCTTTATTCTAAGTTTTTATCTCTGTATTATTTTCTGTTTTGTGTGGTGTAATAAAGTGTTATCTATCTACCGCCAATTTATTTCAGTATTCACTCAACATTTGCTGTGAAGGACGCATTTTCAGTTAGGTAGGTAGTCATTTGCGGTGAAAATGGCAAATATATGCTCAATTTCACTCCAACAAAATGCTGGTGGTTTCTCGGGTTCATTTCCACACGTTACTCAATCCACTGCATGCGCCAGCTGTTGTCGTTATGGTAAATGAAAGAATTTGTTTTTGTTGAGTTTGCTTGATGTAGTACATTTTGAGGCGAAAGTTAAACTTTACGTTCTTTTTCGTTTGAAGTTTTTATTTGTGCAATTTTAAATTCTAAAAAGCTGATGTAGTTCATACCTAGGTACAATTCTAAGCTTTTTAATAATATACTCGTATATTTATAAAGATTAAAGTAGCGAGTGGCCCCGACAACAATAGCCGAGTGACAGTTGTCGGCGCAGAAATGGTCACCACATTAAGGTCTTGCTTATTCCACTGTAAACGGTCTATCTGTACCCTCAGGTATTTTAAAACTGAATCGACAGTCATCCCGTGACCACGACAGTGTGTAAACCTATTGAAAAGTCGGGAAAAATAGGAAAATAAACAAGATAAATACCCGTTGTATTAATACTTATAATTATGAATAGACAAAGTAGAAGTTGCCCTTGAGCTTCTTTATGCTCAAACAGCTTAAATACCTGCAAGTTTATCTGCCCTTTGGTTATTCATAGGCATCCTTTACTTGAAGACGCCCAGATGTTCACCCCATTAAAAGTTATCATCGTTATTGTGGCTGTTACCTGGCTGTTATTAATTTTATAGCGGTATCGTTTAAGTTGTAACTTGAAGCAGATAGTTTAAGCCTTACTTGCAGCGAGTAATCTCGATTTGTTCGAATAACGGCGTCCGATTTGTTTTTAACTGAAGCTGCAGGTATTTGCATTCTAATAGCAACATAGCTACAATATATCCAATGGGAGAATTCATGAAAACATGCAACTGTTGTAATCATTTGAGTATTTTTTTCGGAAAAATACTCAATAGTAACCTTTTTCAATCAGACAAATAGGAGTAGCTACCGGAATTCAAATGTAAATAACCATTTATTGAGCAAGCCATCTGCATAGTTCCTATCAAATAAACAGGAATGGACAATGAGCGAACAAATATCAATAATGTTTGCTCGATAATGAGAATCGCTGTTGTGTTGTGGCTCGTAATACTGAAAACGTGTTTTCAAAACTAAATACTGCACAGTTACACAACTTAATTGGAAATAAATTAATTTAAGAACATAAAGTATCGTAGCATTTTCAGCTAAATTAATAAATAACAAATAAATAATAATGCTGGACAATTCACACAGCATTATCTAGCCCCATGGTAAGCAGAGCTTGTGTTATGGGTACTAGATAACTGATATACATAATACATAGATAGATATTTTTTATTATACATAGAAAACAACCAGAACACCCGGAACAAATATCTGCAGATCGTACACACAATTTGTTCCGAGGCGGGAATCGAACCCGCAACCTCCTGCGTCGCAGGCGGACCTTCGCCCACCGCGCCACATCGGTCGTCAAATTGTTATCTTCTTACGATTTAATTAAAGTTATCAATAAGTTTCGTGGACTGGCTATGAAATTATAGGTAGGTAGGTACTTAACTATCGCTGCCCATCATTTCATAGCAATCACACTAATATTTTAAATACGAAAGTTTAGATGTTTGGATGTTTTTTACCTTCACGCCAAAACTAGAAAACAGATCGGGTTGAAATTTGGAATATAGGTAGTTCTAAGTTTATGTATACAGTTCCCATGGGAAAGATATAACCCCAAACAACGCGTGCGAAGCTGCGTGCAGAGACTAATACCTAATTGATAAAGGATAGAGAAGGGAACTTATATACAACGATATATTATGTGCAACTTACATGCTTTTATCAGATATTATTTACGATGAATAGACATTAAAGAAAAGCATTGATATATTTGATATATCGAGTTTTTGGTGTGGAATCAAGCTAGGAATTCAGTCTATTTCTGCATTGGACATGTATCTAAATTTGCCGAGATGAGCAATCGGCCGAACGGATATGCAATAGCATTGCTCCTGTCACAACAACTCGAGTCGCCTTCTGCAAATGTAAGGGTATTGTCACACGACCGTTCAAGCATCCTTACGAGGAAAGAACGCGCTCGCAACGAGACGGATTTTTAATGTTTCATACTCGCTGCAAATGGATAACGTCCCATCTGTACCCGGCTTCAGATTTCGAAGTGAATATGTACACATTTAAGCCCAAACAAGGCTGTGAGGCATGCAGCTGACACAAGACATTTCAGATTTATATATATATTTTTTTAATTGTTTATATGTACTTTTACTTATTGTATACTAGGTACTATAACTCATTGTTCTCTAATTTATCTGTGCTATTTTATGATGTGCCTTTTCTATTGTGACCTTTGTAACATGTGCTGCAGTTGTCAAATAAATGTGTGTGAAAAAAATAAATCTATCTAACTATCTATCATTTACAGAAAAGGAACCGGCAACGTTAAAAACAACAGCACCTAAAAATCCGTATTTAGTTTATCTGAGTTTGTTGAACCCTGGCGTGCTTAGGAAGTGTTAACAGCTGGGCGTGCCTGCGCTATCTAGTATCTTGCGCACAGCAATTGCACTTGTCAGCCAGGGTTCGCCTTACCACTTCCTCCTGCACCCCTAAGATAGAGTTAGAAGGATAGCTGGTAAAATTTTGTGGTAAACAGTGGAATGGTTAAGCCAATAAGTTTTAAAGTTTGATAAAATTATGTAATAAGTCAACCGGCTTTTCTGGAAAAATACCACTAACTTGTATTCTTGAAACGGTATTGATGTGCTTGGATTTGAAGGGTGAAATAGAGATAAAACTCTTAGTCTGCGTTTTCTGTGGATAGTGGACACTACAAAATTGAAAAAAATTACAAAAATCTGCCCTACTGTTTCCGTTGTCCGCTAAAAATCGCAGCCAAAACATTCAGGCTATAAATCTTACTAACTTTATGCCCAAGCATAAGTTTACACAGGGTCCTAAAGCAAGTCGGCGAACTGCAAGTACAGGCGTTGTGTGCACAGGCTCTTATCTAAAACTAAACCAGCTATTTCCATCGGATGCGCCAAGCAATATACTGCCACATTGCGCTTAGTCGAGTGCTGGGGCCGGCATACCTAGGCAATAAAAATAAGTGGCTGCGTAGTCGTTTCAAGATTTAAACGATATACCAGAACCAAATCTTGAGATGGTTTATTTTCAAATACTTAAAACCTTATCTAGAATGCGGTTTATTTCAAGGAATATATTATGAATTGAGCGCGTCTGTTCATATATATCATTTAGTAACCAAGATTTTTAGTGATATTATTAAAGCCCTTGAATGTCATTTGCTTTGAAAGTTATCAAACAATCAATCCTCGATCAGTATTAAACTTTGCAAACAGCACTTTCGAAGTGTAAATTAGGGTGAAGCGATTGTTCAATCGAAATTAGGTGAAATATTACCAGGCCCGGCAGTATAAAACCAAGGGGCCTCATTACAACGAACCGTCGGATACTAAATTAACTTGGTACTAAAGCACCTAACCAGCATTCACACAGTAAATTACAAGTGTGCGCCAGTGTATCAACTAACAACCGAACATAAGCAAAAGAATGGCCAAATTCTTCCTAAAGTGATCAGATGAACGGAAATTCCAAGCAGTGATAATGAAAATGTCTGCTTTATAGAAAGCATTGTTTTGAGATACTGGTTTTCTTTGTTTACAATGACAATGATGTAGCTCTGGTCTATATCAGATTTAGTTGGTGCACTGATCGATGACTGGTCGTTGTGTTGCGTGTTTAAAAATGCATTTAGTATTTTAAAAACTGTTTTTGTTTGCTTGATAACTGTGCATATGTTTTAAGACTCGTGTGGGTTGCAGAAGAACAGCTAAGCTTCGTAGCTAACTTGCTTAGCTGACACAGTTTTTCATATCACAAAGCTAGCATAGTCTGCACGCTTTGCACATATATGTGAAATGAATAAGTGTGACAGCTATTCGAGCTAAGCCAAAACTAAGTTAGCCTAGCTTTCGTTCTGCAAACCGCCTTAAATGCATAACCTTACGCAATTGAATATAACTAAAACATATATTTTATTATTAATCTATTTAAAGTACACAGGTAATTGGAATGCTTTCTGTTATTTCGGTCAGCGAATTAGCATTAGCATTGCCACGTCGAATGGCAATGCTGGCATATCAGGCATAGCATTCAGGACACTCTGCCTTCTGTTGACGGTTTAGATTTTTGGAAAAAAGATACATAAGTGTAAATACTACATAGTTGTAATAGTTCTATTCTGTTATAGTAATTTTCTTAAAAAAATAATATGCTTTACTAAAACATACATTCCACGAATCAAACAACCATTTTCTAACATAGTCCCCAAGCTTTCTAAGTATTAGGTCCGTTAATAATAGCACAGGAATCGTGATCATTTCCTTGCTTTATCGTTGTCGTTAATGCATATTTATGTGAACGTTTTCAATACGGAAGCTTAGATTACCTATTAATGATCGGTAGATTCATGATTTATCATAACGTTTCGTTCTACCTCTACATAATAATATTACCTACTCTGTATTTTGTTTTAAAAGTTTATTTAACTGTAAATAAAAACTTTAACGATGCAATGAATATTTATAAAAGCATCGTAAATTACTTCGAAGACCAACCAGTGATATTCGATTTCAGTAGACAATTGTACATACAAATAACTTTCAAATAAGACTTTATATCTTAGTTTCCAATAGAATATTTCCCAGACTTTCCCGATAATTTATACAAAGGGAACAGAATATTTTGTCAGCTAAGAGAGTTTTGTTGCTAATGGGCCTAAGATATTTCAAATGCAAGAATTATTTTTCATCTCATCGATCATGAGGTTAATGAAGCACAAACCCACAAGAAGTGAAAAGTAAATATTAATCAGAATATTCCAGAAACACGGTCTAATGAAGGCCAGCGCCAGAGGGCCCCGCAAACATTTTTAATCCACGGCGCATCTCATAAATTTCAACCCCCGGGATAAAGTCGCCTTTGTTTTTCTTCGCGAAAGAAATATTTTTCGCTAAATTTATAACTCCCGCTTAGTTGCGGTATGTCGCCGGTTCGCGGTGAAAGTTCATTGTGGCTTTTTACTGCCCGCTTATTAGGTAGTACCTACCCGAGAATATGCTTCAAATTGCTTTCAAGTGAACGATACGACAAGATATTAAAATACCGCCACTTATTTTTCGAAGGTTATTTTCGGACGGTTAATTTAGGACAGATATAGGCACATTAATGGTGTTGTCTTGACACTCGAACGTCATCGGCTTAGTTTGATATTTATAGATAACCTTTTAATGTAGGTGGTCTAGTAGGTAGTCGATTACTAACGTTATTAAAATATTCAAAAGGTTCACAAACATATTAGATATTCGAGAAACTTTGCCATTCCCACTCCCGCTTAAATCGCCTATTGAAGAGAAAATTTCAAATTTAGTTAAATCCGAGGGAATCAATATTTCCTGTAAGTACCTGCCAAGTTAGAACTTTATCAATAATGTTGATTTAGTAGGGCCTACTGCCTCTCATATCCACCAAAAGTTTTCCTATTCGTGTAATCCTTGGCGGCCGGACTGGAATTTGTCTTAGAGATAATTTACCAGCTGTTTGCATGTTTTTGACGGACTTCGATTCATCTGAAATTAATGGAATTCATTTTAATTATAATATTCTGTCAGAAAATTAATCATTTCAAATTTTAGGGTAAAGATGAGGTACATTAATGATACCTTTTGGAAATTAAGAAACCTTTCTTAGCGAACTCAGGAAGGTAAGCTTTATAGGCACTTACTTAGTTATTTTGTGGTTATGGTAAGGTATGCTGTAGTAGAATATACATATTTCAGGAAAATATTTCTATTCTACCTTTATTAATAAAAGAAAAACTCGTCACGCGTATTATATTAAAGTCATTTATAGACGATAAGCCTGAACACCAAGTTTCCTACCATTAGTAAGTACCTCGCAAACGAGCGACAAAATTTTCTTGTATCGACAAAGTAGCCGGCAGGAGTCCCCATTTCTACGATAAGAATCTGTCCCACCTTGCGGCCATTACGGGTCAGGCGATGGCCAGATATGGGACCAATTTATGCACTGCACACTCAAGAGCTTCGTATTTACCGACTCACTTTTTATAAGGCAAGATTCTTATCTGCTTGCAAAATGTTGAACGCTCGCCACGGGTTAACACGAGATGTTGTGTTCAGGTGAGTACCCCGTGAAAGCTGGTGTTTTTCTTTTGTGAATTACTTTTTTTTGGGCAGTCGGGTTTTTGGACAAAGTATCCGGAAAAGGAAATAAATGTGCGTCATGTTTTTCTTATCGGTTCTTTTGCTGTAGAAATGCTTTGTTTTGTACATGCTAAGGTGTTCCAAACGAGTGACGTAAAAACCTACCTTCCCTCTTATACATCAAATAGAATTCCTAGGTCTGTTCTTAAATGTTCAATGAAATGGTTCAAATTTTGGTATTTAGATGTAATACTTAGAAATACGTAATGAATACTAAACGACACCAATAATGTAATATTTTTATTTTATTCAATGTAGAAGCGTAGCGTACGTGATCTAACGATATTGATGTATCGCTTGGTAGAAAATGGCTTGCTGAGTTGGATAAATTTAAGGAACGTGCGTTGATACCCTAGGAATTTGTTTAAATTATGTTTTAATTAACCTTAGACACAATAAGAAAATACCCATTGCCTACATATTATGTATGTACATTATGTATATGCTATGAATTGATGGCTATACCTGACCTCAAACAGCTTCTGATTGACTAACTCAGACGGGGTTTAGCGTTTCGTAAGAATTGAAATAAATGTACAAATACTAAAGTCATTTAAAACGGGATATTTACCATGATTTGATTTTTAAGTTTTCCAATATTTCGGCACCAGTTCCATGTGCCATGATCACGGAACAACTTATTTGTACCATTTGTCCACCAAATGGTACAAATAAGTTGATTTTTAAGAAAACTTAAAAATCAAAAGCCATCGTAGAGCAAAATTTTTTTTTAATTTAATGCCTGTTTATGGCTTTGTAAATAGAGTTATATTCAGGTATGTACCTAGCCCCCATTTTATTTTCCATACACCATAGAAAGTGATTAGTTATCTTGCGCTCTCAAGCGAAAGACACAAAGAGAGACAACTTGGGCTGAGCTCGTAAATAAGATAGGTATCAGCGAAAATTGCAATCTTTATGTTCAGTGTTATTATACCTACCTAATAAAGGAGGGTATTGATGGGACGTATCAAGTCACGTGATAATAATGAGGCTACTAAAAACCTTTGAATCATTCCTAGTCGATACTTTTTATACCTACGCCATCTTAGGTATTACTGGTATGAATTTATGCGAGTTGTAATGTATCATAGTAAATAGTGGTACAAGTATTCTTACATATTTGCGGTAATACCGCAAATTATTAAGTTAATCCAAAAAGTAGATTATGACTACTTAAAAAAACTTCTTTACAAAGCATTGTATGTAACAACCAGTCTCAAAAAAAATCCCTTGAATTACCTTACTAATATTATCTACCTATAGATTTAAGTCTGATCTAACTCCTAAATAATAAGTGTGTGTTTTGACGAATAATTTCCTGTTTATTTCATTTTTACATTTAAACATAAAAATCCCTACCACCCACATGTCCAATAAACAAAAAATCTAAATAGGACAAATAATTTAAGAGACTCGAAAAAATAAGCAAGGAAAAAACTAGCCGTGCAGACAAAATTCAAACCAACACTGAAGGAGGTGAGGAAATAGCGGTCATATTATTCAGCAGAATTCCCCCCAGCAACAAAAGGCTTTGGCTTTAATTTCCGGTTTCCTAGACTGTGTTCGCGCCATTAGGGGTTCGTTGATAGCTACAAATCTAGGCTTGTTTAAGGTAAGGCTATACCTAACAATTACACAAGATCACTATCAGTCTGAAGGAAGACCGTGCATTCAGCTGCGTTAAGCTTTACTACGTTTTGGATACAATCTAAGAACATTTTTTAGGTCTTGGTGCTTTTTGAATCTACTCGTATTTTGGTATAGTTTGGTTGAACGATTGATTCAAATAGAAAACTGTTTTTCCAATTAAAAATTGGAAAAAGTCGAAAAGTTTTGTAGAGCCATAGACATTGTGGAGTACCAACACCATCCTGGCAGCATTAGCCGATTAATTAGATTGAGTAATGCACAATCCACTCCTGCTCTATATTAATTATATTGATCCGAGTGTTTCGTGTAACATCTATGTTATCTGAATATATATATATATATATATATTTTATATTAGCCTGATTCGTCCCACTGCTGGGCAAATGCCTTCCCCAAATCTTTCCACTCAGTGCGGTCACGCGCGGTCTCCCACCAATCTCTGAAGAAGGCGTTAATAAATTTATTATTATTTTATTATTATAGACTCCCGCAGTTTACCTAATCTCTTATGTTTGTCTTATTTAAACTAATTTTAGAGCGTAATAAAAAACTAGAAATTAACACGTTCGCCTAATCTGATAACTCACGTGAGGATAGGGACAAATAGAGATGCTCATAATTGCGGTTTTCATTCGAAATTTAATCAAAAATTGGCTAGCGTTGTGCGTAGCAATAACCATCATGCGGTCAACTCGTCAACCCCTGTGTAATTAATTTTACCAGTAGACTCGAATGAAGTGGTTTTCGTCACCACTTTATTTGCATGAAAATTCACTTAGAATAGCAAGAAAAGTAAAAGCACTTGTTCTGTGCAGTGACACTTTGCTAAGTTTGCGCGGAATTTCTCTTGCTGTTTCATGAATGCTTTTACCGTGTTGAATTTCATAAATTCTTTTCAGTTAAACTCTTGTGAAAATAAGCTTATGCGATAGCTTTGTACGAAAGGCTTTCGTTGACAGTTCACGCTGAGGCATTCAACAGATGAATAAAAAATTCTGTCAAAAATGCCAATATTATCACAAAATTTATGGAACTCCCTATGCCTGTACCAGTGTACCACTATCTATAGGTAAAACTAAAGACATTGAGTATAATTGCTATATAATGCGCAAAGTTTAAAAGAAGAGATACGATACCGACTCTGATTAATATTATTTGGCTCTAATTCCACTTAATTAACAGCTTCACCTTCACCATAACAATGGTATCCTCTCAAAATGACATAATTTTTGTATTTTACCTTTGATGAAAGAAAGTCCAAATGGAGGACGCATGTCAAAAGTATCAAGAACCATGCTATCAATCTCTCCGTGCAAATGCATAAACTATTCAGAGTTTCTTTCATTTAAGGACAATTCTGCAACGACATAATTGTCATAGTAAAGCGATAATTAACAGAATTTGGCCCCTGATATTATGCAAGTTCTATGACTTACCTAGTTTCAAAACGAAGAAAATTTAGCTTTCACAACACTAACCTATAATTCAGGTAATTCCGCGTCCGGTTGTCATTTGTTTATGCAGACTCAGCACTAATAAAACCTTTATCCATATTTCACGTTTCGACGGACATTACCATGAACAATTTGCGATTCACCGGCTGCATCCATGATTCAATCCCAGGGTTCCGGAACGCCCGGCTGAAAACGAAGCCCATATGGTGCGAAACCTGTCAGTCTAGTTGACACGTTGTAGGTAATTCACAATTGGCCGAGAAGCGCTCTGGGCCCGTAGCACCTTGTATTTTTAGGGGCTTAAAATGAACGAAGGCATTACCTTTGTTAATTAGTGTAGCCTATCTACACTAACCAACCAAAAAAGTTTTGTGAAAATAAAGTAAAGTAAATACAAGGCTTGCGAAATAAAACGCTACATAAAAGTTTTTCAACGTTCAATAAAAAATCAGTTACTCTTGTCCATTCGCTACATCCAGCCTGCGTATGAACAAATTTCAATTTCGCGTTAGCCCTAAATTGAAGGTAATATATATTTTATTAAAGATTCATTGCAGTAGGTTATGAAATTTAATGAAAGGGTATATCAACTTTATTCTGATCATGGTAAATACCCCGTTTTAAATTAATTTTTGGTTAATAACCGTGATAGTTTCAAATGTTTTATCAAGTTTATTAAATTTAAATACTTTTTGAAAATGACTTCCAATGTTGGTTCTATTTTTCTTATAGGTTTTTGGAGATGGAGGTGAGTCATAAGTATGTAGTGTAGTAATAAGATTTCATCAATTGCAGGTTTCCTGAGATCCAGACCAAATTATGTGCGAAAATTGAACACATTCAAGATTTTTTTTATCATGATTTTTTTCTAAATCTTTTTTCACATTTGAGGAATCAAAGAAAACATATTGAATTATAATTATGTAATTTCAACTCTCAACTTTTTATCAAGAGATCTAGGCCTAGTTTGACAAGCAAACCCGTTAGGTTCGCCTTTTAATACAAATATAACTTGACTTCTTTTATTTGGCAATAATACAAATATATTTATTCATTTGAGAGCTACGTTGCCAGACAGAGGCAGAGTTACGTTGAACTGATTTTCACTACAAATATATAACACAACACCCCCCCCCCCCCTTGGGGGGTATTTAAAAAAACAAAAAAAGATTTTTTATGCCATTCAAAAACAACTTTCGTCCCCATTACCTAATTATGCCATTCCAAAACAACAGTTCTGTTGTCCAGATTTCAATAGTAATCAGAGCGGACCAGCTAATGTCCTCAGCACATACGATTGTTCACCTGAATGTTGAATACAATTTACATAATCCCGATGAATTGGCCAGCACCGTCGCTGGTTTCTGTGTAATTAGGTTTTGTTTATCATTAGTGAATTGTTTAAGTAGTAGCATTTGCGTTTATTTTTGACTGACTTTGAAAGGAGGAGATTCGACGCTCGGCTGTATGTTTTTTTTTATGTATCGTCGATCTTCTGTACAGCCTTACGGAGGTAAAGATTATTCTGGTTCTGATTCTGATCTACTTACCTACTCACATGTAAACGAATGAGCCATAAATTCAAAACTACTTGCAACATTGGTTCGGTAATATAATAAACAAAAATAAATTTTGGTCTGCAGAGTTATTTCTAAAACACGAAATGAGAATGTATTAATCAATTAGCTCTAATTCTCTAACTCAGAAACGCAAACGTAGCTAAATATTGTTCAGGCAACGGTAATTTGGAACTAGTCAGAAGCATACTTCCATAGCGAAACGACGATCATATATTACGCAAGCTAATTCTGCCGGGCGATTAGTAGTTCAACAAACTATAGGCACTTTCCTAATTAGTTACACAATGTTCGTCCGCATTTAATTAGGGATTTGACAGATACTTGCTAACATCAATCGTGGCATGTTGATAGTGAAATAGTTTTTCGTGCTTTATCAGTAATATCTACCTAACACGCCCAATAATCATCCATTATTCCTTGTACGTAATCTAGTAATTGTTTTTATTTTTGAACGAATTTAGTTGCTCGACAAATTAAATGTATTTTGTTATCTATCCACCAAATGTTTACGGTTGGACAATATTTTCTAATATCAAAATCGAAACATTGAATTGCTTTTACTGCAATTGACATTTTTGCGATATAAAATCTCAGCAAATAGAATTCGGGGGATGCTTTCAATGTTCGTATCTAACGCGACATTCGGGATTCGATAGGTTCTACAAAACAACGAAAGCTCAGCACAAGTTTCATTCAAAAAGAAAGAGCAAGATTTAGGTTCACGCGAGCTTAAGTGATAATTTCAAAGAAATCAATATTTCTAATATTTCGGCCCGTTGCATCCTTATTTTTAAACCTCAGCTTGATTATGCGCAGTCACCACTCCAACCAAATATAATTGAGTCTCTAACCAAATTCAATGAAAGATTATACGTTTTTATTTGTTTTTTTTTCACTATACACATCTTAATAGTTGTATTACAATTTTATTATCTATCACACTACACCTAACATTGGACACCAGAGGGGATTGTGGAAGGACTGGTCTGGAATAATGCCCCAGAACTCAAAAAACCACTTTTGATAATTGCAATCAAGTTTTGTCAAATATGTACGCAATGTATGACGATGTGATATTATTATTGTCTTTTCTACCCTAGAGAAATATCCCCGTGCTACTGCTCTCAGAAATGAAGACTGAACCCAACAATTGGTGGCGCACATACAAAAACGGCTTGAAAAATGCTCGAGACTTCGTTATCGCAGTCTCACGGGAGTATTCCAAACATTGCAAAAAGAGCTTGCCTGAACATTCGACATTTCGAACGCTATTGTCTGTTCCTTTATTTGCGATACGACGATTGAAAATGATAATAAACAAGTTGATTTTTTTCCGTATTTTCAGCTAATCGTAGGTATTAGGTACAAGTGCTTTGTGCTATTAACCCTAATCAACAAAACAAACAGAAGTAAACGTGAACTCTCCAGTAGGCAGGTTCGCTAATCCAATCTGCGGCAAACAGTTTGCTTGAGCAGACCTTGTAATTTACGCAAACGTCAGGCAAACGCCTCCAACCAACTAAACGAACAGAGTGCAAATCAATTTACTGTAGTGATTTCAGTGCGGACCTAGCACGTTGATTTCCAATTCTATTTCCGCATGGTTGTGGAAGGTTAATATAAAATTGAGGAAATAACATATTTATACAGATAATTTTAATGACGATTGTTACATTCGAGGAGGTGAATAACAAAACCTCACTTTCCATTTCAAATTTTGTAGAAAATGCTAATATCTATCCCACTAGGATGCCTGTATTGGTTTGAGTTGTGTCATATTGAGCTCAGCGTTTCTTCTTTCGGCTTCTCGGCCGATAAAAATGATAGTATTTTGTAGCCAATATTTTGAAATGAAATTTGGATATGTCACAGGTTTTGGGAAATTGTAGTTTTGATAAAGACTGATGAAGAAAGATCGATTTTATTCGTCAAAGTTTAATAAGAACCCGATTTTAGCCTTAGACGTAACTACACAAAATAAGACGTAGATATTTGGTGTAGGTGTAGTCTTAGCGAGATAAAAGCTATGTTTAGAATGTTTTCTTCAAATTCCAAATTACAACACTCACCCTAAACACTCTAAAAAAGTTAGGGTTTAATATTTACTCAAAAAGTTGTGGTTTTGAAAAGGACTGAAAAGATAAACCTTACTAAACGAATTTCTTATAAAAACAAGAACATTATTTTTTTATCACAATCAGCAGGCATATGTCCAGCTGTGGACTATTAGAGGTTTTTGATGATGAAGGTACATTAATCTGGTTGAATCATTTTAATCCCCGGCAAATACAGGGGTTTTATAGTTTGTGTAGGTATAACGTGTAGCATCGTAGGTTTAAAGCGGAAGAACTGATTTGGATTAGATCTTTTTTTACACCATCATCATAATTATCAGCCTATATAAGTCCACTGTATGTAAATTACCTTTCAATGTCATGATCGCTGAAGTATTAAAAGCTATTGATTCGATATTTCAACGGCTGCACAGGATTGTCTTCAAACAAAACCAATCTCAACTGGTGATTGGTAAAACGACTGATATTGGTGGTGGTGGCAAAAGCGATAACGCTCATTGAAGTGTCATTGATCAACTGAAGTGTAATTGATGTTAAGTATTTACACCTAACTAAGTCAATAAACTGTAATCCTTCACAAAGCTTGTAAATTTTATGTAGCGTTCTAAGAAATCTCCGGTAGCGGACTTAAAGGAGGATCTTCATATTTTTCTCGTCTATTTCAAGAGCCGTAAAACATCATTGAAAGCTTTTTTTATAGCAACACCAAAAAGCACCAGAAATGGCTAAAATACTTCCCTCATTTACATTGATGTAAACATAAAGTTACAAAACCTGGGAATCCATAGGTGGAAGTATAAAGGATGGATAAAACTTTTACGGAGCATAAAAGGAGACATGCTGAAAATCTGTGGTCATAAAATATTGCGAGCGCCTACGCGGTCCCGTGTCCTTGTGAGGAATTTCACCAAACACATGATAACTCGTCCTTTAATACTGACCCATTAGATCGAGCCTGAGATTAACCCTCGCGAGATGATCAACTTAATAACCTCAAAGGATTCTGTGAATCAGATAATGGAATTATTTATTTACTTATGATGGGAAGGTATTAGCTCATTAGACCTTTTAAATCACCATAATGGCTCTGCTTTCACTGTGGCTGTCATGCTTAGGATCTACCTAATTTGGAAGGTCAAAGCTGCTATTCAATATACCTTTTTGGCTTTCACAAATTGTAAATTCAGTGCTAATAAAACAAATTTAGATGTCATATTACCATTCCTAAATACCCCGAGGGAAGAAATCAACTTCTATTGAACCGAGTAAGCTACTTAACTTAGCCATTCTTATAAATCCTACCTTATTTAAAATAAAAGATATGAAAATGGTAAAATTTTAATTTAATGAAATTACAATACTGAGGTGCAAATTCGTGAATTTCCAGAGAATATATCGGGTGCTTAGGCTCTTTCAAGCGTTATTGAATTCCACGAATGAAAATCTAAGTTAAATACCCATTCTTTGAATGCCACTTGATGGCATAAATTTAATATCGTTACGGAGCCATCCAGGGGAACTTTTGTAACAAATTTCATTTATCTCCATCCCGTGGAGTTTTCATAAAATCGATTGTAATCAAAATGATTTAGAGTTGCGATTGTGAACAACCTTGTTTTTAGGGTTCCATAACTAAAGGGTGCCAGCGTACATATTTTCCACTAAGTCCTCGTCACCCTGTGTCAATTTATTTATCTATACTCGCTTTAAGATTATTATAACCCACCTAACTATAACAGAAAGTTAGAATCACGTTAATTGATGTTATTTCGGTAGCGAAATTACTTAGAAATTAGTTTAAAATTATAAATAGGATCATTTAATTTTAATTAAGATTGACATGCATGATTTATCTGACCTTGGAATACCTATTTGACCCTTTGATATCAATGAATTTAAACAAAATTTTTTGCCATTTTACAAACATGATTTTGCAGTGTCCTACGGGGTGAATGTACTATTGACCTAAAATTAAGATCTCAACATGTACATAAGCAAAATAAATAATCAAAAATAGAAATTTCGAATTCCACATCATAAATCAATAAGGCGCTTGGGACTAAAAAACCAAAATAAGCCTGTCGTTGTCTAGCTCTGTGTTGGACCACGAGTGATCGGCTCGAAGCGTCATAAATCTTGGCAGTAATTAATCACCCTGACCGCGAGACTCAGCCACCTCGAGACAATGTTTTAGAAGCCTTTGTTTCAAGGGATGCTTTTTACTGCCTGTTGGTGACAGGGAAAATCTTTCTGTGGTACTTTATGACTGAAATCTTGGGGTCTACTTTAAGCCTCAGAAACTGTAGGCGTAGTATCTAGCTAGCACAAGTATGCCTATAGGTTGGAATATAATGTAGTAAGTTCATTAACTTTACTGAAACAGTTACGTTTGACTTGGACAGTTGGACACCCACTCGGTCTTTTATAGTTCTTCTGAGCCTTTAATAAGGTTGGCCGAGAAATTGTGATGCTGTTAAAAAAACTTTTATCATACGAATAAGTACAGTGTCTCATCTGTCGATGTTCTATTTCACTGTTCAAAATACCGTAACAAATGTCTGTGAGAATGTTCATTGATACTCAATACTGCGCATTCTCCCGCAGTTCCGGTGGGATATAAATAACTTGAGGAGATTACCAGTTCTTTCGATGCCCATAAATCCGCGCAGGGCTTCCATAAAGTACTCGGGCCCAGTCACTATACTCGTAGTTCTGTTCAAGCGATCCCGCATAAGTCATACGGTGTCACTATTGCGTCGAGACGGCAGTTTTGGGGCTAGAGCCACTATAAACGTATTCAAAGAGAAAAACTAGCTGATATTCATATAAATTTTCAAAAATAAGAAGCAATGCGAGTAGATTCAGAGTCTCAACGGTCATGCCAAAAACGCATGAATTGCAACATGTATATACAATTGCTGGGATAATGCCCATAATCCCCACGCTGGGCTTGCGGGCTGGGGTTCGCAGTTGCAGTTCGGTGGTAAATTGTTTTAAAAATTGAGGCGCTGCTGCCCGAAGATATATGAACATATATCCCTTTGTTGCCTCTTATGACGACTGCCTGTTGGGCTGGTGCAAATTCTTATCCGGAACCACACGGTTTGGAGCTACTAACTATTATTATTATTATGACACCGCTTAGCACCCGGCAAGCGCACATGAAAGCGCCAAGTTCACAATTTAGTGTGCGGTTACACACTGCGCATATATCACCCCGCACAGATAAATCACGGCGTGATCACTGATCAAAAGTTTGTGAAGTTTAGCTTTACGGGACATTCGAATAAATCAGCGCTTTGAGCCGTGAAATTAAATTGAGGGCACGTTTAATGCAAAATCTATCGTAAATTCATTTATTAAACATGCTGCGGATTAAGGGCTGGTGTTCATCGGTTTGACAGAAAAACGATTAATATCTGTCACCAAATATTCAACTGTGACAGACAAAATTACGCTTGAAACTCGCACTCTATCGTCATTTCATCATACTGGTAGTAGCGTTAGAAGACGAAGAGTAAAAATAGTGAAAGTGCTTTTGCCATGCAAAGGGACAGCAGTGGCCGAACAATAATATCTCATCATTCCAAAACTATGTTGTAGGTACCTATTATTAAAAACATCAAAAGCTGCGAATATAAATGTCTCGCAAAACCAACATTTTATCTTCGTCTAGACATCATATTTTTATCACCAGACTAAGAAGGGTGCAAAATAAACCCGCTTGAAAGATTTGTCAAAGGTGAGAGGGTGCTAAGAATGTTCAAATAATTAGAGGTTGAGTCAGTGGGGAGGGAAAACCTACTGAATAATGAGAATGAAGGCGTCCGTTACATGAATATTTAAGAACTGGATGATTATATTTTTACATATTCTAGCTTTTATCACACAGAAACTGTTTGTATTAATTATATCTAGAGGAATTTTGTAAGAATCTAGTAGTATGTATTTTCCTATTTCAAAATAGAATGTAAGAAGCCTAATGTACCAGACAAATAAAAAATAAAGCCACCCCAATATAGATTACGGTTCATAACAGAATCCAAGTCAGCTGTCTGCTAACTCTCTAGTAAAATTAAATGCCGATAATGTTCAACGATCCGAATAATGCGAAGAAATTGATAACAACCAAGACATTTCATTTTAGTCATCTCCAATTTATAAGTAGGTATAAGGGTGCGTTTTGGGTGGATAGAAGGGGTGAGAATGGGAACAGAAGCGGATTTTAACAACTTTGAAATCGCTTCCCGCTACGCGTGTTTTTTCTTTTGGAAACTATTACGAATCTGAGCCCGCTAACGCTCACGCTGTCTACTAAGATCGCAGCCAAACATGGGTCGTGAATTTACAGCTAAGTCAGAGTAAAGTTAGTCGAGGCTCACGTCCCATTTATATTGTTTTATGGTATCTTTCCTTACCACTAAGGTTCGGCTACAAAATGTAGATCCGTTTCTTCGCCTTGGTTTTTATTACCCCGGTTGATAAGTTGAGGAATTTAAACCGCCGCCCTTTCCTCCTGACAGGGGACAAACAGATACTTTAAAAATGTTACATGTTAGCACTAGACCTTTATTTATGAGGTAGGTACTATTTGTTTGCAATAAGTATTTCACTGCAAACAAACTCAAACTAAAAAAGTGACGCTCTCATTTCCAGTTGAGGCCCTGCCACCTATCGAGATATTTGTTACTAACTTTTGTTTTTTCAAAGTTTTCATCGTAACTTTTATTCGACAAATTCAAAAATATTTTGGCAAATGTTAAATCAATCTTTATTTTGATATATCAAATAACATCGCAAAAATAAAAAGATGATAGGTCAACACATGTAAGCGTGGCATCCTTCTTTTCGAAATTTCTACGTTTGCTGTAACGCGATGGAAACAAAAGGTTTATAAATATATGTATTTATAATATTATTTATATCTTTTACGATAAATACCTAATGAACAATCTGTACTCTTTAACGTATCCTGCAATTAGCGGTCTTACCCCTTGGAGAGTTTTCTACCAGACACGTACCATTATTTAAGGGACCTTATCCCTGGTTACCTATGAGCTCGCTAAAATGTTATCTGTGTATATTATTAGAGCTAAGCCACTGTCAGCAAGTCGGACAGTATTAATGGCCGACTATGCCACTAATGCTGTCCGACTGGCTGAACTGGTTGGGACTGTATCTCAGCGAGCAGTAAATCCGCGCCAGTCAATGAGACTGGCGCGGCTAACTATCAATGGATATTAGCCTAGCTTAACTCATAAGAATAGACAATAATATGTAATTGTCTATTCTTATTCTCAACTTTACATTATTGATTCGGCTAATAGATAAAACGAAGATTAAAGGTGCAAACGCATTACGCGTCTGTTGAAGCCGCTTTGGCGCCGCGGACCTATACGAGTAAAATATGACCAACTCTCCAAAATGCCGCGCAATACCACTGACGCACAATGCGTTCTATCTCATACGATTTAATACAAAGAATAATTAGACGCGTTGTCCCTCTGCAGTGCAGTTCCGCTCAGTGCATTCGTACCTTTAGGCAGCAAAACTATGGCTTAAATTGAATAATAAAGAAAATTAAGTAGACATACGTACAATAGGAATTATTTTTCATTTGGCATTAAGACAATTACATTTTTGATGCGCTCGAATTTCCAGCATACTAAATTCAAACACATTGAAGCCGCTTTACGCTTGATTTTATACATATAACGAATCTTGGATATACTTGAAGGTTTAGTAGGATAAGGATTGCTATCAAAATTTTGCAATAGCATAGTATATATGTATCTTTTATCTATTCTATACATAACACACTAATATTATAAATACGCAAATTTGGATGTTTGAATTTTTGTTACGCAAAACTACTGAACGGATCGTGCTGAAATTTTGTAGTAGGTCTGGAATAAAACATAGGCTTTTGTTTGTCCCATAAATAATATGAGATAGATACTTTTTAACCACGCGTGCAAAGCCGCGGGCAGGTAATAGTATTAAATAACAAGATCCATCAAGTGCGAGTGTGACTCGGGCCGTAAAACGGACGACTACCCTCAACACGGGGAGTCACCCTCCACTCTCATTATTCAGTAGGTTTCCACTCCCCACTGACTCAACCACTAATTATTTGAACATTCTTAACACCCTCTTACACAGAATTATAAGGCTTAGAATAGCAGTTGACACCAACGCGACAAAACATAAAAAATGTCGCTAAATGGGCCCATTTTGCAATTCCAACCGTTTTAGTAACGCCGAAAAAAGTTTTCGCCCTAAAATATAGTGTTGTATTGCGCGGTGAATGGATGTTCCAGCACAACCTATAAGAAAAACAATTCTGCAATGATCTTATTTTAATAACAAGTACTAATATTATACAAAAAATATTAGTATTTATTTTTAATATTGTTTGGTTATATTGCCAAAAATGTATATATTAATTATTAAGTAATTTTTTTAAAGTATCTATGCTTGAGATAAAAAAATCCCCAGTTTCGTTACATTATAAAAATTGTATAAGAATGGGTGGACTTCACACGAGTTTGGACTTAGGAATCGAACTACGAGGAACATGACACTGCTTTTCTGAGGATTTGTCGTAGAAACTGGTTTTGTGAAGTGGCATACTCAAAGCCAAATTATCCGACGATCGGTGGACACGAGAAGAATGAGGATGAGAACTGAGGAGGGATTCAAAACGCTCCTTAAATAACTGCATAATATTGCATTGTCATCGAACTAAAAAAAGTATGCTAAATTACAGCTCAATCGGTTGTCAATAACTGGTCAAAAATTCAGTTGCAATAATTATCCCATACATACTAACAGGGCAAGTAGAATAACAGCTTGCAATAAAGTGAAAACATTATCAGTGATATTACTCAAAAATACATTTGGATCCACCAGCAGCTTAGAGAATTCAACCAAACCACCAGCAGTCTATTAACCAATAAATGAAACACGTTAGAGTACAAGTTAAAGTTCCCTACCTACCTAATGAGTTTGAATCAGCCCCAGTCTGTGTGTATTTACTGAAGTAATTGTGGCTATGGGGTCCATTATTTACCCTTTGAGAAGAACTAGGGCAGCATCCTGACTCAACTGATCGTAAAGTTTAACTCAATATAAAGTTAAACGATGTATTTGGGTAAAGTTGTTCTGCCTACCAAGGGATTTATACACAAGGTACCAGGTAACACTGATATTAATTAAAACCAGCCTGCCTGAAAAGTTATCTTGACGTAAAGGTGGTTAAAGTTTCGATTCTGCCAGCCAGTCGATTCTCCCCAAGTGGAATTGATTTGATCGGATTCGAACAGAGTTTTGTAGAACTTTGCAAAAGTTCGGGTAAACCCGCGGTTCGGAAATAGGTTTAACTAAAGATGAAAGAAGTAGTTTTGAAAGGGAATCATTCTTCATAAAAGTTGAGTCGGGTTATGGCAAATGACAGTGATTCATAAATCTGAAATTGTTCGTTCAGTTTAGTGAGTACTCTTTAAAAATAGGAATGATGAAGATAAGCTAATGGTTCAGCCAAGATTTGTCGTGTCTGATTCGTCTTTTACGTAGTGGTTTCAAAAAGATTGTTGGAAGAAACATAGAAGAGGCACAGGTTATACCATTCGAGTCCTTTACAACACGTGATATCATAAAATATAGGCTGTGATTAGGTACCTATACGAAAAATTATCATAAACTGAAACAAATTAAAAAATTCAATGTAACTATGTCCTACAAAAATATCTAATAGTATATTTTACGGAATCGAAAGAACTTATATCAAAAGTTTCATTATATTTACACATTTGACGACCGATGTGGCGCGGTGGGCGAAGGTCCGCCTGCGACGCAGGAGGTTGCGGGTTCGATTCCCGCCTCGGAACAATTGTGTGTACGATCTGCAGATATTTGTTCCGGGTGTTCTGGTCGTTTTCTATGTATAACAAAAAATATCTATCTATGTAATGTATTGTATTATGTATATCAGTTATTTAGTACCCATAACACAAGCTCTGCTTAGCTTGGGGCTAGATAATGCTGTGTGAATTGTCCAGTATTATTAATTATTATTGTTATTTATTTCACGCATTTGCAAAGGTAATTATCTAGAAATGTGTACATATACATATAAGTGAAATGGCAAATAAATAATTTTGTATTTTTTTTTTGTATTTTGTATTATACAATGAGCCCAAAGTACAAAGAACGGCCTTAATAAATTAGCTATGTGCATTAGAATGAAGTCAACAAAACCAGGAAAAGGAAAGGTATGGGATACAAGAAGGGAGGTGTATTCGGGAAAACCGCGCTTGATCTCAATGAAGAGTCTCTTTGTTTTTCCCCAAAAATAAACTTTTCCTTTGTCTTTGAACCTTTAGGCCCATGTGTGGATTGGACCATAAATCAAAGTCCCTTCAATAAATCTTGACTTCGTGAGAATTTGCTCAAGACGTTTTCTAGTATTTCAATTCTCTCGAGGAAAGTACATAGACTTACCATTACTTAGTTTGATAGGGTAAGACTTATTATACTTACTCATATATATTATAGGCAAAATATTTTTTTAACTATTCAAAAGCTTATTTCTGGTATCCCACCGCAATCTGAATTATCCACAATTTAAGTGGCTACTACTAGTACTATAGTTAAATTAGGTTTTGAAGAAAAAAATATGATCAAAAATTCTAATGCCTAACCTATAAAAATTCGACTGAAGTACATAGATTTCAGAACTGAATCATTGTCTTTATCTAACAACGGCTGAGATTTGGTAATATCCGGCTCTTTGTGAGTAAGAATGCCAACCTTTCGCTTCGAAATTAAACCATTTGTAAACGCTCAGCAGCGAGAGAGAGTAAATCAATCTATACATTGAATTAGTTGATGTTGAACGGGCGATTTCGGCAATATTTTAGAGGCGACGGCAATAGAATGAGGCATTTTGCACTCGGAGCACGTAGTGGCCTATTCATCAAGCCGCTGGGCCATTACCGGCCACGCCACCTGCACGATCCCTAGACCGTATTATGTTAGATTATTCTCGCATTTATTCACTAACCGATAGCTTGTTATGATATTGTTACCGGGATATTTTTATCCGGGAAATAATGGAGAAAGCCGAAAGTGAGGTTTGTTCGGTTTATTGATCCTTGGACAAATAATTGCTTGCTCAATTTTGTCTCCTCCTTTTGATGAATAATCTGTGAGAAATATTTTTTATTGAATCATGATGATATGGTCCCTTATATTTTTAATTTACAGTACAGTTGGATATGAACACGTGGTTGGTTACACCGTTAAATTGCAAAGAGTGTAAAGCTGGCTGGGCCAATGCAGGGCAAAGGTATACCTTTGCCCTGCATTGGCCCAGCCAGCGGCGGCTTTTTAATTACCTTTGCAAAGCATAGCATAAGGATCAAACAGGCTGTCGAAAAAGAGGCTGCGATAAATTATAAAGATCTGAAATTAATTTGGTCACATATTAGTCAAAATGAATACTAAATCTTAATCTGTTAATCCGAAATGCCACAGACAGACAAACAGATCAAACGTATAAACCTCGTTTTTGGGATCACGGGTACTAGAAACGAATAATAGAATGGAATATGGTACATAACAGGTATTCCAGATTATTCTCTTATTTCCTGTATGATCTGCCGATGACAGCTTGATATGAGTTGCTTTGTATCTGTACCCCGTTGTTTACGATGGTTATTTAGAGAACAATCTTTGCTAAATTATTGAGGTAAATTTGACTATAGGTGTTTTCGATTAGAAAGATTTTGTTACGAACTGGATAGATAGGCTCTAAGAATTAGCAAGCTGAAGTGGCAGACGGCCGGCCATATCTTGCGAAGAACCGACGGCCGCTGGGGCAAACGTGTTCTTGAGTGGAGACCACGACTCGGTAAACGTAGTGTAGGACGCCCTCCGACCAGGTGGGATGACGACCTGCGAAAGACTGCAGGTAGATGCTGGATGCGGCAAGCTGAAGACAGGGCGCTATGGCGCTCATTAGGGGAGGCCTATGTCCAGCAGTGGACTGCTATAGACATGATTATGATGATGAGATAGGCGGCATAATTAATATTATATTTGCTAATAAATTAATAATTCTGGAGAATCCACACAGTGTCAAACCCAAGCGAAATAACATAATAGTATCACCGTATTATGTACATATGTTTCATCCCGTTTTGATACCATCATTAGTCCACTGCTGGGCACAGGCCTCCCCTAATGAGCGCTCTGTTTTCAGCTTCCGCATCCAAAATGTACCTGCAGGCTTTTGCAGGTCATTATCTCATCTGGTTGAAGGGCGTCTCCGCAAACGTAGAGTAGGACTTTACGTTTGTCGAGTCGCTGACAATTTTTTTTTGACAACGCGCGGATTGAATAAGGAATGAGACGTAAAATATTACTTTGACAAGGTTTCGTCCTATCGCACGTACACTAGTTTTTGTATTTATGGAAATGTTTAAAGGTTATTTCTGTCCCATAAAAAGTAACCTATGTTTATGATTTTATTACAGTCCTAGAACTTGTATGCAAATTTCCAGCCCTGTCCTTTCAGTAGTTTTTGACTTGAAGAGGTAATCAACATCCTTGGATCTAAAAATCCAAGCCTTCATAAAATTAGAATGATTAGTGTGAAGAAAAGCTTCCAAAAATATTTGTAATCTAAAATCGAAGAAGATTTTAAGACTAAGGCCCGTAACACTACTCGCTTTGTCATCGATCTATGCTTTAACGCTTTTCTATGTCATAAGAGTTACTCCAGCATATATCAATGATAAAGCAAGCTTTCATGATACGGACTTAAAAGTCACAGTTGGAGTTATTCTCGCAGGTAGTCTTAATCCAGCATGTTGAAGCTGTAATGGCTTGACCACAGCGTGATATATACCGGTCCGTGCCGGATGCAGTGCGCCGTTCTATTACCCGCAAGATGATCTACGGCCAGGTGCATACCACGAGACGCACATCCCCTTTTGTTGGAATACTATATAATTAGTCTCAATTTCCTATTCATGTACGTACGTGTGTGTCAATGCTCTGAAGTTATTATGCTTGTCAAGTCACACATAAATTAGTTTTTGGTTATAAAATCAAGAAAATTTGTAAATCACAATCCCTCAGCTGTGACAGCAGCGTGTCTACGCTACGGAATACAATTTACTAATTTTACCGACCATAGAGAAATCTAGGGGCGGTAAATAGTATTCCGTAAAAAAGAAAAATAAGCAGTATTATTTACGGTTTCTTTCCCAAGAAAAGAATTCCACTCTCATATTCACAGAACAAAGCGTCAAGCCAATTAAAACATCTCAGACCGGCAGATTAAAATGTTAACTAACCAGTAACCGCCTTTGTAAGTACCGCCCTTGTCTTCGCGTTTACGATGCCAAGCGGTTGTTTTGCCTTCTAATGCTCACTGCGATCTTTGCGGCTGATTGTGTATCGCGTGTAGAAAAGGGGTAGAATTTAGATTATAGGAAGGTATAAACGATTTTGACTTGATTTTGGTTACGCTTTATATCACTGAAAATATAATGTGTGCCACAAAACATGTGTACTAAGCTTTCGGGAAGGGTTATTCTAGGATCCGGACGGGATCAACTTTTTACGAGTATTCTTACTTATTGGTATAATTTTAACGGATTTACATAATAATTTCATGATAAAACACTGGTTTTATCATGAAATTAGTAACGTAAAGGTAAAAGTATCGCATTTGTGAAATATTTTATAATGTTAGATAATGTATGAGTGCGTGTGCAATAACTCGAATACGAATAAAAAAACAATACAATTTAAAAAAAAAGTTGATCTCCTTGGGGTCCATAATTTCCCCATTTAGGCCCACTTGATCAACTTAAAAAAAAAATGTTTTTTATTCGTATTCGGGTTATTAGAACTATATAATATAAAAAACTAATTGCAGTTTCGTTGCGTTGGTGAAACCTCTCGACAAGGTGAAGGAGAAAGCATTCCTAATCATTTCGCATTTTTATTCACCAACACGCATAAACGTTTGATCCTTGCTGCATCTGTGTCGGGATGAAGAGGTGGCGATCTTTGTGGAATATACGAGTATATATATATACAGTAGTGGACGTCTTCCAGCTGAGATACCTCCGAACATAAATAATAATAGACAATCCACACAGCATCATCTAGCCTCAAGCTAAGCTTAGCGGGACAAATATTTGCAGAACGTAAACACAATTGCGCAGAGGCAGGAATCAACCCGACGACCTCCTGCGTAGCAAGTGGACCATTGCACCCCGCGCCATGGATGTCGTCAGGAAGCCGAACATACGTACTATAAAAAGCTTTCATCACAATATTTTTCTTCATTAAATCAAATTCAAGTGAATTTATCAAGTAGGTCTCCCATTATGGTAACGATTCATTTACATTATATTAGTTGGCCGAAAGCGGTTATTTGGAGGTTCGGCGCCCGCTGGCCTATTCATCAAAAGGCAAGGCCGAAGTTCCGTCCCACGCCAGAGAATATTCAATAGTGGTCTGAGGCACATAATCAGAAGCTGGTTTACTTAAGCGAGCTTAAATGTATGGTATATTATTATTAACATCATGGTCTTTAAGAAATTAAATCATATCCCAAAAAATTTCGGTTGTGAAAAGTGTCAACGAAATCCTTATGCACTGTTTTAAAAAAAACCTTATGTATGGTTTTTTTAAAGATGATTTATCGGGTATTTATCGCGTAGGTAAAGAAAGTTTAGAAAGTTGTATCTACGTTCTTGAAAAAATATCTACACAATTTCCCTTTATAAATTAAGACGTTTTTTGCGGATGCAAAATCTACTCATATCGGTGTAAAAAAAATATTGCGCATGGCTACGTCATAGCAGACTTGCTACGACGTAGCACTTATCTACAACAGCGTAGCACTCGTTCACTTGTTTCCTAGCATACAGCTAAGAGTCTCATATCAAGCAAAACTACGGCTGCAGAGTATGCAAAATATATTCAGCCAAAATAGCTATATTATTATGCATCCAGCTAGTTAATTTTAAGCTATAATAGAAGTTACCGCCCCGCCGCTACGCCAATTTCTCGCTCGAACTTAATCTTGTTTGCGCCGTGAAAAATAATATTATTTTTTATATTACTCAGGTTAAGTTGTAGCATGTTGTAGAGCTATAGACTCTTGATATTCAAGACTTGACGTTTTTATTTTACTAGTAGTTCGTTAATAGCTATAATTGTAATAGTTTGACCTACTTTCTGTGGTTAAAACTACTCTACAAATTAGAATAAACCACAGAAATCAGGTTTCAATGGGTGATCACATCATCATGTTAATATTTTAATTGATAATCAAGGTATTTAGTCAGAAACAAAGAAAATATTTTTTACATTCAAACTACTATACACAATAGACTTAATACTTCATATATTACAAATGTTTATGCGTAGCAGTGTTTCTGGCAAATATGGCCTTCAGTCTGCATTGTGAAAAGCTTGATATGCAAACTTCTTGCTATATACTCTTTATGCCTTAGATTTCAGGAGCTACACCGGTTAAGGTAACGTAGAGAAAGTTCGTAGGATTACCTTTTGCATTTGCATTCGATAACATTTTGCTTTACAAAATTGTTGTCGACAATACAAGTACCAAAGTTATCGAAATAGCTCTAAAAATTTGCAAGCTGAAACGGCAGTGTGCCGGCCATATCTCGCGAAGAACCGACAACCGCCAGGGGCAAACGTGTTCTTGAGTGTAGACCACGACTCGATAAACGTAGTGTAGGACGCTCTCTGATCAGGTGGGATGACGACCTGGGAAATACTGCAGATAGATGCTGGATGCGTTAGGCTGAAGACAGGGTGCTATCGCGTTCATTAGAAGAGACCTATGTTCAGTGGGCTAATATAGGCTGATGATGATGATGACGACGAATGCAAGTACCAGCTTCGCAAAATGAGATGAAATAAATACAAAACAAAATAATCTAAAAAAGCTATCAACAGAGCTGTCTTCAAAACAAGCGCTGTGCACGCACGCGCCAATCGCACAATGTTTTGCATTTACAATTTTACATGTTCATCCGCACGACCAAAAACATTCCAATTTTACATTCAACTCGTGCGAGCAACAAACGTATCTACGTTAGATACCAAATGATACTCTTCATTGTTATCACGGAAGCACTACACTATGACGAATGCAGCTATTTTTCCGGCGTTATCATGTATGCACGTCCAATTTTTATTGCTTTTTCTGCGGCAGTTACAAATCGATTTGGCTTTAAGCCAATCGCATCATTTTAATAGTTCTCCTGTGCGGGCTGACAGTACTACTCACAAATATTAACATTATCTATGTAAGCATTTAAGTTGGGCTTATGAATTATTTGCTTATGTTAGGTTTTGTAAATTTACTGTAATTTAATTATTTATAAAAATTATAATGTATTCGGTATTTAATTCGATTCACAATTGTAAATCTAAGTTAATTGGTAGAATATGGTAGAAAACGTGGCTCAGATTGCCCTACTAATAGCTACGTGTCCATCCAAAGGTTACCTGGAAGAAATCGCTCTTAGCGATAAGGCCGCCCATTGTGCATCTGTATCTTTGTTTGTTTGTTCTTTACTGTTTTTTTCTGTGTTTGATGTGCAATAAAGCGTAGGTATTTGTATTGTATGTTATGCCAAACGTTCCTTTTTGTTAAGAACTATATATTAATGCGAGGCATCCTCACGAGAGTAACTGCAAGTATTTATAACATTATAAACTTAGACATTATAACTAGATTGTAAAAATAAAATAAACAATCATTTATAAATTCCGTTTTTATTCCATATCTATTTTCAATTATTTTCTCAAACAATTAACTCAAAATCGTTTGATCTGATCTGCAAAAGTTCATAAAATACAAGCACTGACTCGTATAATTTCTATTGAATTAACTTGATTTTACCAAATTCATTTTATAAATATTTTGCGTAATATTTCCCGACCTATCTGTATCAAAATATTCATAGTTTAAATATTCAGGTACTTTCCTCCTCTACCTCTCATAGTTGGATGATAGGGAGAACCCCTGTCACGAAGGATGGATAGCCGACGAAGATGGGTCTTTTCAGAAAACGTATACAAAATCGCTTTAGACCTTCTAACTTAACTTGGTTGAGATTAACCTACAGCTTGCTACAAGCATTGACACAGAGTACTTACGCAATCAAAATTTAATAACATTCAATAGAATAACTATAGTTCGATTGTTTATAAAAAAACACAAACTTTGAATCCCTTAGTTTTAAACTGTTGTTTAAGTTTAGCGGGATAACTACTTACCCCGCTACAATAAATAAGTTTTCTGGGACCTCGGGATTCAAAAATGTTCAGGTGGAGGTACTCCTGTTTCCGCATTTGGGCTCCAGCCGGTCCTTTATGCGTGTTGTTTTGCTAGCATAGCCAGCCAAGCTCCGTCAAGAAGCACAGAATCTTCCTGTCTTCGCAGGCTTCGCGGAGCGTCCTCGGCAAGTTGAGACCTCGGGATTATCACCTATACAGCTGCAAAATAATCATCCAAATCGTCCATAAATGACGGAGAAATCGACGGACACACATACATAAAAAACTTACATACATACATATAACCGAATATACACATACCTCCTCCTTTTTTGAAGGTACTTTGTTGGGTTTCTAGTGCCGTACGTTTATCAAAGCTGTTCACGTTTGACACAGTTTAGGCTCTAAGAGTTTAGGTGTATTCAAAATACAATCTAAAAAAGCCGCTGCTTAAGAGTTAAATTTTAAAAACCCAAAGTATCAACGTCCCTATACAACCTTGAAGTACTTTATGTAAATTGTTTCAGCGCTTCGTATGTACGAAGCTCTCATCACTGCAATTGCTTCTTTTCTGTGATCCATTTTAGGATACGCAAATTAGCGAGAGTATTATCCGTAGTATGTACATCACAGCATAGAGGCAGGAATTGAATACCCTTTCCTCGTCTTTCAATTGATGTTATTGAAACCAATCGAATAGAAACCTTGTAAACTCAGAAAAGGAATCAAATTGCGTAGACAGATTAATAATAATAAGCAGCTTATTTTTAACTAATTTCTACGCTCGGTTTCGCACGCCTTGAGTTTATGGAAACGTTAAATTTAAATGATACTTCGATCCCATGGGAACTGAGTTATGAAATAAAAATGCCTATGTATTATTCTAGGTCTAGATAGCATCATCTGTAGCCTCAAGCTGAGCAGAGTTTTTTTATGGGTACTGATGTACTTATTGATATAGGTAAAATACATAGATAGATATTTTTAGACTGTCATAGATAGATATTTTTATTTATACTAGCTGTTTCTCGGGGTTTCACCGCGTTAAATTGAAATTTCACAATTCTATAATATAATATAGCCTATGTTCACCGGGGATAGTGTAGCTTCCCAAAAAAATATTGAAATCGGTACAGTAGTTTCGGAGCCTATTCAATACAAACAATCAATCAAAACTTTCCTCTTTACTTTATAATATGTATTAGTATAGATAGAAATAATCAGACCATTCGGAAAAAATATTTATAGATCATACAATATTTGCCCAAGGCGGGAAACGAACCCGCAACAATGGACTTTGGGTGTAAATAAAATTGTATGTAATGACTAATGAACCAGACCGCAACCTCCTGCGTTGCAGGTAAACTTTTGCCTGCCGCGCCACGGGAGTCGTCAATCGGGGCAATTTAATATAGTAAGCTACGAAGAATAAGGAAATTCGTGCACCACAAGCTGCTTTAAAATTAGCTAAACTGACATAGGTACGTAATTAGGCATTATAATAATCATAAAAGGAACATTAAATTAGAGGGTGAATGGGAGAGAGAATATTCTGCTTACCTTTTATTTGACTTTTATAAGAGCTTTACTTGTGTTAGCGGAATAACAAGCGTTTAACTGCCCATAAAGTGAAATTTATCACCGAGGCGACATACGAAATATCCCCGTTTCGGGTGAAGACTAGGGTATGTGCACGCCTATGGGTATTTACTTACGTGAATATATTCGTAATAAGTTTACATAACTCACAGAAACGACTGGCTTTATAGTTGCATGTTATTATTGTATTGTATGGTTTGTGATATTATTTTAACCTATGTTTCTAATCCTTCCATTATCATACTAAGATTGTTTGCGATAGTTTGGATAGATTAATGTTATTTTCTTCTTCAAGTAAGATTTACTGAATATTATCAAGCTGAAATTTTACGTAGACATCTACATACGTAAAATTTCAGCTTGATATATTCTTGATATATCATAGGGTTACATAGCCTACGCCTGGAATCTACTACTGCTAATACCTACTAATGCTACTGCTACGCTACACCGTGACTCTTAATAAAAAGACATCATGCTAGTTCCATTCTTTTTTCTGTTCTGCGGTTAAATTCATTCTGGTTAATTCATTCTTTTCACCGCTATAAATCTCTAAGAATTTACGAGATACCGAAACGTGAGCCTTGGTGACGTCACAACGCAAGAAATGAGCAAACACAGCGACATTCATGTGTTAAAACATAGGGCACCTGCTGCACTGACCTGCAGATTGCAGTATGTTCCAATAATTCTTATTTTAACCTTATGCGGAGGCTGAAAAGGAATTCGTGTGAACACTCACAACGAGAGCGTAAAAAGTCCAACGCCGGGTTTTACCGACAGATATTCATGTGTTCAGCAAGAAGTTTGACATTGACCCGTTTCATACCAGCATTCACAAGGCAAGGCGTCACATGTCTCTTGACTTTTTTGGCACTTAACTTAGGTCTAGGTTGATTCTTGATAATTGTGTTATATTATGTTTTCTATTATTTTTATCATTAGTTTAAGTACGAACACTTTATGGTTTCCCATAAAGTACGCTTTCTTTCTTGTCACAATGTTGTTAGTGTTCACACATAATTTAGCTTATTTAGATTCTATCAGTGAATACCTATTATTAGCTCTCTGTTGTCATTTTTAAGTCTATAGATATTATAGTAGCTGATGGTGTTCCGAATTAAATAAATTAAAATTAAAAATTAAAAATATTTTACGCTCGTGCGAACGACCTCTAAGGAACGGTTGGGCTGAAGTCGGGCCAACCATCCCCTTGTTAGGGAAAACCCAGTGCCAACCGTCATCCCCAAAATGCAACGATCGTTGACACTGGGTTTTACCACACCCGTAATGATGATATAATTGAGTTTTTTTTTGTATATTTAGGCACAAATAAGAGTTTTCTAGTACAAGTTGACTCGGAGCTAAATGGCGGACAGATAGACAGCAGATATGTGTTGACTACGGAACCATAAAGAGCTTAGTACGTACTCAATACGAATGAACGAGTTTTAAGATTAAAAAGAATGGAAAAGGAAATGGAACAACCAGCTTCTCAGTGCGAGACTAGTAGTTATTTGAATATATTAATTTGCAACCATCTAGCATTTTTTTATTTATCTTTGTACGAACGTTTTATATAAGGCGTTCATTTATGTAAAAGGGTATTAATTTTGTAGCTACTCAAGTTTTACCAGCTTTGTTTAGGTAACCGTTTATTAATAATTAATATGATTAATAATAAAATGTGATGTATTCGAGCTAGACTGAGCTCTAGCTCGAATACATACATCACATTTTATTCTAATTTTGATGTATACAATACTTCTGTGTATATTAGTATATGAGCGGTAAAAAATAAATAAATATAATATTTTATTGACAGTTTTGTTAAAAAACTTTAAATACACTTGTTTTTATGTAATTACAATTAATTAGTGTACTTGGTGATTTCGCTGTTCTAATTAATAATGAAATAATGTCTAAATTGTGGGCAACCCGTATTTATCATTTAAAATCTTAAATGATAAATACGGATTGCCCACAAAAAAAAAGTTTTTTTCTATCCTGCATTTGTTTTTATATGGCCGCAAAAACAGCCAGTAGTATTACTTTGTAAAGTTTCCCCCACCTCGCATAGAAAGTAAAAATTTACTGCTAAAATAGGTAGTTTATCGAAATTGTCTTGATTCAACGTGTCTCCATTAGCAATAGTTTCATAGCCATTCACAGCAGTCGATCTATGGTAATGTTGTTTGAATATGCTTGCCGTTAGACCTTTGGCACAGCATCCCAGCGTCTTTACGCCATTATTCTCTAAGGACTTGCACCTAGGGTCGCTTGAATGTCTGTTTTGACTGCGAAAGCGTTCTGTTATTGCTGACTACTATTCATTTTACGTAACACCTAACAACAAAATGTTCTCTTTATCTCTTCTTCTCTTTTGTTTCCTGTTTTTTTAATAAGTTTTCGTGTTGTCTCAATATTCTCAATTCGAAGTGCTTTATTTTTTTTGCACGTTACAGGACTTTTGGACACTTTTTTTCTTCTAAATAAGATCTCATGTTAAAAAAGTGTTTTTATAAAAACATGAAACATTTTCCACTATAAATTATCTGATATAATAAATAGGTATTAATCAATTTTGAACAATACAAGTTTCCAAAATGTTTGTTTGAATAGGATGGGTTATACCTAACTAGTTTCTGCCCTTGGTTTCATACGCGTTTCTATGAAAACGATTTAGGGTTATTTCTATACCATATATATTTATGGGATAATAAGGTGACTATGTTTTATTCCAGGCCCAGAACTACCTGAATGCAAATTTTAGTCCGGTCTATTATAGTTTTGGTGTGAAAAGGCAACAAACATACAAACATACATTTATAATATAAGTGTGATAACTGCATTTGATAACCACGTTCTGTTGGAAACATAATAAAACTTGTTAATCCTCGAGTTAGATAGTGTTTACCCACACAACGGCTTTAGGTCTAAGAAAGTAGGTACGAGCTAAAACATTATTAGCTAAAAATTTATGTGAAATTCCAATTTAAAAACGGATAAATTTTCTCGCCACCCCTATAAGACATCAGTATCATAATATAACCAGTTTGTTCTACACGATAACGCTTGGGGCAAAAGTTTGTAGGATAACTTCCTACGTATGAATTTGAGATAGCGTTTCGGTGTTTTGGGACACGGTAGACGACAACTCATTTAGTATTTAGCAATGAACTTTAGGACTAAGGCTCTTCTTTGCCCAGGCAATGAACTTAGCCAGCGACGTAATTATATTGACTTGTATTCTTCGTCATTGCTAGACGAATATTTGTATAGGACTTGGAAATAAAAAGGAGAGGGTTGAGGGTTAACAATATGATGTACCTATGTACATAAGCTACTGTTGCCAACTATTGAATTAAATATCACAAGAAGCGTATAACAGGTGTAACAAAAAGTAAGGACCAAACTTTCAGGGCTAGTATAAAATCATAAATACTTTTAAAGCACTTACGCGATCTGGACACATAATTATAGGTACCTACTATTCAACGGTAGTATAAACTAGACCGGAAAGTATAATATCATTGGCATAACTTTCCCAAGCAGTTTAATGTTATATGGTGAGAAACCTGGTTTGACCTTTGATTTCAACTCAACTGTATGATCAAAGACACTCGAAATCTGAGGGCAAAGCCTCTAGCTTAATTTACGATATAGGAACTTACACATAATATCATGAGTAAACGTTTCTCACATAACTCAACGGTACCTGTTCTAATCCATCTTGGGTTCTAGGTATGTGAAATTACAAATTCTCAGTCGGATATTATCTCCAGGTATTGGGGTAAGTAACTGCGCTGAAATTTCTCAAAGCGGATCGTAATGAAACGAACTAAAAGGTGTCTGTCTTCGTCTATCTACGTAGCAAAAGGCCGAAATGACGTTTATCCCGGGGCCAAATTCTGTTAACTAATCACTTTACTATGACCATCATCCATATATCAAAGAAACTCTAGTGCAAGTGATGTTATTTGAATGGAGAGTTTGATATAATGGTTTAAGCCTTGACTCTATCTGATATTTTTTTCATAAAATGATAAACTCTGTCCTTCAGAGACGATAGCATTGTTAGGGTGAAGCGATTTATTTAGTGAACTGAAGGCAGAGGGCGAATTCTATTAACTAATCACTGTCACTTTACAAATATATGTATGTCTGTATCTATGACAGTGTTATTATTGCAGAATCGTCCATAGATGAAAAAACTCTAGCTAGTGTGTCCGGTACTATTTGCATGGATTGATTGATAGATCAGTTTCAACTTTGAAATCGGCCGGGTGATTATGTAATTCGCGACAGGTTTGCGAGAGGCGTAAATTTAGCAATTATTGCTGTCAGACGTCAATTTTGTATTAGTTGACACCAGCTACAACGTCAACCAGCAATCGAGCACTAGGTTTCCCTCTGCCGGACAATCGGTGAACTAAAAATTGCATACTTTTCATATATCTTTCTTCAATTTGGTATTACGTAAGAGCAATACGACAGCATTAGCAACGCGATTTCAAAGAGAATATAAAGTATGACAGCGATTTGAACTGTCAATTGAGCAAAAACAACAACTGTTTATTGGAGATTGGTTGCTAGACGCTGAATTTTTTTTTTGCGGTTCCAAGATCTGTCATTCCGAGACCAAAACATTATGCTGAAGCGATTAATTTAGTGGAATTGGAGAGCAATAACAATACGTAATCAGCCTGAAAAAGCTAGTACTTATTCTCTTTGTAGTATTGCACGCGGTCTTATTCAAAGAGAGTTTGCCACAAAAAAACAACTTGAGTTACCTTAATCAGTGATAACGTTTTACAAAAGGATAAATACCTGCCAAATACCGTTGTAGGCAACTAATTTGAAAGTTATTATCTTACCCAAACAACAACTTTAATTGCAGCCCGTTTTACGGCCTATAATGCTAAAGAGATAGTAGAACCGTGGAACTATAACGGTAAAAAGGCTACAGTAAAGATAAAAAGCCTGAAATTCACGATTCGAAGATTTATGTCTGGGTCGTTTGTTTTCGCGGGTAATCTCGCTGGGAGGTGCTGCTAAACTGATTACGAGTTCAAATTAAGCTGTAAACTTGTAACGCTTAAGTTACTTGACTACTGACGCCTTATTAACATGGTCGTTTATTTTGTGTGCTGTGTAAAACCCTCATAAAACGTTTAGTTGGTTGTTTATATGTTTTATTTGTGCGAAAAATTAAGTAAAACCTTGCTTGTTATTACTAGTTCGTTTCATATCTTCACTTTAATATCAATGTTCGGACGACTTCTGTGGCGCAGTGGGTCGCCTGTGGCGTAGGCGGTGGCGGGTTCGATTCCTGCCTCGGGACAAAATTTTTGCGATCTGTTATGAATGTATTGTATTGTGTATATCTTAATTTAAATAAGTATGTTTTAGTGACAGCAAAAACTAATTAGTCCAGGTTCCCGTTTTCCGGAATGTACCGGTAACTCTAAAAGATCAACTGGAGCTCCTCGGTGACACTCTCACACCAACTTTGTACGTTGGAATTCATTGAGTCGAGGGCTAAAACAGCTGCCATGAAGTTACGAATCCTAAAAGTTAAGGTTAAGCGATACTTCACACTATACAAGCACAGGTACCAGACCACCTACGAGACATCACCCCGAAGAAAATCCAACAGTGCGTAGCAGCTGCAAGGGTAAGTGGCGAATTATAAACGCTGCAGCTTCAGACCTGAACGAATAAAGGCGATCGCAATAGGCCTACCATAACTAAAAAGCTAAAAAAGTACATGTAAGGTCTGGTTTAGAGTATTGCTGCCATGTTTGAACAGCTTGGCCAAGTAACAGCTTGTAGCCTATAGCTTATCTACTCGATAGAACTAATAGCCTTCAGAATCATTGACGGGCAGTACCTTGCAGAGACTAAGGTCCTAAGTGTCGGGCAAGGTTGCCTATCTCTCTACGGCTAATAGGATATACGCCCTTTTTGGCCAGCAGGCTAGCACGGTAGCCATGTATTATTATAGTTTTTGTTTTTATTTATGTTTTTTTAATACTGTGTACTGTGGTTTACTTATGTGTGCTTTAATTGTGTAGCCTGTTTTTTTTTGGCCAAATAAAACAATTATTTCTTTCTTTATTTCTTTCTTTCTATTTATTTAATCAGTACGTTTTGTTAAGCGTAAACACACATACAATTAACAAAGCCGAAAAATAACCCAAAACAAAATGCGTGTCAAAAAGTTGCGTTATATCTTGTGCCTACAAACTTGACTGTTAACATTATTTAAAGGCGATTCAGCTAGATTTTTCTTAGCTGCGTTGACCGGAAAGGCAAAAAATATATTTAATATTTACTGAACGTGTACAGGAAATATAAAAGCTTTTAACTATTCTGTTTGTACACACAAACACATTCTAGAAACGTACCTACATAAACCTAAATTCGCGCGTCTGTAGGCGGCTTTAGGTTTTCTAATAAAATCGTATTTATTTGTAACAATGGACCGTCTTATTGTTCGCTCCGGGACGTTTGTCGCAAGTTCCGCAGACTTGCACATTCCTCAATGAAATTGCGTATAAAGCAAATTTATTAAGAAGAAAATTATAAATTTAAATTGTATTTTCATTACCCAAACATTATAAATAAAGCCGGACAATTCACACAGCATTATCTATCCTCAAGGTGAGCAGAACTTGTGTTATGGGTTAGATATTTTAGCTAGATATTATATTTTTATCATACATAGAAAACGACCATAACACCCTGAACATCTGCAGATCGTACAAACATTTGTCCCAAGGCGGAAATTGAACCCACAACCGCCTGCGTCGCAGACCTTTGCCCACCGCACTACAAAGGTCGTCAAAATGCAAGAGTTTGGATGTTTGTATAGATAAGATCAAGTAGTTCTAGACCTGGATTAACTAACTTTTATGTGATAAGGCTAGGCTGACTACTACAAAACGCGGGCGAAGCAGCAAGCAGAAGCTAAATCAATACATATCTACAGAGCTATTGGTACCTGACATGTATTAGACATATAAGAGATGAACATGCTAGTGGTTTCTTTTCACTTCTTCCACTAGTGGACAAAAAATTGAAGTGAACAGTAAAATAATTTTATTTGATAATAATTAATAGATAAAATATGACTTATCTAAGTGCTTATTTTGTAAGCCTAAAGAAATAAATGATTTTTTACTTTACTTTACTTACTTTGACAAAATCGTATTGATGCATGCTCCCAGTGATATTTTTCTCAACCGTATATCAAGTTTCACAACCTGCGTAAACGAATTCCTAATAAATAAATATTAACAATACATGCCATCATATGCCTTCCTGAATTTATCTCAAACAATATAAATCAATTTTATTTTTAATAAATACAGGTAGTTCCAGGCTCGGAATAAAACCTAGGCTACTTTCTATTCCATAAATCAGTTCCCATGGGATAGAAATAACAACGTGTGCGAAGCCGTGGGTAGAAACTAGTTACTCATAAAATTATAAGCTCCTTTAACATTCAACTAACTCTTTTATGCTCCAAATAAAGGCGATTTAGTGTAAAACTGTGCAAACTTTTAGATAGCTCATTCCCTATAATTGGTTACTCCTAGCGTTATTGTTACTAGAGCACTACAATTACAACATAAGGTTGTAAAATAAAGGAGAATGTAATACGACCATTAGGTTTAGTACTTAAACGCATTGGTGAAAAAACTAATCTAGAAGTGAAACTCCGGAAGTACGTACCTAAACTCAAGCTATTCTCAATGTACAATGTTTGTAAATAACTCACAATCCAACTATTTTTGGCGCCGAGTTTGAAAAATAATTGTCAGGAGTATGCATATTAGGAAATAGCTTAAATCGATAAGTTGTACAAATTGTGACCAAAGATTTATTTAGATATATCTACTTATATTTGCTAATTTTTGACATAGCGCGCAACGTAGTAAGTTAGGTTGCCCTTTGGCTATCTACATTGTATGCCATTGCACGCGGTTTAGGCATGCCCTACACCATACCATTTCATAAGTTACTTATCGTTCGTAATTTTTAGTTTTGTTGTGTCGCATTATAAAATAATCTAACGTAAGTTTATCCAATGTTTATTCAATATAAAGAATAAATAACAACTACAATGCTAATCATCCTCACCACAACACTCTGCTAATTCAAAGCATAAATACAACATAGTTATAATACTAGTAAGTTGCTATCCGTAGATAGAAAATAAAGCAGAGCGATGCGAAAATTATTATCTTAAGTAGGTTACAAGCTCACCTACCTTCAAGGCTTAATTTCACAAACGAATTTCATTTCTATGTTTATTTAGGTAATTATCCACAGTAATAGTTCGAGAAGCGTTTTCAGATAAGCACTCGGGTTCTTCGCGTAAAGTGTCCATTTGAGTAGAGACCCCGCTTCCGAAGGGCCGATGTTATTGTCTCTAGGAATTTATTAACTAGTCCTATTGTCCCTTCATAGTGTTTGTATATTCAGCGTAATTGGTTTCATTCTGCGATACCCAACCTTATCTGACTCGTGTTATTATGTAGGTATAATTAAAAGGTATGTAGTGTAGTGTATGTAGGTATAATTATAATTAAAAGTGGGTATAATTAAAGGCTTTCTAATTTGGGACCGTTTATTTGCTACGGCTGAAAAGAAAATGTACATAACAAGACGATGTAGTCTGGTATTTGGTATCTATAACACAACTATGTTTTTTGGGGCTAAATGATTTTGTGTGTAGTCTTCTTTGTATAACTTTGTCTCTCTGCTAATAAGGTTTGCTGGAAGAGAACTCTTCTTAGGGTTAAGCTCACCTTTGTCATTAATTTTCTTGTTTAATGTTTTATTATTGTATATTTTATCGTGCAAGAAATAATATATTAATTTAATTCATCTATATTTATTTACTTCCAAGCAGCGTTCATAAGATTGAAGATCGTGTAGGACTGGTGAAATAACTGAAAAAAAAACAAGAAATAATACAATTTGGTTAAGCCTAGAAAAGGTAAAGCAAGTTACGAAAGGTAAGGTAACTAAATAAGCTAAAAGATTGTAAAAAGGTTGAAACATCGTGGTTAGTTTTGACCAAATCATCGTCATCGTTTGTTTGGCTTGATTTTACGGGTTATTCCCAAAGTCTCACGTGAGACGTGTCCATTCCTAACGTATTTCAAAAAGTATTTCCAACGTCATCGTATCAAAACGCATCTTTGGCCAATACATCTTGTTGTATTCTATTAAGTATATCAGTCATCTAGTACCCATAACACAAACTTTGCTAGCTTGGGGCTAGATGATGATATGTGAATTGTCCAGCATTATTTAAATCGGCCGATCACAGTCAAAACCGTTATCTAACATTTCCACTCAAGTTTTAATCGTTACATGATGTTTTATGTTTAGTTTTATTAAACTCGATTTATCCTACCTAATCAATTACCACTTCATCAGCGGTAACGCGTTAAATCAGATCCGAATCCGGAAATAGCTTAGGCACTTATCAGGTCTCTGGTCCAAATCTAGGCACTTTTCAGACCGCGCCCTGCTGTCTAGTCGCGCTGCTCTGGCATCACTCTGATTCGAATCAGACATAGTGTTCATACAAATAGTAGCCCTCCAGTGTTGGCGCGACCGTCATTTGTTCCCCGTATGCTGTCGACAAATCTGTCTCAGCATACGATAAACAAAAGACGGTCGTCAGCATAACCACTTTTATGAAAAAAAGATGATCGCGACATTAGAATTAGAACAAGGCTTGCCATGACTCAGCCATAGGATGCTTACATCAGCGAGTGCGTTCAAACTGACGGTTTGAAACAGGCTCCGAATCACGATGGGTCGCTGGGCTCGCATGAGTATGAACCTTACAGTGTTTCTAGTTCTATGGTCATACATCTTCTCCCAACCACATGTGTACATGGCCGTACGGAATTTTTCACCCTGAAAACACGAGACGGTGTAATAAATTAATGTTGCAACTAAAATTAGAGAATAGGACATTCAAAACGCATAGGTCTCCGGTCATATAAAGTCTTTTTTTATAAATGAAAACTATTTTATTGGTATGCTGCTGGCAATTAACCTATTATTAAACTTTTTTGAGATTTTTTTGAAGCTTGGTGTAACCGACCTACTTATACAAAGGAATTGAGAATGAAATCATCTCCAATACTGTCCTGCTCAATTTGGATTCAAACTGAGCAGGACTCAATCCCAATGGACATTATAAGTACGCAGATACTTTATTTAAATTTGACGTTTCATTTCTCCGCTGAAATGGACCCTGACCAACTTTACGGAATATCTGTAAGATTTCCCTTCCCATACAACCTCAACTTTGTGTGAAAAGGCGAGACATATGATTTTGCGTTCATAAGAGCGGGACAGGGCATTGCAACGCAAGTTCAAAAATCAAGTTTTAGCTTATTACCTATTAATTAGGACATTATTTGAAAAAACCGAAACATATAACATTTTTATTTATACTTAATTCTATTACCACGCTTATTGTCAAGATCTGAACTTCTGTATTTATTGAGAAATTTAGGTTTTAGTAAAAATTTAGAGGTAACTTTGCGATTTTTTTCTGTCGAGAAAATTTTATGGAATCGTGTTTTCGAAACACATGATCGATAGATTAAGTCCTGAACTTTACCATATATCAATTTCAAAGTTAAATATTCAGTAGTTTAGACGATATGGACATCCGGCGGAGTTGAAAATTAGCAGTTTGAGGTATTATACACTCTTAATGCGACAAATTTAAAACAGAACAGTTGCTATTTCTATTTCTATTCTATTTGTATTTAATTTATATCATTTTCCATCATAATTACTTACTTTTTCCATAAGAAGTTCGCTGTAGAAGCAAGGTGAGCTGCTAAGCATACATCCTCCAATGATAAACGTTATGAACTCCATACTGACTTCTCCATTCCTCAGGGACTGAAATATATCATGATTAATTAATAACTTTATCGGAGCGTCTAGTCGATGCGACGGGTGACCCGAGAGTTTGTAACTATCTGGTACATCGCATCAGCATTGCGGGGCAATGCAGCCCAGTTTCTTGAAGACATTTCCGATTGGTATTATATGTATATGGATGAGTTAAATTACCTCTGCTGTTAGCTCAGCTGTTTGAATTTCAAATACCATTTCTAATTTATTTCCATTTTTCTATAGTATTTTTTTCTTAATAAATTAACTTATTTTGTATAGGCTGTTATTTATCAAAATAATAGAAAGTCATAACGGGCTATTGACCGTGATTTGATTTTTGATTTACCCAATATTTCAAATCATGGTAACATTATAAATTAATTACATTTCATTATCCCAAACAAACAAAAAAAAAACGTGTTCTTGAGTGGAGATCACGACTCGGACACCCTCCGACCAGGTGGGATGACGACCTGCGAAAGACTGCAGGTAGATGCTGGATGCGGCAAGCTGAAGACAGGGCGCTATGGCGCTCATTGGGGGAGGCCTATGTCCAGCAGTGGACTGATTTAGGCTGATGATGATGATGATGATGATGATCCCAATAAATTACTTTTATGTTAATAACCATGATAGTTTAAAAAGTTTTAATATAATTGAGATTGGTCAAACGAGTGTTACCTCCAGAATTTCGTAAATTGTGATCGGTAATATTATCGTTGTAGCTTTCAGACTCAATTCATAAGCCACTCTAAAGCATAAGTTAGCTCTCTCCACAAAACTGCAACAATATTTTAAAATTCAACAATCACACTGTAGTAAATAATACAAATTATTACATAAACGCAATCTCATTGTTGTTAAAAATAAATAACTCACTCGTAAATGTACTGCAAACGATTTATGATATCCTTCAATATTTCTAGATTCCTTTTATTGTCGTCTTTCATGAACAGCAGCTCAGTTCTCTGTATAGTGACTTCAAGTTGTCCGCAAGCATGTAGCATAAAGGTCATGCCAAGAGGCACACAGCCAGCCATCATTACCGCCGAGTAAGTGCCGTAAAATAGAAGTATCATATAAAGAACAATGAAAACTATTAAATTATTCTTTTTTTCGTCAATAAAACTAGGATAAACGAGATCGTAAAATTGAATCAGGTGAAAATTCCCATCGATTACAAAATAATACATGACTAAACCAATGTTTTTGAGTAGAAATAGACCAAGTGCCGTAAGCGTTATGTACATCCAGGTTTTGCAGACACCCGCGCCTTCTCTAGCATATTTTCGTATTATTTCAAGTTCGTTCTCAGAAAGATCGTTAGCACGGATGTAATCATCTTTCATGTTATTCATCAGCTCCATCAGATGCGGTTGTTTCCACAACATGGTGCAATACTCGAGCGAAACCACTGCGAATAGAACGGCTAGAGTCCCGTTCTTGCAAGTCTCAGAAAAATCGCTGTCCTTCAGGTTCAAAACTATGTTGTACATTATTATTAAGAACACAGTTGAACTAAGACCGTGGATTATGATGAACTGCATCACCCATTTAAGATCCCGTTTGACTTCTGGGTGCGCGCGTGTAATCCGCATTGCCAGGGAAGGTATTTTAAATATTTCTTCGTAGTTTAACTCCATGACTTTGAACGATAGCAACAAAGCGCAGTCTGATATTTGAAGCCATAAAAGAGTTGAATTTTTACTCGGACGGAACATGTGTTTTAAGGGCAAGTCTTTGTTTTGATTTGCTACAATTTTTAACGGATTTTTTTGATGCAGTTTTTTTAAATATATAGTGTTATTCAAGAGGAAGGATTATAAACTATTTGACACATAGATTCCCACGTGGGCGAAGCTACGGGGCGCAGCTAGTGTACAAAAATCCTATGTAAATGATTCTGCTTAACCATAAACCTTGTGGCATAAACCGAGTGGGTAATCAAGTTCTTTCTAATCATCAACAAATTGAAAGTACAGAATTGCCCCCTACAATGCCTTCAAAGAAGACTAGTTAGATTATAGACAGCTTGCCAACTAAGGAAACTACTGGCCTGTGCCTATAATTTTTCGTTTGTTTATGGTCAATGTTTTTGTTTATTTGGTTACTTTCGTAAAATGTATTCTGTTGTAATTCAGTCCTTTCAAATATCTGTTAAATACGTACTCAATGGATGTCTTAAGTTTATAATCTCACTAGAATCTAATAATTATTTAAGAAAAACTTCAAACTAGAGAGATGATGGCTAAGGCGGCATTGAGACGCGCGCTTGAGTCTATTTAGCCAAGTGAAACGAGGACGCAATAGCAGTGAGTAGAAATGAGGTTTATGTTTCCCTAATAGAGTGATGTTGGGTTCTGACGACAATTTTATAATGATAATCAACTATCACAGATTCTGTTTGATAACTCAACTTTCGTACGGCCCGTGCGGGGTCGCTATTGTATGAAATTGGTGACTCACCGCGGCGACAAGGAAACGCCTTGAAATAAAACTTTTTATCAGCCCGCAAATTAAAAGCGTTTTAAAATATTTTATCAATAGTCTTCTACATGAAATAAAGGGTTCTTTAGTGTTTGGAACTGCGCCATAAGAACAAAGAACCGGTGGCTTTTGTAGCGGCCGGAACAAGGCTTTATTAGAACCCCTCTTTGCACCTTCCACCTGCCGCTTACTCCGAAACTCATTCGATATATCTTTCGGAGCTTCCTGTATCGATCACCATTCTTTTCTTGCGGAACCTTTGATCTTTTATAAGCATTCAGCATTGTTTAATTTTAGCAGAATTAAGCTTATATAGCTATATATATGTATATATATATATATATATATATATTAAGCTAAGAATTAAGAAGGTACATTCTTAATACAAGTAGAGATCTAGGCAGATAACAAGGTATACCTACGCATTATGAACAACTAATAAAGAAGTCAACATGGTTTCATTTCTTTTCTAGGCCTTGAAACGATATACGATTTATTTTCCTTGAAATCATTTCCTTTTCCATATTATACGTCGACGATATATTTCAAAGGCCCAGACTCGCTTGAAATATTGGTCTGTCGCTTTAGGGATGAAAATAAAAATATTAGATTTGTAAAGTAATAGCGTTCTTGTGCCCTCGTTAAATCCTATGCCTGCAATTAAGGACGGTGCTTCTGAAACACAGCTTAAACGCATTTGGTTGATCCACTCCATATTTTAAAATAGCCTATATTCTACTGACCTTGCTAATAACATTTAAATATCGGTGAACATGTGAACCTATTCATAGTATCCCTTGGCTGTCAAAGTCATAAAGAACGATTGTGTTGACTCAACCAGCAACGGACGGGACGGACCATGACGTTTGCAAGGTTAGATAGAAGAAATTTAAGTGACTAAATAATCATCATCATCATCATCCTCATCAGCCTATAGCAGTCCACTGCTGGACATAGGCCCCAATGAGCGGCATAGTCTTCAGCTTGCCTAAAAGCTTAGCTAGCTTGACTAAATAATTTCGTTGGTCACTGTGTTGTGTAGCCAGGTGTAACAAGGTGATTAGAACTCAAAAAAATATTCAGCTCGAGTTAATTCTTTGTCTGTTTCTAACAACACACTATTATTATAAATGCGAAAGTTTGGATGTTAAGATGGATGGACGTTTGTTACTTCTTCATGCCAAAACTACGGAACAGATAGGGCTGAAATTTTTCATACAGGTATCTATAGGCCTGCAATAAAATATAGGATGGAATAAACATACTTTTAATCCGATAAATAAGTTCCCATGGGATAAAAATAACCTTAAAACATTTGCATAGAAACAACGCGTGCGAAGCCGTGGGCAGAAACTAGAGTCAAAATAATATCTTATCTACCTTTTCATTTTACAGAAACCTACTAACACCTCATCATCAGCCTATATCAGTCCACTGCTGGACATAGGCCTCCCCCAATGAGCACCATTGCGCCCTGTCTTCAGCTTGACGCATCCAGCATCTACCTGCAGTCTTTCGCAAGTCGTCATCCCACCTGGTCGGAGGGCATCCTACACTACGTTTACCGAGTCGTGGTCTCCACTCAAGAACACGTTTGCCCCAGCGGCCGTCGGTTCTTCGCGAAATATGGCCGGCCCACTGCCACTTCAGCTTGCTAATTCTTTGAGCTATGTCGATAACCTTGGTTCTCTGTCGCATGTATTCGTTGCGAATCCTATCCTTCAGAGAAACTCCTACAACACCTATTTACAATGAATAAGGTAGTTTTGAAAAAAGCAATTTGTAGGACACAGCTTATGACTTTGAAAGCGACTGCTTTTGCTGTATTATTTTCGGCTGTCTTGTCTGAGCGGAACGGTAAACTGATTATACTTAAAATGAAGCTGTAACACCCAGCATTATTTACCTCATTTGCATAAATAAATGTTATTGCCGAGAAGTGTTTGTTTCCATTACGAAGACTTCAAACGTTGACTGTGGAATTCAATTTAAAAGCTTTTTTAAGCTCAGCATAAATCCTGCTTGTTAGAGTATACTAGGAATATTTTGAGAATATCAGATGATTTGATAATGTACCTAAGAGTTGCTCAGCGAGTTAAGGGGACATAGAGGACGGGTTTTGCTCATCAAAAACTAACAAAGTAAAGGTTTCTTGACCACTTCTTTTCCTTACTAAGGTAAGGGTAGGGTTATATTGTATTGAACAATTCTGACGCGTTCAAGAGTACTGTAATCACTAAAGGAATTAAAGGACTGTGAGGTTTTAGTTTAAGAGAGCCTCTACGTGATAAAGTATGCTGTACAGAAATCCGTAGTAGTAAGTACAACAACATAGCTCTCAGGATTAGCAAACTGAAATTGCAGTAGGCAGGCAAGCGTATGGCTTACAGGACTGATAAGCGCTGGGGAGTAAATGTTCTTGGAAGGTGACTGCTATTCAAAGCAAAAAGACTATCCACTCGATGGACCGCCGACAATGTAGCGGTCGATCAAGGAGTCGGTGGGTGAAGGCGTCTCAGGACCGCTCTTTGTGACGCCATATGAGGCCTATATCCAGCAGTGGACCATTCTGGGTGGATATGATGATCAAGATATTGTAGTTAAAGTGATGATATAGTCAAATCCATAGCATGTACCTACCGCATGCCAACATATCAAAGACAGCTTAACCTCCCTACGTAGATACAGAGTGGGTATATATACATGTCCACTAGACCCGCTGAATTAATTGGATTCGCAAAGCATTTAATCCGGGTTTTGTTGACATGTTAACAACACGTTATATGTAATCTGCCATTAAAACCACGTAATTGTTTAATTGTGAAATTTTAAACACCTGCTACGCGCCAATAAGTGACCGTAACGTAAAAGAGCCGAAAAGCACTTTTACAATATACGTCACGAACATCATATTAGCTCATAGACGTCCATTGCTGGATATAGGGCTCCCTCGTACGACGACGCCACAAAGAGCGGTCCTGAGACTCCGTAAAATAATTCATCTTATTTCCATAGGTACTACATTTTCAACAATACCTACTTGATTTGTTTAGTTTTGTTCCTTATTATGCTTGTATTAGGCCACCTTGCGCACCACGGTCTCCACGGAAGACCAGCGCTATGGTACGATCTGCTCTACCATAGCACATGCTGAGTGGAGACCGATTTTGTCAGTTTCTGTCTTCTGTTAATCTAAGTTGAATTTATAAGAGTCTCTGTTCTGACAAAATAAAAATCTTTTTACTTTTACTTGTAATTTTTTATTTGGATTTTTGACATACTGTTAGTTTATGCTAGACCGCGTACCTTTTTCCAAGGACTCGTCGTTGAAATTTGTAGGGTATCGTCGTGCCGGACAATGTGTACGCTTTCTAATAATCCGCTTAGCAAGCAGAAGTGCGGTTTTCGCATTACACCCATTTGTTATGGCGTGTACCGCGTTGGGCCACTAACGATGTTATAAGCGTCATTTGGTGCTAACTCAGCGCTTACCGTGTAAAACATTATCTGGTTCCAAATAAAGCATTTGTAATGGGTTCGGATTGTTTATATTATTGTTTTGCTGATGGTCAGAATTTCAATTTCATATGGGTAATTAACCAGATTCGATTTATTGATAGTTTACATAAATTAATCGGCGCACAGGAATAAATCAATTTATTAGGCAGGGATAAAATATTGTAAAAGCGAAATTTGTGATATAACCTCTGAAACAAATGAAAAAACATAAAATGAATTACTATAGTATAAATAAATATAAAGACTCAACAATATATACGTATATTAAACTGTAATATCTACATTGTTTTTAAATATAAGTACTATATAAACATCCAATGAATTCCTAAAGAACCTTCTCCCACACCCACTGTTAATACAGGGCACATCCATTTGAAGTTTAGGTTCAAATATCCCCCCGCCCCCCTTAATCTAGATAATGATCATTGAATGGAGGGGGGTAGGTGAATTTTCAATCTACAAATCTGATAATATATATATAAAATATGACTTGTCTAAGTGCTTATTTTGTAAGCCTAAAGAAATAAATGATTTTTTACTTTACTTTAATCACCCTGTATAGGGTACCTAGTTTTATTCCAGAAAAAGGCGAGCGAGGCCGCTGGCTTATGCTAGTTAGAAATGAGTTGTAAATCCAGGCTAAGCTAAAAGCCGAATAAGTATTTCCGGACGTTTGACTTGCAAAAGAAGCGATCTTCAGAAAGTTAAACTGGACTCACTTATAAAAGCTCTTAGGGAAGTTAATTATCTACCGGAACTCGTTTCGCGAAATGACTAGATGCTGACTACAGCATACCTGCTTGACAAATATAAATTATTCCTTAGATTTATACTAGTTTGTTACGAGAAGTGACAAAAATAGGATTTTTTGGTTAAAATCTTGTAGTCGAGGATAAAAACAATATGCTGGACAATTCACGCAACATCATCTAGTTAGACAACGACAAGACAGCGTGCATAATACGATTTAATGACATTTTAATTCGACTTGTCGGTTAAAATTATTTGTTGGGTTCGTATCTGCAGATATTTGTTTTGGGTGTTATAGTCGTTTTCTATCTATAATGAAAAGTATCTAAGTAATTTATCGAATTATGTATACCAGTTATTTAGTATACAATGCTGTATAAATTGACTTACATAATTTATTTATTTTAACTTACAATTATATAAATTTCCTCGAAATCAAAGCCGTTACTAGAAGGCAGATTTCCCAGAATACTGACAGCATTGCCACGTAGAATAGGTAATGCCTTGACCGAAATAGAAATAAATAAATTTCCAACACTGCTAAACTTTCTGGAAAGCCATTTTCGGTAGTTATAATAGAGTCCACGCAAGTGAGTTTGTCTGTTGGTATGGAAATGCAACTATGCATTGCATTCTAAGTGGCTGTGCAATGGTAGCTGCAATTAGGTACGTCCGAATTTTATTATTTTGTTTTCGGTTTTCTTTTATAACAGTGAGTAGGAATTGGATTTTCAAAACTCGCGCATAAACCTTTTTATTTATCATATCTTCATTATCATATCTTGAATCATACCTAGTTACTTATTTTACCTACCTCGACGTAGTGTATTGACATATTTACTATCTATTTATTTATTTTATAGTATATTTAGGATATTTTTAGGTTGATGTTGGGATTGCCTCGTTTCTGCAGTGCATCAGGGAAGTTTGAATATGAGACGGATGGGTTTGCAGCCAATCTTTGTAAAAAAAAAGCATCCCTGATGCGCAGAGTACGTGAAAGCCGCAACACCTCTCACTCTCCGCACTAAACAATACCACGTGGTAGAGGTGATCCTGCTAGAATAGTTGCTATAACTATAACGTATTGTTTAGTGCGGAGAGTAATCTAACTTAATTAGAATATTCATTAGAATTATTATGTAGTTAGTTGTTCAGGAATATAACTAACCATAATTATAAGTTCTCTCTGTTTATATGTACTAACAAATTATGGATCCCTTTGTAGTCCGAAATAAAAGATTTTATTTTTATTTTGACGGAACAAAAGGCCACAATAGACGTTTTTTATTCAATTATGTGCCTGACACCGCATACAGGACGTAGTACTGTAGTTTCCACAGCGTCCTGCATTATGATCAAGAGACAACGGCTTAACAAGGAACTACACAAATCCCATACAAAACTGAGGCGTCACGATTTCGTCAAACCGATCTGAAGGCTCAGTTGAATATGCAAGCCTCGCAAGCGCTTAGGCTACTGGCGAAGTTAAATCACAGCTCCATAATCCCAGCCTCCAGCTGTTTCCTCCTCCCCACGTAAGCTAATGTGTCAGCGAGCTAAATTCGAATTAGCATTAGTTAATCGACTTTAGAGATCCGAACTCTACGTGCTAAGCGGTTCGGCTAAACTGTTATTAATCATCATTTGAAGTGGGGAAAATAACACTGATGTTTTGTTTTATTTTTTGTGGATGATATATCTGTGTTATGAATTCTGAGTGATATTGATATCACACGAAAGTTTGTATGAATGGATGGTCTTACGTTTGTTATTTCTTCATGCCAAAACTAGGGACCGGATCGGGAAATAAAATAAATTTATTATAGATGTATAGGGCTCCACTCTGTGGTGGGCAAAGACCACCACAGAATGGAGCCCACCCAACGCTAAGAGGCGACGTGGAAGGCCCAGGATGAGATGGCGTGACGAGCTCTAGGCACATCTTCCATCATGGCCTGTTGCAGCGTTGGATCGCGAGGAGTGGAAGGAGAAAAGGGAGGCCTTTGCCCAGCAGTGGGACAATAATGACTCCAAATAATAATAATAAATAATAACTAACACAGAGGCTCCCTTTGTCATAAGTCATGCATGAGATAGCAATAACCTTTAAATATTTCCAAAGAAAAACGCATGTAAAGCTGCGGGCAGCAAACTAGTTGTATATAATTTCAATAAGTTCAGTTTGAAGAACATTTGCCTCATCTGACATTTTACAGTAAAATGAAAATCACCGTTCTCAGTAACCACTGCGAGTACAAAAGTGTAATCTGAGTAGATTGTACTTTCAAGTCAAATCTGAGTAGAGAATACGAGTACGTTTCTTTATGAAATATCTCAGGCACTTCCTCAGCATCCAATCTAGAAGGAGATTAATGAAAGTCACACGAAATAAGGAAAAAGCGACAACTATCCATTCCGGAACCTACACCTAGCGCCCTCTGAAGTGGTAATTGATTGTTACTTGTCAACAATAAGGTCACGGCCGCAGTGCAAGATGGTTGGTTAGCGGATAGGTTGGCGCCAGAACACCCAGAACTGCAGATCGTACACACAATTATCCAGAGGCGGGTATTAAAATGGCCAATTTGCAAACGTCTGGGTCAGCTAAGGCGTGTAGCGATGTGGTGTTACTTTTCTGGTTTTTATCTCGATTGACGCCTAGCCTGGCTGTCAAAAATTCTTTATCAATCAATAGATACACATTGGCTTTAGTACAACTAGTCAAAGTAACTAAACCAACTGACTTAGCTTGGGGCTAGATTATGCTGTATACGTAGTCCAGCATTATTTATTTACAGTGAGACCGCCGTGCCGTTGCCTAAGGACTTGTTTTTCTTTACAGTGGCCTTAAAAATAAAAGTAGAACCTATATTCGAATTTCTTTGGTCCGTCGGTCTTTGATGCCTGTTGAGTGTTTAAGTGAGTGCTTAAGATAAGGGCGCGTTCTTGGATCACTCGCCAAGGTCTGTCGCGATTAATTCCATTGCTTTTAGGGTTCCGTAAAAGTGCCAATGAGGTATTATGAGTACAAAGAATAATCACAAGTAGTCTGCCACAAACTCTGGTAAGTTACCTAGTTAACTATGCGCCTCAATTCCTTGTATTAGATCAGGTCATAACTATATTTTGTTGTAAAGAGCACACGGTATTCTGAGAATGTTTGAGGTTACACAGCTCAATGCTGGGTTGCCTTTACGGATTCTATACTCTATACAATAAATACACTAAAAGATATGGAGAAGGTTGTTTTAAGTTCGATTTCGGCGATTCTGGTAAAATATGATAGAAAGATAGGCCTGGATCATAAAGATTTTGTGTTAATAATGAGCGGGTAATTAGTGATTAAACTTTTCAAAACGATGTTAAACTTAAACTTGCAAATTAACAAAAAATCTTCATCATTGTGGGAACGAACCTACAAATACGAGCCCGTGTCGCCCTTGACCGGTTTTTATTCTTAGATGTTTAATAGTACTCGAGTCTACCTTCGCAAAGTCTGCTACACAAGATTCCAAGTGTCTTTAAAAGTGTGATCAAAGTTAGGTAACTAGGCAGCACCTAAGTTATTTTAAGATTAAATTTGTCTTAACCATGAACATAACTTCATAAGCGTTAGAAACAAAGTCTTTGATCATTAGCCAAGCAAAGTTTGTTATACCAATTCATTTTGGCAAGTTCATTGAGAATTACCTACAAAGGAATAAGTTACAGAAATCAGTTGAATATGGCGTTCTAGTTTGTAGGACTTTATCCAGCTTAGTTATTTGCAAACGTCGAATAAGTGGTTCCTACTGTATATTTAGTACTGCTAACTTTGTTTGTGCTTTCTAGAATCACAACTTGTGGCAACTTTATGTTTATTTGCGTTAATTTTCTTTTGTTAAAGTTACATATTTTAAATAAATGATTTTATTAAGTTTAAGTACATATAGAAAAGATCTTTAACACAGGGTTATTATAGAATCATTATATATCATTTCACTTTTGAATAACTAAACTATACAGCTAAATCTCTCCCTATATTTAAACATGGTCTATGAACACTTTTTTTCTTCGACCTCAAATAGTTAATACTTTATGTATTATAGTGTCTATAATCAGTATTTATTTCCATTAACGTTTATACAAGTATTTATGTATTTATTGTATATAATTTATATTTACATTAGTCTATAATACGCAACCTTCTATACCTATACTATAGCTACGTGTCCATCCAAAGGTTGCCTGGAAGAAATCGCTCTTAGCGATAAGGCCGCCCATTGTGCATCTGTATCTTTGTTTGTTTGTTCTTTACTGTTTTTTTTCTGTGTTTGATGTGCAATAAAGTGTATTTGTATTGTATTGTATGTCGGAACGGAGTTCATTTAAGAGAGAATCAAGTAGAATCATCTGTATTAACCATGTTAAAGGGCGCAGAGTTACACCCCGGTTTAGAAAGTTCCACTTAGTAACTTTCCGGTTTACGAATAGCAACTCTGGGTTAAGCTAAGGTTCCAGTGAAACACGGTTTTTTAATAATTACAAATTTAATAAATGGCCACGTGAGGTGGAAAGAAATACAAAAGGTGCAAAAGAGATTTTACTAAAAATAATACAGAATAAAATGGAAAGAAATACAACTGGGATAAATTGTAGATTGACTAAAATGATTAGTCGATTGAAATAATCGATTTGAAGTCAATAAAAAATAATAATTAACGTATGTAATAAAGTAGGTAGGTATGTAACCAGTTACGTTACAACCTACATATTATATTACTGAAAATGAAGTTTTTATTTCTTTAAGCTTACAAATAAGCTCTTAGACAGGTCATATTTTATAGTTCACTTCAATTTTTTGTCCACCAGTGGAAGAAGTGAGAAGAAACCTATGTTTGTTCATAACTTATGCTGACTAACTACTGCTGGGAAAAATATCAATAATGTGTTACCAAATAAAACCAAAATACATTTTTTTTATCAAAACTCTCCATAAATCACTGATAATATTTATCCAAATCTCTTTGTTATAAAATTTACCGAGAATAAAGTTACCTCACGCTTGAGTGATAATCCAGACATTGAGATAAATGACGGATGGCCTCTTAATAAGGGTGTACGGAGATCATTCATATTTTAAATGGTTGAGTTTTTTTTCTCGTTTTTTTTGTATTTCTATTGTAGTATGCATAATTTAATTGAATATTGTTTGTGGACATTACCTTAGTAAGTTTAAAATGGCTACGTATCTGTAGCCGAAGCCGTGACGTGTATTTCATGAAAGCTTCGAAATAAATGATTATTGATTATTATAATTATTGAGTTATAGGCTATAAGACGAAGGTTCTTCAAATCAACCCTTTCTAACTAGTCCATTTCATGATTATTCGCAAAGAACCGAAAACCGCTGGGGTAAACGTGTTCTTGACTGGAGACCACGCCTCGGTAAACATAGTGTAGGACCAACCAACGAACTCCTCCAACCACGTGGGATGACGACCTGCGAAATATTGCAGGGAGATGCTGGATGCGGCAAGCTAAGCAACGGAGATTAGTTACACATAATATACCTACAACTCGGTCACAATATCTGTGCACCTTGAGCCAAACATTTTGTATGGCTCAAGGTGCACAGATATTGTGACCGAGTTGTACACTCATATTATAGTGCACAATTGTGCGCACACAGGTGTACTCTTTATTCCCTCAATCTTATAAACATATTGGACAAAAATATCTAAGTATATAAGTTATGTATTAATTAATAACATAAACTGATTAAGTACTTTTGTCAGTTATCTAGTACCCATAACACAAGCACTAATAAGTTTAGGGCTCGATAGATGATGCTGTATGTATTGTGTCAGCATTATTGATTTCATTAATCATGATTCAAATAGCCTGATTTGTTGAAGTAGTGACCTACTTCAAGTTAATATTCATACACACTACAAACACAACAATGCTCAATCTACTGTGTCATTATATGTACATACTACAACATGGTACATCGAATGTTTGGTTCCAATATAACTTGAATTGCTGAGGAAATCGCTCGTGTGTGTGTGCCTTTAAGGCGGCTTACAAAAGGAGTGCCAAACACAATGGGGCCCTCTGTTGGAGCGGCTGACAGGCGTAGACCATCGCCTTTGTAGGCAGTTTACATGCTTTGTACCGCTCTGAGAGCGCATTGGTTTATTTGCCATGAGTGGGTAAGCCGTTTATGCCCAAAGTTCAATGACTGAGAAACAGAGTTCAGCTCTACATTAACCTGCTGGCTCAGAGGAAGAATAAAGATACAGATAGTTTATTTGCATTACATATTGTGTTAATAAGATGTTACAAACAGGTAGGTATAAATAAATGTAAATAAATAAATAAATAATGCTGGACAATTCACAGAGCATTATCTAGCCCCATGGTAAGCAGAGCTTGTGTTATGGGTACTATATAACTGATATACATAATGCAATACATAACATAGATAGATATTTTTTATTGTACATAGAAAACGACCAGAACACCCGGAACAAATATCTGCAGATCGTATACACAATTGTTTCGAGGCGGGATTCGAACCCGCAACCTCCTGCGTCGCAGGCGGACCTTCACCCATGAGCTACATCGGTCATCAAATGTATAAAACATGTTTTACCAATTACCGTGTACAAATTGAGAGACAGAACAGAATAAAATTATATCTTACCTAATAAAAGTTTTATAACTTTTTGATAACTTTAATTATTTTCTAAGTGTAGTAGACGTGTGATAGGCTACAAAACAACTGAAACAAATAGTTCGGTGTGCGTAGGCGGGAAAAACTACGTCGCTTTCATGGCTTTAACAGTCCATAGTCTAGTCATATAATTATCCAAATGTGGACCTACTTAAGAGTGTTGATAAAATAAATAAACTTAGAAAAACATAGACTTATCTTCATAGATACACTGGGACCGACTTGAGTATGCAGGTGCCCGAGGTAACATTTTTTTAAAGCCAAAAATTATTTAGGCTCGCCATCGTCACCGCACGCTTCCCAGTATTAATCACTACATAGTATAAAACGAAGTCTTCCCGCTGTCTGTCTGTCCCTTTGTATGCTAAGATCTTCTACTACGCAACGGATTATGATACGGTTTTTTTAAATAGATATAATGATTTAAGAAGAAGTCCTATAAACTATTTGACACAAAGATTTCCACGCGGGCGAAACCGTGGGGCACAGCTAGTAAAATGAAATAAAATTACTGAGTTTTTACTTCTTTTGGCAGTCCTCAAAGACTCGCCTGCATGTTTTTTTACCTTATATTATTATTATTATTTAGGATTAGCTTGGGGTGTCCCACTGCAGGGACATTCCAGGACTAAGGTGCCCTGAGTCCACTCATTTCGGTCCATAGCAAGGAGTGCCCACTCTTTATTAAATAGGTCGAACTCATCCCGCTGTCTCCGCCTAGGTTTTCCACGTGGCCGTAGTCCATCCGGGACTCAGTAAGTGGCGATCTTCGTCCACTGCTGGTCTAACATACAACACCTGTCCATCCAGCCCAGTCTCACTTGGGTGGCTTTCAAATTTAATTTAATTTTGCTTACAAAATAAGCACTTAGTTAATTTAAATACCATAAATTATGATTATATACGAAATAAGGTGTACAAAATAAGCACTTAGACAACAAACTATATAGTATTAATTATTATTAAAAAGATGTATAAATAAGATGTTTTTGATTCTTTGTTCGACTGTTTTTACTACCTACTAAGATTTATAGAAGCGTGAAAGAAGCTCAGCCATCGAGAAAAATGAGTTCGAACGACGACGGTATTAGAGTAGCCTCATTAATTGAATCAATGCGATTATTAGGGTGTTCAACTCTGATAATGTTAAGGCGACGTCTCATAAATAAATCTGTGCTATCGACCCGAGCATCATTCGCTTTATAGGTCCTGTACCTAGAAAACCTCACAGCTTTTTGGATTACGATTTTAGATTCCACGTGGTTTTAGAGAGTATTTACCTACCACTGCTATAAGAAGACTTGTTTATGAGTCTTTGGACATAGACACTGGCAGAGATGTGTTGCGGCAGCATAGACACAGCGAGCCATGAAATAAGAAGTTGAAGTTAAAAGTGGAAGTTTAATAGATGGTTCTAGAGATTAGCTGTCGTAATGAGACATACTCTGTAATTTTTTTTTACAAAACACTAATTTTCAGAACTTACACAAGTCACGTGCAAACCACTCCATAAGTAATTGGCTCATAACAGACAGCATTGCAAAGATAATGGCCGTGCTGTAGCTCATAAGAAGACATCTGATTCAACACGAGAACAGCAGTTTAATAATCAGTGATAAATTTAATTAATTTAATTATCTTCTTGACTTATGCGAGAGGATTAAGAAAGGCTTACTGATTTACTTATTTTTTTTTGATTACTTAAAAGTTTTGGACTCACGAATATTGGTGACAATATAGAGGTAATGCCTCATGATAGTGTTTTCTGAAAGATAACGTTCAATAAGCAGCTTTATGAGAAAATGGAAGATAACTTCAAGAAGGTATAATATGACGACCGATGTGGCGCGGTGAGCGAAGGTCCGCCTGCGACGCTGAAGGTTGCGGGTTCGATTACCGCCTCGGAACAATTGTGTGTACGATCTGCAAAAATGCAAATAAAATGTATAGTCGTCCGATTATCTGAGTGAACATTTTAAACACCTCTGATAATATCTTGAACACTGACCTCCATTAAACAAGCACGCTGGAGGTAATTTTTATCATTGACAGAATGAGGCTATATTTTGATTTTCGCCATTCAAAATTGAAAATTCATTTATTGCGTGAAATACATGTTATAAAGTTCTTATAATGTAATGGGTCACAATGTATTCTGCCCTATTGGGTGATTTGGGCCTTCATGGATTTAATCTATGTATGGTTATCGTGTTGTTTTGATAGGTACGCCTCAACGTGTGTCTTTTTTTTGTAGTGAGAGCTTGAAATCGACACAATAAATAATTGTCATTGCGTATAAAATATTCCCTCCATCGAGGGCACTTATTAATAAAGCTTAGTGATCTTGCAGAAGTACACTTTGACCTTTGAACTTGGTTGAACGCTAATTGCGTCAAAAACAAAACACTAACTAAAAGTGACCCGTTTTCTTTGTCTATCCTGTAACTGACCGCACCGCTGACCGTGGGTAAGCATCATTACTTTTATTTGAGCACATTAGTAATTAAGATAATAAACGCGATACTAAACGATAGATCCATTACAGCCAGAAAACTGCCTGAGGGCATTAAGTGAAGCTTATAAGAAAATATTAGCGTTTGAAAAGGCTTTTGCTTCGTGAACAAAAACGAGAAAGATTATAACAGAATTATTATTTCATATCTGACCAAAATTATACCTAGTTATATGATTTAATATTAAAGGCCGACTACCAATAACGAATAATAGATATTCAAGGTTCTTTAAGTTTTTTGGGACACATAAGTTCTCGAGTAACTACAAAAGTTAAAGAATCATCAAAATCAGTTAACATCAAAAAACATACAGACAACCATCCACCAGGCCAACTATCCGAACCTTTTTGAAGTCGATAGAAAAGTTTATTGAAAATAAAACAGTTTTCAAAATATTTATCGAACATAGAATACACGCTTATTGTAAAGCACTACTAACTTGCTGGAGTCAAGCTGTTAATTTAACTGCTCATTACCGGCCTGAGCTTAGGGCGTCGTGTACCTACTATTTATTGGCTATTCCGAGTATCTACCCTTCCTTAATGGCTTTAAATTACAAGCGGCTGCATCTTAGATCGTAAGTGCTTGTGGTGATGGAAATCTCTGCACTAAACGTAGATATGTGAAGTTCCATGAATAGTTTTGCACATGTGTTTAAACTGGAGAGAGTAAAACTTTATTAAAATGCTAGAATGCCACTGCCAGAGAAAGATAGCCGGCAGTGACCTAATTAGTAATTTAAAAAAATTGCCACAGGAAGGTGTTCGTCGATTATTTGAAAAGGAAATGGCAGAACCCCGCAAAGAGGAAACTATATACATAAAATAAGAATACTCAAGCAAGAAGTTTCCCCACTTTAAAACACAAACGAAGACAATAATCTTGTTCCGGCTCCAAATAGGAACATCTTGGATTTCCGCTGCGCTTTTGCGGTATTATCAAAGTGGGAGCCGAGTGGCTATACAACGGTTCGTACCACCGGAACCTACCCTTTGGCTTTACAAACTCATGAATATTCGTTTACATGTATTGTGTATTCATTTACATGATAGCGACGAAGCATTCGGTGCAGTGGCTCGTGCATGTCGCGAGTTTACACTCAGCTTTGTGTTGACTTTTACGCTGTTCCGCGCTTCCGACGGGTTGCAGGATGAAACTTGTGAAACACGAGATGGTTATCAAAGTAAGAGGTGCGTGAAGCTCTTTAATATTCACCATTAAATATGTTGAGCAACGTACAAGCTTACGAGAGGGTTAAGAAATGCGATGGTGTCTATTTCTGACAAAATATTTAATTAAAAGGAGGTCGTGCATAAAGTAAACCAAGAACTTCATCTTGCTTTACCTTATAGACGACCTACTTGCTTTTGTTATTCTAATATTAATATTCTAGTAGGTATAAAAGGAAGCAAGCCTTATATACCTACTAGAATATTAATACCTCCTAATTAGTACCTACTAGAAATTTTATATTAAAAATCCAAAAATCCTTTTAAAAATTTACAACCATCGAAGTGCTGTCGATATAATTATTTTTTTGGCTTCTTTCTCGGAATCGTGTACAAGTACAATACAATCATATTCATGTGTGAATCTTTTAAAGATTCTATAATAAATAAACATTGGATTAATAACTCAACTATAATTAAATCACGAGTACGATTTATAAGTATTGGCTTCTAAGATTCCTTATGCTTTCTCAATAAGCCGCTTATTGGCATAAGTTCAAGTGAGCATGTTCTGCAAGTATTAAGTCTTCAGCTTACTGCAGGAGCAGTTGCAAGGCCAACGAGTAACTCGGATGCAATTAAGCAATCAATGGTATAAAGACCTGCGACGATAGATTTCCTAATGAGATAGTGATAAGAGCTTCATATTTGGTTCCATGTGCCATTATAACTTAAGCCTACATAAAATTAGCGAGTTCCCATTTGCTCAACTGCAAACAATTTGTTTTCTTCTTATTGTTATTTTATGATAACATAGTATCAGAACAAAATATATACATGGCAATAAAAAGATAAAAGGTTGCCAGACAGGCTTCGAAAAATCAGCTTTAAAAATCTGCTGCTAAGTACTTATAAAAGTGGATTCTTTGATCACAATCTTATCGCCCTCACGGAATTCGCTCCGTTTTATGTTGCTTCTCCAAAATTAGCGTGAAGGTATTACAAAGGGCGAGAACCGAGAACGCGCGTTTTTTCCATATTTCCCGAGATAAACCACTTTGCCCGTGGCAGATTTGAACAAAGTTTATAAAAGCGGAGTTCATAAGGAGGCTTTATTAGGCGATTTGCAGGTGTGGAGCAGCTGTCGTCTTCAATATTAATTTCTGATGGACCCGGAAAACGTTCAGAGCAATCTGGACTTTAATGCCTAACGCATGGTTTTAGAGGCTGTCGTCGTCTATAACATTCGACCTTTGTTCATAATTGGAGCAGGAGATTAGTAGGGTGCGATTTATACTATCAACTTGGTTAGATTCACCCTGCTTTCATTACTCATTCAAATACCTCGACGATTACGACTTTGTTCATTTGATGTGATTTCGTCCTTAGATAACGAGCCGTGAACAAGCGTTCTGGCAAGTTTAGGGACGTCTCATTTATATTCATAATATTGTTTTATGTAACAGGGTTGAGAGGATTTTCTAATATCCGCTCGGATATCACCATTTTACTCCGAATTTTTATAAATAAATGTGAACAGGTGATGTTTTATAAGTTCCTAGAATTTAAATTGCCTCCATCCCAGTTAGAAACATTTTTAGGTTTATTTTAAAAATCTAAAATTGATAGACATATGACGACCTCTGTAGTGTGGGCATAGGTCTGCCTGCGACGCAGGAGGTTGCGGGTTCGATTCCCGCCTCGGAACAAATATAAATGACCAAAAACGAATCTATGTGTGTGTAGACAAGCATATAACTTAAGTGCTTTGACACACACATGTGCACGTATACGAATAGGAAATTGAGAATAATTTGTCGTTTTTTTTAAACTCGTTTGTGTCTGCTATCATTCTAATTCATAATTCATATCAGTTATTGTGTTTTTATGCATACAGGTAATTGTTCTTATTCTTATACGTTTGTATACATACGTTTACGTAGTATTTAGTAGGTGCAGTGCATAAAATACATAAACATTGTAGGTTAGTTGGTGTTTTATCTTAGTGAGTAAACAATGCATAAAAACCCGGGGCACAATAATTTTCTTCGTCTTTTTCTATGGTTATAAATATTATTACACAGCTTTGACCTATATCCCCCAGTAAATATATATTAAGCAGATCACGAATCAATACAAACAAGACGAAAACGAACCAGTGTATATCTTACGACTCTTCGTTGTTTATCTAGGAATCTGTTACTGTGTACCTAAAGGCTTTGCGACCCAAATAAGAGGGTCTGTCGCAAGGTGTCCTGCTAAGCAGATTGGTGTGAACGTGACAAGAGAGTCAAGTGCGGACTAGCTAATCATCGGGATAAGTCTCCCTTTATTTGTTCCCGGACATTATTCGAAACCTGTCTGCAAACAAAGTGTCTAATATCCTACTTAGTTACAAAGGTTACTTTATCGAATTTGTATTCCTTTTACTTAGCGTCGTCTTCCTGGATTCATTAAGTTGATAGAGGATGTTTTACTAACATAAATGTTTACCTGACTATATTAAAGCTTCGATATGAATAATATAACAGGATATCAACGTTTATGTAAACAAAAACTCCATTAGATTGAGACGAGTACTAGATGACTGATATACATAATACCCAGACCTAGGCCAAATACTTGCAGAGCGTTTTTATTTTCTTTCTCAATTTCAACTTTCGCACTTAATTTTCACGTGGCGGGAAGCGAACCCGCAACCTCTTACGTTGCAGGTGGACCCTCTCCCACTGCACCATAAAGGTAATCCACAGCCCAAATACCTATACTCTAGGTAAAACACTTTTCAACGAAACTCAGATACACTATTACCTTGTCTATACTATCTATACTCTATACTAATATTATAAAGAGGAAAGGTTTGATTTTTTGTTTGTTTGTTTGTATGTTTGTATGTTTGTATGTTTGTATGTTTGTATGTTTGTATGTTTGTATGTTTGTATGTTTGTATGTTTGTGTGTTTGTATGTTTGTATGTTTGTATGTTTGTATGTTTGTATGTTTGTATGTTTGTATGTTTGTATGTTTGTATGTTTGTTTGTTTGTTTGTAACGAATAGGCTCCGAAACTACTGGACCGATTTGAAAAACTCTATCACCGTTAGGAAGCCTAAATATCAAGAAGGAAGAAGATTCTTGTATCCCTAGTTCGCTTCATAAATAACGATAGAATAGATTCAATGAATTGCATTCAGTACCTAAACGCAGTGTACGTTAACGCCGCCGTTTGCCGACGATATCCATCATTGGGTGATCTTTCATTAGACGAACCGACCCGACACCAACAATAGCTATGTGCTTTAGTTTGTTTGACAACATGGGTCTAACTACGTTTTCACTTCATCATCACCTATGTAATAATCCACCGCTGGACATAAGCCTCCCCTAATAAGCACCATAGCGCCCTGTCTTCAGCTTGCCGCATCAAGCATATGCCTGCAGTCTTTCGCAACTACTGATTTCAGTATCGGATCGGGCGATGGAAAACGCCCATAGGGCATTCTTCATTATCTGACCCGACCCGGTACCGCCATCTGTCGATAGTTCTATGAATTTGTATTTTGTGTTTCATAGAATTATGCGTCCGTTGTTATCGGTGCCAGCAATTTAACATGATAGTGACTAAATGGTGTCGGTGTCGGATCGGATGGGCTAATGAAGAAACGCCCCTTGCGGCATGTTGTTGGATAAATAGCCTAGAAAGTGAGCAGACGCAAGTGTTTACCGCATGGAACAAACAAACACACAGTCAAATTTGCACGTTTATGTACGCAGCACGGTATTTCATGATAAAAACATGCCGATCCCTATGGCGCTGTGTTGATATTTTGATACTGAATTCACCTCCATGCGTCAATCGGCCTTCAGCGAAATATCAATTTCAACGCTTTTATACTAAACTAGCTGCGCTCCGTGGCTTCGCCCGCATCGAAATCTACGTGTTAAATGGTTTATAAGCCTTCCTCTTGAATCACTCTATTTAAAAAAACCGTATCAAAATCCATTGCGTTGTATTAAAGATCTAAGCGTACATAAGGACAGACAGACAGCGGGAAGCGACTTTGTTTTATACTATGTAGTGACACTGAAGGTATTTTGCTCACTCTCCGAGTCTAAATAGTAAATGCTTGGAATACTTCATTGAACATTTTGACAGAGGAAAACCCATTTGAAGATTTACGTTGCTCGAGTTGTAAGTAAATTGTAGGTGACCTTATGTAGACAGGGAAGATATTAAAATAGTGTTTCCCTTGCAAACAAGGCGAGACCCTCGTCATGTGGAGTGCGGTCTCCATGTGTGCACTCCGACACCGAGTTATAATACCTCATGTTTTCACAAACTAATATTTCAAACTAGATTTTAACGCGACCAAGAAGCTAAATATTTACGAAGCTTGATTATAAAGGATATTCCTAGTATCGTATATTACATATATGCAGCGCAGGAGGTTGCGGGTTCGATTCCCGCTTCGGGACAAATGTTTGTACGATCTGCAGATATTTGTACAGGGTGTTTTGGTTATTTTCTATGTATAGTAAACAATTTATATCGATGTAATGTATTGTATTATGTATATCAGTTAGGTACATTATCTAATACCAATAACTCAAGCTCTGCTTAGCTTGGGGCTAGAAAATGTGTGGACTGTGTTGACCGACGTTATTTATTTATTCAGTTCAGTTCATTTACTATATTCACATACTTGTAATATACATATCGTATATTACCTACATGTATGTAACAAACAAACATTGTCTCCTAATCGATGAATTCATAACTACATAATAACAACGCCAAGGATCTATTTCATCAAACATATTTTGAACCGTAAACTCCTGATTATAGACATACTTTATTTACAAAAAAAGTTACAATCAAATAATATAAACGAATTAGAACTAGTATTTACAATAGAATAAATTGAGCTAACTACGGACTGCTGCAAACAATCTACAAGCTCAACTAATCCAAATCAAACCTAGCCAGAAGCGTCGCCATAACGCTGGCTGCATTGCCCCGCTATATGGCAATGCTGATACGACGCGTGACCCGAGAGTATGTAATAAACACACCAGCTCTCGGGTCACGCGTCGCTTTGACCGTGTTGCTTCGACCAGACGCTCAGTTTTTTTTTTAAACTAAAATTAGACTTGGTACTCTAAGGACTCACGATCCTGATTATTGAAATTGATTCAGCTCTTTTTTATCATGACTTTAAAAGTAAAATTTTGTAGTTTAAAAGTGCTCGAATCTTGCATTTATGCTAAAACAGTTCATAAGTTGAGCATGATACGACGCTAAGCGAGTGTGGTAAAGGAACTGAAGTCATTCAACTTTCGTCCCGCTAAAGAGTCTCCTTTATAAAACAAGTTCATGAATATTTATGCTGATTTAAGATAGTGCTACATAGTGAACAATTGTGGCAAAGCGTGGAGCTGTTATATCGAACTGGAAAACTGTTTTGTTTCGAGAACCATCAAGAATTCTAAATTGAGAATCATATGTGGCCATGTGGCATATACTAGGGTGTCAGTAACTACCTCGAATTTGTCGGTAAAATTCAATTCTATATTCTATTCCGATCTATTCTATTCCTATCTAAAGACAGCTCAGCTTATTTCGGTGCAGCATTCAATGTCATAAAGGTAAGCTGCAGTGTTACTGCAGTTGAGACCAGGTGGGCTAAGTCTGAATGTGCAACAACCGTGATATTTATACTCTCGATTTCTACATAAGCTGAATAAATTGGAAATTCCTAACTTAGCTCAACAGTCGCAAAGGATTTTTGAGACCAAATTCTCCTTTATAGGAACTGCGCGTACCTACATGTCTACAAGCAAACGGCGTGTTTGTAAATTGTGAATGATTTATGTATACTGTGCAGTGACGTTGCTGTTTGTTTTAATTGTAATTTAATGTGTCTATTTTTCTGGGTTATTTGTGTTGTGATTTTTGTGGTTCCATTTGTTCTAACAAATATAAGAGTATAACGGTTTAGGATATAATAATGTTCCTGTCATATTATGTCTCTAGTATAACAATAGAGACATAATATGACAGGAACATTAATCTATATTATATAAAAGAAAGTCGTGTTTGTTACAACACTTATAACTCAAGAACGGCTGAACCGATTTCACTGAAAATTGGTGAGAAGGTAGGTTAGAACCAGGAGTCTAACATAGGATATTAAAAAAACCATTTGACAAATCGATTTCCACGGGGGCGAAGCCGCGGGGCGCAGCTAGTATATAATAAATGATTTGTAATATGAATGTGATAAACTAATTGTGATTCAGCGTGTAACTTGTAGGTACAGATTATCAACCGTCAACAGGTTTTCTGCGGTAATATAATAAATCTGTGTTTGCAAATAGAATTTTATGTTGACTCGGTTCTGGCAACATAAAAGCCTCACGGGCTTTCGTGTTCCGTTTTACCGTGATTTTTGGTCAGTTTGTGTTCAGAAAACTTGACCCTATTTCAAAATTGTGAATGTGGTGTGTAACTAAAGTCACTAAGGAATTGATGTTAAACTTTAAAACTCTGCAAAATCTTTTAAAACGACCGATAGCATACAAAATTCCTACACAGATATATCGATAAACATCTATGCGATCTATGAGAATTCTTATTGGTTTCTAATGACAAGAATGTCGTACCCTACCTTCCTATTAATGGGAATAAACAAAGAAAATAAAATAGGCACTCTTCTTGTAAAGAAGACCTTCTAAATTGTTATGAAAGCAGTTGATGCTATCATTTGCTTGGTTCCTCTGTCACGTTGAGGAGATTAGAGGAAGGCAGACGGCAGCGGCTCGGTGCGACGGTCACAGCTTATCTTGTAACTCACGTCAGATGTCCGGCAACGGTAGCTAAATGCCGGGGTTTGTTTGTCGTGTAGCAATGAAAGGGAATTCTTGTTACCATATTAGGAGGCATTTGGTTTTAGAAGCGTAGGTAATTTATTTCACTTAGAAAATCTGATTCACCTAGAAATTTCATGCCACGAGTCTTTTAACCTGGATAAAACCGTACTTACCGTAAGCCGTATCCTTAGGTAAAATACTTTCAAAATCAGCATGCTCACAGGGACTTGCAGTTAAACTGTATGGTTGGACGTATCTAATAAATAAATAGTTATAAATACTATATATAGTTATATACTCTACTGGCTCGACGCTTACGAAATGAGGAATTTCTTATAATAAATAGAAAAGCGGCGATTGTGGCCGACAATGCACGCGATGGTGCGTACCAACCGCAATTGCGTACAGACTGTACTAAAAAAATCGGCAAAATCGAGAGATACATAATCGTACTATTCGTTAGAACAGGTAGTTTCGTCTCTTTTTTGCATGTCATAGCGAAACTACTGTGGTTTCGCCGTTATGGTTCACGGAGGTGTCCTAACGCCAAAGTGCTCGTGAGATAGGTAGGTACTATACTCCGAATCATAAACCTGGGTAATTTTTGTATACAAAAGGGTTATAAAACCCAAGCAATATTGTGAGAAAATATTGAACGACATTGTATCATCGAAGCAAAGCACAGAAGTTTGAAACAATTCTTGGTTTTGAAAGCTTTTATTCGTTATTTAAATTTCTCGTTCGTTTTCGAATTACAATTTAAAAATAGTTCGCTCCACATGTGAGATTATGCATTGTTGAAGATTGTATTTTAGTTTTTAGTGATACTACTTGCTGTTGCTTTCTGTTATTTTTATCGGTTATGGTTAAGTTTTCATTCATAAATGACTTTGTTTACATAAAATCTTGGATTCTAAATAGGAGTATGAGTTCTATGACATAAAAAGAAATAAGGTCCTCCTAACCGAGTTCTCGACCACAGCGACTAGTCTCAACGGAGGCAAGTCATGAGCGCAAGTATTTTATCTATTTAGAGTTCTATCAATGTAACTATCTATATATTGTATCTATTGCACAATGTATATAATATAGGTATATACATATATGAAACAACGTTATTGAATCTTCAGCCATCACAAGGAACCTAAAATTCCTCCGAATAAATCTCCTGAGCATATTTTATACTTTCCATTTTCCACCTGGTTTGTTTTACAGCCTTTGCAAACTTGCAAAGTTTGTAAGCGGATAAAAAGCTGAAACTATACTCCTACAGAACACAATCATGAGTAGGTTACGGGTACTTAGAGTTTACCGTGCTAACTGTTTGAAACTATGTAACATCCGAGAGACCCGCAAACATAATTATAACTAGAAAAAACTTTAATAGAGTTGTGGCGTACATATAAAATGTACGCACCTTCACAATGACAGTCCGAAGTTTTTGACAGCTGGTCTGTCAAGCGGAATGACCTGAGAAACAGCAGGCATATTTTTGGTCGTTTCGGACAGACAGAACAAATGACTCGATTCAAGACAGACTTGTTTCCGCAAAGAATCAATCATCGGACATTCTCGGTTTCCTATGAACAAAACGCACCGTTATTGTGTTTCCTCGTGTACTTATCCTAACTAATATCTATGTTTACTTGCAAAAGACGTGTAATAAACATTCCCACAGTGCTTACCGATACCTATGTATGTGTTCGTGTGATTGTTTCAATAAACTTTTATTCATATGATAAAACTGTGTTTTGGAGTGTAGACATTCCCTACTGACCGGTACTCCAAAGAGTAATACATTAAACAGGGTTATACCTTTCATTTTTAGTAATACATTTCTTTCCAAAGATTTATCCTTATCAGCAACGGAATTCATTGGTTCAATAATACAGGGTGTCTATTTTTTTAATAATTCTGGTCGATTTCTGTTAAAAGTAAATGATAATAAAAAAAACTAAATATCTAGTTATTGTTTTTGTATAAATCGAGGGTATGAGTCCTTTGACGACTTTCCTCTAACTCGTGGTTTCGGACTTGGCCATCACCACCCTTCTCTGAAAACCACCATCTATAAGGCTCTATAACCTAAAATACAGATACCCGTAGATTTTATGTATTTTGAATGAATAATTTGACAAATTTGTTGATGCTGATGTCATAGATCCACTCTTATAATATTTAAAACATTCATTAATTATTGGTAAGATTACCAAGGAAAATTATTTCCGTATTCACACTATTTTGTACTTAGTTATGTTATTTTGATAAATACCTACATATGTATATTACCTATGTTTGAAATGTAAGAAAATTTTCTTATGAATAAATAACTGATTCTGATTTATTTATAAAATGTTCAGGAAATTTAAATCTATCTTAATGAATGTGTAATAAATAGTATAAGGTAAAGGTTACTTAAAATTTTCCACAAAAAGAAGCTGAAAGTTATAACATAACAAAGTTACAGGAAGACTCATGAATTTAAGTTAATTAATTAAGGATATAAAAATTAAGAGAAGAATCTAAGAGCTACCAAAAAATGCCCTGATCAAAAATTGTTTGCTACTGTCTGCAGAAAGCTCAATTTTGAATTGCTTCTGTTTTCAAATCTTTATACACCTCTTCCACTATTTGAGTTCTGAATGGCAGCCACCATTCATTCGACATTCAAACACTGTTAATTCGTCCCCATAGACCGTAGACCGCTTCGCTCGTCCAATTATCAAACCAACCAATACCAACTGAATCGGTCGAGAACTAAACTGCATAAAATTCGGCGTTATGCTGATAGAACGTGATTTGAAATTTTGAAAATTAGAATTTCGCGCGAACTTTGTTCATTCGAACGAATTGGTATTTTTTTAAACTGTCCTAGCCACCTAGTTATTTTATATTCCAATTTTATTAAAGTATATATAGGATTTTCTAATTTGTCTATACATTATCCCTCCAATTCGATTTGGTAGAGGTAAAGCTATCTCTTTGACGTCACAGATTCCAATCAGTGTTGTTGGCCATTTCTATTGAACTAAATCGGTACTGATGTAGTTTAACAGACTGATTAATGATACTGAGAACCAATGATATAGCAGAGAGTTTCATGTGTAAAATTATTAACCCGTTTCTCTAGCGATGCAGGCTGCAACCTTGATTGAGCCACGTCGTGGTTACCTATCTGAGGTCTGGCAAATTAATTGAGAAATTGCAAACTAGGCAAAGCTCGTGAGTATCTAACGCTAACTATACACATAACTTCCAAGTCCCAAATTGGTTACGGGTGGTAACGAGTCTTAATACCCAGTATGAAGGAATTCATGAGCTGAAAAGCCATGCATATGAATATACACAAGTTTTATTAGATAAGTACATTCATATTTATTAGAATGGGGCTAAAACATCAGTGTGAAATGGGGGCTTTTTATTTTGCCGAGAGCTTTCCACACTTATTTTCCTGAATACAAATCCGCACATGTTATTTCAGGCCTTAAATTATATCTTCGCGAAGTTTCAGCTCGATTCCTTCAGTAGTTTTGGCGTAGTTTTCACCTTCTTACAACTTAACATATTCACTTTGCCTTTATACTATTAGTAGGAGTAGGGTTATTAGTTTTGAGAGTATCATATATAAACAATATGCATTTATAAACAATATGCCTATAGGTCAAACCAATATACCGCTCCGTATAGGTTCTCGGTCCGATGATACGTAATTAATTATTCATGTTAACATTACGGCCGCCTACATACCACTGATGGTCTCGTTTCCTGAAACTGGACAACATCCGCTGCCTAACAAGTTATTCCATTTAGCCGCTCTATTTGTGTTCATATCCAGAATTATTGATGGTCTATGTCCATGCTTTCTCGGTTTGGGGTTACATGTACCTACTCGATTAGGAAAATTATCTGTACAAGCCACTTTTACCTCAATAGAACTGCCAATTATTTAGAATAGGAGTAAAATACATTTCAGTGATTAAAAAACATAGAATGCGCTAGACTTGAAATAAACAAAATTGCAAAGTGACTTCACATAAAATTGAAACAAGCTCGCGTTTGAAATAACTTGCCGCCGGAAGAGGAATGTGTTTTTCAAGAGAACATTCGGGCAATTTGTTTGTTTGCGTCGGGAAGCTAAGAGATTGTCTTAAAACATTCCAAGATTTCTTGTTTTACATCTCATTTGTTTGCAATCCGACCAGCCGGTGGCATTTGACGACTGTTTGAATCTTTAGCGGTTCGGAATGCTGACCCCCAAAGTGGAAAAGGTTCTTTTTATGGAGTTCGAAGTGTTACGGTAGCTTTTTGAATACCTACTTAGTTCACCTACAAATAAAATAGGCCAAGTACGAGTTCCGTACAAACGTGTAGGTATATAAAGAAAGTAAATTTATTGTTAATATTCGGTCAGCTGGAAAAAAACCAGGTATATAACTAATTAGACAGTATGTTATATCAAATATATTCTTGGTCGGCTATTCATTTATATCAGAGAGTAGGTAACGAAAGTACGAAAGTTCGTCTAAGTTAGATTTTATTTACTGAAACTGCAGACATTCATGATACAACGATAATTCCATTAGGTTACTTTTTTCTCTTTTACGGTACGGAACCCGAAAAACAACTCTACCGAGTACAACAATTTTACGGCATTTGGACCCTTGTACTTAGGCTTTTTACCTTCGCATACTTTTTACCTATTTACAAACATGCGAGTTGGAGTTACTTTGAAAGTATTTTTAAAGCGTATTATCGTCAGCCTATATTAGTCCACTGCTGGACATAGGCCACCCCCAATGAGCGCCATAGCGCCCTGTCTTCAGCTTGACGCATCCAGGATCTACCTGCAGTCTTTCGCAGGTCGTCATCCCACCTGGTCGGAGGGCGTCCTACACTACGTTTACCCAGTCGTGGTCTCCACTCAAGAACACGTTTGCCCCAGCGGCCGTCGGTTCTTCGCGAGATATGGTTTAAAGCGTTATAATACCTCTATAATACAAACAACTCTACAAACTACGCTAGAAAGTGACATTGCTAATCTGCAACACACTTTTAGCAGTATCCTAACGCTCTAAAACTCCTCCGAACATATTCCATGCTGCACTAATTCCACTCACTACAATTATGTCTAGATTATACCCTGGGTACGAAAGCGCATAAGTTAATCGAGACATGTTATAGGGCACTCGTAAAACGTGAAACGTCTTAATTTAGCGTTCATTTGGTAAGATTCCAGCGTTTATGTAACAATGGTAACTCTGAATGAGTTAGAAAGAGTTAATCCAGTAGGTAATTTTGTACGCTCGCGGTAAATGAGGCGTGAAGAGAGTCACTAACTTGGCTCGAGGCAGATCAAGCGTTCCTATCATTCTTTGCTTTAGTATCTACAGCGATCCTGAAATGGTAGTCCATTTCGAAGGATTGAGAAAATAATTTAATGAATCTTTTTTATGCCTTCGTACCACAACTCCATGTTCGAAGCTTTTTTGAAAAGTGACCTGGGCACTATTTATTACGAATATCATTTAATTGCATCTACAAATCCTACCTGCATCAACGTGCATATTAAATATACATAATAAATAATAGCTAGCAGAGCTTGTGTTATGGGTACTAGATAACATACATAATACAATATATTAAATACATAGATATTTTTATTATACATAGAAAATGACCACAACACTCGAAACAAATATCTGTAGATCGTATAAACATTTGTCCTGGTAATCGAACCCCTCCTGCGTCACAGGCGGGCCTTCGCCCACTGCACTACAGAGGTCGTCAAACTTGTTGTGTATTATGTACATATTACATTTTTTACAAAACACTCCCCTAGACTGGTGCTAAGCGTTAGCTCGAAGAGTGCGTAACTGACCTGTTTTCTCGAACAAAGAACCTTACGATAGGCCATTTGTGATTACTAACAAACAATAAGTTTTTATACGTATTCTTACCCAGAACAATTATCAGCGGTATCGCACTGCAAAAGTCCGCTCTCTTTTCCGCTGATATTTAAAACAGACAGCGTGAAACCCAAGTGAAAACCCTCCAAGACGGAAAACGTAAAACGCGAAACTTTCGCGAAAATCGGCGCGCACCCTTTTCTTTATCCGTTTGCTTCTCATTTTAATTCAATTTACTGGATGAAGGAGAAAAAGTAATCTCCAGGGTTGGGTCGGGACATGCTACAGAGAGATTGGAAGTCATCGGAACAGTATTGGGACGAGCTCATATACTTTTATGGAGGTGAAAGTTTTTTTATTCGCGGCAGGAGAGAAAAGATTCACGCCTCTCGCAACCCTCCCTCGTGTGAGCGGCATACGTGAATAACTATGAATATGAGGAATGAAAACATTAGTAGTCGGTTCATTTTTATCTCAAATAAAATCCATCGGGAGTGGTCGGCCTTTCGCAACAGTATGTTATGATACCCGGTCGATTGAGACGCATGAAAATGAGTTAGTAAAGTATTCACATGTGGGGGTGGCTTAATATTTTTTATACAGGCATAGGTTCGTGCTTCCTCGAAATAAAAAGATGAGTTTATGAAACTTTCACCGCTGCCTTTTTGGTTTATTTCGCATCTGTACTTTTTAAGCCCGTTGGAAGCTCCAAGGATTATTTTGAGTTTTCTGGTAGTCGTGAAATAATAATCTTGTAGGTAATATAAGTATTGCAAATATATAAGTCAGTTCGTGAAGCCTTCTGTTATTTCTTCCTCATATTTTTTATATTTCCGTCACTAAGGGAAATTTATTAGATATTTGAAAGTAAGAGTATTAGCAAACTGGCCCAGAACACAGAATAACTGCGACACATGATCTTGTGATGATGTATTCAGTGTTCTGGTGTTCACCTAAACAACGAAATCTTGAACTTTACGATGCTTCAGCGTAAGTATCGTTGCATATAAAGTAAACGTACCTTAGTACCTTAGCTAGTATGATATTTTTACCTTAGATTAGCACACTCGACAAAATATTGGACACAAAACGCGCAATGACATGGTATCAAGATCCCTTACCTAATCCTATTTCCGTAATGCAATCCAAAAATTCGTCGCAGAAATATGAAATTGTGGGCTCAGTCATACCTGTAGGTAGATAATTCCACTCACGCAACGCATGTCAGCATGTAGATTATATTGAAACGTTCACGTTCATGTGATTTCACCAGACATCTTAACGAGGACAGATTTATCAGTTTTTGCAATCTAACGTGGATGTGTGCGTGACTCGCGACCGTCTCCGCAAATATAGGTTTCACATAACAACCAGCTTTATTTGATATGTTACGAGACTTTCATAAAATTGATTTATTCTACGTGCTCGTTGACCTTGATTTACGTTTCACGTTCGTAATTTTCAGCCAGAGACGTCATCCTACTCAGCAAATTATATTTTAGGCCCCAGAAATTTTACTGAACCCAAGAAACTGTAGAATATCTCTACTAGCATAAATTGATACAGAAATAAAACAGCAATTCTTCTTCTACTCATTTATTACAATGAACTAACAAAATTTAATAAAGTTGGACTATCCACACAGCATTATCTTGATCCAAGCTAAGCGAGCTTGCTTTATGGTTACTAGATAACTGATATTCCTAATAAATATTGAGATATTTTCTATTATAAATAGAGAACACCTGGACAAATATTAACAGATCATACAAACAATTGTCCCGAGGTGGGTAATCGAACCCGCAACCTCCTGCGTCGCAGGCGGACCTACGCCCGCCACGCCACAGAGGTCGTCGAAATATCATCTAGATTACAATTCTTTAATAAATTATGAGGATTGTAATCAGCCTCCGACCAGGTGGGATGGTGGCCTGCGAAAGACTGCAGGTAGACGCTGGATGCGGCAAGCTGAAGACAGGGCGCTATGGCGCTCATTGGGGGAGGCCTATGTCCATCAGTGGACTGATATAGGCTGATATAATGATGAGGATTGTAATTATTTTGATTCGTTATTTATTTTGAGCGTATATTAAAGCAAAAACTGAATAAGTGGATTTGACTACCTGAAAAATAAAATATGTTGCGTTAGGCACTGCATAATAAAACTATTACAACTCTTCTTGATAATCCTAGCATAGAAGTAGTTTGAAATTACAATACGAACAGGTTTTTAATGTTTGATAAATTATAGCTGGCATCTGGGTAAAATATCTCCAATCACACTAAGATTATAAATGTGAAAGTTTGAATGTTTAGATAAATAAATAAATAAATAATGCTGGACAATTCACACAGCATTATCTAGCCCCATGGTAAGCAAAGCTTGAGTTATGGGTACTACATAACTGATATACATAATACAATACATTACATAGATAGATATTTTTTATTATACATAGAAAACGACCAGAACACCCGGAACAAATATCTGCAGATCGTACACACAATTGTTCCGAGACGGGAATCGAACCCGCAACCTCCTGCGTCGCAGGCGGACCTTCGCCCACCGCGCCACATCGGTCGTCATCTTTATTAGATGAATGAATGTTTGTTACTTCTTCTCGGTAAAATAACTTAACAGATCGGGCTGAAATTTTGCATACAGGTACTAAGCCTGGAACAAAATACAGGCTACTTTTGTCCCATAAACTGCGATCACAAATACTATCTAGATTTCGGGTCACATACAAAATCGAAGCTAAGAGCCGTCTCCGTAAATAAGAGCACACTTGAGGTAAGTAAATGTAGAATAAGTTATTTTATTTTATTTTTATATATTTGGGAAACAAAAAGCTTATGCTACAATGCTGAGAAAAAACTTAAGCTACATGCTGAGTGGAGACCGATTTTTGTCAGTCTCTGTCGTCTGTTAATCTAAGTTTAGTTTATAAGAGTCTCTGTTCTGTTCTGACAAAATAAAAATCTTTTTACTTTTTTACTTTTTACTTTTACAATAATTAATAGTACATTTAAAATATGAATAAATGAAGCTAACACAGTTTCCGCTTGTAGTACTCAAATAATATAACTGATTACAATATGGTAAGTATAGAAGAAAACAAAAAAAATAACGTTATATTTTTAGCTTTAAATTAACAAATAATATTTAATTTTTATTTTTGCAACTTTTGAATACACATTGCGGCATTGTGACACTTGTTTCTGTTAGCTGTGTTTCAATCGAACTTAACATAATAAGAGCTCACATCACAAGTGCGCTCTTATATTACGGAGACGAATTTTTTGCGCCGTCTCGACATCTAGATAGTATTTGTGATCGCAGCCCATAAATCAGTTCGCATGAGATAGAAATAACCTAACACGTTTGCATAGAAACAACGTGTGCGAAGCCGCGGGAAGGAACTAGTAAATAATAACAATGGTGGATGCACTGTGGAAAACTAATTGCTAGACAAAAGGCTCCGTCTCTTCGCACCATTGAACCTGACTGCGATTGTAATTTCACATAGCCGTCTATTATTCAGCTTGTGTGAATAAAAGTTCATACATAACACCGATCCGGCGTTGATTAGGTATATAAAGGCTATGAACGTTATCTACATGCAGATTTTTATATCAATGTACATACATTTCCCCGGCCTTATAACTGTTCAGACAAAACGCAAACCTCCCTTCACCGAACACACTTGTCTTCATAGCTTACACATCTCAAGATCTTATTCTTAAATGCACGCATCCACTATTTCTTTGCCGAAAATTTAAAAAAAAAACAATATTTCTATTTTAGAAATATTGTTTTTTTTTTAAATTTTACTTTCGGCCCGCGCGCTCCATAATCTTGCAGTCCAAAGTGAGAATAACCCCTTTTCAACTTACCAGCAGAAAAGTTGCGTAAGTGAGTTCCAACATCTTGAAAGCCTTCATTACTAGGGGTTTCTGTGCTTGCATGATTGCCAAGAGCACTAGCTTCCTGAGGTTCCGTTTGCCAACCCGCGGGGAGCATGCATGCCAGCCGCAATAGAATATAGCATTCGATAGAAGAGAAGCCTGGAGACAAATGATAACGTAATCAAAATGTTGGTCTGGTAGCTTCAATACTAAAAGCAAAGTAAAGGACTTCGCACGTTCACACAGCAACGATACTGCACGGCACAACAATAAGCATTTGCGCAGACATCTTACATGACAGGAAAATATTCTTAAATTAATACATATTTATATTATTATTATTTAGTTAGCTTTCTGCAAGCTTCAAGCGATATGGCTATTGAGCTGTCTGTGCGGTCAATACAAAATGCTTCTAAATATTACGATTTTAAGCATAAACTTGTAAGCAAATTTTTCTGTGTGACAGCGTTGAGGTCCAAATTTGCGACAACCTTAAGAATAGCACCCACCTGATAAGTAATTTCACCTGCATTGCAGAGAAACAGCCCGAGCAGAAAAAACAGTGCTATCACGAAAAGTATTATCTTCAAACCGGCTACAAAACTTAGGTTATCTGAAAGCTGAATTATTAATTGCATAATTTGATTCATTCACCAACTATTGAAGCAATTAATTAAATTCACAAGAGTCCATTTGATACATAATTTGAATTGATCATTTTATGTGATTGAATTTGCATAATACGAGCACTGGAAAATAAATAAGCCGGTTGAATAGCTAGCGTTCATTGATTTTTATTCAGTGAAATGCAGGTCGTTTTCATTATACAACATACATTGTGTTTAAAATTTTAATTAAATTCAATTTAATCGGTTTGATGGCCTACTAACGAGAAGTTGTACGGTATGCCTAAATAGGATAGGTTTGCACATTGCACCTCTGTACTTATTCATTGTTCAGTAATAAAGCTACCATAGTCACACATTAGCTTCACTCAAGCCTCGTAACACCGAACCCTAGAAAGTTAACCTAAAAATTGTGCGGCAATACTCACCGCTATCTGTAACAACAAGGAAACTGCTGTTCCGGAGCTTAGTAAAAGCTGAAGGGCGATAACTGTTCCAAAAGCTTTATCAATATCCTTTGATAAGCTGTAAAGATATAACATAACGATGGTCAAAGTACACTCCTATAAGAAATTCATTCCACTTCGCAGTATCGTTAGATTTCTTCTCGAATGATTCCAAGACTTACAAAGACTCGATGAGCCATTAAAGTTTTATGTGAACGCCATTACCTTTTGTCGTTAGCTAGAGAGTGAAATTGTTCGTTTAATCACTTACCTTAGAACCTCGTTATGCATAACAATTCCTTCGATTAAGCCCTCAGCCAGTTTCTGCTCAGCCTCTGTTTTCTTACCAGAGGCATTTAATCTATCAAACTCTGTTCTGAGATCTTCGAAGTAAACCCGCAGAGTGATAAACTTATATTTGTACATGATCAAGTAAACCACGGTGATTGAGTCTACTGTCAGTATCATGGACATCATAAGAATTAAAAGAATTCCGGTTGTGAAAACTCTGCATGCGTTGGCAAGATACGAGTTATCTTCATACGAGGGATAATACGTAACAATGACCACAAAATGTGAACCTGAAAAAACGATTTGCTGTGGACATTATTATTCAAAATAACCTGCATCAATAAATAAATAATACTGGACAATCCACAGAGCATCATCTAGCCCCAAACTAAGCAGAGCTTGTGTTACGGGTACTAGATGACTGATATACGAAATGGAATAGATTACATAGATAGCTATTTTTATAAATAGATAACGACCAGAACACCTTAACAAATATCTGCAGATTATACACACAATTGTCCCGAGGCGTGAATCGAACCCGCAACCTCCTCGTGGACCTTGACCCACTGCACAACAATGGTCGTCATAATATATAAATAAAAAAGTATTCTAACTCTAATTATATAATATATGTATAAATAAAAAACGCATTCTAGATAACGGGTCATTCAGTTAAAAATTACTCTACTCACCATCAAACATTTTCTTCACTGCCTCCAAAACGAAGAAAAAACATGATCCGTAGACATTAATAAAGTAAGCGATAACGTTTATTCTCATGATTCTATACTTTTGCGCCATCACCGACGGCTTTTCATACTGCTCACAGACGCTGATCATTTTCCGATTCATGTTTTTAATAAAGTTTTTACTACCAACAACTGAAAGAATCTTTATCAGAACGATAGTGTGGCTCACCGAAAAGGTAACAGAGTCCCGTTTCTCGTCCTCGGGAAAATCGCCTATAAACGCCGCCATTATTTCTAATATTGTCATGAAACCGTACATGAAAAACAGCAGGATATTGCAAGCTCTATACAATAAACTTTTATCATCTCCTATTGTATCTTCGAACCAGAAGTTTCCTGAACCGATGAGAAATATTTTCTCGCAGTATGTCTTGAGTATGTTATAATTTCTCATGATGAATTCAACACGTTTTTCAATATATTAAATATGTGTTAAACCAAAACGTCCTTATTAAAAGAGCAATCAAGCTGCTAACGCTAACCACTATTCGTAATTCAATATAAATAATTATTATACATCTGTCGCATATTTTTTTTAAATAAATTGCCTAGAAAATAATATCTAAAATGTATTTAACTGTCTACTTCTGTCACCGCACGAAGACAAATAAAAATGACTCAAGTGCTAGAAAAGCAAATAAGTGGGCAAAGTTTTAATCACTTTTGTTATAAATTTATTATTCCAATTTAAAGTGCTTAACCTAATTGAAATCGGAATAAGGCTTGTGTTACTTAATGGAGAATATGTTTTTCAATGATCGAATCAGAAATTGATCACTTTTATTTCTTTAGGCCAACAAAATATGCCCTTTGCTCTCACAAGTCAAATTGTCAACTATAAATTAATATTAAATAGTAATAACTGTATTCTCTTCACATAAATGGTTTGCCAACTAGTGGAAGAATGTAAATCATAGCCTAATAATACAATTAATAAATCAACGAAATCTCGAGAGCACGATTATTTCTGACTCTGCTCTCAAAACTACCAATTTTTTACGTGGAATCTATTTATATATCAACTAAGTAGTCCCTACCTTGTATGGAACAAATAAACATACATACATACATATCCTTAAGGTGTGTACTGACTGGCGTAATGTAACATGTTAAGCTCTCACCCGCATAGCACCGCCTCCAATCGCGGTGGGCGCATGATGTCCACGCTGCGACTTCTTCCATGGTGCGATCATGCTTGCTGAGAATACATTACGCTCTGTAACACAGGTGTGTATACGACTTTATGTTACTCATACTTACGCCACATTTTACGATCTAGTAGGTGACGCAGGATTACATAATTCTTAATTTTTGTTTGATTTAAATTGAAATTTTTGTTTGATTGAATTGATATCTTAACTTTCATTATTCTAATTTTTTTTTCTTGATTCTTAATTAATTACTTAATTCTTCATATTTTCACATTACATCATAAGACTTGACCAAGAAGCGGCTACACAGACATCGCAACATCATCACATTTTGATTGTATCAGATAGTAGATCAGATTGTATGTTTAACTATAGATGATAAAATAAGTTAATGTAAAGTAATGTTTGTATGGTGAGAACCAAGTGCTTAAAGAACCCTAACAGGCTTTAAAGCACTGTATCTATGTTATGTAACCGTTAATAATTAAAAAATGATATATCTACATTTGTAAAACCTTGTTTTATAACTAGAAAGAAAAATTCTGTCTCCGTGATATTTTTTATTTAAGCAGCGTATTTTTATCAAGTAAAAAAACGATTTAAGCCCGCACTTTGCAGAATAAAGCGCGTCTCCATTTTATTTTATAAAACACACGGGACTCAACCCTCTTAAGTTAGGTAAGAATTAGAATGAATGAGCTTAAACATTAACACATCCCGTACTCTATTCGCATTCTAACTTCTCCATTTAGCTAAAACTAAGCTAATTACGCTACCAAACAACAAAACCAACAACGCATAAAGTTAATAAATGAAATTTGCTTTCGAATAAGGTAAGAGTCTAGCTTCAAAAATAAAAATACAATACAATACAATTATTCTTTATTGCACACCAAATAAAAATACACTGGATAGGAAAAACTCAAATAAAGAATGTGTTGTACAATGGGCGGCCTTATCTCTTAAAGCGATCTCAAAAAATATACAAAGCGTTTTTAATTCGTTGTTTAACATAGCCATAACAAAAACTGTGTAATTAAATATCTAAACAGTCATAAAATATATATATATTCTCCATGCCTAGGTTGCCTGGGAGAAATCGCTGTCAGCGATAAGGCCGCCTATTGTACTTTTTATGTGTTATATTTAGATATAAGGTGTTATTTTATAGTTTTAAGTGCAATAAAGTGTTAATTCATTCATTCATTCATTCATTCATTCATTCATTCATTCATTCATTCATAAAATCGCCTAGTTCATATTAAATTGTAGCACTGTGTTGCGTATCCATAGCGTGTAGTTAATAATGCAGTAGTTTCAGAACAGAACTTTTTTGTAACATATGGACATTCTAAACTACTTCATAATGACATGGGGGCCATGAAACCGCCGTGCAGCTCATAAGCAACTTAGCTAGGGTATTTCAGATAAGGTATAGGAAGCTAGGTAGGAATCCGTAGCAGTAGAGCTACGCCGTAGCAATAGAGCTACGCCGTAGAAGTAGAGCTGCGCCGTAGCAGTAGACCTACGACATAGCAGTAGAGCTACGCCGTAGCAGTAGATGTCCGCTACTAGCAGTAGCGTAAATCCCGCTGTGAAATATAATGCATTTGCGAATCACCAATACCTTTCATAATGTTTTTCCTTATCATCGTAATTTTTATTATTCATAAAGCACTATAGCGGTACTATGATATAGTAATTTCCCTGTTCCGTGGCTGCACCAAAATAATTATATAATATTTTGCAAATAATGGTAAAAGTCCTGTTATAAGTGCTTTTATTTTTTACCACGAACAACTATAATAGAATAGTTTTAAATGGGTTTCTTTAACTTTACCTTTGTATAAATAATAGATTCAGGGAACTAAACAAAAACACGGTATTTTTATACTTTGCGGAAATTCATCGCAAATATAAAAATACCGAATATTATACGTTTTGTTTTCCTAGAATTTTAACTTTGGCGCAAAATATTTATAATTTTCATATCAGGCTGATGTAACTCTAGACTATGTCAACGCGGTGACATGATAAGTGCTTCATTAACGCCCGGTAAATCTACCTCATTCATCAAATAGTTAGGTTAAACTACCAACTTAAATTGGCTACTTTTACTTTAACAAAGAAAACTTTCTCATTGCTAGAAACTCATTTGTTACACCTTTGTGGGTTCAAGACGAAAAGCTTTTGTTCTGTTTTTTTTATTAGGTATACTTATGACTTGTGTAGTATAGTGTAATATGTACCTGGGGCCCAGTTCTACTAACTAATCGCTTTACCATCACCCCATAGTAATTCCGCAGATTCTATATGATATTTATAATCTATACAATAGGATATCATATATACACATTCTATACAATAGGGTATCATATATACACATTCTATATTTATACTTATATATGTACATATTCTATACGATATGGTTTCATCTCAGAATCGTCACCTAGAATCCTTCGAAGAAAGAAATCCCAGCTAGATACGTACTTATACGAGTATGGTATTTGCATGGTGAGATTGATATATGCTATCATCTCCGCCGTGATGATCCGCCATACGCGAGTTTAGGGCAAATAAAGAATTTCATGTATGTTACTCCAACAACATTTTTGAAATAAAAGTTTTTGCACAAACAATAAACGCGCAAATCCCACTCGTATTAATTTATGGTCTATTTTGCCCTCCATCTTGGCCAAAAGCCAAGACTGGGTTATTGCTCAGAACACTGTTTTAGATCATAATTATGAGTTATTCAGTAACATCTAATCTAAACCCAACGTAATAAAAAAGAATTGTTCAGGAATAATCAACAATAGCCTCATCTAAAATCATGTGAAACTTTGCTACAGAGGGATTTTTTATCTGCTGAAAATATAGTGATGAAACTTGATAATCATGTAGGAAATAAGCTGAATATCGAAACTCGTTCGAGTTATTATACGCCTCCGCTTGTTAAAGTTGTAACGTACATCAAATCATACGGAAACTTTAGCTTGTTCAAGTGGGAAATTAATTTTGTAGGTAGGTAAAATTGTACCATCATGTCCATTTAACATGTCGTGTGTAAATTCTGCGCCCGACACTAGAAGGGGCATTGAATTGGCGGAAAATCTATTAGTAAAGTTTCGTTCCCGTTTCATCAATGGGCGATGGGACAAACTGCATAGGCCACTTCCAGGCTGCTCTGGTTATTTATGACCCACCACTTTATTGCCACGCTGCGGATTTCGAGAATGACCGTTCTACATCCTCTGTCGAATTGCCAATGTATTTACTATGTAACATTAGAATGTATTGATAAATCTAAAATAACACGCGTTTTAAAACTCGAATTAAATCGATGCACAATCGAAACAAATTTTATAAAATAGAAAATCATAATATAAGTAGTAAACTATCTCTTGTTTTAAAAATAATAATATCTTGTGGGTATTTCTCTCCAAGTCTCACGACAGTTTCTTCGAAAAAAGACTTTTCCTGATTATATCAGAATGCCCTATTATGGAGAGACGAGAACAAATGAGGTGATAATTGAGGTTTGTGACGTTTGTGCCGAGAGTAGAATGTGTAGGACCAAAATATGGTCGACATCTCCTCTAGAACTTGATGGTCGAGAAGTCGTAAAGTCTGCAAGAATACTTCGTTACCGAGAATTATTAATTAAAATCAAGAAGACAGCACGTTTAAAAATATAAATGTATAGTATTTACAAAATACACTTTAAGAAGTTGAGCTATCCGCAGACTCGTGGCAAACAATCTAGAGATGGCACAACTAATCCAATTCAATACCAACGCTTAAAGTTAACATAATGATTAGTGTAATTTAACACGATAATTGATTCATCTTTTCATTATTTTAATAATGTAAATGACACGTGATATAACAATACTATATATATATATATACTATCAAATCAATCATTACAAAAATACATTATGTGCGACAAGTATAATGTACGGCCTTATGGCTTAGAAGCGATCTCTTCCAGGCAACCTTTGGATGGAAAGAATTATATGAATTATATAAGCACGAGTATTGCGAGAGTGCCTTCATTATTCGCTCAATTTTCTAATTCTCGGTAGAGGAATCAAATCTGAGCAAGCTCTTTGTTAATTAACTCAGTATATTCTGTCCACATAATGGAAGTTTGACAGCCGGGAACGGATGCTCCTATTAAAAAACTTTTCCGTTTAAAACATGCAACATCACTGAATTTAACATGAGCCTGGGCCTATGTGTGGACGGTCTGATTGAAAGTAGAAATAATGTGACAAGAGTGTGGGGTTAGTAAGGTAGCTGTTGATAGATTTGTGAATAAATCATGTATACCAAAATACTGTAGAGTATTCCTCGTCAACGTCACCTCCTATTATTTAATAATAATTGGTCATGGTTTATGTTCACCAGGAATATTTTGTTTAGCTAATATTATTAATTATGAACGTTTTAATAGACGAAGATTAATAATCAAGAAGGGTATGTTGAGATAGAAGATAGAGCCTTCCATGATATTATGATGATTTTTATTAATATTAGTACACTGCTGGATACAGGCCTCCCCCTCAAAAACCCTTTTAGTTCTTATTATTTTAAAGGGGTGGCTAGTGCCCATAATCTTGTTTGGGATCACAGTTCGGTGGTAAACTGTTCTACAGAAGGCACTGCTGCCCGCCTCCCCGGTGGTAATCCCTTAGTCGCGTTCAATCTAATTCCACTTCCAACTGCGCTAGATAATGGTCAAGCCTCAGAGTGCGTCCGTTAAACGTAGCCAGGGTCAGTTTAGGTAGAGTTTGGTAGCCTGATGTAGCCCGGGGATTCCTAGCACCCCCTGCCCCGCCGTTACGGTAGCCGCTACCATGGCCAGGAATAGCGAGGCGGCCGGAAACTGGGGGCAACATTCTGTTGGCGTATCAATCCATGGGGGGGGGGGGGTTGATTCCCATAATCCTCACGCTGCGCATGCGGGTTGAGGATCGCAGTGTAGAGATTGTGCTGCAAGGGACGCTGCTGCCCGCCCCCCGGTGTATGTCTCTTAGTCGCCTCCTACGACACCCGCGGGAAGAGTTGGGGTGGTGGGGTGGTGCTATTCTATCTAGGCCGGCACCACACAGCCCCCACGGGGCTATTCTAATTATATAGATAGGTTAGATAGGTTATCGAGGATATAGTTAGGTTATCGACATAGCTCAAAGAATTAGCAAGCTGAAGTGGCAGTGGGCCGGCCATATCTCGCGAAGAACAGACGGCCGCTGGCTGGGGCAAACGTGTTCTTGAGTGGAGACCACGACTCGATAAACGAAGTGTAGGTCGCCCTCCGACCAGGTGGGATGACGACCTGCGAAAGACTGCAGGTAGATGCTGGATGCGGCAAGCTGATGACAGGGTGCTATGGCGCTCATTGGGGAGGCCTATGTCCAGCAGTGGACTGCTATAGGCTGATGATGATGTTAAGTTATCATTGGAACAAATCTTACAAGTTAATTTGATCGGTGTAGATACTAACATGAATTTTAACCTTTATTGCTGCGCTTGTGCAGTTATGCGTTGTTGAAGTGTGTTTTTGTTTACATTGTCGTATGTTATTGTTATCAGTTCTTGTTATACCTATAAATTGATTCATAAATATCGTAGTTGACATAAAATATCTTGGATTCTAATACGGAGCATACCTCGCTTTGTTACCCTCGTTTGAACTCGTGATGTTCATAATAGAAAAGCGTGTATCTCATTTCGAAAGCCACAACTCTATAAAGCAGGATCAGATTAGAAACTTTCGCGTAGAACGGATTGTAGAAATAATTTCATTTTCGTTGTACGCTATTACAACTTTTGGACTTTAGCCCGGGTTTCATTTCATTATATTTTAAATGCTAGTTTAATGTTTTTGTTTAATAAGGTATTATGTCTCTATTATTGCACACAGCTTTCTACCATTCTCTTAGTTATTTAAGCTGTACAATATAATAAGTTATTAGTTACCTACTTATCCAAATACCTAACCCCCTGTCAAGTTCATGCAGATTAGTCAAGTCCAAAAAGAATAACCAAAGTTCGTAAGATGATGCTGACTGCACCTTGTATAAAAGAAAATGATGGCAAATCACCACTAAGAATATTAAAATATTTTGAGCGATGGCAAATCACCACTACTTTTTTTGCGATGACGAATCACTACGATGGCGAATCGCCACTAACCCATACTAAGGCATACAAAACTGACACCTCAAGAAATTTCTGGAACTGCATAATCTACGAGACAACAATTTTGTATGTAGGCTCTATTTAAATCGTAAGCATCCGTTAGGGACGGCTTTTTGGAAATTCGTATTCCAAAGTTAAAATGGTATCAAAAATAACTTTGATAATAACTTATTGTAACTGTTAGCCCGTCAAAATTTCAAGCACAACCTGTGCTTGAAATTTTGACGGGCTAACAGTTACGCCCTTACAAAAGGAACACTCGTTTGAGTCATCGTTAACTAAAATACCGAGGTTGTTTTCCTTATCTATAAATGAAAAAAATGAAAATGAAAAGTTATTATTTCTTTAAGCTTACAAATACGCACTTAGACAGGTCATATTTTATACTATTAATTATCAATTAAATTATTTTATAGTTCACTTCAATTTTTTGTCCACCAGTGAAAGAAGTGAGAAGAAACCACTAGTATGTTCATAACTTATGTGTCTAGTACATTTGATTTGCTTATCTGTAAGTTGGTAGATTTTGAGTTGGAGCAAAACTCGTTCCAAGCTTTTTTATCTTCTAAGTAATCTGATATTTTGTAATAAGCTTTTTTACAAAGAATATGTTTCACAATTTTTTTAAATTTATTTATTGATAATTTTTGCAACTCTATACTATATAAAGGATTAATTTATCGGGTAATTGAATTATTTTCTCCTACGTTTCCATCGCGACAACAATCGTGATCACGGGGCGACCGATTAATGAATATTTAATATTTTAACAAATCGTTAGTTAAAGTTGAAAAAGTTATCTACGCTAATATATAAAAGTGTTTGTCCTGAGTCATAGGCAAGCCACGGATTGGATATAGCTATTTATGGATGGATATTTGTTACTTCTTCACGCCAAAACTACTAAACGGTTCAGGCTGAAATTTTTCATAGATATAGCTCTGACGAATGCATCCGACAGAGAACCAAAGTTATCGACATAGCTCTGAGAATTAGCAAGCTGAAGTGGCAGTGGCCCGGCCATATCTCGCGAAGAACCGACGGCCGCTGGCTGGGGCAAACGTATTCTTGAGTGGAGACCACGACTCGGTAAACGTGTAGGACGCCCTCCGACCGAGTGGGATGACGGCCCGCGAAAGACTGCAGGTAGATGCTGGACGCGTCAAGCTGAAGACAGGGCGCTATAGCGCTTATTGGGGGAGGCCTATGTCCAGTGGACTAATATAGGCTGATGATGATGATGATGATGATGATAGCTCTAATATTAATCTCATAAAACTTGCAATTTAAATAACCTTTAAACGGTCCCATAGACACAACGCGTGTGAAGCCGCGGGCTAAAGCCTCGAATGAAGTCGTAAAATGCTGTTAGAATATTATCCGAAGTAAGTATGTGAACTCCTTTTTTGCTATCTCCAGAGCACTTATTTCTAGCCCCGGAAGGCAGCTGTGCCTACAAAGGAAATTGCCTTACAGTGTACCAACAAACTATAAAAGACAAATGACAAAGATAAACTTACACGCTGGGCCCTGGTTGAATTGAATTACTAATTTTGGCCCGAAGTAGGTGAGACATTATGCAAATTGGCCACCAGGTCTTACTGTGGTCTTACTACTTGGAGATAAGATTTACAACGGCACTCATGATTCACTACATTTGTTCGTTGAGCATTACTCGAGCTGCAGGCACTGTTTTCAAGTTTGTATTAGCTTTATAACTATTGTTACGCTCCGAATAATTAGCTAAAGCTAGTAGTTGTCGTAACGGATGTGTTTTCTGATATGACAATGTATTTTCCATGATAGATACTTAAATCGGACGTTCACAAAATTCAGAGAACCAATAATTTAACGAGACACGAAATTCTCTCAGTGGATATTACTGACCACTTTCGAAAAAGTAGATCACTCTGAAAATACCGCAAACTGACACGATCTAGATTAATAAATTAATAGTTTTCGTGAAAAAATTTAAACGGGTCATTCGTCTGACCGTTCGGCGTCGATCTGGATGGTTTTGCCGGATAATAAATGGCCGCGAATGCATAAATAACGTGGATGTGTATAATGCAACTATACAGAAACGTATAAACGAATTTGTAAATTCACATTTTGAATAGTAGTCTTGGTAAAAAGTATCTTCGCACCTCATAATGCCATGTTCAAATGTTTAACCCATCCCAACAAAACTAAGAAGTTTAAAAAAAATAATTACATGTGACATTTGAGGATTCCTGTTAAATATTACTAGTAATACTATATTAATAATACTAATAATATATACTTAGATTTATGCAACCATAAATAATCTAAATATCTTACTACTGTGTTATCAACTGTGGAAACGCTTTTGGAAGGCTTAGCTGAGCAGCGAGCTGTGTTCGATGATCGGCGACAGATTATGCCGAAGATCTCAAGAACCGAAATATGCAGGTCTCAACAGAGCCTATGCATTTGTTCCCCTTGGAGTCGAGCTCCTCGCCCTAGATTCGAAGGGTACCGAGACCGGAGAGGGTTTAAAAAAATATATCTGAGCGTATGGTTGAAGCGACGCGTGACTCAGGAGCTAGTGAGTATCCGGCGCAGAGCGTCAGCATTGCCATACAGCAATGCAGCCAGCGTCTTCCGATTGATATGGATCTGTTAAGCTACCTGTAGATTGTTTACAACTGTCTGCAGTTAGTCAATTTACTTATGCGTTAATACATCAGGTGTGCAAAATGTGCGAAATGTATTTTTAAATCACAAATTTACCAGTTTAAACTGCGTTATACACAATTACAAAATTTACAAATTACAGTATAGGTACCAATGTGTCAATCAATGGCTAATATCCAATTTCAGCTAATGAGCATAGCATATTTGATTACGTGCAGAGCAGCTAATTGCCAGGAGTCACAACTGCGTGTAATGTGTTTATAGATAACTACATAACGGCTTACGGAGGTACCTACCTTACGTAACATTATAGCTAATAGTGTAGCTAACGACCTATATGTCACTAGTTTTCGCTTCTATCTATGGGCAATAACCCGAAATTAATGGATTTTGTAGCTTCAAATGTTCAAACAAGAGTATAGTAATAATGCTTGACCATCCACACAGCATCCTCTAGCCCCAAAGTAAGCAGAGCGTGTTATTGGAACTATGTATATAACTGATATATCTACTTAATACAATAGATAAAAATTATCCATAGATACAATACATTGATAACTTCCATAAAAATTACTTATTTCCTTATATATTAGCAATCAACCGAAATTATTGTGGAATGAAAATCCTAGTGGACAGGGCATACTACAGTTTAGAAGAATTCCTAAATGACAAATTAGATGACGCCAATGTCGCTGATCCACACTTATAATACCTATTTATAATATTTATTATAATAAAATGTTGATATGAATAATTAATTAAGTATTGGTAAAATTACCAAAAAAAGAATTATAAAATTATTTATAAGAAACCCCTGTAAACTCCTGTGTGTATGATTTGTAATTCGTTGTGTATTTTTTTGTTACTTGTATTATTATGTTTGAAATATAAGAATATTCTTATCAAAAAAAAAAAAAAAATTGGGTAATTGTATATTTAGCCCATTTCGAAATAAGGAGGAGGTTCTACGTTTGGCTGTATGAATGTTTTTATGTATTTTCGTCGTTTTCTTCGTCAATAAGGGGCCGACTATAATGATTAATTATTGTATTTCTGATTGATATTTGTGAAACAAAAATTAATTAAATATTCAAGGTCGGTTTTTAATTATTTCAAAATAATTACTAAAAATATAGCAAATAATAACAGATAGATTCTGTCAAATGTTTTCAATGTCAAAAAGAGAGTGAAGGTGTCTTCAGAAGTAATGTTAAAACAAATACGAGAAGTTTTTCAAATTCACTCTCGTTCGTATATTATTCGTATCGGTAAAATGCAGGAATTTTACCGATACGAATAATATACGAACTAAAGTTTCAATGTATTCTACCTCGAATATATATTTCATCTACCGAATGTAGGAACTTTTAACTTATATTTCTTGAAACTTCGCTTCGAAGAAGGTAAATTCAATAAAATAAACATTTTATGAATGCTTACTCCAAGACCCGATGTGAAGTTACGTATCTGCGATAATCTAGATTTTTGTCTACGTCCAATTTACTATTTTCAAACCCACATTAGGTGATTGCGCCCTCCGACCAGGTGGGATGACGACCTGCGAAAGACTGCAGGTAGATGCTGGACGCGGCAAGCTGAAGACAGGGCGCTATGGCGCTCATTGGGGGAGGCCTATGTCCAGCAGTGGACTGCTATAGGCTGATGATGATGATGATAAACTAAAAAATATTAAAAAAGATTAAATCTCCATTAAATCACAATCATAAACCCGTACCTATAGGATTTAGGCAATTTAGGCAACATCGCTCTGTAATATTAATAAATAATTGTATGTACGCTTGGCGGGTAGAGAAATAGGGCTATTCTATGTATAAAAGGCCTGGAACGAATAAAAACAAGGAGGCCATGTGGCAAATAATAACACAAATAAAACTAAGACGTGAATTATTAGAACTAAACTTACATAATATGACTAATTAAAACAAATTTTAATGGTTTTTGCGTCGTGACCAATACGAAAACTTTTTTGCAGTGACGTCGGTTTTGATATAAAAGAAGATCATATCACCATTAAATCACAATTATATAGTACGTACAACTCAATCAGTGAATGTCAAAGAGTCGACTAAGAGAACCTATCAAAGGACTGGCGACAGCTTTCTTCTGTGTTTTTTTAACCTTAACTGCAATCACCAATCCTCTTGCCAAGCACGGTCATTATAGCGAAACCCCATTTATGCTGAACGTGCCTTTCCCAAGGTGGCACGTTCAGGAATGGACGTTTGCGTTCTGGGGGAGTGGCGCTTGTACCTATTCCAGAAATGTGTACATACTTGGGGCCCTATCTCATTAGGATGTCATGGCGGCGCCACCGGTCGCGCCACCGTAGTGTCTTGAGCTACCAAGCGAGAAAGGCCAAAACAATCACATGTCAGTTTCAAAATGCGTGTTCAATGGTGTCCCTTGGTAGCGCAACTGATGGTGGAGTGAGTGAAACGCCAAATAGCTGTATACATATTAATGGTAGTTAATTCCGGCAGCAAATTTGGTTTTGCAACCGAGGTACATATTTTGTTTACGCCACCCACAATTGAATACATATCGTAAACTGTGGCCCACCATGGTGTTCTAATGTGATGATAGGACCCTTAATTAGTCACGGTAACTAAATTGTCGTGTTTGTTTACCATGACGAACAACGTCAAGTCTAGCGTCACAATGAAACGGACCACCAGAGTTCAGCTTCTATTATCGAAACCTGTCCTGTAAAGCCATTCCAGCAACCCATTTGTTTCCATTGTGCAACGAGCTTAAAATTTAAAATCTTTTTATAAAAGCTTCTTGCCTTATGAACGTAGCCCATACATCCTGGCCACTATCAGATATAAATGTCGAAAGCGAACGTTTATCTCCCGCAAGTAATGTAGGCGATTTGTCTTCCTGCGAAGCCTCATCATTTAGCGAATTCATATTCTTCTTCCTCTATCAGTTAAGAGCAAAAATGGCGGTCATTATAGCCTTGAATAATTATGTGGATAAAACAGTTTTGATGGAAACAGATGAGCTTTCAGGAGAGGTGATACGCAAACAAATTTATTATGAGAACAGACGTCCTTAGACACAACTTAACTCGAAATATAATCCCTAACTTACTTAGCTTAACAATCTAAGACATTTAGTACTCTTAGATAAAAAATTAAACTGTGTGTAGAACATGAAACCTCGTAAAGAGTCAATAGAACCCACTGATAACTTTAGTTTTTTGTAAATAACAACTTGCTAGCAGGTTCCAGTACAATCATTTTATAAGATTTTACAAGGTGGAAAAATGTACCAAGTCAAATCAAGTCATTGCCTATAAACTATAAAACGTATTCTTTACTTAAACAACCAGAACTCAAATTAAGTTATTTAGTACGTAACATTACAATAAAACGCTATACAGCAAAGGGCACGAGAAACATTATGTAAATATAATGAAACAGCCTCATATGCGAAAGCCCGACGGAATACGTTGTTAAATTTGAAGGTAGGTAAAGTCAATATCAGAAAAGCGAATAAATGGAACATAATGAAAATATATTACCGAGGTTGCCCTCGTAAACGACTGCGACTGAATGTTTTTCGAATAAATATAAAGCTACAACCACACATGACACATATTTCACATTAATATAATAAATGTGAAGGTTTGGATAGATGGATATTTGTTACTTCTTTACGCAATAGCTACTATACTAATTAGCTACAAGCCAATTTGTATAGTATCTTTCAAACTCAAAACTCAATAGCATTTATTTCTTTAGGCTTACAAAATAAGCACTTAGACAAGTCAAATTTTATACTATTAATTATTATCAAATAACATTATATTAATTTTAATGTTCACTTCAAATTTTTGTGCACTAGTGGAAGAAGTGAAAAAAAACCGCTAGTAGGTATGTTCATATAACTTATGAATGGATGAATGAACACTTTATTGTACTTAAAATAACAAAATAACACCTTATATTTAATATTACATAATAACAGTACAATAGGCGGCCTTATCGCTTAAAGCGATTTCTTCTAAGCGATTTTTTCTTTTTTTTATGTATCTAATACATTTGATTTGCTTATCTAATTTTGCATAGATGTATCATTTAGATACACTTAGAATGGTGGGTCTTATTCAAAACATGATACTTCTAACTATAATGACATAATATACGCCCAGAGAGTTAGCTAATATAATCTAAGCGTATATAACAACACCCTACGATGCTTGGATTTTTATGGAAACTACTGAACGGATCGGACTGAATTTTTTTATACGTGCTGTTCTTGGTCCGGAATAAAACAGAGGACTTTTTTATCACCTTTAAACGTTTCCATAAAAACAACAACGCAACAACGCAGCCGCGGGAAGTAGCTAGTTACAAATATTCAAAGACGTTATTGGGAAAATTCATGCTGATATACAAAAATAATTGTATTTCAGTCAACAAAGTCTGTAATATTTTCAACCTTTGATTAGGCGGGGTAGGGTTGGTAGGGAGGATAGGTAGGGTTGAAAATTACACCCACATGCAAATATTTGCCTACCATAATTCCACACTTGGGAATCACAATGGGGAAACTCTGTGTTAAAATGTAGTTTACCCATCCTATTGATGGGCTTCTTTCTGTATATCGTAATGTAGAAAGATTTTAAGATTCAAGTCTGTTTCTTGTGTTAATGTTGTACATGTCCGCCTGGAATGCAGGAAGTCGCGGATTCGATTCACATTTCGGGACAGATGTTAGTACGATCTGTAGATTATTTGTAAGGAGTAGTTTTATATGTATGAAATGTACATATAATATATATCAATCATTACTGAATAATGATGGGTACTGAGGTACTAACCTCAGTACCCATCTTAATTAAATATTAAATTAAACTAAACTAGCAGTTAGTCCTCGTCATCATAATTAGAGAGAAAGAGAGAGAGGTACATCAATCATCTTCCTCATAAACATGAGGCCAGAAAACACGGTATACTCGTATAGTCAAAGAAATATACTCGTAGTTAAATAGGAACCCCTGATGATTTCTAAACTATGTTGTCTATGGCGCGACAAAACCGCCGGGGGTCGACCTAAATGATTGATTGCAATAGGACTCGCATCGGTGATCCATCAGAGGAAGACCACCACTGATTAATTATGATATTACATCGTTATTGTTGAATAACGTGGTGGTTATTTAAATAATAGGCTCAAAACAAACCCTTTTTATCTTCAACCTAAAATGAGAAACCTCAAGGTTTGTGTGTTCCAGAGATCAAAATTTGTTCTGTGCATGCATTTCAGCATGCTGTGTTATCATTTCAGTCAATGACTTCGTAATTTAAATTTATTAAGTCAATTGTAAATACGAGTTCTAATTTGTTTCTTTTATTTGAATGTAATTTTTTAGATATTGAGACTATAATATCGAAAAGAAAAATAAAAGATATCTTAGGACAATGTATATCATACATAAATGTTAAAGCCAGTTAACTGCTTCTACAGTTACAAAAAAGATTAACCTCAACTTTCGCTGACGTTGCTTTTTTGTCCTTACTTTAAATAAATTAATATTGTAGGTAGCTATCGAAAGAACTTACTCCATCAAAAACCCTCTCAGCATTATAACTTAGAGGGGCGCCGCCGCGCCGTAATGAGGCCGGTGCGGCCAGCGATGACGGCCATTACAGAAATTCACCAAATTTTCATCCTCACCCCTTTACTCTACGTGACTTGATGCCCGAGCGGCGCGTGAGCAGCATAACGTGCACCGGAACAAAGTCACAGGCTTTTTGTTTGGAAAAAATAAATTTTGTAAGCAGGTACATAACGCACTAGGTATCCTCTAATAAACAGTAATCTTACCTAGGTTGGTATTGCGCATTCGGACCCAATTAGTATACAGTTAAAACGTTAGTAGGTAATCGAAAACTCGCAAAATACATAACTTTGGCGACCTTTATGACCTCTATTGCGCAGCGGGCGAAAGTCCGATGCAAGATATTGTGGGTTCGATTCACACTACATGTTTGTACAATCTGCAAATATTTACTCAGGGTGTTCTGGGTGTTTTCTATGTATAATAAAAAATATTTATCAATGTTGTATTATACCAGTTATCCAGTAACCATAACACAAGCTCTTATTTATTTATTTATAAGATACTAAATAATTTTTCGATTTTTTCATTTAAGTTTCCGATTTTTTCATGCATTTGTCTCTAAATCCGGTTATATTATCCATTCCATGCGTATCGTCCTTACATTCACATACATTTTTTATTAGTAGCTAGGTTTTTACGAATGTCTATTATTAGCAAAGTCCTATTTTAATACTTGTGAAGTGCCAAATAATCTGTAACTCAAGTAATATACTACGTCTGGTCAATTTTGGTAACCAAATACCTCGTATATTTGAACAGGACTTTGCCCTTACCACGAGCGAACGCAAACAAGCCATTTGCGAAAGTTATTTTTACAGGAAAAGATAAGAAAGCTACATGAACAAGCATTGGACAAGACAAACGAGCCGACGATCCATTATGGTAAGAAATCACCACGTTCCTCGAAAGTTTTATCCACTGAACTTAATGGAATGCTTTGATAAAGCATAAAATTATAGCGAAAAACATAACTTTATTGCGATATTTAATTCTCAATTTCATAATGTATGGACTTTACCTTACTGTTTTTGTTTGCAAGGGTTATTAGCTCACAACTTGTATTACAACATGTATTGTATGGTTTTGCTGGAAGTAAATATTTTTGCGGTGGGTTTTTCTATGGTTAATATATCAAGCGAAAATTTGCAGCGAAACCCGCGAGGCACTCTACCTAAGGATCTCATGAAAACATAATAACTCACACGTTCGTATATTCCGGCTAGACATTTGTATTTTAGTTTCTAATTTGCTAAATTCCTTTACAAAACAGACGAGACCATCTCCGACGCATCCCGGCTTAAATGTAGGCTGGAATACCTAATAAATTTCAACAGGGTGCTCATGGGAAATACCGCTGTGTTTTTATTGGAATTCTATTGGAAATTAATTAAATTTCAATGTTGTGTAAGAATTCGCGATGTTGGTTTTACGAGCACCCACCTACGTGGCACGGATTTACAAGCGCATGAAAAGATTAAAACTTTTAATCTTTTCATAAGCTTGCATAAGCTGTCTGTCCTTTGGATTTTTACTTAGGAAGATGGCAGTTGGTACCTGGGTGGTAGGAACGTACATATAGGTAAGTTACCTAATAACTAAGACGTGGATGGCGATGAATATATATGTAGTGACTATGCATGTCTTAAAATATATAGGTCAATAAAAGACGAAATTTAATAGCAAGTATAGAATCAAAGTAGCTCCTTCAAATAGGTTAACATCAAGCGCGGATTTACTCGAGTAAAACTAATTTCTTCCTTCGAAACAGAATCAACACCCGGGTAACAACTAATTACTAAAAGGCGGTTACCCTTTGCGTCTTAGGCCTTTGTAAATTACAATTGGTACAGCTCGAAGCATCCCGGATAGCGCCGTCCAAGTTAACCACACAACTTCGCACTAATGAATGAAGACTTTGCGAACTAATTTGCCACCACACCGCAATGACTGCGCTGGAAACTGTCAAGCTCCGATGGAGTCGTCTAACTTTCATTATTTTCACGTAGAAATGGCGTGGCATCACCTTTTTGCTGAGTTCTTGTACTTCTTGTACGGCTATTTTGTATATTCAAAACTAGCACCTAGCCCGGCTTTATAAGCGTTATATCCGGTTACATGTCACGTCTAAACTGAAGTGTATTCTTTAGCTTTCTCTTTAGGCATTTGATACATATCATGAGAAAAACAATTAAAAATAATTTGACAATGAATAATATCTAGGTAGGAAACAAGCTTCACTGGAAATAGCCACATGCTATAGAGGGTTCATAAAAATGGTCTAGATACTTGACTGACTCATTGACGCCTTGCCTCTAATATATCAAATCCATTACTCTTAATTACTTCAGCCTATTTTCTCATAAGATTCATTGGAGCCGATATCAAAGGCGTCCGATTCTTTGCAGTCATCAACTCGGGCCACATAACTTCACTAATGAATAAGAACTTCTCGCTTGTCTCTCGCGATGTGACCTCTTTGCGAGTAATGAAATTGCGCTTGGTGGAATCCCGTGAATGCTCCGCTATGCTACCTACACCCGGTGAAAAGTAGCGGAGTGTGAAAATGGAGATGTAATCATTACTCGTTTAAAACACGTTTCTGGAACACGTGGGATGTAGAGTTGGCGTCACATTGTTTGAGAGCGAACTGGATTATCACTCTTTGAATGAAGAAAATCTCGCTATCGCTTTGCAATATTACTTTGTATGATTACTAAAATTAAGCTATCATTCATGAATCCCATTAACAGCCTCCCACGTATTATATTATAGTACGTTGAAATACAAAGCCTTTAATAAAACAAGGAAACAAATCTATCAAGCGTAAAACCAACATGGACCACTTCTCAAATCCATCAAAACATTCAAATCCAGCAATCCCCTTACTAACGTTCCGCTTAACACGAGGAAACTTTTACATAGTTTTAACCTCGGCAAATGCGAAAAACTTTCGGGATGCCGATAAAAAATAAGGATTAGGGCTTAAATTTGCATGCAGCGCGTCGATGGTAAATTATCGCACTGTTTGGAGGGCGGCCAACTGACATTCACCGGCCGTATTAAGGATAGCCGCGGGGCCGGTCCCATTCACCCTGCCCCTAACCGAACACGTGACTCTCATTCTAAATTTATAATTCGATTGGAAAACCGAAATATTAATCTTGAAGATATCTCCTAATTTCTTCCTGCGCGCTACGTGCTTCGATAGCGGCTAATAAATTGTTTCAATCCTCAACGAAAACTCTTTGTTCGAATGTCCCACTCTGTTACCCGAATGAAGTTGAAATAATCCGGTTAGTTTCATTTCAACGAGATTAATTTTGAATTGTTATCCACGTTTCAATTTAGTTTTTACAAACACATATTTTTCTATGACGAATAAATAACGTGTTATCTTTTATCAGGCATTTTCAACAGACAAACCGCAATTCCCACAGAAGTCCAGCAGATACTTACAAGCTAGCATACGCCACTTTGCACGTCCTTACATTTAAGGAGCGCAAAATTTATCTAGTTGAAATAATCGTAGCCAAACGGCCACGGTAGCCCATTATGTCTGGCCGGTCGCCAGACACGGACTCAGACCAGACAAGAGAACCCTATAACGAACACATACTTAGAAACATATTTATTAAACAAAACTGCAATTTCACCATCCTTACTGGCACCGTGATAGCTACTCTAGGGCTGCGTTTCTGGTGAAAAGCGGGAGCGTAAGCGGAAGAAATATATCACAGTTCTGTTCTACGGCGTAGCTAGGACTTAGCTTTTTGCGGAGCAAAAACTACGAAGTTACTATTAAAGTGGTTATTAGGTCATACAATTAAAACTGCAGAACAGAGTAACACCTAATTCACACACATAGTGCTTGAGATTAATGTTTCATACACTTATTTGATTATCTATAAAATCAAATTAAAAAATTCGCTGAAACACGTAAGCTATCAAATTTTAAAAAATCTGTTTGCCATTGAATTTTTATGCAATATCGGTAAAACTCTTTAGCTATATTGCACAAAGGGCTTTTAACAACCAAATTGATAACAGAATAACGGTTTAAATGTTATATCTATATTTTGCAAGTGAACATTTTTTTTTATCAAATCTCTTTATTGCCCTCAATACAATAAATGTACACTTAGAAAATGTCAAATTTTTAAAATTTAACACCGACAATTTAAAATTTCAGTCGCTTCGGTCTGTAAACTTAACTACAGAAGTGACGACGAAATCATTAGCTTAAAGTTGCAACACAACCCGTCCGCGTCCCAAGCTTTTTTATCCTCTAGATAATTTGATATTTCATAGTAAGCCTTTTTGCAAAGGAAGGTTTCACAATCTCTTTGAATTCATTTACTGATAATTTTTGCAACTCACTAGGAGTTTTGTAGAAGCGTATTATTACCCTTTAATATTCAACTCGGTCACAATATCTGTGCACCTTGAGCCATACAAAATGTTTGGCTCAAGGTGCACAGATATTGTGACCGAGTGTGTAGTCTAGAGATATATGATGTTAATCTGAAGGTCTCAGGGGAATATTTTTACAAGCACCTCCGTCTTCGCAGATTAATCGCAGACTTCCTTACAGCTTAATTCCACACTGAGGCATGATGAAGCGGTCCCGATATTCGCAACATTTACCCAATACCGGAAGTTGGAGCGACGCCAGTTAGCATTACTTATCCCGACAAATTTTGATACCTCGCAATAAGTTGTGGAGCAATTAACTTGCTCAAATGGAATAATACGTTGATTGGGTAATGATTTCATGGTTAATTAGGGCTTTAATTATTCTTGCTTTATCTCTCGATGAAGAAAATACATAGGTAACTTTGTCGTGGGTAACAAGCTTGCAATAATCCCTAGTAAAATTTACCCCTATAGAATCTCATTAAAAAATATGTTTTTTTTTTCAATATTATGTATTTAATTATAATAATAAATATATAATGCTGGACAATCCACACAGCATTATGGAGTGGCGTCACGACTGTCAGAGTGGCGTCACGACTGTCAAACAAGCGATAACTGCTCTGTGTTGTTTTTCTGATTAAAAAGTTCCTCTGTGGCTTTCCAAAACAAATTATTGTTAATTTTGAACATAGTGGTGTTGTGCCCAATCTGAGATATTAAAACAAAGTATATATGTTGTATTAAAATATTTATCTACGAAACAAAATATAGTGCACGAAGCTTGGGAAAACTACCCTCATATTTTCAAGCGTTGATAAATAATTGTGGTTCAATTCTCAAAGAGTTCAAACATGGTTCAGAGGTGTGCGGCCTGCAGCAGACGTCTGAAGGGGTGTGATGGGGTAGTTTGCTCTCAATGCGAATCGGTCTCGCACCGAGAATGCGTGAGAATCCCTGTCGGTGCAGAGGTGGCCTGCGATTGGCGCTGTGGAGGATGCCAGATGATGGCCCCCAAGGGAAGAGACCCCAGTACGCCCGTGCGCGTCACCGCCTCTTACGTAGGCTGCCACAGTAGTGAGGAGGCGGCTAGCCAGAGCCTGCCCGCTCTGCCATCTGGGGAAGTCGGACCAACGACCGTTGAGTCAATGGTCCTGGACGAAACAGCGCTCAACATCACGGCGGAGTTCCAGGAACATGAGCTCCAACTTAGCATGCTACCCTTCAAGGAGGAGCTCCTCTCCGAGATGCGTAGGATGCAGGGGGGCATGCTGGAGGAGCTGAGGGCGCTGAGGGCGGAGGTGCGGGACCTTGGCACCGAGCTCAAGGAGGCGAGGCTGGAGATGGCGGATCTACGTGTCGCGCTGAGCGGTGTCCATGCGCGCGTGGATGGGCTGGAGCAGCGCCTTGAGGCCGTCGAGCAGGAGCGCGCCGCCCGCCCCGATGAGCCCGCGCCGCAGGCTGCCGTCATCGCGAGACTACAGAGTACCGTGGCGCACTTGCAGCAGGAGCTCTGTGACCGGGACCAGGAGGCGCTCATGGCGGATCTTGAGATCGGCCAGCTCCCGGAGGAGAAGGGGGAGAACGTCCTCCATTCCATTACCGTCCTTGCAGCCAAGCTGGGTGTCCAGGTGGAGGAACGCGACGTCGTGTTCGCCGAGCGAGTTGGGGTGGCACAGGTTGAGGCGGCGGGGGGCGATAAGCCGCGACCGCGCCGAATCGTCGTGCGGCTACTGCGCCGTGACTTGCGGGATCGCATGCTGCAGGGCGCACGGGTGCGCCGCTCTTTGACCGCGGGCGACGCCGGCCGCGATGACGCTGGCTCGCGCATCTTCGTCAACGAGAGGCTGTCGCGCTTAAATCGGCAGTTGTTCCATCGCGCCCGCGAGGAGTGCCGCAGGCTCCAGTGGCGTTACACTTGGACCAAGCGGGGGCGGGTATTTGTGAGGCAGGCTGACGGTCGGGACGCGTACCCCATACGATGCGAAGCTGATATCCAAAGGGTTTTTGGTTAGTCTCGCTTGTTGGGCCTGTAACAGTAACGAATTTTAGTGTGAACTCTATAAGCCCGCTCTGCCTATCCGAGTCTGTGTATCGGTCTAGTTCTAGGACACCTCGCTGTAATATTTTGCCGATTGTAAGTCCTTCTTATTTTAATGCTATTTATAAACAATTCAAAATCTCAACTGTTAATCTCTGTTTCTGTGTGCCACTTAAAACTAAATTGTCTCATATGCCTGTGTTCCCAAATATTGAGCTATTATGTCCTGCTACGATAACCACTAAACTTATCCTACCTCTTACCACCCTGTATCTATTTGCTGAAGAATGGAAAACAACCTTCTCTAACCTATTCAGTTTCCTAACTTTTCTAGCTAATTATAATATTTACCATTTACATTTACAATTGCTCAAACTTAATACTTTTTTACATATTTTTCTCATTCTCAAATTTTGAACTCACCGATTATTTACTGCACGCTTAACAATGTCCAGCAGCCGCAGGGCACCTTTATGTGGAGTTTCTCAGGATAGATTGGCTGGTTTGAGTGGTGGTTATTGGTTTCACCTCTCGAGAAGGCAGGTTTCTCTTCACAACACATTGTTGGTCAAAGCGATGCGCATAATATTTAAGTTGGATGGGAAAATCAGGCTTTTCGCGGCTCAAGTGAGCGGTATTCAGCGTGTGCGCAGTAAATAAGTAAATGTTGAACTTGAATGAGGAACAATATAATATAGTAATCCAATCTTGTTTTTTTTCCAATCCAATAACGATGAAAATCTGTAGATGGATGACTGACAGAAAGAAAACCTCCGGAAAATCCAAGTTTTTCTCGCTGTCAGTTCCAGGTTTGACAGTTTTGCGGCATGACTTTGGTTCTTGGTTTCCAATCTTGGACGAACTGAATTGCTTAGAATTATGTACTATGGTCTTCCCTTTATTTTAATTTTATGTAATTTATTTATTTTTTCACTGATAGCTTGTACATAATTTACTGACTCCATACCTAATTATTATCTTTTATTTATTTTTATTTTTTTAAATAAAATCTAGTACCTATGTATTTATTCATCTGGATTCAGCTGGATCTGAGATCGTGTCTGCCACTCTACTGGGTTCTGACTGAAAACCAGCGCTCTTTCACAAATGACCTGGGTTATTGTGATAGAGCAACAAGCTGAGTCGGGACCTTTTAGACCTACACACGCGCGCTTATCCACTTTCTGTGAGGGCTACTTAGTACCAAATAATACTTACATTTTGTACATACCTTTTAACTTTTTTTTTTTTGTTATATTTTGTCTATGTTACGTGTTTTATAATAGGTACTTTGTAGTCTAATATAATTATGTGTAATTAACCTTGTTTGTGTGTTGTGTTAGTGTTTAATAAATAATTTTCTTTCTTTCTTTCTTTCTTTCATTATCTAGCCCCAAGCTAAGCAGAGCTTGTGTAATGGGTACTAGATGACTATTATACTTAATACAATACATCTAACCCGCAACCTCCTGCGTCGCAGGCAGACCTTCGCCCACCGCGTCACATAGGTTGTCATTTGAACGGTCAACCTACATGTCATTCGATCCAAATAATCTTGTTCCAGTTCGAAGAGATTAATTAATAGATTGCGCGTCACCTCATCATGACTCGGACTACAAAGTGTATGCTATTAAATAAATCTTGCGGCCTGAAACGGCATTATTTCTTAACAAAGTTGTTTAGATTGACGATTGGCAAAACCAGATGTAAACAAATGACATTACCTAACAGTTCCTACTGATCTTTTTGATTTACACTAAGCAGAAAAGGGTGTAGCTCACCACAAATTCATTTTTGCCGTTTCATACCAAAAAAAGTAGGCGTTTCAATCCACATCAAAAAAAAATTTTTTTCGTCGTTTCATCCCAAAATTCTTTTTCTTTTCGCACCACAAAGAGATCAAGAGATTTTGTACAGTGAGATCAACATTAGCAAACTACAGATTATTTTAAAGCGTAGGTTTATTAGAAAATTTACCGAGCTACCAGGAGCGCAAAGCGTAAAGGAGTTACGCACAACATTGGACTCACACCAACACAAATAAATTGGTGATAATAAATATGATCCTCTCAGTTACTGAGGGGCTTTCTTGTATCATTCTATAATTTTGATTTTTACCAAACTCATAACTTTATCGTAACATCATACATATTTCATGTTACGGTAAACAAAGAATTGCATACAACTACTTCCCAGTACAAGTACATACATACACAACACAACAAACATTAAAATTTTCCTTTCCGAAACACGAGAGAGCTGTAAATCCGGAATAACCGTAGGCAACAATTCAACTTAGGCAAACGCGATGGGGTACATAATGTTCCTCTTAGTGAAGCAGGCGAAAGCTGTCAAAGGTGCAGATGTACTGCTCGTTGTTTGTTGTTGTTTGGTATTGTTTAATTGCCACCAGAATAAACGTTCATATAAATAATGCTTTATAATCCATACCGTATCATCTAGACCCAAAATAAGGATAGCTTGTTTTAAGTATATAGGTATTAAATAAAAATTAGTTTGCACCCTTTGGTAATCAGGCGCGCATTTTGCAAAGCCATTTGCTTCTTCCCTCTATAACTTCTTTAAGGAAATTGGAAGATGTGAGTGGATAGTTTTTTTTTTGGAAGGGTTTGAACAACACCAAAACTTTAAAATCGAAGTTTTAGTTTACAACCGCTGTATTATCAAAGTCAAAATTATATCTACTGCTAAAATTAAACGAATTACGAAAAGTAATTCGGAAACCACAATCGAATTGTCAGAATTATGACAAAGCCAATAAAATAAATATATATATATAGTAAATAAACAATACTGGAAAATTTAGATAACATCATTGAGCCCGAAGCTACGCAGAGCTTTTATTATCAGTTATCTACTATAACTGATGTACTTAATAAAATACATGACATAGGGAGATATTTTTTAATACATGCGTGTACTACCTAATGCTGTCTTCACACTAATACTATGTATAATGCGGAACTTTAGATGTTAAGATGGATGGATGGATGGATGTATGTAACTATTTCGCACCAAAACTACTGAACGGATCGGGCTAAATGTTACGTGCAGGTAACTCTAGGCGTGGAATAAAACTACTTTTTAACACATAAATAATTTTTCATTAAATAAAAATAACCTTTAAACATTTCCATAGAAACAACGAGTGCGAAGCTACGAGCAGAAACTCGTTTATATTTAGACGCGCCGTTCCATGTCTGGCGACTTACCCTCCTTTTACTATTTTATAAATAATAGGTACTTACCTACTAAAACTTACTAATTTTTAACTTCGTTCTGATTACAAATTCAGAGAAAGTTAGATACTTGACGATCAAAGAGCTTTTAAAGTGACTTCGTCAAAATAGCCTAAGATTTTAATTACGAAAAATCTGAACGCAACAACAATAAATAACAATTACAGCGCCGAAGCCCAGGATCATAAAAGTTGAGGACTGTGTCCGTGAGCGAGCAGGGCAGATGCCCGAGGCGAGGTGTAGTGCAAGCCTGGCTAATTGCCAACTGTGTCCGGACGTCCAACGCCGAATTACTGCCTTACATTTATTTTTATCCTTTACGTCGCGTGTTTTTATACGTTAATAAGTTTTGAGACTACAGCTGTTGCCTACAGCATGCCAGTTTCATCATCATCATGAGCCTATATCACTCCACTACTGGACATAGGCCTCCCCCAATGAGCGCCATAGCGCTCTGTCTTCAGCTTGCGGCATCCAGCATCTACCTTCAGTCTTTCGCAGGTCGTCATCCCACCTGGTCGGAGGGCCTACACTACGTTAACCGAGTCGTGGTCTCCACACAAGAACACGTTTGCCCCAGCGGCCGTCGGTTCTTCTCGAGATACGGCCGGCCCACTGCCACTTCTTGCTAATTCTTTGACCTATGTCGATAACCTTGGTTCTCTGTCGGATGTATTCGTTACGAATCCTATCCTTCAGAGAAACTCCAAGCATAGCTCTTTCCATAACTCTCTGAGCGACTTTGAACTGGTGGACCAGCCCTATCGTGTGTGTCATGTCTCAGCTCCGTAGGTCATAACGGGTAGAACGCACTGGTTGAAAACTTTCGTTTTCAAGCATTGCCAGTTTACTTTGACATTCTTCAGAATCGTGACTGACTAAGAAGAAGAATGAAGACTACTTAATTCTGCTTCACTTATAAAATGACTTCTTAAAGGGTAAATTTTACTCTATTTCATAGTATCAAAACAAATTTCAACCACGCAGAGATACCTACAACTATACATAATATAAATAATGTCGACCCCAGAGTCAACGTAGCAAATTCCATCGCTTAACCAAGATCCTCACTTCCCTTTGCTATAAATTGTCTACTTTTATGACGATCCGCGATTTATTTTTATTCCTGGTAAAGTTGAGACAATGTAGGGGTGCTTGGGAAATTTAAGCTTTATGCGCGACAGAAACCTAGTTTTCTCAAATTTAGAAAGGACCTAGATGTAGCTCAGACTGAAACGTTCCCGAAAGTAAGTCACCACTGCAGAAACAAACAAAATTCTTGTTAACAAAGATAAATCATGTTAAATCCATTATTGGTATAAATTGACTGTGGCCAAATGATTTACAACATCAAAGCAACGCATACACAACCTAAAATATTTACATATAACTTCATTCTAAGACAAAGGACTTCTTCTTTCCTAGTTCTAATTTGTTTCTATTTGATTGTAACTTTCCTTGTTAATAAAGGCAAATTAATTAATTTAGTTAACGAATAAACTAATAAAAGTTTATTCGTTAACTAAATTAATTAATTTGTTTCATATTGTATGGACTCATGAAATAAGTTAGCTAAATGCCTTTACTTATCATTGAGTAAGTCGGTTTACGAAGCAAGGGCAAGCAGGTAAACCTTCAAAAAGTTATATCGAATAGCCAAAGGAAAAGTGGTCAAATTATCATAAGTTCTAAATGCAAATGATAGGGATCGTTCGCAGTCAATTTCCACTGAATATTACAGCTCAACTGTCCTATTTGTATTCATGGAGAAAAAATATTTTGAATACACAAGCAGATGAAAAGGGTTTCATTGAGGATCTGACGAATGAAAGACAGAATCCGAGAGAAGATATCGACATCTGCCTGTTTTGTAAAAGATTTATTATATTTCACAAATAATACACGAGGGAAAAAAACGATACAAAAATAAAGTCAGATTTTTTTGCAACTCATCGAGTAGTCGAATGAACATGTTGAGCGTGCAACTTATTTTTCGATTCGCGCGGCGAATATTAAAAGGTGTAAACAATTTGATAGCTTTATCGACGATGACACGGATTTCGTTCTGTTTTGTTTCTGTTAGCTTTCATTTGTTTTAAACAAACTGCATACAGTCTTTAGGCTTGTCATGAGTTTCAACTGACTTAAAACTTTTAATACTTTGACTGTGATTTTTATTCGACGACTGCGATCTTTTTTTTAACCTAAAAAATTCGTGCTACCGCTCTACACAGCGGTTGTTCTTCGCCGCACATGCGTTTCGTTCGAAAAATATTACGGCTGTGCTGAGTCACAAAGATCTGTATTTTCTCAGCCGCTGCGCTAGTGTGGATTTACGCATATTAGTCACTTGTAGAAAACACATACCGTGTGATTTCAGCAGTCAAAGTGTTAAAAAAGGTGTTATATATAAGAAACATAAGTCATGAACATAATAAGTGTTTTCTTCTCACTTCTTCCACTGGTGGACAAAAAATTGAAGTGAACATCAATATAATAATGAATAGTATAAAATATGACTTGTGTGTGCTTATTTGTAAGCTTAAAGAAATAAAAACTTTTCATTTTCATATGTTCTTGTTTTTTGTTGTAATTTTTTGTAACCATGTTTTTTAAGATGTAAGGTGTAAAATAGACGTGGTAGGTCGTTGAGAGAATTAAAAAAAATATAAAAAAACTTTGACAAACCGTTTTGCGGGATAACTACTAAACCTTCCGGAATAAAAAATATATTGGACCACCATACTCTATTCTACAACAATAGCGAAAGAATTATAAAATCCTTCCTTAATTGACAGAGAATCTGACAACCATATATAAAAAAAAACATATGTACATACAGCCGAACAAAGAACCCACTCCTTTTTTCGAAGCCGGTTAAAAAAGATGCACTATCCGTTTCGGTCTGAATTTCACTGTTGGCAATTTATTAATTGTTGTATTTTCTCTTTTCCTGACCAGTTTATATATTTTTAGTGGTCTCATCGCCGGAGAGCAACGCAAGAATTTATATTCCGCAGTGCGACTCATAAATTTGAGTGAACGCTAGCGCCACCGCTAGTTGTTCTACGTTCGCAAACATTACAATTTATGATTGTAAAGCTTAAGATTCCACTGATAACAATTTAAATGTCATCTCACTTTGAAAATATAGGTAGATAAATAGTAAGTAGCTAATTGTGTCAAAGTGTTTTATCGACAGATTTTGTAATATCAAGATAACATCAATAAATATGGCGTATCATCCTCAGATTTTAATCCATTCACATTTAAGTCCACTTCTGGATATAGGCCTCCCCTAATAAGCGCTATAGCCCCAGCTTGGTATCCAGCATCTGCCTGCAGTCTTTCGCAGGTTGTCATCCAACCTGGTCGAAAGGCGACCTACGCTACATTTGCTGAGTCGCTTTCCCACACAAGAACACGTTAAACCTTTCTATACCTTCTTAATACGTTATTTCCAAAAATTAGCGGGAATAAGATTTACATATTATTTGCTCGCAGTAACACAAGTAACCGTTTAATATTTCAATCAATTTGTCACGCACATGATGTGTTTAGGTATGAATGTACATGGAAAGTACCTGCCTGGGCTTAGGTGGGTGCCTGTTAGAATTCAATTTCCCGCTGAACATTTCGGTATCAGCGTCGATCTCAGCTGTCTGTCATTCTATATTGTGTGATACTGTTTGACATACTCCACAATGAAATTCTATGGAAATCTGGATTATTCTATTTCGATGGTAAAATGCCTTTCAATCAAAATTTGTATTATAACTGTATTTTCATGTTACAGACGAAATTGCGATAATTTATAAAATATCCTCGGTATTTGATTCTATTTAGGTTTCGAACTGTTACAACACGTTACAACGTTATTACAAACTCAAATCGGGCTTTGTTTTGAGTATGAATAACGTTGTAACGTTGACGATAGTATCGAGATGTGTCATTTTGTATGGACTGGACGATAGAGGCGCTGTACCCAATCCTATTGGAAAAAGATACGCCACCTCGATACTATTGTCAACCGAACTTGGAGTTCGAAAGAAAGGCATCATATTTCAGACAAAATAACGTAGATAGTCAACACTATCATCGTTATATTGTCTCTGAAATATACAAGTATATTTTTTTAGCAATGTTGGCCCTAAGGATGACCTTTGGGTGACAATAAACGACTATAAATACTGGTCAAAAAATATATCTGCGGTGTAGGTACGTAATAGGTATTAGCGTATTTTGTGAAATTAATAAAAATGTATTTACACTGTGAGCGTGCCATCGCCACAGCTTTCTTCAATATTTCACTTACTTTCTAAGAATGAAATGAAAGAAAGCGAAATCCAATTATAGCACTCACGAAACATTTAATTTCAGCATCGAAATCTGTGGAAGTATATTGTAACATATTTTTTGGGGTAAACCGTATTTTAGTTTTGAAACTATCATGGTTATTAACTCAAAAGTCAATTATAGCGTGATATTTACTGTATTTTTGTTTTGTTTCTACTGTGTCGAAATATTCGAAAACTCAAAATTAAATTATGCTAAATATCACGTTAAATAAAATACTTGTTTTAAACTGTATTTTGTCCTATACAGTAGATAGATCGAAAATAGAGTAGTGTAGGTTCTTCAGCTTCTCAAGTTTCCAGGACGGGCACGACCTTCAGCAATAAATAATTCGACGGAGAAGAAAAAGGTAGGTCTCAGTCAACTCAGACCTACCTTTTTCTTCTCCGTCGAATTATAATCTATAAGTATAACCAGTAATTCCTACCTATAGTGGGATGATGTTGTCAGAAAACTGGTTTAGGTACAGAACACCACGGGGCGGAGGATGTGAATGTGGACTCGCCGATTTCTATAAATAGAATATGAGTTATTACTTATGAAACATTATTTGCGGATCATCTACCATATTTTTTTCCACATTTTTGCAATATTTTTATATAAATTAAAAGGGACCGCACGACCATAATTGCTGTGATAGACCGAAGGACAGATCGATATTAAAATGGTTTGCTTTTCCCGTTTACCTTAACTTCGTTGTAAGTGAACCTTACAAGACTACTGCTCGAAGTTGTATAATAAATTGTTCGTTCCGTCACTAATTAAGTATACCTAATTAGGTTCTCCTAATAACCTGAAGAAAGTAATATGGTCCGTTCATAAATGTCACGAGAAGCCAGCTGTCACAAAAAGTTCGCATGAATAAATTACTTAGTACCTGGCTCCATACAAAAAGGTCGTCGGCCTCATTTAAGTAAAAGTAACTTTTCCCCTCTGTCCACCTCATTTGTGGGTACTTAGGTTTTACCCGCACGTACATCTTATGGAGAGGTACAAATTAGTATGGAAACGCGTGATAGCACCCAAACGAGTAACTAACCTAGAGCTTAAACCGCAGAGGTAGACAAGAACATACAGAAGGACACGCCGGAAAATCGCCACCGTCGTCGTAAAATTTTACCTACTCATGCGATACGAGATAAAAGTAAAATCGAGAGTAACTCGCCTTAAATTACGAAAGCGAGTCAATAGAGGAATAACCGAAACAAACAGACAAAAGCCTGTAAGCCCAAGAAGACATCTAGCCTTACGGAAGTATACTCCTAAACGAAATAAAGTTAAGGTTTTGACAGCAAAGCCACAATCAAATCGTTGGTGTGTGTTATTTTTCCGTTATAAGTCTGAACCCCTATTCTGTCTGTATCACGCCTCGCTCGAAGGGTGAATCTTCGCGATGTACGTTAGTAACTCACGTTCGTAAATAAAGGTGTATTTGCTTATGTGATAACTTACTTCACCCTGTTATTTTTACGGCCGATACCTTTTTATATTTTGGCATGATCTGGGAAGTTGGAAGGAGAGCTTTTGTTGACTGCGTTGAGGCAATTTTTTCTTTGCTTTTTTTGCTTTCGTTGCAGTTTTAAGAGAATCATTCCTTATACATACAAAGCTTTTTTATACAAACTAAATAAAATCAATTTTATAACAAGTTTACAGGTAACGCATTGATAACATTACTAAAAGCCCAAGGATTTATTGGCTGGAGGCCAATGTAGTGGCATTTTCAGTCAAGTATGAGTCTAACAGAAATGAAGTCAAGTTCGAGAATCACATCATCACATGATATCATAAATGCGAAAGTTTGGATGTTTCTATGGATGGATGGATATTACTTCTCCACGCCACACGTATATCTACCATACACAAACATGCATTGTGTCCTATTATTCAAAACGTACTTAGCTCTTCGTAGTTTACGGTTCGTATTAACCTAACCTACGTAGATAGGTTAAAGTATAGCCGGAGTGAAAATTAGGCACTAACGAGGTACCCAAAACAAGCTTATTATATCACTTTATCGTCAAACATTATATTTCCGGGAACAGCGTGAACATTTCGGAACAAAACAAGTTACAAAAACAAATCTTCATGATGGTGACAGTGGCGCAACACTAATTAGGTCAAGCGCGAGCCTCGCAAACTGCTCTCCGAGCTGCGCCCTCTTAATGAACAGCTCTAACGAAACAAGTTTTTTAGCACTACGGAACGAACCCTGAATTTCAGTGTGAACACACCTTAACTTGTCCTTATCCGACCATTATGGAGTATCAAATTTCAGTGTGAACACGCTCCTGATCCATTGTGGACTATTCAATATTTATGTATGTTTATTTTTTGAAACTTATACTTAAACTTATACTTATTAACATGAAATGTAGGAAAGTATGTGTTTTTTGAGGAGGCCTATGTCCAGCAGTGGACTGCTGTAGGCTGATGATGATGATGATGTGTTTTTTCGTGATTTTGTTGGTTAGCAGGAATTACTCGTTTCAGCTGTTATCTTAGACAAACTATGTTAATCATCTACGAAAATTGCGATAAATCTTTTGATAATGTAGGTCGGCAACTAGTTAATGGTTTCCTAATTTATATTCAAAAACAATCTAGAACTGAAATTCACGAGCGTATTTTCTTCTTTCATACATTTCACAGTTCTTTGAAACTTTTCCATTAGTCGTACTTTAGGCCCAACTTTTCACTTAAAGTATGTATTCTTCTTAATCGCGAACATAATTTTCCTTTCCTGGATATTATGTTGGTATTGTTGGATTTGCGTTATACAAATTATTAAGTCAATTTTATACAAAACCTTTAACAAAAAACTTGGGAGATTGACTGTCAGCAAAATTATTCCTCGGTTATTTTGACATGAATTTCTATTTAATGTAAAAAATAATAATAATACTTGAATACAGTTAAAGATCTACCAAGCAACAGAAAGCAATTCCATCTGAATATCAAAACTAACCTTGTATGCGAAGCTTTGACATTAAGTTGGTAATCCTATTGTAATGACTATTCCTATTAGCATTAAATGACCGTTTGGACCGCAGGAGTCCGTCCCGAGCTTCCCGTTAAAACAAATGTTGCTCCGAGCCGTCGTATGCGGAATTCAGAAAGAATATTCAAATAATGTGGGTTCGCGTCCTAAATTTAAGTAAAGAGGATCACACGACACCGCGGCCGCTTTTGTTCTAAACTGTCGGCCTAATGAGCACTGTTCTATATATGTTTTTAATGGTTTGGTTTTTATTTACTAAGTATCGATACTTCTGTTTGAATGGTACTTACACTCTCAACGTTATTTGTTGCGGTAAGATGACAATTAAAAAGAAACACAAAGAAAAGTAAATACCAACCTATCGGGAAGAAATGGGAAGCTGGGACAGTACATTTTATTCTGTAGCAGTGTTCTACGAATTACCTTTTTGATGTAATCATGTAAAAAAATTATATCCAATACTATTAACTATTATTATGCTATAAATTTTATATTGATTACCCTTTTCATACCTGTGACTCGGAGTTATCTAATTGATTTTTATTAGTAACATGGCATAAAATATGTAAAGAAACAAATCAGTAATAAAATACCACTGAATCTAAGAATTTTAGGATAAAGGAGATTTCAAAGCGTAGGCGACATTGACTTGCCTGAATTCAAATATTCAGACCCTATTGCTAAACTAAATAAAGCCCTTGAGCTAATTCACGATTTTGTAATAACACAAACAATTTCCTAGAAGCAAACAATCTTACCATAAACGTTATCTCAGACTAAAATATTTTAGGTACGGTACAACAACTGGAAATTAGCAGGTAATTTGAAATTAATTAATTTGAAAATATACCAATGAAATAATATACTTATAGTTACTAATGGAATAAACACATCGGCATAGGAAGGAAATAATGTATTGTACATACTTATAGTTACTAATGGAATAAACACATCGGCATAGGAAGTAAATAAAGTATTGTACATACTTATAGTTACTAATGGAATAAACACATCGGCATAGGAAGGAAATCAAGTATTGTACATACTTATAGTTACTAATGGAATAAACACATCGGCATAGGAAGGAAATAAAGTATTGTACATACTTATAGTTACTAATGGAATAAACACATCGGCATAGGAAGGAAATAATGTATTGTACATACTTATAGTTACTAATGGAATAAACACATCGGCATAGGAAGGAAATAAAGTATTGTACATACTTATAGTTACTAATGGAATAAACGCATCGGCATAGGAAGGAAATAAAGTATTGTACATACTTATAGTTACTAATGGAATAAACACATCGGCATAGGAAGGAAATAAAGTATTGTACTTTAATCAATTGGACTATTGCTACTGAGATGGCAATATATTTAAAAAGTGAAAATGTTAACTTAATCAGTGTTTTTCTTTAATTTATATTCCGGGGATGTCGGCAACGTGATAGGCTAATTAGCTGTTAGCTGTTACACTTGTAAATAGATACTGCTCCTAAATTGAATTTGGAGAAAACGTAACAGGAAACTGGGAGATACTTTTTAAATTAAATAAAAGTAGGATACAACAAAGAAGATTGGCTTCTAGTAAAAAAGAATAACGCTTTATATGCGATCTAAAGTAAACCCTAATCTTATTGGTAGGATAGAGAAATCCTTTTCGCTAATGCGCTCCTTGTCGAGTATATGTGCACTGATCGAGTTTAAGTATTGGTACAAAGAGGTTTTACTGAAGCAAAATAATATTCTCGAATGAAACAAGCAAAACGCGGCGGACCATGGAGATGCGCAGTACTAGATTATATTTGTATGCAATCAAAATTTTTGTTGAAAATATCTCTACGCTGAAAAGTTTGTCTATTAACTTCACAACCCCCATTGCATTCAATGAGACGTACCTATTGTGCCCTCTCAGTGGAGTGGGTGAAAATAAATAAGTTACGTCATTTACAAAGGGAATCTTTTATTTTTATTTTACGATTCTTTTCGTTAGGTTTTTTTTAATAATACAGTTATCTTTTTATGTACATCGAAACAAGTGAGAAAACTGTGACAGTCAATCAGACAGTCTAGTCTAGTCGGACAGAACGAAACTGTAAAAGTTCCTTGCTGCTATTAGGCCACGAAATCCAAAAGAACTATATAGATGACAAGAACGTAAAAGTTTCGTCTCGAGACCTTCAGTTTAAAGAGCACAACTCTCAAAACTTACTGAAGTTCAAGCAGGCTATCTCCAGCTCTACAAAATTCATTTCTTATTATTGCAGACTCAGAATATTAAAGTTCCGTACAAATAAGAAAAAAACTTTAGTTTATTTTCATAAATGGAAGTCTCTGTTAAGATTGAAATGCTATTCCAATGTTAGCTAACGAGGTAGCTAAGCTAACGTTCTATAGCTAGGAACGCCCAAAGAGCCTTTGCTCTTTGGGAAGCACTTCATTAAATCAAGTTACATTATTCCTCGTATTTTCAAATTAATTATTCTTCAGAGACAAAAGCATGAAAACGCTGTTGAACTGATTTCCATTAATCAAAGACTTCTGCAGAAGACAGGACCGAATAAAATAGTTGATTCGTAGGTACTGCAGATACTAAACAATGCGCCGATGCGCCCGGTGGAGTGTGAAAGATAGCCGATTAGGGCTATTACAGCTCCTTTTTGTACTGAAACGACGAGAAAGAAATTCCCGGCGTCGTCAGTCAATTTGCTGATCGACGAACGACTTGGAATCTCATTGGTTTGATGGTGGCTAAAGCAGATTATTGTCGGAAAAATCCGAAGATTGCTCGTAAAACTTTTAACGGGCGTACTAAATTACAATTTGGGAAGTACGATAACTTTTTTGACCTATTTAATTTATCGTTCGAGTGTTGTTTATCATTTTGAATATAAAGTGAACTATTTGAGTTGAGCTACTAAATACATTATCAAATAAAACCTACAGACTAGAAAAGCACAATAAAACGAATTCTGCCGAAAAAACACTTCAAGCCGCACTGGTAGTTTTGTTTTATCTAACAATAGAATGAAACAACGAAATTCAGTTAAAAGTTTGCGAACCCATATGTTTCTCGGAGATCTTGCGTGGATTTGTCAGGGAATCGCGTTACTTGTATCGTCTTAAGCGTAGTCATTGTGATGGGAAAAGTTATAAGTAGGCACAGGATTGAAAAGTTACAAAAATAAGTCTCCTGGAGGCAATAAGACAGCAGCGTTTTGTGAGCATTTGTTGGAACTTCTTCGAGGAACACCGACTTGTATCTTTTAATAGGCCCTTACTTACCTTTGAATCAAATATAGTAGCTGTGGACTTTTATTTAAATCTCAGTAGTTGTCTGGGTGGAATTTATTTAGGTACGGATTTGAGCTGCAAAATAATTGATAAAATCAAGTAATTTTTAAGAATGTTTATTAATCAATATAGCTGGAAGATTAGTGGACGAAAAGTATCTAAAAAAGACGATACACCATTTTTTAAGATAGAAACAGGTCCGTAACGTTAGACTTTTTGTCCCAGTTGTAAAATAAATTGTTTCGTATAAACGCTAACATTTCTCCTCGTCCGATTCAATTTGGTGGAAACTTTTGTCAGGCAATTTATGTACCTAATCCAATCAGATTTTTTAGTTTTTCAAACAACAAAGAACAACCGTTTCTAATAAAAAATTTTAGAAACAAATACATACATATGTAGATACATAAACTTATAACTAAATAATGTAAAACTGAATGTAGTATGTAATTTTAGTCTAAGTAATGTTAAACAGGTTTACTCTTTTTCCGGTTTCTAATAAAAAGTTTTAGAAACAGATACATACATAGGTAGATACATAAACTTATAACTAAATAATGTAAAACTGAATGTAGTATGTCATTTTAGTCTAAGTAATATTAAACAGGCTTACATTTTTTCCGGGAATAGCACGTGCTGGCTTAAGCTTGTTATTCATAAATGCTGCATTGCAGCTTGATAGCTAAACCGTTGCATTGGGCACATAAAAACTCGACGTGTTAGTACACCTACTATATCACAGAATTTAAAATACACTAGTTTTAAACTAATAAAATTGGTAGAAGAAAAAGCCATATCTAACACTTAATGATAGTCAATTCGGCTTTAGACCAGGTTTGTCAACAGAAACGGCTATCTTGAGCCTGAAGCAGACTGTTAAGTATTACACTGATCGTAAGACCTCCCATTCATGCCTGTTTCCTCGACCTATCTAAAGCATTCGACCTGGTTAGTTATGACTTACTGTGGCAAAAGCTAAGTGAACTAGAAATGCCACCAGAGCTTAATGATATTTTTAAGTTCTGGTATCAAAACCAGGTCAATGTGGTACGATGGTCAGGTGCTTACTCGGAGGCATACAGGCTGGAGTGTGGCGTGAGACAGGGGGGGCGGACTTCTCCAAAGCTCTTCAACCTGTATGTCAACGCGCTGATGGATGAGCTCAGCAGCACTCGTGTCGGTTGTCACATTGACGGTGTCTGCATCAACAGCATAAGCTATGCAGACGACATGGTGCTGTTGAGCGCATCCACGTGTGGCCTGGGTAAGCTATTACAGATATGCGAGAGGTACGCTACAGTACATGGTCTGAAATAGAATGTGAAGAAGAGTGAATGCATGGTTTTTCAGGCCAGAGGAAGCTGTCCCGTATCTAACATACCGTCCATAAAGTTGTATGGTACTTCATTAAAGATAGTTAGAGAATTTAAATACTTGGGACATCTCCTAACCTCTGACCTGAAAGACGATGCAGACATTGAGAGAGAACGGAGGGCGCTGTCCGTAAGAGCGAACATGATAGCCCGCAGGTTCGCTCGCTGCTCTAGAGAGGTAAAAACAACGCTTTTTAAAGCCTATTGTTCTAATTTTTACACATGCAGCCTGTGGGTGAACCATACGCAAAAACAGTACAGCGCCCTACGAGTGCAGTACAACAACGCATTTAGGGTGCTGATGGGGCTGCCACGGTTCTGCAGCGCATCAGGGATGTTCGCCGAGGCGCGCGTGGACTGTTTCTATACAACCATGCGCAAGCGGGGAACATCTCTGGTGCGCAGAGTCGGGGCCAGCTCCAACAGCATTCTGAGCGTGTTCGCGAATAGGTTTGACTGCATTTATATTTATCACTCTTCCAGGTTGCACGCTTTTACAAATAATAATGACATAAAGTTCAAAATCCTTAAATAATTTTTGTAATTTTGTATATTAATTTCTTGTTTTGATTATTTTGTTATTTTTGTTTTTGTTATTTTTCCCTTCAATCATCTCATGTTTATTTTTGTAGATTTATGTGACTTTTTAATTATTATTGTGTACTTTTAAGTTTATATGGACCCATGTAGTCTGAAATAAAGATCATTATTATAACAAAGCTAAAATCAGAAACTAACAAGGAAATATCATCATCATCATCATCATCAGCCAATATTAGTCCACTGCTGGACATAGGCCTCCCCCAATGAGCGCCATAGCGCCCTGTCTTCAGCTTGGCGCATCCAGCATCTACCTGCAGTCTTTCACAGGTCGATCCCACCTGGTCGGAGGGCGTCCTACACTACGTTTACCGAGTCGTGGTCTATACTCAAGAACACGTTTGCCCCAGCGGCCATATATAGTTAACTTTTTTGGATGAAACAAACAGTACCTACTTAATTATAATACCAGTAATAAAGCAGCTAAAGTCACCGTAATTTCGGAAATCGAAATAATCAAATTTAACGAAAATAAACTAACGTAAGTACTCATTCGCTATATGTTAGCGCGTGACTATAATTGCTTATTATTTGCAGGCTATTTGTATTATGTACGAATCCATTAACATTGAGGACGTGTAGACAAACCACTATAGTGAAAGCGACCTCCCTCTTGAGCGCAACCTATTAATCATCCACAACAAAGACCGTTCTAGCTTAAGTTATACGGAATATCATAAAATAAGCATAAAATTAGTTTCTTTGTGACTGTGCAGCTAAATGAAACTTATTATTTTATTCGTCGTCATTTGCAAGAAATAATCTCTTTATGAAGTGTTTCTTATTTTAAAACGTTTTATGCGCAATCCTTTGTCTCAAAGACGTTGAAAAATGTATCATTAGGATAAATATGTACCTACCTAATAATAGAAACAGTTGAAACAATTGAGACAACTGCAGACTATTGCAATCAATCTACAGGTAGCTCAACTGATCCATTTCAAAACAATTCAAATTTTGAATTTTGTATTTTTTATTATTTAGTAGCTGCTACATTGTCTTTGGATTGCCGTAGCGTTGTACATTTTACCGTAGCACTACGCCCACGTAACATGTCATATCATCACGTGCTATAGGGCTACGAAAGGCGAACTACCGTGCAACGAGTACGATTTGTTACACAATCTAAACAGTCAATGGTGCCAAGTACGGCCATTAGCACATCTCCGCCGTGAAATGATAGCAGTGGAATCGCAAAGCGAGTTCTACGCAACATTATTTTGTCGCCGTTCGATTAGCGGAATATAATACGTAGCTACAAGATACATGCGAAATAAACGCGGTATTACAGCGAAATGGCGGACCGAGCGCGGAAATGTAGCTGGCTTCCGAGCAGATCGGTGGAATCGCTGGGGAAAGAGATAGATTCATATTCAAATCTGAACGTTATAACAGGCAGTTTTACTTTTGTTTCGCTTGTCGTACTACGGACAAGTCATAGCGAAACTACTGCGTTTCAGCAGCTATGATTTCGCGGCGGATATGTTCCGCGGGCGTTAAGCTGAGTGACGAAAACTTACAATGAATAACACTTTTAATCCCATACGTCATCGTATAGAAATAACAGCTGTAAAACGGCCAAATAAAATCTGACCTTTGTAGACTAGGAGACTAGGAATAATATTATCTTTAGGCTTCTTTTTTCCGAAAACAACGCGTGCGAAGTCACGGACAGAAACAAGTAACGTATAATGCACTTGAAAAAATGTTTCGAATCACATTACACATTTATAAATTACTCGAATATCTCTTAATCTCTTTACAAGCGAAAATAAGCAGGCCGTAGGTTGACAAGGGTCTCTGTGATTTTTAAATGAGTTAAAAAACATTTAATTTGTTACAAAATACCTCTTTTTACGTACTTTGTCATCAACAGAAGCCGGGCCCGCTGGGAATTAATACGGGTTCGCGTTTTTAATTCGCGCAGTTAAAATAATTACCTACTTAGAAACCTTATAGGTACCTATGTTGTCCCTAAATGTTTTCAAAACATTCCCGAACAAAATTCCACGCAATCAATGTCCCTAAACTCCGACAAAAAGCAGTGTTCGTCAAAATGTTAAAGTAGTAACGTACTTATTTTCTTCTATAGTAGAAGAACAGGTTTTACAACGTAGGTTGTAAATATCACTACAACTGCATGTGATATTTTGGTGTCAATAATTTCTAGTTTTAGGGACCTACCATTTTTCGCTTCCCTAATAGCTTTGAGTCGAGTTTCTTTCATTGAATTCCTCGGGGCAGGCAGGGCAGATACAGCCGTGAATCACGTAGGCTTCTCATTTATCATAGCAGTTTCACCGTCTCACGACGTGGCTCCGATAAGAATTTTCTCTCACAACCTAGGTTATTGTATAAACTACGAGTAGGTATATCTTGTATTTTTATAAAGGTTCACGTTTGGTATGTCTAGACTCATGATGCCTACATAATGCTGTTGAAAATCAAATAAAATTTTAGCATCAAGAAAAGTCTCAATAACTCCTAATTAAAATCAAAAGTACTTTCATTGGAATATTTATGTTCCAAGAAATAATATTTACCGATATTGGAAAAGTGTTGGAGTAGATCTAGGGAGAGATCTACAGTCAGTATAATGTTTCGGCTAATTAACCAAAAATCCTTGAAAGTATACCTAGTTTCGACATAATTACGGAGTAGTTGCTTTATTATTTATTAAAGCCTGTATTAACTTACGCAACACAAATTTTCCGCGACCGGTAAAACTCTCATTTGCATTTGTAAATACCGGCAAAAAGCGCCAAAAGGAGTGACGAGGGTCCCGTTTGAAATGCCGTAAAAGTGGCAATCAGCCCGTTTTACTGACTTTCACTTCAAAGAGTTTTTTCCCTGCCTTTTAGATAACGCGCTAGAATCATAGGTTCGTATTGTCAAGTAGCGCGTTGTTTGGTAACAAATGTAGCAATAATAGCTTTTCGTCCTATGCTCAAGTTAGGGTATCAAATGGAAACAATGTAAGGCATTGCTTCCAAAATCACTAGGTACCTCTAACAATTATTAACATTTTACTGATGTCTCGAAGGACATGATTGGAGTTTAAGTTGAGGAGGAAGGGTGGGTGAGGTGGGGTTCCGTAGGGAAAAACGTTAATTTTCAGAAGTTAAGCCGCAATTAATTAGCGAGTGGCTAATTAATTTCGTAGAATTGGACAAAGTATTTTAGTAGAATTTGAAACTCAGTGAGTCTATAAGTGATGCAAACAGAGCTGTGATCTCAAAATATGTGACTACTGGTACTGCCACAGATGAGGTGTCAGCAGACACGCTATTTACGTCCACTTATAGCGTGGAAAGGGTAAAGGCTATTATACCGGAGACAATAGAGCATCAGCGAAGCACCATTCATAACACGTGTTCTACTAAGACTAGTCGCATGACAAATGGTGGCATGTAGGCTACGTCGGACATGACCTGCTCAAACAATGGCAATACGATCCCACACGGGTACATTCTAGAATTCACTCGGGTATTGGAGCAGGCGTCTTAAACATGAACAAGAAATTGCGGGTTGACTAAAATTTGTAGGTTTTTTTACCCATTTGGAATCAAGATAGATAGAAAACACTTTATTATACCACAGAAAACAGAAAAACAATACAGAAATAAATACTTAGAATAGAGGAAGTATAAAGGCGGGGAGCGTAAGGTGAGTTTAACGACTTTGGATCTCGGACCAGCTTGAGATTAGTGGTTCCCCAAAATGAAGTAATCCTCCTTTCGGACAAACCGCACCGTAAGTTTGCATGTTGGTAAATTCCATATCATTTTAAGGTTCCGTACCCGAAGGGAAAACGGGATCATATTACTTAGCCTTGGATATCTGGCAGTCCGTGTGTCCGTCTGTCAGCGGGTTGTATTTCAAGAACCATATGAGGTAGACCATTGTTTAATTTTCAGTGTGTATTTCCATATTCTATAACAAATATAAAATAAATATTAAAATCTACATTTACCTCTAGATTGTTTGGCTTTACTGTTTCAATTGTACATACTACAAGGTCTAATTTGATTTAATATCTAGTTGTTATTTAAGTTCTTCACAGTACAGTATATATAATATCAAACTACACAACATTAAACTTATTTCTTAAAAACATAACATATTATCATACGGCATAAGTAAACGAGCTTTCTAGAACTTCATTCCAGTAGGTATATTAAATGGACATAAATGTGTGAAAATAGCTGCCAGGCTCTCTGAGTTATATGAGAAATTCTATTACTTACCTCCCCAAGTCTTTGATATTCCTATCTTTATTGCTCTTTTTCGTCGTGACAAGTTGAATAATTCCACTTTATATCATATTTTTCAGACGTCTCAACTATAAAATGTAGACTACTAAGCATACCCCGCGTGTCTATATCTACTCAGGAATTTAAATTCAATGATAACTTTCATGTTTCATTTCTGAGTAGTTCTTATACGAGAATTATAATATAACGTAAGTCTAGTTTTATTACGAAGAAACCTTCAATGATTTTTCAGTCAATTGACCTACTTTTTAACTGACTTCGAAATCAAAGAAGAGGTTCTATGTTCCGCTGTATGTGTATTATTTTTTATGTATGATGGTAAACTTTTCCGTTATTTATGGACTGATTTGAATGGTTCTTTTGTAGTGTATAGAGGACGATCTCGAGGTGGACTGAATGTTTTCGCCTAGGGATATATAGGTATTTACCAAGTAAAACTAAAAAAACCTAAAAATATTTATTATTGAATTCTTAGTTAACGACTCTATCTGATTCTACAGACCACTTAGAGTAGTCGGTTGCAGTTAAATTTATTTTTTAAACGTTGGCGTTGAAGCTTCAAGCTTCAGATGGCATCTTAGACACTTTGAAGTCGACGCCGTCGACATATTCGCCGGGTGATTGTGTAACTCGCGACCGGGTTGCGACAGGCGTAAATTAATCAATCAGTGCTGTCAAACGTCAATTTTGTATTAGTTTGATACCAGCTACAACGTTAAAATTGGTCAAAATTGGCGTTTGACAGCACTGATTGTTTAATTTACGCCTGTCGCAAACCGGTCGCGAGTTACATAATCACCGTACCGGTTCTAGGAACACTAACTTAAATATATTTTATGTTTATCATTTATTATTTTATAGCTCTCTTTGACTCTCGCTCGTGATGTTGTAACCGTGTTTTATTGCTTGGTAAATAAAATAAAATGGATAGGATATTACTGGGTCTGGTGCAAAACTATTAAATTTTATGTTCAAAATACCATAAGCCAGGGTATTGAGGTCGCCACTACGGACATGTGGTTTTAAAATTCGAAAAGATAGTTAGTTACTTTAGTAACTTGTTATACGCTCTCTTAAGCTTATTGGCAGACAGAACTTGGTCAATTTAACGAGAGACTGCAAGGCTCGTAAAGAAAGAAAAGAAATATGTTATAACTACAATCATCCAGAGTCCCACAAAGAATACTGATCCATAGCCTTCTTCCACTCTTGTTGGAGTAACCTACATGAGAGGAAAGAGGACAAGATGACTCTGCCCTGCAGTGGGATACATAAGTCTGAATGTGATAGAATCAATATCATCTTTGTGCAGCTTTCTCTACCTAGGTAGATGTTTCCAAGCGTATGACGTGTTGTTGGTGAATCAATGTAAATAGTGGTAATAAGACCCAACTTTGTATACCTGAATTATTTATGAATGAATAAGTTTGTATATATATTTTTATCGAAGAATCAGCAAAATCACAAAGGAACAGCTGACTAATGGAACTTACAAGAGCAAGGGTAGCAGCTTTTTTCTATGTTTTAACAACTCTACTGCGACCACTAATCGCCAAGCGTGGCGATTCAGGCAATACCCCTAATTATAGGGGCGCATGTTAAGCAGTTTGCTGTTATAGGTAGAAGAGATCTCCTTAGGTAGGTACTACTGTGTTGCTCGTATCTGTGGAAACATACAGCCCATCCGGCGTCACTTGCGACAGAAAAGGCCATATTTTGACCTAATTTAAGCTCACTGTGGCACAGTTGTAGCTGCAAAATGGGCATCCAGGGTCGTTCACTAGCTTTATTTGTCTCGTTTTATTCGCAGTCTTACACTGCATTACTGGTTTTTAGCAGTAAGTATTTACTAACTGCTAAAAACCAGTAAGTTTAAGTAAACAATAAGTGTATACAAACTGCACTATAGAAAAAAAAAATTATGTTTTTTTATTAAGCCAACCATGCCAGTCAGTTTCTTTCGGGTTGATATTGCCATGTATTTTGACAAAACGTGGAAAGCATTTGGGTAATATCTAATGAAAATAAATATATCTACGTGAGTAAGTAACTTTTAAATTTTTCCATAAAACTTTCGCTTCAATGTAACGCAATAATAAATTCATCTCGCAAGTCATCGATAGAAATCGATCTACGAATAGAGATTCGAAAAATTCGCTCTGTCAGTGAACCTAAGTGCGTTAACACCACGCGAACTTGCAAAGCGCCTTTTAAATTCTTTTACCAGTGATCCCAACTCGTCAGTTATGGTCGTCAAAGCGGCTTACCTTTACGATCTATTAGAATGAAAAATTATACCGTTTAAATTTTTCTCACTCAAAATGAAAAACGACTAGCGCTCTTCGTTCACTTGCAAGCTTGGTTTTTGTTTTATGCACCCATTATGGTATTTAGTTCAATGCCTACTTTAGCAGTAATGTTACCTATAATCCTTAAATAGTACACGGTAATCTAAAACACACCTACACACACATATCATACTTACCTGTGAGCCAAAGATAATAAAGTGCAAAAAATTATGTCAAAAACTTTTTTCTCTCTTTTACGTGTGTTATCGGGCTGGTGACAAATGTTTGCGTTGGTTTAAAGTGAACAGTATTTCAAAAAACCTTTATAATCTCTGATTTACGCACCCGCGCGGCTGGCTGCGGCCGGACAATAAAAAGCAATTTATTTTTTTCCCGCGCACTTTTTTCATTAGCAAACAACAATGACGTGTAAAACAAGCGCTCAGTGACGAGGGTCCCTGTAAATAACCGAAGGGAAGTAATTATCCGCTTATGTAGGCAGATACAAAAAATCGAATAATATGCGTATAAATTTTAGACCAATGTCATTGTCCTAAGTTGGCACAATTTATGCCCACAATTTTTCATATTTTATCCGCAAGAAACAACGTGAAATTTTATTTTCAAAACGGAACTTTTTTATAAGGATATAAGATTCCAAGAACAACATATTGGATTTCTGAAACTTTGAATGATTTACTGTTTCCTTTAAAAAATATTTTTCATTCAACTTAGAAATGAACTTTTCCTGGTCAGGTAATTCCATGAAAATTAAGCTCTTTTGAATAATTATTGCTAGTTGGACAACATATTAAAGAAATATACCATTCCTTTGAAAGATAGATGTACGTACATTCATTTTAATAACAGTTTGCAGAGTAGCATAGCGTAGCGTAGCAATTATGTTGATACTTAATTATTAACTTATATTGCAGTAATTAGTAGGTATAAATTGTTTGTATAGAAAATAAGAAAAACTTCTATACCACATAAATAAACAATCTACGACAGATATATTTAACGCCTGTAATACGCGCTTTGTTATGATATTGTTACAAAATGGTTAAATAAATTTATCTGAATCTATAGCTGTAGCTACATGTACCTAAAAAAAAGTTCTCTTTAATGTCTATGTTTGATTTTATTTTGTGCTTTCTATATTCTATGAACCAAATAAACCATCTATCAACATGATTCTTTTATCTAGACAACAGTCTCCGTTTTGTCAACCGTAAGCTTGGAGCTACAAATAGGTTGCAAACCGTTTCAGAATATCACCATCTATCTGACCATTCTGACCGCATCTCGGAAATCTTCCTTGACCTGTGATGGCACCCTACATACGTCGCCCCGACCGCCGAGTCCGGCATTAGATCACGTGCCAGGTTCATTTATCATTCCAGAAATATCTACGGAGGCAAGGAACCGCTGGCTACATCGCTGTATTCATTAAGAGATCCTAGTTGATTTGCTATTATATTAATTAAGAGCGTTAATGCAGTTTTCATTTGAAAATGTTGGTTTTATTACTGTCTTTTGAACAGAAATTTTAGAGTATATTTATCGTTTGCTAGTTGAATAAATCATAAAGAAGTTAAAACGTTTTCTAGATAGTGTTTTCCATATTTCCTATTTCCGCGAACTGACAAGAACAACGATATAAAGCGAGAGATAACAAAATGCAAATACAAATCCAGTCGTGTGAAACAAGAATAATTGAAATTAAAACAAAGAAAGCAGAACCGAGTCGAATTTATTCAGCATTTCGAATTGTATCCAGTTGTAGGTAACGAAACCGTTCGCCGACAAAAACAGGACACAACAAGAGCTTTAGTTAATGCGAATCATATTTCATTTCGTAGGAGGGCGGGATTTCCGAGACCAGAGAGTACCTACCCGATATTATATTACCTACTTTTCACTGTAGGTACCTTTCTTAGTTTAATTTAGAGATCGTAAATAAAATAAAACCACCATTAAATGGCGCACTCAATTTCACCATTCGAAAAGTTTTTAAAAATTTTAAGGTATTTTGTTTGGTTGTGCTGTTGACAGTTGAATATCATCGCCATTTCACCTTTTTGATACAAAAACACACTAATGATACCATTATATTGTAACTATAACACTAGAGAAAGTAGTTTATTGTAACTCGTAGTTACAATAAACACGATTTTATTTGTCTAACCGATGAAAGTTACCTTGTAACACAAAATATTGTACCTGGGTTGGGTTTATGAATTGACACTTAATTAAATCGCTCGAATTTGTATACATTATTGATCCAAAATATAAAACGTGGTACGTACCTAGTTTTTTTATCCTTACCTATGTAGTTATAGCAAGAGGCAAAAATGAGCACCTAATCCTCGAACAAATTCAGAATTCAACAAAATGGAAGTCTGCAGAAGTTTAAATTACAGCAATTCGTGCAATTGAAAACATTTGTAAAAAGTAAGCGAAAGCAACAGGAGCAGCTGTCTAATAGGCTCTCAGTGCGAAAAGTAATGCGAAGAAGTTTATCACACCTGCTCACTCTTTGGTGTTTGTGTAAACAAGAAACGCATTCAAACATAAATGTGACTTTTAACTCAAGAATCAATCTTAGTTCAACATTGGTATAACTTTTATGGTATAAATAATGATTGTTTAGAATTTTAGGCTAACATTTAACAAGAACCCAAAAAGTGTTGTGCCCTGACAGGGTTTTTATGCATTGTGTACCTACCCACTAAGACTACACCTAAGAAACTACCTGGTATGCATGAAATTACAATAAATGATATGAATATGAAACTTTAACTCAAAAAAATTGACGTCGACCGAGGAAGATTAGCAAATTATGTAGAAAATTACCCTATTCGTGTGTTTTAGGTTTAAGCCTTTCTGTTTATTATATTGTATTATTTGCTGCAGTACTTTTTACTTTAAGCCATAACAAATATCTGCATATCGTACGAACATTTGTTCCGAGGCGGGAATCGAGCCCGCAACCTCCTCACTCCTTCCCGGACCATCGCCCGCTGCGCCGCAGAGGTCGTCTGAATAATGGCAGGACGACGTATATGTTCAGCTTACCCACTCTTGTAAGCGCATCGGTAATGAGACAGTCATTTCGCCGCTTCTCGTGCACAATATGAACACACAAATCAGTGCCACTACAAATCGTGAGCCGAACGGGAATCGTTTTGCGCGTGACGTTAATGGGATCAGCGCTATTCTTCACATCACGACTTTATTGGACAATATATCAGGGCCGGCGAAAAATACATGGGGTTTTCACAATTACAGGCATGTGCAGTGCAGTCTTAAGCAGCATCAAGGAATATTGGTGGAAAATATTTCGAACGACATTGTTATCATGGAAACAAAGCACAGTAGTTTATAACTATTTTTGGTTTCGAAAGCTTTCATTCACCATTTCTCGTTCTTTTGAATATTAAATACATCTTTCGCTGAATATGCTTGCACGTTGAAGTATAGATTTTAGTAAAAAAAAATGTTTACACCATCTTCTAGCCCTGAGACGTAAGCAGAGTTTGTGTTATGGGTACTAGATAACTGATTTACTTAATACATTTTATACAAAGAATGTACATATTATTTTATATTTGACATAGAAATCATCCAGAACACTCGGGTCTAATATACAAATATAGGAAATTGAACCCGTAACTTCCTGCGTCTCAGGCGGACCTTCGCCCGCCGCGCCACATTGGTCGTTATTTTTTGTTGCACGTTGTGATTGCATAGAGCTGGCTTTTTAGTTTCTTTTATATCAAATTCACAAATAAATAAATAAATAAATAATGCTGGACAATTCACACAGCATTATCTAGCCCCATGGTAAGCAGAGCTTGTGTTATGGGTACTAGATAACTGATATACATAATACAATACATTACATAGATAGATATTTTTTATTATATATAGAAAACGACCAGAACACCCGTTGAACATCCACAAAATAAATTGAGGTGAAAGGTGAAACCAGTGTCTGGAGACGGCATTAGCTCCTAGTTAAAAACCTTGCAAAACGCAACACTATTTGTCACGGGAACTTTGCGTCACGAACAATAACTTCACGTTACGAAATCCCGCACCACCTCTTTGTCACATTTTACGAAGAAAAAGTATTCTCCTTTATTCATTTTGTCGCTTGCTCGTCTTGGAAAAAACCTCCGCTACATAGAATGTTTTTTTGGTCATTTTTCAAACACTTCTGCTCAGAAGGTAATTTTATCCAAGTGTTCCGTTTTTTACTTTAGTTGGTTTTCTTAAACAGGAAAACAGTTTCGCAAAATTATACTTGGTTATTTACACTATCCATAAATAAGGGCAACACAGTTCTTACCAAGGGTTCTTTTGTTTGTATGTTCAGGAAAACAGTGCCACTTTGGATCCAAGGCCTAAAGAGGTGCTGAGAGCAGCTGAGAGTCAAACTGAACAGGTACCTACTTTTTATTCAGTCTACTTAATACATATCTTTTATTTTGGTACAGAAATTTGGTAATTTTTTTAAACCTCAAGTAAAATAAATATAACATTTCGACCGTAACGAAGCAGTTAACACTGAAATAATTAATTACAAATTATAACCACAAAAATCTCGATATCAACATTATTTACCGTTCTGAGTTTGTACTCTCTAGTACAAAACCAGGCCACAAAATTCCATTGTGAATTGACGAAGTAAATCGTTTTATTTCCATCAATCAATAGGTGCCATTGGTGATATTTACTTTCTTTACTCATTAAATACATTCAGAGCCTCAAAGGAGAAAAGAAAAGTAATCTCACGGATTCGGCTTGAACACGCGAAAAAGATATTGGAAGCCATCTGCGAAATCGAAACAACTCCCTCACATTCTGTCAGGGATAATCCAATCCCATAGGTTACCTTTAAAATACCTACTTACCTATACCTTGAATATTCACTGATAAGTATACCAAATAAATTTCTAATACAACTGAAAAGATTTGAACTTTTTGAGTACATTAAAGCTACATTAGGCTTATTTACGTTTTCTATACATACCCATACAACGCATAGTAGAAGAACTACATACAATCAAAGTGTGATGTTTGTACAAACATAGCTGACACATTAACGCGTAGTGCAACTACTATTAAATTTAATTGAACACTAGTTTATACCCGCGGCTTCGCACGCTTTGTTTCTATGGAAACGTTTTATAGTATATTCTTAACAAGGTACCAAACCACCCCGTTATAGACAAGGTTGTTATACTCCCGAGCTAAGCGAGGTATGATGACAAGACCGAGTTCTGATGGGTGGTTTTAGAAACACTTTCATTTATAATTTATTTTATTTTTGTTACATTTGCATAATAATAACTACTTTTTAGCTTGATAACATTTTCAATTAAATAAGCCACATTCAACGTCAGTTCAATTTTTAGTAAACAAAAAATTCAACCGACGGCCGCTGGGGCAAAAGTGTTCTTGAGTGGAGACCACGACTCGGTAAACGTAGTGTGACACCCTCCGACCAGGTGGGATGACGACTTGCGAAAGACTGCAGATCGATGCTGGATGCGTCAAGCTGAAGACAGGGCGCTATGGCGCTCATTGTGGGAGGCCTATGTCCAGCTGTGGACTAACATAGGTTGATGATGATGATGAACAAATTTCAGTGATTTTGCGCTACTACAAACTTTTTTGTGTATCAGTTAGGCTCAGCGCAAATTACCTACCTCCTAAGAATAGACAATAACGTATGTTGTCTATTCTTATGCCTAGCTATGCATTCTACCACGGAGGAAGAATCGCCTTTCATAAAAACATCCAACAATCATCAAAAGGAGCAATCAGTTCCATTTTAAAAATTTTTTTTAAATGTTCTTGTAATTGGAATACCAAAAAGTTGAGTCTTTATGTAAGAAGGCGAATGTTATGTACTGGCTGATGATTTCAGACCAAAATTAAAAAAAAAAATTATAAAACCCGGGGGCAAATTCGAGTGTTACGGCTAAGCTACGGTATAATGACACGTTTTTTGAGCAAATGAAAAGGTTATTTATATCCCATGGGAACTGATGTATGGGATAAAAGCCTATGTTTTATTGGAAGCTTAGAACGAATCGGGCAGAAACTTTGCATACAGGTACATATGTATGCAAAGTTTCCGATTCGTTCAGTAGTTTTGGCGTGCAGGGGTAAACAAACATCCATCCATCCAAACTTTCGAATTTATAATATAAACTAGTTTCTGCCCGCGGCTTTGCACTTATTGTTTCTAGGAGAACGTTTTAAGGTTATTTCTATACCATGGGAAACAATAATTTGGGTTGAAAAGTAAGCCTATGTTTTATTCCGGGCCTGGAACTACGTGTATGCAACATTTCAGCCCGATCCGTACAGTAGTTTTTGCGTGAAAGAGTAACAAACATCCATACATACAAACTTTCGCGTTTGTATTAATAGGATAATGTGATATTTGTTTGTCTAACCATAGTCCATCTGAGCTACATCACATATAAAATAATTATATTTATAGATCTACTCCTAGTTACATCATATTATAATAAAAAACTAAAAATAGAAATGCAAGAACGTTATTGCTATGGGGTGAAAACAAAGCAATCGGGTGCAGAGGCTTTATGACCTGGATTGCTAAGTATCAGTTACTGGTTTAGTTATTGCTTTCAAACTGATACAGAATTATTAAAAGAAAGTCAGTCGCAGCTATATCAGAAGTTATGTAATTTGCATGTACACGGCATCGCCAGTAGCCAGTAGAACTGGACGATTGGCTGAGGGCCAACTCGTTACGTGCAGTGGACTCAGCGATAGCCGATGATCACAGAGTGTGTCGACTTCCATAGAAAACACTCGCTGCACGGTTGCACATATTGTATTGGTGACATAGCGGTGAAATACAATTCCTAAAAGTCCCAGACGAAAAATCGGCCGCCTTTGTCATTCTGTTGGAATTAATTCCAGGTTGATGGACTCTGTTGTTCACGGGGAGCTATTTATGAATGTTTTGTAGATTGTAAATCAAAGCAAGGGAGACAATGGAATAAAAGATGTAAAAGACTAATATGCGTATATGCATCCAATTCATTGTAATTTTGCAGTTGTTTTGCTTCAGTAGCACAGTTACGAAATCTGTCCAATTTCATTCACTTTCAAGATTATAAATCGTTTTGCCCTTTCGAGTTTCTCGATTCCCTTGAACGAATATAACAAAGATCCGAGGGATCAAAGCAACCCAAACAATTTCAAAATATTATACCCTATCTATTTATCAAATAAACGTTCGTCAATGCTCTCTAATCCGTTTTGGGGATGTTCAGGGACCGTTTACTTTGTTTTAAATTAATGACTTCCATATCTCACGATCCCTGGGAATGGTCCTTCGTATTTGTCATATAGATTACCTACTTTTTCTGTTTCCGGCGTAAAATTTATGTGACCTTATACATTTGTCTTTCTTCTCATCTCATTGTGAAAATTACTCGTTTAGCTTGCCTACCCGTTGCAAAACTTTAGCTATTACGTTGCCGTCAATTGCACTAGTGAAATAATATGAATGGCTAAAATAGCAAAACATTTCAGTTTCCACATAGTCATTCATTCTCGCAGCGCAGCGAAGTTCCAATATTTTAAAGAGTTGGATGGGGTACAGCGAAGTGAACCGTATTTGGAAGGCATTAAGATGATTTGAGAATAATTTCACTTAATCGAGCTAAAGCGGCGGGAGTTGGTGTGACGTCACGTAAAATTTATTCCCCAATGATAGGGAGGTTAACGAGCTGTAGGTGCTCCTCGTTAGACCTGCCATAAACTGCGCTAATGTGACGTGGGATTGCCTCGGTATAGACTTACGCACACTCTAAAACTCCAATCCTTTCGATATATTGGCGAAGGCATATCATTATTCTTTGTTTGATCTTGGTTGGGAACAAGCCATTTCGATGCAGATGGCTTCGAAGAATTTCGCACTTATCTGAGGTGAAAATCTGATAAGACTAGACTTTGATACAAAAAGTCTTGGGACTGCAGCCGATGAATAACCTATAAGTAGGTAATTTATTTGGAAACAATATTCGTAGGAGATTCTCAAATCTATTGAACTTTTGATCGTTACAATAAAAAATGTTTGCTATCCATCATTTCAAGAGTAACTAATAAAATAAAACATTTCTTAAGATTACACCGCTGTCGCCGATTCATCAAGTGGGGCTGGCAAATAGACGATCAATCAATTACGACCACGCAAAGCTGAATACTTTGTAAAAATCCCTGTAATCTATCATAATAATAACAGGTTAGTGCTTCTAGAGCAGCACAAGTTTCATGAAAGCGCAACTGCCTTCCTAAACCGGATCTAGAGACAGAGTAAGAAATTAGAAAATGCAGCAGGACAGACAGAGCGAGCGCGATTTGTAGGTTGAGACAAATTTTACTAGAATACTTATGATATAGATAAAAGCTTCATTCACAACTAATACAATAAATCAAACCCGTAAAACTGGTGAGCTAACCAGCTTGTAAAATCGTGTCACTTGTAGGTACAAACGTTTTATTTTCTGTAGTTCTTATGCAAATGCGAGGGTGACCTAAGAGGTGATGGCAAGGTAGTACTTAACATAATATGGGCCATTTGCTACGTTCCAAGTAGTGTAAAAAATAAATTACTGTAAAGATTTATCGTTTTTGATTTTGCTTTAACTATTCAGAATAGCAGTTTTAAAGTAATTCCTTCTTAGCGTTCGCAATTAAGCCCTCATAGATAGAACAGTGTCTTCAACTCCCAAAACCATTGAAGCAAGTTGTTATAAGAGGAACTTATCCCCATAGTATTGTTCTCAAAGCACACCTATTGATTTAGGTGCAAACTGCCACTGTATAACTCTATCCAAAACTCGAGCCCAATGAACCAACTTACTCGTACTTATCTATTGCAAAACTTTCGCGTAAAATTACTTTACCGCCGATATTAAATTTCTGTTGTCTTTGATAAATTTACGGCGACAAGGTTGGCTTATTAACGCGTTCGTTTAGAACATATTGGCTCATGATTTATTAATTTGCTTTTGGTAACAAAAGCTGACTATAATAAAGCATATGAAAGGTTATGATGAAATATTGAGTTGATATACTAGATTGTAACAAGATTATTAAGATAATAAGTAAAGAGATAGAGAAAGCGAGTTCTTTAGAGCGCAGTTCTTTATGAAAATTAAATTGAAAACTTTGAAATTATACCATTAAAATTATAATAAGAGTAAAGTTGAGTTCAAACGAGTGTAATTTTTAAGTGTTAGTCGCGTAAACTGCGTTCGTACTTTCAACAGTAATGACAAAGTCATTGATGGCATATTTTGTATGAAACGACTTGGCGAGTTGGCCTAAGCCTAAGTGTGAAGTTTTATACTTGCTGTACGTACAGCATTCAGAATCACGAAAAAATTGACAATTTATCATCGGCTTTGATCACAAAACACGGGAAATTATAAAAAAACACGAATTTTAATTTGTCTCGTCTGATTTAAAAAAAAGAAGTTTGGTTGCAACTTTTTATTATATCATGCATAACCTGTAAAAGCAAAGATATATTTTTGCTTGACAAGGAAAAACTGTTTTCATTATGAAAAATATAAGCTGCCTATCTTCCGCCTAATTAATGTACGGCACGCTTCAGGAACATCTTAAGATTAATCATAGAATTAATCCCGGGCAGTAGGTACTCATTTATAGTTTATGAGGCTTTCGCTCTCTTCTATTGGAGGAAAACATTTTTACACGCCTTTTAACCGTGTAAGAGCTTAGAGAAAACTTCAAATGTACCACAACATTATTGTACTAAAAACTTTAGGAGAAATTATTTTTATTTATTTTTTAAAACACTGAGTTCTAAAAATAAAAGTCAAAGTAAAAAATCTTCTATGGATTTACATTTATTTATTTTCTCACATGTAGATGACGTTTACAGGTTAGGTCTTAACTTAGGTCAATACTAAACTGTAGGGCACAGCATAATATTTTTATAAAATATCAAAAATTTATGATATATCCTATCTATTTTATTTAAACTATAAATAAAATAGATAGGTATCAAATAGTTACTTCAAGGTCAGGTAAATCATAAATGTAAATGATAATTTTAATTAAATAATCTTTTTTATAATTCGAAATTGATAATTTGATTTTTAATGCGTCTAGAGTAGGAAAAATCACAATAGTATGGGTAAGGTATACTATAATAAGCTACTAATAATGCACACTTTTTGTGATAATACTTGTAAACCTCTACTTTCAAACAATATTTAGAAATAAACTCGATATAGCCACTTTTTGTACGAAGTTCTGGTCGAGTATCCTGGTGCTATTATTTACCGTTTCCTCTTTGATAAAAAACAGCGAAAACTGAGTAAGTTGTCCTTGCTACCTGAAAAAAAGAAGGATAATTCTATAGATTTTTCATATACCATTTTTTCTCGAAAAAAGGTTCTTCGCCGTTATAATATATGCCGTAGCAACGCCTACGTCGTAGCAACGCCTACGTTATAGCAACGCCAACGTCTCGTAGCAACGCTAACACCGTAGCAAGCAGAAGAAATGCGAAATAGAAATAAAAATTCGGAGTGTGCGACATTTAATATTGTATTTGGTACAAAAAATAATCACGATATGAGGAAAATCAAATATTTGGTAGGGAAAAACGTCACTCGATAAAATATAAAAGCGGAATACGACGAAATTAGGGAAGATACATCTGCCGGAAAACGAACAGTACATGTATTTTATCTATTCTATTTCTATATACCATACTTCATGGATTTTAAGGCCATTAATGATGATGATAAAGAAAGATACGAGTAGTTACAACCACTTACAGAAACAAAAGTGCCGTACGACAAGTCCTGTATGCCAAAAGCCTTTAGTATAAGTGGTTTTTGCGCTTGCGCACAGCCTATGAGCACCAGCCGTCTAATATCATGGGTTCTCTCCATCGCGCAAATATGCCAGCCGGAGTCGAACATGGCGTTTGATAGGAGAGATGCCTGGACAGAAAGAAAATTATTTTTTATTTTCATCTTCTATAGGTAAATAACTAGTTTCGTAGTGACGTACCACTACATAGTATAAAACAAATTCGCTTCCGCTGTCTGTCTGTTGCTATGTATGCTTAGATCTCTAAAACTACGCAACGGGTTTTGATAGAGTGATTCAAGAGGAAGGTGTATAAACCTTTTGATACATCGATTTCCACGCGAAGCCGCGGGGCGCAGCTAGTTCACAATAAGATTTTGTTTGCAGTACCTTTTTTATCGTATGCCAGTCTGTGGCGTTATACCTTTCTATCAAATTGATAAACTGATTTTGATGCGAGTTATTTTGATATTGGCGAAGCCATTTCTGATGAATTTTGTATGTCATCAATCAAGCTATTGTATATGACTTCCAAGTGTACTTGATTGTATAAAAAAGGTATAAATAAATGAACTGAACTTATTTATGTTCTATGATAAGTAAATTAATAGAGCTATATTTATTGAAAACCGGTGCACGCTCTTTAACACTTTGACTGAAAAAAAAAAAAAAAAAAAAAAAATGAAAGTGATTTATGTTTAATAAATAATTTGTTGTGTGTTTCTGTTATGAGTGTGTGTGTGTGTGTGTGTGTGGGTGTTGTTATTATTATTGAAAGTAATAATACCAATTACTAGTAAAATTCTTGTATGATGTCAAAAATGATGTTGCATTTATAGCAACAGTTTTTATGGATTTTAAGAGTAACCGCAAACTAGCGTACTTACAGATCCAGTGGTCTGATGAGTCCTACTAGTTTGCAACAAAAAAAAAAAAAAAAAAAAAAACACTTTGACTGCTGAAATCACACGGTATGTGTTTTCTACAAGTGACTAATATGCGTAAATCCACACTAGCGCAGCGGCTGACAAAATACAGATCTTTGTGACACAGCACAGCCGTAATATTTTTCGAACGAAACGCATGTGCGGCGCAACACAACCGCTGTGTAGAGCGGCAGCACGAATTTTTTAGGTTAAAAAAAAGATCGCAGTCGTCGAAAAAAAATCGCAATCAAAGTGTTAATACATTCGTAAACTATTGAATATAAAAAAATTTACAATTATAAGTAATTAAAGGAAAGTGCCGGGGATTTTCAACTTACTTGGTGTAGTTATATTTTTTCTTGGGTTTAAGATATTTATTTACTTCTCAAAAGATTAATAATCACTGGTGAGAAACTAAATAAGCTTATTATCTATTGTTAGTAGTTCGGTACGAGCTATATTATTAAAATTATGTGGGTAGTTAGCAAAAATACTTTCCAGCCAACAAGCTATCCTAAAGCAGAATGTATAGCGAAACAGATAGGCTAACGATAACTAAATAATTTATTAAAATTAATTCTGATATAAAAATAATCTTAATTAATCTCTAATATTAATATTTGTATGTGGGTATGTAGTGTAAGTATTTTTCTTTTTCCAATTATTTATTAAAGAGCCACCGTCTTTATTGTTCCTTCATTAGGATGGACTGGACCATCCTAAGGTTGCCTGGAAGAGATCCTTAATCTAAGTTTTTATTTCTGTATTGTTTTCTGTTTTGTGTGGTACCATAAAGTGTTTTCTATCTATCTATCTATATCTTGGCAAGCTATGAGACAAAATAGTAAGCAAACTTGTGGAAGTATCCTCTTTAAAATAACATACGGCAATAGTTGTATTCTTTGCTAAAGGTACCTGATATGTTACATCCCCAGCATTCCACAGATTCAGCGCCAACAACAAGAAAAGCGAACCGACAAACGTGTACGTCATGAAAGCATTCGTTAGGTCTAGATGAGGCGACAGCTGAAACAAACGGCTGGTGAACCTTAAGAAAAACATATTGAAGCCAAAGATATTTTAGTCATTTAGGGCAGGAATCATAATATTATTTATATTGTTTCAACCGCTTTGCACTCGATGTTTCTATGGAAACGTTTAACCGACAAAGGTGTACGTCATGAAAGCATTCGTTAGGTCTAGATGAGGCGACAGCTGAAACAAACGGCTGGTGAACCTTAAGAAAAACATATTGAAGCCAAAGATATTTTAATCATTTAGGGCAGGTATCAAAATATTATTTATTAGGTTATTTATATCCAACTGTTCCCGTTCTATGGGATAAAATGTTCCTATGTTTGATTCCTGGCATAGAGTCCGCGCCACCACTGAAGTCCGATAGACGCGGCGCTGCTTTCTTCGCAGAACTAAATGTTGCTGTTGTTGTTGTATGTAATGTTGCTTAGTTCCTGCGTTTGCCGTAAGACTTCAGTGGTGGCGAGCACTCTAGGTCTACATCTATGCAAAAACTTAGTCCAATTCATTCAGTAGTTTTAGCGTGAAGAAGGAAGCAACCTCCATTCATACAAACATTCAAATATAACCACACTAATATTATACAATGTCACATTTATAATATAAATATGATTGATGATTTATGACTTTTGTTTCGAGATCCTATAAAGTTGACCACGGATCAAACAGTTAAGGCATTTTATTATTAACTAGTGGCCCGTCCCGGCTTCGCCCGGTGGTCATTTGTTTCAGGCTATTTTTTAAATTTTCCTCTTTTTTATCTCCGTACGAACCATCCTCTTACTTCAAGGAATATTCTAAAAAAAAATTACCGAAATCGGTTCAGCTGCTCTCGAGATTTGCGCTTAGCAACATATTCAGCGATTCATTTTTATATTATATAAAATTTAGACATCCCACCGCAGCAAAAAGGCCTAAACAGGCGCTAACTCTAAATGTTTTATTTTATACAACCATACATATCTTACAGTAAACGTAACTATTGCACTTCACTAAATATACTGTGTATGGTTGGAAACCACACGGCCGAGAGTAGAGCTGTTGTGACCCAATTAAATGGCCTCAAACAATTGAAGCTCGTTGCGCCATCTTTGCCTAGGTCTTACCTGCGATACCATAGCCTGTCATTTGTTTTTTAGGTATTGAACCAAAATCTCATCTATACTAATATTATAAAGAGGAAAGGTTTGATTTTTTATTTATTTGTAATTAATAGGCTCCGAAACTATCGGACCGATTTGAAAAATTCTTTCAGCTAGCCTATCCCCGGTGAACATAGGCTATATTATATTTTCAAAAAAGTTAGGGATCCGTACTAAAACCGTGCGACGCCGGAAAGGTCCGCTAGTCATATAATATGTGAGAAAACTACTAAAAACCGTAGACACACTGTCATCAACCGCACTGTCAATGGTCTCAAACAAATGAAGCTCGTTGCGCCATCTTTGCCTAGGTCTTACGTGCGATACCATCACCTGTCATTTGTTTTTTAGATATAAAACCAAAATCTCATCACATAATATGTGAGGAAACCACTATAAACCTTAGAAACACACTATCTGCCAGGTGTTCGTTTCGCTGCTCTACTTACCGCCAGTCGCAATAAAAGCAGAACTGCTACCGCCGAACTCTCGCACACTTGAAGTGACATTATTATTCCGAAAACACGATTTATCTCCTCAGCCAAACTGAAAATAATGAACTTTGAGGCGAGAGTTCTGTTAGTCGATTTTACGACGAACTGATATTTTAACTGCATTTTTATAGAGCAGTTATTGAAACTATACGTGCTTTGCTAGGCAAAAGTGTATTTACAGTGTCAAAATGACAACATGTTTTTTCCAGTCTATGAGGAAAAATCAACAACGTTTATTTAAAAAAATAACAAAAACTAATTTGATCAATAAATGTATTAAGTATCAGCCTTCAACAAACTCACAGTATCAATTTTTGATGTATTCGAATGCCTTCCAAGAACCTTGCTTTTAGTTTCTCGTACGCTTTCTTCTTATCAATAATGTAATCGTTATCGAAATCTTTTCTCAAATCTTCAAAGTAGTTTCGCAGAGTCACGAATTTAAATGTCATGGAGATTAGGTGAGTGATTGGCATACAATCAGCTGACATCATTGGCAGCATCATATACAACCACGTTATGTAGAAAAAGATTCGAAAAAATGACGCTATGTATGAGTGGTCATTATAATGAGGGTAGTAGGTAACCACCGTGTAAAATGGAGCACCTGAAACAGTTTAAATAACAAAAATAAAAAGGTAATTACAAAAGCACATTTGGTTCTGTCATCGTTAATTTTTACGGCAACATTTTTACGAGCTTTCTGTTTTATATTTAACTTGTGATGTTTTTTTTCATAGGGCCAAAATTAATTATTATAAAAAGCTTTGAAAACATGAATATTTTTCTAAGATCTTTCTTGTATTGAGACTTTTTTATTTGAATGTCTGCTTCTAATGATACGCATCGCTAAGCAGAGCGTTCGAACATTTTTATCACGTAAACCTAGATTTCTGAGTAAGAAACCTTAACAAAATCCTGGAATCGTATGCTATCATTATAATCACCCTTGTTTCGACCTCATCGAACAAGTTGAAGGTCATAAGGAATTAGTAATATACGGCACTTAAAGGTCCCTCTAATTCTAAGGAATTAGGTTCTACAATCTTTGTTGATAGAAGTGGCAGTTTCGGAGAGCATGAAGTAATTACAGACTGTTACTTCGTATCCATTAAACTGTTCGGCAACTGCGAAACATGTTTGCCTAACGTAGGCCTAAAACATTTTGTACCTACTAGTATCCGCCTGCAGACGAATGACCGATCTCAGATGACGAACGGTTTGGACAAACGGAGAACCACAACAAATGTGCGTCCGTACAGCACTATCTGCACTAACGGTTTGGATCGTACATCCCTAGTTTTAAGCCAACAGGTAAAACTTCAGAAACTCGAACGAAAGTCGAACACGACAGAGAACGGTGATACTACCAAAACTAGTCGTTCGTAGATACCACACTTCTTCGTGATTCAGTATTTTTAGATATTCTCATCAAGTTCCACGTACAACTTCACTGTACAATTAGCCTTATCTCTGTTTTAGATGGTTTGAAAAGCTACACATTTTTCAATAACAACAATAAAGCTTTTTGTACGTTTTGGCTTACCTTCAGCAACAGACCGCCTCAAGCTTTCCACTCCGTACGCAATCAGCGAAAGATACACCGATGCACTGTACAATAATATACCAACTTTAGCTTTACGGTATTGTTTCTTCATAACAAATTGCTTCTCGAAGTTCTCTCCCACGGTGGCCATTTCATAGTTTAATTTCCGCACCGAATTTTTATGATATAACAGCAAAAACATTTTAGCGAGTACAATATTGTGTATTGCGGAGAACATGACTGCGGAGTTCTTCTCCACATCGGGGAAACAGCCGAACAACGCCGCGAGGTTCTCAAGGAAAATCATCGTAGTGTAAATAGAGAAAGTAATCACGCTGTACGCTTTGTAAGGTACGCTCTCTTTGTAAATATCTTCGAACCAGCAGTTGCCGGCTCCCGCGAAGTAAACGTATTTGCAAAAATCTCTCAACAAACATTTTGTTTTCAAAGACATTTAGCTCAATGGTTTGGAACTAATGGTGCAAGTTAAATAGAATGTCGGGGTTCTATGATCCTAGACATTCAGATATCACTTTCACATTCGACACGGCTGAGCAGCGTTAATGTGAAACTACATCTGAGTAAAAAGAACCATTTAACGTAAGAACGGTTTATGTACCATTAATTTTTTAAGTCCGTAATTAACTGGGAACTTGTTGTAAAAACTTTTAATGAACCCTTACCGAAAGAAAATATGAGATAAACAATGGAAAACAGTAATTTTCCATCTAATTAAGTGACTTAACTTGAAAGGACCGCTACGAATATTACTAAATATCAAATGAGAAGGTATACGTCGCGCGATAAATTATTTCGAAGTGAAATTGATCAAGTCGGTGTCGACTGTCGACTCTACAAAGCGTTTGAGGCTTATTAATTAAGTACGTGGTTAATTATTGGAGTTATAAATAATTTATAGTTAAATGGTTTTTCACAGTTTTTATTTAAAGGAAAGGCGATCATATGTCTCTTAATTCATTAAATGAAGTTTTTTAAATAAGATAATAATTTTACAAATAACTTAAATACAAAACACATGACATGTTTATCAAAAAGCATGTTTATCCGTATCTTGCATGTCATCTTTATTTAAAGTTTAAATACACCTACCTACGTAAGTAGGTAGGTGTTTAATAATAGCCCACCAAATATTCTCACCCGGGACCGATATAGATTCGTTTGTGCAAACAGATACTATTGAGGTGTCAGAAATGTTCGTCTCTTCTTAAGCTAGACCGCAGTAAATCACTGAACCCCTCAAGGATTCAAACTTCAGCCATTTCGACGCCATTTTTAATTACCATTCCAGCGAATAGAACGTCTCACTACATCTTACCCTCTCAGTAAATTTTTAATGAATGTAATATGTATTAAAACGTTCGCAGGGACGAAACTAAAAATATTACATGCATAAAATATATGTGTCCCGTTGCACACATGGATAGAGCCTTCATAAATAATTTTACGAAAGCTCACGGCTAATCCCAGTAGAGGTCGCCAGTGTCAGCTGTCATGAAAAAAGGTATTTATTAGCCTGAGACATAAGCAAGGGATAAGGGCGAAGCATAACGTGATAAATTATTAAATATTTTGCCGAACCACATACAAACTTCAAAGGGTTTCTAGAGGACAACTCTTTTTCGGGATTACTAGGCTTGGTCTATCAAAACACCTAATAGTCCAGTGATTTGGTTCAAAAATAGTATGTTACCTGGAAAGTTTGCGGGGGATTTGAAAATAGATAATATTTTAGATTTCGATGTGCTCTTTCTGAATTTCAACTTCGCCACCCTTTCGCGCTGGAGCTAGGGGTCAAAATTTTTTATTTAAAAAGTATGAAACCTAGAAACATTTCTATAACTGTTTTTAAATGTACAAAGCAATAACTTTCATTCGACCTAGTTCAAAGCAGGTCTGTTTTAAAATTTCGGTATCACAATTTTGCAATACTGAAATTTTTTGTTTTTTTTAATAGAGCACGATTTATTTTGTTTTAATTTTCAAGTTGGTAGTTTTGGTACAGGATTTTGAAGTTACTGAGATATTCAAGAGGGAAAAAAGGATAGTATTTTCGTCCATATTTTTCCAATAAGGACCACCTTATAGCGAGCGAGCGGCAAAGATACGAAGTGGCAAAGTTGAAATTCGGAAAAAGTACATAAAATTCTATAAATTCGATGTGCTGTTCAGAATTTCAACTTTGCCACGTTATATGTCACAGTGTGATATATAATTTGATAAATTACGAATAAAATGTTTATCTGTTTATCATTGCCCACGAAACGGATAACTGTTTTACCGAGAGTTTTGAAAATGAGTAATCATATCCATATTTTTCTAATAAGTACCACCTTATAGCAAGCGAGTGGCAAAGATACGAAGTGGCAAAGTTGAAATTCGGAAAAAGCACATCGAATTTATAGAATTCGATAGAATGATCTAAATTGGACCCAATTGATGAGATAAAGGATTTCCTTCTCTGGCTCTTTTTAAATTAACGTTTTCTTGAGTGTTTAACAGAAAATCTTCGGAATAAATATCTTATTGCAAAACAAAATAAAAAGCTCACCCTCATTTTAGAACTAACCAGCTCATAAGAAAACACCCATCTTCGTAAAACAGAAATAAAAAAGGAACGAACGAGTAACGCCATTTTAGCTATTTTCTCTCACCTAGGCATGACGTGGCGTCCTAAATATTGTTGTTCTGAAAGGATTTTCATGTATTGGAGGTAGCTTTCAGCTCGGAATGTATTTTTGGAAAACATTGAGATTATTTATTAGATAAATCAAACAAGGATTCTTCTAGATAAAATGAACTAACTTGACTCCCACCCAAAATCAAGGAATGTTAATGTTACCTAAGAAAGCTAATAACTATAAGCATCAGAAAAAAACCAATATCTTAAAAGGAAAGTAATTTTATTCCCCTAAAAGGAAACTTCCCCTATTCTCGGTACCGAAAAAGTCTACTTGACACATTACCTGTTTACCAATTTCAGTGGAATAATCCGACGCAACAAATAGAGGCAGAAAACGTGTTAATTAAAAGTCAAAAGGAAAGCGTACATGAACTACGACTTAAGAAACACTTAGCCAGCACCTACCCACCACTTATGAACGAGCTAGTTTAGCCGCACGCAATAAACCAGGGTCGGGGCTTTAATTGACACCTTACCCGACCTTTTAAGTATCTCCGTATGTGTGTAAGGAAACACGGAAAAACACTTACAAATGAACCGCTACATTGAGGTACCTGATCACGTAAGCGGAAATCTGCCTGACCAATAATATACCTTCACCCTTTACCCAATTTGTATTCAGGGGTAGGACGTGGCCCCAGGATTACAGAACTGCGATGGAGAACAGCCTGTAAACGGGTTTAACGCCTTTATCGCTTTTAGAAACACTTCAATTTTCCCTTTGGAGTATTGAAATCTATGTAGCAGATTAGGCTGATGATGATGACGCTTATATGACCATCTTGGTCGCGAATAATTTTTGCTGCAATGAAAGAGTGTCGAGTATTCTCTCAGGTTATGATTTAAATAAATTTCTTTGAAATATGCTGGAAAAGTATTTAAGCTTTTAATTTAAATATTTTGTTTCTGTAATTACCGACATACTAGTACCTTATTGATGTGTCCTTTGTGGTGCTTAAAAACTAATTATAAAGAAATTAAAATATAAAATACCATTGATTTTAATAATTAGGTCCAAATGAAATAATAAACGAGAGTTTATATATTTGTAGAGTCTTATAAGTAAAATATAAGTCGGTAGGTAAAAAATAATAAATATTCATACACATATCTGTTCCATAAATGGATAAAGCCATACGAAAGTTATTGTATCTCAATGTAGAGAAACCTTTTAGACCTCATAAAACAACTTACGAAGCTATCTCAATACAAAGCCTACTTGAACTTGACGATGATAAAATCTCTACGTATTTCGCTTAGCAAACATTCTTGTTTCAATAAGATTATCTTCGTTTTTATATAGCAACGCTTTTGTACACAATTTACCGACGCTGCTTTGTATAAAGTAGGTTGGGGCACAAAGGAGCAGCGAACGATATGCTATACTCAGAAACGCCGATACGACATACCAACGATAATAAAACAAACGACCCATTCACAGTTTATTTACAAGCTATTCGAATTATTGATTAAAGCTTTTTAAATACACAACTTTATCGTTCTTGTTTTCTGAAATGGAGACAACTTACGTCCGTAAAGGCAATAAAAAATGTTTTTTTTTACAACAGGTCAGATAAAACCATTTTAAGTAATTGTTTTAAAATGGTTGATATTCTCTTTTTATAGCAATAGCTTTATCCCAATTTCAATATCAGAAAGGTATTTCAGATATATTTTGGTACTAGACTAACACAATAAGAAAATAAAAAAAAACGTAACCCGTTTGGGACTTATTAAAATTTTTGCATACGGAGAAATTCGTAACAATAAAAAATTTATAGGTATTATAAAAAATATCTATATGTTAAAGATAACCTTCAATGTTAAGTGGATAACATCATTATCGGATACCCTGTATTCTATTTACCTAACTTATAAGAATCTTTAGGTAACCATCGCTTCGTACCGGTGTCTTTAAAAACTCAATCCCTGGGTTTGTACGTGGTTCAAACACCGTCTGCACAGGGGATTTCGATTGGAAGATAGGTATTTAGAGGCTTCCAACCGACATATCCCAATAGAATGCTTGCCTATTCATTGTACCGTTATAAATCAACGTGTACCTACAAGAAACATGTTTAATTTAGATATCTAACTGCCTTTGTAGTGAACTGTTCCCGCCTCGGGACAAATGTTTGTACGATCTGCAGATATTTGTCTGGGATGTTCGTGTAGTTTTCTAAATATCTATCAATGAAATGTATTCAATTAGTAATTAAGGTCTTTGGCTGAAAAACAGCGCTGAATATAATAATGTTCAGCACGCGCTGAGCCAACCCCTATTTCGGCGCAGGGTCATGGAGGTAGTCTTATTTTATTCTTAATATCACCTATTTGAGTCACTTACCCCCATGATAAACTACTTTATTTGTCTTTTGTTATTCTATGCGTGTATTTTGTACCCATGTCTAAATAAATGTTTTTTCTATTCTTCTATTATATTCTATTACGTATGCCAATTATCTGGTACCCATAACACAAGCTCTGGTCAGCTTGGGTCTAGATAATGCGTGTGAATTGTCCAGCATTATTTATTTATTTTCTTTTTAATTAATCTACCTTTATCTAGCACAACCGGTTTTGTATTTTGATAAACTTTTTTCGATGCTTCTAAGAACAAAAGATAATATTGAAAGAACGTAGTTTTTTTCCATTCCTTAGAGATTCACCTCGATACTCTTATTTTTTGCGCCGATCAGGGACTAGTCGTTAAAAGCTGCTGTTAATTTATCGTCTCCACTATCCCTCGAACAATTGGTAAAACAATTCATTTCTAACTTTTTTATTTCACACCGAAGGCTTTTAAACCGTCGGTAAAAGTAGAATGAGCGATAACTCCCGACACCAGAAGATTTAATGATTTCCGAATTAGGTATAGTTGGTTGGATAGGCCCCGCTGCGGCTGGCTGATCCGCCGCATTCATGTAGAAAACAGACACAAATTTATATACCGTACGTATATACTTGAATACGACCCTCATTTGACACAAGTCTGACAGTATCCGTTACAAAACAGACAGCCAAAAAGAGTGTCACTCATGAACTAGTTAAAAATTGTCAAGCGCTGCTGAACAGCAATTGAGAGGCCGGCAGGACTCTCATTGCTGTATGTAACTCAAGACTCGAGTGACGTCTCGCTCGACGTTGAAGCTAGAAGAAAGAACCTTAGTTCGATTCTAACCGCATTTCGCTCGAAAGACGAACTGTTGAAGACCATTGATGATTGATGATGAGCGCTAGAAAACAGTGCATCAACCGATACCAACAGCAAGACCAAAAATCAGAAAGTCGTGCATAAAAGTTGTGTTCGATAAACACGGACAACAGGGCAGAGTAGAGCTATAAAAAAGCTTTGTTTTTCAGTCACCCCTGACTTCCTACTGGTATTGAAAAACTAGTGGTTCCGTGTAGTAGAACAAACATTTTAATTGAAAAGGATTTCTTTTTAATGAGCACTAAAAAGAAATACTTCCATAGGTTTCTTATAATAATACTACATGGTACGAACCGTTATTCAAAACCAGAGGTAGAAGGCCCCGGTTTCTGAGCATAAATGCGGCCATACAGCAATATATCAGGAGGAGGATGGATAAAATGTGTGGGTCACGTAGCAAGCATGTTTTTCAACAGACCCTAACATTATCTTGCTGTGAAGGAGTTCGTGTGAACCTCCAAGGGTTCGCGCTGTTTTATTTATCGGCTGCTACAGCTGACTCACAAATTTCAGCCTAGGGACCAGAAATCATTTGTAACAAATGGCAGTAACCAAAGTAGTGGTATATTAGAAACAGTACAAATAATTACAAACGTTAAATAGTTCCTAGAAATCTTACAGATAATATATAATATTATACAATACAATTTGTATTATAATAATAACTTTTATGAAAATTTGACACGTAAAAATTGTATTTCTGTATAATGTGGTAAAACTACTTGCCGTGTGGTTCCTGTGGCTTAGAACTTGTACCACCTAAACTCTTTCCACTTTTCTCTTTCGGTAAACGTAGTGTAGGACGCCCTCCGACCAGGTGGGATGACGACCTGCGAAAGACTACAGGTAGATGCTGGATGCGTCAAGCTAAAGACAGGGCGCTATGGCGCTCATTGAGTGAGGCCTATGTCCAGCAGTGGACTAATATAGGCTGATGATGATGATGAAACTCTTTCCGCGCAGGTGTCATAAGAGGCGACTAAGGGACATCCACCGGGGGGTGGGCAACAGCGCCTGTTTGGTGGTAAATAGTACGGAAGAACTATTTACCACCAAACTGCGATCCCCAACCCGCATGCCCAACTTGGGGATTACGGCCATTACTAACCATGAAAAAAAAACGTTTAAATAAAGCATTTGTCAGGTGGAGGTCTACGTTCAGCTGTGGCCCAATATAGGCTATTGAGATGAGGAGTTCAATTAAGTTTTTAGTTATTCATACTTTACTCAAGAACATTTCAATCACCGTAATTCGTTCAGCTTCGCTGTCTCGGTTTGTGTCGACCGTATTCGAAAACCACCAATTGGTGCTAATTGGCTATTAAATGGATTGATAGAGTTCTATCATTTTTTAATTTCTGTCTATTTTTAACGATGTTTCTTTTAGAGCATTATATTATTCGTTATTTCTAGTAATTTAGAAGCTGGAACTGGCAAAACTTGATATTTATTTACCATAATAAAGCACGTTCTCCTTGACAATTATCTTCGAGCAGTTATGCTACAATTTGCATCCGTAACTGTCATCAATTTCGCGTGATAATAGCTAGAATGTCTTCAATCAGAGCGGGCTTATGTAATGACTATAAGCTTGAAGTAGACTTCCGAGCATGCTGGAAGTAACACGAGAACCTGAGCCCCGAGTTTCAGTATCGCGCCTTTACGATATCAATTATTTAAAAAAGAATACATTATGGTTTGCCACATTGTATAAGTGGGAGCCAAATAACTGCAACAGCGTAGTCAAAGCGCGTCTAGCCAGTGTGGTGGTAGACGGTATGTTATTATAATCATCGTCACTTTCCACCAGGTAAGATTGTGTTCAAATGTAAATATTTTAAAACTTTCGCGATTTGTTAACATATAACAGATTAATTTATCGCTGTAAAAAAAGGTACGCGATAAATACCCGATAAAAACATTGTGTCAAGGTCACAAAGAGAGCAATGGAGAGGCTATGAGGCGTGGTGTATGTGAGATTAAATTAAACTAGAGATCCGTAAAAATATCAAAGTAACCGACATAGGTCTCAGAATTGGCAAGCGCAGGACAGGTCCTTGTGGCGATCTCTGGTTAAGATGATAAGCCATCGCATTTTATTCGCATGTTTTTCCGCCTTAATATGCGCGACAAATGGTTTTGATCGGAAGTTTACTTTTAGATTAGTCGATTGCACCTACAAGTATTACCATCTGGTAGTAACAATAGCCTCGTTCTGCGTCAAATGAATATTATGTTAGGTATATACATACTTAAATGACATAGTTATAGCTTAAAGTAGATGTGGCTTCGATTGATTGATGAAAATCAAACGCCCAGGTCAGATCAGACGCCATTTGTGTGTCTGACGTCTACTTTTTCAGACTATTTCTGTTAGCCTTAAAAACTGGATTAATTAAAGTAAAGGTAGGTTCATCCTCTGCTAAATAAAACCCTTTCAAACAAAAAGGGTTTAGGTACCTACCCACTTAAAATAAGTCGATGCTAAAACCCGTTTTGACGCAACCCGAATAGTTTTTTGCGAACAAAAATGGCCGTGATACTACTATAGCGACTGTAAGCTTTGAAATATTGCAGTCGACTTAAATAAAAATAAATATATTACTCAGGTAGGAAGCTTTCCTCTACTGCAAAGTCTACGGTGGAATGGCTAACGAGACGGTATCAACAAACTATGCAAACTGAAGCGAATGGTCTGGCGGAGTTCCCCAGAGAATATCTTTATTAAAATTTGCCTAGAGACACCTCCCGCTGAATAGCAATGAGACGTTGAACGAGTAATCTAGAGAAACCTCGGCAATTTATTAACATGGCGATGAGAGTGAGTTCTGAATGTTCGCCCCCCGCATTGGGACTTGGGACTGCAGCACACAAGTCATGCTATTGTTTAATTGAACAGAGAAAGTTATAATCAAGCTCAAGCTCAAAGCTCTCTAAACCAACGCACTCTGAATTTACCGCGAACTTTGTTCGGTATGATTTTCCCAAGCCATAATTTAGATGTGTCGCATGGGACATAAGTTTCAAATACCTAGGTTGTTTTACTCTTGAACTCAATATAAAGATAGGCAAAATAATATTGAGGCATTTAAAAGTTCATAGATGACGCTCAACGTGGACGCAGCGGGCAATCGAATCGTGCGGGCGCTCAACTAATTTAACTTTAAAATTGCTTTTTCCTGGTTTCATCAGAAGTTTTTTCTGAATATAGACGTTAGCTGAAACTCTAGCGTTTACACTAACATAGACCAAGTGTACCTAATTATTCGCACCTATCTAAATACAGAAAATACCTATTAATCATTATATTTCTGTGTTATTTCATAAAGCATGTCACTGTGATGTACGAAATGGTGTCATATATTTTAAATTATTATTAACCTGTCAGCCAGGATGCCTCATCATTGTTGTATACATTAGAGACACCCGCGCGGGCCATACGCGAATATAGTTATAAGCCAGTAAAGAAAGTAGATACTGATATAAATCGTAATTAATTTACATCGCTATCTATCGGTATAATCTCTAATTCAATGTGCTGAAATAGCGAAAACCTAAAAGCTCTTCGTATCGACCTATCGAAAACAGCGCTGAATATAATAATGTTCAGCACGCGCTGAGCCAACCCCTATTTCGGCGCAGGGTCATGGAGGTAGTCTTATTTTATTCTTAATATCACCTATTTGAGTCACTTACCCCCATGATAAACTACTTTATTTGTCTTTTGTTATTCTATGCGTGTATTTTGTACCCATGTCTAAATAAATGTTTTTTCTATTCTTCTATTATATTCTATTACGTATGCCAATTATCTGGTACCCATAACACAAGCTCTGGTCAGCTTGGGTCTAGATAATGCGTGTGAATTGTCCAGCATTATTTATTTATTTTCTTTTTAATTAATCTACCTTTATCTAGCACAACCGGTTTTGTATTTTGATAAACTTTTTTCGATGCTTCTAAGAACAAAAGATAATATTGAAAGAACGTAGTTTTTTTCCATTCCTTAGAGATTCACCTCGATACTCTTATTTTTTGCGCCGATCAGGGACTAGTCGTTAAAAGCTGCTGTTAATTTATCGTCTCCACTATCCCTCGAACAATTGGTAAAACAATTCATTTCTAACTTTTTTATTTCACACCGAAGGCTTTTAAACCGTCGGTAAAAGTAGAATGAGCGATAACTCCCGACACCAGAAGATTTAATGATTTCCGAATTAGGTATAGTTGGTTGGATAGGCCCCGCTGCGGCTGGCTGATCCGCCGCATTCATGTAGAAAACAGACACAAATTTATATACCGTACGTATATACTTGAATACGACCCTCATTTGACACAAGTCTGACAGTATCCGTTACAAAACAGACAGCCAAAAAGAGTGTCACTCATGAACTAGTTAAAAATTGTCAAGCGCTGCTGAACAGCAATTGAGAGGCCGGCAGGACTCTCATTGCTGTATGTAACTCAAGACTCGAGTGACGTCTCGCTCGACGTTGAAGCTAGAAGAAAGAACCTTAGTTCGATTCTAACCGCATTTCGCTCGAAAGACGAACTGTTGAAGACCATTGATGATTGATGATGAGCGCTAGAAAACAGTGCATCAACCGATACCAACAGCAAGACCAAAAATCAGAAAGTCGTGCATAAAAGTTGTGTTCGATAAACACGGACAACAGGGCAGAGTAGAGCTATAAAAAAGCTTTGTTTTTCAGTCACCCCTGACTTCCTACTGGTATTGAAAAACTAGTGGTTCCGTGTAGTAGAACAAACATTTTAATTGAAAAGGATTTCTTTTTAATGAGCACTAAAAAGAAATACTTCCATAGGTTTCTTATAATAATACTACATGGTACGAACCGTTATTCAAAACCAGAGGTAGAAGGCCCCGGTTTCTGAGCATAAATGCGGCCATACAGCAATATATCAGGAGGAGGATGGATAAAATGTGTGGGTCACGTAGCAAGCATGTTTTTCAACAGACCCTAACATTATCTTGCTGTGAAGGAGTTCGTGTGAACCTCCAAGGGTTCGCGCTGTTTTATTTATCGGCTGCTACAGCTGACTCACAAATTTCAGCCTAGGGACCAGAAATCATTTGTAACAAATGGCAGTAACCAAAGTAGTGGTATATTAGAAACAGTACAAATAATTACAAACGTTAAATAGTTCCTAGAAATCTTACAGATAATATATAATATTATACAATACAATTTGTATTATAATAATAACTTTTATGAAAATTTGACACGTAAAAATTGTATTTCTGTATAATGTGGTAAAACTACTTGCCGTGTGGTTCCTGTGGCTTAGAACTTGTACCACCTAAACTCTTTCCACTTTTCTCTTTCGGTAAACGTAGTGTAGGACGCCCTCCGACCAGGTGGGATGACGACCTGCGAAAGACTACAGGTAGATGCTGGATGCGTCAAGCTAAAGACAGGGCGCTATGGCGCTCATTGAGTGAGGCCTATGTCCAGCAGTGGACTAATATAGGCTGATGATGATGATGAAACTCTTTCCGCGCAGGTGTCATAAGAGGCGACTAAGGGACATCCACCGGGGGGTGGGCAACAGCGCCTGTTTGGTGGTAAATAGTACGGAAGAACTATTTACCACCAAACTGCGATCCCCAACCCGCATGCCCAACTTGGGGATTACGGCCATTACTAACCATGAAAAAAAAACGTTTAAATAAAGCATTTGTCAGGTGGAGGTCTACGTTCAGCTGTGGCCCAATATAGGCTATTGAGATGAGGAGTTCAATTAAGTTTTTAGTTATTCATACTTTACTCAAGAACATTTCAATCACCGTAATTCGTTCAGCTTCGCTGTCTCGGTTTGTGTCGACCGTATTCGAAAACCACCAATTGGTGCTAATTGGCTATTAAATGGATTGATAGAGTTCTATCATTTTTTAATTTCTGTCTATTTTTAACGATGTTTCTTTTAGAGCATTATATTATTCGTTATTTCTAGTAATTTAGAAGCTGGAACTGGCAAAACTTGATATTTATTTACCATAATAAAGCACGTTCTCCTTGACAATTATCTTCGAGCAGTTATGCTACAATTTGCATCCGTAACTGTCATCAATTTCGCGTGATAATAGCTAGAATGTCTTCAATCAGAGCGGGCTTATGTAATGACTATAAGCTTGAAGTAGACTTCCGAGCATGCTGGAAGTAACACGAGAACCTGAGCCCCGAGTTTCAGTATCGCGCCTTTACGATATCAATTATTTAAAAAAGAATACATTATGGTTTGCCACATTGTATAAGTGGGAGCCAAATAACTGCAACAGCGTAGTCAAAGCGCGTCTAGCCAGTGTGGTGGTAGACGGTATGTTATTATAATCATCGTCACTTTCCACCAGGTAAGATTGTGTTCAAATGTAAATATTTTAAAACTTTCGCGATTTGTTAACATATAACAGATTAATTTATCGCTGTAAAAAAAGGTACGCGATAAATACCCGATAAAAACATTGTGTCAAGGTCACAAAGAGAGCAATGGAGAGGCTATGAGGCGTGGTGTATGTGAGATTAAATTAAACTAGAGATCCGTAAAAATATCAAAGTAACCGACATAGGTCTCAGAATTGGCAAGCGCAGGACAGGTCCTTGTGGCGATCTCTGGTTAAGATGATAAGCCATCGCATTTTATTCGCATGTTTTTCCGCCTTAATATGCGCGACAAATGGTTTTGATCGGAAGTTTACTTTTAGATTAGTCGATTGCACCTACAAGTATTACCATCTGGTAGTAACAATAGCCTCGTTCTGCGTCAAATGAATATTATGTTAGGTATATACATACTTAAATGACATAGTTATAGCTTAAAGTAGATGTGGCTTCGATTGATTGATGAAAATCAAACGCCCAGGTCAGATCAGACGCCATTTGTGTGTCTGACGTCTACTTTTTCAGACTATTTCTGTTAGCCTTAAAAACTGGATTAATTAAAGTAAAGGTAGGTTCATCCTCTGCTAAATAAAACCCTTTCAAACAAAAAGGGTTTAGGTACCTACCCACTTAAAATAAGTCGATGCTAAAACCCGTTTTGACGCAACCCGAATAGTTTTTTGCGAACAAAAATGGCCGTGATACTACTATAGCGACTGTAAGCTTTGAAATATTGCAGTCGACTTAAATAAAAATAAATATATTACTCAGGTAGGAAGCTTTCCTCTACTGCAAAGTCTACGGTGGAATGGCTAACGAGACGGTATCAACAAACTATGCAAACTGAAGCGAATGGTCTGGCGGAGTTCCCCAGAGAATATCTTTATTAAAATTTGCCTAGAGACACCTCCCGCTGAATAGCAATGAGACGTTGAACGAGTAATCTAGAGAAACCTCGGCAATTTATTAACATGGCGATGAGAGTGAGTTCTGAATGTTCGCCCCCCGCATTGGGACTTGGGACTGCAGCACACAAGTCATGCTATTGTTTAATTGAACAGAGAAAGTTATAATCAAGCTCAAGCTCAAAGCTCTCTAAACCAACGCACTCTGAATTTACCGCGAACTTTGTTCGGTATGATTTTCCCAAGCCATAATTTAGATGTGTCGCATGGGACATAAGTTTCAAATACCTAGGTTGTTTTACTCTTGAACTCAATATAAAGATAGGCAAAATAATATTGAGGCATTTAAAAGTTCATAGATGACGCTCAACGTGGACGCAGCGGGCAATCGAATCGTGCGGGCGCTCAACTAATTTAACTTTAAAATTGCTTTTTCCTGGTTTCATCAGAAGTTTTTTCTGAATATAGACGTTAGCTGAAACTCTAGCGTTTACACTAACATAGACCAAGTGTACCTAATTATTCGCACCTATCTAAATACAGAAAATACCTATTAATCATTATATTTCTGTGTTATTTCATAAAGCATGTCACTGTGATGTACGAAATGGTGTCATATATTTTAAATTATTATTAACCTGTCAGCCAGGATGCCTCATCATTGTTGTATACATTAGAGACACCCGCGCGGGCCATACGCGAATATAGTTATAAGCCAGTAAAGAAAGTAGATACTGATATAAATCGTAATTAATTTACATCGCTATCTATCGGTATAATCTCTAATTCAATGTGCTGAAATAGCGAAAACCTAAAAGCTCTTCGTATCGACCTATCGACAAGGATAGTCGATGGCAATCCCGTGCCGAGAGCAAGATTGCAGTAGATTTATAACGCCAGTTATTGCACATTCTTGGCAAATGTGAACTGAGTATGCGCTCGAGCTGAATATTTCAACATTTCTACGCCTTAGTGCCTATTAAAAATATATTAAAACTTCCGATGGAAAGCGCTTTCTGAACGTTGCTGGATCTAACGGTTTGGTGAATTTAAAGAGGACATGATACTATGCGTTTTCAAAAACGAGCATTATAGTTCTGTTATAAATTATAATAATGCTGGACAATCAGCATCATCTAGCCCCAAGCATCTAGCCCTAAGCAGATCTTATATTATGGGTACTTAATTACTAATATATATACATATAATACAATAAATTAAATAGATAGATATTTTTTAATATATGTAGTCAATACCTAGAACACCCGGAACAAATATTTGCAGTTCGTACGTTCGACGTTTGTTCCTCAAGGCGGGGATTAGGGAATTCTGTTCATACAGTTATATCAGTTTTTTTAAGCTAGTCTCGTAATACTTAAATTGCAATTAATCTACATTGAATTTTAGCTGTATTCGTTGTAGGTACAGACAGATGCCTGATGTATTCTTTGTTTTTTTTTTACTTCTCTATTAATGTTTGTTTGTGCTCTACCAACTCTTTTTATAATATATATTTTTCTCCATCCCTGGTTGCCTGGAAGAAATCGCTTTAAGCGATAAGGCCGCCTATAGTACTGTTACTATGTAAGATTTAGATATAAGGTGTTATTTTGTTATTTCGGTCACAATAAAGTGTATTAAAAAAAAATAAAGATGCCAAGAAACACTTAAAAATCGTTACTTATCTATCTAACTTAACATAGGGGCGTCAAGATTTTTAATTTATAAAGCGTTGTTTCTGAAATGAAAATTTTTGGTACATACAGGTTTTCATTTTTATTTTTATTTTTTTTCGTTTATATACATATGTTCAACCTTCAGTAGTTACAGAAACTTTTAGCTATGCACTTAAGGGTTATTTTTTAATCTTTACAATTAAATAAAAGAAACAAATTAGAACTAGTATTTCTTAAGGGTTAACCACTTTGGTTTTAATAGAAACTGATAAAAATGCAGCCTGATACGCAGCTTAACAATTCCTATTATTCCCTTTACAATTTCAACAATTAAGCTGCAATATATGCGATTATATGATATTGCATTTATAAATAATAAATAAATAATGCTGGACAATCCACACAGCATTAAGCCCCATGGTAAGCAGAGCTTGTGTTATGGGTACTAGATAACTGATATACATAATACAATACATTACATAGATAGATATTTTTTTATTATATGTACATAGAAAACGACCAGAACACCCGAAACAAATATCTGCAGATCGTACACACATTTGTTCCGAGGCGGGAATCGAACCCGCAACCTCCTGCGTCGCAGGCGGACCTTAGCCCACCGTGCCACATTGGTCGTCATTATATCAACTCATTCTCGTCATTTATAGCAACAGTTTTTTTTAATGGATTTTAAGAGTAACCGCAAACTACTGACAGATCCAGTGGTCTGATGAGACTACTAGTTTGCAACAATAAAAAAAAAAACAATAAACAATTTAGCTAACTACAGATCATTGCACAAAATCTACAGATAGCTCTGATCCATAACAAAACCAGTTGGAAGCGTCCCCAAGACGCTGGCTGCATTGCCCCGCTAGTGTATGGTAACGCTGATGCGTTGCACCAGATCTACTCCTACCTAAGTGAATTGATGATTCAATGCGATCTATTTTGCAATACTAGTAAAACGTTTTTCGTTCTATTTGTTAACCGATTCGATTTAGAACAACGGCAAATACGTATATTTACATGTGGCGCACATCTAAATATTGAAGCGGGTTATCAGGAATATTCTCTGCGGAAATTGACGAGAACTCAAATATTTATGTTCCGTATTGATTTTTCCCTATTATTGCCACTTTAAATTATTAAGCTGCGTAATAAGGATGCATTTTTATCAGTTTCTATTAAAAAAATCGTGTTATTTCGTTATGTATTTTTCTTTGTTACCCTATGTAATATTATGTTAGATATATAAGAATATTCTTATTAATAAAGAACTAAACTGAAACTAGAGTGGTTAAACCCTTAACAAAATCGTCGTGAGCATTTTTTAAACTACTGCAAATGCCATCGTTTTTCAAAACTGTTTCTGTGATAAACTGATCATGCGATGGATGGAACAGAAACTGTTCCATCCATCGCATGATCAGTTTATCAGTTTATTTATTTCCACCGTTGGTACACATTGTAACATGTGTACCAACGGTGGAAATAAATAAACTTGATGTCGTTAAATACTATTTTAAAAGATAAATTACATTTTTATTATAACACACACTAACTTTTGACAAAGGACACATAGGGCATTGTGCAAAGAAAAGCAGACCAACATGCCTTCTTAACATGTACCAATAAACTATTTATTTATTTAATTAAAGGAAACAGCATACGCCCCATTTCGGCGCAGGGTCATGGAGGTAGTCTTATTTTCTTAATATCGCCTATGTGTGTAACTTACCCCTATGATAAACTACTTAATTTGCCGTTTGTTATTATATACCTGTATTTTGTACCTGTGTAAATGTTTTTCTATTCTTTGACGACCGATGTGGCGCGGTGGGCGAAGGTCCGCCTGCGACGCAGGAGGTTGCGGGTTCGATTCCCGCCTCGGAACAATTGTGTGTACGATCTGCAGATATTTGTTCCGGGTGTTCTGGTTGTTTTCTATATATAATAAAAAATATCTATCTATGTAATGTATTGTATTATGTATATCAGTTATCTAGTACCCATAACACAAGCTCTGCTTACCATGAGGCTAGATAACGCTGTGTGAATTGTCCAACATTATTATTATTAATTAACGATTTATTTATTTAATTACAGGAAAACAGCATACGCCCCATTTCGGCGCAGGTAGTCTTATTTTCTTAATATCACCTATTTGTGTCACTTACCCCTATGATAAACTACTTTATTTGCCGTTTGTTACTATATGCCTGTATTTTGTACCTGTGTCCAAATAAATGCTTTTCTATTCTATACGCATCTCGAACAACAGCAGAACAATGAATACACGGATCAAAGTTATAAATAGACCCATCTCCGTGTAAGTACTTAGTAAACTATTCAGAGAGAGGCCAAGCACATCAGCCGTACGACCGCCGATCTCCCCTTATAATCTGGGATCCAATTACACAAACAAATCCTCAAATAAGATTTAACACTCAATAAACAACAGAATTCTAACGAAAATAGACTTATGCAAACTGTTTATATGCAAACGATCCTGTTTGCTAATGAACCGGTTGTTGGTATTTAGAAACGTACGGCATCTACATTTCCTAACGATAATCTAATAAATTTTTATTTATTTATTTATACTTTTTGCACGAAAAACATAACACAAAACTTATTCTAGAAAATTTAAACAAAGGCGAACTTAACCCTAAAAAGAGTTCTCTTCCAGCAAACCTTATTGAGAGACAAAGTGAAGAGAGAAGTGGGTACATGTGCATAAATGAAATAAGAAATAGACAAATTATTAAATTTATACATTTAAGACTGGTGTACCTAATGCGTAGAGGGACTAAGCTCGCGTTATGACTAACTGTCATATTATGTTATAGCTATGACAGCCTTAGTCTATTAACACTTTGACTGTGATTTTTTTTCGACGACTACGATCTTTTTTTTTAACCTAAGCCATTCGTGCTGCCGCTCTACACAGCGGTTGTGTTGCGCCGCACATGCGTTTCGTTCGAAAAATATTACGGCTGTGCTGAGTCACACAGATCTGTATTCTCAGCCGCTGCGCTAGTATGGATTTACGCGTAGTCACTTGTAGAAAACACATACCGTGTGATTTCAGCAATCAAAGTGTTAAGCATATTACCTATAGGTATTGAATACGAGGCAAAAACTAGGTGGGAGATGTAGTAACAAAACAGTTTGTTTGGACATCAAGATGACAATCTACTGTGTGTGTGTGGGTGTGAGTCGAAATCAAAATTATCCGACATTCAATAAAATATAAGTCAGATTTGAAGAAACTAATTTAGGTTGTTTCCAACACTAAGTTGCGAAAAGAAGTTTCTACCAGACCGAACCTGTTGAGGGTACTGAAATATCTTCTTCAAACTAGAGATGTTATTTATACAATAAATTCCAGGCAATCTTATAATTACTGGGATCTTTAAGCAATTTGGGTGCCCGTTCTGAATTAATTAGTTATGAGATCAAAATTAATTAAGATTATAAATAAGTAGCTGATTAATGAACGAGTCTTTTACTAAACGAGTTTCAAGGATTAGCTTAATGTTAATAAGAAATAGTATGAATTAAGTTCCACAGTAAGCATATAAGTATATACTACTAATATTATAAACGCGAAAGTTTGTAAGTATGGATGGATGGATGTTTGTTACTCTTTCACGTAAAAACTACTGAATGGATTTTAATAAAACTTTACAATAGTATATATAGCTTATACATCAGTATAACACAATATGCTACAATTTATAAAGATATATTGTAAATTATCCAAAATAAATATATATCATAAATATATCACCACGCGGGTGAAACCGCGGGGCGCAGCTAGTGTATACATATAAATCTAAATAATTCAATAGAATAAAGTATCAGACAAGTTAAAAGAACTAATAACAATCTTGTACGAACGAGTTAGGCACTTGTTATTTTAGCACTTGCAAAGAAAGTCACTTCTGGGGCAAAGTTGTCAACAAGAGCGAGAAAAATGGCATAAAAGCAGGACCAGCTAATTTAGCAAACCCCCGGTTCATTATGGGGCCAACTTGCTCATAAAACGTAAATAAGCTTCACAAGTTTGCTGCAAATTGTAAGAAAATAAAATTCGCATTGCAAACTCGGGGAAATGAAATTCTATCTACCTGCGCAATGTGGATCTGCTAGGATAGGATGAGTTTTGTAGACGGATTATCACTACTGAAGAATAAATAGAGGAAGAATAAATGTCAGGGTCTGGAATTTATTCAACGGAACCGTTGAAAAGCTTTAAGGTGGTCAGCGTGTAGGTTTGAAGAACGTGGGAGGTCAAAGAAAAGCACGCTAGACTACAAAACGTGGTTTAAAAATGCTTACAGAGGCTTCGAAGGTAATATAGGCGTTATTCCTATATGAAAAGTAGCTTACCTCTTGTCCTAGCTGTGCGATAAACGCCACGTGATGCCCGCATTAAAAAACTGGCCAAGTGCGAGTCGTACTCGTGCATGAAGGTTTCCGTACCATTATCTATAAAAACGAGCAATAAAATCACGTTTGTTGTATGGGGGCCCCCTTAAATATTTATTTTATGTTGTTTTTTATTATAGTGGTAACAGAAATACATCATCTGTGAACATTTCAACTGTCTAACTATCACGGTTCATGAAATACAGCTTGGTGAAAGACGAACATACAGACAGACGGACGGATAGCGGAGTCTTAGTAATAAGGTCTCTTTACCCTTTGGGTACGGAATGTAAATGTATGTATAATATGTGCATCGTTTCTGTCGCTCAGGTAGGACACGTCACCAAACGCAACAATCAATCAATCAATCAATCAAATCATTTATTTGCAGATCACATTATTACAGGTACATGTCAGGTCTTATAACTAGAGTGGAGTCAAATGTGCTCAACCCGCAAGCAGGTGTGCAAATATTAAAGCGTGTTTTAAGGTCGTTTAATTAATCAATAATTAAAATAATCAATGAAAATAAATAAATTGGTACAATCAATAAATAGTTAACTTTAAAATTAATTCACAATCGTCAAAACATAATAAATTCTCTACTTAAGATTAATAAATTCATTTACACTATAGAAACATTGGTCAAGGAGCCACTTATTTAATTTTTGTTTAAATAAATTACCATTGAGGTCTTTAATAAATTCTGGTAACTTATTGAATATAGTAATGCACATATTATATACATTTTTTTCATAGATTTGTTTGTGGCATTGCGGTTTATATAACAGATTATCAAATTTTGCTCTTTTCTGTCGAGTGATAATATCCTTACGTTTGGTAAACAGAATTGTTGCGTAGTTATAAATTTAAGCTACAGATTCTCGGCGCTACATTAGCGTGCAGACAAGGCGCAATTCATATTTAAGTTTAAATAGCTTTCGCAATGCATCTACGCGCCCCGGCGGATATTGAGCCGGCTCGATCTGGCAACTTCGACAAAGAGTGATGAGGCTGGCAGCCCGAATCGCGGTTTATTGCCAAGGAACAAACGTTACGGTAACGAGAAATGGCAAATGTTAGCCGGTCACGTGAGCTTTGGTTCAATCCACGTTGAATCTATTAGGGTACCTACCGAGTGAACCAGAAAAAACATTTATTGTAAAGCAAGTATCGAGTTGACTGGCTCAGTTTTCATTTCATTACACCTTTTCAAATCGTATGCAAAACGTTAGTGTACCTACCCAATTGACTTTATAAGCTCCACAAACTTTTTTTTAACATATAAAAAAACAATAATTGGCAATTTGTTTCCGCATTAATCACTTAACTTGTCCACCTCTTAAGCTGGAGTCTTTGTTACAAATGAAATCGAATGGTACCCATTCAATATAATGTCGATATTGGGAAACCTAACGTGTTACTTACCTACAACACACCTACATTATCTCCAATGAGAAACAAAGCGCCTACGTATCTAATAAGCATCCCGCACATTGTGTTTACCTACACGGCACGCTAAACACATCTACTCAGTAGGTAGATATATCCAACAGAACAAAGGTTACAATCCAATTCCAATACAAGTATCAGAGGAACCGAAACCCGCTTCGACACGGCATGCGATACCCGCCATTCTATTGGCAATCTTCGAACGAAGTTGTTATCTCGGCTGCTCTTACGTTTTGTTGAATTAGTAAGAGGGTACAGACAAATGGGCGTGCAAGAAACAAGGAACGTACCGAACTCGCCCCGAAAGCGATAGTGCTCACTAGTTACGATAATAAATAGGGGCTTAAAGCTAGCAAATGGCCGATTAGGGCATTCTTGACTACATCGCGGGCATTCGTATAAAGTTAGCGTTTGCTTTGCAACGGGTCGCAGGGGGTTTGCTGTTGAATGTATTGTTTCCGGGCGAGTCACTCACACACTTCAGTAAGCTTTTGTACTCTAAAATAGAGTTTAGTTTAGAGAATTGATTTATAGGTTTGTTTGGTTGTTGGAATAGGTTTTTAAACAATAACTGGTCGAAGCGACGACGCGTGAACTGAAAGCTGGTGAGCATCTTGCGAAGCGCATCAGCATTGCCATACAGCGGGGCAATGCAGCATGGGGACGCTTCCAAGTAGTATTGATATGGATCAGTTTCTACCTTTAGATTGTTTGCAACAGTCTCCAGCTACCTCAAATTTCTCAATACAATGTAAGTATACATTATAAATACAAAAAAAAACATTGTAATTTGTTACTATTTTTTATTAGCAAGAAAGATTTTGCTAAAAGAAATGAAATATTAATTTTTTCCTAATAATTGGCATGAAAACTTACGTAGAGTATAGGTAAGGTGCAATAGTTAATCATCAAACATGTTTGTTTAATTCCAAGTCACATTTGTTTAACTCAATGCAAGCATATTCTAGGCCTCTAGGGCCTCCGGAGGGACGAATTCTTCATACAAACGTAATACCAAAATTATTTCTAATTCAAGCATATTTCCACTATAATATTGCATTATTTTTATTAAAATAGTATTTATGTAGGTTCCCAAATAGTTTTTTTTTTTTCAAAATACTTACCTAAAATGAAATGAAAGTTTGCACATTTTTATGCGAAAATGGACAAGTTTTCTTGCTATTTGTTTCATATTAAAAACATCAATATCTTACGTTTTATTTATTAAGGAAAATAGCTTATATTGTCTAGTTACAGAATAACAATACTTTGTGAAGAATACAAAAAGTTTTCAGTCATAATTTTTGGTATTACGGAACAAACCAAATTTTGAACGGCTAATATTGCTATCGCGCACGCATGTGGCGCGGCGCAAGGGTTAAACAGGGACAGCGATATTCGGAGCGATTTTTGCAAGCGAGGGTCGCCGGACCCTTAAGCTCATAAGCCAGGTTTATCCTGTTTTAATAAAAACCTGATTAACGCTGTAGAAATACTCATTTTTTATCTAAGCTATATAGTCCATTGTTGGGTAAAGGTTTCCCAAAGTCTTCCAGGAATCGCGTTTGTTAGCCATGTCCCGCGAAATCGTCTCGCCAGCGTCTCGTCGCATTCGTCACCTATCCTCAGGCACCCATTCTGTGACATTTTGGGCCCACGTTTCTGGGTGCAAACGACTTCACGCTTTATAACAACCTTTTAACAGAATGTGCTCTTAATAAAGTGTGTCAAAAACGTGTTCTTCGTAATTAATTCGAAGCTAAGACAAACCGCTACGAAAACTGTGCGCTACGTGATACTTTTTATCATTGCAATAATTTATCATGAAGACATTATGAAACATTAGAAGCTTGCTTTGACCTTTACTCAAACAATATTCATAATGAAAAATAGCTTCGTAATATGAGAATAGCTAACATACTTTCATAATTAGCGAACTTAACACGTTAGCTTCCAGAACAAATTCGCGATTACGACCAATTTCAAAATTTTGTATATCGAATCAAAGTGTCTTAAAATGCAAAAAATATCAATTTAGAGTAAGAGTAAATACCACGTTTTGCTGCATTTCTTGTAATAAACAAATTTAACATTTTCTCCAGAAAATGTTGATTAACTTCAGTTTTGACAAGAAAAGTAACAGGCCATGTTGCATATAGTGAGCGCGGGACCATTTCATATTTTTTATTTTTATTTTATTTTAAACGTGCTGGACAGCTCACTACAGGCATTTCAATCCAATATCTCGATGTCAGTCACTGGTGACTGACACGGCCTGATCAAGTACCATGGCTGTCAGGCACCGGTGACTGACATGGCAGCTAACGTGTTAATATCAAATACACTATATTTAGCAAAAACTAAGGCTAATAATTAATGAGCAGTTCATATCAAAGCTAACAATGGCCTTTTATGAACACTGAATGAGAACATAATATTTATGAGATGGTTTTATAAATGAAGCAATATCACCATTATTTTATCTTTAGTTCAACTAACCCTCGACAAAGGATAAGTTGAAGGTAAAATGTTAGCCACATTGTTAGTGCGGACAAAAAAGGTGTGGAGACGGGTTCACATGTCAACTATTTTTTTACCATGTTTCTGTGTGTAAAACAGAGTTGGACAATGTTATTCGTGTGTTTTCTTATAAAGATATTTACGTTAACAGATCATTTATTTTAACGAAATGCTATCTTATAAGGTTTTATATTGTTGCGCTCTTGTAAAATTGATTTTCATCATGCTTAGGTAGGTAACTTATTTATAGTGGAGGAACCATTCAACTCGAAATAAAAGCAAGTATTTTGTAAAGTGTAGGTAGAGTTTATCTTGAGGTTTCGTAAATTGAAATTGATTAGTAAATAATTGATGGACTGTGGGTTTCCAACAATGGAATAAAAGGACTTTTCTCACTATTGTTACATTCTATAAAGCGTGATGGCTGACGGCTTTTCGATTAGTGATTTAAATAATATCAATTGAAACACCCAACTTATTATTACAATTGAAAACTTATTTTTTCAGTACGGTATAATTTTGCGGTGTAATAATGTTAAAAATATTACCGCAAAAGGTAACATTTAAGAGGAAGCGTGATAATTACGCGAGGAAAAAGATTAAAAAACTTTTAAGGTATTTAAGAAGTGAGTTGAAAAGTTCTACAATCCATGGCCTTCCTTACACAGTGAAACCCGATTTGCATTGGTTTGAAAGGTGTGTATTGCATTCCTGGCCGCATATACACAAACGCAACTCATATTTAGGCATAATATATCAAGTGACAAATTTTCATCGAAAACTGTCAAAAAATCGCGCCTTGAAACGTTCTTAAATTTTAGTTTCGTTTGAGTATTCAGGGGTTATTTTATCAGACAAATAAATAAAATTGTAGTGTCTGTTTTTAATGTCAAAAATCAGCTTTTTACAAGCTGCATAGTGATGTTACAATTCAATTCACACAGAACAGTACAAAGTACAGTACAAAGTACAGTACAAAGTACAGTACAAAGTACAGTACAAAGTACAGTACAAAGTACAGTACAAAGTACAGTACAAAGTACAGTACAAAGTACAGTACAAAGTACAGTACAAAGTACAGTACAAAGTACAGTACAAAGTACAGTACAAAGTACAGTACAAAGTACAGTACAAAGTACAGTACAAAGTACAGTACAAAGTACAGTACAAAGTACAGTACAAAGTACAGTACAAAGTACAGTACAAAGTACAGTACAAAGTACAGTACAAAGTACAGTACAAAGTACAGTACAAAGTACAGTACAAAGTACAGTACAAAGTACAGTACAAAGTACAGTACAAAGTACAGTACAAAGCACAGTACAAAGCACAGTACAAAGCACAGTACAAAGCACAGTACAAAGCACAGTACAAAGCACAGTACAAAGTACAGTACTAATTGCAGTACAAAGTATTTAATAAAAAATTGTTTGTCTGTCTGTCTATTCCAGCTAATCTCCGAAACGGCTTGACCCATTTTGACAGGAATTTCACTAGCTGTTTCTAGCTGGACTTTGATGTTTAAACTATCCAAACCAGATTTAACATCGTGATGAAGAACGCATCTCGTCTCGAGCCAGTCATTATAACGTGCATAAAACTTTTTCGTTTGTTAGTGAACTTTCAAATTTTTCATATACCTATTTGACTTCCTAAAACGAAACTTAACTTTGACATAAGAGTAGGTATACTAAGGACTAAGTGCAATAGTTTAAACCTAAAACTACGGAACAAATGTTTGAGGGAGTAACAGAAAGGAAAGTTGCCAGCAAAAGCTAGATTAAATGAAAATCCGAAACAGTTTTAGTGCAAGAAAGTTGTATAAATCGCAGCTCTTACAAACTGCCCTGGGTGCGATGATAACTTTATCTAGTTTTAAATTCAATGTATCTTTTTTGCAGATTGTTCTGGGCGGCGAGTTTCATTCTTTGTGCTGTTTTTGTTGTCGTATTGCAGAGAGCACAATTTGAAAGATATTTGGTGCGTATTTTACTAGTTATATAACAAGTTAATCATCATCAGCCTCCACTGCTGGACATAGGCCTCCCCTAATGAGCGCCATAGCGCCCTGTCTTCAGCTTGCCGTATCCATCTGCCTGCAGTCCTTCGCAGGTCTTCATCCCACCTGGCCGGAGGACGTCCTGCACTACGTTTTCCGAGTCGCGGTCTCCACTCTAGAACACGTTTACCCCACCGGTTGTCGGTTCTTCGCGAGATATGGCAGGACAACTGCCACTTCAGCTAGCTAATTCTTAGAGCCTATGTCGATAATTATGGTTCTCTGTCGGACATATTCATTACAAATCCTATCCTTCAGAGAAACTCCGAGCATAGTCTTTCCATAGCTCGCTGAGCGATATTGAACTGGTGGACCAGCCCTACCGTTAGTGTCCACGTCTCAGCTCCGTAGGTTATAACGGGTAGTTAGTAATAAGTTACCTAATAATGCTGGATAATTTACACGGCATTATCTAGCCCCAATCTAAGCAAAGCTTGTGTTATGAAAAATATTGCAATAATAGATAGCTATAGCCTTGGGTCTATATCAGGCTAGGTTTTATATATACTCCAATTTAAAAACCTGGATATTTTTGTATAAAGGGGCAAAGAATTTTGGTGGATTTTTATAACGAAATTATTGGTACCATCGAAGCAAAGCGCAAAAGCTCGCAACAATTGTTGGGTTTGAAAGCTTTCATTAATTATTTAATTGATCTCTCGTTCGTTTTCGAATTGAAATTTAAAACTTTTTCGCTGCACATGTGAGATAATATATTGTTGAAGTGTGCAGCATACTATCACCTACTCAAACACAAAAACGAAACTTATTAGTGATTACCTTGCTGTTACCCTATTTTTTCTGTTATTGTTTGTCAGTTATTGTTAAGTTTTCATTAATGTCTTTGTTGTCATAAAATATCTTGGATCTTAAATCGGAGGGGTCCCCTCCGATCCCAAAACCGCGGGCAGAGGGTTTGCCCACTTTTAGCTTTCCAATAAAATATCATGGCAATTAATTGTCTTTTTAGCAAAAATGGCTTAGCATAACGCGTAGCAAGTGCTACGGAAAGCTACGAAGTGCTACGAAATGCTACGAAGTTAAAATATCATAATTATCTGATTTTACCGACTGCCGCTGGGGCAAACGTGTTCTTGAGTGGAGACCACGACTCGGTAAACGTAGTGTAGGAAGCCCTCCGACCAGGTGGGATGACGATCTGCAAACAAATATCTGCAGATCGAACAAATATTTGTCCCGAGGCGGGATTCAGAGAGACCCGCAACCTCCTGCGTCGCTGGCAGACCCTCGCCCGCTGCTCAACAGAAGTCATCTTTTGCGATCAGCTGTCAAAGAACTGATTCATTTTAGTAATATCATACACTTATTTGGTACCTTTACTTAAATAAACTATGACGATAGAATAATTTAGATAATTTGAATTTCTATACATAGAAGAAAATGTGTTAGATTTTTGAATATACAATATAATACAATACAATATAGCTTTATTGCACCATCAAATATAAAGAAAATAATAAAAATAAAAGATCTTAATACTAACTAAATCTAGTGGCACAATCGGCGGCCTTATCGCTATAAGCGATCTCTTCTAGGGCATAACTATTTTTATTGTGTAACTAATGCACATAATATTAAGTATTATGTTTGTAATTTATAATTGTTCATTTATATTGTATGTATATGTAAACAAATAATTAAAAAAATAATGCTGGATAATTCACACAGCATTATCTAGCCCCATGGTAAGCAGAGCTTGTGTTATGGGTACTAGATAACTGATATACATAATACAATATATTACATAGATAGATATTTCTTACTATACATAGAAAACGACCAGAACACCCGGAACAAATATCTGCATATATTGTGTGTATATGTAGTGGCAAATAAATGATATGTCCATGTCTATGTAATTGCTAGGGAGCGAATGCTAAGAAACTCGCATAGCAACGTGACACTGTATGATTAAGACATTGTTGCAGAAAATGAACGTTTGCATGATTTAACTTGTCCTTTCTTCAGGCAGCGCCGACATTAATGAGCGTGGAGAAAGATTACTTCAACTGGAACGTCTCTTTCCCAGCCATCACGTTGTGTCCTCTTTATAAAATAGACGAGGAACTACAAGCAGCTTTCTTTAAGTACCTATTCTTTTAACTTCATCTATTACAATAATAATAATTAACACACTTTTTCCACTCACAAAAAACTTTACTTTCACTTACAAAAAAATTCGTAGATATTAGGATTTATAGACATTATTGACCTGTTTTGTGAGGGGCTGGTTGAGGGAGGTTAATAAAACCCATAAAGCTACCACGCTATTTAGCACATAACGCAACGTAGGTTATCGACGCTACTACACCAATTTTAGCGTGAATGTGTGAACTGTGATGTTTGTGGAGTCCTAGATAATGTGCACCACATCTTGATGGATTGCGTCAAGTTCAAAGATCGATGGGAGGCACTGATGATTGAACTTAATTTAAATAGATTTGATTTAGGTACATTCATTAACATTTTAGCAGAACCAGATTCAGCAGCGGCCATCTAATTATTCAAAATTTTTATGCATCGGTGAGTCCCTTTAAAAATAGCCACAAGTTATGTTTTTATTTTGCTGTTTATTTTGTTGTGTTTGTTAGTTATAAGTTTAGGTTATGATAGAAATGGCATAATTTACGAAGTAAAAGTCCTTAACAATAAATATGATTTTTAAAAAAGCGTGAATAACGCGTGAGAAGGCGTTATTCACGCTAAAATTAGCATAATAACACTGATAACGTGCGTTACGTTATGTGCTAAATAGCGTGGTAGCCTTACTATATTACAAGTCACCAAGTCACCATTACCCCCACTCCACGGCCACAATAATGACAACACCAAATTTCATTTCTATAAAAAATTCAGGGGGCTTTATTATTTAGAATTTAAAGCTATTCATTATTTCAGTGAATTTACGCTGCCTCCGTCAGGACAACATCTTAGTCAAGATCTTGGGCCGTATTTAGAAGCAATAACGTTTGCGTCGCTGGATTCAATACAACTTCTACAAATACCGCCTCCAAATGTATTGCCAGTAAGTTCTCTCTAGAGAAGAGTAGAGTACCTATTTATACTACGATACGTTTAGATTCTATTGCCGTCCGTTGAGGTTCGTCGTGGTCGATAGTCGGTACACGTCCACTGGAGCAAGCCTCCCCCAAACAAGGGGGGTTTTGTGCTAGAAAGGTGGATTGGTGTGATCACAGTGGAAGTGCCAAATATACACAGATGAAAGCCGATGCCCAGAAGAAATTGGTAGGCCTGTGATTTATGATTATACATCTATACGAGGTATCTTAACTAGGTATATGATTATGTACCTACCTATCGTATGTGTACCACCTGCTTGACACAATATATCGAGATTTAGTAAACATCTTTTCATTTGAGCGCCTCAGCGCGCCGTCCGCCGAACCTTGTATGGCGACCTAGCCAGTCCGATCGGTCTTAGTCGGCTCTTTTGACATCCACGGGCTGACTGGTCAATTCTTACGTCGCAGTCGGCACGGTTAACACCACCTACTTTAAAACTGATTAATCTTGTGCGTTTATTAAAGAACTGAGGTTATTAAACAATGTTTCTATGTATTCCAGTTGATAAATTCGGCAGACTACGCCTCAATCGCGGCGCAAATTTTCCGAAAGTTTGACAACACATCGACGTCGGTGGCTAGCAACGCGCATTGGCCGATAAACGTGGAGCCTGTCATGACAGAAATGGGCATGTGCCACATGATTAACTCTAATGTGGCCGTTTTTGATAACCCTGGGTAAGAGTTAAGAGAGCTAATTGATACATATTTAAAAGCCGACGCGATCCTCTTTTGTTTTTAGTATAAAAGAGACCTGGATATGTGACGACAGCGTGGATACTTGTATGAAAAAACAGACGACAATCGCATCAGATTAAAAAAAAATGTTTTAGCATTGTTATTAAAAAGTTAAGCAAGCTAATTTTACACAGCCCGTGGCGAAATATGATCTTTATATTCTTATAAGTAAGATGTGATCGACTGCATTTCCTTGAATTTTCTTCAAGCATAGCTAAGAAGACACTTGCTTATGTCACAGTTTAAACAAAGTAAAACGAGATGCAAATCGGTTCGTCCGTTTATGAGCTACGGTGCCACATACAAAAACACACGTAAAACTTAAAATTGTTTGGTAAATAACCTTCTGCTTTGGTGAACTACGAGATACAGATATTTGTCAAGTATTTCGCCAAAAAAGGGGCGTAAGGGACACCAACATCACGTCTCAAAAACCAACCTAACCTGCACGTGGTACACTCTGCTAGATAAAAAACTAGGCTATGGTGAAAATACCAAACAATTTTCATAATTTGATACCTCAAATAATTTACAATGGTATTTACCATTACTTGACGCTGGCAGAAAAGAGTACAACTAGGGTCATAAACGCCAGCCAAGTTAAAAATTAATCTTTCGTTCATCTCATCAACAATAATCGTTATCTGGATTTTATTTATGTTTCTCAAAATTTTAGTAGGTTATCAACGTTGTAGGAATAGGGAGAAAATGCAAAATAATACGATCAGAAATGTTGTTTTAGGAATTGGGGAGAAAGTAGTATCGGCAAGTCTTACGCAAAACACAATATTGACCTGTCCTTTCATGATAGGGACTTTTTTGTGGAGATTATGGACTACGCAGATTCGTACAAGGTCAGTACATGAATAAACACTTTGGTACCTACAAATAAACTCCTGGCTAGAACCGACATAGAAATATTCACACTAAATATTATTAATGCGAAATTTTGTTATATGCTATTTTTGTCTCATCACAAGCCAAAACTACTAATCGGACCAAGGTCAAATTTTGCATAGGAATCATTCTGGATCAGGATTAGCATGACTTCTAGGTTTTCCCGCGGCTTCGCAAGCGTTGTTCTGTGGAAATTTTCTAAGATTATTTCAATCCCATGGGAACTGATTTATGGAATAAAAAAGTATTTAATTATATAATTGTAATTCCAGGCCGAGAGCTACCTGTATGTAAAATTTCAGCCCGATCCGTTCAGTAGTTTTGGCGTGAAGAAGTAAAAAATATCTATCCATCTATCATCTTAACATCCAAACTTTCGCATTAATAACATTTGTGATGATGATGATGATGATTTTATCCTCGTAAACCGCGTGCGAAGAAGCAGGCAGAATACGAATACAAAGGTTTAACTAAACCTGATTAAAACTATGCTATAATAAACTTCCTGGCTGGGAATCGAACTCAGAACTTTGGCAAGATTACCTTCCAATGCGATCTCTAATTTTCTGTTCAATCAGGTTTACACCCAAAGCTCTAATGATATCATACTAAGCGGAGCCCCTGCTTTGGCGTTCGATGATGAAGGGTTTTTATCTTTCGGAGTAGAAATATCAAGCACGAAAGCGTCACCAGATGTAAGATCCATGGCTCTTCATCGAAGGAAATGCAGGTCAATTCTTGAATAATCACTACATAGCATAGAACAAGGTCGCTTCCCGCTGCCTGTATGTCTGTGTATGCTTAGATCTTTAAAGCTATGCAACGGATTTTATGCGGTTTTTTAATAGATAGAGTGATTCAAGAGGAAGGTTTATAACCATATGACACATAGATTTCCACGCGGGCGCAGCTGCGGGGCGCTGCTAGTACATATAAAAAAAGTTTATTTCCAAAAAGGTTACAAAAAACAGGGCATATAAGCAAGGCATTTTTTCCAGGTTTGTTGATGAACCAGATACCGTAAGGTATCCAGTTTATTCGTACAATAGATGTCTGATGCAGTGCAGAATAATGACAATAAAGACTTTGTGCGGATGTGTACCACATTTCTACAAGCCGATAGGTGAGTGAAAAAGTAAGCGCCTTAAGCCCTTTTCATAGAATATTAACCATCATCAGGTTTTTCTTATTATAGCGTAAGCCGTCGCACTCGAAGTAATTTCTAAGAAATTAAATAATATCCCTTTTTTTCTTCTTGGATATTGCTGTACCTAACTTCAAATTAAAAATACCTTGATATACTTACCGTAGCTATACTTACCTCTATTTCTTTGGACGGTACAAAGTAAAACACTAACGACATTATTTCACAATAATCAATCACATAGGTACTAATAAATGGGAAAATTTGGATGTTCAGAAAAACTATGTAGCTCTAAGCCTGGAATCTAAATCAGGCTACTTTTTATCCCAAAGAACAGTTCCCATGGGATATAAATAAACTTAAATCACTTCCAAACAAACAATGCTTGCGAAGCCGCGAACAGAAAGTACGAGGGGCGGCTGATAAGTTCGCGGCCTTAGGTACTTAACAATAACTTATCATCTCGCTACTGATGCCACTAATTGCGTGACTCTTTGTCAGTATAAATAGCAGGTATTTTTTTAATTTGGCTAGTAAACATTTTAAGTTTGGAACAAGGAACAACACCATGTCATCGGAAACTGGAAATTCCCGCAATTTGGAGCATCGCGCTGTGATTAAATTTCTTGTTAAAAAAGGAAATACGCCCAAACAAATTTTTGAAGAGATGTCGTCAGTCCTTCAGCATTCTGCACCTTCGTATTCGATGGTAAAAAAATGGGCTCGGCTATTTCAACAAGGCAGAGAGCCCGGGTCGCCCTGTGACGGTCTTGACCGATGAAAATGTCAAAAATGTGGAGAAATTAATACTAGCTGATCGAAGAATTAAATTGTGGCAGATAGCAGAAGAGCTACAGATTAGCAAAGAACGAGTTGGAGAAATTTTGCATAATCACTTGCACATGAAAAAAATCACTGCGCGTTGGGTACCGCGAATGCTGACACCGCTTGACAAGCAGCGACGATTAGAGAGTTGTAAAGATTTTTTGGAGTTGTGCCAGCCTGATCTGGATGAAATTGTTAATCGCATTGTGACCGTTGATGAAACATGGATTCGTCAGTACGATCCCGAGTCCAAACAAGAGTCGATGCAATGGATAAAAAAGGGAGAAAGGCCACCAAAGAAATTCAAAGTGGAAAAGTCGGCATCGAAGCTAATGGCTACCATTTTCTGGGACAGCGAGGGAATTTTATTAATTGATTATTTGCCTAAAGGAACTACTATGAACGGTCAGTATTACGCTAATTTACTGGGTCAAGCACGTGAGGCAGTCGTGCAGAACAGACGTGGCAAATTGGCGCGCGGAGTGCTTTTTCTGCAAGACAACGCGCCCGTTCACGCCGCTCGGGTTGCGAGGGATGCCTTAAAATCTACGGGCTTTACACAAATTGACCACCCACCCTACAGTCCGGACCTGGCTCCAAGTGACTATTTCCTTTTTTCCAATTTAAAAAAGGACCTACGGGGACGAAGATTTTCGGACGACAGTGAGATGATGGCGGCCGTAGACAGCCATTTTGAAGAGAAAACGAAAGAATATTTTTTTGATGGTATAAAAGTATTATATTCACGATCTGAGAAGTGTATTTCACTTGAGGGAGATTACATTGAAAAATAAAAAATGAAAAACTGTATATTTCTTTCATTTTGTACCTTAGGCCGCGGACTTATCAGCCGCCCCTCGTAGTTATAATTATATTCGAACCGGAACTTTATTGTTTTTTTTTATTTTAATAGAAGGTGAAAAAGTGTGCAACCTGGAAGAATTAAAATGCCTAATCAAATACAAAAAAGAACTCACGACTTTATCATTTGGCAACCTAACGGAAACATACGATTTGCCGACAACTTCGCGGCAATGTAACTGTTTGGGAGACTGTGAACAGGACCATTTTCAAGAGGACCTGCATTCTTTCCAACCACAAGAAGACATGAGCAAATTAAAGGTTTTTGTAACGACATTCCCTAAAGTGAGGATTTTGAGGGAGATGTTATACAGCTTTCACGATATCGTGCGTAAGTTTTCAATGTCTTTAGTCAGGCGATTACCTATTATCAAGGCGAATATTCAAGTTAAATTAAAATAGTTATTCCTTGTCAACACCAGAACTCACGCAATAAGACTTTTGAAACTATCATGGTTATTAATACAAGTCATTTATAGCGATGTCTTTTGTGTTAATAACCTTTACGATTTATGTAGATCGGTACGTCTGTGAATATAAACTTGCTCTTTAGTTATGCCGTGATCATGGCGTATGAAACTGACGAAATATTGGTAAACTCTAATATCCCGGTATAAAGAAGTAGACTATCATGCAATAGACCAAATAACAATAAGAGAATAAGCATCCTACAATACAATACAAATCCGCTTTATTGCACATCTCGAGTACTAACCAATTTTCTGGAGTTCCGTAGAACTATGAATGTAGGTATATCTCTTATGCGATAGGATCATATTTTGGTTGTCAAAGTTAATCTTATGATGATGATAGCATAAGACCTAACTACCTATAGGTATGATCTATACACTAGCCAAACACGATGTGGAATATTTTTAACAAACCACGACACAAAAAACAAAATCCTATTTGCTTGGAGTCGAGTTTCAATTATACCTGTAAGCAATATTTATTGAATAAAAGATTTCAAATCGAGAAGTAATGCAAATTGCTTATAAAGACGCGACAAACACAGTGAATTCTAGGTTAAGTATAGGCGGTTTGATTACAAACATTCTACATCGAGTTTGACTAGTGTACAGGTATGTGTTTCATCATGCCTCCAACAAGGTGGGAGACAACCTGCGAAAGACTGCACGGAGAGAAGACAGGGTACTATGGCGCTCATTAGGGAAGAACTATGTCCAGCAGTGGACTAACATAGGCTGATGATGATAGAACCTATGAGCCTAGTCGTGAGTAAATCCGGCTGCAGACGATGATAACGACTTTTTGAAGTGTTATCATCGTCTGCACTACGTATTATGGAGCATAATTAAGTAAGCACTTAGCATTTACGTATTTTCAGTTCGAAGCGGAGGCGTCGTAAACCTCTGCATCGGTGCTTCGGTGATTTCAGCAATGGAACTTCTAATGTCATTTATACGGATACCTATCTACAGAATGGTACAAGGACTCTACACTGGAATCAACTATATTTACAGAAGCAAGGTATTGAAAATGGACAGCTAAAATTAATAAATGAAAAAACGTACACTCGCGTTAAATATTTTTTATTTTGTTGAAAACACTGCTTCATACAATATTTTGAAAATAAATTCAATATTCACTGTGTTCTTGTTTTTCCTTTCTTCTTATAATTTTCTCGTCGCATACCCACCGACGTTTCTCGCTGGATGCTTGCTGGGCTGTTAAACACATGGTTGGTCATTATAATCTTACAAGCCTGCGGCTTCGCACGGATTTTTTAGAAGAAAAGTAGTCAATATACCTATTAATAAATAATGCTAGACAATTCACACAGTATTATCTAGCCCCAAGCTAAGCAGAGCTTATGTTATGTTTCCCAGATATCTGATATACATAATATAATACATTACATTGATAGATAGATAGTTTTTATTATATATAAAAACCGACCAGAGCACCCGAAACAAATATCTGCAGATCGACATTTGTCCTGGGGCGGGAATCGAACCCGCAACCTGGGCGAAGGTCCACCTGCGACGCGATATTAATTTTGTAAAGCCACCGTAAAACTTTACTGTTAAGGGAACTTACATGTTCCTAATTAAAATTACCTTTTGGCTTATATTATGTCAGGAAATGTTTTCTCCGATGATCCATGAAGAGTTTTCCACTCGAGTCTTTCCCTGTCAAATACAAAACACCATTATTTTTCTAGTTTTTTTTATTATCTACATATACAAACACACTATTAAGTCAACCATAACAACATATTTTTAGCAGACTTCTAAAACAGGAAGTAGTTCTATTCTCGCTCGGCTGTATTTTTTTTTTTTCGTTGATCGCTCCTTTATTATTTATAGTAGCTCATTTTACTTGTATTTTTTATACCGTTTAAATGTTAGGAATATGAAGTCAATTATTAGTTACAAAAGCTTAAACATAATGTGCTATAGCATGCGTGCTTACCACTTCAGTCCGAGCCTGAGATTATAGCAAGTTCACTCTTCCATTTTTGCGTCTTTATTTCATTCAATTGGATCAATCGATCTCTCTTTCTCTTTAAAAACATGTATTCACTTCGTATGAATGCCCTGAAAAATATTAAAAATCTTTATACAAAACAAATTAATAAAAATGACAGCCACGAAACTTTACAGAAAATAACCCAACAAGAATCATATACTACTAAATAGTACTTGTAGAAATGGTAGAAGTAGGCAATCCCAGTGTTTTTGAAGATAAAAATTAGAAATTGAGGATACCCAACGGCTAAACACAAATTTTGTTTCATTAAAAGCGGAGACAAAATGTACATCAATGTGCGCAGAAGACTAACAGCCTTGATGACGAATGACGATGGTGGATGGCCTTGGTCTCACAAACCAATAGCGATCGCTATACCTACAAACTTGTAACGTTTCAATAGAAGAGATCTAAAAAACAAAACTCGGCGCATTAATTGACTTACAATACCAGTTTTCTAAGAAATACCCCATGCAAACACAAATAAATCGAAGTTCGAGGAAACTTACCATGACAAAAGAGCAAGTGGGCGTACGATGTTGGCAATCTTCAGAACCTCTAATTTTCTTCCGGCTATAATCGAGAACACCTCGACGTCAAAACCGCGTTCGACCTGCTTTGCCAACTCAAACTTTGGTAAACCACAATGTGCGGGAGAGGTTTCCAATTGTCTAGTTCATTAAAAGTTAAATTAGAAGCCAGTTTATAATTTCATCGAAGCAAAGTTTCAAGTGGTTATGCTGACACCAGACCGCAACCTCTCTAAATTACATTTACATCGCTTAAGTTTAAAATTGTCCGTCGCGAATTATCCCGATCGGGAAATTATTTCGTAGTTCGTTTAAATGAATCAATGCTTAAGTTAAGCCAAATAATATAACATCCATGACCAACAATCCATTTGCTTTACAAAAATTGCTACAGTCCACGTTTTAGAAATCCATGTCAAAAAGGTTCAACGAATAAATGACCAATTTTGATTTTTTACCTAAACAGATGTTATCCTAAATGTTTACGAGAAAAACGTTATTTACGAACAAGTTAGTAAGGGAACAAAATTGATGTTTTTTTATAGAAGCGACTCGTTTGAAAATGTTTCGAATTTCTAGGACCTGAAACGTAGCATCAAGTATAGGCCTAAGTTTCCAGGGTTCACGTCTGGTGATGTCGCCGCCGCTATCGCTTTCATGAAACATTTGTACTACGAATCGCGATAAATTCCATCACTTCCCAGTTTTCCACATCAAGTTTCCAGCAATTCCACTTCCATTAGAAATCATCCATACCAAAAAACGATGTCAATCTAGAGCCTCCTGCGTCTAAGGAAATAAATACATATGAATGAACCTACTTATACATACAAATATTATCTGACCGAACAAGGTGTAATTGTATTTGTAAAACCGTTTTTAATTTCAACAACGAGAATAATAAGATATAAGGAATATCAAAACTAGGGTTTATAAGGAATAACATGCCTAGTTTTTGGCTTCCACTCAGCTCCAGTTCAAAAAATAAACAAGAAGTATGATCTGATTTCCTCCTCGTCGAAATTAGCCTTATACAGCGTCCAGTCTCAACGGACACTGGACATTTCGCAGGACTTATTACATTGCACGGGAGTATAGTGATGAATTATCAAGTTAGGCCAATTGAAACCGATCGACATCGCACATAATTTGGAACATTTTACGTGGGATATACTAACTAATTCATGAATAATACGACCATAATATATCTAAGGTGAGTTAATAACAATTTGTAGTTTCCTCAAGAATCAAATTTATTAAAATTCATGGGGTAGGTAAGGTACACAGAAGCAAAATTGACGCTTACGCTACATTACAAGTAAAATTAGCAAAATTTATCCAATAGGTCGAGCGAAAACAACCCAGACATTGTCAATCTAATTAATGGAATACAAACGACGTAGATGGGAAGAATCCTGGCGGTAGTGTACAAACCCCAACAAGAGACCGACTTCAATACCTCATCCTGAAAGCACAAAATTTACATTTACATTGGTTCGGTCTGTTTTGTATCCTAACATAATACAGTTCTAAGATGAGTAGATTTTTCAGAGTATGCGGACTTCACTATGTTCAAGACTGAAGACAGCAAGTTAGCATATGCCCAAATGCAAAGCGTTCCTGACCAGATGAGGGACGATTCGTAAAGAGCGCCACGCCTTACTATTTGGATGAACCAGATACCAAACGCATTTTTACGATGAGATAACGTGGAACCCAAATGTCTGTAGCCGTTCGTAGACGGAAAACAGATATCATAAAATACCGAGAAATCAAGAAAACAACGTATGGAAAAATCTACTCATATTCGATGTTTGAGACCGAAGCTAAGACGGAATAAAGAAATGCCAGACTATTTAAACGCAGATCCTCAGCGGACGGAACAGCTGTAATTAAAAATACTCACATTGTCATACCATTAGAAGAAACGAACATCAATGGTCCTACCATCAATGCGTGTCCTGTCAAACATTTCTGGAAGATATATTGAGGAAATGTTTGTTTGTACAGCTTAATAGGCTAGTATTCTAAAAAAATCGAATTAGTTCATCAAAAAGATTATCGGAAGATATTGGAAACGTTTCAATTAAATAAAAATGGTGAAGATATAGCCAGTTAAGTTTCGGTGACGTCACGTCTTGCGACACTCTACTCTTTAGCACGCCGCCCCGTAGCATCACGGGCCCCCGCTCGTGATGCTACGGCGGCGTGTTCTCTCCTTCTAACTCCCCCAAACGTTGACGCGCTTTCTTTGTAAATTTTGGTTTGATTGACAAAAGAAAAATGACGTTTCAAATATTTTCTGATAATCTAACTGACGGAATAACTATAATGTTTTTTTAACCCAAGACACCCTAATGCCGTCAAAAAAATCTGTTAGGTTATCTTAAAAAACCCTTCGCAGGGCAAAGGCAACTCCTTGCAAATTTAAGGCACGACAGAGAACAGTTATACGAAGGTTCTTTTTTCTTCTATTTGTTGTTTATATAGTTTTGTTTTTTGCATAAAGGATACTTATAGCCCGTTCTGCATCCCACTCTTTATGGTAGCGAACGATGGCCGTGTCTGGTGAGGTCATCTCGGCGAACTTGACGTCTCCGCATTCGCTGAACTTCTCGCGAATCAGCTGCCAGGTCACCGTCGGCGGAAGCTGAAAAGTTAATTTGATAAATGACACTTGTGCTAAACGTTTTTAATAACGTCACATCATCTCTATGACTCTTTTCACGGACACTGGCAGAGTTGTGGCAACAAAGACACAGCGAGCCATTATAATAACAAGTTGTGAAGTTAAAACGAGAAGTGCTCGCCACCACTGAAATCTTACGGCAAAAGCGGGAACTAAACAACATTACATACAACAACAACAGCAACATTTAGTTCTGCGAAGAAAGCAGCGCCGCGTCTATCGGACTTCCGTGGTGGCGCGGACTCTACTTTGTTGGCTTTAAAATAATAAATAAAAATAATAATAACATTGATTTTATCCAACAAAATAACACAAGACCAATAAGAAACAAAGAAAAAAAAGAGTCAAAATTAAACTGCTCGTGTACTGACGCCAAGCTTTTGCAGACAAATAATAGTATACTATTTTGCTTTTGTAAGTTCTAAATTGTTTATTTCATTTATTATAGAGATGCAACCCAGTCACCTAATATCTCAAAATGGTGTTCAATAAAGCTTTTTTGTATTGCATTGTCGCAACCAAAATTTCCTGTTTTATTATTTAATTCGCATACTCACATTAGTGACGATGACCATATCTGATGGTTTCTCTCTGGACTGTTGGTTGTTTGACTCACGGCCATAACCCTGTCCTTGTGAGGGCATCGATACTCCACCCAATTGCCTGTTTGATCCTGTTCAGAAAAATATAATTAAGCAATATAAATGAAGATTTAAGCGTATCCCAAATGGATGGCAGTTATTCCATTAAAAAGCAAGCTCATGCAGCAAGAAACTTCTGTACCTGACAAAGGTCCACTGTTCAAAGAGTTATTGCTAAGTACACTGCCACCCAGGTTAGCATGATTGTTGTGAAGGGATGAAGCCAAATCAGTGTTTAGCCCCAGAGACTGACCGACATTATTGGCGTTGGCCTGCGCTTGTGCCTGAGCTTGAACTTGCGCTTGCGCAGTCAATACAGCCAAATCATTCGCTGTTAGCCCCTGCTGAAGTAGCTGGTTTTGAAGTGCACCCAATCCAGTGAGACCAAGGGCCTAAAAAGAGAAGAAAATGTTTGTAAACCTACACATTGAAAATGTTTTTAAAAGACTACACTACAATCACATCACACAAATATTATTTATAAATGAGAAAGTTATGATGTTTAGATGTTTGCTCATGTATTCATACATCCTAACCAGAGTTAATACTATTCACGCCAAAACTACTGATCTGATTAGGCTGATAATGCATTCAGGTAGTTCTGGGCCTGGAATAAAATATAAGCTACTTTTTATACCATAAATCAGTTCCCATGGGATAGAAATAACCTTATAACGTATCCATAGAAACAACGCGTGCGAAGCCGCGGGCAGAAAGTGGTATTATAAATGCGAAAGTTTGGATGGATGGATAGATTTTGTGATACTTCTTCACACAAAAGTATTGAAATGAAAATTAGCAGAGATGTAGTTCTATACCTGGTTAAGTCTATAGCCGCAGTCAGAAGCCAGTCGCTTTTATTTTTTAATTTACATATAATAATATCTCTACACTACTATCATATCTCACTAACTAGCTGCGCTCTGCGGCTTCGCCCGCGTGGAATCTATGTGTCAAATGGTTAATAAACCTTCCTCTATCAATTAAAAAAACCACATCAAAAAAAGTGGTTTTATGAATAAATTGTATTTCTGTATTTCTGCAACATATGAGTATTTCCTCACCTGAAGACCAAGACTACCGCCCAGCGCGGTGCTAGCGCCAATAGTGTTAGCGGCCAACTGTGAACCAAGCCCATTCAAAGTCACTGCCGGCGTCGGCACAGCCCCCAACACTCCAGTTCCGAGTGTGCTTGAGTTTGTAAGACCCAGGGTATTCTGGTTTTGCGGCTGGGGTAGGTTGCGTGCGACATCTCTCAAAGGCTCTCCATTGGCTCCAAGACCTAAGCCAATGGATTTTAAGCCTTCAGGTAGACGAATCTCGGTCTTTTCTGATGAGCCACGGTCCATGCGCGCGGTCATTCTGCGCTCATATAGTACCTGCTTGTCAAACATGGATATTGCCTGGAAAGGAAATTAGTATCTCAATGTTTTTATAAAAAGATTATTAGATTTTATGTGGTATTTTTGACAGAAGTTTTTATTTTATCTATGAAGCTATTTTCTACCAGCTATCAATTTAAGTTAATTCAGTAAGTTTTTAATAATGTGTTACATTATTTATGAAATTATAATAAAAAGAATGTTCGTACCTGTACAGCTTCAACTGGATGATCATACTCGATAACTGCAAAACCTCTGCTGTTGCCGTCCTTGTCTACAGCCAAGTCAATGTTCCTGACTTTACCAGCCATTTTGAACACTTCCTTTATCTTGTTGCGGTCTGCTTTGTAGTCCAGCTAAAGTTTTAAACATCACAATAAATTTAGTATGAATGTGTTACAAGAGCGCCAGGGGTGGCGAGATGTGTGGGAAGAGGCCTATACTCAGCAGTGGGTGTTACCGGCTGATTAGGTAGATAGATAGATAGTGTGGGTTAACTTCTATTAATATGATGAATGATGAATTAATCAAGTATTGTGAAAACTATGTTGTAAACCTAAATAGACATTATACAGCGAAAATCACCTTTTCATTCTATTTTTTGATGATGAACAAGACTGGTTGATAAACTAGACTTACATTGGCAACAAAAATCTTCTTTACAAGGGGTGGTTGAACATTGATAGACTCCAAAAACTGGAGACTCAGGCCATAAGTGTTGAAATCTTCTGGTTCTCTTGGTTTGTTCCAGCTATAACTGAAATATTATTGAAAAGTTCAGCTGTTTGTTGATAAAGATTTCTGAATTACAAATAAAATTGCATAAGAACTCTGAACTGAAGTGCTGAAGAACACATAAACAAAGTGTCTTCAAGGTTTTTGCTATTATTATTATCTTCATCTTAAATATAGAAACAATGGATGTGTCCATTGGCACTTTTCTTATTGTCTCATGTTGTTCTTAGTAACAAGTTGTTATAAAAATAAGTTTAAACGAAATTACCCATTAGCCAATTCTATGGTGAGATTGTAATTATATTCTAGTGTATATTAGACAATGAAAATAAACACAAAAATAATAAATATTGCTTACTTATCCTTTTCATCTCTGTTATTTCGAGTAGTATTTGGTCGAGGATTGTTTTGCCTGGTTTGTCTTTCATTGCCTAGAAATCATAATGTTTAGAACCATACATTTATAAAACAGTAGAAAATACAAAAAATTAAAAATAAAATCTTAGCAAACAAGACACAATAGCTCATTGGGGGAGGCCTATGTCCAGCAGTGGACTGATATAGGTGATGATGATGAAACAAGACACAGATAGTATATGAGCAAATTCCTTACCAGCCTCTTCTTTTAGCACAAGTTTACGTCCACCAAGTTCATATCGGTGCATCACAAATAAAGCTTTTTTCATAGCTTCTGAATTTGTAAACTCAACCACTCCACATCCACGGGGCTTTCCATTCTCATCAGTGAATAATTCTACATACCCAACATCTCCAACCTACAAATTGAATAAGTAATCATAATGGGTACAAAGGCTTGTTGTTTCTACGGGGTATGTAGGAAATGATAGAATTAAGACAAACCTTATCTTTGAATAGGTCCTTCAGCTCAGTCCAACGAAACTCATAGGGGATATTGGAAACGAATAATCGTTTTCCCTCGCTATGACTGTTTCGATCATTAGAGCGGTCGCGCGCGGCGTCAGAAAACCGCGACGGCCTGTCACCGCGACGAGTGCGGTCCCGCTCTTTTTCTCTTTGTGCATCCTCCATTTTACAGATATATTAGCTGAAAGTAAAAATAAGAAGGATGAAATATAAGGACATCGATGATTATTGAACCTGGTGAGTGGTGACTCGCATCGCAACCACCACCGGTTACGGCCATTACAACATCACCAAGCATTGAAGGTTACAGAGGAATACACACACAAGGCAGCTAACCCGAACAATTAATGTTTCTCGAGGATGGGCCTGTTAGAATATCAATGAATAATATTTTAACAAAACGAAAGAATTAGAATCACAAGCACGGAAGGAAAGCGGCACTGACCGAGTTATTGTATTCTCTCTCTGGGCATCGATCGCGCGCGTAGCTTTTTTTCTTTTTTCGTTCTCGCTGCTGTCATCATGTCATGTCAGTCAGCTGTCAACTTGTGTTCAAATACATTCTGCACACTTCTCCGTTAGTGCGATTAGTGGCTAACCGTGGTCTTTCTGATCAGAAATAGAGGGCATTTCTTAATTTCTTTCTATACTATGTAAACTAAGATTCTGGCCTAGCAAAATTACTAAATAAAGTGCACTTGCAGTGTAAAACGCAAGATACAATGCGATTTAACACATATCATATCGCACGTTATTATAACATTTATAAACCGTATAGAGTTAATTTGCTAGTTCAAAACTACATGGCATCCACGGCATCCAAATGTACAGTAATCCATCAGTAATCCAAAAATAATATAAATTAAGTAAACGCCATCTTGTGGCCATATGAAACAACATTTGAGTTTGTGTCCACCCATAGACAAATCTATGTATAGAATTTTGACATACACCACCGCGGCGCGGCGCACGCACGCACACACGTACGCACACATCCAAGATTTTGATTGTGTTTGCTTTGCTTTTGCTTCATAAATATTTTTCGCCTACGATAGCCATGCAGGAGGCAACCTGCACCCGATTTTTAGTCAATTAAATAGGATTTACCAGCTTTCCTACCATGGATCAAAACAAATCAAAATCACCAAAACTATTCGTGTGCACTTCAATAGAATACAAAGATGATGTTGAAGAGGTAATGTATGAAATCTTAGAAGTTTCCCAACAAAGGACCATGATTTTAGTCGGCCATGTACAGTCGTAATTCTACGACTGACAGTATGGCGTGGCGCGAAATTCAAGTTTTCTTTCCAAGTTTCTAACATTGTTATTCTAATATGTTTCAGAGATTTGAGAGGGCCTACAGCTATGTCCAATCTCATATTGCCGAGTGTAGTGAAAAGGATTCGCACGATGCCCTAAATAATGCTGCTTGCAAGAACCATGAAGAGGTTTCAGTAGGGATGCTGATGTCAATACTGGCAGAACCACAAAATGCAACTAAATGTTACAGAGACCTTACCTTGATCGCTAGGGACGGATTGGCGAGTGTTCTGAACAACCTATCTAACTTGATAATGGAAAAATATTTAAAGTTTTCTGATACAACCAAAAACCAAGTAATATGGCTGATAAAAGAAATGATAAGGAATGGTGTAAATGGAGTAGACACGGTTTGTTGGAATCTAATGCGCTATGCAAAAGGTGGTGATATCACACCAAGCAATATAATGCTTATAGAATCTCTTTTGGATATATTTATTGAGAATCGATTGTGGCTGGACAAGTTCCCTGTGCTCATCTGTATGGTTGTTTATACATTTCTAAGGCTAATAGAAGATCATAATATTCCACCCTTGATGAACCTGAGGCAAAAAGAGGTGAACTTTGTTGTAGGTCTTATAAGAGAACGGTTTTCTGATGTAATGGCTCTTGGTCGAGACCTGTTGAGGTTACTACAAAATGTGGCTCGCATACCAGAGATCAATCAGCTCTGGCAAGATATGATGGTAAATCCTCAATCATTATGCCCAACATTCACCAGTGTTCTACAAGTGTGCCAACTAAGAACATCCAGGAAATATTTTCTGGCTAGAATCACCCCAGATATGGAGAAGAAACTAGTGTTTCTTACAGGACAAGTCAGGTTTGGACATCATAAGAAATACCAGGAATGGTTCCAAAGGCAATACCTCAATACACCAGAGTCTCAGTCTCTGAGAAGTGATTTGATTCGATTTATTGTAGGAAATATACATCCTACAAATGAACAACTCTGCTCTGATCTCATTCCAAGATGGGCAGTTATTGGCTGGCTCATTACTACCTGCACATCCAATGTAGCTGCATCAAATGCTAAACTGGCCTTATTTTATGATTGGTTGTTCTTTGATCCAGAAAGAGACAACATTATGAACATTGAACCTGCTATACTTGTAATGCATCATTCAATGAGATCACACCCAGTGGTGACAGCCACATTATTAGATTTTCTTTGTAGAATAATTCCAAATTACTTTCCACCATATGCAGATAAAGTTAAGAATGGAATATTCAAAGCCCTGCAACAAATAATTGAAAAAAGAGTATTACCTAATTTGCAACCACTGTTTGATTCTCCAAAGCTAGATAGAGAATTACGCACAACTGTAAGAGATACTTTTAAAGAGTTTTGCAGCAATGGTAATGGTGAAGGTGTTTCTGGTTTAAGAGAAGAATGTATTGATGATATGCCCAGGGTTATCGGGCACGACGAGCCGGCGTTTTCCGATGACGAAGAGGATCCACCGCCGCTGATCGTCGACAAAGTTGAAAAAGATGATACTGATGATGATGACCTCCCGCTGTCTGAAGTTCGCGCGAGGGAGCGGCCAGAGCTTGCGGCCGCCTTGCCTCTTATCTTACGTCCCCTGGCGGAAACTCTTCTGGATGAGCGGACAGCCGCCGCAGCTTCGGCTCTCCTAAGCACGTGCAATACGCCGATGCCCACCGCCGTCGCCCTCGCAGACCTATTCACAGCGGTGGTGCAAGATCTGCCGCCGTTGCGAATAAGCGCCAGCCCAACCCCAGCAGAACTAGAGGCTGCCATCAACACTCCATTGTTCGCAATGTTTCCGATCCTTACTGGGAACGAAGGCGAACCCAGAAAAAAACTAGTGTTGGAAACTTTCAAAGAATTTCGTAGTCAGAAGATTCTAACTTGTGTTGGATATTACCTACTATTCTACTTGAAAGTTTGCTATGAGAAAGAACGAGCCGCTTTAAACGACGTAGTAAAAAGAAGAAACGTGAAGTTCAAATCGGAACTGTACAGAGAATACTGCAGCAACTATGAATTAAAAATAGCCGAATGTTTGGGGGAAGATTTTGAGAGATGTCAGGAGAATGACGCAAATTTATTGATATGGCTGGTACCAGATATTTACAGGGAGTTTAAAGATCAATCCCAGAATCACACAAGATTATTGCATGCGGTTGTGGCCTCGTTAGATTCGACTCTGTTGCAACGACTAGTGTGTCTCACGTTGCAAGGCACACTGATGATGTTCAAACCTGAAGAGTTCCAAACAGTGCTTTTCACTAGCCTCCAATGGGAGACATTTGAACAGTACTGCCTCTGGCAATTACTATTAGCGCACGAAATTTCCATTGACGATGTAATGACGCTCATTCCAAAGCTCTCATACAAAGAAAACTCCGAAGCACTAACATCCATAGTACTGATGTTAAAACAGGAAAAACCCACTGCTGAAGTAATGAGGACAATATTTTGCAGGCCGGTTGACCCGGAGGATACATTTGTTGTTTCAACGCTAATGTATTGGTGTCAAGACTATGAGGATAAAGTTGGCGATTTAGTAGCAGTTTTACTGAGCACGAGATATCCTGGCACGAGTCCCAATAAGAGAAAACGCCCGGGAAAACACAGTATTCCACCTAACGCGCCGCCTTCTGCCGAATTGGTAAGACATTTTAAAACATGATATTTATGTATCTATTATTTAATTGATCCAATTTATACATCCAATAACAGCTAAGCGAAAGTTCAAATACATTAAAAAAAAACACTTTTAACTGTCAACTATCCAGCCATATTGCCTAGGAATCAAGTTTATTATTAAGCATTTGATGATTCACAAAGTCGAAAACAAAAGTCAAAGAAGCCTGAAGTCACAAATTAATTAACAGGTAGTTAAATCCAATCTTATATTATTGCCTTAAATTTGATGGTTTGATTTACAAAAATCTTTTTGCGCTCTATTAATTTCAGGTGCTAGGCCATTTGGAGCAATGGAGACAGGCCTGCGAAGACCAGGATGACAAGTCGATTTTCAACATGGAATGTATGAGGAAGGCATTACAACACGCACAATCGAATACTAGCGATAGTTTGCGGGTATGTAGAATCTACATTGATTTATAATGACGGACGACCTCCGTGTCGCAGCACGCGAAAGTCCCTCTGGTACGGAATAGGTTGCAGGTTCGATTCCCGCCTTGGGATAAATGTTTGTACGAGACGAGCTGCCGATATTTGTTCCAAATTTTTTCTATTTATATAAAATATATGTATCTGTAATGTAATAAGTATATCAGTTATGTTTGTTTGAATAAATAATAATCTAGTGAAAACAAGCTCTGCATCCCATGAGCTAGGTATATTATGATGATGTGTGGATTGTCCAGCATTATTATGTTTATTATAAAGTAGCTGTTACCCACGGATTCACCCGCGTTAAATTGAAATTTCACATTTCTAAAATATAATATAGGCTTTGTTCACCAGGAATAGTGTAGCTTTCCAACGGTGAATGAATTTTTCAAATCGGTCCAGTAGTTTCGGAGCCTATTCAAACAAACAAACAATCATAACTTCCTCTTTATAGTATTATATATACCAGTCAAGTGCTATAATTGCCTTAGTCCAGTACTATTCACACAAGCCAATAAGGCACGTAAGGTTCATAACCGCCTTATTGGTTTCAATATTTCGTCCGCATGCCAACCGCAGGCGCGGTGTTAAACGCATTTTGACAACCGGCAACCACAGTGGCGCAGTGGGTGATGATAGGATGTAGAAGGTAGCGGGTTCGATTCCCGCAGGATAAATGTTTTTTTGATCTGAAGGTATTTGTCCCGCCCGCGTCGCGTCATTTTCATACTAAGGTCATCGAAAGAACAAATCGGCGGCCGTCCTTTTATGTGCAATCCCGACGCGACGTCACCCGTCGACTACGTTTGTTTTTCAAAGTAGACTTCCAGATGTCTGATTACACCCAGACGTGGGACAAATACCTACAGAACATAAAAACATTTGTAAACGGGCCTGTTTTGTTTGTAAAACGAAAATCAATAGTATCTTTTTTACAAGGGACCAAACCACCCCATTATATACCTACGAGGTCGAGGGATGATGACAAGACCGAGTTATATCTAATGGGTGGGTTTGGCTTTGGCCCGAGTGAAAGTGAAAAACTATTTTTCACTTCGATTGCGAGAAAATAAAACTTTCAAACTTACCTTCATATTTCACACTATTTATATACGAATTTGTCGTTGTCTATCACGCGATTTCGACCGCAACAGATAAAATCATATTAATTATTTCTTTGAACAGAACGGTCTATCTATTCCATTCGCATATTAATAACTTTATTTTAGGCTGATGTTCAATAAATAAGCCACATTCATTACAGTTCAATTTGTACCTAGTAGACAAAAAAATCCAGTGATTTCGCAATACTTAGGTACTTTGCGTTGCGCGTAACGAAGATACAAACTTTTTGTTTCTTCGTTACGCGCAACGCAAAGTACCTACCTACGCATTCTACCACGGGGGAACAATGATCCTTCTTATAACCAACCAACAATCATCAATAAAGCGCTTTCAGTTCCATTTTCAAAAAATAATTTCAACTAAATTATTTGCATGTACATGGAACACAAAAATCTCGTATTTTATGTAAGAAGCTATCTTGTCATCATCATCGTCAGCCTATAGCAGTCCACTGATGGGCATAGGCCTCCCCCAATGAGCGCCATAGCGCCCTGTCTTCAGCTTGCCGCATCCAGCATCTACCTGCAGTCTTTCGCAGGTCGTCATCCCACCTGGTCTATCTAATAACTTGTCATCATCAGCATCATCATCAGCCTATAGCAGTCCACCTGCTGGACATAGGCCTCCCCAATGAGCGCCATAGCGCCCTGTTTTCAACAATAAACAATAACTTGTAATGGCTGATAATTGCAGACATCAATTTAAAAAAAACTCCGGGGCGTATACTCGAGTTTTACGCCCGCTAAGCCACTCTAAAATGACACACTTTTTGAGAAAGAAAATTTAAGTGAAAACTTATTTTTATGTAATTTATATAAAATAGCTTTTGATGTATGTAAACGAATCAGTACCCAACTTCGGTTTTTGTTTTAACAAATACGTATGGCCCAAAAACCATTTTAAAAATGTACTTTCCGTTAAATCTGCGATAGGCAATTTCAGAGAGGTTGGCACAAACTTACCTCATTTGACAAAGAACCTAAAAAGATGTATTCGCGGTCGAAATAAGAATGATAGCGACAATTCAAGTCAAATTCCTTTTTGACCAATTTTTTTTTTGTATTCCTATTCTATGCCTAACTTAAAACATTTTCTTCGCAGAGGCAATACAGTGACTTATTTTCACTAGCGTGGAAGGACGAGTTGCCGATCTCTAGAAGAGCTAGAAAGCTGGTTTCGAATTCACTGCCAATTAATGCGAGCTTGCATTCATCAAATGATGATAGTGAGGTAAGATTATTAAGAATAAGGCTGATTTTAGTGTCACGCTGACCATCAGCGCTGACAGCTCAGCGCGTAGCAATCTGTATGGATGCTATAGAAAGCTTTTAGAATAACGCCGACCGTTCAGCGCTGACGGTACGCGCGTCCTACGCGCCGCTCGTCAGCACGCTGAGCGGTCGGCGTCGACCACGCGCCCGCGCGCTTCTGTCTTTACTTTAGTAAGCGTTTTAGTGTCGCGCTGATCGTACGCGCCGGTTGCGTGCGTACAATCATATCGGAAACGATTCAAAAATTTTGTTTCGTCATCCCTCAACTTGCCGTATAACTTGACAAATTCTCCCGCGACTAATCTCTGTTCAATTAAACATGTAGTCTTCTTCTTCGCATTTTTTTTCGTAGGTAGTACAAGGCAACAATAATTAATGCACTCCTCATTTTTCTATGCGTCTGTACTTCGTAGCGAATAGCGTGAGACTAAAACGACCCGCGCTGATCGTCGTCGCTGCCGAGCTACGCGCTGAGCTGTCAGCGCTGATGGTCAGCGTGACACTAAAACCAGCCTAAGAAGCAATATATTTATTGTAAAATTGTGTAAAACATCCATTTTCCTATGGGTGTCTGAATCTAACATCTGAATACAGGTAGTAAAACAAGCTACTTTTTCTTCCATAAATCAGTGCCCACGGGAAAGAAATAACATTTAAACGTTTTCATAGAAACAACGCATGCGAAGCCGCGGACAGAAACTAATATTATGTAATATAAGGGATTGTTCATGACGGAACCCTGAAAAGAAACAATCCTACCAATTCCATTTGAAGAACTGGTAGTAAAAAATTGGTATATAAAAACTATAATTCCCTGTCAGCGTGCTTTAACTCCTGACTCAAGTGATTTTATTATGTTCTGGTTTAAAAAGTGTAGAGGCTGTTTATATATAGCCTGGAATAAATATTGTTTTAAAAATACCTTTTTATCCAACAGGAAGAAGAAATCGTGAAGCCGAAACAAGCCAAACGGCGGAAGAAAGCTATTTCAGACAGTGATTGACATATCTCGAGTTTAAGGACAGTAAACACCAAAGTGCAACTCTACTTTACAATAAATATTAGGACGTGTTACACTGTTTGTTACCTTATTTTACGCCGGTACGATTCAAAGAATAGTACCTTATTTATCTCAAATATTTGCATTATTTTTTTGTTTAAGAATTTACATTATTTTCGAATGTTGGTACAATTTGAAAAATTTAATTCCCCAGTTAGTGAAATTGGTATTTGAATAGTTCGCCGTTCAGGAACTTTATAGTTGTAATTTTGTTATTATTGTATAAATATGTATTTGATTTTTTACCGTTACATTGCTTTGAAGCCTGTATAGCATGTGACAATAGTACAATAAATCACTTATGCATAACTAAGTTTCGAACACTGTAAAATATAGCACTGTAGAGGTCATTTATTGTAAATGTAGTAGATACCATAATGTTGTACAGATGTATTCCGATGGAGTTAATTAAGTAAATTAATACAAAAGACCAAGAATTTTATTGAAAGGATAAAATATATTGATTGTATTGTATTAATGCAATTTTCGAAAAACATTTTACATAAGGATCAATAAAGTATTCCCCTTATCTTATAATTTTCATTTTTTGCCTTCTGACCTACTTTAGTTACTGGCCCTCACTTCTATTATTAAAAACGTTAGGGGTTAAGAATACAAAGTTGTATATTCTGAAAATGTATATATTCTAAAAACATTGAATGCTTATATTATCTATATCTATGATGGATGATGTACCATGTTTCACAAATTCAAAGAACAAGCAATTGAACAACACTCACTCTGGAAGTACCTTATTTACTTTTATAAATAAAAGAATACCAATCAGTAATCGAATCACCCATAGCTTCTCAAATCAAATGATTACTTAAAACCACCACACCCTTTAGATTAAACCTATTTAATATACACTGCCTACTACATCTTTTGTAGATGTTTACAGGTTATGTATGTATTAAAAGAATACAGGTTGCGCGGCATTAGAGGCACACTAGCGCCGCCGCCGCCACCTATTTTATCTTATTACCCCGACAGACGTGTATTGTATGTATTAACTATGAATATTGAGCATTCTGTCAATGTTATTTCAAACGCCATAAGGTTACATCAAAAAAGTTTGAATTGTAAAAGCGCTATGGTTACATTAGAAATAATTTAATATAGTGGTTAAGTATTCTTACATTTTCATTTTCCGCGCAATTTTCTTAATTTTTTCATAAGAACCTCCTGACAATAACAAACACAACAAAAAAAAGAATTAGCGAAATCGGTCCAGCCGTTCACGCGTGATGCCGTGACCAAGGGAAATAGGGATTCATTTTTATATATATAGATTAAGTTAAACAAAGGAAATATCAAAAACATTGGGGATTTTGTGATACCTATTGTAAACTGTTTTTAATACCTCTGAAAAGTTTCATTTTGTAAGGTTTAGATAAGATACGAAAATAGAGTTTGGTGGCCACCAAGGGCAACTTCGTATCTCTGCGTAAACTATACAAAATAAAACTATTACAGAGACAGTTAATAAAGTATTATTATAAATAGGTATTATAGACATCACAAATTCCCAAATGAAATTTTTGATCAACTTTATAAGATAAAATAGGTGGCGGCGCTAGTTTGCCTTAATTTTTTTTTATAGGTAATGTATTGCTTGGTCATAGAGGTCTTAATTCTTAATATAGGTAAAAGCATTATACATAATGGGGAAAACGCTTAATAGATTAATTAGACACGCGTTTAGCTAAATAAGTTCTGAACCTTGAAGTTGCACACATTGCAAAACTTGAATAATAGTAATAATAGGTACCTACCATTTAAAACCGATTCTTAATTATTGAAATAAAAATTCACATCTCTACTAAATTTTCCCTTGCTTATACCTTTGTCTTGCTTGCGCTTTGCTATATTTTGTCTTCTTCTCTGGAATGGTTTCTTTACCATTTGATTCTTGACCTGTAACTTGAACAATGTTTCATTAGCCAAAACATAGACCTAAGTTGTAGAATAGAAATAGAGTGGTATCAAATTATAAGCCCATTTAAAAACATGGATTTATTCATCTAAAGCTGATCTACAGATGTGTTTTGGGTGTTCTGGTTGCTTTCTTTGTATAATAAAAAATAATCTATCTTTGTAATTACTGTATTGTATTATGTACATACATATATCAGTTATCTAGTACCTCTGCTTAGCTTGGGACTAAATAATGATGTATGAATTGTCCAGCATTACTGGTTTTAATACCATGTTATGGGCATGAGAACTTATCCGAATAGGTAGAGGGACTACCTACCAGCAGTGTAATGAAGACCAGAATAAATTACCTGAAGAATGTTGTACAATATAATAAGTTACTTACCTAACTCATCAGGAGGTTGAAGAGATTTCCCAGCACTCATTGCAGTCATGAGTGTAGCAGTTTTGCCTATAGCCCAGCCTAACCCTGATAGGCCAATTGAAAATGCTACCATACTCATTGGATGCTGTAAAAATAATAATTAATTTTAAACAGTTCTGTTCTCTACAGGGTGTTAGGTTCCAGCACAATTTAGTATTGATTGCGCTTATTAGGTTGAAACTGATTATTCTGTATAAATACATTCAAAAATATTTGATGTCTATACTTACAGTCAATGTAGGTTTTGTTGTTAGTGTATAGTCTAATATTACTATGAGAATACCAAGAACTAGACCCACACATGTACATAGCCACAAAACAGTTTGGCGATCTGAAAAAACAACATTATATTGTTCAAACTTTAAAATATGCCCAAAAAAGCAAATACAACAGATTAGTCAATGACAGATACCAAAAATATATATTCCTAACATTATCCTACCTATACCATTCTTAACTTTGTCTCTCTTTCCCAATAAGGTTTGCTGGAAGATAGATAGACGGATAGAAAACACTTAATTATACCACAGAAAACAATATAGGAATAAACAATAGAATAAAGGAAGTATAAAGGGCAGCCTTATCATTGAGAGTGATCTTTACCAGGCAACCTTTGGATGGACTGGACTGGACATGAGGGAACAAAACAGACGGTGGTAATTTAGTGAATATATAGATAAAAAAAATAAAAATACTTCACAAAATACTATAATACCTACATTACAAACTTACATAGACATTTAGCTCAACCCTAAGAAGAGTTATCACCAATCAATCATATTAATAAATTAAGATAGAGCTATCAATGTTTTCATAAGGATAAATAATACTGATACAGCAGTTTTTTGAACTATCTTCAAAAAACTGCTGTATCAGTATTATTTGGACTGATTGGTGATAACTCTTCTTAGGGTTGAGCTCGCTTTTCTCATAAATATTCTAGTATAATGTTATTTTTTTAAACAATATGAAATATATTATTGTTTGGTAAGTAAGGTACCTTTTAATTTCTTCTTCTGGTTGTCAGTTAAGTTTTTAATAGATTCCATCAATTTATCATTAAGTGGATCTAGTTGAAGCGCTCTTGTATAAGATATTAGGGCTTCATCAAACAGCCCACTTGCCCCTTCAACTTCTGCTCTCCTGAAGTATCCCTGGAAATGGAAAGGTAAGTAAATACAAAGGTACCTTTTATGTTTTACATTGGGCCAATACCGAAGATTTCTATCGCATGTCGTATTGCTCAGGCTAGGCTTAGGTTGTGCTTGTATGAGTCATCAAATCAATTCAGTTGTTACATTTTGTTAAATTATTAATCAAATAGTATGTTGGATAAAATACTGATGTATTTACCTTGGCCCACTGTGGCTGTAGCCTGACGGTCTCATTGGCATCTTGAAGAGATAAGTAATGCTGGTCCAATTTGAGGAAGGCAAACGACCTGTTGCTGTACAAAACGTAATTGTTTGGGTCCATTTTAATTGCCTGTGTGTAATGTAAAACTGCTTCAATAAATTTACCATCTTTGACGCATTCATTGCCTTTGTTTTTGAGCTCTTCAACGCTCGGTGGTTGGACTTTTTTGGTCTCTTCCATACTGTAACTAATGCTAATCTGTAAGAGTAACGGTAGTAAGCCTGGTCCTTAGAGTATTTGGGCTTTTAACTTTAATGATTTATTCTCTAAATTTATGACATATTTTATGTAAATTTTAGGAATTGACTCGAAAAATTACCTATCAATTCAATTAGGTATTTTCGCAACTAATCTTTCTTTCGTCTCGCTTGGCTTAATCTACGTTGTATTTGTATGTTTTGTTAGCAACTATTTGTCAGTTCTTTCTTTGCTCTTTCACTGTTGACGAAAAAATAGAAAACTTTATACCGATTTAAAGATAAATTAAAAAAGATCGGTTGTATTGTAACTATTGTAAGGTCAGTTGTGCGAGTAGATTAAAATTTTACGATAAAACCTGGGGTTTTAGGGTAGGAAATCATCATCATCATCGTCATCAGCCTATATTAGTCCACTGCTGGCCCCCAATGAGCGCCATAGCGCCCTGTCTTCAGCTTGACGCATCTACCTGCAGTCTCTCGCAGGTCGGAGGGCGTCCTACACTACGTTTACCGAGTCGTGGTCTCCACTCAAGAACACGTTTACCCCAGCGGCTGTCGGTTCTTCGCGAGATATGGCCGGCCCACTGCCACTTCAGCTTGCTAATTCTCAGAGCTATGTCGATAACTTTGGTTCTCTGTCGGATGTATTCGTTGCGAATCCTATCCTTCAGAGACACTCCGAGCATAGCTCTTTCCATAGCTCGCTGAGCGACTTTGAACTGGTGGACCAGCCTTATCGTGAGTGTCCACGTCACAGCTCCGTAGGTCATAACCGTAGGGTAGGATATAATTTCCCTTTATTATAATTCCGGACACAATTCCTGAGTAGTCTGTGCACAATTCACACAGCATAATCTAGCTCCAAGGTACTCGTATGCAGAGCTTTTAGGATATTATTGTTCTATGGCAGAGCTTGTGTTATAGACAATACCACCAATAAACCTGATGGCTTGGACCGCGGACAGACAGATACGTGAAACTTTGTCTTAAACGGGGGCAGGACTTGGAATATCGGTATTTTCAAGTACCGGTACGTTTGACCTTGACTTGGTATCGATACCATCATTGGTACCTATCGATAAAAAATTTACGGGTACTTTTTTAGTAGTGATAATCGTAAGTATCGGTATAATTAAAGATATTATGCGCGTAAAGTATCGATACCAACAAAGTTGGCAAGCACAAGCGCGCGCCCGCCCCTCCCCGGTAAGTACGCTAGCTTTGGAGAGCTGCCCAGATATATTTTCATTTCGATACATTCAAGTATCGAGCCAAAAGTACCGGTACTTAAAGCGGTTCTCACCACGTTGGCATTTACACACTGCACACATTGCACATTACCGCTATAGTACCGGTATTATTCGTACTGGTAGCAAGCCCTAGTTATGGGTACTAGATGACTGATATCTACCTATCTATATAATACCATATATTACAGAGATAGATATTTATTATTATACATAGAAAACCACCAGAACATATAATATCTGCAGATCGTACACACAATTGTTCGAGGCGGGAATCGAACCCGCAACCTCCCCCGTCGCAGGCGGTCCTTCGCCCACCGCGACACAGAGGTGAAAGGGTCTATTGTATTGTATATCATTTATTTTCTACAAACTTCCAATAATTTATCTAGCAGATACACAGTTTTACGCACATGTAAACATTTATATGTCTCTCGTTTCTAAAGATAAAGCAACAGTAGGTAAATAAGATACTTTTTGTACTTTTGATTCGTTCATTTTTTTGTATGAATGAAAATGAAGTTTTATTATTTCTTTAGGCTTACAAATAAGCACTTAGACAGGTCATATTTTATACTATTCATTATTATCAAATAACATTATTTTAATGTTCACTTGTCCACCAGTGGAAGAAGTAAAAAAGAAACCACTAGTATGTTCATAACTTATGTGTCTAGTACAATTGATTTGCTTATCTGTAAGTTGGTAGATTTGGAGTTGGAGCAAAACTCGTTCCTTCCAAGCTTTTTTATCTTCTAGATAATCTGAAAAAAAAGCTTATTACAAAATATTGTAATAAACCTTTTTACAAAGAATATATTTCACAATTTTTTTATTTTTATATTTTGATAATTTTTGCAACTCACTTGGGAGTTTTGTTGTAGTAGCGTATAATTTGCCCTTTAATAAATACACTTATCTTATGTACCTAGTCTAGTTGTGGGCACAGCGAATTTATTCTTATTTCTAGTATTTACATTATGTATATTGACATGGTACTGTCATTATGTTTATAAAATATTTTGTCTAACAAAATAAAACATAATCTACACCCTCAGTAAGATTTAAAGAAGTTAATTTTTGTTCAAAATCTCCATTAGTAAGATCTAACTTCACACATATTATTAATGGTAACTTGGCTTCAGTGTAATTTACTACTGGAACTTTAGCAAGCACTGTTCTCTTGATTGGACAGTATAGCTCAATTGTACGACCTATTTTTTTCTCATCAACATCACAGAATGCTCTAACTTTTTCTACATTTTGAGAGCTTAAAGCTCTGACTAATTTTCGTCCTGATTTCCCAGCGTTCCAGATTGTGAACTTACTCCACTGAGATAGTACATATTTCTCAAGCCTTTTAAGTTGAATTTGCCAAATACATTCTCTTGATATAGAAAATGTTGTAGCACCTTCATGGTATGTGTATATCACTAATTCTTCATCCACTCTGTGCAACTCTCCACCCCTGTCTATGTGTTCATAGAAAAAAAGCAGATCTTCTGGGGTTCCTCGACCAGATTCATTAAAACCTCCAACATTTTCATGAATAGATCTGTGACAAAACCAAGTTGGCATAAGTAATGTAGGCCCATTGGAAGTGTATATTTGTAATTTTAATTGTCTAGGTGTTAGGTTATTAGCCCATTTTATAAATCTCGCAGTTGAGTTAGGAGGGTTTCGGACCACTTTGCTGCCAACTAATGTATTTGTATTGCAACTTGCTATTCTCCACTGTAGTAGGAGTCTATCTGGGTGCATCACATCATCAATATCTTGAAAGCAGAGATATGTTCCAGTGCTGTTAGCCACAGCACCGTTTTTAGCTGCACCTACACCTTTGCATTCAATTGCATTTATTATTACAAAGGAAACATCTCTATCAGTAAAATATTTTGACCATGTTTCCAGTTTTATTTTAGTATCATCAGTACTTCCATCATTGTAGACAACTATTTCAAGACTTACTGGTGTACTCTCGACAGTCAGAACTGATTGAGCTGCTATTGATTTCATGCAAAAATCAATCCAATTCTCTCCGTTATATACTGGAATAATTATAGAAATATCCTTCATTTTGTATTGTCTTTCATGTATTGAAAATCTACATAAAATTAAATAAACCAAACGCGAAAACCAAATAAATTGTTATGTTTTGATTGATTGAAATGAAAATCAATCCATCCATATCCATCCATCCAAGTAGGGAGGGATGCCTAAAAAAAATATCGGTAAAGGTCATAGTAACGACATAATATTTGAGATCTTATTCATCGATTAAATTAGTCGATATTTTTAAGAGTCGATTTTCTATATTTATTTCAGGGTGTCAAATTCATATCATTATCGATATTCTCTTACTGTTACTACAATTATCTATTTCGCGTTACTAATTTAGTGTGGCAGATTGTTCATCGATATTGATAAATTTGAACAAGGGGCATTAGGACGTGTCCCAAGTTATTTGGTTTTCCTTTCTTCTTCTTCTTGTGGTCAAATATCATATCCCAGTAGCCTACATTCCGTCACTTGAGTTTTTTTAGTTATTTTGTTACCTACCTATGGTTAAAAAGGTCTTTTCGGTTTGCGTGACCATCTCAATAACATAGAGAGCTGCAGAAATGGGTCGACTCGTGGCGTCAGCTGATGATGATGATTATGGGAAAAAATGTCAGTATATCTACATATCGATATGTTTTACTACGCATTTATATATACTTATAATAAATATCGATACGATTCGATATATTTTTTCATTTGCCCATCCCTAAGTCCAAAGTGGTTTTTAATTTCAACTTCTTATGATTGGCTCTGCGTCTGGTTGACACAATAATTATCGTTTTTGCTAGTAGATTAGCTATTAGGAACCCGAAGAACTTGCCGCGAACACCCATTTAAATTTTATTACGGGATTTTGCGGTAAATCTACGATCTACGATGTCTACGATTATTCATAACCTACGTACGAGTCTGGCAACACTAGTCATGTCAGTCAAGTCAAGTCACTAGTCAGTCAGTCAGACGTCAGTCAGTCAGTCGCGCACAGCCATACGAAAGGGCGCACGAAAAACTAAACTTGCAAGACGCATGATCAAAAAAATATTACCTTAGCAGCGCGATGAAGTGAATATTGATTAGAAATACAGAACACCTCTAAACCAAAATGAATAAAATGTTTTCAGTCATCATTTGATTTTTATATAAATCAAAATGCACGGCAAGGCTGTTTTGTGTTTTGCAACCCTATGTTTTTACGGTGAGATGAGCAGAATACGTACTCGGTGAACTATGGCATTCGCCGAAGGATTTACCTTAATGTCAGATTCTATTTCAGGGACAGCAGCGCAAGGGGATTGTATTGACCTACGCGGTAGATCAGTGGCCCATGGCATGCACTATGCGCCAGGGCCAGACACCTGTACCTTGTGCGTGTGTGATATGGGCCAGCCGAAGATCTGCAAAGCAGTCCTCTGTTCCCCACCTAAGGCAAGTCTATTCAATATTTGGATACTTATAAAAATGAATAAGCAGTATCATGTAGAATGAAAAAGGTTTAATTACTTAAGTATTTTCTATTTTTTTGTTTTTAGTGATTTATTTTTATTATGTGCATAATGTAACGACTTAGTTGTCAATGACTGTAATGTTACATTTATGATTATTTACAATAAACAAACAACAATTGTTTCCCTTGCACTTCAATAGGCAAGTTTCCTATAATTGAAATAGGCAGTCATCTATGGAAAGGTCAACATGAATGACCTTTTATACAGTGTATCTAATGATGGGGAAACACTAATTCACAGGTAGCAGTCATTGTCTTATGGATACCATTACGCAGTAAAATTTTACAAAAAACCATACATTAAACCTCTCGTAAAGCTGAGTAATAGAAGAGGTCTTAAGTAGGCTTTGATATATCTAATTAAAAAGCAAGAATAGATTCAAATAACATTTTTATTTGATGGAGCTGGGCATCTAAATATTATACCAGCACAACATTTGTCACATGGTCAATGTGGGGTAGGTGGAACCAAGTGCAATAGCTTAGTGGCTTTTTTAACCCTGAAATTCATCTATTTTTATAATGTTTTTAAGTTATTTTAATATTCCTTTTTTTTTCAGAAATTTAGACTACTATGCACTGTAACTTTATTTGTATGAAATTACATGGAATATTTTTTTTATTAGGTATATATTTTCAGTAATTTCATGTACCAATACATTAAATCTCCATATATTTAACTTCAAAGCCTCTTCTTTATTCCCACGATGATCTATTGTTACTGCACTGTTTTATGTTAACTAGATACTCTCATCTTTGTATAAGGTTTTTAGTGGTTTGTTTGTTCAATAGCCAAGTTGTTTTATAATACAAATTAAGTATTATGTTTATGATAAAATTTCCACTTAAATATCTTGTTAAGTATTCAAAAACAGAAACTTATATAGTTATAGTCCAGTAATTATAGCCATAATATTGCATGAAACTTATAATGAGAGTCAGCTGGAAACTCGCATACCTATCATAGCCTTCATTTTGGTGCTAAAAACATTGTCACAAGTCTCATAAAATATCATGTTTGTGTCATAAGTCATTCAGGGTCAAATGGCACAGAAATTGGTTTTTCACAATTATCTAGGTTTCTATAGCTCCAATAATGTTGTGATTGTATTATTAACTTGTGGAGCATAATATTTGCTACAAATATTGATCCTTACAACTGTTACGATCAATAATTGTGCTCAACTGTTTTTAAAATAGACAACAGAGAGCAATTTAATACTTGAAGTCACAATTGTTGCATGCCCCTTGTTTCTTCATGACAATGTCTGCAAATCACTAAATAGTATTAAACAAAGTCGCTTCGCGCTGTCTGTCTGTCCCTATGTATGCTTAGATCTTTAAAACTACGCAACTGATTTTGATGCGGTTTTTTTTAATAGGTAGTGATTCAAGAGGAAGGTTTATAAATTATTTGACACATAGATTTCCACACGGGCGAAGCCGCGGGGCGCAGCTAGTTAAAAATAAATTAAACCTTATTGACCTTTTTCTGGAGTCTGTATTACTATTGTTTGTTGTGTTTTTATCCAGATTCAATTGATACCTTATAATCATCAATTCAATTGTTACTGGAACAATAAGTTGAATAAAGTACATGGCCCAAGTCTGTGGCTTTGCTAAACTGGTTTATACCTAGGTATTGTAGCTAAACACTCATGTGTGAATTCTATTAACTAACTTAACCAGTGTGTGAGTAACTTACTTAGTGTGTGTACAAACTATGCATTTTTTATTAATTTATTGTGACTTCTAAATGTATTTGTTCTTTATAATAGGCCATTTAAATACATTGACCTTTTTGTAAGATGACATCAAAATTAAACATCAAAGTTGCTTAACCCATTCAGCTCCGGCAACGCACTCCTCGCGTTTTACACATTTTTTGGTTTGTGCCAGCAACGCGCCATATGCGTTGCTGGCTATCTGTGCTTCGAATTTTTTAAGTATAGTAATTTTTTAAGTTTTTTTTTGAGTAATTTATTATTTAAAACCCAAAAAAAAAACAAAAAAAGGAGTGGGTCATAATGAAAAGAAATAAAAAACTTGAGGCATCGAATGGGTTAATATCAGATGAATTTTTGGTGAACACCAGCCTTAATGTTAGGTTTAATATTGGCTCAATGATGTCAAGAGATGGCTTCTGGCCATTGATAAATAATCTACCCTTCGCTATCCTATAATGTATAATAAAAATATCTTTATGGGTTAATAAATATTTTTAAACTTACGCGATCTGAACACATAATTATAAGTATTATCGTCATTACGTCATCCCGTGACCACGACAGTGTGTAAACCTGTTGAAATGTCGGGAAAAATAGGTAAATAAACGCGATAAATACCAGTTGTATCCATACTTATCTTTATGAGTTATTTTAATTTTCAATATGAGTGAGTTTCTAAAATAAAATTAGGGTTGTTTTTCTTCACTGATTGAATACCAACCACCAATGTGCTTGCTTACAAGCATAATTCGAAGCTACAAGCGTAAGCACAAAATAATAATAAAGGCTTAATATCTTGCAACATGATATGTCTTATTAAATGATTCTTCAAACTTTTATAGGTTGACCTTTATTTCTTAGATAGTAGGTACTACTATAAATAAGTACCATTATTATTTCATTTATTATGTATTATGTGTGGATTGTCCATATTATTATTATTATTATGTGAGCACCAATTGCTGGGTATGGTCTTATTATTGTATCTTCGATTCCGCCATTCTATATTGTGCCACCATCCCGGAACTGTTTTCCGGTTATACAAAAATAGCATTTTATGGATAAAACTGTATGATAAAAGTCATTATAGATTAAAAATTTAAACAATCTCCATTTACTCCACCTCCAGGATTGCCACTCATTCCGAGTGGGTGCAACATGCTGCGAGTTTATCTGCCTCGATGACGTAGTGAAGCCAGCTGATGGGGGGGACACCAATCTGCGGGTAGCGGCAGGTAGTTTGGTGCTCATAGTGCTGTTGACTATCGCCCTGGTCGTCTACAGAGTTCGCAGGCAGAAGCGTAGACGCAACACACATGCTGATGACCAGAGGAGCTTAACCAGTGTTGGGTGAGTTCCGCATCATTTGTTGGGTTCCCAGCTGTAACACTGCTGTTGACTATCGCCCTGGTCGTCTACAGAGTTCGCAAGCAGAATCTTAGACTCAACACGCATGCTGACGACCAGAGGAGCTTGACCAGTGTTGTGTGAGTTCCGCATCATTTGTTGAGTTCTCAGCTGTAATACTGCTGTTGCGAATCGCCTGGTCGTCTACAGAGTTCCCAGCAGAATCGAAGACTCAACACGCATGCTGACGACCAGAGGAGCATGACCAGTGTTAGGTGAGTCATGCTTCATTTATTAGTTCCTTCTTTATGAGCCTAGTTTCTTTGATTTATTCATTAAATCATTATTTTATAACTCAACAAAACGATCCAACTTTTAAAGTTCGAAATTTTAAACTGTGAGATGACCTTGTGATGCTTATTTTAAGAAAATCGATAGATTTTTATAGCTCCATCAGATCTCAGTTGATAGCTTCATTGCTTGATCTATTTCTTATTTATTTTTACGTATAACCTTGCAAAGCACTCTCTCATCTATTGTATTAAATATATAAATAGAATAAAAGAATAAATCTTTGGCTGAAGCATTCTTGAAACTATGAAGAAATATGGTTTTTTCAGGGTCAGATAGGACAAGGATAAACGGTTCAGTGAAGTAACTACTCTGTTGCATAATTGCAGTACCTAACCTAATTGAACTACGTGATTTAGAGACTTGACGACCTCTGTGACGCGGCGGGCGCAAAGGTCCGATGCAGGAGGTTGCGGGTTCAGGGTGTTCTGGATGTTATCTATGTAGAATATAAAATATCGATGAGGTGTATTGTATTAAGTATAACAGTTATCGACAATGCTAGATAGGCTAGATAATGCTGTGTAAATTATCCAAAAAATATTATTATTTCTTACGTTTTTATAGTGTAACCTAGTTGAGTTTGGAGTTTTCTTAAGCGCTGCTGCCTGTCCCCGGTGGATATCCATTGGTCGCCGTAACAGTCCTATGGAACAAATGAGAGTTACTGCATTGTACGACACCCGCGGGAAGAGTTGGGGGTGGTGCAAATTCTAAGTCGGTGGCACCACATGGCCGATTAGCCCCTGACTAGACATTTAAATCTGAATTTAAAGATGATATTTATGTATTATGGTAATATAAGTAGTTCTACATCTAATCATCCATCCAAGCAAACATACGATTTTGCGTCATCATCCTCAGGATTTTTTTGTTACCTATCGATTCAGCTTTTAGTACTATCCGCGCGTTGACGAAGCGAAGTGCGACGGAATCTTGTCAAGGTAAATTTCCGACTGCGCTTGCTCCCGTCACTTCAGTTTTATTTGAGGATACAGGCGACTGGGCCCATACATAACTGGGACCGCGGTCCCAGTTACCTGATCACTATTTACTTTATTGGCACACAAAACTGAAAACAATCGAATTTTGACAATTCAGTAAAAATTATAACTAGAGTTCTTATACTAGATGCATTTCCTAAACGTGCATGCACAGCATGATTTAACAAAAGAGCAGTCAAAGCAACCATAATAAGATTTAACAAAAAGTAGTTAAAACATTGAAATATAAATAGGTAGATGAAATGGACGCCTCCCATTCTGATCGCGCACGGGTTATACCATTACAGGCTATGCTAGTCTACTACTGGACATAACCTCCCGTGATAAGCGTTTTAATGTGGTATATCAGTTGTTATAACGTGTTTTATACAATTCCAGATACATAAGCGGCAGCATGGCATACATTGGAGGTCAATGTGAAACGGCTCTTGGCGTGTGGAAGCCCCATGGTAACTACCTACCTCGTGGGGAAGCCCCGCCGCCTTACGAAGAAGTCATAGGACAAATGGACACCATGAGGTATGAAACACAAAATGATTATGAATATTATGTATGTTTCTTTATAGTAATATTAGGCTTGGTAGTTTATAAAAATTTAGCAGTATACTTAAGTGAACCCGTTGCTGATGATAAAATGGGTAGTTTTTACTTTTCTCTATTTATTGCTCTGTTTTCTTTTGTAGAGTATATGGCGGTAAGATCAGGAATCTAGGGTATTATAGTTTGACCGAAACCGCTGTACCGCGCCTGAGGTATGCGAGCGGCGAGACGGGGGTGAAATATCGGCCGCTCCGATCCATCAGTCTGCCGTCAACGCGTACTCTTGCTCTTATTTCCTCGTCCCCCACCTCGCCGCACTTTCCTAAGGAGCGGTACAGCGGTTTCGGTCAAACTATGAAAATAATCCGAATCGACGGACTAATAATTCGGCCATAGATCCTGCTTTAGCAATTACCGAAAATCTACTAAGCCTATTCAAAACTACGGCTTATGTTATTAATAAATTTTAATGGTTTCAAAAGTGAGGGAAAATCCAGACCGAAATTCAAATTCCTTTATGTCTTTCAGTTTACAAAATAAGCACTCAGAAAAATTAAATTTAATATTCAAAATTATTATCAAATAAGAAAAATGGTGTTTTTTATTTTCTGTCCACTTCAATCTTTTGTCCACAAGTGGAAGAAGTGAAAAAGATACTAACTAGTACATCATACATCAATTAAGTGTATAATACATGTATGTTTTGCTTGTCTTAAAAATATTATAGTAATTGTTTACAATAACATAACCAGTTACAGTCGTTTTTAGTGGTCTATACGTATTATGTATTGACTAATAATAAATCTATGATTTTAGAATAGTAAACGAGGGCCAGCCATACCACCGCACGTTTCCAGCTAACGTGGACGCCATGGTGAGGCCTGAGGACAATGTATACAGCGCCCACGGTTACGCCAATATACCAAGACCTTTGCAACAGGTATTTACTAAATTTTCTATATAAAGGGCTCTTACACTGGCAGTTAGGCTAGCGGGGTAGCGATTTGATTCAAGCCAACCCGCAACGCAATAAATTTTAGCTTGAGTACCTACTTGTTCTCCGAGACTTATGCCCGTATTATGAAAGCTTGCTCAGTCATCGATCTATCCTTGAGTAACACCTCTCTATGGAATATTGCGAAAAGTATAGTTCATAGGAGGCTACGACGAATTAAAATAGGCTTATACCCAATAAGTGGGAAAAATCTAAAACAATTAATCATTGCTATATCAGATTACTGAGCGTGGCATATTATCAACCAGTTCGACGACCGATGTGGCGCGGTGGGTGAAGGTCCGCCTGCGACGCAGGAGGTTGCGGGTTCGATTCCCGCCTCGGAACAATTGTGTGTACGATCTGCAGATACAGACAGATTGTTCCGGGTGTTCTGGTTGTTTTCTATGTATAATAAAAAAAATCTATCTATGTAATGTATTGTATTATGTATATCAGTTATGTAGTACCCATAACACAAGCTCTGCTTACCATGGGGCTAGATAATGCTGTGTGAATTGTCCAGCATTATTTATTTATTTTATTATCGTTAGAGTGTAGGCTTCATTTTGATCAGAGTGACATTTGAACAGTAAGGAATCTGCGTCAATTGCTAAGCGCAGCTTAGTTATGTGGGTTTGTCGGACTTGACGGCCCATTTAACCCTATGCCGGGCCGGCCTAGGTCTTGCCCCGAATCTCCTTCAGAGCGCACCTTTTCTTTCTTGTCTTGCAGTTGACAGGTTGCTCACCTGATGAATGCCTATGCCCAGTAGTAGGGGCTAAATAGAATACTTTAAAATATAACTTCAATGATTGAAATAAAGTGTATTTGCATTTCAGCTCCCGAATCCTAATAACTGTTACGCTGCGCCCCTGCTGCAGCCCATCCATCAGCCAGACATTCTCGCGCAGGTGCAGCATCATCCACTTGCTGCCAATAGTGAGTAGAAGCCATACTTTGCCTCAACCCATTGTCTATCTTTGCAAAAGCTAAAATGCCATTGTCTGACTTATTTTTAAAATATCGTTCGAAGATCCCATACTCTACGAACGACAACACAAGTGGTCATTACACTCTGTAAACTCCGGTCGGTCCTGGCTAAATATAGATTTTTTTCTAACGCTTCCTCGCTAGAGAATTTGTTATTTTCGAGCATTTTACGGGTCCGGTCTAGTACGTCTGTATGTTAAAATCATATTCTGATAGTGATAGCGCGTGGTTGATATTTGCAGTGGCTGGAGTGGGCGTGCGAGCGAGACTAACTGGCTCCCTCGGCGCCATCAGCGGACGGCTGGCCGTGCCGCGCGAGCCCGACCACGAGCGGCCGCACAATGTTCCCGGCTTCTACGCCAACTCACACGCACTGCATACTGCGCTGTAAGTAGTACTCATTAAGTCTAGTTTTCTCTGTACAATGAACTTTCGTCTGATTGACCAGCACTACGCCAACTTAGATGCACTGCATACTGCGCTGTAAGTCCTACCAATACCTTTGTGTAACTAAAGTAATTGTCTACAGGCACCGCACCATTCCCCGCATAAGCACAGCTATAGAGGCCCTCGAATTGGGTGCTTTCCGCCGCGCGGAGCCGGGCGGACTAAACCCGAACATAAGCGAAGTGAGGCGCTCCTTCCACAGAGCGTGCGCCCCTCGTAGAGACACCGGCCGCAGCGTGCCGAGACATCTCGACCTCGCCTCGGCGCCCGACTCGTAAGTAATTCTCGGCTCTCGCGTTGTTAACATAAAAATGCAAAACAGCAGCATCCTGCTGTTGTCAGACCGTCTAATATTGATCCCAAATGACGCAATACGAAATATATTATAATTATAGCATGGCGTCCCACAGCCATGCCACATGGAGGGAAAGTACCTTTAATTATTGTAGATAGAAAATTTTACTGAAAGATGACATCATTTTGATTTACAAAAAAAAAATATACCGCATTCAAAGATTGGTTACGCTAACAGTAGGTTTGCGTTAATTTATATACATATATATCTGTGGGTGACATGACATTGGATGGTTATTACCTATCTAGGTACTTAAAGGGTTGGTTTACTTTTCCTGAAATCGTCATGCAGTCACCCTTGAAGTTTGCTCTGCAACTCCATCCAGGCGCGTGCAACCGACCATTTGCACCTATCCGACGTTCGATGTTGTTGTCGCTTGGCCGCCATTGGAGGTTCGTTTCCGACGCCAGCCGGAACGGTCGTTTCAAAAAGGAATCGTCGCGCTGTATTTTTGTTTCCATATATATCGCCTGTCCAACTAAAATATTGTTGTCGAGAGAATTCATTATGGATCACTCAGTCGCGACCCGCGGGTTTATTATATACATAAACCCGCGGGTCGCGACTGAGTGATCCATCAATCAAGAAATAAACTTTGTGTGTGACCTGGACTTACTGCAGTGAATTGACAGGAGCTGGTTCGCAGACGCCCAGACAAGTAAGCCTTCCCAAAGTATCTGTCGGGGGTTAAGTGTCCAATGTCATCCCATAATTTTTAGATGGCATAGTTTCTGCAAACGAATTAGCACCCCTCTTCGCTGAGGGGACCGCGGCGTCATTATACGCATGGTGTATCATACGCACCAAAGATTTTTGAATAATCGCCTGTCTGAAACGGGAAACGCACACGCCACATTGTAAAAAAAATCACTCCTAATATCACGATACCGATCAAAAGGCTCAATTATTTTTTCCAAGTAACATAGCATCTTCAATAAAAGACAACTAAGACTGTTACTCTGTGTGCGTGTGTGTGTGTGTTGTTGTACACCTGTCAATTTGTTCTTTATACAGGTCAAGTCTCCGTCACGTAAGCTGCGGCCGCAGTCGCGCGCACAGCGAAGACAACGTAGGGGGCGAGGCGTCCCCCCCTCTAGTCCCGCCACCTCTGGCGGCCCCCTCACTGGGGGGGCTGACGGCGCTGCCCCCCTCTCCGGCGTCCAAGCTGGACCCTCCGCCGCCGATCACAGCGCCGCAGAGTACCCTACCGCTTACTGTTGACAAGGTTGGTACCTTATAGCCTTATTATCTCAGCGAGCTTGCTGCGCAATTGCCTCGCAAATCGCTAGTTGCGAGGCAATTGCGCAAACAGCTCGCCGCGATTAGCGCCATCGACGCTATTTTTATTCCATACTCGTTTGCAGAATTGACCGAACTCAGAACAGTTACTGCGTGATAAAATCCCTAAAACTGACCATCACATAGTACTTACTCTAATTAGAACTCGAGAGAAAGTGCGATTCTGCGTGTAATCGGTCACTTTCTCCCCTCGGTGTATGTACAATATACATAGGTACTTATATTTAATGTCGTAGAAATATATCTCGTTATAATAACGTTCGTATATTGTCGCCAGCCGTCATGCGTATGCAGTTACGATTGCGAAGAAGGGTCGAGTTCTGCGCCGCCCGCCGACGATCCAGACGACTACCGCAGCGAGTGCGAGAATTGCAAGTCTGCCTCCAGTTCCAGGTAATTACCATTTCAAAACCATTTTTTTTTTTAAATTTATTAATGACATTCCTATAGTACACAATGCGCCCACCGTTACACAGCAAGGCGAGCGAAGCTAGCCGCGCATCGTTTTCGATAAACTCGACAGTGCACATTACAAAACAGATGTCCATTTCCGAATTTAAGATGGCTGACATCTCTCTATCGCAGTTTGTACTCGCTTTGAGACGGGTACCCTCATAATTATGGGTATCGTTTTCGATCAACTCGACAGTGTATCATACGAAAAAGATGTCCATTTCCAAATCCAAGATGCCTGAAATTTTTTCATGGCAAAATTTTCTCATGGATATCGATTTCTAACAAATCGAAGGTGTAGGTTACGAAAAGGGGGTCGTTATTAAAAAATAACTGTTACACATAACCGCCGCGAGCTGCTTGCAGATCGCAGGACGCCTAGTGTAGGACGCCCATCGACCACGCGGGATAACGACCTGCGAACGAATGCTGCAAGGCTACCACTCTATTTAACTTACGCGTTATCAGCGTTATTACGCTAATTTTAGAGCGAATAACGCGTGTTAAGGCGCATTTTAACATGAATAACGCGTGAAAAATCGTTATTCACGCATATAACGTGTGAGTTAAATAGCGTGGTATCCTTGCAAGTGGATGCTGGATACGTAAAACTGAAGACAGGGCGCTATGGGGCTCATTTGGGGAGGCCTGTGTCCAGCAGTCGACTAACATAGGCTGATGATAAAACTGTGTGTGTATTCATTCCAGGTGGGTGTTAGAGGAAGGCTGGGTCGACGAGGCGGAGGAAGGAACGCAGACGCTGCAGCGCCGCGCGCCGCCGCCACCCGCGCCCGCGCCGGCCACTGCCACTCTACCGCAGCCCGTCACTAAGCAGGCGTGAGTACCTATACCTACCAGACGGATGTTCGTCACGTCACTTGTACGGGCTCTAACGGAAGACCAGCGCTCGCTAAGTCTCTTACGGAGCTTAACCAGTATTATGATAAATAAATAGATAAATAATACTTTTATTTGACACACACCGCAGCACATACATTTAAAAAGTAGGGATTTAAAAATTGTGCTGTGCTGCAGCCTGCCAAAAAGGTAATAGCGAAAAGCTTTGCTCTAAAAGCAAAACACAGATTTTCAGTATTACCTTTTGAGGCGACCAGAAGAACGAAACACTGACAAAATAAATGATGTGCGTTTGTAAAATATTTTTGAATACAATCGAATGAATGACTGCGCAGTGTGATTATGCTTAGAGCCTTTTTATAACAACTCTATACATGTACCTATTCTATAAGTGTTTATTTGTTAATTTATCGTTACAAATAAATGTTTTTCTATTCTAATCTATAGATGGTGTTAAAGTCCATGAGTAGGAATGAGTATATATATAAAGTCGAGGTTTTAACCCAATAAAATTTGGGCATGTGATATTGCATGCTACACACCAAAAATGGAAGAAAGTCAACGGAGTGACTCTTTTGCTCTTTACTTTGGGGCATGATAGCCCCTGTAAAGCTTTGAGCTACATTCGTATTCGAAATGTAAGAAACCTTTTTTACCTTATTTATTTATAATATTTTATAACATACAAGCACACAGATCCCTGACCACGATCAGATCAGATTGGCGGTCTTATTATTTTATTGTACAATACAATATAACTTTATTGCACCATCAATACAAAAAAAAAAAAAAAAAAAAACTAAAGGATCTTAATACTAATTATAACTAGTGGCACAATTGTAACTTATTTTTAAGTTTTTATTGTACACAGTTTCCTCTATGAAAGTGCAATAAATTATTTCCTATCTTTCTATTTATCTAACTAACTTTTTTCGCAGCCGCAACGCCATGGGCCCTCCGTCTAACTGGGAGAACTGGTTCAATACTATTCCTGACTCGGATTCCGAATCGGAAGAAGAATAACTAGTGATACTCTGAACAAAGAAGCTGCTGCCAGGTGCAACCGGTTACTTATTATTTTGTTCATGTACAACCGATGACAAAACCATCAACCAGTTATTATATTTTAGCATGATCAGGATGAGTTGAAATCCTAAAAAAATACACTTTTTTCGGTGACTTTACTCAACGCATTAATATTTAAACTAATTTCAATGGAAACAAAGAACTCTCACTGTAGTTGTAGGAAGAAAAAGTAAAAAATGATGGTATCGTATTAATAATATTAATTTTACGATAAGAATGCAACTCACACCCTATGATTCATGGTGTTAGTTAATGAACGACTCAGACAGCGATATATTTTGGATAGTAAAGACATGTCTTAAAAAATGTAATTCTGGACAATACATCGACATAAATCATCATTTGGTCCCGAAATAAGAATACATTTACATAGTACTCCAATTTACAGTACCGTTTTATCGTCTATCGTATCGTATACCTACGTTTTATTCGGCGAAGGCGGATGTCGTATGAGCGAGTACATCGGACACAAGACAAGATTCCGGATCCAGTTAAAAATATCTTTTCGACAAAATATTCAGGAGCCGTTTTATCAGATGCTGCGCGGGGTGGCACGGTTATCTCCAGTTACAACGGATCCGTTGTAACTGGCAAATACGGAATATCTGTGTGAAAGAACACTAATCATCGCAATCCATCACATAGCTTGTGCGATGGATTCCAAATGACTGATGTAAAAAATGCATGTACCTCGGTTATTCAAACATTCTCGAATCTCGACTTGACGTTGACAAACGGGTCGTTAATTATAGTGAAGAACAGCGCACTAATAACCGCCTGCTACCATTTAAGGCTAAGAGGTAATAGCCACCACAAAAGATGATAATCATTAACGAATTATGAATAATAAATAACACCTATTTATTATTACTAAAATAATAAAAGACACCTAATAGACCGGGGCGCTATCATCCGAGATCATATAATAAGAAACAGAATAATACAAACGCTGGACTATGTATGTACACACTTAAAATTAGCGACCACGTCTCGGATTCTAGCTTAAATTGATGGTTATGATTACTCTTGTCATCAATATTTGAAGGAAATGAAAGATCTATGTGTTTGAGTAACTACACTGCCTCTATAGATATTATTTTATGTTATAATTATTTAGTAAAAAAATCAATTTGAATGTAAGCATTTTATTGTGAGTAACGAGTGATATTTTACCAAACAATCCATTTTACAATTGTTTATTTTTTGTTTTACACATTCAATGTGATTTTATTGTTGGTTTCTCTAATCTGAATCATGAATATTTTATACCAAAGGTAATTTTTTATGTTTTAGTGATGTCTTTATTTACTTGTTTATTTTTATTTAATTATTATTACGATTAGGCTTATTTTATATAATATATTATCATTTAATTACTATTGTATTCAAATGCATAATGTAGATAGGTAGGTATATGTCAAGATTTTATTAATTATTCTCGAAAGCTAGATATTAGTGTTGATGTTAAAAAAATCTAAAGTAAAGCCGTTGCTCTCTAGTGATAAATCGGATGAAAAATCAAGTGCCAATGAATTGATACAAAGAAAAGAGCAGTGTGTGTAGCTAATTTCTATTAAAAAGCTTGCGCAGAGTACGATAATAGGAACTCTATTGGACTTCTTTTGTCCGATCTATAAAAGAGATGGTTCAGAACTGAGTCATATAACACACACGACGGAGTAAAAGCCTTCGTTACTTGTGTACAATAAAAACGCGGACAAAAGTAAGTACCCCCTGCGCAGGTTTTCATAGTATTGTTACACTTATTATAACCTACGAATATTGAATGTTTCTATCATGGTTGGTTCTTTAGGCATTTAGAATTACAAAATATCAAATTTGAACTGTAAAATAAGTATGTCTAATAGCTATTCATATGTAAAAACTGTTATAAAACTGTATGTTGATCTATAAAGTAACCAGACTTAGAAAAAAAAAATTACAAATTGTACTCTTAATGGCCGCTATACATAAGCAGGTATCCTGGGTCTGAATTCCACTAAATTAATCGCTTTACTAATGCTTCACCATCAATGATATCATCTCATAATGAAACATATTGGCATTTTTCCTATGATGAAAGAAACTCTAGATAGGGGGACGCCTGTCAAAATTCGTTGTTTATTATTGTTTATTATAAATCATATATGTAACATTATAGCAATTTAAAACTAAGTCGTTACATAATGCACATAATAAAAATCACAACAAGACAGACAAAGAAAATACATAGTAAAAAAAAAATTAAACAGAATTAACACAAACAAAGGGAATCAAATAAAATCACATAATTAAAATAATCTGGCCCAAAAAATAATTCACAAAACAAGTAAAATACAAATTTAAAAATAATACTTAAAACATATGTACAAAGCTAATATTACACAAAAAAGTACAGGGTTGTATTATTATTATCAAATAATAATAAAAAAACAGAAAATACCAATAGTCTCCTATGGAAAACAACCAGAACACCCGGAACAAATATCTGCAGATCGTACACACAATTGTTCCGAGGAGGGAATCGAACCCGCAACCTCCTGCGTCGCAGGCGGACCTTCGCCCACCGCGCCACATCGGTCGTCAAATACAGCAATACAGAATACAAGTAGGTAAATGTATCGGTATACAGTTAGAGTTGATAACTATGTATTTACAGTTTGACTTCTTCTCAGATTCAACATTGACACTCTTGACCTTGTCAAGGTTGAAACCATTATATCAATCTGTCGTCCGTGCCAATACACCGCACGCACTATCTAGAGTTTCTTTCATCTATGGACGATTCTCCGACGATACTATGGTCATAGTAAAGCTATTGGTTTGCAGAATTTGATCCCTGTACTAACATATTTGGCCTCTTACGCGTAGACAGATATATTTTTGGCTAAGACACGTGCAAGAATTTTCCGTACAAAGAATTAATTAAGTTTAAAATACTTCCCTTCCCAGTGCGCTCAGTGTTTATATCTCGCACATCTTAACCTCCTCAACAGCTTATATTGTTCCACTGCTGGACGCTGTCCTCCCCCTTTTAAGCGGTCGGTGGCATTGTCGAACGCAAATTTCGACGTGAGTTAAACCTACATTGCAATATAATGTGGGCTTAACTCACATAAATGTATATTTAGCATAATTAAAAAAAACCTTTGTATTTCTCAGGCTGGTTTTAAACTAGCCTTTTAAAAAGCCGTAGTTTCAAATTAACCGCACATGCTCACGATTCTACAGCAATTGAAAAGATATTGTAGGAAACAAAAGGCCATTTCTTTGATTTAAATTTGCCACGAATCCGGTTATACGATAGATTACTATCAGTTTGTTTGAGGAAGTATTTTTCATAGTCTGACATTTCAGGGTTAATATGTAGACGCATAAAATGTTTATAAGTACATTTCTGATTCGTCGAATTTCAAGCAAGAATGAAAATACAATGTAATATGTTAATATTATAATATAATTGTAGGTAGGTATAGTTATTTCACTCTCTTATTTGCTGGTTGGTAGTTCGACTGACAATCAAATAAATGTCTTAATTAATAGCTCCAAAATAAAAAAAACAAAGCCCAAGGCATCACTTTTCACTCGTAGGCATAACAACACTTTAAATTTAAAAAAAAAAAAAAAACTTTATTGCATTAAAAGTGCATGACACTTATTTAGGGCTCTCATTACCAATATAAGTGATTCTGAGAATAACTTGTGGTTTGGTAGTGAGTGAATTTTTTTTTCTTATTTATTGTTATTACCACGTGTTTTTTTATTCGTAAAAAGTCAAAAACATTTTTTATACTGATTTAAATACTTTTTCATGGAAAAATCATATATAGAATAAATCTTTGTTACATACTAATACTAATCTTGGCTCAATAAAATCGAAACGTTCGTAAGTTCCCATATTTTTCGAGACGACAGATTCGCATCTCTCTCTGTCAGAAGGGTCTATGAAATCTCTAATTTAGTCTTCATTCAATCATCTGTCAACAAGAAGGTAACTTCATAGTCGTGCACCAAACAGAAAAAAAGAGAGTGGACGGGATATAGATTGTTTGAATTTGATGTAGTGTTGTCTCTCTTCCTTGCATTCTGACAATGAAACGAATATCTAGGCTTTTTGTAAAAACTTGTCATAAAAATATTGGTGAGAATAACTTTTCTTTACGCTTTTTGATTCTTATTCGGAAAATCAAACATAAGTACTTACTATTTTATTATTTTCGTCTATTTTAAGTATATTTTTCTTGTTTCTAGAATTAGGTGTAAGTGTTTCGTTTATCAATGTTGACGTTATTTGTAAGTCATAACTACTTAAGTATTTTAGATCGAATACGAAACAGTTTTCATTGTAATATTCTCACTAAAGATTTACTTACAATAAGCTATGTTTAATACCGGAAACAGATATGTAAGTATTTGTTTCTGTAGCAATGTGGCAACACTTGCGTATTAACTGAGCCTTAGCTGCGTGAAGAATAGGTATTGCGAAAATTGTTTCCTCTGTGTTTCCACCGTTATCCTAAGCATTCCAGAATATTCAAAGAAAAATAATCGTTATGTAGTCTCGGGAAATGTGATTTTAGACTGCGTGTAGACACGATGTAGATATCAGTATTATAGACATTTCCGAACCAAGTATCTACGTTCAAATTAATAAATAATTAAATTAAACGAGTTTAACTTGAATAATTTGTTTTATTTTCAACGTTTTAACAAGTTAGGTAAGCGAATACAGAGTTGTTGTTCTGAAGCTTAATAGCATCTTAATAGTTTAACATTATGTAAGTTATTTGAAATTTGTACATAAAAATTGTGCAAGGTAATCTTATGGCAGTGGGATTCACATAGCTTACGTTATGGCATAATATATATGTATATCTCATTTAAAAAAATGAGAGATTTTTTTTTTTGATAATTATTAAAATATTCTTGCTAAGTTAGACAGCACTATAAACACCATAAACCTTGAAGCATGATGGGCATTGGCCGAGTCGGGTATTTTAGGATCCGGAATCCATGGTGTACATTGTCTGTAGCCGATCTCCTGAAACATAAAAAGGAAGTTACCGTTTAATCTTCGCTCGGAAAATCAAGAAAAAAGTCTTGAAAAATGGAAAAATGGGGAATCTTTTAAGTAAGGGGGCCAATCTAACAGGTTTGTTTGTCAAACTAGGCAGGCTTAGATGTCAGTAGATACTATCCGTGGTAAAAAACTCGAATTAGACATAGACAGAAGACGGGCATTGGCCTAGGAGTGGCAAAATAATTTGAGAAGCCCGGTAGTAATAAGTGAAATTACCTAGGTGGTAGGTACCTATAGTGAAAGGGTCTTTATCATTTTATTCCGTCTGTAGGCTTGGAGCATTTTAATGCTCTAAGTCTAGGTCTCACCAAAGTCATCGAGACGTCCGTCGTCGAATAACTCGGGAGTTCTTTTCTACGGAATGTACCATGTACGAGTACGTACAGTCGTACATACTTGTTGTCTAGACAAGACTAGAGCCCGCAAGAATCGCCGTCGTAGGCTCTAGTCTGAGACGATTATACAATGTAGGTACAGTGATCAAGCAATACCTTCTGATGTATTTACGAGAGTTACCCGTCAGGGGGTATTAGGCCCTTTAGAACCCGTCAGAGGGGTCTGTTAACTGTACACACTCCTATCTTGGGATATCGCTCCGAGAAGGTTTAGGTACCTACTGCCTGTCGGCACTATAATAATATCGAGCATGGGGTAGCAAACAACTAACTTGTGAATAGTTATGAGGGTAGCAAGTGGTTTTAGGCAGTCGTCCGGGCAAAGGCACCCTGTTGCGCCAACAAGCCAGCTTGCTCTCTGGGCTCTTTTTGACCCCAACTACCGATGGCTCCAAGTCTTCAAGATACTGGAATAGAAAATATATAAACTCTTAACCACTTCATAATACGATATAGATGTACGTAAGAGCTTTGGCCACCTATGCGGCGCGCCGCGGAGAAGAAAAGGGGAGTGGAGGTTATCATGTTACGGAGAATGGCATTAGGTACCTACTGGTGAAGTGGTGATTAGTTCTTTATGTAGAGGAATAATAGATCAGTTTAAGTCAGCAAGTAATCGCCAGATAAAGACCAGTCAATACGTCCTGCATTAGAAATTAGAAGTGCATTTTGGTTTGTAATATACTAGCTTTGCCCCCCGGCTTCGCCCTCTTGGAAATTTATGTGTGAAATGGTTTATAAACCTTCCTCTTGAATCACTCATCTATTGTAAACTGCATTAAAATCCGTTGATTCGTTTAAATTATCTAATAAGCGAACAGACAGCGGAAGCGACTTCCTTTTTTACTTTATACCTATGTAAGTAACAAAGATTTGTTACCTATAAGTACCCAATGTTTAAGTTTACTGTAAGTTTACCTTAACTGTGTCTTATCTTGTTCATCGAAGAATGCAACGAGCCGACCAAGGGCCATCAAGGAAGATTTCAATCTTCCAATTCCGTTGGTGTAGTGTAGGGGCTCTTGATAGCGACGATCGTCATTGATTTTAAGATGTGCTTCCCTAAAGAAACTAAACTATTTGTACATTTACCTGCTGATTGACGAGTGGATTTGGAAGCGGCTTGCCCGTGTAAGGCGCATCTTCGCAGTCGTAGAGCGCTAAGAGAAGTAAATTGGTCTTAGGCACGAATGCACCAACCAAGGGCCAGCTACAGTCTTCTAATTCTGCTGGGGCAGGCGCTCTCGATAGCACGTCGATCGTCTTTTGATTATACTGAAAGTCCAGATTAATATTGCTGTTTTTGTGTTCAGGGAAAGTTGATGAAAATGATTGTAGGTAGTAGGTAGGTCGATACAATTTATTTCTTCTGTGCTATCTTCCTGTCTTCTCCTGTAGGTATATGTAGGTCTTCCTACATCTTTTATAAAGTTAAGCATTGTCAAAGGTATTACCTATCTTAAGATCGGTGACCATACCTTATCCGACAGGGTGCAAGAATATTTACAATATACTGTAATATTTTTGTTATTTAACACTTTCAATGGCCACACGCACGACGCATATGTTGGTATTCCTCCAGAACCGGTGGTGGCGGTAGCATGGGGCACCACAGCGGGTAGTAGAGTCATCAAAGAAATTTAAAAAAATATTTAGCTTCGGTACTATTTAATTGAACACATTTTTGTCCAGGCAAAGGTTCTCAGATGCATGTAAGTACTTTGTAGATATTGTGTAGTACAGAATTTGTTAGGTATCTAGGCATGGATCTCGTCTCAGAAGAAAACAAAATGTATCAATGTAATTAAATTTAGATTTCGCAAAATAAGCCATATCATAGTTTATTGAAGTAAAAATACCTGCAGTATGTAGAACGGCCTAGTTCTATCGCACGCAGCAAACACAGTTTTGTTGATGATCACGCTTTCGTTGAACAAACTCTCGAATCTGTCGCGCTCTATTGCTTTCTTCAGATTATCTTTACGTTGTTGCTTCTCTCTCGCTGTTTCCGCTGATACTCCTGTAGCTGCACAGAAAGGAGTTGGTACATATGTTCATTTTAGCGTGAATAACGCCTTTTCACGCGTTATTCACGTTAAAATGCGCCTTAACACGCGTTATTCGCGCTAAAATTAACTAAATAACGTTGATAAAGCGTTTTATGTTAAGCATTAAATAGCGTAGCCTTGCTGATCCACTTAATTCATTTTTTATGCTTTTTTAACTTTACCTATATCTATTACGATTAATTGACTCATTCGTTATTATTTATGGTTTAAAAAAAAACTGTAGTTATAGTTTCCAAACATTGTTAACATTATTGCACAGCTTTAATAATGTAAAATAATAATTTAACCGGCAAAGAGCTGAATTTCAAAACTTACGTTAACTACATTGAGTTAGTATAAAAATTCAAAGACGATGGTTGACTAGATGGTTATCTACAAGGTTTGTCACTTACTGGTAAAAGCGAGCGCTAGGAGTGTAACAACCTGCTTGGTTACTTGTAAGACTGCTTTCACGGTGTGCCACAGTGTTTTTAGCAGGGTTGGTAGCATCTGTCAAATAAATCACGATTTCGGATTTCGAAAACTTTATTTCTTTAAGCTTACTTAATTTTTTTATCCTATACGTATTTGTTAAAGTGAAAAATATTTCAAAGGGGTCAATACGGCCCGGGCAAACGTGTTCTTGAGTGGAGACCGCGACGCGGTAAACGTAGTGTAGGACGCCCTCCGACCAGATGGGATGACGACCTGCGAAAGACTGCAGGTAGATGCTGGATGCGTCAAGCTGAAGACAGGGCGCTGTGGCGCTCATTGAGGGAGGCTTATGTCCAGCAGTTGACTAACATAGGATGATGATGAATACGGCCCGCGGGTTGAGTTGACTATCAATAAATATAAATATATAAATAAATTTCATAGTGGTAATTTCGGCCTGCGGGCAGAGTGAGCTGTGCGCTGAGTTGACAAAAGAATCCACTGGTGGAGGAAGTGAAAATACCACCATTAGTAATTCATATCATATTTGTCAAATATATGTTTGATTCGCGTATCTAAATCAGAATATATAATGCGATATAAGATACCTATCGCATGAATTTCAGTTTAGTTTTATATAAATTAGATGTTTATTATAGTCCACAACCAGTAACGATAACTATTGATAAGCTTATTATTATATTTGAGTACAACGTAGTGGGCTATATTTTTACAAAGTTTTTTAAGTAACTCATTAATATTACTACATTTAAAATATAGTTGTTGGTTGTGCCAAATACAGACATAACGAATAAATTTATTCTAAACTGAGTTATAAGAGTTACATATTAAATGCGATCTGCAGATATTTGTTCCGGGTGTTCTGGTCGTTTTCTATGTATAATAAAAATATCTATCTATGTAATATATTGTATTATGTATACCAGTTATCTAGTACCCATAACACAAGCTCTGCTTACCATGGGGCTAGATAATGCTGTGTGAATTGTCCAGCATTATTTATTTTATTTATTTATTATTATCATATTATATTATTTTGAATTTGGTCCGGAAAAATAAATAAATAAACTTACTGGAGCTGCGTTAAACCAGTCCGGGAAGCACACGCCCTGATAATCGTGCACCCAGTTGACCTAAAACAGATGGCAGTTTAGACCAATATAGAAACTATATAATTTTGAATGTATAAGAATAAGAATAACAAATGTTTTATTTGGCCAAAGAAAACAGGCTACACAATTAAAGCAATAAACACACATAAAAAAACACAGTACACAGTATAAAAAAAAAACAAAAATAAAATAAGCGTACAGAAAAACAAAAATAATTATAATACATGGCTACCGTGCTATCCTGCTGGCCAAAAAGGGCCAAACTCAGCTATGTGCTGAACCACGCGTGGCGCAGAACAACGCTGGTTTTCAGTTTGAACCTTTTTCTCAGTCACATCACGGGCAAGGAAGAGAGAAGCTCAAAACAGACAAAAATGAATATCTAGTAAAAAAAAAAGCAGTAAGTAGAAAAAGTAGAAACAATAAGTAGTATTAAGTATGAATTAGAACAAAAGAAGCCGACTCTCAGACAGAGTATAAAGTATCATTACCTTCTTATATGTATTATATTGACGACCACTGTGGACGAAGGTCTGCCTGCGACGCAGGAGAATGCGGGTTCGATTCCCGCCTCGAGAAAAATATTTGTACGATCTGCAGATATTTGTTCCGGGTGTTATAGTCGTTTTCTATGTATAATAAAAAAATATCTATCTATGTAAAGTATTGTTTTATGTACTATACCTATAGTACATAAAACAATACTTTACATAGATCTAAATGATGGTCTATCGATGTAAAGTATTGTTTTATATACCTATATAAAACAATACTTTACATCGATAGACAGTTTTATAATAACCAAGTATTATCTAGCCCCTAGCTGAACAGAGTTTGTGTTGTAAGCTCTGTTCAGCTTGGGGCTAGATAATACTTCGTGAATTGTCCGGCATTTTTTATATCTACATTTGAGAACACTTTTGCTTTGGATTGTTTGCATCCTACAATCTATGCTATGTACAGTCTTGGAGTCATAGAATCGCTCCAGAGTAGCGTAGATAGATAGGAATAATTCAAAAGCTAGACCTGAAAAACGCCGGCCTTCCTCAGCGCAGCCATCGCTTGCGGATGCACAATAGACAGATGCTCCCTCGCGTCTTCAATCCCAGAAGACTCGTTGTTGTTCCGCGCCACCACCCAGCCGCCTTCGTCGATCAGCATGCAAGACCACATGCCTTCGCATCGGGGCTTGCACTGAGATTTGTTCTCAGCATAGCACTACAATACAATACAAAAATGCTTTATTGTTACACCATATGCAGATCATTACATACAGACAATACGTAAGTATCAAGTACATTGGGCGGCCTTATCGTTTAGAAGCGATCTCTTCCAGGCCACCTTTGGATGGAAAGAATAATAAAGCAATGTCATAGGAAAAACTTTAGCAGATACCTAGTATGTACTAATTGGGGGATGTAGGTTAACAAAAGGATGTAGGTTAAAAAGAAAAATATATAAAAGAACCATGTATTGTTTCACCATTGAATTCTTCATTCACTAAATAAGTTACAACGATAAATTCACACTAAAGCTTAAATTATTTTAATTAGTAAAATGTTACTATTCTATAAACCTTGCGTTTGCTGTAAGAAAACTCTTTGTTAGGGTTAAGCTCGCCTATGTACGTATCTTTTTTTAGTTAAGTTATATTTAAGTTTTTTTTATGTACAATAAAGAATTACAGAAGAATTATTCTGTTGATCAATTTGCTATAGACGAACTTAAATAACAGTAACTTATATGATGAAACAATTAATAACTGAGCATTCTGTCTTACCTAATTTAATTTGACATATTTTATTGCATGAAATTTATTTATTGTCTAAATTATTTAGGTACTTTTTTTAAATTTTATTTGACATGTGTAAAAATGTCGAACTCAGTTTTGCAGTGCCCTTTCAGGGTGCATGTACTTAGTGACTACTAAACTAACCATTCACTTACACCTAAGAATGTACCTCTACATACAAGCAAAAATATATGAAATGAAAAATAAACTTTACTTTCTCTTAATAATCCCACAGAAGTAATTTAGTCCGGAATGTTTGTCTCTAGTTTCTTGCCTGCATCATGTCATGTTACTTACTGGCATCTCAGTGACGGAAATGAGCAGGTCCACGAGATGTCGCGGATAGAAATGGAAGCCTGCTACTCCAATGAGGCCTTTATCTGAGGACAGAGTTGACGCCGCCGTCAGCCATTCTCCTTTTACTCCGAGCTGTAAAAATAAGTTGGTAAGAAGCTATTGTTGCTGAGATCTGAAATTAATCCCCTACATACGAGTATGCTTAAACATTAACATAATTAATCTTTTGACATCGGTAGAGTAGTTTTTTTATTCTATAGGCTCCCTTCGAACAATATAGACCTGCATAAATAGACCAACGTTTACAGAGTAAACTTCGGTTTACCCTGTAAGCCGTGTCCACTTAGACATGGGAAAGCCCGAAACTGACAAAAAATAAGATCGACTTTATCATGGCAGATAGCAAGCACATATTCAGAGATGTCTCAGTGATCAACAGGTTCAATGTCGGATCTGACCCTGTTAATATCTGCAGCGTTCCCGCACAGCAGTATGCCATAATACATAACACTATGGAAGTAGCTGAAATAGACTAGTCTAGAAATATCAGCGTCTGTAAGGTGACGGATTTTTTTGACGGTATACGCCGCAGAACTAAGTCTCTTCGGTAGCTTATCTATATGCGGGTCCCATTTATGTTTATTATCTAACCAAGGTGATTCTAACGTTTCTCCTTTTACGTTTACATCAGCCTTAACTTATTTAACATTAGGTAAAATAAATGTAATATATTTCGTTTTTGTTTCGTTATGTATATCAGTGGGTGTGTGTGCTGTCACATAGCAAGGCGAGCGGTGTCGAATTGCGGTTCGCTTCGCTCAACGTAATTCGACCCCGCCGACGTCAGATTCGAAATCCTCATCCTCAAATTAGTCGAAAAAAATTAGTCTGTTCTCCATAGTCGTATTGCGGCTCGCCTCCACACGAAAAAAAGTTCAAAAATAGGCCAAATTTTTTTTTTTTTTTATAAAAAGGGGGGGGGGGGTCTAAAGGGGCAAGGGACGTAAATTTATTTTTGAATTCGTAATTACTCGACTTTCTCTATATGATTGTGAAAAAAATTGTCTTCTAAGTTGCTTCGTTTGGGAGATATCAAAAGGGGGGGGTGAAAATAGGGGCGATAGGGTTTTTTTTTCTCCAATACAAAAGAAACCCTTTATATTATACCGCAATAAACACCCTATCACGACGGCATCTGGTAGCAACCTCAACCCCAGAACCCCCCTTGGTTCTGGGGGGCCAAAGGGGGCAACAACTTTTTTGCAATCAATATCACTAGTACCCCTCTATACAACCCCTTGGAAAATAGTAGTTAATATGACTCCGTTTGGGTCCCCTCTATGGGGGGGGGGGGGGGTTCTGGGGGGCAAATCTCAAAAAGTCGGAATTTTTCCTAGGTCATTCCGACACCACCTACACGATTCCGCAAAAAAAAATATACCTCCCCCTTTACCATCAAGGAGAACAATTATGTCAAACAGGTTGTGACGTCACAGGCAATCCAGCTAATGAAGAAAAACCGACACTATATTTTTTTTAAAATCCTATAACAAACAAAAAATTGACCCCCTCGATGTTCAGAATCACCCCTTTTCGGCTTAGTAGACCCTGTCCGTAGCACCCTGTATAGTAAAGCCCTAGAACCTTTTTATTTAATCGAGTACCTAGTAGGTAGTTAATTACTGTTCACTTGCTGTTTTTTTTAAACGTGCCCTTGTATCTTGGCATCGATGAGCTGCAAAGTTAAAAATGTACTGAACAAAAATGATCATACATTTGCGCTACTGTTATGTCTGTACGCTACCCTCCTTTTGTTGACTGTTTCAGGTAGTTGATAGTAAATAAGTATATGTAATATATATATAACCTTATTTCTATTTTAAGATTCCGTAGTTTTCGTCTGGATACTTTTATATTTATTTGCCATTTTTAAATTCTTTCTTAAACGGTAAATCGATCGATTCACGGGGGGTACTGGGAGCCGGCAAGAGCGACACAGGTCCTACCTCAACAAGGCCCGGCGGGCTACTGAAGCAGGCCGCTTGAGCGCGGAGTACTTATATTCTATAATTATTCGTTTTAAAAAAATACAAAATTATTTTGAGAAAAACTAACCGGAGAATGCCCTTCTAAACTTCGTTGCCTATTTTCTGACATATTTTTTGAGAGTACAACGTTTATACACTTGAAGTACAACGAGAAACCAAATAAAAACTAACCTTTTTTCGAGATTTTTTATCATCAGGTGAAGTGATAAATATCGTGTTTTGAACCGTAGAATGCTCTATAGTATATATCCAACTACAACATATATTTTTTTCCGATCAAAACAAAGGATATTTGATGGTTTAAAACTGAATCTAAGATTGCATGATTTCGAATAACGTGGCCTTAATTAAATTTAGAACGGCGGCGGCGGCGGCAGCCTGCCCAAGGTATAAAAATAAATTAAATTTTTATCATGTTTTCGTTTTTGAAGTAATACCTAATAAATAACTCCATTAATTTTGATCGACCGCCGCGACTCCATGGTTCTTCACTCCATCTTTGTGTTGCAAAAACAGTTGAAAGTACTTTTTCAATCAAATCGTAAACACGGAAACATTTGAATACATTTGCAATGATAACATTTATATCGCTTTTTTTGATGAAAGATAATTGAATGCGTAATAGGTTGATTGATTGATAATTAGATATTGTTATAATCATAAATAAGAACAGGCATATCAACATATCTAAAAAAACCGATCCTATCAGGATTTTATATTGCAAAACTATGTTCGTTCCTAGCTTAAAACCGATAAAATTTAGCTATCTCTGATTTAATTTCATATTATAAGATAACTAGGTGTTCCCCGCGGTTTCACCCGCGTTAAATTCGAATTTCACATTTCTCGGTGTAAAGAGGTATTTTTTCCACACTTATTGTGACTTAACTATAATAGTTAGACATATGCTGTCGCGACATTTTTGGTAGGGAATGATGTGTTCTGCAAAATCATAGTACATAATTTTGTTCTATGATCAATAGTTTTCGCAGCGCACGCGATGTAAGGAATTTTTTAGGTAATTTATTTAAAACTAGTTATTTTATCAAAAAAGAATAAATAAACGAACTGAACTGAACCATGGACAAAAACAAAACTAGAGTTTCTTTATCTATGGTTTGGCTTAGCCTGCGGTTCCCTTACCGAAGGAGGTCGCTTGTAGGAGTTCCTCAGCCTTCTTACAGGAGACACGGGGGCGTGGATGATGAGCGTACCAGGCTTAGCTGCGGCCCTTCTGTACCACGCCTCCGTAGGCCCGTAGGCCCAGGCCGCCCCGCTAGGGGGTGCTGCGTGCTGGCTGGTCGCGTGGTATTGCTGCCAACGGGTCAGACCACTTTCTAAAATATTATAAATAAGATAAACTTCCTTTACGCGATCAAAATAAGTGCGGTTTGTATTTATATGGGGGGTAATGCTGATAATACCTAACTGGGCATGCGAGTTAGGAATATCAGTTTGATGGTGGAATTGTTCTAGGGAGAGGTGCAGCCACTGGCCCCCCAGTGGATCCGTTTGTCTTTTACGACACCTTTGGGCCCATGCGGCCAACGAAAACTTTTCAGAAGACCGCAATGTTTTCTAAGACCTTGTATTATTAAAGCAAAGTGGAAAGAAAAGACTAATAGATTCCAACATTTCTAACATGTATTCCTGTACAATATTTAAGAGATAGCTGATCGTTTGGGCTAGGAAAGTCCCTTATGCGGTATCCAAATGGTAATTTTGAAAGACTAGAAAACCTTAGGTACCTTCGGTCATCAATTCAAAAATTATATTATATATACATATAAGTTATGTATAATCATAATAATTTCGACATATATTGTGTATTTCAAGTTGGGTTAGGTGCAAGTTGACGTTGTGTGAAACCGCATTAAAGTTTAAAATAAATACATTTTTTTTGGTCGAATTGTTCTTTTGCAGCGTTCTGATTACTGTCTTACTGTACCTTACTACCTACTTTACTACTACCTTACCGCTAGCAAAGAAAGCAGTTGAGGACCCTAGCTCACAGGTAGAGCAGTCTCGTTCTGTGTCCGGCTCCTCGTGCTCTCGCGCCCATTTCTCCGTCGCGATCGCTTCCTTGCACAGCTTTGCCATTAGACCTTCATCACCTGTTTCAATTATTACTGTTTTATCTTTTACTTGTTGCGTCCCGTGGCTTCGCCCTGAAAATCTATGTGTCAAATGATTTATAAAACTTCCTCTTTAAGCACTCTATCTATTTAAAAAAACCGCATCAAAATCCGTTGCGTATTTTTAAAGATCCAAGCATGCATATGGACAGACAGACAGCGGGAAGCGACTTGGTTTTACACTATATAGTGATTATTTTTAGCCTTATTGTACCGCTGTAGGACAAAGACTGATCTCTCTCTTTTTTACAGTCTTCTTTATCCCTTGATGTTATATGGTAATGCTTATAACTTATACTTCGTCTTGCCAGCTACGACATGTTTAGCTACGCAGAAACCGTGCGTCTAGGTGCCAATCAGTAATAGTACATAATACAATACATTACATAGATTTTTTATTATACATAGAAAACAACCAGAACACCCGGAACAAATATCTGCAGATCGTACACGCAATTGTTCCGAGGCGGAAATCGAACCCGCAACCTCCTGCGTCGCAGGCAGACCTGCGCCCACATCTACATATTATTGGCCCAAAGGTCATCCAGCTTGCGATTGACGGCGTAGCCAATATTATGATTATCTCGTCGTAGTTTCAGGCATCTCTACATAATTGTAACTTATTTATGAGATGACTATGTTTTCGTCGCTGACGCAGTCTATTACTGTGAGGTTTTGTCGCTGATGATAATTGATGTGTGCGCTGATGAAAGAGGTATCGTCACGTCGGTCACGTGTGAAACAATGATTTTTTAATGACTATACCTATAAAATTGTCTAGGAAATAAAGTTGAACTTACATTGATATGTCTTTTCCAGCAATGTAGGCGGTATTGGCGAGAAATTGTACACCGTCTTCTTCATAGCGAAGTTTGGTTCGTCACTGCGACGCCTGATGAAGTGCCGGACCTCAGCTTCGCGGTTGTCGAAGTGAGGCTCAATATGCCTGCAGTAGAGCCTGAAAATTGTGACATTTCTTAAACATAAATTGCATTTTATTTTGAACTAGCTGCGCCCCGCGGCTTCACCTGCGTGGAAAAATATGTGTCAAATGGTTTATAAACTTGCCTCTTGAATCATTGTATCTATTAAAAAAAACCGCATCATTATCCGTTTCGTAGTTTTAAAAGAATCTCACCATACATAGGGACCGACAGTCAGGAAGCGACTTTGTTTTATACTAGGTATGTAGTACACACAGACAGCGGGAAAAGACTTTGTTTTTTTTTATTTATTTACCAACTTAAAGATATTGTTACATAAAAAATCTTGAAAATAACACGAAGGAAACCTTCACGTATAAAATACAAAGTTTTGTATTTTATACGTGAAGTTCAAGTAATAGATTTAAATCTCGCCCGACTGTTCACTAGACCTCTTTAAAACATTATTTCATGCTTGTCTCGATAGATATAATAGCGGAAGATATAGCTATAAAGTACCACATTCCACAATGCTTAAGGAGTTTTATTTCTAAACAGAGATTTTTAGTTCCTGATCAGCTTGTAAAACTTCTTCCCACCAGTTTGATCGGTCTTATAATTTCATGAACGGTGACTGTTCGCCTTATCATATAATACATTAATTACGTCATCATCATCATCATCAGCCTATAGCAGTCCACTGCTGGACATAGGCCTCCCCCAATGAGCGCCATAGCGCCCTGTCTTCAGCTTGCCGCATCCAGCATCTACCTGCAGTCTTTCGCAGGTCGTCATCCCACCTGGTCGGAGTATTAATACGTTTTAATATTTAAATATTATAATAAAATATTATTAATTCATCAATTATAACATACTTAGTATAATCACAATGGACGTCTAAAATATTATTTTTATTAATAAATTCTTGTATTCTTATCAGGAATAAACTCTTACCAATCAGGCTGCACCACAAAATCCGTCCCTGATAGAGCTTTCAACGCCTCCTCCGCTGCCTGCCTCGTAAACGCCGTCTCTGGTACGACATGGTGTCTGCTGTATGGCGGTAACACTACCACTGCGGTGTAGTGGTCGAAAACCCTCCTCCAATGGTACTCCCGCATTTCCAAGTGGACCCTCAGACCGTACTCGAATATGTTCTTTCCATACATAGTGATGTTGCCTTTTTCTTTATCAATTATCAGGGATTTGCGGAACTGAAAGGCAGTGCAACAAACAAGAGTAAAATAGTAACTTTTCATAAAGCTAGGTTCGGTTAATTGAGATTTGGGGCAATCTCAATTAACCGAACCTAGCTTTAGAGACCTAACTATAGATAGATATTTATTTTCCTCTATCTTTTCCTCTATTACAATAATAAGGAGAAAAAAATTGTACCTACTGGTTCACACTAATCCAACTCTAATCCAATATAAGAACAGGGGAAGGTTACCTTTAGCCAATCTCCTGGGTAATGTCGAGGTGGATGATCGGAAGCAGGCTGCTCCAGATCGATAAAGTCGACTGTTCGGTAGCCAGGTTTCAGAATGTCGCCGTCAAACTGTTGGCAATAATGATCTTTGAACACTTTTATGGCCCAAAACGCAGATGTCGTGCTCCGGCCCCATCTAGCGGGGGCGGCCCGGACCTGCGGGTCGCACCACCAAGGCAGTGAATGCGTTAAAGATCGTAAATCTCCTGGTAGATCTCTCTACTTAAATACTTTTTTATGATAAAATATCTGTATAGCTTTACAGTGCCGTAATATTTAAGGTAATGGAAGTATGTTTCGTTTAGGTAAGGTACCTACCATTGGCTTGATGTTCTCGTGCAGAACTATGTTTCCACGATGATCGACGAGAAACAAAGAGCCGCCTCCTCCCACCTAAAAAAATAAAATGATAAATTATTATTTGTTACATAGCCAAAAGCAGACGGTAATTCTTAATCTAAACCAAAATACTTATAGATATAATAACATTATTTATTTAGATGCCTCACGGTCTGGTCTCTCACTACTACACATTATAATTCTTGGGCACGGCTACGCTTTTGAGAAACAAGCTTTTGAGAGATTAGAGAAACGTAGTGTAAGACGCCCTCCGTCCAGGGGATAACGACCTGTGAAAGACTGCAGACAGCCTCCCGGCATCCACCAACGACCATCTACCATAGCAAGCGAATACAAGCCTGGATAATTCGCAGCGAAGTACGTCTCGTTGACTCACTATTTAAGTAGGTATTTAACCAAATATATTTTATCTAATCAATTCCATGCGCATTATGGGGACGTCATTTTCTATGTAAATGCACTGACACGGACATTATACAAGGACAATACTGCAATATGTCAAAAATAAATAATTAAGTACGCTATTGCTACTACGAAAGTCACAAATAACTCTCTAACTCTAAGGCGCATGAAACTGAGCCGAAATATTGGAAGTCTCAAAAATCGAATCACGGTAAATATCCCGTTACAAATGTCTTTTGTGTTAATAACCATGATAGTTTTTAAAGTTTTTTCTGTCACCTAGCCTGACGAATTATTAATTACGAATTCATTCTTTCATTCTTAAGGATCAATTTTTATTTATTTTATTTTTATTTATTTTTCTTTCTTAGGGATAACAAACAGTATCACTTATAAATTAACTATAAACTATTAAACTTAAATAAACTTAATTCTAGAAGTGAACCAGCCCCGTTATCCACTTATTACTTGTACAAGGGGTGGTGTTAGTGAGCATTTGCAACAATGTAATTCACATGAAGAGTTAAGTACAATCGAAGATAGTATCAGTTGACAATATCAGGTTGATGGCTGTCTTATACAAAGCTGGTGAAGCAGCAAATGGATCTGTTTCAGAGAAGTACTTATTATATAGTAGTTCAGCTGCTAATAGATTATTTGCTAGTCTGTAGTTAACTTAAATGTTTGTTCAAGCATCTCTTTCGAGCCTATTTAAGTCTTATCTCATTTACATAAATAATTTACATTTCATTTTGGTGATCTTTCATCATTTCTCACCTGATGATAAGGCAGCATCAGTTTCACATCGTCGACGGGTATGTCGACTCCTGCCACTCCTAGCAGACGATTCACTGGGTACTGCAAAGAAGTTTTTAGTTTAGCATTTGGTACTGTTAGTACTAGAGATACAAAGGTGTGTCATTAGTACTACCAGTTGTACTTCTCAATAGTACTACTGACACGGAGGCGTGGGCGCCTTGCCATTTGACGCACTGAAGAAAATTACAAGATACGATCAGCGTGAATTGGTGCCGTTAAAAGTATTCGATCTGAATTAGGCAGAATTATCTGCCTACCTAATTCCGATATACAGGGTGGCTTGTTTAGATGAGACTGGGTGGCCAAATCCGAACTTATGAGAGTTAATCAGAAGCTTGAAATGAGCGCAACTTATGAGGAAATAAAAACTACATACTTACCTACTTCGTATCTTTTCCCGGAATTTTCCATTAATTTTTGCTACGTAAAAAAAACATTCATCAATTACCGTTCTAGTTGAGTTCCTTTGTAGTTCCTGCAAATAATGATAGTTAATTAGTGAGCTTTTCTTTTCGCTATAATAATTGGTATAATACATATTATCAGCAGATATTTCAGTCTCTATTTGATTTATTTCCACCGTAGATATTACATATACACTTAATGTCGTTATTTTTTAAATTTAAACACGGCTAATACATTTAAAACAAAAAAGAATAAGGCATTTTACTCAGAAGGAAAAACAGAAGGACAAGTGTTTCCTATAAGTTCTTGCCTACAATAAAATAAAAATAATTATAGTTGGCTGTAAGAGGCCTAGTGTTCATAAAATTATATTTAATTAAAATAATGTAAAATATTAAATAAAATTAAAATATTACACGTCAGGCTTACCTCATCCAGAACTATGGTAATATTCTGAAAAATAAATATAAATTATGTATTTCGGTATAGAATAGAATTAGTATACAAAATTAGAAGGTTTTTTTTTAAATTAGCGTGGTAATAAAATAAATAAATAATGCTGGACAATTCACACAGCATTATCTAGCCCCATGGTAAGCAGAGCTTGTGTTATGGGTACTAGATAACTGATATACATAATACAATACATTACATAGATAGATATTTTTTATTATACATAGAAAACGACCAGAACACCCGAAACAAATATCTGCAGATCGTACACACATTTGTTCCGAGGCGGGAATCGAACCCGCAACCTCATGCGGCGCAGGCGGACCTTCGCCCACCGCGCCACATCGGTCGTCAATAATAATATAAAATTATTATTCCGTGTACATGGCTCATGCAACCGTGTCAAAATATAAGAAAACTCGAAACAGCACAAATTATAGTACATACATAAATTATCACAGGTCATGATAATATATCAGACTGATCCACGAACGCCTTGGAGCGGATCCCGGAATATATGGGAGGAAAACGACTGGTATTGAAATGGATTAGTTGAACTACCTGAAGATTGTTTGGAACAGTCTGCAGTTAGCTCAATTGTTTCAATCATAAATACTAGGTCTTATTTGATGTATTATTATTTCATTGTATCTTCTTTTTTAATAAAGCAGTTCCCATGGGATAGAAATAACCTTAAAACGTTTCCTTATAAACAACGCATACAAAGCCGCAGGCAGAAACTAGTAACAATTATTAGTAAAACAGAGATAAAAGCACAAACGCTTCCGAATAACTTACTTCAAATTTAGTACTTTCAAAGACTGGAACAGACACGCTGATTTGCAGTCGATAGTTCACATCTTCTCCCTCGTAGTAAAAGCCAAGTTTATCCTGAGTATGATAAAATAAATGCTTAATTTCGTAATAAATAAGCAATTTAATAAAATATGAAACAATTTAAGAAAGTCAAAAATATGCTACGTCTCGTAGCAAATCCAGATTTACTGTCGTAGCTGCTACGGCGTAGCAATTGCCTACCTACTTTAGAGTCTACGAGTAATAAGTTCTAGTCTTTTAAAACAAGATAATTATGTATTTTATATTATTTGTTAAACATCGTTAATAATGATTTGGTAAATTATGCACAGTTTCACGTGCAATCATGGAATAACACGGTCTTCCGTGTTCCTGTTGTAAATGGCTTTAGTGTAACAACCGTGATAGTTTTCATATTTTTATAAAATTTATAGAGAAAAAGTCTTTATTTTAGTGTTATTTATACGAACAAAGTAATTATAATGATCATGTTCGTCACAATTTACCCACTGAGTATGGTATAGGCACAACCCGGATACTCGAAACATCCTGAAGTTCTAGAAACTTCTGTACCATACGCAACTGTTTAGTATTCAACCTCTGTTCTGTGTATTCAACTATAACAACTCGTGCGCAGTGCTCAAAGACACAGAATGCGCGCGACTAAAACCACACTCACCCTGAAGAAGTCCCTCGTTTCGTGATGAAACGTTGGTGTTTTTTTAACACAAACTAGGTTCGTAGTTAACCCACCCTATTCGTAATGTTTAGCATTCTTTGATATTCTACAAAGCTTCAAACTCAATTTTCTCAATAATACGTACAAGACTTTCTTGATACATGTAGTCCTTATATCTTTGTTGTGGGCTCAGCAGTTTCTCCTTATTGTCCCTTAGTGACCGGTATCTAAAAGATTGCTCATCGCTCTCTTTGTTTTTCCATTGCTGTTCACCTCTTCTTGGGTCCTGAAATACATATAAGAACAATATTAAAACTTATTTATAACGGGATATTTACCATGGTTTTATTTTTAAGTTTCTTAATATTTCGGCATAGCACGTGACCGCACTGAGTGGAAAGATTTGGGGGAGGCCTTTGCCCAGCAGTGGGAAGAAAACGGCCTAATAAAAAAAATAAAAAAACTCGGCACAAATGTGCCGATTTTTTTGAAAATTCATGCGCCATCATAACGGAATAAATATAAGCACTATTAATATTCCTAATAACCAGTCTGGGTCCTTTGGTGTTACGTAGTCATTCATTTTATAAATCTAATGGGATTATATCGTGGTAAGATTAAGATTTGGGACACGTCTGAACATCGTGCGTTACAGCCAAAATAGACGAAGAAAAATAATAATCATTGCGACGAACGTTACTGCGAAAAAAAATATTACGAAAGAGCAGAACTGCTAATGCAGGTAGCGACACCAACTTCCTGTCATTAAAAAATTATATAGCATAGGTATCTTCTCCAAGACACTAACCTCGACATGTGCAAAAACATCACTGAAAACCCTCAGCCGCTCCTTCCTCTGAGCCACCAGAGGTCGCTCCAGGACTTGAAGTATCTTCAGCACCTGCTCTGTGACGTCTGCGTGCGTGATTACCTAAAGAAAAAAACCTTAAATGTTTCATACAGTCATATAGCCTATGTTCACCGGGGATAGTGTAGCTTCCTGTGTAGAATTTTTCAAATCGGTCCAGAAGTTTGGAGTCTATTCAATACATATAAACAAACAAAAAATCAAACATTTCCTCTTTATAATATTAGTTAAGACTTGCTGAGCTCCGCGGCGTCTCACCCCTACACAATAACTGATAAAATGGAAAACCACAAGGTAATCTAAAAACTAAAACACAAACTTTAACAATGCATAATGTCACCTGTAGAGCAAATTTTTTTTTAAATTTGATTTCTTAAACGAACGAGAGATCGATGAATGACATATTTTAAAACCAAAAATTGTTTCGAGCTTCAGTGCTTGACTTCGATGATACCAATGTCGTTAACTTTTTAATCTGAGTACCTATAACATCTACTGTCGGTTTCACACACTTACCTCTGCGTAGTATCCGTCTCGGTCACACGCGATGTCGTCCGCGTACTGGCGTGTGTAGTCTCGGAGGCCATTTGGATCGTGGAGCCATATAGTAAAGAATCTGCAAGTGAATTAATTATCTTTGTAGGTATACCAAGGAGATAAAAAAAGACTATGGGTCATCATCGAAATTACAACGGTTGCACCGATTTTCATGAACACTCTCGATGTTGTCACTATATACACCTTTCAAAGAGATAATTAAATTAAAATAATTTTAAATTATGTAGGTACCTATTAAGGTATATATTGATTTTTTGAGCTTCGGCTGCCATCTTGTTTTATTGTCAGTGCAACCGACAACCGTCAGTCAGCTACCCCTACGGAACGTAGGCTTCTACAATATCTGCCTACCCCCGAACCTAAAAGTCGTGATTTCTCTGAATGTTTATATGTAAAGCAGTGAAATAAGTAGAATAATAATGACATTGTTGGATTTAGTGATGCGTTAATTGGGAAAACAGTTTAGGTTATTTTAGGTTAACATTTATTATAACTTCTTTAGTAGGCGCCTCCATGCTGTGGTTGTAAAAGTAAGTTAAATTTATTGTATCAAATACATGTAAATAAGGTATATAGGTGGTAAGTTTGAATATGACACAATGTATATCTACCATAGCGGCGAGCAATTCTTGGTACATTGTCACTTAATTTAAATGTATAACTACTTAGTAAATAAATCAAATTGGTAACATTTGATAAGAAAACTGAATATAAAAAAAAATATATAAATAATAAAAACATTTATATTTTTTTTCAAGAGTAAAGTGTTTATCCATCATGAAATAATTTATATAGCATTTGCATGAGTGCTATTCCAAAGTGGCTTTTATCTTCCGAAACAGTGTTAGTGGTAGTTCTCTGTGATTTTCGCAGCTAATTGTGAGTAAGTTAGATACCTACCTGATTCGACCGAAAGGATCAAGCTTCCTGATAAGCTTGGTCATATTCACTTCTATGCTGTCTGTCAGCATAACGATAGCTTGCTGACAAGATGGCGGCCGGTCGTGCGTCCCGTGCTGACGCTGCAGTAACCGGACCGCATTCTCCAGGATTTCTTCCATCCACGTCTCGTTCCACAGCCGGTGGGCATTCAAAGATGCTATCATTGCTGCTGAGTTCACATGGTTTGCCTGAGAAGAACCGCAGATAAAGTGTAATAGGTATGTTACTTTTTCTTTCGATTGTGTTGCAGCTTTTGGTCACACAGTCATGTCATAGCAGACAGAATATCAGAACAGTTTTACGGTGACAGCCTCAATAATACCTACATTAGGTAGCCCAACCTAATGTAGGTATTATTGAGGCTGTTTGTGTCATACCTATATATTATGTCATATATGTTTGTGGAGGCTTATGTCCAGTAGTGGACTACTATTGGAGGATGAAAGTGATGATGATGAAGAAGGCTATTTGTGTTAAAAGAACAGCCAAAAATTTTGAAAATAAATATTCTTATGGGATATAGGTAGACGGCAATAAACAAAGTTACTAAAAACAAAGTTTTGTAAGCGAGTCAGAAAAAACTCACCGGCACAAGTTTATCATTGAAACAAGTAATCGGCGTGTCCAAGTTAACACTGAATCGCATAACATTCACTTGATCATCATCTGTCAGGGCATTCAGCATCACTGAGGTGAAAACATTCCCGATATACTGGTTGATAGACGTGTTCATGGAACCAGAAGCATCTAGAAGGATCAGGATGTCTCTCGGTGCTCCTTCAGAGCTCACGTACCAGGGGCGAAGGCGGCAGTCGTACACATCATTTTCTTCCACGAATCCCTGCTTGAAGTTGCTGCTCCATGAGCTAGCTGAAGCAAAAATGCTTTTACATACTCCATTATACATATGTTGGTAGGTTCTTAACTATACAGGGTGGTTTTTTGAGAAGGGCGGTGATTGCCAAGTCCTAAACCACGAGATTTAGAGAAAAGTCGTGAATGGAGTGCTTTCGATTTATAAGAAAACAAAAACTACATATTTCGTTTTTTTTTAATCTTTTACTTTTGTTGTATACCTAGTAACTTACCAGGGTAATGCCGCAAAAACCCTTTCGCGCTGCAAAAATATTGGAAGCCGATGGTAGAATCTTGAGCGTAGTTCTTTTGGAATGTTGTGAGTAGACCTTCTGACCACGCGAGGTGTGGGAGAACTTTTGAACCTGAAAAGTTAAACTCAGTTCGTAGGACAGGTGGTGTTCTTTTCTAATAAATAATCGAATTATTAAATTTTATTAACATTTGGTTTTGACAGATATTTTCATTAAATACACCAATAAAAGTAAAGGATAATACTGTCTCCAAAAAAATTGAGATTATATATTTCTTAGAAATTATCCCCAGGCTTACGCACTATAATAGCAAATCCTTAAGAGTAAAGGATTATACGGTATCCGAATATTTTTCAAAAACATCAACTATCACGTTCAGTGAGGTAGATTAAGAAGACACCTGTGCATTTATTTTTTGTTGCAAACCATCATCAGGCTTCAGGATTGGACTGCTGGACATGTACGCCATAGCAAACTGTCTTCGCCGCATTAGATAATGTCAACTGCTTTTCACCCAACTTATGTTTTAACCAAACTTATGTTCTTAGTAGCCGAGTTTTGGATACGGCCAGGCTCAGCGGAGACTAGACTCCATGAGCATAGGACATTTTAGAGAACTAAATATATCCTTACCACAAGGAAAGACTTCTGCGGCCACATGAACGCTGGTCTTCTCTAATGAGATGGGCGTGTCGTAATGTATGCTCGGCTGCAGCTTGACTCTCTGCACGCTGGTGCAATTCGGCAGGGTCTCTCCGTCCTCTATCTCTATGGTGTCCCACATCTGCTTAGTTTCATCCAAGTTCTAGAAGCAAAACCTTATTTTGTTTTACTTATCAATATAAAAATACTGAACGATTATCAACTTATTGTATACGGTTTTAATAAAATCTTGTAATATAATGAAAATGTTAGAAAAAATTATAAATGCGATGGTTAAGATGGTTGTTCACTTTGTTATCTTCACGCCGAAACTACTGAACAGATCGGGTAATTTTTTTGCATACCTACTTAGATGGTGCTATTCCCAACGATTCGCGAAAGTAAGAGCATCGTGATTTAAATTTAAAATCATCTATTAATTCAGTAGTTAATCTGGTGGTATAACACATACCCAGGCTGCAGAGATTGCAGCTATCAGCCTAGAACTTTGCAAGCGAGTTTTCGCCAACATGGAGGAAAGATTGCAAGAATGTTTGCGGCTGAAAGGACGCCATTTGAGTGGAGTGATTTTTAACAACTATTATTTAATTTCGGATTTTACTTATACATAATACACATATTAACATAATAATGGAAGACGAAATATTCTTATGTAAGATACTTAACATAAATAAATTTGATAAAAATAAATTATATTCATATTTTTTATGTATGTAGTAAGTATCCACCGGCAGACTTATGTAAAGTCTGCCGGTGGATACTTCACATAAACTAATACTAACCACACTAGACTCAAAAGTATAGCCTGGGGGCGCCTTTTCCGTAGGAGTGGCAATCTCCTCTGCCTTCCTCATGATTTCCTCCGCCGCTTTGGCTCTCCTCAGCAATAGATCCTCGAGAGACTTGGCAGTTCTATCCACGATAGCTGATCCATCTCGAACCTCCATTTTGACGCCGCGAAAGCCTTTAAGGAGTTCCTCCCTCCGGACTATTTTCCTGTCTATCTCGAAAAGCGTTTCGGATATATCTTCTGCCCATTCTTTGACGCTGGTAAACGATTAATAAAAAGGTGTTATCGTATATTTCGTGCAATAACTTCTCAATATTGTATGAATAAAGTGAATTGAATTTTATGATAAAAACTTTCTTATAGTCCTATATATATAACGCACATAGAAACCGTTTCCTGAACGTTTTTCCTTTTTCCACGCGCACTGAATTAATGAACTGAAATAATTTTTAAACAAAAAATATAAGTAAACATTGAAGTAACAAACCTTTGTGGGTTTCTTAGTTTTATTATTAAGCTTTTTTGTAAAATTATTATAAGTTGGTAAATAAATTTAAAAAAAAATTGTTTCATTTATAAATACTAGCTCAATTTGTTTATTAACAATTAAGTTTTTTACAATTGTGGTAAATTTAGACTATTGCAAACAATCTACAGGTAACTGAACTTATCCATATTATTTGTTGTAAGCTTTTTGTTATTATACATAGATATCTAATCTATGTATTCGTAATGAATACATCCGACAGAGAACCAAGGTTATCGACATAGCTCAAAGAATTAGCAAGCTGAAGTGGCAGTGGGCCGGCCATATCTCGCGAAGAAGCGACGGCCGATGGGGCAAACGTGTTCTTGAGTGGAGACCACGACTCGGTAAACGTAGTGTAGGACGCCCTCCGACCAGGTGGGATGACGACCTGCGAAAGACTGCAGGTAGATGCTGGATGCGGCAAGCTGAAGACAGGGCGTTATGGCGCTCATTGGGGGAGGCCTATGTCCAGCAGTGGACTGCTATAGGCTGATGATGATGATGATGACATAGATATCTTGACGAACATATAAAATATAAAATTAATGAGATGGAAGGTATAATTTCTAGATAAATCAATGTATATCGCGTAGAATAAAGCAAAGGCAAACTTTCGTACGTGAAATGGACTAGACTAATGTTACTAATAACCTACATTTATTATCTTTCATAGGACAGTGCCTGGTACACCATACACTTAGTTTATGTATCCTGCGACTACGAGATATAGGCTCTGTTAGAAGCGATGGTTGTATCACCATATCTGATAGGCGAACTGCTTGTTACGTCAGATTGTAATTGTAGTAAAAAAATATAGGTACACTTTGTACTCATTAATAACGACATGTGTACTTACGAAGATGGTGTGACGATAAGCGGTGGGGCTTCCGTCTTGTCGGGAACCGGCGCGGGTGTGATTTTAGGGCTCGAGTAATTCGTGATCTTCACTGGAGGGTTCTTAACTTTGTGAATTTTTGTTAATGACTGCTCATGTTCCTCTAATATTTTTTTTATATCGGCAGTTGTTTTGTTTGTGGGCACTTTGGTTTTACTCGATGCGGATATAGAGAATATAACAGTTAGTAAATAGATTTGTATAAGCATTATGCTGGTAGGCAAATTGTATTCACAAATAAATATATAGTACTTAGGTTTTGTTTCAATTGCCATGCAATACCCGGTAAAGAAAACTGAATTCTTAATTTAAAAAGAAATCTTCAATTTCTCAGATTAGTCAAACAAGATTATACGATATTAAAAGGCACTATCACTTATTTCTATCATTTTTATGTTTTAGCGACTAACTTAGATTTGAAAAGAAATAAGCCAAGACGATGACATAAAATAAGTTTTTGATTCACAGTTACGTCTCTCGTGTTTGTGAGTTCGTGCGTGCGCGTAAGGCGGGCGGATGAGACTGCAGGCTCGCTTAGGGCGGGCGGCTGGCAGCGGCGCCCGACCTCCTGGCGCCAGCGGCGACCTCCGGACTCCATTCCATATTGACTTGCGCTAATCAAATGCTATTGAAGCATTTGGGAAATTAGCTGAAATTCTATCAACGAAGTACCTAATAGTACCTTTTGTAAATAAACAATATTGATGCCATGGCCTATAAACTAACCGCGTAGATAACGAATTATGGAACACGCTCTTATACAAGAAAACCTAATCTACGAATGTTATAAAAGTGAAAGTTTGTGAAAATGTTTCCAGACAAGGTCGAAACTATATAAAGGACCGCGCAAGAAACTTTGCGCTCATTAATCCAATGTCGCTACCACCCAGCAGAAAAATGTGCATTCAAATATGGACTTAAACTCTTTGTAGATTCATTTTTTACTGTGACCAATGGCTCCCCATAAACTTCAAATGCATGCTCCTCGAGCTGTCTGCCATCCGATGTCATCAATAAAAAATACTTCTAAAATAAAATGTATAGAAAAACGAAAACGTCTCATAAAATGTCGTATGCGTCCTGTGCTCGAAATAAACAATTTTTATTTTATTTATTTTTATAAAAAAATCTTACGAGTCAAAACATATATTTGGATGCACATTTTTGTATTGTGCTGCAGTTGTGCTTTTCAGGTGTGCGACAAGCTTAACTCTACCTAAGCTACTTTTCATTATCGCGGAAACATGCGTATGAGTACAATAAAGTACCTAGTTCATTATAATTACAGATATAGTCCTTATGAAGGGCTACGAGGCATTCTAATATCTATGAAGTGGAGATAAAGTTAATATTCACTTCTGTGACAGTCTACCAAGTTCCGTTAAACCCGGTAGGTTATCTATTCTTGTTAAAACACCTATCTAATAAACTCGTCCTATCAAAATACGATAGTGTGCTTATCTACGGCTTCAATAGAGTTGCGTAAATGTTTTTTTTTTATGGGCATGTAAAATGTGTAGTTGTAGGTATGTACTTAAGGCGGTACTTCGAGGCGTACTAGCTATTACTTTAAATACAGGATTTTTCAAAAATTTCATTAGACAGTTTGGGTATAACTATAAACTTTTTTTAAATATCTTTAGTTTTATTTTGTAAAGTTCAGGCAGAGATGCGAAAATAGAGATTTGTGGGCAACTTGTGTGCCCTTGGGGTACCGCCTTATAACAAGGATGTGTCATAAAAGATATATTTTTTAAATCTGGCGCGATCTCTTTTGTACATGGCAGGAAATATTATTTATAACAATAAATATGGACTAACGAAGGCCTGGTTTTGTGACGTCAGCCTTTTATTTATCTCATTCTCGAACCATCTCGAGGAACTTTTCAGCTATCAATAAATACCATCTCGGATGTTATCATCATCATCATCATCAGCCTATAGCAGTCCACTGCTGGACATAGGCCTCCCTCAATGAGCGCCGCCATAGCGCCCTGTCTTCAGCTTGCTGCATCCAGCATCTACCTGCAGTCTTTCGCAGGTCGTCATCCCACCTTGTCGGAGGGCGTCCTACACTAGGTTTACCGAGTCGTGGTCTCCACTCGAGAACACGTTAGCCCCAGCGGCCGTCGGTTCTTCGCGAGAAATGGCCGGCCCACTGCCACTTCAGCTTGCTGTTATCATATGGATATCAAACGAGGTGTAAAGTAGGTAATGTGCCAACTTCAGAGTCCAAGGTAATGAAATGGCTCTTCCCGTGATCTCAAAACTTTTTACGGCGGAATTATTACGAAATGAGACTTGGCATGTTATTGATTCCTTTTTACAGTAGTTATCAATTGAAGTATTTCTTATCAAAACAGATTTCTAAAATCCAATTTCAAATCTGAAATTGCGAGTTAATAATCCGATAAATAATCCGATTGATAAAATATCGCTGTGCCACAAGTAAAATTGTATAAAACTGTATTTGACAATAGCTACGCAACAGTTCGTCTGAAAATCATCATGAGAGGTAGGTGTGAGGTGGTCTGTGGGAAATAATAACTACCTTATATTTGATTTAAAATGGTGCAAGTTCAGAAAAGTAACAAAGTAACAACATAAAATCGTTGATAATTAAATTGTGATTTTTGGTACTTACCAACTTACCTTGGTACGCTACCCAAAGATCGAGATTGTTCTAATTAGTAGGTTTATCGAAAAACGCCAAAGCATACTTTTTTGTGAAATCATTCTGAGGTTATTAATTCTCAAATCTACGTTTCAGGTATATCAGTGCTATTGTTTGTCGTCGGAGTTGCGCTAGCTCGCGCACAAGTGGAACAATGCCCCACAGAGCAAGAAACTGACTGGAGCATCGAACTGTTGCTTCGCCACGAGGACTGCAACAAATTCTACCAATGCACATTTGGAACTCCAGTCGAGCAAAGATGCTTTGGTGACCTTTACTTCAACCTGGAGACTTGGCAGTGCGACTGGCCGCAGAACGTTGACTGTGAAGACAGGAACGTCCCCGAACCTACCACCCCAGAACCAACCACCGCCGAACCTACCACCCCAGAACCTACTACCCCAGAACCTACCACCTCAGAACCTACCACCCCAGAACCAACCACCGCTGAGCCTACAACCCCAGAACCTACTACCCCCGAACCTACCACCCCAGAACCAACCACTCCTGAACCTACAGTAGCTCCCACGGAAGAGCCCACCACCATCGAATGCACGGTCGATGTCTGGCCTACTCCCGAACCTGAGACGGCTCCCGAAACTGAGACAGAGCTTCCTGCAGAGGTAAAGTTTATTCACAAATGCAGAAATACTATTCTTACAACTTTTTAACTGTGGCTTTGTGGGCCAAGGGAGTCGACAGACCGAAGTCCAGCCGCTGACAAGTTGGCTCACGGTTGGCTGTCTTAATATTCATGAAATACCACATCAACCCGCCGGGTTGTGTCGCCGACTTTAGTGTGATAACTCATTAAACTCTACACATCAAACCCGCCGACTCTGCTCGGCGGGTTGGTGCGAACACTTCAGTGTAATGAGTATTTTTGGCAGCCGATAGTGTTTTGTCGACTTGTCGGCAACTTTAGTGTGCAGAGTCGACCATATCAATAAAAAAAGACAATAACATACTATTGTCTGTTCTTATACACTTTTTGCACACTAAAGACGACGACTATATGAATCTTTATTTATTTATTTCGGAACACCATCAGCTAGAATAATGTCTATAGAGTTTTAAATTACAACAGAGTGCTAATAATAGTTATATTATGTCTGACGCATTTCATGTTATTCAATTTTGAAACTCGCTAAAAAAGATCTACTTTTTATGTACACCAAAAATTATTTATAGACGTTAAAAAATCCAGGTTTAATTACATATTTCATTAATGATAATTTTTTTCTTTGTTTTATTTTAAAAATAATCACTAACATTTTCGTGTGATGGTTTTCTTACGATGAATAATTCAAAATAATAATGATAAAATTCATAAAACTTGATCACATCAGGTGGAGATCGAGTTCCTGCCTAACGGATGCCCAGTAGACCCTCACGTCCACTGGCTGCTGCCGAACGAAACTGACTGCAAGCAGTTCTACTACTGCGTGTGGGGCGAGCTGGTGCCCAGGAGTTGTTCCGGAGGACTGCACTTCAACCCTACTCTCCAGGTATTTAATATATATTATCTATCTATGTAATGTATTGTATTATGTATACCCATAACACAAGCTTTGCTTACCATGGGGCTAGATAATGCTGTGTGAATTGTCCTGGATTATTTATTTATTATTATTATTTATATATGTATATAAAAGAAAGTCGTGGTACAACTTTTGAATAAAACTTTTGAAACTATCATGGTTAAAAAGTCATTTAAGTCGTGTTAGTCACGCTATTTATTACTCAAGAACGGCTGAACCGATTTGGCTGAAAATTGGTGAGGAGGTAGCTTAGAACTTAACGGGATAACCGTTTAAGTTAGCTTTTAGATTAAAATGCAATTATTGTGAAATATAAATAAAAGAAAAAAAAAAAATAGGAGACGGACATAAGATACAATAAATTATGGCCTCTAAGGCTGTCAAAGTTCGCGAGGTCAGCAAGTTACAGCTAAATGAATAAGTGATTCACTGAATCTTATAAAATAGCATTGATAAAACAATCATTTTGAAATAAATAATTGATATAATGAATGAATAATGTCTTTAATCCGAATAATTTTAAACTATTGTTCTAGTTGATGGTCAGTGGTAAATATGAAGGTTTTTTGGGTCTCACTATTTACAAAAAGGCATTTTTATTGCTTTGCTCCTCTCATTATTATTAGAAGTATTAACTGTATCCATGGAAATTTTGTGGCAATAAGAAGAGGAGTGGCAAAGAATTAAAAAATTTAGGATGATTGGCACATTCGTTTGTAAATTCAAGCAGTGTGTCGTGTTTAAGTCAGGTTGTTGAGGTGCAAAATACCTGGACTTGTAGTAGGCATCTTATCTTTATGTACAAGATAATCAAGTTTATCTAACTCCCTCCAGGAAAATGTTTTTCACCGTACCAGTCGTATGAAGTGCGAAGTTGTTAATGATTATTGATAAAAATAGAATATGTAAATGACCCCTAAACCAAAAGTACTCTAATAACGCGTTTTGAGATCGCTGTATGTAATTTCCTCTACGAAATCGTAGACGGCGTCTACGGCGTAGCACGTTGCTACGCAGCATGCTTTGCCGTTAGTGCTACGGCGTAGACGTTTATGATACAAACTATTACGATTATAATGTTGAGTGTACATTTTATCATAACTAACGAGCTTCTGCCCTTACTACTAAAAAGTAGCTTTTATGTACATATTTTGAACTATACTTACATATTTCTTATAGCTCGATCTGCTTAGTATTTTACGTAAAGATAAGAGGATAGAATTTTTATAGGGGATTAAGGCGATTTGTTTGTCTTTCCCCATATTGTAAACGTAGTACTATTATAGTTTTTCTGTGACCATACAAAAATAGACATTATGAAGAAGAATATTTCTCATTCGTTTGTTTACAATCTCTCTAAATTTGTTTGTAGTATAAATATCTCCAGCATATTGACACTCTTTTGATCGATATTTGTTTCCAGGTTTGTGACTGGCCAGTCGATGCTGGCTGCACCGTCTCAGTCAACAAGCACGCTGAAGCGAGGCGCCATCTCTTGAAGCAATTCCGAGCATAAACATCTTCGACAAACAATAGATCAATTTATAAACCTCTAAATCACCTAACTAGGGCATTTTTCAACAATTCAATAGCGACTTAAACAAATGCATCAACAACACTTCACAAGAAAAAATACAAGCATTTGATTCACTTTGTAACTGCAAGTCAAAGTGGTGAAAAAAGCCCTTAATACGACGATGCTGTTAAAGCCTTCCCAAGAAGACATCGCTATAGTCACCCTGCCTCTGGCGGAATGGTGATAGCATTTAATTGATTGTGGTGTAAGCATACTGATAAGCACTATGTGTGATTGTAGCTTATTAATCCAATAAATGTTTTACTTTAATTCTGTGCATTATTTTCTACTGTGGTTCACTCCAAACACTTTTATTTTTAGGGGGTTTCAGTTGGAATATGCACCTGGTATAAAGTTATATCTTGCTCCGGGCTGACCCATCTGGTATTTATAACTGGAGACTTTCGATCTCTCGAGATCTCCTTTACAGGTTACTTGTGTCTAGTCTATAGGTGGATAAGTATTGTACCTAAGCCATTTGCTAAAACAAACTTATTTGACGACCAATGTGGCGCGGTGGGCGAAGGTCCGCCTGCAACGCAGGAGGTTGTGGGTTCGATTCCCGCCTCGAAACAACTGTGTGTACGATCTGCAGATATTTGTTCCGGGTGTTCTGGTCGTTTTTTATGTATAATAAAAAAATATCTATCTATGTAATGTATTGTATTATGTATATTAGTTATCTAGTACCCATAACACAAGCTCTGCTTACCATGGGGCTAGATAATGCTGTGTGAATTGTCTATTTATAAAGAAAAAAAATGTAAAGAAAATGTAAAAACTTTGAATCAATCGTCCCTTTGAAGTATATTAAATAAATAAATAAATAAAATTCATTTATTTCGGACAACGACAAATCATAATTAAAATTAAATTTAGGTCCATATCATGTTAGTAGCAAACATTACTTAATACTATGTTAGTTATTAACAATTAATGTAAATTATTACAAACAGTGCAATCAAATAATGATGAAAGTCATTATTTCATCATTACTTGGTTGCAGTGCTTGAGGAACGGGCTATCCCATTTATTGGATAATGCATTCAGAATGACGTTGGTACTACCGTGCAGCCTGAACAGCAACGAGGCGATTTTCTTCCGCATGCATGCATGAAAGCCGTCCGTGCGCGCCTCCGCGAACATGCCGGACGCGCTGCAGAACCTCGGGAGCCCCAGTATCATTCTGAATGCATTATTATACTGGACGCGAAGGGTGTTGATCGCTTTTTGAGTATATGTGGTCCATAGGCTACTCGTGTAGAACGTCTGACAGTAAGACTTAAACAGCGTGACTTTTGCCTCTTCAGAACATCGATAAAACCTACGAACCAACATATTGGCCCTTATGGTCAACGCCCTTCGCTCCCTCTCTACGTCAGGTTCATCTCTAAGATTGTCACTTATAATGTGACCTAAGTATTTGAACTGGGTAACTCTTTTCAGCTCAGATCCATTCAACATAATGGGTGGTACCTCGTTCATGTGTTTTCCCTTTGGGGAGAATACCATGAACTCACTTTTTTTAACATTATATTGTAGACCATGACTCTTAGCATAATTTTCACATATTACCAACAGTTTCTCAAGTGCACTGATAGATGGTGCCAGCAGCACCATATCGTCGGCATAACTGATATTATTTACACTTATTCCATCAATAGAGCATCCCACTGGCTGCCTGCTGAGACCATCTATCAGGGAATTTACATAGAGGTTAAAAAGGTGTGGCGAAGAGACCCCCCCCTGTCTTACGCCACATTCCATCCCATATGCATCAGACAGCACCCCTGCCCATTTTACCTGATTAGTTTGGTTGTTGTACCAATACTCAAAAACAGAACAAACATCTTTAGGCAAACTAGTCTCGCGTAGCTTTCGCCACAGCATATCGTAACACACGGTGTCAAAAGCACGCGAGAGGTCTAGAAAACAAGCATAGACCGGCGTCCGTCTATCCACGTAGTACTGGACAGTATTCTTGAACCCAAGAATAGCTGTATCAGTGGACAGTCCTTTCCGAAAACCGAACTGTGCATCATGTATTCGTAAGTGTTGGTCTAGGTGCAAATCCAGAAGCCGGTCCAGTACTTTAGCTATTATAGTTGCCAAGGATATTGGCCTATAGTTGCCCATGTCTGAAATGTCTCCAGTTCTGTTCTTGACTATGGGCACAACAATGGTTTTCATACAGTCAGAGGGCACGTACGCATGGCTGATACACAGGGAATAGAACATCGCCAGGACTCCTGACATATGTGTGCCAGCATACCGCAGGTGCTCGACGCTAAGTCCATCATGCCCCGGGGATTTACCCGTACTCATAGTTTGTAAAACTTTTCTCACGTCACTAGCTGTTACTCGTGTCAGGGTAGCATCTGAAGATTGATTGGACTCAGCGCCAGGCGACCCTGGCATACCAGCCCGTCCTAAAGGTGACCTCACCCTGAAATGCATGCCAAATAACTCAGCCACCTGTTTAGGGTCAGACAAGCCTGCAACACTGGCAGGGAGGCCAGGTTTTGAGTCCAATTTCTTTACGGTTTGCCAGAATTTTGAGAAATGTTTGCCTTTTCTGTGACCTGCAATAACATCCATTTTTATCTGGTCTTGGTTATTTTGGCACCATTTAAGTTTTCCCTTGAATATTTTACGACTATTATGCATATCATCAAAGATTGGTCCACTACTAGGTTTTCCATAAGAACACCACAAGTTGAATTTTTCTCTGGCCTTTTTATGAGCTGTGTGAACATGCTTATTCCACCCAATAACATTATTACGCTTTTTACTAATTAATTGTGTACATGTCAAGATAGCTCCCTGCTGTAGAATGTTTACTATGTCATGATAAAGATTGTCAATTATGTATCTATGTCCTAATTCGGTACAATGCCTGTCCGCACATAAAATAAATTCATTAGGAAAATTAATCAATTTTAAATTGTCATGGCAATATTGTGAATAATTATTAATTTATTATTACATTATGTTGATTTTAGCAATTAATCAAACTCTAAAACGACAATTGATTCGTAGTTATTCGTATCTAAATCACTTGTAGAGCCCAGAAAACAGTAAAACCGGACTTTTTTTCTCGCTTGACCAACTTACTGTACTTACTTTACGTACCTACTACTACTTACCTTACATGGCTAATACTGGACATTGTTCACACAGCATTATCTAGCCCCAAGTTGAGCTCGTATTATGAAGATGACCGACAAATATAGAATACAAAATACAATACAGACCAGGACTAAACCTCTAGATAATTTAAACATTTGTCCCGCGGTGGAATTAAAACCGGCAACCTCTGGTGTAGCAGGCGGGCCTTCAACCGCTGCGCCAAAGACGTTGCCATTAGGTTGCGGGTTCAATTCCCGCATTGTGTTTATTTTAATAACATGCAAATATTTGTTCTACTGCTGGGTTATTTTTAGGGTTCCGTACCTAAAAATAACAGGAAAATAGGAACCTATAATGGATCAACTTAGTTGTCCGTCTGTCAACCCCCTTTTCTCTGACTCAGTGTGGTCAGAGTCAAGAAGAAAAAAATTTTGCGTGCGTAGCGATTGTATATCTTAAAACCTTTTCTATGATGTAAATTATATTTTTATTTTTAAAGAAGGCCAAAAGTTTATATGAATACAAAAAAAAAGAAACTAGCTACAAAAAAGCTTATAAATGGCCTTCAACCTAAATGGCAGTGTGGAAACTAAATACGCTATGCAATCATACAATTTAGAACTTCTTCAGAAAATAAAAATAAGTTAAACAAACCGCATATGTAAAGTACATATACCTGATTATCCTCTAGGCAGCTGCGTGAATGAAATGCGGCGGGGCAGTGAATGCGAATGATATGAAGATTCATATATAAAGAGATTAAATAAAACTTTGATACAAAGAGTTAGATTAATTGAAATGACTAAGTACCTGTCGAGATCTCCTTAACAGGTTACTAGGTGTCTAGTCTATCTAAGTTAATTAGCTAGCTGATTAGTTTTATGTACAGCCATTTGCTATGAATAAACAACCTATGGAATGGAGCAGATTTATACAAATGGGATATTACAATAGAAATCTAATAAATACCGGTAGTAACTTAATTTACTTGGACATACACAGAAATAATAATATTTTGCTGAAAATCGAAATAAAATTAAACTTAAATCAACATACGAATCGCTTTTCTCTTGGTCACGCTATAACTTGGGACCGTACGATTTAATTCATAATTATTTAATTTTTTTCTAATAATTCGTAAAAGGTTCTTACTCAGACAAAAAAATTAAAATAACTATTCTTCACATTTTTCAGCTAGTGTAAAATAAAGACAAACAACAACAAAATACTAAACAGCTGTTGAACGCGTGTAAGGAACAAAATACGACTATCGACAACAAAAAACATTAGACGTTTAACAGTGAGGCTCACATAGCATCACAAAAGAATGCACTCTCAACCACCTTCCGTCCATCCACGAATACATCGAGCTGAGGATTCTGGTTCATGAGCATATTTAGATTTCTTCGTACCCTATAAATCGGTGACTGCTGACAGAGGAGCTAGAGCGAATAGGGTAACCCGCCCAGAACGGAAACGAACGGGAATTTTCGAGTACACATAGTTGGGTGGCTTCACTAAGAATTTATAGACAGTCTATCCCACCTCTCAGTAGACGACATATTATTACAGTTGGTCATACAGTCTCCTTACGCATCCTACACTACGTTTACCGAGTCGTGGTAAAGGACTCGGTAAACGTAGTGTAGGACGCCCTCCGACCAGGTGGGATGACGACCTGCGAAAGACTGCAGGTAGATGCTGGATGCGGCAAGCTGAAGACAGGGCGCTATGCCGCTCATTGGGGGAGGCCTATGTCCAGCAGTGGACTGCTATAGGCTGGTGATGATGATGATACAGTTTCCTAGCCTGCAAGGAATTGAAATCGAATGGATTATATAGGAAGTTTCTATGTGTATGTGTGTGTGTACCTAGGTGGGGTACATGTTAGTTAGATTGTATAGTGTGTACAGATAGTATCCACGTGATTTCCGGTAGAGTACGATCGTTTAAAGGAAAAATATAATTTTGCTTTGGTGTTTTTGTATTTTTAATTAATTTGGAATTATTATATTTTCTATAGAGCATTTTTAACCTGTTATTCTTTAGTGACTTGTTATAAAACTACACAAACTATTGCAAAATGAAGGATAAACTTGTGAAGATCTGTTATTTATTTAATTAATGTGATATTTTCTATTTATATTAGATGAACTTTAGATACATTTTTTGGACAATAAAACGGTTTTTCTTTGAGGGCATAGAGTCCTCGACAATTTCTTATTATCAACATATTGTTTTGCTTTCTGGGAACAAAACCTTTAAAGCAGAGCAGGTTTCCGTAGCCTAGTAACAAGTAAGTACCTAGTTGTTGTACAATCAAAGCCAAAAAATCAAAGTCACAAACAACAAAACGATTTCATCAGTTTGATATGATATCAGCTATTTTGTCACAAACAAAGTTATTAGCAACAAGGAAGAAACGTACGTATTTAATTCGTCAGTGGTATGATTCGATAAAGATTAATCATAATGGTATTAGTCACCCATAAAATATCTTTTCTCTACCCATGTAGAGTTGGTATTATTGTGTATATGTATTCTGCCATAGTTAAAGTTTGCAAGAAAAATCTGTCAAAGTTAGAGGATTATTTATCGGGTATTGACCGTATTGACCTTTTGTTTTTCTAATAAGAAAATAAATACCACATAATAAATAAAGGAAATTATAAAAAATCTGTAAATATATGCTCATTAATAATTTATTTTCAAATCACATTACAGAGGTCAGACTAAATAAATGAGTAGATAATTATATAATATTATAGGTACAAAATAACCTCTTCAATTACTTAAATTACAAAAACGATATTCTTAATCCCTAGTTGAAAAGCCCTCGTCTGGCTTCTGCGTGCTTGTTGAAAGAGAAAACGTCGTAGACACGGTCGTCGCAGCTGACCGCTGTGGTGCATTGCCTGGTCACAGGCTCATAGAACAAGCCGTTAGGACATCTCTGCACGACGGGTAAACCGTTGAAGCAAACGTAGTACTTCGAGCAAAAGTCGTGAGCGATCATCTTGCCATTAGCATCTGCGCTCGAGCAAATATTGGGTGCTTGCCTTGGATTGCACAAACAAGTGCTGCTGTCACTTTCAGGTACTTCGGGCTGAGGAATGACCCGGTCTCCGCAGTCCACGTTTGCAGGCCAGTCACACTGCTCGATACTAGGATTGTAGAGCAAGTTTCCAGGGCAGGACAGAACCACAGGTGCACCAGTAGAGCACACGGTGAATTGATGGCAGTTTTCGTGCGCTACGAGAATACCGTCGGAGTCTTTGGCAGCGCAGATGGCCGGGGCTTCACTGGGATCCTTGTTGCCTCCAGTTTGTCCATTTTCTTGGTTATCTTGTTCTTGGCTTTCAGCTTTCTCACCGACACTACTATCCTCTTCAGTTATCACTCTATCTCCGCATTCAACATTTGATGGCCAGTCGCATTGTTCAGTTTGTGGGTTGTAATGAAGATCGCCTGGGCATCTGAATGCTACTGGGCTTCCGAAGGAACACTTGTAGAATTTGTTGCATTTCTCATGTGCAATGAGGACGCCTTCAGCATCGCCAGTAGCACATATAGCTGGTGCTTCTCCAGGGTTACAGTTGCAAGTACCTCCGTTGGATCCATTGTCACCACTGCCGTTGTCACCGCTGCCATTGTCACCACTGCCGTTGTCACCGTTGCCATTGTCACTGCTGCCGTTATCACCATTATCGTTATCACCATTACCGTTATCGCCATTGCCATTCCCTCCATCACCTTCAACAATGGGCTTGTCTCCGCACTCTACGTTCTCAGGCCAGTCGCAGACTTCAAGGTAAGGGTTATACAGAAGACCTGATGGGCAGACAAAGGCCACGGGTCCACCTTGATCGCACTTGTAGAACTGGTTGCAATTTTCATGTGCTATGAGGGTACCATCAGAACCATCTACAGCGCAGATACTAGGGGCTTCACCAGGATTGCAATTGCAGGTACCTCCGTTGGATCCATTTTCATCGCTGCCGTTGTCACCGCTGCCGTTATCACCATTGCCATTGTCACCATTTCCATTATCTCCATTACCATTTCCACTGCCGTTATCGTTATCGCCATTGCCATTGCTTTCACCTCCTTCAACGATGGGTTTGTCTCCACAGTCTACATTTGCAGGCCAGTCACAACATTCGATGTAAGGGTTGTATACTAAACCAGCTGGGCAAGAAATGGTCACAGGTACACCATGATCACACTTGTAGAATTGGTTGCAGTTTTCATTTGCTACTAGAGTACCGTCAGAGCCATCTGCGGCGCAAATGCCAGGGGCCTCACCAGGGTTGCAGTTGCAGGTGCCACCGTTGGATCCATTTTCATTGCTGCCACTATCACCACTGCCGCTGTCACCGCTGCCGTTGTCACCGCTGCCGTTGTCACCATTGCCATTACCTTCACCATCGACTTCAACGATGGGCTTGTCTCCACACTCCACGTTTTCGGGCCAATCACAGCGTTCAATATAGGGGTTGTATACTAAATTAGCTGGGCACGTTATTGTTACAGGTGCACCATTAGCACACGTATAGAACTGGTTGCAGTTTTCATGAGCTACGAGCGTACCATCAGACCCATCTACGGCACAAATGCCAGGAGCCTCACCGGGGTTGCAGTTGCATGTGCCCCCATTGGATCCATTCTCACTGCTGTCGGTATCACCGCTACCAGTATCCCCATTGCCGTTGTCTCCATTACCGTTTCCACTGCCGTTATCGCCATCGCCATTGCCATTACCTCCACCAATCTCAGCAATGGGTTTGTCTCCACAATCCACGTTTGCAGGCCAGTCACAACATTCGATGTAAGGGTTGTATACTAAACCAGCTGGGCAAGAAATGGTTACAGGAACACCATTGTCGCACTTGTAGAACTGGTTGCAGTTTTCGTTGGCTACTAAAGTACCGTCAGAGCCATCTGCGGCGCAAATGCCAGGTGCTTCACCAGGGTTGCAGTTGCATGTGCCCCCATTGGATCCATTCTCACTGCTGTCGCTATCACCGCTACCATTATCCCCATTGCCGTTGTCTTCGTTACCGTTTCCACTGCCGTTATCGCCATCGCCATTGCCATTGCCTCCACCAATCTCAGCAATGGGTTTGTCTCCACAATCCACGTTTGCAGGCCAGTCACAACATTCGATGTAAGGGTTGTATACTAAACCAACTGGGCAAGACATGGTCACAGGTACACCATTATCGCACTTGTAGAACTGGTTGCAGTTTTCGTTGGCTACTAGAGTACCGTCAGAGCCATCTGCAGCACAAATGCCAGGGGCCTCACCAGGGTTGCAGTTACATGTGCCACCATTGTCGGGTTCAGGCTGAGGTTCGGGCTGAGGTTCGGGCTGAGGTTCGGGCTGAAGTTCAGGCTGAACGTCTTCTTGATCATCGTTTTCCTCGGAAGACTCTTCAATCTCAACGATTGGTCTATCTCCGCACTCAACCTTCTCAGGCCAGTCACACACTTCGATGTGAGGGTTGTATAAAAGATTTGATGGGCAGGAAACTGTTACAGGTGCACCATGGTCGCATTGGTAGAACTGGTTGCAGTTTTCATGAGCTATGAGGGTACCGTCTGAACCATCAGCGGCGCAAATGCCAGGAGCCTCACCAGGGTTGCAATTGCAGGTTCCTCCGTTGTCGGGTTCAGGTACAGGTTCAGGCTGAGTTTCAGGCTGAGGTTCAGGCTCAGGTTCGGGCTGAGTTTCTTCTGTCTCAGGGCACAGCTCAATCTCGACTATAGGTCTGTTCCCACAGTCAACGTTCTGAGGCCAGTCACAGATCCTTTCCTCATGGTTGTATATCAAGTTAGCAGGGCAGAAGTAGGGGATAGCTTGGCCGTTTGAGCATTTGTAGAACTGATTGCAGTTTTGGTGCTCAAACAGCTCTCCTTGGTTGCCGTACCAGGTGCAGGCGGCGACTACGTTGTCATCAGAGCAGGGGCAGGTCCCGCCGCTAGACGATCTTTGTTCTTTCACTTGCTCAGTTTGTCCTAGTGCAACTGCACAGAGCAGTATAAATGCGTAACCTGAAAAAAAAACAATAATTCATTGACCATTCTGATATTCAACCTAGAGATAAATATATTATGTATGTTTTATTTTTAAATACGCTTTGTTTTTTCCTAGTTTACGTGTACATATAATATTACATTTAGTTCCATTATACAAACATATAATGCAACTAAGTGTCTGTACCTACCTAATCACAGGTGGTCAAAGTGATGTCGATCGAAATGTCTTTCCTGTAGCTTCCTGATCATACATTAATAGATACAATTAATAACTACTGAAACTTTTACAAAAAGAACGTAACAAATTTAAGATATAATTTAAGATTATGGAAATTGAAACCTTCTACATATACATACATATGATGATCTCTTATGTCAGCTCTTTTAAGGTGATGAACCAACGAACCAAACTAGGCCTAGTTTTAACGTCTATGTTTTTTAGATATCATTTTCAGAGCATGCTTATAAAGGGCAATCTGCTCAAATTATAAAGGTCCAATGGGTGCAGCATAATGTAAGTAAAACTAGGTTCTGAATGGGACGGAATACACAGGATGCCCGTACATGTTATGTACTTAGTACATAACATGTACGGGCATCCTGTGTATTCCGTCATCAAAAAAAAATCATAAGTTGATGATTGATGACTAATCATCAATCATGAACTTATGTTTTTTTTTAATTTCGTTTTAAATCTCGTTTTAATAATAAACAATTTATTATTTTATTGCCTTTTCGTGGTCTTTTACATGTATCTAATAATATATAATAAATGTTGCCCGACCGAGGGCGACTTTTGTTCTACGAGCAGCAGACCAAGTGTTTTGTCATAAAATTAATTAAATTAAATTATGTAAATCGATTGGAATCTGAACTATAATGTAGATAAACGTAAATGAACTCGAATATGAAAAAAAATAATGTTACGATATACAAAATAATTTAAAAATGTGCGATAGGCTAAAAATCGTAGAACATAATGTAAGTTGATGCACTCGGGCATAAACATTTGTTAAATATTGCAAGATATACCAATGTAAAAGAACACAAAAAGGACAAAATTTGTCTATTTTGAAAAAATATTTAATTAAAACGAAATTAAAAACAAGTTGATGACTAATAAAACTTAATTTAAAAAAACACTAGTAGACGACTGGGGCTTAGTACACATGCTGTGTATTCCGTCTCATTTAAAATCTAGGTTTATTTACATTATGCTGCACCTTTATAATTCGAGTAGATTGTCTGAAATTGATTCAGAAAAATCTTCTACTTCTCCTTACAAGGTTTGAACAGACTATTGTCAAAAAAACTTTGACCTTAACGTTGTGTATGAAATATTAACATAACAAGAATTCATCAAACAATCAAGCAACCAAACTATCTTTTTATAGATAAATAAAATAATAATGCTGGACAATCCACACAGCATCATGCTGGGGCTACCCAAGGTAAGCAGACCTTTTGTTATGTGTACTAGGTGACTGATATACATAATACAATACATCCATGGTTTTTTTTAATTATACCTTTACATAGATAATGGTCAGAACCCCCGCAACAAATAAACCTAAATGCTTACCTTTCATTAGGTCTTCCTTATTGTGTAGTTCTCAAAAAATTGCACTAAACTGATAAAATGGTAGAATAATTGCACATATTTATACTACCTTTGATGCTTTTAGATACCCTACAGATTATCTCTCTTGATAACTAATAACAAATCAATGTTTTCTTTATAATTACTAGAAAATTGATTAAATCTTCCTCGGTCTTATTACGTGGAAAAAATTACAAGTGTTTATGATAAGCTAATTGATACTATTTTTATATATGTCCCTACTGGCAATTTGTAGGTTTTTATGACGATATGAATAAATAAATTTATATTGTAAATAATGCTGGACAATCCTCACAGCATCATCTTGTCCTAAGCTAAGCAGAGCTTGTGTTATGGGTACTAGACGACTGATATACATAATAAAATACTTTACATAGATATATATTTTTATCATACATACCCAGAACATATATTTGTCCTACGGCGGGAATCGAATCCGCAGCCTTCTGCGTCGCAGACGTCGTCGGTGACTAGGGCTGCAGAGAGAGGAACTTCCTGACCGGAGGATACGTGCCGCGTTCAGGAGTCGTTTTTTGGATCAGGCCCTGGCTGGATCCAACTTCCTAGCGAGAATCCTAATATTATTATTTACTAGCGACCCGCCCCGGCTTCGCACGAGTTCAAATTCATATATTATATACATACATATAAAACTTCCTCTTGAATACCTCTTTGTATTAAAAAAATCGCATCAAAATCCGCTGCGTAGTTTTAGAGATCTAAGCACTCTTGGAACTATTTTTCATCGATTCACAATTAAAAACTGTGAAGTTAATTTATGAAGTTATCGAAAAAATACACAGAAACTCGGAAATCAGTGAATAAGTTTTTCTCTTGGTTTTTGAGCCTTTGAAACTTTATGAACATACTAGTGGTTTCTTCTCACTTCTTCCACTGGTGGACAAAAAATTGAAGTGAACTGTAAAATAATTTAATTGATAATAATGAATAGTATAAATATGACCTGTCTAAGTGCTTATTTGTAAGCTTAAAGAAATAAAAACTTTTCATTTTCATTTTTCATTTTCATTTTATATAAAACAATAAACTGTGCCTGTAGGTAGATCTTATAGATATTGAGATATTGTTGTTTTCACTTGGCACACTCGACCTGAAATTCGTAGATTCAATCATACCTATAAAATTCTAGCTATCTTATCAACCTTATCATTCAAAAAGGGTGCGATAAGATGAAGGGATTCTATTATTGCCATTTAGTGACATGACGCTCCAAAGTTCATTGCCATTACGAATTAAGACCTGGCGTCTTCACAAACCTCTTCGTGATGATGGCTGAACCTGCAGTTCACGCAGAATTAATGATTACCAATATAGGCCAAGAGGAGGATCCAGCTAGGTTGGCAGCATTTAAAAACTACGCCGAGTCTTCCCGTCATCCATACCGCAATGCTTCAAAACAAAAGTTTTCAATCAGTGCGTTCTACCTGTTATGAGCTACGGAGCTGAGACGTGGACACTCACGGTAGGATTGGTACACCAGTTCAAAGTCGCTCAGCGAGCTATGAAAAGAGCTATGCTCGAGGTCTCTCAGAAGGATAGGATGTGTAACGAAATCATCCGACAGAGAACCATAGTTACCGACATAACTCAAAGAATTAGCAAGCTGAATTGGCAGGGGACCGGCCATATATCGCAAAGAACCGACAACCGCTAGACATCAACCTATGATAGTCCACTGCTGGACATACTCGTAGGCCTTCCCTAATGAACGCTATAGCGACCTGTCTTCAGCTTGCCGCATCCAGCCTGCAGTCTTTCGCAAGTCGTCATCCCACCTGGCCAGAGGGCGTCCTACATTACTTTTGCCGAATCGTAGTCACCACTCAAGAACACGTTTACCCGTGATTTCATTACATAGATATAATATAAACAAAGATATATTGGTACCTACTCCAACAAATAATTTTCAGTAAAAAAGGATTTATTTCCACGTAATGAATAAGGACCTAGATCATATTTTGTTTTGTTACAATGAAAATAACTACTCATTGTGAAGTGAGTAATTTTATACTATGGACTCAGTTGATTTATTATCAGGTATTTACACTTACCCAGTAATTCGCTTGAAACAAACGGTTTGTGTTTTTGGTTGAACTCAACCAGTCTGAAAATAATAAATAAATAACATACTTATAAAAATAAATTCGATCAGGGCATTGGTCATTAGAAATAAAACAATCTTTTGCGATCTCTAAAAATTATGAATCCAAAGACCATTATCTTGTAACTATTTAAACTACAACTCTATACTGCCCAAAAATCCACTCTTTACAGGATAGTTTTGCTCCAACGCATAATCTAACAACTTACAGAAAAGCAAATCATATGTACTAGACACATAAGTTATGAACATACTAGTGGTTTCTTCTCACTTCTTGCACTGGTTGACAAATAATTGAAGTGAACATCAAAATAATGTTATTAATGTAAGCCTAAAGAAATAAACTTTCATTTAATTTCATAAATAGTACAAATGTTTTATTAGGCGGATCAGGCTTAGAACTACTTGTATGAAAAATTTGCCCATTCCCATCAGTAGTTTTGGCGTAAAGAAGTAACAAACATCCATCCATCCATCTTAACATCCAAACTTTCGCATTTATAATATTAGTGTGACAATATTAGTGTGATAAGATAATTTGATAAACTACTTTTGCAAGAAGGTTATTAGATTTCTGTGTTATTTGTGATTTTCATTTATGCACTTTAATTGTACCTGAAAATTATCTAAAAATAGGCTAGGTACTTAGCTTCATACGTCATTTTTAAGCTAATCAGTAAATCCCATCAAAATCCAAATATTTACATTATGTTTATGATGAAATGGCGATAAATAAGTACAGATAAGTGATAATATAAGGTGAAAAATAACTTCCTATACGTATTTACAAATAACATATCAGTTTTAGAATATTATAAAAAATAAAAATATAGAATAGTCTATTAGCCTAGTCTTTATCCGTAGGTACTATGGTAATTGTATTTCCATCGCTATTTTTACCCAATAATTATTTTTGTATTTTAGAGAATAATCTTGAGAAGGGATCACATAAATTTTATTTCCAAGGGAATAGTAAACTTGTCTCAAAACTTAATTTTAACAAATCATAACTACCTACTACCAAAATATGATCTATGATTAGATTAGGCATGTCGATTGTCGTGCCTATAAAATAAAGGTAGCAATCATCCTAGGTTCTATGGTACAATTCATTTGAGGCGTTAAAGGTTTAGTCACCAGATGTTCTAAATTGTTTTTATGGGTTATCCCCAACGTCTCCCGTGAGACGTACCCATTCCCAACGTCTTACGAATATGATTCAAATCTGTTCTTCGCTACTGTGATTTTTTACGAGTATTTTATTTTAATACATAGGTAGTACCTACTATGCCTTGTGTATTGAGTTGAAAACATTTTTAGTTTAATTTCTCATAAATATTTTTAAACTTACGCGATCTGAACACATAATTATAAGTATTAATAAAACGGGTATTTATCGCGATAAATTGTTGTATTAATACTTATAATTAATTTCTCATAGACAAATAAATACCTGTAAATTATGGTATTGGTCTGCCTGGACTCTAATAAGTTCGATCTAGGATATTTTTTTTTGCATGCTTTAAGCTAAGAAATTATCATCTGAGTAAATTTTGTAATAGGGTTATAAGAAGCAAAAACATATTCCTCATCCAGTGAAACGGAACGTAATCACCGTCAAGGAAACTGATCTAGTGGCATGTGACATGGACGTGTAACTTGCACGCTCGCATCAAGCTGTCATGTGTCAGTGTCAGACACTTCAGTCAGTCGGTGCGCCTGATTGCCGCCAACCGCACCGCTCGTTCGCGGCTGCGCGATTTCCACCCGCGATTTTTAAACAAACTTCCAACCATGGCTGTGTTCAGCCAGAGTTAATACAAACCGGGAACGTTCCGTACCCATGCCTCTATCACCAAGAAAACGCCACAAGTGAGATTATTTTCCCAGCAAAACATGTATCTAAGCAAACATTGCTCACATGACCTCGGTGGCCTATTGTTGCAGATGTCAGCCGCCGAACAAACAACGGCGGTTCTATCACATATTGGAAAATGACTGAAGGTCCTCTGTCACATCATGATAAATCCGTAAGTTTACTTTTCAGGCAACACTATTTATTAATAACACCCGTCAGAATTCAAACAGCTGAATTTGAGCATTATTTTTAGGAAGTAAAGAACTATTTTTGGGTGAGTTGTTTTTACCTGTGGAATTGCAAATAGCAGAGCCATATCAGTAAGGTATAGGTATCTATAAGTATTCCGTGACAAATGAGTTTTGGTATGGTAAACTGGACGTTGTAGCGATTATCTCTAAATTCTTTGGTAATTTCCCAAGCATGATTCATTCTCACTGCAGTGATTCTTTATCTGTACACATTCACATTTATACTGCAGTGCACGATTTTCTGTTTTCCTCAAAATTGTATAGGATAATGTTTGATAATATAAAATATTACCCTCGAGTTACCACTATATTAAGCGAAACGAAAAGCGAAAACAATTCTGCTAGATTCATAAATATTCATTTCACGTTCAGGAACTAAATTTAAATAAAATAGTACTAGTAATAAGACAGTTTTGGTTTTATCGGTAAATTTAAATAAACCTACCTACTCTACGTTTTTATGATAGGAACATTACTTAACCTTACCAAAAATTCGTTTGTAAGACCTAATCACTTTAGATAGGGACATATTTAAGACGTAATCAATCATATTATGGCGTAGCTTATGAATTCTTATCATTTACTTATTATCTTTGTTATCAGTGAGCTGAATTAACTAAACAGTTAATTCAGCTCACTGATAACATATTAAGTAGGTACCTACTTAATTGGAAACAAATTATCTAGCCAAACTCGAAGTGAAATGTTTGTAAACAAACCACGACAGAAAAACTAAAACTCACCTGCTTGGCAATCTTGCCATCGAGCTTCAGTCAAATATATGTAATTGTAAGTAAGTTATATTTATTGAACGAAGAATCCTGTGTATAAAATTGTTGCTATTTTGTAACATTAACTACTAAATCTGCAGTACACTACCCAGTACCAAAATCTATTCAACTTTCAAAACAATGTTTACGATCTTGAACTCGTTATGGGTAAGTGTACAGCACGGTTGACGTGACTTGGCGTTTGAGAAAACGAATCTATCTACACGTGTAAAGTGAGAATTCAAAACAAAAATAAACATGATATCTTATACAGGGTTATTAGTAATTCGACGTATTCCGGTTACGTGATAGGGGTGACTATTTGCGATAATTTTCACCCCCATGTACATTATGCAAAAGTGAACCATTTTCAAGTTATCATGATTTTTAGCTTTTTTAAAATAAGTCAAAAATGCAACATCAAACATTGATTTAAAAAAAATATCTATTTAAACCTAATTTTTTGTTATTTGAGTTAAATAGATTTTGGTACTGGGTAGTGTATTGCTGATTTAGTAGTTAATGTGATTCTCCTAACGGGAATACGTCGATTTACCAATAATCCTGTATAAGATATCATGTTTATTTTTGTTTTCAATATCGAGTTTGATTTTCAAGCCAATTTGTAATATCCGAGCTGTGAGTACGTAACGACCAAAACCAGTGCAACCAGCCGGTCAAGTTATAGTATCCACCGAATAACAGAACTGGTTCCAGCTTATCTTCCGTGAAGCCAAACCTCACATTTTTGTGGATTATTTTGTAGCTATAATAAACTTCAAATTGATTTATTGGAATGTAACAAGATTTTAAAGCAGGAAAAATAATGTGACATGGAAATAAATTGTTTTCCTGGTGGTAGTTTTCCTCAGTTAAAGTTTTAAATTTTGGTATTGGAGAAGTACTTTATCGCTACAATAAATAAAATATCTCTGCTTATACACATGTCTTATCTAGTATACCTCTACTATATTAGATACAGGACATATACCTACATGCAAGCATTTATAAGGTCTATTATTATAGTCCTTAGCTGTACTGTAGGTCTAAAAGGGTGCTTAGGGCCGCAACCATACACATACAGTTAGGATTGTCCCAATATTTTGTATTTTAAATGTCGCAACCATAGATTTATTATTCATAGTGATAGGAGAATTAGTATTAGGAACCGCTATACAAAAATTACCGCGAACAAACCGGAAAAGGGTTCCGGTTTTTTTACGGCGATGTGAGGTAAATGCTTATGCACACAAAAGCAAATAGAGGCGGGGTTACGACCACATGTATTGCACACAGAGGCGAATACAGGTGTTATCTCACATTTGCAAATAATATTGTATTCCCTCGTTAACGTGCTTACTTATAGATCAGCACGTTTAATTTTGCGAAGGGGTAGCGAGCGAGTTAGTAGAGCGGTTCCATTTACTAACTCTTCTATAACAAACCTCCTTTATATTTCTTCTTCGATGGGAACAAGGTTATAATAGAAATCGGTTAAAACCTTTATATATATACTTAATTACTCTATGCGCTATTTGCATCGAAAATAGATAAAAATCTATGAGAAAATTGTTCAATAAATTTGTGATTATTCTTTAATTTCCTTACATAGGGTAAGTTACGTCCTTACCATTATTTTCAAAACAACACTATGCATACCAATTTACTTATAATCAAATAATAGAAACGATATTGAACTAGTATTTACAATGTAAGTAATTGGGCTAACTGTAGACTGGTGCAAACAATCTACAGATACTAGCTCAACTATCTATATCAATACCAGTCGGAATGGTCCCCGATGAATTTATAATGTATAATATTAATAACATATTGCATTAAGTATATTAGTCATCTAGTACCCATAACACAAGATCTGATTAGCTTGGGGTTAGGCTAGATGATGCTCTGTGAATTATCCAGCATTATTTTTATTGATTTATTTGGTATAACCATGCGTGGACTACGCATGATCATTAACCGTTCGTTATAGAAAACTAAAAGTTGATTCCAATTCATTCTTACTAGGTTCTTGATCTTACAACACAAATATTTACCTAGCAACTAGAACTTAGTTTGAAATTATGTATACTGATCTAAGCCACTCACTTTACACAGATCAGCCTACTCCTCGAAAACCGAACCTGACTCAAAGTATTTGAGCTTATTTTACTACGAATCCAAATAAACTTGTTCACAAATAAAGTAAAAGTAGATATTTAGGCGCGTTCTACACGAGCGAATATCTTCCTCGGTATTGTTCACGGTCAAGGCCGGTACTGTGATGTAAGAGAACGTGTTGTTTTTGGCTTTGTTATCGCGGGTAACATGAGGCAGGTAATTATGAGCCTACGGATTTAGATACCTACCTATTTAATATTTTAGGTTATCTCATGGCCGCCGTTTCCTTATTATGACTATTTGCCTGCAGTTTCGCACGTGTTGTTTCCGGGACAAAAATAAACCTATAGATGGATAGATACGTAATTTAAAGTAACTAAAGATCGAATTATTTCTCTATTAGCTTTTGCCTGCGGCTTCACACTCATTATACCTGCGTGATAAAAAGGAGTATATGTATGTATATGATATTACAGGTTTAGAGCTACATTAATGCAGAATTTCAGCCCGACCCGTTCACTAGTTTCGGCGTTACGGCTTAAAAAACATATGTACATACACAATATTTGTACAATGGATAACAATACAATACAATAACTCTTTATTGCACACCAAATACATAAAAGATACACAAGACAGGAAAAGAAAAACAAATACAAAATATGCTGTACAATGGGCGGCCTTATCGCTAAGAGCGATCTCTGCCAGGCAACCTTACGTTAACGTTTTACGTTTATTTCTGTAGACTAAGAATTAATTTATGGGATAAAAAGTAAGAGCCTATGTTTTATTCAGGTATAGACCTACTACATAATACCAAGGTATTTGAAGGTATGCAAAATTTCAGCCCGTTCCGTTCAGTAGTCTCGGCGTGAAGGAGTAATTAACATCGATCCAATCATTAGCAATTAAACTTTTAGTGTGTAAATTAACTACGAGTAGGTATGTTTGTTGGATCGCTCAATTATTTTATAAATTAATGCGGGAACGATTTTAAATAAATAAATAATGCTGGACAATTCACACAGCATTATCTAGCCCCATGGTAAGCAGAGCTTGTGTTATGGGTACTAGATAACTGATATACATAATACAATACATTACATAGATAGATATTTTTTATTATACATAGAAAACAACCAGAACACCCGAAACAAATATCTGCAGATCGTACACACATTTGTTCCGAGGCGGGAATCGAACCCGCAACCTCCTGCGTCGCAGGTGGACCTTCGCCCACCGCGCCACATCGGTCGTCTAGCTTGTATGGGAACTTAATTAGGAACATATCAAAAACAAGAGAAAAATTGTTTTAAATTACATACATATATGTAGATACTGTGCTAACTTTAAGTGATATAGCTTTGTACTCATTGACAATGGCCATGAAAGGCTGCTGGGCACCAATCAAATCAAAAGGTAGGTAGATGAGACTTAAGTTCGCAAAACCAGAAACTTAGCATTCAATAGGTAGCAAATAAAATCATGAAAGTCATATTTTCTAGACGAACGAGCTTGAAACATGCATAGTACGACAGTAGCTGACGTAGTTCAGAGCATAGTCTTTTGTACGCATAAATAAATAAATTTTGCAAGACAAGGACGAGCGAACACCTTGCGGGAAAGGCGCAAAAATTTATTATTTAAAATGCGATAGCTACGGAATGGCGCATGGCGGGCCCGCCGCGTATTTCACTGGTCACACACTCAGTTTCAGTTTATTTAATTCCACCGTAGGTACACATGTTACACTTGATGTCGTTGAATACTATAAAAGGTAAATTACATTATTATTCTATAACACACTAACTTTTGACAAAGGAAACACAATAGGGCATTGTGCAAAGAAAAGCAAAAAGACATGCCTTCTTAAAAAATTAAAATAAATTGATTTATAATAATTTGTCACAATAAAACAGATAATAAATTAGTTAAAAGGAATAATAAATTAGATAAAATGTCAAAGTATTCTGCTGTATAAGGGCATTGTCAAAGTACACTAAAAATATTGTACAAAATTAAATAATATACAAAGAAAATATAATTAAATATTGTCAGAAAGAAAATTAATTTTAAATTTACATTTAGATTTAATTTACATCACTTTCTCTGTTATAAAATAAAACCATATTCGTCTAAAGTACTTATTAGGGAAATCGTACACGAAATTTTATTGAAATATCTTATAAAACTAGCAAATAAAACTGCTCAACTTAAACTGTATATCTGTAAAAGTAAAGATAACTTTGCGATTTGTTCGTATAGAGTCAAGTTTAATCAATCCAGTTTCGTGGAAGTCAACACACGATTGACTAAACTTACTTACTAGAATCTTAAGCTATTGATGCTCATAATTGCTTTTTTGTATTTAAATTTATTTTCATACATTCTAAGCATGAGATTTGCGTAGCAAATTCTCACCAACTAAGTTGAACAAACCCTATGGTCTACGCAGTGCGTTGAAGTCTTTTGTACGCGACGTAGCACATTCTTGAGAACTACGGCGTAGACCCTGCGGTCTACGCAGCGCGTTGAAGTCTTTTGTATGATGTAGCATATTCTTACGAACTACGGCGTATAGGTACTATGGCTTACGCAGCGCGTTGAAGTCTTTTGTATGTGACGTAGCACATTCTTAAGAACTATGGCGCAAACCCTATGCACACAGCGCGTTGATGTCTTTTGTACAAAGGGTTGCGTTAGGGAGGTCGCGGGGTTGGCAATGACGCCTAACATTTTATTGAACAAAATTAATGACAATCAAATAATAGAAACAAATTCGAACAAGTATTTTCATTCGATGGACCGACGACATCGTAATGGTGACAGGGAGTCTATGGATGGAGGCATGTATGGTGTGAGATTGACATGTATGGGCTGATATGGTGACTATGATTTACAATTGAAACAATTGCGAAACGAACAAACAGTCTATAGGTAGATTACCTGATGCATATCAATACCAGTCGGATGCGTTCCCAAGACGCTGGCTGTACTACCTCGCTAATCACAACGTTTGGTAGGCGGATCGCAGTGGAGGTGTTTAACATTTACAATAGGAAGATGCTGCCCTTCCTCTAGCTAGCATGTTGCCTTAGTCGACCCTTTTGCTTACACTCATGGGCTGAGCCGGAGGGTTTTTTAAATTATTTATTTCTTACTTATAAGAGTTTGTGTGTAAATAGTGCAAACAATTATGCAACCTACCAATGATTAGGTACCCAAACTTCATAGGTTTCAGATTCAATTACGACTTAAGTAGCTCATACTTAGGTAGGTGGTGGCAACACCACAAGTGGGTAATTGAGCAATCTGTAGTGTGAGCGTGATCAAAGTACAATAACGACGTGGCGGGGCGTCGCGTCTGGTGATCAATTGAAAAGGACAATTGATGGATGGCTTCTTAGCTCGAGAATTTTCGAATTCCTTTCTTAAACTGAGCTAATGATGTACGATTGATTGGTTTGTTCATCTTTAGTTGATAACTGTCCTTTAAGGTTATCATCAAGACCTAGCTAACTATGTATCTTCTTTATTGCTAGCCAGTATACAAGTAATTTATCTATGCCTACACTAAAATTATAAATGCGGTAGTTTGGAGGTTTGATAGATTGATAGATTATTTATTCATACAAACAGGTTACATCATTATGTTAGTAATACCTTAAAGCCTATGTTAGGTTTGTCTTAGTACTATAGTTCTCACTTAATTGAAAAATAAATTGATAATCTAGGTACTGTAGTTAACGAGTTATCTGACAACAATACAAGTTAACCCATGTTAATTATTATCCTAGATCTTACATTTAAAAAACTCATTTATACCTAAGCATGATAAACACACTCACACTTACACGTTTAGATAGGTGGATGGATGTTTGATACTTCTTTACGCCAAAACTAAATGGATAAGGCAAAAATTTTGCATTATGTAATTAGCTCTAAGCTTGGAATCAAATATAACTAGGTACTTTTTATTTCATAAACAGTTCCCATAGGATATGTATATGTAGAAATAAAATATAAACGCTTTCATAACTATAAAGTGTGTGAAGCCGCGGGCAAAAACTTGTAATAAATACGTAATTTAAAATGTGAATTAAATTGATTAGTATAATCAACAATTTTGCTTATCCAAGTCGAAAGTAACTTAAGCTAGCATAAAACATAAACTGTTTGTGTAGGTTACGGGTATTTCTGCAGACTTCATTGGAATTGCTATTCGCTGCTAAAGTGCTGAGCGTACACAAACAACCAACATAACTTGTGTGGTCCTGGTCTCATTTTATTGTTAGTCTTGCTGAGTCCCCTTTAGTAATCTGTTGTCGATAGGCACAGCTATATTTTAAACGTATTCTTAGAACTAAGTGCACTCAGGGTATTTATTTTTGTCTCAAAGTCACATCGACCATGAAAAAGGTAATCAAATTTATTTATTTATTCTTACGATGTAACTGTTTTTCGCAATTATTTCACTTATACGAGTATAATTTACCAACATATAATTTACTTTCTTGCACAGAATAACTAACTATATATGTACATAGGGTGGATTATTTGGACGAGGTAGTGAGGTATGGCACCTTTGGTGGCCACCACAGGTGAAGCCACAAATGCTCTTGGACTATCCATATTTTAAAGAAAATTTTATTCAGCAACTCAGATTGTCAAATAAAAAGTACAGTTAGCAAAAAAAATATAATTTTACACAAAATCTTTTTTGATGCCATTCTATCTTGTATATTAAACTGATCAAAAACTTCTACTGGACCAACTCCTTGGTAAGGACCAGGAACCTATGTCAATCCACGGGCATCTAGTAGGTCCCTATTTCATCTGCTAGGCTAAGTAGGTACATAGGTACTTTCACTCACCAAATGGTAGGTTTAATCATCTTAATGGAAATTTAATGAAACTAGGCATGATAAGAATTTCATTTTGTGGGAAATAAAGAAATTCTAATCATGTAATCATAAAAATGGGTACGTAGATTAATTGATTACCTTACCTACCGTAATAATGAAATGACCAATACTTGCCTACTTTTATGAGTAAAGTTGCAGTGGCCACGGTAAGAGAAGGACTTTGTCCGGAGAAAGAAAGTCAATGGTATGTTTGAACGGTTAAAGAACAAAGATACATTATTTGAGATTACAGTCCCCACAGACTTTGAATAGAATCATTTCTATGTCAAAAGATTTCTTAAAACCTTGATTCTCCATATGTACTACTACTACTACATTCCTTTAATAATTAATTTAAATATGAAGTATACATGGTCTTCCTTTTATTTAATATGCTATGATACTTGAAAAAAAAACTTACGATTGAGCCTTTTGATCGGTATCGTTAAATTAGATGTGACTTTTTACAATTTTGGCGGGTTCGATTCCTGGTTCAGACAGGCGATTATTCAAAAATCTTTGAATACAGTTTAAATTGTTTTTAAAATCAAAATGATGTCTTCTTTCAGTAAAATGTACTATCTACAATATTTAGGGCACTTTCCCTCCATGTGGCATGGCTGTGGGACGACCTGTATAATGAAGTTAACAATCTAACAAGAACGAACCCAAAAATTGTTGTTCCCTAACATGGTTTTTATGCATTGTGTACTCACTAAGATACTAAACCTAAGAACTATTACCTGTATGCATAAAATCATAATAAATAATATATTGTATTAAAGTAGTTATATTTCTATCCGTTTCAGATGTGTGTGCGCATATGGCTAGAGGTGGGCCACGCTTGTGAACCGCGGCATTCAGCCAACGGGCGCGCGCTGGCTTTGGACTGGAGGGTGTGGGTTCGAGGCGTCAGCGGGCAGGACATCAGCGGGTTTGTGCACAAAGTGGTCTTCTATCTGCGACCCCCGTCAGCCTTCGTGTATCCTAAACGAGGTGAATCATATTTATTTTATTCACTGACTTTAAGTTTACTTTGGTTAAGTCTTAATCATCGGTTTATGGTAGTCCACAGCTGGATATGTCCAGCAGTGGCTACTACAAACCGATGATGAAGACTTACTTGACTTGAGGCCTACCTGAATGAGCGCCATAGCGATCTTCAGCTTGCCGCATCCAGTATTTGCCAGCAGTCGTTTGCAGATCGTCATCCCATCTGGCCGGAGGTTTAAGAAACCTTCAATTTATGCTTGGGCTGTCTCTATGCATCATCTCTTCCATAATCACTATTTGATTACTCCATCTCCGTATCAAATTTTATATTACATTGAAATCATGTGAGCGATAAGTAGAGAGTTGCATTTATTATCGTTCCTCGTAATATTGCTCTATTGATTCGGTCTTAATTGCATCATAAAATGTAAAGGTAATAGTATAACTAACTTTGACATTGAATAGTTGCGTAATGTTCCATTTTCACTGTCGTAATGAGTGCTTGTTTAAACTCTCATCATCATTATCTTTCACTGACTGATAGCCCTCAGTCAACTTCGAACCGTGCCTCGTGAGGCTACATACAGAATAAACAAACGCAGCATATCTCTAGGTACATACCTATCAATCGACTTTACTGTATCGTGCATGAACTCGTTTATTGTTTCGCAGTTCTCCAAGAGCCGCCATACGAAGTCCAGGAATCGGGATGCGCGTCCATCGATATACCGATCCACGTCTACCTGAAATACGTGAACAAGCCGACTAAAATCCGTCTCCGCTACAGCCTCCAGATCGAAAACAACACTGTGATAAGCTCTGAATCGCGCTGCGTGTACTACGACTTTGAGAATCCGTCCGAGGAGCTCTGTGAAGCGCTGATGAGTAGCGGCGGGGAGGTAGTCGCGCGCGTTGGGAAGAAGCTGGTCGTGCTACTGGACGAGCACAAATGCACGATGAAGCCTAAGAAGTACAGGTTCATCGAACCTATGATCTGCAAGCACCTTCCTAAGAAGCGGGCGAAAGCGTTCGAGATATGTGCAAAGTGTGGTGAGTCGACCACGGCGGATCTAAGGAAGCAGCTCCGCGCCTCCGCAGTTGACATGACCGAAGACGAGATCAACCGAGTGTCTCAGCTATACATAGCTTACACGAGCTATGAGAAATCTGTCGACGCGTTGGAGCTCCCGCCTTTCTCGGATCCTATCTACAGGGTGCCTGAGATTCCTGCTACTCTTAAAAAGGCGCTGGAGGCAGGAGAAAAAAACTACTCGGTGCCTTAACATGCCAATGCAAATTAAGTTTCCATTAGTGTCTTATTTTAAATGTGTCGGTGCTTTGTGTTGTGATAACTCGTTGAGGCCATGCAAGACTGCGTTTAAAGGTTTAAAAAACCTCTACTCAATGACTTTATCGTTCCGTTAAAGAGACGTAGGTTATTTGGTTGTTCCAGATCTTAGTCATAATATGTTATAGTTAAGTTGAATGAAAGTTCGTGCGCTGTGAGAAAAGATCTCATTAAATTAATGTGGTATCTATTCAGAAATATAGTGAAGAAAGTGGCGGCGTTGCCTTTTATACGAGTAGGAAATTAAGGAAAATCGCTATTACGTATCTTTATTGCGTAGGTATATTATGTTAACGTTTATTATTATTTTTATGTTGATCGTAACCTACAATAAGTGTATTTTTTGTTAAAGTGTAAAGTTTATTTTTTGTTTGAATATGCAGGATTTTATTGTTAGGTTGTGTTAAGTTGTGTAGGTAGTAGCTAAAGATGTGTCAGTACTTTGAGGTGCATCGACCGGGTAGGAATTAAACGTGTCACCAGCCAGTGATCGCGGTTCTTATAATTAAATCGTTTTCAAAATCAACTTGGAACTAAGAAGCGATTTCAAATTTATACAGGGTGCCATGGAAACTCTGGATCCCGAGAAAATCTACTTGTGAATATGTTTGTTTCTTTTTTTAATTAAGTTTTTATATCTTACTTTTCGTGTACACACGCACTCATGTAATATTTACATCTGAAAATATTGCACAAATCTTTTTTTGCTTGTTTTGTCATGAAATTATTTCAAAAAAAGTATGTAAATCGTTTGAAATTTCATAATAATATTGACACGTTAAAAAAATCTAATATGTTGAAAAAGTCTTTAATTTTATTCAAAATACGTTGTATAGTCAGTTTACAGGGTATCTTTAGTAGATTTTTACTGTATCTATATTTAGAAATATTAAATGCAAAAATTTGTATTGAATAACAATAACAGTCTAGGGTATACTATTCTTATACTCCGATTTAGAATCCAAGACATTTTGTGTTAACAAAGGCATTTATGAATGAAACTTAATAATAAAAAATCACAAGAACGGAAATAACAAGGTTACAGCCTTACAGCAAGGTTATCACTAAAAACTAAAACAGAATCTTCAACAGTGCATAATAACACATGAGCAGCAAAAAGATGTTTAATCAGTGATCAAATAAATTATGAATAAAAGCTTTTAAACCCAACAATTATTTCTAGTTTCTGTGCTTTGGTGATACCAATGTCGTTAAATATTTTCCCCCAATTTTTTTGGGTTTTATAACCCCTTTGTATACAAAATATAAAGGATTTTGAATCGGAGTTTGGTACCTACTTAGGTACCATAAGGTTTAGATTTTGTATACGTAAGCTAGGTACAGTCAGCGTCAAATTGATATGAAAAATAATGTTACTACTCATTGTTACAAATTTATGTACATGAGCAGTCAGGGTGTTCAAAATAATGTCTATGTGCTTATTTTGTAAGCCTAAAGAATACATGTTTTTTGTCTTTTGTAAGCAAACAAAGCTCTCAAGGGTAGTATGCAAACTCATAATTGCTAAGATGATTTTGAACACCCCGACTGCTCACATAAATATGAAACAATGAGTAGTAAGATATTTTGAACACCTTGAGTGCTTGCAACAATATGATGATTCCAACTGCGTAAATCAGTTGCTTTGTTTTCAGATCATTTTGACTACTCTAGACGCTCATATAAATTTGACGCTGACTGTACCTACTGCATACATGCATACCTACATGTTAAAAATAATTAAAAGTTTATATTTTGTTAAGAACTTAAGTTTTAATGGATGGTTATCGTTGTTTGCTAAAATAAATACCTAAGTACCTACATATTTGTTATATCAATTTGTTTTACTTTGCTCGACTTCAAACATGAATGGATTAAATTTAATCTTTGAAATCAATGGTCTTTTTTTTGTGAAAAAACACATTTTAGTAAGTATAAATATTAAGTGCAGATTGGGTTGGTGAGGCGTAAAAAATAATAGGTTTTCAAATATTTTTAGGTTTCTTCTACAAGTAATTTAGATACCAATCAGATAAGGGTTTTTTGCGCACATTGTAAGCCATTTGCTGTGAACCCAAGCTACAACAAATTTTGAATGAATTGTTGTTTTGGACTCAATTGAAAATTATCTGCTATTTAAATTAGGTACCTACGTACGTTCTTGTACCTAAAACCTAAAAAATAATAAAACCGGTTTTCACGCATGACCAACATCATCAAAGCCGCGTTCGTATTCGATACGTAGGGAGGGTCATGAGCAGGAAATGAGAGATGAGTGAGCAGCGGGGTCATTTCAAAGTTTTCTGATGGACTATTTCTTGATGGAAATACAAGTAGATACCTATCTATGCAGTTTACTCTGGCGTCTTCAGCGGAGTCCTTACTGGGTCCATTTGGCTTGCAGTGCAAACCGGACTTAAGTAGGTGCTAGGTACTGATACAATTGACCTCCCTACCTAGGTAGGTAGGTACTTGAGACTAGGAAAAAAATATATTGATCGAATAAAGACTCGATATCGTTGTACAAATTAGGAATTGTACGAACTGCCCTGGAAGGGATTTTTTTACGATGGTCGTAGGTACCGTACCTACCTACCTATCATAATACATCAGTAACTGGTAGGTTCATCAGAAACGCTGCGCCGCCATAGGACATTTTGTTAAAAGTAGGTACCTAGTACTACTACATAATGAAAGCTGATAAAATTATCTACAACTTTGGTTCTACACCTTCGAGGGGCCGCGACGCCCGGCGGGCGGCGGCGGCGGCGCGGCGGCGGCGGCGCGGCGGCGGCGGCGGCGGATACCTTGGTCTGTAAACTATAGATACCTATCTATTTCCCATCGTCAAACTGGTTGTGGTTTGTGCAGGCATGCTTGCAAGTAAGACGCAGTGTAACGCAGTTTAAAAACCTCTAAATACTCAAGCCGCGCTTCAGTCCGGCAAAGCTTTAGATATTATCAAACAATAAAATAAATCGCCTCATAAATATATCTTCTGTGCAACACAACATCTGCCTGCATAGATTAATATATAGATACCTACATATAACATAACCCTTGCCTGGTTAGCTTGAGTTGGGGCTAGATAATACTGTGTGAATTGTCCAATATTATTATTTATTTATTTATAAAATCTCTTCGAACTAACAGTTCAGTCCTTGCGCAGTCCAGTTTGCACAAGCGTACTTGCACGAGTGGCCAGGTCACTTTGCCGTATTCATTGCACAGTAATAAATAATTGCACAGGCTGGTACAATAAATAGAATTAGACGGGGCATAGAAGTAAAATATCGGGGTGAAAGTGTTCCTCCAATACCCCTGTATTGGAGGAACACTTCCACCCCTCAAATCGTCTTTTGTATGACAGACATGTACCTACTCGTACTTTATACCTACTTACATAACTTTACCTAGCCAACTTTGTTCGTCAAACTTTGCACGTCCATTCTCTTGTCATGCGAGTCCAGTCGAGTGCGACTACTATGCTATTTAACACAGAACGCGCGTTATCACGCTAATATTAGCGCGATTAACGCGTGTTAAGGCGCAATTTAACGCGAATAACGCCTTTTCAGGAGTTATTCGCCTTAACACGCATTATCCGCGGTAAAATTACCGTAATAACGCTGCTAACGCGCGTTACGTTATGTGTGTTAAATAGCATTTATTTATATTTATTATTCATTTTCATTGTAGAAAACTCATACCGTGCGTTTTCTACAAGTGACTAATATGCGTAAATCCACACTAGCGCAGCGGCTGAGAAAATACAGATCTTTGTGACTCAGCAGAGCTGCAATATTTTACGAACGAAACGCATGTGCGGCGCAACACAACCGCTGTGTAGAGTGGCAGCACGAATTTTTTAGGTAAAAAAAAAGATCGCAGTCGTCGAAAAAAAACCGCAGTCAAAGTATTAACTGTCGGACGTGGCATGACATGAACTGCCCCGGAAGATATGACCACGGATTTTGCAGGTTGTACTACGCAGCGTTAACGTCAAACCTATGTATACGTATGTGCATTGTGGGGTGCTCCATGTGTCAATGTCAATCTATTGACGTAAGAACGAAGTGTTGAGAATTGTCGAATCAATCGAACAACAAAAACCCAAAAGCCTTGTCCAAACAAATTACTTTGTACAAAGAATTTGTTCAGACAAGGTTTTCAGAATTTAAATTAAGACAGAAACGTCAAGTTGACCTTGCTTACTATACAGACAGTAAAATGGTGTGCGTGCCTTGCTTCATCGTCCCTGCGCTTTTGTTTTTGTTTCATAAATTCATCCAGCCTTATATTCTAAGGTTCTGGAACCCATGGGCTGTGAAGGACGAACAAGGCAACGTGATCAAGACTGATTTCCCGTTCTCGTGCGAAGGTGGTGTTTGTGCTTTCTCCAGGAAACCTATCAAAAATGACTTGTCTACAGACAGTGAACCACTCGAAATGTCTGAAAGTGAAGCAAAATCCAACGAGTGTGCTAAGACGGATAGGCTGAAGTCCGAATAGCATTACCTGCATTAATACAAATTTTATTCATTCCAATTATTTTGTCATCTCAGTGTGCAGTTTTGTAGCTCGGCTGTTTTCAAGGTCAATAAAATGAAGTATACCTGCTAAAAATATAACATACTTAAATAAAACATTAAAATAAAAACTTGACATTTTATTTAACTGCACTCATGATAGGATAGATAGAACATCTTTGATGACAAAACATTGATGACAATAAGAATGGGAGGTACATATTTCTAGTACACTAGAAATATGTACACACAAGTACGCTACAAATAATATTCTATATCCTTAAAAATAATAGTCGGAATCAAGACATACCTAGATAGAATAATAGTAAAGCAATGATAGCAGCTTTTTAAGTTATTGATTGTATAAGTTGCCGTATCTCATTTATTTTCATTTGAGCATAATAGTGAAAATCACAAGATGATGAGATTTATTTGGTACCTAGGTGTAAGATCTAACCATTGGTCCAACAGAAGATACAGGGACTGAATAATTTTGATTAATAAAATAAAGTCAAGATAAGCAGGGTGGCTTTTTGAAATGGGAGTCTTTGGCCATATCCAAAGCCATGAGTTACAAGAAAGGACAATTTTTTTCACGACTTCTCCATTTTGTTTATCGCTTAAACATTATGAATGTTATAAAATATATTGTAAAAATATTTAGCAGTAATTTTTTTCTTATAAATCAAGGTCTTTCAAAGAAATAGATGAAACTATTTATAATTTCATTGTTCTAATTTGGCCATACATTCCTAGCTCAAAAACCACCCTGTATATTGAGTCAATTCTTAGAACTAACATAATTATTATACTGAAATGTAGTAAAATAAGAAGCATCTGCATATCTAAGTTCTTTAAAACCAGTTTGACCTATAATTTTCCTTGAATACACAATAATTAATAAGATTTTATTTTTCTTTGTGACACTCAAGACACAATAACAAACAGTAAAACATGAAAAGATACACATATTATAATCAGTCAAACAAAATAATAGTCAACTATCTTTGATAATCATTATGCTCTCTAAGGAAACTGATATACACAATGCAGACGACTCCTATCATCATTTGAAACAGATAAGACAAGCTGATGCTGACCAGCAATCCTCAATGGCAACATTAATTTACAACAATGTCCTTATCACTCATACTAATTTAGAACGTTCACTTGATATTCTTCAGTTCAACATCAAAGACTAGGGTAGAGTTCGGCGGGATAACTGGCGGTGAGCCTTTGGCGCCGTACCTGTAACCAATACACATTTCAATACATGGGAAAATAGTTTACTTTAGGGGGAATCTTTACAATACTAAAACGAATATAACATATATATATTATGAGTTTATGACTTAATGGTAGGTAACTTGTGTTAGCATATGGCTATAAATTATTCAATGTTGTAACTTTTTGACTGGCTCGCCACTCCTGTCAGACTTTATGTCGCGACCTGTCAGAGGTCGGCATGACTGTCACCGATGATTGACGATGTGCGGAGTGGCTTCGCATTGCCGTCTCGACACTCAACCAGTGAGGTCGATCAAGGGAGGTGTTGGGTTTGTGGTGAATTTAGAGGTGTGAGTATTACCTTGTTAGTATTTAGGCTTTAAACCCTTTGCCATGAGAAGGTAACGTAATTTTGAGATAGACAGTTAGTAGATAGGTGAGTCGCTTAACACTTGTTTTGAAAAAATATACTCCAATTATTTCGCAAGCTGCTTTACAAACAAAATCGTGTTTTTTCGTGTTTTATTATTATTGTATTGAATCTAATAATAATTACGAATATCTTTATATTGGTGTTCTGTTTTGTCTGTTCCTGTAAGTCCACACTAATTATTTTATTACCTAGTGATTTTTATAAAACTACACAAAATATTGTAAATTAAATATTTTATCATGTAGATCAAATATTTATTGACTATGTATATTTGATTGACGCTGCCCTTCCACACGCTTTTGCGTCAGTGTGCCATGCCATGAGCCTCAGCAGCGCATTGCCACCTGAACTAAGTAAGTACATATAGTAAGACTTACGCCATCGCAGGCGGGCAGGTGATACGCCGCTTGCCGCCGACCTTCATTCCAGTGATACCGACGTCCCACCCGCTAATAACCTCCTTGGCTCCGAGACGGAACTTGAAGCCAGGCCCCTTTAGGCAGTTGTCGAACATCTTGTTGTTCGACTTCAGGCGACCTTCATAGTACACCTGCAAAAATATTAAGTGTTAGTAATTTTTTTATGTAGAGTTTATGAGATGTTTTTTGTGATGCAGAGTTGTACATAATTTTATTATAATAGTTAAAATAGTACATTCATAAAACTTCGGTTGGCCAAACTTGCACGTCAAACACGCAGGACGCGAAGCGGGAGGGCGGACGCTGCAATCGACCGAAAAGCGAGATTTGTGTAAAGGCAAATTTGCGTATTGTTTACGCTTCCACTTCTCATCCTACGTTTTTGACGCGCACGTTTCGCCGAAGCTTTATGTGAAACAATATCCTATCTATAATGTGTAATGTAAACTCGCTAGTTCAAGAATTTATATAACTATTATCTCTCATATTGAATCAAGTATTACATAATTATTTATCTTGAAGACATGTTTCTATTTATATGGCTAGAAACACACCAAGCTTGATGCCACGGATTCACATGCGCTATTCTTGGATTCAAATTCGATACAATAATAAAACCTAAATTTATTATTGTAAAAGTACAACAGCATTTACAGTGGTTCGTGACGTTGTTAGCCCATGCTTTAGCCCTATATAGTCACAGAGAAAGCAGAATCCCTATAGTACAAGGAGGCCCTATCAGCCATGGTTAGTGCTATACCCATTTGCTAAAAACACATTATGTCAATGAGCAAGGGATGCCGCCATTTTGCGGTAGTGCCTACATCACATCTTGCAGAGTTCAAGTCCATATGCCTTAACAACTTAATGTTCACAAAACTACCTACATATGTAATGGCTAAATTGCTATAGAACCTAGAAAAAATCCTTTCTAATTTACGCGTCTCACGCACGACCTATAATATAAATAATTTTCATACCATGACTGTTTTGCCAGGCTTAGCGACAGCTCCTGACCCGACCTTAGTGTCTTCAATGTTCACTCCACCGCTGAGAGATTTCTTTTCCTTCTTCTCAGGTGAAGATTCTTCTTTTTTTGCCTCTTTTTTCTTGTCCTTTTTTTCTGGTTCTGCTTTCTAAAGTGAGAGTAAAGGAACGTGAATTTAACTGTAATATCAAATCATGTATATATGTATATGCTATCTATTTTAAGTGAAACAGTAAAAAAAAAAAGTAGGTATAGTGAATGGCGCATCTTCACTATAACCGATTATAGACATTACACTCGAGCACGAATGTGTGGAGAATTGTGTTCAAAGATAATTGTCTGTAATGGCCACTGTGTTCGCAGCGATCGGTGACATGTTGTATTTCGAGCGTGCATCAAAGGGAATTCGCGTGTAGTTACGTGAGCGTCTGCAAACTATCGCCGATCATTCATCCAGCTGCGAGCGAGCGAAGGCCCAACCCCTGGTTGCGGGTTTGATAACGGTATTGGAACAAATATTTTTACAATCTGCAAATATTTGTTCTGTGTTTTCTATGTACAAAATAGTTATATCAATATAGTCTAATGTATTAATTATGTCAGTTACCTAACTATCACCTACCTAGCCATAACACAAGCTTTGTACAGCAAGTGGCTAGACAATGATGTGTGAATTATCCAGCATTATTCATTTATTATTACTTTTTTCCTGAATATTGTTAAAATTAAAAAATAAAATATTATCACCAGGTTACCTTAGCTTTGTCCACTCCATTTAATTGTGGCTTTTCATTGGCTTGCTGCGCGAGTTTCTTCTTCAGGCGCTTCTTTTGTGACTTGGTGAGTTTTGACATATCCACCTGAAATACAAGATGCATTAAGCAAGCTAAAGATATAGCCCCAAAGTATAAGATTTCAATTTTTTCCATATCATTCATAAATAGACAGGGTCGCAGGCGAAGGCCCGCCTGCGATATACAGGATATTTCAACCGCGTCGTGTCATCGTCAAAATTAAGATGCACTAAATGCCACAGCCGCTGCTGCACTGTAACACCATGTTGGTAATATACCAAAATGTGTGGGAGTGCAACAGCCGCGTACCGCAGCGATAGTTGGGCACTATTCATAGTCTATGTACACTAGCTTATAAGTTCATACTGTAATACCTGATGTTATAATAAAGAAGAATTGAATTGATAGTCTGATACATAGATGAGACTATGTTGGCCAAATCTGTAGCAAGATGTACAGCTGCTATGGGAATAAATACCTTGGAATCATCCTTGCTGGTATCAAGAGAGGTATCAGCTGCAGATTCATCCTCGTCATCTTCACCCTCTTCATCCTCAGCCTCTTCATCGGAAGCTTCCTCTTCATCACTATTTAAAAAAACTAGTTCAGTTACTTGAATACTTCACTACTCCCAAATTCAGTTTGGGTGAGTCAATCGTATCATTTCATGGTGTAAAGGCACAGATGCTTTGTATGGATACAAAAAATAATCATTCCATCTGTCATCGAGACAATACAATTGAATCATCTCACATAGCTCAGCACTCTGAACTGAATACCACTTAACTGACCTGTCAGCTTCACCAGAAGTGTTCAGTTTGAAGGACTCATCATTCTCATCAGTATCAATGTCTTCCCCCTCAAGGAGCTTTTGCAGTTGGTTTCCATCATCATCATCAGAGATATCTGAGTCTGAGCTGTCCTCAGAAACAGGTTTTTTAGATTTTTTGGCTTGCTATAAATTAATAACACATGGTTTAATAAATGTGGTTTGCGAAAAGAAAAAGCAAGAAGGGTTATTAAAATTGTTGTGCCATTATTTAAATTTACGAGTTGTTAAGTCTTGTCTCTGGGCAAAGGCCAGAAATGAGTACCACAACTCAAATTTCATTGAATCAAAAAGTGTACAGGACCTTTTATAAACTAATCAGAAACATAAATACAATGGAAGACATATTACCTTTGCCTTTTTGTTAGGAGCATCGCCACTGTCATTAAGTTTCCTCTTGTTCTTGGCTGGCACAAGTTCGGGGATCTCCTCTTCTTCTTCTTCCTCTCCCTCTTCCTCCTCATCAGATGGCTCCTCCTCAAACTCAGGGTCCAGGTACCCGGTCAGGTGGACGTTGCATTTACCTTCTCGGAGGAAAGTAACAAAACTTAAGGATGGTATGATACATCACAAGTAATCCTACTAATATTATAAACGCGAAAGTTTGCAAGTATATATGTATGTTTGTTGCTCTTTCACGCAAAAACTACTGAATGGATTTTGATGAAACTTTAAAATAATATAGCTTACGTATCAGAATAACAAATAGGCTATAATTCATAAAGATATATTGTATATTATCCAAAATATTTATCACCACGCGGGTGAAAACGCGGGGCGCAGCTAGTATATAATAATGTTGCGTGGTTTATCCAGCATTATTTATTATTTGAGACCCATAGCAATCTCCGCCACGAAATCAAAGCAGCGGAACCTCAAAGCGTGTTTTGCTGCACAACTTTACTATGTTTGTTGTACAGATAAAGATACATTCTAAATAAATGCGGTATTGCAGCAAAATGGCCGACTGAGTGTGGAAATATAGCTGGCGTCTAAACATAGATAGAAGATAGAACCATAGTCAAATATATGCATTAAAACAGAAAGTTTTATCTCTTAATCACTTGTCTTACAACAGACAAGTCATGGCGCAACTACTGTGGTTCGGATGCTACGATTTCGCAGTGGAGATGTCCTTAGATGGGGTCAGTACAAGTTGCAGTACATATGAAATAGATTTTTAATACTTATCTTATAATTTATTTATTGGTCTTAGAATAAAAATCTACTAACCATTAGTAAGAAAGGAGATAGCATCCCCAGTCTTGAAGTACAAGTCGAGGGGCACTTGGATTTGTTTGTTCTTCTGTAGTGTGCAAACCAAGAAGTTCTTGTTATCAACCACCACCATGACCTGGCAAGCATCACCGTCGCCTGTAGAGGTATCCATGGCAGCCTGGGATATGTGGAAAGGTTTCTCCACCACTTGGGTGTACCGTTTGTTAGGTTCCATTATTAGACCTGGAAATTTAGATAGTGATTTTGAAATTGAATTAAAAAAGCACCTTGTATGGGAGAGGCATATTCAGCAATGTGCTGATGTGGAAGGATGGAACAATAAATAAGACTTCACTTCTAAATTGAGCAAATGAAAACATACATTGTATTTTACACAAGATATTATTTATTGGTTATGACTATGTTCATGTGTTTTTCATCATCATTAAAAGCATGTTCACCCAGGGCCGAGTGTAGGCCATATCCAATTTGTGGCACTCATATCGGTACCCATTTGATTTGGCTGATCAAACCATAATTTTGACTTGTTTGTTTCACATATCAAAACTATCAGTGTTGGTTGTAGACTGTGATATGAATGTATAAATAACCTAAACCTAATCAAAATGTGAATTGAACATGTGGTTGGCCTCAACTGCAAGAAACTAATAACCTATATGAATTTTGTATCAAACAAAGATGGCCAGTAAATGGTAGAAGTTGAAGGCGTTTGACTTTGTCCACCCAGGCCCATGTCTTATGTCGTTTTCTTTTTGGATGTGTCTATGAATCATTCATAGTGGATAAAAGCTAGCGAAAATAACGCAAATAGCCCTTCAGGGTCCTATCTAAAAGCACTGAGACAGGAAAGTAGGAAGTGGCTATAGGTATGTATTATGTATGAACATACATTATTTCATGTCGTTAGCCTCATGGTTGTTTGAAGGATCTGCATTGAGATGGTTCAACTATTGTTCGCGGAAGTTAAATCCGTAGAATCAAGACACTATCACAGCCAAAGACAGCCGTTACAACACGTGGTGGTGAAGAAATCCGAATCGGAATCCGAACGAACCGGCTGAAAACTTACCCCAAAACATGTTTGTGCCGGTGTTTTGTTACACTGATACAGCAAAATCGGTGCAACAAAGTTACACGTAACGGAAAAGCTATAAATTAACACAGTGAGAATCACTTTATAATTCTATTTCACTTAGAATTTATTTCGCAACGCAACGTGCACGGCCGGCAAACGCGGCAAGCAGTGAGTGAGTGAGTGAATGAATTAAATGAACCAAAGAGAATACAATAACCAAGAAAGAATGAACTAAGCTAGGAAGCTAGGTGACAGAAACCAACTTTCTCTTTGTGCCAAAATAAATCCCTCTTTGGTTGGAACATTTTTGAACTATCGATTGGGAACAGAGTACACTGAAAGCGCCCTAGCCCATACCCATGGTATGTTATGTATTATATATTATCTGTGCCATATCTATTATAAAACGTTATATTATATATATTTTTTAATTATATTTTATTTTGAATAAATAATTTTGCTATATTTATTTATTTTATTAGACGAACCTATGCACCAAGCCGTCATCCCATTGAAACTGATTAGTAACGCTAACCTGGGTCTCGGAACTCCTGACAAATTTTTCACTTATTCTCAGATGCTGTATGGATAGCAGCAGAGCTTGTGTTATGATGAGATGACTGATATACATATACAATACATAGATAAATATTTTTTATAATACGTATAGAATACCCAGAACACCCTAAACAAATATTGGCAGATCGTACAGATACATATTTGTCTCAAGGCGGGAAACGAAGCCGCAACCTACCAGGTGGACCTTCGCCCGCACCACTGTAACATGCTTTGTTTTGCCGTAGATAAATTTGAATATTTTTTTATCTAAACAAACAAGCAAATTGTTTAGGATATAAAAGCCTACCCAAAAGTAGGTATTAAAAACCTAAAAACTCTAGCTCAATTTAAAACTCGCCTCAATGTATTTATTTATTTAATTTTCATTATTAGCTCGTACCGAACTACTAACATACTAACATTAATCTTTTGAGAAGTAAATATCTTAAACCTAAAACAAAATTCACATGTAAATAAAGTATTGTGATAGTTTTATCTATAAGTACTATTATTATAAAGAGGAAAGATTTGATTGTTTGTTTGTATATAATAGTAATAGGCTCTTAAACTACTGGACCGATTTGAAAATTTCTTTCGCCGTTGAAAAGCTACGCTATCCCCGGTGAACATAGGCTATATGTTATAAAAAAAATAATAGGGATCCATACTAAAAATCCAAAAATGTAACCCAAAGTGTAAAAAAATTACCTTAAAAATTCCATACACATCGCGTGCACTGCGAAAACTATTTTGATAGAACAATGTAAGTACCAAATACAATTTTACAGAATACATAATTATCTACAAAAATGTTGCAACAGCATATATCTAACTATTATAGTTAGGCTCATTTTAGTGTCATGCTGACCATCGGAACTGAGAGCTCGGCGCGTAGCAATCTGTGAGGACGCTATAGAAACCTTTTAGAACAACGCCTATCTTTCAGCGCTGACTATGGTCAGCGCTGACAGTACGCGCGTCCTACGCGTCGGCGTCGCTGAGCGGTCGGCGACGACCAGCAGCGCCCGCGCGCTTCTGTTGAGCATTTTAGTGTCGCACTGATTGTGTAAATGAATATGTAGCGTTAGCTATTATCAAGATTATCGCCTCCCTGGCTGACAAAACAATAATACTCTAACGAGCCCTGGCTGGAGATAGCGGTAGTTGGATTATGCAGGGCTTAGAGAATTAAACCAAACGTGTAGGGTTGTGTAAATGGTTAAACTGATTTCACTTCACTAACAGTTTTTTAAACCATAGACATCTCTCAACTGTCATGCCAGCCACGGACGTCACCGTCAGAAAACTGTCAAACCAATTCTTTTTGGTCTTTTTGTGTCTGTCAAATAAGATTGCAGCAGTGCTTCAGCCATGGTAAAATAAATATTTAAGTGAAAATCCTACAAAATCCTGTGAATCTTAGCAATATGTGGTGTCAAAATTGATGGAGTATCTGTTAGAAAGCACTTTTTACTTATTGGTAAGCTTATTTATAAAATAATAACCTTTTTTTCTAGGGTCGTGTCAGGACTAAGACCGTCAAGAAAGCGGCGAAAATTATTATTGAGAAATACTATACCAGGTTGACTCTCGACTTCGACACCAACAAGAGAATATGCGAGGAAATTGCGATCATTCCCACTAAGCCTCTTCGGAACAAAATCGCTGGGTAAGTAACCAATCAAAACAAAGTGGTCAATATTGAATAAGTATCCTACAACATCAAAGTACCTATCTTGTAACCAATCTATGTGGTTCATAAGAGTACATTAGTGTTTATTGGTTGAACCTGCATATTATATTTGTTTCTTGTTGTCATGTACATCATAGTGCCCAATATCAAAATATCCCTCAACATACTCGTGATTTCACATATCTCAGTATCTCTTGCTTGAGTAAAATTTTAACAATGAGATTGAAGATGTATGATTGGCTAAATTATTAACTGAATTTGAACAATATCACATACATTAAAATAAATAAAATATGTACATGTAACATTCTATAGAGGTTGGTTGTAAACCAATGGTTATACCCATTAATAACTTACAACCAGCAGTAAAACCCAGCTGCTAATAATATATCCTACTAATATTATAAATGCGAAAGTTTGTAAGTATGTATGGATGTTTGTTACTCTTTCACATATAAACTACTGAATGGATTTTAATGAAACTTTACAATAATATAGCTTATACATCAGAATAACACACAGGCTACAATTTATTAAGCTAGTACAAAATAAATTATAGCTTTATACATTTTCAGATTCGCCACCCACTTAATGAGACGTCTTAGACACTCTCAAGTGAGAGGAATCTCTATTAAACTGCAGGAGGAAGAGCGTGAGAGACGTGACAACTATGTCCCTGAGGTATCTGCCCTTGAGCATGACATCATTGAAGTGGACCCTGACACCAAGGAGATGTTGAAGATGCTTGACTTCAACAACATCAACAGCCTCCAGCTAACAGCGCCCGCTACTCAGGGTGGTTATGGTGGTAGACGTAATTAAGGATAATAAATAATGTAAAAGAACCTGCATTTATTCATTCAAACCCCTCTTTTGATTGATTTATACTTTTCCTCAAATTATTTTGATTTACATACTGTTACTGAGAGGCTAGTCAAATTCAATTTTTACTTTGTTTGTCTAGTAAGTAAACAAAAAGATACATTCAATCCCCTCACATTCTGCCTTGTCAGTTGAATGATAAAGATTTTACGTAGTGTTGAAGTCAAATTCCATATTTAACTTAATTAAAATATCCAGTAAACAAAAACCGCTGATAGGTTACTATCATGTTCTGATGAAAAGACCTCTAACCTACCTACACCCTCGTACTTTCTTCCTAAATAGTCCAGAGTCGTAGGAGTACATACCTATGCTAGGGTCAATGCCTGTTTATAAAACTAGTATCCCAATCATCATAATCATAATGTTGATGATGGCGAAGGGCCTGCAGGCAGATGCTGGATGCGGCAAGCTGAAGACAAGGTGCCCATTAGGGGAGGCCTATGTCCAGCAGAGGTTTCCAGTGTTTAAATAATTACAATCATTTTGTTACTCAATTGTTGATGCGTGTATCCGAACGTTTTTTATTGTTTACTTTTCCATTTTGAATCATTCACTCATATCAACAACCAATAGCAAATGAGCTTAGAAAGTCCTGCTCATTCATTCACTCGCTTCGGTCGAACCGAGCTTCCTTTTCCTGCTTCCTTGATTGGTTTGCTTGCTTGCAGTTGCTTCGCGAAGGAAGTTGCGAGTAATATTTTATCTTGTGAAATTGGTAAAGGAAACCCTGTTTCTTTCCTTGTTGGTTTACAGAACCAGTTGTTTTGTTAGCATTTTTATTCATACATACTATGAAGAATGGAATGTTCACATTTGTTAGATAACATCAAGGTTCTCAAAGTTGACTCCTTGACCACAAAGAACTTCAGCTGTTCAGGTAATTTATCTATTTTGCGTACATTATCTTTTCCTCCTTGTAGTATTTTTGAACAAATATAAGATCCGAAAGACTTATCATTGCTTTCAAAACAGGAGGTTAGTTCAGAAAAATCGATAACTACAGCGAACATAGTAATCAGCTGTTCGAGGGGTAAGGGGTAAGGGCGGTGTGGATGGTGACCGTGAACGATCTTCGCTCTCTGACGCGATGGCTAAATAATGCCTATCAATCTTGTTCTCGACCGCTATGGGATAAAATTGTCAATGAACCATCCTCTATTACTGCAAACTCGTCAAATAGAACTCTGGCCAAGCTAGAGACGTAGTTTTGTTCACAGCACATGCCGAATAAATCAAATAAAATGACTCATTTCCAGCATCACCTTATGATTTCCTGCTAATTTGCTTCTGCGCAGTTCGTTTATTTAGGCGTAAACAAATTCGGCAGCATTCTAACACGTGAATACTATCTTGATTGATGTTCATAGTCATAAATAACTGGGGCAATGACCTTTTTAAGGATAGTGGAGAATTCCATTAGCAATGAGATAATTTTAGTTACCAATATTTAAACCCCATCCCATAATAAATTAAAGACTGCTGATCTCTGACTCTATGCTCAGATTTCCCTCTCTTTTATACACCAGCTAATATCCTAAATAATCCTCAGAAAGTTTGTTTCGGAGAGTCTATGATTACATTGATTACACACCTTTACATTCAATCTACTCCGTTGCTTGACCACAAGTCTGGTATCAAATTTTCAGAATGCCTAACAGCAGAACAGAATTGGCTATGCCTGCATTGCGGAGTGGTGAACTGTGGCCGATATATCAAAGGACATGCCAAAGAACATGCGGAGAGCAAGGACCACCAGATATGCATGAGTTGTGATTTGTATTCAGTTTACTGGTAAGCTTATAATTTTTTTAACCCCATTAACCCTGGAACCCTACACTGGTTTTACACACCTAGTTTTACTACATGGGGTGCTGGGGCACCCCATAGTATAATGTCGTGTATTTTGTTACATAGGAACAGTTTTTAAAACTATGTTTTGAATTAGTATTTATTAACAACTGAAATCACAAATCAACTTTAAAATCAAGCTATTCTTATGTATTTGAGCACTTTTGGCACACTTTAATTTAGTGTTCCAAGAAAATTTGAATATTGCACTAGTTGCACTTGGTCTTGGACTTGCAGTCTTTATTGTTTCGATAAAAACCACAACGTCCCTGGGCGTGATGTCCCATAGTATACCTTTGATCCTGCATAAGTTTTATTAGGATTCCGGAAACCATTTCTCTTATATCCCTCCTCAAAAACATGGCTTTTCCAGGCGTTATTCCAAATATTCTTTGATAAGTTTTATTATTTATTTTATTAGAAATTTATTATTTCATCGTCAGATTCATTAGCTATGAGCAAACGATACACCATAGTTTCCTTTTCCTCTTCATATTTCATGCAGATTCCCTATCATATGTTGTTGAACTCATCATCTCCTAATGCCCTGCCAGCAGCCATCCAACATACAAATTACTCAAAATATTAGTAAAATAGAAACGATCTTCGAGCTCTAGATTTTGTTAAAAGCATTTTGACAGTATATTTCATTATTCAACATCAAATAAAAAAACAAAATAATGTAATAAACACTAGGAAACCATCGTGTTAAACTAAAAAAATACTTATGATTTTCCTACACTGGGGTGCTGGGGCACCCCGCAAGACACTAGTACACTTCCACATTGTCAGGCCATTGCCGCGTTACTAACCAATCAGGAGCAGGTGACTATAGAGTAAAATACACGGAAGCATAGACATATCAATTGAACATTAACAAAGTTATTCAAAAAACAAATACTGCTGGGGTGCTCCAGCACCCCTAGTAGTGTTCTAGGGTTAAGTATTTTAAAAACCTCTCCTATACAAGGGTTGTTGTTTGCATTCTTCTGGTCACGTAAGTCATAATCAGAAAAACCACAGCAGTTTTTAACAGTGTGGCAATACAGTGTCCTAAAACATAAGTTTTGTTAAATCTGTATCAAAGCTGATAATAGGCTACTGCACCTGCTGAAACCTATTATCACATTAATATTATAAATGGGAAAGTTTGGATGTTTGTTACCTCTTCATGCCAAAACTACTGAAGGGATTAGGCTGAAATTTGGCATTCATAGGTAGCTCTGGACCTAGAATAAAACATATGGGATAGAAATAACCTTAAAATGTTTCCATAGAAATAATGCGTGCAAAGCCGAGGGCAGAAATTATCTACTAACTGGTTTATTTTATTTTTCAGTTATAAATGCGACGACTATGTTTCAAATGATTTGGATGATACAATAGACAAAATAAGACAAAGTATTATTAAAACTAGGCAAAATGATGAATTAACATTAAAAGAAAATGAGGAAACCAGTCAATACGAGAATGGTAGAGATGAGAAAGAGATTTTAAACGAAGATGAGAATGTTAAGATGACACCGAGTAGCTCATGCAGTGATATATCCAGTGCTAATGTATCTGATATTACTGAAAGTAAATCTACTAAAAGTAATACTGTAAGTATTTTTGTAAGTTAAGTTGGAAATATCTAACCATCAATACCTAGGTTGAAACTACTTGCATGTTTGTCATGAGGCGTATCAATCTACTCAGCATGTAAAGGTCAACTCCTGGAATAAAGCAACTGTTATCACGCAATCTCCTGCCAAGCATGGTGATTATGGCAAAACTAACCTTGTTTGGGAGAGGCCCATTCAGCTGTGGACATATTTATGTGTTAATTCAAGTACTTGGATTTTAAAAACGACTGAAACATTCTCTCCATTTAGTCTCAATATTTTTTTTTATATCACATGGCAATAGGCAAAAGTCTTCGCAAACTTTTTCACGAGTCGCGTTCATTGGCCAGGTACCACTAATCTATCCGGAATGCGTCGAAATCCTAGCGCCAGCGTCTTCTATGCCTGCCTTGGAGATATCATCGGCTGTCCACAGGCACCCACTGTGTGACGACCCGAGCCCACCTTTCAGGTGCCACGCCCAGTCCCATTTGAATCTGACAGTCTTGTACCGTCGTCGGCAATTCCAGTTCTGAAACGTAGCGTGGTGTTCCGAATTCGATCTTTAATCAGTATTAAGCATACTAATCCTTAAATATTACATTTCTAGCATCCAGAAGAACCAGTGAGAAGTCTCAGACCACGGTCTCGCAAGCGGACCCACTCGGGCGACAGCAGCTCTACAGAAAACAACACAGCACCCACTAGAACTAAGAAATCACCCAGCATCAAAATGAGAGAAAAAAAGATAGTCGGACTAAAGAATTTAGGCAACACATGCTTTATGAATGCAGTACTGCAGTCCTTGAATAATATCCAGGAGTTTAGTTATTATTTCAGTCAGCTACCGTCTCTTGAGGTGAAGAGTAACGGGAGGAAGGTTTACCATTCCAGGAGTTATACACGCCAGGAGATGCATGATGTTGTTATGGCGGAGGAATTGAGGAAGGTTTGTGTTGCTTTTGTAATATATATAAATAAATAATGATGGACAATCCACATATAATCATCTAGACCCAAGTTGTTATGTTGTGTAATCCTTACGAGTCTACATAATAAAGTCGGCGACAAAACCCGCTGAGTTGGTGCAACATTCTGATATAGTAAGCAGCTGACAGTGTTTTGCTCCCTACTTTGGTGTGTGGTATGTTTGGTGTTCTATGTAGATTTCATTAAAATTGCTTATTGTTTGACTATTCAGATTCATTCTGTGGAAAAAATAAATAATATGATGCCCGACAATCCACACATTATCCAAGCCTCATGCTCCAGCAGAGCTTGTGTAATTACAACATAGATAGATATTTTTTTATTATACATAGAAAATAACCAGAACACCGGGAACAAATATTTGCAGATTGCAGATTATTCTTGTTGCAAGCATCTAGGTATAAAACTTTGTTTTTGATGCACAATTATCTACTTGATGCGACTGTAGTCGAAGTCAGTCACGTTTAGATTATAGGGTAATAGAACGATTGTCGTGACGCATGCACTTGTGTAGATTCGTAACAAACAACATTCTAGATGAGAATTATTTAATAAACTACTTCGTTACCCGAGAGCTGGTGAGTATCTGGCGTAGCGCATCAGCATTGCCATACAGCGGGGCAATGCAGCCAGCGTCTTGGGGACGCTTCCGACTGGTATTGATATGGATCAGTTGAGCTACTTGTTAACTGTTTGTAGAAGTCTACAGTTAGCTCAATTGTTTCAATTGTAAATGTTGTTTGTTGTTATTATTTCATTGTAACTTTCTTCGTTAATAAAAATCATTCGTTTCTATAAATTATAAATTTCGGATATGACATATTTTGCAACATATGTAAATATTGTGATGTACCTTTGTAAACAGGACTCTGTCCTCGCACTATATAGATCTAGTATTAGGTCTAGTAGTAGTAACAACTTCAGACGTGTTTATTATTAGACGCGCTCCCCATCTCTGTAGAGCCTGTCTAATAATAGAGACAAAAATGTGTGAAGATGTGAGACCGTAGAGTACCGCCTGAAAATTCGAATAGACTTAGGTAGACCTGAAATAAGATATAGGCAGAAGCCAGTCTAATATTATAATTATAAGTATAAGTACATTGATGTTTTAAAGCCTTGTTTTTGTTATTCTAGGTAATATTGAACCTGAACACGGGTGGATGCGGCTCGAAAGGGGCCATTTCCCCCGAGTGCTTGTTCCTGGTGATATGGAAGGTGGTGCCGCGGTTCCGCGGCTACCAGCAGCAAGACGCCCACGAGTTTCTGCGGTATATGCTAGACAGGTAATACATTCGTATATTTAATAGATATTTACCGTTGTAATTCTTAAGGTCATGGCCACAATGAAGAGGTTAGAAGTTGAAGGTTAGGTTAGCTTTACGTTGCGTCAGCGACACGCTAAGTGAAAACAAGGTGTAGCGGTGATTCGCCCCAAATCCTAAGAATACGAATGGGACAGGCCGTCAGGCATCGGGCATCTAGCTTAGCTAGTCGTCATGCGTCTAGCGAGGTAATGTCTGTTCTGGATTATATAGAAAATAATAAATTTATTTATTTCGACACGTACAAAAAGTATTAACAGCATATAAACGGAAAAGAAAAATGTAGTTTTTTCCTCAATGGACGCTAGAAATTTTGTCAGCTGCCAGTGCGGTCAGTTAAAGTAATTAAGCTACCATCGAAGCAGCCTCCTCTTATGGAAATCGAAGCTAGCTGACTAAGGGAACGTACCCATTACTACATGATCCATTTCTATCAATAATTTACCTCCCTCTCCTCTCGGTGACCATGACCACTCCTAGTTACCTATATGCCAAGACCCTCTAGTTTTCACGTAGTAATTCATAAAAAAAGTATTAAATCGTTTTGAATACAGAACATGGAAAAACAAAGAAATTGTCTTATATTTGTCGTATGTAAAATTTCAGCACGATCCGTTCAGTAGTTTTGGCGTGAAGAAGTAACAAACATCCATCCATCTAAACTTTCGCATTTATGATATTAGTACGATAGAATTCTAGCACCAGTGACTTCCCTCTCCGTACTGCAAATACTGTTGATATTGTATATTAGAGGAACTGACTTATATTTTAACAATTCAGATTACACACGGAACTGCAGCAACTATTGCCTGCCGAAAAGTTAGAAGGCGGGTTCATGCCCAAAGCGCCGTCTGCTTCCATCGTTACTGCTGTGTTCGGGGGCACCTTGCAAAGTGAAGTGAGTATATTCAAGACTACATAGAGGACCCAGTTTTTATGAATAAATATTAAAAAAATGGATTATACAAGAGAAAGCTTCCTTTAAAAATGGTCAATAATAAATAAGATTTTATCTGCAAAATGGTAAACGAAATAATGTAACGTTATATACGGCTTTTTTGGCTTTTTGGGGTGGGAGTGATGGATGGCCAAATGAGAAACCATTGAAGTTAGAAAACAGTCATGATCTCGATTTATGAGAAAAAACATCTATTCATGGTTAATTTTAGCGACTTTAACGAAAAAAATGTTAGAAAAAACAAAGCAATTTTTATTTTTTCTATAATTGAGCTCATGACTCCTTTTACGACTTTTTACTAACTCTCATAATTTCGGATTTGGCCATCCACTCCAAGCATAAGCTAAGTTTAATCAAATTTTCTGATTAATCTCTTCCAATTATTTACAGGTGCGATGTCTAGCATGCGGAACTCAGAGCAACAAGTTTGACCCATTCCTGGACCTCTCTCTGGAGTTGCCTGAGACCGGTCGCAACGACACCGTCGTCTCGCTGGCAGACTGCTTGGCTAGCTTTGTTCAGGTAATTCATCATCAACAGCCTATATTTAGTCCCTAATGAGCATAACGCTCTGTATTCAGCTTACGTATAGATATTGTTTATTGACAAAAAGGCTTCATGTTTTCAGTGGAAATAATAATGAATAATAAATAAAGCATGTTTATAGGTAACTAAAAGGAACTAGAGCCAGTATTACGAAAACTTGCTCAGTCATTGATCTATGATAGAGTGAAGCTTTACTATATCAAAAGCATTACGGTTTTTTTTTCATATTAAGGTTTTCCTGTAAGCTGTATTTATTTTTGTATAGAACCTAATTATATACATACATCGGTGCTAATGATAAGACAATTAAATTTATATGTTTTTATTGTTTTCCAGGTTGAGGAGTTGGAAGACACGGAGCGTTATTTCTGCAGCAGTTGTAAATGCAAGCAGAAGTCGACAAAGCAGTTCAAGATCCGCCGCCTGCCTAACGTGCTGTGTTTGCATCTCAAGCGGTTCAGATGGCATAACTATTTTAGGTGAGTCATCATAATGGGCCTGTTAGAAAATAAAATCATTGTCATCGTATCCAGCCAGATATGATAAACCACTTATGAATTTAAATGCGGACAAAGAGGTATCAGAAAATAGTCGATGGGGCATGCCCTAGATAGCTAGCAAAACGTACTCTGTTATCTATAGCAGAAACTTATTTACAGAAAATTACTACTAATAGGTGCAAGTATTTACAAAATACACACAAAACAGTAGCTTATAACTGATGCATCAGCTTTGTATTGTGTGTAATATATCCTACTAATATTATAAACGCGAAAGTTTGTGAGGATGTTTGTTGCTCTTTCACGCAAAAACTACTGAATGGATTTTGATGAAACTTCACAATAATATAGCATACAATCAGAATAACACATAGGCTACAATTCATAAATGCCCCGCGGTTTCACCCGCGTGGTGATAGATATATTGTATATTATCCAAAATATCTATCACCACAGCTATAATATATGTATGTATTATATGAAATGTTACTTTTTCAAGTCCTTAATATGGTTATAAGCGTAAAGAACTAAAGTTTGAAAATCTGAACTCTTGAAAACTGTTGCAATAGAAAATAAATGGTTTATTTATCTTTCTATCCAAATCTATACACTTGACGAATTGCCCCGCTGTATGGCAACGCTGATGCGCTGCGCCCGCCTTTGGGGTCATATGCGTCGCTTCGACCCGACACAATAAAAGTAAAATAAAATAAAAATAACTATTGATCCAAAACACTAATCTTACCAATATAAGTAAAATATTATACTATTTTTTATTTCGAACTCTATCTTTAAGCTTTCTCCAGGAAACTTCGACCTGCGATTATCTTAACTTCGACTAATACGATGTTTATATTCCTCCCAGAACAAAAGTGGACACGAGCATATCGTTTCCCCTACACGCGCTCGACATGTCCCAGTTCGTCCTGAGCGCTGTGCCGGACACGCGCCGCTCGGGCCCGCGCGGGAACAACCTCTACGACCTAGCGGCTGTCATCGTGCATCACGGCTCTGGGTTAGTATTACTACATATATCCGTACAATACAAGTATTTACTAATACAAACTATGTATTAGTAAATACTTGTATTGTTACGGGTTACCCCTCTATACTCCAGCCAAAGACACTCAACAAGACTGCAGGGAGATGCTGGATTCGTCAGGCTGAAGACAGGGCGCTATGGCGCTCATTAGGGGAGGCCTATGTCCAGCTGTGGACTAACATAGGCTGATGATGATAATGACATATCCCGATGATATAGTTATCTCAATAACATGCTCCGACGTTTGTTTTATAAGAATAATTCTATTACAGCGCGGGTTCCGGCCACTACACCGCTTTCGCGATCAACGACGAGCAATGGTTCCACTTCAACGACCAGACGGTCCGCCCCAGCGACGAGGCGGCTGTCGCAGGCTGCAAACCCTACATCCTATTCTACATTCGGCGGGAACTCACCTTACCCGCCTCGTGACAACCTGCCACGCGCCAGAATGAAGTGAACACGCGTAGCGTTATGGACAGGATGGTTAGTATGCTGCGCTCTTTGTTTTGCGGCAACCGATAAGGTCATATCGTTTCAAACGTTGTTCGTAATTCGAACTCTTATCTTCTAGACTAGAATAATGGTAATAGTTTCGGAATTGATGGAGGATTGATGCACTGGCGTAAACTTTTTGGCAGTGTGGTTTGTTAGTACAAGCTATAATGGTTGGCGAGTTGTAATGGTAAATGATTTTAAAGATGAATTATGAGCGCTTTTGTAGTAAAAGCAAGGTGCATTTATTAAGTACACCGCACGTTCCAAATAGCGAGGTGTAGTTTATAATTTTTCTTTGTTTATTTTTATTTCCCGATCTCAAAGTATGTTATGAACTCCTGCAAGATTAGTGTTGTGTGACGGTTACTGAGTATCTCTACTATTTAGTGTAATTAAAGTGTGTATTAAAGTAACTAAGGCATACGGGATGCTGTTGGCTTAAGGCGCTATTCCAACTAAGAATCATAAAGACAGACAACTTTGATGTCATTAGACCGATGACATATGAATATATGTATATGTGTTCATTGGTTTATTTATTACATTTTTTACACTAAACTGCATTCCTAGGTTTAAATTGAGCTGGTCTCAATGTTTGTGTGTGTTTTTGATAACAGTTTGATCAGTTTTTAGAGCGTTTTCTTTCAGCCAAAATTTATTAACGGTATATTTTTTCTACTAAATATTTCGTTCGATAATTTTTTGGTTCTACTTTTGGAATAATGTTTTTGGAAAGCTTAGAGACAGTTCATATTTTATCGTAACATTTTGTTTGTAATCGATCGAACAGTCTCATAAATATAGCAATTACTATAATCTTTAAATTCCTAAAGTAGTAAAAAGCTTATTGTATAATTACGTTGCACATTGTACTTTGAGTATTATTCTTAACGTATTAAATAATCACGTAATATAAGTTCTCTACACGAGATAGCTCTAACTGAACTATCGAATCAATATTCGAGCTTTAATATATACGAAAGCGTAGAATATAAATCACCTCACTGTTTGTAAATGGTGGTAAGAACCAGCCATATGAAGATGCATTTCATAATTTATAGATTCTTAAGAACTTAAGTTCACTGTATTTCAGCTTGTAACTTTTACGATCTAGCGAGGTGGCTATTTTTATTAAACTTTTGAAACTATCATAGATAACACAAAAGTCATATCGGGTTAATTACAATGATTTGATTTTTGAGTTTTCCAATATTTCGACATAGTTTCGTGCGCCATGATCAAGGAATAACTGAAGGCACTGCAGGTAAGTATCAGAAAATCAAATCATGGAAATATCCCGTTTTAGGACTTTTGTATTGATCATCTATCGGAACCATTTAGATATTTACAAGATACAACACTGAACAGAGGTGTTCCTCCTGTTAAGACAACCGTCTGCTAATTTATTCTTATTATATATTTATAAACTAGTGAGAATGGGTTTATTCTTGTGTAATGCTGAGTCAAAGAGTACTACAGACCTCTTTTTTAAAACGTATTGTGGATAGGTGTAACTGATTGTAAATAATGCTGAATTTATTATTGTGACAAATCTTTTCGCAAAGTATGTACCTTCTTTGATAGCAAATTCATGTTAAGTACTTCAATTACTGGATGTTAAGTGATTGAATTAAATAAATTCGCAAATTCAAACCAATAATTTCGTTTCATTTATATTTATAAGCATTTATATATAAGTTTTATGACATAATTCTTTAATATTACCTACAACATTTCAGATATTCTCCTAAACGTTTAAACCAGGACTTTTTGCTTTCTATCGTAGTACTAAGCGATATTGATAAGTGTAAAGGTAGCGGGGTCTCAGTTATTGGTAAGTATTGATCCCACAAAGGTGACTTCATGAGCTTAGATCTCTTTAGCCAAAGTCTACGACTGACGGAATCACTTAAGTCGTCGTTCATACAAATCTCATCATCTTTCATCTCTGTACGTACAGATGGTTCGGTTGGTTCGACTGAGGCATCAAATGGCGTGGCTGCCTTTACTTCGTTACCGATCCAATAATCACTGTTAAGTTTTTCTATCGGATCCGTTATGACGTTGTATGTTTGGTTTGTTGTCAGTTTTATACTTGGCTTAGCACACTCGTCGAACTCTAGATCAATATTTTCGGCATCGTTATCTACGTCTGCATCAGCATAGTTTACATTTACAGAGTTCTCATTAGTTCCCATATTCTTAACTTGTGGTACGAAATTGTCGCTCTGTATTGAAGATACGTCTAAATCAGTGGCTTGCTTACTGGAAACATCGTCATTTGCATGAATTTCAGCGTCTACTTGAATAACTGCAGATATGTTTGGTATATTGCCTTCTGCATGAGTATATTCTTTAATACAAGGACTATCAGGTGAAACATCAATGGTTGTGTTCTTAAATCTTCTTCTTCTTTCTCGTGGTGACAGACTCATCCAGTTTACTACATCTGAAATGTCTTTTTTAGGTTTTAGAATCTCTCTGTCGGTTAACCAGTTGTTGATAGGTTTCTTGACTAAATGTTCATTTGATTTAAGCTCTGATAGTTCTGTCACGGTAGATAATGTCTGTACCATGGATAGATCTAGTCTTGGCATGTAAGTGGGGGGTATTGGGGAGGATATTCGATTCACGTTTGTGCCTTTCTCAGCGTACTGTTCTTCGTCAGTCAATGACGTGGACGTCGACGTTCCAGCACTATCGCTTGTGGGTACGTCTACCTGTTCAAAGTCATTTTCGGAAAGGCGGCGTTTGTTATTAAATGAATAGATCCACACTGTGCGTTTGTCAAGGTTCGTGGGATTATAAGAAACCGAGTCATCTTTGTAAACATGATCCCAGTATGTGTTTTGAGGATTCGTACTGTTATCCACGTAAATTGATTCGATTTCTTCTATATGATACTCTTGGTCTGAACCTATTGAGCTATCAGAATTTATGACATGGTTGTTTATGATGGTGAAGCAGTTCGCTTGTGCCTTTTGCTGCATTTCTGAAACCTGGGATTCGTCTATGTAATGAATGCCGTTGAAGTTCGTCTGCGCGTTATGGTGATGCAAGAAATCATTTACATACGCGAGTTCTTCTTGGTTCTTCCGCCATTGTGCTCTCGCTCTGTTATTTATTTGGTACTCTGGATCTTCGGGAAATCTGTTGTTTATATAACTCCAGGCGTGGCCGAAGGATTGAGCTGGTTCTTGATAAGCTGGTTCTTCCAAAGGTTCTTCAGTTTCAGAATTCGAGTTTATTTCTATTATTTCCACGCCCGATTTAGTGCCCTCTCGCATCCATATCTCACTTACGAAAATCTCAGGGGTGACTAGATTATTTTTTCCCCCTATGCCTCTAATATCTGAAACAATATCTAATAATACATATATTTAGAAAGGACATTCTTATACGTAGGTACGTAGAAATATTATGGAAATAAGTTATGAGGTAAACTACTCACTGTTGAAGATTTTCTTGGATTTTTTATTTTGTTGACTACAGAAATTGGAAGTGTTTCTGTTCAGATTATGGGAATTACTCTGTTCCATTGTAGGAAATAATGTAATAAAATTGCTGTAAATTAAAGGTTTTTGGGTTCTTCATAAACTCACAACAAATACGTAAAATATGAAATGACAATGTTGGAATCTGTCAAAACGTGATTTACTTATTGCATTGAGGGCGAAGTTCCTATTTGTGAAATTCTAATCTATGGTAATACGTGAATAAAATCCTGACCCCAAGTCACTGCAGGACCGTCTTGCCGACTAAAAAATATGGGCGCGATGATAACGCCTTGTGGAAACACTATTAACTTATAATTCTAGCCAATGAAGTATTATAGATACCCAAGTAGCCCTTAGAAAAAATCCCAACACTAATACATTTCCCTTCGAAGATAGAGTTATTTAAGTAGGTCATATGAAGGTACTATGCTCACATTCGCAACATCTACATCGCACGTTTGTATGTATTTTACGGAGGGGTAGCGAGTTAGTAAAGCGGTTCTTTATACTAACTCTTCTATGTAGTAGGTTTATCTACTATAGGTAAGCTACGAACCCATAGAAAAAACATTGAAAGCAATTTGTCGCTAAAAGCAAACCAGCTATAGGTAGGTACTAAAAGCCTGTCTTATGTACGGTAGTAGACGGTGGGACAGAAGCGTGGTAGTTGGCGAAACAAAGTGTAAATGGATTGATTGTGCCAATTTGAGTCACAAAGGGAGCAAAATTGCATTAAAAGCGCCGCCGTGGCGCGAGCCATTTGGCGAAGCACTTACTCCATTAGGCGCGTCCAAATAAAGTTACCTTGGTGGTGTGAAATATAGCTGGAGACACTATTCTGATTATTTAAGGTCATAGTTGAAGATCCCTAATACTTGCAAATGGAGAGATGGTAGCTTAGCTAGATTGTTGGATGCCTGATAAATAAAATTATTATCAAGCATTTAAATTAAAAATTGAAGGAAACTAACATAAGCTTGATGATTTTAAATAAGTTAAGTTAGTTAGTTTAAGTTTATTATGTTCTGTGTAAGTCTTTTAACAAATAAATTCATTTCATTTCATTTCATAAATTTAAGAGTTATTAAGCTACTTTAAAAAAGCAGGAAGTATCTATGTTCTGTGTTTTTTTATGAATGGTCGTCGATTTCTCCGTCAATTATAGACTATTGATGATTCTTTTGCTATTTTATAGGAAATAATGATGAGATGTTCCCTGTTCCCATAAAAATGTTATTCCCGAGTATATTTCCATTTTAGTCCAGCAAAACTTAAAAATAAGTGTAAATATTAAGGAATTCAAAGTTTTTCGTGTCTGTAGAAACATCAAATTATGTATTTGAAATGTCTTTCGAAAATCAAATTCTTATCAAATGTTCCACACTACTTGTATTCAAGATATTAGTCTCGACGACCATACATAAAAAAACACCGTCATTTTAAGAAGAAAAAACATCAATTTAAACTTTCACATTTATAATAGACTAGCTGCTTCGACTTCGTCCGCGTGGAAATCTATATGTCAAATGGTTTACAAACCTTCCTCTTGAAATCACTCTATTTATTAAAAAATACCGTATCAAAATCTGTTGTAGGTCTAAGCATATATACATAGGGGCAGACAGACAGCGGGAAGCGACTTTGATTTATACTATGTAGATGCCTTGTGTGATACGAGGGAGAGCATTGCCCGATGATAAATCAGACCTACCTACCATCAAAGCCTACGCCCAATAATCTAAATTAGTTGAAAATGAGAGATGATGCGTAATTGCGACAAAGCCGCTTTGCCGCGCGACTAATTTGCGCAAAGCGTAGTCGTAATTAGTGAATTAGTGCTGCAATGAGTGCCGGCCACTCAGGCGCAGGCAATCTAATTAATTAACCTTTGTCGCGAGCGGTTGTGACGTGATCGAGTTTACACGGGCTAATGGAATATTTGGGGACGGAGATTTAAAGCGAGGAACACCAGATAGCTTCAGAAAGGAATTATTTTTCAGCTATTTAGGCTTCAAACAATACGTAACTCCTATTTTAATTCATCATCATCATAATCATCTCCAGCTTATGTTAGTCCACTGCTGGATAAAGGCCTTCCCTAATAAGCGTCATAGCGCCTTGTCTATTTTTATTATTTTTGTGTATTCTATAGCTGTTACTTACATGCCATCGTAGTGTAGGACGCCCTTCGGCCAGGTGGGAGGACGACCTGCGAAGGACTTCAGGCAGATGTTCGAGGCGGTAAGCTGAAGACAGAGCGCTATGGCGCTCATTAGGGAAGGCCTATGTCCAGCTGTGGACTACTATAGGAGTCATCCTATAGTTCATGTTGTTATTGACTTATCCCTGCAAATTGCTACCAGTCCACTCAATTTTGAATGCTCTAAAAGCACTTTATCATTTCATCTAAATTGTGTTTATAAAGGTTTTGTCTTCCGGCTTATTAACTCTGAAACAATAGTTTCCGTGAATAAATTAAAAACACAGACAAACTCGCGGAAACAAAAATGTTTGCTCAACTGACAAACCATCCATTACGTGATGTTTGAGTAAAACAAAATGGACGCTGGATGAACAAGTTAATTACTTAAGTAGTCGAATTTGGTCTATCAAAGTGTTTTAATTCGAGTTGGAAAATATTGTGATGTGTGATTATGTGTCCAAAGCTGTATATTTGCCTAATGGAAGAGGTGCCAGATAAAAGCTTGCGCTATCGGTGTAGGATCTCTCGTGTTGGTAATTAGAGGGGCGAAGCCGCCGCCCGCCGCCCGCCGCTCTTCCTTTACATGCCACTTAAAGCTACACTTTATACTTGGCATTACAACATGAAAGAAAACATAAATAAACCGGAAAATATACTTAGTCATTGGGTCCTTCATGATTTTATTAAATAATTCATATCTATATAAAATACGAAGGACCCATTATCGTAAAGATTAAACGCTTTTGAGGCTTCGGAAAGCGATAGGTACCTACCTGTTCTAGTTATTGTTTTACTTAAGCGTACCTTAGCTTTAGCATAAGTACCTATTTAATAAAAAAACATAATAGCATCTCGGTAAGTTTTTAATACAGTTGGTACATAAGTACGAGTACCTACCTACTTAGCATGAAGGAACTCAATATGTGTAAAACACAATTCATTACCTATCTTAGTTCTGGATCTTATTGCTTTTAGTAAAATTGCTCCATAAATATTCAAGAAGCAAAAACTTAATAATACAGTATCGCGTAATTGCGAATCGCATTTGCATTTACTATAGCTTTGCTCGTGTTTAACGGACAAAGTTTCACCTTCTCTAAATTTAGGGAAACATAATAAATTAAAGTGTAATTTATTATGTTTCCCTAAATTTAGAGAAGGTGTGTAGATAATAATATTAATAATAGATACCTATGTTAGCGCGTGACCCGAGAGCTAATGAGTATCAGGCGAAACGCATTAGCATCGTCATACAGCAATACAGCCAGCGTCTTAGGGACGCTTGCGACTGGTATTGATAGGTATAGATCAGTCGAGCTACCTGTATATTATTTGCAATAGTCTGCAGTTAGCTCAATGGTTCAATTGTAAATACTACTTCTAATTTGTTTCTATTATTCGATTGTTGCATTATTGTTAATAAAGGTACCCACCCTATTCTAAATTATGTTAGCCATGTAGAATTAAATTGTAGAACACTAATTGCAAGCATTACCAATAGGTAATTTTATAAGTACATACCCCTACTACTGAATAAGTAGTAGGGGTATGTACATATAAAAGTTTAAGCTGCACCAACAACACATAACAACACAGACATTAATGTCGCCTTATTATTTATCACTCACTCAATCACAACAACTCTATACTCTATATGTATGCCTAAGTTTTCCAACCTGAAAGGGAAAACCAAGTTACACTTAAGTTTTTCCATTTAGAAAGGAAAGTTTCTTGTAACACTTGCGCTTAGATTGATGGAAACGTTTCGGCACTCGTTAAAATGTTTTGTTGTAAGTGTGACTGAGAGATCTGTATCGCGGTGCGTGTTGCGAGTGGGGTAAACAACCAAACACGAGGGGTGCCCAACATTTTATAAGAAAGAACTAGATTTAGTCTTTTACTACATAGTATAAAACAAAGTCGCTTCACGCTGTCTGTCTGTCCCGATACATATCTTTAAAATTACGCAACGAATTTTGATGCAGTTTTTTTATAGATAGAGTGATTCGAGAGGAAGGTTTATAAACCATTTGACACACATAGGTACATATTTCCACGCGGGCGAAGCCGCGGGGCGTATCTATAATTCTAAATAAAAGTATAAATAGGCAGGTTTATTATTTGGGTTTTATGTAGTTACAAAATTTGCCTTCGGTTTCGTTAAGATAATTTCTGAATTATTTACGGGCCATCATTTTATTAAATGCCGTGCCTAGTGCCTGAGAAGAAACATAATAAATAAATCTTTACCTACATCCTAACTTTACTGGTAGAATTGAGCTATTGTTTACTAAAGAAAAACATAGTTAACTCCCAAAAATGTTCTCCACACAGGTGTTAGCAAATGGAATGCATGATTCGCCACTTTTTCTAATGTTTTAGGAAACGACGGCCTCTGTTATCCAACTGGCTAATACATCTGTCCCGATGCCGTAATTGACACGATTTAGAACTATACTAGTTTACGCACCTGACTTTATCCGTGAAACTACCCGAAGCTTGTAAAAATGTTAGCTGGATTCATACTTTCTAAACTGATTTTGTTGGTTTTGGTAATGTTTTGTTAAATCATAGAATGTATATAATAACTAATTCGTAATGTGTATCTACTATTTACCTTTTTTTATACCTCTTTCACTTACGCAAAACTGTACTTACCTAATTATAAGTAATCTGTTGTAAGCTACAGATAAACCGAACAACAACTTCTCTTCTATAAATTGTTTACTAACTTAATACCTATTCTCATGACTGTGTCTTTTTTACAATAAATCTAAAATACATAAACAATAAATAAATCTTTAACACTTTGACTGCGATTTTTGTTCGACGACTGCGATCTTTTTTTTAACCTAAAAAATTCGTGCTGCCGCTCTACACAGCGGTTGTGTTGCGCCGCACTTGCGTTTCGTTCGAAAAATATTACGGCTGTGTTGAGTCACAAAGATCTATATTTTCTCAGCCGCTGCGCTAGTGGATTTACGCATATTAGTCACTTGTAGAAAACACATACCGTGTGATTTCAGCAGTCAAAGTGTTAAGGCTTAACCTAAATAGGCCAGCTACTTTATTAACTCTCGTACTAAGCGAGAAGGAAGAAATGACTTGCCCCCGCGAGTATGGGTTTCCATGGATTGAGGATGTCAGATTTGCGCCGTTACACCATACCCATTTCATTGAAATAATCATAACTCGCGTAGCTTAGATTTTAATTGTGTTACTAATCTAAGTGTTGTGTTCTTAATATTCTATACATACATCGATCAATATATTCGTCAACGAAGACGAAAGATTGTGTGATATCTGAAAATATTATACACAAAAACCCCATATTTACGTACAGACAGAACAATCCTTTTCAAAGATATATCGTGTGATTATTGCCACTCAAGATTTATACACTTTCTAGAAATAACACATTATCGGCATTATAATTTCGTTTCCCAATTTTTGGGTGAAAGGGACAAAGCCGCCATTGGAGACTCTAAACATAAGAGCCACTCATTCAATTAAAACCCTATTGAAATAAACCAACATGTTATTCGTGAAATATCCTGAAATGCACGTTAAAAATGTATTTTAGCAAAAAAAAATTATATGTATTTGATCGTAAAAATATTTGATTCAATAAATTACAAAGGTTTTAATAGCCGTCTGCAAATGACATAGTTAGTTGCGCTTCTATTTATTTTTTGTTTGTTTATAAAAAGTCTCTAACTTTTAACTCAAATATCTTGTTTTATAAATACTTAGTTAAGAATGTGAATGACGACCGATGTGGCGCGGTGGGCGAAGGTCCGCCTGCGACGCAGGAGGTTGCGGGTTCGATTCCCGCCTCGGAACAAATGTGTGTACGATCTGCAGATATTTGTTTCGGGTGTTCTGGTCGTTTTCTATGTATAATAAAAAAATATCTATATATGTAATGTATATCAGTTATCTAGTACCCATAACACAAGCTCTGCTTATCATGGGGCTAGATAATGATGTGGGAAAAAAAAAAGAGAAATAAAGAAAAAATAAATGTGCTCCTAATTTGATTATTTATGTATGTCTTTTGCTGTATTATTATATAAATACTTTTTTACTTTTCCAATTTAGGAGTTTTTATAAAGAATGCAATTTAACTTCGTGTGCTGTGTATTTACAGACATCATCATCAAACTGTCCTACCAAACGTTTTTAAACCTACCAAACCAACAACTGCCTTATAAAAACGTTCTTGTGAATCACACCGCGTGAGAAAACTTTTTTGCCACACCAAAAGAAACAGGTCACTCATTAATTTCTAAAACATAACCACTTGGCTTTTTGTTGTGTTTTTTGTTCCATAGAGTGTCAATTATTCCATTGAAAGATCTTTGGGTGCCGCGGATTTTCGACACATCCGAATTAAATGATCGGCTGATCGATTGTATATCTTGATCGGTTTTGTTTATTGAAGTGTTTTAAACTGTTTTTGGTGGTTTTAAGACAAATCGTTTTTACTAACATGAAACTGGTCGCGTATTACTATACGGTACTATACTATACGGTACTAGCTTTTGGAGTCCTTAAAATGTATTAAAGATAATTTATCGGGTATTTTTCACAAATTAATAATCTTTAATATGTTAACAATGTGTTACAATAATTTACGCTTTCTATAAATTCTTTCTCTTATTCGTACGTAGATAAAACCTTATCAAATAGGTTCGGGGGCCTATTTAATTATCAAACACGAAATTTCGTGTTTCGTTTCGGCCAATTGGTGTACACCAAATAACCTACCAATTCGCACAAATAAATTGAAACGATTCAATTGATTGCGTATTTTAGAGCACTAAAATAGGTCTTCAACTCTTGGTACGAGCAGGGAAAGTCCATATGTGTTTAAATAATGTTGGACAATTCACACAGCATTATCTAGCCCTAGGCTAAGTGTGTTATGGGTACCTACTAGATGACTGATATTCAAATTCAAATTATTTGATATACATAATACAATGAAATGTGTAATGTACACAGACAGATATGTTTTATTATACATAGATTACGACCAGAACACCCGGAATAATAATCTGTGGATCGTTTCACACATTTGTCCTGAGGTGGGAATCGAACCCTCCTGCGTCGCAGGCGGACCTTCGCCCACCGCGCCACAGAGGTCATCAAAAAAGGGTTTATAGATGGTAGGGTACTTGTGTATCTACCATCAATGGTGCATCTGGTCCGAAGGTGCCATTTGTCCGAAGTCACCACCAGGCACATTTCGGCGCGAGATTAGAGTGGACGTGGTAATTAACCCGTAATTCGTCGAGCGGTGCATTAGGCGGCCCTGTAATCATGCCGCTGCTCACGCCGCCACCACTCACTGTCGGTACTTTCCGGAAACTCATGTGAATCGACAATACTTACAAATATTGGGACAGAATCCTTCTTAATATTAGAAAGACCGACATCTGGCCAAGCATTAACATCATTGGACGACCGATGTGTCGCGGTGGGCGAAGGTCCGCCTGCGACGCAGGAGGTTGCGTGCGGGTTCGATTCCCGCCTCGGAACAATTGTGTGTACGAACTGCAGATACTTGTTCCGGGTGTTCTGGTCGTTTTCTATGTATAATAAAAAATATCTATATATGTAATGTATTGTATTATGTATATCAGTTATCTAGTACCCATAACACAAGCTCTGCTTACCTTGGGGCTAGATAATGCTGTGTGAACTGTCCAGCATTATTATTATTGATGTAATCATTGAAGTAGAAGATTTTTAAAATGTAGTCTACTTTTTATCGCATAAATCAGTGCCTATGGGTTAGACCTTAAAACCTTTCTATACAAACAACCTGTGCAAAGCCGGTTGAAACGTAGTAGCTTTATAGTTATAGTAACAAAAGGAGAAAAAAAATGGTTTGTTTCTTTGCACATGTCATGATAGGTAAATACAGTGTCATCGATCTTTTTGATCGATGCAGCGCGTAGGTTTTATACTATTTCATAATTCTCATAATCCGATGGGACGGCAGACTGACAAGACTGGGGAGAGGTCAGGTGCAGGACCAATGGCTTAACGTGCTTTCTGAGGCACGGGATGGAGGTAGCTTACAGTTACTAACTTCGATTGTTTATTGTAAATAATCAGAAATAAACTATAGGTGGAGGGACGCGTGTCAGAAGTGTCAAGGTACCAGTCTACCAATGTCTTCGTGCAAATAGCACCGCGTGTACTATCTTAAGTTTATTTCATCTGTGGATGATTGTGCGATAATACTAATAAGTGATGTGATGAGTAAGCACTGCTACGGCGCATCAGGTGCTACGCTTCTGCTACGCGGCTACGAACTGCTACGCCATACAAAAGACGTTTACCAAAAAACGGGATCAACATTTCTCCACGTCACGATAATTTCATCCGAAATCCTTACAGCAATCAAAAATCACAGTGTAGCATTATTCGACTAAACCTTTGTTGTAAAATAAAACCCGGGACTAATTGAAATGCTACATTACGACAGCCGACGTTAGAATAGGGGCACTGTTCGACGCTTTACAAATATAAAACAATCATTTGGACAGTTCAAAGAGTGAGGAAACGCAACATTAGTGTTTGACACAAGGGAAAAGCGTTTCGTTTATTTCAATCCAAACTAATCCGACTATCTAAAGATCCTATCCATCGGTTATCTGGTAGAGATCGCTCAGCGATAAGACTGCCAAATTGTCACATATTTTATATTTTTATCTTGTTTGTTGTTTTGTTAAGTGTTCAATATAGATTTTTCTATCTTTCTTAACACTCTGAGTAACATTCATCAATCATCAGCCTATTTTAGTCCACTGCTGGACACAGGCCTCATCTAATGAGCGCCATAGTGCCCTGTCTTCAGCTTGCCCTATCCAGCATCTGCCTGCAGTCTTTCGCAGATCGTCAACCCACCTGGTCGGATGGCGTCCGAGTAACAAAAATTAGGTAGGTACCTAAATGTGGCCGAATTAATAAATTATTTCAAATAAACTTTAAATTTGCGTTGTTTGACTGTTACCTACGCGATAAATACAAGATGTTTATACTGTCGCGTCCATATTATTTTTGAATTAAAGATAGGGAGATTGTTAATTACAGCTTTCCAATTCTGCAAAAGCAATACCTGTAGCACGCTGTCGCATCATCTCACATCTTAAATCTGTCGGCGTCCGCGCCTCGTCATCACGCGGCGCCTTTCAACCCATCCTCTCCTCCCACAGCCACAAAGAGCCGAGTTTGCCACCTCGTTATATAAAATCCACCAAATAAAGCCGGCGGTATCGCTTTCTACAACAATCGAATCAAATTAACAATGCCTCTCAAATGTTTCAAACAAGACATGTGCCTATGTGGATTAGTGAATAGTTAGCGGCAGGCGTGCTGAACCGTTTTTGTTTTAGGTCGGTCATGATATTAGGATGATCAATATTTACAATTCCCGTAAAACCTTCTGTGATAAGATCTTACAAAATGAAATTCGCGTGCAACACCGGCTTTTCCACAAAGTCGCATGCTATCCAACCAGAGAAAGTAAAAACCAGACCTAGGTAGATCAGTAGTTGTAATAAATCAAAATGCAGATATGTTTTTCATATTTTATTTAGTGTCCATTTTGATGTAACAAATGAAAATCAACACACGCTATTATAAACCCGTAGCAACGCTAAAGTTCTCGTAATTATCAGCTATGGAGGATTTAACTACATCAATTTTAACAGTTAGGTATATAGGTAATTTCGTTTGTGCGCAGAAAAGTAAATTAGGTTGTTCCTTATTATTAATTAAGGAACTCATGTATACAAACTTAATCCATGTTCTGTAAATGTGTGAGACAAATGGCCATTGAAATGGGAAAGTAAAGGTTAACCATCATTTTTACCACTCCTTAAATACAGTTACAAGTTCAGACCAAGTTCCGTCAATGGCAACCTACAGGATGGAATTCCCGTGGAAAACCTTTCACTACGAATCTAGTTTGTAGAAATTTAACTTCTATTACGTTACCAATTAGGCATATTTTAGACGGACTCATTCAGGCAAATGCTCTCCAAAACTTGGCTTCACTAAGGACAGGTAAAAGCTTAAAAAATAACGGAAATTTCAAACCATTCTTAACATTATGGGAGGATGTTAGATGGACTTGATAGGAACTTAAATAATTATAGATATACTACACAATAATTTTGCTATGAGATTCGTACAAAAGGATTGTAGTACAATCAATAATTTATAATAATGTAGGTAATTTTAGAAATGCTTGATTTTAGACTGTCAAGGCATCAGAAAAGATGAGACGGGGCAAATAAAGTAGGCACTTGCTTGCCACATTCCACCTATTTAGTTTGCGTTAAAAATCTAAAATAGCTTAAAATTTGCCGAAAAGTTGAAGAAAATTTATACACAACCAGTTTTGCATCTATGGCAAAATCATATTTAATTATTTATTACCCTGTCTCTACAGATAAAAACAGTATGTAATCAACATTCGTAAATTAAAGAAACTTAACAGGAATATGTCTTATCTAGCTATCTATAGCTAGAAATTGAAAAATCAAGCTCAGAATCGCCACTTGCATAAAGAACAAGATTATTAAAATTCGCAAATTAGTAATCGGACCGCCCAAAACATTTGTTCCTGACCCTTTTGAGGATATTGTCGACTGGAGTGAGTTTCCAATCCAAGGACCTTTGCTCCGCATCGATATCTTGAGACTGGGACTCGAACAAATCTCTAGAAAGATGCCGGGACCGCTCTGGCTTACACGGCCTTTTCATATTACCTTTTCTAACCACCTCTTTTTGTAGAGTTTGCGGCGTTTTCCAAACATGCTCCTCTGGTTTCACGGCAGGTGGCGAGAAGTAGGAAAAGAACGGACTAGAAGAAACGTTAGTCGGCTTTGGCTCTTTCTTTTCTTCCGGTAGGTCGAGAAAAGAGAACGTAAAGTCCGCGTCTATGACTTGTTCTTTCACGTATGATGTCATCCTTCGATTCAGAGTTTCAACTTGCCGCGGCTCGGCCATTTTAATCTGGGATTTTTTCACAAACATAATAAAATTGTAGTAGGTTTCGATCTTTTCGGCGCATTTGTAGCAAACAGTATCCAAGACATCTGTTTCTTCGATTACGATTTTGAGACAAACTAGGATTTTGTCCATCATATTCGTTCGACGGCAGTAGCTTCCGAATAGTGAGGTATTGAATTCACTTTCGTTCAGGCAGATACGGCAAGATTTATGAGATTTTTCCATTTTATTTCCCTTTTACAATTTTTTGGTATATAGTTTCACGTTCGAAAAACACTTGAGTGACTTGGATTTTGGATAAGATTTCTTTGGAAAAACAGAACACTTTCCCGCGAAAATGTCATTGGTCTTGTTATAAACCAATCATGACATAAAATGTGTTCGGAAACAAATTCAGGTTTTAGTATCGTGGTTTGGGTATATTTTTAGATTTGACATTTAGCAAGATTATGGATTATGATATTAGTTTGGACGGCTTGTATACTTTTGTTTACAATTTACACGAACGTAAAAATACTTTGCTTGTTTTGTTAATTGCACGTTTGGTTTGATAACCTCTTTGAGGTCCTGAGTAGGAGTGTCAGGTGTTATATCTTTACTGGCAACACCGTTGGTTCCGTTGGTGGCTCCGTTCATCCCGTTTATTTTGTTTATGTCTAGGGCTTTAGTCTCCTCGATGGGGGTCAGGCTGATGGGTGTGGTGGGGGTCTTGTCGGTGCGCTTGCTGAGGCTGGTCGGCGACTCGCTCTTGTTCTTCAGCGAGCGGATCGGAGACATTTGCTGATGGTGAATCGGAGCAATTTCTGGAAAGTTATTGCTGGTTTAGCGCACGATCATTCAGGATGATAGGTGATCATCAACATCATAATCAATCATCATCAGCGAGTAGCTTGCTGTTGCTAGAGTAATCGGAAACTTGTAGGGAATATTTTTTGTTCTGTTAAGTTTTTTATGTATGTTCGTTAAAATTCTTTAAAAAAAAGTTTTGGAAAATTCTTTCGTTATTGTATGGAGAATGATTCAGAGGTAATCATATAAAGTTTTATTTGTCTTAACTAAACCTAAAAACAATGAAATTATATGTAGGTACCTACTATCCATATCTAGTCTACCGTTGTCTTTGAGCATTCAAAAGACCGTTGTACGTAAATCAGACTCAACTGAATGTGATTCACTACCGAAAGAAGTACTCGTATTTTATAACAATCTAAAGTTTTTTGAGCCCTAGGTTGAGAACCTCACCCAACTGCTATAATAAGACCCACGTGCGAACACTAAACGGAAACACTATAACCGAGACTGAGAGTTCAAATGCGCTGGTCACGGCTCTGATGTAACAATACCTAATGTTTGCTAACGGGTGTGGCCGGTGAGGCAAGGCTTGCCAATCACAGGCCCGCAAGATATCTGTTGGTTTGTTGGGAAACAATGGCGGGTAATGATGGAGTGCGGACGAAAGTTACAATGAAACTTTGCAATTGTTAGGACTTGACTAGATGGCTCAGTAGGTAGGTAGGTAGAGGATACTAATTATGAAATCCGTAGACATGACTTATTACATTCAATAAAAAAAAAATATTTGGTAGTCCAATGTTAAGTTACTTAAACAACTCAAAGAAAGAAGTCAGCTTTTGAAGCTGGAGCGGAGAGTACCTACTGTTCTCAAACGAAAAGGTCATTATAATGTTACGTTGAATAAATGTTTGGTACCTACATATACCTACATACTTACCTACCTATCAAATATCAAAGAGGTTTGTTACCTCTACACCTTACAGGATTTCTTGGACACGTCACAAAATTCAAATTATAAGAAAACCTTTGGTTTTTATCGTCTTATAAAAAAGAATTGTATTCTTTTGTGATTAACCTTTTTGTAAAGATAAATAATAGATTAAATTAAAAAAAAGACCTAGTCCGTAGTTACCCTTTGCGTTTTATCGATATATTCTAACTAATCGATCAATCGAGTTATTCGCCACCCCTGATAATTCTTACCCATAATAAACAGTGCTTCCATATCCATCACCATTATCGCCATCGAACTAGAACTTTCAAATATTTCAAAAAAGTCACTACGGGATATTTACCATGATTAGATTTTTGGCAAGGTTTCATGCGCCATGATCACGGAACAACTGAAGGAAAGAAATACAGAAAAGAAAGAAAATTATTTATTAGACACTAGCACAACACACAAACAAGTTCAGTTACACAATTAGTATAATATAAGACTACATAGTACCTACCTACTAGAAAACACGTAACACAGACAAAATAAGAAAAAAATTAAGGAGCAGTCCTGAAGGCACTGCGAGTAGGTTTTTATTGGCAGAAATACCAATCTACCCTCATTTTTTGTATTTTCGAACGTTACCACTAAAAGTTTCAAATATTTATCCATCCATTCCCCATCCAAACTCTAGCTTGTAATACTCAAATACCTATCGCCACCCGCCGTCCATTTGCATGCCTCGGATATGCCTAACAAGATCGACGCCGCCGACGCCGCCTGTCTATATCTGCGGCTGCGACGTGACTGGACCGACAATGACCTGTTTTGCAGTTCGCAGTAGCTCTGTCCTGACCACTGGTTCGCAGACCAAAAAGGTCTCAGTAAAGTAGTTTCATAATAGTGCTTTTGCCTGGTTCGTAGACCAAAAAGATCCGTGTAAAGAGGTTTGAATATAGTGCTTTTGCATTATTTTCTAGTCTTCTATTGATACACAATGAGTTCGCATTGCAGTTCGCGTTACTAAAATGAGTTTTTTTTTCATGAATAGTGCTGGACAATCCATACTTCATTATCTAGCTCCAAGCTAAGCAGATCTTGTGTTATGGGTACTAGATGAATAATATAGGTAAATAATACAATTTATAACTTATCTGTACATAGTTTGGTAAATATTAGTTTAACTGTTATTCTTGAAACCTTTTCAACTTTTACAAACTTTAACCTACACTTGACCCGTCCAACACAGGAACAAACTACAAAAAAGCTGGAAACACCTCGGTGGTCTATAACAATGACAAAGGCTATTTCACTGTGGGCGTAGAGGTCAGACCCAGGTCGTACTTGAGTCATCTGAATGTGAGTGTAAATAGCTAAACAGCGTGTGTCAAGGGTGGTGGCAAACAGACTAACGTGGCCTGGCGCTTATGAAATACTTCGTAGATGCCGGATACTAACCTTTGGGATCGATTTGTAGCAAAGTCTAATGAGTTTTTTGAACAGAGTCTTGCTTGAACAGACTGACTTTAACTTGTATTCACGAAAACCTTATTGGACCATCTTCAAACTGACATTGACGAATATTAATAGAAAAATTCGACGAGTCAAATAAACAAATCTAATGACGTCCTGATGGTTGTCTGGTAGACATAGCTCTTGAGATAAGACCGCCAAATTGTCACATATTTTGTAATTTTTTGTCTTGTTTGTTGTGTTTTTAAGAGTGCAATACACGAATTGTCTATCTATCTATATCAGTCCTATTCTCTCTCCATACATAGGTATTGTGTCGCTAGCAAGGTCTATATCGACAATAAACTAGATAATAAATAGTACAGAGGTGTTTACTATACCTATAGAATGCAATAAATGATTGAGTATCGATTATTGAAACTTAAAATCAAAACGGGATCAGCGTAGTAGGTACTATAGATTCCTTTTTTATAAACATATTGATCTGTTAGGCAACTGCCTCAAACTTTTTCAGAACTTACACTCGCCTGCTAAGTCCCAATCGTTCAATTATTTTGTTCCTACCTAAAAATGAACTCTAGCTATACACACTTTATAATCGTAGCTAGGTAATATCAAACAATAATTGACAATGCCTGGTAATGGTAACCCACACCGGTATCAACCGCAATAGCTGTTTGCAGTGTCACAGACATCCAATACTTGGAGGAACACAGAGGGCAAGCCTTGACTCTGGAAGACGGTTTACTTTATTTTATCTCGCGATATTTCCGAGTCCCTAATTATGTACTAAAGTCAGTTGATGATCTTTTTTAGCTAGATTGTGTGCAATAGTCTGCAGTTAGATCAACTATTTCAACTGTAAATAAATAGTTATAATTGTAAATATTAGTTCTAGTTTATTTCTATTTGATTGTTAATTTCTTAACATAACAAAATTCCTATTTACATGAACCATTACAAAAACCAAACCATTCCAAAAAAGCAACTCAATTTCGTACGAAATGTATGTTCCTGTTCGACTAGAGTACGGATCGGACGAAAATTAACCGAAATTTCGTAATGAATATAAGCCAGTATACGAAAAACAAAAGAGTATCGCGCCAGGTTCGAGTAGTTTACTTCTTTACTTATACCCTCGTTTGTATTTCCCTGACTTTAGCAACGATAAGTAATAGCTTATCTTTACCAAAGTCAGGGCCCTTTGTCTAAAACGTGGTAGGAATTGGTGTGGAATACGACACCGCTTCCGCTTTGTTAGTAATGCTCTTCTAACTGCCACTACACAGAATAGAAAATTCAACAAATATACCTTTGTTTGGAGAAGCCTTTAGTTTTGAAGGTGAAAATATTTTTAATAACCTGGCGTCAAATAACAAATATAATTTTTGGGAAGACTTTGTGTTATGAAAATATTATGTGTTGATAAGGACCTTTGTTTTCGTTTGATAAAATTTTATACATACCTAAATCATAAAAGATCATGTCGCGATAAGACTAATATGTGGTAAGTATATTATCACTACAAAGTCGCTTCCCGCTGTCTGTCTGTCCCTAAGTATGCTTAGATCTTTAACCCTAGATCACTAAACCATAGTCTCACAGGCGACACGGTTCCCGCGCATTAGCTGTTTAGGTATGTTCCCGGCACTACCATACCCTGCCACGCTCAGTACCTTCCTAATTTAGTGTTTTAGTACCCTATGCTTACGCATTACTTCCGCAGTAAATATTGGCGTTTAATTTTGTTAGTCAGAACGACTAATGTGTAGTGACTGTGTAACTCGAAAATATGTTTAGTGACCTAGGGTTAAAACTACGCAACGGACTTTGATGTGTTTTTTTTAATAGATAGAAGAATGTTTATAAACTATTTCATACATAAATTTCCACGTGGGCGAAGCCGCGGGGCGCAGCTAGTATAACAACAAAACACAAAATTAACAGAAAATTGAATAAAAAATGATAATATTATGAATTAACTTCCATAATTTATATGAACCATAATACAAGAACACAATAATCTTAAAAATCCATCGATTACCGAATAAACAAACAAGAACTCTCTTTTCTTTATAAGTATAGATTACTAATACGGCCGTTGAAAATGTTTAATCATCTCACAAAACTCTACTAGTGATGGGGCATTCGTTCATTCTGATGTCGATATCGATACCAACGAAGAATTACCTACACCTCAAGTACCGATCTACCATTATTCTTTCATTTATCTAGTTCTCAGGAAAGTTGATTTTGGTCTAAGGTTTTTTGTTTGCATAGTGCATAACCACACCATAGGAAACTATTAAGAATTACATTTAATAATGGCAAAAAAAATCTTGATCCTTCCACTCTGTACCTACGAGAACGCTAGGTTCCTAGGTAAGTACCTAAGTATTTACTCGTATTAGTGGTATTGCTATGTTTTTCTCTAAAATTCTAAACACCCAAATTAATACACAAAAAAACCTAGGTGTACCTAGGTGGTATTACATAAGTTTACTGGTTGTTTGAAGTTCGAAGTTTCCGATTCGTATTCGTGCAAATGCTATCTAATAGTTGCTTTTACAATAAAATGATTTAACTAAACTGAACTGTGAATCAAATCAAATCATTTATCGGACGACCGATGTGGCGCGGTGGGCGAAGGTCCGCCTGCGACGCAGGAGGTTGCGGGTTCGATTCCCGCCTCGGAACAATTGTGTGTATGATCTGCAGATATTTGTTCCGAGTGTTCTGGTCGTTTTCTATATATAATAAAAAATATCTATCTATGTAATGTATTGTATTATGTATATCAGTTATCTAGTACCCATAACACAAGCTCTGCTTACCATGGGGCTAGATAATGCTTTGTGAATTGTCCAGCATTATTTTAATTTTTTTTTAAATTTATTTGCTGGAATGTTGGTACAAAATTTCTTATTAAAAAATGGTATTCCCAATACATTCCTAACTCGTCCAGGCGTGCAAAATTAAGATGCTAGCATACAAATGTCACAGTGGTTTAGCAACCTTGAATGAGTTATAATATTCTAACCTAGGTACAATATTTTAGATAATTTTATACAATATCAAAAAATTTAAGGTAATAATAGTAAGAGTAAGAGGCGTAACAGTAAAATAAGGTATGTGAACTTTATCGACTATCGATGAATTCGTCGATAAAGTTCACCCAACGCTACTCTCGAGTGCAAGCATCGACCGCTGAAGATGTTTGGCTGTATCGTGCGCCCGCGCCGGTATTTATTTACACATGTAGGTATGACGTGTCTTTAATGAGCTCCTGATCGTACCGACTGGTTATAAGTGATTTAACTGTTTGGTCGTATGTTTGTACCGACCAAGTATAAATCAAACTTCTCTTAACTCCTCTAATGCCATTAAATGTTCATATTCATTATCATTTATTGTGATTTCATGCATACAGGTAGTTTATTATTAGCTGTCCCTCAGTTTCTGTTAATTTCTCATGCCGTCAGTTTAGTTAGATAAAGCCACCGAATGAATTATTTAATTATTCGAGTAGGAATGGTATAGAATAGAATATACCTTAAAGGATATTGGAGTAATTCATATCACGAGATCTTTTGCTTTTTCAAAACCTCACGATGTAAGGAAGTCTTGAATAGTTATTCATTCAAGAAACTGTGTAGACGATTTAATTATGACTTACAATTATTATTATCATCGTAAAGAATATATTATTTTATTTTAGTATTTATTTATTTAAAAAATAAAATATACAATGCTCTACAAAAATACTTTATTGTACACCAGATGCGGATCATTACAAAAAAGACATTACATGCGATAAGTACAATCGGCGGCCTTATCGCTTTGAAGCGATCTCTTCCAGGCAATCTTTAATATACATAAGAACTAAATTATAACACTATAGAGGATATATATCGGATGGGGAGGAAGGGTGCGGAGTGATTTATATATTCCATAATACAATCTATATTCTCTCTTATATACATATTTCTAAGTGGTTTTTGACGGTACTTTTAATCGTAGAACTCATTCTAGAAACCCGTCTGAAATCGATAAATCTCTGACACACGACTAAGGAAAGTCGCTCGTATATAGTAACTTCAATAAATAACTGCCCTGTTATATCCACTACCAGTCTTTATGCCTCCTCATTACGGCGGTGCCGGAACGCGTAAATATTTGACCCAAACTCTTCTCCATTAATGAGCTACCAACACACAGGTTTTTATTTATCTTTACGTAATAAGTATTATTAATATGAAGAATTCTTCGAGTTTTAATGTGTTTGTGTTATTTGCCCCTGTCAGGTGTTTGTTATTACGGGTTCTGTGTGGATTTAAAGGCTTTTGTACACGAAGTGGTTTCGATATTCGTAGAGTTTATCTTTAGTCACGAACCTAGTTACATCATTTTTTAATTCCATCATTAATACATAGAAAATCTTCTATGTATTAAACCTAATTTTCAATGAATAATTTTATCCTATTTATATTACACTCGCATCGATCTATTTTTATTTTCGCACACCCTCCGGCTGATATAAATATGTAATAGATACCAAAATAAATATAGTGTGATTATACCATTCTTGTAATAAAAGCTCTAAAGTTTTCGATTTATTATTATGTAGCTTATTTCCATAGGCTTACGAAAACTGCGTAAAAATGTCAACTATAATTATTTCCCTATATTGCTTTATTACTAACTGGTACAGAGGTATATTTCGAAAGATGGCGTCATTTATCGAAATGATGTGTGCCGATATGAAATGAGAGACATAAAATGACGAATGTGTAGGCGATGTCACATTACCTAATCTGTGGTTTCGATATTTTTAAAAAAATATTATTTATTATTGAGTGATACATTTTGTTATATGGTAACAGGTTCGCAGGCGTCGTGTGTAAGAACGTTTACCTGGAAGTCATGAGAATTCACTGACAATAACATCTATGGGAAAGTAAATAACTTACTATTCATACTCGTAGTAAAGTGTTCTCCTAATTTGACAGCCGAGTTGGGCAAATATTTTAGTAAAATATTTTGTTGTTGCGCTCAGGTATATTTTCGCAAAATATCCTAGCCTTGTAGCATTTTGATAACCTACTCGAAAAACTAGTGTTATAAACAAACTTCGCCACAAGTAAGTACTAATGACGGAAATGTAAAAAAGATGAATTTTGGTTCACAACCATAGACAGCACAAAACAAAATCAAACATAATCTTAAAGTAGGTATACAATAACATATTTCAACAATAATACACAAACAAAATAAAATGAAAAAATAAAACATATTACAAAAGTACGCAAGAATATAAAATAAAGTTAAAAAGAGAAAGTATAAATAGATACGTTCTTATCTACTTGCCCACTCATGGGACAGGTACATTGGTATACCTAATGTGCATTTTAGGAAATTCATTTGTTTTGTTTTTATACTTATTCCAAGTAAACAAATAGGTACCTACTTATTGAGCCTCAAAATAACCCAACGAAAAATAAAATCCACACAATGCACCATTTCAACCCTATAAAAACCAAAATCAACATCAAGACAAAAACCAAATTCCCGATCACAATTTCATTGTATCGATATTCAAATTCCAAGTCATCTGTACAAACTGATCGGTAATAATCCGAGTGGAGAGTTGCGCGAGAGTTTACCTCCATTGTAGGACCCGAGTCAACACTCTGTTCCTCGAAGCCCTTTGTGACATCCACCATGGGTTAATATCACGGTTGTGTCAACAAACTTGGCACCTTTCTGAGGATCCATGAGTGGAGAACGATAGGTATAAATTTCGTTTTGATAAGTGCTTTTTATCTATAACGTTTTTGGATAGTAGAAGCAAGTTCTGCCATCGTGAAGTAGCAATATTGGAAGATATTGTGGGTAATGGGATGTAATATTTTTAGTAATTTTGGTTTTGCTATGATAGCAAAAACATTTAAAAAACATATTAAAACAGCACATGTTCTTACTTATCATATCACACTAAATATTTTAATTGTGAAAGTTTGGTTTGAAGTGTGTTTGTTACTTTTTCACGCCGAACGCATCAGGATGAATTTTGCATAGTTTTAAGTCTAGACCTAGTATAACACAGGCTACCTTTTCTCCCAAAAATCTCATCGGATATAATTAACCTTTAAAAGTTTCCATAAAAACAACGCGTGCGAAACCGCGTGCAAAACTGGTACTCCCATAATATTTCCATTTCCATTAATTTGATACAACTGACTTAGCAATAATATTTACCAAAAATAACAGCATTCGCATCTTATTCACAAGAGAAGCAAATGAAAGCGAAACATAGAAATAAAACTGAAATAACCGATTGAGGCTCGGTGATGTGTGCTGTATTCAAGCCTGCTGGTGCGAGCACATTTAATTGTGATGATGTGATGCAGGGGGTCGCAGATGGTGATTGGGAGGAAATTGGGGACAGTCGAGCAAGAGTCCGTATTGACGTCTTGGGGTGCGCTGGGGTCGTTCGCAACTTCGTAAGTATTTTAGATAGATATAAAACACTTCATTATAAAGTATTTCTAGTGTTTCATATCTAAAATACCTATGAAGTTAGAGTTAAGAAGTTGGTAGCTAGAAAACACTGTAGGTATAATAAAGTGTTTTATATCTATCTATTATTAAGTCAGTTGTAATGTAAACTGAAATATGGGAGTACCAGTTTCGCACGCGGTTTCGCAAGCGCTGTTTCTATGGAAACGTTTAAAGGTCTAACTAACCCATGGGAAAAAAGGTTATGTCTGTGTTGTTCTAGATTGCGCGGTAGTTGCGGAAGACGCGTTCGGTAGTTTTGGCTACACAAAAAAAAAACAATACATAAACTAATACTTAGAGTAGTAAGTATAAGGGCGGCCTTATCGCTGAGAGCGCTCTATTCCAAACTTAGGAAAGACTGGACATGAGGGAACTATGAGACGGTAGCATTTCATAAATTTTGTTATTACGTAAGTAATTAATTAGTCATGGTGCCTAAGTATAAGTAGGTACCTTACCTACCTACTAAAATGTACCTTCCAAAGGTTTTATTTATTTTTAATTATAACTCCAAAATGACTGAGTATTACGTAAAATAAATAATGCTGCACCATCAAAGTATAAAGTCATCTAGTACCCATAACACAAGCTCTGCTTAACTTGGGGCTAGATGATGCTGGGTGGATTGTCCAGCATTATTAAATTAAATTTTTAGCTCTGCTAGGTACTCCTTGCCTACAACCTTATTTAGAATGATTGATATGTTTTTGAATTAATTATAAACTTTATGTAGGTACCTAGGTACCTAGTTCTTACATCATTTATAAATGTGTACGACCTTGCAACATATAAATAAATAAATAATGCTGGACAATTCACACAGCATTATCTAGCCCCATGGTAAGCTTGTGTTATCGGTACTAGATAACTGAAATATATAATACAATACATTACATAGATAGATATATTTTTATTATAGATAGAAAACGACCAGAACACCCGAAACAAATATCTGCAGATTGTTCCGAGGCGGGAATCGAACCCGCAACCTCCAGCGTCGCAGGCGAACCTTCGCCCACCGCGCCCTATCGGTCGTTAAAAAAAAAAAAAATATTAAAGTTGTGAATAATAAACTATGAACAAATTACATGCACAAAGTTTATCCAATTAATAATGTTTCAACATAGTGTAGATGTACCAAAACTTGACTATCATCGCATAAGTGTTTATCAATAACAACAGACCACCAAGCGTGATATTTTCTACATCAAATAACTACGGATATATGACCAAGATGTTGTTTTATTCAACAACTCTTTTACACTCTAGGTAAAAGATTGTTTCCATTGGTCAACAAAGCTTTTTCCGGCTTGTCTTCGGTCTTACTGTAAATGTTGCACACTTTTTTTCGTAAAACAAAACTATTTGAATTACGAACAAAAAATTGTTGTTTCAACAAATCTTTTACAATCTAGGTATCAAATATTTTTTCGATTAGTCAACAAAGCTTTTTCTGTAAAAGTTACTTTTCAGTGTTCTTTTCTTTACAAAAAGAAAAAATAAATTTAGTAAGTATAGACGTATTTTTATTTAAACAAAACTATTTGAATTACAAACCAAAATTCATCAATTATATTTTTTACCCCCGTTGCAATTTTATGTTTACCCTTGAAATAGCAAACACCCTGACTGCGGTGTCGAATGCCCTGATTCTGTGAACCCTTTCGTGTGAAGTGCGAATCCATGGGCGGTCATCTTCAACTGTTTGTTTTGTCGTGTGGATATGCAACAAACATAAGTTACCTAGCTAAGGTATTATAGATCTGATTTACCTGTAAAGGCTTGACTATTCAAGCCCAAAATAAAGAATTTACATCTATTTTACCTCTAAGTTAGAAAAGAAAATTCATTATTTTCAAATGACGCATGTAATCTTAACATTTTAGTGACTATCTGTAAACGTATTCTGGACGAGTATTTTGCTATTCAAAAACCTTAGTCCTATCTTAGTCATAAAAACTACACACCTATTTCATAAAATTATATTTAAAAACGTTGTCAAAATTTTTTTTTTGGAATTCATGCCCATTTTTCTGGTCGCAGGATTTAAAGACGCAATCATTATAACTCCAGGCCGCTGCAATTGATTGTTTACCCGTTAAATAGTCAAACACTTCAGCTGACTGGTGTCAAATGGCCTGATTCCTTGAACCCTTGCGTGCTGAGTGCGAATCCACGGGCGGTCGTCTTCAACTGTTTGCTTTGTCGTGGGGACTAGCGGCGCCCGTGTGTTTGGCTAGGAGTGTTTACTGTAATAAGGCACGGGGCGTAGGTGTGAAACTCATTATATAGATAGTATTGTAGGGATGAAAAGATAAATATGTAATTATGGGGATGATTAGTACGCTTCACCTGGAATTATGTAACAAACTTCTTTGCTATGTCAGTTGGTAGGTTTTTTCAGAGTTTATGTTGCTACTATTATAGTACTATAGGTATAAGAAAATAAAAAATGATTTTTTTGGTGAGAAGGAAATCCTTTCCAGTGTTAGATATAGAATAAATAGGTACTACGTAAATGTAAACCAGCTGAAAACGAAAGGTTTTTGGAATTATAATGAAATGCGTAAACCCTCGCACTCGGGGAAAGAAGACATGAAATTAAATAATATCCCAAAAAAATTCAATTTCGGCTGGACTTGAACCCGCCTCAGTACGGGGGCGCTCTAACCAATTAAGCCACGAAATCAATACGAAACCAGCTGAAAATGTATTCGATCATGGTCGGTATAGGATTTGATGAAGCGGATAAAATTTCCAAATCGTTTCCACGCGCAGCATTCCGCCGACATTCGCAGTTTAGCTAAAAATATTTCAAACTGAAAGCATCCATCCATTAGTCCACCATTGAGGTGAAAAGGCCGAACCGTCCGATAAAACGTCCACTCCGATGCCCACTCCCGATCTAAACGTTCCCAATTCCGTCAAGTGTCGACAAAGGCCGACTTTTAGCGACAACAATGAAGGAATGAAGCAAATTACTCTGACACTTGAAAGCGTTCAGTGGACTGAACCAGCTTTGTTGCGAACGGTTTGCGTCGCGAAACAAACGGTAACAATAAACAGTAAAAAGGAAAGTGTAGTATTGCGTGGAAGTGAGCGGCGACAATGGCGCGAGTGGTGGGTAATAGGTGTTAATGCGTGATTCGTTGGGCAAGTTGTATGGGCTCCTGTGGTGCGCCCCAGCCTCCGGCGCCCTGCGACTGTCCCTGCTTTCTCAGACCATTTTAATAACAAATCACCGGACCGGTGATTGACAACATTGTGTTGGTTGAATTGGTTAATGAATTTATTTTCTTTTATGCAAATTCAACATTAAGTACTCGAAAATCTTCGACGAAAAGGAAAATGTTAGGTACATTGAACCAGCATAAAATTTTAGCGGCTATATCTAAATCGATTCAAACAAATCAAAAAACGAAAAACGGACTGCAAAACCCGTATATCCCCTCAACTTTACACTTTTTTTGCGTGACAATTACCTACCTCACTCAGGAGGCAGTCTATAAACAAAAGAAAAAGAATGATCAAAATCGGCCCCAAAATTGACCGATAAATCGGCGAACACAGATAAAAAAAACTTACAAACATCTACATATGTTGGGGAACATAGAACCTCTTCCTTATTTCGAAGTCTATTAAAATAGCACATTTTCTCTTCATCGCAATAATATCTACCGAGGTACTTCATTAGGTATCTTCATGGCTATTTTCTGTGTACGCTACAAAGTCCAAACACAAGTTCTGCAGTGTTCGCTGCAAGCGATGCTCATTATGCAAACACTAGCAAGCCACTCCGCTGCGCTCAAACAAAGGCCCCTAGCACTTCTCGCACGTTCATTAGGCCGAGTGGAACAAGACATAACATTATGATGCTTCAGAGAATTCAAAGTTATGTTCATAGTTTACGTGAAAGCGATCCGATGGAAGATCGCAAGAGAGGGATATTTTGTTTAACATTTACAAACGTTTTCACATATCAGTTCTCGTTGCGTCGTCGTAGTACGGCGAAGCAAGCAAAATTGGATAAAAATAAAGTAGGTACATTATTTTTATTTTTCCAAACAAAAAACTAATATTTTTGTCTTTTAAACATAAGGACTTATTGTAAAAACTATGTGTAAGCAAAGTGTCGCGAACGAAAAATAATGAACAAATATTAGCCACCAATGAAGTAGGTGATTAGTGCACTATCCCAAAGTTAAATGAAGCTATAGACAATGTCTTTTCTATGGTTATCATGCTATTTAGCCTGATCATCATTATTCCAGGGACGGCATTAGGGCGCATTCACATGCAGCCCCGGGCTTATCGCATTACTGGCTGCCATTGCAAACTGCTTCGGCTAATGAACGGACTAGATGGCTGGGGCTTTCAGAACTGCTAAAATGACTGGTATCCGTGCGCGATCAGAATGGGATGGCATCATTTGTGATCCATAATGGTTACTTTTAGGCTTTTACTTCGACAATGTCTATCCCACTTTGTCAACACGCGGATTGAGAATTGTGACGTAAAATATTTACTTATAGTTTTTGCCCACGGCTTCGAACGCGCTTTTCCGGAATAAAAAGTAGCCAGTGTCCGCCCTTGGGATACCGTTTATCTCCCCGCCAAATTTTATTAAGATCTGTTCAGCCACTTCGGCGTGAAAACGTAATAGAGTAAGAGACAGACAGAATTACTGTCGCTTTTATAACATTTAATATGGAATACTATTTTTGATGTATTTATTTAACTAACCAACTATTTATTACCCTCAACCTAGTACTATTTGAAACGTCAGGTAAAAAAAAATAGCTGACCTTGAAGGTCCACTGACAGAGGTATGCCTACCCAAACTAACTTTAATATGAACTAGTTCAGGAGCCTATGAACTTGTATTATCTGTTACACTACCTATTATGTCCATAAATAACATTTTTAATTTTACTTACATATATAGCTTTTGCCCGCGGCTTCGAACGCGTTTTTCCGGAATAAAAAGTAGCCAATGTCCGCCCCTGGGATACCGTTTACCTTTACCTAAGAGATTTAGTAATTATCAGGATCTAACTATCTTCAGGTAGAAAGCATGAGAAATTCGAGGTACAATACATGTAATGTAACCTAATAATCATGAGAAATTGACGTCACTTAATACTTATCACCACATCATTTAACTAATCCCCAACACTTGCTTCCTTACATAAAAAATCGACACAGTTTTACAATGATTTTATCTGATAATCTCGCTAAGCCCATGTTAAACCCAACACTTTCACAAAGGATGGAGGAAGTTGTCTTAATTGTGACGCATAGTCCCTTCCTCGACCATTGACTATTTGTAAGATTATTATCTTTTAAGCTATTGTGGCTGATAACATGTGATAAGCTTCAATAGAACACTAACGTATTTTGTTTATTGTCGAATAAGTGTTATCATAGACAAAAACTACATTTTATTTATTTTGAAAATGATTAGATGGTATATATTTAAATAACTTTGTGGGTGTGGTCACAATCAAATTTAGAACAGTACTAAAAAAACAACAGAGAGCGCAGCTAGCCCTGAAAAATTTGGGAAATTTGTGGGGGCTGATCAACGGCTATAGCTCTGCTGGCAATCGCCACCCTTAATATATGGCTAGTCCGACCCGATGCGACAGCCCAGATAAAATTTTCTGCTAGATTTTTTTTACCTCCTAGTACAAGTAGTCTGTACTTAAAAGGCTTAAAAATCTGTAAGATAAATATGGAATTTGTGAACGAAATAAAAACATTTGTATTTGTATTTTTTTTTATTGCTGACCGTTGAAGAAGCTTTAAGTGATACCTTTTAGTCTTTAATACCTAACAGCTCCACGTAAAAGACGTTTTATTTATACAACGTAAACAAAGCTAGCATGTTTGTCAAAGTTTGTTAAACCACTAGCGTTTTCCAAGTACCTATGATGTACTAGAGTTAAGTAGGCTACCACACGACAGCAGATACCCAATCTGCTGTCATGTGGTATCGCCTTAAGAGGCACCGCAAATTACAAGGCACGAGTTTGCATGTTCACAGAGATTGATGCATCAACTTAATTCACATCTATAATTATTCTAGGTAGCACTTACGAGTATATCTGACATGCTTATCGATGTTGTACTATTATCGTTTGTAATTGATATTAAAAGTATTAATTAAATATATGTACATATTTTGATAAACATTTTGCAACACGTTACCTAAAGGAATCATGTTTTACTTTTTTGTTTCTGTAGTGCCTTGTGTGCCATCTGTAATGTCTATTATAGAAGAGCGAGTACTTCTAACACGTTCCACTACGGTTTAAACTATTATTGCAAAACTGTTATGTACAGACAGATATACATTTTGTTTTATTATAATATTTCAGATCGCGTAAGTTTAAAAATATTTATTATTTTTTTATTTTGTTTTTATTTAAGGGAATTATTGCCGTGGCGGTCTCGCGTAAGAATAGACCCTGCACACTCGGTCCGTAGATGAATAGCCTACTTTAGGAACATATCAGAGAGAGGGCAGCTGCTTTCATCTGTGTATTTTTAAAGACTTTCTAAAGGATGTTTGGCTGTATGGTTTTTTTATGTATGTTCGTAGATTTCTCCTTCAATTTTGAACTGTTTTTAAAATTCTTTCGCTATTGTATAGAGAATGATTTTGAGGTTGCCTCATGAAAATTGTGTTCCCAAGGGAAGTATTTGTCTTTTATCATCTTAAAAGCAGTGTGAAATATTCGAAGTCGGTGTTTGGTTTTTACGAAACAATAAAATGAAGAACATTCTTTATTAACAACGTAAATAAAATAAATTAACAGAAACAAATATGAACTGGTCTTTATTATTAAAGAAAGTTACAAACATTATTATTATAAGTATTTCCAACTGAAAAAATGTATCTTAGGAGATTGTTGCAAACAATCTGCAGTCTCAATCTCTGGTAGCTCAACTCATCCATATCAAACCTGTTGGAAGCGTCCCCAAGATGCTGGCTGCATTGCCTCACTGTATGGCAATGCTGATGCGCTGCGCCAGATAGTCACCAGCTCTCGGGTCACGTCCAAGTGGAGCAAATGCAAGACTGTAGATTGTTTGCATCAATCTGCAGTTAGCTTAACTACTTTCAGTTGTTATATGTATACTAGCTGCGCACCGCGACTTCGCCCACGTGTAAATCTATGTGTCAAATAGTTTATAAACCTTCCTCTTGAATCACAACACTCGATCTAATAAAAACCGCATCAAAATCCGTTACGTAGTTTTAAAGATCTAAGCATACATAGGGATAGACAGACAGCGGGAAGCGACTTTGTTTTATAATAATATGTAGTGATGGGTGGGTACAATGGCGTTCATCGTCGTTTGAATTCAATTTCTATGAATACTGAAATATTTTAAAATTAAAATCTGGCGGTTAAATTAAGATAGCAAACTGTACAAAAGAAAACCAATACTTATGTAGTTAAGATACTTGGAACCTGCTAAAGGGGTTCTCTAGCTATGAACAACGCCATTGCACAACGCTCAACAAAAAGTATTTTATCTTTTGTGTGGTGAGACACCAATTTAAAATAAAGAAACTACGATGGCAGTAATAACACTTCCCAGTGTTGTTGAACAAAGATTATTCGAACAAAACAAAAGTGTTTGCATTCGATGATTCATGTTCTTTCTATGCTGTTTTAGGAAAACCGATTAGTGACGATAAGGCAACAATGCAAATACCTGTGGGAAAAGTTACCTCATTAGTGTAATCTTAAAGGCAATGACTTGATTTTAGTGATTTAGATTAGATAGATTTAGTTTTAACACTTTCATTGCCTATGACGCAAATGTCTATGTAGGTAGACCACCGTGTATGAACCGAAGGCTGGACAGTCAGTGGGTTAAGCTTTGAATTATTATTATTATATAACTTACCGAAGTACGAATAACTCATCACATTTACTTAATTGTCGATGCCATAAGAAGATTCTTATCATATCACTATTTGTTTCTCTACATACAATCCCTTACGGTAAATAGTCTCAAAATATTGTGTGCAACTATGCAAAGTGTTCTTCTTACGGCGAAATAAATTTATACTACACCCAAATCTACCTAATGAATACATGGTTGTAAGTAAAGTGTTGAATTGATTTTAAATATTTGTTTTCTACCCTCAATTTGCAACCATCAATGATTTATTCAGTTCATTACAGTTCTTTAAAACTGAGGTAAGTAAAGGAACTTCGATTTTTTTTCGCGATGTTTTCTGTTACTTTGTCAACATACTTTTATTTATTTTCTACCCTATTTTAGGAAAACGTAAGAATAAAATACATAAGTATCTATTATTATACTATTTATTCGGAGATTTTCATATAGCTGTAATTCAATTATTTATCATCTAGATAATAAACAGTACGGTTAACAACGAAGACACCGGTATACATTATTTACAATAGAACTAAAAGATTATCTACAATAGCTTGGTCGTTCTCAGACTTTAAAATAACGTTAATATACTTGCATAGAACATCACTAACTAGCACGAAGTAGAATTAAAATCTACGAATACATTATTTTACAACATTTACAGGTTTATATCTGCATATAAACGAAAATAGTAGGTATAAATAACAGGATCTAAGAAGTGCTATGCGCGACCAAAAGATCTCAACGCGCTCTTCTCAAACACGTTACCGACAGAAAAATGAAATGATTGGACCTCTTCCACTGAAAGGACTGGTAGAAAATATTTATATAGGTACTATAAAACTACTCGAAATGATAGCGGTTGAGGTCCACTAAAGTATAAAAACAGACGGACAGATGAGAAGTAAGAATAGACAGGAAATAAAGACCTAAACACTATCACTAGGCTAAAACTCTAACACTTCCCGACGGGATATAATACTGAGTATTCACATGTATATACACTGCACTGGTGCGACTTAGGTGTCAGGTGGGCGATGCTGGTCGGTGGGGCTGGAGGGCGCCGGCGTGTGCGTATGTCGGCGCAGCTGGTGAAGGATAGCAGGGTCCAGAGCTGGCCACCAGCCGCCCAGGAGCGGGTAGTGCGGCGGCGGCGGCGGCGAACCCTCCGGGGCGCCCTCCTGGTCGCTCGCCACCACATCGATATCCTCCTCCGGTTCTTCCTCGCTGCTCTCCCGCTGACGCTTCACGGGCGCATCATCCGGCGCCAGCAACGACGCTACGTCGAACTGCCGCTTCCTCGCCTGTGGCATCCTGCCCGCACTCCAGTATGGCAGCGGCAGCGCCGTCGGTGGCGGTGACTGCGGCGGCGGAGACGACGAGTCCTCACCGTCGTCATCCACCGCCAGTCCCATGTGCTTCCTCACTTTGCGCTGAGCTTTACGCCGTCTGAAATCACCCTTCCGGAAATCCTCGACGTTTGCGGGATGGATAGCCCAGTAGTGGCCTTTTCCGTTTGCCGATCTCCCCGCCTTCACGAAGCAGTCGTTCAGCGACAGGTTGTGCCTGATCGAGTTGCGCCATCCGGGTCCGCGCGAGCGGAAGTACGGGTAGTTGTCTAGGATGTGCTGGTAGATGTCGGATAGCACCAGCTTCCGGTCCGGATGGCTGAGGATCGCCATCGCGATGAGGCCGATGTAGCTGTGCTGCGGCTTAGGCTCCTCGGGCTGGAGCGCGCGCTGCTGGAGCAGAGACATGGAGAGCGCCAGGCGCGGGCCGTAGGGCGCGTAGCATGGCGCCACGCTCGGCGGGTACAGGCGCAGGCGTTCGGCCACGGCATAGTTGTAGAGCTGGAGTCGGTAGTGATCGAGCGCGGCCGCGGTGACTGTAGGCGCGTCTTTGCCGAGCGGCCAGGGGCCTCCTTCGGCGCCGCTGCACATGTTGCGGTGGCGAGAGCGCGTCGCGGAGTGAGCTGGGAGCCGGCAGGGCTGCGCGCCGCGCCGCGAGGGCGGGGGCTCGCGCCGACGCCAGCCAATCCTCGAGCACCGATACTTGTATACGTGTTTTTGTTTAGCGACGCCCCACTCCACTAGCTTTGTGACTCCACGCGCCCTGCCTTGAGGCTCGCGGAACGGTACCGATGGCAACTCACTCCTTCAAATAAATCTGCATTTTGACGATAAATTTTCAAACGTTGCAACGTTAAGGTTACGAGTATATTGAGTATATATGGGCCAAATCTCTGATCCCTTTTATCCTGTTTCAAAACATAAATTATAACAAAAGGCCTTCCTACCTACATAATGATTTACAAGATTTTTAAAGGCCTTTAGCAGTCTACCACTAAACAACAAGCTAGAAAAATAATGTGCGATATTGTGCTCGTTTGTAATTTACAATGGGCAGTCCGGACGTAATCTCACGAAGTACAAGCATGCACAACGATGCCTACCCATAAATAAAACAGAATGTCTCACGTTAAAACGTCTAACATACTTATTTTTAAGTACCTATTGCTTAAATACTTTGCAAATCTTGAAAAAAATGTTTTGCTGGCTCTACTTTGCAAAACCGTTACAAATGACAACTTCATAGCGAGTGCTTCCCTGTTATTTCAGAGATATCACAACACGCAACAACACATTACTCCTCAGGAGGTGAGCGAGAAAGGGACGCAGATATAAAAATAATCCACCCCTCTTCGCTAGACAAGGACAGAACACTAAGCAACAGTTCTACATATCGCTACGAGCTGCTACGAGCGCGCTGCTACGAAGCTACGTTACGCAGACTTAGGTTTTTAGTCAAAGCGATAGGGTTCATAATACCTTGATAATTTGGGAGAGTTATTGCTATTTGGAAGTTGTAGATGGCAATGAAAATAAAGAGGCTTCGACAACATGAAGGCCTCGAGTGCGAGTAAGGCAGCGAGCGATACCGGTGTATCGCGAGGCAACAATGCAGTTGCCGCCCATTTAAATACGCCATTTTGTTGACTGTCTCCACGGCTTGTGCTTTTGTATTTTATACAGAAAGCAGTGTTTTGTGGAATAAGTAAATTACAGGAAATATTTACTCGTTTAAAGCGTAGACAATGAAGATGGGGGGAATCAGAACTCGGGTCTTACTGAGCGTGTATTTGTACGATTTACGATTTTTGGTGAAGCTTTATGATTTCAATTAAGTTTAATTTAGTTACCTGAACTAAGTAGTTAGGTTCCTCGCTACTTTCGCAAAAACGATGCTTCGGTAATAAATAATAAGGTAATGCTGGATAATTTATGCAGAATAGTCTAGTTCTAAGCTGTTTTTGATATCAAATATCAAAGTTAATTACGAGAAGAAAATAAAAAAATCTTAGCCATTGTTTCAAATTGAGACAGCGTTAAAAGTACCTTGGTACTTACTCGTATATAAATAAGAGAGACAGAGTAGGTACTATCTTAGTATATACATTAGGTACTCAACTTTCATATTCACTATAACAATTTAAAACATAGTTTAGGTAGGTACTTACACAATTTAAAAAACCTCTCTTTTAAATTTAAATAAAAAATCAACAATACAAAAATAAAGCTGCTATACAAAACGCAAAACTGCAAACTCGTTAATATGCCCCACCGGCCGCGGTCGTGATTAAAATGCGTGTTTGTTGTGTGGCGGCCGAAGCCACGCAATTGTTTTTCGCAATCGATTGTATAAAACCACGTAAAACCGCATGGACGTGATGCGATTCCAAATACTTTAACACTTTTGTGCACAAGTTTACCAATGTGTTTCTATAGTTGGTAAGAAACTGATGAAACTATGCTTTGACGTGTCTTTAGACAGATAGAAAATATTTTATTGCACTTTAAATAGGAAACTACATACATATGTACATACATATGTATGTAGTTTCCTATTTAAAGTTGGAAAAAGTTTTTATTGTACATACAATATATATATAAATTTAAGTTGGAAAAAGTTTTTATTGTACATACAATAAAAACTTTTTCCAACTTAAATTTAAATTAAATTAGTTACAATTGACGGTCTTATCGCCACGTACCACGTACCCAATGTTTAGTTAGGTAAGTTTTTTTTTATATTTCGAACATGCAAACAAATTTCGAGTTTGGATTAAAAATATATTTCCATTAATGGGCATGATGATTGATTTTGAGAAACTACGGAGTGCGGGTGATCTTTTTAGTACAAAAATGACATACCTATAACTGAAAAAAAAATTTTTGAAGGAAAAATTTGGAAATCACTACATAGTATAAAACAAAGTCGCATTCCACTGTTAGTTTGTCCCTATGTATGCTTACATCTTTAAAACTACACATCGGATTTTGATGCGGTTTTTTAAATAGATAGACTGTTTCAAGAGAAAGGTTTATAAACCATGCGGGCGAAGCCGCGGGGCGCAGCTAGTACAATATAAGTTATACCTACATATATCTGCAAAAAAAAACATTTTGAAGGAAAAATTGGGAAATATTTCATCGGCTATGCCACTGCGTCAGCTGTTCCTACAAAGAAGATTAAGTATTGATTCTGCAACGTTTGGGGTCGATTCCCGACGGACGGCTAAACGGGTCGCGCGACGCCTGGACCAAATAGATGCTTATTGGGAAATATTCAAATTTATAAAACTTATTTGTAATATCCCAGAGCACAGGTCTTATTTAAACTTAATAATTATTTGCTTATTTTGGGTTTCATTGCGTTTAAATTACGTTATAGTTATACGTATTATTCTTTTTTTAAACCTAAGATTATTGTGGAGAGAAAACAAGATTTACTGGGAGATGAGAAATGATAGGTAAATAAATAAATAATAAATAATGCTGGACAATTAATACAGCATTATCTAGCCCCGTGGTAAGCAGAGCTTGTGTTATGGGTACTAGATAACTGATATACATAATACAATATATTACATCGATAGATATTTTTTATTATACATAGAAAACGACCAGAACACCCGGAACAAATATCTGCAGATCGTACACACAATTGTTCCGAGGCGGGAATCGAACCCGCAGGCGGATCTTCGCCCACCGCGCCACATCAGTCGCCTATTAGTAATTAATTATGAAAACATTGGGGAGTATTTTGCATAGCGTTAGAAACGTTAATACTGCGCCAAAGGACCGTAACTGGTTTTTTACTTAATAAACTTAAGCGGTCAGAACACATCATTACAAGTCCTATTTTAACGGGTATTAATCCCGTAACCACGACAGTGTGTAAAGCTCTTGAAAACTCGGAAAAACGCGATAACTACCCGTTAAAATAGTACTTGTAATTATTTTACACAATTCACCAGAAATTATAATCCATCATACAAAGTAAGATAGAATTAAATGTTTTTTTTTATGAATTAAGTATTTACCCACCTATTTAAAAAGAAACACATGTATTAAATAAAAAATTATAAACTCACAAAAGATTTATGTAAATTGATTCATTACCTGGCCTACCATTGTCGTGATAATTGTCTGAAGAAGACGAGGCGTGTCGGCCCGCCCTCCGCTCTAAAACTCTTTGTGCGCGACTGTACCCACTTGTGTAAGTGTAAATTCATTTATTTCCTCGATAATACTAACGCCCTGCAGTTTATTTTGAGTTTGCATTGTTTGTATAACTGTACCGGTGGGAAGGCGTGACAGACATTATTTTTGTTGGGATGGAATTATTTCTGTAACGGTTGATTTTATTTGGGTTAGGACAAAAAAAAATAGGAATAACAGATCCTATCTGATATTAAACTATAAATGCACCCAGCTGCTGACTCAGAATTTGCACCAACCCAACTCTTCCGAATGTCGTAAGAGGAGACTTAGGAATATCCACTGGGGGGCGGGCAGCAGTGCCTCTTGCAGAAAAATTTATCACCGAACTATAATCCTCAGCTCACATGCCTAGCCCAGCATGGGGATTATGACCATTACAATTAAATAAAAGCTAATAAGGCGCTTATGAGGCCTGCGTCCAGCTTACTGCTGGATGATTGATTGGAACAAAACAGCCTACCTATATGTTGAGGTGAGGAAATTATAATTTGCCGTAATTAATAAAAGGGGACTATGAATCGTAGGTATCTACCCAATTTGATCCCGAATATTAATAAAATACTCTACTCTTAGATACCTTATTGGTCATAATTATTGCATGCTAGAATATAGTGAGACATAAGTGCATTATTTAGTCTTATAGCACCTTAATACCATGTTTGACGCAATAAATATATTTGAATTTAGAAAATAAATAAATAATGCTGGACAAAACACACAGCATTATCTAGCCCCATGGTAAGCAGAGCTTGTGTTATGGGTACTAGATAACTGATATACATAATACAATATATTACATAGATAGATATTCTTTATTATACATAGAAAACGACCAGAACAGCCGGAACAAATATCTGCAGATCGTACACACAATTGTTCCGAGGCGGCAATCGAACCCACAACCTCCTGCGTCGCAGGCCCGCCGCGCCACATCGGTCGTCAAAATGATAGTAAGGAAGTATCTATACCAAAATCTACTATACCTACCTCCTTGTTTTGTTCTTATTCCTCAAAGCGCTCCCCATCGCGGAAAAAGTTCCTCAGAATAATTCAACAAAAACGAACAAAATCAACATCACGTACCAACTCAAAAACGGCGTCGTCGAAAAACTCTGAATTCGCCAGTTATATTGAATTACAGCCGGTGTGGAAAACTGTTCGGAAAATATTTTCTCGTCACAAAGAAGGTATTAGCATCGCTTGGTAATTTAAAGGGGAGATTGCCTGAGAATCCGGCTTACGAAACCTTATGGATGGCTACTTTAATTTAGAATAGCGTTGTTAAACTCCAAATGAGTTGCAAAAATTATCAATAAATAAATTTAAAAAAATTGTGAAACATGTTCTTTGTAAAAAAGCTTATTACAAAATATCAGATTACCTAGAAGATAAAAAAGCTTGGAACGAGTTTTGCTCCAACTCAAAATCTACCAACTTACAGATAAGCAAATCAAATTTACTAGACACATAAGTTATGAACATACTATTGGTTTCTTCTCACTTCTTCCACAGGTGGACAAAAAATTGAAGTGAACTATAAAATAATTTAATTGATAATAATTAATAGTATAAATATGACCTGTCTAAGTACTTATTTGTAAGCTTAAAGAAATAAAAACTTTTCATTTTCATTTTCATTTTCATGTTGTATACTCCTACCAACTAAATTGTATTTATATACTCTACTGTTATACACTTTTAGTAAATCCTTCCAAAAACGTAGTTATCATTAAAACAATCAATTAATGTAGTTTATCCTTTCTATTTATTAACTTTCTACACTTACTTTATCTGTTCCATCGCCTCTCCTATAACCCTAAGGTTTGCTGGCAGGAAACTCTTTTTCAGAGCTAAGATCGCCTATGTAGTTCATTATAAATTCTTTTATTTATTGTGTTTATTTGTACAATAAAGAATTACAGAACAATCACATCAAACTACTATTATAAATGCGAAAGTTTGGATGGATGGATGGATGGATGTTTGTTACTTCTTCACGCCCAAACCACTGAACGGATCGAGCTGAAGTTTGCATATAGGAATAAAACATAGGCTACATTTTATTCTTTAAATCAGTTGGATTGAAATAACTTTAAAACGTTTCCATAGAACCCACGCGGGCGTCGAAATTAGAATTATGGTTAAAGATATTTCTTTCTCATTGAACGTGCAATTATATAGATATTTTTATTAAATTTGTACTTAAATATACAGGTAACCTATAACTCGGTAATTAATTAATTTAACATTCCCTAGAGGAATACCTTACTACTGACAAGATTTCATTAAATAATTACCTTACCTACATCACATTTTGTACAAACAGCGAGTTGTGAAACAAATGAAATGGAATCTTGTCAAAATAAGTGTCCTTCTGTTTTTCCTTCAGTTCGAAATGCTTCCTAAAATACTAGGTACCTACTAATCACCCATAATTTGAACAGTCATTGGAATCGTCATTATTGTCTTGCTTTGGTAAAATTCGATATTGATATATTCAACATTCACCACGGTTCTCTTGCTGCTTTTATTCCCAATATTCTACAGTGAATAAACCACCCGGCAGTCACTAGTCTCAAATTTACACAGAGCTCTCCCTCCGAGCGGCACCTTTATGCTAATCGCCCACGCCCAACAGTGAAGTTTCTCGGCGGTTACAATTTGTTTATGTCTGCCTGCGATCGATCGCTGCTGCGGGCAAATAACGCGTAATACAGATAAACTGGATCCATGTTTGTTTTATATAAATAGGTAACTTTGTAAAATTGTTTGAATCATAGTTACATTATGACTACTACATGATAATGTTTATGTTGATTTTAAGTTCTTTTTTTAGGCTCAAAGTACCTCATCATCATCATCATCAGCCTATGATAGTGCACTGCTGGACATAGCTCCCCCAATGAGCGCCATAGCGTCTTCAGCTTGACGCATCCAGCATCTACCTGCAGTCTTTCGCAGGTCGACATCCCAAATGGTCGGAGGGCGTCCTACACTACGTTTACCGAGTCGTGGTCTCCATTCAAGAGCACGTTTGCCCCAGCGGCCAAAAGTACCTAAGCAACTCTAATCCTATAAGCACGAGATGAGTGATAAAATGGGAACTTAGTTAAAAAAATGCTCTTGCTAATTATTATCCAGTTGTGATGAGTATAACAGTCATCTAGTTTAGATTCTTTGACTTTTGTCTAGCTAGATAATATCCCTGATATGGTCTCTCGAGTAAAAACAGTGAGTGAGTAGGAGAATTAAACTTTATTGATAATTAAACTAAATTTTAAAAAAAATACCATTAAGTTAAATTCCCGAGTAATTATTTGTCCCGTCAAACAATGTTACAATACTCAGGTATTCTCAATCGATTCTTAGTTTTTCTTTCAATCAAATTATTTCTGTAAACGATAAGTTTGTTCAGCATAAAATATCGTCTGACTTCAAATAATTGACGAAACCTCACAATCATATTTGTCCACAAATCCGAAATTACCCGTCTCAAGAATGAATAGCGTGGCGAAACCATAGTGATTCGTAGAGCCCTACCAGACGGCTCCCGAGGGAGTCCCAATGAGACCTTTGCAACTGTAGCTTACTGTTACCGTACAAAATACTAAAATCCCTTAGTCCTTTTGCAGACGGTGGCTTTTAACGCGCCGTCATAACTTGCACTGGCTATATGGCAAAAATGCAGATATCTACGTAGTTAATTTTTATAGTTTTATGTTCTTTTTTATTTTATAATAGTAACAAGTTATTCAAGTTGTACTTACTACAATGAATCAATAAATATATTTTCTTTCTTCTTCTTTCTTTCACTGTAAAATCAAAAGTCTGTAACGCAGTTTGAGGGTTCGATTCTCGCCGCTTGACAACTGTTTGTACGTTCTGCTGATACCTATTTGTTTCAGAACATGTTGTTGAAGATGTATCTATGCTTAAAATCCTTCCATTAGGTATACGAAGAATTTCGTCTACAGGAAATCATTGTGCATGAAAAAAGGGTAGAAACGCGCGTTGACCTGACAGAGTTGAAGTGTGAATATGTCCTAAAAGTAGCCCTAAGGGGAACTGCGTTCGCAAAATATTTGCTTCAGTATGGAGCTCAGAATTTTGTACCGAAAATTGTACTTTGCATGCGGTAGCTGTAGGTATGAATATATAGAGTAAGATATTGATATTTTCACATTTTTACCACTAGTTCTGGATTTAGTTGTGTGCATCAAAATTTTTACCGAAAATGAATATTTGTCTTTGTTGTAGTTAGCAAATCCTATTATATAGCAACGCAGGGTCCGCGTAGCTTGAGACTAGATGATGCTGTGAGTTCTATTCTGTATTATTTTAAGGTCTATTCGCTTAGCTATTTTCCAGTTCCATTATTTATTGGGACTGTCATATTATTGGGTTCGTGGCTTAGGCCCCCAGTGGTCGACGCACCTGTGGTCGACGCCCCCGGTCAGTTTAATTTATACCGAAGATTTTTTTATCAAATGTACTGGCAGGCATAAAAGGCATAATTATTCAATAATTTGAAATGTTATATTTATTTAATGAACAGATAGAGGGGATGTTTTAATTATGCCTTTGGCCCGTGGTCCAGTGTAATTTTCCGCATTAATTATACGAAATAAACCGTAAGAATTTCCTAGAAACTTTTTGCCATATACCACATCGAAGTTCAATCCCCACAGGTGAAGCCCCAGTTATTCGGTCCACAAAGCACGGCCCAGTCGATGTAATACGCTTATTTGAAGATAATCCCTCTGCAGGAATACCCTGACGATTTCGCCGTAGCTCTGGTTTGTAATCATGCCTGATATGGCCATCTGGGAAAAGATTTGCGTATCTGATTTTTATATTTTCGTGTTGGTTTGAGTATGTGGCTGCCTTGCCCGCCACGATTATGTTTGACACGGGATTGGCTGGTGCAAGCAAGAATCTTGGGCTTTAAAATATGTAAGTCTTGATTTTGATACGGATTTTATTGCTAATTTATAAACTATAAGAAATAGAGATAAGTCGTGAGCCGATTAGAAGGAAACAGCTATCTGTTTCCTTCTTAATTTAGCTGCAGTACCTATGTACAGCATTATTGGTTGTTTTATATCAGTTACTTGAGCGGAATATCGTAGGTACCGATTGATTTAAATAAAAACAGCCAAGTGCTAGTTGCCTGACACACCGAGGGTTCCGCACCATCTTAAATACCTATTTCGCAAAAAGAACTCGACGACCAGTAGGTCAAGCACGATGATTGTTCTCTAGAGTAAATATATAAAACCCTTTAAATAATTTACGCATTCGATCTCAAAGTAACGTAATTTTTCTCTGTTCTACGTTAGACAACAATCCCCGTGCTTGCCCTACAGGCTGAAATTTGCATTGATGTACCAACTTCTAGATCAATACCTGAGGTAACATTTTGTATGCTTATTTTATCCTGAACAAAGCTCGCGAGGCTGGCAAAACTGGCTATACGCAATTAGGCCGATGTACTAACGGGCAAATTCCACGAAATGAATTGCTCCACCTCATATCGTCGTGAATATCGTCTCAAAATGACACATTTCGACATTTTACCTCTGATTAAAGAAACTACAGATTGTCAAAAGTGTCAAGGTAGAAAACATTATATCAATCTTTCCGTGCAAATAGCACTGCACCATAAGAATAGACAAAAATGTATATTCTTATAACAGCACGTTCTAGATATCTAGAGTCTCTTTCATACTAGGTATGGGCGATTCTGCGATGAAAGGTTCCATTGTCATAGTAAAGCGATTGATAAGCAGAATAGAGTTGACCTGACCCCAGTTGTCTGTAGATCCTCAGTACAGAGCATGCTCACAAATAGGTAGCGGGTTGTTTTGGGTGGCGTCTCTGTTTTCAGGGAGAGGGTGGCAGGGCTAATTACGAGGGAGGTTGGGCTCGCAATGGCGTGTGATGTTTGAACTCCGCTTTTGTACAATTTATCTTTGACTGATTTTATTTTGTTCAACTTTCGTGGTGTTTTGAATGTCTACTCTCAAAGGTTAGGTATTTGTACACACAAACGCGCGCCTTACAGGTAGATTACAAAAATATAAAGCAGAAATTATAACAAATTTAACGGGTATTTTATTTCACGCGTTTCTTTAACCATTTTTCTCGACGTTTCAACTGGTTTACACAATGTCGTGGTCAAAGTAATAAAAAGATAATACTATGGAAGTAACTGAAATAAACTAACCTAGCTGTGTCTTCATTGGTAATATATCTAATTGTTCGAACTGCATAAGCTGCTGAACTAATATAGGGTCGAATCCTGGGTACAGGTAAATTCCAACAAAATATTTAAAAAAAACGTATTTCTGAATAAATTCTGTATTTTCTGCGAATTTAGTGAAGTGATTGGTACTAAAGTAGGTACTTGAATTTTTTTTCAGATTATTGGCCAATATCAAGACCGTAACAATAGCCAATACAGAACTAAATCCACATCTACAAAACCGAAAAAAAAATCCAAATCGAGACAGCTCAAAATAATATTTTAATAGGACGAAATATTCATGTTTTTTTTGCGCAATCCCGTATTCAGTAATTTTAAACCAGAAGCGCCTTAAATTCAAGTACCCTATAGAAATTGGCACCTCCATTCAAAAAGTTGACACTTTTATACGGTCCCGATTAACATTAACAAACGAAATTAGAGCCCAATAATATTATTAGGGGTTTTTATGGGGTTCGTACCTGGTACAAAGGAACCCCTTGGTGCCGTCACCACGAGAGAGCCAACACTCAGATTACCACCTACGTATTTGTGTAAACACAATAAGTATTTTTTGGTGTGTCCTTTAAAGCTGCTTGTCCATTGCGGTGCATAGTTTTCTTACAACGCTGCTGTATCTGTATGGCTAATCATATAAAATTAACTGAGTTGGTTACTTACCTTCTTACTTCTATGGCCTTGCGATCCGGAGAGTGTCTTTTGGCCTGCAATAAGAGAAGAAGCTAATAATAAAAATAATTTAATAATAACAATGTTGGACAATCCACACGGCATCATCTAGCCCCAAGTTAAGCAGAGCTGGATGAATCGATGTTAGTAATCGGGCTGAAATTTTCATAAATGTTAAGCTATTGTATATTGTATATTATAAACAACGCGTGCGAAGCCGCGGGCGGAAAGTTGTTGAATTATAAGAAGTTAAAAGATACTGAAGAAATCATTCACTCTAATTAGTTGTCAATCTAATAAATGAGATATTTTTGGTACTTGCTCTGATTCAAAGCCCAATCGTTCGCAACTCTGTAACCGCAGTGGGTTACCAGCCTTACAAAATGATGTAGATTGTAATGGCGGATATTATCTGCAGATAAAGTTGTTAGATACGAGCCAGTTCCTAATATTTGCATTGAAGAGTAATTTGACACATCACGTTGACGGAGTTTTGCAAATTTTGCAATTATGATTCCCGGAAAAATATGAAACTAGAACCAACTTCTTACAGACGAAATCGACTTACCCAAGCCCAATTACATGTGAGATGGCAAATTAGTTGTGAGATCTTCGTATGACGATTTTTTGACATATTTGCATTGAAATTATTTATAAAAAACTCGCCTCTGTCTCAAATATGTACTATTTGCTCATTGAATCATTGAATTTTTGGAATCAACATGGTATGAATGCCAAGCCGTGTTTGTTTATTTTCGAAAAACTATTTTGTCCTAACATTAGTACTCATAACGTAAATGCTCTTTCGAATCCTGTACACTCAATGATAATTTATTTATCTCCGATCATGAGAACTGCAAGTAGTACACTTGGTGGTAAATTGACAATGCAATGAAGGCCCGCCACACTTCTAATAATTCACTTGGGTACCTACTGGTAATCTGTATTCTGCAATTAAACTGTTTGTAAAAGACATGTTTGCAATAAATGTACCTATCTATTTACATTTTTATCTTTCCTCTTTTCTTTTTTTTTATTTCTTTATGTTCTTGTTTACTTAGAGATTATTATTATTTAGTAACAAGCTGTACCTACTTATGAATCAATAAATGTATTTTCTTTCTTTCTTTAGTTCAGACTAAATAAAGAAACTCAATGCACATTCGAATGGTACTCGTATATACATACACTCAGTGACACACAATAGAAGTTATGTTAGTTAGTTACCTACGTCTCTGCGCCTCGCATTTGTGTAGTTCGAAATAAATCAATCTCCGGTCATGAGAACCGCAAGTACACTTGGTGGTAAATTGACAATGCAAGCGGAAGGCCCGCCACATGTCTGATAATCCACTTACCGGTAATCCGTATTGGAGAGCGCCGGCGCGGGATAATTCAATCACAACTGTGCTCGTAATGCCTCTTAAACACGCGTTTGATTTGGACGGCTTGGGTTGGATGTTGATCGTGGTATGAATTAATTTGATGATTTTCTTAGATTTATATTAGACTAGTTTCTACCCGCTTCGCACGCGATGTGTCTATGGATACGTACTAAACTACTATCCATTTCGGATGATAGAATTATGTATACTAAGTAACCAATTATATACTAATACAATATACTAAGTGACGAATATGATTATTAATCATAATTGTAAGTCTGAAAGGATAAAATGTTGAAGAATTATTTAAGTAGTTCATAAGACCAACTGTGTACACAGTTTAAACATGAAACTATATTCAAATTAATTTATTTATTTCAAAAATTCACAAATTTTGCCTGCACTTTATTTTGGCCAACGGTAGACAATAAAATAAATTATCCCAGACTATAAAAATAAATAAATCTGTAATATGGCATTGTAACAAAAGGGGATGAGCGCCATTACAACAGCGTACCCACAATAGCACGGAAGTTCTCGAGTGGTCAATGGAGCGCCACTACTCGCCACTCTAAACATACATAGTGGTGTTGACGAAAAGCCGGTTCGTACAAAGCCGGATATAACCTTAGCTATTGCAAGTCCGTCCGTCTATTTATGACATTCACAGTGAGGCAGACTATTTTCGTCTGCTCATTTGGTTGTTTTAGTTTCTGCCAGCGGCTTTGCATGCGTTGTTTGGAAATGTTTTAAGGATATTTATATCCCATCGGAACTGATTTATGGGATAAAATTATATTAGTAGCCCATGTTTTTTTTTTCAGGCTGAGAACTACCTGAATGCAAAGCTGAGAACTACCCAATCCGTTAAGTAGTTTTTTTTGTGTAGAGGTAACAAACATCCAGATCATTTATTGTTCTACTTCATACGAATAAAAAATGTACATAATTATGTTAAAAACATATTCTCACTCAAACGTTGGACTGTCCAATCCTCAAGGGGAACGCAAACATGTTCCTAAATTCACAATAAATCACTGTAACAATTATCTCTTTTGGTCCTTAAAACCCTAGTCGGTATCAAATCTTGGATATCAAACCTTGGTCAGTTTTTTTTAAATATCATATTTACACATATTTTTTTATATAAAATCCGACTCTGGACTGATTCCCATGAAACTACACAACACTAACATGAGCTATTAGGACAAAATGGAACATGGAACAATAATTCCATTGTCAATCATTTTGTTTTGTCAATACGTAAATAGTCCGTAAATATTTAAACAGCTTAACCCTTGGGAGCGCATTGTGTGTTTTTTTCTGTGGTTGATATTTCGCGCATTAACTTGAGCTTCAGTCATCGAAGTCATTCGTTAACCTAAGCTTAAGTTATTTTTCTTGTACAGTCATCAGTTATTAGAGATGTGTGCTTGGATTTTTTGTTTGTCCTTGTAATAATCTAAGAACTAAGTGTTTTATTTAGAAGACTGTACATTACCTATACATTAGGCCTTATCTTTCACACTGACTGAATATATCTTGGTAGTACCAAATTCATTTAAATATGTAACGAATTAAAAATGATAGCCATTTAAATTAAATACACAATAAAATTAGGTACATTCAATAATAAATTATATCAATAACTTTTTTTTAATCTGACTGTTATAATAACATTGAAAAAAGTTTTTCAAGCACCGTAGGACTTCAGTCTTCATTTCCACTTATTTGAGTATTTTCACTATGATTCACCGAGGAGCTGGTCAATTTAGTTGTTTTCGCGTAATACTCATTTTTTTTTTTTTGCCGCACCTACTTTAAAATCGACCAGCAGGCAAGCAACCCCGTGCTGTCTAGGGTAGAATAGAGAAAAATTACGCCACATTGGCATCGAATGCGTAAATTATTTGATATTAATTCCGTCAACTTCAATAATGTACGCAATGTATGACGATGCGATTTCATTAATCTATACTGTCTATTCTACCCTAGTCAACAATTTATAATTTATTTTCTATGATATGTCCTTAATTTTGTATTATATGCCTGAAAAAAAAAACGAATAATTATATAATGAATCGCCGTGCTTGGCCTACTGCAGGTGAGAAGGTGAGCAGATAATGTCGACTTATTAAACTAGCAGAAATAAAATATGATCTACCTCTATAGTAAAGCTATGTCCAGTCTTTGTCATATTCTATTGAAATCCTAAAACGAACCGGATATGGTACTTACCTACTTGGGAATCACCACAACTCGTGGGAGTATGATTCTTGACCATTCCTCATTGTCCCGTGACAGATTCTACTCCACAATGCGTATACAAGACAAATTGACAAAGGTGCTTAACACCCCACTAATCCCCGATTAAGATCGTATCGTCCTAAACACTCCACATGTAAACTTTTAACAGTTAGTCTGTTGTAAAAACCCTGTTGAAGTTGGGGACATCGTCCAACGAAGCTGGAAACACAGAGACTTATTTTTAAAAGATTTTCGCAACTAACTGTAATATTAGCAGTTCTAAACCTGGGAAATGTAGCAGAAACTTAGCATTAGAGCTTTTGTGGGTTGAAAAAGCTTTTTTGGAGATGAAATTAAACCTGTATATAGATATAATATTATAGATTCAGGCGTAACTTTGCAGAAATCCATTGCAAAAATATTTAACAGCCAAATTTTCTCAAATAGATCGCTAAAGGACAGCTGTACTTACCTAGTATTTGAGAAAGTCATGCATGGTTTCGATTTCGAAGCAAAACTGTGTCATTTTAGTTAAGGGTAAATAGATTACCTAGGGTTTCTTCAGATTGCCATGATCTAAGTACCTAAATACATATCTTGGTTCTCAGTTTTACAAATATGTACATCTGACTTCAGTGAACCGATGCCTTAATATCCAACAAAAAAAAAGCGCTGACCAAGCCCAGTAGTGAGTTATTGAAAAGACGCGTCAAAATACAGTTATTGTTGGCCAAATAAATATAACCTAAGTGCAGTTTTTGCAAGTACAAAAACTACAAGCAAAAAGTAGTGGACAATAGGTTCGTAATTGAATTATGAGCATTTATTAAGCACTCAATGCGTTGTCGTTGTGGATTTCCGTAGACTGTTGAAGAAAAATAAACGAAAACTGGTTTGCTTCCTTTCATTTTGCATTTGGTCTGGTCGTTGCCCAGTCTGACTGATTAGAGGTAATTTTTCGGCCTTCAGAGAAAAATATAGGAGGAATTTGTTGAAGAAGCGTTTTTATCATACGTAGAAAAAGATTTTAGATATTTTTATCAAGGAGTTTTCGAAACTATTTACATATATTAAAATCGTAGTTAAGTCGTAATCTATTTGCGTACTTTTTGATTCATACAACTTTACTCTTTGGAGTTTATATTTTGCGATTCTCCTTGGTTCTGTCGCGTATATTGTGTTCTTTTTGGTCTTTGTATTCTCTTTGTTTTTCTGGATTTGGTGTTCTGGATTCTCTATGGGTTCTGTCATTAATATACAAGATTTATTTTTATTTTTTAAAGATGTTGTAAACTTTAAACAACAATGGATTTTTATCGATATAGACTAGCAAACATCTCAAGATGGCCTGTAAAGAACTTAACATGTCTGTTCATGGTCATATTTATATGTATCTTCATGCACATTTGTTTGATGCACGATGTCCTGAGGTTTGTCGATAACCTCACCTCGCTGCTCTCCTACACAAGACATCGCGAAGTCTTTCCACCTCCCAAATACATACTCACATGGGATAAATACTTCTTGTTGGAACACAAGACTGGCAGAAACATATTCGCGGACTTAAACTGTGCGGTATCAAACTGTATTGCAAGTTCAAACAGAGCTCTGTTGAAGGACTATACAGATTTCGACGCTATTCTTTTCAGTGATGATTGTCTAGCCACAAATAAGGACAGGCCTCAACGCCGCTCGAGCTCTCAAATATACATATACGCCACGCTAGAGTCGCCGGTTCGCATCCCCGCCTGTGAAGTTTTCAACGATGACTTCTTCAACTGGACTCTCACTTACAGACTAGACTCTGATGTGGTCTGGCCCTATTTCACGGTTCAAGACGTTAACAAACAGGTTGTGGCACCGAAAGAAGACGTTGACTGGGTTTTAATTACCAAAGGGGTAGCCGTTAGCCACAAAATAAAGTCTCTTTGGAAAGAGAGAACGCGAGCCGCAGCTTGGTTGGTGACTAACTGTAACGCGAATAGTTTGAGAGAGGAATATCTAACGAAGCTTCAGGAGCATCTATTTCATTTTTCGTTAAAAATCGACGTGTATGGCGGTTGTACGCAAAAGTGCAAGCCTAAAAACTGCGAAAAAATGCTGAGAAAGCATTACTTCTTTTATATGGCTTTTGAGAATTCGATGGCGGTGGATTATGTGACAGAGAAGGTGCTGCATGGATACGATAATTACGTGGTGCCCATTGTGTTCGGCGGGGCTAATTACACCAGGTAGATAATACTTTCTCACGGTGCACAAATAGGTACAATTTCACAAGATAATGTATTGAGCTTTCGCATTCTTAGCCATTAGTCTTGCAATAGGTACATACGGTACTAGTAATGCCGTTTTTATAAGTCAACTCCAAAGCTCTATCAAATACAAAAAATAAGTAATATAATGATTACTACGTAGTATAAAACAAAGTCGCTTCCCGCTGTCTGTCCCTAAGTATGCTTAGATCTTTAAAACTAGTCAACTGATATTGATGCGGTTTTTTTAAATTGATAGTGAGTCACGAGGAAGTTTTATAAACCATTTGACACATAGATTTGCACGCGGGGCGCAGTTAGTATACCTATGTAAACTATTTAAGTACCTACTCGCAGTTTTACCTACTATGATATTTACCTAAACATATCTTCCAGGTTTCTTCCCCCAGGATCCTACATAAACGCCCGGGACCACCATCCCTTCAACCTAGCCCACATGATGCATCACGCTATGACATACCCTTCCGTCTACGAAAGCTACTTCAACTGGACTCATTACTACACCATAGGGAAATACCCTCGGAACAACCATCCTCTGTGCACTCTGTGCGAAGCTATGCACAGCAGCAGGTTTTATTATGCACCAGCTAAGAAGAACTTCAGGTATTGGTGGAATGGCATGAACGGTATGAAGTGGTGTTTGTCCGAAGCGTTTTGGAATGAGACCGCTGCACTGAATATAGATGGTACAAGTGTTTACAATAGTTAAGATTTGTGTTTTATTTTTGTGAACTGGACGGCTCCTACCTGTCCTTAGGAGCCCTGATGTCTTTAGATCGGGGATGGAGTGGTATGCAGAATATGCATGTACAGATATTATATTTTACGAAGAAGGTTTGATCTTGGTTGTTAACCGTGCGCATGCACATTTAGTTATTACGCGTAACCTCGGGAGCACTGTCGATGACTCAGTCTCGATCGCGACGCGGTCGACGAGAAAGAGCAACTTATTAAAATAACTAAATAATTTTACCTATGTATTTCCAAGATATTTTATGCAATAATATTGATGTGAGAAAACTTAACAAAAATTGATAACAATAACAGAAAACAACAATACTAAAAACTAAAACACAAACTTCAACAACGCTTAGACATGTAGAGCGAAATATGTGTAAATTTGAATTAAAAAACGAACTAACTTAAGGTCAATAATGTTTTATTGAAAAAATTGTTTCGAGCTGCTGTGATTTGCTTCGATGATACCAATGTTATTCAATACTTTCCACCAATATTCCTTGGATTTCAACCCTTTTGTACACAAAAAATATCCAGGTTTTTGAATCGGCATTAGCATTAGTATCAGCTTTCAATCGAAGCTGTACTACTGCAAAAGACATCCTGCATTAGCGAATGGACAGAATGATAATACTGATACTATTTAGCTCGTGCCAAACACGTGGCCTAAGCCTTAATCCCGCTCCGTATCAAAAACTCATCAAGCCGAGTCACAGAACGACGCATAGTTGCTATGAAAAGTAAGTAAAATTCGTGCCATGGATTATGTCTGAACCCCTATAAGATTCTTTCAATAGTTTTCTAATCCAGTCCCCATACAACTGAATGTTATTAATAACATAACTAATTAAATGGATCTGATAAGAACTTTTACACACATTTTTTTAACACTTTGAGTGCTGAAATCACACGGTATGTGTTTTCTACAAGTGACTAATATGCGTAAATCCACACTAGCGCAGCGGCTGAGGAATGAGATCTTTATGACTCAGCACAGCCGTAATATTTTTCGAAAGAAACGAAAGTGCGGCGCAACACAACCGCTGTGTAGAGCGGCAGCACGAATTTTTTAGGTTAAAAAAAAGATCGCAGTCGTCGAAAAAAAATCGCAGTCAAAGTGTTTATAAATCTGATGGTTACACACGTAAGCAGGTGCTTATCTTAAATCAAGGCTTAGGCTTCTCCTTAGGTCCAACCTAGGTAGAGTCTTTGGTAGATTTAAAGGTTAGAGCGCTATTACCAACTTAGGTATCCTAGTAAGTCTAAGCAGAAGGTTATTGCATCATAACTTTAAGAAATGGCATAAGTATAGAAGAAACAATATTGCCGTAGTGTTGATACTCCCGGATAAGAATATCATTGTCAGATGAAAATTAGTCGTTGTAATGTAAAATAATAAAAATGTGAAGCGATACGAGTAAATCCACTTAGCTGGTTTTCGGCTAAAATACACAAAAGACATAGTAATTAATGTTCAGTCGTATTGGTTGAATGAATTGTTAGGTCCCGGGGGAGTCGCGGGCAAAGCGACACAATACGGTAGTTAGGGAATAGGGAGCTATCGTTTAACGAGCAAATTATTTAGTAAATGTTGCCAAATAATAACATTAATGCGGTAGGGAGCGAGGGTTAGGGGACTTTCTGTAGAAATGTTAAGGAGTTAGTAAGCCGCTGAATGGTAGATTATCAAGATTTTCCAAGATTATCGAGAGTTTTGATAAAACACGTTTTGGTTTGTTTGAGATTTCTTATGTAATATTCGACAGGCACACCTCTATTTTTGTCTATTACTAGATGTATGTACTATTCTTAGCCTATAATATTCATTATAACTACTATTCTTATCCTATAATTAACTAAATAAGTAACTTTCTTGTATTCTTTCAGATGCAGATACGTAACGTTATTATCTGAAAGAAAAAGTTATAGTAGGTTTTACAAAGAGATATCTATCAAATTACAATTTCAGAATCTAAAACGTATTGAGAAATTCCACCAAAAATAATACATTCTAAATCTTCCGAAGACAACAGACAAAAGGCAAATAGCTATAAAACAAACTGTGTACAAAGGAGTGGGGTCTCAGTCTCCCCCTCGGTCGGTTAGCCAATGAGAGCACTCGAACACTCGACTCCAGTACCAGTGCAAACAGCCATCCTGAATGCCACATAATTGAGTGGCTCCTTCAATGCTCTATTGTCAACGCCATTATAGTAATTATGATTTAAATGTTCGCGAATTAATGGTTTTATCGATGTGCTTTCGCGTGAGCGAGTTTTAGGGAAAGTCAAATTATTACTTGAAGATTCGGATCTTTTCAGAACCTATTTTATAGAGCCCAATCCAAAAATTCAACGTCCTTGTTAATTACGTAAGTGGTCTTATGAGTATTTATTAGAAAGATCGTTTAATATCTTAACAAATCAATAAACATTACCTACTACGTACATACCATAGTGTTACGTTCTCTGTGTGTGCAGATTTGTTCAATTCTTATTATTTACACATGAATATTCAACCTTCGAAATATTGAAAACATTAAAATTCAGAACAATAAACAGCGTTTACGCGAGTGAACAAAGTTTGCGCACCTATTTACACACATAATTGGCCGCAGAGCGCGCTAAACATTTATTCGTAAACGTGAAACAGAATAATGTATTCACGCTGCGAGCTCGGCGTTTTGGCGACGTTTTGCTACGGTTACCGCTTACCCCTCTATCCCCTACCACTGTTTCTGAGTTTGACTTGGAATAATATTAAACAAAGATCGATATGTTGTAGGTCAGTGTATAAAAAACTTAAAATCGTATTAGATACGTCAAAATTAGTAATCACAGGTAGTAGTTTGTGTTTGTTTAGGAATGTTTTGTACCTAAACAAAATCGGTAAATAGAAAATATTTTTTCCCAATTTTCTTGTCATTACTTCCGTGCCTACTCAAACGTATCAGTTTACCATAACGTAGTAACGTAGGATACAAAACTTAGTTAACAGCACTTTAAAGCCTATAATAGGTTTATACAAGCACTTTTTTCTCACTTATTTTACATAAATGTATTATGATCACTGTATGTGTGTGTACATTCGATTTAAGTATTCCAAACGCGTTTTAAATTATTAGATTAGAGGAGTTATTAACTTATTAGATACCTACGTACAGCGAAAGTATTCATCCATTTTCGGTTTCGATTTTAATTTAAAATTTCGGAATCGAAATCTTTATGATTATTACAAGCCGACCTGGCAACGTGGTAAGTCCCTGGTAACAGATCCCGGGGGAGCCCGCCGCCCCCGCAAACGGAATAGATAATTCAATAACCGAAGGAACGCGCCGCATAATCCAGAATTAGCAATACGATACGAGTAAATAGATTACGGTCGAACAAAGCCGACATGGGAATAGTAGGGTGTTTAGCGAATCATTAGCTTGCTAATGAACGGTTTGAATAAAATATTACAATGTCATTTGTGTTCAGTTGATGGGGCGGCTTCAAATGAATTAGAAACCGCCTTTTTCAAAAAATTAATCTGTGATGGGCAATGTAAGATAAAAGCTTTTTAAGCTTTCTCCGACGGTTAACTAAGGCGTAAATCAAATATGTTTCTTTATAAGATGTCGAAAGATTGTACCTGAACATAACGACGTGATATACTTGTTAGATTGAAAAATCTAACTTAAGTATAAACACATTCGAACATTGGTCATATCAGACATGATCCCTATTCATATCTACTGTTGTTCAAGTTAATTCTCAAAAAGACAAATTATATACTTAGTCATTTACATGAGAACAGAATTGTTATGCTAAGTATTCATAGGTTATGGTCGTTCGATAGCTTACTCATTTCATGTGTTACTGAATAAGAAGTGACTTATAATTTATGATTATGTTGAGCTAATTTCAGTTTGAACAAATTAAATGAGCTTACACTTTCAATTAGGGAGGGTAATTTATTGTAAAGATTGTTCGGTTACTTATTCAGCTTAAGCAATGATTTCAGCTATTTCACCGTAATGTTGCCAAGGATTCATTTATCAATTCTGTTCTCAGAATCGATCTCAATCACGTTATGCGATCGTCAATTATATCGAACACATGAGCGGGATGATACGCCAATTAGACAAGCAGGAAGCAGCGCGCGTGCGCACTGCCTAATTGTATCCGTTCTTACCCCACCACCCTACCCCACTCTCCCCTATCTCGAACATCACACAGTTGAGTAGACTCGCTGTAAATATTTTGATAGTGGTATACTGGCGACTGAGGAGCTAAAGTGCTTTGTGCTGGGTTCTGAGGTCTGCCTTTATAAGCTCTGAAGCTTTGTGCAAAGGCTAAATGTAAAAGTTTATGCTGTAGGTTGGTCTTTAGTGTTTAAAGCTTGATATTAAGTTTAAATATTTGTTGTTATGGAAATGCTTTATAAGAAGCTGTTGATCTAAGAAAGCAATGAAATTTTAGAAGTACCTACTACCGCCTACCTACTTGTAACATGAGCTGATGGTATTTTTCTGTTGACAATAAGGGTTATTTGACTACAAATAAAAATTACCAATTTGTCCACACTCCTTTTTCCACAAAATCTGTGAAAACTAGCCATCGGTATACAATCAAATAGATCAATGTACCCATAAAGATCTTTCTTGACTGTGTTGATAATAATGATGAAAACTGGATCATACGCAGCAGCGCTTTTTTTTCAATGTACTCTATCTGATAACTGGTCGCCGAGTGATTTAAGTGATAGCAGAGTTATAATAATAAATATAGAAAAAGAGCAATGGCCAATAAGATTTTAAAAACTTCCATTTCATAAGGGCAGGTGTACAAATTCTATTATTTTCATGTTTCATACGGTTCTGCAAATTAACACCAGTAGCTGTCTCCGGCCACTCAAGTTTTTGCTATAAGTGCCACCCGAGCCGACTCTTGTGACCAATATCATCGGCACAGTCGATATTGTTAGCAATATTGATGGCAATATTGTTGATATCGAGATGCCGCATTGTGTGCTCCACCAGGTCAACCGGAAGCAATCTGTACTATACTCGCACGTGGCCCGGCATAACTGATATCAATACAGGGTGTATCCAGTTGTCAGAACAGGGAGTAGAAAACGTTTTTGTGAACTTGTTAAATTAGGTTTTGGAATGCGTTAATTGCCGCGCTTCATGTGTACTATATTATTTTAATTTTGTTGCTGTTAAGTGCGTAGTAGACAAATTATTAACGGTTAAAGCTTTGGCGTCATGACCTTTATCAGTTTTCAATGAAATGCTATGAAAACAGTTGGTCAAGTCTGATTAGCGTTTGAAATAAAAAAAATATAATAAGAAATTAAATAATATCCCAAAAATCATCTATTTCGACGATATCGTAACTAGTAATAATTATCAATATCTTAACTAGTTATCGGCGATATCTTAACTAGTCAAGATATCGGCTATTCTATGGCGGTTTTGACTATTCTGCAGTCAATTTATAGCGCACCCTGTAAACGGCTGTCCGTGCAATGCACGTGTCGGAGTGTGTCGTCGATAGAGCGCGTCTCTTGTTACGCTTTGTTACCACGCTTGTTACTTCATCAATCTAATTGCAAGGCTTCTCTACAATGGGAATTTGATTGGGCGATAGCGAAATGAACTACAACGAATCTGACTTTAACCGGCTTCTAACTACCGATTCTAAAATGCGAAATAGTGACAATTGCAGTTTCTTTCAATTTTCTTATAAATTCTAACATGCAATTTGATTTAGCGATTCAGAAAGAATCCTTCGCTCTGATCTAGAGTCAAATAGCGCGCCCACACCGGGAAAATATAACTTTGCTTCCCTTGTAATCATCATCATCATCATCAGCCTATAGCAGTCCACTGCTGGACATAGGCCTCCCCCAATGAGCGCCATAGCGCCCTGTCTTCAGCTTGCCGCATCCAGCATCTACCTGCAGTCTTTCGCAGGTCGTCATCCCACCTGGTCGGAGGGCGTCCTACACTACGTTTACCGAGTCGTGGTCTCTACTCAAGAACACGTTTGCCCCAGCGGCCGTCGGTTTGCTTGCTTGTTTGCAGCTTGCTAATTCTCAGAGCTATGTCGATAACTTTGGTTCTCTGTCGGATGTATTCGTTGCGAATCCTATCCTTCAGAGAAACTCCGAGCATAGCTCTTTTCATAGCTCGCTGAGCGACTTTGAACTGGTGGACCAGCCCTATCGTGAGAGATTTTAATGCATACCATCGATCAAACGTACATATTTGCCACCTATCCGCTACTATGATCTTCGCTTGCTACCGTAAAACTACCGTAAAATACTACTGTGAAATGGCATAAACAATAATCCACAAAAGAGATGCAACAAATATTTCACAGAACGCCTTACAAACAGTAGGTAGTAATCATAAGCACCAAAAAAACATAAAACAATTTCACCCTATCCTTAATCAAAATATAATCATAGCTTATTCTCTTAGGAACACGACATTCGGCGTAATACCCACCTTAATAGTTGCGAGACACAAAGCTGCGGGGAGAGGGTAGCGGGGGGTAATCGGTCATCATCCCATAATAGGGGGATTAACACGATACAACCCTTTGTACACAATATAGTTGTCGGGTACTGGAGCACGCAGAAAGCTCACTCTGTACAAACGGTAAATGTTTCACGAAATTAATTTTGGCCAAAATACTCTGACTAGAAAAAGACATACGAAACGCAGTGCATGAAACATGGTCTCCGCTAAGCATCCGCATTTGCTGATCTTACACCGAAGTACGACCGCAATACGCAACTGGTATTCAAAAGCGTAAAGACCTTTCAGGGCGAAAGGATGAGAACCTCAGTAAATAAAAACATCATTAACGTAGAGCTTCGTAGCGTCTGCTATGGTGCTACGCTGGACTTGCGTAGCATACAAAAGACTTCGACGCGCACTCCCACTCATTGTATTGGGGTATTACAATACTAACAGCTAGTATAGTAACTAAATAACTTTTATAGTCGGCATTTAGAAAACTACACAGAAAATAAAGATGGCGACACGTCAAAGCCGTCAAATATAGACAAAGTATTACAGTCGCGTTTAAATTAGAACTTTGGAGCTGCTAGTTTTGTCAGGGTGAAAGTTTTGAAAACCAAAATTTGTGTCGAAATTCTGCGATTTGCTCCGACGATAAATTATCCTCATTTCATATTTTCCACAAAAGTTTTTTGATTTGGTAATCATTTTGTTTCCTAAACATAATATCTAGGAGTAGGTTAAAGTACCTATAGTGCAAGTTATCATTATTATAAGGATGGTTATGGAATCGAATGTGCGCAAATTCGATTTCTCCGTTTGGAAGAGTGAGTTTTCTGTTTTTTGCCCTATATTGTGCATTGTTGGTTGGTAAAACTTCGAACCAAACATTTGTTCGCACTGATAAATAATTCCTAGTGTGTTTAATATCTGTGTGAATAACTGAATACGTTATTGCATGCAAACTTTACCTACTGGCTTGTTTTTATACCAGCGGATGATATTCCCGATAGTTGTGGATTTGTTATACTGAATTTTCTATAAATAATCATCAGAACTGATTATAATTGCGGTTGTGGACGGTGCATGCGGACGTGGAAATAGAAAGGATTATGATGAGAAGACTTGTATGTAGTACAGGTTTTATTAACCAACCTTTAGCACGAGCCCCTCACAAAACAGCTCAATAATGTCTATAGATAACTTTTTTTTTATTATTTATTTATTTATAATATTTGTTGTATCTCCATAATGAATATTATGTATATACGCAAATTTTTGTAAGGCCTTTTGTGAGTGGAAAATAAATGTGTTATTTATTTATTATGATTAAAATGATGCCTTCAGTCAAAAGTTTATATTTCTTGAGGCTTACAAATAAGCATTTAGACACTTAGATTTATTAGATTATATTGTTAACACATGTAATGCCCAGCATTGCGACCGTTCCTTTCAGTAGTTTTGGTGTGAAGAAGTAACAATTATCCATCCATTCTCTCCGGGCAAGCGTCAAAACAGTACGTATATTTCCAATAGTTCAGTTGACTGAACTAGTGAGATTTCTTTTCTCGTTTGTTCAGTCGACTGGACCAGTGAGATTTCTTTTCTCGTTTGTTCAGTTCTAGACTGTCAAAAGTATGGACGTCTAGCAAGCGTCAAAATTATGCGACGATATTGTGGGTACGTGGGGTCACCCAACGTCCTTCCAGTTTCTAAAAGCTCTCGTCTTACGTAGTTAGTTATTGTATTCTCTTTGAGCTCTTGTCTTAAAGTAACCTAAACATAATATTTATTCCCAAAGTTTATTCTAACCCTTCAGTTTATCGCAACGGGAGGCGCAAATTAATCTTAATATTCACATCACACTCGCCGAGCCCTCCGCTTTATCCTAACAACCACTTTCAACGGCGCTTGTCAATTTGTATTTGCTTGCGATTAATCGAGGCGTCGAAATGTCTGGTGGAGGCGGCCGCTAAACAAGTTGGTATCGCAAACGTAGGCGATTTCTTCGTGCTTTGCAGGCTGGGCCAATTTAGAAAGAAGAATGAAAGAAAATTATATATAAGACACAACAAACAAACTTTGGTACGGAAATATACTTCTTACTTCTTAGTCCCGCAAAATTTAACAGTGAAGATCGGTAAACTTCTATTTCTTTTAGAATTACAAGTTTACCGCTTTGTGTCTTTGTGTATGTCTTGTGACGTAACGTTTTGTTTCACATTTCGTTTTCGAACGCCATTTATCGTGAGCATTGCTCGCTTTAAACAACGGACCAGAGCAACTTGCAAAGGACCCAGAGGGGCAGAGCGGTGCCAAAGCTAGTCAAAGCTGTAACTGGCCGAATGAATAGGTGTCAGGAGCAATGCGTCAGGCGTCCCCCGGGCTAGCTACGTGCCCGTAACCTGAGGCGAGGCGAGGCAAGCTAGCCTCATAATCACATCGCACTACATTATAATGCGATAGTTTGGATGGATGGATGTTTGGGATGTTTGTTACTTCTCTACGCCAAAATAACTGGATGTATATGTATAGGGTTGAAATTGTAGGTCATAGGACATTCTTCTTATTTTAAAGTTTTTTTATACTTTATTATGTTAAAATAATTTAATTATATATGAGGTTTTTATTTGATATTGATTTTACTGTGTGGCAGTGGGCCGGCCATATCTCGCGAAGAACTGACGGCCGATGGGGCAAACGTGTTCTTGAGTGGAGACCACGACTCGGTAAACGTAGTGTAGGACGCCCTCCGACCAGGTGGGATGACGACCTGCGAAAGACTGCAGGTAGATGCTGGATGCGGCAAGCTGAAGACAGGGCGCTATGGCGCTCTTTGGGGGAGGCCTATGTCCAGCAGTGGACTGCTATAGGCTGATGATGATGATGATGATGATTTTACTGTGTTATACAAATTAGTTTTGTATATTTTATGGGTCGTAAATCCAAATAAAAATAGATGCAGGTAGGTCTAAGATCTGGAATGACAAATACTATATAGGTACTTAAGCTATTTGAATCCTTTATCTTCCCATTCTATACAAATAACCTAAAAAGTTTTCTATGGAATAAAACATAGACATTTGTCAGAATAATGTTTCTTTTATCCCAGAAATAACACATGCGAAGACGCGGACAGAAACTAGCGCTAGATAATTCAATTGATTCCCCGACACTACCCGCACGCTTCCGCCTAACTTCGTTTGGAGCGTTTTGATATCGGATCCGACCGTTTTGACGGTGCATTTCTTTCCCCTATATGGAGTAGGAATAACTCAATAAACAGCACTTGGTTCATTTCATAGTATATTCACATTCAACAAAATAAATAGTTTCTTAGAATTAGAATAAATTAGTGGTGGTAAGACACCGCGGGGGAGGAGAAAGAAACTTGGCCAAGGTTGGCGGGGTAGGCTACTTTGGCGACGGGGGCTGAGGCGTAAACCACGGGGGCAGGGGCGTAGTGAGCGGGCGCTGGGGCGTAATGGGGGGCAGGGGCGTACGCCAACTTAGCGATGGGGGCAGCGTATTGGATGGGGGCAGGTGCGTACGCAACCTTAGCGACGGGGGCAGGCGCGTATTGGACCTGGGCGGGCGCGTAGGCAACCTTGGCGACGGGCGCTAGAACCTTGGCCACGGGAGCCTCGATGGGATGTCCCTCGTAGCGCACGATGGCGTTGAAGCCGTGCTCCTTGTCGGAGGTGTACTCCACGATGCGGTGCACTCCATCAGGCTGCACCAGCGAGTAGGAGCCGTGCACGGCGTCGCCCGCGCGCGATTCCTTCTGCTGCTTGATGTCGCCGGTGTGGGTATCGTGCACGGAGTATGAGAAGTCGTATTGAGCTGGTGCTTCAGGTTCCGCGTAGGCCAGTTTGGCGATGGGAGCGTATTGAGGAGCTGGGGCGTAGTGAGGGGCTGGGGCGTATTGGGGGACCGGAGCGTATTGAGGGGCGTAGGCGATCTTGGCGACGGGGGCAGGGGCGTAGGCCAAAGGAGCGGGGGCTGGTGCATAAGCGATCTTGGCTAGCGGCTGGACCGGGACAGCGATGGCAGCTGCGGCTGCGACCAGGCAGGAGAAGATGGCGAGCTGGAGATACAAAACAACATAATTAAATTTTATAAATTGAAGAAATATCAAAAGTTTACAGAGAAAAGATCGTCCGTTGACTGTAGATTCGGAACATAATTATGTATAATTATAAAAATAAATCATTCAATTTCATAAGACGAATGTTCGCAAATCAAACAATCGAATATTTAACCTACTTTAAATGCTATTAGACCTTATCAGAATCATTAATTGTTTTTAGGTGAGAGAATAAATAGTCTATAATTTTACGATCTTTTTCTTCAAAACAAATACACACAACAAGTACAACATGCTACTTACTTTAGCAACCATGTTGATTGGATTATTGTGACTTAATGTGCTCTAACTGGGTCTCCTAAAGCTTTTATACTACCGAATCGTTGCGCATACGCATACAGTGTCGGCATTTGCCCGCGGGCCTAATGTCAATAACTGTATCACTTTATGTAACCCATTCAACTCTGATTATTTACGATGTTATGATTTTACTAAGAGAATAGATACAAATAATGCAGAGAGATTTATTTATTTCAACGCTGATCCGACAATACAGGGACCCTTAAGAACGCATAACTCGAGCGTGGGAAATTGTGATAGCACACCCACATTTATATTTTTTACTCACACAGGCGCATCGCGCATTAATAGTAGTACTCTAAAAACGAATAAATCTTTTTTTGGCATTTCGCACATGTTACTTATTCATTACGCGTTTCGTCTTCATAGAATGTTTAAAAATTTCACAGAAAACACGCAATGTATTTAGCCATTAGCTAGTCGCACTGCCAAGACCGCGGCCGCGTAGTGACGTTAGGTGGGTAGCCAGCGGCAAAGGGTCGGGTCAAAGTGTAAGCGTTCTGGATTTTACCTAAGTTAGCCTTTGGTTCTTTGTGGAGATATTTGTGATATTGACAAGTCAATGTTTTGCGTAATATGGGAAATGTGGGGTTTCATAGATGATCTATTAATAAAAAAAGGTTATGCAGATTAAAACAATTACAGGGGATGAAACCAATTTACTTTATTTGTTTTTCTGGTATATTTACTTTTTTTATCTTAGTGATAGTTGTCTCATTTTCGCTCTTCCGTGTTTTTGTTTCGCGTATAGATTCTCTTTTTTTAATTGCCTCCATCAAGTAAGTGGGCTCTCTTATCTTGTTTTAAGTGTGCAACAAAATAATTATCTATCTACCTCCATTTTCCTGTCTAATCTGGAATGTACTATTTCCGGGAGTATACAATCGAGAATAATTTTTCTTCCATATTATTTTTCCAGAAGACATCATCTTTTTTACTAATTATTTCAACTTTCATGTCCACGCTGGTCCAAGCCCTAAAAATGCATTCAATTTTTTGAGTGATATGTAGCTGCCCTTGGACCTGATAATACCAGTCCTGATTCGTATTTATTATCAGGTCTCCTATTGCATTACGTTTCCAGAAAGTGATCTTTTTCGTTTTGACACGGTCATCGATAGACATTATTAGCACGAGTATGGACACTTTATTTCAACGATTTTATCATCATCTAATAATCCGTCAGGGTTTGCTCCTAGATAATTTATTTTTGGGTTCACGAATAACCCGCATTTCTTTTTGTTTTATTGCATTGAAAGTTCTTCTCGTTTCCTGCAATAATAAGTATTATTAGAAATATCTTTGTATCATGCATATCTTATTATTACATTCTATTTTCAAAAAGTAATTTTAAGGTAGTTTTTTATAAAACCATCTTCACACAGACAAAGACAGTACATTCATTCAGTAGTTACCATAACAAAACTGCGATAAAAAGAGTCAGCCATCTTGGATTTAGAAATATAATAATAAAATATAAAATGATTGCTATAACAAACAGCCTGTATATATAATTAATTACTGTGTATGTGATGTGCTACCATTTTGACACAAAGAACAAAAAAGTAGTGTATACATGGATAATATACACCTTCCTAAACTTATCGGGTAATTAGTTGCGATTTTAATCAGTATCTATGAGTTTAAATATGTAATTCGTAAGATAAAAAATACATAATAAAACTCACATACCTGGTTCGTCTACTTGCTCAAAGAATACAAATTAGCGTCCGACACTCGCGACCCACCCTAAGTGTCAATCACCCAATCCAAATTGAACTACGAACGGACGTGCTCCCACCTTGAAATCTGAGACGGTACTGAATTTTCAGGCGCGCGCACTCTAATATAAATCGAATTACAAGAAGCTACTTGCGTCATACTAAAATGTATGGGCAATGAGAACGAATTGCGCTAAAAAAATTAATGATCTTTAAGCTTAGATTACTTCGTTTTGGTTTGAATTAGTAAAAAACTTTAATGGTGAATCTATTATTTATACTTTCTGCTCACGATTTAATCAAAAATATTTTCAAATATAATAACGAAATAGCACAGAAACTCAAAATAAAAAACGTTGATTTCGATGTTTTCGATCAATGTTGACGATTTTTTTTTTCAAAAATTAACAATTATTTTATAAATATCACGTGGTGAAAGTGTAGACTGATCTGTTAAGCACTTGTATTTTTATTTGTAATGTCTTTCCATGGAGATAGTTCTTTAATTTTTTGAAATTAGTAAGTGCCTTTCGCTCATTGTTTTAGGGACGCGCCCCTTAATGTATCGCTTCTGTCATATTATTGTTTTATTATATATATATATTATTGTTGATGAAAGAAACTTTGGATAAAGAGACGTATAGCATCGCAAACACTATCTAGAATTTCTTTCACCTTAATATAGATGCCTAGCTGCGCCCCGCGGTTTCACCCGCGTGGTGATAGATATTTTGGATAATATATGTACAATATATCTTTATAAATTGTAGCCTATGTGTTATTCTGATGTATAAGCTATATTATTGTAAAGTTTCATTCAAATCCATTCAGTAGTTTTTACGTGAAAGAGTAACAAACATCCATCCATCCATGTGTTATTCTGGTCTATAAGCTATATTATTGTAAAGTTTCATTCAAATCCATTCAGTAGTTTTTATGCGAAAGAGTAACAAACATCCATCCATCCATACTTACAAACTTTCGCGTTTATAATATTAGTAGGATTCTACTACGATACCACTGTCATAGAAAAGCGATTGTTGTCGACATCTAGGGATACGGGTATTTATTTAGCACTAGCATCTCTCCGCGACTTTGCTCGCTCTCAGCCTGGAAAAAACAAACCTACCTACTTACATACATATATGTATATAGGTAAGGGGAGATACGTAATTTAAATGCGTATTTTAATTGGTCTTTGATATCATTTTCGATATCAGTCCTAGGTACAGCTTCGTAGATTCCCCCACAAATTCGAACTAAACCTCTTCAAGTTTCAATTAATTAATAATGCTGGACAATCCACACATCACCACCTAGCCTCCAGCTAAGCAGAGCTTATGTTATGGGTACTAGATGACTGATATCGATTTGTCGTGTTTGGCGGGAATCGAACCCGCAACCTCCTGCGTCGTAGGAGGACCTTCATTCGCCGCGCCACATTGGTCGTCGAAAAGTTTAATCATAAGTGTACCCAGACAGACGTACATTTGTAGATTTTATAACATGCATAAATTAAAGCTATTGGCTTAGGATACATGAACTTCACTAGGCTAAAACCACTCTACAAAAAAAACTATCAGAGACAGAGAAATAAAATTTTCAATTATCAAATAAACTCTGATCAAAGTCAGAAATATCAGAGGCAAAGAAATAAAGCTTGCAATTACCAAATAAAGTCAAATTTCACAAGCAGGATATACGGCCAAAAGAAGAGCAGTAACCTACAAAAGCCGCTATAAAAGTGCCAATCGATCCAAGAAATAAATAACTTATAGATCAATCTGATCATGATATAACCTGGTGTTATTGATGCATATTATACAATGATACGCAAGTCGATTGTGTTTCTATCGACAGGTTAAGAAATATCAATAACTTGCTTCTACAAACGGCTTCGCACGCATTTTTTGGAATAAAAATACCCTTTATGTTAATCCAGGTCTCATCATCATCATCATCAATCAGCCTATAGCAGTCCACTGCTGGACATAGGCCTCCCCCAATGAGCGCCATAGCGCCCTGTCTTCAGCTTGCCGCATCCAGCATCTACCTGCAGTCTTTCGAAGGTCGTCATCCCACCTGGTCGGAGGCCGTCCTACACTACGTTTACCGAGTCGTGGTCTCCACTCAAGAACACGTTTACCCCAGCGGCCGTCGGTTCTTCGCGAGATATGGCCGGCCCTCTGCCACTTCCGCTTGCTAATTCTTTGAGCTATGTCGATAACCTAAATAATGTCGATAATCCAGGTCTAGCACTACAAATATGCAAAATTTCAGCCTGATTCGTTCAGTAGTTTTGCCGTAACAAACATCCAAACATCTGTTTTTTGAAAATGACATATTTTTTGTCGTTAATTTACCTATGTCTATTTATTCGAATCCTTGAGGTCCCAATTAAATATATAATAACCTAATAGTGATAAAATTAAAGGCCTACAAGATAATTAACATTTTATTGGATAGATAGTTAACTTGCCGCTTTTCTCATGACCATAATGTTTGTAGTGTAAGGCCTCGCCCTGAGAAGGATTTACCGCTTTTAAATAATGAGGAAGAACTTTATAAGCTAATAAAATTATCTTCAAATGATGTAGTGTCGTGGTCTCCACTCGACAAACGTAGTGCAGGACGCCCTCCGGTCCGGTGGGATGTCGTTGCGAAAGACTACAGGCAGATGCTGGATGCGGCAAGCTGAAGACAGAACGCTATGGCGCTCATTAGCATAGGCCTATGTCCAACAGAAGACTGATTATGATTATGAAGTATGGCAGTCTTACAAGCTATTTCTTGACAAGTCTTTGAACCATTTCCTCAACTTACGATTTTAAAATTTCGCATGCCAGTTCAATTCTGATGATAATATCCTAAAATGACAGAAAAAGCCTGATGCTGCATATGGGACATCATGTTGGGTAGCAACGGAATTATCTTACTGCAGCCAAGGTTATCACATCACGAGGAAACCTTCTCGATCATTTTATACTAACTGGATACGAATTACGACCTACGGAAACGTGGACACTCACGATAGGGCTGGTCCACCAGTTCAAAGTCGCTCAGCGAGCTATGGAAAGAGCTATGCTCGGAGTTTCTCTGAAGGATAGGATTCGTAACGAATACATCCGACAGAGAACCATGGTTATCGACATAGCTCAAAGAATTAGCAAACTGAAGTGGCAGTGGGCCGGCCATATCTCGCGAAGAACCGACGGCTGCTAGGGCAAACGTGTTCTTGACTGGAGACCACGACTCGGTAAACGTAGTGTAGGACGCCCTCCGACCAGGTGGGATGACGACCTGCGAAATACTGCAGGTAGATGCTGGATGCGGCAAGCTGAACACAGGGCGCTATGGCGTTCATCGGGGGAGGCCTATGTCCAGCAGTGGACTTCTATAGGCTGATGATTATGATGATGATGATGATGGACACGAATATTTGCTTTGGTAAGTAAGTTAACGTCTCTTTAACAGTTACGTCCCTAACCAAAAGGGCAAGGAAATTATAATGATTTGAGTAATGTCGTTCAACAAACTAGGACTAAACGTAAGAATGAATTTGTAGATATACCGTTGGTTAGTATATTATTCATATTCGCATGTTAATTTGTAACGATTCAGTGCCAGACCATTGCTTAAACTTGACCAATTACCTACACAACACTTTGTCACATTGTCAATTAGATTTATTGCAGACTATTCAATATGTCATTAGAACTAACATGTGAAAAACAATCTCAATATCCAGGTATCCTTCTGATTACCTTAAGATGATTAAGTCTGATTACCTGAAACTCTAAACCTATTATGAAAATGAAGATGTACACTGGATTTTCACCTATAAGTACAAGCTTCTCTTAGTTTGATTATAAGGTGAAAAATTCTCTTTGTGAAATATCCAGCATTTATTTATATATCCTGGGGCCAATTTCTGCCAACTGATAACTTTACTATAACAATGGTATCATCTCAGAATGACACATTTTGAAATAGCACCGCAAACACTATCTAGAACTTATTTTATCTGAGGATAATTCTGTGACGATACCACTGTCATACATAGCAAAGTCATAAATCAGTTAACTGTCATAAATCGCTTTAAGCGATAAGGCCGCCTATTGTACTGTTATTATGTAAGATTTAGATATAAGGTGTTATTTTGTTATTTTGAGTACAATAAAGTGTTCATTCATTCATTCATTCAAAGCGATTAATAATAGCCCCTTATACCACAGCCTCACAAGTCACAAGCAAAATCGCGCTCTACAAATGCGTTTAATCAAAAGCTTTAATAGAGCATTATCATTCAGCACCTCGCAAAACTAATCGCAGTACAAATTCAAATTGATCGTATCTTATCTAAATCTAACAGGTAGGTTGTCGAGTCGTGTACCACACATGGCCCACCTACACTATCAATCAAAGGCGTGTTACACATATCAACCATTGACCGCACCCAACGTGCCGCACTTTAAATTGGCCAAGGTCTTGGTCAAAATGGTCACCAGGCTACTTTTGATTTCATTAAAACCATTTCGCTCTGAACCCTGCTATGCCGCTTTCACCCTAGAGTCTCTTAGTCTTTTCAAGCTCAGGGGTCTAAGTTATTTGGTTGTACGTGAACTTGTTTCGCATTATTTCGAGTAATACGGAGAAATTATGTAAGTCAAGTTTGTTTCGTCATGTGTAAAATGTTTTTTATTGCACTGGTTTGGATTCTATGGGAGCCATCTTTCAATTTAATTGGACAGGATTCTGAATTGATGGGTAGGTATAATAGAAAACTAATATTAAATTATTACATAAAAATATTCAACACTATTATCACTGTTACTTCTTCACGCCAAAACTACTGAACGGATCGGAAACAATTTTGCGTACAGGTAGTTCTAGGCCCGCACTAAAACAAGGGTACTTTTTATCCCCATAATTCAGTTCCCATGGGATAGAAATAGCCTTAAACAACGCATGAGAAGCTGCGGGCAGAATTTTGGTACTATTTATTTTGTCTTGATATTTATTTATAGCGAACCTATATATTTCCTACTTTATGTATGATATTATTATATTTAATATTTATGTTTCTACTTGCATAAGAATATTTATCATGTTTTAGGTTGTATAAACGCTTGCCATTGTACTTTTATGATTCATTTTAATATCTTTATTTTTTGTTTAATGTTGTGGTGTACAATAAATATAAATAAATAATGCTGAACAATCCACACAGCATTATCTAGCCCCATGGTAAGCAAAGCTTGTGTTATGGGTACTAGATAACTGATATACATACAATACATTACATAGATAGATATTTTTTTATTATACATAGAGAACGACCAGAACACCCGGAACAAATATCTGCAGATCGTACACACAATTTTTCCGAGGCGGGAATCGAACCCGCAACCTCCTGCGTCGCAGGCGGACCATCACCCACCGTGCCACATCGGTCGTCAAATAAAGAGTTATGTAGGTATTGTATTGCATCTGTTCAGGCATTCAAAAGTTATGGTGGAGTAGTACAAATAATTTTTATCATTCATATGACATGAATACTCCTTTTTTTGGCAGTCGAGTAATAATAGAAAAGAACTATACCTACGAGCTGTCAAGTAATTGAATGACTTACTGTCCAAATTGCTACATACATAACGTGACGGGTTAACTAGAAGAAATTAAGCAACCCACGACTTGTCCTGTGTAACAAACAAGATGTCCATGGATTAACTACCTACCTATACTGAGACCGTTACTCACACATCTAATAAATAAATAAATCATCATTATCAACCAATAATAGTCCACTGCTGGACATAGGTTTCCCTAATGAGCGCCATAGCGCCTAGTAGAGCCAAGTAGATACGAACTCTACTCGTATATCAAAAAAGGGTAGGTATCTAGTATAAGCAAGTAAAACTATTATTATTTATTTATTATTATTTATTTTACTCGTAAAACACGGACGTTCTGGGTATTTTCTATATATAATAAAGTCAAGTCAAAGTCTAGTACCTATAACACAAGCTCTGCTTAGCTTGGGGCTCGACTATTTATTTATTATTATAAGTTATTTTTTGTGTGTGCTACAAATAAAATACTTTATTCTTTTAGCTTTGCTTTGCCTTTAAAGCTGAAATTTATCATGCTATAGGTAGGTGCGTGGGGACATGCATGACATCGTAAACTGTCACCGTCAACGAAAGCCCGGGCAACCTTCACCTTACAACCAGCGTCCCTAATTAGCCCCGCCTTACTGATAACCACTGCACTGGCCTGATCATGATATAAAAACTTGCGTATGACCCGCTGTTAGCACATTCAACTATTTGAATCTACAACAATGGCAGCTAAGGTGAGATAATCGCAGCGATAAATCATTTATTGATATCATTTTTGAACAGGATTAACCTGTTTCTTGTACAGATAAGTTCAGGTTTAAAGACGCGTACTTTTACCGATTGGAATGCAAGAATTTCGCGGGTTCAATTCCCGATTCGTTCATGAAAATAATGTGTGATTAATGATCTTTTTTTAATTCCATTTAAAGTTAAAATCTTAATAAAATGAACATACATAAGTTAGCTTAGCTATTATTTCCTGCGATTAATTAGCGGATGTGAAACATTAAATTTATAGCTAATGACTAATTTCATTTGATTACGTTTCGTAAGGCTTTTAATTTCATTGATATATGCAATAAGATCAATAAGTATTCAATGAACTTCACTTAGCTTCTAACTTTCGGTTTTTCTCAGTGTTAGTAGGAGGTACCTAGTGCTTAGTAAGTACCTGGAGTTTAGTAACCATCTAAATGTTCATCCTCTATCAACATTTTTACAGCATTTAATTCTAATTATTTTATTCTAAGTATTTGTTTCTGTATTTTTTTTCCGTTTTGTGTCGTATAATAGTGTTTTCTATCCATCTTTTAAATTATAAATATATACTAGAATGTTTAAGACCTTTACGCTACGTATATTTTATCATTTTGAATCATAAAGTCGAGTGCAGGCCGGTGTCACGGTACGCAATGTAATATTCGCAGCGAGCATGAAACGTAAAAACCCGTCTCTTTGCTCGATACGATCACCTTCTTTCCCCTTACTGACTCCACGAACACTGGCTGCATGACACGTTACATTACGCAACTTAACAACGCTCAGTACACGGTTTAATAGTAAACTTTTTTACAGATTTTCATCGTCCTCTCCGTAGCTGTATGCGCGGCCTCTGCGCTGCCCCTAGACGCCGTCTACAAATACGAGGCCGAAGCACCCGCACACTACGACTTCTCGTACTCGGTGCACGATACCCACACCGGCGACATCAAGCAGCAGAAGGAGTCGCGCGCGGGCGACGCCGTGCACGGCTCCTACTCGCTGGTGCAGCCTGATGGAGTGCACCGCATCGTGGAGTACACCTCCGACAAGGAGCACGGGTTCAACGCCATCGTGCGCTACGAGGGACACCCCATCGAGGCTCCCGTGGCCAAGGTTTTAGCTCCCGTCGCCAAGGTTGCCTACGCGCCTGCCCCCATCGCTAAGGTTGCGTACGCGCCCGCTCAGATACAATACGCAGCCCCCATCGCCAAGGTTGCGTACTCTACCCCCATCCAGTACGCTGCCCCCATCGCTAAGGTTGCATACTCTGCCCCCGTAGCCAAGGTCTACTCTGCCCCTAAGCTGGCCTACTCTGCGCCTGTCGCCAAGGTAGCGTATGAAGCGCCCCTCGCTCACGTCACTTTCTCGTCCCCCGCTATCTCTTACCACCACTAGATTTTAAACAACTTCCTCCTTCATTGTATCTGGTTTTATATTAAGTTAGCCGCAGTAAGCTTTATCCTTTTCATCTCAGTCAATTAGAAAAGGATGCTTCTGTTTCTAACATAACTTTGATGAGGATACATCGTGGTAAGTGTTACAGATCTCATTGATGGAATTAGGTTTATTGCAGAATGGCGTTACGGGTACCTTCAATGAGATTCTGTTGAGTGGTGCTTATGAATGGTTATTAAATTATTTATTTTGATAATTTTGTGATGTCATTTAACCCTTTGCGACAACGTGATCATTTTGGAAGAGTTAGTAGAATTGTTCCCTTATTTATTTATTTTATATACGTACTTCTTGCACGATAAAACATATACAAAACTTATTCTAGAAAATTATAACAAAGGCGAACTTAATACTAAAAAGAGTTCTCTTCCAGCAAAACTTATTGAGAGAGAGAAGTGGGTACATGTGCATAAATAATTAGAAATATAAACAACAAAAGTTTATTTATTTATTTATTTATACTACAACAGGTACTAAACACATAACCCTCATGTAGAAAAATTTGTTCTACGGTTATTTAACCCGGTCGTAATATTCATCATCATCATCAGCCTATGTTAGTTCACCGCTGGACATAGGCCACCTCTAATCAGATCTTAATATTATCATAAACATTTTGGAAGAGAGTAGAATTATCCAAAAAAAACAAAAATGTATACTCCACATTTATTAAACCCGTACGTGATATTGTCATAGATACTTAATCATTTTAGAAGAGTTAGTCAACAATTCTAATAAATAGAACCAACTTTATGAAAATAATTCACTCTACATTGTATAGCGACTCTTTAGGTATAGCGAATTATTTTGAGTTAAATCGAATAGATTGAATACGGATAATTAAAACCAGTCGTATAAAAAAGTAGTCATAAAAACCCTACATAATCTACAATTTGCTAGAAACAAACAATTGCAGAACACAAAAGTGGGTTCGTATCAAAGCCTACATAAAAGCGGGCATTTATCAATAATATTTACATCGGCAAGTGAATTGGTCGGGCTTAATTCCCGGGAATTACGAACCCGTCGGGAAATCAACTTTACATTCAATTTGCCGCCCGCACAGATAAAAACCAATCTCAACGTTTTACCTGCTCGGAGAAAATTAAACTGCTGTTTGGAAAATTACGTGGGTTTAAGCGAAAGAAATTACTTAACTAGAAATATAATAAAATATGACAAGACCTCTTCTGCAATAGGAAACCCTCCTACTGCATTGCAACTGCTAAATGAAATTAATTAGTGTTCTACCTATATCAGATAATTATTCGCGACTCGCGCAACTAGAAATAGCTTAGTTATTCTTGGAAATATCTAAAGTAATTCTGAATAACTACTGTATGAAACGGGAATAAAATAGAAGCTCCGTTTCAGTAATAGTCCCAATAGTGAATTAGATGTCGAATATAAAGCACTGACTGGCTCGGTACTTGACAAAGCTAATGCACTGGTTCAAACGATTCCCAGATAGGTAAGTATTATGAATTCAAGCTAGCTCCGAAGCCAAGCCAACAAGGCTTTCAATATTGAGCTAACATCTACATGGCTTTATCTATACCCAATATTATATCCCCCTTCCGTGGGGTGGGAGGAGGTGCATAGAGAAACCATTCAAATTTGTCCGGAAAAATCCGGCTCTGATTTTCCGTCCTAAAATTTTACGGAGTTTCGAATCTTGGAATCGCTAGTACCTAGCTCTTTTTTACAGTTTCTCTTTTTGTTCAGACCTTGCTACGATATCAATTACATACATTCAACTGACGAAAAAAAAATGGAGGACATTCTGAATTAAATATGTTTAGGTACTGATATTTATAACGACTCTATTTTCTTTATATACGAAACACAAATAAATATTAAAACTTTTGAAACTATCATGGTTATTATTACTAAAGTCATCAAACATAAAATCATGGTAAATATCCCGTTCTAAATGACTTTAGTACAAAAAAATATTTTCTATTTCTATTTCTTTAATACCTTCGGTTCTTGTTGTAGGTAGGTATATAATATCTAATAAATAAATACAAGACGCCCACCGCGCCACATCGGTCGTTGTATGGTCGCCCTAATGGTTTCCGGCCGATTAAAGTTAGGTTTAATATAATTACGTATGTTTTCTTCAGTTGACATAAAGTGTGGCCACGTGTAAGTCAGCAAAATTTTCAAGACTCATAATATTACCGGCATTTTCGTAACAACCCTAGCCGCACCTGAATTATTCATATGGCCGCATAGTGATTTCATCTCATTGAATGGAGAGCCGCCGGTCGGCGTGATTACGTCATCGATACCTGCCTCCACAATACCCTTGTCAACTATGCAATCATAGCAACTGCGCCAAAAATTAGAATCGCTATGGAAATGCATAGGATCTATGTGAATGGAGCTTAACGAATTAGAACTAGAGAGTTCTAATCTATGTAGTCTGTGTGGTCTACATTTTCTAAATATCTGCGCAGTTGCGGATTTGATTGCGGCGAAATTAGCGCTATACTACCTACGTTTCTTTTATAGGGTCCTTACCTTACATTAAGAAATTGGCGTTTTGTCGAAATATGTCAAATTGTATAATATGTAGCCACCAAGAATAGCCACATATACAATGAAGGGTTTTTTTTTAGCAAAACCATAAAATCATAAAACATATTTACCTAATTCACACCACACCTATTCCTAAATCCTTTGCCCATAGAGCAAGACAGTTGCCCGAACACAATCCTCTTACGCCGAAAATTAATCAAAGAGCCAATGGTCCCGGATCCATACGGCACGGCTTATTGAGAGGGCGAACTGAGCTTTGAGTTTGGTTTTAGATAGAATCGTGACGATCCATTTTTGTATGGAATTTGGTACAGTTAACGCCTATACAGTATACAACCATGACATGGGATTTCGCAAATACCATACAAAAATCGAACCTAACGATAATATCAAAAACTAATGTACTACCACGCTCAGGAGGCCTAATTTAATCGTTTGTTTCTATTCGTTTACTAGTTTTCTGTATAATTGGTTTAATTTTTGAATGATTTTTTAATTTTTGACGACCGATGTGGCGCGGTGGGCGAAGGTCAGCCTGCGACGCAGGAGGTTGTGGGTTCGATTCCCGCCTCGGAACAATTGTGTGTACGATCTGCAGATATTTGTTCCGGGTGTTCTGGTCGTTTTCTATATATAATAAAAAATATCTATCTACATATGTAATGTATTGTATTATGTATATCAGTTATCTAGTACCCATTACACAAGCTCTGCTTACCATGGGGCTAGATAATGCTGTGTGAATTGTCCAGCATTATTTATTTATTTATTGGTGTATTTTGTATGTGTATGAAGTTGCAATAGAGACTATTTATCTACATATCTATTGTTTTTTTATGAAGATTAGTATTCTGATTCCCACAGTTTGATGATTAATTTGCTGCTGGTAATTACTATCATTTCCATAACGGTTACCCACTGCAGCAAAAAAAAACCGTTAGGTTGTAGTATTGCTTTGACTAACATGTAAGCTTCGAATAGTAATGATGAATGCTACTTCTACGAGGTAAAATGGCTTCACTGAATGAAAACTTTGTCTAAGTTGACAATCTCAGCTCTAAAACTTTTGAAACTATCATGGTTATCAACACTAAAGTCATTTAAAACGGGATATTTACCATGATTTGATTTTTGAGTTATCCAATATTTCGCCAGTTTCATGCGCCATGATCACATGAGGTTATTCCGTGATCATGGCGCATGAAACTGTGCCGAAATATTGGATAACTCAAAAATCAAATCATGGTAAATATCCCGTTTTAAATGACTTTAATCTCAGCTCTACTTATTAAGGCGGTAAACGTTGTAGCACAACGAACGCATTTATAATTTTTGAAGGCAATCAAAACACAATCAAACAGAGTACATAATTTACTTAGTAAATACTAAAATAGACTTATCATCACAATTTGGGTTATGTACTATTTTTTCTTAAGTGCTGGGATTTCATAGATGTTGATGCTTTGATCTTTTGATACTGAGAGCAGCTTTGTTTGGTCTGGACTAAACTGGACAGCCCAAGCCTGAAAACATTAAATTATTAATATAGGATAGGATATAAGATATATAGGATAGGATTCGTAACGAATACATCCAACAGAGAATCAGAGTTATCGACATAGCTCTAAGAATTAGCAAGCTGAAGTGGCAGTGGGCCGGCCATATCTCGCGAAGAACCGACGGCCGCTGGGGCAAACGTGTTCTTGAGTTGAGACCACGACTCGGTAAACGTAGTGTAGGACGCCCTCCGACCAGGTGGGATGACGACCTGTGAAAGACTGCAGGTAAATGCTGGATGCGGCAAGCTGAAGACAGGGCGCTATGGCACTCGTTGGGGGAGGCCTATGTCCAGCAGTGGACTGCTATAGGCTAATTATGATGATGACTAGCGAGGCACAGACCCGCCCCAAGACAATTGTGTGTACGATCTGCAGATCATTAATTAACCTGATAAATTGTTCCCGGTGTTCTGGTCCTTATCTACATATGTATAAGAAAAAATATCTATCCATGTTATGGTTTGTATTACGTATATCAGTCATCTAGTACCCCTAACACAAGCTCTGCTTAGCTTGGGGCTAGATTATGCTGTTTGGATTGTCCAGTATTATCTCTTCTCGTCTCCGCTGCGTGACGTCACCAGCTTGCGAGGCTGGTGGCCACAGCTCAAATCGCCGCTGCGATCTTTCTGTTTCTTCGCATACAAATATGATAGATCTCCGCTCAGTGGTCACCACTAATGCTGAGCGGAGACGAGATGTGAAAATAACGACGTTCGGTTGTTTAAAACACCTCTCTTAGCGCAGCTTCCGGCCCTTACTCTGTTAAATAGAACTGTGATAAGTGGCTTTCTCAGTCAATTGACAGGAAAATACTTAACAATAGTTAAGGTTGCAAATATATATTTTACCAACCGCTTGCGTATGCTCTTTGAAAACGTTCAAAACTTCTAGTTCCAACGGTTCTGGACCACTCTTTCCCTGAAAAGAAAAACATACTATTAGCGACATCTAGTTTCAATTCTAAAACTATTATGCTTAAGTAAAGAGTGACAACTAGTTTAGATTTCTTTGCTTTAACTTACTGAATCGACTTCAATTGTCCTCACGTTGCCGTTGGAAATAGAGGTCATTGTTGTTTGCATTGTAGATTCCTGAAATAATGAAAAGCACAGCCTTTTAAAAAGGTTATACATGTTTATTTTTCATCCATACTAACATTATAAATTTGTAAGCTTGAGTAACGCATACTCGTATGCCATAGAAGAGCGTAACTCAACCAAAGATCAATGTCTGAGCAAGCTTTGAAATACGGGCCGTATTACAGGCCTTAAAAAACTGGTTATACACTCACATCATCAGAGTCTCCATGTTTCTGCGATAGAGGGCGTGACCGAGCTATTCTAACTATGCCTCTGTCATCGCCCGTCGCGATTCTCGTGCCATCTCTTGAAAAACAAACGCTGAGTACCCAGCATTTGTGGTCTAATGTTCCTTTTAATACAGCGTTTTTCCTGAAATAATCAGCAATTTTTAGGAACTGTCGCTTGTAGGTATATAGATACAAGACTACTACAGTTCTTAGTACATGCGCTGGTATTTCCCGGCATGTACTAAGAAAATATATATATTTTTTAGACCTAGTTATAAGTTTTCCCAAGAAATCTAAAATAAAATATAAAAACTACTTAATAAATTCATAGTTCAAGGGACCGATTTCAAAACTTCTTTCACCATTAGAATGCAACGTAGGTATAATAGACATGAGTAAGATGGGCTATATTTATAGGTTTTTTTAAATAAATGCCCACCATGCGAAGCCTGGGCGGGCCGCTAGTATACAATAAATTATAGGCTTATTAAGGGTTAAAAAAACCCATAATTATTATCAAAGACATGTGAAGCCCTGGTCAGAAGCTAAAACATAACAATTATAACAATGAATGGGATGATTTACCACTTTACTCACTCATTATAAACTTTCACCATCCCATCAGTGGATGCAGTGGCCAGTAACTTAGAGTTAGGAGAGAAGGCGACGCTTCTAACGACGTCGTTGTGCGTGTGAACTGTGTACTTTAGACAATCTCGCTCCATATCATACATTTGAACGCTGCCATCCACGGTGCCAGCCGCTAGCCTCTTGCCGTCTGGACTCTGAAATATGTGAGAAATTGAAATTAGCGCCATCTATGTTTTATACTTAACTGGACAAATCTATACTAATATTATGCAGAGGAAAGGTTTGATATTTTGTTTGTACTGAATAGGCTCAGAAACTACTGGACTGATTTGAAAATTCTTTCACTGTTGGGAAGCTACACTATCCCCGGTGAACATAGGCTATATTATGTTTTATAAAAGTTAGGGATACTAAAACCGTACGAAATCGGGAAGGTCCGCTAGTCATTGAATAAGGAAACTATACAAATGTCTCTATTTAGCTATACAAACATTGACCACCTCTGTGGCGCGAGGGGTCGCCTGCGACGCAAGAGGTTGCGGGTTCTATTCCCGGCTTCGAACAATTGTAATCATTATCAATGTATAATAAAACATATCTATCTATCTATGTAATCTATTGTATTATGTATATCAGTTATCTAGTACCCATAACACAAAGCTCTGCTTACCTGGGGACTAGATGATGCTGTGTGGATTATTATTTATAGGTACCAGTTGGTTTTGTTTTTTACTATTAATAATGTCATTGTAAGTTTTATCTTCAGTTAGAAGTTCAGAATTATAAAGAGTTTCCAGCAAAATAAGAGCTTGGAGTGGCACATAAGTTTATCTTTAGTAGAGCTAAGTTAAAGGAACTAAAAACAAGCAGTGTGTTCTTTTTGTATCAAATGACACATTTGATCAAAAATCTTGCATAATGCAACGAGATATTCTCGTTTTGGATTAATATTGTTTCCTTACCCATGCAATACAGACAATTTTCCCATTTGCATTAGCTCTAGTATCAATCTTCTTCACCAGTTGAGACTTTGCCACTTTTATGATGACAATCTGTCCTGTGTACCCCGCGACAGCTAAGTGTTCACCGCTGGGCGAGAATGCAGGTGCCCAGTAGGAGTTTTTATTGGAGTCTAATTCATGGACCTTATTGCCTGAGAGCAGCTCCCAGATTATAAGTGTGTCGTCTAGCGATACGCTGGCTATTGCTGAAAAACAAAAATACCACTAACATAAAATTTGCTAGTTTTTTATTTAATTCAACTAATTTTGTCTCCTGGTCCAGCCAGAATTATCAGCTCATTATGTTACACTGTGTTTAGTTAGTTTCTTCATAGTTGTCCAGTATTCATATAGAAAATAAATAATTATTATAACTTATTATTTATATGTGTATTCATATTTACAGTAGATATTAGCTAAATTAATAACAAATCATAATTTCACACTTACTGTGCCCATCAGGACTCACAGCAATGGATACTATTCCCATTTTGTGCCCTTCTAAGGTATGAATTAGGTCTAATTTGTTATATTCCCACTGCCATACTTTGACAAGTTTATCCAGTCCTCCCGTAACCATAAAGTAACTGAAAAGTAATTTAAAACATAGAAAAGGGCATGTTGTCAACATAGTAGGTAAGTGCATGTGATTTACATTCAACAATATGAATAGTAGAATGGTATTTGGTCAGTTGAAATTTTTTTAAATGTAGCAATACTTCTGAACAAAATGTCTATTCACTTACTGCTTTTGATCCGATACTGTTATCTGTGCCCACACACCAGCATAGATTTTCTCATCATGAGCATGGTCATTCTTAGCAATTAAAGCATACTGAAATCAGAGTAAACCCATTTAAGATTTCAAGTGTGGTGCTTAATTTAGGAGATAATATCATGATATTATTATTATAATATATTAACAATTAACAACAAAAAAGGATAAATAGAGATATTAATTTTAAATTAACAACTAATGTATCTTTAATTATTAAGTGGTGAGTATTGGTAGGTACAATACACGTACAATAAGTAGGTACCTACAAAAGGGTATTAGGTTAATTAGATAAATAAAATATTACAAAACAGTCTTAATGAGTCTAATGAAACCAAAACGGTAGGTAGGGCTTATAAACTTGCGTAGCACCACTTACCACGGAGTTTTCCGACATGGTGAAACCAAAGAAAATCTGATAGGTATTATTACTGGACACTATAAAAGTAAAGCTTGCAAGATGCTTGCAAGTAATTCTGAAGGAAAAAGCTGGAAGGAAGGAAGAACAACGCAGTGCACTGGAAAAGTGGATAGTCCCGGAAATACAACAAGCTCCGAAAAACTGCAAAATCAAAACAAACAAACAACCACAACCAACTTATTTATCTCAATTCTCAACAATCCTCTGTCACTGTCAGTCAGTCAATATCATTTATCCCTTTCGAACTGGCTACAGCCCTTTGGGCCAAACTATGAAAATTCTTTACCTAGAATCTCGGCTAGGCTAGAATAGGACCGTCCGAGTTCAAATATTGTGCCCGCGTTTTTAAGTAGTCAGTAAAAATTTTTTTGCCAGTAGCGCGGTGACAAATGACCGCTAGTTTACATTAGCCATTCTCAGTCTACGCTACTTTAGTTTTTTTTATAGTTTTGGTTTGTGAGAGCGATATATCGCTGGTGTATCACAGACCGCGTGTGGGTAGGTAAAATAGGGGTGTAAGTAGTAGAGGGTTACATACAAGAAAGAGGTTACAGTCATTTTATTATAAAGTATACATAGGTTAGGTACCTACTTTAACAATTTTTCTGTAGGTAATGCTAATAATCCATGGCCATAAAATAAAATGCCATGCAATCCAGCAGAGATCAAAGATGTAGTAGTCTACTAGGCTTAGATATAGACCTAAGACAGTGGGTTGAAAACAAAAGATCTCACATCTAGTTGAAATTTGATTATTTATTTGTCTAAGACCTCGTTTACGGAGACGCAGGGAGACTCGCGGCACGTTGTACTTTTTTTTCAGTTTGGTGCGTAGCGTCGCGAGACGTAGGACGCCGCAATCTCCACCGCTATGAACGCCTGAAGACGGGTCGATGCCATCTGCGGACTCCGCGGCAAAAAACGCTGCTTTACTAACTAACGTGTGTGTTATAGCTTCGCCGTAAACGCATTTTACAGCGCCATAATTTTTGAATTCAGTGCGGACGGCGCGCCGCCTATCGCAACGCGAGACGCCCCGGATCTCCCTAAACGAGGCCTTGGTCTATGTCTAGCAAGACACGTCTATTTTTATTTTCCATACGCGCATCTACCTGCATAGAAATTACTCTACCTGCACAAATGATTTTATTCTGAGTATGCTAGTCATTATCCATGCAATCGTTTTTCTATACATTTATTAAATAAAACTCATCTTACAAACTACACTGGACACTCAAATACACATATACTTTTATCTTCCGAAACAGATATTATTTGATTGCTCTCTGCATTAAACTTCACACCCCAAACCTGAAAACAAAGGAGAACACATTATTATAATCTGTTGTGCATGACATCACATCAAACAGTGCTGTAGTAGACTAGTGAAGGCCTGATGGATGATGAATGCTTCATTGGCTCTTATCATCAGGGGGTAATGTTGTAAGCATCATAAGTCATCTATCTATAGTATGTTGTATTGTAAGCAAGCAAGGTGGGTATTAAATTCATTAAAAATATATAAATGCCTTGTATTACGAAATTAATGAGTGTATGACTAAGTGTTATACTTAAAATATATAGCAGCAGTGGATGGGCCACAATAAAACAAGGGAATGTGGAATTGTGGATGGTCATTATAACAATACATGTAGAAATCTGTTTAAAGATAAATAAAGATTAGTAGGTACCTGATCCGTATGCTCTTTGAAGACATGCTGACATTCCATGGTGTCTAGATCCCAAATTCTGACAGTCCTGTCAGCACTGCTTGAGACAAACCTCTTGCCATCTGGTGAAAATGCTACTGAAAGGACCCAAGACGCGTGGCCTGATAGGGTACCAGCTAAGTTTGCCTGCACTCTGAAATAATATAATTTAAATAAATAACATACAGGTTTAATAGGTGGTGTAATAATAATTCATTTATTTTAGGCAACATTAGTCTAGTGAGGGATAATAAGGGCTATTAGAGCTTACTTAACACTTCACTTCTTTTCTAATTGCACTTTTACATCCCAAATTCTGGGTGAATGTGGGCTTAGTAAAAGAGCAGACCAAATCAAATTGTAGAGAATTTAAAGAGAGCAAAACTCAGGTTCTCCTTATTTCATAAACTTTGTAAAAGTGATACACTTATCATTCCCATTTTTATTCAGAGATCCAAGTTCCATCCAAACAAATATATCTCTATTTGTAGTTTCTTATGGTATCTTCATTGTGATTGTGCTTGTTTTTGTGATCAATAAACTTCTGTGTTAAGAAGTGGACTAGCATAAGCTGCTGACGATGATTTAACATCTACTAAACTAAAAGAACAACTTACACATCATAAAGCTTCATATGTCCATCATCAGATGCAGTCAGCAGTAGCTGTGAGTCAGGGGAGAAGCAAAGACTCCTGATAGGCATTGCATGGCCTTCTAATGTGTGGACCAGCTTTCCTAGAGCGACATCAAAAATATTGATAATGCCATCTAATGCCCCACTCGCGATGTACTTGCCATCTGGACTCTGAAAATTGACCATTTTATATTAACCCTCAATAATGCAATCTAGAAGTAATTATTATTATTGTTTATAATTTCAGCTTAATAATTTCTTTCTTATTGTCCCACTGCAGGGCAAAGCATTGCCTTTTTTCTAGCTTTCCCTGGAAATAATATTTCTAGAAGTAAAATATAAATATTATATTAATTTAGAAAATAATACTGGAAAATTCAAACAGCAAGGCACTCATATGAGGAATAATCAAATAACATGAAATCAATTAAGTTGAACAAGGACTGATGGTGATGTTAGGTAGTCAAATAATATTTTTTTATTGGAATATTAAAAACTTGGTAAAGACCTTTAAAGTTAATTAAAAAGATGTCTTACATAAGCCACACTGAGTAAGAATTTCCCTCTTGTATCCAAAGTTTGCTCTTGTTTCCCAGTCTCCACACTGAATATTAATATCTTTCCAGCATTGCTTCCCGATATCACATGTTTCCCATCAGGTGAGAAATCCAGTGTCCATACATCATTGAGACCAGCTTCAAATGACTTCAGTTTGTCACCAGTTGCAATGTCCCACAGAATGAGAGATGAATCTTGTGAACTGCTCGCAAGGGCTGAAAATAAATATTTTTTTCCCAATAGTAGGACAAAGTAGACTGGATAAAAATAGTGCCTAACAGTGGAAACATTTTCATGATTAGAAACCATTTATTATGAAATGTGCTTACTTTTTCCATCAGGACTCACAGCAACAGATATGACTCCAAGGGAATGCCCCTCCAACTGTTGCTTTACAATCAGTTTGCCATTACTTATTTGCCAGATCTTTATAATGTCATCCATTCCACCTGTGATTATGAAGTTTTCTGTAGTTTTTTCCGTTTCTTCTGTTGGATTTGCTTCTCTAAAACAAAGTAGTTCGTTTGATTCGAAGGGACTGGCTAAAGTAGGCCAGACAGTAGGTAAAGTATGTACTCACAGGTTATTTTCTTCAATATTTTCACCCTCAGGTTCCTTGGTTTTCTCAGTCGTAATTTGGCTCCATCCGCAACACCAAATTGAATCATCGTGTGCATTTTCTAGCCTGGATTGTAAGTAATACTGAAACAAACGAGTTATTAGGCAGTTTTACGGTTTTAGCTGCCGGTTTTTAATAAAAAGTTAAAACTTACGAACCAGAGTTGTTATAGACATTTTGAAAGTGTTTTCCCACACCTATTTACTTAGTTTTGTACACAGGAAAATCAGAAATTATCAAGAAATTTATTAAAAACCGATGCACAGCAAACAGAAAATATTGTTGCTTTTGCTTTTCATTTCAACTTCTTGCTAGATGGCTGCAAAGGAAAGAGAATCAGTGTTGCCAATGAAAATTTTTAGGCGGCCGTGTATATTAGGTAAAAAAGCCGTGTTTCTATGGAAAAATATCATCGGTGGGCCGTGTCATTGCTTTAAAAAAAAATGTAAATAACGTTTAATTAATGATAATTAAACGTTTTTAACATTAAAAACCTTAAAAATGCGCCATTTGGCTAATGTTGTTTTTTTTCTATTTGTTTGAAGAAATAACAACAAATAATTATTTTGAATAGCTTTAATTTTTATTTAAACTTATTATTCACGGTATAAATCTCGAATACTTTCTATAAACTCTTCTTCGTTCTTATTCAAGAAATATTTTTGCTTGTCTTTAATTTTTTGGTACATTGAGGTGGTGGGTTCAAAAGTTCTGCAATCATTTTTGCTGTTGTTACTTTTAATGCATTCTTTTGTCAAGAGAAGTCCGCTAATAGTTGAAGTAAATAATTTGTTCCTCTTCTTTGTTTTTATATTGTTCACGTGACTGAAAATTCGTTCACAATCACTGTTCGAATGGGGCAATGATAAAACACTTAGTGCAAATTTGAGAAGTGAGTAATTTCGCGCATCGGAGTTAATCAATTACCGTAGAATTTGCGAATAGCCGTAGAATCTGCTACGGCTACAGGGGTGCAGCCGTAGGCCGTGCATTTTGTGATATTTTGGCCTGAAAGCCGTAGAACACGGTAATTGCCGTAGCATTGGCAACACTGAAGAGAATACAATAACTACGGATGGCTGTTGTGTTATGTTATGTGAATGTGACAGTTGAGAATAAAATTTGGCAAATAGTGACACACAACCACAGACAGAAAACTTTACGATTTAGAGGAGTTACCCCACTGAGAACCCGTTTCTCTTCTCAGAGGGTCACCCCTAAGCCGTACTCCCCTAAAAACCATTTATTTTCTGATTTTATTCTATGAAATCAGATTAAAATAATAATTCTCGTGACAGCAATGCTGCCACGTAATTTAGAATACTTTTATAACGTTACGCACGTTATCAGCGTTATTACGGTAATTTTAGCGTGAAAAGGTTATTGTTCACGCTAAAAATTGTACCTTTCACGCGTTATTCAATAATAGCGTGGTATCCTTGCAGGATGTGCATTGAGCGAAAGCTGATTCCTCGAAGCTAGAATTCCACGTTGCCACCGCGTATTCGATTTAAATACGCACGCTAGGCGCAAACAAGGCAGAACAGAAAAGTTCCGGAACAGACCCGGAGCAGGTATCATTCTGTTGTTGCCCTGGTGCAAATTGAACGAAGGTGCGTGGCGCCGCCGCGCCGTCATTTACCTATAAATCCCATAGTGAAAAGCCAGCATGGTTACGTTTATTAGGATTATTTATTATCCACTAAATTTACCGTTAACATGAAGGTCACCCTAATTAAAATTATAAATATAAAAATACTTTACAAAAAATTAATTAAAAGTATTTTTTTTACACGCTAATGCGTGTCAGACAAGCTATGAGTCGAGTTAAATTACCTGTCTTTCACGAATTTTTCTATCTAATATTGTTTACTTTATTTTTTTAGCGATGACGCTAACACTAACACCCCATAAAGATAGAAAGTGCTCTTGCAGTATAAAATCTTGCATTCTTTCATTCACTCATTCATTCATCCTTGCGTTGCGTTGCGTAGTAAGTGAGTGAGTCGGGTAAAGAAGTAAAATAAAGAAAGATGGCGGTCATCACTATGGCGATTTGGTTTCGCCATCCGATGTGATTTTGGGAGGAATTGAAATGTTGGCTGATCTACATGAGATAAATAAAATACGTGCCAGCAAAAGCTGACCAGCCTATTAGTAGTTTCATTTCTTGTTTTTTGTTTCGCTTTGACACATTCACTGCTGTGAAACACACAATGGCAGTTTCGAAATCAACAAACACGTACAATCGTCAGAATTGGGAAGATGCGGTAAGTTTTTGCTCACGTTTATTGTCAAATCTGAAATAATATGCAATAAGCCGTCCTTTCAATGTGTATTCGTTTATTTCAGGACTTTCCAATTCTGTGTCAAACCTGCCTTGGAGATAACCCCTACATTCGAATGGTGAGATCCTGGTCCAACAACTGAATGATGTTTGTACTTTAACTCAATTGCTTACATTTATTCTCAATTGCTTTTCAGACCAAAGAGAAATATGGCAAAGAGTGTAAAATATGCTGCAGGCCCTTCACCGTCTTCCGCTGGTGCCCAGGCGCAAGGATGCGCTTCAAAAAGACCGAAATTTGTCAGACTTGCTCCAAACTTAAAAATGTTTGCCAAACATGCCTTCTAGACCTTGAGTATGGGCTGCCCATACAAGTAAGGGATGCCGCTCTCAAGGTGCAAGATGATCTACCTCGTAATGAAGTGAATAAAGAATATTATATCCAGAATTTAGATAATCAGATGTCTAAAAATGATCCGGCTCAACCTAGCAACTCTGCTTTGAAATCTAAAGGAAGCTCTGACTTGTTGCTTCGATTAGCTAGAACTGCTCCCTATTACAAACGAAACAGACCTCATGTTTGTTCATTCTGGGTGAAAGGAGAGTGTAGGAGAGGGGAAGAGTGTCCATATCGGCACGAGAAGCCTACTGACCCTGATGATCCATTGGCAGATCAGAACATCAAGGACAGATACTACGGTGTCAATGACCCTGTAGCGGACAAGTTGATGCGTCGCGCGGCCGCCATGCCAGCTTTGCCGCCACCTGAAGATAGGACTGTGACCACACTGTATATTGGCAATTTGGCTGAGGAGTGCACAGAAGAAGAATTGAGGGGTCACTTTTATCAATATGGAGAAATAAGGTTTGTACAAAATTGTATTTTGGTATGACTAGAAGTCAACTTTATGTCAAATGATTAAACAGACTAACTTAAAAATCACTTAATTGTTGTGTATTTTTTATAATAATATAAAGCTGAATATGAGTTGAATAATCAATAGGGAATCCCTATTGATCGTTCAATTCAAATAACTGACAATTATACCTGAAACTCAAGGTCTAACATGAGAATTTGAGTTGTTTTTGTGGTTACTTTACAAACATTTTAAATCAAACTTTAAATCATAATTTGTTCTGTGCTGTAACTGAGCTTGATCAATAAATGTTTCTCTATCTATCTTTCTAATCTTGGCTAGAGCTCATCACTCCATAATTATGGGTCTACATATATCTGGACACAATTATTTTATACTTATAATTTATTTCTCTAATTTCTAGAACTTTAACATTAGTGCCGCGAGCCCAATGTGCCTTCGTACAATACACAACCCGTAGCGCTGCGGAACACGCGGCGGAGAAATCCTTCAATCGACTGGTGCTTGGAGGCAAGAGGCTCACCATAAAGTGGGGTAAATCACAAGGTATGGTACAATGAATATGAAACCACAATAATAATCGTAAATCACAATAATAAAGACAAATCTTAGGCAAGTTATTATAGTTATTCACAATGCATTTATATGCATCTCTCAGTATAATGCTATTTGTAATTGAGTTCACAACTTTTTAGGGTTCCATACACAAAGGAAAGGGACCCCCTTTCCCCCTTTGTGTTAAAACTGAACTATTCGTTTTCTACTTATCTTACACCATCATTGTCCATGAACCCATGTTATATAATACATAAATGATATATAAATCTCTCGTTGGCAATTTCTATAAAAAATGGGGTTTCTGCTGATTAAATAGTAAAGGACATGAGGCAAAGGTAATGGCAACTGGAGTAATGGAGTCAAATAAAAAAAAAGTAATAAATATAATGAGGTTAAATTAAAAAAGATAAAATAATGAGGTTCCGTGGGCGCCCGTGCGACCCTTTTCAGCCATTCAAGCGATATTATTATGGCCGTCGGCGGCTGCTAGTCAGTGCTGAGCTTATTTTTCATAACTGTTTACAGGTCGGCAAGGTTTCAATGAAAAGAACGAGTCTCTACCGATGCTGGAGCCTGTCCCCGGCCTCCCAGGGACGTTGCCCCCGCCGCCTGCTTACTTGCACCCATTCCCGCCGCAGGTAATAATATTTTTACATTTATTAACTCAACTATTTATCTATATACAGATGAACCTTTTAAATGTTTATTCTGATTGTCATCCATTCTGTTACTACTTCACTTAAGTACTATTTTAGTGGTAACTGTTAAAGTATTTGTTTTCTCTAGTTCATTGATAAAATTTCTTCCGGTTATTGGTAGCTTGTTTATTTCCGAGTGCTATATACTTCGTTTTCTTAGTAGAATATGGCAAGAAATAATTTACATGAATAAAAATTGACTGAAGTTTGAAACTTACTTGAAGACTAAATTACTCTACACTATCATGGCCTTTCTGGCGTATAACTTAACCAGCGTTTGCCCGCATTAAGTGCCAGCTGAAAAATCAGCATTATGCAGCATGCTTTTAATTAAACAATAAATTTTCAGATGCCGCCGCCACCCAACCGGCCGAACGACTTCTTCAATCTACACCACTACCCAGGCCCCCCCGGGCCGTGGGGTCCTTGGGGCCCGCCGGGGGTCGCGCCGCCCGTGCCGCCGCCCCCAGCGCCCATGGGCCTACACTACCCGAGTCAGGACCCGAGCCGTCTGGGCGCTCACGCTCATTCGCAGCCCCCACAGACTTGAATGTGTTCTATTTACAATATATTATTTTAAGTGATTATAATAAATCGACTTACTTTTATGTATGAATTTTGTTTTATTTTATCCCCAAGCTTAAGTGATGCTGGTTTTTTCCTTTTTGGCTATCAGGAAAATTATAAATAAATTATGCTGGACAATCCACACAGCATCATCTAGACTGAAGCTAAGCAGAGCTTGTGTTATATGAGGGTACTTGACGACTGATATAGATTATATATTACATACATTGATTTCTTACTATGTAAGAACACCCGGAACAAATATTTGTCCCAAGGGCGGAACCGAACCCGCGCCTCAAAATTATTTACCTACCTAGTTTGGCCCTGAGGCAACACCCAACCCGTCGCTAGCACTCTATTTTAAGTTGCTGCTTATGCTTCGTGGTGTAAAGACTTCAAGCCTTTCCTTACATTACTTTAGGCATGTATGTATTATATTATCTGTGCTTTAGGTCTTGGTTCTGCCAGCATTCAGTAAAGTAAGTAAATAATTGAGTAAAATAGTAAGCAGAGTTCTGCATAATGGTCAAGAGACAGAGACTAAAGCCTTTAGACATATCTCATTAACTTGACCAAAGCTTGACCATACCATAAATAACTACGTTTAGTAAAGGGGATTAGCAGGAGCCTGAATGGAGTAAAAGCAAATGACTATCTTATCTGGTTCTCTATGGGGAAGCACTCTGGTTACTTTTTATCCACGATAAACAAGTATCCACGCGACCGAAGCGCTATCTATGCTAATCGATACCATGTCCAGTATCTGTACCAGCAACTAAAATGAGAATTGAGAATAAAACAACCATTCTGAAACTATATTTATTATTATTAATCGTAAGTTTATAACATGACTTAACCGTTACAAAACAGTTTAAACGTTTAAATAATCTACGTGCCTTCACTTACCAATCTGGGTAAGGACGGTATGTTAAATAATTTACATTAAACTAGGCCCAGATACTAACTGAATGTACCTTGTTTGGAACAATAAAGTCCATTCCATACACATTCGCATAGTCAAAAGAAAAGAAGAACTAAGGGTTCACGGCAAGCGGCTCCCCGTTTCCGTAGAAGGTTTTTTTGCGGACTATACCTAAATGGTGCAAACGGGATACGCGAGTGTGTATGGGGTATAATGTAGTAATGTTAAGCATTCCAGATTTTAGTAGATTTTCTCAAAGCTGTTTAGGGCCTCTTAAAACAAATAAAGTGGCTTTTACACTAAGCAAAGCTAGTCCATTTTAGCTGTAGATAGCATTATTAAAATTTGCTTTTTGCTCACCACTTTACTTGGATAAAAGGCCCTTAGTCAATTGACTAGTAGTTATAATATCTTATGCTAGTTCCATACAAGTAACAAAGTCTTGTGCAATCTAATCCAAAACAGGGCAAGAGGGAGTCACACCACATGGTCCAAATACATTAAAACTTACATCAAGAATTACATTGATTAGATCCAATCATAAGAATTGAAAAGGTTAGATAAATGTGTGTCCTAAAAAGCTGAACTATAATGATTAATTATAAGTAATAGTTAACGTTCATTTGCCGCGTTTATTTACCAATTTTTCCCGACGTTTCAACAAGTTTACAGACTGTCGTGATTACGGGATGATAGTCGTACCCGTTAAAATAGTACTGATAATTATGTGTTCAGATCGCTTTAGTTTAAAAATAATATAATGATTATACATACATATTCAATATTCAAAATGTTGTGCCCTAGTCTAAGAAAGTTTATCTTTCTAAAACTGCAACAGTCAATGTAGCAGTTTTAGTAAGATAAACTTTCTCAGACTTCCAAAGCAAAAATTTCATTTTTACCGAAAATAATTTTGGAATGTTTCGAAAAATAAAATTTATATTTGGACCTGTTATTTTCGTCAAGAGACTTCCTGAATTCAAAGAATAGTGTGTAGATTAAAATAGGTAATCTAAATAGCTAGCATAAACTAAATTATTTATTTATTTTTTAATTTACTACATTAAAAATGCGCCAGGTTTAGTAAGTACTGTATCATGATAACTAGAAGGATTTATCCCTGCTTAATTTATTTATTGATTGGTTCTTGAGACCTAAAATGATATACTTAACCATAAGAAAGTGGACCTGTCAGACAAATTATAAATAATTATGAATGTAAATTCTATTAGTAAATAAACACAGTTACAAAGGATATAAGATAAATATATAGGTTATTATCACACAGCCATATGTTTTGGCTGTCACCTAATTTTATAACAGACAACTGCAAAGAAAAATCTCAGATTCTTTAATTTAAAATGTTCAAACTTAACATTCCAAGGCCCCTGCTGATTTTAGAAAAATGAAACGTGTAACAATACATTTAAATTTTTACGCAAATTTAGACTTTACCGACCTCTGAATACACACATACAATAAATATTATTAAGGACAGAGTTATATAACCAAGCCACCCCAAATGCGACATACAATAGAAGCCTTAGCTTATTTACTCAATAATACATGATATGAAAACATTGACAATTAATAAATACAAGGCGAATAAATTCTTAGAGGCTGAAATTCTACGTTCTAAATGAAGAATGCGTCAAATTGTTTTTATTTAGGATAACTTTTCGGACTCTTTGTTCATAATATTTTAAAATTATAAGTACTTATAAATTTGTTGAAGTTTCCTTTCATTTATAAAGTATTGTGAGTTTAGTTTATAGAATATTTTTTAATGGTAATTTAGTTTAGATGCAGTTTAAATAATCTGAAAAGCTCTTTTTATAATCTCGTTACATTGCATGCATTCGTGACGTCACATTGCAGACCGTTTGCTCTATCCTAGTATTCCCTGGAACAAAAACATTTTTTAGCTTACATTCTCACTAGAAGCATCAAGTACAGTGGCATAGTTTAAACATTTTTTCTGGGCTGGTATGAAGAAAGCTTACCCCGTAAGGAAACTGAAATGCATCTCAGATATAAGCACGAGACTTGAGTGACGAAGTATTGATAGATTTTCATTGAAAACTGTCAAAAAATCGCGCATCTCAGATTTAGGCTAGGCGTATGTTGGGACGCAGGCGACGCAGATCCACGCAGCGCAGGGCAGAGCAGATTTTGTAATGCATGAAAGTACCGTACCGAGTGCTCCATACGTTGCGGCGCAGGCACGTGCGACGCAGATATGTGTCTGCCCTGCTCTGCGCCTCGATGTAGTGCCGGCACAGATTCCTGCGCCACGCGTGCGAGTGTTTTTTACGTTAAAATACATGATTTTGTTGCAATGACAGAACATTTAATAAAATTAGTTCGTTGTGAACCTGCTGTTCGTTCCGATTATGAAATTCACAGCACCGTGTGAATTTCATAGTCGGAATCTGACTCTGAATTCATTTTCAATTCGAACACGTCTATTCTTTGTACCAGCTAGAACGCGAATGCGTGCGTATGTTAACTGCGTCACAGCATACGCTCATGGACTATGTCTGTCTCGCCTGCCCTGCGCTGCGTCACCTGCATCTTAGTATACGCCTAGCCTTCAGCTCGTCTCAACTTAAATCTGAGATGCGTCTGGCAGAAAAGGGGCAAACCAGACACATATTGTCAAATAAAAGAAGTCAAGTGAAGTATTCGGGCGTTATTAGTTTAGTATATATTAGTACAGGCGTTAAAATTATGGCTATCCTTATCATTTGCAAAAAGGCAGGCATGTGGTTTCTATGGCTAGCTTCACAGTTTTTAATTTTAATCGTCCTGTACCCTACATAGTGATAATTAGTTCCAAACATTAATCCATTATAATAATACTGTCATGATGAAATAAACTATATAAATATGTATATAGTGCGTGCGGTGATTTTTGCACGGAGATATTGATAAAATGGCTTGACATGCGTCTCCATCCTGTAATTTCTTTTATTAAACGAAAAATGCTAAAAATTTTTATTCAAACAAAAGTTATTTATAACGGGATATTTACCATGATTAGATTTTTTTAAACTGAAATGTGTTTGTATTACTGTGGGTTTTTTATAATGTACCGAAATATTGGAATACTCAATAATCTAACAATATTAACATTGTTATGGTGAATAGATCAGAACTCTAATTCCAGTACTTACATTCATTGGGGCTAATTAATGCTGTGAATTGTCAAGCATTATTATTATTTCACATAATTTATGTGAAATGCAACATTATCTAGCTCCAAGCTAAGCAGGGATTGTGTTATGAGTACTAGATAAATACAATACATAATATAGATATAGCTTAGATACAATTAAGTGCTGATCTATATACCTCAATCCACGCCTAGTAACGATTCGCGTTCGCAATCCGCGCGTTATCAGAGCTCTTATTCCACTAAATTAATCGTAATTTAGATCTATTTACCTCTTTCCACGCCTAGTAACGATTCGCGTTCGCAATCTGCGCGTTGACAGCTGCGGCGGCGGCGCTCGACGCGGCAGTTTGCACGTGCTGGTTGCGTAGTATTTCCGTCGTGAACTCCGCCTGCGCTTTAGCCATGGACGCGCCGGTTGATCTGTAGATACGATGCACCTGGGGACCGATATAATGTTTAAACTTAATATTACGAGGCCAAATTATACATATAACTGAATAATTTGGCGTCTTTCAAAAAACTATAAACCGACTTCAAATTCCTAAATAATGAAAATGGGTTTCAAACATAGTTGTAAAAAGAATAATCGAGATAGGTTGGCATGATATTGAGTTATTCGTCCATTTGTCGCACACAAACTTAATGAAATGGGACCACACGGGAAGCACCAGCTTAACAATCTGTAGTTGAAAGTGCCATAAACTTCTATCATGTGCATGAGCTCTTAAATAGTTTGAAGGTTTATGTGATAGAGGTGGTGAACTATCTGCATATTTTGTTGTTTTCATGGTAGACATGAAAAAATCTTGCAATCTATTGCAAGATTTAAAAAAAAATACAGTTTGAATAAACATTTTAGGGGCTGTAGGTACCAGTGCAAGCTGAAGTGGCAGTGGGCCGGCCATATTTCGCGAAGAACCGACGGCCGCTGGGGCAAACGTGTTCTTGAGTGGAGACCACGATTCGGTAAACGTAGTGTAGGACGCCCTCCGACCAGGTGGGATGACGATTTGCGAAAGACTGCAGGTAGATGCTGGATGCGGCAAGCTGAAGACAGGGCGCAATGGCGCTCATTGGGGGAGGCCTATGTCCAGCAGTGGACTGATATAGGCTGATGATGATGATGATGATGAGGTACCAGTGGATCCGACTGGCACAAGACCGCCAGGGGTGAAGAGATAAGGATATTTGATAATTTTGTGAAACATAATAAAACCTAATATTATTCACCTTAGCCATAAGCAAGACATCAGCGACCACGCAAGTGATGAATCCGATTGTGATGAGCAGCGTTATTATCCCGACCGCGATGCTGGTTTTAAATGCACTGATGCTGGTTATCAGACCGCTGAAAGAAAGAAAGAAAATTGCATTCATTTAAAGTTACAAAAATAAAATAACAAAGTTGTTACATAGTAGGCTAAAGGTATGTAACAGACCTAGCCAGCATATAGGCTTGCTAATCCTCATCATCATAGCCCAGAAACGTCCACAGCTAGTTATGACTAGCCTTCCGATACGACGACGACATAAATATGTATGTAACGATCTTTAGGTCCGCCTCCAATAATTGATTCCCTGCGACCGCTACAATGGCGTCATTCATAGAGTATTTGAACGATAAAAAGTTTTCCCAATGTAATTTAAACCATAGAAATCTTGTTCATTGAAAACCTTGCAACGAAAAGGCCAATTACATATTTTTTGCAAGTTCAATAAAAACAATAATATATTGCGCTGGTTATAAATAAATAAATAATTCTGGACAATTCACACAGCATTATCTAGCCCCATGGTAAGCAGAGCTTGTGTTATGGGTACTAGATAACTGATAAACATAATACAATACATTACATAGATAGATATTTTTTATTATACATAGAAAACGACCAGAACACCCGGAACAATTATCTGCAGATCATGCACACAATTGTTCCGAGGTTATGTTTATGAGCTAACATGTGTATCAATTCAATCATCAGAGTAACACGTAATCGAACTAGCCCGATAACTCATTGTTTTTGTTTGTTATATTACAGTCGATTTGTTGATATAAGTACTCCTCACGTAGCGGCGGTGAAGAGTTTCTGCTTCTAAACATCTACTATTTATATGGGAAGTTGGAGACATGCTTTTAATATAAAGTTTATGAAGTCTCTCTCTTCTTCACATCTTCATGTGAAGTGGTATATGCTCGGCCGTAGACAACGCCAACGCAATGCAAAACTAATGAACGAATCAGGGGAGACCCGATGAATCATTCAATATCTTGAGGCAGTTGGTCCCATAAACAATAGTTATGGAACCAACACTGTTAATGTTCAGGGCCAAATAGAATATTATTTATTTATATTTTAAAGAAAATAATGTCTACTAATCTTACCACGAGCCCCCACCGCTGAATCCAATAGACTGCACCAAAGTTATGATGATTTGGAAGAGGAATATAAAGAAGAAGACCATGAAATTAAATGAGGAGTCGCTTCTGAACGCCTTGTAGATAGGCCGGTACCAACAGAGGAAACTGAAGGGAGTGAGCAGTGCGAAGTATAGGATTGAAAGTCCAAAGGTTTCCACTCCATTGCCGGAAAACATTAGAGACATCCCTCCGAATATGTTCAGGGCCAGGATTAGGGCGTAGACTGAAAAGAGAAAATATAGTTAGTCAATCCTACTCCAAGCTGAAAGCAAGATAAGGCAAAAATATTGTAATCTGACATAAATAATTAGGCATTTTTTTACAAGGGAGAGGGCGTGAGAATCTACGGACTTTTGTTCGCTACTAGCTTCTGTTGTAAAATAAATTTATTTAGTTGTCTCATGTTGTTAACACCAGAAAAAATAGGATGAATTATATTGATCTGCAATACCATGATTAACAACTCGGAGTACTTTATGAGATGGGGACTGAAGCCCTTGTGTACGACAGTGGTCGCTATCACCGTGTGCGTCAGGCAGTCAAAGCCCTAAACGATTTTACCATTTCTATTTTGAATGGATTTTTAATTCAAATTTTAAGTGGGGGAACTGAGATTTGCACTGACATCTTGCATGGGAGTGTATTGTACATTATTCCTCTGACTAAACATGCCCTTACCAGCCCAATTCCTTGAACAATGGGAGGGTACTAGAGGCTTTATCCAACACTGTTTGCTAACAGCCTACACTTAAGTCCCATATTTATTTGGGAAAAAATCTGTTTACTGTTGGAGGTTTCTATGGAAAGTTCCGCCTCTTTTCTAGCTAGTTTTTATTAATGCTACTTACACATCCACAAGTGGTAGAGATGACGCACGATCCTCTGGAACTCTAGCGGTATATCCACATTGATGTCCTGGTAGAAGCATGGCTGTACTGGACAGAACGCCGGCAGTGGAGGCCAGTTGTTCCGCCGCCCGGCTGAGCCAGCGCGAAGTTCTGCCTCTCTTCTGGCAAGCTCTTCCGCTTTTCTTTCTAACTCTTCTTGCCGCCTCTGGAGGTCGTATTCAGATAGCATTGTTTAGAACAGGGCACTTTGATTAATTGTAAATGTGAAGACAATCAAATCTTTATAAAACTTTGGATTTTAGAGAGTTCTAGGTTTTATGTGCGCATTGTGCACAACATTTGTACAAATATGACGTTACTTTTAGCATAATATATGAAGAAGCATGAAGGAAGTTAATTTTAAGTGAGAAAATATAAAAAAAATATAGTTGAGTGTTCTATAACTACAGGTGGTGGTAGTGGTAAGTCTAATAACTATGTTATAATTATAATATTGATGTTTATCTAAATTTAGAAAATGGATAGTAAATGTTCAGGCTAATATTTAATAAATGATAACTAAAACATGACAAGTATGACATTCCATTTATCAAAGAATATAAATGAAAATAAAGTTTCACTTATTCAGTTAAATTCAACTTTTCACACACTAAAAAAGCACAAAGAAGATAAACTCCACCAGTGTCTAGATACAAAGAGAACTGTTCAGAAATGGGCGATTACCAGTCGTAATCTCTGAGAGGAAATTGAACCCACGCTTATTATGTGTAGAGCTCGGTATAAGGTAATAAGTTTAATATGATAAGTGCTAGTACAATCAAGGCGGCTTTAGAAGCCCCTTGAATTTGTCGCGGTTGCTCAGCCAAAGGCATATAATAGGCATACAATGCCTTTTGCTAATAAATTCACGATGTTCCTACATTTTCATGATGATTATATGACTGTAAGTTATTTAAAATAAGTAGCTATTTATGGGCTAGCATTTAACAGATAATGAATTTAATGAGTAGCACTGAGGGAAGGCATTGAGTACTGGCTTGTCATGAACCCTATTAATCCAATATCCTACCAATATTATAAAGAAGAGAGAATGTGAAATGTGAATTTTGTTTTGTTACCTACAATCTCTAATATACTGAACCAATCAAGATGAAATTTGTCATACATTTAGAACATAGCCCATGTTACAAAATAGGTTAGGTTAGGTTTAGGAGGAACTTATTATACCTAGAATAAGAGTGTGAAACCACAGGCAGAATCTAGTAAAATTATAAATTAGATTTACTGAAACTATCTACATGAAATAAGTTGTTGGATCTTGTTTACCTTTAGCTCCTGTTGTGCATTTGTGGAAAAGCAAAAATGTGCATTAATGTTTAAAATAGCTATTGCAACTTACGCCACTCGAAACACAAACTCAGACTCACATAAAGAGTTCATCTTATGAGCATGCTGGGCAATTACAAAATTTATCTGATAAGCATATTGGGCAATTGCTGCCCAGAATACTAACACAGACAAACCATATAGTAAGAACTGAGTGGTTTGAATTGGTATAAGCCATAGTTATTTTGTGTAAATAGCACTACATTGTAGATTTTCAGTCCATTATTCAGAACAGATTTATGTCGTTTTATAAATGTAAACAATAACAGGTAATTAAATGAGAGCACAGCCCCCTCATTAATACAATAGTCTGATAAGAATAATGGAAGAATAATGTCAATTTTAATAATACAGGTTTAAGGGTTAGTGGCTTAAGTTAGTAACTAATAGTGATGTGCAAGTGTTCTTCAAAGAGATTATTATGCAATTACATTTTAAATGTTTTTGACAGAATCTATTATACATTAAACCGGTAAACTTGAAGCTGCTAATTTCCCTATGATCTTATATAGAACACCAGCCTCAATTATTTATACAAAAATCTGTTAATAAGAACAAAATTATCACAGAATAATAATTTAAAGGTCATCATAACCCCAAGTTAGCTATTTGACTCATCATAGAGGATCCTTGATAGCTTATCTAACAGATTATAAACAAAATGACACATTGTGTTAAACCTGCCATGATAAAATTGTATGCTGATAAACAACAACTTTGGAGGTACATACAGTTAAAAATTATGTACAAGATATTTTAAGTCTGCCTATTAATTGAATAACTGTAAAATTGACATAGTTATGGGAAAATGTTCCAACCCACCAGTCACCATTCGTGGGTTGGAACATTTTCATATATCTACGACCAAACAGGAACAGGTATATAATCATGTACCAGTTTTTCTTTACATTGATAGGTATATTATACCAATCAGAAAATAATTAGAGAGCTAATGACTTTGCTTACCGGTTTTGTTTTGACAATCAAAGGCTTTTTTCTTTTCAGAAATGTAATATAAATTGCAAAAGAAAGATGATATTGTTTTAGTCAGAATAGAGATAAATTCAAGACCTTTATCAAGTAAAGGAATGAAGGAGTAGATTAGATTTAACACAAACTTCCCCAAACAAGTTTTTGAACCTTCAGTAGACGTTCCAAATTCTAGAAACTTCAGAGGCCTTCAGTAAATGCTCAGATTTAAATAATAATAGCTAATGAAAGCAGTAGATATTGTCTTTACCTGGAAATCTGCAGTAGTAAAGTTGGGAGGTGCGGCTGGTTGCTGAGAAGGAGGGGATTGCCTATTGTACTGGCCGCTCGCTGGTGGGGATACCGCTTGCATGATTGCTGGCTGTGATGGCTGCTGTTGAGGCTGTTTAAGAGGTATATTTATGCTTTGAGATTTATGTTAGATGCAACTGATATACCTACTAATAAACTTCAGAAAACAAAATTTTGTTTTATGACTCCGAGCACCCTCTATGCGTTTTTGATTTAATATCATAACAGGCTCGTTATAAACAAGTATAAACCTATAGATATCATCATCACGCCGTTGCATTCTTTCAACATCACAAGAATCCCACTAATGACTAATAAACTTTACCGTAGCTTGATTTGCATTTTGTTGTCCATCGAAGGGATTGTAGTCGTCTAGACCTTGTGTAGCATTATTTGTACTTCTAGCCACTTGCTGAACCGCTGGATCCTAGAAAAAGCACCTTATTTAGCCGGAGAATGATGATCACAAGAAATTTACATACACGACCTGCCTATACGTACAGCGAACGGATTGTCTAACGCAGGGTCACTGAATGGATTGTCTTCAAATTTAGGCATATTTTCACTATTTCAGCGCCAGTTTATCGTTAAATATGCACAAAAATCACATAGAAAAGCAATATTTTACAGCTTTTCTGTAAAACGCAACATCAATCAACGAATGACAGCTAAGCTAAGGGATGATGACGAAATTGACAGTTTTTTGTTTGACAGTTGTGATCAGTGTTGCAAGCAAATCCAAATGTTTTCAACTGACACGTACAATCTCTCCGGAAAGCGCCTATCTACGAAACATTTTTCAAGCAGAGGCTGTGGGTGGATCGGAACCGTCGCATTTTAACGCAAATAACACGTGAAAAGGTGTTATCCGCGCTAAAATTAGCGTCACAACGCTGATAAAGCGCGTTACGTTAAGACTAAGTATTAAATAGCGTGGTAACCCCGAACACAGTAAAAAATGCCCTACCTATGGAACCTAAAAAAAGACATTTTTGTGGATCAGCTCCCCGAAAATGTCTTTTTTGGTTCCATTTTTTACTGTGATGCAGGGGCATTTTTTACTGTGATGAAGCATAAAAAAGTATAGGCATAAAAAAGTTATGAAGAGAAGAACAACAAAATAACAGCGAGTGGAGCGAGCCAGCGTTATTTATGTTCGAGTTAAGTGCGGCGCGCCACGGCGCGGCGGCAACGCGACGACGACCCACGAAGGTCACTTCAAATAATTATGTTGTCGTTGTCGGTTGGTCCTATGGTTATTTCGTCCCGACGACCGACGACGGCGACGGTCTATTCGGGTACCAAGCTCCGACGTGCCATCTTGGCACCCCTTGGCTTCAAATAAGAACCCTAGAGTAGAGCAGAGAGAATGAAAGTGCCAGGCATGAAGCAATGGGTGGCAAAATAGCCCGCCTTTCGGAGGCTTCCTTCCGCCCCTTCGTGGAGTATGTGGTGTATTTTTTCCTAAAGGTCAGATAGAAAATCAGTAAGGCAGACAGAAAATATCTGTCAGCGGTCGGCGGGCTGTATCTCGAGAACTGAGAAGCGTAAGAGGTGGACAGTTGGAATTTTCACAGAGTGTGTCTTTTCTCTCTACCTAGACTACCTACATTACATACTTAAGTAGTCTAGGTAGACGGTAGACAACAATCAACTGTAATTGAAATACCTACGTAATAAGAAAATTAAAAGTATACAACATATTAACTCTAGTTTTTTATTTATTTCATTGGGTGTTCCTCAGGGCAGCATCCTAGGTTAATTTTTATTTTTAACTAGCTGCGCCCCACGGTTTCGCCGCGCCGCGCCCCCGTGGAAATCTATTTATCAAATTGTTTAAATAGTAAAAAAATAATTCTATGTCCATCTCCTGATTCTAAGCTACCTCCCCACCAATTTTCAGTCAAATTGGTTCAGCCGTTCTTGAGTTATAAATAGTGTTACTATCACGTCTATCACGACTTTCTTTTATTATATAATACATTTATATTAATTTATTCGCGGTATATAATAAACACATATCAGTCACCGAATGGTGGCCGAGGGATATGCGGCGGGGCGTCAAAGCAGACCACCTGCCCGATGATGGTCAGATGACATTGTGGGGGTGTAGGGAAGCAGTGGATCCGACTGGCACAAGACCGCCAGCCAAAAATGAACCTAGGATGCTGCCCTGAGGAACACCCAATGAAATAAATAAAAAACTAGAGTTAATATGTTGTATACTTTTAATTTTCTTATTACGTAGGTATTTCAATTACAGTTGATTGTTGTCTACCGTCTACCTAGACTACTTAAGTATGTAATGTAGGTAGTCTAGGTAGAGAGAAAAGACACACTCTGTGAAAATTCCAACTGTCCACCTCTTACGCTTCTCAGTTCTCGAGATACAGCCCGCCGACCGCTGACAGATATTTTCTGTCTGCCTTACTGATTTTCTATCTGACCTTTAGGAAAAAATACACCACATACTCCACGAAGGGGCGGAAGGAAGCCTCCGAAAAGCGGGCTATTTTGCCACCCATTGCTTCATGCCTGGCACTTTCATTCTCTCTGCTCTACTCTAGGGTTCTTATTTGAAGCCAAGGGGTGCCAAGATGTGGCGAGATAAGGAAGAGTCCTATACTCAGCAGTGGGTGTTACCGGCTGATTAGATAGATATAATAAACCATATTTCGAAATAATTATTACCCTCGAGGATATAATAAATTATCTATGCATCCTAAATCTTAAACAGAACATCCTTTTAACAAAATTGTTAAGGTTTAAAAATTATAAAACATACTCAATAAATTTAAACATATCGAAAATTAAAGACAGCGTAGATTATATATTTTCTTGGAATAAAAATTATTAAATTCTCATTCCAAATTGAAGCGACCTTCGTGGACAAGGGCCTGCGTGGTATTTTTTCCCTAAAGGTTGGTATTATCATGCCAGAAAGAAAATGAAAGTTGTTTTGCAGTTGGCAGCCGCGAACAAGTGTCAGTTGATTGAATGATTCTGTCAAAGTAGGTAGCTGTTTACGTTTTGTAGATATTTTGCGATAGTTTTGCAAAACTTTTATTTTATCTTATTGTTTTTATGATAACGCTTTTGCAAAGACTCATTCATTGTGCTAATGGTTGTGTTCTTTTCGTTTATGTTAGCGAACCATGTCAGATGTCAAGAGGTGATTAGGTGTTTTGTGTTCTTAACGTGCGAGTGACAGTTTTTTATATTGTTTGGGATTGGGAGCGATAAACATAAACGGTGAGTACTTCCTCTGCTGTCTCTTCATTAATCTATCATCAAAGCAAAATTACGAACAAAGCTGTTACGTGGACTGCAAAATGCAATTTAAACAGGTCAGTCAAGGAACTGGTCTTGAGATGTTTTTGCTGCTAGCTTGCGTAATTGCAAATAGGTACGTGAAAATTATGGGCATCAGTTGGTGCAAGACCTGCCTATTGTTTGTGATACAAAGAGGTTGCCAGCTTCAGAGTGTTGGCTGAGAGCCTGGCTCGGTCCCAGCGAAAGTTGTTTGCTCTTGGAACAAGGAAGTAATATCAGCTTCTAATACTGGTCCAACCATAAATACACTCGTTCTTACTTTAATTTATTACAAGGTATGTGTGATAGGTATCAAATCTAAACTGGTTCAAGTCTACCGATGAAAGTAAAATTTGCAATTCTATTAAAATTAATTAGGTGTGCAAAATGTCTAAATGTAACTGCTTTCAATAATTTGCATTTAACATGCTAGACTACCAGAATAAATTTTATTATTTTTGACTGTATTCTGAGTAGTTCTATTCTAGTAGTCATTATTGATCGGGGACTTTTACATTGGTTAAGATCCCTGAGAAACTGTTTGATTTTACACTAAAGAATTGTATTCCTAGACATTAAAATCACATTATATAATTGCAATTATGGCTATTAAATTACATCTATAAAATCTTTACAGTCTATTATTTCTAGAAAGACTCCTATTAGAGTTTTGTGAAATAAAAATGAACATAATTAGATATTAAATGACTTTTATAAATTTAGTAGGTACCTAGTTCTATCATATTCTGGGAAGTAACTAATTGGTTAAACTTATTTCTGGGTCAAAGATCAAATCACAAGTTTAAAAGGTAATTGTAAATGAACAATGGTTTTGCACTTGGCCCAGAATAACCCAAGACTGAGGCAACTAACATTTATCATAGAGATATTTAAAAGCTTGAACATAAAATACTTGTTAACTTATTATAAGTGATTTAAAAACTTAGGAAAGTTGAGTGTCAAAGATTATCAAAACTAACCAAGATAAGACTTATTTGTATATTTGCAAACTGATAAAAACAGTGCCTTAATTATAGAGATATTTTAAAAGCTTGAACATAAAATTCTTATTTATGAGTGACTTAAAAACTTACTAAAGTTGAGTGTCAAAGATTATCCACAATACTCAAGATAAGACTTATTTGTATACATATTTGCAAACTGATAAAAACAATGACATTAATTATAATTCATTCATAAGTAAATTTTTGTAATTTGAAAACTAGATTTGTATATAAATGTACCTAGTACAAATATTGAAGAAAACATTTCTTTATGAAGAAAATAACAATAACTTAATAAATCAATTACATCTAGTATTTATTTAAGATATACTTACTTTGAGTAATGCCCTGAATAAGTTAATAGCTACCAGAACATGTCTAATACTTATAAGTAGATCATAATGACTACAAGGATAATGAATGGACAGCCACTATTATAGGCATTTGGCCCTTATAATTCTGTTTTAACGTTTATTTTATTTAGGAACTGAAAGTTCCTTAATAAAATAAATAAATACCTAATGCAGGGCAATCCACACAGCATCCCCAGCCCCAAGCTAAGCAGAGCTTGTGTTATGGGTCTTATACATAATACAATACATTAAATAGATAGTTTTATATTATACATGTAAATATCCAGAACACCCTGAACAAATATGCAGTTACTACAATCATTTGTCCTGACGCGGGAATCGAACCCGTAACCTCCTCCGTCGCGGAGCTTCGCTTGCTGCGCCACAAAATGGTTGTTATAAAAAATGTCAGGATGGGGATGACAGAGTACATCTGTCTCTTTTTGACAGTTTTCTATGAAAACCTGTCGAAATTCGTCACTTGAGATGTGCTTAAATCTGAGATGCGTTTGAGTATTCGGGGTAAGACATAAAAAAATCATTTAGGTCTATTATATAATAGGTAGGATAGATTATATATCTAGATATATCCTATATAGATTTATATATATATATTCTACACAATATTGATAACAGGGCGATGGCAAATGAACCTTGTTCCCATTGATGTGAACATTATATTGAAACAATGCATAGTACAGGTTCACTATCAAGCTTCACATGGTAATCATAACAGGCGAACTATACAAAAACAAACATTGACAAAGTCAGTCTAATATGAATCAATTTAGACTCTATGACTATACTACTAAAGCCTACAAATTCACTGCGAAGTATCATCAGAGTGATTATAAGCCATCTGGTTCAAATGTCAAGAGATGAATGAGTTATTGACCTAAGCAATGCTGGCTGTCTGGAATCTTCCTCATAGCCAACAGTATGAGATAATTTGAGAGTGATTATATAACCACAGACATACGCACATGACGGCTGATATTTATTACCTTTCGTCTTGAAATGCGCTGCCCTTAAAATCAAGTAAGTAGTACCTTCCTTTCTACCTTGTTCTGGATACCTTAACGTTTGCAGCGTATTTTTGACCGTACGATCAAATTTACTATGAGAATGGCACGTTTCCGGATACGGCATGGCACTGTGTGTTGTATGCTAAGTAGTATGCTCACCACAATAAAGATATCGTATATAGGTACCTATACACTATCCAAACTCGATGTAGAATGTTTGTATTTAAACAAACAACAACACAAATAACTTTAACTCACTAGCTTGTCGTTGATTTTCAAATATAGTTGTAAGAAATATGATTGAATGAATTTTAGGTAAAGTATGGGTGGTTGGTTTACAAACATCGAATTTGGCTGCTGTATAGTAGATTAGTAGGCAATGTTTGGCCAATTTGTAAGTGTCTTAATCTTGCTGCTGCTTCAATTTGCAGATCCTTTTAAAATGTTTTTCTTTATCACGGAAAGATATTAACTTCCTTCCTAGCATTTTAGGTTTTAGCTAGGTATCGAATCGTCACACCCATGGAAAGCTTCAAATAGCTTAAATACTTAGAAGCATACATTACTTACCAACATAAAAGCAGCCCAGAATATTGTAGACTAGACACGTACGCTTACGTCCAAACTTTTCATATTAAGTACTAAAAAGCGTTTCGTGAGCGTACTTTACAGCCTCTACTTTTACTGGAGTTATGGCGCGTGGTGCTGGCTTTTTTATAACCCCTGGCAAGTTATTTTCGACACTAGACTTTACGAGCATGTAGGATCCCTGCATTACAACTTTTTCGTTGTTACGCCCCATTCAAAGACAAAGTCACAATTTGGATTGTGCGGTCAGTGTATGGCAGGGCACAGTGTGATAGAAGGCCAGTACGTAACGTATCATAATCATGTATTCAGTAACAAAACAAATAACAGTTGTGTTTAAAATTGTTACACATAGCAAACAATAAAAATAATATAACGTTACATACCTATTGGTGTCAATTCAGATGCCGCAAAAACTAAACTAACCTGATTTGACAGCAATTACAGGTTGACGTCCCTTTCATAAAGATCGAAATAAAAAGGATGGTATGATTTTTAGTGTTGCTAAATTAGTAAAGTTTAGTTTTGGCAACTCTAATCTAAATTTAAATCATTTTATATTTAAATTTTGCATAATACAAATCAGATGAGTTTATCGTCACAATATGTAATCTAATTACATTACAAACTAACATCACTTATATACAGGTCCATGCTGTTTTTATGGTCTGTGATATTATTCCTGCCAAGTGAAATAAAAAATGCATAAAATATTATTTATGTCCTATAAAGTTAAATTATGTACCATAAAGTTCCTTTAAATACATGGCTGATATAGAAAACCATAGAAATGTCCGGTAAGGCTCTAAAACGCTAAACAAGTATCAATTCTACTCTAATATCTGTACTGTGGCAGACTTTACGGTCGCCAGAACGTAATGAATCGACGCGAAAATGCGTTGTATGTGGGCCGCTGTTACGTAAAGAACCTCGAACTTTCCGGGCGACTGCACTTGTATGGTACAAGTTTGTCGATAAACGGCTGGACGGCGTCATAGTGACTGGCTGACTACCCCTTGAAAGTAGGCGTGAAACGTGAAAGTCGTTTTACGGGCCGGGCTGACTCCTTGGGCATGAAATTCAGTTTATAGGTCTGGTCTCTTTGATTGAACTTTAGGTGACTTCGCTTACAACTTTGTTCATAAAATTTATGGAATAGCTAGGATTCCAGCAGGACCTTTGGCCATTGCTTCTTGTGGGATGTTTATTAAATTCTCTTCTCGAGTTTATATATCTCTCATCAAGGCTAGATCCATGGGAGAACTGGGTAATTGCTACAACCAGAAACTTTTTGCTATTTACTTATAAGCAGGCTCCTTTTCGACCGGATTTTGAGGAATGTAAGTCGTATTTTCATATCATAAACGTACTTGTTAAAAAAATCTGTTAGTTTCCTGGAAGCCTCCTCGTTATCAAACTATGTAAACAAAATTATTAGCTATTAGCAAAAAAATTGCTTTCTGAAAGCGGAAGCTACATATTGTATGTCCAATTATCAAAAAGCAACTCACGGCTTAGGTATAAAGTATTTAAATTTTTAATCACGTAGGTACTCATGAGATGAAAACGTATCGAACCGAACTTGATGAAAGAGGATGAGTTGCAGGCGACGTAATTGTCGTGTCTAAGGAAACATGACTCCTCTCATTGTCGGTTAATGTGCTCGGACATTCGACGAGAGAACCGAGTAATACGCTATCACTTTTGGTCACCAATGCAAGGATTCACCGCTCCCACTCTAATAGCAATGTATTTTGCTGAAATAAATTTCCCGACCAAAAAGCTTACGCCAACCAATATCAATTTTCTAGGGGTTCACTGAAGCGAAGGTACATGATAAGCTGATTATGGACTTGTTGAGTATCGTCGAATTAGATTTTCGTTCACTGTGTATTGAAAATTTAATCTAGGCTCTATTATGTCCACTAACTAAGATAGGATTGGCTTTAACTTGGGATTAGACACGTCTGGTAATGTACGCGTAGAGGTGACCTCGTTCCGAGAAACTGATTGGTTTTTTGCTGCTGTTGTTGCTGATTTGTGCGACTTGAAACGTAGGCAGGTACTAGTTACTAGAACATTCAAAGTATTTTAAAGATTTGATTTAAATTACAGAGAAAGAGAGCTGATACGCGTTATCGTTTTAGTTTTTATGTAGTGCATCGTTTAGATTCGCTAGACATGAGAAGAAATTTTTATGCGTAAGTATGCTATAATTACTTACGTAAGGGACATATCCCGCATATATGTGGGTGTACTCTTGCAAGAAATGTATGTTATTACATCTAGAAGTGTCAACTAACACTTCCACAGTACGCAAAATCAGTTTTGCTCAGAATTTGCAATATAATATTACATAAGTAATATTTAATAATATGTATTACATAATATTACATAGTATTTAATACAAAAGTATTTTTGTTTTTTATTGCGGAAGTTAAAAATGCAACGTACTTCAAATAATTTAAGCAGCCAGGCAGTGAATGGACGACCTTGCCTTGTCAGTTGGTTATATTAAATTGTATAGGTTTCTGTTGGAAACAAGGTGACACAGTAATCATTATTATAGCGCAAATTACTTACTAGGTTAAGGGTCTTGGTGCTACGAGATCCCCTGTTTAAATTTATTGTCAGTGGCTCCGGATGTACCTTTACGATCCTAATATCTTGAGGAAATTAAGGTCGTAAGGTGGAAATGTAGACAGTTATTGCTTTGCTGATTGGTGCCATACGAACTTGCCATGTCTTTGGTCTTATGGGAATCGAACCACTGAACTATTGCATTTCTTAAATGCTTTTGTACTTTCGAAAACGTTGTGAAATATTGGAGTATGCAACTAAAATGATTTCTTATGGAAATTTAAGATTTATTGATAGGAGTGACTTGTATGTTCGTAGATGAGATACTTCTGTTACCTCAGAATATATTTTTTGGTAGCTGAGCAACTGTCTAATTAGGAACTGTGATTAGATTTATGAGTACTCATTTACTACTCAGTACTTTCGTAACCAAGGTTAATGTTTTGAGTCAATTACTGCTGCTGTCCTTTGAGACACTACTTTGCTGTTTAGACGGTTCTGACCACAGTTCTGACGTTTCATATTCTTGGGTAACCTTGGCATTCACTAATCTAAATTATCAAACTTTGCTAACCTGTCTAATCGGTCGGATATACATATTTCTGGTGAAAGTCTGGTACCTTAGTACGCACAACAAGTAATTAAGAAAAAAGTAATTAACTTTGTTTATAAACTGGTCTGTGAAACTTTTCTTTGAAACTACTGATCCGGTTCTAAGAACTCATCCGCTAGAAAGCTAAACGATCCGTGATGGCTCTAGGCTATTTTAGATTTTGGTACCAGTATCACGCGAGTACAACCGCGTTCAAAAACCATTGTCCAAGTAACATAAATGACAAAAGTAGGCGTCGGAAAAGGTGGAGAGTTTCCTCATAGTAGTTACCACTCAGCAATTGTTCGCAACTACTGAATATTATTGTTAAAAATGAAAAGGTTTTGAGATTAATCGGAGCGCGCAAATCTCGGAATTCGAGCTCACAAAAGCCGTAAATAGCTTGCTATTTCGCGGAGTCACTCATATTTAAACCTTGCTTTATTATTCTAATGCTGCGAAAGAGGTTCTTTGTTATTATCAAGATGAAACCTTGAATCCTTGACAGTGAGTAATATCTTCTTCCGTTAAATCTCGGCGGGTAAGTACTACTAAACTCTACGCTGAAAGTACAACCTGTGGTACAGGCAGCACTTTGTTCATAATATAAGACATACATAAATATTTGAAACTCGCTGTGTTGCCTGTCATTTCTTAAATATAAAAATAGTTACTTAAATATCACTCAGATATTGTAAATGCAACAGTTTGGTTGGATGGACAGATGATGGATGTTTTTTACCTCTTCACACCAAAATACCTGAAAGGATCCAGCTGAAATTTTGCATGTATCGAAGTTCTAATACTGAAATAAAATAATAAATAGCTACTTTATCCCGTAAAACATACGAAGCCGTGGGCTTTTTCCGGCACCTTCTTTAATATTTTTTCAGGCTAAGGCTAGAAGTAATATATAGAAGAAGTAATAAGGTACCAAGCTAGGCACTGCTAAAGTTTCGATGCTTTTCCTGACAAATCTTGAGTCCGAGTGTACCTCTGCCTTTTCCTATTCCCCGCTGTCCGTTAATGGCGATAAATCGTCTGTCCGTTCGTCATATTTCGGCTTTTATTGTCTCTAAGACGTCTGCCTGCCCGAGGCGTAATCGCCGCTCGTTTACGTTTCTTACCGATTTATGATTTCGTGATGACATAACTCCCTTGCAAATTGCCCTATAAAAGTTATTTGTGTGTCCGCCGTTCCTGCGGTTCTTGCTGCAATTAAGACTGATTAAATATCTAGTTGGGATAATAACACTATATACCAACCTAACTCGAGGTTGTTTATATACTCGTACAAACGGTTTGCGGATGCGTTTTTTTTAGTAGATAGAATTCAAGAGGAATTTTTATAAACCATTTTATCAGCTAGTTGTTAATAAAAATTACATGTGGCAATTTCAGTTGACCCTGGGACTTCCAGGTATGTACAAAGCTTTAATAATGTATCTCCTAATTTTAATAAGGCTATTCGGACGCACAGCGCGGTGTACGTGAGACGGTCTTGAGAGTCTCAAGTTAATATTCAGTAAGAGCAACAGGATTTATCTACTTAAGGTTTTGACAGAGAAACATCACGTAACCTTGGCCTAACTTACCACTTCTCGTTATTGATTAGATTATTATATTGTTAGATAATCCTTTATTCAGAAAACCTGTATCCAAAACAGTTTTGTATAATATGGACACGAATGGGCGGCCATATCGCTTAAAGCGATTCACTCAAGGCAACCAAAGCTTAAAGATAAAATCAAAGGATGGTAGGTGCTAACTAATATATATCTACAAATAGAAATAATACCCTTATACATAAAAAATTCTAATTACCTAGTCTGACCTAAATAATAATCTTCTACTTTTTTTTCTCTTCTACTGTTTTGTTAACAGCTCTTTACCGACTTTTGGACATCAGCCCCTTCTGAATTGTTTTATTGTTTGGTTTTGTCATAACCATCACGCATTGCGACAGGCGGATAAGTGGTCCTATTAAAGGGATTTGTCATCTAAAGAAGGCAAAGTTATTTTTGAGACATAATAAAAGATTGTAGCATCAAAAAAAGTTTCAGCGATGCTTTGCAGTGTGCAACTTAGGTATTTTAAAGTCACTGCATTGTAGTTTTCTCTGCAACTTAAATTCTCGCCTCGGACGCAATGAAAGGACGCTGTCTTGAAAGAAACTTCGCCAAAGTTATTTGTAAAATAAGTACTTAGTTCGTCTTTCACAAAGGTTAGTGTTTCGCAAACTCGCTGTTGCAGCTTTCACAAGGTAGAGTTTTATTTCCCTAACATATTTTCGTCCTATTTAAAGCTGACGGGGGATTGTTCGTTTTTGTAATGCTGGTCTTCAACTCTCATTTGAAGTACCTTTACACAGGTAATGATTAGAGGTACAGTCACGCGATTCGATGCTTAGAGTTTCTCGGGCATGTTAAGCGAGTGTTTTGTGTATCAATTTTTGTGTGGTACGAATTGAACGTTCGGGCTGTGGTCGATAGTCGAGTCGTTCTGGGCAAACGTTTTAAGTTCCACGCTCAGGAGGAGCGTTTAGAATAACAAGTAGTTCCCGGCAAGTAGTAGTATAGTTATGACGTTTATCGAGCATGATGTAGAAAATAAAAAGTCCTCGACTCTTAAGCCTGTAATAACTATAATGCGACGCATAGATGACGTAAAAGTCGAGCTCGGAACGGTCTACTGCGTGCTACCTGCGGTTCAAGTCTAATCCAATTTGAATATCCACTTTAATTCCACTAACCTTACTTGCCGTGAGAATGCCCTTAATGCTAATGGAAACAGTGATTTGTACTTACCCACTCAGGGCTTACCACTCGAATTAGATTAATTGAATCTTTTAGTATGCATGCCGTCTTGGGTATGCGGGTGTTTGTTTAAATTACAAATCCAAGAAAGCTTTTTCGTTTCACTTCTTCGTCAGAATTAGTACCTAACAATAACTTTATTTCTTTAGGCTTACAAAATAAGAACTTGGACAAGTCAAAGGTATTAGGTAAAAATTATCTTGGATTGAGTGTCAATAATAGGAAAAAGTATTTCCTATTATTGACACTCAATCCAAGAAATTAATTAATATCCCGAACAATTTAGTTTTCGGCAGGACTTCAAGCTTTCTTCCTTTCTCTATTTACGGGAACGCGCTAACCAATGGAAAATCCAAAAACATGTGAAATCGAATTATTTTCTTAGAGACAACCCCGTATGCGAGGGCTAAAATAACAAAACCTTTAGATTCAGTTTAAATTAAAGTACTTAGATTAATTGATAAAAGCTCTTGAGGAAATGAAATAAAGCAGCCTTTTACTCTTACATTCTTGGCAATCAATTTGAAGTATGTTCCAAGGGAAACCACTTCGAATCGAACGTTTGCCATAAACGCAAAGTGCCTATCCACTTTGCACAAATATAATTTTCTAATCTAAATGCTTGTCCAATTTCAATGATTAATAGTTAGAATGTAAAGTATTGCAAAGTGAATGGTATGCCAAGTGGATGCGAGATATTTGACGAGTCTAGACGAGTCTAGCTCGAAGTTGCGGAATTTAATTTATCTGTGTTAGAAAGTTTTAAGCTTAAATCGGATTAAGTTGTTTGCCCGTCCTGACATTGTCATGTAGTGGCAGCCAGGAGTGGAAAAAAAACTAACGTTTGTGATTTGAGAATCGGCGCTCTGCATCATAGTCCCTACGATGATAGACAAATAATGACGTAATATCACTTACGGGTTAAATAGATTTAAATATTTTGTGCTACTGGCGCACGTAAAGGGTCCTCGGAGGAACCTAAGCAACTCGCCTGGTTAACATAACAACTCGTAATAAGTTGAAGTTCACGCGATCCGCTCAGGCGACACTAGCGCACCTATAATCAAATTATTTTTATCGACTGCATGCTTATTTTTAAAAAGTTTAGACTGAGACTGCAGTAGGGTTTTTGTACCTACTCCTAGCCAGGGCATACTAGATCAATGAACTTTTAGTTTAAATTAATACCTGGGATACTTAATCGCTTTACCATTACTATGGTGTCTCAGAAAGACACATATTAGAATTTTACCTTTGATGAAGGAAACTGCTGATAGAGGGACGCGTGTTAAAAGTGTCAAGGTTGAAACCATTCTATCAATCTCTCCATTAAAATAACACAATAATGCGCGCAGCATTATCTATAGTTTCTTTCTTCTATGGATTCTACAACGATGCCATTTTTGTGTGTGTTATAGCGATTGGTTATCAGAATTTGGCCCGTGATCGTGAAAGCAATAGGTTTCTATACAACAGAATGACAGCCGTTTGGATATAGTAAAATAAAGGACGCAAATTTTCAAACCAACTTTAAATAATAATAAATAAAAATAAAAATCTTTATTTAGAACATGTTTACATAGGATCATAGATACATATTGAAACGATGACACTACCGAAGCTTTATAAACTGTGTGGGAACGCCCAACTCCTTGATTTCTAAATAAGATAAATTAAAAATTACATATAAATTAGGTACTAACTAATATTAAAAAGTTAAGTTAATTATAACTGTACATTATGGTTTTTTTCTGGCTATAGGAAATTTCACATGAGTTGTATTATACATACTATGTTCACAGTATGGTTTGTAAATGTTTCTGTATGTGTGTGTGTGTGTGTGGTTTCACGAGGCACCAGTCTCTTAACACTTTGACTGCTGAAATCACACGGTATGTGTTTTCTACAAGTGACTAATATGCGTAAATCCACACTAGCGCAGCGGCTGAGAAAATACAGATCTTTGTGACTCAGCACAGCCGTAATATTTATCGAACGAAACGCATGTGCGGCGAAACACAACCGCTGTGTAGAACGGCAGCACGAATTTTTTAGGTTAAATAAAAGATCGCAGTCGTCGAAAAAAAATCGCAGTCAAAGTGTTAAGAGTCTGGGCAACAGGAGATCCTGTATGTGTGTGTGTGTGTGTGTTTGTTTTTGTGTGTGTGTGTGCGCGTGGAGATCGGTTCTCCAGTAGTCACCAGTATCTTGAGAGTCTGGGGAACAGGACTTTATAAAAAAGTAAAAGTATATTTTATTGCATTTTATCTCGAGCGATTTAAAAGAACATGCATTAGGTACGTAATGTTCTACTTATTACAGACTGTTTTAATAAGATGAGGAAATAGATCATGAATAATAGTCCCGGTAATCCTGGTAGACAATGAACTATTTTGATTACTTTTATAAAACATTGCCACTGTATGACTGCAACGCGTTTTGGATAGCTCTCAATGTGAAGCTGTGCTCTCACTTTCAATTCTTTTGTTATCGTGAAAGTGACCGTAAACTCGTGGCGGGCACGAGTACGCTCATTCAAATTATTATCACTGCAATTTACGCAATGTCTTTATGTGACTTTTAACCACAAAGTAATTGATACAGATTCATTATTAATATTGCGTGTTAAGTTTTGTCCCGCGTGTAACAAACAACCGGGTTTTCATAATTTTCTATGAATAAGCCATTTCAGCCATAAGCTTATGATATTTTCTAAAAATAATTTTGATACATTGTACTTTTGGAGTCGACATGATGTTTATTTTGGTAAAAAATATCTTCTATCAATAGACGCCAAAACTACTAATTGATCCTGGGTTCATAGCAAATGTCTTACAATGTGCTCTAAACAACAAACTTCTCAAATCTGATATCTAAATTACTTGTATAGAACCTAGAAAATAGAAGAAAATACATGTTTTTTGTTCACGCGTGACAAACAATCTTAAATCTATTATGAAGATTGCCTCTAGGTCAGATCTATAAACAGTTATTAAATTAAGTATCTCATAAATAATCTATGAAACGGTAGTTGCCTCGTGGCTTTACGTAATTCGGTTTGCCTTCAGTTGACCTATAAACAATTAACGCGGACATTTCAGCTCCATTTCCATTGTGAATTTGCACTGAATAGAGAACTAGGCGAACTGTTGTGAAGCCATTTCGATTTTAGCAGTCGTGAAATAATGACCAACGCCATATATCCACAGTTATTATTTCCAACAAAATATCACGAAGACACCATCTAAAATGACCACAGAAACTAGAGAGAAATGTAGAAACATCATAAATTCAACAATATAAGGTTTTCCCGCAGCTAGTTGCCTTTTCGAGTGAACTTCCTTTCAGCCCCGGGAACTGTGGGAATATGTTCGCTTTGTTTTGTTGTGTTTGCGAGTTAGGAACGGCAAATTGTCGGATTACACAACTGCCTAAGTTGCTCGGTCAACATAACCGGGGGAATCTTAAATTCTTGCTAGAGCCATTCTCGTGGTTTTTGTTTTATTACAACAACTTCTAAACGCATAAGACTGCGACTGGCGTGTTTCATAATTAAAAACTCTCCGCATTCGTTGTCCCAAGAATGAAAAGTTCTCTATCGCAAACAAAGTTTAATTTTCCAAATTGCCTATTAGCGGAAACCTTTGGCGGAAACGAGCTGTTTTTCTGAAATCTGTTTTTCTTTTGCTAAAATAATAGCTAATATAATTTAAGATGTTTGTCGTGAATTTGGTGATTTATGTTTGTTTCCTTTTCAGGCCTGCTAGTTACGTTCTGTTCGTTCGAGTTTCCTTGTGTAAATAAGCTTGGAGTTTTGTTTGCCTGTCAAGTGTTGTAAATTGTAAAAGAAAATGCAAGACCGAGCCTGTTAAGCGAGGCCAGGTTTACTTACATATGTATGAGGTAAAAAAAATTAACAACGCTACTTGCGATTAACTTACCATGCGCTTAGCATTAATACCCGAGATATCTTCCATTCTTTTGTAATATATATATATATATTACATAAAACTCATATCAGTATGATTGCGATACATCTCATCGATGTTTACCTTTGAAATTTCCGCGTCCATCCCCACCGGGAGTGGCATCCGTTGAACTTCCTCCGTATCCCTCTTCGAGGTAAATAAGCGCCTCCCTTTGTTTGCCGGTTAAGGGTTGTAAATTGTACGGTAATAACGGTGTGGTTGTGCGAGACTCGGGCGCCTGAAACGGAAGCAATCCAACTCTTTGCCCCCCCGTGCATATTCATAGGGCTGCCGGAAAAATTGCTCCGATCTGGATTGGTCTATATTTTATCACTATCCGCAAGGAGCTCGGCTTTGAATAATTTTATTGCGGCTGTATTTTTCGGCTATCTACACCCCGTGTTAAATCACAAATGCATATTTTAACATATGTAAGTCTTGAATTTGAAGTAGTTTTACGCTTAATTCCGAAATTTGAACAATCCAAAGTCACAACACCAGCTTATCGTCGTCTTCATTAGCCTCTAGTGCCACGAAGAAATAGTATGTGTAGTATTTTTTCTTTTTGCACTTACTTAGATCACTTATTGTAAGGCAAGGTAAGGTACGAGAGCAAAAAAAAACGAACTTAATTGCGTCTCGAAGTCTCGAATGATGGTGGTGAGTTAACACAGCCTAGGTTCAATAAAATTCAAGGGTCATATTGATTGTTTTAACAGAATTTGTAAAAACTATTAAGTTTTACTGAGTTTAACAGACAAAACTTGACCAAGTCTATGTCAAAGCCTGGCTGGGCGTGCAGTCAAAACTTCATTAAAGCCAGTCGGGCAGTTTGCGGCGCCGGACATTCAACCTTGTTACGAACTTTTGTCACGTACGTGGTTGTCACTAGCCGGGAACTGTTTTTCCGTGGTCAGGAAACTCTCCGCGGACTTGGCGGGCCTCGAGTTTTTATGCTTCATGTTCTTATGTAACTGGATTCTAGGTTTTGCGCCCTTTATGGCTGCACGGTGATTGTTTTTATAACTATTGTAAAGCACTTTTATGTTACTGAACGCAACAATAAATCTTTCAAGAAAATACGTGAGTATTTCACGCTTAAAATCTGTCTTTTCTAGTATGAAATCTTTTTCCGTTAAAAGTGGAAAGTGGACAAATACATCTCGTCTGAACAATTCTGTTCGCGTCTGATTCCAGAACAACACTCTTGGCACTAGCTCCGTTAATTCAAAAGTTGTTCTGTTCCTAACGGTGATATTTCCGAAACTTTTCGTTTCAATTCAGCTTAGTTGTTCAGACGTCTAATGGGAACGCCGGCTTTGTTGTCTTATGTGAGCATGACATAAAATAAACAGCAATTTAATTGTTGAAATGTAATAGTAATACTAAAATGTTATTTTAGTATGCTCTAATAAATGCATGGACGGATGGTCATAAAGGCGAATGCCGATACTAAACACTGAATGCAACTATACCTTCTATAAATTATGAATACCAAAGAATATTATTAAAATACGGTAGTTCCGTATTAATTAAAATGCCTAGAAAGGCTATTACCAAGCTTGTTTTTGCGTAATCATATTTCCTGGAAACCGCTATAGCCTAGTATAATATATAACATATAGATAGGTCTTGCCTAAAGGAAATGGACAACAGAAACTTTCTTCTGCAGACAGAGTTTAGGGTCTGTAGGGAGAATTTCTTGGAATATCAAGGAATTCTGCCTACAGAACAAAATAATAATTATTTGACACTTCCAGTGTCCCCGTCAAACATTTACTTCGATGCTGCGCGGCCTTCGGTCTGCACCGCAGAGGCTGAGCATTGAATGCATTGAATAACATAGCTGTTTTAATAACGATCTATCTACAGTGCTGTCCATTGCAGAATTATAACCCTGGCGGGCCTGGCCAAACATTTACCAGCAACAAAATCAATTTTACGCTCACTTTAATGCTACTCCATTTACAATACAGCACCCCCAAGGTATCGTTTACAATGCAGTAAGTTCTCGGTTTATGACGTCGGCGGCTTAGCCCCTGCATACAAATTACAATGACTCGTGACACTTTCCAGTTTTACGGCATCGTTTGTTACAACGACTTGTATACGGCGTTATACCGATGCCTAAACAAACCGTTCATCTTGGATGGCTGATTTTATCATCGCCGTCTTGCTCTTTTCTACCTAATCCAATATTTTCTTATGTGATTTTAGCGGTATAATACAGTTTTACATATTTTTAATAGGGAGTGGGTGAAGTCAGGCTGTAGTTACAACTCGGTCACAATATCTATGCACCTTGAGCCAAACATTTTGTATGGCTCAAGGTGCACAGATATTGTGACCGAGTTGTAAATGATAATGATATTTTAAATATTTACTTATCAATTATATACATATACATTTTTGAAAATGGTTCCCCTTTTGTTTTTCGTATACTGGAGGACTGAGGCCGAATTCCCCGAAGAACCGACGGCCGCTGGGGCAAACGTGTTCTTGAGTGGAGACCACGACTCGACAAACGTAGTGTAGGACGCCCTCCGAACAGGTGGGATGACAACCTGCGAAAGACTGCAGGTAGATGCTGGATGCGGCAAGCTGAAGACATGGCGCTCATTGGGGGAGGCCTATGTCCAGCAGTGGACTGATATAGGCTGATGATGATGATGATGATGGGGCCGAATTCTTTTAACCAATAATTTTACTATGAATGGTACATCGATGAAAGAAACTCTGGATAGATCGTGGGGTGCTATTTGCAAGGAAATATTATGATAGAAAACCTTGACACTTCTGATACACGTCCCTCAAATCTGAAGTTTCTTTCATCAAAGGTAAAATGCCAAAATGTGTCATTTTGAGACGATACAATTGTTTTTTCGAAGTGATTAGTTTGGGAGATATAACAGGGCTCTGGATTTGTGACGTAAGTGTGGATGATTGTATGAAAACACAAATGACAATCGCGCCAGCTTTGTTTTTATCTTATAAGTACTATGCAATGCACTTTGCCTCGTTGTCACGTTCGATTAGCTGGCGAGCAATAGCTTGTAATATTGTTTTACTCTTTCATTACAGAATCGTAATCGCGTGACGAATTTCTGTAACATAAAAAAAGGTAAAATATTCCACCTAGTCGTCATGTAGTCTGACTGTTACTAATCAATTTATATTAACAAAGTTAAATTATTAACAGTGATCGATTTTCATTGAAATTTAGACGTCAATCGATTTCAGGTAATTCGCCTCGAATGTTATAATGAGACCTGTACACGTTGGGCCAATGCGTTGGGCCAACGTGTAGAGACCTATGTACTTGGCGCATGTTGGAAGTTGGCGGCCAACGTTGGCTCGCAAACCGACTAGTGTCGGTTTTTCGTGCACACATCAAAGGATCTTGGCGCGCTCCGCAAACAGTGTTCACACGTTGTTGGCGCATTGGCCCAACGCATTGGCCGAACGTGTACAGGACGCATTAAGTGTTCTTTTTATTACTTGGTTTGCTATGCCAACCGACTTTTGATTGTAGTGCGTTATGTACACCATAACTAGCTTGAAAATATAGGAAAAATTTAGAAGTTCGGACTATTTGACGGTGGTGGCGCGGTGTGCGAACGTTCGCCTTCTACACAAGAGGTTGCGGGTTCGATTCCCGCCTTGGGACTAAATGTTTATACGATCCGAAAATATTTGTCCCGGGTGATCTGGGTATATTCTACGCATAATAAAAAATATATATCTATACATATAATATATTGTAATAAGTATATCAGTCATCTAACATAAAACAAGGTCTGCTTAGCTTGTTGGGGCTAGAAAATGCAGTGTGAATTGTCCAGCATTAATTATTTATTTGTTCAAATGCGAAGAGTCCAGATATACGCTTAAATAAATCTTAAATATGAACTGAAATCTACATAATATTTGAAGTATGTCACATTTACAACCCAGTTTTAGCTTTATACTACCCGAGATTAAACTGCTCAGTTTGCGTTCGAGTCGTTTAATTTGTTAAATTGAAAAGAAACATCGTATTGTTCTGATAAAATTAGGTTTATTTACGAAACCCATTCGGTCGTAACTGAAGATCCCTTTGAAATAAGTGGATGGAATGAGTGAAATGACCTATAAAGCGGATAGATGTGGCAGTTCCGACGAAGCTTAGAGTATTTTGCCCGCTTATTTCGTCGGTTATTTCTTGAGAAATGACTCTTAGGTCAGCTGTAAGACAATTTGGAACGTCTGTCTCACTCAATGCAGCTTTAGTTCTCTTATAAAAATATGTATTCTTATGAAAAATACTACATTTCTGTACTATATTTTTTAATCCTAGTTTTTGTTATCTATGTACCTAGTTTTTGTGGTAGAGTATAGAGCCCCATATATTTAAATTTATTAGAAGGAAAACTAGAGGCTTATAATTATGTAATCAAAATAACATGTATTCTTACGAAAAATACTAAATTTCGATTTTTTAATACAATTTTTTATTTTCTATTTAGAGCTGTTTTGGTATAGTATTTTTTTTTTAGATTTTTTTTTTATTTTATTTAGATTCCCATATTAATAATGCTTATAATAAACGAACATACGATAAACACCATAAAGATTGTTCAAGGTTTTCACAGGTCGTGCCATCAGTTGTCATTCAAAATTGTCTGTTGCATTTTTGAAACATTTTAAAATGAATACTTGGTGTTTCCACGTGTTTATTTCCAGTAGTCACGAGACAATAGCAAACATCTCTGGGTTAGTTAGTGTCACGGGATAATTACTGGCATAAACAGTTGCAGAATACTCCAAGCCTGAGGATCAGATGAGTTCGCGCTCCGAAGTAATGACACATTGTTGTCAGCATTATGTATACCACCTAGGAGACACTTATGCCCTATTCATAGAGGGACGTGTTTAATTAACGCGCTGTAATAAGCATACCTTTTGTCCAGTTCAAGGTGTTATAATCACTTACTTCTATGGCTTAGCAACCCGAGTGTCTCTTGTACAGAGTTTGTGAGTTGGTCTTGTTTTTCAGCTGTCCTCGCGAAATATAATTTTGACGGTTTTTGTTTTATACTATGTGCCAGATATAAAAAACAAACATTAAAATAGGAATATATTGAAAACGTTAGTTATTCCTTATTTAGTTTTTTTTTTGAGTTGTTTCGTTGTATTCTGCCTCCTCGTACTGTAACACGATACTCTAGCGACACTGGTGTCGCTTTACGTTTGTATGGAAAGCGACAGAATAGCTATACATTTTAATGCATTTTGCATTTTCGTGGTGAAAGGGAACAACCTTATGGCCACCTTATTTGGCGCTTACTATAGCTAGTCTTAGCAGGTATAATAGTAGTAATCTAACACGTCGATAGAATCCGGAATACGGAAATCCGTAGAAGAACCTAAGTCACCGACATAGCTCTCAGAATCAGTTAGATGAAGTGGGCAGGTCATAATTATGGCTCGCAGAACAGATAACGGCTGGGGCAAAGGGCTGGGGTGTAAAGGTTCTCCAGCGACGTAAAACGGAGTGTTGGGGAAGGACCGACGACGACATCGTAGCAGTCGCAAGAAGTCGATGGATGGAGGCGGCTTAGGACCGCTCTTTCTGGCGTCTTATGAGGGAGTCCTATGCCCAGCTGTGGACGTGTATGGGCAGATATGATGATGATGATGATCATGAGTCGAGTTAGGCGGGCTTGAGAGATAAGTAATGCAATAAAATATAACTGCTGAATCTCTCGTTATATAACCAGACGTCTCCATTTCTGTATAGGAACTACCTAATTCTGTGTGATAAACATGACAGACGCCGCGACGTCGTTAATCTATGTTGTAATATGTTTTGACCGTTTTGACACATTTACATAAATAGCACTTTAACAGCTACGACAAGCCGCAGAATTTATGATGTTTGATATGTGACGTATTTTGGGGTGAGATAATGTTATTTATTAACAAGGATGAGTTATAGCATCAGCGTCGAGTTTATGCAGCGGGATTTGGAATATTCCCATTAATATCCTTTCTGACCAGCTTTATCATTATGAACTGAACTGGCCATTAACATGGCTAAATTATTTAAGGCATTATATGAAATAAGGCTTTCAATTCAACCGGTAAATAATATTAACATTTAAATAAAACAGGCTACAATTCCTATTACATATTTCCTCGCTACATTTTGCGTACCTTACAAAACCAAGTACTAATGCGTTCACCAGCGTGTATGTGATTTAATACGATACGCGTAACAAGTTTCGTACACGCATCGATTATGTATACGATGTATTTTGATAGCCACCGATACGGGACCGAATGAATATTAAATTATTGAATTAATTCCAGTATTTAGGCCTGAAATTCAGGGTAATTAACACGTGACGTGTAGGTATGTGCCTCTCACGGTGGGGTTTATGGGGTGATAAAATTGTCGAATTGCCTGCAATGTATATTATATGCGGAGCGGACGTTCCAGGGACGAATGGGCGACTGGTCTGTTTAGTAGCGAGTCGTTATTGCGTTGCCTTATCTTTATGATTGACTTCCCACTGGCGCACTGCAAGGTTTAATGTCCCAACGCTGTAAAATTCAACAATGCCGCGGATTTCTGTTACAACAGTATAAATCTAAAGATATTTTTGCACGCAAAACTCTGCGGCCCTTTCAATTCTCTGCCATTTTTCAGTGTTAGTAATGTTCGCAATGTTTTATTGTTGCAGGTACGTAGAGATGGTTCCGCAGATTGATGGGAGAGGTCGGGTCAGTTCGTGTTTATGCTTCTAATAGTTGAGAAATGAGCCGTGAGAACCATGACACGATTTGAACAATCGTACTGTCAGCTTGTGTGAGTAAAAGAAACTGGTTTTGATACGCTTTTTGCAACATTGTAACAGCCTATCTATGTACTACAATGGGTTTCTGATCCAACCGGAAACGGATAATGATGGCATAGGAACCGCCATCCTGAAAATAATTAGCAAACACTTGGTAATGGAGACATTTAGGAAGTTATCCAGCCAGTAGTTGGATATGTTTACCAAGACATTTTTCCAAGATCTAGAACAAGATTATCAAGGTATTTGAATTTCAAATCGGGAAATAGCTTGAGAGAAAGTAGGTATTTTTCTTTCCAAGCTTGGGACCGAACATATTCTATCTGGATTTAAGTCGAAGAGCTGAATTTGTACGGCTTCTTCCGAATGAAATTTTCTGGAATAAAAGTAGATTTCCTCTAAAAAGCTTCGTTATAAAATGTGAAATTGTGGATCGTCTAAGTGCCTATAATAGCCAACCCATTGGTTCAATATGGCATCGATTTCTCCGAGGACACAAACCTTCCGTCGGATCTATAAACAGTTAAAAAAACTTACGAGTATTTGACGTCGAGTGCAATTTAAAAATTGCAGAATTTTCAGCTTTTGATACGAAATTGCTGCAAATTTTTATTTGCTTTCCTATGCTTTGTGAGAGTCGAATTACCGTTTTTGCAATTTTGTTGGGTTTTTAATAATCTCGACGTTGTTATTACTGCAGACTAGTCCGAGATTATGTTTTTGATACTTGAGAGATAGTTACTAAGCATTTGCTTTTTGCGGTGTCGTCTCTCATTTCCGCATGCGATTAATAAAATAAACCTAATAAACAGAACAACAAGACGTTATCCTACACATCTTACACAAAGGGGAACGTCACAATGTCATTTACGACGGCTTTCGGAAGCTTGCGTTTGACGTCGGAAATGCCCTGTATGCTGACGTTACTGGGCTGCAGCTAGGCCGGAACAAACGGAGTCGACGTCGATTGTACGGCAAAAACAGACCATTAACAACTGTAGCTCACATTACTTTATCTTGTAGCTATGAATGAAGTGATCGTTTAAATTTCTTTGAAATTACATAATATAATTTTGTCGACCTCTGCGACGCAGCGGGCTAAGGTTGCAGGTTCGATTCCCGTCCCGAGACAAATGTTTGTACGATTTGCAGATATTTGTGACTGTGTTTTATATCTATATAATGCATTGTATTAAATAAGAATATTAGTTATATAGTACCCATAACACAAGCCCTGATCAGCTTGGAGCTACATGATGTGAATTGTCTAGCATTATTTATGATTTATTTGATATATTTAACAGAATTATCGACGTTGCACCACACGCAGTTAAAAGGTCTGATGCAAGGGATGCATCAGACCTTTTAACTGCGTGTGGGAATAACACTCAAACTGGACGTAATTATTACTGACTCTGAGTAACACCGTAACTCAAGTATGCATCTGACACCATTATCCCAATCCGTAACAACACAGAAACCCCCAACAACTGCCTCTAACCCGAAGACTAAAAAAGCTTGCAAACCAACGAAACTACAAAATTCCTAATTCGAGTCGTTTCTCTTTACGATTCATCAATTTGAAAGAGCAATCAAGTGAAATTGGATTCGTTACGGAAACGGGCCACAATTGGCACTTTTACACGTCGATTTGAATCTACGGAGATACGACTGATTGTAATGTTTTTTTGGGTACTAAACTTTTTAGCTTTATGGATGCCAAGTTATGCTTTTCTAAATTATGATTGGATTCTCTTTTCATATCCAAAATTCATCCCTGCTCGGCTGTGTTGATGCTTTTGAATATATTTAAAGTTTCTTAAGTTACAAAATATATTTTGTGTGCTTCCTTTTCTTACTTTATCAATCGTGGTCTCGGGAGATACTTGCGAATTGTACTTCCCGTATGAAACGTCGCAAGACTGTGCATATGCTTTTGTATCTTCTTTTCTAACATTTAATATTGCAAGATAAACAATTCCCTTTGTACTTCCGATGTCAACGTCCCCGGCAGGACGTCAGCAACGCAAGCATGCTCCTGACATTGCAACGAGCTCCATTCAACCTGACCCACCAGCCATTGTCTGCAACCAAGGAGCGCTCTTATAACTATAGTAATAAGGCTGACAAAGACAACGAGCTTAACTAGTGTTAATTACGTGTTGTTGTCTCCTTAGTTTATATTGGCGTATGTTGCAGCAAATTGTGCCGGTAACAAGATGCCTGTTTGTTGATAGTCTGTTGAAAAAACAACCATCGCACAATGTACCAGTCTTGGCTTGATTTTACCCAGATTTATGCCGCAGTGAAATGAAACACTGCTCATCAATCTCATATTAAAAATAGCTTGCGAATAATGTGTTTAGTTACAAAACATTAATCCATCAAATATAGCTGCTTGGAGTCAGTCCAAAAGATGCTATGAAAAGCTATTTTGAACTGCCTAATTCATCATTAAAGGTCCCGAACCTTTAATGATGAATTAGGCTATTAACATTATTTTTATTATTTTTCATAAAGCAGAACACGACGCCGCCGCCGCCGCCGTCAGTCTTGTAAAAGCGAAGATTATTTTCGAGATTATCTGTACAGTCTGATGGATTTACTAATCCCTGCTTTTAGGTAGCGCTATAACGAACATTCCATTAAATACAAAGACTTGCATCCACTTATCTCTATCTCGACCGCAACTCCGTAATGCGCTCTTGTAATTACATATGAAAGCTGAGTGTACAGAGTCAAGCACGATGCGCATTAAGCGAAACGATGCCCTATCGGAGGTTTGAACTTTCCACGTCGGCGGACTTGTATCGAAGAACTTCGCCGATTAAACAATTGAGGCCTGAGGGGGCTAGTTGCCAGCTAGTATACGGAATCGCCCCCAGTGTCGAATATTTGGACGTGCTACTGCCTATTGTACGACAAATCGCATGTTCGCATCCTCTGCCCGACGGCATTCTTGTGCTTTTGATTGCAATACACACGGCCATTCTCGAACGTTGGAATGGGCAATAGCGTTAAATCGAGTAGTCGATGGCAGGTTTGCATTCACGATGATATTGCTGTGACATTTATTTTACAGGATTCCGAACGCAGGATTCCTGTTGTGTGTTGACTGTTAAGGTATTTGTTTTTTTTTTCGAATAGTTCGTTTATGCTTTGTACATAGACAGAAATAGACCTGTGCAAAAACGATCGACAAAACACGTCCCATGTATATATTGCGCGGCCAAAAAACGTCTCACGAGCTTACGATACCATCTGCCGGTCGAGTTTGAATTTCGGTGTATTCAAATATTGCGCATGCAAATACGACCAAAGTTATCGCATTGGTAAGCGGAACAGAACTTTTTGTTTCGCATTTACTTTAACTTTTAGCCGTAAACAACAGAGCTGCGTTTGTTACGTACGATTTTTAAATCTTCAGTATGCTATATCAAACAACAGAAAATGCAGCACTTCAATTTAACTTAGCTTCTTCTTCGTCTTTGGTCTAATTTGTTTACCATAGCGCCAAAGGTATTACAGAAAAAAAATTCCCATGATCTTCACGCATGGATAACAAGATAAATTGTACAGTTGGAAGTTGCACACCAAAGCATTTATATTTTCTTTCTTAAAAATAGACCTATATTTATACATATTTACAATACATATTTTATAGTTCAAAAGTGGGAAACATTTGAACTATAAAATATGTACTTTAAACATATAGTACTTTAGAACTTTTGAAGTACTTCAAAAGTTCTACTATTTATGATTTAATGGTGGCGTTGGCAACTCTGAAGCAATTTCTTCTGTCGATAATGGAAAGCCGATCATCTGGATAATGAAGAGGAGTGTAAAATTTAAAGCTAAGCCCCGTCTCGACTTTTTCGACAAAGTCGTCGGTCTGTCGTCTTAGAGCGAGGATCCGGCCATCGGCAAATGGAGTATTTAGGTACTTATAATAAGAACACTATTTTGTTCAGAATTCGAATTTCTCGTAGCATAGCTAACTCTGATGATAACCATTTGAAATTGCGAGAATCATTAGAACTACGTTTGAAGTCTCTCGTCTAAAGTCTTGTAAGGGTACAAGCAAATTATGAAGGATTCTTTGTTAGTTATTCTTACTTTAATCAAAACTCAAAAGATGTTTATCAAAAGCAATAGACTAGACTAAGTAATAAACAATATTATAATTTTTCTTATAAAGCCTATATAAAAATCATTTGTTTGAATTCTGTACCAGTACAGAGCAGGTTACAGTACAGAGTTTAAAAGAGTTTCTAAAACGGGTTCTTCAGCGATGTGCTTCTGAGAAGTATTGCTTTGAAAGAATTTCACAAATGAATCGCCTTTAAAGATTACCAGTTAATACCCTAATGACTCTTTTCTTTGTGAACAAAGTGAGTTTCTATGAATACGATTGAACGTTCTACTCGAACTCAGAAATTCACAATCCGAAAGTGACGAGACGTTCATTAGGTACCTAAATTTATTGACAACAATCTTATCCTCTTTGATGCTTTCTCGCAAATTTTCTCGAATAGGCGAACGGCATAGACGCTTAATTCATAAATACCTCCATTGATATTATCGTGAGACGTTTCTCTGTCATTTTGTTTCGTAACTTTCTAACTGATGTCTCCCTCGCAAAAATAAGAAATACCTGGTGGAATTTGCGTAAGTATTATACTCAGTTAGTCTAATTAGCACCCGGTTGCTTATTTGCCTTGTGTTTTACTCTACTCTTTGAACATCTTTCGTTTGTTTTGAAATCTTAAATTAAGGTCTACACACGAAGTAATTTTCTTCAAACGCTAGAAGAGCAAGAAAAACTTAGTTGCAGTGCTAAGTAAGCTAACAAGACACGCCTTGTATGCAGACTGCACGTAGCACCTACAAGTTTATGTCTGTGTACTGAGTATGTAGATTCAAATCTGTTTCACTTAGACTATAATAACTTCATTTAAACTCTCAACTACCGCGCGCTTCGTATTCCCCGAACGGAACATACGATCAACTGCAACCTATTTGAAGAGATGAAAACTTCTTGATATGCCAAAGTTCATGTTGAAGTAAAGGGTCTTGTTTTCCTCCACTCCGTGGCTTGATGCTGTTGGCTCCCATCCAGCGCCTGAAGATGTCTCCCGCACGTTAAATTGATATAGGCACTTAGTGCAAAGCTCCATGTCATGTCACTAATAAATTAATAATGCTTTAGAACTTACGAACTTTTTCTACGTCTGAAATGTTTCCCACTTGTGATTTTTTTCTGTCTGATATTTCATGGTCCATCAAAATTCATCAAATGATTTCGACCATATCGTATTAAAGTTTCGATTCAATGGAAAGTACTTGATCTTATGCAAGTACTCAAGTGCTTCATAAAGGTCACGGTTCTCTCATTGCGTAACACGACTCTGTAATGATGGTGCGGATAATGACCACGCAACGCTAATGAGATTACTTGACGCGCAAAGCTAGTCATTGCTGTGTCAAATCCATAATGGCTGAGATTCTGTGCGCAACTTGAGAAGAATATTTGATTGCACGTTACAGGTTTTCGAGACAAACCTTTTGTCTAGTTTATTTAGTAGCTTCTTTAGAGTTTAATACCAAAATTTTACATGTCGCCGTCGCCATGTTGAAAGTTGCTTTTACTTTGTCGGCATTTCTTCTAGTAAATCTATTTTTAGGACCCTACTTTCTAATTAAGCAGGAGCAACAACCATCAATATGCAAGACGAGTCTCCGGTCGATCATTAGCGACTTAGTTAACTTTATGATCTTATCAATTAAACTCCCTGTTCCATTATCTCCCTCTAAAGATAGACTGTTTTACTCTACGCACGTAAATATTGGAAGATTGTCGGCAACAAAAGTCCTTTCGACCGGAATCATTTTGTAAATTATTAATTACAAGACCCCTTTTTACACGAGATGCCAAGTACCTACTTACCAAGTGGTAGATTCCGGTGTATTTAAAAGTCCCTAGTAATTTCTTTATAATGTTCTTCTGAAAATTTGCCACTTTTCTATGTATAGCTTAAAATTGTTTGACTTACTTTCTTAGCCAACTCAAGTAATGTACAGAATCACAGTCCATAAAAAATGGGCGAACTTTAAAAATTTCAAACTACTTTTGTTGCCGACTGTGAAAGTTATAAATTGATCCTTAAGACCCTCGCGGCCTTCGATCGGTGCTAAACTGTAAGTTGTAATTTGATGAGGCTCCTTGCGTTCTCTTTGTTCCGGAACGGTATATTTTCAACCTTTTTTCTTTGTTATAAGTTTTTTCATAGTCGAGTGATATCGTATTGAATGATTTACATGATATCTCTTATCGGAATGTTAAAAATTTATTATATTTTGACGAACTCCTTCAATATCAATTCAAGATGAGCAGGTTCCAGCAGTGGTAAAACTTCAAGACCGATTCAAAACTATAAAGCAATCGAAAGAAAGTTAGCGTGAACTCAAACTACCAAACTTCCACAAAGCGTTTAACTTTTACCATCTCTCTCTGAAGTTAATGATGCGAACATTCATATTTGGATGCGAGGGTTCATCAGAGCACCACCAGTGCTGGTTTCAATTTACATTGATACATACAGTTCTTGCTCTATGAAAGTATAATGTTCGTAAAGTAAGACGTTCTTTATCGTGTTCTTTTTCCTTGCAATCCTAATTACTCTGTTTTGGTTCAGCTGTACAATGATAAATGTAGCCTCCCCTAAAAGATAAATTAATGTCTTTCTAACATTTTGAAAAACTATTGTTCTCATTCACATTTAAATTAATCGCAAAGACGACGTACCATTGTTTTTGCGTCGTCTGATTTTGATCACTTCTCAGCTAAGTTAGTGACGTCAATGGTTTGAACTCATGCAAATAAACCTATATTCGCTCGTTCTAGAAGAAAAGCGTTTCTTATCAACTGCAGCACGTATTCCGGTGTTTGGTATCTGTGGGCGGGCGGCGGTTTGAGGTGACGATCGCTGGAATTTTGCCAGTGACCGGAGTATTGTTGGCCTGCCACGTCAGTAAATTAATATCGGCAATAGAGCCAGAACACTGCAACTTAGTCTGATGTATGTTCTACTCCGGGAATTCGCAATAACTTTCATCCACCGCGGATTTTTGGCTTTCTTGGCAATTTTGTTCTCATATTTCAACCTTTGTTGTTTCGTTGAACCTATTTATTATCTTACTTTTTGAGGTCTTATAAATCAACATTTAAAGAACCTTGTAAAGGGTAAGCAAGAACATTAAAAGTTAGTGCAATGGCAATCAAGGAGTTCAGTTTAGATTTAAAATTCTCTTTAGGAAAGGAAAAAAAAAATGGTTTTTGGGAGAAATCCAACAATTCCTTTATGTTGTCCCCCGCTCGGAAGTAATTAAAATTACCATTCCGTTTTATCAGCGTGCCGGTCTGAAGCAGTCAGTTCAATTTGTACAAATATTTGTTTGTATGGACTGGCTGATCGATGATTCAAGGTTGTTTTTGTGTACTTGACACGCTTAGCATGACAATTACCTGTCCCATTTGCCAACTAGTTTGTAGTACAATGGTGTGGTAATACTGCATTTTTGTACGGCTTTTTCTGTTGTTATGTGTTCTGGCAAGTGTAAAGGTAATTTTGGTAATATCTGAATTGCATTCGCGTTCAGATATTCAACAAGCATTTGTGTAAACCGCTTAAATTTCCTTTGTAGATCATGAGCTTTGTAGAAGTTCTCTTCACTTGTGTGCTTAACTTGACTTCATAATATTCTTCTTACGATTGAATTAACCTGAGATACAATGAATCTAGTTTGTATCTTTCTTGGCTCAAAGTTCTCCTTTGTTAAACTGCGCCTGGGAAAACAATGTTAGTACAAGTCTGAAAATGATTATTTTGTTATTCTATCTCGCAATGAAGCCTCCTGGCGCGTCCGCTTTCCGGCTTAGACTCTTGAACTTTGGCTTAACTATCTAGAACAAGACGTTGCACTAAAGCTGAAGACTTTCAGAACTGGCAAAGAAAGGTAACTGTTGAATATTGTGAAGATGTGCAGGTGGATTTTTTCTAGAAATCGATCTTCTTAGTACGCTAGAGGCTTTCAATGCGGTTTCTAGCGTAGATAAGTTTAGCTGGCATGCTGCCATTTTAATTTTATGTTTATTTTGGAATGCTGTGCACACTGATGCTTTAAAACTTCACCCGCTCACCAGCTTGTGAATATCAGAATTGCAACCAGTTTCGAGATTAGATAACAGCAAAATTACGTTTTGCTGACACAATTCATTTGTATTCAAACTGTTACTCTAACCACTGATCTCATAATTGTTATTATAATTAACGTGGCCTGTTTACTGTTGTTGCTAACACGCCGCCTGAGGTAATTTGCGATGTCTATCTGATCTCACGTACATACAAACATATGTGCGTGCGTGCATGTGCATCACGTGGCGACGCCTTAACACTGGTGATAATTTGAGGGCCCTCGTCCTTCCTGGCATTCAAAATGCCACTGTCTTACTTACCTATGCTCTTTATCAAGAAGATTAAATAGAGGTTGTTTCTTAATCCGCCCTTGTCGCAGGTTTATAACTCTTCGCTAGTTTTACGAGTAACATAAGTTCTAAATCATCCTTCTAATATTATAAACGCGAAAGGTTGCATGTATGGATGTTTGTTACACTTTGACGCAAAATCTACTAAACGGATCGGGCTGAAATTTCCAGGTCCGGAAAAAAAAACATAGGCTACTTAACCCATAACATCAGTTCCCATGGGATAGAAATAACTTAAAAACGTTTCCATAGAAACAACGCATGCGAAACCGCGGGCAGAAACTAGTATTACATAATAGTTTCTGCATACGGCTTTGGGAACTGATTTAAGGGAAAAAGAGTAGCCTTTGATTTATTCCAGGCCAAGAACTACCTGTATGCAAAATTTCATCCCGAACCGTTAAGTAGTTTTGGCGTGAAAAAGTAGAATGAAAAAGTATAAAACATCCATCCATCTAAACATCAAAACTGTCGCATTTATTATAAAAGTGTGATCGAAAAATCGTGTTTATTACGTTTTTTCTGAAAAAGTTATACGGTCTACAAGTTTTCTACCTCTATAGTACCTATATAAATAATAATGAGAGAAAATAACGTCCAAAGTTTTCATTATTTCATCAATCTTTGACATTGTGTTGTACTGACTTGTGCTTTGATCCATACCCTAGAGGACGAGTGCCTTTCCAGTCTTGCATTGCCGATTGCTCAAGTTGGCAACATAAAGGAATGATAAATGTTCCTTCTACCTGATTCTTACGATCCTAAAGCTTTTGTCACTCACTACTATACATAGATAGAGTATATGGCGAGCCATAAAGATTGTATTGGTCTTGGCTTGGAGTTTTTAGTTTCCATCTGTTCATAAAATAACTAATAAATCTAAATCATTAATTAATGCTGGACTATTCACACAGCATTATCTAGCCCCAAGCTAGAGCTTGTGGCATGGGTAGCAGATAACTGAAAAACATAATACAATACATTACATTATATAGATATTTTATATTATACATAAAAAATTACCAAAACATTTGGATCAAAAATCTGCAGATAGTACAAACATTTGTCCCGAGAGGTGGGAATCGAACCCGCTACCTCCTGCGTCGCAGGTGGACGTTTGCCCACCGCGCCACAGAGGTCGTCAATAAACTCAACTTCAACATTAACTTTATAGGTGCTACAGAAACATATAAAATTAAAAAAAATACATCCGTTCGGCACATGACGTGTCTACCCGGTCTTATTCCATTTCAGGCATTAGGGGCATACATATAGATGCTTTGATTTTGTATTGACTCTCGAACCAAGCATTTACGTTCTCACTTGCACTTATAGTTTAGTTTGTCTGATTGAAACTCCAAGTTGCGTGGAACTGTCTGGGTGTGGATGCAGACACGTCGCGTGCACGGCTATTAGAGCGTGAAACTGTTGACTGACGTTTCAAGGCCACCGTGTGACAAGAGGTTCATTGATGTTGACAGGTGCAGCGCTGCATGAATGCGTAGATTGTGGCTGGACTTCGGGTTACTTCGGGCAGTATAATGAGGAGCAATATTCCATACACGCATTGTACACACAGCAAAAACACATTCTGATTATCTGTGTAGAAGATGAAACAATTCTTTGTGTTGAAGTATCCTTGCTAGCTGTATCGCGATAATATGAGAATAAGTGTTGTTTTACTGACGTTTCAAGGTCGGACCAGTGTAAAAAGATATGCATTGAGGTGGTTATGAATGTGTTTTGTATTTGTATATGGTTGCTCTTTATGGCAGTACCTATTGTATGACAGAACTAAAACAAATTGGATTGTATCTCATCTACGTACTGTAGATGAGAATGTAAATGGTTTGTAATTACATAAAATTCAGCAAGTTATTTGCCAAATTATCATCATTATCGCATAACAACTCGACACGGAGCTCGCTAACTAACAAGCTAACCTAGAAATATTTTGCAATATTTCCCACTCGCTGGAAATATTCTACCTCATATCTTGAAGGCTTATCAACAGATTAACGAGTCTCGAACTTCCCTTCGCAGATTATTTCCACGCGTTTTAATTTCGCGCGAACGATCCAAGTTGACTTAAGTTGAGCTGCCTCGTACCATATTCGTATTCCTGTCGCGTCGGCCCAGTCCGATTCCGATTATTTCTTATCAGAAGCGATTCGAGTTGCGAACAAGTCGACTGTACCAACTGAAGTATTCGCATGCTCGGGAAACTTCGCCACATTACTCGATAATTGATAAAGTTTACCATATAATGTGGTCGGCGCGAGAGGCCAAATATTGGTAAAACTGTACGCTGAAGCAGACTTTGACTAGAGTTTAAACGAGCTTAATAGGTGGCCGCACGAGTTGCTGATTACTCACATACACAGTTACAGATAGCTTGCGGAAACGTTGTACGAGATAGCAAACTCAGCAGTTCTGGAACTCAATGGAAACAATTAAGTTTCATAAATTGCTGAACGATCCAAGCGGTTGTTGAAATATCTCCGCCTGTTACTTATGAAATATTAAAGGAAACTGACCTTTAGAACAGCAAGAGTTGAAAGAATCTTTGTAGTGCGTGCTTTGTCTACTTATCTGATAAATTAAGGTATCCTTTACACAGATTCACTGTTTTCTGTTATTTTTGCATCAGGTCAATAGTTCTAGAAATGAAACTAAATAGTACCTACTTAATATTATTTCATTTTTTGTTACGAAGTAATCTAACATCACACGTGTTGTACGCTATTTTTTGTCACCGCTGGCTGTCCCACTGCGGCGCTCTCTTTCCTTTTTCACTTTATTCAGTTGGCCAGTGTAGGTACTGCAAAAATAAAACGCAACTAGTTATGACCTAAGACAAGATAACGCGGGTAAATTATTCTAGCTAACATTTTCATATCCTTTTAGATTACCGGTTTGAAACTGGCATTGCCTTTGACCTCCTTGAATATTCGCTACAGAAATAGCAAATATGTAGAAATGTACATATTTGCTCGTTTCTTTCAAAGTAACAGAACTGGTCGAATGCTTTTCCCAATTAATGCAGTGACCCGTCTGCACTAAGTATTACTGAAAAATATTATGTTCTCTTTATTTCATGAACCGAAGACTGGTGTTTCCAACTCCAGTTTTGACCATACCGGCCCCATAACATAGCATCACATAGTCCCACTACATAGTCGGTAACTGTTAAACTTTTTGCGAGGCGATTAACTCCTTTCACCTTCAATGTAAGGAGGCGCTTCAACTCGGATATAGAAAATCGGATCACGAATGGATTCACTTTCTCCATGTCTATTATGTAAACACTGACGAAACCACTATCGTTAGTGAATCTCCAAGATTGGCCGGTTCTTACGAAACCTTTTTATTTTGGACATTCAACTCTTTACCGGTTTATGTTGTATCATGTGATATCTCCATTTTATCTCGCCTTATACTAAGGAGTAAGCGAAGTTTATATCTTTCTTTATGGAATAGCATGACCCATTCTTTAAGACCTTCTTTGTGCTAATTACTGTATGTAAGTGCTTCCAGAAATCACTTTCGCTTGGCAAGGATGTTTGTTTCCACTGCATGAGCGTTCCAATTATTTTCTAAGCTGTTCTTCCTCTATATATTAGATACAGTGGAACAACAGCTTGGAAAATAAAGGATAACATAAAAGTCTAGCAAAACTGAAAACCAACTTCACTATTTAACTATTTATTCAGCACCTGAGCAGCAACTAGGCACCATAAACAACAAATCCCCTTGCGCAAAGATTAGCCCTCAAACCGAGGATGGCGGGACAATGGATGGACATCGCCGGATCACCTGTCCAAGTGTCTTAAGAAGCCGTGGCGTCGTTTGTCAACGTCACGTCGACTGCTGGGCACCCATTGTCCGCGCGGCTAGTCATTCTGTTTCCATCCTTTAAAGTTCCTTTGAAATTCCTTTCTGTTGTTGTTTACTACAGATTTTATGTAGGAGATCTCAAGAATGGAACAAACAAATGGATAGTATAAAATCAAACCATTGAGCATTGTTCATATTATCTTAAGGCTTAGCTTTTAACTATCCACTGTACCTCATCCAAAGTACTTTTACTTTGGATGTGGTTGTGCCATAATCAATTCATATATTGAAATAAATATGTTATATCCTTTTCGGTGATATTTATATTATACTATCCTAATAATAAATCCGAGAGACTTATAAAAGTGTCCCATTGGTCAGTTATTATGAGGTCGCTGAAAAGTAATTTCGTCATTTTACCATCAAAAGCCAGAATTCGCTCTAAAACTCAAAAGCAAAGAATTGCTCATACAATGCTTTCGTTTTAATAAAGCGAGATTCTCCACACGTTTGTAGGTACGGTACGGTTCGGCTCATCTTTACGGCGAAAAGGATTTTCATAAGCTTTATTCCTTTTTCATTAAGTATTTTCGAATCTTTTCTAGAACAAAGCAACTTTATAAATAAAGAAACAAACGCGTTTTTAAATGCCATTCTATTATTATTCTGTATTATTCTATATCGAATAGATAGTGGGTAAATGCTAAAGGGCAAATAAAATAATTGTTACGACTAGTCATACGTTGTTCGGCTGCCATGGTAACACATTATTAGTACTCTAGCCACTAGATAGCTAGAGCAAAGAAAGATTGAGTACAAAACAAAAGCCTGTTCATGCAAAAGAAACTCTTATAAGACTAACTCCCAAAATTCAAAGATCGACATTATTACTCCACGCTAACACACGTTAACATCAGCAAATTCCCGGTTCCACATAAGTTTACGTGTTTCAAGTTCGAAACAATTAGTTAGTTAGTTACTTATTGTCCTCATTTAAGTTGTTGCCTGAATAACTTGGCAAGTTCGGGGCGGAACGGCGTCTACGTTACTCTAATTTAGATTTCAAACTAAAATAAACACTATCGCGTTTGATTTAGATTAAATATTGAGTGGTGGAAACTAGAAATTTCTCTGGAATAGATATAGTTATGAAATTTGATTTATAGTGCATCGATCATAATGATCCTTTGAAATTGGGATGGTGGTTTGTGTACAGAGAATCGCTTTTTTAATAATTATACCGAATGTGCTTAACGTTTTATGCTCTTGATTTGTTTAGCTTCGGACGACCTCTGTGGCGCGGTGGGCGATGGTCCGCCTGCGATGCAGGGTTCGATTACGGCCTCGGAACAATTGTGTTTACTTTTGCTGTGTGAATTGTCCAGCTTTATTTATTTTATTTAGTTCACCAATCAGTCTCCTATATTTCATAATTACAAGCGTGTGGGACAAGTCTTATATCTAAATTCAGACCAGTTATCCTCAACCGATTGAACTGAAATTTGGCATTTAAGTTAGGTGACCATGCAATGTTACGGTACCGTCGAGCTATAAAACCAGGGACCATCAAGTTTTTTATATTTTATTTTGATGGTTGGCTCATCGAGTTTTGCTCCAACTCAAAATCTAACAACTTACAGATAAGCAAATCATATGTACCTACTAGACACATAAGTTATGAACATACTAGTGGTTCCTTCTCACTTCTTCCACTGGTGGACAAAAAATTGAAGTGAACATCAATATAATAATGAATAGTATAAAATATGACTTGTCTAAGTGCTTATTTGTAAGCCTAAAGAAATAAACTTTCATTTCATTTCATTCGTTCCTTTAACAGTTCATTTTATTATAACCGAGTTCTGAGTCTTTTTTGATTTCGGTTGCTCATGTCTTCAGTGAAATGTTAAAAACTGTCAATGATCATAAAACTGCATCTGAATTTAGATGCAGTTTTATGATCATAGTAAAGCTATAGTGAAGCTTGCTGGCACTATTCAATATTCTATCCTTACTGAAACTTAGGGCGGAACTTGTTTAGTGTCAATGGCAGCACTGCGTTATTCACTCTGCAACTCTAGAACTTTATTGTGCTCCTCTGAATTACAATGGCTGCACTCCCGTCTCGTATGCACAAACCGTACTACCCTCAAACTTCCTTAAGTAGCTGAGCGAAACGTCATGCGGAGCTGCTGACGGTAAGTGAATAACCTCATGAAACATGATATATAGAAAAAGTTTGCAACACAGGCTCCTAGTGAGTAATGTGTTTTATGTAGCTATTTTACCGTGTGCTGTTATGAACCTAGATGGTCGATTACAATGGTTATAATTACCTATACGTGCGCATAGAATTACTTTCCGTAGATCCAGAGATGATCTATCTCTGTACTAATTATGGTATGGTAGGTCTGATGCATCTTGTAGACGTAGGTATTGTATTCTTTGCTTGCGCGATTGAAAAATTAATTTGAATTAGAAGTAGATATCAACTACCTACAGTTGCAATTCCCAATATTTCGTCCATGATTGATCCAGGCTTAGCCGGCATCCGCAAATTTGCCATTTGGTAATTGGCGCACTGATAGATCAATAATGGATGAAACGGAAACAGCCCCAAATTGGCTCAACTGGATGAAACATACATGTCGCTACATCTTCGATATCAGCACAAGACTTGAACACAATGAGTTCAATAGACGTCGATTGTGTTACGACAATGCACTCTGCTGAAGCAATTACACAGGCGCCATTGTAAGGAAATATTGCCGGCTCTCGCTATCTATTATCACTCAGTCGACGGTGAAATGTATGAAGATTGATTCTGCTCGTGTCATTGAAGGCATTGTGTGCAGTCACGGTTAAGTTAATCTTATTTTGGCAGCTTAGTGGGGCGGCTTGAGGAAATTGCATGACATTATCCGTATTGGATTACGCGTTAGATGAGGGGTGGTATTGTTTTCTTTGGAAAATTATTTTTTCTGGGTCGGGTCGCTGCTGGCGTAAAATGACTGGCAATATTGTGTAGGTTGTTTGAATCAATTTTCCTTCCGTACATACATAGATCAAAACATAGCATACACAGTAGCTTAGTTAAGAATTTCTATCTTGAAGTTGTATATTCGGAAAAGACTCAAGACCAAAAACGAGTGACGGACGAATACACAACTCGTAGGCTATCATACTTCTAACAATAACTCATTACAATCTCCAAACAATAATTACCATCACAAAAGGAATAAATAATGACAAGCTAAGTAATTAAAACCATAGCTGTGCTGCGAACAATCCTTGTTAAATCACTGTGACGTTGGGGCTGCGATACCAGTACTTTATTATTAGGTAGGCGAGTAATTGTCGGTAATTATGATTAACAGCGCCGGCAAAAATAGTTACCGCGGATCTGTAATGGGTTATAAATAGTCATCGCGGTTTTAATTAACAATTCTTGTAATGCTAATGCGCGGGTCTTACTCGTATCGTAATGGACATTTTCCTTGACAAAACAGAATGAGCTAAGTGAGACCATATTTCCATGCAATAAAGTCAAGAATAATATGCATTCTGCTAGGGCTGATGGTTTGACGTCAGCCGGTCGTTTAATTTGCCGACTTAATTATACTGAGTTTGATAGCTGAACATGAACACACTTCGGGACTAAAATGTGTTCGTGTTCAGGTCGTAGTGTCAAGTATGGAGAATTACCAAACCACCTACTTCAGCACACCTGAAGTGCACCTGAGGTGCAGTAAGCAAGGTAGCAGATATTTATGTTTAATCAAATGTTAAATATTCCCTAATATAGTAGGGCTCTTTTGGCTTTGCCCAATAAAAGCTGAAGTCTCTAACTCTACCTAATCCTGTCCTTTTAAAACAGTCTCGTAAACTTATGTGATGTACTATTCTTACGTATGTGGAGTTAAACCCCTACATTCAAGTCTTAAGAGATGATTTCTAGTGAAATGGTTGGCTATTCTATCCGTAATAGTTACATGTGGATGACGCCACCGTAATCGGATCTCGGCTAGTGCCCTCGTAAAAGGTGCTCTGCCAAGTTCCAATTACGTTCAGATAGAGAGCCGTCAGCGGGATCGATCATTAAAACCATATTTGCTGTCTAGGTAACGCAGAGGTAATTATCAGTAATTGTTCTGCCTAACTTTGTATCGTGCGTGAGTAGGCCAGTTTTTACCGGAAATAGATATATGAGAAATGCTGCCTAGTATTCATAGTCTACTATAATATACACGCCAATTAAATAAAAGGTTGCTTGACTTGTCGCTCTAAGAAATACAATAAGCATGCGATTGTCTACTTCACGTTTTCAATGAATTGTTCTCCGGTGTAGTTAGACTTTGTAAAGCCAGGAATGAGTTTGCGGAACTTCTTTCTTTGTTTTATATTTCCTCTACTTTACACACCATGATCTGTTGTGCTGCTTATTTCCTTGGTTCATAATTTTCTCCTTTCTCCAACACAATACACCACGTTGTCTTCTCTTGTTATTCACCTTGTAAAACTTCGCCTGCAACATGGCATTATGCAAGTGTCATTCCTCAACTTCGCAACGGCGAGTAAAGTTAAGATTGTAGGTAGTGCTACAACACGGTAAGTAAAATGTGCCGTCAAAACTTGCTAACTTCATTTAACGGCTGACTAATGGAAAGTTGGACAACTGACTTTTTGCGAGCTTAATTTTATTGTGGAAGTTCTCAAATTGGTTTTGAATCTTTTAAATTTATTTTTCTGACGATAACAACGGATGCGGACCGTGCGAAATTTTTACGAAACTAATTGACGGACTTGGCAGGTGTTTCGTCTTTGCAAACTGCAACTTGACCCAAAGCAATGTAGTTAGGTCACAACTGCAATTACTTCATTGAGGTTAACGTGTCTTTGGAATTCAAAACTCTGAGATCGTTTGGCCTGGAATCAAATACATACAGGATCAATACCCTATGAATCATATCTACCTTGCTCGTCAATTGTCACTTGAATAAGCTGTCAGTCTCTTGTTCGAATATTGCTTTAGATGCTCGCTCACTGTCTTAGACACATCAAGGTATAAAGATCCCTGTACATTCGCAATTACTTGAGAATTGCTTGAACTATGCATTAGCCTTAAGTAATCAAGTGCGTCCCGACCGACCTACATCAGTCTTATTTAACGAGTGTACCCGTTATACTGTTCAACCGATAGGAAAATCACTTTAAGTGATTTAAGGGATGGTCCCATTTCCGGCGATTTCGAGTAGCGATTTGGCAAGATCTTGAATCAGTAAAATGGTCTGATTGTAGACAATGAACGTACGGAATATATTTTCTGAACTGGCGGGTGGCCCACGTAAATTGCGCCCATTTCAATTGCAAAACCTCGGATATAACATGTGTAATATATTGCATGTCTTTAGAAGTTTCTTATATTCCAAACAAAGAAGTTTCGGTATACCAAAACAGTATTTTATTAAAGGGGGGTCAGTCACTTTCCAATTTGCTAACTCTACTTTTTTAAATGATATGCCTTGCTTCTGTACTAGCTGTTGCCTACGGCTACACACGCACGGAGTTTGTTTTGTAATTGGTTACGTGTTTTTAAATCGGTGAGTACTAACTTAATTTCAGAACAGTATCTCGTTACATTTGAAAGTTTGAGTTCGAAACCCCCTTATAATAAACTTCTAAAAAAAAATTCTTAGGGAATCTTTGCTTTGTACTTAGTACCAACTGTCTGACAAAGTTTCCCGATTAATTTGTCATCATCATCATCAGCCCGCATACTCGTCCGTCCACTACTGAACATAGGCCCCCCATCGACGAAGACTATGACGATTACCATTTAAGGGTAATATTTTTAAACATACGCAATCTATACACTATACAATACACAATACGGGTATTTGTCGCGTTAAAAACAGGTTTGTAGTCGTGGCTTGGGATTAGCCCAAGCCACGACTACAAACCTGTTGAAACGTCGAGAAAAATAGGTAAATAAATGGTTAAAAAAAATCTTTATTGCTATTTTTCGAAAACCCTACTGTCTGAATTTAAGGCACTATTAACCAAATAACATGTAATCTTTCAGTCAATATGGTTGCGGGTTCGATTCCCGCCTCTGAACAATTGTGTGTACGATCTGCAGATAGATATTTGTTCCGGGTTTTCTGGTCGTTTTCTATGTATAATAAAAAATATCTATATATGTAATGTATTGTATTATGTATATCAGTTATCTAGTACCCATAACACAAGCCCTGCTTACCATTATTCATTACTTAATTATTATTAATATATTATATGTATGTATCTAATCACAACCTAGTGTCCGTTGATTCCGTGGCCGAAATTCCGCTAGAAGGGCATCATCATCCATCATCATGACCTCAACGATGTAAGTAAAGTGGCGTGCGTTTGTTTCATAGAAATGCTGATTCTCATGGCACAGCGCGAACTTGCTATAACTAACTAGTCTGTTAAAATAAGTACATTAACAACAAACATAAAGTTTGATCGCGTGATAAACTGATGTTATAAACTTTGATTAATTGTACATTAATTCTTAATTACTTCTTGGCCTCTTTACTAGGCTGTACATCATTAATAATAAACCAAGGGAATGGTTCAAGTTATTATTATACAATGTGTATTGTCGAACCTTGATCAAACGAGATGTGCGGATACACGACATATATTTATCGATAAAAAACAAAAAATAAAATATTATATGTTACCTATCATATATAGACAGAAAGTACCTATTTTAAATGGTGAATAACATGACAACAAAAAGAGATAGGCCCATAATTTTTGGGGAATTTGTAGACTAAATTGTGGAGTTTAATATAACATGCAAAAAAGTACACCACAATAACTCAGTTTTAAAGTTACAGATAAAAAATAAAATAAAAATCGTATTTTTTTTGCAAATTTCTAAAAAGATATTATTTTTACTAGGCTTATGTACCGAAATTGTATTTTTTTCTTATTTCTTTAGCTAGGTAAACTATCTAGCTTTCAAATGAGGCTACTTTTAATAAAATACACCGTTTACTCAAAAAGAAACGAAGAAAAAACCAGATGAAGTAGTTAATTATTTTTTTAATGAAACATTAAAAAAATAATTAAATCGGCTTTATTTTCGAGATAGGTAACATATAATTTTTTATTTTTTGTTTTTTATCGATAAATATAGGGGAAAGGTGTACAAAATGATCCCTCGAGGTAATATGATTCCCTATGGTTCTCAGCAAACTACTAATGCCATCTATATGATTTATAAGCAAACGTCTTGCCCGTACCCCGCTCAGTGGTCTCACAAGGTGTCATGGCGGCGTGAGTGTTGTGCGTCGAAATATTACGAAAAAAAGAAAATTGGTGTATTTAATCTAAGGTAAGCATAAAAATAATATTTCATTGTTGAAATTTGGTAACATTTTACCGACTGAATGTTTTACTGGCTGTTTCTATCAATATTCAACTTATTCTCAAGCACGCTACGATCTCACTAAGGCCATGTTTCGAGGTTAGTTTTAGACATGTTTTGAAAAATGTGCTCTTGAGGTCAAACGATCCCCTTCTGCCGGTACAAAATGATCCCTGGAATCATTTTGCCCCAAGCATTTTAACAGATTTTAAATAAAATATGGTTAATTGTGTAACGTATTTAACATTATTTGTATGTAGTTTATAGGTACAATCATTGCAAATGTAATAAAATAAGCTAAAGTCGTGACGATCTCATATTGGAGGTATAAAATGATTCCGGGAATCATTTCACCCCAAACATAGAATTTAAGTTAATGTTTTTTCTTTATCTATCAGTGTATGATTGTTTTTTACCTTTCCGTCCTATTTTGACAACCTCGGTGGCGCGGCGGGCGAAGGTCCGCTTGCGATGCAGGAGGTTGAGGGTTCGATTCCCGCGTCGGGACAAATGTTTGTACGATCTGCAGATATTTGTTCAGGGCATTCTGGATGTTATTTATTTTTAATAAAAATATCTATCTATGTAGTGTATTGTTTTAAGTATATCAGTTATCTAGTACCCATAACACAAGGTCTGCTTAGCTTGGGGCTAGATAATGTTGTGTGGATTGTCCAACATTATTTATTTATTTATTATTATTTATATTTATAAAATATGATTTTTTATACATAATGGTGCTTTTATTTTTACAGATTATCATGCCACGTACATACCAAAGAAAAACTACCCGTCAAAACTGGAGTGAAAATTCCATGAAAAAAGCCTTAGACGCTGTGAAAAATGGACTGCCATTCAAAACAGCCAGTAAACGGTTTTCTGTGCCTGTAATGACATTAAAACGAAGAGCTAAAGGTAAAAATAAATTTGCAGTTGATGCTGTTAAGGCTTTGGGCAGTAAAAAAACTGTTTTTACACCTGAGCAAGAAAGAGAACTGGTTGAACACATAAAAGACATGGAATCTAGAATGTATGGTCTAACCAAACAAGATGTCCTCTCTCTGGCTTATCAGTTGGCTGATAAAAATAAAATATCACATCCATTTTCAGCTGAGAGAGAAAAAGCCGGCGTAGAATGGTTGAAAGGTTTTCGGAAGCGGAATCCCGATATAGCTCTTCGTAGTCCGGAATCGACATCAGCTGCTCGTGCCAGAGCGTTCAACAAACCTGTTGTTAACAAATTCTTTTCTATTTGGAAAGACACACAGGAGAAACAGCCTATTCCGCCACATAGAATATTCAATGTTGACGAGACCAGTTTATGCACTGTCCCAACTAAAAACACCAAAGTATTTGCTCAATCTGGTCGTAAACAGGTGGCAAGAGTGACTTCAGCTGAAAGAGGTGACACTACAACAGCAGTTATCTGTTGTTCCGCTGCTGGAAACTTTATACCGCCAATGTTTATATTTCGAAGACTGCGAATGAAGCTCGAATTGATGGACGGTGCACCTCCAGGGTCTGCCTATGCATGCAATGCAACTGGTTGGATGAAACTAGAAGTTTTTGATCAATGGTTTGATCATTTTTTAGCTCATGTAAAACCATCAGAAGATGATCCAGCCGTGTTGTTTTTAGATGGCCATCTCTCACACACAAAAAATTTGAGTGTGGTATTAAAAGCAAGAGAAAACCATGTCAAAATTATCTGTTTACCACCGCATTGCACGCACAAACTCCAACCACTCGATGTTGGAGTTATGTATCCTCTCAGCGTCTATCACAACCAAGAATTAGAAAAGTGGATGAACAATCATCCGGGACGAGTGGTCTCTGTTTTTCAAATAACCAAAGTTTTTGCAGGGGCTTACCTTAAGGCAGCGGTACCGTTGAATGCCATTAAAGGATTTGAAAAATGCGGGATTTATCCTCTAAACCAAGACGTTTTCACGGATGTGGACTTTGTGGCTGCAGAAGCAACTGAAATAGAAGCCAATGTTGAGGATGAAAACTCCTCTGATTCAGTATCTGTTTTAGATAATGAACCGTCCCAGCTTGTCTTAACAAGGGCTGTTGATACACCACAAGATTCATTGAATTTGAACCCGGGACCTTCTTCGCAAGATGATACACATACCAATAAAGACGAGATATTAGTTCGTAGTGACAGAGAGATAGCTACCACTGAGTGCATAGGTTTAGATTCGACACCAGAACTATCTTCGCGTGAATCCACACATAGCGAGAACGACGAACGCCATATACCCGACATACCGCCTTCTGAGCAAGTAAATAATAGCCCTATCAAATCTCCACGAACTCTCGGAAACCAAGCTGTTGAATTGATTTCGAACCTGATAGCGCCTACAAGCTGTACTGCACTAACCCAAGATATTAACACTGTAGCAACCCCTAATTTAGTTACGCCAGACGTAGATTCAACCACTTTTGATCAACCATCGACATCTTTTGGAGTTTATTCAGCACGAGATCTTCGACCTTTGCCAAAGATACAAGGAAAAAGAAATAATTATGTAAGAAAAAGAAAAATAGACACCTCAATTTTGACTAGCACACCCTATAAAAACTATTTAGAAGAGGAAATGCAGAAAAAAATAGAAAAAGAAGCAAAACAAAAGTCACGTAAAGACAAAAGTGTGAAAAGGATCTCTGAAAAGAAAACTAAAGGAAAAGGAGCAGGAAAAGGACAAAAATCAAAACAAGCAAATAATAAACGGGAAGATAAAAAGAACAATACAAAAAAACAAAGAATAAAGAGAGCGAGGAAGAGTTACGAGTCAGAATCTTCGGATGACGCTGAATGCATGTTCTGCACAGAAGCTTATTCAAAAGACGCCATGGGGGAAGGCTGGGTCCTTTGCGTAAAATGTCATAAATGGGGACATGAAGCATGTGCCGGGCTTGATAGTGACGACGAAGAAGATTTTGTGTGTGATTTCTGCGTTGATAGTGTTGGAAATACAAAGAAACAATTAGATTTTTGAATGAACAATAAGACTGATTATTAGATAGTTGATTTGCGAATTAATAATAAGACTATTGATCATTGATTTTTGAATGAATATATTATACGTAAGCATCAAAATACTTTGTGATAATATGAAAGACTGTTGATTATGGTGAGATAGTTTGATTAAACAATCTTAAGAAGATTTTCTGAATAGTTTAAGAGCTTTTATTGTGTTGTTAAATATTTCTGATCTCAAGCAAAAGAAAGATGTTTAATGTTTGTTTATGTTTTGTAATTTCTACCTTGGTATTTAGACACAGTGTTGATTAGGTACTATAAGAATTTAAGTAAACTATTTTTGATGATTGTGTTGAAAATAAACATAATCATGATTACGTACTCGTATATATCTTTTATTTTAACTTTAATAATAGCAGGAGGGGTAAAATGATCCTTCGGATCATTTTGACCCTACCCCAGGGATCATTTTATACACCTAGGTGTACAAAATGATCCTTTAGCAATGTTTTGGAAAATGTTAAGTAAATCTGGTCTTTATAAAGAACCCAAAATAAGGGTATGTTAAAACGTTAGCACTGAAATTATGCATCTTAAACTCCTTCAACATTTTCAATAACCTTCATACTTTGGACACAATCAAGCTTTTCTCTTAAGGGGATCATTTTGGACACCTTTCCCCTATGTCGTGTATCCGCACATCTCGTTTGATCAAGGTTCGACAATACACATTGTATACACACAACACTAGTTTTATAAAATGCGAATGTCTGGTCATATGGATTGGTATTGTTTTTGCCCATGATTCGGCCCCTGGAAAGCAAAAACAGAGCAAATTTTTATTCCTCAATATATTTTTTGTCGCATAAAATAACATCAATATGTACTACTTGTATATAAAAACGTAATACGATGCCGTTCAATAGTATCGCGTTGCGAAATATTTATTGTGCGGCACGTCATGTCTCGACATCCCGTCAGTAGGTACTAAGAAATAGAGAATGGAGTATCGTATCACTTACATTAAAGTTACGATAGAGACTTATTTAAAGATACTAATTTGATATTAAAACTGACTTTTAACTGTGAGAATATAACTGATTAATAAGGAGAAAATTTAACCCTAATATTACCACAACCGACATGGTTATTATTAAGGTTTTTGCTTTTCGTAACAACAAACACTGGGACTTTTAGGTATCTACATTATAAAATCTCTTAGGTAATGTTTTATGCACGGAAGCCAGTCATCTTAATCTGGTTGCACCATATCTAGTTTGAATTATATCCTTGGAAGATAACCATATTGCATGTTGACACGTTATCCGGCCGGCTCGGTATCCACCTAATTAGGAATGCCTGAGTTTATAATGTTAGTAATCATAATATCGGAGATTCGGAACTTCATTGTGTCAATGGTTTGATAAAAATCTATCGAAAATTTCTTCTTTATCAGCTTCAGCGTATATTAACAAGCAGTACTGAACATCATCATCAGCCTATATTAGTCCACTGCTGACATACGTTTTTTAGGCCGCGACCGCCTTGGCAAATTCTATGTTTTAATTACTGTTACAAATGTTGGTAATTACTTACCATTTTTATTACAAAGGACTGGTAGTCCTCCAGCGCCTTGGTAGTGACAAGGCCGGGCAGTGAACGCAATAAACCTGATTAACACTTTCACGGCCCACGACGCACACGTGTACCAGGCTGGGCAATGAATGCATTAATCCCAAAAAATATTTCAGTAGACGCTCCAATCCTTTCTTCGTCGCATTAAAGCATAATGGTTCCTTTCGAACAATCTTGTACGTCAAACGGGTAAGCGTTTGATTCATGTATTGGCACGGAAATCTGGACGCTCGCCCGGATATTGTCCCATCATATCTGTAGAGAGATGGCTGTATGCAAATTCAGATTCGATGCGCGACAGCCGGAACCTATGTGAATTCTGCAAATCTGTACTTCCTACAATATGTTTCTCACTTAGGTTGTGCTTTTTCTTGATCTATACAATAGGGTGGTGGATTTTAAAATTTCTTCTGACTATTAAAAGACGGAGAAATTTTAAAATGTATTGAAAATCATCGTCTACAGTCCATACCACTGACTGACACTACTTCTACTGCTGGACGCAATTAATCATAAGTATTATAAAAATGGTTGATTAGCGTTCGCAGTATGGGTGTTAATAATACACGGAAAGTAGCTGCTGCACTTCCTCTAGTCGGTTTCCTTATAGCTGAACGCGCCGCAGCAGCCGCTTTTTACTGAAAAACCGTGCGTTCGGCGCGGATAGGTGCGCTATGTTGCATACTCTTTCATATAAAGATTTAGAAAATTAGCTGACTAATATAAAATAAAAAAATAATAAAAGTTCTTATGTCACAAAGAGTCACAACGCCTAACATATGGATCAAAACTCGACGGTCACTGTACATGACATTTCGATCCATCTCCATGGTCACACTTAAATCGCCAGTCCTCAACATCGGAAGGTCTCCTAACACTGGTTAAGTTTAGTTTCTTAGAATGTGTCATAGTAATGGGGTCCCTATTTGAATTAGATCGAACCCCGCACTAACTTGTGATCAGTTTGGACTAGTTAGATTGCGGTTCTAATCCAATTTGATGTTCATGAACTCGACTGTTGATACAGGGTCGCGCGCGACACAAACGAGAATACGGATGTTGCTCTGGAGTCGTAGTTGTATTTGGATTTATTATTTTATTTTAGTACCTACCTCATAGTACATAACTTGGTATTTTATATTCTTTTTTTTGTACGCTTAAGAAATTAAATACCTTGTCGTTTTACTTTTTTTTTATTAGCCTTATCTTTCCCACTGCTGAGCTATTCGTACCTTTTTGTACGAATTATCGCCATGCTGGGTTTGAGTTAAATTTTTAGGGAAAACATCAAATTAAAGAAACTCAGTCGAGTTATTTGTAATGATTATAAATATTCCTGTGTGTGGTTCCATTAAACTACGCTCCTTAGAATCTTGAAACATTCATTAGAATACTAAAATAGATCAAGCTACCTAATATGCCAAACTGAATTTTGATTATTCCTTATTCAAGGGAATTCCATTTAACCTATCTCGAATATAGCTAAATACTTACGGCTTCCCTGGCTTCGTTCTCTCATGTTGGGTCAATTAGATCCAAATTTAATATCTGTTACCATTCGGAATTTCTCCATTATTTGGCGGTTCTCAGGTGTACATTATTAAGTATAATGTTCGATTTCTATTCAGCGCTGTAGCCTGAACATTACCTACGTCTTGGAACTCCACTTCTGTTACATAGTTGGATTTGAATTCAGCCTTATTATATTTTCATTTGGTTCCTTCACAACCGGGCATGGAATCGTAAACTAGGTGTCAAATTTATACGTTCCTGTTGAAATAGTCCAATTTACCGGACAAGGGACATTGCTTTCGGACTGTTTTATGTACCAAAAAATTACAAGGCATCAATCCTGTCGTATTCCCCCGGTGTTCGGGACACATCTTTCCTATGTCACTCCAAATCTTTTACGATTTAAAATGGTTTTTTTTGTCGATTAAGTAGTTTAGATTTAATTTAAACCGGGCTGCAGTTCAAGTAAAAGTATTACTATTGCCAAGATGACTGCCAAAGGTTCCTTCGTTTGTAGATTTGCTATAAAAAAAAATAACCGTATATTGCCGTATATATGAAAGATGTTTGAACAACAAAACGTTAAAGTTTTCCGATACTTATGATCGTATAATAAATAAACATAATTAATATTGAACTTTGTACTACAATGTTGTATAACCTTATCTTACATATTTCATTTTTACTAGCTTTTGCCCGCGGCTTCGCACGTTTACTTTCTATGAAAACGTTTTATGGTTGTTTCTATAATGAATGGTGTTCAAAACAGATAATTGGATGTTCCAATTAAAGAGATATTTATTTTCTCTTCACAATTTACATATTCACTTAGCTGTAACTAAAGTAATGTGAATGTTGAATAAATAGAATATCACAAGCACTAACTAGTCCGATAGGCAGCGAAGTGAATTTTAAGAGTGTATGAACTACAATATCTTCTTTGCGCGGGTGTCCGGGCCATATTCCCGAATGCCCCGGTTATGCCGTCAACTTCGGACGTCCGGCCTGTTTGCTCGTATCATTTGAATACAGCGCTCGTTCTATGTTGATTTGTTTGTGAGGATTGAATTACCAGTTGTGATTCGAATTCGTTTTACGATTGCTACGCCTGATTGGAGATTCCATTATTTTAGGTGACGCAAGCAATGACCACTCTTGGCATACTATAGTACTTATAGAATTTATATTATGGGGGGGTGACGGATTGAGAAAGTAAATTGGTGCTTTAATTAATCCCTTCGACATTTACGTCAGACTCTACGAATAGGCATAAAAATAACTGTTCATAATCCAGAACAAAGATTGACGCAAGATGCGGATACGTCAAGCAAGCGTAAATTTTCCAAAATGATATCTTAAGTTTAATCTATAGCCTTTCAAAGTCTTAAACTTGTGCTCAAACTGTTTTCTTCTTGTTGCAGGTACGTTGCGAGGCTTCAGTTTAATCTTATTTCGCCGGATCTCGGAATTGCCACCGTCGTCGCCGTGAAGCTGGTTCTATTTGACCGACTGCACTCGCGTCCAATTCCTACGGACTGGCAAGGAATAAAAAGTCGCAAAGTGCAATAAGTGCCGTCATCAATGTCGCGTTAGCGCCAACACAATAAAATAGAAAGTCGATTCGAAGTGGGAAAAGTCGAACGCTTGGAAGGTTTCGATGTAATGTCGGCTACGGGAGTTTTATACCTGGTTTCTTTTTCAATATGAAAAGTCCTTCGATTCGATAGAAATGAATGGGAGCCGACGTCTGTTTCAGCATTTCTTTATGATTTTCCGAGATATTGCTTTGTAAGATTCTCTTTGAGTATTTTTATGAAATCATTCCTTTGAATTCCTATGTACGTTCGTTCAGTAACATAACTCTGATCATTAGTTTTGCATCTCATGAAATAGGTGTATCATATAAAATAATTAAAGACCAATAATCCTACTATTATATCTCCCTATTAGTGGGAAACTGTGGATGTGATTATATAGATATCTGAACGCTCTTTACGGCTCCAACTAACCCTTTTAGTTTTCGAAATTCTCCTTTAAAATCCTTTAGCACGAAACTGAGGCTTCCCACTGTAGTGTACACGATGCCGGTATGGGAACCTACTTGCTTTAATGATAGAAATAACAAGATCACGGACCGGCTACGTTGGTTAGGCTGATTTTAGTGTCACGCTGACCATCAGCGCTGACAGCTCAGAACGTAGCTCGTCAGCGCCGACGATAAGCGCGGGTCGTTTTAGTCTCACGCTGATCGCTGCCGAGTACAGACGCATAGAAAAATGAGGAGTGCATTAATTATTGTTGCCTTGTACTACCTACGAAAAAAAAATGCGAAGAAGAAGACTACATGTTCATCCGTTAATTGAACAGCGATTAGTCGCGGGAGAATTTGTCAAGGTATACGGCAAGTTGAGGGATGACGAAACAAAATTTTTGAATCATTTTCGACATGATTGTACGCAACCGGCGCGTACGATCAGCGCGACACTAAAACGCTCACTGAAGACAGAAGTTCGCGGGCGCCTGGTCGGCGCCGCTCAGCGCGCTGACGAACGGCCCGTAGGACGCGCGTACCATCAGCGCTGACGCCGGTCAGCGCTGAACGGTTGGCGTTATTCTAAAAGCTTTCTATAGCGTCCATACAGATTGCTACGCGCTGAGCTGTCAGCGCTGATGGTCAGCGTGACAGTAAAATCAGCCTTAGTCGGCACCAACTCGTTCGTACGTGTAAATGGCACTAGAACATTACGCGCTGCTGCAGCACCGCGATATACTAAAGGCGGCATCCCCGGAATGTCTTTATTCGTAACAAATGGTCCGTATCTGGTTTCCAGATCCGCAGAGGTCCCTACTACACTCCTGCATGCAAATATGTGCGCTCAACTCGCGCTCTCTTATCGATTCGCTTGCGAAATTTTGCATAATCGAAATCGCGATGTTGCGACGTAAACATAAACTTTGCATAATTCCGCTAAACGTGATATAATTCACAGCTGTGACCGTGTCCCTCTTCTCTATAACATAACTTCCTTAAAGTCAGCACATCCTACAGAATCAGCTGATTCACTGTCACGTGACGCATGCACGTTTTCAAACAAACTAAGCATAAACACGCTTGTTATCCACGTACAATAATCCACAAACAATAGAAAAAACCTATTAAAGACGATGTGATGCGTTGGTAAGGTGTATTTCGTAATCGGCCAATTATTATGACAATCACACGTAAACTACGGCCGAGGCGAGACCTCGAGGCATGCGAAATCGAGAGTCTGACCGTACTGCCCACCGTTCACTTTCACTGCCACAAAGGCCTTTGCATGTAGCCTGCAAGCTGTATTTAGCTTTATCTTATTAGTCGCGGTTGCCGGGTCCATTTGTTTTTCGGCGCACGTTCTGCGCTGAGTGGTCAAGTGCTTGATTGCTCGTTTCGTATTCGCGGTTTGGTCAACTGTGGCATCGCGTCGGGCATAACCGCATCCGGTCAAGTGCGATCAAAGGTGATTTAGATTTTCACGCCTGGATTGGTCGATAATCATCTGATCGCACTTTCCAGTTTCCAGTGAATAAGTGCTCTAGTGCCGTCGTTTTAAATTCAAAGTCGCTGCGCTGAATATAATGTGTTGTAGTAATAAAAAGTATTAGTGTGTGTTACATATTGCCCTTGGAATTAAACCGAGCCCAAAATATTACTAACTGGTAAGTTTAAAAATTAACAAAGCTAAAAATTAATATTGTGTAGTTCTATTACATTTTTTATACCTAATTATATCGTTCAAAAGCAAGGGTTTATTTTGTTTAAATTTTATTTTTTTATTTTAGTGAACGTAAAATTATACAAACTTTTTTTAATAACAACACGAACAAGACTTACCCTTATGCAAACACGTTAAGATATCAAAGCAGTCTTTATAGTGAATTATATCCATTAAGGCCATTAAGACGGGGCACGAGTCTACCGTAAATGGTGCATTTACTCGACTCCTATTCGCGATACTTGGTTTATAAAGCAAAGCAAGTCATTGATTCGCTTTACGTTTCAACGTTCCAAGACTTGATGTCGTACAGTTCGCTACAAACACCTGATAATAAAATTTGATAGTCAACATTTGTATATCGTATACCCATTCATGTATCGTTTCGCTCCAGTTGCGGAGTTTTCAATGGCCGCTGTTTCAGGTATTTTTTGTATCCCGCACCGTCGTTATTCTGGCGTTATTGAGGTTGTAATTTTATACGTGCACGAAATACAGTGTGTACCGAGATTAATAATTCATTTAAACAATGAGCGCTAGTTCCCGTCGGATCCGTGTTTGATTCATGCTCAGTAGAAACATGATAAAATACATTCTAACTATTAACAATGGTTTCCGTTGAACAAACAAACCCCTTTAGGTGCGTGGCCCTTTTGAGCTGGAAGGCTTACCGATGTACCGTTTATTGGAACGTGAATATTCATCCTTCAAAGCAGGATATCACACAATAGTGTCAGGTAGCCGACACCTTGTTAGAGGTCGCCTTTCCTAAATGTTGCCTTCGTTGCGTTGAGCTGGGTCGCGTGGATTCTGTTTCAAACGTTCCCAACTCTGTCATTCAGATAAATGGGTCTCGTTTAATTGGAATTACCTGCATCATTCTATCGATCCTTGCCGCAAATATACTAGGCTTTAGCATAGTCCTTCAAAATGTATGCTCGCACTTCTATGAACACTTTTCCCAATTCAATTTCTGCACGTAATGCCGTACCATGATAAGGTTGAATGATTCTCTAAAAATGTCCTCTCGAGCATGTAGAGAGGTGTCTAACACACTCGGGTAGCCCGTCTATAACTCATGACTGGTAGGGGCGCTCTCAGTGGCGGCGTCAATCGCTCAATGTCAATTCGACCACCGACGCGATCTTGCACCCTCAACGGCGGCACCTACAAAGAAATGTACGCCATTTTTCTTAGAGAAATGCAATTAGAAAGGATGCATTTCTCTTTCAGGTCTCGTGTTACGCTTAGCTCGACGGACAATGCTCTTGGATTTTTAATTTGAAACTCGTGTTACTCTTATCCGTGGTGTCGCGTCGTGTCTAGTCGTTGTTCTATGGAGATTTGCTTTTTATTCAGTTTTTCGCATCAGGACTGCGAACAAGAGTATCGCTATTCTTACTCAAATAATAATTCGAATTATTTACTAATATTCTTGCAAACAAGGAATATTGGCCGCAATTACATAAACGTCTGTAAAAGCTTCATGACTTGCTTACGAAACATTTTTCGTTACTCCAAGTTTGCACTGTTCCGGGAGGAGGTATTCTAGTTATCTAACATCCCGAGGGAAGCATCTGAAGAGAATTTGAGCTTATTGTAGCGAGTGATAAGCAAAAAGGTGCGCTTAGCGTTTGCGGTCGCCGCCACGCGAGTCTCCAATTTGTACTTGTATTTGTGTTTGCTCAGAAATTGCCTGGGCTTCTTCCTTTTTGTATTGTCTCGGTGTGCTGGCTGTTTGCAACGTTGTTTTTACTTTGTATTTTGTGGAATTGTTTGTAAGTGGCTTTTTCGAGTCCAATAGAAAACGCTTGTATAGTCTGAATGCCCTAATTGTACTAATACAGTAAACTACTTTCATTTTTTATTATTTGTATTCATATTCATATAGAACTAAAAGTCTTGCTAGTTTAGATTGTTGGAATTGCTAAGAGTACAGCAAAAGCAAGTTAACGTTCAACAAATATATAGCAAAAACGAACGCTCGAATACAATTTTGCGTTGAATCTAAATCTGACAACAAGCAACTGCCAGCTAATCTACCTACTTGTATATCCTGACATTAGACTGGCTGTTAGGCTCACAATTCATCAATTTATATATTATGTAAGTAGACTTACAGTTAAAACCCCTACGTCCTTCTATGCGAGCGTGTTGTATAAAACCTAATAATGTTAGTCCAAGTTACGCCTATGCGGGTAGGTCTAGTTGCATTGCATAAGACAAGCGGTTTTGCATATGACACAGATACGTGGAATTAGAATTCGATCCTACCTAGTACGTACTTTCTCATCGTATCAGGGGATAGCATACATAATAATGTCTTTTATTCGATCTCACTTTGCATAAGTTTCGGCTCGGAACGTCCCTAATGCCAATCAGGTCCAATAAAACTATGGGGATATATTATATTAAAGCTTCGATATACTATATTAAATTACTTTAAAGTAATTATAATTTAAAGGATTGACGCGTAAATAACACCGATTTTGTTCAACTAATTTTATTTTAAGTTTTTCTAATAAAACTGTTAAATTGTGGTTTAAATATTGGAGTAATATCTCCAGCACCTCTGAAACAAAAAAAAAACAACATGTCTGTAAAAAATTAACAAAGTACTCACAACTCAATTATTTTTTTTATATTTCAATAAAGTTGCTTTCCGTATCTGTCTTTCTATCCACTAAGTTCTCATATATCACGCAACAGGATTTTCGTACAGTTTTTACTAATGAACGGAGTGATTCAGGGGTAAAGTTTAAATGCATTAAAATTTTGTGTAAATTTGTTGCAAATGACGGTAGGAGCATGAAACCAGTAGAGTTATTTATCCATTACACGTCAAAGTCGGGGCGGGTCCACTAGTTCATAATAAACGTATGTATACTCGTTTTTACGACAAAGTATCTACTAAGTAATAGCCCAAGTACCTATACCTAGCCGTAAATAGTTTTGGCACTGTTTGCGCACAAACTCACATCTTTACAAACTTTCGTCCTTCTAATAATATTATATTAGGATACTTACATCTTTAACATCTTCCCAATACCTATCATATCCATCATTGTGGGCATACAGATATTTATCACGCCTGTACTGTAAAAATTTTTCTTTGGCCGCATCCATAGCTTCATCATGATACCTAAGATGTGTGCTGGTTAACTGTAAGCGATAATACCAATGGTTACTCAGTGCGTCATATTTATTCCGATAGGCCCAGTAAGCAGCCGATACGGCCCTTTCGTTCGCCGAGTCGTTGATTGTGTCCAACTGTTTATAATGATTATCCATGACCTGTAAAAATAATAAATGTACAGTACTGGACATTTCAATATCATCATCTAGTCCCAAGCAAAGCATATTGTGTTATAGGTAATAATAATAAATTAACCAATTTTTATATTTAATGACAATTTCTTTGCTAGAAAAAAACCGCTGAAGTGGTCTAAAAAGGTGGCAACGTGGCTCAATCTTCGAATAAAGTATAATATGTTCAGTCATTTATAACGTGAAAATTTATCATGGTTTGATTTTTTAGTTTTTTTTAAATACATGTTAGTTTTTAAAAAAAATATTATTTTGTGTTAGTTTTTATTTGCTATTGACATAAGTTGAAACCTTAATATTCCGTGATTCGTACCTGATAAAGAAGGTTAAAGTTGTTGCCGCAGAGTATTTTCGGAGAAATGGATCTGAACGTTGCCTTTTTGGCATCTTCGTGCTCTTTCCTTAAACGTTGTCTATGAAGGCAGTTCCAACGAATCGAACTCGTTTTGTTGGAGATACCAAAAAATTTTGATATAGCTGATTTTAACAAGTCTGCATTTGCAGAAGTATTGATTTGTGCTACTTGCATGTACTGGAGCTCGATGTTCTACAAAAAAAAAAACCGTTTTGTTGATTTGATTACAAACATAATTTTGCGTGTCATGTTATAATTTCTATCAAATTATTATTTGTTCTATGTAGTTGCTTTCTAAATACCTACCTGAAGTAGTTCTGATTTGTAAACGTCGGCAGCATAGGAGTTAGGCTTGTTTCTTTTCGATTCAAACCTTTCAATTGCCTTATTTTTGGCATTTTCGTGCTCCTCTTCGAATGTAGATTCACATATATTTGGTTTGCTGTTGACTTTACTCATCATATATTCTAAGTATTCAGCTTTTAACTCGTTTACTATAGCTTTATTATTATGATCATTTGTATTTTCCAGCGTTTCGTATTTCTCTGCCAAGTCCTAAAGCATTAAAACATATTTAATTATTTTAGTTCTTGTTTGATTTACCTATTAAACTTTAAGAGATCATTACCGTAATAAACTTGTCTTTGTCTGCGTCCTGTTCATCGAGCCGTATTTTTCTGTTAATATTAAACGCCTCTAGAGCAGCGACTCTTGCGTTTTTGTATATTTCATCGAGATCAATAGGGTGTACACATAATGTCTCGCCTTTTGTTTCGTCACTTATTGTTTTCTCGAAAGCTGCATAGCCATTTTCTATAGCTTTTGAAGTTTTTGCCTTGTTTATTTCAATGAAATTATTAAGTCTGTCGGTGAGCTCCTGAAAACAACAAAGATTTTTTTGAATATAAAATCATACAAATAATATAAATTCGAAAGTAACCTTCTCACGCCTAAACGGCTGAACGAGTTCAGTGAAATTTAATTGGGAGGTAGATGGTATCCCGGGGACGGACATAGGCTACTTTTTAATCCGGAAAAGAGCGTGCAAAGCAGCGGGCAGCAGCTATTTAGTAATAACATAAAATACAAAAAATGTATAGAATACTATGACTATGCTGTGTGACATCCTTACCAACCTTAAGAAATTCCTCTATTTTTCTTTCTATCTTCTCATGATCTCCAAAAAGCTTTTTGGCTTTGAAGTCGTTCCGTGCTATGGTAAGCTCTCGTTGGTGAAGTTCGATAACTTCTACAGCGGGCATGCTCGGAGCATCAGGGCCACATGCCAGCTCCATGTTCTTTTCAAATTGGTCTCTAATCTGTTTTGAAGCCATCAGAAGACCAGCATCTGCCGTAACCTAAATAATTCAAAGCTTTTACACTTCTGTAGCATGATTATCAGAACGATACGACACGAAGCGGCAATTATCAGAAAGTAAAACAATAGTTACCTCTCCGATTGTGGCAGGTGTCGGAATAGTATCACTATTAACGATATTCGCATACGAATTGAACATAGTAAAAAGTTCATTTCCCGTAATGGGCTGTCCAATGAGCCGTTTCATGCAGAGTCGGTCTGGGGCAAATATTGAGTGAGCGAGCTCCTTAATTTTACCAACGAAATCTTCAGCTATTTCTGGAATAATTCAAATATAAAAACTCAATAAGTTTGTTTTGGGAAGACTATCAATTAAAAATTTCGATGTTGTTTCATCACACAAGTTTCGCATCACTAGCACATGCCTAAAAAAATTTGATTATTTTTAAGCAAAAAAAAAAAAAACAAAATCCTATTAAGTAAAAAGAAAATTAACAATTGTCTCAAAGAATATTAAATTCGAAAAAACTTACTGAAAGTACTTTGCTCTACGGGGTCAGCTAGTAATAAAATAAAAACAACTTACCACTAGTTTTTCCTTTGAACTTTGTCTTTTTAACGGCTAGTCCGGGATGCGGCAAAAGGAAGCATGATACACTTTCAAAGTTAGACAGAATATCTTCACGCAGCTGTCTCAATTCTAATGGCATATTCGGGTCGACCTGTAATCAGTAATATTTATTCACATAAGAGATGGTACATAATACATTGGTGGAATAATACAGTAGAGCTGCATATCTCGCCCGAATAATGGCACGTGAATATAAGAATCAATGAAATTAAATAAGATGTCATTAATTCAATCAAATATGTATACGTAAATATTTTTACTTAGGATGTAAAGTAGTTATTTTTATTTCAGTGTAGGTTTGGTATAAACTATAAGTCTTTGTAAGGGCTGTTTGTACAGTGGTCAAACTATACGATATATGTTGCGTTATTCGTTTATTCATAATGTATTATATCGTTAATCATGTGAGTGCCGTGTAATATTTGAGTCACCTTAAGTTTTTTGGCTAAATATTGCTTGCCGCCCTCTTCGCCATAGTCATATTCCCAGTCGTTCATCCAGTCTCTTATCAGGAATTTCAGTTCTTGCATTGCTTTGACATTTTCACCTTTCCCCTTCATAGTCTTACCAATATCGGTGAATAGCTGAAATATATTTTCTCGTTATTTTTCATAAAGATACCAATTTTTTTTGTTTTCGGCTGTAACAAATAAGTTTTGGAGTAATTAAATTACACACCTGAAGCTGTTGCAGATCGCCTTCATTGATGTTGGACTTGATATTGTAGATCTGAGTGGAGGACAAAAGACTGGATAGAGCAAAGACTGTCGCGCAGTCCTTAACTGTGCTGGTATGGTCAAACGTTCCCTGAGTATCCATTAGAAGAACTGCCACCTGAAAATAAATAATGGAGGACAATTAACATAGCATTATCTAAGCCCCAAGATAAGCAGAGCTTGTGTTATGGGTATCAGATAGCTGATATACGTACTATACAATACACAACATACTCGTAGATAGATATTTTTGTATTATACATAAAAAACAACCAGAACACCCTGAACAAATCATCAATCTGTAGATCGTACAGACATTTGTCCCGAAGCGGGAATCGAACCCGCAACCTCCTGCTTCGCAGGCGGACCTTCGCCCACCGCGCCATAGAGGTCGTCATAAAATAATAAAGACAATTAAATACGTACTTGCTCCCCAGACGATAGACCGATCACGAACGGTTCAGACCACATGAGAATGCCCGTCGTGTTTCTCTCCGTGCCGCCTCTCCAGCTGAAGCCGGTGAGCTCCGTATTTGCATCACCTATCCAGGTGCCATTGGCGCGGGCTTTGGGCTGAAACATTACAAATAAATATAAATAATGTTGGACAATCCACACAGCATCATCTAGCCCCAAGCTAAGTAAAGCTTGTGTTATGGGTATTAGATGACTAATACTTACATGATATACTTAATACAATAGATTACATAGATATATATTTTTTATTATACATAGATAACGACCAGAACACCCGGAACAATAATCTGCAAATCGTACACATAATTGTTCCTAGGCGGGAATCGAATCCGCAACCTCCTGCGTCGCAGGCAAACCTCACCGCGCCACAGAGGTCGTCGACAATCGTTGAAGTATATTTCAGCACAACTGGCTGTATCATCAGCATTAAACCTTAGTCGAAAAGTGTCCTAAGTGCGCCCGCACCAGAATGTGCGACTGCTGCGGAACCCAGGAAAACTACGCAACGGATTTTGATGAGATTTTTTTAAAATATTTAGAGTGATTCAAGATAAAGGTTTATAAACCATTTCACACATAGATTTCAACGCGGGCAAAGCCGCGGGGTGCATCTAGTAATGTTTAATAATAATAATTAACTTGAGGTGTAGTACTGGCTACCATGAAACATATTATTTAATCGTTTTGCTAAAACAGGTTAACGAAGCTACAGGAATCCTACCTGTAACCTGTGCTGTGTACTGTTACCTGTAACCTCCTGGTCCTGTAACCTGTAGTTTATCAAGAGTTTATTTTTCTCGAAATGAGAGTAATTTGCAAACAACTTCATAGAAACTTACCGAGGACGAAAGATATCTGAGAAAGAAGTTTAGCAAGAATGATTTCCCGCCGCGGAAAGCGCCGACCACGCTTACAACAGCAACGGGAAGGTTCTTGATGGTATCACGTAGAAGGATAGTCTCCAAGTCCTTTTGGTTAAGTTGATAAGCGTGGTCGTCATTGATCGTGACCAACTGTATGCCGTATCCTTTGTCCATATTGTTCTAAATTAAATAATCAAAACTGAAACAAGTAACACTTAGACTCCAACCGAGTTTCTACTCGTAAAGTCTGACGAACGTTGAATTAATTTTGAAAATGAACTAGACGCCAAAAAATGATTTCAGTTTAATACCTAAAAACTGTACTTCGTTTCTAACAAAACATTATAATTATGAAATAAGCTATCTATACTGATTAAATTTAAGGAACTCGTATAACTTGAACTCCTTTCACTCAAAACGACAACCGAATAAAATTAAACGATATAGGTTCGGGTATTTATAGGAATACTAGCGGTTCCTACGGTAGGCAACCAAGATAACGCACCACCTAGGTCATTTGATATTGCTTTGGTTTTCCTGGATAGTGATATCGCGGTCGCGGTGGCGCGGGCGGTGTCTAAATATTATCACTGATAAGACCCACAATTGACGACCTCTGTGGCCGCCGTGGGCGAAGGTCTGCCTGCGATGTTGGAAGTTGTGGTTTTGATTCCCGCCTCGGGACAAATGTTTGTATGATCTGCAGATCATTATTTTGGGTGTTCTGGTCGTATTCTATGTATGATACAAAATATATCGACATATTACAAATGTATGTCTTATGTATATCAGTCATCTAGTACCCATAAATACAAGCTTTGGCTTAACTTTGGGCTAGACGATGCTATGTGGATTATCCTGCATTATTTCTTTTCTGTGTGAAAAAGTGAGAAAACGAATAAGAAAAAAAAAAATACAGGCGAGGGCTACACATAGTGGGTATTATCCTCGGTGCAAAATATGATACCCGAAGATGCTATCCGACAGGTGTAAAGATTACTGCAAAGGAAAATGATTGGAATAAAACGTGATTATTTTGATAGGCGGATGAACTGGGTAATCGGGCTATTGGGGAGACTGCGGGCGCCTGCCGGAAACATACTCATCACAAAACTGTTAACACTGTTATTTTCAAATGATTTAAGAAAATCATCAAACAATTACCTGTAGGTATGGATGGTCTTCACTTAGCTAATGTTCTCAGTGGATTTGTAGATTGAAAGAGTTCACGCACGATTAGGTAGTATATCAGAACAACTCAGGTGGGTACCTTAACAATGCACTTTTGGGCCATTTGTAACTTTACAAGAAAAACTGGATAAAATCCATGTAACAACAATCAACAACTTTACGCGTTCTTGTCCCCCTCGGCCCAACCGTTAAAGTCGCAGTATTGCCAGCTACGGTTGGGTCTAGTGCGATGCCTTTGCCAAATAGGTTTTTATACATACTAAATTAAATATAAGTTAATGAATACCATCAAAATTGGGTTTCTTACCACTTATTATTATACATAGTTTACAGCACTAGATACACACATATGTATGTACACATACATTTGTTAATATACAATGACCATCACAGTTAACCTATTAAGCCGGAATCAGACAATCAAGTGAAAGTGGTGCCATTTCACGTGCCATTGTTGCCTGCAGAATTTTATCTCGACACATCCGGCTGAGCCGTATTGTTTGCACAAAACATTAGTAAAATTATTTATGTAAGCCTCTGTAGGTAGTTTCTGAAATTTAACAATTCCAGAAGCAAAATAATTTTTATAATTTTGCCCTTCAAATAACTTAATAATGCGAGCTGTATCTAAATTCTGATGAATTGCACATGTTTTTACTCTCTGGAAATGCGAAAGTTTGAATTGATGAATGGATAGATGGATGTGGACTGAATTTTGCATATACATTATGTAGATTTAAACCTGGAATAAAACAAAGGTTTACATCATTTTTATGTTTCCATAGAAAAAACGCGAGCGAAGCCGCGGGCAGAAGCAAGTACAAGATAAAAGCAGTTTTTTCTGTTCACAGTTATTTTCGGCCGGTTTCATTCGCCATGGGTGAATTACTAGTGAAATTAACTACGCACTGGCTTGCGAAACTCATCCGGCCTTTTGAATTATGCAAAATCCGTAATGCAGTGAACGTGTGCTATGACGTCACTGTTCAGATCAGTCCTACAGTGCCTTATAGCAGTTCAATATACGTACTGTCTAAATTACCAAAGTAACTTTCCTCTGATATGACTTAAACGAAAAGTTTTCTAAGTCGTTTTAAAGCAGCCATTTCATTAAAAAAAATCATATCCCATAAAAAATTTTTTGGTGGGACTTCCCGAGCGCGAGGGCTTACGCACTATAATAACAAAAACCATTTAATTTAAAGCCTACAATATTATTATAGTATACCTATGTTTCGTAACATATACCACTTTTACACATTTACAAGACATTTAACAAACGGTATTTCGGTTGGTCGACAATGCTAAATGAAATATGAGCCCTGTTTCAATAAAGCTTAGTTTCAGTCTCGGATAAATTATGAGTGACAGATACTTTTGTCCAAACCCTCCGTGGCTCTTTAAATTTTCAGCGGTACATGTGACACGATGAATTATGCGGGTTTGTGTCATAGGCCTTGTTTTATTCCTGCTGTCGATTCGCTACGTTATTTTTACAGGCCATTCATCAAGTGTCGAGCCATTTAATCTAAACATCATGAATTTTTCGAGCTTGACAAGCATATTGTATGGGATACAATTTTATTGCTCACGTTTCTCACTTTGTTAGGGGTTTAAATCGGCACCGATATTTTGTGTTTTGAATGTTGTAGGTTATTCAGGTACAGTATTGTAGTATTGTGTTGAGAATAATTGATGACGTTGTTATTCCTAGTTATCTAGTCGATATTAGACTGAGATTTTCTTGCAACAAACGCATAATCAACCTCCAATCCACAAATTGACGACCGCAGTGGCGTGACGGGCGAAGGTCCGCCTTCGATGCGATAGGTTGCAGGTTCGATTACGGCAAAATCGCAAATGTTTTTAAGACCTGCAAATATTTGTTTCGGGTGTTCTGGGAATGTATTCCCATTGAAATCAAGACACGCTTACAAAACCCAACTCCATTCACCAAAAACTACCCATATTTTAAAAATTCAAACCTGCAAAAGAATACATTGCCATCAGCAAGACATTATACTAACGGTTGGGCGCTCCGCTACGCTCCACTTACATTAAATCCATCTGAATTAGCGCAACGACAACGCGAGGACATTACGTAGCTCGTAAGTCCTTGCACTAAATCAAGCGCACATTGCGCCGGCTAAAAGGGAATGCTTCTGAGATGGTCGATACATCTCGGACATTGCCGGCATTGTTTGCGAAGTTGCGAAATACTCGCAGTTTTTGTACGTTTATGTATTTTCGGCAGAGGTGCGGTTGCGTTGTGCAATGCACGTAATGATGTAACTTTTTATTTGTTACCTATAACTTATAAGACTTACACAGAACATACTAAATTAACTAAACTAAAACTAAGAGAAAACGTTTAAGTGTGTATCTTTATCGACACTCGGATACTGTGTGTTGATTTTTTTCTAGATTTTCTACATCAAACTAATATAAATGCGAAAGCTTGGATGTTGGTTACGCCAATACTACTGAACAGATCGGGCTGAAATTTATATATGTACAGGTTCTAGGCCGAATGGAATTAAAAGTAACATAATAATATGTTAATTCCACATATTATTATGTTACTTTTAATTCCATAAAACTTATTGTTGGTCGAATCATAAAAAATATTGTATGAAATTACCATGGAATAGAAATAACCATAAGTTTCCATAGAAACAACGCGTGCGAACCCGTCGGACCAAACTAGTTTTACCATAGAACTATCGTAGCTTAACGATTTCTTTACGGATGTCTTCGGGTTAACTATGAACCCTTTGTTTGTTTTATATGTGTATAGTGTTCGTAGATAACCCGATAACATCCGTAATTAATTTTCTACATTCATGCAGTTTATGGTCATTGCATTTGTTAATGTTACACATTGATAGTAAACTCAGGGCAAAGTTCTAATGGGCAGAAACATTCGCGTCCTCTCATTATTTTATCTGCTACATGTGCAGTGCAATGTGCATATAATGTTCGCAACAATGCAGTATTTCACATCTGTAACTAGATAACACGTTACATGCCCGGAATTGGAAATCTATTGTTGACTTATTGAATTTTGTTTTAACAGATTATTTTGCTTTGTTTCAGGTAAGTGCTGTTCTGCTGGTGTCATTGTCATCATTGGCCTATTTGATCCACGAAGGGTGGTTCGTGTAGTGTTTGTTTGTCAGTCGGCGTACCAAATCCTTAAAAATCGATATGGTGTTCCTGGGTATGGTGGAAATTAATTGCTTATGGTTAAACGAGTCAACGGTTGGAACTCGTCGGTAGGCGAGGCCTTTATGTACATATGATATCTCACCTGACGTAGTGTGCGGGCTTGCTAGGATGAAAATCACAATGATTCATTCCTAATACGACCGCGTAAAAAAATATGAATTGACTTTTAGCACAAGGGTTATTCATGTTATTATAAAAAATATTGATTGTATCTTTTCAACTTTGAATAACTATCTAAACTCTGTCGGAACGAGCTTCATTTTAGAGTTTTTATTCCCCGTATATGATTAATTTACGCCCACAGTCGGGCTTAAATCATTGTTTAATATGACAGTTGAAACTTGTATTTTGCAAATGAATACTTTTTTACGGTTTTGGGTGAATAGAAACATGACATTGACAGGATAAATTTATATTATCCTAAGTTTTGGATGGTCAATATCAAACAGTGTAATAGTTACCATTCCACGTTTGTATGGAAAGATGAGCAACACGTTACTTTGGCACCCAATTTTCATTTCGATAACTGGCTCGATTTGTGAGTTGTGACACCCTGCACAGTTTTTGCATTCTTTAGCGCGTTTCTCTGCAGTATGGACATATCGTGGATTGCGAATATATAAATATTGCGACAAAATTCGAGCCGCGTTTTTCATACCGATGCTGTTTGTGTTTGTTTTGTACGGATAACGTCGTGCGACGCGTGTCGCGTCATTTGCGTAATCGACTTTTTATTTATTATTTTCCGCGACGCTATCGGTGTTGTTATCGCCACGTGTGCACTCTGTTGCCTTGATTTTTATAGAGATATCTTTTTTTTATAAAGGAACCATAATATCATGTCACGAAAGTTTATTGAAAAACTAGATAACCGCGGGAACTTCGTATCACCTATAGTTTTTCCCCTATTTTTTCTTTTAAACCACACCTGTAGAAGAGTATCTATAAATAAATAAATAAATAAAACAGCTTTTATTTCTCACACTTAACATAGATACTAAACTACATATCATCACTATCTATACATATGTGAGTACCGCTTTCAGCGGTGAAAGCTTCCTCCAGCTCCTTCCATCTTCCTCGATCTCTAGCTACTCTACTCCATGTCTTCCCTGCTATTTTTACGATGTCATCGTCCCATCGTTTTACAGGTCTTCCTTTTCTTCGTTTCTTGTTTATTGGGTACCAATTAATTATAGCTTTGGACCATCTCTCGTTTTTGCATTCTCTGGATGTGCCCCGAGGAGCATACAAAACAAATTAAAACTTCAATTCGGAAAAGCCGTTTTTTAGTTTTGGCGAGACGAATTAACAACAATAGATTTTTATATTATATTATTATATAAAGGTAGGTATATATGATACCTCCCACTCGATCGACCGACGACATTGTAGCGGTCGCAGGTAGTCGATTGATAGAGGCGGCTCAAGACCGCTATTTGTAGCGTTATTTGGGGGAAACCTATGTTCAGCACTGTACGTGTTCGGGCTGATGATGATGATAGGATAAACTCAAAAAATTATGTATCTATACAGATACATACTTGTTTTTATGTATGTTTGCACAAAACCGGTTCAAGACTATAAGCCATCAACGCCACACTAGCACGCATCAAGCACAGATATTGTTACCGCTCGGGACGGACCATCAGCCCTACAAAGAGTAGGTATTCTACCCAAAACTTTCTGCATTAGTCATCGGTCCATCGGGTCGGGGGTCGTTCAAATAACTGAATAATCTGTGCCAACTTACATGATTTATCGCGCACATTAATACCGAAAGCGTTTGAGTTGTTGCACTGTGCTAATCCATAATCTCCTGGCCATGGATAGTGGGGTTTATAATCGTATATTGTGTTTGTATTTTGATACTGCTTGCTATTCATTATCGTAGGTATTGTAGTGCATAGTACCTTTGGTTTAGAGTCATATTGCGATTGTGGTCTGACAGGGTTAAGGGAAACAAAAGATTAAGTATCTACCAAATAATTAAAGATAGTGGTTCTTTTTAGAGCATTAGAACCAAAGAGACCTTGTTAAAAATCTTCAACAGTTTCAAAGTTAGTAACTAAAATGGGACGAAAGAGGAATGGCTTCTTCGTTGAATTAAATGTTCCTTGTTCGGACTACTTTGGGCCGAAGCCAGTGGGACGAAATCGGAACACCTCCGAATGTACGCTGCTGGTTTAACAAAAAAATCTAATAAAAACACTTTTGGCCATTACAAAAAAAGCTATTGTCTTTTTGTAGAGTTTGAATCTAAATAATCGATGTTTAACATACCATGAGTCCGTGAAAACTAATTACAAGCTTAAATAACTGCTAGTGACGAAAAACTTTCTGGTCACCACGCGCCTTTTTGATGGTAGGTAGGTAATTAAATTTTTGTCGACGTTAAAACATCGTAAAGCTGTTATCATGAGCATTCCTGTCGACTCGTTAATGTAAAGTTACCGACGCCCATAATTAGCTGTCGTTAAATACAATTCATCGTTAACTGCGATTAGGTACTGAGTTATTACCTACTTGTTTAAAATACTTAAATTAAAAACAGTGATTGTGATTTGTTGTCGTAGGTTTTTAGTTGTTTTTTTCATTAACAAATTATCATTTCTTGTTTACATTTAGAGTGCTTTATTTTCTTCTACCACAGCAAAACCCTTTACAGCAATCCCTCTGCTGACTGTTCATGTAAAGCAGTTTCAACGAATCCAACGTGTACTTTAGTCTCAAACTAACTGTTTAAAATACGCTCGGGGAGAGTAAACCTAATTTATAATAAAGCGTTAAATTACGTAATGAATTCCCGGTTGAATTTTCGTCATAACGAGTTAAAATGTCGGGCCCTGTTGTAGTTCAGAGAGAAAAGCTAAGTCAATTATAGTATGATTATAAACTATTTATAGTTTTTCTTTTTACTGATACTTACTGAATTGAAACCAACTGTGAATATCATGGCCTAAACTGCGATCATAGCGACGGAGGTCCGAATTTAAAAGTTTTTAGTAATTCTTTACTATTATATAATAATTTCAAAGAAGAGTCGTGTATAAGTCGCGTCGATAGAACTTGGGATTGTGAAGTATCTGAACAGCATGTCGTCCCGCAGCCTTAGCTACCCGTTATGACATTAGCTATCTGCCAGTGGAAATCCCGTCAAAATCGATCAAGCTTTTTCGGGGATTAGCCAAACCCGGAAAAATATCTGCATATCGTACAAGTGGCGGGAATCGAAACCGCAACCCCCTGCATCGCAGGCAGACCTTCACCCACCGCGCCACAGACAGAGGTCGTCAAATAATACGGTATAAAGTAAAAAAAAAGTAAAATGTTTTTTATTTTGTCGGAACTCATAAATTAAACTTGGATTAACAGAAGACAGAAACTGACAAAATCGGTCTCCACTCAGCATGTGCTAAGGTAGAGCAGATCGTACCATAGCGCTGGTCTTCCGTGGAGACCGTGGTGCGCAAGGTGGCCTAATACAATAAGGAACAAAACTAAAATTTAAATACGGTATCTATTAGTGTCTTGGCTATCTACGTTGTATGCTACGCCTGAACTCTACTGGGAGGCTACCTATTTAGGCAGAGTTGAGGTTTACGGTGCGGGTAGACACGAAGCTGATTTTAGTGTTTCATAATGACTTGAATATTCAAGTGAAATTATTTACTACCACGCCGCCTACGCGTTGTTTTCTTTTGTACTTTACTTTATACTTTTGAAAATACTCTCAATATTTCTCTGTTTATTTTAACAACAAATATTTTCGCAACCCTCTCTTAGTGAAAACATTATTAACGTAAAACTGTTGAGGCTTAAATACTGTTTTGTTTTCAGATGATAAATTATAATGTAGAGGCACTTAATATACTTGCTTCTAAATTTAAATTCTAAAACAAATAACTACCCTCGCTTTGTTCTTTAAATCTACCTATTCGGTACTAGTGGTTAAGTGGCCTTAACCATCTCTCCCATGCAATTTAAAAGGAAAGTCCTTTTAATTAAGATCCGTTCCCGGACTTAACTGGAACTTAAACAACTGTAGCGGAGCTTATTCTAGCTCAGGTGAGCTTAGCCGAGGGAAATCTATTTAAAACCAGCTAGCGATCTATAAAATAAATACCGAAAAGATCCCAAGATAGTAGGGGAGATTGATCGCCGCGTCGAAATGTTAATGTCGAGTGTTCTATAATTAAGGTAATCATTCATAGATTACATCAGAACTTCAGGATGATTGCTCCGTATCGTGTTCTTTAAATGTGTTGTCTTAACTTCGCTCAGTTAGGTATCAATTTAGTTTGTTTTATACCATAGCAAGACATAATAAGGCATACAGTGGAACCATAGGACTGTGCGTGGCTTCTAATAAATCTAGTTCTTATTTAGCAGAAAGATTCGTACAATGAATGACTAAATGAATCCTGAAGCTTAACCAAACTGAAGCCAGCGAAATTGCTTCCAGCACATGCGAGTCCGCAAAACACGGGCATCCGGGACAATTTCGCAGGAAATTTTGGCAAAAAAGGGAAAATAAGACGACATCCGACGCCGGTCATTACGTTAATGCTGGACTAAACTTGATTGATGATCCCGCGCGCGAAAATCGGACCCCAAGGTTAGTTGCTGTCACGAGTCGCAATAGTGTAGTTTTAGTACAGTGAAGGGCTTTATTCTTTGCGCCACGTTTTCGAGTGCTAGTCAACTCTACTATGTTAGACCCGCCTTTTAGCCAAAGAAACTAGTTTTACCTTAATTATATATCTGAAACTAAATAATGCAACGATAAATTATTTTAGCGCCGCATCAATCAGTGGTTCAGCTAAAATAATTTGGAAAAAACACCAGTATCCATTAGTGTAACTTCACAAAAAACATTTTTTACCGTCAAATATTCCTGGTATCCGTCCGTGTATATGAAAATATCTGTTTGGGTGGCAAAATGGGACAGATCTAGGACAGACCATTTAAGTCCTGTACCTACATCGTTTTAAAAACCAACTCTTTCCTTCTACCTGCTTTTATCTTCTTATTTTAGGAGTTCGTTGAAAGATGTATCATGTTTTCAGTTGCTAAAGCACTTAATATGAAAGCGTTATTGTTTCCTGGAAAGTAGGATCGACGTCGAAACAAGTTTGCGATACGACAGTGAAATCTCAATTTACAATTAAAACTTAACGCTTAAGTAATTCTAACTTATGAAGGCAGTTCCCTACCTTGAATACAAATAATTTGCATCGAGTAAATAAACCTGGTGAAATTCTGTAAGTAACTGAGTAATTGTACCTACAATTTTACTACCACAGTAGTGAAATGGAGGTACTAACTCGTAATTCGAAATTGGAAGGCCTATACGGGATATGTAGACGCATAAAGGACCGACTGGAGTCCAAATGCGGAAACAGGAGTACCTCCACCTGAACCTTAACATTAACCGTAACGGGATATGTAGGTATTGCAAATTCGCAGTATTGAAAAAAGTAACAAAAAATTGGAGGACCGCGATCGCTGCCATTCATCAAAACTTTAGTGGATGAAGTTGTTGCTCATGATAAAGAGTTTTTTCTGAATTCAGCGAGCATTGAGACATCAGCGGGCTGCAGCTGCTGCCGTGGACCCACCACCTGGAATATTAAATGGAACTGATATACCGGACACCCAGATACATATTTCGGGATTCCCGTTCGGTCAGATACACCCTATACCGCTATGCAAATGGACCCATGTATCGCAAGCCTTGAATAACTAAACACACTGAGCGGTCCATAAGTGAACAGTACACGGCCACGGGTTCCGGAGGGTATGTTAGAGGGATTATACCCCATGTCGTTGTGTATTTGCTGTACCTGGCTGGTTGAAATTAATTTGACTTCTGACTGGAATGTTTGCTCAATTTTTAGTATAATATTTGAGAAGAATCCATGCATCTCTTTACCGAATGATAGAACCGCAAAATGCAACAATGATTGGAAGACAAAATGGAATATAAGGTTTCCCAGTTGTGGGACATATAAATATCTTAGTAATTGATAGTTGTAGTTGGAATACACCTAAGCACTTCGAAGTGTACGAGCTGCTAGTTTCAGGTCACATTTAATGTCATTCGGCGACTTAAACTTAAAAGTTCGTGCAAACAACCGTTGTTTGTTTTCGCATGCCTCTATTATGTTCGTATTTTGAACAGAAGACTTCAACCTCTGGTACCCTCCAAAAGTTGAAGTCTGTGTTGTTCTCTGTCTTCTGTTGCCTTATTTTAGATTTCGATAAATCCAAAGGCATTTTTGGTCAAACCCTGTAAGCAAGGATAAATAATTACGTCTCATTTTATCAAGAAAATCTGTTGCAATATTATTAAAGAACTGAGTAGCTACCTAAGTTATTTCGTAAAGGATAAAGGTGTGTCTGACTGAATAACATCATTCCCAACTCGTAAAAGCTAAAGGTTGATTGGTATTCTTCATGATTGTAATAACCACTGGGGTCAGTCAGCAGCTTCACTATTCAGAAACAATAGAAACCCAATATCATTGGGCATATCATTGCGTGCGGTAAAGTGTCGTTTTTATCGCAATAATACGACATTGGCGCGCAATTGAACACTCGTGATGACCTACATTCGGAATACAATTCTTTATGACGGAACGAGAAGTGTTTACGACTTCTAGAGCCAATGGTTCAGATGAAGGCTTTTGGGGAGACAGATAATGCAATTTTATTTTGACAAGGGGCAACCCTCCGTATCTTTCTATTGTAATGCAAAACAAAATACGAACGTTTATAATACAAAGTATGAAATATTAGGAATACGTTTGATTTTGTTATAAGCGTCAGTGCAACGTTATTTCATCCTCCATTCTATCTATACCTCTTTAAATAACAATTTGAACAGAATCCTTAACGATCCTCCGCGAAAAATCATCATCAGCCTATATTAGTCCACTGCTGGATAAAGGCCTCTCCTAATGAGAGCGTATAAGATAATATACCTACATAGCTTTCTAATATGCCTACGTTAATTCCACTCACCTTTCTACATGACGTAATATCCGTTCATCCTTGTTAGCCTAATGCAGGTCTAATAATCCTAATAGACCGGTCCCTAGTGCTCTGCTCAGTAAGGCGATATCCCCATCAATATACTAATTACTGCGCGCACTATAATGCGATAATGGAGCTAGCGTGTGCCTGAATAAACGTGCATTACGGAGGTTGGGGATTCATCATCATTAGTCAGGGCTAAGGGACGGCCAGGGGACGTTTCTGGACATCAACCCACTTTAAAAATCTGTCAAATCTATCAAGCAATATGATACCCGTAAGCGATGACACTTACAACGCATAGGTAATGTGTATATCTATAGTGAAAGAGTTTTAGAAATCGGATAATGAATTCGTTCATAAAATTATCATTTCATAAAACAAAATTTCTCAAATCAGCACGGTGAATTCAGGAGAAGGCATATAGAGAAAGTTAAGAGAGTGACGCACGCTATGTAATGGCTGTTGAAAATGCGATGACGACACGTCTTGAGCGTTTACAACACAAACTTACATTTCTATTAAATTTTTTGTTTTAAATGGTACTTTTCTCAATTTCTACTTATACGAGTTACAATAATAGTAGATAAGGGTGATTATATTAAACTAATAATTTAATATAATCACCCTTATAATATTATAAATGCGAAATTTTAGATTTATGAATGTGTTTGTAACCTCTTCACGTCTTGTGATTATTAGTTGCCTACCAACAGCAGCATGGGTAGACATCATCATCATCTCGCCAACGTTTTCAGGGCTTGTATGGTAACGAACTCATTGATTTATAAAAATATGAACGAGTAGGCAAACAAAGATCAAGGATAATCTGACTGGCTAGAAACAAAAGCACGACGTGATGACGCAAACAGAAATAGTCTACGAAACGGCACGTGATATGCCAGAAACGTGGCTGATCTTTGATTAGAATGATCCACTGTTATTGCTACACTAATGAAATGCCACTACGAGTGACACGAATGCTGCGGCTTGCAGAATGGTTTTGGAGTCACTGGTCGTCCTTGATAGAACATATTGCAGTGATCAGAATAGGTAGCTTGTGGTTTACAAAATAGCTTATTTAAAACAGTGATATGAAGAAATTATGCCACGAAAATGTCATCCCTAGGTTAGTTTCTTTGTATGACTTTTAAAATCGCGGAGTAGAGCAAAAATACCAAGAATTAATCTAGACCGTAGGTTATTTGTTTCCTCTACCGCATGTGGCGGATAGATATTGGTTTCTTCTGCTGCGAGGGCAATTTGTTGTCTACTTGAACCTTATGCGACTGTTTGAAAAAGTTAACTTCTAAAGAACACAGCAAGTGCTCTCATTTTTATGTTATCTTTGACCCGCAGACTCGAATAGAATCATGGTTCCTGCAATTTAATTAGTTTCCTTACAATTTATCCAAAGTAGTTGCAATTCAGGTCGCCATTTCAGCGCGTTAAAATAACCCATTCATATCTGGCCAACGCGTAGTATGCTAATTTAATTGAAGACCTAATAAAACTTGCTCTACAATTTACCGCATAATAAAGTCATAACACCAATCTTACTTTGGCCTCTGTGATAGTAAACCCCGGGACTATGTCGGGAATCTTCGAAGCACACGAGCGATTTGGAATTTATAGTTAACTTGAGATAATTTAAATATGTACATAGTCGCTCGTATGCTTGATTATCAGCGTCACGTTCCTACTCAACACATCCGCATTCAAATGCAAAAACATGACAATAAATCTGGAGCACGCTTTTGCAATCGCTTAGGAAAATACTCGTATCGATGTACATATTGCTTTGTTTAATTAAGGCATCTCTTTGACGAAAATAAAACTTCGTAGATTCGCACACTACTTTGCTCGTAAATTGTTGGTGAAAAGGTACTCTAATTCAGTACAGACAGAACCTTGAGAATGCAGATTATTGCAATGCAATCCCTTTCTCTGCGAATGGTATTCTTGTTAAAAAGTGAAAGGACGAAACAAGGGACAGGATTCGATTTGCAATCAAAAGAAGCGCATTCAGGCAAATTGTCTTAGCATTGGAAACTTTTTATAAAGAAAAATACAATTGTTTCAAAACTGCGCGACAAAATATGGTCGATATTTTTGTAGTCTGGCGCCCAATTATTAATCCATTTGTTAACTGGCAGTTTTTATTGAAACAGCTGCTGTTACTACTAAATTTCATTCGAATATTTTCTAAAACAATTTGAATATAAACTGGATTTTTCGATATTCATGTCCATCAGTCTTCCACCCGTCCGAAGCTCTGAAATCATCCTTCGTAATATGATTGATGTCTGCTCGTACGTTTAAAATGTTTTCTAGAATGTCTTTACAAGGTTTTTGTTAAAATCTGCGAGTCTCTGTTGGCCGCTTTAAAAAATGGTGAGCTCTTACAATTATTTTCTTATTTCAATTTATATAAAGAATACTTATATTATATTATAATTCAAAATACTTGTATTAAGAATGACAATGTCTCATGTATGAAAGCAATGTAACAAAGTAGTATGTACAAAGAAAATAAAGTTGCATAAACTATGGTCCTAGCCACTTATACCGACTTGGCAACTCAGCGGAGCTTAAAGCTTAGAACTCTAGTCTTCTTTGCACAATAAACAAAACTACGTGGTCTGTATACTGATAAGCGAGGGTTTGATTTATTGCTCTTTAAATAAACGATACGTTAGCCATTATATAAATGAGCTTGATTACCCAGACGGTCTAATATTTTATTTATACTCCATCGTTCGAAATTATCGTCGTGGGATAAGTTGTTTTACGGTTACACGGTTACCATTGTTTTTTCATACCTATCTAACGCTTAAGTAGGTAAACTTTTTATTGATCTCAAATTCATGCATACATATTAAATAAATAAATAATGCTGGACAATCCACACAGCAATATCTAGCCCCATGGTAAGCAAAGCTTGTGTTATGGGTACTAGATAACTGATATACATAATACAATAAATTACATAGATAGATATTTTTTATTATACATAGAAAACGACCAGAACATCCGGAACAAATATCTGCAGATCGTACACACATTTGTTCCGAGGCGGGAATCGAACCCGCAACCGCTTGCGTCGCAGGCGGACCTTCGCCCACCGCGCCACATCGGTCGTCAATATAATATTACAACAATCATATTAATTGAAAATTACTCTAATTATTGCTAATATATTAGGACTAATCGTTATGCCACTTTGATCTCTACACTTGGATAATCTGTGCTTTAGAGACCAAAAAGTAGTATGGTTCTAGTATAGAGTGACACAGATAATAAATACTAAAATAATGTTAGTTACGGAGACAACAAATTCAAATTCCTGTATATTTGAGCCCGATCCGTTTAATAGTTTTGACGTGAACAGGTATATAACCTTTTAATTTTATAAGTTATTTTATTTCAGTATAAAGCTCACTAACAGGGATTTAAGTTGCTGCTAAGCTTTAACTGCTAGTTAAAAGACATCACCTAGGCTGATACGACTTTATCCTTTGGCAAATGGGTAGGTTGATACGACACGTCATGAATTTACCCATGAGAAAATGTGTACTTCGATTGTCGCACATTTTTAAACGAACTTTTGCACCGTAAAATTTAAAAGAGCTCATAAAATAGAACGTCAATTTTATTTACGACCTTTTAATATCCTGGCGTTATCGGCTTCATCACAACATAATTTATTTCAGGGCTGGTTTATACTTTCAGTTTTTACACATACATAAAACCAAGGGATTTGAAAAGACTGGGTTTTTGGATATTGTCTTTCGGGGAATGTCTAACTTTTTCTAGATTATATATTCTATTAACGCATTCATTGTTCAGTCTTAGAGGTGCGACCTACAAAGAGGGGCGCCACTGTTCTTGCAGGGGTACTAGAATACCATGTGCGTCATGGGCACTTTAAGTGTTAAGGCGTTTTTCCTACGTATCATCTTTAAGTTAAGCATAGAAAGGTAGCTACTCCACAGAGGCCTACGCAGAAAATACTTTATCGTATTAGCCTGGACTAGCTGAATAATAGATGTTGTTATTTGACCTCAAATTACTAATTGAATGAATACATGCTGATAAGACATTCTTCATTGCTCGTTAAAAACGCTATCATGTCTTTAACGCCTTACTTAATTTCTACTTAAGCGAGTTCGTACCTGATCCCATACATCAAGCTACACATACATATATGTACTGTACATACATACTTCCGTACTTGTTATAAGAAAAACTAAATTAATTATGTCGGTCTGTATGTTACCTTTTCACGCCTAAATGACTGCACGGAACTTAATTAAATGTATGATATCCCAGGAAAAGACATACGACTTTTCATCCCGGAAAAACGCGTGCGAAGCCGCGGGCAGGTGCTAGTGGCCTATAAAGTTAAGACACAGAACACCAAGAAAAGTAAAGTGCGGTTATAAGGACTTTCTTTGGATGATTATAAAATAAACAATTAAACTGGATTAAACGCGTAAGTTATAATCCATACGTTTAGTTCCAGGCGTCGTCAAGAGATGGCGCTACTGGTAGCAAAATTAGTAAACCTAAAACAAAAGTCGCTAGTGTAATATTTCTAAACTTAACAAGGGAATGAGATTTGCGATTTGATTTCTTAATTATCGGGTTATTTAATGAAAACGGGTTTGACCCATGGTTTCTCAGTATTACATTAATTATTTATAGAATCTCCACGCAAATTAAATTTGCAAGACAAAGTCCAACGTCTATGTAAAATTAAGTAGGTACGTAACTTTTAAAGGTTAAGCACGGCCTAGCAAAAACGGAGGCGCTCTTAGGTGGAATTGTTGACAGCTCAATGGATTTAATATTAATTTCACTGAACATTTATGTACGGTGTGCTGCTGAAAATAGCTTTTTTCAAGAAAGAAAAACCACTCGGCGAAGCGAGTTAAATTCTGTATCGTCTGTATTTATTAAGTACTTAAATATATAATTATATATTTTTATCTTACCTATGTTGCCCCATAAGAAAAGTAGTTATATACATACAGTTAAAAATCAAATCAAATGCGTTTATTTTAAGTAAAATATTAATATGCTCTACATTTAAATAAACTGCTACTTAATAAAAACAATACAATATACGACGATATTAAAAATATACCACGATTTCGAAGTTTCAGTCACATAATGAAACTTTTTAGTAACCTATGTTGTGTAACTCTTGAGAAAAATTCTTAAGTATTGTTGTTGAACCTTATCAAAAGCTTTAGATCGAGTTACCATGCACTCGAGATAAGCTGTAATTTTAACCACCCTTAAAGCTTGAAGACGCTACACAATTTTAATTTGACTCCGCTAAATAAATCCTTCTTGACAAACTACCGACTAAACAGTTCAGTTTTACTTTGACCCACTTGATACAAGTTGCCGACTTTTAAGCGAGGGTGATTAGAAGGTACAGAAGTTCAAAATGACATTTTCCCTAAATTACGCTTAAGTGGTAACAAATGGTCCTCCGCTCCGATAGTTTGTTGCGTAAGGCAAGCGTGGGATGGCTTTTATTTTTACTGTTGATTTAATGGCTAATGTATTTTACTGTGTAGGTACTTTGAGGGAAAAAATAAGTATTTAATTCAAGTTTTATTTAATAAAATAGCATAGGTTACAATTATTAATAGGTAATTAATGTAATCATAAGCGACGTACATAGTTATAATATAATATAACTAAGTAGCTATAACTACACAGTTATTACGGCCCTTAATTACCCGTGGTTGTTATAACTACCTATGTAAATATCTATATCAGACTTTACTGTTTAAAAACCGTAGGCATGGATTGTACTGTGTGGTTAAGATAGATATGCTTCAATTTTATGAAATTGGTCATTAGCTCAATAATTTTGATTAGGTACCTCGGTACTCGTAAAATTAGTTACACCGTCAAATCAGCAATCATTTTAAAATAACTACGCATATATGTAAATTATACAAACGAATATAAAGGCGACACAGTAGCGGCATACCTGTACCACCTTAAATCTACCTAAACAAGCTGCGGTTCTGGATAACCCACTTGTTTGTGCGCCGCTTACAGAGCTTACTCCTACTGAAGTCTCAGACTTTTCTCTCGCGCCTTGATTATCGGGTGGCAAATACCTACAGGGACCTAAAGTAACTGATTTACACATACAATAAGATATTTTGGTAAATCGTTGAAAAAAAAATGCCTGTAGCATGGAGCTAATTCCACCACTACCATCATCACCAGCCTATATTAGTCTACTGCTGGACATAGGCCTTCCCTTATGAGCGCCATAGAGCCCTGTCTTCAGCTTGACGAATCCGGCATCTCCCTGAAGTCTTTCGCAGGTCGTCATCCCACCTGGTCGTAATTCCACCATGTGACCGTTGTAGAGTTTTAACGGAATGACTCTTGGACACGTCAGATTTCGAAGTCACAGGTATGATGTTACTAACAAAACAAAAGCAGCTCCGTAGTCTAAGCAGGCATGGGGACAGGCTGGTGTACATGGGATCCGTCGATGTGGAAACCGTGCTGTGGCTACTGCGGTACCTGGCCGTCGTTTCCTATGAATAGTACTGGTAATTACTGAAGTAAAAAAAAAGTCGTGTAATTCAAAGTCGTAAATTATATTGTATCTTTCAGAACTTTTCTACTAATTTAGTGTTTACAGCGCGTGGTAATAAGGCTATAACCAACATGCAAAGACCGCGTCTCAAAGTGTCTCCCTACTTTCAGCATGAAACCACTAATGATGTTTTTGCTCGGAGAAAATGAGTGGGATTCCCGGGAAGTGTGAAAGAAACATACGCGGTGCGAAATAAGTTTTTATTTTAGTATGTTTCTAGTAGTTTACGCCCCGAATATACATATGTATTAAAGTATACACTGTAGTGCTCGTCCATGTAGAAAAAGTTCGTTCGTTATGCATATTTTTTTTCTGAAATTGTAGTAGTTACTTCGTTGGTTTATACATTCTAAACTTGCCTAAATGTCTGACCTTGTTAAGAAGCGAACAAAGATTCCGATGGAGATTCTTTTTTCGCAATGCGACTGCGTTCTCATCCCTATTCGTATCACTCCATTATGAAATAGACCGTGTTCGGAATCAGAAAAACAAAAGACTACATTTATCACAAACCCCTTTTCAGGGAAGGGTGTTATTAGGTACATATCTCTGGGATGTCCATATTGTGTGACACCGTACGAACGGACATACATATTTTAAATAAAGGGACCGACACATAACCCGGACGCCTCGCCTGGACTTTCTTTTAGTCAAATGAGGCGTAATAAAATAATGGTAGGAAAAAAGGCTTCTCGAAAAGTTATGAAAGGGAAATCCAAAAGTTTGGAAGCGTCCCTTTTACATTCTATCCGCTTTGGCCTGGTGTTATTATTTATGTTACGTTTTCGTCTGACCGCACCGCCTCTGCCGCGCTGTTTTTAATTAATGCTACCCATTCCCCGTACCTTTCTAGTGTTACAACAATTATTTTACCAACCTCATTAAGAAGTTTAATGCCGGGAAGAAAAATATTCTTCGTGAGGTTTCCAGTTTCCACTCCGCCGTTTCCCTTTGTTGTGCCCCGTGGCTCCTTTGTCCTATTGTGATACAGTCTCAACAACTTCCGGATTCTTTTTGCGTCTTCGATCCCTTCGACTCGTTGTTTTTTCGATGCTTTATTTAGAGCGATTTTCAAAGTGATTGATACAATTGCCAGGCTTCTGTTGGAGCTTTCAAGTTTACGCTTTCAACTCACTTTGAATTTTCTCTTTCAAGCTTTATATTAATCTATTTTTACTGTGTTATATTTGAGTTTCGAATGTTAACAGCGCCATTAAATATAAGCTGGTAAAACTTAATGATTAACATGGTAACGCTCCGGTATCCCAGTATGTTCACAGCAAATTTTATGCAGTGTATTTATTTATGCAGTGATGTAAAATCAACACTTATCGGTGCTCAATAAAATTCAGGAATGAAACATGCGAGGGCTGGTATCGGGGTCGTTAGTTGAACAGTTAGGTCGTTTTGTTATTTACCATCGCTCGTTCATCATGTTTAATCGCGTCGCGTACGGTGCCCGCCCGTGTTTTTGCTCTTCGTCGATGATAGATTTGAGTGTTCGTCGCCTGGGTACAATGTTTTCTTGCTTGCCAACGTTGCAAGAGCATCGTGCTTGCCAATGTTGGGAGATAGTGTTAAGTAGCATGCTGTTCTCCTTGTGATGTGGTCTGGTCTAGATAGCAATCTTACAAAGATATTCGTGATCCGTATTGATCGAAAAATAAACGACTCCTAGTAAAAAATATAATAATCGTTTATTCAGGTGTTACTTTGTCGAAATCCATTGCACAATATTACGATGAAAAATATTTAGTAAAGATTCCGCATTACTAAATATTCAGTCATCCTAATATTCACTCTTACTAAAGTTTTGTGTCATTGGATTGCGGTTTTTTCTTATGGGAAATTAACCAAATTGAAAACAAAACCGGTTTCTCTAAAAATCCTTACCAAAAAGGTGAAAAGTACACGCCTCATTTGTTAACTCAATTACCTGAAGATACGATTTGTGAATATCAGTAATCGACGTATCGGCTTCACCTCACATACAAGTTACTGAAGTATAAATTCGGTATTACATACGAGAACACCATAAACAACCAGTGCTGACGTACTACTAAGCACTGACAATATTTGCCAAAAGCTATTCGCCATTAGCAGCGAGCCTAGTCCGACGGCGACGCGTGTCGTCTCGGCCATGTTTTGTTTCTGATGGCGTGATGTGATGAATCGTTCTACCAATTTCTCTTCGATAATCTGCCTTCAAAAATCCCAATTTTCCTTCGTATATCGTTGGTATTTCGAATATTTTCGTAGCCACAACGACACGTTTGACGTTAAACGCCGTATTTCGAACACGTTATGATTTTCATATCAGATTTCAATATTACCGAGTGAATTATGTATTTTTCGGATCAAAATCTGGGATAATATGATTTTTATTTTAAATGAGCTTTCTTTAGTCTGGCCTTTGTGTAAGCCGAGATGAGGCCGAAGGATCACGTACGAGACAGGTCTATTGTACCTTGGAACAGACGTAGCTTTATTAACTAGTGATATTCAGCTGTTTTTTATAAAATTCTGTGTTAATAATCTTGTTCTATATAGTCGTGATGGAAAGTGACGATGTGGCCGATTGTTTATCACAAAGGTCTAGACACTATTTGCTCCACACCTATTTAATTTTGTCATGAAGAGACCCAGGTAGTAACTGGCCGGAAAAACAAGCAGACAGCGAGTTCCATTCCTTAGCGGCGCTAATCATGAAGGTGGACATGAGCATTACATAGTTGTAGGTTCTATTCTAGGACTTTCTTTGATCTAGAACTTTCATCTTATGTAGGCATTCTTCCTATCCATTAGTTACGAAAGTTTCTCACAAAAGCTCCATATTCTAACGACCCTGACGTGCCGAAAAACTTTAGCCATAAGGAAATTGCATATCACAGCAGAAAGACATCAGCCCGTTCGCTGTCGCCTTAATGTGTTAGGGTTCCGTGATTCTGCCGACTAATGGCCCTGTTTAGAGTAATTGTTCAATGGTAACCGTTACCACCTTACTTTGAGTCTTCTACGAATTCTCTTCCCATAAACGTAGGAAGACATTGATGATTCGGTTCATAGTTTATATATAATTTAACTGACACGTTTCAGCTGTTAACAGCTGGCGTTCCTTAAGTTTGTAACATTCCTTTAACGTGTCTAAGGTACTTACCTACTTCTCTGAAGTTTCATAATGTTACCGAATGGTGCCAGTTTAAATAGTGTTTTAGTTTTAATGGCTGGGATATTTATATTAAAGGCGTTTGCTGACAAAGGCATAAACTATAAACTGTCGATTGAGCTGGGCCAACAGAAGCTGTAAATTTTACTTGAAGGTGTAATTTAAAACTTAATATTTGTTAAATATAAGTTACCATCATATTTTAGTAAACTAACCACCTTTTTCATGCAGTTTATTATTAAACCTGAATTTCACTTAAAATCCTCCACTTTGGTTTATTAGAACCTCCGACTAAAGCCTTGTGTACGGCGCTCGTGTACACAGTCATTATTCACCTGACTAAGCAACAGGAAATCTCTGCCCGAAGCTTACCTCCAAATCTCTTCTTACATCCAATTGTGCGTACCCGTTACCCTTATCCCTAGAAACCAGAAAAACATGCCTTTCACCCTCTAGTGACTGTCACGTTTTCAATTAGTGTGCTCAGACCGGCCGGATTATAGATATATCCGTTTTGATGCGAAGACGGCGTAGGTTTTGTTACGTTATGTTAGGCTGCGAAATACAGAAACAGAATATTTTCATAGGCATCCGATCCTTTATTTCCGTTTGCTTACAATAAGCAATTACGCCGGTTGTCCACCGCCAATATGTCACCGATAACGATATTACTTTAGGCTGAGTTGAAGATGACGTGACGTTGATCGTTTGTCCACTGCCGCCGCGGTGTCACCGTTAACGACATTATTTTAAAGCCGAGTTCAAGATGGCGTGAGCGCGTTGGACTGGCTGCCATAGTAAATGCATGCAAATATATGTATCACTATTTCGACGCCGTCATCTCGTTAGATGTGACGGGTGATCAAACGGTGTAAGTGAAAATCAGTTTTGAAACGAAATAATACTAAATGGGAAATTGAGAGCCATTTGTTTCTCTGCACTTCTTATTAAGCAAAGTGATTGCTCCAACCATAAGCTACTCTGCAAATAAACTCCACAATTCTCACTCACAAACTAACGGTAGTCTGAAAATAACAATATCCAATATTTGTTGCAGCACTCTTGTTCAGATTGCGATATGTAAAGCGAGTTTGCTATTTGCTACAATTTGAAATTTGAAATAACGTGTGTAAATATGTAAATGCTTAGGATTTTGTTCATGTAGGATTTCATTACCTACTCGTATCTATTTATTTTGTCATTAATGCCAAAAGCAATGTCATCCTGTAGGCCAGGCACGGGGATTGTTGTCTAGGGTACAACAGACAATAAAGATCGTCACATCTTCATATATTGTGTAAATTACTGAAGTTGAAGGAATGCATTTCAAATAATTTACGCATTCGTCGCATTACACAGTGACGTAATTTTTCTCTATTCCACTCTAGACAACTATGCCCGTGGTTGCCCAACAGATAAAAATCTTTGACAACGTTTTATTATTATCATTTAAATCTGCCGATGAATCATGGTCATGCCGACTTGGGCGTTTTGAGTATGTCGAAAATAAAAGAACACCATCTCCTGGTCTACAGGGTGTCGAAGCTATTCATCCGGCCGTCTGAAGAGATAATCGTGACTATTCGTTGCTTTGAACGCTCCTCAAGGAAGAGCTTCTGCTACACAATCCACTTTCGTGTTGCTTATTAAAGTCCTTCCTAAGATTCCACTCTGCTTAGATTGGATCCTTATTACGAGGACTTTAGATTTTGTATACTCTACGTGATATACGTTTATGTTGGTGGAACTTCTATCGTCTACTTTAGTCAAGGACGGTCCTGGACCAAATTCAGGACGCACATATTTGTATCGTGGTGCATCTATGCAGGTGCTGCTGAGGCTGGACGGTGAATGCGTTAAGATTTTATCATTCATTTGTTAAGGGTTTGCAATATTACAATGAAATTTCATCAGGACTTGCCCTTTAGTGGGATAATTAAGGCTATAATAATGATTCATTCTTCTGTTGTTCTCTGTGCTTATTCCGGGCTTAAGCAAAGACAGAGAAAATAATAAAATGGATGTCGCATTAAAACTGTACGCAGAGTCGACGCGGAGGCCTTAATCTATTTGAATAAAAACAATGTTAATGTTTATTATAATCAAAACGCGTTCCTTGCTTATCAAATTAAAATACCTCGATACCTTTCATCGAAAATGGTAAAGAACTTGCATAAGAAATTGCAAGGTCTTTTCCGGTGATACTAAGCGTGCTAGATAGACGCTCATTTCCCTGCCAGTTTCAAAAGAGAATCGCCCGACAGAAGCAAATCAGAGATTGCCGGGCGTGCGGGAAAAGAACTGTGTATAAATATTTGCTGTTCACGATAAATACGCCAGAATAGTTTCCGCTTTACAGAAGCGCAAAACTTTGTTGCGATGAAAGAAGTTTCGTAGAGATGATTAAAGAGACTTTAGTTCGAGTTCCGAATTATTCCGCTTATGACTTTTTCAGCCTTGAAACATATAAAACTACTCGCTCAGCAAAACATTTTAAGCCGGGTACTGACCAGTGTTATGGTCTTAATGAACCATTGGCAGCGAGCATGATACGATAAGCCGTGTGCTAAAACCCGCCTACTTTCTCGTTGCGAGCGCCTACTTCCCCAGTACTGACTGTACGAGTTACATTACGCCCCGTGACGCCGCCGCGCCGGTCAGTAGTCGGGCTTTAGGGGTCATTACTAAACGCCCTTTGATTATATTAATATGTCAAAGCGCTTACCGATATTTCAAATAAAAGTATCTGAACATTTCGAAACATAATTAATTTCCCAAGCGAAATACTGCTGTGATTTTAGTTAAAATCATTTCATGTAATTGCGGTATGTATTACGTCAAACTTATTTGATGTATCCGAATTGGGCTCACAATAAAACAACATACTTTTGCACTTACGATATTGATTCATTTGTATGCTATTCGCAATACCGCTGTCCATTAGCTTAACCACACAAGGCTGGTTAATTATTAAACTGCGCCACAGTGTATTCATGTGTGCCTGGCAGAATCGAGGCTTGCTTATTGTCTATGAAAAATACATTCTTAGATTGTTCTGTTCAGGACTTAGACGAGATCTTAGGCCGGGTACTGACCCGTGGGCCGTGTTACGTACGCGTCATGTGACGTGCCGTGCCACACAGCAAGCGCTCGTGATGTCAGTACGGGAAAAGAATGCGCTCGCAACGAGCAACGGATTTTTGACGAATCATGCTCGCTGCGAATAGAACCTATATTATGCCCTCTACCGTCACTACACATCTTTAAGTACATACAGTAGAAAGTAGTTATGAGTGTTCCGGTTACAGGCGCGAGAGTCTTGACACATGGTTCAAGTTGATAGAAGCAATGCAGTGTTCAGGTCACATTCTTAACTTGCGTGACTTCCGAGGAGTCGCATGCTGGCAGCGCAAGAACGTATCATTTTAATACTAGTGTGAAAGTCATAATGATCATAAAACCGTGTGAAGCCTTTATCTTCACCTGTGTGAAATGCGGATAATGCCTCGTGCCCCGAGTGTTTTCTGTCCTCAGTCGAGCTTAATCACGCAAAGATGTTGCAATGTCTAAGCTATAAGAGTATGATTATGTATTACAATCAAATAATAGAAACAAATTAGAACTAGTATTTACTATTGAAACAATTGAGCTAACTGCAGACTGTTGCAAACAATCTACGAGTAGCTCAACTGATCCATATTAATACAAGTCGGAAGCGTCCCCACGCTGTATGGCAATGCTGATGCGCTGCGCGATACTCACCAGATATCGGGTCACGCGTCGCTTCGACCAGACGCTGAGATAAATTGTTAATTGAGATTATTTTAATTAAATTAATCATGTAAATTAAGTAGTACCTCTTATTTTGTTTGGCTCTCAAAGCTTACAATCCCAATTAGATTACTGTAAATAGCTAAAATAGCTTTTTGTCGTAAGCTTTTTAGACGCAGGAAAACCTGCTTTCAAGATGCAAGCTTTTTCGCCAAATTAAATAGCGCTGCCGTGGCTCAACCTGAGTTTTATACTGTTTCCAAACAATGTTCTTGCCAAGGATTCACCTGTCTTAGTCATACGAGCACGAGCTTTTACTGTCAAAGCTTGGCGTCGTCGTGAAAATCTTTACGATCTGGCAACGTGACGACTGTGACAGTAAAACCGCGATCACTTTTAAAAAGGAAAAACATTTTCTGCTTCTGCTTGTTAAGAGCTTTGCTTTTTTGGCCTTTTATAAAATCTGACTTAGTTAATACTTTCTGCCAATGTTTCTTGGGTTTTTAACCCCCTTTGTTTACAAAAATATCCATGATTCTAAAACCGAGTACTTATATTAACTAGAGTTCGCGAACATCGGTTTCCACTTCGTCTGTCTAGCTGGACCTGGTACTGGTATCAAAATACCCTTCTGAATTCCTTTGATATATATTGTATCAGACAATATGATTTTAAATCAAACACATTTTATAAATATATCAGCGGCCGCTGTTCGGGCTTTTTGTATTTTGAATTCATGATATATTTTGCCAATATTTCTGGACCAACCAGTGAGATCGGCGTCTCATTCAGCGAACTGATAACTAGTAATATACCACTCATAAATTCAATTAAACCAATCTTCCTAAATCTATCAAATAACTAAAACCTTCGAATTCACTGATCAATACTACCAGGCATACCCGAAATTAATCAGTAAATGTACCCTGAGCTAGTAACCCGTACATAATAACAGGCACCGCAAGCCATCAATTCAAGGGGAAGTGTACTTAATTACAAAGCCCACTCGAAACCCTATCCAGTAATCACTGCTCAGAGCCGGTCCGCACTTCAAAAGGCAATTCGGATATGGGCATCATCTTTACTACGGATATAGCTAGTATTACCCACAAATAAACTAAAAGGCGCCTGGTAATCTACGCACAAATTGATTTGCCTCTGGTTGTGTACAGCGTTTATAAATCAGTGACGCCACTGACGGGCTCAAAGCCTCATAATTAAATTGTTTTTGGTTTTATAATATACAATTTATTGTTTTAATAGAACAGTTTTCAGTTTACAACACGTTTGGAGTTGAACAGTTTTCAGTTTAGAAAAGTTATCTTCATGTTACCGAAAGAGACTAGAAATTGACTTTAATCTTTGCATAGGGTCCTATCGAAGAACGTTAGTGTAAATGGCTGAGCACTCATTGTACCTTACTTTCGGACCTAAGTTCTGTCGAGTGCTCGAGTTAAGACTGGGAGAGTGTTGGTAGGTACCGAACGTAAGACGTCACTCAATGACGAATACCTATTAATCAGATAAAGAAAATATAATTACATTTAAATAAAGTAAAACAAGCATATCGGATTACTGCAACATAATCCGAATTTCAGATAAGGAATAATAAAACAATGTACTTATTTAAAAGAGGTAAATCTATAGTATAAAAAGGCATGTTTTTACTTAATAAATATTCAGTATTCAACCTACAACAGTCGTGTTAATTACTCCTCCTATAAACCACTTTTCACCGCTGCATGGCGTTGATTCCACGACGCGCTAACCACTGCCTCTTCAAGCATTCGTCTCGTCGCGTCGTCGCGTCTCTGTGTGAGCTGACCCTTATTTGGTGCGACGCTTAAATACTAAATAAGACTTCATAATTATTGGAAACTCAAAGTCAGTTATTTCCCGCCCTAATTTACACGTGGTTCAGAGCTCTCCGTAACATAACGATCTAGAACACCCACAGAACTATTACAACTTTTAACGGACGGACGGGCCTAACGTTCGCGGTCGCACTTCTCTCTAACTTTCAAACGCATCACACTGGTCATTAAGCGTATGATACATGGTTCTGAACTTCTGTCCAGCTCAGAATTTGGTTCGGGTTTGCCCTTGCTTTTACCCTTGCTTTTATGACAATAGGGTATTTTAGTACTCTGTATAAAAAACCTTTTAAATATATTCTTGAGACAGCATAGGCAAAAAGTAGTCGGTATATGTTAGTTTTCACTCATATAATAACAAAACCAATTTAAATATTCAATTCAAAGTTTTCAGTTTATTTAATCTGTAACACCAATAGTTAGTCAATGTTATTTCGTCGTACATAAACTAAAAGTGTCAGCAACATCAGTCTTTCAGTCTTTTAAAAAGGGTACGTTATTACTAAATCTATAACATGTTATAGAATAGACCCGACTAAGAATTGACCAGGTTCATACGAATTCCCTAGTAATATACCTGTGACTATATTATCTCTGACGTGAGCAAAGCCGCGGGATATGGTTAGTGTCTTATAATTTTCGGAAGTGTTGTAGCGAATTTAATACACATTTTCTTGCCAAAACCCACTGTGCATCTCCTACCTTAGAAACGTTATCCTCAATCGTGCTCATGCTCAACCAATTATGAACTCCATCTGAAGGCCGACTCGAGTGGATCCTATCGTGAATATTGCCCAGATGAGGGTTGACATGTGTCCATTCCTACATAGTTATTGTAACACTGTGATCCGCTACTTAATTTACTCCAATCCAACTCAGTCCCAACTCTGTTGCGTTAGGAACATGGTTCATAATAGACTGGAAACGGATGCCGTGCATTTGCTTCTTACTGACACAGTTTGATTTATTGATCAGACAATACCCTTACCTGGCACGATAGCTTGTTAGGGAATCAAACTTCCCTGTAAACTGTACTCGTAACAAATCCAATTAATCACTTCGTAAGTTTTAATGCAGATTGTTTGAAAATATTTTTCTTGGAAATGTTGAGCATTTTTTGTTTATAAGCAGTTAGGATGTAGACTTACCCCATTAGTTAGTTATAAAAATCTGTCAGCTTTAAACTGATTAAAATTTATTGTCGAATTGGTCAAAAGGACAAAATTACATTATACTTCATCGAATTGTCAACGATCGTTATTATTATCGTTTACTGTAATTCCAGTGCAATTGCTTGGCATCATCTATCAAGAAAACGTAACATAATAAGGTTATCGAAGAAATCCGAACAAAATAATTCAAAAGGAACCAAATAATAATGCCGACGTAAAACGATCCGGTTACTTGAAGACGTCCCCTTTCTAAGGAGTTGACATGCAGTTATTCGAATTTCAATATTCTAGACGTCTGCACAAGCTGCTTCTTACCTCTCGTCTCCAGATCGTCTTTCAATTAAATATGAAATTTATGATTTCTCTTTCCATATCAATTCAGTAATTCAGTAATATTTATTCACATAAGACATGGTACATAATATATTGGTGGAATAACACAGTAGAGCTGCATATCTCGCCCGAATGCAGGCACGTGAATATAAAAATCAGTAAAATTAAATTAGATGTCATTAATTAAATCAGATAATCGCAAATATTATTAAATTGTCAGTTAAAAGTAGAACTCTCTAGGTCAAAACTTAAAATTAAGGTAATCTTCAACCGAATAAAAACAATGCTCAATAAATAAATTAAATAACTTTCTGTTGAATAAGGAACCCTTCAGTTCTTTTACATTGTTTGGCAATTTGTTGTAAATTTTGATAGCCATGTTATAACAGTAGCGACTGTACAATTGCGTTTTTTGCCGGTATTGCTAAGCGGTCTTTATGTCTACAGTTAAATGTATAGACTTGTTCAAAAGTTCCAATACCATCCTTCACAACAAAGCATTTAAACGTTGCACATCGCACGAACAGCTTCAAAAGTCCAATCTCTCGAGCCCTTGCTTTGTGCCACTCCATCTGCTAGGCTGTGAAGCAATCGATGCTTTGAACCGGATGCCTCCGTTCAGTACGCACGACCAGCTCCTCTGATTCTCACTAGACATCGTTTAATATCGCGAGGAATGCTGTGATTCAAAGTCAGCCGTGTAGCGTCTGAGTTGAGTTGTAACGACGTAATTATTAGCTCGAGTTATTTTTCGGCAGTAGCGATGGTTTACTGAAAAGCAGATCATATTTTAGTAGGTAAGCGTAGTTCAAACACATTGATTTGTTATCGTACTAGGAAAGATATCCAAGTTCGCAATTCATACGTAGCGTAGAAATGTTTGTACGTATGCTGATATTTTTTCTGGTTTACTGGTCGTTTTTTTGTTTTTATGTATAATAAAAAAATATCTACCTATGAAATGTATTGTAATATGTATATCAGTTATCTTTTACCCACACAAGCTCTGCTTAGCTTGGGGCTAGATGATGCTGTGTGAATTGTCCAGCATTATTTATTTATTTTTTATTTAATTAGTGATGTAAGCGGGTTAACTACTGAGCTTATTTGTGTTGGAAGAACACCAACGTTTCATCCCTAAGTGAGGTTCTTCAGGGTGACTGCGGTTCTAGTTCTAGATGTGCATACCGCGTCCCTCCGTGCACTGACACACTTAACTTAGGTTCGTAGTTAACCCGCTTGCATCCGTAATGAATTGGTCAAACTACGATAGTTTTTATAATAAAACACTTGAAATTTGTTAGCTATGACGAACAAATTAGTACCTACTATGGAAACGATCTGACAATCCGGCAATAGCGATAACTACTAAACCAAAATATTGGGGTTTAGGTGGTTCATTCATATTTTAGTTAAGCGTAAGCTCATGAAACACAATACAATATTATCTGACCAGAAATCCTAGTACACGTAGCTATGATTGTTCGACTATCATACACAACTTAGTAAGGTGAAGACGATCTGCCACTTCTCAGAGTTAACAGCGTGTTCCAAACGTGTCATGCACCGTCGACACTGCTTGCGTGACTTCGCGTGCGAGATCGTGCTAGGATACTCGAATGTCATCGTGTGCACTGTACCTTAAGGCTGGGTTCTTTATCTATCTACTACCTGCGCCCGGCGGCTTCGCCCGCATGTAAATCTATGTGTCGTATGGTTTATTAACCTTCCTCTTGAATCACTCTATCTACTGAAATAAACCGTCTCAAAATCAGTTGCGTAGTTTTAAAGATCTAAGCATACATAGGATAGGTGTAGAACGCCCTCCGACCAGGTGGGATGACGACCTGCGAAAGACTGCTTTCACTGCATGTAGATGCTGGATGCGTCAAGCTGAAGACAGGGAGCTGTGGCGCTCATTGGGGGAGGCCTATGTCCAGCAGTGGACTACAATAGGATGATGATGAAGTATACATAGGGACAGACAGACAGCGTGAAGCGACTTTGTTTTATACTATGTAGTGATAGTCGCGTAGAAACGACGTTCTCCTTGTACTTTCAGGTAACGCTTCGCACGAGGGGACTACCCCTGATAAGAGAGCAAATGAATCTGGTTGGTCATATGAGGTCTCTCAAACAACTCCGGTCGCGCGACAGAGTTGCTTAGTTCTGAAGCTAACCTTTACGGTCACACTCAACTGAATTAAACATTATCTATGAACAATGTTGATTAACTTCTGTTCGACGGAGGTTTACCTTAACGTTTGCTCAGTGTTTTTGTGTTGATAATATTTGTTATATAGAAAGGCAGACCCGATTAATATATGAATATTTTTGCTATGTACGTTTTCATCCTGTTATATTTGTAGTACCTACTCCTTTGCGGTACGTATTTGTATGTGTTTATTATCGTAGTCTACGTTCTGACTTATTTTTGTTTCGTTTCAGGTAAGTCAATGCTGTTGTTATCGAGATGTTTCCTCGAAGCGATGTCATTACCCTCATGTAAGTTTCTTATGTAGTATATTTCTTAACGGCAGAGTTCTCTTAACTCGGAACAAAATACTTGATATTTTTAGACCTGCTCCTGGCTGCATTCGATCGGAGATTACCTCGAACAAGCTCGACTAGGTATCAATGTTAAATTACTTTACTTTGGTTCACACATATCTGAAGGGGGTTCGTAGGCTCGTAGGCTCACCTACGGCTAACATTTTCAATCATGTTGCCTCCGTTTCGAATCGATATTGGACCTTGGCTTACGAGCTTACGGTTGAAATAGAATGAACTCACTCGCTATAGGATCTTTATCCCTCATATTTAATCAATGACATGTTGCGTCCTAACTTTGAGCTGACGCTGAAAAAGTGTCATGCGGATATTCCAAAATGATATCACGGGCTTTGAAAATATTGCACGCAAAATATGAGATATTACAAAGCATATCCATTTTGATATATTTAAAGTTGTTTTAATTTGCGAGCTCGCTGGATCAGACTCATTGGATTACATTTGAATTAAATTAAATTTGTTGCAGACATGTTAATATTAATACAATAATAAAAAAGAGATTAATGTGATCAGTGATGAAAATATGTTGTGAATCAGCTGGATCCGGGCTGACTCCTTATCTACTTCATTTTCAAACTCAAATTTCATGAACATGTCTTCTTCTAAAGCTAATAAAATCTGCTTTACCAATATAACTAGTAGAGGTATGGTATTTTATGGCCTTCTCCTCCAAATGTTTTTCACAATAAACCAAAAACCTCTTGTATAATGGATAAGAGCTGAAGATTTACCTTGCATAACTCCGCTTGCATAAAATATTGTTCATGGCTTGAATAGAATAAGAAAAAAAATATTAAGATGTAAATGCGATAAAAGCATTCGAGACCACTGAGTTATTCCAATAACTGCAGACAAGATAAAAGATAGGAATTCGGTGAACCGTGTTCCAAGAACTTGAGTATTATTCCTAAGAAATAATTATTCTTCAGGAGGGCTTTATTGAAATCCAAGATGGGTGAAACTGACTGCGTCTCAATTTCACCATCGCTCAGGAGAGGAGTATAGAGGAGATAACTGGATATTAAACTAGGCCCTAAACTTGTTTCTTTTGTAATTGTACTGGCATGATTGATCTATTGGAGACTTCTGAAGTTGGTGAAATATCTAAGACCGTTACTAGAATTTTCACTCAATTCCTAAAATAAACCGCCGCATATTTAGTCGTTATCTCGACCTCGACTCAACCTTCAATTGCGTTTTGATAAGCGTGTACAAAAATGAAACTAAGATTTTGTGCACATTCTATTGCCATTGCTGGAAATCGACGATCGATGTGAGCCTCCAGCATAAATGCAAAGATCTACGTCAACAGTATTACTTCGAAGATGATTATACTTATGTTCAGAAATAAACATATTCGACACTATACAAGTCGCAATCAGTAGGCACAGCACTGAAAAAATAACACAATATACAGGGTGCAATGTCCTGTGCTGGTACGCCATGCTGTTGTGTCTATGCATAGCAAGCGTGCAGTACGTAATCCTGTGGAAACAGATATGCCTCCCCAGTGTCCCTACTGTTTGATTATGCATTGTGATATTACCATACCAAGTAGGGAACATCAAGTTAATTTACTGCCTGTCTTAAATTACCTTTGAAATTAGATATATTCCGCCGTCACTGCGGATATCATTTACATTCATTTTCGGCTGAATATTCATTTGTTCCTTCCTATCTATTGTTAATTCAGTTCTTATCTATACTTTTTTATGGTTCCGTACTCAAGGGTAAAACAGGACCCTATTACTTAAGACTTCGCTGTCCGTCCGTCTGTCCGTCTATCTGTCCGTCTGTCACTAGGTTGTATCACATGAACAGTGATAGTTAGACAGTTGAAATTTTCACAGATGATGTACTTCTGTTGCTGCTATAACAACAAAAAACAGAATAAATTAAATATTTCAAGGGGCGGCTCCCATACAAAAAACGTGATTTTTGCTCGATATTGATAACGGCAACAGGTTTGAAATATAAACACAGAATATTTAGTTACATATTCACTTTAAAAATAAATAATTAAATAACTCCCATACAACTAACATGTTATTTTGCCGTTTTTATAGATAATGGTGCGCAACCCTTCGTGCGCGAGTCCGATTCGCACTTGGCCTTGGTTGGTTTTTCCACCTTAATTACTGGTGTATAGTACTAATTTGATTTTAATGGCCCACTTTTAAGGTCTCGTTTGAAATTAACATCTACATGGTTGTATTTTACCACGCGTCGTAAAATGTAGACTTGTATAGCCATGTCTCGTTTCGGTTGAACAGTGTATGTTAGCGTTTACATCAAATAACTGAAATAATTAACAAGAGACGCGACATTAAATAACCTCGCCGCGTCAGAGACGCGCGGAAAGCCACTCCTAATTCTGTTATCAAATATTCACGCCTTCCGCCGTTTCGCGCGAAGCCGCACAACAATTATAATAAGATCTTCATGTACAGGTTACCGCAGAACGGTGGTCTATTATATAAATACATAGAAGATATTCAAAAATACTTAAACTATTGAAAATAATATTTTAAACAATCGCGACTTGTAAACATATTAAAGATTATAAACGGGTTATTTATCCCGTGTACGGTTCACGTACAGCACACATTTAATATATTTTTTTTTACTATTTCGGCTGACACTGCATTCAGCCGCGACCTACATTTTTAGTTAAGCCTTTACCGCGGACTAGAGCGGATGAGTATCTTTGATAAACTTGGATACTTTTACACAATGTAACTACGATTGATCTACTCTGTGGTTTAATTCAAACTATCTAATTAACTATAAGCTCTGGGCTCGTACATCCCGTACTTTTTGTTTTATTCTATCGCGTTACAGCGATCGTAGTCACGGGGCGACTAGATGTAGGTACTCAAAGTTAGAGCCGAGAATTGACGCAGATCCACGACTAGCTTCAATTATTATTCGTCTTCAATTCGTCGGCAAAGACTTTGACGAACGGCTTTTATGATCCTTTTAATATCAGATCATATTTTTTCTTAAGCATATCTTTTTCATACGTCGTGTGGCACCCTAAAACTAACCTAATATTATATTAGGTATTACACGACAATTAAAACGGCTCGTTCGATAACATTCGAGGCCGTGTCTATTGTTTATTGTAATGCGCCCCGTCAGATAGATAGATAATTCTTTATTACATACTTAGTATGAATTAACAATGTAAAATAAAAACTAAAAAAAAAAACTAGATACAATTGGTGGTCTTATCGACGGCGGCGGTCGTCAGTACTCGGAGTTAGAGCCGAAAATTGACGCAGATCCACGACTAGCCTCAATCATTATTCGTCTTCAAATAGTCGGCAAAGGCTTTGACGAACGGTCTTTATGATCCTTTAAATATCAGATCATAAATTTTCTCAAGCATATCTTTTTCATATGTCCGCGTCGTGTGGCACCCTATACACCTAATATTATATTATACACGACAATTAAAACGGCTCGTTCGACAACATTCGAGGCCGTGTCTATTGTTTATTGTAATGCGCCCCGTCATTACACCGCAGACATTCAAATAACGGCAAGTGTGGGTATGTTGCTGCTCGAGTCGGAATGATTATCACAATCAACAAACTTAAAAAATAAAAACTGCGGTACCTATGCTTTTTTATCATTATCTTCAACAGCCTTTACGGGCCCACTGCTGGTCATAGGCCTCTGATAAGCGCCTTATTGCCTCTTAATTTTAGGGGTAATGCCATAATCTCCACGCTGGGAATGTAGGAATTTTTACGTAGGTTTACCAATGTTTCATCATCATCATCATAAGCCTCTAGTAGTCCACTGCTGGACATAGGCCTCCCCCTATGAAGCGCCATAGCGCCCTGTCTTCAGCTTGCCGCATCCAGCATCTATCTGCAGTCTTTCGCAGGTCGTCATCCAACATGGTCGGAGGGCGTCCTACACTACGTTTACCGTGTCGTGGTCTCCCCTCAACCATATCTACTCATATCCTAGAAGCTTTACACACCCAAGGCAAATAGCGTGTTTGTAATGTAGATATTTATACAACGGTACTTACACGTTCCTTACTCGGGCTTTCTGGCTAATCACATCACTATAATATATTAATGCGGAAGTTTGGATGTTTGTTACCTCTTCACGGAACGGTTTGGGCTGAATTTGCATACAAACTACCTGGCCTAGAATAAAATATAGGCTACTTTTTTGTGAACCTTAAAACGTTTTTATATAGAAACAACGCGTGCGAAACCGCAGGCAGAAATAGTAAATAATACAAAATAAGCTATCTACAGATTGTACACTGTCGATAAATAACATTGGGTGTTCCTTACCAGCTCTTCCGATATCTACAATATTCTAGAAAATTACTACACACCCAAGGCAAAATTATAATGTGATTAGTTTCTGTCTTTGGCTTCGCACGCGATGTGTCTATGGAGCCGTTCAAAGGCTATTTCTATCCCACGATGGGTATGTTTTATGGGATAATAAGGCGACTATGTTTTATTCCAGGCCCAGAACTACCTGAATGCAAATTCAGCCCAAACCATTCAGTCCTATCGGGCAGACATACTGCATACAGGTAGTTCCACGCCTGAAATAAAACTTAGGCTACTTTTTATCCCATGAATGAGTTCCCATGGGATATAAATAACCTTAAAAAGTTTTACATTTAAACCAAAATTCCTTTGAAAATTCACATAGAAACGACGCGTGCAAAGCCGCGGTCAGGCATTAACTAGTATTTCATAAAAGAACGCTAAACGCTGTTCAAACTTAGATCTCTCCCTTCACTTTAGTCACACAGTTTAAGTCAAAATGATTTGCAAAAGTGGAGTCATACTTCCCAAGTAGCGCAGTCGATAATGATTCGATGTAATGAATATTCCGTTTGCGTTCGCGGTACGGCTAATTGTCTATTTGATTTCGAAACGGTATTTTGAATGGCTTTTAATTGAATTTATGGTACGATGTGCCTACCCTTATTATGCCTGAATCTGGGTTAATGTATGTTCAAATTCAATTTTATATATAAAATTGAATTTGGTACTGGTTAATACCGGTGACTTCGTTCCTGTCACCCTGTGGGAATTGTGAAGGTTGCTCGCTGTAATCGTATTTATTTTGTTATAACTAGCTGTGCCCCGCGGCTTCGCCCGCGTGGAAATTTATGTGTCAAATGGATAACAATATGGATATGGCAATAAATATCATAAACTTTTATTTTACCATATTTTGAGTGAATATGTAAACCGGGCAATATTTCTTTTCATACAAATTTCAGTTTTTTTTTGTAGTTTTGTGTTCATAAAAATACGTGTAATTATTTTCTTTGTAGTTTATTTATACCGAGTTTTGAGTGAATCGAACCAAGGAAAAATAATTTTCCATAGAAACTAAGAAACATAGAACCACCCTTTTTAACCCCCTAAACCGTGCGAAGCTGCGGGCAGAAACTATTCAATAACAAAACAAAACATTGGATTTATCTATATCAGTTGGATGTGACATAAACCGTTATAGTATTGAAATCTCTCTCAAATTAAGCTGTTATAAACACAAATGCGCTATAACAATAGAGGTAGTGCGTGTTGCGCAAACAAGCCATACAGCCAGCGTGTATTGTATAGCCATATGTTATTATCATGTCCGATTATAACGACAGTGTTAGAATAGACAATGCTTCGGCAATGGCTATTATTTTCAGCTGGCTCTGTGAGTAAACAGAAATAGATAGCATTTGTTGAAACGAACTTATTATCATATTAGTCCATTCACGTCCACTGCTGGACATAGGCCTCCGTCATACGACGCCATAAAGAGCGGTCCTGAGCCGCCTCCGTCCATGGACTCCCTGCGACCGCTAGTATGTCGTCGGTCCATCGGGCGGATGGTCTCCCAACACCCCCGTTTCTTTTTTCTCAACACCCCGTTTATCTTTACCCATCAGTGGTTATCAGCTCTGCCAGCTGTGACCACTACCGCTTCTATGTCTTCTTCACTATATGAATGTTCACTACAACTCATAGGTAAGAAATTACCCCGAATGTGAGGGTTAACTCGTTATAATAAACAAGCGGACCTTCCCGGCTTCGCACGGTTTTAGCGTATCCCTAACTTTTTGAAAATATAATATATAGCCTATGTTCACCAGGGATAGTGTAGCTTCCCAACGGTGAAATAATTTTTCAAAAAAAAATCAGTCCAGTAGTTTTGAGCCTATTCATTACAAACAAACAAAAAATCAAACCTTTCCTCTTTATAATATTATATGGAAAAATAAAAACCGAACATTGGACCCGAGGCAGGAATCGAACACGCCATTTTCTGCGTCGCAGGCGGACATTCGCACGCTGCGCCAAAGATATCGTCAAGTAAAATGATTCTCAGGTACATAAGTCCCGGACATCAAGAATAAACCACATTCCTACCAGACACCGAAAACAAATCAAACAAGCAAAATCCGTATGCGCCGACTCGCACCCGCATTTCATTATGACAATCAGACACAGCGCTTACGACTTGTGAGTTGTGATCTGAATGAATATGTATGGGGCATAGGCTTATTATGTATGGACACGTAATCTTGTGAGTGACGGGCGGTAGGAAGCTGCACAAACTTCAACAATGAAGGACTTGTCGGGCTGAAGAGTACTTGGACCTGATTGACACAATCATGGAGAACTATGCATAGGGTGTGCCAAATCTATGGGATCATGAAAACTAAAGTTACGAAGGGACTACTCGAGCGTACTTGTACGTAACTTGAAAACGTAGAGCGAAACTGCAAAAAAAACTGGTTACTTTTAAGTCTTGGAAAGTAAAGTTACAGTATTGAATGTTAGCTGAATTTTTGTGAGTAAAGCCATAAAATAAAACCGAATTTCGGTTTCCAAGAAACATCTTCGAAATTCGATTTATTTTACACGCGATCGGAACCACAAAGAATTGTCAAGTTTCGGGGAAATTCAATTAAACATTTCAGTACCGCTTTTGTCCTAGTCTTTCACTACAGTTCGTATTTCTCCTACTCAATTTAAGAAAACTCTCCGCTAGCACTCGCCTTTATTATTTTACCAGGTACCGCATAAATTACCATCAGTGATCGAAGTGCACACCTCGCGGATCGATATTGAACCTTCACGGTTGAGCAATGCCTTATCAGTACGCAAGCACACATCAATGTTACAATAATTACTTCAGTATCGTTTACCAACCTTACTAAAGGATCTCTTTAAACTTTCGTGATTTGTTAACATATTAAAGTTTATTTATTGCTAGCCTTTTGTTTTATTTTCCCCAACGTTTCTATCGCGTTACAGAGATCCCGATTGTCGCTCCGTGATCACGATCGCTGTAACGCGATGTATATGTAGGAAAAAAAAAGGTATACGATAAATGCCGGATAAATAATCTTCAATCCTCAATGATCGTTTACCAATTACTTTTGAAAACGGGATGGTAATGTAATGAATGCTATACAGGGTGGCCAGCTTGACCAGCCAGGTCAGCTTGACAAAAACTGAAATTATCTTATGCCCCTTGTATTTCCGTACAAATGTATGGGAAAAGTTTTTCGCGATTTCTGACATTTCTAGTACTCAAACCTCAGTCGGTCCAGTAGAGACTTTTGATCCTTATAAAGAAACAGGATCGATTGGAATCAAAATCTGTAAATGCAGTTCAGAATATCTTAAAAAATTATGGAGTCTCCTAAAAGCGTTTTACTGTAACTATAACAGTAAGGTACCTGCCCTTACTGTCCCGTCTCAAAAATTCATCCCGTATAATGATTTTAAACTTTGTTACGAGTACATTATACGAAAGTTGAAATGTAAATTTCATACTGGTCCGGGAATTGAGCGAGCTTTGTAGGTGCGAAATTGAGTTTGATTAGATTTGTCTCTAAATTTTATATCAAAGGGTTATATATATATCCACACATGTTTTCAGGGGAATTCTCATTGAAATATGAAAATAACTAGCAAATGAAATCTCTACAAATTACGATTTAGAGAAAATTTTATTCTTGTATCGAGTCAAGTTTTGCCAATCGTGTCTCGACTCCCATAGCTTATTAATTGCTTAATTAATTAATAATTAATAAAATTAAATAGAATCCTAAAATTTTGATGATTGGTGCTCAATAAACAATTATAAAAATTCTCTGTTCATAATTAAATGTTTTTTGCCTTGAAAGTTTATTTTCGATTTTTCCGTACAGTCAAAATATGGGTTTTGGAACTCACTTCAAATTTAAAAAAAGTTTTATTTTAGTGAATTTATGTAACAATAGGAAATACCTATAAATTTCAACCTAATTGTATTTAATTGCACTATATTATTATCATAAGCGAATTATTAGGCCATACCTATTTACTTTTGCGCAGCTGTCGGTAGCCGCAGCCAATGTACCCACCGCAAACAATGTCCGCACATTTCCAACAACAGTAGGCAACATTTCAGCTGGCTGAGGCGTCACACAACACGTTTCACTGGCAACCTCGAACCACGTTCCGATAAACCCTGACAAGCCTACTCCCGGTCTGTTACCTGGGGCCAAATTCTGCTAACCAATCCCTTTACTGTGACAGTGGTATCATCGCAGAATCGTCCATATATGAAAGAAACTCTAGATAGTGCATGCGATGCTATTTGCACGGACAGATTGATATAATGTTTTCAACCTTGACACGCGTCCTTCGATCTGTAGTTTCTTCTTCAGGTATAATGCCAAAATGTGTCATTCTGAGACGATACTATTATGGTGAAGCGAATAATTTAGTGGAATTAGGGCCATAGCGCTCAATATTCCTCAAATGTTGTTGCAAAGGATAAATCGTGCGAAAGCCTTGCTGTGTAAATGACAGTTTTAGCTTGCGAACGCGCTGGGGTGATATTTCGTAGCGCTTAAAGTTGATAGACAATGTGGCTTCGTGTTCTCTGTAAGAACTGCAATGGGCCAGTCTCATACATTGTCCAAAATTAAGTTTCATTGACATGATCCCGATAGACTTGCAGTCTATTGTTGCGACACAATGTTGGTAGAGGATACTATCAATATTAGAAAAATAGATCAGACTAGATCGGCTCGGAGTACGGAACGGGATCGACATTACGATTTCAATGCGTAATATTGTTATATTTGAATGATTGGGTACCTGGATTGGAAATGCGGCTTTCCGAAGGTATGATTAAGGTCAGACGTGCGCTTTAAATATTTATACTATAGCATATTCTATACTGAATATTTCTAAACAAATATAAAGTACAAATGAGTCACGAATCATAGTTCCTGACTGATTTAATCAAAGCTATGATTTACTCAATTCAAAGGCAGTTAACTCATAGTAAATCACGTCTCATTAAACAAGTCAAGTCGCGACAATCTAATGAATTAATACAGGCAGCTGAAGATGTTGATGATAGGACATATAAGAAAAAATACAGTCGGTATGGAGACGTGGTGTCATATAAAATGTAGATTGATATTGTGTAGGCTTAACTATCTAATAACTAATAGTTGACGTCACGAATTAGATGATACGATATTTAGAAGATTATGGTTTCTGAGAGATGCTGGTGTTGTTCTATGGCGCTCATTACGGGACACTTATGTCCAGAAGTGAAGTAGTTGGGGGCTGCGGGTCGATGATGAGTAGGCATTTGTAGCGTGTCTAAAAATAGGCATTTATGGCCCTATCAAATAGCAGTCTAGGTTATTTAGGCAACAATGCCTTCATATTATGTTAATATCAACCATCATAGATCTGAGCTCTACGGATATAAAGCTACTAAGAATGATCCATAATAATCAACCTTGTCAAAGTAAATATTCGATCGTGCTTGTTATAACTGGAATTTGTTGTAACCCATTCTGATCGCGCTCGAAATATACTAGCTCGTACTGTTCCTATTCATGCTTGAAACTTCAGCTTCCGGATCCGAATATCTCCACGTCCCTGATTGAGTGCGTGACTTTCCGACGACGGCATCGAAACCAATTAGTCGACACTTGTCATGTTAATTAGTCAGCGCTAATATACCGGGACATTTGTATGATACCGCAGGATTGATATTGCTTTAAAGGGTGCAGGGTTGAACAACCTCCCTAATTGGAGCAAGTTTTGTCATTGCCACATAATATTTTTAACCCCTGCCAAAAAAGAGTAGTTTTATAAGGACTTGGACTCGAAGTGTATCTACATATACCTATATAAATAAACAAATAATAAACATTACTGGACAATTAGCACTGTATCATCCTTGCCCCAAGCTAAGTAGAGCTTGTGTTAGGGTACTAGATAAGATAGAATAAATCCGAGAATTACAAGATCAAGTCTTCAAAAAGAACCATAATAGTAGGGTTGTATTTTTTGTACTCTTTTTACCTCGTCAAAACGGTTTAATAAATGTGGTATATACGTAACACAAAGGAGATTCAACGAGTGGTACCCGTATAGTTGCTAAGTACTTTTTGTCGGCTTTTGTCATCTTATTTTGCGCAAAAATTAATAAAAATGACAAAAACGTCCTAACGATTTAAGGATTAGAACGTCTTTTTAATCTTTTTAGTTGATATTTGTATGATGAAAGCAATCCAGGCTAGTTCTGAGCTTGCTTAAGGTAGTTAAGGTCTTAGTTCAGACCTCGCGCGAACCCAGATCCTGAGCAGTCACTGAAGAAGTAATTACATGTTCATTAGTTGACAAGAACGACACGCCACGTCGCGTGACAACCCACGCGGAACATCTTGTACGTGTTACCAAATAATTATATACCTGTTACGAGTACAGTACCACAAATTTATCGGTTCACTGGACAGGGTTTGCCAGCGCGTTTTGTGTCAGAGATTGCTCACGGGCGTCTATTTATGGTGCCATCAATGCCCGTACGATGGCGGCAGCGCGGCGCCTGAAAAAGTCGAAAAGTTGCTAAACTTAGCGCCGTGCGGTTATATTTCTGCAACTATCTTGTTTGCGTTTGCAGCGAGATTTTAACCGGGCGTTACGCAAAAATGACACAGACATCTTGATGCCTTAATTTCCTTAAATAAATAAGTTGGTAGCACTGTTATATGATAGATCCCAAGGGCTGCTAGTTCTAGGGCTGTCACTTGCCTGAATTAACGTTTCCCTGTGGATGACAGCGGCATGTTCTAATCAAAATCAATTAAGCATCTATGCGTACTGAATCGATTACTAACTGGCTATACAATTATTCGTATTATATCGATCCACTTAATCAATCACAATTCCTCCAACTGATTGATACCTACGTTTAATCTACGTAGATGAAAATCTACAAATACATATTAGTTTGGTTTGTAAAGGTTGGTGGGATTTTACCATTAGTCATTCCAATACTACCGTTCGAATTGAGAGAGGACCCTCTCCAAAAAACCTTTTAAGAGCTCACAATATCTCAAGGGGTTAACCATACATAATTGCCTCTTAAACACAAGGAAACCCATAAGGTTATTCTGCACGAGGGTCCTTCGGTTCCGCGCTATTATCATGGCATAACCTGAACGGAAAATAAATGAAAACCGACGATTTCCAGCCTCGTATTGGATAATAAGTAAGCAAATGTAACATTTTGTTGATTGCCATAAGTCACAGATTTCTACGTCCGTACCCATAGCATTCAGGGCCCTACTGTGAAAGTAACGCCAATTCTTTACTAGAATTTATTTCATTATAATACGTTGCTGTCCCATTACTTAACTACAGTTTTTTACTACATGGTATTGACTAGCCAGGGAAGGAAACGTGATTTTCATTGGTGATTTTTTTATGGCCAAATCAAAATCTGAAGATTGATGAAGATATGTGGGTAGTAGTGCAAACTAAATTTTTAGCTGTAACTTGGTTATCCATCTATTCGTCTTCCCGTGACCACGATCGACGTAGAGAAATAAAAACAAGGTTAGCTATAAATACCTAATAATACTCGTTATTAAATTTATTCACTTGGAAAGAATATCTTCAATATTATGCGTGCTCATTAAATGCTACTTGAGCTTTCATCGGTATCTTTACGTAACATTAAAACACCCCATAGTTCTAAGAGTTTTGTTATGGCCGTCTGTCATAAGATTGATAGACGTATACCGAGGTATTGAATTAGTGTTATTGGGTGATATGAGATATGAGCGTTATTTCCTATCTCACCATACACATATTATTTGTTACGTTGGTATTTTATTATGAGATCTGAATCATTTGTATACTAATAATGGGATATTTACGTAGCAACACCTAGATAGATTGTGCAAGCGAATAATAAGATCTGATTTAAGAATTGTTACATGTTACTAGGTGGAACTGATAATTATTATATAGGTACAGGTGCGCCCCCGCGGCTTCGCCCGCGTTGAAATCTATGTGTCAAATGGTTTATAAACCTCCCTCTTGAATTTATTTATTTTTATTTATTTTTTACATTATATCTATTTAAAAAAACCAAACAAAATCCGTTGTGTAGTTTTAAAGATCTAAGAATACATAGGAACAGACAGACAGCGGGAAGCGACTTTATTATATACTATGTAGTGATACAATTCACTTTTTTACAACTGCAACATCTTTCTCTATGTAATATTTACCAAGAATGTATCAACTCCGGAACAAATAGCACGTACATAATGTACGTTAAGCCTAAACGATTTGAGACAAAGCTTTTCAATTGGAGCTTTCTTTCTGTATTTATGAACCACCCCGTTTCATCCGTAAACGAAGCGAAACGAAACTACCGCTGCACTCAATACACTATTTAGCTTTTCTATTTCCAACAACTGTCGCCGAGATATCATTGTGACTATCTGCAACTTCAACTTCCTGGTTCGCAGTTGTCTCAACTTCGCGTCGATGCTGTATCAATAATGCACATTTTCGCACTGAGAATAGACTGGTGTCAAAACCTGCACCCTTGGCTCGTTTAATATTTAGAGCTCTTCGTGTTGATTGGCTTCATTTATTAACGGGGTATATTTTGGCGTCCAGCGGTGCTGAAACGTAACGAGAAGTTTGTGTGTGGTGCAGCAACAATTGCACTGGAGTTAAAGTGAACTTCAGACATTCCTCACAGTTTTTGGCTATACCTACATATTAATATTTGTTCTGGGTGTTCTGGTCGTATTCTATGTATAATAAAAAAATATATGTCTATGTAATGTATTGTATTATGTATATCAGTTATCTAGTACCCATAACACAAGCTCTGCTTACCATGGGGCTTGATAATGCTGTGTGTGTTGTCCAGCATTATTTATTTATTTATGTATAAACTGATTGCGTCCAACGTGTAAAGCAAGTGTTTTTTAGGTTTACTTATGTGAAAATAAATTACGCAATAACATGGTAACATCTAAAATTTAAGCTGAAACTTATAAGTAACAATAAATAACATAATGTTGGCCTGTTTACCCCGAAATAATAGCTATCTTGCGTATCAGGAAGTAAGGGGAAAATATGTTCGCAAAATGTTAATTAAAGAACAAAGTCTTACCTCATGATAAAATTCCTAGTGGTAGAGAATTTCCTTTGTTAAAATAATTAGCTTATTCACTTGGCAATTGCGATGCGATGTACTGCCACAAGTTTTCCGCTGAGAAATATTTATGAGCTTCCGGTGCTAGGGCCCGGGTAGGCTGTGTGCCCAAGATAAACAGACCCGGGGGCGCAAGGAGTTGCTTACTTGCTAACCATCCTCAATGTTTAATCATGTTTGGGGATATTTCGGCTTGGGTTCTCTTGGAACAAAGCCGTGCGTGGGGTTCATTGCACTCGTGGGTTCAGGTGGGCCTTTGTTTCACATAGGTTAGGTGCGCATCGAGGACACTACAGTGCCTCTAATTCAATTTGTGGAGCACGGTCTCATCGAATGTATTTCAAAACGTGTCTGATGCAGATAACAATATTAGGTTGCAGCAGGCGAGTTTTTTTTATATAAAGGCTTAAAGTAGTTTAAGTTCGGAAAACTAAAGACAAAGTCTCGAAGCTGCCGACAATCTCGATAGTATTCAATTCTCGCTCTTCAATTTCTAATTTGAATCCTAAGAAATTCAGTATCATTTCAACGTTGTTATTAAATTTATGATATCAAGTGCTCGCCCGATATAAATTTCAAGATTGTACTCGAGTTAAGAGCCCTCTCGGCGATTGTTTTCTATCTGTTTGCCACCTCTAGTACTCAGTTTTGCAAATTAATTTAGCATAATAAAGTTACGAGAGCCCTTTGAATATAATAAGTGTTTTAGGGCAACGAGTAAATGACAGTTCTGAAAAGCAATTTGAATGCGGCTTTGTAACGCTTCTTATTATCATCTGAATTGTTTTTTAAGGTTTTCGACATTAACAAACTTTTCTTTGTGTATAAGTTGGACTTTGAAAATGCCTCTGTTCGAGTTCAGGTTAGGTGTACCGTGTAAAGTTTAATTTACAACATCAAAACGTCGTCAGTTTGCTCCAGTTTATACTCCAGAACTGGCAACATTATTTGTATTGTAATAGGCGCCCTGATTTATCGGCCCTATAAATGCAAACACACTGAACTATTTCATACAACAGCTGACAAATCCCCCGGCACCGCGCAACATATTGGCAACACAGCACAATAATGCTCTAACGCCAATAAGTATTTCATATTTCTGCCATCATTAATCTTGCCTATCGTGGCCTACCCATTCAATTGACTGGTTATTTCCATGGATAAATTATGAAGTTCGATTTTTGTATAGACCGACGATGATAAGGCACAAGCTGGTGAAATATTACCAATAACGAAACGTTTATTTACCCTGAATGGTCGTCGGGCGGCGTGCAATTGGCCTTTTTGTGATATCGCGGGTTAATCTTTTCTGGATTATCTTGTTGAGTGAATTCGCTTAATTACGCGTAAGATTTTATCTTTGAAGACTGATATTATGATATAACAACTTTTCTTTCATAACGATAAGAAGCAGGTATCAAAGCATGCTTGCTCGCTTTTAAAAGAGCTTTCCGCAAAGGAGATCTTTATATTTAAAACGTACCGAATATTTCTCTCGTTATAGACGCCAAATTAAAATCCTGAAATCTATTTCCAAGTTTAAAAGAGCAAACTGTTTAAGCCAGTTGCCGCGAATGTTTTTTCGCGCGGGTTTATGCCATATCATCATTATAAAAGTGCAAAAGTTCTTTAATAGTGATGCTCTAGCGGTTAGGAAGCATAATTAAAAGTTGCCGGCTAGTTTCACCTTAAACTTCTGTCATTAAAACTTACCGCCTGAAAGGAACAAACATTCTTCGTACGCCGTAACAAAATCCCAGACCGCCAATATAAATCAAACTTTCACTTTTGCGTGCGCCATTCATCCTACGACCCTTTATTACAAGCACAATATCATATTTTCCCTTCGTAATTACGAGAAAATCGTATAAAGTTGACATATGAAAATGTTTTTTTTTTATTTTTGGAATGAAAATTCTTTACTGCCTGAAATGAAACGTAAAAAATTTCATTTGCTGCGCGTGACACCTTTGCCTAAGTTAATATTTCCATGTATCGTGCCTGTTATAGGCCAGAAATAATAAAACGGCATTGTTATTTCTGGGACACGAAGCTCAAGGTTTCTGTAGGGTTCCATTCTTCGCATTTTTGCGGTATCTTTGCCCTTGCGTGGAAATGCGAAATTTCTGTCTCAGTGTCGGTAAAAAGGTGCGCTTTGTGCTTGGGCACGTTTTGAACTGACTATTTTCATATTCATATTCGGCTACAGGTGGTCGTAACCGACTGCACGGCCAGAGGTAATGGCTTATTTAAACTATGTATTTTTATGGTTTCAGTACCTGTGTTCGGAATACTTGGGAAAGAGAATCTTAGTTTTGTTTGTAGACAGATCGTGTTCTATTCGTAAAGTACTAGGTGTGCCTTTGTCTTTCTTTAGTAGGGCCGTAGCGGGTGCGGCGTTGGAATCTATCCTCCAGCTCAGCCCGTGGTATGTCGTAAGAGCCGAATAAAGGGAACCTACCCGAGGAAGGGCTGCAGTTTCCTTCTGTGTGTGTTTTAACACTCCATTGCGATCATAATCCGTCTGCCAAATAAATATAAATAAATAAATAATGCTGGACAATCCCCACGGCATCATCTAGCCCCAAGCTAAGCCGAGCTTGTATTATAGGTACTAAATGATTGATATACATAATATAATAAATAATAATACCATACAATTACTCTTCATCGCACAACAAATAAAACAGATACACAGGACAGAAAAAGACAAAATACAGATTACGTTGCACAATGGGCGGCCTTACATTACACGTATATAGATAGTAGGTACTATACATAGAAAATACGCAGAATACCCAGAAAAAATATTAGCAGATCGTACACACATTTGTCCCAAGGCAGGAGTTGAACCCAACCTCCTGCATCGCAAGCTACCATAAGCGTGTTGATTATGGCAACCCCCCTTGTTTAGGGAGGCAAGTTTAGCAGTAAGTATGTGTGCTGGTGCGGTAGTAGGAATCTTAGTTTTGCTTGTATCCATGATAAGTGTACTATGGTAAGTGTACTCCTATTTCCGCACTTAGACTCCGATTGTTGCTTTGTGCGTAGGCTCGTATCCATAGTGAAAAGTTTACATTTTTGTGTTACTGCAAAGCGTGATAATTTCGATTGTAACCTGGTTAAAGATAATTTAGGGAGTAAGTGTTTCCAGTAGATCATTTATAGTATAGTATTTTGCCAGACATCAGCGCGTGTAAATCTTTGTCCAATTCAGTAACGAACATTACCCCCCCCCCCAATCCGCTCGCAGCCCGCAGTGCCTAGGCGAGTGCCGCTGGATTACCTAAGCTAGGCCTTCCCTCGGGATCTCACCTGGTTTGGTTCTCCGCCCCCCTAGTCCACTAAAGGCACCCCTTGAGTGTATCCCAACCGATTTCCACACCCCCCCCCCCCATCCTACCCGATGGCGGACGGGGATGTTCCCCCCCCGCCGAAACCCCCGGATCGAGTCCCGGTACTGGACCGAGTCATAGTGGCCACCAACCTGATGGAAACGGAGAAATCCCAAATCCTCAGGGCCGGGCGCTTCCACTCGGCCCGCACAGCATCAGCGTCGCACGACGCCCCCCAGCCCCCCGCAGGCACGTCCGCTGTGGCCGCGCGCGGAACTGAGTTTCCGCCCCGGCCCCAGCACAGAGCAGCAGGAATAAGGGCACCTCCATCGCCAGAGGAGACGCAGGACGAGAAGCGACAGTGCCTCTCCTCCTCATACCGCGAATCCCCGCCGCTGCAGAGCACCCCCCTCACCTCGAGGCCCAAGCCCGCCTATCGCGCGCCAGCCCGCAGGTCCCCATCGCCACCACGAGAGGGTGCGGAAGAGGAAACTGCTTCGGAAGAAGCAACCGCTTCTAGCCCCCGCCCGACCCCAACAGAGGTGGACTCCCGCTCCGAACATACAAGCCACATGGAGCTGCCTCCTCCGATATTACCAATGCCGTCCCCCGAGCGGACCGAAGAGCGACTTGCCTCATACGCCGAGGCCGCATCAGTGCAGCCACCCCCCCTTCGCCGCCTGGGCCAGCCCGACACCCCGGTCAGGGAGACCGGTATGGTGCGCCTCGGTGCGGCCCCCGCCGCCCGCCCTCCACCGCAGGTGACCTTCAAAGTTAAAGGTGCACCGCAACCGCACGGGCCGCTGGTAAACCCCGCCCGCCCGGACAGCCATCGCCCGGTATGCATACCGTCAGCCCCCGCCGTCGAACACTCGGCCCCCACCCGGCCCGCCTCGCACCAAGACGAGGCGGACCCAAGTATGGAGGTGGACGCACCACTCGCCGCATCGCCTCCCGTTACCGGTGTGGCTCGCGAAGAGGACCCGCCCGCCCCACGACCATCGCGAGCTTATCCGCCCATCGTGGTGGAGTGCCTACCGAACTGGGTGGCGCACTTCGCCGCCCTAAGGGGGAAACTTGGCTTCGCCCCCAACGCGCGCCCCCTGGCCCAAGGGGTTCGATTTACCCCCCGCACCCCCGAAGAATACCGCACGGTGCAGCGCCACCTGGTGGAGGCAATGGCGGAAGATCCGGCGATCAGCTGGTACAGCTACACCGTGTCCGCCGAACTGCCCACCAAGGTGGCCATACGAGGACTACCTGCCGACACACCCGTCGACGACATCGCTGCAGCACTTCACGAACTGGGTTTCCCTACCCGGTTTGTGAAGCAAATAAAAGCCGCACAGGGCCGCGCCGGCTGCCTGTTCCACGCCCAACTGGACCGCCTGCCCGAGGAGGAGCTCGTGCGCCTGTACGGCATCAATGAACTGCTATTCATGCCGGGCGTGTGCGTGGAGCATTGGCGCGGCGCAGCGAACCGCGTGGCGCAGTGCCACAGGTGCCAGGCGTTCGGCCACGCGTCGGCGCACTGCCACCGCCCGATGCGTTGCGTCCGCTGCGGCGCCCAGCACGCCGCCGCCGACTGCCCCCGCCCCCTCACCGAGAAGCCGACCTGCGCGAACTGCGGCCGCGACCACACGGCAAACAGTAGAAGTTGCCCTGCGCTCCGCCGCGAGGCACGCAAAAGGGGGATAACCTTCCCCCCACCTGCCCCCACTCACCCTACGACTGCCCATGGGCGGGCAGTCTCGCCCGTCCCCCGCCCAGGAAGCCGATGGGCGGCACCACACCGCCCGCCACCAACGCACAGGCCACACCCCGCAGTCACGCCGAACGCCCCCGAAGTAGTGGCCAACCCGGCCACGCACAGGGGTGAGCCAGCGCCCGCCCGCAGGAGGAGACCAAGAGGAGGTAAACGGCGGAGGAAGCCAGTTGCCTCCTCCACCCCGCACCAACCTGAGGGTGGCATCCCGGGCTCCCAGCCACCCCCTGCCTCCCGTAAGGAGGCCCCAAAACCCAGCACGCAGCGGCTGGCGCCAGCCCCGGCATATGCCTTGCCGGGCCCCGCGCCGCCACGCCCACACCACCCACCGCCGTGCCCAACCCGGGCACTGGCGCAGCCCAGCATTGAACGCCACACCACAGGTGCACTCGAACCAGAGAGTGCGCCCCTGCCCCAGAGCGAGCGCAGGGCCTCCCGAGGCCGCCAGCGCGCCGCCCCCATCGAAACTGTCCCAGCAGGGACCAACCCGCCCAGACCAGTGGGGAACCCAACAGAGCTTCTGTTGGGAGCCCTCACTGAGTTCCTGGTCGCCATCGCTGCAGGAGTGGACCTCCAGAGTGCTGCGGTGCGGGGACTAACCGTACTGGAAGGGATCCGGTATGGATAGGTCCTCCGCATTGCGCATTCTCTACTGGAATCCCGGGGGGGTCCGCAAGCATCTACAGCCCCTCCGCCTACTCGCTCAGTCGCAGGACGTACACATCGTCCTCCTGGGCGAAACGAAGCTCCAGCCCAACCACCAGTTGAGCGTGCCCAACTTCTTCACGTACCGCCGCGACGAGGTGTCGCCCACATCGGGGCAGGCCTACCGTGGTACGGCCGCCCTGGTCAGACGCGACCTCGTCCACGAGGAGTTGGCGCTCGCTCCGTTCAAGGAGCTGAGGTCCACCGGGGTGTTAGTGAGAGCGGCGGGCGAGGAACTTCGCATCTTCGCCGGCTACCGCCCGCCAACACCCCGCTACGCTACCACCGATACTGCAGCGATCTTCAACTCGCGCACCCCAACGCTGCTCGCTGGCGACCTAAACGCCAAGCACCCAGCGTGGGGATCGCGAGTGATCAACCCTGCCGGTCGCAAGTTGCTGAACGACAGCGATGCGACCGGTTTCACCGTTGTGGGGCCTGACTCCCCCACACATATACCCACCGCCACCACACACACTGCCGACGTCCTGGACATAGTGCTCCATAAGTTCGTGCGCTGCCCCGTCCTGGTTGAGGTGCTGTATGACTTGGACACACAGCACCTCCCTCTCCTCATAACGCTCGACCTGGCCGCGGACTTCACAGCGCCGCGGCCCCTGGGCGTGAGGACTGACTGGGCGGCGTACGCCAAGGCATTAGAGTCCAAGGACGTCGGCCCCATCCTGACGCCGGCCGAAGTGGAGGCAGAGGCGTCCGCTCTGATGGCGCGCATCAGGGAGGCCAAGGAAGCTGCCTCCTCACCCATCACCAGGCGCCAAGGCCGCCGCCGCGACCTCCCACCTCACCTCAAAAGGGGCATCGCGGAGAAACGCGAGCTCCGGCGCGAGTGGGCGCGCTCCCGATGCCCACGACTGAAAGCTCGCCTCAACCGGCTCACCGCCGAGCTCTCGACCGCCGTGCAGGCATGGCGTGGGGAGACCTGGGACTGCGCAATCGACAGGGCCTCCGAGCACGACACCAACCTGCATGCGCTGAACCGGGCGCTCACGTGCCAGCCGGCGCCCACCTACCCACTGCTGGACCGAGACGGGGTCCGGCGCTTCGCTCCTGCCGACCGCGCCGAGATACTGGCCGAGCATCTGGCGGAGCAGTTCACGCCACACCCTGTTCCAGCAGATGTCAGCTTCGAGACTCTCAACCATCACCACCAGGTTGAGGAAGCAGTTGAGGACTTCCTGTCTGGCCCGACACCGCCCCTAGGCGGGGAGTACTTCTTCTCCCCTGCTGAGGTGCGGAAGGCCGTCCTCCGCCTACCCAGGCGGAAGGCGCCAGGCTATGACGGAGTCCCCAACATGGCACTCGCCCAGCTGCCCCGCCGTGGAGTCGCCGCACTCGCCCGGCTCCTCAACGGAATCCTCCGAACGTGCCACTTCCCGGACCAATGGAAGACCGGGCGGGTCATCGCCCTGCCGAAGCCGGGTAAGGACCACCGCCATCCCGCCAGCTATCGCCCCATCACCCTGCTACCAACAGTGGCCAAGCTCCTGGAGCGTCTGCTCTTGGGCCGCCTGGCCTCAACGATCGAGCCACGACCAGAGCAATTTGGCTTCAGGTCCGGCCATTCCACCACGCTGCAGCTCACCAGGGTGATGCACCACCTTGCAGTCGAGCACAACGCCGGGCGATCCACCATCGGGGTCTTTCTAGACGTGGAGAAGGCCTTTGACCGTGTATGGCACCCCGGCCTTCTGTACAAGCTCCTGCAGACTCCTACACCGCCAGCCCTCACCAGGCTCGTGGCATCCTTCCTCGCCAACCGGAGGTTCTTCGTCGCAGTCGAGAATGCCACCTCCACCACCCGGACCATCTCAGCTGGTGTACCGCAGGGTAGCTGCCTGTCGCCCGCCCTGTACGCGCTGTACACTGACGACATCCCTACACTGGAGGGCCACCTACACCCCGGGGAGAGGGATGTCTCATTGGCGCTGTTCGCGGATGACAGCGCCTACTTCTCGTCATCCACCAGCCCCATCATCGCAGCCAGCAGGATGCAGCGGCTACTAGACGTCCTGCCGCCATGGCTGGACAAATGGCGCATGGCCGTCAATGTGGGTAAGACGGCCGCGCTGTTTGTCTCCCGCCGCCGCCGCCACCCACCTCAACTCCAGCTTCGGGGCCAGGACGTGGCTTGGAGCTCGCACACGAGGTACCTCGGCATCGAGATTGACAGGTCGTTGAGGATGCAGCCGCAGGTTGACCGCGCGCTACAACAAGCGCGCGTCGCCCGAGCGCTCCTCCGACCTGTCCTGGGATCTCGGCTGCCGCTGAGGACTAAAGTGCGGGTCTACAAGTCCTACGTCCGGTCCCGGCTAACCTATGCGGCGCCGAGCTGGTACGCTCTGGTCTCCCAGACCAACAAGGACCGGCTCCAGGCGCTGCAGAACGTGGCCCTCAGGATCTGCACGGGCGCGGGGCGCTACGTCAGGAACGACGTCATCGCCCGCGACCTGCAGATCCAATCCGTGGAGGAATTCGTCGTGCAGACGGCGCGTCGAATGTACGATCGCGCCGACACCGGGCACCACGAGCACCTCCACAACATCGCGCCGCCCCAGCCCCGGCCCCAGGAAGACGACCGCCCATGGCGACCCCTTCCGCGGGACCTGATCCCTGCGGAACCACCATAGAGTCCTTGGGTTTATTATTAAAAAAAAAAGGAAAAAAACAAAAAAAAAAACACAAAAAACACAAAAAAACACAAAAAAAAAAAACACAAAAAAAACACAAAAAAAAAAAAGATTATAAACCAAATGCTGCCTAAAAAAAAAAAAACATGGAGAATAAGGGAAAAAAAAAAGACTCCCACAAAACCCAAGGACCGAGGGGTTGCCACCCCTCGAGTTGACGCCGGGGTAATGAGGCCAAGCCTCGAGGCCCCTCTCTGTGCCCCCACCAGGGCCGGAAAGAAACCTATTGAAATCTTTGTTTTCCTGCCAGCGACGGGCGACGCGAATGATGGCGACGGAACGTGTTTGCTAAACTTCACCGTTCCATTTCACACAGCATTTTCGCCGCTCGGACAGCGGCCGAAACTAGCCCGAACTGAGAATTATAGGTCACGTTGTTTTTGGCACAATCCGCGACGATTTATGCAACGGCGAGACATCAACTGCACTCATAAAGCGTGCATGCAGCGCTCAGCGCGCAACTGATTCATGGCTCGTAGCCTGTTTTTGAATACATTGTTTATTTGCATCTCCGCGACAAAGTTTGTGCGTCTATTGCTCAAATTTAATATGACAATTCATATACATATTATCATCATCTAGCTCCAAGCTTAGCAGAGTTTGACGTATGTATTCGAGTTAACTGATATAAATACTTTAATTATATAATTAATCATTCTGTAATCTACCTATGGAATTTATATAAGCTCTATAGGTAAATTACTAAAATTGCTTTTACTTTTAGACAACCGAACCCTGCTTAATATTAGGCACCAACCTAGCCTAAAGCCTTACTTAGTATTGACTAAGTACTTAGTTGTCTAACAAAATTTCGATAGACGAAGTTCTAAATTTTATTTACCTCATTATCTACTCCTGTCTCAGTGCGGCTGGCATCTGATGGCTCTTAGTGATAAGCCTTGTGTCTGACTTTAATATAAAAAAAATCTGCCATTTTCTGTTATTTTGGTGTATTTTTATATTAAAGATGTTGACTTATAGACCCAAAAGATTTCGCACAGACTGACGTCATGGATCTGGGATGGATCTATCTTTTAACAATTTTAACATATAAAAACAGAACAGACTAACAAAACAAGCAGACTCGTCGTTCTATATCGATTTAGTAGCATAAAGTAAGCTGCTGTGGTACATTCTTTATCGCACAGAATTAGTTTGCGGCAGTGTGATTAAAGTGGCGTGAAAGTCCGCGCCAACTGGGCTTTTAACGGCTCTTGCGGGAGCAGCGAGCCTATTATGCTAATTACCTCCATGAATTACGGCCTTCGTTGTTGACTGTCCAAATGCGATGACGGCTGCAAATCAAGAAACTGCCAAGTCTTGCGAATTCGCGATGGCTTATTGATTTGCATAGGTAAGCTGACGCTTCAACTGTCGAATGATCTCCGTGTTCTGCGTTGCGAAATAGAGCGTGGATCGTGGTAGGCACAGCTCATTTGTTTTAACGTATGGTTAGCCCAGTGGCTACCGGCCGGACTTCGCCCGCTTTGAAGTCTCCTCTAACGTATTTTAATACAATTTCGTTAACTAACCGAACCTTATATTGCGATCAAACGACAAATTACTTGAAACGAGGCTATAACATTACCTACTCTAAATATTGACGTAGTCGCGTCGCGTGTGCCTCTATCGTGTGAAAACACATTAATAATCTCGGCCGCGTTTATATTGTCCAAGCGATGTTAACATTTGTGGCATCATCAGATTAGGTTACAGCTAATATGATGCTAAATTCGTATTTACCTTCCGTTTGCAAGGTTCATAATTTGTTTTTCTCTCTGCTGATGAAATTTTAGTATGATGGAACAAAGTATAAAGGAAAGCGGAATTAGGCGGTATTGGTTCCCTTCCCTTCCGGTTACTTGCTCAGTTAACTTAGCGAATTGAAAATCCCCCGAATCTTTTCCTAGTAACGGCATAATTAACCCTCATTGTTCTGGATCACGGAGTTGCCGGCATATTCGTGATAGTCGCTAAGTCACGTAATTGCTCGGAAACGGCACAGCGCCTCCAGGATTACATTCGATCACGTTCCGCAGTAAACAGTTTAGTGCACTGATTTTTTTCATTCCACGACCTTTGTGGAGGGCCGATTGTTGGGGCTCGTATGTGATAAGGCGAATCCAGCGATTTGTAACGAGTGGGACGTGGAAGGATTTTTGAGCGCGCTTGATTGTACGATGTTTGGGTGTTTCATAAAAATGCTGATGCGTTTTACGAGAGCCTTGCAAATAAAGAAAACGCTGTCAAAATATAAATTCCGTTTTGGGCGGAGAATTTTCCGGCAAAATAATAAATAAGTTTGTACGGCGATGGTCAGGGGCTTTACTGTTCGGTCGAATAGCGGTCACGTTGCTGGGTCGCGAAACACCTAACATGATTATGAAAATACGGAGTAACTGAGGTCGGAGCTATTCTAACCAATGAGAGTACCGCCATTATAGTGGACCCTCTTCCCCAGACGTATGTTGGGAAAATATGACACTAATAACTTAGTAATTTTCCACTTGAGGCTGCCATTCGACCGTCGACCTAATAAATTAATCCGACGTCAGATCAACGTCAAAGCTACATTACGGTTTGTTCGCATTCCCGGGATCCGAGAAATTCACGGTCGGAGAAATCGCGATTCTGAGTGAGTCTTCACATCTGAATGCGCTTGTAGGTTTCTTACAATTTCTTACAAATCTGTCTTTGCTGACGGATTGTTTGTTGATTTCGTGCTGTCGAGCAGACAACTTACTTTCAGTTTTTACGAGCTTAGCAGCGGTGTCATTATATGACTTATCGTAAGAATGCTGGTTTCATTTCACTTAAAGCATAGTTAATGCAAACTCCTTCCTCAGAAGCAACTCTTTCGCGGTATAATCTTAAGCCATGTTACCTGTCACAAAACCTCGAACTACTTATGCGTTTAGTAAATTACCTACAGTTGTAATTTTTGGACACGTCGCATCGTCCGTCATTCTGGACGAATTCCATGAACAAGCACCGTAAGGGTCAGTTTCTCGCAAAGTCAGATAAACCAGCCTCTCAATTAATGAATAGCTGATTTGGGGGAACGTCTCGCCTGATAACAGTTGTCTGGTTATTGGATGGCATGATAATGTCCCCACAGATGCTTTTCGATTATGGAGCGTAATTAATTTATCGACATTCTTTGATGATAGGACTGCTTGATATGTTTGATGTTGGATAACGTTTATATAAATAGAACATAAAAACATTTATTTATAACTGTACACCTATAATAGAAGAAGAAGAAAATAATACAGTTGCTTGTGTCAGAAAATGGTCCCTGCCTCAATGTTCAAGATGATTTTATTAATCAAATTCATTACAAAAATACAGTTATGAAAAAAAAGCGCGGGCTCCTCGCCTAAAAGAAACTGAGTGGCAAAATTACGTCAACCAAACTTTTAAATCAATTTTGTTTTTCAGCACTCTCTGAACCCTGAATGAATACAGACTAGACTGACATGAGCAATCTGAGCCTAATGAGAAAAACTCTGATCCGAAGACCCGAATTACCCAGAGAGAAATCCATGTGCTCCATTATTTATGGTACAGTAGTCGTGGGCACTAACGAAACGAAACCTTTCAGAGGGAAAAAGTTGCGAATAATGGCCCACGGTCGATCTAAGAAACACGATAAGAAAACTCTGTGAACGGAATAAGCCTTGTATTCGGTCAACATTAATTACTGCGCTACGGTAACTTGGGTTCCCAGAAATCAGGTGTATGTTTCTATTTGATTTGAGCTTTAATATTTTATTGTTACGGTGAGTTTTGTCGTACAATTACACAAGTGCTTTTCTTATATGTGTCAAGCGTGCTGTATGTTACTTACGCCTTCAGCATTTGAAGGAGACACAAGGTTGAACGAGTCGCTCATCTTTCTATACAAACGTGAAAGGGTTACTACTACACTGTTTGACCATCCAAAACTAAGAATATTATCAATTTATCTTGTCATTATCTATGTTTGTATACACCCAAAACCTTAAAAAACTATACATTTGAACTGAATTAGTCCAACTTTGGTCGAAAGTAAATAATATACGGAAAAGGAAAATTAAAATAAGGCCCGTTCCGACATACTTTAGTTATTCAAAAGTTGAAAAAAAAAAATATTTTGAAAATATTCACTCAATAGTTTTCTGTATTAACCCTTGTGCTTAAAGGTGCGCTCATTTTTTTACGCCATTGTATTAGGAATTAATCATTGTGCATTTCATCCTAGGGTAGTGGGAAGTGTCAGGTGAGATTGCATACATTTAGGCCTCGACCAGTTCGAGCCGTTGACTCGTTTAAACCTAATGGCTTGAGCGGTAAAAGCAGTCTCCTAAGCTTCAAACTCTGCTTTCAACCGTTCAATGAAATACCTGCGATATAATACTCTGAAAAGTTCCACAAAAACTCATCAGGCGAGAGTTTGTTTAATGCTTCAGTGTCTTTGTTAAAGCGGTCGTTGTAGTTTGCCAACTGCACTACGTTCAGTACAATGCTGAAGTTCCCCGCAGTTGGGATTGAAAATGAGACGAAATTGAGCGTGAATTAAGAGTTTTGCAGGCGGGAAGCGGAAACAAAATTGTGGGCTGATTCATAGCCGTGGTTTTCCTCGGATTATTCGATCGTATGGAATAGCTTTTGCTTGTGGTGGATTTGTTGGTTTTTAGATGTTTATTTACCGAGGTTGTATTTAGGGTGCTTTGATTTTGCATAATAAATTGAATCTTATTGAATTGTGGATACTTCTTATATGTCTTACAATGAGCACAACCCAGCCACTCTTTACTTCCATGAATTTTTAATCGAATCACTAAGGTAAAACTTGAAAAGAAGCATTATAAAAATGGACGAGGACAAAATTGTAAGAAACAATCTTGAGATATTCTTTTAGAAAACGAGGGTAGTGGCTCAATAATTAATTAATCTGCGGAAGTACGACGTTGTCGGCAGAAGTGGACTATCCGTTATTTATCACATTTTATTTATTCACCGCCGCTTCAGGGTTTTATCCGCATTATTTAAATTCGTTATCTTTGTGAGAACAAAGCCCTTCATATTTCCGGATCTTCTCTACATTTGATCGATGGTTTTTCTTTTTATTTTATCAAATATTAGGTTTTTTTCGTTGCTCACTTATTATCTGAATATAACTTTCGCACGTTTATCAAGGGTAGTGTAGCATCGTAATCCATAGTACATAACAATCAAATAAACACGCCACGTTCCACCACGTTCGATGTATAAATGAATATAAACATTGGTGGTTAGTGTTGTGGCGATAGATCAGGGAGGAACAATAGCCAACACAGCATAAGCCACAACGCAAAACAGACTCTAGAATCTAGATCTATCCATAAATAGTTTAATACTAATCACTGCAAATCGGACAGTTACCTAGTTACATTTGAAATATTAAATGGTCATTCAGTGCGGCTTACATATGCGCCCAGCAAACGCTGACACTTGTACAAATGACCAAGGAGAAGGACTGGAGGAGATGCTGGCGTCCAAAGAATGCTGGCCGAGCTACAGCAATGCATTCCGCATCAATACAAGCGCTCCTACGGTTAGTGACATATGAGTATTGCAATTTCCGAATGCGGGTCGTTAGTTGGCACAGAGAGAGATAGAGAACGCGATCGAGTGCAAGCAATGATTTACGAACCATTTGCGCATCCGATGCTCGTTCAGTTCGCGAGAGGAGCCACTGTGCAATTAAAAAGTGTCAATGGATGTTGACTCCGTTGCGCTTTGTCTTGCCACGCCGCCGCGCCGTAGCTCCAACTAGCGTCAATTGGACTTCCTTTTAGTTAGAAGCGGCGATATTGCAAGGCAAACTCTACCCGATTTCATTCCCAGGAGACGTAAACGCTCCATATTTCGAGCGAATAAGTCGATGAATAGAGAGATTATTTACACATTCGGATCTCAACATTGCCTGTCGTAAAACTCGTAAATGTGATCTCGAATTCCCAGCGCTCGAAATCTCCTTTCGATATCTGATAAGTGTTGGATTAAATATGCTTTTAAATCCAAATACATGCTGACTTTCAAAGTGTGTGGACTTACTTCTTTTCAAAGTCACGATACCTATTTATTATTGAAATTTGTGGAACCAATTGTCCACTTTGAATGTTCACCACTGATTTTTCTGAACTTTCTTTAAACATAATGTTCACATCTAAAGCCGGGTGCGGACCAGTGTTGCTGGCCGTAATGTACCATTCGCAGCGAGCATGACACGTTACGTCGCGGGGCCCCGTGTGCTAATTTCCTCTCTCGTTGCTCGTTGCGAGTGCTTTTATTCCCCGTACCTATGTACTTGACTGCACGAACGTCGCTGTGCCTAACAGGTTACATTACGCCCGGTAACACCGCCGCGCCCGGGCAGTTCCTACACACTTGTGAATTGTTTTTTTCATTTAACATTATTAGGGAGGTTATGAAATAATAACATGGTTGGAATTCGAAATCAAATGAACCTTTGATATTAAATCTTTCTGACCGCTACTGCTGTCACATGTCAGGCTTCGCAAAGCGCGCGGAGTTCTAGATATTTCATTTTAAAATGCTTTCAGGTCTGAGGTCTTACAACACATACATCGGAGGCGATTTATATATTCTATTTCTTGGCAAATTCTAAAAGAATCAAATTTGCTACGAAAATTCTGAGAAATGTGAACAACCGACCTTAATACCAAATACATAGAATATACTCAATTAATAAAATCTTTTACTCATTTAAATTTCACTTTAAATGCTTTGAAACGACACACCGAAATATAAACCGGTGTCGGAAATAGCGTCCAAAATTTCAGTACCAACGAAATTCATTAAATTCTAACACGAATTTTCACACAGACATGAACAGTATAACTGGACGCCGCAATTAAAAGTTTGCTTAGAGAATATACGCCAACATTTTGATTTAAAGTTGGCGGTTTTGCTCGACACCCACACCGTGGTTATTGATACGGGTTTTTACGTCAAAGTACATTTAACTATCACCAAGGATTTTGTCGTAGGATATTTTCTTTTCACTTACATCATCTAACTAAATCCTTGCGGGGTGGTAGACCTTAATTGAATAGTTCCTTTTTTGTAGGTTTGACAGAATTTACCTTCTTTTTTCCCTTATTTCCAGTGTAGGTGGAATAGGCACAACATATTTCTTTTCTTCTACTCTCTAATATCCGTTATCTCCGTACCAATACCTTTCTTACACATGCTCTCTTACACAGAACAGACTCTAGCTCAATTCTATTGAAAAAATAACGCGAGCAATTATAATTTTAAGAACTATTCTGAACTTCAACTAGAACAATGTCTATATTATCTAAAACAATACCAGTAGTCCTCCAACTGACCTAACCTTATAATCACATTCTACTCAACGTTTCACCGTGAATTCGCTCAAAGGCTAAATGAGTCAATAAAACAACTGCAATACCATTTATTGCTGCAACCCATTTCACTAATTAGGTATTTGACAACAAAAGCACGGGTATTCTCGTGAAACCGCGAAGGGAGCAAGCGGGAGCTTCGAATGAAAGTACCCGCATCCTAGTGCGGTACTAAACTGTGTAACTAGTGTCCGAAAGTTGACTTTATCTTTCTGACCACAAATGTGGGTGGTACTTATCCTATGGTTTAAAATGATGCCAGCATTGTTACACAGCCATGGAATTCGTTTTATATACCTAATTAGCAAAACAGATTAGTGAAAAGTGGGGAGACGTCGTCCGGTGGAAAACTCTGATAATGTAAATTAGACGTGTCCCTCATTCGCAATATTATGATCAAAATAGCAAAGGAGAATTACCCGCGCATTATAATGGGAATTTACATGAAAACACGAGGGGCGCGTGGCCATTCGGAAATTTGTTTGTATTTTCCCTTTTGTGCCGCACAATATGAAGTTGTTTGTTCGGAAAGTTGGCACCGGGCAGGGCTTACCCGCGTAGGTACTACGGAATGGAAAGTTTGTGGTTATTTTTAATTAATACTTTTGTAGTACGTCCGGAAAGTTTGGTCACCATCCTTCGATTGCTATGGAGAGAAGTAAATGCAAAGCAATTTACTTTGTTGATGGAAGGAGATTAACTAAACTTACTTCCTCCTAATGGCTCATTCACCCGTAGTGTACTTTGGTTTCCGAACAATTAGTGAAGTTGGCAATTTCGTATGTCTTTTGACACTTCAAATATTCTTTATTTCCGTCAATTACCTATAAATTGACGGAAATAAAGAATATTTGAATTTAATCATAACAAAAATTACTACTTCAAAGTCACATGTAAATTTTTCTACATATTTTCCACCACAATAACTAATGAAAATAAAAATTACTGAATGAAAATGTTCAGTTTATTTATTATTAATTTGACGATGGTAATATTTGCATCATAGCGAGAAACTTCTACAAAAGGCTTCACGAAATAATACACTACAACAATATTACTGAAGAAGACCATTTTGTGCACGTATTTAAAAAGTTTAGGTTTAATTACTTAGTTCCTGACTTTTTTCTAGTTCAAAGCTCTCTCGGGCGTAGTTGCTGGCGATTTTTATGCGAAGTTATTTCGTAGTCTTTAGTATTTGCGAGTACGCATAAAACATGGTGGGCTGAATTTAATAAAAATGAATTCAACTAATTTTAACAATTTTGCACTCAAAAATATAAAAATAATAAATATATACAGAACGGAATCTTCTTTAGGAAAACCGAAAGAGATGAAAGAAGGGAGGCCTTTGCTCTGCAGTGGGACAGTCCAGGCTTAATCCTTGTTAAGCGTCTATAAATCAACTAAGTTTTCTCTGTTCATACTTAGTTAGGCTTGCATAGCGTGCTTTGTACGTTATGCAACTCGTCCAAATCACATTTAAAGTCCATACACATCACATGTCATGATGTCATGTGATCTAAATATTTCTAATGCACCCTTTCATGGTAAATGCAAACTAGGATTCAATTATCTGGTCCAAACATCATCGTTGAGATTATGACTAGTGACGCGTATTTGCTTAAGTATTGCCACGCTGCATTACCTTCAATTTTCTCCATAAACCCTTTAAAGAATACGTTTTTATAGTGGAGACTTAAGCACGGGGATTGTTGTCTATGGTAGAATAGAAAAAAAAATCTGTAACTGTATCTCCATATATGATGTCCGTCTTTAAAAAAATAAAAATTAAATAACATGGTAAATGAAGCCTGTCCGTGAGCGATTTACTCACTCAATGTCATAGAATGATGAAATCAGATAAAAATAAGGAAATATCAGTTAGCCCAAAATATCCATGTTTTGGACTAACGCTATTTCCTTATTCACTTATACAATACGCTCTTTCCTAATTCACTTTTATATTGTAAAAGTAAATTAGGAGATAGGGATCAAACCACTATTTCTGAGCTAAAGGCACTGTAACAAACTGAAAGGAGTGACTTAGTCAGCTCATTCGATCACAGTCCTCATCAAGAACCTTCTTCAAGGAATCCCGAGTTAAATTCAATATGCCTGATTGGACCGTCAGAAATCCTACATCTGACGAATGAGGACACTTCATCATAGAGCTAAAATATCTCTTAAATAGAGCATAATATGCAACGCCAATTAATTGGGTGATGTTAGAGGATATCACGGTTTATAAACAAATAGATTTTGGCTCCTACCCTTTTGGCTAATTTTCGATCTCAGTAACCATTTTTAAAGAACTGAACCAATTTTTTATGTATTAAAGATTATTTATTGCGTATTTTCCGCTACGTTTCCATCGCGTTGTAGCGATCGTGGTCACGGGGCGACTGACAGTTTTGTATTTTTTTATTTTTCATATAGCACTTACCTTCCTATAAATCGAATCCAAAAATATAATAAATTGTATTTGAGATTAATTAGTAGAATATTAATTGAGATCACAGTGATCAAGAGCTGACTACGTTAATCCTTTCTGTGCTTAAAATTGTACTTCGATCTAACGACTCTATTGACTGTAAAAAAAGTTTATACTTGTGTCCATCTCTCACATTCAGTCCCTCGCTCATATGAATGAGATTGAACGAGAATGAATGAATGAGAACTTTTTATTTTTAACTTAATAAACAAAAATAAATCAAACATGACATTAATAGACATATTGATCTTTGTGTTGCGGACATTTGCGGATGATAAAACCACAAAATCGAAGCGTAATTCAAAACCTGAACCCTGAAGGTTGCCTGCCTGGCCTCCGCTCAATGCTCATATCGCATTTCGGACGCAGCCGACAAGTAGGCACCGAGCGCCGCCTCCAATTAAACCATATGCACTAATGAATATTGCTCCGGGGTTTATATTCAGCCATTATTATTTCATCGTTCGCCGGGGAATAAGGCGCGATAATTGATAGCGAACGTTCCTGCAATGTAATTGGAGCGCGTGTTTTGATTGCGACTAAATTGAACCCAGGGTTCATATGATTGCACAAATCAACACTTATGGGTATTGTTGGGTGAGCAGAGCATTGGGGACTTTGTGAATGAATGCATGTAGCTTGCAAATAATTTATTAGTACGGTAACTCACTACCTAGTCAAATATGTAGATTAAAAATTGTTTTATGAAAACATATTTTTACGCATTCATCCAGAAAACCCCTCATCTTTTTTATTCAAATAATAATAATAATGCTGCACAGACCACACAGCACCATCTAGCCCCAAGCTAAGCAGAGCTTGTTTAATGGGTACTAGATGATTGATATTCATATAACAATACAATACATATGTATATTAAGATGCTTTTTCAGATAAGTCAAATGTAATTTCTTTTGTGAACTAAATATTCTTTAAACCTATATACATAGATATTTTTATGATACAAACAATATTTGTTCCGGGTGTTCTGGATCTAAAACACCCGGAACAAATATTCGCGATTCGTAGAAATATTTGACCCAACAACGCGTGAATCGAACCCGCAACCCCCTGTGTTGCATGCAGGCACCTTCGCCCGCCGCGCCACATTGGTCGTCAATTTTTTGTTTAATTATGTTCATTCATAAATAGAGATGGAGGAGCCATGCTATTTTTGGCCAGTTGACGATGTGTTTATTTTGTGAACAGTATCATCATAGTAATTTCCTTATTATTTATTGTTCCAGGTAAGCACAGGAAACCTGGTAACCACAAATCGGGTTTTGCAAACTGGATCAAATTTTCAAAGTGAATTCATTATTTGATGACTGCAGCGTCTGAGATTCGATTTGTCGGATTCAGTTCGGTAAATATTTGTTCCTTCGAGTTGTGGATGCGGTCCTGGTTGTCTCAGGGTCGAATTGAATTACATCTTCGTCGGGTTCGTTGGTGTTCTCAATGGCAAGTTCATTTGTCGTTTTAGCTGAACTTAGACCTTCTACCTCTATATTAAAGAGACATTTAGGTTTTGGCAGCTGAATTTGAAACCTACCAGCAAAAGGCTAACACGTTATTTAGCACATAACGTACCGTACGTTATCAGCGTTATTACGCTAATTTTAGGGTGAATAACGCCTGAAAATCGCACTAAAATTAGCAAAAAACGCTGATAACGTACGTTACTTTATGTGCTAAATAGCATGGTAGCCTTGCAGGAAAGTTATTTTATACCATGGAAATAATAATAACAAAATCATTTATTTACAAAGGAATTTATAATGACACAAATTGCTAGAAGGCAGGCCTGTGTCGCGGTATGCTTATTGGTACAGATCAGTTTAACGCTAACTAATATTATAAATGCGATAGTTTAGACGGATGGATGGATGTTTGTTACTTATTCGCGCCAAAACTAATGAACAGATCGGTCTGAAATCTGCTTACAGGTAGTTCTAAAACACACTAACCACCCATGAAATAAAAATAATCTTGAAACGTTTCCATAAAAACAACACGTGCGAAGCCGCGGGCAGCATTTACTCTTAAATAAACCATTCTTTGGGAGTCAGAGATCTGTATCTACCGCTTTTTGTATCCTTTCTGCTACGTCACAAGTAGGAAGTGATCAATACGTATTAACACGCCACAATGTTGCCAGGATTAGCTATTGATGTAACATGCAAATGAATCTGTCTTCTCAGTGCAACCTAATATTAATTATGTCACCTACAGGTACAGTTATGTACACTGTACAGTACAGACAGATGCTGTTGGCTCAAGAACCCTATTCTGCTTAGCTTATCGCTTTACTATGACAATGGTATCATGCTGAATCGTTTATCATCGTCATATCGACACGTTTTGGTATTCTACTTATGATGAAAGATGCAGATGAACGCGCTTCTAAAATGTCGAGATATGATACTGATTTAGAACCATTATACTCAATATGTTTTTTGTAATGTAATTATATCTCTGCGTGCAAATAGTCCCGCACGCAATCTTAAGTTTCTTTCATCTAAGGATTCCACGTGGCGATTGTGCGACTATACCATTGTCATAGTGAAGCGATTGGTTAGCAGAATTGGGCACAAGTTTTGATGCTAAGCTAAATCAATGCTAGGTTCAAAACAAAACATGTTTTGTTTGTAAACGTTACCGCATACAATTGCCTCGTAAAATCGCGCTATGTTAAACAAAAGAACCTGGTGCTCGTACTTACTTGTAATAAAGCTGAGTCTCAAGCTCACTCTCGCGGGCGGGGCCGCGCCCTCACGAATTACTCACCTAACCCTGGGGAATGAATAAATAAATTTTTCATCACAACTTTCAAAATTTGAATCGTGAAACTTATAATACGGCCAGTGCGCAGCGCAAACTGAAGTTTGAAAAGATTGTGTAGCTGGGAACGAAAAGGCTCTCATTCATAACGTAGGTCTTTTATTGAATACATATTTCAAAGCAGCTCGAATATGAAACAAGAGCGTCGACACATTGTCGTAGCTCATCCCTGAATGCACGACTGCAAGTGTTCCACCCACTTCTATTGAAATATGGTCTGTCCGTGTCTGTAATCCACATGAGAAACACACACGTTTGTTTTCTCGCATTACCCCCTTCAGACATGTTCAGATTTCACAAAATAAAGTACGAAGCATTTCTATTCAGACGTCTTTATTCACTCTTACAGCGACAACTCTGTTATTCTTCGCGAAGCGATAGCATACATTTTTAATTGCCTCAACCGAAAGGGAAACCTCCAAAAACATTTCCTGAAATCGCGCAAAGATAACTCCAATATTTTCAACTTAATTCACCAATTAAACACAGGCTCGTCACGAAAAAATGCCCGACGCAAACTTTATGTTTGTTGGGCTTAATTGAAATAATATTCTTTTGTGCCTGAGCCAAAGGAGATTGAGGGCGGGACGCGGCGTTTTGTTGTTTTTCCTCCTCGGAGCAAATGAGAAATGCTTTTCTCTTTGTGACATACGACGCCCACCGTCCGAGCTGCGAGGCTAAGTAGCGACCAGAAAAAGTGCCTTCGCGTTGCGTCATTCAACTGCTCACAACACAACATATTGTCTGTTGTGTATCTTTCGCTTTATTCGAGAATGCCGGAATATCTCGAGGAGTGATGTAATTAAATTTCCTCTGTTTAAGCTCGAGAATGTAGCGCAGATTAAACCGAGATTATTTACAGGTCTTCGAAGTTGAATAGTGTAGCGTCGGGAGACTTGCCTCGTCAGTACCTACTCCAGCCGCAGAGTAAATAACATTGCAGCCTGGGGACGTCTTTTAATAAATAGCTGTTTACTACGTTCTTTGTTTTGAATATTAAAATTATGAAGACACTTTACTAACCAACGTTTTTAATGGAGTTCCAAGACTTTTCGTAGAAAAATTTAAAACAAATATATACATACATTGGCCTTAATATAGTTGGACATCCTAAAGAAAGTAATAAAAAATATTGTATGTATATGTACCCCTCTTTTATCTAGAAAAAGAATAAGCGTTAGCAAGGATGATCCTACATAAGCTACTAAAATGGAATACGTATCCAATATAACAGATATTGGATATTAAGAATAGCTACCTACGTGACCGCTCAGGTCTTTATACTGATGCGGGTTTAAATTTACATTTCATTCGAGGCGTTATTCTATTCTCCTTTTCAATGTTAATAACACAACAAGGCTTATTTAAAAAAATGTGTAGGTTGATTTTTTAATGAACGTGTGCAGTAGATCCATTAGTGCGCATGCCGAAAGAAGCACACACCACGGACTGCGTCGAAAATACCTAAAGCGAATACCGATTATTGGCGAAAACAAGCGGCCGTCAACATATAAATCGCGAAGTCTATCGATTTAAGCGCCATAAAAAATATGTCGCTATAAACGTGTAAGCGCCCGTGTCAGGTAAAAAGATTGATGGCTCAATTCAAACACCCGACGGCCTACATTCGAGTTTTACTTATACGTCATCACCTGAAATTCCTTCCCACAAGACTGCCTGCGTGATTTATTGAACAAAATTGACACGGTCAAGTAGGTACTAGCAGTAAAATCTATTACGTAACACTAAACGCCAACAAAACCCTGAAGTGGAAAGTGTTGACACACGCCGTGTATTTGGGCTTTAAGTAAAGCTCGGACGAAGGAAATGAGAAAGTTATCGGTATCTAAATCCTCGCCCCGGGGACCGTTGAACGTACTCTAATAGATATAAAATCCGGGTCTGCGTATAATTCAATTTCGCCGGGGCAATGGTAACTGAGAACAATTTATGTGTGAACACGTTGGGGCGAGACGTGGTGGCCGTAACATCCCCTGACGTGACGTGTCTTGTCGCTGCGGTCTCGTCTGGTGCTTTTGAAATGTTCGTGTCCTGACTTTCACACTAGTTGTTTTGCCAAATTATTCCATCTGCTTAGAATTTAACTTAATCTCTGTTGAATAAGTAAACAGTTTTAACCGTGGAAAATGCATGATTTTCGTATCTGTGTAGTAGCAGTGGCGTAATCCTACAGATAACTTTGAATTGAGCAGTTGAAGATCTTCTCTGTGTAGGTGCAAGCATATTTCAGTGATGTTACGTATTGACTCTATGATCCCAAGAACTGAATCCCAAAGGGAATTATGAAGAGCTGCATTATATGTATCGAGTCGGAATGCGTTGAGAGATGCTAGCTTAGACAGTGCGTGGATTAGTCAACCATGACAGCAATATCCGCTTACTGATTAAAGCTAGAAACCTAAAGACGCGACTCAAACTAGCGACTTTAATCAACTTCAATGAGAGTTTACGGGACTTGAAAAAGACGGTGATATTAAGTTTCGAAAGAGCTTCGAATAAAACCTATTTAAACTCAAACCCATGAATGAGTCCTATTATATTTTTCCAGCAACTGTAACTTGAAAGAGGGTTTGTTTGAAAACAGACGTGATTTCTGCCTATTACAAATATGTTTCATTCTCTTAGATATTCAATGCTCAAATTATTTTCGTATCTATACAGATCGCTGCGACTTTATGTCGCATCCTGTAGTTTAAATACATTACTAGGAGTTGAATAGACCGAACAGCTTATAAACAGCACCGGAACAACGCTTCATTAAAATAATTTGGCGCATGAGCTCTGCATGCAGGTAAACTTTGAACTACCGGTTGGGAAAGTACTACCAGGAGGTACTCTAGTTTTGCTAGACAAAAAAGGTATACAAGTTAAACCAATATATAAATATCTAGGTTTCTGAATACTATGAGTTCGGTTCGTACGCACACTGATGAAATACTCCATTTACGTTACATTGCATGTAACGTTGCATAAGTCGGTACGCGGCACTTTGAAATGATCATGGTTATTAATACAAAAATTATTTACAGAACGTATTTAATTAAACGTATCAATGAAATTACTTACTTATGACTTCAGTGATTCGGTTTCACGAGTACTAGATTGGGTCAATAATCTCTTACTCAATGCTAAAAAAATCAAAATGTATAAAATTTCCAAATACCAAATGTTCTTTGTTTTCCAAACTAAGATAATGCTGAAGGATGAGATTGTACCTTGTAGACTACAGTTTTTCTAGGGTTATATTATTGATTCCTCTCTTCAATGAATGCCGCAAATAGATGTTCTCGCAGGCAGACTTAGTTCAGCAGCCTATGCAGTTCGAACGATTAGATATATTATAAAATAACCTGGCTGTATCTTAACCCTTAAGGTAGTTTTGTTGACTATACTATACATTACATTTAAAAAAATCTCACATCCAATCTCGGTTAGATACAACGTTTCTTTTTATCAAAACTAGTTACCGAACGCATCTTCCTGCTTAGAAAAAAATCAAGGTGACGGTGACATTGACAGTTTAGTGAAAAGCTTCAAAACTTTAGAACTTTCAAAACTTTAGAAAAAATGCTCTGCTACCTTAAGGGTTAAACGATAATTAATTATCTATGAAGATACAGACAGCTAGGTTATTTTTTTTCAGTTACTTTCATACTATTATGTTTTATGTCGTAATATATCAAGAAGGCCTTCTACTCCATAGATGATTACATCAATGATGTTAATGCATAGCCAGATGTGGCTCAGTTCCGCACCGACAATACAGGTACCTATATAAGACATTCTATTTTGTGCTAGATAAACATTGATAAGTACTTATCTAAAATCTCATTATATTATGTAAATAGGGATAAACACAATTATTAGACACTTAGGTGTTAATATACGAATGTACTAGTAGTGGTTTCTAAAAATGAAGAGATATTCGAAAACTCCTTATTTCTTAATTGATAACCATTTATAGTATACCATTTCACTTGTTCGGGGGTTTATTTTGTAAGCCAAGAATTGAATTGAATTTGAAAACCAAATTTTTTGACATCTGTAATCTAAAGACCATGGAATTGGCGACCACGAATTGGAAATCGAATTATACTAAAATACTGACAAAAAAATCTCTTTCATAGATTCAAAACAAATTGAAATATATCACAAATATTGCGCTGAAATACAATCGCACACAGACGAATGTATGAATTCTCATTTCGATTCCAGGAGTAGCGTGACTTAAACAATTATTCAAAGCAGCACCACTATCAGATATCTCATACAGCGAATACCTACAGTTTAAAGCAAATATTTTTGAGTTCCGCAACGGATCTGCGGCGTTGAATTTTAATGATGTTCGGAAGACGCGGTATCTAATCCCCAACTCCGGAACCCGGTTATAGGTACAAGTCGCTTTCTACCTAGTTGGCTGTTTCTGCGAAAGCGCAAACGAGGCAGTGGTATTACTACTATCCCTGTGTATTCCTGTAATTTCCGGCGTATCTTCTTAATATTGTTATTGTTATGTGCTACTTTTACTTTAAAACTAGAAATTGCAATACGTAGATAATACAGCTAAGTACAGTAATATGAGTACGTATTAAATTGTCGTTATTACAGACTTATTTCATAACTGGGAGAGTTTTGATATACAGAAAATAAGAAACTTTTATTATTTCATACAACTAAATTAATTGTTTATCATCCTAACTTTTTAAAAATCAATTTAAAACAAACATAAAACATAGAAGTCAAGCCGCTGTCCCATCGCCACGCACGGTGAGGCTACGCATGGGCTACGCACTTGTCTAGTTGTCTAGTTTCGCTTTACTAGAAAATGTATGTGATAACGTAAACTGCAACCCACAAACGTGTACGAATTCGAAATTATCATTAATTTCGTCTTTGCAAAGCGCGTGGATTGCTTGAATATGGTACGCACGCAGTCAACTCAACGCTGTCAACGCTATGCAAGCGGTACACGCTATGCACGTGGTACACGTATACCGGTAACGTAGACCTGAATCCACGCAGCTAAAAAGTGCCACGTGGCCGTCAGCTTGCGGAGGTGTGGGACAGCGGCTTGACTCTGTTTTAATTGTAAAGTTTGTCAAAGGTTGTGTATAACGCACGAGCTTTGACGTTCCGTTACGTATGTCTACCCTGCGTTGTAAAGTTTCCCATTACATTAGAGCACGCCTCGGAAGCAGAACAAATGGACGCCAGCGCGCGGATATCGTAACTGCTAGTGTTATTGTAAAGGATGTAACTTTGGATAAATGTCAACTGTTCTCGAATTTAGTGCGCTGCCGCCCGACCGAGTCGCGTTTTATTAGCTCGTTTTGCATACATTAAGGTTTGTTCGTGCTTTGTTGATCCGGGGCCTGGGACGTGGGATATATCGGTAGTTTGTATCACTATTTACGCCTATTTTATCTAAATGAGGTAATTTGGAAACTCTAACACAGCTGTTGTATCGTCGCGCCTAAAATATAAATATCAAATAACGCGAAAACATTAAACATTTTGCTACATTTCGAGATACTCGTATACTCGCCGACTACATCTAGTACTCACAACTAGATTCATAGACCTCTTCTTGTTTTTGCCGGCCTGCGGTCTCGCGATAACTAATTCAAAGATCTCAAAATCGAAAGCAAAAAATATATATTTCGAATATATTGGCCATATATACTTCCTACTTATTATCGGTATGCAATGGTCTACACAGTTTTTCCGGTATGCCTACCGATATAAGTTTAGCAACAAAACATTTGAAATAACTCCTTTACGCTGCAGTGTGAACAAAACTCAATTGTGTACGGACCAAGGTTCACTTCCGAGAATAACAACAAGAAGTTTGAATGCAGCGCCAATTCATCATGACATGATATAATATGCATTAAACTTCCACGAATAAGCTGCTGGACTCTGAAGACAGTAGAAACGCGGCTTCTGTTCGCGGACTTAACGTCTTGCAGTCATTTGTCCAGCATTATTTATATATTATCTTATATATTTATTAGTTTGATCTGAAACTGGTCGGTTCTAGAATCAGAGATATTTTATGTCAACAAAGTCATTACTGAACGAAATCTATGCAAAAACATATAATAACACAAGAAAACAACACGGTAACAGCAAGGTAAACACAAAACAAGCAGAAACTTTAGCAGCGTATTATTGAACAAAATTAGCAAAAAGATACAAATTCGAGTTCAACGAATCAGTATTTATCCCTTAAAACTTAAAAACAGTGAAAATTAGGGTATTCGAAGACGGTTTTTAGATTTTTTAAAGTTCTTCCGTCTTCGTTCATGACACTTGTATTGACCTATCAATACTAATATGTATTATAAACGGAGAAGAAACCGGGCGGGAATCGAACCCGCAACCCCCTGCATCGCAGGTGGACCATAGCCACAGAGATCGTCGAGTTATGTAATATTCCTAAGTTGAATTCACTATCGGTACCCACTCAGCTCCATCTCAGATCTTAATTGATCGTATGGCACTGCGGGCGCTGGGGTCCCACGGACCGTGAAGCGAAGCGGCTAATTCAAATCGAACTGTAGCTAAGTGTGGAACTGTGTCTGGGCGCTAGGTGTATGCCCACCTGACCTTATTGCTGAGACTTCGATTGCCAATCTCGGGATTACTTCCTCATCTGAACGTTGGAAGTGGTGACGAAGATTGTGCAATTAGGTCTCTCTTATCACTAATGCTCGCGGTTATATGTAGTCCTACTAATTAGAACACGCGGCAGCGTGTTCAAGCCAAGTTCAAGCAAAGGAACGCGCCGAGTGTATCATTACACGAACCACTTGGTGCCACTTTTAACCCTTCTATAACTCAAAACATCTTTAACGTAAACACATAAAACTACGTGTGTTTAATTATGTCCATAAGGACATGTAGAAGCCCAAATTTCATGAAGCTAGCTCAAACGGTTATAAAGATATGAAGGTCAAAAAGTTGTAAAAATTCACACTGACTGACTGACATATATATAGTACCTAAATCTAACCTACTTCCAGATGACCTAGAAGGATGAAATTTGGAATCTAGCTCGGTAATTGTGAGTAAACGTAGGAAAAAATCAAAAAAAGTCAAAAAATAAGTAATGTTAGCGACGACGACCTTATGTCAATGGAATAAGGTCTAAATTAAAATAGATCCTCATTGCATAGAATAAGCAATAGTACTACGTCTCCGATTGCGCCATAGAATACAGTGTAGTTTTTAGGGACCGGCCCGTATAATACCTACCTAGCTATGTACCTATGTCGAAGCATTGCATAGAATAGCAATAGTAGGTACTAACGTCTACGATTGCGCCAGAATACAGTGTAGTTGTTAGGGTGCAGTGCAGTGACTTTGTAATAAGTGCGTAGTTGTATGTATTCGGTACAATAAACCGACACTAAGTGTTCTGAGGTGTTTTACTTGATTAAAATATGTAAGATGAACATTAAATCTCAATACCTGCCTAGTTTTCTTTACAAAAAGTAATGATATCACACCAAAACATAAATGTAAAAAAGGAGAGCCAAGTTCAATACAAAAATTATGATTGGCTGTGGGCTTCCCCGCAAAAAGAATGGAGATATAAATGAGTGCCAAGTCAAATCTATGTAGGTTAGATATGACTTGGCCAGTTTTTATCAGAATTAAAATGTTGGATAACTATATAAAATGACTGATGTAATGAAAACTGGCCAAGTCAAATCTAACCTACATAGATTTGACTTGGCACTCATTTATATCTCCATTCTTTTTGCGGGGAAGCCCACAGCCAATCATAATTTTTGTATTGAACTTGGCTCTCCTTTTTTACATTTATGTTTTGGTGGGATATTATATACGCGAACAACTTTCGCGTCAATGATGTCTTTTAATTTCGCGTGTATGGATGTTTTGATGGATGTATGGATGTTTGTTACTCTTTCACGTAAAAACTACTGAATGGATCGGGCTGAAATTTAGCATACAGATAGTTCGATGCCCGGAATAAAACTATTTCAATAATAAATAGCTACAATACCCTTTAATGCCATAGGCTCTGTTTTATCTAGGTAGTACACGAAACTAAACGCAGAAGCTAGTTCTTGATAAAAACCATTAAAATAATACCTACTCTATCGAGTTCCCGTAGTATAAACCTAGCTCAAATCATAAAGTTACTTAATACCCAACTATGTTAATTCACTATTCAGCTCTCTTATTCACTAATTTTATAATTCACTGAAAAGCTTTTATTGCTCACGGTGAAAACCGTGAACGTCTTTTATGGCTTACTGGTATTAACAGGGAAAACTTGCACTATGGAAATAACGCTTTTGTTTAATGTTGTAGTTTAAAAATGCATTATTACGGTGGAATTTTATTAAAACGTTTTTATGGTAACGTTTTGACGCTATTAGACAAATTCGTTTTTACAACACGAAATGTATCAACATGAAAATAATCAACACAATAATCTTCAATAGGGTAATTTACTCTTTATGAGAAAAATACTTAAATATATTATTGAGATAACTTAGGAAAGTAACAATCGGGAAATGTTAGTTAGTTCATAAAATTTTAAGTTTTTCATTGTATTAGTCTGTTTTTTAACACCTTGGAATAAATAGTAGGCGCAATGTCATTACGTCGTACGGCTGAGTACCTACGTAAAATAAAAAGTATCAACTGAAATCAGCAACATCAGCGCATTGCTTAGGTACACACACAGACAACTGACGTCATGCCCACATCAATATGGCCTCCGCTACGTCCATTGTTTTCGTCAAATTACGAAACCTGAAAATGTAAATTTAAATTCATTTTTATGTTTCTTATGGATTGAATAAAAATATTGTATTTCTTTAGTGGTTTATTAGCACTATATAATCTAAGCAAGACATTTATAAAAATGGGCGTTATAGCCTTTGTTTAACACAGCTTCGTGATTTTACACGATAAAGGAATTAGCCTAAACTTAAATTAGTTAGGTTCACACACAAAACTCTAAACAGAACTCTCAGTAAGTGTACGAGTGTAAGTAACAAGTGTCTGGCTGGCCAATGGCTGCTTCTAGATCTTCTTGCAAGGCAGTTTGAGAGCCAAAGTTGATCCACCACGGGCCTGTTTGCACGATTACTACTTGCTTTACCACTTTACCAGTATATACGAGCCTGCACGCACGTTACCATTTTACCTGTGTAAAACCAGCCTTAGGTTTCCTTACGCTAGAACACTAATGTGGTGTGGTGTATCGTGAAGAAGCAAATCGGTTTAATAAATTGAGTATGGTTAGAAATAAATTATTTAAGATTTAAGATACCACTTTTGTTGTGTAGTGTGTTACTGTAGTAATGTGTTTCTAATTATACTAAGGCCCGTATCATGAAATCTTGCTCAGTCATCAATCTATGCTTGAGTATCGCTTTTCTATAAAACGTTAACGGCAAAAACGTCACTCAATCATAGTTCTATGACAGAGCAAACTTGTGTAGTGGGCCTGAATGTATGAAATTATTATTATTTTGCTTGTGACGCGTCACGACAAACCAAACCACAATTGTGTGGCTCTACCTTAATGTAACATATGGCTTGTTTTATTAGAATCCTTAGTGGTCCAAATTTATAGGTACCTATGAGTACTTCCTCCAAAGTGTCGCCCCAACAGCGATCCTAAATCTGAGCCATAAACTCAGATTCTCGCAACATTCCGTCCTCCTATCAACTGAATTAACTTTGCATAAAACGTAATTTGACTAGGCAGGTATTTTGTCACGACGATGTAAGATAAAGTGGCAGTATCATTGCAGAGTATTTTCACTTTGAATTTACATTTGCTCGTGACAAAGGTCTTTTTCATTGTATAACTTGGATATAGTCTGAAACTGATGAAACGATTTGCAGATTGCACGTTTCAAAAGCGTCTTTTATATTGTTCTTAAAGAATGAAAAGTAACATTAAAAAAAATATATATATCCGCCGAGGCGAGTTATATTTTGTGTGAGTGTTTCTATGTGGTTGGCGGACACTCTTTATTACTTCGAAGCATGCAAACGGCTGAAGCGATGAAATAATAAATGAACAGAATACTCGTTGGGTTGTCTTATGGTTCTTATCTCCATTTTGTACGCATTTGCAGAACATATTTTGAAAAGTTAAGTAAAATAGCGGGTTTTTTATAATTTTGAATTAAAATTTGTTGTTTTTAAATACTATTCCATTTGCTTGATTTTATGAATTCTTAGCAAACTGTAATAAATCTAAATGCCATTGTCAAAAAGGCTGTTTTACCCTGAAATCCGTTTGAAAGTCACACAGGCCTGGCTATATCGAGTCACGCCAGGACAAATTAGGGCGAAATCCGGGCATTACCGTGTAATCGCACCAATTTAAAGGTAGATCACGTCAACGTTGTATATTACTGGCTGGCCTTCTGAAAAATGACCGACACTTCTCTTCTTTATGTGCTGAGAGGAACTCTGGTTACGATTTACGGAGTTTTGTTCTTGAATTGATCATTCAGGGTTACTTGATCGTGATCATTTCAGCTTAGTTGACGGTGTAAGTACGTGAATTGTTCCTTTTTCTATGTCTTTTTGTTTTCTATATCTTGTGGAAAGACCGCCTCCACTTTCCTTAAAGCGGAAATTAATAGACATGAGCGTGCATTCTCCCCATCCTCACATACGGTGCGCAATGTGTTGGTCTCTCACCAATGTTCAGAAATCCCGCCTCGGTGTTTGCCAGAGCGCTATGGAGCGCAACATCCTTGGTGTGATCATCAGACTTCATAAAGAACACAACGCTGCGGCCCCAATCTCAGACAGCGAACTTGGGTCTGAAGTGTGTCAAATTATAGTTTAGCTTGTTTTTAAAAACTTTAAACGGACTTCAAATTTCTAAATAGTGTAAAGGGGTTTGGATTGGAATGAATACCTTGATAAGGGAGACTTTTGCCCTGCAACAAATCGTTTTATATTTGATTGCATTTTTAATATAGAAATGGCTTTCTGTACCCTCAGCTTCCTGTGAGGCAATTAATTAAAATTTTAATACGTGTACTTTCTTTGGTTGCCTGAAATATCCGTTGTACAAAGACACCAATTCCCTGACAAGCAAAGTGCCCGTTTTATTAGGCCCCACTACGAAATAACTCATCCTCAATTTCCCCTGTATCAAAGACCTTTTCCTATAAACTTTATACATATTGTTTGCAAGTATGTATACTGCTTTGTCCTTCCCAACCTTTAATTAGGGCAGGCTTCGAAAACAACGCTTGAATAGGTCTGTTATGTGGTTATTGCGAAACAGGCCCCTAAAGCTTAGAGGCCATACGAATCTTAACTTCATACCTCTTCCACGTCAGTTGTTTTAATTACGCTAAGGTTTCGTTTCAAAAAAATAGGTGATCTCTCAAAAACTAACGTCTAATATTAATGTTGCAATTGAACCCATTCATGTTGCAGTTGATGTAAATATATATCTAAGATGAGGAATGCAAGATAAACTCAGGTAAACGGTTAATAGTATTTTATCGAAATAAAAATAATCCGGTTCAAGTGCTAAACCGAGATCAAGAGCGGTCATGTCACACAATAGGTATTACGAATTTTAACTCGTTCAAGCTGAACTTAAGAAATTAAATAATTTACTTGATTTGAGATTACCCCAAGTTCGAGTGCCTACGCACTATAATAATAATAACTTTACGACTGAACTTAGTTTTGGCAACAAACGGTGAAATTTGACTTAGAGCGTTGAACTGACAGCCGTATCCTTTAAACTCGTGTTAGATGAACATAAGCGGATATAACTTTAAATACTTTTTACTCTAAAATAATAAAACACATTCATCTTTATTATTAATGGCATAAAACATATTACAGATTATTGTATCCCAGTATTTATTTTTAAATTGACTCTAAAAATTTGGTTCAAGAAATACAAGAATCGTACGTGCAAATAAATACAATGTTTATACTATATGTACATACATATAATGTAGAAAGCTCGGATTTTCCGTTCATCTGTTTGCATTCACCTTGTTGCTGTTTGCATTCGTTATTGACTTAGTTTCGTGTTTAAATCTGAAATATCGAGGATATATTGCTCCGGTTTTGATTTTATTGTATAATTGCGTTTTGTTTTTTTTTATTGCACGTTTTAAATCAGCGTTTCAAATTACTATTTATTACATTGCGATCAAGTCGCGTTTACGCTTCGAAGAGTGACGATAATATCTCCAATATAAAAATCAGAAAACTCATAACCATTTTCATACTGAATTGAAACTTTTTCAATATCTGAATTCAATTTTAATTTAATATTGAATGTAACAGCGATGTTCCGATTTAAACTTGGCTGACTCATTGTCGCATAGATTTTAATTCTAGTAACGATATTTTGCTATGAAACCTATTTCTTCTATTTACGTCTAATACAATTTCCTTGTAGACTTTCACATTTATACTATTATAAATGTGATAGTCTACAAGGATGGATGGATGTTTGTTACTTCTTCATAACTACTGAAGGGATCGTATCGGCTGAAATTTAACAAAGATGTATAAACTTAAAATCAAACATAGGCTTATTCCATAAAGTTCACATGGGATAGAAATAACAAAAAATAAACTTTCCATAAACAACGCGCAAGCTCTGGGCAGAAACTATACATATATTTATAAAAAAAAACTAATAAGAAACTTATAAGCGTTTGAGCAAATCAAAGGTTATTTACAAACTCACCTTTGCCCTTTTGATGAACCTGAAAGAAAGATAAAATAAATTTAATAATAGGACTGTTCTCTACTAATTGAATTGAGAACCTGAATTTTTATCTTTCTTAGGTAAGACGTTCTATTAAAGTTTTATTAGACCTCAGTGAAATCTTATCCACACTTCTTAAATGATCCAAACTTGATAAGGTTTTAAGGCACCACGAGTACAAACCTAGTTTAAATTTAAATATCACCTTAAGCTTGACGAAAGCGACTTACATTTAAAAGTTTTAACAAGTATATATAACTTGGATTCACCTTCGGGCTTGTTAAACTATAATACGTTTTAAGTAAAGCTAGTATAAGTTTTGATTTGGTCAACGTTGTATTCTATATTATCGTATTAGATAAAGCTTTAAGGCAATGTGGGTTCGGTTTTCCGAGACAAGGACCGCCGCGCGGGTAAGGCGAAAAAGAAAGCCAAGAACAGCGGAATGGCCGGCTCTCGCGCAGTTTCACTGGTATTAAATTTTAAATTCATTTATTGCTCTAAAATAATATACTCTTTCACAATAAAATAAAACCATAATGGTCTAAAGGTGCTGTAATGTGAAAACATAAGAATTCAATAAGATAATTAAAGTATTTATTTAGGCAACACGTAAACGAAATATGTTAGATCAAATGAAACTGCTTTTTCCGTAGATGTATTTCTGTAAAAATTAAGATTAGTTATAAGAAACTTTGTTGTATTTATATCTAGTTACTAATTAGAACCCTAATCTTTTGATGCTCATCCATAAATAATAAAAAAATAAATGCTCTTCGCCTTAACATTGATTTTCTGCACTGTCAATAAGTGGGTTTTCCAACTCACTTCACCTTTCATACCGACAAATATCATCAGCAATTTCACTTGAGTTATTACGCTGTGCTTTATGCAAAATTAATTTTTATATTGGAATATCGTATGTCATTAGATGGAGGGAGGGAGCCTTGAGAACCTTTTGTATAGGAAGCCGCTTGACTGCAAGGTCTTCGTGTCGAGTTCAATCTTCTAACTAGTAGACTCTTGAATGCTACTTGTAAAGTGGGTACACTATTATTAGGAAATAGGTAGGTTGCTCTTTATTTTATTTATTTAAGAAAGAAAGAGAGATTTTTTTAATACCTGACGGATAATTTACTTAAAATTGGGGTGGTTATAAATAAAATTAAAAAATCGAACCGGCAATTTTTGACCAATTTAACTTAACAATAGATTCTCAAATCTAATGTAATGTTTAAATGCCATTGATTAATGCACTTTCTTTTATCTCATTTTAAATTCTCTATTTGACGTTTTATAATAATCCAGTGTTCAGCTAATTTCGTTTATAAACGAATTATCGAATTAATACGATTTAGTACCTATACGTGATTATTATACACATTATTTTTTAGGGTTCTGTACCAAGGTTTACAATCGGGACCCTATTTACTAAGCCTCCGCTGTCTGTTCGTCTATCAGCGGGATGTATCTCATGAACAGTTGAAATTTTCACGAAATGTGTATTTTCTTGCCGCTATAACAACGAAATAAAAAAATGGGCCCCCATACAAAAAACGAGTTTAAGTGGCTATCTGGAGCTTTATTTGTTCTTTATTTTTCTAATTCTGTTTTTTTTGTGTTAGATAAATGTGTAAATTTGTCAAGGGTGCACCTCTTAAACTTTAACGTATGTATTACTATTGTCGCTATAACAACAAATAATAAAAATAAAATAAATAGGATGCCAGCTTCCTTACTACGTTAAGCCCGACCGATTGCCGAAGTTAAGCAACGTCGATCGCGGTCAGTACTTGGAAGGGTGGGTGTGGAGTGGGTCCCTCCTAAAACGTGACTTAAACATTAGGGTTTCTTTTGCGAAATAGTTTTGTACGAGCACAGAACCCTCCGCGTGCGAGTTCATTTGCACTTGGCAGGCTTTATTATGAATGCACATTTTAAAATAGGCAGTTTAAATGTTCAACACATGTTTATTAAGAACTCAATTTCCATAAAAACCATTTCCGAGTGTAATTTTTTTTGTGGTATTGTGTAGCATTTTACTCGTTTTGATTGTTCGTAATTGTGTTTGAAAGAGCACTAAAATTATGATTTTATTATGACGTGCGTTAAAGTACTTTAAAAAACTTTTAAGCCATTTTCCATTGTTTCTATAAAGCTAAAGTTGCTGCTATTAAATGTAACAATATCTCATTGATCTCGAAGTGTGGTTAAGCGCTATAAAACAAAAATCCTCTAAATGAACTGCCTAAGTTGATAGTTTATTAGAATCGTTCATGTTAATTATGTATATACAGTGACTTTCATCGTTAGCTGACCCCCCTGGTAGGTTCCATTTAACCGCAATATTCTAGTTTTAATAATCATATTTCTGTATCCATAGAACCTAACGATGAACGCCGCTGTACTTACTTTATTCTTTAGTCAATAGTAAAATTAATACGTTTTATGAACAAACTTATTGCAACCGAACCCACTGAAGATTGAAATTGTTGCAACGGAAAATGCGGTAACAAAACGCAACCACGTTCCTCGGATTGTAGTTCGTAGCATCTCGTAGCAGTCTACGATGTAGAGCTTCGTAGCATTGTGCTACGGCGTAGACCACAAGCTACGCGCGCCGTCATGCTCGAGCGTAATAAGCTGGAGTCCTTGATGCACTTTCTTCAACTAAAACAAAGGCTGTTGCTAGGCAACAAACGAAACTGCCTGCTAGGGCCCAATTCTATTATTTATGCTTACTTTTATATGTTTTCGATACCTACGGAATATTTTGCCGTTGCGTTTTTTAATCACTTTAAATGAACTTCACTCACTTTTTCCGTTACATTTTCCCCTTCTAAAATTTAACACGGCCGCCTTTCAAAAGCATTTTTAAATATACAGGCTTTAAAAAGAGGTCAATATTACTCGCGTTTTACATTACCATTCGTTACCTATACGTGCATACTGTACGAGCGAGGTACAATCGTGAACTGAAGTGCTTACTAAAAACTAATGTAGCCAGAGAAGTTAGATTAACGTGTGATTTCTCTCAGTTTTTAATCTACATCGCAGATTTATAATGCTAAGTTTTCTGATATTAGTGGAAGAGTGTTTTTCGTCGGAACGCTTTTGTAAGCGCCTGTACAGTGAAATGTATTTCGCTCTGCAGAAATGTAGAGCTCGCTCCGATAATATGTTATCGAGCGATGCTAACAACTAACGTACGGGAAGTTTGAAATTAATGAATTGGCGGAATAAGCAGAGTTTCAGCAGTGATGGGTACCTAAGTAGATCCGGCGGCGCTTTGTTACGCACTTAGAACTAGTGTCGCTAAGTTGATTGGATTGACGAGGAAACAGCATTAACTGATCCGAAGGTTTTTGACCCCTGACAAAAACGACCAAAATACATAAACCATGATTCTTGTTCAGTCGGATATAAATAGCGGTGGTATAAGTTAGCGATAAGAATGCAAGAAGAATCATATTAAACACATAACATAATTAATTTATCTGACATTTTGAAATTTAACTTATGTATTTCAAAATGTCAGACATAAATAAATAAATAATGATGGACAATTCACACAGCATTATCTAGCCCCATTGTAAGCAGAGCTTGTGTTATGGGTACTAGATAACTGATATAAATAATACAATACATTACATAGATATATATTTTTTATTATACATAGAAAACGAACACCCGAAACAAATCTGCAGATCGTACACACATTTGTTCCGAGGCGAGAATCGAACCCGCAATCTCCTGCGTCGCAGGCGGACCTTCGCCCACCGCGCCATTTCGGTCGTCAAACATACAAACATAGTAAAACTACTTACATAGTAAATTTTTTGATTATGAAACTATTTTTTAAAATCTGTTGCCTAAAGTGGACTGAAAAGTCTGTAATATAGGCAGCTTTGCTTCCGCTACTATGTTACAAAAATGGATCGAGAAGATGACATTATAATAATTTAACATAGTTAAAAATTACCTAGGGCTTACATAAGATTCTACGTACATACATAGTTGATTAACTTAGATTAATAGTTAGAATTAAAAAATATATAAATTGATTATGTACTCATATTGTTTTCTTGTTAATTTACTATAAATTGATTCCAGATAGTTTTGTCCAATAAAATATAATTTACTCTATTCGATTTGTTAAAATAATGAATTTATTAAACTCACCTACTATAACCTACTATTAAAATGAAGCTAAAGAACATTTCACGTGTATGTTCCTGTGTCTGTCTGTGACTTCGTAGCTCCAAATTCAAATAAGAATTAGAAAATCAGTTAAGCCGTTCAAATGTAATAGCAATAAAATTTTCGTTAGGGCTTATTACTTGTCTAAGGCATGATGACGTCATTTTTGCAAAGGAAGGATTTGATTTTGACCGGCTAAAGATACCGCGTCGATAACTTTAGGACGACCCTAAGACGATGCGCGCTTAAGCGATATACGAGAGGTACCGCATGTCAATGAAGCGGATATTCAATCATGTTAGAGTATGCACACTCAGATTATTCACAAAAATACTGCAAATTCTATATGCATTTACCCTTGATCTCAAGGGAAAATTCATATGCAATATTCAGTGTCATGCAAACTGACTGTGCAAATTCATATGCTAAAACTGCCTGAGGCCTGTGATAATAAAAATCTTCAAAAATACATAAATACTGGTCTATTTGTACACAGCATCATTTAAAGAGTGTGTGTTTAGCTTTGTGTTTAATTATGACATTTACACTATGTTTGGTGTTTAGATTTTTTCTATATTAAGTGTAAGTAACCATGTCATTTTAAAAGCTGAATATACTTTGTTGGTTGCAATTGATCGGACCCCCCTGGTCTGATCAAACAGAGGAGGGGGCAGACGTCCCGGTGACGGGTAAACAGCAGCGCTGTTACCGCTAAAAGGATTCATTAGGATGGACGTTGTCTTTTAGAAACTACTCGGAACTAAGGAGGCTTTTTGCAGTAGAATTTAGTATTTTTTTCTTTCGTAGCTATGCAAGGACCAAGAAAAAAGTTTCTCAAGATACAGGACATACATCTTAAATAATTGATCTGAGGCCAAATACTGCTAACCAATCGCTTGACTATGAAAGTGGAATCGCCGCTGAATCGTCTATAGATGAAAAAAACTGTAGATAGTGCGAACATTGCGTGGCGTCGCGGCCGCCACTCGAAATCCTTTACTCCCTTCCCCTCCTACAGCGGTTATCAGTTCTGCGAGCCATGCCACTGCCACTTCACCTTTCTAATTCTGAGAGCTATGTCGGTGATTTTGGTTCTTCTACGGTTCTAGGTATAGAAGTAAACTGCTATCAGTTTAAGTGTATGATACAAAGTCGTTAATGGCGATGGTAACATAGAAGTCTATCCCATATCACTCTCGTGCTCTGAATAAATAAGCTGTTAAAAGTTCATACATGGCCGTACCATATTTCACTTTGTTCTAAAGTTTTAAGTTAACAGAGGGTAAAGGGAAGTGCCTTGATAAGCTGGGTATGGCACTTGTGTTTCGTGAATGTTTTATTCATGCAGCGATCGTCGAGAATATCCGGCTAATTATTAAGGTGGGTTCTCCGGAATCCATCGGCATAGCTTGTAGTTTGTGTGGAAAGTGTCTCTGAAAATTGCAGGGTTATAATGGACCTGGGTAAGGGTAAACGTTATGCGCTGTCCTTGGGTGAAGTCTCATCTACCGTGAAACATGTTCTACTTCTAACTAAACTTGTCTGTAAACAGGTGTTACACGTTAGTATTGAGACGTTCCCTTTCTGTATAGGATTAGGTTCAGCAAAACATGAAACTACGCAAATTGTTTAAAAATGGATCACGATAACGTCTCGACCCATAGATATGGTACTGTAAATATTAAAACATTAAAAGCTCCAATGAAATTGTTTTTATGTCAATGTGCATATAGCACTAAAATTCAAAACTAATACGGATAACATAATAGGCTTATTTGCAATGCAGTCGGTACGCATAAAATATTGGAGTCAAAGCTTTTTATAGAAACGAACGAGAGCCAATGCGAGCCATATTACCATTGCACAAAACTCACAAACTCCCGCATGTAAATTGCAAATATAAATAAAAGCACCGCATAAATTTTCCCTCGTCCATCGCAATTCGGTAGGCTAATAGAATTATCCCAGCTATAGCTTCGAATTAATTTTAACTCCCCCTTAGGCCTTTTAATATTATCCAGAGGGTGGCGAGTGCGTGACACATTAAAAATTATTATGTCCTTGTCGACTTTAAAAGTTTATCTTTAGATAATTTTGAATGGACATTTTCTTTTGTTTTTTTATTACAGAGGGAGGCGAGAGAACGAAATGTACGCATCAAAAATTATGAGGATAATACGCTTTGTTTAAAATCTTCCTTAAATAACATCCTCGTCACCTCCTTAATTAATATCCTCCATGAACGCCGTCCTATATTGAACCAGAATAATTTAAAAAGAAATATAGGATGTTATTTAGATGGTCGATGCAATAAGCCAAAGCCTGCTATTGAAATGTTAGCTTTTACTGTTTGCAGAACAAACTCGAAGTTGGTACAGATTCCAAAGAATTACCAGTTCGTGGAACGCAACCATTGTATACCGAACCGCTGCACTTTAAAAAATCAAAGCACAACGAACTATAAGTTTCAATAACTTCCACGCTTCTTTTCTATTCCTTGACAAAAGTTTGTGTTTATTTTCTCTGTTCACTTCAGTGTACGCTCAAGTATACAGATGCTCGTCGAAGTTTTATAGCGATCTTGTTGAACAGGATATTAGAATTCTTGTATCATCTCTGTGTTTGACACTGCGCTCCGTCTGATATCAGCTTTTTTCGAACCGCTCAACAGTTTTATGCTTTGAAAATTGTTAGCGTTGTAAAAGCGTGTAATGGAATTTATTTATCAAATTGCAGCAATTTTAAAGAGACATTCAACTACGTATTTTCTATTGGTTAGGTAGTTACCTTTCACCTTGTATTGCTTGTATTTTAAGGTCTTTCGAGTTTATAAAATATACGCTATATTTTATAAACTCGAAAGACCTTAAACAACACGGGAAGCCAATTACTCAGGAATGGAAGCGGAACTCATTTAGATTTAATGACTGCCGGGCAAGCAAGGCAATTGAGAATATATAAAAATCACTTTATTATTATTGCTCTTACAAATTTTGCCGATAATTTCGCTAGTGCCTTAAATTATTTTTAACCATATTCTAAAAATTGTCAAGTGTAATTCTAGTGTGTGATACTAGGAATTGCGTTCAAAGGTTTTATTCGAAGGCGAGCCTCAGGTGAACGAAGGATTTTATAAATATTTTTGATATATTCACGGTCAGGCTTTTGATACTTTGCCCGCGTGGCTTATCTGGATTATCGGGGAATTCCCGCGTATTTCTAACTTTGCGGGTTTGTGCGTCTGCTTATTGCCTTTTATCCTCCGTGATACCGTACCTGCCTCCCTTTATATTTATGGAGTGCGCCCGGGAGTAAAAAATAAAGCTAAATAGAGCGCACATAAAGGGTATTACTCTTTATTAAAATTTAATATCCCCAAAGCACCCTTCGCAGTCTCGCGCAACAATTAGGCGAGTGCCTTTTAATTAGGCCTGTCTATCCTGTGAATGAACACTTCATCGTGCTCCTCGAGGAAATTACATGATTAACATCAAGTTATCATAATTTATCAATTGTACAAGGATCGTCTCATTTCCTTGTAGGGATACCCTGTAAGATAATTATTTCATGAATTATTTTCATGTCAAAACTGTCACAGCTTAGAAGTGGTAGATGATCTCAGAGAACAAATGCGTCATATTATGAGAACTCAACTTAAAATGGAATTATTGAAAATTGTTTATTTGTATAAAAATATTTTACTCTACATGCTAGACAGTTGTTGCTTTAAAGTATGTTAGTATACTTAATACCTTACTTATAAAAATATCTAGTTAGTATTTCTGCTGATCCCATCTGTAAATGCTTTTATTTATTGGCATTGGGTTCCATCTCATATAGTATCCAAGTGATTAAAGTGCGGCGCTGTATGTAGTAAACATTCATTGATCACAGAGCCTATATCCAAATGAAGCGATATAGTAGATTGTATTACAAGGGAAGCAAAGTTATATTTTCCCGGTGTGGGCGCGCTATTTGACTCTAGATCAGAGCGAAGGATTCTTTAAAGTAGAATCTGTATGAATCAAGCAATGTATTCTCGCGCCAAATTGCTAAACGCAGCGAGTTAAAGTATATAGTACAGTAACAATATTCATGCACAAGCCCATTGATGTAATATTCCCTTGTCTTGTTACAGATAACGTGGTATGACGTGTGCGTGTTAGTCCGGCCAGTCGCGTTCCGAATGCGAGAGAGGATCGAGGTGTAGTGCTGTGCTCATGCGGTAACGTGACGTGTTATGATGAGGTCATGGCGCTGGTCGGCGCTGCTGGCCGCGCTGGTTTGCATGCTGACGTGCGCGCGCGCAAGGGACACGCTGTATCATAATCAATTCGCAGTGCACGTGCCTAATGGGGCGCATCATGTGGATGAGATCGCGAGGAGGCATGGCTATGAAAACCATGGGCAGGTCAGTGCTTTTTTATATATAACTAATCATGTGCCTATGTAGTGGATAAACCTACAGTCTATATGACTCAGTCATAATGTATCAATCGCTGAAACTATCGTGAAGTGAATAATTCTGATATTACGTACCTGAAAATAATAAACACTGTTTTTTTATAGGAAAAATCGTAAAAATACCTTTACCTACATATATTATTATTACTATAACATTTAATATCATTAGGTACCAAAGGAAGGTGTTAATTTATTGATAAAAATAATAAAATCGCAATATTCTATAAAATTTATTTAAAAACAATTGGCTCTGGATTGGATTCATGAATTAAGGACCAAGACACATAATCAAAACAAAAAATAATATATCAACACACACAGTTTCTGGGTGCTCAGTGTAAATCTGGGCCGGCGGCGGATACCTTAATCGAAGTCGAAGAGGCTAATATCCAATCCAAGATAGACAATTCTACTAAATAACTATATGACACCAAGTCACCATTAATAATAAAATAATACCCCGACATAACAAACGTCACCAACCCACAATCATTCAGATTGACTGACACACTACAAATTAAACCTCAATGGTATATTTACCTTTAAGCAACTACTTTAGCTCGCGTGCATGTCCAGGCCGCCCAATTAAGTTTTCTCCGGTGATTAATCGCCTAACACACTGCCTCACACGTATACTGGCTTTACTTTGTAGGGACCTTGTGACGTACCACTTGACACCGGCACTGAGTTGCACTTCTACTAAGCTTACGGCCGACATGAGATGAGGTACGTAAAAGCCTGTCCTTGCCCGTACTCTGAAGACTTGGGGCGGTATTCTCGATATCTCGAAAGACATCTTATATTTTTACTATAAAAGCTTTAATAAGAGTAGCGTGAAGAATTTACTTATTTATTTAAACTTTATTGCACTACTAAAGGTACAAAGGGTGGACTTAATGCCGAGGCATTTTCTACCAAACTCAATAAGAATGACTTATTTTGAAAATAATTTTTAATAAATAAATAGATGTTATTGAGCCGCTTACATTAGTAATGCATCGTATCTTATTCCTAGCCAAATCGAGTGGGTAATGGGTATGCGATGAACGAGCGAAATATTTTGCTTCCGTTCTGGGTAGCGAATACCGCGTAGGTCTGACTGAATAGGCCTTGAGTTTCGAGCGTCATATGTCTTTATCGGACGAAGTGTTAAGTTAACTGAGGGCATACTCGGAAAAGGAAAATCGCAGTTTCTGATTCGTTTTCATGTAAAACCAACTAAATAATTTGTGGGTGACTTGGTAATGGAAACAGGTCGAGAATCATGCCAGTTCCTACTTTTATACGTCTCACATAAAATATGGGCCATTCTCCATATCCTAACAGCGTATCAGCAAAATCGGCCACAACAGTATCCAGTGACTTGAACCAAATCGTCTTGTTGGCCTTTGTCTCAGCGATATTCTGTGTTGACGCCGAGATTGTGCTACAGAGGAACACTTAACTTGATGAAGCGATTAGACAAGTGAGCGTACGGCTTTTGGGTTCGCACCGTTTGCACTCTCTGGTTTGATTGGTTGGTTATACTTATACCTGAGAGATAAGAGCTTTGACAAAAATCTCTATAAAATAATTGCAGTAATTCATGCTCTCAATAAATTATTTTATGTAAAAAATAAGAACTGATGTCAATACTGAGACCTCTGTGGCGCAACGGGCAAAGGTTGGCTTGCGACGGTAGTTGTGGGTTCGATTCCCGCTTACACAAATTTCTGCAACAAACATTTGTGCAGATATTTGTGTCGGATGTTCTGATAATTTTCTATGTATAATAAAGAATATATATTTATGTAATGTATTGTATTATGTATATCAGCCATCTAGTATCACACAAGGTCTGCTTAACTTGGGGCTAGATGATGCTGTGTGGATTGTACAGCATTATTTATTAATTTATTTATATTTAGATTACCCTGTTTAAGTGGGAGTTTAGTGGGACATAATGAAAACACTATTGGTCCCCGGCATTTGTTGTATTTAGTCAGCATATTATGTCTCATCAATCAAGTCTTTTCCTGATTTTTATTACTCATTTATAGTAAGGGAATAAATGTTATTTTGTTTCCTTCCTCGTTTCCTGCCTCGATGTTGTCGTATTACGGGGTTCGGGCGTTGATAAACGATCCCGATAATGGAATGTAGGCACATAAACTACAAGTACCTACTCATAGGAAACACATACGAATGTATGAATTATTCGCAGTGCGCCCTATTTTTCTTTGAGAGCCAATGACGAACCGCGCCGCGAATTCAAATCTAACAAATGTTACTTATTTTCCGTTGGCAGTGGTGGCTACACTTAAGGTAAGTCCAACATTGAAACATATGCGGTGGATATAAACTTGCAGACACTAATTCAATTGTGAAAGAACGTAACAAATTATCAACGTAACAAATCATAGAATAGCATTTCTATGATGAGCTCAGCTCTTTTATCGGTGGAGCCACTATCTGAACGTAAATTTCACATTTGTGTTTTTGATTAGATTTCATGACTTTTTAATAAGTTTATGTAGGTGTATAATAATTGTTTAAATATCAAAATGCACACCCAGGGCCATGAATAAATGTACTTACTATTATAACTTGCAAATTGATACTTGCATTTTGACATACTGCATCACCCACATACATCTTACCTATATTTTAATTTTATTTTTGTTATTTTTCTTTTTTTTATCAACTGTGTTTCATGTTTTTTGTTTTCCTGTGTACTGTATAATTTTTGTATTTTGTATGTGTGTGTTTGAAGTTGTTAATAAAGGATTTGTCTATCTATGTATCTATGATACAATTAGAAACGCGCGATTGCGTCGCCAGTCCCTTTCCGAACTTGGCTGGACGCTCTAGTGCGCGTCTCAATAAATAACACGTTAGAGTATGATGTCAAAAGCCTGGAGCGTCCAGAAATGACATCATTATAAATATATGTAGATCCCTATCCCAATATAATCGAATACACGACCCTTCATATCCTTGCCCGCCTATCCCCCTTTTCAATACATCTCAAATAGCAATTTTCATATTTATTTTACGCGCAAATAAGATGGACGGAAACTATCCGAAAGGGCCGAAAGTGCCTTACTTTAAAGGGTGAACTCAGAAATCACAATATTGAACCCGAATTAGCCTAATGCTAAAAATCATAACGAAAAAGATACACGGCCTTAGTATTTATTGTATGTAATCTGTGGAGCCCTGGAGACTTGCATTTTCAGGTTTTAGTTAGCCCTACAGGTCTGAAGGTCTATCGACAGTAAATAATAAAAGGTTTAACATAGTAAATAACCTTTTTATTAATAGTTATTTTAAGCATAGTGTTTGAAATAACTATTAAAAAGCTGTGACAACAAATTATTAAATAATTATCGAAGTAGTTTTTTTTTTAAAGTAGCTTACGCTCATAATTTATTTTTAATTACTTACGAACAAAAATTCAGCCTTCTTCGAATAAACGTACAAACTACTTTTGACGCTGACCGAGCGATACACAAAGAATAACGGCTCATGGCAGACTTCGTTATTTTAAAAACTTTCCGGTCGGCTACTTGTCTTACACAATGTTTCTGTTTGTTCCGAATGTTGAATAACTACAAAGAGCTTTGGGAATAATAAGCCTGAAAACATATTAAACTTTGCCGTATCTGCGAGCTAAGTTGAAGTTTGAGTGGGCAGGCATTTAAGAATTGCTTTTAAATGGCTAGGGTAGCTTCTTATAAAGTAGAATGGACTGGGCAGATGTCTGGAGATTATTTTAAAAAGCTTTCTAACACAAGTTTTGATCATTGATCATATCATAGAAAAACTTTAATTGCTTTAGAAAATTTAATCTTTTAAATTATTCTTCAATATGGGGGAAATATTGAAAGCGCTTTACCTTATCATTCATATAGGTAGGTAGCATGTTTTAGATTCATACTATTGTTAATATTGATATGCATTTAAATGTAGTTGAATTGTTTATTAAACTTATATATTTCAATAAATGTTTTACCGGAGCAAAGCTAACCCAGCAAGCTACCCATCAAATACCTCTTATTCTCCACGACATACCATTTCGTTTCCATGGTAAAGAAAGGAATAATTAACTACTGTTCGCGTTCATTGGTAAAATTCACTGCACTTCTCCATTGGCGCAACACCGGCGCCCACGAAATTTCGTGTGCGTTGTCCAAAAAAACCGTTGACGACAACGTTTCCCAAAATTAGATTTCTATCTGGAACACGGAGCCGATGATCGGAACGAATGGAATTGAATTCGGTGCTGGGGAATGTGCCGGCATGTACTGGCGAAGGTGCGAGCTGCCCTATATCTCTGCCAACTACTGGTTGATGGATTGTGAACCTTGTTGTGATGATGTTTGGGTTGTTATAATAGTGATATCAAATACTACTGCCTACGTTCTGGTTACTTCTACAAACTTTGTGGCTTTCATTGTGAACCGATTATGTCGTGAACAATTGTGTATGGAATGAAACTTCTGTAAGTTAGTCGAACTTCTTGCGTGGCTGTGGCGCTACCACGGAAATACAGATTCCACGCTACCGGACCAACTAAACCGCAGTTGGAACTATCCCAAAACCTGCCGGTATTGTGTTCTTTTAATCGTCCATTAAGACCTAGATGTTCTACTTTAGCAATTAGTTGGTCTTACACTTGGCAAGGTCTGCCCGATTCGAAGCATTAAAGGAATAATGGTTAAGAGATACCCTGCGGTTAAAAAGTTATGGTCAGCGTTGTTAAAGCCAAAAGCAGTGTAAAGAACAAACGGAAACGAAACGTCCAATTCTTTTTTCCTTTCTGGTGTCGTTTCTTGACTTTACGTTGTACCCACATAAAGAACTCCTTTGTTCATGCCATTCCTTATTATCCTCATCCTTTTACAGAACTGGCTACATATCTTACCCAATGGACGGCCATGTAATCTATCCCATTGAAATAGCTCATGAGAGAATGGACGAATATTAAATTCAATTCTTAGAAATAGGTTTATCTATTTCTAGAAGCGGAGTTTCGCAGTAGTTTGTTGCACCTTGGGCCCAGTCCAGCTGGGAATATCCGAATACTGAAACACATTTGTTACATTTCCGGTCGCATTATAGACAGTCTGAATTTACTTCGACATGTGTGCCTATGAATTTTAAATGGCGCATGTGAATAGATGAACGACGTGTTTCGAGCGCGATATAAATCAAAGGTCTGATGGAATTCAAAATGGAAACTTCCATACACCGAACAAAGGATGTGGTTAGTGTTTCGTGTGAAATACGTATTTAATTTTAAGGAAGAGAATGCCGTTCTAATTAATAATATCGGCAAATGTTTTATGGGTTTCATTGATTATTATTTCGTAAGGTCACAAGACCGAAAACGGAGACGTCGATAGTCGTATAAACAGTAAGTTATATTCGCCTTCAGATCGAAAAATCCCCAACCTCCGATGGGACAAGAGCAAAAACATCCCCAACAAGCCCGATAAGATCTAATTTATTTCGGACATAAGAACGTCTCTTATGGCTCGCCTAACTTAGACAAGTCGTTAACGGAAAGAAAAAACTATCTCGAAACTTTAATTCCTCACATAAAGCGTTTTTGATGCGAAAATAATAGTTATCACTTAGTTTTTTATCGCCCTTCAATCGGGGACGTCGTATTAGTTGATAGCTTCATAAGTGTACTCAAGTCTTTGCAACCGTGACCTTATGAAAACTATTTAAGGGAACGCTTAGATAACACATGGAGTGGCGGCTGTATAAATCTTTGAACACGCGAGTAGGTAAGCAAACCTGCTGGTGTGAGCAAACACTCGATGGTGCTGTCATTGTGAAGTGTCTACACTGTTCCGAGATGCTCTGAACCGCTGTTTGACGTGCTCCGCCAAATCGACCTAGGAGTGCTCTTAGTGTTGTTGTAGGCTACGTGTACACCAACGCGCTTCACCATTATCGCGTGGGGAACTGAATTATTCACACTTACATTTTATTCTACCTTGTTCAGCTGTTCTGTGCTTTTTACACGCGTTTATCAGTCGCAAGGCTTTAGGTACTGTATCTAATCTGCGACGGAAAATTACATTTTGGCCCAGCCCAACATATAGGATAGGTGGGGGTAGAAATAAGAGGTGATTGTGATACAGAAAATATAGGAGGATTTAGCGTATAATTTAGTGAACTGTAAACAAAAAATTCTCCGTTTTTCTGACCATATTTCTCTTAACATTTTTGGCACCTACTCTTCGATAATCTTACACCGTTCGGCAGGGACCCGAACCAAGTCTCGCTTCCTGCACCTCTCATCTAACCTCTTCTAACCTATTTACTTATTAATTCAGATTACAAACAGAGATAACCTTGGCTAACAATATACAATTAGCCTGCCTGGCCAAAAACGTGATAGGTTATCTGCACATTGCACGTGCCTCGTAGTAATGCGATAGGGCGCTCGCTCGTGGCGTAGTTTAGCTGGTTATTTCTAAGTCCAGTTGAGGTCTGGTCAGCCCCATTGGGACAATCTAGCAATACCGATGAGAATGCGTTTATTGAGCACTGTTTCATTGGAATTAAATTGCCAACCTGTTGGGGTTGTAGTTTTCTTCGTGCAAATTTTATTTAGGTGTTAGGGAAACTTAGGTTCGATTACCTTTCTTTTTAATTGTAATCTAAAAATAGGTTTTGTTTTTTGCGAATGGGCTAATGGGGTCACTGTAATAGGTACTCGTTTGAGGACGCATCCAAAGGAACACCTGAAAAAAAAAATTGCACCACTACCATAGTTGCTACGCGACCGTTTCTTCTACCACATAACAAAGTAAGATGAACACGGCTTCACGGTAACAAAATATACCTACACTGAATTTTATTTTTGCACGATTGTTATCGAACTTCGCCGCCGCATAGTGACAAACGGAAACCCTATCCAACAACGACAGAAAACAAGTGCTCTACATAGTCGCTACTCAGTTACGGTTGTTATTGAATGATTGAGGTTGTTTTGATAAGTTTGAGATGAGTTCTACAGAATCATTCTCGCCAATAAGATTTTATTGTGCCGTTTATCCTGTTAGTTCCAAACGAAGTGGAAAAATAGATCTGCTTGTAAATGCCAGACGTTCTTGATAAAGGTCGTGCAAAAACAGTGAAGTTTAATGTTTTAATTATGCATTAGACTTCACTGTAGGTAGGAAGGTACCGATTTAGATATAATAGACTTTTTATTATGTCTGTGAGTCAAAAGAGTAAGATTTTTCACTTTGTTAGAGCACCGAGTTAAAGTGTTTTGCCTGCATTTTTCTAGCATGTCTTACAGTGTTGTTTTGAACTTACAGTTTGGTTAACTCATGAAATTTTTATCATGAAATTGTATTGAGATACAGCTTCGGATATAAGATGATATGTTGCAACACGGTTTAAGATGCTGTAATCAACCCTCCGCTTAGCCGAAGCGAGTTTTACGATAAAATAAACCCATCTCAATATTACAGTCCCATATATTCTCGAACACTATAAATGAGGACCATAAAAAGCGAACGCCAAATTGCAAAAACAAACTTCAATTTTCCCTCTTTATATGATTATAGGCACTTATTCGGTTAGATCACACGAGGCACTCGTAAAGGTATTAATGCTTGGCCCAAGTTTCGAGGGGGAGGTTATTATTGTTATTCGTGTTATTGACTATTCCCCGATCCCGATCGGAGTATAAAGGGTGTAAAATTGATTAGCCTATTCCGATTTCAGAATGTTTTAAAGCCAAGTGTTATTCGTTCCATGATTATGGTTTTGTAATAATAATTAATGACTATTTTAATATGTCATATTAGAAGCAGTCTTCGCGTCTTCTAAAAACTACCCCTGCCTTGCCATTGTTGCCTTAAGATCAATCGACTTTCTATACTAACTTAACACTTTCAAGGCCTACAACGCACATGGTCCCACAAAGCGGGCCGGCGCCGAGGGTGGGCAGTGAATGCATTAAGGCATACTGGTACAGTTAGCGTCACGTACTAGTCACCGATGGCTCTCGGCGGGTCCCACTTCTCGTTCGTGGTATAAATATACAGATATATCGATAATACATAGATCTGGATGTTCCTTGTTTTTTTTGATAGTCCAGAACCGATACTTCCACGTAGTGAAACTATTTAGTCCAATTGGTTTGACCACGAGGAATTATGTTACCTTGTGGTCAAACAGATGATCCTCCATGTATCAAGTCAATTTAAAAATATGTACAGTCAATCATACGTGTTGCCATATGCTTGACATATTTTAAATCCTTTATTTGATTATACGGTGTTCGAGTGGCCATCCCGTACCGGAAGGCGCAACGTAAGCAGACGACGTTAGGCCGATTATATGTCAAGGTCGCGGAAAACCTCCATAAGCACTTGCTTACCGCGGTTAAGCAAAGGTCATTTTCGCTATTTTCGAAGGAGTTTATCCCCAACCGTGAAAAGTACATGTAATGGAGTGATTGTAGTCTCGCACGAGTTGCCCAGGTGTTAAAACTCATTTTGCTTTCTGTTTGCATACATGCTATTCTAGCCAACATTTTAATTTTTATTTATGTTATTTTATTTGGTACACAAAACACACGACAAGCAATAATAGAATAACACAAAAAAATTCAATATGATCTGGCTTTATTGTGTCGTTTGTTTATTTTACCGTTACGCTGTATACTCACCGATCCCGTCCATCCAAAGGTTGTCTGAAAGAGATCGCTTCAAGCGATAAGACCGTCGATTGTGCAACATTAGATTTAATTAGTATTTAATATTTAAAATATTCAAAAATAAGGTGCATTAAAGAATAAATCTATCTACGAGTATCTCATCTGACTACGCGTCTATAGATATTTGAAGATTTACTATATAGACTTAGTGCGATCGTTTGCATACGCTTACAAGATGATCCCATCTCTCACCCCATAAGTTTGAAGATGGGGCGCGGCAAGTGTCAACCCATTTACTATCTCATGGAAGTACACACTTCGTACGCGTGCGAAAATAAAGTATGTTTTCATAGGACTGAACGAATTTTCTGCGAGAGGAATCGCGTGTGTAAACTAGTTTTCCGTAGTTACCAGTTTGTACAATGTTAGGAGTGCCTCGATACTCAATAGGCTACTTGTGGATTGGCGGTAAGAATGTTTTTTTGACCGCGTTATTTGCTGAGGGCCTTTCAGCTGAGTGGTTGTGACTTTGAGTGGATTTTCTTTTTTATGGCCGGGGAAATGTAACAGTTAACGGCCGTGTAGTAAAGTCGTGTGGTATTGAAAAATATATATCTAACACTTGAATATAATTCACTAACGGAATGATTCAATACAGAATTAATCATTAGACGAAAGCAGACGTTTTAGAATGTATAGAATTTTATAATACTTCCATTATTCTAAGTATTTATTTCCTGTTTTGTGTGTTAAGTGTTTTCTATCTATTGATAAATAACATTATATTTTATATAACTATATACATATTTATTGTGACTATAAATTTTAATTATATTTATTCAGAATAAATCTTATTTACAATTGAAACAATTGAGCTAGATGCAGACTGTTGCAAACAATCTACAGGTAGCTCAACATATCGATTTCAATACCAGTCGGAAGCGTCCCCATGACGCGTGCAGCATTGCCCCGCTGTATGACAATGCTGATGCGTTGCGCCAGATACTCACCAGCTCTCGGGTCACGCGTCGCTTCGACCAGACGCTCAGTTATATTTATTCAAAACTCGGAGAGTCTCGGTACTCGATGGATGGGTCTCGACTCAAGGGGAGTGCATTTGCTCCCCTTGGAGTCGAGACCCTAAGCTCTGTCGAGACCTGCATATTTGCGCCTCTTGAGATCTTCTGCCAAATCTGCCACCGCACTAACCCTCACGGATGTCGTTGGAAGATTAGAAGACGCCTCTGTCTTAATTAAATTATGCCAAATATAATATAACTCCTAAATCCTTACCAATCATCCGGTTGTTAAATAAACACATAGGCTACAATTTATAAAGATATATTGAATATTATCTACCTGGGCGGTGTATGCGTTAACAACCTGAGCTACGCGGATGATATGGTGCTTCTTAGCCCCTCAATCAAAGGTATACAGAAACTGCTTTTAGTCTGCGAGAAATATGCAATTTCTCATGGGCTAAAATATAATGTTACCAAAACTGAGATGATGGTGTTCAGGTCGGGACGAGGTCCAGATAGGGTACCGGATGTCCATATAAATGGAGCCACTATTAAAGTGGTTAATCGATTTAAGTACTTGGGGCATTGGTTAACAGAGACGCTTAGAGACGATGATGACATTGAGCGTGAACGGAGAGCCCTCGCCGTGCGAAGCAACATGCTCGCGCGCCGCTTCTCGAAATGCAGTACCGAAGTCAAAAACACCTTGTTCAATGCATATTGTCTGGGTATGTACACATGCCAACTATGGACTAATTTTACCAGAAAGGCTTTCAATACCATAAGAGTCCAGTACAATGATGCCTACCGGACTCTTATGAGGTTACCGAGGTACTGCAGCGCGTCGGGCATGTTCTCCGAGGCAGGAGTTCCGGACTTCTTTGCCATCATCCGATCTCGAGTGGCGTCATTCTGGAGTAGGCTGAGTCGCTCAGGTAATAGTATACTTAGGGCTATCTCTGACACGGTATACAATAATCCAATTTTCCAGCATTGGATATCCGTCCACTTGGGCGGTAACAAGAAGTGACGACCCTGTAGCATTCTGCTCAGGGTAACTAGTTACAGCCTGTATTTAAAATATTCTGTGTTTTTATTTAATTTTTTGTGTATTTTTGTTTTAATTTATTCTCTATGATATGGGTCCTTAATTTTGTATTATGTGCCTGAAATAAACGATTATTATTATTATTATTATGTCTCTCATTTACATTGATCTCGGGCCATAAAGTGACCCGGTCCTTTGGAAGGCTTGCGTGGGGCCGAAGCCAACAGCACAGAGGCCCTTTGAGAAGTTAATCTAAAGGCGATGGCTACACATAGCGGGTATCATCCTCGGGTGCACAATATGATACACCCAAAGATGGTCCGCCAGGTGTAGAGACTATTGCAAAGAAAAATGAAAGAAATAAAACCAGGATATTGTGATGGATGGATGGACTGGGTAATCGGGCTATAAGGGAGATTGCGGACGTCTGCCATAAACAAGTCAATCGTAATGTTAAGAAGAGTGGCAGACGGTGGCTTGCCGAATGCTGGATGGGTTCCTTAAAAAGCCGGAGTAAATTACCGGAGAGGAACAACATCGGTGCAAACGACTGAGGGGTGTCGAGAGGTGCGGCCCCGATTTCACCATCACGAAGACTGCTTGTGAGCGGGTTTCCTCGCTATTGCGCCATTAGACACTTCCACCCCCCGAGTCTACATCCTAAGATGCATCTCTCGCGACTCCACTCAGACCGGCCAATGAAGGCAAGCAAGAGGTGGGGATCTGGTTCTCTTGGGGTGCCACTCCGCAAGCGGAGACGAGAACCAGGAACTTCCCCGGGAGCACTCGGTACCCGTGGTGTCGCTACTTACCAACAGCTCGCCACAAGCTGCCCTGCGGGTTTTATTATTATTATTATTATCCAAAATATCTATCACCACGCGGGTGAAACCGCGGGGCGCAGCTAGTAAATACAATAAACCTCAAAGGTGAATTTCCTTTGTGGTTTATTCTACGAAAACGTTGTTTACTCAAAATTTTTTCAAATTTTCTCCGAATTTACTGTAATCGCTCCTCTCTAGCTATAAATTACGTGAGATATTATTAAAACATCAAAGTATTTTTTGTAATACTATAAACCATTATCATTTTCAGTTTTCGGAAAATATCAAAAATGTTTTAATTTTTCACTGAAATTATATTTTCATACGTAAATTTTGTAGCTCTTTATCCAACCATATATATAAGTATGTTATACCATAGGTTTATTTATTTATTTAATTTTTTTTGCAAGGTACAAAGGGTGGGCTTTGTGCCGAGGCATTTTCTACGTACAATACATTACAAATTCGCTGTATTGCACATCAAGACATAGAAAAAAAACAGTAAAGAACAAACAAACAAAGATGCAGATGTACAATGGGCGGCCTTATCGCTAAGATCAATTTATTCCAGGCAAACTTTAGATAGACTTGTAGCTATTATATAGGTATAGACGGTGGCGTATTATAGAATAATGTATATAATACTATACATAATGTATATAAATAAATACTTGTATATACATACGTTAATGTAAACCTGTGTACCTCGGTAGGTACACATTATAGGTATTAATTACCTATATGTAGGTATTTTTATTCGGTACCAAAAATACATGTTTTTACAGAGGGTTGGCGAGCTAACATTGGTTTTATAAATAAAGATAACTATAACTAGGTTTATAGTTATTACTAAAACATACTCGTAATGCAAACACACATAAAGTTTTATCGATGTTCGAAATAGCCTAGCTCGATAATAACTCGATCGCGAGCAACAAGCTGGAAATGACTTTACGCGTACAGATTATCATATTATGTGCTTTTCATTAGGAATCTAGCTTTATGTATACTGTATATACGACTTTCATTACGTACATACATGCTATACACGTTCAGTATTCGATGACCTCAGTGGCGCGGTGGTCGAAGCTACGCCTTGACATACACCGGCCGATTTTGTCATCATTCTTGGCAGGCAGATTGATAATGGCAGTAGAGGTATTAAAAATAAACCGAATAAAGCTTCCCCTGGTAGATGCTCTTAGTTGGCTCTTACGACATTCACTAGCTGAGTTGGAGGTGGATTCTAACGACGCAACCATCAACCATTAGGATCATATTGTCATTATTCGAGTATTAGTAAAGATTTATTTAAAAGTCTCTCTATTGTTTCGGGTGTACCATTAGTTCAATCAGTAATAGAAAACAAAGTGGATTCCCTGGTAATTAATTACAGCGCTCAGTACTCCCGTGTTTGCTCTCGATAGCATCTATTGCATGTTGCGGTCGGTCAATAAAGTTGTTTGTGCTGTTACCACAGCAGCGGGATATATAGTATAATGAGTTTTTTTGGATTTAGATAGGTATTTTCCTATTGGATATTATATTTCCTATTATAGAATAATCGAATGGCACCCTAATTATATTTGTCTCAGGATTCTTCCAAACTATATTTAGTTTGAAGAATCCTGAGAGAAATATAATAAGGGTGCCATTCGATTATTCTACTAAAATAATATATGTAATGTTTGTTTCTTTTTCAAGAAAAAACTACTGAACAAATCGGCATACAGGTAGTTCCAGGCCCGAAATAAAACAGAGGCTATCTCTAGCTTTTCAGCCCATGAATCAGTTTCATGGGAGGGAAATAACCTTAAAACGTTAGACTTATAATTTTTCGGGTTCATATATAGCTTTTGACGACCATTGTGGCGCGGTGGGCGAAGGTCCGCCTGTGACGCAGGAGGTTGCGGGTTCGATTCCCGCCTCGGAACAATTGTGTGTACGATCTGCAGATATTTGTTCCGGGTGTTCTGGTTGTTTTCTATGTATAATAAAAAATATCTATCTATGTAATGTATTGTATTATGTATATCAGTTATCTAGTACCCATAACACAAGCTCTGCTTACCATGGGGCTAGATAATGCTGTGTGAATTGTCCAGCTTTATTTATTTATTTTATTTATTTATTTATGACACTCAAAAATAACGTGGCTTTCTATTGGTGAAAGAATATTTAAAATCGTTTCAGTAGATCCAGAGATTACCCCCTACAACCTCACAAACTTCAAACTTTACCTCTTTATAATATTAGAATGGATAACATTACCATTCAATACTGCACCATATTTATATTTAGTTTCGCAGAAAACGAGTGTGTTTCATAGCCGAGGGGCGGACGCTCACGCATCCATCACTAGTAATGATCTCATCGATTATTGTAATTGAATACCGTGTTTTCATAGATCCCAAATCACATTAATCTAATACATTTGTTCCTATTGTATTGTTATTGGTCGGAATGATTAAATCGTACGGCGTTATTTATTATTAAGCTCCTATCATCATTAGTTGACGATTGCCTCTCATATCTAATGGAATTTCATCATGACAGCTTTAGGTCTAATTTCACCGTTGCAATTTAACGCGTTCAATATAAGATAAACTCAGTTTAGCGCTTAAGACGAGTTCAGTTAATTTCACCGAGATAAAGTTGATCCGGTTCAAGTGCTATACCAAGTTCATGAGCTGTCACGTCACACAAAAACAACAGCTGAACCTAGTTAAACAGCTGAACTTAGTTTTATTGATATAATTATATCAACAAAACTAAGTTTAATAAAAATAAACTGTCATCTGGAACTCTATTTCTAAGCCACTGAATCATCACCTCTTCGATTCTTAAATAATACAAGTTAATTGTTTAGATGTCTTTAATGAAATAAACCCCAGCGTTAAATAATAAAAACAGCAAGGTTTTATTTTGCACAAAAACAGTGTGAAAATAAGCGAATGCTCACAGAGCAATGAAGGAGTCGTTGTAGACTTAATTTTTACTTATGACTGCCGACTGCAAGCACTGCAGTTATAGCGATACACTTGCCAGGCTTATTAAATTATATGAGGATCTAAAGTGTTGGGAGATTGAAAAATACGACTGTCTTCGTCGGAGAAACTTTAGGTCCCTTCTTAGGTTCAAATTGGAAATGATTAGCCTTTATTTTGTAAAACCCTTCGTGTTATAATATCAGTGTTCACTAAAAAGTGGATGATAGGCGGCCTAGAATAAATTGAAATTACATTACAAACCCTTTGCGTCGAAACATTGTATTCGTCTCCAAGGTGATTTTTGGCAGTGCTACTCGCTGACACAATAGCCATTATGTAGCATTACGAGTACCTCTTCACAATCGCATTATCCACCTATCGCATTATGTTCGACGTTACTGACAAGACGCTCCGGCGGGCGGGCGGCGCCCCATTCACCGTCATAATGTAATATTCCTTAGAAAAGGCGCGTGACAGGTGTGCGAGGCACACTCCAAATCTCGCTATGAAAAATGCGCTGCTCGGCGGAATTACATAATGCAAGAATGTGTCAACGCGTATAGTCGACATCACAGTTTTCAGATTCTTTGTGTTCGTAATAAGAGCGGTACGCCAGATGCTCCTTAAATTACATATTTCATACTAGGGAGGGGGTGACTGTTTATTATGTCATCTCCCTACGCTATGCCTCTATGCCGGTAAATATGATTTTCATTGTACGTAATAAAGTCATAATAAAGGCCCGGCGCGGGACGGAAGGAAACCTCGACCTTTCCTGTGGGCCTCGGACCGAATATTGCCCAGAGTGGGGCGGTTAAAGCACTGAACAATAATAAAATATGTTTATTGAATGTATATTTTTATGTCTGGATCGTGTGCCGACTTTCAAAGAGCGCTTAAATGTCTTAGAAGCGCCACCCACGCCCTGATAACTAATTTGAAAGTCAGTCGTTTAATATCAAAGTCAATTTCACTGCAGTAGAACTGCCTCAGGTATAATACTTCAGTAGCAATTTCATTTATCAGATTAAACGTCAAAACAATTGAGAGGTCTCGACAGTTGGCTATCAATTGAGGACGGTGAGTAGTGGATTGGATTAGCCATGGATGGCCTGGTCTGACCCCTCTTACAACCCTCTGTACCTACCTGATCTTAGTAGCCGCAATACGTTATGCTGAAAAGCCTCCATTTATAACTTGCTCCCGGGACTGGAGAGGTGTTCATGTTTACAGAAAATTCTTCTAAACATTATTTAAATTTAATATTCATTGAACGAAAATTTGAATTTGGAAATATAAAGTAAGTATGTATTATTCATGAACATAATTTTAATTTATACCCATTTTCCTAAAACTGATTTGCCTATTTTGGTTTTATGACCTTCTTTCACAGAAATACTTTTTAATTTGCCTCATGGTTTATGAAACTGTTCACTGTGATTAATTATTGTAAATAATTAAGCAGTCGTAGTATTTTAAAAGCTATTAATGTAGTTGTGAACTATCAGGTGTTGCTTTGCTTTTAATATCCATGTAGGACCTACTCGCTAATACAAACACGCAACTTTAGTTACTTTTGTTTAACAATGAATATTGTAGGCGAGGGAAAACGGAAAACGGTGTTTTAGTATTTAATAAATTCATGATCTTTTAAATTAATTTTAATTTTGTTAGGACGTTTGAAAATTTCTGTCCAATGTTAGCCGACGAAATAAAATTCTTCAGGGTCACGATCCTTGAGAGCGATTACGTGTCTCCATAGGGATCGATAAGCACTGATTTTGTGTCTGGTGTCGAAAATGTCGCCGGTTCTTACCGAAATGTATCGACATCATGGACAAAATCGGTGCCTATAGAGAACCGTATAAGCGCGCCTAGCTCAACAAGTAAGGATTTTTTATAAATAAAACGGCTTTTATTAATTGAAAAAACAATGGCTAATTAAAACGAATTTAAATTTTAGTTGCGTATTCGGGCGGGGGTAAGCCTTCTAAGAATTAACTAAGCCAGCCGTGTTCGGAAAACAATAACTGAAGAAAGTATCTGAAGGAAATATTAAAAAATCCTGCTTATTATCCTCCCTTGGTTGGTGTGCTGAGACCTACCTTTTATAATGAAACAAGCATTTGCATTCTACGAAAACATTAGCGTTCACCAAGTTGACATTTTAATACACGATTGTAGCACAAAAGTCGCGTGTTAAAAGTTAATTTGACGTTTCCGTGACAGAATCAATTTGACACGAACACCAGTAAATACTGCTCAGTCGATTGGTAGATGATCTTTAAATTATAATTACTGGCTTACCTAAACTTTCGTGCTATAAACTGTCATAAAATGTTTCATTTTGAAAATCGGTCTGCGTTTGTCACGTTTATGATGTTTCTAATGGCTTTTAATTTAAGTAATTCATAATGCTAAATGTAATGTTATGTTGGGTCTCATATATTTATGCAGAAAAATGGTATTGTTTAGTATGTCTATGTACTAACTTTTTGTTTCAATTCTGCCCATGCCACTCAAACCGTCAGTTTCAGGTTGCACAAAGGCTTCTAACGCACAATTTAATAAAGTAAAAATCATCCTACATCAAATAAAAACGTTTTAATTCAGTAGCGTAATGAAAAAAACTCTCCGGCATTTGACCTCTTTCAAAAGCTGGCATGTAAGCGGGAACGAACCCGTAGCCCGAGGTATCGTACGTAATCAATGTATTGAGAGCCACTACTCATCCGAACCGCCTACGGATCACCTGCCGTTATTTTTAACCGTAGAAAATACCAGCTATTTTTCAGCAAATGTTTACTATTTACACAGAACGCACGGGGCTGATCGAAACGCATATATTGCTGCAGCTTAATGAATATTCAATATTCACTAGCCTGTATCAAACATTGATGCGTTTGCCAGTACTTTACGGATTGTTTCAAGTAACAAGCCTCGTGGGAAGCGCCGCCAAATTTTTCCGATGTGCTATACACGAACAAATTGAATACAGCATAGAGAATCAATCAATTCTGCACGTAAATAAAAATGTAACTTTGTTATTTTTAATCCTCGAGAGTCCGCGTCCGTTTGTTTGTTGTTAGTTTGATTCGGGCTTGCTATTTGTTTTTGAATCGACGTGTGCTGCGACTCTCGTGTGTTGGATTGTTGGTTTCTGTATAAATCAATATTAATGCGGGCCTTTGACACAATGTCGTGTTTTAATGTTATGGTGTTTAAGTAGCGATCTATGCATGCTCGCTTCATTGCGGCGCTAAAATTATTCTTCCAACACGAAAGCGCTAGCATTATAAGTACGAAGCCAGGAGCCTCTTTAAACAACACAAGTCATTATGTTACGTGGAGGGGAATAAGGGAAATTTTCCCTAATTTAATTCCTGGAGACAAGGCTTTTACTTAGGTACCGGCGCAATTTTAGGTCGTTGACATTCGAGAAGGTTATCCGTTGCAATACCCAAAGGTCCGATATTTTGCTTAAAATGTGCTCCCTTGTTTGTGGGGCTTTTAGCTCGTGGGTTTAACTTTAATTTTAGAAATCCTTTTTCTATTTTGCTTGGAACGTGCAGAAGAGAAGCGCTGTAAATGCGATAAATGAACTTAAAATATTCCAGACTGATGGCCTGTGGAATTCATCACAGACTTTAAACGTACAAGCAGGTATTTGTAGCCACCTGGTAAAACAAATCTGCATAAATCTTGCACATTTAAATAATACAGGCGGAGTTACACAAGCGTGACGTCTCGTCAGAAATTCTAACATTGTTAGAATTTCTGAGATAAATAAACAGGTCTAGGTTCCTTGATAGTTGCAAGCGTCTCTTCAATAATAATTATAAATGTTTATTTCGATAACTTATAAATTAAACATACATGGTTTGGAGAACCCTATAAGTAACATTTGCTTGTATAAGAGAACACCGCTCTTACCAGAAATATTAACAGGGTATGTTGGCGCACTTCAGATATTTGGTTTAGTTAAAAGTAATAAATCAATTAGCGAAACTTTATGATATGAACAAAAATTCAACAGCAATTCGTGTAATGTATGGTTTAGAATGAGATACATAGGTTGTCCTGCTCCAATATCACCAGCCTCATAGAGTCGGGTACCAGAGTAGAACACCGATGATTTACGTAGGATCCTGCCTCTCGCCTGCAAGTATACGCCTATTTGTAAAATCACATCCAACCTATGTACTTTAAAAAACGTAGCGATGCATAAATTTAATAATTTGCTCCAAAAGTCCCAGTGCCATAAACATAATAAAGAAATGTTAATCATCACCATCATCAACCTATGTTAGTCCACTGGACATAGGCCTCCCCCAATGAGCGCCACAGCGCCCTGTCTTCAGCAAGAAATGTTATATAACATGTAAATCACAATTTACAATGAATTACCGGAAGAATTGCAATAACTGATTGAGAATATCTTTAGGAAAAAGGTAAGTGGTCTCAGCGATAAGGCCGCCCTTTATACTTCATTTATTCTATTGTTTATTCCTGTATTGTTTTCTGTGGTGATAATAAAGTGTTTTCTATCTATCTAAGTGGATGGCTACTGGAAAAATGTTTTTGTATGTGTACTCACAATAATATGCCCCACAAAACATTTACACGCCTGCGTGCAGGCTAAATACATTTACTAAAATAGTTTTAAGATGTGACATGTATAAACATTTTGTATTATTGCAAATGAATGATTGATTATGATTATGATTGTGGAACACTTAATTGATTACCAACACTGTTAACCGATTAGAGTACCTCTACTAGCAATTTAAATTTGATTTGTATGGTTTGATCCTGCGTTTAACCCATCTACGAAACCGTGTCATAGTAATAATCATCAGAAAAATTGGTTAATTTATATGAAAGGTATGATTTGGATACCGCAAATTATAGCTTCCAAATCACTAAATCTTAAAGTAATACAATCAACTAGTCTATTCGTACAGTAGAGTGCAGAAGCGAAAGATGTGATATTCATTTATTTCATTTCCCGACGGACGGCGAGGCTGTACGGGGAGGAAACAAAGCCATTTCCGTGACACGGCGACAATCGTGGACGGAGTTGACGCGAGACGCGGATAGCGCAAACGGGCGATCCTAATGAAAATATATGTTGGTACATCCGATAGAGGCTCAGGCGTGTGATTTTGTGTCGTGGTTTGTTACAAACATTTTGCGAGTTAAGCTAGTGTATAGCTTCCTAAAAGGGACGAAAACATGAAGAACTAATTCTGATATCTGGCTCAGGTAGCTTACTTTTACAGGGTGTAAAAGTAAGCTACCTGAGCCACCGTACAGTTGAGCTATTTTAGTACTTAGTAGTCAGGCAGATGATATATCTTAGCAATAAATCCTAATTAGTGTGAAGGGCGTATTTGAAGGCATAATCTAATTGAACATAATAGGGTCTGTTAACTTGGAATTTCAATACAATACGCATGAGCTAAATCGAGATTTGTGCGTAGGCTTTGAATTGTGGATCTTCAGTCGGTAACGAGTATGTTACGGCCACAAAGAGTTGATTGAATGAGGCCCTTTTCAGTGAATCATCTTTTGTCAAACTTTATAGGATCGTATTTCTTATGCGCAGCATCTATTATTGTGTTAATTATAATGAACTCGCCGGTCTGTGTTACCTTCATCCCGGCGCACAGGGAGTCGACGACGTCTTAGACGCGCGTCGATTTAGAATACCGACTGGATTTGACATTCGCAATTTATATTGCCTTCCCCACACCGTAGGCGCTTTGTGCGAGTCTTTTTGTGGTATAATTTATCTAATTTGGAACAAAGCGGATAATACGCGGAATTGTTCAACTCAATTCACATTAAAGCTGCTCTTTTTTGTTCAGGGTTTTACAGATTTTTATGGAAATAAAATACCTGATGGACGCATCGGTTGGTAATTCGGAGGGCGCCTGTAAAATTGTTGTGCAGATAAAATTGTTTGTATCGCAAAAACGCTTGCTTAGTAATTCAATTAATACCATACAAAAAAAAACATGAAAATGCATTAAAATAATTTAGTTTTGTCTTAATTATTTAGAAAAAATATAAAAAACCTCGACGAGGATGGGATTCGAACCCACGCGTGCAGAGCACATTGGATTAGCAGTCCAACGCCTTAACCTCTCGGCCACCTCGTCATGCTGTGGCGCGGCGAAATAATATGCCTCTTCCTTTCTATTACTACTTAGCCATAACAAGAACTTGTTTATTTTATTGCTCGGTAGGTATTTGGTTCAATCGACATCATAAAAACAGCTGTTGGTTCTTTACTTTTTTGTTTTGAATTTCCATCGCTAATGTGAATTTTATAAATGGTTTTCAACTTCATTATGTTCTTTAACTTGGGCTTCTTTTATCATGATTTAATTAGTTTCAAGGGTTTTTCAAAAATTGTTTATAATTTTATTTTATTGAAATTATGTATATTTGAAAGTAGGCCCTCAAATTAGATCCTAATTAATTGAAAAAGGGCCCGTATTTTTCTTCTTTTAAGTTTTTTTTTGTTATTTATATCTGAATTCTTTAGGACCCGTCTCTCTTATTCATAACGATAACCTAGCTAGCATATCTATTTAGTTACTTAACTATGGTTCCTAATATAAACATCTCCCAATTACTGAAACAGATCACAAGGAACAGGGAATTCGCGACCAAACAACGTACGGGACATCAATGTCGGTTTACAAATCAGATTTCGGTACCAAAAACGAAATGTCAATATTACTTAGCTCGTGCGAGGCCACCTACTGTCGATCTTGCTTAGCCGCGCCCATATGGGACCGAATGTGACGTTTCGACGAATGTGAATGTCTGTTTGTTTCTATATCGATTACAACAAAGTTTATATCCGGATAATGGTGAAGTTGAAGTTCTCTGAATCTTTGGCCACGGCGGCTAGTTTCAAAGAAGACTAGCCATGTTAGCAGGACATATGAAGGACCTAAAGCGTTAGTTGCTTTCTGAGGCACGGGGGTGTTATACCGCCAACTTCCTGATTCTGGGCTGTTACTGTGAATTTCTCATGCAATAAAAATCCCAATAACAACTTTCAGGATTTGAACCCATGAAATTTTCTGGTACTAAGTTAGTAGATACTTATTATAAATTTCATTATTGATTTTTATACACTTCGAAATATACAAACACTACACACCCACACACTAGGATCAGCATTTTTGCGCAATCCCTAGCACAAGCTCACATCGTAACTTAACTAAACTTTTGCTTACAAACGGGAGCAGCAACAAGGTGATGTTAATATTTTAAGCATTAATTTTAGTTACTAATTAAGCACAAACTACAAAGGCATTACAGTTTCTCCTAGAAGGGTCTAAGCACTTATTAAAACTTAAACTACATCTCAGGGCCGACCCAAGAGCAAATTGTGCTCGAATTAATTCAGCTTAGGGCAAGGTCGCATTGCGAAGAGGCATCCGCTTATGTCGATCGTAGTCACCTTTACTACATCAACGATTTATTCTAATTCCAATCTCATTTTACGAGAGCGAACCGAAGTAGAAATCAAGAATCCGAAAGACAAATAAGTAAACCTGAAATACAGAGCGTTGTAAAGAAAATACTTTGCTTCGATTTTTTCGTAAAGATTGGAGCTAGTTGACTTAAAACCTTTCCACCGGAGATGAGCGTAGATGCGCAGCCTTATAGCCAACAGGATCGTTGAGTTTTATAGCTTACCTGGGACCGTATAATTCTCAGAACCGACACCTTGAACACTAGTGTAAAGGCAGCTTAACGTTAGTATTCGCAATGCGGTCTTCATAGTGGTCGTAACAATAACTAGATATCATTATTATTCGCCGGCGACGGCTCTAGGAAATGAATATTCCGCTCCTAATGGACCGGGTGCTTACTTCTTTCATTAAAACTTACATAATGCGCGAACAGGCTCCCCCACTGAATAATTACTAAGTACCTCTGGAACACAGGTACTGCTGGGTTTCAATGATCTGGATACGTCCGCTTTTCTCCTGCTTTTGAAATTCATATGCATTTTTCCAACAATTATTTTCAGAGCGGATTTTATATTCCTTTACAAGGGTTTAGTATTCTTCTTTGCCCTGGCCTTATGTTCCATTTCTCTTGGGGTCTGCTCTTCTAGTCCTCATGCTGAGCTGGCACAAAAGCGTCCGCCACTCCGGACACATTTGTGTTAGCTCAAGGTTTACACCCATGGAAAAAGTATTATTTGTTGATCATAAAGCTTAATAATTATTGAAATTTACTTTTACAAATATTATGTATCGTTTTAGAAACTAATTAAGGTTAAACAAATCGCTCATCTTTCCGTACAGACATGGAAGTGTAACTAGTGTAACTACTACACTGATGTTCACGAAGATAAATAATATACGGAAAAAGATAACTCTAAAATAATTTCGCGTGCCCGTTCCGACATAGGTGAATTAATCAAATGTTGAAAATTTGTTTTGAAAAGATACACTCAGTATCACATATCATATAAGTTTTTTCTATAATTAATAGCCCATGTGCTAAAAGTCCATTATTATTTTTTTCGTCCACTTTTAGGAATGCGTCATAGTGCATTTGATCCTAGTGCCTCCCCAAGTAACATTTTGGACCTATAACTTAATATATAAAACAAAGGTTTATATCACTAAAAGGTTGAGTAAACGTCGTATAAAGGTTTTTAGCGTACCTACGGGTTCTATAGAAGCGTTTGGTGAAACGTTTTTGCTCTGTACGCTATAGAGCCAAATTATCCTATTACCTGTCGATGTAAAGGTTTACTTCACTATTTTATAGAGCCATTATAGACAGGTATTATAAACGTTTCAAATATGCCAGTACAGAGCAATATTATTCTATAGTAGTGTTTGATTCACCTTTACGTATCTAATTTGCTCTATAAGGTTTCCCTGATTACCGTTTTATATATTGCGTTATAGCAGTGATGAATATCCAACAATAGAACCATTTAGTGACATCGTGGTTCCACAAATCACTGCAATAGTCCATGGTCTTTAGTAGTGTTAAGCACGCCAAAATAGAACATTTTTGCTCTATAGCGGATATTTCATCACCTTTATAGGATAATTTTACTCATGATGGCGCCGGAAATTTTGTCATGAGTACTATAGTTGGCCAATAAGGGTTACGGCGTTACCATTTTGCTCCATAGTACAAAAATGCGGTACCTTTAATATTATATTAATATTTTATTTTATTCAAAACTCAATAAACCAGAGGCGCGTTAAAAATACTAAATAAAAATAGTACTAATCTATCGGTAAAACTTTTGTCGCACGAAAATTTTGCAGTATTGAACGAGTTATTCAATGTCAAAATAAGATAATATAAACTAATCACGTTACAATCCTTGAACTGAAATCACTTTACACAGATAATTTATTTTTTCGACCGTGCCATCTGCCGATGCCGAAAGAAAGATATTTGTGATTGTGATGTATTGGAATTACGGACTCTACTATAGAACAAATTGGTACTTTAATGGTAACACGAACGCTACTACAGTATAAAATGACACTAAAGTAGCGTTACTGTACCCACTATGTTAATATGTAGATTGTCATACGATTACCACTATATCAACTTTATAGAACAAAAATGTCACCGCTAACACTTCTACAGGTCTACTATGTCACTTTTTGGTGATATAATTGCGCCAAATCGGCTTTACTCGACCTTCTTTGGGCCTCTATAGTACCAAAAGTGGTGTTTGAGATACGTTCTATGGACTGCTATAGAACCAGAAATTGTTACTTGGGTCCCTTTCGCATACTATGTTAGGGTGAGATATCATACATTAGGGCTCGCTTACCTACGAGTTCGCTCATTTGACATGTTTACCCTTAAAGTTCGATAATGTACACGCATTATTGAATTCCATCAAACAATCTACTGCCTGTGTATAAATTCATAATTATTACCTACACAAGCAGTAGGTAAGTCAACATGTCAGCCCAAGCTGCCAATTTTCAGCTATTTATCACCATACAATAAATGGTATACTGTTATACAGCTAAATCAACATACGCTCACACATATTCATGCGTACATAAAGTTTGAATAACACTGTTTACACAACGTTGCCAATATTGTTCGAAGTCCCCAACGCACAACCAATCCAAACCGATGAACCAAATCAGAAAACAAATTTTCTATGGCTTCAGAAGTTTTATTAAAAAAGCGACAACATATTCAGAGATTTGTTACGGAATTTTGAAGAAAAAGTTCTTACACTTTATGGGTAAATATGTTTCTGATCCTGGCATAAAAAGAGATATATCTAAATGCGTTAGAAATCTGTTTGCTCAAGTGCCATTTGTTCTATTTATTGCTTGTTTGTTTTACCAGGAGATTTCTTTCTATCTTACGAGTACATTCGGTGTAGGGTTCCATAAAACATGCCATGCGGGGAAATAACGACAGCATTATAGGATCTCTCTCGTCTGTCTTTTTGTATAATTAGAGGGAATATTCCCAAATCTGCAAAATAACATTAAAATTTTTGTTTTATGAAGTCAGGCGGCGAAGATTTTGTAAAGCCTATCCGAATGGAACCGAATGCTGCAATAAGACCCGTTAAGTTGTGGTCTCATTTCGTCCTCGAACATAAATACGCCTTTAAAAATACACAAATCATTGGAAATATTAGAAAACACCCAATAATTCGCACTCATTTTCATAAATCATCACAAATACTAAGATAAACGCTCTTCTGGGGCGGACGAGTTATGCTGAAGTCAGAACCACATTTTTCATTTTTATTTGAATAGCTCTTTACATATTAATATCATTCAGGAAAAGAGCGAATAGGCGAAAATGTTTTTTGCACTCGTTGTGTTGGTAAAAAATATTTTTCTTAAAATGTTATTTGGTACGAGTATTAAGACATGGTTTTAGCATCTTTCTTTAAAAAACTGGCTTGTATAAAATACCGTCTGTGATAGTTTATATGAGTTTCATTTTAGCCTGTAATTAATTAACGCTCCCGTATTACAATGTACAGTGCCGTCTCTCTGGGTTATTCATTAAATAAATTACGAGGACAATGTTAATTTAAATTTTAAGTTATCGGGTTTTTTTTCATGGAAGACGATGCCCTATTTTGTATTCCGTATTTTCCGATAAACACGGTTAACGACTATATATAACGATAACAACGGTTTAACGACTCATGATAAAATCCGCGTTAATTTATTCCAAGTATATATTTTTTATTTCCAAGTGAGGCTATCGCTTTACTGTTTTATTATCTTAAAGTCTATGGTGCTCTTTCGTTTAAGTTTTCCGTTATTAATAAATATATTTTGACGACTGATGTGACGCGGCGGGGGCGAAGGTTCGCCTGCGACGCAGAAGGTGCCGGGTTCGATTCCTGCCTTTAGACAAATGTGTCTAACAAAAAAAGAGTCTAAACAAATTGAGAAGAAGTGCTTTATATAAAAAAATATATCATACGTGACCAAATTTTACTATGCCCAAATTGCCCAATCATCATCTGCATATATTCAATGATGATTATTAATTTTGTTTTTCCTTTTGTTTCAGGTAAGCTGATACAAAGCCAAGTGGCCATGACGTTAACAGCCGAACACTCTGTAATACGGTTATCTACGAATATTCATCGACATATAACCAAATCACTCGAAATATTTGTTATCTCGTCTTGCGCACATGGCGCGGAAATTCCCGGAGCATTCGGAATCATCGATTCCGTTTGTCGTCACGTCTGTCAATGCCCGTTTACAGCAGCATGTCGGCTGATTGGCCTCTCATTTGGGGCGATTGTGTCCCACGAATACATAATTTGCGTTCGCCTCAGTGCGCCGCCATTAAGATAATCTCCAGCCGATCGGCCATGTGGGTCCTCATTGATTACCTGAACGGTTGCTGGCTCTGGTATGATTAAAACGGAGATGCTAGGCTATGCTGCGACGATTTGTGGGACAGCATGGATAACGACTGCATTATGCGGTTTATATTGAGGCTATAATTTGTCCATTCGGAATCTTAGAACAGTTGTTTGCATGGGTGTTCTGGTATGAGCGATATTGTTCGTTACGGGACTATTATTGCTGGAAGCAAGAAAAACATACCTGAACCGAGACGGCACTTAACCTGTGTCTGCTAAATTGCTACAATCTATGGAAATAGCTTTATATTATGCAACTCTTTGGGCATAAACTGACCATATCTCCTCGGCCTTATAGGCTAATGGGTGGTAGGTAGTCCGATTTTGTAACTCAAGTTGCATTTCCAACGTCAGTATTTCCGAATTGGAGCGCATTTGCAAAACAACACACATATTGTGTTGTTTTGCAAATGCGCTCTAATGGAAATCCATGGATCCGACCATGTTCTTCGGCTTCTTTGCGCTTTCTTGGAGGCCTTGATAACATTACCTTTATTACCACCGACTTTCTGCTAACGTTTATTACATACTATGTATTTTATTACAATAATTCTAATATATTTTTATGGGACTGTCTCAGAGACAGATATAAAAAGTTTTTGTATAAAACAAGAAATCAATTTCCAAAATCTCTTTGCATAACAAGTTAGGTTACATCACAACATAGGCAGGCATATACCACCATCATAAATAACACTGCCCCTAAACGAATAATAACCAAGTTTATTCGTATTTTGTTGGCAATTTTCGGCGTTAACTCGAGACCGACAGTTTAACTCAGAACTGTGTATTTCGAACTGGTTCTCTAAATTCTAAAGTATTGTCGCATGCATGCTCGGGCTAAGTTTCGCCAAGTGCCAGCCATTAAAAGTTCATACACACTACGGCTGCGGAGAAAGGCCAATGGCCAAACCGAAATGTCGTGCCTTAATCTGTTTACTGTATTGAGTTTAATATACTTGGTTGCCATATGGTGCCAACCTAGCGCTATTCCTAGAATGTCTTTTGTATGTTCATCTCCGCCAGGCATACAGCTGACGTTGTCTTAATGAAATTATCAATAGGTACACATTATTTTGTATTGAAGATCGAGTATTTATCGCGTATCTTTTGTTTGTGTACCCAATAAATATTTAAATAAAATAATGTATTATTTTAGAATAATTTAACTTTCGTTACACATCTACACATTAATTAACTGAAACCAGCCAATGGAAAGTTCCCTGTATCTCACAAAAATAAAATCCAATCTGGTGTTTAGTAATAATGTTTCCCATTTGCTAACATAAATCTCCGACGGTAAAAAAGAGAACACAAAACTTCCTACTTTGCTCACTTATTTCTCATTTGACCTATTGCTGGTTCACTCCTTAGCTTCGTTTTTATCGTGAATTTGCCTTTCCTCATCGCACAGGTGCAAACTAAAGCAACAAAACGCCCCTAGTATCTACTTTACTGGGAGCACTATTATTCCACGCCCCGGGTTACTAATGCAGATTGCGTTCAGAAGGTCATATCTAAATCACGGGATAGAGCATAACGTCGGCACTTTATCTTAACTCAACACCTGCCCCCTCCCCCTTGAATTATGCCGTACGTATACGTTTATCAGCGGTTCTCCTTTTGTTTACGAATGAGTTTTTCTACCTTCGGACCGCCTCCGTCACACCTGCTCCCCCAGGCTTTTTAGGGTTATGGCACACTGGGAATTTTTGCTGTAATACTAAAGCAACTTTCATTTCCGGCTTTCAAGGCCGGTTGCATTGTCAGCTCTGTATCGCCACGAAACTCTTCGTGTGTTAAAGCCCTTAGGGTTCGTAAACAGAAACATTTATAATTTGTCGCGATGTCTGTCAGCGGCACGCGCGTTGATTTCTGATTTGCTGTTTTGGTTTTAGCCAGTTTCGTTCTGTTATGCAGGTCGGTTTAAAACGTGGTTTTTGATTTTGTGCCTGCGCGGTGTAAGGCTTCGTGGTTTTGGGCTATTGTGCTCCGAATGAATGGCAAGTTTTGTTAGTTTTGTACAATGCATATTTAGGGAATTCTAAAACTCTGTACTCTGTAAAACTGTATCGTTTGTAAATATTTTAGAGTTCTATACAGCGATAATGTCACTTTGAGAAACATACATACACTGAACGAACACGCTCTGAAAATACGACGTATGAAAGTACTATACGAAAAAAATGAAATATGAAGAAGAGATATAATATTTCTTACAGAACCCTTCACTTAGCACGGTCCAACGCACACCAGATAACTTTTATTTATCGCACTCATTTTGTGTATTGAGTTTGTGAGAATTGAAGGAAATAGTATACGCGTTTTTCGGCAAGTTATCGTGCTTAATGTTGCGATATTTTTTACTTTCGAATAACTTTGGGGTGTGAAAATGTGATCGTAATCACGTACTGGAAAAACATGCAGAGAAAACTTTACATTCAAAAACAATCAGTTACTATCACTGGGTTTTTTCTATGATATTTCAAAGGATAAATGTGTTTTATAGTAAGGACCTTTTTCCAGTTTTCCCAGTCTCAAAAATACGAGAAATTAAAAATAAAACTGCGTTCAAACTGTTCAAAGAAGAGAGATAGTACACAGTCAAGTAGTGACCATTATCAATCGACGGACAATAGACACTGGCGCTTACCAAGATCGTCCCTATGATGAGCATTAGGCGTATCTCGAATCCAACAATGAGCTTACTTAACCCACGCTTTAGTTGAGCCCAAGTCGATCCACTTCCCCATCGTCATCACATTTATGCCCTACCAAAACGGTCCTACGAGCTGGACCTTCACTAAACATTATCTGGCTCAAAGGACCATCTATACCCCGGTAAGTACAATAATGCGCAATACATTTGGCTACGTCTCTGAGATGGGGCTTTTGGGGGTGATGTTTTTATTATAAACACGTGTCGGGTGGAAATATTTGCGGGTGTTAAGGTAATGTGCTCCGCTGATGTACGCATGTCGTTTGCGTTTGAATTGTCTTATTAGAGTTACGGTGGCGTCTCGCCCGTTGTTTATTCATGTTTTTGTTGTTTGCACTTTGTAGTTTCACTCTGTTTTTACTGGCGAGTGTTTTTCTCCGTCGACGGATTTTTACCGACTCGTAAAATGTCAAGCGAAGGTTTGCTTTATATTTTTAGTGTTATATCATTGCTAATAACGTTACCAACCTGAAAGAGCCACGCATATTTTTGTTCTTGTTATTTTGTCTTTTCGTATTTGTTTTTATAATATTAAAAGTTTGATACGGTCTTAGATTTTAAACGACTCTATTCTTCAAACAACTTTACCTTTAGATACGGTTCGTAATCAGGTGATTTGGCAAAGGACCGAAGTTATCGCTTGGAATATAAACTCAATGGGGTGGCAGAGACTTGATTATGGCTCAAAGGATGACAACGTTGAAGTAAACTTTTTGAAGGAACCATTTTGTTTATGATAACCGCTTACGGTTTAACTATGTCGTGAAAATGATGGGATATAGCCGTAATTTTGGTACTATCGGTAGAAGAAAATATTTTGTCTTACGAAGTTCACCATTTTGCTTTCGAATTATTACTTATATAGCCAACCAACCAAACTAGTAGAAAAAAATAAAGAAAGAGAAATTAACTGAAAGCCTCAATGCAGGTTTTTTTTAACCGGTGGTGGTGAAAAGATGCAGGTTTCTTGCAGGGTAAGTAAACAGCTGGTGAACCAATATAAATGCATAGATCTACAATCGATATTTAAGACTTCATCATTCCTACCGCTGGAGTTTGGAAATCGCTCCCAGCTGCTGTTCATCCATTCAATTAAAACATGGATCTCTTCAAGACAAAAGTGAATAGAAATCTTGTAGACCTTGGTGCTACATCATCGGCCACATCGTCACCATCCATTCCATCATATGAGATTGTGGTCAAACAATCATCATCATCATCATCATCAGCCTATAGCAGTCCACTGCTGGACATAGGCCTCCCCCAAAGAGCGCCATAGCGCCCTGTCTTCAGCTTGCCGCATCCAGCATCTACCTGCAGTCTTTCGCAGGTCGTCATCCCACCTGGTCGGAGGGCGTCCTACACTACGTTTACCGAGTCGTGGTCTCCACTCAAGAACACGTTTGCCCCATCGGCCGTCGGTTCTTCGCGAGATATGGCCGGCCCACTGCCACTTCAGCTTGCTAATTCTTTGAGCTATGTCGATAACCTTGGTTCTCTGTCGGATGTATTCGTTACGAATCCTATCCTTCAGAGAAACTCCGAGCATAGCTCTTTCCATAGCTCGCTGAGCGACTTTGAACTGGTGGACCAGCCCTATCGTGAGTGTCCACGTCTCAGCTCCGTAGGTCATAACGGGTAGGACGCACTGATTGAAAACTTTCGTTTTCAAGCATTGCGGTATGGATGACGTGAAGACTTGACGTAGTTTCCCAAACGCTGCCCAGCCCAGCTGGATCCTCCTTTTGGCCTCCTTCTCGAAACTGTTTTTACCCAACTGCAGAATCTGCCCAAGGTAAGTGTACTCGGAAACAGTTTCGAGAAGGTGACCATGTACGACCACCGGCCTTGGATCAATGTGACCATTGATCATGACTTTGGTTTTATCCAAATTCATGCCAAGACCGATACATCGGGAGGCTGAAGCTAGGCCGTCCAGCATCTGGTTCAGTTCCTCAAGCGACTCCGCCATTAAGACTATGTCATCAGCGAATCGCAGGTGTGAGATGTACTCGCCGTTTATATTAATGCCCTTTCCTTTCCAGTCCAGCAACCTAAACATATCTTCCAATGCGCACGTGAACAGTTTCGGGGATATGACATCCCCCTGCCTCACTCCTCTGCGCAATTGGATGGGTTTAGACTGCTGACCCTGTACTTGGACACTCATGGTGGCGGCCTCGTAGAGACAACTCAGCACCTGGATATAACGATAGTCTACTTGGCATCGCTGTAAGGAATCCAGAACAGCCCAGGTTTCGACGGAGTTTTTTTTTTTCGAGTGGTCAAACAAAGGTCTATTAAAATACTTATATGAAAACAAGACTTACCTATGTATGTTTGAGGTCAATACAGGTAGTTAAAACATTGACTACGAACATATTAAATGATGTTGGATCCTCGAAATTAAACTTTAGGTACATAACACAAATTGCAAGCAAATTAATGAATGCCAAATAATTGTTCGAAAATGCAATTAAAACTTCAGTTAACTGCGTGATGCGGGCGGCAAACCACTTCCCATTATTTGACCCGACGACGTGTAAAGCTTAGTTTCCAATTTGTGTTTGTGATAGGGTTGGGAAAAATTGACGTTTTACCTGAGATTGACGGATGAGTGAATTTTTGCAGTACATCCCTACATCCCCTGTAGAACTGTGACGATTAAAATGTGCTGAGTGGCGTGGCACAGTAACCTGAAGTGGACCTTGGCCGCAGATACCAGAAATGCTAAGTTGTTGCAGTTGGCCCTTGCCGTTTCAGTCCAGTCGACAGCACGAAGTGTGTAGATTCTTGCAGTCAGCCACCAGCGTGTAGGGTGCGTAAAATGTACAATATTTTAATGTAAGATATTTTCAGAATGTCCGTTCCGCACGGAAACTATTGAGCAAAGGTTACACTCTCTGGAAACTATGAAAAGGCCAAAACAAAAAACTTTCAAGTTCTTCGTAATCTCTGTTTGTATATTACTGTTATAATTGTTGTTAAACAATAAAAATTACGCCAGCGGAACGTGTCAAATGGACTTCAGAAACTCCCTTTCTGCTGTTTTCAGCTTTAGAGCTCAACACACACCTGTCCGCGCCGCAGGAGCCGCACTCGCCGCAGTCATCGGATTTTCTCAATATTTTTTTAATAAAATTTATATGTAAGAGTATGCAACATCGTGCACCTATCTGGGCCGAATTTCAGCAAAATCATTTCACTAAAATTGAGTGCGGTTTCTGCGGACAGGTGCGCGTTCAGCTTAAGTCGGTAGTTTCTCAGAGACGCGAGTACGTTCCTATCGCGTTTCAAAATTAGTGTTCACGCTCGCCCGTGTTATAGTTTTCATTTCACTAAGTACCTAGTGCTGACTATCACTAGTTAGCACTCTCCGAAATGCATACACGCCACCGTGAATAAACATTATCTATTTAGTTTGGTTAAACTTGCGTTTGTGTTTAGCTGGAGTTAGGCGATTATTTGGATATCTAGCTGTAAACTAGTCAAAGTCGATGTGGAATATTTGTAAACAAACCGCCCGTAGTTAACCTAATATTAAATAAATAAATAATAAATAATGCTGGATAATTCACACAGCATTATCTAGCCCCATGGTAAGCAGAGCTTGTGTTATGGGTAGATAGATATTTTTTAGTACATAGATAGATATTTTTAGTATACATAGAAAACGACCAGAACACCCGGAACTGCAGATCGTACACACAATTGTTATTTCCAATTCCTTTTCCGCTTTTTTTTTCAGATTTATCGGAACTCTTTGTACAGAAAAAATACATTTACCCAATGACCTGGTAATGTAATAATTAAAAATAAGGATGGATCGATTAATAATTCTGCGAATGAACTCTACCAACGTTTACGTATACGTACGTTACTCGCAGCGTTGAGTGCTTTATGTAGGACCCATTAATATAATAATAGTCTGTTTACAGTGAGCCAAGCTGAACGCGAGGTAATGTGCAAACATTGCGTAAATCTCAATTTAATTAAGTTTGCGATTCCTTACTGTAATTATTATTTGTTGTATTCATTCGTTTGATTAGCTGAAAATATCACCGCGTTAAAATAATTATGGTATTTTTGATACGTGAATCATTGAAATCGTAGAAAAGTCAGTAATTATTCCTTTTGTTACAATGTTAAAGGACTAGCTGAAAATATCACCGTATTAAAATAATTCTGATATTTTTCAACATTGAATTACGTACGTGAATCATTGAAATCAAAGTTACTTCCCGATTTCAATTTTTTGTATGTTGTGTTGTTTGTATTTTGCTTCCTAGTACGCTTGTACCACTATACCCTAGCAACACTGTTATCGCTTTTAGGTTTGTATGGAAACCGATAGAATAGTGATAAATTTCAATGTATGTATTTTGCAATTTCGTGAAGGAGGTGAACCTGTATTGCCACCTTATTTGACACTTAGTATAGAGACGATAGTCGACCAATGACGACCTCTGTGGCGCCTTGGGCGAATGTCCGCTTTTGATTTCCGTCTCGGGACAATTATTGTACGATCCGCAGGTATCTTTCCGGGTGTTCTCATAAGCTCTGCTTATCTTGGGTCTAGATGATGCTGTGTGGGTTGTCCAATGTTTTTTTTATGTTTTAATGATAATTTACGGTTACGATACAGTGAGAACGCGCCCTAAGTCCGTTAAATAGAACCGAGAACTGGGTAAAGTAGCGTCCCTTAGTTAAACAGGCTGCGGTGTTGTCGCGGTCAGTACGGAATGCTCGCTAATGCCCGACGGCGCCGACATTAAGCCTCCAGATTATCTCCCAGAAGTCCCGCTGCTCGGCCCGACTAAGGCTGTCTGTACGAGCGAAAACTTAGATGTAAGACTATCAAAGTATAATGGGAATGTTGGGACCTCCGACAGTTTCCCTGATTCCTATAATATGAGATATGAGATTATATAGAAAAGTTAATCAGTATATTTCTAGGCACTCAATAGACATCATAGGTCTCCATCAGGCGAGATAATAAATAAATAGTAAATAATGGTGGATATTCCACACAGCATTATCCAGCCCCAAGCTAAGCAGAGCTTGTATTATTGGTGAAGGCAGATGACTTATATACATAAACATATAATGCAATACATTATTTATTTTATATTATATATAGATAACGACCAGAACACCCGGAACAAATATCTGCAGATCGTACACACAATTTTCCCGAGGCGGGAATAGAACTCGCAACCTCCTGCGTTGCAGGCAGAACTTCGCCTACCGTGCCACAGAGGTCGTCATTAGAGATATCAAAGAATCTCAAATTATAGGAAGAGTCGGTCAGCATCTTTCTAGGCACGCGAGTACTCAATAGACCTCATCATTGACCACATCAGGCGAGATTATATCAAACGCAATCATACCTCAAAATTGTATCACCTTTGCAATTCATTAATTAATTTTATTTGCTAAAGACTTACACAGAAGAGAACAATAAACTTAAACTAAGAGGAAACGTGTAAGTGTATAAGGTCCAGTAATAAAATGGCTCTACCTCGTTGGATGACTAAAAAAAAAAAAAATTAAGAACGTTTATTGCAGTACCTTTTTTTACAAAACATAAATTGGATGATTTTGACATTGATTGATGACTACCATGCTAGGTCTTCCGGAAAAGCAACTTGTTAGCGGACATGAATAAAGAAATAAACCATAACTAAGACAACGTTATCGTAATCATGATCATCATCATCCGAAGCTAGACTGTACCTACTGGGATAGGGCTTCCGAAGTTGGTGCCTTCCACTAAAGGTCCTGCGCTAGCCGTATCCATTGACGCCCCGCGACGCGAACTATGTCGCCGACCCGTGTAACTGGGCGCCTGGCGTGGTTGTTAGGTCCGATAAATACTGTCCTTCGAGATCCTCGCCTTTTTACGACCTATGATTAACTTTATTTAACTGTATACTTGAACCTTACCTTAACTTTATGAGACTAATCTTAAATTTATTTTAATTTATACTTGAACGTGGTACAATTGATACAAATCGGTGTCCATTGTACCTTCAATGATACAAGTGGTCCGACGGCAACTTTATTTAACTGTATACATACTTACCTAGGTACCTAAAATTGTTCTGTTACTTGAAGTTGTATTTACCTAAACATACTAGAAAACATCTCAACGTTAAGATGTTTTCTCAGATAAGTGAAATGTAATTTATTTTGAGAAATAAATATTCTTTTAACTTAATTATATTGGCCCCGCTGTGCTGGCGAAGCATCTGGCTTTAGAATAACTAATACATTAGTAGGTAGGTACCTACTAGTCTTATTCTTCCGAGAGTAAGTAGACTAATACCTTCTGTGCGAGTTATCACTCTATAGATATTTAATGGATTTTTACCTATTACCTAGGTATTAAACCAAGAATAGAATCGAATGGCGAAATTAACCCGACGACGAGACCAAGGTCCACCCCGGCTAATCGGAAAAAAGGAATATCAATATATAAACTCAACAAATTGTCCAACATATCCTTTGTAAAAAGACTTACTACAAATTATTAGATTATCTAGATAATAAAAGCTTGGGACGAATTTTCCACAACTCGAAAACGAACAACCTTACAATGTAAGTAAAGGTTTCTTGATCGCTTCTTTACATTACCTTAAAAAGATTGAATTGAACAAAAAAACAAAGTGAACTTTTTATTTTCTAGTTTTACTCAAGATAAATATCCCATTATAAGTGACTTCTGTGATATAATAGAAGAAGCAACAAGCATAGATTTACAAGGGTCCAAAAAGGTCCTTGTCTTAGTATTACGCAGCTACAAGCCGAAGCTAGTAGCGGTGCGGATTTTCACACTCTGATCTAATCTTTTTTTTTGCAAAACAAACTCTTTGTGTAAATAAAATGTGTAAGTAACATTGTTGAAATGCGAATTTAAGTTGGCTGCAAAAAAGGTGCAAAGTTAGTTCAACGTTCTCATTCTCTGTAACCACAGACTAAATAGTAGGTTCTACAAGCAATGCGGGCGAACTAAGTTTGGTTTCTAAGCGTTAATTCTGATTTGCTTGCTCAGCGCTTCGGGTACAGGGCGCTTCGGAACTGACTTAAAATGGAGAACATTAGGGCTGTTGCATATTTTTATACGTAGACGAAAAATATATTTTACGATATTATATTGGTATACAAGAAATATAGTTTATCTATAGGCTAGCATTTACGGTATCTACTTTTAACAATCACCAGATTCAAAACAAAAATAATCATATTTTATGTAGAAAGTTACAATCAAATAAACAAAATAGAAAACGTATTTACATTTGAAACAATTGAGCTAACACCAGACAATCTACAGAGCAAACAATCTACAGATAGCTCAACTGATCCATATCAATACCAGTCGGAAGCGCCACCAAGACGCTGCTGGCTGCATTGCTCAGCTGTGCAATGGTGATGCGCTGCGCCAGATCCTCACCAGCTCTCGGGTCACGCGTCGCTTTCTTAAGATGCTCAGATCATTTTTAATAAAACCTGGAGAGCCTCGGTACTCCACGGACCGGTTTCAACTCCAAGGGGAGCAAATGTAGACAGTGGTAGTGAATAGTAGACTTCATTATATGTGTACGCCATAGAATTAAAATTACTTGAATTTAATTTATTTACCACTGAACCCTAAATCTTTTTCTATAACAAAAGAAGCTTATATTACCCACTATAATATCAGCTATCTGCCAGTGAAAGGGTTCAGGTTCCGTGCTCCGCCTATTTTCTCCTTTTGGGTGGAACACTAGAAATACACAATAGGTTTTCTCGGTTCTCATGCTCTAATAAATAATAAAAGCTATTCATATCTGTTAATATCCAACAAATACGCAAAGCAATACTTTTCTTCGCAAACTGGTAGCTTAATTTACCAGGACTGAAAGCCGTCATAATAAAATTTCTTGTTGAACTCTACCTGAACTGAAGTTAAGTTTGACAATAGTACCAACTTTCGCTTTGTGTGCACTCGGCCTTATTTCACACCGGGATATGCTTTACAGCGCATTTAAATTGTCTTGCAAATAAGGGGTCAAGCTGAAAATGCATTTTGCCAATTTGCGTCTGTAGCCTTTATGCCGCGTTTTGCGGTCACTGTGGTTTTATTGCAATCACGGAAATTCGTGTGCTTTCATTGAAGTACAGGTGCTGTGCACTGTGAAATATAAATGTTGATTGAATGAAATATAAAAATAAATTTAAAACGAATCATAAAATAAATTTAATAAAAATGCAAAAAGAAGATGCATCGACCGGGAATCGAACCCGGGCCGCCCGCGTGGCAGGCGAGCATTCTACCACTGAACCATCGATGCTTATGATAGACGTTCGAATTTAAAAAATAATTGACTACTTCTACGAAGTGAAGCCGAGCCTTGGGATTTCTCTAAAATGTAATTGTAATAAAATAAAGCATAGTGTAGGTCAGTTGTTTACCTTGAACTTGTAACAGTTGACCGGACTTGACCAGCACCGATTCAAATCAATCGAGCAAAAGTATGGGCTCAAATGAAAGATCTCTATGGCCCGGAGTCAATATTTACGCAGCGGGTACTGCCTGTTGAGCTATTAGATCAAATAATATTACTGGTTCATTTTCCTTATAAATATCATTTTAGCATTGTCAATATTTATTAGATGGTTATTTTATTGTGATTATCATTTTAACATTAATTTACGTTATATAAAATTTTGTAAAAGAATTGTTTGACAAGTTACAAGCCCCAACTACAAGTTACAACCCAAATTGCACAGGATTTTTTGATAATATTATAATATTTACATAAAAATGCGTTCTGATTGTGGATGTTACATTGACTTGTTTTAGAGTTTAAAAAATTTTTAGAGTCGTAACTTAAATATCGCGATATTTAGACAGATATTTTCCTTTGGAAGCTTAGTTCGTCAAATAGCGGTGAAATGCCCGTGGCAGGTGTATTCAGCACGGCACTAACACGGAGAGCTCTCAAGGGCGCCTTTGACTCTCACTTGCCTCTCTGCCTCTGAAAGACTGAATGACGTTGTGCAGTCCTGGCTTTCAAGACTTTCGTTTTTTGTTGCGGTTTTTGTATAGGTACCTACCATTAGGTTCGTACAAATTCTGTTCAGGAAGTATGCGAATCTCCCGAAGTCCCGTGGTTCTTTTTATCATGAATTTTCATAAATGAATTTTCATTTTCATAGATTTTTCATTTCATGTTTTTTTAAAGTTATTCAGTAATTATTTGTTAAGCGTTTGTGGATTACAAGAAAGCGGTTGATTCAACAAAGGCTTTCTCGTAGTCAAAACCTGAGCATAGATTTGTTTACATGGTTGCATGGTTTATTATTATTTGTATGAACGAGTCTTGTAAACCAATAATGAGTCAGACAATGTGCTCTACTGTTACATTTATTTTAACAAGAGTAGTCATTATATTTATGTTATTTATGATTCTCATAATTTTATAAAACAATAAGTTTTAACAAGACTATCATGCAATACACGAGCAATATTGACAAAAAATGTAATACCTCTGTAACCATTTTACTTGGAATCGTCATAATATAAGAACCGGTGCTTCGATTTTTTTTTAATATATAAAATCAGATTTCAATGAAGACACAACAAACGAAAACTAAATTCGTGTGGGGATTTTAGCCCAACTTTGGGTGAATAAATGACACGGAGAAAGAAAACTATAAAATAAATTCCCCGTTCCGACATTGTTTAGTTATGCAAAAGTTGAAATCAATTTATTTTGATAAGTTACACTCAATAGTTTTTCTATAATAAATAACCCTTGTGCCAAAGGTCTGTTCACATTTTTTACGCGGTCTCTTTAGGAATTAATCATTGTGCATTTAATCCTAGCGCATCTTTTCGCACATTCCTCATCCTGATCAGCCTTATTGGTCCACTGCTGGACGCTGCTGGCGTCCTGATAAGCGTTATGTCACGTGAGATAGCATACATTTAGGCCTCGCCTATCGAAGAGTTCGCGCCGTCGACTTGAGTACCCCTAATTAACTTATCTCCACGTCCTTGACATTATAAATAAGAGTAGGGTACAAGTAGAAGTTACTACTAAACTGAATTAAAAATTGCAGATTAAAGGTGGCTCTTTAATCCATAAAAGCCCTCCAGTCCAAAGGTGCAGTGGTGCATCCACTAGGCGCCAAGCGACCTATTTTCATCACCGTCGGCTTGATTGGCTCAATCAGCCGCTCAAATGAGAGCACCCAACGTTTGTCACTTGATGGCAACTCGGTTTATGAACACCTTTTTTAGTGCATTGAAATTTTAAAGAGGGAAAAATTTGAATGGGTATACTGACTTTTAAGTTTTTATTGAACGAGAGAGTATGGAGCTACTTGATTATTAAGATGTCTTTTCAAATTCAGTAATTTGATAATAATTGTGTCATCATTATCATCATCATCAGCCTATATTAGTCCACTGCTGGACATAGGCCTCCCCCAATGAGCGCCATAGCGCCCTGTCTTCGGCTTGACGCATCCAGCATCTACCTGCAGTCTTTCGCAGGTCGTCATCCCACCTGGTCGGAGGGCGTCCTACACTACGTTTACCGAGTCGTGGTCTCCACTCAAGAACACGTTTGCCCCAGCGGCCGTCGGTTCTTCGCGAGATATGGCCGGCCCACTGCCACTTCAGCTTGCTAATTCTCAGAGCTATGTCGATAACTTTGGTTCTCTGTCGGATGTATTCGTTGCGAATCCTATCCTGCAGAGAAACTCCAAGCATAGCTCTTTTCATAGCTCGCTGAGCGACTTTGAACTGGTGGACCAGCCCTATCGTGAGTGTTCACGTCTCAGCTCCGTAGGTCATAACGGGTAGGACGCACTGGTTGGAAACTTTCGTTTTCAAGCATTGCGGTATGGATGAAGAGAAGACTCGACGTAATAAATTAATAATTGTGTCAGTCTTATGAAAATTACCTTACAGGAATATATTGTAGATAGATAAAGCATTGATTTGCATGTTTACTGTAACACACAATTCATTGGCAAGTCGTAGCGTATGTTTGTGTGTGTAGTCGAGTAAATTACAAAGCCTTTTTCGATTTTTTAAATGTGTATAATAGTTTCACTTGCAAATTCTGTTACAAAAATGTAACTTGTACGAAGTATTTCTAACCAACGAACGTCTATTACCTTTATAGGCAATAAAGCGGCGCTGATGCCGTTACGAAGGCTCTACGAAGATTTTTATTGCGTTACCGATTAATTACATCGTACGTAGTGCATTTATGAACGTGTTACTCCATTATTTGAACGTTTGTTACGATATGGGAAACAATTTAACAGGTCTGCTCGATTTTCGATTTGCCAATAAAGCTTTTGAAATGGCGTAGTTACTAGCAACGAAATGTTTATCATTACAAGTTTAAGCTTTACTATCATTCAGTTTATGCTTGTTTATGATTAGGCTTAAGAGCCTGCCAGAGACCTTTGTTGTTGGGCTAAACAATAATTCATTACCATCATCATTATCACCAGTTCGGCTTCGCTTGGGACTAGATGATGCTGTGTGAATTGGACCAGCGTTATTTATTAATTCTTTATAATATTGTTTTCATCAGCCTCCTAAACGAGACGCCACAAAGAGCGGTCCTGAGCCGCGTCCATCCATCGACTTCCTGCGACCCAGTACTATGTTGTTGGTCCAACGAGTTACTTTGGTTCTTCTACGGATGTTCGTAAGCTGGATCATATCGCGTAGATAATGAGAATGAAAAACTCCGAGCATAGGTCTCGACACACAGCACACATAAATAAACTCATATTCAAAATATTTTATCTCTTTAGGCTTACAAAATAAGCACTTACACAAGTCATACTTTATTTATACCATAAATAACAATAAACAACATAATACAATCGCGGGTTCAAGTCCCGTCGAAGTTGAAACATTTTTGGGATATTATTACAATTTCTTATTATTTCCATTTAAATTTCGTGATACGAACACCGGACAAGCTGTTTAAAGATAAAAGGTTTGATTGCCTCGTCCTGCATTGTGGCTTCATTTTGTGGCTGAGATTTATAACACCCAGATAGCTGTATCTTGAGATTCTTTATGAACCATATTCGAACATTTATTATGGCGGTCATAAACCGTGCGACAATCCGAATGGGGTAATCCACACGGTTTTTGGCATTCTTAAGCGCGAGCAATAAAGGTCCATGATGAAAACGAATGCCGGAGGCTGTTGTTATTAAAACTCTTATTGCTCTGTTGCATTATGATTCATGTGTATAATCATGAAATTTATATGATACGAGTAAAAAACACAAACAAAAAGAACGTGAAACCACAAATGATTACGTAAAGCGCACAAGTGAGCTTATAATGATCAACGTACAGCCTTACAGCCAGGTAGCCTTAATAGCAGTATAAAACGCTTAAAGCCGTAAAACTGTTCAGTTTTAAGTTGAGCAGATAATAACTTAATCTGGGTTCATATATCCACGGTGCGGTATTCAAGCGGCTACATAAATTGCGGCGTGTGTGAAAAATGGAGCCGACTGGCGCGCTTGCTGGTTGCTGAATATATGATCTTGGGTTCGGAGTAACGCATTGCTGGACTTTCTTTATCGATGGAGCAATTGGACGCTTGTTACTTAGTCTGCTTTATGGCGCTTTGTGTATGCGAGGTTTAGATTTGTTCCCGGCTTTTAGGTTCGTATTTGATTTTGTTTTTGCGAATTCAGAAGAAATAGAGCTTTCCCATCCTATTGACAGTAATAGAGATGAGATGAGCCAGCGCCCAAAAAGTACCTAGATGCAGGCAAATTTGTTTTAACTGAGAAAAAAATGATAAAATTCTGGGACGTATATAGACCAGTCCACCCATACCGCTATTCTAGTATCCAGTAGCTTAGTTTCTGACAACTGCCAAACCAGGTTAAACCTGTCAGCACATAAAGCCCACAGTAAAAAGGATGTAGTATCGATATAGGCTCGTAACTGTTCTGGATAGCTTTGAGTATACCATTTTGACGGATCTGCACTCAGCTGAGAGGGCTAGCCTGAAATCAAGTCGCATTCGATCGAAATGAAATTCGCTTGTACCACGAATTCAGTTCAATGGGTCCAATTAAGGTTTCGCTGAAAAGCAACTGACAGACGTGGTAATTGTTGGAACATCATTTACAGTTCCTATCAGACTTATCCACGATGTGCTCCAATAATAATTATTCGCTTTATCGTCGATTCAGTTGGTTGGAATGGAAATTGTTTGTGTTCGCAGAGATAATATGTTCGTAGCTTTGTTGATCAGAAGGGAAGGTTTTACTAAAAATTATTTTGACTAAGTACAGAGCCATCATCATTAGCTGACCTCGGTGGCAGTTTCAAAGTCGCGTAATTACATTCGTTTTGATTTTATATTATTAACTTGTTGTTTATATTTACAACGGCTTGCTATCATAACTATAGCGAATAATACTAGTTTTAAAATAATTCTGTATTGCTCAGCTTACAATGACCGCCACTGTACATAAAACTTGTTACACACCGGCTAAGTTCAACCCAAGCTTACGTTCGCGAGGGAAATCGAATTACTGTATCCAATACCGTCGATAAAGAGTTAGACTTGTGCAGTTTACCAAACAGTCAGTACAGAAGTTTCTTATGAAACCGATCCGAAGGGGTAGACCGGGTGGCGGGTGTGTTTCTTAAAACTTTTAATTAATTGTCAAAGTTTCGAATTCAGCCTCCAGAGACTGGCATTACATTCCCAGGATTTCGAGTCATTGAGCATAATTCAAATTGTTTTCCAACAAAACAACACAGAGCGGAACTTTCTTTGGGAAGCTTTGATCTTCGCTACGGGCTACTTAGGTACGGTGAGAATCTTCGGTATTCATGTTATGCAATAAACGATTCTATAGGCGGTGTGTAAGTCTGAAAATTGGAATTATTTGACATTCCCTCGTACGAAGGTCGTACGGTTTACAGTCTGCATTCCACTGCGAGCGTTACTTGCTTAGGAAACTTGCAGACAGTTGATCGGACACCAGACATTTTGTTGCAGATTGACCCGCAACAAAATCAAAAGTAATCTCGGTGTTAACAAGAAGCCGAGCAACCAAATCATTGAAGTTAAAATACTTGCGTAATGACTTTTTACCTGAGCTATGCGAGAGCTATGCTTGGAGTTTCTCTAAAAGATAGCATTCGTAACGAATACATCCGACAGAGAAAGTTATCATAACATTAAGAATTAGCAGGCTGAAGTGGCAGTGGGCCGGCCATATCTCGCGAAGAACCGACAACCGTTGGGGTAAACGTGTTTTTAAGTCTGTAAGCGTAGTGCAGTACGCCCTCCGGCCAGGTGGGATGACGACCTGCGAAAAACTGCGGCGAGATGCTGGATGCGTCACGGTGAAGGCAGGGTGCAATGGCGCTCATTAGTCTATGTTTTTACATATAGTATAAAATATAGTTAAAAATATAGTATACTATTATTATTTCTTATTATTGAGCTTTCTGTCTCATTACCCTTTGGCACTGGAAGACTGGCATTAAGGCAAGGGTCAGGGCGCGGGTACTATAAATCATGATTAATAGTCGTGTCCGTTCTCGATGTTCCAGAACGTTTCCGATTCACGGCAGTCGGACATTTCTTATCGAAAATACGACACGAGCAACTTGTAAATAGTCACACCTAAAGTGCCGAGAAAAAGTGTAATTTTCCGAGGTCATGAACACAGTGGTTAAATTTTTCCCTTATAGATAATTTTTTCCTTAGGTCCTTAGATCTAAATTACCTTTATGACCATGGCTGTCTGGTAGAGATCGCTCTTGAGCGATAAGACCGCCAATTGTCATTTAATTTTTAAGTTTTTAGTGTACATAGTTTCTAATATATATGTGCAATAAAGTATTTTCTATCTATCTAAGACCTTCAGCCATTAGGTTACTTGTTAAGATGTTGTGAGGAGTAAGGGGAGTAAGGGTCTATTTTGTCACCTTAACGTAAGGGCTCAAGTGGACTTATCACCTACCACTTGTCGCCACGTAGTGACAAATTAGTTACGGACTAGTTAATTCCATGTTCTCGACTATCTTTGAAGGAAATTACTGTACTGGCAAGTAGCCTGCGTATAGGTTCAATTATATAGGCTTACTTGCTGCGCCCTTACAGGGTACAACTACCTACCTCTAAACTTGTAACACCTACGTTACAGTGATGTGACAGTGTATGTGTATGCAATAAATAAATGAATATGAATGAACACTTAAAATATTCAGTACTTAACATATTATTTTTTGTTATTCACATTCTATTTTTATTTGTATTCTTGTTTGATTTTATTTATATTAGTGCGTTTTTGTTTGTTTGCTTGTATAGCGGTAGTGAGTAGTCAGTCCGTAACGCCAACAAGTTGCTTTGCCGGAAGACCAGCGTTGGTTGCTAGCTTGCTAGTCATCCAACTCATGCTGAGGCAAAGCCATTTTGTTACTGGACTTACATGATTACCGACACGTTTAGTTTACCTTTAAGTTTAAGTTTATTATGTTTTGTGTAAGTCTTTTAACAAATAAATTCATTTCATTTCATTTTCATTAATTTCATTTTCACTTCACGCTTTCACTGCCCAGACTCTGCGGTAAAACCCGAAGAGGAATGCCCGCAGCCGCGCCGCTGCACCACAGTGCTAAAACCACATGTGCGTCCTGGGCAATCGAAGTGTTAATAGCATCCCATCATCAGAAAATCTATAAGTGCACAATTTAACAGCGCTGTGTTCGAAATTTTCGCTGACTACCCGCTCAGATGCCTGTTAATATTACTAGCGCAATCATGGGCATTTTTGCTATGCCGTAATCCATTTTACACTCTTATATGAACTGTGTTATGGACATAATGCTCTCGGTATTCACGGATAGGACAGAACTCGGGTTGGTATTAAAATGTCGTCACTCGTGCTTTACGGATGCTGTGCGCCATCTGTTAAATATCAGTCCAAGTCGGAGGACAAAGCGTTCATTTTTTTATTGTAGATAACTTCGTTTGACCGTTATCTCACCTGATGGAAACCTTTCGCAACCGTACCTTTTGCAAAGTGTATGGCTTCCTCGAATAACACTTCCCATGTAATCCGATCGCACCTCGTAATAGTTTACTGGTGTGGTGATCGTGTATGGAGATAACAACTACTAACAAAGGTACTAAATGTAATTATTTTTAAGTCCATGTCAATATTTTTTAACCTTAATTTGAAATTTCGAGGAATTCTTTATTGTTTTGTTTCCTAATTTATTGTATAATATTTTGTATAATGCGATGTAAGTGTCTTAAGTTGTTTGATTGGACAGCTAAATGATCCTCTCAGCGTGTATTGTGTTAGGTCTGACGGTGGGGCTCTATTCCGCCAGATGGGTGAATAATAAGAACGCAAGAAAAAGAGAGCATCGAATCTGTCATTGGCACCATATCACCGCTGGAATTCATACCTTAAACCAACTTCCCTTGGGTCGGGTCTCACGGCCTCTCTCGCTGACAAGGGTCCAAATCAGAGATATTAATTTGTAGGGTGCGCTGTAAATTAACCGTCGCTAGATCGTGTAACCGAGTTACCCGGTTACCGACTGGAGTACACTGCCTCGAATGATATATGTGATGCCTCCTTCGGAATGAAAGCCTTTATGAGCGAGTGTGTTCTGAATGTGTTTGATGAAGGAACGGAATCTGTCTGGAGCTGGACTTATTCCATACCTAAATATATAAATCCTTTATGAATAAAGTTACAGTCAAATAATAGAAACAAATTAGAACTATAAAACTTTTGAAACTAAAACTTTTGAAATTAGGACCAGTATTTACATTTGAAATAATTGAAGCAATTACAGATTGTTGCAAACAATCTACAAGTAGCTCAACTGATCCATATCGATACCAGTCGGCTGTTACAAACATTTGTACAATGAGTGACATACAATACCTACAACAAAATTATATAGGTATGGTGTCTAAGTTTCCTAAGTTCGTTTTGAATAGATTAAGTAATATAAGTCTGTAAAGATAAGTTAAAGTTGAATTACTTAAATCTTGTATATAAAAGAAAGTCGTGTTTGTTACAACACTTATAACTCGAGAACGGCTGGACCGATTTAGCTGAAAATTGGTGGAGAGGTAGCTTAGAACCAGGAGTCTAACATAGGATTCTTTTTATCACATTTAAACCGTTTTGCGCATAGATTTCCACGGGGGCGAAGACGCGGGGCGCTAGTTTTAAATAAATGGAAGCTTTCCATTTATTTAAAACTAGCGCCCCGCGGTAAAAAACTGTTTTTTACCTGTTCAAAAGATGTTCTTAAAAGTGATTTCACTGGCGTATTTCTTTTTTCTCTTAATCGAAGGAGACGGTAGAGAAAAAATATAAGCAAGGTATTCGGGTAATTTACGGTCCGCTAGATACCTGACTGCCCCGTGGAGATTTAATGCATACTTGGATGTGACATATTCGGGACGTCTTGGGACACATGGCTTGTGTTTCATATAATCTTTTACTCGTATTTTCCGGAGTTTTTGGTAACGTTAAAGTTCAGGAAGGTAACATAAGGTTATTTTTGCGTTTTGTGATTGTTTTTTCTTTCGCATTGTATGTAATCCGGAGTAAGCAATTATCAGGATGGGTAAAGATTTATTTCTAAAAGCCCACCGAGAGAACATTTATCTTTTTTCTGTTTTAATAAATTGGAAATGTTATCTGAAAATTTCTTAGCATATTGAAATCCGGGTTAGTTGATTGTGTTCTGACTAAATAATACAGCAGACAAGTAAATGAGCGCAAATATAAAATCTATGCAGTTATAATAGAGCTCTTTTCACATTGTAGTTTCATTGATAGTTTCAGTCGGAGGGTTGGATAATTTGAAGACGAACAAGTGATAATTTCCGGCAGTTGCCTCGTCCCAGGATTACATTATTAAGTATACTTCTTCTGTTCATGGGAATAGCAGGTTCTATTCTAATCAAAGTTAATATTATAATTGTTCATGTTGGAGTATGGTGTTAGTAAAATGATTTATGTCGAAATGAGAACACATTCTGTGAGTAAAATGATAGAGGACGTGCCAGATAAGTCTGCGCGTGGCCAAGGCCAAAGCTTATCAACGAATAAAACTGCTTTTACAAACCGGTTTGCCCGACCATATATTAGTTAGATGTTTATTTTCGCTCTGAAATGTCAAGCATCGATGGTTCAGTGGTAGAATGCTCGCCTGCCACGCGGGCGGCCCGGGTTCGATTCCCGGTCGATGCAATTCTTTTTGCATTTTTTTATATCAGAATTATTTTTATATTATATTTATTTAAAGAACTATAGACACACGAAATTTGATGTAGCTAAATATGTATTTTTATATTAACGTAGTTTTTGAAATCAGTGAAGCGTATGTTATAATATGTATACATCTGTTTCTATGCGTTCGTGCAATAAATTCAATAGGTATCGATAATTTACATCACGTGTTTCGCCTTTCGTAATTCTCTGTTTCATTCGACATAGTAACTCGTTTAGATACATAACAAGGTACAGTCAGCATTTAAATTTACGTTCGTAGATTTTTTAAACAGTCGGCTTTACATAATTACTCAACATTGCAATTTTTAAAAAACGCGTTGTCATCTGAACACTCTTTTACCGGGTTTTCACTGTTTAGGTATTTTTTTAGTTTAATTTATTATCATCCTTATCTATCATATAAGTTGTGTATCTTATACTAAATACATGTAGTTCGTACCTATTCATGGGAGGCCTATGTCCAGTTGTGGATTAATATAAGCTGTTGATAATGATGATGAACACCTACTCAAAACATGTTCATCAACTTTTACTTTCATAACAATAACATAGAACATCTTCAAAACTACAATTTGCCAGAACCCACTTTGCGGTCGACACTACAAAACCCTGAGTACGTATTACCCACGACCTTTGCACTAATAACCGCACAAGAAACTTAAAGGTCAGGAGCATAATTAAGGCCAAGCACCGGAGCTGGCTTCAGGTAGTAAAAAGTCCAGCTAGCATTATGTTTTTGGCAGCAAAAAGCAGACATCTTAGCTGCAATGAACCTTTAGTAAGGGCAGGGTACGTAACCTTACCTTTCTAGGCTAGAACGGCCAGACTTTCTTGTAACAAGAAGTCTGATAAAGCCACAATTTGCTTCTTATCAGACTGTGAAGAAGAGCTTAGCCTTTACTGTAAAATCTAGGCCCTCGCCACTATCAAAGAGGTCCATGCAAAATGGCATCTGGCTTGTCCAGCTTACCTTACATCTGTGCGAAAAGCCGTTCGCCAATAAATGGTGAACTTTATATATCAGTACACCACGACTAGGTTGGATACAAAAATATATTTGCCGAAGGTCCTCCTGCGACGCAGGAGGTTGCGGGATCGATTCCCGCCTTGGGACAATTGTTTGTACGATCTGAAAATATTTGTTCCGGGTGTTTTGAATATGTTCTGTGTATAATAAAAAAATATCTATATATCTTAAATCTATGAAGTATATTAGTCCTCTAATTAATCAAATGTGTTTGTTATAAACTGCGGCAATAACTTTCGCCTCGTCACACTTAAAAATCAAACTAAAGCTGTCGTCGTTGGTATCAAATAGTGAATACTTTTACAATCGTATCGGTCTTAATAAAAGCAAAATCCCACATTTTGCGTTACGGCTCCGTAACGCGAGTGGTATTGACATGTGAAATTTTAATATGTAGCATTGCCTGTCAGTTCGTTATTCACTGGTGTTTATCTGAACCAGGTCGGTATGTAAAAAGTTAAAAACTCCCAGTATTTGTAAAGTTTTTTTCGTTTAATACAAAAAATGATTCAACTGCGAAACGAAACAAACACTAAAATGGTATTTAAAATGTATAACAGTGGCAAAAGTACTTCGATGTGACAAAAGCTCCATTAATAATAGTACACGGGTATCAACTCCCACAACATAGCTTAGTTTCCATTCATTCCTATTCACAGTGTTGTTATTCCAACAATTCACACCAAAAATTTAAATATATTTCATAGTTCCCGAAATCTAGTCGTCAACACGAGATGTGCAAAAATAGTTTGTTTTTAGTATCATAAAACTAATAGGAATAAAATAAACATGTCACACAACATTCTGACGTGACCATAAAATGAGAGCACTTCACAAAACTACTATAAAATAAGAACTTTACGTGGTTAGGTTACGTTGTAGTTTAGCTTCTGTTTTAACGTTTCTTCTTTTGTCATTTGGGAAAAGCTCTAAACAACTTGTTTGGCGCTGAAAAGGTTCTATATATCATTCTCACTGTGCTATTTTTTTCTCTCCTTACAATTAAGTAACCCTGTTTGACTCTGGTCTGCTTAATTCATTTTCTCATCTCACTGCATTCTTCCCCAAACATCATCTTGCAGAACAACAACGCGCTTAGCGCAATTAGCGCTAAAAATAATAAGCCTAAAGATAAAATGGTGTTCTATCAATGGTACAATGGTATCATCTAGTACCCATAACACAAGCTCGGCTTAGCTTGGGGCTAGATGCTGTGTGGATTGTCCAGCATTATTTATTATCAAAACTAGTTCCAACTTCGTATACTCGCAGCTGTTTTTCTTGAAAGTAGGTATATTATTCAATATTTCCACATCGTCTTTGCTCAAGGAAGTTGAATTCTTGCTGCATCACACCGTAGTAGGTATGCCGTGCTTAGTGCGACTCAATTTTCCACCATCTGGGCGCACGGATGCTGGGTATTTAAGGCTTTGCCTGTCGAGACAGTGGCGTCTGCAACAATTAAGTCAGACAGGTGTTTCTCTTTTATTTAAAGATACATCGTTTCTATGAGAAGAAATTACATAAATAAATATTCTACATAGCGAACAGATTTCAATACAGTTGCTGTTAATAATATTCATATATTAATAATGTACATACTTGATAAATATTTTAGTTCCAACTTAAAGTAGCCGTGAAACAATACGCCTCGCTTCAGCATATTGTTTATCCAAAAGTAACGGCTTTCTGACAGGACCTTTGTTGACTTACAAATACAGCTATGTTTTTCACAACTAGCAGTCGAACCTACGTCTTAGGCTTAAAACACGATTGTAGTAGAGTGGCGCCACTTTCCTTTCAGGCTTCCCGAGGCCCGATCTCTGATGCACCGGATGCGACAGCTGAGTAACGATTATGACGTCACAGGTGCTGGTTGGACTAAGATAAACTTAACAGGACTTCAGGACCATCCAACTTAACTTTTGCTCAGTATAAACTTGACAGAAAAAGTTTAGTTCTGCAGTTTTTATGCGGTCGTAAGCCTTTTTATACGATAGTCAGTTTCACACATTTGAACGTGCTCTTTGTTGTTTCAATGTTGCGTTACGATCAGCTGAATTGAGATTGGCGTCGTTCTAACAAGCAGACCTTTCAAATAACTTTTTTTATAATGTATCTTATAAAGGGCTATAAATATATTTATTTATTTTGCCATGTACACGCTTAATTTTATAGTACCTAAGTTTTGTTGTTTCTTACAACCAAACTAAATTGAGTTGCTAAAATTATCAATAAATAAATTCAAACAAATTGTAAAACATATCCTTTGACGAAAAGGCCTACTACAAAATATCATATTTCTAGTGGATAAAAAAGCTTGGGACGAGCTTTACTCCAACTCAAAAACGAACAACCTAACAAGGTCAAGGTCTCTTGTTCGCTTCTTTATTTTATCTTAAGTGGACAAAACATCAAAGGGATCACTTCATATCCTAGTTTTACTTATGTAATTTGAATTTTGTAACATTTGCAAGAACTCTCTAAGGTCTAAAGGAAATAAAGCACTTGGAATACCGCCAAGGTGGTAAACAACCCACCGCCAATACCTTCTTACTTACAACCACACTAGTGTAAATTCTATTTAGACGCTCAGCTTCATGAGTAACATCATAGATTAAATATAATTAAAATAATCCTGGGCAATCCACACAGCAGCATCTAGCCCCAGGGTAAGTAGAGCTTGTGTTATGGGTAGACCCATAACACTGAGTTACTTAATAGAACACATTTAATAGTATATATTTTTTATTTTGCATAGAAAATATCCAGAACACCCGGGAAACTATTTGCAGATCGTACAATGATTTATCCCAAGTCGGAAATCAAATCCGCAACCTCCCGCGTCGCAGGCGGAACTTTGGCCGTTGCGCCACATCGGTTTAGGGTGTTCTGGTCGTTTTCTATGTACCTATAATAAAAAATACCTATCTACATATGTAATGTATTGTATTATGCATATCAGTTATCTAGTTTTGCGTCAGGTTAGATAATGCTTCTATACTATATGTAAATACATAAATATTGTTCAGCAATGTTTATTTATTTATTCAGACAGCCTGTGGGTGGTTCGTTTAACGACCGGTCATGTCTCGTGCCCAGTCTAGAAGAAAATCAACACTTACACGTTATACCAATGCTTTGTAAATTACAATAAAATCTCCTACAAGGGCAGGCGCCTTTGAAAATAAATTAATACCTTTTATGTAAGCAGCGCTAATTAATTGGGAAGTCAGATAATAATTAGACTCTTAATGAGGTTGTCAGCGATGCTGCGGAGCGAAGAGAATGGCGCACTTTAAACGCGGGAGGCGTACCGTTATGTGGTGACGGACGGGATAATCGTTTTGATTGCAAAATCAAAATCAAACTCACATTGTGGGTAATGAATAGAGGAACGGTATTGGGAGTCTGGCAAATATATTACGTATTTGTTTATTAAAGACTGCAGGCAGATGCTGGATGCGACAAGCTGAAGACAGGTCTCTATGGCGCTCATTAGGGGAGGCCTATGTCGAGCAGTGGACTATTTATAGGTTGATGATAATGATTTACTAATTTATCCGGATGGATCTCAAAACGTCGCACATTTTTAAATCCATACTGATATTATGTATGCGAAAGGAATCCTGTCCGTGTGCATGTTACCTTTTCACGCCAAAACGGCATGACGGAGCACCTTTATAAAATGCCCTATATGCCCAAAGCCGCGGGCATAAGCTAATGTTTCAATAGTCTGAGCCGCCTCCATCCATTAACTCCCTGCGAACGCCATAATGTCGTCGTCGGCCCATCGGGTGGATGGTCTCCCAATACTCTAGTCATCCAAATAGTTAAGGCTATACTTTATTTTCTATTGCCAAGTCTTTGAAATTGCTAGAGTAAAGCTCGGCCTAAATGATGAATATTTAACAGATTCAACACAAGTTTCGATTTATTGACAGTTTTAAATTTTCATGGAAAAAAATCGCGACTTGCGATGTGATTAAATCTGAGTTACGTAAAGAAATCGGGATTTTTTCACAAAAAAAAACACAAAAAAACTCAAAAATACACAAAAAAACAAAAAGATTATAAACCGAATGCTGCCAAAAAAAAGAACATTGAGAATAAGGGAAAAAAAGACTCTTACAAAACCCAAGGACCGAGGGGTCGTCACCCTTCGACGCCGGGGTAATGAGGCCAAGCCTCGAGGCCCCTCTCTGTGCCCCCACCAGGATCGGAAAGAAACCTATTTAAAAAGGATTCGGGGGTTTGATAATAATTAAAGTCTAGACTTTCCCAAGACGTTATAGATTAATTATTAAAATCTATACCTGGTGCCATGTAACATTGTGTACTTAGACGACAGGGGGTCCTCCGAGGTCCAGAAACACCCCTGTCGGCTTAGTAGGTACCCTGTATATCTATCCATTTTTTTATTAAATCTAAATCGTCTTCGGATCAAATAAATTAAAACAATTAACTTTACATAAGTAAGACATAATCCGCTTCAACATAGTATAAAAACGAAACATTTGCTCACCAACCATTTTATAAATAAAAATAAAGTAGCATTCAGTATTCCTCTGACCCAGAATACTAAAACCCTTTAGCCTCGTACGAGAGATACCGAATATATTCGTCCATTCGAGAGCTCGAGTAAAATTTAAATGCTGCGATCTCCTCAACACAATGGTAAGTGGTAAATTAAGCGTATGGACCCCCGTTGTAACAGTGCTTGCCACTCACCACTGAAATAAAGTGAGTCGGAATTTAGAAATGTTGAATGTGTATTTATATTAGAACGGTGAGTCGGAATTTAGAAATGTTGAATGTGTATTTATATTAGATCGATTGAAATACTTGGAATGTGCGAATAGTATTTGCAATTTAGAATTTACAAGTAAGCGGCTTTGCAAGGACCCTTGTCACGTTTTGTATGTAAGCTGCTACTTTGGCATTTTAGAAATTATTACGCTTTTACGGACGCTTTTCCAATCTAATTTGTTTCGAGTTGTATCACTGAATTATATATATTTCTGATGATCTAAAGTGGTTCTTTTATACTCAATCAGTCTGCCTGTGTTCTCATTCTTAGGACATTTAAGAAAGTAGTTGTAAATTAGTTTTTGTTAGCGCAATTTTATTCGGGTACACTCGAGTATTTACTGACTCTTGCTAAGAAACGGTCAATAAAGAAATCCTTAATCGCTTATTATTAAATCGCGATTATAATAATGGCAAGTGGAATAAATATAAGAATTTGATATAAACATAAGGCCGACGGCGATGGTGCGCGATACCGGGCGGTTCGCGTGACTCGAAATCGCCAGACCATTCAAAGGGAACGTTCCTGACCGAACCACTCGCTTCAGAGGCTTTTAGTTAGGCAGTTGGTTCATCAATTTTGCGCCCCGATTTCCACACAACACATGCTAGTGGGGTTTTGTGTTCGAATTTTGCGATCAGAGCAGTTAGAGCGTTGTTGTTGCTTTTTATGTATTAAGTAGAAGTTTAAAGAAATTGGGACATTTACTTACATGCATTTTTGCTTCCATTCAATGGAAGTCTAGGTTTTTTATAAGAATTAGAATATTAATAAGTAAGTTAATAAATGTGGGAAATAAATCTTTATTAGTTGTTTATATAAGGTACTATCAAATAATAGAAACAAATTAGAACTAGTATATATAATTGAAATGTATATATATTAAAATTAAACAACTGTAGACTGTTGCAGACTATCTACAGGTAGCTCAACTGATATAATAATAGTTTAGAATATTTATTAGCAAGTTAAAAAGTTTAACGAAAAAACTAAGCTAATATAACTTCTAAGTTTTTTATTGTAGTACGGTGAAATAATAGTTCATCTACTTGAAATTATCTATTGATTTAGCTTTTTAATTAAATAAATAAATAACTTCTAATACTAATACTTAATTCTGATAAATGAAAATCAGGTTACATGAAGAATAAACCCAAGGCCTCCCCAAAGTACTGACTTTAGACGTAGATATTCGACACAAGGTACTAATTTAAGACGTACGGCAATAAGAATAAATCGCCAACGCTAATGTTTTTATAGTGCTTAATAGCATTAATAGTAATAGGAGTTTTATTCAACGGCTTTGTTGCCCGTTAAGGAAAGGTCGAAACTATTTTGATATTCTTATTTAACCTTAACGGGGATTGGGAAAATGGGGCACGAAAAGGAACTCTATATTCACTTACATAAGGTTCTTCATGTTGAAAATAATGAAGTCAGTGTCTGTGACTGACTACCCTCTTTACGACCATGAAACTTTTCTCACAATTTTTATAAACAGATAAACATTTTATTCATAATTTGTCAAATTATATGTCACAATTTATAAATCAATCATTTCTAAAATAAAATTATTTTATCTAATTATAGTAAAATTTCAAAAATAATATTATTCTATATTAAGCATAGTTTAAAAACTCGTCGTAGGTATAGATAGCCTTCTCTATGAGCCAGTTTTTTAGTTTTAATTTGAAATTATATACATACATAGAAAATTATGGTTATCTAAATTTAAGTTTCCGATTTTGTTCATCCACACAAAACCACGTATCTACAAGAAACAACCGTATTAAAGGAAGTTGTGCAGTATTTAAGGCGAATGATTTAGAGGGGTGAATCAGTGTGGAATCCATTTCACACTGCGAACTCTGTTCTTTGGCGTGGCGGCCAAGTTAGGAAACTCGTGTAGGGACGTGCAAACTAGGGAACGTAGGTTGCTTCTTCTACCTGCTTTCTTAAAAGCAACCGCTAGGCATTCACTGTTTCTTTATGTAAAAGGAGTGGTTGCGTGTGAAATTGTCTATTGCTGAACTACGAGTAAAAGAGAACACAGACGTAGGGTTGTCAAGCTGTTTAATTAGCATCACTGTAATAGTAAACGATTTTTTTTTATTACGAACAATACATGACAGAAATAAACTACCCTGCATGACCTTATCTAACCATTATGCATAACATACGCTATTTCGAGCAGAAGTAACATGCCAAATCTAATAAATGCGGCGATCGGTAAACAGGTAAAGCATATATTGGCTTTTATCTCGAAGTTCGTATGAATAACGTTTACCTACATCTTTGCACCTTACTACGTACAATCACTTGTAGTTACTTCAAGGAACAAGATCAGTCCGCAATAGTTTCTGGTCTTGTTAATGCTCGGGTGTGTGATGCTTGGAACTGCAGGAGTTTATGAAAAGCCGGGAGAGATGCTAGTTTGTGAACTTGGCAAAGCTATCTTCTGAATTACTGAGCTAGTTCCTGTTACTCGTATGTAATGCCTGAGACTTATCTGTCACTTTATAACAAAATAATAATCTTAAAAGAAAGTAAGCCATTAATTTCATTCGTGTACGGCCCGCGCGGACTCGTTTTTATTGTATGCAATTGGTAAGTCACGGCGGCGGGCGGGAAGCAATCTAATAAATTAATCCAGGCCAGACAATTATTTTATAACTGTTTATTTGTATAAATGTATGTTACTTTACATGTTAGACAGTTGTTAGGACATCCTTTTAAGTATATACTTTGCCAGGATGTGGGCAATAGACTGTGTTTTTTCGGAATTAAGGCTACTTTCACCAACTTTAGAAATCTTCAAATACATATAGTTCACTATATGGATACATGACGAATAAAAAGCGTGCGTAGTCCGTAAACTGTGCTTATATCATCGCTTGCTTTCTGCGGAAAACCAGTGATTATCCCTGTTAGCTGAGAAAACGAATGTTTTACCAAATTCAAACAATTCGAATGAGATCTCTTAGATCGAGTCTTCTTGGTCAACATTTCCATACATATTTTGAGGTTCCGAATTCGAACTCATTACTTCCTTAGGAATAATTGATATTACTTCCAAGAGAATAATGAAATTGAACTTGGAACTTGAAAATGTGTGTGAAAATGTTTACCAAGAGGATCCGTACAAAGAGATCTTCGAAATTTTAACTGAACCTTTATTTAGCAGGCGGAATAAAAACAAATGCCGCGAAACACGTAACCAATATTTTACTATTCATTTACTCGCAGAAAGTGTGAAACGTAAATTATTCTCTTCGTGCACAAAGCTGTCTTCGTCATGGGCATCATTTAATCCCGAGCACAGATCTGAATTTTATTAACTCCCACGCTACGCTCGTGAGTTATTTTATAGAATCCTTAGTTACGCTCGAAATTAAATGATACCCGTGATGACGTAAGACGCTGCTTTGAACCATCGGTGCATTATCTACTATTAAGTACTTAACAAAAACATAACCAAAAATAGACTATACAAAACACAAAAACATAAATATAGCTTGGGTTAGGTTGTCTCTCAACAGTGGAATATTTCCATATAATGTGTAATGAAACACCTTCGACAAATACTAGACCAACCTTCTCTGGTTGACAGTGTCTAAAATATTATTAGTTTTAAGTTAATAAATAAATATTTAAAGAAAACTAAACCTGGCGCTGCCTCATCGCAAAGATTTCTCTTAATAGAAATCACTGTCTAAGCAATATTTCCACGGGAGCGATCTCAAAGAAATTGAATCTAACTCATAACTTAATTTGTTACAGATTGGTTCCCTGAAGAACTTCTATCTGCTGTCACATCATGAGGTCCGCAAGCGGTCTCTGGTGCCGAGTCAGGAGCACCATAGGAAATTGAATGAAGAACCACAGGTGAGTGGAACGTAACACAATTGACAACCGAACGGGAAATCCCACGGGAAGTCGGTTAGCGCACCTCTAGAATATAAAAGGTTTTGGCGTCGAGAACCGCGCATGATTGTAGTGTGAGATGTTAATAGAGGCCTTTGCCCGGGTATGGTGATTGGTAAAAAATTTACTGAATCAAACTTAAAATAAATTTTACCAGCCATGCTTAATTTACGTAAATGTGACTGAGCCTACTGAAGAATTTACGTGAAGGTGACAGAGCCTCTTAAGCAGAGTACCTTAGTACATGAAAATTTTCTCGCTAATTTAAATTCACAAGATAAATAACGTAACCTCAGAAGAGTTGCAATCATTAGTCAGATTCACATCATACACTTTACCTGTGCTCACACAAGGATACCTTAGTTGCTGAGGGAACTCCTCGGTTTACTCCTTACGGTGATAGCTCCAGAGTACCAACTATTTCATAACGAAGTTCAGTGCAGTTGCGTTCTGTTGCGCGTTCGTGCCACGATTGGTTGCTCGGGCAACTAAAAAGTATCTACGTGTGTGGGCTTAATTTGATACGAAATCGCATCGTTTTATTACCAGCAACCCCTAATGATCAATCTAAAGTCGCTCGCTCTTGATGAAAACTCGTGTTATTACTTTCTCAGAGTTTACAGAATAATGATATCATTATTTTTACTGTTTGTTACACTGGGAATATCTCGCGGAGATTACGAGTTTTGACAAAGTACATCGTTGACGGCGTCGTCCTCAACCTGAGAACCTTAAGAAATTGTATCACGAATCGCATTTATAAACTGAATATTTTATACAAAGTCATATATTCTCAGACGCGGGTAAGCAAATTGTGTTTCGACTGGGGTCATGACGAGTAAACTTGAGACGAGTGAGTGGCAGCACGGTGCAGATAGAAATACTGAACTGAACCACCAATGGTATACCATTGGTGGTTCAGTTCAGTTGCGCGTAGTAAAAAAATTCAATAATATTATTTGTTTTTTTTTAATTCTTGCAGTGTTTTATTTATAGATAACTAGCTACTACCCGCGGCTTCGCACGCGTTGTTTCTATGGAAACGTTTTAAGGTTATTTCTGTCCCATGAAAACTGATTTATGGGTTAAAAAGTCTGTGAATAGCTTGTTTTATTCTGGGCCTGGAACTACCCGTATAAAAATTTCAGCACGATCCGTTCCGTAGTTTTTACGTGAAAGAGTTAAAAACAAAAAAAAAACAAACAAACATCCAACTTTCGCGTTTATAATATTAGTAGGATTCGAGGTCGATTTGATTTCGAGGTTAATCAATCCTATTCAACCACTTTTAATCTAAGTTAGAGAAAACAAATAACCTGTATATTTTACTGTCAACGTGAAACAAAGCGCACAACTTATTTGACTAGTCGCACACTCTTATTTGAGCAATGCATAAAGAAAAGGGACCAAATAACGTAGGCGGAAGTACAACATACATCGCCAAACGTAAACAAGACAAAGTAAGGTCTCCGTAGTACAGAAGGACAAAAAGATTAAGTGAGGTCACGGATTAGGTTGGACGTGCATATGGAACCTAAGGTGACGTCTACACGAGTCATGGGACGGGGCGGCACGAAATATGGGACAGGAGAGGAAAAACTAAACAAAATTGTACTCGGGGTAATCTCTAAGAAATTAAATAATATCCCAAAAACACCGAGTCTGTAGGAACTCCCAAAGATTTTCGTCTCGTTGGTTTCTTGATGTCGTGGCTTAGTTCGTTACGGATCGAGAAGGTCGCGGGTTCAAGTCCCGACGAAATCAATTTCTTTTTGGAATATTATTTAATTTCTTTTAGAACCTGAACCAACAGCTTCTTAGTAAGGGAGCTAGGAATATTAAGATGTACCTCGATTTGATCAGAATTAGGTAAGCTACTGGCGCTTGTAAGGTAATGTCATCATAACATTACTGACGCGGGTGCGATAAACGTTGCGATAAATGTAAATAAAGCGATAAAATATCGCTACAACATTAAATCTCGCTAATTAAACATCAGTTTTACTGAGAAATACCTCTGTTTGGCATACCTATCTACATATTTAAAAGAGCATAGGTCGTGTATTTGATCAGTCAGACTAAGCTTATTTAATCGCAGTCAGAATAGTTGGCTCATTCAATACACTCATTAAGCCTCTGAAAATCACATTGCAAACGATTTAAATTAAGTTTCATTTCACGCACGAACGATATGCGACGTTTGAAATGTGTAACCAGCCTAAGTTCTCGCGACACTCGCGATATTACTCCGTAAAATATTAACTCTACATACATACGACTGTGATTGTATCTGTTGCCCTGAATGGAGACTCCTGCCCTTTTGTAGGCAGGAAGCCCTGTTTCTATTTAACTTCTCTGTACAGAAGAGTAAAATAGAAATAGATTCACAAATCAGTGTTTCCAAAAAAAAAATTTATAACTTAGAATAGCTTCGAAATTAAATGAAAGATTTTTTTTTTTATAAATAATGCTGGACAATCCACACAGCATTATCTAGCCCCATGGTAAGCAAGAAGGTAAATTGTAGTTAGAGGATGTGACTTAAGCATCATTAAAAGTTCCTGGTTACGGAGATTCTAACCACAAAGCAATAAGTAAGCGATAAGGCCGCCCTTTATACTTCCTTTATTCTATTGTTTATTTCTGTATTGTTTTCTGTTTTGTATGGTATAATGAAGTGTTTTCTATCTATCTATCTAAGCATATTCCACATATATGCCTTTAAGAGAAACTGAGACTCCAAGTAATAAATATCCATAAAAGAATATAGAACTCGAATAGCCATAGAGTTACACTAAATAAGACGCAAACATGAAACAATACTCTCTTACATTCTCTGACGTACATTTAATATAAATACTTACCAGAAACTCCTCTCACATACATACAATCGTTTCTGTACAAAAGTTACTTTATGAAGCAGCCCTCCTAATAAAGCATTTGAATACAATGAGCTTGCGAAACCGAAACGGGCTCATATAGAAATAGCCCCGAGTCGTGTCTGCCAAAACAGAGATGTTATAGTATATGTAACTTTCAGCTAAATATTTGATTATATATATAAAGAAAAATATAATTAAAAAACAGAAAAATAACAGATTACAAGATATTAGATATGATATAGATTAAGAATATAATTTTGCAATTGTAACATACATTATACATATTAAAAATCTTTAGTTTTAGGTATAATTGTATCGTATTTAATAACCCAATTGTTAAATGATATTCTAGTCTTTTAGCAGAAGTTCTTTGTGCTGTTAGTTCAATTTAAAGTTCTTTGTTTGCCTGAACACTCTGTTTACCCAAACAAAACAAAATAAACGCCAAGGATCCGTTTTCAAAGCACCAATATATTCATAATATCCTGTTTTCTTTTGTGCCGTCTCATTTAATTAATTCCCCGGACTCAAATTAGATCATTCTTATTTCCCTCATTTTCCGTTTGTGTTATTTTACTTACCTCTGGTTTGTACTTAATACTCTTAACGGCTCCGTTTTCGTTTAAACACGGCCTTTTAACGCAAGTCTTGAGCCGCGTGATTCTACCATGGTTTCTACAAAAAGAATATTAGCTCTTTGTGCTTTTAAAGCTCAAGGCAAATATAAAATAACGGAAAATAATGAGTTCCCTTCCTAATTATAACTTCTCATGTGTGTTCGTGTATTTAGGTAACTAGGTAAGAGTTTCTACTTTGGAATATAATGCCTCATGGTCCTAAGGCTGAGGCCAAACGAGCGTATTTTTTTTAGTTGTGCGTGTCGCGTAATATACACAGAAGTTGTCATTGCAGACACAGAAATGACAACTTCTGTGAAAAGCCCTTTTCTACTGAACTCACTTAGATTGTCCAGCAGTGGGCTAATATAGGCTGATCATGAATCACTTAGATGGTTTTAGAGAAAGAGTATCGTCGAAAAATGAATGAATTTTACCTTTGATAATAAAAATTACAGATGAAGGGACGCGTCAAAAGTGTCGTAGGTAGAATGAAACCTTTCCAGTCTGTATCTCCGTGCACTGCACACATACATACACACATTATTTAGAATAAGAAGAAGTAATTAAAAAAAAAAAGAATTTATTTAGAACTTCGTTCATCTACGTGAAGATTACACGACGATACCATTGCTTTAGTAAAGCAGAATTGGGCCCGACACTTTTGTATAAAGCGACACATTTTTCCACAACTCACAATTCAAAAAATGGCGCTCCTTTGGCCTCAGCCTAAGCCGGAAAGTCATATTCCGGCTAAGGCAAAACTTTCTCGCCTATGTTGCGCAACTCAGCAAATCCTCTGTTCATTTTCCGTCTGCCATAACGCAGAGGACATCATTCACGTAATAGTCATAAGTTAGTCGGGAAAAGTTATAGAACACAGATAACATGCGATAAACCATCAAGAACTTATTACTTAGCCTCGCTCGGATTACTGAGCTCTTTGATGTCGCCTATACAGCGATAAGGACAGAACATTTGCTTGCAGAAAGTCTACTGCTTAGTAATCTTATAGTTTGTAAAGATATCAATAATAGAAAAGAATACGATAACGGTAGCTATTCAGTATGGGATTCTTTAATTCTTGTAGCAGCAAACTCGAAATTCTGTATTACTTAGATTTTTCTGTAATTTATTATCCGTTGTGATGAAGATGAAATTGCATGAGGACCGGGCTGTGGCCTGAAACAAAGAGAAAAGTATTTACTCTGCCGAGCGTAGTAAGCCGCAAAAAATATTTATTTTGTAAGATTTTCGTCTAATTTGTTTACGTTGGTAACTTTAAACAGGCGGCGGCTGCCCCTGGTCGTAACTAAGAAGTCGCGCAGCAAGACGCGAGAAATGTATGTGTATTACACATACATTTCAATACACATTGTGTATTATAGATGTTAGTAGATTATTAGGTAAATTATGAGACTTTAACTTTCAACTAGCGTATTAAGTGCACCACACGGGAGCCTATTGAATTCTCAGTTTAATTTTCATTATAAGGTTATTGATCCACCGTCGATAAGAATTCACTCTCGCTCAAGAAACGGTCAATGGACGCCGATCAAAACAAAATAATAAAAAATAAAACAAAAAAGTGGAAAAACTGGACAAAGTATGTGTACTGTTTGCTTCACTGTACATTGTGATAAAGGCCAGGGGACAAAATATCAGTCAGTAATCTACATTACTCGGGTGACATTGTTCGAAGTGTTCGGGTTCTTATGGGCACCAGGAGGGCAGGAAATCATCCATTTTTGTTTTCGCCCATTTGTCGTGAATGGGAACTGTTTATCTGATCCCTGGATAACGCTGGGAAGACACTGTTGAGCCTGAATTAGCTGCAATTTCATTGGCATTATGCGTGTGAAAGACCTTCTATTCAAACAGATTTTAAAACACTGGTATTAGTTTTACTCATGTATTGTTTTGTAACAATATATCTATTTAATCTCATACTTGTGTAGAGCACACAATTACTGGTTTGATTTACCATTAAATCTGACCTGACAAATTATTTTAGGGTTAAATTTATAACTAAAGGATTATTTAAATAAAATCTTTAATATCTCTGCAAAACCACTCCGAGACAATTAACAAGAATGATTAAGGCTATAGAGAAAAAGCTAATATTAAGAAAAATAGACTGCGTCTCAGCATCCACTTGATGACGTGAGGAAATATCGCCTATTCAGCATGACATGGCTTTGTTCGCAGACTAAAGCGAGTGTGTACAAACACCCTATGTTTGGAATAAAACGGCACAGATAAGAAAGTTGTTGAAGCTGATGACAGAGCTTATGAAAGGTCCGGCTTATTAGGGCTTTTGGTTTGCCTATTCGCTTGATTTGATGTCCAGAAAGATCAAATGAAAGATTGGCGTTATTTTCTGGAGCCAAGAGTACGATCTCGTGCGCTCACTGAGTTTATTGGACACCTTTATTCGTGGAGTAGGAAAAGTCGTTCTATTTTTGGGTGTAGTTTATGGTTTTTCATCTGGTTAGTCGGATAGCTAGAGCACTGATTGTGGAACCCAACTGCGGTAAAGTAAATGTTTTTCCAGAGTGTTATGCTGATCGATTTTTGTCTATGGTGCAGTTTTGCCAACGATTTTTCTTGTATTCGAAATTAGGTCACTCGGATTGCATGTCGGCATACCTACTCCTAAGCCAAGATGATATTAACTTGAAATGTCGTGAATATTTTTATACGTTAGCGCTTTCTACTATGAAACCAATAAATGTCACATTTTAAAAAGGACGGGACAGCGAGGGCGTCCTGCTTGGAATGCAAATTGCAGACTACTACAAAAAATAATAGACAACGTAACAAAGTTGTTCCACGTTACACGTAGCTACGCTACGGCTGGATTCTGCTGGCAATCTTCCTAACTTAGTTTTTACCATCACCTTGAGATTTAAGCGAATAAGATTTAAGCAAAGATATACCTTAAGCTGAATTAACATATTAAAAAAGCGAAAACATATAAATCGAATACGTAGATTCCTTCAGAAAATTCCTACAACTAGGTTAGGTATATTCATTCATAGCTTGCTAGTACGAGGGCAAAACCAAGAACAGCAGAAGAACTTTTGCGTGAAATACATTTCCATTTCTCTGTATTTATTTTTTGTAGACATGATTGCTTATGAATAAAACAGGCAATGTACGAGAGGATAATCCGTCTATCAAAAATCGCTGAACTTTGAGCGCGAGAGTGATTGGCTTATGCGTTTCACCTAGGTTGGTAAAATGCTTTTACTGATGGCTTGTAACACCTGCTGTGAATAATATTCAAATGCTAATATTAAAAGCATTTTGGAAATTGGTTTCTAAATTGTAAATATAAACCCTTTAACTTCATAACTTCAGCCGAAGATAAAATGTACCTATAGAGTTGAGAGCTAAAAGTGGCACACTAAAGAAGCATCACGATTTTTCGATATCCAATTCGAGTTGCGTTTGAATATAGAACGCAATTCCCCGAACATAGCTTGGCATTCAAATTCACACGCGTAGGCTGGTAACTTGATAACGGCACACAAAGTTTCAGCATATTTCGATTTTAGTCGCTGCGTTCATCGGCTGCTCGAATTTTAGCTTCGAATTGTTTTATGGAGTTCAGCTATTCCTTCGCCACATGCCAAAGTACCAGAGTTGTACAATTTGTACATGTTTTCGGGAAAAATTCGGCAGATTCATGGTTGTATCTGATCTTGGACTCGCATTTTAGAATCCTTAATGGCAGTCCGCCTTTGGTGCATTCTATTTCATTAAATTCAAGATACACACAATTACTGATATCTTAGCTGCGTGAACTTGGCACTTAATGTTTGTTTCTCAGTACATCCTAACTTAAACTTGCGTCAAGTTAGCGTTAGCTTGCGATAAGTCATGCGCGCGATTCCTTCAACTATCGAAAGAATATGAACCGTAGTAGAAAATAAGTTTAATAAATGGGCCCGTCTATGTGCGGCGAACCTTTAACTGATGGGAATAGATGACCCGACTGGGAAGTTTCTCATTTTCCCGCCAAACTACACAGAAACAAAAAGGTTTTATTATTATTGACGTTTGATGTCATATTCCCGGAACGTTGGTAGAGGGGGGTAGCTGAAGAATGTATTGGTCCGAGAAAATAGTTGTACTTAGACATATTTATTACAAGCTTCCGCCGGCGACTTCGCATTCATGTTTCCGCGATGAAAAGCCTATGGTTTCCCCGGGCGGGATTTCAGCTGTCTTCATGTCAAATTTCATTAGGATTCGTTCAGCCGTTTATGCGTCGAAAGTAAACAGACATTCGTATCTTAATAAATTTCTGCAGATTGTATCGTTGGTACAATCTGCAGAAATTTATTCAGGGTGTTCTGGGTGGTCTTTCTATGAATAATAAATAATGTATATCTATAATAGTCGTAGTAAACTAATTTGGGAAATCAAGGTAGTGAAGAGCTATAACATAAAAATCCATACATACAAACCTTCGCGTTTATAATGTGAGTAGGATTGTTTTAGATAATAGGTTCCTATCACAAATAATGCTTACTTACACTTCAGTTCTTATCTAAGTTTCCAGAAATTCTCTGAAGCCTTCCCAAGCTAGCCTTTAAAGGGTCGGGGTTGAGATGGTATCAGGATGCCGATAATAACTTTGTTGTTTGACCCTTGCCGATGCGACGCAGCATCATGTATATACCAGCCCAAGACATGGGCTTCCATACAAGTGATTTTGAACCTTCTGTATATACAGGGTGGTTTTTTGAGAAGGACAGTGATGGCTAAATCCGAAACCACGAGAGTTGGAGAAAAGTCTTCATAGGAGTCATGCCCTCGATTTATAAGAAAATTTATTTTGACGGAAATCGAACCAAATGATTTAAAAAAAAAACGCCTACACCCTGTTTATTAAACCAAGGGATTCTGTTGCTGATAATGATCAATCTTTGCAAAGTAAAAATTAAAAAAAAATAAGCTGTTATTGTTTTCATATAAATCGAGGGCATGACTCCTTTAACGACTTTTCTCTCTCGTAGTTTCGGACTTGGCCATCCCCGTCCTTATCAAAAACCATCCTGTATATAGACAAAGATTCTCGATCCATTCTTTGATCCTCATCCGAGGGTCCAAAATCCATGCTGATGTCGGCATAGTGCTCCTGTTCTGAAAGACCGCTGTCTGAATAATAATAAGGCTTTTTACTTGAAAACACCAGGTTTTTCTAACTTGTTACCTAACTTTGGAATATTCTTTGCTTTTTTGCGTACGGGGTTTTTCTTATTTACGCAAAAACGCACGGTAGATACGTGATCAACAGCTATTTATAAGAATACTAGCTTTTGCCCTCGGATTCGCACGCACTTTTCCGGGATAACTAGGAGTACTAATTATGTACCTATGTCCGTCCCCTTTATTGCTTATTTCAACTAAACTCGGTTCTAGAATTTAAAATATTTTAAATCAAATCAACTACTTAAAACTAAATTACGTATACCTCAATCGAGTTTTTGCTCGCGGCTTAACACTAGAAACGTTTGAAGGCTATTTTTATGACTGCCTAACTGATGTTTGTAGCCTGATGTATGTATTCCATTCCAGGCGCCAAACTACTTGCATACAAAATTTCAGCCCGATCTGTTCAGTAGTTTTGGCGTGAAGAAGTAACAAATATCCATACATACATCCATCCATCCATCCCTCTATCCATCCATCTATCCATCCATTCATATATCTATAAGATTGATGGTATTTAATTAAACAATAATGCGTTGCTCTGAAAAAAAAAAAGATTTATTTTATAACAAATTAAAACCAATTTAGGTACAATACAAGTAATCCTTATAATCTCTAATTAGGTATCTATCTTACCTGAAAAACAAAGAAACGACAATTAAAGTTAATATATACAATTTAAACCAATAATTTTCACTTTATTTGATCGAACATCAGCATTCGAATTTTTGACATGACATCTGTCTGTCTATGATGTACTGTCACTGTCAATGTGTCCGATCAATCACTTTCACAATGCGCACCAGAATTCAAAATTAAGTACTATTTCTTTACATATCTAAACATCCAAACCTTTGCAATATATATTATCATAAATATTAGTGCGACTAACCTAAATAATATTGTATCACTCTTTTAAAAATATTAATAATCGTATTGTGGGACATTTCACACAGCGCCATTCATAGTCCCGAATATATCACAGGCTTCTGTGGGTTCTGTAATTTAAGTCATATTTTGACCTCCGGTAAACAAACTGTTGTCATAACGGTCTTTCTCTTTAGAAATTACCCTTTTAACCTTTTTTCGGGGGGAAATGGTATCATTTGGGAGGCTTACATTGTTATTAGGTTTTGTATGTACATGCCTTGCTTTTAAATCTGATGGGTCTGTTCTCGCATATTACAATATTATGATTATACGAGTACAAAGTAAATTTGTTTTGTGCTACTAGGAAATAACATTTCGTTTATGGAGCGCGTTATTCGCAGAACGATTGTACCAAGCCCATAGCAAAACTCGTTCTAATATACAGTAAAATAAAAATAAACATGTTTTTCATCACCAATGTTTTTCAGTAAATATAATGTTCAGTGTTCCTCTTTCTTTGTTCTTGTGGCTTATACCATGATAGATAGATAGACAGAAAACACTTTATTATACCAGACAAACAGAAAACAATACAGAAATAAACAATATAATAAAGGAAGTATATATAAAGGGCGGCCTTACAGCTGAGAGCGAAGACTATCGGTAAATCAGGCATTTTACGCAGGGATTCCTTGAAAATGAAAATAATAAATTTGTTTCCATGGAAGTATCGTCTCAAGCGTCTCTATCGTTCTATTTACCCGTTTATTTGTCCATAACCGTATTCATAACCCTAAAGTTCCTTGGCATCGGACCATGGCAGTTTCGTCTTTTTACGAGGTATTACACTGTACTGTGGGTAAAGTCTAGACTGTTAGGGGTTTTTATATCAATTTGCTAATATTTTGACAATACATGAAATGCCTCTGCCATTCAATATTATCTATAATACTATCTTAGAAAAAAAAACTCGCTGTAAAATACGGTTGTTTAATTTTGATAAATATAGCTTAGTAACTATTTTAGAACCTTTGCGCTGCGCCACTTATAGATATATACATTCACTGGTATGGTAGCAGCTATGAAGTATAATAGGGTACCAGAAAAAATATATACCAGGTAAGATCTTGCTGATGATTATAGGCATACGTAAGTAGGGACAATATAGAATAGATGATAGAAATCTAATTTAGTAGATAAGAAATGCACAGTAAAGAAAGTAACCTTTGTAGAAGCGACGAAGGCCCAGAGGGGCCTAGTTTGGACATTGGGCTAATAAAACTCGTAGGCGTGTCGTGGTTGACGCCCATCGCCTTTCTCATGCTGATGAGACGAGCTGAGATCACGCAAGATTGTATTGGGGAATGTTGCCGAAAAACTAAAGTGTTTTTATGTTCGACCATTTGGCTCTCTTAGACATTTTCCTCTACAAAATAGCGCGTAACATAAAAGTTTGTTGTTGAAACACGTTAATCGAAAGGAATAATTTCCGCATTTTCAGAGCCGTTCGGCCTTTTCAAACAAAGTTCTTCGAAACATCTACACGTTACGTTCTGTTTACAGCGCTCATAATGTTAATTTCGAGAAAGAATTTTAATTGGATTCAAAACAAATACGGCGCGGCGGCGCGCAAATTGGGTCGCGCAACAAAAGACAAGGGTCAAACGTAGATGAGAGTGTATTTTTTCGGTGTAAATCTGTTTAAACCCTTCTCCTCCGTAGGCCGCAATAGACCCCAGCTTATTAGTTTAGGACCCTATTACGTTACGGCGTGTAAGTATAAAGGGTCTTTATTAAACCTCATCGGGTTATGTCGTATTTTTTGCGAGCGTCCCGACTAAGGATAACTATGTTTGGTTTGCGACATCTGTTGTTTGCTCAGCTGAATGCGGGCTGAAACAATATGGAACCGCACTGCTGGCTAGCAAAAACTGATTTTGTCAACCTTCGCTCTTGTTTATTTCCGCTTTTATTTACTCCAACATGACTTCAGCATTGTAACAGGCTGTAGAAGTCGTAAAATTTCGAGTGGTCCCTCTGACTGAAATTTTTTACTATAATGTGGTTCTTTTAGAATCAATATAATTGACTCTTCTTTGACCATTTGTGGTTGTTGTTACGTTAAGTTTTTTTTTTATCTTATGTGATAACGATAGTTTCTGCCTGCCGCATCGTACGCGTTGATTTCATGGAAACGTTTAAAAGTTATTTCTATCTCAAAGGAACTGATTTATGGGATAAAATGTAAGAATCCATCATACATACATCCATCCATACATCCATCCATACATCCATTCATACATCCATTCATCTGAACATCCAAATTTTCGCATTAATATTATTATTGTGATGGACGGGAAAATGTCATAGCTCTAACTAAACAGTATGGCGACCTGCCGTGATAGGATCGCGATACCAGGCATGGTGGGGAAATTAGCAGATTGTCAACAATTCATCAATAAGCGTAAACAAAAACCCAAAAATACAAATTGACCCAAAATAATAATAATTTCACCGCAAACACGATTTTACCGTTGCATACTTAATAGAGATACAAAATAAACGAAATATGATCAGCGGTTGAAAGTAGGTAGTTTGTGAAAGTAGGTAGTTTGTGTACCTTTGATTGAATGGAACGTGTTATAGCAATATAATACTGAAGTAAACAGTTTCGGACAAACATACTGATGAAGTTAATTAATTGAGTCACAATCGCGGCGTTGTACCAACAAACGGGAACGTTTTATTTAGCACGGTCTAAATGGGATTTATATTTTGCGTTTTTTCTTCGCGTTTTTCATAATTATGCGCTGTGAAAAAGATATACAGGGTGGAAAAAAATGCCCTGTTCATATTAATAAAGGCGAAACTTTGGAGTTTGCTACGAGGCGTCGGTGTAAAAGTAAACGCATGCACAGCCGCTGGCGGAAACTAGTTACTCTATATATATTAAATAAAACTAGATTTTCCGAAACGTAACAACAAATCCCAATTACGGCATTGTTATGTATATGATACTCTCATCATGGCTTTTGCAAAACAGTATGTCACTAAAGTGTTGGTTGAGTAAACAAACACGACTATAAAAGATGTTTATTTTATTGTCTAACCCTAATTTAAGATTAACTTGTGAAAAAGCTCTCCAGTTTACCAAAATGTAGAACTTCACAAATTAAACAGAGTATTTACAAAGAACAAATTAAAATGCTGTCCGGATAAAAGCCAATGTTCCGGGACACCTTGTAGAGGGTCTAGCGGAGTTTTTTTTATTAAATTAGTCAGGGACTGGTAACGGTCGCCGAGTTGCTCTGTTGTTCATAATTTGTAAGACTGTGCATATAATTATCTACTGCAAGCACTAATGGTCACTCTAGGAATACTCACTCTTGTAGTAGTTTTTGTTGTTGATTTAAAAGAAAACAGCTACTCTTCTCTAGACAATTACTAGTGTGCAGAGAACTTCATTGACATTTAACTGCTTTATAGGGTTGCAAGTCATCGTTTAACTTTGCAATTATCTTTTCTATAACATGAAATTCGGAATATAGAATTTCCATAAACTTTAATTTTAACAGGTTTCGTTTGTCGAAGTCACTAACTTATAAGATATACAATATTAAAAAGAAATGGAATTTCCAGAAACTCAATAGGACCTTGGTTCCTTGTATATCCATGGAAGGCATCAAGGTCGGTGGTCATCTGAAACTCGCACTATATTGACTTTTCTCAGAATTTTATTTCTTGTAAAATATAAATTAGCTACATGTTCCACCTTGATAATGGTGGAACATGTAGCATGTAACCTCATCTTCTAACAAATCTCATCAACCAGATAAAGAAAATTAGACGATGGTTGAACAAATTTGCTAAGTAAAGGGCGTTGGTTATCCGGTCTAACACGCTTCTCCTATTACCTCTAAAAGACTAGCCCCTAATCTTGTAATGACTGCTCACAAGATCCCAAAATAACATCTGTCTGATTAAACGAGTCGGAAACAAGACGCCTGCAAAAGAACTTTCGTCCGCGCGATGATAACACTTTGTAGAGATTAGAGATGAAACACCCCCACACCCCTCGCCTGCTAAAAGGTTTACGTGCTTTATGAACGATCCCCTAGCCAGAGCCACTAGCTGTCACAGACTGAGAGGTGAGGCTGGGACTCTTATGTGGTTTCTGAATGTGTCAAACTCAATAACAACCTATCATCGACGTCTGTATAGAGTTGGTTCAGAAGAGGGTGGACAAAAGCAAAAAATTACATCGAACTGGTTTCCATAGAAAGATAGGTACTGGTTTTCCCCTCTCAATAATTTCTTGTTAAACCAAAGTATGTATAATTCGGCTAAACTTAATGTGAAATGTTTGTAAACTAACCACGCGGCTTAAAAACTTAACTTTAAATGCATGCTTGGCGTAGGGATTCAGATAAACTTGTTAGCGATACTTGTTGAAGGAAAGATCTCAAATGGGCAATAATATAAACGACATTAGTAATGACATAATACAACATAAAACGACATAATTAATATCATAAGAGCTGTTTGTTAACAAATATTCACATCTAATTTTGCTGGAGTATAGTATAAATCTATAAATGTTAGAAGTTGGTAAGATACATAAATTAAGTACCTACCAAAAACGGCACAGATCTTGCAAAGGTGATGTAGTGTTTCTCACCTTCTCCGCTGCCCCACTAAAAACTCGTCCTATAGCCCAGCTGGCCATCTCTCAGCTGTGGACCGAGCCACTGTTGCTAATGAAATTAGAGTACCTACCGAGCTAAGACAACACGATATAGCGCGCGGAGAATTTTTAAAATATGTTCACGTCGGACTTTTTGTTCACCGTGCTCTGTTTACAATGCAGGCGAATTTTTCTGCAGGACTTCTGTTGGGTATGAATTTAGAGTTAGCACGATGACCTCTACGAATTGCGGGATTTAATATACTGTTGGCCGTTTTTGTTTGTAATATTCTGGTATTCTCTTTTTTTGTTGGACTTTGGTTAGAAATAAGAATGAATGTGTTTGTAGAAGACCTTGCATAGTTTATATTTTAATCGCGCAAAATGTTGAGTTGTAAATCCAGATTGTATCTTGTAATTAGTTAGGTAACGATGTTTATGCCGGCGGTGTTTATCTGATCCAGGTTCGACCTTGTTTTTCCTGAGTTCGCGTTAGCTACAGCCACTTACACTTCGCTAAGCTAAGGATCGGCTTTATACAATTACGAAAGTTATGTTTTAGACCACTTTGGCAAATGGTGTAACGACTTTTACGTTTAGCGTTCGGGAAAGCACTTAGCACTTCTGAGTTTTATAATTTTACCGGGTATTGGAGTTAAATACATTGGCATCGTCACAGATTTAATTTTATTTATTTTCGGCGACACATAGTTAGTTATTTCAATATTATAAAAAAAGAAACCTTTTGTACTATCTATTTTTTTACAACCAGCCAAATGATTTGACGTTCACGTTTAGAGACCTATGTATGATGCAGTAAAATGCAACGAGAGAAAATTTAGCAAAGACCTTTTCTAGAAACGTAAAAAATGGCTCAAGCCGGGCAGTCTCATCCCTAAATGTAATTCACGAGGTCGTCCCTCTTTCTGATGCTAATACACTTCGTTCGTGCTATTTTCCTCTGGAGGCTCGCTGTGCGGGCTGCACCACTGATGCTTGGACCTACCTTTTTAACTCGATCATCTTATTGAACTCACATCAATGATTGATTCTTATATTTCTTACTAGCTTATGTTTTTTCAAATGACTAGTTTTACTACACAAACAGCATTATCTGTATTTAACTTTCTGTTTTAGAAAAGAATAGATCAAAGTTTTTTTTAGCACACACACAAAAAACAAGAGTACATCTTAAATATAAATTAAATTGCATAATAAAACTAAATTAAAAATAAAAAGTATTAACAGTTCCTCTGATTTTTACTCTAGAAACAGCATTTTAGAAGTGTTTAATTTTGACAATTTCATTCATCTGAATTTAAGAGAAGACCCGTAAGGATAGATGTGAATCTTTATCTGTAAGTTATAACGTTTAGTCTGTGGCAGCGGCTGTCTGTTGTGTTCCAACAGCTGTGAAATTGCATCTCCCTAAATTGTTCGGAGTTTAGCCATCGCAGAGGTAACTCCCGATTTATGCTTAGCCATTTAGTTACCAAAAGAACTTTCCTGAATAACCTTTGAAAGAATTTTCAGAATTAATTTCATCTTAAAATTCTAACCAGAAGTTTATAACTTAAGTGATTGAACTTGGGCAGTCAAAAAGTTAAGCAGCTGTAGGTTTTTCTTTATTGATCTTTATTGTATAACGTGATGGTAATAGATATTTTTTCTTTGAAGAATTTATAGTAGAATTTTAATAATTTAATTTTCTGCCTTACTTTTAATTATATTGCTTTTTATTGCAGTTTTAATTATTATTTTCCACTAACAGGTCCTTTGAATTTAATCTGTTGTATGTATATTTTAACCACGTTCACGCACGATAGGACATAAGAGGTAAGAAGGAGTCTTGTAATATTCAGCTGGTAATATTTAGAGGAATTCTGTCTTGCAAACTTGCTGCCACTGCTGGATGGGCTGGCATTAAGGCGATGATGATGAGTTAGTATTGGATTTTGTCAAGATAGACAAATTAAGTGGATAGTAATAGTATGTATGTAGTTAACTTTTTACCACCAGCCTGTATCTAGTGTACGTGACTTGCTGAAAAACTGGTCAGGCAGGCTTGGCACGACACCGATGTGAATAAATCTTCATGTAAATGTTGTAATTTGATATGGATCTCTTTACTGTTCCTGTTTTTCGGCCTTTGGTGAATGTATGGAATATTCCAGGAGCAATTAAAAAACTTCTGGTGTTTGTGTAGACATACCTAGTCTAACTTTTTTATTATTATTATTTGCAACTTTATTGCACTAGAGGGTAGGCTTAATGTAGGCATTTTCTACCTGCCGACCAAAAACACATGCTTTTAAAGGCATCACATCTTTTTTCTGGATATAATAATACCTATTTCGAATGTATTCTAATAGCCAAGGTTTTTGTATAAATATAGCAAACAAAATTAATTCACCCACGTGATTTTGGTAAACTTAGCTTTCAGACGATTTAACATCACGAAATTTCATTAGCGGTATCTTTCTAATGTAAGAGACATTTGAGACAAACGTCTGTCCAATGTGTCACAGTTATCTGTTCCGAATTTGCAAAGCATCAGCGCCAGAGGATTTAGGAGCTAACCTAGGCTGAAATGCAAAAATATTTTGGCGTGTACTAATGGAGGAACATTTCTCTTGCTTTAGAGATAAAACGGGAGGTTTATCTAAGCTACTGCCCTAGGCGATAGAGCGTTGCGACTTGCGCTGTAACGTATCTCTACTCCGAAGGCTCTGGGGCATCATTTGTGATAAGGTTTCAAGATATTTCAAGTAAACTTGTAATATCATGAAGCATACCTGTCTAGTTCTCTACGCACAAGTTTAATGCTTGAATGAAGTAAATGATGAGATTGTATATCCTCGTATATTTCTTACTAGGTTACAATTTTATCGCTGGAATTTTAAGGAATATGAATGATGGCACCCTGTTCTTGAGAATTTATTTGTGTTTCAGGCATTAGGTTCTTCGATAAGATAATCGGACAATTACATTTTAATCGTTGTTTTTGAATAGACGAAGCTTCGAATTATCTTTCGAAGGTGAGAAGACCTTAGGGTGAGATTCTACTTGTTCTATATTTCCGCATTGCTTTGCAACATTAACAGTGCACGTAGGACAATTAAATCGGGTGCGATTCTGCTGAAAACATTCTTTGTCGTCAGTTGGCGGGTATCCAGCGGATAACAATCTAGTAATTGCATCTTATGGGAGCGCTAATTGTGGGTTGAAGTGATACTTCTAATGGCTGTTAAGTTTTCTACTTTGCGAATGGAAATGGAATTGGGTTTATTCTTGGTTCTTTGTGCTAAGAGCTGGAGAGCTGGCTTATATAAATAAATTAAATAAAACTTAAAAACACAGTCTCTAACATTTCCCACTTGATTCCCTCTCTGTGATCGTTCTTCAAGAAATTTGGTATAGATTCTTTTATTTTTACTATGAACACGGAATAACATTAGTAATTGTTACAGGTGCGATGGTTCGAGCAGCAACGCGAGCGGCGGAGAGTGAAGCGGGACTTCCCTCCGTACGACCGGGCCTCCTTCGCGCAACTCACGCGTCGGCTGCCGGTACATCGGACGCATCATCGCGCGTTGTCATCGTCTGCCAACGCGTTCTTCCCTGACCCGCTGTTCAAGGAACAGTGGTATTTGGTAAGTCTACTTTCATATGCCTTGTAATAAAGCTTTCGGTGGCTGCTGAGCGAGCATGGAGCGTCGACACGGAAAACTTAATCAACGATCAAATCTAACATGATTGTGATAAACTCTTGTCTTAAGAAGCCGAACTTTCATCGCAATAATAATTTCAGCAGTAATTAGATTAATAAAGCATGAGTTACAGAATTTTTTCCAATACGACGTTGTATAGTTATTATATTCAGCGTTCGTATTTTGATTTTCTAAATAAAGCAGCAATAAGCTACAGAACATTTTCCATTACGACAATGTATAGTTATTATTCTCAGCGTTGGTTATTTTAACTTTCTCTAATGTGTTTACCTTCCCAACAGAACGGTGGAGCCAAAGACGGTCTCGACATGAACGTAGCGAAAGCCTGGCAGAAGGGCTACACGGGCAAGGGCGTGGTGGTGTCAATATTGGACGACGGTATCCAAACAAACCATCCCGACCTGGCACAGAATTATGTGAGTAGAATAAGGTTTTCTAAAGGCGCTACTATTGTTTTTGCTACCGCGATTCTAATGAACATTCTAGAAGCGTAGCGAGCTTGATTTTATTCAGACTGGTTTCAGATTCAAATATTGTAATTACATGCCTTGGAAAATTATTTAAAGTTCAGATATAGTTCCGAAGTTTCATATAACTTGAATAGTTTGGTAAATTGTAGCCGCTTTTACCAACACCGGTCAGTTTTGTGTGCAATTTCACCAAAAACCGAAACAGTACGGCAATGAGCATTGCGGTACTTTAAATTCGAGTTGTAGTTTTATTCACCCACAAAAGTTTGCATTATCCTCGGCCTACTTAGTGCTTCGTTACAAGGGTTCCGTAATAGAGATAGGCGCCCGCATGTAAGTGCTGAAAGTTAAGCTTTTCCAACCAACTGTCTATCGACTTTAATGTTCAGAACTAGTTTTGCTATTTAGAATCCTTTGGACTATAATTGTTTCCAACATTTGCCTATAAAGTTACCGCTACTGACCTATTTTCTAATAGCTCGAGCTTGCGCTGAGCAAATATTGAACGAACAGTTAAAATGTTAGTATTTTGAAACTAGAGATAGGCAGATTTCGTTTCAAAAGAGACTTGTATGTGCTTATATTTTAAGCGAAAAAAAACGTTATTTGGTTTCGATATTGTTGTAATATCATAATCCGTAGACAAATACATGATATGATTTGTTACAGGATCCTATCGCATCAACGGACATAAACGGCAACGATGACGACCCAATGCCTCAAGACAACGGAGACAACAAACATGGTACCCGATGCGCTGGCGAGGTAGCAGCGGTCGCTTATAACCAGATCTGCGGAGTTGGCATCGCCTTCAATGCTAGCATCGGAGGAGTGAGGATGTTGGATGGAGTCGTCAATGATGCTGTTGAAGCCAGAGCACTAGGGTTAAACCCAGACCACATAGACATATACAGTGCTTCTTGGGGACCTGAGGATGACGGTAAAACTGTCGACGGTCCAGGGCCTTTAGCCAGAAGGTAAGTTTTAAATCCATATATTGCAAGAAATATGGTCATAATACAAATTCTTAAACATAGACATAGTTAGAGTCACATACTTCAACAAAACACATTGGCATACAAACATTTCTGAAAGTAGGTTCCTTTATAATATAAATTTTAAATGATTTTAATTAACTTTTAACCAAGTAATAGCTTTACTTTAACTATTAGCCATCTGCTACACTAAAGTTATGTTTCTTCCAGGGCGTTCATCTATGGAGTGACGAGTGGCCGACGCGGCAAAGGCTCAATTTTCGTTTGGGCCTCGGGTAACGGAGGCAGGCACACAGACTCTTGCAATTGTGATGGTTACACGAACAGTATATTCACGCTATCGATATCTAGTGCAACACAAGGAGGTTACAAACCGTGGTATCTAGAAGAATGCTCCTCAACATTAGCAACTACATACAGTTCCGGAACTCCAGGGCATGACAAAAGTGTAGCCACTGTTGATATGGACGGGAGATTGCGACCTGATCATATTTGCACAGTGGAACATACGGGGACTTCCGCTTCAGCGCCTTTGGCAGCGGGAATCTGCGCGTTGTCACTTGAAGCGAACCCAGACCTGACTTGGAGAGACATGCAGTATCTTGTAGTTTTAACCTCCAGGTCCCAACCCTTGGAGAAGGAAGGCGGATGGATCGTCAACGGAGTAAAGAGAAAAATTAGCCACAAGTTCGGCTATGGACTAATGGATGCAACGGAAATGGTGAACTTGGCCGAACAGTGGGTAACCGTTCCGCCTCAGCATATCTGCAAGTCTCAGGAAATAAACGAAGACAAACAGATTGATTCCTCGTTCGGATATACGCTTGCAGCGCATATGGACGTGAACGGGTGCAGCGGAACTGTCAACGAAGTGCGTTATCTCGAGCACGTGCAATGTAAAATATCACTCAGATTCTTCCCCCGAGGAAACTTGAGAATACTTTTAACTTCGCCCATGGGGACTATATCAACTCTACTATTCGAACGACCACGAGACGTCGTCAGCTCTAACTTTGACGACTGGCCGTTCCTTAGCGTACATTTCTGGGGCGAACACGCTGAAGGCAGATGGACTTTACAAATCGTCAACGGCGGTAATCGCCACGTGAACCAAGCCGGAATCCTAAAGAAATGGCAACTAATATTCTACGGCACAGCTACCGATCCGATCAGATTACGAGGCAATCGACCTCTTGCGAGCGGACCTTCGTTCGCTTACCCAACAGCAGCCGACGCTTACGACACTATCGGTGATTCTTTTTATAATACTGACGCGTTTGCCAACTATCCAAACTTCCCAAGTTTATTTGCCGCCGGTTCCGACCCGGAGAAGGCCATAGCCCGCCTAGACGGACACAACGTCCCCTCGCCGCAAGGGGAGAGTGTCCTCGCCGATAGTAATGATAAGCGCGTCATGCACGACTGTGATCCAGAATGCGATTCCCAAGGATGCTACGGAAAAGGACCGACGCAATGTATCTCCTGCAAACACTATCGTTTGGACGACGCTTGCGTTTCACGTTGCCCGCCGAGGAGTTACGCCAATCAAGGAGCGGTATGCTGGCCGTGCCACGAGTCTTGCGAGACGTGCGTCGGACCTGGGCAAGATTCATGCCTGACTTGCGCGCCAGCACACTTGTTAGTTGCTGATTTGGCGGTCTGTATACAACAATGTCCGGATGGTTACTGGGAAGACACGGAATCGTCATCTTGTAGACCTTGCGCCGCGCATTGCGCGACTTGCTCCGACCGTGCCGACAGCTGCACATCTTGCGAGCACCACTTAGTTCTACACCAAGGGAACTGCTTAGCCTCGTGCCCCCCTACCTATTACGAGACTGATGACTACATGTGTGCGAAGTGCCATAACTCCTGCGATACCTGTCAGGGGCCGGGAGAGAACCAGTGCGTGACTTGCCACCCGTCGAACTATGTGGTGGACGGGCAGTGTGTGTCAAGCTGCCCGGACAGATACTACGTCGATAAGAAGAGGAAAGAATGCATGAGGTTAGTATTATTTGGTAATATTGATCTTGGTAAGAAACTTAATAAAATAGCCTTCCCGGCGCAAGCAGTGTTATAAGTCTAATAGGTATTTTATCTATCTATGAGTCTGTAGGTGGCATATTACCTTCCAAACGGATGAACTGATTTTTAATTTTGTTTTTTTTTATTGAACTTTTCGAGAATTACCTTTAATAATATTAAATTATACTGGACCATTCCCACATCATCATCTAGCCCCAATCTAAGCATAGCTTTTAGCTATGTTTGATACAACAAGTATGTATATAATTGAAAACTAGGAACCATACGAGTCAAGGAGTCCAGGCGAGTCTTTTGATATCTCATTTATCAAAATCACTTTAGCCGTTTTGATGCTTCGAAGTAATGAAGTTGTGCAGTGTCCACCAACCACATACATACAGTCTAAACAACATAACTCACTCCTTGGTTACAAATGCAGCTGTTGTAAAGCTATAAATATCTCTGTACCCGAGAATTAAAGTAAAATAGTACAGTTTTCGAATTTTTAAAAGAGTTTTGCTTGTATATTTATTATTTCCTAGTTTTACTTATGTAATTTGAATTTTGTGACGTGTCCAAGAGTCCTGTAAGGTCTAAAGGAAATGATGTACTTTGATATTTGTAGCAAAATAATTTATTCACCTACTTTTTGCCTAGATGTCCCGTCGGCTGTGCCACTTGCTCCTCATCTATATGCCTCACCTGCGACGCAAGTTGGGCGCTAAACAAGAAGGACAAGTGCGTTCCCACCGGATCCCAGTGCGCGGCCGGCGAGTACTCAGATGGGCTACTGGGTTGCCAGCTGTGCCACCGGGACTGCGAGACTTGTTATGGAGAGGATGATACTCATTGTTTGACTTGCCCCTCGCCGAATCTGCTGCAGGATTACAGGTTGGTACAATGAACCCGATAGGTAGTATCAATTGGTTCTTTCTCTCTCAATTATATTATATTATAATGAAAAATATATGGGAACGATTCCGCGTAAAACCTTCTCTGATAAGATCCAACAAAATTAATTCGCGTACACCGCCCGCCCTCCCACGAATCACATGCCATACTATCAGAGAAGGTAAAACACAGACATACGCAATATAAAATTGCCGAGTCAATTGCTGCAGGATTACAGATTCGTGGAAATAAGGCGATCCTCGTCACCATACATGCCTCCACTGCTAAACAAAACTCCCCCAAACTAGAGGAGTTTGGTCGCAGGTGGACCTTCGCCCATACTGTACCGACCTCGGTGGCGCCGCGCCACAGAGGTCGTCTATATATGTAACAATGTTGTATCTGCAAAATCACTATGTGACGCTTATAAGATACCTACAGCATGGCTATAACTGACTAATCATTTACATGCAACAAGTAGGTGGTTATTGGCTGGCCTATCCTAAATAAACCCCTAGCCCACGAGCCACATGGCCTAGCTATAAAACTACTCACGTACGTAGCGTCAGCTATTTTAGATCTCAAGATGTAACATAATTTTATTCTACATCGGTATCACAGAAATTCACAATTTACATTCGAAAGAAAATCAATTCAGCAGTGATTTGAAGTGAAGTTCTTAAATATTTGAAGACTTATTCATCATTTATGATCGTATCAATATTGAAATGTTTGCAAAGTGAAATGTTGGGGATGTCAGTATTTGAATTGGATCGAGCCTTAAGGCATATGATTTTCCAATTGATTTGTTCTGAAGACTTGTGGATGGAAATAACTTAAATTCACAAGAATTTCATCCTTTGGTAAAGCATAGTTTTTTTTTTCACAATAGGCCTATCGTGGCCGCCGTGATACCGAAGGCACCCAAAGCAAATAAAAAATGTATAGTTTTATAGCTTTTAATTCATATCTCGCGAAAAACTGACAACCACTGGGCCAAACGTGTTCTTGGAGACCGCGACTCCGCAAAAGTAGTGTGGGACGCCCTCCGGTCAGGTGGGATGACGACCTGCGAAAAATTGCAGGCAGATGCTAGATTTGCGGTATCTAGCATCTGCCTGCAATTTTTCGCAGGTCGTCATCCCACCTGACCGGAGGGCGTCCCACACTACTTTTGTGATAGGTGAAGACAGGACGCTATGGCGCTCATTAGGGCAGGCCTATGTCCCACAGTGGACTATTACAGTTTGATGATGATGATTTCTAAAATGTCCATTCATTATGCTTATTTACGTGCCGTTACATGTAAACGTATTTCCACCGTATGCATAATTTATTTTATTTCATGTAGAAAGCCTTAACGAACCACGTTTTATACGACTCAAACGTGACGGCCCTTCCGCATGTGAAATGTTTTTGAACTTTTCACGGCCGTTGTAACCTTGTAATTTGTTTCACGTGTTAAATTACCTTTATTAGAACTTTGTGGTTGACTTCTACGGTTATTAGGCACTAATGAAGATGTAGGCACTGTTTTTGCGATAATGATCGAAGTCACGACTCGGGTTTTCTTTTAAAATACAAAAGAAGAGAGTATACTATACAATTGTTTCGTGATCTTTTCAAAGCTGTGAATAATTCCGAATTCTGCTAACGAATTGCTTTACTATGACAATGTTATCGTCGCAGAATCGTGCAGAAATTAAATAAACTCTGGATAGTGCGCGCGGTACTATTTGCACGGAGAGATTGATAGAATGGTTTTCAACTGTAGTTTCTTTCATCAAAAGTAAAATGCCAATAGGTGTCATCTGAGGCGCTACCATTGTTATGGTGAAGTCATTTAATTAGTGGAATTAGGGCTCTGCTCTTAGACTTAGCTTGTAGATGTCTTGTGTTGTGCTTTGACATTTAAACAAAGGAAAGGACATAGATGACTAACCTTTAACTAATAAATATGAAATAATACTAAGTTTAAGACATTGACTCTATTTTCACACACAGACATTATCATTTATTTGCCACTACATGTACCTACACATCAATTTTGAACCTAACCTCTATCTTACGAGACCCGTAAATATTCTTTCTCAAAGCGACAACTCTTTATCCTACAAAATGCAAACCAAGAAACTGAACAAATCTACCAATACCCATCCGCATGATTTCAAACACATTGAAGCAGCGCTTACCCGCGTTCGCTCCAATATCCCATCTTCTCTGATGTGTCCTGTACACTTTGGGCCAATGCGTTGGACCAAGGCGTTGGGCCACCGTGTAGAGACCTACTTGGCGCATGTTGGTAGTTGGCGGCCAACATTGGCTCGCAAACCGACTAGTGTCGGTTTTTCGTGCTCACATCAAAGAATCTTGGCGCGCTCCGCAAACAGTCTTCACACGTTGGCGTCTTATTCAGTTCGCCTCTATTCGTCAGCAAAGACAGTCGTATTGCGTGCGTGTGAGATTTACTGAGAGATTTTTTTTATATCGTACGCCAATGTGTGAACGCAATCCGATCAGTTGGCCCAACGCCTTGGCCCAAAGCATTGGCCCAACGTGTACAGGACACATGATAGTGGGAATGCACATAGCATATCACGACTTGCATATCAGATCGAGATCCAACCTGCTTGAATCCTTTGATGCCTGCAGTCTGTAGATTAGCATCTGCAGTCCCCAGTAACTAATAATAACTAGTTTTAGCAGTATATCACCTATCTGCTTTTTCCTTTGAACGCCGTAATTGGAAATATTGGTCTTCTGCTGTAAAAGCTTATTAATATTGCTTTTCAGCTGTAAAAGATAATTAATATAACTACATACTTACAAATAAAAATGACAAAAAAAAACATAAATTGATGGGGTATCCAACTTTATTCTCATTTGCGGTCAGCATAGAACTCCTTTGAATTTAACGTACCTTGAAACCTCACGTACCTACCTACCTACATTAACTTCATCATTCATTGGATGGGGCTAGAATAGTGGTGTACTAGCATAATTTTTACCGACTTCAAAAAAGGAAGAGGTTCTCAATTATACTGTATTTTTTATTTTTTTATGTTTGTTACCTCAGAACATTCGACTGGGTGAACCGATTTTGATAAAAAAAAAATTATCTGAAAGGTGCACCCCGTGTGGTCTCATTTCAAAAATGAAAACAAATCGGGAAACCTGTCATCATCGTGTGCAATGGACGAATAATTCAATACCACGCCAACCGATTTCGACGATTCTTTTTTAAAACGAAGTTTTACCCATTTTCTAAATGATGTTATTATATCCTACACAGATGCGTGCGAGACTGCAGCCGTGGCTACTACTCTGAAGCGGGCCGCTGCGTGCGCTGCGTGCACGGCTGCGCGCAATGCGCGTCGCGACTCAACTGCACCGCGTGCGCCGGCTCTTTGAGGCTTCAGTCCGGAGTGTGCCGGACTTCATGTGCTGATGGGTAAGGTTATATACAACACTAGCTACGCCCCACGGCTTCGCCCGCGTGCAAATCTATGTGTCAAATGGTTTATAAACCTTCCTCTTTAATCATTCTATCTATTAAAAAAGCCGCATCATAATCCGTTGCGTAGTTTTAAAGATCTAAGCATACATAGGGCAGACAGACAGCAGGAAGCGACTTCGTTTTATACTATTTAGTGATAGAGTCAGGTGCGGCGTACGGAGCTGGAGGCCTACTCGTAAAACAAAAATCGAGGTTTCTGATAATTTTTCAAGCAAAACATACACTTATGTCAACTACGAGCACATACTAGTACGATAGCGTTTGCGCATAAAAGTATGCGTTACTTCGATTTTCTGTTTACGTGTAGGCCCTCGTCCCTGAGTCGTGGACACTCGAGTTACGGCTTGTCCACCAGTTGAAAGCTCAGTTTATCCATAACTCGATCAGCACGATAAACCTATGCTCGGAATTTATCTGAAGCGTATAATCCTTTACGAAACTATTCGATAGGCAACCACTATAGACAGCTCAAAGGATAAGCAAGCTGAAGTGGCAGTGGGCAGGTAACATCTCCCGTAGAACCAACAACCGCTGGAATAAACGTGTTCTTATCCTTAATTGATCCTCGCTGACGCGCGTACCGCACGCGCACGTATACGTCGTCGTCATGCCGATGATGGCCCGATCTCCCAAATCTGACGCGGCCCGTAATAGTGGCGAAAGTACTATAAGTGATTTGAAGTGTAATAAGTGTAATGTTATTGTTAACGAGATGTTGGCTTTCGTGAACAACAAAGTTGACACCCTACCGGAAACGAGCATTCTGCAGATATGTCTTAGTGCCTACACGAGTGAGGAGATTGAGATTTCAAGATCGATCGCATACAAGTTACTGGCACCTACAAAGAAGTTTATGCGGAGAAAAGAAGGTTCGGAATCAAAGTCAATTCAAGAAATTATTAAGCTAATCAAGGAGTTTGAGCCTGATTGCTTACCTGTGTTTGTGGCTAAAAACCTAAATAAATTGCCTGCTGTTTCGTTTGATCACATCGACGTGACGACGTTTTTGAAAGAAATGACTTTATTAAAACATGACGTAGCTGGATTGAAAGCTACGGGAATCAGCCAAGAATCTTTAGACATGACTTCACTAAAGTTAGAAATTGACGACCTAAAGAGGATGATTTCCGAGTTACGAGAATACCGAACTGATGTTGACTGCACTTTGAAGAAAAATCTGCTTCTTGGGTCTTATCCTGAGGATAAGAACAACAGAAACATTGCTGTAAATCATTCACCTAGCACAAGTGCGGGTATTTTCGTAGCTGAGAGCGATTTGCATGAAACTACCGGCGCGATCATCACAAAAGACGCAAGTGGGAGCGGAGAGGGCGGGGGGGCGCGCTCGAGCTCGAGCGCACGCCCGCTTGCACCGACGCCGACGCCCGCTGCGAGACTACAGTTGACACCGGAACGGCGGCGGCGACGGCGGCCGGCTGCGCTTGCGCCGCCGGCCGTGCTTGTGCCGGCCGCACCGCTGCCGCAGCCTACGAGGAATGTCGCCGTAGGCAAAATGTTATCGCAGGAACCGCCACGCGCTGCTCTATACGATAGGCCTTATACACCGTCGTATAGAGATATTGCGGGCACTGCGGAATCACGAAATAAAGACGCGGATGGTTTTACTTTGGTAACCAAGAGAAAACCGGTTTACAGGTATAGAAATGAGAGGGGAATATTACAGAACTCTACGAAGTTACAAGCGGTTGAATCTTATGCCTATGTTTATCTATCGCGCACAAAAAAAGAAATAAAAGAAAGTGATATTCGAGACTACATAAAAGATATGAAGGAAGAGTGTTTTGAAGTTGAAATGCTTAGCCAGATAAAAGAAACTAATTTTAACTCCTTTAAAATTACTGTTTTAGCACAAAATTTAAGTACATTTCTACAGAGAGATTTTTGGCCTGAAAATTTGGTTTTTCGCAAATATCGCCAACCGCGTTTTTCCGAAAGGAAGGTGAACGATGCGCACATTAACTAGTATGGTTGTACGAACCAAGGATAATATGACTTTTATTTCTTTTAACTGTAAGTCGGTTAAGAGATCTGTCAAGCATGTGCAGGAGCTATGTAAAGATGCAGACGTGATTGCCCTCCAAGAAACATGGCTGTTGCCACACGACCTGGGTTTCATGAACGAAATCGACAGGGAGTTTGGTTGCAGTATGAAGTCTTCTGTGGATACCTCTGCCGGCCCGCTGCGGGGGCGGCCCTACGGTGGGACGGCTCTCATGTGGCGGTCGAGCTTATGCACTAGAGCCGACGTAGTGCAGTGTGATAGTGACCGAATCGTGGCGGTGCGATTAGTAATGGGTGATCGTAGCCTCCTAGTGTTAAGTGTATACATGCCCACTGATTGTGAAGATAATCTGCCAGAGTATACTCAGTGTCTTGGGTTGATAAGTGCCGTAATTGAAAGCTCCGAAACTGAATGTGTTGTGATCCTAGGCGATTTCAACGCGCACCCGGGTACTCTTTTTGGAAAAGAGCTGGTGGATTACTGTAGTGAGCAATCATTGTGTTGTTTGGACTTAGAGAGACTCGATCCTAGTACGTACACATTCGTGAGCGACGCGCACGGTACGTGTCGCTGGCTTGACCACTGCGTCACGACGGCCGCTGCGGCAGGTCTCGTTACTGATCTACATGTCATGTACGACTCATACTGGTCGGATCACTTTCCTCTAGTAATTAATCTTAATATTAATCGGATAAGACCGAAAGAAACATACTGTGATATATATACTAATAATTTTAAATATAAATGGGGAAATAGAGAACGGGAACAGATAGATAAATACCATGAAATTTGTAATAGTAAATTAAGTAAAGTTAATGATAAATATATAGATATAGATTGCTTAAATTCTAAATTATTATTATTATGTAAAAATAGTGATCATTACAGGTACATAGATGGGTTTTACTGTGATATTGTGAATGTCTTGCAATTGTCTGCTGAAGAGAGCTTTGACGTTAAAGTAAAAAGAAAAAGACAGAAGGTGACTGGCTGGAACTTTCACGTCAGGCAACTGCATGTTAAGGCTAGGAAACAGTTTTTGACGTGGGTACAGTGTGGTAGGCCATGCTCGGGATACACCTATGATAACATGAATGTTTCGCGCAGAGAGTTTAAGGCCGCGCTTAAGTACGTACAAAATAATGAAGACAAAGTTAAAATGGAGGTGCTGGCCCGACATCATAGTGCTAAGAACTTTACAGATTTTTGGAAAGAAACGAAAAAATTAAGCCGGAAAAATAATTTGCCTGTTAGCGTTGAAGGAGAAAAAGATAAAAAAGCCATAGCCGACCTATTTCAGAATCATTTTAATGTTGTGAAAACTCCTAAACTGAAGACCACCATAGAATCTCAGGTCAGACAGGGCCCGGAGGCTCATCACGTAGTCACTATTACACCGAAGCAGATAGAAGTTGTTTTAAGAAAGATGAAACGTGGTAAGTCTCCGGGTCATGACGGCCTGAGCATAGAGCATCTATTGAATGCGGGCCAGCACATCTGTGTGGTGCTGGCGCGGCTTTTTAATCTCTGTGTGAGGCATTGCTACCTACCCGAGGATTTAATCCGAACGCTGGTTGTCCCTATCATCAAGGACAAAACTGGGGATATATCGAGCCTGGCCAATTACAGGCCAATTTCTCTGGCTACGATTATTGCCAAGGTGCTTGAACGAGTTATGCAGTCGTATCTCAGCCATAGTCATATTGACGACGGACAATTCGGTTTCCGTACAGAAGTATCTACAGATATGGCAATTTTTTCATTGAAACAGGTTGTCGGTTATTACAAGCAGCGACTAACCACTGTGTACGCGTGTTTTCTGGACCTCAGCCGCGCCTTCGACACGCTAAATCATGGCCTTTTGTGGAAGAAGCTGCGTGACAGTAGCGTGGAAGTTCCGTCTGAGGTTGTTGATCTCCTTGCGTTTTGGTATCGCAAGCAGACCAACAGCGTAAGGTGGGGCTCTGAGCTATCTGAAGGATACCAGCTTCCATGTGGGATAAGACAGGGGGGGCTGACCTCTCCGGACCTGTTCAACACCTATGTGAATGATTTAATCGTGGAACTGAGCAGCACCCCGGTGGGGCTCAGGCTGGATGACAGATACGTCAACAACCTGAGCTATGCTGATGATATGGTGCTGCTTAGTCCTTCGATTAAAGGATTGAGAAAATTAGTTGAAGTCTGTGAGAAGTACGCTAAAGAACACGACCTAATATACAACGTAAAGAAGACTGAAATGGTGATATTCAGGTCCGGAAAGGGACCAGTAAACGTGCCGGAAGTATATCTGAACCGACAACCTATAAAAGTTGTTGACAAATTCAGGTACCTTGGCCATATCGTAACATCGAATCTAAAAGATGATGATGATGTAGAACGACAACGTAGGTCTTTATGTATGGTAGGGAATATGATTGCGCGTAAGTTTTATAGGTCCTCGCCTGACGTGAAAGTGACTCTGTTTAGGTCTTTCTGCCAGACATTCTACACGTGTCAGCTCTGGACTGAGTACACCAAAAAGACGCATGATAGGATACGCGTTGCCTATAACAACATCTTTAGGCAACTGATGGGTTTGAAGCGCTTCTGTAGCGCTTCTGAGATGTTAACGCAGGCCCGCGTAGACTCTTTTAACGCTATACAGCGGAAGAGGATTGCGTCTTTCATGTCCAGAGTTGACTCGTGTGATAATTCGATTATCAAGAGTCTGGCAGAGAGACTTAGTCAAACAGCAATATTTAGACGATGGGTGGATATCCCCACCTAAACCTAGATAAAGCTATAATACTTAGCTAATTTAGCCTATATACAATATTTGATAAGTATTTTTTAAGTCAGTTTATGGATAATTTATATCTGAAATAAAGATCTATTATTATTATTATTATTATTCCACTCATTTAATTAAATTCTCGTATAAAATACATTTTTTACTATAGAAAATACAATAAAATATTATAAAACTATTCTACAGTAAAAAATATATCAAAACGGTAGATCACCGACCGCGAAGCTAGGCTCAAGCGGCCGGTGACTAGGGCTGCAGATTATATTATATTATTATTATTATTATTAATTGCATAGGGGCTAGAATCTAACATGCTTTTATATCTAGTAACAAGAGAAATATAGAAATACTTACAATTTATTATTGAATTTACATGTAAAATTTTCTTAAATGCACGAAATGGAAGCTCTTTTACTTAGCCGGCTGTCTTTGTCTGTCTTTAAGCTAAGCACTGCCAGTGTAAAGTACTCTGTATTCTTAGAGGTTTTGATAAAAACATATATTACAATAAAATGCAATACAAGTACTCTTTATTGCACACCAAATAAAAAAGAAATACACAAGACAGGGAAGAAAAACAAATACAGAATAATGTAATATAATTAATATTTTCATCAGGTACTACGCAGATCGTGGGCTATGTTCAAAGTGCTATCTATCATGCCGCACTTGCAGTGGACCAAGACGCGACCAGTGCGCGTCCTGCCCCGTCGGTTGGAGGTTAGCGGCGGGCGAGTGCCACCCGCAGTGTCCTCAAGGTAATTATAGTAGACTCGCGACCCGCCCTGGCTTCGCACGGTCGCAAATGCATGTATTATATATATAAAAACCTTCCTCTTGAATCACTCTATCTATTTAAAAAAACCGCATCAAAATCCTTTGCGTAGTTTCTAAGATCTAAGCATACATAGGCACAGACAGACAGCGGGAAGCGACTTAGTTTTATACTATGTAGCGAATAAGCTGCTTCTGTCTAGAGCAGACTAAAGAGGGAAAAAGGCAGCGACTTTCTTCTGTGTATTATTAAACGCTTCTACGTTCTACTGGAGACCGCGACTCCCTAAACATAGTGTAGATCTCCCTGTGGCCAGATAGCAGGGCGATCTGCGAGAGTGTGCTAGAAGATGCTGGATGCGGCAAGATTTTGGGAGAGATTTGCCCAGCAGTGGACTTACAGGAGCTGGTGATGATCATCGCACAACACAAAACATCCATATTAGAGATTATTTATCGGGTATTTATCACGTACCGTTTCCCCGACATTAACTCTGTGTGCATTTAAAAAACGCCTCGTTTACCTCCACTTAAAAACCATTTTGAAAGTTTAACCCTTTTGGCTTAGCATGGACAGCCTAAACAAGGCATTATCTTGGGTAGAATAGACAAAAGTTACATTGAATCGTCATCGAATGCGTAAAATATTTGTAATGAATTCCTACAACGTCAATATTTTACGCAATGTATGAAATTTTCTCTAGATATATACAAGAGCTTGTCTTGACTGCCGATGCGATGCTAAGAGGGCTGTTAATTGTTTTTTTCATTAACCTTCCATTTTATTCCTCAGGCTTCTACCAATCCCACGGCGAATGCCGTCACTGCCACCACTACTGCCGCGAATGCGACGGCTCCGGACCTCTCCACTGCACATCCTGCCCTCCACGATTCATGTTAGACGGAGGCATCTGCATGGAGTGTCTCAGATCGCAGTACTATGAGCAAGGCAACAGGACTTGCAGAGCGTGCGATACCACGTGTAGAGAGTGCTCTGCGAACGGACAGTTCAGTTGCACCTCGTGTGCAAGGCCGCTGAGGCTGGATAGGTGAGGCCATAAGGTTCAATTTGAAGTGGTTTCTCTGAGGGTTGTGGAGTGTCTCAGACCGCAGTACTACGAACAAGGCAACAGGACCTGCAGAGCGTGCGATACCACGTGTAGGGAGTGCTCTGCGAACGGACAGTTCAGTTGCACCTCTTGTGCTTTGCCGCTAAGGCATGATAGGTGAGGCTTTTTAGGTCCAGTGGCGCAAATTTTGATGATGGATTTGATGATAAGGGACATAATATAGGGTGAGGGAGAAACGAAAAAAAAACGGATTAGATGGATTGTAGCAATAATTAATAATTCATAAACTTTCGCTTAATTTTCAATATGATGAAGAACAATCAGTAGAGACCTTGCACGCGTGCAAAAGATTGTTCAAAATTATTTATAGAAAAAGTCAGATTGATCTTTTATATGTTGAAACCGAATTACAGCTCAGCACTCCCAAATAAATTCCATTCGTCGACCTTATCAGACCTATCCCCATTTGTGCCTTTAATCCCTTGAAAAGAGTTCGCTCCGTTTACCACTCAGACCGCGCCCTTCAATTGGCAGGTGTAGACGAAAGGCGTAAGGCTTAGCCTAATAGGGTACACGTCTGGCTATTGGCCTATCTTGCACTCTATTTAAATTTAAACCCTAATTTCAATGACATAAATCTCGTTTTCAATGAAACCGCAATATCAACTATTCATTCCTTTTGCGAGAACTCTCCTTTGTCGTCGAGATGTGATTTTCCACACAAATTACATTACATTTTCTAAAGATTTTTAAGGAATAATCGTCAATCAACACCTTAAATTATATCAATAGAGAACATTAACAGTTGTGTACCTACTGTATTGTACTCAACGATTCTTGTGTTGTCACGTTCTTGAGAGGAGACCGCGGTTCGACAAATGTAGTGTAGGATGCGCCCAATTAAATTGTTTAAAATTCACAAACGCCGACATATATATTCAAATATATGTGTTATAGCAGTTCCTATCTCTTATTAATAATGTTATTGTATGGTTTAGATATTATTTTGCTTCATAACAAGTTTCTATGCTCATATCGTGAAAATATAAATAATATAGCTATCATCCATAATAGGCATGGTATCACTAAGCTCCTTCAAAGGGCTTGAAGCGAGCCGCGCGTTTGAAGTGGCATCGGCTCGAGCCTTGTCTCCGTCATGAGGGCTTCTGACAACAAACCCCTACTCATATCACATTTAGCTGCCTTGAGATTCCCTTCAACTGACGCCTCCATACGTTCTATTCCATGTATTACCTAGAATGTTAGCTAGTGCACGTCACACTAGTAGTATCATAAAAGCGAAAATTTGAATATTTAGATGGATGGATGTTTGTTACTTCTTCGCGCCAAAACTACTGCACGGATCGGGTTGAAATTTTGCATAATTTTAGCTTTAGGCCTGGAATAAAACGTAGGCTACTTTTTATTCCATAAATTAGTTTCCATAAGATATAAATAACCTTAAAACGTTTCCATAGAAACAATGCGTGCGAAGCCGCGGGCAGAAACTTGTTAAAATAAATTATTTCTAACGTTAACCAGGCTGTTTAATATACGCCGACGCTCGACATGCTTATAATTTAGGAGTAGAATCAACATTTTCTCCCAAAACTATCATAAAACTTCTATATGGTTCTACTAAAACTTTGTTTGCAGCTTTAGCGTTTTTTGGCCAGCTTTTACTTTCTGTCGAACTATTTCTGAAATGAGTACAATAACTGTTTGAGATGCAATTTACTTTCGGGGCTACAAAATTATTCCTTAAAAATAATGATTAAGCTAATAATACGCTATAACTCCGGGGCGGTCGTGGCGGTAAGTATTGTATGTAAATATAAATAAAATAAATAAATAATGCTGGACACAGCATTGGAGTTGTATGGAGTTGTAGTAAGGATCCCTAACTTTTTTGAAAATATAATATAGCCTATGTTCACCGGGGATAGTGTAGCTTCCCAACGGTGAAAGAATTTTCCAAAACGGTAGTTTCGAAGCCTATTCAATACAAAAAAAAATCAAACATTTCCTCTTTATAATAATAGTATAGAAAAGCTAACCTTATTATTATATTTTGTTCAACAGACTGAATAACCAATGCGTGCCATGCTGTGGCGAGAAGAGCACGACTACCCTAACCGACAACACGGAATGTTGTCATTGCAACCCTGATAGTGGTGAGTAATATTTATTACATTTTTAAATAAATGTTTAAAATTAATAAAAGGAAATAAAGCACTATAATTCCGGTAGGTTTCAATAATATATCAACTAAATTCATAACACTTTGTGTCTTACTTTATTTGATAACAATGAAAATCAGCGCAGCTGTTCATATGCCATGATAGCACAAATAATAGTAATCATCGTTTTAATTTCTTTATTTATTAAGCTTTATATCTTTTAAATTCGTTTTTCTTTCAATCAGGTGAATGCATAAACTCTTCGGTCGCGGGAAAGCGTCGTATAGCCGAATGGAGCGGTCCTCATACAGAAACGAGCGCGCGAGCGGCGCCGAGCCTGGCCGCAGTGTTGCTCGCGGTTTGTGCTGTGGGCATCTTAGTCTTCCTGGGAGTCTTTGGTGTGATACAGGTCAGTGCTAATGCGGCCATATCATTATTTTATAAGGGACAACGCAAACGGTAAGATTAGAGTAAGACGCCCGCCAGGTCGGTTGACGATTTTTTTTTAAATCTTTTTTGATTTATAGTAGGTTTAATCAACATGATTATGCATTTAGCATTTAATTTTCAGTATTTAATTAACTCTGGGGTAGATGATGCGAAAGACTGCTGACTTCCTTTAATGAGCGCTATAGCCATTGCACCCTGGTGCTATGGTGCTCTTTAGTGAAGCCTATGGCCAGCAGTGAACTGCTGATGATGAAGTGTCAATACCACTGACACGCAGTTGAGAAATTGAATGATATAAACCAAATAAAAAGTCTATCTAGTTAAGAAATAAATACCATGTACTGATGTACGTACATTCGACGATTGGTGATATAGATGGTAGGTTATGGTCGAATCTGCGTCAATTTATCTGTAGTGAATACTATTATTTGCATTGTTACGTCTCCGTGTAAATCACACTAATATAATAAATCTGAAATTTTGGGTGTTGAGTAGAATACAATAGAAAATCTTTATTTGTAGCACTAAACTTTTTTTGACGACCGATGTGGCAACGCAGGAGGTTGCGGGTTCGATTCCCGCCTCGGAACAATTGTGTGTACGATCTGCAGATATTTGTTTTGGATGTTCTGGTTGTTTTCTATGTATAATAAAAAATATCTATCTATGTAATATATTTATGTATATCAGTTATTTAGTACCCATAACACAAGCTCTGCTTACCATGGGGCTAGATAATACTGTGTGAGTTGTCCGGTATAATTTATTTATTTATTTAAAAAAAAAAAATATTAAAATAAAAACTAATTCCTTAATTACCCAACACCATAAAGACTACATAACTACTAACTAATTTTTAAAAAACTTAGATTCTACAAAATGGCGTCCGACTCAGCATTATGTCGAGATGTTTATAATCCCATGGGATAAAAATAACCTTAAAACGTTTCCATAGAAACAACATGTCCAAAACCGCGGGCAGAAACTAGTAATTACAAAAAATAATCTTCAATTTCAATCTTATTCAGTAAAACTAATTGAAGTCTTTCTGAAAATCACTATTAAGCAGAAATTACTAAATCAATTTGTTTTCAAAAACAATTTTGAAAATTAGATATTAAATATATGAAAACCTTTGAAATGCGCATCGCTGTGGCTTCGCGATAAGACCATTAAGAATTAACTTCAACGCAGATAAATCGACAATCTGATGAGTTTAGAACTTGGGGCACCAAGTCCATTGAGAACCCGCAATCCAATATTGATTCTAACTTTAAAGTAGGGTCAGGGCTGCCGTAAACTTTTGTGGACAGACCTTAGTATCGCGGGCTTTATAGGAACAAACAATTTTCACAGCTTTAGGCGTATTGTAGCACTACTACGAAATACGTGAGCTACGATACTAAGCCCATGTCTAGTCTATCCTAAGGTTGCCTGGAAGAGATTGCTGTCAGCGATAAGGCCGCCCTGTATTCTTCAATTTTTTTCAAGTATTTTTTCATGTATTGTTTCGTGTTTTGTGTGGTATATCTATCTAAGCCACATTTTATGCTTGAGTAACGCTTGTGCCTTAGAAAATTGGCTTGACCTTTAGTTTTGGGATACCAGGTATAGTCCCTAGATGGGATTCCTGCTGGGATAAGCCTGCGACGAATATTTAAAGGAAATTATTTTGTTTGAGACCTCATATCAACGAGGGTGTTTGGAGTCATGTTTAACCTTTAACTGGTGACGTGGGGCCTCACAGGCCCGAGAGCACTAACAAACTAAAGTGTCGGCGGGAGAAAATTTGGTGAGTTATACGCAATTAAAGTTTTACTGAGGCCTCTCAGGCCCTACGTCACCTCTTACGTTACACAAATGCCACGTCACCAGTTAAAGGTTAAAACCGTATTTTATTGTAAAGGACGGTAAAATGTTGTAAACGTTTTAAAATTGCCATCACTACATAGTATAAAACGAAGTCGCATCCCGCTGTCGGTCTGTCCCTATGTATGCTCAGATCTTTAAAACTACACAACGGATTTAAATGCGGTTTTTTTATAGATAGAGTGATTCAAGAGGAAGGTTTATAAACTATTTGACTATTAGATTTCCATGCGAGCGAAGCCGCGGGGCGCAGCTAGTTTATAAAAAAACCTCATGTCCTGAATACAACCACCAATCGAGCAATTAGCTTGAAAATTAATCTGATATTGACGTGGGTGCGCTCAATCATTTTAATCAGAGATTAGCTGGCGGTTTCATTACCCAGCTACCATGCCCGGGGTTCGAACCAAGTACCTGTGAAATGCTGGTAAACACCGATTAGTGAGAATCACAAGTTATTATCATTTTGATAACGAGAAATAAGAATCCTAATTCGTTGAATTTACTTTTAATATTTTAATATAAAATGATTCTTTTTTCTTTATTGTACATACATAGAAATTACTTAAATAAACAGGATATATAAATAGGCGAGCTTAACAAAGAGTTTTCTTCCAGTAAACCTTAGTGTTATAGGAAAGGCGATGGCATGGAACAGATAGTGGAAGTGTACAAATTAAATACGTTGATTTTGCTATTAGTCTAAGTCTATCCTAGACTTAGACTAATAGCAAAATACAATATGGAATATGAGATAATAATATATGAGACTGCAATGGTTTTTTATAGTTTCATAATTTTAAAACATTTCTAACTTTAATTTTATTCTACTCACTAGCCTCTGCCCGCGGCTTCGCACACGCTTTTCCGGGATAAATTGTAGCGTAGGTATATCTTCTTAAATTTGTTTTATTAGTTTTATCCGTTCTGCCGTTTAGTCGTAAAGAGGTAACAGACAGACAGAACTTCTTTCGCTTTTATAATTATTAGCTATGGAAACAACAAACAGCCGTAATAATTTTATTACGCACTCGACACCGAAATAGATAAAATAAAATAACTGGACATTTCACACAGCCAAGTCTGAAATTTAAAAAGTTTTTGGTTAAAAGCTTCCGTCTAGGAATTCCTTGAACTAAATATGAGGAGCGGAGCATTATTTCCGTTCCCCGTATTCAATCATTGTGTAATCTGCTTTATAAATGTTCGAAATTGGATATGGATAGAAACACTCTGGGGATTCCCTCGTATCGGTTCCGAAGTTGAAACATTTATTTGAATCGGTTTTGGTGAAATCAATTTATTGATTTTCGATAAATACTTACTGCTATGCCTCAGCAACTCGAATTTTACTTACGATATTAGAATTCGCTATTTTTTCCTGTCTTGTGCAGTTCCGCTAGTCCGCTTGTAGTTTACGCAGGTCCACTTCCATGACATCTTAGGTATTAAAAGATAAATAATCAAAAATGGTTTATTTTATATGAAAACACTATTTGACGTTTATTTGAGTTCTGACTCTTAACGTACAATCTTCATACAATTATGGAAGTCAACTTCTTGAACTAAGTCTCGTTATAGATAATAGTTATATATATTCTGTAATTAAAATGAATAAAATTCATCATTCAGTAAAGTCTGCAATGCTTGCACGATATCTATCTGGATAAAATGTACCATATTTGTTTTGAATACAAACAAATACAGTTTATCATTTCCTGCATAATGAAAAATTACGATATTGAACTGCCCGTAAACAAAAAGAAATCGTATTCACAGTTTTAACTAGGTATAGGTAAATTTTGAAAACCTCGCGCGAATATCTTCTCCATTTTTTTCTTTGTGATGTCAGCGTTACTAATTAAATGAACATTTAATTATAACGTAGCAAATCTCTTGATACTGGAGGCCTACTCTATTGCTTTTCATCTGCATTTGCAAAGTACGGCCACAAATTACGATACAAACCACTGTAAGAAACAACATTTCAAGGTCTATAAGGATAAAACTATAATATCATCATTACAATGGGAAAAAGCAGCTCATTTTCGTACAAAATATATAAACGAAATCGAAATTTCGGTATGAAACTACTTTTATTACGAAATTTCGGTTTTGTTTTTCATATACTGGCGGCGTAGGCTATGATGAAAAACCAAAGGGGATCGCGCCAGGTTTAAGTAATTTACCTTAAAAATTGTGTGGTCATGTTACTTTAAAAGGTTTGCCAGTAAAAATTCTCGCTCCCCACGGCTTTACAGGTTTACGTGAGTGGTCGCGGACACTGAATATCGACCTTTGATCTCCTGAAAAACGTATTCTTTTATTCAGCACTACACTGGAATTAGTAAAAATGTTTTTAAAAGAAAAATGAAAATAGAATGGCAAATAAGTAATGCAAGTAGTCTACTACATTATTTATGTAATTTAAGTAGGTATATCTCTACTAAGCTCAGGGATGCTGAGTGAATTTTTCTATATTATTTAATCACCATTTCATTTTTTATTATTGATTAAAATGACTTAAAAAGCTTAAAAGAAAGATTAATAAATGAAAATAAACTATGATAAAAATATGTGGTCTCAAATACATACATATGTATTGTATGTAGTCTCAAATTATCAGCACACAGTAATAAAATAATCTTCATAAAACATCGACCAATTAATTTCTAGTGAATGACTTTTCGACGATCATAAGTTCATGGAAATTTCTTTAAAATGAACGAAAGGTCATGAACATGAGTTACTTTTTGTTTAATAGGATTTTATCATAAATTAAAATTCCTGAAATCATAACGATATTTAGAACTTGGTTTAGCAATTCTCTCCTACACAGTTTATTTTCTAGCGTAAAGTGACATTAAATAAATACTTTGTGTTTTATAATATCGTTTATGAAATAAAGTCTTGAAAAGGAATTTATTTTGGTTTGGGAGGCTTATATTACTAATACAACCTACTACTACTCGACAAAACGCTGTCAATTCATTGGTCATCTAATCGGCTAATCGCTTCTTGAAACCGGTTTTATTACAATTAAATTACTATTTACATATTTGTAAATTTAACCTCTCTCTCCCCAGGCCCGAAAACCTCGCGAAACGAAAACGCACGGGAAACGCTCCCGCGGTCTCGTCTACTCGCCATTAGCCGATGACGAGGTCGACCTGCGCCCGCGCAAGGACAAAGCTCAGCGACTAAGACTAGCCGAGGACTATGAAGAACCGCTTCTAGAACAATCCACGTAGCAAACTGTGAAGAACTAATAGGCAAGTAGTTTAGGGGAAGAATGCGCAATCTTCTTTTGTTTTCATATAAGCAGTAGTAACTTATATGACAACAAAAGAAGATCGCGCAGCGCAGTAACGCTGACGACGACTTCTCAAATCTGTCAGTACAGTAAATAAAAGACAAAAGATCGTCGCGCTAACTCTGGTTGCGCTACATATACCGGTCAAATCAGGTGCATCGATATGCCTGTCTCAAGTATGAACTCTGAGGCACTATGAAACTATGCTCAGTCATCGATAGAAAGTCGTTACTCAGACATACATCGATGACTGAGCAAGCTTTTATAATACGGTCCTATGACTCGCTCGTTCTATTAACGGAGCGCTTGAATTCTGAGAACACGCTTAAAAAATAAGAGGCGGATATAGTACGAGCGAGTCACTCACTGATTGTCAAAGAGTCACGTTCGTGGCTTGAATTGGAAGCAAGGATGTTATTGTTCATTTGAAAGCTAACAGGATTTCTACGTTCTGCTAACCTATATACAGGTACAGTCAACAACGTACATCGCTAAAGAAAATCAACCTAGATGTTTTGAGGTAACAATTTCGTTTCTGAAAATAGCTGATCTTCAGTCATATTAATCGTTGACTCAACCTTGTTCCGAAGAAGAATGAGCGTTTTGTCCTTGAACGACAAAGTAATTGTTCAAGTTGGATCTTTGCTGCTTATTAATAAATGAGTGTCGTCGAAATCACGTTATCTTTGAAATGATTAATAATGTATGAATCATACGTTAATTTGAATAAGAATATTAAAGTTCGAGCCGGGCTCTATTCACCTAGTTTAAGTTGGAGGATTGATAAATAATACATAGAATATGACATGTTGTTACATTCTAGCAGATTGAGAAAGTCGCAAAAGTTAATTATCTTGTTGATCGTTTTCTTGCCATTTCATAAACGAATGTCGACTTCATTTTTAAGTACGTAAAAAGTCCTTTTTGAGCCAAACCATATTTGAATGTCTGGTTCCACTTATGGTCACAAAAACTGGTGTACCTAAAGCTGGGCCTATATTCAATCCTCATAATTTGGACGGACCAATGTGAAAATGTTTCACTAGAATTGGTAAAACTAAGAATATTCGTTTTAAAATGATAGACAATTTATGAGCGTTTAAAGATACAAAGAAAAATTAAAAAGAAATTAATTATAAACGTGGATGGCTACTAAAATAGTTTATAATAAGAAATTCCTCGAATAGCCGTAAATATCTTTAAATATTTTTAGAACTTCTAGAAATTCATAACGCTGCATCAAGTATAAAATTAAAAAATATTTGTCAGGCCTTACTGTTACAATTCAATTAGACTCCATCAGCTGTAAAAGGTTTTTTGTTAAAATCTAAAAAACCTCTGACCCTTCAAAAACTTAATGTTTCACTTGTCAAGAGTCAAAAGAACGACGAATAATTAACTCGTTGTAAATGTTTTAGGTGAAAATAGAGTAAATATAAAATTAATTTTAAATACAGAAGAACCAATATAAGCCGTGTGATAATGAGCAAGAAGTCAGGAGTAGGTATTTAAATTAGCATCGCACCTGTATCCCCAAAAACAAGACAAGTGCAGAAACGATAAAAGTTTTTTTTGCATTTGTTTTGCTGTTGCCCTTAGTGCGAATAAAGTACGTATATCTAGTAATGGTTTTAAAGTACGTATGATAATATAGATAGGAATAAATTAAACGTTCGATCAAAACGTTTTTGAGGTCGTTTGCACGTCTCGGTCGGTTATGTGATACCTGCAAGGATTGATGCCACAGTGTTTTTGCAAAACTCACCACGCAGAAGACTATCTTTCATGACAAAGTGGTTCCTTTTTGTGATAATAAAGATCTAAGAAAAGACGTCAGCCTCTCTCAAATCATTTTCGATGTAATATTATCGGTTGCCAAATACACTGTGGCTAAAACAATAATTCATCAGTTTGCTAATACATTTTTTCTATTTCTTAATAAAATATTAGTTGATGTCTGAATCGGAGTGAGATTAATAACTTCCATTAGAGTCAAAAAGAAAGAAAAATATCATTACAGTTTCGGAGTATTTGATGTTTCAAAATATTGTGTTACATTGTTTGGCTATTAGGATAAAATCTAACTATTCACTCAAACATTACTTAGAAAGTTTACCAATAAATTTAATATTTCAACAACATTTTTTACTTCGGCTTTGAAAGTTAATCTAACGAAATACAATTTTTTAAATTATTTCTTGATTGTTTAGTTTATAGAAACAATGTATTAACAAATTTGGCTTTTAAGTAAGAACTATGTAGCCATAGTCGATGCCATTTATTTTGCATCGTTAAAAACAGACTTGGCAGTTTAGCGTCACAATATTATAATTAGGTTTATTTGTAGTTAGTATATAAGCCGAGAGTTACCATAGGATTTTAAATTGTACAATTATACAAAAACTTCCGTGATCTTGTTTTATTATATCATTGGTCAAATTGACCGAAACATACATCTGATAAACTGATAATAGAATACTTTCTTTGCCTAATCTATAAATGGCCTTTTTATTTGTATGTAAATTAACTTAAAATAGTTTATGGTTTTATGAAATTACCTGAAATAACTGTCACAAAAATATCCATCTATGTCGCAAACTGTTATTTAATTATTTATATAACAATCTGTTTTAAATACTTTGGTTTTCAAATGCCATAATATCGAATACTTAACAAAGTGATATTTCTATAGGACTTCCAGCATAGATTTATTATCGCATGGAAATATGAAAACTTGGGTTATGCTATATTGTTTTACCATGACCGATATAATAAAGTCAAAGATATGACGAGTGTTACCATAATACCATCACAAAATGTAAATAGATAGTAAACAAATTCGATATTAGCTAGAATGTTGATGAATTATATTTTTAAAAAACATTATTTTATTATAATATAATATGCTTTTGGGGCTTTGTCAATTATAATGTACAGAAGTTCATAATTTATAATTAGTTATGTATTTAAATTGCATTATTCACTTCCAATTTATTATAATTAATGTAATTATTGTAAAATAAGTTATTTTCTTGGCATCTGATATGTTTTAATGTATTTTATAGGCAAAAAGATACCTAATAAAATAAAATATATATGTATAATTAAATGTATGTTATGTGTTCCCAGGATTTGAAAATAATATGTTTAATGACATAAATTACATGGAAATTATTTTTAATTGTATTAAATTTTATAATTTGTTTTAGTGGGAATCTTTTTAAGTAAGGATATATTTTTGTATGAACATTCTTATGTGCAATTAATATTTGTAATAAAAAGGAAGTCTATGAATATTAAACGATTTTGTTTTATTCAATCCTTTAATCAATTCCAGAAACTTTAGATAGGTTAGTGCCAATGCTTTGTGATCGACACTTATCCCTTTCTATCTAGTAGAGATTTAACAGATTATTTAACAAGTGGGCCAAACGATTTTTGTTGAACGTGCCGATATTAAATCCCGTGCTAGCGAAGCAGTCGAGAGTATACGAGTCACGAGCGTAGCGAGTGGCTCTAAACTAGACTGCTGATCTAACGAGGTTTTTAAAAGTCACTAAACAAAAAACATTTGGTCTCGGGGTAAACATACTACTTTTCACCTCGACTAACGAGAAAATATTTGGTAATTTATAAGGAAGGTCGAATGCCAGAAACGCATGGCCATCAAGCAACCATGGAGGGTTAGAATGCTATAAACCTTTTTCAAACCGCGAACGAACGAAATTATTATTTTCTATGAAGGTTGATAGTGCAGCTCACAGAGGCATCAATGCAACTCCTACGTAAAGTCGAAACCTGTTGTTTGGGAGATTATTTAAAGATCCGCCTAAAATAATAGTCTTCACAAGCCAAGTACCTACACATAAAAATGGCGCAGCTTTCAGTGAGAAAGTGCACCTCCCCTGGCGCAGACCGCATAGTTTTTTCTTTTTTTCGGCGCGGATCATAATAGACTATCGACAACTTATTACACCATCGAAATTTCAACATTCTGAATTCAAATTACTATTTTCAACAAGTTGAATAATATCCTCTATTCTACATGTGAGCAAACCCCTATTATTATTATTACTGCCTGTTTTTAAGCAGCAAAGTCACCGTTTCGTTCTGAAAAGAATATTTATTACATACATACATGCATTATCTATAGCAAAATTTTAGCAAGAAGAAAAATTCTAAATTCTATATTTTTCTAGTAGGTAAGTAGATTTAATTATTTTTTATTTATCTTCTTTTCTAGGAGGCTGGTACTAAAATAATATTGGATATTTTTAACGAGTTCCAGGATAGTATCTAATCTGCAATAGAAGGCACTTTTACGACTAATTGTATATTTTTGTCGTGTCGCCTATCTGACGATCTCGATGTGAACAAACATACGTAATTGACATTTCAAGGTAATTGTTTGTGTTGGCGTCCAACCGAATAGGCTATTGTGATCTATTTAGGTCACAAACTAAGGGCAAAAAATAAAAACTAGGTAACTATATAAAAAAGTTTAGTTCCTATTTTTGCGATTGTGCAGATCTCATAGCACTGATCGATGCCCGTCATCCAGTTTAGTAGTTCTTAAGTAGCGACTAGGTCTTCACATACTAGGTACTGCAGAGCGGACGAGTGAGGGCTGACTGGGCGGCTGTGGGTAAGGCGGGCTGCGTTATATTCTATTGCTCCGACTGAAGGGACTTTTCTGACCCATTTCAATTTTTTTTTCTGTTTCGCCGAACAATTAACTTACTAGAAAGGTAAATTTTTACGATTCCACTGAGATACAGTTTAATGGTAGGGTAACGAGGTCACTAGTCAACAATTGCAATTTATTATTGATTTTGAAAACATTGAGTAAAGGATGTCTGTTCTAAACAACGGCAGAGATGATATAAAAATAAAGAAACACAATTCCTCACTCCGACCCAATTACAGTAGATCTAGTATCATAAACATCCCGCGATATATTACATTTGCCGTTTTATTCGACCTTTTTCGTATGTAAATATGTATGTATGTAAATAAATTCAATAACTTGGCTCCCTGGACACGGTACTGTCAACGTAGTGTGTACCAATAATTCAATTTATTGATGAAGGTGCAGTCAGTGGCTAAACAGGCTAAACTACAGCCAGGTTAAAAATGCTACCTAAAGCCTACCTCTATAAATGTCAAAGGTTAAACCCTGGGTAGATTCATCGTCGAAGGAAGTGTCTTAGATCCCATCATCATGATCATAAGATAAGTACAATGAACGACTCATCTCGGATGGTATTATAGAAGACATTGATAGCATATTGTCCCCTATCACCACAACGCTTACGTTGTGGTGATAGGGGACAATATGCTCAAAAAATCACAAAAAAAAACTTATTTATTTTGCGTTTTTTATAAGTTTTTTTGCGATTTTGAAAAGAGATCGCTTTACCCGATACTTTCCCATCACTTGAACACGCTTTCACGCATAGTACCTAGGTATAATAATCGATAATCATAATCGATAAGTCGCATTAGTAAGGATGGTAGGTAAAGTAGGTACCAACAATACCAACTGGATGCCTAAATCTAGGGCACACGCTGTAAACAAAGTTATATACATTATAACATCCTGTATAAATAATGTACGCCGTCACAAGAATATTATCTCCTGCTCTATGATATTCCAAGAGCGATTTTCCAATTTTAGTTCAGAATTCGGCCTACATTTGTTTTCGTCTTGAACTTTTTGCCAATATTTTTTGTAGTAATGTTGTTACGGTATGAAAAAAGTTTCTCTTTTAGAATTGGGCGATGTTTTTACAAGGAATCGGCGTTAGGGTTCCGCTTTGAGTGTTGTATAGTCGTTCCGAAGAAATTATTGCGATTGTTTGCCCCTTCGTTCAAAGCGTCGCCTTTTGAACAATTGGAATACCAATGAAATTCCTGTAGGTACCTTCTTCATAGTGAAATAGACTCGTATTTGATTTACAAAGTTACTTATCTACTACCTAAAGAAAATACTTTACAAAGCTTTATCTAGTTTACCTTCTTTGTAATCAATAGAACTTATAATTGCTTAGCTAATTCATTCAAGCAAAATGAATATGATTTTCAACAAAGTTTTCATAACCTAATCGGCGACCCATACCGCAGTCCACACGTTTTATCACGCCACTAATTTATGAGACATTTATCCACTTTATCCGGCCCGGGGGTTATTAATTGAATATTCGGTATTGATTCGTGAATTTCGTTAAAACGGATTCGAGGCGTTCGTGCGTAAGTTTAGGTTTATTTTATAAAATGAAATACGCAGCGATTTTCGAAATATTTGTTTCGTTTTACCGGACGAAATTTGCAAATGGATTTTTATTGTTCTTTTACTCGACTGTGCAGGAAATTTCCTACCTGCCTAATGCTTTACGTATGTGTATTTAAAGTGTATGGATATTGTGTTGGTTCCTACGTCTATTACTAAATACGATTTCGATATACTGAAAATTTACTACGAATAAAAACCGTCCCATTTAATTCACACGAAACGTTCACAAAGAGACCCTTTAATTCGCCAATTCCAATTTATCATACAACAATACAATTAACCGAAGTTTATTCAAATCTTCAGTAGGCTAATGTATACGAAACCGCAAAGAAAGTCTCAAGCTCGCATGACTGGTCCTAGCCCCAAAAAACCCCTTAATTTATCTTTGAAAAGGACCAAAAGGTTTTTCCTTCCCTATCTATATGTTAATGAGAAGCTCGATCAAAATATATGTTAAAACCTGCGATATTACCTCTGAATGCCGGGTTAAATTGAAATAACTGGGGTCACGCTAAATGTCAATTTGTTGGCATGAATTTACCTCAAAAGGTATTCAGGGCGAACTTTAAAGTCATTTATGTCGTATCGAGGTATAATTGGCCTTGTGACCTTTCTGTGCCTGTAGTTTACACGTGTATAGTACAAAAGAATCAACAGGAAAAATTTATATCATTTAAATGTAGTAATAACAGAACTAAACAATAAAATTCCGATTATAGGACTAATTAATGAATTTGACGACCGATGTGGCGCGGTGGGCGAAGGTCCGCCTGCGACGCAGGAGGTTGCGGGTTCGATTCCCGCCTCGGAACAATTGTGTGTACGATCTGCAGATATTTGTTCCGGGTGTTCTGGTTGTTTTCTATGTAAAATAAAAAATATCTATCGATGTAATGTATTGTGTTATGTATATCAGTTATCTAGTACCCATAACACAAGCTCTGCTTACCATGGGGCTAGATGATGCTGTGTGAATTGTCCTGCATTATTTATTATTTATTTAATGAAATTCAACTTTGCCCTGACCGACGACTTGCTTGAACGGCTATTTTGGTCAGTTTCAAATCGTTCATTACCTAGCTACTACTAACTTATCATGTAAACATAAGATGGTTGCTGACTATAGGTCTCGTGCATAAGCTCAAAGTCGCTCAGCGAGCTATGGAGAGCTATGTATATTCGGAGTTTCTCTACGCGATAGAATTCGAAATACGGAAATCCATAGAAGATCCGACATAGCCTTCAGAATTAGCAGGCTGAAGTGACGATAGACAAGCTGTATAGCTCACAGAACCGATAACCGTTGGGGAGTGAAGGTTCTACCGCGATGCAAGAAGTGAACTAGAGTGTGGGAAGACCTCTCACTCGATGAACCGATGACATTGTAACGGTCGCAGGAAGTTGATGGATGGAGGCGGCTCAGGACCGGTATTCGTGGCGGTGTCGGTCGTTTGGGGTATGCCTATTTTCAACAGTGGACGTGTACGCTGGAAAGCATTAGAACCATTTGAGTTGTTCATCTTAGAAATGATTTGCTTCATGCATGTCCATGAAGAAGCAAATGAATGGGGCGACCTTCCACTTCCACTAAAACGCCAACGTTCTTCCGCTTAAAAGCCTGCAAGTCTGGAAGAATGATTCCAATTAACCTAATCTAATTAACAAATAACACCAACTAGTTGCAACGACTATATATAACTTTTTACAATAGTTCAGTTTACAGATCCCTTAACAAGAGCCTTATTCCTCTTAAATGCGAATAACAACCGCCTCCTGATTGCTGCCCGGAGACCGAAAGAAGCTTTCATAGAGTCGTAGGTAACATGCAACGACTCCCACGGGACCGGTCGTAATGGAAACTGCAACTTGCCTTATTGCTCGTAACTGTACTCGGAATACTTTAAATTATTGGTCCGGGTTTAGAGGAATTTGTCCATTTAACGATAAATAAATATCCTATGGGTGTCAACATGCTGAATAATGACGAGTATTGTGGCTTATGCCAATGATGGCTGGTAGTCATCAGCCATCATCTGTTTGGCTGTGGTACAAGGAACGCTACATGGACCCCATTATGCCGCGTAGGACCACGACAAAGTACAGGGAGAATAGTGTTGGTAAGTAACTACTTCTGTTTTTTTTTTGTGTTTCTGGAGAAGCTCCGCGTCGTTTCTAGAGCAAGGGAGAGAATTTACCTCTAACCTTGATCTTTGATGATTGATAAGATAAAAGATGTAGTCCAACCCGATAGAACGGTTTAAAATAGTAATTAAAATGGCAGAATCATTTTTTCAAATTCCTTTTAAATACTGCTGAATAACGCGCGAATCCGTCTCTTGATGTGGGATTTAGGGAAGTGATTTAGGTGCGCTTGCGTAAGGGTCTACTCATACCGAGAAGCGACGCGACGCGCACTTTTTCAGAGAGTGATTCAAAATACAACTTTATTTAGTACGCAAACGATACAAATTTCATTGATATAATACATAAATGAAAACAGTCCGCGGCGGCGCCTCACTGCGCAGCGAAACGCCGCGTGACGCAGCGCGCACTTTTTATGACTCTCATTCAAAATACAGAAGAAGGATTTTCAAAACTAACATGTTGTATCACTGGTCAAGTGCTATACCGTCTTGCAGTGTGTCCATAGGACAATACGTACGTATGCAAGCACCGACACGGCCGGTATCCAGATAATGTATGCGACGGAATGCCTAGACCCCCGGAGTTAACTTTTTAGGTACCAGAATTCAACCAGATTGTAGCTAGTTCCGAGAAATGCAAATATCACTCGCTGTACATAGTCCTCGAGACGACTCACCTGTGCACAGGATGTGGATGAGGTCAGAGTGGGAAATATTACTGGCATTTTTTATAATTAAAATGCATTATGTTTTTATACGATTTTGTTTGCCTGGATTTTTTAATGAAATATTTATATTTTTTGTTTTTCTTATTGTTTAATTTTAAAGATAATTTGTTGTAATGTATTCATGTATTGTAGGTACGTCATTTTTTTATTGCGAGCATGTTGTACATTCAGGGATCTTATACTCGTAAGTAACAAAGTTATTTCAAACATGCACCCTGCACGGCAATATTATGGTATGCTAGGTTGCATAAACTTATTTTAATTATCCTAGACATTGGTCCAGACTGAAAACGATGTCAGAAATTCTGAAATTTTCTCTAGTTTTTACACATCTATTCCGTTTTAGCAGGAGTCGCCCCTTAAAATTTCAAGACTGGACAATGTCTTCACTGTATTTCAATTTTGCAGGTTATCAAAAGCTCGTTCTGTGATTCTCCATTTTGTCTTCTTATTATCAAATTGGATAACAATGAATCTGCAGTATTGCGACTGTAGTTTTTTTGACGTTTACGACGAAGAAGTATAGATATACAATACAAATCGGAAATTATTTATTGTAAGATAGTAGGTACACCAGAAAGGCACCATAACAAAGAGACATTACACAAGAAAAATACAATGGACCACCTTATCGCTTAGATGCGAGTTACATAACTAAAGTAATCCAAATGATGTCAATAATGTCGTGAAATCTTTTGGCTAAGTGACCGTGCAGACATTTGAAATTTATTTTGTATTTTAAATACAGATATTTTATATTTCACATGCATCATCTAGTCCTAAAATGAGAACTAGAAAAAACATTATTTTTCTTATAATTCTAGTTTTCAAGCCGAAGCTTAAGGGCACAATCTTTATTCAGATAATTTAAGTTCTCGGTTTTTCAAAATGATTTTGAGAAAAGAAATATTTTAAGCCGTAAACTTATACATAGACACACCCAGGCTAAAAACATTTGCAGATTTTACAAATATTTCCTCACGCGGCGGAATGAAACTTCATCCAATACGCCACAGAGGTCATCTTCTTAAAAAGATTGATACCATCATACAAAAACATCAGCCTAAATAAAAAGTATGCAAGCAGATTAAGAATTGGAAGGATTAAAAGAGAATTTGTGAGTTTGAGCTAATGATAATCACCGAAATTTTCGTTTCAACACAGAACGATAAAAAATAACGGTGGGAAACGTTTTTATTGTGGGGTTTCATTACTGTTGAGTACTAAAAGAGTTATAGTGCAACATCTTTTATGGATTCTTTCGGGTTTCGGAATACAGTTCGTCCCGAAATAATTCACAAGACTTAAAAACTTCTTGTCTTCTTCGAAATGAGTTGCGTTATTATTCTAGTAGTAAATACCTAAGTGTTTTATGAAACAAGAACAGCTTACACTCTATAAGGATTAACAGATAACCCGCAGAACCTCAACTCACCGCATCTCAACAGCCTATAAGTATTGGTGCACTGCAGGACGCAGGCCTCTCTCAGAATAACTCATAATTGAAAGAATAGAAGCATGAAGTAGGTGGCACTGTAAATCCTACGGCTTGCTATAAAAAAGGTAAATGTAAGGCTATTTAATCGCAGTGTTCCTGTTTTCTGGTGTATTTATCAGCATTTTAGCTGTGTTGTTGTTTTTTAGGCTTTCATTACTAATTGTTATTTAGTAGATTGCAACTTGAGCAAATGTTGGTGGGGTGTACAATTGTACATTTAAAAGGGGATTTTATGTTATTGTCCGCTGGGGTAAACGTGTTCTTGAGTCGGCAAACGTAGTGTATGATGCCCTCTGGCCAGATGGAATGACTGTGGGAATGACGACCCGCGAAAGACTGCAGGCTGATGCTGGATGCTGTTGCAAGCTGAAGACAGTGACACATAAACATGAAAAGGTTATTATTTATCAGTAACTAGATTCTGCCCGAGGCTTTGAACGCTTTTTATGGAATAAAAGTAGCCTTTGTTCTTCCCTAGGACACCATTAATCTTTTTGACAAATTTAATTAAGATCGGCTTTGCCGTCTAAACGTGAAAAGGTTACAGAAAAGCAGACAGACTTTACGTAAGTTTGAGTTATTAGGTACATATATTTATAAATACCTAAAGCCTTGCTAAGTTATTAAATATAATATAAGCTGTTCTTACGAGTGGTCACGAACCATCTCGCCGGGAGACTCGACGAGTTCAAGCCACCACAGGCCGGATTTCGTGGAGGATAGGCGCCATAGACCACATACACACAGTGATGCAGATTATACCGAAGTACGAAGAGTATAATCAGTCTGATTTTTGTGAACTATGAGAAGGCCTTTGACTCTATTGAGACCTGAGCCGTTCTGGAATCCTTACAGTGATGCCATAAAAATAACGAACCGCAAATACATATAATACAAATATCCTACATGTTATACCATGTTATAAGTAGTCTATTTTCGGAAGCTCTTTGCATACTCCTAACCTCGTAGCGCTTGCTACGAAAACAGCTACGAGCGGTGAATCTACGCAAGCGATATAAATTCGAGGTGAAAGTTAGTTCACGATAGGAAATAAGGTCGGCCGTGATTTATACCAAATAGTAAAAATATAAAAAACTCTCGGCTACCCTCGTAAATCTAGCATTTTGCGTTCACAAAGACTGTTAGTTTCTAATAGGACATAAACGTTTTATTTTTATAGAGACGCTTCGAAGTTATTGAGTAGGATCTAGTAGGTACTTCAGAAATAAAAAAGAATATAATAAAAGAAGATCGGTAATAGATGGAAATATACAATTTATTTTCATGCAAAAACCTCGTATCCACAACGTCATTTCTTTCTAAATTCGTTTAGTAAAATACGGCACTCAGAGAAATATGAACTGTGCCCTAAGTTTGATTTCTCTATAATATCAAGACGTCATCGAGACGTTCAACCTTTGTATGGGATTTGGTACAAAGTCGCTACCACAGTCATCGTCCGTTGTCCCATGTTCGCACGCCTACCGTGCGAAATTGGGACAACGGACGACAACGCCTCTCCCATACAAAATTATAATGTCTCATAATTATTTTATCCCATTACATTGCATCGTATTTATTTGTAAATAGCTGCGCCCCGCGGCTTCACCCCCGTTAAAATCTATGTGTCAAATGGTTTAAATGATAAAATGTATCCTATGTCCGTCTCCTGGTCTATGTCCATCTCTCTACCTACCCACCAATTCAGCCAAATCAGTTCAGCTGTTGTTGAATTATAAATAGTGTAATTAGCACGACTTTCTTTTATATGTCTATATAGATTGTAAACTCACGTCTCGATACCACCTAGAAAAGGCTCTGTATCAAATTAAAAATGAAATGTTGTTCAAAAGAATGCACCGCAAAGCTCTAGAATTAGCCAAATAAGTTATCATCCGGGTGCAGTGTAGGTGAACAACAAGAGTGGAGCCTCAGAATACAACCACTTATCAAGTGTGTCCAGCTCCAGCAACGGAGTGCGCGGTAGTGATGGGCTTCCTGCTCGGTTTCTTTGAATAAATATTATTTGTTGGCAATAATAGATACACAATAATCACTACATAGTATAACACAAAGTTGCTTCCCGCTGTCTATCGGTCTTATGTATGCCTCGATTTTTAAAACTACACAACGAATTTTCATGCGGTTTTTTTAAAAAGATAGAGGGATTTAAGAGGAAAGTTTATAAACCATTTGACATTATAGATTTCCATGCAGGTGAAGCCGTGTGCACATCTAGTTATATATAAGGCGCTCTTTATTTATATATTCAGTAGTTTTTTTTTTTTACAAATGTTGATTGTACTGTACAAGCACTGACTGATGATATGAACAAATTGTACAACCAAAGTTTCTGGCTGTTTACTGAACATTATTTCCAAAAAAGTAATAAATGGTGGACAATTCACACAGCATTTAACCCCAAACTAAAATTCCAAATCAGATTTTAGATGTGGGCCAACTCAGTTCATTAATTTATTTTTTACTGTATTGGTTATTATTATGTATGATGTTTATGTAAGGTAACTTTAATTATTTTAATTAAAAATGTATTACAAGCCTTTTCCAAATCAGCTAATACCACAGAATAACTATTTATAACATCGAGCCAATACCGAACTTGCTTTCAAAACATGACTCAATCGTATTTCAAAACAATTTAATTCGATTTTGGAATGCAACGCCAGCGCCGCACTAGCCCCACATGCGGCGCGCGCGTGAAATAAATCTCTTTCTACCCGCGCGCGACAGAATCGCACCGAACACTCAGCAACCACTTTATTATAATCTTTCGAATTCAAGTTTCTCTAAAAACAGTTTCTATTTGAACTGGGAACCAATGGTAAAAGGTTATTATTTCTAATGGAACGTAATTTTTACTTACAGCTGTAACTAGAAGAATATGAGAGCTTAGTATCTGTTTACTTAGATTTATCTATCTGCTTACTTATAGATTTAATCCATTTGGATGCCGTCAAATTATGTGGCATTAGCGACTTCAAAAGTTTTTTTTTATTATGCCCAAAAGCTTTATTAGTTGCCCTTGTTACAATAAATGATCACCACAGCGGCAAAACCACGCTGTTGGTAGGTTGGTACGAAATGACGAATAATGCTTTCCGAAAATTCTTTATTAACTCATTTATTTCGGACTAGCTGCGCCCCGCGGTTTCACCCGCGTGGTAATAGATATTTTGGATAATATACTATATATCTTTATGAATTGTAGCCTATGTGTTATTCTGATATGTAAGCTATTTTATTATGTCCAGTAGTGGACTGCTATAGGCTGATGATGACGATGATGGTGATGAAGATATATTATTGTGAAGTTTCATTAAAATCCATTCAGTAGATTTACGCGAAAGAGGTTAAACATCCATCCATCCATACTTACAAAATTTTACGTTTATAATATTAGTAGGATTATTGACTGATGATGCTGATGATGATGATGATGACTGGCTGATTATTGACCCATAAAAAATACAAAAATAAATTTAATGTACAGTAAAATCAGATTTAATTAAATATTAGACTACTTATTGATACAATACAATTGATAAAACTTAAATAGGTAAGTACTCAAAAAAAGAAAGTTCCGACTAGATCTAACAAGAATACAAAATAATAGAAATGTCGCAACAATATCAAATTAAAATAGAATAAAATATTACATGATGACAAAATTGGAACTAACATATTACATAGCATTGTTACTCGTTTGGTGGAAACTGGATGAAAACAATACGTTTAAAAGTACAGTCAAAGCGATAAATCGTAGTAGTAATTGGCTCGATGTCGAATACGAAACATGTTGCCAATTACAACCCACCTGTCGTTACCATACGACGGATATGATTTAATGAGACGGTAATGATATTCAATAACAATTCGGTTGTTCGAATTGGTTATTTATTGGTTTTGTTTATGGAAAGCTTCGTACACGTTTCGTGATACAAAGAATATGATCGTGTACGTTGCGGGCATGGCGTCACAGAGTGAGAATCATATACTCCAATTCAGCACAACTCACAAACACACACACAACACACGTACAATTCACACATACACTCACGCACGCACAAGTTACATACACACATACTAATTATACAGGGTTATTGGTAATTAGACCAGACCCTTTTAGGGGATGATGGGGCGGGGGGGCTCCCTCATCACCCCCTAAAAGGGTCTGAGACTTGCAACAATTTTGATCCCATAAAGTATGATGCAAAAGTAAACTATTTTTAAGATATTCGCATTTTTGTATTTTTTTGGGAATACCCTGTTTTACTTCTTCGATAATAATTTAAAAAAAACTAATCTACCAATCAAAATTTTAGTGATAGTTTAGTCTAATTCTTACCTTCTTCTAACAACCATTGAGAAAATTGTACGAATAATTATCCATATGGAAGCTAAAGGAGATGTTAAGGCCGCCCATTGTGCATGTGCGCCCATATTTGTTTGTTCTTTTCTGTGTTTGATGTGCAATAAAGCATATTTGTATTGTATTGTTGATTAAAATAATGTAACTATTACTTTTTGGAAATGCCTACGAAAAAAAAGGATTTATCTTAAACTTATATATCAACATTTGCTTACTTTAAACACCCATAGATGAGAAGAGATGAGAAGAAAATGTATGTATGTTCGAAGATATCAGAGATCCATAAATAGTAGACATAGAACCTACTCAATAACCAAAGCAGGCCCCAGCCTTTGCGATGCAGATGCGAGTTGATTTGAGGCCGCGATTAAAAACCAAATTTCACCCGCGATGAAAGATTACTGGCAAACACAACAAGGCAGATACCAGCATAATACGTGTGGTGCAAATCATGAGCTACATCTACTTTGTGTGAAGGTGCGGGTTTGATTTCCGGTATGAGGTATATCTTACTTCTTTACATAGTATAATATGAAGTCGCTTCCGCTGTCTGTTCGCTTAGATCTTTTAAACTACTCAACAGATTTTAATGCAGTTTTCAGTATAATAAATACGTTAGCCTTTAGGTAGAAGAATGAATGAATAGATGAATTTATGTTTTTATACCATAAATCAGTTCCTACGGGATATTTTTTTCCATAGAATTTCCATAGAATAATCATTCGATACTTCTCACTTTCATTTCATTTCATTCCATTCCCTCTAGACGCCAGACAAATCTTCAGAATTTTCATTGTTTCAAGTCGATCCCTAAAACTCCCTTGGCGTATTCCATTCGGTAAGATAAGTTATCTTTACATAAAGACATGCAGATCCATCAGAGAAGCTCAATTCAGAAAACACATGTGCTTGTCAAACTGAATATGATCGATGGCTTTCTCTCAGTAATTTCCCTTCCTACACCTGCACAAGAAAATTGGCTAAAAGTATAGAGAAACGGTAATGTTTTCCAGTCATCATCCATATAATAAAAAATAAAAAATCTATGTAATGTATATATCAGTCGTCTAGTACCCATAACACAACCTCTGCTTAGCTTGGGGCTATGTGATACTGTGTGATTGTCCAGCTTTCTTTTATATATAAGAAATTCTCCTCAGCACTAGTGAACGTGCCAAGTTATTGTCAAACGCTTGATCTTCACCAATAAAAAAGAGGTTGGGCGTTTGTTTAAACCTTTTTGTCACAATCTGACGATAATCCATATGGCGTAAAATGGCATAAAATGCGCTTAACTACTGTTAAGTACCAAATTTAAATTAGTCAACTGATTAAATTGGTCATAACTGTGACTTTTGGGTCTAGATAATGCTGTTTAAAATGTACAGCATTTAATTTTAATCGTTTAAAACAAGAATGTATCTAATAATAAAACCCAAGTTATGGCAACCCCTCCCCCAAATAAGGAGGATAGGTGCTTTTCCTCTGGTAGATTTCCTTAGTAGGTACAGATAGAGGTAGATAGTCCTAGACATCAACGGGTTGAGTCTTATGGGTCGATTTATCCTACGCCACCACCAACGGATAAAAAAATATATGTAGATGCTTTTATGTTAACACAAACGAGATAGATATACCTATAGTAGGTATCTACACAAAAATTATATCCGCTCAGATTAGCTGCAAAACTCGGCAGAAAATATACCTTATCCCCCAGAGATAAGGAGACTCGTAAAAATATTAATGTACTCCCATCATGAATAAGTCTCGGCGCCTAGGTGTGAACGTGACCCGTATATTGGGCAAACTAAATATTAAACAAGTAAATAATTTCTCGTAGGGAAAGATTTTAGGATGACATAGAAAAAAAACAACGCACTTCTGCCGTTGTGGACGTAGTAACTTGTGTACTAACATGCGACTCTTCAAATCCAGGTTGAATTAGTTACTTCTTGGAAAGCGAGCTCCATCTTAGGTCGCATCTTCACTTACCTTAGTGAGACGATCAAACGCTTGGCCTTCACCAATAAAAAAAGGTTAAACTTTTGTCACAATCTTGTGATAGTGCGTACTTGGATACGGCATGACATGGCATACCATGCGCTTTAAGTCCCAACTTTAAATTAGTCACCTGGTTCAATTATCACAAGTGACTCTTGCGTCTAGATGCTGTTTAAAATGTCCAGCATTAAACAAGTACCTACGTAATAATAAAACCGGCCAAGTGCGAATCTACTTGCACACAAAGAGATCCGTAACACTGTAAAAGAAACAACAAAAAACATATTTAATTTTGGTAGATCAAAAAAGCTAACATGACGCGGTCACCCATCCAAGACCGCACCCAACGTTGCATTACTACTAATTATTAACAAAAAAAATATTATATAGCGGCAGAGAAATTACAATTTTTTTTTAAGTTTCGTCTTTTACGCTTCAAAAGATACAGCGGGCTGACAGACAGCTAGGCTTAGTAATAGGTTCCTGTTTTTTCACCCTTCGGATAAAAACCTAAAAATGTAAGACAAATTTGACGTTAGCAATGGCGTGCTGATACTGAGATTCAGTCTCCATCTTTACGGATTCGGAAGAATATTCGGAGACATCACGAGGCACTTGAAAATCGGTGCTACGTGACGAGAATAACTATGAAATTAAGTATGTTTGCGCCTAAAGAAAGAATTTTCGCTGGTTCCGCGAAAACTCGGCTGAATTTTGATGCTGACTGTATAATTTTTATGGATTTTTCAAGTAGTAACTATAATATGGGTAAGGTACGTTATTTTAAGCTTTTTCTTAATCACTAAATTAGGAAATGCTGCAGAATATTTTATTTTTCCACCAATCCATATCGCAGAGTCTGATGGACTGGTGGAAAAATAAAATATGAACATCAGGTGACAGCTAGAATTTTTAGGAAATTGATATTATATTATGTAGGTGTAAATTCCAGTCGTATTTTTCGTTGGTTGTTTGAATAAATAAATGTATATCTGGGCAGTTAGTTATTATATCACAATGTACAAAGAAGTTGTGCCAAGCTGATTTGTACAAAGACCTTTAAAAAATTGCATTGTGATAAGTTTGCTTTGAACATTGAGCGTCAAAACTTTTTTCTTCAATATAGCTAAGACCGCTCTCAATCAAATCATCTTGCGAACAAATGAGACTTTATACTACTACTATTAACCTTTAAATCAGCTGATAGGATTCAAGCTCTGATGCCAAAAAAATTAAGATGACTTAAAAACAGTAATTCATCCCAATTAAAATATATCATAATGGAAAAAAAACGCTTACATTTTACCTACTATCCTAAAGCGCACACTATGATGTATGGACAAAACTACAGAAACGATTGCATTGAAGTTTTGCATACAGGTAGTTCTGGGCCTGGAATAAAATATCTACATTTTATCATAAAACAATTATAGAAATAAGCTTTAAACGTTTCCATAGAAACCATGCGTGCTAGGAGCGGGCAGAAATTAGTATTAATAATTGGGCAAAATAAGTACATAAACCATACAAATTTATCACACTAATTTTACCTACTTGATATTTACCTGCGTCGTCAAATTTCTGCTAAATTATTGCATTTTCAGCATGGCCTCGTTTTATATCATACATTACAGAAATTATAAACACTTAGCAGTCTCAGCTTATAAGCGGGAGAGTTAAGGTGGATATACACTAGAAATATTTTTACTAGGCTTAAACGATAAATTTGATGTTTATCCAAGACTTTTACATAGGTACTCGTGTTACCACTCGCCACTGGCAGACATATGTAGGTATTAAAATTAATTCAGGAACTATATAATATATATATTAGTATATTAGCTAAGTGAGTTCTTAGCCAAAAGTTTTTCATTTAAGAGATTTTTTTTTTTGTGGCGATCCCTAAAAAAGCTCGCCACTTACCTAACGTAACCCCACATAGGTTTCTTCATTCCCACTTATATTAGACAAATTTTTATATAATCGGTAAATATTCGTTTTGGGTTTTCTGTGTTCCGGGTTTTCTGGTTGTCTATGTATAATAAAAATACATATCTATATAATATATTGTATTAAATATATCAGTCACCTGTACCATTTTAATACAAACTCTGCTTAGCTTGGTGCTAGATGATACAATGTGGATTATTAGTTATAATTATAAGCTATTTTTTATTTATTTATTCTTATTTCTGATAGTGTATCAGCACCTTTATGTTGCTATAATTACTCAAGTTACAATTTGAGGTTTCTAACCGAAGTGAAAATTATATTTTGTAAAACATTATTGGTAAGGTCACAGATGTCAAGGCAATTAACTCGTGCCATTCTGAGCTTAATTTCGCACCTGTTCAATTATTGAGTTTAATACGATACCTACAGGTGTAAAATGAAAAATATTTTATGTAACTGATGCCTAGTTTAATACTAGTTTAACTAAATACAAGTTTAATACTAGTTTAACTAAATACAAGTTTAATACTACGATTACTATTTTGATAGTGAAGAAAAGTCGTCAAGTTTATTTTGGGTAAAATTACTAATTAAATTAGATTATATTCGTGTCAGACAATTGCATAAAAAGAAAAGTTAAAAAAATATTTAGTTAGTTTAAGAAGTTCAAATATTTTATAGCTCATTAGGGGAGATGTCCAATAGTGGACTACTGTAAGTTGATGATGATGATGATAAAATAATTGAGGCATTCGATTTTATAAATTCGTGTAATTCAGACAATTGCATATAAAGAAATGTAAAAAAAATATTTAGTTAGTTTAAGAAGTTCAAATATTTTATAGCTCATTAGGGGAGATGTCCAACAGTGGACTACTGTAAGTTGATGATGATGATGATAAAATAATTGAGGCATTCGATTTTATAAATTCGTGTAATTCAGACAATTGCATATAAAGAAATGTAAAAAAAAATATTTAGTTAGTTTAAGAAGTTCAAATATTTTATAGCTCATTAGGGGAGATGTCCAATAGTGGACTACTGTAAGTTGATGATGATGATGATAAAATAATTGAGGCATTCGATTTTATAAATTCGTGTAATTCAGACAATTGCATATAAAGAAATGTAAAAAAAATATTTAGTTAGTTTAAGAAGTTCAAATATTTTATAGCTCATTAGGGGAGATGTCCAACAGTGGACTACTGTAAGTTGATGATGATGATGATAAAATAATTGAGGCATTCGATTTTATAAATTCGTGTAATTCAGACAATTGCATATAAAGAAATGTAAAAAAAAATATTTAGTTAGTTTAAGAAGTTCAAATATTTTACAAATAGCTCATTAGGGGAGGTCTATGTCCAACAGTGGACTACTATAAGGCATTCGATTTTATTTCGTTCTGAATCAGAATTTCCGGTTATGAGCTGGTCCCGCAAAACACAGCTTAAAGAAAATGACGATGAAAATGTTAAAATGGCTGCTAAAAATGTGAAATCACGTCTAATGAGAGCCTTCGCTCTCAAGGCGATTGCCTCCGAGGCGAGGGCGGCGTGTCACAGTCACAGATAAGACTCTTCAAGTCACCATTTGAAAAGTAGTACAGCGCTAATTTGAATTAAATTCTCAGAGATTATGGGGACGGCTGGGAGTTGGCGTAAAGTTCAGAATATATGGTTTGTCTTCGGACGTGGAGAGATGCACATGTGACTGTAGAATATATATTGTGCTATTAAAAACGTACTCGCAGTGCCTTCAGTTATTTCGTGATCATGGTATTGCTATGGCTATGGTAATTCTATGGCTATGGTATTACAATGGCTATGGCATTACTATGGCTATGGTATTACAATGGCTATATCATTACAATGGCTATGGCATTATTATGTCTATTGGTATTACTATGGCTATGGTGGTATTGCTATGGGAATGGGAACGGTCCCATTCCCATTCCCATAGCAATACCTATATATAATATATGAAATATGGGAATGGAAATGGTCCCATTCCCGTATTTGGTACACTATCAGAAACTATTTAGTTTCTTTTTCTAAGGTAGAGATGCGAAATAAGAGTTCAAACTCTAATGGTATCAATACCAAGGGGGACGCAGCGCAGCGGCAGCGCCCGTGTAGCATCTCTCTTAGTGAGAAATTCTTTATCGAAATTTCCCTAATGTCTTTAGAAGCCATCATCGTCATCATCAGACTATAGCACTCCACTGCTGGACATAGGCCTCCCCTAATGAGCGCCATAGCGCCCTGTCTTAAGCTTGACGCATCCAGCTGCCTGCAGTCCTTCGCAGGTCGTCATCCCACCTGGTCGGAGGACGTTCTACTACGTTTGCCGAGTCGCGTTCTCCACTCTAGAACACGTTTACCCCACCGGTTGTCGGTTCTTCGCGAGATATGGCCGGCCCACTGCCACTTCAGCCTGCTAATTCTTAGAGCTATGTCAATAACTTTGGTACTCGGTCGGATTATCAATTACGAATCCTATCCTTCAGAGAAACCCGCCTATCGGAAGCCAGCCTATAGGAAATTTCGACTCTGTCCGCCGCAGGGTTTGTCAGGTCCTCGGCGCGACTTAATATGGTGCCGGCGGGATGTTCCGTCGCGTAATGAAACAGGAGGCATTACTTGTATTTTGTTGTTTGTTGTATGTAGGTTTGTTGGTTTGCTTGGCAGCTTCGGAAAGTTTGTTGCTCCATATTTCATTCGCTTACGAATGGATAAGAACTCTAGCATAGTCTTGTACCTAAACAGATAGTTATGTATATTTCACGCGAAAATAAACATATAATAAAATCCTTTGCATACATACATAAATAAAGCCAAAGGATTTTATTTTTATGATTTTTATATATTTTTTTTATGTTTATTTAATAACTAGCTGTTTCTCGCGGTTTCACCAGCGTTAAATTCGAATTTCACATTTCTAAAATATAGCCTTTGTTCACCGGGGATAGTGTAGCTTCCCAACGGTGAAATATTTTATCAAATGGGTCCAGTAGTTTAGGAGCCTATTCAATACAAACAAACAAAAAATCAAACCGTTCCTCTTTATACGAGTACGAAACACCTGACGAAAATAAGGAGCGTGTCAATAGCAGAAACAAATACGTAAAAAATAAAATATCCCCTACACTGAATATTATGCGACACTCGACACGGTATCAAGCTACTAGAATTTTTAATAAATTGCAGCTCGAAATAAAAGAAGTCATACATAAAAGAACACTTCTAAAAAATAAACTAAAATGTTATCTTCTGGAAAAGTGTATCTACTCCATTGACGAACCTTGATTATATAATACTAGCTGCGCCCCGCGGCTTCGCCCCCGTTAAATCTATGTGTCAAGTCAAATGGTTAAAATGATAAAAAGTATCCTATGTTAGACTCCTGGTTCTAAGCTACCTCTCCACCAATTTTCAGCTAAATCGGTTCAGCCGTTCTTGAGTTATAAGTGTTGTAACAAACACGACTTTCTTTTATATAATATAGATATGTATGTATAAACTTTGTGTATGTGAAGATAATTTAATAATTTAATTTAATGTGATACTTTTTTTTTCTCTTTTAGTTAATATAATTAATTTTTAAGTTTTCGCACACAACGTATATTTTTTAATGGAATAATAGATTAATAGGAAGTATATATTAATTGGCCAATAGAAATACTATTCTAGTTTATTTTTTGTATTTTAGTTGGATGGATGTTTGTTACTTCTTTACGTCAACATTAGAACAGACCAGCCTGAAATTTTGTACACACGTAGTTCTAGGCCTGGAAAAAAAAACTTTTAATATATCAAATCAGTTCCCATGGGAAAGATATAACCTTAAAATGTTTCCATAGAAACTATGCGTGCAAAGCAGCGGGCTGAAACTAGACTCGCGCACGAAGGGCTCCATACCATTATCTATAAAACCGGCGAAAAAATTGTGTTGAAAAACCTTCGTTAAATATTTGTTTTATTTTTATTTAAAGTGAATATATAACTTAATATTCTGTGAATATTTCAAGCGTCTAATTATCACGGTTCATGTGATACAGCCTGGTGACAGACGGACGGACGGACAGCGGAGTCTTCGTAATAGTGTCCCGTTTTAAAATGTGACTTTACCTATATCCGGAATATTGAAAATGTACTATTCACCTATAACTGCTAGTATTTTCCTTACCGTCTCAAAATACTATATGAAGTAAGAACAAGATATAGGTAGGTCCTATATACTCATAGGTCCGAGCAATATGTTAAGCCTCGGTCACTCCGTAATTAAAGCCGGTTGGTATAAACCAATTTACGTGGGACACAGCCGGACGCTTGTGGCCGGCTTTACCTTACAGTTGGAGGCAAAACGTTCCTGGAATAAACCTTATCGGAAATAGGGGATTTGAATAAATTTGTGATGTCATCGTTATTTGAGTTATGTTCCGGGTTTGTGATCATTGTCGCCATCGTCTTTTGAGGTCGGAACAAGTATTTCCTCCCTTCATTCTCTACAATCACCAGTCTTTTAACACTTTGACAGCGTTTTTTTTTCGACGACTGCGATCTTTTTTTTAACCTAAAAAATTCGTGCTGCCGCTCTACACAGCGGTTGTGTTGCGCCGCACATGCGTTTCGTTCGAAAAATATTACGGCTGTGCTGAGTCACAAAGATCTGTATTTCTCAGCCGCTGCGCTAGTGTGGATTTACGCATATTAGTCACTTGTAGAAAACACATACCGTGTGATTTCAGCAGTCAGTGTTAAGCAAAATCCACCGAAATAATCAAATATAGTAGTTAACGTAAATTCGTAATTCGGGTATTCTGTGTAATACGCATTATACTTACGCTAATTTCTAGCTTTATTCATTTTTTTCCTATATAGAAAGCAGACTTTAAATAAAAATGCGGTAAGAATAAATATATAGCTGATAGGTACCTATAGTCATTAATGCACGCAAGGTTAAAAGCGGGTAGTGAGGTACCCAAATTTTGTTGTGTGTAGGTATTCGATGTTTGAATTAACCCTTAAGGTAGCAGAGCATTTTTTCTACAGTTTTGAAAGTTCTAAAGTTTTGAAGCTTTTCACTAAACTGTCAATGTCACCGTCACCTTGATTTTTTTCTAAGCAGGAAGATGCGTTCGGTAACTAGTTTTGATAAAAAGAAACGTTGTATCTAACCGAGATTGGATGTTAGATTTTTTTAAAATGTAATGTATAGTATAGTCAACAAAACTACCTTAAGGGTTAAGAACACAACAATTTAGTACATTTTAGGTTGTCTTCGATTTTTGAAGATAAAGATGTCTTCTTAGTGACTTTTAGACCATGGAAAAGTTACAAATGTTATTAAGTTTATTCTACCAATAGTTAGAAATACCTTCAAACTTAGCATACATCACTACATAGTATAAAACAAAGTCGCTTCCCGCCTATCTGTCTGTCCCTATTTAAACTTAGATCTTTACAACTACGCAACTCTATATACTAAAAAAACCGCATCGAAATATGCGGTTTTTTAGTATATAGAGTGATTCAATAGGAAAGTTTATAAATCATTTGAAGCTTAAATTTCTACGCGGGCGAAGCCGTGGGCGCAGCTATAATATAAAAACTCTTAATTAATAGCGAAGCGACGGCGTGGCATGTAGATGAAGCAATCATTGTGATTTGGTGATTGCTTCATCTACATGCCACGCTATGTCAGGTTATAACGACGGTGCAGTGGTATCTCCTTGCAGGCGGCCAGTGAACCTTCGAAATTTGACAACCTTCATTTTTTTTTTTAAATAATGCTGGACAATTCACACGTCATTATCTAGCCCCATGGTAAGCAGAGCTTGTGTTATGGGTACTAGATAACTGATATACATAATACAATACATTACATATATAGATATTTTTTATTATACATAGAAAACGACCAGAACACATTACTGTAGGTATATACATATGTTGAGCAGTTAGCTCAATTATTTCAATTGTAAATACTAGTTTTATTTGTCTCTATTATTTGAATGTAAATTTCTTTGTTGAAGAGATATTGTAGGAATATTAAGAAACTAATTACATGTCAAAATGCTTTATTTTCATAAGGTCAGATTATCAAATATTCGCTCTTTCATCGTCACCTTTTGAAATCATCAGAGTACAGTCAAGTGTAAAGATATTATTATATAAATAACCGAGTGTCATTTGTTTGTTAACTAATTTTACTTATGTAATTCGAATTTTGTCCTGTAAAGTCTAAAGGAAATAAAGTAATTTGAATTTTGTAATTGTAGGCCATGGAGACATTTTTCGCCGCAAAGATGCCCGAATGGAGACAGCACAGCTTCCACACATCAAGGATGTTGCAAGGAATTAATTTAGTGATACACATAAATATCTTAGGCTGGCAGGTACCCGATACAATTTAATAGAAAGTTCGCCTCGGCCGATTACTGGCATCCATCGTAGAACACGGTGTGGTAATCCAGTAGCGCAATATTCGCTTAAGTGGCCCCTGTTTTAACTAGTAGGTTGCAAAACACTTATAAAAAAAGAACACTTTATTGATTAAGGAATTTTACAGAGTTAGTACTAGTTTTGAAGGCAGGATTGAACTGACTTCACTTATCTTACGTCAACGCTTAAATACCAAGGGCATGAGGGTAGTGAATAAAAATACATAATCATTTTATTCATATTGTCAAACAAATTAACTAATATGATGAATAAATGTTTATGAGGACTTTGAGATACATTAGAAGTAAAGATGTGATACACGGGATAGTGGATTGTTTTGATGATGGATAGATAGTTCTAGGAACATATGCCTAAAGGAGTGAGTGTTGGGGAAAATAGTACATAACTCCCCAAAAAACGCATGTGATTTTTGGTGTAGGCAGACCGTGAAATTTTGAATACGAAAATACATGAGCTAATAGTGTTGCCAATGGTTCTGTCAGAAAACCAGCGTTGCTCTACTTCTTATGGAGAAGTAAAGCAACATTATGCTGAGACAGGACCTATTGGTTCGCTTTGTGGAGTCGCTTGTATATAATACATACGTAGTTAATTTTATTTATTTCTTTATGTTCTTGTTTTACTTATATATTATTATTATTTAGTAGCAAGCTGTACCTACTTGTGAATCAATAAATGTATTTTCTTTCTTTCTTTCTTTCTTTAGTGTTGGAAACACGCCAACGTTTATTTCAGCCTGTTCCTGCCCACAGTTGAGGCATATCCTTTCATTCCAGACCCTTGGGAGTCTTGTCCACGTCCAAATCATTTTGGACCATAGCTCTCTTTTTTCGATATGTTACAAAATACTTCATGTCATACTCTTCATTGGTTTCGGTACGGCGGCGGCGTGATCTTTAAATGAAGAGTTTTCAATGTTACATACCAGTGCCCTGAGTTTTCTATTAGGTATGTAGTAGAAACCTGTATAGTTATTCTGTGCCGTGCCCTGTAATGCAAGTCATTATATAGTTTCGACCACTAGGGCGTTCAATCTAGTAAAGGATTTGGTACAGCGCCTCTAACATACGGAAATGGAACTACATATCCTATACATACAAACAGTCTAACTAAAAACTCGAGAGTTGTTGTCGCGGCGATACTATAGACTCAGCGAATTCAGGGCTGAGTTTAAGTTTCCCCACTGGTAAACTAGCTTCACTTTGCCAGGATATGCCCCTCGGAATATGCCCCCTGCTTAATAAATCACCGGGAACGGGGATCTTATTAAGCAGCGCGTCTTGCTACAAACTTCGCGATCGTCTTGTTAACGAAATTATGATATAAAATGTACCTTAATGAGATGTAATTCGTCTTAGTTTAAATTGGTTTGCTTATGAAAACTACTCGGAACAATTGTGTATTTGGCTGAAGATTCGTAACAGGAGGTCACTCTCTTTTTAGTTATGGCAATTTTTATATTTAAAATACTTACCAATCGACCTCTGTGGCGCGGTGGGCGCAGGTCCGCCTGCGACGCAGGAGGTTGCGGGTCCGATTCCCGCCTCGGAACAATTGTGTATACGATCTGCAGATATTTGTTCCGTTCTGGTCGTTATCTATGTGTATTAAAAATATATATCTATTTTATCTAATATATTATCAGTCATCCAGTAAAATTATTTCAAATATTTATACATATAAATATAAATAGTCCATCAGTACCCATAATACAAGCTCTGCTTACCTTGGGGCTAGATGATGCTGTGTGGATTGTCCAGCATTATTTATTTATTTACCAATTTCCGGTCCAATTAACAATACCTACGTAGTTTACTTATGAACCAAAATAATAATAGAAATCATGACGATATTATTGTTGATAACGGATGTATGGTTATCAACGAACTTTACTACCAACTTACTGATTAAAAATCATCATCATCATCATCCCATAGCAGTCCACAGCTGGACATAAGCCTCCCCCAATGAGCGCCACAGCGCCCTGCTTCAGCTTGTCGCATCAAGCATCTGCCTGCAGTCCTTCGCAGGTCGTCATCCCACCTGGTCGGACGACGTCCTAAACTAAGTTTGCTGAGTCGCGGTCTCCACTCTACAACACGTTACCCCACCGGCCGTCGGTTCTTAGCGAGATATGGCCGGCCCACTGCCACTTCAGCTTGCTAATTCATATCAATGACTGTGTCGGATGTATTCATTACGAATCCTGTCCTTCAGAGAAACTCCGAGCATAGCTCTATATATATAGACCTAGTACAGTACCTACAGGTAGGTATACTCTACTAGGCAGAGTTGAATCAATCTACCTATGCGCATAGGAATAAATTCTAGAAATCCACCCGAGTCCGATTCACATCGTTCACACGATCAAGTCGCGTGGAGAAGGTTATTGACATAGAGATATCAATCTTTAAAATTGGCTCCAGAGCAATGGAATTGCATCATATCTTACCTTGCGTCTACAAAGGTACAGTCCACAAGAAAAATCACTGAAATGAGGTGGTTCCATAAAAGCTTGATCCTTGAGTAATTGATATGGGCGCCGTAAATCGTATCCATATAAAGTATCATTAGGTACAATTTTGATGTTCACTGGTAACAAATGGTTTCTATGGCAACGGAAGTAAACAAGAGGTATTTTCATTCGTCGTTTCATGCATGTGTCACTCATCACTCATCACATAATACTAAATTAGACTCGAATTTTAACTAGGTGTCGACTTGAGAATTAGATCGCGCTATCAAAGTGTTCCTTTCAAACCCATTTTTACTATTAAAGAGTTTGAAGTCGGTATATATTTATTTAAAACACGCCTAATTATTTATCATTTATTTCCTGCTATAATTAACCATCCCTATTTTGCGACCGCCATGAAAAGGAATCCACTTTATGGAACGACAAAATAATATTTCACGTAAACATAAAACTTATAAAAGGCGTTTACGTTTTTTACGAGCGGGCTGTAAACCTTGGCAACTTATCAATAAAACAGATTAAATATAATTTAAACGTTTAATAATCTACTTGCCTTTCACAGAAGCACCTTTCGAGACCCCAGTGGCGCATTAGCAGGCCTAGTGGAGCGAGGATCCACGCAGAAAGCTTTGGACTCTATTCCCGCACCGGGTCGCATGTACAGTATTAATTCCAGATCTGGATGTCTCATAAGTATAATTAACATCAGATCATCTGTAACCCATACAGGCTCTGCCTTATGTATAATACAAAATAATACGCAGTATTCTTTATTTCTTATACTATGTATGGCATAGAAGGAAATGAAAACAGAAATTGTATAATCACCGCTGGATTTTTTGGTGCGTATCGTGAAATGCATTTCATGATACGCACCAAAAAAAAATTACCTAAACCTTTTCTCTCATTTCGTGCGTCGAATATGTGTTAATAGCTTAAGCAAGTAATACCAAAAATACACATAAACAAAACAGAATTGGCTAATAGTTAAACCACAGCCATGTCAGATTAATCTAGATTAGTTGATTTTATTGCTAACAAAGTGGAAGGTTGTAATTAAGCGGAAAAAATAGCGGATATTACAAAATAAAGGTTGTAAGCACGGTAGGCTTATTTATATCTATAAAATTTTAGGTGCTGACCTAAAATGTTAACCCTCCAACGGTTCTGATAGTTACCTACCTATAAATAGGTAAAAAAAATCCGTCATGTCGGATTTTAAGGCTAAGGCTTAGGTATATAAAATAGGTAACATATTGTGATCAAATATATCGTACCGTATCGGTGCGGTATCGATACCTTTTATTATTGATAAAGATATTATTAAATGTATAATAAAATATATTTTCGAAATAACTTTGGACTAAATGAATAACAGAGAAAGTACCTACATACTGCTTAGCTTGGGGCTAGGTGATGCTCTGTGGATTGTCCAGCATTATTAATTATTATACTCTTAAATTCAATAAAATAATTCATTTGCCTGAACTAGGTAAAAACACGTTTTACAAGCGAATAGAGAAACAACAAATAAAAAATAAAATAATCACATAGGACTTACTAATTATACAAGACGTCGTTGGTTGGTGCGTACTTTAAAATAATTACTGTCTTATTATGCTACCAACACTAAACTAGTTATAATTATAAAGGTGCTAACAAGTTAGAGGACATTTAAACAGTCAATAATTATTTAAAAGTCAGTCTGTGTCATCGTATGGCATAGGAACATTTCGTGTATAGATGTAGTGCTTCTAGGACTGCATTTAGCGTTTATAATAACTAAATAATAACTAATATAAGTTTCTTAGCAGCAAATCCGATAATTCCTTGAAGAAGGATCATCCAACATCCAAAATTTGCAGTCCAGATTACAAGACCAGAACTAACTAGATTCAAAATCTAACTCGAGATTTGCTGAATAGGTATTTCACGTAGCTAACATAGAAACTATACCGCGTTTGAGTTTAGGGAGGTTTCTTACTCACTCTGCTGTTGCATTTAACCTACTTTAGGTTGAGTTTTGATCTCAAAGTAAATCTTGAGTCAGGTTGTGAATCAAGGTGCCTGTTTCATGGCGTAGTGCTGGAGAGGCGCAAGTTCAATTCCCTCGGTATAACTCGAAAGTGCCTCGTGCTGGGCACTTGCGAATTCTACTGGCCCGGCGGGTGCAGAAGAGAAACACTGGTGGGTTTAGCTGTACATGTCCGGCATAACCGTTCTTTCGCCCCTATCGTTAGAACGGATCCAAGAGATTTGGGTTGGATTCTAAGGTCCTGTGATAGCTGCATCTATTAGCGCTTCTTTGTTAAAGTCAATGACAACACCATATTATATATTTGTCTTTACCAATTACCAATAAATAAATTAATTATTTATTCTGTAGTAGATACGGCTCAGCAAAGCTACCACGCTATCTAACACATAACGAAAGGCGCGTTATTAGCGTTATAACGCTAATTTTAGCGTAAATATATAATGCAGATACTCAAAGTAAACTATCTATACAGGCAGTGGTGTGGGGTTGCCAGCTCAGTGGTCGATGGTTAACTTATCACCAGGCGGGGAGGGACATAGGCTTGATCTGGCTTCAAGTTAACCGCAAAGGCACAAGTGCGCAGTAAATACTAATAAACATTTCATTGTCTGGTAGCGTACCTTCGCGTCTCGTAATTGGGTTAAAAAGCTATTAGAAGCATCTGGTTAGCGTTCGTGGGACAAAGTTGCGATTTGTTAACGATGCCTTGGGGGTACCTAACGGCTGATTAAACAGTTACAAGTGAGTTATGTATTGGTGAATGTTTTTGGATTGTCCTTTTAGATCTTTATTTAAATTTACTAACAACAATTTACTTTAGAAGTACTACTAGCTTTCAAAGCTCTTTTTTTTAGGACAAAGAGTAGCCTAGCACTTTGACTGCGATTTTTTTTCGACGACTGCGATCTTTTTTTTAACCTAAAAAATTCGTGCTGCCGCTCTACGCAGCGGTTGTGTTGCGACGCACATGCGTTTCGTTCGAAAAATATTACGGCTGTGCTGAGTCACGCAGATCTGTATTTTCTCAGCCGCTGCGCTAGTGTGGATTTACGCATATTAGTCACTTGTAGAAAACACATACCGTGTGATTTCAGCAATCAAAGTGCTAGGCTTTGTAAAAGGTATGTATAATTTCAGTTCGGTACGCTCCAGCCAGCGTCGAGCCTTCAAATGATACTATAGATTTAATATCTGTTTTTATTATGTTGGTACCTAACTATTTTTGTTCCTAGGTTTAAATCAATTAATTTCCTAATGCAACATCTTTTTTTTTTTCGTTATTTAACTTTACATCAAACTACACGTGAACAAAACCCAATCTCGTCCGCCTAAGTAAATATAATAATAAATTCTTTATTTCCAGACACGAGATCCATATTCTATGTACTTTAAAAAGTTAAAACTAATACACAAAACAAAAAATATATAATAAGATGTACATAGGGTACCTAGGTCAGAAAAAATATGATAAAAAATATTCTAGGTGGATTCGCCAAGAAATTGTACATTTCGGTATCCTTAACTTGGCAGCCAGATCACGCGGGCAATCGCTGCATTCGAGTAGCGAATATCTAGCAAAGATTTAGACTGTCTGTGTTATACGTCGTTAATATTGAGCCGAGAGAGTTTTGGTCGAGATTCGGCTCGGCCAGAATAAGAACGGTTTGACCATATGTTTGCCGAGTTGTGGCGAGCCTCTATGGTTGTACTTGTACAGTAGCTAAATTCTACTAAACAATCGTTTGAAACGCAGTCTACTCTGTCACTCTACCTACGTTTACATAGTCGTATCAAAATCTATATATATATTATATACGGCAGAATCGATTTAGCTGAAATGGTAGGGAGGTAGCTTAGAACCAGGCGACGGACATAGGATACTTTTTATCATTTAGATTTCCACGGGAGCGAATCCGCGGGCCGCAGCTAGTTACACATTATTATTATTATTATTTTAAGCCATTATTGTCCCACTGCTGGGCAAAGGCCTTAGTTACACATAAAAACATAAAATAATAAATAATGCTGGCCTGTGTTATGGGTACTAGATAACTGATATACATAATACAATATATTACATAGATATATATTTTTTTTATTATACATAGAAAACGACCAGATCACCCGGAACAAATATCTGCAGATCGTACACACAATTGTTCCGAGGCGGGAATCGAAACCGCAACCTCCTGCGTTGCAGGCGGACCTTCGCCCACCGCGCCACATAGGTCGTCGAAATTAGGAACAACATCCAATTCACTTGCCATTGAAACTCAAATCAAATCAGTTTATATTCTTTATTTCCTTCAATAAAGCAGTTATTTCCCAATAGCCATTAAAGTATTTAACAAAAGAGAGTTTTCCCCTGAATAACATCGTACTCAGTTCTTACAATGAGATTGCATTAAATATTTATAAGGCCTCAACATTTTAATATCAAAAGCTTGTGAATAAAACCATACATTTTCCTTTCAGCTTTCCCTGGGTTCCTGAAGACTTGGGAGAGTAAATTGGCTAACACTTTAATGGCAATATGGTTACTTCGCGTAGTCGAGTACCTTACCATTTATTTTATAGAAATGATTACTTACATCTATAAGTAATCATTTCTGTAAAATAAATGATTACTGTAAAATAAATGATTACTTATAGATGAAAGTAATCATTTCATTCATTTCGTTCTGTTATCTTACAGAAATGAAAAAAAGGACCCGCCATTTTCGAATTTAATTTTCTTGCCAGGCATGACATCTCATCAGCTTACTGTTCAGTTACTTGTTGGTTGAATTATGACGAGCCTTGGATCGTTTGGGCTTCGTCCACCATAAACTCAAATTATAGTAAATAGTAAATATCCCTGTATAAATTACTTTCTGGGTACCTACTTATTGTTAAAATGTGTGTGTAAACCAAAGAAGTATTCAATTTCAAAAAATGTGTCACTGGACCAAAACCTAAAATGTTTTAAATTTGGGTGTGTGGAGTTACGAAACACTGCATATTCTGGTCACAGACCACGAATCGTTACTGTAGCTCTGTAGTTTACATTCCCGTGGCTAAGTACCTTTTCATACGTGCAACTTCTTGTGCAAGTGAAAAACCTGTCTAGACATAATGGAGTTTCTATTTCTTAGTAGCCATTTGCGTAAATAACATGAAAATAAATGTATTAAACAGTGAGATTGCGTAAAAGCTTGTTCTCTGTAGAAGGTAAGTTTTTACCTGAATGGTGAAACAAAAATAGTGAATAGGTAACACTCGTTTATCTTCTTTTGCACCATCAAGAGCTTAGGGATAGTTGAAATAATAAATAATAATAATAAATAAATAATGCTGGACAATTCACACAGCATCATCTAGCCCTAAGCTAAGCAGAGCTTGTGTTATGGGTACTAGATGACTGATATGCATAATACAATACATTACATAGATAGATATTTTTTATTATACATAGAAAACGAATCTGCAGATCGTACACACAATTGTTCCGATGCGGGAATCGAACCCGCAACCTCCTGCGTCGCAGGCGGACCTTCGCCCACCGCGCCACATCGGTCGTCACCGAAATGATATGCTATAATCCATGTTAAAATTATTTGGTTTTAGAGGACAAATTAAAATGTATATAAGACTAGCTGCGCCCCACGGCTTCGCTTGCGTGAAAATTTCTGCGCAACTTAACCATGTTTTCTCAATGTTTAAACCTTCTCTGGGCTACGACAAACATTTCAAAACTAAAATCAGCTGAATCAGCCCAGCCGTTCTCGAGACTAACGAACAGCAATAGATTTTTATATATAAAGAAGCTTACTAAAAACTTAGCTACTTTAACTAATTAACATTAAACATTTGCACGACTATCAAGTCCTACAAATGTACCTTACTTTTAAATAATCTGTTTATGTATACTACCTACCTATTTGTAATCTATGATATATTGTTTTTAATATATTCTGTCTTTTTTAAGTCTAGTAGTTAGGGTTTTGGTGTTAGACTGTAAGCTAACTGCTGTATTTTTTATAAATAAATAAAAGTCAAATATAGTATATAAGTCAAATATATACCTCCTCTATTTTAAGACATAGACTGTAAACCTATATTTAAGCAATTAAGTACTATTTCAATATTTCATTTCATTTCATTAAAAAATATATATACATATATATTAAGCTAATTGTATAATATATGAAAAAATGAATGAATGAAAATTTTTTATACTATTTTTTTATAATTACAAAGTAATTCTAAATAAAAATAAACAGTAAAAAGGCGGCCATATTGCTAAGAGCGATTTCTCCAAATCAAACTAGCCTGGGCGGCTCACAGAGAAACACGCTTTCAATCTTTCGTTATATCGCTTTCAACCTTTCGTTATATCGCTTTCAACCTTTCGTTATATTAAGAGCATAAAAAACCTTTCCATTCGCTCATTAATTAGAACAAAAGCGGCTGTGATTATGCAAACTCAGTCGAGGAATCTTTTTGTTACCTTTTATCTGAATTATGAACACGGGAAAGCAGCCATTTTTTTGTTTTCCGATTCTAAAAGGAACATCTGTAATTATTCAACAAGATGAATGCCGATTTAGATAATACTTCTCACGTAAAGGTTTTATCTCTTTGACAAATTGCCGGTAACCTGTACCCTGTACCTTTATTGTACCTTGATTCAGAGCTTTTCTTTTCCTGTTTTAATCTTTCGCAGTTACTGTACCTAATTCGTTACTCTTAAATATTCTCTTCCCGCTACAAAGGGCAAAAGGGAGCTCGACCACTGTTATTAGACTGTTGTCTTAGTCCTCTTAAAATAGATAGATAAATTGTTTAGTAAAGACACACACATAGATAATAAATATAATAATTATACAGAAAATAAAATCATGAAATACTACAATCACAGTACCTACTTAAAAACCAAGTTATATGTATATGTAGGTAACTACTATGTTACTTTATGTATCTTATTCTTAATTTATACCTTTACACACACACACACGCACACATAATACATAACTATATGTATAAATAAATAAAAAATAAATAATACTGGACAATTCACACAGCATTATCTAGCCCCAAGATAAGCAGAGCTTGTGTTATGGGTACTAGATAACTGATATACATAATACAATACATTACATAAATAAATATTTTTTTATTATACATAGAAAACAACCCGAACACCCGGAACAAATATCTGCAGATCGTACACACAATTGTTCCGAGGCGGGAATCGAACTCGCAACCTCCTGCGCCGCAGGCGGACCTTCGCCCACCGCGCCACATGTATGTATACTCATAGAAGAAGAAGGCTTAGCATAATAGTAGGCACAGAGATATTGCCAAATGATTCCGATAAATAAGTCTCGATTTCCTGTTCATATACGTGCACTTGTGTGTCAAAACGCTAGAGTTATATACTTGTCAACTCACACATAAAACTTTGGAAACTATCATGGTTATCAACACTAGTCATTTAAAACGGGATATTTACCATGATTTGATTTTTGAGTTATCTAATATTTCGGCACAGTTTCATGCGCCATGATCATAACAAAGAAATAATGGGTAAATATCCCGTTTTAAATGACTTTAACTCACTCATTTTTAGTTTAAAAATATATAAAAAATGTTTACTGACACTATCCCTCTGCTGTGACAGCAGCGTTTTTTCCTCTATGCTGTATAGCTATATTTATAACAGTTATTATTTGTTTATTCTCGAAACTTCGCCTTCGTTTTTCAGAAATCAAGATAATTAAAGAAAATCAAACCATGATGCTATTTTAGTAGCAGTGAACACGGATTAAGCGAAAGCCTACTGAAAGTTTCACATCGGCATAAATGCTATTAAATACTACCTCTTAGCTCATATCTTGGCACTCCAGGCAAATATGACAAACGAAGATTAGTTTTAAAATCAAAATGGAATTCCGATTGTGGATCCACCAGTAGTCGTATTTACAAGAGCGAAGAAGCTATGAATAAATTTTCCTGAGTTCGTTACTGTCTGGATTGCCTGTACTGACTTGCTGGAACGTGGGAAACTAATACGAGATAGAAGTGCAACTCAAAAACAGAAAAGTAAGGATGCCCTTACCTACACCACCACGCATAACTTTTCAGACACTGTGGGAAGTAGATACACATGACAGAAAAACTAGCAAATAATGTCTATATGCATAAAAATATATTTTTTTTATTAAAACTCGTAGCTAGATAAAACATGAATGCACTTAATAAATAAATCGTCGGCGTAGAGCGAAAAATCATCAACTCGCTATTTGGTCCAAATTGAGTTAAACATGTCATGACAATCACCGATTTTTTCTGCATTTTTCATTCTTACAACCATGTCTGTAGCTATCATAGTTTTCATTTCAGAATATGCGAAAAAACACTAATTCTACATTTGGACTATAATATTGTAGTCGAAAATTAATTAACTTACTTAGGTATTTTATCTCTACTGGGAGAAATCGCAATCCGATACCTAAGTCGAGTTGATTACTTTTCCTTATTATAAAATAGGTAATTATAAAATAGTAACAAGAACCCAAAACTAACTTAATCCACTTGATTAGTTTTAGTATGACTGGTTCGATACAAAACATGAAAGCGAAAACTAACCAACTCTAGTTAATGAGTTTTCGATCAACATTTATGAAAAATACGCTAACTATGCAGGAGCAAGAAATCATTAAACTGGTTTAAAGAGTTCTATCCTAATAATTGTGGACACAAAGCTTTGTTTTTCATTCAAAATCTCCGTTCGTCAGGCGAATTTGGCGCGCAACTTAGGTTACATAGTTGTACCGGTTGTACGTCTTTGATTTTACCGACTGAGATTCGGGTGTCTGGTGTCTCTTATTCTCGGAGTTTACGTTGACCGATGCGCACGCGTGTTGATAAATAATTACTTAACGTATTATTTTTTATAATGAACAATGATGAGTAAAAAAGTTGAAGAGAAACTGGACAATTCACACAGCGTTATCCAAGCTCAAGCTAAGCATTATTTTATTGCTTCGTTCTATTGCCATTCATTTATTTCGGGAAACCCTTCATCATAATGAAGAATCGAAGAGTTCTGACGTGGATAAGTTTTTTCAAAACAGAGACTGCTATGAGTCTGCTCCGCCATCTGCTGTATTTAGTCCAAATATTTATCTACCAAATATCCAGCAACCGCACTCCTCTATCAATCTCGAAGACTTGATCGAACAAGATGTTACAGTGAAGAACCCAAACCAGTTTTTATTGCAATTGATAGTTACCATGCCAGTAAAAACATTAAAGGCTAGAATTCCAGATTAAAAACATCGATGTACCTCAAACGAATACTATTTCATCAAAAATGACACCAAGATAAGGGTGTGCAATCCGTTTTTTATGAAAACATTGTGCATTTCAAATGGACCAATAAATAAAGCACTGAAACATAAGAACGAGTTCGGCAATTTTGCGGGGAAAGACGGACGTGGTTCCCATGACCCTGTGAATAAAACGAGTCCTGATTCCGAACAAAAAATTATTGATCTCATAAACTCCTTTCCCCGTCAAGAATCTCATTATTGCAGAAAAACAACCCAAAGGCAGTATTTAGACAGCAAACTAAGCATTGCTAAAATGTACGAGCTTTACAAAGAACAACTGGCGCTGACTAACGAAAAACCGAGTTCTTTGTATGTTTACAAAAGAATATTTGGATCGGAGTTCAACTTGTAATTTTTCGTGTCAAAGAAGGATCTGTGCATGATATGTACACGTTATGATGATACCGGTCGACCTGCACACCTTAAAGAAGATTATGATGCCCATATTGCGAGAAAAAATGCGGCACAAGCTGCCAATTTACTAGACAAGCAACGATCTATTGAAGACGAAACCTATCTTGTACTCACAGCTGACATGCAATCAACATTGCATATTCCTGTTTGTGGTGTTGGCATCCTCTATTATACCCGAAAGCTGAATGTGCAGAACTACACGATTCATACTGCAAAACCTCCTAACAAAGCTTACTTCATTACATGGAATGAAATAAATGGCAAAAGAGGCAGTGTTGAGATCGCATCTGCCATAAACTGGTGGATCAGTAGGGTACCATCTTCTGTTAAAGAAGTCACTATTTACTTGACACTTGCGCAGGCCAGAACCGAAATCAATTTATAACTGCATTTTTGGTGCATTTGAGTCAAAGACCCGACATAAATCTTGATGAAGAAAAAGAACAGAGGCACACGCCAGTTTACTCGATGATTGACTAGAAATCGGAAATCGATTATGGTTCGCGCGCGCTCTAAAAGAAAGCGAGAAAGAAAATATTTTTATTTACCTTAAAAACTAGCATACACAACAAACTTAAAACGAGAACGACGACTAAACGAGAGTCAGCAGAACCTTACATAGTGAAAGAACTTACCTATGAAGAAATAATTGATGTCAAGACCCTGACAGAGAAATTTATTACCAACACAAGCAAGGGTAAAGACGGGAAAAAATAATGTGGCTAAAAATAAAATGTCTCAGGTTCGAAAAGGAATATCCAGGCATAGTAAAGTTTAGGTACAGTCACGATGGCCCGTACTCCGAATTCGATGCGTTCCAAAAACAAAAAAAGGTGGTCCCACGAACTAGGAATTAGGAAAAGAATGAGGCTTCAGGAAGGCTATAGCGCAAGAGAAAGTGATTTGATTGGTCAACTAAAGGCATTCAAAATCCCTATAGCTTACACAGCTCCTTTTCCGATTTCTGAGGCAATGAAAAAAGATCTTGTTGGTCTTTGTAGCAAGGGAATTCCACAAGAGCTACATTCCTGGTATGAATCTGTACCTACCAACAATGACGTTGTTGACAGGCTGTTAGAGCCCGATGTCAACGAACAAGATGAAGACTGATTGTATAAAATTAGAATGTCATCATAAACTTCAGTTAAGATCTAGGTTTGAACCCGCTGATTTTAGTTTTTAGTAATCATTGAACTGTTTACTCGTATTTGAAATTTTAACTGTGTTCCTTGTTTATTCTGTTTTTGCATGTGTTTTTATTATATTTTTTATAAAAGTAGGACAATTTCATTTTATTATCAAATATTTTTGTCTCTATTATCTGACGACTTAAGGTGACATAAAAACAAAAAATAGCTTAAAGTAGAGAGTCTAAAATAAGCACTAAAATACCTTTTGAATTTTCAAAAGCTAGTTCTATTTTAACTAACTCAAGATAATTCTCATTCAAAATAGCCAAAACATGGGCAAAAAGTAACCAACTCTATTTAACAAATCACTAATTAAAAATGTCGATGCAGGATTTGAGGGCGAAAAATAACCAAGTAAGTTTTATGTCGAAATCTCTAATAAAAAAACAAATTACATTAAATGTAGTACTTTAAACCTGTGCGCTTTTCTATTTTCTATGATATGAGACCATAAAATTTTAAATATCTTATACCAAACGGAAGTAATCTTTTTTTTTCATTTGAAAAACTTTAAACCTTCATAACTCAAAACACCAAATGACCTACTTGATGACTTTTCGCTCTACGCCGACGAAATATGGGTAAGTATGTAACAGTTGTCGGTCGGTAAGCCAAGCCCGCGTGAGCGCTAAACGTTTTAAGCAGCTAGACATCATAAAAAAATATTAAAGATACTAATAATTCAGATAAATAATTTAACTCACCGTATAAAAGAATATAGTAAAAGGCAACAAACCCCATGTTATAAAACATCATCTACATATCTTACAAATTTAACCTCCCGAGTGCTTACGCACTAAAATAACAAAAAAACCTTAGTAAAATCTATCTCTGTAAGTCTTTATAAAATGCTATATGAAACAAGAACCTAGGACTCGAACCTTGGTAAAACGAGGGATTTCTAGATTTTCAACTTTTAAGGGATGGAATAAAAATTAGTTTATAGTCACACTCGGCGATGCGGCACACAAAAATAATACATATATGTAAATGATGACGGACAATTCACACAGCATTATTAAGCCCCAAGCTAAGCAGAGCTTATGTTACGGGTACTAGATAACTTAATACAATACATTACGTAGATAGTTTTTAGTATATCCATAGAAAGCGACCAGAACACCCGGAATAAATATCTGCAGATCGCTCGTATACACAATTGTCCCGAGGCGGGAATCGCACCCGCAACCTCCTGCGTCGTAGGCGGACCATCGCCCACCCCGCCACAGAGGTCGTCGATTGAACGATGAGGTTCACATCTAAACACCAACTGAACGTACACTTGCGTGGAATGAGCTCGGCTCCCGACGATATTATTTTGCAGGAGCCGCCTATAGTTGGAAATAGATTGGGTTGGGTGAACGTTACTTTTTAATTTTATCGCTAGAAGTTCTTTAAACGCCTTACTCTGCTCGATCGGTTCTTTACCCGCGTTGGGTTCTGTTGTATTTAAATTAGAATTTATTTTATATTTGAGACAATTTTATTCTGCAATAGTCTACACAATGATGTACTAAGGTTTATTTATTTATAGAACTTAAGCCCTAGCACTCGGAGTAATCTCTAAAAAATTAGATAATATCCTAAAAAAATCGATTGTCGGTTCAATCGGTTGTATAAGATTTTGATTAGATTAAATTGTGGTGTCCCGGAAATGTTCGACGAAATTTATCAAAATAGTAAATCAATTTACCTAACATGTATTTCCTAAAATAAAAAAAAAATGTATTTCTATATGATATACGTAAACATAAAAAAATGAAAAAATGTTAGAACTCTGTGTATTCCATAGGTAAATAAAATAAATAAAATAAAAAGAGGTACAGAAGGTGCAATTGTAAGATTCCCTTTCCTTATCCAAGTTCGGAAGTTCTCAAACCAAGCTGACTTCGTAAACCCAATATCTTGCAATACGAACGATCCCATAAATCCATTATAACATTGTAAAAGTTAAAATTGACAATTTGACGAGATGGTATCAACATCACAAAGGCATTAGGCAACTTTCTTAGATGATCAATCACAGTTTTGAATTGTTTTATTTAATGGTAGAGTTACGGGCAATGCGGTAGTAAGTCACCGTAACGCCCCCACGTATTCTTCTTAGTCGTTACACTCTTGGCATCGTCGTTTTTATAGGTCTGATGGATGACACGCCTAATTATCTAGCCCACCCACATAGATTTCCATACTTATTATTTTATTTAATTTACCTCGTCACTGTGCTAAGTAGGTATCATGTATAGTACCTTGTCTCGATATAAGTGAGGATGAAGTAAATTTGGCATTTTAAATTGGCTTTCATCCACGCAACTACAGTTATATCAATTTTTATTTTTACTAAGTGAGAACTAAGTGCTTAGATAAACCTAACATAGGCTTTAAGGCACCATTAATAAAGTTAAATAGATAAACCATTTATTACAGACTTCAGACACACACATACAAAATACAGCAATTATACATTACACTGGAAAACAAAAACATAAACCAGAGTTGACTAAACAAAAAAAAAAGCAATAATTATTAAATTAAAATAAATGGGTAAGATGTCTGTGTGTGCTGCAGTATGTTAAAAGGCTCTGGGCTCAGCGTAATATTTTGCTAAAGAAGCAAAATAGCTGAGTTTCAGCCAGACCTTTTGAGAGCAAGCAGAACGAGTTTCAATTAAATGTGTACCTAGCTCCTAAATGTGTCTGTGTAGTGAAAATTAAGTTATCACTTATAATGTTGAGTTTCCTACCTTGTAAGGTAATGTACAGATGGTAGTTTTATTTTTGGCAAACAAAGCGCTTAGGAATACCTTCTTGTTATGGTTTAAAAAAAGTTATGGTACCTATTTGTTATTAATAAATGATCTATCTATCTATCTCTCGTCCTATAACTCAAACACAGTCAGGCGAGTCAGGCTTCTGAAACAGAATTATCGTACGTTACTAACGCTCACCATCGCAATACCAGCAAGTCCACAGTACGAATCGTCTGTAGCAAACGGTTTCGAAGCTTTTCCGGCTCGGCAAAGTTTGAATGAGATTGTATTGGCTGACTCCCAAGTCGGGAGTGTGTTTGGAACCCTCAACCTCAATCTAATAGGTATCTGTTCGCTCTGAGAGTATACCTAGGTATATATTGTTTGATGTAGATGAGAGATTTTTATTGACGACCTCTGTGGCGCGTTGGCGAAGGCCAGTCTGCGACGCAAAAGGTTGCAGGTTCGAATCAAACTCAAACTCAAACGCATGTATTTCTTTAGGCTTACAAAATAAGCTCTTGGACAAGTCAAATTTTAGAGTATTCATTATTATCAAATACCATTATTTTAATTTTAATGTTCAGTTCAATTTTTTGTCCACTAGTGGAAGAAGTGGAAAAGGAACCACTAGTATGTTCATATAACTTGTGTCTAATACATTTGATTTGCTTATCTAAATCTAAATCTAGTGCGATGGACATAGATACATCAATGTTTGTACGATCTGCAAATATTTGTTCCGGATGTTCTGGTTAAAAAATAATAAAATAAATAATAATAAAAAAGGTAATAAAAAATATCTATCTATGTAATGTATTGTATTAAGTATATCAGTTATCTAGTACCCATAACACAAGCTCTGCTTACTATGGGGCTAGATAATGCTGTGTGAATTGTCCAGCAATATTTATTTATTTATTATTTATTTATTCATTCCGGGTGTTCTGGGTATTTTCTATGTGTAAATAATATCTATCTATGTATTGTATTATACATAGATAGATATTAAATAATGAGTAATGTAGTACCCAAGACACAAGCTCTGCTTAGCTTGGGGCTAGATGATGTGTGGATTGTCCAACATTAATTATGTCACCATCATCATCATCAGCCTATAGCAGTCCACTGCTGGACATAGGCCTCCCCCAATGAGCGCCATAGCGCCCTGTCTTCAGCTTGCCGCATCCAGCATCTACCTGCAGTCTTTCGCAGGTCGTCATCCCACCTGGTCGGAGGGCGTCCTACACTACGTTTACCGAGTCGTGGTCTCCACTCAAGAACACGTTTGCCCCATCGGCCGTCGGTTCTTCGCGAGATATGGCCGGCCCACTGCCACTTCAGCTTGCTAATTCTTTGAGCTATGTCGATAACCTTGGTTCTCTGTCGGATGTATTCATTACGAATCCTATCCTTCAGAGAAACTCCGAGCATAGCTCTTTCCATAGCTCGCTGAGCGACTTTGAACTGGTGGACCAGCCCTATCTTGAGTGACCACACTAACTACTATTAATTATGTATTTATTCAAAATTTTAAGAAAATTCTTAATTTTTTAGAATTACAAAAATGCACACTTACTCGTAGACAAGTTATATTTTATAGTATAAATTATTCTCAAATAAAAAATAAGGTGTTTTTATTATTCTGTTCACTTTATTTTGTCCACAAGTGGTAGAAGTAAAAAATATACCACTAGTACATTCATATATCACTTATGTGTCTCATACATGTTTGTTTTGCTTATCGTAATCTAAATATAGGTAATAAATAAAATAAAAAGTTTTTTTATTCAGACTAGTGCAGTCCCATGGACCGAGGGGTCGTCACCCCTCGAGTTGACGCCGGGGTAATGAGGCGAAGCCTCGAGGCCCCTCTCTGCGCCCCCACCAGGCCGGAAAGAAATCTATTGGAGTGCAGTCCACATACATACAAATTACAAAAATAAAACATAGGACCTTAAATTAAATTAAAATTAGATTAAAATTAAATTTGCAGCAGTCATTCAACAGACTCCCACCCAACCTATGAAATTAATGAAATTATCATAAGAAATTCAATATTTTTGTATAGCTTTACACAATATAAAATTTCTTACGATGTGAAACTGAGAGATATCTGACACTGCATTATCATCATTTAATAATCCATATAGGTACCTACTACAATATATACAATACAATACAATAACTCTTTATTGCACACCAAATACATAAAAGATACACAAGAAAGGAAAAGAAAAAAGCAAATACAAAAAATCCTGTACAATGGGCGGCCTTATCGCTAAGAGCAATATCTGCCAGGCAACCTTTGGGTGGACATGAAGTGCTAGAACAAGTATAGACGGTGGCGTGTAATACAGAATAATATTTAATAGGGACATACTAAAATACATAGCTATAAGTATAAATACATATATAAATATATAAGATAAAAAAATATATTATATAATAATCATATATTATTAAATCTTTTATTTCGGATTTACCCATAAAACATACACAAATAATATCACAGTAAAATCAGCTTAAATTAAAAACCAGACTAGGTACATACATAATGATATCATTTCATAAAACTTACATTATAAAAGAAACTACCTACTAACCTAACAAGAATACAAAATAATAGACCAACAATATCAAATTAAAAAGGAAATTATAAGATTACAAAATAATAGCACAATATATTTTGGTTCCTGAAACACAGTTTTTTACTAGTTCAGGGGCCTATGGACACATATTGCCTGCTTCACTGTCTATTTTGTCAATAAATAAAATGTTTACTTTTTTTTTTTTTTATATAAATACCTAATATAATTTTAAATAGAGTTGAACCCCATTAATATCATCATCCACTTGTTTTGGATGGGACGGTCCAGACAGTATATATAGTAGATATGAACGTCAGCACAAATAATGGTTAAGATTTTGAGGAACCCGGAAAGAATTCAATTATTTGTCCTAAAAGCGTTGCTTTGTTCTCCTTAGTTTAATTACGAGATAAAATTGTTTTGTTTTTTGCGTGACTCCAGTTCCTAGTTTGTTATCGAATTATGAAACTCCATCTTGTGTTTTGATTTGCCCTTATTTTTCTTCTAGTAATTACTTGGTTGGGCTTCCTGAGCAGTCTAAACAGGTCGCACCTTATTTCATTCACCCATTTTTGAAAAGTGTCTTTAATTAGTTTCTATATGTAATAATTTTTATTTATTCAATCGGTAGGTATATTGTATTTAAAATTTAGGTACATTTTCCAGTTTCTCGCGTAATTTGACAAAAACGCTGGACGTTGTGGACGCCATATTGCTCTGTGGTCATGACGTCAGTTGGCTGTGTGCCTGTAGAGGTATCTACTAAGCAAATGCGCTGATGTTGCTGATGACAATTGATGGTTTTTCAGTACTACTCAGCCGTTTGACGTCATAAAATTGAACCTACTGTTTCATGGCGTTAAAAAACTGAAAATTTTGAAATAGATTTTATTATTGATTTTTTTGTATTATATTTATTATGTATATCATCATCATCATCAGCTTATAGCAGTCCACGTCACTCCAGTTGGACATAGGGCTCCCCCAATGAGCGCCATAGCGCCCTGTCTTCAGATTGCCGCATCCAGCATCTACCTGCAGGCTTTCGCAGGTCGTGATCCAACCTGGTCGGAGGGCGTCCTACTCCTACTGTTATGTATATATAAATAAATAAATTATAACAATTACAACACCCGGAATGAATATATAGCAGGGGAATCCTATTGGATACCGTTCGTTCGTAAGGGGCAAAATAACGGTTATGCGCTAGACTCCTACCGGCTAGACAAAAACCACAAACAAAATACCGGACCATAGAAGTACCAAAATCCTAGTAATACATTTTGTAACACAACGACGTTGTTCAACTGTTGTTGTATTTAAAAACTCTGTCTTCCCAGCGAAACCAGTTCCAAAACTACCCTTGTAAACCTAAACGTGAAATCCTATTGTAGGTAAGTGATTAAGTAGGTTTTGTTTCTTATTACGAAGGTCGCACGTCATTCTCTCCAAACAAAGGACATTGTTATCTCAACAGAAAATATCTCCAACGGTTATCTCCCCGTAAAACGGTGTCCGCGACGTAAAGCCGTAAGCCGTAATTCAGTGATGGCTCTTCAAAGAATTTTTAACGAGTCGCGATGAAGTGAAAACACAGTAAAACAGATAAACTTCTAGATGACACATAAAAGCTGCCATTCAATAACGCTCTGTCATTTCCCCAATAAAAAAGTTTGTAGGTACCCGAAAAAGGGCTCGGAAGTTTACATCAGCGTTTATAGTGGATGGGTATTTTATAACATCAGATTTTTGGGCTAATTCTAATCTTACTACGATAAGTATTAGCCCAAAAATCCATGAGGTTCCTCAGCCCAACGTGGGCTTGTTGCAATAGTGTCCCAGTGGAGTTAGTAAACTCATGTAAAAATGTCGGTACCTTTTGTTAGACTGAGGAACCTGATGGATTTTTGGGCTAATACTAAACGTAGTAAGATTAGAATTAGCCTAAAAATCAACACCACTGGGACACTATTGCAACAAGCGCACGTTTTGTGGGCTTGTTGCAATAGTGTCCCAGTGGTTATGTACAGAAAATTACAGCGCCGAACTAATAGAAATAAGTGGACGGCGCCGGTGGATAGGCCAAAGAATTATAATGTCTCCAGTTTACATGACTACTAACTTTCCAGTTCTTTCCAGCCAGACGCACACCGTAATTTGTTTATATGTTATATTGGGAATGTTTGGATTTGTGTATATATATTATATTTATGCAACCACTGTCTTGGGGACGCTTCCGACAGGTATTGATATGGATCAGTTAAGCTACCTGTAGATTGTTTACAATAAACAGTCTGCAGTTTACTCAATCAATAGTTCTTATTTGTTTCTATTAATTAGTAACGTAAGTAGTATTAGTAACTTTGTTAATAAATATATTAACCATCCCAATAACCTACGTGTATCCTCTGCTCTGGAAAGGATATCCACTGAAAACCGGATCATCCTACAAAAAATAGAGAGGATCGGCGACAACCATAGAAGGACCACCGCCATTCCTACCCCTGCCATTCTCTCTGCTCCAGACATGGACCAAGCTCAGAACTAGAGATACACATAACGAACGATGGACTAGCCAAATCAATTGCAGACAAGCAAGGACGGCACTCCCATCAACATCACCGAAGCTAACAAAACGCTTACTAAATCTGAATAGATTGGACCTACGTGTCCTTGTGGGAACACTAACAGGACACTGTCCACTAAACAAACACTTATTCACCATCGGAGCGACGGATAGCCCTCTCTGTAGAGGATGCCTCAGCAACGACGAAACAGCTTCCCACGTAATCCTGGAATGCGAGGGAGTTTTAGCACAACGTATAGAAATCCTCAACTTGCCGAGGTCGCTCCGCGAAGCCTGTGAAGACCCCAGGAAGATTCTGCGCTTCTGGACGGAGCTAGGCTGGCTATGCTAGCAAACTACTACGCATAAAGGACCAACTGGAGTCCAAATGCGGAAAAAGGAGTACCCCCACCTGAACCTGAACCAGAACCTACGTGTATCTCAAAATCGTATGTCGTCGCGTCGGTCGTTATCAGCTGAAAAAATCGGAACTAAAAAAATCGGATGTTGTAAATTGGTCCAGTAAAGTATGTACCCTGCTTTGCCGTAAAAATGTGGTAAATTACCGAAATTGAGAAACAGCTTGCATTCATGGCGGCATTTCAAACTTTTAACTCGTTTTCGTTTCATTAAGGGTTATAGGTACCTTCGCTTAACTGGCGTAATTATGTACGTAACTTGGGCCGCTTTAACTACAACGGATAACAGGCTTGGTTAGGTTACTTATATGGCAAATACATAATGTCGTATTTTCAATAATCCTAAGTAGGAATGTTCTTACGGTAATAGAAAAATGCTGCTTAAAACATTTTTTTTTACCGTCACCGTATATATGTATATACTGTATATGATGTTATATTCATTTATAGTCCGAATTAGAATCTAAGATATTTTTTTTAACAACGGTATTTATGAATAAAAACTTAACAAGAACTGATAACAATAACAAATAACAACAAAGTAACAACACTAATCACTAAAAATGAAAATGTATGTATTTTGTTTCATGTGTACAGTGCATAATCTTACATGTGCAGCATTGTGTGTGTTTGAATTCTCTCGTTCGTTTTCAAATTCAAATTCAAACACATACAATGCTGCACATGTAAGAAAGGTTCCATAACCACTTTTATTGTTCCATACCACTTTTTTTTTCATGTGTTAGGAAAGGTTTCATAACAAATTCAATAACCTAGATTTTTTTTTGTATATAAAAGTTTATATACAAAAAAAAACTAGGTTATTGAATCAGAGTATCGATAATTACAGTTTTTTTTTCTTTCTCATTGAATTCAATACCAAATACCTCTTGCAATCATTGATTATTTAGAAAATACAATTTGCAACCAGGAACCGGCCTACTAGTACCTACTTCCCCAAAACTGAATGTTCTACTTATTCCCTGTTACAGAACGTACTGTGCTACAATTTTCAAAGGTTATTTATATCCCATGGAGAATATGATATAAACACAGCAGGGTGATAAAATAACCCAAGCCCAAGATCATACTCCGTATCTTCATATATAAAACCATGGGTGTGCTGTGCCCCAATCAAGAATATCGTTAGACATTATTTTCCAATAGAAGTATAGAACTAAGTATAATTATTTGATGAGACAAACTTATATTTAACTTCATATTGTAATCTTCCGAATGTAAGTAAAAAAACAACAAACAACAAAAAAAAAAGAACAACTAAACAACCGCTAATGTTGCCTTCTTGTTTAATTCTAGCCTTAAATTGAGGTTAGTACATATGTCAAGACGTGGACTTTAATGGAATGATGATGATGATAAGTGGGCCGGCCATATCTCGCGAAGAACTGGCGGCCGCTGGGGCAAACGTGTTCTTGAGTGGAGACCACGACTCGGTAAACGTAGTGTAGGACGCCCTCCGACCAGGTGGGATGACGACCTGCGGAAGACTGCAGGTAGATGCTGGATGCGGCAAGCTGAAGACAGGGCGCTATGGCGCTCATTGGGGGAGGCCTATGTCCAGCAGTGGACTGCTATAGGCTGATAATGATGATGATGATGATGATAATGTTAAATTCTGGTGATTAAAATGCGTTGTCATTTATTTGTATTTTTAATCATAATATGCTGCCTTGCGGTTGTAATATTAAATATTACCTGCATTGAGTCATGGGTGTCTATGACAGTCCCGTATTAATAAAATAAATAAATAATTAATAAATAATGCTGGACAATCCACACAGCATTATCTAGCCCCATGGTAAGCAGAGCTTGTGTTATGGGTACTAGATAACTGATATGCATAATACAATACATTACATAGATAGATATTTTTTATTATACATAGAAAACGACCAATTGTTCCGAGGCGGGAATCGAACCCGCAACCTCCTGCGTCGCAGGTGGACCTTCGCCCACCGCACCACATCGGTCGTCTGAAACTACTAAAACTAAATTATATTTAAATTATATATAATATAAATATAATTTTATTGAAGCGTTAGGGTGGAGCGACGAAATTAGTACAAGTACCTGAGTACTATAAGTACCCTGAAATAAAATCGCATATTGCTCTACTAGAGTTTCTAAACTTAAAAGAATAAAAGATTTATTTATAGCCACACACAATAATAAACAATTACAAAAAAAGGAAAACACGTAAAAAATACCAAACAACTTAAGTAGTAAGGATTTAAACTTTACATAATGTAGCGTGGTAGTAGAGTCCCAAGTATAAGAATAATTGGAACTTAACATTTTACCAAATCTTATTCCAAGAATTCTATGTCTATTCTAGAATAATTCCATATACTGCCAAAAGCACTGAGTAAACTAATTATCAGAGAGTATTTTAATGGCTGCCAGAACAACAGTTGTAATTAGTTGACATTGACTCCGATAACCCTGCGAAATTTAGTACACAAAATCTTGCTTCGCGCTGTTGAATCAATTGTATTTCAATGCTGAACAATTCACAGCATTATCTAGCCCGAAGCTAAGCAGAGCTTGTAGGTATACCAGACTACGATAATAAATACTATCCAGATTTCGGGTCACATACAAAATCAAAGTTAAAAGCCGTCTCCGTTAGTTTATAAGAGCGCACTTAAGGTAAGTAAATCTAGAATAAGTTAAACTAACAAATAATATTTTATTTTTACAATTTTTGAATACACATTGCGGCATTATGATACGTGTTTACTTTTGCTGTGTTTCAATCGAACTAATCAAAATAAGAGCTCACATTCCAAATGCGCCCTTATTTACGGAGACGGATTTTTTTCGCCGACCCGACATCTAGATAGTATTTGTGATCGCAGATACAAGATAGACGACCAGAACACTTGAAACAAATTAATATCAGTTGATCGTACACAGATTTGTCCCGAGGCGGGGTTAAAACCCGCGATCTTCTGCGTCACAGGCGGACCTTCGCCCATCGCGCCACAAAGGTCGTCGAAAAGTCTTTTACTGCTGTGACAGGATATTGTGGTAGGAACGATAGCCCGTGCTGTTTAGTGATAGGGCCGCAGTAGTTTGTATGGTGTACGGCCATTATCTACCGAGGGCAGTTCGAACCCTAGGGGGTTAAGTGGTGTTGTTATTTCGCGGTTGCGGAAGGTTAACTATTTGGTCGAACAACTTAAAACTAACGTTAGGTTAACCAAGTTGTTTTGAAAAAATAATTGACTAAACGAATATAGTAATTACTAGTAAAAGTTACAAAGTACCTACGTACGTAAAGTTAGGCACAATGCTTTAAACCATTTTTACATATTCCTGAAAAAATGCAACTCTGACTCGAAAAGTAAATACTCACACTACCAAATTATTTTAATTAAAATTAATAATTACCGCCGCGCCGCTTCAGCCTGCTAATTTTGACCCGAACCTAGGAAGTATATTGGCTATACAGGCTGCCACAATGGACTGAACCATAAAAGCTACGTACGTCAACCAACTCATACTTTCATGAATTTGTATCATTCTTTCCCCAAAACAGGATTTCGGTCAATATGGCCGTATAGAAAATGTGTAGTGCAAGAAGAACAAACGTCTGATGTAAGAGTTAAATAACGAAATAGCTAACATTTGCCGAACAAAGCAAGTCTTGTATTATAATAAACTTCAACTAGAAAGTCATCTGCACTTTAAACCTTATGATAATGGAATAAGAGATAGTTTAACATAGGTTTTGGAAAGTCGGTGAACATTTCGCAAACCACAGAATGGGTGACGTAATATTTAAGCTTTCCGTGACGTTATAAATCAAAACATTCGAAGGAGTTATTATGCTACTTTATTTAAACGTATATTTAGGTCGGAATCGGTTTAAAATCAGTTGATTTTCGCAAAAGTTAATATTTACGATATGAAAAGAGTTTTAAAAAAGTCATTTTATGCATGACATATTCTCCGAGCTCCAATCATGCTTATCACTTTTTAATGAAACCGGAACGTGACAAAACGTAGATTTTGGAAGTATTGGAACGTGATATGTCTTCTATGATCGATGGTGTGGAGAGTTAAGGACTGGAGAAGGCAAGATACGAAAGGAAATCGCAAAACAAAAGGATAATGTTGCAATTCTCATTTAATAGCGTCGCAATAGCAAAGCCCACAGACTATCGAGTAAGCCTAGTCTGCCGGCTTACCAGCCAAGTAACACAACGTTAGCTTTTGAAAAGAGAACAAGCTAAAGAGTTGAAAATATATGTCACAGAAACCAAGGACACCAACCAAACAAGGGACGAGTCGAGTGTTGCCAGTATTGTAAAACCTATCCGAATATGAGAGTTTTGTTAGTTTTTGCTCTTTGCTAGGGTGTTTTTATGGCACTGGAGTTAACTCTGTATTCCTCTGGGAGATTTTCAAGAAGTTTGTAAGGAGTTAGATGCCGTTGGCGTCGAACAAGGACGTTCTGATGAAGCGGTGGAAGGTGGTTAAATGCGTTAGGTAGGTATAGGGTAATCTTTCGCGATTACTGTTTTATGTTTTTTGTCCGTATTGCAAAGTCAGAAGATGATTTTGAAAAGGTACCACATAATGCATCTAAATATTCTATGTACTCAAAAGTGTATTTTTCTTCAAAACCTTGATATAATTTTGGTTTATAGACGTGAGTGAAGTAAACTTTACAGGTTTTTATCTTTACCTGTACAATTTTTTATTTTTATTTATTTTGACTGAACTAGGCAAAATAATATAATGAATAGGGTTAAATCGACATTTTGAAATTTAGTTGAAAACCCTATCCCCTATGTATAATAACACCTACGAAGGTATTAACTGAGGCATAATCATATTTTTTTATCTCTCTGGTTCACCCTGTATTTACCGCAAAATGTCACAAAAACAACGATACAACGGAAATAAATGGAAACGGTGTTACACATCTGGCTTGCTGTCTGCAATTTTGTCCAAGGCTTTTTGTTTATTTTTCAGGGTATTTTAGGGTATCGCGATCGGCATCGAAACCCTTTAGGTCTCGGTCTGTCTTTTTTCCCTTTTTTAAATATTTTATCTACTAACGCAGCTATCAACTTGAAATTTAAAATAAAAACATAGTACTTCGTTCGCAAGTATAAAAATAAAACAAAAGAATATGTTTAGTACAAAAGTAATGTCAAAATTTAAAAAAAAGACCTACCTACATGTAATATAGATATTGATATACCGATAGACACATAGATATTTTTAGTATACAAAGAAAATACACAGAATACTCGGAACAAATATCTGCTGATTGCACAAGCATTTATCCCAAGGTGGGAATTGAACCCGCAACCTCCTGCGTCGCAGGCGGACCTTCGCCCGCGGCACAAATTGCTCGTGAAAAACTTTCAAATCTAGGTAAGCATAGACAAAACGAGGCCGAACTACAAACTTATGATTAAAAAAGTCCTAGGCGAACTTTATCCTTAATTATAACTAACCTTTTAATTGCATTAATACAATTCGTAGATTAAATTTAAAGTTTTTAATACCTGCTAACAGCTTTCCAGTTGTCAACCCTTTTCATTTCTAATTTCGTTTTCCAATTAGGGGACAAGTGGTATCTTGATTTAAAAAAATAATTTTCGTTTACGTTTTTTGTTCGGTTCCAGATTTAAACTTCCATTTGATGAGTTCGAATGGAATTTTTTTGATTGATTGGGTATTGTATTGAAAAAAAATATTATTACTTGGGCATCGAATAATTACATATTTGAATATTGAGACATGGATATCGAATATTATAAATGGTATTTTTGTCAGTATCTACGAATTATTTTTAAAGCAATGTTATTTATATAATTAGAGAGCACTAGACCTAAGAATCTTGTCATTCTTATTTAATTAGTCTTTAGTCTTTCTTGGTAGAACAAATCCTACTAATATTATAAACGCGAAAGTTTGTAAGTATGGATGGATGGATGGAAAGCTCATATTTCAGAATAACACATAGGCTACAATTTATAAAGATATATTGTATATTATCCAAAATATCTATCACCACGCGGGTGAAACCGCGGGGCGCAGCTAGTAAATAAATAAATTTACCTATAGGGCAAATTTTTACCCATACCTACTATCTACTATGTGGCTCTTTGTAGAAGGCCAAATCCAATTAGAGAAAGCTCCTGAAAGAAGTCATGGGCTCAATTTCTGAGAAAACAACATTTCACTTGTCATAAACCAACTTTACTTGTCATTCTTGAAAATTGTGCACACAAAGACGTTATAGCCAGTATTTTAAAGATGCCTTTGATGCTACCTTTTGACATCTCACTGGTTCCCTCTGGACTAAGGCACTCCATCGTCACATCTTAGCGCCTTTACGGCAGCACTGAAAGCTTTTATTCTAAAATTATATTTTGACGAGCCAACACTGTCTCAAGGATTTTATAGGAACATGAAAATTTTAGTACAGCTTGAGAGTTTTATCCGTACGCGAAATTTCGGTATGACTTTGGTTAGGGAATGTGGAAGGACAGAGGACAACAGCCTCTTATAGGTTAGATGGTAAGTGCCGAACGCGTCTAAGAAGCCTAGACATGCAGATGACACAAGCTAGGACCATGAACATGTACTAGGAATCCTACGATATACTGCTCTGCGTCTTTTAACTTTGTAAGTGTTACAAAGTGTTGAAGGTCATGCTTATAATTTCAACTGCTGTCATACAATTCTAACTGTAATTCCAATGCTGTTGGACATCAGAAAAGGGTATTGGAGGCAGTATGAACTTCCTAGGATAGAAATCTTTCACGTCAAGCGTCAAAAAATAATAATATATCGATGCGTACAATGTGAAATCTCCGTTACCTACATAATGTAAGCCAATATTACTGACTAATCTATTTATTAATTTTTACAAAATCCACAGCCCTTAATTAATACAAACATGTTAATTATCAAAACTTACGGCCAAAACATACTTACTTACGAAAAGGAATAAATTCGGACCACTAGCTAATTTTCCAAAGGCGAGCTTTCTCCTATTTTAATTTTCCATAAATTCTGGCCTTCACATGCATACTATATACTCAGGCAAAAGACGTTCACTGCTGGCCTCCCCCAAAGGTCAATATTTGTGGGGGTGTTAGATGCTGAGTCTATTCTGCAGCCGCCCTTTATCCGCTGATATCCCTTTGTCGTCCTTTTGAAGCCTGCGGAAATAATTAGGTAAAAAACATGTATTAAACACTACTAGTGGTTTCTTTTTCACATCTTCCACTAGTGGACAAAAAATTGAAGTGAACAGAAAATCTAAAACTTTCTAGTTTGATATTTCTGATTTGATAATAATTTATGGTACGTTTGATTTGTCTAAGTGCCTAAAGTAAAAAAGGATTTTGTTTTTTTATTTTATTTTGAGTGAGTCTTATTAATTCTAAGCCGATAACGCAGGGCGAGTCGATTCCGGTTGCATTCTTGTTTTTTATAAAAACAAATGATCATTTCCAGCAAGTCTAGCTCCATGTGAAGTTTAAGTGCCGTTCCCGACGTATGCCATTGGGTATTAGTCAAATAAATATTTTACGAACGCCGTAAACCGTATTAATGATGGGTATCGCGCAGCGTACGGTAACTACGTAATTTCCGAACGACAACTATTTTATGGTATTTCGCGGTGACTTTCAATGTTGTCGTTTAAACTTGAAGTTTGAAATGTTACTGACAGAATTTAGGTGTTGTATATTTTTACATAAATGATTTACTTGGTACAATGTAGCTTTAATGCCCATAATATCGGCCTACGCCAGTCCACAGCGGGATATTGACGATCTCTGTGGCGCGGTGGGCGAAGGTCCGCCTGCAACGCAGGAGGTGGCGGGTTAATGTGTGTACGATCTGCAGATTTTGGTTCCGAGTGTTCTGATCGTTACCTAAGTATAATAAAAAAATCTATGTAATGTATTGACTTAATTATGTCAGTCATCTAGTGCCCATAACACAAGCTCTGCTTAGCTTGGGGCTAGATGATGCTGTGTGGATTTTCCAGCATAATTTATTTATATAGGCCTCCCCAAATGGTGCCATAGCGCAATATGTTAAGCTTACCTCATCCACCATTAGCTAGTAGGCCAGGTAGGTGGTGGGATGTTGATGTGCGTCCTACACCTTTACCGAGTCGTAGTCTCGAGTCAACACGTTTACGGTGGTCGGTTTTTACGCCCTAAGTCGCTGAATCTGATTTTGCTATCCTGCCGTGCCAGAAACTGAGCTATACGATGTTTTGGCTACGCTTTCGTAGTCGTAACTATTAACTTCGTCGTAGCAATAATCGACGTCGTAGCTCTTTGCTACGTCGTCGTAGCCGTCGACTTGCTGCTACGTCGTAGCAATAAACAAACTTGGTTTTTACACTGTTGGTATCTATCCTAACAACATCACAAAAAATCAGGACCGTGCTATTTTTTGCGACTAACACGATTTTTGTGTCTAAGGTGACTGGCCTATAGGCGCCACGAAGGTAAAAAACAAAAAGGTGAAGTGGGGAACATCTCTTAGTCCATAAATTTTAGGTAGAATTCTAATTAGTAGAACATAGAAGTTTTTTAGGTAAATTTTAGGTAGTAGTAGTAGTAGTATTAGTATTTTCTCGGAAAAATATACGTTAATTTTCTTCAAGTGAATCCCAATTCAATCAATGGTACTTAATTAATTTAACAAAATGACTGGCAAACTAATTATGTCTAGTATCATTAAAATAAGGAGGCCGCTAAATACACTTATTCACTTAGTATTTTGGATAATAACAGTTCGAGCAATAAATCAATACTGAAGTAATTTACTAGAGACAGTCTAATAGCGGGTAATTTGTACTCCACTAGGCAAACTCCGCCCGACCTAGTTATAACAAAATTAATGTAACTTAGATTTGATTTGGTACTAGTTTTAGCCCTCGCTTCGCTCGTGTGTCTCACGGGGAGGAATTTGCAACATTGTTTTATAAAAAAATCTAAATCGTAGATTAAGACTTCAGTTCTACGGCATCTTAAAATGCATGTTCCTTTTCCCACAAAACTACTCAAACAAAATAGTATTGGAGAAATTGCGCAACAAATTATAAAGTAAAAATAGTAAATTCTACTTAAAGGAAGCCAGTTGCCAGTTGCAAATTGGAATGGTCTATATTCCGATGGTAGTATATACAGTTTATGTATACAATAGATACTTACGCCGAAATACTTAAACGCAACTCAAATTTTAAGTGCGTCTCAAGTCGTGATTTTGGGTAGTGTCAAAAATTTGTCATTTGACCAGTTACGTTTGATAAATTAAAATTCATCTAATTTTAATAAGGTGAATGATCTTTTTTTAAAATAATTTTGTATGAGAATTAATTGTTCCGCACAATATCGATGGATGCTATTTACCAAATCTAATTCAAAAATAAAGAACGAAAAACCAACAAGCAACCGTTCACTCAACTTTCCGATTAAGACAGAGCCAATTCGTGATTCTTCAGCCATAAAATTTAAGACCAACAGACTTTCACTCCCATTAATTATTAGAGAAAGATAATGTTTTAAGTTCGCAAGAGAGAAAATTATTTTTAATTTATTCGTCGTAGGGCTATGTGTTTTATTACAGGGCTTATTTCCGTTCGTGTTTCACTTAATTTTAAGTTGTTTACAGTTCAACGAGGCTATTTGTCATAGGGTTTGTGACCCTGATTTAAGTAGGTACTTAAATGTAACACGTGTTATACAGAGGTCTATTTTTGTATTTTGTGTTTTTTGTCTTACATTTCTCTACTTAGGTGTGTATTTGTCAGTGTCTGACATTTTTACATTCGACGGCTGTTATCATATGAAAAATAGCCAGACGGGAAGCGGTGGGTCAAGTACTCGTACCAATGTATTTATTTACCCGAAAACATACACTATCTACTAGAAGAACCTACCAAAATACAATAGTTAACATTTTGGTGAATATTAATCCCTGAATACGCAAGCACAGACATCAAGGTTATTTGATAGTTTTCGATTGATTTAAAGCGCGTCTCAAATTGTGATTTCTGATAGTTTGTGATGTTGTGTGTGAAAATCTGTTGAAAATTCGTCATTTGAGAGGTGCTTAAATCTGACATGCGTTTGAGTATTCAAGGGTTAACAGTTAGCTATACATAAACAGTAAAAAATACAAAATTCTATGAGAATCGGATGAGTGAATCAACTAAACTCTACCGTTCTTAACACCATAAAATATTTCCAATAACCATTATATTCGTAGTTCAAAAGTCTCCAAGCCATTATAAAAGTTTTCGTATGAAAGCTAGAGAAAAGCTGACGTTCCTTTTGAAAAATGTTGACTTGTCGCTTCTTAAAAATGGCTCACATTTCCACCTTTGATTGTGAGATCCGCGTGTAGACTCCATTGTAAAGTTTATACAGCGCTTTATGGGGTGCTACCATGAATTACGGATGAAGAGAATACCATGTCGATTATTACGCTGCGACCGCCATGCCACGGCTATGGCTACATAATTTCCATGAATCAAAATCTCAATAAAAATATTGTAACACAACAACAACAAACACTTAACAGGAAATCAAAGGGTTATTAAGAGAACACGAACCTTGAGCCTGCAATTTAATACATATGTTTTAAGTTTGACATTCTGCAGAAGAATTACCGAATACATGAACAAAGTACATATCTTCACTTTAAGTACAACTAGATAAGTAGACTGTAAGAAAATTGTTATGGACACGTTCTTAGTAATATTATGTTGATATAAAAATAAGTTGAAACTAAATTACCCATTAGCCAATTCTATGTCTAGATTGTAATTAGACTGTAGTAGTATTCAACATCAATTTAAAATGTGTATACTAGACAAAAAATAAAAAAATATATGTACAAAACTTTTTGGTGATGACTGTACCTATATCTGGCCCCATATTAAAGTAGATCCATGTGCAGCGTCAATTGCTGAAGCCAACAAATGCTGAGCCGGGTATTGAAGCTGCCTCGGGGTCTGCCGGTCCTATGGGACAAGTTATAAGCGAGTGCGATGTAACAGGTTATACAGATAGAAAAATACTTTTTTTTTATATCTTTATTTATTGATGGAGTTTTGTCACAAAGTGTCAATGTCACTCCAATATGAGATCAATTCTTTATATTACAAACATGGCAAAATATGTACATACACTTAACAAAAAAGAACAATAACGTTTGCCACATGACATTGCATGGCCACCTCCATAAGGAATGTGGATAACAATGTGCGGCTTACAAACTACTAAGTACCTACTACCTATTACCTAAACTATTCTTCGTCATCGCAATCGATGAGAAATACAGAAGACATTGAGGGGTGTACCAAAGAAAAACTAGAATAAATAGCTAGGTTTTTCGCCGTGAAGGTAACTTAAAGTGGTACCCCTGGGCACACTAGCGCCGCCACCTATTTTATTTCATTATTACGTGAACAAAGGATATATCAAAAATTTTATGGGGCATTTTGAGATACCTATTGTTAGCTTTTTTTGGATGCCTCTGAACTAGTTTTATTTTGGTAAGTCATTGCAGATTCAAATGCATGTATTGTATACATATAAACCTTCCTATTGAATAACTCTGGCCGGAGGGCGACCGACACAACGTTTGCCGAGTCGCGGTCTCCACTCAAGAACACGTTTACCCCTACGGTTATCTGTTCTAAAAAGAACAGACTACTACGCGCAGACGCTATGTGATTAAAAAAACTGCATCAAAATCCGTTTCGTAGTTTTAAAGATCTAAGCATACATAGGGACAGACAGACAGCGGGAAGCGACTTTATTTTATATATGTTGACGAGTCGAAGTGTATATTTTGTAAGCCTAAAGAAATATGGTTTTTTATCTGAATTGTTGCTACGTATCATCTGAATTACATGCAAGCATACCTGCCATAGTCATTTGACTAGAGTATTAAAGTTACCTACCTGCCGTGAACTAAAGGTATAAAAACTTAAATATTAACAGCTTTATACCTAAAAAACATTTATACATGTATATCATCATCATCATCATCATCAGTCTATAGCAGTCCACTGCTGCACATAGGCCTCCCCCAATGAGCGCCACAGCACCCTGTCTTCAGCTTGCCGCAGTCACCTGCAGTCTTTCGCAGGTCGTCATCCCACCTGGTCGGAGGGCGTCCTACACTACGTTTACCGAGTCGTGGTCTGCACTCAGGAACACGTTTGCCCCAGCGGCGGTCGGTTCTTCGCGAGATTATGGCCGGCCCACTGCCACTTCAGCTTGCAAATTCTTAGAGCTATATCGATAGCTTTCTTTCTCTGTCGGATGTATTCGTTACGAATCCTATCCTTCAGAGAAACTCCGAGCATAGCTCTTGAAGCAAATAATATACTTTACTCTAGCTTATGCCCCATACCAGTGACACCATATCTCGCTGCAACCGATACCTAACAAGCATTACGAATGCAATAAGCTACCAAATAGCTCGTTGCGAATGCCCATGCATCCTCGGTAAAGAGACACGGGACGTTTACAGTGAACATGAACTGATGCGAAACGATATTGAGTTTATTTTTGCAGCTTTTGTTAGAAGCATACAAATACCATCTCTAGGATTATATAATTATGCTATATATTATAGCATAGACAAAGATTTTTTGGTATTTGGTATTTATATACCTTAAACTACCATTACAGGAAGAGCGCTTCGAAGCGATAAGGCCGCCCATTGTACTTGTCGCATCTAATGTCTTCTTGTAATGACCTGTATGTACAATAAAGTTTTTTGTATTGTATTGTACAGGAAAAACCGAATGCTAAGAATTTTTCAAATTAGTAATCAGTAAACAATTTATAGCTACACACATACTTACAAATAACAGGGTTTCTTTCATCAAAGGTAGATGCCAAAATCTGTCATTCTGAGATAATATCTACCATTGTTATGGTGCAGCGATTGATTTCGTGGAATTCGGTCCTTAGTTGCGGATGGTCGGAACGTTTAAAAGCGAACGACAAATAGCGATGTTTGTTTGATTAAAGCCTACATTCTTACTAGTCCAATGGAATAAATTAAAAAATGTTCCATTTCAATTGCACTGTGTAGGGAAAGTTGCAAGAATTCAGACTCTGAAATTCCAATCCTTCATTCGGAAACATTCCGATCGTTTAAGTCCGCCTCGCTAACAATGTCATCCAACAATAACAAAGGATAATAATTGCCTGCAAAACTGAATTTACATAAACTTGCCTAATGATATTAAAGCTGTTCAGGTGTTCCCATGGTGCAGTTATAAGGGTGCATATGAAATAAGCACTTAGGTAAATTGCACATTGCACCCCCGTCGACATTGAGAAGGGTATTTATTGAGCAGAATAATGCTAGTGGTTAAGGTCTTGATGTTGATAAGTAGGGGCTGCCACCCTTACCTTCGGTTGCACGTACATGCTACCTACGTTATTATTTTATTACGTTGAAGAATCGGTGCATTCATGTTGTCTTAGGCGGCAAGGCTGCAGGCACACTTATACCCATATCTTTAGATAATTCTTCAACTAATCTATCTGAAATCCAACGTTGTTTCGTTTCGCGCCACGCGTGGTTCAGCACAGAGCCGATTTTGACACTTTTTGGCCAAAAGGCTAGCATGTCCCGGTCGCCGGCTAGCCGGTGGTGGCGGGTACCCGGCAGCGGTCAATGTATGCAAATTATGGGGGTACGTGTGAAAGCTTCTGTACATGTCCATACACTACTGATTACACTACACTACTGTAAACGGCATCGGCTAGCCGAAAACAGGAACGTCTGAAAAGGCGCTTACGAGAGTATCTTAGTTATCTTATGGGGGACGAAAAAATTTCGTCTTTAACTAGGTACCTAACTTCATTAATACCTACTGGATTTATAGTGTTGTGTTAAATACCTAAATGTATTTATTCTACGACTCTACTCATACATTCTTTCAAACATGGGATCAGATAATAAAGCCGAAACCTGAAAATTTTGTTCAGATAAATAAAGATACGTAGGCACCGTAGACCGAGAAAAAGGCTAGGCTCCTACTTCGGAAAAAAAATCCAAAAAATCTCTGTCTGTGCCGGCCCTGTGGAGTCACCAAAGTGAAATATTGCATCATTTTGCCAAATTATTATTTTTACGCTATTCATTCAACAACCAAAGGGGAGACGGGGGTACGTAAATGACTCTATTATGACCTCAGGCTGTGAAAAGTCACTCAACGATGCTTCCGGAACTTTGGCCAGAGGCTGATAAGTGGCAATACCGCAATATTGCCACTTATCGGGTGGTTATCGGGTGAATAATTTTATACATGAATTTTTTGCTGTTATTGTAATGATTTTATGCTGGAATAGAACACAACAAAACAGTAAGTAGATAGTTCTTACTAGAACCGAAGGTAACCAATAAGTAATTAAATGTAATATGAATTAGGTACAGTCAGCGTCAAATTGAGAGAGAGCTTTGTTTGCTAAGATAACTTTTGAACACTCTGACTGCTCACATAAATATGAAACAATGAGTAGTAAGTTATTTTGAAGCTTACAACAATATGATGATTCGAACTGCGCATATCAAATTGCTTTTATGTTTTTCAGATCATTTTGACTACTCTAGATGCTCATATCAATTTGACGCTGACTGTACCTACATCACTCTGTCTGTTACATTTTCACGCCTAAACGACGCAGCATCATATTGTGTTGATTCTGGTGTCTCTCTGAGGGGGAAAGGACATAAGCTAGGTAGGTACTTTTAGATTTTGATCCAGATTCAGGATAAACGAAGCCGCGAGCAGAAAATAGTACATATATGTACATATAGACATGAGAAGCACCTACCTACTTCGATTTTTACTTTTTGAATAAATTAGACAACCAAACAGCTTTTACTTTTTCTTGGCGATTACGAATTATACAAAGTTTAATTCAGGTTTCATAAAGTTGGTAATGCCTTCATTATAATAAATCTTTCAGTAACATCTGTTATTCCAAGAATTAGATATGCTAGACATCATCGATCAACATTTAACCTTTAAGACGACCTATGAGTAGGCACCTATCATGCCAGACTGTGGCCAAGACCTATTCATAAGGTTGTAACTAGACTTGCTTTAGTTAGATAGATAACAATATTTTATCATACCACAAAAAAAGCAGAAAATAATAGAGATAGATAGGTACTAGATATATTTATTTATTGTTACAAATTTGTTACAGTTTGTTGATAGCATTTTGAATCCTAACATAGGTTTACAGAAATAAATACTTAGAATAGAGGAATTATAAAGGGCGGCCGTATCACTGAAAGCGTTCTCTTCCAGGCAACCTTAGGATGGACTGGACATGAAGGAATATAGATGGTGGCACTTAGATAGTTATTTTGAAAAATAAAAGAATAATGACACTGCATCCAGACATTACAGACACTATATTACCTAGGTAAACTTTAGTTTGATAGCCTTATTTTATAAAAAAGGCCTATAAAACTTTTTGCTGAGGTCGTCGAATACTATTTATAATTTGCTCTATTATTTCGACGACAGATGTGGCGCGGGTTCGATTCCCGCCTCGGAACAATTGTGTGTACGATCTACAGATATTTGTTCAGGGTGATCTGGTCGTTTTCTATGTATAATAAAAAGTATCTATCTATGTAATATATTGTATTATGTATATCAGTTATCTAGTACCCATAACACAAGCTCTGCTTACCATGGGGCTAGATAATGCTGTGTGAATTGTCCAGCATTATAATAATAATTTGATTGTAACTTTCTTTCTTAATAAAGAAATATTTTTCCAGATGATTTAAATTAATATGAGCCATATAGCTGTCTCTCATACACATGTTAATGTGATGCAACACAAATGACAGGCCGTATAGGATGCATCCAGGGTCGTTAAGGGGCCTCCGGAGGGACGAATTCTTCATACAAACGTAATACCAAAATGATTTCCAATTCAAGCATATTTCCACTATAAAATTGTATTATTTGTAAATGAATAGTATTTATCTAGGTTCCTAAATAGTTTTTTTTTTCAAAATACTTACCTAAAATTAAATGAAAGCCAATCGCATTTTGAAGCTATACTTAATGTGTCATTTTGTAAAGTTTCGGTAGAGATGTGAAAATACAGTTTGATGGCCACCAAGGGCAACTTCGTATCTCTGCGTAAACTATACAAACTTCAGCTTACCAGCATCTGTATGCAGCCTTTCGCAGGTCGTCATCCCACCTGGTCGGACGGTGTCGGTGCCGAGTCACGGTCTCCATCCAAGAACACGTTTACTCCAGAGGTTGTTGGTCATTGCTCCTTTAAAATATCACTGCCTCCACCTTTCACCCTTTTCTCCCCTAAGTACCTACCAGTCCAGTCCCAAAATAATGTAATTATTTTATTAGTAAGAGACCACGTAGGCCCCTCGTTTATTGTAACAGGAGGGACATAATAAGATTATACGTAGGTATACATATACATGTAATTCGCACGTCTTGCCCGTATACAAAGTTCTTGTGGTTCCCGGGGGTGCGTAATTTTCAGTTGGGTTGGGAATGGACCTATTTCATTGTTGTACAGAACTTAAATAGGTTACGAGTGGGCTTAACACTCATGAAAACAGAGGAGAGACGGACAATAAAGTGATCATGTAAAGGTTCCGGGGTTTTAGGTGTGGAGCTCTAAAACACGACGTCCCTATATGGTGGGCGCTTAGAGCGTCCTATATATTATATCTTTTAATGGTTTAAGTCTAAATAGGTACTTAGGAATAAATTAAGATTTATGTATTCTCTTTGTGGATGGTCTCCACGAAACACTCAGACTCGCGTTTGCATTTTGTTAGTGGTTTGGGCTATTGACTAAGACACAGCAAGCCATGAAATAAGAAGTGCACGTTGAGCTACTTACTAGCGTCGCACTTTTATGTGTAGGTAGTGTAAGTTTACCCTACCTAAGTAGGTATATGTTTCGACGACGATGTATTCGACGACCTCTGTGGCCCGTTGGGCGAAGGCCGCAGAAGGTTGCGGGATTGTCCGGCATTATTTATTTATATATTTATTGTAATATAATTTATAATTTTTACGAGTTAGTGGCGATTCGCCATCGGACCCTTTTTTCTGCTACTTTTTAGTTCCATACTTTGAGTTCTGATTCGCCATCGTCAAATAAAAGATTGTTTTTCGCGTGGTGATTTGCCATCGGCAGTTCCATGTACAGTCAGCATGTAAATATTGTGACATACCAATATTTTTTTAAATAAACAATAATATACAGGGTGTCCCATAATGTGTGGATAACCTTGAAGGTGCATGTGCGGAGGGGCTTGGCCAATCAAACGCAAATCAAAAATTTTAAGAATTATATTATAAACAAGACATTTTAAGTTAACAAAAACTAAATTTACAAACAAAACATATTTTTATAAGAATACAAAAAAGGTAACTTTGTTCACAATTTTTTGACTGATTCGTTGAGTTGTTTGGGCGTTATATCGCTATCTGGTTGTCTTCGTCTGTTTTTGTTCAAAATTCCGTCATTATTAACAAAAACATGTCTTCGTTTGTTTTTGTTATTATTGAACTCATTACAACCAAACTATAATTGAGATATGCGTTTCCTCTTTTTATTTTGTACTAGCTGCGCCCCGCGGTTTCACCCGCGTGGTGATAGATATTTTGGATAATATACAATATATCTTTATAAATTGTAGCCTATGTGTTATTCTGATGTATAAGCTATATTATTGTGAAGTTTCATTAAAATCCATTCAGCAGTTTTTACATGAAAGAGTAACAAACATCCATCCATACTTACAAACTTTTGCGTTTATAATATCAGTAGGATAGACCGTAGACCGAGATATTCTCAGTCTAGGTTTTAGACAAACCTGAAATAAATTTTTAAAACTTTTATGATTATTTAATTTTTTTTCTGAAACAAAAGCCACAAATAAGTTGAAGTTGTTTGGGCGTACAAGAAAGAAAGAAAGAAAGAAAAGGAGGATAGGGTTAGATAAAATACTTTTTAGGGAAGACAAATTATATTTTGATTACAAAATTAACTTAGATAATACACTTTTGATGATAATAATAATATAACATTCACAGCCATTCCAGAAACAATGAAGGAATGTTTAAATAAGAAACTACTTAATGTAGAATAAATTGCTTACATAATCATAACTTAGTTATAATACTCTTTTTGCTTAAAAATAGTTATAAGTAGCACTTATGAGTAGAGAAGAGTTTCACTAAATTGAACAATTGAGATGGCAACATTGCATTTATTACGGGTTTTTAAAAAATGATTTTGGATCAACAAAAAAGATAAATTTGGTTAGAGAGTTAGAGATAAGTATATATAATTTCAAAAAGTTACAAATTAAATTATTTATTTTTAGAGGATGAGTCCTATATAGAGGGCTCAACCGAATGGGAAAATGAAATTTGTCATGTTAATTATAATTGCTATTTCATATTATCCATAATTTAGCCAATTTGGTCAGTTTAGTGAATATCTGCATTAACTATAGTATAAATCTTAGCCAAATATCGGATCATTTTAAGGCACATCCGGTATTGTATTGCCAATTACTTAACCCTAGCTTAACTCTTATAAACTTTTTTACCTATCACCATTATCTTACTTTTTTATGCAGCGGGGAAAAAAATCTTGTGGAATTTTACTTGTTCTTGAAGTTTTTTTGGTCAAAGAAAACCATGCTGGTTGAAGAGAAAATGTAATTTAACATGCTGACTCTACATTATATTTTTTACATTTTATCAAAAAAGATTTTGTATAACAGCATATTTACTTTAAACTTGTAAACAAAAAATGTATATAGGAAAATTGTGCCCCGCCCTATAGAAGTGTAAATTTTAACCTAAAAACATGTTTTCTAGTTTCATTTAGAGAGATTTTAAAAGAGATAATTCATAAAGATTCTTAAATACATAATAATTCCACGACAAAGGCCGTCCCTAAAGGCCTGTTCAGACCTTCGCGCTATTGCTCTACCAGAGCGGCAGCAATAACCGAGTGGATACCCGATCCATACAAAACGTCCGGTGGGATGACACGCGAAACCGAGCGACAAAAATGTCTCTTCGAGGCAACGAAAAATATTTGCTGCGCTTGGTAGGGGATTCCTCGTAGGTCTGAATAGGCCTTTACACTCAAGATTCTACAAATTGATGGACATTTATATGTTATCTAAGATAAAATATAATTAAGTATAGGGGACTGCCGAAAACTTTAACTACTACTACTAGCAAGTGGTAGTAAAAACTTGGCACGTGATAATAAACTGTTTGTTGTTAAATTCCTTATTGTATTAGGCCACCTTGCGCACCACGGTCTCCACGGAAGACCAGCGCTATGGTACCATCTGCTCTACCATAGCACATGCTGAGTGGAGACCGATTTTGTCAGTTTCTGTCTTCTGATAATGTAATTTTAATTTAAAAGAGTCTCTGTTCTGAGAAAATAAAAAACTTTTTACTTTTTATAACTTCAAAAACATACGACCGATTAAGAAAACCAGTAAAAGTTCGAATTTAAGCATAAATAAACACAAACGAGTATGTAGAAGTTTTAAGCCATGAAATTGCCGTTTAGTCTTTAACCTACGAAATAGCCTTTTAGATATAGCGAATTAAAGAAACTAAATAATTGCCAAAAAATATTGATTTCGGCGGGACTTGAACCGCGACTGCAAGGGCTGAGCACTACCATAAACTTGCGAATTTAAATCAAACTCCTTTATTTCATAACAAAACTGGAATATGACTATATTGCCTACAGAGTGTTGTCTTGTCATAGATTAACGCATAGACAGGACACTTACTGCATCTGGTCCCGGAAGTCTTGAGCGGCCTGGAATGTATTGTGCATCAGCATCGTCACTGTCATTGGTCCAACTCCTCCGGGAACTGGTGTGATAGCACCGGCGATTTTGCTTACCTCTGTCAAAAAATAATAATAATTAATAAATAAAACTCATTGCGTACCTGTTCGTGACGTCACCTGAACGGGCTCTAAGGTAAGACCAGCGCTGGCTAAGTCTCTTACGGAACTTAGCCAGTATTATCGTGAGTTAGAGCCTTTTTAACAACTCTATACATGTACCTATTCTATAAATGTGTCTTTTTAAATTAATGTTGCTGTAAATAAATGTCTTTATTCTATAATAAGAGACTCTTTCACAACTGGGCAGAAATATAAGTTAAGAGAAATAGACTTAACAATTTGTTTCTGTTCGTGACGTCACCTGTACGAACTCTAAGGTAAGACCAGCGCTGGCTAAGTCTCTTACGGAACTTAGCCAACATTATCGTGAGTTAGAGCCTTTTTACAAACTCTATACATGTACCTATACCATAAGTGTTATTTTGTTAATTAATGTTGTTATAAATAAATGTCTTTATTCTATAATAAATAAGAGACTCTTTCACAACTGGACAGAAATATAAGTTAAGAGAAATACACTTAGCAATTTGTGTTTGCTAGTTTCTGCCCGCGGCTTCGCACGCAGTGTCTATGGGAACTGCTTTATGTGATAAGAAGTAGTTGATTCCAGGTTGTTTGATAGTTATTTCTATAACATGGTTACTGATTAATGGGACAAATAGTTGATTTCAGGCTTAAAGGCTTCATCTGTACAAACTTTAGGCCAAAATTATTGATTTCTGATTTCCCTAAAACATTGTTTTGTTTACACAACAGGTTATACATTGACCTTCTTTTAATCAGCATATGATAACATCATTAATTTCTACGACGATAGATACAATAATGTTGTTTACAATGGTATCGGTTTGCGACATGACTGACGACCAAATTATTAACGGGTTAAATGACGACAGCTCTTATCTTTCGAGACAAATAACACCAATTTGTAAACAAATTTAATTTCGGAACGAAATTATCGTATTATACGTAGAAATAAATTGTTATTGTGAGTCAACGTCTGCCTTGCTCAAATGTTGGTTATTATTTTTGTTATCCGTTGCAAAAATATATATAGCTTGCGTAAAAGAAACTAGCTATTCTCGCGAAATAACTGATAAAATTTCCGTTTGAGATAACCGTGACCTAAATTTTTTTGCGGTAAATTTCTGTTGTGGTATGGCGTCATTTAAATAATTCCTCTACACTGCTGTTAGCGATAAGGCCGCCGATTGTGCCACTAGATATAGTTAGTATTAAGTTGTTTTTTTAATTATTTTCTATATTGATGGTGCAATAAAGTTATATTGTATTGTACACTAGAATGGCAGATCAGCATTGACTTGACTCTGCGGTGCGACCCGCAGAAGCGCGCTAGAGGTGTTTGAGCACGTTCATGTGCGGCATCGGCATTGAAATTGTTAAGGTATGTGTTCGTCGAAAAGACAATTGCACCAATACATACTTTTGTTAGAAGTTTTCATATTCATAGTATAACAAAAGTGACCAAAAAATCAAAGTGTCTTCATTTCCTAGTTTTACTTCAATTGTATATTTGTGATTTGTCCAAGAGTCCTCTAATGTAAAGGAATTAAAACAATTAGAAGTTTGAAGTAACCACGTCACAGTTAACCAACAAAGCTGCTAATTGTTTAAATACCATTTCAAAGAACCAGCACCTTAAGTCTTCACCCGGAGTGGCCGCTACCATTCCGGTGTGAATTTAGCCTCAGGCCGACAGGTTCCCGGTGTTTCTGGTACCTATAGTTATTAGTTGAGTCTTAGCCGAAAATCTTTACTACGTTACTCTGAAGCAAACCAACAACAAATTATGCTGACTTACTTATAGTGGTGCAATGTACAACCTGAAGCTTTTTCATACGTTTATTTTAACCACGGGTGATATATAATGGGAGAGAGAGAGAGAGTGTGTGTGAGAGAGACATAGACTTTTTATTAGGTTCACACACAAACAGCACAGAAGAAACCTAGTTATTAGAAAATGATTATCAATTTTCGGCAGATTGCTTTCCTGTTAGTTTTATTCCTTGTCGAAAGCAAAAAAAATAAAACCCGCAATAAAATAATCTCCCACGCATTGTAAATCGATCCATCTTATACCAAATAATATGCAAACATAATGAAGAAGGTCTTACCATCGTAATCCACGTCTCCCACAAGTTTGACCTTTCCCGTCTCATCAGAAACTCTGGAAATGCCCACGTCGATGATGGTCGCACCCGGCTTCACCATATCAGCCTTCACGATTTTGGGGATACCTGAGAAATTTTTACATTAAAATTTAAAGAGTAACTAGCTTCTATTAATATATTTAAGACTTTATTGCACTACAGGGTACAAAGGTCTTAAGTGGTTTTAATGCCGGGGCAATTTCTACCTGCCGACCAGCAAAACACATGTTTGTACAGAGGGTTGGCGTGCTAACACTACATAGTTTCAGAAAATAATGTATATATAACAAAAAAAACCCTATAAGTTCTGAAGTTATTTGAGTTTGTAAAATGCGAAACGTTCAGCGACTTTCGTTGCTGAAAGTACATATAATGCAGAATTTCAGCCCTATTCTACGAAAACCAGATTGCCTTACTTTTTGCCACTCTGCTACTCACTGCGCTGGTGGAATCTTTGTACCATCCCATAAAGATTCTACATCGATAGAATCTTACATAAGAAAACTCTTATGTAGCAAATAAAAAAAAAACTAGATATCTTTCCGATTTCAACAAATGAGGTATCGATACTCCTACTACTACTTCTTACTCTAGTATATGACGTCAGACGAAATATCTGGGTCTAATAGATAAGGGTTGAAAATTCTAATGTTAGTAAAGTTACTCGTGTGGGACGTTATCGAAAAGGCCTTTGTTCGCACTTTTCAAAACTGTTTCTCAAAGTTTCAATACTAATATGTTACAAGCAATTAGCAAAAATGTGGAAAAAAATTACCTAGTTAAATCTAAAATCCGTCTACGTAAATATCAACAAGTATTCAACGATTGTTCTTACGATTTCCTTTTGATAATTAATCAGAGGCACCCCACCCTTAAATACATATACTACCTAGGGTTCTAGTAGGAATAAAGGCCGAGTACTTAATTATCAAAACAAAAATGATAAGGACAATCGGTGAACACTTGTTTAAGTTTTTTACGTAGTCGGTTTTAATTTTTTATTGACCTTTGTTGCGCAGTCTTGGAACAATAGGTATCTGTCTGTATACTGGTTTCGCAAGCGCTCGCTTATCTATTATCAAGAACAAGCTATTTAATGCTACTTTGATAAAGTAATTACAGTAAATCTTATCGACAAAGTAGCTATTAACGTAAGAAGAACAAGGCTATCTTAATAAAGTTGATTGGATAACTTTAATGAATGAATAATAGCAGTTATAAGATATTAGCCCAGCTCGCATACACAGCGTGGGATTATGAGTATTGATATGAAAGCCTATAAGGCGCTTATCAAGGATAGGCCTGAGTCCAGCAGTGGACCATTATTGGCGGTTGAGGATTGAGGAAGTATTTACCATGATTTTGTTTTGAGGTTTTCCATTATTTCAGTTTCATGCGACATAATCACGGAATAACTGAAGGGACTGCGAGTTATTGGCAGATATAGCGATCTACCCTTATTTCTCTACTATGTCTTTTGTTACGATCTTTACCGTTGTGCTTCCTTTCCTTGATCGGCGGCGGCGGCGTGTGGATGAACGCCCAGGACATGTGTAGAAATTAAGGTGTAAGCGAAGTCTTTTATTACTAAGGTGGCTATCTGGTCCATGATACTCACCTCTACCACCGGTTTCATACGAAACTCAAGTTTTGTGTTATTTTAAACCTAGTATGGAATAAATAAATATCATACCTGTAGCGGTGATGATGATGTCAGCATTCCGGCAGTAAGCAGCCAGCTTCTCGGCAGGTGTGTGACGGTGGCATATAGTCACTGTCGCGTCCATTCCTAGTTTGCTGTCATGTCGTTTATCGCTATGTAGCATCATAGCAATAGGCATGCCAACGTTCTTCGACCGGCCTATTACTACCGCATTCCGACCGTGTGTCTCGACATTGAACCTGATTGAGTAATTTGGGATTGTAAATCTGTTTTCTACCATGTATCTCGACTCGATATTGAACCTAATTGAAGAATTTGGGACTGTCAGATCAGTATTTTTGTTAAGTCTATGACCATAAGGGCTCATTTCATGTCATGCGTATTTTCGGGACACCCGAATCCTATACTTAATCTTGCTAATTTGCGTTCTGCGTGCGTAAGGCCCGCGTATTAGGAAAATTATAAATGAAATTATTATAGGAACCAGGTGGCCCGCAAGCGGACCAGATCCGCACGCGGGTGCATATCCGCATGTGATAAAAATAGCCCGTAAAGGGAAACTTTGTCTTTTGTTTTTGAACATGGATGGAATATCATAAGTCGTCACATCTGTTTTTATGTTCAGTAAAAAATAAGTTGTCTAATATATTATATTTTTTTATAAGCATTGTGGTATTGATTCTTTTTTCTGATAAATTTATGATCCTATCCTATAGAATAAACAAGCATAGTGAAGTTGTGTTGGAAAATAAAAAAAAATAAAAAAAAGCGTACCTTTTCAACATCTCCACTACAGCCAAAGCAGTTGCTGGTACAATAGTAGGCATATCCAAGCACAACCTTCCAATATTCACAATGTGAAAGCCATCCACATCTTTCTCCGGAGCCACTGCATTGCACACCTTCCTCTCATCCATACTTTCCGGCACAGGCAGTTGGACTAAGATACCGTCCACTCCGCTATCAGCATTCAGCTGTTTTATCTCAGCAATAAGTTGCTCTTCCGTTATATTACTGTCCCGTTTTATAGTCTCCGCTTGGATGCCTACGAATGCTGCTGCCAATATCTTGTTGTTGACATATGTGTGACTTGCTGGGTCGTCACCAACAATGATGCAGCGTAGAGAAGGCGGTCTGTTGCCTAGACTCACCCAGTTCGCAATTTTGATCTTCAACTCATTCTTTATTGTGGCTGATAAAGCCTTTCCATCAAGGATTTGGGCCATTATTCTACAGCAAAATAAAACAAAGTAAATCATAAGGCAAAAAGATATTTTAACAAACACTAAAAGTTCAAGCTATAAATTATATACAAAAAAACACCATGTCTGATAATGACACACAGAAATAACAAAAACGTTAAAATAAATCCAGACTGAAATAGTTAAATAAGATAGTATAAATTATGTGTATATGGAAAGAAAGTAAATTTTGTGCTTTCTAAAACAAACAAGCCACAAAAGCACACTTGTTCAAAAATCAAAGTTACCTGGCCGAGCCAAGGGAATCAATGTACGTGTGACTTCTCATTTTGCAGGTTAGAAGTGAACTGACTAACCGTCGCGAGAAGATTTGCCTCATCACTTACTGTTGATGTACATGGTTCATTAGGTCAAGTAGCCCAACAGATAAAATATTATTAAGTATACACACACAAAAATTGGGAGTATTTTCTGGATAAAACTGCATCTGCACAGTTTTCTACTTAAATTAACTGTTCCATGTCAAAAAGTTCAAGGAATATCAACATTTCTGATTATTTGCTGGTGTAAACCGGTTAATATTACCTTTGGGTCTTTTCTGTGGCAATAAATATGATAAAAACTAGACTCAGCTGGCAAATCGGAATGAACTCAATTTTGGAGCAGTAATAATAAGTATATTTTCCTTGATTAAAACTGGCCACTTACACTACAAAAACTTGATTCAACTGATGGCAATTAGAAAAGAGGTAATAACCTTGAATTTTTTAAAGCAATCGATTTGAAGCCAGTGTTATGAAATTGATCAAATAACCTCTGTAAACATCCTTGTTTAGAAAACTATGTACCTAGCTATGTTTGAAACTTACAGGCCAAGAAATATTGAAACAATAAAGGGGTCCGTGGTTGTCACATGTTAATTAATTAAGAGTTATTGGTAAAAATGTGCTTACGGTCTGAGTATTTTTGCAATTTTGATGAGACACAACTGGACTAAAATATTCTCGATTCGCACTTGGTATTGGTATCCAACACTGTTTCAGCATGTATTTGTCAGCATTTTGTCAGTTTCAAACACGAAACTCGAAACCCATTCGTCCGCGTGTTGTTTTGAAAGAAATCGAATTTGTTTTGATTGAAGGAACCAACCAATTTTTGTTAAGTTGCGAGGTTAGGTTAAGTTTCCGCGCACAGGTGTCAATGTCACGTATGATGTCATGTCAAGTGAAAAATAGAAAAAATGGCGCCATGATTTAAAAACTTGTTTGTCGTCTAATGTCTCAATTTTCAATTAAAATTAGGTACCTAATTTTACTAGACTCGAACTTTATCACGCGACGGCATTGTTATTGTGGGTGCGGTTCTGACGTAACACAGCTGACACACACAGGTCATCCAGATAATAGTATAAGTCAATGTCCACGGACACCTCCAGATAACGATGGATGGATTACCTACTACCGATAAAAATAGTATGACACCGTTCACACGCTAACGCAATAAAAACATCTTATTTCCGTCTTAAATAACTAAATTTACCTACCTACTTGTGGGGTCGTATCATAGGTAAGATACCTACAAAGTTACCTAATAGTTATATAACTGCCCTATAGTAGGCTACCTCCTATTTGAACCATGCTAAGTATGACAGAACAGAAAATGTAATAGTCTCGCCATGAACGATTAATTAGTCTATGAGTCTCGTCTGTAAAATCTTAATTCAATGTACTTCTATGTGAGTAGGTAACTACATGGAGGAGACTATCCATATTTTTAGATACCTACATTTCTATATATTTCATCCATTCTCAGATTTAGGTAGGTACCATACAGTTAAGAAAAATGGCCGTTCTTACGTGAACTTTTTTGTTGCCTGCCCATCCTTTTCTTATTACTGATCAAATACTTCTATCGTAATATTTTATATCTAAGTAGGTACTCGAACCTTTTTGTGGTTCAAGTAGGTAGGTACTATAAATACCTAAGTCGGAAATTGCAAAATACTTTTCCCGTACATTTTATGAGGCGTCCAAAAGTTTTTAGTATATAAACTTGACATAAAAAGATGTATTAGCCATAGGTTGGTCAAACAAAGACTTTGCAGAAAAAAAACTAATTTTGAATAAATTATATAATTAATAATTTCACTCAATAGGTACCTATTGAGTGAAATTTAATACTACTACATAGGTATTCCTATAAGTAGGTATATACCTAGGTGTTATCTAAAAAGTAGACTAGACTTTTCTCCTCACTGCTCTTTACCCTGTATAAGTAGGTACCTACGTACTACTTAGTATCTACTACTATCTCTCTTTCCCCCTCTCTCTCTCTCTACGATAGGTATCTCGTTTCTATGATATAGGTACTACTTATCATCAATCTGGCAAATTCCCGACATATTATCTTGAACTAAAAGAAGACATATCTTGAACCAAGAGTCTTAAACGAAATTAGGTCAGAGTATATACATAAATTACAAAGATATATTTATCAAGTAGGCACTTACCTACTCTATATCTTCGACTATTCCACTTAATTCTCAACAAATCCGTCTAGTATCTGTTGTCCTACATTTCGCTACAAATACAAACGTGAGACGCGAATACGCGATGGTTTCGCAGTTAGATTTCTGACAGATATCAGATCAGTGCTGTATTTCCGGTAAGCTTGGAATACACATTGTCTGATGGTAACATGTCTGCGACGCAGGAGGTTTAATTCCCACCTTGGGACAAAAATGTTAGTACGGTCTGCAAATATTTGTTGCAGGATGATCTGGGTATTTTCAGTTTCAGTTTAAAGGTTTTTATTACTCAAAAAGAACAAAGTTCACTTAATTGAGTATATACATTATACTTAAGCTTACTATCTTAATTAATTATTATTATGCTAGTATTTTTATACATAGGTGTCTAGTTATCTAGTAATTTAAGTTATTTTACAATTATATTCTCTATGTAAGTATAATATTATAAAAAAGTAAATATTTTTAATTTTTAAGTGGACAATTCACACAGCGTTATCTAGCCCCATGGTAAGCAGAGCTTGTATAAATAATGTATAATGTTGAAATATCTATGTAGGTAATTAAATCGTATTATGTGTATCAATTATCTAGCACCTACCTACCTACCCATAACACAAGCTCTGCTTAGCTTTGGGCTAGATAATTCTGTGTGGATTGTCCAGTAATATTTATATTTTTATATGTACTTACTTAAGGCTTATTTGCTTACTGCAGGTGCAATATTACTGTGGAAAATTTTCAAAATATTTTAATAGGAAATCCATCATCATCAGCCTATAAACATATAAATAGTAAATAAATAAATAATGATGGACAATTCACACAGCATTATCTAGCCCCATGGTAAGCAGAGCTTGTGTTATGGGTACTAGATAACTGATATACATAATACAATACATTACATAGATAGATATTTTTTATTATACATAGAAAACGACCAGACCACCCGGAACAAATATCTGCAGATCGTACACACAATTGTTCCGAGGCGGGAATCGAACCCGCAACCTCCTGCGTCGCAGGCGGACCTTCGCCCACCGCGCCACATCGGTCGTCCATATGTAGGTACTATAATCATAAGTCCACAGCTGGACATAGGCCTCCCCTAATGAGCGTCGGAACTCCCTCTCTTTGGCTCGATGCAGATGCCAGCATCTGCCTGCAGTCTTTCGCAGATCTCTATCCTACAGGCCGGACGGCATCCTACACTACGTTTGGTGGGTTGCGGTCTCCACTTAACACGTTTACCCTAGCAGTTGTCGTTTCTTCGCAACATACATGATGGGATATGCGATAGAGAGAGAGATAAATAAACCGGGATGATAGCGGTAGGTACTTATTCGGGACTAGCGGACCGTCCCGGCTTCGCAAGGTAATTTGTTTTACACCTTGGTTACGTTATTGAAGTTTTAGTAAGGATCCCTAACTTTTTTTGAAAATATAATATAGCCTATGTTCACCGGGAACGTGAAGCTTACCAACGGTGAAAGAATTTTTCAAATCGATGTAGTAGTTTCGGAGCCTATTCAATACAAACAAACAAAAAATCAAACCTTTCCTCTTTATAATATTATAATAGCATACATAGAATAGCATAACGCAAGCAAAGCCGCGCGCGGGCATAAACTATTCTTATTGTTAAGCTCGCATTTGTCATAAATCTAGAAAGAGTAAATAAACCTACCTACCCTCATTAGCAAAGTTTATTTGAAAATAACTCTGTAACTTACAGAGCACACGAGGACAAAAAAACCAGTGATGCCCAACTCTCATATAAATTTTACAGCCCTCACAGTAGGTAAGTGATATCGACCCGTCAGAACAAAGCCAAGCATTAAACTTAATGGGGTTTCAGTCCACACCTTATATTTTCCTTGCTTTTTGGTAGAGGCTCGCGTTGTTGGTTAGACGATTGTCAATTTTGACTATACGAAAGGATTATCACGGTACTCAAAAGGCATCACTACATAGCATAAAACCAAGTCGCTTCCCGCTGTCTTTCTGTTCCTGTGTATGCTTAGATCTTTACAACTATGCAACGGATTTTGATGCGGTTTTTTAGATAGAGAATTTAAGAGGAAGGTTTGTAAACTATTTTGCGCAGCTAGTTTTCCATAAAATTAAAACCCCCTATAAATAAAACAATAATTCACTTGATGGCGGAGATCTTTCGCGGAGAATAAGAGGTTAATATTGGGATGTAATTTCGAACTATGTATTTAGCACGGTCAATGCACGGTCTACCGTGTTAATCTAATTTGATAGGCCCAGCTCAAACTTATATCGCTTATGTCTGGTCTGACATTTTTACTATAAGAAAACGTCTCATTTTAATGTGAAGCATTAAAATGAGGCGTTTTCTTACTTATCTAAACAGAGAATACCGCCACAGAATCATGTAGATCTAAGTGCGCCTTACGCTTATCATGTGCACACCTAGATATAAGTACATTTAGTAGCTCCCTAAATCCATTAAAGAACTACTTTTTAAATTTCAGACTCTATACAATAAGCTGTAAGAGCTTACAGGAAGAGAATTCTTAGGGTTAAGCTCGCCTTCTCTAATTTAATGTTTTATTATTGTATATTTTATCGCGCAATAAAGAATATACTACTAACTACTAAACTAAAAGTCCACTTACCTCGTCCACTCGCCTCATCAATCGAGGCATGAAATGGTAACAAGCCAAGACCTTTGCGTGTTCGCCAGAAGTAGGTACCAATGAATTGGATATCGGCCATCAATTATTCAAAGAACCATCCGTCATGGTAACCTTTTTGAGTTACCCACCACTGTAATTTTGTGTTTGGTAAGTACTTTCCGATATATATTTTTAGTTTACATTACCTAATTACAATGTTTACATCAATGATGGTTTTTTGTTTTCGAAATAGAGCATAATGCATGTAGAGCTGCAGATTAGTTAACCATATAGAAACACTCAAAAATATAACTTGCCTCGCCATGTATAAGAGTACCTATCGATCGATGTCGGTAGGCAAATTGGTTGGTCGGTGATGATGATGATGATTTTTTGTTAATAGCAAATGTGTCTGGTTGGACACTTTTCTGCCAGTGTCGAGTATTCATGGAAAATAATTGAGTAATCAAATTATGAATATTTTTTGATATTTTCACCAGAGCCTAGTTCGTTATCTAGCAGGGTGTACCTACCACGTGTAGGTTGGTTTGAGATACAAGATTTAGGAGTCCACGTTACACCTCTTGGCAAACTGGTAATTCGGTCCTATTACAATAAAATTTTGAGTTTTTATTGCCATTTTGTCAAATAGATAGATAGATAGATAGAAAATTCTTTATTGCACTTTAACTATAAACTATGTACAGTAAAAACTTAAAAATTAATTACAATTGGCGGTGTTATCGCAATAGAACAAACGTCTTCCAATCTCAGAAATACCTATAGAATTCCCGGAACCTCAGTCTCACATCCCCAAACAAAATTGGAAACGAAAGCAAACATTCTGATTGATCTAAAAAAAGTTCAAAGTAAACTTGAGGAAGCAAATTGAGAGGCATTAGATCCTCAAAGATATGTGAATACTGCATGGTTCATTGAACGCAAGCTAATCTGCCCGTGAACGTATCACAGGGAGATACCCTGTGATTCGTTCACGGTACATTTGAGAGTCCCCTTAGGGTACCTACGTGGGTATTGTCTACATGAAAGAAGTGGGGTTGAGTTTTTAGGGTCAAATAGGTAGGTAAGCTAGGAAGATGACCTGCGAAAGACTAAAGGCAAGCTAAAGGCAGGGCGATATGGCACTTATTACGAGAGGCCTATGTCCAGTAGTGGACTGACATAGGCTGATGATGATGACGATAAGGTAGAAAGAAAATTCGTTTATTCGTTCACTATAAAGTAGGTACAACTTGCAACTATTTAGGAAGGTGGGTATGTGTTTTGCAATAAATTCGTGGTCTTATTTTCATTAGAGTTTGTATTATGTAAGTACTTACCAGGTTAATAATACCTGGTAAATACCTAGACCTGACTAAACAGTACCAGATTATCTGGTATTATTTAAAAAGGTTCAAAATATCATGTTTTAATAGATGAGCGTTGAATACCTTTCTTCCTAGCGTACTCAATAGAGCCTGAATAAAAATTCTTTTCAGGGGAACTAAGTAACAAAAAAGAAATTAAACTGCCTAAAGTTATCGAAGTCAATGAATTAATTTTCATAGGAATTGATTAAAAATATTCTTGAGAAGAATATTTATAATCAATTCCTATGAACATTTAAGTAATTCGTTAAAACTTCTGTCGCGGTGTTTTTCTTTTGAAGAATTTTTATTAGAATTTTTCTTTGACAAGTTTTTTGTCCTTATCAAAATTCCTCCGTAGCCATCAAATTTCGCACTGATAATCGATTCTGTTATAAATAGAATCTTTTGATAGACTTTATGCTAAGAGCCATTTGGAAATAATATAGTGTTCAACATCGTCATCGACAACGACGAAAACGCACCAAGATCTTTTATATGAATGTCAGGGTAACTCAAGAAAAGTAGCTCCCACTAATGGCTCTTACCATGATGCTCTGGTGGCTATTATGGTTCCATAGAGTATTCATATTCCTTCTATTTGGAAAAAGGTACCAACATAAACCTGAAAAAGGTACTTTTCCATCCAACATTAAAAACCGCTTAGCACGGAACGCACGGAGCGAAATATCGCGGGCAATTTCGGCTAAAAAACAACAGTGACAATAAGGTGGGGAACGGTAATTTTGTTTCGTGCGGTTGGTAATAGCGACACTATTTTGGAGTTTGCGACCGAATGTTAAGGTAATTCGAGGCTTTTTTCTGGACCGGTTCATTACATAACACACTAATGAACTGGCCCAGAAACTTTATTTAAGTTTAATATTTAACTTTAGGTACTCACTGGTTATTAGGAGACAAAAAAGTATAGTACATATAGTTGCTAAGGTTGGGAGACCAATAATCTGAATATCGCTTAGAAGCTAACCTACAAAATAATTTGTTGTACATACCTAATCAATAGGTTCATACGTTAGGGTTACCTACTTAATTCCTTTTTTGCCATAGTCAATGCGACTGGCAGGGGACTGGAAGGAATTAAAGGAGGCCCATGCCCAACAGTGCAAACGGGCTAAGCTGATGATGATGTGTAAATTAACACTTGGACTTACGGAGCTGAGACGTGGACACTCACGGTAGGGCCGGTCTACCAGTTTGCTCAGCGAGCTATAGAAAGAGCTATGCTAGGTCAACTTACACCCAGGGCGCTATGACGTTCATACAGGCAGCTGACATCCAGACCATATTTGTTCTTCAAAAAAGGGCGGTACGCGCTATTTATAAATTAAAGCCACGAGATTCTTTGAGGGAATTATTTAAAAACATTAATATTCTGACTGTAATATCGCAATACATCTATGAAAATCTAATGTATACCCACAAAAATAAGGATAGCCTTATGAAAAAGTGTGATGTTCACAATAGAAATACAAGAAACAAGAACAAGTTACACATCCCATCATTTAGATTACACAAGGTAGGGAAATCATTTATGGGCAATAGCGTGCGCTTCTATAATAAGCTTCCATCTGAAGCAACTGAGCTCCCTATTCGTAAATTTAAAAATTACATAAAAATAAATCTCATCAAGAAGGCTTTCTACTCCATAAATGATTATCTAAATGATGTTAATGCGTGGCCAGATGTCGCTCAGTTTCGCACCGACAATAGTATGTAAGTAATTTGTTATTGTGCATAGCTTTACTTAAATATTGACATGTATCGAATCATACTATATTTAGACTTAAATAGGCAAATAACCATGTATTAGACATATAAGAGATGAACATGCTAGTGGTTTCTTTTTCACTTCTTCCACTAGTGGACAAAAAATTGAAGTGAACAGTAAAATATTTTATTTTTGATAATAATTTAATGTATAAATATGACTTGTCTAAGTGCTTATTTTGTAAGCCTAAAGAAAAAAAAGAAAAAAAAAAAAAAAAAAAAAAAAAAAAAAAAACACACACATTATGTAGTCCACAGCTGGACATAGGGGAGGCTTGGGAGTTTTATGTCCAGTAGTGGATTAATATACCCTAATGATAATGATGCTGATGTATTTCAGTTACACAAAGCTACCTGGTAGGTGCTTATAACGAAAGGTCAGCTAGGCCAGAAGTGCAAGGCGAAAAATGCCCAGTATTATTTTACAACTCACCAACTGTAACCAAAAGCCACTAACTAAATTACCAACTAGGCAGACCCAATGAAAACTGCACGCTATAAAAGTTCAATATTTTACAATGAACGCTAATAAATCCTGTGAAGTGAACGTGATTCCCATCGTATCGTTCACGATTGAATGGATATTCATTCAATCGCCTTTCATTATCTGTTTCATATCGCGGTGGTTTATCTTTGCAATCCAATTGGTTAATACGACGCTTCATATTCGAATGGTTTGTTTTTAAAACATGTAGCAGATGCTTTACGCAGATGGTCAATTTTAAAGTTCTGACTAAAAGAAGGGTTATAAAATATAATCTGTCGTGTGCGTCTGTTTTTAGGACAGCGGTTGGGGTACAGCCTTACACCTTCTAACCCGCTGTGTTTGTATCCGGTGCCCGGCGCGGCGTGGGGACTATTATCACTAAGTCCAATGATAAAGCCATTAAGATGATTTTGAAGGGAGGCCTATGTCCAGCTGTGGACTACCATAGACACATTTTAATATGTGTGTGTCTGCGAATTGAAAAAACCGTTCGCATGTTGTAATGGTTCAAAGTAATATTTTCGTCCGGAGTTTTAGAATTTTTGTAAAGTTTATGTGTTTGAATACATTGAATGCAGTTTTTCACAGTGAACAGCCAAAATCACATGGGTAATGCATGTGATTTTGGCTTTTCACTGTGAAAAACTGCCTAATGTACATTTTTACTACGTTCGTAGCTACGTAAATCGAGATGCAAGTAAGACGTGATATATTATTATCTAACATGAAAGTTCACCGCTATGAAGTGTCAATTACACCGCGTGGCAGCGGACTGGCGTTTCCCGCCTTTTCTGCGGAAAATTCTTACTTTATAATGCAATCACTGCTGAATCAGGCAGACCCGGATAAAATATGTGCGGTGGATAGTGCATTGTGCTGAGCATTCTTGTTGGGAAATGACCTGACTTCGACTAGCATCTTTATATTTGATGTTATTATACATAGACATTATTTTATCGTGAAGTTTGTTAATTGATTTAACAAACCTCACGATGGTAGGTAGGTAGGTAGGTATAATTGATAGGTGATGTATATAGATGATATGTATAAATTACGCGCAAAAATAATGGAATAGAAATAAAACAAAAATTGTCGGACATTTATACATCCAATTTAGACAAAAGATTGATAGATCGTACGCTGATTATTATCAGTACACAAAGTCACGTAAATGTAACTTTTCACATTTGTACTTGAAAGGCAAAGCTTCTTACGACGACGACGTTGTAGTGCTGCAGAGCGCTATGAACATGGCGCTACGGACGTAGCAGTGCTACGAAAATAATGCTACGAGCTGTAGCTGTGCTACGAACAATTAGCACCCTGCTACGAAAAGAGTGCTACGGGCTCTAAGTAGTGCTATGAAAATGATGCTACGTGTTGTAGCAGTGCTACGAGCAAAAACGCTACCGGAAAAAACAGTGCTGACAAAATAATTATTTAACTCGGTAGCTGTGCTACGAGCAATGATACTACGGACGTAGCAGTGCGACAGTGCATATAAATTCTAATGCTGTGGCTTAAGGAAACTTGACTACGACGACGATTCCCTTTACTTTTCATTCACTGCCAAAAAACTTTATAATAAGCAGTTTTCGTGAGCAAGCTTGAAAGCCACGCTAAGCCACAGTCGCAAATATGCACTAACTAAACCGATATTATCTAGCTTATGATCATGCTTGGCAGCTCACGCGGTTATGTCACACATTCCTATACAAAATGAGGTTCTATACGAGAGGAGAGGTTAGGTTTTTGGATAAGCATGTTCATGCCAAGACGCTGAAAATTTCATCTTGATGGAAGGCTTGGCTTCAAGCGCGGTTGCCTTGTTCGGGAATTTTCGGTATTATGGAATACTTGGAGGAAGTTCGGTACTTTGATAGTGGCCTACTTCTCTTCCTTGTAATTGAAAATTTATGCTTATGTGGCGAAATGTCCAAACTTCATTTTCTTTGACGGCATAGAGTTTACATGTCACATTACCGCTCGTGTATTCTGTTGAAACAGCGATAGAATGAAGAATCAAAATATGATAATAACCGCAAAAAATACTTATGTTTTGTGCAATTTGTAGGTAAGTAGTTAATTTTTTTGCATGATTTTGAAACTGAAACTGAACTGAAACTTTTGATCTTGCTTTTTTCTTGTCTAATTCTGTAGACCCAATATCAAATTGTCATTATTTGTTACAATAAGTACGAGTACCACTCTCAATCTCTGCTCGAAAACTATAAACCGGAAACCATATTAACTTTTAACCTTCATGACTCAAGTAATTTCCCCCCTACGCGAGTCCAATTGTGGCCCATAAAAACAGTTTATCTGAGTAAAGTGTAATTAGTACATAGTATAATTACAGCGGCATGGCCGACGATTTGGTGGAAATCTTGGCTAGGCTCCTGCAATTACGACCGGCTTTGGTGTTGGCCGGTGGATCCAATTAGGGGCGTAAAGGAATGACGGAGTGAGATCCATTATCTGGGAGACTTTGGGTCAATTGTCGTCGGGGTTTAAGGTTCTTGAAGCAATCAGTACTCCGTGGAAACAAGATCTGTATCTGGTGTTATAGACCACAAGCTATACAAATGGGACAGAACGATTCCCTCTAGGGCGCAGCGGTCACAGGTCCGCCTGCGAAACAAGAGGTTGCGGGTTCGATTCCGTCTCGAAATAAATGTTTGTACGATCTTCAGATATTTGTGTTCTTAGAAATATTTAGTCTATTGTATTGTAAGTATATTAGTTATCTAGTACATATAACAAAAGCTATGCTTAGCTTGGGGCTAGGTAGATAATGCTGTGAGTTTTCCAGAATTATAGAATAGAATAGAAAGAATAGAAAAAACATTTATTTAGACACAGGTACAAAATACAGGCATATAATACACAAACAAAGAAGTTTATCAAGGGGGTAAACGACACAAATAATATATAATAAAGTGATATTAAGAATAAAATAAGACTACCTCCATGACCCTGCGCCGAAATAGGGGTTGGCTCAGCGTGTGCTGAACATTATTTTATTCAGCGCTGTTTTTCAGCCAAAGACCGTAATTTTTAGTTGAAGTCACGGACGACAATTCGGTGACAACAAAGAGAAAAATGTGTTGAAGAATTATTTATAAGTCCTAGTAAATGTCTTTCCCATTTGTTTTACTCGTAGTTCAACATAATGCCTCTCCATTATGAACGCGCACATTATTAAAATTGCTCGTATTTTTTATGCTTTAACAACTCCACAAGCGAGATACCACGATCCAGCTATAGGTGGAAAGTGGCAATAGGACATCACTATGAGATTATGGTTTTATCCCACACTACCTGCCTGACGCTAGCATTAGCGTTTTTGCTCTAATATAATATCTACTGCTTTGTCCTATTCTAACTCTATGGTCTACTGCTTTAACTTAAAACACTTTCCCGTGAAAGTCAGTTCAGCATTATTCCGTAGTTATTGAATTATCTTTGATTCTTCCACTCCATCATTTTCTATTCTCTTCATCACAACAAAGTAAGCAAATTGACTCAGAATAAACCCGTTGAACTCAATATTGTTATCGGCCAGTCCAGCTCACTGGACGAGGTAAATCCTGCTTTATGATTTGTGAAATTTCCTCAACATATGCTGTACTTATCGTCTGAAAATATTTCATGGATTTTGGCAGTGTTCGAGCTGAATACAAAGAAATGGAGCTTTGTAGGGCTATACTATGCTATTGTATGGTCTCAATGTTTTGATGGGCTAAAAAGGGACCAAAGATAAGATACATGGATTCTATGAAGGTGTAAAGAAAGGCGTAAGTACGGAGTATAGTCGATATAGGAATTTTGGAGTAATAAATAAACGTTGTTTCGTTATTGTACCTATGCTAATAAGGTTTTAGAATGTATCATTATGCAGGACATATTCTCCGACCTACTGTGCAAATCCAACTACATACCACGAAAAAGTCTTATTTTTTCGGGCTAAAAAGCCTATGACACTCATAAATACGTGGCTTTCTATTTGTTTGTTGCTGGTTCGGTTCCCGCCTCGAGACAATCTATTGTTTTATTGATTACTAGCTGCTTCCCGCCCTTTCACACGCGTTAAATTCGAATTTCATATTTCTAAAATATAATATAGCCATGTTCACCGAGGATAGTGTAGCTTCCCAACGGTGAAAGAGTTTTTCAAATCGGTCCAGTAGTTTCGGAGCCTATTCAATAAAAACAAAAAATCAAACCTTCCCTCTTTATAATATTAGTATAGATTTATTATACTGTCCGAGTTCCGCACTCGAAAGTTCCTCAATATCAAACTCCCAATGATAGTTTCACCTTTACAAGGATTATTGTAACGTTTGGAATTCCATTCTCTGATTGAGTTGAACGACGAAACTCTATTATGGATTAGGAATCTGTCTGAAATAGCTTATTAGGCAAAATATATATAATAGAATACAGAATATAATTATTTGGTTATAAAACTTTCACAGAATATATTAAATATATATTAAGTACAATAATAAAATGTCTCTGCCTCAGCAGCAACATAAAAATGTTGCTATGAAACTATTTCAGGGGCTTTTAAACAATTTTAGAATATGTATCACAAAATAATGTTTTGATGTTTCCTTTGTTCAACGCAATCTTTATATATGAAAGAAAGTCGTGTTAGAAAAAAGGCTGAACCGATATGGCTGAAAATTGGTGTGGAGGTACCTTACAACCAGGAGGCGGAATAGGATACTTTTAATTACGTATTAAACACTTTTACACATAGATAGGGCGGAGCCGCGGGGCGCAGCTAGTAATAAGATCAAATAGATGGCGGCGCTAGTGTACCTCGGGGTGCCTTAAGTTACGTCCCTTATGTCCATAGGTTGTCCAAGTCATGGCAAGTCTAGGCTACAGCAGACTATGTAATGTGACAGAGGACGCCTGCCTATCATCACAAAGATTTGCAACGACTAGACCAACATGTGAGTGGACCAATTAAATAACGAAATATTAATAAATAAATAAAATAAATAATGCTGGACAATCCACAGAGCATCATCTAGCCCCAGTTAAACAGAGCTTGTATTATGGGCACTAGATACCTAATACAATGTATTACATTGATAGATATATATTATAGAGAACGATATCTTTCATAGAGAACGACGAGAACACCCTGAACAAATATCTGCAGATCGTACACACAATTGTTCCGAGGCGGGAATCGAACCCGCAACCTCCTGCATCGGTGGACCTTCACCCATCGCGCCACGGAGGGATTAATACCTAGGTACTATAAATTAATAATTGCGGACACAATATTCATTGAACCAATTTTAATGGATTTCATTGCCCAAAAATGTCCATACTTCAATTCCATTCTGCCTCATACTTTCTAACTCAAACACAACCGATGAAAATACATTACCTAGCTACGGAGACCTACAAATGTACACAATGATGCAATAAAATAAATATTAAGGGGTACCTAACTTGAGTTATTCACGTTAGACAACATCTAAAGTACCTAGGTAAAATAAATATACACGTAGCAATACAAGTAGGTGTAGTAAATGCATTCCATGTATCTCGATACATTGGAAACTAAATGGTAAGACGTGACTTCCACCCCGAGGCCACACTCTAAACCCCTTGAACTTATCTCAAAAATCCGATCTCTCGTGAACTTTGATTTTATAGTTTACTCCGAGCGGGAACGCTCCCTCCGATTTTGTAAATATACATATGTATGTATATCGATACTACTACAAAATGTTCTGTTCGCGTGATCCATACGAATTTTGATAGGTTAAGTTAATATAAGTAGGTAGTACAAAAACATCCACAGAACTTAATTCCTAAAGTCAGGTTAAGTTATGAATATGTATATCAGTACAAAATATCAGGTTAAGTTTCGATTTTGCTGGACATCTGAAAAAGAATAATTCCCATACAAATAAAAGTGCCCCAGTCTCCTTTCTCTACGAACTAAATTACGCAGCGTGCGTTAGTTAGCGGATTCAATAAACATAGATATTTATTATGAGAATTATGTGCCTATAATTTCATAAAAAATTAGGCACAAGGAATTTTTAGAACCTAAAATCACATCTCATAATTTGAAGACCTCAGTGGCGCGACGGGTGAAGGTCCGCCTGCGACGCGGTGGTAGCGATTTCGCTTCCCAAATCGGGACAAATGGTAGTACGATCTGCAGATATTTGTTCCAGGTGTTCTGGATGTTTTTATACATAAAACATCTATCTATGTCACTACATAGATTATTATATTATTATAGGTAGGTACATACACTTATGTACCTATATTAAGTGATCTAGTACCCATAAGACAAAGACTGCTTAGCTTGGGGCTAGATAATGCTGTGTGAATTGTCCGATATAGTTTATTTATTTAATTTACTTTCTTAAAATTATATAACAGTACACTTCAAACGTTTTGCAGGACAAATACTAATAAATCCCCCTGAAATAAAATAATATGGAACTTATATTTTACGATCCATACATACTTAATCTGTGGTACCCCAAAATACAAACCATAATTACCTTTGATTTTTTCACGACACAAACAGCTCATACACTTAAGGAAACTCACACATCCATTAGAGACACTCTTATATCTCTAGAATGGCGTAGCGCAGTAAAAGCATTCCCATGTATCAAAGTTACTTGTCTCTCAAACTTCAGATCAGGTGAGGCTAGTCTGGATTTATCTTGATTCGAAGTGAAGGAGCCAGTGAGAACTTATTTACTGCAGTCCGATTCATCCTGTTTGTTTTAAAGGAGACGTCGTATTGGAGGATTATGCCCACCGGTTCACCGATATTTTGGGCACTTTGTCCTTCCTATTTTTGTCTGTGTTTGGAAGGTAGAATTGTCCATAAATGTCCTTTTATTCAAATGGGAAATACCGCGCAGTTAAAGAGTCTTCACAGCAAAGTTGCTGAACCGCCGACAAGTGGCCAAAACACTGCTACGCCTATCGACGGGTTCGTGGTGTAAGGTCCTATATTATGTCTACAATTGACCCTATCTAATCCAATAAAATTATGCGTTTTTATAAATGTGTGTCAAAGAAATTTGAAGTAGGTATTTTCTAGTAATTTATCTACCACGAGAATACGACCTAGACTGATCTTGAACCCGCAACCAGCTACTGAGTTGGTACAGAACAAAAAAACTAACGCGATAAATACCCGATAAATAATCTTTAAAAACCATTGGCATTGTTTGCTAATGTGAAATGATAAGGCACATCCACTGTTCTACGAAGTGAATCTATAGAATAGGATTGAGTTGAAAACTTGATAAACGTCGCTAAGAGTTCCCATTGTTATTCAATTCTCCGATCTGGGAATAATTTCAAGAAAATTTCAATGAAAATTTATCGGGTTCTTAATTAACTTTCATAATCAGTGTTGGCCTAATTCCCGACGGATTGCTGTGCCTATTGAGTGATTATTTAGCTTGAAGTTGAGTCGTTTTGTGAGGAATGGGCTTTAATAGGCTACTTGTTTGATTTTTAATTAAAATCAAGCCTATTCAGGGAATTCATGAATTGAATTATTGTATAGATCGAGTACATAATGGATTGCGTTATAATTTGGGAATGTTCCAATGGTTTTACGAACTCATTAAAAAGTCGTGTGGGTGGTAGTTACTTCGACGTGGTTCCGCGAGAAGAAAGTGTGGTATGTTTCCAATTATTCCGATTATACCGATAACCCGATGCCAATGACAACGGATTCTAAAATGGCTTATCGAGGCATCGAAGCCGAAATTAAAATTAATGGGCCGTAGTTACTTTTCAGCGATTTCATTTTGCGACCCATTTGCTTCGAATATTGTCCGCGAAAAAACCTTTAATGATTATTACATTTTGTTTTCCTCATTCGTTTGGTAGGTTTGTTTTTAATATTCTAATCAAACGACTTCAAAAGGAAGAGCGTTGTTTTATGAAAAAAGTTTTCATGAAAAAAAATTAAAACCACCTATCTAACTTGCGGAACAATGTTCTTGAACTAACTTCTAGAGAGGTAGGTACAGTGAAGTTCTACAACCTTTTTATATTGATTAGAATTGAATCAAACGATCACATTATTCAAGAGTGAAATAAATTACAATTAAAACATATGTACAACTTAGAACTTAAGTATTTAATTTTTATATTTTTATTTTGTATTCTCTAGTATACAGACTATAATTATTATAATTACAATGAAGCCTGGCTATGGCGTATGGCTTGATTGTAATGAGTAATTTCGTTTTAACTTATTTTTTTAACAACATATTACATGAATGTGTCCATTAGCACTTTTCTTATTGTCGTTGAAGACACTTTGTTGATGAAGTGTTCTTTAAGATAGCACTTCTGCTGATACACTAATTAACTTAAAAGGTTATTTACAAATGAAACAGTTGATCTTTCTGCATGTTGTTGAATACAATCTACGTACAATCTATGTACATTTCATTATCATTCATTGTATCATTTTTTATTTTTTAAATGAAACATTGTTTGCGAAGGAGGGCGCTGACTCCGCTACACAGTTTTTTAACTTTTGCGGTAGTCAGGCCTCAATTGTTACCTATACATTAAGTTTTATGTTTCAAATAAAGAATTTTGTAATTTTTTGTATTAATCTATAGGTATCTCAATTGATCATCGACTGAAGCGTTTTCAAGTCGCTGTCGCCATAATTGCCCCACTTTATGGCAATGCTGATGCAATATGCCAAATACTCACCAGAGTGAAGCTCATTTTGCTTGCAGTGGAAGAATAGCATAGGAAACCATTTTCTGGAGTCTCCGCATTTTCTTGTAAATTTCTAACATAAAAAACAACGGTATTGCCTCACCGAGAGAGTTAATTATATCTTTGCTTGTAAGACGGATGGTACGGATGGACGGTATTTGCATAATTTGCTTAACTCTAATCAAGCTAGTGAACTGTAGCGCTTATTAGAGCTGCTTGCTTGTTTATTTGAGATGCAGACGGACTGTTTCAGCTAATTGAACTTATATTCAGAGTCTGGGGAAAGAATTCTCTAAACACTGTTTTAAACTTGCTTCAGAATTAAAATACAAAGGAGTTGCTTTTACGAAAACAATGTTTGATGGCCGAACAATGTACTCGTACTTATAGAAAGGCCATTCTGGCAAGGGGTTTAGTTGATTTTATCTCACCTGCATTACATTTAATCTATTATTAAAATAAGAAGCAGCTACGAGCGACTTTGCTTGCTTTTTCCTCCAGACTAAATGATGGTGGTAAGTTTGTCGTGTTTGTCTCTTTGTTTGTATCATCGTTGCTCTCTAACAAATAACCGATTCTTTATTTGTATATTTATTGAGGCTGTAAATAAAAACCATGAAACCGTTTTAACTGGTTCAAAGTAAAATTTACGTCAATGTTTTGAGAATTTTTTTGAAAATTTGATTCTGTACAAAAATGTTGCCTTTAAATATTTCGTGTCTAGTACGTTTTAATTTTTTTGTACAATGAGCTTGTTCTTTTAAAAAAACGTTGGCTTAAGAAAGAAAGAAAGAAAGAAAATACATTTATTTGACACTATACATAACATACTATACATTACATGGTAAGAAAATAATAAAAACAAGAAAAAAAATTACATGGAATAGATAAGACATACAAAATAGAGCAAATACGTAAAAAAAAAAATAGAGCTTAACGATAGTCCGTCTAGCGCTACGTTTTCTCCGCCGGTCTACGAAACCGTCATTATTGTTACGAGTTTATGGACTCCGCAGTAGCCGTCGACTGAATTAATTTCTAGTGTAGAAGCCAGGGAGAACCCGGGGAGTAATATTTACCAGGCTAGAATTACCTTGCTCGAATTTAGAGAACCCATACATGAGCGTACTACACGTCTACGTCTCTATTTCGCCTATCAAATCCAGAAACAAAAGAGACAAAAATACGATTAATTAATTAATGTATTAACACTTTATTGCTTCAATTTCCAACATCATCATCATCATCAGCCTATGATAGTCCACTGCTGGACATAGGCCTCACCCAATGAGCGCCATAGCGCCCTGTCTTCAGCTTGACGCATCCAGCATCTACCTGCTCTAGTCTTTCGCAGATCGTCATCCCACCTGGTCGGAGGGCGTCCTACACTACGTTTACACTTAACTTCCTTACCATACCAGCAAACAGAAAATGTTTTGATACCCCGCGAAACAGGCCTAGCCTAGTGCGGGGGTCACTGTTAACTGCAACACCTCAATCAATCAACTCTAAAATGTAAGAATATGTACATAAATTAAGTTAAGGTGTTATTATTTGTAAACTTTTGGTAAATAATTTTTTTGTATTTGTATTTTGTTTACCAAGTCGGGAAACATTATAACAAAATGAAAACACTAGAACTGCAAAAGAATAGGATAAAAATGGATGAACACACTTATCCAACGTTTAAAATAATTATCAAAAGTTCGTATTTTTTTAATGAGACTATTTATTTTCTCATTGTCATGCGTGAAATTAATTAGTCCGTCTACTGGCTGTACTTATGTCTAAAAACATAGAAATAGCTCATCACCGTCAGCCTATCCACCGCTGGACATAGGCCTCCCCTTATGAACGCCATAACGCCCTGTCTTGGTGGCTTGCCGCATCCAGCATCTTTATTTCGCAAATCAACATCCCACCTTAAGGTGTTCTACACTACGATTGTCGAGTCATCGTCTTCACTCAAGAACACGTTTCTTTCCCCAGCGGATGTCGGTTCTTCGCGAGATATATCTACTAAATTTAGTTATTTGCCTAATTGTAAAAATGGATCAAGTGATATTTTTACTGAAGACTAGTTTCTGCCCACGGCTTCGCTCGCGTTGTTTCTGTGGAAACGTTTTCAAGTTTTTATTCCTATCCCATGGTTACTGATTTATGCGATAAAAAACCTATGTTTTATTCCGGGCCTAAAACTACCTGTATGTAAAATTTCAGCCCGACTGATCCGTTAAGTAGTTTTTGCGTGAAAGAGTAACAAACATCCATACGTACAAACTTTCGCGTTTATAATATTAGTAGGATTTGTTCAGCACAGCTAAGATTATAGTGGGTCCCATGGGTCGGAGAGACCGTGTATGCTGTTCTTCAAACGAGCTACAGCTGCAAGTCAAACAATTCTGTAGATGGAATTGAGCCTTGGACACAGATGGGAGTAACTTGAACGTCTCTGCTAATACGCACCTATTTCTTTTCAGCACTATTTAGAAGATTTTTCTACTTGTCTATGACATCAAACAGAGGAAATCATAGTGCTCTTAACTTCTTAACAAATGAAAAATCATTGGTATAAATAATAATAATAAAAAATTATATAAAATTAATATCTATCTATGTAATGTATTGTATTATGTATATCAGTTATCTAGTACCCATAACAGAAGCTCTGCTTAACATGGGGCTAGATAATGCTGTGTGAATTGTCCAGCATTATTTATTTATAACAAAAAGAGTATCGAACCGCCGCGCCGCCGCCGCCGCCCGTTGTTTTACGCACGTCACGAAATTATTAATTAGCGAACAAATCTCTTGCCTTCGATTTGCGCTGCTGGAACTTTCAAAAACGACGTTGACAAGAAAAACATTATATTAGATCAATTCATAGAAACGAATTAGAACTACATATTTAGTATTTTTTTATTGAAACAATTGAACTTACAGGTTGATTCCATAAACGATTCCAAGGTAGAAAACTGCAATAGTTTTTTTTCGATTCCTCTTTAATCCCTGAAATCCATTCCAGTTTTCCCCTTCACAAAAATCCCTGCAATTTCAGAGGGAAGACTGGAATAAGCCCGAACATCAGGCTATTACAGATCTAAATTATACAAGGGAGAACCCTTAACACTTTGACTGCTGAAATCACACGGTATGTGTTTTCTACAAGAGACTAATATGCATAAATCCACACTAGCGCAGCGGCTGAGAAAATACAGATCTTTGTGACTCAGCATAGCCGTAATATTTTTCGAACGAAACGCATGTGCGGCGCAACACAACCGCTGTGTAGAGCGGCAGCACGAATTTTTTAGGTTAAAAAAAGATCGCAGTCGTCGAAAAAAAATCGCAGTCAAAGTGTTAAAAGGTTTGCTTGTCAGAGCTATTTATTTATATATTTTTTGTTTATTAAGGCACAAACAGTTTACAATATTCTTTAAGTTAACAGTAATTTAGTTTAGTATAAACCAATCAAGATGCCACTAATAGAAACATTATTTAAAAAGAAACAACAACGTTCAGACAGTTGACGTTGGCAATTTTTTCGCTATTTGTCATACAATCGCTACGGTAGACCGTATTGTAGGTAGTCTTTTTAACTTCACATTTAAATTTTTAAGTCCAAAGTTCATGAACAATATTATTTACTTCTAATTTGATAAGTTACAATCAAATAATAGAAACAAATTAGAATTAGTATTTATAATTGAAACAGCTGAGCTAACTGCAGTGTTGCAAACAATCTATAGGTAGCTCAACGTAGCCACATAAATTACCAGTCGTCGTCCCTAAGACGCTAGCTGTGCTGCCCTGCTGTAGGTTATACAATACTCACGTAATAATTCTCGATGGGAGGTACCTAGGTACCGACTTAATGACTGATATAAAGGGTGGATATAATAATAATAAATAATATATGATTAACTTGTTTATGGCAGACGTCCGCAATATCCCCTATAGCCCGATTACCCAGTCCATCCATCCATCACAATAGCCTGGTTTTATTTCTTTAATTTTTCTTTGCAATAATCTCTACACCTGGCGGATACCATCTCTGAGTGTATCATATTGTGCACCCGAGGATGATACCCGCTATGTGTAGCCTTCGCCTTTAGATTAACTTTCTCAAAGGGCCTCTGTGCTGTTGGCTTCGGCCCCACGCAAGCCTTCTTACGAACCGGGTCACTTTATGGCCCGAGATCATGGTAAATGAGAGACATAAATAATATAATAATGCTACAATTCATAAATATATATTGTATATTATCCAAAATATCTATCACCACGCGGGTGAAACCGCGGGGCGTAGCTAGTGTAAATATAAAGTTGTCTAAAATATGATACGCCATAAAATATTCCAACCAATTCTTGGTCACTTCTATAGATACCTATGCCCTCCAAAGTTATTCGGGTGACTGACCAAACCAAGTCTGTTTATTGCGAATTTCAAATTTAAATCCGGCGTTGGATGACCCGTCTGCGGTGTGACCGGTCAACTCTTAGATCTCATGCATTTGTTTATGTCAATAGCTTGGGATGGCTTTTATGTTCCTTGGTTATCGTCTGTATTGGTAATATATACCTACCTATACACAAGCTAAACTCGATGTGGAATGTTTTAAAATAAACCGCCTTTACCGAGTTAACGATTAACTTGTCGATTTCAGATTCTTATTAAAAAAATATTGCAATAATTATACCTTAGAAGTGAGTTTTAGTTTTCATTGTCTTTCCTTATTCAATAAATATTGCTTTTTATGTCTGAGAAGTGAGTTTTAATTTTCTTTGTCATGGTTTGTTTACAAACATTCCACATCGAGTTTGACTAGTTAAACTTGATGTGAAATATTTTAAAACAAACCGCCTTTTGCCGAGTCTGTTTACATAAGGTATTTGTCAATTTGAGATCCTTATTCAATGAATATTGCTTACAATTATGTCTGAGAAGTGAGTTGTTTTGTTTTAGTTTTTTTGTTGTAGTTTGTTCACAAACATTCCACATCGAGTTTGACTTTGTTTGGAGTGACTGAGATAGTCACTGCTCGTTTTCTGAGTTTGACAGCGACTGACTAGATCTGGACAATCTGGAGTTTTCCTTCTTCATAGAATTATCACAGACTGTGGAATGTGTATATATCTTTTGTTTTCAAACTATACTTGTTTACTACAAATTAAGTGCCAAAGCCGCAAAGTTATTTGACACCGGTGATTGTGATCTCACGGCGGGTTAGCTTTTTGAATCGGGGCCAAGATTCGTGTAGCCCGTGATAGATTTAAGAATTTGGGGAAGATACCTGTATAAGTATATTTTCGGTAGTAAATATCAGTGGCTGCACTAAAACGTATTTTGACTTCTGTAAGAAGAAAACGGCAGTATTGCAGCTAGATTGCCTCTTTTTCTTTCGATATTATACATATGCCTCAATTTACCTACCAAAAAAGGAGTTCGAAGATTTTGGCCTTAAGGTTAAACAAGTCACTTATGAAGATAATGACTTGTTTAACCTTAAGGTCATGCCTAACTGTATGGTCTTGTATGGCTTCCCATACAAGACCATACAGCTACTATACTGTTTGTTTTGACCATCCAATACTAAGGATAATATCAATTTATCTAGTCATTATCAATATTAAAACCGTACAGAAGTGTACATTTGAAAAATACAAGTTTCTAAACTTTCGTATTTCAACACTGATTTTAGCCCAAATTTGGGCGAAAATAAATTTTATACGGTGAAAGAAAACTCTTAAATAAAGCCCGTCCTGACATACTTTGGTAATGCAAAAGTTGAAATATATTTCTATTATTTGAAAAGGTTCGCTTAATATTTTTTCTATAATAACTCTTTTGCTCAAGATCTGTTCACATTCACACGGTCGTTTTAGGAATAAATCATTGTGCATTTCATTCTAGCGCACCCCGGATAGAAATAATGTATTGTAGCCGATGTTTATATTATGAACATTTATTTATATTTTATATTATTATGAATACCTACTCTACTGCCGTGCTTGCCGTAGGGTATTCAAGACCAAGTTCGGTCTATCGAGCCATATTAGGGTTCATGATAGAAAAAGTCCGTGATGTCATCAAAATCGGTGAGGAGGCCTATACGTTATGTATATTATAATATTTTTAGAGGTATATTTATTTATGTTTATTTCACGTTCTGCACAAAAATCCTCAAACCGGAATGAAATTCATATCATTGCTCCTCAATATTGAACTATTTTATCAACCCCTGAACAAAGCCAAAGCCAAGAAACAATCGCTCCTCAAATTGAAATGTTAATATTAGCAATCCATCAGCTTTTAAAGTTGGAAGTTTTACGCACTCAAGGGCTCTGTGTGAAATAGTAGGCAAAGTTTCCTTGTTTGGATTCGCGGATAGTCCTATCTATCAAAGATGTTGGCACAGTCTGCGGAACTTGGAAGTTTTGGGTGTAAAATTTTTCCATCTGTACCTATAGGTACAGAGAGAATCAAAGTAGGTTTACGGATACTTAGCGAAAGTTTATCCGTTTATTTATTTCCACCGTAGATACACAATGTTACACTTGATGTCGTTAAATACATTTTTTTTATTATAACACAAACTAACTTTTGACAAAGGAAACACCATAGGACATTGTGCAAAGAAAAGCAGACAGACATGCATCTTAAAGAATCAAATTGAAACTTTGATCCTGTTCTAGATTATATAGAATTTTTTGCCCTACAGTCATGGTCATTCAATCGTAATTAGTTTACTCAGCCCTAGGTCGGAGGGGTACCGAGGGTATCCGGGTTTTAAAAAAAATATCAGTACGTCTGGCCGAAGCATTGCCATACAGATGGGCAATGCAGCCGCGTCTTGGGGTCGCTTACAACTGGTATTGATATGGATCAGTTGAGCTACCTGTAGATTGTTTGCAACAGCAGTTAGCTTAATTGTTTCAATTTTAAATACTAGTTCTTTTTGTAATTTTTGATATTTCTTTATGAATAAAGACATAACAGAGGTTTACTAAAAATATCGTCTTCTAAGAAGTGGCTCCTAAGCTTGAATAAGGGGGACGTAATGTTTCATAGAATAAAATGGAGCATTCGATTGCCGACCTGCGGTGTACGTAAGTCAAGAGTAACAAAAAAGTCTCTTCTCCTAAGTATAATTTTTATAATGCTGGACAATCCACACAGCTTTATCTTGCCCCATGGTAAGCAAAACTTGTGTTATGGGTACTAGATAACTGATATACATAATACAATACATTACATAGATAGATCTTTTCAAAATACATAGAAAACGACCAGAACAACAGGAACAAATATCTGCAGATCATACACACAATTGTTCCGAGGCGGGAATCGAACCTGCAACCTCCTGCGTTGCAGGTGGAACTTCGCCCACCGCGCCACATCGGTCGTCAAACGTCGTTACTTTCTGTCATTATAGTCTCAAGCTACGGACTGTTTCGAGTAACAAGATTGTAAAAGAAAACTTATTATTTATCTTCCCTGTTAGAATGACCAGCTTCAATGCTGAGTACAGTCTCTCTTAATTTTATAACCTAACTCCTCGATTCCCGGAGACGATTTTCAGAGTTAATTCCCTAAGACTAATCCTTCTGTATCAGTTACTGTGCCAGGTGAACGAAAGTACTTAGTCATTAATCATCGCGGGAGAGAACGGGAGTTTTCTACGCACGTTTTTCATTAAATCCTCGAGGGAATTTGTAAAATCAATGGCAGCAATGGAAATAAACCGTTGAATTATAGCCGCAAGGTTCATTTTGCTGATGTTATTAAATTATTTCATGCCATGAATAATGTTTAGCATCTAATGGGTTCTTTCCATGGAGTAATAGTTCAGCACATGCACCGCCATTTTATGAATTTGCAATGACGTTGCCTAAATCAATTTCTCTCCTAGGCAGGTGTGGTTTCTTCGAAGAAATCGCTTCGAGCTATAAGACCGCCAACCATCTTATAAGTTTTGACTCATAGGATCTAGATTTGAGTTTTTATCTATCTATCTACGTAGTATATTACTTGTAGAAAAAATATAGTATAATAATAATATTTCTATATATACCTACTGTTAATATATTATTTATATACTTACAACAAAACATGACATAGATTAATATTTTTATACCAAAAAGTTTTATCAAATTAGAATTACTTCTTTGAAATGAAGAAATAATTCCTACTAATAATTCTTAATAATTCTACCACACGGTAGTTTTGATTTTGTCTTCATTTCAGTTTTTTGTCCTCTAGTATACCAGAAGTGAATGGGTGAAGAAGTGAACCAGTGATTATTTTCATCATCATCATCATCAGCGTTTAGTCCACTGCTGGACATAGGGATTTTTTTCATAATCTAATCTATTTCTGAATATTTTATAATTCACGTAATAAAACTAAAGCACGTTCAAGCATCATGAATTCATGAAACATTAATGGCTTCGGATTAAAAATGAACTTATTATTCATTAAACGATACATATTTATTGCAAAAATGTTTATTTGCAGTCGGCTAGCATACAGATGAGGGCTGACTTTCACCATTTTCAATTAAAATTCTGGTTGATGTGGCTGGGTTGAATAAATCTTGGTAGGTAATTAAAAAAAACGCGGTGCTTCAAGTTGAATGTTTACTGGGTACCTTGCGTAATTGATTTATTTAATGCTATTAAGGTCCACAATATTATAAATTAATAAATAATGCGGACAATTTACACAATATCATTTAGCATTAGCCCTTAGCAAAACTTTTCCTTTTTTTTATACTACGAGTAGATAACTGGTACACTTAATACAACATATAACATAGTATTATTCATCCGGAATTTTCTCTCAACAGAAAATTTAAATTTTTATATATTTTATTTTAGTTTATTTTTTATTTGTAATGTTAGTAAATAAATAATGCTGGACAATCCACACATCATTATCTAGCCCCATGGTAAGCAAAGCTTGTGTTATGGGTACTATATAACTGATATACATAACACAATACATTACATAGATAGATATATTTTTTTTTTTATTATACATAGAAAACGACCAGAACACCCAGAACAAATATCTGCAGATCGTACACACAATTGTTCCGAGGCGGGAATCGAACCCGCAACCTCCTGCGTCGCAGGCGGACCATCGCCCACCGCGCCACATCGCTCGTCAATTACAATCCAATAATGCTGGACAATTTACATAGTATCATCTAGCCCAAGCTAAGCAAAGCTTTTGTTTTGGGTACTAATTAACTAGTATAGGAACTTAATACAATTCATAACATAGTAGTATTCTCTCGGAATTTTCTCTAAACAGAAAAAAAAAAATCGAAATTAAAATCCGCGGGCCATGTTAGCTACACGTCCATTGTAGCCAACATGGCCCAACGTGCAGGCACTCCTTTTCTTAGTTTTGTTTAGCATTCCCAGCACACACCTACACAATAGTTCCAGCGTTAATCCGAGATTTCTACCGAGTTCTGTCTAGAATACCTAAAGTTACAACGTAAAAGGTATAGTTCGTTCAACCGTAGGTGTGTACAGTCACCGACAAAAAGCGTTGAACAGAAAAACCCAAAACAACTACACAGAGCAGCAACCGCTACACCGCACCAAAGCCGGTAGCCAGTTTACCTACAAATAGTATAAAAAACAAAAGAAGTCCAGAAACTAAAATAAGCGCTTTTATTTACGTCGTCTAAATTGTTATGAGTTAGGTATGTGGTTTTAGGGATCTTTTAAAGCCATGCGAATTCCTACCCGCGTGCGGATCTGGTCCGTGTGTGGGTCATCCAAAACTACGTGGTTTTATTGCTATGCGTGTACACGGCGTTTTGTGAGTCTTCATCAGTTCAACGCTTTTCGGCGGTGGCTGTACCCACGCTCAAGTTTCTTACGTGCTTGTATGTTTTCTTCGTATAAATGTCATAACGATAAAAAGTCGCACGTTATTATTGCTTCTCTTAAAGCGCTCTTATAGCATTTTAAGATATAAAATGTTTAGTGTCACAATTTAAAATGAAGCTTAAAGCTAACGTTCGCAATATAGATACTTACCTACTTTAGAAATTTATTTATTTACAAAATTTTGGAGAAACTTACAGCTAGGTTTACAAATGAGGTACATATATAGAACATGCCTGGAAAGACCCAGTGCATGTTTGCTGATGGCTAATTAAAAGTTTCCGCTGATAGATAATAAAAATTTTAAGTTATGAAGTTAAGTAGGTTGACGACTTGAAGATAAAATAAAAAAAAATAAAAAAAAAGGGGGGGTTGTAGGGTAAATGCCCTACAACCCCCAAGTACGCGGAGCTAGTGTGTTAAGGTCACTTGATAACTATTAAACATAATACAATTTCTAAACAGGCATATCTGTCTGCTTTTTCTAAAACACAATCCCTTATGGTGTCTCCTATATCAAAATTAATGTGTGTTTTATAATAAAATTGTTATATTATTTTTATGTACAACTGAACGACATCAAGTGTTACATGTGTACCTACGGTGGAACTGAATAAATGAAATGAAATGAAAGGCCTTTAAATTTTTCAGCCATCTTCAGAGAAAATAACTAACAAAAGCCACACGTTTATGGGTGGACCATATTTACCGGTAATTTATTAAGCTGCAAATCCTTAAAATTTCCATCGAATTCCTTCGTGACATAAACAACTACATAGGTTTTTTAAACATAACACTTCAAGAACTAAATGGCCTGAACAATGCAATAACAGTCAACTGACAAACAAACTAAATATTAATATCAGTTGTGCAGCCCACCGCCTTGGGACGGGTTCATGAATAATGCAGTCAGCTGATTGTGGCACATAGGGTCGGAGTTCTTTGAAAACATCCATCCTTGTTTGCCTCGAATACCACCTCCATAGATATCGGAATTTATAGATAAGACTGGAGATTGTATTTCCAGCTCTTTCTTCACTTGTTGCTACAACAAGTGAAGAAAGAGCTGGAAATACAATGCGATGCAAAATCTTTTGCTCATCTCTACTATTGTGATAATATAATGCTGGACAATACACACAGCATTATCTAATCCCTAGCTAAGCAGATCTTGTGTTGTGCGTACTAGACGACTATACTTAATTGAATACATCACTCTAATAGGCATTTTTATTATAAATAGCAAAATACCTAGAACGCCCATGACAAATATTTGCAGGTAGTACAAATATTTGTTTTAATGTGGGAATCGAACCTCCTGCGGCGCAGATCGACCTTTGCCCGCCAGTTATTTGGCCGTGGTGGTCACGACGAAAGAATCCTACCTCCTCCAATCATTGGATGTTGTAAGAGAATCTACCTAAGGGAATCTACCAGGGGATAGTCAACAGCTTCCTTCCAAAGATGGTGGTTATGGCTGAACCTTCTATGTTTAGAGGAGTACATTTAGAATAATTATGAGGTCTTGTGTATGTTGTTATAAACCAACTGACAAAAGAACTCATTATCTTAAAAACAAATTGGTACGTTTTCTCGGAAAAATGTGATTCTGCTTTCATTCCGCCATATTGCATAAAGCTATCCAGCTATTGTTAAGATTTCATTGTTTTAAAATGGCCCGTGAGGACTGCGCGTTGAGTCTATTCAGACTCATCTGATAGCGACCTGAAAGCTATCAAATGAGTATGAATGGCACCCGTTAGTCTTTGGCATAGTCAAAGTAGTAGTACCTAGTCAATGATAGCATACTAAGCTTTTTTGGCCATGTTGATTATAAAAACTCTAATGCCACAAATGCACAATAGGTATGCACATCTATCCCAGACTATCACATGCTAAGAGATTATTGAAAAATAAACGATTTCAAACAAATTAAATTCGGTAATATTACTTTGTGTAAGTGCGCGTAAGAAGAGTGATTTTCGTACGATTTCAAACAAATTATATACATACATACATTACATTACATTATTATACTTATTTGATTATTTCGGCTCCCCGGCGTTTTCGACTTATGCACTCGTCCGACTCGGCGTGTAAGAAGAGTGATTTTTCGTACGATTTCAAAGAAATTATATACATTACATTACATATTACTTATTTGATTCTTTCCGCTCCCCGGTGCTTTCGACTTATGCACTCGCCCGACTCGGCGTGTAAGAAGAGTGATTTTTCGTACGATTTCAAACAAATTATATACATTACATTACATATTACTTATTTGATTCTTTCCGCTCCCCGGTGCTTTCGACTTATGCACTCGCCCGACTCGGCATGTAAGAAGAGTGATTTTTCGTACGATTTCAAACAAATTATATACATTACATTACATATTACTTATTTGATTCTTTCCGCTCCGCGGTGCTTTCGACTTATGCACTTTTATGTACGCTTAGCTTTATATTAAAAATAAAGAGTTCTTTATCTTACAAAGTCAGACGAAACATTGTTATTCCTATCATCAAAACAATAAATATATTTATGCAAAAGCAACGACACCAATGCATCCCAACGCGGGCGCAACTTGAATACCAATCTCTCATTTTGTTGCTACAAATCGTTCGCGATACATAAATCATGGGATAGCACAAAAACTGTAAAGCGTTATTAGTAAAAATGATAGTCTGGTATTAATAGGGACTAACCAAACCTGGTTGTGATACCCACCTACTAATTGACCGGCTTATGTGGAAATGTAAGACCATCTTAGTACCGGTGTCAAATAAAATCAATAGGTATAAGTTTAATATAGAGGTAGTAGGTTACTGTATCACTACATAGTATATAACAAAGTCGCTTCCCGCTGTCTGTCTGTCCCTATGTATGCTTAGATCTTTAAAACTGAGCAACGGATTTTGATGCGGTTTTTTTAATAGATAGAGTGATTCATTGGGAAGAACCATTTGACACATAGATTTCTACGGCGAAGCCGCGGGGCGCAGCTAGTTACTAATAATTACACCTAGTTAAATTCTCCATTATTGTTTCGTAAGATTTTTGAATAAAGGCTATTAATGTCTCTCATTTACCATGATCACGGGCCATAAAGTGACCCGGTCGGTCCTTTGGAAGGCTTGCGTGGGGCCGAAGCCAACAGCAAAGAGGCCCTTTGAGAAGTTAATCTAAAGGTGATGGCTACACATAGAGGGTATCATCCTCGGGTGCACAATATGATACACCCAAAGATGGTATCCACTAGGAGTAGAGATTATTGCAAAGAAAAATGAAAGAAATAAAACCAGGCTATTGTGATGGATGGATGGACTGGGTAATCGGGCTATCTATAGGGGAGATTGCGGACGTCTGCCATAAACAAGTCAATCATAATGTTAAGAGTGGCAGGCGGTGGCTTGCCGAATGCTGGATGGGTTCCTTAAAAAGCCGGAGTAAATTACCGGAGAGGAACAACATCGGCGCAAACGACTGAGCTTAGGGGTGTCTATTATTATTACTCAATAATCGGAATGAACGGATCAGAATCTCGGTTTTAATGAGTTTTATATGTTTTAACCCTTAAGGTAGCAGAGCATTTTTTCTAAAGTTTTGAAAGTTCTAAAGTTTTGAAGCTTTTCACTAAACTGTCAATGTCACCGTCGTCACTTTGATTTGTTTCTAAGCAGGAAGATGCGTTCGGTAACTAGTTTTGATAAAAAGAAACGTTGTATCTAACCGAGATTGGATGTGAGATTTTTTTTAATGTAATGTATAGTATAGTCAACAAAACTACCTTAAGGGTTAAAGTAATTTATTCATCTATATCACTCATAAACTGTCGACGTTTTATAAATTTATGTCGGGTACTACTACTAGTATATTTGTATACTACTACAAATTTCATACCCAGTTCAGAGAAGCTACAAAAATATTATTTAGTAAGTTAGAAAATAATAAAATACAGAGGCACTTTTTAGCTCCGGTAAAAGACGTGCAAAGACACGGGCAGTAGTTAGTTCTAACATAACTAAACTCAGATTAAATTTTATACTAATAACGCGATAAGGGTGGTGGGGGGTCAACTCTACGTGACTAATTCACTAACATGGAAAAGCTTTTACTAAACAACTTGTGGGTATAAGTTTTACCATTGGATATTTATGTAAGGAAATTCGATAAAGATGTTATGAGCAAGTATTTCGTAAGTACTCACGCCTAAGTTACATAATCACACTTATAATAAATGCAATGAAACGACCGATGTGGCGCGGTGGGCGAAGGTCCGCCTGCGACGCAGGAGGTTGCGGGTTCGATTCCCGCCTCGGAACAAATGTGTGTACGATCTGCAGATATTTGTTTCGGGTGTTCTGGTCGTTTTCTATGTATAATTAAAAAAAACTATCTATGTAATGTATTGTATTATGTATATCAGTTATCTACTACCCATAACACAAGCTCTGCTTACCATGGGGCTAGATAATGCTGTGTGTATTATTATTATTATTAATGAAAATTTGGATGTTGAGGTGGATGGATGGATTCCTTCTGACGCATAATGACCAACACGCTTTTTGACTAATTTTAAATTAGCATCTTGACATTTACGCAATATGTGCAATACGCATTTTGACATACACGCAAAAGTATGTTTGTTATTTCTTTACGCCAAAACTACTCAACGGATCGGTAAAATTTTGGGATAGGCAACTATTTTAATCTTTAGTTATAGGCCTGTATTAAAATATAGGCTTTTTATACCGTACATTAGTTTCCGTGGGATATTAATACCTTTTACGCGTTTCCATAGAAACAAAGCGTGGGAAGCCGCGGGCGGAAACTAGTAGGTACAATCTATATATATATATAAAAAAGAACCCCTATTGCTTCTGGTATTGCCTGAAACCGGCTTTACCGATTTTTTTAATATGTTTTCTAAGACATCGAGGAAGGTTCTTCCATTAAAAAAAAATGCGCAGAAATTTCCACGCGAACAAAGTCGTGGGGCGCAGCTAGTATATAATAAAAGTAATTCGGGGAACTCAGAGTAAATTATGTATTCAATGTTATCTCTCAAACTTTGGAAATAAACTTTGAACTCGAATGTCGAATAAATATTTTTCTAAAATTACGAATTTTGAGGGATTTCCAACCAAAAATAAATCGCATTATCTTCTCTCAACGATTCGTTCCTTTTGGCAGAATTTTTAAAAGAATTTAGAAGAATGAAGAATGTAGCATTTTTTAAAAACTGGCAACAAACTCTAACTTTATATCAACGAATGGGATGTACCAACGCCAACCAATCATCAATTTAGGGGACACACGAACGCTTTTAGGTAATAAAGAATGAAATTTTAGGTTTTAGAGTTTCCTCGCTGAATTTTAGAAATCCTCGTTCACCTCAACTTGTTCAACAGCATCATATATGATTTTGTACGAAAGAATCGATAATATTTTATTAGGTTATAAAGTTTTTTCAAAGAAACTTTTGAAACTATCATGGTTATTAATACTAAAGTCATTTAAAACGGGATATTTACCATGATTTGATTTTTGAGTTATCCAATATTTCGGCACTGTTGCCTGCGCCATGATCACGGAATAACTGAAGGCACTGCGACTGCGAGTAAGTTTTTATGGGCAGACATACCGATCTACCCTCATTTTTTTTCTTTTGCTACGAACATTACCACTACCAAAAAAAAAAAAATGTAAATATCCCGTTTTAAATGACTTTAGTTTTTTCAAAGAACCTGATGACATTATTTAGAACTAGGTACCTACATTATGGTTATTAACACTTAAGTAATTTCACCATCAGGCCAAAAAAAATGGACGAAAGATGTGATGGAATTCTATCCTAGGAAAGGAAAAAAAGAAAGGGACGCCCAATCAAGAGATGGGAAGATGACCTACCAAAAAGATGGAGAAGACTAGCTCGTGACAGAGATGCGTGGAAGAAACTAGGGGAGGTCTAAGTCGAAGGACAACCTGATCAATAGACTGGTTGCTGAAGAAATTTAGTTAGTTAGATATTAAGTGATAGCATCAATAAGATACTTACTTTTAATGCTACTTTATTTATAATTATCATACACTTGTACTTTGGTCAGCGAATAAAGGCAATTTTTATTTATTTTATAATTATAATGAGCTTGTACATGTTGCCACCGAATTGTCGTCCGCGACTAGTAATTAAGGTCTTTGGGTGAAAAACAGCGCTGAATATAATAATGTTCAGCATACGCTGAGCCAACCCCTATTTCGGCGCAGGGTCATGGAGTTAGTCTTATTTTATTCTTAACTAGCTGCTCCCCGCGGCTTCGCCCCCGTGGAAATCTATGTGTCAAATGATAAAAAGTGTCCTATGATATAGAGTCCTGTTAGACTCCTGGTTCTAAGCTACCTCCCCACCAATTTTCAGCCAAATCGGTTCAGCCGTTCTCGAGTTATAAGTGTTGTAACAAACACGACTTTCTTTTATATATATAGATATCACCTATTTGTGTCACTTGATAAACTACTTTATTTGCCGTTTGTTATTCTATGTCTGTATTTTGTACCTGTGTCTAAATAAATGTTTTTTCTATTCTATTCCATTCTATTCTATTCTACATGTCTACTGCTGAACAAAGGCCTTCCCTAAACTATATAATGTATAACGTAGGTATATAATAGTTTACGGATAGCGGTTATAGACAATAGCGGTCCTGAGCCTTTAGTAATTTACAACGGGATATTTACCATGGTATGGGTTTTGACCTACATATATAATATTAGAATATTGGATGACTTCAGTTATTCTGAGATCATAGCGCATGAAACTGTGCCGAAATATTGAAGCTCAAACTCTATGTGCGTTCATACATTTACATGGATAGGTACACAAAAAAAGAGTATATTTAATAGTGAATGGTTCATACCTAATACTTTGTTTTCGTTATTATACACATTTATCCGGGTAAAAAATTGTTAAATGCGTACCGAAAAACTTTTTAAATCGTTAACCAACTTAACCCGTAAACTGTCTATTAATTGTAGAAGTAAATTGCATTTTACAAAAAATCCTTTGACCAATCAAACGTATAGACGAATATATCAAAACAATAGCTCAGGATTAGATAGGTAATTAATTTAGGGGAGTGATTGATGAGCAGGCCTGATGACGCGATGTAGGCAGGTATTCATCAGGGAATCGCATTAGGTACAGCCACAGTGCATGTGCAACAGCTGGAACACTTAATTAACTTAATTTGGTCAATTAGACCAGACTAGCGACTAGCCGCAATTAACCACAGTTGTAAACGTTACCATAATTATTTACGGATGTTAACGGGTTAACTACGAACTTTTCCGTGGAACATAAGTGGGCACGTGGGGAGCATTTTGCCGCCCATATTAAATTAAGTATTATCCAAACATATCGTTAAAAATGTTTTTTATTTAATTTCGTTAATAATAAACTAATTTTATATTTTAGGGGATTAGAATTAAAGTTAAGCTTATAAAAATTAAACGATTTCTTTTTAATAGGTTATTAATATATATTTAGGATCAACTTTTTCAAATGCTACAATAGAAAACTTGTTCCTATAAAGTTAAAATATAATTAAATAATTTTATCGTCTTCGCTAGTATATTTTTCAGCAAAACAGCCTTGGCACATGTTCACACAGTGGTCTTGGCACAGTAACTTTAAGCATTATATTACACCCTTTCTTGGTACCCGGTGGCAACAACCCTCTCTTCCCGTGGCCGTTATTGCACTCAACGGGCTCAGCTACTGGAATCAATATAAATTCTTTATTTTCAGACAACAAAGGCCCATAAAAAACACATACACAAAATTACAAAAAATAAAATACAATTACAACGAAGAAATAAAACCAAAATAACTAAATCTAGAGTATAAGTAATTTCACCCAGTGGTGTCGTATTGGACAATCATAATTTTTCGATATTACTTTCAGGATGCTGTTGTTACTACCTGTCACTCTACTCATCAGAGATGCCACTCGCTTTCGTATAAATGCCGAGAAGCCATGCTTGACCTTGACACATGAATAGTTGTCAAAATGCAGCAAAACTTACATAGCGCGTACACCCTAGTGTACGCGCTATCTAAGTTTTGCTGCAGGCAATAAATATCTTTATATTCTATTCCATTCTCTCCCTGTTTTTCAAATCTAATAGGTAAAATTAAACAGCTGATGGTTCAGCTGTTTAATTTTACCTGTGCCCGGTGTGTATCCATTACCAATTTCAATGTTTGGTTTATGCAATACATCAAATTTTGTATTTACCGTATCGCTCTCATTTGGGTGTCGGACCGATATAATTACGTTGACAATTGGTTCAGCCATATTTGCGATAGGTATATACTCATACCCTGGTTGTTTCTGTTAGTATAGTTATTTTATTTTCACGTATGTACCGATTTTTATGGATGACTTGATCTTTACCGGTACATAAAAAGTCATTATTAACATCGACGGATCAAGTCGCCGGTCTATTTTGATTGAGCTTAGTAACTGGCAACACTGAAATAAAAAAAAAATGTGAATTCGAAATGTGATGTTAAATTTTGTTAAAACGAATACAATTGATAAATAATAAAGTATGTCGTTGCCATAGACAACTTTGTTGGGTTGCCAACACTTTATTTATATGGTTCACCAATGGTAATATACACACAGTCCTTACATCTATATATATCTTATAAAAAAATCCAACATGTGAGAAAAGTTGAGTTATAGAATACAGTTTTTTTTTAATAGACTGAATTATTGATATGTGCACTCTTAGAGGTAAACACCACTTGCATAATAATATTTATGGTCTACAACTAAAACACTTAGGATCACTATCCCGAGACGATATCGTACAGACCAACGTGAAAGCACTCGGTGTCCTCGGATTTGTACTTACATAAACCAGTAATTTTCAAGAAATAGTCTTGAGTGGCTCACGTTTGTCCAATAAACATCTCTTAAGTGCACAGCCAGCGCTGCTAATGTCTCTACCCTGGATAAGACAGTGTTGATAAAACTGGGCCCGTTCTTTGCTGACGTAGGTAATTAAAATTTTGTTCGCTACTAAATAAATATTTTTAAACTGACGCGATCTGAACACATAGGTAATAATAATAATACAACAATAAGTATTACTACAACGACTATTTATCGTGTATCATCATCATCAACCTATAGTCGTCCACAGCTGGACATATGCCTCCACTAATGAGCGCCATTGCGCCCGTCTTCAGCTTGCCGCATCCAAGCCTGCAGTCCTTCGCAGTTCGTCATCCCACCTAGCTGGAGGGCGTCCTACATAACGTTTGCCGAATCGCTGTCTGCACTTAAGAACACCTATTTTTTTATTAGGGAATAATAGGTATTGTGTGTAATACATGTTTCTGATTCGTATTCGTAAGTTCAAAACGTCCTATAATTATGTGACTTAATTGTAGGTTAACGCCTCAGCAGCAACTTCAATTTTAATTTCTGAGTAGGCCCCCAGATCATGAGATCTAGAGTCTATTAAATATATTGTGAACATGGTTAACAGACCTCATTTGACGACCATCATATTACATTCGACGCTATTTTGAAGAGACGAGCTGGTGGCGGACACTTGGTGAATTAACCGTTTCACTAATACGTTAATTATTGCTGACTAGTTATTGTTCGCACGTGACTTCTGTTGGATTGGAGTTAGGTTAAGATTCCCTAAGTTAGAGGTAGATTGATCAGAGAACACGATTTTTACAAACCAAATACAGTAAGTTCATCATCACTCATCAGCCTATGTTAGTCCACTGCTGGACATAGGCCTCCCCTAATGAGCGCCATAGCGCCTGTCTTCAGCTTGACGCATCCGGCATCTACCTGCAGTCCTTCGCGGGTCGTCATACCTGGCCGGAGGACGTCCTACACTACGTTTTCCGAGTCGCGGTCTCCACTCTAGAATACGTTTACCCCACCGGTTGTCGGTTCTTCGCGAGATATGGCCGGCCCACTGCCACTTCAGCTTGCTAATTCTTAGAGCTATTTCAATAACTTTGGTTCTCTGTCAGATGTATTCATTACGAATCCTATCCTTCAGAGAAACCCCGAGCATAGCTCATATATACACTAGTTACTTATGATTAAAAACATCATCATCAATTCATGCATGTTAAAATTATTGTAAAAAAAATATCTATAATATTAGTAGGTAGATGCTATTAATCTGTACAGAATTAATAGCATCTACCTACCATACCTTACCTACCGAAACCTTGATTGATGCTTCATGTGAAAGTCAGTTGACATAAAAGCTTGGTCAATGTAGCGGTTATCCACTATTCAAATGATAGCCAATCCAAATTATATCCGTATTCATTATATTGCGAATACGAGTAATTTAGATAGCAATTAATGATATTCCGCGTTAATCTAGCCGATATCAATGTAAAGCTATCATATAACATAATAATTTATAGAACACATATATAGAATTTGTCCGTATTGGATAATAATGGTATTTATGTGGAAATTATCATAATTCAAAATATTCGTAAACAGGACTTGGATCAGTAGTATATTAAGCACTATTCAATTACCTAATTATTTTAAAACGGCTAAAATAGCTGGTTTAGTATATTAAAAATACATTATTTATTTATAAGTGTTAAATATATTCATTTATATTATATGTTTTTACTGTATAAAGTTATTCAGTTATCTAGTACTACTCATAACACAAGCTCTAGATGATATGTGGATTGCCATTTTCAAAATAAGACCACCGAAAGAACGGATCGCCTGTCCTTCATTTTGTGCGATCCGATGGACGTCATCTGGTAATTTTGAGAGCTACTTTGAAAATACCGTTCGTATTTTCAAAGTAGCTCTACGGATAGCGGGACGCACGACGACGAGGTTGAAACCTTAAAACTTAAAAAAAATTAAAATCGCATGCATTATTTGGAGTTTATTCCGTCTACATGGCGATTCTGCATCAGGCTTTGATTCAATTTAATGAATTACAATTTTACCTATTTATGTACCTAAGTTATTAAAATCTATGACATGATCTATAATGGTATTCATAGGTGAAAGTCTATTTGAATACCTACATAACAAACATTCAATTTTCCGATATCAATTTATCCCAATACAAAACGCCCGTGTTTTTAATTAACTTTGCAAATTTATAAAACAATGCATGCATCATAGCCGAACGCACCGCTAAATCTGAATTCGGTTTACGAGTACCTACGTTGTTATGCATGGTATTTATAATATGAATAGGGGTAGTGCGGTGTCGGCGTAGAATGTTTACCACCCTATACTAACACTTGACTTGACTTCTTTGATTTGGACATATCCTAACACTTTGTTGGTCCACGACGCACATGTTTTCATCTGCGAGTGCGGGCATCGGCGAGCCTCTGTAGGTCGCATCGCCGAAGCTAGGCATTAAATGCGCTAACGCTAGCCGTGGGAAGGTGTTATAAGACCTGAGAGAGGAAAATATGTAACGAAGCCGCCTATCAGCGTCCTCTATCATTAAATTTAAAATCTTAAAAACCCCCGACACGCCATTTTTCGGCGGCAGCCATTATGGACAGATTCTCATCAAACATAGCTAAGAACACTCCCTACCAATTCACCTTTCAAATAAAAAAACTAAATCAAAATCGGTCCCTTCATTCGGGATGCCAAAGACGTCTTTCTCTTACAACTAAGTGTGTGTGTGTCGACACACAGACACGTCAAACTTATAACAACCCGTCGTTTTTGCTTTAGGGTTAAAAAGAACATTAAATCCATACTTACGTATAATTTTACTCAATTACCATGTCTCTGCCCATCACAAGTCAACCAACCTTGACACCTAAGTTTACTGAATTTACCATATTGGGTCCAGCCAAAGGACTAGTCCCTTATTTAATTCTGTCCAAGGCGCCGGACACTGGACCACTAATTAATTTACGTTCCAAGTTCTAGCAAACACTGATGAGATTGCTGTGGTGTTCAGTCTAGTCTAGCTTTATTGCTTGACTATGATAAGTTGACTCGCATAAGATGAGAAGTAATAGGGTTAAAGTTAAAACGTAATAAAATTTGGGAATTCATTTTCTTTTGAAATTTTCCGCGCCGATATGACAAGCGGAAGAACGTCAAAAAAGCTGACGTTTCATAGCTTGTCTCAAATTCCGGGATTGCCTCAAGTCAATTACTAAATCCCGGGATTGGTAATAAGGATCGGGATTAGATCCTCTTTTCAGGAGTCATCTGAGTCCAAATTTGATCGGGAAAGATGTAGTCAATGGAGGAAAAATTCAAATGTTGGGCTAGAAAGACGAATGGAATACGGGCTTGTCCGGAGCCGTTTTTTATTTTTGCGGGTACGGTTGCTTATGGTTCGTACCTAACTGCACAAGTTCGAGAAAGAATACGGCCGAAAGACGCATGAAATTATGATGAATGGAAACTTTCAAAGCAATTTTTTTTCATACTTCTGTGTTTATTCCGACATTACCAGAGGATGTGGTTTAATATTTTCCACTTTATCTACTTAGTTTTATAATATGTTAGTTTACAAAAAATATCAATAATTCTGTAACTGTGTTTAGTTCCCAGTTCTAGAAAAAAAAACGTAATACCGTCATCACCAACAATTAGTAAACAAACCAACAAATTCCATCTAACAACTGTGTTAAAAAAAACGTAAAAAAACACTCGACTCTGTACACATCGGTACGGTAACTTCGTGTGAAAATGAACATTAAAACTCCAACAGTGTTAAATTTTCATAGGAAACTAACTGAAGTGACAATTCTATTAGCACAGGTAAACTGAGTTGCAATTTTGAACTTTACTGGAATGTTGTAAAGTGCAAATAAGAATGGCTAACCGGTATTTGTTTATCTCTGCAGAGTTTGTTACGCGAATTAGGATGGTAGAACAGTTTGCGAATCGATAATTGCATCTTTGAATAATGAATACAAACTGTTTTGTTTATGGAATGTAAGTACCTAACAGTTTTTTTCATATTGTTTTTATTCAGATTATTATTTTGGTGAAACCTAAATTACATTTTAACGTGTACACTAGCTTATAAGTTCATGCTGTAATACCTGATGTTATAATAAATAAATTTTAAATTGAATTGAATTGAATCCAAAAAGTATAATCTGGCCCCAAGCTAAGCAGAGCTTGTGTTATGGGTACTATGTCTGAGATACGTAATAGAATACATTAGATAGATAATGTTTATTATACATCGAATGCGAAAGACTGCAGGTAGATGCTGGATGCGGCAAGTTGAAGACAGGGCGCTATGGCGCTCAATGGGGAGGCCTATGTCCAGCAGTAGACTGCTATAGGCTGATGATGATGATTATACATCGAAAACACTGGAACACTCGAAGTAAATACTTGCAGATCGTACAAACATTTGTCTTAAGGCGGGAATCGAACATCGCTCGCATTCCCAGCGCGGGGATTAAGGGTCCTCCATGAGATAAAAACCAATAAAGCGCTTATCAAGGGGAGGCCTGCGTCCAGCAGTGGACTATCATAGGCTGGTGAGGGTGAGGTGAGGTCTGAATATCAAATGACCGCTCTCCACACAGACAGATGATATCAAAAATACTGATTACTATGTACCTAATCATGAAGAGACTGGCGTAGGCGCGTAATAGCGAGTAATTCTTTATCTTGTTAGATTCAAAATATATAGTAAAAAGATTTTTATTTTGTCAGAACAGAGACTCTTATAAATTAAACTTAGATTAACAGAAGACAGAAACTGACAAAATCGGTCTCCACTCAGCATGTGCTATGGTAGAGCAGATCGTACCATAGCGCTGGTCTTCCGTGGAGACCGTGGTGCGCAAGGTGGCCTAATACAATAAGGAACAAAACTAAAATGTAAATAAATTAACAACAATTAAATGTAAACAATATTATTATTAACATAAAAGTGTTTTGTAAAATACACTTATAAAAATGTTATAAGTGCTTACTACTAAAGTCATTTAAAACGGGATATTTACCATGATTTGATAATTGAGTTATCCAATATTTCGGCACAGTTTCAGGCGCCATGATCACGGAATAACTGAAGTCACTAGCGAGTAAGTTTTTATGGGCAGACATAACGATCTACCCTCATTTTTTGTCTTTTGCTACGAACGTTACCACTACCACTACCAAGTGCTTACTAACATAAAAATGTTTTCCTTGAAAATCTCAATCTTTATTTCAAAGTGGGTGCTTACGTAATACCTCAGACGCGGTGCCCAAACTCAATATAATGGAGTAAGGGAAGGAAGTCGTAAAAGAAAACTGCGTCGATGCTGAATTTTGAGGTACACTGAGGTTATCGTGAGGTTTTTATGTGAGCTATTCAATGGCCCACCTGCCTGTTTGGTCAACCATAGCAGATTTAATGTACCTAGAACCTAGTTCGTTCCTGCAACTTCGCTTGAGTTCAGCATGTTATTATATAGGATAGGGTGGTTTTTGAGATGGGTGACTCAATCCGTTAGATAAATAATGTAGTAATTTTTCTCATAAAACTTATTTTTTTAAACGTTTACTTTGCAGGAAATCGCGCCTTGATTTATAAAAAATATGAGGTCAAGAAGATATGACGTAAGAAGCGGTGAAAATAGCCTGCCATCGCTGCGTGTAAGTATTCGGAATGCCGGCATGTGGTGAAAATAAATTTTATAAAAAAAAAGGAATTCTAATGATTCATCCCACTTGGTGCGAAGAATTTATTCGACTTACACCGAACTCTAAAATTCGAACCATTCGGGTTTCGGCTCACTCATCGCGTTGGACACGGAAAAGTCACACAATCTTGTCCTTCCAGTTATTTTCTAAATAACCACTACCTTACGACCACTTCTAGGGCGCGGTGGGCGAAGGTCCGCCTGCGACGCAGGAGGTCGTGGGTTCGATTCCCGCCCCAATGTTTGTATGATCTACAGATATTTGTCGGGTGTTCTGGTCGGTTTCTATGTATAATAAAATATATTATATATCTATGTAATGTATTGTATTATATTATATCAGTCATCTAGCACTCGTAACACAATCTCTACTTAGCTTGGGGCTTAATAATGATGTGTGAATTGTCCAGCATTATTTATTTAATTTTTCCTACTTTTGTTAACTAGACTTTGATTACACCTAAAGAAAATTGTGCCACCACATCACAGTTAAAGTTCCAGAATCAAGAAATAGAGCCTCATTTGTGACGCTGACTGCACTGGAACGAAGCCAGAACGAAAACTACTTTAAAAACTGGGGCTACCTGCTACTCATGAATACCGGCCTATATAAGGGGTGGGAGAAATAGAAATATGCTTTTTGTTGGTAAGGGCCTAGAGCGAGATAAAAATGCACAATAGCACAAAATCAACAGTACTTACAGATAACTCAAGGTTATTTTTTGTTAGCTGACATGACAATTTGCCGCGGGCGACTTTTACACATTATAACAACCTTCAACTTTTTGTTGAGCCACTCATCGATCAGAAATGTTGAAGCTTACGTTAGTTAACTTGAATTGTGGCTGTGAATATACTCGAGTCTAGCAAGAGCATGGCGTAGGTACATTCAAGCTCTCAAGCCGTTCAAGCTCGTGAGTTTCTCATAAGTTTCTTATAAATTTTATAGGGCATACAATATTAAAGACACTCGTAACTACTGTATCCTGTGATTTCAGTAACCATGTCACGATTATATTATTATTAAGAAACTCAGAGCAATAAAATAGTATAGAAAGCATTTTTTATCCGTCTTCGTAACTATAAGGAGATTCTATGTTCGGCTGTATGTATAGTGTTCTTTGTGTTTTTTCACCAATTTTGCCGTCAATTGTAGGTCGATTTAAACATAATGTCGGTTATGTTTATAGAATGATCTCGGGGTGGTCCCAAGAAAACATTTCTAGGGATTACTGTTTGTCCTGAAAAACTTAAACAGTGTACTTAATTTATTATTTTATTTTTCGTTTATTAAGGCACAAACAGTTTATAATATTCAAAATGCCACTAATAGAAACATTATAAAAAACGCAACAACGTTACAGACGCTAATTTGTAAATACGTTGATATGTTTTTTTTTAATAGTTCGAGGTCAGTTTTTATTATTTAACAATTACTTATTCCTTGATCTATTAAACTTATAGACGAGTTAATATTATTAAACTCCTTATTAAATTCCCTAACGTATTGCATGATGATATGAAATTATACTCAGGACAAAAACATATTTCGAAACAGCGCGGCCATGCCTGCCAAAATAGCTCTTATGATAATCTACTTTCCATGTTTTAAAGCCGAAACTCGCAAGCGTTCAACTCAGCATGGCATATTCGCAATTAGGCGGCGTTTTGTTTATTGTTCTTTTCCGTGTAATATTTCGTGTAAGCGTTTAATAAAACATGTTCAAAGGCACCTACTGTTTTTGCTGACATGCTTTTATGTTATAAATAGGCAATGAAAATCCTTATCTTTGTATACTACGCACCTTTCATTTCCTATGACATACTTACCCACTGACTGAAATAGATAAGTTGTTTTTTAACGATATGCACAATAATTTGTAACATATGTATGTAGTATTAATTTGCGTTGTTTTAAGTTTATTGTTTATGGTAGTTTTAAGGTAAATAAAAATATTTTCTTTTTTTCTTTTATATGTAGGTAGGTTGACTAGACAGATAGGTAGTACTCATAACAAAAACCAGATAAATAATTCATAAAGCACAGACGTGTTCTTGAGTGGAGACCGCGCGACAAACGTGGTGTAGGATGACCTCCAGCCAGGTGGGGTGACGACCTGCGAAAGACCGCAGGCAGATGTTGGATGCGTCAAGATGAAGATAGGGCGCTTTTACGCTCATAAGAGGAGGCCTTTGTCCAGCAGGTCCAGTGGATTAACATAGGCTGATGATCACGAGGAAAGCACAGAACCTAGTAACCAAGTTAAGGTAATAACTAGAACTAGTTTCCCCTCTCTAAGGACAGAATAGATTGACACACGTAAGTGTGAATGGAAATAACTACAAAAACAAAAATGGACCGTAAAATGGCAAAAATAGGTGAGATAATCGTAAAAGTCGCGTATTATTGGGGAGGCCTGGGTAAGGCAGACCAATATTGAGAGGTGGGCCGAGAAATAAATGTTACAGAGAAAATCAGTACATTCGTATTCAAATGATTATTGTTCAGACCACGATTACATTTATTTGGGTTCCTTGGGAGTGTTGGTTTGTTTGTACTGTGTTCAATTTTGCATAATAAGGAGTTTGGACTTAGCTTTTTTCAGCCTTCTCATGGAATAACTGCCTTATGCTATATACGATATTCTTAAAAATAAAGGAATTTCCTTAGTAAGTGAGTGTGTCTGTCCCGTAACCAGTACCAAATATTATTTGTCCGTTCTTTGAAAAACTTCAAAGTCACAATGCGTGGCAGTTCTAAGAAGTTATCACTTCAAAACACGAGCTTATAAAAAAACAACAAACACAATATCGATTGCAAATCTGGCGTAATTTGAAAGCCAACATTACTTAATGTACTAACCTAATTTAATAATTCCATAAAAACAATTTCAATAAAAGCAAAACAAAGAGAAACATTTTTAATTAAAAGAGTTAAAAACTTCAATGTTAGCCTCATATTTTCTAAAACTCGTGATTCTTTTTATACCATGTCTGGTATGCATTGTTTTGATTGTTTGCTTCGGAGCAATATGGAATCATCATCATCATCATCATCATCAGCCTATAGCAGTCCACTGCTGGACATAGGCCTCCCCCAATGAGCGCCATAGCGCCCTGTCTTCAGCTTGCCGCATCCAGCATCTACCTGCAGTCTTTCGCAGGTCGTCATCCCACCTGGTCGGAGGGCGTCCTACACTACGTTTGCCGAGTCGTGGTCTCCACTCAAGAACACGTTTGCCCCATCGGCCGTCGGTTCTTCGCGAGATATGGCCGGCCCACTGCCACTTCAGCTTGCTATGGAATGACAGCTGTCATTGTCAGCATATATGCAGTTTAACACGTTTAACATTCATTTTAAAAGTGGCGTTTGTCTGAAGTTTTGTCTATTTGACTATTTATGCACACATAACCTAATTACTCTAATCGTAAGCCTCACAGGGTCTTGTTATCATAGTGGTTTGGGCAGACTATGAGCGCCTTTCTACTTCTGAGTGATAAGGCATTTATGCTAAGCAGAGACCTTTTGTTGCTGTAACAAAGCAGTCTCTCTTTTTTGAAAATATTTGGTGCAATTATTTTTCTCGTTATTAGTTAGGGTATTTTTGTTTTTTGTTATGTTATTTTTTATACTACAGCAGCAAATAAATAAATGTCTGTCTATGTCCATTTATTTTCTTTTTAGATTATGACTAGAGACTATGGGTAGAGCTGTCAAGTAGGCGAACAGTCAAGTTATACAGATTTTGGAGTTGCCTTAACTCCAAAATCATGTTAAAAAGTGTTCAGCTACTAAGTGCTTAACCAATTATTTTTAACTTTTTAAATCTTACATCTAAATTATATTTCCCAATCTCAAACCTTTACAACTATGTACGTAGCATACCTTCTGTACAATTTACTTTAACAAAAGCCTTTCGCAAACGTTTTATTCAAACACGATTAACACACTAGTTTGTTTAGGCGACCACGTACAAATTCTTATACTGTGTTACACAAAGCAGGTGCTCTTCATATACTTGAAACAAAATGGCTCTTAAGTCAAGGGAGGTAGAACAAAGTGATGTAAATAAAGCCACGACCAAGTACCTACTCACCTATTCTAAAGTCAGAAGCCTGTAGCGTACCTGTGCCATCTTATTCTTGTCTTGGTAGCTTATTCTACCTCGTAAATGTTCTTCAAGAGGATAATCGGGCAATTATACACTTATGCTGGTGTTTACCAAAAGATAATCAGACAATTAAGCAGCTTCATCGGTTAAATTTGACGTTTAAATTATGAAAGCTTGTGTCAAAACAACTTTTTAAAATCTGTTTATAAGCTCGGGATTTAAGTGTATATCTTTGATACAAAATTAAAAATTTTTGATACAATGTTTTCGAAATAACCTCATCTTTTGGTGAACACCGGCCTAAGGCGTAAATACTACTGTAAAGATTATTTATCGCTATCTATCGCGTTTTATTTTCTCCTATATTTCTTTCGCGTACTCAGAGTTAAACCCGAGAATAGAATCAAAATTATATATTTTTTGGGCATCACCCTGCGACGAAAAAACGATACCCAATCAAAACGCAACTAACTGAAATGAAATTATGAAATACAATATTAAATAACTTTGAAAGAAATACAGTCGAGAGGAAAGTTTCAGGTGACTTTGTCCTTGTTGTTTTTCTCAGTTAAAAGAAAGCAAAATGCAGTGAAAACAAGCTCTCGTAAGAAATAAAAATACATTTTATCTATTCGTAGCTCCTAGCAGCACGTCGATAAGCGTATTCAAATGCCTTAGATTATACACAAGTATCTTGTTTATTTGTAATTTAGTTTTTTTCTGTATATTGTTTATGTAAATATGTTAAGTATTTACCTTTGTATTTGATTTGTGCATGAATTATCTTATAATTTTCTCATTTCACCTTCCACAAATGTAGGTATATTATCTGTTAAGAAAAAGTGTCAAAAATACAATTAATTGCAAGAGAAGAAGCTATTGGGGAAATGCTGTTAGAATTTTAATTTAAATAGTTTCCTGGCGCACAATTTTAACCAGCCTTCCTTTGGGTCACAGTGAATTTCAAACAGTTAGATCATTCGCTGTTATTCTTGCGTATATGCAAGGTGCGCGAGGGAAAATGGTACAGACAGACTGGAGACGTAGAGGTATAATTGTTCACTGGCACTGTTCGGTTTTTTATCATTTTTTTAACGGGCCTACGCTAAATATGAAATTCTCGATAATATGCTTTGTTTCCTAAAATTATGTAAAGAAAAATGTGTAATGCAAAGCGTTTTTGATTAAAATTACTTTAATGTCTTACTTTAGTTGAGTAATACTATTTAACTAAAGAACAGTAAAGTAGACCACCACAAGATTTAATTCTTATGATTGACTCTAACGATCGGTATCACAAAAATAAAAGTTGTTATTTTGTTTATATTTTAACGGGTAACGGATAAGCCAGGTAATTTTTCAATATTCTAAAATTAAGGGCATTCACAGGAATTCGTATCGTCTAACTAATAAAAAGGAATGTTTATTTTGAGTAAATTTCTATATCTTGAATAATTACTTGCCCTCTAGGTAACGGTCGTTTGATCCCTTCTGTATAATAGTTGATTTCTTCAGAATACATTTATTTTCTTTCTTTCTTTATAGATGAGTAAAAATTATGGTAGAAAGGATATTAAATGAAAAGACTCTGAAATCATATACCAAATAGACTATTTTACGCTGAACCTGGCTGCAACCAGTTATGCAAGCCATATTGCGGGAGGGATGCATAAAAAGGCAAATTTTACCTACAAATAAATAAATAAATATTATTATTATTATATTAGCCCGGAGTGTCCCACTGCAGAGCAAAGACCTCCCTCCCCATCTCGGTCCTCAGCAAGGAAATAATTAAATAATGCCGGAAAATACACACAGCATCACCTAGCCTCATAAGCTAAGCTTAAACCAGCTGTTTTCTTCCCACTATGGTAGACTCTTGGTAGACCTGCCACCTGACAAGTTTTTGTGAGCATGTCTTTCATAATTCTGTTCTCTTTTATCCTACCCGTTGTAAATTTTCTTGTAAATAAATGATAAGAAAGACTGCAAAGTTTTTTTAACATAATGTATTATGTTGTTATGTTTTTTTTCATACATAATTTTAACTTTATAAATGACTAGCTGCGCCCCGCGGTTTCACCCGCGTGGTGATAGATATTTTGAATAATATAAAATATATCTTTATAAATTGTAGCCTATGTGTTATTCTGATGTATACCTAAGCTATATTATTGAAAGTTTCATTAAAATCCATTTAGTCGTTTTTACGTCAAAGAGTAACAAACATCCATCCATACATACTTACAAACTATCGCGTTTATAATATTAGTAGGATTTATTGGTGAATAGTAAAATATTGTAGAAGTAAATAGACTATGACGTGTATCAGTCTAGCAATTTACCTTGCTTAAAAAAGGCCTTTGTAAGTCCGGTGTAAATAATAATAATAGGTCTTTACCTATGAAATTGCCGTTCTGCAGTACTGGCCATTTCAAATCAAAATAATTTTTGTTTGGCTAAGAATTCTTAAATTAATTTTATTTTAAAAACATGGAATTCTTTTTCCAAAAGTAGTCATTTGTTTATTGATTAGTGTTACATTTTCATCGCATTTCAATCTTTTTCGTCATCATGGATACGTTAAAAATTTGAGTAATTATGGAATATGAGTACCGTCGTGGCAGCAACGCGGCACAAGCGGCACGCAACATCAACGACGCGTCGTTGATGTTGCGTGCCGCTTGTGCCGCGTTGGACGGCGACGTTTACGGAGCTAACACTACAAACCAACGCACCACCTGTTATTGGTTCGCTCGCTTCCGTTCTGGGAATTTCGACCTGAAAAATGAACCTCGCGGTCGTCCGAAGACTTTGGTCGATAATGACGAATTAAAGGCGATTGTGGAAGCTGATGATACACAATCTACGGCTGAATTAGCAGCAGCTTTCGACGTTAGCGTCAAAACAATATTGGTCCATTTGCGTCAAATTGGCAAGGTAAAAAAGCTTGACAAATGGGTGCCCCACGAACTCAATGATCGCCAGCGCGAAGTACGCGTCGAGACGTGCCTTGCACTGCTCAACAGTCACACAAATGAAGAAATTTTGAACCGCATTGTTACCTGCGATGAAAAAACCACTAGTATGTTCATATCTCTTATTTGTCTAATACATGGTTATTTGCCTATGTAAGTCTTAATATAATAAGTCGACCTCTAGTAGACTTCTCCCATCTGTTTCCTACGGTACCTGATGCGACAAGCCAAAGATATGAAAGCATATCTCTGGCTTGTCGCATCAGGTACCTACATTACAACGTATTATTCTTTTTATTGATATTTTAGACGTAAAATATTTTTGAAAATGCAACTCATTATAAATATGAAGACAATAATGATAAATAAATAAATAATGCTGGACAATCCACACAGCATCATCTAGCACCAAGCTAAGCAAAGCTTTTTTATGGGTACTAGATGACTGATATACATAATACAATACCTTACATACTTTTTTTATTATACATAGATGACGATCAGAACACCCGGAACAAACATCTTCAGACAAACAATTGACCCGAGGCGGGAATGGAACCCGCAATCTCCTACGTCGCAGACGGATCTTCGCCCACCGCGCCACAAATATGCAAATAATGGTTTTAAAAGATGATTCATTCTAACTCAAGTAAATAACTTGTTACGAGTATATACCATGACAATAGCTACATGTCCATCTAAAGGTTGCCTAGAAGAAATCGCTTTTAGCGATAAGGCCGCCCATTGTGCATCAGTATCTTTGTTTGTTTGTTGTTTATTGTTTTTTCTGTGTCTTGATGTGCATTAAAGCGTAGGTATTTGTATTGTATTGTATGTTATTGTTATCTACTAGTAGGTTGCTAAGTACTCTACGTCTCTGCTGGTTTAACATAAAAAATTAAAACATGCAATCCCAAATGCAGTCTGTGGAAATTTCCCGCGCATTTAGTGAAGTGACGAGAACTTAAGACCACGGGCATAGTAATAATCATTGCAATCATTAACGTTTTATTGTAAGCTTTTAAAAGTCGCTAAACGTAGTGTAGGACGCCCTCCGACCAGGTGGGATGACGACCTGCGAAAGACTGCAGGTAGATGTTGCATGCAGCAAGCTTAAGACAGGGTGCTATGGCGCTCATTGGGGGAGGCCTATGTCCAGCAGTGGACTGCTATAGGCTGATGATGTTGATGAAAAGCCGAAAACGTTGTGACTGGCTTCTAAAAGTCTTGACATAACCTATCTCTTAAAAGGCGACCACGGCGGCGGCGGCGTTGCATGGATCTCTGCGCATTGATAGTCGACCGATGTGGCGCGGTGGGCGAAGGTCCGCCTGCGACGCAAGAGGTTGCGGGTTCGATTCCCGCCTCGAAACAATTGTGTGTATGATCTGCAGATATTTGTTCCGGGTGTTCTGGTCGTTTTCTATGTATAATAAAAATAATCTATCTATGTAATGTATTGTATTATGTAATATTTATCTAGTACTCATCATAACACAAGCTCTGCTTACCATGGGGCTAGATAATGCTGTGTGAATTGTCCAGCATTATTTGTTTATTTATAATTGATGGAACTGATTTAGGAGATAAAAAGTTCAAGAGTAGGTCAGATCAGTTCAGGTCTACAGCTACATGTGTACAAAATTTCATTTCAATCCTTTCAGTAGTTTTGGCGTGTTGATGATTGCGACTCCTCTATCAACTACAAGGCTGAAGCTTTGGCTGATAAAAACATATTTTGTGATAAGGTAGACGTAAAGCTCGAGCTCCGTGTAACCCCGGGTCACACCGTCGAGGCTGAGCATTGAATGCGAATTAACGGATCGGGTTCCTACACTTAAAGAATAGAAACAAATTAAAATAAATAAATAATAATAAATAATGCTGGACAATTACAGCTTTCAATGTAACTTTTCCCTACAACGCGCTAGATTTACATCTAAAACTGTCAAAACCCGCTCTCTTGTCCACTGAATACACAGCCTACCCTGTAGAGCGCAAAGTGAAGTGCCCTCACGGTTGTAGGTCGACCCTGTTTACACTAATTGCTGGAGACACTACCGCCACTCGTTGCCTCTGAGATTCGTCAGCAGTCACCATTTTTGTTTCATTTAAACAAGTATGTGAAGTACCTACGGAGTTTGTTGGAACAGTGAATTTATTTGAGCAATGCGCAGGCAGTCAGTGTTAGTACGGTTAGTTAGTAGTACAGCCAGTATAACGTGTTTATTAATTTTATTTTGCTTTATTCTAAAGACAAACAGTTTTACACACTTAACTGATAAAGTTAAATAATAACTGATGTTTATGAGATGTTTATTTCTCATTAATCAAAAATATTCACTTATAATGAGATACAATAAATCTTTAAATTAATGCTCATCTAAAAATTACACCACGGGGGCCAGTAGGCGGTAAGTATAGTAAGTAAATATAGTAAATAACTAATTCTATGTAAGTACTATAAGTATTTTATTTATAATATCCCACAACTTACAAGCACACAGATCCCCTGGTACTGTCCACGATCCTATCCATCCATGGTTGTCTGGTAGAGATCGCTCTTGAGCGATAAGACCGCCAATTGTACTTAATTTTTAATACTGTACATAGTTTATAGTTAAAGTGCAATAAAGAATTTTCTATCTATCTATCTATCTATTAATGTGTCCTCGCATGTACACATAATATAAGGCGAGTTGTTCATGTTTAAGAATAAATTCGTACTTTAGTACTTTCATGTTTGAGAAAAAAATCATATTAATTAATGTTTATTTATAAATACTTTAATTAGTCCCGGTAGCCGGGTAGCCGGTGCCTCGACGGGCAAATGTATGGAAATTACGCTGCTGGTACGTGTGAAAGCTATATACATATATGTATAGCCATGTGTAGTACATATCTATAATACATATGTACTTTTCGCCGCCGCCAGGTACCCGGCCCGGAACTGCGACGTATAAAAATGCACTTAGGTTTTTAAAGTACGAAAGTAAACTAAAACTAAATCGTCAAGTCAAGAAGTAATTTGTCAGGAGACTAATTCTCAATATTGCGCCAAATAATCACAATAGCACTTCCAAAAGTAGGAAAATAAACAAAGATCTGGTAATTGGAAAGCAAAAGATTAAAACTGTCTCGGGCGGGCAACTACGCAGTCTTATTACGTTATGCCGCCATTCTTAGGTAATACACACAAAACGGCCATTTACTTTCATTTCGTTTGTTTGGTTAGGAGCAGATTATACCAGTTTCAGCCAGCTTATCACATCTAGTAATATAAGGCGATGTTCGAGTGTTTGACTAAACTTTTGCTACGTATGAAGCAACCATAACCGAACTTTATGTCTCCATTTATTAGTGCCTGACCTAAAAGTCATTTTGTGAAGACCAACCAATCTGGCGTAGGGGGCGAATCGCAATCGAATACCAAAAAACACAAAAAAAAATATACAAACAAAATGCAGCCAAAAAAAAAACTGAAAATTGAGAAGGGAGAAAAAAAGATATTCCCACAAAACCCAAGGACCGAGGGGTCGTCACCCCTCGAGTTGACGTCGGGTTGACGCTCTCTGTGCCCCCACCAGGGCCGGAAAGAAGAGGTTCCATTCCCGCCTTAGGACAAAGGTCTACACGATCTGCAAACATTTCTTTCACTTGTCCAGCATTATTTAATAAGTACCTATTAATTATAACGGGATATTTACCATGATATGATTTTTTTGTTTTCAAATACCTACATAGGTAAATAAATGACCATGATAGTTTCAAAGTTATAATAATATCATCGTGATCATCATCACTAAACTAAATTATTAAAAAATTTCCACTTTTGGACATAGGCCACCCCTAATGAGTTCCAAAGCGCCTTGTTTTGCCGCAACCAGCTTCTCCAGGATGGCGAACTGGCTGGAGGTCGTCCTACACTACGTTTGCCGAGTCGCGGTCTCCACACACGGTTTATTATTCATAATATACCGTGTGTGGAGACATATTAGCAATAATAATGTATTTTTATTTATACTAAGAATAGTTGATATTTAGACAATACAAAGCCCATAGGATTCGGTTTTTTTATTAGATATAAGCGCTAGAAACGTTTTTTCTTATCTACTATAAGTATATCGCGACGAAACGAAAGGCAAAAGTTAGTTATACTGAAGCAATCGTAGCGTCGTAATATATTTACCTACCTTTATTATAACATAAAGGTTTGTTTGTTTATACCATCATTGTGGGCCGTAGTCTGGTTTGGAGCTTATTTTTGGACGTTATTATTAGATGTTTTCTCAGTAGACCTTTATTTTGTCTCCAAGTCATAATATATGTCTATACTAATATTATAAAGAGGAAATGTTTGTTTGTTTGTAATGAATAGGCTCCGAAAATACTGGGCCGATTTGAAAAATTATTTCACCTTTGGGAAGATACACTATCCCCGAGGAACATAGGCTATATATCAAAAAAGTTAGGGATCCTTACTAAAACTTCAATAATGTAACCCAAGGTGTAAAAAATCACCTAATTAAGTGAAATTCGAGTTTAACGGGGGTGAAACCGCGGAAAACAGCTAGTTATAAATAAACTTAATTAGACGATACATCAGCCAATTGTTATGAAATAGAATAGCTTTGAAAAAATACCTCATTTATTTTTAATTATATTGAACGAAATGTATTTATTAGATTTAATGAGCTATTATTATTTTAATTGATGTATGTATATTATAATCTCATTCCGTATTGTATTATTCGTCCAATTCGTTACTTTCTACACTTCCTCTATCTATTTCATCGCCTCTCCTGTAAACCTAAGGTTTGCTGGAAGAAAACTCTTAAGGGGCTATTACGACACACTACACTATTTACGTGAGGTAATTTTGGCGATTTTTCGACCCCCCTCGACCTCCCCTCGGTGAGATTTCGTGATATTACGCCTCGAACCTGTTCGTGAGATTAAGGGGGAAGCCCCCCCCCCTCCCTCTCACGTAAGTTTTTTGAAAATGCATAGTTTTAATGTAATAAGTTAACCTGTGGTTGATTGCGTAGGATATACAGGGTGGGCCTTAACTGTGTTCCCGGTTTGTTTCGTCTATATCTCAAAATCCAGCGGGCGGGCGGAGACGCGGGGGGTGTGGTAAGACGCGCCATTTCGTGGAAATTTTAGTCGCAATGGAGCCATTCACTGGAGCTCAGCGTGCGGTGTGCGTTCGCGCATATTATGCGAACAATAATTCTGTGACAATTGCGAGGCGCGTGTACCGTGCTCATTTTGGTTTACGAGATGTTGGTGAAGCACCAAGTGCCAAATCCATTCGTAAATGGGTCAAAATGTTTGAGGAAACCGGATCTACAGTGAGAATAAAAAATGAAGGCCGCCCAAAGTCAGCACGGACGCCAGAGACAATTCAACAAGTTAGTGAATCAATAAAACAAAATCCACAGCAATCGACGCGCAAAAGAAGCCAATCTTTGAATATCCAGAGGACCACTTTGAGGAGGATTTTGCATCATGATTTGCATCTTAAAGCTTATAAAATTCAGTTAACGCAAGAATTAAAGCCAAATGATGCTAATCTTCGACTAAATTTTGTCAATGTAATGCTGGAACGTTTTAACAATTTCTCTAACATATTGTTTAGTGACGAGGCCAACTTCCACCTCAATGGCCACGTCAACAAACAAAATTGTAGGTTTTGGGCGGAGACTAATCCCCGACAGATGCATCAACATCCTCTGCACAGCCCTAAAGTCGTTGTGTGGGCTGCAATATCAGGTAGAGGAATTATAGGGCCGTATTTCTTCGAAAATGAAAGAGGAGTTGCTGTAACGGTAAATGCTGAGAAATATTGCCAGATGCTGCAGGAATTCTTAGTTCCAGCCCTTCAAGATTTTGAAGGCCACAACTCCAGGACCTGGTTTCAGCAGGATGGGGCCACCTGCCATACTGCCACGGTGTCCATTGACATGGTGAAACAGATGTTCCATGAAAAACTCATCTCACGACGAGGAGCCCAGATCTCACACCATGTGATTATTTTTTATGGGGATATTTAAAATCTAAAGTGTACGAAAACAACCCGACAACAATTCAAGAGTTAAAAGAAAACATTGTACGGGAAATGAATGCCGTTCCGAGAGCCACTTGTCAACGTGTCGTTGAAAATCTGCATAAACGTTTTGAAGAATGTCAACGAGTTGGTGGTGGACATTTGGACAATATAATTTTTAAAAATTAGATCTCTTTTAAATTTCCATTTCATGTAGTTTTTATTGGTATAAATAAAAATGTCCAAACTTATGTCGATATTTTTTTATTTACTTTTCAAACTAGGTATACAGTTAAGGCCCACCCTAGGTAATGAAATGGTATTGGTATTGGTAATAATATTTAAAAAAAAAATCTCGCTCGTAATTTTTTTTATTAAAGACTAGTAAGGACTAGTATTAAAGACTACTAAGAATGTACTATACTATATAATATATACATAAGAAAATAATGACGTGAGATCACCCTTTCCCCCGTGAGATTAGGTGAGGTTTGGCTTGACCCACTCCCCCCTAAACGCCTCACATAATCAATTGGACGCCCCCTTACTCAGCCCGTGTGAATATCGTAAGGGGGACTAATGGAACCTACCAGAGGAAGTGCAGAATATTATTATTATTATCAATTAATATTGAAATTTGTATCTAATATATTATTTCGTTATTATTAATATCAGACAAATCCGTATATTTGCGTTCACCGATCCGTATGGTGATTATGTAACTCGCGACCGGTTTGCGACAGGCGTAAATTAAGCAATCAGTGCTGTCAAACGTCAATTTTGTATTAGTTTGACACCAGCTACAACGTCAATATTGGTCAAAATTGGCGTTTGACAGCACTGATTGCTTAATTTACGCCTGTTCTATTTTCGCTATACAGAAGAACGTAATAATTTTGAAAACTATGCAAGTATAAATACAAGGCATATACCTACGAGGTATATTTTGGTTCGGTTCCAACCAAGAAGAATTAAATTACAGCAAAAGTTTTTATCTGACACAATGATTTCTTACCCTCGATTTTCTAACACTTTGCTGCAATTACATTAACATTTTAGTTTTCAACAATCAGAACATCAATCTCTACTAATGATAAAACCATTTGGCAGTAATCCAAGGAAACAAAAAGGCTTTGAAAAATAAAACTATTGAAAAAAATCCACGGAAACATGAAACCGGGCTGTTATTGACAAAAAGACGTTTTTGTGGACAATGGGGGAATGGTAATACTCGATCTTTAAACATAAAATGCCAATGCCTTGAATATAAAAATAACTGATGAATAATGAGAACTAATTAAGTATAACGTAGGCTGCACACTACCGCAGAGTTTTGGACAAAGTCCAAAAGGCTCCGATTTGTAAACCTTAATATCCCAAATGTAATTTATTCTGATTCGCATTAGTTCAGCTCAGTCTCAATTAAATGGGATCTCTATAGAACTCGCTTCAGACACAGCACTGTGAGATTAGCTAAACCATTCCATATTTCACACTTTCTATCAAAGAGATATCTAAAAAACATCTAAATTATGTAGTTACGTACCTTCCAGTGAAATCAATACAGGTTTGAGTTGCGAAATGGCGAATAAGAATTACATAAAAAACGTACAAGAAGCTATAAGTTCAAATAAATATTCACGTCCTTTCCCAACTATACGGTTTTTTTGCGTATGGTACTAAACCTACAGATTTGTAGGTCTCAGGATCATAGTCAGAGATGATAGGCTTATGTAATTATTTATAAAGGTATATTACTGTTTAAGTATAATATAAGAAGCTTAGTATCATTAAGAGTAGTATATTTTATTATGTTTGTAAGTTCTGTAATCTAGTACTACCTGCTAAACTGTTGTCCACACTACCCAAAGGTTATTAGGTAGAGAATGCTATCTAGTATTATGCTCGCCTATGTACAACTTTTGTGCAATAAAGTATAGTATATCTATCTATGTCATGTATATTTTTTGGTCTCTACGACACAGGGTATCCTAGTGTAGAGATCAAAGTGAGATCACTATAATATTTAGTCCTAGTATAATTAGCAACGTACATGAATAATCTTAAGTTGATGTGATTGTGTATGCATGTATTTTTGATCAAATAAATTATTATTGATTAAAAAAAAATTAACCGCATGTGAGTGAGTGAATGAATGAACACTTTATTGTAGTGAAAACTATAGAATAACACCAGTGAGTGATTCCCATTTGGGCTGGCATCCGAACCAAATATTCATTAGAATATAATTGAATGGACATTCAACATGTCTTGTGAACTGAGCGCCTCTGGGGCGACTTTGGGACAAATATGTAATTAAATTGCTACAAGCCACAGTACTAGTTTAATTATTGTACCAGTAAGGGTCTGGTTGTTGGGCACAGGGAGCCAAGATTTAAACGATTTAAGTTAAATTTCCACGAAATCAAATGGGTAATGTAATGTATGGTTTCTGGAGGTTAGAAAGCGGTACGATACAAGTAATTATTTTAAGTCAGGAACGAGGTAAAATTATTATTAGGCCTAATTTATTTTATTTTGAAATGAAAATGAAAAATATTGTTATTACTACATTTAAACAGAACTAAAGTAAATACATTGGTATGGTAAGTAGAGATAATTCATTTACAAAAGTGCTAACGCCTGCGACGCAGGAGGTCGCGGGTTCGATTCCCGCCTCGGAATAATTGTGTGTACGATCTGCAGATAATTGTTCCGGGTGTTCTGGTCGTTTTCTATGTATAATAAAAAATATCTATCTATGTAATGTATTGTATTATGTATCAGTTATCTAGTACTCGTAACACAAGCTCTGCTTACCATGGGGCTAGATAATGCTGTGTGAATTGTCCAGTATTCAATAAATAATAAATAAATGATTCCCACACTAGGCTGGGCCTGTTTTTTTATTTGTTATTTAGTAAGTTTAAACAGCAAGCAATATTTTTTAGAAAGCAGGGCGCTATGGCGGTCATTAGGGGAGGACCATGTCCAGCAGTGGACTAACATAGGCTGATGATTATAAACGTAATCTCTCGGCCAATATATTTTGCCTACTATACATTTGAATAATGGATGTATAGTTAGGTTGTTATACGTTGCCTTGGACCTATGGGGTTTGTAGTCTACTTTGTGAAGAAATTTAAAAAAACTAAATAAAAAAATATAAATATACAGAATTAGGCCCGGGTCAATATATCAAAATGGTCCTCATCTCATCAAACGTCACTCCCTATCTTCAAAAAACTGCTGCATCAGCATTATTTATCCATATGAAATATTGATAGCCTTATCTTATGTCTATGTAAGTTTATTATAATGTTTGTAATGTAGGTATTTAGTGTATTTGTTACCAATTATTTGTTAAAGTGCCACCGTCTATGTTGTTCGTTCATGTCCAGTCCATCCCAAGGTTGCCTGGAAGAGATCGCTCTCAGCGATAAGGCCGCCCTTTATACTTTTATTCTAAGTTTTTATCTCTGTATTGTTTTCTATTTTGTGTGGTGTAATAAAGTGTTATCTATCTATGTATCAAATAACCTAACATTTGGTAACCTTACACGTGTGATAGGCCAAAAGCCAACCGTAAAACAAATATCTTCGGTCAGATTAGAAACAGCTACCTATTAACAAACTCCCCACTGGAATTATTTGGTATTGCGAGTAAATATATATACATATATGTATGTAATACATCCGACAAAGAACCAAAGTTATTGACATAGCTCTAAGGCAAGCTGAAGACAGGGCGCTATGGCGCTCATTGGGGGAGGCCTATGTCCAACAGTGGACTGCTAAGGCTATGATGACACCTATGTAGAATAATTTTATTATCCGTATGGAAAGGTATTCTTACTGGGTCCAGGTATTTACTTAGTGTTACTAACAATTTTGTGGATCCTGAGGCAGAAAACAAACCTGCAACATTTTGCCTTTCTCAAATGCTTTCAAATGGCCGTATTTGAAAGCGAAGCGGTCGTCGGATAATAAAATAAAATATGTTACTTCTAAACGGTCCCATAGATACAACGCGTGTGAAGCCGCGGGCAGAAACTAGTACATCATATTCAAGTATTATGTTCGCCACCGGTTCGTAGAATTAGCTCGTTGAATGGATAGGCGGCCAACGAAACAGCGTCATTCAACTAATTGCTGAACAATTTTTGAACGATCAATGCTTACCTGGCTAAACTTAACTAGCCCATCTTGTCAAATTAAATAACAGAAGTATTATGGGTATTCGCAACAAATCAGAGTACGTTTTGTAAGCGGCCAAGCCATTCTAAAAACCGACTGATTCTACGAGCCGGCGGCGGCAGCGACAACTCCATCCAATCGACATCGGTTTATGCTCTACAAGACAGTAGTCGCAGTTACTACAAACTTCCACATCTGTTAGAATATTTTTGCAATCCACAAATACTTACCTACTTGAGGAACTGTAAGTTTACATCGCAAAAGTTTTAGAACAAGCGTCTTTGCCAAGGAATATTCTACTGGCTTTTGAATTCTCGTTGTATGTTAGTTTCACCTGTTGGATCGATGAGCCAGACCATTTTTTTTCTAGATTTCTAGTTTTGAGACAAAGAATTAGTATTCTTTGTCTGAAAATAGAAAAAACAAAAATACATCTTAAACTTACGAGTTTAAGCTCATATTTCTTTGAATTTTTTATGGTTTGGTAGGTGCTTTCCAGCTGTAGAAAAATATTTACTCTGCCAATCACGGGACGGACGTTGGATAAGAAAGGCAAAAAAAAATTACCAACATTCTTTCAGTTTTTTTGCTTGTTTTTTCTAGTTTCAGACAAAGAATACTAATCCTTTGTCTAATGACGTTATTAGATGACAGATAGCTCGCAGACCACTCATTTCACGATTTTGAGAAGCCATTTTGTCACTGTAAAATATATCTAAAAATAACGAGTTTAAGCCCCTATTTGAATGCATATTCTGCGCCAGGTGGTAGCGGTATTGGATTAATGTGTGCACTTCTTTATCGTGAATCTATCTATATATTAGCTTTTCACGTCAAACAATGCATATGGGGACATATCCAGAAATATGACTATTTATCATTGTTAAAAAAAGTATTAGTACATAAGTTTTGCTATAACCTTTAACAAGATTCTATTCTCTGCAATTTATTATCGCTATCTATGTATGTATAGTCTCATGGTTTACTGCATTTATCTACTAAAGATTTATGGGCCATGAAGCAACCTAAATTAATTAAGGAGGACTGTATCGCCGTAATAGGCATTAGTTCCTCATCAGGCCCATTTAGACCACATCACCATACCTAAGTATAAGCAGTAAACGTATTGATTAGATTGTTCTGTAGGCAAATATGATACTAGTGCAAACACTAGCATCATATTTGCCTATAGCCTATCGACATATGTCAAAACATATGTCGATGTTTTAATCGAGTTCGTCCACTAAAATATACATCAAATCTATAATAGTCAAATGTCAGACATAGGCTTCCCCTAATGAGAGCCATAGCGCCCTGTCTTCAGCTTGCCGCATCCAGCATCTGCCTACAGTCTTTCGCAGGTCGTCATTACACCTGGCCGGAGGGCGTACTATACTAGAGTCACCACTCAAAAACATGTTTACCCTAGCGGTTGTCGGTTGTTCGTTATTGCCTACTGCTATTTCAGTTTACTAAACTTTGCTAAAATATATAGCTACCAAAATGATCCCCGAAATTTTAAATTTGAATTCTTCGTTCAACGAAGACAAGATGAGGATTCAGCCTAAACTAGTAACCATCCTCAGAAAACCACATCGCTGCTTCGCAGTACCAACACCATCCAGCAGGGTGTTGGCAAGTTTGCTTCGCCCATCATGCAGTCTTTCAACAGAATCCTCACTCTTTAGGAGGATTTTGGATAACCAATCTGAAATAAATAAATAAGTAACAAATTTAGACTCCGTTGAAGGGATCTGTTGAATGGCTGTTTTAAATAAATTGTGACACGTTAATTTAATTTAATTTTACGTTTTATGCTTGGTTTTTTAATTTTTTTATGTGAAATAAATGTATAAACAATAATAAATTTGAATAAAGAAACTTTTAATTTTTTTTAACCCTCCTCTATTGGTAGTCGCATAAAAACAAAAGCATTCTTCAGATCTGAAAGTTACCTCAAACGGAAAAAAAAACCGATGAATAACCGAGGTGTTTCCCGCCAAAAGGCAAGAGGTAAATAAATAATTCCCTCAATGGCGTTGGCATAAGCTATTTATTTGCTAAATTGAATGAGGTGGGCGTACCCGAGAAATAATTTATCAACAAAATGTGTTACATTACATTGATTCAGTAAAAGATTGCATCGTTTTGTTTGCGGCGCCGCGTGAGGTTAGGTCCGTACCAAAAAGGTTGAATCCCTATTAGTAGAAACCTATTACTGTGCGTTTGTGCTTCTATTTGGGTTGGCACAAGCTAACCGTTTGTTCCAGACTTCTTTCCACACTTACAATAAACCAATGTAAACAATGATGCAACGAAACTAAATTATGAATTCTAAGGTCTATTAAATTAATTAAAATTAAAACAGCATTATAAAGCCTAAAGCTAAGCAGAGCAGAGCTTGTGTAATGGGTACCAGTTAACTGATTTTATTTAACCAGTTAACTGATTTTATTTATTCTTTCATAGACAAGCAGCCTGTGGCTGATGTGTCTATATCACACAGTGTTCAGTTTTTGATCTCATTAACCTGGAATTTTTGAGTTATTTTTAGTCTTGCGGTTGTCAACTACAAACAATTTTCGTTTTTTTCTGATATACATCGTGGCGTCCCACGGATATGCCATATCGAGGGAAAGTACCTTGAATATTGTAGATGGAACATTTTACTGAAAGAAGACATTATTTGAATTTAAAAAACAATTTAAACTGCATTAACAGATATTTAAATAATTACATGGTTGAACCGGGAATCGAACCAGTTACACGAGAAAAATAATTATCCTGTAACTTTATCATACCGATCGAAAGGCTTCATCATAAGTATTATTTTTTGCTAACTAACATAGTGTCAGAAATAAAACGAAGACCATGAATTTTAACATTTTTAATACTTTTCCAAAGTATTAAAAATACTTTGGAAAAGTACTTTGCCCAGCAGTGGGACGAAACAGGCTAAATAAAAAAAAAAAAAAAAAAAATACTTTTCCATCATTCATGTTCCATCTACAATATTTGATACTTTCCCTCCATGTGGCATGGCCGTGGGACGCCCTTTATACTCAATATTTTTATTGCAAACATGTTGTACGTAGTACAATGGATCTTAAAGATAAAGTAGTTTCAAACATGCACCCTGCTAGGGCATGGCAATATTACTAGGTGGCTAATACTTTGACGACCGATGTGGCGCGATGGGCGAAGGTCCGCTTGCGACGCAGGAGGTTGCGGGTTCGATTCCCGCCTCGGAACAATTGTGTGTACGATCTGCAGATATTTGTTCCGGGTGTTCTGGTCGTTTTCTATGTATAATAAAAAATATCTATCTATGTAATGTATTGTATTATGTATATCAGTTATCTAGTACCCATAGCACAAGCTCTGCTTAACATGGGGCTAGATAATGCTGTGTGAATTGTCCAGCATTATTATTATTATATTATTATTATTACTTACAATCTAACAAATTATTCTAGGCACAAAACATAATTTAATAACACTGTCTATACATATATATCTTAATATTATTGAGATCTTTACTTTAGTAAAGTAAGTACCTAACTATAATGCACATGAATTTATAACAAAGCAAGAAAAAAAATGAATGAGATTATTATAACAAAATATTAAACAAAGAATTATATATAGTTTTATAAATCAAGAAACTCTTGCAGCAAGTTAACCGTTTAAGTTAGCTTTTAGATTAAGATGTGAAATATAAATAAAAGAAGAAAAAAAAGAGTAAAAACTATTCCTGATGAGATTTAAATTTGTTTAATTTGGTTTAATTTTTTATTTCTGATGGAATTTCATTATATATTTTGATAGGCATTGCGTATGGTCCGGAGTGAAACATTTGCAGTATGGAGAAGGGTATATCTATACAGCAGCCAAACTCGATGTGGAATGTTTGTAAACAAACAACAAAACAAAAACTACAACTCATTTGCTTGGCGTCAAGTTTCAGATATAATTTGAAGTAAGATTTACTGAAAGAAGGATCTCAAATCGACAAGCTTTGTAAATTACGTATAAAAAGACGCGGCAATAAAGTGAATTCTAGGTTAAGTATGGGCAGTTTGTTTACAAACATTCTACATCGAGTTTGGCTAGTGTATAGTATATTGTTGGGTCTGAGGTTTTGTGGTCTTGCATAAACTTTAAAGAGGTCTAGATTCTTTTGAACAAATAAACTTATTTCTAAAATATATATTCCTCTCAGGGTTAATATGTTAAATTTAATAAAATACGGTCTACAGCTTACCATCTCATCTAGGTGATGGATGATACGTAAAAACCTATTTTGTAAAAGATATGATACAATACCTACATTACATAGATATAATTTTTTTTTTATTATACATATAAACCGACCAGAACATCCAAAATAATACACACACAACAATATCTGTAGATCGTACATTTGTCCCGAGGCGGACTTCGAACCCACCGTCCTTATGCGTCGCAGGCGGACCTTAACCTACCGCGCTACAGAGGTCGTCAACTCTCCTAAATTTAGAATTTTATCCTTCGATCAAAATCTTATCACGAATTTGTATAGTAACAACTTTGTAACTTTAACGATCAAAGCACTGAAACCATTTCATAAAACTTCAATTTGGTTATAAAATAATTTGTTTTACAAGCAAGTTTAAGTTTTAGGTTGCAGTTACAACTAGCAATTTTCTACGCCGCCGGCAGAAATTAGGAACGCACACCAGTGGCAATAGGTAGGTGCAGGGACGACGCCAGGAGGGGGGTCGTTGGGCACAAGATAAATCTAATCCAGTGAAACGCATAGTGTGGAACTACAAAACATATTCAATCATCCCTCTTCCCCAATGTTGTTTTACAAGCTTTAAAAAAATTAAAATACAATGTCAATGTTAATATAAGGATATTCGCACATTATTTTGAGAAATAACTTCAAAAGAACCCTAGAAGGTAAATTACCAAAACCGATTTATTAAAAAAATAGTAATGCTGGACCATATACAACAATATCTAGCCACAAGCTAGGCAGAGCTTGTGTTATCACATGACTTTTATGTGACAACTTTCTTAAACATTATTTAATAAAATTTTATTATTTAATCATTATAAAAAATGTACCTGCGTGACATTCTGCATCAAACAATTAACCTCTGCATTAAAATAAACAAGAATGTCTAGCTGAAGCCCTGCCCACCATCCCTAAGTACGCCCAGTGTTCTGTTATTGCGAGTCTAATACAATTTCTCGCTCGAGCGGTGACCGCGGTCCCCTGGTCTCAGGACAATTAGTACTCGCGACATTATTTTTGTGCCCCCTTTGCCCCCCTTGCCCCTATTGTACCTTGGAACTATCTCTTGTGTAACGGAGGCTGAAATTCAGGGCCTTCAGGGCTGATGTTATTAGGTTTTGGCTGACGGATGGCTGTTTTCGACGCCGAGGAACAAGATTGAATCAATAAAAAGGAAAAAGTTACACTAAATAGGAAGTACTCAGGAACATGCGATTTCATTTAGGTAATATTATATTTTGAACGGTGCAGAAGCGGGAGAAATAAACTGTAGGCTTAGTATCAGTAGATAAAATTAGATTACAATTTATGTAATCGAGAACCATTAGCGTTTTATACGAAACAAGCTTAGAATGGTAGTAGACGCAAACGAGGTGTAGCCAAAAAGATGCGACAAATACGTCTCATTTTCCTATTTACACTCGTATGCGTGAAAACACTGGAGTTATTAAGTATTGATAGTTGGCTTGTCAACTCACACATGGGTACGGAATTAACAGGTAAGCCATTCTCGGTCTACGGTAAGAAATCAATTGGATCACCATTCTACGTAAAGTAATTCCTCTCGATTCGGTGGGGATGCTACATAGCACTAAATGTATAGGTAAGACTCAAAAACTATGGAAGTAAATACTTCCAAAGTTTTGGCAGAGGAAAGGGAATAGGAAAGACTCAAAAACTATGGAAGTATTTAAAATACTTTCATAGTTTTTGAGTCTTTCTTAGAATAGTTCTTCTTAGAATAGGAAAGACTCAAAAACTATGGAAGTATTTAAAATACTTTCATAGCTTTTGAGTCTTTCTTATGAAATAGTATTAATATAATGTGCATAGCCGATACTAAACACTCTGAACGAACAGGTAAGATTTGAAGATTTAAGCACTTACATAGCAGGTAAGAGTCAAAGAAATCAATCTTAATAGCGTTATTATAATCTGAAATCAAGATATTTACAAGTAAACATGAACAACCATTATGTTAAACCATGACAAATTAAATAATTAGATGGATTTTATGCAAATAATCCATTACTTTTCTCTAAGTTGCCATACCTCAGGCGCGGTACAGCGGTTTCGGTCAAACTATAGTATACACGATAGGCAACATTTAACGCCAACTAGGATAATTACCATAGGCGTAAATAGAGTGGAATCTATACCAATATTACGGTATTTAGTTAATGAATGTGTATGATATGTATTGTGTTTCCTAATATATATTAGGATAGGAGTTCACTCAAGTATTTGTATTGTCATCATCATCATCATCAGCCTATATCAGTCCACTGCTGGACATAGGCCTCCCCCAATGAACGCCATAGCGCCCTGTCTTCAGCTTGCCGCATCCAGCATCTACCTGCAGTCTTTCGCAAGTCATCATCCCACCTGGTCGGAGGGCGTCCTACACTACGTTTACCGAGTCGCGGTCTCCACTCAAGAACACGTTTGCCCCAGCGGCCGTCGGTTCTTCGCGAAATATGGCCGGCCCACTGCCACTTCAGCTTGCTAATTCTTTGAGCTATGTCGATAACCTTGGTTCTCTGTCGGATGTATTCGTTACGAATCCTATCCTTCAGAGAAACTCCGAGCATAGCTCTTTCCATAGCTCGCTGAGCGACTTTGAACTGGTGGACCAGCCCTATCGTGAGTGTCCACGTTTCAGCTCCGTAGGTTATAACGGGTAGGACGCACTGGTTGAAAACTTTCGTTTTCAAGCAATGCGGTATGGATGACGAGAAGACTCGACGTAGTTTCCCAAATGTTGCCCAGCCTAGCTGGATCCTCCTACCCATATTAAATATGGGTAGGAGGATCCAGCTAGGCTGGGCTTGTATTGTATTTGTATTTATTTATTTTGATTTCTAGTATTGAACACTCTTTAAGCCCGTAGGGGTTTGACCCGAATGTTACATTCCTCGGGTTTCAATCTTAAGATAAAGTATACATCATTATGTAACTTTGTATGTAGGTACAAGTGAAATAGTTTTCATAATTGTGTCCCATACCCACCTTTAGATCATAATATGACACAAATGTAAGTATGGTACTCTGTCATTATTCGTTACTCATTAATTATACAAAGCTCTAAGTACCTACGCGTTATTCTGAGTTATACAGAGTACCATACTTGCCATCAGCAAACATGCACTGGGTCTTTCCAGGCATGTTCTATATATGTACCTCACTTGTAAACCTAGCTGTAAGTTTCTCAAAAATTTTGTAAATAAATAAATATACAGTACAGTTATAGCCCATCTAAAAAACATGAAAAAGTGAGGTAAGTAGGTTCATTTATTACCAAAAAGGTAATAAATCCACACAGCATTGTCTAGCCCCATGGTAAGCAAAGCTTGTGTTATGGGTACTAGATGACAGATGATGTTATTATGCATAGAAAACGACCAGAACTCTCGGAACAAATATCTGCAGATCGTACACCCAATTGTTCCGAGGCGGGAATCGAACCCGCATCCTCCTGCGTCGCAGGCGGACCTTAGTCCACCGCGCCACATCGGTCGTGGCTCTCCTATTTTAGGCATCAAGCCAAGCATGAACCGTCATTCCACCTGACAAGCCCCTGACAGCGTGAAAGTGTATGCCCGCCTTATATGTATGGGCAGTAAGTTAAGGGTAGGTATTGCAGCAGAGACCACGCTTTTGTTTTTTATTTTTTTAATCATCTACGACGCAGAAAATAGTGTTTTAAATTCTGTACAGAAGAATATAATACATAAGTATGGATGGATGGATGGATGTTTGTTACTCTTTCAAGTAAAAACTACTGAATGGATTTTAATGAAACTTTACAATAATTAGCAGCTTATACATGAGAATAACACATAGGCTACAATTTATAATGATATATTGTATATTATCCAAAATACCTATCACCACGCGGGTGAAACCACTGGGGCGCAGCTATATATATGTGTATATATATATAAGACACTACAGATTCGCAGGGTTTGACTTGATAATATGATTTTTTAAATCACTATGTTTAAATAACTACAATATACACGAGCGTGGTTGCTTGTCAGGCCCGTGTGGTGATTATGGAACTCGCGACCGGTTTGCGACAGGCGTAAATTAAACAATCAGTGTTGTCAAACGCCAATTTTGACCAATTTTGATGTTGTAGCTGGTGTCAAACTAATACAAAATTGACGTTTGACAGCACTGACTGCGACTTCTTCCCAAGACTGACCCGCCGGGATGATTATGTAACTCGCGACAACGTCAATTTTGTATTAGTTTGACACCAGCTACAACGTCAAAACTGGTCAAAATTGGCGTTTGACAACACTGATTGTTTAATTTACGCCTGTCGCAAACCGGTCGCGAGTTACATAATCATCCCGGCGGGTCAGTCTTGGGAAGAAGTCGCAGTCAAGGAACACCTGGCCTTAAACGTGTATGTGGGTACATACAGTCCCGCAATTTGGACCTATTTCGGTTTGGACGGTTTGCTTAGATGGAATGTAATTGGAATTGTTTTACACAGAATGTTGGTAATTTAAGATTGGCCTGAAGACAAGCTCGGACATGAAACTGTCGAGAAGTTGGTTAATACGAACTTCGGAGGTATTTGGGACTTGTCCGAGTTATTATTGGAGCTTGAAGGTATTAAAAAAGTTAAGGCTCGGATTGAAAACGATTGAGGGGATAAGGCTGGAGGTAAACGAAGAACGAAAATAACGTGCATGTACTTACGACGTTTTTGTATTACTATAAAGTTAACTTGCCTATCTTTTCAACTCAGATTTGAGATATCAATTATTTTATTTATTTAGGCTTACAAAATAAGCACACAGACAAATCAAAGTTTTACTATAAATTATTATCAAATAAGAAATAAGATGTTGTGATTTTCTCTTCACTACAATTAATTGTTTGTCGACTAGTGGGAAAATATTATTATATGTATATTATTTTATTATTATTAAGTACCTACCTACACGGGTAGAATGTGATTTATTTTTTGACATGGATGACGAGGGCCTTACGGAGTCTTGCCTAATGCACATTGCACATGTGTGTATATGCATGCATATACTTTAGCTTTTAAATATTACCAAAATATGAAAGTTCTTTATAATACCTAGATATACCTAAAATACCTATGTCAATCTGAAATGTTTCATCTTTGGTTGATTTACGAGTATGTTACGTCGGATCCGACAAATTTGATGGTGTATAAAAAAATTACTCATAATTACATTGGTTTGATCTCTCTCCTCCGTAGGCCGAGACACGTTCTTGGTGACCCCGTTGACCCACTCACTGACGCTAACCCGGAAGTGACGGCAACAACTCAGCTTCCGCACACTACACACCCGACCAATAACCGACCCCGCCGGATGCGGGGTCGAAGAATTCCCCGTTTCCGCCCTCAGGTGCACTCGTGCACCTAAGGCGTACCTCTTGTAGTATCTGGCAACAGCCCAAGCCTAGGCTCGCACCTAAGTGGTGGCCCTTGTGCGTGTTGCCCCAACCTAATTTTTACCGGCGAGGCGCCCTCTGCGCCCGCCAAAAGTCCGGTAACGCTGTCATGGCCATCTGAGGTCAACAGCATAATAGACCATTCGAAAAAAATAAATAAAAAACATTGGTTTGATCACATTACACCTATCGACTTCGTAGAGACAAAATAAGTATCTAAGGTGTAGTAAGTAAATATTGGTAGGAAAAATAAGTAACAAATGATGTCTCTTATTTTGACGGTACATACTATAAAAATCAGAGTGAGACAAGATCTTATTTATCGATGTCATTAATTTACCACTTTTTTGCTTTGAGAATTCAACCATGAATTCTCAAAGCTTTTTTGGTATTATCCGCGTGTTGTTTGAATGAAATAAAACATTGTAAAATTATTTGTCCGACCAACAATTATTGCGTCAGATTGAAATAGTTCTTTCTATCCCATTCGGATTGCGTGTTAATACCTAATATCCTATTTTTATTGCGTGTAAAATGTTACTGTGTTAATATTACCTGTTACCTATATATTAAACTGTGTCTTCCTTACTAAAATACATGACGATGATGAACGACGAAGATAACGGCAAGACACTATGTCAATCTCGAGTTTTAATTCTTTCATCATCATCATCATCATCATCAGCCTATATTAGTCCACTGCTGGACATAGGCCTCCCCCAATGAGCGCCATAGCGCCCTGTCTTCGGCTTGACGCATCCAGCATCTACCTGCAGTCTTTCGCAGGTCGTCATCCCACCTGGTCGGAGGGCGTCCTACACTACGTTTACCGAGTCGTGGTCTCCACTCAAGAACACGTTTGCCCCAGCGGCCGTCGGTTCTTCGCGAGATGGCCGGCCCACTGCCACTTCAGCTTGCTAATTCTCAGAGCTATGTCGATAACTTTGGTTCTCTGTCGGATGTATTCGTTGCGAATCCTATCCTTCAGAGAAACTCCAAGCATAGCTCTTTCCATAGCTCGCTGAGCGACTTTGAACTGGTTTTATTTGTGCTTTGATAAAAGTCAAATTATTTGTATAGTTTGCTAGATACTTCTTTTTTTACTTTTCGGGTCCATACAGTTTTGCTGTATGGACATTATAGGTAGTTACTAAAGTTTTCAAATGTAAAACAATTGCTCAGAAGCTAGAATACTACCGCGAATAAGTTTCTACCCCAACAAAAGTTCAGGGCATTCATTAAAAACTTTTTACTGGTTCTCGTTTTTTACCATTTTAACTGGCATTTAAATAAACGGCCGGTTATCTCCACACCATCTGTGAATAAAAAGGATAGGAAATTAAGAAGCTTTTTGTCCTATTTCGTTTCATAGACGTTTGCATTTTAAAAAACAAAACGGCGCGGGCGAAAAATGCAACAGAGGCTTGTTCAAAAGGATTGAATTAAAAATGGCGACTGAACTTTTTCTGCTTTTTGTAAACGACCGACTGGGCAAATGGGCATTTAGCTGATTCCAAGCTGTGGGCTGGTATGTAACAACTTGACGAGACCGTGACGTAAACGAGGAAAGTTTAAATATTTCTATTGCGCACAAAACATGACATTGTGGCACAGTAAAACTTATTTACAAAGTCCAAGTCAGGCAAACCTTTTGCCACCTAAGTAGCAGTTGTCTCACCGGGAACGATGAACGAGTAGAGTAGCAGAGCTAGAATGTAGGAACGAGTCGGCGTGAAGCGGGGAGCGAGTACGTAGTTCCGATAGTTGTGTAGCTCGGCTATCACTCGCTCGCGGCGGCGGCCGGGTCATACGACAGTCCGCATTGTAGAGAAATGACCGCTCGGCGTGAGTGTTTTCTGATCGCTGAGCTAGTGTTATTTTCCTGGCTCTTGTCGCCCAGCGACAAACTAGTGAAGCGAGTTCTCGCCGGGGCAATGTGAACAGTCAGCGATCAACTATTTGTTTATGCATCTCTTTTGTTTACACGCAATGTAGTATATCTAACTGTACGTTTCTTGAGCGAGAAAATAGCCGATAGTTAGTAGTTCTCTCGCCGGCGGTGAGACAACTTCCTTAAACACTGAATAACTACGGCCCTAAGCTTTTTAATATTAGGTAGTACGTAAAAACGGAAATTAATATTCTAATGAAATTCTTTGCTTGCCTTATACTTAATTTACTTGTAACAACGTAATAACGTTGTTACAAGCTTTGCGACGCCAAGAGCCTATTTATATTAACTTTTTCAGTTTGCAAATAAAACGCATAAAGTCAGGTGTACCTAATTTGTTTGGATCATTATCATGTCAACCGAAAAACCTCCATTGCCAGAAATAGAGTACCTATGCCTATCTAAGACTACTTCAGATCAGAAGGTAGGTACTGAAAGAAACAAGGAAAGAGAATATATTTATTGATTCACTGTACGTGCTACTACATAGTACTTATAATATAATATAAAAAATTAACTACTAAACTATAAAAAACAAGCGACTCTAAAAAGCGAACCAATTGGTCCTGTCTCAGCATAATGTTGCTCTACTTCTCCACAAGAAGTAGAGCAACGCTGGTTTTCTGACAGAACCTTTGGCGCGTGCCAACACGGGTGGCAGACCACAGAAATATAAACAATAAATTGGTATCTTACAACCTAAGATTAACTCTAATTTAACACTAAACACAATATTATCAGAATACAAAGAAAAAATAGAATAGAATAAAATTTTGTTCGTCCTAGCAGCTATTTGGATGACACTGACAATCCATACGCAGAATCTAGCAAGAAGTTAAAGATGACAACTGACATCTCGCAGAAAGTGAAACATTGACTTGACTGACAGACAGAGATAATGTGATTAAATTTTGATTTGAATTGAAAACACAGAAGAAAATAGAAATTGCAAAGTCGACGCAGGCATTATAGTTCTGTGCTTATACAAAAAAATACAAAAATCGTTTATTTGAACAAGTAAACAGTTATAACAGGTTATATGTTGAACGAGGAGACCACAAAAGTTAAGGAGGCGGGCGATGAGACTACGCCGCAGTTTAAAACTGCGGCGTAGTCTCATCGCCCGCCTTCTGAAATGACATTATTGTAGAGCTTAGGTAATAAAGTACATGTCATAGTTATTATTATTAGGGTGTTTACAATAGTAATGAGTAGGTAGTTATATAATATAGTTAAAATGCAAAATAAAGAGTAAAAAGAACAAATATCAAAGAGTGTTTACATAGACATATTTTAAATAAAAAAAATAGGTGTTTACAAGTTAGTGCTAGAGTGAATTTATAGGTACTAGGCATTTATAAATTTGGAATAAAACGCGCTTTTGGCATCCAGTTTCGATGCATTTAGAAATTTTGTATGCTTACGGGACTCGGTAACTCGGTAAAGAACGATTTAACTCCGTTCATAGTTACCGCCTCAGTCATGGGTTTTCTGCGTTTGGTTCGGATATTACTTATTATCGCCATATTCATCGTCTAATAAAATACGAAATGGTATTGAAGATATAAAACTTATTTCGTCGGTAATTTAATTCTTCAATTGAACCACGTTATACGCGTATATTTTGACTCCTAAAGAAAAGAAAATGTCGATATTGATATATCTAATACATCACATCAGTGTATAAATTAAAGGCCTAATGATAAATTCTCTTTGAAAAGCGACGAAACTAAGATTAAACTAAGGATTATATTTTATTTTATTAGTATTTCACGTGTTAGATATATATAAATATATATGTATATTCTTTTTTAAATATAATTTAACTTTTTCTCCTGTAGTGTATCTTCTCTTATAAATTTCGTTATATCGTCCTGTATTGATTTCTACCTAAGTTTTTTAGGTACATATGCGGAAACTTGTAATTAGCCCTCAGTAGCATAATATCATGCATGTTATCTTGAACAAAGACTTTATTGTAAATTCTTAGCTGTAAGTTTACTTAATTCGGGATACGGCAATTCGTAAAATAAACAAAATAAAAAATATATGAGAAAAATGCCAAGGTACATTTACTTCCTTGATGTTTTTTGGTTATTTTATTTATAAATAGGTTCAATGTCATTGGGTATCTCATAAAGCTTCATCAAAAAATTGCAAACATCTCGCTGTTTGCGTATCTTCCGAGTGAACTTGCGTAACGAAGTTACCTCCCAGGCTAGGAGTCTACTTTGTCGCAGGCTCCGTTCACACTGAGCGACTAAATGTTGCTGAAAGGTTATATAATGCGACGACCGATGTGGCGCGGCGGGCGAAGATCCACCTCCTCCGACGCAGGAGGTTGATTCCCGCCCCGTCTTGAAACAAATGTTTGTACAATCTACAAATATTTGTTCCGGCTGTTCTGGGTATTTTCTCTGTATAATAAAAATATATGTCTATGTAATATATTGTAAGTAAAACAGTCATGGGTACTAGAACCCATAACACAAGCTCTGCTTAGCTTAGGGCTAGATGGTGCTGAGTGAACTTTCCAACATTATTTATTTATTCATTATCCCGTCGGTATCGTGCCAACTCTCGTTGGGGGTCTGGGGACAAATTCTGCTAACCAGTCGTTTTACTTTGACAATGGTATCGTCGCAATGGTAAAACGTCTCGTAGATTCCTTAGATGAAAGGAACTCTGTAAAGTGCATACGGAGCTATTTGATCGGAGGGAAAGAATGGTTTCAACCTTAGCACTCTGACGTGCGTCTCTCTTTTGTAATGTTTTTTGTTAAAGTAAGAAAAAGCTGTATTTCTGTGACGAGACATATTATCATAGTGAAGCGGTTATATTTTGCAGAATACGACCTGTAAGTTACTGTCTAGTTAAAAATGTTATCAATGGAATGCAGGTTAAAATCTGTATTCTGTATACGAAAATAAGAAAAATAATCATGTGGCGGCTTAAATTGTATCGAGAAACACTTCAAGTAGTATAATACCGGCAGGCTGATTATGTAAAAGCAACAGCAACAGCGACGCGACCGCGACCGCAATTTTAGCAAGCAATTTTTAGTTCACCGATTGTCCGGCAGAGGGAAACCTAGTGCTCGATTGCTGGGTGACGTAGTACCTGGTGTCATGTTAGTACAAAATTGGCTTTTGACAGCACTGATTGCTTAATTTTCGCCTGTCGCAAACCGGTCGCAGTTACATAATCAGGGGGCCGTACAATACACTCACGAATGCATGGCCAGTAGCCGTTTCATTCAAAGAAAATTCTATAACTATGGTTTCATAGACAGTTTAGAAAACTTTCAATAATCCGGATCAACTTCAATCACAAATGATAGGAAAAAAGGTTCAAAGAAAGTAGTTTTGACTGGCCATACTATAAAATTGGACCATTCGAGCAACGCATCGCTCTCAGAACCTCGCCTCAGAAATAAGTTCTAATAAGATTATTAATCCTCAGTAGGTAGATTCTGGACCAGTGGACCTTCCGAGAATTATTAATACGCATTACACTAGTGAGAAAGCAATAAGGCTAAAAGGCTGAAGGTAAAAAAGACTATAGGTACTACAAAGTAAACAATGGATTCTGCAATGAAATTGTCAATTGAGTTTTTCCTATCGTATAAAATCAGCATTAAAACTTTTTGCTTATAAAAGTGTCGACGTTAATTCCAATCCGTTAACAAAGCAACAAAGTTTGTTATATTGTAAACTTGCAAAGTTGCAAGTGTGAGCGCTAACTTAACTGTCGCTTTTACGTCGTATAAAATACAAGAGGAAAAACTCTGGCGACGTACACGGCTAAATTTAGTTAGCATAATACTTATAAGATTGCTAACTTTCTTGGATAAGCGCCCTGGGATTTGAGATCGCATGTCTCTGAAATATTCTGGGAAATCGTGGATTAAGAAATTATGAATGGGTATATTTAACATTCAGCCTTCGAAGACCTCACTTACGCAGAATTCTCAATTTTCTGGGTATCCATTTTTTGCGCAGTAACCTAATTCCTTGTCTTAAATAAATTTTTAGCACTTCATCATCATCAGCCTATAGCAGTCCACAGCTGGACATAGGCCTCCCACAATGAGCGCCATAGCTATGGAAATAGCTATGCTCGGAGTTCCTCTGAAGGATAGGATTCGTAACGAATACATCCGACAGAGAACCAAGGTTATCGACATAGCTCAAATAATTAGCAAACTGAAGTGGCAGTGGGCCGGCCATATCTCGCGAAGAACCGACGGCCGCTGGGGCAAACGTCTTCTTGAGTGGAGACCACGACTCGGTAAACGTAGTGTAGGACGCCCTCCGACCAGGTGGGATGACGACCTGCGAAAGATTGCAGGTAGATGCTGGATGCGGCAAGCTGAAGACAGGGCGCTTTAGCACTTAAATGTTGTTAATTTTGTATATAATATGTTATGTATAGATCAAAGATGGGGGGGGGGGGGAGACGATCCACGCGGTGAATCAACGATATCGTACCGACATTAATACATATGTAAGAAGTAATTCATGTTGTGCATAGCTTTACATAAATATTGAAATTTATCTAAAATCACATTATATTTTGATTTACATAGGCAAAACAAACATAAGACACATAAGTGATTTATGAATGTTTATTTTTATTTCTTCCAAATTTTTTGTAAACAGAAAATCAAAAACGCCTTATTTCTTATTTGATAATTTATTTACATGTAATTTTACTAAATACATCTATTATAACAATGTATGGTATAAAATGTTACTTATTTGTGTGCTTATTTCTTTAGAAATAAAGGTTTTTTTTTTTTTTTTTTTTTAATCATTCCCAGGGCGTCGGTGGATGGAGGCGGCTCGGGATCTGGGATGGGGATGGGTGAAGCTTATGTCCAGCAGTGGACGTGTATGGACTGATATGATTATGATGATGATTAATAAAATATCCTTATAGCCTAGGTTCCGATATAATCTCAAAGAATGATCTCGCCCCTGGATCATAATATCAACCTGTTTGTAGAATGACTACGCCGCCGCTTTAAATTACATATTATATTCTAGGAACATGTTTCCAGCAAATCAGCGGCTGTTTTAGCCATTCCACGATCTGGCAGTGACATACAAATAGATTAAGCTAATGCATTTTCATAATATTTTCCTTAAGTAAAGAGATCTGAAGGTATACGATACAGCTCCGGCATATCATATTTGCAATATTTTCCTTCAGTAGGTATCCGTATTTGACAGATATCAATAGAGATATGAAAAGGGTCGATCCCCACTTATGCTACACGCTACACGATTGATATTACCACAAAAATTGCTATTCAAGAGTGTATAGAGTAGAAAAAATTTACATAGCTTAGTTTCAGCGCCAATAACTCTTATTGGTATGTACATAAGGGTAGAAATGGGGTGACGTTATGGGTGAGTGGCTTACCGCTTGTGGAGTCCCTAAGGCAATTTTATGATGTTTAGAATTTCGTGTTCATTGGCTATTGGCGATGTTTTAGGGAAGTGCTATTGTGGCGATTAGAGTGGGTATAGTCAAGCGATTCTTTTGATTTACTAGTTTACACGTTACGGTAGAGTATCTTTTAAATAAAATGGCCCTTTTGTATATATACAATAAGAAAAGTGCCAATGGACACCTTCTTAGTAATATGTTGTTGAAAAAATTACCCATTAGCCAATCCTATGGCTAGATTGTAATTATAGTCTAGTGTATTTAACATTTATGCGCTACAGAGATCGTCGCTAAATATGTTTCCTGGAGACTTAAGTAAATACAAATGCAAAGCTTTGTTTTGAATTGATTTGATTCCATTGACATTCTAAGCCAACAGTGAAAGGCACTTAGAACACATATCAGTTTCCAACTAAAGACTTTAAAAAAAACCACACAAGTTAGCTTTCACGATTAAAATGCACTTTGTATTGACGTGAACTACAAACATACCTCTTCCAATCGTATATAACTACATCGACGTATTCCGAGTATATTGTGTTTAAGGTAGGTGTAAACGTTTTAAGGTTTAACGAGTCGCTCATTTTTCCATACAGTGTGGAAGGACCTATCCTATTCACTCTTGTTTTGAAGAGACACCCTCATATCTTAAGTCGTGTCTCGAACAGGATTCAACCTCCAAATGCGTTTCGGTATGCCTGATCGTAAAAAATCCCTTTACTCGAACTAAACTTCGACATTTTTCTCATACAAGTGAAGAAATGAACTGTCATCTTAAGGTATCAAGCGAACTACCTTGAATGCTCCTCAAAATAACGTATTATAATTGATTACTGGAAACTATCTCAATGACATTTATGACGATGATGTCTTCTAATGACTAGTGTACCGAACTAGAGTATGTTTGAAGGAATGCTGGAGCTTGAGACGAGTTTGAGTGAAGGATTAGTTGAAAAATTATCTACTGATATCGGTGTAAGATTGTAATTTGTCGAGAACACACATTATTAACTACCAGCAGCATTATTTCAGTAAAACCTATTATTGTGTACACTGGCTTATTTTTCCTGTTGCATGGAAACAGAGTTCTCATATATATACACAGAAATAAACCTTTTAATCTGCTGGTTCCACGTCAACAGAAACTATTTTAAAGTTAGATTGAGTTCAGCGAGCTGTTGAGCATTTCGTACAGTTTTTGGGAGATTGTATTGTAGGGACTGTGAAATGATGGGGGTTGTTCTACCCTGTATAAAGTTTGACGAACATTCTGTATCTAAAGTTTGTTTGTGGATTGGGATTATTTTAGTTTGAGTGGTTTTATGGCACCCTTTGGTCATACGAGTGATTCTACTTACATTATTTTTCGACTTTCTCTAGTGGATTATCAAAAATCTTAATTTTAGTATTTGTTAGGTTCTAGAGTAAGAAGTATACAGGATGCCCCGCAACATGTCTACTAAGCAAAAATCATCCCCTTTCAACTTCTGAACCCCGTGGGGGCTAACAGATTCTATTTTTTATCTTCGATTATTTTAATTTAATTTTTGAAAAATATATTCTTTTTTCGTCATATTCATGTTTTTAATGAAACTATTGAAACTCTCATGGTTATTCGTGTTCTTTTCTATTTAATTTTTCAATAAGAACCCAAGTATTATTTTCAACTCATGTAGACGAGACACCATATAGAACAGCAGCAGAGGTAATTCCCGTCCTCACATACGTAATGAGCGCCATAGCACCCTGTCTTCAGCTTGACGCATCCAGCATCTACCTGCAGCCTTTCGCAGGTCGTCATTCTATCTGGCCTGAGGGCGTCGTACATTAACCGAGTCGTGGTATCCTCTCAAGCACACTTTGCTCGTCACACGTCACGTAGCTCTTTGTTATTGCGACGGAAAATAAAACCTTAAACACACTTTGCTTATTATCGAGTTAAAGTTCGCCATGAACAGACCCATACAAATCAACTTCAACTTCTTTATTAGACCCATACGAATTACACACAAGAACACATTATCATCCTTAGCTACATTAAAATAGGGTCGACATTAAAATCAAATCAAAGGAAGTTTTCCAAGAGCGATTGTAAAGTGTTGGTTGTAATGGTAGATGTCGTTAGTGAACGCATTTGGCATGTGCACTGCACTCTGATTAAACAAGATGTATCTTTCAATGTCGCACATTCAATTCAATATTGCTACTATTTGTATACAAGGTACTTTGATTTCATTGTGTGATTGCGTAACGTTGAAATTTCTATAAGCAATAATGTTATTGTTAAAATTTAAATACTTTTACAAAAATAATTAAAATTAGAATTAGAAGTACTTAGAATAAGAATTAGAGGTTAGAGCTTGTTTTTTTTACAAGCGTTGTTAGATACTATTTCAATATATAAAGTTTGAAGATAGGTTTCGTGTAATTTGTATCAACACGTAAAATATAATGTAGATAAACGCCTTCACTGCCCAGCCTCGGGTGTGCGACACGTAGGGGTTTCCGTTTGCAGGATCTATCTACAGATATCTGGTCATATCATGTGCGTACGTCGAGGGCTATGAAAGTGTTACATTAAAAATAACAATCTAAGATAATTAAAACTTAAGTTCAAAACCTCATAAATATTGAGCACTATTAAATCAAACTACTTTATTCAAACTTCAAAGAGATTAAAACATCTTTAAACAAAGAACTTATGCGTCTTAAACAAAGAGTTTTACACAGCCACAAATATTTAGAGACGCCCGCCAATCGTACCCTGGGGCCCCCCGTTCCATGCATAATGCAGACTTTCAATTGTCTGCTACTGGTGTCCCGTTTAAAATTCATTCTAGAACTCCGCTGCTGACTGTCAAGGGGCCCACGGTTAGTCGTATCTTATACGCTTTGGCTACCGGTTTTTAAACGGAAATAATACATATAAAATCGCAGTGTTTGGGGCGGTTTTTGGGACACTGCAGCACTGCTTAGCTTACAATGATTTTATACAGTAATGAAGAAATAGCTAACAAGCAACTTGTATTGTTTTAGTTAAAGCGATGAAAAAATATTTTGGTCTACCCGCTTTTACATTATTATTTTTTCTACACAAATTGAATCTGGAATATTTCCATAAAAGTTAGGATATAGTTTTAAGAATAGATATAATATATATACATTTCAGTACATAGTATAGATTTTTGTGTTGTATAAAGCAGTAAGTAAGTCACGTACCTACGAAAACATCTCCAACTGTTAGTAACATAAGTCCGCTCTGCATATTTACTTAAGATAATCTTATATTTCTCTATAAGTGAATGTATATTCTTTTGAGAAAAATAAATTTCTAAAACCGTAAGAAATTGAAGACTTCCAGATTAAAAGCCTCTGTCACCATCAAGTGAACAGCAAGTTTCAGCTCTCATAGGTACATGACCAAGGCGATCTTTACCCTAGATATTCAGTATTTACCCTATAAATATCGTGATCTTGTTTTATTGCCTAGAGAAAGCAAGACCATGACGTATAGGGTAATCTAGATCAAAATAAAGTACAACATAACAATTCATGTGCGTCGCGCCAACCATAGTGTTCTGGAGCTCGATGAAGCCATTGAGCTGCACTGGCCCCAGAAGCGGGAGACATTTTAGCCACAATTTATTTCATAGTTTAATAGAATAATAGAACATTAACATTGTATGAGAAAGAAGCGTCGAAAACTTCGTCTTCCGCGCATACCGAGCGAAGGTATTAAGCGAAGTTAGGGCTATTGTGTTCATTTTATATCCTTTTCAGAAAATCTTTTGAAAGGATTAAATTATTTTTCGATAGGTGATTCAATAGTACCCAGCTGTGCGACTTTGAAAGCAATAAAATAGCGGGTATTCTGAAAACAACACATTATTATGCTAAAGTAACGAAAGAAGCAATTCCCAGAATAACTTATATAAAAGCTTAAAAAATTCACAAGTTTTTACAAAATATACAGCATTCACGTTGACTTCTTCGCAAAAAAATAAAGCTTAATATCAACGCGTCTTTGCGCTATTTTTTATTATGACGGGCTATTTTAAATTATTTATTTTTCGTATTAAATTCTTTAATTTCTGAACGCTTAGATATTTCACAAGAGATTCAAGAAAGGAATTTGCTGACTAGATTCCATCCCTACTTATGTACTTACTAAGTAAGCGAGGACTTAACGAACTTCTGAAGTGACGAAGTGAGGAAAACTGATTGGCGACTGAACGAGATTTAGAATACAAAGCAAGTAATTTAAAAAAAAAATAGTGCTGGAGAATTCACACAGCATTATCTAGCCCCATGGTAAGCAGAGCTTGTGTTATGGGTACTAGATAACTGATATACATAATACAATACATTACATAGATATAATTTTTTTATTATACATAGAAAACGACCAGAACACCCGGAACAAATATCTGCAGATCGTACACACAATTGTTCTGAGGCGGGAATGGAACCCGCAACCTCTTGCGTCGCAGGCGAACCTTCGCCCACCGCGCCACATCGGTCGTCAAACGTAGTAATGACAGGGACATGATACGGTGTAGTGGGCAGGCCTCTTTATCGTCATGTTTATATGTCTATCTCAACGCAGACAATGGTTAGACATTATAGAAACTGATCGCAGTGCGACGTGAGGTGTTTACTGAGTTTTTTGGATAATACACATGTTTTCTAATAAATGAAGATTTAGTATTATGGCTGGAGCTTTTATAGCAGTCAAAGTTTTAGAGATATCGAAGCTGCAAGTGCAGATTGAAGCTTTTACGGTGGCACATTAAAATAAAACCGTCGAATTTGAACCTAAGTCACGTCTTTAGGGTAGTGTACCAACTGAGTATTAAGATAATCAGTTGGTATGGTACATTTATGCCTGCTCAATGTCCTACACAAACCGATTTACCTGAAACGAGTTAATTAGGGTCATTCTGTTGTTATGTTGCTACAGGTTTCGAAGGTCAAGGCTAGATAGATTACATTATGGGTTTTTAGGAAGCTAACAGTGTGTACTTTAATTTGTATGAAATTACATTTAAACTTAAACTTTAATTTAAAAAAGATATTGTCGAAATGAAAATGTAGGGGTGTGCGATTTCTATGCTCTCGTGTGTAGGTCCATAGTTCGTCTGCTTAATTTCATAAGGAACTAGCGGGTCCGGTTTCGCCCGGGTGGACATTTTTTTCATATACATTGTGCGATGAACTTAAGTAAATGTATCTTCATGCACGAAATAGTCTCCATAAAGATGACTTACATTCAAGGTCTCTCACTCAGGTCAATATAATATTTTGACCTGAATATAATATATTGAATGTAGGTATTCAAGGTCACTCTGGTCAATATAATATATTGACCTGAATATAATATAATCAATAATCATTTATTTCGTACCTTTCATGAAATACACGTCACATTAGTTTCGGCTGCATATACGTAGCCATTTTAAACTTACAGGTAAAGTAAATTAACAATATTGAATTAAATTATACATTATTAAAATATAAATAAAATAATAATAATAACAATGAATGGAGTTGATATAATATGAGTTTATCTAATTAGCTAGATATGTAGGTAATGAGGTACATTTAGTCACATTTATATTCGAGGAACTCCTCATAGCTGTAAAAGCTATTGTCAGTGAGCCAGTGCTTTAGTTTATATTGAATGTAGGTATTCAAGGTCACTCTGGTCAATATAATATATTGACCTGAGTTACCTTGAGTGTAAGTATATCGTAGTAAGGCTATATTATAGCATATGACATTCACAAATAACGTGGCTTTATAATGGTAAAAGAATTTTCAAAATCGGTTCAGTAGATCCATAGATTATCCCCTGAAATCTCACCAACTTTTACCTTTTTATAATATTAGTATAGATTAATTAAGAAATTAATCCGACCAGGTGGGATGACGACCTGCGAAAGACTGCAGGTAGATGCTGGATGCGCTGAAGCTGAAGACAGGACGCTATGGTGCTCATTGAAGGAGGCCTATGTCCAGCAGTGGACTGCTATAGGCTGATGATGATGATGAACAAATTAATTATCTTATGAAATCGTATGGTCTCAATATTTTCCATTGCAAAGGTACCACGAAATTTGTTGTCAGTTAGGTTCTCTCCGGTCTCCCATTACAAAGAAAAATAATGCAATATATTAGCAAGTTCGTTATCCCGAGCTGGGTTTGTGGTGCAAGTGGGAAATATAAATTCCTCTTTTTATACAAGCAAAACTTTGCACAAAGGAATTTCGAATTAACATCTTACTGAGATAGCGTTTACTGTTAAATCTCGTGGAACGTTGATTTTAATGCAGTGTAGATCGTTTTTATAATATACAATTATTTTAAAGTTGTATACAGATATAAAAACGGGCTCAAAATCAAGAGAAAAGAAAACTATCTATATATTCTATGGTATTAAGTCGCTCAGCGAGCTATGGAAAGAGCTATGCTCGGAGTTTCTCTGAAAGATAGGATTCGTAACGAATACTCGTACATCCGACAGAGAACCAAAGTTATCGACATAGCTCAAAGAATTAGCAAGCTGAAGTGGCAGTGGGCCGGCCATATCACGCGAAGAACCGACAGCCGCTGGGGCAAACGTGTTCTTGAGTGGAGACCACGACTCAGTAAACGTAGTGTAGGACGCCCTCCGACCAGGTGGGATGACGACCTGCGAAAGACTGCAGGTAGATGCTGGATGCGTCAAGCTGAAGACAGGGCGCTATGGCGCTCATTGGGGGAGGCCTATGTCCAGCAGTGGACTGCTATAGGCTGATGTTGATGATGATGATTAGGTCTATCAGTCATCAAATACCCAAAACACAAGGTCTGCTTAGCTTGGGGCTAGAAGATGCTGTGTGGATTGTGTATTATTATTTTATTTATTTAAAGATGTAAGTAACGAGCTAATGAAAAATCAGGGCATCCAGAATAGAATCCATCGGAAGTCTGTCTAGAGAACCGAGGTATATTTTAGTAGTTTTTTATACTGGTTTCAACACGCGGCTTCGCACACATTGTATTTATGAAAACGTTCAAAGGATTTATCTATCCCAAAGGAACTGATTTATTATATGATAAATAATAAATAATTCAATAAATAATACTGGACAATTCACACAGCATTATCTAGCCCCATGGTAAGCAGAGCTTGTGTTATGGGTACTAGATAACTGATATACATAATACAATACATAACATAGATATATATTTTTATTATACATAGAAAACGACCAGAACACCCGTAACAAATATCTGCAGATCGTACACACACTTGTTCCGAGGCGGGAATCGAACCCGCAACCTCTTGCGTCGCAGGCGGACATTCGCCCACCGCGCCACATCGGTCGTCAAATGATGGGATAAGACACGACGGGGGATGGATGATAATCATCCATCCCCCGTCTTCGTAACTATCATCTCCACCCATCCAATCTTTCGCCATTTAGCCAGTGTGATTAAAGCGAAACTTACGTGAAAACTACTTATGAGCTAATAGAACTCTGTGATGCCAAAGTTAAAAGCTTGTAAATAAGAACGCCTAAACCTGTTAACATGGGCCAAATAACTACCGGGACTTTGCTCTGAGACGCACTAAAGAGACACGTCAACACTCTAATGGAAAACATTGTGAGGCCTGACATCGGACTCCCACGAGAGAATTCTTGTTATCCGCAGCATTATAACAAAAATATAACATTACAATATCATTATAGATGGGCATGTTTAGAAAACGGATGGGCATGTGATATGGGGCTTATAATGCGGCATGACTGGGGATATTTGATTGGATAGTTTCAAGTTTTTCGGGATGGATGAAATTCGGTATACAGAAACAAATATTGTTTAAGGGCGGGATACTTTTGGATGCGGGATACAGTAATAAAAAGTTTCATTTTGTATCATATCAGTCATCTGGTACCTCACGCTCTGTTTAGTTTGGGTGTAGGGGCCGAATTCTACTAAAATATACGATTTACCGTGACAATGTTATCATCACAGAATGACACATTTTGGCATTTCTACAACTGACATTACAATTGATGAATGAAACTATAGACGGACACTTAAGACACCCATCCCGTGTCAAGAATTAAAACAACACACGCACCGCATCATCAAGTTAAGCAGAGCTTGTGTTTTGGGTAGTTGATGACTGATATACCTAATACCATAATATAATAATATAGATATATTTCTTTTCTTTTGACCTTGACCCCGTTTTAATATCTGATAATGGCCACAATTACTCATTTTTTTAATTTAGAAGATACTTCCGAACCGATTGGATTTCCGTATCCGCACCGCGTGTTTCACAGCAATTTTCATAAAGCTCCACTATCACGTCCAACTAACTCCGATATTAAGAACAAGACTCGATATTGTAGTCCCAAACGACACTGCCAGTAAATAGATAATAAGTTTGTGTCACTGATAAATGCGTAAAGTTTTTCCTCATAGGGATGAATTCAAGGTCGCTAGTTACAACCTCTTGCGTCGCAGGCGGACATTCGCCCACCGCGCCACATCGGTCGTCAAATGATGGGATAAGACACGACGGGGGATGGATGATAATCATCCATCCCCCGTCTTCGTAACTATCATCTCCACCCATCCAATCTTTCGCCATTTAGCCAGTGTGATTAAAGCGAAACTTACGTGAAAACTACTTATGAGCTAATAGAACTCTGTGATGCCAAAGTTAAAAGCTTGTAAATAAGAACGCCTAAACCTGTTAACATGGGCCAAATAACTACCGGGACTTTGCTCTGAGACGCACTAAAGAGACACGTCAACACTCTAATGGAAAACATTGTGAGGCCTGACATCGGACTCCCACGAGAGAATTCTTGTTATCCGCAGCATTATAACAAAAATATAACATTACAATATCATTATAGATGGGCATGTTTAGAAAACGGATGGGCATGTGATATGGGGCTTATAATGCGGCATGACTGGGGATATTTGATTGGATAGTTTCAAGTTTTTCGGGATGGATGAAATTCGGTATACAGAAACAAATATTGTTTAAGGGCGGGATACTTTTGGATGCGGGATACAGTAATAAAAAGTTTCATTTTGTATCATATCAGTCATCTGGTACCTCACGCTCTGTTTAGTTTGGGTGTAGGGGCCGAATTCTACTAAAATATACGATTTACCGTGACAATGTTATCATCACAGAATGACACATTTTGGCATTTCTACAACTGACATTACAATTGATGAATGAAACTATAGACGGACACTTAAGACACCCATCCCGTGTCAAGAATTAAAACAACACACGCACCGCATCATCAAGTTAAGCAGAGCTTGTGTTTTGGGTAGTTGATGACTGATATACCTAATACCATAATATAATAATATAGATATATTTCTTTTCTTTTGACCTTGACCCCGTTTTAATATCTGATAATGGCCACAATTACTCATTTTTTTAATTTAGAAGATACTTCCGAACCGATTGGATTTCCGTATCCGCACCGCGTGTTTCACAGCAATTTTCATAAAGCTCCACTATCACGTCCAACTAACTCCGATATTAAGAACAAGACTCGATATTGTAGTCCCAAACGACACTGCCAGTAAATAGATAATAAGTTTGTGTCACTGATAAATGCGTAAAGTTTTTCCTCATAGGGATGAATTCAAGGTCGCTAGTTAATAGTTCGAGAGGACTGGGAGAGGAGTTTGCTAACGCCTTAGGGCTGTAGTACGATATAGCGGCGCATTGAGATTTCATAACTTCTATTCTACCTCTTATCTACCTAGTTTTGTAATTTAAGCTCTAAAGGAAATAAATCATAAAACAAAGTCGCTTCCCGCTATCTGTCTATCACGATTTGCTTAGATCTTTAAACCTACGCAACGGATTTTGATGCGGTTTTTTTAATAGATAGAGTGATTCAAGAGGAATGTTTATATGATATAAGCATTTGCACCCGTGCCGGAGCGGGTCGCCAGTTTAGAATAAAACAGAATAGGAAATGTTTATTTGCGTTTCAAAATATAAAATAATACAAAGTACTAATAAAAATTACAATTTAATTACCAAACAGTACAAATCTTACGAAATTAACAACGAGAACATAAATAGACTACCGGCTCAGCATGCTCCATTGATACGGGGGATGACAGCGCTGGTTTTCAGCGGCGCCAGAGTACTAAGTGCAGCTTGCTAGATAACTAGTTGATAAGATTGTGATTGAGAAGTAATACTATTAGGCAGTTTTGCTTGTTAGCCTCATTATTAGCCAGTATCATCTATTAACACTTTGACTGCGATTTTTTTTTTCGACGACTGCGATCTTTTTTTTAACCTAAAAAATTCGTGCTGCCGCTCTACACAGCGGTTGTGTTGCGCCGCACATGCGTTTCGTTCGAAAAATATTACGGCTGTGCTGAGTCTCAAAGATCTGTATTTTCTCAGCCGCTGCGCTAGAGTGGATTTACACATATTAGTCACTTGTAGAAAACACATACCGTGTGATTTCTGCAGTCAACATGCTGTGTTTATTTGTCAGCACTTGCGTAGATGACCTTTTTGACCAAGGAGTATATGGGAATGACAGATGCTAATTGTAACGTGAATTGTCGACCTCTCCTACCACCTTATGGCATCGATTTGTTTTTTATTACAGGTAACTTGTAAAGGCAGAAAAAGAACCTCTATTATATTCCTTATAAAAATTATTCTCAAAATTAGGCTCATAAAAATTATTTTATCACATTAAAAACACACACATCATATTAAAAATTATAATCATTAAATTACCCAGTGATATAAGTTTAATATTGTACGTCCATAATTAACGAATAAATAATTGTTTCACCCAGCTCTTGAGATCTTTTTGAACATAGTTTCTACAATAACATTATTTGAATTTGAATATAATTGTTACCATATTAAAAAGTTATCTGATAGATCTACGCAATTCATTTCAGCAGAAAGTACTATAGTGAGTCGTGGCCTTTAGCTTAGTTCCCAACTGCCTTAATAGGGCATTTTGTCAATGAAGTCAATTTGGATTAGAATGGATTGGGTCAGTTGGTGTGTTGAGAGGTCTGTTTCAGAAGATATGGGGCATTTATCCCAATGATTGTTCTATCTCAGTCAAGTCAAATGGAGCTCTAATGCTTTGTTTCTTGATTCTTTTTTGCGCAGAGAAGATTCCTATCAAAAGGGCGATTTCTTCATCCACGTTCCTATCTAAACGAATAACAAAGCAAAAAATTCTAGAGATAACAAGAGAAGCTAAATATATAATAACATAGTAGAAGAACGAAACAGAACTTGTAGAGAGGTCGTCGTTTATTGATTCAGATAACTTGATCCATAAATTAGTTTTTGAAAATTAAATATCAAACAGTTTCATCAGCCCGCGTTTTACAGATGTTTTTTTATTGAAAATTACAGCGTATAAGTTCTTAACGAGTGCGTCCGCAAAAAACATGCCAGACGCCCTATAGTATAGGGCGTCTGGCATGTTTTTTGCGGATGGTGGGGCTGCCCAGGTACTGTATAGGGCCTATACAGTACCTGGGCAGCCCCACCATAATCATTGCGTTTATATTTTATGTATGCTAGTTTTAAGGTATTGCTATGGACCGTAGAATAAGTTAATTAAGATCTGTTACTTTTCTTTGGTCTGAAATAAATTATTATTATGTCTCTCATTTACCATGATCTCGGGCCATAAAGTGACCCGGTCCTTTGGAAGGCTTGCGTGGGGCTGAAGCCGAAGCACAGAGGCCCTTTGAGAAGTATTATTATTATTTAAACAAGTTGTTTTTTAAGGACGCGTAGTGTACGATGGACGCCTTAGTATAAGTAATCTATAAAAATCCTAACTTATCATATAAAAATCATTGAAACTCCCCCACTCGTATGATTTTCTAGAAGATAGGTTATTTCCACCACGATTCCAACTTTCAAGTTGTAGAAAAATGCATTTAAAATATTCAAATAGATATCAACCTATTTGAATTTTTGAAATGCATACAACACAATACAGACGGTAAAATAAACTTATGTCGAGACATGGTTGCACTTAGGATATTGGTATTCCGGGGCACGTAGCTTGAAGAGCTACTTAAGCACGATGAGGGAACACGTTGTCATATTACAATGTGCTTGTAGAACGCCATAGTGTATATGGATTGTAAAATAAGTTTACAACTTGTGGGCGGAAGTAACTTGTCTTCATGGAAATTATACGAGTGAGGGCTTCAAGTATTATTTTAGGTTAAGTAAGGTGATGGATAAAGTTATTTATAACGGGATATTTACCATGATTTGATTTTTGAGTTTTCGAATAGTCTAGCACAGTTTCATGTGCCATGATCATTGAATTAGGTACTTATGGCACTGCGAGTTAGTTTTTATTGGCAGACATACCGATCTACCTTCATTTTTGTCTTTTGCTACGAACGTTACCACTACCAGAATCACAAATGGGAAACTCAAAAATGAAATCATGGTAAATATCCTGTAAATTAATTTTGTGTTAATAATCATGATACCTAGTTTCAAAAGTTTTAAGATAAAGGGTAGTTTTAGTCTATAACCCAACCACGTATCATCTTGGGGAGGTCACAAAATTGCTAAAAAATATCTCATTATTAATGGACGACCCCTTTACTGCCCTTCCACTCCTTTATTATCTTAGATGATTGATTCTGTAAAAATAAAGAGTTATAAAAAGTCGACCGACAACTTCTAGTGAAATAATATTTTCAAAAATATGTAAAAAGCCCAGGAAGCACACAAACACATATTTTAAAAGAATTCCGTCATATTTTTTCTGTTTTACTGCAAACATTTAAAAAAACCGTTAAACCAGAAGATAAAACATTGCAAAGGAAAACATTGTCATTGAAAAAGCAAATTTTAAAACGTGAAGTAACCAACGCGAATGTTCAAATAACAACCAACTAACACATGTACTAGTATCCAAAGTTCTTTTTTAGATATTACTGGGAGGTTGCAAGGAATGGACCTTAAAACTAGTTTCTCGAAGAATGGCGGCGCCCAGTCTCAACGGAGACTTCCAAAGTGCGTACGACATATTATTGTGCACACACATTATAGTGTTTGTGCGCAAACACAACTGCACTTATATTATTATAATCCGAGATGTGCCGGCCGATCAAAACGACTGTGGTAGAGTAAGGCGCAAGTCCAATTTGTTGACAGGTTCTGCATCCGCATAGTTATAGAAAAAGCCTTGAAGCTATTTTTGATGGAGAGAAAAGAGCAAAATGTAGTTTGACAAAGTATGCAGGTTCCGAGCTTTCTTAGACTTTAAACGTCTAAGGTCTAAAAAAGCTCGGGACCTGTCAAACATCGCATGCTTTTAAATAATGTTCGGTCCAGAAGTTTTATAGGCATTGTTTGAGTTCAAAGCGTGGGAAAAGAAAAACCCGCAAAAAAGTTTGGTCTTTCTCTCAAAGCCACAAGTTTTTTCATAGTCGTAACGCGCTGGAAACTTGGTAGATTTTATAACTTTGGTTGGTTTACCGCGGGCACGACGATCTTGGGCTGGCATTTAGCGTGTTTCTGTACTTCTTATTTTAACTTGCATGAGTAATTTAGAGGATGAAATTTTTAAAACACGCATAAAAAAAACGTGCATGATGTAAATAATTTTAATTATATTTTACCACTTTATAGCGTTGGCTACTGCATTCAGTCTAAAAATAAGAATAAATATAGGTAGGTACCTACATCTTTTTCATTTAATTAATATTTCTACCCTGCTAGGTCCTATATAACTTGTTATATGTATATTGTATATAGTTGTTTTTGTTGCTCTAGCCATCATTCATCAGTATTTCTAAACATGACAACAACTGTTACTGTTAACAGCAATAGGAGTGGTTTTTAAGCATTCACGTGAAAAAAACATTATTTGGCGAGATACAGGTAAAGCTGATTATAATAGGTATTCCTAGCCTTCTTTCTAGTGTCTGCGTTTGCCCTTTTTATTCCATCATTCTCATAATCAACAGATGGGTCGGCGTCGGCGGGCCAATACGACCGGGGAGTGGTCAGGCGCAGCAGTAACTGCTTAACTCATGCGTAGAATAAGTTAAATAAGATCTTTTGGTTATCTTTGGTCTGAAATAAATGATTATTATTAACGTGCTTTCCGCACGGGGCCGGGGGTGCAACACCGCTAACTTCGTAACCCCGGGCTGCTATTGTCAGTTTTTATTGCTAGAAACCACAATAATAAAAAAAACTCATATTTGGACGAGCCCGGAGTTAGAAACCAGGACCTCATTATCAGAGTGAATATAATCACGCGACCGCTAAAACAACAAGGCAGTCTAGAGGTATGTAAAGCATACGAAACTTGCTACGTTATAGTGCGCAGAAATGTCCAACGGCAAGTATTAAAAAAAACCGGCCAAGTGCGAGTCGGACTCGCGCACGCAGCGTTTCGTACCATTATCTATAAAAACTGCAAAAAAATCATGTCTGTTGAATATGAGCCCCCTTTAATAGTTACTTTATTGTGTTTTTAAGTATTTGTTGATATAGCGGCATCATCTGTGAAAATTTCAACCGTCTAACTATCATGAGATACAGCCTGGTGACAGACAGACAGACGGACGAACAGCATATGCAACTCTTTCGCAATTCTGTAGAAATGCATTACCCAATGCACCAAGAAATAGCCTTGTCTCGGGTCTGTTACTATTCATAGAAGGTTCTAGATCTGGAGGCCAATGACCCTGTATCCAATGCAAGTCGCGTGCTGAGGTCTGATGAACTCGGAATTAATATTTAGATGCAGTGGTCTCATTCGACTGGCGTACCGAATTAATGTTGCGGGAGTTTTATTTCTATTTTGTTGTTCGTTTTAAGGGGTTGGAATCTGCTGATGTCTTGGTATTAAGTAAATAATGCTGGATAATTCACATATCATCTAACTAACCTGAGCAGAGGTTGTGTATGTGTTCTAGATGACTCAATACAATATACCTTTTCATAGATAGATATTTTTTATTAAACATTGAAAATACCCAGAAACATCTGGAATAAATATTTGCAGATTTGACAAAAATTTGCTCCAAGGCGGGAATCGAATATCCGCAACCTCCTACGTTGCAGGCGGACTTTCGCCCGCCGCGGCGCCGTGCCACATCGGTCGTCCTATTGCAACTGAAATAGACATAATAGGCATGTCTATGCATAGAACAGTACCTATGACTTAGGTATTGATATATGCATATTTACCCTGAACCACGTTTAAAAGCCCCATATTTGTTATGTTTGTTTTTGCCCAGGTAGGTTATTTTGAGGAGATCTTTTGAAAAATATAAGCCATATCTGAAATGTGTTCGGCAATTATTGTTTCTTTGTACAAATCTGTTGTTTCATGATTTTTCTTAGGCCTTTAATACAAAGTAGGTATCTACGTTAAAACATCCACATGGTTACAACTAGGGACATTTTAAACCGAGAGTTTTAAGATCGACTCAACATTTTCCGAGTGCCCCTTAAAAACCGTCAGTTTTAATAAACGAGACGTTTTACTAAGTACTAATTAAAAGCTCCGAAGAACTAACTCATGAATGATAGCTTGCGCAATATTAAATTTGCTTAATCCCTATCTTAAATAGCGGGTAGACGACAAATTGGGTGCTTCCGGATTGTTGCCAGTTAGGGCAAATTTTTGCTACATCTAGCAATTTTAAGACGTGTTATGCGATCGAAATCGAATTAAGAATTATTGATTACAATTTAGTATTTACAATTGAATGAAACAGTTAAACTGCAAGCGGTTGCAAACAATATAGAGTTGCATGTAGAATTTTGAGTTTTGTTACCATAAACATTAATATTAAAATAATTAAAGTAGGTATAGGTACTTACCAAATTTTTATATTGGGATGTAATTACAGATCTGTTAATAACAATAATAATCAGATAAGTTTTATATTACTGGTTCAATACTCACAGTAGGAGAAAAAGTATTTCACGAAACCTTAGCTTCATTTTATGATCCTTTTGATAGAATTTAAGCCAAAATGTCAATTATAGCTGGCAACTCAGCCCAAGCATCAGTCAAGTAATATCAGGATTTAGGATAATGAGAACGCTCGACGTTAGGCGTTTTTGCTCGAGTTTTGCTCTTTTATCGAGCGCTCTTATTCCCAACGTAATTGGACATATTTTTTCTGATCCTATTTCATTTTTCAACATTATTTCCGTATGATCCAAAGCTTTGAGACATTCTTCAATAATTTAAATTATGATAATAGAACCATGAGTACCTAGTTGAATATTAATAAAGACCTATCTTATAAGTAGCATAATTATACACTTTTAAATATTTTTTTTAACCACGGCGTTAAGCATTTAAAAGCACTTGTCCCCATCCAGACTGTCTTAACCTAAATCTTTTTTGAAAATACTAAGACTAACCTTATGATAATATTTCTAGCCTTTGTCGATCAGTATGTGTAGACCTCCTTCTTCTTCGGGCAGGTAATGTCTATACTATATAGTTTCTGCCTGCAATCTTTTTGATGTCGTCTTCCCATCTCATTTGCGGCCGCCGTCCCGACGGCCTTCGTTTCCACCACGTTCTCTTCTCTACTCAAGAGTTTCTTGTCCCATGTCTTTTTCTTCACTATGTGGTCTGCCCCACTTAAGTCTTCCAACTCTGTCACTGATGTCAAACACTGCTTTTTGTCTCAGCCATTTTTTTCCTATTAAACAAAACAAAAATACATTTACCCACTCTATTAAGCCATTTCAATTAAATACCCAGCTCCAATAAATAACTCCCACATGAAACATAACCTCACTCGTAAATTAGAGTTCTCGCATAGTTCCCGATGAAAAATCCAATTAATAAGAGGGTCGCATCGAGACCTAGTCGCCGTACATCACTATCTGTGGCGACTAAGCTTTTTCCGAATCTATTTTCGATGCTTTATACAGGACTGTAATCAGGAGTGAAAGTAGTTGGGCGATCAGCAGATACATAACATAAATGTTATTTACAAATTAATTTGCTCAGACCAGTTTCGCTGCTTGGCTGCGTAGTACTGAATAAGTGCAAAAAAGGGGGGCAAGATATACTTCTTCACCCCAAAACGTCATCATCATCATCATCATATACAGTGGACTGCCTATAGCAGTCCACTGCTGGACATAGGCCTCCCCAATGAGCGCCATAGCGCCCTGTCTTCAGCTTGCCGCATCCAGCATGCGACGACCTGCAGTCTTTCGCAGGTCGTCATCCCACCTGGTCGGAGGGCGTCCTACACTACGTTTACCGAGTCGTGGTTTCCACTCAAGAACACAACAACGAATATCTATGAATAGAAAGAAATAACCTAAGGACGTCGGCATAGATTGTTCAAAAAGACTTGGAATAATCTACAGGCTCATTTTTATACCAAAAACAAGGTGAGTGAAGCCGCAGGTAAAAACTAATAAATTAACAAGATACCTATTCCCATTACATGAAATAAGTGGATAGGTACAAATTTATCGATGCTATAAATTGTACCTTCTTTAAAATTATTATTGTTAGTTACCGACAAATTCATATTTAATTGACCTATTTATCAAAATATTTAAACGCGAGCATGCATTTAACGAAGCACTATTAATATTTAGGTAAATTTAATTTATTGTAGCTCTATTCAATCGTTCGTACTAGAAAAGTTCAATTAAGTTTTATGCTAATTCGTTTCAAACACTGTTTCAGTTTGTTATTAAAATATATTGAAATGCTTTAAAGTGTAAAAGCGAGTTGAATTAATTTTACCAATTTAGTTGACCTTTATTCGCGATGTGTCACAAAGACATGACTATGACATTTAGATATGTGTGATATGCCACCAATATAATGATTTTTGGGTATCTAAAAATCCCTAAAGTCAGGTTATAGGTAAGTTAACTAAAATATTAAAAGATTCAAAATATGGTATCAAAATAATTTAGCAGGACGGAAAGTGCTCGTATGAGGTTACCTTTTGAAGGGTCTGGTTATATTCAGTTTTAACCTGTCTTGTATTTTAAATTGCATCTGTCCCCGTGTTTCTAGACATAGGCGTCCGCCATTTTACGCCATCTCTTGCGGTCCCGTGCCGTGACCTACCATCCGTTATTGTGTCCGCCCCTGTCAACGTGCCAGCGTTTTCTCGGCCTACCTAGGCATCGCGCCCCTTCATAGCTCCATTCAGTTGCAACCTTGGCGCGCTTCATGACTGTCCTGAGCTATAAGTCCGGTCGACGTAGAAACGCGGTCGTGACGTCTACTTTTTCTACAGGATCTGGTACAGCGCCTCTATCGTGCGGATAGGGAACTACGCAAATCCCATACAAAAAGGGACGTCACGATCACGTCTCGATACTATCGTCAATTAAACTCAGGGCCCTGTTTTCATCATCATCAGCGTATAGTAATCCACTGCTGGACATAGGCCTCCCCTAATGAGCGCCATAGCGCCCTGTCTTCAGCCCTGTATTATTTACCAATAGTAATTAATATTTTCCTTTGAGTCCGTCTCTGATTTCTTTCACAATTTTTGCTCTTTTTACACGAACTGTCGGCCAGACCTGCCAATTGGATTAATTGGAATCGCTGCTATCACCATTTTGATTGCGATATCCAAATAACTCCGATTGAGAATTTTACCGATATTGTGAAAATATTTACCTTCACTGACTTTTTATTATGTTAGAATTATTTTGTGAAAATATTTGAAGTGAAAATGTTTGTTTCAATTTATTTTCTACCTCAACGAAATTTGACATTAAAATTAATATAAATCAATGTTATAAAAACTCTGATGATTTTCTGCCGGATCCATTTACAAGTGGGTAATTCGTCCACTTCATCAACCATAATCAAGACCGGAAGAAGATTTTATCCAGCAGCTTAATAAATATTTAATTCTTAGGAAATTTAAATACGGTCGACTTTAAACGGGACGAAATTAAATCAATTCTAATCTTCAACCGGCCAATCTAAATAATTCAATTTGTAGTACTTATGTACTCCTTCTGGACACAGTCAAAAACAGTAGACTAACTGAAATAGTAACTTTAGACGAAATTATGTTAACCAACTTTGTAGATTCCACATGGATCTTATAACCTTGAGTCTGTCAAAAATCAAACCAACCGGGGAAGAAATATATTTTTGAATAAAATTATTCCAATAAATAGCATGAATTACGGATTATGACTTTCTTATCTAAAGCCATTTAAATAAACCTTGATATTTAAGTCGGTAAAAGCTAGATTTTCTTTAACATAATATAAGTGGACGTTAAAAATTTTTAGGCCAAGTGAAGTCGGTAAGTTTTTCTTACATATGTGTTGATTAAGAGTTTTTATTGAAATAATCTGATTGTTCGCTTTCCTTTTTACTTTTTTTATGAAAATAAAAAAGTAAAACCAATTTCTTTGTTCTTCTTTAATGAAACCTCGTCTACTGTTACTCGTCTACCCTGTGCTTCGTTCGTTATAACAGAATTAATTAGAAGAGATTTATTAAAAACGGAAATATTCGTCAATTGGCTCTAAAGAACTCGACAAGTCAGTACTTTGATTGAGTGAATTGATTTATCTTCTTGAATTAAATTACTAATAATTGATAAATAAAATTAGTTTATTTGTTGTGTTTACGCCCTGATAGAAAAGTGGGGTGTTATTTGTGTGCATTTGACTAAGATAGGACTACAACTTATGCACGACAGGCGACAACAATTTGCCGTCGTTATGTCGGGAAAAGGCAGTGGCAGTGTATCATGTAATAATAGGATCACCCCTCGAAATAAACCCTGGATGTCATAAGAGCTGGCTGAGGAACCTTTCAGAAGAAGGGTAGCAGCTTTAATCTATATTTTTGAATAAAATAAATAATGCTGGACAATACACACATCATCTAGCCCCAAGCTAAGCAGAACTTGTGTTGTATTATGAGTACTAGATTACTGATATACATAATAATCAACACCCAGAACTTGAATGACTCACACAAACCTGAATGAATCACACCCGTAACATCCTGAGTCGCAGGCGGACCTTCGCCCACCGCGCCACAGAGGTCGTCAGATTAACTTCACTGACGACGTGTATGTTAACGATGTAGGTTGGGTCTTGCACCTTAAGAAGACATGTCCTTAATCAGCTCATGTTTTGTAAAGGCTGTTGCTACATCCAGCTTCGATTTTTAAAGCCAGGGATAACGTCAAACCGTAGGACGTCAGATAAGCGCGACTACGCCATCTATCTTCCTCCGGCAGACATACGCAAGATACGGGCCACCCACATGATATAATCGAGAATCGCTTACCGAATGTGTTGCCTACTTAAAATAGGTTATTTTTGATAGTTTTTTTTGTCTACAAACTACTGACTTTGCAGTTTTTAATGTAACTATTAAAAACATGTGAACATTTAGTTTTTACGAATACTAGGTAGAAACCTAAATTATGGCGGTAAATCTGGGCACCAGATTGTGCTTAAACAGATTAGATTCAACTCAAGTTCATTAAATGATCATTAAATATAAGGTATTCCTTCTACCTACTCTATACAGTAAAAGCAAAAGACTTAAATCTAGCCACTAAACAGCGTAGTTGGCAACACCGCAGTTACCGAAATCCATCTACATATTCCTTCTGACAACGGCTGAAATTGGCTGTGGATTTTTATTTGGAATTTTTCGTGCAAGAAATTGAATTGTTATCTTAAAGTGTGCAGGGCCGGGTCAAGGTTGAGTTTTTATGTTTACGCGCATTTTATGGCAGTTTACATTTCATACGGAAAATGAGAATTGCTCCTAGCTCTTCCTTCTTTCTTGTAGCATAGAGTAGCTATTTCTTTAACATCTCTAAACATGCACCTATAGAATTAGGTATATTTCCACGTCATGAAAAAAGGTATATTTCATTTATTTCGGGACAGTATACAGGGTGTTCGCTCACGTTATACAGAGTGTAGTGACGTGGATTGATGGCTCGCAGGATAGACTGCTCGGGGGAAATTAACAGAAACTCCGAACATGTGCAAGTCCGAATTCGGCTTGGATATAATTGCGTTTCGGCTGCTCTTGTATTCATACAATTTTGATGGTAAGGTCCAGTCAGTGAAATACATGGCAAATGAATGAGGGAAACTGGTCCGATTCAAAACCACGAAGCCAGTGTAACTGAGTGACAATACAACACTGCTGTGGATCTGCGCACTATTATTTTTTCTTCTTTTTTTCAAGTTATTACTCGAATTCTTGTTATTTTTAAGTCAAAAAATAATTCATTTTTTAATTGATACTGGTGAGTGACTGAAATGTCGCGAGAGTTATAATTTTTTAAGAGAGTTTAGGAAAATTAGCTAGAAAAAAGCTGATAGGTAGAAAAAAGACAAGTAAATGGAAAGCAGATGAGAATTCAGAGAACCGTGCATTGCAAATTTGGTTATTAATTGTAAGTAAAAAGAAAACATATTGTATTGGCTCTCAGATTACGCTCCTGGCACATCCGCCTTATGAAATTTTAATATTTAATAAGAAAATCATTAACTCGCCCAATTATGACACATGATACCTATGTTAGTCCACAGCTGAACATAGGCCTTCACCATTCATATTGACGCATCAAACATCTTCCTTCAGTATTTCACAGCTCGTCATTCCACCTGGTCAGAGGGCGTCCTACACTACGTTTACCGAGTCGTTTACAATAACTCAAAATGCCTTAAATAACGTATTAAAAAGAAAACAATATAAAAAGAGAACCTTTTCAACTTCCAGAATCCAATTTTACGATGTGAGAAGATTATAAGCCTAACCGTGCGTGATCGAACTTCCTCTAAGTTACACAAACAAAATAAAATGGAGGCAAAAAATTCACACGACACACATTTTCGAAGAAAGCTAATTCTCAGCGTTACCGCAACAAGTTAAACCAAGATTTATTAGACGTAACGATCCCTGTGAAACGGAGAAACTCGAATAAACGGTGTTAAATGACGGCACGGTACCTATAACTGTTTTTTTAGTTGTAAAAACTACTTTTGACTACTCTAATGAAAATGTACATATGTATCCCTGGTTGATGGCTTTCACGCCATCATCCGCAAGAAAACCGCCTCGCTGCTGCGCAGAACATGGAGCAGTACCAACACCATCCTGCAGGTTGTGGGCAGCAAGCTTGCCTCGCCCATCATGCAGTCTTTCAACAGAGTCCTCACTCTTTAGACTCCATGGGTTGGGTGGGAGTCTGTTGAATGCCTGCTGCAAATAATAATTGTAACAATTTAATTTAAGGTCTTATGTTTTCTTTAACTGTATTTTATTTTAGTATTTTTTTTGTATGTGGACAATTACCTATGTCTGAATAAAGAAACTTTTTCTTTCATTTTTTTCTTTTCTAATATGGTGTATGGGTTAACATAGACCAAATCAAATCAAATTTTGATTTGATTTGATAGTTTGACCAAGTAACTTATAAAAATACGTACTTTAAAACAACGTTACATTTTTAAGCAAGTAATTAATCGAGAACTACGAAATAATCGACAGTATCCTCGCTTTTTCACATTTTCAGGCAAAATCTGGGGACAAGGCCTCATTTAGACTCCTTTATGGCTCTTATTTTGTAAATTTCGAGAGCCATAAAGGAGTATTTTGATATCTTTTTTATCAAAACCTCGTCAGTCGTTTGAATGCTACGAGGAAATAGAAATACATAGAAACACTCGAAATGAAATGAAATGAAATGAAAGTTTATTTCCTTAGGCTTACAAATAAGCACTTAGACAAGTCATATTTTATACTATTCATTATTATATTGATGTTCACTTCAATTTTTTGTCCACCAGTGGAAGAAGTGAGAAGAAACCACCAGTATGTTCATAACTTATGTGTCTAGTACATAGAATCGAAAAACATAAATCGCTCCACACAAGTCAAAAGCAAGCTTATTATTGTAGAGTAGGTAAATTTTGTACTTAAATTGAAAACACGTTTTACTTTTTTTAAACCATGTATATGAAACATAATTGGTAACATAAATCAGTAACCGTTTCAAAGAACCCGAACGCTTTGAAAAGATAAAATGTATCTCTACAAATTGCTCTTAGATACCTCTTTGTACTACTCGATGCCTATCAAAATTTTTTAACAACTCACTAATGTGAAAATCTCTTTTACAACGCTTTATAATTTATCAACGCCTACGGTGGTAGGTTGGTACAGATCGTCAATAAAAACTCTTTAAAAGGGAACATAGTTCCATTGCTTTCATATTTTGTCACTAAAATTTAGCCGCAGAAATTTTTAGAGGCAATCCCAAATGCCAGATCTAACATTATTTTGAATCATAAGCTATTGCGTCAAAGGTTAAATTCCATTGTGTTTAATTGTAGTAAGACTAACGGCATGGGTACACACTAGCATTTACGACGCTTTTGCGGGGTCCCAACATCAAAAACCGCTTAGTGAGTCCCAGAATACTGCAGCGCTGCTGGTGTGTACTTACTTTATATGTCCCGCATTGTAAAGCTGTAGGTGGTCGTACCGTACACTTCGAAGCAAAACGAATGAACATTGGTTATGGCCGTTGTTGTATGTTGTCTAAAAAAAAACGTGTAACCAATTTTAAAAAGTCAATTACAGTATAAATTTAAAGTTGATTTTATTAGCTGCCTGCATCGCTCTCGTGGCTTTGAATTTTTGACAGTTTTTATTATCCACGTACCATAAAATAAGTAACCAAAACCGTAAACCGTAAAATTAAAAAAATATGTATCTATTTACGGTGTATATAAGTCGATTAGGAGATTTCTGGAACTTTCTGGTTCTGGGCCGGGAGGGGATTTCTCTTTTTTTAGAAATCCCTTCGCAGAGGATTATGGAAGGAAATTCTTGGAACCATTTGTTTTTCTAATTACATCGATGAGCCGTGAAGTTTTCAAAACGAATGAGTTACTTTACTGAAACACAAAGGGATAGGAAAAGTGCTAAAATACCGATACAAACAGGAAATAAACCGTACATCGCAACAAGCCAATGAAACGGTCAGTAACTACATTAAATGGGGGACTGTACAAACATTTCGAACAAATTAACTGGGAATTGATCAGATTTCCGAATTAAATGACTAGCGTAGACTGTTGCGATGCCAATCAGGGAGGACGCCTGCCCACTTTGCGATGGGATAGGCCTGTTGGTTTGGAATTACAGATTTTGGTGAATTCAAGTTAATATGTAGACTTTTCATGCGTCGTACTAACTAGGTAAACTGTAAAACATATTGTAATTTATAAATTACCGATGTATACTTACTCGGATGTGGAATTATTATTAAATTTAAGAAAAAAACGTGAAGTAGTATTTATAAAGCTTACAAAAATACCATACTATGAACATGTAGGTCTTCTATTTGAGTGGTTACTAGTTTAGGTGGATATAACAATTTACAATGAGCCCCGACCCGCCGAAAGCACTTTAATGACACCCTAAATAAATAATTCTTTATTTACATACAATTTAAGTAAATAACATACAATTATTAATTGTCATAATTCTGTATGACAAGTTTAAATAAATGTAATTAAAATTAGATACAACTAGCTGCGCCCCGCGGTTTCACCCGCGTGGTGATAGATATTTTAGTTAATATACTATATATCTTTATAAATTGTAGTCTATGTGTTATTATGAGCTATATTATTGTAAAGTTTCATTAAAATCCATTCAGTAGTTCTTACTCGAAAGAGTAACAAACATCCATCCATCCATACTTACAAACTTTCGCGTTAGATTATTGAGGTTATTAGATACAATTATTTGGTTGGCTGGTCGATGTCACTTCAGGCGTATATTGGACAAGAATGGACTACATAACTAAACAGTAATTAAGCAAGTAAATTAAGCTAGCATACGTCTCATTGCACTCGGACATTGGAACTTAATTAGCATATTGTTCATTCAAGATTGAAATATATGCAATATCTGCATTATTAGCGAGAACCTACGGCTTCGCTCCCCGTTACAATATTGCTTATATCACGCAGGGGTATTTATTTATTTACTTATCTATATAAACTTACTAAACTTTACCTTATATAAAAACTAGCTGCGCCCCGCGGCTTCGCCCGCGTGAAAATCGACGTGTCAAATGGTTTATCTATATCTATTTGACGACTCCTGTGGCGCGGTGGGCGAAGGTCCGCCTGCGACGCAGGAGGTTGCGGGTTGGATTCCCGCCTCGGAACAATTGTGTGTACGATCTGCAGATGTTTGTTCCGGGTGTTCTGGTCGTTATGTATAATAAAAAAGACTATTTATGTAATCTATTGTATTAAGTATATTAGTCATCTAGTACACATAACACAAGCTCTGCTTATCTTGGGGCCAGATGATGCTGTGTGGATTGTCCAGCATTTTTTTTAAACCGCTTCAATATCCGTTGCGTAGTTTTAAAGATCTAAGCATACATAGGGACAGACAGACAGCGGGAAGCGACTTTGTTTTATACTATTACCATTTGAAACATAAGATTTCCACGCGGGCGAAGCCGTGGGCGCAGTACTTCTATAAATAAATGAAATATTATATTATATTAAAAAAAAGCACTGTATCTTTATCCCTACTATAAACGAATAGCCGTGAAAACAGACAAACAGACGTGGAAACTGCATTTAACACGGAGGTCAGGGCAGGTTTTATCACACGGCCATTTCACCTTTACATTTTACTAACGCAGAAGCACGTCGTTGAAGAGCCCATTCTATGTTTACGAAAACATTAGGGCCTGTTAGTAAAGCAAAGCATAAACACTGAACTGAAAACTGGGGTTGCTCACTAGCAGCAACATAAAATAAAACCGGCCAAGTGAGTGTCGGACTTGCGCACGAAGGCAAAAAAATTATGTCTGTTGTATGGGAGCCCGGTCCGGCGACCCTCACTTGCAAAAATCGCTCCGAATATCGCTGTCCAGGGACAGCGATATTCGGAGCGATTTTTGCATGGGCATGGGCGCAGCGCCCCTTGCGCGCACGCATGGGGCGCTGCGCGATAGCAATATTAGCCGTTCAAAATTGAATTAAGAAATAATTTTGGTATTACGTTTGTATGAAGAATTCGTCCCTCCGGAAGCCCCTTAAATTTTTATTTTATTCTGTTTTTTAGTATTTGTTATTATATCAGCAACATAAACACATCATCTGTGATAATTTCAACTGTCTAACTATCACACACGTTCATGAGATACAGCCTGTTGACTGACGGACGGACAGACGGACGGATGGAGGAACACTCTTAATAGGTAATAGGATCCCGTTTTACCCTTTGGGTACATAACCCTTAAAAACACATAGTGTACATCATCATTATCATCAGCATATAGCAGTCCACTGCTGGACATAGGCCTCCCCCAATGAGCGCCATAGCGCCCTGTCTTCAGCTTGCCGCATCCAGCATCTACCTGCAGTCTATCGCAGGTCGTCATCCCACCTGGTCGGAGGGCGTCCTACACTACGTTTACCGAGTCGTGGTCTCCACTCAAGAAAACGTTTGCCTCAGCGGCCGTCGGTGGGCCGGCCATATCAGCTTCGCGAGATATGGCCGGCCCACCGCCACTTCAACTTGCTAATTCTTTGAGCTATGTCGATAACCTTGGTTCTCTGTCTGATGTATTCGTTACGAATCCTATCCTTCAGAGAAACTCCGAGCATAGCTCTTTCCATAGCTCGCTGAGCGACCTTGAACTGGTGGACCAGCCCTATCGTGAGTGTCCACGTGTTAATTGCTCACTTTTACTTAATATTAAAAACTCAACACAGCCTATACTCATATATGATTTGGATAACTGTAATTGGTAGAATACAACTACAACTACAGACAGTAAAAATGGGTTCTTCACCAGTTATTTTTTCATGATAGTGGTACAGGTCTGGGCAGGATTGCTCGTAACCCAGGCATTCCAGTACTCATACAACCTCATACATCCATACTGACATGTGCTCCCTTGACATGCCTCGTTGAGGGCATTAGAGAGGATGGCCCAAGTGTAGAGAAGAGAGAAGTTTGGGTTTTCTATGGCTTACAATAGGATTGATTAGTGATGATCGCCAAAAGTGTATAGTATACTATACATTATAACTGCATGTTCTACACTTCATCTTTGTAAGGCAGGTATATTTACGACTTTTAAAAGGCAGAGTACCAACCCAAAACACATTTTAGGCTAGCCTGGACAACACAAACAGCTTATTAGAATATCTAGATATAAGACTGGCTAAAAAAGGTTAACGAGATATATCTCCCCGTTGGTAGGTAACTCTGAAAAAGTTAACTTGCACCAACCACGTAAGTTTTACGAAGGTTGTCGTAAAGTTGGCGCGGGTAGGACGTGATACGTCGCACTCACACGCTGATGGATTTACACCTTTCAACGCTTTTTGTGATGTCTCTGTCGAATGGGTACGGTAGATAGATAAAGTATAGAGTCTGATCTACGTTCCAGAAAACTAGATTACGCTCCTTAGCACTCATCCGGGTGAAATTTGCTGAATAAATCATAGATGACATAATCAAATAAATAATGCTGGACAATCCACACAGCATCATATAGCCCCAATCAGGTAAGCAGAGCTTGTGTTATATGGGTTACTAGATGACTGATATACGTAATACAATAGATAACATAGATAGATATTTTTTATTATACATAGAAAACAACCAGAATACCCGCAACAAATATCTGCAGATCGTACACCCAATTGTTCCGAGGTGAGAATCGAACCTCCTGCGTCGCAGGCGTACCTTCGCCCACCGCGCCACATCGGTCGTCTATCTTTATCACGATTAGTTTTTGAGTTTTCCAATATTTCGGCACAGTTTCATGCACCATGATCACAGAATAACTGAAGGCACTGCGAGTAGGTAAGCTTTTAATGGCAAAGATACCGATCTACCCTAATTTTTTGTATTCAAACTCCACTATCAAATCATGGTAGGCAAATATCCCATGTATAAACTTTTGTATTTAAAACCATATTTTAAAAAGTTTTAAAGCTACATTCATCTGCTCTAATACAATGGAGTTTAAATAATATTATTTATTTATTTTTTGCAATTATTGTCCTACTGCTGGGCAAAGGCTTTTCTCCTTCCACTCTTCGCAATCCAACGCTGCAACAGGCCATGATGGAAGATGTGCCTCGAGTTTAAATGATAACTCTGTAAAAAATATAGGCATTTTGGACATAATATACTCGTACATATGTATATGCACATAATGTTGGTACCTCCTCATTATCATCAATATTTTACAGTTAACACTTTGACTGCGATTTTTTTTCGACGACTGCGATCTTTTTTTTAACCTAAAAAATTCGTGCTGCCGCTCTACACAGCGGTTGTGTTGCGCCGCACATGCGTTTCGTTCGAAAAATATTACGGCTGTGCTGAGTCACAAAGATCTGTATTTTCTCAGCCGCTGCGCTAGTGTGGATTTACGCATATTAGTCACTTGTAGAAAACACATACCGTGTGATTTCAGCAGTCAAAGTGTTAATTGTTGGTCACAAATCTCATAGATAATAATGGTATTATTGAATGAGAAATCGCTTTAAGCGATAAGGCCGCCTATTGTACTGTTATTATGTAAGATTTAGATATAAGGTGTTATTTTGGGTACAATAAAGTGTTCATTCATTCATTCATTCATTCATTCAATGGTAATCATCACAGCACCCGGATAAGGTCACGTTATAATATTTTACTTAAATTTGGTTCCACTGGTTTTTGTATTCTATAGAATGCTCGTACGCCACCAGCCGCAAAGTAATCTGGCTTCAGCAAAAGCACAGCAATCGTAGATCTTGTCAAGGGCTGTCGCAGAGCCTCGGACGTGACGTGTCAGCGCTGCTGATGGATTTACGCGGCGGTTTTTGCCAACTCTTTGTTACGGACATATTTGAGTTATGCTGGTGAGTTCGTGCGTTTGGAGAATTGAGATGAAGTAAGAATAATGTAGTGTACACACTCACCGGCACGCCGACACAGTTACGTGGGTTTTTGTCGATGGCTTAACCAGCGGTGAATCGTCGGTGGCTTTTAACTCCCCAAACACTGTGTCCACCTGCAATATTCATAAACCAAAATGTCATCAAAAAGTCACGGGGTAGCAATGTCGCCGCCATGATTCTCTATAATAAATTGATGCTGCCCCGGGCTGTACCAGCAGCGGTATTTGCGACTTTAGTGTGAAGAGTCCTTTATGGAAGATCGATGTGTCGCAGCGGGCGATAGCCCGTTTGCGACGCAGAATGTTGCGGGTTCGATTCCCGCCTTGAGACAAATGTTTGTATGATCTGCAAATATTAGATTTTTTCCAGATCGACTTGATTATGATGACTCCACCAACATAACAGCTTCTGTATCATAACAGTATAAAGTAGGCACCTACAACCCATATCTCAAAATTTCAATTTACAGAAACAGTCTGTGTGTGTAACACCCCCGTTGGTGCTGCGCATGACCTCACCCCGGTAGTCGGTATGCCGTCCCATCGGATTATGAGAAAGGAAATAGCGAGTGCACTTGTGCTTGTGCAGACACTTGTGCACTAAAATAATGTTCTGCGCTCATGACTAGTCTTCGTGGACTACTGACTGCACAACCTAGGGCTTGGCTTGAAATTTATCTACTTCATAAGTACAATGTAGACCTACCGTCTAGAAGATAAGATCAACACAAAATACAACTACACAGACATTCCATCAAATGCCACGTAAAATGAAACAACTTACTGCATGAACTCAAACATTATACTCAAAGAACAAACCCTGAAAGTTGAGCCGAGTCTTGTCAACTTCATGCCTCGCTATTCATATTAACCGTTATCTAAAGAGATTACCGTGGGGATATTTCGTATGAGTTTGTAACCGTAGATGCACTGATAATCAAACTGGAAGAACCATTATGGTGATTATGTAACTCGCGACCGGTTTGCGACAGGCGTAAATTAAGCAATCAGTGCTGTCAAACGCCAATTTTGACGTTGTTGCTGGTGTCAAACTAATACAAAATTGACGTTTGACAGCACTGATTGCTTAATTTACGCCTGTCGCAAACCGGAGTTACATAATCACCCGGCCGGTCATTATTAGACATCCAATGACCGGGTTTTCCGTCTGATTTTGCAAGTGACGGCTTGGCAAGACAGTTATCCGGTCAAGAGTTTTTTTTTTTTTTTTTTTTATAATGTTGCAAACTAGTAGGACTCATCAGACCAATGGATCTGTAAGTACGCTAGTTTGCGGTTACTCTTAAATTCCATAAAAACTGTTGCTATAAATGCAACATCATTTTTGACATCATACAAGAATTTTACTAGTAATTGGTATTATAACTTTCAATAATAATAACAACACCCACACACACACACACACACACACACACACACTCATAACAGAAACACACAACAAATTATTTATTAAACATAAATCACTTCCATTTTTTTTTCTTTTTTTTTTTTTTTCTTGTATATATTTTTCTCTTTTATATATATTTCCCTTATTTTTATATATATACATTTTTTTCTTTTCATTTTTTTTTTTTTTTTTTCATGTGTTATAATTATTTGTCAAATACATCTGTTAAAATTATTCGTATTATAATCCTCAGAGTAAGAGTACCACACATATCCGGTCAAGAGTTATGTGTGATCAACTTCCGAGTTATCTTTGCTTTACCAAAACATGTTTGAACTAAACGCACATCATCACTTGGATACCCAGGGCGTCTACGGAAAATTCGAATAAAACAATTCGATTAAAATAATTCGTCTAAAACAATTCGACTAAAAATAATTCGACTAGTAACAAATCGTCTTAAACAAGATATTCGGATCATAATGATAAAAAGGTGGGCAGTTCCAGCAAGGTTATTTTACATCGACAGCAAGCCCCTTCTAAGCACACAATCTTATTGGGTCAGGCCTTAGCTAATGTTTGCTCGGTTTATACCCATACGAAACTGCTGAGAGCCAATTTTATGTTCTAGTTGACCCACAAGATTTGCAATCCTTTGTCTCCTATTTAAAGGAACCCTTGTTCGTGCAAGCTCATCTTGAAAACATAATGTAGAGTTAATTAAACTTGGATTTTATTCTTGGCTATAAGGAGCATATTATTTTATTATTATTATATGGCAAACGTAGTGTAGGACGTCCTGCGATCAGGTGGGATGACGACCTGCGAAAGACTGCAGGGAGATGCTGGATGCGGCAAGCTGAACACAGGGCGCTATGGCACTAACGATCTTAAAAGTTGTCTTTTGGTAAGTATTTTGTAGGTACCGTCAATTCTCCACCCACTACATGCTTTTGTAATGGAATTGCCGACTGCCTTCCTTTAAAAATTATATTCATCATCATCATCTATAGCAGTCCACTGCTGGACATAGGCCTCCCCCAATGAGCGCCATAGTGCCCTGTCTTCAGCTTGCAAAAAATATATTTATTCGTCGTAAATATTAATGTTTTCTAAGAAGTAGATAGGTATTCTAAACTTAGATACACCGTCACAAAGAAACATGAAAGCTATTATAATTATTGACTTTAGGGCGCATTCACATTGACAGCATTCGTTTTCAGCATCTGTTTTATAGTATCCGTTTTCATGTATACGTACGAGTATGTACGTATAGTAATTGCAGTGAGTTTAGACATCCGACAGAATTCCGGATCCAGTAATCGATAGTTTCCAGTAGCGAAGGATCCGTAAAAAACGGTTCCGTAAAAACATATTTAATGTGTGAATGCACCCTTAGCTTACACAAAAAAGTATACCACAGAACGAGTGTGGTATGGTGCGACGGATAAAATATTTCTGAACAATACGGATGGCAGGGCTTATTCTGAGACTTAGCTTTAGCTTTAGCTTTTTAATGTAAAAGTAAAAGTAAAATGATTTTTATTTTGTCAAAAATCTTATAAATTAAACTTATAACAGTTTATCAGAAGACAGAAACTTACAAAATCGGTCTCCACTCAGCATGTGCTATGGTAGAGCAGATCGTACCATAGCGCTGGTCTTCCGTGGAGACCGTGGTGCTCAAGGTGGCCTAATACAACAAGGAACAAAACTAAAATGTAAAGTAACAGAAAAACAATTAACAGAAACGAAAACTACGTAAACAATATTATTTAAAATAAAATACGTATATAAATTCTAGAATTATCTTTGTACATTTCAAATAAAATAAAATAAACCTATTAAAACTATGTTATGCGGCTTATCCTAGGAACTTAAAATAAACATTAAACTTCAAAGTATTTTATTTTTTTACTGTACATTAGCCAAACTCAATGTAGAATGTTTGTGGACAAACCGCCCATACTTTAGCGTAAAATTCACTCTGTTACCTCGTCCTTATACACGCAATTTATATTACTAGTCGATTTGAGATACTTTCTGCTATATTGCTTACAGTTATATCTGAAAGTCGATGCCAAGCGAGTGAGTCTCCGTTATTTTTGTCATGGTTTATTAACAAATATACTACATCGAGTTTGGCTAGTATACAGTCTCATTATTACCGCATTTTATTTCTTTAACTGACATTGGAAACAGTTAGCTCTCATCTCTAAAGCCTTAACGCAGTTATTTAACTGCCGCCGATTCGTTGTAGGGCTATGAAATAAAGCATAACCTATCCCTCTTAACTATAACTATGTATATCTTGAAGAACTGTCGGTCCCATTAACCCACAGTCTTTCATCCACTAATCGATAGTTGGTCTTCATTATTCATACCAATTTCCATTATCAAGACATTGGTTACCATTTGAATGTATGAAAGACGAGGTTAATCGAAAACAGCCCGGCCCTGAGTCGCCTAAGCCCGAATATAGACTCTTTTATTTTAAAGTTTCATCCAAATTCTAGTAAATTTTCAACAACGTAATACGGATGCAGGTGCGTATCGAATTTCGGCGCAGGCAAGACAATTTGTACAGAGAATTGGTGCAAAATAAAATTGTTGGCTTTTTCGACAACAGACGCAATTGCGACATTTTGCAGTTTTGTTCATGGCTTTGTAACGGAGACCTTTGTTCGTTTTATTTTATTTTAAAGGGGATGAACAAAGATAGTATCTGAGTTTAGAAAATCTATAAAAACCCCTTTAACAAAGTATTTAAAACAAATAAAAAATATGTATAAATAAATGTATTTTATAGCTCTCAATCAACAAAACTATATCTCGCTCAATATAGTAAGGTGTCTCAACCATTCCATTTTGTCGACAGTAGCAAATGGCAGCAACATTCAAGCAAAAAACCCATTATTATATACCTATGTATAATAGATAAATATATATTGATTTTTCAGTACTTAAATACGTACTTATTTTGTTTGTATACTTTATAATTTTCGTATTACGTACATCTATTAATAAATAATGTAAGAAGACGTGAATTTTAAAGTACCTTTTATATAATTTGATGGCTGTTGTTTTTTTTGGCTGTTGATTTTGTTGAAACAATAAAAATAAAATAAAATAAAAATAATAGGAAGGTGCTATGTAATAATATAGAGCTAGTTCCCTAACATGGAATCAAAACACCTTTATAACTATAACCTTAAAGCACCATTGAACTTTTATGGCTTCCCTTACAGAACTTTAATTATGCCGATGAGGTCGTATATTATAAGACCCCTGTCGACTCGGCACCATTGATTTCCCCATAGAATTGTGGAACGAGTTCTTGAGTTTTGGATAGTAATCGATAGTATTTTCCTGACTTATGAGCTTTATGTCAAGGCCGTTTCAAAACTCACTTTATTCGATAAAATATCTAACTATTCGAGACGTTCGACGTCCGATTTCTTCTCGAAAGTGGCTAATTAAAGTAAGTAGGTAAGGTACCTGTATTATTAATTAACATGACTAGTTGCTTGTATAGTTTGTCTATTTTCAAGTCATTAACTATGAAATCTGAGTAAAAGTTTGTTTTTGTCTTTTATGTAGGTTTATATAACGACACTATTTCTATAGCCAGAAGGTTCAGATTCACTAGTTCAATTAATTATATTACCACTCAAATAATGGACCTTTTGTCAGCTTCTGGAGCTTTTACTTTACTTCCACTAGTAATTAATGAAAGACTTCAAGTAAATCGTCTGATAGTTGCTTTAGTTAATGGAAGGAATAAACTGGGACCTAGCCTTGATCCTTGAGATACTCTCTAATTAATATTAACGAAGCAACGGCTTGTTACCCTTTTCTGATGAAATATTTTCATAGTTACATTTTACGTTATCATCTCAATTAGGTACTACGTAAAAAACAAAATTTTTATCGTAAGATGTTTCTTTTGTTAGACACGAAAAGGAACAGAATCCCCATTGCTGTATTTAATATATTCATAATTATGAAAAATCATAATTATGACCTAACCAAAAAAAATTACCATCGAGCTATGCCCGGAGTTTCTCTGAAGGATAGAATTCGTAACGAATACATCCGACAGAGAACTAAAGTTATCGACATAGCTAAGAATTAGCAAGCTGAAGTGGCAGTGGGCCGGCGAAATCTCGCGAAGAAACGACGGCCGCTGGAGCAAACGTATTCTTGAGTGGGGACCACGACTCGGTAAACGTAGTGTAGGATGCCCTCCGACCAGGTGGGATGACGACCTGCGAAAGACTGCAGGTAGATGCTGGTTGCGGCAAGCTGAAGACTCCCTGTCTTCAGCTTGCCGCAACCAGCATCTACCTGCATGGCGCTAATTGGGGGAGGCATATGGCCATCAGTGGACTGCTATAGGCTGATGATGATGATGACGAACAAAGGGTTCATAAGAATGGATATAAAACTCGAAGTATCTATGTCTAAAACTGTATAGCGACTTTTAAATTTCCTTTATTAAGTAGTCTTTAAGTTAAGAAATGTCTAAGTAATCATATCTAACACCTGCAACAAAAAATTTGACATAATCACATTGGTGATTGCTCAAAAATGTTTAGACAATTAATGAAAATGGGGATCTTACTCAAGTAAGAGCGAATTAGCTAGGATTAAGGTACTTTAAGAGCATAATTGATACGGCGTACTGCGATACCCGCTTCGACTCGAGTAGGTAATCTAGAAAGGTGACCTTTCAGACGCCACTTTTTGTCTCAGTTGTACGAGTATGTGCCTCTGCCTGCGACTGATTGCGTTTTGCCGTGACAAAAAGTACCGGTTCCCAGGATTTAATCTATCTTCTTGCCAAATTTCATTGCGATCCATTTAGCCATCGTCGAGAGGAAACATAACAGACTGACAGAGAGACGTTATTTTCTAATGTGTTTATTTGTATGGGTCTAATCCATAACTAATTTGACTGTACGTAAAATGTTGCTATAGTCCTAAACAAAATCCAGAAATAGGACTTTACTGTCCTATTTCTGGATTTTATTAATTGCAAAAAGTTACGATATGTAAGTATAAGTAACCTTTTGTTTGTTTTATGCAAATAATCAACGACAAAAAGTCGCGTCTCACACTTCCAAAACTCACTAATCCTGTACGAAATGCTCTCTGCCACCTTGTTCGTGGTAATTATCCTGAATTAATTATATTTCATAGGTAATTTGTATTTTGGTTACGCGATTTGGAAATGGTTCGGATAATGTAAAGAATACAGTATTTTACCAAGACCTTTAGTTTATTTAAGCGTGCTTTTAAAAAAGGTGAAGGTTCTATGTAAGTTCGGCTGTATGTATGTTTTATTCTAACAATTAACTGTCTGTCTGTCCCTTAAAGTTCAATTATTATTTATGCACAGTTTTATGATCTTATTCAAAGTATTCATAAAATTCGATAGTGTCTACTCTCGACTTTACATATTAATTAATTTAAAAAAAAACTACAAGTCTTCTTAAATTTTAGAATTATTTTAGAAGTTTAAAATTATTGATATATGTAGGTACTACAAAACATTAAGAACTAACAAGTTGGTCTGCTAGGGTCATTGATTGTGTAGACACTTTTTATGTTTTGTTCTTCTGAATAAATTTAATATACAAAATTAGCTCAAATTGGCCGCCTTCTTAATATAGGTATTATTCGTTTTAAGTAACGCAAATAATTTTATATCTACTTGAACTGTCTCTATAACAATCTACAGACAGCTCAACCACATCACATGTACGTTGTATATTATGTAATTTTCTTGTCTTTTTCTTAGAAACAATAAAACTTAGTCACAATTTAAGAATAATACCAAACTATTGGTAAACCACAAAAAAGCTCGCCAACCATGTCCATCGCAAAGGCGAATGTGGCAACTTTTATTGCTTCTGTTTCCACTATCGAACTTTTCTGTTCCACATATCTATTGGGCTTCACCAACAATTGCCGGAGTTGAATTGTGCACAGTAAATAGCTTGTTTTACGGAAACATCGAATTTCTTTTGTGTTTTATTGGATTCCATGTTATAACAAGTTTGTAAAGAAAATTTTCTTCGGTTTTAGGGCTGCGTGCGCTTTTGTGCGAACGCTCTGAAGCATAGAAATAATAAAAACTAGTTTGTGTTTGATTGTGATATAACTTCATTCAAACAAAACTAACCGGGTTCGTTATTGTATGCAAATACGAGTAATGAGTCACCCTGGTTGACATATTAAAATTGCTTGAAGGTCCTGTTGAACTATCCTAGATTGTAGTTTCTGAGGTGGAAGACTCGTTTTACCCTTTTTTATAACTTTTTATTATTCTATTGTTTTTAAAGTAAAAGTTTAAATTTTGATCCAAGTCTGTAGGTTCCTATATATGTTTCTTTCAGACTAAAAATTTAAATTACTTCTTTCTAGAGTCGCAACATTAATCAGCCTAGTCCACAGCTGTACCTACATAGGCCTCTCCTTATGCATCCAGCATCGACAGATCGCTGACCATCACCCCATGTACGAAAGTCGTCATATACTATGTAGGTACCTACATTTGCCGAGTCGAATGCACGCTGGGACGGATATGAAAAGAGGGACATGTCCCAAACTAAGTAGCTACTTTCAGATAAAATTCATTATTAATTCTTTGAGAATATCCGGAAAGTTCTTCCAGAGACCACCCGTATCTGTCCACAATAGAACCAATAGAAAACAGTTTGTCCCCGAGTTCTAAAACTCGTAAGAACAAGCATAACGTAAGAGAGGCCTATTATAAGTACTTAGGGCCTTTGTTAACCAGCTACGAGGGATTCCGAAGCTTCGTATGGGCAGTATAGTATTATATTATCTGTGGTATTGGGTAAAGTTATGTCCCTATTTGCTATTATGTGGGGGGGAAATGGTTCTTTGAGGGTCAAAATAAAAACTTATGCTTGGCCGTGCGTGGCAGTGACCGCGATGGCTGGGTCGAATTTGACTAAACTAATCGCTTTACTATGACAATGGTATGGTCGCAGAATTACCTACACATTTTAACATTAAGCATTTTAACTTTGATCAAAGGTAAAATGCCAAAACAACAGTTGGATGAATGCGTGTCTATAGTTTTTTGTTTTAATAGAGCACAATTAGAGAAATTCTTTAAATTTTCGTATTCCAAAAAACATGACGCATCATCATGATGAAAACGCATCTTGCCAAATTTCATAATACTATGTCAACAGGAACCTTTAGGTTTGATGTGTATGTTGCCTTGCGAGTGTCAAAATAGGCGGGCAATAAACTTTTGATTGCGTGAAGAATTTGGTTTTTCTGATTAGTTGTTACTTACAGAATCGAGTATTTGCTGTCAATTTCAACTTGATACCTCAAAGCAATCCTAAGAAAAAGGGTCTTGGGAGACGGACAAGCAAGTGATTCAATATGGGAACCTTTTTTAAAAGAGTCCTTTCCTACCTAAAATAAGTGGTACCTAGTACCTCCAACCTCGAAATGATTAATGTAGAGACTACGTCGGCAGATAGCAGACGGTCGGAGGAAATCCATTTGTCATGCAGATGTCTTTGACACTAAACTTGTGGCATTCGACTCTATTGAGACGGATGAAATATTATATTATTGTGTGGGTTTTAAAAATATTTTTATGCGATAATAAAGATAATAAGCAGAAATATTTAGAAAATCAATATCCTACTAATATTATAAACGAGAAATTTTTGTATGTATGTATGGATTTTTGTTACTCCTTCACGCAAAAACTACTGAACGGAACGGGCTGAAATTTGCATACATGTACCAGGCCCGTAATAAAACATAGGTTACTTTGATAAATAAATAAATAAATAATGCTGGACAATTCACACAGCATTATCTAGCCCCATGGTAAGCAGAGCTTGTGTTATGGGTACTAGATAACTGATATACATAATACAATACATTACATAGATAGATATTTTTTATTATACATAGAAAACGACCAGAACACCCGAAACAAATATCTGCAGATCGTACACACATTTGTTCCGAGGCGGGAATCGAACCCCCAACCTCCTGCGTCGCAGGCGGACCTCCGCCCACCGCGCCACATCGGTCGACTTTATATACCGTAAATCAGTTCCCATGGGATAGTAATAATGGAGACGACCGATGTGGCGCGGTGGGCGAAGGTCCGCCTGCGACGCTGAAGGTTGCGGGTTCGATTCCCGCCTCGGAACAATTGTGTGTACGATCTGCAGATATTTGTTCCGGGTGCTCTGGTCGTTTTCTATGTATAATAAAAAATATCTATCTATGTAATATATAGTATTATGTATATCAGTTATCTAGTACCCATAACACAAGCTCTGCTTACCATGGGGCTAGATAATGCTGTGTGAATTGTCCAGCATTATTTATTTATAATGCGTGCGAAGCCGCGGGCAGAAAATAGTTGTGACATAAACGGACAAGTGGCCGAGTCAATAGTTGAATGGTGATGATTTTCTCCTACACAGCTACAATTTTCAGGCAGTCTCAACGGAGATTTACCTTGTGCGCAGAATATTATGTATAATCGCAAGCGACAGAAGTGTGTGTACAAACGCAGGTGCACTCTCTATTTCCGCACTCTCAGTATCCAATGGGACGGCAGACTGACAGTACCGGGAAGACGTCAAGCGCAGGACCAACGGCTTAGCGTGCTTTCCGAGACGTAGTTCAATAGTGAGGCAGTCACATATTTTTTTGTCTGTCTGTTCACAAACTTTGTTTATGATAACGATGACTTGCCCAAAAATGAAAATACCAAATTTCAATTACGATAGGAAAAGATAGTGAATCGTGCTATGAAATAAATTATTATTTAATACATTTTTACTAACTTCTTGAAAATTCCCTTGTCCTTGAAAAACTTGGTTCCATTATTCGATATAAATATAGACCTTATGGTTCTCTCACGAAAATGGAATTCCACATTTTAGGCAGTTTTTATGCGTTCACAAATTTAATAAAAGCTTTATAACATCATAAACCTAAGTACAGCCACGGAACTCATTAATTTCGTGAAACGACTTCATTAATTAAAAACACTACGGCCGAGTAAAGACTGTAATGAATATTGTCTATAGGTACAGCTCATTTGAGGCAGCTCACATTCTGTGACTTATTTATACTTGACTTTGAAGTTAAAAAATGAATGTAGAATCGCATTTTGTCTCGGCTCTTCTTCTTAACAGAAAAAGTTTTTATCTTAAAGCTGAACGCGCATCTGTTCATTATCCGCAGAAGCTAATTTTATTGAAATGCGGTGCGTTCAGCGCGGACAGAGGCGTACAGCTATACGATATCTAGGCAGGGTGTTTGGTATTGGGAACGATATAGATTTTTTGCGTGATGAGAGTTTTATGCACTACATTTCTCCGCTAGTCTAAATATCCTAAGTCACGTTAGCTAACATTTTTCTTTTTGATTTCTTGAAAGTCACCCAAAATCTCGCTATTAATCACCATACCTTTTTGTTTGTGGTTGTTATGCCACAAAATAGCTGGTGCTGTATTTTTTGAGTATATTTATTGTAAATAAATAATTAATTGATAAAATTCACACAAAAAAAAAACAGTTACGACCAGTTAAAGTCAATTTGTGTAAAAGTCTTGACATTTTTTAAATTAATTAAAAAAGAAAACTGCAAGTCATATTTAATTTAGTTTTCTTTAAAATAACAGTTATTACCCTTTCTAAAGTGCGTAATATGCTACATGATTTGACAAATAATTTATTAGGTAGCCAAACAATTCAGGCACATTAATGGTTAGGGGTATATTAAACAAACCAGCTGATAGGATAATTAGCTGTGATAGGGCAAAACTCCGGGGGAGAATGTCGATGGTTTAATTTAAAATTTCCTCTTGTATCGATCATTATTTTTGAGGATTTTTAGTTCTATGAAAACTTTGGATACAGGATATTGCAGGTGATATGAAACAACATATTTTTGTTATAATGATTACTGATGTTTATTATGTCTTCACGCCAAAATAACTAGATGAATCAGGATGAAATTGCAAATTGCATTGATGTAGGTCTATTTGAGGACTTGAAGAACTCATGGTAGGTTAATTATAGCCTAGCATGCGTTCTTCCTCAAAAATAATCATACATGTAGATAACAGACATTTAGAGGGGGGAAATAGATATTTACAAAGAGATCAAGACAAGAGTTAGAAAGGTAGTTGGCAGAGAAGGCGACTAAAAGAGAGTGAAAGAACAGGTTGTGTTGATCCAATATGGTAGTAGCCAAACCACAAGGCGTGTTGCGGCTGCGGTGCAGCGCCTGAGCGGTGCTGCTGCGGTTGTCTCCATATATAAATGTATTGTTATGCTACATGGTGCGATACTGTGCGCTGCGGCGCCCCACTGCACACATCAGACTTGAGACGAATCGAGTAGGGGCACCATTCATGCGGATGGGTCAGCAGACGACCTCTGTGGCGCGGTAAGCGAAGGTCCACCTGCGACACAGGTTGCGAGTTCGATCCCCGCTTTGGGACAAATGTGTGTACGATCTACAGATATTTGTTTCGGTTGTTCTGGTAGTTTTCAATATATAGTAAAATCTAACTAAATATGTTATGTATTGTATAGTCATCTAGTTCCCATAACACCAGCACTGCTTAGCTTGGGGCTAGATACTGTGTGGATTGTCCATTAGGTATTATTTTTAAAAACTTTCTTTTCATCGCCGCTGTGACGCCGCGATGCCGCCCGCCTTAAGAACGTTGCGACGCGACGCCCCGCACTGCACAATGTTCGCCAGTGTGGTACGGCTCCAAAGACCGGAAGAGAAAGAAAATATTTAGAAAGAGGCAAAGCGCAAACTTTTTAATAAATTTGAAATATCAAGCCTACACAATGCAGATAATATAATCAAAGAAAATGTTTCCTTATTTAGACAATTATTCGTCTTGTCTCAACAATAATGTTTCCTGCCCCAGCAGTTCTTATCTTACGACATTATTCCAAAGTTACAAATGTCAGGGAAGTTATTTTTGAGCAATCCATCTTCTTCTGAATAAACAGAGCAGCCTGGCATGTGCCAATCTCGGTTTCGAAGAACTTTAAGGTTTTTAGGGGCCGCCGCTGATAACACTTTCACTTTTTATGAATAAAAATCTACAGCTACCTCTCGCTGGTTAGTTTTTAGTTTTTACATAAATAAAACGTAGCCCTTATTGTATTGTATACGTATTTATATTCAGATAATAAAATCCATAGCATACAAATTAAAATAAAAATAAAAATGTGATTAAAATTAAATAACATGAGCTAAAATTATAAATAGATTAGACTGGATTAGAACAAATTTTAAATAGATTAGACTGGATTAGAACAAATTTTAAATAGATTAGACTGGAATAGAACAAATTATAAATAGATTAGACTGGATTAGAACAAATTATAAATAGATTAGACTGGATTAGAACAAATTTTAAATAGATTAGACTGGATTAGAACAAATTATAAATAGATTAGACTGGATTAGAACAAATTTTAAATAGATTAGACTGGATTAGAACAAATTATAAATAGATTAGACTGGATTAGAACAAATTTTAAATAGATTAGACTGGATTAGAACAAATTATAAATAGATTAGACTGGATTAGAACAAATTTTAAATAGATTAGACTGGATTAGAACAAATTTTAAATATATTAGACTGGATTAGAACAAATTTGATTACAATAAAATAAAATAATAATTAAGACTAAATCAGTTCCTGTATCCACACACTGGAGCAACACGTTGGACAAAGTGTGTCCATATGGGGGATATACGCCCTGCCACAGTTTGTAGGATGCTGTTGTGACTTGCCCTGGTCCTGCTCATCAGGGATGTTGTTTTCTTCCGAATGATGGCGTGAAAGCCGTCGGTACTTATCAGACTATGTAATATTAAATGCAATGCTTTAGTTAGGATGTTTAGATGGATGGATGGAAGTTTGTTAATTCTTCACGCTTAATACTACTGAGCGGATTTTAATTGAAATTTTGCAAACAGGTAGTTGCATAAAGGCCTGGAATAAAAGATGGGCTACTTTTTATCCAATAAATCAGTTCCTATAGGATAGAAATACCTTAAAATGTTTGAGGTATGAGCGAAGCCGCGGGCTAGTATTCTGATATTTTTAACTTACTTAGAAAAAAGGAGGTTCTATGTTCTCTGCTGTATATATTATGTTTTTATGGGTGTTCATGAGAGTATTTTTGTTTAAACATTCAACTCCTATTTTAAAACTGTTAGAGTAAGAAATTTTGAAATTCTTTTTTAGTACACCCCTACACCCTAAAAAAAAACAAAAACTTCAAATAAATTTCAAGTCTCTAGTAGCAGTGGTTCGGGCTGTCTGTTGTCTGTCAGTGAGTCAGTTACCCCTTTTAATATAATATTGATGATCCCGAAGTGTTCCGATAAACAGGGAATAATATTATATTAATATTATTTATATATATACCATGATCTCGGGCCATAAAGTGACCCGGTCCTTTGGAAGGCTTGCGTGGGGCCGAAGCCATCAGCACAGAGGCCCTTTGAGAAGTTAATCTAAAGGCGATGGCAACACATAGCGGGTATCATCCTCGGGTGCACAATATGATACACCCAAAGATGGTATCCGCCAGGTGTAGAGAAGTTATATATATTATAATATAATATTATTAAACTAAATCTATGTATTTATAATATTATATATTTATATTAATATTATATTAATAATAATAATTAGGGAATCCGAAGTCGGTTCTAAGTTTTTTAAAATAATCAAATTATGTAATCCTCTTCGTTATAAAGGATTTGTAAAGTTTTTTTTTATAATTATGTCGGCTTAAATAAGTACTAAGTTTATAATCTACATGCAAGGCAATCAAAATTTTGTACCCGCTAACTACGGCAAAAGTCGCCAAGTAATTATCAGCTTTATTGTCCTATTTGAACGTTTCGTCGCCAAAAAAGTCCGTTATTACCATAATTTTGTCCAACGATTAGTAAAAACAAGACTATAGGAAACAATAACACACTAAAGGAAGACATTTCGTGGCCGTAATGGCCAATTCTGCCACTATTTGGCAAATATAATTGGTGCTTGCTGTTTTTTCCAATAACAACCTTCTGTCTGCGGCTTTGGACAAGCTTTTCTCGGAGATTGCAGTAAGAGTAATCCCTTACAAAACTCGCAATTCCAGTTCCATCATCATTATCATCATCAGCCTATATTCGTCTATATTCTATATTAGTATTATCGTGCAATTTTATTGGATTTTGTGATTTGACAAACTTTTCTTAACATATTCGTGTAATTTTTAACTTTTTCTTTGAACTTATCGCTAAAATTGTATTGTTTTCACTATATAGTTCGTTCAACTTTTGCCTACTCTCAAACATACCCACTGTTGCCCACTCATTAAATATATATTATTATATATTTATATTTTTCTCGGACCTAGATCGATTTGGGTGGAAATTTATTAAAAATACTGCAATGTGAATAATTGCGTTTTTATTATATTTGTATTTTTTTTTCTTTATAATAAATAATGCTGGACAATTCACACAACATTATCTAGCCCCATGGTAAGCAGAGCATGTGTTATGGGTGCTAGATAACTGATATACATAATACAATACATTACATATGTAGATAGATATTTTTTATTATACATAGAAAACGACCAGAACACCCGGAATAAATATCTGCAGATCGTACACACAATTGTTCCGAGGCGGGAACCGAACCCGCAACCTCCTGCGTCGCAGGCGGACCATCGCCCACCGCGCCACATCGGTCGACAAAATAATATATATAAATATATAAGAGTAATTACTTGATGGTTTATAATCCGAATCTAACATCAACAGTTCAAATGGATGTGTGGTCACAGGTATGTATTTTATTTTCTGTTTACCAATATTATTTTTACAAAACATTTATCCCTAGTGAATTTAGCAAACTTAAAATAGAAATTAGTTTGCAGTTTTATGTATTTATATATTTTTACTTAACGGATATGTTTTCTCCCATGACTTCTGTCACGACTTTCCTCTAACTCTCATGGTTTCCCCCCATCTTAAAAAAACATCATTAAAAAACATCTTAAAAAATCATTCGCATATAGTTTTTTTGACATTCTTACTAAAAAAATACTTCACTGTAATACGACATAAAATAAATCCTGAGTTATGTAACTTGATTTTTCTGTTAACTGTACATTAAAGCAAATTAGGTATATGGTCCCAGTCGACCGATTCAAAAATGTGATCAGGTAACTGGGACCGCGGTCCTAGTTATGTATGGGCCCAGTCGCCTGTATCCTCAAAAAAACCACCCTGAATATAATAATAATAATCATTAAGTAAAACCGTTTATTAATAAGTAATTATTACCATGCTTACTTAAAATTATGTACATGTATATATAGCACAAAACCGTACACAACACAGTCGGGCAAAATTGCAATTTGGTTTTCCAGGAACGCTGAATCTGAAGCCGCGTATATTGAGGCTGGAGATTAAAGCGTTATTACCCGTCAGGCATGTCCACACGTGCACCTACGTGATTACACAAGGCTTAATACACAGGTTTTTACTACAAATTGTACGTAATAAAGTGCGTTTCATTCATCAGAATAAATTCGTTTATACATCTCACTGAATTATACATAAAGGTGGTATTTTGGTGAAATGGCAATGCTGCTACAGCACAGTACAAAAAAAATGTTTTTTAATAGGTGTTATGTTCATATTTATTCTAGCTTATCATTGGTACACCCTTTGCCTTTCTTAAATTCACATAATTATTTCCATGCAAAGGTTGCTGCCTTTTAAGCGATAAGGCCGATCATTATATGTACTTGTCGCATGTAGTCTTTTTTATGTAATTATCTGTATCTGGTGTACAATATATTATCTTTGTATTGTATTGTATTCTTCACATATAGCTTACTAATGACAGCATAAAATATCAGACCGTGCGCGGTAGGCGAGTATGCTCCAACCTAGTCCCTCTTTGGCTTACATCTCGCTTACCGCAAGATTCAAGCGAGTAGACCACAAGTTTGAAGCACGTTGTATAATCATACGGTTCTTTGCTGATCATGTGTGGACAGCGAACTTGTTGCTAGCTCTCGCCACGTGGACAGCACATTGACAGCGTGCCGTCATCAGTATTTGAAGATCTGAATGAGCTGGTATCAAAATTTTTAGCAGGACATTAACTGCATAGCTCGCGCACGTTCCTATGTGCGGTAACTATGCGGTAACGATGCTTTACAGGTGGAAATTAAATACCGCGGCGCGGTGAGCAAACGTGTCATCGAAAACGGCCAAATATCCGCTTTCGCTACCTTTCACAACCGAAAACGCACCTAAATACGAAGACCCAAACTAATAAACTGGCAACTTGCAACTAGCTGTTTGCCTACATAATAATTATGTTTTGTTTATAATATAAACTTGTTTTGAAGGCACAGTTTATGAAGAGGTTTAGGCAAAAACTTTAAAATGTTGTCAGTTTTTCAACCAATGTTGCTCTGTCTGCCTTATCCAAAATGCTAATCTTGAAAAAGATAAAAAGGCAACTGTCAAACTCACCAACAAGTACAAAGTCAAGCAACCATTAAAAATATTTATTTACACTTCGAGCTAATTTAGTCTGAAACAAGATAGCAAACTTGTATTTTGATAAAATCTTTTGTAAACCGTTTTTGTTGGCCTATCTTTGGGACGTCTTGAATGTAGAACGAATACAAATTAATGTTTAGACCAAATCTGATAATGTTTTTAAATCTAAGGCCATCAAATAACAAAATTAAAGTGTAAATCTAGCTTTTTAAATTTTTTTGTGTATCTTTTAATAATCTATTATGAAGAGGGTGATCCTGGGCTAATTATACTGAGGATAATAATTAAATTTTTCTAGACTGCTATGATCGTAAATTAAGTTAATCAAGTCATATCATAATATACATTGGTATTATGTCTATGTTATGTCTTTGTTTTTTGTAGGCTTTTTAAGTGTTTTTATCTAGTATTTCTTTTACTATATATTTTTTTTTAATGTCATTGCGTATGCTTGTTCGTGGCGTCACCTGTACGGGCTCTAACGGAAGGTCAGCGCTGGCTAAGTCTCTCACGGAGCTTAGCCAGCATTATGCTGAGTTAGAGCCTTTTTGTAACAACTTCTACAAGTACTAAAATTAACAAATAACACACTTATAGAATATAAGTGTGTTATTTGTTAATTTTAGTTGTTATGAATAAATGTCTTTCTATTCTATTCTATTCTATCGTCAAGTAGAAAAAAACAGCATACAAATCATAACAAGCTTTTGCCTAGAAATAAACTAGTAAAAATCCAATTACATAAACTGAATTAACTTATTTATTGATAACGTGCAAAGTGATTTTCAAAGGATGTCAATTAAGGGAAGTTAAACATATGTTTTTGGCGTAAAAAGCTCGCGGTTCGCCCAATTTACGCTTCAGAAAGGTAGTTGTTAGGTAATTTGAAATTATATATTCCGAATAAAGTTGGCCTTGTTGGCTTTTCGCTGGAGTTTTTCGAGCTTACTTTTGGGGAGTTTTGGCCCTGTTTCATTCGAGTTAGACATAGATTTAGGTTATTTTCACTTACTGGTTTTTTATTTTAGTTTTCCTTTGGATCTCCTGTTTCGTAGGTTACCAGTAGCCTCTCTCACAACCAGTTGAGACACGGAACGTTATATTTAATATTAACACAATATCTACATACCATAGAAATTACACCTTTTATTGCCTCTAGTCTTCGAACTCTTGACCCAGCTGAAGAGATGAGAGGCACTCCAGATATCGGTCGAGTCCCGTTGCTACTTTCCGACTGTCCGGTCCATTGAGATCAGACCTCAATTCTGGAGAATGTTAGTATAAAACTTTCCTCAAGGTCCATGACCTTGGTCCTTTCATTGGATTTCTAGATAGTATTGTGCACTATTTTGTATTATTTGACTTGTAAATTATTATTTTACCGATAAAATGTCTATCTGACTATCACTTAAATAAATGAATAAATAATGCTGGACAATTCACACAGCATTATCTAGCCCCATGGTAAGCAGAGCTTGTGTTATGGATATCAAATAACTGATATACATATATAGATCTCTTTTATTATACATAGAAAACGATCAGAACACCCGGAACAAATATCTGCAGATCGTACACACAATTGTTCCGAGGCGGGAATCGAACTCCTGCGTCGCAAGCGGATCTTCGCCCACCGCGCCACATCGGTCGTCTTTATGGCTAGATTATCGCATAGTTAGAAATATCTGGAGATATTTCTAACTATGCGATAATCTAGCCAATAAAACCATTTTACAATTCATTAGCAAACGAGGACCTATATGTTGTAAAATACGATAAATTACCCATTGAAAATATCTCACAATAAAACTCACCCGTTGATTTCACAATGATCACGATGAAAATACTTTAAGTATAATCGATAATATAATCAGATTAAACGAATTAATAATTCAAAACGATCGTACAATAAGCATAACTTCACCCGAGAATCTCTCCCAATTGCGAACGCAAACATTATTTCCATTCGCAAATAATTCATACATTATTTTTATTGTTATTTAAACTTCCACAAGGATGTGAATAGGTGGAAAAAATTCTATTGTATGTTACAGGAAAAGTAGATTTCCCTCGAGGTCGGGACTGACCGCTTCACTGAACGGAATTGAAAAAATACTGTTTACGGACCTACCGTGTGTTGGCTTATGATTATGTCGTGTCGGGGCGTTTGCTCTTGCTTCAATACACAATAATACAGGATAAGTTATTGTTAGTATTCATAGAAGAAAGTGGAGGACTGGTAGGAAACTGCAGAGGACAGGCCAAAACACACTTCGCTTAGCATTTATGCAGGTAAGGTATAGAAGAAATGGTTTCTAGCTCCATTCACCCATAAAATCCCATCCCATAAATTCACACATAAATTAATTTTTATAGATAAATAAATAAATCAAAAATAAATAATAATAATCATAAATAACTTCTCAAAGGGCCTCCGTGCTGTTAGCTTCGGCCCCACGCAAGCCTTCCAAAGGACCGGGTCACTTTATGGCCCGAGATCATGGTAAATGAGAGACATAATAAATAATAATATTTAATAATAAATAATTAAAAGTAGCAAATTAAATTATATAATATATGTATATATAATAATAATATTAAAAAGTAGTAAATCAGCGAATGTAGCTGACTATCTGTATCTCTTTCCGTTCTGTACCAGACAAAATGGCTGAGCGGATTTAAAATAAATTTAGAAAAGAGATAGATTGTCTCCTTAGGTTGTATATAAATGCATGCGAAACCACTCGAAGAAGCTATTTTGCTAAACAGGAGGTCTCGTTGGCAAGATTTTAGTTTTTTCAGAGTTATATTTTATTTCTTATAATTACAGTGCCTCTCTATTACTGAAGGTCGTCATCCTATTGAGCTTTTTCTTATCTAGGACAAGTCTAACTAACAACAAACAAACAAAAGTATTTATTTACGAAATAAAGACACCATCTAAAAACTTACATTTCTACTCCTATGTATCAATTGATACATGGTACATAATAGATCTTGATATAAAGTAAGTTCTCGAATCCTCTCTCTTACTTATAAATATAAATAATAAGTCTACTGCCTTATGTTTCTTTATGCCAGTGCATTGGAAGTGTTAAAACACGAGATTTCTATCCTTCTATTTAGTTTAACAACTGCATTGTCACAAATAATGCGAATACTATTGCAGTACCAAAACTTTTGCTACATTTAAAACAGGTTTACACACAGACAAGAATTCTAAATGAAAAGAGTAGAATGGGAGATCTTGTGGATAAAAATACCTGAAATGAAAACGAGTAGTCGTCAGTTACAAATAAATATAGCGTACCTATATATGTATATATACATAAATACTAGCTACCTATATAACTACCTACTAACCTATATTATATATATATATATAAATACAAGCTGCGCCCCGCGGTTCCACCCGCGTGGTGATAGATATTTTGGATAATATACAATATATCTTTATAAATTGTAGCCTATGTGTTATTCTGATGTATAAGCTATATTATTGTAAAGTTTCATTAAAATCCATTCAGTAGTTTTCCGTGAAAGAGTAACAATTATCCATCCATCCATACTTACAAATTTTCGCGTTTATAATATTAGTAGGATACGTATCGGACGAGGCTGTATTGGCTCAATTTGGCAAGTTATCACTAGCGTTTGCATTTTATATTTATGTATGTATGTATGCATGTATGTATGTATGTATGTATGTATGTATGTATTTATTTATTTATTTATTTATTTATGTATTTATTACAAGGAAAACCAGCAGCACATACAGTATATTAAAAAACAAGAAAATAGAAACAGAAGGCTATTAAGAGGTTATATATTGATGATTATGCTGTATTTTATTTATTCTGTAGAATGGTGGATTGTTTTGAATCAATCTACCTTAAAATCAAACCACTCCATCTTGTAATAATTTCAATCATGAGAATCAGTGGCCAGTCTCACAGCGTCTATGAGTCACATAGAGACTGGGCAGTGATTTACCGTTCAATAATCTTACCAAAGTTTTAAGTTGTATTACTTATTCTGCAGGCTAATTAACGGTAATTATATCTGTTTTATTTTATTTTATTTTATTTTATAATTTTGGGAAAACTAACAGCTAGGTAACTAAATACTAAACACAGTGTGTAACTAACGGCTAATTATAAGTTTCCACAGATATAAGTAAAAGTTACTAAATTTAAATACTAACAGTCGAAAAAGGAAAAAGACAGCACATTTGGTTGAATATTTTTTTATTTATTATTTTATTTACTAATATTTTGAAAACGATGAATGCAAATAATCTACGACAATCTCCCCAACTAAAACCGCAAAAACTTTATTTAATCTAAGTTTTTGAGGATTTTCGCTGCGAACCGAAGAGATAACGTCGTATTTCTATGGTTTAAGTTCCTTAGTATAGAATCATTTTATCTACATTCTGCATATTTGGAAACGGGCCAGCATTCGGGCACAATACGTAGAGCCTTCAGTAGGCCAAATTTAGAGTTCAGTTTATACTATTGCAAGAATTCCGTATTCTTAAGAGGGAAATCTTTTAAGTGAGATTATTCGTTTTTCATTTGTGTTCTGGTTATTGTATTACTTTCTTTTTAACAGCGCCTCAAGTATACAATGTGAGTAAAAGATTGAATAAAGTCTAAATTTTTAGTTTTTGTGAATCCTAGAGAGGGCGAAAACAATAATGTAGAGGTTGATCATAAGAGTAGCTAGAATTCATAATTCATTTATATTTTATAGGCTTAAGTATAAAAATATAAATTACATTTAATAAAACAATCAGAAGAATTATAAAAATTATAAAAAACTCTAAAAATGCGTACTATAGTGAGGTTACCTGGAAGAAATCGCTCTTAGCGATAAGGCCGCCCATTGTGCATCTGTATCTTTGTTCTTTACTATTTTTGTTTTTCTGTGTTTGATGTGCAATAAAGCGTATTTGTTTTGTATAGTGATAATACGAGACTTATTTATTTATTTTCAAACAATATTATGTATTTGAAATTGTCTTTTTTAGATTATGTCATATTTTCAGATATCACTTTTTCTCAATAACTATAATTATGATAAACCCTTTTTTAGGTCTACGTTATATTGAGTAGCTATAAGACCTAGCCTGTCAAAAAACCTATTACAAACACAAAAATACGAAAATCCTTGGTTTAAGAACGGCTGCAATACATTTACAACCAAACATCCTTTCCATCGTTTAAAATAAGTTGAAATCCATGTATATACAAACAAGGAAGAACTGAGATGAATCTTTATTTGCTCTCCTCGGGATATTTGCTAAATATAAAACGTTTCTAATAAAAATCAAAGGAGTTTTCTGTATTGGTTCTTCGAAAGAGATATACGATACGAGATATGTATGTATAGTCGTTGAATAATGCAGAAAGTGATATGATTTTTAATTTTTTCCGTTACCTCGCGCAAAATACAATTCCAACAGCTTATGCCCTAGCAATGGTCTACGCCGTAGCGATGATCTACGCCGTAGCACTGGTTTATGGCGTAGCAGTAGTGGCGTAGACCATGGGCGTAGCAGATTCGTAGAGCCTCTGTATAACGAGACCCATTTCTGTAATAACAAAAAATCACATTTTGTAAGAAGAAACTGTCAAATAATCTCACAGGCTGTGCCTACACATCTTTCGAATTCCACACAAGACCTCAGTGTCATAAAGCCCTGTACAAAAGTCGTTCACACTCAAAAACTTCTACAATAACGTTTCATTACAGCTGTACATTGAAGTGTACGGAGTAACTGTTCTGTATTCCTCGGAAATTCACGGAATACACCACGAGCCTGTGTTTCATTATCATACATTGTTGGAAGAAAACCAATTAAAGTAAGAGAGTATAAAATATACCACGAAACTTAAATTAATTAATTTTGAGATATCTTAAAGAAATTGTGAATGGACTAAGGCATTTCGGTAAAGTTAATTATGTCAACTGTTGAATGAGACGCTCTTATTGTCAAATCTATATGATTCATGCAGACTGTCTTTGCCAAGAATCTGATACATTTCAATATCAGTATAATTCGCAATCATAGTATGGGATGCCCACAGGCCAGGTGGGATGACGACCTGCGAAAGACTGCACGCAGATGCTGGATGCGGCAAGCAAAGACAAGGCGCTATGACGCTCATTAGGGTAGGCGTGTGTCCAGCAGTGTACTATTATAGGTTGATGAAGAGATGAAGTCTTTACTCAAACATACGAGCAATTTCTATTCTAAGCATCGTATTAAAGTAACCACAGCTCTCCCTGCCTATTCCCACCAGAAGTTTGAACAGTCAAAGTTAAGCTCGGCATTTTATTGTGATTGTTCTTAATACTTTTAGGCGGCTCAGCGTGGGATATCCTCAATCGAAACTTGGAGCAACAATATGCATCGAAGGCTGGCTAAAGTATTGGTCGTTTTAAATAGCTTTAGAACTATCAAGTTATAGAAGTTTCGAATGTTGCTGAAATGTTCACACCAATAGCTATTTTGAACTTGTAAATTCGATCATTTAATCGAATTAAATCAGGTCTCTGATCCGTTGCGATGACAACAAAATAGTTTATTTTAAAAGGCCCCTTTTAGGACGCTTATTTATGTATGTACCCAGTGTCGTAACCAGCTACGTTAATGTTTTTTTCCGTATTTCAAAAACACGAGTTCGCCGCAGGGCACTTTTTTTTACAAACGTATGCCGTTCTAATAATAATTCTTCTTTCCCGTATATACTTTACAAATCATTCACGTAGTGCCTAAATACTAACTACATAAACCATCCTCCGCGGATGTAACGGCCATTGATGATGGTGATGACCCAGTTCTACTTAGGTCAGTAAAAAACTTTATGAAAAAAGTTCCTAATCTAGGTTACCTGTACAGACGGTATGGTTAAAAAAACATGCATAGAAGTGAAAACTAAGTAATTTTATATTTAGTTCACGCAAAAAGTGCTCAACGCGCCTAAAGAAGTTAACACTTCAAAAATAAAACTAGTATAAGTATATCTGTTAACACTTTGACTGCGATCTTTTTTTACCCTAAAAAATTCGTGCTGCCGCTCTACACAGCGGTTGTGTTGCGCCGCACATGCGTTTCGTTCGAAAAATATTACGGCTGTGCTGAGTCACAAAGATCTGTATTTTCTCAGCCGCTGCGCTAGTGTGGATTTACGCATATTAGTCACTTGTAGAAAACACATAACGTGTGATTTCAGCAGTCAAAGTGTTAACTAACCCATGACGAAAGCTTTGGAACTAGGTGATGCTTTGTGGAATACAATATTTTTAATTTATTTATTTTATAGATTTCTTGTTTGACTACAGAACCCTTAAAAAGCAATTCAATTTACTTTTATACCGTCCGCAAGTTGACGCAGCGTTTCCAATCAAATTGAGTCCATTGTAAAAGTCCACAATTCGATAATCAACATCGATTCAAAGAAATTAATCGAGTTAAACATGTTATTGGTTCATTATCAGATTTATTCCGATAGCATTTTATTCAGAACGATTCATTAACGATGTGGTGACGATTCGTCCATAACACAAACAGATAGGACACTCACTGCACGGAATTGATTTTATTATTTATGTAAATTTTGCGGTGGTTATAAACTTGCCAAGACAATGAACTCGGTTTGCAGTTCCACTGCTATGATTTCTTCCATTGGTCCTGTACCTGGACCTCTGCCCGGTAGTGTCGGTTGGCCGTCCTATCTGATTATATGAGTATATATTATATAACAGTGAGGGAATGAGTGAATGACTCTATTCCCTCACGCTTATGATGTGTTTCTGCACACATAAGTCATGCACACTATCATAATGAACAGAGTGACATAATACTTGCTTACTAGTAGTATTCAAACGATTAAAAAGTGGAGTGGACTAGCTGTATTTTTTATAAAACTACAGAATAGTGTTGGAATAATTGAATTAGTTCGAATAATAAATGTTTTTGTAAATGGAAGTTTTGTATGTCAAAAGTCACTTTGCTTTAATTTATCCAGGTTTGGTTTTTTTAGTTGTATTGATTTGTGCAACCAAAATATTATGAACGTTTTTTGATCATGCTATTTGTGACACATAAAAAACTAACTGTACACAAACAGTATTCGTCTGCCTGCAACGCAGGAGTTTGATTCGATTTCCGCCTCGGGACAAATGTTTGTACGATCTTCAAATATTAGTTCAGTTCTAATATTAGTTATTAGAATATAATATTAGTTCATTAGTTAGTGTATAAACATAGAAAATACCCAGAGCTCCCGGCTCTGGGTATTTTCTATGTTTATACAAATCATTAAAAATATATGTGTTTGATGTATTAAGTGTGTCAGTAATCTAGTACCCATAACACAAGCTCTGCTGTGTGGATTGTCTAGCATTTCTTTTTTTTTATTAAACCTAATACGTATTATAACCAACCAAGCATGAGTAATACATAGGTAGTTGCGATAAAAATCTATTGAGTAAAACACCTTTTCATTCCGTTCTCTTTGAGTAATTACCGAAGGATATTCTGTAAACCACTTTTTATCAAATGTATACCTATATATAATACACTCATATTATAAAATGAGAAGTTTGGATATTTGTTACCTCGTGTATGAAGTTCAGGACATAAAATAATATAAAAGCAACCCTGGATTCCAAAAAATAGCATGCCACGTTTAAAACGCCAAAAAAATCTATACTCAAATTATATAGACTCAAAAATTATAAATATTTTTAAACTTACGCGATCTGAATACCTACATAATTATAAGTATTGACACAAAAATTATACTCGCATAGTTATTTGAGAAAACACTATCGAATATCCAATAATCTGCCACCATTAACCCTACAGCCCTATCACTAGAATGATAACCAAATTCCAAGCGTAAATTCTGGAAATTTCCACAAACCCGAGAATTTCTGCCATACTTCATTCCACGTTTAAAATCTTTCAAGTCATTAGGCGAACCGCGAAAAACAGTCGTGGCTAACTTTTCATTGGCTTTAATTTCACTTGCAGGCAAGTAAATTTATCAGAAATCTTGGGGAAACTTGGCACAGTAAATGTATAGCAGAAGGTAAAAAAAAATCAGCCCGATTTTGTTCCTTTTTGGGTTCATGAGGTGAAAAGGGTCCCGTTTCCACCCTTAGGGTAAAAACTCCTCCGAAATAGTATTAACGTTGGTACAAAACCCTCCGTGTACGACTCTGACTTGGTAGGTTTTATTTAATCAAATAATATTCACACTTCATCTTGAATTGCATGCTTATTTACTCATTCCCACATCCTCATTCCACAGCTATAATTAATAATAATAATGCTGGACAATTCACACAGCATTATCTAGCCCCATGGTAAGCAGAGCTTGTGTTATGGGTACTAGATAACTGATATACATAATACAATACATTACATGGATAGATATTTTTTTATTATACATAGAAAACGACCAGAACACCCGGAACAAATATCTGCAGATCGTACACACAATTGTTCCGAGGCGGGAATCGAACCCGCAACCTCTTGCGTCGCAGGCGTACCTTCGCCCACCGCGCCACATCGGTCGTCTTCATAATTCAAAAAAAGGAGAAGATTCTATGTCCAGATTAATATATGTTTTTTATGTACGTTCGTCGATTTCCCCGTCTATTATATACTATTAAAGTTAGCAGATCCCCTACTCACACATGCATACAGGTCGATAAGATAACGCCCGCGGGAACGTTTTTGAAAGCAATTCATAAGATATCTTGGCCAACTGGCTATGTAGAGCTACTGCGCTATAAAATATAGCTGCGCAGCCTTATAAAAGGCGAAACCCTTTACCAAGGCTCTCGGAACAATGGCACTAAGGCCAACAATGCTTAACACAACAGACTCTCACAGCAGCGGACATCTTACACCCTGATAATACCCATCATCTGCCGGTAGAAATCTTATTTCAGTACGAAAATATTATTATATTGTTATTGCATTAAAAAGTTACTAACGGATATTCAAATCACATAAAATCACTGCGTTAAAATTGTTGTGAACCCATCACGCCTAACCTACTAAACTGTTTTCACTGAAAATTCGCATAAATGTAGATCTAGACCTGAATTAACATATATGCTTACTTATATCCCCGAAAAACGAAGTGCAAAGCTGCAGGAAGAAGCTAGTAACTATTTTACTCACCTTGACTTCCGTAGATATTCTCATGCTAATAAGTTTTTCAGCGAATTCATTAATCTGGGGATCAGAATATCAGTTAGCTTAGAGCCAATCGGTTTCAAAAGTACCAGGCCAGCAGAAACACCGAGAAACTTTCAAGAAGGACCTTTGACCTAAATCATAACAAAACCTTTTCCGAACAATGTTTTCAATCAATACCGGTATTTTCCTCACGCGGGCTCCCAAGAGGGCCAGCGTTCATTAATCACCGGATCACTTGCCCTCAAAAATTCATCTGGCCCACTATCCCCGGTTCCCCGACTGACCAATCATTGGGGGACCATGATTGATACACGATCAGCCTATAATGGTTTTCCCTTAAAACAAAAACTTTGCTTTTTCTATTGTTTACGAATTCTACTCTTACTATTTCCTGCTAGATGAACCTTCCTTGTAGTTGGTATTCCTCCTTAGTTCTTTTTTTCAATTATTAATGGTAAAGCATTTGACCACCAGCTTAAGAAACTGAAGATGTGGCTAAAGTTGAAGCATTCTTTCCCAAAAGAAACTAAGCTCTCTGGATTTGAAGACTCCGAGATTGTATTCTATCCGAAAAATAGACAGTTTTTTAGGAAACGAACTCAGCGCATTACCCCTGTGGGAGAAAGTCCTTAAGCCTTCATATCTCAGAACTCTTGAATTTCTATAGAATTTAATATCCTTGAGCTTTTGATTCCAGGATTTCTGTAACAAAAGGAATGAAACCGCGAGTGAACGTCAAATCATTCCCAAGATTACCGAGTCCCAAAAGTACGTAAAAGATTTGCCCCTCCGATCAAAATCATAATCCATTCGAATTGAAAATTCGTCTGTGAGAGCAAACAATGAGTATCGCGGACTTGGTACCACTTGTTTGCCTCGACTTCACTCGCTCTATGCGAGTGAAGTCGAGGCAAACAAGTGGTCTAATCGTAGTCTTACCGACAACCGCTCGGGCGAACATATTTTTGAATGGATACCACGACTCGGTAAACATGTGTCCTCGGTAAACGCCCTCCAACCACGTGAGGTGACGACCTGCGAAAGACTGCAGGTAGATGCTAGAAGCGTCAAGCTGAAGACAGGGCGCTGTGACGCTCATTGAGGGAGGCCTATGTCTAACATAGGCTGATGATGATGATGAGTCTTATCGTAACTAGAATAAGTTCAAATTAGGCCCGTAGAACATCTTCGCCTCGAAATCATAGCAGCGGAACGGCATCATGGTATTTGTTTTTCTAGTGCGTTAGCCCTTGCACTCGGAATAATCTTTAAGAAATTAAATAACATCCTAAAATAAATATTTTTCGGTGGAACTTGATTTTGACCCACAATTTTCCCCACATTCGCCCACCACACCACAGAGGTCGTCAGCTTAGATGAACAAACATAATGACAGGTTTTCAATCGGAACCAGCATCAAAGATTATTCTAAGTCAGAAGAAGTTATTAATTCTTCGTGAAACGTTAGATTAATAGCGACACAATTTCAAGCGAAAGGGCCGAACTGAGTGAGAAATGGCCTGTTTTGTTTAATGCCATCGTTATTCTTGATGGAACCTATTGTTCTGTTAGGAATGGAAAGGATTATTCATTTTCTGAAGAGCGAACTTCCGGTGGTTGCGAATCTGGATCTTATTTAAGATATCCCGAATAATGCTATCGTAGAATAATCCATGCATGGGTCTTAGTCTAAATTACCTTCATGAAAACGAAATAAACAAAGCGTTAATTCATATAATATATAATCATATCCCGTTGTTCCATATGAGTAGTAATTTTAGTAAATATCATGTCCTGTGAATATGTAATGACTATTTATAAATAGGTAAAAGCAAACAGGGTAAAGAATTTATTTTAACTGTATCGTGCGTTATGCCAGAGACCCTATTAATAAACATTAACTATTATTATTACTACAGAATCTAATACGCCTCCAAAATAAATCCGCTATTTTGTCCAATAATGACCGTTTTTATTACTTTTGTTTTGTCCTATTTACGACCAGCTGATTTGGGAATAAATAAAGGACTTCTTTTGTTAACTTTTGTTGCTGGTATAGGAGTTATTCCACGTTTTATTGACTAATTAAGTTAATGTGGTGATTGGTAATTTAATGAATAAAAGATATGTTGTTTAGTATCTGTTTATATTTTATGGGCTAGAATGTTTGTTGCTAGTCAATATACATATGAAATATTGCTTTAGGATACTGTTAAGTATGTAGTAGTAGTCATATCATACTATATTTAGACTTAAATAGGCAAATAACCATGTATTAGACATATAAGAGATGAACAATGCTAGTGGTTTCTTTTTCACTTCTTCCACTAGTGGACAAAAAATTGAAGTGAACAGTAAAATAATTTTATTTGATAATAATTTAATGTATAAAATATGACTTGTCTAAGTGCTTATTTTGTAAGCCTAAAGAAATAAATGATTTTTACTTTACTTTAGTAGGCGTCTACGGATGTGTGCGTGCCTGCACAAGCCAGCGCCATCTCAGTACAATAAACAGTGTGTAAGTACAGCGGTCGTTTCACTCACGTCGATGAGCTCCCCATTCCAAAAATCGTGCAGATACCCAAAAGTTATTCTTATTTGTAGTTTTTCTTTTAAGTTAGTTTTAATTTAAGTAGTTTTGTATTGCAATGTATTAAGTTTGTATTCTTTGTTTTTTTTTTACTTCTCTATTACTGTTTTTTTGTGCTCTACCAACTCTTTGTATAATATATCTTTTTCTCCATCCCTGGTTGCCTGGAAGAAATCGGTTTAGGCGATAAGGCCGCCTATTGTACTGTTATTATGTAAGATTTAGATATAAGGTCTTATTTTGTTATTTTGGGTACAACAAAGTGTTCATTCATTCATTCATTCATTCAAAAGGGAAATAAGAACTAAATCAATCGAAGTATCTAAGTATGGTTTCCACTTATCCAGCTCGTTTTATTCTGATACTCATAGCAGATAATAAGACCCAAACATATATTTGCCCACAAAGCCCAGAGAGGAATAATATTTATTTTTCTGAGCAACGCCTGAAGAGGGGCTAAGCACCCGTAGTTATTCTATGCTACGACCAAGCTGGTTTTACACCTCATCATCAGCCTATAGCAGTCCACAGCTGGACATAGGCCTCCCCCAGTGGAGGTTTAAAACTATTTAAGTTTTATAATTATTAGTGTTCTGGTAGTTTTCTATGTATAATAAATAGTATCTATGTAATGTATCGTATTATGTATATCAGAGATGAGTTTTTGCGTTGTGACCAATTAGAAAACTTTTTTTGCTGTGACGAATTGTGGCTTAAATCATGAGGTATGGATTGTCCATAATTTATTTGATTAAATTGTAACAGTTACTTATTTAGAAACATTGGAAGTATCAAGGCATCACCAACTGCTGCCCTAATATATGGAGGTCGCATAGTATCAACAAAAAAGTGTAGAAATATGGAATATCCGAATGATACCGACCCTTGTCAAATACTCCTAACGGGTCTAACGATGTTATTTGGGAATAAATAGGAGGCCTTCTAATTTACATGGACCGTAGATCTTTCCTTATTGGGTGTTAGAATGGAAAATATAGCAAAGGTTATGAAGTCAATAAAATTTAAATACGTATCATCGTGATGAGGCGACGATTATACTGCGGGAATCTCTTTTGCCTTCAACAATTATATGATTAGTACTTTTACATTATCTTCATAATGATCATAGACGTTGCCTGTGACCACCAGACCTTTGTCATTTTATAAAAGGTGAGAGTTGTCGGCGTTTACCTCTAAAGTGGGTGATAAACGTGCTAGTAAGTTCGCGAACTTGTGGCTCGGCGTCCTTTTTCGCTGGTGTGTCACCCTAAGTACGCGTACTTTAAAACCACCGAGTACGTTCGTTGGCGATCTGACAAGTTTGAAATTTTGCTCGTAACTCGCCTCCGCTCGTACGTGTGGCAGCACTGCGAGCCACGAACCGCCATTTTGTGTGGCCAGTCCGTCAGTTTTTAGTTTTTAAAATGTAATTCGATATAATTCCTAATTAACACAAAGCTTCTTCTTTCGACGAATAAATATTGTTACATAGTTAATATTACATAGATATATATTTTTTATTATACATAGAAAACGACCAGATCACCCGGAACAAATATCTGCAGATCGTACACACAATTGTTCCGAGGCGGGAATCGAACCCGCAACCTCCTGCGTCGCAGGCGGACCTTCGCCCACCGCGCCACATCGGTCGTCAAATGTCAATATAAAAACTAGACTAGGTGTAAATTATATTGAAGCCGTTTGTTAAACTCCCCCCGAAGAACCTTGAATTATTCAAAAGTCTCTTTGTAGGTTTTAGAAAATAAGGCCAAATATTTAAAGTATTTACGGCTAGTCACCATGCTGTTAATCATAATTTGACTATCGACCAGGATTTCAATTTAACATCAAACGACACATCGATACATAATGACCTAAATATCCCATTTCAAGTTCTAATAAAGTACATAATTTGCTTCACATGTGAACTCGATAAGGGCGTTTATTCCTTAAATTCCACTCATACCCGCGATCAAAGGATTCAGTTTAAATAACATCGAAAGCGCCATAATTTTGGTCATATGTGGAATTCGGGGTGCTACTGTGAAATATCACGAAATCTAGCTGAAACTTGGCTTGTTAGTTTATTCAATAGAATAGATTGTTTACTGACTTAAGTGGTGTCTTGTTTTCTATCTAGGTAGATAAAAAACACTTAATTTTTTTATAGCAATACAATTATATATTCAGTATATATCATATATCAGTACTTAGACAGATACAGAAATGTTGAGAAAATGATAACAAAGATAGAGAGAGAATTAGAGAGAAATAATATTATTCTAAGGCTTTGTAAGCGACAGATTTGTAAGTTGGTGTAAGTAGTACTTTATTACGAAATTTTATGATTTTTACCTGAAAGACTGCAGGTAGACGCTGGATGCGTCAAGCTGAAGACAGGGCGCTGTGGCGCTCATTGGGGAAAGCCTATGTCCAGCTGTGGACTAGCATATGCTGATGATGATGATGATGATTTCTACCGCTTTCTTGGTAGTAAATTTTCTCCTTTCAGTACGTAAGCCTTCATCAATCAATCAATCAAATCATTTATTTGCAGAACACATTATTACAGGTACATGTCAGGTCTTATAACTAGAGTGGAGTCAAATGTATTCAACCCGCAAGCAGGTGTGCAAATATTAAATCGTGTTTCAAGGTCGTTAAATTAATTAATAATTAAAATAATCAATGAAAATAAATAAAAATTAATTCACAATCGTCAAAATATAATAAATTCTCTACTTAAGATTAATAAATTCATTTACACTATAGAAAAATTGGTCAAGGAGCCACTTATTTAATTTTTGTTTAAATAAATTACCATTGAGGTCTTTAATAGATTCCGGTAACTTATTGAATGTAGTAATGCACATATTATATACATTTTTTTCATAGATTTGCTTGTGGCATTGCGGTTTATATAACAGATTATCAAATTTTGCTCTTTTCTGTCGAGTGATAATACCAATCCAAGCAACAAAATAGATATGACACATCACATGATTTTTCTGAGTAGCACTCAATTACATAGCTTGTGCGATGTGATGACGCAACGAAATGGGACCAAGTCAAAGCCCTTTCTGTTTACATTTATATGTATTTTTATGTAATAAGGTCAAGGGAATAAATGTAGATGAAGGAATCTGAAGAGGTTTGATTATTTAGTTATCCTACTAACAGATGTATGGATGTTTGTTACTCTTTCACGCAAAAAATACAGAACGGATCGGACTGAAATTTTGCATACAGGTAGTTCTAGGCCCGGAATATAACAAGGTACTTTTTATCTCATAAATCAGTTTCCCATAGAAATAACCTTAAAACGTTTCCATAAAAACAACGCGTGCGAAGCCGCGGGCAGAAACTTCATAGTCTTGTCGTTCATAATTTCATTGTAGTCAGTCCGTAACGCCAACAAGTTGCTTTGCCGGAAGACCAGCGTTGGGTGCTAGCATGCTAGTCATCCAACTCATGCTGAGGCAAAGCCATTTTTTTACTGGACTTACACACTTACTAACACGTTTCCTCTTAGTTTAAGTTTCTTATGTTCTGTGTAAGTCTAATAAGAAATAAATTCATTTCATTTTTTTTTCTTTTCATTGAGTTATAGATACATATTTACTTATATCCTATTATGAAAGCTTGCTCAGTCATAGATCTATGCTTGAGTGGCGTTTATTCCTTACAAAAGTGTTACTCAAGCATAGATCGATGTCTGAACAGGCTTCCATATTACGGGCCTGAGTATTTTATTTGTAACAGCGACCTAAGTTCAAGGACTTTGAACTTTATGCGTTCAAAACCGAAACCTATTACCGACGATCGAATTTTTAGCTTGATGTTTGTGTAAGAACAATTTATCGTCGTATTAAATTATATTTATGAGCATAATTCTAATGAAAAAAATGGAAATTCTGGATTTAACTTTATTTTCAGAGAGAATCCATTTGACAAAGTTAGGAACGAACCGCAATATATTTCGAATTCCAATATGCGGTGGACTTTTTGTAACAGTTTTCGGTTTAGAACGAAAAAGCAAAAAAAAGCTTTATACACGTTGTCACAGTAGATGTATAGTGTCCATAAACAAATTTCTTGATTTTGTAACCAAAAACTAATCTATGTGTGAATTGACTATCGTATAATTTCAGTGCTTTGACATACACAAGTGAAAATTGAGACTAATTTATCGAAAAAAATCATTTAAAACGGGATATTTTCCATGATTAGATTTTTGTGTTTTCTAATATTTCGGCAGTTATATGCGCCATGATAACAATAATTTATCGAATTTTTTCGGCAACATCTCTCTCAACATCTCGTCTGTGTCTATATAATTCTAAACCTTATCCTATGGTGTATACATTTTAAAAGAGTTTTTGAAAAAAAAAATATAAACCTTCAACGTATTTTTTGGTTTAAATCTCGAATATTTTTTCATCACCAATGCCATTCCTTCAAAGACAACTTGACTTCGGTTGGCCAAACTTTTTGCTATTCAACACGCCGACCGATCCGCAAACAACTGCCTTGTAGATAATAAAATTTAAAAGGGCAACTTCTTTGGGATGGGATGAAAAGTGATTTACCTAATCCACTTCTCAATTTTCCAAGCCAATGGGCACGGAAGATATACTTTCAAACAGTAGGGGCTACTTGAGACAAACATTTTTACTCAGTAGATACCTAGATAAAACTTAGGAAATATAATAAACGTAATAATATTTTATTGCGTAACAGATACCGAAGTGGTATCTTAAAATAAAATCCTGAAGAATCCCGAATCTTCCTAAAGAATATTTTTTTGGACGAACTGCGTATTCTTGTCTAGCCGCTTATTAGACGAAACGTGATTTGGACGAAACGCTTTTTGAACGAACTGCTAACAACTTTACTGTTTGCAACGTGTTTGCCGTGCATAGGATTGCTTCATATCGACTTTCCCCTTTAGTGATGTGGTAGTGGTATTTTTAGGCGATTAAAAATAATACCCTAGGGTATTTTGCGGGAAGAACAAAATCGAATACGAGGTTTTAAAGTTTTTTTGTGAAGAAGATTGAATTTTCCCAATATTATTAAAACCAGATACTTATTAACACTTTCATTGCCCTGTTTCATGGACCAAGGTAGACATTTGTATCGTGGGTCACGTTAACGGGCTGTGTAACTGTTAACATCCCTATTGAGAAATGATTTTCTGTCTTTAGTGTAAATAATCCTGTCATTGTTTTTGTCTAGTCAAGGGATTGCAAACTTTTCTCGAATACAAAGTTTGAATAATTCTAATTACATTTATTTCCTCCTTTGAAACATCAGCTTTGATCTATTGGAGTAAAGTACAGTTCAGATCAAATTATGCAGAATAACAAAATACCTTTTTCTATAAAGACCCAAATAAATTGAACCCTTACACCTTACATGGCTTAGAGTGTCGTTGCAAACGAGTTACAAACCCTGGCTGTGGCTATTATGCGTGCATTTACGTCTGTGGTGATATAACATGTAGAGAGGCATCAAAAAAGTGTATTATGTTGATTGTAGACATTTTTTAGTCAGATACTTTTCCTTCAATTCATGGCGAAGGGAAAGGCTTTCAGCGTGTAACAGGGAGTCCTTTGCCTCCGCCACGTGAACACATAAAAAAAACAGAATATATGTACTGGAGGACAGTGTAGCGAACAAATGGATTTACCGGAAAGTTATAACGTCACCTGAATGACACATGGAGCAAATCCACCCCAAGGATGGATATATAGAAAATACTTTTATTGCACACTTAGTATAAAAGAAACTATGTACAATAAAAACTTAAAAAATAAAAATAAATAAATTAAAATAATGCAGGACAATTCACACAGCATCATCTAGCCCCATGGTAAGCAGAGCTTGTGTTATGGGGATATACATAATACAATACATTACATAGATAGATATTTTTTATTATACATAGAAAACAACCAGAACACCCGGAACAAATATCTGCAGATCGTAACACAATTGTTTCGAGGCGGGAATCGAACCCGCAACCTCCTGCGTCGCAGGCGGACCTTCGCCCACCGCGCCACATCAGTCGTCAAAAATTTAGTTACAATTGGCGGTCTTATCGCTCAAGAGCGATATTAGACAACCATTGATGGATAGGATCGTGGACTAGGGGATCTGTGCGCTGTGTGATGGGCAAGACATGCGTCAGCTGCCCCGTTGCGAGAAGGGTCGATAACATAGTAAGCGCAAGGTGAAATCCGATGGACTAGCACTTGGTTGTGGTAGGTAGACCAAACTTCAGAAGGCGTTTACCCTATAAAGTGGCAAGTTAGCTTGCAGCTCATTTGTAGCTGGCAAGTCGCCCGTCTGTAGACTACCAATAGTAGCCTGTTGCGAAGGCTTTAATAAAATCTCATATAGAAATTGGTTTTCTTGCCGGAAATGGTTTTAGCTTTCGTACTTAATTTTAAAATGAAGCATAAAAGCGAGGTCGGGTAGCCTTCGGCGAACAGATTATTGTTGAAAAATATTCAAATTGTCGGGCCGTAGGTTTTGCCTAGTGAAGAGAAAATAAACGTTCAATTTAAACGAGTATAATCTACATTAACAATACAATTTATTAATTAATTGAACATTAAAAAACCTCAAATAGGTCATACCCATTCTGTAAAACCGTGCGATGTGTTCTTCTAACAAATGGATATTAGAAATGCCCGTGAAATCATAAGAATAGAGCTAGCCAATAATTTGTCATTATGACAAATACCGACCCAAGACCTCCAATATCCTTCTTAGCATTGTTTCCAGATTTCGGTCATTAATCATTTTTATGTCTGTAATTAATATAGAGATTCTATGGAGTTATTATGTTCAAGTTTGGAAGTCCAATTTTTGTGAGGATTGCTCTTTTGGTTGTTTGTTTGTTTAACAAAGTGCAGCGCATATTCACAACTCTAGTTGAAAAGCCAAAATATATAATAATGTAAATACTAGAAATAAGAATAAACTCGCTGTTCCCACAACTAGACTACATAAGATAAGTGCATCTTTTAAAGGGCAATGTATACGCTTCTACAACAAAACTCCAAGTGAGTTGCAAAAATTATCAATAAATAAATTTAAAAAAATTGTGAAGCATATTCTTTGTAAAAAGGCTTATTACAAAATATCAGATTACCTAGAAGATAAAAAAGCTTGGAACGAGTTTTGCTCCAACTCAAAATCTAACAACTTACAGATAAGCAAATCTATGTACTAGACACATAAGTTATGAACATGCTGGTGGTTTCTTCTCACTTCTTCCACTGGTGGACAAAAAATTGAAGTGAACATCAATATAATAATGAATAGTATAAAATATGACTTGTCTAAGTGCTTATTTGTAAGCCTAAGGAAATAAACTTCATTTCATTTCAAAAAAGTCACGTATATTCGTATCAAAAATGCTTACAAACAGCAGTCCACGGTGTGAGTCGTGAAGTGGTAATTTTTGCGACTAGAATAATTTTCTCCCTATGTTATATTGTCTGCCCAGTACAGCAGTGTCTATTCTGATATTTAATTAGCTCGATTAAAAACTCCTCTGTACACCAGAATGCAAGAAATGATTGAATATTAAGTGATATTCAATCATTTCCTGATACCTTGAAGTATTTTAAATCGATAGGTTACTTTTGGTGTATTGCTCATAATTCTAAATTCAGATGAGTTCTTTGCCTACTTTATAATGATGTGTATCTGCATTTGGCTGTATTTTTATTCTTATGTATGTTAAGTACTACGCCAAACGTCAATCCTATTAATATTTTGATTATTTAGATTTTTATCACAAGCGATTAAAGAGTCTTTGACGAATAGAATACGAGAACCTGTCTACGGGTGTTATAATCGTTATTTTCACAGATACAACTTACACTGAGAAAGATTGTGCTAATGTAATATCACAAGGTGTCCAAAGGTGGTGATTTAGTCGCGATACTATTCGATGCGTTTGTGTTAGTGGAGTCCCTAGAAAGATCCCCGCATATAAGTGTTATTCATCATCATCAGCCTATATCAGTCCACTGCTGGACATAGGCCTCCCCCAATGAGCGCCATAGCGCCCTGTCTTCAGCTTGCCGCATCCAGCATCTACCTGCAGTCTTTCGCAAGTCGTCATCCCACCTGGTCGGAGGGCGTCCTACTGCCCCAGCGGCCGTCGGTTCAGTTAAGTGTCATTAATTATTACCAAATTACAATTTTCTTAAACAAAAATGTATTTGTAGTTCACGAGACGTTATACATCAACCATAACACCTTAATTGGACGCAAGTTTTGAAGTAAATCGACCTTATCTGGAAGTATATTCGCATTAAGGCCAGGGTCTTTCGTGACAGACTCGTATTAAGAATCACAACTCCGCCATTCGTTTTATTCTAACAACAACTGTCAAATTACATGACCTTTACGAAAACTGATAGATACATAGATAGATAACACTTTATTATACCACACAAAACAGAAAACAATACAGGAATTAATAATAGAAAAAAAGGAAGTATAAAGGGCGGCCTTATCGCTGAGAGCGATCTCTTCCAGGCAACCTTTGCATGGACTGGACATGAAAGAACAAAATAGACAGTGGTACTTTAGTAAATATACTGATATTATTAATAGGAATTTAAATTACCGCCCTGACCTGCAGATGCATCTGATCTGAAGATTTGATATTTGTAGACGAAAATCATCAGTCAAGGTATTGGCTGAAAAAAAGCTAAATGTCAAACGTGCATTGTTTCTACCCCTTATCAGTTTCATGAATACCTAGCTATTTGGCTGGCTATAGTTAAACGTAAGAATTGACCCCTAAATATATTTATATATAAGAGCCAAATAAGGGCCTACGAGAGGAAGGGCAGCAGCTTCCTTTTGGGTATTATTCAGCACTTGCACTACGATCACCAATTTACGTGCCAAGCGTGGTCATTGCGGAGAATCCGTTTGGGAAAACATTTTAGCAGTGGACACTGTGTCCTGGTGATGATTTATTATATTGATATTTTCGGTATAAGAACATTCAGAAAGGTCGTCTATCTGTCATTCTAGCATTTTGTGATAAATAACTCTCAAATTAGACTAAAACACCCGGATAAAAGCCTTGCCTTTGTTCAAACCCAAAAAATGTTTAAAAGGGGAAAATGCCCCTTGGAATTCGCCCTTATTTTTTTGGTCAACCTTTGATCTTTCATATCTAAGGCTTTCAATGCCGGTTTTAGTTTTTCCGGCAAATACAATATGGCTATTTTTAAACATATTCAAATAAGTGAGATATGTATATAGTTACCATTGAAACTGTCAATAAAGCCGATAATATGCCGGCAATTTCAATATATTCGGAATACTTACTTCACCTCATTTTAGTTAAGGTGAAGTAAGTATTCCGAATATTTTGTGGCTTTTTACCCAGTGAGCTGAAAACATGCCAGCACAGGATTGAGACAGGCGTAAATTAAAAGAAGTCTTTGCCCAACAATAGATGGTCGCGATTTCAACATTCACAAAGACGGAAAAACTGAAAACCGGTTTCAATAGAGCAACCTTACGGCCATCGCGTCGCTTAGAAACGCCAAACTAGACCCCTACCTACCTATACCGGAATTTTATGAGGGACACCCGGGTAAAAAGGACAACAAATTGTCACTTAGGCTTTTTCAACAAAGCTAATCAATAATTATACACCTGTGAATCTTTTTCAGTCCGCCATGGCTTCATGGCTTTCTTCTCCATAGATGATTACATCAATGACATTATGAATGCTTGGCCAGATGCCGCTCCGCACCGTATGTAAAAAATTCAATGTTGTGCTTAGCTTTACATAAACGTAACGAAATCACATTATGTACGAAATTACATGTAACGAAAATCGCATTATATTTAGATTTAGATCAGCAAATATGTATAGACAATTAAGTGATATGCACTATATGCACTAGTGGTTTCTTTTTCAATTCTTCCACAGTGGACAATAAATTTAAGTGAACAGTAAAACAATCGTTTCTTATCATAAGGTTTAAAATGTGACTTGCCTAAGTGCTTATTTTGTAAGCCGAAAAAATTAATTTGAATTTGATTAGTCATTCTCGCCCCTAGAGCTTAAGTTTTCTCCAAATCTTAGTTGGGATAACCCAACTGAAGCTGGAAAGTTTAAAGCGTTTCGTAGGCAAAAGCCACTATGGAAAACGTTTGGCAGTGGAAATACTTGATTTCTAATAGGTAATTCTATTATGGAACGAAACCCCTTGAAGGAAAATCTGGTTTAGTTTTCTCGGAAGGTCACCGGTTAACCTACGTTTACAAACGCTTCTTAGGTCAAACACGTCGCTATTCTTCCCATACAAACGTGGATGGATAACTATTACACTGTTTGATGGTGACTATCTAAAACTAAGGATAGTAAAAAATGATCTCCTCATTATCTAAGTTTGTGTGCGCCCAAAACCGTTAAAAAGTACGTTTAGCTTTCAAACTTTTGTATTTTAACAATGGTTTTAATTTTATTTATTTTTTGCCGGACTTGAAGAATACACGGAGAAAGATATTTTTTTTTTCTGTAGTTTCTATAAAGTGTATATTTACACGTATCTTGCCTGACATATGTATTTAAAGTTTGTTTCAATATCTTAAAGGGCCAAGTATTTTAAAAGTTAAGAAATGTATTCTTTACATTATACTGTAGCGCGGAAGCCATTGTTTCTCTCAATTTTAATTCAAGTCGGTAAACATTCAAAGTCGTTTTTAATAAGCACCGTAAAAACAAAACGGTTGTCCTTTCTTTTGTCGGCTTTACAAAACTGTCCTCCGCGCGGTTTTTAAATTAATTAGAAAAATAAAAGAAATACTAACTGCTTTTTAAATGTAGAGTTTAAATAAATAAATAAAGCTGGACAATTCACACATAATCATCTAGCCTGCATATCAGACCTGGTGTTATGGAACTTTTGAAACTATCATGGTTATTAATACTAAAGTCATTTAAAACGGGATATTAACCATGATTTGATTTTTGTGTTATCCAATATTTCGGCAGAGTTGCATGCGCCATGATCAGTAACTGGATCTAAATATATCTTATAATTATACTTTTAAGTTTTTGTCTGTGTGATTGGTTGTAGTAGTAATAAATTTATTTTCTTTCTTTCTTTTCTTTAGAGAACTGCGTCAACATCCACCCATCCATCTAAACATCCAAACATTCGCATATATAATATTCAGTGTTAATTTCATAAAACCAATATGTCCTGTCTCCTATTTAGAAATGGCCAGGCGACGGGTACGATCTACAGAGCTGGAGCATGTTTGTATCAAACAATTCCATGATCCACACAAAAGCCCGTCCCATTGCCGTTGGGATAGTGATTTCGAAGTAGAGCATCGGGGGCAAGCTATACCACCGAAATTTTGATTTAAATTCCAGAACATAAAATACAAAATGATATATTTGCCATTTCACTTACAAAAAACGTACACATTATTGGCGGCCCGCGCACGAAGCAAGCCTACTCGTATGTCGCGGAAAGCCTGTTAAACGTTACTTTAGCGGTAATGATTAGTTGTAAATTATGCAGCAGAAACAAACAAAAATAATAATATTACCAAATATTAGCTTCAAAAAAAGTTTACTAAAGTATTCTTTACACTCCGTAGAAACATTTACTTAACATTTCGTGTGATATCTACCTACATACATTGGCAACATATGCGTTGTTTCTATAATATGTAAACGTTATTCCTATTCCATAGAAAATGATTTTTGCAAAAAAAGTAGCCTTTGTTGTTGCCCTTGCTGTGTTTTATTGCAGGTCTCAAACTGGAATAAAACAAAGGCTACTTTTAACTTTTTAATTTAGGCAGGCAGATAGGCAAAAAAACATTCACAGTTTATGTTTCATGTGGCAATATTTTCGTTTAACTTTGTGGTGTACAATAGAGAGTTATGTATTGAATTATATTGTTTATAGGGTTCCGTAGCCTGTTTAAATGGTACCTACGAGGTTTTGTTTGTCTGTGAGAATATTCCTACACATAGTTAATTACGGGGTTTTAAGTTCTGAACGATGTAAGCTTGGCATCTGTAAAACATAAGGTGATGGTGATTCTTTGTTAATCGCAATTGTGTCTGGTTGGACACTTCTGCCTTCACTTCTGCTTCTGCCAGTGTCAAGTAATGAAAACACAAAGTGAAAAGTACTGCTAATTGGAAACCTAGAGAGCCCGCATTGCGTGAACTCACTCTTGGCAGTTATTTCATTTTGTTTTATCCCGGCGAAGCCTGTTAGAGTTGGAATAGGAAAAGGGATCGATGGCACGATTCTATCAATCCCTGGTTTAGAGTGTTCATGAATTTTTATACATAGACAGCGCGTGTTTTAGGCTCAGGCTTGTGGTTTACCAAGGTTTCTATATGTTTTTTTTTTCAACTCGAACGTGTTTTTACCACTAACAGAAAATGTCGTACTTTTCATTGTTCCATTGGCTACGTGTTTTGCAAATGTGTCTATTTACAGGCAATTATTTATTTATTTATAGCATCAACTTTTTGTATTCACCTATTTTTAGGGAAATTGATTTATCTATGTTTGCAACACTAATATTCATGTCTCTCATTTACCATGATCTCGGGCCATAAAGTGACCCGGTCCTTTGGAAGGCTTGCGTGGGGCCGAAGCCAACAGCACAGAGGCCCATTGAGAAGTTAATCTAAAGGCGATGGCTACACATATAGCGAGTATCATCCTCGGGTGCACAATATGATACACCCAAAGATGGTATCCGCCACGTGTAGAGACTATTGTAAAGAAAAATGAAAGAAATAAAACCAGGCTATCGTGATGGATGGATGGACTGGGTAATCGGGCTATAGGGGAGATTGCGGACGTCTGCCATAAACAAGTCAAGAGTGGCAGACGGTGGCTTGCCGAATGCTGGATGGGTTCCTTAAAAAACCGGAGTAAATTACCGGAGAGGAACGACATCGGCGCAAACGACTGAGGGGTGTTAAGAGGTGCGGCCCCGATTACACGAAGACTGCTCGTGATGCTTTAGGTATAATCTATAATTTCATACATATTTTTAGATATTAAAGTGATTGTGATCTGCTTTATGAAATTTATTACAATTAACAATTTATTTCATAACAATTGCCTTCATAAACCAGTAATTCTAGAAGAAAATTAAAAGTCGCATTCAAGATCATAGGAAAAACAAGACAGGTTATTTACGAATTGATCTATGTACACCAACCATATAATGTATGTACATATCTTTATCTACCAAGCAATGATAAGAATGACTATTTTCTAGAAAGCTGCCCTAAGCGGCAAGATTCCATTGCCATATCCAACCTATACGAATGGGTTACCCAAACAACCGTTAAGTATTTCTCCTTTCGGATGCGTAGCATTTTTATGGAATTCTTACGAGGTCAGTACAGCTTCCGTGAAGAAAAACATAAAGGCAGTGCCATAGATCACGAGCCCACTTTGGCCCTCGTGCAAAATATACAACGTCACACTCACACTTATCGTATTCATAATTTAAAACCTTGCTTTGCTCTGACCGAAAAATACAGCTGTATTTTTTGGTCAAATGTATTTTTCAGATTGTAATTTTTGGCTCATTCAATTCCCTTTGAAAACTCAAAACATTTTGTATTCTGTATATTCCTTTTTTATTTTTATATAACTAGTTTCTGTCCGCGGCTTCGCACGCGTTTTTCTATGGAAACATTAAAAGGTTATTTTTATCTTATGGGATCCGTTTCACGGGATAACAGTAGTTGGTTTCTATAAGTATATGTCTTATTCCGGGCTTAAATACATCTATACAAAATTTCAGCCCGATCCATTCAGTAGTTTTAGCGTGAAGAACTAAAAAACATTTGTTATTAAAGTGACTTTAATTACCTTAATACGAATATTAGAATAGAATAGAATAGAATAGAATAGAATAGAATAGAATAGAATAGAATAGAATAGAATAGAATAGAATAGAATAGAATAGAATAGAATAGAATAGAATAGAATAGAATAGAATAGAATAGAATAGAATAGAATAGAATAGAATAGAATAGAATAGAATAGAATAGAATAGAATAGAATAGAATAGAATAGAATAGAATAGAATAGAATAGAATAGAATAGAATAGAATAGAATAGAATAGAATAGAATAGAATAGAATAGAATAGAATAGAATAGAATAGAATAGAATAGAATAGAATAGAATAGAATAGAATAGAATAGAATAGAATAGAATAGAATAGAATAGAATAGAATAGAATAGAATAGAATAGAATAGAATAGAATAGAATAGAATAGAATAGAATAGAATAGAATAGAATAGAATATACTTTATTGCACAAAAAGTTGTACATAGGCGAGGATAATGCTAGATAGCATTCTCTAACCTTTGGGTAGTGTGGACAACAGTTTGGTAGGTAGTGCTATATAATAGGACGGTAACGGATCAGACTGCCCTTTTAACAACCAACTTCAGCAATCGTGGTCTTACTCTAAGCTTAATTCATGTTTCGCTGTAGGTACAAGTATTATTACTTGTCTTAAAACACTTCACGCGATCACTTCAATCTTCAATTTAAACATCGCATCGCTAGTTAGTAATCGCATAGTCACATTAGAACGACCAACGCCTATTAATCTGTACCCTTTACACAATTTTACCACCGAAACAAAAAGCCAACCAACAGCTTTAATAGCCTTAAAGAGTATTAATAATAATAATAATAATAATAAAGTATTTATTTTCAAAAAAATGGTTTCTAAAGGTTAACAGAGTACTTATCTAAAACGAATTACTATCTCTATAACATTTAAGTTTACCTTTCGGTAAAGTACTCTACCCTAAAACCTTAGTGCTGAAAATGCATCGACTCCTCGCTCTAACTAAGTAAAACTTGTGTTTAGACGCGAGGGCTACTCTGCCTCACAGACACCGGGAGTGCGACTAAAGTACAATGGTAGGTATAGTTTAAACATAGATTACGTTGAACAATTGAAAGAAAAGCGAAACTAAGTATAACCAAAACATCAAATCGAAACGAAAGTGAAACGAAATTCGAGGTTAAACAAAAATCAGTTACCTTATCTAAAAACTAAAACAATAAGTATAAGTAAAAATTATCATCTTTTATGTCGCTTTAGTATTCACTAAAGCGACATAAAAGATGGAATCTAATTCTAGATCTACGCTCTATTCTCATCGAAACACTCATTTAACACATTGTCCCCTAGATTCGCGGAGAGAGATGGCTGGTGTCCGACTTTTATAATGATTCCGGCTTTTTAAGGCTAACAAAGGACCGGTCATGTGGTTGGCTGGCACTCTATAGGGTTCAAATGAAAAAAAAAAAACTAAATGGACGTACAAGTATTCACAAAAAGCACAGTGAATTAGTTAAGCTTTCTGTTAATTTCATACTTTAACATATCTAGCAATTCTCTTTATTAAAATAATTAAATAAATCTCTAGATTATCGAGGTCGAGAATGAAGTATGAGTATAGCCTGATAATAATTGTATCGTTCCTCCTTCTTTTAGTATGTATTTGCAATGTAACAAATCTACAGTTGAACTTTCTGTAAAGATTTTCCAGTTTTGTCGAGGTATAAAATGAACAGTCTGCAGATAGCTTAACTGTTTGATTTTTCCTTCTTTAACTTTTCACAATTTATCATATCTAAAGTGAAACTTTCTGCATTTAAGTAATATTAAATTTTATGGTGACATATGGAAGAAGAGAATTTAGAGGCCTTTTTATTGCATATTTTAAATAATAAGAGAGTAAATAAGCAGGCAATGTCGTTACTACGAGTATGAACCTACTTATGCGATTTTGACAACTGCCCAATTATTTCTTTCTTCGTCTGCATCTCTCTCTCTGTCTCTTTTATAAAATTAAATTATTTCTATTTGCGAAAAGAAATTAGAAGTTATAAGTGCTTAAAGTTGAGAGAGGTTTAGAATTAGGAGTGCTTTATCCGAACCTAAAATAACCGGTTAATGTTATGCTTGGATTTAGATAAAACAATGGGAATAGCTTACGAAATACTTGTAAGAGTGGTAAATCTAATTTTCTAGTTAGGTTTCAACCGGCTTTTTTTTGTATTTATCCGACTTCTTGTCAACCCTATGTACAATGGAAATAAAGGCTTATATTCTTGCAGCATTTGTTCCCTTCCAGAAGATGTATTTCGGATGCGCGACGGTTTGTCTTCAGAGTTAGTAGCTTTTGTGACACACAGCTGAGTTGAGCGGGTTACTTGATACTGTAAGAGGTCATTTAACATGGCTGATAAGTTGGTAATGACCAGAAATTATGTAGTTATTACTTTTATCGACCGATATTGCGCGGTGGGCGAAGGTCTGCCTGCGACGCAGGAGGTTGCGTGCTCGATTCCCGCCTCGGAACAATTGTGTCTACGATCTGCAGTTATTTTTTCCGGGTGTTCTGGACATTTTCTATGTATAATAAAAAAATCTATCTATGTAATGTATTGTATTATGTATATTTGATTTTTGAGCTATCCAATATTTCGGCACTGTTTTATGCACCATGATCTTGATCACGGAATAACTGAAGGCACTACTAGTAAGTTTTTATAGGCAGACATACCGATCTACCCTCATTTTTTGTATTTTGCTACGAATTTTACCCACTACCACCGGTTTCATAATCGATTATGATTCATCATCATCATCAACCTATAGCAGTCCACTGCTGGACATAGGCCTCCCCCAATGAGCGCCATAGCGCCCTGATTAGATTGATAGCGCCCAATTATTATTAGTTTATATTTATCCGGGAATAGGACGTGCGAATCCGCGGGCAAAAACTAGTGACTTTGATACTTCTTTTTGTGTTGAGTGCTGACAAACATGTCGTACGAAATATGATTGCGTGTGTCCAGTCCATATACCTAAAGGTGTTCGTAATCTGCGCCACTAATGGCAGCTAGGTACTTAATATATACTTACTTATTATCCTGCATTTTTATGGGTCTCGTACTCTAGTTCGAATGACGTAAGCTCGATGTTCTCTCGACGGTACGTTTCGTGGATGGGTCGTTACCTCGAAAGATCAGTACCTCGAAGGGTTTCTACCTCAACAGGTCTCTACCTCGACGGTATGTTCCGTCGATGAGTCGTTACCTCGAAATATCAACAAAACCAAAGTTAATTATATTATCATTGAATTGTGTTAATATAGTACTACAATTTATTATTATTTACTCATTTATAACGGATTTACCCATAAAACATAAACCAAGTAAACAATAGGCAAAGGGAAAATAATCATTTATATGTACACACTAGCGGACCTTCCCGGCTTCGCACGGTTTTAGTACGGATCCCTAACTTTTTTGGAAATATAATATAGCCTATTTTCACCGGGGATAGTGTAGCTTTCCAACGTTGAAATAATTTTTCAAATCGGTCCAGTAGTTTCGGAGCCTATTCATTACAAACAATCAAAAAATCAAACCTTTCCTCTTTATAATATTAGTATAGATAATGTTTCCGTTTCTTCGTAGAAATCTTACTCATTAAATTTATAAAATCATTAACAAAAATCTATTTAATCAAGTCTACTTAAACGACCAATCAATTTTCTGAAACATTAAATCGATTTTCTTTTGCAGGAAATCTAAAAGCAGATTAATTAGCTGAACAAGGTCAGCACTTCGAATACTTGGAATTCATTAAACTTGCTGAACCAAATTCCGACAAAAGTCGCTTAGCAATTCAAGCTTCACCAAGAAATTGAAGTTGGAGTCAAGTTTGTGCACGAGATTATGCAGATATCACACTTTCTGCTTTTATCTAGGTAGGTATATAATGGTCATCATCTACCTAATAATAGTACACTGTTGGACATAGGCCTCCCGTAATGAGCGCCATAGCGCCCTGTCTTCAGCTTTAGATGGTTTTATACAAATTCATGCCATGACCTCGGGAGGCTGAAACTTGAAAATCCAGCAGCTGGTTCAGCTCCTGTAGTAACTCCGCCATTATGACTATGTCATCAGTGAATTGCAAGTGTGAGATGTAGTCGCTCTTTGTGTTAATGCCCCTACTTTTCCAGTCCAGCATCTTAATCATATCCCCCTATATAATATTAACTATATTAAAATGATTCCTTTTTTTTTCAATACAGTGTAATGATTATGCCCATGACTGAGTACGCATACTGAACTTAAAAGATGGAGGAGGCAGCAAAGGCTGGACAGTGAATTCTTTAAATCTGAATAAAATGCTCTATTATTAACAATATAATACAAGAATATTTAATTGAACACCAACAAAAATACACTACAAAAAATTATAAATAAGACAAGGATGTTCTTCACCCTACATATCTAACATCTTCATAGAAGCAGCTATAAAGAAAATATAATCACTTCATAAGATTTAAGAGTTGAAATTAAATTATCTTTTAAAGGATTTTCATTTAAAACAAAACCAAAATACGTATAACTTCTAAAACCAAAATAACATCAGCTCAGTTAAGTTAGTTGTGGACACTTAAACTACTCACCAACTTATGCTCTTTAGTCATTTAGTATTCCGTGGAAAGTAGGTCGCTCACTGGACCTATAACTCAACTTCTTTTACCGCCCCTTAATAACGTGCATGCCACTTTTGTAGTTCAGATATAAAAAGCATACATCAAAAACTTCCACCCTATCTATTATATTTGAAAAGTTATCAAAGTTACTGTGCAAAAATTACAGACATAATCACAGTTACTATTATATCTGTGGCAAAAATACATAAAATGAAATGGAAAAGGAAAAGAACATGCAATCATCGCATTGAGTCGATTAAGTTGAACAAAATAATAACCACACAGACTTTTTTTTGTATTTTTTTCGTTCGGTAAGTATGATCAGGTTTGAAATATACCTCGTATTCGAGTTGTGTAGCTGAACAATGTGACATCAGTGCAAATTATAAACAGTGTGCAGTGTTAAGTGAATTTTAAGCTTTACGGTTTTCGTCACTACTGTTGAGCCGCATAACTGTTTGTCCGCTAGTTGAAACTAACACATTAATGATATTACATTTACTAGTTATTGAAGCTTAAATATTTTCTACAACTTGCAAAAAGTGTTTTCATAATAGGTACTTACCTTTCTTGGCCTCCTGGGGCCAAATTCTGCTGACCAATCGCTTTGCTTAAATAAATGATGATGTATCACAATGGTATCGTGGGATAATTGTCCATAGATGAAAGAAACTGTAGACAGTGCCTGTGGTGCTATCACACGAAGAGATTTGACCGATATAATAAATAATAATAATAATAAATAATGCTGGACAATTCACACAGCATTATCTAGCCCCATGGTAAACAGAGCTTGTGTTATGGGTACTAGATAACTAATATACATAATACAATATATTATATAGATATTTTTTTTATTATACCTAGAAAACGACCAGAACACCCGTAACAAATATCTGCAGATCGTACACACAATTGTTCCGAGGAGGGAATCGAACCCGCAACCTCCTGCGTCGCAGGCGGACCTTCGCCCACCGCCCCACATCGGTCGTCATATGTTTCACTTGACACTTTTGACAAATCATCTGTATTTATTTTCATCAATATGTGTGACATAACCTCCGCACAGACATACAAAGATAAATCTTACTTCAATATAATGAGAAATATATTTATTCCTCGGTGACCTTCGTTTAGATATGTTCTATTATACACTAAGAACGAACCTCGGAAGATAAGATAATTTTTGGTCTTAGGGTTCCGGAGTTTCAAACTGACCTATTTATAGATTATTAAGCCTTTTATTATATTATACCTTTCAATATGAAAGGTACAAATTAATAAGATTTTCTTTTCGATAAAATCTTATCAAAAAAGTTAAAAGAAAATTTCGCTTCGATTTACCGTTTCAATGGTCTTTTATTCATCAGTGTTTTAAGGGGCCATATTTACAGAAATAAATTCATTAGGCGGATGAATACGGAAATCACAGCCCGTATTTTAATACGCCGCAGCAGCAGGGCTATTCAGAAACTCCGCTACCGTGTGATCGACACGGAATCCGACACATATTCGCGTGAAATTGAAATGCTTAAAAGATTTTTAAAATTTTTTGCTTAATCTATACTAATGTTATAAAGAGGAAATGTTTGATTTTTTGTAATGAATAGGCTCCGAAACTACAGGACCGATTTGAAAAATTCTTTCACCGTTGGGAAGCTACACTATCCCCGGTGAACATAGGCTATATTATATTTTCAAAAAAGTTAGGGATATGTACTAAAACCGTGCGAAGCCGAGAAGGTCCTAGTATAAGGAATATAAATACCGGATACGTACTTTCATAGTTATATATTTTTTATGAATCCCTGTTTAAACAAACTCGTTTTAGTGCTTCTTTTAGCAATTACTAGATCAGATTGATTACTAAAATTCAACATATTACCCAAAGCTCCATTTAATCATACTCAATTGTTACATGGGTTCATCTATGATTGGTGGAAAACTCGTTTTCTGGTAGTTTAATTCCATGCAGAGCGCAAAAAATTAGAATTAGAATTTCGTGCTTATCTGTGTTAGATTCTGTGTCAATGACTCGGTAAAGGAATTTCTGCACAACCCTGCAGATGGTTTATGTTTACATTATCTAAGTTGTCCAGCCATCGTGCTAAAGCTGTGTCAGTGTTGCGAGCGTAGAAAACATTCGCAGTAAATAGGTAAATATTTGACGATGAATTCCTGCCTAAATGCGAATCACGATTTATGCAACGAATTACAAGAGCTTTACTTTTTGTTTTGGATTTTTTATGTTGTGGATTGTGAGCGGGTTTTTTATTATTCTGTGTGTTGCCATGGATTCCTGGAAAAAGGGAGATCAATTGAAATAAAGGCTTCTATTTTGGAGTGGAAAACTGTTTGTAAAATGGTTTCCTGGTATATCTCGTTAGAAAATATCGGTAACGAACGTACGCTTTTATGCTTTTGCTGACGACCGACGTGGCGCGGTGGGCGAAGGTCCGCCTGCGACGCAGTAGGTTGCGGGTTCGATTCCCGCCTCGGTACAATTGTGTGTACGATCTGCAGATATTTGTTCTGGTCGTTTTCTATGTATAATAAAAAATATCTATATATGTAATGTATTGTATTATGTATATCAGTTATCTAGTACCCATAACACAAGCTCTGCTTACCATGGGGCTAGATAATGCTGTGTGAATTGTCCAGCATTATTTATTATTATTTTATTTATTATTTTTTCTAGGTACTAGATGCATCTTTCATATTGTAACTCTACCTAATCAATAAGTTTGTTACCTATGTATATCGTACTGTTCTTCACTACATAGTATAAAACAAAGTCCCAAGTTTCCCGCTGTCTGGCTTTCCCTATGTATCTTTAAAACTACGCAATGAATTTTGATACGTTTTTTAAGATGAAGCAAGAGGAAGTTTTATAAACCATTTGACATATACATAGATTTCCACGCGGTCAAAGCCGCGGGGCGCAGCGTAAGATAAATAAATGTATCTTTACCTTTTACCTATCCTTTTCTGTAAGTGCGTGTAAAGAGGATTGAAGTTATCATAAGCTTGGGTAGCACCTTGATAGTAAAGCATTACCTTCAAGTTACAATACAAAAATTCTTTATTGTACACCATAATCAAATTAATCATTACAAAAATACATTATATGCGACAGGTACAATGGGCGGCCTTATCGCTTAGAAGCGATCTCTTCCAGGCAACCTTTGGATGGAAAGAATTATATGAATTTAAGAAAAGGCAGCGGGTGTACCACAGGTTATCTAAATAAGAATACTAAAAAAACGAATCATAAATATTAAAAATAAATAATACACTACTTAAATACATAAATAAATAAATAATAAGTACCAATATTCATTCTTTTCATTATTTTGACAGGAGTTATAAGTTGTGTGACACTTAAGTTTTCTTTTATATTTTCCTTTGGTTGTACTTGTATATATCAGAATAAATAGATTTTCATTTCATATCATTTACTTAATCAGATTATAGCCAAGCCTTCAAACTATCCACCTACTAATAGGAAAGTAATCCACTGGGAAATCTCAATAAAACCAAAGTTCCATCATAAAAACCATCAATTTATTTACACTTTGCAAAGTATTTACATATTTACATTTTCATTTCACATTAATAATTGAGTAGGTACATACTCGGAACCAGAAAATAAGGATTCGAGATATGTACTCGTAATATGCACTCTTTGAAACTGAGAATACGTAACATAATCGAAGGACTGCGAAACTGGGTCCCATTTTAATTCTGGTCCATTAAAAGTAACGACTTTGCATTGAATGCGGCAGTTGTTGAGGGTTAAACCAATATTGACTTAAACTTAAACAAATACAATTGTTAGTAAATATAAACCTAGAACCATCACATCAGTAAGTTGTTTTCAAGATTTTTACCACATAAAGTTTTATCACACTACGTTCGCTCAATTCAGGTGAATTCTTGAAATCACTCATATTATTTTGGCTGCTCATTAGCAATTATTTTGATTACAAATAAAAACAAAAGAAAACGGGCTTATGTCCGGCTGAATAAAAAATATGTGAGTAATATGCTCAAGAATTCGGACGAAACGGACAAAAAATTGAAGTGAACAGTAAAATAATTTTATTTGATAATAATTTATATATAAAATATGACTTGTCTAAGTGCTTTTTTTGTAAGCCTAAAGAAATAAATGATTTTTTACTTTACTTTACTTTATTCACCAGGTTCACTTTAAGTGTGTTAAAAGCGATTATTAAATCGATTAAGCTTAAAGCCGCACTACGGTGAATGAAAAAACCTTCTAAAACCGTAAATTCAAATTTCAATATCCAACACCCTCAAAAAGCTGGAAATAAAATCCCAAATTTTAAATAAAAGCCGCGTGAAAATGTTCTACAACTCGTTAAATTCCTTAGTCTTCAAAGCATTCAATGCAATTTCGCCCGAGACGGAAACTTGTACAGTGCAACTTACTTCACAATAACGTGCAATAACAATTTCCAAGAATTTACGAATAAGTCTAAGTAATCAAAATATATATTTTTTGGTTTAAAAATAAGGTATAAAGCTTAACGAACAACTAGCCGAGCTTAAAACTCTTTCATATCACACACGTGACTGTGACGACCCACAAGGTTAGTGAAAGTGTTAACACGCCCAGGAAGCCAAAGGAATATAATTAAAACAAATGAATTTGGATTACTCGCGCGACTAGTCGCCGGCAAGTGTAGACTTTTTTAAAAACAAAGGATTTTTAAGGACGATGTTTCGCTTTCTTAACTTCATTTGGCTTATTAAGTAATGAATTATGCTTTATACATTCACAATTACTGAGAATCAACAACTTAACTTAAAAAAATACGCTTAACTAAAAAGTATCTTAAAACCAACTTTACACATATATCATTTGTCGTAAAATACACGATACGATGTTTCTTAAATAAGTTAATACATTTTCTAATACTGAAATAAAATTCTCAAGGGAAGCATTTTATGGTTCCGAATTAAAGAGCGCAGGTAAATTTTGTTTATCTCTACCTAATACTTTTTATGCATATGGATATTTTATATTCGGATGCAAACAAATTCACATTAAAACACTAGTCTACAAACATGGTCTTACGCTGTGCGTGTCCTTTTAACACTTTGACTGCTGAAATCACACGGTATGTGTTTTCTACAAGTGACTAATATGCGTAAATCCACACTAGCGCAGCGGCTGCGAAAATACAGATCTTTGTGACTCAGCCGTAATATTTTTCGAAAGAAACGCATGTGCGGCGCAACACAACCGCTGTGTAGAGCGGCAGCACGGATTTTTTAGGTTAAAAAAAAGATCGCAGTCGTCGAAAAAAAGTCGCAGTCAAAGTGTTAATAATTTATAATTTCAAAAATCAGCACTGCGTCGTTTTTTTATGTATCTGATATAGAATAAATATGTATGAGACTAAATTAGGCTAAAATTTGGTTATTTATGTTTACCTAAATTACAAGTCGATGATATTTGACTGAGCGGGCAAGCACACGAAATTAAATTATAGAGAAATAAAATAAGGAATTTAAATATTCTCGGTCCCACAGGCCTCAGCAGAAAATCAGCGCAGGTGTTTTTACTAACACCTGTATATGCTGAGTTGGGACCATTTTGTAGTTTAAACTAAATTTAATAATATTATATTTTCGCTATATGTCGTATTTTCTTTAAGTGGTAGGTAACGATTTTTTCTGTTTGTATGTTTTATTTATGTTTATCTACAAATAAACGATTTGATTTGATTTTTTGAAATACGGAAGAATTTAAATTTATTCTTGAAGCAACTTTTGGTTTCGTATCCCATCTTTTCATTTGTTTTCAAAACGTTCTTCGAAGTTAATTCTTTAACACTGCTAATTATAAACAAAATATTATCAACAGTGTTTTGTTTATTTCTGTGAGCCTTGAAAAGACACGTCGCGATTTTCATACAGTATAATTATAATATGCGTACTTTAAAGTGGAATTGAGCATGATGTCATCTCGCATACTGTATTGACAAACATTTACAGATTGTGCAAACATTTGTCCCAAGGCGGGAATCGAACCCGCAACGTCCTGTGCCGTAGGCGGACCTTTGCCTGTCGCGCCACATCGGTCGTCATCCATCCAATTCTTTAAGTACGCACCTTATACATTACATGATACTACTACTTCATACAAGCAAGCTACGCTTGGTCACCGCCAGTCAAAACACAATTTACTGACTAGAAATAAATCACATGAATATTATTAATAATACAATTATTTACACAATAAAACATTCAAACATCTATATATCAGTCTGCAGTGTAAAATTTATCTACTTACATTGACTTTTAGGTCTGAATTGCTATGTTGGTTCTTCGAGTTCGTTATTTAAGGGGGTGTTTTTGTTTCGCCGCGAAGCTGCGAGTGACGTCATTGGTACTAAGTCTTCATCCAGAGACAGTTGGGAATACTGAGTTCTCGGAAACAGGGCGTGTCTTCTTCTTGTTTTTAGCTGCGGGAAATTATTTCATGATTATTTTATCTTTTGAATATCACATACATACATATGTACTATTTTCTGTTTGGTGTGGTGTAATAAAGTGTTATCTATCTATCTATGTACATCAACATCATCAACAGTCCATGCTAGTCCACTGCTGGACATAGGCCTCCCCGAATGAGCGCCATAGTACCCTGTCTTCAGCTTGACGCATCCAGCATCTGTGCGCGGTCCTTCGCAGGTCGTCATCCCACTTGGAAGGAAGGCGTCCTACACTACGTTTGATGAGTCATGATCTCCACTCAAGAAGACGTTTACCCAACGGTTGTCGGATTACTCACAAACTCACAAATATCCTAGAGAAAAATGATTGGTAAGACTTTTCGTAATATTCTTGTAGATTAAATTGTTTCCACCTTCCTCAAGTATTATACGAACCTTCACAGCCACCCCCACAGCAACCACAGCCAGCAACGTGGCTGCCACACTCCAGGCCACCAGCAGGTTCCTGTCCAGGGTATCCACAGGGTATTGTGGTTGCGCCACCAAGTATGAAGTGGTGACCCGCGCTTTGACTGTCTCGGAGATACGTCTCTTGCCGGCCGATGAGATACTAAGGCATCCCCCTATATAAGCGGTTTAATATTGTAGAAACTTTTTAAAAAAATACCACATTTTCTTTAGTTACTAAGCCTTATAAGGCATTGCTGGACTCGATGCCTCTCAAACTTATTAAGATGGCCAAAATATTGTATGTAATAAAAATATGGGTTGCTCTAAATAAAAAAAAGCAATTCTACTCGTATATTCAATATATTTTATTTCTTTAGGCTTACAAAATAAGCACTTAGACAAGTCATACGTTATACTATAAATTATTATCAAATAAGATTTTTTTACTGTTCACTTGAATTTTTTTGTCCACTCAAAATCAGTTAAATTGAAAGTTATACTGATTTTCACAAATCCGAAAAAAACGGAAATTTTACGAATTGAAATTAACCTTTATTTAGACCCACAGTTCTTCGCCCGTGGTGACTCGTATATACTAATTTTCACAAATAAGGTTAAAAAAAAACGGAATGGTAAGGGAAATAAGGTTTAAAAAAAACGGAAAGGTAACGGATTGAAATTACCCTTAATTTGGACCTAGCGTTCGTCTTATCTTATTATTTTAACCAGAAGTAGGTTTTTTGCACGTGACTTCCTTGTTAACGTAAAGTCGTGCCCTCCCTAAACAGAATAAGAAAACAAACCATTTTATAATGATTAATTCTTAACTTTTTTTGGCAGGAGAAGAAAGATTGATAAAAAAACCAATTGCTACCATCGCAAAGATTTAAAATAATTAGATTTACTTTTCTTTACAAATTTAAAGTTGATTGCATTTACGTTTAAGAAATTTTAAGTTTGTAAGTATTGCGTGCGGTTATACATTGAGGTGTTTTCATAAAAAAGTAAAAAAAAGTTAGACTAGATTTAAAAGAGTTTACTTTGGCAAGGGTTTTTCGTATTAAAAAGGTTTAAAACGTGCATTCATGTGTTTCAAAGACACACCCGCCATCTAGTAAGTTCTAAAGTAAATAAGTTTATTTTTAGATAGCGCCTAGTTTGAGATTAATTTCTTCCTAGCCGAATTTCAGCTACGGCTACAAGCCTCAACAGAGACTATGGTCGTGTGTGTATAGGACATACGATAGTGCACAAGTGTTTGCGTATTAGGTGCACCATTTGGGATTAGGCGATGAATGAATGGTAAATTCAAATGATTTAATGAAATACTTTAGAACTTACCATCTTTATCACAATGACAACAGTCAGACGTTTGGTTTGTGTTCAACATAAAATTAACCATGCTTTCTGTACAACACGGCAGGCATTTGTGGTTTATCCTGAAAAAAAAAAGATTATTTAAAAAAATACTCATGGTCAAATAATAAATAAATAAATAATGCTGGACAATTCACACAGCATTATCTAGCCCCATGGTAAGCAGAGCTTGTGTTATGGGTACTAGATAACTGATATACATAATACAATACATTACATAGATAGATATTTTTTATTATACATAGAAAACGACCAGAACACCCGAAACAAATATCTGCAGATCCTACACACATTTGTTCCGAGGCGGGAATCGAACCCGTAACCTCCTGCGTCGCAGGCGGACCTTCGCCCACCGCGCCACATCGGTCGTCAAGTCAAATAAATAAAAGTGATTCGTAGAGATTCCAAAACGCTACGGCGTAGCAGCCTACGGCGTAGAGGTCTACGACGTAGCACATATCAATATTGATTAACGGGTAAATTATGAGGAGTATTCCTATCAATATTAATTAACGGGTAAATTATGAGGAGTGTTCTTTAAAAAAGTTCAAATTTAGTTTAACCCTATTAAATGGAAGGTCTTTGCTGTCCTAGCTGTTAAATTAAAGTAGCATAGAAACAGACCCTAAACAGGGTGGCTTTTTTAGATGGTAGTGAGTGGACAAATCCGAAACTATGCGAGTTAAAAATAGGTCGTGAAAGGAGACATTGGCTTTATATTAAATAAAAACTGCATAGATATATATTTTTTTACTGAATTTTTAATTAAAGTTTATGAAATTAATGAGGAATAGATGTTATGTCGTGGACACCAACTAAAACAGGATTTAAATATTGTATTAAATTATACATTATTTAAAATATGATATTGATACTTAGTAGGGTTTTCCTTGCTCAGTTCATTTAGTTTATAAAATTGAAAAAAATATATAAGTTTAATTTTAATTTTTTATAACCATAGTTCGTTATACCAGCTAAGGCACTCCTTGCACAACCCTGCATCCAGTCTAAAGTAACGAGGTCAGCGCTCTGTTAAGATACTCACCTATCTAGTCGCAAAGGATGGGCGCAAGTAACACAGCTACTAGGCCCGGGTCCGGAGCAAGATCTGCACGAGTCATGGCAAGGTCCGCAACCGCGCGACCTAGGCTCGTAGTACTGCGAGCTAAGGCACTCCACACACAACCCTTCCTCGAGGCTGAAGTGAGGGGGACAGGAGGTACACTGCTCGGGGCCGGCGCCCTGGCAGTCTTGGCAGTAGTGGTGGCAGCGGCGGCAGCTTTCCTGATGAAAAATATATGAAAATCAGCAAGATTTTGGGAAATGGAATGGTCGTGACGAAAAAACAAATGACAATTGATTAGGGCAAATAATAAAACTCACTTAATATATAAACAAGATGTTCACAGTAAAAAAAATTAAAGTGAGAATCAGTATTACTCTTTGTGGACAAAAGAAAAAAAAAATGACAATCGAGTTTATTGTGGAATGAAAACAATCGGCAAAGTTTTTAGATGGCAAATGATAATTAGTAAAGTGGTATTTTACTAAAGATGCGCTCTAATTTTAATCGTTCACGTATCTGTAGAACAGTAGACACTATTCTGTTCGAATGTTCTATAGAAGGTATCGAATTATGAAACAACGAATGCTAAAAAACACAACAAAATAAATTGATAACCAAACAAACCTTCCAAGGAAAGAAGTTCTGCGGACACTCCGGCCTACACTCCCCAGCAGCCAATCTCCAATCCGGGGGACAAGACCCACACTGGTCCCTCCTCGGACCCGTGCACGTCTGACAAGACAGGTAACACTTCGAACACGTCCCGACATCGGGGTAGTACCCTGGTGCGCAGGTAGATCGACAGGTACCGGACTGTAAGTGTAAGGCACCGGCGCAAGATGTGCAGTTGAGGCGGGAGACACAGCTAGTGCAAGAGTGGAGGCATTGCGTACACTTGCCAGCGGTTTGGTAGTATCCGATTGAACATTCTGCTACGCATCTGGGGGAAAAGCTTGGTTATGTTTTAAGTCAGAAAGTAATTTATTTGTCAGATAAAACACACATACATGCATAATTGGTTTACTCATTAAACATAACATAAATATTAAAAGTAAGTGAAAATAAGGCAACTGTTACTTTACTAGATACTGTAAAATAAAATATTTAAGTAAAATTTGTCGATAAATCTATTTCCAGCCTTATGCCAGCATTATTATATCTTTCTTATATTAAAAGTAATGAGAGGATTTTAGTGTCAATAATTAGTTTGGTTGTAATGAGTTTAAATGATATTATACGAGTTTAAAGTCTAAAAGCATTTAATTTATTTATAATTATAATAAAAGACAGAAAGATTTTAACGATTACAGTTGGTTTGCGAAATCACAGCTATTCATCATATAAAGCCACGTTTAAACAAGCCCTAGAAGTTTACCGACCCTTTGAAGGGACCTACTGTGATAAACGTTTATTTTGTACAAAAAAACTCGAACACGTCAACAAAAAAACATAAAAACGAGCATTTCTTTGAGTGCTCGAACACAGCTGATAGGACATCAAAGAGCTTTCATCAATAAATCGAATGAAAGCGCTTGTAAAAATAAATGGTGTGTTTTTGTCCGCCCGCGCTGAATAGGGTGAAGTTTGCACAGTTTGTGTGACGGTTATAAGGAAACGTGTGGATAAATAGGGTTAGTTACCTCGATCCCTGCAATAACAGTGGGCTAGAGCAAGACAAACAGTCCCATTCGTTGGGCCCGCTACATTTTTCGCACGTCGAATGGCAATTCTTACATCGACCTCCTTCGTGGTATTCGCCTGTAAACAACCACTTATTACATCACGGAACAATAAAAATGATACAATGCCAAGAGGAGCACTCACTTGTATCGCATTTATCATTCCCTTCTGGCAGGCATTTGCCAGTCTTCGTTAGGACCCACTTCTCTTTACACACAGAGCATACCCCATACGAGCAAGTAGTACAACCGATGGGGCACCTACAAAAGATTTTACTATAAGAAAAACTTAGGTTATCAAATCAAAGCTAAACGGCGTGTAATATTTACATTAGAAAACATATGTTCGGAATAATAAAGAATTACCATAACAATAACACTTACGAGAGGCATTCCCTTCTCTGTGTATCCGCATAATGTCCTGCGGGGCATTTAGCTAGGCAGTGGTTTTTGAGTGCGAAATTGCCTATTTTACACGACACACACTGCGAGGCGTTGGCACCACGACACGACTCGCAGGACTCGTGACACTTCATACAGCCGAAGTCATCTTTCTGGTAAGTGCCGGGCGGACAAGTTGCCAGGCAAGAGCCATTGTATAGGACATAGCTGTGCGCGCAGGATGAACACATGTCTGCTTTCTCACTGCATGTGTCACAGTGCTCGGAACAAGGAAAGCAGGCTCCGGCACCCTCGTCTAAATAGTACCCGTCTGGACACTGCTGCAAACACACGGCTAAGTCGATTACCAGCATGTGCGAAGGAGCGCACGTCAGGCATGAGTCCTGCCCCGCGCCCGCGCAGGTCTCACACGTCTCATGACAAGGCCAGCACACCCCGCCCTGGTTCACGAAACTTCTCGGTGGACATCGCGAAACGCACGAGTTATCCAGCCGGTAGTGTTTGCAAGCTACGCACTGAGTCGACCCCTTCCCGTAACAACCTTGGGAATCGCATTCGGGGTCACACATTCTCTGTACTTGCTTGTCGTTCGCGTCCGCTAAAACATTTTTCCGCTGCGCCGAGGGTATGTTTTTGGGGTAATTGCGCCGGTCCGTAACCCCGAGCTCGATCTCGTTGAGGTACTGCGAGTATTCAGACGCGTCGTAAACGTCGTTGATATGATAAGTTTTTTCCTCCTGGTAAACGTTATTCGAATTGTAATACCCTTTACTGCGCAGTCGGACAGGGTCGGTGGCGGTCCCGTAGAATATGAGCTGCCATTTCTTCAATATGCCCGGCTGTGTGGCGATATTGTTGCCCGCGTTTAGTATCTGAAGGGTCCACCGGCCCTCAGCGCTCTCGCCCCAGTAATGAATGCTGAGAAATGCCCAGTCGTCGAAACTGGAGCTAGACGTGTCATGTATTCTTTCCAACAAAAGTGTGGAAGTGGTACCCATCGGCGACGTTAGCAATATCCGTAAATTTCCCCTCGGGAAAAAACTTAGTGAAATTTTACATTGAACGTGTTCCAAAAATCTGACCTCATTCGCCGTGCCACTGCACCCATTCACGTCCATGTGCACAGATATAGTGTACCCGAAAGATGTATCAATCGACTTGTCCTCGTTTATTTCTTGCGATTTACAAATGTGTTGCGGCGGGACCTGCGTCCATTGCTCTGCTAGGGTGACCATTTCGCCGGCGTCCATGAGCCCATACCCGAATTTATGGCTAACTTTTCTCTTTACGCCGTTCACTATCCACCCTCCTTCCTTTTCTAGTGGCGGCGATTTCGACGTCATAACGATTAAATGCTGGACATCTCTCCACGTCAACAATGGATTGGCTTCTAAGGCCAGAGCGACTATTCCTGCCGCTAGTGGTGCGGAAGCAGACGTCCCTGTATGCTCTAAAGTACAAAGATGTTGCGGCCGCAAACGCAGGTCCATATCTACAGTGGCTACACTTCTATCTCTGCCAGGCGTGCCCGAGCTATACGTAGTGGCTATCGTGGAGGAGCACTCCTCTAAGTACCATGGCTTCATGCCAGCTTCCGTTGCGCTGGATATAGATACCGTGAATATGCTATTTGCATAACCATCACAATTGCAAGAGTCTGTGTGCCTTCCCCCGTTTCCCGAGGCCCATATAAATATAGAACCCTTGCCCCCTCTTCCGTTCGTCACTCCATTTATAAAGGCTCTGCAACAAAGGTTTTTAATGAGCTTTCGATCTAGAAAATTCTACCTCTAATAATAGCTGGATGGTTCTATTGAATTGCAAACTGGTTGACGTAGAGAAGGAAGTCACATTGTATTGTAGTTCAATACAGAGGCTTTGTGTTCTGGTTCAATAGGGATTAATGCGGTTCCTTCTTTACTTGGCAGTTGGTAAGGTTCTATAGGTATTTTTGTCGAGTAAACCATTGATGTTATGAGCGAACGGCCCGAGGCAGTTAAACCCGCACTAAACTCGAGTCATAAAGTTTAGGGACAGGTATTTGGAAGACTTTTCGGCGTTTTAACGATCTCATGCTTTGTTGACATGCTGACGGATCATTTCGGTCAACTGAAGTAGATGACTGGAAGTTATGACGTTTTCAACTACCAGTGAGGTTCGGGGCTGTTATGTAGGTTGCAGACCGTAAGCTAAGCTTACTTAGTTTTAGCGTTGTATGAAAAACTGCGTCAGGTATGCGTGCTAAACTAAATTAAGTTAGCTTAGCTTTCTGTCTGCAACACATATTAGCTGGTGGCCACGCACAACGAAACTTTAAGCTGACACTACACTACTTCCTACAACCACTTAAATTTTACCAAGTTATAAATACTTAAATCAGTTCTGCCTATACAGAAATCTAAATATTAAATAAAGAAATCTAAGGAAAACTTTTTGAATATCATATTAAAGAGTACATTTACCTTTCAAAGAACGGAATGGTTGGCGGGTGGGGTATCCCGCCCACCTTTTAATTCTATAAGGGTTTGCAAATTCCGTAAATCAAGTCAAGATAAAGAATAAAGGTAATCTCTGAAAAACAAATATACCTCTTAGCCAATGGCCCCGGTCCGTCCACAGTCTTGCCATCATCTTCGGGTCCCCACGAGGCACTGTATATGTCTATATGGTGGATGTTGAAGCCTAATGCTTTTGCCTCCACGGCGTCATTCACGTTTCCGTCTAGCATACGTATGCCACCTATGCTAGAGTTGTATGCTATGCCCACACCGCAATACCTGAGGAATATACTCTTACTTAAATGGGGTTTGAAGTATAAAAAATAAAAAAATATTATAGTTGTTTGCACACGTGTAACTTGTCGTATAGTTGTTTGCACACGTGTAACTTGTCGTATAGTTGTTTGCACACGTGTAACTTGTCGTATAGTTGTTTGCACACGTGTAACTTGTCGTATAGTTGTTTGCACACAACATGATTTGGTGCGAAAGTAAATAGAGCTTGATTTTTATCACCGCAGTCATCATGTTGTAAATAAAAGGTTGACCAAAGACTGGTTTGTTACTCTCTTCCCTCAAGTAAGTACCCACAAATATAGGACAAGTTACATGATATGCACCCAAACCCAGAACAAATACCTACAGATTTTGCAAACATTTGTTCCTCGATGGGAATCGAACCCGATAGATACCGTCGCAAGTGGCCTTCGTCCACTACGTTACGTGAATTATTAAAGTAGGTAAACGTTTATAAACTTTGTCATACCTATTGTAAGCGGTGGCAGCCACCTCCCCTGCGCAGCGTGTGCCGTGTTTGTTATCCCCATCGTCCTTCGGCATTGGGTCTGTATCGTTGCCGTTTATGTCCGTTGACGCCGCAGGGTCCTACGAAGGCAGAAGCATGAGTTATCGTTATAGAAACATGAGTTATCGAAGACAGAAGCAAGAGTACCTACTAAACTGTTGTCCATACCCAAAGGCTAGCAGGTAGAGAATGCTATCTAGCATTATGCTCGCCTATTTACAACTTTTGTGCAATAAAGTATATTCTATTCTATTCTATGAGTTATCATCATCAACCTATGCTAATTCACTGCTGGACAAAGGCTTTTTAGGGGCGCCCTAGTGCCCTGTCTTCAGTCTGCCGCATACAGCATCTGCCGACAGAATCGTTGGATGACGTCATTCCACCATGAAAATCATTCCATCTAAACGGAAGCCATCCTATACTTTGTTTGCAGAGTCAGTCAGAGAGATAAACGCCCTAGTACTCAAACGTAACAATTCTCTTTTTTTATAGTTTTCAATGAAAATTATCCAAAAATCATAATATGAAACCTCTTCTCAAATCTGATATGCGATTGAGTATTCTGGCGTAAGTCTAGCAAATTGACCTAAATACGAAACGTAATTTTCTATGGCTTTTTTTCTACAAGTGGTTTCAATATAAACTGCCTTTAATTTTAATGACTATTCAACGCCAAAAACATAACAATAATTTGAGCCAAATAAGAATTTTTAACATTACCATATTCAGTTATTTTTGTCGTTACCTGTACTTGCCTAACTATTAAACATTAGGAAACAAAATAAGTGTGGTATTAAACTTGTTCCTGTGCCAGTCCCTAATGCGTAAAAATACCCTAAAATAAGTATGCGAGCAGTAAAGAAAATAATCGCAGGAGCCATAACTAGCTCACACGCGAATAAATAAAATTTCACTTTTCCACTAACATAAAGGAAAAAGTAAAGTAAATACTTCTGAACAGTTATAGCACAAAACCCTATGGCAGCTTTAACACAGGTATGTCAGTATTAAAGTGTGGCAAAGGAAACAGTTCGCCTGACGGTAAGCGGTGATTACTGCACTACGTAAACATGCGATGGGAATTACACACCGTACATATAATATGTATAAAGTAGTTCATAAGGGTTGGTGCAAAGTGCGGAAATGTTTCTCCTACCTGCTATAATATATCTCTACTAACGTGGAATCGTTGGTGGCGTGGCATCGTTCATGTAGTGTGTAGGTATTTTACTTACTAATGAAAATACCAAGTTAATACATAGTTTGTAAGTGTGAACTGAATAGGTATCAAAGCTATTGTTACACAAAAGGATTACTGTCGCAAACTTTAAAAAAATGGGTTTATTGATTTTATTTCGTTTGAAAACAAGCAGCTTGTAAAACTTAAATGAGTAGGAACAATGGTGGTCAAGTGGTAAAGCTTAAGAGTTTTCACTTATATTATGGTTGGTTTTGAAGCTAAATCAGTATATTGTTAGTTATTTTAACTGTGCGTGCAATATTTATTTCTTATGTTATTTTATAAGGTATCAGGTTAACGGTTTTATTAATCTGAAAAATAGTGATTCTTGATTGGACCTAGGTGCGGAAGAATCACCGCATTTTGGTCCAAGAATGTCTTTGTAAAAATTGATCGATAACCTAGTGAGGTACTTACATAATTCTGTATAAGATCCGGATGGTTAGGCTGAAGCCCGTCGTCTAAAATAGTGATAACAACGCCCTTCCCTGTGTAGCCCTTCCTCCACGCGTGGCCCACATTCATGTCCAGCCCGTCTGCAGCGCCCTTGTTCTGAAAGATATCATGGATTTAGAGCCAACAATAGGCGTAAAAATCAAATACAAAATATGTATTTCTTTACTTTAATGTAACAGTTTTAATCATACAGTGTTTGAGATTATTAATTATGATTATTATTAAACAGTGTTTGAGATTCCTTTTTAAGTAAAGGAAATAGGGACGTGTGTTAGGGAATCTCGTTGTTCCTAAAAATTAAATATGAAAAGTAGATTAAGTGACATAATTAAGTTTGAATGTTAAAACATTAAAACTTAATTACGTCACTTAATCTAATTTTCATATTAAAGAAACTATAATTTCTGTGGATAGTTACCTATCTATTATAAAACCATGCAAAGTATTTTAAAGATAATTAAAGATATTTTTAATCTGATTAAAAATAATTCATAAATAAATCTATATTTATTTATGTAAACTCTGTCCCACAACTGGATATAGGCCTCTACCAAACTTTTCCATGACTCCGTGTCGTTTGCGAAGTTCTATTAGGCGATCAGAAATAGGCCTGGCCTTGGCGTCGCCGCCCGTCCTCGGGCCATAGCAGTACCCATCTATGTATTTATTATTATTATTTATTATAGAGAACAAAAGAACGTCAAATATTAAAACAACCAACGCAATGTAACCATGATGAAACTTATTGTAGAATGTTTATAAACCGAATGAACACGTACCTTACTTACCAAATACCACTGCTCTTTGAACAGAGGGTCAGGGAAGGAGGGCATATTGGACCTCATGACCAGTCGGGGAGTCCCTTTGTAGTCGCGTTTCGTTCTACGCAACTCCCTCTGCTGTATTGCCCATCTCACCTGGGAAAGGAATGTAAATAAGACCTTGGAGTCTAGAAATTTTAATGCATTAGAAGTGCTAAGTGGGGAATTATTCTATGGCGACTAATGTGGCGCGGGAGGCGAAGATCCGCCTGCGACACATTTTTATGCTATCTGCATATATTTGTTCCGGGTATTCCGGTCGTTTTCTATGTGTAATAAAAAATATATATCTATGTATTGCATTAAGTATATATGTATATCGTATCAGTCTTCTAGTACCCATAACACAAGCTCTACTTAGCCTGCGACTAGATGATGAGGTGTGGATAGTCCAGCAATATTTATATATTATTTATACGAGACCATCCTGCATTATTTTCTAAACAAAATCATGGAGATGGGATGATCTTTTTACCCAAATCGGTCGAAAATTGACAGAAAATCGGTGAACATAATTTAAAAAAACATTCATAGCGGAACATATTTTAACTAACTCGGTTAAAAATACTAGCATGAATAATTTGATTTCCAAAACCAAGCTTTTTGCCTCCTCAATTTAACATCCCAGAATAAACATCAGTAGACTAATTTAACTTGGACAAAATTAACCAACAGTCTCTTTGAGACAGCGAAATCAATTATTCGGATCCTCTTATACCGTTACTCGATGGCTTCCCGGATAATCCTAATGAATAATTTGATAACCATCGGTCCAAGTTCTGGTAAACTGAAGCTAATGTTGAAGAGCCCTATGAGCTTAGAAGTAATTATCAGAATAACCAATGAGACAACCAAATGGATCGAATTCATTCAATTCGTAAAGTAAAGTAAAAGTAACATTTATTGCATAAAAAACATGTAAATAAGGTGGGGAAGGGTATGGTGGTGTATGTTTATATATATGACGACCGATGTGGCGCGGTGGGCGAAGGTCCGCCTGCGACGCAGAAGGTTGCGGGTTCGATTCCCACCTCGGAACAATTGTGTGTACGATCTGCAGATATTTGTTCCGGGTGTTCTGGTCGTGTTCTTTTCTATGTATAATAAAAAATATCTATCTATGTAATGTATTGTATTATGTATATCAGTTATCTAGTACCCATAACACAAGCTCTGCTTACCATGGGGCTAGATAATGCTGTGTCAATTGTCCAGCATTATTTATTTATTATTTATTTATATATGACACAATATATTTCTACCGTTATGGCGTGCTAAATCTTCTCACAAATAAATTAATGTAAATGTATAGCTACTTAGTAAATAAATAAAATAAGAAACAAACATTTGATCAGACAACTGAATATAAAAATTAAATTTATAAATAATTAAATTTGAAAAAAAACTAGAGATGTCATTAACTTAAATAAAAAAAATGTCTGTTCGTCATGAAATCATCATTTACCTTTCAAAGTGGCTTTTATTTTATTCCGAAACAATGTGAGTTCTTCTCTAAGTGATTCGTCAATAATTTCAAGGACAAGTCATAACGATTAGTCGGTTAATAAATATAGAATTAAATGGGCACGTTACAGCCATTTTTGCGAATAGGACAAGACGACCGATGTAGGAGTTCGCAGGTTCAAGTTCCGATATTGATTTTTTTTGGTATATTATTTCATTACTAAGACATCTAATGTTAAATTATGTAGTTCAAGTTTTTTACCACTGTGACCCCGAGTACCGAAATCTAGGCCTAGTTTGACGAATAAACCTGTGACATTTGCCCTTAAATACTTGACAATAGTTACTGCCCTGTCAATTCCTGGATTTCATTATTGTTTGATCGATATACCCACAAGTAATTAGTCGAAGACAAGCGCTCTAAGCCTATTATTACAGTGCTGATAGTAATTAGTAGGTATGTTTATAACTTGGAGATGGTTCAAACAAATAATTAAGGTAGTTATATCTCGAATACCCTTTAATTATTTGTTTCAACCAGGCACCGGCAAACGCTAAACCCAATTTTAACAATGCAATGGCAGCATTTAGGTAGAAAGACCCGCCGTGCTCAAACTAAAATAAACATCTTTGTTCGTTATTATTAGTTATGAACGTATGATACAACAAAATATGTAATTTAATTGTTTTGGATAGATAGGAACCAGTTTGGTTGTCAATGTCAAACGTGTAGGACGCCCTCCGGACGGAGGGCGTCCTACACGTTTGACATTGACAACTAAGTGACAGTGACAATTAAGTCACCATCAAACCTGTCCAGGTTTGATGGTGACTTACAAAAGACTGCAGACAGATGCTGGATGCGGTAAGCGGAAGATACGGCGCTAATGCGCTCATTAGGGGATGCCTATGACTAACAGTGGACTAGTAAAGATTAATGATAATAGATAGTTGATTTATTTGATTCACCAACATACCTCACGAAATATTTATACTAATATCAAACATAGACTTAAAATAGGTAGAGCAGAGTAACATGATTACAAGCATATCGGTAAGAACAAAGTAACATTATAACAAGCAAAAAAATTAAATAAATAAAAATCAAATGTTACAAATTACACTGAAGAAAACAAAAATGTATACCTGTCTGTAGTACATTATTTTGGAATAACTAAAAACCGGCTCCAAATCCCTTAGTTTTAAACAGTTTTTAACTTTTTCGAGATACTAATTCCTCGCGAATTCTATTTGTTAAGACTACTTCGGTATCCTATATAAAACTGCAAAATAACATCCAAACCAGCCCATAAATGACGGAGAAACCGATTTTTTTTTTATAAAAACATTATACAGCCTAACATAGAACCTTATCCTTTATTCGAAGTTGGCTTAAAATCCCTACTTTCTAACCACAGCTTCGCACGCGTTAGAAACTTTGGAAGGTAATTTCTATACAACGGGAACTGATTTATGAGATTAAAAGTATTTCTTACCGAGAACTATGAACTATGCATTATATTCGCCAAATCCTTTCAAGTAGTTTTTGCGTGAAGAAGTAACGATCATCATCTATATTGACGACCGATGTGGCGCGGTGGGCGAAGGTCCGCCTGCGACGCAGGAGGTTGCGGGTTCGATTCCCGCCTCGGAACAATTGTGTGTACGATCTGCAAATATTTGTTCCGGGTGTTCTGGTCGTTTTCTATGTATAATAAAAAAAATCTATCTATGTAATATATTGTATTGTGTATATCAGTTATCTAGTACCCATTACACAAGCTCTGCTTACCATGGGGCTAGATAATGCTGTGTGAATTGTCCAGCATTATTTATTATTATTATTTATCCAATCTTTTACTTTTACAATATAAGTGTGATATATTATACAATACAAACTCTAAGTAGTACCTCTAGTAAAACTTCCCGTTATTTTACAACAAAACCGATAATTACCCTAAAAAGTAGGTGAATGCTATTAATTAAAGTCAAAAATATGTTTCAAATAAATTGTCGGTTCTTTTTCATCCTAGAGAGAAGACAAGAGATTAATTAACTTTTTAATTAAAATTTTTGGGCTCTCTATAGACAGCAGATTACAAGATAAAACAACCCAAAACTTTTCAGACGAGCTTTTTTATGTACCTTCGTTAAATACATAGCGGGGTGTGTGTAACTTTGTCTTCCCCAAGAGTTATATTAAGTTCTATAATATACTTGCTTCTGCTTCTTTTTTCTTGGTTTCACACGCGTCGAGAAAAAGAAGCCTAATTTGTTCATCATCATCATCAGCCTATATTAGTCCACAGCTGGACATAGGCCTTCCTCAAAGAGCGTCATAGCGCCCTGTCTTCAGCTTGACGCACCCAGCATCTACCTGCAGTCTTTCGCAGATCGTCATCCCACCTGGCTGGAGGGTGTCCTACCCTACATTTGCCGAGCCGCGGTCTCCACTCAAGAACACGTTTACCTTAGCAGCCGTAGCCTCATTTATACTGATCCAGAATTCATCACCATCGTGGATCATTTCAACTCATCGACTACGTACCCTAGACACCTAATACAGGGCGAACGATTTAAGACATCACATAAGATAAAGAGATCTTATAAAAATCCACGCCCACTAACGTTCGATCAGTAGCGACCAGACCAGTGACCCGTGACAATCTCTGCGCTCGCTTACTCAATGGCTCCTGACGGAGCTCAACTTAATTTGGTTGACCAGTTGAGGTCAACTGTCGAGGTCAACTGTGCATCTCTTTCTTTCATAACCAATTCTGTATTTGCTTTCCTTTTTTCTCTGAGAAGGCGGGGTAAATAGTACTGTGCCATAGGCGACATTAAGATGTCGATGGCCGTAGGAAAGATTATGATGAATTATGTAAAAGTCGATTTAAATTATATTTAACGTTACATTGCTACATGGTATTATCTAAAGGTACCTAAATGTTAACTCTAATATTTATTTATTTTTCATATAATATTATTCTATTCTACTATAGTATAAAGCTAGATTACCATTGATACTTATTTTTTTTTTTATTATATACATTATACATACTATATAAAGCTAGATTACCACTGACTGACTGGTTTTCAATCAGTGCGTCCTACCCGTTATGACCTACGGAGCTGAGACGTGGACACTCACGATAGGGCTGGTCCACCAGTTCAAAGTCGCTCAGCGAGCTATGGAAAGAGCTATGCTCGGAGTTTCTCTGAAGGATAGGATTCGTAACGAATACATCCGACAGAGAACCAAGGTTATCGACATAGCTCAAAGAATTAGCAAGCTGAAGTGGCAGTGGGCCGGCCATATCTCGCGAAGAACCGACGGCCGATGGGGCAAACGTGTTCTTGAGTGGAGACCACGACTCGGCAAACGTAGTGTAGGACGCCCTCCGACCAGGTCGTCGGGGGGTCGTTGGGGGGTCGTCGGGGGGGTCGTCGGGAGGTCGTTGGGGGGTCGTCGGGGGGTCGTCGGGGGGTCGTCGGGCGTCGTCGGGGGGTCGTCGACGACCCCCAAGACCCCCTTACCTAGAACTCGGAGGAGCATTGCGGTGAGCGAAGCGACCTTGCCGCCACCCCCCAATGACCCCCTAAGACCCCCCTCCTACATAGAGCCATATTGCTGAATTTTTTTATGGTTACTAGATGACTGATCAACTTAATACAATACAACACATTAGTTACATAGATAGATATTTTTTATTATACATACATAGAAAATACCCAAAACACCCGAAACAAATAGGTACTTTCAGATCGTAGAAATATTTGACCCCAGGCGGGAATCGAACCCACAACCTCCTGCGTCGCAGACAGCCCTCGCCCGCCGCGCCACTTTGGTCGTCAAATCGTCAAAGTAAATATACCTTGTTGCAAGTATCGATTGCTTTCATAGTACTTACCCCATCACTAATAATGGTCATGATTTGTCGTAACCTTGAACGGACCAATGAGCACTCACTTCCCCGCGCCCGCTCACCTCAGTTGGTTGACAGACTTGTTTGCACAGTGAATAAATAGGTATTAGGCGTCTAGGGTACGTAGTCGATGTTTCAACTATACGGCGTGAACTGCTTTGTCATGGCTTAATTATAATTAAGCTGGCAGATTATGTATAGTACTTTGGAAACAATCAAGTTTTTGTGATTAAACTTCCGTTACTTATTATTGACGACCGATGTGGCGCGGTGGGCGAAGGTCCGCCTGCGACGCAGAAGGTTGCGGGTTCGATTCCCGCCTCGGGACAAATGTGTGTACGATCTGCAGATATTTGTTCCGGGTGTTCTGGTCGTTTTCTATGTATAATAAAAAATATCTATCTATGTTGTGTTATGTATATCAGTTATCTAGTACCTATAACACAAGCTTTGCTTACCATGGGGCTAGATAATGCTGTGTGGATATTGTCCAGCATTATTTATTTATTTACTTTAAGCTATGGAGAATCTTACCTGTGGGTCATTTTTGAGTCTGTCGACGTAATCAATACTCGAATTTGGTGATCTCTTGCTAACGTGAGGGTGCGAATACAAGTAGAAATCCTTGAGATTTCCAATCTGAAAAGAACGAAACACTTTTAATTCATAAATATTAAAGAAGGCTATTGTGCGAGGGAATTTTGGTAAAGGGTCGAAAAGGGTACATTCTAATGGTAATCGGTGACCTACGACAATGCTGCGGATGTTGGAAATGTTGCCATTCAAGACAGGTTTAATGTTATTATATTTTCCTTTCTGAAGATAATATGATAGTCGTTTTTTTTTTAACTTTGATAATGATATTTTGCAAAATCTTGACTAGTTAGGTAGAAAGCGTTTTGATGGTGGTCACACTATTTAACCGGCGAAAAGAAAAACAAAGGAGGATGTCAATAATATTATATTATTATTATATTCATCGATTTCTTTATCAAATATGGACTGAAGTGTAAAATTATTTCGTTATCAAAAAAAATCATCAAAATTAATATTCCTTTTTTTCTTCTTTGGGCTTACAAAATAAGCTCTCTAACAAGTCAAATATTATACTAAAGACTATTATCAAATAAGAAATACGATGTTTCTGATTTTCTGTTCATTTAAATTTTCGTTTGTGGAAAAAGTGAAAAAGAAACCTGTACATTCTTATATAACTTAAGAGTCGTATACAGTATGTTTGTTTTGCTAATCTAAATATAGTGTGATTTAAGATAGGTCAATATTTACGAAAATATAAGCACAATATTGAATTTCGAACATACTATTGTATGCAGAATAGTCTCGAGGTGGTCCTGTTTTAACTTTTTCATCATCATCATCAGCCTGTAGCAGTCCACTGCTGGGCATAAGCCTCCCCCAATGAGCGCCATAGCGCCCTGTCTTCAGCTTGCCGCATCCAGCATCTTCCTGCAGTCCTTCGCAGGTCGTCATCCCACCTGGTCGGAGGGCGTTCTACACTACGTTTACCGAGTCGTGGTCCCCACTCAAGAAAACGTTTGCCCCAGCGGCCATCGGTTCTTCGCTTTTAACTTTTTAGTGGAATTTTATTCCAGAGTCAATTAATTATCCCTAAAAACGTTTAAACTGTGTAAATACTAGATAATTCAAGGTCGGCTTTATGTTTTTCAAAACAACCACTCTTATTTTGACACGTTTTTAGATAGAACGCTTATTTTTTTCAAGCGAAATTATTTTTGAGCTTAGAATTCAGATTGAAGAACGGTTTGACTGACTCCATTCGATGTCATATAGATCACTTTCCATAGCGGTGCCGACGACAGGCGAACACGACAATGCCGCCGGTGGAACAAAAGCTGGCAATAATGGAAATAGCGCTTGAACGCACACCAGTTAATTAAGGCCAGCACACAGGTTAGGAGCAAACCAAGGGCAAGGATTTACACCACGATTTGATGAAACCGATGTATTTATCTTTATAACCTAATAAGAACCTTGTTTTCATATAAGTGATGTTTTATTATTTGTCTTTCTGAAAATACATGAATATTAACATAAAACCAAAGAAATAAAACTGAAAAATATTTAACGATACCAGGAGCAAACCGCAGAAGTACGAATCAATTTTTGTTTTGGATTTGACAGCTGTCATTTATCATTTCATTCGTCTCTTGTTCGTTTTCGAGTTAGAATGTCTATTTACCTGCCCGTAACATTCAGACACAAATGGTATGTAAATAATTAACGCATGCACTGCCCAGCCTCGGCAATGCGACCCGCATCATGGGCCATGAAAGTTTAATTTTGACAAAATGATTAACTCCACGGAAGTCAACTTACTTCTTAACCTTTTAAAATCCAGAATTTTCAACTCGAATAAACTTTCCAATTCGAAATATAAATCAATAGCGAATATTTTCCAGCAGGTTCAATTAATTCACCCTAAAATTTTGAAATGGATTTTCTATCAGCCAATTTGGAATCCCTTTGTTTTCAGTGCGGGTTGTTTAATGGGATGGGACTTAGGTAATGGATTTAAATTTTGCTGGTGACAAATCATTGAGCTTGATCTTTTATTTACTACCTTTTGTTTGTGGCTTCGCACGCCTTTTTCCGTGTTCATCATCATCATCATCAGCCTATAGCACTGTCCACTGCTGGACATAGGCCTCCCCCAATGAGCGCCATAGCGCCCTGTTAATAATTTTCCGGGTTAATATGTAAGTTGTAATTACGAACCACGGTGTCCATGGAAGACCAACGCTATTGTAAGATCTGCTTTACCATAGCACATGCTGAGACCGATTTTGTCAGTTTCTCTGTTTAAGGTTAATTGAAATGTATACTATTCTTTTTTGTTCGGGAAAAATAAAAATCTTAAAACTTTTTACTTTGCTTTTTTATGTACTTTCGCCGTGGCGGTCGTAGCGTAAGCATCAACCCCCAACTCATCCCGTAGATGTCGTAACCTGCCAGAGTAAGAGCAGCAGCTTTACTGTGTATTCTTCAACACCATATCTGTGATCATCAATATACCTGCCAAGCGTGGTGATAATGACAAAACCCCCAAACATGGGGCGGGCATATTTGGGGGAGGCCAGTTCGGCTGCGGGCTTAAATAAAAATAAAAATATTTTTATTTTGTCAGAACAGGGACTCTTATAAATTAAACTTAGATTAACAGAAGACAGAAACTGACAAAATCGGTCTCCACTCAGCATGTGCTATGGTAGAGCAGATCGTACCATAGCGCTGGTCTTCCGTGGAGACCGTGGTGCGCGAGGTGGCCTAATACAATAAGGAATAAAACTAAAATGTAAATTAATTAACAGAAACTAAAACTATGTTAAACAATATTATTTAAAATAAAATACAATAAATAAAATTCTAGAATTATCTTAGTACATTTCAAATAAAATAAATCTGGTGCTGAGGAGTACTAACTAAGCGTATCTCGTGTTTATATAACGTTTTTAGTATTCCATTTATTTATTTATTTAGATTTGACTTACAGTTATATAAATACCAAAACGTCAAACATTATATTTTATAAATTAAAATAGGTAGTTAAGTCAATTTTTAACATTAAACAATCAAATTAAGGTCATGAACGCAATACACTACAGTAACAATCAATTGATTGCGTTGGAGTGATCGTGGGCACGTGATGACTCACTGTACTATGCTAATTGACAAGGTTTAAAAAGTTTCTTTACATAGGTAGTATAAAATGAAGTCGCTACCGCTGTCTGTTCGCTTACACCTTTCAACTACACTACATTAGTTAACTTGGAGTACCCTGTAGATGGTGAACGCACGCACACTTCCATAATTTGTCAACGCGTGCATCAGTGGCGATAAGGGGCCAGGTTCACGCTAAACAGTTAGCAACATTCTTTCAAACATTTTATGCATTAGGTAAGTGTGAGTGTGTTTATCATGCTTAGGTATAAATGAGTTTTTTAAATGTAAGATCTAGGATAATAATTAACATGGGTTAACTTGTATTGTTGTCAGATAACTCGTTAACTACAGTACCTAGATTATCAATTTATTTTTAAATTAAGTGAGAACTATAGTGCTAAGACAAACCTAACATAGGCTTTAAGGTATTAATAACATAATGATGTAACCTATTTGTATGAATAAATAATCTATCTATCTATCTACTCAACGGATTTTGATGCAGTTTTCAGAAATAGATAAAATGATTGAAGCGGAAGGTTTATAAACTATGTCCACGCGGGCAAAGCCGCGTGGTGCAGCTAGTTACGTAACAAATAAGATATTTCTTATTATAGTGCGTAAGCCCTCGTACTCGGGGTAATCTCTCAAAGATTTTCGACTCGTCGTCGGTTACTTGATTTCGTCGCTCAGTTGGTTACGCTCAGTTAGAGCATTCCCGGGATGTTCATGGGTTTAAGTTCCGCAAAAATCTAGAATTTTTGGCATATTATCCAAAATTAAAAAATAAAAAAAAATAAAAAAAAATAATATTATAAACGTGAAAGTTTGTAAGTATGGATGGATGGACAGATGGATGGATGTTTGTTACTCTTTCACGTAAAAACTACTGAATGGATTTTAATTAAACTTTACAATAATATAGCTTACATATCAGAATAACACATAGGTTACAATTTATAAAGATGTATTGTATATTATCCAAAATATTTATCACCACGCGGGTGGAACCGCGGGGCGCAGCTAGTTTTCTATAAAATTAAGTATCTACACTTTGTCGAGCAAGTACCTAAAGCAGGAAAACCTGTCTATGACCTCGTCCCGACCCCTTCTTAAAAACAGTTCAATGCAGGAAATTCAAGAGAAACTCTTTGGTATGTTTGCCTGTTTTGCATTATTTTCGCATTTGCCCGGGCTGGGTAATGAAATTAGCAACTTATGAGAGTACCTGCCATGAAAATGTACCAGCCTTCTGTAAAAATCGCAGTTTATTTGTTTCTCAAGCTATTGGTCTAGAAATTTATGGTTATCCTCACTTCGACAGCTTATATTAGTCCACTGCTGAACGCAGGCCGGCGGCTAAGAGCCTTATTATCTTTTATCTCATGAGGATGTCATCATCATCATCATCATCAGCCTATAACAGTCCAGTGCTGGACATAGGCCCCCCTCAATGAGCGCCATAGCGCCCTGTCTTCAGCTTGCCGCATCCAGCATCTACCTGCAGCCTTTCGCAGGTCGTCATCCAACCTGGTCGGAGGGCGTCCTACACAACGTTTACCGAGTCGTGGTATATATCCACTCAAGAACACGTTTGCCCCAGCGGCCGTCGGTTCTTCGCGAGATATGGTCGGCCCACTGCCACTTCAGCTCAAGTCAATAATGACATCGCATCGTCATACATTGCGTTCATTATTAAGGTTGAAGGAATTCATTTCGAATAACTTTTGACGACCGATGTGGCGCGGTGGGCGAAGGTCCGCCTGCGACGCAGGAGGTTGCGGGTTCGATTCCCGCCTCGGAACAATTGTGTGTACGATCTGCAGATATTTGTTCCGGGTGTTCTGGTCGTTTTCTATGTATAATAAAAAATATCTATCTATGTAATGTATAGTATTATGTATATCAGTTATCTAGTACCCATAACACAAGCTCTGCTTACCATGGGGCTAGATAATGCTGTGTGAATTGTCCAGCATTATTTATTTTTTATTTAACTTACGAATTCGATGACGTAATTACGTAACAACGTACGTAGTAATTATTAATAACGAAAATGTTCTCTATTCTACCCTAGATAACAATGCCCAATGCTTGGCTTACAGATGCTTGCTTGTGTTATAGTAAATAAATAATGCTGGACAATCCACACAGCATCATCTAGCCCCCTGGTAAGCAAAGCTTGTGTTATGGGTACTAGATGACTGATATACTTAATATACATAGATAGTTATTTCTTATTATACATATATACAACCAGAACACCCGGAACAAATGTCTGCAGATCATACACACAATTGTTCCAAGGCGGGAATCGAACCCGCAACCTCTGCGTTGCAGGCGGACCGTCGCCCACCGCGCCACAGAGGTTTTAAATAAGAAAATAAGTACTTCATAGAATTTTAAACCAAGTTAAATCGATAGTTCACTTATCCTAGTCAATGCTAAACCTAAAAATGTTGACTATTTCGTTGAAAAGCTCGACAAAAAAAACTTTTTTTACTTTGATTTAAATAAGGCTACAGCTTATGTTATTCTGTATTATACATATATTTGTGTTTTCCTTTTTTGTATAAGGTGTGTGTGTGTGGTGTGTGTGGCTATCAATTAATTCTTTATTCTTCTTCTTGTAATTCTTGTAATTCCTTATTGTACACTAAAAACTTACAAAATAACCTTGTAATTCTTGTAATTCCTTATTGTACACTAAAATCTTACAAAATAACCTTGTAATTCTTGTAATTCCTTATTGTACACTAAAATCTTACAAAATAACCTTGTAATTCTTGTAATTCCTTATTGTACACTAAAAACTTACAAAATAACTTAACTAAAAAAAAGATATGTACATAGGCGAGCTTAACCCTAACAAAGAGTTTTCTTACAGCAAAACCTTAGGTTTAAAAGAGTAACCTTAGGTTTAAAGGTTTCTTAACGATGAAAAATTAACTAATAAGCTAACTACAATACCTAGGTATCAGAGATGAACATGCTATTGGTTTCTTTACACTTCTTCCACTAGTGGACAAAAAATTTAAGTGAACAGTAAAATAATTTTATTTGATAATAATTTATATATAAAATATGACTTGTCTAAGTGCTTATTTTGTAAGCCTAAAGAAATAAATGATTTTTTACTTTACTTTTACTTTACTACTTTTCAAAGGCTTTGGCTTACTGTAACATTTTTATCTCGTTTTACATATGTACAATTCTTGTCAAATAAGTTGGCCTTGATATGGTTTCAGGATTCAAGGAGGATTATTTATAAACGTTTTCTGTCGGATGAGTTTTCCCATTGAGAAAATGACTGCGGCAAGATTTTCGTGCTACGGAAATTAAAAATTTCCACGGTACCCGTTTTTATATTTTGGTTAGAAGTTGTGGGATTGTTGTTGTCTTTTATTCATTATCCTAAGATAATGAATAATGAATAAAAGCGTTGAGACAATGATCTAGGAGAAAATATATATTAGCGTATTTTGAAATTTTCTCATAGATTCGGACAATATTTAAAAAACTCTAAGAGACAGAAGACATCGTACCCCAATCGACCCCAATTTAAGGTCTAGCCTGAAAACCAGTGTCACTATCGTCCTCGGTCGATAATGACAACAAGCTGAGACGGGACCTTATTAGCCGCGCACATAGGGAAAGACAAATTTTTCTTACTCTACTACTTATGTGTATTTATGTGTCTTTTTCTTTTTTTGTAACTCTGTTCAACATTGTGTGTGTGTGTTGGCTATAAATAAATTCTTTTTTTTTTATTATTTTTAGTATAAGTTTGACATATTCATATTAAAGGTACTTACGCATTTATATTATAAACTGATGTACTCATAAACATAATCATAAGGGGATAAGTTCCTTGATATATTTTTATGAATCTAAAGAGTACGTTCATTAAAAAGGTTCATTATATACCTATTATAAATATATAGATATATATATATATATATATATATATATATATATATAATATGATTTATTTTAATAACAGTATTACTATCAAAACTCTAAAACCACATAATAGACCTCCTCCGCCTCGGAACAAATGTTTGTACGATGTGCAGATATTTGATACGAATGTTCTGGTCGTTAAAAAAAACGATGTAATGTGTTGTATTATCTATATCAGTCATCTAGTACCCATACATAATACAAGCTCTGCTTAGCTTGGCGCGAGAAAATGCTGTGTGGATCGTCCAGCTTTATTTATTTATTTATAGGTAAGGTATAATATTTATTTTTTACAACCGTAACTATATAGTCACGCGTACATATGTGTAGAAATTAAAAAAATTCAACTTAGGTAAAAAGTGTAACGTCAGTCACTAACCACTAGAATTACCAATTTAAAATACTACCGTTTGCCCACGGCTGTACACGCGTTTTCCCGAGAGAATTTAGGTCCTATATAATTTTCCAGATCTCGTTATTCGTACGTTCCAGCTTGATATGTTCAGTAGATTTAACGTTCGTTACAAACAAGAAAATTCGCCTTTATAATAACAATAGCATACGATAATATTATATTACAGCCTTTAAATAGTATAGCCTTATGAAGCCTCCATAATATTAGAGTATCCACTTTCAAACCTTACAACTTAACCTAAACCCTCTCAGGCCGTGTTTGTCTTAGAAGCCGTTAGTAGCTCTATAATACTCGTACCTGGCCTTATCTACAAGGAAGATATAGTTCATACGTGCGAAACTGATTAACTTGCGGATTTCCTCTGCTCGTTTTCCTTCTTGTTAAGGCGAAATGAGTTCGTCTTTTTGAGACAAGGACGAACGAACGCCGCGCGGGGAAGGCGAGAAAGGAAGGCAAGAGCGGCAGAATGATCGGTCCGTGCGCAATTTCACCGCTTTTTATTTTTAAATTTGTTATTGCTCTAAAATAATACTGTTAAAAAAACTAAAATCATAATTGTCTAAAGTATTTATTAGGGAACACGTAGAAGAATTTTTTTTTCATTACAATAATATTAAATAACTAGCAAATAAATCTGGTTTTCCCGTAGAGATATCTCTGTAAAAATGAAGATTTAGAGGAAACTTTCCCATTTTTTTTCTATCGAGTCAAGTTTAGTCAATCGTGTTTCGACTCCCATAACTTACTAACTAATATCCTAAACTTTTGATCCTCATCAAAATATATTCGAAAAATAGGTGTTTTGTTCCTTTAAAATTGATTTTCCGTTAAGTCTAAACGTGGGTTTTGGGACTCATTTCACCTTAATATACTTATACGCTATGTTTTTATGTTTTATGCATTTTTTTTATTACAACTGTCTGCTGAATTCATACACCCTTGACAATTTGAAGAATACATCAATATAACGTATTTGTTGACGATTGATAAAAAATTATTCAAATTATAAAATATATTAAAATCTTGAGATTAATATATTATAAGATAAAATATATATAAGCTTATGGGGATGCCTTTGCCCAGAAGTAGAACAGCTAAAACTGAGAAAAAATAAATAAAGTCGTCAACTTCTTTTTTCTCAGCTTAAAGGATTTTTACAAATTAAAAATCTTGTATAAATCATCATAATCTCAGTAGGTTAAACAGCAGTAGCGCTAAACTGGACATTAAATAATCTAGGACTGCAGATTTAACATAATAAACTTAATATTTTGATTATTGTTTTGAAAAAACTAAAACACTGTTTTATTTATGTTTCGACCGATAGTAATTACTCGTAAATATTTTTTATGGGACCTTCTTGAGGTCATTTTCATACCATAGCTAAAGTATTTTCTAGACCGGTCCATAATAGAGGATAAATGATATCTAATAATACATTTTAAAAACTTACAGCCGAATGATCACCGAACCACCTCCTCTTTTGTCTTTCAGTTAAAAAACCGATTTGTTCTCCTTTTTTACTTTTTCCGCAAACCCTACAAAATGTTGTTAAAAACCATATATACATATGTAGGAGCTCGGATGAGTCTTGATACATCATATAAAAAACTTTTCAACCGTTTGGATGCTTCAGGGTTATAAAGAGTATTCGATAACCACACAGAAAAACAAAAATCGTAATTACTCGCCACAATACAAACAAAAGAAGACTGAGACATCTTAAGTTTGAATTTTATTTAGACTTATGTGGAAAGTTATTCAAATATAATCGGCGCATTCGTTTGGAAACGTACAGCTTTTTATATCTATCTTGAGTCGTCGAGTAGTCTACTGTACACCTACTTATTAAAAAATAAGTAGGTATATATCAGTTATCTAATACCATAACAGACGCTATCCTTAGCTTGGGGCTAAATGATGCTGTGATGAATTGTCCAGCGTTATTTATTTATTATATTATCAAACACAACAGCTCTTCGGTAAACAGGAAAACGACTTAACAAGACTACTCGGAAATGTAAATATTTCTCAGAAATCATTTCCAACTGCATCTACTTGAACACAATGAATTTATAAGAACTTCATTCCGTAGCATAATTAATTTTGGGATGAATCAAAATGGAAGCTTCTTGAAATAATCTTTATTGAAAGTCATCATTGAAAAGTGGATACTCAAATACTCATAACACTATGATGAACAAAATAAAATGTAACTCTGTAATACGTTTATCCCAGATACTTATCAGTTGATAATGCTTACAACTTTACTTTGTATGTTTTTGATTGAAAATGTTATTGATAGACGAATCTACGCTACAATACAGCTTTCGGTATGTACTGAAATGTTGTCTTTACTATTGTAATGGGACTGTTCAATTTACTATTGTTATTTTGAGGAATCTATATATGTATTTAAACTACATGAGTTGATGATACTCTTGTATATTCATTATGAATTTAAGCAAGATAATAACTAACCTATTTCGTGTCTGAAGAACACTGACGTTTCATCCCTTTATGCGGAAAGAAGGAAAGAGACATCATCAGGAAGAAAGTGGTTGTTTTATATGCTAGATAGAGCTTACGTAGATAAAGTGCTATACCTAAAAATTTTACCCTTTTTTTTCCCCAAAAAATAACGTAAATTTTCCTTGTGAAAAAATAACGCGTTGCGTCTAAAATATCTTCTGAAACATGACAGCATCCGCAACACTCTACATTAAAATGTCTGAGTCAATCTTTTCAACCTACATTTTTTAGCTAAGATAAAATTTATTATGAAAGACCCTTTATCGTACCTACATAGCCTTACTAGATAACATCAACACTCAGGTAAGATTTTATCCGTACCTACATCATGCAAATCTTTGCAAATTGCAAATTAGGTAACTTCCTTCATATTTATTATTCCTTAAAAGGTTGGTGTTTTTTAGACGATAATCGCCAACCTTTTTAACGATTAAAGCAACGACGTTACACTGACTATTTTATATAAAGGCTTTTCCATCTACCCTCCTAAAGTGATGTTACGTATGAAATATTTATAACATGCTGTAAGCCTGTCAACCTACCTCTCCATGATTAACAAATCCATGCCTATGTGCTATCTCATGGGCCTTCTCAAGTCCACCGGGGATGTGTACCGCGAACTGATGATGGTATAACGGGACACACACGTGTAGCACTGTCAATAGCACCACTAGCACGTACATTACGCTCGTGCATTTCACATTACTATCTAACCAACTTTGACATTACTTCGAAATAGTTGACTGCGATGCACTCGCGAGTGTATTTTATTTACGGAGCGGCGTGAAAATCCGTCCGCACGGCGCGACGTCCACGCGAAGACTGAAGAATTCAGACTGACTGAAGGTTTATAGGGCCAGTTTACGCATGCGCGCAAGTTGGCGCCATTTCTTCAAGTCTTGAACGTATTGTACAACGACAATTGACTTGAATACCTAATTGGCAATCGAAAGTAGTTATTTTCTGAACGTGCGTTTTTTATTCACATCATAAAAAAGGAAATGTAACAAAGATCTGGGGGTTAGTTGCCAAACTTTACCGTAATGTAACCTCTCCAAGCAAGAGAATCTCGAATAGACAAGTAGGTAATTTTTTTTTTTTTATTCAGATTTTACAACCTTTTAACAATGTTTATGTCGGTTGACTTAGTAACAGTGAAGAAACTTATATTAACAAAACAACCACTTCTGGAATTAACAAAACAAAAATAACACTTAATTAAAACAAAGTGAACTTATAGTAGGTATAAGAGGATTATCTATAGAACTATACTACTTAACTAGTTACATATTTTAATCATTACTTAACTTACTACCTATGTACCTACGTTTTGCTACTTATGAAGCTAAGTTGCAGGTAAATAGTTGCATGCGCCATGATCACGGAATAACTGAAGGCACTGCGAGTTAGTTAGATAGATAGATAGATAGATATATTTATTTATTGATACAAATTTGTTACAGTTTATATATAGATAGCATCTTAAATCCTAAAATAGGTTTATCTAGATACTAGAGTTCTCTTACCAATAATACGGTTAAAATGAAAATTAACGGTAGCATCATCGGTAATTAGCGGGTTAGGCAGTCACACAAACAAGCATAGTGAATTCGCTGTAGTTTATATACAGTTTATTTATATCTATACCTATCAGGGTTGGCATGATTAAAACAAGTTGTTTTAAAACACGTGTTTAAAACAGTGTTTAAAACAGTTTGAAATAAATCTATGTTTTATATTAAGAAAAAAACAGGGTTTAAAACTACCTTTAATTGCAAATGAATGTGTATAAATACCACAGACAGGCTGTGGTATTTATACACTGCTTAGGTAACTCCCCGCCAGTAAAGTCCCGCAGGGAAAGTACCTCAGGGAAAGTCCCTCAGGGAAAGTCCCGCAGGGAAATTCCCTATGTCGGCCGTCGAAAGAAAGTAATTCACTGGATTAGTAGGTACCTATTCCCCGCTTTCTCTCTAGTTCTCTACCTACCTACACTACATACAAGGTGTATGTAAAGTGTTTTGTATGGATTAATTATAATAATAATAATAATTTTTAATAATTAGATTAGAGGTACTGAAATATGCAACAAAAGGTAAATATTTATATTTTTACTAATGTGAATTAGGAAATAGTTTAGAAATGGATTATTTTATTATTCGCTATAATTGATTTGAAATTGATACCTTTAAGGTAAAAAGTTAAAAAAAAACAAAAAAAACACTTGTTTTAAACATTTTGAACTGTTTGTTTTATAAAATATAAAAAAAACTGTTTTTTTTCCAACCCTGATACCTATCCTATGTTTAATTCCGGGCCCGGAACTACCTGTGTGCAAAATTTAAGCCCGGTCCGTTCAGTACTTTTTGCGTAAAAGAGTAATAAAAAACATCCATACATAAATTTTTCGCGATCATTATATTAGTAGGATATACCATTTACCTTCCATTTTCATCCTGTATTATTTTTCTTTGGCTACAAAATTAGAGAGATTTTGCTAAAAATCACTACTCCGATATTGAAACCGACCCTGGTTTCAATATCGGACGCAATTAAGTCAAATAGGTTTATGGTTACATCTCTGCTGCGTTTTGTGGACCTTGGCGATAGGTCAAAAGGTTTTAGTATTTTTTGTATGTACTCGTATGTACATATATAATTAAAAATATGTAGCTCTATTTTTACAAGATATACCTAAAATAAGAAGAGGCCAAGAGGAGGATCCAGCTGGGCTGGGCACCGTTTGGAAAACGCCGAGCCTTCTCGTCATCCATACCGCAATGCTTGAAAACGAAAGTTTTCAATCGTAGTGTAGGACGCCCTTCAACCAGGTGGGATGATAACCTGCGAAAGACTGCAGGCAGATGCTGGATACGGCAAGTCAGCCTTCTCGGCTATCAGATTAAGCGTGCTAATTTTGTTCGTCCTCTTGGTTCAGCCAAAAGGGCAGGGCGCCTCCGTCGGTGCACAAAACTCATGACATAAAATAGTGGCGAAAAAATTGCGATAAATAGAACTGTACTTTTTGTCCCCTACTCAAACAAGGTCATTATAAAGCCCGCACAGCTTACTCAGTACTACCAACCCACGTATCCACTAATTTGTCAACTTAAAACATCGTAAATCCTGGGATTCCCGAAATTCCCATTAAATCGACAAGAATGGGAACCCAAAGAGGGTTACAGATAAAATCGATTGCAAATAATGAATGGCTTTCGACAAAGCCTGTTACGGGGACTGTATCCTTTTAAACCCTTGATAGGACACCTTACCCTTGCCCGCTTACCCTTGCTCGTTACTTAGAATTAAAGCTAGGATGGGTATCATTTGTATCTTAAGTAAATCTATCATAATACTCATCAAAATCAAAAATACTGTGTTTCCGTTGAAACAATAGGGCCCATATCACACCTCCGCTGCGAAAGCATAGGCAACCGCAGTAGTTTCGCCATGACTTGTCCGTTTTACGACAAGCGATACAAAGGCAAACCTGTCTATTCTATTCTAACACATCGATTTAACTATGATTCTATCTCTTTCCTGCGCGAATTCGGACTGCTCTGACGCCGCGAATATTTCGCATGTACCTATCTTGCGGCAGTCGACAATAATCACTACCTACATGGTATAAAACGAAGTAGTTTCCCGTTGTCTGTCTGTCCCTATGTATGCTTAGATCTTTAGAACTACGCAACGGATTTTGATGTGTGTGTGTTTATTTTAATAGATAAACTGACTCAAGAGGAAAGTTTATAAACTATTAGAAACATAGATTTCCCCGAGGGCGAAGCTGCGGGGCACAGCTAGTAATTTAATTTGAATACTCGAACGGCTAATATGGTTGCTACGATTTCGCGGCGGAGATGAGCTAATCACCTTTAATGAACATGGAAATAAAGTGATATTATTTATTTCTCCTGCTGCGATTCGATGTTTTGATTTGGAATACTAAAGAAAAGAAACGACAAAACCTTTTTAGCCTGTTCGTTGTTATTTGAATGAAAACATATTTTCACTGGTAACCACATGGATACATCACCATCAAAACTAGCCCGAACCATAAGAATAGACAGTAACATACGTTATTGTCTATACTTAAGCCCTAACCCTAACATAACTAGGTAAAGTGTCCTTACACTCCTCTACTTGAGCTGTAGGTATCTACGTGTTGGCAGCATTTTAGTCACAGCAGTTTCGTAAAGTTATGGTGTTAAGTTATTATCTTGCTTATGGTTAGACGATAGCGCAAACATCAGTAAAAACCAAACAAAATGAATGAATGAATGAACTCTTTATTGCACTTAAAACTATAAAATAATATCTAAATATTACCGTCATACCTGTACTTTAGCTACGTATCCATCCAAAGGTTGCCTGGAAGAAATCGCTCTTAGCGATAAGGCCGCCCATTGTGCATCTGTACCTTTGTTCTTTACTGTTTTTGTTTTTCTGTTTGATGTGCAATAAAGCTTATTTGTATTGTATTGTATTGTATTACACATTAAAAGTACAATAGGCGGCCTTATCGCTTCCAGCGATTTCTCCCAGGTAACCTAGAAAAACCAGGAACCAAAATCATAACAACGATGTTCTCAATTTTGAATGCGATAAACAATTAACTTACCATGTAAAATTCTCACTACGCACACTTGACAGAGTTTAGAAGGTCTAAAGCATTAGTAACTTAACACTTTGGCTGCGATTTTTTTTTTAACCTAAAAAATTCGTGCTGCCGCTCTACACAGCGGTGTGCGTGTTGTTGTGCATGTTGCGCTGCACATGCATTTCGTTCGAAAAATATTACGGCTGTGCTGAGTCACAAAGATCTGTATTTTCTCAGCCGCTGCGCTAGTGTGGTTTTACGCATATTAGTCACTTGTAGAAAACACATACCGTGTGATTTCAGCACTCAAAATGTTAAACATTCGCAGTATTCAGCGTACTGCATAATGTACATACACATAGTGCGGACACATAATCGTATGAAAAATGTCTATATTGGTATTTTCTTTCCATTTCTTTTTTTTTTATCCCGTTGAAGTCTGTATCAACGGACGAGGTGAATGTATGTACGCAGTACGCAGTGCTGTACTGCGTAATGATCAATAGAGTAACGGTTAAAAGGTTCACCGATCGCAATGTAAAGGAGACCGCAAGAAAAATCTGTTCCAAGAAGTTCCTGCAAACTTCGACAAACTCGAACATACTTTGCGTTTTAAAACGTGGCTCAAGTCTACAGAATTCAATTCGGAGTAACGGAGTATTCAAATCTTCTATTTGTTTCAACTTGCCAACTAACTGAACTTACTTTAGCCAGGTGAACCGTAAGATAATGCACTGAATAAGTTTATGTCCATGGTTGGTTGGGTACCGCTTTTGGTAATAAAATAGTAGAGACCTTTAGAATATTTCGCAGTATTTTAAATTTTAAGTAAAATGGGTGAGATGAGAACCGGGTGCTTTGATAAACCTCACATATACCCTTAATTAGTCAAAGTCAAATTTTTTTTTTTTAGGCTTACAAAATAAGCACTTTATACAAGATTATTTTACTGTTTTACTGTTCACTTCAATTTTTTGTCCACTAGTGGAAGAAGCGAAAAGGAAACCACTAGTATGTTCATATCTCTTATCTGTCTAATACATGGTTATTTGCCTATTTAAGTCTAAATATAATATGATTCGATACATGTCAATATTTAAGTAAAGCTATGCACAACAACAAATTACTTACATACTATTGTCGGTGCGAAACTGAGCGACATCTGGCCAAGCATTAACATCATTGAGATAATCATTTATGGAGTAGTAAGCCTTCTTGATGAGATTTTGTTTTATGTAATTTTTAAATTAATGTAGTGGAAATAATAAACATTTTGCGATGAACGTTGAGTAAATGTATCTTTTCGCTCGATAAAGCTCTCGCTTATATTTTTCGGGTTCGTATGACAATCACAAATACCGTGGTTTTCAACTGGTAAAAGAATTTAGAAAATCGGTTAAGTAGATCCTGAGATTACCCCCTACAACCTAACAAACTCTCAAACTTTACATCTTATAATATTTATCCATGTTCTATATTTAGTTTTGTTTGTTTTTATGTACTTTTGTATGTCGAAATAAATGTTATTCTACTCTAGCGTTATATTTTTTCATACAACTACAGCAATAAGTATAACATTAACCATAGCTTTGAAACTGCTACCACCCTCTAGCGGTTGCTCACAACAACATCTCGAGCGAGCGTGGTTCTGTTTGAACTAAGCTAGCTCTACGGTAGAAGCATTTCAAAGCACCTGAGGGTAAAAACTGCATGAAGCAAGTTTAGTTACGTAGGCATTGTAAAAGAACATCAACAAGTTCGTAGCCACTTCGTAGCAAGTAAAAAAATTGTAAACTCAGGTTCTAAAACAGGTAAGAAACGAAATAAGCATTATTTAGTTTAAAACCAAGCATATTTACGAACTTTTGCTATTTGCTTAGATAAGTTGATCGCCGTAGAAATATTTTGTTATCCATAGAAAATACCCAGAACATCTAGAATAAATATTTGCAGATCGTACAAACATTTGTCCCAAGGCGATCGAACCGAAACCTCCTGCGGAGGCGGACCATTGATGCTGCCGCGCCACATCGGTCTTCTAAATTCCTGTAAACACGCAGGTTAAATAAATAAATAATGCTGGATCCACACAGCATCATCTAGCCCCATGGTAAGCAAAGCTTGTGTTATGGGGCTACCATACCTTAATCTAACTATATTTTAGATTAACAGTCTGTAATTAGTATAATTGGCCTACGGCCGTTCTGATTACGTAAATAAATAAATAAATGGGTACTAGATAACTGATATACATAATACAATATATTACATAGATAGATATTTTTATTATACATAGAAAACGACCAGGTTACATAAATGAACTGGTCTAACTAATCGCTTAAATCAATTGTGGACCGATTTTAATAATCATTAAGCTGTTGTATGGAGAAGACAATGTTCTTTGGTCCCGAGAAATGTTATTTATGCTGCAAAAAGTCAAAGAACCGTGCTCATATTAAAGAATTTTCGGTCAGTTCTTAGATTTTTCAAATCAAATTAATTATTTCTATTCTAACCTTAACCAAGATGGGTATGCTAGAGGGGCAGAAAGTTAGATTCCCGCAGATTATCACCAAAAGCCATCAACCCTTAATAACACTCCATCCAAACGGCAACCTCTGGTAAGATAGCTGATCATATAATCGGATTTTAATTGGACGGAGTGCTATTGTTAACCCTGTCCTTAGGTAAATGAGAGTATAATGGAACTCCCATCACAATAGCCCATATCTGAATGGCATTATAATGAATTCTGATAGTGATATCGGCATTCTAGAAGAAAATTGCATAAGATATATTTTTATAAAAACAATACTTGCTATAAAAGTGTACAATTTATAAAATAAAAGATGGTGTCAATTCAGATGTTGCCAAACTAAAATATTTAACTTAACAGAACTAAAAATGTTGCCATCCCTTTCATAACGAGCGAAATAAAAATGAAACTTAATAAGTCTTGTCAAATTAGATAAGTTGAATTTTTGGGACTGTATTAACCATTATTGACTTAATTCATAGCACCATTATTTACGTATTAGCTATTTAAAAGGGTACGGCAGCAGTAAAATTCGTTCTGTCCAATCTATAACTGTGCAACATTATCATCAAAATATTCAATATGCTGTATATAAGCTTAGTCTCTGATTATTCCTTCATTTCAAACTTACCCCAGTTTACTTCTCGGCGTCCGATACGTTTCTGTCTAAGAAATCCCCGTGAATAAAGCACCTACGTCTTGAATAGAGCAGGATTCAGGGGCCCGTATTGTTGCCGTGAATGGCAGTCATTATCGAAAGATATCCCACTCTAGTTATTATTTGAATTTTATCTGGAATTATTATTATTATGTGTGCATTTCCCACATTTATGAAACCTGGGACCATTAGGTATTATCTTCGCAAATAAAAGCTAGTCATTATAACGACTGGTAAAATACTCGAAGACTTTTTTGACTGATATGATGACCTGGAGAGAAGAAATTTCATAAAAACGTACCACACCATGAATCACCGGCCACAAGAAAACCATGTTTCTTATTAAACTACAACTAGGCTTAGATTAGGACGGGCAAGCATAAATTAAAAATCGTTTTAAAACTAATATGCCGGTACCTACATTGTTTTCATTTATAATCTATTGGTTTACAGGTCGGACGAAGGCAAAGAAAAAAGTGGGCTCGCTTGCTTTCGCCATGACGTCCACACTGGTTCGTTCGCGTTCGCTCGTATTTGCTCGCTTAGTCGAGTCAAGTCAAGATGAAAGGTAGGTAGTGACATGTACGTAGTAGGTACTAACACTTTCAATGCCGCAATCGTCCGTCTCTGAAGGCATCTGGCGGCGACGGAAACTGGACAGTGTGGCGTTAAAGGAATTAAATGAGTTTTCTGATCAAGCCGTAAAATAATCAGGATATGTATGTATATATTTTCCGGTTTTGCGGACTTTAGTTAATAGCCGTACTCACAGGTCAAAGCAGTATCTCGGTAGTGTTACAAACAGGGGTAGAATACGATAGGTCATGAAACTCCTAAAAACTGTTTTAGCTCTATTTTGCCGAAATCACGGAGTGTATTTTATCACCACGATAGCGGCGTTAAGACCTCCTAACCCTGCTAGGTAGTAGAGGCGGCAATCGCAAGCCAGTTGAGAAATGGCGCTTCGCTACTGGTCTTATCATAAGGTTATCTGGTTTTGCACTTTATGTAACTCATCTTCAATAAAAAGGCTAGTTTTTATACATATATGTGAGTATATATCGCCGCCGCCGCCGTATTGTAGAACCAGCTCGTTTGTTAAATGGCTAGGCCGATTACAATACGGCGTAATTCAGTATTTGTAATAAAAGGAAGATACATTGACTATAAAAAATGCCGTATGTAGCTAGGCCAATACATTGTTAGTAAATACAAGTGCTTGGTCAATTTCGTTCGTATTTAATTTAAAGTGACTTGGTTGGTTTAATGTTGGAATTTATGTAGCTTTTTTATGTCCCAATAAAGAACTTTTAGTGCGAAGCAACGTCGTTAATCTAGAGTCCTAATAAAGTAGAGACGATGATGTCAGAGCCTGTTTACAGTTCCAATGGTTTTCTCTAAAAGTTGCTAATCATGGGGAGAAATCCCAAGAGTAGTAAACGTTTTTTGGTTGATTTGTTAAAAATCGTCAAAAATAAGATTATCAGTAAAAATTGATCTCGTCTATCATGATGGGTTTCATAAGAGTACTATTAAGCGGGTATTTATCGCGTTTATTTTCCTATTTTTCCCAACACGTTTCAACAGGTTTACACTCGTCGTAGACCGATTTCTCAGTGCGTCGCGGACACTGTTGGTTTTATGTGTCGTCCGAGTGGACATGTCTAGTTTAGAAAACCAAACCAAGTGAGGGAGATACAAATAATGCTGACGTCGCAGAGGCGGTAGCTCCAGTACTCCAGTCATCCTTTGACCACGACATTGTGCAAACCTGTTAAAACGTCGAGGGAAAAAATGGAAATAAGCGTGTTAAATACCCGTTAAATAGTACTTAGAATGATGTGTTAAGATCGCGTACGTTTAAATATGTCATGACTTAAGTACGGTATCGTAAACATAATCCACCAATAGCATACAATCTAAATTAACTGAAACAACTAACTACATCAATACATTTATTTTTTTATAATAAGTTATAACAATGCACTACTAGGTGTTAGAGGATAAGATTGTTAAATATAAAAAAGAAAACACTTAACTCATTCAATGCCTCAAGTTTTTTATTTCTTTTCATTATGACGCACTCCCTTTTTTGTTTTTAAATAAATGTTATTGATTTTTTTATTTTTTTTTATTAGCCTGTTTCGTCCCACTGCTGGGCAAAGGCCTCCCCCAAATCTTTCCACTCAGTACGTTAATAGTTAGTTAGTTTTGAGTGATTATTTAATTACTAAAAAAAAAACTTAAAAAATTACATTACTTAAAACATTCTGAGTACAGATAGTCAGCAACGCATATGGCGCGGCGCGTTGCTGGCACAAACCAAAAAATGTGTAAAACGCCAGGAGTGCGTTGCCGGAGCTGAATGGGTTAAAATCTAGAAAGCATGAGCAATTTATCTAAAATAATAATAATAATAATCTTTAAAAGCTTTTATTAACTAATAAGTACCTTTTTCAATTTCTACTCCATTTCATCTGTGCATGTAACGATCTCTGTGGCGCGGTGGGCGAAGGTCCGCTGTGACGCAGGAGGTTGCGGGTTCGATTCCCGCTTCCGGACAAATGTTTGTAAGATGTGCAGATATTAAAATAAATAAATAAATAATAAATAATGCTGGACAATTCACACAGCATTATCTAGCCCCATGGTAAGCAGAGCTTGTGTTATGGGTACTAGATAACTGATATACATAATACTATATATTACATAGATAGATATTTTTTATTATACATAGAAAACGACCAGACCACCCGGAACAAATATCTGCAGATCGTACACACAATTGTTCCGAGGTCGTATTTGTTTAGAAGTGTTCTGTTCGTTTTCTATGTATAATAAAAAATTCTATCTATGTAATATGTATATCGGTTATCTGGTACCCATGACCCAAGCTCTGCTTAGCTTGAGGCTAGATAATGCTGTGTGAATTTTCCAGCATTATTTATTTATTTATCTTACTAACATGAGGTTGTATACTGATAACCAGATACGGGCCTTCTTCTTTTGTCGATAAATTTGTAGGCAAAGTTCATTAATTAAAGTACAATTAATGTAAACCAAACACGCAGCTATAACATATTAACTTTGGCATCTTTTGAGTGGATTATTCTAAAAATACATTTAGTAGATAACTTAACATGTGATAATTAATTTAAACAAGAGCTTGATAAGCCTTCTAATAATAATAGGGTATTTCCATGAGTTTTAGGGTTGTATACCTAAATGGTTAATTACGATATCTATAGCCGCAGATAGGTTATATACATAAATATAGAATATAATAGACTATATTTATTTCATATAAGACTTACACATAACATTAAGAACTTAAACTATATATATCTTAAAGCTAGTAAAAGAGGAAGTATACCTACTATTACTATAGCCTTGAACATGAGGTCTGATCATCGTCGGTTAGATATTATTAACAATAGCAGCGGTTGGTCTTAAAATTGATCATGAAATCATTGTCTGAGGCTGTCTTGGGCTTTGTTTTGTATTCTGGATCTAGTTGTACACCTAGTGAACGAACACGAGGGGTTTGCTGTCTTTTATTTAGTCAATAATAACTCAAAAGTATGTCGTAGCAAGCACGCGGAACCCGAACGCCACAGCCGCCGCCGCCGTGCCGCCGCCGGCCCGACTATGACTGAAGTGGGTGGACCAACTACACTTAGCAACACAACAACATTTATTTACCAACACAACAAAAATGCTTATATTTTACTGGTGGTGCACTAGGTTCAGAACCTGTATCGCGGGAGGCCGAATTACAAAAAGAATTACTAATAATCTAGACTAATTAACTTAATTTGAGTCTTCCACTTTCAAGAAGCCTATTAATGAATAAATGATTGAAGCTAGTACCTAATCTCCCATTTTGTACTTTTATCTAAACTTTGCAATGATCTACGAGGTCACTTTGCCAACCAGCGCAAAAGATCATCATAAAAATTCCGGCTCCTCAACCGCCCCTGATGAATTCCTTACGACCTTGTATACTAACCTTTAATTATCTTTACTCGTATTAACGTATATGGTTTGAAAATGAAACAGCTAAGTTCGTAAATAAGTAGGTATATTTGAATAATGAACTACTACTTCAAGGTTACATCGACAGGCCAGCATCGGACGGACCGCGCTAGTCGGAACAGACGGAATGTCGGATGGTGTATCCACGTAGACCGCAGCTTCCGGGTTGCAAACGAATAATGACGTCATCCGCACTAAACGGACCGCCTGTAGCCGATAGTCCGATGCGTCGACAGCGTGTGGTGCGGATTAGTAGTAGCAATTCTGTGGCAAACCGTACTAGGAATAATAAAATTCGTTTGATGCGGTCAGTACGTAGCATCGTAGCATCCGATGCCGGCCTGTCGACGCTAGCCTCAACGAGTAATAATTTTCTAACTTAAACATGATAACTGTCTGTCTAAAACTATCCTACATAAACTCATGTTTAACAAAGTCTATCACAGCTTTTGTTTTCAAAATAGAATATAGTTTTTTCAAGATAGAATGATAATGTGATAATAAATGAATGATAGAAGCTACCAACATGATAATAAAATAACAAAATCTATCTAACCTTTTGTTTGATATACGTAACCTATGCACAAAATCAAATCAAGACTTATTGTGGGTTGGTATCGGTAGAAATACAATTATATAAAAAATAGAGTCCCTACTCCATTTCCATCTCACTAGTAGGTCGTGTACTGCCGCCGTGTCGATTACGAGATATGGGCATTCTTCCTTTTTTGATAAATTTATACGCTACATTAAATATATAGAGTAAAATTATTATCCCCAAACAAGCAGCGATAAAATAAAGAACTTTGTCGTCTTTTGTCTCGTTTTCTCTAATTTTCGCTTGGTTGACAGGAACTCGCTTCTGTAAGGATTTCTCGAGTTCTTCTCTTATTGCTTCGATTTCGTCTTTGAGCATTAATTTCATTTCATTACGCATATTATCACTATCTTTGCTGCTGACGATGTCTTTTATTATTTCAGAATTAGCAGATTTTTCTATACCCGTATGATTAAGCAAATCCAAAACTAATACTCTGAAATAGATTTGTGAATTGTTGTTCAGTTCTTCTATTTTTTTTAAATAACTGTCCGATTGTTTCAAATAATCAATTGTATTTTTCTGAGTCTGGTTTGATATACTTACCATGGTTTGAATGGAGTCAACGATCTTAGTTAATTCTGTTTTCATCTGTTCAGATTTGTCTTGTGACGCATTTAGTTTTAAAAGGTCAATGGATGATCGCAAATCTTGTATTGCATTTGTAAATTGATGAAATGCTGGTCTGATGTCAAAAGAAACAGTGTTATTGGCAATTGGCAAAATTAATCCATTTTCTTTAGGAACACTTTGACATGAGATTCCATCCACATTTTCGGAATGAAAATCTAAACTCGCAGTCGTAAGAACGTTCTTGAACTTTTCAGAATCATACAATTTTAGCTCAAAAAGAACTTTGCAGGAAATAAAATTACCACCGATGCTTAGTTTCTTTGTATTCCTATCAAAAAACTCTTCAAACCCTAATACATTGATGATGTTGTTATCTAAGGCTAAAGTTGACGCTTGTGGTAATAACCTAGGATCAAAGCTTTGGAGCGCATTGCTGGATAAGTTAACAAAAGATAAAGCCGGAGCACCATCGAAAGTGCCAAATCGCAACATTTGTATATTGTTTCCAAACAAGTTAAGACTTCTGAGGTCTGAAACGTGTATAAACGACCCTGGTTGTATAAAATTTATTCTATTTAAACTCAGGTCAAGTTTCATAAGAAAAGGCATAATTTGAAAAGAAAATTTATCAATTATCGTTATTGCATTAGTGCTCAGGTTCAATTCTTGAAGTTTTTTAATGTTATATATAAATAATTTATTTAAGTCCGTGATTCCACAGGACCGTAAATCTAAATTGACCATTTGGGCACTTGCATTCTGGAAAGTGAATCTTGTTTTTATATTGTCTAAGCGGACATGATACAAGTTTGTAAGGTTATTGAAAGTATTGCCTATGATGTCCATTTGTGTGTTCGAGGAAAGAGACAAATGACTTAACTTATGTAATTGATTGAGAGCATTAACTTCCATTTTATGGATGGCATTGTTGACTAAATTTAAAATACGCAATTTATGAAGCCCGAAAAATGTATTGTTTTTTATTAGCCGTATCGAATTGTCATTCAAATATATTTCTTCAATATTTTGATTACTAGACATATTAACATTAAAGTTTTCAAGCAAATTATGCGATAAATCTAGTACTTCGATGGAACCTGTTTTTGAAAATGCGTTGTATTCTATGTTTGATAATAATCCGTATGAAGAGTTTATATGTCTTAGATACGGTAAACCGGAAAAAGATTCATTTTGAAAAGATGAGGTTTTTGTGTATGACAAGTTAATCGTTTTCAAACGAATCAACCCTTCAAACATATTATTATCCAAGGAATTTACAAAAGGGTTATTCGTAAATAACAATCTTTCGACTTCCTTTAAACCCAAAAAACACTTTAATTCCACTTCATCAATTTTGTTATATGATAGATCCAATTCGTTTAATGAAAGGAGATTATCGAAAACAGATTTTGTTAGTGCTTTGATACTATTATTTCGCGCATACAGAAAAGTTAAATTATTAAGACTACTTGTTTCAAAAGTCAATTCTTCTAAAAGATTATGGGACAGGTCTAGAGTCGATAATAATTCTAAACTGTTAAATGCGGAACGCGATATCGATGTTATTTTATTGCAGCTAACATTTACGTTATATACATCATCACTCATATATTTCAGACATTCATTTCCTAGCGATGTTATTAATCCATTACTTAAATCTAACTCAGCGACATGAATTCCTTTTAAAGTATCCTGTTCAATAGTTATGTTTAGGTGGTTATTTTTTATATCAAGTTCTGATATTGTATTCTCATCAAAAGCTCCACCTTCAATGTAGCTGATATGATTGTTCGTTAGTATGAGTGATTGCAACTTACTATTTTTTTCAAATAGTACTTTTGTTATTTTTTCAATTTTATTATTACTCATATCCAACCATTCTAAATCTACAAGAGTTTTGAATGTTTTGTTTTCAATGGATTCAATAATATTTGATGATAAATTCAATTTTTGCACTTTTATCAATGCACTTAGATTAGAATCTGAGATTTTTGTGAGATTATTATTCTGTAGATATAATTCATTGAGGTTCATAAACCTCGTAAAAGAATTGCCGATTTCGAATAACATGTTGAATGAAACATCTAGAGTCCTTAGACCTAAAACCCCTTCGAATGTTAGGATATCAAAGCTACGGATCATATTGTGCGACAAATTCAGATATTTTATTTCTGGAAAAAGAGAAAAGCAGGTATTAGGAATGGATTCCAAAAGATTTTGACTAAGATCAATTTTTTGTATGGATCTTGACGAATAATGAACACTGATGTCTGTCTGTGAATGAGTCTGAGTTTCCATTTCCAAACTTGCTATGTTATTATTTTGTAAAACAATGGTTGTTGCCTTTGATAACGCGGAAAAATCATTCATATTTACCATCGAAAGTATATTATTGATAATCACAATTTTTTTCACTTCTGTTAATTGAAAAACTTTCTGTGGAATAGCATTAAGGTATCCGTCGCTTATTTCTATCTCTTCAATATTATCTGTTTCTTCAATTGGTTCAAAAATGTCACTCTCATCATCAGCATTTTGGACCATGATATATAATACATAGTCAGTCGAGTATTGAGTTTGCATGTAGCCGTATCTACCTCTATTGCTGTCATATTGATCAAAATCATCAACCCATACCTCAGTCTTCATGCAGTCATATAAGGTATGATCAAAACTTATCTGTCGATCACACTGTAGAGAAAATGCACAAACACCATTCACTTTATCGAGTTCGTACACCTGACATCCTTTTGCTTGTTGTAGTGAAGACAGTGAAACTATCAATAATAAATCTGTAAATGAAGATAATACATGTTGGTGAACAGAACTTACAGCATAGATTATAATTTATATTCTTTGTTAATAAATTAGGCCACCATTTATCTTTAAAAGCATAAGACAGATAGACTGAAAATTTCTTTTGCATTCGTATTTTGAAAGAATTGAAGAATAGATAAATTAATATTTTATTTAAAAAAAATAGGTATGCTTAGCCTATTTATAGCCTGTGACGATCGATGGGGCACGCGACGCTGGGTTGCGGGTTCGATTCGCATTGGGACAAATGTTTGCATGATCTGCAATTATTTGTTCCGGGTGTTCTGGGTATTTTCTGTCTAGTTTCTATTATAAAACTATCTATATAATGTACCTTTATTGTATTACGTATATAATCAGTTATCTAGTACCCAAAACGCAAGCACTACTTAGCTTGGTGCTAGAAGATGATATGTGGATTGTTCAGCAATATTTATTTTCTAGGCTAAATCTAGGACCTTAACGCCTTCCTCGGAGATTTGTGGGAGATCGCACGTGACCGCATTGAGTGGAAAGATTTGGGGGAGGCCTTTGCCCAGCAGTGGGACGAAACAGGCTAAATAAAAAAATAAAAAACTCGGTAGCATCTCATATGCGTGTCATAATATAACGCTTATTTAAACAAACAACAAAAGTGATGGCGTCGTACAGATTAATACCTACATTTCTGTGTGTTAACGAGTTTTTTACAAACTTAGAACCTCTTAGCAATAATTATAAATATTGATTACGTAGGTTGTCACACATATAAGAAAATTATCCATACGAATATTATTAAAGTGAAAGTAACTGTCTGTCTGTTATCTTTTTACGCCTAAAAGGGTGATCGGATTTTAATGAAATTTATCAGGGGCGTAAACAATATCCCGAAGCGCGCTTGCAAAGCGCGTGCGATGCCGCGAGCAGAAGCTAGTGAGCAATAAAGAAATGTACTTACAGATTAAACACCCATGTAACATGATGATAATAGGTTATCATCAGATTTGTCCCAATAATTGTTTATCCTCTTGAAGAAAACCAGAGACAAGCACTAAGTAGTAAATAGTCCAAATAATATTAAACTATTACATAATTTAAAAAAAAATACAAAATTAACGTCTGCTCGGTACGGAGAGTATTCTAAAAATACATTACAGAGATATTATGTGATGATTCATTTTAACAAGAGCTTGATAAACCTTGTAATGATAACACATATTTCCATTAATTTCAGGGGTCCGGAGGGTAGAACGAAATCCATAGGCACAGATAGTAACAAAAAGAACTAGGTAAAGTACTATTGCTATATAGCTAGCTTAGTTTCTAAGCGATAAGGCCGCCCATTGTACTTGTCGCATGTAATGTATGTTTTGAAATAAATAAATAATAATAATGCTGGACAATTCACACAACATTATCTAGCCCCATGGTAAGCAGAGCTTGTGTTATGGGTACTAGATAACTGATATACATAATACAATACATTAAATAGATAGATATTTTTTATTATACATAGAAAACAATTCACAATAAATGTAAACATCTAGTAAGTATATAACCTATGTACAGAATTCATCAGTCAGGGCTCCGTGTTTAATTTTAATATAGATTATTTGGTGTTAAAGTGGCAAAAATACTTTATGTCCTTACTAAGTTGACTAACGAAAACAATAAAGTTAAGCAACGTCGGATGCGGTCAGTACGTGGATGGGTGACCGCGTCATGTTGGCTTTTTGCTATCATATTCGTTTTCAATACATTTTTAGGGTTCCTTTTGCGAAATAGTCATGTACGATGGTACGGAACCCTCTGCGTGCGAGTCGACTCGTAATTGGCCGGTTTTATTTACTCTCATCTAATTAAGATGCACAAATTTTCTTATATTTTTATTTTTAATCGTATTATTGTACTATTTGGGAATACCCTGTTATAAAAAATTGATACAAATGGAGCGCTATATCTGTTGCCTGCATCCGTTTGATAACAACAATGGCTTATCTAAACTAAACCTATTGTACATTTTATAAATAGGTCACAATACTTAATTAAATATATAATGTTATATTTAGATTAAAGAGCACCTAATTCCGGGAAAGAGCAGTGTTCCCGAGGGATCACTACATAATACTTATACAACGCGGGGAACACCACGGGGCGCAGCTAGTGTTACATTAAAAAGGTACCTACTTAGTCTAATCTAACAAACTAGTACTTTTATATGTTAACGTTGGTTGACGACCTCTGTGGCGCAGAGGGCTGCTAGCGATGCAGAAGGTTGCGGGATCGATTCTTGCAGAATGTGAATGAAGAAGCCATCTTTAGAGCTATTTGAAATTGGCTTAAAAATAATTGGTAATTTTAGGAAAAATAAAAAACTTAGTACATATGTGCATACATATAATATTATTACAATTTAAAATTATAATAAAAAGCATCGATGCTACGATACTGTTAATACTCGGTTCCCATATTAAATTAAAAACAGAATAAACCTCAATATTTCATTAACGCCTACCACAAAGTTAAACTTTTTTTTATTCTAATAAAGGTTTCGGTTGATAGGATACCTAACTACCTACTTAAAACAACACATCTAACATCATCTTGTATGATTTGGTAGTGAATTAAAACCAATGGAGATAACACCTAACATAAAAGTAGTTTTTCTATCTAACTGTTATTTTCTACCTCTACTCCATTTCCTTGTACGTAGCAATGATTTGTGAACTATTGGACATGTCTACTTTTTTTAAAATATAGTATAAATAGATTAAAAGATCTTAGTCCGATTTCACTTGCACTTCTACTGCATTTCAATCTCACTAGTTAGTACACTAGCAACACTAGTAGGTCGTGTACTACCGTGCAGAATGCGAGATATCTGCATTCCCTTCTTCTTGATAAATTTGTAAGTAATGTTTATTATATAGAGAACTATTATTATCCCCAAACACACAGCTATAAAGTAAAGAACTTTGTCGTCCTTTGTTTCTTTTTCAATAGTTTGGGCTTGGTTCACAGGACCTCCCTTCTGAAAGGATTTGTAAAATTCTTCTCTTATTGCTTCGATTTCATGTTTCAGCATTCCTTCCATTTGAATAAGTATAACATCACTGTCTTTGCTGCTGAAACTTCTTTGGATATTTTCAGAATTCACTGGATTTTCTAAATCAGTCCCATTAAGCACCTTCCCAAGTAATTCTTTAAAATTGATTTGTGAATTGTTAGTCAGGTCTTTTATTTGCTTCAAATAATCATTAGTATTTTTTTGAGTCTGGTTCGATAAACTAACCATGGTATGAATGGAGTCACCAATCTTAGTTAATTCTGTTTTCATTTGATCAGATTTGTCTTGAAACGAATTTTGTTTTAAAATGTCAATTGATGTACGCAAATCATTTATTGCATTTGTAAATTGATTAAATGCTGGTCTGATGTCATATGAAGTGGTATTATTGGTATTTGGTAGAATTAATCCATTTTCTTTAGAGACACTTTGACAAGAAATACCATCCACATTTTCGGAATGAAAATCTAAATTCGCTGACGTGAGAACACTCTTGAACTTTTCAGAATATTTCCACATTTTTAGCTCAAAAAGAACAGTACAGGAAATTGGATTGCCGCCGATGCTTAGTTTCTTTGTATTTCTATCAAAAAACTCTTCAAATCCTAGTTCATTAATGTTGTTGTTATCCAAGGCTAAAATTGATACATGTGGCAATAATCTAGGATCAAACCTTTGGAGAGAATTACTGGATAAGTTTACAAAAGACAACGCCGAAGCACCATCGAAAGTGCCAAATTCCAACATTTGTATATTGTTTCCAAACAAGTTAAGACTTCTGAGGTCTGAAACATGTATAAATGACCCTGGTTGTATAAAATGTATTCTATTCGAACTCATGTCAAGTTTTATAAGAAAAGGCATATCTTGAAAAGAATATTTATCGATTTTTGTTATTGTATTAGTGCTAAGGTTCAATTCTTGAAGTTTTTTTACGTTATATATACATAATTTATTTAAGTCCGTGATTCCACAGGATCTTAAATTCAAATTTACCATATGAGCACTTGCATTCTGGAAAGTAAATCCTGTTTGAATATTATCTAAGCTCACCTGATAAAGGTTGAGGAGGTTATTGAAAGAATCGCCTATTATTTCCATTTGCATGTTCGAGGAAAGAGACAAATGACTTAATTGGTGTAACTGATTGAGAGCATTTACTTCAACTGTGCGGATGGCATTGTTGACTAAATTTAAAATACGCAATTTTTTAAGCCAAAAAAATGTATTGTTTCTTATGATCCGTATCGCATTATCATTCAGATATAATTCTTCAATGTTTTGGTTACTCGACATATTAAGATTAAAATTTTCAAGCAAATTATGAGATAGATCTAGTATTTCTATAGAACCTGTTTTGGAAAATGCGTTGTATTCTAACTTAGATAATATTCCGTGTGAAGAGTTGACAAGTCTTAGATTCGGTAAACCGGAAAAAGATTCATTTTCGAACGAACATGTTCGTGTGTATGATAAGTTAATCGTTTTTAAACTAATCAACCCTTCAAATGTATTATTTTGCAAGGAGTTCAAAAAAGGGTTGTTCGTTATAATCAATCTTTTGACCTCTTTCAAACCCAGGAAACACTTTAGTTCAACTTCATTTATTTTGTTATCTGACAGATCCAATTCCTTTAATGATAGTAGATTATCAAAAAAAGATTTGAACAGTATTTTGATACTATTATTCCGCGCATTAAAATTAGTTAAATGATTAAGACTACTTGTTTCAAAATTTAATTCTTCCAAAAGATTTTTGGACAAATCTAGAGTCGACAATAACTCCAAGCTGTTAAATGCGGAACGTGATATAGATCTGATTTTATTCAAGCTAACATTTAGATATACAAGATCTTCACTCATATATTTGAAACTTTCATTTCCTAAAGATGTTATTATTCCATTACTTAAATCTAATTCAGTGACATGAATTCCTTTTAATGTATCCTGTTTAATGGTTTCGTTTAGACGGTTATTTTTTATGCTAAATTCTGTTATTTTCTTCCCATTAAAAGCTCCATCTTCAATTAGGCTGATGTGATTGTTAGTGAGGATGAGAGACTGTAATTTACTATTATTTTCAAATAGCTCCTTTGTTATTTTCTCAATTTTATTATGGCTCATATCCAAAAATGTTAAATCTACAAGACTTTTGAATGTTTTGTTTTCAATAGATTCAATCAAATTTGATGATAAATTCAATTTTTGCATTTTAATCAATGGACTTAGATTAAAATCTGATATTCTTGTGAGATTATTATTCTGTAGATATAATTCATTAAGGTTTATAAACCTCGTAAAAGTATTACCTATTTCGAATAACATGTTGAATGAAACATCTAGAGTCCTTAGACCTAAAACCCCTTCAAATGTTAGGATATCAAAGCTACGGATCATATTGTGTGACAAATTCAGATATTTGATTTCTGGAAAAAGAGAAAAGCAGGTATTAGGAATGGATTCTAAGAGATTTTGACTAATATCAATTTGTTGTATGGATCTCGATGAAGAATGTTCAATTTGAGTTCCCATTTCCAAACTTGCTATGCTATTATTATGTAAATCAATGGTTGTTGCCTTTGATAATGCAGAAAAATAATTAAAATTTACCACTGAAAGGTTATTATTAATAATGACTATTTTTTTCACCCCAGTTAACTGGAAAAGTTTCTGTGGAATAGCATTCATGTATCCGTTGCTTATTTCCATCTCTTCAATATTCTCCGTATGTTCAATTCCTTCAAAAATGTTATTCTCATCATCAGCATTTTGGACTGTGACATATAAACCATAGTCAGTCGAGTAAGTTGGTTGCCTGTAGCCATTTCTACCTCTTCGCCTGTTATATTCACTATCGTAAACCCATTCCTCTCCCGTCTTTATGCAGTCAAATGACTTAGGATCAAAACTTATCTGTCGATCACAATGTAGAGCGAGGGCACAAACACCATTCACTTTATCCAGTTCGTTCCTTTGACATCCTGTTGCTTGTTGTAGTGAGTACAGCGATCCTATCAATAATAAATCTGTAAATTGAGATAATACCTGTTAGTGATCAGAACTCTCCAGATTTCTTCATCAGAAGTTTAGATGTGAATGTGATTGTTTGTATTAGCAATTTTTATCATTATTATCTCCTTTTGTAGAATTATGCTAGCTTGCTTCTAAGTTCTTAAAGTATGTACATATTATAATGTTATATATAGCTCTTGGTATGTTTGTATTTATAAGTTTTGTATATATGTATTGTTTTGATAAAACTTTTAAAACATTTGATTTCTACAATCCGATACTTATTTTACTTAAACGTTTTTTTCATTTTGGAAATTTGTATGAAAAAAAATGATTAAGGCCGCCAACTGTGCTACCATGATTAATATGTAAATTATGTATAAGAAATGTAAGTTATGTGTCTTTTTTACAACAAAGTATTCATTTATTTATAAATAAAAGAAGAGAACAATAGATATGTGTAGTATAATTAAAACAGGTCAGATTTTACCCGCGGCTTGACACGAGTGACACGCCATGCTTTTTTTCTGGGTAAAAGGTACTCTGGGATCCTTTAAGGGTTCCTTTTTGATTACGTTGAGCCCTAAAAAGCTAATATGCTTAACCTATGTCTAGGTTAAATCTTGGAAGTATTCTTGGCATATAAGATACATCATCACCGACGACATTGTAGTGGTTGCAGGGAGTCGATGGATAGTGGCGGCTCAGGACTGCTATTCGTGGCATCAAAGTCAAAGTAAAAAACTAGCCAAATCACTACTTAGTATAAAACAAAGTCGCTTCCCACTGTCTCTCTGTCCCTATGTATGCTTAAATCTTTAATATCTTTAAACTATCTTTAAACTATGCAATAGATTTTAATGCGGTTTTTTTAATAGATGATTCAAGAGAAAAGTTTATAATGTACATAATACATGCATTTGCACCCGTGCGAAGCCGGGGCTGGTCGCTAGAATACTATAAATAATTACCAAATATTAAAATTATTTTGGGGGAAGCCCATGTTCAACAGTGGACATATACACGCAGATGATGACTGCGTTTTAATAGTAGTAGTAGTAGTCTTTCAAATAAACTTTTCAATGTTTACCTTATGAATACTTACAGATTGAGCGCCCGAAAATCATGATCATAGTAGGTTGTTATCAATTTTATATCAATAACTGTGTCATCCTCTTGAGGAAAACAGGCACTGTTTAGTAAAAGAGTCCAAGTTACATTTAAATTTTACAAGAGTGAACATAAACGTCTGCTTGGTACAAAGAGAATATTTTAAATGCACTAAAGAGATAACTCTTAATATATATGTTCATGATTCATTTTAACAAGAACTCGATAAGCCTTATAATGATGATAAGTACCAACCTAAATGGTTAAGAACGAGATCTAATGTATGCGTAGATAGCTAATATAAATAATATTATCGTAGGGTTGCTCGGACCTTGCGGTCTGACTATTACCTGCATACATATATTGCTTTAGGTACCTAGTTTTCGGTATAGGCCTACTAAGTATGTTTCAAAATAGTATTGGTTTTTTCCCAAACATAATTCGAAATTATATGTATTTTTATATAAAATATTATATATAGTATATATAAATAAAATATTTTGACTTTGACTCATAAAGTTATAATGAACTCATAAATTTTGAGTTATTTTTATAGATATTGAGATTATTTATTATACATATGTATTTTAATAGTGTTTCGGTAAGTATCTCCGAATTACGAGGACTATTTTGTTTACAAAATTAACTAAGTACCTTCCTAATTATATCACATAAAAAAGGGCATCAATGTTGTAGAATTACTACCAACAGGCAGAGATGCGAATATATCAAGAGGCGAGCGATATTAGCCCTTACGAATTCGCCATGACTACCACGACCGTTCTAGCAAAAACGCTACGAATGAGAAGAGGTATTTAACGTCAAAAAAGACACTTTGCCTGCAAGGCTCAATTTTTTCAGTGACACAATTATTCTTATTTATTTTTATTTTCCTGTTGGTAACCCCACGATCATGCTGTAGGGGAATACCCGGTTTTTAAATAGCTGAAATAACTATAAATGGAGCGCATTGTGTGCTCTATCTGTTGCCTGCGTCCGTTTGATAACAACAATGTCTATATTTATCTAAACAGTGGTCAATTTAATAAGTAGGTAAGCAATACAAAATACAAAAATCTTTATTTGAAACAATAAACTTATAGTGTAGGGTACAATTGTCGGCTAATACTTATCATTATTTGTAAAAAAAAAGAAAAAACTCAATGACAAATCAAGAAATCTTTCGAACTACAAGAAGTGCGACGCAAAAATTTTGCTTTTAATAGATCAAGTAAGATTTTCGTTTATGATTATTCGTAATTACCAGTAACTGGTACCTAACTACTTAAATACTTCTTATATTGTTGTATCTAAAAACGCTTTATTGACTCGGACTCCGTACTTTTGATTATTAACGCTGGTACTAGAGTCAGTGCGTTATATCAGCTAGTTTCTGCCCCCGGCTTCGCATGCGCTATTCTTGGGTAAAAATAAGCCAAAATCTACCTACGCGACAGGTCTGAACATATTTAATAAATTAGCTACTCCATCTCATCATGGTGGGTCCGGAGGTGTCATTTAAAGATCACCAACGCTTGTTTCAAGAATCCATGATATAGTTTGTCCACAAAGGAGTTATAAAATCAAATGACTATTGGAGGAAAATACTATAACTTAAATATAAGACACCGCTATCATCGAAGCAGAATTTCGAAACCATTATTGGGTTTGTCAACTCTCAGTAAAAAGCTTTCGCCTGATCTTCCAAAACCTAAAAGACCTGTGGACCCAAAACCCTTGCATGCAAACGTTATTAAGTTTCCATGATAACAATGTATAAAACCACTGAGTGTCACTTGTTATTTAAGTATGGGCGCAAATGAGCCAATTGCCACGAAATTGTGTCGGAAAATTTGAGACCCACCAAAGCGGTGATGTGGTAAGAAGTCTAAATCATAGACGAGAAAAGACGTTTTTCAGCCAGGGTCTTCCCTAAGCTGTGCGGAAAATAAAAATGTTCCGTACTAATAAATAGGTACCAGCACAGTGATATTAATGTGACAGACTGTGTTTTTTGTAATTGAAATAAAAATATAACCTGTATACGTATATATAAAAATCTATTGCTGTTCGTTTGTCTCGCTAAAACTCGAGAACGACTGAGCCGATTTAGCTGATTTTGGTTTTGAAATGTATATCGTCCAGGGAAGGTTTAAAGGGTGAGAAAACATGGTAAAATTGCGCAGAAATTTCCACGCAGGCGAAGCCGCGGGGCGCAGCTAGTACTCAATATATTTATTGTTGTCATCACATTGGCTTAATAGGTATTCTTACATAATCATTCGGTAAAATGACGCATAAAGTGCATTTTGACTGGAGTACTTCATTGCGGCCTACAGTTGCTGACAGTTACAAAAGTGAAAGTTGCTCGTTTGCATTCACACTACTACCCTATTAAGAAGAATCGATACTTCTCTAGATTTATACATTCAGGTATACGCAGACTCCCCGTAGATTGCTTTTAATTAAATTTTAGAGTGAGCCTTTTGTTAGGTGACCTGATAAGAATAAAACTAGTTAATTAACTTTATAGTAAATTGGAAATGTGACGGTGAGGTTGGTGAACGAAGACCTTAAGGGGTGAGCTTGAAAGGTCTGTTTTCAGTTTCTTGTTTGGGTAAATATTGGATAGAGTAGCTAAGCTATAGCCCGCGACCCCAGTTCTGACGACTTCCGTGGCACTTTGGCCAAAACAAAAGAGGTGACTGGGTTGATACAAAATTAACAAATAACTCATCATCAGCCTATATCAGTCCACTGCTGGACATAGGCTTCCCCCAATGAGCGCCACAGCGCCCTGTCTTCATATGGAAATAGCAAATTAAAAAAACAAATACCTATCCTAAATATTTGTTCTTTATTTAGGTGGTACATATGGAAATCATCATCATCATCAGCCTATAGCAGTCCACTGCTGGACATAGGCCTCTCCTAATGAGCGCCATAGCGCCCTGTCTTCATATGGAAATAGCAAATTGAAAATGTGACGGTGAAGATGGTGAACGAAGACCTTAAGGGGTGAGCTTGAAAGGTCTGTTTTCAGTTTCTTGTTTGGGTAATTATTGGATAGAGTAGGTACGCAATAGTCCGCGACTCCACATCTGACGACTTCCGTGGTTTTTTGGCCAAAACGAAAGGGGTGACTGGTTTGATACAAAATTAACAAATACCTATACCTAAATATTTGTTCCTTATTTAGGTACTTATGGAAATAACTGCCAAATTTCACCAATATGGATGTATTTATAACAGCTTTTGGCGTAGATAAATTGACAAATGATAGTTATTAATTCCGGGCTCAGTTGGTATTCGTGGATTGCCTTCATTACGTCACAATTCAATGTGGGCCAATTAATTGATTGAAGTGCTCAAACTAGTATCTGGAGTGTTTATAATGATGGAGCTGGATGATCCTTGGGTTGATGAAGAGGCATAATGATTTGGTTGTCTGTTGACGGTCAACCAAATAATACCTTACCTATATACATACAGGGTTCAATAATAGTCTTACCTATACAGGGTTCCACGAAACATGTTTACTTAGCCGAAAGGGGGTGATGAGTGACCCCGAGGGAAAAAACTATTATTTTCCTTTGAATTTGGAATATTTTTTTTATTCATATTTTTTTCTTAATTTTCGTGTATTTGTACATATTTTTTATTGTTTTTATAGTTCAAAGGATTTATATCATTTTAGTAATATAAAACTTTTGAAACTATCATCATTATTAAAACTATAGTCATTTAAAACGGGATATTTACCATGATTTGATGAAACTGTGCCGAAATATTGGATAACTCAAAAATCTAATCATGGTAAACATCCCGTTTTAAATGATTTTAGTAATAATTTCATAACAAAACATTGTTTTTTTTTTAAACAAGCATAAAACATTTATAAATTATTTTATAATGTTCATTAATCATATTATTATAATGTAATATGATTTATCGTATGAGTTTTGTGCTCGAAATAAACAATTTTTAATTTATTTTATTTATTATTCATGGTAGTCTGATAGAGACCGCTCTTGAGCGATAATACCGCCAATTGAATCTAGTTTTTTAAGTTTAAATTTAATTTGTTCCTATAATCTAAGTGTACAATAATCTATCCATCTATTATTAATGAAAATGTGCGTGTAAAACAACACGAATATGAAGAAAACATTACTTATCAATTTATCCGAAAATAGTAAAAAAGTATTCGAAATTTAACTATAATTTTACGACGTCATTTTAATTCTTGCACCCGATAAAACTCCCACTATTTATGACGATTCATGTGGCACCAAAAATACCAAAATCCATCCACTCCGTATTTCACCCGTTCAGGCTGTAGAGCGAGAAAAAGAAACCTCATTACACTACATACACATTACCTTTGGTCCATTTCCATAGCTGTTTTTCATAACTAGCTACGAAAAAGATAATTCTTTCACTGTTTTATAACTAGTACCTACATATATACAAAAAACTTACTCAAAAACATAACCCTTCTTGCGTAGTCGGATAAAAACACAAACAGCTCAGCGAAAAAGGTTTTTGTTTTTGATTCGAGTTTGAAAATGGACGAGAGAGGAATAAAATTATGAATGAAAGGTATCAAAACCAGAAATTATGAACTTCTGGGATTTGAACTGGTGATATGTCGTACAATATTATCCACCAATATTTCTATGGTTTTACAACCGCTCAAAATGCGCATTTACGAAAAATGTCGAAGATTCTAGAGTGATGAAATGTCTTTCCCCATAATTTAATCTCTATGCTAAATTTCACTAAGAACCGTTCAGCTGTTTAGTCGTGAAAAGGTGAAACAGACAGAGACAGAGCTACTTTCTAATTCACAAAACTCACAAAGTAGGTACCAAATGAGTCCTAAAGTAACCAGAGCTTGTGTATATTAGACTCGTATCTACTTACCTACTATTAAATCATATTCTTAAGTAAGTACTTGCATCGTTTTAAGATAGGTTCCCAGTTATTCGTGGTAGGTCGATAGAGTACTGGTACAGTCAGTGCACAAAAGCATATTAGCTGTCTACTAAACAGTCAATAAACGACCGCTGTGGCGCGGCGGGCGAAGGTCTGCCTGTGACGAAGGAGGTTGCGGGCTCGATTCCTGCCTTGGGGAAAATGTTTTCTCGATCTGCAAAATATTTGTTCTGGGTATTTTCTTTGTATTAATAAAAAATATCTAGGTACCTACCTGTGTAATGTCTACCAAATTGGATTTTTTAGAATTTTATTACAATCTTACACCTTCGATACATCAAATTACAATACATTCTGGAGTTACGATGTCAAGTACATACACAACACACTGTCAAATTATAAAACCCCCCATTTTTACGTCACGGGTTAACAACAGGGAAGTTTCATGTCATGCCACTGACAGATACACCAATCCACCTGTCAAATTAATATTAAAAAAAAATTTACGCAACCTTAATCGCGAAAAGCGTGTTATTAATTAATTTAGTCTATTTTATATTTTATGTATGCTAGTTTTAAGGTATATATTACTATGGACCGTAGAATAAGTTAAATAAGGTCTGTTACTTTTCTATGGTCTGAAATAAATTATTTATTATTATTATTATAACATCCCTCTTCTTTAGAGGGGTTTGACAATGTGTGCACTGGAATTTACCACCGACCGTACAAGTTATCAAGGACACGTACGAAACTGTAGACAAAGTATGGTAATAAACCATGCTTGTCTCTAATATTACCCCATTTATGTCCTCCGGCTTAATTTATGCCGTTGCTAAGTCATAAGGTACTACAAACCGGAGTAGTTTCAGTACGTTTACTGGATATGGCCAGGTTTAATCTGGAATACGATGGATAATCCATTAGATTATACAGGGTGGAATTTTGTAATGCCACCTGGAGGGAAAGTACTCTTAATACTGTAGATAGAAAATTGTACTCAAAGAAAACATTCCTTTAATTTTGAAAAGAAAGAAAACTGAATTCAAATATTTTTTATATATTCAAATATTTTTTAGTCGGTTCGATTCCCGGGTGTGGCAAGCGAATTTTCGAAAATCTTTGAATCTTGGTAATAATAGCTGTCTATAAAGGACATAATTAGTAGCTTCTCCCTTTATTTTTTGTGTGTAAATTGCGACCCTTCCTAAGATACCTATGTAATAAAACTAACATATTTAGATATAATATATAAATATACATAAATAGATAGAATAATGTGCATCTAATGTAATTTCCTATGTCTTTTGTTGCAATAAATACTTTTTTTCTTTACTTTACATCGATATATGTATTTACTTGTCATTGCTGAAATACCGTAAAAACAATTTGCATACAAGTTCAATTATGAGTTGCCAAAGACTCATTATAATAATTATCAAGTATATTATTTTTATTACAATAATACATTTCATAATTATAATTATAAAGTATATTATTTTTATTATAATAATCAATTTCATTATAATAATTATCAGGTTATTATTCGTAATTCAGTAACAGTAAAGCAGCATTACCTCATAGCCAATCGGATTTCGCTGTCACTCTGGATATCGAATACCGCAAAGGTCTGAACAGAATAAGCCTTAATGGCGACTCCAAAGTGCGTTCAGATTGGCCATGATATTTATATTCTACTAGCTGCGCCCCGTGGCTTCACCCGCGTGGGTGAAGAAATATTTGTGTCAAATAGTTTATAAACCTTCTTCTTGAATCACTCTATCTATTTAAAAAAACTGCATCAAAATCCGTTGCGTAGTTTTAAATATCTAAGCATACGTCCATATGTAAAACAATGTAGTGATGACTATTTAAACGAACGGTAAACTATTATGCAGCGTGGACATTAAATCACGAACCATGAGTTTATTGGAAATAAAAAGATATAAATTATTTCTCTGCCTCATCCAGTTTCGTTATAATCTTGTCACAAGTCTTGCCAACGTGGGAGAAACTTTTAGATTTATTGTCACACTGCTTTTAAAAAGTTCAGCTTTAAACGCTAGGCAGCAACGTTAGGGTTTTCTTTAATCACTTTAATACCTTGGCATATTCTTTAAACTTTAAACTAAAAGACAGAAAAAAATGTTTTATGATTTATACCACAATTTAAACAGTCTAATTCGGCTTGGCGATCCGAGGGTTCAGTACAAAGTCTGAAGGCTCGCCGTTCAATCGAGTCTACGACTGCAAGCTGGTACAGGCCGTACCGTCCCAAACATGGCAACAATACTCCAAACCAGACCGGACCTGTGCTTGATAAAGGGATAGAAGCTGTCCCTGGTGTGAAGTATCGTTAACCTTGTTTAGGAATGAATGAATAAATGAATGAACACTTTATTGCACTTAAAATAACACCTTATATATAAATATTACATAATAACAGTACAATAGGCGGCCTTATCGCTTACAGCGATTTCTTTCAGGCAACCAGGATAGCTATATACCTACTTGATACCAGAACATAGGTACTATTACTTACATACACTACGCATGAACGATATACCTAACAGAAATTCAGAGTTCTCTGGTATATGGAAGTCCATAGCACACAGTTTTCAGCTTAGAATTCATAACAGGTATACAACCTTATTTACAGTTGCCTATTCAACAAAGTGGAGAGGAAGTTTGTTCAATCAAACATTCGTCAAATCAAACACCTGGTTGATTACGTCATAATTCCATGCGTGGTTGGCCTAAGGCACCCCACACCCTAGGGCAGGAAGTTCGCGACAGTTTGGTCCTTGATTGCTACATCACACATGCACACAGGGATATAGTAAGAAGTTTCAATTGCGGGGTCAATAATGTTTTTCATATAATCATACCACAGAATCACGTCATAATTCCATGCGTGGTTGGCCCAAGGTACCCCACACCCTAGGGCAGGAAGTTCACGACTGTTCGGTCCTTGATTGCTACATCACACATGCACACAGGGGATGTAGTAAGAATTTTTTGCAGTCAAATATGCTTTTCGTTTATTCATCCCACAGAATCACACGAAAAACATACTCAAAGTAGATGCAGCGTGATTCAAAATGGCTTGTCGTAAAATTTTATTCATGATTGCTGTCATAATACTTCTACATACCTACTGAACTGTATATACTGAAATGTGTAGCCAATTTCACCACTGAGTCAATGTCCTCTGAAAATCTTTGTCTTCTATATTCTTCTAAAATGAAATACGTATATGTAAAATCAAGTGAGTAACAACTGATTCTCAAACAGAAGTCATTGTTCTTGCCCCTTCGTACGCCCTAGCTACATCCCTGCTTTGAATAATATCAGGTACTTCATCGCACTCATATGCTAATACACATGTTACAATCACAAACACTTTGAGTAGCTGCGTAACTTTCAGTGAATTGAATTAGAGTTTCAGTTTGTTTTCTGTTTTCACAATGTTCTATACTGTTAAATATTTATTAATTCATTTTATTTTCTAAAATGTTTTAACACTATTTTCAGCCCTGTACAGATCTACGCGGCTGAAGCTAGGCCATCCAGTATCTGGTTCAGTTCCTCAAGCGACTCCGTAAACGTAATGTAGGACGCCCTCCGACCAGGTGGGATGACGACCTGCGAAAGACTGCAGGTAGATGCTGGATCAAGCTGAAGCCAGGGCGCTATGGCGCTCATTGGGGGAGGCCTATGTCCAGCAGTTGACTATCATAGGCTGATGATGATGATGACAGATCTACGCGGACTTCGTATGCGGTACCCAGCGCGGCAGCGGTCAATTTCGCTTGGACTTCACTCGGGGTTGCACGTAGGTTACGGTATTTGGCCGAATATTTTAGTAACATAAGGATTACCCACTAGGATATCGCAGCCGATCTGGGTAGCATATACCGCGTGGGTCTGAACAGAACTTAATGTAGAAAATTGTGCTTTCTTAAATCAAATATTATTTCGCTGTTTAACCATAGTAGAAACAGACTTTTTCGGTGCGATTACCGCCTCGAACTCTGATACCTACTTAATACCTACAACCCGGGTAAAGCTGCAGCCAAAGTTAAGTAAGAAAATAAACGTTATTATATTTCAATAAAAAGTATCTTAAGGCATGATAAAGCTCAAATTGGGCGCTGTACAAAGAGTTATCAAATAACTATTGTATGGCTCTAAGACCAATGCACCCTTTTTAACAAGGCGAAGTCCTAACAAGACGGAATCAAAGGACGCATAAGGAACAGTTTGTAAGAGACCGAGCCTTGTTCTGAAGCTGAGGCAGTATTTTTGAGTAAATATTATTAAATATAAATAGTATATTATGGGACAAGGAACTAATAAGACAGTTATAAGTCTCACTAGTTGCAAGAGACCATAATCGGTATGGTGATTATGTAACTCGCGACCGGTTTGCGACAGGCGTAAATTAAGCAATCAGTGCTGTCAAACGCCAATTTTGACCAATTTTGACGTTGTAGCTGGTGTCAAACTAATACAAAATTGACGTTTGACAGCACTGATTGCTTAATTTACGCCAGTCGCAGGTCCCGAGTTACATAATCACCCGGCGGAATGTTTTTGTATGTTTTTGATTTACGGCCACGTTTCCTGTTTTCAGCAACTTTTCACGTAAGTTTTGTCAATGTATTTTTATTCTGTGGTGCTCAGTTCAGATCTTCTTCTTTTCCAAAACACAATATAAAAATATATATAATATCTATTCTAATCTGTTGTATTAAGTATATCAGTCATCTAGTACCCATGACACAAGCTCTTTAGCTTTCTTTCTTTAGCTTAGGTTGGGGTTAGATGATGCGTCTGGATTATCTAGCATAATTACATAATTACCTACCAATATTTATTTATTTTATATCGGTTGGTGTAAATAAGATCGCTTTCTGACGAACGTCTGACTGAGACATCGTTATCTAAACTTTAGATACCGCATTGTAACTTTATCTGTAAAGGCTTTGTGTTTTTTTGTAGTATTTGTCATGTTTACGTTGTTCCACGGCTTTCTTTTATACGTCTACCAGCTGCGCCGCGCGGCTTCGCCCGCGTGGAAATCTATGTGTTAAATTAATGGTTTATAGTATAATAATAATATAATACGTAATAAATAAATAATGCTGGACAATTCACACAGCATTATCGAGCCCGTATAAAGCCGTATACCCCGGTAAGCAGAGCTTGTGTTATGTGTACTAGATAACTGAAATACATAGGTAATAAAATACATTACATAGATAGATATTTTTTTATTATAAATAGAAAACAACCAGAACACCCGGAACAAATATCTGCACAGATCGTACACACCACAGTACACACAATTATAAACCTTTCTCATGAATCACTCTACGAGTATCTATTAAAAATCCGCATCAAAATTCGTTGCGTAGTTTTAAAGAAACATAGGGTAGAAAGATGCATACATAGGGACGGACAGACAGCGGGAAGTGATTTTGTTTTATACTAGTAGTGATTAGATTTCAGGGCTACATCCAGTGGCTATTTATATTTATGCTAGAGGACCTTCCCGGCTTCGCACGGGTATTTATTATAGCCTATGTTCACCGGAGATAGTGTAGCTTCCCAACACGGTGAAAGAATTTTTCAAATAGGTCCAGTAGTTTCGGAGCCTATATCAATACAAACAAACAAAAATCAAACCTTTCCTCTTTATATTATTAGTATAGAAAACACACTGTCTGTTGACGGTGGTGTCTGTGGTCTGTGGCAAGACACAGTTTTACTAAAACAACTACAAGCATCATCCAATTCCCTTCCGCAAAAACAGATAATACCTAAAACCATTTACGAATACCAACTTTATTCCAAAATAAATTAGGTACTTTGCACCACTCCCGCTTGAAAACGGTGACTTTGCTGCTTAAAAACAGTGAGTAAAATCGATTATGTTTATCCCATGGGAACTGATTTATGAGATAATGAGGAGCCTGTCTTTTATTCCGGACCTGGAACTGTAATGAACCTGTATGCAAAATTTCAGCGCGATCCTTTCAGTAGTTTTTGCATAAAAGATTAACAGCTATACATACAAACTTTCACGTTTATTAGTAGGATGGGTTGCTTACTTCATTTGAGTGAAAGTTGCTAGTTTTAAAATACATAGTTCTGTATTCTACATAGATAGTACAGTAAAGTAAAGTAAGATTGTTATTTTCTCAGAACAGAGACTCTTATAAATTAAACTTAGATTAACAGAATACAGAAACTGACAAAATCGATCTCCACTCAGCATGTGCTATGGTAGAGCAGATCGTACCATAGCGCTGGTCTTCCGTGGAGACCGTGGTGCGCAAGGTTAGATCTATTCATAGAAATTGATTTCAAACATAACACCGTCAGCTGACATTAATGCATAGTAAATAAAATTAATTCGAATAAGTTATCCCCGAATCGAATAAGACCACTTCACAAAAAACAGCTGACGCTTCCCAAATCACGGGATAAAAGAATCGATTCCGGTTATTTCGGATTACAAGCCCTTGATTTATCCGAAACCCAACGTTTGTACGATTTACAACCTATGGTTGAGATTACCCGCGATTTTTTATCGGTGCCTGCTTGCGATTCTTTTTATTGGCGATACAATGATGGATGGAATTGTTAGGTTTTTCGTCAATAATATAAAAATATTGTGATTGATGTTAGTAACAAAAGAATAAGTCCTTTTTGCATTGTCTGTACAGCGTTCAACCACAGGAGCCACTCATGCTTGTTATTTGACGTTTTAAATTTACTTTAACAACTTTTTTGAGTTTTTTTTTTAATGTATGATCTAGGATAATGACGAATATAGGTTAACTTGTATTGTTGTCAGATCGTTCATTAACTACAGTACCTAGATTATCAATTTATTTTTAAATTAAGTGAGAACTATAGTGCTAAGACAAACCTAACATAGGCTTTAAGGTTTTAAGTTAAGTTTTTTTATTTAACTTAATAATGTAACCTGTTTGTATTAATAAATAATCTATCTATCTATCAAGCCTGTGAACACTTTGTAAGACACTAAGGCCTGTATTGTACAAGTTTGTTCAGTCATCGATCTATGTCTGAGTAACGCTTCTCTAAAGCATAAGTGCCACCCAAGCATTATAACTGAGCAATCAAAAAGTAAAATAGTAAGCGCAAGCAATGAGCAAGTAAAATTCGTAAAATAAAATTATCCTCTCTAGATTTGGCACTTTTCGTATCGAATGACATAAATCGTCATTCGATACGAAAAGTAGAAATAGGTACACTTGGTACGATACCACTACCTTATTACTCATATAAATAAATAAATATAAATAATGCAGGACAATTCACACAGCATTATCTAGCCCCAAGCTAAGCAGAGCTTGTGTTATGGGTACTGGATAACTGATTTACATAATACAATACATTCCATAGATAGATAGATTTTATTATATATAGAAAACGACCAGAACACCCGGAACAATTATCTGCAGATCGTACACACAATTGTTCCGAGGCGGGAATCGAACCCGCAACCTCCTGCGTTGCAGGCGGACCTTCGCCCACCACGCCACATCGGTCGTCAAATCATATTCATATATTTATTCGCCGTAGGAGCACAAAGCACACTTGGTTACATCTATTTAGAATTCTCTTACTCGTATAATAAAAATTTCTATTAACACTTTGACTGCGGTTTTTTTTCGACGACTGCGATCTTTTTTTTTACCTAAAAAATTCGTGCTGCCGCTCTACACAGCGGTTGTGTTGCGCCGCACATGCGTTTCGTTCGAAAAATATTACAGCTCTGCTGAGTCACAAAGATCTGTATTTTCTCAGCCGCTGCGCTAGTGTGGATTTACGCAAGTTAGTCACTTGTAGAAAACTCATACCGTGCGTTTTCAGCACTCAAAGTGACATAAAAAAATAATTAAAACAACAAAAACAAAGGCTGTTATTCCTATATCTGCTGTGAAAGGGCATTGTCAAAATTAAGATTCTATAAAAAAAATATAAAGAAAATATCAAAGAAGGCGTTGGTACCTATTATATTAACTACTTACCTTAAATAATAGATCCACTAACAAGTTGATTTTAAGCGTGTATTGTTCCAAGGTTAGGTAGGTACCTTTATCCCGGGTCTTTAATGCCCATTTGTACTCGGCGGGCCCTAATCCAACCAGTTAGCCTTTTCATGGGCCTGAGGGTCTGACAGACCCGACGCGATGAAATAGGCGCGACCCTTCGATAAATTTGGCCATTTTCTGTTAATAAGTTAAAGGTAAATCGTGATCTTGTGCTATCGTTTTGTAAGGTGTAATCTTTTGAAATGATTTACGTAACAAATTGAAAGCTTTCGTAAAAGTTTTTTTTTTATTTTTTTATTTTTATTAGCTTTCGGCTTTCGTATCACGGCGGCCATGATAGGCCTATTGTGATCGCCACTTTTACATCAGTCCCGAAGCCGTGGCGTTCATAGTTCGCCACTAACCCTTGCAGCTGCTAGGAACTGTAGGATTTTCTTCGGGGTGATGTCTTTCAGCTCGTCTGGGCTATGCAAATGCTTGCCCAGATGGATGCTGCGTTTGTGCATCAGTGCTCCACACTCACTTAGCAGATGGAGGGGCGTTTCATCCGCCTCCTCACAAAATCTGCAGGATTGTGTGTCGCTTAGCCCTAGTTTGAACATGTTCTTGTTAAGGCGACAGTGTCCAGTTAGGGCTCTTGTCATGATGCGAAGGTTACCTCTGCTTAGCGCTAGGATTCGGTTGGTATACCGACTATCGAAGGCTTTTATCAGAGATTTTGAATGATCCATGCCCGAGGAGTTTCTCCAAAGCTTGTGCGATTCCTCGAGGCAGGATCCCAGGAGTGTTCTGTGCGCCAAGCTTTTGGGTATGCCACAGAACGGCTCGGGTCCCAGCTGAGTCCCCTTGGCTCCGGAGCGCGCAAGTTCGTCGGCACACAGTTCGTAAAAGATACAGTGTAAAATGTGTTAAATACTTTTAAACTTACGCGATCTGAACACATATTTATAAGTATTAATACAACGGGTATTTATCGCGTTTATTTACCTATTTTTCCCGACGTTTCAACAGGTTTACACACTGTCGTGGTCACGGGATGACTCATCCCGTGACCACCCCGTTGTATTAATACTTATAAATAAAATGTGTTAGTAAAGAAACGTCTACGACTTTAAAATATTACAAATCAAAAATCAAATCAAAGCGTTTATTTGTAGTTAAACATAAATGTACAAACAGAAAAAATCGTTACTACTCACAGAAAATACGACATATAGCGAAAATATAATATTATTAAATTTAGTTTTAACTACAAAATGGTCCCAACTGCTGAGTTGGGACCATATGCAGGTGTTAGTAAAAACACCTGCTCTGGTTTTCTGCTGGGGCCTGTGGGACCGAGGAAAACAAATTAAAATTTATAAAAGCGAAGTGTTAACTAATGAAATAAATAAAAAAGTAAGTAAAGAAGAATTTAACAATCTAAAAGCTATATAAAAAAAAAACATCATCTATGAACTAAAAATGTACGAGAAGTAAATAAATATGTTAAATAGCACTCGTATCATGTTTGAGAGGTTCCTGCTCCTTTTGCCAGTTAAGCAAAAATTTCTTTAATTTTAATGTTTAAATATGTAATTTTTAGTATAAGTAGTTATAACATCGCCTTAGGGCTTAATAAAAAAAACCTGTTATGATGTTATTATCTCAATAAATAAATAAATAAAATTTAAAAGTAAACCGAAATTACGATCATATTATATTTTCGTGAAAAGCGGGGGCGGGTAAAGTCTGCGCCGCTTTTCACGAACATAAATATTAGCCTGCTTTTAGAGTATTCAAAATATTATTTCCTTAAGAGTTTAGACCCTACAAGACTCTTGGATACGTCACAAAATTAAAATTATCTAATTAAACTAGGAAATAAAGTGATCACTTTGATTTTTAGTTAATTTAAATCTTTTTAAGGACAAATAAAGCTAGCCCACACACTTCCACTGCTGGTCATACATAGGTCTACCCCATGCGACGCTACTAATAAATAACGGTCCTGGGCCACCTCCACTCATCAAGTCCCTTCGACCGCTACAATGTCCTCGGTCGATCGAGTCATCTACCTACCATATACGCACTGTAATATAATTCATAATTCATATCATTTATTGTAATTTCATGCATACAGGTAGTATCTTAGGTGTAGTCTTAGTGGGTAGGTACACAATGCTGATAAAAACCCTGTCAGGGCACAACAATTTTTGGGTTCTTTTTAAATGTCAGCCTAAAATTCTAAACAATCATTATTTATAAAATTAGGAATGTCATATAGGAATTATAGGAATGTCATATAGGAATTATAGGAATGTCATGATTAGGTAGATAGGCTTACTAATTTAATCTGTGTATGTCAGCTAGTACACTTTCAGTTTTTTGTTTTAAATTGTCATCGGAGAAAAATTCGTGGATTGAATAATAGCATTTTTGTAGTAGTAAAGTTTTCAAGTGTTTCGTAAATATATTATCTTTTGGTGGTATAGAAAGTAGGTACTAATAATTTCTAACTAAATCTTAGCTTCAAGACAAACAATACAATTCAAAAGACCGTAAACATGCTCTTTGTATTTGAATGCCAGTTAAGTAACACCTGTTAGACGCATTGCACATTAAAGCAGAATTATTGTCTAACAAAGACTATTACGTCTGATGAAATTGCCTTATGTATGTAATTGTGGTTGTTGCTGGCACTTACGTAGAGTTCTTGAAATTCATGATCCAGAGGACAAAAGCTTTGTAGCATCGCCCGTTCTAATCTGCTATACTCTGTGCCTAGAGAATCATAAGTACTCAAAGTAAATCTTTGTCAGTAATTAGCTCCGAAGGGTGCGCTAGGCGATGTCACATCTGACATAGTGTGTGAAAGGGCGCGGTAGGATGAAATGCACAATGAATCATTCCTATAACTCCACCGGACGACCTTGTCCACTTCCTAACTTGACCACTTCCAAGGTGGACCACTTCCAAAGTGGGCCACTTCCTAAATCGTCACTTCCTATCTTGACCACTTCCAAAGTTGACCACTTGCTAAATCGTCACTTCCTAACTTGGCCACTTCCAAAGTTGACCACTTCCTAAATCGTCACTTCCTAACTTGACCACTTCCAAAGTTGACCACTTCCTAAATTGTCACTTCTTATGTTGACCATTTCCAAAGTTGACGACTTCCTAAATCGTCACTTCGTAACTTGACCACTTCCAATACGACCGCGTAAAATATGTGAACAGACTTTTAGTACAAGGATTATTATAAAAACTATTGAGTGTATCTTTTCAAATTAATTTTATTACAACTTTTGAATACGATATCGGAACGGGCTTTATTTCAGTTTTCTTTCTCAGTATATATATTTTCGTCCCAAGTTGGGCTCGAATCAGTGTTTAGAACTTTAGAAGCTTGTATTTTTCATATATATATATTTTTTATGGATATGATATGATAATCACTTAATGTTAATGTTCAAAATGACTGCCTTAGTCCCTAACACCAGCACGGGCCCGTTTATTTTCGGGCATTTTCGTCTGTTTGTAATGGATCTTTTGAACTACCAGCAGGCCGATTCAAATGTATTCGTGAGTATATCACTCATACTATTATCGGTACTTATTCGTTCAATTATTTTGTTTTTTATTAATATTGCCTGAGAATATAACTATAATAACTTTATAGATAGATAGAAAACACTTTAATAAATAAAATAAATAATACTGGACAATTCACATTAAATAATAAACCACCCAAAACAGAAAACAATACAGAAATGAATACTTAGAATAAAGGAAGTATAAAGGGCGGCCTCATCGCTGAGAGCGATCCAGGCAACCATAGTATAGACTGAAGGAACAATATAGATGGTAGCACTTTAATAAATATTGGTAAGAAAAAGAAATCAAATACTTACACTACATACCAACATTACACAGATATCTTCTCTATAATATAAAAATGAATCGCTGAATGTGTTGCTAGGCGCAAATCTCGAGAGCAGCTGAAGCGATTTCGCTAATTCTTTTTTAGAATATTCCTTGAAGTACGAGGATGGTTCTTACGTAGAGGAAAAAAGAGTAAAAGTTAAAAAATTGCCTGAAACAAATGACCACCCGGGCGAAGCCGGGACGGGCCGCTAGTTAATTATAATAAACTTATTTATGCACTTTTTATACAAGGTACCACGTGATCGAAGCTGCGGACTGAAGCTACTTCCGTCAAGTCTTTTAAACAATCTTCTCAGCACAAACACTCGCATAATAATATTAGTACAATTTATTTAGCTCTAAAAACAATAACAAGATGGAGTTGTAATATTGCTAAAATGTTTGTCAGTTCGTCCCGCGGCAGGATCTGCAAAGGCAATTTAATTTAGACAGGTTTACTCATTTCGAGGGCTCTTGTTTTTTTTCTCAAGTATTTGAAACGTATTGTCCAGTTTTATCTTAGAGCCAGTTTTAATATATGTCTTTTTGTGGCTCAATCCACGTTAAGACAGAATTAAAAATTTAATATAATGACTAATAGCAGACTATAGATGATCTAAATTTTTTTAAACTTACGCGATCTGAAATCACGCAACGGGTCTTTATCAGTCATCCCGTGACCACGACAGTGTGTAAACCTGTTGAAACGTCAGTAAAAATAGGTAAATAAACGCGATAAATACCCGTTGTATTAGTGCTTATTATATTGTGACTTATACATTATCTTATTCCAAAAGGATCAATTAAAAAAATGTTGCAACCAAAGTTGACCCCCCCCCCCCCCCCGATGCGGGACCTGCAGGCTTTCGCAGGTCGTCATCCCACGCGTCGATCACGGCGTCCTACACTACGTTTACCGAGTCGTGGTCTCCACTAAAGAACACGTTTGCCCCAGCGGCCGTCGGTTCTTCGCGAGATATGGCCGGCCCACTGCCACATCAGCTTGCTAATTCTTAGATTTTGTAATAGATACAATACGTAAAACAAAATAAATTTGTTATAGTCATAACACGTGTATATGTGTATCTTTTGTTTCTAACTTCATTATATTGGCTGTTACAAGAATTGGAAAATAACGAGATGTGAAAACATAATATCTTTGATATTACACGTATACCACGGATTATAACGATGGTGAAACAAACAATGATTCTGCTATATTATATCCAAGAACGTGAATATATCCTATTATATCCGAGATTATTGATTAAAAGCCCTTTATCCTGCTTTATTTATCACTAGCTACCGACCACGGTTTCGTTCACGCAAAACATGGATAAAACATAACCTAACTCATGAAGGGGAGTTTTGCCGTAATCACTGTTTTGGCTATTTAGTGATCGCAGTAGAGGTATTAAAAATACTCATATGGAAGCTGCTGCTTTTCCTCTAGTTATTAACGTAGCGGTAGTCGGTTATTACGACATCCACGGGCTAAGTTAAAGGGTTCAATTCTTACGCCGCAACCGCCGCGCGACTCGTAATTCTATTTTTAGTCGTCTGTAAAATAATCTTTTTCCTAAAAATATCGCAGACAGACTGCTCCCATATGAAAATTTCCCCGCGGTTTTTTACGCGCAATAAAAACCATAACCGAATCATAAGGGGTCGCGCCAACCACCGATAGGAGCGCGTTGATTGGCCGATATTCAAATTGGGAACTAACAAGATGAGGCGTGTGCGCTGATGACGTTTCACGGTGCGGCTAATATTTTCGTGTGGCCGCAGGGTTTGTGATAATCGCCGTGAAATAGGGAGTGCCTATTTTGCGCGTTCGGGGTTGGGTCGTAATATTTTTTTTACCTGTCTTATAACTTGTAAGGCGGCTCTACTTTGGCAATTTGGAAAGCAAGCTATGACTTTAAATGCTTACACTTAATGCACAAAATCGATATCGTTAATGAAAAGAAATCAACGAACTGATAATTTTCGATTGTGGGCCGATGAAGAATGATGATGAAGATGGAAGTTACATCGGTAGATACTGTTACATGTTAGCCCTGGCTGGCTTTCAGAAAAACTTATTTATATGACGACCTCTATGGCGCGGTGGGCGAAGGTCCGCCAGCGACGCAGAAGGCTGTGGAACCGATTCCCGCCTCGGTACATATATGTGTATGATCTTCAGATATCTGTTTCAGGTATCTGGTCTTTTTTAAGTATAGTAAAAAATTATATATGTACATATCTATGTAGTGTATAGTATTATGTATATCAGTTATCTAGTACCCATAACACAAGCTCTGCTTAATTTGGGGTTAGGTTAGGTTAGTTGTTAGTTGTGTGAATTGTCCAGCATTATTTATTTATATTTATACTAACTGCGCTTCGTCGCTTCACTCGCGTAGAAATCTATGTATCAAATGGTTTACAAACCTTCCTCTTGAATCACTCTATCTATTAAAAACTGCATCAAAATCCGTTGCGTAGTTTTAAAGATCTAAGCATACACAGGGACAGACAGACAGCGGGAAGCGACTTCGTTTTATACCATGTAGTGATTGTCATATTTCATACAAATTGCCCTTTCTGTACTGTAGGCTCTGCATAGCCTACGTGCTTTTTATAGGTATTCATGTAAACCGGAACCGAATTCTCTTTGTCTGGTCGCTGCGTAAACACTCATAAATTTATTATGAGATTGGCAACCGTCACTTGTCTATTAAAAATTTACAGTGGGGACGGGTTAAGGAACTTATTTTGGGGCTTTACTAATGAATGAGATAGCTTTATTGTAAACAATCGTTGTATTGGAAACAATCCACAAAGTATCATCTAGCCCTAAGCTAAGCAGAGCTTATGTTATTGGTTCTAGAATGACTGGCAAACTTAATACAACACATTATATAGAGAGCATAATCGTGTGTGCGACAAAGCCTTTTACAATATGAAGAATAAAAAAATGATATAGAGAGACACTTAAACAGAGAAGCCCGGAACACTTAAACACTCGCCTTAATCACAGTACCATCCACCATCACCATTATTAAGATATAAGGTGTTATTTTGTTATGTTTTAAGTGCAAGAGAGTGTTCATTCATTCATTCATTCTTCACCCAAAGCTACCCCTCTGCCCCTCCCTGAGTCTGGCCCTCGCCTACGGCTGCAGTACACAGGTGCTCGTATCTGAATCAATTAATGTTATTGCTGGCCAGCAGGTAATTAGCGTTATTTGCTAACTTATTAACGGATTATCCACAATTCGCTCGATACGTTTGGGCGGCGAATGGTTTGCTGGTGGAATTATGGTTTTATTCAACTCCCATTGGTGTTAAAAAGGTCCAAATAAATATATGTTGTTAGTACTAACCAACGCTGGCATTTATTTGGACTCAGCATGAGTTGGATGACTAACAACTCATGCTGAGGCAGAGCCATTTTGTTAGGTACATACAAGTACTCGTTTCCTCTTAGTTCAAGTTCATTATGTTCTGTGTAAGTCTTATAACAAATATTAATTCATTTATTCATTCATTCAAATGTACCTGGTCCCTCTTTAACGAATAAATAGCCTATATTAAATAGAAAATAATACTTTAGTTCACACTTAAGTTTGAAATAATTATCAAAATTATTATTATGGAATAAGCGTCAATTGACAGTCTTATCGCTCAAAATCTATCTTTCCCAGACAACCTTGAATGAATAGAATTGTTGGAGTTATACAAACTGTCCTGGACTTACCTCTATCGTCTATAAACGTCTTGTATCTAATTTTAATCTATTTCTACGACCTAACTTAAAACCTTTTGAGACCTTGTTGCTCTTTATCAAACAGACTGCCTCAGTCAGTACTTCGCAAGTTGTCATCCCACCTGGTCGGAGGGCATACTACACTAAGTTTTCCGAGTCGCAGTCGCCACTCAAAAACACGTGTACCCCAGCGGTTATCGGTTCTTCGCGAGATAGAGGCCCACTGCTACTACAGCTTGCTTATTCTTAGAGCTACGAGTATATCAATTATATTTTGATTTGCCTCCTCCACTACGCGACACCAAGTCGTTATACATATTTAAATCTAAGTTCAAAAAAATATTGTTATCCAAACAAAAAAGCTCCTAAGTCAATACACCTTCCCAAAAACACCCTTAATTTTCTGCATGTACTTAATATGATTATACTTAATATCATATCTATTTGTTTAATTATTACCGTTACTCGAGACACGACGTCACCCCAATTTAAGGTCCAGTCTGAAAACCAGTGTCACTATCGTCCTCGGTCGATAATGACAACAAGCTGAGATTGGACCTTATTAGCCGCGCACATAGGGAAAGACCAGTTATTCTTATACTTGGGACTCTACTACCACGGTACATTATGTAAAGTTTAAATCCCTACTACTTAAGTTCTTTGTATTTTTTATGTTTTCCTTTTTTTTGTAATTGTTTATTATTGTGTGTGGCTATAAATAAATTCTTTATTCTTATTCTTCTTTAATTACTTTGGTTTTCTGTCGGATGACGTTCCTTGTGATACAGGTACTTAATAAAATAAGGATTCGAAAGATAGGAACCTATTAAAAACTTGGCTGGGTCTTAGAGAGCTTATCGGGATGAGCTTAAAGTAAATGTCTATTTATTTATAGTTCCCGAGTCTCCTCCCAGAAGTAAATTTCTTCTGTAAATAGAATTCCATCAATTTATTACACATAAATGTTACGCAAGGCTAAATCCACTTTATCTCGAATTGAAATCACTGACTGGTGCAGGGGAACCAAGATCGGATTTTAACTAAATTGAGTTTAGGTGGCTCTTAATAATCCCATTTACAAATAAATGTGCAAAATGTATGTAAGTATTTCAGCTAGAGCATTATTTATTTAAACGCACAAAACATAAAATAATCACAAAATATACAGAATTTGAATAATAAAGGGTTTAGAACTTGATCATTTCACAAATTATGTGCATACTGAGAATCATAACAAAACGTGTAGAGCTTGAAATAGAAAAAACAATAAACCGGATAGGTACCTAAATCTATATATAAGTAAACTTACATAATATGTGCTCATGCACCCACGTACAATTACACATCATTATAAGCTTAGGATCAGGAAACTTAATCTAATTTAACTGATTTTAAAGCTCGGGTAAATTATTATGAGTTTATTAGAAGGTACGTCAATCTATTGAATTATAATCATATAATTATAATCATACGAAATGCTATATAAATCATTATAATCATTTAGTATTTCGTTCCAATAAAAAAACATGAGGTAAGTGTGAGTGTGTTTATCATATCATAAGTTTAAATGAGTATTTTAGATGTCGTGTAAAAGATTAGGATTTTTTCGATGCATTATTATTTAGGCGAGTTAGTAAATGATCTAGTAGGTAACGAACGATTACTAGTAGTGTTGTAGGACTGTAAGTTACCTACAGTAATTTTTTTTATTTGCTAACTTATACTACGCACAATAATTTGTAACATACGTAGTATTAATTTGCGTAGTTTTAAGTTTGTTGTGTATGGTAGTTTTAAGGTAAATAAAAATATCTTCTTTCTTTCAGTTTATTTAATACACATTACCTATGTAAATACAGTGAGAACCAAGTGCGTGGTTACAAAGTATTACAAGCCTATGTTTTATTCCAGGCCCAAAACTACCTGGGTGCAAAATTACAGCCCAATACGTTCTGTAGTTTTGGGGTGAAGAGAAAAAATATCCATACATTCAAAAATCGAATCTTTCGCATTTATAATATTGGTGTGACTAGTAGGCTATTAGCACCTACCTACCTACATAGGTATTTCATCCATGGTTTTCTTCCAAAATTCAAACTAAACGAAATGCACGAGCACGCATACAACTTATTTAAATGGTGGAGGGTGCTTCATGTACCTACCACAATATTAGGCATGTGGTCATGATGAGTTTCAAAATGAGCATGGAAATGAAACCTCTAACCCAAAACATGCCAACCACGAAGCTAGACGTTCTGAAATAATCTGAATATGAATAGGGCTTAATTTCACCGACAGACTGATATTAAATTTAGGTGAGGCGTTCATTTTCAATTGAATACCGGGGAGATTGCACCTTTGGAAACTAGAAATCTCGTAGGTACTTATTCTTACATAATAATGCAAGGTAAAGGCAGATGCCGGGTATTTTTTACCAACTTAGGGGATGGCTCTATGTATTTTGTTTATCTATGTTCTGCGGCTTCTCCGTCAACTATGAACCAATTTTAAAAATGCTTACGCTATTGTATTAAAAATAATCTTGAATTGGTCCCATAAAAAGTATTTACGAGGGATTAGTATTTATCTTGTCAAGCTGAAAAAACAACGTGATTCTTTAGACAAAATCACGACTAGCTAAAACAATTTTGGTGATATCTTCGCCAATTCTTAATAGATTTTAAAGATTCTTTATAAGTTGTATAAAAAAATAAAATTGTGGCGATCTCATATAAATTTAATCCTTGAGGAATTGATACGTGCGCCGTAAAACGGATCTAAAGCATCATCACATGATGATTTTTAATTGCATGTCGCCACTTTAAAAATTAGCGCTTTCGAAGTGTTCCATCCAAACCACTATTAGGAATTTGAAGTTAGTTTATAACTTTTTAAAACACGCCAAATCTTTGTTGTTTTTTTCTAGGTCATAAAATAACGCAAGGTTAATAGCAAGTTGGTATTTTTAAGATGTATTTTTAAGATAAAGGATGTCTTATATGTAATGCACAAATAAATAACCATAATAACAATATTATAGTACCTATTAGGTAGGTGTTATAATTTTTCTATATATGCAAGTTTTATCCTCGTTGACTTATCTACTGAGATTCCAATGTCCACATTATTCAGCTTCATTTCATGTTTAGTCTACGTGCTCACAATTCACATTATATAATTCTTCTAACGGTTGCCGAGCCTAATCTTATAATTTAAGGGTCCCAAGGATTTCAGGGCTTTATCACGATTTACGTCAAAACCAACTTTTCCCTCACTGCAATATTTTCCCTTGTTTATCCCCAAAGAATAGCGTGCCGTGACAGACTGTCCTTCGTGCAATAAAACCTCGTGACGTAGCTTCGTCCGTGGCCCTTTAGGGCAGTAACTTCTTCCCTGTCACCGGTATTTTATTCGACAATAATTCACTGGATAGAAAAAGGAGCTTTGTTTCATTAATTTCTTAACATCTGGTTTTATGAACCCGCCTTACGTAGGTATAAACCAGATAGTTGGCTTTTGTTTATAGCATTGTTTGTGGTTGTAAATAGGAGAACGTACCTACCTGATATTGTTAGGACTTATGAGTCTGTTGTGAACGCTTCGAGGCGAACTCTAGTCTGATAGCTTTTTGAATCAGTTAATATAAGATAAGCTTTCACGAATTCCCAGAGGCAAAAGTTTTACTGGAACAAAAACGCTCCCTAAACGCTATTTACGTACACTGAAATTTATCTATTAAGATTCTAGCCCGTCTCAATGTAAGCGAAATCAAAAAAGGGGAGAATTATTGCCATAGGTAAAAACACCGATGGCCTTTAATTGCAAAATTCTATACTAACAATCTATAGGTAGTATCTAGACCTGCAGGTCAACTGATCCATTTCAATGCCAATAGCAAGCGTCCCCAAGACGCTGGTTGCATTGCCCCTCTCTATGGCAATTCTGATGCGCTGCCATATGAATTGTTTATTGTTAATATTCATAATATATAACATAGCTGACATGATGCCCACATACATATTTTTTGTAAAAAAAAAACACAAAAAAGGAACACCGACAAACTACCTCTGAGTCGTTTTCTATGAATAATAAAAAATACATAACAGAGCTTGTATTATGGATGGGTAATAGATAACTAATATACACAATACAATACATTATGTATTGTACAAGCATTATAATATAATAATATTAAATAAATATCATAATTATATAGGTATATATTTCGATGATATTTATAAATAAATAAATATGAATAATGTAATAAGTAGTATAAGTATATATATTTTATGATATGTATGTAGTATATTTCCATGTAAGTATTATAAGTATTTTATTTTATAATATATATATAACCTACAAGCACACAGATCCCCTGGTACTTTCCACGATCCTATCCATCCATGGTTGTCTGGTAGAGATTGCTCTTGAGCGGTAAGACCGCCAATTGTATCTAGTTTTTTAAAGTTTTTATTTTACATTGTCATTTTATACTTAGTGTGCAATAAAGAATTATCTATCTATCTAATGCCGGACAATTAACACAACATTATTTACCCTAAGCTAAACAGAGCTTGTATTATGGGTAATAGAATGTAGTATTTATTGTGTATATTAGTTATTATATAATTATGATATTTATTTAATATTATTATAACATAAATAGGACAACTTACGAGTAAATCTGTGGAGTACTGACACAACTTTGTAACAAGCTGTAAAACCACTTAACTTTTAGTTCCGTTAACAAACATCCGTAATCCCTAGCGCGAGGGTTTTGAGAAAATTTAATTAACTTGAGCCATAAGTTCAATTTATTATCGGCTATAAAATCTAAAGTATTAGCGATAAAACAAACCGACAGTGTCGCTACTCGCGGTTGTCGGTAGAACTGACATAGTATAACTAAAACACAGACGAGCAAGTTGCAATTATATTTCGTCGCTTCATTCTGGATATAAAATCATTTAGAACTTAGTTTTACGACAACCGATATGGCGCGGTGGGCGAAGGTCTGCTTGCGACGCAGGAGGTTGCGGGTTCGATTCCCGCCTCGGAACAATGTGTGTACGATCTGCAGATATTTGTTCCGGGTGTTCTGGTCGTTTTCTATATATAATAAAAATATCTATCTATGTAATGTATTGTATTATGTATATCAGTTATCTAGTACCCATAACACAAGCTCTGCTTACCATGGGGCTAGATAATGCTGTGTGAATTCGTCCAGCATTATTTATTTATATTTAGTTCTTCTTACTTACTACCTATAGATAGCATTTTGCAGGTATTTTTAAGTTGCAATTATATTTCATCCCTTTGTTCTGGTTATAAAATCATTTAGAACTAAGGTATACTTACTACATATAAAATGCAAGTTTAGGCATTTTTCAAAGGTAACTTGACTTCCCCGTTTTTTAGGTGCCATTGCCACACTGTGAGTGAACTCCTCATGTTACTCGACTGCGCTAGGAGGGTAATTTCAGAGGCTCTTATACCGTTATTGTTGCTAACAAAAACTACAGGTATTGGGTCAGGTTGGCTGTTTCTATCTTAAACTAGCTGTTCCCCGCGGTTTCACCCGCGTTAAACTCAAATTTATTACGTGATTTTTTTTACACCTTGGGTTACATTATTGGAGATTTAACAAGGATCTCTAACTTTTTTGAAAATATAATATAGCCTACATATGTTCACCGGGGATAGTGTAGCTTCCCAATGGTGAAAGAATTTTTCGCGAAAGAGAAACAGCAAATTTTAATGACAATTTTGATACGGACTCCTACCCTAACAGCCAGCCTGATTACAATATAAATCGTTGTCAAGTGATGTTGATGAGAACTTAGAAAAAAAGAGAGTTTGTAAAATTGAGAAAAAACCAATAAAAATCATTCCACCTAGCAATCTGACAGAAACTCTGATGACAGTGACACGAACTGTTCTACGTCATCTGATTTTTTCCTCGGAAGAAAGATTTCGACGACCGATGTGGCGCGGTGGGCGAAGGTCCGCCTGCGACGCAGGAGGTTGCGGGTTCGATTCCCGCCTCGGAACAATTGTGTGTACGATCTGCAGATATTTGTTCCGGGTGTTCTGGTTGTTTTCTAAATATCATTTAAAATATCTATCTATGTAATGTATTGTATTATGTATATCAGTTATCTAGTACCCATAACACAAGCTTTGCTTACCATGGGGCTAGATAATGCTGTGTGGATTGTCCAGCATTAAAAAAAAAAAAAAAAAAAAAAAACTTATTTTCTAACTGAGAAACACATAGAGACAAAATGGATGAAGTACCAATTTCTCACCCCAAACTGGACCTTCCAGGGCAGATGACGAACCAAACAGCATGGAAATGCAGCCTTCAGACACCTATCTTAGAGACAACATTATCACCTAGATGACACACAGTTCTAAGAGGGTTATATTTAACAAAAGATTCAATAACAGCTATAAATTAAATAATTTTAACTTAATTTAAAATGTACAATTTGGGAATACCGTGTTTATCACCGTGACCAGTCAAGAGTTTCTTGATTTTTGATATCAATACAATACAATAACTCTTTATTGCACACCAAATACATAAAAGATACACAAGAAAGGAAAAGAAAAACAAATACAAAATATGCTATCAGTGTTGCTTTACTATTTTTTTTCTTTACTATCCAAATCGAGTCGCAACGTCGTCATATTTCGGGGGTTTAGAAACATTTCTCTTTAGAAAACCTCGTCCGTTTTAGTTACAAAACTTTATGCAGTTTATAACAATCGTAAGTACATACGAGATAATAACGGATACTGTTCATTGTAATATTTCAATTATAAGTAAATAAATAAAATAATATCCCACAAAATCTATTTCGGAAAGTACAAGGGTTATAAGAACCTTTTTTTTTTTTAATTTATTCGAGGGCTTTAAAGCTTTTTTTTAATTTAAATTCCTGTTCCTCTAATAAAATCAGAGACCTTCGCTCACCTTATTGTCTGGCATTAGATAGATAGAAAATTCTTTATTGCACTTTAACAAGAGCGATCTCTACCTGACAATTAACATTATGGTGTTTTACTTAGGTATATTGTTTATATCTACTTATTCTTATCTAACTGCTTTATGCATATATTAATTGTATGCTATATTATATATTTTAAAATATATATATATATATACATTATCTTATCTATTTCTTATAATTACTTGCTTAACTAACTTTACACAATATTTTAGAAACTTAGGGCGTAGATACTTGATACTTTTGACGACCGATGTGGCGCGGTGGGCGAAGGTCCGCCTGTGACGCAGAAGGTTGCGGGTTCGATTCCCGCCTCGGAACAAATGTGTGTACGATCTGCAGATGTTTGTTTCGGGTGTTCTAGTCGTTTTCTATGTATAATAAAAAATATATATGTATGTAATATATAGTATTATGTATATCAGTTATCTAGTACCCATAACACAAGCTCTGCTTACCATGGGGCTAGATAATGCTGTGTGAATTGTCCAGCATTATTTATTTTATTTTATTTATTTTAATGGCCCATATTATGAACGCTTGCTCAGTCATAGATCTAGACAGACATAAACGCTAAAATATGTAAATATTGCCTGTCACTTTCATATATAAAACTTGCTGCGCCCCGCGGTTTCACCCGCGTGGTGAATATATACTGTATATTTATTAATTGTAGCCTATGTATTAGTGTGATATGATAATAGATAATAGTAGTAGTATAAAGTTAAAAATAATATTTAGTATAATTTACTTTTAGGTACCAGAGGCTAGTTTTAAATATTGTAAAACATAGATTAATTTTTTCTTATGTATCTATAATATAAGTGAACAATGTGTTTGTATGAGAATAAAGTTCTTTAAAACTACATATAATAATAATTAATAATTTAGCCATTTATTATCAAAGAATAAATTACATAATAATTTAATTATAATCAAATTAAATTATTGAACATTGTTAAAAAAAAATAAGAAAACTTTAATTATGGATCATTATTACGACGGATGAAATAAATCGTAACTTCTTTCAATCCTATCCTACTAATATTATAAACGTAAAAGTTTGTGAGGATGTATGTAAGTATATTTGTTGCTCTTTCACGCAAAAACTACTGAATGGATTTTGATGAAACTTCACAATAGGTAATATAGCTTTCATATATGTAGGTTTAAAGAACTTTATTGATTCTTGATTTTGATGAAACTTCACAATAGGTACAAACACTTTTCAAATGTTTCTAGGAAGACAAATTAGCTTGTTTAAAGTATTTCATTTACATTGAAAAGATTATTTATTTATTAAGCATAGAGGAGCATCGCGGGCAAAAAAATATAATTTGGACAATCTGCAAATACATTAGTACCGGACGTGCTGGGTGTTTTCTATGTAACATAAAGAATGTCTATGTAGTGAAATCTATTAAGTGTATCAGTTATCAAGTACCCATAACACAAATTTATCCAGCATTATTTATTTATATTTATTATTATTATTGTCGCTCAGCGAGCTATGGAAAGAGCTATGCTCGGAGTTTCTCTGAAGGATAGGATTCGCAACGAATACATCCGACAGAGAACCAAAGTATCGACATAGCTTTGAGAATTAGCAAGCTGAAGTGGCAGTGGGCCGGCCATATCTCGCGAAGACCCGACGGCCGCTGGGGCAAACGTGTTCTTGAGTGGAGACCACGACTCGGTAAACGTAGTGTAGGACGCCCTCCGACCAGGTGGGATGACGACCTGCGAAAGACTGCAGGTAGATGCTGGATGCGTCAAGCTGAAGACAGGGGACTATGGCGCTCATTGGGAGAGGCCTATATCCAGCAGTGGACTAATATAGGCTGATGATGATTATTATTATTCGTGACTACCTACTTACTAATCTATGAAAATATAGATCTTTGTACGAAGAGTAATGCCAATGCCTACTAATATCAAAGTACCTAAAACGAAATGAAAGGCAAAAGTGATTAAATGGCGAGCTTTAGAATAAAGATGGTTTATAACCTTTGAGACCAAGTTTCAAGTCTTTGGGATGCAAAACTTCGGCACAATAAAAGCCGCGTTTTCCGATTAGTACCTACCTACAGTACGTACGAACTGAGGATTAATGGCTTACACTTCTTTTCGTACGCATAAAAACGCTCCAGAACTTTGTCTCCTTAATTTATTGTGGAGTCCCGTACTCGCCCTTTTTTACTCCCTCTTCCTAATTGTTACATGAAATAGAAGGTCCTTTTTTATTTCTTGGTGGTTGACATTTAGGTACTCGAGAGATAAATTGGTTTTTATTGTGGCGGTGTGTAATGAAAAAAGGGAGTTTCGTTTTAATTGCCTACAATATCTTAGAAAGGTATTGGTTTCCGGGAGTAATGTAAATATCTGAACGTTTTAATTTTTTTGAACAGTTATTGAAACAGAAGGGTGAAATTTTTGGTTTCTGCAAAAATAAATTTAAGGTACATTCTAAAATAAACAGTTAACTTTAAGATTTACAATCATTGTCAAAACATAATAAATTTTTCTACTTATTATTAATATATTCATTTATACTATAGAAACATTTGTCAAGCAGCCACTTATTCAATTTTAGTTTAAATAAATTGCCATTGAGGTCTTTAATAGGTTCTGGTAACTTATTAAAGATAGTAATGCACATATTAAATACATTTTTTTCATAAATCCGCTTATGGCATTGCGGTTTGTAAAACAAATTATCAAATTTTGCTCTTTTCTGTCGAGTGATAATATCCTTACGTTTGGCACGAAGAATTTAAGTTGTATGCTATTGTTCCATAAATTAATATTTCCATTACAGGGACTTAGAGAACTTTGAATATATTCATTGACATGGATTTATAATTATTTAGAAATTCGTTATCATTTTAATTAATTTTATATTTGTATTATTCCTTTTTTTAATTAAAAATAGGAATATAAATATTGTCTTACAGAAAAAATACTATTTGCATGCCTATGTTATGTAGCATAATAACTGTAAGTGTTATTTTAGTTTTTAAGACTTACATTGTAACATATATTCTGGCAAATAAATACAAATATTTTTCCATGATTTTCTTGTATAATAAAAAAATATATAAATTAAATAAACATCTTTACTCTTTAAATGTAGCTCTGATAGCCCTTCACTGCATAAAACGATGAATTATTGCATCGGTATAGAGCACCTATGTACTTAATATATAGAGAAAAAAATACATATAAGTGAAAAGCGTAGCAGATCTACGCCGTAGCAAGCTGCGTAGCAGATCTACGCCGTAGCAAGCTGCGTAGTAAGTCTACATAATATCGTAGCAAGTCTACGAACGTTGTAAAAATAGGTCTAGACCTATGCTAGACTAGTCAAGCACGTTATTAGCGTATAGTTATGAGAATGAGGGAAAAGAGAGGGCACATATGTTTGCGCGTACACTTGTGCACTATAATAAGAGTATGGCTTCCGTTCCTGGCTACCCTTAGTTGGAACTCGCCGCAGAGTACGAAATTCGGCAAATTCGACATCATCATGCAATTATTAAAGTTATTCCCTGAAGTCATAAAAACTGTAGCACTACATAATCTCCCAATTTTGTGGGTCATTGCTAAAGCAGCATCTATTGCTGCATGACAAATAGTTTACGCATATTTTTAGTCTTTGTAATTTCATAGAGTAATGTTGCAAATCTGTCGCATCTCGTCATCATTTAGGTGTCTGGTGCGTTTCACGGAGAATTAGCCTAATCCTGTGATATACGCTTGAATATATGGGTAATAAACTTTATGTGAGCCTAGTTTTATTTGTATTAAAGTCTGCTTATCAAAAAGCTACGCAAAATAAGCCTTCTTTATTCGACAAAGATCTAGAGACTCACACTGAGTGCTCAAATAAAAAGTTTTTTCATTCCACACTATGAGAAAAGAACACTTTGTTTTACTGTCTCAGTACAAGGATTTATCATATGTAATTTTTTCGTATTTTTTATGGTTAGATAGTTAACAAACCATAAAAAATACGAAAAAAAATCATATGATATGATATGATTATACGGAGTTCCGTATCATATTTTTGACCGGGCCCATACTCAGCATCACTTTTGAAATTTTTGGACTAGTTATGGTAATTTACGCTGACGTCTAAAGTCAGCGAAGAAAGCTGAAAGAGCTATTTTCGGACGAATTTAGCAGTGGATACCTAGAACCTTAAAAATGACACTCGAATTTGTCAAATTTATTTTGACGCAGACATTTTGCGCAGAGCCGTGACTAGTTCTGTAAATACGGAAGAAGAGATTAGTGGAGTTGAATTTATTTAATTTTGTAAATAAACTTTATAGGTACCTACTTATTCTGAACGCACCTTGAAAATAATTTATTTAGAGCCCCTTGAGCTACACCATAGGATCACGTCAAACTTTCGCAAGCAATAAATAAAACATAATACTTACCACGGTACATTTAATATTAGATTCAACGAATAGTTTGGAATTGTTTCTAGAAACTTCTACAGGAGTTATAATGGACTGCTGGAAGTTTAACTGCATCACGTCGCGGTGTGTTACTTTTTATTCGAAACTTTTCTTTGTAAACCGGAATCCTTAATATTTTAACACAAATAAAGTTGGCTTGGGCGTTGTTACCTTTACTGGGAGTCCACCGTTATAAAATATTTTTTTTAAATAAATAATGCTGGACAATCCACACAGTATCATCTAAGCTATGCAGAGCTTGTGTTATGGGTACTAGATGACTGATTACTTAATACAATAGATTACATAGATAGATATTTTTTATTACATAGATAATGACCAAAACACCCGGTACAAATATCTGCAGAACGTACACACAATTTTCCCGAGGCGGGAATCAAACCCGCAACTTCCTGGCGCAGGCGGACCCTCGCCCACCGTACCACAGAGGTCGTCAACGTTATAAGCGATGTCTTGTCGGAAAAGTCACCACGAGCGGGGATATCATCAGGTCAATAATTTCAAAACACGCCGTATGATATTAGTTATAGTAGTAGTTATAGATTTTAGCTTGGGTAAGTAGTCAACGACTATTCAGGTCAAGAAGTATGTATCTGAGATGTTATAATAACTCCAATCGATCGACGTTGATCCACGTTGATCGATTGGTGGGGTAGCTTTGGTTGATCGACAGACAGCGATGGATAAAAAGTCGACTTACCATATCTATGGCTATGAAGCTAGACTAGAATAGGATCGGTGTGATCCTATTCTAGTCCGATATGATAGAATCCGCCAAGGAATATTCTACCATAGATCGATCAATTGGTGTCATAGAAACCTGTCAATCGATTAATACATTCCTCAACCGCCCAGTGGAGGATCGATCAATAAAAAACTGTAAAAGAAGATTTTTATTTTGTAGACTGTATGGCAAAATAATACTTACTCACCTTTTCACATCTGCACAATCCATTCGGATTTAATTGAAATAGATTAGGTATTCCATAATAACATCTTCCTACGTAACTACGAAAAGACACTATATCTACGAGTATATTGAAAAGGTTTCCAAAGCAATTTTGTTTTAAAATGGATTTGAGATGGAGAGGTTACGAAATGAGAAGGAGCCTTTTAAAATATTTATGTAATTAATAACACTGTTTTAACAACGTTTTTTTTTGAAAAAACGCATTCATAGCCACACCGGTACATATTCCAGTAATTTTAGCCAAAAAATTAGGTCAACCTAAGAAGAGTCAACCGGCCGGAATATCGGATATGCCTTTATTTTGACGTTATAAACGTCATTAAAGTCTAACAAGCTAGTTACAGAAATTAAATTATCTATATAGATCTGAAAGTCTCGAGTCGAACATCAATAAAAAAGCGAACAATGTATTTCTAAAAACTGATAGAGAATAGTATTTTGCCTCAAAATAGGCGTATATTTATTCAACGTCCGATAGACTACAAAGGGAGCCTGAGAAAAAAGCCGATCGTGTACGGTACGAGGCAAGTAAGCAATACGAGTAAATAGGTTCATGAATAATGCGACTGTCTTGGCGGTGGTACGTTTGTAAGCGTGTTAGTCGAATTAGATTTTTTTGATTTGGACTAGTTTGGGCCGAATGGAGAATAACTTGGATTAAGTTGTTATGATTAGCATGTGACTCATTAGAATCATAATATTATATTATGTAGTTTGATGTTGTTACAACACAGGTCTTAGCTCAAAAAAGTATAGCCCCAAATATGAACCCCTTTGAGGCGCTACCACATACAGCTATTAGGTTTCAATTAAAGCTTACTAATCTAATATTCAGTCGAATGGAAGCATTCTCGATTAGTCAACTTCGAATTATTTATTTATTTACACACAAGAACACAACATCGCAGAATGCTTCCAAAGCGTTATTTGCTTACTAGAATAAGAACAGTTTAAACAAAAAATAAGGAACCATACACGCAAAAACGAACAACAATAAATAATTTGAGTGATCCCCTACATGGAAATCTTTAGTAAAAGACTGTTAAACTGTTCTTGTTCACGTTTGTCTAATTTGTACCTGTGTCCAAATAAATGTTTTTTCCTATTATGCATATTTATGTTCTATACATCTTAATTTTCCGCTTCTCGTCTAACCGCACCCTTACCGAGAGGTGTGCAGATATTTTGCCTTACTGATGACCGTTCCCTTTCGGCACATCCCGAGCAGACTTAAACTCTCATCCCAGTAATGTTGGACAGTTTATTTCTCCTAAACCTTAACGTTTGATAATATTTCTTATGAATCGTCGACGGTTAGTTTCGGGCCTGATGTATTTTATTGTGGAGGGCGTTGGTCGATGAGTTATCGGTCGGTGCGAATTGTTTATAGGTTGAGGTTTGAGGAAGTACTGCTGGGCTGAATAGATGACATGCTGTTAGATTGATTGTGCCTATAGACGTAGATGAGTGTCTATTTAAGGAGCATAAAGGGTGGATCTCTTAATCGTGAATTTTCTGCTTTAAAGCATAAAACGAAGAAAGATATTTAAACTCAACCCATGGGTGAACTACTTATGAGACTTATACCTTTACTTACTAGTTTCTTCCTGCAGCTTCGTACGCGTTGTGTCGATGTTCAATGTTATTAGTTCAATTCAACATGACTACTATTTTGTTTTATTTTTCCCTAAGTTTCACGGGGCGACTGGGCGTACTCGGAGTTACAGCTGAGAATTGACAGTATCCACGACTACCCTCAATTCTTCTTGAACATCAATAATGTCCAAGATCACATTATGACACACTACACGGACCAAGTCCGACTTCAGTACAGTCATATCAACCACATAAATTTTCCAAAGCCTCGTTCAAGTACTGTGAATAAGGCAGTTTCCTATCTTCACAGCTTCAATATAACAGTTCCCGAGTAATGGGCCTGAACACAATTGATCAGTTAATTCCATCACCGTAGACCCATTCGCGAAAACGTTTTCTATGGCAATCGTTCGCGTTCCACGAGCAAACTAACAGCTAATGTTATTCCGTCAATACCATAAATTTAATTTTAGTACAGGTGAGTCCCTAGACATATTAAAATGTAAATCACACGGCCGATTTAATTTCAGGCTTGGAGAAGCTTAATCGGGTGGTGCAGCGTGGGAGAGGTAGCGAAGTTGGTTATAAATGTTAGTTATACCAGGCGGAGACCAAAATCTTCAATCGCCCTTCATTCAAGCGCGTTTTCTTCAATAGCATCTTTTTTAACGACCTCTGTGCGCGGTGGACGAAGTTCCGCCTGCGATGCAGGAGTTACGGCTTCGAGTCCCGCATCGGGATAATGATTGTACGATCTGCAGATATTTGTTACGGGTGTTCTAGTCGTTTTCTATGTAATATAAAAATATATATATCTATGTAATGTATTGTATTAAGTATATCAGTCATCTAGTTACTCGTAACACAAGCTCTGCTTAATTTGGGGCTAGATGATGCTGTGTGGATTGTCCAGCATTTTTTAAAGACCTTTGTTCTCATAGCTGCTCTGCGTTCCTTTAGTTCGCAACGCAGAGGCTAGGCAACGCCTTGTATTATCTGCAGCTGACTACGCCGCGAGTTACCATCATTATTGTACTAAAATATCATCTGTTATATAAGATATCATCTGCTTCTATAAGATATCATCTGCTTACATCTTAATCAGCAGCCAGCAAGCTTGGCTCGGACACACGGGCCCGGGGCGAAGCGGTTAGCAGCAGAAAACAAATTGCATGAAACGCCTGACCCCGCAAGATGGGCTATCCACGTGCAGTTGGATTGACCGCGAGTTTATTTACGTGGCTATTAGGATGAGTTAGTGGTTAACCCGCGGTTGGGCTAACTTTACTCTGGGTCTTATGAATTTCATTTCATTTATTCCACCGTAGGTAAATGTTGTATTAACTTGATGTCGTTTAATCTACTTTATTATACACTAGCTACGCCCCGCGGTTTCACCCGCGTGGTGATAAATATTTTTGATAATATACAATATATCTTTATAAATTGTAGCCTATGTGTTATTCTGATGTATAAGCTATAGTATTGTAAAGTTTCATTAAAATCCATAAATTAGTTTTTACGTGAAAGAGTAACAAAAATCCATCCATCCATACTTACAAACTTTCGCGTTTATAATATTAGTAGGATATTACTTAATTAGAGGTAAAAAATAAATAATTAGTTATATAAATTAAAATAATTAAATACATGTCAAAAATGTACATCTTCCATCATGGCCTGTTGCAGCGTTGGATCGCGAGGAGTGGAAGGAGAAAATTGAGGCCTTTGCCCAGCAGTGGGACACCAATGGCTTAAAATAATAAATAATGTCAAAAAGGACCGAGTTTGAGATTAAATATGCAAGAGCCAATAATATGCAACTTATCGAAGCATTCACAGTATTTTGCACAATTTTAAGTAGGTCTCAAAACAGTCAACTTATGTAATGTGAATTTTGTGACGTGTCCTAAAGTCCTGTAAGGTCTATAGGAAATAAAGCACTTTGATATTCAGTGAGTATGTTGGTGCATAGTAAGTTAACAAGGTTTATTTCAGACCAATCCGTTCATTTCGTCTGTCAGTGTGACGTGATAAATATATGTACGTTAACTATAAGTAAACGTTACCTGTGTATATACCTTCCCACTGTTTGCAATAAGGGTGTGGACTAATAAAGATTCTTACCCTTACCTACATAAAACCGTTGTTGCTTACCTACCTGTAATAAATCTACCTAATTAAAGCACAGTCTATTGTTTTCATCAGGTGACGCAAGCCAGAAATAAGACAAATGACAAGCAAATCAAATTTATTTTCTTTATTTCTTTCATTTGAGAGTCTATTCAGGGAACGAGGAGTTTTTTTCAGCTTTGTATTAAGTTTGTGGTGTCGCAACAAACCCTATTGAGTTGGCCATGTCAACTATGCTTAGACGCTACGCACGAATGCTTAGGCTTAGACGCGGCGGCATAAAGTTGGTACTAAAAATCCCTCTTTACATTTTTTCTCGCTAATAAAGCGAGATAAACTCGAGTGAAATCTTTTAACCTTCCGCCGGTATTTCATATCGTAAATAACAACATTTAACAAAACATAAAGCCGTAAACAAAAATAAACCTTCAGCTTTAATACGTACCGATCCTATCCATCCAAAGGTTGCCTGGAAGAAATTTTTACGCTTTTAGCGATAAGGCCGCCGATTGTGCCACTAGATTTAGTTAGTATTAAGATCCTTTATTTTTATTATTTTCTTTGTATTTTGATGGTGCAATAAAGCTATATTGTATTGTATTGTATAAAGTACAAAATTTCAAATCTAGGGCCGAACTTTGAGTATACCCTATTTCGGCGCAGCGCCATGGAGGCAGCCTTATTTTTACTACCATCCTTTTGTATAACTTACCTCCATGTTAAACTGTTTTTGGTTTCTGTTTGTTTGTTAAAAACTGTTTTTTGTACCCGTGTCCAAATAAACTTTGTCCAAAAGTAAAATAATGTGTTATCTATTCTATTTCATTCAATCTTCAAATATTCTACTGTAACAAGATATACCTACTTATCTACAACTAGTGGACCTACCCAGCTTCGCACGGTTTTAGTACGGATCCCTAACTTTTTTGAAAATATAATATAGCCTATGTTCACCGGGGATAGTGTAGCTTCCCAACGGTGAAATAAATTTTCAAATTGGTTCTTTAATTCTTTATTCTTTCTTTAATTCTTTATTGTACACATAAAAAACTTAAAAATAACTTAATTAAAAAGATATGTACATAGGCGAGTTTAAACCTGAATTGGTCAGGTCATTGGTCCAGTAGTTTCGGAGCCTATTCATTACAAACAAACAAAAAAATCAAACCTTTCCTCTTTATAATATTAGTATATTATTATTATTATTATTTTAAGCCATTATTGTCCCACTGCTGGGCAAAGGCCTCCCTTTTCTCCTTCCACTCCTCGCGATCCAACGCTGCAACAGGCCACGATGGAAGATAATATTAGTATAGATTACGTATAAACTATTTAGCGTAGCGCAAATATGTGAACACTCAACTAGACTAGAAACGTTGTATTCTAAGCTCTAGTAGGATGGAATTACACCAAAGCGTAGTTCCGAGCGATATATCAACGATATTGACAATAGGTGCGCACGGCATAAAGCAGTTGAATTATTGCTTCAGAGGATATTGACCTGTGCCAGTGTATTGGCTTGCATGTGGTATTGAAGTACTCAAGAACATAAGTAAGAACCCCATGATACAAAATCATTTTATAAATTACTGGTTGTATGTACCTATATGTACTAATATTATAATGAGGAAAGATTCGATTTTTTGTTTGTTTGCATTGCATAGGCTCCGAAACAATAGGACCGATTTAAAAAAAACATCGTTGGGAAGTTACGCTATCCCCGGGTGACATAGGCTATAGATATTATATTTTCTAAAAAATTAAGGGTCCTTACTAAAACTCCGACAATGTAGCCAAAGGTGTAAAAAAAATACCTAAAAAATGCCTTCCTTCGACTTTGCAGAACACATCACGGAAGAACACAATAATTTTTCTTTTTTTTGAGGTTTTTTTAGGATACATTTTTTTTTTTACTAAACTGCGCAATAAATTTCTGAAATTTGCATTCCTTGGTTCGCACACTCACTCAAAACATGGTAATAATAAACTTTTAAGTACATAGTTAGAAACCCCGCCGCAGCCGGCTCTAAAATGTAAAAACCAGAGTACCTATCCACACAAGTTTTCACGCGGGCGAAGGCGCGGGGCGCAGCTAGTTATAAATAAGGAATTTACGTTCTGTCAAGTTTTGTGACTACATAAACGAGTATATTTCTGTACGATACAAATATTGGCATAAGTATTCATATTCATTTATTGCATAAATGTTTACATAATTTTAGCTTAGGTGTTATTAGCTTCGAAGTATGTATATGAGCGAGTAGCTCAGGGTACTTACGCTTCGATTGATTTTGTGTTCGCTTTTCTGCTATCACAATAGTGACCGGAGTGTCTAGTAGGACCGACCCCAAGAGGAATAGGACATAACGCCAGGTAATAAACAACATCAATACTGGCATAAGTAGGGAAAAAAGTGTGATTATATCGTCCCATGCGATTCACACGACATTCTTTGCGCTGCTTTGATTCATTGACAGCACTAAACCACTCAAGATAACGCTCTTGATAAGTGCATTATCTTGAAGTATTTAAAGTCGTGCGTCTGTGACATCATTAATCCTTCCGTTGTTGTTAATAAGGATAATTAGAGACCTAAGGTACCAATTTTTTCCGTACTTTTATTCTTTCTTTCACAATAATTAAAACTATATCCTTGCCAGTTTTTAAAGCTCACGTCAAGGAGTTTTTCCTGCCAAAAGAATGAATATTGGTACTTACTATTTATTTATTTATGTATTTAAGTAGTGTATTATTTAGTTTGGTATTTGTAATATTTATTATTTGTTTTTTAGTATTCTTGTTATGTTCTTATTTAGATAACCTGTGGTACACCCCCTGCGTTTTCTTAAATTCATATAATTCTTTCCATACAAAGGTTGCCTGGAAGAGATCGCTTCTAAGCGATAAGGCCGCCCATTGTACTTGTCGCATATAATGTATTTTTGTAATGATTTATTTGATTATGGTGTACAATAAAGAATTTTATATTGTATTGTATAATTATTACATACAAACATTATGCTAGAAAATTTATAACAATAGCTTTACCCTAAAGAGTTCTCTTCTACTCACGATCCATTAACGTCAAATATAGAACTAAATGTAATACGTAAATACTTCGTAGATCCATGTTGGTTTGAAAGCTAATTCGTTGGTTTCTGTACGTGTCGGCCGGCCGGAAGTAGGTGGCGTTGCGGCGCGTGGCGGCATCGACAACTTCCGGTCACGGACGTGTGCAGTTATAAAAGCGTTGCGTTACTATATCTATACATGTCTATATCGTTGGTTAGGTAATTTAGGTATATCGGATTATTTTTTGTATCGGTATTTAAGAAGCCGTTAATGCTTCCTGCTTTATGTATATTTGTGCTCTATTTTTATATATGTACGTTCTTATTAAATATTAATTATTTTATATATTATATAATTATCCTAAATAATTACGCCACCGTCAGCTTTAATACGTACCGATCCTATCCATCCAAAGGTTGCCTGGAAGAGATCGCTTTTAGCGATAAGGCCGCCGATTGTGCCACTAGATTTCGTTAGTATTAAGATCCTATTTTTATTATTTTCTTTATATTTGATGGTGCAATAAAGGTATATTGTATTGTAAGCCGATAAAAATAGCATAACATCATCAACCTATACATAATAGCCTATATAGCCCAACCTATAAAAGGACAAATTAATTGAATTATTATGAATGGAATACATGTTGTGTATTATTCATAAAATTATGTAAATAACTTTATAGAAATTGAATAAGAACCTTTTTATTGTACAACATGACTTGCCTTGTATAATTTCCGTGTTATAATGGTGAATAAATACAAATACATACATATATATGTATACTATCCTAATGAGCGCCCTGTGTTCACCTTGCCGCATCCAGCATCTGCCTGCTGTCTTTCGCAGTCGTCAACCCACCTGACCGGAAGGCGTTCTACACTACGTTAGCCGAGTCGCATTCTCCACTCAAGAACACGTTCACCCCAGCGGTAGCATTAAGTTACCTTAATTTTTGCGAAGGGTTTTAGAATGATTAACACCTTCAGAGCTCATGACGCATGATTTACTATCTGGTATACCTACAAGCGGGGGGCGCGGGAGCGTCCGTTCGGGTCGCACCGCAGTGAAACGTATAAAACGTAAGGTTTAGACTCACTTTAAGTCAACGAAGTCAGTAGGGTTGAATAAATTTGATTTTATATTGTAGTGGTTGCTGTGGCAAGGTCTGTCCAACCCTAAACAAAAAACTTATAACACATCACTGTTATAAGTATGCCTTTGGCATAACTTCTCTAGTTTTTTAACTTCTATGAACATGACATGTATCGTTCTATCTCTTGCATAAAGAATTAATAATAATTATGTTTTACGTGTGTATTGGCTCAGGTATTGGTCTGTATGTGCCGTAGCTTGCAGAGGCTTAAACCCGTTTTGATTCAATTATATTTTTTGATTCGCAAGTGATAGAGAATTGTTTTGGGATAAAATCGGCGCAGCCGCTCAATGAAAATGAAAAGTTTTTATTTCTTTAAGCTTACAAATAAGCACTTAGACACGTCATATTTTATAGTTCACTTCAATTTTTTGTCCACTAGTGGAAGAAGTGACAAGAAACCACTAGTATGTAGATAACTTATGTGTCTAGTACATTTGATTTGCTTAAATCAATCAAATATTGTGATCTAAATAAATTCGTAATCGGTAGATAACCATATTACAAATTAAAAAAAATAAAAAACAAGTAGGTATGTATCGAGTAAAATAATGTATAAAAGAAGTTTATTATTAGTTAATCATTATCTGCACTGTAATTATTTTGTTGATATGCTGTTTATTTTGATTTTGCGATTTGATTACAAATACCTGGAATATAGGTACTTAAAATGAAAGTTTTCCTTACGGAAAAAAACATGATTAGAAACGCACTCAATTTGTTTATCTCCCTGTTTATTTTTAATCTTATCCTTATCAAAAACAAATCAACATCTGTATAAAATAAAATCAGTAGCAAGTAAACAGTTGCGAAGTGCATTAAAATGAGTATAACAACGGGTGTTTTATTTCTTTTGTTTTCTGTAGCAAATGGCCAAAGCCCTATCATAAATGGCCATAATCCGGTTAAAAGTCAAAATTCCCAAAAAAGTGATCAAAGTCAAGGATGTGTGATAAACGACTTCGAAAACGGCTTAGAGGGATTCAACTATAACGCCCCGATTTGTGCACCCTTCCCAAAATGGATTATTGGGAATTTCTCGACAATTAGTATAGAAAGCCCGGATCCAGCCAGTGGATCGTTCATAACCACATTATCAGTGTTTAGTTGTATATCTTCAACACCATTTCTAGCCTCTGGAGGGAGTATTGAAGTCAATGTGTTTATGGATGGAAGATCATCCTCTGATATATTGCAAGCTCTTCTGATGAGGGTTTCTGAAGGTACAGACTTGACAGTAGCTTCGGCTATACTTTCACCAGCTTTGAATGCTAACGGATGGCATACCTTGAAGATGGTTGTACCAGATGTTTTTGGAGACTTTGATGCTTATGTAAGTGGAATATTACTTTATTTTTGCCAACTTTGTCCCACTTTATCTGATATCCCTTATTCGAATTTTCTCACAATTTTGTATTCTAAATTAAATAATTTTATCTAACCTTCTAGTACTAAAAATTAATGAGGATAGAACTATCGAAGAATTGTCAAATAAGTCATACTGTACCCCGTTTCAGATTGTACTTTTCGGGGCAAAATCAGAAGACTCCATACTATTAGTCGACTCTTTCAAATACGTTTCGAAGACCGTTGCCGAGAGTTCTTGCACCATTTATAACGCCCAAAATCAAACATCAAACACAAAATGTGTCACATACAACTTCCAGCATAACTTTGATTTAGATTTTAGTAGTGACAACTATTTATGCAACGGCTATTCTCCCTGGAGTTTGAATAACTATACTTCTACGAAAAGCCCTGATGGCAAAAGCACCTTGTTTATTTCACCTAGTGAAGCCTTCAGCTGTATATCGTCATCAGTTTTCCGGATGGAACCAAATGGTGTTATAGAAGCTACTGTGTTTATGGAGCCTAAATCTAGCTTGGATCATATAATACTGATAGCTCAGAAGGTGACGTCACAGGATGTGGATACAGTCGTCGGGTTTAGGATGTACTACCCTGTGGACAAAGCGTTTGTGGCAGGGTGGAACGTATTGTCCTTCCCTGTGGTGGACTTTAGCAGTTTTGATGGATATGTAAGTAAAGTTATCATTACCGACACTTAACTCGCAGAATCGATATTATATTTTTGTTTGTATAGATCATGTATCGCGATCATATAAAACATATACCCCTTATGTGAATTAACGAGACTGTGAAAGTATGTAAATTGGATGGCACAGTCCTTCAGTTTCGAGGCTTATTTATAACCAACTGAGGACCTATTGATAGACAAAGTCTTGACCTGAAACGGTGACATTATAAAGCCAAAAGATATCTATAAGATATGTATGAATCTCGGTCGCGAGAGTGGCGTTATGTGTGATCTACATTATGGATTGGAAAACCTCAAAGAGCTGCTTGGAATCCGCAAGCAGGATTATTTGGTAATTGCCCACACGTTAAAGACAGATTCTGATCGTCCTCTATGAAAACAAATGTCATCACATCATTATCTGCCTTTTTCCCACCTAGGCAGGTGGCAACTCTGTCTTTGAAATTTCCGCGATTAGAGCGCGATGGAACTCAAATAGTCAATAATTTTATTACTTTATTACTAGAATTCTTGGAGGACAGTGGAATCAATATAAGAACTTTAAAATTTTGAGAACAATGGGATTTGGGGCGCAGTGGAATACCAACTCATTACATAATAGAAACATGTAACAGATATTTTTCCCGACGTTTCGAAAGGTTTACACACTATCGTGGTCATGTCACCGATAAATACCTGTTATATGGTTACATAAATTATACTATTACAACTTTGTCGTTCAACTACTTATAAGGTCTGTAGGTATGTTATCGTTACAATTTTTTTTTTTACTTACAGTTGATTCTCCTCGGCAAAGCGTCAGAGGACTCAAAAGTGCTGGTGGACTCAATCCGCTACATTCCACCATCTCTATCTTCCATGGACGAATCTTGCTCTCTTTACTGAAAAGTAAAGAAGTAGATATCTACTTAGGTATTTAATAAAACACAATCAAAACAATAATGTTTTGATTGTGTTTTATATTTTGTGAGATTTACTCATTAAAATATTATAATGTATTTATTAATAAGGCCACTGAGGCCTTTGCCCAGCAGTGGGACGAAACAGGCTAAATAAAAAAATGTAGTTATTAGTTTAGACATAAATTTTAATTAAGGTATTACTTTTCAATGGCTCTGATGTTTTTAATTAAACATGTTAAAATTTAATCAAATTTTAATTTATTTTCCTAAACATTCACCTTAAACAATAAAGCAAGTTCCACAAGGGTACCTATGTGAAACTTATATTCGATCGTAGTGTATAGCCGGTAATGTTAAAAATCGAGGTGGGGCCTCATAGAAACACCTACCTTCAAACGCTGTAACCTGAGCTATAAATTCATACGGATTTCGGTACATGTCCCGTTAACCGTTCGCAGGCAATAACCTGTCACCCCACACCTGATTTACGTCTTGGGGAAGTGACTGCGAATAACGCACCTTTTGTTTTGTAAAGTTTGAGGGAACTACCCAGCTGTGGGCGCGAAAAGGTTAAAACTTCAGAATTAATAAAATATAGTTCTTTGTTCTTACAAAGCTATCACAAAGCTATGTGTTCTTCCTAACTGTCTAACTAACTAATAGCTCAGAAGGCTACCTACAAATTCATACTACTCACCAGAGGGAAAGACCCTAATTGTGCATTTATCCCCTTGCCCAACCAGGCTTTAGCCGAGCCGGTACAATTTCCTTTTCGGCTGTCCTGCAAAATCAGCTGTTGGGATGGCGCCTTCTTATACGCCTACATCAACCACCATAGCAACTCTATCCAAACTTTTGCATACTGATTTGGTCAAGGAGTTTCGCTAGCTCCGAAAGTTTTCCAAACTTTGTGAACCGGTTTGGACACAGTTGGCCTAGAATGCCGGCGGTTTGCATAACCTTCGCCAATAGAGAAACTCTGCCAAACTGCAGCATGTGTCGGCCATGGTTCAACTTCGATCTTATTAGGATTCCTGGACAGGTAAACCTAAATGTAGCTGGTTTGAGCATCCTAAATATAAGGTGCGTATAGCTAGAAGTTATTTGGATAGCCACGCACTTTCTCGGATTACAATAGCATTTCACGTTCGAATCAACGTGAAATGTTATAATAATGTAGACCATAGTATGAATAGCCCTACGCTAAAACTAATTCACATTAAGATGAAAAAATAATTATCAATGTATTGTAATAACTTTATGTAGCAAGTAACACAAGCTCTGCGAAGCTTGGGGCTACAAGATGCTCAAATATCAATTAACAAAATGCTTCATTTCCTTTACCGACTCTTGGACACGTCACAAATGAGGTATGTACATACATATATGTAGGTATATATGTAAAACTAGGAATTTAAGTGATTATTTTGATTTTTTGTTCATTTCAATCTTTTTAAGGTAAAATAAATAGTAATTAAAGAAGTGAACAAGAAACCTTTACCTTGTTAGGTTATTAGTGTTCGAGTTGTGTGAATTGTCCGGCCGGCATTATTTGTAATGTTGTTCATAGGCGAGATGTAAGTGCCTGAAAGTTATAAAGAAGCAATCACAAAACGATGGGATGACCAGAAGCGTAGTGAAATGTACGAGTATAGTACCCGTATCACCTACCATATCACTTGTACAGCGAGTTCTGCAATTCAACAGAGGTTGAATAAGTAATAAGATCGAATTGTATGAACTCGGTGCCTGCCCACACTTTTGTAGACACTAGCCTTTCTTTTGTTCAAGGCACCGAGATAAGTAAAAGTAGAGTACAGAGTAGATTTCACCCCTGAATGTCGCCTGTCCCAAACACTGCGGTACAAAGCCCGTCAACTCCTTTTGTCCGAATGTAAAAGGAGGATTGCCATAGAAGTGTCTTTCTATTACAGATTTATTATCAAACCGTCAATACCTTCGCAGCTACATCTTTTGTGGACGGATCAATTCCAATAGATTGGATTCATTCAAAGATAAAACGATATCTTTCTTAAGTGAAAAGGTTTGGTCCAACGTTTCAAGAACATACATAACCTTACTGTTTTAAGTAAGTACATAAATAGAAGATATGTATATTTCACAAGAGTCAACATAATACCAGCGCTGAGTAGGTATTTTTTATCTACCCAGCATTATGCTGAGTTGACACCTTTTTGACTCGACACCAAATAGTTTGCCAGGCAGGTTGCGGAGGCTATTGGTTGGGTACCTACTTTTTAATATACATTATTTTTGGTGATATTGTTTTGTATTTTTTAAGTAGATAACCGTTTCACCTCTATTGTTTTAGTAATAAGTTTGTGCCTAGTTTTGGCTTTCCTACCTATATGTTTTTAAAATGTACCTAATTGTGTCTTGTCAAACAAATTATTTCATTTCATTTTTTTTTCATTATATGCTATGGTTTCTGGAGAGATCTTCATAGTTCTTCGGTATCATCATTTTTTATCCATTTAACACCTTCCAACTTCTTTACCTTGATGTAGTTAACTTATTTATATGCCTCGTGAGTGTTTTCAACCGTTTTAGAGCTCCTACAGGATAAATAAAATGCACAAACCTATGCAAAGCCGTATCGTTTCAAACGGTACTTCGTCGACTACTGTCGATCGAACGATTTACGATCGACGATAACGGTTCTTTCACGAACACAACAAATGCACATCGTTAAACTAACAGACAACATTCGTTCTACACTGTATTAGATAAAATAGAGTGAGATAGAGCCTAGAGAATGTAAGGTACCTGCGGGTATTCAGGGCCACCTAAATTAAAAACGTAATATTTTAAAAAGCTAAGAATATATTATAAAACATTGTACGAGGAAATATACATATTTATTAAAGTAAATATATTTCCTCGTACAATGTTTTTAAGAGGTAATTCTTTGGTGTTTTTTTTTAAATTTACAATCTTTTTAAAAACCCTCTGTTTTCTCAGATTAAAATTCTATATTTTCCTTGTATTGATTGTAAACAAAAAGTTTGCTTTTTCCCTTAGACTTTCTACTACGACTATGAATTACCAAATGATTGCGCTTTTAATGTATGTATGTATATTTATTGTCAACAAAAACATGTCCATTGTGGACATATTAAATCAAATTTCTTTTTTTTATATTTATATTAAAATACCTAATACCCATAAAACAATCATAATCATCTTTAAACCGGTTATTCGTCAGCAAAAAAGCAAGTTAAAGTACTATATTTTATAGCAAATTCTGTAAACAATAGTCTATTTTACTGACAAGATGACGGATCCGAACGCAACGTGATTTCGGCTATTTGTCTTGCTTCCAAGTATTTTATAATGTGTGCGTGATTAGAGTGTAATAAAAAAGTTGAAGTCCATTTCTGAGTAGTGGCTCTTGTTTGCCGCCGGCCCTTATTACCCGCAGGTACCTTAGTACAAAGAAGCATTAAAGCTTTATATAAAATAAATATAGTACCTAAACAGTTTAAAAATAGCTTTCAAAGACACTTTAATACAAAGATTAAGCTTCGAGTATTTGATTTGCGTCTGGACGTTTTCTTGAAAGCCATTATTACGAGTAACATAATTATACACGAATTGACATAGACTGCCTACAGCACCCGAGCTCATAAATAGTTAGGCCAGACTTCACAAGACCTATTAACCCTGTTTAGGTTAAACGAGTCATTTTCGTACAATGATGCGATTTGATGTACCAGTCAATAACGCTGTCCTTCGGCATATCCGATAAATAAAGTTATCTAAACTTATTCCGTGAAAAGTTCCGTCCAATACCCTGTGGGTTCCTTCTGGTACAATATTTGTACTACTATTTATCCCGTATATTTATTTAGAAAGTTGTGACGTCTCCCTAAGGTGTCGTGGTTACCGATTCCAGCTGAAAGCGCACGACAAAATTCAAATATATAGCTGTTTCCCATTTCTTCACGTTTGAACATATATTTCTGAATTTATGGCGGTGAAATAAAATGCCGGGAATTCATGACTTCCAGGACCCAAAAGACTTGCTATGATGCTACATCATAATGTAACAAATCGAAACTTTGGATGGGTGTGACTGTTTTACTTTTACGTTTTACAAACATACTCAAGTGTGGTCGATAAAGATATGGGTGTTAGTTGTTAGAACGCTTCATCGTCGTAAATGTCATTGAGATAGTCTCCAAAATCCACTATAAATAACAACAAGCTCTTTTGAGTAGCATTCAAGGTAGGTCGGGAGGTAGGTACTTTGAGATGACAGTTCATTTCTTCACCTATATGAAAAAAAAATCTACGGTTCACTCGAGTGAAGGGATTTTTTATACGAACAAGCATTCCGAAACGCGTTTGGAGGTTGAGTAGAGGTTGAATCGTAGTTGAGGTAACGACTAAAGATTTCTTCAGGACTGGTGCAATCACCTACCTGTTATCTAATAGAATACCTACCTAATTACTTGATAATTGTTTCTTTAGCTATGATCTCATTCTTGAAACACGTGTTCATTGATATTTTATCAAACACTCACTCAAATGAATGCATACATTTTAAATTCTGCAATTTATCAAACAGTACGTACATATATGATCGAGGAAGATGGAAGGAGCTGGAGGAGGCTTTCACCGCTGAAAGCGGTATACTCGCATATGTATAGATATAGATAATGTGTAGTTTAGTATTTAAGTGTGAGTAATAAAAGCTGTTTTATTTATTTTATTTATTTATTTACGTACATATAGGAAAAATGGATTCTTCTTTTATATCGGAAGCCAGGAAACACTTCGGGCCGCTGAGCTATGTGAGCAGTAGTAATACCGAAAAGCCTGGTCTTGCTATTCCAGGTACTGTTTAGTTTTCATGATTACCCAGGTTTAACTTGAGAAGCTTTTCCAAAAGCGAGTTTACAACCCTGAATCCTGAATGACCTATCAAAATCTTCAAGACGTATAAAAACAGATGAATCTGATTCATAGCTCGGTTTCTACATTGACTTCTACATAGGGATTAGTTTTATCAATTCACCTCATCGATACAAATAACCGTATCTTATCAACGATAATTATTCAGATAATTATGCTTAGTATTTGAAAACTTTAATCAAACTATGTTTTCGAAGATGTAAGGTGTCTCGTGAGGAAACCGAGCTGTCTAGTTAATATAAGTTGATCTAGCGCCTGATCAAAATGGAAGTGCGCACGAGTTTACAGTGTTTACTATTTGTGTTGACCGTGGGCAGTGTCTGGACCGATGATTGCGTCAGATACACCTTTGGGGATGATTTCCAAGACCTCTTCGATAATTCGGAAGCCCGCTGTTTTGGCATGCCATCTTGGCAACAAGGGCATTACGCTTCGATCAATCTTGACGCTCTACATAATCGTGGAGAAACCTTCATATCGCCAGCTGGAACTGCTTTTAGCTGCGTATCTTCATTTAACTTCTACATGTCGGTTGACGGTTTCATAGAAGTAAATATATACGTTGATTCCGTTAACGCTAATGACAACCTTATTATACTGGCAAACCAAGTGATCCCAGGGGATAATGATGGCAATGTTGGAACCGTGTCTCTGATAGGTTCAACTCTCGAAACCGGATGGCATACAATAAAGATTCCATTGACCACTACCTTGGCAGAACAATTCACTGGATATGTAAGTAGCTTCCATAACTGTTTTAATCCATGCATAAGTACTAATAATATAAAAGCAAAAGTAATTAATGTCTGTCGCTTCAAGGCTTTTAACCTTTTCACGGCTAAGCGGATCTAATGAAATTTGCAGGTTGGTAGGTTTCCCGGGTCATGTGGAGTTGCAGGCAAATAAAACATTTTAATAATCTTGGTAGAGAAAAAAACAAATTGTATTAAGTAAGGATATTTAGATAGACAGATAGATAGATAACACTTACTTACACCACACAAAATAGAAAATAATACAGAGATACAAACTTAGAATAAAGGTATAAAGGGCGGCCTTATCGCTGAGAGCGATCTCTTCCAGGCAACATTGGGATGTACTGGACATGAACGAACAGTATAGACATTATATTAGACATTTCTTCTTGAATAAACTAAACTTGCGAAGTAGATAACCTATACTGGACAACTAAACTGGTAACCTGACCAGTACTTGATACTAAGGAAAACTTATTTAGTTAGACAGAATACCTACGGAATTTAGGAAAGATACAAAGTGTCTCGAATATTATGATACTTATCCTTACTCTAATTTTTCAGATAACTTTTATGGGAGAGGCGGGTCCAGGATCATTGTTTTTGGTGGATTCATTCCGTTACATTGGCCCTAATATCGACGAGGACTCTTGTATATTATATCAAGAAGATGATGAATCAACAGAACCAGAGCCGGAACCGGAGCCCGAGCCAGAACCAGAGCCGGAACCAGAGCCCGAGCCAGAGCCAGAGCCAGAGCCAGAGCCAGAGCCAGAGCCAGAGCCAGAGCCAGAGCCAGAGCCAGAGCCAGAGCCAGAGCCAGAGCCAGAGCCAGAGCCAGAGCCAGAGCCAGAGCCAGAGCCAGAGCCAGAGCCAGAGCCAGAGCCAGAGCCAGAGCCAGAGCCAGAGCCAGAGCCAGAGCCAGAGCCAGAGCCAGAGCCAGAGCCAGAGCCAGAGCCAGAGCCAGAGCCAGAGCCAGAGCCAGAGCCAGAGCCAGAGCCAGAGCCAGAGCCAGAGCCAGAGCCAGAGCCAGAGCCAGAGCCAGAGCCAGAGCCAGAGCCAGAGCCAGAGCCAGAGCCAGAGCCAGAGCCAGAGCCAGAGCCCGAGCCCGAGCCCGAGCCCGAGCCCGAGCCAGAGCCAGAGCCAGAGCCTGAACCGGAACCGGAGCCTGAGCCAGAACCTGAGCCTGAGCCGGAACCTGAACCAGAACCAGAGCCAGAGCCAGAGCCCGAGCCCGAGCCAGAGCCAGAGCCAGAGCCGGAACCTGAGCCAGAGCCAGAGCCTGAACCTGAACCAGAACCAGAGCCGGAACCGGAGCCGGAGCCTGAACCAGAGCCTGAACCGGAGCCAGAGCCGGAGCCGGAACCGGAACCGGAACCTGAACCAGAGCCAGAGCCCGAGCCAGAGCCAGAGCCAGAGCCAGAGCCGGAGCCAGAGCCAGAGCCAGAGCCAGAGCCAGAGCCGGAACCTGAACCAGAGCCGGAACCAGAACCCGAGCCAGAGCCAGAGCCCGAGCCAGAGCCAGAGCCGGAACCTGAGCCAGAGCCTGAACCGGAACCGGAGCCTGAGCCAGAACCTGAGCCTGAGCCAGAGCCTGAGCCCGAGCCCGAGCCAGAGCCCGAGCCAGAGCCAGAGCCAGAGCCTGAACCGGAACCGGAGCCTGAGCCAGAACCTGAGCCTGAGCCGGAACCTGAACCAGAACCAGAACCAGAGCCAGAGCCAGAGCCCGAGCCCGAGCCAGAGCCAGAGCCAGAGCCAGAGCCGGAACCTGAGCCAGAGCCAGAGCCTGAACCTGAACCAGAACCAGAGCCGGAACCGGAGCCGGAGCCTGAACCAGAGCCTGAACCGGAGCCAGAGCCGGAGCCGGAACCGGAACCTGAACCAGAGCCAGAGCCCGAGCCAGAGCCAGAGCCAGAGCCAGAGCCGGAGCCGGAGCCGGAGCCAGAGCCAGAGCCAGAGCCAGAGCCAGAGCCGGAACCTGAACCAGAGCCGGAACCAGAACCCGAGCCAGAGCCAGAGCCCGAGCCAGAGCCAGAGCCGGAACCTGAGCCAGAGCCTGAACCGGAACCGGAGCCTGAGCCAGAACCTGAGCCTGAGCCAGAGCCTGAGCCAGAGCCCGAGCCAGAGCCTGAACCAGAGCCCGAGCCAGAGCCAGAGCCGGAACCTGAACCAGAGCCGGAACCTGAGCCAGAGCCTGAACCAGAACCAGAGCCGGAACCGGAGCCTGAGCCAGAACCTGAGCCTGAGCCTGAGCCAGAGCCCGAGCCAGAGCCTGAACCAGAGCCAGAGCCAGAGCCAGAGCCAGAGCCAGAGCCGGAGCCGGAGCCAGAGCCAGAGCCAGAGCCAGAGCCAGAGCCCGAGCCAGAGCCAGAGCCGGAACCTGAACCAGAGCCGGAACCAGAACCCGAGCCAGAACCTGAGCCTGAGCCTGAGCCAGAGCCAGAGCCGGAACCTGAGCCAGAGCCAGAGCCTGAACCTGAACCAGAACCAGAGCCGGAACCGGAGCCGGAGCCTGAACCAGAGCCTGAACCGGAGCCAGAGCCGGAGCCGGAACCGGAACCGGAACCTGAACCAGAGCCAGAGCCCGAGCCAGAGCCAGAGCCAGAGCCAGAGCCGGAGCCAGAGCCAGAGCCAGAGCCAGAGCCAGAGCCGGAACCTGAACCAGAGCCGGAACCAGAACCCGAGCCAGAGCCAGAGCCCGAGCCAGAGCCAGAGCCGGAACCTGAGCCAGAGCCTGAACCGGAACCGGAGCCTGAGCCAGAACCTGAGCCTGAGCCAGAGCCTGAGCCCGAGCCCGAGCCAGAGCCCGAGCCAGAGCCAGAGCCAGAGCCTGAACCGGAACCGGAGCCTGAGCCAGAACCTGAGCCTGAGCCGGAACCTGAACCAGAACCAGAACCAGAGCCAGAGCCAGAGCCCGAGCCCGAGCCAGAGCCAGAGCCAGAGCCAGAGCCGGAACCTGAGCCAGAGCCAGAGCCTGAACCTGAACCAGAACCAGAGCCGGAACCGGAGCCGGAGCCTGAACCAGAGCCTGAACCGGAGCCAGAGCCGGAGCCGGAACCGGAACCTGAACCAGAGCCAGAGCCCGAGCCAGAGCCAGAGCCAGAGCCAGAGCCGGAGCCGGAGCCGGAGCCAGAGCCAGAGCCAGAGCCAGAGCCAGAGCCGGAACCTGAACCAGAGCCGGAACCAGAACCCGAGCCAGAGCCAGAGCCCGAGCCAGAGCCAGAGCCGGAACCTGAGCCAGAGCCTGAACCGGAACCGGAGCCTGAGCCAGAACCTGATCCTGAGCCAGAGCCTGAGCCAGAGCCCGAGCCAGAGCCTGAACCAGAGCCCGAGCCAGAGCCAGAGCCGGAACCTGAACCAGAGCCGGAACCTGAGCCAGAGCCTGAACCAGAACCAGAGCCGGAACCGGAGCCTGAGCCAGAACCTGAGCCTGAGCCTGAGCCAGAGCCCGAGCCAGAGCCTGAACCAGAGCCAGAGCCAGAGCCAGAGCCAGAGCCAGAGCCGGAGCCGGAGCCAGAGCCAGAGCCAGAGCCAGAGCCAGAGCCCGAGCCAGAGCCAGAGCCGGAACCTGAACCAGAGCCGGAACCAGAACCCGAGCCAGAACCTGAGCCTGAGCCTGAGCCAGAACCCGAGCCAGAGCCAGAACCCGAGCCAGAGCCAGAACCCGAGCCAGAGCCAGAGCCGGAACCTGAGCCAGAGCCTGAACCGGAACCAGAGCCGGAACCAGAGCCTGAGCCAGAACCTGAGCCTGAGCCTGAGCCAGAGCCTGAGCCAGAACCCGAGCCAGAGCCTGAACCAGAGCCAGAGCCGGGACCAGAGCCAGAGCCAGAACCGGAGCCTGAACCAGAGCCTGAGCCTGAACCGGAACCGGAACCGGAACCGGAACCGGAACCGGAACCGGAGCCAGAGCCAGAGCCTGAACCGGAGCCTGAACCAGAACCGGAACCAGAGCCAGGGCCAGAACCACCAACTCAACCAGAAACGTCACCCGATGCAGAATCATCAAGCATTTTTTGGAATCCTTTCACTATCGCAATAGCTGCTATACTAAGTTTCTTTTTCATCCTTCTAGTGGCTGCAATATCCTACTACATAGGATGGTATAAAGCGAAAGGAGATGAACAAGAACTCATTGATGTTGACCCAGAAGCTTTGCCAATGCCAAAACATATCTTACCACGAGTGAATAGGGTTTACTCTGATGTTAATTACAATCCCTATAGCAGACACCCTTAGCCGTAAAGGTAGTTATAATTTGTGATAACTTTCACAGCTTTGGTTTTACACTATGTGTATGAAACAATCAGGGTGATATATGAAGGTAAAAAGTGATAGGTAAAAGACTAGAGTATTCTACGAGTACCGAGTTACCTAGATAACGAGTGAATGAGGTAATAATTGTCTACAAGAATCGTATCACACAAGAAAAACAATAATGTGCCGTCTATAAATTATAATTAAATATTTTAATTTAATACTCATGCCTAAATAGAAGCTAATTCAAGGTGGTACGTCACGCGCTTTATTGAAAATAGGGCACAGAATAATTGTAAATAAAACATGTGTTTTGTAGTTCTAAGAGGAAGTTTTCCGATAATTTTAAGCTATTCTATACTAATATTATAAAGAGGAAAGGTTTTATTTTTTGTTTGTTTGTAATAAATAGGCTCCGAAACTACTGGTCCGATTTGAAAAATTCTTTCACCGTTGGGAAGCTATACTATCCCCGGTGATCATAGGCTATTATTATGTTTTCAAAAAAGTTAGGGATCCGTACTAAGCCCGTGCGAAGCCGGGAAGGTCCGCTAGTTACATTATAAAATTCTATAGTTGTATCAACAGTAAGTCGTTTAGCAGTCTTTTTTTTTAACATTAAATTGTTTTTTTTTTAATAATCCTCTCATTTGTTCTTAAACTGTCAAACGACAATTGAGTTAGTATATGTTTGTATTAGCAGGGGTTAACTCACAGCAACAACATGATCGCAAAACTACATAATATTATTATTTATATATCAATAAATATTATATATATATATATATATACCTATATATAAATATATATATAAAGCTAAATTATCATATATTGCTAAATCACGAGTACAACTAAGAAATAACAACAAACCGGGTTTTTATTAACGCTGCGGGACTAAGATTATAAGTAAAACTTTTGAAACATTCATGGTAATTAACACCAAAGTCATTTAAAACGTGATATTTATCAAATCATGGTAAATATCCCGTTTAAAATGACTTAATATCATGAGTCCCATTGTGGCCGAAATTGGGCAGGCAGGACGAAATAAAAAATACTGGCTGCGCCCCGCGGTTTCGCCCCCGTGGAAATCTATGTGTCAAATGGATGTGTGTCTTTGTCCGTCTCCTGCTTTTAAGCTTCCTCCCCACCAATTTTTAGCCAAATTGGTTCAGTTGTTCTTGAATTATAAATAGTGTAACTAACGACTTTCTTTTATATACATATATAGATTATAATAACAAACAGGGTATTTAAATCAAGCTAAGCTGTAGAATTAGGCTTCAAATCTTTTGTAAGTAGTTTATGAAAGAGACCGACAAACCTGAATTCAGTAGTAGCGTACACCTCGTTAATGGATTTGAAGATTAACTTACATGCAATAATTATTATCAATTTAACGAAGTATTTAATCTCACCAAGGAAACATGATAACACAGCTAGGTATTTGTTTTGTGATAAGGTTTCTTTAAGGATTTTTTTATATTGTGGTGGACCCCTCGCTCTCGGGGATTTACATGCAATAATTATTATCAATTTAACGAAGTATTTAATCTCACCAAGGAAACATGATAACACCGAATAAAAAGGCTAGGTTTTTGTGTTGTGATAAGGTTGTTTTTAAGTTTTCTGAAGCTGAGCGGAGACCAGAGATGTGTGAATAATTTTGTATGCGATGCAACAAAGGAAGATCGAGGCGGATGGGAGCTGTGGCTCCCAAGCTGGCGATGTCACGCAGCGGAGACGAGATGACGAGCGGAGATGTGAGCTGTGCCTCGCCGAGACGAACGGAAATGTGAGCTGTGCCTGGCCAGTGCATCAATCTCAACAAACAACTGATACTCGCAGCACGCAGCTAATCCGCTCTAACCAGCACACATCCCCGCTCCAGTCCAGCCAGTATCTTTGCACAGCTTCGGTGGACACCCTATCTGAAAAACGTCTCTTCTCGTCTCCGCTACAGACATCACCGCACGTTTTTGGCGACTTAGGTCTATCAGGAATAACGACTAGGTATAAAAATGACTAGAACGACATCTACGCTCTGGACTAAGCGTAAGCATTTCCTGTGAGCAAAATGGATTTTGGTTATTAGTCGAACATTATATTATTCAAACCTTGTTTAAAAGAATAAAAATTTAAGAAAAAAGATAATACTAGCTTTTATGCTAGATGGGGCTTTTATTTGTGCTAAATCAATAGTAAACAAACGAAACATATCACCATAAAAAACCAGGTCCCTGGTTCTAGGGTCATAAGCCAACTTATCAAAAAGAAACGTAATAAAATTCCTCAAAACATTGGTGACCATTCAGTTATGGTTGAATGAGTCACCGACTTGCGCTATAAATGTAATACCTACTCGTTGTTCATTATCTAATCTGTTGGGCAGTCGTGGGTGTAAGGCCGAGGTCCGTTGGCGGTTTTTTAGTTGGCAATATTCTTTGGGCATTTGTATATTCCCTATTATTTGTTAAAGTAACAAGGTGATGCAGGCAAGCATGATATAACAAAGCCTAGATACTTCAAAAGCAAGAAGAACGTGTTCTATTGTTATCGGCATCAACATCTATCGGTCTATGTATCTCACGTATATATTACTAGTTTCTGCCCGCGGCTTCGCACGCGTTGTTTCTATGGAAACTTTTTAAGGTTATTTCTATCCTATTGGAATTAATTCATAGGATAAAAAGGAACCTATGTCTTATTCCGGGCCTAGAACTACCTGTATGAAAAATCAGCCCGATCTATTGAGTAGTTTTTGCGTGAAAGAATAACAAACATCCATACATACAAACTTTCGTGTTTATTAGTAGGATAGCTCTGAGTTCTCTAGTAATTGATCAGTTAAAAAGGTTTTTAAATGTGTGTCACTAACTACTTTAAACCAAGCTTTCTTCACAGCGCAAATAAAATCAAGTTTTTTGATTGTTATAAAACGGTAGAAACCCAAATATCGACAGCGATTTGTTCGAGGTCATGTAGACCTCTTGAAGCGAGCATGATTCATATTTACAAATCGTTAAGTAATTTAATTCCGTATATGATTAATAACGCGAAAAACCCAACCAGTGCTCTTGACACGAATATCAGCAAAGGTAAAGCTAATCTTATTATGATCAACCAAGGCTGGCCGTAGGAATTATACTAAAATGACGTCACTCACGCGTGTGACATCTCAAAAGAATTGCGAAGGGTCGTGGGCAACAATCTGAAATGTACCTACTTATGAGGCGAATGGCACAGAAGAAGAGAGGCCTATCTTATGACTCTGAGTGGCCGAAAAGTGGCCTACTGAAAATATTGATCGTTCAACTTTAAATTTTGTAATTAGGAAATGCTGAGGCTCGTTGGCACCAATCTCTGTGGCATCGCAAGCACAAATACATGCGGTTGGACGGATCCAGCAAAATCTCCGCGCGTCGAGACATGGTCGCCGATTTCCAGGTAATCTACTGCTGCTGTTCCTCTTTTATACTAGACACAAGCTTCAAATTATATAACTACTAGCTGCGCCCCGCGGTTTCACCCGCTTGATGATAGATATATTGGATAATATACAGTATATCTTTATGAATTAAGCCTATGTGTTATTCTGATTTATATGCTATATTAATGTAGAAGTTTCATTAAAATCCATTCAGAATTCCACCGAATAACTTAGGTATATCTATGCAATTGAGTGAGCTAGCAATTTGATATTTAAACTTGGTTTACATCAAATTTAACAACAAATAAGCGATAGCAGTGGTGCACCTTGTAAACACAGTTTATTTATTCATTCAAAAAAAGCTTTTACTTTAAATAATGTCTTAGCTATAATTAAGCACCATTAAAATATTATGTACAAAGGTCGCATGAAAGTGATATCATCTCATTTCCGCACAAATTTTACGAGACTAATTTGCTCGTGACAGATAAATTGTTTTTAGGGAAAACAGTCGTTTATATTTTTAATATGATGACCCCAAGTTTGACCTTTTTATTGCTGTCCAATTATTATTCTAAGACATGTTGAAGACGTTATAAACGATAGTGAGATATGAAAATATAGTGTTTTTCGTTACTACGAAGTAAATCTAGACTATGTTTTGTTAAGTTGTGGTGTGTTAACCCCCTTATTCTTTTTAAGATTCTAAAGGAGAAAAAGAACCTCTCTAAGATCACTTTGATATCCATCTTCTTCTTTGTCGTTGTCTTCATTGCTGAAGGTCGTGCCCGACCTGGAAAGCTTTCACGGTGACGCTGATGAACCGCTTCCACACCACTGTCTTTGGCCTGTCTCAGGGTTATCCATCTATCCGACTACATATGTCAGGTTCGTGTTTATTTACTTTTGTCTGTGTCATTTGTGTTTATGTTTTTCTATACTCTATTTACCTAGTTAGGTTACTTTGGTATCCAATTAACTAGTTGGCCTACCGATTGTCATCCCTGTTCTGTTCTGTATAGGTACAGGTGTACTGCAAATAAACTATGTTTATCTACCTATCTATCAAAAATGAATATCATAGCAGCAGCGGTTGTAAGCCAACATTGAAGAACAATGAGGATTACGTACAAAGAAATTATCTGCCAAGTTTTTTGCTTTAGTTATCAGAGTGAGGCGCTTCACTGCACCTAAATGTACCTTTTGTCTACGGAGATACTCTGGCAGGGAAGCTAGGGATGTGAATATATTATAAAAAAAAATATAATAAAAGATGTGAAAAAAAAATATGATTAAAAATGTGTATGTAATCTTTAGTTTTGGCTTGAAAAGTATCTATGTTTGCCGATGAATATACAAAAATTAAGGAACATGATATTAAGCACATACATACTTTGTCCAACCTTGCCCAATGCGTTGGTTTAACTTGACATAATTAAACACTTTCGTATGCGAGACTTCTATCTAAAGCTACTATACAGGGTGCCACGAAACATGACGTGTAATAAACCGGAAGGGGATGATTCTGGACTCCGAGGAGATCCACTTGTGATTTTTATTTCTATTCGTTTTTTTGACGATTTTTTTTTCTCGTATTTGTGTATACCTAGATATATTATCATTTGTATTTATTTAATTTTCGGAAAACTTACGGCTAAACATAAAACAAGAAAGATAAAGTATGATACTGAAACACACTAAACAATATTGTATGCCTTCATAAAAGCAATATTTATCATTATCATCATCATCATCATCATCAGCCTATAGCAGTCCACAGCTGGACATAGGCCTCCCCCAATGAGCGCCATAGCGCCCTGTCTTCAGCTTGCCGCATCCAGCATCTACTTGCAGTATTTCGCAGGTCGTCATCCCACCTGTTCGGAGGGCGTCCTGCACTACGTTTACCGAGTCGTGGTCTCCACTCAAGAACACGTTTGCCCAAGCGGCCGTCGGTTCTTCGCGAGATATGGCCGGCCCACTGCCACTTCAGCTTGCTAATTCTTTGAGCTATGTCGATAACCTTGGTTCTCTGTCGGATGTATTCATTACGAATTCTATCCTTTAGAGAAACTCCGAGCATAGCTCTTTCCATAGCTCGCTGAGCGACTATTATTGAGCTGACGATATTTATATACCTACCTAATATTTGACCGGCTATGCTTATTACTTCCGTCTAATATATGCGGCTAATAAGAGCTTCAATTAAAAAAAAACCTCGCCAAAACTCGCCTCGCGAAAATTATTCACCGTTTGCCTGATTAAATAAATGAGAAGAAGCGTAAAAGTCGGTAGTTACGAACATCACTAAACGAGTTTAGCCGACAAAAATCACGGGAGCAAACGAACAATGGCGGGAGCCTGCATTCTCGACGGAGAACTAATTAAGTGGAGTCTATTCAGGTAATACCTCATTTTCAGGATAGAATGGATTCGTTGTCGTTCTACTGCTTATGCGGCCGAGTGGAATAGGGTAGGCATGCCTCGTGTGCCTCGCGTGTTTATAATCATTGTGTCATTATAATGTATATATTGTATACCTTTACTAACATACGAGTCATCATCATCATCAGCCTATGATAGTCCACTGTTGGACATAGGCCTCCCCCAATGAGCGCCATAGCGCCCTGTCTTCAGCTTGACGCATCCAGCATCTACCTGCAGTCTTTCGCAAGCCCAATTCGGCTAACCAATCGTTTTACTAAGACAATGGTATCGTCTCAGAAAGAAACTCTAGATGGTGCGTGCGGTGCTATTTGCACGGGGAGTTTGATAGTATGGCACAACTATAAAAATGCGTCCCTCCATCTGTAGTTTCTTTCATCAAAGGCAAATAACCATGTATTAAACACATAAGAGATATGAACATACTAGTGGTTTCTTTTTCACTTCTTCTACTAGTGGACAAAAAATTTTAGTGAACGGTAAAATAATCTTATTTGATAATAATTTATAGTTTAAAGTATGACTTGTATGTATAAGTGTTTTTTTGTAAGCAGAAAAAATATAATTTTATTTTGATTTTTTTTTTAAATTTTGAAACATTGTCATCGAAGGCATCGTCTCAAAATGAAATATTTTGGCATTTTACGCCAAAATGTGTCATCTTGAGATGATGCCATTGTGCAGAAGCGATTAGGGACCTGGAACACTGTAAGATAAGCGAACAGCGGATTTTTTTTTTGTAGTAAACGTACATAACCGGCACATAATTTTACTGTTGACTTTATCTGAAGCATAGCTGCCCCTGATCATCTTTTGCGTATATTTGCCGCAAAGTTCAAAGTAGACTTATTCTAATTTAAATAAATAAATAAATAATGCTGGACAATTCACACAACATTATCTAGCCCCATGGTAAGCAGAGCTTGTGTTATGGGTACTAGATAACTGATATTCATTATACAATATATTAAATAGATAGATATATTTTTTTTTTATTATACATAGAAAACGACCAGAACACCCGGAACAAATATCTGCAGATCGTACACACAATTGTTCCGAGGCGGGAATCGAACCCGCAACCTCCTGCGTCGCAGGCGGACTTTCGCCCACCGCGCCACATCGGTCGTCAAATTTAATACATTAGTATCAGTATTGTATAGATTCAGTACGTATGACGCACTTTACCATGTAAAAGATATAACATAAAGCGTCCCCCGCTATACGTTTACATCTTTTACATGTGAGGCTCGGGAGTAATTGTGCTAAATGTTATCAAACGAGAAGCTGGTCTTGTAAAAAATAATCGATATCCTTTTTTCTATAGGCTTACAAATTAAGCACTAAGATTTATTCGCCTCGACTTTCTTCGCCTTTACTAAAATAAATACTTGAAACATTAAATAAATTAGTCCTACAAACAAGGGCGGATCCAGCTTTGGGGCCAGGGGGGGGGTCACATAGTCGTGGTCAAGTCACAAGAAATTATAATTTAATTTTTATAATCATACATAAAAGTAAAACGTAGGTATTTTAGTAATGTATGTATAGTCTGGCAAAAACGGAACAGCGAACAAAGCGAACCCTGAAAATATAGGATGTAAGGACTTGGTATTGATAGATAATGGGTAGATTAAGCGGCGGGCGAGCCGCGTTAATTTTGGACTTTGGTGAGGTCGGTTTAGCAAGAACGACGAGGAAGCTACAACGGCGGAGAAACGACGGAAATAAACGCAGCATTTTAGAGATTTTTTAGGCGACACAAAATAAATATATAACGGGAGTGGAACGAGCCGCCGAAATTTTTGTTACTTTTCTCAAACTAGTTAAGAAGAGTATGAAAAAATAAATAAAATGGAGCGGGAGCCCTGAAAATGAAACAGTATTTTTGCAAGTTTTCGTGTCTGGCAAAATTATCTTAATGTGAGCACTTGACTACACAAGAAAAAGAAGACATTGTCGGCGAGCGGAGCGAGCCGCGAAAATTTTGTGGTTTTCGTTACAATTTTGTGTTATTTTTTAAAGTTTTTCGCTTTTTTCTTTAGCCAGAAGGAACAATTGTTATTGGTTTGTGGAACTTTTTGGTAGATTTTTGCGTAATTTTTTAAAGTGGGGTTGGCTTTTTTCTACGGCCAGAAGGAACAATTGCTATTAGCTTGTGGAACTTATCACGAAAAACGACGGAGATAAGCGCAGCATTTCGAGATTTTTTTGGCGATACAAAAGAAATGTCATTATACAAAAGATGATATAACGATATAACGGCGAGCGGAGCGAGCCGCCGAAATTTTTGTTACTTTTCTCAAACTAGTACTCTTCTTGTACGAAAAAATTAATATAAAGGAGCGGAGCAAGAGCTGAAAATGCAAGACTATTTTTGCAAGTTTTCGTGTTATCATATAATTATCTTAAAGTGAGCACTTGTCTACCCAAGACACAGAATAAATTGACGAACAAATTTTTTGTGGTTTTCGTTAGAATTTTGTGTTATTTTTTAAAGTTTTTCGCTTTTTTCTATAGCCAGAAGGAACAATTGTTATTGGTTTGTGGAACTAATCGCGAAAAAAATGTTGTCTCCTTAGATTTTTATGTGCCCTCAAAGGGCACAAAAAATCTGATTTTACGCTATTTGCTGTCGTAATTGAGTTGATAAAAAAGGACTGTAGCAAAATAGGTGCCGTTGCTTTTGCAGAACTGATACGCAACATAACAAAACGCCCAAAACACGAGTAATATCGGCGAGCGGAGCGAGCCCCGATTTTTTCTTACCGCAGTGTATACGCAGTTAACCATATTACCGTTAAGTTGCATGTTAGGTATAATAGAGTCTAAAATTAAAATTTATTTAAGGTTTCGGGCATTTTCTAGTGATTTTTTATACCTAAACTAAGATTAGGGGGGTAATGACCCCCACGACCACCCCCTGGGACCGCGCATGGGTCCAGGGTTACCAACCCTAAAAAATATTTACCCCTAAACATAAGTCAGTGTCACACGAAATGTGACATCAGATGAAAGGAGGCGGTGGCGCGGTAAAATTCAAATTTTCGATGCGTTCGTTCCCGAATAATGCGTTTGCCATCATACAAAATATTAATTTATAATAAATTGATTAAATATTGAAGGTTTACATAAAATCTATATTGTGTGTATCACAAATAGGTCGAAAAAATATCCTATTTTTTTTGTCACAATATAGATTTTATGTATACCTTCAATATTTAATCAATTTATTATACATTACCTATGTTTAACAATTTAAAATAGTGGTCCACGGTGGACCCAGCCCAGGGGGGGGTCATGACCCCCATGACCCACCTCCTGGATCCGCCCTTGCCTACAAAGGGCCACAAAACAGATGAGCTAAATAAATAAATAAATAATGCTGGACAATCCACACAGCATTATCTAGCCCCATGGTAAGCAAAGCTTGTGTTATGGGTACTAGATAACTGATATACATAATACAATACATTACATACATAGATATATTTTATTATACATAGAAAACGACCAGAACACCCGGAACAAATATCTGCAGATCGTACACACATTTGTTTCGAGGCGGGAATCGAACCCGCAACCGCTTGCGTCGCAGGCGGACCTTCGCCCACCGCGCCACATCGGTCGTCAAGATTCGTTATTTTAAGCATGGATATTACGTGAGCCTAATAAGACAACATGGAGATCTGTCTACATAATTGGACATTCTGGGAAAATTACGAGAAATAAAGTATTTCAAATATTCTTTCTAATAAGATTTCTTTATATCAAATATTATATTAAGTTATGCGTAGGACAATAACTAAATCTCGTCAATTAAACTTTCATTCATATTATAAAGAAGAGGTAAAGTTTGTTTGTTTCATGAGTTGGGGATAGTAATTTCTCTGGACCTAGTGGTCCAATTTTGAGAATTATTTCACTTATACAATGCTACATTATCATCAAAACATCCAAACTAGCATTTATAATGTTGGCTTCTGGTCGCGTTACCTGGATAATATAACATATGCCACTCAAGGATAATGTTGAATTATCCTAGATGCTTGGATGTATGGATATTTATTATGTACCTCTTCACGCCTTTTGGCCAACTACTACTGAAGGGTTTGGGCTGAAATTTTTCATACGGGTAGGTCGAAGCCTCGAATAAAACATAGGCTACTTTATATCCCATAAATCAGTTCCAATGGCATAGAAAAAAACCTTAAGGGTCCGGCGACCCTCGCTTGCAAAAATCGCTCCGAATATCGCTGTCCCTGTTTAACCCTTGCGCCGCGCCACATGCGTGCGCGATAGCAATATTAGCCGTTCAAAATTTGGTTTGTTCCGTAATACCAAAAATTATGACTGAAAACTTTTTGTATTCTTCACAAAGTATTGCTATTCTGTAACTAGACAATATAAGCTATGTTCCTTAATAAATAAAACGTAAGATATTGATGTTTTTAATACGAAACAAAGAGCAAGAAAACATGTCCATTTTCGCATAAAAATGTGCAAAATGAGATTGGCTTTCATTTCATTTAGATAAGTATTTTGAAAAAAAAACTATTTGGGAACCTAGATAAATACTATTTTAATACAAATAATGCAATATTATAGTGGAAATATGCTTGAATTAGAAATAATTTTGGCATTACGTTTGTATGAAGAATTCGTCCCTCCGGACGCCCCTCAAGTGATTTCCATAGAAACAACGCGTGCGAAGCCACGGGCAGAAACTAGTAGGCTGTAATTCATCCAGCTACCACGGCAGAAACTAGTGATGATCCATGATAGCGAAGACATAAATGACTCTTGGAAACGTTAAAATATGAGTGACCATTTCCTATACCCCAAGATTGTATAAGCTTTGATATCTATCAAAGCATCAGACTTCGGACGAAATAACACAATCATTATGATGACTAAGCCATTGATTTAATATTGTTACAAATAGGGAGAACTATAATAATAACGGACCATTGTAGACCTTACGCGACAAGGCTAATCGTCCGCGCAACGGTTGAATATGTAATTTGTTTTGTTCTATAAATATTATTGACTATTGGGAATTTGAATACTAAGCATAGATGCCTATTGTGCATAATTATGTATATTAGTACGAATATAGATACATATCTACGCTGATATTTGTCGTACGAACAGCTCCATCAATAGTTTCCTCTAACTAGGTTCCATGTAATCGTAAATACATTTAGTTTTGTTTTCTAATAGAATGTCCTATTTTAGAATAGAAATATTCTATAACCAAACTTATTATTATCTTTATTTTAGCGAAATATTCTTATGATGGTAAATATTTCTGATACAATTTAAATGAATTAAATAACGAATCAAACACACTAATATTATAAATGCGAAAGTTTACATGGATGGTTCTTCACGCCCTAAAGACTCAACCGATCGGATGGAAATCGGCGAGCTATATACATTTATGGCGGAAATGGCATTAATGTAGCTCTATGGCTGAAAAATTACAATCATAGTCTTTCTATTCCATAAAACAGTTCACATGGGATATAAATAACCTTTAGACGTTAACATATGTATATACAACGCGTGAGAAGCCTCGGGCAGAAACTAATAATATATAATGTGGGTGTTCTGGTCGTTTTCTATATATAATAAAAAAAATATCTATCTATGTAATGTATTGTATTATATATATCAATTATCTAGTACCCATAACACAAGCTCTGCTTACCATGGGGCTAGATAATGCTGTGTGAATTGTCCAGCATTATTTTTTTTAATTTAAAATAACTGAACGGACTATTTAATTATAATAAAGGCTTAACTAACAGTTCACGCATTATCTGTCTCAGACAAACACACACTAACTGATACCAATTTAAGTTACATACAGGACCAGGCTGTATAAAAATCCTATAAAACTGTGTTGCCATCGCTTGGAAAGTCACAGAAACTAAGGAAAAACCCACACCAATAAATGACAACATGGGTCAAGTCTTTCGTATTCCGTGGCGTGACCTAAGCCGCAACTTAGAGATTTTACTACGACTTTTACGTAGGTATACGAGACCTTAAACAATCTTGTACGACATTACGTCCTTGTTCTTCGGGTATTTCTGCTTTATATGTTTATTAAGGTCTATTTTACCACCTTGGCGTAAAGTCGAGTAGACTGTCTCTTCGTTATGCAGTAGGTAACAAAGGGACAAATTAATCCGTTTGATTTTATACGGATCGATCTTAAATGAAATATTTATTGAAAATTAAATATACAATAACAATTAACTTTATGTTAAGCTAAAGTATGGTGGAGGTGTAGTTTATCGTCATTTAAAATAAGTACAAATTACATAAGTTCATGTAATTTGTACTTTTAATTAGGCATGTAGAGATCAGGATAGGTATTTCTTTGAGTGAGTGCAGAATTTTGCAATCGATTCAATTTAATTTTGAATTGAAATTGAATCGATTGTAAGATGCGGCAAACGATTACATGCCGATTTTACTCCCAGTGCATGCTTAGTTTTAGTACCGATGAAGGTATATTCGGTATACACGGCGGTGATTTGACTATTAAAATGTTTAAAACCGAGGATTGGCCGGTGTTAGGTTGCTTAATATAGGTACGATACTCAGCGAGCCTGATACATTAGGTACGTCGCCATTGCTAAAATCCGTGTCAATGCTCGTTACGACGCCACTTTACGACGCGACGCCTACGCCTTGTTACCCCGTACTGACTGCGCGTACGCTAGCAGTGTTACACGTTACATTACATTACGCCCCGTAACGCCGGTCGTACCCTTTGACAGAAATGGTCTCATCAAATTTTGTGTATAGTTTGACCGAAACTGCTGTACCGCGCCTGAGGTATGCGAGCGACGAGACGGGGGGGAAATATCGGCCGCTCCGATCCATCAGTCTGCCGTCAACGCGTACTCTTGCTCGTTTTTCCTCGCCCCCCACCTCGCCGCACTTTCCTAAGGAGCGGTATAGCGGTTTCGGTCAAACTATAAGCAAAGCCGCGGCGATGCACTAGCATCCAGTCACTTATGCAACAAAACTAGTATATGTAGTTGTACAACGACCTATAGGTACCAGCTAAATCTGTTATTGGATTCTATCATTGGCCTCGTATTAGAAATTTAGGAATAAAATTACATATGAAAATACTACGCATAAAATTCAAGTCACTTATTAGACTATGATATTGATTAGATACTTATCTTATCCGATTTTCATCAGATCTCGGAGATAGAAGAAATGGTAGGAGCTTAGGAACTCAAGGTCCTGAAATTAGGAAGGTAAGGCATGCTTTCTTTGATGCACGTCATCCACCATGGCCTGGTACAGCGTTTAATAGTGAATATTAGAACTTATAGTTCTGTAGTTACTACATTAAAACTAAATCACGTAACTTAATCTACTTTTAATATTTGATTTATTTTAGAAGAGCGTGATTCCATGTATTTCTTTTAGTTAAAAGGGAATACTGTAATTATTGCACATTATGTTAAAGAAATAATTATTTTTATTTTGTAATAGTGGAAAGATAAAAGAGAGGCTATCGCCCAGCAATGTGATAGTAACTGCTGAAAATAAATAAATAATACTTTCTTTATAATTACCCGCTGCGTCGCCGTCGTCGTCGCCGCCGCCGCCGCCGCGCCGTCCCTTTGCATTATGAGAGTGAAGGGACGGAGCGCACACTTGAGCACTATAAAATGTCCTGCGCACATGGCTGTTGAGACTGGCCACCTTGGCCGAAATTCGGCCAGGAAGACATAATAATGAATAAAATCGACTTCGAAGGATGGTTCCTTCGAGGTCGATTTTCAGACGCAATCGCTTCAATTCCCACTACGATGATTGTTGAATTCTGTTATGATTATGACTTTATAGGCTACGTAAACATTGGAAATAACAGATAAACATTTTATTTATAATATGTCAAATTATACGTCACACTTCATAATTAATCAACCATTATTTCTATATAATAATAATAAAATTTTAATAAATAAAATTAATTTGTACTCTGCATAATTTAAAAACTCGTCGTAGGTGTAGAACATCTCTACGAGCCAGTTTTTTAGCTTCAGTTTAACATACTAGAATTAATAAAACCTAGTTACTATAATTAAGTACTAAACAAAACTGTTTATTCGGATCCAAAATCAATTTAACTGAGTACTCTATTTAAAAAAAATACACCAATACATCAACATTCAATTCTCTCGCAATAAGGCGTAGGAAAATCAAAAAGAAACCATTTAATAGACAGTGACAAGACACAAGAACAAAACAAATAACGAGGCACCAACCAATGTAGCAATTACATGAATAAATGATCACAAAGAAATGTTCCACGTAATAACTATAATGAGATAATAACACATTTCCTAACTTTGTTTCCTCTAGCACTCGGATGAGAATGGTGGTAGGAACTTTTAATTAGCGATTGACGACTGTTCGATATATAATCAGAAATTACCGACATTATAATCAGGAATATTCGCTTATTCAGCGTGTTGGGTGGGAGGGAGACCTATGTTCAGCTGTGGACTAGTATAAGGTTGGCAGGATATATCGGTATGTAGGCTTAGCAATGACAGGATAGACACAGCTTTTACTAAGGTAAAGGTTCTTTCTAGTACAGCGTGATTTATCTTGGGCCACATCGCCATTTTCATAAGTGGTGGTGGTCAAACACTTTGCCATCCCAATATAAATAAAGCGTCTAGTGCGAGTCGGACTCGCGCACCGAGGGTTCCGTATTAAGACCTTGCTTCTTGTTAAATTTTACGATTCTAGGTCAAAGGTAAGTACCCACCTAGTAGGTTTTGTAGACATAATGTGATTACTTGTGTGTAAAATTTATGAAATTAATTCCTTCAAATTTCAATAATTTACGCACTGTCTGAGATTTCAATCTATTCTAGCCTGGACAAGAGCTTGTCTAGGCTCCCCACGCTAGGAAGAAACGCTGATGAAGGATAAGATTCAAGCCTCGATCTACATGCCTGAATGCCTTAAGGTTAAGGACAATCATTATTTAATCAGCAGAACTCTTTGGTCTCGAATGATTACGTAGTTTTTTCTTTTGGAACATTGTTATGATGGGTTATGATAGTTTATGTGATACTTAGGTACTACACAAAAGGAATCCTAAGAGTATTACTACACCAATCGATATGTCGATGGATCATCGACGACGTAGAAGGGCTAAGAAATTACAGAATGGGTTTTTAAATGGTATTGCAAGAAGTGCAATAAAAGAAGACCGTTGATTCTCAAGAAGAAAGCTATGTAATAATGTAACGAAATAGATCACTTATTGCCAAGAACATCGGTTTTAATCAAGGCTAGAATAGACACAACCATATAACCTATACAAACATAATCGATATACGTAAAAACTTTGATTTTTTCAAGGTACTTTAATAATTTACGCAATGTATGCACTTTTCTCAGTTCTAGCCTAGACAAAAACATGCGATAATATAAAATAATTAATGAACCAATTCTCCGAGACAGGTAAAGATCTCCACCTACTAGACAAAATAGGGTTCTATGATATAATTCAAAGGGAGGATACCAACGACGCCATCAATGTGATCATTAAGTTTTTAACAGTCTTCATTTATATATTTTTTTATATTATTTATTTTAAAGGACAAACTTTATAATTATAACATAACATACAGGGAATATTTTTGAAAATTCATTGGTTGCATTTATGAGTTGTAAAGAGAACATAAATAAAATGAAATCATTTAGCAAAGAAATAACGTATGTTGCTCTATATACTACATATTATGTTAAAAACTTGAAAAATAGAAATAATTAAAGCTGGACAATTGACACAGCAAATCTAACCCCAATCTAAGCAGATTTATTTATACCTAAATAAATAAATAGACTGCAATAAACTAAATATATTGTTTGTATTTAATTTACACCTACAGTCCAAAAGTTATACACTTAGCATAAGATTATTTTATCCTAACTAATCATACGATTGAATACAGTAAACGACTTCCCCTTCCGACTAGACATTCAAATGCATACATAGACGTCATCTCTAGGGGTTCGGTATCCAAAACTATAATCGTAACCGGCAAGACAATGCATCTTCATTGAAATTATGCAGAGCAGTAAAAACCTTCTGTCGTCGAATATAAAGGGGGCTAAGCCTACGGTGCCAACAGTCGGTTGTACGCTTCGAGAGTGATCTGTGACTTTGACAATGATAATTTCGGTGAGTCTTATTTCTAGTGCGTAAAGTTCAAGATAGAAAATTCTTTATTTCACATTTATATTAGAAACTACATAAATAAAATAAAATAAAATGGCCTTTATTGCTGAACTAATTTTTACAATGTTTTTACAGTTTTCTTACAAATATGCTTACTTTATAACAGTTATTTATCTTTTTCATAAATTAAGTATCGGTAAACGGTCGTTTCTGTATTTCAGCTTGTCTTTCGACATAGGCCTCCTCTAAAGATTTCCACTCTATTCTATCTTTCGCTATGCGGGTCCATGTTGGACCCGCCACTTTTCTAATGTCGTCCTCCCATCTTCTAGTCTGTCTGCCTCTTTTTCTTTTGCTATCTCGTGGTTGCCATTTAGTTATTAGTCTCGTCCATTTCTCCTTCTTCTCTCTTATCATATGCCCAGCCCATCTCCACTTTAAGCACCTGTATGTCGTGTATGCATTCTTAAATTTTGTTTTACTTTTGATACATTTCAGTTTAACTCGGTCTTTTCTTTTAACTCCTATTGTGCTTCTCTCCATTCCATTCTGACAAATTTTTATTTTTCTTGCTAGTTCTTCTGTTAGTGCCCATGTTTGGCACCCATATAGTAAGCATGGTAGGATACACATATTGTAGAAACTACATAATATAAAATAAAAACTTAAAAATAAGTAACAATTGGCGGTCTTATCGCTCAAAAGCGATCGGTGGTGGACCCAGGGACCCGGGTGTTTTTTTGTATATAGAAAAAAATGGATGCCTATCTAGAAAATTAATATTGTTCAAGTATGAGTGCTTCCCCGTTCATCCAACATCTAATTCTACCCAATATTATATTATTACCCGTAAAACCCAAAACTTATTATGTTTTGGGGAAGAACACTAACAAAATTTATTTTTTAGAAAGGCATATTTTTTTACTTTTATACATAAAAAAATACCCAGACCCTGAAAAAATTTCTGCAGATCGTTACAAACATTGCGATTTAAGGGTTAATTAGAGTAGGCCTATGTCCAGCAGTGGACTAACATAGGATGATGATGTACAAACATTTGTCTCGCCGCGGGATCGAACCCCAGAGTATTTAGATACATACATATATGTAGTTCTTTCTTTATTAACACCTAGCTGTTTCCCGCGGTTTCACCGTTCCTCTTTATAATATTAGTATAGATAGTATAAAAGAAAGCCACAATCAAATACTAGAAACAAATTAGACCTAGTATTACAATTCAAACAATTGATCTAACTACAGACTGTTGCAATAACAATCTACTAGTAGCCAGATATATGTAGTTGTATGTCAACGACCACGATGAGCAGTAAGATAAAGAATACAATAGAAATTATAATCAAACGACTTGTATGTACTTTATTGGTCTGACGCAGAGTGTATATTGTTTTGGTGATAAGGAGTCAAAAGGAACTTCTGTTTTTAGCTATCTGGTACATGATATGCAATCAATTATGTATATCATCCGTATATATATATTTACGGATAAAACCAAAAAATGATTCGATAGGAATGTTATCAAAATACGTAGATAATTTTTAATTAGCAGTCATGGTTATTGATAAAGTTTTGTTTAATGTACTGTTTTGTATTATTTTTAATATTTTTTCTTTATAAAGACTGCATTTCTTATTATTTTAAATTTGTCTGTCTGTGATTCAAACGCGTACCTATGCCCAGCGTGGAGATTATGGCACTATCCTCAATGATAAGAGGCAATAAAGCGCTTTTCAGGGGTGGCCAATGCCCAGCAGTGGACTGTCACATGCCGTTGATGATGATATCTGTCTAAACTTCGACAAATTGTTTTTTGAATATTTTTTCTTATTATCCCCTTTTTAAGATTAAAGTCAATCAGTCATTTCTTAGAACTAATTTCTCTCGCTTTCTTTGTGACTAGAGCTGAGCTATAAAGGCTGTACGTCTGTTATTTATTAGACTACTAGTATGTGCCCGCAGCTTCGAATGCGTTGTTTCTATAAATAAATAATGCTGGACAATTCAGACAGCATTATCTAGCCCCATGGTAAGCAGAGCTTGTGTTATGGGTACTAGATAACTGATATACATAATACAGATAGATATTTTTTATCATACATAGAAAACGACCAGAACACCCGGAACAAATATCTGCAGATCGTACACACAATTGTTCCGAGGCGGGAATCGAACCCGCAACCTCCTGCGTCGCAGGCGGACCTTCGCCCACCGCGCCACATCGGTCGTCTATGTAAACGTTATTTCCATCCCATGGGCATAAATAGGATAAAAAGTGAACTAGGGTTGATTCCAGGCTAAGAGCGACTCTACGCTTTAAATTTCAGCCCGAACCGTTCATTAGTTTTGGCGTGAAGAGGTGGTAACAAGCATCGAAACATCCAAACTGTCCGATTTATAATATACAATACAATACAAAAATACGTTATTGTACACCAGATACAGTTCATTACAAAAGCCATTACATGCGACAAGTACAATGGGGGGCCTAATCGCTTAGAAGCGATCTCTTCCAAGCAACCTTTGGATGGAAAGAATATAATTCTTTGTCGCTTTGGTGTCCAACTGTAAAGGCATTGTAAATATTTCATCAATAAATAAATAAATAATATTAGCGTGATTTAAATAATTACACCACGGAGTTGGACAGAGAATCACACTAATATTTTTCGTACTTTAAGACGTCCTTATAAACACGTACTTGAAGATTGTTTTACAAGCCAGAGAACATATTAACGAATTAAAGCTTCCAACAAAATCACAATTATATCATCACAATCTTGACACTAATTATTGAAACAAAGTAATTTGTTCAACCAATGTTATTTTTTTCTTAGCATATATTTGTGCTGTCATGCGCACTGGGCATGACGGTGGCGCAACGTCTTTCGGAAAGCACCAATGAACTCCTCGATGGCCAACGGCGAAGCGCTGGCGGCTACGGCCTAGCAAGACCGGGTTACACCAACTACCCTTACAATACAGCAAATTACGGCGGTTACGGAAACAGCGGTTATGGAGGTTACGGAAACAGCGGTTATGGAGGTTACGGGAACAGCGGTTACGGAGGTTACGGGAACAGCGGTTACGGTGGTTATCCTGGTTACGGCGGGACGGGGTACTATTCCGGTAACCAAGGCGGATATGGAGGTTAGTGATTTTATAAGTTTACTCCAACATAGTATGTGATCTGGTGATTATTTTGATGACCTTTTTTGAGCAAAGTCAACCATTTCGGCTTAATCAAAAAGGCTCATTACTTAACTTTAAGTTTCAAATTCTTACCATAATTAATGTTTTTTTTTTTTTAAATTACTCAAATTGTTAAATTGAAGCACTGCACTAGCCTTGGTCCGTTATGGCTGGCCACGCTATGCTCAAGCTAAGGTTGCTAGTCTATAGTCTCGGCCTTTAAGCTTGGTCATCATTGCAGCGCTTTTTGTCCGCGCTTTAAATTCCTCGAAAACCGCGCTATAAAGGCCCTGAAATTAAGGCCTCGACCTTCGATCTTAGCCTTCATTTCAGCTTGTCCGTCAAGGGCTGCAGTGCTGACCGGGCTGCGATGGCCTGATTCCACCCACCCATTATTGGCCTTCGGAAAATGTTGTAAAAAAGAAAAGTGAATGTAGTGAAATCCAAACAATGATAATTATTGAGCCGAAACGTGTAGGTGTATCTATATGTCGTGTAGATAAAGAACAGGATTGAAGATGACACCGGGATAGAATGCTGTCCCGCTGCCTGATCTTCAATTCTTTTACTTATTTTTTTATAGGTGGATATGGAAATTCTGGCGGATATGGTGGGTATGGGGGCTCTGGTTACCCTGGTTATGGAGGTAAGTAGACTACTGTCAGCACACATACCTACATCCACTGCTTTGTGCACTAGGTTTGTCGTAATCAACACGCGCGGCAGGCGGGTTAGTGATCGCAGTAGAGGTGTTAAAGTACACAAAAGGAAGGCTAGGAGCATTTCCACTGATAGGCTCCCTTATGGTCAGTTCACATAGAGACGTGACGCTAGTAAATAAAGATAGTTTTTGATCAAAGTGTAAACTGACCCTTAGTCGGCTTTTAGGATGTCCGTGCGTAGTTGTAGGAGTCAACTGTTTTTGTTGACAAAAAATATAATGGATTATAAAACCGAGTAATAGATCATGTTACTTCTAACGAGGTGTGGTCATTTTAATGTTCCCACGGAGAATTCACAGATTTCACAGTGAAATTTGACCACAATCGAATAGGAGGGCCGTCGCTTAATTGTTACACAAATTAAGATTATAATACCAAATGAAACCAAATCTTTTGTCCGGGTTTGTCCCACAACACATCCGGCTATTGTTGAGGTTGCGTTTTAATGTATTTTTTAGGAGCCAATGTCCTTGCTACACGGCCATTGCTCTTATACTACATAATTTGCATATAGAGTAGTAGTTTCGTCCCTCGACTTCGCATGCATTATTTCCGGATGCAAGAGAAGATTGTTAAATAAATTTCTTGAATATGAATCTTACTTAAATTGTACAACATGACTTGCCTTGTATAACTTATCTTATCATGGTGAATTAACTAATAAACAAGAAATAAAATATAGATTCACGTCAAAAACATTAGAAAATAGGATAATCGAGTTACTACTTAGCAGTGATTGACTTTGACTAGGTCAAGTTAATTAATTGTTCTAATTATACAGATTCCAAGCATTGTATCTCGGATATTATAAGTCTTATTTTTACGAATTTAATAAATAAATAATGCTGGACAATTCACAACCTCCTTTGGCTATAATTTATTAGGTACTTACCAATATTTATCCCCCAGGAAACCGACCATTCTTCAGACCCGGTTACAACAACCAGCAGGGTTACCCGGGCGGCAACCCCGGCTACCGGCCCGGTTACAACCAGTTCAGACCCAGTTACAACCAGCCCGGTTACCAAGGTTACCAAGGCAACCAGGGAAATTACTTCGGAGGTTTCGGAGACGGGTATACTGACAACTTCAGGTCTTTAGGTAGAAAGGTTGGAGAGGCAAAAAAGGAAGATAATGCATCAGCTTAAAGTTTTTTTATTGATTGAATAGGTAGTTTTGTTTTTATGCACTGATTTTGTTAATAAATTTTATTTTTGAAGTTGTGTCTTATTTATTTCTACAATTCGTTTTATAGGAGATACCAATTTATGCTAGTACCTACTTGTATAAACCGGTATTTGGTTATGTTATAGGGACTAGAAAGTTAAGGTAGTCAAATCATGCCCTTATTAAAACGCATAAATTCATTGGATAAATAATTTATATTTAATTTCCTTACATATTTACATAGATGATGATAATAATTATTATTATAAAACTTCTGAAACTATCATGGTTATTAACACTAAAGTCATTTAAAACGGGATATTTACCATGATTTGATTTTTGAGTTTTCCAATATTTCGGCACAGTTTCATGCGCCATGATCACGGAATAACTAACGAGTTATTCCGTGATCATGGCGCATGAAACTGTGCCGAAATATTGGAAAACTCAAACGCCATGATCACGGAATAACTAACGAGTTATTCCGTGATCATGGCGCATGAAACTGTGCCGAAATATTGGAAAACTCAAAAATCAAATCATGGTAAATATCCCGTTTTAAATGACTTTATAATTATTATTATATTGTATGTATGAATATAAATCAATTTCATTAACAGCAATTAAATAATTAATTAGGTATATGACTTGAATTGACTTGACTTCTTTGCTTTTGACCATGCGTCATTATTATATTTTTTGTCGGTTACCCGAATTGAACTTCCAACCGAAGATATTTGTCTGTTATGCCACTTTTATTCTGCCAATATCTAGTTCCATTATTAAATTAAGGAGGCATATATTCTATGAACGTCATTCAAATTAAAAATGAAGTCAAATCTACGGATCATTCAAATTCCGACGTTGAAAAAACTGTTAGTTTTTATAGCAAGTTCTTAGCATTCTTAGATTACGGATGGAATTCCGACGATAGGACAACTTTTCCCTTTTTTAAAGTTGTTAGCATTTTCGGACGGGGGGTTTTACGCTTGTCTCTAATTTTTTTTGGTCAGATAAAAGACAAATAAAATCTACGAACCGCTGAACCAATCCGAGGATATAGAATTGAAGAAAGACGCGGCGCCGGATCTCGCGTTCGCGAAGTTGATTGGTAGTGATGCTGTCATTATGTCTGAGATCTCAGAACGGGAACGGCCGGGGCTTGACGATATGTTTTTCTTCTTTACCTGAGGACGGAAGGTAATATAAATAAAGCAAAAAGAGCTTTATTGTTTCAAAACACTAATCTTAACCACATAAATTTTTAAAAAATTATAGTATTTTTTTAATAAAAAACTTTCTTAAATTACTTATCATCATCATCATCGCCTATAGCAGTCCAATGCTGGACATAGGCCTCCCCCAATGAGAGCCATAGCGCCCTGTCTTCAGCTTGCCGCATTACTTATATACTAACTTATTTACTAAGGTAGTGTTAGGACCGCCTAGAGCGGTGAAAGCCTCCTCCAACGTACTCCACTTCTCTCTGTATATCGCTTTGCGGGGCCCGAGTTTGCCCGCTACTTTTATGAGATCATCGTCCCAAGGGTCTTCCTATTTTTCTTGTCCATTGTCTAGGTACTCATTTAATGATTATTTGGGAACAGAAGGTACTGGATATTAATAACGTAAGATAGAACAGATAAGATACCACAACATAAATATTATGGTGATATCAGAAAAACTTTACAATGTTGAGTAACAATGTGTGCACCGTTTAAGGGCACATACAACCTCAACTTTGTGTGAAAAGGCTAGACATATGATTTTGCGTTCATAAGAGCGGGACAGGGCATTGCAACGCAAGTTCAAAAATCAAGTTTTAGCTTATTACCTATTTATTGAAAAAACCGAAACATATAACATTTTTATTTATACTTAATTCTATTACCACGCTTATTGTTAAGATCTGAACTTCTGTATTTATTGAGAAATTTGGGTTTTAATAAAAATTTAGAGGTAACTTTGCGATTTTTTTCTATCGAGAAAATTTTATGGAATCGTATTTTCGAAACATATGATCGATAGATTAAGTCCTGAACTTTACTATATATCAATTTCAAAGTTAAATATTCAGTAGTTTAGACGATATGGACATCCGGCGGAGTTGAAAATTAGCAGTTTGAGGTATTATACACTCTTAAGGCTAAGCAAGTCGCTCATCTTCCGATTCAAACGTGGAACGGTATCTACTGTATGTTGACCATCCAAAACTAAGAATAATATCAATTTATCCCGTCTTTATCTATGCTTATATACACCAAAACTAGATAAAAGTATATATTTGGAATACAAGCTTTTAAACTATCGTATTTCAACATTTCAGATTTTAATCCAACTTTCGGACGAAAATAAATAATATAAGAAGAAAGAAAACTCCTAAATAAATCCCTTTCGACTTAATTTAGTTTTTCAAGTTAATTTTTTTTTTAAATGGTACCCTCATAGTTTTTCTGTAAATAAGTATAAAAACTGGAAGACTTTCTACCGAAAAAGCTTTTGCATTCTTTACAAAAAGGTAAATTACCGGTTTATCTTGCTTCTTCATCACTGGCGCGGCGACCGGTAGCAGCGAGAACCACGGGGAATCACCCGAAGCTAGCAGAATGGCGGCCTTATCGCCGCTGCCGCCGGACTGGACCGGCTTGGAGCCGATCACGCCGGTTAGCTGACCGTGGTGTAGGATGAGACTGCCTAGTAGCGTCTGGAATAGAGGTGGATGATTGATCATTAAATATAAGTCATGATTTAGTGAAGTCTTATAGGTGTATGTCACAGACAACATATTACAACATACTAGTGGTTTCTTTTTCACTTCTTCCACTAGTGGACAAAAAATTTAAGTGAACATTAACTAATAGGGTCTTCCAAAGCTGCTGGATTTAAGGGTGTTTTATAACGGTAAGTACCGTGCGAATTTATTTATATGGATTTACAGCAGCGCACATTTTGGCAAATTTGAGAACGACCATTTACGAAGCGTGTCTGAGATTTAAGTACTGTCAAAATAATCAGCTGCAATTCCGACTCGCAGATAAGCACCACTGTCTTATAAGATCTAAGTAGGGTTGATAATATCATCAAAACGATGTTCTATTTCGTATGGAATAAGTTCCGAGTAGTTCTATAACCGCGCGGTAGAGGCGCTACGCGCTTGTACCAAATACCAGATGAAAATGGAACGTCTCGTCGTCGAGACGATATCATAGACTTACTCAGGACTCTTAATAAATTAAATTAACCCAAATGTTATCACAAAAAAAATGTACCTGAACTCTTTGCACACTCCTCTTCAAATTAGTCTGTATGTACGGATAGAAGACATCGTAATCAAACGGATCAATCTTCTGCCTTATAAACTCGCATATCTCTTGCGATACATCAATAAACTTCTTATTTTCGCGAGGCACCAATAACAGCGTGAAATGCCTTACATCCATCAACAACTGAAGCGCACATCGCTGATTTATCTCCATCTCTTTCTCTCGTATGACTTTACTGTAGTGTGTGAGGGTGATATCTGTTACTTTTTCTATGAAAGTTGTGTGGATTTCTATAGGGATTGTGTGCGGAGCCACTTCGTCCAGGATACGGCTGATGGAGTAGAGGTATTCTTGAAGCTTTAGAGACGGCCCGGCTGGGACTTTGATTGTTGATTCGATGGAGTTTCCTTCGTCATCTTTTTCTACTATTTTTATGACGTCCCATTGCTGAAAGGATATCAAGGGTTAACAACTTCGCTGTTCTGGTAGTTTTTCTATGTATAATAAAAAATATCTATCTATGTAATGTATTTATTATGTATAGCCGTTATCTACTACCCATAACACAAGCTCAGCTTAGCTTGGGGCTAGATAATGCTGTGTGAATTGTCCAACATTATTTATTTATCTTTACTAAAGCAATATAAAGCATAAAGTATCGTAGGACTTATAGCCTTTTTTACATGAGTACAAGGTATAGTATATATAGGGTGGTCAATTCTACACAGTTAGCCAGCTTCCGGGGGGCTGGTCTTATCCCTCGGCTTACATGTATCAATAACACACTCTCTATGCCCTTGTGTTCGAAAACAATTCAAAAAAGTTATAGTATAATTATAATCCTTACCATCATCAAATAATCAATATTAGCTTCCAATGTGAACTCCTGGGGCAAGCCTCTCGTCAAGTCATTAATCTTCGCCATCACAATATCGACCCACTTCCCCCAACAAAAGAGCACATTTTGCTTCAACAAACCACACGTAACATTCCATCTCTTCAACGCAAGCTCATCGGTGATTTCGTTCTCGGGAATATAGCACTTGCGTAAGTGCAACATAAGGGTGGTTATCGCTTGTATAAATCGAGCTGTGTAGATGGCAGTTGTTTTTTGTTGTAATTCCGTGGTTTGGAGGGTTGGCTCTTCGAAACACGCCTTTATGTATTGGAGCATGCTGAAAACATAAATCATTAGAACTTACAGTATTTTTAAAGTGTGAGAGTGTAAATTGTACATAATATGTCCAAGAAATCCATATATTTGTTAACACTTTGAGTGCTGAAATCACACGGTATGTGTTTTCTACAAGTGACTAATATGCGTAAATCCACACTAGCGCAGCGGCTGAGAAAATACAGATCTTTGTGACTCAGCACAGCCGTAATATTTTTCGAACGAAACGCATGTGCGGCGCAACACAACCGCTGTGTAGAGCGGCAGCACGAATTTTTTAGGTTAAAAAAAAGATCGCAGTCGTCGAAAAGAAATCGCAGTCAAAGTGTTAACGTCGTCATGGTTTTGTAGGCAAAATTATTTTAGGCATTAAAAAACCTTATAATAGGTATCACAAATTACCCAATGAAATTTTTGAAATTTCCTTTGTTCAATGTAATAATAAGATAAAATAGTTGGCGGCACTAGTGTACGTCGGGGACGAAACAATGTGCGAGAAACTTCTTGTCTGCTATCTGCTATTACTAGTAGACCTAGAAAATAGTACAAACCTCCTCAATTTTCAGAACTTACCACCGTACAAAAGTAATAAAAAATCCCTCACCTCTGAATATTCCTATCAGACACATCTCTCAAATACATCTCGATCTCTCCCCTATCGATATACATCTGCTCGCTATCATCATCATCATCGTACACAAACAGTTTGACGGTCTTCCTATCAGGGTAAAGGTAGATCTTCAAGTCTTCTAGAAGCTTCCGTAGCTCGCTGTCTAGAGCTTGGCAGAGTTTCTCTAATGTGGGGGTGAAGCCACGGTCTTGGCGGGCCATACCTGGAAAAGTTTATAATAGTAGATTATTTATCAAGTGTGTAAAGCACTGTCTTACGTCACGGGCATCATTGAATCCCGAGCGCAACTCAGGATTCTCGAATAACTCCGAACCCGCATATTCAAGCGTCGCAAGCGACGACGCTTATAGTCTCTTCTGTATAACACTAACAATTCATTAATTTATACGAACTTATCTCAGATATTATCAAACCTACATTCAATTTAGCTTTAAAAGTATGATTAAAAAGTTTTGATATATAAAAATTAGCATAAGAAAAAACTTTTTGTGTGTGTGTTGTGTTGTAAGAAAATATAAATAAATATAAAAATTATTAAACTAGATGTGATTTTATTATAATTTATTATTAAAATAAAACATTTTTTTTTATATTTGATCAATTAAAACTAGCATGGAGTATTATATTGCTTATTAGGGGAATTTTACGTTGACAAACCCAGTGCGTAGGAGCGACGTCACCAAATATGCAAGTTAAATTTACGTCACAAGTGGCGGGTTAATTTAAAACAAGCATAAATCAAAAGTCTTACCTTTCATTAACGAGTTCATAACCTTGACAACATCACCCCTGGACTCAATAACCGTCTCCCCAATCAGGTCCTTCCAAACGAACCAATTAATATCAGCTTCTTTCTCCAAATCACTTTCAGAAGACACCTTGGTCAAATCCACAAGTATCTGAGTTTTGAACTCATCATACAACTTGACCCATCGGTTGTCTATAACTGCTTTGACGCGGGAGGTCAGGAGAGGCTGGTAGTAGTAACACCAAACGTGGTTGTCGGGGATGCTTAGAGAAGTGCAAATAGAGCTCCAGTTTGAAGGTATGTCTGGAAGGTATGTTAGTTGATTAAAATACAAAATAAATAAATCGTATTGGTCAATCCACACGGCACCGTCTGGCCCCAAGCTATGTAAATAATAAAAATACTTAGGTATTAGAACTATACATTTATAATAATAATTACAAGTACGGTACATAGTAAAAAGGTAAAAAAATGAAAGAAAAGGCAGCAAAAGTTAAAAACTGTTGCTCATCGCCTCAAATCTATATTTCAATATTATAAATCAGAAAGTAGTTCTGTCTTCTCTGTCACATTTATTTATTTATTTTATAATTTTGGGAAAACTAACAGCTATGTAACTAAATACTAAAGACAGTGTGTAACTAAAGGCTAATTATAAGTTTACACTGATATGAGAAAAAGATACTAAAGTTAAATACAAACAGTCGAAAAAGGAAAAAGACAGCACATTTGGTTGAAAATAGAAACTAACTTACATTAAATACTTAAACAAAGAAAAAACTACTCAACCAGCGTTTAAGACGCTTGGTCGAGGTATTAAATAAATCTAAATCTATTTCACGGTTAAACGGCTGAACGGATATAAATGAGATTTGGCAAGGGAGGCTGTTTTAGACGAGTTGTTACTTGTCGAATTACTTTTAGTCGAATTGTTTCAGAATTGTAACAGTCGAATTTTCCGCAAAGCCATCTGGTAGGTGAGGTCTGCCTCAAGGGCAATACTTATTGCAATAATTGTTGGTGGTGGAAGAGGAGAAGGTTGCTGGAATAGAACTCTTTTTAGGGTTAAGTTCGCCTTTGTATAAATTTTCTAGAATAAGTTTTGTGTTATGATTTCCGTGCAAAAAGTATAAATAAATAAATTGGTTTGTTGAAAAAACAAAACAACTTACCTATTTTAAATGCTTCTTCTCGTATCTCATGCAGAAATTTAACCCTCGTGATATTCTGTAGTAGGGTTTGCACGTTTGTGTCTATGAAGGATTTCACCCAGGTATTCCAATTTTGAACGCATTTTGTTATGTCTTCTTTGGCCAGCGGTTGAGGTTCAGTGTTCGTCAACCTTGAAAAGTTACAGTTGAATTGTAATGATATTGAAACCTGAGTCAAAAAAAGTGTTGCATTATTTTATATTTTGAAACGTAAATCTCTTTTATCTATTTAAAAATGGATAGTCTGTGTACGTGGCTTTTCGAAACAATTTTTTGTTATTTAGACTACTAAATTAAGACCTACTAAATTGTTGTCCACAATGTTATATGCAAAGATGAGCATTTTTCGATGTGCTTTGACCAGAGATATTTTACCTGTAGTTAGCAATAACTGGAGGTAGTAACTTCAAAGCGTTTGGATCGCTGAATTTCACCAAGTCTACCAATGGCTGGGAATCTTTCTTGAGGAGATCTTTCAGCTTTGCCAGTACGGCACCCCCGTCGTTATCTGAAAACAACATAGCTTTACAACACTACTTAGGTAATTTATGCTTATTTTGTTAGAAGGTCCAATGCAAGTTATTTTAGATATTAACAGAACTGAGCTCGTATTTTAGTTTGACGAGATCGAGACATCTTATTTTTCTATAGGATTTGGTACAGCCAGCGCCTCTATCGTACGGACACGGAAACTACGCAAAACCATACAAAAATAAGACGTCACAATGATATCTCAGTATCGAGACTTCTCTTCAAACGGAACTCAGAGCTCTAGAGATCTTATCGCTCTTTCAGTTCACAAAGTTCAAAATAGCAAATCTTGAAATTCATGCAAAATAACATGAAACAAAGTGTTTTTCATACAACATTAAAATGAGTTTTTATTTCAATGAATATTCCAATTAAATAAATAATGCCGACAACAGGCTGCACAGCGCATATCAAACCGCCAGTTTCATCTTGGTCCAAACTCTCAATGTCTTAAAATACATACCAACAAAACAAGCATACACCAACACGACCGTCTTCAGAACAATTTTCACTCCATTCACCACCTTTTCCTTTATCTTAGCCTTGACATCTCCTTCTAGAATCTTCGCCAGTTCAAACCGCAGGGTGCACTTGAGACTTGTGTTACTGTGCAAACCGATTAGAGTGTCTAGGAGTTCTACCATAGTTTGTGAGTCGATTAGGTACAGGCTTACAAGGCAGGAGCATGCCACCTGAAATTTTATTGACAAGGATTAGATATAGTTTAAAAGGATACTTAAGATTGATGAAATTTGTATGAGAACTGCTTCTTTACTACTTCTTTTAGTCATAACTTTATTAAGGTCTTAACCCAGTGAATCGCCAATTCCGCGAATTGCGGAGCCGGAAGGGCCGATCGGGGCGCACGCGTCTATATAAAAAATTGCTACTGCGCAGGTCAAATCAATTCTACAATAACATATACAGGGTTATTTAGTATGTATATTTAATACTAGTTGTTAAGGTGTGCGCGAGCTGCTTATTTTTTAATTTGGTTCCACCTTACACCCTCGATTTGTTATATTTAATATTATAATGTAAGTAAGTTAATCAGTTACTAAATGCGAAAGTTTGCATGGATGTCTTCACACCAAAACAATGTGACGTGGCTGAAACTTTGTTTTATTTCTGGACCTGGATTAACATTAGTAGACTTTTTATCTCTAAAAGACGCGTGCGACGCTTCGGCCAGAAGCTAGCATATTACTTATAAGTATTTGTTTGATTTTATACTTCTCATTTTTCATATTAAAACCTTTTATTCAGAAAATATTTACAGTATTATGGTTTTACTTGACTACTATTGCTTAAACTAGGTACATCTATATTATCTGTTTGCCCTCTTTTGGCAAAAAAAAAAAAAAAAAAACGATTTTATACTTCTAAGGTAAGTTAAATAATAGAAAAATTTAATTTAGCCATGTGAAGCAATGCTCAGGGTCGTTACATATCTGACGGAAAATACGTCGCGTATTATCGGTCGCGTTACGCCAGAACTTTACTTTACTTTACTCAACCGATGATGCGTTAGTGCGTCGAGCGTACAGCGTCTGTTACGTTTCCGTCAACGCATAGTCTGTACCATGATATGTACCGATCCTTACTTTAGTGAAATATGACATTTAAACAAAACACATTTGTGTTGTGAATACCTACTTCAACGCTAATATCAACATCTTGTAGTTTCTGCCTGCAAACCCCTATGAGGGTCTGATTGAAGTTAGATATGGAGCTCCATTGCTGATGTACCAGTCTTTGCAGTGATTGGTATTCTGGCTTTGCTGTTTTGCCACCCATTTGGAGCTGTAGACCTAAAACAAAGAAAAACAACATAGTTATCTTTTATGACCCCGAGGATGTTAAACTGTTGCAACCATGTTTTTTATTTTTCTTTATTTATTTAAATCATCTTATATTTTTGTCTCTGCTATACAGAATTTACCTAGTCCATAGCCAATGGTCAATTGTGACCAGAATTCTTTATATATCAATATATATTTTTTATTGAAAATGAAAACATTTACTTTCCATTCGTGTTATGCTCAGAACCTTTTAATAAATAAAAATCAATTATAATCAGACAACTCTGCAACAAATGCAGCTTTTTATTTCTAAAAACCGAATAATATTCAATTTCTATTAAAAATTACAGCTTATTTTTTTTTCTTTATGTAGGTATGTATCCCACACAGTGGACATCAGTGGACCATCCATGTGGACCATCAGGATGTAGGCCTCCCCTAGTTTTTAAACACCATTTAGTTATAATGTTGATAATTGACAGAAATATACCTGTATTGATATGCCTGGCCATGATGAACAACTGTGTAGCCTTGATGAAGTTTTCATTTTCAATACAAGTCCATATCTTTTCCGGTATTTCCATCAACAATTTTACTTGAATGGATAAGCTATGCACTGGATTCATGTTGTAGTCAAAGCTGAAATTAATCAGAGAAGAACTGAATCAGAATCAACCAGAATAGATTGGTAACAAGCCATCTGTTTTTAAAGAATAAATAGCTACCTACAGTTTTGATACACCTGATAGAACATATCATCGTTTTAAGCAGTTCTTTGAGAGTAGATACTGATAAAATAAACAAAAATTTCTTAACCAAAACCCAAACCCATACCTTCAAAGACAATACCCCACTTAATAACTTCTTAACTTTTAATGGGTGGCCTTACCTATGAACATTCTTAGGTTTCTCTTCAATTTTGAACCCAATCAAATGTGTATTGTGTAAATTGCGACAGGCCGATGTCATTTCTCCGATATGGCTGAGAGTGCTGCTTGTTGTATCACGCATTTCCTCTATTGTGTCCGCTGCTTGGATCAGATCTCGGTATTTTTCACTGAAAAATGTTAACATGTATAATAGTAGAGCAGGTACTTTCTGTTTGATAATGAAAGACTATCCTTTGTAGTGTATCCTTCCTAGTTCTGATTGATCAAATTTATGGACTTCTATCATACCCAACCATAGCTCGCAGCTCCTCACGTTTCCTTTCGATTTCATAGTGTAATTTCTTTTGTAGCTGATCAATTTCTGTGATAGTATGGGTTTGAAAAAGTTGGTCTGGGATTATGTCTAACAAACTTGGTTGCGACATAATGATGTGTTCAAGGAAATGTTATAGATACAGTGATTCTAAATTCTTTCATGTCACTGATAGATATCTGTGTAAGAACTATGTAATATAATTAAAATTATGTATTTTCGGTGGCCTTTTTGCCAACCCAACTATATTTTGAAACTTCTTGCAAACTAGAAAATACAATTACAATACTTCAACTTCTTCCTAGATGGCTCTGCATCTGGATTGACGCAATTCTTCCATGTCATGCATGTCCGTCCTATGGGAGAATACAATAACGACATTATGCTTTGCGTGACACTATTATAGCACATACACGTTGACAAAGAGGCGGGAACTTAATTCTCTAAGGGTGGGAACATATGTATTTTGTACGTTATTCTCCTCACCCGCGTCGTCGTTCCAAAGTTCCAATCAAACTTAGGTACCTACCTATAGTGTTTTTGCTCTAGGGACATACAACGCGAAGATAATTTTGGCTTATATCTCACGTTTAAACTTGTCCAAAATTCACCATGAGAAACGCGACGCAAATTTTTACCTACGCTTTTTTGGTGATGCTGGAAATTATACCTACAGAGTAAATTTTGTAGATACCTACGTGTCGGTGTATAATATAAAAGGCGATATGGATACCTACTATCCATAGTTATCTATTTGTATCTGAAATGGTTGGTGTGGGATTGTGGATACGTTGCGAGCTAAGACTATAATGCTGTTGACCGCAAATGGTCATGTCATGACTGTGTTACCGGATTTTTGATGGGCGCAGAAGGCAGGCGCCTCGCCGGTAAAATAAGGTTGGGGTAACACGCACACACAAGAGCCACCACTTAGGTGCGAGCCTCGGCTTGGTCTGTTGCCAGATGCTGCAGGATAGGGAGATTACGCCTAAGGGCACAAGTGCACCTAAGGGCGGAAACGGGGAATTCTTCGACCCCGCATCCGGCGGCGGCGGCGGCGGCGGGGTCGGTTATAGGTCGGGTGGTAAGTGTGCGGAAGCTGAGTTGTTGCCGTCACCTCCGAGTTAGCGTCCGGTGATTGGGTCAACGGGGTCACCAAGAACGTGTCTGAGTCTACGAGGAGGAGAGAATAATCTTCCTAACAACATGTATGGATTTTCTAGGGAGTTGCAACTCACACTCATTTTAACTTATCGAAGGGAAGATGAAGCTTATATTCAACCTTCTTAGAAAATAATAATTTCCTTCAGATTAAAAAGGATTATAGCAATCTTACCCTCCATGGTTAACGCCATCTACGATTGTTACTGACCTAAATGAAGACATTCGACCTCTTATCACGAAACATTTTCTCATTAGTCGAGGCGAAAGTTGTCTGTGTTTCGACGTATTTTTTCAGGTTTCTATCTCGATAGCTCAGGATTTAAAATCGGCACGTGAAAAATCATATTACCCACTGGTGAACAAATAACTAGCATTCCATATTATAGGAAGGAAACCCAATTTTGCTCCTTGCCTTTGAGCAGCAGTCACCGTTTTTGAAAAGTATTACATACTTTTCACATTACAACAAAGTACTAATTAAAAATTAAAATGAGGATATTAAAACGAAACTTTATCGAAATAATAAATATAATCAGAGAAATACATTTCAAATTTTCAGAGAAAATAACAATTCATCATTATTACCAAAGTTACCTCGTTTTTGATTAAAGTCAAGTCCATGTTATAAAATGAAATTAAATTGAAGAGATTAATATCACATTTTGTAAATCAATGGGCCTTTGGCCAAACTCAGAATGATATTATTAATATTTTAAAATTATGAATGCCTATGCTACTAGACCTGCACAAATCTTGTTGTGTAGTTGTCTTAACAATTCTTTTTATTGTAGGCAATACCTAGTGGTACACATATCTATGGCTTAATACTAAGAGTAGTTTTAATATACAGATTTTAAACTGGGTTTGCACAGCACAAGAAGCTTTTTGTTCAAAAATGCTACGTAAAAAGTAGGTACCTACATAAGTGTATAAACTACTGTGAATTGTAATTTATTAAACTAGCTAGGAATTGACAAAAAAATGCAGTTTCTCATGATAAAATACATTCAGTCAGGGTAATCATGAATTTTTAAAATAATCTCCTATTCGAGAGCACCTAAAGAATTTAATTTTTAGTATAGATTTCTAAAATAAAGTAACTATAAAAGGACATACAAACACAATTTTTAGTACTATAATAATATTCAGATTTAGATAGTTTCTCCAAAAAGCCTCAAGATTTTCAGTGTCTTATTTTTTTACAATACCTATCTAAAAGACAGATGTTTCCCCAAGGCATAACTTTCGAATCAATAGTTAATTTTAGCTGGCAATACTGCAATTACGGTTTCAATAACCTACCAAATCTTTAAAAAAAATCCCTTGTTTTCCTTCAAATATGCCTTGTTCCCTAGTAAAACCTCTAATTTCAGTGTTACCAGACGTAAAAATGACAACATGTACGCCCGACTAGCACTAAAACATTTCACTCCTTATCTACGTTTAATTTTATAGCAACGCGACAGAATTCAATTTCTTTATAAAGTTTTATTGCAGAATTTTCTTAGTTTAGTTTTTAGTTTACCCCCTTTCAGTATTTCTACAGTGAACAGGTGTCAACAATCAATCGTGAATCTACCCCAGCAGCTGTGCGTGATTCGAGCTACGCATTGTTATAAAATAAACCATCAATTTCTAAGAAAAAGACGACGTACATACCTTACTATTTATACCTCAGTCTGATAAAATACAATGAAAAAGCTTACAATAAATACACGTAAGAAACGGACCGCCCGAATAAACTTATTCTTATAAAATAATTAAAAAGGTTTTTTCTCATATTTAATTACAAAAATATTTTTAGTAACGCCAAAATATGTTTAACACTGCAACTATAAGATACACTAATCTTACATTACATAAGGCATGGCTTTCTAGTTGGCTGTATCCATTATTTAAATATTCTCCACGAGATTCGCAATAAAAAGTCTGTAAAAAAGTAATCGATTTAATCGAGATTCAAAACTAAATTATGTCTGGAAATGCAAAACAATAAAAGTACAAAATATTGTTTTTAACAATTATTTAAAACCCAAGATATCAACTCAAATAATCAATTTACTTATGCTCAGTAGACAGGGTAGATAATGGTGTCAGTTCTATTGGCACAAAAAATAAGTTAAACTAACTTGATCACTATAAAATGCTGCCATCCTTTTTAATTAACCTTAAAGAAAAAAATGCCAAACTTTTTAGTGCTGTGAAATTAGTGTGCCAACCGAATTGACACTTGTGTTTTCTGAACTAGACAGCCATGTTTTAAATCCCTTGCCTCACACGGAATCAAGGCAAACAGCCAACTAGCAAGTCATCACTTACTCACTGGACCACAATACTATGCTATGAGATTTCAGTACATCACTTCATACACAGTCGCCTTCTTATCACCAGAGCCAGTCACTATGAACTTGTCGTCAGCGGATATATCACAGCTCAGCACCGATGATGATTCTTTTGACTGGAAGAGAAAATAAATGGTTAAATTACTAATGACGCTGTTAACAAGCACAGGGATTTTTGTCTAGGGTAGAACAAAAAAAAAAATCATCGGTTCTTCATACATTCGATGACGAAGTGACGTAATTTTTCACTGTTCTATCCAGTCAACAATCCTAAGGATGTCAAAATATGTTTTTGTCCTCAGCGACGACGACGAACTACTAAATGGATCAGATTGAAATTATGCAAGCGTAAAGTATTGGACCTGGATTAACATTAACAAGTCGTTCTTTTTTTCTGCGCAGGAAGTTGCTTGTTAGTGTATTTTTATACTCAAACTATGCTATGCTTTTAAGAGTACAATATATAGGCAAATCAACATTTATCTTAAGATAGATCGAACTGTCTATTAACATTGGCCAGGGCTAGATGTCACCGTATCATGTTTGTTATTTTTTTGTACTCCCCAGCGTTTTAGATTAACATATAAGCTATTTCTTATCCTGAAAAACATATGAAACCTGAATCAGAAGCTAGCACAAAAATATAAACTACTCACTTGGAATATACTAGCACCGTAGGGCGTACGCCACGCGTTGAGCAAGTTATCCTTGCCAGTCGAGACGAACCATTTACCGCAGGCTGCGAACCGCAGAGACAGCACGCAGCTTTCGTGCAGTAGTAGCTGGTAACGATCCGGCTTGCCAGCGTGAAGGACTTCCACGTGGGAGTTCTCCATTCCTACTGCTAGCCAGGAACCTGGGAAGATTTATTAGAATATACGAAAATAAAATAGATAATGCTGGACTATTCACACCGCACGCATCACCTAGCCACAAGGTAAGCAGAGCTTGTGTTACGAGTACTAGATGACTGATATACTTAATACAATACATTACATAGATAAATATTTTTTATTATACATAGGTAACGACCAGAACACCCGAAACAAATGTCTGCAGATCATACACACAATTATTGTCCCGAAGCAGGAATCGAACCAGCAACCTCCTGCGTCGCAGGTGGACCTTCGCCCACTGCGCCACAGAGGTCGTCAATAATCGAAAGCTGCTGCCCTTCCTCCGGTAGGTTACCTTAATCGGGTCTTATGTAAAGAGTTTTAATTTTGTATAGTTACCTGTTGGACAATACCCCAGCGAGAATATCTGGCTAGAGAAGTCATGCTGATGCAGCTGCCTGCCTTCCCGGAGGTCCCAGCTTCGCACTGTGTTGTCTAGTCCGCCCGTCCAGAGCCGGTTGCCGTCGCCGCTTATGTCTATACACGACGCACCGTCCGTGTGTCCTGTGGTAATATCATAATTAAGGCTTTGGATGGATACACAACACAAGAATATGATTATTTTGAATTCGAAGTCAAAGTATACTTATTGCAATTACACGTGGAAAAGATTGTACATACAAAATGCGTAACAATGTAATTACATTGTTGCCAAAAAAAATATTTAATGAGACGAAAATTGCTTCTCAAACTACGCACAATCACTGTCTATGAAGAGAACAAAAGTGAACAAAAAACAAATTGAATTCAAGGCATATAACAGCTAAAAATCAATAAGACATTCCTACCACCTATGACTTAGCGAGATTTAACCCACCCAATACAGGATCTGGAGGAGGCCTGTACTCGAAAGGGGTCCTAACCACCTACTAAAATTTAAATCAATAAAATACTAACTATCTACAAATCTACATAACTATTCATAATAATACCAATGCATGTTTTTTTCTAATACATTATTTTAATCTAATTACTTTATCTTTATAATTTGTTATATAAAGCATTTGATATGATTATTGTTAAGTACCTACAATACTGCAATCTACTGTTACGGAATAAAAGGTTTTTTATTTTATTTATTTATTATATTAGGTGTTATTTGTATGGCCTCACACGCCTGAATGAAAAAAAGAGGATCACTTGTATGTCTATCCATATGCCACAGCCTAGTTGGTCCGTATCAACTGGACCAATTAAGTTGGTAAATAAATAAAGGACAAGTAAATGTATGGACTCTGGTAACCGCTTCCGATAGTTTTGTGTGATACATTTTGAATTTATAGCTATTTTCGAGCTGAACTAGTTACTGACGCTTTTATTCAAATCTTAGTCCGTACCGTTCAGAGTAATGTCTTTCTTGTAACGTAAGAAGTTTTGGTGTCTTCTAACACAGTTATAATATAATGCATTACGTACCTTGGAATTGCCTAACTAATGTCTGATTGTGAAGATCCCAAACAGCTATATTGCCATCAGAACAACAACTGAAGCAAACCTGCAAAGAAAAATGAAATTATGTTGCAACAAATCTGCCAGATAAGCAAATAAATTTATTGTAGACTAAAATAAAATCAACCATCAATGATTTAACACTTTCTGCAGCAAAATGCAAGATCAGTCTAGTAGCTTAACTTGTCAAAAGTGGGACTTACAAGCAAACCTGGGCAAAGGGTTGCTTGCAAGGTCTCTTAAAGTTGGACCATAGTTGGACTACATTAGTATACGCCTTACTTTAGAGTCAGGACTGATGGCCAGCGCGTAGCAGGCAGGTGCTGAGGACGTGAGCTCAGCGCGCATGCGCGGCGTGGGAGACGCGAGGTCCCATATAGACAGGTTTGACGCTTCGCCGCCGACTATTAGCGTCCGTCCGTCCGGTAGGAGTTTCACTGAGCGGATGTAGTTGTCGCGTTGCTGGAAAGAAAAAAATGGTTATAGTTGGACTGCTAATGCTGGACGATTCACACAGCATTATCTAGCACCAAACTAAGTGGAGCATTTGTTGGTAATTAGTTCGAACAACACCGTCCTGAGGGCAGTTACTGATTATCTGACAAATTCCTATTGACATATTATCGCGTCTCTTCCCTCCCGTGTAAGGGTTTCTCTGTTTTCTCGCGTGTAAGTCTTATATTATAACTGCCAGGGTAATTAACACCCCCGAGTTAGTAATATCACATGAATTCCCTCCCGTGTCCGGCCCCGGCCTTCTGAAAGATGTTACCACTGACGACTATACTTTAGACTCTATTGTAATCCAGTAGTAGTTTTAAATTACTTACCAAACAATCCAGTTGAGAGAGTGGTTCAAGCGTATTAGGTGCGCCCGGGTTAGTAATATCCCATAGTTTCACACATCCCTTTCCTCCCGTGTAAGCGTGTCGCGAGCCGCCGCCGAGAGATGTCGCCACTGCGCAAACAACTTCTCCGTGAGGTAATATCGCCACTTGTCTTGCCCCGCGGGGTATTCCCGGTCCGACTAAAGCGTCGGCGGGGAAGGGTACGGGTTGGAGCGGCCCGCCGCATGTGTGGTAGGAGTATGCACTGGAATAATTATTAAAACATCAATATGATTTGTCAATTTTACATTTATGTGTCAATATTATTAACAGATAGTTTATTTCGAAATATGTATGTTTTAATTTAGTTGTAAGTATGACATGCATTCCCTATTTCATGATCATGATCAACACATAATAGTCCAATGCTGGACATAGGCCTCCCCTAATGAGGGCTATAGCGCCCTATCGTGCCGCATCACATACTTGCCGTATATCGCAGGGCGTCCTACACTACGATTACCGCGTAGCGGTTTCCACTCAAGAACATGTTTATCCCAGCGTTTGACGGTTCTTCTCTAGATATGGCAGGGCAGGCCCAACAGCCGGCGTAGTTTTCCAAACGCTGCCCAGCCTAGCTGGTTTCTTCTCTAGGCTTCCTTCTCGAAATAGTTTTTGCCTAACTGCCTATTTAGATACCCAAGCCCAAATGACAACTTCAATTGCTTCTTGAGCATCCCTTGATCATCAAATATTTGGATAAATACTCACGGCTTAGCCGGTGGGGCGATTCCATTAGTTCTATGATGTGATTCGTACGGCAATGGATGCCTGTAGGGGCCCACCCCACTTGATGGATATCCGGGAAAGGGGTAGCCGCGACAATTCGCATTCGTAGGGGTTGAAGACCGAGGCGGTTTACCACCAGGCGTACCGGGTTTCTCCTGAAATGTTATAGGTGTTAAAATATGTAGTTTTAAGAAATGTTAAAGCGTATTCAATGATACATACCTGTAAGGAAGAGCTATGACGCTCTTAACATTTCATCTGAATCAAGATTTAAGTTTTATTGTTCATCGTTTTTAATAAAATTTAATCAGCTGTATGAAGTGTTGCTTTAGTGTAAGATTCATATTTACTGAATTTCACTGTGAATTATTTGTGTGACACTGACATTGAAGAGCAATGTGCAAATGTAGATTCAGAATGCATGTTGCGTAACTTATATCTTAACGCGATAAGACCGCCGATTGTCTTAGAAAATATTTTAAGGCAAAGAATTTACTGTATTTAGTAGATTATTTAATGTATTGTGTTGCGTGTTTTGGAATAAGGATATTTGGTGCTACTAGGATGCTACTAATCAAAAACAGATTATTCATTGAAACAACTTTATTCCGCACCACAACAAAAAAAAAATACAAAATATTTTTACAATAGGCGGCCTTATAATCTATTTCTTGACAATTGTGTCACTAGAAATTATAATTTAGATTGCTAAACGGGAAGTTTTGCAAGAGTTTAATTCAAAAACCTTTTCTAAAACACGTTTTTGCCAATCAAAAATTCCCGTTTTGCTAAAACAAATTACGTTGCTACTTAAACACGATATTTTGTTCCACATAACCTACGTATTTTACATGACTCAACATTGATTAAATGACAAAAAAATGACTAGTTTAAAATGGTAGGCAATAATATCATTTGCAATAATTAGTAAGACATATATAAAATTATCTACTTTTCACCTATTGATAATAAATATAAAATACCAAATTTTACAAGACGATTTTAAACAAGCCGTAATTAAACAATGTCAACTCTTAAAATAAAATAGGCATGATGACTGAATTTGAAACACTACTCCGAAATGTTTATATATATCTACTTAGCACAAAATAAATCATTTATCTGCATTTTTTATCATTTATTTTGTGGAAGGAATTTTGAAGGACAAATGGCGCTTTTAAGAATAACATCAATTTTGCTTTAAAACGCTGACATACTAGTGGCGTGTGTTGAACGAAAATCTGATGATACAGAATGAGCATAATAATAATATTGTCAAGAGAAGAATGTCAGACCTTTACTATAGTAATTATGTGAAACTTTTGAAACTATCATGGTTATTAACACTAAAGTCATTTAAAACGGGATATTTACCATGATTTGATTTTTGAGTTATCCATTTCGGCACAGTTTCATGCGCCACGTTCGTAGCAAAAGACAAAAAATGAGGGTAGATCGCCCATAAAAACTTACTCGCAGTCGCAGTGCCTTCAGTTATTCCGTGATCATGGCGCATGAAACTGTGCCGAAACATTGGATAACTCAAAGATCAAATCATGGTAAATATCCCGTTTTAAATGACTTTAGTAATGATGTGTTTTATATTACATGAACCTTCAATAAGCTGTTTAGGGATTTATCAATATGTAAGTCATGCATGATTAACATTAAAAGTTTACCTTCAAATAAATAAATTATATGACGGCAGTTTGATTGGTGTTTAGCATGTCATAGCGGATTGCTGAATATGTAATTTTATTTTATTCAAATGATAATTAATCTCAATTAAAATAAAAAAATAATACGTGTAATCTATGGCTCAGGTATAATTAAGTAAATAAATACTTTTAGTCATTTTTAGTTCCTTACTGTCATCATCCCTATTAGAACACTTCAGCCCGCGCCTTCGTAGGTCGCAGGCGATCTTGAAGAATAAAAAAAACCCTTTTATTCAAGTGGGATTATTTTTTTACGCAAATTTTCATGATCTGTTCAGTGGTTTTGGAAATAGTAGGTAACTCACAGACTTTCACCTTTATAATATTATTAGGATAGGTTAAGCATTGTATAGGTACAGCGTACAGGTTAACAGCGTTTTTGATATAATACAGTCATCAGTAACAACTTTATTAGAGCCTTATCACACTGGCGAATTGCCAGCGATTTCAAAGCCAGCACGCTGCGATGACGCAACCAACTTGAAGTGCGGGGCGGCCTGTTGAATCTAAATTAAATCTTTGTCGCTCATCACAGCGACTAGCGACGTCGTCGTTGAGATGTCGCGTCGCGCTCACTTCGAAATCGGTGGCAAATCCTCAGGCTGTTAAGGAATAAGGCGTTTTCCAAACAAGCAAACAAGCATTATTTACCTTAGAACTCAATAGAGGGCGCTGAAGCGTGGCGGCGCTATCTATGCCGATCTAGACATATTTCTAGACATTAGAGCGCCACCACGCTTTTTGAACCCCTGTAAAACTATGCCTGTTTGTTTTTTAATTTAAAGGTAGTTAGTACGTATCTTTTAAGCACTTGTCTTGTACCTAACCTATCTATCTTTGTAATGTAACTACTTAATGTGGTTCTTTCGGGGTTCAAATACATAAATGTATCTTCTTTCTTTCCGACAAGCTACAACGCTCTCTTATCAGCCTGGACGAACTTTGTTTCTAACAATTTATTTGCTTTAATACCTTATTTTTAGGAAAACGCCTTCTTACTACTTTACCCGCACAATTGTTCCGCGTCGTAGATCATTCGATTCTATGTTTATAACACAAACTATAGATTTAACGTATAGATTATATGACTCAATGATTATAAACTTACATCTTTGGAGCTCTTAGGTGTAGATCTACTGGACGAGGATCCTGAACGGGAGGGCGGTCGGGGTCCATTCTCAGTTCGCTCGCCGCTTTCCGTTCTCACACTGGGCGAGCCTCGTTCTTCCTGTAAGTTACAAAACCAGTTTTCGAGACTATTCGTGTGTTACAACTAGTTTCTGCCCACGCCTTCGCACGCTTTGTTTTTATGGAAATGGTCGAAGGTGTTCGAAGATTTGTGGCGTGTCCAAGAGTCTTGTAACGTCTAAAGGAAATAAAGCGCTTTGATATTGATATGATATGTTAATATTTCTATACCATGGCAACGCGATACCATGGCGATTTATGGGATCTTGACTTAGCGATAGCCTGTCTTTTTTCCCAGGTTTAGACTTACAAAATTTCAGCCCGACCCGTTCAATAGTTTTGGCGTGAAGAAGTGTACAAACTTTTCCCTCGCTGATTCCTGATCAATTTCATGTCAGTGGGAAAAGCACCCTAAACTCTGAATATTCACTAATCAACCAAATCTAACTCCCATATCTTTAGTCGTACCTCGACCACGATTAAACCTCTACTCAAACTCCTACACTATCTCGATGACATTTATGACGATGAAGCCTATTAACGACTAGTCATATCGAACTCGAGTGTATGTTGATGGAATGCTCGAGGCACTTAACACTTTGAGTGCTGAAATCACACGGTATGTGTTTTCTACAAGTGACTAATATGCGTAAATCCACACTAGCGCAGCGGCTGAGAAAATACAGATCTTTGTGACTCAGCACAGCCGTAATATTTTTCGAACGAAACGCATGTGCGGCGCAACACAACCGCTGTGTAGAGCGGCAGCACGAATTTTTTAGGTTAAAAAAAAGATCGCAGTCGTCGAAAAAAAATCGCAGTCAAAGTGTTAAGACGAGTTTGAGTGAAGGATTAGTTGAAGAATTATCAAAAGATATGGGTAAAGCTACTATTTGTTTATGAAGTATTTTTAACAACTGTGAGTAGGTAAAGTAACACAAAAAAATCTTACCTCATTTGCTACATCTACAACCAAGTCTTGGTCGCTTTTCTCTGCATCACTGTCCTATAACAATGGAAAATAAACTTATACTTTTAATAATCTGTTTATTAACAAAGAAAATTACAATCTTATCATAAAAACAAATAAGAACTTAAGAACTAGTATTAACAATTGAAATAGTTGAGCTAACTGAAGACTTGCTAACAATCTGTAGGTAGCTCAAGTGATCCATATCAATTCTAGTCGGAAGCGACCCCAAGACGCTGGCTGCATTGCCCTGCTGTATGGCAATACTGATGCGCTGCGCCAGATACTCAACAGCTCTTGGGTCACGCGTCGTCGCTTCGACAAGATGTAAAGAGATGTTTTTATTTATTTATGACTTCGTTCCCTAATAGTGTTAGATCATCATCAGCCTATATTAGTCCACTGCTGGACATAGGCCATAATGTTAGATATTAATAGTGATTTCAAGAATAACATTATGTAATTCCTGGAAACCGGACTTCAACAGCTGCTTAAAAAAAGTAGTTGATTTAAACACTGAATTATAATTGTAAATTCTAGGCCACGCTAATTTCTGTTTGTTTTTATAATTTAAACAGATGTTAAAGACGTGTTTAATTATACATACATGTTTAATTATACAAACAAATTATTGAATGATTCTCAATTGCATTAATGAAGCAACTGTATAAACATTTTTCTACACAAAACCAATATAACTTTAAGACTTTCTCAAAAGGTCATCTTTTCAACAGACATCATAATGTGAAGATTTTGATGAATTTTCGCTTTTGAATAAAGAATGATCGATGGTCGCATTATGAGCTTTATTTTAAAGTGATTACTATTTTAAAAAACTGTGATTTTTTAAAATAAACATTTATTGAACTGCACAGAGATGGAGTATGCTTGCCTTTAACCTGTGGTCTGTGTGAACACAGCGACAAAGAGTACCCCTCGTCTGTGTGACGTTTTCTAGACTTGCGCCATTGAGCTCATTTTGCGACGCAACTTTACATGACGATTTACTCGTGAAAACTTAGTGCAAGAAAATGTTAATTGGTTATTTATCATGCAGTTTTATACCATAACGCCTAAGGAATAGAGCTTAAAACCGTAAAATTAGACGGGTGTAGTAATGATACGGATCCATACCCTACACATACGACGTAGTATGTCAGGATCCTGTACCAACACAGACCACAGGTTAAGTCCTTTGAGCCTTTAGGCCTTTGAGTCGAGACTAACAACTTTGTAGATAAACTGTCAATAATCAGCTGTAAAAGCTCGATTCGGGGTTGGCCAAGTAGTCAATGCCAGTGAATCGACGATAAAACAATTTTTGTAGTCAATGGCTAACATTTTGCTAACACGACTCGTCGAGTGAATCGGCAAAAAAACACATGTTTTGAAATTATTTATTCTACTGACATGTCTAGGTGCATAACACAAGCTCGCTTTCTTTTACTTTGGGGCTAGACTATGCCGGGTAAAATATCCGGAGCTATCACTGCTTTACTAAAAATTCCCGAAAAAAATGGGATATTATTTAATTTCTTAGAGAATACCCCCGTGTGTGAGGGCTTACGCACTATAATGACAAAAATCAAGTTGTTATTGTTGATGCATAATCATTACTAGCTGCGCCCTGCGGCATCGCCCTCGTGGTAATCTATGTGTCAAATGGTTTATAAACCTTTCTCTTCAATCACTTTATCTATTAAAAAAAACCGCATCAAAATCCGTTGCTTAGTTTTAAAGATCTAAGCATACATAGGGACAGACAGACAGTAGGAAGGGACTTTGTTTTATACTACATGTTATAATACAATACAAGAAAAAAAAACAGTAAAGAACGAACAAACAAAAATATAGATGCACAATAATGATGCTTTATCGCTAAGAGCGATTTCTTCCAGGCAACCTTTGGATGGACACGTAGCCATAGTATAATAATTATTTATTGATATTCTAAAGCTATATCTGAAGTATACAACCTTAAGGTGCGGTAACGTACAATCAATACCTTTTCCTCTTTGCGCCGTTTCGCGTCCAAAGCCTCGGGCTCGGCCGGCGAGCGTGGCGGGCGGTATTTCTGCTCCCGCTCGTGGGGTGATACAGAACGCCTCTGAAATGAAACCAATTAACAATTATAGTAATGTCCACACACGGTCTGACCACCACCTTGAATATACATAAATAAATAATGCTGGACAATCCACACAGCATCATCTAGCCCCAAGGTAAGCAGAGCTTGTGCAGAGTTGTGGTTTCGGTACTAGATGACTGATATACTTAATACAGTATACTGCATAGATGGATTTTTATCATAATAAAACTTTTAAAACTATCATGGTTAATAACACTAAAGTCATTTTTATCATCCATAGATAACGATAAGGCCGCCCATTTTGCATCTGCATCTTTGTTTGTTTGTTTTTTACTGTTGTCTTGATGTGCAATAAGGGGTATTTGTATTGTATTGTATAACGACCAGAACACCCGAAACAAATATCTGCAGAACGTACAGACAATTGTCCCGAGGCATGAATTGAACCCGCAACCTCCTGCGTCGCAGGCGGACCTTCGTCAACTGCGCCACAGAGGCCGTTATAGTTTAATATTCCCCAAGGCAACTATTCAATTTGATCCCATGTGGTTGTGTGCATTGCATTGCTGCATTCTAGAATAAGCTAGCCTATGGTCTTCTCTGGGATTTCCTAATGGCTGCCCTGGCACGTGAGGGGGCGGCGCCGCGCCGATTCACTCGCAAAAGGATTGATGTCTACGTATAAAAATTCTATACAAACCTGTTGCATTCTAGAAGAAGCTAGCCTATCGTCGTCTCTGGGATCCCTTGACGAAGGCTGGCCTGGCAAGTGAGAGGGCGGTGCCGGCCCTCCTGGCAAAAGGGGGGGCTTGATGTCCGCTGGAGGGGGTAATTCAACCTGAAAATCCATAATTTGATGAGTATTTGCAGACGCCAAGATGACTATGGTTTCTTAGACAGTTTCTATCAATAAATTAGGTGTCATAAAATCCTACAACTAAAATTCATCATCATCATTATCAGCCTATAGTAGTCCACAGCTGGAGATAGGTCTCCCCTAATGAGCACCATAGCGCCCTGTCTTCAGCTTGCCGCATCTGCCTGCAGTCCTTCGCAGGTCGTCATCCCACCTGGCCGGAGGGCGTTCTACAACTACACGTTTGCGAGTCGCCGTCTCCACGTTTACCCGGCGGTTGTCGGTTCTTCACGAGATATGGCCGGCCCACTGCAATATAGGAAAACTCTGATCATAGCAAAATGATTCTTGTTTCTACTCCTTGACTGAATAACTAAGTAGATGACTTAGACTTACCTTGTGTGCCGGTGGAGGTAAATGCGGAGGAGGCAAGGGGCCGGCCCCTGGGGCGAACAGCATGCCCCCAGCGCCGAGCAGGCCCCCTGCGCCCGGCACACCGCCTCCATGCAACCCTGAGGCGTGAATCTGTTGCTAAGGGAAAAAACTCGCTGTAGTTCACACAATGTAGGTAATTCAGGTTTAGCATGAACGCTCTAGACATAATTTTGTCTAGAGTAGACTAAAATTATATCGGATAGTAAAGTAAAAAAAAAACATTTATTTCTTTAGGCTTACAAAATAAGCACTCAGTCATTGAATGAGTAAATTTTTTTAAATTACTTCAACGTTTGTGTGTTGAAGTAATGTCATTTCTTTTTTTAGCCCAGACAAGGCCTTTTCTATACACTAGCCAAACTGGATATAGAATGTTTGTAAGCAAACCGTTCATACTTAACCTAAAATTCACTCTGTCGCCGAGTCTACGCAATTTACATTAATTTCTGATTTGTGATTTTTCCTTGAATAAATCTCTTACAGTTATATCTGACGCCAAGCAAATTAGTTTTAAGTTATTTGTGTTACAGTTTATTTACAAACATTCTACGTCGAGTTTGGCTAGTGCATAGATAGTTCATGCTACGATGCTGAGTTACATTATCGAGATTTGTTGACTTGATTTTTAAGAAACCCTTTTAATGTAAGCTCTGCCTGTCTGCATAAATATAATAATTAAGTTACACTTTCTGTCGGCACAATATCATTTATATTGAACCTACTTACTTTACCAGTTATACTGATATTTTATATTGATGCTTATCGCTATATGATAGAATACATCATCGGTCAAAATATACATAAGTCGGGTTATGGGACTGCTATACAGACGCGGCCTTCGGTGGCGGCCAATACAATTTCACAAATATGGACGTGTTGTAAAATTGTAATGGCCACCATCTTAAGCCGCTTTTGTCTATGAGACCCTTTTAAAATTGATTACAGACAATAATTCGATCAAGTTGGTTTTAGTTAACACGTCTAATAGAATGTTAATAAAATACAGGTTTTCTAACCTAAAACACATAAGAGACACAAAGCTGGAATGCTACACATAGAAACCAAAGTGCTTGCATACAATGAAATGTGAAGTTAGAAACACGAAAATGCAGGGATGTAGCCAGGATTAGTAGTTGAGGGCCAAAGAAGCGTTATTATTATCTGCATTCAAGAAATGAGCTTTCTAACTTTGTTGATACATAGTCATTAGGATAGGGTGAATTTATGTGAGTGCGCATGTCCATGTTAATTTGGCACAGTGGGCTATTCTAGTCCGAATATTGATATATTCTGAATATTGAATGAAATTCATTAGAAAGACAAGTTCCTTTAGATTATTGTATGTATAATTGTGTGAAATATATTTGTTTATTTTTATTAACAGTTAAGAAAAATAAATAATGTTACGAGTTCGAGTCGGGACAAATGCCAACTCACTGACTGCTGAGTAGACTCTGGTCTGGTATCTCTTTGTTACATTCTAACCACCCCTTTTAGCCCCACTGACAACATCCCTGTACTGCAACGTAAAATGTTAATCACAACATAAATTCACCAAGCAAACTTCAACGGACTTACGAGCAACTGCTGGAGGCCTTGTTGCTGTTGCTGCTGCGGATTTTAAATCACATTTACCAAGGAGCCTTTCTGACCGAGTCCTAGCAGGGCCTATACTGAATATAGGGCAGTTGACACTTGAATATAGGTAAATTTTTACAAGCAGGCGCGATTGTCTTTCGTTTTTTTATACAGTATAGAATAAAAAATCGGGCGACGCGCCCAGCTTTTACCGAGATAATAATCGTGATTTGTGTTGTTTTTACTATTCTTTATTAACAAAGAATGTTACAATCAAATTATAGAAACAAATTAGATCTAGTATTTACAATTGAAACAATTGTGCTAACTGCAGACTGTTGCATAAAATAATCTACAGTTAGCTCAACTGATATTTGATTATTATTATTTTAATTACCTTAATCCATGTTTGAGATCTGGCGCATGCATCCATAATTATAGAAAATCAAAACAACATAAGCCATGGCACCTAAATATCCAGTTATAAATGATTTTAATCTTTTTCAGTTTAAGTACTCTCTTTTCCACATAGCGTCGTCCTCACACAATACGACTGAGCGATATTAGCACGTTCGCACGATGATGACAGATGGTCACGTCATCGTCGTCGTATCACACGAGCCCAGTGTTTGTTTAAGGACTCCCTTTTACACATGGCATCATCCTCATATTCCTCATGAAATACGACTAAGCGATATTAGCACGTTCGCACGATGATGACAGATGGTCACGTCATCGTCGTCGTATTACACGAGCCCAGAGTTTGTTTAAGGACTCCCTTTTACACATCGCATCATCCTCATATTCCTCATGAAATACGACTAAGCGATATTAGCACGTTCGCACGATGATGACAGATGGTCACGTCATCGTCGTCGTATTACACGAGCCCAGTGTTTGTTTAAGGGCTCCCTTTTACACATCGCATCATCCTCGTATTCCTCATGAAATACGACTAAGCGATATTAGCACGTTCGCACGATGATGACAGATGGTCACGTCATCGTCGTCGTATTACACGAGCCCAGTGTTTGTTTAAGGACACATCGCATCATCCTCATATTCCTCATGAAATACGACTAAGCGATATTAGCACGTTCGCACGATGATGACTGATGGTCACGTCATCGTCGTCGTATTACACGAGACCAGTGTTTGTTTAAGGACTCCCTTTTACATATCGCATCATCCTCATATTCCTCATGAAATACGACTAAGCGATATTAGCACGTTCGCACGATGATGACAGATCGTCACGTCATCGTCGTCGTATTACACGAGCCCAGTGTTTGTTTAAGGACTCCCTTTTACACATCGCATCATCCTCATATTCCTCATGAAATACGACTAAGCGATATTAGCACGTTCGCACGATGATGACAGATGGTCACGTCATCGTCGTCGTATCACACGAGCTGAGTGTTTGATAGATCGCGGCGAAGTCGCCAGTTTGGACTATTATCGCGTGGTCTAGGACTAGTCTGAGCCTTCGAGCATAACGGGAAGAAAACGATTTACCAACTCGCTTCCCCACAGCAAAATAAATACAAACATTCGGCATATTTCTGTAAACTGTTATTGTATAAAATGTTCAAAGGGCTACTCCAAGTTTGTGCACTATGTACATATATATATGTAGAATTCGAAATGCAGAACTTTGTAGTATTACAACTTTGTAGTATTACAACATGCTTGAACTACAGAGTCAACTGCCCTATTGAAAGATATTAAATAATGAATTAGGCATCAATTGAATTCTATTATTCAGGCTCTCTACAGGACTTGGTGAGAAATGGCATACTGTAAAGCAAACTTCATACTTTATTGTATTTTCTTAATCATTGCATACTGCTTTTTCAACAGTTTTAATTTAAATAACCAGCACTTGTTATAGATCATTGTAGATATAGCACCGCTTGCTTAAGGCTTGTTGAAACATATTTCGCTGCCTACAAAAATTAATAAATGAAATTATACAGATACATCAAAAAAAAACTATCTAAATTAAAATATGGTTAAACCAAACCTTATGAAAGCGGTCTTTATGTAATATTATAAAACCTATTCAAAATTCTATACTTAATAGGTAAATAAATAATGCTGGATAATTCACACATCACAATAATAACTTAGCGAAGTACCAGTAATAACAACACTTACCCCAATGATTGAGTTAAGTTCTGACATAGTGACCTGCTTGGCCCTTTCTACAGCCGAAGCCACCTGCTGTTGATGTTCTTGTGAGAGGAACGGTAGCACCTGCCCTATAATAGCACTTAGCCTCTTGGCTATCTCTGTCTGTAATAATAAATAAAATATTAAAACGTTCATAGTTTAAAAAATTCATCATGAAATATTGGTGTAGTTCCAACATAAAGAAGGCTCATAGTTAACCCACTTTCAGAAATAATAAATAAACTATGACTAACTATGATTTCGAGGGGGATTGAAAAATATAGTGAAACTAAGAGAGGCCTAGCAGTGGTTCAATAAGGGCTGACATTGACTAATAATTTATTTACTTGGAGCTAATAGCATATGCATATCATTAAATCACAGTCTGATATTTTTATGATTATGGCATTGGTTTTCCTAACATCTTAAGTATTTTAAGTGATAAAAGAATATGACATACCTGTTTGTGCATTTCTACATTCAGTCCGTAAGACATTTCATAATACTGTAAAAAACAAAATATATATGGTTAGTATTGTAGGTATCATACATTGTTTTACAGATTTTGCCAGAGTCAATCATGGAATCTCTAGTACAGTTTGCTTACACTATCTACAGTAAACATTCAATATTTAAGCAACTAATCTTGTTTTTTTACTTTTATCATTGTTTGAATGTGTTCAACAGTCATATTCAATATTTTCATACAAATCTGGTTTACGAGGGCTTTTTATGTATCTATGCTGGTTATAAAAGTTTAATTACCATAACGTAATGCCTCTGCATTTCCGTCTTGTCATTGGCCAGTTTCTCGCATTCCAATTTCAATCTGGAAACAATAGTTTAGTTACTTTTATGCAATACATGAATTGTCATGACACTAATTTATGACACTGTTTTAGTGAGTCCAAATAAGTACTTACGTATGATACTGGGCTTGCAAGAAGTTGAACTCTTCTTTGATGCGCTCTAATGTGTCTGCTATTGTGAACTTTATTGGACCTGTAGGTTGAGGGCCCTGTAGGAAATAAAATTACACTTAAATGTATGGTTTGATTATTCAAACAAACCTATTCAGCTAAGGTATCATTGAAAAATTATTGAAGCCTTGTAGTCTGCATTGTTACTTAGAATATGCCAGGTATTGTTGTTAACACACACGTAATTACAAATAAAGAATGTTGTCGCAAAATTAATAATAAATCATGCATGATACAAACCCTCACTGCAGCAGCCGGGTGGCGCGCTGCTGTAGGATACATCTTTTTTCTTTTTCAACAATGTAAACAATTTAATTGAAATTTTCTTTCGATCCGTTAGCCAGCACAATCAGCAACATTTCATTTGATTTAGACAGTACACCGTTGCGTCGCTATAACGCTTCGAACACCGGGGAGCCCGACTTACGCGCTAACAATGATATGCATAAACTTTGCCTCCAAACTTTTGAACCCACGCTCATTCTACTAAGATGCAATACTATTATTTAATATTGTGAAAGCACTAATTATGTCGTACATTATTATCTGTATTACATAAAGCTGAATTCGAAAAATATTCAACAGATTTCGGGAAAACTGCAATACAATCAAATCCACGCCGTAACTTTTGATAAACTGTCATACATAATAGGTTTGGCAGTCAGTCAGTCAGCCCTCTGAGAATCAATCAAAATCAATCAAAACGTATTTTTTTCCGTAAGTGTCACTTATATTTGTATTTCAATGTCAAAGATTGCCCAAATAGTTGCCAGTTGCCATTAACGACCACACCATGTATACAAACTTGAGTGATCGTAGATATTTTTCGTTAATACGATTACATAATTGCGCTTCTTTATAGAACGCCCCCCATCCGAGAGCTTTCTCAGCAAAGCAAATGTATAAAAAAATCAAGGTTTTCTTATTTATATACAACAACAACGTAGGTATGGATAAAGCTAAGCAAAGGATAGATATACTAATTTAAGCGGATTCATATTATAATGTTTTAAAGGGAGAGGCGCAGCAGGCGCACCAGACATTGTTCAAGAATACTTACTAAAATTTAGCATCAATAATTTGCAAGCTGAAGTGGCAGTGGGCTAGCCATATCTTACAAAGAACGGACAACCGCTGGGGTAGGTAAAGTAAACGTGTTCTTGAGTGGAGACCGTGAGACGTCAGCAAACGTAGTGCAGGATGCCCTCCGGCCAGGTGAGATGGGATGATAATTTGCGAAGGCAGCAAAAGACTACAGGCAGATGCTGGGTGCATCAAGCTGACGACAGGGCGCTGCGCTAAAGCATTCATTAGGGGCCGGGCGGCGCGCGGCGGCGGCATGCCTCTCATGTTCATTCGAGTTAGATTACTGTCAGAAAGACGTTAATATTTACTTCATTGCTAAAAAATTAACGCATTATTCACGCATGAATTAGCGCAAATAACGTAGATAACGCGTGTGCTTTAGCGACCTCCGTTGCGAAGTAAGCTGCATTTAATTCGGCTAGCCTTAAAATGGAGTATGGTACCTTTCCTACCGTTCGAAAACCCTAGGTGAGATAATGCTGACGACACTCACATTTGCATACATATTACATTTTTGAAAGGTAGGTATGAAACCTAACGACAAGATTAATCGAAAAACGGTTCGCAGCACTCTGGCAACATAGTTCTAAAATGACATTTGAACTGATATGAAGTTTGTTTGAAACTTTGAAAGAATTGAAAGCGTTTTTCAAAGTTGGCATGATTTGATTTGACTCGGTCGGTCGAGTCGAGCGAGCGAGCGAGACGTTGAGTTAAGTTTGCGTTTGCGGGCGGCGCAGATGGGTTGCTACTATTTCGAGTAATTTGTTGTTGCAGTACCGAAGTGTTTTGAAATACAGACTGGTTGCTTTGTTACATCGTGATTCAGTGCATTCTCAATGATAATTCATAGATGAAAGTGCTGGATACTCAAGTGATATATCTGTTGTGATTTTTTTGCGTAGCAGAGAGAACCATCATGGATTTCAAAACAGTCATTTACAACGCATCTCGAGATGGGAATGTGTTGAGACTCAAAGTAAGTATTTATTGAACGAAATTTCCTTTTATCATCAAGTCTTCTTTTTATCATCAGATATATTTCTTTCTTCAAATAAATAGATGTGAGTATACTTTAATGATAGTCTCGTTTCTCTCTGTCCCAAAGTCGATGGTAGAATAAAATTGTTTCGTATGAAATGCAGTTATTTATCTCTATTTGCTCGTCAATTTATCACCCAATTCATTATTACACCGCTGCGCAGTTCAATGTAGGCAATAACATTTTTGTGCTACATAAAACAAATAGGTTATTATATCTTATCTACAGCTCCATCCAACAACACTACTAAACAAAATCCTCTGTAAAATTATAATTATTACTCACCAAGAGTACCTAGCATAGGCAATAATTATTTAGCAGTGGAAAACTTTTATAAACTGCCTTATTAGAAAAAGCATGGACTTGTTGTAAACACCCATCCAGCAATGCCAAGCAGTCAAGTTGTCATTGCTGGACCGGCTATCAAAATCACTGACAACCTCAATCAATAAAACATACACTAATGTTTTAAGGAGTTTAATTGACATGCACCCACATGTTGCAGTGCTACTCTAAATTTTTGACATAGTAGAACTAAGCTCTCCCATTTCTTTCTTTTCAAAGTTGAGTTAAGCTGCATGTTGAAACTGGTTTTAACAAGCACTTTATTAAACAATTAGGTTATAGTCCCCATGTAGTATCATTTCCTGTAATATTTACAACAAGGAAATTATTTAATTCGCCTTTATGTATGTTATAAAGTTTTATGACACTTTCCAAGTAAAAGGTTGTTCAATTGCATTGACGATTAAAAATCAAAGACGTCAAGATCCTTCAGTATCTACCTTCAAAATACATAATTGCCCAGAATTGACTTGTTAACTTGCTTGTACTGTAGAATAAGCTTACAGTAACTAAACAAAGGGTTGAGACAAATTAAATCTTTGAATGTTTTTTTAAACAAATGATTTGATATACATCAGTTCTTATTTTCACTGCAATGACAACAGAAAGCAGTCAAAAATTGTTTTAAATTATTATGTCTCTCATTTACCATGATCTCGGGCCATAAAGTGACCTGGTCCTTTGGAAGGCTTGCGTGGGGATGAAGCCAACAGCACAGAGGCCCTTTGAGAAGTTATTATTATTATTAATTTAGGTTTCCGTGCACACACACACACACAATATACCTACACCTGCTCCCCTGGTTGAGGATTCAGGGAATGCTCTTAAACAAATAATTTCAATGAATTTACATACATCGTTTTCTTCATACATTAATTCCATAAAGTTTAATACTGCAAGATGTCAAAAAAAGATAAGTAAACCTGTGTGTTTGTGACAAGTCAGCTGTATTATAATTTAAATAAAGAATAAATGGACATAGTTACCGATTACCAAGAATGAATTATTTATCAACAAAAAATGTTATGTGATACAAATGAATATGTTTAATTCTTGGCATCTTCTCTTGCTGCTAGTAGGTACTTGTGATTAAACCTCGCTATTAAATACTTAGATCTGGATGTATCAAACAAAGCGATTATCATAAAAAAAACTTATTAATTAATTGGATTATGTAATTAGATTTTTTTAATTAATCATGATTTTTATTAAACCTGACTTAACAGCATTAAATTGATCCAATTATGTTGCAAGAACCACCTACAAGTCCAGTGGGAAAGTGGCCTATGAAATGTTGACCTCATAATTTACTCTGTGAAAGTGTTAGCATATTGAAGTGAACAGTAAAATAATTTTATTTGATAATAATTTAATGTATAAAATATGTTGTGATACAAATGAATATGTTTAATTCTTGGCATCTTCTCTTGCTGCTAGTAGGTACTTGTGATTAAACCTCGCTATTTAAGACTTAGATCTGGATGAATCAAACAAAGCAATTATCATAAAAAAAACTTATTAATTAATTGGATTAATTAGATTTTTTAAATTAATCATGATTTTTATTAAAACTGCTTTAACAGCATTAAATTGATCCAATTATGTTGCAAGAACCACCTACAAGTCCAGTGGGAAAGTGGCCTATGAAATGTTGACCTCATAATTTACTCTGTGAAGGTGTTAGCATATTGAAGTGAACAGTAAAATAATTTTATTTGATAATAATTTAATGTATAAAATATGACTTGTCTAAGTGCTTATTTTGTAAGCCTAAAGAATAAATGATTTTTGACTTTGACTTTCTAAATCAAGACACATGTACCTACCTAAATTAAAAGATTTTAGAGAAATCATTCTATGTTGCACTTTTATTTTACTAATCTTAAATGATCAAATTCTTGACTGCATTTTGAACATAATTCTTATCTATTTGTTGGTGAAAATTGCCTTTTCACCTTCTTTTCACACTTTCAATACAACTAGTTTTAGATTGGATGTACTTATTAGGCTATGCTGAGCATTCATGTAATTTTATAGACTATTCATAAAGCTCTGAAGAAATAAATTAAATCTTAAAGTATATAAAGCTTTGAAATGACAAAGTAATCATCAAAAACGAATGTCTATGAGTTACTCAAGGGTGCAGCTCACTAGAAACCAACTATGAGGATTGCATTACTCAAAACTAAGAAAACTTCAATTACTTAAATTGTTTACATTGTTGAAAAAGAAAAAAGATGTATAATGATTTATTAATAATTTTGCGACAACATTCTTTATTTTGGCATATTCTAAGTAACAATGCAGACTATGATAATGCTGTGTGAATTGTCCGGCATTATTTATTTTTATTTTATTTATTCTATCTGGGCTGGCTATTCTAGAGCTGGCTTTGTATTTTATTTCAACAACGTCAGCTAAAGTGAAGCGAACATTTCAGTTCTGGCGTATAAACAGCGCGATGCCCTCTTTACAGATTTAAATTAAGCAACGCAAAATGAACGCAAAGCAATTGCTGCTTGCTTACTCGCACACGCAATGCACGAAGCTACAGAGAACAGTCACAAATGACGCGGTAAAAAACATTTGCTGAGAGCTGGTGCTAAGCCAAGCTCTACCTATACCTTAGTTACACTCGATGCGAAATGTTTGTAAACAAATCTCGACACAAAAATCCCACTTGTTTTGCGTCGAATCGCAGATATACAATTGGAAGCATTTCCTATCTATTGATAGGATTTGAAACATCTCAAATGGAATGTTAATTGCGTACCCTAACTATATAAAAACGCAGCAAACAGAGTGATACTTAGGTAAATTATGGGCGGTTTTGAACATTCCACAATTTCCACATCGAGTAAGGCTAGTGTATAAGGCACTTTAAGATGAGTGAAGCTCTTTTTGGAATATGAAAATTAACGTTTAGGTAGCAACGCTGAACAATGACTTATTCACGTAAAAGGAATTTTTTGACTGAAACCGAATAAATCTGGCACAATGTTAGAGGCGCCCCAAATCTATTTATAGTTAGGTACTAAAACAATGCCTCAGTCAGGAAGCCAAAAAACCCAACGTATTTTCTCACGAAGCGGTTAAAAAAGGTGCAGAACAACCCACCACAGTCACAACAATGGATAACCAGCGCAAAAAGGTTTGTCATCAAAATCGCGGAAGGGTAAAAAGGATTTAACACTTAAGTTCCTCATTTCATTTCGCGGAACCTGATTTTGTGCTACGTAACTGCTACGCCAAAATTAGAACACAACATGGTCTTCTATTTTGTCGTCGGTCACTGCCGTTCCTTTGTTCGCGATGACTCAGTTCTTTGGTACACCAGACTACGTCTTTAGTCTTTATAGGCCACGGAAGACATCAAGGAAGTCTCGATCAAAGTTTTTGTTATGCTTTGTCGATGCGTTTTCCTACAATTGGCCTTTGTTAACACATAAAACATTTCTTTGGGCGGATGCCAAAGCAACGTATTCTTAGGCAACATGGTGTCAACTAGCTTCGTCCGATACGTTTACTTTATCTGGTTTGCGTAAAATATGCGGATATTTTGGTTTAATTATCAAAACATCTACAACAATCGTGTTAATCAATGCATAGTTCAAGCTTCTGGTTTTAATAATAGACCTAGCTGTGATCATAGCGACCATTGACCTCTTCCGGGACAATAAACTTCTATCTGTTGACAATTTTCCTTCACCTGTGACGGCTGACAATAGATGTCCTCATTTCTTCGTTTCCTCTTTTAGAACCTTGAATTTTCCTTCTAATCATAAGTAAAAAATCACTGTCTCGTCGTCTGGCCATTTTAAATATGTAGACTTACTTTCCTTTCCTGTTTATTTACATGTTTTTTTTTGCGTTCCTCGATATTCTACATACTCTACAATTGGTATACGAGTACAGCCTGTTGATATCGTGGTTTAGGTTACAAACATTTTCCTTGCTTGATTATTGGTTCAGTTCAAAATAACTTATGACTGACCGGTGAAACATAACATTGTTTTGAATAAACCAATATATAAAGTCTTTTGCGTTGCAAATGCCTACAATCAATTTCTCTCAGCTTTTAGATATTATTTTGGTTTATAAAGTTGTAATCCAACAAGTTACAATACAAAAATACGACGATGCGACAAGTACAATGGGCGGCCTTATCGCTGTTATATACACTTCGGGTTGCTGAACTATGGACAGGAGTAGGTAAGTATGTAGCTTATATTCAACTGAAAGGGTATCACTCATCAACCAAAAAATTATCTGAATGATTGACGGTGATCAAGCTCCAAGTTCCTAACTGTATTAGCAACAGTTCTGGTGTAACTAAACGGTATTGCATTCTCGCGCCACACGAATTTTCGTTTGCTCAGGCTTATGCAAGCTTTACACAAGCCCGAGACTTGGCCCAGGTTATTTTGTCTTATGAAAGGTCTGTCTGTACTAAATTGCCTAGATTGGCCGCTCTCGCAAGATAACTCCTATGTCGACGTGTATCATGATTACTTCTCGTAGTTTCTTTATGTCTAGCTAAAAGCAGAAATCACAAAAATTTGGCGCTTATTAGGGGAGGCATCATATCCAGCAGTGGACTATTCTAGGCTGATGATGTTGGTGATAAAAATTTATAGAAATTTGACTAAAACAGTAATAATTAAACTTCCTACTAAATCGAGTAGGAAATCAACCGTTAACATGCGTATTAAGTGTATAATCTGGTCTGTTTTTTTCGTATCGTTAGTTCGTTAAATGACCAATTTCTTAATAACATAGGTACCGTTCTTGATTATCATGCCACTAGTCCTAAACATCTTATATTAGGCGCTATGAGGACAAAACAACATTTGCGGCAACAGTCAACTCACAACTACGCAAACTAAACTTCTTTATACATACTCGTACTTCATCGTGAACTTTGCCTTTAAAATAAGTTTATTGTGTAAACAGCTATACACCAGCCAAACTCGATGTAGAATATATATAAACAAACTGACCATACTTAATTGTAAAGAACATAAACCATTGGTTTCGACATGATCATCGCAGAGTGAATAATACGTCGTCGTCAGATCTCCTTTAAACTCAGATGTTTTTGTTATTCTCAGCGAACAATGCTTTTCATTTATCAATATGTATGTAGGTAGGTACGTTTCCATTGATACGCCTTGATAAGGGAAGTAAACCGATAACCCGAGTAACTGGGCAACACTGCAGCTTTTTCTACATTACGAATGTTATTTTGTTGCAAATATTATTTTAAAGGTGACTCTGGGGTCAATCTTCAATTAAATTTTATAAAAAACTTAAGTATCATTTTATGTTTATGGCTCAACACCTGTTTGCGCATTTAAAATGTCAAATGTTAATTGCTATCAGAGATGTTAGACTCGCTTAAATAAATCGTCATTTAAACATTTTAGAAATACTTAACAGTTTATTCGGTCTGTTCTAAATAATATTTACTTAGGCATTAATTTGTAAGTGTTATGTCGTATATAATATATGTATGTATATACATACATTGTCGATTTTTTCAATAATAAATTTTCGTAATTGTTATTTCACGTCACTATCTCTCAAATACTTTTCTATACCGACTAACTGTCAAGAATTTTAATTCATAAGTCGTTTGTTGTTTTTGTTACTCTAGCTAGATCTTTTATATTTTCCTATGTCTCTTACCTGTATCTATCAGAATAAATATATTTTCATATCATTTTATTATTTTTTTGACGAAATATAAACCTTGATTTTGAATATTATAAAGTTCATCTCTTTCTCGGAGTTGTTTACGCTAAGCGCTCTCGTTCTACGTTGAAATTGTTGCGTCCACATTTTATCGCAATGAGGGGCTACAAGGTAATCCAGTCACGACTTGAGCTTAGAATGCTTGTCACTATTATTTAGTACTAGGAAGGCAAAACTTATGTTACTTCGTACATTTGTACGATCAAACGATTGAACGTTTCTCATATAGAAGTCTTCCTTATTTGCACAAAAAATCTTATCGAACAATCAAATAGCAGCGTAATATTGCTTGAATTGTTTGTCGCCAAGCCAATAATCCTACGAGTTTACTAGTAGAGTTCCTAAATAAGAGATAGCTGAATGTAAATTAGTAACAACTACTAGCCCTCAAAATGATATTTGCCACCAAGGTAAGACATATCGTATCCCACAAAAGCAGCTCTTATTAAAAGAAATAAAATAAATACTACTCAAATATTAGCGTACCTACTAACTGTTAAGTTTATTGAAAAAGATGTAGGTACAACCGTACAAGGTCCAACCTCTAAACTAGATAGGTACTCGTCCCCATTCTACGATTCTCTCTGTTCTAAAAAGCAGGTTGGTTTGTTTGTACAAACCTTCGTGCTTACGTGTGTATTTAAATTAGACTATTTTATAGGTACCAGTTCCAACATTAAATTTAAAGTTAAATTAAAAGCAGTTTCGCCAAATATCATAAAAATCATAATAAAAATGCATGGAAAAATTCTTTTGATTACTAAAATAACTGATTAAAAGCAATGAAACACTTGCAATTAGAACCCAACCCAGTCAATTTATTTATGTAAAATTCGACCCAATAACCGATAAAATGTCAGTAAAATCAATGGATAACGAGTTTCTGCCCGCGGCTACGCACGCTTTGTTCTATGAAAACGTTTACTGGTGATTTCTATACCATGGGAACTGATTTATGGGATAAAAAGTAGCCTATGTTTGATTCCAGGATTAGAACTACTTTACTTACCTGTATGCATTTCAGGCCGATCCGTAGCAGATTTGGCGTGAAGGGGTAACAAACATACATGCATCCAAACTTTTGAATTTATAATATTAGTGTAAGGTGATCGATACCTACTCGGCATAAAGTGCTACAGGAAAACATGCTATGTTTTAACGTATTGCGTGCAGTACTGTGTAAAGATTCTTAGGGCTCTATGGGTGACCTTGTTAGGTTCATGATGTTATTGCCTTCGGGTACAGAATAAATTGTGGAAATTATGTCTTGTGCGTGCTGATATCATCTTAATTTTATTTAGTTCTGTGGTTTGGCCGCTTTCTCCGTTCTATGCTAAAAGCTCGTTCAGTATTTCTCTTTGAAGTTCCAGAATATTCTGTTGACATCTTCGACGTCTATAAAAATAATTTAGATAACAAATTAAACTCAAATCCGTGATGTAGTTTTTCTGTTCAATCAATTAGAAAACGTTTCATACAAGTTACTTACTTATTTTTACATCGTACGAATTATTATATAGTAGCAATATAGAGTATTATCATTATAGAGTAGCAATACTATCAAAATGTCACTAGTCCTTAATTACACCCGACCGAGCACCTTGCCAAAATGCTTTTACATAAATTAACGGCAGACAGTCATTACCACAAGACTTTTCCACAAGACTTTTAACACTTTGACTGCTGAAATCACACGGTATGTGTTTCCTACAAGTGACTAATATGCGTAAATCCATACTAGCGCAGCGGCGGCTGCGAAAATACATATCTTTGTGACTCAGCACAGCCGTAATATTTTTCGAACGAAACGCATGTGCGGCGCAACACAACCGCTGTGTAGAGCGGCAGCACGAATTATTTAGGTTAAAAAAAAGGTCGCAGTCGTCGAAAAAAAATCGCAGTCAAAGTGTTAAAACTCTCCCAAATTTAAATCTTTTGAAACTATCATGGTTATTAACACTAACTCATTTAAAACGGGATATTTATGATTTGATTTTGAGTTCTCCCAAATTTGACAATTAGCTTCTCTTTCTGCTACTGACTCAGATTCAAAGTCGCAAATTAAATGCTGACCTACTTCTGAACGTTGGCCAAGGCCAAGTGGGGTTCAGTTTAATGTGGGAACAATTCTTAACCCTCTTGTACAGAAATAACTAGGTTATCTGGAACCAGCTAGTATGTACAAAGTAATATAGGTATTCGTAGCCTCGTTATAGAACTCATAATTGAGGAGCATAGGAACAAAAAGGGATAAATCCAGTTTCGCAAATTTTTGGCAAATTAAAAAAAACTCTCTAGTTTTAATGTTTTTGACTTTTAGGAAATAATTTTTTAGCATTAATAAACAGCACTTTAAACTCTTTAATTAAGATAAAAAATTACATAAATTGAATTGATAGAGCCTGAGATATTCTTATTTGTAATTTGGAGATATCCCTTTTTGTTCAACACTTCTTGGATTTGTCACTTTCTGAAGAAAACAGTTTTGGATATATCCCTTTTTGTTCATCACTACTTGGATATGTCCCTTTTGTTTGAAAAACATTGGGATTTGCCCCTTTTTGTTTACAAATAGGTAAGTACTTAGATTTCTTCCATTTGTTGATACTACTTGATAAATAAAATCCATTTTTATATTAAAATCGTTTTTATTTTATTCTTACACCTACAAATCTTAAATTCTAATGGCTTCAGAATCATGCTCATCACAAATACACTCTATGGCAGGATCCTCATCACTCTCTTCTAATTCCACATTCTGCTGCTGGTTGCTTTCTTTAAGTAAGTCTACATACCAACGCAACTCTTCTAAATTTTGCCAATTATTTCCAAACTGCTTTTCTAATAGATTCGCGACATCCTTCTTATTTGCAGGTTTTATGGCATGTCCCAGTTGCAAGCCTCTCAGTGTGAAACGTGCAAGAGATTTTCCTCTTTTCATGATATCTGTAGGTCCTGCAATAGACTCGCCCCTGTAGTTGTCACATACTTCAACCACGCATTTACCACCACTTCTTTGGGATGTTTTTCGAAATTTGATGCGTTTGAGATTTTGAATGCCTCTTATGTCGTTAAAAATTTCAGTCATTTGTTTTATGTCATACAACTGCCATCCATTTGGTTCTCCTAGTTCCTTCACTGTTCCATGGTTTTGGAATATGTTGATGTAGTCTTTTTTCAAAGTCAACATAGGGTACCTTTTCACGTTTTTTTCAAGCCGGCGAGAATAAACAAAAACGCGCGCACTGACTTGACAATTGCAACCAAATTGACACTGACAGTTTAGCAACATTTTTCTTCTTCTTGCAGTACATAGACAATTTTTCAGCGTTCTTTCTCAAATGGTATAATAATTCACTCGTGTAGGTACAAAAAACATGTTTATGTGTTTTACAATGTACTTGTCCCTTTTTGTTAGATAAAATTATTGAATATCAGTTTTTGTATTGGATTTGTCCCTTTTTGTTAGATTTCGTTCGAACTACCGATATTGGTCAGAACAAAATATGGATTTGTCCTTTTTTGTTACAACAAGCTACTTTTAAGTTCAAAAATCATGAGGATTTATCCACTTTTTGATGGTTTCGAGGAGCGGAAACGATGTAATCTAGCATTTTGCGTATGATAAGAAAAAAAAACGGAAGAGGTCAAAAGTGGATATGTCCCTTTTTGTTCCTCTGCTCCTCAATTGTTGTTGGTACTAAAAACGCAGAGTAATCAATTAAGGCATTTTCAGACGGTTCTACAAGAAAACGCAAATGTCCTGTTGGCTAACGAAACTCCGCGTACAAAAGTAGAATTTCTAGGTGCCATTTATTCAATTGCCTTTTTGCGCTGAGCAGGATCTCATACCGGTTGCCATTCTTTTTTGCTATTTTCAAATTCATTAAAATAAGCATTTGTAGTACCTATTTTACCTGCTAACTTTTTTTCGCTGTTTAGGTTTTTATAATTGTAGTATTGTGTAATATATAAATATTCGTAATTGTAGGTGGTAAAAATTTTTGCATATCTTATTTTGTTTTATTTACATACCATTAGACATAGTTCTCCTTATAAAGTTGTTTTTTACTGTTGTACTACTTAGAATGTTTGAAATTAATTGAAACCTTATTGTTGCAGGTAAGTTCCACTATATCTTCGAGTGAGCAAGTTAATCCTCTTAGAATGGACTGAAAGGTTTTAAATATTAGTAACGGTTTAATCCGGACGCACCTGGGATGCAGCAGGCGAAGCTCCGCCTGCGACATAGGAAGTTGCGGGTTCAAATCCCGTTTCGGGACAAAAGTTGGTACGATCTGCAGTTATTTTTTCAGGGTGCTCTCTATCTATAATAAAAAATATATCTATGTACGTGGTATATCAGTCAATGGTTATCTATAACACAAGCTATGCTTAGCTTGGGGCTTGGGGCTTGGTGCCGCCATGCGAGTTGTCCTGCATTATTTTTTAATTGGATCTAAGTCTATAAGGTACTCGGTATCGTACGTATAACAAAAATACTTAAGTAATGTGTGTTTCTTCTCAATTTAAACTTCCATAGATCTGAAAAAAGAACAAAATTAAATGGGCTTCACCTGTTGAAGTTCCTAAATGTCAGGAGAGAGTCAGCACACCAATAACACAATTAACTTAATATATCAGAACTTCGAAAGGTGATCGTGTTCACGGATCGCGGAAGCATCAAGCTTCAAGACATGTCGTAGGAAGACGGCATTAAATAAATGTGCCTCCATCCATTAAAATGTTATTGAAATACGAAACGAATGCTGATAAACTTATTTGGGCAAAAGTTAGCAACGTTAGCAGAAACAATTTTATATTATACAGGTATCTGCCCGCGGCTTCGCACGCGTTGTTTCTATGGAAACGTTTTAAGGTTAATTCTATCCCATGGGAACTGATTTATGGGATAAAAAGTATGCTATGTTTTATTCCAGGCCTGGAACTCAGGTGGTTCCAGGAATTTAAGCCTGATACGTTTAAGAATTTTGGCGTGAAAGAGTAAACAAATATCCATGCATCCAAACTTATAATATTAGTATACCTATATTATATATTCATAGAGAAAGCAAATGACACTGAAGAAGACTTTCTTTGTTTATGGCATCAAAAGATAAAATAACCGCTAATAACACTGACTTTGCACATCAATGTCGTAAATTTTCGCACACTACACCACACAGACCAGAACCGGTACATTGCTATATTCAAGGTCTGGAGGTCACTGTGCCGCGTAGGTCGTGGTAGAAACTACGCACGTGACTACCAAAAGTAGTAGCGCTGACATTCTCAAAGGCATACATACATGCCGAATTAGGTATACAGAAATATAAGCGTTATACAATACAATACAAAAATACTTTATTGTACACCAGATACAGATAATTACAAAATGCGACAAGTACAATGGGCGGCCTTATCGCTTAGAAGCGATAAGGCCGCCATTGATCGTAAACGATGATTAATTGTTGCCAGATAATGTACAACAACAAATAGGTATTATGTATCTCTTCAGAACGTGAAGCTTGAACAAAAGGCTATTTAAATGAAACCTATCGCTCAGCTGATACACGTTTCCTCATACATGCCATACTAGCATTATTAAACTGACGTAAATGGAGAACTGTATAATTAGATTTTCCTTTCTTGGTGCACGATTGAAATCCAGTTTTCCTAACGTGTGAACCACAAAGACCATTTAAGCCTTTCGTTCGCACACAGCTGTTTTGCAATACGTTTGACAGAGAGGTCAAATAGTTAAACGACAACGATACCGCGGAAGACTGCCTATCCGAATGGTAGTTGTTTGCGCTGATGATAAATGAATCTTATAACCTTGTATGGTCATTGCTTGTTCACAAACACAAAGGTACGTTTGAATCCGAACGAAAACCTCCCAGGAAGCACAGTTCCTGAATTCACAAGCGACTGTTCGATAAATTAAATAACAATGCAATACGTTGACAACGAAACCACTGAGGTGTGAAATGAAACTGGTCTTAATTGATTAGTCTTGGTATCGATAACGTCGCTCAAGTGAAAGCAGCAACACCTGAATGATTTTATTAGTCTTTATAGACGAAACTTGGCTAAAAGCAGAAAGGAATGGAATTCCGTCCGTGAAATTTCAAACGGTTCAAGGTTTTTAGAAGAAAGCAGCACGACCAGAAGCCGTATAAGTATAACGTTACTCTGTACCGTTTGCGTAGCTAGGGATATTTCCAGAAAATGTTAGTTTATCTAACCTTGCTTTACCCAGCCAACTCTTTGAAGATCATCATACATGAGGCAGTGTTGACAGTTACTTCATATTATACACAATAAATTCTCATATATAGGTATACTGCTGCGTCCCGCGGCTTCGCCCTCGTGAAAATCTATGTGTCTCCACCCTCTTGAATCACTCTATCTATTAAAAAAACCGCATCAAAATCCGTTTCGTAGTTTTAAAGATCTAAGCATACATAGGGCTGTCCCTATGTATGCTTAGATCAGACAGCGGGATGTGACTTTGTTTTATACAGCGTAGTAATTGCAAAGATGGCTGCGGATGTGAGATCATTTTCCGGACGTTCACGTTTAAAGCATCCATTGATTCAAAAGATAAGATGATCGCTTTTATGTCTCTGTCTTGACCTTCAAGTCTTGGAGTACGTTTCCATCATCTGAAGTGATCATATCAAGTGGAATGAAGTGTACCACAGAAGAGGCCTTGGCCCGTTAAATTGAAATCGATTAGACTCTAGTTATCTATCTATGCTGTATCAAGTTCAATCTTGTTTTGTTATTTTTTGCGATTTGTTTATCAGTACTTATCATTATTATTTTAAGATTATCAGAACAAGATTATATCTAACGATTTTGTTAGTTATCTTTTAAATCTAAAAAGTCGTTCGAATCAACCTGAGACGTATGCAACACAGCACTACACCCACATTGATTCAACACGTCGTGTCCGGTCACAATTTGGTAAACCAGTTGCTACTCACAGAAGGTCAGTCAGCGAGATAAGGAGGCTTTCTTTTGAAATTTGGTGAAACAGGAAGATCGTGGAGTCACGAAATGTTTTTGCGATCTTCATAATTGGTGTCGTCGACCTCCTTGAAACCACAGACCATAAAGTTGACCGTCCATTATGCGGTTAACCTTTATTGTTGTGCAAGAGGCGTAAAAAACTGAACCAAGGAGTGGTGTGACCTGAAACTTTTCAGTGAATCTTCAGAAAATCAGCAGTACATGCAAGAACTATATACATATACCTATATAAACTAGCTCCGCCCCGCGGCTTCGCCCGCGTGGAAGTCTATGTATCAAATGGTTTATAAACCTTCCTCTTGAATCACTATCTATTTAAAAGAAGTGCATCAAAATCCGTTGTGTAGTTTTAAAGATCTAAGCATAGATAGGGACAGACAGACAGCGGGAAGCGATTTTGTTTTATACTACTTAGTTATACACTAGATAAAGGTTCTTGATTTTTTTATGCCAAGATCTATTTTAGATATATTTTCTGCTATGATGCAGTTAATGTGAGGTTGAATTGTTTTGCTCGTAAATCGTGGTGATAAATCCGGACGCCAAATAATGGAAAGCGCCGCTGCATTTCGTGTTTTCTCATTGCTACACGTTGTAAATGTTATGTTAGTTTCCAATGCCATTTGTAAATCAAACAGATTAACCACAGAACTAAATTAAATGCTCTTTCCTTTTGACATGGGTACTGGGAGAGTTATGATAATCCACAGTGAGCCATGTAATGAGATGTTGAAGTTCCACTGCCGTTTAGTTATTTCGATTGGGGCTAAAGAAGCTAAACATTATAATATTATATCCTAGAAACCGGCCAGTAGTAATAAATAACATTTATAACATAAGGAAGTCCACAGTATAACACTCAAATGCATACACTATAACAAATACGAAAGATTTAATGTTTGGATTGATGTTTGTTACTTCTTCCTGCCAGAACTACTGAACGGATAGGGCCGAGATTGAATAGATGTATTTAGCTATAAGCCTGGAATCAAACATAGGCTACTTTTCATCCCATAAATCAGTTCCCATGGGATAGAAATAATCTTAAAACGTTTCCGTAGAAAAGAAGTCTGCGAAGCAGAATCTAGACGGGAATCGAACCCGCAACCTCCTGCGTCGTTATATATTCTCTGCCTTGGATGTCCCACTGCAGGGCAAATGAGTAACATGATGGCCACACGATAAAAAAAGTTTAGCTCAATTACGAACTCGGCCAACAAACGCGGCTGTCGGTGTAATTGCCGGCAGTCAATGTTTTTAATCTAAAGGAATGAAGAGCTAGGAATCTACACGTGAGCGCCACAACACGTGCTAAAGAAGCAAACTTACATACGTATTTGATAAGATTATTTATTGGCTTCTCCACTGACGTAAGACTAAATAAAGTACAGCTCAAATATCCATTTCGCTGTGAAATTACTACACATGTCACATTGTATTGTGTGTACGTAGAGAAAATGCAAAAGAAAATATTTCGCACCGTTGTGTGTCATTTTCCTCGCGTTCTTCTTTCCTATGGAATGTATCAATGCCGTGGTTTTGTAGGTAACTGCACCACAGCGAAGTATATATTAATTGGCATAAATAATTTCAAACCAGTTTTACGAACAAAAGCGTGACACCAATTTATCAATTTTAATATGGACTAGGTAGTTGATTGATATGGCGCCATTGTTGCAGTAGGTGGCTTTATTAATTTAACTGGTGCCTGTTGGCTACTTAAAGGAATGCGAACGAGCCCAGATTATTCTTTATTGCTCATAATCATAGCTGAAGTCGGCGAGATTGATTGACTGTACAATAATTCTTACGTGCGAGCACCAATGCCTGTAAAAGTCCGAAATTTTATTTAATATATTTATTGAATAACTAAATCTCTCTCTTCTCTAATAAAAATCTTAAATAATAAGGCACCTTATTATTAAGGTAGCTTATATTATTAAGGCGTTGTTGGTAATTCTTGTGAAACAAGACCAAATGCTTCTAAATGCCAATTTCTGCACTGCTTGTAACCATTTTGGACATGACGAGGCTAACCCACCTAAGTAATAAAATAAATCATGCTAGACAACAAAACATCATCTAGCCACAAGCTAAGCAGAGCTTGTGATATGGGTACTAGATGACTGATATACCTAATAAAATACATTACATTGATAGATATTTTTAACATGCATAGACAATACCCAGAACACCCGAAACAAACATTTGCAGATCGTACAAATAGTTGTCCCAAGGCGGGAATCGAACCTGCTACCTCTTGCGTCGCAAGCGGACCTACGCAGCGCCACATCGGTCGTCATAATAATATGCTGACTAATCGTGCATCATTGTGAAACCTATTTCCTATACTACCTAAAAATACATACGAGACCAATTCTCTCAGGACTATTAGGTATCAGGCTACGAAGAAATTAGGTATCAGGTCGAGTCAAAACAAAACTATTGGAGCTTGGACATTGGAAAAATTATATCAATTATTCAATATTTTCTAACAACTTATGTATGACGCAAATCACGAATCACCTACAGCGTCATTTTCGCTAGTTATTTTTTACGTAAAAAAAGTCCTTATCGCCTTGGCAGTTGGGTATCAATCATATTAGTATTTCCGCGGTACGCGTGCGTGGTTCGCCTGTTATGGTGCGAATTTTTTGCACGTGTACAACAAAGGTACAACAGCTGATTTGCCGATAAAGTTTATTGCCTGTTTTTGGCTTGGTTGAATATTTCTGACAGATTGAGTATGATACAATAGATGTAAATGAAACGAAATACTTACGTAGACTGGTGATAGATACTAGATATTCCTATTACCTAACCTACCTAAACTAGCCTCGCCTTTCTATTGCTATCATTCTGACAGTTCTTGGATTCTTTCTGAGCTATGAGAACTAAATCAAGAAACTCATTAAAAGGAAATAGACATCGCATGTTTTTATATAGCATTCCTTAACCGATCACACAATCACAATTAGAACGACATAATTAAACAAGGTATCAAGGGATTGAATAATAATCGACTTTTCATTTATATTACGTTTGTAACTAACGGCTCTAGAGCAATATTTGTTTGCTATTACATCATTTACATCAGCATAATGGGAACAGGTATCTTAATCGAAGAAATACAACATTGTCAATTTATAGGTTAAGTAGCTGATCCGTTTGGAATCTTATCTGATGCAATTTATTATTAATTGTTTACGATTGCTAGACAGAGAAACAAGTGGAAGTACCAAAGCATAAAATCCTAGTGATTAAGTAATTCCCAATTAATGCATTCGGTATTCCCCCTGGGCCGTTTACAAGATCTCGAAGTTTCGAGGAAAACAACGACACAAGAAAAGCAATAAAATACATATTTTAAATGTATGTTTGTAAACAAATAGTTACGAGCTTTATTATCCCAGAAAGCTTCGTTTTATTCGACACGTTCTTTCTTTCAAGTTGTCGTCGTATTAGTGTTTATCTAGATCTCAGTCAATACTGACCTACTGTAATTCCATCTAGGAAGTTGCTGCCTTATCCCACCTAATTAAATTAGAAAGAGCGCGGCGAATGCTTTTAAGCTTTAATTCAAGCCTTGACTATACCCGACACCCCTAAGAAATTGCTCTACAAAATTAGTCTGTCCTAAGCATTAGGCAGCTCTTTACTTTATCAAGGCAGTGATAAGAAAACAACATCACCTTGTTAGTGAAGAATGAAGAAACTATTGTTACTATTCGTTTACATAAATTAATTTAAAAAAAACACATTTACTTAAAATAAAATACAAACATTACATTACGTATTTAACGTATAGTGCATTACAGACGAAGTCAGTCTTTATAGGGCGGATAGGAAGGGCTGACACACAGCAAGACTGCAATGATGAACAAGCTTGAAGGCCGAGACAATAGCAAGTTTTGCTGCATGCTAAGCAATAATGTCATACAAAATAAAAATAAAACTAGCTTAGTAAATAACATAAATTATGTTACTATGGTATACCAAAGCATAAGCGCAGCCGCGGGCAGATGCTAAGTTAGTGAATCGAATTCATAGTAAAATGATACAATTATGGAAGAAAAACGCGGAGTTACGATAACAATGACTAGTTTGCTTATCATTTAAACTAATTTGTAATTTGCGTGTGAATTAAACCTAGCTCGGTCTGTTTAATAGAGGTCAGTGTCATTTCCCACACATTGTTTTTATTAATAAGTACGTTACCTATCTATCACAAGCACAAAAGTTCTTACTATAAAATTAATGTATAATTATATTCTGCCCGGCGAGTAAGCACGCGGTATTTATTGCGGTTTATCGGTGTATTGATAGATACCAACTTGTTAAGACTCCATCAATCTCTGCTTCCCAGGACAAGTTCGGAATCCGGCTCAAAGGACCAAAAATTTGTTTCTTTATATACGAATAATAATAATAACGCAAGCCTTCCAAAGGACCGGGTCACTTTATGGCCCGAGATCATGGTAAATGAGAGACATAATAATAATAATAATAGATATACTCGAAGAAGACATATCAATCATACGTAAAGAGAAACTGCATGCGTAAACAGAGCATTGTCCATAAAATATCTCATCAATCAAGTTAATGATAATGAATCACTTAACTTGCAAACAAAAATGTCTCCTAACACTTTCACTGATGAATAACTCAAGTGAAATCGTTTTACAATAGACAGTTCCGCCGTGTGGGCTGTCATCGTACCAACCAGGAACAAAGGTCTCCCTGCCTCTATGGTATTGTACCACTTTCCTTCGTAAAGACAACGAGCAATGAATCACCCGAGCTCGATGTAAATTGGCCGAGCCTCATTTGCCGTGCTTTCGTATAGGAAAGTATCTAGAAATAGATCATGATAATTTGGTTATATCCGTGTTTATAAGTGCCAGGTGTAAATGTGATTTAAATAAATGGAACGGAGCTATAAGTAGAGCTAGTTGACATTTAGGTGTTTATGAGGGTTTGACGGTACCGTCAACCAAAACTGACAGGAATACTGGACTTCTTGATTTTTGTTGACGGAATGTAACGGCAGAGTCTGGCCCCGTGTGGTTTTTATACCCATGCCCTGGTTAATAGGCTGTTGAACTTAATGGTCTTCACTTCGCATAACTGTAATTATAGCCTAGCGAAGCGTTAAATGCTTGGTCAATGTTCTTTTAATATGGATCATCTTGGGATTTATGGATGTCGCTGATGATGAGCGACGACCGCTGTGGCTCAGCGGGCAAAGGTCCGCCTGCGACTCAGGAGGTTGCGGGTTCGATTCCCGGCTTGAGACAGGTTTATACGATATACCAATATTTGTTCCGGCTGTTCTGGGTATTTTCTATGTATAACAAAAAAAAATTGTATCCATAACACAAGCTCTGCTAAGCAAATTACGTTGTGTGGATTGTCCAGCATTATTTATTTATTATGACTTGACTAACTGCTGGGTCTCCAAACACTTGATGGATTTCAAGAATTCACACCACGAATGTAATAGAATAATAAAAATAAATGATTGCACATTCCTTTTTCGACCCATTACGCTCATAAATTTCATAGAATTTATTGCCTATTGTTGTGAGAAGGACATCGCAAATTCTAATATTATGCTGAATCATGTTTTATTTGGACATTCATTACAAAAACTTAAACAAAAAACTAAGGCACGTTGCACGCGAAAAAGTTAATAATTAAACCGTTCAGTGTGTGAATAATTACTGATATTGATATGTACCTAGTACCTACAGAGTTTTATTAAGACAATACCTACTGTAGAATGTACAAGACAATCTAACCTATTAAGGTGTTGTTGTCTACCTACTGAAATATCTACGCATGGCCTGATTATAAAATCTCACATCATTTAATGCCGGGTAGATTAGGTACTAGTGTTACGGGGTGTTATGTAACGTAATACGTTACGCCATGTGCTAAAATTCGTCTCGTTGCGAGTTACGAGCGCCTTCTTTTCCGTACTGACTGCACCAACGCTCGCTGTGTAACACGTTGCATTACGCCCCGTAACGCCGCCAGTTAGTATAGTACCCACAATAAAGGGCTCATTTCCTTTCATGAGTGATAAACGTCCGCGTACGCGACACTAACCTATAATATATTTTATGTATTTCCTATCACGCAGGCCACACTCACCTGGAACGCGTGTTGACTGGAGCAATTATACGTTTCGCGTGCCCATCATGTGGGCGGAAATTCGCATGACAGGACAAAAGCTCTAAGGATGTGGCGTGTACGTTAGGTTAGGTATATAAAATTATTAGCTGCCTGCCACTTCGCACCACATCAAAGACAAAAAGTAGTCGATAGGCTACTTTTATCATTATAATGTTATTCTAGATCTTAGTATAATGACTATGCAAAAGTTTTCCTTGTTCCTTTGAGTAGTTTTGGCGTTGTTATTTCCCAAACATATTATATTATCTTCCCTCTCTACTTTTGTTATTAATATCAGTAAAGAGTGGAACGAACTTCCCACGTCTGTTTTTCCGGTACAGTATAATTTCGAAGACTTCAAATCCCGAGTAAGTCCCTTCTGGGAAAGCTTGCGATATCTTAGTTCACATCTTCGCTTTCCCAAGTAATGGTAGACGCTTTATCAATAAAAAAACACACAATAAGTACTAAATATATGTATGATTTATTCAGTCTTAAACTAACTAATGATCTTCATCTTTAGGTACGATAAATTTATTGTATGTAGGTATCATATTAATATCATTCTAATACATAATGTCCAAGCTTCAATTACTTAAAGATTTAGTGACAAAGCCGGTAGAAACACGGCGAAAGTGTCTTGCGCAATAAATCCAGCTCTGTTTAATCAGGAACTTGTTACAAAACTGGGTTATCGCATGGATACGTTTTCCAGGCGTTTGATGTTTAGTTCTTGACGTCAATGGAAATTAAATGAAACGAAATTCACATATAACACCTAGTCGCTTATGCCCGCGGCTTCGCACGTCTTTTTTTAAATTAGATAGAAGATAGGTGGTTTATTTGGTTCACAAACATAGACTTAAAGTAGGTTACGGTGCGAATACAATAATATATTTCTTCGGTACAACACACACTATAAAAAAATTAATCAATAAAAATATATATAATAATATTACAAAAATACCTACACCAAAGAATGAAAACCTATGTTTTATTGAGCAAGTACATATAAAGGTAATTGTTTGAATTAAAAGAAGCCTTATTTGAGCTCGATCCCTTCACTGCCCTATATAATGCCCTAATTTTGGCGTTGTCTCCGACAAGCGATCTTCACAACGGCACCCAATTTCGCCTTATATGTATAAGTAGGAACAACTAGTCATGGTTCAGTAACTAAATACTTTATGTACAGGGTTATTTGTAATTCACTGACATTGTGTGAACTGCAGGTATACGAACACGTTTGTAAAGACGCCAGGTCCTTATTTTTAAAGTTATTATAATTATAGATTTACTTTTTTTTTTATGACGACCGATGTGGCGCGGTGGGCGAAGGTCCGCTTGCGACGCAGGAGGTTACGGGTTCAATTCCCGCCTCGGAACAATTGTGTGTACGATCTGCATATATATTTGTTCCGGGTGTTCTGGTCGTTTTCTATATATAATAAAAAATATCTATCTATGGAATGTATTGTATTATATGTATGTATAACAGTTATCTAGTACCCATAAAACAAGCTCTGCTTACCATGGGGCTAGATAATACTGTGTGAATTGTCCAGCATTATTTATTTATTTATTTATAGATTTTATTTAAAACACCGCCAATACGAATGAAAATCAATAAACTAAATGAATTACCAGACCGATCTCCCACTCCCATTTAAATCCACATCTTCATCATTGACCTATTTAACATCTACGAAAGATGATTTAAGTGGCATCAGTCTGGCTGGGAATCTGTCAAGCACATGACACACACACCCACCTATAGTTCGGGGCATAGCCGTTTTTAAAGTTTGAAAGAAAGCCCTCTAATTAACGATCATTGAATGGATGGGATACCTAATCTACTAATATAATTCCCTAGAAATTTTAAAATCTGGATATGTAGTCTTCAGTCTTTGTGATGATGTGCAGAACCTGCAGTTCATGCAGTGTCAGCAAACTGCCAATAACCCTGTATACCTTCCTACGTAGAGATCTGGTTACCTCTGATATGTATAGTAGCAGTGAATATCTCCCAAGCAAATCTGTTGGCGCATGCGTCTGCAAGCTGCATCTGTCTTTCTCAACGTTTAATTCGGGATCCATCGTTTATTTAGGAACGGAACGTGACTGGTCTCGCACGTGGATCTGTAGCGGTAGATATAGTTCACTCAAGTAATGCTAGAGTTAATCCATAGAAACATTAATAATATTTAAGTATATGAGATGTAGATACGTGTCGACATTCGTATGACATTTGACTCATATTTTCGTTTTGAAAAGTTCTCTAGAATGAAAACGTTGAGCTACATAAAATAAATGATGATTATTGCCCGATTTGTACAATAGTCACGATGACAATACGAATGTAGAGTAAGTATGTACTACTTTCAAGTTGTGCAATATTAAGGTCGGTTTACATTTGTCAAGTGCTGGGGCCAAATTCTACTAAACAATCGCTTTACTAAGTCTTTCTTCTCCAAGTTACTAAGGTATCGTCGTAGAATCGTCCATAGATGAAAGAAACACTAGATAATGCGTGAGGTATTTTCACGGAGAGATTTATAGAATGGTTTTAGCCTTGACTTTTTAACTCGCCTCCCTCCATTTGTATTTGTGCTATAGCCAGAAGCATTTTTCCATTAAAAGAGACCACAAGTCAGCGAGTACCGTAAAAGTCTTACGCCTCTACCCAAATTTCTCAATGATTACTTATTGAGTCAATAAAAATAAAAGCTTTGAAACACACAGAAAACAATAACTGTTCTTTTTGGATCCATTCTATGGAACAGCCATGTGCCATGCCTGCCACAATCAAATCTAGTTACTAACCCGAAGTAGGGTAAGTAGAGTATGATATGCTCACAAACGCCACTGACGCTTACATAACTACTCGTTCACTGTACTTAACCAATGTAAAGTAAGCTTATTAACTACTTACTAACTGCACTAACCCAATGTAAAGTGAGATTTAATACACAGGCTTGATCGGATGCGATGTTCCGATACCGCGGGAAAGTGTACCACGGAAGTTGACAACCGGGCTAGTAGGTTAGGGGTGCCTGCTCATCTGGGTAAACAGAATGAATTTTATTTAGATTAGCTATGAACATTCTTTATTCGTGACTTGTTTGTGTTCGCGGCTTGGCAAGCGTTATTTCTATGGAAACGTTTAAAGGGTATTACATTTCTATCTCAAGGGAACAGATTTGTAAGATAAAAAGTCGGCGTGTTATTCTATGTCTAGATGTACACATATGCAAAAATTTTGCCCGATCCGATCAGTATGCAACAGGTCTGTTCGTCAGGATCAGTCACTAAGCGTGTCGCTTGGCTCTTATCAGTAAGAGAGGCTCTTTGTATCGTGGCCTTAGTCTATAAAAGCACTGCAGCACTGACATCGTTTCGCCACCCAAATTGTACCAACACGTAAGCGACTGGCACCACCGCCCTCTCAATATTGCAATTTGGTAGCAAACCATCTATGGATAGTTACGTATACAACGTCCTTAGGTGGTCTAACTGCAATCTATTTTTGAAATCGCCAGAACCCTGGTCGCGATCTAAATAAGTAAAGTAAAAGGTAATTAATTTATTCTGTGTCACAAAATTAAAAGTTAAGTACAAACAAATATAAGTTGCAAGCGTGACATCAAAAAGGTGGTTTGATTATTAAATTCCCATGTGTTTCAATGCGTTTATTTCAGCTAAATACCTAAGATAAGTATACATATTTCAGCCATAGATAAGAATTAAGGAATTAATATTAAATTACACACAAATTAAATTAAACATAGAACTATAAAAACATTAAATTTAAAGGGAACAAAAACGTGAACAATCGGCCTTCACAGACGCATGACAATATCTGTGCGCGTCCAGTGCTTCATGAAAGCGCCGCCGTCTGAACAGCCTTCCTTCAGTTATAAGTTTCAATCATCAAGTTTTTGTCAAAATCAGATTTCAGTTCCTACAATGCTAAGCTAAACGCTAGAAAGACCATCCTTCGCGATGATTATGATGAAAATAAATTGCCCTTGATTGCGTTTATCAGTAATAAAGCGAAATGCCCTTCTCTTATCACTAGACTCGATTAATTTAATCCACTTTAGCCAATTATCAGGGTACCTACCTCAGCTTTCTAGATACTCTACTTTCTCGTAATAGAAACAGTAAGTTTTCTGCTTGCCCTTGAAAGTGATCAAATAATATAAAAAGAAGTTGAACTGAAAAGAAGATTGCCTTTTCCGGTACCTACCTACCTACCTATTAAAGATAATTAAACTGAGGCTGAAGTTAGTAACAACGCCTATGAAATAAAATATAGCAATGCCTTAAGAACCTTGAGTAGAGTTACGATAAAATCAAGGCTTTTATTCAACAAACCGTTATTCTTGCATGCTACAAATAATCTAAATTCTAAATTTATTCGATAAGAAAATATTTTTCATAACAACATGATTTACTTTTAATAAATATTCCCAACGAAATTATTAACAAATTCTAGTTTCTGGAAAAGTTCAAAGCAAAACACCATTTTGTTTACCCACGAAAATAGATACAGTCAAGCGGGTCAATCATAAACGTTGTCCCGATTTAGATCCGTAGTATCGTGGGGTAATAATTATGTCTGTGATATCTTTAAACCCGGTCGACTCCGGTCGCGCGAGGTTATTATTGTTTTATTTACGAGTATATTTTGGATTTTCTGCATTCTTAAAGTATATCTCGCTTATAGGTACTTTTCGTATGACAATTGCTATGAAATGAACCCAATGCTAAAACATACGTCGATAAATTGTTGTTTGGAGTATACATATTGACATGATAAAGATGTTTTTCTAAAATCAACAATAAGTCAATACACTTCAAACGACCTTTGAATCGTAGTATTTTTTTGCATGATTTCATTAAAATTGGTTAACAATGTTCGCTGAACATTTCTTCTGCGATCTATATTCCTTATAACAGTTGTAATGCAGATAATACAAAAAAAAAAAACAGAAAACAATACCTATAAATTTACCGTGCGACCGGTAACAATCCACCTTAAGAGCCTTTATTCCTAAAATGCGCAGAAACAGTACTTTTCAAACCCGTTTATATCATGAACCACTTATCTTATAGAATATGTTCATCTCATAATCATACATTTAAAATTTTTATGATTTTGTTGCTATTATTTTTCTATAAATATTTAATGAGCGACGTGACCACACTCTAGAATGCCTCGCGGCGGACTGATTTTCGCGCAGCGTTTTATAGTAGTTTTAAAATATTTATAGAAAAATAATAGCAACAAAATCATAAAAATTTTAAATGTATTATTTTAAAAAAGATGCTTCACTTTATTGGTAGGCTATTATTATATTAAATTAAATAAGGTATATCGGCAAAAACATCATTTAAAAATGTGAAATATTCGTAATATTTCACATTTTTTGAATTTTAATTTCTCATAGTAGGATACCAAAACCAAACATCTTTCTAAGTAAGTTTTTAGCCAAGGATCTCATCAGTAGGTTATTTTTTTTTTCTTAATTAGATATGTCAGTATTTTCTATTATTTTGAGCTTCGAAACTGATGCTGAAAGGGAAATTATGAAAACCTCTCACAAGTTATCTTGATAGAACGCGTACATACTATATTAATCGAAATATTTTATAGTCAAACTCGTTGGACACTAAAATTTCCTAAAATTATTAGTAAATAACATATACTATAAGATAAGTGGTTCATGATATAAACGGGTTTGAAAAGTACTGTTTCTGCGCATTTTAGGAATAAAGGCTCTTAACACATACATAAAGTGGGTCTCGTCTCGATCTCGAAGCGCGCCGTACGGAATTTGTCACGCAATATGCTGGGTTAACTATTAAATAGTTAACTCAGTAAATGGCGTGACAAATTTTGTTCGAATGCAGGCGGTATGAGGTTGCCACGATAACTTCCAACTGGAGATGTCATATGCTAGGGTCTGTTCTAGAGGTTGTAGCTTAGTATCCATTAATGGCATATTCATCACGTCGGATATTCGAAAGAATAGTATTATAGCTCCAGATTTTTTTTCCATAATAATAATAAATAAATAGTTTCTTTCTTTAGATCTTACCTTTAACATAATTGGTAACATAATATTGTGCTTAAGTCCGCATTCACCATTTGGTTTTACTCCTCGCTCTAACTAATTAGAAAATGTACTGGTGGCATACCCCTAGCAACTTACAAGAAAATGTATAGCACTCTACGATTTGCTATGTTTATTTCGTTGATGATTTATCTTTGTTATTGTACGTACATGAATGAGCGTTCAGCCACCATCTCAAAAATATAAAGTTGTGAAGATGTTGCCTGAGATGGAGAACGCCTTCCCTGAAGCTTGTTCACTTATTGTTTGCAGAAGTGAAAATTATAGTACTCTACTGGAAAAACAAACGCAAGATAAGAAACTCCTTTCATCATTGCTGGTGCTATTTATAAAAGTTCGACATTGCCTAGATCAAGTTTTGCTACTTTTTTATTTAGATCCAATAAGGAAATTCCAATATTGTGATGATCATCTACATTACATATATAAACTTATTTGTCACTTACTTCATCATGAGCTTACCTTTAGCAGGTCAATGCTGGACATAGACCTCCCCCAATGAGCGATATAGCGCCCTGTCTTCAGCTTGCCGCATCCACAGCTACCTGCAGTCTTTCGCAGGTCGTCATCCCACCTGCTCGGAGGGCGTCCTACACTACGTTTCCCGAGTCGTGGTCTCCACTAAAGAACACTTACTCACTTTCTTTTTAACTTACATATGCGCACTTAAAAGTGCAAATGCTAAATGATGCAACTCTCAATCAACACAGACAGTAACATTTTTACTTGCCCAATACAGGGTGTTAATCAATATTCCTGATTGCATTGCGAAAGACTAGACTAGACTTTAAACATTTGGCAATGCTATAGACAAATAGCAATCCTCATTATTTGCTATTGCATTTTTTGTCTTGAACAAACTACCTGAATATTAAAGCTTTTGCAACTTCTCACGTAAGAGTTATACTCTTACGTGAGAAGTTGCAAAAGCTTTAATATCAAAAACAATTCACATAATGAGTTATAACTCATTATGTGAATTGTTTTTGATAAATCTTCTCGTATGTAAACATCTTATTGCTCATCTGTGGGAAATGTACATATAAATATCATGAATCTGTAAATAAGTACAGACCGAATAATCAAGATCGTAAAAGCAACGGAAAACGTTATTCAATTTTTATGGAGGTTTTCTATAATAAAACTTTTGAAACTATCATGGTTATTAATACTAAAGTCATTTAAAACGGGATATTTACCATGATTTGATTTTTGTATAGTTTATGATATATAGATATATAGATCGGAATAGGGAAATGCTTACCTAGTAACTAAGCTATGGCTTTAACAGAATATGATGGCAATAAATACTCGTAGGTATTACTGAATGAATAATGAATACATCCGACAGAGAACCAAGGTTATCGACATAGCTCAAAGAATTAGCAAGCTGAAGTGGCAGTGGGCCGGCCATATCTCGCGAAGAACCGACGGCCGATGGGGCAAACGTGTTCTTGAGTGGAGACCACGACTCGGTAAACGTAGTGTAGGACGCCCTCCGACCAGGTGGGATGACGACCTGCAAAGGACTGCAGGTAGATGCTGGATGCGGCAAGCTGAAGACAGGGCGCTATGGCGCTCATTGGGGGAGGCCTATGTCCAGCAGTGGACTGCTATAGGCTGAGGATGATGATTACTGAATGTACCTACTTTGTCAACTTTTTTTTGTTAATCATGTTTATGTTGTTTTTGTTTATTGAGTTACAAATAAAATATTCTCATTCTCATTTATTAATTCTCAAATAATATTGCTGTTCTGTCCAGCAACAAATAATAACTTGTTGACAAACAAAATATCTATAAAATGGAAACATCTTGTAATTCGATACGTGAAAATTAGACCTCGATTTACCTTTGTTATTTTGAATGTGATATTTCTCATTCTCTATGTACTATTTAGCGAACAAGATGGAAACGTATTGAAGGCAGGAGTCGGTGACCTCACGATCTCAATTTGAAACTCATGCATGCAGATGTTGGTTATCATGTCTGATGACGTGATGACTCAATGCAATAAATTCGATACTCTGACCACCCATAATATCTCGTAATTCGATAAGCAGTGTAAATTTAGCCCTTATCCATTATCTTCGTTATTAAGAATGTGATATTTCTTAAACATTATGTCTTAGCGACAAGGTAGAAATGGAAACATTTTGAGGGCAGGTGTCAGCGACCTCACGATCTCAATTTGAAACTCATGCAGATGTTGGTATATCATGCCCGATGACTCACTGCAATAATTCGATACTCTGACCAACCATATTAGCGATGTTACTGAAATCGTACTAAAACAAATAACTTAAAACTTTTTTATATCCGACTAATATTATAAATACGAACGCTTGTATGGCTGGATGGATGCTAAGATGTATGGGTGTATAGTTTGATATTTATCGCGTCTCCACGCCACAAATATCGAACCGAACGAGCTGAAATTTGCATAGATGAAGATGGTCTGTAATACAAAAATATCTCAGAAATCACTGATAGAAATAATAAATAACTTTTTAATATTTCCATGGAATCAAAGCGTGCGAAGCCGCGTGCAGAAATGTGTAGATTTATAAAACAGCCGATTATTAATGAAATCAATTATCTTAACAAAATGGAATTGGTAGCTAGCGATTGGCGTGCAGAAAGTTAGTGGAATTGAACTTGAACGCAAATATGATATCAAAGGATAAAAAAATGAAATACCTAAAGACGATAGATTCTGATGGACTACGAACAATGAGATAACCGATGGTATATAGCAAGGAAGAATAGTAGCGTACGATGAGGGCAAGAAGATAACAACGAGTTACCTTGAGGTAACAAACTAGTTCATTCAACTTGCGAACTTACTTAACCCTGGGGTTCACCTTGTTCAATCACAGGGACATATCGTTCAGCCAGCCATCCGAATCACATTAGTTTAGTAACAGGTTGTCAAGCGTCTGTAATCTGATAAACTCATGGCTAGCTCTGATAAACGCATTTACTGACAGACTAATGCCGTTTTAAAATCTGGGTCTTCACCTGTTCTACACACCCACAGACATTTTTTTTTAACTATTTTTCTATAATAATACTAGTCTTACTCGTAGCTATAGTGAGTAATAATTTTGTCAGAATTCGTCCAACCGTTTCGGAGAAATCTGAACAAACAGACTTACAGAAAATATTTTTTTCACAAATTCGTGTATTTGTGTATACTTTCATAAATATAAACTGTTATTTTAACATTACAAAATTTCCAAATAGACACTACAATTTAATTTATTTCATTGTGTAGATTCATTATGAAACGTCTTTTTTACCATTATGTATATAGCGTATACAATATAGCCTCATACTAATATGTATTTCTTTTGATACTATATTGTTAACTGTATAAAATGACTGATGGTGAGTAATTATGTAATTGCGCCTAATGCTCACAAGCCTTAGAAATTGGTGTCATTACCCGCTTTTACTATTTCAAGGTTGTTTACTTTTGGATTAGTTATTTTCAAATTATATAATTCGTGTAACCATGAAACTGTTACGTTATAACTTGATTGTATAGTTATCGACCGGTGCTGCGGGATATACATATGCCTCTTTGTTGTAACTAAATAATAATAATGCTTGAAAATTTGCACAGCATCATCTGGATCCAAATTAAGCAAAGCTTGTATGTTAGAGATTTTTTGGTATAAATAGAAAATACTCAAGCCATAAAAACTGCACATAGTAAAAACGTTTATCCCGCGCGGGAATTGAACTCTTGTGTCGTCGCAGGCGGATCTTCGCCCAATGCGCCACTGACGTCAAAAATATAAATTAATTATGTATTGAAATATTGAAGAAACAATAATGCGTCATATTCTTAGTTTGTATACCGTAAGTAATCTAGTGAAGCAACTGTTTGTTTACGTTGCGTGCTTTGTATATTATATATACATATTGTTCAATAACGCTTACGAGGCGTTTCGTGAGAATTCCAATCCGTATTGACGATAATTTCTGTGATCAATGAAACGATTAGCACGTTCAAAATTGATTGGCAGCAGATTTGCGCCCTGTAAGGAGATATAGGTGTATTGCTTTGTTTTATTGACCAAGAGGAAAGATCATTTGTTGCTGCACATTAATCTTAATTTCTTTCTACTACGACCATTTAGTTTCATCTAGTTTTGAAGGTGTACTGGCATCCTTCAATTGTACCCCGCCATGCATCCTCGTTGTCAGATGACATCCTGATTGGGTCAACATCATATCGCCGTAATCACAAAGAGTAAGCTTCGAACTCGATGGGTTCCCATTAGTTAAGTTTTTATATAATATTTATGCTCGTTTAAAGCTATACGTATGTATATTACTTATGTAACGTAGAATAACTTAAATAAGATTTGTCTGAAATAACTGAATTACATATTAGTATATACAAAAACCAAGACGTTATCGATCTGTCTGACGTAAGCATAATATAGTGCGAACGAAGTCGCTTGCTTTTCACTATATAGTTTTTATTTATAATATCGTTCATTTGACCCGGTTCGGCTTAATGATCGAATTCGCAACACAGACAGTGAACGGCTGAAAGTTACATAATGCATTTACAAATTAGTAGTTCTACCAACATAAAGTAACCAAAACTGGTATCATGTTACACATCACTGAATAATTGGGTGCGAGTCAAATCACTATTGAAATATTATGCACTTTCTATTTAAATATAGATTCTGACACTATGTAGGTCTAACGTTATTTTTTTTCATTCTAAACCAGTTTCTTGTAAATAAATATCTCGATTCGTGATCTGCTGTGAGGTATGAATGTTTGATGTGCCTCAAACTTGTTAAAACTTTATTTCTTAGACCAAATTTGATTTATTGATTATCAGATTCTGACAATTTTTTCAATCTATAGACAGGGTGTCCGGTAATTAATGGATAACCTCGCAGGTACCTGTGCAGGAACCACCACGGCCAATCAGGAAAAAATATTTAAAGAATTATATCTGCAGCAGACAAGGATTTATTTAGTAGTAGTAAGTATAAAATTTGATACCTTTGTTCACGTCATTGGGCACTACGGATACAAATTCAATAATAACCTTAGCACTTCCTTTTGCCTTGAGTTTATAATTGTAAAAATGAAGAAGTGCTTATATTTTAAGTACTTTATGTTATAGCCCACTTGGTTGAGTAAAATAGTTTAAAGCGGTATAAAAATCACATATTTTTTTCCAACAAAAGATTACTTCTCCCTATAATTATTCATTTTTATTTGTATTACCATGAAATTAGTGAAGCAACTACCTTGAATACCAACTTTTTACTGATATATTGTAAAAAAAAGTTTGTTTACGATACATGTTATACAATGACCGCATTGTATAACATGCTTAAACTAATATTGATCCTGTGTGCCCTTCGCTCGGAGGCCGACATTGTCGGAAATTAGTAAATAATCCTAAGAACTGAGAGAAGCCTTACTTTAATGTTTTGTTGTAGGAGTAGGTGCCTAATTGGTAGGTAAGTAGAGTAACGTCAAATCACGTGTATTTAATCGTATTCTCTTGTCTCGTCAAGACTTTATTTCTTATTAAATTTGATACTTTTTTATAGTTACTTCTTTTTTTATGTGATCTTTAAAACACTCTATAGCTAAGTCTTAATTCTTCCTTGGTAGCTCCATCAAATCAACAAAACAATACAACACCGTGCACATCTATCACCAACAGCAATTGCTACACGCAGTTGCAGCATTGGAAAGGCAAAAGCTTCATTACGTAATTCTTGTGTAAGCGTTCGGTGAAAGAGTGTTGGTCGAACGCTGCAGTTCTGCATTGGCCATCATCTCGGTCGCACGGCCCGACTACGCGAATGTAAGAACGCAGCATACTATTTACTTTACGACTTGTACGGTGCTTTGAGATTGTGCAACCGGGAGTGTTCGGTGCAGTGTGAAGCCTTTTTTACGCTGGGTCATGGTGATTGGACTATTCTTGCTGAATAAGATAACTTTTGCCGTTTGTTGCTCACGTGTTGATTCGCTAGATTAGGGTCGTGTTTTTGTTTATGTTTGTGTGGTGTTATCAAATTTGTTTATAGTTACACAAACTTGCCTTTTGTGTTCGTTTTTATCTAGCTCTTAGATTTCCTTGACTGATAGTTTAGCATAAAACTTAATGTTTTCAAATTATAAGTCCCGTTGTTTTCTTGAGTTGAGTGTGACTGTTAACCACGTCACTGTGAAACCTTATCATTATATGCTATTGTGCAGTAGCAAACTCTCTCCAAGGCATTGTCCTATGAAGCATCCTACGAAGCATGCATTATTCAACCATTATAGCGGACAGTACAGCAACATACAAAGATATTTGATGGCTGCTGTACCTTTGACCCCAGCATTGATTACACAAAAGATGTTGCAATGAGGTTGTTCGATTATATAATCAAATAAATCATTGGCGATTGTTGAAACTCAGTACAATAGCCGGAAAACTGTTAAAGTAAAGTTTAAATGTCTTTGCCCACAATAAGTCGGGTCTCCTTAACGTTATCCTCAATTCACTTCCTATTTCCATCTCTCCTTGAATTTGTGTTGTATAATATTGACTGCATCTATAGATGTTTAGTTTTTTGAGCCTGAACCCGTTTATGTTTGCAAACATCCGTATAGTGCCTTTGTTTACATAACGCATGATCTTTACTAAAACCGTGTCTACTTAACTCCTCAAATATTTGTTCGAATTTATTTTAATTAAGACATGCCAAGTTAGTTTTTAGGAAGGTATTTTGAGTGTAATTTTCACATTGGTCATCTTTAATTTGTCATAAATGTTTTTAAAATTATTTTGTCATGTTTTAGTTTATGAAACTGATGCTTTATTTATAGCTAGATGTTGCGGTGTTCGATGTTTTAGTGTCCTGGTGATCTTAAAACCTGATTCATCCATGAAGCCTTCACGTCTTAACCCTTCGATATCTAAGGTTCTAGCTAATTTAGCTAAGGCCGTGAGCGTAGGTCAGTTGTATCGTGCAGAAAATAACAAGCTATTTAACAGCTCATTTAATTGAGTACGTTTATTTTATGATTGTGTGAAATATGGTTCTTAACTACTTCTAGGCTAAAATTTATTGCTTTTGTGACATTGATGTGATGTCTTTAGCGTTAGTTGTTTGGGATAATGTTAGATGATATGGTGTTTCAAGAGTTTATGTGATGTTATTTAAATCAGATCCTTTAGCAGTGTCATTCTGTCGAATGGCACAAGTTTATGTATGTAGGTCGCCCAATGAGTATTTAATTAATTAAGTTATTTATTATCACATGGAAAATTGCGTCAAATTAGTTCCAATAATCATTTACAATCGTCATTGCTGGCACAAAAAATATTCCACTCCGGAATATTAGGACTTTCTGATAAATTATTGAGTCAATGCCCGTATCGTTCATCATGTTTTATTATTATTTCTTTATTTTACTCGGACTCGAGTGGAATTAATATCTTGCTACCGGCTACAATTACTTCTTTGCTATGCTCCTTCAATTAATCACTGTGTAATGCGTAAGCTCTAATCTAGGGTATTTTCGTATACTTTTTACTAGACCGTTAGCGTTACTCTGACCTCTGTCTGTCTGTATGCTATTAGCAAGACTGCCCTGACCTTGTAACTTCTTGAACTTTTTTAGTTTGTCGCGACAGAATTTGTCCAATGTTGTTTCTGTTGCCTTTCCCATCTTTGTATGACTTTCTATTTCTATATTTTTCCTTATAAAAAACCCTGTTACGATTATAACCTTGCAAAAAATGCGACACAACACAAGGTTATGTTCAGTGAACTAGTCACTCCTTTCAGGAAAGACTTACCCTTGGCTTTTGGAAAACCCTGTTACGATTATAATATCAGCGATTCAGTAACACTCTATTATACGTTGCTTTATAGTAGGCGCGGTGCGGAATACCCGCTTATTAACATATTATGCCAAACCGTGATCCGAGAATAGTATGACATCATGTCATCGTCGGTGGTGATCGAGATCTAATCAAATAGACCGCAAAGTGGTCACTCATTGTGTTTTTCCAACCGGTTACGTACTATTCTATCAATATTTTAATGTCTCTTTCTGAGTAAATGTTTTGCAATAATAGTCTGACACCTCATAACCCGAATATCATTCATTTTTGTTCAGACACCGCATCAAGCAAGACTCCTATAAAAATTCTGTGAGTGCTATAATTCGAAGTTTAAGAATAAAGTAAATTCAGTGATCTGTGCACTTATATTGTGTTTGTGATGTTATAAGCAGTGATTGTGAACGATGTCGAATGGTGTGTGGGATTTAGTGCCGGTCAGGTGTCGTTGGATTGAGACTTTGCGGTACTGTGGTAAAACGTTACTGCGCCGTCAGCGAAGGCTGCTGAAGCGGCTGAAAAAGGTACATATTTTCGTGGAAATTAGTGTAAAATGTATATTTCCATTAAATCTGTGTCAAAACATTTATGTTAAACCTTTAAACCCTGCTTTATGAGAGATTTACGAATTATATTTAGTAGATGTTTTGGTACCACGTGTTGGTACCTTCGCTTCTGTGGATATAAGTTATGTTTGTATTCAATAACGATGACGGCCTCTGTGGCGCGGTAGGCGAAGGTGCGATGCAAGTTGCGGGATCGATTCGCGTTTCGGGACAAATATTTGTATCTACAGATATTTGTTTCGGGTATTCTCATCGTTATTTATGTGTTATAAAAAATATTTATCTATGTATGTATTATGTATACCAGTCATTTAGTAGCCATACAACAATAAAAGTTCTGCTTAGCTAGGGGCTAGAAGATGATGTGTGGATTAAGATTACCCAGCATTATTCATTTATTTATAACAAAAAATACGGCCGTTTACGCCCGGTTCTATTTTGTTACGTCAGCTTCTGAGGAGGTATTTACATTGTAGAAACTGTTTGCTTGTTTAGCAACATTTGACTCATTCAGGTGACATTGAATTGAATTGCATCGACGAAGCAACTGGACGTATGCGTCCTCGAGACCCGGCACAAGTAACTCGAACAATCACAGATTGTGTCATATTAATTTGATCTTTATCCTTTGAACTCATTAAATTTAAATTTATTGTACTTTATTTTTGGTATTTATTGATTCACTACATGTGACTCAGGCTCAGTTTCGCTTGAGACTTCGGAGAGTATACGAATTACCTTTTCATATTGCTTTGGGGAACATCAATAACTCTGTAAGTGTTTTAGCATGTTTTCTTGTGGTTTTAGTAAAGCTTAGTAATAACAATGCTTGTCTTAAAATTTTTTTTTTCTTTACCTAGTAAGATATTAATAAATCAACTTAAATTCGAATTATCCCCATCTGTTTCCCTGTTCTGTCCCAATTTTTGTAATGGTGGGAAGTATAATCTTATATTAATTTTAAAAGTTATCAGTCCCTCTTTTAATCACCTCCTATCCCTATCCTATCCTATCCCCATCCTATCCCTATCCCATAATTAATTACGACGTTTTTTAAAAACTATGAACCAACTTAAATTTCTGATAAATACGAATCCCTTGGGAATACATTTATTTATTGGACCAACTTGGGATCGTTCTTTATACAAAAATTACCAAAGAATTTTTTTAAATCTACCCTTATAGAAGACGTAGAAATAGACGAACATACATTAAACAAATACATACAGCATGTTCCTTTTTTGAACTATTGTAGTCTGTTAAAATAGGAAAATGGTAAATATAATAAAACATTGCGCGCGTTAACAAAGAATTGATTCTTGTTTCTTGTGTTGTTATTACTTCATCTTAAAATGATGTCAAGCTTGCCAAAATGCCAATCATTATGTAATGATTCGAAAAACGGAGTCATCGAAATGGATCCAGTTCGCTATGTAAGACGAAGGATCATAGCACGAAGTGAAATGCTGAATTTAGTGCCCACAAGGCTATTTGCGTAAGCATGAAAATAAAAAGCCCTTTGACCTTTTTTCAGTACCCTGTAGTGTCTTGCTGCAGGGCAAAGGCCTCATTAAAATTTTTATTGACTCATTTATTTAATAAAGTAGGTTACCTACCTACTTATTTTATGTGTAAATTCTCGATCTTTTATAATGAGGTCATGCTCATCGATTGTTTGTAAATTTTTATTTAAAATAACTTGAAGCTTATTATTCTTTTTATTTTAGTTGTCATCTTGTACTTCGTTAGCTACAGAAATACGCCCTTACTTGCTTAACTCGCAAGCATTATATGGTAATTGAGTTATTCTGACATGTTTTCATTTTTAATTAAACATTTCGACTTCCTTGAGCTTTTAGACTTTCCTATCTTATTATGAGTTTTACCTGTTTTCATTATGAATGTAAGCGGGCTAACCACGAACCTAGTTTGTATTCGAAGAACACCAACGTTGCGTCCCATATTTTACCTAATTTATGAGATTGACCTTTTGCATGCTGGACGAGCAATAACCAAAATAGATACAATTACGACCATAACGTATGAATGCACGTACTCGTACATACGAGTATTGCACATGCATTTAAACTTTTGAACAATGTTTTGATGAAATAAATTACATGTTTGTAAATAGGTCTATCTTTATCGTTGTTTTGTGATTCAGATCTCATATTGTTGCCTACAATAACAGTTTGGTCTTCGAATACAAATACTCTACCGCCTTTTATGCATTCAAATTACCGTAAAGAGCCAAAGCATCATTGTTTAAAGTAACCATGTATGTTGCGCCGCCGCCCGGTCAGTTTTGCAATACCGGTGACCGGTGTGGGTTGGTTTGGGCGTCTTGCGACACTGATCGGCCGCTTGCTAAACCTAACGATACTTTTCTATAGTGTTTCACTTTTACTGTGTTTGTCAAAATACGTTTTTGATTACATGGCAGACAAGTCTAGTTATAAGTTGCGTAACCAGTTTGTTTGAGATTAAACAATAGTGGTCGTTTTATGACTGTCGGCTGCGCCAATAAGGCTGCGCTAAGTTATCTTTTAGTACTATGTTGCTTTACAGCTGACTTACCTAATCAACGACCGCTGTCTCCTACTAAGTCAAATCCAAATTAAATAAAAATTCTTCATTTCTATACGTACGCTAAGAAAAAATGTTATTAATTATTTTTTATTAAAAGGGCTCTGTAATATGACAATGTGTGTAACATCATAGAGCGTATATAGCTAGTTATTGATAGGGTAGTTTCATGCGACAAGGCTATCGATTCCAAAGAGAAGCGCTGAACGCCATATCCATATAAATAAATAATGCTGGACAATCCAAACATAGGTAGTAGGTATCATCTAGCTGGCCCCATGCTAAGCAGAGCTTGTGTTGATGACTGATATATGTGCATATATAATACAGCACATTACACATATATGTATATATCTTATACCCAGAACACCCGCAACACCGGAACAAATAAATGCAGATCTTACAAACATTTGTCCCAAAATTCCAAGCCGGGAATCGAACCCACAACCTCCTGCGTCGCAGTCGGATCATCGCCCGCGGCGCCACATTCGGTCGTCCATAAACCATTGTCAGTAGCAATACGAAGAACATTCGGTTGTCATACCAAACTTCCAGTACAATTACTATCACCTCGACGATCTGCCAAGGCCAAGATTACGTCCGAAGGAAGGCAAAATGTTTACATTGTGAGAACAACGGAGTCTAAATTTCGAAGTTTGAAGAGCATCGCTTAGTAGAACTTGATGTCAAGAGTGTCAATAAAAAGACTTGTCCGAATGACTTGCAACAAGAATTTAAAAAGAAGCCGCTCCGTCTCGTCCGTGTACGTTAGAGGAGGTATACGTGTCGAAGAAGAGAACTACCTACACGAATAAAATACTTACCGGTTTTTGATTTATTTCTGGCTGCTCTATTGTTGGTATTTGTATATGTAATGTAATGATAATAGTAGATAGTAGTTAGTATAATTTACTTTTAGGTACCAGAGGCTAGTTTTAAATATTGTAAAACATAGATAATTTTTTTCTTATGTATCTCATTATAAGTGAACCATGTGTGTTTGTATGAGAATAAAGTTCTTTAAACCTAAGATGAGATAAGACAGCACAATCGTCGTGGTCATTAACATAAAGCCGGACCACCGGGCATAGTCGGACCTAATGATGTTATATTGGTCGGATCACCGGGAATCAATGTGATTTTGTCACTTAGAGAATTAGTTTAATTCTCTAAGTTTTGTCAGGATAGCACTCGAAGTGGTTATTCGGTACACCGATTTTTATTCCTTTACCTTTATTCTAAACAATTCGTTGTATGAAACATTCAAAGCATTGTACTCACATTGGAAATAACTGCTAATCATAAAGATGCGATTAAGCTCAAAATAACAATTTAGAAAAGCCCGAAATGTTCACTGTCTTGTTCAACTTCAACTTTTTGCTAGATGGCTCTGAAACAGTCTAGTTGCCACCAAGTAATTTGTTTTCTTGGTGACATGACACTCCTTTACAAATAGTTCCTAGTGACAACTCAAATCGACTGACCATCGAACTAGCATAGAAGGCAGAAGCCGAATACATAAACTTTTTTTTTGAGTTTTGATCATCATTACTATTGTATATCAAAACTACATGGTACCGCGCGAAAGTAAATATTGCATTGAGGTCTAAAAATACCACTATCTGCGACATATATTTTTATAAGCCAGTGGCGTGTCGACCATCTGCAGGGCAAAGACCTCCATATTCCCTTTCCACACTTCACGGTCTAGAGTTGTTGTTTGTGGGCCAATCCTTGTCAAACGAGTCTAGCTCGTCCCGCCGCGCCTATTTACCCGATTTCTCATTCGTAGTCAAGTTTTCTTAGGCTTGAGTAGTAACTGACGTACAATGAGTAAAATAATAAAGCAGATTAAATGAACCAATATATTTCACATGGACATAGGCCTCCATAGTGAGTGAATGCCCTGTCTTCAGCTTGACGCATCCAACATCTGCATTTCGTAGTCCATCATCCCACCTGGCCGGAGGGCTTCCTACTCATCGTTTACCGAGTCAGGGTCTCCCTCCACTCAAGAACACATTTACCCCAGTGGTTTTCAGTTCTTGGCGAGATATGGCCGGTCGACTGCCACCTCAGCTTGTTGTTTCTTAGAGCTATGTTGATAACTTCGGTGGATGACATCAAATGCGTTGAATTTTCATTTTTCCGTATTCTCGAGAACACAAATAGCGGGCCAGAGTGATAATGATTTGTAAAAACGAAAACCGAAGTTACTGATTCGTTTTCGTGGCATGAGTTGGTTTTGCTTGAAAATAAAAACTAATCAGAAACTGCGATGTTCATTTTCCATCTAGACCGTTTATTCTAAATGATCTTATCTAATTCCGTATCTGTTGTCCCCAGGCGTACCTGCACAGTTGGCGCTCGGTAGAGGAGCTCAGCATGTTGGTGGGTGCGAAGGTCGGAGGCGCGACTCCGCTGGTCATCGCCTGCCGGAACGGACATTACGACGTAGCGGAGTACCTGATTGAGAGATGCAAGGCTGATATCGAACAGCCTGGTTCAGGTAAAGATTTATTTGGACATAAACAGGTTACGTACAATAACATAAACAATAACAAATTATCTTAGTCATACATAGATACCTCACAGTACTCAGTAGGTTTATAAATAAATAAGATAAACCTACGGAGAAACTAAAAAAATAAATAGCTATCGTGCTAGCCTGTTGGCCAAAAAGGGTCAGCTCTGTGCTCTACCACGCGTGGCGCAGAACAACGCTGCTTTTTAGTTTGCCTAGGGCAACTTCGTATCTCTGCCTAAACTATTACAAATACATTAAAACTTATAATAGGTATACCAATCCCGCAATGAACATTTTAAAATTTCCTTTGTTCAGCGTAATAATACGATTAAATAGGTGGCGGCGCTAGTGTGCCTCGGTGTACAGCAGCGCCTTAAATCGGTTCGGAGAAATCATTCGCCGATTTTCCTATCGTTTGTGTACCGATATAGATGATTCTTTTGCTATTGTATAGATAATGATCCCGAGACGGTCTCATAAAAAATCCCCAAAAAATGATTACCGAGGGATTAGTATTTGCCTCGCTACTTTTTTTTATAAGTTAAGGAATTTATTGGTCTAAATGTTTTTCAAAACAATCAAATTATAAATAAAAAATTATAAAATTATATCAAAAATAAATTATAATAAATTATTTATCTCTGTAATCTATTGTATTGAGTATATCAATATTTACTTGTACATAAAAAGCGTTGACAAACACGAAGTGAAATAGAAATTTTGGCGAAGCAACAACTGTCCAATTAAAATCTTAATTCTTCTTGGTATTGGCCACGTCTTTGCTTTGTTGACATACAATCCGACCATCTTGCGTGTGGAATATAATCATAATACATATGTATATACGTTTTATTTATTGTTTATATGATCTTCCGTCGCTGATAGATTGATTATTATTTTAATTGAAAAATTATTAATAATAATGCTGGACAGTCCACAAAGCATCATGTAGCCCCAAGCTAAGCAGAGCTTGTATTATGGGTATCTACTCGATAACTGATAAACATACTACAATACATTACAAAAAAAAATTACACAATGATAAGAAACAACATACTAACGGAATGTTCTCGGACCCAGGTGATATTCAGAAGTAATGTAGTGAGGAAATTAACATAATAATATATTACGGAGTTCCTGCTACAGTTTATCTTGAAAGTTAAAATAAGACGAATAAAATAACTACATGCACGCTGACAATTCAAGAATCTCGTAATCTTAAGAACTGGTTTCTATTTTAAGAAATTTACCTGACATTTACATAAATAGATTGGCTTTATTACGCACAGTGATGAATGTTGAGAAAATACAAACTTACGAGCTTGTTTATTACTGCTTTTAATCACATAAACAATGATTTAATTGCTAGATAAAATGCGTATATGGCAACTCAAGTGTGGGTACTTTAGTTTCCACTAGCTTTCGACCCGTAAAACAACGAAATTAATTTGAAACTAAGGCCTGTATTATAAAAAAAGCTTGCTTAGTCATCGATATAAACTTGCTACGACAACTATGTACGTACATACGCCATCACGGGAAAACGGATGCTATGTGAATGCGCCCTGAGACATTGTTTTTGACGCATGACGTTTTCATTTATTTTCATTATAAAAATATATTTTTGTGTGTAACCTTTCCTTATAACTTATTAATAATATAAATCGTCTACTTTCTGTAAATCTTTTCTAAATTGCTGCTTTTTTTTTCAAATTATTTGTGGAAACTTCTAATTCTTGTATCCAATCTTTATCTAGTTGTAAGTTTTCCTAAGATTGTAAAAATAAAATAACGATTTTCTAGACCTAAAGCGTTACTACTGTATACGGGCCAAAGTTAACAAAGAACAAAACAACACTGCTAAAAGTGCATTTATTCAAGGGTGGGAAGTAATTGCGAACTGGAATAGCGGAAAACAGAACATTTAATTGTCCAACAAATTGCCAGCGAGTAGCGCCCGCAGTAAAATGTTAAATCTTTAAATTCCCATTGGTGTGTTAAACAGAATAAATGAGATTTGCGAGTTCTTGTTAACTGTTTGTTGCTATCGGATTTCCTTTCCTAGCAGTCTAATCTTTTTCAGTTTTCTTTGCGCTTTTTAAGTTGAGCAACTGCTCAATTCCGCTACACCAATTGCTTCACTAAGACATGGAATGGTTGCAGAAAAGCCACCTAGATCACCAATATAGGTGTCCGTCTGTGCCTAAAGGGCCGAATTCTGCTAATCAAACACTTTACTATGATAATGTTATCATCGCAGATTCGTCCACAGAAAGAAACTATCGAGAGTTCCTTTACTTGCTATTTTGGTATTTATTGAAATAAACCGCCTCGAGTGACGTCTCGCTCGACGTTGAAGCTAGAAGAAAGAACCTTAGTTCGATTCTAACCGCATTTCGCTCGAAAGACGAACTGTTGAAGACCATTGATGATGTACGTGCAGTGCTATTGCCAGAGAGATTTATAGAATGGTTTCTACTTGACACTTTTGACATGCCTCCCTCCCACCTGTATCGTCAAAGGTAAAATGCCAGAAAGTGTCATTCTAAGACGATCATAGATATGGTGAAGCGATTTATTTAGTGTAAAATAATTAGGAACCAGTTCAATGAATAAGGGCGCATTCGCACAGCGGATCCGTTTTTACAAAACCGTTTTGAACGAATCCTTCCCTGCGGGAAAAAAAAATCTGGATCCGGAATACTGTAGAGTAGAGTGTGTACTCACTCCTATAACTATATAAACGCCATTACGGAAACCACGGATCCGTTAAACGGATGCTATGTGAATGCGCCATGCCTGAGTCATTGTTTTTGACGCATGGCGTTTTTAGAGTTGCCAGTATCAATGTAGAGTTTTTTCTAGATTAGTCAAATCTTTGCTCGTCGTGCGCGAGATCTAACTGTAAGCGAGTATTGTATACGAGGTGGACCGACAACGACCTGGTGAAGGTCGCAGGAAACCTTTGAATGCGCCGCGCAGACCCGGTCATTGTGGCGGTCATCTTTAGGAGAGGCCAATGTCCAGCTGTGGACGTCTCTAAGCAGAAATTATGATGATGACGACCTGTTGTGCGTCAGTTGAGCTGCCTGTGGAATGTTTGAAACATCTCAAGTCTAGCTTAATTGTTTCAATTGTTAATACTTCTTCTAGTAATTTTCTTTGTTCTAAGTTTTTAGTAATTTTCTTTGTTAATATATAAACATACTATTTATTCCAGTGACATTTGACGGCGAGACGATAGAGGGCGCCCCGCCGCTATGGTGCGCCTCCGCAGCTGGTCATCTCTCCTTAGTAAAGTTGCTGGTTCGCGCGGGCGCGAATGTCAACTCTACTACACGGACACACAGCACACCGCTGCGCGCCGCCTGCTTCGACGGTCACTTTGATATCGTCAAGTTCCTAGTAGATAATGGTGCAGGTAAGAAGCTTAAAAAGGATTTATAATTTACTAGCTGCGCCCCGCCGTTTCGCCAAATCTTATGTGTCAAATGGTTTACAAACTTTCCTCTTAAATCACTCTATCTATTTAAAAAAACCGCATCAGAATCCGTTGCCTAGTTTTAAAGATCTAAGCATACATACATAGGGACAGATAGACAGCGGGAAGCGACTTTGTTTTATACTATGTACCGAAGATTGAACTCTACAAAATAACGATATTACATCGTCGCGCTGCAAAACAGCCGTACAAATAACCATTTAAAAAAAAATGCACTTATTTCAATTTATATCTATATATTTCCTAAAGTAGTAAAATTATGTGTGTGATCATATCTCATGGTTAGGTACGGATAAAACTACTTAGTAAAAAAATACGTAAAATTACTTGTTGTAAGACGCACGAGTAAAGTAACTATGCGTGACGTAATGCGACACCTCGTACGTACAGCATGCCATACAGTTCTCAAGTGCCGATACAAATGGCGCCAGATTTCGCCTCACAACACGTCTGTCGTCGCCGCCGCAAAGATATATAGCCCATGGAGATGGCAAGAACGGGCATTCCCCTCTGCCAAGTTGTTTCATTCGATTTGCCAGCTTGCCATTTCTATTAGTTTTATGAACCGCTTCGTTCACTTGCCAACATACGTATGTGGCAGAAAATATGTTGGCTGGATACTTAGAATTGCTTAGATAGTCGGTATACCCAGACATGATGATGTACTTTGCACTCGTGTGTATTGTATAGTATTCAGTGACGCAAATGAAGTGGTTTCTGTCTGCGATGACAAAGATAGATTTGTGATCGTAGGTTTCTGTTGAGTTCGGATTCTATAGTATATAGTTTTTCAAAAGCCTTACTCAACCTCAACAGCCTATATATTGGTCCACTGCTGGTCACATGCCTCCCCCTGATAAGGGCCTTATTAGCTTTTTATCTCATACAGTGGCAATCTCCACTATAATCCCTATGCTTTGGAATGTGGGTTGGGGATCGCAGTTGGGTGGTAAATTATTCTGCAGGAGGCGCTGCTGCCCGCCCCCAGTAGATATCCCTTAGTCGCCTCCTAAGACACTCGCTGGAAGAGTTGGGTGGTGCAAATTCGAAGCCGTGTATTATTTTGCCCTTCATATCATCCGCAAGATTTCCTTTAACAACTTGTACGAAACTGAATGGAATCTTATTAAAATACAAAAACCGCCCAGACCCAGAACGATCCTGCAAACATTTGTCCCTCGTTAAACTCAATCCACGGCCAAAAAGTAACAAACCTCACCAGTCACAGTACTTCTCTTATATTTTTATTAGCGTTACGTGGCTTCCGTGTAACTTCGGCCATGAAGGGCCTTTTGCAATCGCCACAAAAACCCGTCTCTTTAATCCCGTTCTTTCTTTTCCAGATATAGAAGTAGCGAACCGCCACGGCCACACCTGCCTAATGATCGCGTGTTACAAAGGACATCTCCGGATCGCCAAGTACCTACTCTCGCTGAACGCAGATGTAAACAGAAAGAGTGTGAAGGGGAACACAGCTTTGCACGACTGCGCGGAGAGCGGCTCACTGATGATACTCAAACTGCTGTTGGCACAAGGGGCGTCGATGGATGTAGATTCTTATGGTGAGTGTGGGACTCTCAAAATATATCATCATCTGGAATTGTATGAAAGATGAAGTTAAGGTTATTACTATATAAGGTAAACCTTACGTTTTCCTTTGTTAATTTCATAGGTACAAGGGACCTTAGTCAGAATAGTAGTGTAAATAACAGTTCGAATTTAATTGCAGAGGTAAAACTTTTGTATGATTAAAATTACATGAAAAAAAGTTTGTTTGTCATGAGTAAAAGTTTCCAATTTCACCGTTTGCTGGCAAACAAAGTTCAGCGGGATTGAGTTCAAATTCGTAATACTAGTGTGTGACATAGACATAACAGATACAAATAATGTGTTAAAATAAAGGACCGGGTGGCGTCGCCTTATCCACGCAGGCCAATCCAAGCACGACTAGAGTTTAATGAAAACGTATTTCGCCTGGCGCTATTTTTATAGCGGAGCCATTGCCTTTATTCGTAAATTAAGATAATAAAAAAATACCAATAACATATGCATATGCATACTCATTTAATTAAATAAAATTTGTACAGTGGCAGCGGAACTCAAACTAAGCAAGAATGTTTGTATTTGAGGTCCATGAGTGCGTTTGATAGAAAGGATTTAAGAAGATGCCCAGATACATATACTTTATAATTTAGATTTCAATAACTCAATAAGAAATATGAGCAAAATGTATTAGTCTAATTAACAAAATGAGATAGAAATAATAAATAATAATAAAAAATAAATATGCTGGACAATTCACACAGCATTATCTAGCCCCATGGTAAGCAGAGCTTGTGTTATGGGTACTAGATAACTGATATACATAATACAATAGATAACATAGATAGATATTTTTTTTTATTATACATAGAAAACGACCAGAACACCCGGAACAAATATCTGCAGATCGTACACACAATTGTTCCGAGGCGGGAATCGAACCCGCAACCTCCTGCGTCGCAGGCGGACCTTCGCCCACCGCGCCACATCGGTCGTCAATAGAAAGAAATAACAAACTTAGTTACACGAATATAATACTACTTAGTACTAGATAACACGACAAATACACAACATATAGATTAAAACTAACATGCAATTTACTACTATTTTACCTTCCAGGTATGACACCTCTCCTAGCGGCCTCAGTGACCGGCCACACGCATATAGTAGAACATTTAATCCATGTAGACCACGGACTCGTTACGAGAGGACAGAGGATCGACGCGTTAGAACTATTGGGAGCTACCTACGTGGACAAGAGGAGGGATATGGTTGGTGCTTTGGCGCTGTGGAAACGTGCTATGGATTTCAGGTGAGGTTCATGATGTGTATAAGAATAATAATAAAATAATAATAAATAATGCTGGACAATCCACACAGCATCATCTAGCCCCAAGCTAAGCAGAGCTTGTTTTATGGGTTTTGGGTGCATTGCATAGATAGTTATTTTTTATTATGTACATAGAAAACGATCAGAACACCGGAACAAATATCTGTAGATCTTATACACGATTGTCCCGAGGCGGGAATCGAACCCGCAACCTCCAGCGTCGCAGGCCGACCTTCGCCCACCATGCCACAGAACAATAACTGTATGCATCCGCTGAGTTGGAATAATCGATCCTTGCTCGCGACCGCCACGTCCTTAACATTTAGTTAGTGTATGTGATAGTAGTATTTTTTGGTATTTAAGTAACTAGTTTAGTCAAATTGTTAATGCTATAAATAAAGATTTTTCTTACTCTTATTTGCTTTAATTTTCGTTGATTGGTTCACAATGCTTAAAAACTTGTCAGGGCACAAACATTTTTGGGTTCTTTCTTGTTAGATGTTAGCTAAATCCTAAACAATCATATTTATAAAATTAATTAATATAGGAATGTCATTTTGAAATAAGTAGTTTAATTAAATAATAATTGTTCTCTCTCAGGTACCCAGCAGACGACAGCGCTCCTATCCCAAAGCCGAAGGACATCCCTCGCCTCGAGGCGTACGACTTCGCGGTGGAACCGATGGACCTGCAACAGCTGGAGGAGTTACTAGCGGACCCCGACGCGATGCGGATGCAGGCGCTAGTTATACGCGAGAGGATCTTAGGTAAATGAAACATCATGCGTGTTGCGGGTTCAAGTCCCGCCGAAATAGAAAATTGTTGGCATATTATTTAATTTCTTAGTGATTACGGAACCAATCCCAATCTTAAATACTAGATAAACAATGCTAAATAGTGCTGGACAATCCAGACAGCATCATCTAGCCCCAAGGTAAGCAGAGCTTGTGTTATGGGTACTATATGACTGATACACTTCAATATATAACATAATAAGATATATATTTTTTATTGTACATTGATAAAGACCAGAACACCCGGAAAAAATATCTGCAGATCGTACACACAATTATCCCGAGGCGGGAATCGAACCCCCTACGCCACAGAGGTCGTCAAATACGACCAATACGCTAGTAGTCAAACATTGGATACGTTGGGACCCGGGAAACTTAGCCTAAAGCGCAAAACACTAATCCCTACATTTCTGCGCAGGTCCAGCCCACCCTGACACCTCATACTACGTCCGCTACCGCGGCGCCGTCTACGCCGACGCCGGCCGCTTCCAACGCTGCCGGCAGCTATGGCACCACGCGCTGGACATGCAGCGAGCCGTGCTGCCGCCTTTGTCTCCGCTCACGCAGTCCTCTCTATTCAGCTTCGCTGAGCTGTTTACTTATATGCTGGGCGAGCGAGCGAGGCCGCCTCTTAGAGGTTAGTAGAATATCAATGCAGCGAGCCATGCTGCCGCCCCTATCTTCGCTCACTCAGTCATCTCTTTTCAGGTAGGCGGAGCTATAAGTAATTATTTTTCAACCTATACAATCTAGAACTATTCCTGTTAATATTCAGTGTAAAACTACTAAATTGGTGTCCTTTTTTGCAGGTCGCATCGTCCCTCCAGTAACATTCGAGGACATTGCCCCAGTATTCCGGAAAGCTCTGTTAGAAATAAAACGCGGCATGGCTCTCCTCGAGTCGAAGATAATCATCGAGCGCGAACAAACTCTGACGACGTTGCAACGCGTCCTGGTTATAGCGTTGCAACTCGCTGCGTTACTTGCGAGACTGCTCGATGAGCCGGAATGCACTGAGGCGGTGTCGAAAAAGATACATGAAGCTGTTTACGCGCTTGTGAAGACGGATATTAAGGTTAGTTCAGGCTCTTTCGCAATCAAATTTTTTCTAGTCTTGGAGTCTAAGATGGCGCGAACAAACGCTGAAGACGTTGCAACGCGTTCTGATTGGCGTACTGTTCCAGATAAAACGTTCTAGTATCTCAACTCGAGTCTTATAGTACTAAAGAAGATCGAATTTAGTGTACCGTACCACCGCATATAGTCCGGAGCGAACCGGACTATATGCGGAAAAAACGAAAAAGTACTAACAGACGATCGATCGCAAGATCTTCTTGCGATCGATCGTCTGTTAGTACTTTTAGATTTCTCACCAGCGTGCATACATTCACTGCTGAACGCCATCCAATCCCTTAAACAAGGAGGGTCTTACTTTAATCACCACGCTTGGCAACCGCAGTGGATGTGTTAATAATACTCAGATGGAAGCTGCTGCCCTTTCTCTGCTAGATTTCCCCTAGTCAACTCTTACGATATACGTAACACTGCCTCTTTCCTAATGCCTTTTTATATTATTCTAGGTGCGTGTAGGCAGATCAGCGCTTCACGTCGCCTGTTCTCAAGATGGCACCCGCGCGCGCGCCGCTCGCCCGTGGCATTCGCCGCAGCCCGTCGGGACCCCCGCGGAGCCCTGCAGTTCCACCCTCATCGCCCTCATGCTGAGACTGGGGGCCCAGCCGGACGCGAGGGATGCAGCTGGCAACACTCCGCTGCATCTCATATGCAAGGTAACTGATAGATACTAGCTACTCAGTATTTAGCCTTCAATCTAGAGAATCGCCCCTTTGCATCCGGGGCTCCGCCGAGCCTTATAATTCCACTCTCATCATAGCCCAGCTACAGATGTTGACGGTTCAATTTTTTACATGCGGCTGGCCGCGACATTACTTTCGGCGCTGTTTTTCAGCTTACCCCTTACCGACAGGTGATCGTCGGCTTTTATAGTTTTTTTGCGGGCTTTTCTATTTGTTGCTAATCATTCATTATTCAAATCAATTAAATGTAGTTTTTTAAGCAAGAGTAAGAGTACATAAAACTTAAACTGCTTTTTGTTTCCAGATAAACCCGTGCCCATCAGAAGTGGTCCGCGAGCTCCTAGCTTACGGCGCTCACATAGACGCCGTCAACTACGACGGAGAAACACCAGAAGAGATCCTCAAACAAAGCGAACAGTCTCTTACCTCCATGGTAAACCCACTCCGGTACACCACACTGCAATGCCTCGCCGCCCGTACAGTCAAAAACTACAGGCTGCCGTACAGGCATATTCTACCCCAATGCTTGCATTCTACCGTCATCACGCACTGATCGTGTTAAAACCGGATAGAATTGATTGAAGCCTTTCCTTTGCTGTTTTTCGTGTCCCCCTCGGATGTTCCCAATAAGACCTCGAAAGACGCAATTTATATCTATCAGAAGTCACTATTTTTATGATGAATAGCAAAAAGTTGAGATTTATCTGCACATATTTAACCGAGTGCTAATATGTCGTTGACAACTATGTTGATAATGACTTTCGACTCACCTTGATTTACATTTTTCATTCAGGAATCAAGAGATCTCGTCTCAAATACCTTGATTCCTTGCTTAACCCGCTGTGATTGACAGACGGTATGGTATTGCTAAGCGTAGAACGCATTGTTTCGATCTAACTGCAATAGTATGTAACTCATTTCACAGCTCAATACTATGACAAAACTGACGTACACACCAACACGTACGTTTTTACTCCCTTTGTTTCGATGATATATGGCTACCCTTCCTTAAAATATTACTGAGGATTCCACATAGAGGATTATTTTACATTTCCCTCTTCCGTAGTGCAAATGTGCATCTTTATTCCTCTACAAACCTGATTGTAGGTTCGATTCTTTATAATTTTCATCCTAATCTCGCTTCAAGAGTATTTTTTACTATTATTTGTATGTATTATGTAGGCACTTGAGAAATGTTATAGATTTTGCCATACTATTGCTGTACTGCATATATACATATAATGTAAATATTAAAATGTTTTTGCTCGTGTTTCGTTAATAAGGCGAATATAAATTGGGAACTAATTAATAAATGATATAAATAATTTTTAACATTTAGAGAGCATTGTAATATAATTTGTAATGCGTTTGGTTAAAGCTCATTTTAATAGTTTGCCATGTATGTAAGATCTTTTTGAGGCTTGTTATCCTTTTAAACCACCGTACGTTTTTTTGTTTTGTATTATTATTTTATTCTAGAATGCTCAATATTTTCTTTTAATATATTATTATTATCAGAAATAATATAGCATTTTATTAAAATATATATAACTGATGTTATTCATAAATTCCGGAATTGGACTGTATAAGTAAATATGTTAACAATTTTATATATATAGGTATATATATTGTTAAATAATACGGATTTGAATAATATAACAAAAATATAGTAGAATTTGGATAGTAGTGTAAGTGCTGTGTGAAATATTTTATATCATAAAAGTTGTAGAAATTCTCAAATTGTACCTATGTATTTATTTATCCATTAAAACAATGTGGTCCGTATAGTATATGTATTGTCACAAAGTAGTGTTGTACTATTGTCGTCATTCATCGACATGAGGATATCGATAAAATCGTATTCATGGCCACCAAGTGATATTCGCTTTTAATTTTAGTATTTCTTAGGTTTACGCACGACAGGACTAGACGTTGGATAGTGTTCGTGTGGCGCCATCTAGTCCACTATTGTTAGTACATGTTGGGTAGACCAGACATTTTCTAAGCGTCGTCCTTGATTCTATAATTGCCATCAACAGGTAACTAAGTAATTTGCATTTTTAGCAACAAAATATGCTTCAGATGTGTTTGATTTTGAGCATAATTTTTGCATCTGTTTAATACTTCCAAGCCTCGTATTAACGTAGGTATGTTATCTGATGATGGTAGATGAGTCACCTTTAGAATTTATCGATAAATTCCTGTATTTGATAATAATCACTAGTTTTCTAAAATAAAATTTAAAACAAATTAGAAACTAAGTAGGAATAATAAAAGTACGTATTAATTGGTATTTGTAATTAGATAGTTGGGTAAAACATTTAGAACTGAATTATTTTATTGTTTGTATGCTCAGCGGCAGTTGATATAGCTGTCTGTTCTTTTGTCATAGATTATATAAATTAATAAATACTGCATGATTATTACATTTCATGCTAGTTATTTTTTGAAATTAATAAAATGCTTTAAAAATTAACCCGTTTTATAATTATTATATAAAATTATCTCCTATTACTAGTTCCGCTGTGTTTGTTTTCTCTAAGTTTAGTTTGTTTACTGCCAAGCTTTACTTCAGGATGTGACGCAGGGGAGCGCATCGACGTCGCTTCCAAAGAAGTTACAAAGAAAGATAACGCCCGAAAACTCCAATGCGACTTACATTCGAGCACTTGTCATGTCGTAATTTTCATATTCAAAGAAAATATGTACCTATGTCTATGCTTAAATCTGAGCTGAGTTTGAGTATTTTACGGCCAAAACTAATACATTTTTATCACCGCTGTCACCATGTTGTGAATGAAAGGCAGGTTGACCAAAGACTGTTTTCTCTACCTTCATGAAGCTACCTACAAATTTACGACATACAGGGGTTTTTCCATCAGTGGCAGGCAAAGTGTTAAAGCATGATTTTTAAATCATCAAGACAAGACCAAATGTAAGGTGATCTCATATGTTCAAATACATACATATGTAGTTTCAAGCCTAAAATAGGTACAGAAATAGTGACACATCCATACTTACAATAATAAAAGTGGAAATAATTCTGTCCTAAAATAAACTGCTAAATCAATGGGGTCTCAAACCGTGTTTGAGGTCAGAATGCAAAGAAAAATTAACGCAACTACAAAAATTCGCTTCGGTCGTCGTCAGCATGCTCCAATAGATCACAACCGTAGACATATTTTTGACTTTTATTTGTTTTCTAGTGAACGAGTAAACATAATGGTACTCTATTGCATTGGGTGTGCCCGTCAAAATAGAGGTAGGTACGTTTGTAAATAAATAATTAAATTGTTAGATTATTCCGTGCCAGTGTGTTGTCGTTGATGTTTTTAGTCGTTTTACCACTTTGAGAATTCAACAAAGTTTTACCATAAATAATGCTTGAAAATCCACACAACATCAAGTTTATATTAATACAAATATTCTTACAAAATAATCATTGTTATTTGCAGAAATTGGTATGAGCACGGTATTATCAACCGCAAGCACGATATTATTGGATAAACCGCGTTTTCCCATATTTTGGTAAGTATTTTGCATTTTTTTCTGTATTGAATTTAAACGGTTGTGTCACCATGCTATAGCATTACCTTGATAGACGAGATAGTAGAGAACTATATTTCTTACCAGTACACCTTAAAGAAAGCCCTATTCCGAAATAAGCTACATATATAGGCATTCTCGCTTAGGGGCGCGGCAATATCCGACTCTCCACTGTTAGTTCCCTATGAGAGAAAGATAAATAAAAAGATCACCTTAACTACCATCAATAACACCGAAACCAGCGAAACACATTGTTTTTTTGCAGTTTCACCCGCTCGCCGATAACGGTTAGCGGATTTGGTTGGATCTTCAAGCACCCCCCGAGATTAATTATTCTTGGCTACGGGGCCCCGACTATACTTACTTACAATTTATAATTGTTCCTTCCTCCATAATATCAACTTGTATCCCCCGCCCCCCTGGCTGGCCCAGGGGGGCTGGCGTCGCGACGCCCTTGCAGGTAAGGTACCCACACGTTACATCACTATTACCAACAAAACATGGGTGGATAACAACATGGTCCTCATAAAAATGTATGAGCGCCTAACAAGAGGCAGGCAGGGGGCAAATGCTAGTTATTCCGCGCGAACGGTAATTGTGACAAATGAATGTGTTTCGTTATACTTACAAAACACGGTGTTACAGAGGTCGGCCATTTACATAAACGAGACATAAATAACTTGGAAGGGTGACTTGATGCTTGAGGCTAAAAGCGGAGTGCGCGATACCTATCATCATCTGCCTGTACTAGGCCACAGCTGGACAACTTTTTGTCTACTGGAAGTAGTGACAAAGAAACCACTAGAAGGTACATTCATAATTATATCACTGCATAAAATCTCAATAATAAATCTAAATATAATGCGATTTAAATTAAGATAGTACATGTAGGTAAATATTTCAGTAAAAGCTAAGCACAACATTGAATTTCTTACACACATAGGTACTATTGCCGGTGCAAAACTGAGCAACATCTGGCCAAGCATTAACATCATTGATGTAATCATCTATGGAGTAGAAAGCCTGGAAAAGATTTTGTTTTATGTGATGTTTAAATTTACGTATAGGGAGCATTTAGCGTCCCATATTGGCTTAATAAATTAGGTAAGAACTTTATCATAAAGATAGAGTTTGTAAACTGCTGATTTTACCTAATGTTGATCTAGAGGTACCTATACTAATATTATAAAAAGGTAAAGTTTGTGAGGTTGTAGGGGGTAATCTCTGGATCTACTGAACCGATCTTGAATATACTTTTATCAATATGTTATATACTATAAAACCGAAAAATGAAAAAACTTATTCGTACATAAAGATTCATTTGGAATTTTTTTATGAAACATATCGGCGAAGCCGGGTTGGGCCACCAGTAGATAGTTAATAAGAACTCTAGGATACACTTAAATGAGATGTGGTAAGAGATAAAGTACGATTAATTTCAAGAGCGGACAGGTACCTTCAGCAGATTTGAATCTCAGAAATATTTAAACCCCTATTGAATTCAACCCTAACTAGTGGACCGTGGCAACAACAAAATAAAATCCAGCGGGTTAAATAGGCCCATTGAAACACGGCACGCGTCCTCGCAGAAAGACATCGTTAACCGAACGGGCCATTGTGTCCCATAGAAGGTACGATATATCCCAGGCGGGTAGTTATTGCACAAATAAGAGAATTTCGCGGAATTCCGTGGGGTTGGATTTGTTGGAAAAATTTCGTTTTTGTTGGTAATTTAATTAATAGGGCTGTTATGGGTAATTCAACGGTCTTTCAATGGTTCTAATACCTACCTAGTATATATACAATGTACGGTAGTAGTCATCATCGTCATCATCATCAAATTATGTTAGTTCAAAGCTGGACATAGGTTTCCCCTACTGAGCGCCATAGCGCCCTGTCTTCAGCTTTTTGGATCCAGCATCTGCCTGCAGTCCTTCGCAGGTCTTCATCCCACCTGGCCGGAGGACGTCCCACACTGCGTTTGCTACGTCGTGGTCTCCGCTCAAAAACACGTTCACCCCAGCGGTTGTAGGTCAGCACTGCCACCTTCAGATACTTTTTTGAGCTATGTTCTTTGGTTCTCCTCTGTCGGATTAATTCGTTACGAATCCTATCCTTCAGAGAAACTCCGAAGATAAGTACGTGAAAAACCTAGCCTATTTTATTCTAATAAAATTGAGATGTTGACTTTAATAATTTGAATCTTTATTAGAATATTTCTCATGATTACTTAATTATTGATTATTTGACTGTATAACTATTTATAACAAGTGTTCTTACCTATTCTTGGTAACTATTTTTCATATTAACCTTCTGTAATTAGTATTTGGCCTAGGGCCGTCAATAATTAAATTACAAATAGCTCTTTCGCGCTATAACCTTCACTTTTCTACATAGGTTACAACTATACCTCCCCTCACTCGCCAAGCTTAAATCTTTGTCAAATCTTTAAAACTTGCAGCACAATACTCATTCAAGTACCAGTACAGCCCTAAGCCCCGTTGTTATTAATGACGGCATATTACATTTCAATTTGAGCGGGGCCCGGGCACGTAATCCTTCTGTAATCCCGCAGTTATCTGAACAATTATATTAAAAGCAAACATGAATTTTCAAATCCTGCAATCGGTATTATTAAAGGTAGAAATACACCCAGGGCGCGGCGGTAGTGAGACGTGAGTTCGACGATTTTTATTCGTCAAGTCGACATTTAAAAATCGACGATCGTGTAGATAATTTTTTTTAGGGCACTTCCATAATAGGGTAATATTTCTCTTTTCTTTGTGCGTTCCTTTAATCCGAACAATATATACAACATAAATGACATTCCTTAATTCACATCCGCAACAAAAATAAACGATCGATGCAAATTATTAGTTAAACTTTTTGCGTTTTACTCGCGTTTTGCTCAGATTCAGTTTGTATTAACACTTAGATCATGCTTACGCTGACTGTGGCGTCGGAACGTTCAAAAATCGTTTTTTCAATGCTTTAGAAATGTCGGCGTGGTTTTTCGTCATGCTCGCAACCGCAACCTGTATGATTGTGACGTGAATCAAATATAATTGCATTCTCAATTGAGCTATAAATAACCTGGCAGTCTATTAGTTTAGAGTAGTCGGTGCCACGTGGTACATCGTCCCGTTCACGTCACGCTAACGCCACACACCCGCGCGCTGTGTGATTGCGACCTGAATCGAATATAATTGCATTGTCAGCTGAGCTGTAATAACCTGGCAGGCTTTAGAGTTGTCGGTGCCGCGGTTTGCTGAATTGCATTATGGGATTAAATGGTTCTGTTTGGAAGTTTAACCCAAATCTGTTATTATGCTACTACACTACCTACATATGTATATGCTACTACATTTTGGAATTAACAAAAGTAGGTATTGGAACTAACATGGTGATGTATTATAGTAAATTTGTAATGGACGACCCCTTTCTTTCAAAAATCTCACCTACCTAAGGCACCTTATAAAATATTTTATTTTTCTTAACACATTTTTTAAATAAGTAATATAGGTAAAATAAAAATACAATTACGTTTTAAACATATTTACAGATTTAGCGCGAAAAATAACTCTAAAAACTCGAAAAGCGTCTAGGGAAAATAAAATCGTAATGCTTCCAGTACACGTTGGGCCAACGTATAGAGACATACTTGGCGCATGTTGTTAGTTGGCGGCCAACATTGGCTCGGTTTAAACCGACTACTGTCGGTTTTTCGTGTACACATCAAAGGATCTCGGGGCGCTTCGCAAACAGTGCTCACACGTTGGTGTCTTATTCAGTTCGCCTCTATTCGTCAGCAAAGACAGTCGTGTTGCCTGCGTGTGAGATTTACTGAGAGATTTTTTTATATAGTACGCCAATGTGTGAACGCAATCCGATCAGTTGGCCCAACGCATTGGCCCAACGTCTATAGGACGCATTTGAATGGTACCGAAGCCCGACATTCCTCATTATGTGTTATGTTGGTAGATAAAATCTCTCTCTCCCAACAATATCTAAATATAATGATATAGTTGTAAGAAACATGCTACCTCATCATACTTACTCCGTCGGTTTCACGCACCCGCTGCTTCGAGTATCGAAACGTAATCGGGTTAGACTAACTAATGCCATTTGACGGACCACTGGGCCGTTACTACGAGGCAGGGCTGGATTACGTTGGGCAAGGAGCTATAAACTCTGAGGGATTCAATCATTATCAGCATATGTTAATCCACTGCTGGACATAGGCCTCCCCTAATGAGCGCCATAGCGCTGTTTAGGTTGACGCATCCAGCATCTAGGCTATATGCTATGCTTGCTAATTCTTAGAGCTATGTCAACGAACTCGAACTTTGCTTCCCTGGAGGATTAATTAATTAAGAATTCAATACAATACAAAAATACTTTACTGTACACCAAATGAAAAATCTACATTGAAAAGAGACATAAACAATAGCGGCCTTATTGCTTAGAAGCGGACTCTTCCTTCCTGCCTTCTGCGTCCGTCGCTGGTGCTATTTCGCGAGCAACATAGATGTCCTTACGCCGGCCCTGGCAGGTTTACCGAAGTAAATAACCAGATGTAATTTACGCAAGAGCAATTCTGTTTTCTCGACAAAATACAATAGAAAAAGGTACAGTTGTTGATAGAGGAAAAATAAATAATACTCATCATTTTGTAATTTCTTTTCGCGAATCTAACTTTTTATAAATGATTCATAGTCAAATGACTAAATAATTTTTTGATTTTCTCTTATTTACAAGTAGTTAATTTTTTTACAGCATAGACGCTATAATGTCTCTTTTCGAGCAAGGGAAGTGAAAAATCTTGTTTAAAAATGTATAATATAAAAATATAGATCCTTCTAGTATCTTGTAATGTACTTTAAGCTTCCCAGAGTTCCAGAAACTGTAAAATTAGAGCCAACTTATGAATCGAATTGTAGATAGGTAGGCGCCTACCTATCCCTTCAATAGGTACTTACAAAGTACAAAGAAACCAATTCTTTTCGTTAACAATTCCTCACCATTCCCGTTTTGAATTAAACTTCCTCCGTATTCGAAAAGTTATAACAACACGTTTAATTGAATTCTGTGAAAACGGCTCTCGCCGAGGAAAGGGGGATGGGGGGGGAGGTTTCCGTTTTAACTTTCCGGACCGGTGACCGTGCCCTACTACTGATAACTCGATAGAAAGTCGATTTAAGTGGACATACACGGTATCCTTTTAGTTATTACGTACTTATAACAAGCTAAGTTCTTGATACATTTAATATTTTTTATCATATTTAATATAAAATAAATTGTTCACACTACCCAAAGGTTAGCAGGTAGATAATGCTATCTAGCATGATGCTCGCCTATATAGTACAATAAAAACGTGTTTTATAATGTTGATGAATTTATGATAATGAAAATTAATTAATTGATGTTGACATTTTCTTTTTATTTATTAATAAAATTGTATTTTTAATATCAATAGTTATTATTATGTTTTAATGCTATTATGAATTTATATTATTACACTAACTTATATATTAAGTATAAATGTAAATTTAGAGACCTGTAACTATGTTGCCAATAAAGAATATGAAATAGAGAGCATACTATACTCTACATTTGCCAAGTCGTGGTCTTCACTTAAGAAAACTTTTACCCCAGCGGTTGTCCGTTTTCTCGAGATTTGGCAGGCCCCCTGCCACTTCAGCTGCTAATTCTTAGAGATTAGCTAATTCGTAGATAACTTTGGTTCTCTGTCGGATGTATTCGTAAACATGGTAGGGGCACAGTATTCAATTAACTAGCGCCGGCACGCTGGCTCGCACTTTTAGTTATGTCTATATTATGTAAACACAATGTTTCGATATAGCCTTCTTGTCGCTCTTTTAAATTTTTTATCTCATCCTCTGTAAAACAGATTTCATTCTAATTCAAGTAACAAAATATGTAAGGGAATGTTCTGAACGCATCATTTCAATATCTACCTATTACTGTTTCTAGTCATAAATAGACTAGTTACACGTTTATTATTATTATTTACATATAAATAAATTGCTACGCTTAGAGGTGCACCCTGTAAGGACAGGGTACACCTCTAAGCTAATAATACATAATACCCAAGCTAATGAAACACATAATTTTTTACATGATTTTCATGTAAAAATTTATGAGTTTCATACACATGCATACACAGTGTATGCAATAATTGAATATGAATACCTCCTACACAAGCTTTGCTCAGCTAGGGGCTAGATAATTCTGTGTGAATTGTCCACCATTCTTTACTTATACATAAATAATTAAAGCAAATATTATGTTATTTGAATGCTCACAATAAATAATAAAATAAGTGAACAACTCATTTAAAATGAGTTTTGCGATACCTACCAAAGCTGAATTCTTCCCATACTAGGAAGAATATTTTATGATAGCCAAATCATCATCATCATTCATCATCATCATCATCATCACGAACAGAATATGTGTTTGTATGAGACAAATGCCTCTCCTAATGAGCGCCATAGCGCCCTGTATTCAGCTTGCCGCATCCAGTATCTACCTGCAGTATTTCACAGGTCGTCATCCCACCTGGCTGGAGGGCGGCCTACACTACGTTTGCCGAGCCGCGGTCTCAATTCAAATAGCAAAAAAAAAAAACAATTATCAACCAGACAAGACGACGGAATGAAGATGAAATGAAACCCAAGAATTAACTCCCACACGACATGGAAGGTTAATCTTCCTTTTAAATGATCATAAAGTCGACATTTCAAAGGGTGCAAATAACATTCACTGCGTTTTAAAATGTTAAGTGTACCGTCCATGTTTATATCGGGGGATTTTTGTACCAATTAATGGAGGATTTGGTTCACATCACGAGATAATGAGCCGTTTTGGTGGTGGTATTTAGTTGACCACTTTTCCTTTTTTTAAATTTTATTTTAAATGCATAGGTACAGTTAAATAAAGTCAAATTTATTGGATTCGCTAGTAGGTACCTAACTTTATCCCAACGTTATTAACGTAGGTAGTGAAAATATACAACATAAGCGCAATAAGCAAATGTCTGTGTTATAAATGAAAACTGCCTGAAAATATATATATTTTTTTGTGAAAAAGCATCCTGTATATAACAGGGTGCTATTTTGAGAAGGATGGCCAAGTCCGAAACCACGAGAGTTAAAGAAAAGTCGTCAAAGGAGTCATGCCCTCGATTTATATGAAAACAATAACAGCATATTTAGTTTTTTTTCCAAAAAAGCACCTAACTATTGTACCTACTTAGTATAATCACGTGAAAATGTCCCTAGCAATTAAAACAAAATACGACACAGGCGCATTAAGCTAATGCCTGGACTAACAGATTAGTAAATGAGTGGCCAAACCCGCCGCCGCCGGCCCGTCTCAGCTTACCCGAGCAAAGTGATTAAGTCGGTTCCGCTTTTTAATTTACTTTGGGGTGTAATGATTTTGTTAGTACCTGTACTTATAGAACCTGATAAAAACGTAGAAAAACTATTTTAAAGTAGTATATGTTTAACAGTTTATTTAAGTCGGAGTATGCTCTACTTAAATGCCAAACTGCGTCTTGATCGGTTGAATAGTTTTCAAAATTTAGCTAGCATACATATTTACTAACAAATTTTCGCTTTATTCTAAGCATGACGAGATAAATATTTCACAGTTAGAATAAATAGGTATTGCTCTAACGACTGGTACCTTCGTAGAAAAAAGTTAAATAATTGAAAAACAAGTGCTTAGCCAATTCTTTCATAGGCTTTAAGGCACTGTTAATCGTCGGTATCATCCTAATCAAAATACCTACATGTCCGGTTACACGCTCGCCATAGATGAACTCGTCTAAGCCTTACAGAGATTTCCATTTTACCTATCATAATATATACAATAGGCGTAAATTGTCGAACCTGAACGAAACAATATGACGCGACGGTAGAATAGGGATGAAGTTTTCACCTTGTAAAGGTCTTTGCAAAGATACTTTTTTTATTTTTTTTTATTGAGATTTTACAAGCATAGATACTTAACTACTGTGATTTTACTCGTCCCGTACGGAACGGCTGCATACGTTACGTATACAGCCATCTAATGGCAATATCAATTAATGCCAAATTTCTCCAATGAAAATTTTATCATTCCGTGTTCACAATACTAGCATGTTAGCTTCGCAGAACACTCACGGTGTATTCCCATCTAACATAATAATGTTAAACCCAGATTATTATGCGAACCCAATATAAATAATTAATAATCTTAGATAAAAATAGACACACTACATTAATATTCATACACAAAAACACACATTAAATTACATTTAAATATAACAGCAAAATTAAAATAAAAACATAATAATGAAAATATATAAACATATTAATAGCAAGCTCTGCTTACCATGAGGCTAGATAATGCTGTGTGAATTGTCCTGCAGCATTATTTATTTATTGATTAATAAAGAATACTAATGAAACGATGACACAAAATTTTTAATAAAATTAAACGAATATTAACTAGTTTGTATTATAAAAGCTACCGAATTTAAACTAAAATCAACAGATATTATTAAACACTCTGATTTTATCAACAAATCCGGCAGTAAAACATAAAGGACCATTCACAATAAGCAAACGATACAAAGGTCACCGCACACTGCGCTCTCGACAAACGCGTGACGACACTTCATTATGTCGGTATTGAACAACATGCGGTAGGGATGCGAAATCACCAATATTGTCGATGAAATGTGCAAATTGGTTGTGCTTTCAAGATCATTTTGATGGAGGTTCGTAATTATTAACTCGTTTTCAGAAAATCTTAAGTCACGGTTTTTACTAATAAGGAAGATACATATTTCATAGAAATAAATCATGCATTATTGTGCACTTGTTTCTGCCCGCGGCTTCGCACGTGTTGTTTCTATGGAAATATTTTAAGGTTATTCCTATCCCATGGGAACTCATTTATGGGATAAAAAGTATAAGTATATCGTGTATCTCAATACTTATGGCGTGAAGAAATAACAAACATCCATCCATCCATCTAACATCCAAACAATCGCATTTATAATATAAGTATGACTAAATTTCATACACAATAAAGGTACCTTAAAGAAACCTTTATTGTGTAGGAAATTTAGTCACCTTACGTAGATAATCTAATATGTTACGAAACCTTAAACCATCCGTTATTAAATACCCTGACATAAATAATCGTGAGAACATCAAAGGAAAAAAAAACATGTTTTACGCTCTTATTATACGAGCTATACTTTATAATAAAGGTTAATACCCACAGCTGGCTTATATTTTCTGAAACTGTTTTATCGTGAGATTTTAGTCTTAAAAATAGAAATGCTCAACCCTAACCAGTCAATTGAAGTCTCTGCAGGGGTGCGCAACCCTTCAGCAAGGCTTAATTCCATAATTGAGGGTTAAATCTCTTCGGCGACGGGCCGTATGTTCATTATGACGCGTCTGTTTATTTCTATAAACCTCATCATTTTCGCTTGAGGCAAGGGTTGTCACGGCTTTATCTTGATGATACTTTTCATACGTTTTATTGCAATTATAAATAAAAAATATCGGATGTCGACTGGGTGCTTATTGAACTAATCTTTTTTATTTCTTATCATTGTGACAAAAGGGTTTAATCATAACGGGAAAATTTATTACAAAAATTATAGAGAAAAAACTTTGTGTGAAGTTTCGGAAAAATAAAAATAAATACATTAAAGGGTATCATTTCAATATCAAATCTGTATAAGGTTTTAGGTACCTGATACCACCTACTCCTAAAATATCTACCTACGCTTAAAGACTTATGAATCCTAGAATATTTTTGAAACCTGGCCTAGGTTTCACACTTAGGTTCATTGTAGGAGTGTCGACGACCTATGCCGTCCGTGCCGTGCCTTCCACCTAACAGTCAAGACAAAGCTAGATAATAACATTAATTATTTTATTCTTAGAAATCTCCAATAACTCCAGACTTACCTATTTTAGTAGTAAAAACTCAAGTTCATTATTAAAATTCAACATACCCTTTAAATTATAAAAATCCCATCATCATTTATTTACTAATTCAAAACAAAATCACAGACTCGTAAATAACACAATCAGAAACAAACCTCCGCAGAACCGTGTTTTAATCGAACAAACCAGCGAGAAACAATTAATACAGTAATACTTGTAATTTCAATCACAAAATTAATTCAGTTCTACCGCCTTAAATAAGTCCAGGGCTTGTCCAATCGATAAACAGCAGAGAGAGTAAGCGGGCGGGCGATTGAGGTAAATAAGGTTTTGGGGGCAACCCTATTGGATGGATGGCGGGTAGTGGGTGGGGCTTTACGATTAGGGCGTGGCTTGCTGTTGTCAGTGAGACACAGATTTTTCGAGCCAGTGTGCGCGCAGCCTTACACGGGAGGGCTGACTTTGGTTTGTTGAGTTATGTGTTCGGTGCTGTGAAGTGGAGCTTATAAGGTAGGTCTGAATTTTCAGGTGTTAATTTTTAAGTTATTATTTTTAATGTATCCGCAGGTGCTGTCTTTATTTTGGGTTGTCTCGCAGCCAATAAATATTTAGACACAAAAAAATATTATTAGAAAAAAGAATTGCGTAGTTTTCATCTTTTCAACACTATAGGAACCATAATGGAACCTTTCATGAAAAATATAATTTCTACCTACCTATTGGAATCTACCTTTCTACGTTACAAAACCAAAAAGGAAAAACCAGAAACAACAAAGAAAATTATAATGAGTAAACAATACAGATAAAAACAACGCTAAAAAAGTTTAATCTAAATCAAATTGGTAAGACTTAGACGAACTGCGTAACAGTTAATCGCGTACCATTTGGACAAACTGTGAAATGGTTACTTGACAAATCGCTTATTATATGAAAAGGGATTTGGACGAATCGCATTTTGGACGAATTGTTTACAAATTGTACCTACAACATGACACAGTTGTGTTATTTTTTTATTAATTACTAATTAAATATAATAATAAGTAAATTAACATTTGTGCTTCTTTAATGATGACGGAAAGAGATGGAGGAGGTTTACGCCGAACAGGCGACTTAATATAATGACTTTAATATTTTGATATACCTATGTATGTATGTTAATATATATTTACATTATTTTACTTTAATGGTCATATCTGTGTATTGATATTTTATATTCGGCGTTATGATAGATACGGTAGATACAAATACAATAAATAGGTGATATTGATTTTGCAAGCTTTTTAGGTTGTTGTGTAGGGAGGGCGATAATTCGGTATCTATTAGTCCTATTTAAAAAAAAATTTGGACACCTTGATCTGCGTGTACCTGTCCCCTTCGGCCACGTACGAAACCGGAGGTTCGTAAACAGTTGCGATTAACAACTTTTTGTACATGTACGAAACGAGTTGTGATTAAATGCAGAACCACGAGCAGAAGCTAGTTAATTATAAATTGAGATAATAAATAACTATCTGTTCGGACGCCAGCTACATCTCCGTAGAATCATCATCAATAACGAAGCGGCTAAATCTTTCCGAGAAACTAGTATCTAGAATTACTTAGGTGTTAAAGTTCAATTGGATATTTATACAAAACAAACTACAAATTCCTAAAAACCATCCAAGAACTGTACCCACCTCATCAAATATTTATTAAACAATAACAGAATCCAGAAGTCAGTGCACTCGAAAATTACATTGCTTACAATAAAGATAATCCGTAGATTAAATTCTTGTCCCAATGTTGTTAAACAAGAGGGGCTCCTGTGGGACACTGGCACAGTAATTGAAAGACAAACAGGGGACGATTCGCAGCGAATTCATTACAATGTTGATGGAACATTTTAGCTGGTATTTTTTGAAGTTGAAGGGACAAGTGGCCTGACTTGGTCATTAAATTAAACCAAATTGTAGCAAAGCATTTTATAGCAAATCACACAGCAATCATCACAGCCCGGTGGGTAGCGACATCTCAGTGTAATGCTGAACGCCTGTCCGCATTTACTGCAGTCATCGCATTTTCTTAATCTTTATATGAAATAGTATGCAACATCGCGCACCTATCCGCGCCAAACGCACCGTATTTCAGTAAAATCGAGTGCGGCTCCGGCGTCGCGTTGCGCATTCAGCTTTGGTATGAAAATATAAGGCATTTAATAGTGTCTTCTACTTGTCGATGGCCCTCCGTCTTTCTAGACTCCATTACTATTTTTAAAGTTACCTGCAACGATCACGTGGTAAAAAAACGCGTGCAAAGCCGCGGAAAAATGAGAGTGCAGTCTTTACTAAGTCTATTTTATATTTTATTGACCGAAACTTGCTGGTTCATAGAGAATGGTGTACGGTTTGCGGCAAATTATTTATCGCGAGTTTAAACTCAGAGTAAGCTTGTACTCGATGTACAAATCCTTGTCGAAAGTAGAGTATATAAAAACCCCAAAACACGAACTCTCAATTTATGCGTGGAATCACAAAATATAGCGCACATTTTGTGAAGTCGCGTTGTTATCTTTTGTAAGAAGTAGATTACCGTAGCACGTGCTACGGGCAGCTACGGTGGTTCTACGAGGCTCTACGAAAACGTAGAACCTCTACGAAGCGTCTCATAAATTCTTCTGTTTATGTTTTGAATTATTTTTATTTGTTTGTGTCACTTATTAATAATCATTATCACTAAGGCACTGAGTAATTTTAATCTAAATTGACAAAAATATATTTTTAAACATTTTTGCTTACATAAAATCTAATTTTAATAAACAGGTAAACTCAATATCTTAGGTTTGCACAATTCTTGTCCGCAAAAAACTCTCGTAATTTCATTTACAAAAAGATTTGTTCCCCTAACAAATCCAAGTTACCTATTAAAGACAGGCGTAGCTATACGTACTCATCAAATCAAGTCAACAGATGTCATCCCGAAGCGCTACGAATTCAATTACTGTTATATATATTCATGGAGTTCTATAAATATATTCGAAGAGTTCTTCGACATTTGCATGTTTATTTCTCGTCTTCGCTGATGGTTATTTAAACTTTGTCGTTTCGAGTTGATGGAAAATGTTATTTTTTAAACAAATTGTAAAGTTTTATGATTATGAGACACAATTCGTTTTTGAAAGTTCGGAAGAAAAGCTATAAAAGAAAAAGCTTTTAATGTTACACATTTTCTCGAGACTAAAATAGCACAAGAACCAGGCTAGCCTCGCGTTCTTTGTTTAAGCTTGAATAAAGATAATATTATATTGTGTAAATTATTGTCGATTTGTATTAAAGTCGTATAAGTCGAAGAAATACATATTAAATACTAGCTGCACCCCGTGGTTTCACCCGCGCGGTGATAGATTTTTTGGATAATATACAATATATGTTTATTAATTGTAGCCTATGTGTTATTCTGATGTATAAGCTATATTATTGTAAAGTTTCATTAAATACCATTCAGTAGTTTTTACGTGAAAGAGTAACAAACATCCATCCATCCATACTTACAAACTTTCGCGTTTATAATATTATTAGGATTTTACGAATTCGATGACGATGTGAGTGTGTGTCTTTTTGACTTTTCTACCCTAAACGACTACCATTGTATGTACTACTTACGTATTTGCAATTTCACTCGTTGCATATAATTCGTTTAAAAGAAACAATTGAAAGATAAGAGGTCGTTAGGTAAATAACACAAATATAGTTATCCAATCCAGCAGATTACTTATTCAAGCTTGTTTAACTTTATCTGTACTGTTTATTTTAATTTCTATAGCAACGAGAACAATAATGCGAGAGCTGGTACCTTTAAACAAACAACGTTTCGGAATCCGAAACTTCCACAGAAGATATAGTAGTAATAATGGAGAATGTTTTCACTTCAAGGATTTGACAGTAAATTCCAATGGTATTTATTGGTATTTACAGTCAAAACCAAATCCTTGATCTACGGGTCCACTGCTGAACTTAAAGGGCGGCCTTATCGTTGAGAGTGAATAAATATTAATAAATATTTAGATAAAAAAATTAATCAAATTAAAAAAAAAATCATATCAAATGCACAAAATATTATTGAAACAAAATTATAAATTAATTAGTATTGTGTGTATGTACAAAAATATGTAATTTTTAGTATAAGTACATAGTTATAACATCGCCTTAGGGCTTAATAAAAAAACCTGTAATGATGTAATTATCTCAATAAATTAATAAATAAAACAATTTTCATTTCTTTTTGGACAGAAAGTTTGTGTTAAACATTCCGTCCAAAAAGAAATCAAATTTTTTCCCTTATAATAAATATGAAAGCATTTTGTTCGAACACAGTACGTACATTGATTTTGCAACTCATTTGGCACCGTAAAGGATACGGCCTTGATGTATGTTACATAATGTACATATAATGTTTGACATAATTATAAGAAAATTCTTATCAATAAACAACTGAACTGATCTGAATTGGGCAGAGTGACCAACTTTGTCATAAAAAGTAAAAGTAAGTAAAGTAAAAAATCATTTATTTCTTTAGGCTTACAAAATAAGCACTTAGACAAGTCATATTTTATACAATAAATTATTATGAAAAAAAAAAAATTTTACTGTTCACTTCAATTTTTTGTCCACTAGTGGAATAAGCACTCCAAAAGCGTTCATGTTATGCGAGGTCTATGTCCATGTATGGGTTGATTATGAAAATGATAATGACACCAAAGGTACGATCGATAAGTGATACAGCCCAACATGCTTGTACAAAATTAATCCTCGTCGAGTGACGTTATTTACTTTGCTACTTTGTGCGCTTAATTGGAGGCAGGGGTGAAGACACGGAGTTAATTCGTCGATTAATATTTAATAGACGCGGGCCCCAGGAGTCAAGTCTGGTAGACGGTTGCTAAAGTTTGCTGTTTAAGTAATGGCTTGTTTTTACAAGTGCTTGACTAATTCATACTTTTAGGGATTTTGCTTAAGGATTGAGAAACTGGTTGGTTTTTGGAAATAGCGAGGTGAGCGGTTTTACAAACTATTATGTAGTCAACTAATCGACATACATATATAAAAATGAATCCCTATTTCCCCTGGCCGCTATAACTTGAGAACGGGTTTACTGATTTCATGCATCTTTTTTTTAAATGTTTTCTAATACTTCGTTGAAGATTCTTACATAAAAAAATAAACAAATTGCGCAGAAATTGTTTAATAAAAAATTCAATAAAACACCAATCTAATGGGATATTTTGACAACAGCATCGGTTTAAATATGTTTATTTTCTCATAAAACAATAACATGTTCACTTATAATGAGATACAATAAATCTTAAAATTAATGCTTAGCTAAATATAATACCTCCGGGGCCAGTAGACTGGTATTGTAAGTAAATAGAAAGTAGTTATGTATATCTACGTTTTTATAAACTATATGGATGCTAATTAAAGTTATTTATTATAGATAGATGCTTAAGGTAGACTATAATTATATTTCTTTAATTTGGTTTTGAACGTGTTTATGCTAGCACATTTCATCTTTGTATCTACATTTATAATTTCAGATAAACTGATTATGTTCTATAAATAGCCCGAATTATCGGAATAGGAGATTTTACAGGAATATCGCTGAACCGGTGCCTAAATCATGATTACGCAAACTTTTGTACACTGGATCTGGTTTAGGGAAGGTTATTCCCCAAACCAGATCGTCTAAAAATGGAAACAAAGCCCCACATTCTGCAGCATGTAGAATTACGCGATGTTCCGGGATAAAGCTGTGTTGACAGTGGAACCTCGGATTTTTAGGACAATTGAATGCCTAACTAACTCATCTATTATTACCCGGAGAGGCCATTGTTGGTTTGACAAAATTAATTTGCTCGAGTTATGGAGCTGCTGGGGAGTTAATAATTGAAGTATGAGCAGTATTTGTTTTATATGTAGCTATGTTTATATTATTACCTTCTATCTACGTAGGGATAAACTTCACGAGGTGTCTTCGTTATCAATACATACCTTAACCGGTTTATTGGTAATTCACTGACGTTGCGTGAACTATGAGTTCTGCCCATCATTAAGAAGACCTTACCTCAAGAAAGCTTTTCTTGAATATTTTGTTCCACTAAAGTATATAATAAAACCATAAACTGAATACAGAAACTTAAGAATCGGTTGTATTCAAGTCAAGTCAAGTCAATTTTGATACTTACTTATTGACTTATTAAATCTTGTCTACAACTGGTACTTAGCCAACAATGAGAAGCTATGGTAAGATTCTTTTATAATAATATTATAAAATATATAATATCTACGTCTAAAACTGTCTGTAGGCAACAATAGGGAGCTATTGGTATCAGATTAAATAGTATTTCGACAAACGAACGACTAGTGGTCCTCAAAGGAGCACTTGTAAAGAAACATTTGGGAGCGAATCGGATTTGGGAAGGGTGACCACGGATTTTATAGTTCTGTTATGCGGGCACTTCACATCGAAATTCGTGTTCGCGTATTCGTCTTATATGCCAAAATATGAAAATGTAATCCGTCGTAATAAAAGTAAATATAATTAAATGGTCTACGGCGTAGGGCATTTACTTAAATTTACGTTGTTGTATTTGCGTTGGGGACAGGAGTTTTGAAATGGATCTTTTGAATTGGGGCCTGTCCTATTTAAACTTAAAGCCAATAATTTAAAATTAATATCAGTGCACTATTCGATAGACTCTTCTATTACTTCTTTAAAAAAAGGTTTATATAACGGTTTTGTATGCATAATATTTAAATAAACTACAGTCAAACTTCCTAATATATGTTTTCATTCTTTATCATTTTATCAGAACTCTCTTTATTAATTTCATCCTGAAATTATGATATATGCGTTTGACTTGACCCTACAAAGAAAAAGATGATCTTATGGTCACCCTAGTGCCCTATACAAGACTCGACTCCCTAAAACGAGGATTACACACTGCCATCAATAGGAACAACCGATTTTATACGGTTTGGTTTGGACATAGTTTTTATGGGTCATTCTGACAACGCTAAACTATGAAAATTGCTCGATCCGAAATAAAATACATTGAAATAAAATAGGCCTATGTTTCTGTTCCAATATTTATTGTTTTAAATTATTTTACATGTATTCAATTATTTGGTATTTTTAGTATTCTATGTAAGTTTCAAGGAAATCGGGCAATCGGTAAAAGTGTTACAAAAACACCAAAAAATCTTCAACCCGTAGAAGGGGTAGAATTGTCGAAGATCCCTTTTTAGCGACAGGTTGTAAAAGGTACCTAGTATTTCAGATTTATAGTTTTAGCGGTTTAGGTTGGACGTTGTTATATTCACATGTTCACGCTCATAGCGATAAGGCAGGCCGCCCATTGTACAAAATATTCTGTATTTGTTTTTTTTTTCCTGTCTTGTGTATCTATTTTTATTTGGTGTGCAATATAGAGTAATTGTATTGTATTATTGTCTTCAGGAAATCGCAAAAATTCATTGTACCATCACATTTTTTTTCTTAACGGGAAAAAACTATTTAAATCGATAAAAATACCGACAGCCGTCGCAAACGCGCAGATTCTTCCAAAAGCGATTAGTTCCGATACAAGTGGAACACATGTGGATTGTCCTTGGGGATCGCTATCTCTGCCCCATGTATCATGGCAACACCATATGGCGAGGGCGCGGTAATTACAAGTGTATTTTACTATTGTCCGCGATTTTTCGTAATTATGGTCAGCTGAACCGTGAAATATGCAATATGATGCATGTATTTTAATAATAGCACAGATTTTACTCATCCTTAAATATATATATATAAAGGTATTTTAGAAATAAAATGAATACTACGCGTAGGTAACAAAAATAATTGATATAAAATAGGTAGAGTGTGCCTCTTTTTACCTAGTCTTCAAGAGTAGGTAAAACCTGCTGCAAGAATTGAAAAATAAATAGTAGGCAATTATCACAATTTCTTTCGATCTTTACAAACGTAGTTATGATGTCTATGCAATATAAAACGAACGTGAACAATAACAGTTTGTACCCACAAACTGTGATGTATGTCCAAAAGCTATAACGAAAAACTATTACAAATAATGACCTAATTTATTCCAGAATTACCGCAAAAAAAGTCCCTTCAAAAAGCAACATATGCAATCATTACCATAATGCAATGTCGTTTAGTTAATCAATTATTTGGCAGCCCTACGCCAGGGCCTCGGGCGCTTGAGTCGCCTAATCATATCCATAATGGTGTAGCTGATGGGTAACAGTTCATCAACTTAGAACTTCCTAATTATTTTTAAACTTACGCGATCAGAACACATAATTACAAGTACTATTTTAACGGGTATTTATCGCGTTTATTTACCTATTTTTCCTGACGTTTCAAAAGGTTTACACACTGTCTTGGTCATGGTATGACATCCCGAATTAGAACTTCCTTACAAAAAGCTACATACTGTTATTACAATTTTTAAGAATGTAGTTTTATTTTACCATAAATACTATCGAATTAGTAATTTAAATACAGTTCTTTTTCGCTGTTCTTTTATGCTGAACAGTTTTATAATTAAAACAACCGAAGTATTTTCTGTTTCTTTTAAATTGAATATCAATTACAATTAAAAAAACAATGATATTTTTGCCGTTAAAATCGGTTTTTTTATAAGGTAGGCCCCTAAATTATGAATTTCCATGTACAAGTATGTATTGTTTTACAAAACCACATAATCGCGAACGCTCTGTCCCTTAATCGGATTTTGGGCCGCTGCCTCCGGTCTGCCATCCATAAAAAACGCGAATAGCGAATACGCCTCGGAACCAAAAGTACTAGGTTGGTCTAAGTATTTTCTTTCTTGCTAGCATGATCTAGCTGTAACCCTTCATAAGCTGTTCAAAGATCCCCATTCGAAACTAAACCATGATGCGCGAGCGCCCCTACGTTGATTTAACGTAGGGTTGATAGATAGATACATAAATTCCTTGGCAGGTTCCGAGTCCTCAATCATTAAAAAAAAGTATTAAAAACTACAAAACTAGCTATGTCTTGGCTTGTTACTAGATTACAAGCTTACTTGTTAAGAAATAGAGCTAGTTTTGGCGAATAAGTAAATAAATAATTCACTTCACAATTCACTCAGCATTATCTAGCCCCATGGTAAGCAGAGCTTGTGTTATGGGTACTAGATAACTGATATACATAATACAATACATTACATAGATAGATATTTTTTATTATACATAGAAAACGACCAGAATACCTAAAACAAATATCTGCAGATCGTACACACAATTGTTCCGAGGCGGGAATCGAACCCGCAACCTCCTGCGAAGCCAAAGAAGAAGTATTAGCTTGCTAGCTTACTGGCACTAGCTTGCTATCCTAGCTTGAAAAACTAGCCTCGTGTATCCCGGGCATAACCCCTCATAAGCTGTTCAAAGATCCACATTCGAAACTAAACCACGATGCGCGGGCGCCCCTACGTAGATTTAACGTAGGGTTGGCAGGTTCCGAGTCCTCAATCATTTTACAGTGATGACATGTTTTGTTACACTGCTTAGGGTTCTTTAAAGTGGCTATTAAAATTATGATTTTGAGTTAGTGATGAGGGGTGATTTTGAATTAATTAATGAGAACGGCTTGAAATACGCGTAAGTGTCTGCTTAATAGAAAGTTTTAGGAAATAATAAAGGATTACAGTCATTAAACTATGCCTCGGTAAATGTTATTTTATGGCCTATAGTTATTTATCTAAAGGATTTGTTTCGTCTTAGCTTAGGATTTAAGAATTTTAAGGTTATTATAATGCGTAAGCTCTCGCACTCTTAGTTATGTTATATAGAAAATTTCAAGCCAGGGTCAAGCCGAAATCGAAATATTTTTTGGGATATTATTTAATTTCTTAGGGTTGTTCGTTTTGTGATGACGCTAGTTTCTTGCGAGACTATTTCAATCAACTTATAAAATTCAAACTTTTGGAGCATTTGGGAAAATGCATAAATGCCCGTAAATCTCTTATTTTCCTAAATGCTCCCAAAGTACAATTTAATCTAAGTTGTTGAATTTTGCGTCAAGTCATAATGATAAACCTTAATCACTGAGCATAAAGAATTAGGTAGGTACAAGTTTTGGTAAAAAAAAACGCTTTAAAAATGTCTCTTTATAATTTACCAAATTATTGTCATACAAAAACAAACTAATAATAAAACTGTTCAAATTTTACGCAGAGTTCCCAACCGTTAAGATTGAACTTGTCAAAACTTATTCAACAGATACTTTACAACCAGCCCTGGGGTGACAGGGGCGTTATCCCATACATTATCACGGCACCCCCGGCAATTGATATTCGATACACTGGATTCACACGCAAAATGCCTATTTGTAGGAACGCTTTTGGCCCAATTTATTGCCGGCAATGGTATAACTTTATTGGGCGGAAACGTAATAAAGTCGTTTACTTTGTATGGTTATCGCTGTTAATAACGTGTGGGTAATTACTACATAGTTCTGTGACTACAATCGAGAGATTATTTTAGCGAAATTATGGGTCAAATACACCAAAGGTTTATACACAGAGCGGAACTGCACTGCAGCGAAAAATTGATCTGATTTATGATGTTTAACAATGATAAATATAAAATAATATGTACATTTTAATGTGAACTTTTGGAAGATTGTGTGCCGTATTTTATGAGAAATGGACGTAGTAATTTTGGCACACATACAATCAATCATGGCTACCACACGAGCTGTTTCACTGTGGCCTCTCAATAATTATTATTATTGAGAGGTCACATTGAAACAGCTTTAACATTGCACAGCCAAGTAGGTATAATTATGTACAATGCGAGAAAAATAAGACGATAAAGTATTCGCAGTACTCCGAAACTGAAGGCAAGCAACAAAGTGAAAAGGTTGCAAAATAAAAACCAACATCAACCAACGCTGCTATTTTTGTTCGTAAACAACTTAACTAACTAGTATTTATATAGTTATTACTACATAAGTACGTTAGTTAAGTTATAGTCTTTGTTACAGGATGGAGGCAACAAACTTGGCTCTTTCTCCGAGAGATACCTTAAAACCTCGAGTCGAAAACAAAGGGCTACAACTCACTAGCAAACCAAACCAGGTATCATCCTCTAAAACCCCTAAAAGATAAATAAATATAAAACCTTGAGGTCGAAATGAATCAACCGACGCAAACTCCAACACACTTCACTTGACTATTCGTATCTTGCTCTCTTTCTGAGCCTTACTACAATTAGGTTACATTTTTTAACAGCACACACTTTTAATCACGTCCATAGTATATTCAGCAGCATTTTTCTGCCACAGGTCAGCACAGTCCTACTCTACGGAGTGCCAATCGTATCTCTGGTCATCGAAGGCAACGAGCGGCTCTGCCTTGCTCAGATCTCCAATACTCTACTCAAACAGTTCTCTTACAATGAGATACACAACCGCCGTGTAGCTCTGGGGATAACATGTGTGCAATGCACTCCGGTCCAGCTGGAGATATTGAGACGGGCGGGCGCTATGCCTGTGTCGAGCAGGAGATGTGGTAAGGAATTAATGAATTCATAAATTTACTTGTTATATTTGATAAGGAATGGGGCTTATTTCTTTTAAATATCAATTATTGATACAATTAAATTTTAAATATAAATATTGGTATTGGGTGCTTTTACTATAACTGACGGGAAATCGTATAAATTCAGGGAATGCCCAAGAACTAGTTGGTATTATGGAACCAAAAATCTCGACATAGAAAACGCTTTCGAATCCACTTATCAAGATACTTTTGGCAAAAAATGGAGGATTTTGGGTAGGTAAGAAATAAGTAAAGGCTTTTGCCCAGCAGTGGGTTAGCAAGGATTATAAAACAAGCGGCATGGACGTATACAAATATAGGTATAGTGTAGTTATACTGAACCTACCGTGGTGTGTCGGTTTTGTTGCTGCTGGTTACAAGTTACAATGTCAAGCAAAAAAATTGGAGCTCATTCGGACTTTTTTACATTTTTAGTTTATCGTTTTGTCTATGTACTTTTAAGTATGTATTTTTCCAAAGGCATGATAACGAGGCGAGAGGCAGAGAGGCTTTGCAAGTCCTTCTTAGGCGACAACGCACCACCACGGCTACCCGATGACTTCGCGTTTGCTGTGCATCATGAGTGCGCTTGGGGCTGCCGGGGAGCTTTCTTACCAGCCAGGTAGTTTTAGAATACAGTGTTTTTACTAACGGAGAATATATAAAACTTATCAGATTAATACTTTGCTTCAAAAGGAGAAGGTAATTGTGCTGCAGTGTCCAATAAATGTATTATCTATCTATCTAATTAACTGAAAATAAAACGCCTGGTTTCTAACTGTTTTATACGGTTTTCTCTACCAACTTTATCACTCGAATAAAATGTATTAGTGATAGATTTTTTTGCCTTTATGAGTCGAGTTTGCAGCCCTCTGCTGCTGAAGATATCGAACTGTAGAGTGAGCTACCAATACGACGCTCACAGGACGAAGGAATGGTCCACTCCGTCTCGTATTATAAGGATGGCGCGTTGCCTTCAGCACAAGTGCAACTAGCTCAGGGCTGAAGGTTTTCTTAATTTTGCTTGTCTAACAATGTCCTTATATCAAGGTACCATACAATCATTCCAGTTCAAGAACTTACTAGTTTCCGTTGACTAATCAACAGAACGATTTAAAAAGCTAACATTGGTGGTTTTTCTAAACATAACAAAAATATATATTATGTATATCAGTTATCTAGTACCCATAACATAAGCTCTGCTTAGTTTGTGGCTAGATAATGCTGTGTGTATTATCCGGCATTATTTATTTAATATCAAGGTACCATACCATCACTCCAGCTCAAGAACTTACTAGTTTCTGTTTATTAGTAAGATTTTTTAATTGTCTAGTATACACATTAAATAAATGTTAAAATATACAATATAATTACAATCTAGCCATAGAATTGGCTTATGTGTAATTTAGTTTTAACTTATATTTATATCTACATATTACTAAGAACGTGTCCATTGGCACTTTTCTTAATGTCTCTATATACTTAAGGTGAAGACACTTTGTTCATATTTTCTTTAAAATAGCACTTCTAACTAGTAAGTAACGAAATAAAAAGCTTACAATTTCTTCCAATGTACCACCTCCCAACAGATACAACTCCTCTCGCGCTAAGTGCATAAAGTGTGCATTCTGCGGCCTCTTCTTCTCCCCGAACAAGTTCATCTTCCACTCCCACCGCGTGGGGCCAGGAGACAAGTATATCCAACCTGATGCAGCCAACTTCAACTCCTGGCGGCGGCACATGAAACTCAGCGGTACTCCACCTGATGAGGTAGAGAACTTACTCATAAAGAAATCAGTTATAGGAATAAAAATGTTTTTATTTCGTTCACAAAGTCCGTGATATCTTCATTACACAAAGTCGCCTCCCACTGTCTGTCTGTCCCTATATGCTTAGATCTTTAAAACTACGCAACGGATTTTGATGCAGTTTTTTTAATAGATAGAGTGATTCAAGATGAAGGTTTATATGTATATAATACCTGCAATTGCACCCGTGCGAAGCCGGCGGGCGGATCGCTAGAATATAATATTTTGAAGCCTCCTTTTTAATAGGATGCTGGTACAAACAAGCGTTTTATCTATTTCTCTCGTATTAAAAAAAATGAGAATGCATAGTATTCTTATATACATATCTATCTATAAATATAAAAATGAACCCCTATTTCTTCTGGTCACGCTATAACTTGAGATTGACATAACAATTTCATTCATCTTTCGTTCTAAAAATAAAAAAAAATTAAAAACATTGCGCAGAAATTTCCACGCAAGCGAAGCCGCGGGACGCAGCTTGTACTGGATAACAAAGTAGTCATCTATATATATGCCAATTTTAATATTATACTACTTATGAGGTCAGGACGTAATCTGTTATATCTTGTAGCTAATATAATTAAAATCGGCAGATCTATTTCTTAACGACTTAGGAACTAAGTAGGTAATAATATGAATTCCTTCGTAGGTGGTGCATGCTTGGGAAGATGTGAAGGCTATGTTCAACGGAGGCACCAGGAAGCGGATGTTATCTGCCGCCAGGTAATATGCTAAATCTGTTTAATATATTATTTGGGATTAGTCTTTGTTTACTTCTTCAATCTACCGTCAAAAACGTTACATATGTACCTCATTAGGAATGTTACGTGTCTGTGTGTGACTTTTTAAAAAGTCACTCCACCTGGGTTCCCAAGTATTTAAAAATCAATCAAAAAATAAAAACAATATTGCTGACAAATATTTGCATTTATATTGGTCATAATTGTATCAACAGATTTGCTAAAAAAAACTGGGGGAAGCAGTTTTTTTTAGCAAATCTGTTGATACAATTATGACCAATATAAATGCAAATATTTGTCAGCAATATTGTTTTTATTTTTTGATTCAACGAAAAGTATCAACAGATTTGCTAAAAAAAACTGGGGGAAGCAGTTTTTTTTAGCAAATCTGTTGATACAATTATGACCAATATAAATGCAAATATTTGTCAGCAATATTGTTATCATCGAATCTTTGAAGACACTTCATAAGTAGTACTTACTGAAATAAAAACAATAATCCTTCTAAAAGAACTATTCAGCTCCATTTCCCTGGTAGGGTAACTCAACCAAGAACAGCACACTGTACCTCTGAATTAAAAAAAACCTTCTAAAAAGTTCACCTTTAACCATGCCACAGAGAGGTTCCGTTTCGTACTTACTGCAAATGTAAACAATAATAATAATCCTACACATATCCAGCAAATTTTTCCTGGTTCATAACTCCACCAAGAAAAACAAAGTATCTCTGAATTAAAAAATCTCTCTAAAGAGTTCAGTTTTAACCGTGCCACAGAAGGGTTCCGTTCCGCAGGCCCGAGCCGGAGGTGGAGAAGCGCGCGCCGAGCCCGCCTGCGCACGCGCCGGTCCCTCGACTGGCCGACTATGTGTGGGGGGCGAGGCTGCCGCTGCCGTATGCTATACCGTGGCTGAAACCTACGCTCTGGACTCCAGGTGAAGATAGAAAATTTCCACGCATCATTATCTGGTCCCAAAGTAAACACAGCTTGTCATTCATTCATTCATTTATTTATTTCATAAATATATTGCCGACAAACTGTTGCACAGTTTGGCAGAATCGATATTACTGTAATGTAGTTTTGATACAGAAATAAATAAATAAATACAAAAACGAATCTTAGATAGGTAGAGATAATAAGGTACCCTCTAAGTACTTCTACATTTATTATTTAATTATCGAACCTCGCGTTTACATAATAATATGTATGTAAGTTAGGTATTGTCGTTGCATATATTATTTCTATGAAGAAATAAATGCAACGGCTAATGGCATACGGCTAACGCTTCTAATTTAAGTTAAACGTAATTTACCACAGGTATTACTTATTATTATGGCTATCGCCCGATCCGAAAGTAATTTAGAGATTAGTGAATCAGGCAGAAGCTGCTGTGTCAGTAGTATAGTAGTCAGCAGTATTCGTATACACTTTTTTTAACGTGTCTTCTATGTCTCCATACATTCAAATTTTCGCGTTTATAATATTAGTACGATGATAAAATGAATCAAAAACGCGCGTGATAGCCCTAAGTAGTCATATTCGTGTAACTAAATTTGTTTGTGTGTTGTGTGTGTCTAATAAATAATTTTCTTTCTTTCTAAGCACTGTTTCTGTCTCTTGTACTTTTTATCTTGTATCACCTTGTTCTATTTGGTAGCAGCTCTATCAGCGCTGAGCAGCGTCGGTTCCATGGAAGAACCACGGGCGTTCCGGCCGGTGCGACGGATGGATTCACCCATCTCTCCTGGGTCACCCGCTAGGTCACCGAACAGGTTAGTTATGGAAAACTAGCTTCTACACGTAGCTTCTCGCGTGGTATCTTAATATATCATAGCTGTGATTCACTTAGAGGTAATTTAGCTTGCTGCTTGTTATTTTGATCTATTTATTATTAAGATATATTTATCTATCTATCTGCTGTTCACTTTTCCACACGTTGTGAAAGCGCTCTGCTTAAAATAAAACATCGCTAGGTACCTGGTACATAGTATAAAACAAAGTCGCTTTCCTGTATGTCTGTGCCTATGTATGCTTCGATCTTAAAAATTACGCAACGGATTTTGATGCGGTTTTTTTAATAGATGTAATGATTCAAGAGAAGGGTTTATAAACCATATGACTAATAGATTTCCACGCGAGCAAAGTCGCGGGGCGCAGCTAGTGACAAATAATACAAACACTCAAACAGACTCAACAATACCGTTAATATAATTAAACTCCTTCAGCAGGTCGCCGCTTTCCGCTTCATCGCGGCGCAGTCGCTCCCCAGCCCGCTCGCCTCTCCGCTCGCCGCTCCGCTCGCCACATCGTTCCCCGCTCCGCTTGTCGCCCCGCTCACCGCCTCGCTCGCCTAAAAGCGACCGTGATAGTGATGAGAGCGTGGACATTGAGACTACGGAGGAAGATCAGCCACGAGAAGTGGTAAGTGTATTGAAGCTTTCTTGCTTTTTAGTTTGAACTGGAATCTCTATCTATATACTGGACTTAATTCCAAATGTAAACAACAAATTAATTATTTTACATGATAGTAATGATTCTTTTTTTGGCAATAAAATTTTGTAATTATTATTTCGGATTGACTTTTAATTTTTCGTTGTTTATACGAGTAGTATAGTGGACTTATCAGTCTTTTCATTTCATTGTTTGTAGTGTAGTGTAGTGTGTAGACTCCAGCATCAGTAATTGGTATTGTTGAAATTATTCGAATAATAAAATTTTTCTTATTTATCCAATACGTCATAAACAAAACAATTTGGTGGTTGGGTTGACCCGTGTCAGTATAATTAAAAAAAAATGTCATTACTACTCATACCTTACCTTACTTCTTTGATTCGTTACTAATAAATTTATTATATTCGTTACTTTTAATGGCTATAATAATAATATTCGTTACTTTAATACTTCAGCTAACTGTGCTATCCGAAGCGCAAAATATATTAAATATCTCTGTAAGCATTTCTGAATGCAACTTTATATATAATACAGAATTATATAGAATCGTATTATCTACTCAAGTCTTTCGAAGCAAACGGAGCTGAGTTGAGATCCAATTTAGAAAGTTGGAAGAGGAAAAATTTCCAATCACTTCCGAAGCGAGGTAATCGCTGTGATTAGATTTTTCTTCGACAGATTTTATAGAACTGGATTCTGGATTAAATTTGTTTTTCGGTTTAATGAGACTGGATTGTGCAAATTGGTGGAGGTTAAGTTAGATAGGTTAAGGTACACTGAGTCTAAAAAATAACAAATAAATAGCTAGATTTTGTTTGTTTCCTTATGAATTTGTTTGTGATTAAGGACGTCTCGTTAAGGAGGTTCAATTTTGAAAACCCTATTATTATTAGAATGATTCATTATTATTAAGTGACGAAGGGTATTTTTAATCTAGCTACCTACATAAATACGGTACCTATCATGATCGTTTTACGAGAATTCCCCGATTCTCGTGATTATTTACTATCTATATCATCTATTATTTCTAATAGTTACTTATCAAAACATACATAAATAGAGACATTGTTCCATTTATATACCTAGTGATAAATAGTTTCAACTAAAAAATCTTTAAAAAATTACGTTATATAAAAAGTGCCTTAGATTGTTTCAATTTTAATAAATATCAAGTCCTAATTTATATATATTTAATTAAACCCTAAGCTTTACATAATTTTTTTTTTTTTAGTCAAAGTGCTACGAGGCTCTACAAGTTTATAGCACAATCTTATTACTAATCTACAAACTTTCTCACTGCAATTTGCATTAAAATCAAATCAGAGAAAGTAAGTTAACGATGAATTGACTAATTATATTCAGTTTCGAACATTTGTTATTTAAGTTCAGACAACGTTGCGTTTTCCTCTAGAGAGCAACGCCATTTTCGCAAAATGGCCGACAGATAAGTCACAGTTATGTTGCGAAACAGTAGGCAAGATAAATAACTTTTGTAACATTTTTTATAAATGCAATATGACTCACACTCATATTTATTTATTCAAGCGGATCATCATACGTAACATTGACCAAACCTACTAATTATAAAGGTGTCAGTTTATGCGCTATAGGCCATAGACACCGGTACAACTACTGAATGGATCGAGCTGAAATTTTGCACAGATAAGGATCTTGACCTGCAATAACACAAAATTATGATACTAGCTTAGCTACGAAGCTGATATAATATATGAAGGTTTTTTATAATTAACTCCTGAAAAATAAACACTAAGTAAAACATATTGTTAATAATTTGTAAGTGTTATTATAATTTTGAGGATTTTCAATGATGAACTTTAGTCAATTTTAAGTTATTGCACGTTATTCTCTCAAATATTTTTGCATCTTGAGTAAATAGTCAAGCATGTCGATTCATGAAATGAATTTAATTGTTACCTTAAGAGTGTATACTACCTCAAACTGCTAATTTTCAACTCCGCTGGATGTCCATATCGTCTAAACTACTGAATATTTAACTTTGAAATTGATATATGGTAAAGTTCAGGACTTAATCTATCGATCATGTGTTTCGAAAACACGATTCCATAAAATTTTCTCGATAGAAAAAAATCGCAAAGTTACCTCTAAATTTTTACTAAAACCTAAATTTCTCAATAAATACAGAAGTTCAGATCTTGATAATAAGCGTGGTAATAGAATTAAGTATAAATAAAAATGTTATATGCTTTGGTTTTTTCAAATAATGTCCTAATTAATAGGTAATAAGCTAAAACTTGATTATTGGACTTGCGTTGCAATGCCCTGTCCCGCTCTTATGAACGCAAAATCATATGTCTAGCCTTTTCACACAAAGTTGAGGTTGTATGGGCCCTTAAATGAAACATGTTTTGACAAATAGAAAATCTTTATCTTTACCATCTTTCGTGTTTGTAAATGCAAAGGCCTTTGATTGAGGATTATGAAGCTTGAAGGAATAATTTTTAATAACCTTTTTAGATTTATTTAAAATCCATAAATGATTTCCGAGTAAGCGAATGTGTTTACTGTTCACCATTTTATCGTGCTCTTTTTCGCACATCGTAAAGTGTATAATTACTGGAATCGAATCCAAATGAACTTCATTCCGTTTAAAATGAGGGAAAATGTTTAATTTAGTACCGATTGGACCGAGAGACCAATTAATGAGGATTTTCGATTTAGTCCGCTTTTTTAGGGAATCTTGCTGAGAACGTGACCATTGAATAAACCGAACTGAGGAAATAAAACATGTAACAATTCATTCTCTTTTTAATAGGTATGGTCAGATACATATAATACCTATCTATGTAATGTATGTTTTATATGAAGTAAACCGTCATCTAGTACCCATAACACAAGCTCTGCTGAGCTTGGGGTTAGATGATGCTGTGTGGATTGTCCTATTATTTATTTATTCATTGTTTAAGTTCACCTACTTTGTACCTCTACTTTTCTGACGTGCGTAACCCGATAAAAACACAAAAAGAATTTTAGGTAGGTACATTCCGCGAAGTTAGTATTTTCTCTTAGAAACTTGATTCCATCCAAAGGAAGAGATCTCTTCTAAGCGATAAGGCCGCCCATTGTACTTGTCGCATGTAGTGTATTTTTTCTAATGATCTGCATTTTGGTGTACAATAAAGTATTTTCTATTATTTATTTATTCATTGTTTAAGTTCACCTACTTTGTACCTCTACTTTTCTGACGTGCGTAACCCGATAAAAACACAAAAAGAATTTTAGGTAGGTACATTCCGCGAAGTTAGTATTTTCTCTTAGAAACTTGATTCCATCCAAAGGAAGAGATCTCTTCTAAGCGATAAGGCCGCCCATTGTACTTGTCGCATGTAGTGTATTTTTTCTAATGATCTGCATTTTGGTGTACAATAAAGTATTTTCTCTTGTATTGTAATCCACAGCTTCTATCACCCAAAACCTACGAATGTTTTCACCGTAGTTTATTTACGATGCTATACAAAACAGCCATTTATTTAACACGTCTATTGAATCCCTATGAATAGGCTTCACGTTGTAAATAAAGAGGCATCGAAGCGTTAACGAGTACGGTAGTAATTAACGCGTTAGGAGAGGCCCTACCTTTAATCCCTTCAAAGGAATACGGGCGTTATTTGAGTGGTGGGTCTGTGTCATTCAATTATGAACTGAACATATTTGATTCGAGTTAGTCTCGAACACCCAGGACAAAAGTCCATACTAGAAAATGTAATTTATGGTGTAGGTGCATAGCTAGCCCTTATATTAGAGATATAAAGAATATAAATATATGGTTATAAGTACTATTTATCCGGGTATTTATCGCGTTAATTTACTTGTGTAAATCTGTTGAAACGTCGCGAAAAATAGGTAAATGAACCCGTTAAATACTCGTCAAATTAATAGGTACTTATAACTATATGTTCAGACCGCGTAAGTTTAAAAATATTTAATATAAGTATAAGTGGGTGATGATAGAATATGTCCCGATTGCCCTCCGCGCCACAGAGGTCGTCCGAAATAGATTTACTTTACATTTGCTTCTTTAAATAAATAAAATAAAAATAATTTATTTCAGACCAGGTCCATAGAAAACATAATTATTAAACTATTAAAACACATTTTATACAATTATTACACATTTAAATAAAATAAAAACATTCCACACAATCAAATATATAAAAAAAAATTAAAGATACCTATTATTTTTATTGATTATGGTTAAATAAATGAATTACTGGAAGTTATTTTGAAAATTCTGTTTAACAATTATTTATATTATAACAAAATTAAATTCCTCTTGGTATATTTTTATAATATACCAAGAGGAATATTATAAAAATAGGAAGCAGGCTGAGGACAGGGCGCAATGGCGCTCATTGGGGGAGGCCTATGTCCAGCAGTGGACTGATATAGGCTGATGATGATGATGATATTTTTATACGATTTCTGATGTGAAATTAAAAGCGTCGTTTGAGCTTCGTCGGCTTTCCTATCATTTCAAGATCATTTAGATCCAAACTAGATAGTATTCTATTCGGGCCATCCAATCGCATCGCAAACAATTAATACTGCAGACGGATGAAGCTGATCCCAGATTAATCTGGAATCTAGTCCAAACATTACCATACACAATCTCACTTATCGGCTTTCTGGCTTCCTTTAGGGGGTTTTTCTCAAAATCTTAGGCCTGAGGCTTTACTACGCTTGGATTAAAAACATGTAACGCATTATAATCTATTTTAGCCATATTTTTGACAGATTATCTTGATTATGATGATTCTTTGTTAATGGCAATTGTGTATGGTTGGACACTTTTCTGCCAGTGTCAAATAATGGAAAATGGTTTTAAAAGTAATGAGTTATCAAATTATAAAGATTGTTTGATATTTTATTTCGCAGGGTGTACCACGTACACGGTTAGGTTAGGTTGGCTTGGGAGACTAGATGTTGGAGTCACACCCCTTGTCTTGCTGATATATCTTAGGTTGGTCTTGCGTCACTTTTTTACAGGTGTATTTGACAGGATAATTATATTATTAGATAGTAAGTACCCGACTTTGTATATGTCGGGTACTACCAACTCAACGCGCTCTGTTTTGCGTTTATACAGAGTTGGTAACATTCGACATCACTCAATCCGCTTACCGCCCACAGGGCTTTTCGACTTATTGAATTGATTGTTTGGACTGTCTGTTCTGTATGCGCACGCAGATTACTTGATAGTTACTGTGTGGTAGGTACCAGGCATTGTTTTAGTGTATTGTATATTTAGGGTTGCCACTTGCCATGGGCTTATGCTTTTGTGAAGTAAGGAGGTTAAAATTTCCGGACTACTCCCAGAGTATATTTCTAATTTACAGGTTGTAAAAAGAGTTTTTTTGCTGTGGTTTTAATATCAGCGCAACCTATAATATTAATGAATTCAATTTTTCTTCTGTAGGATATAGATTACAATTACATTCATGTTTTATTTACAGAACTTCCTATTATTCATTGTTTTCCCGACTACGACAAGGCCAAAAGATAGGGTTATGTAATTACTAATGCCAAATTTTTAATTCCAATCCTGTAAACGGGTGCCAACTATTTGTGGCAAGGTGGCATCCCTAGACACACGCCCAGTGCAAACAAAACTGGCACATAAACACACCGACACTGTAATCCATCGATGTGACAACGTCATTGAATACTGTTTTAATCATAGTAATTGATGGGGGCAACGCGACTTTTACTGTGCACTTAAAGTTGAGTAGCTCTTGTTAAATATTGTCAATGGTTACCAAATTAGGTGCACCAAAGCCGCTGAACATGAATTTCCGCCTCCGCTAACTGATCATCATCATTCTATGTCAGTCCACTACTGGACTTACATGCCACCCCAAATGAGCGCCATAGCGCCCTGTCTTCCGCTTGCCGCATCTGTCTTTACACGTCTTTTTTGTCTCATATATCTACATAACTACAGTGAAACAGTTATTCTTCTAACAAGATAACAAGGTTGTTTTATTGTTGAACGTGACGGAAATTTTCTTCACTCGAGCAAAATTTTTTTTTCCTCGAAGACAATAAACAAGCAACCGCTCAAAACAAAAAGTCATCGTTTTTGCGAAAGTACTAAAAAGCTTTTGCAAGAAACCTGTTCAATGATTTTTTATGTCGCTGGCCTATCGACACCCGGAAAATCCAGTCAGTCTATCGCTTTAAGTATTTAGGTCAACAGATCCAGTAACCAGATGTTTCTATTCATTTGTTTCTTTTTTCAGTCCATTAGGTATGAAACAACCTTTACAAAAGATTTCATTTTAGCATTACCTTTTTCTTCTTCGTCCATTATGGATGCAGTTAGATCTACCTATTTCAAATACCTTCTTTTAAATCATCAACCAACTATTTTCCTAGAAATCTGTTACCTTGAAAACCTACTTGAAAACCTGATTTACAAGAAACGTATTTTGTTCTGGCAATAAATTAAATAGCGATACCTATACCAAACACAATGAATAGCGAAGCGACGGTATTGTCAGCCCGTCTGTGTGTCAAGCGTGTAATTAACTACGCTGTCTGTCCCTAAGGACCGAGACTTGGGACACACGTTTTGTTACTTAACATTTGTATAAATTGTTTTTTTGTAATGGCGTTTACGAGGACTTTTGCCATTAATTATGGACATTTGTTATTGTTACGAGACAATGTTGGCCTGTTTTAAAATTGATTTAGTGATATTTTTATACTTGGACTAGGACACGATTCGGACTCAGTACAATACTCAGTCAGCTCATATTATAAACCAAGTTAAGAAGTCAGAAGTACAATTTTGTACAATAACTGTGGCAAAAATATTTGAAGCAGGGATAATTATTTTAGCCAAACAATAAATTGGCACAATAACTAAAATGTGTTTCCTGAGAACAAAAGAATAAGGGCACAAATAACGGCCCCAAAACCCAGCAGAATTAATGTTCCACGCACACTGGCAATAAAAATGGCAGCCAAATGCCACTCCCAAATGAGGTAAATAAAAAAATCTAAATGCCACGACATTTTACTAAAGTTGAGGGCAAAATATACTTACAAAACACATTTAATTTCGATGATAATCATCTTTTTGTGCTCTTATTTGATTATTCTATGAATTATGAATTATAATGGGACTTTGTTTTAAATGACATTTGATTGTGTACGATAGTCGATCGTTGTTTGAGTGCTTTTGAACTGTAATTTGTTTACTCGCTTTTTATAACATTAATCAGTTATCGATAAACACAATCATTATTCATGACTTTAATTTCTTATGTAACAAAATGTTATTTAGTACCTTGAAGTCACAGCTAACTTTAATTCCTACCTAACTACTAAGTACCTAATTTTGTTGATATTTGTACGTAAGATAACTAATGTAAAATTGTTTGAATTTTGTACTTTCTGTTACATAAATAATGCACACGGATCCCAATTTTTCATTCAACCATCCTATCCCATCCACGGTTTTTTGGTAGAGATTGCTCTTGAACAGTAAGTCCTGCAATTGTCGTAAAAAATTCTTTCTAATAAGTTACAATGCATAACTAAAGTGCAGTTTTTACACTAAATACTGTGATATTTTTTTTAACATAATCATAAAAGTCTTTATATTAGAAACTTTATTCTTTTTCTTAAACTCCCTCCCTCTATTCTCCCAGCGAACATTAAAGAAAGAAAAAATCTCAGGCAATTCGTAAGATAACTTACAAATACTTGCAGCAAAGTTTCGTACGCTTGTCACGTACCTAATAGATACTTTAGTAGGGATGCCCAAACGATTCAATTGTAGCACTTGATGTTCGTATAAATCACTGCTGTGAGCTGGCAACATTGTTTTAGTCACGTAAAGTGATTATATCCTGAGGATTGGATAACGTCGGTTTTGGGGTCTCTTTTATTTTTTTGGAGATTGTTTTCGGTGTGTGACAAATGTTTTGTGTTATTGCTAAACGTTAGACAGGTTAGAAAAAAGTAAAAGGTGTGTAGACTTGTGTACTTTGAAGAAAGTAGTACTTTACCCTACAGTATCAGATAAGATGAGTCTCTGACTCGTCTTGAGAGCTAGATAGAAAGAAAATTCTTAATTGCACACTTAATAATAGAAACTGTTATGCAATAAACAACTTAAAAACCAAGCAACACTTGGCGATATTATTGCTCAAGAGAGATCACTACCAGATAACCATGGATGGATAAGATCATTGGACAGTACAAAGGTCGAAGATCTGTGGTTTTAAAATATTTTAAATAAAATAAGCTCATGTCATCAAATCGACTATTTATTTTCCGTTTTGTTATGTAGGTATTTCTATATACCTATATAATCCTTAAGAATCTAAATCGAATAATATATACAATAAATTATAATACAACTCATTTCACTACAATAGCCTTTAATAACCATTAAACTTTCTTTGTCAAATCACAATCCATAACTAACCCATAAAAGGTTTAATTTGAATAATAACGACACGCGATCGGAAAATGTAATAATCGTACGGAAATCTGATTATTTATTTACAATCTGTTGAGTATTATGGCACGAATGAAGGTTTTCCGTAAATAATTGTACGTAACCAATGAATTCATTATGAACCATAGACGCAGCAAGGTGTAGACCAGACAGCCAGATTGTACGCTGATCATTTGTTCATTTTTACTCATCAATGATTTACTCTTGTCAAATGGTGGTTTTTCAGCCGAATGGACGCCGAGAAGAGTTTTGTGCTAATAGCTGTTTTTTTGGTAGGGTCTACCACCTTCTAATATGTCTAATATGTATGTTAATTTTTTGCTAAAATCGCGTTTATAATATTTTAAACGCGAAAGTTTGTAAGTTTGTTACTCTTTAACACAAAAACTTAACTGATAGAGCTAAAATTTGTATACAGGCAGTTCCATGCCCGGAATAAAACATAGGCTAATTTTTATTCCATAAATCAGTTCCCATGGGATAGAGATAACCTTAAAATATTCCATAAAAGAAACGCGTGTGAAGCCGCGGACAGAAACTTGTAGTTAAATATGATTGTTACGAGACAATAAATCAAACGTTTACAAGAAAAAATTAAAATAGCTACGTCGTAGCACCCTAGGATATTTAGTTCGTAGCACCGTAGCGTTTCTTCGTAGCACTGTAGTATTCTTCGTAGCACTGTAGCATTCTTCGTAGCCCCGTAGCATTCAGTGAAACTGACTACTTCTACTGCTTATAAAGTTCTGCGATAATACAATCATTGCTATCTAATTTCATAATCAATGAATTGTAAAACACAAGTTTTCAAAGTTTTTCTGATTATTTACGGGCGGTTTGACCAAATCCAACTGTTCGCGTCCCGCGTGCCGCGAGTTGACGCGCGCGCTGGTTTGGCCGATGTATTAAGATGCTAAGAAGCTGCTTTAATTTTTCTCTTCACGAACAAAACATTCAACTTTTTTAGGAAAGTCACTTTCCTGTGCCAGGAATGTACCATCAGTAATTGATTACTTGACGGAAAGCTGTCCAATATTGACAACCATAGTTCAGTCCCGTACTAACATTTCATGCCTGTAACTATTACATTAAACCTTTCGTGCAACAACAGCTGGAGTTTAGATTAAAAGCACGAGAGTCCTTATCTACTATCAGATGAGACACGCAAGGGTTAAATAATACTGTCACTTATCTAGTAATTATTTGAATTCAATGCCTCTGCACAGTTAAAGATTTATAAATCAGTGACTTTTCTACCTACCGCACTAATTTCCGTTGATAGCTTAAGTATTATTAGTCTAGAAAAACATTGTATCTAGACTCACTTAATAATACCTTAAAAAATAGTGGTAATGGGCAAGATAGAGGGGAAAAGACCATGAGGACGTTCACCAACCCGCTGGTCTGATCAAGTAAGGGCAATAACGGGACTCACTTTGCCTGCAGCCCTGAGACAGGCCGAAGACAGAGTGGTGTGGAAGCGGTTCATCAGCGTCACCGTGAAAGCTTTCCAGGACGGGGACGACCTTCAGCAATGAAGACTACGACAAAGAAGAAGAAGAATAATACTTAATTATAATTTATTCTAGTAGATTAAAGACGCTATTAACGGTAAATTGTCACAACTTTGTAACAATAAATAAATAATTAATCTATTTTTATTTAGGTGTGTCTACCTTACATAATCTGAGTATGCCAAATTTAGTTACTTTGCACGGTTTGTCCCTTCGCCACGGGTAATTGAGGCTTCATCGTCATAAAAGTAATTGAGATAGTCTCCAAAATCCATTATAAATAACAACAAAGACTTTTGAGGAGCATTTAAGGCAGGTCGCGAGGTACCTTGAGATGACAGTTCATTTCTTCACTTGTATGAGAAAATTATCGAAGTTTAGTTCGAGTGAAGGGATTTTTTACGATCAAGCATACCAAAACGCGTTTGGAGTTCGAGTAGAGGTTGAATCTAATGATATGGGGGTTAGATAACACGTCCTCAAAGCCCCTATAAGCTCTTTCTCTTCTCACGTCTATGATTTTCAATAAGTTTCATTAAGCTGAGCAACTCTTGCAGCCCTGCGCGTGGCCATGCCGCAGTGCCCCGACGCCCCGTCCGGAAGACTGCTGGAGCGCCCTGGTTCCCAAGGTGGAGCGCGACGAGGAGCGGCTGGAGCCCTGGCGCTTACCTGACCTGCGGCCCGCCTTGCACTACTCTCTGCATGATCGTGGTGGGTTTTTGAATTAATTAATGAACACATTATTGTACTTAAAATAACAAAATATCTGTTGCTCACAACATAATGCTGAGTCGGACGCCATTTTGTAGAATTTAAGTTTTTTTTTAAATTAGTTAATATTAATAGTAATGTAATCTTTATGGTGTTGGGTAATTAAATAATTAGTTTAGTAATTTTTTTAATGCTACAAGATTTTCTTTTCTATTCTAAAATAACACCTTTTATCTAAATATTACACATTAAAAGTACAATAGACGGCCTTATTGCTGACAGCGTTTCTCCCAGGCAAACTAGTTAGTTTAGATTACGGAATTATCATAGTTATTAACACTAAAGTCATTTAAACGAGATATCTACCATGATTGATGATTGGAAAACTCTAAAATCAAATCATAGTAAATATTCCGTTTAAATGACTTTAGAACTATTACTTTTATGTAAGGTTTTTGTTATTATAGTGCGTAATATAATAATTTAGGGTATTTCTAAGATATTGAATAATATCACGAAATGTTTTCGACTTCGACGCGACTTCTTTCAAGAGAAGGTTGCAAGTCATGTCCCGTCCAAGTCGAAAACATTTTGGGAACTATTGTATGGCTAATTACTAAATAGACATATAATAGTTTCCAAAAAAATTCAGGGTCCATGGAGTGAAACTATTACTGTAATAGTTTCACTCCATGGACCCTGAAAATTTGGTCGAAAATATCACCTTGTTGTCGAAGCGGTACTGCCCGCGGCTTTGGCTTCTTTTCTGGATACATAAACTGGATTGTGAATAGGGCTATTTAACACAATAATAGGCAATAAATGTTTTAGCACATAATATGTATGTAGGTACTCTACTTATACGAGACTTCATTCTTAAACGTATAAAAAGGCACATTTTATTGAAATTATACTTAGAACATTAGATTGCTTATTTTTTAAATGATACCAACATAAGCAGGTACTAGGTACATGTTAAAAAGTATAGAATTTTATTTCGCCTTTTAGAAGTAGACGCCAATTAAGACGAAGGTGAGTCAAAGCATCCCCATTTAAGCTTCAAAGTGGGAAATATCGATCAGGTAATCCCGGTTTAATTGCGGGAATAAGTAGGTGGTACGTTACGTCCAATTAAAACTAGCGCGAGGTTGCTTACCTACTGATTAAGGGAAACATTCAAAATGGGTAGGCGAATCGCCAGAAATGTAGGGAGGTAAGTCTGTAGGTGGTATATATAGGTACCTATGTAGGTATCAAGTTGATACCGAGATAGGTACCTATACACGACCTCATTAATCAAGTTTCGCAAAAATATAATAGTGTAATTATTTGTTATGGGCCGAAATAAGTTTTTCCGATTTTTATCGAGTGTTTTGTCTAATAAACCGCACATTTCACTTGATCAAGTTTCAAATATATGTAGGTGTCTTGGTAAATTGATATACATACATTAATAAAAACCCTTTGTGTGATCCTAATCCTAATTTGTGTGTTTTACCTTTTCATGATTTAACTTACCTAATGACTCGTCTTTTTTGCAGATAGAGAAAGCTGCGTTGCTTGTGTCGCACCCCTGCCGCTGATACAACCACCCGCTTCGGCGCCTCATTAGCAATAACTACTTACTTCTATAAAGTTCTAGATCACTTTTGTATTATATTGAAATACTCCATCTTGCTTGGCGCCACCCTAGGCATTTTGAGCCGCCGCCGCCAGTTTCGATCGCTCGCTATTTCAAACTTCGCGCCTCTCAATAGATCTTGGACGAACAAAATCACCCATTATCTCATAGTGTTCGTTCCGTGGTGTTATAACAAGCTCGCCCTTCCTCCCATAGTTAGATTCAAAGCGATTAATGTTGCCAGCAAATTATTTCATGAAGAATCTTAGGGAAAGTTCTAGTCATTGAGCAGAATAGTAATAAACGCTTGTAAAAATAATATAAGGTAAAGAAATTAGCCTATGACGTTTGAAGCAGGAGGTTAGCTTTAGTTGTACATCTGTATTTAGAAACTTGAATTGATTTGTTTATATGTAAGTAGGTTAATTAGGTGCTTTGCATACAATTTATAGTAAATGTCTACTCTATTCAGTCAACTTATACAATAAATTGTATAATAATTTTTGCTAACGACAAATCGTTACGTCACAAAGTAAAGGAGGTAGTTAGTAACCTGTAAATATCTATATCAGTAGGATATACATTTCATATATTATTAACTTTATGTAGGTATAGGTACGTACCTATTGATTCCATTTTATTTATTTGAGTGATACAGAACCTGAACAAAAGTATCGCAATACTTATGAAAATAGCAAAGTAATAATCTAATCAATAGACCTTAGGATTAATTTAATTATTTTTGATAAGTAGGTATCTACTTAAAATAATAACCATTTATATTAAGTAGGTAGGTACACAGTAATTAGCATCGCAATAATGTTTGCTATTGTTAATGTCGATACTGAGAGATTGTATGAAAATGTTATTATTTTATTTATAAATGATTTAAAAATTTAAAATTGTTTAAGTTATACATATCATATTTAAAGATCTAGTCTGTTTAGAATAATATATGTGATTAAAATGAAATTATTATACATAATAATCTTACTTATATCTAAGTATTTCATTAATTTATTGCTACTCGTATTATAAAAAAATTAAATTACTCCAGTCAATGTTCTTGTTATTATTTCATACCAAGCAAGCATAAAAAGGTTTCTTTTAGTTAAGGGGGATTTATTAAATGAACATTTTTTCGAGGGTAATAAATAATGTAGGAATCTTTTTAAGGATTTTCCCAGAAGTCAGCAAATGTCTTCAGAATCTGTTCAGCTGTTCGAGCGTGAACACTTAGAGCTACACACACAGACATACAAACTTTCAACGTTATTACAAGTTATTGCTGTTGTATTATAGGTACTGAGTTACTCTTTCTGTTTTGATTTTTTCTCTCTCAATATTTTGTCATATTTCGGATGATATCTCTCGGTTCGGTTCGGAGCTATTCCATTTTGACTGTTGGCAAGACCGGTCGCAAATATAAGCACTCGGAATGACAGTTCAAGACTCGAGAACTACTGAGTTCAAAGAAGTCTGACGCAAAACTCGGATGTGTATAGAGTAAATATTATCTAATAGTCTAATCAGAAAATTGTAGTCAAAATCTGACGTATATTCCCAGCTTAAGACGTTAGGTACAAACGTTCGTCAACAAATGGCTTCCACGTTGCCTTGAGTTTTAGTAACCCTATTAAATGTAAATAAGGTATACTCCCCTACAAAAATATTTAGGGCCTTTATAAAAAAAAAGAAAATATAGGTATTGATTTAAAAAAGAATCATTTTCGTGGATATGTGAAATCCGACGTAGTTTTAAAATAATAACCTCTGTTGGTCTTTACATGTAGAAATTTGTACGATCAGACGGTAACCCCATTGACCATAGACAATATTTAGATCGAAAATGTTGGTAACTGTCAGTTATATCAGTGTCAATGCGTCAAAACTCTGTGACTCTGTGTCAAATAATATTGTCTATTCCTTTTCCTGACAAATTTTCTCCCGGGAGGTTGGTTTCAGTTTTGTTAAAATCTAATTTCATCGCGAAAAGTTGGAAGTTTTGAATTAAATCACGCTATGGCGTTACTAATAACAGTGTATTCTTATCAATTACGTGTTTATTTTCGTGGATATGTGAAATCCGACGTAGTTTTAAAATAATAACCTCTGTTGGTGTATGGTGATGTGATTGTGACGAGCCGCTCTGTGTTTCAGAAACAAAAATGGGTCGTTACTCGAAGGAACCGGATAACCCAACGAAGTCATGCAAAGCGCGTGGCTCAAACCTTCGCGTTCATTTCAAGGTAAATAGAAGTAACGTTTGTATACAAACTTATCCACATGCAGAATCCTAGCGCCTTGCTTACATTAGTAGGCACTGAGTTCCATCTAACCTTAGAAGATACTTGTTGATACTGCCTCAGTCCTCTGGTAGGCTTACTGTGGTCCAGAAAACATCTCTTGCCGCCATTTATTTGTGAAGTATGAGATATGTACTCATAAGCTTGTTACTTTAATTTCAGAACACCTATGAGACAGCCATGGCCATAAAGAAACTGCCCCTGCGCCGTGCTGTCCGCTACCTCAAGAATGTCACAGAGAAGAAGGAATGCATTCCCTTCCGCCGTTTCAATGGTGGTGTAGGCCGTTGTGCTCAGGCTAAACAGTTTGGGACCACACAAGGTCGCTGGCCCAAGAAATCAGCAGAATTCCTGCTGCAACTCTTGAGGAATGCTGAATCTAACGCTGACTACAAAGGCTTGGATGTAGACAGGCTGGTCATTGATCACATTCAGGTAAGTTTACAATGTGTACTGTTAGTGAATGATGGTATATATATAGGTAGTGCACTTCCTACCTATATACAATGTGTTTTGTCGAACCTTGATCAAACGAGATTTGCAGATAAACAACATATATTTATCAATAAAAATGAAAAAATAAATAAAAAATACAATTTCGGTACATAAGCCTAGTAAAATCAATATTTTTTTTAAAAATTTGCAAAAAAAGTACGATTTTTATTTTATTTTTGATCTGTAACTTTAAAACTGGGTTATTGTGGTGTACTTTTTTGCATTTTGTATTAAACTCCACAATTTAGTCTACAAATCCTCCAAAAATTATGGGCCTATCTCTTTTTGTTGTCATGTTAATCACCATTTAAAATAGGTACTTTCTGTTTTATCAAGAGTAAAAAAACAAAAACTTTATCTTAAACAGCCGTTACTATCCCACTGCTGGGCAAAGACCTCATTCCATTTCTTCCTATCTTGCCTCATTTTATTTTATAATTTATGTAGATTAAATAAGTTGATATTCCTGTTGATCTTTTTACTAGGCAGAAAGTACCTATTTTAAATGGTGAATAACATGACAATGAAAAGAGATAGACCCATAATTTTTGGAGGATTTGTAGATTAAATTATGAAGTTTAATACAACATGCAAAAAAGTACACCTCAATAACCCAGATTTAAAGTTACAGATCAAAAATAAAATAAAAATCGTTTTTTTTTTTGCAAATTTCTAAAAAAATATTGATTTTACTAGGCTTATGTACCGAAATTGATTTTTTTCTTATTTTATTAGCTAGGTAAACTATCTAGCTTTCAAATGAGACTACTTTGAATAAAATACACCGTTTACTCAAAAAGAAACGAAGAAAAAACCAGATGAATTAGTTTTCATTAAAAAAAATATTAAATCGGCTTTATTTTTGAGATAGGTAACATATAATTTTTTATTTTTTGTTTTTTATCGATAAATATATGTCGTGTATTCGCACATCTCGTTTGATCAAGGTTCGACAAAACACATTGTATAACTAGTATATGATAGTGTAGATTATAATGTATATAAACATCAAGTAGTGATTTCGAAACTATTTATTTAAGTCAGGAGTGACATTGCTGCCTTTTTAGCTTGTCAGTGTGAATTTAACATGTTCAGACTGTTTTCAAAAGGCAAACAGAAAAAGTAACAAATAGAAATGAATCAAGTTTATATGTGAACTTCTTTACTGTTTGTTACTGACACATTATCCATAAGCCTAATATCATCTTCATGAACTTGTGGATTTTTTTTGATAATATGAGATGTTATATCCTGAACAGATGAGATAATATAGATATGGCTAAGATGATCTTCGTCTTAGCCATATCTATATTATCTACAAATGTCTGCTGGATTGTTCTACAATCTAGGCCATCTATACAAAATTAATGATTGTGAATTGTAAAGAATTCTGAACCTTAATTCATCAGCTGAATAGGTTGGAAATAAAAATATATTTGAAGTAACAAGCACAAGGTTTTGCATGATTTAGCCTGACCAGCACAAGAGAAGGGTATTCTGATTAGACTGGCTGACTTTTAGTTGTAGAACCATTCAAATGTCTGATTTAAATATTGAGCCACAAATCACAATCAATTAGCAGCTCCGGTCTTGTATGATGTTTTTTCTTCTTTAAAATATGTATTGTTTGATTAACTTTTGAAGAACACAATGTCTAATACTTATCAGAATCGTAATGCAAGTGAGGCTGTGTCCTGTCTAACCAGTTTTAATGCAAAGTTTTACATGTTGTTTATGTTTTTGTTTCCTCATTCCAGGTAAACCGCGCGCCTTGCCTGCGCAGAAGGACATACCGTGCTCACGGTCGTATCAACCCCTACATGTCATCGCCCTGCCACATTGAGGTCTGCCTAAGGTAACAAACCATTCATTATGTTTATAAGAACTGCTGGGCTACGGTATGCATCGCGACGACTGTTTTTCGTGCATTTGTTTCATATATGCTCCAAAAAGAGTGAGACAAAACAGTGTACAAATATTATTGTGGCACGCATCTTAAACTAACTGGTCATCTGCCTTAGGCCTCCTATACACTAGCCAAACTCGAATGTAGAATGTTTGAACAAACCATGACACAAAAACTGAACTCACATGCTTTGCATTGAGCTACAGATATAATTGTAATCAATATTCATTGAAAGGACCACAAATCGAAAAGTAATGTAAATGCTGTATGAAAAGATGCACCAATAGAGTGAATTGAAAAGTAAGATACCACATCGAATTTGGCTAGAACATAGACATCAGAATCCGGAACCCCTGTCCATTGCTGACAGACAATACAATGGCACCCTACAATTACTACTAACCATAAGCCAGCTCATAATTCTATGACTAACATAGGTAGAACAACTATGAATTTGCTCCAACATCTTGTTCAATAATATAATTGACTATAAAAATTAAAAACCTATTTAGTCAGCTCTTGTTCACACATTCTGTCACATCTGAGGACTGTTATATAAATGAAATTATTTTTTTGTATACCAATTTTTACTTAGATTTTTTGCTATATACCAAATCATTATAAGAATTCGTTAAAGCATGGCTAGGATTTGATTGCAAAGATCTATAGTTGCAATGATGGTGATGGATTCACGAATTAATTATTGGAATAAATGTATTTTAATTAATATTGTTATAGGATTATTTTTATTTATTATAGATGTTATAATTAACTATTATATGTATAAAAACCAACTTATACTTATGTACAATAAGGATTGATGTGTAACAATTATCTTAGCAATAAATGAACTTGAACTTGGTGTAATTGGAGAACTGCAGGCTTCGGTGGTCTATCAGTTTTCTTATCTGAAACTTCTACTTCATTCAACAACCTTATTCAGAGGTTGCCGGTTCGATTCTCGCTGCAGGACAAATGTTTGTATGATGATACTATGATGTGAATTTTCCAGCATTGATCATTTGTATAACAATATTTTTGTTCTTTCCAGTGAGAGGGAAGACACCGTGGCACGCGCCGCACCCACAGACGATGCGCCCGCTAAGAAGAAGCTGTCCAAAAAGAAGCTCGCTCGCCAGAAGGAAAAGATGATGAGGGAATAGATATCTAAGGGTTAATAAACGACTTTACCATCACTCCTTTCTTTTATTTATGTATAAGTCGGGCGAATCAACATGACACCTGGCTAGAACTCTATACCTACTTCGTTTACCCACCGTTGTGTAGTAGCGATAATAATCATCATAACATAACGTTAGCGCTTTAAAAGTTTGAGCATTTAAGTATCGGCGGTTGTTTTTTCGCATTCGAGCCAGATGTCAACTTACCCGACTTACTTAGTGTTGCCGAGTTGAGTGTACCTATACTTGATGATATTTTTGGAACAAACCACATCAAACTTCACAAGATTGGCTTCGAGCAATATTCATTTAAGGAAATTTCTTGAATTTACGTTCCTGGCTTAGATTAGAAAAAATTATAAGATTTATAAATATAAAACTTTTTATCCCGGAAATGAAAGGTTAGGTTAGGAAAAAGCCATGGGCAAGAGCTAGTAAAGGATAAGTTTGAGCTGGTTGTTTACAATCATTTTCATTTCACATTGAATCTATTCCTTAGAGGAAAAAATATGGAATATGCTTTACATATCTCATTTGTAAGGTAAATACTGATGCCGTTGTTTTTGTGCCTTACCTGATCTAGTAACCTACCTACTTTGCATATTCATATGGTCTTGATTTGGAAACAACGAATAATTTCATAAGCTTTTTATTGAATGAATAAAATTACGTAGTCCTACCAATGTTCGAACTCCTTCAGATAACATTCAATTTATATAGGTACTTATGCTAAGGTGCTATGCAAACAGAAACTTTTTAAATTTTTTCGTAGGTACAAACTTCTGAAGCTTGTGAGCCTTTATGGCACAGTTTAAGAAGTTTTTATGTAAATTGCTAGTTCCCGCAATAGTCTCTCTGTCTGCATAGCGCACAAAAATAATGCTACGTTCACACAGTGCGAGTCGAATGGTTTAGCTACACGCTACAACGAGTAAATCATCCCCGAACCAGAACCATTTGTACTGTTCTATTGGTCCAACTGTTGTATGTTAAGTAGTTCGTACTTGAACCGACAAGTTGTAATAACTGAACGTTCATTTATTGTACGACTCATACGTAAACCAGGCGCAAGCGTTCTTCGAGCAATAGCCTTCACTCGCCAACCATCTTCTCGCACTGTAAACTAAACCCAAAGCAAAACTCATAATAGAATACTAAAATTAATGCATAGGTACTTAGGTAATTTACTATGAAATACCTACAAGATTTGCCTATAAGATTAAGCACAAATAAATAAATTATTATCCTTACTTATGCTACGTTCACATAGTACGAGTCGAATGGTTTAGCTACTCGCTACGAGTAAATCATCCCCGAACCAGTAACATTTGTACTGTTCTACTAATAAGAGATGATGGCATCTTAGTGTAGTTCGTACCTAATGGACCGCCAAGTGGTAACTGACCGTTCATTTATTGTACGACTCATACGTAAACAAGGCGCAAGCGTTCGTCAAGCAATTGCCTTTACTCGCCAACCATCTTCTCGCACTAAACAAGGATACTAATAGGTATATAATTATTGCATACCTACCTGGTAGTTTACTATGAAATACCTACCTGCCGAACACCGATTTTAAAATAAAGCAAGGAATTAAAAACTAAAATCTTCTGTTTTTCATCCAGCAATGTCACTGAAAATAGATAAACACGATTAATTTCCAAACGTTTGAAACTCACTTTCTTCTGCACACCTGCACAAAATAGTATCCAGAACTTGAAGCAAGTAGGTTCGTTGTAGAAATCCAGTAGGTCAGTTTGAGATCCATGGATTTCTTCCAGCGTTCCAGTTTGGGAGGCATCGTAGAACTTGACAGCTTTGCAGAAACAAGCGCCAAGTTGGACCCGTTTCTGTTTCGTATCTAGTTCATTTGTTTGAACATGAACACATGAAGTGGTATGCGCTCAATACAGGAAAATGAAATACCTATACTGGGGTTGTGCGATAACTGTGTAAAACTCTTACTTAGTTTCACATAGGATTTTCACAACGTTAGGAGCATCGCAATCATTACAACTCCTCAATAATATATAAAATACAATCTTAGCTTGTAATTTGTTTTAAATGATAATTTGAGCTTATTCCAGCACACCATGAAATGCTCTACTGCAGTGCCTGCAGCAGAATTGTGAGAGTACCACACTAGGCACTGTCACTCTTACAATGCAAACGAGGCATCACGGAGAAAGGCATAAAACCGGTGGCAGGTATTATATTACAGAATGGTCAATTCTGCTATACCATGCGTGTGGGTTTAATCTACCACATCAGTTGGATAAAAACCGTGTACATGCGAATCAGCCTTCGACCAACTAAACCGATTACGCATTTCACTAGTATCAGCCTGAACTCTGTGTCAATGCACCAGTTTGGCTTTACTTAACACTCCATTTAATGATTACGCAGGCCATGATGCACATGCCTATATTGGTTTGATTGAGCGTGTTCTAGCACCACCGGCGCAGGTCGCACCGCCGAGGCCGCCCAATTTTACTTTTTTTCACATAGCACAGAGACGTACTTCTTCTAAATTCCAATTTGTCCTCTGTTGATTGGCTGAAGGCCAGAAGGCTCCGCCAAAGTACCTGTAAGCTACACCAACACCGTCGCTATATGCTTACCAGTAGGTGGATAGCCTGCGGTTGTAGGTATACCTACTTACTCTATCGAAGCCCATGTCACTTCAATCGTCTGTCCGTCGACTTTAGCCATGTTGTACATTTCTGAGCAACGCTAAGGAAATTATAAGTAGGTTCTAGGTAGCGTAAGTAGGTAGATGCTAAAAAATGTTAGCTCGAGATATACAGTGTTTTTCGAATACTGATTGACGGTATAAACAGATTTATTAGTAATCTATACAGTCTTAACAGACCTCTATGCCTCAGAACAAATGTTTGTACGATCTGTGGATATTTGTTCCGGGTGTTCTGGTCTTTATCTATGCATGTATTGTATATCAGTCTACTACCTATAAACTCAAGCTCTGCTTAGCTTTGGGCTTGATAGCATTATTTAATGACTTAACTCGGAACACAGCAATGCTGTTGGTGGCAGTAAAAGGTATATGGTGCTGATATTTCGGACAATCCTTCACAAGTAACTCATAAATCTTACCACATAAGTACCTATGACTTCCAACTTTGATAAGTTAAGAGTTGTTCGTAATTTTTTAAAAGGATACCAACACATGTCTCGGCGTCTTGCCTGTACTTGAAAACTATCAAAGCTTTTCCCATCCCAAAGGCTCGCACTTCCAACAGCTCCCCGATTTCACCCATCTTTTCGGTAAGATCATCTGTTGTGACGCTAGGTGGCAGCTGAAAGAATTTATAAATTAAAATAAAACGAGGCTCGTTAAGAATATTCTTTTGCGAATGGTGTCAACTATGCAGATGTGTCAAAACTTAACTAAGAAATGTTAGTTTAGTTTTGGCGACATTTGAATCGACACCGATGTGCCTTAAGGTTAAGGTCTATGTGAATTGATCGTTATTTGGGTTACATTGAAACCGTTTTTCTACGTTACCTTTATCGAAAGAGTTTCGAAAAAAATACATAATCTATGTCATACAAGTCATGACACTATTTAAAAAAAACTATTTTATATAAATATTTGAAATAATTGTGCAAAGTACCGTCTGTTTTATTTTTATTGTCATCATCATATTAAATAAAAGAATACCAAGGACACCTTTGGCTTATTTTTTTACGTATTCGGTACTCGTTCATCGCGTGAGTTTCCCTCTGCGGGTCTACAATTCAGTTCAGGGCGAGACGAGCAACATCATCGGCATATAGCTACTTCTTAAACGAGTCGTTCACCTTTCCATACAGACGTGGAAGGGTAACGCAAGCAAGTAGATACTTACAAAACTAAAGTTAACTGAAGTGTTTGTTAATTCTTTTTCCATTGGTCGGATATAATTATAATTAACTGATCGATCTTCAAGATCCATATTAGTTATGTCTCTGCTAGCGCCACCTGTAAAACAAAGACATAATATTAATGTTCACTTAAAAGTAAAAGATTTTATTTGTGTGTGTGTGTGTGTGTGTGTGTGCTGCATGCAAAACATGAAGAATGGTCTTTTGTTCCGCCGGGCAAGTGCGGCGAAGTCGGAGATTAAACCAATAAAGTCTATATCAAAGTTGCTTAACACTTTGATTGCTGAAATCACACGGTATGTGTTTTCTACAAGTGACTAATATGCGTAAATCCACACTAGCGCAGCGGCTGAGAAAATACAGATCTGTGTGACTCAGCACAGCCGTAATATTTTTCGAACGATACGCATGTGCGTGCGGCGCAACACAACCGCTGTGTAGAGCGGCAGCACGAATGGCTTAGGTTAAAAATATCGCAGTCAAAGTATTAAATGTGCGGGCAGAAACTAGTTCTCTATACTGTAGTTATCTCGGTCATAACTGCGTTCAATAACTAACAGTGTTTCATTTAGTAATGTGGTACCAAGTAGGTACTATGTACAGCGCGGCGTCGTCGCGTCGGTCGTTTCGTTCTTAAGGGTGCTGTGTGCGTCATGGCTCGTGGAATTTTTCGAAGACGTTTAGTCGCTACAAATTCAAATGTCCGCACAGACAGTAGAGTTGTGCCGGGACGCACAACGCTGCGGTAAACAGCTCAAACGTAGCGTCACGAACGCTACGTTTGAGCTGTTTACCGCAGCGTTGTGCGTCCCGGCACAACTCTCTGCAGCTCCAAAATATCAAGAGACCATAGTTTAAGTTCAAACCGGGTTCCGCGTGAGTGAAGCTCAGGTGGTCTACTTTGAAAAACGAACGAGATTGACGGATGAAGTCGATCGCACGAAACGAACTTACCACTAAGTTGATTCGGGCGCATCACAAACTGTCATCGTGCATTACGGATTTCTAAGAAATAATTGCACAGGTCAACGAAAGAACGGATCGACCGTAAATCGTTTTGTGTGATCCGACGTCACCCGTCAACTTCATTCGTTTTTCAAAGAAGACCTCCAGAAGCTGCAAGTTATAGCTGCATTACACATATATTTATATATATATATACCTGGTTCGTATGCAGGCCTAGGCGTTGGTTTTGGGCCTAGTTCAGACGATCGCGATCTACTTATTGCCTTTCTTTCAGACGATGGCATGCTTACTCTTACAGGCGACTTGCTGATTTTCCTCACCGGTGTCTTACTCTTCCGCCACTTAGGTGACTTGCTGATTCGTCTTTTAGGTGACTTGCTGATTCGTCTTTTAGGTGACTTGCTGATTCGTCTTTTAGGTGACCTGCTTCTTCGTCTAATAGGTGACTTGCTCTTGCGTCTTATAGGCGACCTGCTCTTTCGTCGAATAGGTGACCTGCTCATTCGTCGTTTAGGTGACCTACTTATTCGTCTTCTGTCTGGCGACCTCCGTCTTATAGGAGAACGGCTGATTTTCTTTTTATCGGGCGATCTGCTACGTCGCCTTATAGGCGACCTGCTTCTGCGTCGAATAGGCGATCTACTCATTCGTCTTTTAGGCGATCTGCTCACTCGTCTTATAGGCGACCTGCTCCTTCGTCGAAAAGGTGACCTACTTCTCCGCCTTATAGGTGACCTGCTATTTCTTCTTGCAGGTGATCTGCTAGTTCTCCTACTATCGGGTGACCGACTGGTTCTCCTTCGTTCGGGTGATCTACTCAACCTCCTAACAGCTGGAAAAATCTTGAAATTAATGTCAAGTTTAAAACCATTTGGATGAATTACTATGCGTATGCTCAATTTATTTCAAGTTTTGACTTTGTTGTAAAGAAATATACAACGTAATAAAACTATATATTAAGATATTACAAATCTTTTAAATGTAAGTATAATTAGTCATTGATGTGCCCGATTATACAAACAATAACAACTTCTTAAACATTAAACCTCTTTACAGTATAGCTGATAGATTTATCATAGTGCTATTTGTTCAAATAATGCTGGCTGGCCATTTAATTAGGGACACTGAGATATTGCGTTCTATTTTCAAAATTTGAATCTCAATACTTTTACTTCTTCTCTTATTGTTTCGTGGTAGTTTTGGCGGCAATCCCGGTTTTTATTTTAAGTTTTGAAAAATATTTTGAAGAAAAATGGGCAAAAATAAAAGTTGCGATCCAACACTACGAAAAATTATCATGAAGTTTGTTGTCGAGCATGGTTGGCCATACCGAAGGATAGCAGAACATTTAAATTGTTCAAAAACTATGGTATACAATGCAGTGCAACATGTCAGACGCAATAACACAGCTTTAAATGTGCCCAGAAAAAGATCGAGAAAAACAACTCCGCAAGAAGATAGAATGATAACCAGGTTAGCTAAGAAAGATCCGTTTCTAGGCTCTATTTTAATGAAACACTTCGTGTTTGGGACAGACAAAAGAGCTGGTGTCTCAGCGAGGACCGTTCGACGACGTCTGGTAGAAGCAGGGTTGTTCGGAAGAGTGGCTCGCAAAGTACCGTTGTTGAAGAAAGAACATAGAAATGCTCGTTTGGCGTTTGCACGTAAATATGGACATTGGACCTACGCCCAATGGCAACATGTATTATTCTCTGACGAGACCAAGGTTAATTTGATTTCTTCAGATGGAAGGCAATACGTACGACGTCCAGTAAAAGCGGAAATGAATCCAAGATTCACAAAAAAGCAGGTGAAACATGGCGGTGGAAACATTAAAATGTGGGGTTCATTTTCTGGACGTGGAGTGGGACCTGTGAGGAAAGTTCAGGGTAACTTAGACCAACATCAATACAAGGCAATATTGGAGGAAACGATGCTTCCCTATGCTGAGGAGCATCTCCCTATTATATGGACGTTTCAGCATGATAACGACCGGAAACATACCGCCCGTCTCAGTCAAGTCGTTTCTTACCAGTCAGTCAGTATCGGTGCTACATAGATTGGCCAGCAAATAGCCCGAACCTTAACCCAATCGAGCACGAAATCAAGAAAAAATTTGCCACTTATCGTACCACAACTTTAGATGAACTTAATGAAGCTTTTTGTGAGGCATGGGCAAACATTCCTGTCGAAACATGCCAGAAACTGATAATGTCTATGCCACATCATCGGTGTCAAGCGGTAATTACTAACAAAGGTTTTGCTACTGGGTACTGATTTTACACGTAATAAAATGGAGCTGTTAAAGATATTATAATACTGCAGATTATTAGTTTTGTTTAACTCTATTTTTCATTATAGTTTACTGTCCTTAATTAAATGTCCAGCTACAGAATTATACCTTAACATTGAATACATGTACAACCTTTGATATTAAATACTTTTTTCTATTTATTTATTCTTTTATTTAAAGCCATTTATAGCATAATAATCGGACCAAATTATGCAAATAATAGGTGCTGAGAAATCAATAGGGTTTTATATTTATATGTACATAACCGGTTATTGCTCTTCACTATCTTGAAAGTCCCTAATTAGTTGACCACGACTGTATATTAGATGTACTATACTTACTTTTTAGAGGCAGGATTGCTTTAGGCAAAGTTTTTTGGGTATGATCAGGTGATTTAATCTTTTCGAGAAATTTTGGAATTTTTTCTGGAGACTTGCTGTTTCTTTGCATTTCTGGAAATTACACACAATGGTTAGGTTACTTAAATGACATGAATAACTTAAAGTTTAAAGTATTACAATTAAATGTTATAAGCCGCCGTTGAGAACTTGAGACATGCTTTGTAAGTAAAAAAAAACTAAGCTGTTTATGTGGTCAGCTAAACTAACGTTTAGTGCTCTACTTTACCTCTAATTTGCTTATTAATCCATGGTTCAGGTGGCAATTTTCCCGCAAATTTCATCAATTTTTTCTGCACTCTGGTTTTATCAAGCGTATATGGATTGTAATCCAATGCAACTGTTTCTGATAGTACTGATGGTATTTTCATATTTATAGTAACTGGTTTAGTTTCTTTCGGAGGTACAATAGGTTTTTGTGTTTTGAACGCCATTTTGACGGCTGGCCGTGATATTATTGGTATTGGCATCGGAATTTCGGGTACTTTACTCTCTATTGCAGTGGCTTGCCCCACCATAGATGGTGGCACGTCGAAGCGACTCGGGGCCGTAGTTTTATTAGTTTTAGCTACATTATTAGGTGGTGGTTTCTCGAAACGGATTGGAGGGTTCGGTATGTCATAAACAGTAACATTTGTATTAGTGGTTGGCAAAGGAGGGAAAACTGTTTTCGATTGTGTATGAACTTTGCTCTGAGTTGGGTTGCTAAGCGTTGATGGTACAGGCTGATTGGATATGATCGTAGGCATGGATTGGGTTTTTGGTATCATTGGTGGCATATGGGCAGTCTTGACTGCCGGTACTGGTTGCGGTACATTAGCTATAGTAGGTTGCATGTAAGTGCCAGGTTGGGCATAGGCATTAGCTTGCATAGTTGGTGCATCCATTATATAGCCACATTGCGCGTATGCTTGCTGCATACTTGCGTAGTAGCTGTAAGGATCCTGATAACTCTGAAGTTCTCCTCCGAGGTTCTGAACAGCATTCTCCATGCTTGTTTGTCCATGTATGTTTGGATTTGGCAGTGCTGTAGTAGTGATTTCGTTTGCGGTCCAATTCAAAGGCGCCCTAGGTCTGTTCTGATTCTGAGGCAAAGCGGTCGATTGGTTACTTACAGGCGCAGAAGGCGTTTGTTTCATATTCTGCCCTTGCTGATTGGGTTGAATACCGAGTATACTTATCACATTGGCCTGTACAGAGCTCGCTATGGCCTTGGTTATAGCACTCACTGCATCTATATTAGTTTGTTTTTGTGACTCATTTTGACATTGTATTTGCTTTTTTTCTTCTTTTTGCTTTCTGTTTTCTTGGTCTCTCTTAGCTTGTTCTAATTTAAAAGTCACTTCTGATAGTTTTTGTTTGACAACATTTAGTTGCACTTTCATATTTTCTATTTGGAAGTTGGTCGTGCCCCTTAATTTACTCAATAGGATAGTTGAGCGTATATTCCTCAATTTTTGTCCCGCTGACCCAATACCTGGCCCTAAAGTACTAAAACCTTCGACTGTGACCGGTCTTCTCTTCATACGGGCGTTAATGGAGGCCATTTCAACTTCTATTAAACGATCAAAAAGGATTTGTTCGTGGAACATGGAAATCGCCTGGAAAACATAAAGTTGCAATGAATCCATAAAAAAACACAAGAGTGGGTAAATAATAGCTCAGAATAAGAATGATACCTGGACAGCTTCAAGGGCGTGGCTGTAAGCGATCTTTAGTGTCAATGTTGTTTGTTCGACGTTGTTGCTCGGAGGCGGTATTACCTCAATATCGTCTACTTCACCGGCCGCGCTGAATATTTTATAGTATTTGTCTACGCTATACGAGATATCCAGCTGAAAATAAAAAAAATTACATGGTTTGCCAAAGAATAATCTAATTCTTCTTTATGGTTAGCACAATTATAATATATTATAAGGAATTAAGGATACTTAATTAGAACATTATTGACTTGGGATAACCTAGCTATAGGGGCTACTTTTATCCTGAAACAAAGCTCGCCGAGCCGCGGTAGGAAATTGACATTAACTAAATTTAATAATAATAATATTCGTTTATTTCAGGCAAAAAACCTATATCACAAGAAACACAATTTTTAAAAATATGCACAAATAAAAATACTTAAAACAAAAGATATCACGATGCTTAAAGCTGTCGCATGTCATTTTCTGTTTCCCTCCATATGTAGGGAAATCCAGTGCATGTATGTATATGGGGTTGTTGTACACCTGGTCAGAGACAGCCTTCAAAATGCTATTTTTGGAGCGGACCAACCTACCCCAGAAGGCTGCGACGCGAGAGCGGACGACGGCGAAGAAGTCGGACACTCCCTTTCGGAAAACATGCTCGAAACACTCGTTAACCTCATAAGTGCTCGAAGCTCGAGCCATTGATGTACAGGTTAAAAATGTCAGTCGAGGTCAATCCCCCTTGGCGAACACCGCATTCTAGTATCTAGAACTACTCTACTATTCTCTATCTAGTAATGTTAATTTCTAAATTTCTAATGTTGCGTTAATATGTTAGTTCACCGTTTCGCCACGAGACTTCTCTTTTTGCACAGACTCTAAGTAAATAACTAGTTAAAAACCGATAGGTTGTCCCAAAACTTTGAAAATAAAATAAATATACTAGACACATAAGTTATGAACATACTAGTGGTTTCTTCTCACTTCTTCCACTGGTGGACAAAAAATTGAAGTGAACTATAAAATAATTTAATAGTATAAAATATGACCTGTCTAAGTGCTTATTTGTAAGCTTAAAGAAATAAAAAAAATTCATTTTCATTTTCAAATAAATAAAATAGATAGAAGCACTTACATTCTTAACTATTACGATACATAAGATCGGCGGTTTTATATTGTAGTATTCGATGAATTCAGTGGTCAGCCCATACGTTCGTCTGTCTTTCGTGTTATATTCTCCGGTTACAAACGGAGAGGGTGGTGGTGGTTTTCTGTAAAAAGAAATAAATAAATAAATAATGCTGGACAATACACACAGCATCATCTAGCCCCAAGCTAGCAGAGCTTGTGTTATGTCTATAAATATTTAGGTACCTATATTATAAAAAAAAAATTTATTTTTCCCAGCCTGTGTACCGAGCTCTATTATATAAAAAATATACTATACTATAGTTTGACCGAAACCGCTGTACCGCGCCTGAGGTATGCGAGCGGCGAGACGGGAAGGAAATATCGACCCCTCCGATCCATCAGTCTTCCGTCAGCGTCAACGCGTACTCTTGCTCTTTTTTCCTCGCCCCCCACCTCGCCGCACTTTCCTAAAGAGCGGTATAGCGGTTTCGGTCAAACTATATAGTACGCATTATCGATGACAAATTAAATTAAGGCAATATGATTTTTGTAATTTTGGCGCTAAGCGTTTGCGTGCATGACGTGACTATGGAACCAACATAATGGTTGTTGTATTGTATAAATACGCCTAATACGTGAGCCCATGTTGTCTAACTACATGACGTTTTTGGTAAAATAAATTGATAATAATAATAATTGTTAAAAAAATAAACGTATGTATAGGTAAATGTATTTTTTTTTCAGAAGTTGCATCTTTTTCAGACGGCATAATTTATTGTCAATGAAATGTGAAAAAAATTTACTTAGGACGAGTAGCAGCCGCAGGTTTAGCCACAGTAGCAGCCACAGGTTGAGCTACAGGGGTAGTCGAAGTAGTAGCCCCAACGGTAGATATAGGAGTGACCACAGGGGTAGGCGCAGGTGTTGTAACACCAAGCGGAACTACCATACTACCATCTTTTTGTTTCAATCTTGGTCTGTCCTTTTCGTTCCAATCTATGACAGATCCTGAAATAAATTGTGAATTAAAAGTTTTCAAGTCCTTTGCAAGATAAAAATTAAGCTACTTTATTCAACATAGCTATGCAAAAATACTATTATTTCATCCAAAATGTCATGCGATTAGAAGAAAACAAACCTTTTAACTGACTTTTGAAAGTCGTTTCCATGGTCTTATACATAATATAATTGCAAAATTACTCAGGCAACTCAAAGGGCAAATAAAAAATAATTTTTTTGTACCCATAACACAAGCTCTGCTTAGCTTGGGGCTAGATGATGCCGTGTAAATTGTCCAGCATTATTTATTTATTATTATAAATTGGAAGTCGCATAAAACCAGCGTGCAGTAGCAATATGCATCGATTCTAAGCACATACTGAGCGATGCTCCTTTTTTGTCACTGATTTGTCTTTTATTTTCCTTTGTTTGTTATTGTGACGAAATATAAAACTTTGCTTTAAGTAAATAATAAATAAATAATGCTGGACAATCTACACTGCATCATCTAGCCCCAAGCTAAGCAGAGCTTGTGTTATGGATACTAGATGAAGATGACTGATATACTCAATACAATAGATTACATAAAGTATGACTTGTCTAAGTGCTTATTTTGTAAGCCTAATGAAATACAATATTTTGAGTTCGAGTTTTGAGTTTGACAAAGATAGATATTTTTTATTATACATAGATAACGACCAGAACACCTGGAACAAATATCTGCAGTTCATACACACAGTTGTCCCGATGCGGGAATTGAACCCGCAATCTCCTGCGGTGGACCGCGCCAGAGATGTCGTCGTAAGTGCTTAATAAGTTGGTATGAGACGACTTACTATCATCGTATTTAAACAATGGTTGTTTCACCACGCCATCTACGGTAAAACTTGTGGTTACCAGGATTTGATAAGCCTTTACTACCAAGAATTTGTCTATATCCCTCCATTTAATATAAGCTGCGTTGAAATTATCATCATATTTATCTATGTGGATAAACTGTATGCTATTTGTAATTTCCTGAAACAGAAAAAAAAATTATGGTTGGTCCATTTAATTATATAACTATATGTACATAGTTATTAATTTGTATATGTAGATCCATAATTAGATTTATATCCTTATTATTTTTGTATAGGTATCTACATATACAAATATAAAAAAACCCGTTTGTTATGAAAAAAAAATGTGAAAAGCTAAAACCAGATTATAAGTCTTAAAGTGGTATATAAATGTACTAGTGGTTTCATTTGCACTTATTTCAATAGTGCTTAAGTTTTTAAGACTTGGGCGTGAAGAGTAAATCATGTCTTATTTGATAATAATTAAAGTATTTTTTAAAGCTGTCAATACATTTCTTTCCGGCCCTGGTGGGGGCACAGAGAGGGGCCTCGAGGCTTGGCCTCATTACCCCGGCGTCAACTCGAGGGGTGACGACCCCTCGGTCCTTGGGTTTTGTGGGAATATCTTTTTTTTCCCCTTCTCAATGTTTTCTTTTTTTTTTGGCTGCATTTGGTTTGTTTATTTTTTCTTTCTTTTTTTTCCTTTTAAAGCTGTATATAGTATAAATTTGACTTGTCTCAGTACTTTTTTTAAATCATATTCATTATTATGGAGTTTTACTTCGCGACATATGCCAGTCGTATAACCTAAACTTATTATATAAGTTTAGGTTATTTTGTAAGCCTTAAGAGATAAAGTTAATGATTCTGATTCTATCCTGATCATTCTCTTTTGATATTTTAGTAGTCGGGGCCCTTTGTCTTATTTTACGTGCACCCTAAATAAATAAATAAATAATGCTGGACAATTCACACAGCATTATTCAGCCCCATGGTAAGCAGAGCTTGTGTTATGGGTACTAGATAACTGATATACATAATACAATACATTAAATAGATAGATATTTTTTATTATACATATAAAACGACCAGAACACTCGGAACAAATATCTGCAGATCGTACACACAATTGTTCCGAGGCGGGAATCGAACCCGCCACCTCTTGCGTCGCAGGCGGACCTTCGCCCACCGCGCCACATCGGTCGTCAAATGTACAGACATTTTACGGCATTGGAGGGTCTAAGCCTCCAATTTCGCCTGCGTCATATAGCCTATTAACCACCGATCATTAAGACGAAATCGATATCCCTTTGATTGAAACAGACTAGTGGTTTCAGCACTACGTGGGAACATACAAATCAACTACACATACAACATGAGTAGGGTGCCAGCCTCATACCTTTTCATATGACTCAGTTTGGTTCCTGATGACTCGAAACACATCCATTATTTTATATTCCTTGGGAATAGGTGCCATTCTTAAAACAGCTTTATTCTTTCTAGCATCAACCAATAGCTTGGACATATATTTTGCCCTCGGGTGGGCTATACCTGAAAATAAGTAATTGCATTTATTAATACCAATAATAGCATTTACGTAGGGATCAGTAAATTTCAGATCACATGATTTCTATCACATGTGGACCTGATTTATGGGATAAAAAGTTTACCCTTTTGTATGTTTAATCCCAGGCTTATGCAATGCGGTAATTAATCCAATACCGCTACCACCCATCACAAAAACGTGCATTTAAATATGGACTTAACTCGTTATCTCTAGATACATTTTCAGTGACAAAATGGCTTCCTGCATCCTTCAAGCGCGCGGTCAATCATCTAAATCCGTCAAATATAAAATATCTCTTAATGGTCTCCATATCTGAAAGCACATTTTTGTGCTGTCCTGCACCGGTGCTTCTCAGGTGTGCGGCAAGTTTTTGAGCTAAATATCTCATGAGATTGGTGCCTCAGGAGAACACGCACACAATCAAACACAAACAAATTCTGGGTATAACCTACAATATAGAGCAATTCATGGACAAACCCGCAAAAAAAAAACCTACTATAAAAGCCGACGATCACCAGTCGGTAAGGGGTAAGCTGAAAAACAGCGCCGAACGTGCTTTTTAAGCTTGTCGGCATTATGCTGAGCTTACTCCCATTGCCTGAGAATGTACTTAGTTATTAATTAATTTAAATATGTGAAATTTATATTATGTAAGTACCTACTTATTAATTATAGATATAAGTTATGTTTTTAGTATATTATGTAGTATCTATAAGTAGTTATAAGTTCAGGCAATAAATCATTATTCTATTCTTAATAAGTAATGTGTTCTTAGCCGAATTTTTTGGATCCTTCCTGGGTGTCACTGTGATTTTTTACTTGTTAGAAAAAATTCAACATCTTTTTCTCAACAGGGTTTGAACCCAATACCGGTTAGACTAACAAGGTAATCTTGGTAAAAATTGGCAACATGTGGAATATAAATATGGTATGATTCTTATAACTAAGCCGTTTAAAAGATCTTGCAACATAAAAAACTAAAAAAAAACTAGGATCTTTTCCATACACGACATACCAGATTTTATGAGCCAACTCTGTAGTATTTTCTTGTATTCCTGCGATATTATATATGGCTTCATTGGAGCTACTGAAACAAAAAAAACGTGGTGGATTTATCGCTATAGGGTCAATCGTAATGATAAACGTTTTTATAACTGAACTGATTGTATAGAATGGAGCCATGACGGTCGTGGTGTTAGAATCGACCCCTCACTCAGCTAGTAGTATTCTTTTTTTTTAGTCTATTATTTTAAGTTCCACCGTCTATATAGTTCCTTGATGTCCAGTTCATCCATGGGTTGCCTGGAAGAGATCGCTCTCAGCGATAAGGCCGCCCTTTATACTTCCTTTATTCTATTGTTTAATTCTGTATTGTTTTCTGTTTTTGTGTGGAAATAATGTGTTTTCTAACTTGCTATCTAGTTCAAGTCTTAAGAGGACTAAGGGAACCTACCAAGAGGAAAAGGAGCAGCTTCCTGTAGTTGTGTATTTTTTACTCCACTGCGATTAATAATCGGCCTTCTAAGCACGGTGAACCAAATAACCCCTTGTCATCTATGTAAATAAGAGCGCACTTGAGGTAAGTATATATTATATTTTAGTTTTAAACTAACATATAATATTTTAATTTTCTTTTTGCGACTTTTGAATACACATTGTGACACGTGTTTACGTTGGCTGTGTTTTAAGCGAACTAAACAAAATAAGAGCTCACATTACAAGTGCGCTCTTATTTAGGAGACGGATATTTTGCGCCGACCCGACGACATCTAGATAGTATTTGTGATGTATATTATAGGATGTATAAAAAGTGGTTTGTATGTACATACCCTTTGCTGAAGTAACGTTGTCTGTATTAATATCCATCGCTGTTTTGTCCACACATGTTGCTACAATATAAATATCAATAATGAAATATAAAATTAATGCTTTACAGTTAATTTTAGCATGAAGGGAAAATAGCTTTGAACCAAAAAGGCATAAGTTTGGGAAATTGTGGAAATACTACAAAAACATTCATAGGCTTTTTTTTCCCGGGAATAGCGCTTGCGAGTCCGCGGGTGCAATCTAGTACAAAATTAAGAAAGATGATTGTAGGTAAATAATGCTGAAAAATTCACACAGCATCATTTAGCCCTAATCCAAGAAGAGCTTAGCTAAATAAACTGTAACAAATAAACTATAAATTAATATAAAATTGAATGCAAACATAAATAATTACAGGAATTTACCTTGCTCAGTTTCTGGCTTGTCCTCATCATTTAAGCGGTTAGTGGTCCAGACTGGCTGAAACTTTGTCCGTTTCGCGGGAGGGCATTCGGTAAAATCTTTTACCGAGACTGCTCTTACCAAAGGATTATTTTTAGTTTGGTTTTCTGTGACACTTTGTGACTGGGAACTATCTTTTTTCCCCTGTTGTTCCGTTTCATGATCTATTGATTTAATCTCCCATACCAATTCTTTTACTGGTGATTGTTGGGTTGCTTTTTCAGTTTCATTAATTTCCTTATTTACTTGAGTTTCATCTTTAGGTAAACCTGTTTTTTCTACATTACTTTCCAATTCAGGTAATTTATCATGTTCCTTTTTTTCAGTCTTTATGTTTTCTATAACTTGTGTTGATTCATCAGTTTGATTATTCATTTCTTTTGATTCTACTAAAGTGCTGTATTTTTGTGGTTCTGTTACACTATTTTCGTGATCTTTTTTAATACAATTAAGATTATTTTGACAGTCGCTAGCTGTTTCAATAGTCTCGTAGTCAGTTTCACATCCTTCATGTAAAATTGCATCTGTTTTATTCAACTCACTATTCAATGGACTATTGTCTTTCTCTGAAATACTACTGTCATCTACGTTAAAGGTTATCATAGAATTCATTTCTTGTTGAGAATCATTTATTGTTGCATCTGTGTCTGTTTTACTAAAAACAATATCTGATGGAATATTTTCTTGAGAAACCATGCTAACTTCTTTACTATCAATATGCTCAGATATATAACTTATTTCTTCTTGAGAATCATCGTTTAGAATCTTGTATTTGTAAATGTTGCTAACTTTGTTTATCTCAATTTGCTCTGGAATTTCTTCAGTGTCAGTTTCATTTAGCACATTATTATTTTCTTGTGAAATATTGCTGATTTCATTGATATCGATTTGCTCTGAAATATCACTGGTTTCCTCTTGAGGAACATTTATATCCAGCACAATCTCTGAAGCGGGATTTTTTTCTTGTGAATCATTGCTACCGTCGGATTGTGGGATTTCACTTATACTTTCTAGAGTATCATCAATATTTGCATCTAAATCTGTTTTTTTAAGTAAGCTGTCAGATGGCGATTTTTGTTGTTGTGAAACATTGCTGATTTCATTGGTAATCATTTGCTTTGAACAATTACCTAATTCATATTGAGAATCATAATTCATGGTTACTTCTACATCAATTTCATCTAGCAGACTATCTGATCGGGAAATTCCTTCATGTAAATCAATTGCAATATCACTTGTTTTATCTTGAACATTGACTATTTCTGCATTCGTATCATTTAGCTTGTTTTCAGATGACGGATTATCTTCTTGTGAAGCATTGCAAACTTTAATGTCAGCACTTTGCTCTGATATATCACTTGATTTGAATTCAGAACCATAAATCGCTGCATCTGTGTCTCTTTCATTTATCATGCTAAGAGATGAAGGATTATGTTCTTGAAAGGCACTGCAAACTTTATTTTCATCGCTCTGCCTTGATAAATCATTTGATTTCTTTTCAGAATCATTATTAGGATCATTCAAAGCTGTGTCTTTACCTGTTTCATTAAGCACACTGTCAGTTATAGGATTGTCCTTTAGTGACAGAATTTCGTCCTTGGTTTTCATTTGTTCTGGAATATTACTTGTTTCTTTTTCGACATACTCTAATAAACTTTCTTCTTTGTTTTCAGTTGTTACACTTTCAATTTCATTTATATATTTTTGTTCTGCATCTGTATTGATTTCATTCAGCACACTGTCAGATGTAGAACTGTCTTCTAGAGACTCAATGTTTGATTTTTTGGTATCAGGAAGTTGTGGAATTTCCCTTTTTTGTTCTAGGGAAACATTAAGCACTGCATTTATATCCATTGCATGTACCACAGAATCAGATAGATTGTCTTCTTGAGAAACAATAACTTTACTGGTATCAATTTGCTCTGAAATGCCACTTGTTTCTTTTTGAGGATCATTCATAGCTGTATTTTTACCTGTTTCATTAAGCTCACTGTCAGTTATAGGATTGTCTTCTACTGACAGAATGTCGTCATTGGTTTCCATTTGATCTGGAATATTATTTTTTTCTTTTTCGACATACTCTAATAAACTTTTACCTTTGTTTTCAGTTGTTAAACCTTCAATTTCACTTTTATCTTTTTGTTGTTCATCAGATAATGAAGTATCATTTATATTATATTGTTTTAAGATACTAGTCGATTTTTGCAGAGGTTTTTCTGTATTTTTATTATATACATTCATTTCAATATGTCTTAGACTGTCATCAACATCTTGCATGAGTGTATCATCAGATCCGGGTTTCTCCAATACTATATTATTTTTTTCATGAGAAGCCATACTTTTCTCAAGTAAGCTTCTTTCTTCATCTAAGAATAAAAGGCTTTCTTCCACATGTTTTTGTATTGCATCAATTGCTAATGGCTTTTCAATAGGACCTGAAATTTATAATATATAAATTTAGTATTGTCATTAAATATAGCCATTTCAGTCAGATACACTGTTTGGTAATAGTATTAAAGCTTTTGTCTTAAGATAACACTTACAGAAACTTTTTCGATTAGACCTAGTGCAATTTCATTAATAGTTTAGCCCTTTGATTAAAATTAAAAAGTAATTTAGTCATCTAAATGATTGGCTCTTGACCACCTTCTTGAAACTATTTTTACCCAATTACAGAATCTGCCCAAGGTAAGTGTACACGGAAACAGTTTAAGAAACTTCAGAAACAGAAGGTGGCCATATACAACCACTGGCCTTGGATCAATGTGGCCATCGATCATGACTTTGGTTTTATCCAAATTCATGCCAAGACCGATTCATCTGGAGGCTGAAGCTAGGCCGTCCAGCATCTGGTTCAGCTCCTCTAGCCATTTCACCATTAAGACTGTCATCAGCAAATGACCTACAACTTTACTTATCGTTAAATTCTTAGAATGTAGGAAACCAATGATTTACCTAATGTTGCACCACCAGCATCGCTAATATCTTGAACAATGCAGTCAATATCTTCATCAGTCAACATTGGAAATTCAAAATCTGTTTCTGCATCCAGATATATGTCATTTACACTGTGTGTGAAGCTTACCTAGAGGTAAGCTAGGTCTCCAATAGATTTGAGACCTAGATCTACTTCTGCAGGCTGAAAAATATTTTTATTACCTATTAGTATATATAATAATAAAAATATTAATTACCTATTAGTATATATAATTGATCATATAGTTTTGCCTTTTTTGTGTTATGTTTAGTAAAACTGAAAAACTGTTGAATAATTACCCATACTAGAGTATTACACCAAAACACCATTCATTGAATGAAAGCCTTAAACGTGAAACCAAAAAGCAGAAGGTAAATAAAGGAATACACAGATAAAGATTTCTCCACCTTTTTAGGAAACCGTGAAATCCTTTTTTATTTCTATAACACAAGAACATAGAACGTAATAAAAGAATTTCGTCACTGAATATAACTTAGGCAGCACCAAACAAACATTAACTCAAACTCCAAAATCTTACGTAGATAAATTTCGAACATGTAAATGCATGCATTTATGCCTTATTTATGCATTATTATTTTTCCCCTATGTAGAAAAGTACTTTGTGCATTTATGTACTAAACTAAGGAATTAGAATTAAGGATGAAAGGTCTTCAACTTCTTATATATGGCTCTGTATTTGGGGTTTAACGCAATTTTCAGCAAGGCTACCACACTATTTAGTACATAACATAACACACGTTAATTACGCTAATTTTAGCCCGAATAACGCGTTATTTCATTTGAGCAAGTGAACTATCCTAATGAACCCTTATTATTATATATAAACACCGTCTATTTCTACCCATTATAGTAAGCACTTTAAGCGTGAAGTTAACGATTTCACACGTTAACATTTGAATCGTGGAAAAGGTAGGTACTCCGGTAGTAAAAATGAAATAATAGAGTTAAAAAAGGGTTCATTCAGGTAATTACCTTCATTACTTACTCAAAAAAGTAACGCCTTTTCACGCGTTTTTCTTTCTATGTACCTGTTTTACAATAGGTACCTAACATTAAAAAATGTGTTTTTTTGGATGGGGCAATAAGGGGAATTTTTTACCTTACACCAATGTACTTACTTATATAAATACAGAAAATGGTCTGTGGACTATCCAGTATACCTACATGAGAATTGAAATAAAACAATGGACTTATTCTGGAATAAATGTTTATTAAGTGCACCTATGTTACTTATTTTTCTATGATTAGTTATTCCTTCTTCATACTAAGCCCAACGACCTTAAAACATTAAGCAATAACTCTACACCGCACAGTGAAACATTAAAAATAATAAAATTAACCGGACAACCATTATAAGAACTTACCTATGAAATATTACCTAAACTAGGTACTTGAAAGGATCATTTAGGTTGATACCGACCTAGGTACCCCTTGATAAAATAAGTTTCTTGAGAACATACCTACTATCAAAAACCATAATTAGTACATACTAACACAAACAAATGTTTACCCATCTCTGTCGGGTCTGGTCACGAAATGAAAATAAACCTACCTATGATTAAATTTATTTTATCTAGAATCCATTCTTATCTTAATTCATTACATTCTATCTTCGCCGCGATCCAAGTCAGTTGCTGAAAAGACAGAACAACAAAATTACTTAACATCAAATCAACAGGAACGTTATCTTTCGCACCTATTCCCATTCCTCAGCATTGCTCTTCAATAATGGACGTGATGCATTTTGAAGCTTGGTATCTCGATAATGCCTACAAAGCACTTGATTATCCATATGAACCATACGAAACCAAACACTAGACAAGTCGAAAGCGCTTTTGCTACCGCTGATTTTTCTTACTTTAACCATGAAACACAGCGTGAGAATGAGTAAACAACATCATTAACATTATTACTCTCGCATCACTCCTGGGAAATAAACAAGCACCACCGTTGTTGGCATAATAAGGTAGGATTCCGAATATAGGTAGGTACCTACTACGTTTTATAGCCCATTATGTACTCGTATGTATACCTATATAATGTGTTTGTATTAAGTTAACTCATAAGTAAATTTATTCTGTTCCCATGCTCTTATGTGCTAAATGCGGTTGCATATAAGTGAGGCTACTTTAATACTCCCGCATTTGCTCTCTTTATTCTTATATTGTGTAGCGTACCCACAAGGGTACCTATAAGTCAATAAACAACTATCTATCTACCTAGATAGACGCGTCTCTATTATCAACGCTGAAGAATCATTTCACGTTTGTTGGAAATCCAACACCGCATTAATCTCAATCAATATCTAAGTATCCCGCGAGCTGCTCCAATTTAACGGTTTCAGTTGGGTCTTAAAATTCTAGCGTGAAGTGAGCTAATAGTGACGTACCTATCCTCCGTAAACTTGATCACAAATCACAATCGATCAAATGGCTTCATTAAACTACTAGTTTCCCACATCACATCACATCTACAGCCCATCAGTGCCCACACACAGCTGCATTATTAAATTCCTAGATATGTATTTTAATTTTAAATTTTTGACATAATTATTAATTCTAGGCCGCTTTACAGCCATCATTTGGAAATGTTTATGTGTGTAAAAAGGAGCCACTGTCTCAACAGTCTGTCTGATTTTTGTATCTCTACTTAATTTACTTCTCCATATAATGGAGGTTCCCTTATGGTGTTTCCTCAAAACTTGTGTTATACCTAATAATAATTAAGTATAACGTTTAATTATGCAACAGTAAATTAAATATAGATTTATAATCACATCAAGTGTGTCAAACATGTACCTAAGGACGAATTAATAAATGATTATGAAAAAAAAGCATAGATGATAGTCCACGGCTGCTCAAAGGCCTCCCCAGATGAGCGCTTCAATCAAATATCAAAGTGCTTTATTTGCTTTAAACCCTAAAGGACTCTTGGACACGTCACAAATGGCAGTCATCATAAAGGGCCGTGCCATAATCCCTGCGCTGGGATTGGTGTGTGTGTGCTTAGTAAGTAGATATGTTCTGCAAATGACGCTACTGGCCACCCCTCGGTGGATATGCCTTCGTCGCCTCTTACACACCTACGGGAAGAGTTCCCCATATGTATCACATATCTTTTATTTCTATACCAAAGTCTGCTTACTATAAACAATTTTAATTTTCAGACATGTCCCATAAGGATAAAAAATGCTGTATCAACCTTCAATACTGTGTAGGGCTGCCAAGTGCCAATATAAGACAAAGGTGCCTGGTACAGTTCTCTTAGGCCTTATTTCATCATAATTCCAAACATTTTTCAGTTTAGCTACGAATTTATCATACATTTTGTCGGTCATCCATCAGTCTAAATATTGCTATCGCCGAAAACCAGCGCTATAGGTACTGCGCTTTAACTGTAGCACCACAATGCCGAACAAACTTCTTAACCTGTTTCTTAGTCATTTGGCAAAACCAACTGCAAATGACCTGCAGTTTTCGCTTAGGTAGGTACTAATCTATTCTATTTCTAGGAATAACAATCAAGGCGCAGTGGTTTTATCTACAACGGCTTTATCTTCAATTCAGAACACGTCAGAACTTAGTCATTACTCATGTGTTCCGCTTGATGAATCTCTTTCTAAATCATCTAAATTCTCTCAAAAGTAATCACAGTTTACTTACCAGACGTGTGGTTAAGTTACTACTAACTCTCACCACTAGTCTATACCCGGTTCACTAGAATGATTTGGCCGTCCACCTTTGATTCGTTGAATAATCCTGTGATATCTGTTAAGGACATTATCATGGCAGAACAATAATTTAATACAAATATAAGTGCTCACTTTTTTAGTTATAGGTGCGTCTAGGTTAACAATAGTATATTTTTTACAAGGGACCAAAACACCCCATTATCTACGAGGTTTTAATACCATCTCGGGGTGTAGCGAGCGAGGGAGAATGACAAGTCCGAATTATAATGGGTGGCTTCATAAGCCATGTTCATCTTCAGTTAGACGAAAAATTCGAGTCTTTAAGTAATAGGCAGAATGTCTTCAGATGATTCCTGAATGAAAGAAAAAGTACGTCGATTGCGGAAATCACACCGTATGTGTTTTCTACATGAGACTAATATGCGTAAATCCACACTAGCGCAGCGGCTGAGAAAATACAGATCTGTGTGACTCAGCACAGCCGTAATATGTTTTTCGAACGAAACGCATGTGCGGCGCAACACAACCGCTGTGTAGAGCGGCAGCACGAATGGCTTAGGTTAAAAAAAGGATAGCAGTCGAAGTGTTAATCTCAAGGGCGTATACTCGAGTTTAACGCCCGCTATGCTACGCTGTAATGACATTCTTTTATTTTATTTTATAACTAGAGCATAGTTATATAACATGTTTTATAACGTGGACGTGTCATACTCATACAGGATCTCACGAAACATGTGTGCTAACCTACTGAACAAAAGAAAAGGGGGTGATATTGGACCCACAGCGGAAAAACTTTCGTTCTGATATTATGAATTTCGGACATAAAAAAATGAAATAGCTTGTTACACTTTTTCTTTTTAAAAGGATACTGATGCATTTATCAGCGTCTTGTGGGTATGAGAAGTTGACGAGTGCTCGTCCTGGACCAGTCATCTCCACCATTTTTACCTCACCCACCTCTAGCATCTTGCCTTGGAGGACTTGGTACGTCACCACTGGTGGCAGCTGAAATAAATAAATAATGCCGGACAGTTCACACAACATTATCTAGCCCCGTTAGGGCTGGTCCACCAGCTCAAAGTCGCTCAACGAGCTATGGAAAAAGCTATGCTCGGAGTTTCTCTGAAGGATAGGATTCGTAACGAATACGTCCGACAGAGAACCAAAGTTATCGAATAAGCAAATTCAAGTGGCAGTGAGCTGGCCATATCTCGCGAAAAACCGACGACGGCCGCTGGGGCAAACGGATTCTTGAGTGGAGACCACGACTCGGTAAACGTAGTGTAGGACGCCCTCCGACCAGGTGGGATGACGACCTCCGAAATACTGCAGGTAGATGCTGGATGCGGCAAGCTGAAGACAGGGCACTATGGCGCTCATTGGAGGAGGCCTATGTCCAGCAGTGGACTGCTATAGGCTGATGATGATATCTAGTCCCAAGGTAAGCTGAGATTGTGTTATACGTACTAGATAACTAATATACATAATACATTACATAGATGGATATTTTTTATGATATATAGAAAACGCCACAGAGCGCTATGGCGCTCATTGGGGGAGGCCTATGTCCAGCAGTGGACTAGCATAGGTTGATGATTATGATGATAGAAAACGACCAGAACACCCTGAACAATCACAACAAATCTGGAGATCGTACAACATCAGCCTATACACAGCCTTTACACAGCTGTGTATAGGCTGTACACAGCTGTACACAGCTGGACATAGGCCTCCCACTACCCTATTCATTATCATCATCAGCCTATTAGCGAACTAAAAATATTTATTTGAATTGGCAAACTAAAATATTTTAGAATAATATGCTTTTCAACATACGTTTTTGAAGACAAGCATAGTGGAATTTCCCATGCCCCCAGCCTGCTGTTGGTTATCTGAAATTAAAAAAAGAAAAATAATTACCTAATGGCGGAAACTGAACCCTTTGATGACCTCAGATTTTTTTCTGTCTGTATAATTAATAGTATGATTTTGTAAAGTTAAGGTAGAGATGCGAAAATAGAGTTTGGTGGCCACCAAGGGCAACTACGTATCTCTGCGTAAGCTATACAAAACAAAATTATTACAGAGACATTAAAAAAAGTTTATAATAGGTCAAAATGCCCAATCAATTTTTAATATTTCTTTTGTTCAACATAATATAAAATAGGAGGCGCTAGTTTGCCTTAAAAGATTTAACGCTTGGAAACTCCCTATCTCACCCTAGAGCAAGTAAAATAAGGAACTCACTGTTCTGATTGGGTCCTTGGTTATTAGTATTGGTTTTATTCCAACACTCATGAGCTAAGTGCCCTGGCTTCGAACATTTGTGACAAAGTTTCAGGTCAAAGCCCGACTTACGCTCAACAGATTGAACATTTTTGCGAGTATTCTGGCATCCATGCGCTTTATGGCCCATTCCACCACATTTGAAGCATTTCATAAATTTTTCTGTAAATAAACTTTTAGCTATATTATGTTATGTTAAAAAAGTTAAATAAGTCACTGATAAGTTTTCATTTCCTGACGCATCCTCTGTAGCCGCCTAAAACCTTGCAAAAATAAATTGTCTACGACTTGTTTCACTGATTATCGGGTAATTAATATATTACTCTATAACTTACGTTTTAGATTCATTTGGTTAGTTGGATCAAAATTTGACTGCTGCTGCAAATTGCCAAATTGTTTTGGTTGGTTGGGCGTATTAAAACCAGGATTATTTGTTTGATTAAAGGGATTTTGTTTGCCTTGATTTTGTGGACCAGACTGCATGTTATCATAAGAATCATATGAATTTGCCATTTGCATGTTATTTGGCCCGCTTTGCATGTAGCTTGGACCACCTTGCATATTATTTGGTCCACCTTGCATGTTGCTTGGCCCAGCTTGCATGTTATTTGGACCGCTTTGCATGTTGCTTGGTCCGGCATGCATGTGATTTGGACCGCTTTGCATGTTGCTTGGTCCAGCATGCATGTTGCTTGGCCCAGCTTGCATGTTATTTGAACCTCCTGGCATGTTGCTTGGGCCACTTTGCATGTTGTTTGAACCCCGTTGCATGTTGTTTGGGCCACCTTGCATATTGTCAGGTCCAGATTGAAAATTAGACCCAGATTGAATATTTGCTCCAGACTGAGCTTGTTGAAGTAAGTTGCTCAAATTCATATTCCCGCCAGACAAATTTTGTAGTAGACTCCCCAATTGGCTCAAATCATTCCCTGTGCTCTGTTGCACCAATCCTTGAAGTAGCATTGGCTGAAGTTGATTGGTCAATATGTTTCCCAAAGCCGCTAGAGGATTGGATACATTTTGACTAGCTGTGTTCTGGACAGCCAGCGCGTTTTTGCTCTCGGCCTTTACATTTTCAACTTCCATGAATAAGTTTGTAACTTGTGCTTTTAGTTCATCGAGTGAATCATTAATTTTCGCAATTTCTTGCATAAATTCGATTTTAAACTTTTTACATTCCACGGAGATCCGTATCCCTCTCATTGGCTTTCCATCAGGTCCTAAGCCTGGCCCCTGTGTTACTCCATCGACAAATTCTTTTTTCCTCAAAAAGTCCATTTCACATTGTATTGTTTTTCCCATGACTTCTCTTTTATTGAACATTGATACAGCCTGTGAAAGAAATATAATTAATATATTAAATACTTTCCATGCAATACTTAAATTTTTAGCCTAAAATTGTACAAAAAGTAAATAAATAACGCTGGAAAATCCACACAGCATCATCAAGCACCAAGCTAAGCAGAGCTTGTGTTATGGGTACTTTGTTGATTGATATACGTAACATAGATAGATAGATATTTTTTACTATACGTATAAAACGACCAGAACAACCGGAACCAATACCTGCAGTTCGTACAAACATTTATCCCGAGGCGAGAATCGAACTCGCGACCTCCTGCCTGCGTCACAGGCGGGCCTGCACCCACCGCGCCACAGACTTGACTTTCGTGCCTAAGGATACATTTACCATTCATCGCAAAATGAAACAAATGTCCACTCGGGTGAAGCCGGGACGGGCCGCTAGTTCCAAATAAAATGGTAAGAAAATTAATACTAACCTGTACAGCCTCAACGGGGTGATCATATTCAATTCTGGCATTGTAGCTTCCACCACTTTTAGATTCTATGATAGCCACAGACTCAACATGACCGGCCTTTCCAAAAGCATTGTGAAGTTTCTCCTCATTGTTGAATGCTTCAGGCAACTAGAAGAAATAATTAATATGGCCTTGTATGAATGTTATGGACGGACCAGTAAGTGTTTCTTAACCACTACCAGGAAAATGGTTTTCGGAGTATATCCGATTATCTTTTTTAAAAAAAATTGGGTCGAAATTAAAATGTACATACATAGGGGATGTACATTTTCATTTCGACCCAATTTTTTTAAATTCATGTTTAATTTTAAATATAACTTAAATTAAAGTACACATTGTTAGCTTCCTAAAAACCCATAATGTCTAGCCTTGACCTTCGAAACCTTTACAGTAGCAACATAACAATAGCTAGTTTCATGACACTAATTAGCTAGTTTCAGGTAAATCGGTTTGTGGGATTTTGATCAGTATAAAAGGTTAAGAGATGATTTAAATGACATCATTTGCATACCAACTCGCAGTCAGAAAGGTCTTTTATCCAATACGTCATCAGTCTAAACAAGCGATTTCTATGCTGTCGAGTGTAGTATAAAACAAAGTCGCTTCCCGCTGTCTGTCTGTCTGTCCCTATGCATGCTTAGATCTTTAAAACTACGCAACGGATTTTGATGTGGGTTTTTTTTAATAGATAGTGATTCATGAGAAAGGTTTATAAATCATTTGAAACATAGATTTCCACGCGGGCGAAGCCGCAGGGCGCAGCTAGTTCATAATAAAACATAAATTCATAACTTAAGGGTACTCACGCCTCTTACAAAGACCCATCTAGTCAAAGGTCTTGAAGTTATACCCAAATCTTCTAGGTAGCCAGCACTTAGACCATACATTTCACTCTCTTCACTATTTAAATCCATTAGGGGATGCATCTGATAAGGGAATGGTTTTCTTCTGCAAAATATAATATGATAAAGTCTGATGAAATAAATGATAAAATAATATTTTATAATATACATATATTAGTTTATTCATAAATTTATTGTAGTATTATGTAGAACCATAGTGCTTGGGAAGTCCAACAAACCCAAACTCAATGGTCTTCGTTTCATTAAGAAGCTATGACTAGGACGACCGATGTGGCGCGGTCGGTAAAGGTCCGCCTGCAACGCAAGAGGTTGCGGGTTCGATTTCCGCCTCGGAACAATTGTGTACGATCTGCAGTTATTTATTCCAGGTGTTCTGGTCATTTTCTATGTATAATAAGATATATCTATCTATGTAATGTATTGTATTATGTATATAAGTTATCTAGTACCCATAACACAAGCTCTGCTTACCATGGGACTATACAACGCTATGTGAATTGTCCAGCATTATTTATATAGGAGCTCTTATGGCGTCCTTCTGCCTCCATGATCAGAATAGCTCAATAGTACCATGACATTGTATTGTCACAGAACTTACATATTATGTAAAGAAATTAAAAAATATTCCAAAACATTTCTACTTTAGCGACACTTAAAACCACGCAGTAGTAGTACACGAGGCACCTCTTATTTAAGTTAAGGTAAATATATGTAAATTTAATATACTCACAATAATCGTTCCTGCTTTATATTTAGCTTCATTGGGTTCATATTCCTTCCTGAAAGGAAATATTTTTTAATTTAAGATGTTAAAGTGAAGGCTCGAAATATTTTCTTTTTGTTATGACTTATAAGTTATAACAAACTATTTTGCACACGTTTTTTCGATTTAAAATTGCCCAATTATTATTTCAAATCTAGATCTTCATGTACGGAAATTTTAGCCTAATCCATTAAGTAGTTTTGGTGTTGTCCAAGTCCTTCACAACGGCACAATCTATAATCAGTAATTCAGTAATATTTATTCACAAAAGACATGGTGGAATAACACAGTAGAGCTGCATATCTAGCCCGAATGCAGGCACGTGAATATAAAAATCAGCAAAAATAAATTAGATGTCATTAATTAAATCAGATAATCGCCAATATTGATAAATTATCAGTCAAAGTAGAACTCGCTAGGTCAAAACTTAAAATTAAGGTAATCTTCAACCGAATAAACACAATGCTCAATAAATAATAATAATAATATAATAATAATAATGCTGGATAATTCACACAGCATTATCTAGCCCCATGGTAAGCAGAGCTTGTGTTATGGGTACTAGATAACTGATATACATAATACAATACATTACATAGATAGATATTTTTTATTATACATAGAAAACGACCAGAACACCCGAAACAAATATCTGCAGATCGTACACACATTTGTTCCGAGGCGGGAATCGAACCCGCAACCTCCTGCGTCGCAGGCGGACCTTCGCCCACCGCGCCACATCGGTCGTCATAAATAAATTAAATAACTTTCAGTTCTTTTACATGGTTTGGCAATTTTGATAGCCATGTTTATAACTGTTGTGACTATACAATTGCGTTTTTTTGCCGGTATTGCTAACCGGTCTTTATGGCTATCGCTTGTATATCAGTTATTATTACTTTTTCAGGGAGGAGTTTAGTCACCACTGGGTGACTAGACTGCTCACAGGTTTGTTGATCAGAACTCTAGTTCTGATCATCATAGACAACAAACCTCCATTGCTAAGCAAGGCCTTTCCTATCATAGGCTTTTATTTATCTAATTGTATCATCAATGGTCTTCAACAGTTCGTCTTTCGAGCGAAATGCGGTTAGAATCGAACTAAGGTTCTTTCTTCTAGCTTCAACGTCGAGCGAGACGTCACTCGAGTCTTGAGTTACAGCAATGAGAGTCCTGCCGGCCTCTCAATTGCTGTTCAGCAGCCGATTGGCTGCGATGGTCTTCTTGCGTTAGGACATCATCGTGGTGTTCCAGCAGTTCCCGGGGAAGTGGTCGCCAGGAAGGTCTTGTATCTGGCGGCCTCGCGTGTAGGGGAGCGAGTCCGTTGAGGTGAGCGTGGCGGGAATTCTAATTGTATGTCTTGTTGTCTAATGTGTCAAATAGTTTATAAACCTTTCTTTTGAATCACTCTATCTATTGAAAAAAACCCGCATCAAAATATCTTGTATAGTTTTAAAGATCTAAGCATACACAGGAACAGACAAACAGCAGGAAGGAAATTTGTTTTATACTATGTAGTGATTATAAAAGCAGAAATTATATTAAGTATGAAGTAGTATTATGTATTTTGTAAGAGCTAGGAAAAATATTTTATAAAGAAAAAAATCTGTATTGAATTTATTATTTCCATGTAGGTCTGAGCAACCACCAGGTGTAAGTTTATCATAATATTTTTTTTTTATTAAATTATCAGTCTGTCAAAAAACATCCTTATGGAAGTACATAAATCTTACACAAGAAAATTTACTTACCACCGAAAATTTACTTACTAGTTATTATATTTACATATAATTTCCTCCCCTCAATTTTATCAGGTGCTGTTTTTAATCTATTATATGCTTTTTGTCTACTGTCATCATTTTTAAATGAAATTGTAGCTAGCTGCATGCCGGGATACTTTGGATTAAGCGTCAAATTTATGTAGCATATGTTTTCAGCTATAGCCTGTAAACAAAAACTTTATTTAGACAACTGTATCAATTAAAAGTAAAGAAAATGTAATAATTTTTTTACATTTTCAAATTTCTACAATTTAAAGCTGTACCTATACTAAACCATATTACAGGGTGTAATAACATAACTACACATAAATGTATTTAAAACTAACGGACCTTCCTGGCTTCGCACAGTTTTAGTATGGAACCCTAACTTTTTAGAAAATATAATATAGCCTATGTTCACCGGGGATAGTGTAGCTTCCCAACGGTGAAATAATTTTTCAAATCGGTCCAGTAGTTTTGGAGCCTATTCATTACAAACAATCAAAAAAATCAAACCTTTCCTCTTTATAACATTAGTATAGATATAGATTAGCATCTGCTCAACATTAGTAAGTAGGTACCTCAATAAAACAAGACTCCAGGATATAGTTGCTATCTTTTAGAGAAACCTTTTTAAAATCAGACCAGTACTTCCTGTGATATCCTCTTTTTGAAAGATACAAACCTAACCTCTTTATACCCATTATTAGTTTCATGTCTACAAAGTACCTTGTCAACTTTATTTGTATGTTTCCGAATATAACCAGATACTTGATGATAAGTCCAACTGAGTGGTATAGAGTTCATAATCATCTGGTATTTTTTTAATGGCTTGTCTGTCCCTGATGTACTAGACGGTGCTGGACTGGCATTGCCACTCCGAGCAACAGACTCGCTTCGTTGTATGGGTGACCGGGATCTACTCCGAGAAGCTGAAAGGGAAATATTGTAATGTTACCAAAGGTATATAAAAAAGGAAGAAAAGGTGGTATATAAAGGATATTATTTTATACTCAATTCTTTAAATCACGAAACATGAGTAAAAAGCTGTCATCAAGTTTCCTGACTTTTATACACAAAACATGGACAATTTCAGATCCTTTCAACAATAATTTAATCATCTTTATCTCAGTTCAGTATGTGAATGTCAGTTTTTATAGTACCTATGTCTAATAATAATATAAATAATGGCATCTATGTCGGTAAACTATGAACTGCACTGAAGACTGTAAAAACCTTATAGTTTATGGATAACTTCTAGGGACCTGGTAGCTCATGGAAACATCTTGTTTCATTAAGTTTATGAAATGTATATGGGTATCTTTTATCAAATTGAAACAAGGTCTGGCCTTATTTTTAAATATAAAACAAACATCATACCCATTATTTCTCCAAGCAAACCAATTCGTCAGATAATATTCGTCTTTATTAGTTGGTTCTCAGCGGTGTATCTAAAGAAAAGAACAAATAGGTTACTGTATGTATAAATGAAGGATCATGGTATACTGGTACCTATGATAAGAATTCACAGATTTCACAGTTTACCGGTAAAAAAGCGAACAATATAATTACTTACTGCAAACGAATTATGTTCTATGTCGTCGAAAAGTACTAATTCTAATCTTTGATCCGCCAAACGATTAATTTTACAACAAAACGTCGGCAAAGAGATTACAATAATAACGTTGGAAAAATAACAAACATAAAACAAAACGTATAAACATACTTACTTACGTCAAGTAGGTAATTTATTTACGAAAATGGCTGGGCGGCTGCTAACTGCTTGCTGGTGCCAGTATTGCCAGATCGAATTAAACAAAATTAATAGAAAGTCGAGTAATAAATCAGTAGATTGCAGAAAAAATCATTAGGTAGATTTAGACACATAATTTATACTCGTAGGAAAGGAGTTAGATTTTTTAACGGGGAAGTGAGGGATTTTTATTAAGCGGTTCCTAATAATAATATTTCTATGTTTTTATCTCATAAAAATTTAATTTTTCCGTAGAATGGTCAAATTAATCGCATGTATGTAGGTAACTGATACATCACAACGAAATATCAATAGAAAATGGACTTTAATAAACTTGTAAACTGAGAATACTCTATTCTCAGTCTACGATCCATATAGTTTGTACGCCATAAATTAATCAAAAATAATAAAACCTGGCAAGAAAGTGTAGAATAATGTAAGTTCATATGGCAGCCCTATACGGGTTGGCGCACAAACTATTCTTGATGTTAGAGGTAAAGCGCGAAATTCAAATTCGAATACAATATAACGCTTTTGCGTTAGACCCTCATCTCAGGCATGCCTAAAAAATGTATTAATGTACACATTCATATCACCACACAAGGTAAAATAACTTTCAAAATCAGTCAAAACCAACCTATCTATCAAAATAATTCGAAAATTCATGATATTCGACTATTTTCGTGTGCTTATATCCCCTCTGAATGACCAGCCTAAATTTGCTTTGATTATGGGCTGCCGAGTACAAAACTAGCTTTCGTCCAATAGGTACCTAGGTACTGGTAACAAGTAACCACTGTAACCAGTGAATTTGGCTGAATTTGAAACTAAACCATTCAAACTTACGTAGGTAGTATACCTAGTTATTGTATGCGCTTTGCCATTCAGTTTTGTGAGTGATGGTAAGAAATACATTACAATTTTATATGTAAGCATGATGAATAATTAGGTAGGTATCCATTTATGAAACATGATTAAAGCAAAGAGTAGGTACCTACCTACCTAGTTACTTTAACATTGATACAACTTTTTAAACTTTCGCGATTTGTTGACATACCTACCTAGGTATTAAAGATTATTTATCGGTAGGTACCAGGTACCTACCGATAAATAATCCTTACTTATTACTTATATAATAACTTATATAATACCTTTCGATTCGGTAGATAGTCTATCTACCGAATCGAAAGGTAGGTGATATATACCCGATAAATATAATCTTTGATATCTTAAACTTACTATTACCTACATATCTTTTCATTCTACCACTATAAATTGGGTATCCTGATACTACACTTGCACGAAAGACACTTGCAAGAAGGACAGTAGGTATTGTGCAAAGGACATTTGCGCGAGAAGACATTTACGCGAGTGACAGACTTTATATTCTCTTTGGCGACAGAGATTTCGGCAAAAAATCATTTTCACCATACAATCACTAAATACCTAATATCTCTGAAAATAGACGTCGCGTCGTCGCAGGGAGTTGCGGACGGTTTTTACCACTGTGTAGGGATTTTGCTCTCTTTTTTGTTGTATGTCTCACTTTACCCTACCCCTCCCATTCCCTTCCCAATAACGAGAAGCATACTTTAACGTACCGTAGACCTTCGTAGCACGTGTAACAATGCTACGAGAGATCGGCGGCGTAGCGTAGTATACAAAAGATTTCAACGCGCGCGCACCTCCTGACTACCTAAACTGTTATTTCGTAGACGATCATAGCACGTGCAACAAATTACCACTAGAACTAATCTGTAACTGGTGTACAATAAAGTATTTTTGTATTGTATTGTATTTGTTAGTTTGTAATACTTTATTATTGTTTATATTTATAGGTACATACTTATCATTATATTATAATTTAGGGTTCAGTTTAATTCTAGCTACTGTAGTACTGACAATATTAGAGATAATGTAAAGGTGAATAAGTACATTTAATTTATTGAAATTACGATGCTACTGCTATGCTACTCGTTTGAAGATCTTTCGTTATTATTACTTATTTAAGAAAAAACTTTCAAAATGCCTGCTTGATAACTGATTTTGTGACATAAAATAATATAATGGACTATTGTGATAATACCAAATCGTTAAGTAAGGAAATGAGGATATTATAAATAATATAGGTATAAAATTATAGTTATTTTGTAAGCATTTTGGATATTAGGTAAGTAAGTACCTAGGCTTTGAATCTGTATTAATTTCTCATAACATTATGATATATTATAATGATGCTGTGATTATAAATCTGGTTCATTCATTTGATAAGTGTTTGAAGTTCACAGTCATGTCTACTTGTTCAAAATGTGCAAACGAACTCTATGGTACCTGTGCTTACTCTAATAAGGCTAATAATTGTTAGAAGTAAATACTGAATGAATGCTACCTGCAAGGTAGGTACCAAAGAGAATACAATAACTACGTAGGCATAGAGTAACTTACGTAGGTAGTAATTAGTTATTGGAGGTTATTGTATTTTTTTTATCAAATCACTGCTGCTGCAAAGAAAATATAATATTATTTCTATACAGGGTGTTTGGTGGACGGTTAGACAAACTCGGTGGGTGTGTAGGTGGACCTATTTGTAAAATACAAATTGAAGTAGAAGACCCTAACTCTTAAAATTTTTTAATCCTATTTTTTGTATTTTTAAATAATTTTCCGAAATTTTCACTCTTTTCCCCTACAATTTTTTTGGAACATGTTTTCGATTGTTCTTTTTATTTGGAATCCTCTAATAGATATATCAGTCTAAGATTAAAGAAGTAAAAAGGTTTGTTAGGTAAGTAGAAAAAAAGGTTAATTTTTTCCTTGGAATTTTTACTTCGTTTTCCCTTTAAGTGTTAATTTTTGACAAGTTTATAGACTTTTCGGCTACATGTGGTATAAGCGATGATAAGATACATTTTTAAAAGCATTTGAACTCCTCGATCGCTTTTAGTTTTTTTTTTAAAACGATGTAAACTTTACATTTTAAACTCAGTTTTTTTATATGTATATAACTAATTATTTACTGTTTTTTTTAATGAATAATGCCTTCAATAGATAAAGGATACATCTGGGACCAAAATCAAATAAAAAGAACAATCGAATGTTCCAAAAAAAATTGTAGGTGAAAGGGGTTAAGTTTCGGAAAATTATTTAAAAGTACAAAAAACAGGATTAAAAAAAAATTGTATGGAGTTAGGGTCTTCTACTTCGATTTTTATTTTAAAAATAGGTCTCTATTAACTCCACCCCCAACGAGTTTGTCTAATCCTCCACCAAACATCCTGTATGTATATCTATACAAGTGTGTTACCCATAAAGAAAGCTATGCTATGCTATCATGAGACGGACACTGGCAGAATTGCGTCAATCCAGATGCAGAGCCATCTAGGAAGAAGTTGAAGATGAGGTATGGCTGCTGTCATAGCAGCAAGTTATTATTTTTCGTAGTTATTGTTTTCTCTTTGGTGGTAGTAGCTGCTTCGTAAAAAAATTCAATTCTAAATTTTAATGTAAAGCAATTCAATTTATTTTTTTGGCTTGCAACATACCTAGTTCTCTATTATTATCATTTATTCATGCTGTATCGTCTCACTACTGGGCAAAAACCTCCTCCATAAACTTCCAATCATCGCGATCTACCATTTATTATCGGATTCCTACCATACCGGGCTAAGGTAAGATAGATATGAAATAGTCCCGTTTCGAGACATAGAAAACAATACAAATTTGATATTTGTTTAAAATCCTAAAATTATGCCATATTTTAAGTAGGTAATAAGTACGCTTATTCACCGGCAGGGCTATTCAGAACTCTGTTTCTTCGGAAACTGGCACGGCACAGATTCGCCGAATTCCAAATATTTTGGCGGTTATTAATATTTTCGCAAGGAATTAAACTAACAGAAAAGTAGTGTCTCACACATCATTAGATGTCGTTTTCTATACCCAAACAGTAGGTAAGTATCTAAGCACGTAATTTAAAAATATGATAAGGCATGTGGTTATATCCTCCAAGTTTAACGTTAACGAGTACCAACCAGAGGTTCTGATAAAACAGATAAAGGAAAACCAAAAACTGCGCGATAAGCTCTGTTTTGCAACAGAGCGACAGCATCAAGAACAATCAAGAGCAATCCAGTTGAAGGACAAAAATTGTATACTGAAACGACAGCTACATCAAGCTAAAACACAGGCATGTAAATTGCGTGAACAAAACAATAGCTTACGCTATAAAAATCAGTATGGTACCGCTAGCTGCTAATAACACAAAACTCAGAAATATAGAAAATGAGAATAAATGGCTCAGGAAGCAAATAGAAAGCTCTAAAAAGAGAAAAATAGAGGCTAGTTATTATGCGGCGCGACTCGCAGAGGCGAATAATTATCTTCTGAACAGCTATTGTGAAGTGCGCCTCCAAATCGAAGCATTGGAAAAGGAGAATGATCAACTGACTAAAAATGAAAACATGTGAGTACTTTTACCTATATACATAGGTACTACTAGTTACGAAGTTATTTAGCCTAATATTACGAAGTTATTTAGCCTTTATTAGCTAGGTACGTACGTAGCACCGCACGTAGACCTAAGTATATAAGAAAAATTTAAAAAGAACGAAAGAAACAGACTAAGAAGATAAATGTATAATAAATTAAGGTAGCTCTTACTAAAACCCCAGTCTATGCAGCGTAGAGCATTTATAAAACATCTCGTAGTTACTATACAAGTTTAAAAAATAGTAAAATGTACATAAAAACTTTATTTAAAAAAAAATACGTTTAAAATCCAATTTTGGACCAAATAAGATACAAAAATAACAATAGTTACTTGCAAACATTTTTCACTGACAGTTTGTAGTTTTTAATAATTTGAATAAGTTTACTAATATCTCAAGATTTCGCATAGTCCACCTATCTATTTTGACTACCTACCTACCTAACTACGCGTAGACTAGACTAGGTATACCATAAAAGCATACAGTTCACAATTTTCCCTTCCTTATATACATACATATATACAAACTCCCGCGCAGCCGATTGATAACCGAATGAAACATAATCCGAGATGAAATCATCCAGTATGCTGAGTTGTGTAGTGAACGACGGACGTACGTATGTCGCGCACGAATTTTATATCGATGGGCACTGTTCAGCGATACACGATATTCTTCGTATGCGTGTTACTAGCTGTTGTAGCTTGTGCACCCGCGCCGCCGAAAAGACCTCAAATTAAAGGTAGTAAAAGCTTTTTTATTTTTATATTATCTACAAAAATTTTTCATAGGTGCGTGTTCCTGATAAATTAATAAATGCTTAATTTTATTTACCTGGTGTACAATCTATGTGCTTTTAGAATGATGGTTATAACACAGTTGCAAAAGTTTTATAGGTGTGTAAAATGTGAAGCGTCATGTAAATATACCTATATAACCTAATAATAAAATAATAATAATAACCAGAGGTAGGTAATCAAAGATTTTCCAGTGATATGACTATAAATGTAAATTTGCTTTATTTTTTATTTTTCTTTACTTTCATACCAGCTTTATTTAAAAATGGGATTGGGGAGATACTCAATTGCTCAATTGGGACGACGTAAGCTGATATGATAATTATTGTTTTAAACATGTATTTTACTATAACCTATACACTAACCAAATTCCATGTAGAGTGTTTGTAAACAATCCACGGCACAAATAACGAAAACTCAATTGGTTTGCCTCGAATTTCAGATATAATAAAGCAATATTTATTGAAGGAAGGATCTCAAATCGATAAGTAATGTAAATGCGTATAAAAAGACCCAACCACAAAATAAACTTTAGGTTAAGTTTGGGCGGTTTGTTTACAAATATTCTATATCGAGTTTGGTTTTTTTATATATTATTTCAGTATTGAGTCTTTTCTCTTCGAGCCATATGAACGGTATTTTGCGATTAATTAAAATAAGTCCATAGATAACTGTGGAGCAGGTATTCGCTTTTATGTGTTTATCAAGATTAGTATAAAATAATAATTTATAGGTGTTAGGTAGGTAACATTAACACATAAAAAAAAATCAGCCTCAAATTGGTAACGCAAATTTTTCTGAATCCCTAGTTGAAATGAATTTGCAGACTTATAAACATTTTTTAGAGCAGATATGCCACAATGGGGTCATTGGTACAGTAGGGAGAGTGGTGGACCACTGACCCACCGTGTCTTATGGCTGTAAATAATACTCATTTGAATAAAACGTTTACGATGATAAAGAATTGCTTCCTCTAAGGGTCTTTCTTTGAAAGATAATCGGGCAATTAGCAGCTTTGTCCGTTAACTTCGACGTATACTTAAGGCTTGTGTTCTGCGAAATATATTTGGATAACTAGATTTTAATTAACGTTTTCGAAAAGAGATTTCATAAATCTTACGTCAAATTTAACCGACGGAGCTCCGATTATTTTCTGAATAACCCCACCCTGAAAGATATAAGAACAACAGAGCAGGTATTTTCTTATTGAGCTTCTATTTCTATTATTATCTCATTGAGCTTCTCATGATTACACTTGTATGAATCAATGATTGTTGTTGACTGTCTGATCAACTAATTAACAAGAGGTTTGATCAATTTGGTTGTTAGTAGATATAGGGCACTACTACATATTTTTACTAAAATAGATCATAGATAGGGTAACCCCACAGGTGCCACAACCATCCAAGCAACAATATGGGTCATTCCGCGCGTTCAAAGGAGCCGAAGGTACATTGACACCCTAGGAATAATGCCGTAACTACTTGATTGGTGGCACCGTGTCAACGCTCCAAATAGACCATTGAGAGTTGTAGAAACTAGGGTTGGCGCCGGGAAGTACTAGTTATTACAGTTTATACAACTTTGCTCTCCAACAAGAGAGCAAAGTTGTATTTTGTCGAACGTTGCATTAATATTAGCTTCCAGCAGCAGTCAATTTTATCCAAGATGATAGCATCTTGGATTTAAAAGCCTCGGATTTAATACTCTGTTTGTGTTTAACATGATAGCAAACTTGTTTTTTGTTGGACGTGCCGATATTAAATCCCTTTCTTAAGAAGCTGTCTGTCGAAAATTTACGGTTCATCAGTTGTGAGGGATTTCTAAAGACGGGGAATAGGTCAACATTTATTACTATTAATCTCTCTCGTGTAACACATACAACTTTTAAATTGAGCAAGAAAATGTTTGTTCCTGTATTGTATCTATGAAATCAGTTTCGTGTTTTTGGGATATATAGATAAATTCTTTCAGTTTCCCCTAATGGTATCCACATAGGTTCTGGGCCCTAAAAAAATAATTTTAGATTCTAGCAGCAACGTAACAAAGTTCATTAGAGATTTTATCTCTCTGTTAGATATCAAACAGGCTAATAGCGGTCTATCTGAGTCGAGACAAAAAATCGTAGAAGGCATCTTACATTAGGCAAATTAGTAAGCTAGCTGACGCGCTGTTATAAAATCACTTAAAAAGTGTTGGCTTAAACTTAAAGACGTTCTTTGCCCATGACATAAATGAGTATGAGCATATTGAGCATGTTCTCAAGTTGCGGCGCGGGCCTTCGGTTCACATCGGCAAGGTTGGGCAGTGAATGTGTTAAAAAATACATACTACGTTATTGTTATTTTACCCAACTTTTTATTATTAACTGTTAATAATGTCGAAGGTCGAATCGACTAACTGACTTCGACAACCCTAAAATGACCCATTAATCATTTTAAGCGCTGTTACGGAGCGATTCGTGTTGCACAAATCAAACGATGTCAAAACTGAATTCTATTTGTAGGTTAGTAGTAAGGATTCTCGAGTTATTTAACTTAGATCAAAAAGCGACTTAAAGAAAAACTGTAAAATCAAAGATCAATTAGAAACTTAGGTACCTAAACATAATAAACTATGAATTCCATTATAACGAGAATGGAAACGACACCTGAAACTGCACCAGTAAAAGATGTTATATGTTGCGATGTCTGTGTATTCGCTTTTTCGTTAATTCTTGTACTATAATGGAAAAATATATGAAATAAGTTCGAATCGATAGAAATCAAATCTAAGTTTATCGAACTTAGCTAAGAGTTTTACCAGATCCAACTAAAACTTTTCAAAAACATATGGGTTTAAATCGGTTCATTTGTTGCTTTTTACGAGTTATTTAGCTAACAGATAAATAGTTTTGCGTCAATTCGTAAATAAACAAGCAAACAGCTTCTTGTCCTAAGCACATATTGCGTGTCTGTTTCGGCTGGGATAAAAAAGGTTTCAATGGAAATGCAAACTTTCGTATCGTCGGTATGTTTTGGTAGAGTTGAGTTACTCTGCGTTTAAGGGAAGGATCCGCGGTTTGGATTGCACCAGCCGAGGACAGGAGAAAATTAAAAAAGATACCTGTCTTTAAGCAGAAGACACCTTAAGAGCTACATGTCCAGTTTTAACAAAGATCCATTTAGTTTCTAGTTTTGATAATAGCCCTTGGGAAGTTTGTGCTTAGGTCAAAGAATAACAATTTATGACAGTAGAAAATAAAGGAAGTAATTAGCCTACTCTACGTAACTATATAATTACTCATATTTTTTTGCATGAATAGTTATCAGATCGAATAGTGTAGAGTTAGATCAAAGGCTGAATAACATATGTAATGTATGTATGTTGTTGTATCTAAACTAGTCAAGTTCTAGATAATTTTCTAATCTAACCTGCAAACTTTAGTTCCGTAACCCAGACGTGTGCTAAAATTGTGCGTAGGAGCGCATTATTGCAAACTTTATGGATTTCCGAGCACGATACGTCAAAAATGTAGGGCACTACAATTGTTGTATTAGCCGACATGCGACTCATTGATGTGTAATGTTCTTAATTCGTTAAATGTGAGGGGCGGTTTTTTATTCGACGTTTTATTTGGGACACTTATTTTCAAAATTGAATTTGATATATTAGTTGTTTTGAGTTTTATGACAACTTTGACTGGACAAGAAATAGGTATACTTCACTACATAGTACAAAACAAAGTTCACGCTGTCTGTCTGTCTCTATGTATGCGTATATCTTTAAAACTACGCAACGAATTTAAGAGGAATGTTTATAAAGCGGGCAAAGCAGCGGGGCACATCTAGTAATGTATATATCAGATAGCTTGCATTGCTTCCCTAGCCATGTTGATAGACACGCTAGTTCGCAATGCACCGATGCTGTATAACGTACTCTATGTAAGACACTATGTAGGAAGCTTGTATCTGCTGGTCACGTTTCATGGGTGCTGGACACGTTGTTATACACGTATTAGACACGATGCAATAGGTAAATATTCCTACTGTTCAAACCGACCCGCCAGTGACCAATGCCCCAGGAGAAATAACAACATAGAGTCTAATGATAACATGAAATAAAAAAATAAAAAATCAGCGGTCTTTTTTTACGGGAGCGCTATAAAATTTTTGGGATATTATTTAATTTCTTAGAGATTAATTAGCTTACGCACAAAAATAATACAAACCTTAGCTAGATATTGTTCGTTAAAGGAGTGTGAATTAACTTACTATACTTACCACCTACTGGCCCCGGAGGTGTAATATTTAGATTAAGCATTATTTTTAAGATTTATTGTATCTCATTATAAGTAAATGTTCACTTACTACTTGTTTTATGAGGAATAAACATCTTTAAACCGATTTCAATCACGTCAAATTTGAATTAAAATTCAACAACATTAAAAAGCAACGAAATAACACGTATCGCAACTAGCGCTGATATTTTCATATTTCTTTCCCAGACATTTTCAAGGGTTTTATTAACTAGGTAGTAGCAGGCCGGTAATTCGAAGCCCTGCGTCTGCGCAGGGCAATATCCATAAATCTGTTGCGCATATCTCAGCCGCATTGTCTTAAGTGAAAAATGGAGGACGCGGAAGCGACCAGCAATAGACGGTACCTACCTCAATGGATGCGGTATTCAGTAGGTAGAACAGTTTACTTGTTATTAATTTCTGAAGAACTATAAAATGCCTAAAAATTGTTGCAAGTTTTTATTTTCTTCATATGCGTCTTATTTATTTATTTATTTATTTAACAAAATCCACAGTCCTTATTCTAGATATACTTATAATATGTTTGCTAGAGTAAAAAACAACAACTTGTTCGAATTAAGTATTTGTGTTTTTCACAACAAAATCTATGCAAATTTCAAGTAATTTTTATATTATCTCTAGAATATTCTAGAATAAACAGGTTCCATTTTATAAGCATTCAAACGGATATATCATTTTCTTTAGCCTCAACTTTAGACTCGATTCGACCAATTCATTAATCTCCATCATCAGACACACGATACTTCCTGATTGCTGGTCTGATTCCTCATTCCGCATTTGCTCACAACCATCTGTGAACGATTCCTGGATATAATGAGGAAGGATTGTCTTCCTTGTATCCAATCAGCATATCCATATCTACCGGGTTTGCATATCCGTGGTTGAGCAAAATTTTTCTTTATTGCTGAACATACAAAGTTATATTTTAATTAACGTGTAAAATTGGATAAGTATGTTTACGTAGGTAAATATTTTCATTACGTAAAACCAAGGTAAAACCCCATAATAGAAATAAATATACAATCTGAAATTCACACCAAAGAGTTAGTATTTTATGGATACGCCCTAATTATAAAATTTGCATGTATACCGTAAACAGTTTTGCTAAACAACAGTAAAGTAATGATTGCAGCAAAAGACAATATTACTATGTAATTTTAACATAAGGTGCAAATTTTTAGAGCATCAACTAATTATGTCATTTGCGGACTATTATTCCCTAGTAATGTATTTGTCTGTTAATTTCTTCACTACGCTCATGATTTTATGCTAAAACAGCATGAAACCATATACCATTTAACACAAACATTAATGAGATTTATTTATACTAACTCAATTCAGTTCTGTGAACTCAATATAGGGCTCTTTTGTGTACCAAAGGGGTTTTCTTTTCATTGCTTCACACAGTATTAAATAAATAAAAATAAATAATGCTGGACAATTCACACAGCATTATCTAGCCCCATGGTAAGCAGAGCTTGTGGTATGGGTACTAGATATCTGATATACATAATACAATACATTACATAGATAGATATTTTTTATTATACATAGAAAACGACCAGAACACCCGGAAAAATTATCTGCAGATCGTACACACAATTGTTCCGAGGCGGGAATCGAACCCGCGACCTCCTGCGTCGCAGGCGGACCTTCGCCCACCGCGCCACATCGATCGTCATTATAACTGTTCTCTCGTATTATCTAACTGTTCTCTGTTATGATTGTATTAGTTTATACGAGTAGATATGGAGATTTACAGATCATAGCAGAAGCCAGCGGTCATCTGTATCAGATTAACATTGACGATAGTATTTTCCGATGTGTAAACCTAGTTACCTACTACTCTAATCGAGCAAAAACAAACCAATAGACTAGTATTTATGAGTAGTAGTGTAAATAAAATATTCAAAATTTAATGGGTTTTTCTACTTTGTTTCAGAATCTAAAAGAGTGCAAGAGAAGACGATAGTAGTAAGAAGAATGCCAAATGCATATTTCTACCCATTCAGTTTATGGCCTCTACCCAAATATCAATCAAGAGGCAAGTTTTTAATACCCTAAATAATCTTATATTCATTTATTTTTGCTTACATACATAATGAATGAATGAACATTTTATTGTACCCAAAATAACACCTTATATCTAAATCTTACATAGTAACAGTACAATAGGCGGCCTTATCGCTTAAAGCGATTTCTTCCAGGCAACCAGGGATGGAGAAAAAGATATATTATAAAAAGAGTTGGTAGAACACAAACAAACAGTAATAGAGAATTCATACATACATGCAAGCATTCAAAGGATTTCATGAACGTGTCAATGATAGAATCACAGTTTTTTTAGTATAGTACACCTTTTATGCATATTATCAGACTTGTTTTGAAGATATATTATGGATTATATATGATGAGTATGTATATAGGCTATTTCCACTAAAGCGGAGAAGTCTAGATATCTATGTAAAGTTTTAACCTGATGCGTCGAGTAATTTTGTGCAAGAACTAATAACAAACATCTAAATATACAGGCAAACTTTCGCAATAATAACAAAGTGTTGCAAATTTTAAAAAGCGTGATATTCGCCCAACAGTGGGACATTACAGGCGAAATGTTATTGTGATACTTATGGGTTAACTATCTGCGCCCGCGGTTTCACCCGCGTGGTGATAGATATTTTGGATAATATAATGTATAATTATATCTTCATGAATTGTAGCCTATGTGTTATTCTGATATGTAAGCTATATTATTGTGAAGTTTCATCAAAACCCATTCAGTATTTTTTCCGTGAAAGAGTAACAAACATACTTGCATACATCCTCACAAACTTTTGCGTTTATAATATTAGTAGGATAGGATTTACTTCCATGTTGTATTGTTGTTATTTTGATACTTATTGTTTAATTTCCTTTCATGTTGTAGATAACGAAGGTGGTCAAACTCTACCCTACAAAAGTCTTCAAAATCAGAGGAGGTGGAATGAAAGATGATTCTCGCAGTGAAGTGTTTTTATTTTTATTTTGTTGTTTTCCGGTATTAATAAATATTGTATCTACTGTTTATTGAAATCGGTTATTGTTAATTTTATAATTGTGAAACGGTTTGCGGTAGTAAATTATTATAAATATAAATTTTATTTTGATCCACCATATTAAATTGTTCTCTTTTTTATCTCCGTAAGAACCATCCTCGTACTTCAAGGAATATTTTAAAAAGAATTAGTGAAATCGGTTCAGCTGCGCTCGAGATTTGCGCTTAGCAACGCATTCAGCGATTCATTTTTATATTAAGTATAGATTAGTGAATGCACACAGTATTCGATTTAAGATTTTTTGTTTGAAATGTCAAACAAAAAATCTTAAATCGAATACTGTGCCATTCCGTGCCATACCCGTCTAACCTATATGATACCTCTAATGGCGTTGGCACTTAGGAGTTAGAAACAAATCCACTTTGTCCCCTAAACTTATATTATCTCAACAGTATTTATTAAATGCGCCTAATCGGAAGCCTAAGCATCGAGTCAATATAATTTGGAAAAGCGCCATCTGTTTAATATCGTGTGAAATACACAGTGAAAGTTTTCAGAACATTCGAAGTTCTCGCTTCATAGCATTGTTCGTAGCACCGTAGCAGCCTACGCTCCTTTCGTAGCAAAGTGCTACGGCGTGCCGTAGCACTTTGCTACGCCAGGGCGTATTTCCAAGTTTTCAGTTTGGTATTGATTACGCATGCGCTATTCATTCGAGTTATCTCTCAAACATGGGTCGGTTTTAATAAAAATATTGTTGTGTTAAATTGTCTTCCAAAATGAAGTTGGGTGTTTTGATTTTGTTTTTCGCCTATGCCGGAAATTGCTTAGGTAAGTTTTGTGTTTAATTTATCATTCAGTAAACTAGGATAGGCAATGTTTATTTATGGAGACTCTATAGTTTTTGAGTTTACGCAGTGACGGTTTATTAATTGTGTTCCTTTTATGTGTCTGCTTTAACTATCAATAGGTCAAAGGTCGTTTGTTTAACATTTATAAAATAGAAAGGAAAAAAAACTGAGTAAGCTTCTATTTGAAACATTTTCAGGAGTAAAACTTCTCGAAGCAAATCCAGACGTAAAGCGACTCTATGACGATCTCCTTAGCAACTACAATCGCTTGATCCGGCCCGTGACCAACGTGACAGACATCCTGACTGTCAGACTTGGCTTGAAGCTGTCGCAGCTCATGGAAGTCAACCTGAAGAATCAGGTCATGACTACCAACTTGTGGGTTGAGCAGGTTAGTAAGAATATCTTCATTTTATTTGAAGACCATTTAGGGTTGCGTTGTTTCTGCGATAAAAATAGTAAGTAAATCATTTATTGGACACATAAAACACACACATACAATTAATCAGCTTAAGCACAAAAGTACAAAATTAAAACAAAACATGATTATCAAAAGTAATTACTAAGAAATGCGTGTGTGGAGCAGTGCCAAAAAGGTAATAGCTCAGTGATAATATTGCTCTATGAGCAAACACTGATTTTCAGCTTCAAGGTGGCGAGACAAGGCATTCTTATAGCATATACAAATTAACGTATGTATGTAATCTAAGTAAAAAATGATCTATTTTTTTTAGGTAAACGTTTTTATATAATTTATGTCCTGTCCTGGATTCATCCCAGGATCTGATTTATGGGTAAAAAGAAGCTCATTATGTTATCCAGGTCTAGAGAAAAAAAAAACGTAGACTTAGGTGAATATCGCCAGTGTCGGAAACCTAGTTCGCTTGGCGCCATTCGTTGAGCTGACTGATTATGTCTAATCTGCTGACTGACATAGATAACTGATATTATGTACATAATACAATACATTACATAGATGGATATTTTTTATTATACATAGAAAACGACCAGAACACCCGAAACAAAAATCTGCTTCGCCCACCGCGCCACAGAGATCGCCACAGAGGTCGTCGATAAACTCGTCTAAACTCGATATTCCAAAATCTAACATTATGATCGATATTGTTTCCAGAAATGGTTCGACTACAAGCTGCAATGGAACCCTGACGACTACGGCGGCGTAGAGATGCTGTACGTCCCATCCGAACACATCTGGCTGCCGGATATAGTGCTGTACAACAACTGGGACGGGAACTATGAGGTGAGTTAGAGCTACGTCATCAGCATACATAGATACATCCATCGCTAAACATGTATCCACCAAATAGGATGGTGTTGCCATAATAACCGCCACAATAACTGGGACGGTAAATATATTTAGATATTAAAATAATATTTATTTATTGTTACAATGTTGTTACAATTTAACGTTTAATAGCGTCCTAAAGCCCAAATCATATTTATTTAGACACTAGGATTCACTTAATACCTAATACTTTTACTTTATTTTAGCTTGATAACATATTCAATTAAATTTAACTGACGGTGAATGTGGTTTACATTCACTGTCAATTAAATTTGTAGGAAAACAAAATTTCTAGTAATTTCGCGCTATGTCAAACTTTTTTGTGTTCTTGCTTAACTCAAAGTACCCACGCATTCTACCACGGAGGAAGAGTCACCATAAAAACATCAACAATCTCCAAGAAGGCGCATATAGTTCCATTTTCAAAAATGAATTCAAATAAAATGTATATCCTTTGTAAATGGAATACCAAAAAGTCGAGTCTTTATGTAAGAGGCCGAATGTACTTAGTGATGATTCCAGAGAAAAATTAAAAAGAAAAAATCATTTAATCTCTCAGCAAGAGAAATTTAAATTAATTTATCTATTTCTATTATATTCCAGGTAACTCTAATGACAAAAGCGACCCTCAAATACACGGGCGAGGTGAACTGGAAGCCACCAGCAATCTACAAGTCATCGTGCGAAATTAACGTCGAATACTTCCCGTTTGACGAGCAAACTTGCTTCATGAAGTTTGGCTCTTGGACTTATAATGGCGCTCAAGTAAGGAGATTTAAATTAAACTATCTAATGTTCGATCTCACTAATGAAATAGCATGGAAATTTATATTCATTTAAGTGTTCGCATACATGCTATTGGCATGATATGCTTATCTAAGAGGGTTCTAGCGGGCCTATCATTGTTGCAAGGAAAATAGTGTAATTTTCTCACTTTAATTATATAATAAGAACCCTTTTCTTTTTCAACTGCAATTACGTAAACGCTTGCAATACATTCTGACGAGAAAATGTTGCTTTTCCTGTGCTTTTTATTAAAAAATTGGTTTGTTTTTCGTAAAGCCGTAAATTCAAATGTTTTACGGTTTACTTATAATATTTTCTGCTTTAGGTCATCATCAGCCCGTATACGTCCACTGCACATAATCTACCCTTTAAAAGACATCATGAATAGCAGTACTAAGCCGCCTCAACCAATGTAATGGAACTAACATTGCTGTAATGGTTAAATTTCATTGCAGGTGGATCTAAAACACATGGACCAGTCGCCAGGCAGTAGCTTGGTTCACGTCGGCATAGATCTGAGTGAATTCTACCTCTCAGTGGAATGGGATATCCTCGAGGTGCCTGCTACAAGGAACGAGGAGTACTACCCTTGCTGCCCTGAGCCTTTCTCTGGTAAATTGAAAGAAAGATAAAACATTTATTGCTTTACAAGTACGTAGTTCATCAACATCTATTATAACCTAAACTGGTCTACCGCTGATAAGTTTGTTTTTGGCTTTGATCATAATATGGGTAACCATTGTTAAGAAAATATTTGGTTACATAATTCGTTCTTACATGATGATTATTAGGATATTATTCGCTATCTAAAAATGGCTTAAAAGAAATAAGGGATTAAAAACATCCATTTGTGATTTTTCACTTTGGAAATAAAGATTCTAATAAATAAGACTATGAATAGTGGTTTGCAGTGTGTAATGCTTGTTTTTACTACACGATAATCTTATTAATAATTTTAAAAAAGACGACAAAATGTAGTAACAAAACCACTTAAAAAAATGGCCGAATAAATGTTTGCAAATACATATCTCGTGCGCGACCTGTTACTGTAAATTTTTTTTGACTTGTGCGAGCGAGGCTCGGGAAGAAGTTTAGTTTTAGCATAGGTTTAGCTGTTTCATTATTTTTATGCTTACTAGTCGTTGTCATCTTGTCTCATCAAAGAGCTTGTTTCAGACATAACCTTCAAGCTGACGATGCGGCGCAAGACTCTCTTCTACACGGTGAATCTCATCATTCCGTGCGTTGGGCTCACGTTCCTCACTGTACTGGTCTTCTATCTGCCTTCAGATTCTGGCGAGAAGGTAAAACTACTCGTACTCATCTAAGACTTTGATTTTGACTTTTTGAGACTTCGAACACCATCCGATTCTCTGAATATTAACGAATATTTGCAGAAATTTCAATGAGCTAGCCAAATGTGTGGTTTTTTTTGTCAGAACATTTGAACAGATAGACAAACACATAGACAGACTTTTGAAATTTATAATATTATAGTGTGGCGCTCATTGGGGGAGGCCTATGTCCAGCAGTGAACTAATTAAGGCTGATGATGATGATGATAGTGTGGATGATTCAAATATCATTTTAAAAGCTAAATATTGATATAGATAGCTTATGTGTCCCCTACCTTTAACCACTATATTATTTAATTTTTACGTTTGAATCATTATTATAGTTAGTTTTATAAAGAGTTATTAGTTGGTATTTCCATAATATTTAAAACGAGTATTCTAACTAATGTGATTATGACTGTGCAATCTTTATTATTGAATAAATATTTTGTACTTTGTATTTAAAACTAATTAATCACCTTTGTCCTTAGATCTCACTCTGCATTTCGATCCTTGTATCACTGACTGTGTTCTTCCTCGGTCTGGCTGAGATCATCCCGCCCACGTCTCTGGCCATCCCACTGCTGGGCAAATATCTCCTGTTTACCATGATACTCGTCTCGCTCAGTGTACTCGTCACTGTTTGCATCGTGAACGTGCATTTTAGGTAAGTTACCGTTAACATCATTACTCGTCTGGTTTTGCTTTGTTTTACTAATTTATAAACCGCATCATGCCGCAGTCCAATTCTTTAGGTTAGTTTTAGATATAGGTATAGAGTATTTCGTTCCAGTGTGTTTGTTAAAATACGGGACTGACATTAGTCATTATAATGACTCGAAGTCTCTTGTATATAATTCAGATAAAAAAAACAGCGGCGGCACAAGCTGTGTGCGAAATCTTCCTCATAATGTAATGTGGTAAAGGAAACCGAACAATCGTTTATTAAAACAGAGTAATTGGTAGTCACCGCCTAATAAAGCCTTACGTTAAAGGCTGCAAAACCCACACAACCACAGAAACCGCCCAACATTCAAGTTACCGTAAAACCAGCTCGACTTCAGAAGATGTTGAAGTACAATACAATTGGTACAAAAATACTTTATTGTAAAACAGATAACGATCACTACGAAAAATACATTACATGCGACTTTTTGTTTACTTCGTATTAATCGGCGGTGTCACTTCCCTTAAAGAGCTGTTTCATTACCATGGGCCTAGATAATGCTGTGTGAATTGACCAGCATTATTTATTTATTTATTATGATCCTCAGATCTCCTAAAAGTATTCTTTACTCGTATAGTATACTAACAATCCACTCCGTATCTATGAGGGATAGGGAATGTTTGATTTTTTGTTTGTTTGTTTGTAATGAATAGGCTCCGAAACTACTGGACCGATTTGAAAACTTCTTTCACCGTTGGGAATGTTCACCGGGAATAGTGTAGCTATCCCCGGTGTGAACATAGGCTATATTATATTTTCAAAAATGTTAGGGATCCATACTAAAACCGTGCGAAGCCGGGAAGGTCCGCTAGTCTTATATTTTGTTAGTTGCTAAAACTCCCACTAAAACAAATAATATTCGCCCAATTCTGTTCACTCATCCACTGTCAAAGATGGAATAAGATTATTTTGTCCTATATCATGCACTTTTACTCCAAAATTTTCGTTTCCAAAACGAATAGCTTTCGCGTACAAAAAGCTGCACCTATCTGGAAGCCAGTGACCTGTATAATGGCGGGCTAAATAAAGGCATGCCATAAATCACCCGTGTTCATTGTAACGTTGTCACTTCGATAACGGGACAATAGTGCGTGATATATGAACAACACTCTAAACTGGGCGCGAATATTGAATGCATGTATCTACATTTATTGGAAAGTGTTTGAGATTCAATACTTAAAGATTTAAAACGAAAGTGCCTGTGTCTTTTAAGAATAAATATCTTTAAACCTAAACCTAAAACTATAGCCACAGAAGAAGGCTTACACACGAGGTGTAACCAAAAAAATTCGACACATTCACAGATGGCTTCGCGGCAATTATGCGTAAGCGAGTGGCATCTCTGATGAGTAGAGTGACAGGTAGTCCAATACGAAACCACTGGGTGAAATTACTTATACTCTAGATTTAGTTATTTTGGTTTTATTTTCTTCGTTGTAATTGTATTTTCCTTTTTGTAATTTTGGGTATGTGTTTTTATGGACCTTTGTTGTCTGTTAATAAAGAATTTGAATTGAATTGAATTGAATTAGTTTCAATCATTCTCAATTTCTATTTCGCAGATTTTTGTACAAACGAAGCTAAAAATTATCTCACCTAAAAAAACATCTTAACGGCTACTTTGGCACATAGAGACACTTCTCTTTTAGTTGGGGGTTAAATACAGGCCCGTAATCTTGTGTATTAAGTGGGTAGAAAAGTATTTTGTAATATTTTTTTAAATAATGATGGACAATTCACACAGCGTTATCTAGCCCCATGGTAAGCAGAGCTTGTGTAATGGGTACTAGGCGGGAATCGAACCCGCAACCTCCTGCATCGCAGGCGGACCTTCGCCCACCGCGCCACATCGGTCGTCATAATGCAGAGCTTACGTTTATTCCCTCACAAACAAAAACTACTAAAAAGCACATTCTTTTAACAGCACCATTAACCATTCACACAAAACGTCCTGTAACATAAATAACTCGTACGAAACATTCGAGTGATAATTAACGCATAATGACACCGTGATGTCGCGAACGCGTTAACGTGAATCACGTGACTGTTCGCTGTAATTGGTATTACAATCTCTGTTGATAATGTGCGTTTGAATTGTGGAGTGACAATTATGAAAGCTGGATCACACCATGGTGTAGTAATGAATACGCCACCGCCTATACCTATAATAGAAAAAAAAATGAATAAAGAAAATACATTTACTTGACACCATACATAATACATAACAGGACACATTACATAATAAGAAAGTATACCTACAAACAAGAAAAAAATAATAGCTACGTGTACATCCAAAGGTTGAATCACTCTTAGCGATAAGCCACCCATTGTGCAATGTGCATCTGTATCTTTGTTTGTTTGTTCTTTACAGTTTTTTCTCTGTCTTGATGTACAATAAAGCAAAGTATTTGTATTATATTGTATTGTTTATTAATAAAATATCTATTCCTGTATTGATCATCGTGAATTTACTTTAGTTTGTAACTAAACCAATCTAAACACAGAGTTGTTAAAGCAGTGGAATAGCATTGTAGAAGTCATATTTAAAATTTTTGACTACCGATGTGGCGCGGCAAAGGTCCACCTGCGACGCAGGAGGTTGCGGGTTCGATTCCCGCCTTGAGACATATTATTATATTTGTACGATCTGCAGATATTTGTTCCGGATATTCTGTGTATTCCAATGTATAATAAAAATATGTATCTATATAATGTATTGTATTAAGTATATCAATTATTTAGTACTCAAGCTCTGCTTAGATACTAGCTGGGGCTAGATGATGCTGTGTGGATTATCCAATACAACTACACCAGTAAAGTGTCCAATGTAACAATGATGTTGATAAAATAAATCATCATCAGCCTATAGCAGTCCACTGCTGGACCTAGGCCTCCCCCAATGAGCGCCATAGCGCCCTGTCTTCAGCTTTCCGCATCCAGCAAATAAATAAATCCATAAAATAAATAAATACAATTAAATCATGCTGGACAATTCACACAACACTATCTAGTAAGCAGCCTGTAATGGGTATACCTACTAGATAACTGGTATTATAAAATATATCAGTATCTAGTAACAAATAAAAAAACAGATAATAAAATAAATACTGCGTAATGCATAATACGATACATTACGCAGTTTTTTTTGCCTCTGCGTCACAAAGATCGTCTGTAAATGATGTAGATGATTTATTAACGTGCATTGTATATTCCATAACCCAGGTCCCCGTCAACTCACACGATGTCACCGTGGATGCGGAAACTCTTTCTGCAGCTGATGCCCAAGGTCCTGATGATGCGCCGCACCAAGTACTCCCTGCCTGACTACGATGACACCTTCGTCTCCAACGGATACACCAACGAGTTGGAGCTGAGGTACGAGTAAGTTTCCCTTCATCATGGTTTATTCATTATTGATTTTAGATTTGGTAAGTTCCAAGGTCCAATTTCACCTTTCAGTTATAACTGAAAGGTGGAATTGTGTACCGGAAGGTGAATTTCACCTTTTGGTTATAACTGTTCGCAATTATACAACTTATAAGTTAAGTTATTTATTATTAAGAATTTTGTTAGGTATAAGAAGTATTTGCGCGTAAAGACGTTACAGTTGCAATTGAACGCGTTCAATATAAGGTTAACTCAGTTTAGCGCTTTAAACGAGTTCAGCACATTTTTAAACCCCCTTTCTTTTTTCGAAGACGTTTAAAAAAGGTTCATACGGAGAAATCTGTTATACTTATATCGTTTTTCAATTAAATTTTTGATCTTTAATCCCATTAAACAAGAACCGTTATTTACAAACGTAGATTGGTAACGAAAAACAATGAACCACATAAATAAGGCGTTTCCACGCGGCATCCTAATTGTTCTGCCCAACCGCATACATTGGCATAACAGGCTATGATGCAGAGACAAATTAATTGCCGATCCGGTATTATCGAGATTCCGCCGGTTTTAACCGCTTTGAAGCGGTTTTCGCACGTTTTAACCGCCTCCAGTAATCTAGGGACTAGTTATAGATTGAGAGCTAATGTCATGAAAATAAATATAAATAAATATTCTAAGGAGACTGTTCGAAAGACAGATGATAACTAGAGAAAGCTAAGCAAGGGAAATGTTTTTTAATTCTTAGTGTTATGAATAAAAAAAATGAATTTCTGCTTTATCTCACTGGATATAAAGAGAAGAAGAAATCTAATCTTCTGGAAAGAAGATGACATTCCTCATTTAATTATAGCAACAGAAACTCATTATTTAACTTAAAAACTAGCTCCCAAACTATACATCCAATAAATTGTCTGCTGAATAGAAATGATTTTGCGAGGTCATAATTTGTGTTGTTTTGTTTGAAATGAATTGCACGTCATCAGGGTAATAATCTATGCGGATTTGCATTTTAGCTGATGCCGCTAAATGATTTTATATTTGCACATTACTCCGCTGTTAAGCCAAATTAGTTAATTTGGTGAAGCTGTAAGTTTTTATTATATGTTACTTACTTGTTACTTGTTTCTGGACTGGTTTCCGCAACTTGGTCTTAGATTTATAAAATACCAAATATAAAAATTATAGCAAATTTTTTTTTCAAAATCGAGTATTTACTTTACATGGTTCTAAAAAAAATATTACGCATATTATTTTTTTCGGCAACCTATCTTAAAAACATCTGGCATTCATGAAGAATACACCCTGTCAATTTAATTTGGCTAGTGCGAACATTACTACACACACATACATAGAAAAATGTAATTAAAATAGTGTAAGTGCCAAAAATCCGTGATTTGTTAAAAAAAACTACTGATGGTCCAGTAGTTTTTTTTTAACAAATCACGGATTTTTTGCACTTACACTATTTTAATTACATTATAATTACAGTCAAGGCAATCATAGCTAAATAAAAGCATTATGTCTTACACCGCTGTGATTGGCTGATAAGGTAGTATGCCATTTTTTATTCTGAATTTGAATTTTGGAATGAAGTCTATTTTATTTTGCACTGCTGTGATTGGCTGTATAGGTAGTATTTTTAAATTTGAATTTTTCGAACGAAGTTTGCGTAATTGTTGATATTTGATACTTTCCTTGTGATTTGGATTGACAATCAACAGCAGTTAGTGATGTTCTAACTCGTAGATAATCAGTTAATTTTATTTATGTAAATACCCAACAATCTTAAAAAAAAAAAAAAATTAGTATCCAAGAATGATGTAATGATTCTATTGATACTAACACATCAAAGACTGTTCAGGCATTTAAAAGGTACGATGGAATATATAAACTGATATACCTACATGAATCCTGAAAACACTATACTACGTTTTCGGTCTGTAAAAAAATGCTGCTCTTACTAGAATATCATCATCATCATCATCATCAGCCTATAGCAGTCCACTGCTGGACATAGGCTTCCCCTAATGAGCGCCATAGCACCCTGTCTTCAGCTTGCCGACTAGTTCTGCTTGTCTCGCGAAGAACCGACAACCGGTGGGGTAAACGTGTTCTAGAGTGTAGACCGCGACTCGGCAAACGTAGTGTAGGAAGTCCTCCGGCCAGGTGGGATGACGACCTGCGTAGGACTGCAGGCAAATGCTGGATACTAGAATATAAATCCTAAAAAATAATAACTTGTTCTTTAATAAGAGAATCAATTATATATTTTTGTAACAAATTGATTTCTTTTCTAATTCCGCTTTGTGGTGAAACCCAACAACACACTTCCGTTATTACAACGGCAACATATGTCGCCACTTCCGGGGCTTTAATAATAATAGACAATTATTTTGTTGACGTTACATTAAGCTCTTGAGGCTTGTGTTATTGTAATAAGGGAGGATCACCATTGATTTAGATAATTACTTGTAAATAGAAGTGCAAGGAGAACGCGTACCTACAGTTATTTTAATGTCTTATATGTATCAAACATTAACTCTTGGTCTCGCTTCTTTTGCAGATCGTTTATCTTAAAAAATATAATAATTTCTGTCGGGTAATAAAGTCATGTTTACCTCGTCTTCCCTATATACTTTGTTTTTATCGTTGTATAAAACGACTAACAAGAATCTTCGTTGCTTCGAACACCTACGCTGTAGCACGTAGACGCTAGACAAGTTATCTACGACTTAAACCTTAGCTTACTCTAAATTTATTTATCAGCAACATTTGACGCTATTTTTTATTTCTTCTGAACCTTATTCGCATAAAAACCAAAACAGCTTTGACCACAAGAATCTGACACGCTTATGACGCCTACGCCGCCGTAGCTCGTAGATAGTGTACGATTATGTTTGAGTACACTTATTCAAGTCACTTCGACTTGAATAAGTGTGCTCTAAGTTATGTTTGAAGGAAATTATTGCAGCCGATCTGAGTCCAGAGTCCGTCCAGTGGAGTCCGATAGTAGAGAGACGTGATCGTCAAGTCACATTGTTCTATAGGATTTGGTATAGCGCCAAATCCGACTGGGAACTACGCAATTTCCATGCAAAAACCGATGTTATTTCTATAATATCTGCACCGAACTGGTGAATCAGATTTTATAATTAGGTAAACGACTCTTCAAAATGTTCGTCGATAGTAATCAATATTTTTTTTATACAGAAAATGCATATATACATTTTCTAGGAGTTTTGAAATTCTAAGCCTTTGATAAATTGATTTTCCCTGCGCTGTTATGAAGTAAACAGGTGTCTTAACGTTTGTCGTGCTATTATCACTAAGCTTCCGGCTTTCGTAAGCTTTTGTTATTAATTGTGTGCTTTCTATACTGCTGATAGGTTGGTTCGTAGTTGACGTTTGTAAGGCTTAAAGTTAAAATCAGGTTACCTTTTTGAAACGGTTGGTTTAATAAGATGTTGTAATTTATTTTATAATATAATAAATAATGCTGGACAACCCACACAGTATCATATAGCCCCAAGCTAAGCAGAGCTTGTGTTAAGGGTACTATTTAAAAAAATCATATGGGTACTAGATGACTAATATACATAATACAATACAGATAGTCCATTTTTATTATACATGGAAATCAACCAGAACACCCAGAACAAATATCTGCAGATCGTACACACAATTGTCCCGAGGCTCGAATCAAACCCATAACCTCCTGCGTCGCAGGCGGACCTTCGCCCACGGTGCCACAGAGGTCGTCGGATGATAGACAATGCTATTTGAAAACGTCTAGCAATAGTAGTATTTACTTCTTTTACTATGTATTGTACTATAATCACTTAATCAATTATATTTTGTTCCTACAGCAGGGATAGCCTTACCGATGCTTTCGGCGACTCCAAGTGCGAGAACGGCGACTACCGCAAGTCTCCAGGACTGGAAGATGACATCCTCAGCGCCAGCGCTCATCAGAGACCCTCTGGTAATACTTTCTACTACACACTTGCCGATAATAAAGTAAATGGATGGTATTTTCATTCACCGTTAGTAGGTATCTGTAAGTTCACGTTGTACCGTGAAACAAGTGCTTATTATTTAAATGACCAATAATACAAAGTGCTCAATTACAAATCACTGAAATAAATTCATCCTCGTGCAGTCCCCTTTTTACCTAATATTCTATAAGTTCAACCTATCATCAACTACGTATTTGATGTATACATCTAACTTTAAAGCTATTTTTATTGTAATTATTACTGGATTTAATAATATTGCAGAACACATAAACGCACAAAATATAAAAATGGTGATCGCCAATCGAATCACATCATGCAGCGATCAAAAATTATATTTTTTTCTCACAGTAACGGAATCCGAAAACATGCTGCCTCGGCACCTATCTCCGGAAGTGGCAGCTGCTTTGCAGAGCGTGAGGTTCATCGCACAACATATCAAGGATGCTGATAAAGACAACGAGGTAAGTTTTTATTATAATTACGAGTATGTCATCATCATCAGTCTTTGTTAGTCCACTGCGGGACATAGGGCCTCCCCCAATGTGCGCCATAGCGCCCTGATTTCAGCTTGATGCAACCTGGATCTACCTGCAGTCTTCCGCAGGTCGTCATCTCACCTGGTCGGAGGGCGTCCTACACTACGTTTACCGTTTTTATAATTATGTGTTTTACTATAATTTCGGGGCGTAAAGTGAGCAGCGTGGTCGAGGGCAAACGTAGGGTTCAGTCCCAACATATACTAGAATTATTATCAGCCATTCGGAGCAGTGTCAAGGAGGCACAGCCAGTTATTATTACCACCTTTTTGAGTCACCCAATACCTTCAATACAATACAATACAATACAATAATTCTTTATTGCACACCATAAAAACAGATACACTGGACAGGAAAAAGACAAAAAAGAATGTGTTGTACAATGGGCGGCCTTATCGCTTAAAGCGATCTCTGCCAGGCAACCTTTGGATGGACATGAAGAGTTAGAACAAGTATAGACGGTGGCGTGTTATATAGAATAATATTTTATTGGGACATACTAACAAATACATATTGATAGCTATAAGTATAAATACAAACATAAATATATAATATAAATATAAAATACACATATAAATATATAAAATAGGTATGATGTATATAAATTAACAGTTTGATGCTGAGTTAAGGAAATGTTCATAGACCATATGTTTGAATATAGGGAGAGACTTAGCTTGTCGAATCGAAATGGGTAGGGCATTCCACAGTTTTATGGCATGTACGGTAAAGGATGAGCTATAGGAATGGAAGGGGCGGGGAGTTTTTAGTTGAAGAGTGTTTGTTGAGCGGAGGGAGCGGCTATGGGTTTGGTGGATGTATTCAAAACGTTCCTTGAGGTAACTAGGTGTATTTGGGACGAAGAGGATAGAATATAGGAGGGACAGGTAGTGTGCATCCCGGCGAAGGCGGATGGGCAACCATTTTAGCTTTTTGCGGTACTCTGTGATGTGGTCATACTTTCGTAGACCGAAAATGAAGCGTAAGCTAAGATTCTGAAGCCGCTCAAGCTTATCAAGCTGTACTTGGGTTAAATCAGGATAGCTGGCGTCGGCGTAGTCTAGGATGGGAAGTAAGAGTGACTGGGCGAGCGCAATTTTGGTGGACGTCGGTAAAAGGTTTCGTAACCGTTTAAGCGAAGCCGCCGATGCGAAGATCTTTCGACTTACTTCTGCCAATTGGGGTCCCCAGGACAGTTGATTATCCATGATAATACCAAGATTTTTGACAGTCTTGCTGATCTCAATTTGGACATTATCAAAGAGAACTAGGGGAAGGTGAGCCCAGTCAATCCTGGAAACCATTCGCGAGCTACCAATTATGGTTACTTGCGTTTTCGTAGGGTTCACTCTCAATCCATGCGCGTTACTCCAAGCAAGAATACCGTTCAAATCGTTATTGACCCTGTGGATGGCTTCACTTAGTCTTTCTACTGGAGCCTGACTGTATATTTGTAAATCATCTGCATAAAGGTGGTAGGAAGAAGAGATTTGTTTGGAGATAGAATTAATGAAGATAGCGAAAAGAAGAGGAGATAAAACGCCGCCCTGTGGTACACCGGCACTCAGTTGACACCAGGAGGAAATTTTGTCATCAAAGCTTATGCGTTGCCGGCGACCGAACAGGTAACTACGAAGCCAGTAAATAACATTTTGGGAAACGTTAAGAGAGCAAAGGATACCTAGAAGAATGTCAAAATCGACGTTGTTGAAGGCGCTACTAAAATCTAGAAGGGCTAGGACAGTTGCTGATCCGTTCCAGATACCATCTCGGATGTCGTCAGTAATCTTTACGAGAGCTGATGTGGTACTATGGCCTGGACGGAAACCAGACTGGAAAGGGTTAAGAAGGTTATTGGTATTAAGGAAAAGGCTGAGTTGTTGGTGGACAAGTCGTTCAAGGACTTTGGATAAGAAAGGCAAGATAGAAATGGGACGAAAGTCGGAGAAGGAAGAGGGTTTAGATTTCTTCATGTTATTGATTCTGTTTAACACTTTTTATACTCGTGTCGAAATAAATATTACCCTATCCTATTCCCCCACAGTTCTCCTAGGTGAGATATAACAACGTTGGTCGTTACGAGATATTTACCATAATTTGAACGAGATATTTACAGACTAAAGTCTGTATAGTCTTTAGATTATCTTCAGATCGATCGATAGATGAATAAATTTATCTATAAATAATAATTTATTATCAATTTAACTATATTTATCCCCAAGCTAAGCAGAGCTTGGGGCTAGATGATTTTGTGGGGATTGTAGAGTCATTTTTATTTATTATTGTTAATTCTATGATTGTTCAATAAATTTAGATCGTGTTGTTCAATTGTGTGTTTTATACAATAGACATTTGAAACCAATTTGAATACCTATAACTTTTTCCTGAAAACATGTAAATTCGGCTATTCACAAAACCCTTTAATTTTACACATGAATTTACGCCGTTTACGAGTGTATTCAGATCGCTTTGTTACGCGTACATAATAAAAACAAAACCTATCCCAAACAGGAATAACGGACGAAAAAAAAAACACAAATATTCGGTAAATATTCATGCCGGAATCGAGCGCTCTTAATTATCATCCGATAATAATAAAGGGAGGGAAACTTGTGTATTCAGTGACTTTAATATTCATGCGTCCACGGTAATGGTCGCGCGAAAGTAATGGAGAGGGAATGACGGTGCTTTTGGTACGTTTCATGGGAAATTTTCCGTTATTTTTATTAGCCTTAGTTAATATTAACGTTTGAGATACTGCTACGTTTAATGTTCCTGGGAGTATGGACAACACTATGTTTTGCTGATGATTTTAGGGATGGGCCGGATAATAAAGTCGAAAAAACATACCTACGTGCCTACCAATTAATAAATAATAAATAAATATTGCTGGACAATTCACACAGCATTATCTAGCCCCATGGCAAGCAGAGCTTGTGTTATGGGTACTAGATAACTGATATACATAATACAATACATTATATAGATAGATATTTTTTATTATACATAGAAAACGGCCAGAACACCCGGAACAAATATCTGCAGATCGTACACACAATTGTTCCGAGGCGGGAATCGAACCCGGAACCGTGTGCGTCGCAGGCGGACCTTCACCCACCGCGCCACATCGGTCGTCTTCTTTGATTTTGATTTACTTTGAATACTTTGAATTGATTTTGATTTACTGAGTAATCGCCCGCAGGACGCTTACGGCATCCAATAACCTGGCAAATTGCAATTTACAGAAACTGTCAGATATTGGACTAAAATTCCATAACCCATTCTTAGTTCCACATTTATCTACCATTTCGTTACACCTCGTGCTGTGAAGTAACATTATCTATTCATCCATATGGATACGTAGTAATCCATATATCCATACTGTTGTATTCCTAGGTAAGGTACTCCATGTACGAAAATATCTATTCTAGGTTATCTGATAGATATCGCTCTTGAGCAATAAGTCACCAAAAGTCACAGACTTGAAGTTTGAAATGGTTTCTGCGTGTGTATTCAAATCTATACTAATATTGTTTGATTTTTTTTAATGAATAGGCTCCGAAACTACTGGACCGATTTGAAAAATTCTTTCACCGTTAGGAAGCTACACTATTCCCGGTGAACAAAGGCTATGTTATATTTTCAAAAAAGTTAGGTATCCGTACTAAAACAGTGCGAAGCCGGGAACGTCCGCTAGTCTGCAATAAAACTCTTAAGAGGTTCTTAGAATAGAATAGCAAGATAACGTGAAAAGTATTTCCTCCATATCCTTTCCACCGGTACGTGATATAACAAAGCATCAGATTCCACAATCTCGGCGATCGCTATTTAAACACTTACCCCATTCTCGATAAATTCCCTCTAACTACTCTGTTTCTCGCTCCGATGTTTACGATTGCAGCCTTGCACACGCGAGATTGCCATGAAACAAGCACTAAAGGTAAATTCAATCCTACAGAATACAGGGACGCAGTAAGTGTTGATGTAAAGGGGCAATTTCGTTAAAATGCCAAATTTTAAATAGGAATAACGTTGGTTATGAATGTAAGCGTCCTCGTGTGAAAAAAAAAAAGAAAATAGTAGAAACTCGTTTTTTTTATTAAGATAGTAGTTAAGACTGATTTAGATTGTAGTTAAGAACTTTTGCGCACATTTGCTATGAATCTTTGCTATAACAAACTTTGAAACATTTGTAGTTTTGGAGTCTATCGACATAATGTTGATTTTAGTAATAATAAACTCAAAATTTACTGAGATCTAAACAAAACTGATGTCATTACATCGACTTAGTATTGCTGGGACCTAGAAATTTTATTTTTATCAACTGTCTGTCCTGTGGTTGAACAAAAAACTAAGCTTAATCTATTGACGGATACCGGCGTTAGATTTGATAAAAATCATTTACATCAGCCTTAACATCTTCTACGACAAAAAACATCGGCGTAGAAGATCACGACTTTATTCACATTATGTGTTTTGCTCATGCCCAAAGCATTTTATGCCTCACTACACCCCTGTTTTGAAACACACGAACCGGCATCTACAAAGAAATCGCTTTTGCTTTCAAACATACTTTGGTAGACTTTATTTGTGCAGTACAGCGAACGGACAACCGGAGCTTAAATGTATCAAAAGGGAATTGGCTACATCCACTAATGTACGTTCATTATATTGTAGCTTTGAGTTAGAAATTCTAAGTTACCTTAGTTAGTTAGGTTTAGGCTAGTGTAGGTAAAATTAAAAATTAAAATTGGATAGGTCCAGAAAAAGGTCTTTACTGTCTGGTCTGAAACGTAAAAATAAATTCCTTCTATTGTTAAAAAATATCATTGCCAATTTATAAGTAAGTATGAAGTTATGCGAATCTGTCGACTCGAAAAATATTGCGACGCGCGGTAGTCTAGATTTTTATCAATAGCTGACATAGTATGTAACGAAGATTATTCTAGATGGTTATTCCATAAAACGGGATTGAAAATAGTACAAAATGTATAGTTTACCACAATAACTCAATCTGTCTAGTTTTTATCTCGGAAAAATGCGAGTAATGCCGCGGGCAGAAGCAAGTGCGCAAATAAAACAACAAAAATATAGGCAGTATGTTTAATTAAATATTCTTGATTCATTTAATAAAAAAGGGTATTGACGCCTGAGTAAAGTCTGTAAAATACCTAAAACAGTTGAGCAAAAATAATAAGATCGATTACAACTTCTTCGAGATTTGTTCTAGCGCCGCGTAGTGCATGGACATCTTCCCCTTCGTCATCGATTTGGCGATTTCAGACGGAGACCTACGTGTGTTATATGGGTGCGGTGCGGCCTATGTGTGCTTCAACCTTTATCCAGCCTACGACCCTACCTATATCTCCCGTCTTTGTCGTCTGTTGTTCCCAGTTTTACATAAAAATATCATTACAGAGCCGTTCGGGCTGATTGCTTCCCAATAAAACGAGTATTCCAATAAATAAAAGTAATTTGTACCCTCCTTAATTAGTGGCTGCCACTTCAGCTGGAATTAATTAATTGCTTTAACTAAACGTAGGTAAACGGTGCTTTCTGATTTAGAGAGACAAATTTACGTACCTACCTTTCCTTGTACTATGTAGCTGGTAATCATGGAACACAGAAAACATCTTCTACGAGTACTATGAACTTGTTTTGCGTTAATTCACTGGCTCTTATTATATTAATTGTAGTTTCTTATTTACGGCATCATGCATCATTTACCTGACCGTCGAATATTATTTGATACCTATTAATTACATTTTAGCCATTAAATATAAATTCTTGTGCAGTGCCCTACGGGGTGCGTGTACTATTGAATTAAGCTAACATCAAGATCTAAGCTGTATGTATATATGTATGGTACTTAAACATATAAGCAAAATAAATACATCGAAATCTACTTGCTATTTGTTTTAAGGTACTTAGGTGTATTACATTTTTGGGGCATGAAGGAGCAACGGATACGCCTTTTTAAAACTTTACTATGGAATACCTGAAAATCAAGATACCAGTATTCAGAAAGAACATGTAACCGCATAACGCAATAACGCACATAACTTCAAAAAAATATAGACCGAACGAACGATCACGACGTCCACTGAAAGCTATACCAAAAGATTATGAAATCGGTGCCTTTAATCGAGATCGTGGTCGGTCGGTCTACAGTTTTTTCGATGTTGGGTGCTTCTTTTTGTATCTTCAAGTTCAAAGGATTATAGTACAAGTATAAACTGAGTTAAAATTAAAGTAAGTGTACTTTGATTTTAACTCAGTTTATCCTTGAACACGCCTTTCTATGTACTATAATATATACTTTCATATTTGTTGTTTGTTATATAATTTGTTACGTAGGCACTGTTTTTATCGTTGTGCGCTACCTGCTACTGATTGTAGGAATCGGCGGAAGATCAGCGCTGCGTGTATTGGATCTACCAGTACCCGTAGCATTCATGCTGAGCCATTTCCTAAATTTTTAGCTACAATCCGCATAGTATAGCTACCAAATGTACTTTTATAACTAGTTTTAAGATCTTGTATGTGTGATTGGTTGTAGTTAAAAATAAAATATCTTTCTTTCTTTCTTTCTTTCTTATGTTTTCATGTTCTTTCGGTATTTCATTATGCGGTCTCCTGTTCTTTCTGGATACTGTTCTCCGGTATTACGAGTTCCGCTATTCCATACTACAGTCCTTTTTAATGCAGTGAGAGTTTTAATATCCTTTATTCATCGAAGGGTAAAATACTTATGATATTTTAGTCAGTTTTCCGACAGTCTACGATACTTTCCTAACTTTATTTCAAAGTTTTATCAGGACCGACCAAAAGAAGCCGAAAACCCTGACTCAGATTACGTGACCAAACTAAGATTTGGTAACTAAATTTAAATTACAAGATTCTGGCGTTTCATCTTCTTTAATTACCCAAAGTTTATTCAGGAACGAATCTCCCCAAGTCCCGTTACCCGAGAAATTTCCTGATATTCCGGGAAAATGTCAAAAGTATCTAGCTCCCGCAGTGTATTTTGTACTGATCCAACCTAAGGAGAACGTTCTGAATGTCTTTGAAATAGCTACCTAAATCCAATTTAAATATTCAACAGGTTTTAGTTGATGGAGCGCCGGGATCTTTCGCTTATGACACAGTGTATTAGCGAAAAGCCAACACAGTCATACTGGCATGGCTAAGCCTGCCACCTAGACGTTTGTAATTTGTTTAAAATTCTGTGCGCGTTTTAAAAGATAAATATAATTGTTGTACCGATAAAATATTAATAAATAAATCATGCTGGACAATTCAGTCAGCATCGTCTATCCTCAAGCTAAGCAAAACTTGTGCTATGGGTACTAAATGACTGATAAACTTAATCTATCAATAAGTATAAAGTAAAGTTGCCTCATAGCTGCTATTACTATTACTTTTACTTTACAAGTCATATTTTATACTATTCATTATTATATTGATGTTCACTTCAATTTTTTGTCAACCAGTGGAAGAAGTGAGAAGAAACCACTAGTATGTTCATAACTTATGTGTCTAGTACATATGATTTGCTTATCTGTAAGTTGTTAGATTTTGAGTTGGAGCAAAACTCGTTCCAAGTTTTTTTATCTTCTAGATAATCTGATATTTTGTAATATGCCTTTTTACAAAGAATATGCTTCATAATTTTTTAAATTTATTTATTGATAATTTAATACATTGTTTGAAACCTTAAAACTTTGTCACATCATAACTCGCTTTACTTTTGAAGAGTCACAGCTGTATATCTTTACTATCTGTTATCAAACACAACATTCCACGAAAACGTTTTGATTTAACAATAATTTTATGTGAACATCAACAGAATAAAGCCTTTTGATATATTTCAGAACACGAAATGTGACGCTTGAAGCTTAGCGACAAAGCCTGGACTTTCTTTGGCAGAAACATTTCTCTTATTTGAGCAGTCGAGGAAAATTACCAACTGAAACAGCACAAATATATTTTTACCCAAGAAAATGCCGTATGAAATGAGTGCCTGAATTAAGTTACAAAGTATTAAAGGGGATTCCATTTAAGTTGAACAAACACCACTATTTTCGAAGGCATCGGAATCAAAACACTATTTATTTATCATAAAACTCGGTGCAGTTTCATCAATTCTTGCTCAATAGAACTGTCGTACCTGAAGATACAAGTCAAAGGATGCAACATTGTTTTTTATGAGAGATTTGGTTGACATCGAATAAAGCCAATTTCGGGTCAACACTTATTTATTTAAAATGTTAATGCACTTATTGAACATAGTGTGGGCTTAATGCCAAGGGATTATCTACCTGGCAAATACCAATATTTGTGCCCACGTAGTAGATTAAAGTGCGATAATTACATTTATTAAATTTATTGAAACTGAAATCGAAAAAATCTTCTAACGACCATGAAACAACGAATGGCGCAATAAAGAAAAACCCAAAAAAACAGTGACAAAAATCCTCCCGTAATACTTCAATTTTATCATAATTACCTACTACGAAAGCTCAGTAATTAGATGGTATTATTATAAAACACGGGCACGAAGGGAATTAGAAATTAGGCAAAAAAATGCTGATAATTTTTTTACGAAACCGTCAAGTGGCCCCTCTTAAGTTATCACAGATACACTTCCGAGCAAGGCGATAGTAGGCAGCACTTTTGCGTTTTCAGAATGTGCTACAGTAACTCTTGGACTTATTAGGCATGGTCAATATTTTTTTAAACTAGGTGTTCCCGTGAACTTCGTATTATCTACCATTTTTTTTTGGTCTACTTTTTTTGTTTGCTCTAATACAGACGTGGTTATCTTTATAACAAAACAAAAAAAAAACAGTCAAGCCGTTTTTTAAGTTTTATTGAGACTAATGAAAAGCTATTCAGTTTATATACACAAATTTAGTTTGTCCTTTACAATATGCATTATGGAACGTATTATGTTGTTCCTTATCAACTTAGGAATGTAACGACGACGGGATAAATAAAAGTTTTGTTTTCACATTTTATAACCATGAAAAGGTTGTAAGTGTAGTCATACATATTATAAACTATGTATTAATTTATACTTAGAACTTGTTGCCGTGGTTGGACTAGTGTAGAGAAATAAATGATTATTTCTCTATTTACAAAGTAAGCGTACATGTTCAAATCCAACATGTACGCTTACTTTCGTTGCTCGGAAGTTTACAATCAAGTTACCAAGTCTCCTTATTTGAATTTACACTGTGATAATTTTCATTGCTTGTTCTTCTTATTATGTGCTATTAGCTTTTTCACCCGACTGGGAATGATGGAATAAGTCTATTAGTTTTTATGCAAAGTATTTGAATGAATAATGGAGGGTGAACCGGGTCTACCCGTATTTGAACTTAACAATTAGGTACACCACGTTTTACTAGTAAAAGAAAAAGTTGATGGGTTCGTTTCCTATAACTCGGAACTTTATCACATTAATGTAAGTTAATAATGTTCAAATAAAAAGATAAAATTGATGATTATTTTATTGTGTTTAATGTTTATAATTTCTATGTGTAATTCATGTTGTCAGAAATTATAGAAAATTCATTGAACGTCAATTCTAACTTCTGAAGTCGTATTGAGGATAGTCGTGGATACTGCTGTCAATACCCGGCTATAACTCCGAGTACATCCAGTCGCCCCGTAACCACGATCGTTGTAACGCAATGGAAACGTAGGAGAAATAAAACAAAAGGTACCGATAAATATTCTTGAAAATTCATTCATTTATAATATTCATACAATGAGCAAGCAAAACATACAAAGGAAGTTGATAAAAACTAACGCAGATATTATACTCGTAGCTCAGACGGAGCTATGAATTCATTTACTGGTTCAAACAACTCCGGGTCCAATATTATAGATAACATCAGTATTAGAATACCCCGGGGATTCTCATAGGAACTACTGTTTGCCTATAAGCCAGCAAATGTGCTAGCCGCAAAGCTCGGTAAATTATCTTCACAGCCCCTCCGCAGCCGTTTTTCTCACCTTGTAGGGTTGAGACTATGTTATCAAACATAATCAGCTTTTCCCTGGCTGTAACAAACTGCCAGGCCTCAGTGCAGCGTTACGACTCACCGACGGAGCTGTATATGGGCATGTGCATCGTGCGTGGGTCATTACACTAAGTATAATATTGAATAGCAGCAATATAGGTCGTTTCTTAGTTTTGTATCTAAGAAGTGCTTCCAACAACAAAAACCATCGAATAACTACACATTTGTGTGTCTCGTAGTGCGTCAGAAAGCGGCCGGAGGGCATCCGACACTACGTTTGCTATTCGCAGCCTCCAGTCAAGTACACATTAACCACAGCGATTGTCGGTTCTTCGCGATATATAAATCTCTCTGCCATTTCAGCTTGCTAATTCTTCGAGCGCTCTTAAAGCTTATTGGCAAGTAAAAAAATTAAGTATTTTTTTTCATTAACGTGTTAATTGTTATCACTTGTATATTTTGTAAGTTACGAAGGAAGTAGTGTTATTAAATAGGGTTCTACCCCAGGTAACTATTTATTTCACGTAGGTACCTCCTATACTCACGCCGTATTCCCATAGGGCCGATTTGTTGGTACGATGACCCACCTCCATTATAGTATTAATCCTGCTTTAGGTATCTCAATTATTCCAGCTTGATCGATAGTAGTTTGTAAGTGCCTTTGGATTTTCTAGGTTTTATTGAGGTAACTTGAATCGTTTCATAACAAAAGTTCTGCTTGACTTATTTATTTAAACTGGAGGCTAGATAATGCTGTGTAAATTGTCCAGCATTATTTATTTATTTTCTATGTAGAAGCACATTTCGGAATGGCAAAAATACCAATATTTTCTCGATTCCAAGACGTTGTTCTACATAGACAAGTTAGTTAAGAAACTTCTAGTCTATTGCTAGTTTCTTAAACACAATTTAATACAATGCAGTTTAAACACAAAGTAACATAACATATTCACTAATATAATGCGTTATTTATGGCAAACTTACTAGATTTTAAGTTTAACTGAGACAGATACTTCTCGTTTAACACAAGATAAAATCATACTCATCCAAACTTAAACAAATACAGAGAAGTTGTGTTAAAAACGAATTCAAAATATTATACTCCGTCCACGCATTTATTTTTATTTGGTCTAATCACGACTATGAAGTTCCCTAATTGTTGACAGGTGAGTGAATGAAGATTGAATCACAGAATGAAGTATTTTAGAGTCTGTAAACTCGAAAAATATGGGGACTCGATTTTCCGTATGACGTATTTCATAGACCCCGTAAGTGTTAACAAAAACAGAGTTAATAATAGTTAATATACATAAAAAATGAACAATATAATAAGAACATCACATTCATACTCGTACGCTAGAATTACCTACGCTCTATGGAAAAATTGGGTTACAGGGTCAAGGAAATTTGTATTTTAGCAAATACAAATTTCCTTGACTTTTGAATGTTTTGAAGATCCAATCGCAAACATTTCAAAGAAATTATTTAATTTCTCAAGAAGATAAATTCTTGAGAAATTAAATAATTTCTTTGAAATTACCTATGTATATATAAGTGCGCGAGGTCTATAACTATAATAACAAAAACTTTATCTTCCTGGTTGAGTAAAGAAAGACTTGCTAAGTTTACTCATGCCAACAGAATATAAAGCCCTTCGAGCTCCTCCGACCGTAAAGCTAAACCTAATTTTGACATCATTACTCGCAGTCGTAACAATTGGAGAATTCAGCACAATTTAAATTGCTATCGATTCCCGGAACTTCCTGAGGGAATACTTTTCCGTGCTAAGGAATATATTAGCGAGGCTCTTGCTACCCTACCGGTATTCCCAGCGTGGGGATTGTGGGCATTACTCCCATGAGATAAAGAGATAAAAGCCAATAAGGCGCTTATCAGGGGGAGGTCTGCGTCCAGCATTGGACCTTTATAGGCTATTGAGGTTGAGGTTTGCTTCGTAATATCTGTTGCTGATGGATTGTTTAATCAGTATGTAGAGTGGCTAGGCCAATAACAAAACGCACGCTTATTTATTGGGAATACCGAAATAATGTTATTTGACGAAATGGCTAAGTGACGTTTTGAGCTATAATGTTGAGAGTTGATAGTTCAACAATCGGCATAGGAAATGAATTCAATTTTGTCGTTTTAAAATTGTTACACCCAAAAATTATTCGTCCGTCCCATTTGCCCCATCAATGCGACGAAGGAGATATCACGAAAATTTGAATTAAGTTAATAAAAGTACTTATATATTCTAGGAAAATCTCAATAAAATCTAAATTTTCAACCCTCGAATAATCCTTGTGCAGTATCATGCTTCCCTACCCAGCTCACGTCTCTGGAGCGTCATTTGGGTTCCACAATTGGCCTACAATGAATTCTAAGCGGTTATAGTAAAGATATGCAATGATTCGCGGAACAGTCCCTCTGGTGCTTTTGTACCATGGGACACATCAACGTGGTAGTGTCGGGTTGGTAAAGCAATTTGATGCTTATGTGTGTTAATGTAAGGTTTGATTTGGTATTATAAAGTGACACGACGAGTTTTGAATACAGGAGTGTTCCTCAAAAATTTTTTAACCGGCGTACTTGAATGGAATTGGGAATGACGTCATCATCGTGTCCTGCTCAGGGCGCATTCACAGCAGTTCCGTTTATACAAGATCTGTTTTTTTCTGTGTTGGCATATGTATATTTTTAGGAGGGGGTCTAATACAAACAACCGACTATATTCCGGATCCAGTAAACCATTGTTTCCGGTGGCGAAGGATCCGTAAGAACGTATCCTTAGATCGGATTCGAACTGAGCAGTGAGCAGGACAGCATGAGAGATGACGTCATTCGCAATCCTACTCCATAAGTATGCAGGTTATACATACATATAGGTCTATATATTTTTGGGCGCAATTTTGTTCCTGGTGTCACATATTCTTATAAAAGATGGAAGAAACGCGGATTACTGAGTTTTACCTACCTGATTGAAGCAGCCGTGTGAAAATATAAGTTCATTAGGTACTAGAGGCACTCCGTACACCGCGAATTATTTATTGATTCGGTTTGAGGGGGTGAAAGAGAATGTAATCTTACAAGGCGCGTATCCTAATTGTGCCACGCTTCTATATTTTCAGTATCTAAAGGCAGAACAGAAATGTTCTTCATTCCAAATCCCCTTTTGCACGCTTTGTTCAATTACACGCAAATCTGATTCATCTCATTCAATTACTTTTCATTCTCGAATTAAGCCTGTTATGGGTGAACTCATACAGGAATTTTTTGGGTGAGTGTGACGTATGAACAGCTTTGTGCATTTACACTGTAGTAACTACAGTCTCGGTATGAGCTAACACTAACTACAGTGTAGTTAGTGTTAGCTCATACCGAGACGCGACGCGACCTGAGGCATCTAGAGACGCAGCGCGGCGTCACATATTATGACTATAAAATATGTATCTTTTTGGGTATTAAATAAAGTTAAATTTTGAATTACCCTTAAAAAGTGCGCGGAGCGTTGCGTCGCGTCGCGTCTGGGTGTGACCCCTATTTTTCGTTGAGCACTAAATGTTGGGTCACAAAGGGTAAAAATAAAAGCAAAATAAATGCTATTCTATTCAAAATAAACATTTTGAAAAGCCCAGGACGGATAATTAGTACCTACGTACTTCACCGAAAAGAAATAATTTTAACAAAACCCCAACCAAAAGGAATTGAAAAAGACAAATATATTATACTCGTACTAACAATTATAGCTTCCTAAATTTTTTCACCTTCCCAGGCCACAAAGCTAAATTCGTTGTGTCTGTCTATCTAATTCTATCTTGGTAAGTGTTTTACTTGAATGAGAAAAGACAGTATTTTAGCGCTTACTGCAGTTGTCATCGATATCGAAATATCAATAAAAATATAAAGTGAAATGTACCTACAGCAGACATAAATCAAGTGAATTCTGTCACACGCCGTTTCATCAAACAATCTCGCAATATCAAACAATACAGCGTTAATTAAATATTGTCACCGGAAAAATCATTTTGCATTCGTGATTTCAGGTCGCAGAAAGAATTAGGTCATAGTTGAGAGACAATCCGTGTCGGAAATTAAATAATCATAAAGCTTTGACGGGAGGTGAAAATAGATTTTATAGAGGCCGTTTGCTAAGCATGAATGGCAGAACTTTTAATTAATATATTGAAAAGCTGGACTAGAAATTGATCATTCTGATAGATAGACAGGCACTGAATAAATAAAACATAATTTATTTCGATTCACCTATATGATTTTCATTGGAATTATTTGTGTGGTGTGGTCATGATAATGTTTTGCAATATTCAGCTGAGCATGAAACTTTTTGATAGCGTATGGTCTCGGCACTGATCATAATTGATCTTAACAATATTAACATAGGCATTTTTTAAAGTAATGGGTTTAATTAAAATATATTTATTCTGATAGGTAAGTTAAACATCTTTTTGTCTTTTTATTTTGAGTCGGGTGTCTTCTTTGTTTATTTATAGGTATTTCAATTTCATTTTATTTATTGTATGTATATTATACATATACTGTACTTATCAGAATAAAAATACTTTAATTTCATTATATTAAGTATTGATGCAAAAGTTATTCAAGTCTAGGACTTTTACGCCAAGCAACTTACAAAGATTGCTTACCAATGCCAGCGTTGTACCAGTTCCTCACATATTTGCATAAAAAGTACACTGTTCTTGGCAGGAACAGTCGCCAAGACCAAATTGAACCTGGCATCCACTAAAGAGTAGGCTAGCTTGGCGTAGACAATCACATAAATATAAGAAGTCTAGAACCGAATTAAGTTTGAAAGGTTCAGTATATTCAATATCACCACTCTTGAAAAGGCGAGCCAAGCGCAAAAGGTATAAGTGCTTTCACTACCGAGGCTTTTATACCGTTACGCTTTAACAGACACGTGTCCTTAGCATGAAAATTATTCCATCCACGTTTTTTAGTCCGCGATAACCACTGTTCATTTTTGAGGCGGATATATAAATAGCACCCCGGGGGCAAATAAATTTTAAAACCATCCGGATCATGATGGCGTTTCTGTACTCGTTTCATGCTTTATTAAAAGCGATTTTGTATCGATTTCATGCTTTCAATGTTTGTTTTAAGCATCCATTAGGGCAATCGACTACCACGACCTTTTGCGCAGATGCAGATGTGACACAAAAGGGCTAAATTATTAATTTGAGTTCAATGTTAATTTATTTATTTATATGGCAAAACCAACAATACACAAATAAAACGTTATCAATGAACAATTAAAGATCATTTATATAGTAACTACGTATATAAATGAACTGTGTAATTGTTTGATTATGTGTATTGTTGGCATTGCCTGTATATGTCCTGTACTGAATTGTAACTATCGATACAGAAGCACGGTCGTTTCCAAAACTTGACACTTATTCGACGAAAGTCGTGACGGCGTATAAAAATATGATCCATTAAATATTCGAACCTCGAGAAATCTAAATTGATTTTACGTGCTATCAATAAAACATTTTGTTCACCACCAACGGCCCATCGATCACCTTCCAATTGGTACACTCCATCAGGTAAAGGTCGCAAAACGGTACGATTATTTCGAACGCAGGATGCATTCACACAAAAAGCGTGACGACACTTTTTTTTGTGAATGCATCCTGCGTTGTCAGCTATAATAGCGATTTTAGGGATGCCAATAGTATAAGGCTGAAGAAAGAAGAATGTCATGGTGTTTCAAGGGAGTTAAAATACGAACTACATATTCAATTGTTTATCGATGAAAAGACGACGACGAAATATGAGACGACCTCTGTGGCGCACTTGGCGAAAGTCCGCCTGCGACGTAGAAGGTCGGGGTTTGATTCCCGCCCCGGGACAAATGTATGTACGATCTACAGATATTGGGGTTCGGGTGTTCTGTTCGTTTTCTATGTATAATAAAAAATATCTATCCATGTAATGTAAATAAATTTGTACGGTTAGAACAAATACATAGTCATTTTGTGCGTCTACTTGATAAATATGTCAAACGACGCCACCACCGGTCGCCGGCTAAAGTCATAAAGTGCGAGAGCTTACACGATACATATTATAAAACAAAAACCGGAAATGTGTAAAATGCTAAAGCAAATTCATAACAAAGCTTGCAGTTCTTTTTATACGAAGTGATCCCACCAGCATCTTTGCAAAATGGTTAAGAGGCAACCCTATTAATATTCCCAATGAAGAAAGCGTAAAAATGTTCAGTTTACTCTGTTTGCCATCTGCCCGCTACTAATGGCGGGGTCCTATCTTGCCGCGGCAGCCCTTGAATGACAAACAGACTTGAGGTTATTTGCACGTAGAAACGCAACTCTTACTGCCTTATAACCACCCTGACGGAGAGCCTGAAGTAGGCTTATCAGCACGTCGTAAGAAACCGACACTTTTTGGGGAGTGAGGGGGGGGGGGGGGGGGGGATCGTGGGTTACATTTCTCCAATAAACTCAATTTGCTAAGTGTCACGGTTGTTAAGATATGGTTTTTTTAGCTTTGTCAAAAATCACCCAAAATAAATAAATAATGCTGGACAATTCACACAGCATTATCTTGCCCCATGGTAAGTCAAATCTCGCCTTACAACGTATATTTATTCTAAATAAATTATTACTTGAGTAAGAGCTACGAGTCTGTGCAAAAGTTATAAAATCGTGACAAGTTCTAAATGAATTTTAAGGGAAACTTACAAATAAATTATATCGGTCTGTAGTTCCCATTACCTAACATGTTCTATATAAAAAAAAAACGTAAACTTTGGTCACCACTGTGTAGGAGTCTCACTTCTACTTAGCATTAATTATTTTCGAGGTATCGGTTATTTTTTCTTTGGCCTTTTCTTTTGCGTAAATAATCTTTACGCTCCAATTAATAAGAACGACTTTGACATGTCGCCTTGAGACGTCTTGGTCCATCTTTGTTTGTATTTTTTGTACTTGGGGACGAAATGATTAGGTAAATGGTCCACCTGATATTGACAGTTATGTAGACAAACTAGATGAAAACATTGAGATAAGATGCTGCGTCTATGGCAATCACAGCCATAATAAATATAATGACAATCCATTTCAATGTATAATTAAAACTTGTTATACACTCATAAAAATATCAATTGGTTCCCTAAAAATAGCGATATACATAATTTAAACATTAGAAATAAGAATAAACTCGCTGTGCCCAGAACTAGGCTACGCTACACAAAATAAATGTATCTTCGATTCTACAACAAAACTGAAGATTTCTCTTAGTGGTATTAACCATAACACAAGCTCTGCCTAACTTGGTGCTAGATGTGCTGTGTGGATTGTCCAGCATTATTTATATCAGGTATCACTGACACTGGTCTAACACACTTACTTGTAGACCCGGGGATGGTGCATGATCCTGGCCACGTCCGGGAGGTGCTCCAGGATGTAGGGCGGGGTCTATGTATGTTCGATAAAGCTGTAAATAAAATACGTTTTGGAAAATATCTGGTAGACTAGTACTGAATCTAACAAACCTTATTGGGAGCCAACCAACCGCCATCCCCTAGAGCTCAACCAGGAAATGCTATTCTAAGATGTTTCGATACCTCCTTGGACGGATTTTTACTCGTGTTCCATACACATTGGTAGTTTATGCCGTCACGTGAGCAGTGGATGTAAGGATAAGCAGCAGTCTATGTGGGCTTACGTAGTGCAGCCTGGGTGCTGGAGCGTTCGAGTAAGCACAGTTACTCGCCAGAAAATTATTGTACGGTCGGAAATTAATCAATAAATAGTTTGAGGTTGGAAACTACATTTGATATATTTTATGAAACCGATGTTTGAAGTGAAAACTTCTTTAGGTGCGTTGAGCACTTTTTGGATTGACAAAAATAATGGAACTCGCGTTATTGTCACCGAACGCTTTGCTAATTGTGTATAATTTGTGTACTTTTTGGGTGAACAAAAAGCGTGAAACTCGCGTCATCGTCACCGCATGATTCTCAGTATAAAAAAAATTCTATCGCCACTCCCCAAAGACTGCCCCGCCTGTTTTTTTTAATAGAATGGTACTCGCACAGCGATGACTTTAGAATTAAATATGTTTAACCGGTGGTGAAGCGAACCTCATTTCCACCCATACCACACATACATAAACCTACCTGATGCAATAACACTAGCATACATCGTCCTTGTTTTAGTGAGTGAGTAACATCACGAAAGAGTAACATAATTTAGTCGGTTTCTCTGTTAATTTATACGAGAATTAAATTTACTAATACGTCTCTGTTTTGGCGAAATAAAAATCTTTTTACTTTACTTTACTAAGTCCTATTGCTAGTCTTAGTGCTTCCTCGTTTGAACGAACATAAGCAATGTTTGTTGTATTAAGAAAATATAGGTCTCGTGTGTGAAGGGAATTTAAGACTTCGTGTTACCAGCCGGTATAGTGCATTTCGTAAATAACGTGGAGCGGGTTTTAGATGGATATTGAGTGGTAACTTTTCAATTTTATGGCTTAGTGTTTTCCATTAAGGTGTTTATTTTCTATTTTAGTGCTGAGTATTCTTCTTTATCTTGGCTTTTATGAAAGCTGTCAAAACAAGATATTGAATAATTGAAGTATTCCCGTTTGAGCACCTATTTTTTGGGCACCTATGCATTGAGCACCAATTTCATATCCCTGTCGAAAACACATTTCATTTATTGAATTCATAATTATTGGTAGGTAAATTAATATTTTACTATTCTTAGACTCTTCGTTATAGCTTATAATTATGTACCTGGTCCGGAAGTAGCAAATTCAGAAGATGGGTAGGTACTAAAGTTCGTTTACATTATAACATATGATTAATTTTTGTTGTTTTGAAATTTTTAATTTTAATTAGCATTTGTAATTGAATAATTTATTAAAATTAATGGCGGATGTATATTTTATATCATCAGGTATTATTCTCTATCTTACTGTAAATCTTTGCCGCCATTTAATTTGCGCCTGTGTTATGAATGTTTAGTTTTAAGTCAATGATTATATCTGGATGCAGGCAGATGTTGGATGCGGCTAGCTGAAGACGCTATGGCGCTCATTAGGGGAGGCCTATGTCCAGGCAGTGGACTAATATAGGCTGATGATGATGATGATTATTATTATATCTGTTTACGTATCGTGTTGGTATATAAATTATCATGATATTTTCTGGGTGTATTCTTACACATTTCGAAGCTTCTAGTATATACACGGATGTTACCTAATGTTAAAAATTTAATTTCACAAATGTGTGGCCTACATTTATAGCGATATTACCAAAATTTTATTTTAATATTGCTTCATAATTTCTTAATAAAAAAACCAAATCATTTGAGTGTTAAATCAAATTAAAAACTCCTAAAATAAATAAGTGCAATAAAATGAGTCTCACAGATCACCTCCCTTAGTTAAACAACGAAACGGCGAAGGTAGCTTTTAGCTCATAAACTCAAACAATGAAGTAAAACACTCGGATTTATTGGACAACATCGATCCGTCCTCTAAACTTTCAGAAGAAAATACCAGGCAATTATGCTAAGCAGCCAATTCAGGGAGAGTTTTGTTTGCTTGTTTTAAGACGCACAATTTAATTGAAGCCCTTGTGGATTTAAAGAATTCAAAGCGGGAAGCTTGCCTTGAACTCGTAGTTTTTAAACATGGTTAAGTGTTCTTCCAACACAAACAAGGTTAACCCACCAACATTCATAATGAATTCACCAGACTACGAAGCTTTCTATAGTAAAACAGTTAAGTTAGAGCATCAGCGTTGCCGTACAGCGGGAAAATGCAGCCAGCGTTTTCGGGACGCTTCCGACTTCCTTTGACATGAATGAGTTGAGCTACCTGAAGATTGTTTGCAACAGTCTGCAGTTAACTAAATTGTTTTTATTCCATCCTATTTTTTTGTCTAATTTTTTATTTTAATTTTCTTTGCTTTTAAATCTTACAAAGAACCAACCAAAATCGGGGCTTTAGTTAAGTTATACCAACCTTATAAATGGATAGAACTGCAAGCTTATCAGAAAATTTAACTGTTGATTCGAAGTCCTCTCGTGGCTTTTACCGCCATATACCCATATACACTATACTTAGTAATAAAGTAAGTGTACCTAAACCTGAGGTTGAGTGTATTTATGGGGCCCGTAGAATTACGAATGATAGACATATTGAAGGGTGATTTTACAGTCTGTATTTACGAGCTTCCTGGAATCTTGCAAGGTTTAACGACTGGTGTAGATCGGGCTGCCAACTTAGGGGTTTTGATCATAGCTCATTAGCCTAGTTTCAGAGTGTATTGTTGTAGCAGTGTGTGTGCTAGTATGGTTTTTAGTCATGATTTTTATTCTAAATACTCATTCATTTTCACTTTTATATAATATTTGTTTAATTTAGGTCTAGGTATAGGCAGAATAACAGCGCCTTCTGTTCATAACAGTTGGCATTATGCTGAGCCTGAGCTCATTTGCTATCTGCAGCACACATTGGTCATCTCTTTACTTATTTTCTACATATTGTTAATTCGTTTTTTTTCAACATATTGCATCAAATTTCATTATCGTGTAATCATTGATTAAAACGTTTTATTTTATTCCAAAATTGTTAATTTCTATTGTGTATTGGTAATACTAGTGGCAAATAAATGATATCTCTTGTCTAGTCTTTGTTTAATAAGTTGCACTGCACATACTCAATCGATACAATACAATACAATACAATACAATACAATACAATACAATACAATACAATACAATACAATACAAATACACTTTATTGCACATCAAACACAGAAAAACAAAAACAGTAAAGAACAAAGATACAGATGCACAATGGGCGGCCTTATCGCTAAGAGCGATTTCTTCCAGGCAACCTTTGGATGGACACGTAGCTATAGTACAGGTATGACGGTACGATTTACGACCTTTTACAGTTATTTACTTATAACCGATTATAAGGTTTGTAATATCCTTGAAAAATATATCATTACCACTTTTCCAACAACAAAATGAAAAGTAAAAACATTATCTTTTTCTCAATTTCTCTTCTTCGTTATAATCTCAACGCTTTTGTGCTAAAAGTTTCAAGTGTTTTTCCTTTGAAGACGGTTTAGCGGAAGTACATCTAGAGACAATTTCCTGTCTCAGATTAGCGTGAAGCTTACAGTAATATGTCAGTGAGAGCGTTTGTTGGGATATAAGTTTGACGTGGCAACAAGTGATGAGACTCGAGAGTTTCCGGGGTTAAGTGGAACGTTGAGGTATACCCACAGGCTCAATATTTAATCCTTCACTGAAGACACTGAAGTTAGTGGCCTTCAATGGTTGTGTATCTTAGTAGTTAGTAATATTACTTTTATCAAAATTTCTAATTCGTATGTAAACTGTTGAATAGAGTTAAAAACAAAAAAGGAGATTCTATGTTCGGCTGTATGTGTCTTTATTTATGGTTGTCGATTTCTCCGTCTCTTATAGACCGATTGAGATTTTTTTGTTTTTGTATGGAGAATAATCCCCATAAAAAAAGTTATTCCTAGGAATTAGTATTTATCACGAAAACCTTAAAAGAATAGTGTGAATTCTAAGGAACTTGAAGACGGTTTTTAGTTTTCTTTAAACAATCAAATTACATTATTAAATAACGAGAAAATGTAAATAGTTGAATCTGATAAAAAAAAACAGCTCTGCTCCGTTGTTGGTCAATTACTATATTTTAATCTACAGCGTCTTTCTTCTCAAACCACTGCAGGATGGAGGCCAGTAGCCAGAGATTTGGAACAGCATTCGTATTTATAATAAGAAAATTTAAATTCAAGGCCTGTAGTAAGCCGTAGTGCGGATAAAACACAATCTCCTTGAAACAGGTCGCATAAATCTACCAACTAATCATTTACCATGTACGGTATTCCCAGTTCAGTACAGACAATACAGAAGTTTTACCTAGACAAATGTCCATCCGAGCATACGTTGATGATTTTGCATATCTTTTCGTGTTCGTTGTTTTTAAAAAAAAAAAATTACCTTATTTTTCATATTTGATAATAATTTATGGTATAAAATTTGACTTATCTAAGTGCTTAATTTTTAAACCTTTCAAAATAGATTTGACTTTAAATCCGTCCTTAAAAAAATCCGCGTTAAGTTTGCGGAGGAGGTTGCTGATTCCGCTAAACAGTTTTTTCACATTTGCGGTAGTCAACCCACTAAACAAATATTTTCGTATATTTTTTCTTTGGTGTAAGCCGACAACCGTGAATGAAGACATAAGACGTAATAAAGGTGTCAGTAGGTACGGAGATGAGCGAAAGAAAGGTACTATAATAATCATAAACTTATAATATTTACACCTAAGTTAAAATGGAGACAAATAAAAATACAATACAATACAGAACTATTTTACTATACACCAGATAAAAACATTACATGCGACACCTACAATGGGCATCCATTTCGCTTAACACTTTGACTGCGATTTTTTTTCGACGACTGCGATCTTTTTTTTAACCTAAAAAATTCGTGCTGCCGCTCTACACAGCGGTTGTGTTGCGCCGCACGTGCGTTTTATTCGAAAAATATTACGGCTGTGCTGAGTCGCACAGATCCGTATTATCTCAGCCGCTGCGCTAGTGTGGATTTACGCATATTAGTCACTTGTAGAAAACACATACCGTGTGATTTCAGCAGTCAAAGTGTTAATACATATGTGGCGATGTATACAACTAGAGCAGAAAAGACCACGAACGAGAATGAAAATATGTACTCCTTTCAGTTGTGCTACAAGAGTTCCAAACTATGCGTTATTGCAGATTCGTACAAAGCTTATTAATCATTAATCTGGGATCCATCCCTCAAATATGAAAAGCGCTTTTCGACTAAGCTTATCGTATGCACAGCCTCATTGTCTACCGCTGTATATAATATGTAGTTATACATCAGTTTGCAAGCAGGCAAGTCCCGCGGCGTCCGTCCGAGAAAATAGCTATTTATTTTAAGCAGAATTTTCGCAGAACATTTTCATATACAGTGGCCAAAGTGGTGAAACGACGGGGTGAAATGAAATGGAGGGTGCTAGTGCATTTACGATGAATTTGTCTGTTCTCCTAGCGACAATAGATTTGATGAAATGTTAAAGATAAACTACTTAACAAAGAAAAATGCTCTACATTTTATGAATGAAAACATTCTTACCTACTCTTTATTTATAAAAATAATTATGTTCATTAAGATCGTAGACTACTTGTAGTCTACGGTCTTCATTTATATATCAGTAAATATATAATAGTCAGTAATATTATAAATGCGAAAGGTTTGATATTTAGATCGATGGGTAGATAAATGTATGGATGGAAGTTTGCTACTTCTTAACGCCAAAACTACTGAACACTGCCCTAACATAAACATGTTCCCTAACATAAAAACTTAACATAGTTCTATTACTTCCCTACATAACTATTTATGTACATATTTATGTAAGCTGAGATGCCATTCTACAATTCTGAAAATCCAATAATTCCATCATTAATAAAAACGTAAATCCAAAGTAAACTCAGACGACTAATAATCCAATCAATCCCCATTTGAATTCAGTTGCTTGTTGGAAAAATCTACATTCATTTCACTCGATGGTTATACCTGAAATCTTGAATTATTCATTTCATTAATTTACATTATTCCATATGCTTTTTCTTTCAAATTGAATACCGATTTGTAAAATAAATTTGTGAAAAATATTACTTTACACAACGAATAAAGAAGTTCTCGGAAACTATAATTTAGATTTTATTCGAAACGGGAAAATTAATGGGAAAGAAGAATATGGAAATAAACGTAAAATGTAGCAAGGTGCTCGGTTCGTATGAAATAGCACTTTATCTCAATGATATTCAACCGAACTCAATTTTATTACTTATTTTACTCCAATCGATTGAAAGAAAGAAAACGTTTTGAAACGTGTGAAAATGATTACAACCCGTGTTGTAATAATTTGATGTTTTCTACAAAAACCTAAATCTGACTTCGATTTCCTTTTAATTTGCACTGTTTTGCGGGACACGTAGTCATTCCTCGGGAATCATTATTAATACAGAACCACCCCGAGCATACATGATTCCCAAAACACAACAAAATCGGCCCACAATTGACGGCAAAATAAGCGACTAAAACATAAGCAGAGTCGAACATAGAACATTCTCCTATTTTTAGAAATCTGTTAAAAATTCATTAGATACGCAGGCAGTACAATGCCGACGAGTATTATAACACAAAATCGTATTTGTAGTCAACATCATCGGCCAAAAAACAAAATATGATAGATTTTAGACGAATTATTTTAGTCGAATTGCTTTTAACTAATTGTTTTATAATAAAATTCGGTAGATGCAGAATAATGGTACATTTAAGCGCATAATTACTAGATCACTAGAAGTATGCCAATAGAGCAAGCTGTGATCGCTACATGCCAGATCTAATTTCTCAATAATGTCAACATTGCGGTACGATTTGCAACTTCGGATGAGAGCCAACTGGACGCAGGTATCCAGTTTCAATTCACATTTGTAACGGAGCTCAATAAAGGAAAGGGCATAATTTGTGTCAATACGAGCGCAGAAAAGCTAATAGATACTCTTTGGTCAATACATACTATCCTGACATGCGGACTGGTGTTCGAAGCTTAGACCTTCTAACTCGCTGTTTCGAAGCGATGATACTCGTAGATGAGGAAAACTTTCAGTAGAATATGAATCATTAACGTTCATTTTTTCTGCTTTCAAAAGAGCTACTCAAAAAAGTGACTATTCAATAAATTAGAACGATTCACCTTCACTACGTGGCACAGCGGGCTATGATCAGCCTGCGATAAAGGAAGTTACAGGAACCTTTAACTTCGGGTTTGATTCCCGCCTCGAGTCAAATGTTTGTACGAACTGATAGCATGATAGCATTATTAAAAAAAGATTCTATCTTTCTCATCTTATCACTAGCAGAAGAAGTGAAAAAGACACCACTAGCAAGCTATAACTATTTAGAGTCATACCCAATCAAGTTAGAAGAGGGCTCGTTTTCACCATTCTTTAAACGTGTTTAAAGAACGATGAATGCTCTCTCGAATACTCCCGAACTGACTGCGTGCACCTGAAGCGCTTTATAATTTAACCATTACGGGCATTTCCCATATTTATTTCCTCCTTTTGTTTGCCAACCTTTCAACAGGATTACACGCTACCGTGGTCTGGGTGAAACCCGTGAATTGTTAAATATTATGTCCACCGCAAGTTTGAAACTTTACTCATGCACATTTTTGTCCACAGGTGGTAGAGGACTGGAAGTTCATGTCCATGGTTCTTGACCGTTTCTTCCTTTGGCTGTTTACCATTGCCTGCTTCGTGGGAACTTTCGGCATCATCTTCCAATCACCGTCGTTGTATGATACCAGAGTACCGGTGGACCAGCAGATCTCCTCTATACCCATGCGAAAGAATAATTTCTTCTATCCGAAAGATATTGAAACTATTGGTATTGTGAGCTAAGTTAATCAGTCTAAGTTGGCAACATTGTCAAAATAATATTGACTTAATGAGTATCACTATAACCTCTAAAACACAGAACTTAAAACTTTGATAGCCTAACTTTATCACTTAACTTGGATATCGATCGGCCGTATGTCGAGTATAAAATATGTAGTCTGTGGTATTGTACTACTATTAATCTTCCGAAATATATTAAGTTAGTAAGTAATTAATTTACTCATGTCACTGACATGTTATTAAAAGTTTCATTATAACTAACGTCAGTAACTTAAGTTGACACACTTGTAGCCAAAGTAGAATAGGTAAATTATGTGTCAAATACTTTCGGCTGTGAATTTATAATTTAAATATATATTTATAAGTAGTTTTGTGTTTGAAGAACTTGATCTTATAAAGCACAGAAGAAAAGTTGTTTCATTTATTTATAAAAAACAGTTGAGCTTCCATGACTTAACAAACTCTCGATCAAATAGAATTCAAACTACGCAACCGCACAAAGAAATTGACTTTATCATGATAAATAATAAAAAAAAACAAATGACAACTAAAGCGATTTGTCATTGGATCGACAGGACGACGACGATTTGACCTGGCGTGCGAAGGTCCGCCTATGACGCAGTTCGTTGCGGGTTCGATTCCCGCCTTGGTAGTGTTTGTACGATCTGCAAATATTTGTTCGGCAAACCACCGGGTGGTTTACTCATAAATTTCCAGAATATTTCTTAGGACGAGTACAGATTTGGTTTTGAGCGTTTTAAAAACATTAAAAGCCGCGTTTCTAGTTAGCAATTTAAAATGCGTATTTGATGTGCAGGGATGTACACAACCTCATCATTTTTAAAAGTGCGTTACAATTGAGTTCGCTTCGAAGCTCTCAGTAAAAACAAAATTTTGCGCGCATTCCTTTATTTCATTTCAATTCCCTATCCAGATCGGATTTCGACCAACCTTGTAATCAGGTCAAAGAGACTGTAGGGGCAGTCGTCCAGGTACTTATCGCAGTTGCCCCTTTGGCCTTCAGCCTCTGCGATATAGTAGTCGTCATGTAGGCCTTCTTCTCGCGATGAGGATGGTCTGAAAAGGTAAGACAACGTATTAACCCAGTGCTTCAAAACACAGGTAGAAAGATACAACAGTTTCTGGTAGAAGCTAGTTTACAAATGCTCTGGATTGGCTCTTCAGATTTTTTAGGGTTCCGTACCCAAAAGTTAAAACGGGACCCTATTACTAAGACTCGGCTGACCGTCTGTTCGTCCGTCCGTCTGTCACCAGGCTTTATCTCATGAACCGTGATAGTAAGGCAAGTTTGGATGGATGATTGTAACATCTCATCACGCCAAAACACTTAGACTTGATGAATCGGACAAACATTTTCCATAAATTTGGTTATAATCAGCAGATAAATAAATTAATAATGCTGGACAATCCACACAGCATTATCTAGCCCCAAGCTAAGCTGGCAGGTTTTTATCTAGAAGAAGACCTCACAGAAGCTAGTTGTCATATGCCCTGTTTGGCTCTTCACAATTTTGATCCTGCCATAGTTTTGAAGTGTTTTCTGGTCTGAAGAATATCGTCGGCAGTAAAACAGATTGACAACCTAAATTAAAACCAACCAATTATTTTCTCAGGCGATGGTGAATTAGTAAATAATTAATTATCAGTGCAGGTTCCTCGCACCGAGAATCGAACCCGCAAGAGTGGCTTTTACTGAGTACGTATGGTGAACTTACGTAAATATAATGTGCATGATGTGCCCCAAAAGGCCATTATGGTGTAGTGGCGTTTCAGCCGCCTCGCAAATATTTCTCAGCATACACTCTCTGCCATTCATTCCGTGTCTGAAAATAAAGGGAAAATAGTCATAATCAGGCAAGGCTTTAGAAATATTAATAGACCAGGGTTCATTATAAATTTAACTAACAAGAGAAGTATGTTCACGAAATATGAAATATAAATTTACGGTCAGAAAAACTAAGTGACTGTACTTCTTCCTATTGCATTGTAGTAAGTGATCGATTTTTGAGATTAAATCAAAAGGCTCTTACTCCTTAAACCTTGTCTCCAAAACTGTATACGCCAGCTCCCTAGTTATACTCCGGCTTTGCCGAGAGCTTACAACCTGGAAATAATATACAAACATTATTTTTTAATTTAATTCGTAATGTCAATTAGTATTAAGGTATTTGGCTGAAAGACCCTGATAACTAATACCTGCCTCTTTTTATCCACAGCGTTCATACACTGAACAATGAGCATGCATGTCGCACATCTTATAGTGCTGTTCAGGTGCGATACAACACAACAATCTTACCTCGTAACATTTTATGTTAGATACATTTTATATTGACGGTATCAGATGACAGACAACTCGCGGACCACTCGTTTGATGCTTTTGATAAGCCATTTTGTCCCTGTAAAATATATCTAAAGATAAAGAGTTTGATGTCATATTTGAATACACATTTTTGCGCTGTGTAGTAGCAGTATTAGATTAATGTGCGCAAAACTGGAATGTCACACCAACCCATCGGGCTGTATTGCTGACTTTGGTGTGATATAATTCATTATGGGTACCAGATGGCTGAATAGTTATACACACTCAGACCCGGAACAAATGCCTGCAAATCACACGTAAATATTTGTCCCGCTACTGGAATCGAAGCCGTAAACAGCCTCGCAGGGACCTCCGACTGCGTCTCTAATGTCATCCTTATAGATTGAGCACTTACAGGCAGATTAGGGAACAAGACTTCATCGATCTCGGTGATATTATTCAAGGTGCTGTAGTTGGACTCGAAGTTGTACGAGACGAACACATTCTTGTCTGGAATGTCGATAGGTACCGCTATGGCGACGAACGTCTGAAACAATGTTAATAACATAGAATGATATCAATATAACAATACAATAGATCGGCTAATAACAATAGTATATGATCTATAGTAACTATAGAAGAGTTACTGCTATACAAAAATTTACCCGAACGAATACCCCACTCCGATTTTTTTACGGGGAGGTGTAACCACGTATCCTCATAGCAAATAGAGGCGGGGTACGCTCATATTCGAAACAAAATCAGTTAGTCAATTTTAAAATCGAGAGATTTTTACGTATTTGAAGAATTTCTATTATTTTACCTAACATTTTATTTGCACGTATTCATCATAATTAAATAAAACTCTTCATAAATTAAGATTTGGATTTGCCAACCGTTCGTCTCTCATCTTTACAATAATTTATAATGGCATGGAATCATTTTCATTTGAATTTCGTAAAGGATCATAAGATGTCCTTTCGGCATTTGTTTATTTGCCTCAAGAATGAAGGAAGGTCTTACACGCAGAGGTTGAAAATAAATAAGGGTGGCGATAATCATGACAATAACAACAGTATACCGAGAGAGGGAAGATTTCAATGAACCCATAAACAACAGTTTAATTGTTGTTTACTCAGATGGATATTTTCCCATAGCCTTCTTTTGTATCTTGTGTACCTTTCTTCTATGCTTGGAGTTACGAGGTAAGTAGGCACATACTTAGAGTTACTTTAGAGTTCCGTACCCGAAGGGTGCGAATGGGAGCCTATACTACCCATCCACTGTCAACATGTCCGTTCGTTGGCGTTCGTCGGGTGGTTACTGGCATGACTCGTATTGAGTATGCATTGCCAGTGAGTGCTACATAGCATCGATTTATAAAAAGCGTCGTGATTTTGGTGGTTTAGCTCAATTTGATGAAACTACATAGTGCTTAATAGGGCAATGGTGGGGCTGCCCAGGCACTGTAGTGCATCAGGCATGTTTGCTGATGCACACACTAAGGACTTCTACGCTGTAATTCGTCAAAAAATAACATCCGTCATATACAGGATGCTGGGCAGCACCAATAGCTTGCTAAGGGTTCTGGTGGACAGACATTGCAGTAGCCTGCAAAGGCACTGGATGTCAAGTCTAATGAACCCTTATGCTAAACAAATTTATTATATAAATTGATTTGTAGGTGTAAGTGTAAGGAATGTAATGTAATTTCAGTCAAATTTCATTGCATTCTTTACATTAACACTATGATGATGATGTAATTTTTAAATTCTATAATAAATCACAATATGGATATATAATAAGTCTGAATCAATAAACGAATTTAATTTAATTTAATTTAATCTTGTACAATGGCACGGAACCCTTCATGTGCAAATCCGACTTGCACTTGGCCTTTTATTGGTCTACTATTGATTTAGGAAGTGCTGTACGTTTTTGCAACTACCTCACGTTCACACGAATGAAATCGCGAATTATTTGTATGTCCTTTGTAAATTACTAGTTTTTTTTAGTTAAGTTTAGTAAGTTTAATTAGATAGAATTCAAATCCTTACCCCGTACAAACTGGTCGGCGGAAATATCAGCGCTCGTTTTTGCTTGCTCGTACCCGAAGATAACGATGCGACGAGGCTCCTGGAATTCAAAGGTGAATCTTAGGTCAAATCTATATGTAGGTCTTTATTTCTAAGTTATTAATATTATAATTATTAAATAAATCCACTCAGTCCGATAGCAATATTTGCCGGGTGCCCCTCTCTAAAGAAATAATAGACTTTAATATTGTTTTTCGTCACGGAAACTGTCCCTTTCAAACTATAGTGTAACACTAAATAACAACATGGACTATAACATTATAATGAATAATATCAATAAGTGCAGTGCGTTTATTTTACCCTATTTGTTGTTAAGTGCATGTTAGCCCTTAATTACTCGCGTGGGGTGTTTAACACCCCAGCGACTGTTTGATCGTCTCTAGTTATTGGAGTTTCGAATTCACAACGCTAATTTTTAAATCTTAATCATAAATAAAAGTCTGATTTTATATGTATTTGGTAGTGTTTCTCATTCTAAAATTGGGGTGGAAAGCACGCCACGCGACTACTTATGTATGTTTTTATGCGCGAGTAACTAAGGGTTAGGTACTACGTTCTAAGGTTTCTATTGCAATAAAACTATGACTTAAGCGGTTCCTTCTTGTACCATAAAGCTTGCTTAAAATACTACTCTCAAAGGTTTCCAGAACATGGGCTAACACTTACAGGGTCAATATCAAAGCTTTCCACTTCATTTCGTAAAATAATCACTTCACAAAGAACAAACAAACATCGAACTTTACGTATAAACGCCAACTAACATCGGTTGCGTCGGAGCACGATGTGTTCTAGATCTTTGAAAAATTATCGACTACCTGCTAAAAGGTGACGTTCCAGTGACAGGTTGTAGAAAGTGGACCGAATGTATATTTAATTGGATGAAAACGAACAATGCTAAAAATATTCCGTTGCTGTTATTTTTTTTTAGCTGAAGTGGCAGTTGGCCGGCCATATCTCGCGAAGAACCGACGGCCGCTGGGGCAAACGTGTTCTTGAGTGGAGAACACGACTCGGTAAACGTAGTGTAGGACGCTCTCCGACCAGGTGGGATGACGACCTGCGAAAGACTGCAGGTAGATGCTGGATGCGGCAAGCTGAAGACAGCGTGCTATGGCGCTCATTGGGGGAGGCCTATGTCCTGCAGTGGACTGCTATAAGCTGATGATGATGATGATGTTATTCTTTAACATGCCTGGAACTTCCATGCATAGGTTTATTGCATATTAAAAATAATCCTTTTATTCTTTGAGGGTGAAAGAATGAAAGGATTGGGGGAGGCCTTTGCTCAACAGTGCGATGGAATAATAACTAGTAGTAAAACTGCTGAAGGGTATGTAGTAATATGTCTCCTTAACATCGCAATCCTTGCCTTGTTATGTTATAGACAAACGTGTAGGATGCCCTCCGGCCAGGCGAATGAGGACCCGTGAAATACTGCTTGTCGGCAGATGCTAGATGCTTTAATCTAGACAGATGACACTATGAGACTATGGCGCTCATTAGAGGATATTTGGTTCAGCTGAGGACTAAAATGGGCTGATGATGCTTAATAAAAAATAAATAATGCTAGAATATTCGCACAGCATAATAATAGTAGTTGATTATTTCAAAGCGACAATGTACCACAAGCGATATCTTGATTCTACCTTATAAATTAATACATGCAAAATTTACCCGTTTTTACGCCGTATACCTATGTACCTATACATAGGTACATAGGTATACGGCGTCTTCCAACAATCAAACTGCACTTTGAATATTCCATCACATCAGATGCTCCATATCATAAAGCGATCAATCCATTGAGACCAACTTATTAAATTCTCTAGCTAGTCGGAATAAATTCAGTTATTGAAATCGAATCATACTAAGACTTTCGGAGATAACTCATCATTCGATTCCGATGATATATTATGCATTAGCACGGAAAATTTATCTTTGGTCCCTAGACGAGGCTAGGGATGGATCGTCTTGTAAATATATTTGTTAAAAAGCCGAAAATGTTATGATTATATTATATATATGATAAAATGTTCACGGGATACAGGACAACATCGTGCTTCTAATAAGGCGGAATAGATCTTGCAACAAGTACATCCATCAACGAAATACCTATATACGGCATACAGACTCACCTAGGTACATTGATCAGTTGAGCTACCTCTGGATTATTTGCAACAGTCTGCCGTTGACTCAACTGTTCTAATTGTAAATACTATAAAGTTTCTAACTCGTTACTATTCTTTAATTGTTATTTTGTTTTGTTATCTATGTAAGGTAGTCTTAGTACCAAACTCATAGCACGCACAATTTTGCTTTTATGTATGAGACACTGACTAGTAGTATTTTCACATGAAATTAATAAATAATAATGGACAATCCACACAGCATCATCTAGCATCAAGCTAAGCCAAAGCTTGTCTTATGGATAACTGATATACATAATACAATATATTTCATAGATATATATTTTATATTATACATAGAATACGACCGGAACACCCGGAACAAATAACAGTAAGAATTCATAAGAATAAGATCCTGTTATTTGTAGCACTATCAATTTACTGAGCTTAGCAATAACATCCCTCTATATCATGGACATTGGAAACACATGCATCCACATTCCGGCCAAAATCCCCAATTCCAGGCGTACAAAACCCATCCCTTGCCGCATCCACCGCAGTCCCGCAGAGTTCTGCAAATTGGCTCTGCGTCTTGACAAATGTAATCGCGGAATTTCCGTGACAAAAGCCTTCGACGGTGTTTACATGTATTACACGATACATGCCGATTAATTACAAGTTTAATTGTATGCTGCGGGTGCTGTGTCTGACTGTTGATTAGCTGACGTGGTTTTCGACTGATTGTCATAAAGGAAGGTGATGAATCATACAAATTGTGAAACCATATGATAATAATTCAGCGATTTATTCAAAGATTCAAACAAACAATATATTTTTATATTATCTAATATAAATAGTAGTATAATTAATGTGTAAAGTAATAGTATAAATAATAATATCATCAGTCTATAGCAGTCCACTGCTGGACATAGGCCTCCCCCAGGCCAAATAATAATACAACATTAATTACTATTTTGCCTGGACTTTCGTGTGTGGGCTTTGGACAAGGACCTCTTCCAACTATGACAATTCTCCTATGATAGCCAATTTTGAGCATGTGCCACCTAACGTGGCCTATGTATCATCAATCTATCTTCGAGATGGTCTTCTATTTCCTGTGAACCAGTACCTACATTATACTTTTTAAACATTTTTCATATCCCTAAATGACGAATCTTTTATCTGTGTGAAATTATGGCAATTGTAAATTCATGGGAACGTAAGAAAATCGATTTTGTTTATGAAGAAGTTGTAATCGATAATAAGAAAGACAGATTTAGTAATATTATTTAGTAAACTACAAGTTTTATACTATTTTTTATACATTTTCAGAGAAAAAATTCTAGAATAATCTTCGTTACATATTTTCTATGTCTGCTCGATAAAAACAGAAAATATCAGTCCGCATATTGTTTTTATCTTTCAAAATTAACTGTCTTGAATAAGGCAATAATGAAGACTGCATGACACAATGAAGTATTTCATTGCATTCATTTATTCACACTGTCAAATTCATAGTCGTGCATATACTACCAAATATCAAACAAATTCGCGGGGTATAATCCAATACCTAGGTAGCTAACAATGCAAAGTACCTCTCACGAGTAGGGTAGGTAATACGCACAACGATGAATGATGGATGAGTTCACTTTTATTGCTAGGGGTCCTCAACATTTGATCCCCAATGAAATATGCATTAGTGTCACTCCAAAATGTGATCTCCATGAATCGCCTAAGATTGATATTCTTATAAATTCCTTTGTAAAGTCATAGGGCTTTGCGAATTAAGACTAATGAAATTGATCTTTATTAGTATTCAAAACAGTTTATTTACTTTATGAATGAGACACTCTGGGTTGTTTACTTTTAAAAGTCAAGAAATAAAGTCGAAGTTTGTATTTTATCCGAAATCCAAGACAAACAAGGAATGCCTTACAAGCGTTTCAGCAGTTCCAGAAAACCATAGTGGAGTTACCAAACAGTAGGGCAGTTTATTACGACTCTTTCTTTAACATTCACAACCTGACTTTACTCACTGCCGATTCGTCTGCAAGCATCTTCATCATCATCAACATATAATAGTCCACTGCTGGACATAGGCCTCCCATAATGAGCGACATAGCGCCCTGTCTTTAGCTTGACGCATCCAGCATATCTACCTGCAGTCTTTCGAAGGTCGTCATCCCACCTGGTCGGAGGGCGTCCCACACTACGTTCACCGAGTCGTGGACTCTACTCCAAAACACGTTTATCCCAGCGGTTGTCGGTTCTTCGTCATATACAGGATTAGAGTTATCTAATAATAGCGACTTGGGTAAATCAAGATTAACAACTTTTGTTTTATAACTTTTGCCAAAAGGTCATTTCAAGAAAATATTTTTTTAGTTTTTCTGGTCATTTCTATAAATTGCTATGTCTGGTACATATGTTTCATTTATTTCAGCACTACCTATATTTAATTTATTCGCTTCTCGATTCGATAAAGATCTGAACACTTTGAGCTATGTTGATAGCTTTGGTTCTCTCTATCGTCTGCAAGCTCTTATGCAAATTCATACAACCCTGCAGCTATCCTTTCTGGTTTTAATTCTTGTTACTGCTTACCCACTTAGGGAAAATTCTAAGAAATTATTAATTCTATCGAAACTTTAATATGGATAACTTATATACATATTTTGTTTCTACGTATTGTAAACTCCACCTTCTTTATTTTTATGAAGGTATAGTATGTGTGCAACCGCATGATTCTCTACTATGCCCGACCGCTGTTTGCCATGACAATGCCGACGCGGCGCGGCATCCCGATCCGAATAATCAGGTCAGTCTTGGAGTCAGCTCTTGTTTAATGAATTGTTTATGTTGTATCAGTTCTAGGCTTTGCATTTTTTTTAAAATAACTATGAATAAATAATGCTGTCTATTGCGCAGAGCTATAGATAATAAATTGGGAATTAGTCGTTATCATAAATTAGCGTCTGGTAAGTAAATGGTCCGAACAACGCTTTTTATTTATAGGTACTCTGGGACGAACGCAGAATACGTCGACCAAAAGACCAATTAACTTTGGTGTTTCAGCATAAAAAAGGGTAGGTATTATTTTATTTTTCGTCTATACGTACATATATGTATTATACATATTATGCCCTGGTGCTCTGACAAACTGGTATGCACCAGTCATATTAAAAAAAAAACTATGACAGCCTATGATATAAATACCTGATAAATAACCCTATCCTACCTATCTTACTAAAACTTAACTTTTTTAACTTTGGGAAACTACGTCAAGTCTTCACGTCATCCATACCGCAATGCTTGAAAACGAAAGTTTTCAATCAGTGCGTCCTACCCGTTATGACCTACGGAGCTGAGACGTGGACACTCACGATAGGGCTGGTCCACCAGTTCAAAGTCGCTCAGCGAGCTATGGAAAGAGCTATGCTCGGAGTTTCTCTGAAGGATAGGATTCGTAACGAATACATCCGACAGAGAACCAAGGTTATCGACATAGCTCAAAGAATTAGCAAGCTGAAGTGGCAGTGGGCCGGCCATATCTCGCGAAGAACCGACGGCCGATGGGGCAAACGCGTTCTTGAGTGGAGACCACGACTCGGTAAACGTAGTGTAGGACGCCCTCCGACCAGGTGGGATGACGACCTGCGAAAGACTGCAGGTAGATGCTGGATGCGGCAAGCTGAAGACAGGGCGCTATGGCGCTCTTTGGGGGAGGCCTATGTCCAGCAGTGGACTGCTATAGGCTGATGATGATGATGATGACCTATCTTACTGTAATAGAAGGATATCACATATTATAAAGCGAAAGTTTCTATCGTTGTGAAGATGTTTGGCCGAAGACAACGCCATAACTACTGAATGGATCGCACAACACACAAAGTATCTGGATCTGATATATTATTACATATGTATACTAAAGGCTCTATAGGCTTCTTTTTATAAAAGAAAACGCGTGCGCATCCGCGGAAGTAAAAAGCTTTCAATATGTTATTAAATCGCGAAAGTTCAAATTTTATTTCGGAGCTAGCTGGGATGTTTTTGTGCCAAATGTCCAGCAATTTTGATTTGTATAGTTCATTCACTAATATCTAGTGTTGTAATTACGCTCTCGATCATCTCCCGTCAAAATTCAATCTCGGTCCTTTGCCTAAAATCACTCACAAAGCAATTTCATCTCCATGTAACTGAAATATCGGTTTATTCGTGGAATCGTGGTGGTAAATATTAGCGCTCCACTAAATTGCTGCCGGTCGGTGTAATAAACGGATAGACGTATGGTAGACCGGATGGTTTTATTAGAGGTTAAGAGCTAGCCTTCGTTCCAGTGGCCATTTTTCTACTTCACGTACAACATAATGGTAGTTTCTGTTCGCGTGTACCATTTTTCCTTTGATAGGAAATTGTTTAATGAGACAAAACGTCTCATTTTCCTGAATGAGAAAATATTATAAAAGAAAATTGTGAGTGTTGGAATAGGTAGTATTTTAAGGTAGAGTTAGAAAGTAATGTTTTAAATATGCAAAATGAAACCTACTCATAAGTTTAGGTTCATGCCGTATTCACAGATAATATTTTTGAAACTATATTTATCTATATTTGAGTTTTGAGCTAGGTAATATTTAAATAAGGGTAGATCGGTATGTTTACCAATAAAAACTAAACCGCAGTGACTTGGTTATTTCGTGATCATGGCGCATGAAACTGTGTCGGAATAGTATATAGCTCAAATCTCAAATCATGGTAAATATAAAGTTTTAAACAACTTTTGTGCATAATGAGACGTCACAAAACACTATCCTTATTATTTTAATGTATTTATTTCATCACAATAAATGATCAATAACCATAGAGATGTCTTCTAATGGATCAGAAGGGCACTTTTTTTGGTATTTTTTACACTTGCCGTCCAAGCCGTGGTATTCAGCCTCGTAATAAAAGTCCTCCAGGTCTTCTTCCTCTGATGATGATGGTCTGTAAAGAATGAATATAATAAGCAATAGGCATTCGTTTTAATATTTATTATTATATAATTAAAAATAAATATAAACATAAAATTTACGTAAATACAAATAACACAATGAATTCGTTTTATTTTGGTCTCTTATTGGATTTATTGAAGTCTCCTCTAGACAAATCGCTGTCTATAATCGTCTAGGTGGATGTGATTATGCTTCACCTGCAGTTAGTCTTATCAATGTGATGCGCTTTGTTAAAACTTCAACTATAAGCTAATTTTACGCAATATTACGATGGGTCAAAACATAATTCTGAATTTCAAACACGTATTAAGGTCCCCTCTACTTCCATGCACCCTAAATCAATGACTCCGATGATTTATATTTCCCATCCATCACAAAATCGACGTACCAAGAAAGTATCGTATATTGTAAGGAAGTAGGCTTTGCAGAACCCAGAACTAAATGTTGTATTTACTTGTGTTTATTCAAAACATTACATTTATTATTACAGGACAGAATACTACAATAGAATGGTCTAAATAATTCTCTAAGTAGGTAAATCAATAAGCCAAATAATTCAATAATAATATTTATATGGAAAATAATTCCTAATATGATCTGTAGCATAAATGTAAAAAAGACAGCTTGAAATGTTGCTCGCACTGTTATATAGCGTGAAGGCTAGGCTGATGGTACATTTCTTAGCATGTGTCATCGAAACTCAAACAATTTTTTTGTCAAGTAAGGGGAGAAGATGTAAGGGGGACTCCAACATCTCGTCTCCCAAGCTAACCTAACCTGCACGTGGTAAACCGTGCTTGATAACGAACTAGGCTCTGGTGAACATATCAAACCATCTTCATAATTTGATAACTAATTAATTTATACAATTATTTTCTATTACTAGACACTGGCAGAGAAGTGTCCAACCAGACACAGTTGCTACTAACAAAGAATCATCATTATAGTCAAGTAGCACCGTAGTAGTTATTCTGTGGTAGCACTCACGTTAGTATCAAATGGAACATGTCTCCAATAACTCCATTGTGGCTAAAGTGGGACGTGGACGCTTCGCAGATAGACCTTAGAAGACAGGGTCTTCCGATGTATCCATTCCTGAGGAAGGGCGGAGAATATTATCAATTAATGTACAAGATTGTTATAAAAAGAACATCCAAGTTATGACGACCTCTGTGGCGTGAGGCAACGGTCTGGGATAAATGTTTGTACGATCTGCAATTATTTCTTCCGGGTGTTTTGGATATTATCTTTGTAGGTTGAGATAGATGTCTATGTAATTTACTGTTTTATCTTACGCTGTCATTATCACACTGGCGATAATTCAAGCGATTTAAAGATGAGGGCATAGGCCAGTTTGTTGCGATTGCTAATCGCGACGAGCTTGGTGCGTGCCCGCGGCGTTTTCGCTGCGAACTCACCTGGATTTGAAATGGCTCGCAAATCGCCAGTTTGATGAAGCTCTAAGTATATCAAAGATCTGGTACCCGCAACACAAGCTGTGATTAGCTTGGGGCTGGACGATATTATGTGAATTGTTCAGCTTTATTTTAGTATACTTATAAAATCAAGTTACAAGCACTTAGGTTATAAACATTACAAAATGCTCCTAATTCGGGTCTTATAACTCTTCCGTTAAATTCACAGAAAAAAACATATCTACACTACAGTCCACGAGAGCCCATGAAAAAGTAATTTACAAACAAATCAACTCAAAATCATTTTTTAAACATCATTACTCATAATTATATAATTATATACGAGTATATTAACACAATAAGATGCACCTTCTCCTCAGCCATCTCAGTACCTACTGAGAAAATGCGTAAGATGCGTAAATGGTATACTAATAAAGATAATACATGTAAATTCTTTCCCGTATTGTAGAGACACATAAATTGACGTTTACTACCTAGAATGAGTACCTTAGTATAATAATTAGCATTAGTACCTCTTAGGTAGTAAGTAGTAATGGCTTTAAAACTACCACTTTGCATCAGGTGCACTATCTCTAAAGGAAGACATTTTCAGAATCCGACGGGTCTCTACATCTTGCAGTTAGCAATGACGTTTTGATTTTTTCAGGGTAACAACTACAAAATAATAGGATTTCATTAAAAGCCTCTGCCTTATAAAATGGGATTGAGAATTAAGTCCCAAACCAACAGCACCTGTGAGGACTAGGCCAGTTTGTGTATGTATTATCAGATTTGACATCAAGTATTCTAGTCAGGATCAAATTGTATGATCATGCTGTTCTTCTTAATTTGTACCTACCAGAAATATGGAGTAGGAAATATGCACTCAGCACCATGGCGCCGCTGAAAACCAGCGCTGCACTGGCTTATGACAATGTAGCATTTAATGCTGAGCCGGTAGCCTTTCTGTGTTCTCGTGTTTTAATTATTTTATTCGTTCCTAATTCGTTATCTTTATTATTGTTAGTTCTTAAGTTGTATTATTTTATATGAAACACAAATAAACATTTTCTATTTCTATTTCTATAGTATAAAATAACTCTCTCATTCATCAGAGTAGAGGTACCTATGCGTTAAATAAGGTATTTCTAGCGTGCACACACGTTAGAAAAGCGCTCCACGATGAATTGCCTTTCGACCGTCAACATTATAGCAGCATTGCTGTTTTCTGCGCTGAAGGGGGCTAATGCAGTAAGTATACCACCTATTTCTACTCAGTGTAGCTTCTGCTGTCATACCACTGGTAAGGCTTCCCTGGCGAACTATTCCACGAAGAGCTCTCAGATGTATGATAAGTTAGGTTTTCAGCTAGACTATTTTCGCGAATCGTCGGAATAATTAAAATAATTGTCTCTATAGACAGACACAATTATTGACGGATTTTCATCGATACACCTACAGCTTCTGTTGATCGTATCGTATTACTAAACGTCTTCGAGTATTCACTAAAACGATAACAAACCTCTTAAAGAAGCTAGTTCGCCAAAGTACCAGGGACTCATAAAGCTCAGAGCTGTTGCATTTCCCTGTCCGCTACATTACACTCCAAAATACGCAAGTTTATTACGCGTTCCGGGAATTCCTAGCATTGCTACCTACATTACTGTTAGGCATAAAGCAGAGCTGCTCAGATGAGTCCAACTTTGTAAGTATAGGTACAATAATAATTACACTTCCCTAAAATCTTTCTCTGTATTTTAAGTATTTATTACAGTTATCTACATAATATATGTATGTAGATATTTCAACTGTTGAATAACTAAACTATGTCGGAATCTTTATAAGTCGATCAATCGGGGTTTTTAATTATCTATGGTACATATTTATCATATTTGCCCAGAATCCTTGATATTGGATTTAATACAAAATATCTAACAGCAATTTTTATATTCACTGTACTAACAGTCAAATCAAACAAAACAACAGCACGTGTAATGACTAGGCCAGTTTGTGTATATATTATTAATGAGTTGTGAATATGTCCTACAAATTTGACTATGCAGATTTGATATATCCAAGAATTCAAGTCAGGATCAAATCGGATCTATCACACTGTAGGGCCTTATAATACCCAATACCTCCTGGATTCAGAAAGATGTTCAAGACATATTGAATCTAAACACATAGTAGCAGATCATAGGTTACAGCGAACCCATTTATCGTGACGCACACTAAGTTAATCTTGTAATTCCTCAGGTAAACAGCACTCGGCAGGCCCTTCCGATATATATCGGTGGAACTTACTAATTTGCCGAGGTGTTATGCCCTCCTGGGATTGGCTCAGGTAAGGGTGTGGTTTGATTGTGGAATCTGTTATTCTGCTGATATATCGAATCATCGATATTGATGAAGCTTATCTCTAGAAATGTCTTCCCGATACTATCGAAGTTTTCATTGCAAATAGTTTTATCAAGAAATAGACGAGCATTCAAAAGGATATTGGAAAGTGACACAGGTGACCCATAAAATTCACTTTTGTAAGTGCTAATAAAAGCGCCAAATGATCTGTTGAAGATTTAAAACAATGTGAATTTGGATGGCATCTTATTTGTCTGTCAACATGACCAACGTCTGCTTCTAAACGCCCGTTTAATTCTGAATGTCGTTTATTTCATGCATTACATACTTTTCGAGCATGGATTCTATTGACTCGTACAGCAAGCTGCGAGAAATGATTTTGTTGAATTTCTTCGCTGCCACCCGCTTTTCTCGGCCATTCGATATCTGAAATGTATTTATTACTTAAAATAGGAACTAGATGTAGGCATAGATAAACATCCATGTCTCTTTCAGCGGAAATCGGGGACCAAACTGTCAAATTCTCACTAAGCATTAGCGCATTAGGATTCGATCGAGGTCACATGTTGGTGTCAAATCTCAGTATTCGTACCTCGATATCACCAAGCAGCGGCTCGTACCAAGTAGCGTTGTCGATAGTGTAGTAGTTAGCTTCGAAAAACCATGCTAAGTTCACTAAGTTGTTTGGTTCTGGCAGTGGTATCGATATTGTGACGAAGGTCTGAAAATAAAATAACCCATTGAATGTAGGAACATTACCGCTGAATCTAAATGATATTATAAATAAATAAATAAAATAAAATAAAATAAAATAGCCTTTATTGCTGAACTAATTTTTACAATGTTTTTTACAGTTTTCTTACAAATAAATTAAGTATCGGTAAACGGTCGTTTCTGTATTTCAGCTTGTCTTTCGACATAGGCCTCCTCTAAAGATTTCCACTCTATTCTATCTTTCGCTATGCGGGTCCATATTGGACCCGCCACTTTTCTAATGTCGTCCTCCCATCTTCTAGTCTGTCTGCCTCTTTTTCTTTTGCTATCTCGTGGTTGCCATTCAGTTATTGAAAAATAAAATTCAGTAAATGATATTATCAGGTTCTAAAACTTACACCAAATTGAGTAAATGGAGTAAAGACTAGATATCTCTTTTGTCTTTCGTTCGCTTTTTTACTACCGACCAATCCAATTAACACGAACAACCTGAAAAAATTTATCTTTAGTGCGATAAAAAAAATTAAACGCCATGCAAATAAAAGCACATAAGTTAAGCTACGAGCAATGATATTATAAAGCCAATAAATACTTGAAACTCACAATCACTCAGCGTGGAAAAAGTAAATTGAAAAGGTTCAAAGCAGAGATCGAAATCGGCAAACAGAAACATAAAATTCAGCGCAAATTCCAAAGCAAACAACTCAAAAATATATTAAGTACCCACAATATAAACTTGAACAGCATTTTCCCAGCTAAACTACACTTTGAATAAGCTAAAAGAAATTAAGGCAAACCAAACAGTCGTACGTAGGTAAGGTAGTGCTCGTAGCTAACGAACGTCGACTTTATTTGCGCAAGGAATTTGTTAAATCGTCTCCATGTCTAGTGCGCGGCTGGTGGGTTGACTCTTTATCGTTACTATGCCACCCGTTGTCATCATTATCATTTCGACATCCGACAGATGTCCACAGCTGGACATATGCCACCCTATATATTATTTATATAGATATATATTAATATAGATCGCCAGAGTTACCGGTTGCTTAGTTCCTACAAGGTCTGCAATCAGTTAATTGCTCGCTTAGATTATCAGGTTGCCCTTTTGTATGTGCAGAACATTTTCTTAATTGTGAAATTAAATCTATTTAAAATTCAAGTATTTCGAATACTGCTGTAGTTTGTTGTTGTATTACCGTAGAGTGTCCAAAGAAAGAGGAGATCCAAAACAAATTGAAATTAAATAATGGTATAGATTAAATGTCAATGAATTCATAATTGACGACCGATGTGGCACCGCGCCACATCGGTCGTCAATTATGAATTCATGGCGAAGGTCTGCCTGCGACGCAGGAGGTTGCGGGTTCGATTCCCGCCTCGGAACAATTGTGTGTACGATCTGCAGATATATGTTCCGGGTGTACTGGTCGTTTTCTATGTATAATAAAAAATATCTATCTATGTAATATATTGTATTATGTATATCAGTTATCTAGCACCCATAACACAAGCTCTGCTTACCATAGGGCTAGATAATGCTGTGTGAATTGTCCATAAAAAAAAAAAAAAAAACTGTGCCATCTTAGTACCCGTTATCTAGAAGTAGGATGGAATGGTTGGTGGATATTTGCTTGCTACGGTGTCAACGTACGTAGGCTTTTATTGTCTGTAGCCTTTTGGTGCTCATTTCTTTATATTTTTGTGGAATGTTCCTGATATACTTCTTACTTATTCTTATTTTTCTTTCCTTTGTATCGTGGCTGTGGAAGTTTTTATTTTACTTGCCTTTCTTATTTACTCCTGTAATTTGCCTCGGCTCAATTGAATTCTAATATTTTTTTGTCAAAGTATAAGTCCTTACAGAAACCTAAAACTATCCTACTAATATTATAAACGCGAAAGTTTGTAGGTATGGATGGATGGATGTTTGTTACTATTTCACGTTAAAACTACTGAATCGATTTTAATGAAATTTTACAATAATATAGCTTATACATCAGAATAACACATAGGCTACAATTTATAAAGATATATTGTATATTATCCAAAATATATATCATCACGTGGGTGAAACCGCAGGGCGTAGCTAGTATATCATAAGTGCAAACGTAGACTGTCTGTCAAAATAATTGGGCCAAAGTTTTTAAATGCTTTCTACCCTACTTTCCCAATAACAAATCAAATTCAGCCTTATTTCCCTCCAGCGAACTTCAAATTCGAATTACTCAACTCCGTAAATTACGGGCTACAACAATTTCATTACCTTCCTCCGAAGTCGGGACAAAGAGCACTTTTACAAAAAAAGAGGGCTTTCAAGTAAACTTGATAGCTGCTTATGATAACGCCACCGATGACAACACGTTTTTGTCTGTAAAGTGTAAAAAACACGGTGTCTTTCTTGCTACAATCCAAGATTGCTGAACGCAAAAATCATCTGTACTGTACAAATAATCTGTACTAGAAAGCAATTTTTTTAAATTATCCTTTAAGAAAGCTATATCTCTGATAGTGACACCTTTATGTATTTTGTAATTCTGAAATTCTTTATTGTACACAAAAAACTTAAAAATAACTTAACTAAAAAAGATGTGCAGATAGGCGAGCTTAACCTTAACAAAGAGTTTTCTTACAGCAAACCTTAGGTTTATAGTTTTTAGGGTTTTGTGTCCTAGAAAAGAGTAAATCCTGCTTTCATTGTAAATGCGGTACAGTCTTGTTGTGCTAATCAACTGAAAGGTGCCGTCTTCGTTGAGTTGAAGCAAGTTTTAGGTTACAGTTTAATTTGGTCTCTAATGATTAGTGCAATAAGATGGTGTTTATTGTCCTTCGTGGGTCTTGTTTTAACGCAAGCAAATGGGTGCATAAGAATAAATAAAATAGTGAAAAACGTCTTCACTTCAACGTTACCTGTAAATAATTACGAGGTTTCTGATAAAGTAAAAATCAAATAATTATATTTAATCGAGTTTATGAGTAGGTATGTTAATATAAGCAATTTGATTACCTACTAACAAATTGTGCGGGAATTTTAGTTCATTTGAAATTGTCATTTGATTTTCAATTGAAATCTGTGCGGTACTGTTTGAGTCCTGTTTGGTTCATTGAAATAGCTGAACCACACCGCTATAACATAGTTGAGTCGGACCTGCCAATCTAGCTGCAGTATGAATTAACTCATATTTCCTGGTTGCACACATTTCAGAGAAACATTTACTTAATTGATAAACATGCATCTGACTGCACTGACCGCAACCTTCCATTTACCCTCCGTTCCAATAAATTAGATGGAAGCTTTGATGCGGCGAGCCGTACGGTACAAAATGTTTGAAGGGCTTATAAGCATATAAGCTACGGTAGGTAGTATTTTCGAGGTTTAAGTGAGGTTCTGATTTGTACGGTTAGACATAAGATTGAGTCGACCCAAAAAAGGTTTTCTATAATTAAAAACAAAATAACAGAGTAAAAAGTAACAACAATTAGGTTCCTATATTTTGATTTGATTATCGGCTCAATAAGTTAAGGAAACTGTAGGGTCTGTTATCGAATAAGTTACCCTAAAACACAGCCGCAGAATTTGCTTCTATGAATACGTACGATGTTTTGTTAAGCCAAAATGGAGTCCGTCGGAACGGGGCCAAGCAAATCACTGAGAAAACATAACGGTTCATTAGTTAGCTGCCGTAGGCTTCGGCAAACATCCACTTTATCTACAGTATTTACACATCGACGACGCTGCGCGGATCGAGGGAAAAAATGCTATTTCCAATAATTTTGCTCAATTTGCTGCTGATCGCGGATGCACGCCGGCAGAGACGGTATCTCGTCTACCCCGACGGAGGGCCAGCCAGAGCTCAGGTATGCAGACATTTTTTATCGCAGCTTCCATACAAACGGTGTTATCGAAATAGACCTTTTTCAATATCCCAACCAATATCCTCTAGTGTAAAAATAAAGATTCAATATTGGGAAAGGATATTTGATAATCTGCAAATGGCGCCGGAAAAACTGGCTCTAAATAATTTTGATCAAGATTTATCAATTAAATTGGTTTTCTCGGTATTGCAAACTGAAACACGTTTGTACGGGATTTACTTTCACTAGTGATTTTTAAATACGTAGATTTATATTACTCCGATTCCGAAATGTTTTCTTTTCGAATCGGGCTAACGAATCACTTTTTGTTCGGGAATTTGAATGCAATTAGGAGCCTTTTGATGTAATGTACGGAGTTTTCTACGCTTGTTTTGTTTGACTCTCAATGTTGATTTCGTTAAACCTTGTTTTTACGGATTAGTATTATGTTTGCTTAACATTGCCTGTTTTACAGTCTTGTTTCTACTTCGATTGGGTTGTTTCACGTTTCGTTTCGAGCAATCGAATAGAGATTTGTTAAAATTATATTTACGTGCTGGAATATAGTTATATTTTTTAGTTTCCCTACTTTCGTAGAATTAACTACACTAAGAAATATGTGGGCAGTGGGGAAATGTGGTATTTTCTGCGAGCACTTAACTTTTATAACTTTCTTAAATCTTTAAATGTCTTTCTTTTCCAGTTCATCATAGGTCTCGGTGTGCCCGTAGACTTGAAAGAAGCTTCAGTGACCGTTGGGGCCGTCATCAAATTTCAGTATGATTTGCCAACGAATAGTACGGAATACACCAGCAGAATATACGGTTTCGCCAATACGGTTTCTAGGGATATGGACGGAGAAACTCCCGCCAATGATGGAGATATTGGTAATGAGAACGCCATAGATATTTCTAGAAATCTGAACGATATAGACGATGTGGATGGCGAGGAAGAACGAGACAACGACACGTTAGTTGATATCACCTTTGATAGAAAGAAGAGAGCGCTAGGCTACGCAGAAGGAGGTATGATAGATGCGGTAAACCCAGAAATGTCGTTGGAAGAAGCTATAAGAAGACAAGAGTTAATCGATCAAAATAATTTGAAGGATGAAGAGTATCAAGAACCGCAGAGAATGAACCGCTGGGATTTTTATAAGATTTTGGAACATATGGCTGAGAGGTAATTCATGATTTCATGCATTAAATTTTCTATACATTTTATCCTAGACCTGGTATATTCAGTTTATTTTTTAAACCTTGAAAGCTAGCCACGTTAGCCACCATATATCATCTCAACTTTTAAATATTCCGATATAAATGTTACAAAGCTTACTTTATAGAAAGTTACCGTTCCTTAGAATTTTAGAATATATTATTAAACCGTCCATTGAACAGGTACGGCTATTCAGGGCGCCCGTGCTTGCTGCGAACAATCTGCGAGGCGGCGGAGGTGCCTTTTACCCACGAGCACGGCTTGTTGGGGGAGATTGGACATGTACTATTCACGTGAGCACCTATTATATGCTTAATGCGCTTGTTAACTTGATCGTGTTGGCGTTGTGGATTATAACGGCCTGTATTTTCGAAGCTTTGACAGTACTAGGTTTGTAGTCTAAAATAGTCAGTAAAAGAAAATATCGAAGATTTGAGGAAAGTCAAATGTAAACCAGCTACATAATATCCTTATTTAGTACCTATTTTACAATCAGTCAGGAGACTAGGACTACTAACTCCTTCTTTGAAGTAAAATTGTATGCAGCTCATGGCAATAAAGCATACCTACGTATGTATTTTTATAATTCAACCATAAAATACCTTCTTCAAACTTTTGATCACACTCATGTTAATTTAATTTTAAAGTTCTACTCTCATCAACATTAGATCGCTTATCGTTAAACCATTACTTCCAGACCCTCATCGACCAGAGATGAGCTGTCCCACCACACTGACAACGAGTACCATGCCGCAGAACGCCTGGGAAGAAGCACCGGCATCGACTGCGAGACCTTATTCCCTGACTGCGAAGGCTCAATATTGAGCACCTTCACACAAATAGGACAGGAAACTTTGCATAAGTTTGGACTCTTTTGAACAACCCTCTAAGGGTTCTTGTTTCCAAGTTTGGAATATTCGAGATAAAATTGATGTTTTACTTTATGGTGCGAAGAATATTGGGATTTGAAAGCAGTAAAGGACTTTTACTGTACCTTAGATGCTAAGAAGGACCCATTGTAACGGTACTTTCATAATGTCGACCAGTTTAAGCTTGACATTTGGAATACCTACCCAATTATTTAAAAATAAACTGTTGTTGACATGCATATAAATTGCTTTTACTTTGAATTATTTTCTATAATACCTCCACGTCCTAATTATGAATTCCATGCCAAAGTAAATAGCCTCTTAAAGTTATGTTAGTAAATAAATGATAAGAATGAATTGTTTTTATTTTTGTATTTACTTAGCTTCTTTGATTTAGATTTTTTATGTTAGTTATATTATGTAGGTTTTTTAGAGAACTAAATTCTCTGTATATTTTATGTATGTACACTTATCTATCCACACTCATTTTATTATTTCTTAATACCCTGAGGTTTGTGTTAGAAAACGCTTTTAGGGTTAAGCTCGCCTTTGTACATCTATACTAATATTATAAAGAGGAAAGGTTTGATTTTTTCTTTATGTTTAATAACTATGTATGATGTATATTGTGTGTACAATAAATAATTTGAGATTAAATAGACAAAAAGCCAAATTTTATTGATCAAAATACGGTTTTCAAAAATCACGAGCCATGATGCAGCTGACTAAACATTTCTATCACAGAGAATTTACATTCCTTGTACAGTTCAACGCAGTTCAGCCGATCTTGTCCGTGTTTATGTGCCTGGATGTAAGGGTAGGCTTCGTGCTGCTCTGTTATTTGACTGTCGGGATCTTCGTCATTTGTAGGACTGGAAAGAAATAAAATAAATAAATTTTGCGTACAATCCACAAAGCGTTAATAAAAGCTGGTAATAAATTTAGCTGGACAATCTACACGGCATTATCCAGCCCAAAGTAAACAGAGTTTTTGTTATGGTATTAGATATCTGATATCCTACTAATATTTTAAATTCGGAAGTAACTCTCGTCTGTCTGTAACCTTTTCACGCCTAAACGGCTGAATGGATCTTAATGAATTTTTTGGGAGGTCGACAGTATTCCAGATATGGAGATAGCAGGCAGCGAGTTTCATACTTTAGCGGTCGAATGAAGAAGTTGGAAGAAAGCCGCTTAGTGCGAGTGGAAAACCTATAGTCAATATTTATTGACCTTGATGGATTACCCACTTGATACTTCAGGAAGAATTTTGTATCAATCATCATCCAGAAAAAGACACTTACTTGAGAACGAATGAAGCCAGCTCATGTAGCAAATCCTCTTCATCATCCGAGTGCAGTGGCTGAGTTCCAATCTGACAGAGAGTCTGTTTTACGCAGGAATGACCGTCATGGCCGAAACTAAAATAAAACACGGTTATAATTAGTCTGTAGATCAACAAACTATGACGACCGATGTGGCGCGGTGGGCAAAGGTCCGCCTGCGACGCAGGAGGTAGCGGGTTCGATTCCCGCCTCGGAACAATTGTGTGTACGATCTGCAGATATTTGTTCCGAGTGTTCTGGTTGTTTTCTATATATAATAAAAAATATCTATCTATGTAATGTATTGTATTATGTATATCAGTTATCTAGTACCCATAACACAAGCTCTGCTTACCATGGGGCTAGAAAATGCTGTGTGAATTGTCCAGCATTATTTATTTATTAACTATCTATAACTAGTTGCGCCCGCGGCTTCGCCCGCGTGGAAATCTATGTTTCAAATGGTTTATAAACCTTCCTCTTGAACCACACTATCTATTAAAAACCATATCAAAATCAGTTGCGTAGTTTTAAAGATCTAAGCATACATAAAGACAGAGACAGCAGGAAGTGACTTTGTTTTATACTATGCAGTGAAGACGCCTATCATTTCCTTGGTTCATAGTTGACCACAAACCAAGGAATTTGCCGTAGTTTTTAATTGCTGTTTGTAATCCAAAGTTAGGGAATTTTAAAAATAGCATGAAGGTTTATAATAACTGTTTTTTTTATATGTTATTTATTCGCATTCAAAAAAGGATGATCGTTTGTGGTAATTTTTTTCACTATGATTTTTATTTCACCGAAAGTTTAAAACCTTGATTGAGGTACAAAACTGGCCCTAATCACCTGGGTATAACGATGGTAAAAGCTGCGTTACAATGAAAATCCAATCTAATTTGCATTTGCGTGAGTAACTCAAGGTCCACAAATCTACCAAGACATTTCAATCGTAAAATTATTAAATACATGAATGAATGCAGTTAGTTGATGTCGAAGTAACATCCTCAAAGGAAACATTTCGTATTTGCCGTAGTGTGTGCTCAGTGAAGTAGATATTGTCGTCTGGCTTGTAAGTGTTCTTAGCTATTGCTATGTGATGTATCACTAGAGCCTTCAGTGGCAGGTATAGAGGGTAGTTGGCAATTTATTGACGCTATGTGACCTGCACGTGCACGTTCTGCCTATCAAAAAGTGAAGACGCCAGGTCTTAATTATTAAATTTGGTAATGGAAGTAAGTACCCCCTAATTAATAATCTTTCACTAAATGTACATTATTTAAATTTAAAAAAAAAAACTAAAGTTACAAACGGCGTGTGGGGGTGTTTGGGAAGTGGGAGATCGGTCTTTAGTAAATCGTAGGGTTCTGTACAAAAATGTTTTTTCATTTTGTATGGAAGATGACTAACATACAATAGAAAAACTTCACGAACGTATTCGTGATTATGGGCACAACCTGCACTTCAGGCCAGTGTCACTGAGATGAACATGCTAGTGGTTTCTTTTTCACTTCTTCCACTAGTGGACAAAAAATTTAAGTGAACAGTAAAATAATTTTATTTGATAATAATTGAATGTATAAAATATGACTTGTCTAAAAAGTAGCAGAAAAAAGGGTCCGATTGCGAATCGCCACTAACTCCTTATTTTGCTTACAAAATAAGGAGTTAGTGGCGATTCGCAAGAAATAAATGATTTTTTACTTTACTTTACTTTACATTACCAGAAACTGGTGAAAATAGTATGAGTGATACACTCACAAGTATATCTGACATTACCAGCATAGAAAGTTTAGAATAGGATGAACGTCATCCTTGGTGGGAAGGTTCGACCATTTTTGTTTCAGTTCGAAATGGTTCTATCCCATTCTGAGCGCGCGCGGAATCTACCTACAAATCGATCAAGGTTTATTTGCCACCCTCTAACTAATACCTAAGAATTTTTGGAAGAAAAGGAAACAATTAATATAATAGATTAACCAAACATTTGAGTAAAGCATTAGTTAAGATAAGCTTCGGAAACTACCTTTCTATTCTCATACTCGATAACTGCTCGACTTCTGAAGATCACGACCGTTTGCTTAGTCCACAATATATTGTCCTCATTACTAACACGAGTCGAGTGGTTCCCGACTCTCTAATTAGAGTTCGTATGTTATGGAAATGTATAGATAGCTTCATAATCAGAAACACCTAGATGGTTACATATTGCAATATACAATTTTGATCGGGCCCTATTCTCCTAAATTAGTCGCTTCATGATGACAATGGTAAAATACCACAATGTGTTGTTCTGAGACGATAATAAAACTACGCCAAACAAACATAGATGAAATAACCTTAATCCATAAATTATGCACAAGTCTATGTAAAAAATAAGCGCATCTGTCAACCATATTTGGTAATAATTACAAGCAATCTGACAGCCTTATTTCGTAGTGGCAAAACCTTTCCACAGTCTCTTACCTATTTAAAATCTCTTCCACATATTTATAAAAGTGGAACAACTTAGCATCGTTCTCATATCCTTCTCTCTTCTTCCTTGAGGTGCCATCGTATCCTGAATACACGTGCAGAATGTCTGTTGGTATCTGAGTCCTGTTCCAAGGCAGTTGGAAGTTGGCTTGGAAGGCGAAGTTAAAGTTAATGTTCTTGGCCGGGCTCGGTGTGCCTACACCGGCGTTAAACTGAAAAAGAGAGACGAATGAAATGATAGTCTAGAGTTTAGGTTGCAGATGCATTATTGTGTGTGGCTAGTCTGAACTGGCCTGACCCCTACGAAAATTACTCAATCAATTTATATATTAAACACACCCCATTCGACCGTGTACACATGCAGGTTCGTGTCCAGTAGTAAATGGTGTTTGGCTGAGATGATGACGATGATGATTGGGCCTTGGGACCTTGGATTGCCTTGGACCGGAAATATTCGCCGAGAAAAATCAAGCTTATCGCTTAAATATTTTAAAAAACACTAACCTGCAATAATGTACTATTCGGGAAAAGCAGTTGCCTTTTACTCCTGTGCTGTTCATCTATATCTGTTCCACTCGCACACAAAATGCAGAGAAGTACAAAAATTAAATAGTTTTTAGAAAAATACATAGTTACTTTTAGATTATTGCCCAAGAATGGCATTCCGTTAATATTTAAAGACGGGTCAAATAAGTATGGATCAAGTGAAGACTTGAAGGTACAAAGGCGAGTGCAAATAATATTGTATCTAGCCTTAATGGTACATGCAAGAATGAGCCTGACTTTAGGTACTCGTGGATTTATTATTGTTTCGTAGGATGATAATATACCTAACAATTAACACTAACTAACTACACTAATGACTTGTAGCAATCAATAGCAACAATCACAAAATAGTCAATTGAAGATAATAAAATTAAAATAATTTATTTGTACAACGATAAACCAATTTAATATTTATAAACGGTATTGAATTGGCAATTATTTAAAATGTTCAATGATTAAATGATGATACATTCTCGTTTATCAATAAATACAAATCTAATTCATGCAAGTTAGATGATCAAGTCATTAACAAGCTTAAGTATTCTACAATTAACAAGGTTAATTAAAGCGTAAAATTTCACCACAACAAAGCAAGCGAAGGCAACAAACTGCTATATGCTAACGTAATAGATCCGGGGCATGTGATATGATGTTGTTTGATAAACATATTAGTGCCCCAGAGTCATGTGACTACAGAATTATAGGTAAAGCCTTGTTACACTGGCGGTTGAATATTGGACTGTAGTGACCGTTTTTTGGATGTTCTATGAAAATGGAGGCTCTCTGGGTAATGATAAATCTGGGTTATGGACCTTTGTTGTCTGATAATAAAGAATTTGAATTGAAAAAAATAAAAAAAATTGAATAAAACTATCTGAGCATCTGATCGAAGCGATGCATGACCCGAAAACTGAAGAGTATGTGGCGCAGCGCATCAGAATTGCTTTACGGCGAGGCAATGCAGCCAACGTTTTGGGGACGCTTCCGACGGGTATCGATATGGATCCGTTGGACTACCTAGTAGATTGCTTGCAACTGTCTGCATTTCGCTAAGTTGTTTAAATTGTAATGATATAGTTGTTCTAATTTATATCTTTTATTTAAATGCAATTGAATTGTCAATAATTAATGTTAATACTTTGCAGTTCGCTCAATAAGTTTTCTTATTTTTCCTAAAGATCTGTTTACGCTTATAAATTCCCAAGTCATGGCTCACGTTTTTTTATTTGCCTTTGGAATTCTAAATCCAATAGATTAGTTATATGTATCGAACAAATTATCATCTCACTAAAGTTCAATATACTTTTTAAAAGTCGTGCGTCGGCTCGTGAGCAAAGCAATTTTTTTAAATATATATTTTTAAATGAGGTTGATTTTCCATGTTTATGTATCGGACTAAATATCTTTCAAACATGACGTCAGTACTGTACTGTATCTTTGATACTTGGCTTCAGATTCAGAACCATTCTGTGTTATAAATTGTATTTTTCAGAGTATCTGCGGTAGTTTTCTCAGTCATCCTAAGCCAAGTTCTATGTGAATTTCCGCATTCTGAACAAAGTGAAGAGTTTTTGAGGTCCAAAAGGCAAATCAACAGTTTGCCACTAGTCTATCCCTATGGAGGAACGTACAAGGTCAGTAAATATTTTAGATATGCTTCCTGTGACTATTAAATAAATTCTTATAAATAAAATTTATGAATAGATAAAAAAAACTCTCTTACCTACTCTTATGATTCAATAGTAGAAATCTTGGGTGAAACTGCACAGCGCAGACAAAATGGTTGATAGGTAGGTATCTTTCTCCAGTCAGATTTCGAAAATAATTTCATTCAATTATTATCACTTTTGAATGCCAATAGGCAAATATTATATTTTATTATCCTATCACTTTAACCTTTTTCAGTTCCTGGTGGGCATGTCAGCACCCATTCAGAACCGAGACCAGGTTGCACTGCTCTTCGCAGCGAATTTCCAGTGGCAATACGTCCAGTTCACGAACATTACGTCGTTGTCCCAGTACTACTTCATCAAGCAGGTATTTACAACAAACTCAAAATTTGAGGGTTAAGTTAGTCTAATCCTAGAATTTGGTTGTTTATATTATCTGGGTCCGGTTATATTGAGTTCATAGATTTTATCCATGGAAAGAAGTTCTTTCAGGTCTCGCGTTGACAGTATGTAAAAGTAGCACCATAGCGGGCACTTTAGCCTGGGTTTTGGTGACTCCATAATTATTTTGCGCCTTATTTTCACTAACCGGTTCTTCAAGTTCAAAGTCTCCAGACTATAAACACAAAGAATTTAGAGTGCTTCTAGCTCAAGACACACCTAATCAAGCTAACAACTATTTTATCATAAGTGTATTGATGAAGACTCATTCTTACAGGTATCCAGAGAGCAGAGAGAGGCAGACATCTTGATGCGAAAAGACGAGAGGCTGATCTTCTATCGGTCTGTTGAAGAGTTATTGAAAAAGTAAGTTGCAAATAAACACACACCTAGATAGATAGAAAATACTTTGTTAAACCACACTAAGAAAGAAAACAACAAGAACTTGTAACATTGAACTTTGCTGCCTTCGAACTCTTTACACCAAACCCGCCGACGTAGCCGACATAACCTAATGGGTTAACGGTCGGTAACGTTGTTTTAATTAATAAGTCGGCGATTTTGCCATCCGGTGACTTTGGTGTGTCTCTTGTAAACTACAGAATATAACATAATTTTTCTAAAAATGTGTTTATCCTCACCTCGTAAATCTTTTATTCTCCTACTAGCTGCGCCCCATGGAAATCTATGTGTCAAATGTTGGTATCCTATCGGTTCACCCGTTCTTGAGTTAAATAGTGTAACTAACACGACTTTCTTCTATACTAATATTATAAAGAGGAAATGTTTGATTTTTTGTTTGTTTGTAATGAATAGGCTCCGAAACTACAGGACCGATTTGAAAAATTCTTTCACCATTGGGAAGCTACACTATCCGCGGTGAACATATTATATTTTAAAAAACTTTAGGGATCCGTACTAAAACCGCGCGAAGGCGGGAAGGTTCGCTAGTTAAATATATAAATGTAACATACGCGTTCGGTTTCTTTAATTTCAGAAAAGGCATGAATGGTCCCGAATGCGTGTTGCGAGCAATCTGCGAAGCTGCTCAGTTCCCCGTCGAAGAGGAAGGATTTGTGGGTGAAGTTCTACATGTGCTTCTCACGTAAGACACTTCGTTAAAGAAATGTAAAGTTATATATAAAAACCGTGATCGTTGTTCTTTGATAGTGCAATGCCAAGATTTGTTTGAATGTTGAAGATCGAGATCTTTAGTTGAAGATGTGTTAACCATAGAATTAGTAGAAACTGTACAGAAGATTGATATTTGCAATGGCATATTATAAAGCTTTGATCAGCAATAATGGAGATTAGGCTTCTTATATACAGGGTGTAACAATAAGAAAAACCAAACTTTCAGGAATGTTTTAGAGTTGGTCACTAAACCAAGTTTTTTTTGTTATTGGTAATTCATTTGCATCAAAACCTGGCGTCTTCACAAACGTGTTGTTGATGATGGGCTGAACCTGCACGCCTGAACGTTCACGCCGTGTCAATGAATTACCAATAATGGTTATTGTTGGGCAAGCATAAGAATTGTTGTTTAGGGTAGAATAGAAAAAAAATACGTCACTTTGTCATCGAATGCGTAAATAATTTGAAATTATTTCCTTCAACTTCAATAATATACGCAATGTATGACGATACTATGTCATGTTGCACATAAACATTTTTCAATGGTATCAGAAATTATATGATGGTTCATGAATGTCTATTGAATTATACTGTAAATATGAATTCTAAATACAAAAGTACCTGCAACTGATTTAAGGAATGCAAAAGTACTTTTAAATCTTATCAGCCCGAACATAAAGTTGGAAAGTAAATTCTTGAAATTCGCCGGGAATTCCGACTTGGATCGTGAGAACTTTTCAAATATTTTCTGTTCCCGGTTTTAAAAGTATGGCGATTATAGTACCTATATACCTGGATGAAACTGGAATTCTTTAAAGTAGTCAGTGATGTCGATGTCCTAAACCAAAATGGAATGTTGTGATACAAAATGTTAACAGTTGGTTAGATAATCATTAGTTAGAGTGTCGGACTACTGCAAGAAGCTTGACCAACACAACTTAAATCCGATGATTAGCATAGAATCGGTCAGCCCACATGTGTTTTACTATCTGTCTAAACAAAAATAAACAGTTAGTCATTCAGTTTTATAACCATTGTTATAAAAACACAATACTATCTCTTAATATTACCCATACGATACTTATCTATTGACATATTTTGCATTGTATCACAGTATAGGCATTTTCTTTACAGACCAGACTATGGCCACACCCTATTCGATGACGAAGAACCTGGTTGGAAAGAATCCATGTCCCCTTACAAAGACGCTGCAGTGGCTGGTCGTCAAATGTTCAGCTGTGCTTCCATCTACAGTGGATGTCCTGAGGGCCAAGGGATATTGGAACTTATCAGCACTCTCCGTGACCAATAAATTTCTAATTTGGCTTGGCTGGAATGAAAAGTGAAATAGTTTTTGTGTAAAATTTGTTTATTGAATTTATTCGTGCATATCTACAAATTTTACAAATACCTCTACGTACATAATAGGCTAGTTGACAAAATTTGGAAATTAGTTTAAAACTATAGCTTAGCATCTATTTCACCACAAAGATATATTATTTAAGGAAGATAGGTCTTTTACATTAGTATTTTGCTTTTTTAGAAATTAATTGAAATCGAACGCGAAAAAGGCCAAGACTGTCATGGCGTCTTGAATGACGTCACACCTCGCGGAACAACCTGTTCACTTTGTACGAAAATGACAGCTACAGCATGGTGTTTCGCGAGGTGTGACGTCACGCTACCATGAGGTGTGACGTCACGCTACCATGCGCTTCTCTGATTGTTGTTTAATGCCACGTGATTAAACGCCTCATTTTGTCGATTTTATTTTCCAAAAATATTAATAATCTTTTAATTTTTTTGTAAAAAGTTGTGTCTTTTTGTTTACTAATTATCATGGTTAATCATTAGAAACTCCAAAGCCATACGATTTATTCTTAGTGGAAACAAGACTATTGTGGATGGGATGAAAATTATACAGTGACGTTTTTGTCGATGGGACGAGTAATTTGATATATGTACATACGAATATAGATTACATTCCAAATAATCCTGCTTGTGTATAGGTATAATCCCGTATATTGGATCCTTTGTTCCTTCTGAACAATGGTAGGTAACAATGTAATATTCTAACAGGTATGGTAACAGGTATGCTAACGCAACAAGTTTGAACATACGGAACTGGTTTTCCTTGGGTTTGTAACAATAGCTAACTAAATTACTATACTACAAGGTATTATCTTCAAGGCATATTATCTGAGAAGGTTTTCTTGAATTGATTAAATTAAAATGTAACTAGAAATTCCTAATATTTTATGTACCAATTAAAACATTTTATTCGCAATTGAGATAATAAAGTGGTAACGTTTGTAGCAAAAGACAAAAAATGAGGGTAGATCGGTATCTGTCAATAAAAAACTCGCAGTGCCTTCAGTTATTCCGTGATCATGGTGCATGAAACTGTGCCGAAAAAATTGGTAAACTCAAAAATAAAATCGTTTTAAATGAGTTTAGTAGTTTCAAAAGTTTTATTGAGATAATAAACTCAAGCAAATAGAACACGGAATTTGCGATAGGCATCTTTCGCTCCTCGTAAAATATCTGTTAAAATATCACTCGTCAGTGTGAACGCCGCACTATCAACAAACAAAACCTATTGTTCAAAGCTCACCAAATGAGAAGAAGCTGCGCCACTATGAGGTAAGTTTGTGTAACTTTTAAAAATAGGTTGTAAGCACCACGGTAGTAAAGTTCACTGTTTTTGGGCCGATTTGCTAAAAGATTTATGTTGGTAGGTACCTTCTGGCCAAACCTATACCACCCAATCGCGATGAAGAATAAATATTCCCTACAAAAAAGTACATATCCCATACGAACTATATCATATTATTTTGGTGTGGTTGTTGGTCCCTGAATTGGATACCTACAAGACAATTTGTACCATTTCTCCACAGCCTTAGATACATTTTGATGCACTCAGCATTGGTTACTACGTGTTATAGAACTGTTGTTCTATTATAATGGATTGTTTATTCACCTTTGAGATAAGCGGATTATATTCATATGCCTTCAGGTTTTGTATTGATAGCTTGATTGAGACAGGCTCAGATTATGTATCTTAAGCCTTCGCAATACGCTTTATATAAATGTATTTACCAAATATTAAGGCTGCAATCTATAGCTTATTTCTTATTACTAAAATTAGTATAAATAAATAATGCTGGATAAGTCACACACAGCATGTTCTTGCCCCAAGCTAAGCAAAGCTTATGTTAAGGGCACCTACTAGATAACCGATATTGCATATTTTACATAGCAGATACCCAGAACCACCAGTAACAAATCTGTAGTTTGTTTATCTCGAGGTGGGAATCGAACCCGTAACCTCCTGCGCTGCTTTCGGACCTTTGTCCGCTGCGCCACGAATTCGTCAAAGATCGTATGCATCGAAAGGTAAAGCTGTGTTTTTTCTCCTGCCATTTTTTGTTTGTAACGGAATTGATTATAGAAAAATGCTAACATTATTATTTTGCAGATGTTTTTTCAGTGTCGTTTGTTTAACATCTATAATAAGAGCTGATAATAATCAACATAGGACTGAACGACAAATCAATAGCATACCTTTGGTGTACCCTTACGGGGCAATTTACAAGGTTAGTACCTACCTCTTAACTACATATATTACTGTATATTTACAGTATATTAACTGTATATTACTGTATATTAACTGTATATTACTGTATATTTAAGAACCATGTATTATATAGTTATTTATACCTATTTATACCAGTCCGTGGAAAGCGTAATACTTAGTCGACTAAGGGAACACAGAAAGGGCATTAATATTTTGTTTACCGACTTTAAAAAAAAGACGAGGTTCTATTTTCGGCTGTATATTATATTTTTTTATGTATGAGTATGTTCATCAATCAATAAATTTCTTTCCGGCCCTGGTGGGGGCACAGAGAGAGGCCTCGAGGCTTGGCTTCATTACCCCGGCGTCGAGGGGTGACGACCCCTCGGTCCTTGGGTTTTGTGGGAATATCTTTTTTCCCCCTTCTCAATGTTTTTTTTTGGCTGCATTCGGTTTATGTTCGTATGTTGTATGTGTATGTTCGGCGATTTCTCTGTCAATTATGAACCGATTTTGAAAATTATATGCTAAGAATGAACCTTTAGTACATGACGACCGATGTGGCGCGGTGGGCGAAGGTCCGCCTGCGACGCAGGAGGTTGCGGGTTCGATTCCCGCCTCGGAACAATTGTGTGTACGATCTGCAGATATTTGTTCCGGTGTTCTGGTCGTTTTCTATGTATAATAAAAAAATATCTATCTATGTAATGTATTGTATTATGTATATCAGTTATCTAGTACCCATAACACAAGCTCTGCTTACCATGGGGCTAGATAATGCTGTGTGAATTGTCCAGCATTATTTATTATTATTATTATTACGTAGTCCCAAAAAATGTAGAGGCCTATGTCCAGAAGTGCTTTAACATAGGTGCCAGCAATTTACTACCGTTGTTTTATTAGATACACTTCTATTTCAGCTCCTGATCGGCTTTGCAGCTCCTGTGCCAAACAAGGACAAGATAGGCCTCCTCTTCGGGGTGAACTTCCAGTACCAGTACCAACAGTTCCAGAACATTTCGGAACTCTCGCAGTACTACTTTATCAAGCAGGTCTCCAGAGAGTCACGTGACCTCCACGGCGATGAACGGCTGATTTTCTTCAAGTCTTTGGCTGATATTATGGACTCGTAAGTCAGGGATTGCTTTGAGAAATTGTTTTTCTCATTTGAAATTAATAAGATGTCGCCATCCGTAATCGAGAGAAAATAAATCTCGCTTGCACAAGGATTTTTAAATTGCTATTTATATTTTGTATGGTTTGACAGCTCACTTATCACATTATAGCTACTTTAATATCCACGCAAACGGAAGGTCCGTTGGTAAATATTTATCAAAAAAACTAAGTGAGTTAGTAGCTTAGCGATTATGCTATTTTAACTACTTATGGCTAGGAAAATCTAAGCAGTGCTTTAGCTCTGCATAGATATTCATTTACACTTCGTATACATACACTGTATCACATAAGCTAAGTGTGTTGTTTTTATTGAGATGGTTTGGGGAAAATAAACCTGTAAAGCGATTAATTGGCAGCATAATACGACGTGCGATGTTATTTTTTTTTTATCAAAGATTGTAAATGCTGCTGGTCTGACCGCCACCTAGGAAATCTAAATAATTTTAATTGAACACATTGTATACGAGTATAACCTATGTATATGTACTGTGGGGTTCAGTCACACTCTCAAGGGTGGGACCGGGAACAGAAACTCAGGAATATAATTTGTGATCGCACTCGAGGCCACCGCACGCGCCGACCGTCTAGCGCCGCCGTCTAGCGTGACGTGTGGGTAGCTTCGGCGTAATCCCTTTAATTACAAGTTGTATCTCACATGTACAAAATAAAAGAAGGTATTACAGAGGCATTAAAAAAGCTTTTATTACAAATAGTCTAATGAAAATTTTGAAATTTCCTTTGTTCAACGTAATAATAAGATAAAATAGGTGGCGGCGCTAGTGTACCACAGGGTCCCGTCTTAATAAAAATGATATTTCCTATTTCGACATATTGCAGAGAACATTTTCATAGAATAACCGATGTGTCTTTCTTTTCCAGACAAGGCATGAACGGTCCGGAATGCATGCTGCGAGCTATCTGCGAGGCCGCCCAGTTTCCTTTAGAAGAAGAAGGCTTCATGGGAGAGATTCTGCATGTCCTGCTGACGTAATTTACCTTATTTACTTTGATAGAACTCTGAATAGGATATTTCCTGTTACAGTTGAAGCAAACAGTGGCTAATTGCTCTCCTATTGGTTCATCCTCTAGTACTCGTACGATTGTAGGACTTCATAGTTATACTGTACCCAATAGTTAGCAGGTAGATAATTCTATCTAGCATTATCGTCTATGTACAACTTTGTGCTATAAAGTATATTTTATCTATCTATCTATTGACAGACTTGGTTGGTGGCCAAACAATTACTTATGGCATAGGGAACATTCGTAAGGCATGGACCAGACGTGGTTTTTTTTAAAGCAACACTAAGTAGATGGCTCTTTAGGTCTATAAAGGAATGAAAACTGTGGCAATCACAAAATGCAAAAGTCTGGATGGCCAAAACGACTGAATCTTTGCCTCTTTCTAAATCTTAAACAATATTATTTTACATACAATATTATACCTCCTAAAATCTACGAAAAATGCATCAATAGATGAAATAATTCAAATTTTCCATTTCAGACCAGACTACGGAAGAACTCCTTTCGATGACCAGGCTTCAGACCCTTCCCTATCGTTATACAGAGACGCAGCAGTTGCTGGACGTCAGATGTTCAGCTGTCCAGCTATTTATGATGCATGTCCGGAGGGCCAGGGATTGATGGAGCTCATAAGTACTTTAAGAGATGAATAAAGAATGAATTAATTTGAATGACTGACTTCATGGAGATAAAAAGAAATACCCACCTTAATGAGTGCATTATGATAAAATAATTGATAATAATAAATTTTATAGATACATAAATTGTAATCGCAATCCGTGTCTCAGCACTACGGTGGTGTCGTAGGGAAAGATTAAAGATAATATAATAATAGATTGTCGCAGATCAGGGGCACTCGATACCGCTAATGTGTGCATTCAAATATAGGCTTTATCTCGTAACATTCAGATGCATTTTAAATTGATGACATCAGATGACAGACAGCTTACGGACCATTCGTTTGAAGCTTTTGGGAAGCCATTTTGTCTCAAGAAAATGTATCTAAAAGTAACGACTTTGAGGTCATATTTGAATGCACATTTTTGTGCTGTGCGGTTGTGGTGTTGGATCATTGTGCGTGATTTTTATGCGTTCCGTTTGATACTGTAACGATGGAAATCAAAATGTTCAACTATCCTTTACTTAAATGTTTAATTTTTTTGTAATTTTCATGTATTTTTTTTCAGTAGTAGGAATTTATTTATAAATTAATCGTTATCGTAGATACTATCGGCAATGTTAATGTGTTCCATTTAATTTTTGGGTTCAATGGTGCGTTTCAAACATTGTTCAGTTACTTTATTTTTTATATATACTTATACTAATATTATAAAGAGGAAAGGTTTGATTTTTTGTTTGTTTGTTTGTAATGAATAGGCTCCGAAACTACTGGACCGATTTGAAAAATTATTTCACTGTATGGGAAGCTACACTATCGCCGGCTTAGATCGCCGGTGAACATAGGCTATATTAATATATTTTCAAAAAAGTTAGGAATCCGTACTAAAACCGTGCGAAACCGGGAAGGTCCGCTATTTATATATATATTATTTTATTTCTATTAGTGCAATTGCTGATTTCCGTACTCAGTAAATAAACGTTGTGCCTAAACGATAAAACAATCACTTTAATTTGAGTAAGTAATTAACTTCAATGGTTTTGCATTGACCTATTTTCACAGAAAAAAAAAGAAAATTGCTGGTTTTTCTCATCAACCCACGGTTTTTCCGTTCAGTTATAAATATCCGTCCAACTTTCAAAGTGTAATTACCTCCTCACAAGTGCTCCCAAGCGTGTTATATTATCCCGAAGCCGCGGTGTTTGCTGGCGACAAATTAGGTAGCGCTCATCACATCCTTATATAGCTTGCAGGTCACGTTTTCGCTATCACTCCATGGAATATTTACTAGAACTTTTTACTTTAGGAACTCGAAGTTACATAACGCTTATTGGCTGAGGAATCTAGATCTTTGTGAACTTTTAGGAGTTTTCGGTGACGGAAAAAACTGCACTCAAAAAGGAAAAGAACAATGATCCGGGCGAACGGAACTATGCAACTAAGCTAGGTACTGTCTTTTTTGTAGCAGGAAAGGCTTAGTGTAGGCATATCCTTTTTTTGCTTAGGTTAGGTTAGGGAATCTGCGTCAAAGGAGCGAAATAATACAAGATTTCTCCATTCTAGCCAGTACTTGTTTTCACACAGCTTCAGTGGTGATACTGCTTAACCACAACGCTTAAAAACGTATCTTTCGTTTCTAAATGCATATTTTTCACCGTTTATATGTACTTCCTCTATTCTAAGTATTTATTTCTGTATTGTGTTCTTTTTCTTGTGGTTAAATAAAGTGTTTTCGATATATATATCTATCTATTAACACCCGTAAAAAGAAGTCTGGATGTCAAAGTCGAGAACAGTTAGTAAACTTCTTGTCCCAATAGGCAATCAGTCCACTAGTAGCCGATTTAGCCGCATCGGGAATACATAGACTGGTAGTCGCTAACTGGATTTACTTTCTGCTTAGTTCGCACACAAGTCCCACTGCCGATAAGGGTGTTAAGGGACTGGTGCACTGAGGTAGATAAATCAAACACTTCGAGGCTATATAGACTCGTGCGTGCTTGTAAATGATCTCAATATTACTTATAATTTTAATCTCATTATGACTGAAATGTATCCCCCCCCCCTAATATTTAAAGTTGTATGCATACAACGCATGCGGTTTATCTAAAAGAATACTATATTGATTATTGAGATTCATAAAACTCAATATAGTAGTCTTTTAAGAAGGGATCAAAATACCCCATTTAAGACGAGGCTGTGAATGACAAGACCGAGTTCAGACAAAAATAAAAATGAAAAAATACGTTTAATCTCAAGGGAGTAGACTCAACTTTTACAACCACTGAGCTACACTATAATGACACGCTTGATAGCTAGGTAATTATCTCAACACTTTTAGTAGATATTAAATTACCTTTTAAAATATAATATTCGCCCTTTTTGTCCGCAAATAAATTAAACAATTAAAAATGAGCTATCGTCTCAAATACGCAATTACGTCTTACGTTCGTGTGCGGCAGTGTAAGCTAACCTTTATTTGAGGGTGTCGGGACGAGATGTGACTTGATGAAGTTCTTGCTGAGACGTTTGTTTGCTTAATTGGATAATCATTGGTTTGAAATAATTGTAATTATTCAATTACGTAAACGTAATATTGTTATTGTGTTTCAATATCCTCAAATTGAATATTTGTTAGAAGTTTTCGAACGAATAGTATGGTTTTAAAGAATTCGTCTTCCGTAAAAACTAATTTAAATCGACTTTATAAAGAAGTTTCATCCCGGTACATACCAATTTAATTTTAATCTTATAACAAAAAATATTATGCAACATTATTGATAAAAAAAAACATGATTCTGAAACAAGAAGAGCTTTCCTTTCTGTGGGTTCTTACCTAGTTATTTCATCGTTATAAAGCTGCGGGACTCGGATGTGCCAAGAGAATATTTTAGCTGGCAATAAACAGTTTATATTTTACTTTGAGGTTTTATTACATACAAATTTTATGAGTAAAAAACCTGGCTCTGGGCTAGAAAATCTGAAAGTATCATTTGTGTTTTGTTTTTTCTAAATTAAAAATATCTAGGTATGTTACGTAATGATTGATATAGGTAATGTTAAGTTTATTAGTTACCTATCTAGTACCCAAAACACAAGCTCTGTTTAAGAGCGAAATATGTGAAATATTCGTAATATTTCACATTTTTTGAATCTTAATTTCTCATAGTAGGATACCAAAACCAAACATCTATCTAATTTACTTTTTAGCCAAGGATCTCATCAGTAGGTTATATTTTTTTCTTAATTAGATATGTCAGTATTTTCTATTATTTTGAGCTTCGAAACTGATGCTGAAAGGGAAATTATGAAAACCTCTCACAAGTTATCTTGATAGAACGCGTACATACTATATTAATCGAAATATTTTATTGTCAAACTCGTTGGACACTAAAATTTCCTAAAATTATTAGTAAATAACATATACTATAAGATAAGTGGTTCATGATATAAACGGGTTTGAAAAGTACTGTTTCTGCGCATTTTAGGAATAAACGCTCTTAATATTATACATTATATATAATAGGATAAATGATGCTGTTTGTAACTATAATAGTTTACCTATAATTATAAGTATTAATACAACGGGTATTTATCGCGTTTATTTACCTATTTTTCCCGACGTTTCAACAGGTTTACACACTGTCGTGGTCACGGGATGACTGGAGTACTGGAGTTACCGCCTCTGCGAAGCGGGGGCTAGTTTATTTGAAACTACCCTCACTTGGTTTTCGATACTAGTAGGCATGTCCAGCTGCACACTTGGACGACATACTACACTAACAGTGTCCGCGACGCACTGAGAGACCGGTTTACGATGAGTACACTTGGCTATAACTGGATTCCACGAGGCAGAGAGTTTGAACCCGTCTTCACGATTGAAATTAGGATTTTTCCTTATTTCAATTCTCAAATTTCAACATGATCCGTTCAGTATTTTTGGCGTAAAGAAGTAACAAACATCCAAACTTTCGCATTTATATTAGTCTGATGTGATTATTTATTGGGTTGGTAGGTTTTTAAAAGAAGAAAGATGAAACCTAAGGATGAAACAGATAAGACGAACACGACGAATGATAACTGAAGATAGTAAAAGATGCTGAGGTGTGTGAAAAGTGAAAAGACAATTTCACACTATATCCGTATATTTTGAAATTCCCAAGACTGATAATGGACAGGATGCTATTGATGTTTCGCAGTCTTGTTCCGTCATGTCGTGCCATTTCGACGTAGCCGATGATTGGTTCCTGAAATCCAAGAAAAAATACGTGAAAAGTACATTTTCTGTAATGTTTACTTATTAAATTAATAATTAAATAAATTAAATAATGCTGGACAATCCACACAGCACTATCTAGCCCCATGGTAAGCAAAGCTTGTGTTATAGGTACTAGATAACTGATATACATAATACAATACATTACATACATAGATTTTTTTTTTATTATACATAGAAAACGACCAGAACACCCGGAACAAATATCTGCAGATCGTACACGCATTTGTTCCGAGGCGGGAATCGAACCCGCAACCTCCTGCGTCGCAGGCGGACCTTCGCCCACCTAGATATTTGTTCCGGGTGTTCTGGTCGTTTTCTATGTATAATAAAAAATATTTATCTATGTAATGTATTGTATTATGTATGTATATCAGTTATCTAGTACGCATAACACAAGCTCTGTTTACCATGGGGCTAGATAATGCTGTGTGAATTGTCCAGCATTATTTTTTTTATTTTTTATTAAATAGATATTTATTTTAATTACTATACGTACAAACACACAGATCATCATCATCATCATCAGCCTATATCAGTCCACTGCTGGACATAGGCCTCCCCCAATGAGCGCCATTGCGCCCTGTCCTCAGCCTGCCGCATCCAGCATCTGCCTGCAGTCTTTCGCAAGTCGTCATCCCACCTGGTCGGAGGGCGTCCTACACTACGTTTACCGAGTCGTGGTCTCCACTCAAGAACACGTTTGCCCCAGCGGCCGTCGGTTCTTCGCGAAATATGGCCGGCCCACTGCCACTTCAGCTTGCTAATTCTTTGAGCTATGTCGATAACCTTGGTTCTCTGTCGGATGTATTCGTTGCGAATCCTATCCTTCAGAGAAACTCCGAGCATAGCTCTTTCCATAGCTCGCTGAGCGACTTTGAACTGGTGGACCAGCCCTATCGTGAGTGTCCACGTCTCAGCTTCGTAGGTCATAACGGGTAGGACGCACTGATTGAAAACTTTAGTTTTCAAGCATTGCGGTATGGATGACGAGAAGACTCGCCGTAGTTTCCCAAATGCTGCCCAGCCTAGCTGGATCCTCCTTAAACAACAACTCCTTTAACACACAGATCACAAATAAGAGCGGCGCCCAAGACGGATGTTTTGTATTTCAAAATATTTCAATTTTTAAATTTGGATGGAGTCCAGGATAATCAATATATCAATGCTGTTACTAACAGCATTGATATATTGATTATCCTGGATTAACACATGGATAGTTAATTTTTGATAAACGTGATTTATCCTTACCGGAATACCATTTTGAGAATCCTGTGGTACATTTCATTGGATTTGGATAAAGCATTGGCCTCACAGATGGCGCGACGAACGCACTGGAAGCCATTCAGACCATTCCTGAAACATAAAGACAATTCAATATAATGCACGCTAAATACAGACATGTATGGATGTAAAAATTCCATGAATAATGGAAATGGTAGAAAGGTACTCGATATAACTTGAAAATTGATTAAAAAGTATAGTTCCGTTATTTGGCTTGTCACGTCTTTGGTGTGAAGATATACAAAATCAAAATTACAGGCGTTTGTCGTTTTTCTTACTTTTTAAATTGTGTCTAGCTACATACACAATGTTTTGTATTACAAATTTAAATCATAATTATTAATATTTTTTTACATACACAATTTTTTGTATTACAAATTTAAATCATAATTAAGGAATATATTAATTATTAGATTTTTAATAAAGGAAGTATTTCATATTCATATATTTTTGCTTGCATTTATATTCATTCTTAGGTCTAAGTGAATGGTTAGTTATGTCTTCACTAGGTATATGGACCCACTAGGTATATGGAAACTGAGTTAAACTTTATTTACACATGCTAGAAAAAAAATTAAAAAAAATTTCAAACAATAAAATAAAATTCATGCAATAAAAGAAGTTTCATGGAAATAGAATTAGAATTTACCAAGCAGGTTTTGAGAAAAGAAGTCTTACCTATCTAGCAAAGTCTCCAAATGGCTGTACACGGTCCGCCTGTGTATAATATGATGGTACGGATGGAAGGAGTCCGGGGGGTCGTCCCAGTTTACGCGGAACCCTATTGCCTGCGCGAATATCTGGTTCCACGGGACCATGTTTGCTTTGAAGTTTAAGCGGAGCTGAAAAAGTTTTATATTCTGTGAATTGCTTGTTATAAGTACTTAGCTTAACTATTAAAAAAAACTAAATTCAAAATCCTTTATTTCTTTAAGTTTACAAAATAAGCATTTACGACGATTTTTTTTTGACGACCGATTTGGCGCGGTGGGCGCCGTCCGCCTGCGACGCAGGAGGTTGCGGGTTCGATTCCCGCCTTGGAACAAATGTGTGTACGATCTGCAGATATTTGTTCCGGGTGTTCTGGTCGTTTTCTATGTATAATAAAAAAAAATGTCTATCTATGTAATGTATTGTATTATGTATATCAGTTATCTAGTACCCATAACACAAGCTTTGCTTACCATGGGGCTAGATAATGCTGCGTGGATTGTCCAGCATTATTATGTCCAGCATTATTATTATTATTATTTAGACAAGTAAAATTTTATACTTTAATTTATTATCAATAATTAAGGTGTTTTTGATTGATCTGTTCACTTCAATTTGAAATTAGGTAACTTCTTTTATCATGAATGAAAATTATAATCAAATAATTAATTATTTTTTCATTTGAAACAAATTAGAACCAATTTTTACGATGGAACCAATTGCGCTAAGTGCAAACTGTTCCAAACAATCTAGCGGTAGCTCAACTGAGCTTTTCTCAAGTAAGTACCTAAGCTCTGCCTTCTGGCTTACATTTTGTGGAAAATGTGAATATTGTAAAATACAGTAGTTGTAGAGTTGTAGAGATCAATGATTTGGTCTACTAATCTGTGATCCATTATTAATCCCAAGAACTGCCCAAGAATCTTTGAAGTAAAGGGAATAAAGCAGTTAAAGCAGAGTTTTGTTACTTCAAAAGAGGTTTGACTATTACCGGATTTGATCAGCATGAAGAAAGGGCCTAGTCAGGAGGAAGGAAGGCCTACAATGAGGCCCGACAGAATTTAAATAAAAAATAGCTATACAGGCTTGTTTCAGAAAAATAATGATACACCTTCGGTCACATTGTTTATCACCGACAGGTAAGATTATGGTCAAACCTGTAACCTGGGTTATAAATTGGCTACTATTACTTCTCACGGTATAATACCTTACTTTTTATTATTGACGACCGGTGTGGCGCGGTGGGCGAAGGTCCGCCTGCGACGCAGGAGGTTGCGGGTTCGATTCCCGCCTCGGAACAATTGTGTGTACGATCTGCAGATATTTGTTCCGGGTGTTCTGGTCGTTTTCTATGTATAATAAAAAATATCTATCTATGTAATATATTGTATTATGTTTATCAGTTATCTAGTACGCATAACACAAGCTCTGCTTACCATGGGGCTAGATAATGCTGTGGGAATTGTCCAGCATTATTTATTATTATAATTTTTATATCTAATTACGCTGTATATTTCCTCACAAATTAAACCTACAAATAACAGCAAAACTCACGAAGAAATGCGATATATTCCTAAAGCTCAGGAACCTCCGCTCTCTGTGTAATTGCGCGCCATTATTGGCTTCACCCACATCAATTAGCACAAATGCCACCAAACACATGTAGGTTATAAGGAAAACTGAGTATAATCTGTTCATTTTGGCTTCTCAGCTAATAGGCTTCGCAGCGAATAGTGTTCGAAGTCTGGAATGATAAAGAAGTGCATTGTAGTATCATAAAACTTCATTGTCATTCTATCAGCCGATCGACGTCCACTGCTGGACAAAGGGCTCACCTATAGATCTCCACAATTACCGATTTTGCGTTGCCCGCTTCCAGGGATTCCCGCGACCTTCACTTGGATATTATAAAACTTAATATTGCGTATTTACTTATTATCTAAACTAGCACAAGAAAGCACATAGAAAAATCTGAATTTAAGAAGTTACACAGAAGTTAGGTAAGAAGTTTTTTTTTAATTTATTTTAAAGGTATTTAGTCAACATTGCTCATGGCACTCCTGTATCAATAATTACATATCTAAACAAATTAAAAAAAAAACTTACCAGGTATATCTAAACAAACAACTAAACAATATACATATGTATTTATGTTTTCACTAGCTGCGCCCCGCGGCTTCGGCCCCGTGGAAATCGATTTGTCAAATGGTTTTTTTAATATCCTATGTTAGACTCCTGGTTCTAACCTACCTTCTCACCAATTTTCAGTCAAATCGGTCCAGCCGTTCTCGAGTTATAAGTGTTGTAACAAACACGACTTTCTTTTATATATATAAGATTATAATTTTCGATAGCTTAGGTACCTATATGTATGCGGTAGGTAGTCTATACGATTATCGACTACCTACCGCATATCAGCAGTCATCCACTGGTCATTAACTAGTGGCTTTTTAGCGCTGATTATAAGATTATGCCATAATCCCCACGCTGGGCATCCAGGTTTGGGTATCGCTGACGAACTCTATTAACTACTTACTTTTAGAAATGGGTACAATAATTCTTCCTCTAGTAGGTGATATAAAAAAACACATTCACAATTTACTAGACGACGTCTTTGTCTTATTTTGATAACTTATTACTTTGTTATTGCACCTATCCAATTATTCCACCCTGATTGCAATTATCACACCTAAAAGCTTCTACGGTTATGAAAATTCATAGCAAACTGATACTAGTTTAACATTATCGGTAAACGGACGTAAATGGCAGCTTTAACAGAAATTTGTGAAAATAAGTCAATAACGGTTTTAGAACTAGGTTCTGTTTGATCTTTTGTTTATAAATGTGTGCTAAAACTAGTTGTACTGTCAAGTAGGTTACTGTGTCCATGACATGATGAAAAATAGTGTGACGTAATAGGAAAGTTCAGGGTGTTCCAAAACGAGTATTTTTCTGGTTTAAGATCAGTTATTTCTCTTATGAATGAGGTAAATTAGCTTACAGATATGTTTTTATGTTAGTAAGTATTAAGGTTTTGGACTGTTGTTGACGACCGATGTGGCGCGGTGGGCGAAGGTCCGCCTGCGACGCAGGAGGTTGCGGGTTCGATTCCCGCCTCGGAACAAATGTGTGTACAATCTGCAGATATTTATTTCGGGTGTTCTGGTTGTTTTCTATGTATAATAAAAAATATCTATCTATGTAATTTATTGTATTATGTATATCAGTTATCTAGTACCCATAACACAAGCTCTGCTTACCATGGGGCTAGATAATGCTGTGTGAATTGTCCAGCATTATTTATTTATTTATTTTGTTGGGCAAATCGTAGAAGTATTGAGAAAAGCAACAAACATTATAAAATGCCGGGAGTTAGAAATAAATTTTAAGAGCTTCGGCCAAACCGGCGCGTCAAACACAAGTAAGTCAAAATAATTTTAGTATTATTATAAATATAACATTTTCGTTTTTGTTCTATACAGCGCCTCGGCCATGCAAATTAATAATAACATAGCAAAACCAACATAACATGGTCACATGTAACTTTGTTTAAACGTTAATTTTTTTAGTATCTTCTTGTACAAAATTCATCAGTACCTACCTACTTATGCTTTTTTTACTTATTAAGTTAGAGGTTAATTTCCTATGTATTGTATATAAAAATACATTAAAATTTAAAGAGTCAATGACGCTTCATTACTGTCGAAAAATAACCAAACACAGGACTCAGTTTGCAGAAACAAATGGTATAAATTGTACCTCTTGCAGCTAAATTATCAAAACAGTCGTTTTTTTCCTTGAATTTTGTCTCGTGTGCTGCCTGTTTCACTAAACCTACAGACCGCAGTTTTAAAACAAGTAAGTTCTAGGAAATCTTTGAAAATTTCTAAGAAAGTCTGGAAAGCAGTCCAGTCTCATTCGCTAACTATGGGTTTGTGAAAACACATAAAATTTTTCTGATGAGTTTTAGTAATTTAAAAAGAAACAAGGATAATAAATTTATTGGTTCACATTAGTACAAAGGCTAAATAAAAATCTTAAAAATAATTCGTTCTAAAATTACAACAAGAATATTTTAGTTTTTTAAGTACCTACAAGCTGAAGACAGGGCGCAATGGCGCTCATTGGGGGAGGCCTATGTCCAGCAGTGGACTGATATAGGCTGATGACAAATCAAAGTTAATTTATCAATTTTGCCATTTGACTATTTAGTTCTGAACTAGGTAGGTAGAACTAAACATCCTGTATGTATAAACCGTTAAGGCCTAAGAGTTTGTAAATCGTGATCAACGGTAATCTTTACAATGGGGTAAGCTGACATTATGTTTCTACCTTCGAATGGTAGAAACATAATGTCAGCTGTATAGTACAAAAATCAAGTCTTCCATAAAAAACAAAAAGAATTCCCAAAAACATTCCACCATTTTAAATTATTAACTGTGGAGAAGATGGCAGCTTGGAAATATTTATTGAATATTCTAGTTTTTGTTAACTTTGTAATGAGTCAAGAAATTGCGAATGAGACAAGTGTTGTTTTTACTCACGATAAAAGTGATATATTGTCCAGGAAAAAAAGGTTTTTGATTTTTCCTGAAGGCAGTTCTTTTCAACTAGGTAAGACTTAAAAAACCTACACAAATTGGTACCTACTGTACCTAAATGTTGCATCGAATAAAGGTCCTAGAAGTTCTTATTAATCATGTTGTGAACAATGTAAATTGCGTGTATGTACTACGTTGATAAAAAGGCTTATGGAAGAAAATACCACTATTAATTTTACTTGATAAATAGTTTACCCCCACTACGCTGTAATAGATTCTTTCCATCCCGAGCAATGGCCGAGAAATGGTGAAGACTCCACTTTGCATCTTGTCCCTCAGGGTTAGCGCATTTCTCAAACAGTTTTGTACCACGTTTTTATGTTGGCAAATGAATTTAAAGAAAACAGACTTTTTCAATGTTGAGAGTTCGAGATAGACAATTAAATATAAAATTACAACAATTGGACATTGCAGATAAAAGATAAGTAAGCAAGTGTTTATTTTGATTACTTCAAAAAGAGAAGACATTGTGTTCCCAAAGTCCCAAAAAAAAAATTCGACTTCTACGGGACTTGAACCTGTTACCCTCCCTCAGTACAGGATGCGCTGCCTATTGCTATTGATTTATATTTTTTTGAGATTATAAAATTTCTTAAAAATTACCCTCAGTGAGGCTGTATAATACGACGCACTATAATTGCAAAAACATTGTGTTCTAATCATAATAATTGTAGAGGATCTCGTTTTACGAAGTCAATGCTTTTTCTTTACCGACATCATTATATCCTACGCTAATATTAGGGAACCATATCGAATTAAAAACTTATTTCATTATAGTTTTCTGCAACACATATCCCGCACTCACCACTATTGGCGACATTTTTCTTTGGGGAGTGACTGCAGCCTTAGCATGGGAGTTACCTCAAGACCCGTACTCGCCGTTTGATCATAAAGCTGACCCCTTACATAGGAGAGTGGACTCGAAGAAGATAAAGTATTACAATGAAAATGGAAGGATTATTTATGAAAGACCTTACGGGAAAAAGTAAGTATCCTGTAGCTTATGTATATATTAGGTACTAACGTAAACATAATCCTTTGTTAGAGTAAGTATATTACAAATTTGACTTGTCTAAGTGCTTATTTTGTAAGCCTTTGAATTTGAAGTAACAAAACATAAGAATAACAATGTGTTAGTACAACGAGTTAATATCTACAGACAGATTCATGATTTGAAAACAAGTTCAACAAAGCTTTCATCCAACAATGCCTGAATATAGGTCCCCAAAAAACGCACAGACATTAACAGTTGACCATTTAAAAACTTTTCAGAAAGCTTATCGTGAATCCGGCGTTTGCGAAGCGCAGTGTGGAAACAAAAAAAGACCAGTGTAATATAGACAGGAAACAGATGCACGCTAAAAACAACCGGGAGTTTGCAGGGAGGCAGGAATTTCAGAGGAGCTCGCGCTCCTCGCTCTATCAAAAAATAGAGGCTCTTCTACAAGGGTTTGTTATTTTCAGCTGAATAAACAGTGGCTTTTTATGGCGAAAGCGTTGATGTTGCTGTTTGAAGTTAGAGCAATTAATTTTAAGAGTCCAATAAAGCACACAAATACGAAAAATTTGGTATATAGCCATAGTGGTAAAAATTACTGCAACGTCATTCATTCATCAAAATGTCTTTTTTTTTTCGAAAAATTTTACAACTAACAAGCTAGATAAGTAGCTGCCGCTCTTGTTTCACTTTATTTTACTTCTGATTTTATCTATAATATAAAAATGAATCGCTGAATGTGTTGCTAAGCGCAAGTCTCGAGAGCAGCCGAACCGATTTCGCTAATTCTTTTTTTAGAATATTCCTTGAAGTACGAGGATGGTTCTTACGGAGAGAAAAAAAAGAGAAACATTTAAAAAATTGCCTGAAGCAAATGACCACCCGGGCGAAGCCGGGACCGGCCGCTAGTTGTTAATAGATATACCTCAGTCCAGTCTACATTTTAGTCCAAAAAGAACAAATACACTGATTCTGTCAACTGCCGAACCTACAACGAAACGACTTTCACGTGTTTCAACACAATACAATACCATACAAATAATAATAATATTGCACATCAAGACAGAGAAAAACAGTAAAGAACAAACAAATAAAGATACAGATGCACAATGGGCAGCGATTTCTTTCAGGCTACCTTTGCCTACCGATGGACACGTAGCCATTGTACAGGTATAGACAGTGGCGTATTAAAAACAACACGTTTGACTTATTTCAGGCTGGGAGGCAATGGGAGAGAGTGCATGCTGAGGACCTTGTGTTTGGTTGGCAAGACCCGTGGGGATCCACAAGGAAGCTTCTTACAGGAGATACTGCGGGCCACATTCACGTGAGTTACATTTTTCAATACCTTTTGACTACGTGCGTAGCAGTGATCCTCAGATTCAGAAGGTTTCGATTCCCAACGACAAATGTTCGTATGCAAAGAGCTACAGAGTGTCTCTGAGTTCAAATAATGTATTGAATTAGTACCTAATTTTAGTATTTTTAACAAATAAATCCTTTAAAAGTTCCCCAACAATGATATTGCCAGTTCTCATAATATTCAATAGTAATAAAGTGAAGTTTTATTTGTTTAAATTATATATTATACATAGAAAACACTTTATACACCACACAAGACAGAAAACAATACAGAAATAAATACTTTAAAGTAATGTGTAGCTTTTTCTTTTGTCTAAGTATGGTATTTAGTTGTCTATAAATAAAATAACTTATTTAATCTTCTTTGCAGGTTACCCGAAGGAGTGAAAGATGATGATGACCTAATAGAATACGACAAGGCATTTTCAGCTACTGAGTCATGCGAAGAGCTCTATCCCGATTGCAACGAGCCTCTCTCAAACCCTGTTTTATATTAATAAAAGACAATACAAGAAGTTTCAATAAATAATACATACTAAATAATAATACTACGACGATTCATACATCTTCAATCATCATCTACGGCAGTTATATGGCATCAGTTAACATTTAAATACTAGCTCAATTTTGTCGACAGAAAATGATTGTACCTACAGTTCACATTACGGACCTCAAGCAAATGTTACCAGAATACTATATAATATGTGTCATTAATAACAATCAAATAGCATAATTCGTATTTTATTATTGAAACAACTGAGCTAACTGCATATCTACTAGGTTAAATATTATACTTCTCAAAGTTAACCTATATATATATTATTAAAAACTATTGGTCACTATTCATACAAAGTAAGTTTGTTTTTTTATAGTTTTTCTGATTAAGAACATTTACTCGCTGATCTTAATGTACTTGTACTCACAACACAAGGTTTAATTTTTTAGTCTAAAAGCATGTTTTCATATAATCTTACAATTTCATGTTCCTAACAAGAGAAAAAGCGAGAAATGTCAACATTAAAATAGGCAGAAACAATAGTCTTTTATTTAGGTACAGGCTTTTTTCTTGAAAACGATACAATTCAGATCGTGAGTTAATATCACGCATGTCTGACTCAGACCTATCGAATACTAATTTTCGATTTAGGGTTACGTCGCTCAAAAATAAAATATAAACTCTTTTGGTATGTTTTTAACCTGTCCTACATTTAAGGGACATAGAATTATGAATTATTTAAAAAAAAAATTGTACTAAAAAGATGGTGTTATAAAATTTGTGGCAAGAAATCTGATCGTGCTAAACTGCCTCGTTCTTGATTGAATTTCTTTGTCTTTCTTTATTTTTGTCACATGAAGTACAGTTATAATATTAACACTCACGTATGTTAATTGGTACTCCATTTATACGAGTACATTTACACGACAAATATGGCTTCATGTGGTAGGACAGTTTGTGTAAAGTTTTAGAACAGATAACTCTATGTTCTCCTGTTTAAAATTGAGGTCTCAATAACTATTTCGTTCGAAAATTTTAAAAAAGTTTAGAAGGTTAATTTTTGAATGTTCTTTGTTGCCAGCAACAAAACAGTTGAATTATCTCAGTGGAAGTGAAAAAGTTTGTATCCACTTCAAAATGTTCAAACTTCGAACCTCTTTGTTAGCCGTAACAATTGTTTTGTTATTTGAGGCAGTAATTAGTGAAAATGTTAAAGGAACGAACGGTACAAATGAATTTTCGGAGAATGAAGGATCACGAGTGTTGTCAAGACGAAAGAGGTTCTTAATATTTCCAGATGGGAGCTCGCTACAGCTTGGTACGTGAATAGTTACGTGTTTGGTATTTTGAGCAAAAGCGGGACGACATTCATGTCCTTTGAGCTGAGAATACCTTCTAAATATTCCATTTAAATAATGCCTTTGAATTATATAAGCTTGTGTAGGAATGTTAGTTGAACATTTTGGACAGGTTACCTTTTCTACACTAAATATTTCCGAAGACTAGTTTACCACACCTCAGCAAAGTAATACCTACCAGAAAGCGTTTAGTTGACACTTCAAAACTTTTCCGTATATCACTACATAGTAAAAAACAAAGTCGGTTCCCGCTGTCTGTCCCTATGTATGCTTAGATCTCCAAAACTACGCAACGGATTTTGATGCAGTTTTTTTTATAGATAGAGTAATTCAAGAGGAAGGTTTATAAACCATTTGGCACATAGATTTCTACGCGAGCGAGTCCGCGGGGTGCAGCTATTATAATATAATTTCAGTATTTTGCTGCCAGACTGCTGCGCTGATCCCGATCGGGGATATATTTCTGTATGGGAACACGGCGGCGTTGGCATGGGTCCTACCTACAGATCCTATGTTGCTGACTTCACTAAAAGAGAAAGAGTTCCAGAGAAGAGGGGACACAAATATTAAATATTTGGACGAGAAGGGTAGAGTTATCGCTACTGTTCCTTATAGGAGGCAAGCAAAATTCTCTTATTAAATCTAGATTTCCTTATTTACCATTATAACTAGCTTCCACCTGGTTTTTTCCAGGATAAAAGTACGCGGACATATAGGCTACTTCTAAAAGTACTTCTGAAAGTAGAAAAGTCAATCAATTTCAGCTTTTCCTTGAGTAACTTATACGTCTACTTCCAGAAGTAAAAAAAGAAAACTGGTTATAAACAAAGAAAAAATTCAGCCGAAACCGTTCAATAATTTTGCCGTGAAGACGTAACCAACATTAGCTGTATGTTATATCTACTCGTATCTCTCCATCTATTCAAACTTTCGCATTTATAATATTATTGATAATGTGATAGCAAACTTAAAAATAACTAAACACATAATTTTTTCATTACGCTACAAGTTTTTAACCTCGCTTTTTCAGGAAACTAATTGTTAATCCGGCGTTTGCCAAGAGAAGTACAGACAACATGTCTTTCAAGGAAAAGCTGAAATTGAGACTTGAAAAGCCAAAAATGCATCAGGATCACGCCAATAGAGAATATCTAAAGGACATGGATGAACGGAGTATAGAGTTCCACAGGAGCAGTCGACTGGAGCTTTTTGAGAAGATCGAGAAGCTGATAGGAGCGTAAGTAGTACATCTGTACGTTACGAAATTACTTCTTAGGTATACTAGTTTATTTATTTATTTAAGTTATAAACCCCAGTTATAATGTTAAACGATACAGGTAATTCACTGACGCTGCGTGAACAGCAGGTTCAGCTGATTCAATCTTGGTCATGCAACTGAGGAAAATTAAAATCTTTAGTTTTTGAAAAAAATATATATAATCTTTTTTTTTTTTACTATACAGAGCGATCATTGATACCTATATGTGTTTATTGTCATTAATCTACTTTTACTTGTACATTAATTTCTTTATATTTCTTTCAAAACAGAAACAGTATCTTTTAAATAAGGTTTCTTCAGCCTTGGTTAAGTTGTAGCGTGTCTGTCAGAAAGCACCATAATTACAGAGCCCTTCAAAATGTTTTAATTATCGCTAGAGTCCTGTATTGGGATCTAGTGTTACTGAAAGTATTTTAATTGATTAAACTTTTTAAACTATCATGGTTACTATACATAAACACGATATTTACCATGATTTGATAAAATTTTGATTTGATTTATTTTTATGGGTAAATAACCCGTGGTAAATGACTTATGCATTTTAATTGAAATTTAAATAGACATAGACATAGACAAATAAATGATTCGTTTTAATTATCCGAAGTTGCATTGCGGAATCGCTCTCAGGATTTAAAGTCATGCCTCCCACTCGGTGAGCTCAGCTCGTATCAAAGGTATTTGCTTCTAGGTTGGGTCAGAACGGGCGGGCGTGCGTGCTATACAAACTATGCGAGGCAGCGCAGATAAGATCCCAGGGAACATTCCTACAGGAGTTCCTCAAGGTTGTGTTTACGTGAGTACCTCTGTGTCTTGTATTGCAATAAAATTTTATTACATTTTTGAGAAAAAGGATTTAGTTCACCTTTAAAATCGGTTTTCGCCAAACGCATTATTGTTTGATGGAGCAAACGCGCAGTTTTGAAGTTGTGTTATTAAGAAAATATTACGTTGCGTTAGTTGATTCTGTTTCTTTAGGGTCGTAAGTTTATAGCTCGTGTCCAGACACTTATTAGTACTAAAAGAATATTTCAAAAGAAGAGTATGAAACCTAAAGCTATTGAAAACAGCTGCAAAATCGAATTTACTTATTTTTTTAGAACCTGCCGCATGCCACTCTTTTATAGTGTGCCATGGATTTTAATGATAAGTAGATATAAATAATAGATTCAGGCAGCACTTTGCCCAATGCAAATATAAGGATTAAAATATATAGTGGGTAATAATTCGTAAGACCTACTTTGAAAAGATCCAACAAAAGGAGTCCGCGTGTACCGCCCACCCTCCCATAAATTGACGCACACAGTCAACCTACATATTTGTAGAAGAATAAACTAAACCGACTACACAATGAAAAAATCTATCAAAGTCGTCAACTAGTCTACGAGACATCAGGACAATACTATCTGACATTGACATTACTACATTGTTGGATCTTATCAAATCAGGTTTACAAAGTTGGGTCTTATCAAATCAAATCAGGCACGGAATTATAAATATTTTGATCCTTATATTTTGATAAGTAAAGGAAACCTCAGTAAACTATGATTTAAGAAGATGTTAAGAAGTTTATAACACTCTGAAACAGACACTGGCAGAGTCGTAGCGAAAAGCAAGCGGTGCCAAAACAATAAAGAAGTTGAAGTTGAAACTAGGATTACCTACTTTTCCAGATTACCAAAAGGCATAGAATTCGACGAAGAACATCACAAGGAGTATGACAGAGCCCACACTGCTACAAATGACTGCATGGTAAAGTACCCCGGCTGTAATTTGATTACACAATGAAATGTATGAAAACATAAATTGAAAAAATAAATATGTATAAGTAATGAAACAATTCATTCGTTTTTGTTATTCCTTTTTCAATCGGCAATTTATTGATGTAATCCGTGACAATGTGTCCACAAAATGCATTTTCAGTCAGTAGGCTCACTCAGAAGCATATAAATAACAAAGTCGCTTCCCGCTGTTTGTGTGTCCCTATTTATGCTATCTTTAAAACAAGCGTAACGGGTTTTGATGAGTTTTTTTGAATAGAAAGAGTGATTCAAGAGAAAGGTTTATAAACCATTTGACACATATATTTCCACGCGGGCGAATCCGCTGGGCGCAGCTAGTGTATCTATATAAATTTGACTTTAGACTCAGCAGCAGTAGGTATCTTGAAAATTTGCACTAGACCAGGACTAGATCACCTCACTATTTATTAATTAGGCTTAATAACCGTTACTTAATTGAATCTAGCAATCTTACCAAGTAACGAGTTTGTCGACGATGTGATTCATGATTCATGGTTGATACTCGAGATTTCTTTGATACAGAGCCTAGTGAAGAAATCAACAGACAAATACAATACTAGGTAATTATTTTTCGTCAATTCATTCTTCAAATTATATTATAATAACCAGGTAGTTTCCTCTAGTCTACAGGCAACTATTGCACATTTTTAGAGATTTCACTCGATTAAAACATCGAGTTGCATCGATATATTTACCCTATTCTTGTCCGTCCCTAGCGGTAGTCTCATTCCTTTTTTGTGCAAGGCAACGTTCGCACGCGCTTTTCAGAAAAAATATCAAAACGCAGTGCAGATGATAAAATATTACATTATCAACGGAAAATAAGTAAATTAGAAGAAACGACGACGTGTACGATATGCTATTCCGTCGTCAGATGAAGAAAATCTTGCAGGTAGGTTTGTGTAAACAAATCATTCCTTTGGGTGAAATCGGGATTGACTGCGAGTTAATTGCGATAACACAGTTAGCTGCGAGCTTCCTGTGATAATAAAAAGCAGAAAATACGTGAATTCCAATGGATTTACACGTTCATCTGTACTTTTTGTCTGCGAGACAATATTACGTCCAAGTACCCACATCATTTGTCACATAAATAAAAATGAAATGACGATAACATGATTATTCTATTTTTATATACAATCATGGACGAAACGACCAAGGCCATATTCAATTACGAATCGAGGCAAAATCATTCGCCGTCACCTGCCTTAGAGGAGGTGCTGCCGCAGCCGTTTTTGACGGAGGCACCGCTGCCTGATGCCGGACGGGACCCTACCGCTGCTTTGTCGGAGACTCTGCCTGAACCAGGCCTAGACCCAGAGCTGTTATCAGCACTGGGGGCTTCTACCTCAGATACACCAGACTAACAGACTAACCGTAGTCTGATATCTGGATGGGCTCACCGGAGCCCATCACGATAGTCTGGCCTCCCTATAGCTCCCGTTACCTAGGAAATATTAAGGTAGGTAGGTAATATAAAGGACCTTATGAATAAATACTTCATCATCAGCCTATAGCAGTCCACTGCTGGACATAGGCCTTCCCAATGAGCGCCATAGCGCCCTGAAAGAAAAAATACGTAGTTCCGTCCAATTGTAAATTTTTATAAGCACCAAAGCTCAACGCCTTAGCCGCAATTTGTGATATCGTTAGAAGGCGTGACAAAAAACTCGAAAGTTTTCAAATGGCCCTTGGTGCTGGTACCTCTGCTATAAACCGAGCCATGGATGTTTTACTGAAATCCGACTACGAAATATGTATGTGCACTCAAATCACTCAGTGACGGAGGTCGTCTCTTGACGGACCTACACTTCTCATTTTCGAATGATAGAAGAAAGTTGATAACGTCTAGCTTTTCTACACATTATAAATGCAGAAGGAGACGAAACGCTCTTCGGCATTTCGCTTGTAGAAAAAATAAAAGCTAGTAAGGCTATCGAAAAACAGGGCCAAGAAATCCGTACACGGATAAACCAGAGACCTGCTCCACAGTCAGTCAGTCGCCCTGCCCATCAGGGAAACTGGATGGGCCCTCCTCGTTTCTCGTTCTTCAGGGGGGGGGGGGGGAGGACAACGGAGGCCAGCGCCTGCGGGTCGCCGACCTTATCCGATGAATGCGACGATGGCCCAAGTGCCGCCGCCGCCACCGCCATCGAAGAACTTCAACCAGTCTAAGCCCTGTGCAAACACGCAGCAGTAACGCAGGTACATGCTGGTTGGCTTGCTTATAATTTTAACTGTTGGCTTAATATTACTACCAATAGTGTAGTCTTGACGTGGATACAACAAGGGTATTCTCAGTTCAGTCTGTAATACCTCGTTCCACGTTTACCCACGAAGAAAGTCGTGAGATGTCTGTAGCTCTTCAAAATCTAATTAATCTTGACGCTGTTAAACCATGTACTCCATGCCAGGACCAATATATTTCAAAAATATTCCTGGCTCCTAAACCCAACGGCACTAAACGGTTCATACTTAATTTAAAGCCACTAAATAAGTTTATTTTAAATAATTACTTCAAGATGGAGGATTATAGGACGGCCACCAAACTTATCTCACGTGATGGGTTTTTAGCCAGCATTGACCTAGAAGAAGCTTATCTACTTATCTAGATTAATAATAAAATTTTGTTCCGGTCTACGGTAGACTCGAACGAAATGCACATCAAATTGAAGAGCATCAAATTGAAAAATTAGTACTTGACATACTCAGAACTTACAGCCTTGGAATATGATGCCGTCTATGTACAAATATTACTGGGCTGTAACATCCATGGTTGTTCCTTGATTGGCCGTAAAAGCATGGCACCCTTGGTATCATGTCATCACCTGTCATAGGTGTCACAGTCTAACATCAGTTTAATAACTTCAACTTTTTTTTTTTTTTTTTTATGGCTCGCTGTGTCTGTGTTGCCACAAGTCTGGAAGCCTAACCTCCTATCCTATCTTTGCCACAAGATAAACGCCATAATATCATACAATTAGTCCGAAAATATTCACGTTTACCGAAATGTTACTATTCATGATTTTGCTAAGCTTATTTATAGGTGTTCTTGCTTCAGCATGCCCCGCTGTTAGGTACGGGTTTCTGATGTACAAAAAAGTTTTGGAAAGATACAAATATTTAGCTTTACAAGAAAATAATAACGATTACGATTCCAAAATAAAACTCGCTGCGGCGATTATAGATGATTTAAATTGGTGACAAGATAGCATACATAGTTCTTTCCAATGTTTTCATAAAGTCCAGTATAAACACGAAGTATTTACTTACGCTTCTCGAACAGGTTGGGGCGTGGTTTACGCCACCAAAAGAACAAACGGTACATGGAAAGCTCTTGAAAAGGAACACGTTTTCTTAGGTTTAAAAAGTTTTTATTATTTAAAATGAATCAAACTATGCGATATTGCTAAGAGTCGATAACACCACAGCCATAAGCTATGTGAACAGCATGGGAGGGATCCAGTTTCCACACTTGAGTAACTTAACGAGGCGTATTTGGCAATGGTGCGAGAAGAGAAATATTTGGATATTTGCATCCTACTTGTACGTTAATACGAAAAAAAAAAACTCGGCAGATTTAGATTCTAGAATAATAAACCCAGATACTGAATGGGATTATCTGATAACGCTTTCCAAACAGTAGTACGACTGTATAGTTATCCCGAAATTGACCTTTTAATTAAATTATCTATTCGCCTCGCGTAGCAATGCCAAGTGTGAAATTTTCGTCTCATAGAAACCTGACCCTGATGCTTTTGTCGTTGACGCTTTTACCATAACATGGAAAAATAGGTACTTTTATGCATTTCCACCATTTTCATTAATTTTAAATGCTTACGGAAAATAGTAGACAACGAAGCAACTGGAATAATCATATCTCCACACTGGCTATCGCAAGCGTGGTATCCCCTGTTACACAGTCTACGAGTGTCTAAGATACACTTTTCAATCCTAGTAAGTAAACTCGAGTAGAGTATTTGTAACAATCGCATTTCAGGGAGTACCACCCTCTCCATGCGAACCTTACCCTGGGTGCCGCGCGGCTCTGCGCTCGGCGCTCACGCGGCGCGGCTTACCGCTGGCGACGCTCGACCTGATGCTCGCCTCGCTCGCAGACACCACCATAAAACAGTATAGCATCACTTTGAAGCTCTGGTAGCGGTTTTGTATGGACAACAATAGTAACGTTTTCAACGACTCAAATGCATTCGTTTTAAACTTTTGAACTGAGCAGTTTAATAATGGATGTTCGTATGGCTCTCTTAATAGTCACCGTTCCGCATTATCTTTTTTCTTGGGTGATCAGATCAGTTCCGATCTTTGCATAAGACGTCTTCTTAAGTGTGCTTACAAAATCAAACCCAACCGTCCTAAATATACGTCCACTTGGGACCCTCAAATAGTTTTTAACTATAATCTGATTGGTACCCAAATTTAGAATTACCTAAGTACTGAAAAAATTAGAAAAAAGTTAGTTATTTTATTAGCATTATGTACCGCACATAGAGTTCAAACTTTTTCCATGATAAAACTGTAAAATATTACAATCATACCAGACGGTATAAAGATCAGTCGCTGGATAAAGGCGTGGACACAGGCATGTTCAGTGAGCACAGCACGCGGCACGCGGCCAGCTCGGCCGCCAGCGCTGCCGGCGCGGCGTCAGTATAGACACAATCCGCAAGACGGCGGCGGGCTGGATCCCCGCATCCACCACCTTTGCCCGCTTTTACAACCGACCCCTAATGAATAACGAGAGTAAATTTGCAAGAAGAGTTGTATTTCCGTCGAACTCGTAAGGTTACTAAACAAGACTGTTTTAGTTTATAGGGTCTGTAAGTTTCAGCCTTAGTTTCGTTTAATAGAAGATAAATGCTTTAAGTTTATATTATGATTACATCATCATCTGCCTATATTAGTCCACTGCTGGACTTAGGCTTATATATGATATATGATTACATAAAAGATAATTATTAACCTATCTGAAAGTTTGTCCATTAAATCGACTGTGATTTACCTATCTACCTCTATACTTTTTAATAAACAATATTGTTTACAGCATATATCATAAGACGAAGGAAAACAAACCTTCCATCTCTGAACATCTACCTGGTTATTATAATATAATTTGAAGAATGAATTGACGAAAAATAATAGTTGATCAAATGAACTTCAGTGAAGTTCGATCATTATTATTTGAGTCAATTCATTCGAAAATTATAGGAACCCAACCCGCCCTATTAAAACATAGTCAAGTCCTTGTTTTAGGCCCAATAGATAGGAAGCTTTGTTTCTAAAATTACTCTAAAAGAATGAGACTACCGCTAGGGACGGACAAGAATAGGGTAAATATATCGATGCAACTCGATGTTTTAATCGAGTGAAATCTCTAAAAATGTGCAATAGTTGCCTGTAGACTAGAGGAAACTACCTGGTTATTATAATATAATTTTCGAATGAATTGACTCAAATAATAATGATCGAACTTCACTGAAGTTCATTTGATCAACTATTATAGCTGTCTGCAAAGGACATTATTAGTTGTTGCTATCTTTATTTTTTGTGTGTTAATTGTGACATAAAAAATACACATATTTAGGTTAGAATGTGCACCTGTAATCAGAAAAAAAAAACCAGTAGTTCTGTCAACAGAACTACTCAACAGAACAGGTGGGAGTAAACGAATCAGAAAAAAAAAACCAGTAGTTCTGTCAACAGAACTACTCAACAGAACAGGTGGGAGTAAACGCTATTACCTATATTATGTCTTTAAATTTTGTTGTTGTTCATATTTTTACTTTATTTTAATAATGTACCTGAGTCATCCTTCTGTTTGACGTCAGCCATTGCTATTTTGTGCCATAGGTCTGTGTTGACTTGCGTTTCAATCAATTTACGGTACCTACATCCGTATACCCTGTTTGCAGAATAAGTTTTTCTCCCTATTTGATTTCAACTCGTCATACAGATTGTTACGGCGGTGATAGAGCTTTTAAAGTCTGGATTAGCCATGGTTATGGTTAGCTCGCATAGCTAACTAAATAAGTACTAATACTATGAATAAGGTAACGTGGAACTAATTTTTTTTAAATAGGATTAATTAAATATCTTTATTTAAAGTCGAATCGAAGTTGTAGCCTACGTTTAACACTGGCCCACGACGTGCATGTCCATCTGCAGGTTCTGCAAACGGGCAGTGAATGTGTTAAAATGATGTCGTTGTGCTTGCTATAGGATGGCTGTCATTCGGTTTAATTGCTTGATTTCTTGTTAACGTTCTAGGAAAATTTGAAACAATATGTGATCTCAGTAATTACCTACTTTCCACATATGTGCTAAGTCTCTGGACTGCAAACCGGCACCACTCATTATCACGTTCTTGAGACAGTGGGACCGTTGCCACCTTATTTGTGAACAAACTCGGGTCCTAAGGTTTATATGTTTGCTAAATATTTGTCTCTGGCCCGCCAGTTGTTTGCTGTAAGCCTTGATTTGTGGTTCATTCCTATTTTGTTTTACCATGAACTGTTTGTTATGAATTAATTTGTCTTGTGCATTTTACGGCTATGAGAGAGATACTTTTACGTTGTTATCTATAACCTCTTTAAAGAGTGAGTTTTCTTTTGTGCAAAGGAATTATTTCTATTACGCAGAAAGCAACATTTTAAAATGAACATGATAAGCACTATCAAAGGAATCTGCCCTTTGATAATGCTTACCTTTTAAATTTAAAAATAATCTATCTTTTAAATGAAGTACACTTCTTTGATCCTATTTTATTATACAAGTTAATATGTACCTTAGTGCATCCTTTATAGCGTTTTCCTTTAACTTGAACGCCAAGAGCAAGTTTGTCGTCCTCTTTGACTTAGAAATAAGTTTAAAACTTGAAAACTTGTGTAATCTTGAAAAGAGAATCTGAGAAAAGTCATCTAAAACATTTTATTCCCTGATCAACAGGTCCAAAGTGCGAATTTGAAACAAGTAAAGAATAATAAACATCCATTTTGTTTCTATTACGGAACAAGACATTAATCAAAAGATTAACTTTCAGGAAAAATGAACGGTACAACTTTTTGGCTCGTCTTAGCTTTAATAAGTTTTTGTAACTGCTATAAAGAACATTATGAAAATGTTACATCAGAAATCAGAGTTAGTGAAGATTTATCGAGCCCTGTCTTGTCGCGGAGGAAGAGATTTTTGGTGTTTCCTGATGGAAGCTCCTTTCAGTTGGGTAAGAATTTTAATTAATCTATACAGTAATTAATGAAACTGCTAATTCCGATAAGATTATCGTAGAAATTTAATGGAACGCATCAAACCAATGCAAAAATAAAAATGTTTAGTTTGTTCGTAGACAATTTTTTTCAAATTGTTCTCCCACGCTGAATTGAGGGGACGAGAAATTTGATCATTCGTTAGTCAATTAAAGGTATAATTAAATAAAATTAATAATGCGGGAAAATCCACACAGCATCATCTAGCCCCTAACTAAGCAGAGCTTGTGTTATGGGTACTCGATGAATGATATACTTAACATATACATGACATAGATAGGTATTTTTTATTATACATAGATAAATACCAGAAACCCAGAACAAATATCTGCAGATCGACACACAATTGTCCCGAGGCAACCTCCTGCGTCGCCGGCACAGATTCGCCCACCGCGACACAGAGGTCGTCAGATTAGCACACCAACAACCGGATGTAACTAAAAAAAAATTACTTATTCCAGTATTCTGCACCCAGACTCACGGATACCTTCAAGTAGGGGATATCGTCTGGTTTGGAAGCACAGCAGCGTTGGCCTGGGAGCTGCCTTCGGACCCATCTACATTCAACATGTTCAAAGAAAAGACCAAGCTCTATGGAGGGAATCGGAGGATTGACAAGAACATTTTGTACCTGAATGAAGATGGGAAGATTATTGGGAAAGTGCCGTATCATAGGTATTTAAGATTAATACTTGAACGATATGACGTCATGACCTACGGAGCTGAGCCGTGGACACTGACTGGTGTAAACGGGTTTTTGGGTGGAGACAGTGCCTCGGCAAAAGTAATGTAGGATGCCCTCCGGCCAGGTGGGTTGACGAACTGCGAAAGACTGTAGGCAGATGCTGGATGCGTCAAGCTGAAAGCAGGGAGCAATGGGGCTCATTAAGGGAGGCCTATGTCATAATCACACATCATAACATAGGCTAAGGATGATGACAAGAACGAACATAAACACTCCTGAAAAGCAAATTTTCAAATGACTGCTATTTAAGGGTTGCCATTATTTGGGGGACACCCTTTATTAATGTACATAAGTACAGGAGAAGTTACTTCTTTCTATCGAGCTCACGAAAATTATATTTGTAGGTATTTGTATTTTACACACTCGTACTAACCGTCAAGATAGATGTTCGTTCAGTTAATTTTCAGATGCCTTATGTACGTACATAATTGTAGTGGTTCGGATTTACCTAGCAATTTAATCATCATCATCAGCCTGTATTAGTCCACTGCTGGACGCAATTAGCAATTTCATAATTTCTCTTTATTAAATTTCAGAAAACCCATAGTGAATCCAGCGTTTGCCAAACGAAGTGTTGACACACCAGCCCTATCCATAAAGAAAATGCACAACATGCAAAAACGCGGCAATTATCTAAACGGCCTACACGAAAACAGCATTGAGTTCCACAGGAGCGGAAGAAAAAGCCTTTATGCGAAAGTCGAAAAGGTTTTGCAAGGGTGAGGATCAAAATTTGAAAATGCTTAGGTTTGAATTTCGTTAATGCGATGGGCTGGCGCGATAGGTTTAGATAAAGAAGGCTAACGCTTTTAGCCGACTTGTAAATGAGCGAAGTTTACCCAAAACTGAGAGATGTTATTTTGCAGGTTAGGATGGAATGGAACTGAATGTGTGCTGAAACTTCTATGTGAGTCTGGCAAAGAGCGGAAAAAGCAAGGATCGTTTTTGGATGAAATAGTCAGGGCGACATTTACGTAAGTGACAATCAAACAGAAAAATACTTCTTCTTCTGTTCTGTAATAATAATTAAATAATGCTGGACAATCCACATGGCATCATCTAGTCCCAAGCTAAGCCAAAGCCTTGTGTTATGGGTACTAGATGACAGATATACATAATAAAATACATAATATTTTACATAGAAAACGACCAGAACACCCGGAACAAATTTCTACATATTATAAAAACAATTATCCCGAGGCGGGAATCGAAACCGCAACCTCCTGCGTCGCAGGCAGACCTTCACCCACCGCGCCCCGGAGATCGTCGAATAATAATATTCGATCATGAAGATCGTTGATTTAAAATTAATAATAATTTAAAGACCGAGAATGCACCGGTCTATAAAAGAGACGATCAATCCAAATTTATACATATAAATAAGTCCAGTCTACTGTATTCGATACGAGACCCTATTATGAAACAGCATTAGTAGTTTCCCCACGCAGAAGGAACCTAATTTTGCGACCCTCACGAAGCGAAGACGGTATAGTCTTCGCTCGAACTTTCCAATTATTGCCTTCCTAGTTCCAACTATCTCCAGGCCGACAGTAAAGCTGTTCTACAATAATTTCAGATTGCCAAAAGGACGTGAGTTCGAGTCCCCGCAAAAACGGTACGACATAGCCCATGGGAGTCATAAGTGTGATTTGTATTCCTGTGAAATGCATGGCATGAGTTTCTTTGAAAATAATACGAGCATGTAGAACTTAATGCAATATGGAAGGGAAAGGACGACTCATATATTTTTATTTAATACAAATTCATCAAACCATAAAATTTAATTTAAGAAAAATAATAAAATGGCACATGTTCATTGAATAATTACACTTTTTAGAAATTAATGTAATAACTTGTTTTCCATGTTGTTGAAATGCACTATCACTGTACTTAGGTAAATATTTTAATATCTCACGCTATCAGAACACATAATTACAAGTACTATTTTAACGGGTATTTATGGGACGACTCAGTCATCCAGTGACCACGACAGTGTGAAAATCTGGAAACGTCAAGAAAAATCCTACTTCCTCCTAATTCTTCCTAATATTATAAACGCAAAAGTTTGTAAGTATGGATGGATGGATGGATGTTTGTTACTCTTTCACGTTAAAACTACTGAATGGATTTTAATGAAACTTTACAATAATATAGCTTATACATCAGAATAACACATACGTTACAATACATAAAGAAATATTGTATATTATCCAAAATATCTATGAAATGAATGAAATGAAATGAAATGAAATGAAATGAAATGAAATGAAATGAAATGAAATGAAATGAAATGAAATGAAATGAAATGAAATGAAATGAAATGAAATGAAATGAAATGAAATGAAATGAAATGAAATGAAATGAAATGAAATGAAATGAAATGAAATGAAATGAAATGAAATGAATTGAAATGAATGAAATGAAATGAATGAAGTGAAAGTTTATTTCCTTAGGCTTACAAATAAGCACTTAGACAAGTATCACCATGCTGGTGGAACCGCGAGGCGCAGCTAGTAAGTAAATGAACGCGATAAAATTAGTACTTGTAATGATATCACTGTGCAGTATGAAGCTATGAACCTAAATCTACTAAAAAGTCTGTTTCAGTCAGTCTCAAAACGATTAAATATGTATGCTCAACTACTAGCAAAGTTACATCCCTTCTATAAACTCAGAGCTCGAGTTATGAAGAAATTAAACGAACACTGCAAGTTTGTAACAACTTTATTGCAAGAATACACAATGAATGAACTAGCGGGAATTGGTACAAGTACGAGCAAAAGTCGAAGTTATTGTTTATGTTTGTCCCGCTGGTGAAGAGGAGATTAAGGGATGTCTAGACGTCTGTACTCGCTGCTGTGTATTTGACATGGTATTTAGCGTACAGTCGTGTGCAACGTTATTCTTAATATTCAATAAGGTTTTTGTTATTATAGTGCGCAACTCCTCGCAGTCGGGGTAACCTCTAAAAATTAAATAATGTCCCAAAAATTAGGAGTTTCAAGTCAAGTTCAAATCGGGCTAAAATCGATTTTTTTTAAATTGATCGTTTTTATTTTCTAATTGTATACTTTTTTAAGTAAAATAATGTCTTGATATTATGTTTTTATGAAACACTAGCTTCTGCATGCAGCTTTGGACTATTTTCCGGTATATAAAGCAGCCTGTACTTTCCCGGATAATCATCAATTTCTCTACTCACCGTTAATACGTGGAAAAATAACAAATAGAATAGCAATTTAATATTACTAAGCAACAGCTTATGGATTATTTTAATTGGAGCTAGTAGGGATTTTCAATTATTAAATTATTTTAGATTTATTATATTACAAAAAAGGCTTAAGTTTGAGCCTAAAAATGTGACTAAAAATACGAAAACAGGTGTATTTTTATACGAGTTACTCGTATTAAATAAAATTATCATGAATTTGATGGTATGTATATGTCAGAAGAACCGACGGCCGTTGGGGCAAACGTGTTCTTGAGTGGAGACCACGACTCGGTAAACGTAGTGTAGGACGCCCTCCGACCAGGTGGGATGACGACCTGCGAAAGACTGCAGGTAGATGCTGGATGCGTCAAGCCGAAGACAGGGCGCTATGGCGCTCATTGGGGGAGGCCTATGTCCAGCAGTGGACTAATATAGGCTGATGATGATGATGATGATGATATGTCACAGATACACGATGTGTTCAGAAGCATACAAATATTCATCTAATAAAATCTGCAAACATATGAACGTGCACAAGTCTGCATCTACAAGTTCCTATGTATCTCTATTTGTATCTATGTATGTAGTTATTGTTTGTATATACATAGCTTGTGTTGGTACCTAGTCTAGGTACCTTGTCAGCATAATGTGGAGAGGAAACTATGTATTTGAAAAGTTATTAACTGAACTCATGCTGTTCTTAGAAAGAACATGTTGTAATGTATTTGATGTAGTTACAACACAATTCTTTAATTATACTATATACTATATTTCTGTTACTTTACATTTTAGTTTTGTTCCTATTAGTATTAAGCCACCTAGCACACCACGGTCTCCTCGGAAGACCATCGCCGTACGATCTGCTCTACCATAGCACATGCTGAGTGGAGACCGATTTTGTCAGTTTCTGTCTTCTAATAATCTGTTATAAGTTTAATTTATAAGAGTTCTGACAAAAAAAAATCTTTTTACTTTACTTTTTTAAATTTTTTCTTTACTATTTGTTAATTATATTCCGTTCTATTTCTAATTTCTATAATTATAGATCAGTTGAGCTGTCTGCAATAGTCTGCATTAGAACTAGTATTTACATTGTGTCACTTGGATATTCTTTGATTATAAAGACGATTACATTATACAAATGTTGCAAATTGAAGATTGTTTTTTTCTTTACGAAGAATCCGTATGTTGCTGAGCTATTTTTCAAACAGCCCAAACTGGTCCACTCTGGACACAGGCCTCCCCTAATGAGCGCTATAATGCCCTGTCTTCAGCGTGCCATATCCAGCAATAATTCGTAGGTCGTCATTCCACCTGGCGTCTACCTGTGCTGAGTCACCGCCACTGAGTCAAAATACGGTCTTCATGTTATAAGCCCATTCCACGCTTCTCCAACATCGGCCAATAGACACGTGTATTGTATGTACACTCAGCCAAGTAAACAGTCACGTGAATTAAGGTACACTGTTTCGAGTCCAAGTCAATGTAAATAGAGCGACTGTCTGTTCGTTTATTCTGTCAGTTTCAGTCAGCTCTTATGAAAGAAAGTTCCTTTGGTATTAGGTTTCTTAAGAAATTAAGTAGATGTTGATCAATTATAATATAAATGAATACAAGTAAACTAAAAAACCAGATTAGAAATTAAGACTTCAATTGATAGCACACACAATATGTAACGCGATTTTTTGTAATTATGCATCGTTTTGTAATATTTATAATTATTCTTCTGTATTGTGAGTGTATAATGAATAATACCGATGACTGTGCAAACGTAAAAACTCATATAGGTTCTGTGAGAAAACGACGACACCTGGCCTTTCCTGAAAATACTAACATGGTGGTAAGTAACTAAACGAAAAAAAACTTTCACAAACACTCTTGACTGCCTTTATTTTTATTAATACTTCCTTGATTATAACATACCACTACGAGCGCCATTCCCAAGTGTCGTTCATTCATCAATCACTCATTCGTCATTCAGTCGTTCCATTCCCACAGGAAATAAAACACTAGGTACCATTAGCTTATTTTACCTGCTATTGAATTAAAATAACACACTAAGAATAAATAAATGTACATAATAATGCAAAAAAATTTAATAAAATAACAATCCTATAAATTTTTATTTATGAAGAACACAGTAAAACTAATAATTATGAATAATTGGTTCTATTTCAAGGTCAAAAAACGTTTTCAGCTCACAATATCTTTGGTAAAAGCTTTCATGACCCACGCACCATCAGGATGGAACATCGCTCTGGAGATAGACGTGATGTTTCCACTACCAGATGAGAAGTTCACCAACCGCTTCTTTAGACGGAAGCTGCATCATCGCCAGAAGAGGGAGTTCTGGGAGAGACTGCAGAGTGCTATAGAGCTGTAAGTTTTCACAGTATTGAAGACGAAGATGTTTATCAAATATGAAATAAAGTATTATTGATTTTCCCTTCACTCAATGAGATCAAATGTTCCATGTTATTGGAAACATTAGAAATCATAGCAAACATCCCGTTATGAGTGATTTTAGTATCTACCATCTCAACTGTCAGGAATTTAGCAGATTTCATTGCTATGAACCTCCATATAAATTCATCTGCCATTATTGGACAAGAAGGTGATACCATTAAAAAAATTTCAGGCACAATATTAACGGTAGGGACTGCATCCTCCGAAGTATCTGCGAAGCCAGAAGCCGCCTCGCTGCTCCTGGAAAATCTCTTGTCCACGACCTTCTAAGGGTTGTTTTTACGTAAGTATTCTACCCATTCGGGGTAAAAAATCAAGCCCTAGGCTTAGGTAGTAACATAGATATGTAGTAACTAGCGTGGGCCCTGATAGTCTTTGTAATATTTTGTTACCTTTATCTCACACTAGCGGACCTTCCCGGCTTCGCACGGTTTTAGTACGGATCCTTAACTTTTTTGAAAATATAATATAGCCTATTACCGGTTCACCGGGGATAGTGTAGCTCCCCAATGGTGAATTTTTTTTTCAAATCGGTCCAGTAGTTTCGGAGCCTATTCATTACAAACAAACAAAAAACAAACCTTTCCACTTTATAATATTATCTCACATAGAGGAGTCAAATAATATTGTTATTGTTCCTATATGAAACTGATTTGGACGTAAATATTACCTGGCGAATACAGCAAACCCACATTGGTTTTCGAATAAAACTTTTAAGAGCTTTGAAGAAACTTTTAATGTTTCCAAAATGTTGGGTAGGTAATGTATGTTAAACAATGGTCTATCCAACATTTAATAAGAATAAATAATGCTCTTTATCGAATAACTTATATTGGAAGAAACAAAAAATAAGGCGTAGTACGAGTAGAGACTTCAAAATAAGAAACACTAAACTAGTTACCACACCGAGCCGAAAAATTGTTCACAGAAAAGATAAAATAAAAACTTTCATAGCCCAGAGAAACGGGAAGGAACTGCACAATCTTAAATTAAATTGATTTCGTAATGGTTTCATTGAATTGTGTCGTGGTTTCGTTCCGATACTCGGCATGGTTCAAACTCAATTGAGATATTAAACTTTTATAACATTTGATACCTTAACCCTTTAATAGTTCTAGTAATAACGTTAAATCACATAATAGTTTTTTATTTTTAATGTGAAACTTAAGGCATTTTTAGTCAGTTTTTAAAACTCACATTGAATACTTACTGCTTTATTATTTACTACTTATTTTCATAATAGTTTTTACTTATTTCAGGGCTCCCCTTCACGAAGAAGAATTTAGAGAAGAAATGAAAGACTACAACGAACTTTTAAAACCGAATTTTTGCGATGAAGCTAACAGTTGCCCCTTGTCTCTTTTGGATATAGTTTTGGCTATGAATAATAATTCGTAGGTTGACTTATGTTTTATTGAACAAAGTATAATATTATGAATATTTATGAAAATATTGGTTTTGTCAATGTAATCCTATGATGGATTTAAAAAAAACTTTGTAAACTAACGTTACTACTTGGGAAAGCATATATAATAGTGGCCACTTAAATAACAATTAATTGAATAGCAATCAATGCATAATTTACCGAGACAATTCAATTTGATAATCCTGACAACAATGTACATAAACTTGGTTATTTGCACAGTGCAAACATGTGAATACAAATTCAATCAACTAACGGCTAATCCGATCCTATATAATCCGATCATGATTCGCGGAAAAAATCATTTGAATGTTGTCTAAGTAAAGAATAAGAACCGAGAATCTAGTAACCGAGTGTTCAGCTAGAGTGAGAACCAGCATGGAATCATAGGAACCTTCGGTTTATATACCATCGGCTCGTAAGTAATCCTTACCACGTCACATTATATAAGGGATCAGTATTATGCTGCGTGATCTATGCTGTACGTAAAGTGTAGTACAGACCACGGGATGAGTCACAAGAAATTATTGACTTTAACCTCTCGTCTCTAAGGTTGTCTTTTGTAGAGAAGCGAGAAATGTTATAGAGGTGTAAATCGTGACTGAGCTAATGAGTAGATTCAGCAGTCTTGTTCTAATTCTTTGACACAACATCCCGGGTCAGTGAACACGGCGACGTTCACAAATTCTGGCGTTGGGTGAGTGTGGATATGACCTATGTATTTATTTGTGCGAGTTTCCTAAAAACATACTTTAAAAAACCTATGGGATAGAATTTATAACATTATCATCAGCCTATGTTTGTCCACAGCTGGGGGCCAGCTGTGGACAAACATAGGCTGATGATATGAGCGTCACAGCGCTCTGTCTTCAGCTTAACGCATCCAGCATCCACCTGCAGTCTTTCGCAGGTCGTCATCCCACCTTGTAGGAGGGCGTCCTACACTACGTTTATCCAGTCGTGGTCTCCACTCAAGAACACGTATGCGTCAGCGATTTTATAACATATAACTATTATTATTTTATCTAACTTATTTTATCAGCACCAATTTTTCCATTTCTTTTGGACATACAATTACGCACAATATTATATATTTTTTACTTTGAATAAAATAAGGCTTTATCAAAAAACTTTTAAGTCAACACTATAGTGTAAGAAAATTATAATTAATAGTTATTTGTTCAACAAGTGGGCTAAACCATTTTTACTGACCGTGCCGATATTAAATCCCGAGCTAGAGAAGCAGGTTAGAGCAGAGTCACGCACGAGCATAGCAAGTGGCTCGAAAAGACACGAAACAAAAAAAAATTTGCTCTCTAGGTACTTCTTTTTACCTTAACCAACGAGAAAATATTTCGTAATTTATAAAAAAGGTTGAATGTCAGAAACTCCTTTTGGTGAGCAACCATGGAGGGTTAGGGTTAGTTCCGCTATGCACGAGTCCCGCTTTGCTCGGATTCTAAAATATATGTTATAATGCTATAAACCTCTTTCAAACCGTGGACGAACGAAATTATTGTTTTCTATGAAGGTTGAACGCGTAGTTTTTTTCGGCACGGACCATAGAGTATGAATTCATTTTAAACCATCGAAATTTAGTGCAACCTTCTGAATTCAGATTACTTTTTTCAACAAGTTTGATAATATTCTTTATTTCACATGCACAAAAATATACCATAAATACCTTTCCTCACTATTTTTCAGGAGCAAAGACATTGTTTTCGAGCGGGAGTGGTGAAAAGTTATAAACAAACTTAAACTAGGTAAGTATTTACAATTGGAACAGTTAAGCTGACTGTTGTAAACAATGACGAGGTATCTCAACGTATTGATAAGTTGATAAAATACGTTTTTTTATTTTATCCGCTTCACATCAATTCATTTGTCAATAGTCCAATACACTATTGAGTGCTAAATAATAAGTTTTGCTTCCTAATTATCTCAAAGATTCCAACTGAATGTGCCAGTATTATTGATAACAATGTCAACAGTTCAAAAAGGAATGCGAATATAACTACATATTTGCATTATAACTACATATTTGCATTTTATTATGCAAGGCTGTTCAAGCATCGAAAGCAATTTTTAATGTTGTTGTTTTTGTAATTCATCTATAGTTATATATAGGTTTATATCAACCACCAATAACAAAATATCGCTCCGTATCAGAAGGTCTATCAAGGAAAATGAAATAGTTTACAGAACGTCGGCATATTAAAACGTCTATATGGTGGTAATGTCTTGAGCGGCAAAACGACTTACTAGTAAAACGTCCAAAATGTAAAATTGTCAATGTGGCTAGGTTGTGTCTTATTCAAGCAGTTAATATTAATTTACTATACTTATAGTTGCATGTTTTTTATATTCTATGTATGTAACTCATATGTGGATAGCGTTGTGGGCTACATTTTGAATATCGCTCAACTTTACATTGTAAAGTACTAACACAAATGTATAATAAGTTAAATGTAGTCGTTTGTCATTCCTCAATAAATAAATAAATAATATTTTTCTATAACAGAAAAATAATTTCATTTTTCTGTTATACAGCAGCCTTATTCCACACTAATCCCATCAATAATACAGTGAACCGTGACGTGTGCTCTATTTATCGTTGAGCTGTAAAGGTACGCTTACATTTCACACGCCAAAAAGACCTGAAAATATCGAGTATATTTTTGGTATATTCTTAAAGACATCATAAATCATATTTTGTGAAGAAACGATTGTAATATTCGCTTCCAAAAATAATTTCCAACATTTCCGACTTCTAACCTGACCCTTCTAACCGAATTCTAAAATAAGCGTTATACGCTTATTTTAGAATTCGGTTAGGTAAGTAAATAATCAAGAAACGATTTTAGACGATCAATCAAGATTTAATTTATGCCCAATCGATACTAAGTAACTAAAAACGAAAAGAGTGAAAGGGCATGACCCTTTCACTCTTAGTGAAGAAGAATGTGAGCTAAGAAGTACAAAACTGATGTTGGGACCAAAGTCCAAACAGGCAGTGTGAAAACATCCTAATCCCAAAACAGCCATGTCACTTCCACACCTCATGCTCTGAAAGGTTTCCTATAGCATAGCCCCATAATCTAATATGTCCGGAGCAAGAATGATCCAATTCAGTCAAAGCTACCTCTTAGCTTTAATAGTTTTCTTCACGACTGTAGATAAAAGTTTTTCGCTGAACAAGACAGACTATTGTCCGAACGTGAGAAGTTCGATGGGGCATGTGAGGAAACGAAGGCACATAGCATTTCCTGATGGAACCACTATATCTGTGAGTTGTTTATTGTTTTATTAAAAAAATATTATAAGTCTGTCTGAATCCACCAGTACCAAATTGAAAGCGTTCTTCTGGCAGAAAGGACGGGAATTACAATAAAGTCCTAGTTGGGCCGAGTGCAATATTGCACAGAAAATATACTTGTCTTTTTAAATTGCTTTATTATATTATTATCTTCTGTCTGGTTAAAGCACTCTTTTTACTTATTATAATATTTTTGCTTTGCATGTTTCCTAAAATTTTTAACCACAATATAATTATATTGTTATTGATAATTATACCTACATTTCTAACATAACATGATCTTCTTTAATATCGTATGACTACGCCACAGTTTTAATCATTTGTAGTCTCTTCGTGCAAATAAACGATTTCGTATTTCTTTTTTTGTATTTTCAATATTCGAAGACAGTTTCGAGTTGTCATAACATAATTCTTATTATGTTATGACAACTTGACTTAAGTTAAATAGAAAAGTTCGCAATCTTAGGTAAAGAGATGATGCCACATCTTGTAAATTACAAAAGTGAACAATACATCACACGGCATGCATTGCAGATGTTTTAAGCACATATACTCTTCATGTGGCTCTTTTTTATGTTCGTTATTAGAGGCTATAGTTTTTTTAACAGATAGATACCCATTGCTATCAGTAATATATCAGATCATGCGCTTGTAGACCAAGTCTAAATAATAATTAATCGAAAACTAAAACTGACAGTATAACAATGCTGATTTCAGATGACCACATCAGTAGTCAAAACCTTCATGACCCACGCGCCGTCTGGCTGGTACACCGTAATAGAGGCTGACATCGGGTACCCTCTACCTGACGCCAAGTTCGTGGCAGCACACTCAAGGAGGAAGCTGCACCACCGTCAGAAGAGGGAGTTTTGGGAGGCAGTGGAAAATGCGCTTCTGTTGTAAGTAGATACCCAATGTAAAGATACTCGCTGCTATTGCTTCGCCCGTTTCGAACTTGGCTGACGCTCTATTGCACGTGTATTGTACGTAAATCAGAGAAAAACGGGATTCCTACGACCTACCTTCACATCGAAAGATGAATCCCTTCCCAAAAGAAATATCAGAGAAAAACGGGATTCATCTTTCAGTCACCCTAAGCAGAGTTTGTGCTGCTAAGTCAAGAAGCTAGATGATGCTATGTTAAATTATTTATACAATAAGCATTGTTTTATATCGAATTGGGGAAAATAAATGAACCAGTGTATATAATATTGAGTCCAGCATTTACAAGTATATATAATAGAAACTGTCTCATGCTAACATTTATGATACATATAAGCACAATATGTATGCTGTTGGTGTAGCTTTAATAAATAGCTAAATGAGTGTATAATGCTTTGTAAACGTGTTTCCAATACTTTCAATATTACTATCCAATATGTTTTACCTACAAATTAACACTTTGACTGCTGAAATCACACGGTATGTGTTTTCTACAAGTGACTAATATGCGTAAATCCACACTAGCGCAGCGGCTGAGAAAATACAGATCTTTGTGACTCAGCACAGCCGTAATATTTTTCGAACGAAACGCGTGTGCGGCGCAACACAACCGCTGTGTAGAGAGGCAGCACGAATTTTTTCGGTAAAAAAAAAATCGCATTCAAAGTGTTAAGCATTTAGTTATCATAAAAATGTATATCGTTTTATTCCAGGAGAAATATGAACGGTCGAACTTGCGTGCTGAGAAGTATTTGTGAAACAAAAACCCGCCTGGCACCTCCGGGAAGATCTCTCGTGCACGACATACTGAGGGTAGTGTTCACGTAAGTGATTCGAGGTCTTTGAATAACCAAAAGCTACAATTGTATGTAATCCACTTCTATTGGAAACTAGCAAAAATTAGGTCCAGTTAGATGTTATTTCCAAAGCTTTTAGGCAGCCTGAATTGAGTCTGACATAAAGTGCCACTTTGGTACTAAGGTAAGGATAAGTGGTAAAGATATTTTTGATTGTATATGTGCTTATTTTGTAAACCTAATCTAAAAAAATATACAAATTAAAAAAATTAAAATATTGATACACAAATAAACACAAGCAATATGAATGAATGAATGAACACTTTATTGTACCCAAAATAACAAAATAACACCTTATATCTAAATCTTACATAAAAACAGTACAATAGGCGGTCTTATCGCTTAAAGCGATTTCTTCCAGGCAACCAGGGATGGAGAAAAAGATATATTATACAAAGAGTTGGTAGAGCACAAACAAACAGTAATAGAGAAGTAAAAAAAAATGATATAACTAATAAATATAAAAAAATATGATTAATGCAATATGATATTGCATTAAAGCTAACTTTAAAACATGACATTTAATCTGTTGATCGATAAACATTTGTCTATCTATCTACACTCGAGAGCATAGAAATCGCACACCCCCTACATTTTCATTACGACCCTATTTTTTTTATTAAAGTTTTTTGTCATTTCAATCATCTTTTAACCTTTTATACCTGCTCAATGTCCTACAAACCGAGCTATCTGAAACGAGCTAATTTGGGTCATTCTATGTTATGTTGCTACTGTAACGGTTTCGAAGTTCAAGGCTAGACATTATGGGTTTTTAGGAAGCTAACAATGTGTACTTTAATCTAATTGAAGTTATATTTAAAATAAATCATTAATTTAAAAAAATAGGGTTGAAATGATAATGTAGGGGGTGTGCGATTTCTATGCTCTCGAGTGTACATAAATTAACTTGATGAAAACACAATACGTATCGATTGCTCAGCAGTAAGCTCATTGATATCCGAGTCAATTTTCTAATTGGCAAAGAGCGTTTGAAAGCGAATAAAATGCTAAAGCGTAGTCGATGTTTTGACGAGGTATTTGCAAAGCTTTGCGGAAAACAGAAGGAACGCTACATTGTTTAATTCTAGCTCGAAACTATAGTCGCACAAATTTTGTTGGTTGAGATGGGTGGATGTGCGTTACTTTTTCACGCTAAATCTACCGAGCAGATTGGGAGGATAAAATTTTGCATACAGGTAGTTCTAGGCGTGGAATAAAACATAGGCTAAGTTTAATCCCAATTCAATAAATTTCTTTCCGGCCCTGGTGGGGGCACAGAGAGGGGCCTCGAGGCTTGGCCTCATTACCCCGGCGTCAACTCGAGGGGTGACGACCCCTCGGTCCTTGGGTTTTGTGGGAATATATATTTTTCCCCCTTCTTAATGTTTTTTTTTTTTGGCTTCATTTGATTTGTATATTTTTTTTTTGTTTTTTTTTTTTGGCTAAGTTTAGGCTAAGTTTAATCCCATTTATAAAAATAATCTTTAAACGTTACCATAGAAACAATGCGTGCGCCAGAAACCAAGTCGCCGGGAGAAACTAGTATTTTAATAACATTAAATAAAAATGCAAGATTCCGTATCATTAAACGAGCAAAGGATAAAGCTCATTTAATGATACTGAGTAATACTTCTTCCTTAATTCGCTACTAATTAGCTTCCTATCCTTTTGCAACTTTTGCCTAGATTTTATTCTCATTAAAGATACTAAGAGACCAAAAAACCCTTGATAAATGACGATTATTTCTCAAAGAACTTTGCTGTGCTTCTGCTATTTCAATTCTTTTGTTTCCATTGTTCATTTCCTTTGATTCTTCTACCATCTACTCTGTCCGCTATCTCGGTAATTAGGTTTTAATCCGAGCACGTGACGTCGATACGCAGCTTTAATTCATTAAAATCGCGGCACGGAAATGCGAGTAGCAACTTCTACTGAAACTGGAGGGTACTTCTTTATAAATGTATCCCGTCAAACAAGGAATATTTTTCCCTAATCAAGATTTCATCACACTATAATGAATGCGAAAGTTTGGATGGATGGTATAGTTTGAACGAAACCGCTGTACCGCTCCTTAGGAAAGTGCGGCGAGGTGGGGGGCGAGGAAAAAAGAGCAAGAGTACGCGTTGACGGCAGACTGATGGATTGGAGCGGCCGATATTTCCCCCCCGTCTCGCCGCTCGCATACCTCAGGCGCGGTACAGCGGTTTCGGTCAAACTATAGTATGGATGGTTTGCTATTTTTTCATGCGAAAACGAGGCTAACTTAATAGGGCTTAAATTTTGCACAGATGTAGCCCGAAGCCTGGAATCAAACATAGGCTAATTTTTACCCCATAAATCAGTTCCCATGGGATAGGAATACATATAACTAACCTTTGTAACGTTTCCATATAAACAACGCGTGCGAAACTGCGGGCAGAAACTAGTCCTACTATATTATAAACGCGAATGTTTGTAAGTATGGATGGATGGATGTTAGTTACTCTTTCACGTAAAAACTACTGAATGGATTTTAATGAAACTTTACAATACTATAACATCAGAATAACACGTAGGCTACAATTTGTAAAGATATATTGTATATTATCCAAAATATCTATCATCACGCGGGTGAAACCGCGGGGCGAAGCTAGTCTATCATAAATCTGCGTTGATTTAATAAGCACTCAATAAAGTCCGATTTGAAGTCTTCAATCTCCGTTTTTATCCCAAAATTTGCCGATCTTCGTAAAGTTCCCTGTGCATTTCTTTTCACTGGGCTAGTATAGGTATTGTATTAAATTCGTTTCCTTGTCTATAATTAATGGAGGGAACCCACAATGTCCCAGGGTAGTTAGCCCTCCCTGTAAAGCCATAAATCAATGAACCATTGGAGCAGAGCCTTTAATGCGCTGATCGTTTCTGTCAGCAAAAATTGACACATCTAAGGCTGCGGTTATCATGAATTATGGATGTTTAGGACTAATGCTGTCTGGAAACGAATGTTTTATGAACCTCTGGAGGTTAATTTTAGGAATATAATATGTATATTCCTACTATACACTAGCCAAACTCGCTGTAAAATGTTTGTTAACAAACCACGACACAAATTACTGTAGCTCACTAGGTTGGCGTCGGCTTTCAGATATAATTATAAGCAATAGGTATTTATAGAAAAAAAAATCTCAAATAGACTAGAAATGTAAATTGCGTATATGGAGGCAAAAAAGTGGTTAGGAGGGGCAATTTGTTTACAAACATGCTACATCGTGTTTGGCTAGTGTATAGAGGTAGCATCTATCAGTTGTTCGAAATAACTTTCTATAGCTACGTAAGATTCGGGTACCCAATTACAAAATAATAACCACTTAGACGTATTATGCCAGCCGTACATTCCATTGGGAACGTATAATCGTCATCATCATTAGCCTATGTTAGGCGACTGCTGGTCATAGGCCTTCCCTAATGAGCGCTATTGTCGCCCTGTCTTCAGCTTGCCGTATCCAGCATCTGCCTGCAGTCTGTCGCAGATCGTCATCCCACCTGGCCGGAGGGCGTCTAACACCACGTTTACCGAGTCGAAGTCTCCACTCAAGAAAACGTTTACGCCAACGTATAAATTCGCATATAATTTCCGCCCGTCCTACAACCAAATCCACTCCCTGCGTCTTCCATATACTCATAAATAATCTGTATTCCAGGGCCCCGCTTCACGAAGACGAGTTCAAGGAGCAAGTAGAACCGACTTTCAATGAGTTATTGGAGCCCAACTTCTGTGACAGGGACATCGACTGTCCGTTCTCGTTGCTTGACTTCTTTTTGGATCTTAATAGGTCGCCTGATGGTTATTAGAGTGCAGCAAACTTTCATGTGTAGATACAAAAGTGGAACTGAGGCTACTTCAAATTTCGTTATCTGTAGTGCGGTCGCGACATCTTTTGTTTTTGGTATAAGATAGATTTTGATGTCAGCGTCAAGTCAGTACTAAATTGAAAAAATTAAACAAAAAATGATCGCGCCCGAGCTATGCCTTAAAATTTCAGATTAAATAAAATAAAAGTGCATTATCAGTTTCAAATAAGCATTCTTCAGTATAGTTTCCAAGTTGTTATCAGTCTTTTTGAAGTTAAACAGACCAGCCCTACATAAAAACGCCATAATTTTCTTGGTCTTGAAGTTTTATTTTATTCCACTCCATAAGTAGTAGTATAAGGTCAATTTATTCTATTATATATTCATTCACAATTATAATAATTATACAGATTATTAGACATTATTAGATCTTAATTAACTTCTCATAGAGTCCACAGTTGATCGGAAAGCTGGCTTCTATTTCGGTCAACGAATTGGAATAGCTATTCAACTTGGCAATGCTGCCAGCATTCTACGAGTTATTCTGTGACGGCTTAGATTTTGTTATTCATCGTTTTATACAGTTAAATTTTAAATATAAATAGGGTTCAAGTCGGTATATAGAAACAACGTGTGATCGATTCTAATGGATGACCCGCCCGGTACACCCGACACCCTTATTATTAAAATTTGGTGCAAGTTACAGGATATTGTTTATTATCTTTAATAATCTCTACAGTTGTTTAAAACCTGTATAGGTTTTTAACGAATTTTTTGTTTTGTGATTAATATCTGATTAATGGAAGAAAAAGTTGTTTGCCTATGTTTTATTATACCTGTGTGCAAAATTTTAGCACGATATGTTCAGTATTTTTGGCATGAAGAGACATCTACATAAACATCAAAACATCAAAATTTTCGCATGTATAATATTAGTAGTGGTTCTAGAATTATAGATGCGAATGCGTTCGTCGAGAAGCTGAACTCTCGTCACAATGTAGGTACGCTTCAGTTTATTTATGGTTGGAGTCACAACTCAAAATCTATCGAATTTCCGGAGTGAGGAGTTTTGGTCGAAGGCCGACGGTTCACTAGCCGTCTGTAAGAGGACACCGTGTATCGTCGTTAGCTAAGACCCTTACTGCGTCATTTACACGTTGGTCGGTGCAATAATAATTTTAATTTTATATAACTTTTATATTTTATGTAAAGCTAGATACTTTGCGTTGTGTATATTATGCCGAGCGCCGCCGCCAGCTTATGCCCAGCGGCTCGCACCACGCGTTGTCTTCATAACTAGGGTACAGCGGCGGGGAGTGCCGTTTGTAGGAGTTTCAACTGTGTGTTTCTAAGTTGTCTGAAATAAGTAATTTATTATTATTATTAATGAATTAAGTTTGAAAATTTGTTCCATTCTTATTCCTAGTCTAGGTGACTTAGATTCGACTGCTTGATTCGATTCACAGATCGGGTTGTAGCGTTTTAGTTAGAGGAAAAATGTTATGTCTTGTACCACACCACATCCCTTTACCAGGAGGCGTAATGGAATAATATCCTTATTATAAACCGGGTAACGCAGACTTAACCTAATCCCTTCCAATTACTATGCGGATGGAAATAAGCTTACTGCTAGTAAGGAGCTGGCTATAGGTCCAGACCACGATCACATAAAATTTGCATCACTGGGGAAGTACAACGAAGTACAACGATCACAAAAGTTTCTGATCGTTGTTAAGTAACTCGTATGTAGGTAATTAATTACTCGTACCCACTTAAATATTTTTTTTTATCTTCAATAGACCTTCGTTAGGCCACAATTTGATCTGATGAAAAGTAAAGATGGGTGGTTTGTGAAATTAGCCCTCGTTTAAATTTGTTCCTATTATTTTGCTGTAATGTTCAGAAACTAGTTTAGCCAGCTTGTAAAGTAGAAATAAATGTATGTGAACGCTGTCTATAGGTATTTAACATTTTATAGACAGCGTTCACATGAATCAATATACCTAGTAGCAATAGTGCAATTCTGTGAAATGTATGTTTTGGCTTTGGTGAAAGCATGTCAGGGAACATGGTTTTGACATGCGATGCAACACGATTGCTGCATTGGTATGGTATATTTATTTGTTATTGTCGCAGATCAAAAGCGCCATTTAGATGCATTTCATATTGACGGCACCATAATGATAGACGGCTCTCGGGCCGCCCGTTACAGTGACAAAATAGCTTGTGGGAATCTATTTTGTCACTATAAAATTTATCTAAAGCAATCGTGTTTAAAGCCTATATTAGAATGCTGTTTTTTTTGTGCTTAGTGGTAGCAGCGTTGCATTAATGTGTGCTTTGCTTTCTAAGTACAAATATCACCGGGAATCCGGACTTCTAGTGATTACTTTTGCCGCGAAGATTACGTTTGTGCAAGACCACGACGGCGTATCAAACTGTGATATGCTTTACACAATAAAAGGAATGCCTTATTACTGATTTTTTTAAACTTGCGCGATCAGAACACGAATATTTTTATCTAACTTTTTTTACCTACTACGCCAGACGATTACCCGAGTTTGCGAAGATAAATAAACGCGGGAATTACCTACCCGTTGAATCCTTACAATTATGTTAGTCACTGTTCATACACCATCTAGTAAGTTCTATAGTGGTCATAATATGCCTCTTCGTTTCTGTTTTGTGTACGCTATTTTAGTAAAGGCGTGTTGTATAAAAGGCCTTTGCCCTTATAATTAGGTAGTTAGGGTAATAGTGAAGGAAGCATGATGGCGTAGTTTTGGAAAAACATTTGTTTTTCTCTAAGGCTATGAAGTTACTTTGTAACAAGATCAGCAATAACCGGATAGTTTAATATTTATCACACTAATTATTATAAATGCGAAAGTTTGGATGTTTAGATGAATGGATGGAGGGATGTATCTGAACCTGAAATAACATATAGGCGAAATAACGCGAGCGAAGCTGCGGGTAGAGGCTAGTTATCTAATAAAACCTCAACACCTTATTCGTGACCCTTGTTTAATTTATATTAGAGAAGAATAACATCAGATATGAATAACAATATTAAAATTACAAGGAAATGTCTTACATTATTTAGGGAGGCCTATGTCCAGCAGTGGCCAAATAATAGGCTGATGATGATCATGATTTCCTTTGACATTTTTTCTTTAAACTCAAAGCGCTTAAAGCTTGGATTCAATTTAAAAGTCGGTTATAACCAATTTCAAGCCAGTTGGCTGGAAAGTGGAGGGTTCCCTAAAATAGTTATCGCCTTACACACTGTTGGTTTAGTGCACTGTACCAGTTGATATACTCGAATACGACTCACGTTTGACAGCCTAACTTCACTCAAGATACAAAAATCTAAATCGGACATAAAAAAATGCTGATAGGTAATCTATTGAAAATTTTGGAAACATTAAACATTAAAGCGAGATTTTTTAAAATAATTTACGAGTAAAAACGTATACGGTTTTGGTAGCTCAAATTTTAAAAATGTCAAAACATTAATATCGAGATTTTACAACGAGTATAGACTTTTTGCAGCGTTGGATCGCGAGGACTGGAAGGAGAAAAGGGAGGCCTTTGCCCAGCAGTGGGACAATAACGGCTTAAATAATATAATAAATAATAATAAATAAATTAATAAAATATACTTTTTCAAACGTCGAATCTGACTGTTAACTATGCCAATCTCTAGATAAAAATCCCATAAAAAGTCATGTTACCATAAAATCATAATTTGGAGGGTGTCTTGATTTCTACATAGAAAGTCCTTAGTTGTAATGTAGTTGTAGCAAACCTGCTGTATAGATTCAATCTATTGATTGTTTCTGCTTGTTGATAAAGATAAAGAAAAATTTAATGCAATATCTAACGTGTAAAATATAATATATCACATTAAAATCTTTAATATTTTTGGTATCTCACGAAATATAAGCTGATGAAATAATCCAATTCACTCCCAGGGTAGGGCCTCAAGTCGCCGCGAGTAATATATGTTTTTCATAAATACTAATAAAAGCATAATTTGGAGGGTGTCTTGATTTCTACATAGAAAGTCCTTAGTTGTAAAGTAATGCAAACATGCTGTATAGATTCAATTTATTGATTGTTTCTGCTTGTTGATAAAGTTTAGATAGATAGATAGATAGATAAAGCATTTATTCGACACTGCAGCACATGCTATAAGGTAACAATAGTAAAAGTAATAGTAAACAATAAGTAATAGTATAAAACAATTAAAAGTGGAGATTTAAAAATTGTGTGCGTGCTGCAGCCTGTCAAAAAGGTAATAGCTCAGCGAAAATCTTTGCTCAAGAGCAAAACACTGATTTTCAGTAATGTTTAATGCAATATCTATCGTGTAAAATATAACACATATATCACATTAAAATCTTTAATATTTTTGGTCTCGCACGAAATACGAGTATAAGTTGATGAAATAATCCAATTCACTCCCAGGGTAGGGCCTCAAGTCGCCGCGAGTGATATATGTTTTTCATAAATCTTTGGTTTGGTAAAACTGTGGATAAAAGGATATTTCTGGGGTCGAGGACCTGCTGATGTAGGGATTTATTTACATCTAATACGAGGACTTATATTCTGACATCAATGCTATGTAGAGGGTCCAGATTGTAACGAAATAAATAAATAAAAAAAAGCTTAAGTAGATTTTTATTACACTTTGGAATGTATCCGAGCAGGAGTATTTACTGGCACGATTACAAGTAGGTACTTATAAACCTATTATCATTGTAGAGGAGAGTTTATCTAACGAGTCTAACCATATCAAACACTAGGAGGCAGAAATTTGTGTTTCCGACATTGTCTTTGTGTCAAGCCAATTTGAGTTATTTAGCATCTAAAACAGTTAACCTATTTAGAACTTGAAACAATCAGTAGACATTGTAACAGTTTTCTGTTTGTCTTTGACTGTCTCACTGGCTATTGATTGAATACTTTGTTCTTATTTTCGTGTTCGATGTTCGAACCATTTTCGAAAAGAGTTTTTTCTTTTTATACTGCCAGTGCTATTTTCTATTTCCAATTTCAAAATGGTAAAGAGTTTATTAGTTGTACTGGCGTGTGTTTGTGTGCAATTTAGTTCTTCTACGGAAATTGAAAACAGAACCAAATTGCTGTCGCGAAGAAAACGGTATGTCGCTTTTCCGGACGGGTCAAGTTTTTCGGTAAGTGTTGCTTTTATAAAATAGCTTTTACTAAAAGTGCAAAAGACGCTTGAAGTTTTCATTCCTTTAGCATTTTGTATGCGTTTACAGAAAGTTTATTAAGTACAAGTTTACAGAATTAATTTAAAGTTTACTTAATTAAGTAACTTTGAACTTTTCCCTGTGCTACAACTTTGGAATAATTCAACTGGTTTAAAATAAAACTACTGAATGTTGTTCTTTAAAAGTTTGCCACTGTTCTGTGGTGTGTAAGAAAAATGCAACTCAACATTAAAAATTGTCTTTTAGAACGGTAGTACCTAAGGCGGAATTTGCATGATGATACTTTCTTGGTTCTACAATAAATAAGCAGCAGATTTGCGACCTTTGCAAGCAATTTGCTACGACAAATTTCGAATCAAATGTAATTTTTGGGTCATTTTGTTGGTTTTACAAGTCTCTTACTTGATTCGACAAAAAATACCTATAGAAATATATTTGTAGATTACTTAAGGTGACGCTAGTGTTGTGAGCACTAGCGTCAAATAAAGTGTTACCCAACTTAAACACCTGTTTCAAATTCCAGGTTGCCGGATGTATGACAGTAGGTCTAATCGGTCAACCAGCTCCTAGTTCTGCCCCCGGCACCTTCACATTCGGCCTCAACTGGGCTATCGCCTACGAACTGCCGAATGTTACCGAGACAGTCGGTTTCTATAGAAGCAAGAAACAGAAGATCAAGCCGGTTGTGATGAGGAGGAATAGGCGAGAGCTGTACGAGAGATTGGAGAGCATATTGGATAAGTAAGTTGGACCGGTAACACCATTCGTAGTTAAAATTTATACCACAAGTAAGTTTACACTCAAAAATATAAGTGACATCCAGGCACCAAATTTTACGTGGCGTAAAATTTTTCTGACTGCTCAGGAGTTATTAGATGTTATAATGGGCGACACTTAATAGGCATTTAGAAGAATAATGAAGATAAGGATAGAATAAAAAAGAATATAACTGTTAATTTTGGAAAAAAAATGTAAATAAGAAGAAAAGTGTGGTGGGGTAAAAGTATTCTTAAGTGGAGACACGACTCGGCAAATATAGTGTAGGACGCCCTCCGGCCAGGTGGGAGGATGACCTATGAAGGACTGCAGGCAGATGTTGGATGCGACAAGCTGAAGACAGGGTGCTATGGCGCTCATTAGGGGAGGCCTATGTCTAGCAGACTATAGGCTGATGATAATGATGATCATGATACATAGTAGTAATATGTATACCTATGTCGATTCCTGTTATATCCAAGACTATATAGATGGAGTCAATTAAAGCCCTTAGCATACCTCCACCGCAAAACCATAGCAATGAAACCGCAACGCGAGTATGACTGGACTGTTTCAATAAATTATGCTAAGGCTTAAGCAGTTTTAGTAAATTTCAGTAAATGTTTGCAGTATGGGCTACAACGGAAGGCAGTGTATCTTGAAAACACTTTGCGAGACGACACAAAGGGTGGTACCGCATGGCACGAACATGGTCGAAGAGATCTTTAGAACATTGTTCACGTAAGATGGTTTTTTTATTTACTTTTCCTTTGATACTAGAAATGGTAAATTTTGAGACCTGTCACTTACACAAGGTTTAAACAGGCGACCATTGTTTGAGTTGAAAACAAGTCATAAGCTCAGGTGTCCTGTTAGTTACGGATTATTATCAACTGTACCTAGTCTGTCCTCCTAAGGCCTAAATCGTCTTAAGCTATCCAACAAAAAACGTTGTAGATACTTGTTCTTCTATGAGTATAAGTTTTTGATCTTTCAGTGAAAATCCAGACGAACTTTTTCATGTTTGAACCTTTACTTAGCCTCAATATGGCTACACGGTGGTAAACTACTTACATGTGTACTTCCAGGATGCCTCTGACAAAGCTGGTCTCATCAGAGCCTTTAGAGCATGCCATCTACGACTCAGCCCATCGTCTCGGCCAGCTGTTGGACAACTGCGATGCCATGTTCGACTGCCCCATCTCCCTCGTAGACTGGGCTAAGGGATACTACAACGCACCGGCACCAAGCGTGGACACTGAACGAAGTCCTTGGGCGTTGTTTAGTAGTAACTTTGGATAGTAAATTATGAGGACTTAATTCTTTGTTTCATTATTTTGTATGTTTTTCTGCAAAATAGGCTATCAATAATGTATTGGTTTATATATGGTAGAATGATAAATTTTTCATGTTATTATAAACTATTTCTAAATAACAAAATAAACCCTTTATTTTGTTATTTAGAAATAGTTTATAAAAGGAGGGCTGAGATAATTATTACATAATATAATTATTACATAATAGATAATTATGATAATTAGTACAGATAATTATTTTAGGCAAGTACATATTTGGCGGTATTCTAAGTTCTAGTTCGATTGTTTTCTGAAAAGTAATAAGCTACATTATCGCTGTTGCTTACATATTGCACTACGAATTCTTCTATGGAATCGTGTTGGGCATTCATTAGCATTGCTTAGTAAACGTGAAAACTGTTCCCGTTATTTGACCCTGCCAACCTTCTTATCCAGTTTTTTTCTTTCCACAAATCTTTATCTAAGATTAACTTTGAAAGGCAAAACTCGAATTTCAAATTTGTCTTTTTCTTCATCCTTGAAAAAGTTTGGTGCTCCGAGTTTTTACGCGATCCTCTTCGAGTTCTTGAAGTAATGTAAAAATGTTTCTAAATTCAAATATCATTGCCTTGTTGTTGGCGAGTTACATTATTTCCACGTGTGCGTTTGATGAAAGCAGAGTTTCAAAATCAAGAGTATTATCAAGACGGAAGCGATATGTCGCCTTTCCCGAAGGGTCCAGTTTTTCGGTGAGTGTTGTTTTGATACACTAAGAAGGATTTCATTGTTTTAACAACACTAATATTTGCTTAGGATGTCCAGAAAAATAAGATACGTTGTTGGTTGTTTGACAAAACACAACAAAAGATATACATTTTTATAGGTAAAATACCTGATAAAATTTATAATATTCTAGTGCGCAGGCTGTGTGACAGTTGGTGTGATAGGCCAACCAGCTCCTACTTCCTCGCCAGGCACCTTCACATTCGGTTTGAACTGGGGCGTAGCGTACGAGTTACCAAATGCTACAGAAACTGCTAGATTCTTCAGAAAACACAACCGACAGCAACGCAAACCGATGATGCAGAGGCGAAACCGCCGACAGTTGTATGAGAAGATGGAAACTATTATGGATAAGTACGTATTTTATTAAGGGTAGAGTCCTCTTCAAATACGGAAACCACTCTTGATATTTTCATTTTCTAGTATGGGCTACAACGGAAGACAATGTATATTAAAAACACTATGCGAAACCACTCAGCGGCTTGTTCCTCATGGATCAAACATGATTGAAGAAATATTCCGGACTTTGTTCACGTAAGTTCAACAGCAAATCACATATGATTTAACTAGTTTCTGACCACGGCTTCGCACGCGTTGTTTAAGGTTATTTATATTCCATGGGAACTGATTTATGGGATAGAAGGTAGCCTATGTATCATTCCAGGCCTAGAACTACCTGTATGCAAAATTTCAGCCCGATCTGTGTAGTAGTTTTGGCGTGAAGAGGTTACAAACATTCAAACTTTCGCATTTATAATATTAGTGTGAAGTCATAATAGCCGTTTTGGCCCACATAAATACTAAAGAAAAACCAAAGTGACATTTCAAACTAGTATAACGGAAATAGTGAAATTCATTTTAAATCAGGTGCACCAATATTCTGATCTCCCATATTCCAGGATGCCGCTGACCAAGCTGGTCTCATCAGAGCCTCTAGAGCATGCCATTTACCATTCAGCGCACCGCCTAGGAACGCTGCTCGAAAACTGTGAAGCGATGTTCAACTGCCCTATATCCCTCGTGGACTGGGCCCAAGGCTATTACAATGCACCAGCACCGACGGCTGATACAGCGCAAAGTCCTTGGAATTTATTTAGTAGTACTTTTAATGGTTGATTATATTATGAAATATTTTCTAATTAATTTTTCTTTTTTTGTAACGATAAGATAACGCCGGTCTTTGACTGCCTTCTTTGCTTACACAAGCTTCAAATACAAAAAAATATTTAAGTAACTACCTATTTATTACATTTTGTTTTCAGCCATCATAGCATCCGAATGGCAAAGACGGTTTCAAGACAAATGACTGGAGCATTTATCAATAATTCTCTTTCATAGTTTTTCAGTTTTAACGGTTTATTAATGTTAGAAAATGCGTTCTTGTTTTATGTTGCTATTTCAATATCCACTACAAAAGAGTTTTTCTGTCAGCTTTTTGCTTTGGTATTGTCAGAACAAGTACCGTTCAAAAGAAAAAGGCTTTCTTACGCTAAAAATATGAATGACTAAGTAAATTGCACTAGAAAATCTTTTACAAAATCGTGTTAGGAATTCATTAACAGTGTTTTGTCAACGTGAAAATTGCTTCCGTTACTCGACACGGTCCACTTTCTTAGATCCCATTTTCGCTCACCAACCACAAATCTTAATCTATGGTTATCTTTGAAAGACGACGACGGCGCGAAATTCAAAACTCACTTTTCTTTTTCACGCTCCAAAAAGTTTTATGCCTGTTCGACTTTTAAACGAACCTTCAAAAGATATAAATTGAGTTCTAAATATAAATTGTAATAAAATGTTTCGATTTTTTCCTTTATTGATAGCCAGTTGCGTATTCGTTCAAGGTAATGATGAATCAAAAATAATTCTTTCAAGAAGGAAGAGGTATGTTGCATTTCCGGAAGGATCTAGTTTTTCGGTAAGTTTCATTTTCTACTACACTGAGCAAGAATTTCATATCTTTCTGTACAATATTACACAATATTATGCAAATTTCATGCAAATATGATACGGCCAATCTAATCTTGGGACTTGTAGTGAATCTGCTCGGATTAATCATATTAGCGAGTTTAGTCGAGAGGGCTTAAATTTTCTGTGTTATCAATAGAAATACTTATAGGTCGTTTTTCTTATAGAAGGATAATAGATCACCATTTCCTTTGTATTATATTGTCCCATCATTGTTAAGATATAATACAGACTTACAAAGGCTAAAAGCTTTCCCACTGTATGATATTGATCCAGATTAGATTTCACATTGATAACCCCAGTTTACTTTTCCTCAATTTCAGATAAGATAGAAAAGTAAAAAACGTTTTCCTGTTCATTTCTTTTGTGTCTAAAAATACTCTACTCACCTCATTCTTTTTCACATTTTTTCGAACCATTGTCTTCGAACTGGATTCAGATTCTATATACATATAAATAAAATAAATAATCCTGGACAAATCCTTGAGCCCCATGTATTAAGCTGAGCTTTTTTTTTTTTTTTTTTTTTGTTCTTATTCCTCTAACATTATCAAAGACTTTATGTATCTAGTTTTAAATTAAAATTATTATATTTTACTTAGGTATATTGTTTATATCTACTTATTCTTATCTAACTATTTATCTATTATATGTATGCTATATTATATATTTTAATATATATATTATACATCATATCTTATCTACTTATTTCTAAAAATTACTTGCTTCACTATTCTTACACAATATTTTAGATACTTAGGGCGTAGATACTTGTCATTAATTATAGTCATAAAAAAATTAAGCTGAGCTTGTGTTATGGGTACTAGATGACTGATATACTTAATACAATAGATTACATAGATATATATTTTTTACTATACATAGAACACCCGGAACAAATATCTGCAGATCTTACACGCAATTGTTCCGAGGCGGGAATCGAATCCGCAACCTCGGACCTTAGCCCACCGCGCCACAAAGGTCGTCTTTTATTAATTAATTATATGCTACGTATGTATTACTACATAATGTCATTTATAAATAGTTTCAGAGCGGTCATCATTATCATCTTTTGAGTTATTTTTATATCCATGCAAAACGTTCCGTTACTGACTCTGAATTCCAATAATAAATGCAAATATTTCTAATTCCAGTGCGCCGGGTGTATGACAGTCGGGCAGATAGGACAGCCCATGTCAGTACCGGGCACGTTCACATTCGGAATGAACTGGGGAGTGGCATACGAACTGCCAAACTCTACTGAGACTGCCGCTGTGTTTAGAAAGTACAAGAGACGTAGGAAACCGGTAGAACAACGGAGGCATAGGCGAGAACTGTATCAGAAAATTGAAGCTGTTATGGATAAGTATGTTTCTTTTTGTCTTATGACGACTCAAAGAAATCTTGAAATGGCTCTTTGTGACGTCATAGTCTGAGTGAGGTCTATGTTCCGCAGTGGATATTCTATGTATTATTTAGACGATAAAAAAGCTTGGGATGAGTTTTGCTCCAACTCGATAACTAACAAGGTAAAGGTTTCTTGTTAGCTTCTTTACTTTACCTTAAAAAGATTGAAGTGAACAAAAAATCGAAGTGATAACTTTATTTCCTAGTTTTACGTAATTTGAATTTTGTAACATGTTCACGAGTCCTGTAGAATCGTATAGAATAGAATTGAAAATTCTTTATTGCACTTTGACTATAAACTATGTACCGTAAAAACTTAAAATTTAAGTACAATTGGCGATCTTATCGCTCAAGAGCGATATCTACCAGACAGGCTTATAATGTTGCAACAAAGTTTCATTACTTTTGACCTAAAAAATAGCCTTATTGCTGCTTCCACAAGCTTTTTTATCGACAGATTTAAAAATTGATTTATATTTCAGAATGTTCAGTAGGTAAACACCGCTATATAACCTATCAATTTATGCAAAATTTTATACCGCTATTTTTCCTGAACATGAAACTCACTTGTTTTCCAGGATGGGCTACAACGGCAGAGACTGTGTTTTAAGAACATTATGCGAGACCACGCAAAGATTAGTGCCACATGGTGTAAACATGATCGAAGAGATGTTCCGGATACTTTTCACGTGAGTGTTAGCTTTCGTTGTTCTAAATTTTACTTGTAAATGAACGTGAGTTTGTTTCCGCTATCTCCATCGACTTTTCTTTAATGCTGTTGCTACGGGACTTCATTATTTGCTATACTTTGTAGGCCTACGTAGTAAGGTTTTCTTTAGTTTAATAAATAAATAAAAAATTATGTCTGACAATTCACACATCATTATCTAGACCCCAAGCTAAACAGGGCTGTTATGGGTACTAGATATCTGATATACATAATACATTATATTACATGAATATATAGAAAACGACCAGAACACGCTGAACAAATATCTGCACATCGTACAAACATTTGTCCTGAGGCGGGATCGAACCTGCAAACTCTTGCGTTGCAAACAGCCCTCGCCCCCTGCGCCAGAGATGTCGTCGTGTTTCCGCTATCTCCATCGACTTTTGTTTAATGCTGTTGCTACGGGACTTCATTCTTTGCTATACTTACACCCCCCTCGGTAAGGTTTTTTTAGTGAACATATAAAGATAAGTCAAGCTAGTTTTTATGCCTAACTGCGCTATTAAATCTTAAAACATGTATAATATTCCAGGTTACCACTAACCAAAGTCCTGCCAATAGAGCCACCTGAACATGCAATGTACGATGCTGCCTACCGGTTAGGAAGTATACTGGACAACTGCGATGCGTTTGCCTGCCCCTTATCACTGGTGGACTTAGCTAAGGGATTCTATAACACACCAGCACCTGCGGACCCTTGGGCGATTTACAGGAGTGGCTTTATTTAGAACTAGCACGCCTGCGGGCGTGTGAGCCCGCGGGCAGTTTTCAGTATATTAAGCTTAAAATTTGCCAGTGTGATTTCAGTTCTAGAATCATCTATCAGTGAAAAAGTCTCTAAAATTACCTTTCGATGTTATGAAATGACATCAATATCAATATCTCACGGCAACGTATCCAAACTAATAATATGAGAGGCGACGTTTTCAAACGGTGTCCGAGTGAGTTAGCTTTATAGCTAATAGATGAATAATACAGAATTATGATAATACAGAATGAAAAGTCTAGATACGTTGCCAGTGACGTCGTCGTACTGTTTCAGGGAGGTAGGGCCCTATTTGTAACAAAAAAAAATGTTCGTAAGGTGGGTACAGACTGAGGATTATACTTAAATAACATGATATCGACCATTGACAAAAAAGTGTCAATCTCGCTTTTTTCGTGATGTACGGTCGGCAGCGGTATAGTAACCATTGGGAGCTTGGAAGGCAGAACACCTTCCAAGCTCTCAATGGTTATTAGAAGAAAATTGGACTGATACATCTTGATTGTGGTCTACGACAGAAGCTTTCATACAACGTTATTTAAAGTTATAACCTACGAAGCCTCTGACCTGATTAATTAGCTTTCAGAGAAAATCATCTTAAATATTTATAGGTACCATGAGGAAAATCCTGGTAGTTTCTGATAAAAGTGTGTAAATAAAACGCAAAATTATTATTAACGCATAACATTTAATATTTATAGTTCATATTTATAATACATTTCAATATTAGCATTGAGAGTTATGAGTGTAATCATAATATTAATGGTAGTGCTTGATTTTGACTTTAAATTAAGTTTAACATTACAAAATGGGACTTACACCCTATAACTTAGTCTATTATTATGTTATCATATTCACCTTATACTAGTACTTTCATATGTACCTAAATATAACTTACATACATACACCACCTATGTATTACATTATATGCTGTAAATCTTGAGCCTATTCTGTCTTTTATCGAACGAACATATTTTATAGTAATATGTCTGAGATCATAGTGCATACACCTTATAGTGGGTATTTTGTGGCAATGACTTACTGAAATTGAGTTATTCAACTAACATCTAAATCTATCATAAGGAGAGCTATTGGTTTTCATAAAGTCTATTATTGTTTCCATTAAAGTACCTTATGATAATGAAATTCAGGATTCCATTATCTAATTTCTAACTTTGTAACGTGGTGTTCATTGCTTCCATTTGTCATTTTCACCGAACAATTAGTCTGTGTTGAGAACTAGTTTAAAATAAATACTAACAACAAACGATTATTCGAAAACGAAAAAAAAATCAATCTATCTGTATATCAATATTGTATAAGAAAAAAGAAATGAAGAAAACGGAGATAGAAACGAAAGGATATATAGTTATGAATACCATTATTAATAATTAGATGGTTAATATTATAAACAAAAGAGAAATTCCAAAACAGTTCCAACACAAACAATCATCGTTACTCCTGACTAAAAAGTGAAAATTAATTTAATAATGAACATAAACATTACACTAGAAGAGGACATTAGATTTATTTATTAAGGATTATAACAATACAATACGAAACGTACTTAACTAGACTCATTGCCGTTTCGGCAATATACAAAACCTTACTTAAGTAACGATAAAAAATTGTACACAATTGCTTTTATATAAAATCAAAGTTACATACGTTGTCTTCATATTGAATTACATATAAAGTTATTTTACCGAAGTGTAAAAATAAAAAGATGCCAATATGCATGGGCGGGCGATCCTTTAATCACACTATAAAAAAATTAGACCCGTAGAAAGAAAAAATTCTTAAAGAAATCATATAGAAAATAATCTTGTACAAAACATTAAACATAATATAAATTTCTGAATAAACAAATAAGAAGGAAGTAACAAGAAGTTAAAGGTATTTTTTTTACTTATATTTACATCTAATCGTGTTGGAAGCTCAACGCAAATTTTGTGTGATTTCGTCTACTTATCGATAGCCTACCTATTTTAAATCTATCATAGTTAGGTATTCGATGAATTTTGTGAACATGAAATCAAGGAAAGCTACACGGTTTTTCATTTACGATCTTTCATTCGAAAATTGCAAGTTTTGTGTTTGTTTAATTCGTAAATTCAGATGTTCAATCCACAAACCTAACTTCAAATGAAATCACGCGAGGTAGGTAAGACTAAGCTATTCATTCACAAATTGAAAGAATACAGTAAAAGAAATGAACTATTCTAGAAAAAGTAAGCAAAAGAAGAACAAAAACTCCTTACGTCGCTTTGGAAGACGTTTGATTAAACACGCAGTATGCCTAGCTTATTATTACTAAGATAAAGAGTATTGTAATAGATATGAGAATTAAACAGTTATTAATAAAACATGCAAAATATACAAACGTGCGAGAAAGCATATGACAAAGTGATATAGATAAAAATTACTATACGAAATGTCTATTCCGTTGAACCTAATTATAAAGCGTTACGGATTACTCTTTTATTGACTTCCTTCCAAGAAAATTAAACAATACCAAACAAACGTAGATGCGGAACTCATAATCTGCATTGAATTATTTTAATTATAAGAAATTCATACGGACAAAGCAATTATGAATACAAACCTTGCTATAACATCTACAGTCCTACGTTAGCCCTTAGAGTAACGAGAAAGGAACGTAGAAAAATAACTTGTCAATTACAATTAGATTAAATTTCTATGTTGATCAGCTATATGTACATGTCAACATTTCAGTTTCTTATAATTATTGACAGCCATGTGATAGCTGACTATGAGTTTGCAACTCCATAACTCGATGTAGACAAAAGTGCTGTCAACAAATCAACAAGGCTTACTAACAAGTAAATAAAAGTACCTAATTTACTAGAAAAACATGCTAACAACACAATATTATTTAACTAACAAACAACGCCATAGTCAATAAGTCCGTTTAAACTATAACAAATTCATGGATGATAACAAAATTAGTTACAACTAGGTAAGAATAACAAACAATATAAAAACAGATTTATCTAACATCGGGCTTTCGAGTTGACCCATTCGTCGACTAACTCTAAAACACTGAAAAGCTAATTCATTATATTTACTTACAAGTAACCTTATTCAAAATACGCTATATGTGTCTAGCATTTTAGAGATACAATTCACCTATCTAAAAAAGATACTCATACTACTCTTACATACCCGTTTATAGCCCGAAACCCATTACGACCGTTTTCATGACATTTTGCTATGCAATGCGATCTCATATTAATATCGTTGATATCATCCCAAATATATTGCTTTCTACGAGTTTTATTGCCTGTCGTGGGTATGTATTGATATTCTCCATTAACATATATCCCTTCGCTTTGCATATCACAATGTCTTACTTGGGGCCGATTAGACAATGTTACAACAATAACAAATCAAAACGAGAATGAGCATAAATTAGTCGTGGGAGCAACAAGTCTAAGACCTAGCCTTATAGACAATAACACTTTTACAACCAAGTTTTCAAATCACAGGACTAAAATTCAAAATGAGCGGTCCTATGCTAGTTTAAAGATAAAGGAAGAAGTGAGTTGTGCTGCTATGAACCAGATAAGTCGGGTTGGTGTTTTCTTTACTTAGGTATAATTTATCCTATGGCAGTATCGATATAACAGGAACCTGACGTTTTTTAAATGTCTATTCGCTTAACACACCTGCCTGGTTCACAGATAGAACAAATCGGAAACGAAAAGACGTTAACGCTCTATGCAAAGTCATGTAGAAATGCATTTATTGAAAATTTGGAGAGATAACTTTTTCTGTCACCCTGATTCATCCTGTCGTTGAGTATTTGGCAGGCAGACTTTCATAATATACGAGTATCTTACGTTAGAAAAAACGAAGTCATGCAACAAGTTGAATTCTCAATAATTGTTATTCTTTTTTTCGGGCTAATGTGGGAGACTTAAATTGAGCAATGCATTGCGCCCTAAAAGCAATTTTGCTAAAACCAATTGTTGATTAAAGTAGAGCAGGAGAGACAGGACAACATAACGCTAACAATTCATCACCCGCGCCGCAAACCCACAGGGCCATTAATCGTTGTATTGGATTAGCTCAACCAGTTTTAACAAATCCACAAACCTCTCAAGAGAATAAAACTTCGCTATCATCATTAAAACTTGACAAAGTTTTAGTAATGACGGCGCTGTTATATCCTCCAGACTCACCCATTAAGACCCAAGACTACTCTAAGCTCCCATGTTCTCGTTAACGTTTTAATATTTACAACATATTAATTAATTTTATTATTAACACATTCTTAACCCTTCAGTACAATAATAGATCGCGATCCTAATTTCTTTAATCCCTATGGTGTTATAGAAAATCTAACTATATTATATTTGCAGTCATATAAAAATAACAACAGATCGTTTTATTTCTAGCAATTATCTACAATAAAACTTTCGGATATTCGGGATCAGTGAGTAAGCTTGTGAGCTTTACTAAATATTTGATAAATAGTTTAATTCTATTTGGTGTTCGGTGCGTGCAATAGCACAATTCTTATCCAAGTGTCTTAAGAAAAGTAATTTTAGAATATCTTTTTGACGTTACAATTCCATCGAAAAATTCCTTGGTACAATCAGCACAAGCAGGAAACGATGCTTTCCGTCTAATCTTTCAACCTTTAGCGAGCTTGTCGTGACTTCCATATACACGAGACAATGTGTCTGTCTGTCATCTGCTACGTTACTCTAATCTACGCTAGCTCAGGTAACATATCCACAAACAGCTATGCACATTCAATAACGCTTATTAAATACAAGACGAACCACACAAAACACCGTCTTATTACATTATCCATCCCTGTTTTCCTAACTGTTCGCTGAGGATTTAATTACTCTGAGTTATCTAAATTACCTAATAAGTTTTATTATGTTTTACTTTGACATATCAATAACGCGGCTCGAAATATTTTTATTTTTATTAAGATAAGTTGCTACAATACCCTACACGATGGGTAAATGCGAAGGTGAAAAGAAATGAATCAATGAAAGTGAGGAATAAACGAATACTAATTTTAACTCCTAATCTAAAAGGTGAACATAAAGATAACATCTAAGATATAGACTAGGTCATCAACCGCAACAATGATTATTATCTAGATAAAGGTAAAGTGCCAATAAGTGTGATCAAAGATTTTACTTTCAGTGAAAAGTGTGAGAATTACAAATCAGGAGGAGTTAATCAAGTTCTAATTTTACCCTGTACTCTAGGTTTTATTACTGAAGATAATATTAATTTACGGAAGAGTAACGCCAGTACTTTTGCAAAAGACGCGAAAACTACAAAGAGAAATTCAGTCATTACATTCACGGGCAAGCATTCGTTTTCTTAGAATTATGTCAAAATTAATAAATGTACAAGCAATCCGAATTATTCTTATTTCGAATGTCTAAAATTAAATTGCAATAAAACATTTTACATTGCCGTTGGCAAACATCGGAACCATGAATTTTTGTGATTGCATATTTGGCACACGGTTTAAAAAAAATCGAATAAAAACGAGTTTATCGAACTATCTATATTATAAAAATGTACAATTGGCAGTCAATTGTTTTATTACACAAACATTATCTAGAGAAATAATATCACCCTTGAGATGGCTATTCTATTTTGTGATAGTGTACTCTTAATAGCTATTACGTTACGTTTCGTTCTAGGATTTATGACTATCAATATCTACAATTTCTTAAAACATTATGACTATATTGAAATTACAATTCGTCAATACAATCGATATTGTCCATATTATGATCATACGTGAGAACGTTACGATCTAAATGTATATTAATTCAAATTACACCTTAACTACTTACTTACAAAGTCCAGTTCTCATCGAGGACGTTTGCACAAAAGTTTACGATAATATTTTGATACTAATCGACTGATTAATTAATTTTACATAACTTATATTTTATGTTACATAACATTGAGCTCGATATTATTCGAAGTAAACCTTACAGAATTAATCGACGTCGTTACCCACAATACAAGTAGGTATGTCTTAAATAGAAACCATTATCTAACTTATGTAAGAAAAGAAATATTAATAAACATTCTAGATTATTAGTGTACAATGTTTGTGCGCTCGTATTAAATTATTCCTGAAAAAGAAACTATTTTATTTATTTGTATAAATACAAAAGAACTTTACGGTCGCTTACAATGCGGCGATTCTTATATAAAAATAGTAGTGGCAGATCCGCTCGGGCGTCAATACAACAACGCGGCTCCTTCGACTATCGACGGAAACAGTCTCGAGTTCGAGCTAAATACTTTTACATACATATAAAAAGACGGCTTTGGCAACGCGTAAGGCGTGAACACGTCCGTTAGCGCACCGGGCGCTTGGCACCACACTGAGCACATGAGTTCTCGCCTGTCAGACCCCGACTGGGAGCTTAGATCGGTCACCCATGCCACCACATGACGATCAGCTCCCAGAACGTCTTCGGCGGCGAGTGGCCGAAGACGTGAGACGAATTTCAGAGACCCGGGTCCCCTTCCGAGCCCATCTTTAGCAGCTCGAGCTTTTTCTTCGCGATTTTTGAGTAGAGGATATCTATAGGCTTCGAATAGTCGTAGAAGGTCGGCGCCCGGAATATGATCAGCGCCGTGCCTAGTACGCACGCTATCGTGAACAGGAACAGGAAGATTCTATCCATCACCATAGCGATGTATTTCCAGTCATCTTCCACCTGCGAAAACAAACCATCGTTTTTAAATCAACAAATTGTTCGTTGCTTTTTGAGCTATGTTCTATTTATACTTACATTATCGAATTTATCCTTATTCCTCAAATGTTGAGCTATGAATCTGGAGCCTTCTATAGTCTTTTCCATCTCTCTCACGTAAGGTTTTTCTAGAGATGGGGAGTCGGCGTCTAAGTCTAGTCGGCAAGGGGAGCCTGGAGAAGGGGAAAATAGTTCATCGTCACCCCCGGGGGGAGGCGGGGGTGACGGTGGCATTCCGGGCAGCTCGTATTCTTCGCAGCCCCATTCCTTGAACTTGCCGTCCATGTCATCTGGGCCGAACACGTCTGTTAGGACCTGAAAAATTGGCTAGATTAGCTAAGTTGCTTAGCAACTACAAAAAAATTACCAGACACCTAACCTATGTTTCATTCCGGGCCTGGAACTACCTGTAGGTATGCGAAATTCCAGCCTGATCCTTTCAGTAGTTTTAAAAAGTAACAAACATCTAAACATACAAAATTTCGCGTTTACAATTTTAAGTACGATTAATATGTTGGTGAAAGCCGAAGAGCTAGTGGGCAGTGTTCGACTCGGCTTAGGCCAGCACACAATTAGGCCGAGTAGATTTCGGTTTCGCCGTGTCTGCCCCGTATATATCTCGCGATACGTCCGCAGCCACTGGGGGCACATAAATAACCCAGCCCGCGCGTTCGTTAAGCCAGCTAGTAATAAAGGAAAATCGAAATGGAATAAAATTGGCCAAGCAATAGTTCCACCATATACAATAGATTTATAATATCGTAAGAAGTAAGAGTCAGCCAAACAATTAGAACAGTTATTGTGAAAACAGAGTAATAGCTGTCGGTTGAATCCCTGTGATGGAAAATACTCTGAATGGGGAAAACTCGATGAGAAAAGGCGTTCTTGTTGTTTTTTGTGTTGAAAGAGATCCCCTCTGAGGAACTTCATTTGTGCGAGCTTTTATTTTTACAAATTTAATTAAAGCGAGGTTGCTCGGTTTATTTCAAGTGAGCGTCTATGCCTAGGTTGATTAATGTTGCTATCTCGTCACATTTCTTATTTCGCCTTGACTATTTATTTTGCAATGTGTTTTACCTCTGTGGGTTTGTCGTTGTCTTCATCTTCTTCTTTGCCCGGCCTTCTTATGCATAAAAATGGTGGTAAAAAATCTATGAAAATTCTCCGTACAATTGGATGCAACGTATGCGTTACTGGCGACCTAAAATTAATATTTAGCACCATGATAGTGACTACAACTGACAGTGTGACTAACATCATAGTAAAAAGTAAATATTTTCCTAGCAACGGAACTGTTAGTGAAGTCGGTGGGATAATTTCTGCTAGCAGTAAGAAAAACACAGTGAGAGAGAGGAGAATTGAGATACAGAGTGAGATTTTCTCTCCTGAATCTGAAGGAAGGTAGAATACTAAAACTGAGAGAAACGAGATCCCCACACAAGGAATAATGAGATTTACTGTATAGAATAGTGTTTTTCTCCTAAGCGTTATATTGAAAATAATATCTGGGTACGGCTCTTCACAACAAGAGTAGAATTTTTCATTTCTAGTGGCCGGGACTTTCATTATGTCCCACTCTACTGAGATATAATACTCCGAAAGGTCTATCCCCATTCCTATTTTATCCGAATCTGGCGATTGCTTCATGTGCCTGAGGTCCACCTGAAAATAAACACGCAATTACAAAAGAATTCTTATAACGATGAGTGGCGAGCAACAGGTGATGTTGATATTTTTTATTGTTTGGGGATTTAATATTTTTCCAAGTTACTGAACAAAGAAACTGAAGTACATCTTAAGTTATATTGATACTTAAGGTCCCTTCGCTTAACACAATTGAAAAAGTATCTCAAACAGAAATTGGTATTCTTGTTTGAAGATTTCCCATTCGTTTCTTTAACAGTTTAGCGAGATTGAGAGATCCCAATTACTTCGCGCTAAAAAGCCTAAAACGACCGTAGGAAAACATCTCAAGTACGGCTGTCCGTATTAGGGAATCAAACCATTCGAGCTCCATCTTTACAAATAGGCGTTATCGCTATCTCCACAACTATCTAAGGTGTGAGAGGGACAGGTAAGAGAGAATCCCCGATTGAACCCTATCACGGTGGATCTAAACTGTAATTTCGAGCCGTGGCTCTGTTTGTGAGATTCGGTAGATTTATTAGCTTACTTACCGGAGCCTACATGAGTAAACTCGACTGAAAAGTTTGGAATCTTCTCGTTTTTCATATAAAATACGGCTTGTTTATCAGAAGTATTCCTATTAATGTTGGAACGTAAAAAGTACCAGGATTCCTTTTCTCGAGAATTCTGTTGAAAATGTAAATCTCTGATGGATTTTTTTTATAAAATGTATTTTTAATTAGATTAGTTCTTGATGGATAAAATCATATTTGAAAGTATTATTAATATTTAATGGCATAAAGGAATCAGTTTGTTTCGTTCATTATAATGTAGGTAAATGCGGAATATTTCTCAGAAATAAACATACATAATATGTATGTAGTTTGGTTTATAGCCAATCAAACCAACCTTTTGAACCTTCGACTTTAAATCACAAGAAAGTTTTACAAAAAGCATAGTATCTACCATCCGTTATTCCCAAACATTACCCACCACCGGTGGGTACTTAAATGATGACGTCGATCAGCCACAAATAACAAGGGAACTCTGGCCCTGCTTCCATTCCGCGCCACGTCTCATTCTAGTTATTCTTATTATACAGGCGACCCCAATATAAATATTTTTCATGACAGTAAGTATTGGAAAAGGCTTTCATGCTGAGGAATTCGATTACATTCCCTAAGCGTTCGCTACAATTTTCTTTTAAAGGCGGATTCGGTTTTTTTCATGCAATTTTATTTAGGCTCGTGACTTTGTAAAAATTCCTCGATTTTATTTTTATTTTTATGAAAATGTTTTGTTTAAATTTTTTGATCAAGATGTTTTTTATCAGATTTTTATTTTTGGATAAGATAAAAGTTCAGTTATTTTTTGTTGTTGGTTAGCATTTAAATGCCATAACGTACTTTGATGATATAATAAATTAAATGCAATAAAATTACATGAAGTAGATATAGAGATAGGCTTTTCAACCAACTACATATATGTACTCTATATCTGTTTAACTTGGACACAAAATTTCTGTGTTGACTTGAAAATTACAATGTAACGTGAAAATGTTTTTCAGGAGTAGGCATAAAAGTCCTCTGAAAAAAATACTAGCTGTCTGGTACACAGCATTACAGTAGTGCTAAATTACTCTATGTGTAAGATAAGTATGATTTATATTTCACATACCATATAACCATCGTAGCTCCAACTGCCGAACTTCATAAAGCATGTCTGCTCGTCAAAGGGGAAATACTCGACGTCTATCTCACAGAAGGACTTGTATATAGCCGGCGGCTTCCACACCACCTTGCCGTCGTGGTGTAGGATCGCTTTCGTCATGATCGTCACTTCGTAGTTACCGTCAGCACTGAGGACAAATACACAAGTTTAGTTATATTATGGGTACTTGGGTGTTACGGGTACCACGTGCGTTATCAAATCGCTTAGCATACCTGGATGCCAAAAGCACAGTATTATAGAGGTAGCTGGCAGAGATTAACACTTTGACTGCTGAAATCACACGGTATGTGTTTTCTATAAGTGACTAATATGCGTAAATCCACACTAGCGCAGCGGCTGAGAAAATACAGATCTTTGTGACTCAGCACAGCCGTAATATTTTTCGAACGAAACGCATGTGCGGTGCAACACAACCGCTGTGTAGAGCGGCAGCATGAATTTTTTAGGTTAAAAAAAGATCGCAACCGCCGAAAAAAAATCGCAGTCAAAGTGTTAAAGAAGGCACCCAGCACTGCCAAAGAGCCGCCAAAAGACGGCCCATTCAGAGTTCCATTTCAGTTAGGATTCCCCTAAAGAATACAATGGGATTTGTCATGGCCTCCATGATAGACCGTTTGGTGCAGTATTAGTGTTTCGAACTCAGGTTGCCCATGTTATAGTGTCAAAATTTCAAATATATATTTTAACGAATGCTATCACTAAAAGTAAATAAAAAATATATATCCCGTTTTAAATACTATCACACTAAGTGGGCACTGCCCAATTAAACTGAATGTAAATAATCAGGAAGTACCTAGAATACATTAAGGAAGACGAATGAATCGATTTTTGGATCTTATATCTTATAATGTAATTTTATGAAAACCCGCAATCTTGTCAAAGCCTCGAATTGTCAAAATTAATTAATTCAATTCAATTGCTTTGGCTCCTTCGCTCGCACGGTTTGGCTCATAGATGTGTGCTCAGCTAAAAACAGCGTATATCTAGACCCGTCAAAAAGACCTAGAACATATCAAGCTCTAAAAGCTTTGTCATAACTTTTACCGCATTTATGAAAATTGTCCTATAAAATAGGTCACCCTGTCTTCCATTAGGCTAACGTAGAGCCATTAAAAATAAAGTTAACAGTGAATTTTCGCGGAGAGAGCTTTTAGGGAAGTCACAGGTGCATTAAAGTGTTTCTAACATATTTGCTTAAATTTAAAAATACTGCCACTGTGCTACTTTAATATGGTTGAAACTTTGCATATTTTTGTTTTATTCTACTGTGAATGTCACTGATTTATGCATTATTGTAGAAAGAGAAATGTTTCGTTATTTTTTTAACCGTGTATTTTACCCGAACATCTAGCCCAAAATAAAATCTTTGAAATGGTTGTTATTTTATACATATAAAAGACACGACACCGACAAGACCGCAACAAATAATTGCAGACCATACAAACTTTTGTCCTGTAACTTGCTGAAAATTCGCTCAATGCGCCATAAAGGCCAATGAGGCGTTTTCCAAAAAAGAACAAAACCCTAATTTTCATAATTAGCGGACATCTTTCGCGGAAGAATAGAGGTTGTCATTAAGATGTCTTCTCCAACTATGCGTGCGTTGGACAAGACATCTCAATAAAATAAGACTATGGGTCAATGCAATTTTAATTTGACAGATCAAAACTCATAGCGGCCTCTTTTTAGTCTGTTCGACTTTTTTGTAGCAATTAAAGAACTCTGCATACCTGGAAACCGTGTTTGTAACCTATTAATCTGTATAGAGTCGTATCTTATACAAAATCAATAGACAAACCTCTGAACCGTTGGCTTGCATTCAAATCTGTATGAATAATAGCCCCGTCATAGCGTATTCATGATGCTTGATACCCATCTTACCTGCGTTTTAGCGGCCGCAAGATAGATGGCGGGATTATCGCCTGAGCAGTTGCCGGGGCAAAATTAACAAGTACCTTCAATTTAGTTTAGTAGTATAAAGCTTGGGTAGCCTGACTGATCAAGGTTTATTATAGGACAAGTTTCTGCCCGCGGCTTAGCACGCGTGGTTTCTATGGAAATGTTAAAAGGCTATTTATATCTCATGGGAACTGATTTATGTCGTAAAAAGTCATATGTTTGGCTTACAGCTACATTTATGTAAAATTTCAGTCCGATCCGTTCTGTACTTTTGACGTGGAGAAGTAACATACATCCATCTATCCAAATTTTCACCTTTAATAAAATTGTGATTCAAAGATTCAAATATATTGATTGCGTCAAACATGGTATAAAGCTCTTAAGTTCTAAGTAATGCACTCATGTCTCACTATATTCTAGCATGCAATAATTATGATGACTAATTAAATTAGGTAAGTATTATTATTTATTATCAAACATTTAAAAACTCATTGATGTCATAAAAAATCATGTCATTCAGCCACCTACGCAATTCGATTTTATATAAATAATTATTTAATAATTTGATTTCATAAATTTGTTGTATATATTTTCGCACAGAGTCAAACAACTTTTAGAAAACTTGGCTGAACGCGGGTATCTTTTATAATAAGTCTATTCGGGTCTCTACACAGTCTAAAGTGTTTGTTACATGCTTTTATAAATAAGTTTAAATTACTTCTAACAAAATTTTATACTTCATAAATATAAAGTGACGGTAGAGGTAATAAACCAAGTTCCTTAACATCGTGACATCTTGGATTATAAAAAAAAAATCTGCCATAAGAGTATATTATATAAGTGCCTACCTACTTTGACAATGTCATTATAGTGCACCTGGATTTTTTTGGTACAAAATATCAACAAATAAAATATCTACTGGAGTAAATATTATGGTTACCACTGTTTATTTATTTAATTTAATTAGAACGGCACAATCACCAATTACACTAATTATTTATAGTTACAAACAAAAAATTAGACATCAGTTCGTATAAAAATATATAAAAATAAAAGTAAAAAAAAATTTTTTTTAATTGATTATTACCTAAGAAAAAATCAGTCGACCATCCCTCTCACATTAGAACAAACATACCTACAATAAATATTTTAATTCGTCTGCGAATATGTCCGTAACCATCTATTTCTATTAACACTTTGACTGCTGAAATCACACGGTATGTGTTTTCTACAAGTGACTAATATGCGTAAATCCACACTAGCGCAGTGGCTGAGAAAATACAGATCTTTGTAACTCAGCACAGCCGTAATATTTTTCGAACGAAACGTATGTGCGGCGCAACACAACCGCTGTGTAGAGCGGCAGCACGAATTTTTTAGGTTAAAAAAATGATCGCAGTCGTCGAAAAAAAATCGCCGTCAAAGTGTTAACCAATAACTGCTTCTTTTTCTATTTTACAATAAAAAAGATATTTACCATAGAAAAATTCATTGAATCACGAACCTAGTCTGTTCATTCAAAATTAATTCAAGTCCTGGTCATACATTTACACTTACATAACACTGAAACAGGAAGTCGGAAACGGAAATGACAACTCTCAAACGCCGGAAGCACTTATTGAAGAGGACCGTAAACACCTACAAACTAATCGATAACAGCGATTTACCAAACACAGTCCTAACATGAAGATAAGTTACGTAGTTCCCATAGCACAAGATTCAGATAGAATACCATTATTATTTCAGCTGAAGGTTTTTTGGGTAGAGCAACGTAGTAATCACCAACCTACATACGTATAAAAATTAAAGGGTCTCCTTTATAAAACAACAAATGAAATGTCATGTATAGTTTATCAGTAATTAAATAAAGTCCCAACTTAGGGAGTCAAAAGTCAAAGGACATCACCGGTAGGTAGTATACTAGTTAATTGGTTAATTGAATAATTTGTTTTTGGGTGGCAAGCTTTGTAGCGTTGCCCAATTCGGAATCGAATTCACGAGAAACTCGTACTAGATCTGTCGAAACAAGTAAGATAATTTAGAATTAATCTAATTCCAAACTTGTGTCAACTGGGAATCGAACTCAATTCACGCAATTTAGTAAACTTTTGATAAATAGGGATCGGTTACAGTGCCACACAATTATAAAGTTGTAGCAGCTGTTGCTAGAGCCATTAGGCCTGCTTGATTTAGGAACCTTCGACCATCTAGTCGATAAATGACTTCCATTTCCGTTTCCTTATTCATGTACAATCGTTTTAAATAAAGCAGTTCTTTTAAAAATATTGATAAGCAGATAAAATTACCTACCACATGACTAAACAAATTGAATCTATGACGGTGCTGACTGGCGATCTGCCAGGAGTTATTTTCGGCAAGAAAATTAACTATGTCCTTTCTCAGTACGTCTTTATTTATTCTTGTAATTTTTTTTAAGTTCTATTCAGTGACATTTGACGTCTAGTCAAATGCGACGGACAGATAGATCAACAAACAGATTTACATTCGAGTTTATCAAACACAGCGCAAAAACAAAAAAAAAACATTTGCAAGTATTAGTAGAATAACTGTATTAAGGGTTCTGAATATTTTTATAACAATAAAAATAAATTAAACTTATTTAGATTACGTACATTTCTCTATGAAATCAGGAACTTTCCCCTTTCATAATATTATGTAAACGAAGCACTGTAGTTCTAAAGAACTATATTCTTTTGAAACATATTTCTCTAAATCGAATTCATAAAAGAAACCCCTGCAAGCTTCAAGGGTCTGTTGGGGCTGTGCTGTATGGCCTGAATTGGATTGCACGCAAAAGCCAGGAGTTTTACTGCAGTATTTAGTGGGCAGAATCGATATCCTTTTTGGCATCGTATCAAAAGTCCAATCGAAGACGTCTCCAAGTCTGCAGGGCGGTCTAAAATACATACTAAAGCTCTAAATTGAATTTATTAGAGGAAGAAAATAAGTTTACTCTGCCCCAATTTTTTTCTTGGTGAAAACTAAATAGACTGGTGCACATGGAGGAAGATGATGATGAGGACCGATGTCCTGTTCTGTGTACGACGTTTCTTCGTTAACATCTTAAGTAGACTCAGAATATTCTTACCTATTTTCTCCTGACAGTGTATGCACTATAATTGTCATGTCTATTAGAGCCATGAGAGCATAAATGGATGACTGGATGTCCGTGTGATGTGTGTGGCCTTCCAAAAAATAAATATCGATAAGTTATCGTGCCATTATCACCTTAGCCGTAATCCCGAGGAAAATCTGGACAAAACGATAAGCCGCGGACGTGGGCCTATAATACTTCATTTCGCCGATAGATCACGTATCAAAAGCTCAAATAAAGTTTTCAACCTGAAATATCCATTGGTCTACCTACTTTTACTGTTCTTTCTAGTTACCGGCACGGATTACTCGAGAACAAAGTAATTTCAACCTCACCTCCATAGTAATAAAGATATCTTTATATCACACCTACACTGACACACCTTGTATAAAAGCATTTTAAACTTCGCACTTTCAAACATTATCAGCCTCGGTTCACCGCATATATTCAGAAGGGTAATTCGAGTTTGAATCTTGTGTGGTGGATATACAGTGTCGATTTGGCTGCGGTCTGCATTTAGGTGAGGCATAGATTGCCTTCAAAGTCGCTGATTCGGAAGAATAGATAAGTTTTAATCTAAATAGCACCTTGGCAGGCGGTTCGCTTTAGCTCGGGGTGTAATGCTATTAGGTTGATGTTTTCACGAGCTTTGAGGTTTTCGAATAGAAGCCGTGTTTGCTTTCAAATCATTACAAATGCCTCGAGAAAATAATTTCCAGGCGTAGTTTGCTGGACTGGAAAGGGACTCTGCCATGGTCGCTTATTTGAACTCTATTTCACCCACTCTTTACAAATCTAGGCCGGAAGCTACTATTATTGAACTTGATTTACATACAAATGGTACCTAATAGTTATGCACAGAATTCACAAATTTACATTAACATTTAGTTTGAATAGGTCCACATAATTGAATTTACAGTTCAACCGAACTAATGGCTGCAATAACATTAAACTGTGATCAAAGGTACGCCCCGAATGATGCGATTGAGTTATGGTGCTTTTAATCAAAGCACTATTACTGAGTATTGGGTAGTTTAGGTAAATAATACTGGGTTATTGATAATACACTGACACTGCATAAACTGCTAGTTCTGCCCATCAATACGAACTAACACGTTTGTAATGATCAGCCAGGTCTTAATTCTTAATAACTTTTAGTGAGATCCTTTAAGTTACTGGCATGATTATGATTTTCTTCGTAATTAAGAAAGGAGGAATCGGAGAAATCCTATATTGACACAGCATCATAGGCCTCCCCCAATGAGCGCCATAGCGCCCTGTCTTCAGCTTGCCGCATCCAGCATCTACCTGCAGTCTTTCGCAGGTCGTCATCCCACCTGGTCAGAGGGCGTCCTACACTACGTATACCGAGTCGTGGTCTCCACTCAAAAACACGTTTGCCCCAGCGGCCGTCGGTTCTTCGCGAGATATGGCTGCATGATATGACACAGCATGCTTTTGTAAAATCATTTGACTCAAAAAGTTGAGTACAAAAAGAAAGATACCAAAATACATTTAGTGCTAAATGGATTTCTTAAAATAAGCCAAAGCATTATTTAATCATGTAGTTTTAATGAAAAACATCTTGTTTGTTTTACAAAAGCAAAGATTTGAAAACTCACATTTTATATAAAGAACTGCGCTTTGCAGTCACTCCTACAAAGTCAGATGCGATAAAATATTCACTTTGACTCCTCAATCCTAATGCGATCTACGGTCAAACTTCGGGTCGCCAACTATACTAGATACGTTCCCAGACTTGCCCTGAGATAAACTCGTCAGATGTCTTGATAATAAAGTAATGGGCTTTTAGTCTACGAACCGGAAATGAGGAGATAAGGTCGTGTAGAGAAGAATTTATGCGGAGTTTAGGAACTTCTCTATTTAAAGAAATGTTCTAAGCAAGGGTCGATTTAGAGGACCAAAGTTTTTAAATTAGTGGTCAGGTAATATGTTGTGATGATTGAGGAATTACTTGAAAATCTCGTAACAAACTTGGAATTTGGAATTAATTCCTAGCGAGTAAGGAAATTCTTTCATGAAACCTAATGGGCCTGAAATCAGAAGCCTGTTGTTACTCAGAGTTTCGGAACACAGGTTCAACAGTCTTAGAAAGAAGATTATTGTTGGACCAGTTTAAGAATGGAACATGTTGTTGATACATTATTTAATACTTTTACGCTTTAAATTTTAATATAAATATGACGGGGAAGGGTCCCGAGGCCTGCCGTTCGGAGCGTCAGATATGCCTCGAAGTCCACAATAAAGAAATGCAACGTTTGTAGTCCAGATGTTTATTGGTTGATCACTTCGCTACGTACAATACCGCTAATAGTGAAACGCGGCAAGTTCAAGACAGAGGCCAGAAGGGACCAGTGCTCTGCTCGGAAGTCGCCAACAAAGTGCCACAACTCACCGTCCATCCTAACCTCCCTGACACTCTGTCTTGACCATGCCCAAGTGACAATGACAGTTGTCTACTTGACGTTTCCTACGAACTACACACTCCTCAATGCGCTAACAGATGGCGTTGGAGACCGGACTGGACCACCAATGAATCATCGCGGCAGGTTGATCTCCGACAAATACACAACGCATATTTATCGCGTTTATTTACCTATTTTTCCCGACGTGCTATGTTCATATCCTACTATTTAATTAAATTATTTTTATGTTATTTGTGTGTACAATAAAGAATTAAAGAATAGATACTTACTTATTGTATAAGACGATGTCTGGCAGCCAAATGTGTTCAGAGGGCACATGAAGCGTGTCTACCCCGCCGTAGTCATCGGGGTTCCATTTTAGTTTGTAGTCATTCCATTCCTGAGGACAAAGGAAGTGGGTTCAGTACACCTATAATATTTGTGCTATGACGAATTGTCAGATGGGTTCGTAGGTGATAATCAAGCCCGATTTTGAATGTTATGAAATAATTATCAAAGTCCTTAAAATAATTATGAATAAAAAAAATATCACAGTCGGTAATTAATCAACAACTGAGAAAAAGTGTACCACTAAAGTAAGGTACGAACTCACACCAATCTATATCATCAAATCAGTATGAGCTAGCCTACCGAACCTAAGTAGTTACGAAGAACCCAAGTAAGTAAAATCTAAAAAGTGAACTAAAGCAAAAGCGAACTCGAAATCCTGTCCCAAACGATTTCGTTGTTCAATTCAAGACGACTCTCCCAAAAGTATATCTCTAGAGGTCGAGTTGTTGACTCAGTAGTAACTGGTAACTATTCCGTGGTGGGGGTCGGAAATTGCGGTGCCTTATTACGAGTGCCTTCCGGGCAAAGTCGTCGATTGAAAATCTATCGAAAATTGACCTGCTCACTCGGCTTTTTGTCTGTAGGTTGTGCAAGTTCGTTGATAGTTTTTAATTTTTTTATCAAGCTATCAACATAGCTTCACAGAATAAAAATCTCATCAATGACTACTACTAATAGCTACCTTACCATAGTTTTGGTTGCTAAAGTAGACATGTATTTCGTAGCAATGATGCATTATTTTTCATTAAAATAATAATGCTAGACCATACACAAATCATCATCTATTCCAAACTAAGCAGTGCTTGTGTTATGGATACTAGATGACTGATATGCTCGTACATAATTTTTTGACACATTACCGAACTTTCATCTCAGTTTGTTTAAATAACATGCTTATAGCATAGTAATGTAGTAGGTATATCATTGTGTTTCTGACTGGTACAATCCCATTCCAGGCAAGTCCTTTTCCAAAGAGCTCTACCTACCTCCATCTCAAACGAAACCCAATACCATTCTTGTTTGCCAGATTTTAATCGCGCGCCCACTTGCGTTGCTCTTATCTGAATTCAAATGCAAATGTCTTTAGGACCATTTAGAAACGTGATTTTGTAATAATCGCGCCGCGAGTAACAGTTTTAAGATGCATTTCTCGCGCGCGGCTGCGTTTATGTGCACTTGCTACGGTGTTGCCATCTGATGGTGTGCAATTCCGTTTAATTATAAGAACGCTGCTGCTACTTTTACGGTTACGTCTAAAGTAACATTCCATTCCGGATTCAATTAAACATTTTCGCTACGTAACAGCGGAATTAACTGTACGTAGACAAATTTAAATTGAGTTTTGGCTACAGTGACTTTGTAAAGCAGCGAGCTCGCAATAATTATGTTTTGTCATAGATGTAATAAAATATTATGTACTTATTTGCGCAGAACCAGAAGTATCTTTTTAAATATAACTTCTAGTAATATTAGAAGTATGTGGTGTTTCAAATATGTTCACCACCTGGTCAAAATGTTTTTTACTTCCTCTATACCTTTTACTAAAAGATTTTATAACATAATAAATGGGTGACATTTTTACGAGAAAAATTACACTCTTAATGAATTATTCTCTGCGGAAACTACGTTCATCAAAGCAATCCAGTAATTCAAGTGACAGTTTCGGCGCGATGGGCTCAAGGATAAGGAAAATTCTTCCTATTTTTGTTTAGAGGGAAAAAATAAGGAAACATTTGAGAACTTTGCTTCATTTGATTTGTGAGATCCGGGAAAATACTGTGGAAATTTTCCATCGATTGCGATTCTCTAAATTATTCAATGTTTACAGTCGGTTATATATCGTGAGTGGTTTAACGCTACGCGACCTAAGTGTATTTACTTCAATTTATTTTTTTCTCACGCTTTTGCAAGCTATTACCAGGACAAAAGTAGCCTATAAATTGTTCTAGATCTAGGCAAGACTTTTAGTGTCTAATGCCAGCCACCGCAATACTCCTAAACAGATCGACCTTACAGAAGCTCTAGCTTTATTTTCAGTCAAACGTCTCACAAACTTCCGTCTTTATTAAATCAATAGGATTATTATGCACTTCACGAACACTTTCAAAGTCTAATATTGGAGCTATGAATAGCAGCATGAGCTTAAATTAAAAGTTAATGAATAATAAACTGAATGTATTTTCGTTGAATCTTCCTGGGAAAACAAGGGCCCTTCGTTGAACAAACAAGGCCTGGGTTTGGTATTAAAGTTATTTGCCCACTCCTCAGCATCAAGCGCCGTACATATTATAGGTACTATTCTAATTACAACTCTCAAAACTCAATACTCTAGGTATTTATTGTTGTCATCACATTGGCTTAATAGGTAGGTGATTAAGTATAAGTAACTCCGGGCGGTAACAACAAGTAGAAGGCAGACCGAGGTTGTTTTTGGTAAAAATTTGTAGTTACTAAGGTAAGTCGTAATTTATAAAAGTTTTCTCCGTATCATAATGTCAGAATATCATTTAAAAATTAATTTTACGTTTACGTTTACGTTTAATATTCATTTATTATGAAAAAGACAATTTAAAGTCACTTACATGAGAACAGGATTCTTAGGTTAAGGTTATACATAGGTTGTGGTCATTCAATAGCTGGCTCATTTAATATGGTCACTTAATAAGAAGTGACTTATCATTTATGATATGTTGAGCTAATTTATGTCATAATAGCATTTGTCAAATTATAATTCACTTACTGATGAATAAGGGATCGGGTTAAATTTCTTTCATTAAGTTTGAATACAAAAATAATAAGATTCAGGAAATATAATGACAATCACTACTTTGTAAATAAATCGCATTATATTTTTCTGTTGATATTACAGTACAGGCAGGAATTACTAATTTAATTTATCAAGCCTCATATTTATTGGCCGTGCCCTAAGTTTCGGTTACTCCGATTCTACCGGTGAATAAGAATAAGATAATAAGAGCCGACTTAAGGAACCTACGAGAGGAAGTGTAGTAGCTTATTTTGTGTATTTATAACACTTTCACTGTGATTACCAATCCACCTGCCAAGCGTAATGTGGTGATTAGTGCAAAACACCTCTTGTTTATGGGAGGCAAGTCTAATTCAACAGTCATACGTGTGCTGATGAGGAATATTTGTTTCAATCCCTTGAACACTTGATATTTGACTAACGAATCACAGCAGAACGACAAAAGAAATAAACAAAAAATCTACAGAATGTCGGAAATTTCAGCAATCGAAACGAGCGAGGGCCAAGTTGTTTACAAAAACAATTCAGTAACGAAGTAATGGAATAACTTCAAATACGAAATACTAAACCAAAATATCATGAACAAAGTGAAACAACGAACGATTGTTCTGAACAAACTAGACAGGGCGAGTTGATTTGCGTGGAGTGGGTTCTGCTTGTATAGATTCTCAGAATTGCTTGGGTTATTCCAAAAAGCTTATTGTTCTGTTCTGTATTGATCTGTGAACATAAATAATTGTATTTGTGTTTACAGATAATTTAGATCTCGCGTGCAGACAAATGTGGGTGTGGCGAATACTACAGACATGTCTATCGTCGCAGCTCTTGATGAACAAACAGATTTGGATAATTTTTTAGTTAAACAAGACATTTATTGAAAACTTTATAATCGTAACTCCCGTTTTTTTAACTTTTTTTTCTCAAAATGAAGGAGCAAAGTCCTTCAAATATAGCTAAGATACTGCCGAAATTCTTAAAGGTCTTTTGAAACCTCATTAATTAACAAAGGCTGTGTTATACGTAATGTCGTTTGGTGGCTTTGAGGTTATAAAGAGTCTTAGCCAACATAGATACGCTCAAAAATAAACCTTTACAGATTTTTTTTTAATATAGATTGTCTTACAGATTTTTTTAAATATTTTTTTTATATTGTATGAAGAAAATCGATACAGCCGTTCGAATGTTTAAAGTAAGTTTTCGTCGGCTGTTTTTTTATTTTCCGTAAATTGTCTGATAAGATATGCATTGCCTGGCTGACAGAATTATTAGTTCTGCTTATTTTTTTATTATTATAATCCAAGAACTTTATTTAAGATACTAGATTTTTTTGTTGGAATCAGACTAAAAAAATGATGTATATTGGTTATGTGGGCGGAACCCTAAACCTGAGTTGGCAGGCGGGTAAGAATCCTCTGTACGCTCCGAACTGTTATTAAATGCTATATTACTTTGTCTAAGTTATAGTTAGTATTAATTTTAAAACGCTGGAAAATTAGCTCAACATCATCTAGCCCCGAATGAAGCATTAGGTTGATTTATGGGTACTATATAACTGATAGGTAAACATAATTAATTACACACTAGTTCTAATTTGTTTCTATTATTTGATTGGTGTCTAGACGACCGATGTGGCGCGGTAGGCGAAGGTCCGCCTGCTACGCAGGAGGTTGCGGGTTCGATTTTCACCTCGAAACAATTGTTTGTACGATCTGCAGATATTTGTCCCGGGTGTTCTGGTTCGTTTTCTATGTACTTATAATAAAAAATATCTATCTATGTAATATATTGTATTATGTATATCAGTTATCTAGTACCCATAACACAAGCTTTGCTTACCATGGGGCTAGATAATGCTGTGTGAATTGTCCAGCATTATTTATTTATTTATTGTATCTTTCTATATTTACATACTCGTAGATAAACATATGTACTGTACTTTTTACAGTAAAAAAAGAACTACTGATCACACAAATATTTGTTTGGCTGCGGTAATTGAACCTGCAACCTTCTGCATCGCAAGCGAACCCCTTCTCAATACGCCACTAAGGTCGTCAAATATACGTGAAACCTCTATAATTGAAACATAATATTTTGGCAAAGGTAAGGTTACCGTAACTTTCATAGACTTATTTTACAAAGAACTCTTTTTAAGACCCTGTTAAAAATTCCGCTGTAAGAATCTGCGAGACGCGCACAATGACTGCGCGATCCGATGTAACAATGCCGGAGTCGAATGGAAATTTTTGAACAACTTTTAATTATAGATCTACCCACCTCGCGGTTTCGAAATTCGAGAAAATTCTATTTAAAAAGTTCCAAGCAGTTGTAATCCAACAATGATTTATTATGGTCGGATTCTAAAGAGTGTGGGGAAGTAAATAATCTTTGGGAGAAAGGCTTTCTTGGAAATGTATAGATTTGCCACAAACGACAAGGGAAATAGAAGGTGCTTTACAGTCACTATTGAGAATTGCAAATTAAAGTTTTTTACTATTATTTTTCACTACTAGTCGGTTTTAAGCACTTTAATTATCTCCAGTCTATCTCTACTTCACGATGAATTCACAAAATCTCCTTGTCAACGTTGAATGCCAAAAAAATAATGTGACAAGAAACTTGATCGTTGATTATTTAATTTAGCATACGAGCAACCTATCACAGCAATCTAAACATTGCAATTCAGTTTCCTTCAGATTTAAGCTGAATTTTACTACGCCCTTTTACACTTATTTTCTATATAGCATCTTAGGACAAAAAGTAAGTGTTAAATGGCTTTTATCGTATAATAATATCTTAGTTTTAGCAACAATGCTAACCACCACAAATATTGAAGTAAGAAGGGTGTTTACAAAATAACGTTTCGGAGAAATTCCCACCATTTAATATTTAGGCTTTACCTAACAACGAAGGAAGCAGTCCTAATGGTCACAATAGATAAAGATCTTACTGAGCAATTGCGTAGCAAATACCTCCTTTGTCGTCCTAATGGGGTTATTCGCGAATTTCGTGATATACTACCGGCCCACGCAGTTTAGTCTTTGAGTTTTATAGTTAGGGTCTTATTTATTAACTTCTCTGTCAAGTGGACGTGAAAGGAGTATTAAAAGTAATCCGAAAAATATTGCACGTACAGTATCAGAAAGGCTAACGATTCCGTAACTTACTTGTTATGCCATAGTAATAACGAGTGACTCCTTGACTTGCTAAAGCTGTCAAATGAAATAATACAAACGGCGTTTGTGATGATCCGCCGAGTGATTATGTAACTCGCGACCGGTTTGTGACAGGCGTAAATTAAGCAATCAGTGCTGTCAAACGTCAATTTTGTATTAGTTTGACACCAGCTATAACGTCAAAATTGGTCAAAATTGGCGTTTGACAGCACTGATTGCTTAATTTACGCCTGTCGCAAACCGGTCGCGAGTTACATAATCACCCGGCCGACCAATATACCTAAGCCTACTTCAAGATACCTCATGACTAAACAGTTTGCAAGCATGCCTGATTACACATTAAACATAAAAAAGTTACATCAGATATAAAGGGAATGTTCAAAGCCGTGTTAAAAGGAAAACGACCCCGATCAGGGGATGATTTATGAACTCCTGAAAGGGACAGTTCAGAGAAAAACACTTCGGAATTATGGAATGCTCCTATACACATTTGGTGGTAGGCTTATAGTTTTCGATAGGGATGTCCTATTATCTATGTAAGAAGCAGGTACGAGTATGAAACCGTCTTGTTGTTTATAGTTTTTTTTTGTCGTGGACAGATTTTTTTTTACCGAAAATCTTGAAATTAAAGATATTGTAAAAGTCCTGGGCAAAACTTTATGGTTTCTGAGAGCTTTAACCATAATCTACAACACAAATTTAGATATGTTTAGACATGTATATGTACTAAGCAGTCGAGCAGTGAATCAAGATGTTTTGTATTGTACCCAATAAAATGTGTTTTGCGTTAACTAGAATCCGTAAAAAGGCACAAATGTATGAAACGGACAACAAAATTTATGGTTTTTTGATAGCTAATAAAAACCGTAGATACAATGCTCGCCATGACTCAGATCCAACATGTAGGTCTGAACTACTCAAGATATTTATGTTTCTTTACCTACCTTTTCTTGACGAACAAAGATGCGGCAACCAAAACTAGTTAAAAATCGATTTGGTTATTTCACCACATTAGTTACATCCCTACTTATCGGGATATTGAGCCGTTGCCGTGGTCCCTAAGCCCGGGTATCTATCTCGTGTTATGGCGTTGAAAATATGTTTTTATCGCCCGATCTTATGTTGTTGACCTCGCAGAAATAGTGGCTGAATAATCTTTAACCAATACCATATTGTTTGGGAATAGGACCAGTTTATTGAAGGCAGTTGTTGTTCCGACACAATATCTCAAAGTTTTAAATGTTCATCAAGAATATTAACACTTTGACTACTAACTTTTTTCGACGACTGCGTTCTTTTTTTTAGCCTAAGCCATTCGTGCTGCCGTTCTACACAGCGGTTGTGTTGCGCCGCACATGCGTTTCGTTCGAAAAACATTACAGCTGTGCTGAGTCAGACAGATCTGTATTTTCTCAGCCGCTGCGCTAGTGGATTTACGCATATTAGTCACTTTTAGAAATCACACCGTATGTTTCATAATAACATATGTTTGGCCAAAATTACAAAATATGTCGTTGCAATATGTCAATAACTTTCCTGCCTTCACGTGAACAAAAAACAACGCACAAAACTGCTACATGTTTATTCACAGAGAAGAAAATAACACATTAACAAGAAATATATCTATAAATAATAATAGAACAAAACATGAAATTATTTAAATAAATTGTGTAAGATATAGGACGATTAAGGTATTTAACAAATATACTAATATATTATTGATAAGATAATAATCATAATGATGACTTTCCCTGATCATTGAGGGAAATTCTGTACATTATCAATAGCTACTTAACGCCTTAATTATCCACTATTGAAGAAAAGTCTCTCTCTCAAGCGGAAATGTATAGTAATGGCAAGTATAATTGTTTTGTGTAACAAATATTTTGGTGTAGAAGGATTGGTTTGCCCATCCTTTACTCGGTGTCTTTAAGAAAATTGCTTTTCTCGATCGGCTTCTGAGGTGATCCAGTCCTTCTTAAAAAAACTTTCTTCTTTTAAAGTGCAAAAACTTGTCACAAACAAAACACGGACTAGTGAAAAATAGCGTCAAAGCCTTAAGGACAAACAGGACATGTCTCATTCCCTGCAGTTAAAACGTGACAAATGACCGTCCCTTCCGACGCGTGACGACGGACCCTTCCGTGGGTCATTCCCTATTGACCCCATCTCATTGTCACCGTGGAAAGTTTCAAGGACTGCTACGGGTGGGTATGTAGTTTTTTGTGCTAGGTCATACTGAAAACCCTATATTATTTGTTTGATTTTTTTAATTATCAGAGGTTGTGCACAAAATACGGAGTATTCCAAAAAGAAAAAAAAAACCTTATATACTATAGAACTCGATAGATGGCGGGGGATCTACCAAAGACAGGATGTTAATGGAATGTCTATTATCTATGCCACATTAATTTGAGTCTTTGGTCCCAAGTAAAAATAGCTGGACCAGATTGAAAAGAGTCAAACTCTTTGTTAATATTTAAAAGAGCTTATTAGAAAATGGCATTAATATGGCAAAGGCTATAGTCATAATTAAAAATATATAAGATTTAAAGTACGTGTTTAGAGGGTTAAAAATAAATAATCATAAAAAGTTTTTATTTATTTGGACTTCTAATGTTAGGGATATCACCATCACAAATAAATTTTAAACTGTCTTTCTTTTTCAAAGTGGATAAGGTAAGTTATTTTTGTAATAGCACTAAATCTAGCCAGATTCCTCTTTCTTATAGTTACAAAAAAGTATCAATATTTCGTAAGTTGCGACTATTGGGATATAAAAGGGGCTAATGGGAATATTCCTTCGAATAGCCTATTTCAGCCTTTGTCAGCGTGTCAATCCAAACGTGACTTATAGAATTAAGGTATACGATTTGTTTGCTATTGATAGAAAAGGTTTTTGGATTTGTTATTGGAACCAAGGGGGTGGTCAGAAGGGGGTATGTCCACCGAAGAAAGGAATATAGTAAACTTATGAATCACAAAGGAAAAAATAAGAGAGTTTTTTTTTTAATTGGTGCGAAATTACTTTCCAGTGTCCCGTGGAACCAAGAATAGATGTTAGTAAGTAAATCATTTATTTGACACATAAAACACACGCATACAATTAATCAGCTTAATCATAAAAGTACAAAATTAAAACAAAACATAATTATCAAAAGTAACTAAGAAATGCGTGTGTAGCAGTGCCAAAAAGGTAGCTCAGTGATAATATTGCTCTATGAGCAAACACTGATTTTCAGAAACGAACTGTTAAAAGTGAAACGATTATTGTCATCTGTGAAATTTATAATAATGTTGGACAATCCCCACCGCATCATCTAACCCCAAGCTAAGCAGAAATTATGTAATGGGTACTATATTATATACAGTATTATTATTTTGTTCATAGCTTTTTTATATTTAGAAGTTCTTTCATAAGACAAAGGTAAGATAAATTATTTTAATGTATTTGTATTGTACGTAAAATAGAGACCCGAATTGTTTGTATTGACGCAAATTTACGATTCTCTAATGTTTGTAGAGGAACGTGAACGCAACTCCACTATAGTGGGAATACAAATAAACCGTAAAATTCGTTTCTCATAACATTTTTATCACTTTTACATGTTTGGACTCTGATAGAGATGGAAAATATTTGCAGGAGAAAGTTGGAAAGAGATAAGAATAATGTCTTGAAAGTTTGGAGAGGCCATCAATGTGTTATTAGGGTAATATTGCATGTGATAAAAATTTACTAGTGTAATTATTGAGTCATAGGTCTTATATGTATGGCAATTTTGTGCCAAATGTTTGTTTGAATTAAGGATAAAGGGTTTGGTAGTCAAACTAGGCCTATATTACTGTATTTACGAGATATCCGTGGTAGAAAACTATAATTAAATATATTAAATAATATTTTTTTTCTATTAAGTTCCATTTGAAAAAGCTATTAGGAAAAGGCATGAAAAAGACATGAAAGTGCGGTCTATTAACTTATGTTTTGATTTTTTTATTTCAAACTTTATTGCACTGAGGTACTTAATGTCAAGGCATCTGATTCATTGTCATTACCAAGTATTTAGTTCCGATGAGTTGTGTAGTTTTCTTTTAGTTAAGCAAATACGATTTTTGCGCCGTTCCAAAAACTTATGCTCTGTCTGCTCCTATGAAAACAAAATTTTATTTCTATTCTTTTCACAAAATGGCGTGCATTGCGCCCTCTTAATCTGCAACTGTGTGTAATATTTTATAGCGTAATAACTTAAGATGTCTAAAACTATTAGAACTACTCATAATGCTAACACGAAGATGCATGCACAAGATAACTATAACACTTCAGTAGGTCTACCAAAGAGCACCTATCGTGTATATATACAGAAAATCAACTGACTGAAATGGCAGAACTGTGCAAAGATCTCCTTATATTTCGAAACCTTGACTTGGAAGTGATACATCCAAAAAGTCACTCATCTATCTAAGAAAAGTGTTAAATGTACACTTAGAATAGGTTCAGATACGAATAAAGACTGATCGTTATCGTAGTAAGTCAACTTCGTAGATAATTTTTATGGAGTCTACACACCGAATCCGGCGACACAGCCCGGCGGGTTGGTTCAACCTTTCAGTGTTTGAATATTGTATGGAGCTGATAGCGTTCTGTAAAGTTGTCGTTGGCTTGCCGACTTTGGTACGTAGACCCCTATAAGCCGACAAAGTAGTACGAGTAGCTGGTATAAATAAATAAATAATGCTGGAACTGGACAATTCACACAGCATTGTCTTGCCCCATGGTAAGCAGAGCTTATGTTATGGGTACTAGATAACTGATATACATAATACAATTCATTACATAGATAGATATTTTTCATTATACATAGAAAACGACCAGAACACCCGGAACAAATATCTGCAGTTCGTACACACAATTGTTCCGAGGTGGGAATCGAACCCGCAACCTGTTGCGTCGCAGGCGGACCTTCGCTGTCGTCTGGTATTCTAGTGTAGCCTACTGCTACAAAAGATATAGAAGAAAAATTAAATAATAGGTACTCACCTGCTCTACCCAAACGTTCGTTGTCATGATTTGATTCTTAAGATTCTGGAACAAAGAAAAATCATAATTAGTAGAAGAACAAAAACAGGTTCAAGTTTGAAGTGAACACGTATAATAGGATGGGAAAGACTCAGAAGCCATCGGTTTCAACAGTTAAGTAACTCTTTAAGCCAATCAGTATGAAGGGTGATCGTCGAACCGAAAATACTTATAACCCTCAAACCATAAACTTTCACAGTCTGTTTGTTAAAGATTTTCAAAGGCTTATAATGTTGGATTTTATTTCATTTCATTTATTCAGTTCCACCGTAGGTACACATGTTACACTTTGTACATAAAAATTATATAACAATATTATTATAAAACACACATCAATTTTGATTAGAGATTAATTTTGATGAGATTTTATTCGGATGTTGCCAAGTCCTAAATATTCGTTAAATTAATTCAGTAAAAATATTATTAGACAAGTAATTATTAAATAATTAGAAATTATCAAGTGCCGGAACTTAACTAGGTAGATACATATTAGTAATTTCACATTATATCAAAGAGAGTAGAGGTTAATGAAGCTTACGGACAAACAGAATTACCGGTTAGCTTCTAGATAAAATATATTATGCTTACTGTGAACCATAAACAAATGAAAAAAAAGAAGACGTCCATAAGCGCATTGGGTTGACTATCGTACCTAGCGAATTTATAAATGTATAATATTTTAGTCATAATATTGAATGCATTGAATACAAGACGGAGGAATTTGGTAAGAATTAAAGGACGACATATCGTAACCAATACATACTACTAAAATTTAATTTGTGATTTGCGTGTTAAATTGTTATTATTAGTGATTTGTGTTGTGTGCTGCACTCAGCACCCTGGCGCCGCTGAAAACCAGCGCTGCACTGGCTTATGTCAATGTAGCATTTAATGCTGAGCCGGTAGCCTTTCTGTGTTCTCGTATTATAATTATTTTATTAATTCCTAATTTATTTTCTTTATTATTATTACTTCTTAAGTTGTATTATTTTATTTGAAATACAAATAAATATTTTCGATTTCTATTTCTCTAAATAACCCTATACTAACATAAAACGTAAATCTACAATAATAATTGTTCAAAAGCTTACATTTAAAACCTCAATGCGCTCAGCAAGTCTTGCTTAACTACACTAACTTGCATTATACGAACTTCAGACCCCTTTAATTGCCACCTTCACAGTTGAGATCGGATAAGATTGCATTTCTCGTGTCAGTAGACAGACAGTTGAGAACGGTTGGAATAGTTGGGTTTAGATGAAAAGCTCTTTCTAGCTCGTACAGGATGCTTTGCCAATATTATACGTAACTTTCCGACGTAACACAAAAGAATGTGACAAAGTTATGTACAATATTGTATACAAATTTAAAACGATAATTTTACTTTGTACCATCACTATTTTTGAACAGATACTCTATATTATATAAGCATATTCTTCAAACATAACTAAAACACTCTCAAGTAACCTTTCAAACAAAAACTTAATTTTAATCATTTTGGCCGTTTTCTCGTGGTCCCACTACACCATGAGGGAGACCAGTTCCTGTTCGTCCTACTATTGTACCTGTAGATGGATAGATAGAAGACATAATTTTTATTAAGAGAAAAAGTGAGATAGTCCTTTTATTTAAGCTTTCCTCGCCGTAGATCAACTCAATAAAAAAATGTTTTTTTAGTTTTAGAAATTATTTTGGAGAGTCAGACATACAGATACATACGTCAAACTCAAAATACCGCCCTCTATTGTAGTGGTATAATCAAACTTTATAATTTGATTTACCTGGCCTTTTAGCATCTACTAAGCAGTACCTAAATGCCGATGGACCGTGATACATTTACAGTTTTACTTTAAGTCTGGCGTATCCAGAAGGGGGCTTCATTCTGATCTCTCCACGCATCACGATCCCCAGCTAGCTAACCAAGATGTTAAGTAAAAATAAAACTGCTTTACTAAAGCACAACAAATCAGACAGGTTAGGTAAAAATAAGAAAAGATACTTGCTTTATAAGCAAGCATTTAGAAATGCATAAAGTCAAAAAAAAATTCAAAAAATTTGTAGATTACCAAATAATGAACAGAATTTTTGAAATTTTTGTTTGACTTTTCATAGCACCCATAGCAAACTTCTACGGCGTAGCGTGCTATTTAGAACGAGTAGGCATCGACATTGAAATAATCAAAGACTTGATGCATTTCTAAATGCTTGCTTATCTGCCGGAAAAATTTTGTTTTAAAATCTTGGCTTTATTTTTAATGATCTCATGATTGCTTGAACGGACTCTTTAGTTCCTTGTGTAACACCATAGAGCAATTACTTAATCAGATAAATCAAATACTAATAGAAAATCCAGTTTATTTCATCGGGCATTTTAGAGGTGGTATGCCAAGCTGTGGACTAGTAAGGGCTGTTGTTATGATGAAGAGCTGCAGTAATGTCTTTTAATAAACAGATCTCTAAGCTTCTTAGTATATTTAGATAATACATATTACGTCATTTGAGGAATAAATGACCCATCTGAGCATATTGGCCCAATAACATCAAATATCACAAAGTGACGCAATATTTCACATGCCCAAACGTCAACTGGCAAAGTGAGAATATCCAGGAAATTTTATCACTTTCAAGAGCTGTCAAATAACGGAGCGCCATCATAAATTCGCGTGTCCTTACGCTGAAAGGGTTCCGCACATTACATGAATCCTTCTTGATCCCTAATTTAGGGTTAGACGACAGTTTCGATTATGGGACATCCTATTTTTAGGTGGTGATTTTAAGAAATATTTTCACATCAACGGAAAACTGTGTTCTTATACCTGACATGGTTTCACATTCACACTTTAATCATCTTTATTTATCTTAACCAATTGTTAGAACCGAAATCTCTTTTGGAAAAATACTTATACATTCAAACCCTTATCTTCTCTGAGAAGGATAAGAAAACAAAATGTCCGCCCACAGAATTATATGTTGTTATTATATAGCACCGAAATACGCAAAGTTCTTTTATGTTTTGTAAAATTTGACTTTCTGGACTTATCATTTATTACAATATGCTTTAGATTCTTTGTGGCGGATTACGGCTATGTGATGAAGAATACACATTTGTATGAACATATTATAGCAAGTTCATTCAAATGTTTTTGACGTCATATCGACCCTCATTTTCCTACAAAAATATCAAATAGATATTTCTTTGTTAAAATTAAAAATTTACAGAATATCAACGAATCACGATAAATGTTCGTAACCACTTTCCCTGCCCATAGTCATGCTACCCCAAAACAGAGCACATTGTACTTTGGTAACTCTCGCATTATAATATCGTAACAAAACGTTGTAGGCATGTTCGGTGCTCAGGTGGCCGAGTAAATAAAGTCTGCTGCAGAACCTTCTAGGCGCAAGCCGTATGTCGTACTAACACGGTTGCTTTTAGCTCAGCAGATGCTCGCTTACGTTAGAGGACAGCATGCTCATTAAACTTTATAATTGGCTACGAAGCAAGGCGGCCAACTATATAGAAGTATTTTCAGCTCTCACTTTTGACGTCATTTGCAGATAAATCTAGCTTTAACAAGCTCAGAGCTCAAATGTTTGGTTCAATTACTTTACGTATAACTAATTAATAGGGTATCAGATTGGGTTGGTAGTTGGTAGTGCGAAATACTGCAAGCTGGATACGTCAAGCTGAAGACAGGGCGCTGTGGCGCTCCTTGGGGGAGGCCTATGTCCAGCAGTGGACTAGCATAGGCCTATGATGAACTGATAGTTATGTAAAAGAAATCTATGTTGTTTTTATGTTTATATAAGACAGATCAAAGCAATAATAAGAAATAAAATCAAATTCAATAATAATAAACATTTTCGATATGAAAATATACAAAAAAAAAATAACCTGGCAACTCCATTCGATTATTTTTGGTTTTGAATTTATACATGAACGCAACTTGTTATGGCAACTTAGATAAATAATGTACGTTGCAGAATGTACCATAAAAAGAAAATAAAGGCGGAAGCACCCTTCCTCAATTAATCCTGTCCTACAATGACAAAATACCCTTGTTTATAACTAACATCATTAGCGAGACGATTCATCAACTGCATAGATCCGAGCCCGTCCCATACACGAACTATAATTAAATTTTGAAGTTGGGATAATTTTTCACTCGCCATCTTGTCTGGCAACATTGAATTTAATTGCCTACATTAATTATAGCGAAAATTATGATCCTTGTAATGAATTATCATTTTAAAAATAAATGATAACACTTCTTTTATATTAGAAATTAACAATAAAAAAAATCTTGAAATTCAATAAATAATGAGATGTTCTGCGTGTTTAAAAAAAACTATAATTTTTTTTAGTAGTATTTAATTAGACGACGACTCACGATAGGGCTGGTCCACCAGAGTCGCTCAGCGAGCTATGGAAAGAGCTATGCTCGGAGTTTATCTGAAGGATAGGATTCGTAACGAATGCATCCGACAGAGAACCAAAGTTATCGACATAGCTCTAAGAATCAGCAAGCTGAAGTGGCAGTGGGCCGGCCATATCTCGCGAAGAACCGACGGCCGCTGGGGCAAACGTGTTCTTGAGTGGAGAACACGATTTGGTAAACGTAGTGTAGGACGCCCACAATTATAACAGTCATCTAGTTCCTACCCATAACACAAGCTCTGCTTAGCTTGGAGTTAGTTGATGCGTACTGTGCGAAAAGAAATGATTTTTTCGTTACCCAAGCTTACTTTGGGGCTACATGTAGATATGTCGACTTTCCAGCATTATTCATTTATTTCATTTAATCCCAACAAGGTTTTCTACAAAGATCCATACCGCTATGGAAATTCTATACTTTACCAATCACCTGCAATATCATCTTTTAATAATCCTATAACATTAAAGCCATACAAAACAGTCCAGGTCAGTTCTCAGGTAACAGTAGAGAACCATAGACATAGACAACCGTAGACAACCATAGACATAGATAACGGAATAGAGTAGTATATTAAGGTCTATTGTGTTCGATGTCCGGAGATTATTCTGACTACATGCTCCGTTGATTCACCAATACTCGATCGCATTTACACAGAAATCAGGGTTGTTATATAAATATAAGTTCCGACCAAAGAGCTTGAGAACATTAGAAAAGAGTAGTGCTAGTTCAATGGGACGTGACAATAGCTTAGATTTTAATCTAGCCGACCTTGTATCTAACGAAGATTAGGTATGCTAGATACATTTTGTGTACCGGTGTTTGTTAAAGTTTGCTCACGAACGAATCATATGATATTTTTTACATATTAGTTATTTTCAAAGATGTTCTTTTACTTTTTTTAGCGGAAAGAAATATTTTGTCCATTTTGATTAAACCTAATTTAGGATATAATCATGATAGTAGTATCATAAACTAAATAAATCTAGTCTATCTTGTTTAAAATAGAGAAAATGTATCTTTTTTAAATAAAATACTTATTTTAGTACTCTCACATGATTCCTATGAGACCAATAACAACCAGTTTTCGGTGACACTTTAGTCAAAAGGATTATCTAGATTTGCATAAAATTTCAAAAATGTGAAGCGTATTTTTACTTAATCCTTATTGATCCTGATAGCAGTTGAGCTAGCTATCGTTATTTATTTTGGGACAATTTGGATACATCCAAATATACAGCCGTCGTCGTCAGTTCAAATTTCACCGTGTTTTGTTTTTTCTAATTTGAAAATGGAACACGCTGAATGTGATGGACGTGGAATGTGCTAACATGTGCTAAAAACGATTTGAAACTAGCAAAAATAATAACTTAAACAATACAAGTCGTAGTGTAAGATATAATATCACTTTGCAAACTTGCTTCTATTGACATCTAGGACGAGAGTACTTGTCAAGGCAAATTTAACAAGTTCAAACTCGGTAAGGTTATGTTTACTTTTTTAGTACAGAGTTTAAACGGCCACGGCTCTGGCTTTTCATCAGATCAGCGCGATGACATCAAACTATTGCATTGTCATCTAATTTAATGGAAACTAGAAAAGCGAAAAAAAAGTCAACTTGCAAGATTTTATTACAGACACGGGACAATTCAAACAAAAATAAATAAAACATGTTAGCATGACATGTCATAAACAATATCATCATCATCAGCCTATAGCAGTCCACTACTGGACATAGGCCTTTCCCAATGAGCGCCATGTCTTCAGCTTGCCAATTCCAGCATCTACCTGCAGTCTTTCGCAGGTCGTCATCCCACCTGGTCAGAGGTCGTCCTACACTACGATTACCGAGTCGTGGTCTGCACAACTAACACCATGTCCAAAGAACAACATGTCCTAAAGATATTGAAAAAAGGACTCTTTAAATATCGTTAGGACATGTTATTCAACCAGTTGATTTATGAGTCTTTATTGTGACCCCTAATAATAGAAATGCGTTACGTAAGCCACAGGCTCATTAGGCCAATCATAAATAACGGGCTAAAGCCAGGATTTTGTTTAGTTTTGGCTAAGGTTATTGTGGAGGGGCTATTGAAATTTCAGCTGGTTTGTTAAGTCATGGTTATTCATTAATTAGAAACACAGACTAGGACAAAGTCTTCACAATTTTGACCTTTAGGCAATATGTTCGTTTTATACAGAGACAAGCTCTGCCCGTGGTATCGCACACGTTTTAACATATCTCAAGGGGGATAAAAATCCTATATTTTATTTATCCTTACGTATTACAGAATTCAAATAAAATTTTGTTTGTTATTCAACATTAATGGTTTTTTTAATTTTATTTTACGTTGCGACTATTTCAGATTTATGTACCAATGCAATTTCAGCTCAATCCATTAAGAATTTTCCAGATAACAGACAATCATCGTCTCATCTATACATCCTAACCAACTTTGAAGTTGCTTTAGTACTACTTTATGGGTACGATATACACATCTTATCCGTTTCTATAGAAGCACATAGTCATTTGGTAAAAGGATATATTGTTTTTTAAGTTAAGGACAGCGTTATTTTAAATGCGTTACGTCACACTAATTTTGTAAATCTAAACTTTTAGATGTTTTTCAACAGACTACTTGGTCTGCCTTTTACGGTAAAGATTGAGAATATCACTTTGTATCATTGTGTATTAAAGAAATAGATAAATGGACGTTTTTATGTTCAATTTAGGTCACTTGCACACACTCCGATATATTTCTGTTAACCTGGTACCTTGGATGAGGAACTCTGCAACAATAATATAGTCGTCTTGGCAGTTTTCGTTTATTTATCTGACTGTACAAAGCCCCGTTTATGATGTGCACGACACAAAAAATAGGTAAAATTGGAAGGTGCCAACTCGCGGGTGTTTTCGATTTTCGCGCCCGCGAATTGACAAATAAAATTTACCTCATTTGCAAACTTGCATAAAAGCGGGCAGCCAGTGATTAATAACATGTCCCGTTCCATCAGACCACAATAAATGCCCGTAAAGTGACTTTCGTTATAACTTCGTTGGTGACCGTACTACCCAATTACAAAGTTTAATTACGCACCGCTCGGGAGTGGCGCTTCCCTTGGGACCTTGTTGAGTTATACCAGGTGCGCGACTTCATATTTTCGCGATAACATACGGTTGTTGTCTTTGGTATAATAATATCGTGCTACTGAAAGCTATTGTCATAATTTCTGTACCCATATATGTACCCAGGTATAATAATACAAAATTAATTATCAGTATCAATCATAGATGTCCAAAGGGCATAAATGAGCGCGATAGCAACCTATCTTCAGCTTACAGCATCCAGCACCAGTCTGCAGTCTTCAGTCAGTCGAAGGCATTCTTACACTATGTTTGCCGACACACTAAATTACGGAAACGATTTTATGTTTTCAGTAATCTACTATCAAATCAAAGCCAAGCTGGCTGGTAACTGATTGTTTTGTATTCATCATCACCAGTCTGCTGAATATAAAAACAATATTTTGTATATACATAATACAAAATATATAGGTATATATGGTTCTTATTACTGTGAGGCACTAAAACACTGAACTGTCAGAATTGATTTATACACACACTTGACTCTTGCAGAGTAGTAACAGAGTAGATACAGCTTTTTCGTTATGCCACACGAGATTCTTATCGCGTTTACTGAAATATTGTTTGGCATAGCGATCAACCACCATATTGGCATAGCGATATTCTAAGTTCCCAACCGGAGTCAACATGCTAAAGCAACAAAGAAGGTAGCATTGATGTACCACAAAAATCACAAAAGCCACTTCACTCCCGACAGTAAGCAATCAAAATTGCTCGTTACATGAAAAATAAGTTTCGAAATTGCTTTTTTATGAGCTTAATGATACAGGCTCTATTGAATCTGGCAACGATATTCAACAATGTTGATGGGCACTTTATTTAAAACACATTGTATCAAATAACGCAAGGTATCAGAATATAATTTCCGTTTGAATATTCCTGTTAAGATATACGTGCGAGGCAGAGTTTTTCGATGCGTAAAATAAAATCTAAGCAGGTGATTAGAATTTATCACTGGAAAAACATGTTTAGGTAGGTTGAGTGATGTGAAAAAGATATTTTGGCGTCGTCGGTTTATTATATTATCAGCAAGATATACCTACGTCTGGTAGAGGTTTTGCGTTATTTTGATTTTGCTTTTGAGCGATTAGACCACCACAATTGGTGGTCTTATCGCTTCCTATCTTGTTTTATTTTAGATTGTTCATATAAACTAAGTGTGCAATAAAGTATTAACTATCTATCTATCTACCTAGGATTTAAGTAATACCTACTATGGAAATAATATACGGAAATCACCGGTAAACTTCCATCGGAAATCGTTTGCAGATTGCCATTTTTTAGCATTAATAACATTTTTGTTATTTAGGTTTGTTTAGTTTAGGCTTAGCTTTGAAAGTGCTTTCAGATTACGATTCCAGACAGTGTTTTCCTTCACCGTCAGAGCGTGATTCGTGTAAACAAGTCTACAGCAAGAGCTTGCTTCACGTGGAATTTATGAGCAGGAATGAAAGGTATTTTCCCTCGCCCGAGGGTGACATGGTTTTTGAGGACGCCGAATAAAATTACCTTTGGAAAATATCATAACGATTGCTTTCGAGCTCGTAGAATTATCGAGAGAGAGGAAAATATATATGGAAACAATATCGCGTAATTGCTACAAAGTAGATGAAGAATTCATTTACAGAAATTGTTTACTGCAAATTCTCCGTGCTTTTGCCAACCAGCCAATACAGTATCCTACCTATGTATAAATATATAGTTTTGAAATCCGTTAGTGTAAAAAGGACTAGAAATACTTATCATCAATAAAAGAGCATAAATCATTCATCATTATCACATCAAAACGTAAGTTTCATGTATTAAAATTATCACTTTTAATACATAAACAATCATACTTAGGAATACACACCAGTTGTATTCCTATTTATGTACAAGTAGGTAACACTGCGACACCAATACCCTACTTAATTCCAGAAAATGAGCCAAAAAATCAGTTATAAGGGTCAGCTGTAACTGAATTACTTGTATCAAATATGAAGCAATAAAAGATTTTTCATTGTCCGTAGAATTGGGCTGGCGTTGGTCCAAGTTCATTCGTCACGGGGCCCGCTCGGAAACTGGCAATGGACCCCCATTCCGCGCTATTGAGTATGTGTTAAACAATGTTTTTTAATACCAATATTGAAATATTATGCAGTACAGCCTTAAACAAGCAAGCTGACTTAAAATTGAATGTTTAGGGCTAATGCAGTTGGGTAAAAAAATTGAGAAGGAAGCCAAGAGGAGAATCCAGCTAGGCTGGGCAGCGTTCGGAAAACCACGTCGAGTAAGCGATAAGGCTGCCTATTGTACTGTTATTATGTAATATTTAGATATATAAAGTGTTATTTTGTTATTTTAAGTGCAATAAAGTGTTCATTCATTCATTCATTCATTCGAGTCCTCTTGTGCTCCATACCGCAAAGCTTAGAAATGCATGTTTTTGATCAGTGCGTCCTACCCGACATGACCTACGGAACTGAGACGTAGACACTAAGAGATGGTTAGTCCTGCAGTTTGTCCTCACGTCGCTCAGGGAGTTTCTTTGAAGGATCATAATGAAGGTAATGAATGATGTATAAAATCGTAACGAATACATCCTAAAGACAACTAAAGTTATCGACATAGCTCAAAGAATTAGCAAGCCGAAGTGGTAGTGGGTCGACCATTTCTCGCGAAGAACCGACAACCGCTGGGGTAAAAGTGTTCTAAAGTGGAGACCGTGACTCGGCAAACGTAGTGTAGGACGCCCTCCGGCCAGGTGGGATAACGACCTGCGCAAGACTCCAGGCAGATGCTGGGTGCGTCAAGCTGAAGACAGGGCGCTATAGTGCTTAATTGAGGAGGCCTATGTCCAGCTGTGGATTAAACAAGTTGATGATGACGATGATGTGCTGGTTCAGTATTTCAGTCGGACACGTTGAATTCTTTGCAGAGAAAAACCACGTGGTTAATTGGCTTGAATGGCGTGACCTACGTTACGAATAACAGCTCACATTTGATGAATAAGTATGAACTTACAACATGAATATTAAGCCATTATGCACCATGCTTTACAAACAGATTTGGTTATTGCACCTGAGGTATTAAATTGCACTATGATTGCTACCGCGTCTGGGTCAGGGGTGACCCATCGTAATTTGCTGAGCTCCCTTGAGCAATTTAGAAAGGTCAGTACAAAAACGTTTCGTGGAATCAGTATTTCGGAATATTCCCTCAGAATTCGAAAAACAGCTCAAATATCAAACGTAGCGTGAACTTACACTGTACTCTTTGAGTCAAAAAACGTCTACAACATCAAAGCGAGTATTCAAATTGTTAGTTCTTCTAATTAGCAGTACCAAACTATTGAAGGTAAAACGGATTATACGTTTACCTTTGATGTTGGGATTAGGCGCATAACTGAAGAGTACATTGTTAAATTAATCTTTTTGATTAAACAGAAACCGTATGACAGTAACGATACTTTTTGGAATGAGGTGCATATCTGAAGAGTTCGTTATTAATTTTTTTTTGATTAAATAATAACCGTACGACCGTAACGATACTTTTAACCGTAAGATATGGCTAAGTATTGCTGACAATGTCTCAGAAGATACTAAATACTTAATACTCAATCATTTATTGCATTCTATAGGTGTACAGAGGTATATAATATAATATATTTAAGTGTCACTATATACGGTTTTAGAAATTTATTTTTCTCAAAAGAATATACATTCACTTATAGAGAAATATAGGATTATCTTAAGTAAATATGCAGAGCGGACTTATGTGACTAACAGTTGGAGATGTTTTCGTAGGTACGCGACTTACTTACTGCTTTATAAAACACAAAAAATCTATCCTATGTACTAAAATATGTATGGAGAGAGAGAGACGTCTATTCTTATCGTATATTTTGCTCGTTTGCATTTTTCTTATTTTTCGTTTATATATTCGTTAATTGTGTTTGCTTTGTGATTAATATAGTCTATAGTTTATTTTCTGTTTTTTAATTATCCACAGAAAGTATGTCAAGGTCTGTAATAACTATATATATACTCAGCGTTTATAAACGCTATGTTATAAGTAACATACCGACATGAAATTGAACCTTGAATAAGATTATATCTTGCTTTGTTATAGTTAAACATGTAGTGGTACCCGATCCTGTAGGCCTCATTGAATTTAATTAGGGTTCTATATTGGAGACGGGTCCATTATAATGTCATTGATTTCTGTTCTGACCTCAATATTCCTAGTCAGGTACCATTATAATTTGATTGGTTTCTCTATTAAATAGCTTTGTTGCTATGAGGCATAAGAGGCTTTCGAATAACGTAGAGTTGTCGTTTGGGGATAATGATATTAGATAAATAAATAAATAATGCTGAACAATTCACACAGCATTATCTAGCCCCATGGTAAGCAGAGCTTGTGGTATGGGTACTAGATAACAATACATTATATATATAGATATTTTTTATTATACATAGAAAACAGCCAGAACACCCGGAACAAATATCTGCAGATCGTACACACAATTGTTCCGAGGCGGGAAACGAACCTCTTGCGTCGCAGAAAATAGGTATTTTCGATCAATACTAGTATTTTGATCGAAAATTCATCAAAGATGTTTCAAACAGTGCGATAAAAAAACCACACAGAATCATACTTGATTTTTAACACAGGAATTTTCAAATTAAAATTTGCATAAAATCGAAAAACCAAGAAAATACAGTTTTCAAAACACTCTTTATTAAAGGTCCTACAAAAAGTTCTTTGTTAGGTAAAAAGATAGTTAATAAGTTTAACTATTTATGTAAAAGACGGTTAAAATTACAAAATATTATCGCATTCATGGACCGCGACGCGAATTGAATAAGTTGTATACCAACTGGATAAGAGACGCGACTGAATATACCGTATCTTATTTTGACGGCAAGTTGGATATAATAACATCCCAACAGAATATGAAATAATGTTTGCATGGATGTTTCACTTTAATATCCAGTATTTTATAGTTACTACTGAGTCCAAGTTTATGGGCCTGATGTTTACATCGTTGTATCAAACCTTCGTGGATGACATTAAATGAAGACGTTCAAATATACATATTATAATAAGCAACTCTGGTACTAACTGTTCTTAAGGTGTTTGTGACCTTCTGCTACAAAACAACGAAGATATTTGAAAGCCATTGTTTCGTGAAATTTGAGGAAAATCTTCTACTAGGCTACCCTTTCCACACAGATAGAAACTCAGCATTTTGTAAACTCAATATCGAAGCAACAAAGCTCATTTTATCGTGAAATCTGACTAAGGTGACACAAGCTATAAGTCGAGACGGTGTCAGCAACATTGTATGCATTCAAGTTATTCAGAGAGCGAACGGAGTTCACAGCGTGACATTTTGTGATGTTTGAGAAAATATTGATTTGTAAGAGGTGTCATCCTTTTGTGAGATGTTGGATGAATTATATTAGAGTGTCTGAATGTATCAGTTTGTTTATGTTTCTATGATATTTTGGTGAGAACAAAGTGTTTTTATCGCTACGTCAGTTGAGATGGCAACGTAGGTACATTTTTGGTAGGTACATAATTTCGTGTGGTATAAAGTTTGTTGATAGACTTAGTAAGTTAAATGCATGTTGTGTGTCTTCATTCAACAGTGTCAATTAAAAGCTAATAAAGTACGTTCGGATATTTTGTTATTAAATCTACCCCTATATAGCACTGTCTTTATTTGTAGACTGTTAAGAAGGTACTAAATATATCTAGTCTACTCTCATCTAGTCGTTTTATCAAAAGAACTTTGTCGATATTGCTCTTCTTATCTTCTAGGTTGGTTCCTAGACACTCCGTCGCGTCGATATTGCAACGCTAGTTTTTGTTTCCGAGTGTCTCCTAAGATATTATATTGTAACTGTATTTTCTAATAACATGTGTTTTAATCAAAATTCTACGTTAGCTCGATAAAGGCGGGTGCCCTTTTAAAGCAAAGCGATGGAACTTTACCTCCGTTTTCACTAGAAAATATTATTAATTTTGCATTTTTGACAATTTAAAAGGAATAATTTACGCAGGTCATATCCGAAATTCTCTCTAAAAATACCATCAAACAAAATCCAGCGATTAACTCTGCTTAAATATGCATTCAAATTTGCATTTTGCCTCAAAAATTCAACCCAGAACTCATTTCCCCAATGCAAATGTCACTATTAAACACCGTACCGGCGGCGTCTTTATTAAAACCAGTAGAAGGTTTAATTTCCATAGTGTCAACAAGAGTCATGCGGGATGCAGTATGCAGTTCGTAATATCTTATGTTTAACGATAGGAAGGAGAGGTGATACATTCTATGTCATGTCATTTGAATCTACGTTATGAGTTTGTTGGTTGTAGGCGTCAAGCCGCTGTCTCACCGCCACGCGGCGCGATTTTGGCTGAGTTAGTTCCTTTGTTTGACGACGTGGGTTTACGTTTCCACTGCAGCACACGCTTTACATGCACGATGCGCACGGCCATGCAGCGCATTTTAGCAGCGTGGTCATTTGTTTGAGATCGTGGTTCTAAGTTATCGGTTTACTTGTACCGCGTTCACAGCGTTGCGTGAATATTCGAGCAAGCCACGCGTGTAGCAATGACGTCATTAATCGTGTATTTGTGCACAGCGTGTTCGTGGGTTGCAGTGGACGTTATATACATCTTCTTACAAAGTAAAGCTAGACACAAACACGTGCGTAACCTCTCCGTAGGTGGTGGTGGGATAGCATACATGTATATGCAGGGACGCGTATAAATATTTTCTTGAATAGTTTCATGGGAAAATTATTTAACCTATGGGTATGGGCTTGTAGTTCAGGTGTTCCTAAGCCCACACCTTGTTAAGTAATCCTTGGCACTCCGGAGAGGTTGGAATTTTTTCAATTATCGTGTTTTTTTTTCGGCTGGCAAGATTAGTTACTAAGGTTGGCTTGATTAAACAGATATTCAGGTGTATCCAATAAATCAATATAGATATAAATAAGAATAAGGTACATGTAGTTATAGTAGGTATGTAACAACCAAAACCTCACAACAGAACGGTGGAAACCTAAATTAGAATAGAATCTGCCGTTTATACAAGGCAACAGAGCAGACAAAGCAAAAAGGGACTTAGTTTTATACCGTATAGAGAACAGAAACGACTAGACGTTCACATTCCTCATGATTAGAAAGGCTAAGTGTAGTAGATAGGTCGTTTAAAACTATAAAGTAGACAGTGGAGGGAAGAAGTTAGCCGAGGGCACACATTTTCTCATTACCTACGCCGGGGAAAACTATTGTGACGTCATGATGAGGAGAAAGGGTTGTTTTTATAAATAAGGTAATTTTACCAGGATCCAAACCACTCTAACATTGTTTGGAAATATTTAAAAAACGCTCTTCAAAAAGGTAGCGGTAGAGTGCTTTAAATACAATAAAATAAATTTAACAATCTACTAAGAGTTAATAACCCACAGAGCTGCTACGCTACCTCTGCTATGATCCCTTTTTTGACCCTTACGAAATCCACTGGCTAAGTTAGAGGAGTCGATTCTGTCACTGGAACCGCTACGGCATATAATGTCATCAGCTGATCCCAATCACTAAAAGTATCATATTATTTAATACAAAATTAAGATGTACTATGTATGTACTACATTAGCCAGAATTTTGCAATAATATACTTGCGTACATCACAATATACCCACAGACCTCAACCAGAAATCGATTGAATTGTTATTCTTGTAATTCTTGTAATTCTTTATTGTACACTAAAAACTTACAAAATAACTTAACTATAAAAAGATATGTACAAAAAGATATGACAAAGAGTTTTCTTACAGCAAAACCTTAGGATTAAAAGAGAAGCGATAGAACAGATAGAGGAAGTGTACAAAGAAACAAATTAGACGAATAGTATAATTAATACATTGTTATTGGGAAAAATGATATTTATGCATTCGATATTCCCAGTTGAAAAGCTACACCGAGCTTAAGCCTAATGAAGTCACATTTTTGACGCTATTACACACATCAGCATTTTCCCCGTCTCCCCTCGTGTGATTCTCGCCTTTCATAACAAATCGCATTTACCTACTTAAGCAGACAAGTGTGTGCGTTCCCACGATTTTCTTTTACAACTAATCATATCAGTTTTCCTTGTTCTTATTTACGTCTGGACATGTACGAACTTCGGCACGTGGAATTTTCTGGAGCGTAAGGGCTGATTCTGTTACCAACTTATTTGGGAAAATTTTGTATCGTTGTTTAGAGATTCAAGGTGGATCTCAGGTCTGTTTCGGTGATGCAAGATGTATAAAGTATTTTCTTACTTCTTTATTCATTACTAGCTTATGCCCGCGGCTATGCACGATTTTTGGAATAAAAAGTATTCAGTAGTCAAACTTTTGCCTTTTCAATATATTTAATTTATATAATACTGGCGACCCGCCCCGGTTTCGCTCGATTTTCGATATTTATACATAACATAATGAACCTTCCTCTTGAACCATTCAATCTTTTGCTGCAAACTGCATTAAAATCTTTTGAGTAGTTTAAAAGATCTAATCGAACAGACAGCACAAGATATATAATTACATTATGTATGTACTATAGGATAAAATGGTGTTTATTTAAAACAGTTACTAAGCTGTGTTTTTGTCACACAGCAGAGATAAAATACCATAGCGCTGGTCTTTCGGGTAATATAAATACCTCTATACAAAAGATTATTATTCATTTGTTACACTAAAATATATATTATAATAAACATAGAGGATGTTTACAAAAAATATATAGGGTTCTAGAACCAAGTTTAGTACTCGTATATCAGTAAGAATTCTTTCTGTTCGTACATCTTTATTCTGTGGCTTGAGTTCCGGTCCGTGGGTACGGGTGTAAGTTCTGGAGGATTTCTTTCGGCAAAGTTCTATGAGGCGTATTGCAATCGAATTAGGGAAAGTTTTCCATTGATGACGTGCTTGATTGATTGTTCTCTACTTTTTCTTGCTACGTTTTCTTTTTCCTTCGGAATAATAACCATTTATTGGATTTGAAACTTATTTTCCTTATAAAACCTTACATCACCTGTTTATGTTCACAAATAGATACAGATATAGAGCAAGTATTTGCCACCACCTGTTATATACAGGTGTACACAATAGATATTTTTTTTAACAAAAATTAAATAAATTGTCTTTAATTATACAGAAAAAAACTTAGATGCAATACGTTGAAAAAAAAACGAGTTAACAATATAGACAAAATAAGTAAGTAGGTGACCAATGGAAGAACGAATAGTGGAAGGAGGTAAGGGAAGATTTTTTCCCAGCAGTGGGACAGAACAGGCTTTAACAAAAATAGTGTGCTGCAGTAACAAATACACCCAGTCTCAGCCAAATGTGTAGCCTAAACTGTTATGAATAGAAAGCGCTGTTATTCAACAGAAGGCACCTATTTCGATTTATTAGGCACCTACTTGTATCTAGATTTTTTTTAAGATTTTCGTGTCCCATACACGAAATTGCCTTTTGAAGAATAAGAGAATCAAAAACTCTTTGTTTCCATAAATACAATGAGAGATCACCTTCTCAAATTAAACAATGACACGGAAATAAACTGATACTTTCGATTTTGGTCGTTTCGTTAAAGTAAATAAGAGAGTAAGAAACTTTTAGCATGTTGGTTGTTATTTTTCGAGTTGGAGCAATACCGAGGGGTATTGCTCCAAGCTTTTTTATATATTAAGACAACATAAAGCCGAAGTCAGAAAAAATACTGCAAAGGTTTCAGATCCAAAAAAGCAAACGTATTGAGAGATGGATTCTCCTTAAGAATGGTGCAAGAGACATACATAATGATTATGTCGTTATTAACCTAACTAGAGAACAGGTAAGTGTACGGATTATAGGCTGGGTATGTAGTGCACAAGTGTGTGTGAGTAGGTATTCTCCTTTATAAAAAAGATTGAGAGGGAGAACTAGAAAACACAAAACCAGACTTCCTCTAGCCTTCTAGCATCTCTATTAACTATGTATGAGCACATTTAGCACCAGTCACGGCTTTAAACTGAAAGTTAAAGGTTTTCACGAGCGAACACTCAGCAGAATGGCATTTTTATTGACTGTTATTTATTGTCTATCAGTTTATTAACTTGAATGGGATAAGGCGTGTATATTTATCTCTCTTTAATCAGCTATTGGTAAGGCAAGAACATTTGCCAAAATAATAATATTATTTAGATAAGACATAATAAACATGTACAGTACCCATTGAGGAAAAACACGCTGCTGTCACAGTCAAAGAGACTGTACTAAGAAGGCTGGCTAAGCATGTACCAAAGTAATATTTTATTCTTTCTAGCCAGATGTTTCTTTTTTACTTTATTCTAGCTTTAATCTAATTAAAGAGAAGAAGAATCAATAAGTATAATATTTTATTCCCCATTTATAGATCGATAGAAAATATTTTTAACAACTGCTCGAAAACGGTGACCTTGCTGCTCAAAAACGGAGAGCAAAATCGGCCGACGCTCACATTTGAAAAAAATATACCTAACTAATATTGCACATTATTAATAAATATTTTTTAAATTAACTATCTCTGTGTCCTTATTATAAATTCGTTAAGTATTATTTAAGTGAAAAAATACGGTAATGATTCTGATTTTGATTCTGTGTTTATACCGGTGTCGTCTCATATCTAATTCTAGAATAAAATTGAGATAAAATTAATATATATTTTAACACTTTGACTGCGATTTTTTTTCGACGACTGCGATCTTTTTAAACTAACTAAAAAAATTCGTGCTGCCGCTCTACACAGTGGTTGTGTTGCGCCGCACATGCGTTTCGTTCGAAAAATATTACGGCTGTGCTGAGTCACAAAGATCTGTATTTTCTCAGCCGCTGGGCTAGTGTGGATTTACGCATATTAGTCACTTGTAGAAAACACATATCGTGTGATTTCAGCAGTCAAAGTGTTAAGTTCATCTCCTGATTATATAAAATTTCACTTCTGTTATAATAAGATGCTTAGCGAATTTCAATATTTCGTACCCAAAGATTCGTGATGGAGTTAAATGAAGTAATTTCAAATGTAGGTTACATGTTATATGTGTGTATGTAAGGCTTAAGCAGTCCCTTACGCGTTATGAATATTGAGAATTAGGGTAAAGGATTTTACTGACAGTCCAATTTGGAGCCCTATGTGTAAGTAGGATAAGTATTATGGTGCCCGAAATATTTGTAAAGAGAGCAAAGTAAAACTAAATATAAAAGAGAAATTCAACGTAATTGTTGAATTTCTCTTTTATATTTGGTTTTACAGAAAACTTTATAACAATTAACTGAAATAATAGACAACAAAATAATATCTATGTTAAAATACATTAAATAATGTTTCTAATTATGCATATTTTTGTGCAAAGATCTTCCATTTTTAGACTTATATTTTTATTATTATTGCCTGAGTAAAATCGCATTGATTTTATAGGGATAAAGATTTATATTATAAATAAATAAATTTAAATTAGGTATGTAGTTGAGTTATTCTAAAAGATCATACCATTTCGAAAATTTGACCTTACATTTTCCTTACAAATATTCTTAATAATGGCGTCTCAAATTTATATTGTTTCCAAATTCTTGCAACAAATACGAGTGCCTATTTCGGTCCATATGCTTCATTCAGCACGTATTACCAACAAACATCTTCATATACCGTTTCCTTAATCTTTTTAGATAACGCTTTCCCAAACAAGAGTTCAATAACCTGGAAATATAAGTCAGTGAACCCTAAATTGCGTAAATCAAAATTTAACTTTTCTTTTATTCCAACTTGGATAAGAATTCATATTGGAACGTTGCCAGTGGAAGGCGATAGAGCTTTATTTAGAAGCGCTAGGACAGAACGGAATTTGGGGTAAAACTTTTGCCGAATATGAATGGGGAAAATGTACGTTTGCTTCGGGTGCTTCTTCTTCTTGTGTAATAAATAAACAAATAACTTTGAAGATATCTGCTTGAGGATCCGGCTAAATAAAAACATGGCGACTTCAGAATTCTCAGCTTGTGTATATAACTAATACGTTTCTCAGTCCTGTGCCCTATCCTAAAATGTAACGAAAAAGCTTACCTTCTAAAGTGTATATTTATATTTACTTAAACTTGACCAGTTTCACGTCTACAGACTACAATCCACTATCTGGCTTCGACACGACGTTGTCAAGCCGGGGTCGCCTAGGGACGTCCGATGTCCGACCCCCTTTCATCGCCTCACACAATAACTGAATAGACTGCGGTACACGCCAAAATGCGCAATACAGTTCACTATGGATACAACATCGGTAAACTGTTTCAAGTTAGTTTATAAACTAGGTTTAGCTTCTGCTAAAGATCAGAAATCTAACCTCTCTTTCTCCTCTCCATAAAATTCGTTGGGCTAGTGTTCGCAGTCAGAACTTGTGTTCAAAAGCCTAGTAGTCACCACCACACCACCACATACCAAAGTGGTAGTCGATTATTTCACTTTAAAAAGCTTATGGGTTGCTAGAGATAAATCTGCGCTGAAAACGAGTTCCCGCTGAAATATATGCCCCTACATTTGTCTAAGCACCTCTAGGCTTTGATTAATACGGGTTTACAATGTTTGTATAACCCTTTTCGTAAAAACTCTGCACTTTCAAGCAAAAACAAGGTTCAAATTCAAATGATCAAACAGATTAGAAACATCAGTGGTACTGTGACCAGAATTAAGTCCAGTCATTAAACAGATGGGAGTATTTTGTCACAGTCAATTTACCATGGCGCATAGGGTTGCCAGCCGCCCCTGAAGTGGGACCTTCATCTCGGTCCCCTCTGGACTTCCTATTTTGTAAATTAAAATTATCAAAGTGCGACAGGAAAGTCGTTTGGGGGCTTTTAGATGGTTAATAAACTTTGCAAGGTTATGTCCTTTTGAATTTTCAGCTGTCAGGTTGATAGAAAGCACTGGTTTGGTTGACAAAATAAGGCGCTATTTTATTTTCTAATGACTTTTAGCAGTTCTCAAACATATATTTTGAAGTTTTTTGCTGTTTTTGTAGTCTTTTTGCAATTGCGATGAGTGCAACTTACGAATGGTTATTGTTTATTGTGTCCCAATTTCTCGCTTATGCCAACCCTGGGTTAAAGCATGGAAGGGTTTGCAGGAAATGAATCGAATTCGACGCATTTCGGGACCCTGATTTAACATTTGGTTGAATCTGACACACAGTCAACGATTTTTGGCTGAAATTTTGAATTTGTTTTCTTTTTTGGTTATATTTGAGCGTGTTATCCATTTCAGAGTTATGCTTATTGACATTTAAATAAGACTTTGTATTCTTGTCATTTGGTGCTAGTACTTGAAAAGTTCAGGGCGATGCAGAAGGTAATAATTCAAAACGGTTAATAATATTAATATTCTTAACTTCTGTCACAAACTAAAAGCTTTCTACAGCAAACAATAATTCAAACAAGTTTAATAAAGCTTCGCGGCAAAACCGCATGATATAGGTTCAAGCAAAATTTCGCGGTTTTCCTGAAATAATAAACTTCGTTTTAGAAATGTTTTATGCTGAAACTTTAAGTATGTAGTTTTAATATAGAAGAACGTGCATATTGAATTTATTATTAGATTTTCTTACTAGATTTATTTATTTTGCTCAAATGTATAAGTACCTATACAGCTTAGATCTTAGTGTTCGCTTAGGTCAATAGAACTTAACTGATGATTTTCTGTTTTAAGAAATGTTAAATACCTAAAAGTAACATAGAATGCCCGTGACGAACCCGCTTAAGTTCACCGATAAGCAGTTAATGCGTAAAAAAATAATTTAATTAGAAAACTAATCTGATACATTTCGTTGTTCTAACTAACAACTCGAAACGAACTCGAAGAAAATATTTCCTATTACCCGCATCTTAGTACATAAGTATACCGACGAACTTCAAAACTGAACATGGCGCTAACCCCCAAAGGCCAATAACTTTATTGAAATTTAATACGGAACGTTGAGTTAAGATAATACACGGTACGTCAGGTGAGTAACTTTGCTTGCATCGTACCCGTGAGAACTGATATAAGGGGTTGTTCACACAGAAACGAAAAACCTCCATATTGAAAGACTGAAGGTCTTTCAATATGGAGGAGAGACTTGTGCGTACATACGTGAGAATTTATTATTTTAAGGTTTTTATATTACTCTATAATTATGATTTCTTAGAGCAAAAAAATTGGGTGATAAAATTTATTTAAGTAAATAAATAAAATAAATTAATAATGCTGGACAATACACACAGCATTATCTAGCCCCATGGTAAGTAGAGCTTGTGTTATGAGTACTAGATAACTGATATACATAATACAATACATTACATAGATAGATTTTTTTATTATATAGGTATAGAAAACGACCAGAACACCCGGAACAAATATCTGCAGATCGTACACACAATTATTCCGAGGCGGGAATCGAATCCGCAACCTCCTGCGTCGCAAGCGGACCTTCGCCCAATGCACCACAACGGTCTTCAAATATTTTACCTAGCTTACGAAACAGATCAAGATCAACAAGATCTTCGTTTTTTCATTTTTTGAAAATCTTTTATACTCATATGCGTACAAACAAAAATGTATAGGGTATTTGAAACACAATTGTTCACGAAGGGTTTTAATCTAAGAAAAAAAATATCTTAAGTAAAGAGCTTGAATGTTAGGAGTCCTAGCATCCAAGATATAGTGTTACGGACAAGAAAAGCTACCAATAAATCCAACGTTTGATATATAAACACACCTTTAGCACTAGCCAAGCGAACAAGTCCCAAGCAAGCATGAAGATCGATGTAGCTCTCGTATCTGCCTAGATTTGAAACTTGGCAACTTGAGAACTGCAATTGCTTGCAGCTACGCTACCTTTGACTCTGCAGTTCACAGTTTAAATTAAACCCACAATATTTGATGGAAGTTTAAAAACAGTGCAGTGGAAAATGTTATAGAAAATATTAAAGTTTTTTGTTATTAGGTACAGTTCGTAAGCTTTCGCACTCGTGGTAATCTCTAAGAAATAAAATAATATAAAAAAAAAATCGGCGAAATCGATTCTTCATCTTTTTGGATTTCTTTATGATAGTTCTATAATCGATTTTGTTATTATTGCTCAACTAAATAGCAAATGTGCTAAAACTAGCGAGTCCAAAAAAAAAAGAAAAAAAAGGCAAATGACTTTGAAATCAAAATAATAAATAGATATTATTTTTGTTGATATAGTTACTACATACTTTTTTTTTAATTGTCACTAGACCTTGATGATGATGATGATGACTAGACCTTTGTTTGACCTCAATCTCACCCTTATGCCCGCAGCATTGGGTTGTTAAACGAGTATAATTTCTTAACGCCTGCAATGGTATTAATATTTCAAAACAAGATAATAATCGAAAATACCGTCTAATGCGAATTTGATCCACGCGTCAAGGGTTTGACACTTTTATCAAGTATACAAAACGATTAGTACCAGTTCTTAATGGTACCAATTGTTTTGTATAATTGATAATTGACTTTCCTATCTGAAAAAATAACGGAAAGAAGTACACACATTTTAGGTCAAATTGCTCTGCAAACTTCAAAATGAAGATGGAGTCGGAAGCGGGGGTGTTTTGTTACTTTTATACTTAAACAAGTTTCTGCCCGCGGCTTCTAACGCGTTTTTTTATATGGAAACGTTAAAAGGTTATTAGTATCCTAAAGAAAGTGTTTACAAAAAAGTTGTCTCTATTTGACTCCAAGCTTATAGCTATAAATTTCAGCCCGATCCGTACAATAGTTTTGGCGTGAAGAAGCAACAAACATCCATCCATACATCTAAACTTTCTCTTTTATAATATTAGTGTGATCGATTTCGTGCTTAAACAGTCAGCACAGTCCATACACTTTGCAAAGAGAGAAAACATTGACTGATGTATGCACATTATTTAGTTTAGGTATCATATCACGATAAACGGAACACACAATATGGTTCTTAACATGTTTTGAAGTTTATATTGCAAGTATTCGTATATATTCATGAGCGATCGAAACCCTAATTTTGGGCGTTTCAACTTGCAATATTTGGAACACTTCATGGACCACGAATCAAGCAATCGACTGAATAATCCGATTAAATGCAACAGTTCCATTGTTCCGTCCATTTCCAAATTAAATTCAATGTCCAAAATTGGTTTCGTTCATTCAACATTGATGCATTATCTTCATTACTTCCTACTAAATAGTCGTAGCTGTGTTGTACTACGTAGCGTAATGAAAAATTCTCCAGCGCTGAACATTTTTCCTCTACGTTACGTGTAGCAAAACGATTACTGTGCAGCTGCTGTACTTGCTATGAGGTTTTTGGTTCATTAATTGCGCTGGTTCTAAAAGGAAATCAACTGTAGATTTGTTTTGTGTAGCCTGACGAGTTGTTTTAGCTAGTTGGAATGTTTGGTGATGAAACAAAAACCTATTCCATGAATAAGCATCTCACAGTTTAAACAACTCTAACCTTGAAGCAGAAAGTACAGTACAACATTGATGTGCTTATAAATTAATATCTCTGACATAAATATTTCATCATCATCATCATCGTCATCAGCCTATATTAGTCCACTGCTGGACATAGGACTTCCCCAATGAGCGCTATAGCGCCCTGCCTTCAGCTTGACGCATCCAGCATCTACTAGCCAGCAGTCTTTCGCAGGTCGTCATCCCACCTGGTCGGAGGGCGTCCTACACTACGTTTACCGACATAGGTATACATTTATTTTCTTCAAATTAAAAGTTGTTAGATCGGCAATTGCATTCTCTTGTAACACTTATTGTAAAATTTTAATACTATTGCTTTAAAATTCATTAGCGGAAAATATATACAAAGAAAATATCATTTTATTTTCACTATAGTGCGACTTCTATCTGGCACACTGACTGCTTTGGATTCAATAGCTGTAGAGCAAGATACTGTTTTGCAGTTCCTACAATATTAAATTACTGGATTTAATGGAAGCTCGTTCTAAATAAACCAAAGAAAATGAGGAGCGAGATCGAGCTTTCAAAAATAATATACTCCTGAATAGCGATGAACAACAAACAACATTTATTGCATTGAAAATATGATGGTTATATCAATGATGTTATATATACGTAGATACGTTGTATCGAGGTCTGCCTTACAAAACGAAAATCAGGTACGTATCCTAATTGAACTCAGTCCGTCCTGCTCCTGGCCGCGACGCGCACGTTCGTTGAACACGAGGTTACTTACGGGATATACTTAAATAAACCTCGAAAATGCCAAGTTGTGTGTTCCGAAAGTGCAATAACTACACAAGGACTATAAAAACCAGAAAGGGTGTATCTTTTCATACGTAAGTACTGTTTAATATGTTAAAATGTAAAAAGGAGAATTTTATTTTACTCAACAATCATTGCCGCGCGGCGTTGCGGCTTTGCCACCAACACGAACGAAACAAGCAATGCGTTAAGTTTATGAGTGACAGAGATAATGCCATGCGGCGTTGTATGTTCGAACGTCGACGCTAGGTATGTAGCTATAGTAAAATATCGCAATGTTTTTATTTCTTTACAATGAGTATGACGTCTCTATATGTAAAATCTCTTTGGGTTATATAAAATATGATAGAACTTCAGACGTATTGTTATCAGAGTTTACGATAAGAATAATATTATAATTTTCAGCAATGCGTGTTGAATGGCAATGCTAATTTGCAGACCAAAATTAAATTAATTAAATATTCTATTTTGACATTTTATTTATCAATAAATACATTTTGGGGGGTAATGGGCGTAACTAACATCTCTAACGCCCCAGACAACAGTGCACGTGGTGCCCCCTGCTAGACAACAAACAAGGCTATGGCGACCGAACATGGCGGTATATCCACACTCCTTTTCAAACCCTGATCAGATGGGGTTCCGTCGACCTTGGGAGTCAAATAAACCCCTGAAACGCACCTCCACCAACCCGCAATAGACAAGCGTGGTGGACAACCATTTGTCTAAACCCTTCCCCTTATGAACACTCAAATAAACTAATTATTTGTTTATTTTATTTAGTTGTAATTTTCTTTCATCTGATGCTCTGTTTTAATAAACAAAATTTTAGTTTAACGTCTTCATAATTGAAGTTTCACTAAAATTTTTGCAACAGGTCTCCAGAACTAGGTACTAGACTAAGTCTAATTGAACAAAAAAAAAAAGATTATAAGTTATTTCATTATTTCTAAGAGTTCCCGAACTCTTCAGCGTACCGTGTGGGTGAAACGCAGGCAGAAACTAGTTTTCAAATTGTACATTTAAGACAAGCTTCTGCCTGACTAAACGGGTTTCCGGGCTAGTTTTCAAAGGTGGCCATTTTGCATAACACCCCCGGTTATAGGGTATGTGCCTTCCTGTGAGCTGCCAATTGTTATGGCTGAATTGCATGTACACTGTCTCTGAAAAATCTTAGGTGTGAATATTTGTTTCGAAATTTTTATACTTCCCCATGTAGGGGTCACGGACGGTCAAATGCAGTGATCATTTGAAAGGATCGGCCATTAGAGGACCGGACGATAAAAAAAAATCTTTATTTTTCAAGAGAGAGAGTTGTTAATACATTCATTTAATGCTAAACTTAACCTTTAAATAGCTATCTTTATTCACCTTAATTCAGACATATTCTTTTTTTTTTTTTTTCATATTATGTACTTTTCTAACTTTGGCTGTAACATGTACTTTGTGAAGCTGAAATAAATAAATTGAATTCAATTGAATAAACAGTGGTATTCTGATCATAATGAGCTTAATAGTCCATTGCTGGACATAGGCCTCCCCTGTCTTCAGCTTGCCGCATCCAGCATCTGCCTGCAGTCTTTCGCAGATCGTCATCCCACCTGGTCGGAGGTCCTACACTACGTTTGCCGAGTCGCGGTCTCGACTCAACAACACGTTTACCCAAGTGGATATCTGTTCTTTGAGAAATATGGCCCGCCTACTGCCACTTAACTAATTCAGGTGAAAATTAAAGGCAATTACAGAAAACCATCACTCCCAGAAAAATACAATAATAGTGAGCGAAACGTCCATCCCGAAACAACCAAGAGTACTTTTCCAACGAAAATAAACACAATTTGTCGCAATTCTGTCGTCATTTATTCAGCAGTGCAGTTTGCATCCCCAATATAGGTAGGGCCGTAAAGTTTCGAGCATCACTACCGCTGAATAAGATATCCCCTAACGAGAGTGCATTTCGCGAGGGATAAGGAGTTATTTGACACTTTAACCGACTTCCACATAAGGAAAGTATCTAATGTTTTCTGTGTGAGTTTCCTTTGTTTCATTGAAAATTCTTTGAATGAAATAAAAAGGTGTTTTCTGAAGAAGAGAAATAAAGGGTGAAACGTTGGTGTTAATGTAATGAAAACAAGGTTAAACCTATTAAAGATTATCGGATTTCTATTTTTTACAAACTAGATATGTAGTTAAACCGCATAGAGTTATTATGAATACGTCAAAAAAAAAATGTTTTCATATTTCGACGCAGAAGGTTGACAGAAAGTACCTATTTTAAATGGTGAATAACATGACAACAAAAAGAGATAGGACCCATAATTTTAAGAGGATTTATAGACTAAATTGTGGAGTTTAATACAACATGCAAAAAAGTACACCTCAATAACCCAGTTTTAAAGTTACAGACCAAAATAAAATAAAAATCGTTTATTTTGCAAATTTCTAAAAAATATTGATTTTACTAGGCTTATGTACCGAAATTGTACTTTTTTATTATTTTCTTAGCTAGGTAGACTATCTAGCTTTCAAATGAGACTACTTTGAATAATATACACCGTTTACTCAAAAAGAAACGAATAAAAAACCAGATGAAGTAATTTTCATTTAAATAATAATTAAATCGGCTTTGTTTTTGAAATAAGTAACATATAATTTTTTGTTTTTTATCGATAAATATATGTCGTGTATCCGCACATCTCGTTTGATCAAGGTTCGACAATACACATTGTATACGTGGTCGTGGTCTAAACCACACGTATACGACACGCCCAACATTTTTTAAACGTGCACGCACATTTTTTTTTATCGTTGCTATTCAATTTCATACGCAAATTCAAATGGTTCATAGAAACTAAAATATTTAAAGGCAAAAGAAAGTCTGTCCCCATTTTCCTAAAAGCATAATCCAATTCAATAGTTTATGTAAAAAGGTTTCTCGTGGCACAACCACGAGTTTCTGTCGTGCTCGAAAGCTTCGAAGGAAACTTTCAGGGATTGTATGGTTTGTCATTTTTGGATGTGTCAAAACGAATCTAAACATCGTAATCATATTTTTTCTGACCCTCCTAGATGAAACTATCACCTGATATACCACATTTTAATAAATTAAAGGCATAGCTTGTATAAATTATTTGCTTTTTTCGTAACATTTCATGATTTAACAGGACTAAGACAACACTAACAAAATGGCGAACAGCACTTGAAGACAAAAAACTATAATTCATATTATAATGAATTATTATAATCATATACATTGATTATTATAATTGAACTTTATTTTTCTAATTTGGTTTACAATTTGTATTTTGTATATTCAAACTGTAAATTCATTCAAACATCCGTCAACGACGAATGTTATCTTTGTGAAGCAAAGAAACCTATGCTAATCGCTCATCTCTTCGCCACGACAATATTTTTATACGCATTTGAAGCAAACCTACCCAAGTTATCTGTAACTTTGAGACAAAACGATTGACCCTATGAAAAACCCTCGCTAAAAGCTAAGAGTAGGTACAAAATAATGAAGAGGAATAGAAAAATACTATCGAGTAATGTTTTCATAATGGTTTACCCATACACAACCTTTGCCTATTTTATTTATTCCGTTATTGTTTATTCATTTCCACCGTAGGTACACATGTTACACTTGATGTCGTTAAGTTCTATCTGCATAAAAATGATATAACAATTTTTGAATTTTTATTAGAATTTTTAGTTAGGGCGAAGACTGATTATATAATTATAGAAACGTGAACATACATTTAAGTAATAGTGTACGTAATAGCAAAAGGATTCGTTTGGGAAACTATGCCAAGTCTTCTCTTCATAAATACCGCAATGCTTGAAAACGAAAGTTTTCAACCAGTGTGCGTCCTACCCGTTATGACCTACGGAGCTGAGACATGGACAGGGACACTCATGATAGGGCTGGCCCACCAGTTCAAAGTCGCTCAGCGAGGTATAGAAATAGTGGGATGAAGACCTGCGAAAGACTGCAGGTAGATGCTAGATGTGTCAAGCTGAAGACAGGGCGCTATGGCGCTCATTAGGAGGCCTATGTTCAGCAGTGGACTAATATAGGCTGAGGATGATGATGATGTACATAATACCCACCTACTTAGCATTACTTTTAGTTCGTCTTACCTACTACCTTAAATTATTGACGTCAAAAGCATTTAAAATAATGGCACCTCGAAATACCACATGAAGAGACTGTAAGTGGCGGAGATGAACTCGAAAAGATGGCGGGGAAAAAGAGTAATGGCTGCCATTAGCACCTCAATATACCCAGTACGCTGCGACACTTGGATTAAACAACTTGACAATTTTTTAGACACACTTCGTATACAGTGTTTTCAGCTAGCACTTTGACTGCGATTTTTTTTCGACGACTGCGATCTTTTTTTTAACCTTTAAAATTCGTGCTGCCGCTCTACATAGCGGTTGTATTGCGCCGCACATGCGTTTTGTTCGAAAAATATTACGGCTGTGCTGAGTCACACAGATCTGTATTTTCTCAGCCGTTGCGCTAGTGTGGATTTACGCATATTAGTCACTTGTAGAAAACACATACCGTGTGATGTCCTCCTGTGTTGCTGTCTTCGCTCACCACGCCACATCGGGCGTCATTTGGTTACATACCAATAATAATAACTTATCGAATGCATTTTACACTAAAAATGCTTTGAGCATTCAAGGTTGAATGCTCAAAGTAAAAATGGGTAATGCGGCGTTTCCACAAAAACCTTTTTACTGTAGAACTCATTAGAGATGATCCTATATGGAGAGGAGAATTTACATCAAACTATGCGTGGTTTGTGCCTGTGGTCTATCTGAGCCATTTTTTATATATAGTAGACCTTTCTTCGACTACAATACCACCCGATGCAAAGTGAAGATGTGGCCGAAGATATACGACGAAGATCTAGAAGATACCTTTTCATTCTTGTCTTTAAGAGACCCAGGTTGAAATTGACAGGATAAACAGCAGCTGGAAGCGTATTCCAAACCCCAACCGTACGAATGGTGGAGGTAGTTTCAATTCAACAGGACCACGCTAAAGCGCCTTTTTGAATCTGGTTGAATTATTTTTGATGTAGACATGCTGAGCCGTTGTCGTCAGTCTTATATACTACATATTTGTGTGGTTCTTATCACTACATAGTATTAAACAAAGTCACCTCCCGCTGTCTGTCTGTCCCCTTGTATGCTTAGATCTTTCAAACTACGCAACGAATTTACGAGTAGATGCGGTTTTTAATATATACACTCAACAGGAAAGTTTATAAACCATTTGACACATAGATTTCCACGCGGGTGAAGCCGCGGGGTGTAGTTACTACACATATATTATTACTATTCAGCTTAAACTAGAGAAATCTTTCGAAAATTTAGCAACAAGCTTGAACCGACTACCTACTCGACAAAGAAAGAAAACATAATGACATGAATTCAGCATTAGAATAAAGAATCTCATATTCCGTTCGATATTCAAATTGACGAATGAAGAGCGACCGATTTTCCATGTAGATTTTCGGTTGCATTCGTAAAAATGTTTGTGGAAATATCTTGATTTGAACCGCTTAAATCATTTATTAGATGTAAATTCTGTAATTTTATGATTTGACTTTGACTGACTCTTTTATGATAGATAGGATACGGAATAGTCAAACCAAACGATGAATTATTCCGAGCCAAAACAAGTGACTGGACCCACCAATCACTTGTTTTGGCTAGATGATATTAATATTTTTTCGAGTATTAATGAGAATCTGCAATTCGTGTATGTGGTTATATATCTAAAAATTATGTTATTTGCAAAATAAAAACCAACTTCGAATTCATTTACATTTACTTTAGTAAATAATAAATCCATTGGAAATATATGAGTAAATTTATATCGGCGAAAACACAAAATTAAACCGTCAAATGTAAGTCGGACTCTCGCACCAAGGGTTCCGTATTAATATAACACCTTGCTTCTAGCCAAATTTCATGATTCTCAGTCAACGGGAAGTAGGTACCTATCTTTTTTTCAAAGTTGATATAAAAAGAAATGATTAATTGTTTTTAAACTTAATATAAGCACACATAATTACAAGTACTATATTATCGCGTTTATTTACCTATTATTCCCGACTTTTCAACAAGTTTACACACCGTCGTGGTCACGGGATGAAGAAATGATTAAAAAAATTACATATAACATCCATAACTTGACAGAAGAAGAACTTATTCCTACATAAATGCTATTTAGTGGGAGCTTAAAGCATTTAGCAAAAGGCTCATGATACCTGCTGAAAATTTGCTTAACGAAGTACACAAAAGCATTAGCTAACTCGCAACTTTTAATTGTTCCGCATTTTAGGCTAACAGGAAAGTTTGAGCGTCCATTTTGGTTATCAATACAAAATGTTATTTTCGGGGCAGACGGGCTACTTGCGGTGTCGACGCGACCGCCTCATTTATTTAACTAAATAATGTTGGATTTAACATAGCACAGACTAAAAAAATTTACAAATATATAAAGGCATAATACTTTGCTTAATACTTACCTTATTGAATACTCATCAAACTCACCGCCATAGTTTTGTTAAAAGTGATTCTATATCCTCTTTTTCTTGCTAAGTGTTTTTTTGTTTTTGGCCGCGACATATAAAAACATGATCCGTCATGTATTAGTATATTTCCGCTTGCATTTCAATGTCTTTGATGTTATAAATAAATAAATAAATAATGCTGGACTATTCACACAGCATTATCTAGCCCCATGGTAAGTAGAGCTTGTGTTATGGGTACTAGATAACTGATATACATACAATACATTACATCATAGATAGATATTTTTTATTATACATAGAAAACGACCAGAACACCCGAAACAAATATCTGCAGATCGTACACACATTTGTTCCGAGGCGGGAATCGAACCCACAACCTCCTGCGTCGCAGGCGGACCATCGCCCACCGCGCCACATCGGTCGTCAAAGTTGGTCTTTAGTATAAATAGGCAGATAGAGTTGAACTAGATCTAAACTTTTTTTGATCGGTAACTTCGTTTGACCACAAACTGACCTGATGGAAACTGATGTTGTGGCCGACGGTTTATGCCGAAGGTCTACGACACCTATTCACTCTTGAAGAGATCCAGATAGTAACAGGCCGGAAAAACAGTAGAAGTTTTATTCCATATTATGCTCACGGCTTCACTGTATTTGCGCATAAAATCACATTCAGGCGAAACTTCGAATAGAAGTGGAATGTGCAGAATACTAAAAGATATTTTTAGGATTTTTTAGCTAATTTTAACAATCGTGATAATATCCTCGTTTTTTAACTTAAAACACACCACATCTCACTAATATAATAATAAGAAAGTATTGATGTATCTTTGTTACTTATCTACACAGAAACTGATGAACTACGGAACGGACTGAAATGATGTCATAATACTTAAATTTCTTTTTATCCATAAAATCAGTTTCCATGAGATCGAAAATACCTTTAAATGTTTCCATAGAAGTAACGTGTGCAAAACCGTGGAAAACTAGTCACTAGGTCGAAAATTGTCAAAGCCACGCGCAAAATTAAATAATTACTTAAATCGGTGGTCAAAAGTTTAGATTGAATAACTTGAAAATACAACATGCAATTGAAATCCTACGATCCGTTTTCAATCATAGAAAACCTACTAAAGTTTCAAATAACCGACGGTGCCGACCAACTCATTCAACTAACGCATTCAATACTATGATGGGTAAAAGTTTGTTCTCGTGGATGAAGTGCATTGCAATATTGATGTGTGAAAAATTGAATGGATGGAGGATCTTTTTTGTGGTGGCTCTTGTGATAATAATATTTTTTATCTAAGTTTTATGTCACACTAGCTGCGCCCCGCGGTTTCACCCGCGTGGTGATAGATATTTTAAATAATATACTATATATCTTTATGAATTGTAGCCTATGTGTTATTCTGATATGTAAGCTATATTATTGTAAAGTTTCATTAAAATCCATTCAGTACTTTTTACGTGAAAGAGTAACAAACATCCATTCATCCATCCATCCATCCATACTTACACACCTTGACGTTTATAATATTAGTAGGATTAGTTTCTGCACGCTCTCGTTGTTTATATGGAAACGTTTTAATAACATTTTTATCACATGGAAACTTTACATTTATGGAATCAAAAGTAAGCTATGTTTTTATCATACAAGTGTCACCTTTCTGTATGATAAAAACATCCAACCGAGCTGCTTTATTCGTTAATTTATACAAAACTTAATTAATTTCTAATCCAACAGCGTGCAGTGGTTTAAACAAACTACACGTTTAATGAAAGGATTTAAAGGTAACCAGGATAAGCCTTTCATTTCAAGTACTGATAGTTATACACGAGCGACTAAAGTGGCGCAGTATCGACGATTAATTGCTACAACTTTATTGGAACAAATGTAAACTACAGGTTTCTATTTAATTGAAAATTGAATGACTTTGAAAACATAAAAAATACCGATAGGATATTAATGGAACAATGCAACTTTTATTTTTTGCAAGTATTTAGCCGAAAACTAACGTATTCCAGTCTTTGTAGGTGCTTAAATTTAAGAAGCCTTTAGATACGGTGGTGGTAGCTCACACTGCTACAACACTCGATAATCATATGAACCCAAACATCAAAAACATAGTTTTTCTTAAAAAAATAATCATTTCTTTTCATTCGATCTCGCAAAGAGAATCCGGGCAAATCCCTCCCTTTAACACTCTGTGTGGCTTTAAGCTCGTTAATAAAGCTAAAAGTAAGGCATCATGTTTCTGTGCCGTGTGTCTTCACATCACACATTGGTGAAAGGCTTTCCTCTGGAAACACTGTGGTTACTGTATACAAAGGTAATGTATGCATATGCATAATACAAAATTTCCGTTACCTGTTGCCTATCAATCTTCAATCTATCGTCCGTTCGCAAGCCGCGACGGACGAACCGTGAATTAAATTTATTAAACTCGAATCGGGTCAGGTAAGTAATGGATAATACGTGATTTACCTAAATTGGTTTTTGAATCGGGTTAAGATTTATGTGAATATTCATAAGGCTATGATTCTAGCGAAATATGGAACATTGGATACTTCCAATTATCGTTGCTGAATAAATTACAAGGTTTATTTAAGGCTCGCAGAACGCCGAGCAGCTTTCTAGCAAGAATCGTTTAGGAGTCATGTTTTTATTTATTTAAGGTAGTCAATTATTCTATTTCTGACAAACGATTACAACAATTAGGTTAATCCTTGTCAAATAAACATTAAATGCTCTTCTTTGCAAAACAAAAGAGTTTAACGAAAGAGTTAGTAAAAGAGTTATGAACTTTATGCGGTTCAAAATGGTTCCAAAAAAGTTCATACTACTGGCTTATGACAAATAGGAGATAAAGCGGAAAGGATACATTTAGTGTGAATTTCCATGTAAAATTTCAAAAATTTCAAGGTCCCTTTAGAACGAATCTAATCGCTATTTGAACTGTCGGGATTTAGCGACAGTTAAAAGTACATTTTAATCGTTGTTATTCAAAATTCGCCTAAAGAAGAAAGAAAAAAAGAGTAAAGATGGCGACGATTTAGATGTCGAATAAAAAATCTAGATAGTAAAATAACAAAGATCAGGTACTTACAACGTCGATGAGCTGACTCAGCCTAAGCCCCATTTTGACGGTGAGTCGATCGGAGTTGTTGCCCACGGGCCGGATAAGTCGATTGTAATTCGAGAGGAGATCGTCGTATAGCCGCTTTGCCTCTGGGTTTGCGACGCTCAGGCGACCCCACACGCACAACACTCCGACCACCAGCGCCAACACCATCTTAGGCTAACACCTCCCCTGTAAACAAACAAAACAGATTAGGCCTGATGGGTCTGACACGGAATTTAAATGGGGATGATCGAGCTGCTAGGACAGGAAAGGCATTTTAAATACCGCTAACAATTGTGGAGAAAGATCTTAAAGGCCTTTGTGGTCGACGGACCGAAACGGCAACGTCCCGTAACATCTGGCGATTGTGGGGTGACGTGGCGCAGTGACAAAAGGTGGATCTTAGCCTCCAATACTCTGGTGTTGTCACTGTCACTGCGCTATTCCAGTAAAACAAAAAAGAAGTTGAAGTAGTAAGTTAATGTCTTTATCTTTTCAACTATAAGACGTTTACTTTTGGACTTACTCGCGCTGCGAGCATCCAGCGGTTTCAAATTGAAGTGAACAGTAAAATAATTTAATGTATAAAATATGACTTGTCTAACTGCTTATTTTGTAAGCCAAAAGAATAAATGATTTTTGACTTTTAACTCTAATATCATATTTTCTTCATCGGCGTCCACTGCTGAACATGCGCCCTCGGGGTTTCGCATAACCCATTGATGTTTTCACAAAAATAACAAATTAAAGTATCAATGAACGTTAACCCCAGAAGTACCGGAATGGTTATGAGTCAGCCTTTGTTGTACTTGTACATTTCGAAATGCAACAAGAATAAAACGGTCACACTCGCACAATCGCTTTCAATTTTTCAAAGGATATCGCAGACATCATCATGATAATGATGATGATGATGATCGCAGACATATTTTGTTTCACGATTGGTACAAAACGAGAAAAAAACTTTAAACCACCCACTGAAGGTCACTCGACATAATGGAGCCAGGTTGACCCTCTAAGCTCCAGATTACGGACGAACTCGGACTTAATTACCGGATAAAACCGGATAAGCCACAATAAAACGCACCCTTATAAATCAATCCCGCGAGATAAAACTAAAGAGAGTGGATAGCGAACTTAATATATTACACAGTGTTGTGGTAAACACTAAACAGGTCTATAAATAGGAGTACAGTAGACTCTGTGAGACAATCAAGGATTAATTTAATCTATATATACCGCGACAATTGCCTAATGTTAATGCGATCGCCTTGGGTCCGACGAGTATACAATGCTTTTGGGCCTAATATATTTAAACAATAGCACAAACAGACATGGCTAATATTACTTCCCTACTATACGATAAATGATATAAAAAGCATAACACAAAAGCCATACTCTACCTACAGTGTTTCTTGAGGATAACATATTATTAGGCTGACAATATTTTTCATGGGAAACACAAAAATATGTTTTTATTATATTTCCGGAACCGTGACGTCAAAGCCATTCATTTTACTTCCCTCAGATAATATTGCACGGAAACGTCTTAACGACTACACTTTACCATTAAAGGGAGTCCAGATAGCTATCATTCAACAATAAAATAAAAATAAATAAAATAAATAATGCTGAACAATTCACACAGCATTATCTAGCCCCATGGTAAGCAGAGCTTGTGTTATGGGTACTAGATAACTGATTATATGCACATAATACAATATATTACATAGATAGATATTTTTTATTATACATAGAAAACGACCAGAACACCCGGAACAAATATCTGCAGATCGTACACACAATTGTTCCGAGGCGGGAATCGAACCCGCAACCTCCTGCGTTGCAGGAGGTTGCGATTCGATTTCGATTTCCGCGCCACATCGTCAAACAACAATATATGATAATAATTTGCATATATCTTTCACAAAAGTTCATAATGTTTTTTGCATGACTGATTAGAGATAGAAAAGTCGAGAAAACTATTTTTGTCGATAAATAAGTGAAAGACTAGCATAATTATTATAATTTTTAAGCCCATAAAACGCAGGCTTTATTTACGGCTCAGCTTCCAAGCTAAATTGAAACGCTCAGCAGAGAGATTTGAACTTAAATAGCATAGCAGTGAGTTTATTTTAAAAATGCTGAATTAAAGCGACTTGTTTTTACGACAAATGAAAAACCGAATTCTATTTGGTGGTTTCAAGGATAGGAAAAAATAAAGAAATCATTCCGTTTCCATCAAAAAGTTTTATGATGACTTTCTGCAATAATGTTGTTTATATTAGCTTTTTGATATACTTTGAAATGCTTAAAATTCGTTTTTGAGTTTAAGTGGCACTTGAAAGGTTTTTATTGCAGACGTTAACTTGAAATTCTATTGATATGAATACGAAAAGTTCCTTTAATTTATATGGAACAGTTTGTAAATAACTGTTTTTCTTAAAGGACCTGATAACAAGTGATTGTAAAAAAAGAATCTACATCACTTTAACAGCAATAGATGGCATAACGGATAGGAAATCCCTATTCTTCAAAGGAGGAATAACGAAATGAAATGAAATGAAATGAACGTTTATTTCTTTAGGCTTACAAATAAGCACTTAGACAGCTGAGTAATATGTCAAATATAAAAGATAACTTAAGCTTAGAATATCTTTAGTAATTGCATTAATAAGTACATATATGTAGTTCTCATATCCCACAGACAACTGTGGGTGACCGTGTGTAGTTTTAGCTTACCTATTTGATTGTATATTTAAGTGGAATTTCTTTTTGTCGCTACCATACCTATTCAATTTTATGTACTTTTTAACGGAAATTATTTAATTTTTATTAAAGCTGTGCACAACACTTAATTTAAATGTTGTGCAAGCCTGTTATTAGCACACGTTCACATATATAATATTTACACCTAGTTTCCATAAAAAAATATTATGTGTTTTGTTGGGATTGCCCTAGTTCATTCATTTATTTATTTCACAAACAATTTAAATTGTGTCGGAAATTTTACATAGGCAGTATATCAGTAGGTAGTTTAAATTAGTTTCTCAAATAATAATAATAGGTACTTATTGGTCTTTACTTTCTGTAAAAAATACTGAATGAATTGAAACATAAGAACAGATAACTTAAAATATTTTACTAGCATGGTCGCACGTATGTTCCTACTCTATATTCTAGAATCTACCCAATTCTATCTTCCCTATATCCAATTCTCGTGCGAGGAATTTTCCCAGCGCAATAAAATTTTTAGAACAAACACTTATCAATTTCACAATCTTAGCCGAAAACGTCCGATATTTCATTGTAAAAGCTCTCAGTACAGAATGACATTAATTTATAGCCAGTAAATTGAATTTCGTTCGAGCAATGGACCATGTAAACGGTAATTCATTTTCTTTTTTCCTTCATTTTTATCTATCGTTATTGAGTGTTTTTGATTTCGTGTCGGTTTTTTACTAGAATTGTGTTATCGGGCATGTTCGAAATATTTTACATGAAGCCTAAATTGACGATGACAAAGAGTATTGTGCACGCTCACTCTATCAAATTTTATTGTATGTATTGTATCTACTTATTTTTTAGTTATGTGTACACATGGAAATATTATCTGTGGATTGGATTAGTCATTATTTTAAAAGCAGAAAATATTGGCATAGAATGTTAAATGTGGAATGAATGAAACTCATACTCTTATACTTCATTTCTACACTTCCACTAAACTCGTATATTTAGATTATTATTTGCAAAAGTTTGCAGTTAGCTCAATTGTTTCAGTTATAATAATAACGTAAAAAAATAAGTAATAATACTTGTTCTAATTTGTTTCTTTCATTTGATTGTAATTTTCTTTATTAATAAAAATTATACTCGTTTTTGGCTCTCCTATTTTACATCCCGCTTGTGTATAAGTTGACACAACATGCATTTCTCTATCTTTGTTATTTCTCGGTCCTTTTGATAGCATAGAAATTTCTCCTCAAACTTTCTGCTAAGTTAATCTTATCAAGCATGAGCGAGCAGGTAGAGGTATAAAGTAAATCCAAATGTTCATCACAAAGTCTCCCGTGTCTTCGACCCGACTACAGAAAGCGTTCCGATTAAAAATTCAAAAGCTTGCGATCCCAATGGCTACTGGATATCTCTGAATGGCCGTACCATTTGTGAAATTCATTGCCTCGAAGAGAACTGAGATTGCAATCTCTAACAGTAAACTCGTATTTTGGCCGTGGTCATATTTGCACTGGGTGCGCTGTTGCCGTTTTTGCGAATCAGGGTCTTTTTAATGCACGCAATATTTGATATGTTGATGACTATACCTACCGCAAAGCAAAAACCTGCGAAAATTAAAAAAAAACGGAGTTAGCCCCTTCTCCCATTACAATACTTGTAGGATACGATACTCGAGTAGAATACTAGTAGGATACTTGTTCGCTACCCGACGCATATTATGCTAGTGAAAAATGACTAAATTCATCATTTGTGCAAACTGGTTTTTGTGGACGGACGTTATGTCGAGCGATTCCAGTGACGAAGAAGCACTTGCAGTTTTCTGTTTTATAGAAACAGAAGACGTCAACGCAAGAGTAGAAAATACTGGATTCATCCATATATTGAAAGAAACATAAATAGAACTACAACATGATGATACATTGTTAAAGCCTGCTATAAGACATCAACGAAATACTATATTTAGAGAATGTGTTGGTGCGGAAGAAAGGATTCTGATAACCCTAAGGTAAATAATACTGCATTGTTACATACGTATGTAATCAAATTTTTATAAAATTTTAGTATGTACTTTATAATTATTACTTTTTCTTCATTTTCCTGTGATAAAGCAAGAGACGCGCAAGAGACGCGACGCACAAGCGACCAACACGGCGAGTCGCGCGATACTAGTTGTGGACGCGTAGGATACCAGTAGCGTAGTGTGCGAGCCTGCATTCCAATGTATGTGAGATACTCCGCGGCGATCAGTCTCCGAGACTCGCAAGATACTAGAGTCGCGTATCGTAATGGGAGAAGGGTTAATTAACATTAACAGGCGGTCGCTGGAAATATGGTAACACAAACGTCAACAGTTTGATATCTTTTGTAATAAGATAATTTGTTCCAATCAATAACCAACTGTACCTGTCGAGCCTGTACTGATTAGAGAACTATAACTGATTTATTTTAATATTGAATTTATTATTATTATGTACATTAAGTACCTGTATTCCAAATTAGTGAAGACCGCATGGAAGGCCCAGGCTTTGATGGAAATACGAACTAGAGGCCTAAATCACTTTATTATATATTATTTGTGTCGTTTACCCCCATGATAAACTTCTTTGTTTGTGTATTATATGCCTGTATTTTGTACCTGTGTCTAAATAAATGTTTTTTCTATTCTATTCTAAAAATTAAGTGTGGTCACAACGGTCTGATAATAGAGAGAGAAGAATGGAAAGTGGAAAGAGAGGCCTGCTATGAGACAATACGGTATCTTATTATTATTATGATGTAACTGTGACTGCTATTGGCGAGTATAATTATTTGTAACTAAAAGTACCTATTTATTTATCATCAACGTTGTCCCCATGTTCATTGTGTTAACGGCTATTTTAATCGCAAACAAAATTCAGTTCATCATTTTCAATTATGAAAGTCCAGTGACAAATAACAGAGCACAATTTGGCAATATTACGATAATAAATTAAGCTGTTTCATTACCATTGGTGGCGTAATCGTACTAACATATTGGATTATCACAATTTCTAGGTATAATGTGTATGTGTGAATAGTATGGCTATGTAATCGATTTTTAACGCATCGACAGAGCTTCGATTTGATTCTATTTTAATATATTTTTGCTGCTATGGAAGACTCTGAGGAGGCCTATGCTGAAAGGCAATCTAGATACTCAAAAAATCACAATCTAGATACTCGCACAGAATAACTAAATGCTTTACACCGATTTCTAATAAAATAAATACATAAAATAAACAGAGCTTTATTGTTCCAAAAACATATATATTATACAATATGAATTAAGGCTTAAGTAAGTACACTATTTGTTTATATAAAAAAAACTTTCCTTAATTACTTATATAATAAAATAGAGTATATTTATGGTTGCTAAATAAAGTATTTTTGAATTTTAAACAATTCAAGTTTAAGTCATTTTTAACCATGATTATTTAATTGCTTAGAGTCAGGAATTAGGCCGTTTTACATCCCCGTGCCTCGGGAAGTAGGTACGTTTGTCCTACGCCCGACGTCCGGTCGTGTCGGTCTGCCGTACCATCGGATTATAAGAGTAGAAAAATAGAGAGAGCACCTGTGTTTGCACATACACTTGCGCACGATAATACTTTGTCATGGGGCCAAATTTTGCTAACATATCACTTTACTATAAAATCGTCGAAGAATCGTTTATAGATGAAATAGACTCTAGGTAGTGCCTGTGGTGCTGTTTGCAAGGATAGATTGGTTCCAACCTTGACACTTTCAGCAGCCGTTCTTTCAACTGTAGTTTCTTTCATCAAAGATATAATACCAAAATATGTCATTTTGAGACGATACCATTGTTATGGTGAAACGATTAATGTAGTAGAATAAGGTCCCTGCTCACATGGCTAGTTTTTGCTTAGACTGGACGCCGTTGTAAATTCCACTCTACCCCCCTACCTACATGACGAATCAACTAGTCGAATTTCTGAAGTGCGACAATACAAACCGATCCTAAAATCTATTCAAATCTCAGCGCAATAAAATACAATTTCAAAAGGATCGAACATCTTACGCTCCAGGCAATGCAACCGACTTACAAAATTCCATTTCCTTTAACCAAATTAGACTTCTACATTCAACTTGTCGACATAAATAAGTTCTGTCGCGACATCGTGAATATCCTTTGCATTCACGACGCTTGCCGGAAGTAAGTCAACGACATCATCTGCAGACTTCCGGTGTGGACGAGGATCGCGTCATTTGATTTCCGGCCGATCGGTCTTGGAGGGCTTTGTGAGAAGTCTAGGTAACTTGTTTGAGAAAACGGTGGCAATCACGATCTATTTATTATGTACCTGGATTTCTAGACTTGACTGACAATAAGCGGGCTTTGTAAAATTCTAGGTCGGCCAACAAGTACTTTAGAAAACCTTCAATTAGGAACTGATTTTGCTCTCGCAAAAAATGAAGCAGGTAACTGAATTTCAATAATCCAACACGCCTGAATGCGTAATTATAGGTGGAAATCAATCTTCAGTCTTCAGTATAAGAGTCTTATCACACTGGCAATTTGTCAGCAATTTCAAAGCGATGCGATTGCGCAGCGAGCACGGCTACGACGCAATGAGCACGCCACGACAACGCAGTGATTACGCCGCGACGACGACGCCGCCGCGATTATAGTGCCTTTGACGCCAGTGTTCTAAATCGTTGCGTCGTCGCAGCATGATTGTTATGTCATCGTGGCGTGATCGCTGCGCAATCGCATCACTTTGAAATCGCTGGCAAATCTCCAGTGTGATAAGGCTGTTACGGTCTAGCGACAGGGAATGGAAGCAAACTGCTTTAAATAGAATAGCACTGTTTAAGGCTTGAGGTAAGGTGTGGCTCCTGGCATATAAGGGCATAGGAATGCACGCAGTTAATTAAATGCTGAAATTTTAAACAGAGGTAAGTCAAATTTAATATGTTATTCGCTGGAATGTTGGCACAAAAGCGTAAGAGTAGATATTATAGAATTTCAGAAAATTAATACCTACATAATATCCATGAGCATTAAGATTGGTCGTGTTCTAAAAATATAGGAACAATGAAAAAATGACATCCATCTATCTCCCTCTATAAGGTCACAGAGAATTTATGATAAAAATATCACGTCGATACAAAGAGACGATACTCCAAAGTCTGGTTGGTATACTGTATAGAACAAATTTCAAAGAAATTGGAAATATTCGAGATTCCTCCACGCTGGCTACCTTCTTAAATATTTTATTTACCTACTTTTGCGAAAAGAAAGACGAACCAAATTTTTCGAATATCAGAGAAAAACCTTAGTGGGTTACGTGCTGAGAACATGCTGCCACTTACATTTAGGTATACAGATGACTTTGATATAGACAACTTTGTATAATTATGTGATATATAGATTACGTTCTACGTCTGAATTTAGAATTTAGTTTGTTTTGAATAAAATACCAAAGGATTTTTTTCACATAGATACTTTCTGATTATCCATCTACAACATTTATTTTTGGAAAAGTGAGACAATATGCGTATCATTCATTTAATTTTTATCATGAGAAGATCTTCGTTTGACCTCAATCTCATAAGATGGTAAGTGACATCAACTGTCAGCGACATTGTGCATTTATTTTGATAGTAGCGCTACTTTGCAAATAAGCATATCCAATTTCCATGGTATTCAATGAAAGAAAAAGGTCGTGTCAAATGTCTCGGGTCGAGCGCACCATTTAACCCTAAGCCGGTGAAATATTCCAGCTTGTGGGGTATTTTAGACCTTTTATATCTGTTCTGACCCCTGAACTTAGGATCCTAGGACCTTGATAATAAAGTATCACTAATAATGGTCTTAGGTTTGATCCTCTGAGATTGTTCTTTAAATGTACCTTTATTTCATTCATTTCGTTAAATCCTGAATAAATAAATGACGCTGGACAATTGTCATTTGACGATGCTGGTCATCTAATCCCAAAGAAAGCAGAGCTTGCGTTATGGGTACTAGATTAGTGAAAGTCGTAATAATAAAACTGCTCGTGCCAATGAATACCGGGACGACAAAGTCTGCCCCGCGCATAGTAGGTACCGCTAACGAGTGCGTGAAATCGGAACAGAACTTGTAGAAAGTTTAGTCGTCTCGCATTGCCTTTAATTATTTAACGAATGAAGACATACGTTTAATATTCATTTATTCTCAAAAAGATAATTTATATAAAGTCACTTACATGAGAACAGGGTTCTTAGGTTAAGTATATATACATAGTTTGTGGTCATTCAATAGCTGGCTCATTTAATGTGTTCACTCAATAAGAAGTGACTTATCACATAGCTATCTTATTTGTGACTGGGTCACTATAATCCGTTTAATGTTAACCCATTCACTGCTTAGCCAGCGCGGCGTTACCAGAAGAGGTAGGCCGCCGCAGCTACTCCGCGAACAACAAGAATGGACAAACAAATCTACGTAAGAGCAATGTAATATTAAAACAGGGACAAAAAGGTTGCCTGGAAGATGTCGCTTTTAAGCGATAAGGCCACCCATTGTACTTGTCGCATGTAATGTCCTTTGTAATGATGTACATAATTATGGTATACAATAAAGCATTTTTGTATATTGTCATCACGTATTGTAAAACTGTTCAAATCCTGCTCACTATATTGACATACCTATGTACTAGCAAACTTTTCAGCAACCACCACATACCATAATCACCCAGGTATGAAAAGCTCCACAGAAACAAAGTTACCGAAACGTTATTTTAATAAATGAAATTCAATAACCAAATTCTTTTAAATTTAAAATTGTGCTCAATACGTTAGCTGGCTTTCCCGCGTCTCATTTGCATAGTGGATCCTTTAAATGCACATTTAGGCGTGTTCAATGTTTGAAATTTGATTATATCCTGCTTGCTTTATAGCCTATTCTGAAAAACTCCAAGAGTAAAACAATTTTTTGTTTTGTTTATGTGTGATTTCAAATTCTTCAGTCAAATTGTCACACGGAACAGTGCCCAAAATCTGAAAGGTTTTTTCCGTGTCTTCCGTTTTATACATTTTAGCTCCGTTCAAAAAATCCTACAGGTACGAACGAAACCATCCACAGCTAATAACTCCGACGTTGAATACGTCTAGCACACGTTGTTGTGATTGATAGGCTCTAACCAAAGCAAAAAATAGTCTCTACGCTGCAAGAAATAGAGCTGAAAATGTCAAGGTAAAAGCTCACGGTCTGTGGTCAAGCAATTGAAAACGAACTGGCTGGCTACAAAATAGTTTTTCCATCAATTTTAAAAATAGAATACGGATTCCGCTTCAGGTATTTGTTTTTAAAATTGACGTTTAGAAAGTTTTCACTCTAAAGTTTGTCGGAAAAAAGGTTTTTGTTTTATAAATGGAACGTTCTTAATAAGCTTTAATATTTATTCTTTTTTTTCTTACTTTGAAAGAGACACTACGAGTATTTCTTTTTTTTGACTCATTTACTGGACAATAAACTACGTTGATTTATGAAACCATGTTCAAAAAGCTCATGCTTTCTTCCCTTTCCCACAAAGCGATATACAATCTTAAACGAAATCTCCTCAAAAACCACGGATAACAGCAGACAAAAACAAAGGTTTTCGCTTTTATTCTCAAAGATATTATCTGCAAAATTAAGTTCTTGCTTTTGACTCGAAAGGTTTTGATATAGGACAGTACCCAAGGTGCATGCTAGTGACACATCTAAAGGTTTACCTTTACGCGACCTTTTTAGTAAATACGTTATGTAAATACGAGGTTTTCTTTCGTGAATACCTGCTTTGTTTACTTACCTATATATATATACTTGGGTGTTTGTCTTTTGGAAAATGTACTTAGCATTTTCCAATAGACAAACAATTTGTTTCAACGTTTAGAAAAAAAATCCTTCAGATTCATTTATCGCATTTATAATTAAAAAATAATTACAAATAAACACGCATCCATAACTACAAGAACTCATTTAAAACTCCCATGTTCGTCACACCACACGTCTATAATTCAATCGGAATGCCTGACAGCCTCTTTGTTAATTCAACACATCACCTTACGTCTCGCCCGAAACTTTTTCAATTAAGACCCTAGGGTCGATAGCATTAAAATTCCGACATAATTTCCCAAAGGTAGGGTGATTACGAGAATTCCTCGTCGAACTCGATTAGAAGTCACGTTAATTATTTCTAGCGCTGTGTAAACTTTAGTAGAGGCAGCTGGCTTGCTCCGACTTTCAAATTAGCTTAAAGTGAAGGAATGGATTTATTTTCTTAAAAAGGTTTTTTAATGTTGATTTCTTGAAAAACTACGGATACTGGCCTGTCATTTACAACTTTCGTATATAAATAAATAATCGTATATAATAATGCTGGACAATCCACACAGTATCGTCTAGCCCCGAGCTCAGCAGAGCTTGTGTTATGTACTAGCTGGTTTTATGTTATGTTTAAACTAAAATAAAGAAATAATAATAAACATTCTGACATCGTACATTTTTATTCACAACTCACCTTCACCTCCAGCTAAATAAGTAAAGTTAGTAATATACATTGTGCAATTTTCAGTAAATTTAAAACCTCATTACAAAGTCTACTACCTCTATTTATGAAGTCTAATTAACACAGTCGTAACAAATCAGTGTAAATGAGCTCCGCCATTCATAAAGTCTGCAATAATTCCCTCGCATGGGGATTCGTTAGCAAAATGTGCATATTTTGTGTCGGAAGTTTCCGGTTGGGGTAAACTAGACGGCATTTAAAACTTTTAGAACTATCTGATTTTTACAATAATAATAACTAGATATGGATATTATCTATAATATAAAAATGAATCGCTGAATGTGTTGCTAAGCGCAAATCTCGAGGGCAGCTGAACCGATTTCGCAATTTTTTTTTATAGAATATTCCTGAAACAAATGACCACCCGGGCGAAGCTGGGATGGGCCGCTAGTTTATCATAAAAATCATGACGTTTGTAGACGGCATTTCTTAAAAACCATTTCAGTGTTCACTGTACGGTTCATCATCAATCCAAAATTTACTATAACCTATACCGGGATAAATATTTATATTCCAGGCTTGTTAAATCCATTGAATATTAGAATTCTAAAAATAAAGTCATTTAGAAGCCTTGGTCTTGTAAAAGAATAACAAAATGTTGAGCAGTAATAGCAAAATCGATTACAACTTATTCATAAACAATATCGATTATAACAAAAAATTCAATCAGTAACATTAGGATATGACTAACCGATCAACATTCGAGTACTGTCAGAAAAAGAAATACGTGGATAGAGTACAGTGTGTATGTATCATTACGAAAGAACTAGTTTTCGAGCGGGTCCTTGAGCGATTCTAGTTATGGTTAAATTTTTCGGTAGCTGCAAAAACGGCCAGTATTTTTTTCACACATCTCCCCCAGGGAAGAGTTAACCAGATTATGCACGAGATAAATTAATTCTTGATGTAATCACTGAAATTCAATATACTAAAGTTAGCCACCATGTCGAACAAGCCGTCATCATCTGTTGCGCCAAAATGAACCGCTTTTGCGTATCTCGACGCCTTGTAGCCTAGGTATCCCACTAAGCCCAAGATAAGTCCCCTGTAACAAACGAATAAGATATTAATCTAAGTATCTATGTAAATTTTGGAAAAAAACATTTAGGATATTTGGATGTTTGGTTGCTCTTCACGTTAAAACTACGAACGGGTCGGGTGATTTTTTTCATAAATGTAGTTTGACACCAGAAATAACATTATATAACTTAAATCCTGACCATCGAATTAGGAAACTCATTCTTTAAACTTGAACTTTTCTTTATTATTTCACGATGATTTCACGAGTACAATAGCACCGAGAGCTACCTTTGCTCAATCGTACAATATTTCGTCATAATCGCTAACCATAGACTAAATTAGCCGTCAGAAAAATAATAGAATTCCTATGTTTGCTTTCTATTGCAAGCGATACAAGAGACTGTGTTTAATAGAATGCGACAACTTGTCCAAGGTTGTCATAATCGTTAGTTTCATAGATACGACCACGATACGACTGAGACTGAGAAAGATTGTACTAGTAGAATACCAAAAGGTGTCAATGGTGGTGATTTAGACGCGATACCACTGCCATTGTGAGGCGATTGTGTTAGTGGAATTAGGCCCCTGGAAAAACACATGCAAACATTCGGCCAGGAGCTAGAATATCGATATATAGATATATAGCGATAAGATATCTGAGTTCCTAAAAATACGTTCAATAATATTTAAGTATTTACTTACGTGATCAACATTTTCTAATATATTTGTTTCTCCAATGAACCAGTTTTGAATAGTTTGGTGGCTTATACCCAGAAGTGGGTGAAGCGGTTGTAGATGATGCTTGATTTCTTTCAAAAATAAAGATTTTATTTTTATTTCAATAATCAGTGACGGCCGTGGCTGTTTCCAACTGTATGTTAAAGTAGAGAGCTGTGGCATCTATTTATGAGTGCTCATAATGGGCATTGAACCTCTTATTAGCAAAATATATTGAAAGGGTAGGTAGGTAAGTAAATATTTTCTTTTATGAATAGCTATAAGAACAACATAACGTTAGATAAGGTAACCTAGGTACGATAATAGCAATATTATGAATTCTATGTTGATTCGTTAGTAAACAAAACAAGGTCAGTTTATTATTCTTCATATAATGAGATGGATGACTGTTTTTTGAAAATCTATGTCGGTTACTAATAGCTTATGATCGGCTTCTTTTGAGAGAATTTTTAATAAAATAATTCTACGCGTATTAGGTTTCTGCTGGTAATTTAAAAACATACATACAGCTAAGGGTCTATGAACATTGGTAGTTTGCCAATGGATGAACAAAGACTTGACGTGGATGCGAAAACCTTAATTTTAATAAAATAAATTGTTAGTACCTACAGATATTCGGTGTCTTGCTTTGGGAAAACATTATCTTGAGCTACTAAGCATCAATAGATTTATTTCCGACCCTGGTGGGGGCACAGAGAGGGGCCTCGAGGCTTGGCCTCATTACCACGGCGCGGCGTCAACTCGAGAGTGACGACCCCCCGGTCCTTGGGTTAGTGGGAATCTCTTTTTTTCCCCTTCTCATTTAATTTTTTTGGCTGCATTTGTTTATTATGTTTTTTTTTTGCTTTCTAGCAACCAGCCTTTAGAACTTTTATAAGTCGGTGAAAAAGATTGTTTTTTTTAAGAACTTGAAAATTTATTGATTTATTGTACGAGTAGGTATTAAAGGAAAAACAACGACAAATAAACCAATTAATACTGAAGAAGAAGTTAATGAGAGACAGCTCAAGGTTGCCTGGAAAAGATCGCTTTCAACGATAAAGCCACCAATTGTGTCATACTAGATTAAATAAGTAACTGTCTATAAAAAATATTTTTAAGTTGCAATCAAGATATATTATCTATCTATGTAACTGAAAAATATTCTAAGGTAACGCACAACAAACTTACTGTTACGACATACGCCCTCTAAAAGCCTGGGTGAAGGGTTCTTACAAAGTGATATAAAGATAATGTAACAAGCAGACTCAGCGGAACACTAGTTTACAAATAATTTCACGGATCACTGGCCTTCCAGTTCACAGCCCCCTAGAATAACATTACCGATACAATAACAGAAACGGATAACTAATAGCAAGCGGAAGTTTAGGATCGCAACGATGCCAGCTATGCGGCTTCTGGCACATGCTATCGACGTCGTTAAGCCGACCGAATTTGTACTGATAATTTTATGTCCAAGTTATGGCTAACTGAACTTTGTTGTAGAAACGACATGTACATATTCGACAGATGCCAAACGAATTAGATTGATAAGAGAGGTATTTATTGCGTACCTTTTCTTTGATTTTTCCTTACGTTATTTCATAAGATTGACAGTACTTATTATTTCAAGTTTTGTAATTTTTCAATATTTAAATAGTATTCGTATATTTACGTAAACACAGGGGAAATTCATGTAATTGAGTTAAAAAAAAACTATGTTGTCTCTCATCGTTTTTAAACTCAATTTCAACAATTTAGAAAACAACAAATGATAAATGAAATCTTTCAAACAATAATTTCGTCAGTCGAATTTCTGCCATTGTGCCGTTAAATATTATTATAGCAATACATTTTATTGGCGACGAGTTTATTTTTTCTTATATTCGTTATATATTTTTACTTTTATATCACAAAACAAATTTGTTACCATAAAAATACGGGTTTAAGTCTGAATTATCCTGATCGGAATAATCGAAATTTAAATAATAAAATTGTATATCACGACTGGTTGGTACACAGCCAAAACCAAAAGCCGTATCGATAACCAATTCCGACTAAATTTCAAATAACGTACAATAGCAAGTAGGTATACAAGTAAAGGTAAGATGTTACTTCTCTTGTCTGGAATAGGTACGGATAGTTTCGATTAATTGTTACCAAATTATACCATGAGATGTTCCAAGCAATCGGGATTTAATGTAACCATAATTATAATTACTGTAACTTTGCAAAAGAGGGCGTTGAATCCTTATACAATGGTTTTAAATAATGAGCATTCACTTTAAACGACTGCATATATTTACCTATACTAGTATTTACCTATATATAAATACCTAGATAATCCAGACAAGAACGAAACACAAAATACACCTTCCTATTGTAGATTTTTTTATTTAATTTGTAAGGATCAAATGACAAGCAATAATAGAATTACTCAATAAACTTAAATATGACCTGACTTTAAACGTAACCTGTGCGTGCACACAAGAATTAATAAAATGAGAAGATTAAGGCACAAATACATAGACTAGACTTAGACATAAATTTAAACAATCTAACAATTTTCAAATTATGAATAGCCCGCGGCTTCGCACGCGTTTTGTATATACACATGTATATGGAAACGTTTAAAGGTTATTTCTATCCCATTGGAACAGTTTCATGTTATGATAAAAAAAGTATCCTATGATTGATTTCAGGCTTAAAGCTACATATATCTATGTTATAGTCCGATCCGTTCTTTAGTTTTGGCGGGAAGATGTAACAAACATCCATCTAAACTTTCGCATCACACTAGTATTAGTGAATACTATAAATGTGAAAGTATGGATGGATGGATGGATGTATGGATGGATATTTGTTATCTCTTCGCACCAAAGCTACTGAACGGATCGGGCTAAAATTTTGTATACAGGTAGTTCCAGGCTTAGAACAAAACATAGGCAACTCATAAAACTACGTCCCATATATACATAAGTTCCCATCGAATATAAATTACCTTTAGAAGTTTGTATAGGAAAAACGCGTGCGAAGCTAAGGGCAGAAACTAAAATAAATATTATTGTGTCAAGGTTCATAAAAAATAGGAATATACTAACTTCCAGATAAAATTGCAAACAGTTCGTCCGAACGCGTAAGAAACTCTTGGAGTATGGAGTAAGAAATTCGAAGAACTTAAATAACGCAATAGTACAGAAAGACAGGGGATATTGTATTATCTGTGGGAAAAGTGAACCTCAAGTTCAGCGTTCGAATGTCTCAGTGGCGACATCTATTGAATTAAATGTCATTGCATTAGTCTACTTTGCGCTTGTCTCAGCTCGCTCCTGTCCTTTGCTGTCTCGAATCGAACTAAAGAGAACGATATGGAATCGATTTCGCTGATTCAGAGCACTGTCTATTGCAGTGGTTAACGTGATTTATAATGCTTTAAAATAATTGAGTTTTCATTTGTTCTTGGATTAATGGTTTCAGTTATATTCATAGTGAAAAAGATGAGGTGCTATGTTAAGCTTTTAGTAACACATTTATACTAATATTATAAAGAGGAAAGGTTTGGTTTTTGTTTGTTTGTTTGTTTGTAATGAATAGGCTCCGAAACTACTGAACCGATTTGAAAAATTCTGTCACCGTTGGGAAGCTACACTATCCCCGGTAAACATAGGCTATATTATATTTTCAAAATAGTTAGGGATCCGTACTAAAACCGTGCGGAAGGTTCGCTAGTACATAATAAAAGTAGTAACCGTCCATGTTATACACCAACACCTATACTAATACTCTAAGCTCACAGAATTCTGAATGTTAAATCTCCCAACAAAAGGATCAGTTTGCTTTGAACTACATATACACAGGGTCAACGGCTTTGAATTTCCTCAGAGGAGACCGATTGAGCTACATCATGCAACTCGACACTGCATTTGGCTATCTATTTATATTCATATTCATATAATTTATTGTGATTTCATGCAGGTATAATAAAGTTCTTAGGTGTAGTATCTTGGTGGGTACACAATGCATAACCCTGTCAGGGCAACAATGTTTGGGTTCGTTCTTGTTAGAAATAGAAATATCTTTATTTGTAGAATTAACAAATTTACTAAACTAATTCCTTAATTGCCCAACACCATAAAGACTACATAACTACTAACTAATTGAAAAAAAAACCTAAATGCTACAAAATGGCGTTTGACTCAGCATTATGTTGTGGTAGCCATTGTGCAAAGCTATCACAAAACTGATCTTCCGTCGGAACCAAACCCACGCGTCACGTCACGTACACTAACACAATATATTAAACAATACTAAAGCACAAAATAAAGAATTTTCAATCCAACGATCCTATCCATCCACGGTTGTCTGGTAGAGATCGCTCTTGAGCGATAAGACCGCCAAATTGTCACATATGTTGTATTATTATTTTTTACCTTGTTTGTTTTATTTTTAAGTGTGCAATAAAAGTATTGTCTATCTATCTATCTATAAAAACAATTGTACCTACAGAGCATTTTTGCTATTCAATTACCTAGGTACAATAAATATGTACATTAGTTAGATTGATAATTTATTTATATACATGAAGTATATAAATAAATTAACAATCTAACAAGTTTATAAAATAATTAATGTAGGAATGTTTTGTAAAAAGTAGTAAAATTAAATTAATAACGGTATTTAGTATACTTGTTGTACATAAAGACGTGATTTTGAAAAAATAATAACTTTTTTCAAAGTGTACGTAAATTGATGACCTCTGTGGTGCGGTGGGCGAAGGTCCGCCTGTGACACAGGAGGTTCCGGTTTCGATTCCCGCCTCGGGACAAATGTTTGTACGATCTGAAGATATTTATTTCGGGTGTTTTGGTCGTTTTACTATGTATAGTAAAAAAATATGTCTGTGTAATGTATTGTATTACGAATGTATATCAGTTATCTAGTACCCATAACACAAGCTTTACTTAGTTTGGGGCTAGATAATGCTGTGTAAATTGTCCATATTTACTTATTTTTTTACAACATAATAGTTATCTTTCTGAGCGCCTACCTATCGGGTATCTATCAGGTGTGAAGGCAACCAAGTTCCATCTGAAACGTCTGAGAGGTGGCTATAGAGTCAATCATAATCTCCTCAGTGCTGTGCTTGCTCAGATAAAGGCGTGTTTGAATTCTATGCCACTGTCAAGGCACCATTTTAATTACCTACGTAGAGATCAATTTGAGGGCTAAATTCAGTTTGCTGAATAATTAGAATTGGAATTTCAATCGGTAAGTTTGTGTTTAAATCTAAACGTATATAGAAACGTTTTGATCCTAGAAAATTAGTTTAGGGCTTTTAAAAACACGTATTTGAAGACATCACGATTGTCTAGGAGCGTGATTTAGCTACAAACGTGTTGTAAACAATATGTTTCTTCAGAAAACAGTTCAGTATAAATTAAATCGAAGGAAAGAGCGTTGCACAAGCCATGTGTTTACATAATTAGAAGGTAGCATAGAAAACAATGAAAACTTTGACGTCCACGTCCAAAACACAAACTTTTTCACATCCAATTATACTAAAAATATCTCCTAAAGGCATCCCAAATATCTCCCCCATTACAAGTAGATTCACCAATTACCTAACCCAAATTCGAGCTCGAAACAATACCAGGCCCATCTTCAAATTACATCATTATCACGAAAGTGGCAGAATAGGTGTCGGAACGGGTGTGCGAGTGAGATAGTTGCATTATAGACAGGATTTAAGGCTAAAGATTGGCCTACTTTGGCGGAGGGGAGAAACAAGTAGTGCTTAGTTTGTGACAGTTTATATCTATGACTATATTTAAAGGTAAAGTGCCTTTTATCTTTAGAACAAGAAAATATAGTTATCTTTTATCATCAAATAGAGCGGCTTCTTTGCTTATTCTAGCTACAACAAAATTTCTTCCAAAGTAAATCTCGTAGACGGTCTACGGCGTAGAGCATCTACGAGTTTCGTAGCTAGTGATGTAATGATGCTATTTTCTGATTATAAAATAAGATTCGCCATTTTGTATTGTTTTGGTTAAAAAAATAATCTTGAATTAGTAGTATGCCATTTTTATACCCGAGAGATTATCCCGCAAAATCTAAATACAGTGCAAAAGTTTAGAGACGGATTTAGTGTTTGCAAGAAGAAAATATTTATTATAATGTAACACACTTTAGTCAGTACCCGAAACAAATTATTCAATAAGCTAACCAAAACATTAGTACAAGCAATATATATACATAAATATATATATACATATAATATATAGGCAGGAAATACGTTCATACAAAGTTTTTTCACTCTATAGCTTGCTCAAAGCACGTAGTTCAATGAATCTGTAAACTAAAGCCTGCCGGCACCACGATCAGTGATATTACATCTCTGACTCATTTTACATCCTTCTGTGATTGGGTCTTAGGTTTTATTGGAACGGGGTTTGCTATTTCTTTTGAAGGTACAGAAATGTGACGTTAAAATGTAACGTACTTATACTTTTTAATTTATGAAAAAGTTGTTACTTTAATAAAATAGTTTTGTGGCAGTAATGAAAATTGAATTTGACACTAACTAGCTTGGTGTTTATTTTAGAATTTCGAATCATAGCATTAGTTTCCGTGCCTCCTTGTTTAAACATAAAAAAGTTTCACTTAGATTTAGAACAGGCCCTAAGCCTATTCGTACGTCCCATATAAAAACTATCCGTTCCAAGTTCGTAAAATAAATCTGGTTCTGTGCGGATAGTCGTAAATACTCCTGCCACAATAAAGTAAGCTGAAAATATTTGAATCGCTAGATAAATTGGAAACTTCATATTAAATCTGAATCGATTGGTTTTGGTCATTTTCAGAATGAATTCCAAGCCATTTTGTTGTTTTTATTAACATGGCAAGCATTTTCCCAAAGTTTTTCTTGTACGTATAAAATTCAATCCAAATAAATTCCAATTTGTATGTTTCAGATTAAAAAAAAATCTAAAAAATTTAACTTAAACGTTTTCAAACATGAAGGTAAACAACTTCTTCACATATTTGCCTTGCCCACCATTTGACGACTTGACGACCTCTGCGCGGTGGACGAAGATCCGCCTGCGACGCAAGAGGTTTCGGGTTCGATTCCCGCCTCGGAACAATTGTGTGTACGATCTGCAGATATTTGGTCCGGGTGTTCTGGTCGTTACCTATAATGAAAAATATCTATCTATGTAATCTATTGTATTATGTAAGAATAACAGTCATCTAGTACCCATAACACAAGCTCTGCTTACCTTGGGGCTAGATGATGCTGTGTGGATTGTCCAGCATTATTTATTTTTATTTTATTTATTTATTTTCAAAAGTGATATTGACAAAACCAAACAAATTCGGAATCCTAATTTCAAATTCCTTAACGTGGCGGGCGACGCGACCGACGACGTAGGAAAAGGCGAAACACTCCGAATTGAAATTCTGAACGTGAAACTATCGCGTGTGTCCAAATTCCGAAATTCGATTTCTGTACGGACCATGTAACTATTGGCAAACAACGCGAGGAAATGAATTTGCCAAGTGCTGCGTTCATTTTCAGTCTCGACAAATCGCTGAATTGGACTTTATGTTTGGCCTGTAAAGGTATGGTGTTACCAGTGCCTTATATTTATACCGTTTGATAGAAGTAACAGTGGTTTAAGAATTATTACTTGCCAAAGTCAATGCAGCTACATAATAACATTCTCAGAAAATTCCATAGTGCTTACCTGAAACAAAAAGACAAGTAAGTAAGTATGTTATCTCATATAATTCAATGCCTACAATTATTAAAAAAATGTAAACGCACAATGCGCCAAGATTAACATTACCAGCCGGCACCATACAAAAAAGGAACATGACAACTTAAAAGAGTGCGTTCAAAAAGAATTCACTGAATTTTAAAACAGGAACACAACAATACGTGTACATATCTGACAGATAACTCTCGGAGTAATCTGGCGTCTGACAAAGGTCTTTTAAAATATTTTTAATGGCGACCGCAACCCCAGGTGTTTATAAGCTCAGTCTAAATGATTTTAGGCCTTTTAAGCCGATGTGAATTTAGATTGAGGCGTTTATCTTTGGCCTGCACTGATTTAAAGGGATTTAAGAGGAACCTACAATTAATGGAGCCCTTTTGGGGGTATGTGGTTTGTGTTTTATGAAGGGTATGCTCTGCAGGAGGTTAATCTTTGTGTTGGTTTGGATTAAAAATCTTATGGTTAGCTTCCTATATTTATCACATTTGGGTACGAGCTGTTCGTACCTTATATTATATCTAACACTCACCCTCTCAGACCATTAAGATTATCTAACATTATGGGAGCCTACGCCAAGGCAACATAGTAGTATAATCTTCCAAAGGAGAGGCAGATTATTTCTGTGAAGGTTTATTTACCACCTAAGCTTCATTCAGCTATCTGCCTGCCAAGATGGCTACTATTTCCAGCATCATGTTTCAATTTCATTTAATCAATGGGCATACAAAAATGCATTTAGTCTTGTATATACATATGAATTTTCAAGAGTATTGTCAACACTATGTGGGACACTAGAATAGCGCGAAATAGATAAATTGATTCAAGAGAAAGGTTTATAAACCATTTGACACATAGACTTCCAGGCGAGCAAAGAACCACCGGTATGTACTATAACCATCGCCAGAAGGAGGGATATGTTCAGTCGTACAGTTTATACCTATGGGCTATTAGTGGTATGGTATCCATACCACTGACAGCGGAAAATATTTGGAATTATTGGCGGAGACCTCCGCCAACAATTTCAAATATTTTCCGTGTATTGAACAGTTGAACACGGTTGATGATAATGTGTGCAATGAACTTGCGTGCTTGGGAACGTTGCTTGCGTGAATGCGCTGATATGTTTACGTGCTGGTGCAGCCAATCATGAAGCTTAGCACATTCTAGTAAGTACATAAAATATAGAACAGCATTCTCTAAGAGTACTACTTACCTATGGTAAGTTTAATGTAACTGTTAATTTTATTTTATTTATTTTGCTTTATTTGGAAGATAAACATTTTTACAAACTTAACAGATAACTTAAATAATAACTTATAAACATTTATGTGTCCTCGCATGTAGTAGCTAAGGGATTGCTTGCTTGCAGAGGATAAATGAAAATGAAGAAACAGCTTAGTCTGTAATGCACTGTAGTTATCTATAATAAGTTGATAGATAATACCTTAAGAGTAATGGTCTATGGGTGCTATCTACGTTAGAACTTTACATAAAGTTATTCTGTGATTATACTGTATAAAAGATAAATCGATGGAGATTTTCCGGTTTTATCTTCCAATATGCATTTACCTACAAAAGAAATACATTGTCACTGTGTTACATTCAGGACTTTTGATCCAGGACTTAAAAATGAGTAACAACAATTTCTCAAAACTAATATAAACTGCACAATCCTTCTTAATAAAATATTTCACAACATAATAATACAGCATTCTCTCCGGATATCCTTGGTCCGAGGAATGGAAAATTCCCGTTCATAAGTCGCGGAAAGTAAGCAAGCCACATATTTTCAGGGCTTTATGGAAATGTGTTCGAACATTTTTGTACTGATAAAGTATTTTCTTTGTACAAAATTCGTACATATTAAAACAACGAGGCGTGTTCCGCAGGTTTAGTACTATTGAACACAAAAAGATTATGATAAACCTAATCGAGAATCATTGATGTCTTAGATAAAAAACGCTTAGAATGATGGTAGACACAAACGAGGTGTAGCCAAAAAATGCGATATATAGGTCTTTTATTCGTGAGATTGTGGCACTACAACGCGCTTAATGTATAGGAAGGACTCGAAAACGATGAAAGTGATAATGCACACAGTATTCTGACGAGACTCAGTTTTTTGTTTGAAACCTCTAATGGACATGACTCTCTTAATTTGTTTATACAATATTTTTTTTCTTTCGGGCACTGTAAGTGTAACGTAGCGTAACTCGCAAGTTGCTGGACGACAGCGATGCGACCGGTTTCACCGTTGTGGGGCCTGACTCCCCCACACATATACCCACCGCCACCACACACGCTGCCGACGTCCTGGACATAGTGCTCCATAAGTTCGTGCGCTGCCCCGTCCTGGTTGAGGTGCTGTATGACTTGGACACACAGCACCTCCCTCTCCTCATAACGCTCGACCTGGCCGCGGACTTCACAGCGCCGCGGCCCCTGGGCGTGAGGACTGACTGGGCGGCGTACGCCAAGGCATTAGAGTCCATGGACGTCGGCCCCATCCTGACGCCGGCCGAAGTGGAGGCAGAGGCGTCCGCTCTGATGGCACGCATCAGGGAGGCCAAGGAAGCTGCCTCCTCACCCATCACCAGGCGCCAAGGCCGCCGCCGCGACCTCCCACCTCACCTCAAAAGGGGCATCGCGGAGAAACGCGAGCTCCGGCGCGAGTGGGCGCGCTCCCGATGCCCACGACTGAAAGCTCGCCTCAACCGGCTCACCGCCGAGCTCTCGACCGCCGTGCAGGCATGGCGTGGGGAGACCTGGGACTGCGCAATCGACCGGGCCTCCGAGCACGATACTAACCTGCATGCGCTGAACCGGGCGCTCACGTGCCAGCCGGCGCCCACCTACCCACTGCTGGACCGAGACGGGGTCCGGCGCTTCGCTCCTGCCGACCGCGCCGAGATACTGGCCGAGCATCTGGCGGAGCAGTTCACGCCACACCCTGTTCCAGCAGATGTCAGCTTCGAGACTCTCAACCATCACCACCAGGTTGAGGAAGCAGTTGAGGACTTCCTGTCTGGCCCGACACCGCCCCTAGGCGGGGAGTACTTCTTCTCCCCTGCAGAGGTGCGGAAGGCCGTCCTCCACCTACCCAGGCGGAAGGCGCCAGGCTATGACGGAGTCCCCAACATGGCACTCGCCCAGCTGCCCCGCCGTGGAGTCACCGCACTCGCCCGGCTCCTCAACGGAATCCTCCGAACGTGCCACTTCCCGGACCAATGGAAGACCGGGCGGGTCATCGCCCTGCCGAAGCCGGGTAAGGACCACCGCCATCCCGCCAGCTATCGCCCCATCACCCTGCTACCAACAGTGGCCAAGCTCCTGGAACGTCTGCTCTTGGGCCGCCTGGCCTCAACGATCGAGCCACGACCAGAGCAATTTGGCTTCAGGTCCGGCCATTCCACCACGCTGCAGCTCACGAGGGTGATGCACCACCTTGCAGTCGAGCACAACGCCGGGCGATCCACCATCGGGGTCTTTCTAGACGTGGAGAAGGCCTTTGACCGTGTATGGCACCCCGGCCTTCTGTACAAGCTCCTGCAGACTCCTACACCGCCAGCCCTCACCAGGCTCGTGGCATCCTTCCTCGCCAACCGGCGGTTCTTCGTCGCAGTCGAAAATGCCACCTCCACCACCCGGACCATCTCAGCTGGTGTACCGCAGGGTAGCTGCCTGTCGCCCGCCCTGTACGCGCTGTACACTGACGACATCCCTACACTGGAGGGCCACCTACACCCCGGGGAGAGGGATGTCTCATTGGCGCTGTTCGCGGACGACAGCGCCTACTTCTCGTCATCCACCAGCCCCACCATCGCAGCCAGCAGGATGCAGCGGCTACTAGACGTCCTGCCGCCATGGCTGGACAAATGGCGCATGGCCGTCAATGTGGGTAAGACGGCCGCGCTGTTTGTCTCCCGCCGCCGCCGCCACCCACCTCAACTCCAGCTTCGGGGCCAGGACGTGGCTTGGAGCTCGCACACGAGGTACCTCGGCATCGAGATTGACAGGTCGTTGAGGATGCAGCCGCAGGTTGACCGCGCGCTACAACAAGCGCGCGTCGCCCGAGCGCTCCTCCGACCTGTCCTGGGATCTCGGCTGCCGCTGAGGACTAAAGTGCGGGTCTACAAGTCCTACGTCCGGTCCCGGCTAACCTATGCGGCGCCGAGCTGGTACGCTCTGGTCTCCCAGACCAACAAGGACCGGCTCCAGGCGCTGCAGAACGTGGCCCTCAGGATCTGCACGGGCGCGGGGCGCTACGTCAGGAACGACGTCATCGCCCGCGACCTGCAGATCCAATCCGTGGAGGAATTCGTCGTGCAGACGGCGCGTCGAATGTACGATCGCGCCGACACCGGGCACCACGAGCACCTCCACAACATCGCGCCGCCCCAGCCCCGGCCCCAGGAAGACGACCGCCCATGGCGACCCCTTCCGCGGGACCTGATCCCTGCGGAACCACCATAGAGTCCTTGGGTTTATTATAAAAAAAAAAGAAAAAAAAAAGAAAAAAAAACACAAAAAACACAAAAAAAAACAAAAAACAAAAAAAAGATTATAAACCAAATGCTGCCTAAAAAAAAACATGGAGAATAAGGGAAAAAAAAAGACTCCCACAAAACCCAAGGACCGAGGGGTCGCCACCCCTCGAGTTGACGCCGGGGTAATGAGGCCAAGCCTCGAGGCCCCTCTCTGTGCCCCCACCAGGGCCGGAAAGAAACCTATTGAAGTGTAACGTATAATTTGTAGAAAGGGTCTGAAACATATTATTAGATAATTCTTAGTTTATAATGACAATGTAAAAAAAAAAATTAAACGATATACAATTGGCGGTCTTATCGCTCAAGAGCGATCTCTACCAGACAACCATGGATGGATAGGATCGTGGACAGTGCCAGGGGATCGGTGTGCTTTTAGGTTAAATAGTATGAAATATCATATTATTTCTTTAAAATTATATAGTATTTTTGTTGAAATAGAATTCATAGTGCCCTTATTTGATTAACATGATATAATCCCACATAGAATATAACCCTCGATTACATTTTTAAAACGAAATCGAAATTAAAACCGCAACCGACCGTTTCCCATTCGCACATGAGCCTCAAATCCCCGAAAAACCTCGAAAGTGAATTGGTTTAAGCCCGAGGTCCTAACCACCGCTGGCCAATCACGGGACGTGACCGGCTCGATATGATATCGAGGAATGAGGCCGGGGGATTAGCATGAAGTAGATGAAAACTGATCAGCGAATCGCAAACGAAACGTTACCTGATACGAAAACCTAGTTGGTTAATCGTGGGTTACCATAATTTTACGCTTATGTTTAATTTTAAATTCAAAAGATTATTTACTTTCATAAATTATTATCCTATGGATTTGAAATCTCTAAATATCTTGTAAAACCAACTATTTGAATGTTCTCTGCCTTGCCACCTAGTTTTTCAACAAGAGGTCTCTGTTTACTTTTATATTTTACAAAGCAAAACAATAATTTCAGATCTACTCGTATAATTACAAGTACTATTTACCTATTTTCCCGACATTTCAACAGGTTTACTCACTGTCCTGGTAACAGGATGAGTCAATAAAATAGTAGGTACTTGTAATTATGTGTTCGGATCGCGTAAGTTTAAAAATATTTTTTAGAACTATTCAAGTGATACCGTCATGTCTTTCTGCTGAAAATGATATCTCCTGGTATTAAAATTGAAGAATTTGATGATAAAATCGTATTGACACAGTTTATAAGCACAAATCTGTACTCGTATAGATTCATCTTCCGTACTGTATCAAAAACCTACATCAAAATCGCTGCCCGGAGTGAGAGCCTGATTGGACAGGCCATGCAGGCCACGAATTGGGCCGTTGACGGTGTGTATTCAGCAACAACGTATTTTTTCATGAAAAACTGCGAATGGCAAATCTGTTCCAGCTGGAACTTGTTTGATTGAACTCCAAGCTATGGGCACGTATCTCACGTATCCTGTCTTTTTGCTTTCAGATTAGTGAAAATGTTTCTTTGTGTAATTTATTTCTACGTACAATATTTATGTATAACTAATTAATAATTGTAATGTTCTTTTTCTGGTGTACAATAAAGTATTTTTGTATTGTATTGTATATCAAAAATTTATTGCTCTTTATTAACAAAGAAAATTATGATTAAAGAATACAAAACTAATTAAAACTAATAAATTATGTAAGTTATAATTTATGTCCCACCCGTTAACTAGTCAGGGAAAAGAGAATGCTTCTGTGTTTGCGAACACACATGTGCACTATGATATGGCGACCAGTGGTGCGGTGGGTGAACAAGCGACGCAGGGGGTCACTGCTTCGATTCCCGCCTTGGGGCAAATGTTAGTACGATCTGCAGATAGTTATTTCCGGTGTTCGGGGTCGGGTTTGTGTTTATAATAAAAAATATCGACCTATGTAATGTACCCATATTGTACCCATAACACAAGCTCGCTTAGCTCGGGGCGAGATAATGCTGTACGAATGGTCCAACATTATTTGTATTATCGAAAATTCGAAATGATTCTCCACAAGGTACTTTGTTTTGTGTGTGGACTCGGCATTCTTTAATTATACAGCAAAAGTATGCGCACCATGAATATTGGAAGCATACGCAACTGTGGTGAGCCGGGGATTGTGTGAAAATCCGATATCGTTTTTAATTAATTTGCAACCACATTGATTTTATCATTTTCCACGGTTTTATGGACGCATGACGTTTTATTTAAGAGCGTTTATTCCTAAACTGCGCAGAAACAGTACTTTTCAAACCCGTTTATATCATGAACCACTTATCTTATAGTATATGTTATTTACTAATAATTTTAGGTAATTTTAGTGTCCAAATAGTTTGACTATAAAATATTTCGATTAATATAGTATGTACGCGTTCTATCAAGATAACTTGTGAGAGGTTTTCATAATTTCCCTTTCAGCATCAGTTTCGAAGCTCAAAATAATAGAAAATACTGACATATCCAATTAAGAAAAAAATATAACCTACTGATGAGATCCTTGGCTAAAAATCTAATTAGAAAGATGTTTGGTTTTGGTATCCTACTATGAGAAATTAAAATTAAAAAAATGTGAAATATTACGAATATTTCACATTTTTAAATGATGTTTTTACCGATATACCTTATTTAATTTAATATAATAATAGCCTACCAATAAAGTGAAGCATCTTTTTTAAAATCATACATTTAAAATTTTTATGATTTTGTTGCTATTATTTTTCTATAATAATAGTATTCGCTATAAATTATTTAGATTCTTGTGTTTACAACTATTATGATTTGGTTGATATGATTTTGTTCATGTCGTTAGGATTGCTCTTACAGCACAGGTATTGATTTCATCAACATCATCATCAGCATGGTTATTGATTTGTTAAAGTTTAATCCAATTTTCCACTCTTAATGAATACGGAAAGAAAAATGTTAACATCGATAATTTTCAATTGAATATCTGATTTGGTCGCGATAAGATGATTTTTTTAACGAAAAATACTGTATTTGACGGCCTCTGTGGCGCGGTAAGGTGAAGGTCCGCCTGCGACGCAGGAGGTTGCCCTCCTGCGTCGCAGGCGGACCTTCACCTTTTCGGGTTCATCTTCACGGGTTCGATTCCCGCCTCGGGACAATTGTGTTTACGATCTGCAGATATTTGTTCCGGGTGTTCTGGTCGTTTTGTATAAATAAAAAAAAAAACTATCAATGTAATGTATTGTATAATGTATATCAGTTATCTAGCACCCATAACAAAAGCTCTGCTTACCATGGGGCTAGATAATGCTGTGTGAATTATCCGGCATTTTTTTATTTTTTTTTATTTCCTAATGCAATTTGCCAAGCAGATAATTTATTGAAACAATTAAATCAGGAAGAGATAGAATATTAACAAAACATTCGAGATCACATCTAAATGAGCCCGCAACGTAAACAATTACTTACAGGAATAATAAACATAAAAGTATTTTCGGAATGGATCGTAAAACCGGAAGTGATCACAAAGTCTGTACAAAGGAGGTTACGGACTGTATTCTTACAAGTAGCCATAACAAGAGCAGTAAAGTACGCGGTGGAGGGGGGTGCCTGAGGTTGAAATAAAGTCTTCTTTTTTATACTTTATAGCAGATTTTTAGTCGAGAAAAGATGGTATGTCAGGTCTAAGGTATCAAAGCGTATCTATGGCATTAGGTTTTAGGTACTTGAACCCTTTTTTCAAGCACAACCTCAAAGAAATTTGGATACACGACTCATGCTCTGATACCAAGATTTTGATTTAATGTGGTATTAATGAGTATGTGCAGGTATCTTTCATTCAAATTTGTTATTATGCTGCTTTTAAGCTTTTTTTTACATTGATAGACGACCGATGTGGCGCGGCGGGCGAAGGTCCGCCTGCGACGCAGGAGGTTGCGGGTTCGATTCCCGCCTCGGAACAAATGTGTGTACGATCTGCAGATATTTGTTTCAGGTGTTCTGGTCGTTTTCTATGTATAATAAAAAATATCTATCTATGTAATGTATTGTATTATGTATATCAGTTATCTAGTACCCATAACACAAGCTCTGCTTACCATGGGGCTAGATAATGCTGTGTGAATTGTCCAGCATTATTTATTTATTTTAAGGCTGATGATAACTAAAACATTAATGACAACTGATAACAAAAAATATAGGACATATAAAAAAAGTACCTATGTGTGTAAAAGTAGGTATGTGTTGCCGACGTGAGCTCAAATCAACTTGTATTTGTTTTTTTTTTTAATTTATACATTTACTAAAGTACCACCGTCTTTTTTGTTACTTCATGTCCAGTCCATCCTAAGGTTGCCTGGAAGAGATCGCTCTCAGCGATAAGGTCGCCCTTTATGTTTCATTTATTCTATTGTTTATTCCTGTATTGTTTTCTGTATTGTGTGGTATAATAAATGTTTTCTATGAACAACCTGTGAATTCAGAGCATTCAGAGCAGGTACAAAAATATACTGTATAACTTGTATTTAAACTAGGTAGTTTCGGAGTTATTTTGAGTTTGTAAATGTGAGTATTGTTGTGAAGAATAAGACGTCGAGGAAAATCTCTTCCGCTCTAATGCTGCAGCGATAGAGAGTTTCCTAGAATACATAGATATATCTAATATTCCTTCAAAGTACGAGTACGGTTGCATCATAATTTACGACATAGGTTATGTTTAATGTAGAAAAAGAGCGCCAACAGCCAATAAATGTACCTAAAAAGCATCATTGGGGTACAATTATTTAAGCAGGTTCTAATACATACGCCGTCGTTGACTAAATAGTTATATAAAGTTGGTTTGTCTAATTAATAATATTTTTTTACAAGTTATCCATAAAAATGAATACCTTGTCGATTAAATAACTTGAAAGTGTAAATGTAACTTCCGCAAAGCGTGCTTTACTCTTTGGTACAAGTTCGAGTCGGATGTCTAAACTCATCAATAATGCATAGATTTGAGACAATACGCCAATCCTGGGGCCGTATTCTGCTAAAGTCATCTAAGAATCGTCAATAAATGAAAAAATACTCTAGCAAGTGCGTGCGGTGCTATTCGCACGAAGGGATTGATATAATAGTTTCATTCTCAACAGTTTTGACACGCGACCCCTCTGCAGTTTCTTTCATCAAAGGTAAAATGCCAAAATTTGTTAAATTAAGACGGTATGCAGGTATAATTTGACAGTTCGAGAACCAATAAAAAATAAAAAAAATCACAATATGGCTAGATAATGCAGTGTGAATGAACCACTATTATTTATAGGTCCCACCAAAAACATAAATGTAAAAAAGGAGAGCCAAGTTCAATACAAAAATTATGCTTGGCTGTGGGATTCGCCGCAAATAGAATGGAGATCTAAATGAGTGCCAAGTTCTATGCAAAATCGAAATATGTATTTATATGAACAAAATAACATTATGAACAAGTATTAAACTCTATTTCTTTGCTTTATTGGATACCTATAACAATTGCTGTTATTAAAAAAATGTGAGATCTTAAAGTAGGTTAGATTGGACTTGGCAAGTTTTTATCAGAATTAAAATATTGAATAACTTTATAAATTGACTGATGTAATGAAAACTCGTCGTCGTGTTGTTTCGTGTCTAGATATGTTTAAATCAATAACATAATTTTTATGCAAGCGGCCCACTAACTATAAACATGAAGTGAAGATATCCAGCGAGCACAGCGTCCCGGATAATAAATTCGGTAAATATTCAGCTAAATATCCGCGTATTATAACGAAAATAACTCCTGCCAGCCGCAGAGCCGAGTGGGCTTTCAAAAAACTCATGCAATGAGTGCTTATCCAAATTGGACGGATGCGGAAACCACTGTGAAACTCTTGAGTGAAATTGACTCGAGCAGCCATGAAAATTTAATTGAAAACATTTCGAGTAATCAGTGATAAATTAATGTTTATTAGGTTGACACTTGCAGGCAATTTTCCGATCTTTGTGGAAATAACTGAGCACGGATAATAATTGAATAGAGAAGTAGGTAATCATCATCATCATCATCATCAGCCTATAGCAGTTCACTGCTGGACATAGGCCTCCCCCAATGAGCGCCATAGCGCCCTGTCTTCAGCTTGCCGCATCCAGCATCTACCTGCAGTCTTTCGCAGGTCGTCATCCCACCTGGTAGGAGGGCGTCCTACACTACGTTTACCGAGTCGTGGTCTCCACTCAAGAACGAGATATGGCCGGCCCACTGCTGCCACTTCAGCTAATAGTTAAGAAATAAATAGTTGCTGAAGTTGTTGAAGAAGATAATAGTTAATTACAATCAAAGTTTAATTATTGTTTGCGTAAACAATGTAAAATATAATTTTATTCGTTCTATCGAGCTTGTAAGAACAACAAAGTTTTTTAATATTATCCTGTTCTATTATTAAAAAGTAATTTACCACTAGAATATTACGTCTTAAAAAAACGTTAAAAATTCTTCAGGCGTTTATTAGATCCATCTGATTCAATTTCGAAAATTCCAAAAAACAACAGGCTTACGATATAAGTAGCGAGTAAGGCTTGTTAAATTTAATTGAAAAACTTTTTGAGGCCGACTTGGAAGTCTTTGAGAATTACAAATTGTTTTTGTGAGACGTTTGATTCTCAGGGCGACATTTACTTTTGAAAGTTTTTTATTGGGTAGTGAATATAAATGCCCTCAGGAAGTGATTTCGCGAGTTCAGAGACCGTTGGTTATATTTAAGATTTTGAAAAAAAAAATACGTTTAAAGACACCTTTGTTTTTTTTTAACCTGTTAATTAAGATGTTATACAATGCAGCCAGCGTTTTCGACTACTGGATGCAGTGGCGTAGCTAGGTGGTCAAGGGCCCCGGTGCATAGAGAAGGAATCAGGCCTCACCGCTCAAAAGTTGACGGGTGGAATAGTCGAATTGATCTCGCGACCGTCAAGGGCGTCAATCAGGTGAGCTTATCGCTAAAACAATGTGCTACGGACGTACTCAACCAAACTACCAAATAACAATAACAAAAAAATAGAGAATTCTGTGATTGTTGATGTTCATTTAAAATCATTCACATCAATTAAAGAAACACTTGTGAGCAGGCTTGAAGCCTAGCTTCGGAAGCTAGCTGACCCTATCTTTTCAAAACTTAGATTAGAGAGAGGGCCCCTTGAGCTCCAGGGCCCTGGTGCACTGCACCGCCCAGCCCTACGATAGCTATGCCACTGACTGGATGGTACCTCTTTATTGATATCCATCAGTTGAGATACTTGTAGATTTATTTCAACAGTATGCAGTTAGCTCTATTGTTCAGTTGTAAATACTCGTTCTAATTTGTTTAAATTATTTTATTGTGTGGTTACTTGTTATTAAAGTAATTCGTTGAGTAAAAAGAGAAAAAAAATCTAAATAAATTATTAAATATTGGTTAGGTATATAACAGACTTTTCCGATGGTACTATCACAAGGAATTAGTATATGAAATGAACTGAACAGAACTGTTCATAATGCTTTAGATAAGTTAAGATTATTGCAAGCTTACTAGTTTAACACTTTGAGTGCTGAAATCACACCGTATGTGTTTTCTACAAGTGACTAATATGCGTAAATCCACACTAGCGCAGCGGCTGAGAAAATACAGATCTTTGTGACTCAGCACAGCCGTAATATTTTTCGAACGAAACGCATGTGCAGCGCAATACAACCGCTGTGTAGAGCGGCAGCACGAATTTTTTAGGTTAAAAAAAAGATCGCGGTCGTCGAAAAAAAATCGCAATCAAAGTGAAAAAAAGCCATAATTATAGCTATAAAAAAGCTCCCAAGTAATGTTTACATATCCTTGAATTAAACCTACACTAGTGTAGGTTTAATTCAAGGATATGTAAACATTTGTGAAGTAATTGAATAAATGTTGGAACTGAGCTGAACTGATATGCATAGCCTGCCATCACCTCCTCCATTGCCAAATAACACAAATTCACGTAGTCTCTACGGTTCCAGAATAGGTAAGTACTTATGAAAATACAAAGAGAAATCCTCGCGACCGCATTCTTTGTTTCTCCCCTCCTTACCACAGGTGAAGACTACTTCTAAACTATGCATCTGGATTTTATTTTAAAGCCATGTTCAAACGCGAAGATCTCTGAAATTTAAATTGGACACGGCGGTGGCACGTGGCACCGAGAACGTATAAATTGAATTCTCCAAGTGCGAGGAAAGGGCTAGGTTACATGGTGAGAAATAAGCATTATTGCGAAGACATAAGACTTTGAAATGGTAAGTCGATGCCTTGAATTCTATCAATAAAAGTGATGAAACTTCACTTTTGGGGTGTATATTGAGTTTTAGGAGTTACTTATTTATTTATTTATACTTTTTGCACGATAAACTATATACAAAACCTATTCTAGAAAATTAATACAAAGGTGAACTTAACCCTAAAAAGAGTTCTATTCCAGCAAACCTTATTGGGAGAGAGAGATAAAGTGAAGAGAGACCTTTAACTTTACTTTTACTTTTTTTTATTTGCTGAAAGTTATAGATACAGTAGGTCTTAGATTGGTTAAGATTCAACTTATATGATTACTAATTTGACCATCGAAGTATTTATTTTATTTTATGTGACAAATATACGATTTACTCACATTAAAAAAATCAACCGATGACTAGTGTTTGAAAAGGCGGAGTTACTGTTATAAATTAAATAATAAATAAATAATATGCTGGACAATTCTAGCCTCAAGCTAAACAGAGCTTGTGTTATGGGTAGGTACTTGATGATTGATATACTTAAAAGACATATATTATATAGACATTTTTTATTATACATAGAAAATACCCAGAATACCCGATGAATCTATTCTTGTATTCATGCGTCGCAGGCAGACCTTCGCCCACCGCGCCATATTAGTCGTCAAAAATATTTCTCTTATTTCCGGTATCTAGCAAAACTCAAACTCGCAACTTTCAGCGTTGGTCAATATTATCAAACTACACTAAAGTACCTACTCAAGTAGCTAAAGTACGTATTTAGTGGGTGAATCTGTCGTCAAGATTAGTAGGTGCTTTGTTCTATAAGCCCTTACCGTTTAAAAACAACACTCGTAACAAAAATATTTTTAAACTTACGCGATCTGAACACATAATTATAAGTATTGATACAACGGGTATTTATCGCGTTTATTTACCTTTTTCCCGACGTTTCAACAGGTTTACACTCTGTCGTGGTCACGGGAATCCAGTGATAGCAAAGTGTAGTCGTCGTAATCCGGTCTCTCATTGCGTCGTGGACACTGTTAGTGTTGTGTGTCGTCCGAGTGTGCAGATGGACATTCCTACTATTGAAAATGAAATGAGGGTAGTTTCAAATAAACTAGCCCCCGTTTCGCTGAGGCGGTAACTCCAGTACTCCAGTCATCCCGTGACCACGACAGAGTGTAAGCCTGTTGAAACGTCGGGAAAAATAGGTAAATAAACGCGATAAATACCCGTTGTATATACTTATAAACACTCGTAACATTCCCCAAAAACAAAGTACAAAAGTAAACATATCATTTCATTATCTTTCCCGCCATCCACCGATTGCATAAGCATTTTTCCTTCTCAATTTCCACTCCCAACAGACAAGTGACATAAATACCTAAAACCAATTGAAATTCCGGCTCAACCATTCCCCAATACCAATTCGAGACGTGTTGCGCGTCCAAACGGTATGTACCGTACTCGTATGTAACCCGCAGCAAATGTAGAAACGTTGGTTCACTACGACTATACAGGCACGCTGACGACCATAGCACCGTAGCGTTGGTTTGTTTCTTTATTTGAATTTGAAAATTTAAATACAAATTTATTTATAGATAAAGATGCCAGGTATAAATTGTCGGGTCTTAACGATAAGTCATCCATCCATCAGCACGCGGACCTTCGCCCACCGCACCACAGAGGTCGTCATATACTACATAATTTAAGTTCCATCTAGTGTGTACCTATAACATAAGCTCTGGTCAGCTTGGGAATAGACGATGCTGTGTGGATTTTCCATCATATTTATTATTTATTTATGGTGCACGCAACATAGGCACTCTTGCAGGAATATACATATAAATAAAGGAAGACAACAAGGTTACAAAACACGCAAAATCTGAAGCCAGTGAGACTTGCTGATGCCAACTGAAGAAGGGACATAGCTGAGCAAGGCAGCCGGTATTGAATGGATGTGTACATATAGGTACCTTCCACGCGGATATATTGTTTGTACAGACAGGGGAATACAATGTTTTTCCTCGATTTGAATAGGTTCAGCGCAGACATCGAAGTCATCGAATAGTTTACAATGCTTTGTTTAGAATCAAATGATTTTGCTCGTCGGTTTCCGTACCGTCGGCAGTGAACCGTAATCTCGAAGTACATTTGTATTGTTACGGGCTATTTGGAGTTTCGAAGATTGGTTATTGTAAGATATCATAGTAATATGTACTGGCTATGTATTACAACTGGTGATAGCACAATTTCAATTTACACAGAGTCATACTGAAGCAATAAAATTCGTTGGCCACTTGTTTTATTTCTTTTCTGTCCTGTATTAAGCAAACGGGCCGGCCACATGCGATGTCAATTGAAAATGAGAAAAGAATTTTGTGATTCTATCATACGTATGCTTTAGTCACCGTACACGGTCAATTCACACCGTATTATGTCAGTAAAATTTGTACCTTTTTGCGTAGTAAATAAATTTATATTTTAAATCAAATTGCGCGTAACGTTGCCTCTCGGTGTAAGCTGACTTATCCTACATTGGGTGTTTTGAAGCACGCTTTTGTTTACTATCTACGTTTTAAGAACTATCTGGAGACCTCACGTTTATTCAAACGCAGGAAAACGCGCATTCTATTCAATTTTCTATTCGCGCTTGGACTTGTACGGACAACGCAAGCGGAACGCAACGCTAACGTAAGGAGCGTGTTGCGTTCCGCGCTCATTTGGGGAGGCCTATGTCCAGCAGTGGACTGCTATAGGCGTAGTGTGAATGGACCCTTACGTGTACGGTGACTAAAGTACACGACTAATAGAATCATAAAATTCTAATTTGACATCTTATGTGGCCCGTGTATCTCATCATGCGATAATATAGTGAAACAGCGGTGACTACTGAGAGTTGCCAGTCTGTTCCGATATTAAATCACAAACACAGCCTGATGAGTACAGCCTCAAGGTACGGAAGCTTACTATGTGCTTTTCATTATCCAGTTTTCGTGAACCAGAAATAGAAGAGAATAAACCAACGGCCATTAGGGGCGTCGCTTTCGAAATATTAGCTCAACATTTCACTCGAATAACGCTGCTTAGTTGTACAAATATAAAAAATCTTTCAGTTCTTCGGACTGCATGTTGCTGAAGAAGTTTGAAATACAGTCCAAGAGAGAACATAACTATACTTTACTTTTTGCAAAAAAAAAGTAAAAAGGTTTTTATTTTGTCAGAACAGAGACTTTTATAAATTAAACTTAGATTAACAGAAACTGACAAAATCGGTCTCCACCCAGCATGTGCTATGGTAGAGCAGATCGTACCATAGCGCTGGTCTTCCGTGGAGACCGTGGTGCGCAAGGTGGCCTAATACAATAAGGAACAAAACTAAAATGTAAATTCATTAACAAGAAACTAAAACTAAGTAAACAATATTATTAGTTATAATTGCTTAATTGCGCATATTTCTATATTTTGCTTGAATTTATGGTGGAAAGGGGGTATATGTTTATGTACATACTAAAATCATTATCAGTGGTTTGTAAACATAATCAAATAATTTATTATTTATTTATTTAAGAAGATAGGAGTTTACAGTATAAATATCTATCTACTTAATGTATTGTATTAAGTATATCAGTCATCTAGTACCCATAAAACAAGCTTTACTTAGCTTGCAGCTAGATTATCCTGTGTGGATTGTCTAGTATTCTTAATAATATTTATTTATTATTTTATATGTTGTACCTTTAATTTGCTGGACTGATCAATAAATAAAATGAAATGAAATTACATTGCTATAGGATCGGGCTATCCCATTTATTGGAAAATGCATTTAGCAAATAAACGACTACTCTTAATTAAATAAAAACGAAAAACTTTCGTCAACAATTTTCCGCATGTTGCAAACATTGTCAGCAATTTCACTTTGACTGCAGCGTACATATCAGCGAGACTACCCATTAAATAGTTATTTACCCACCCTCGGCAGCGGAGCTCTTCGAATAATTTTACTAAGGAAATAGTTTTTCCATTCCTCTCCAAGAATAAAAACTAGGATTTGAGTCTTACGTCGAGGTTTTCTAATGAATATTCAGTTATCTGCGCTATTTTATCAGACATGGAATATTTTATATGTTAATTAAATATGGCAGTATTCAATAGCGGCAGTGGGTAGGCCATATCTCACGAGGGACTGACAACCGCTGGGGTAAACGTGTTCTTGAGTGGAGACCGCGACTCGACAAACGTAGTGTAGGATGCCCTCCGGCCAGGTGGGTTGACGACCTGCGAAGGATTGCGGGCAGGGTGTTATGGCGCTCATTGGGGAAGGCCTATGTCCAGCAGTGGATTAACATCGGCTTATGAATTAAATATATACTTTTAATACTTTAAAGTTTAATACGTCCACTGCTGAACGTGTCTGAGATTATGGCGAAACTCCACTGGTGGAGACAAAGGGGAAGGGGGACTCGTCATATCCGGCCTACAGGACGAGGTGGGTCTCCCTCAAAGAAGACTTGTAGTAGACAGCGCGAACCCTTCAGGACATCATAGACAGATATGTATAGACATTAATTTATTTCCTGCTGCAGTACAAAACATAAACAAAGTAGGTAGATCGAGGAATAGCAAGGGTGGAAATCAAACAAATCTTATCTAATCAAAGACCACAAGGGCTCAGATCAATCACTATCATACAGAACAGTTAAGCTAGCAATTCGCAGTTGCAATCTTACAACCCGATTACCAACTGAAATTCCCAATCAGGCGAAATCCGAATGGTTCTATTCTCCAACTCAATTAAAACTATAGTAATTTGTAGTTACGATTCAGGTCAGTGCTACGCGACATTGCTGGAGCTTTCGTGAGTTAAGGGGGCGTAAAACTTGGGTACATTTGGCTACGCTTGGCTACTTTATATGTTGGCCTTCGATTGGTGATGATTTCCTCCGAACTAATAAATATTTTTCTTTCTTTCTCTGATTCATTCTTTATTTTTCTAACCGAACTTTTTGACACGGGGAAAATCTTACGGACATAAATTATATGACCATGTTCATATGTAAATAATCATATTAATAATTGTTATAATGTACAAGTTTGCCTGGGAGAAATCGCTCTCAGAGACAAGGCGGCCTTTTGTAATTTGTTTTGTTTTTTAGATATAAAAACCTATACCTTTACCCTACTTACTTTTTTGAATTGCAAAGAATCAAGCCCAATTTGATTTGTGATTTTGTGATTCCTCATTTTTTTTTATGTGAAAACATTGCTAAATTAGTCACACTTGTATTGTTTTATACCAACATGTTAATTTGTTTCATTTTGATAATATTTTCGTAACTATCGACCTACTTACGTATCAATCAACAACCCACAACCTAACTTAAGTCGAACCAAACATTGCGGTTATTGGACGGACAGTCAACTTGCTTGAATACATTACATACGACACGTGTTTGGTTTAATATCTGCGATTATGTGGTTTGAAGTTATTGTTTTGAGGGGTTACATTGCTGTAAACTTGTTGTTATTTTATTTTTTTCTATATTCGAAAGACCTTCTTCTTGGAGCGGATGTTTACTCCAACATCCTCATGGAAGGTTTAATCCGCGGCCAAGCACAATCGGAGCCGATAGCGCAGCAAACGCAGCTAGGATGGTTACTATGCGGCAGTATAAGCACTTCTCTCCATTGCAATGTTATCCTTAATAGCATCGAGGATATACAACAGTTTTGGAAGATCGAAGACATTCAAGAACAAAGCGAGATGACGGTAGAGGATCAAGCCTGTCTAGATTACTTCAACGACACCACTAAACGCTTAGACAGCGGGCGTTATGAGGTTCGACTACCAATGAAACCTGAAGCAAAGGAGAAATTAGGATCATCTAAGGAGCTAGCTATTGCACAATTTAGAAACTTAGAGCGTAAGTTCGGGAGGCAAGAAAATTTAGCAAAACAATATAAGCAGTTCATAAATGAATATGAACAGCTCAATCACATGAAGTTAGCGACTTCAAGCTGCCAGGAGAGAGTGGAACTGGAATGTTTCTTACCTCATCATGCGGTGCTAAGAGAAGATTCGAGTACAACAAAACTACGAGTGGTATTCAACGCATCCGCAAAAACTTCCTCAGGTCACAGCCTTAACGACCTGATGTATAAGGGTCCGAACTTGCAGCAGGATCTACTAGAGATTATTCTCAAGTGGAGGCAATATCGTTTCGCATACACAGCGGATATCGAGAAATGCTTCCGCATGATATTGGTCAATCAGAAGGACCAATATCTGCAGCAGATATTGTGGAGAAACCACGAGAACCAACCTATCAGAGCTTATACCTTAAGCACAGTGACATATGGAACAAAATCAGCACCGTTCCTTACTATGATGACCCTTCGTAGGTTAGCAGAAGACGAGCAGATTAATTTCCCTGATGCAGCGAAGTGCATTCAAGAGCAGCTATACATGGATGATTGGGTATCCGGCGCCCACAGCATTGAAGAAGGGAAACAAAGGATTTCGGAAATGAACGCGTGCCTCAAGAGCGGGGGCTTTTCATTACGAAAATGGTCTTCGAATGACAAACAGCTATTAGAAAAAGTCGAGCAAAACAATAATAATCAGCCGTTATTGTTTACTTTCAAAACGGAGAGCACAACAAAAACGTTAGGTTTGCAATGGAACTCCACCGAGGATGAGTTCACTTTTCAATGTGATCTAACCGAAACGAGCACAACGAAGCTGACTAAGAGAATGCTTCTGTCCGAAATCTCAAAAATTTTCGACCCTTTGGGATGGTTAGCTCCGTTGATAACAAAATTGAAACTATTATTTCAACAAGTCTGGCAAAATTCAGAGGTTCAGTGGAGCGATGAAGTTTCGCCGAAAATCAAGGATGAGTGGCTTCAGCTGAAAAAAGATTTACACGTCATAAATCAGTTCAAAATTCCCCGGTGGTTAAAAAGCAAAAGCGATGACGTAATCGAACTTCATGGGTTCTGTGACGCATCTATAAAAGCATTCGCATGTGTAATATACGCGAGAATCGTAACACAGGACTCAGTGTCAGTAGTGCTAGCCGCAGCAAAAACCCGGTTAGTACCTAGCAGCAAGGCCGTGTCTTTGCCCCGTTTGGAGCTTTGTGCGGCTGAATTACTGACAAAACTTATGACAAAAATCCTCAAAAGCATCAGCAACTTCACAGTAGCAGTTTACGGTTGGAGCGACTCTCAGGTAACGCTCAGCTGGATCCAAGGTTCTCCGGAGCGCTGGAAGCCTTTTGTAGCAATCGCGGCTAGCTCTTCCCGGGATGCTGATATAATAATAGTCGAGTATAGGGACAAAAGCTATATTGTATAAAACTACGACTAATATGGATGCTAATGAGTGCGGGTTGAATGGCTGCTGGTGATGCACTGACCTCTGTAGGCGCCCGGTCCACGCTCGCGGCACGGGTAACCTACTTAAGTCAAACTGCTGATGCTGCTAAAATCCTCCGTGTTCGAAGTATCGAACATACTCCCGAGGGCGAGGTACGAGATGAGGATGAGATGAGGCGCTACAATTGAGGAGTTAGTATTACATAAGATGATCAAAGTTTACTTAGGCTAGGTGAATGTTAGGACAATATTTTAATGTTTCGTAATCTAAGTGGTTGCTGATTGCTTCATTACAAAACTAATTCCTATTCGATAGTAAAAACTGATTGTCTGCTGGGTTGCTGCTTGCTGATGGGTAGAGAGTTATTGTGTCTATGTCACGTAAACTGGACCACCGCACGGTCCCACTGGCACCATGCCCTAGCTCAGGCACGGGTTGCCTACACGCACTAATAGTCACACTCGCTGTGCTGGAGGACGCTTCCCTCGATGGGAGAGGTGCGGGGGGCGGCGCGGGCGCGGGGTCGTGCACCGGCGCCGGCTCTGCGGCGCGCGCGGAGGACGCGCTGACGGCTCGTCTGCTTCGCCTCCACAGGAACGCCAGGAACGCTGCGACGCCTGCTGCTAATACGCTGTACGATATTGCGTATTGGTGAATATCGTGCGTAGTGATCGTTATGTCCTGTTGTGCTGCTTCTTTCATCGCACTAATTTGCTCGCCAAGCTGCTGTAGCGAGGAGTTGAGGTGATTATCTTGCCTTGGTTGAACGGTAACTTAACGTTGATGCTGTATTGGAGCTATGTAATGTATGTTGGTAAGTACTCAGACCGATTTGAGATTGAGTGAGCTTTGTTGTTGATAAGATTATAGTGACGTCACGCCCCTTTGCTGTGCATTGTTTTGTTGTGAATGAGCCCGACCTTGCTGACTTGGCGGACTCGAGTTTCACGGTCACGTATGATAGTAAGCGAGTAGGTATTTTCAAATGCTGTATAAGAACTTGTAGCTGGCATGTATGTATACTTTATGATGTTCACAGTCTTGAAGATCCATGCTTGTGTGTCCCTCATCTTCTATTATTTTCTCTCTAATCTGATGCTGATCTTGTCGCTGCTGATTGAAGAGGTACTGGTATCAAGTGGTGTACTTGGAAGCTGTCGTAGTATGATACTATGTACACTGGTCACAGATTAATTTAATTTTCGCTAACGGACTGAAATAGACTGGTTGCTGCTAAATTGTGTTATGTATGATTGCTGATACGCTGGACCAAATGGTGCTCATATAAAAGAACCATACTAATGTACCTAAAGTTTGTAAGTTTAGGATGCTGCTTATTTCTACCTAAAAATATGGTTGGGTTGGTGATAGGTTTAGCTAATTGTGCTTTCTTTATGTATACGATATTAATTCTAGTTTGCTATTTTGCCAAGTGATTTGGACTTGCTGCTATGTAGGTATTTGGTTACATTACTAATTTCATTGCGCTTAAATATTTTATGATAATGATAAGTGCTGATCTAAGCTCGTGTAATGTGAGATACTACGGCTACCTTTGTTTACTAACAATAAAGGTCAACAGCCGACGTATCCACACTATATACGAACTACTTTAATAAACGAGCTGTTATGATTTAGTAAATCTCCGATGCTGCTGTTGTCGGAGATGTTACTAGCGACGTTTACTTACGTAATTCCTAACTTCATCGTTGCTATTAAACTTCATGAGTTGCTGCTTTGGCATGAAGATAGTCAACGTTAAGAAGGTAGGAACTTGCCACCGCAACCGACGCTCTGTCAGCTGTGATGACGTCAAACCACTGCTCGCTAAGTCAGCTGAATTCTCTTTGCTGTTTCAGCCAACACTCTGGTGGCATAGGGATGTCAATTTTCCTCACCCTGTTTGCTACTAAAGGCTTCCAGCGCTCCAGAGAACTTTGAATCCAGCTTAATGTTACCTTTCTTGATGCGTCACAGAACTTGTATCGTTCGATGACGTCACCTTTTTGCTGTGGTAGATCTAGCTGTATGATCAGACCTTGGCTATCTTTCAGGTGGTTGTAACCCGAAGGAGTTATAGGTTGAGGTAGGAGACATGCTAGCTCCGCCCTCTGCTCGCTGCTGCTTGAAGTCGCTAACTTCATTTGTTTACGCTGCTGATAATTGTTTGTAATTTTCTTATATTGTTTTACTAAGTATTGCTGCTTAACTAACTTACGCTTTAAATTACCAGCTAGTGCTCTGTTTATGTCTATCTTAGAAGATGCCAGTTTCTCCGTGATTTCCGATTTCACTGACAAGCTTCCTTTGTTACGCCCGATAGCTTGTTGATCATCTGTCGACATTTTGTTTTGCTCTTTTGTGTATTCCATCTTCCAATGCTGATGAGTATCCTCCATGCTGCTCAGGATAACATTGCATTGGAAGGATGTTTTGACACAACCACATAGCAGCCACCCTAGCCGTGTATGCTGTGCTAGGGGCTCCGATTGAGCTTCTCCGCGAATTAACCCCTCTAGGATAATGTTGGAGTAAACCTCAGCACCAAGAAGGAGGTCAACCGGTCGACCCACATTGTAATCTGGGTCTGCTAGGCTGATGTGTGCTATATGTTGCCATGCTGGTTTTGCAAAAGTCTGATTTGGCAGATTTTTTATTAAGTTGCTCATAATCAGAGCGTCGGTGGTAAACTTAAAATCAGTGTAAGTCGATTGACAAGTAATTTTAAGCTTACCCTTGCATTGATTTTGTCGCTCTCCGACTCCGAAAATAACCCCTTTACTTCGCTCACGCTTTAACCCTAGCTGCTGCGCTGCTCTCTCGCTGATCACAGAAACCTGCGAGCCCTGATCGATCAGTGCTCGCAGCACGTGCTGGCTGTTATCTGCTGCGGTTACTTTTACCAAAGCTGTTGCTAACAAAATCTCAGAAGTTTCATCTCGCTGAGATGTATAAACATTGCTGTTACAATGCTGGTCTTGCTGTTCAGTTTGCTCTACATAATTAGCTGATTGTGATTGATTAGCGAAATAATCGTGCAATATTGTGTGGTGATTATCGTTGCATCTGTGGCATCTTTTAGCTGAGTAGCATTTGGCCCCGTCGTGATCATAAATGCAATTGATACAAAAATTCAGTTTGTTTAATAATTTAAGTTTTTGTTCGTTAGCTGATTCTAAGAATATATTACAATTGATTAATCTATGATCAGAATCGCATTGAGGACACCTACTTGCTGATACGTGCATTGATTTCGCAATGTCTTGCTCGCTGTACCTTTTACCTTCGTTATAATTAGGTTTATTTCTATGGCTTTTAGAATAAGATGTATGCTGTTGCTGAGTTGCTGTTTTAGGCGGTCCATCTTGTCGTCGCTGTGATGATGATTCCAGTGTGGTAAACTTGTTTTCTAGGAAGTCCATAAAGTCCTGAAGAACCGGTATCTCCCGCGAATTCTTCAAGGATTCTATGTACTCGGCATAGGACTCACTATCTAGTTTCTGGGACAATATGTACACAAGAAGAGGGTCCCATGACTTTATGTCGATACCAAGATTTTTGATTGCGTGGAGACTCTCTAATGTGACATCATGGAGTCGTTTGATGGCTGTGTACGACTGCTGCTGTATGTTGGCCAGATTGTAGAAGGTGCTTACGTATGACATGAAGATGTGCCTCTTGTTGTTGAATCTGTGGTTCAAGATTTCCCAACAGGTTGCGTAGTTATCCGCGCTGATTTGGAGATGCTGTATCAAACGCTCCGCTTCTCCCTTTATTTTACTCTTGAGAAATTGCATCTTCTGAGCGTTTGATAATGATGGATTTTTGTGGATCGCTTCATCGAAGAGATCCTTGAATGATACCCACTGCTGGAAGTTGCCTGAGAAAACGGGGATATCCATCTGAGGTGTGGTTTTATCGCGATACGACGATGACCACATCCTAGAGCTTAAAGCTTTCCTCATGGCATTGTAGGTACGTTCGTGCTTGTTGTAGTTGTACTCGTACGCTTCGTCTTCGCCCAACTCCAACATGATCTCCCAATGACAGCTATCCGCCACCGTCCAGCGAGTTTGTAAGGCTCGCAGGGCGTCTTCGTACTCCCACTTTTCTAGGTAGGATTCCACATCTATGCTTTCTACCGTTTTCATAAAGGCCTTAAAATTAATAAGCTGTCTCCGTAGCATAAGATCTAGCTTGCCATTGGTACCTACCTCCTCGTCTGGCTGCGCACGGGGGCTAGGTGTTGGTGGCGCCGGGGTCTGCGGCCTCTGCTGTCTGCCGCTGGATGGACCTGCTACCGGCTGGCTTTCTCCAGGCTCAGAGACACCTAATTGCTTCTCTAGATCTAAGTAATACCTATCTATGGTCGTTTTCGCTGCAAGGTACGACTTATTAGTTCGCTCAAACTCAAAATCAGAAAAGTACTTGTGACCTTTACCTTCGAAAGGCAAAAGCTTTTCGTGGTTTCGTTCATACTCTCTCCAATACGACTCTAGAGTGTCTAGTCTCCGTTTACCGTAATCTATAGACTTGCGCTCGCTGCTATCCTTCTTAAAATTAATAAGGATTTTCCGAATACTTTCCGCTAATTCGGTTTGTTGAAAGTAGAGGGCCTCCATTTCGTCGGTGAAAGCTCGAACGAATGTAAAAGGAACGCTCTTACTTGTAAGCCGCTTGTCCTACGGCTGCTGCTGGACTCTGCGTGGGTAGCTCCCCACCGCAGTGCTGGCTGAAGATGCTGATGGCGCGAGTGGTAGCTCGCTGCTGCTGATGCGTCGCGGGCGCAGTTCGCTCCGCACGACTGTACGCTGGACTGGTGCGTGAGCGGTTCGCTCACTGCTGCTGCTGGCCTGACTGGGTAGCTCCCCACGTCAAGTGTTGATGTTAGCTTTTCAATAAGCTCACTGGTAAAGCTAAGATCACTGCTCTCCAATGGCTGCTGGCTGCTACGTCCGAAGCACTCACGGTACGACTTATCACGATCGCGCAATGAATCCTCGAACGGTTATATATCCGTTGATCCGGCTCGAAGGACCATGAAGGAATCGCGGCTAGCTCTTCCCGGGATGCTGATATAATAATAGTCGAGTATAGGGACAAAAGCTATATTGTATAAAACTACGACTAATATGGATGCTAATTAGTGCGGGTTGAATGGCTGCTGGTGATGCACTGACCTCTGTAGGCGCCCGGTCCACGCTCGCGGCACGGGTAACCTACTTAAGTCAAACTGCTGATGCTGCTAAAATCCTCCGTGTTCGAAGTATCGAACAGTCACACTTGTATTGTTTTATACCAACATGTTAATTTGTTTCATTTTGATAATATTTTCGTAACTATCGACCTACTTACGTATCAATCAACAACCCACAACCTAACTTAAGTCGAACCAAACATTGCGGTTATTGGACGGACAGTCAACTTGCTTGAATACATTACATACGACACGTGTTTGGTTTAATATCTGCGATTATGTGGTTTGAAGTTATTGTTTTGAGGGGTTACATTGCTGTAAACTTGTTGTTATTTTATTTTTTTCTATATTCGAAAGACAAACAGTTTTACACACTTAAAAAAAACAACTGATAGGTACCGATATTATATATTATTTTTCTAGGGTTTTGTTAAGTATTCTTACATAATACATAACGTCTTTGTTTAAAAAAAAATTCTCGGATAAATATAACCAAGTATGAGTGGATCGATTGGGGAATGAAATGAAATGAAATGAAATGAAATGAAATGAAAGTTTATTTCCTTAGGCTTACAAATAAGCACTTAGACAAGTCATATTTTATACTATTCATTATTATATTGATGTTCACTTCAATTTTTTGTCCACCAGTGGAAGAAGTGAGAAGAAACCACCAGTATGTTCATAACTTATGTGTCTAGTACATAGATTTGCTTATCTGTAAGTTGTTAGATTTTGAGTTGGAGCAAAACTCGTTCCAAGCGTTTTTATCTTCTAGATAATCTGATATTTTGTAATAAGCCTTTTTACAAAGAATATGCTTCACAATTTTTTTAAATTTATTTATTGATAATTTTTGCAACTCACTTGGAGTTTTGTTGTAGAAGCGTATACATTGCCCTTTAAAAGATGCACTTATCTTATGTAGTCTAGTTGTGGGAACAGCGAGTTTATTCTTATTTCTAGTATTTACATTATGTATATCGCTTTTTTTATTGAATCGATCGATGTTTTTATGAGTGTACAACAAGTTTTCATAAATATATTGACATGGTACTGTCATTATGTTTATTTCTTTGAATTTATTACGTAGGGATTCTCTGGGACCCATATTATAGATCGCACGAACAGCCCTCTTCTGCAACACAAAAACGGTGTTTATATCTGCAGCGTTCCCCCACAATAGTATGCCATAAGACATAATACTATGGAAGTAGCTGAAATAGACTAGTCTAGAAGTATCAACGTCTGTAAGGTGACGGATTTTTTTAACTGCATATGCTGCAGAACTAAGTCTCTTCGATAGCTTATCTAATAATGGGGTAATCAATCTAGACTGGCCATCACTGGGTTTGGCAACGGCTTTACAAAGGGTTCAATCTCTTTGCTTGAATTCGAATGCTTGTTTCGGCTCGATCGGACTTGACCGACTTGACAGACCATGATGCATCATCCGAGACCGAAGCTTGTCGCACTAAGCATCGCTGCAGCACATCACAAAAGCTTTCAACTATGGACTTTAACTCGTGCTATTTAGATGCATTTTATATTGACGGCATCAGATGATGGACAGCTGGCGGACCAAACGTTTGAAGCTTGTGGGAAACCATTTTGTCACTGGAAAATGTATTTAAAGATAACAAGTTTAGGTCCACATTATTATTGTTCTACAACGATTTCACAGTGTGTGTTGCCTTGTGTCATTGCTTTTGCATTTTGACTCAGAATATAGCATTTATTTCGACACACACATAAATAAAAATAAACTAAACTAAACATAGAACATGGATAGTTAATACATACTACCTATATTTAAGATTTGTCTAGCTTATAGGTTATTGAACAAACGGCTAGAATGTACAGCATTACCAACCTACTCCTCCGGAAAAGCCTTTCACTAAGGCATCTACTAGCTTTATACTTCCATATAGTTCAATAGAGCCTGTGTTCCGGTCCATAATCGGCGCCCTGTAACGCGGAACACTAGACGCATTGGTTGGATAAGGGCATTGCTCTTGGAACAATAAACTTCTGGACTCAAATGCACGTTTAAATTTATAGAGATTTCTATCAATGCCAAAGGAGCATTCATCCACGTAATTTTAATTTTGTATAATGTAAAACTACAATTACAATGCATAAAGAAATGTAGAGAATAGTGGTAGTACAAAGGACGGCTTTATCGGTACGCGCGTCTTTTTCTTAGAACCATGTAATAGACTAGACATAAGAGAATGATAAAGATTTCAGCGCATGTGGGATGCATGCATGCTAAGGGTCGTAGATGGAACGATAACTACTAAATGCCACCCCAAACACATTTCTCATGATGAGAATCGATTTGATTTTATTGATTTCCTAGTCCAGTCGTGAATACTCCTGTCGCAATTCCGTTTGCAGCAGTATGCATTTAACGGCCTTGCACGGGCTTTGCGGTCAACACGGACGATCTGTTTTGATATCTCCAATTCATGGATTCAATAAAATAAACCGAAGTCGACGACGTTCGGTTTTAGTACCAACTAGAGTTTAGAGTAGGAAGGACTGGTATTTCTTTCTCTATCCAGGTGCATAAACTAAATCGAGTAATAGAAATATAGAAAATATTGTTTAGATTTTTATTTCTAATTCATTATCAGCTCACATCATGGTACTACGCTGAACACAAGAAAATAATTGAAAGTACAATAATTAACCTCTGAAATGATTACTGTGCTTACCATAAACTACATCCCTTTTAATTGTATTTTATAACACAAGGGTAGAACAAGGACTCTTCAGCAAAGAGTTATTGCTACTAACTCGTTCCAATTGATTTTTTCGAGAAACAATAATTCAGTCCCTAAGTTTAGAGAATAAAAAACGTTTATACTTAAAAGCGTAAAGCTACGGAAAACCTTTTAATTTTCTGTTTTTATCAAGTTCCAAATCATCTTGATTTGAGGTTAATCAACATCTACTCTTGCCAATAATACGGACAATTTCAATTAAAAATACTTAACCAACCCAAATAAGGCTGGTCTAATTTACATCTTTATTCAGTCCAGTAGTAATGTCTCTTATCGTCCAAGCCACAGTGCTAGCCGGAATGTATTAGACAGGGCAGGGGAACGGATCGCCTTTGCGGTCTGGGTCGACGATCTGTGCTGTCATATCTCCTATTCATTGCAAAGCGGGCTGAGGTTTTTGAGCAAATGGTTTCTGTATTTTGTAGTCTACGCCGTTTTAGCTTTAGTCTATGAACTCATTTAGGATTGAACGTGTTTTGATCGTAAACAATTTGTGGGATATTCGTTATTTTCGCAACTTAATTGATCAACTCTATGCTTGTTATTTTTGGATAAAACGGTTGAAAAAGGGTTTATACAAATTGCTTGTTTACCCTTAAGCCTTTTACGACTTTGATACTTGACTTGAGTTCTTTTATTTGGCCATATGTGTCTGGTTTGCTACTTTTCTGTCAGTGTCGAGTTCATAGAAATTTCATAGAGATACTTTACTTAACGGCACTGAGTGTTCAAATGTCACACATTGTCATAGGAAATCGCGGACAAACGTAAACTAAACAACCCATGAACAAATTGATCTTTTTTCTCCTCAACGCAACGATAAATCTAGGTTTTTTACTATTTCCTACGTTCTGTCGCATCCAAACTTTATTTTCGTACATAAAAGATGATAAAACGCAGCAGCTACCGTCAACGAGGCCATATATCAAGTCCAAACAAAAACAGAGCCAATGCAAATAACCTGCTATATTTTAGTGCGTTTACAGCAATCGAACACGTGAAAGCGAGCTTTATGGGATTGAATGTTAATTCTAAATGGATTGTGGGATTTTGTTCTGTGAAATATGTAGGTCACACCGTTTTTTATATAAATCGTTATTATAACGATTTATGTAAAAATTGGGAAGCGCTCGCGGCGCCGCCGTGATTTTTGTCCGCGAAGCTCGGACATATAGGGCTATGTAGTCGATTTGGCCGGGCGTTTGAGTGGTTGTAAAAGGAATATAATTCGAGAATAAAAAGGTCAAATCAACGTTAACCGATATCTGTCAGCCGGTGTTTTCTTATTACCATTGATTAGACTTCTCAGCTTGATCTTTGAAATATGTACCTTTAGCTTTCAATCTTTCATATCAATGCATTCGAAACAGAACTAACCCAAGCGTGCCATGGAAGTATAAAACTGACAACTAGTACAACTAACGTTTTCACGGTACTTGAATCACCAACATCAATTGTACCACAGACAGTCGGCATCATGCTTTCAGAAGTATCGAAGTTTATAAGTAGTAGGTAAAATACCCATACTCAACGTGGACACTCACGATAGGACTGGTCCAGTTCAAAGTCGCTCAGCAAGCTATGGAAAGAGCTATGCTCAGAGTTTCTCTGAAGGATTCCTAACGATTACATCCGACAGAGAACCAAAGTTATCGACATAGCTCTAAGAGTTAGCAAGCTAAAGTGGCAGTGGGCCGGCCATATCTCGCGAAGAACCGACGGCCGCTAGGTCAAACGTGTTCTCGAGTGGAGAGCACGACTCGGTAAACGTAGTGTAGGACGCCCTCCGACCAGGTGGGATGACGACATGCGAAAGACTGCAGGTAGATGCTGGATGCGGCAAGTTGAAGACAGGGCGCTATGGCGCTCTTTAGGGGAGGCCTATGTCCAGCAGTGGACTGCTATAGGCTGATGATGATGATGATGAGGTAAAATAGAAAAATCTATAAAAAGTCGTCGATAAGCGATTAATTTCATAGAAATTTCCTAAATTCGGCACTCGACTCGATTATCTGTATTGCAAAAACCGGCAGTGTGAAAGTCGGCTAAGCTCCGAAATCCAAAATTCATATTAAGGTAGAGGTCCGTTGATTAAATTGATCTGCGTTGAAGAAACTGGCGGTTAGAATAGTAAAACCGATCACCTTAAACTTTTAAGTACATAGGATATAAAACTTTAGCTAAAGCATAAACGACAGCTAAGTAAGATCTTAGGAGATAACTTCAAGATAACTAGTTGATAAACCGTATAGTGGATATAAGCCTCTTACCATGTTTATAGCAAAGCTAGCTTAAGGAGCTTTATTTTAAGAGCGCATAAAGTTTGTATGTGACAGCAGTTTCTTCGTAAACAAAACCCGGTATAGACTTGCATGTGATCAATAGTGGAGAGTTTAGTTATTAAAAGGATTTCCCTCATTAATGGTGGTGTGTGAAAGTCATCTTGCTCCAAAATAAGCAAAGTCTGGGCTTTTCATAGTATAAGCATAGATCATATTTTTTTTCGTCCATGGTATAAGATTCGCGTACTTTGACTGCCGTTAGAGTGATTTACATGTGTATTTATTTATCATTCAAGAACTTATATTTAAAAGTAGCTATAAAACAGAGAAGGTATATCTAGTGTCGGCGGTCACTGCGCGGTGCCACATTTGTGGCAATATTTTTATTATTTTATGTAAAACTAGCTGCGCCCCGCGGCTTCGCCCCCGTGGAAATCGATTTGTCAAATGGTTTTTTTTAATCCTATGTTAGACTCCTGGTTCTAACCTACCTTCTCACCAATTTTCAGTCAAATCGGTCCAGCCGTTCTCGAGTTATAAGTGTTGTAACAAACACGGCTTTCTTTTATATATATAGATATATTATCATAAACACAGATGTCAGTCTAATCAAACATGTACCTTACCTCTCATTTTAAACTGTTGAGTAATGAAACTGATTGATACAAATTGGAAGATAATAATAAAAATACTCAATAAACGGTAAATCGTTGGTTAGTCTATAAATAATCGATTAAATAATTCGGTTCTTGTGAAAATAAATTATAAGTACATTTACAAATCGTCGAAGATAAACCTGGCTGAGTTTAATTTTAAGTTTTATTGTTGATGAAACCCAAATTAATTTACTTCGTTCTTAAGATATTTTTAATGAGAATGCAATCGCAACAAAGGCTAAGTTAACCCAAAAGTTTTGCATAAAATTGATTTTATTAACCGTGGAGCCAATAACTTCAGAGCTTGGTTCCTGAATATTCTTTTGACTAAGCTCTCTTTGATTAACTTTTCAAACAGGGCGTGCTCGCCCCGCCTGCTTAAAATAAACAAAAGCACCGATTAAAAACAGACCTCTTTCGGGTCTGTTATTATAAGCTTTTTGAAAGCTTCATAGAAAAGTATTTTGTATTGGTAAAATCTGATGACATCGCTAGAGTGGCCAGCAGCATCTTATTTATTTGGTAGAGTCTTGACACTTATAAGTAATGAATTTATCACGAAATATTTATTCATTCATAGGTATTTAGTAGAGCCAGCGAGCGTAGTGTAGGATGGCATTATCCGGCCAGGTAAGATGATAGTTAGCGAAAGACTGCATGCTGATGCTGGATGCGTAATCTGAAGACAGGACGATCAGGACTGATTGCGACTGTATAAAAAAACTTTTCCCAAATACATACACAACTCAGACGTCTCAAGATGCGATACTTTGACAGATTTTACTGCAAAAATGTCAAAATATGGGTACATTTGAGTTACATTTGTGTGTTTGGGGTTCATCAAGCCAATGTCAAGAGTTTTTTTAAACCAACTAAAAATAAACGAGGAGGTTCTTCTATGTTCGACTGTATGTACTTTTTTTGTATGTATGTTCGTCGATTCATCCGTCAATTATGGATCTTTGGAAAATCCTTGGGATATTGTACGAAAAATAACCCGGAGGTGGTGCCATAAAAATTACCCTCGAGGTATAAGTATTTGTAGTAAAAAATTTAAAACAGTGTAAATGCTAAGGAATTTGAAATCGGTTTTTCATTATTTAAAAAAACAATTACATTTATTTTCCATTCAACTACGTGAACGGAAATTTTACACTGTTGTGTTGTTTTGTTCTAATTTTTATGTAAGGAAGTCCGTGTTTGTAAAGGATACACAGCTTCGGAATGCCCCTCTAAATAAGGATGACATGTAAGTTTTCAATTTGCGTTTGAATTTTCAGCACTGAAACGCAACGAGCAACAAAACGAGACACAATACAAATAAGCGAAATTAACAACCCGTCGACGGTAGGAAATAATTCTCTGTCAACTCTGAATGTGTGCGGTACAAAAATACATTGCAGTGCAATGTCCTCTTTATGTTCGTTCACTCAGTGCTTATTTACCTCTTTTTAGCATGAAAAATGTGGCATTTACTTAAATTACTGCCTCCAATCCAATTTCAAAATTGAATTCTATTTTATTCGTAATTTAAACTCAAAACCATTTTATCTGAGATATTTGTTTTGAAAAAAGTAAAAACTGACTTTAAATTCCTTGGTAGCTTAGTATATACACTGGTTTTTTTTATTATTGGGATGAATTCAATATGAATTTGAAGTAGATTAGTAAAAATTATTTCTATAGCGAAATAATTTTCTAAATATATCTAAACTTGATGGAGAAATTGACTACACACCAATAATACAGCCGAACATAATAACCTCATTTGTTTTTTGTTTCGTCGGTTAAAGATAGTAAGTAGGTCACGTGGATCAGCCTTTTCGAAGTAATGGAAAAGTAGTAGGCTAATTTATAATTAATATAAATTTTAGATACTAGATATTTTCATACCGCATAATCTGGCGTAATATTATTACCTATAGATACCTATAGGAACCTACCTAAACTTATAATCTGCCTAAAGTAAACAGCCGTTGTGTTTTAGGTACAGTGACCTATAAAACATAATACTTAAAGGTGCATCCATATTGTTATTACTAACTAGCTCCTGCCCCAGTCTTCGCAAGCGTTGTTTGTATGGAAACGTTCGAAGGCTTTTTATATGCCATGGGAACAAATTTCCACGGGAGAGGAATAACTTGAGAACCAACGCCTGCGAAACCGCGAGCAGAAACTAGTTTATAATAATTAGTATGATATTGTGATTATGTACAAAAATAATGTGTTGGTACATAATAGGTAATGTGCACTTTGCTGTCCCTTTATAATAATAATAAATAATAATAATATTTATTTATTCAAAAAAGGTCTTAAAAACAAAACAAAGTAATGTATACTGTAGACCTATTTCACTTCTTAGTTTCGACACCTTGCTCTAACTAAGTTCTAGACTTGTGATGTAGACGCAAGGGCTCTTTACCTCGGTAGCTCATTAGATTTACACTATTTTATGAACAACTTATAGTATATAAAAAATAAAAATAAAAACTTTAGGAAACACTGTACTATGTAATATACTTACAGTTTCTTATACTTATTATTATATTATAATTAGGCCAAAAATCAGTTTATAGGTATGAGTGTAAAATGTGTATGTGTATCTATGTGTGTGGATGAGTGAGTGAGTGGAGTAGAAGTTGACTGTGTGATTGATTAACGAGTTGTTTTTAGTAGGCATTCTGTTTCATCATAGTTCAGGTTTGATAAATATGATTAAATATGAATTTCTATTCCCCGAGAAATAAATCCCATCATTAGCTGCGGCACAAAAATCTTTTAGAAGTGTTTGCAAAGTTATTAATTCTGATTTACCCGATCTTTTTTCCTGCTCCGATTTGAAATGAAACGAAAAATAATTAGAATATCTTCTGCTTTCGAAGAATTACAATCCTATTCGAAAGGGCTCAGAGTTTAATTAATATCATAGGGGTTGATTGCTTTTCATCTGTTTTTTTTTCATTTCCCATTTATCTGCAGAGTCGGGTAACAAAAATTTGTGAATAGACTTTAGCTCGTACGTGATAGGCGCCTAGAAATATAGTCTGGGACTTGTGAAATCAGGCATATTAAAAGTAAATGTCACTATGTAACAATAGCTTAACAATAATAATATTGTTAAGCTATTGTTAAGCGCATGTAGTATCTCACTGCAAGGTCGTTACCACCATATTTAATTAGGTACCTCATTATCAGCCTATGTCAGTCCACTGCTGGACATAGGCCTTCCTTAATGACCGCCATAGCGCCCTGTCTTCAGCTTGACGCATCCAGCATCTACCTACACTACAGTCTTTCGAAGGTCGTCATCCCACGTGGTCGGAGGGCGTCCTACACTACGTTCACCGAGTCGTGGTCTCCACTCAAGAATACGTTTGCCCCAGTGGTAATTAGGTACCTACCTTTCACTTTATTTTTGTCACACAGATCCTATAACTCGATAATATCCGTTCGTCACCTTATTTATCAACACGCGCAGTACAAAAACATCAATAATTTATTTAAATAACAAATCTCATCTCAGGAAAATGATATCTCAATATATCTGTGCGAAAAGAGTGCAAGTCAACGAGTATTGTTTGTGTCATATCCCGTACCGAATACTGGGAGGTATATAAATCAGTTGCCTCAGTTCTTTTGTACATTTTCGTAGCTATATCGTTGTGTGTGAAGCGTGTCAGTTTTACTCCGAATTTCGCGACTTCAGTCCAAGCTTTGATCTTTTTGCGATGGAACATACAGAACATGCAATTATGAAGAATACAATCGAAGATGGAAACAGGATGATAGATCTTGACGATAAAGAGAGCCACGAGCAAGACAATAATTCAAAATATGGATATATAGACGTAGTGCTATGTGCTGTGATAACAGTGTGTGTATTCTTGTATTGTTATTTCTTTTTTTATGCATTTTATTCGTTACGTCTGACAGCTTTTCATTACGAGAGCAAAACAAATATCAGCAATTCTTTAAAAATGGTTGAAACTATTATTAAATCCATGCCTCCTGAATATAATGAATTTAAGAGAAGAAACCGCTCTTTAAAATTTATATTAAAATGGGTAGATCTAAAAAGTGCATTTTTGTCTTCAAGCATAGTCAATGGACAAAGCGAGTTTGTCTCCAGAAAATGTGCATATACAAATTGTTTTATAACATCGAACATGTCCCATTTCTTTGACTATAGAAAATTTGACATGATTTTATTCTCAGCCGTAGATTTATCTTACAATGAAGTGATGAAACCATGGATTCGTTCTCAAGACCAAAAATATGTTTTTGTAAGCAACGACTCTGCCGAATACTATCCATTATGCACTAAGGAGTATGATGGCTTCTTTAACTGGACTCTTACGTATAAACTTAACTCCGATATACCATGGAGCTATTTAGTAATACGAGATAAGAATAACAGCATAATCGGTCCTAAGATAAATATGACCTGGCTAAAGTCAAGCGAGATGAGCCCTTTGAACGAGGAATTCAAAACAAAGCTAATGATGAAGAGCAGAGCAGTGGCTTGGCTTGTATACAGCTGTCACAACCAAGATAACCGCAACTACATCGTAAATGAACTGCAAAATGAACTCAGTAAATACAAATGTGTAAATTATACCTGCAGCCTTGATATATACGGATATTGTGGAAAACTTGAATGTTCTAAAGACGATGAGCTATGCAATAGCATTATCAAAGAGAAATACTTTTTTTATATGTCATTTGAAAATTCTTTTGCAGAAGACTTTGTAACAGGAGAACTTTTAAAAGCCTTGAATAATAATGCTGTGCCTATTGTTTATGGTGGCGCCAACTACTCAAGGTAAGAAAGGTGGTATAATCATGTTTTGTGTATATTTTTATTTAATGCTGGACTATTACGTATATATTATGTATCTCATTACAATGGTTTCGGGCCATAAAGTACCCGGTCCTTTGGAAGGCTTGCGTGGGGCCGAAGCCAACAGCACAGAGGCCCTTTGAGAGAGTTAATCTAAAGGCGATGGCTACACATAGCGGGTAACATCCTCGGGTGCACAATATGATACACCCAAAGATGGTATCCGCCAGGTGTAGAGACTATTGCAAAGAAAAATAAAATGAATAAAACCAGGCTATTGTGATAGATGGATGGACTGGATAATCGGGCTATAGGGGAGATTATGGACTATTATTATTAATACTATAATTATTACTACATACAGCATTATCTAGCCTCAAGTACAAAAGTCCTGCTTACTTCGATAGTAGAAATAAATTAGGGTCGCTAATTTTGAAAGACCATAGGCACGTCAAGCTCATCCTCATATATAAAATTGTGGTTTTACAGATTTCTGCCCGATGGATCATACTTGGATGCATCAAAACTTAATCCTAAACGACTGGCGGCTAAAATCCATGAACTAATGTACAACCATGAAAAATACGCAGAGTACTTTAAGTGGAAAAACCATTACATTTACGAAGAAACAAGCCATGCAATGGAAAATCATGAATACTGCAAGCTTTGCTCCATATTGAACGATGAAATATATGTGAAAAAAACATCAATTTATCATAATATGTCTCAATGGTGGTCTCCAGAAACATATTGTACCGACGACGGTAGTGCCCCGATTCAAGATTAAATAATAAGTGTAATATTTAAATACGTAGCTTCTGCTCGCGGTTTCACTCGCCTTTTTTCGGGATAAAAAAGCAAGATCCATTTAGTAGTTTTGGCGTAAAAAGTTACAAAAAAAAAAACCAGATTTCTCAACATCCAAAATTATTGTTAGTTTTAATAATTATTGCTATCTTATAAGTATAATTATAATATATGAATCAGATGCTATCTAGATTGGTGGCGACCGAGTGCAGTTAGCTCAACTTTCACAATATTGTAAATGCTAATTTTAATTTGTTGCTTTTCTTGAATTGTAATATTTTCTCTGTTAATGATGCTTTTAGAGATATTTTTTACATCCAGGGGATAATATATAAAAGCACCGGTAGATTTGCTGTACCATCAATCGTGTTTGTGTATGTGCAAGCAAAATGCCTATATTGCAAAACATCCTATCAGCTATTTGCTAGGATATTAAGCAAAGACGGAGGTAAGAGCTAGTTAATATTAAGACATTGCATTGTGTTTACTATCATCTGATGCAAATAGCAATCTTGATCTACCTTCTGTGTCAACTGCTTCACTAATAGGTAATAGAATATTTGATGGCGTGCTAGTTTTCCCTTGAACGTTAGTAATACTTCGGTTTGTTAATAAATGATAATGTGAAATGAGTTTATGTTTTAACTCTTTCGCTCAAAAAATACCGCATATCTTTGAACACGTCATAATAGACTCAGTCAAAGGAAAAAATATCGTTTCGGAAGGCAATCCTAAACAAATATCTGCAGATGGTACAAACATCTGTCTCATGACGGGAATCGAATCCGTAACCTCCTGCTTCGCAGTCGGACCTTTGCCCGCTCCGCCACAGAATCAGGCAAGCAGGAGATTGCGGGCTCGACTCCCGTCTTGGGTGTAATGTTTGTAGGATCTGAAGATATTTGTTCCGGGTGTTCTGGATGTATTCTTTCAATATTATCTAATTTATTTACTAACCTTCTAGTACCCATAAAACAAACACTGCTTAGCTTGGGGCTAGATAATGGTGTATTAATTATCCAGTATTATTTATTTATTTACTAGCTGCGCCTCGCGGTTTCACCCGCGTGGTGATATATATTTTGGATAATATACAATATCTCTCTTCTCTATTAATAGAGTCTCTCTTAATAGAGTAGCCTATGTGTTATTCTGATATTTAAGCTTTATTATTATTAAGTTTCATCAAAATCGATTCCAGTAGTTTTTGCGTGAAAGAGCAACAAACATCCTCACAAACTTTCGCGTTTATAGTATTAGTAGGATAGTAGGATAATATCGCCCACGTTACGTGGACTCAGTCTGTTTCTACCTCACACGTAGAAAAATGTGGCATTACTTTACGAAGAAAAACTTTACCTTAAAAATGAAATCAACGATTCAATCATTTAATCAAATTAAAGCCCGTGGAATCAGGTTCGAACTTCCGGCAGAATAGCAAACGTAGTTACCACGGGGAAATGATTGGAAATCTGATTTTAGAGGAGCCTTTTTCAACCCGGAACCTTTGGAGCTTTCGAACATCCGCCATTGAGTTAAAGGTACACAACGGTAACATTGATGTTTTTTAAATGATTTAAAACTTGTATTATTGAATAAGTTTACGAGTTATTTGAATATAAATGATGCAATTCGTAATTTAACACCACCAGAGACAGATATTTAATACTTGTTGCACTATGTCCTGCTTGTGACTTCTGTTATCTAGACAGGTTTTTAAAATATACAGAATAATATTTCTAGAACTTGATTTTGATTATGTAGGGCTTATTTAATCAAGGGTACGTTACACCTACATAATTATATATACATTCCTAATCAAAATGATAATTTTGTCTGCCAAACACAAATGGTTTGATGTCAGCAACACATTTGGGAAACTGACCAGCATAACAGAACCTACCTCCCTTTCCATCCAATTGCAACACCAAGAAACCGGTGGCAAATTTGGAGGTCAAACTTTAATGGTCTCATTGTCATGACTGGGTTTATGACGGAATCTAATATTCCATTATACGCGGAAAGGGGCAGCAAGAAGAACCATAATCGAGTGTACATTACTTTCAAAAATCTAACGTTTAGTACAAGATTACTCGCATATGAAAGTTCAAATAATAATCTTTATAAGCATTTCAGGAATTGCGCATGACCCAGTTTTTAGAGTATTCTGGAAGGTAAGATGAATATAACATGAGCTGGTGAAATTCGAGTGATTCGTTTGAGGCATAGGAAAAGAAATATGAACTCTAGAACCCGCAGTAGGTTACTTCGTGACTAAAATGTTATAGTGTCTTTCAGATTTAGCCAGGTTGGACCCAAATTCTTCCTCCCTTTGACAACCGATGTGGCGCGGGTGAAGATCCGCATGCAACGCAATAGTTTGGGCGGTTCGATTCCCATTTCGAGACCAATTTTTTACGATCTGTAAATATTTGTTCCGGGTGTTCTACATAGGGGTTGTATTAAACCGTTTGGACCTTGTCGCGCAAGTCTTCAAAATATAATAGCATACATTTATAAGATTTGGTATATGTTTTAATCACTAGTATAGTCTATAATATACGTATAAGATTCACGTCAAGAACTCTATCATGTTACAGCCGGATCTGTTCAGTAGTTTTGGCATTACGAAGTAGGTAACAAACATCTAAATATCCATCTAAACGTTTGCATTTTTATTTATTTGTATAAACAAATAATTATTATTTATTTCGCACACATGATCTCTTGCGTTCAATAACTCCTATCTCAGGATCGAACTGTTTAATAAAAATAACAAATCCTCGTGCCCAATATATTTTTCTAAAAAGAAAATTGGATTCAATCTACATTGATTGAAGGTCAAAATTCCTCAAGCTAAATCTGTGATAGAACAATTAGGAGCCATGCGGGCGTTCGGCGCTTATTGACATTCAATTAGTGATATCGAACAGATATCGAATATTAAGATCTGGCTGTCTACTTTGCTAAGATACATCGATAAGCATAATACAATGGAACTAATAATGTGATTGTTTTGGAAACCCACTGCAAATACGTATTAACACTGTTAGTAAGTTTTCCGGGACAAATGCTAATGCCTCACGAATACAATTATTATTGGGCCAGCTCGGGATTATTCTTTAGACAAGAGCGACAATTTTTGAAAATCCGTAAATGACGGAGAAATTTACAAACTTAACATAGAAATAAATACACACAGCTGTACAATATACATAGAACCAAAAGCGAATAAAAGGAATTAATACAGACGAAAGACTGCAGCGAGATGCTGGATTCAAGCCGAAGAAAGGGCGCTAAGGCACTAATAGAGAGAAGTCTATATCAACCAGTGGATTAGTATACCGTCTGATGATGATGATAATCTCTGCTATCCCAACTTCTGACATCCATATTTGTAGCTCCAAAATATTTCGTCAAAAGAAACAGCTTATCAATTATTGGAACAGTCACAAGCAAGTTTATTTTCATTATTAAATCTAAAAAGCTACAAAGGCCCAAGTAACTCCAAAATAGTAGATAAAAACTTTTGACAATAATGAAAAGCCGATTTTTATTAACGAATCTATGTCAGTGAAGATGTCGCCTTAGCAACCAAATTTCTTTCTTCCTACTTTTTCTTTTTGCCACATTGAAAAGATTTGTACTGAAACTGGTTATTATAAAGTTAAAGTTTTATCTCAAACTCAATTACCTCGGTATCTAAATATGGTTTCAGTTTCCATAAATTAATAACAACAACAAAAGAAGAATTGATTTCAACATAATATACTAGGTATTAATTAACAAAAAAAGCTTGCTTAAAGCCATCTTATAACGACGCATTCTTATTAGTACCAAATCTTTTCATATCATTACCCTCTTTCCTGCAGTAAGCTGAAGGCGGAAGAATACTCAGAAAAATAGCAACGAAAGTACCTCGATTAACTCACACCAGTCTTTGTCTCAGTCTTTAATATCTTTAAGTGGACGTAGGCAATTTTATAAAAGCCAAAAAACGGAAAATCCCTGGTAATTTGCGGAATCCACTTGGGTATAAATGAAATGAAAAGGAAGAACGCAAACATTTAGGCCAGCCTGGCCCAAGCATGCCTCAGTCTTGACATGTCACGCTTGAGCTCCTTAAATTGATAGTTTCCTTGAAAATAATATAACCGCCTAACGAAAGAAAATATTTTCAAAATCAAAAATCATAATAGTTTATTGCTTTAACTTAAATTAATTAATATATTACAGTGGTATGGGACCCTCTTTTAAGTAATGTAATACCTGTGCTAGAGGGTCTCGCTCTGCAGCGCGCATCTTAAAGATAATTAAATTAAGTTTAATATTTAATATAGATACTTAAATATGTAACATTTACATAATAATGACAGTTATAGTACATAAAGTTTTTCCTACAAAATACAATTAAAATGCCAGAGAAATTATTGTTCTTTAAAAGGTTTACAATAATAATAATATAATTTGTGCTAATCTTACAAAAAACAATGTATAATAAATAATCGAACGTTGAGTTATTTAATAAAATGAAATTAAAAGTAAAAGTAATATAAAGTATGGTAAAGGTAAATTTAAAGTAATTAATTTTGGAAGAAAACATAACGATCCCACCCCTTTTCCCATTATTATTGTGATATTATATCTGTCTGAACATTTTATGTATATGTAACTACCCTACCCACATTTACTTACTGCGATTACCTATCTCTTATAAATACTGAAACTAAACTCAGGTGAAGTATATTCGTATATTATAAGTATATTATTTTTGAAAGCTAAAAGTCTTTTATTTAAAATATTTATTCATTTTTATTAATTTAAATACCACATCTCCCCCAAGGACAAAAATATTGCCACTGCCTCAAAGCTTTTTCATAATGAGATTTAGAAAAAGTCTTATTTTTGGTGGTGATTCAAAAATCAGATGCACTTGGCTTAAAATTATTCTATGATATTAATAACAGCCGGTTTTTATTCTTTGTTTGAAAAAATTTAGATATTTTAAAGGTGAACAATTACAGTTCAGTGTCCTGTATATTGTTTGCAACTGTCCGAGGTTAGCTCAGTTGCTTCAATTGTAAATACTATTTCTAATTTTTTACTATTTATTGATTGTAATTTTCATAATTTCATAGAAAAACAAATTCATGAAAGTAAAACCATTTCAAAAATAATTAAAGACTAGGAGACCGCTTTAAAAATTCCAACCGACCCGTGAAACCTCATCAATATGCTAATTTGAAACTCAAACTAAACTCCAAACATTATTCTGTTCAAACATTAAATATGTCGGACCCGCAGGAGTCACATAATCAGCTATAAATATTAATTTATTTACATACGAATTCCACTTTCATTAGTGAAATGCAAATTTCAAGGGCCCGGTTAAAAACTTATGTGATTTCGTACTAACAGATAACCATAAGGCCGTTAAATCACGAAAGCAAGTTTGTTTTCTGAATTTATGACAAATACACGCTAGATATTATAATAATTAGGCTAGATAGCCGTGTGGTGCCGGCTTCGAATTTTTTACCATCCCAACTCTTCCCACAGATATCGTAAGAGGTAGTCACCTCTTACGATATCTGCGATATGGATATCCTTTAGTCAAAGGATATTCATCGGGGGGCGGGCAGCAGCGCCTCCAACAGAACAATGTATTACCGAACTGCGATCCCCAACCCACGTGCCCGACATAGGTATTATGGGCATTATGGGATAAAAGTAAAAAGTCAATAAGGCGCTTATTAGGGGGCGCCCTATATCCAGCAGTGGGCCAATCTAGACAGAACCATAGATCAGTCCTATGTTTTTTGTGGAGACCACGACTCGGTAAATGATGACGACCGGTAGATGCTGGATGCGTCAAGCTGAAGACAGTGCGCTATAGCGCTCATTGGGGGAGGCCTATTTCCAGCAGTGATGATGATGATGTTTTTTAAATTTACGCCAGTTTTAATCAAGTGTTAATTTATTCGTATATTTTGTCTCTGATCTCTGATAGTACGCTATTAATATGTGGGTAGACCTGTGGATAGTCCAAAATAAATTGGATAAGACCTTTGTGATGCAAAATCGAGACAATATATGCCCCTGTTCCAGTAGATACACAACTGATGTAGCCTTTTGAAGCCTTTTTTCGCAATTACTAAAGCGTAGGTCAAAGGCGTATTTACATTTTTATTTGGTTCGGCTTGAAGAGACAATTTTAAAGTTTCATTGGCTAATTAAAAATTGCCTTTATGTGTCCAGGGAATCCAATTTTGCATAGGTTTTTTACACAAAAAAAATAAAAATTAAGGATTTATTTTTTACTTACGATCCTTCAAGCAAAGGTTTAAAATTTGAGGATTGAATTGAGGATGGTTCACGGAAATGGACATAAAATTAGTATAGGTGATACAATCCTACTAATATTATAAACGCGAAAGTTTGTAAGTATGGATGGATGGATGCATGTTCGTTACTCTTTCACGTTAAAACTACTGAATGGATTTTAATGAAACTTTACAATATTATACTCCATACATATTATTACATTCGTTATCTTTAAGTTTTCCTTTATTAATATTTTATTTTTATTTTAATCAGTTTTCATTATTTATTTTACAATTTTTTTGATTTTAATTATATCTCTGCAATTTAATTTCATCACGCACATTGTAAATCTGACATTGCACACTTAACTGTAGAAATACATTGAATCACAATTATATTATAACACCTTTATAAGTGTATTTCATGCAATAACACACATGTATTTCATGCAATAAATATACTTTGCTTTACTTTACTATAGCTTATACATCAGAATAACACATAGGCTACGATTTATAAAGATATATTGTATATTATCCAAAATATCTATCACCACGCGGGTGAAACCGCGGGGCGCAGTTAGTATGCCATAATATTTGATGATTTTTGATGTGATACTTGTAATTAATGTTTTAAATATAGATTGCCTTATTTGGTAAGGTGTAAGTTAATATAATGTTCAAACGCGTTGCAGCCATTTATGGTTCTGATTCTCTAATGAAAATTAACTGTTCTACCCCGCCTAAAGGACTCTATACACCGAACTAGCCCGAACAGACTCAGCCCGGCGGTTTTGTTGTCGGCGGCGGAAAATCACGCCGGTGTGAATTCTGCGTATTGTGGCTTCATTTTAGTGTATGCATTTGGCAAGCCACCGACGACGGTATTTTTTCCACTTGTACCGAGATGTGGAGCCGGTGAGTTTGGTGTGTAGGCTCCTTTACAGGAGCGGTCCTGCTATTCATTGTTACCTACTCGCCACCCGGTAACTTAATACATTAGCATATTTTCATCATATTCCGCGGTCACTAAGCGAGTTAGAGTTACTTAACGATTTTATTATATTTGCTGAGGACCACCCTATGATTTTGTTTCATGTTTTGTGAGAGGGCAGGGTATGTAGAGTTAATGGTTGCATATTAATCGTGCTCTATATTTTATGTTCATTAATAATTAGTTTCTGCCCGCGGTTTCGCACGCGTTGTTTCTATGGAAATGCTATACGGTTACTTCTATCCCATGGGAGTTCCCATGCTCTAATCCTGGAATAAAATATAGGCTATTTAATCCAGTAAATTTGTTATTTTATGAGAAAAAGTAGCCTATATTTTACTTAACACTTTGAGTGCTGAAATCACACGGTATGTGTTTTCTAAAAGTGACTAATATGCGTAAATCCACACTAGCGCAGCGGCTGAGAAAATACAGATCTGTGTGACTCAGCACAGCCGTAATATTTTTCGAACGAAACGCATGTGCGGCGTAACACAACCGCTGTGTAGAGCGGCAGCACGAATTTTTTAGGTTAAAAAAAAGATCGCAGTCGTCGAAAAAAAATCGCAGTCAAAGTGCTAAGGCTCATTCTTCTATCATGTATGCAAAATTTTTGCCCAATCAACGGATCGGAGAAGTAAAGAAACATCGATTCCTCCATCTAAACATCTAATCGTATCTAATATATTAGTGTGATTAATGGAAAGTAATAAAGAATTTTTTTTTTTGAAGTGCGAAATCAACCTTCGTTCAGTCTTCCCACTGAATATCGCGAGCCAACCTCGATAAATGTCTTCAGATCTAGAGTCTATAACTATTTTCTTTCGCAAGAATAATTCGGTACGTAATTATAATTATATATTAATTATTTATATAGGTATATATATTACTGTTTAAGTATAATATAAGTAGCTTGGTATTATTATGAGTTGTAAATTTGATTATCTCTATTATATAGCACTACCTACCAAACTGTTGTCCACACTACCCAAAGGTTAGCAGGTAGAGAATGCTATCTAGCATTATGCTCGCCTATGTACATCTTTTTGTGCAATAAAGTATATTCTATCTATCGTTATTTTTTATATTCAACTGAATCAAGATTCATCGTTAGTAGGTATCCAATGCTGTACTTATCTAATGCTGTCTGGTACAAAAAAATCTGTCTTTGAATATTTCTTCGTAGCTTTCAACGACATGAATGTAAATGATTTTGTAACAAACTCGCGAGCTTTATAAGGAGAAACTTCTAAATTACATCACCCTAAAAAGCTCCAGCAACAAAATAAAGAACAAAAAGGCCAAAAATTAGATACAGGCTGTATAAGTACATCTTTACAGGGTGCTGCTTTTTATTCAGCACCCATCTACCTTTGAACATACATTTAACACAAATAACAAAGTCCGTAAAAGGTGCTCCAAATAGGCACACACTGCGAGGTACACTCAGCGTCATAACAACGCAGATTGACAGATTTTGGGCGTATATTAAATAAAAAGACATATCGTTTGTCTCCGTGCATTGCATCGTCTATCAATAACAATTTAAAATATCGATAACTCATATTAAAGTTATATTGGCTTCATCGTCATTCATAAAAGATTAACTAAGGACTATTAAACCTATGTACATTGACTACAAGTTTATGTGCCTATCGTAATTATACAAATCATTGTGTAGTAGATTATTTTATTTAATTCAGTAAAGGTTTTGTTAGCATTAAAATAAAAAAATCTTTGTCTCTGCCAACTCGTCTGAGTAACAGGAGGTATTTTATGACGCTGACTGTACCTAAAGGTTGTTCCAAATACGTACTGTCGGGTGCGAAACGTGTCAAGCCTCGGAACTTGGGTGGCATGTCAAAGAGATTCGCATGAAAACTTTCGACACTCTTTCACTGCCGATAACCTTTTTCTTCTCTCGAAGACAATCAAAAATTTTTCATAATTATATATGTATGTAGATAGAAAACACTTCATTATACAACACAAAACAATACAAAAATAAACACCTAGAATAGAGGAAGTTAAAAGGGCGGCCTTATCGCTGAGAGCGATCTCTTGGCAACTGTAAGATGGACTGAATATGAAGGAACAATTCAGACGGTGGCACTTTAATAGTTAACAATACTTCACTTAATGCAAAACTTAGCAGTAACACAGCCAGCTTAAAAAAATGCATAATATTAGTACAAGTCATTTAAAACGGGATATTTACCATGCTTAGATTTATTTCTTTCCGTGATCATGGCGCATGAAACTATGCCGAAATATTGGAAAACTCAAAAATCGAATCATGGTAAATACCCCGTTTTAAATGACTTTTGTGCTAAAAACCATGATAGTTTCAAAAGTTTTGATATACGTAGGTATCTCCTCAGCATAGATGGCTACACTTTAATAGATAGCAATAATTGAATTAATACATGATTTATTAGTACGGCAGCCAGCATGCATGGTCCGAGTTTCACCTCATATTGAGCCCTTCGGGCTATACCACTCTTTGGGTACCTATAGGCTCTTGTCTGTAGATGTTTATGGCATTGCAACATTGCATTAATGTCATTACAAATAGGGGTTTATGGTTTCACAGCAATTTATGATCATTGACATGTGCGGTCGTAACCAGCAGATGTCTGCTTCATTCTGGGTCTAAAGTTTCAACTGTATTGGAAATTTATGTCCACTTTATTTAACTAGGTACTTTACTTTGTATGGGCGAACATAGGATAGTACCTAGATAGGGTAGGGTTGTGACGGTTTTGAGATTATCCAGCCTTACCTAAAACTAGACAGCGTGTCGGCAAATGTCTAAGCTCAAAGCAATTACATATATTATCTACATGCTAAAACAAAAACCATAGGCACGGGAAATTAATAATAAAATAACAAAGTTAATAAGTTTGTTAGTAAATTGAAGAAAGGGCGCTATGGCGCTCATTATAGGAGGCCTATGGCCAGTCGTGGACTATTTATGATTATGATTAATCCCTTCCCTTTATTTATAAAAGCGGAAGTTTGGACGGATGTTAGTTACTTCTTCACGCTAAAACTACAGTGTTTCAATTCTAATCAACAATTGCTTTATTATGACAGTGGTATCGTCGAATTTCCACGTAAACACGTCACGTGTCACGTGGCAGTGACAATTCGCATAGTCATAGTAAAGCGATAGGTTGAGCCGAATGCCTATAATCTATAAAAATTTGCATATTGTAGTCAATAAAAAATATCAATGAAATGTATTCTAATAGCACATAGCCTCCACACTTCAAATCACAAACAATAATATCCGCAAATTGAGACGGTAAAAGTAAATATTTTTTATTTCTACCGACCTATATGTATGTAGGGCGGTAGGCTTATCTGGGTTAAGTCCATCAGTCGTTTAGTAAAGATAACACAAAAAACACATGTCGAATAATTTCTGATAATGTAACAGACGGATTAATTAGATTTTTTTCGACACTAGCCAATCCAGCACATTTTATAATATAATTATTATAACTTAGAAAATATTTATGTTATATTTGTATACCGATTTAATTCGAAATCTACGTGCAAAATTCCTCAAATGGTAGAAACGTGAACCAGAAACTTTGATTACTCATACAGTTAGCTATTCTACAGAAAAAAATACTACACTAAATAATAATCAATAATATATTAATCAACAATATCATCCCGGCCAAAAAACCTTCACTGCTGGCCATGAAAATCACATAACATCAGTGGCAGATACTCAACAATTTGAGAAATTCCTTTCTACAAATCCGTTAATTCCTAAAGCCAACAATAAAAGCAAATCGAACCGTTATTAACACTTACACTCAAAATTAACGATACTTCAAAACTTCACCGGAAGTAACTTGTTTGAGTTTCAGTCGTTTTATTCCACAATAAAAACAAGTAACTCCGCGAGAATAAGTGCCCGTAAAATTTGATAAGGCTCCTTGTTTGAAATAAGTATTGACGTAGTACTATAAGATATATAGTTATTCTTTAGTACTGATGGAGCTAGTCAAAACTACTTTGATTATTTATTTATTTATTTACAAAATTTTGGAGAAACTTACAGTTAGGTTCACAAATGAGATAAATATAAAAGAGCATGCCTGGATAGACCAGTGCATGTTTGCTGACGGCTAATTAACACTTTGATTGCTGAATATGCGTAAATCCACACTAGCGCAGCGGCTGAGAAAATACAGATCTGTGTGACTCAGCACAGCCGTAATGTTTTTCAAACGAAACGCATGTGCGGCGCAACACAACCGCTGTGTAGAGCGGCATCACGAATGGCTTAGGTTAAAAAAAAGATCGCAGTCAAAGTTTCCGCTGATAGATGATTAAAAATTTAAAATTATTAAGCTAAGTAGGCTGACGACTTTATGAATGATAATAAATAGACATAAGTATAGAAAAATAATGAAAAAAGAAAACTAATTTAAACAGGTTTAATATAGTTAATATAACAAATTTAATATAGTTTACACTTTAAAGAATTGGTCACTAAGTAAGCGTCTAAGCTTACTTGTATTACTCGTCTATTGACAAATGAATTTAAAAAAAAAATCTGTCATACATTATATAAACTTTTGACACTATCACGGTTATGGAAACTAAAACCTTGTAACAGGATATTCCCCTTATTTATTAAATCTGAAGTAAAGTTTCTTTAATTATAAATACCTAATTGGTTATAACTTAAACCAAGCTTCTGCCCGAAAGTATATAAGGGCATTTATTTTATACTTTTTGCACGTTAAACTATATATAAAACCTATTCTAGAAAATGTATACAAAGGTGAACTTAACCCTAAAAAGAGTTCTCTTCCAGCAAACCTTATTGGGAGAGAGAGATAAAGTAAAGAGAGAAGTGGGTACATGTGCATAAATAAAATTATAAATAGACAGAAGATTAAATTTTAACTTACTTATTCAATATACTACTAAATACTATATATACTGCTAAATTCTATACATACTACTAAATACTATAATAAAATACTATTTAACCTAAATTCTATACTTACATATAATACATATACTTAATAGATACATATATTAAATACATAAATTACAAGGGCATGTTATTCATGTAGCAACATGAATAGAATTAACCAATTTTAGCATACAAAATTTCATCTTCATCTGTTGACTGTTCAGTAATCTTGGAGATTATAATGTAACAAACATATCAAACTTTCGCTTATCCGAAATTAGTACTAAAAGTACTAAATTCTCACAATAAAAAAGGATATTTTTGCCTTTCCAACAAAGCTCAATAAATTTTTAACCGATTTTTTTGGCATCAACCACTCAAGGAAGTAATTATCGTTTCGGTTTTAATTTCCGGTTTTAGCAAACACCAAAAAGCTTGTAAGATTAACTTTGGAAGACTAAATACTGACTTAAGTAATTTTGTCTTAATTATTTTGTGTTTTATGCACGAGGTAAATTTTTATCAATTTTGGTGCGTATAAGCTAGTATAAATTAGAGAAGTTGTTTTATTTATTTTATCATTCCCCAATAAAATAATTCATGACCATACTAAAAACTGATCGGGCAATAGATGATTGATTCGCCTAGGCGAAATGTTATAATTTCGCCTAGGCAGGTAGCTCCTATTTATTGTATAGGCCTGAAACTAAACAACTGAAGAACAGTATAACTTTTTATCCTATGCTATTCGCGATAAAAGTGTCACTTTCTACCTAAACATTTTCCAGGCCTGTTCTCCTATTAACCAAAGAAAAAGCCCAAGCTGGCAGCTGACGCCCCATAAAAACAATGTTCTTTTCACAGCCTCTGAAAGCCATTGCGGTGGTGGGCACGCTTACTGCACCTGTCGTCGCCTAAATTATCACACTGCAGTGCTTGGCACGGGATAGAAGCCAATAGCAGGGCATCTAGAAAATTCACACCTTGAGGGGTGTGGTGCATGTACCATATCTTTTAACAGACTACCTCCAATACATGCAGTATTGTATCGCATAAGTACCAGGGGAGTAGAAGTTCATTGAAGTTACTGAACACAAGTACAGAACACAGTTCGTACACTGAGTCTATACTTCCTTCGCGTTTATGTTACCCTAGTACATAAAAATATATTGTGGTGGTAAGTGCCAGTAAGTAAGCGCTATTATGGTGGTTGTGCCTGCGTCCCGAATGTACTCCTCATGAGATAATCTCATCAGAAGTACTCGTACGTTCCTTGGGATGAAGTATGTTCCTATAGGATGTATCTTTATGTTTGATCTTTCGTAATGCTACTTGAAGAAAAACATAATAGCAAAATTTTATGCTAGACAAACTAAGTAGTCGAAATAATTTTATTCCACAACTTAAGCTAGAAGTTAGTGCGTGACTGAGGCAACCTAAACAACGTGGTACATGCACTCGTAAAGTGCACGTGACTTCATGAATGTGAGCTTTAGTACAGTACAGACATTGAGGTGACTACTGAGCTAATTCTACATGACAAGCTTGAAAATATGCCTCTAAAGGAATTTTATTTTATTATAACTAAAAATGAAAGACTGCGGGTAGATGCTGGATGCGGCAAGCTGAAGACAGGGCGCTATGGCGCTCATTGAAGGAGGTCTATGTCCAGCAGTGGACTACTATAGGCTAATGATGATGATGATGATGACCAAAGAGAAAATTTAAGACCTAAATAAAAGCTTCCCAACGAAAAAAGATCCTTTTACTTGAAAAGAAATGTAACAAAGGAAATAACAAGCATAATTTGCCAACTATCTAGAGAGCACTAGACAGTGCATCCCACCAGACTAAAGTATGGTTAAATTATACGATAAAAACCTACAAAAATGAAAAGATCTGAGGAAATAAAAGGTTACAAGCACATTGCGGTGTTGCAACACCGCACGCCCGCTGCATCTGTCGTCGAGTAAAATATGACACTGCAATGCTTGGCACTAAGCCGATGCCATTGAGAATATCTAGATATTTTTAAAACCAACTTGCAATGCACTCCGGGCACTTCGAACAAATGTCTGCGTTCTTTTCAATATACCTACTAACAGAACATGCAGACGTGCCATGTTAAAGTGACAAAATGGAGCACACATTACCAAGTCTCAATGAACCGCCATAATAATTAATAAAATATGAGTTAAGGTTTAATATATTTTGTTATCAGTTGCTCAGCTATAGACTTCACCTATGGAGTCTATGGGCAGTGAAGTGTAATCTGCTTTGCTTTCGAAACATGACTTGTGTTGAAAGTTTTTACGGAACGAAGAGTTTCGGAATTTTTCATGTTTGAAGCGTGAATTTGCCAGGAATACGGTTTCAAGTTAGGCTGGTCTCTAACAGTTTAAATAAATAAATAATGCTGGATAATTCACACAGCATTACCTAGCCCCAATCTAAGCAGAGCTTGAGTTATCGGTTCTAAATAATTGATAATTATACATAATACAATACTATACATAGATATATATTTTTATTATAATTAGAAAACGACCAGAACACCCGGTGTAAATACTTGCAGAACGTACAAACATTTGATCGCACGGACCTTCGCCCATCGCTGTCGTCACATCTAATTTATGCTTTAAAATTCATTTTTTGTAATTTTGTTAACATAGCTCATACCCGCGGCTACACAATTTTTTTGGAATACTAACGCGTAGCGTTTTAATATCATCATCATCATCAGCCTATGTTAGTCCACAGCTCGACATAGGCCTCCCCTAATGAGCGCCAGAGCACCCTGTCTTCAGCTTGACGCATCCAGCATCTGACAGCAGTCTTTTGCAGATCGTCATCCCACTTGGTCGTAGGGCGTCCTACACTAAGTTTATCCACAGCACATGCATTCTTAGAATTACCTACTTTTTGCAAAATTTCTACCACATTCTTTAAGCAGTTTCGACGTAAAAAGGTAGGAAATATTAATGTGACGAAGTAGGCTAATTTATTACCGTCAATAACAGAACATCAAATGTTCGAAGTGCGTACAAGTCAAAACCACCGAACCACTTTGCATTACGTGATATTCTGTCGCATAACCAAATATCTAGCTTTAGCACATTCCATATACAACACAACATGGTACGTGACGCTTCGCTGAGCGTCAGCTGCGCTGCTGACGTCAAAGAGCTCAAAGAACAGCCAGAATTTATTGCTAGATTTAATTATATACTATATTCAATTTGCCGCTTTACTCGAGGCACCTGAATAAAATGCAATACAAAAGTTATTCACCTATAAAATAGTTTAAATGAACTCGATATTGGAATAATATACCTGGATGAGATATTTGTATCGGATGGAATCATCTCAAACATTATTTTCTTGTTGTGTTATTCTTTGGTTGCAATTTTCATTGTTAATAAAAATTAAAAGCAATTATTTATGTATAAATTTATATAATTTGCATTAAAAGTAAAAAAAAGGTAAAAATTTTATTTATTGACAAAATAGACAGTGAAGCAGGCAATATGGGTCCATAGGCCCCTGAACTATTAAAAAACTGTGTTTCAGGAACCATTGGCTTCTCCAACTAATGTTTACATTCAATTATGTCTATGCAATTATGGATATCTTATAACTCATTTTAAATTTAGGTACAGAGTAATCCAGCTAAATAAAAACATAACAATAACATGTAGAGCAGTAATCTCAGACTAATGTAATGTATATCTTTTTTTAAGTTATGGTATATAAGCATTACAACTATTTCTGTGAAGTAATCCAGAATATTATTATATTACTATTATGTATCATTAGTATTTCGATAATACAATTCACTTATCATTATAATCATGATGTAAAGTAATTTAATACTAATTCAAAGGTACCAAAATATTCCATTTGTGTAGTTACTGAATCAATTTGACACCATTGTTTCAATATCTAAAACAGAGGTTCCCAGACCTTTTTTCCTGATAGACCACTTACAAAATTTTGCTGGTTTCGGTGGACCCCCTGCAGCTACATTTCTACCATATTCCCAAAATTCGACAAAAAATGTGAAGTTGAAAGATCTAACTACGGGAATTGCGTTGCGGCTGAGTTCCAACCACGAATTAATAGTTTTCGAAAAAAGTGAGAATTGGTTGGTTAATTAATTAATTGATTGCGCTGTAAGTGGATGTCAAAAAAGTAAAGTTGGCCAAAGGCAAAAGTAACAGTCGCCGAGCTTCCTAAAATATTATCTGCCTACATTTGATAGATGAAGTCAAGCCAACATTTTAGTTCTTCACTATCGATAGCAGATACTACTTGGCTTACGAATTGTGAACCCACAATTTTTTGTCACGCCAACGTAGACCCCCGTCGAGTCTCCCTGGACCACTTTGGGAACTACTGATCTAAAACCATCTACATAAGGTTCAATTTACATTGAGCAAGTATACAAAGTGTTGCGGAATTCTGTGCCCCTAAACGCTGCCAGTGGAAAATTTAATAAAGCCGTACATTAGAATTGCAAGTGCCTGCATGGCAATGTCCGAGCCCCAGTTCAAAATGTCCGGGTGGAATCACTGTCGGGTGTAAAATATTGAAATGCTCCTGTATTTAAAATAAGATTCCGCCCATGGTATCGCGCACGTCTCAACGAGATAAAAAGTACACGATGTTTTTTTTTTTATTTGAATAGAAAAAAAAACATCGTTGGAAGTTTCAGCATATTCCGTTTAGTAATGAGCTGAAACTATCAAGTATTGGCCCAAACAGATAAAATTTTCACAAATCTCACTTTATTATATTACATTTAATAAAACTTAATGTTTTTTCAAACAATAAAAAGAAACATTATAACCAGAGTGAAGAGTGCCAAGAATGAAAAATATATTTAATCTTGTATGACGAAGGTCTATGACTTAGTGCAGCATTTTTGAGTCGTAATTTTCAATTTTACAGATTTATTTTTATTTATAAACAAATTTGATGAATGTTTTGAATAATATGTATCGTAGTGGTTTCGTTTGTGCGATAAAGTCACATTGGAAACATGTTAGGTACCTATCCAATTAAGGCTTAGAGTAGGGTATCGTATACCAGTTACCTTCCTATTCAGGAAATACCAACCACCCACAGCCTGTAAAGTCTATTCTACTTTTATTATAGTTTTCCACGCCAGCCAGACAAATTCATTTCTCTTTATAAAGAATCTAAGTCCACATTAAGTGCAGCTAGCAACACAGACAAATGGTTAGGGACAAAGTGCACTCTACTTGTTTGTAAGACGTTTCATTTTTCATTGTGTATAGATCGGTCACAGTTCTGGTGGTTCTATGGTTCTACGCCTTTTTTCGCAATCAGTTGTTTTTTTCATCATCATCATCAGCCTATATTAGTCCACAGCTGGACATAGGCCTGCCTCAATGAGCGCCATAGCGCCCTGTCTTCAGCTTGCCGCATCCAGCATCTACCTGCAGTCTTTCGCAGATCGTCATCCCACCTGGTCGGAGATCGTCTTACACTACGTTTACCGAGTCGTCGTCTCCACTCAAGAACACGTTTGCCCCAGCGGCCGTCGGTTCTTTACGAGATATGGCCGGCCCACTGCCACTTCAGCTTGCTAATTCGTAAAGCTATGTCGATAACTTTGGTTCTCTGTCGGATGTATTTGTTACGAATCCTATCCTTCAGAGAAACTCCGAGCATAGCTCTTTCCATAGCTGTTTTTTTTCACATCCGTATAATTTATGGAAACATAAACAGAGTAGAAACAAACTCGAGCATACTGCCCGTATATATTTTGTACATTGCCCAAATATTTCATGTTCATCGCGTGTCACAAATTGTGAAATATCTTTTGCTTTTGACGCGAGGCTTTTTAGCAAAAATATTTTTCCATAGCAACTTGGCGGTGGGTTCTATCTCAAAGGTTACTAACAACCGGGCGATTAATAATTTAGGTATTCCGTTTTTGTTAAGAGAGGCACAAATATGACTCCAAACTCAAAAAATAAGTATGTACCATCATGTGGTAAGTTGCGTAGGCACCTTCGATGTTTGAGGTTTAACTTATAACATTTTTAAGGACTTCAATTGGCACAGATTAGCTTACTGAGGCAAGCAGTCTAAGGCCCATATTATGAAAGCTTTATCAGTCATGAATACGTGCTTGAGTATGACACAAACGTCATTCAAACATAGACTGGGAGAGCTTTTATAGTACGGATCTTAGGCAATCTTACATGATGACTTACTGCACTAAGTAGACTAAATACATTCACATGTATTTTACATGGGCAGCTCCTAGTTTATGATATATACCGGTTATCACATTATCACCTTGTGTGGGCTGTTATAGATATTGAGGTGACTACTGAGTTAGATATGGATTATGCAGACTATTAGAATTATCATTATTTCTTAGCAATGTCTATGACATATTATGTGGACCAACTTTTGGACTATAAATAACAGAAGCGTGTGAACAAACAAAAAACTAAAACGCTGGTCTAAAGATGAGTTATTACTCGGAAAAATGTTCGCAAAGAAGCAACTGTTAGCCGCTTTTCGCCATTTTCCTTTTATCTTTCAAGAATGTACGTAATGCAGGATTCTTTGAAGTCAAGCATATAATTTTATTATTAAAATACTTAAAGTTTTTTGTTATTCATTTTTGTCTGGAATAACGTTTCATCTCTGTTTGTTATGCCGCTTATTCTTGGCAATTTAATAAGCTTTAAGTTTTAAATGTTAAAGTGGATGTAAATTGCTTTTGTGGTATTCTGTGCAGTTTTGCGATGGAGGAATTATTTAGAGTAGTTGTGCAAAATTGTTGGATAAAGACCCGCAATGGGGAAGCTTAGAGATAAGTCTGGAGGAGAGAAATAAAACGTTTTTAAGTATTTAGATTCTTTTCTTGGACATCTTTAATCCCTATGGAATATTTATGTGTCTATAAACGTTAATATTGAAGTATACCTGGTACTTATAAGTTTTTGTGAAAAAGAAAGGCAGCTTTGATATAATCAACGATGAAACAAACATATTTTATTCTTATTTCTATACTTCATAGAACTACGAATAGAGTCAATTGTTTCATCGTGATTTGCTTCTTTGACGAGAAAGTTGTCAAGTTTTGCAAACAGTGCGATATGTTCATTCTCTGTTTTCATGTCAAATATGTAGAAAGTTTCAAACAGCAAATCGACGTGTAGGTAAGAGGTACAGCGGGCAGGAAGTCGTTTTAACTTTAAAACCCCTTTACATGACAAGATTGGAGCTGAAAATGTCCAAACTTATAATACTGTTGAGAGAGGTGGTTAACTGGCTTATAGAACTGTGACGTGATTTTGTTGACGTTATTTTGAATGTTATTTTGCCCTATAATTTGACAACTTGCTTACCAAATAAAATAAATATAAAATGCTATTGCAGGTATTAGAAAGACCTTGAGAGATAGAAACTTCATCTACATTCGCAGGGTGCCCCCATGCGCGTACTTTATTGTACGGTGACGTCATGAGTCATTAAGTCAAAGAGTTAAATTTATTTATTTACTGCGACCATCCGACCATCAGTCTAATCATGCAATGTACGAGTACTCCTAAAACCAATCCAATTCCCTAAGTAGTAAAGTACAAATTGTGACAGAGATTGTTTGACATAATACTCAGCTGCAGGTAAAGCACACTCGCTACACAAGTTGAAATTGTTACACAAGTCGCGACACAAGGCGACATTGTTTGTAGAAATTGAAATTTTCACGGCACCGCACAAAGTATAAGGAAATTTCACTCAAGCTGAATGTACTGGGAGACGTCTCCACGGAACTTAGAGCTCAGCTAGCTCACTCATTCATAATTATACCAAGGCATTTTTTGATTGAAGGTGTTGCGTTTGAACTATTTTTCCTCTAAGAGATACTGTGGCTTAAGCTGGTGCACGCTTTCACAGAAGCAACTTGCGATTGTGGATTTGAGCTCCAGATTGTGTTCTTTTGAGAAAACAGACGCAAGGTACTATATTAACTAAATACTTATTAATCATACTTAAAAACGGCGGCGTCGCAAGTCATTTACTTTACACAGTTAATGAAACAATAATTTATAACATCGTCCCCGATGTTATCGGGGGATCAATCGAGTCCCCGATCAATCGAGGGATATCGAAAATTTAATTGTTATATTGTTGAAATTAATTAAAAAATGTATTCCTTAAGTTTGCTAAACTGTAAAATGGTTAACAAATCATTGAAAAGCAATACCACAGAAAAAAGCATGATTGTAGTGGTCTAAGTCAAAACGACCTCTCTATCAAAACTGATCAAAATTGCCAATCTGGCACAAAATGTTGTAGTGAGCTGGCTGCATTGTTCGTTCGAAGACGTCACACATTAGGGGAACGTTGGTCTCTGTCGAAATTAATATTTTGCACTGTGTTGAACTTTAAAATGTTTTATTGTTTACTGAAATGAGTTTTGTTCTGGAGCAGAATTACTTGTTTTGATGACGAAAACGCCCAGATCTTCAGTTTTAATGACAAACGGCCAAAACTTCATTCGTTAGACTTCATTTGTATTGCTTTATTTATGTGTTTAAATGAAGTCATTTTATAGAAGCGGACACGTTCTTGACTTTATATTATATACTTTAAGAGTTACGATCCAAATAAAACTTTTCCAACTATCATGGTTATTAACACAAAAATCATTATGCCAATAAAAACTTGCATGAAACTGTGCCGAAATATTGGAAAACTCAAAAATCAAATCATGGTAAATATTGCGTTATAAATAACCATTGTGTAACCATCTCTATTCTATCTTATCTGCCTGATTTACGCAAGTATTATTTTACAACTTCTCTAAACATCATCACCATCAGCCTATAGCAGTCCACGGCTGGACATAGGCTTTCTAAACTAGTTTAGCGTATTATAGTTTTTACATGTTTCATTAGGAACGATTTGTCGTCGTTGCTACTACTGTCGTATAACGATAGGTTCCGTGAAACCATAGGCACATTTAACTAAATTCGGCCTTTTGCCACGTAAATAACTCTCATAGTGGGTAAACACAATAAAAAGCAAACTATAATAGCAAACTACGAGAGCGCTAATAAATAAACGTTATGTCGTTTCAAACCAGTGGAGATCTCATTTTAGCCCATTTTCACGATATCGCGTAAATATTACCCGCCCGGGAATGGGCCACGTATAAAACTAATATATTGTCCCATTTTTGTCCCCTATTAACTATATCCGTATTTTACAAGGGCTGTAAGGGCTTATTTTGGGTAATTAGGTGACATTACCACACATTACCTAATGTGCGAGCGTATTTAGTGTTTAACTTTCGAAAATATGTACATAATATATTATAAATGTTTACAAGGTGACCGTGACTTATTTACCCGTGACAGTATGAAACAGACCATGAGATCTAAGTCTGTTTCATACTGTCAAGGGTCTCAGTAGGAGGGTCCCACACAGCTTTTGACTCTTTGTGAAAGTTTTGAGTAGATAATGACAATTTGTGGGTATTGTTTGCATTTATAATAGGTTATTTGGTCTTTGAAAATACATTAAATTAATTAATTGTTTATAATTTCTTATGTATACGTCAGTACAATGCCAAAAAGTAACCTTAAGCATGTAGTCTAAAGAATGGTCGCAAAAGTTGGTTGCTAATGAGAACAGTGTACAATCATGAGTAATATTTATTATTTGGCTCTATTTTCATCAACTTACACTACATCTTTACAAGCACAACATGTCGTTATTTCTTTTAGTATGCGGAAAATATCCTGGAGATATAATGGAGGCAGCCCGTAGTAAAGAATTGTGTTTTTATGGCAAGCAATATTATTATGGTAAATTATTTTATTTACCGTGGTGGATAGCAAAAACTTCGAGAGGTTTTACCCATTGGTGGCCCAGAAGGCAACACCCATATTTTGTAATAATGATCTGTTTAATTGTTTCTGTTTTTATTCTAAACTTACATTTAATTTGAAGTCATTTAAAACGGGATATTTACCATGATTTGATTTTTAAGTTATCCCGTGATCATGGCGCATGAAACTGTGCCGAAATATTGGATAACTCAAAAATTCAAATCATGGTAAATATCCCGTTATAATGACATTAGTGTTAATAAGCATGATAGTTTCAAAAGTTTAATTTAATTTGCTTCCACTGTGGCCAGTAAAGCTTATTGTTCTAAAAATCCATTGAGGTGCACCCGGTAATTGGATTGAATTGGACACAAAAATTGAGGTGATATTTGTACAGCTTTTATTGGTCCAGAGCTGGACGCTGGCCTCTCCCTGATAAGCGCCTTATTGGCTTTAATCTCATTGAGGGGTAATGCCCAAGAGATACAAAATTAAATGTCTTAAAAATAGGCTTATGATAATGATAACCGTAATTATCTTCTATAATATAAAAATGAATCGCAGAATGTGTTGCTAAGCGCAAATCTCGAGAGCAGCTAAACCGATTTCACTAATTATTTTTTTAGAATATTCCTTGAAGTACGAGGATGGTTCTTACGCAGAGAAAAAAGAGAAAAATTTTAAAAATTACCTGAAACAAATGACCACCCGGATGAAGCCGGGACAGGCCGCTAGTTTTATATATTTGTTTAAATAAGTGGACGATTTATTTTATTCCGTCTTTCTAGGCAAGTATATATTAGTTGATTTAATCGTAGGAATATTTTTTAAATATATTGAACAGAGTTAAGTTTGCATAACAGAGAAAATATGGCAAGATAATGTTTAGCAATCATTCACACGTTATTATGGCCGCCGCAGAGATATCGCAGATTGGCACACTACGCCTGCATTTGTACAATACAATATAACTTTATTGTACCATCAATACAAAAAAAGAATAAAAAAGGATCTTAATACTAACTAAATCTAGTGGCACAATCAGCGGCCTTATCGCTAAAAGCGGCAGGCAACCTTTGTACGTAGGTTACTTAGATACTGAATAATGTGAGTGTTGAAAATACGAGTTTGTTCTTACTAAGCATTGCAGGAAACAGTAATAATCAATGTTTTGAAAGGATTTTCTCCGTAAGGCTTGCTTGTTATTTATACTCAACCCTCCCTATGTCCAATAAATAAGACCCATAGAAAGGTTCGCAATACGCACCGGAAAGTCCGGAAATATTATTCCGGCAAGCCTTTCTGAAACCCAGAACAAATGAACCGCAATAACTTCACAACTCTTTCATCTCACGGATCAGCCATAACTGGTTGTTTTAGTAAGCGGCTAGATAATGTAGAGCTGTACGTCTTTGGATGTTTGTGGCAGTTTAAAGGTTTTGCAGGGTCTCGTTATACTGGTGCTTTATGACCAATGCTAGGTTTGATGTATCGTAGACCCGGATTTCAGTGCGGGATTATTTGAGACATGGTTTATGACGTCACAAACTTTGGAACAAACATTTTAATTCCTGAAATATTTAATCAGTGATTTAACTCACATTTACATTTCAGTGGGGTTGTGGTGAAACTTACCTGAAACAAAAAAAGTAAACTTTAGTTTTTACAAATATTTGCCAAACAATCGTCAAGGCCATTAAAAAAAATCTTAGATTAAAATAGTCGCCACCTTACTAGTACTAATAATACCTTACATGTATCTACATCTACAGCGTATTGCCTGCGTCCATTGCTGGACGCAGGTCTCCCCTGATGAGTGCCTTATTGGCTTTTATCATATGGGGGTAGTTCCCATAATCCCCACGCTGGGCATGCGAGTTCAGGATATCAGTTCGGTGATAAACTTGTAGCGTAGGAGGAGCTGCTGCCCGCCCCCCAGTAGATATCCCTTAGTCGCCTTACGACAACCGCGGGAAGAGTTGGATTGGTGCAAATTCTAAGCCGGCACGACAAGGCTCAATATCATCATCAGCCTATATTAGTCCACAGCTGGACATAGGCCTACCCCAATGAGCGCCATAGCGCCTTGTCTTCAGTTTGACGCATCCAGCATCTACCTACCTGCAGTCTTTCGCAGGTCGTCATCCCACCTGGTCGGAGGGCGTCCTACACTACGTTTACCGAGTCGTGGTCTCCACTCAAGAACACGTTTGCCCCAACGGCCGTCGGTTCTTCGCGAGATATGGCCGGCCCACCGCCACTTCAGCTCAATATCGGTACATTATAAATACCTATTATAATACTTGGAACGTACATAAATTTAGAATGAAGTAAGCAAATAAATGCGACAATTCAAAAACCCACTACGTGTGTGCTTATCTCTATTATCCAACTGTGATTTTCCATTTAAAACCTTCCTCATTTATGTGAACCCTTAATACAATTGCATAGAGTTCAAAACAAAACATTGAATGCAATTTCCACAAGTCGCATGAAACTGACCACTTTAAACTTGCCAGCTAGAGCTAGGTAATATAATAAATTTGCTACATTCTGAACTGACACTTATAATAAGAGATTAGGTTATATTTTCCTTTGAGTGACCGGGGTTTACAGATATTAGACAGTGGTCCAAGTGTAAAATTCTCGATCTTTTGTGTAATTTTGAGGATTGCTCGTCTATATAACTGATTATATTACTAACATTATAAAGAGGGAAGGTTTGATTTTTTGTTTGTTTGTATTGAATAGGCTCCGAAACTACTGGGAAGCTACACTATCCGCGGTAAACATAGGCTATATTAAAATTTAGAAATGTGAAATTTGAATTAAACGCCGGTGAAACCGCGGGAAACAGCTAGTTATACATACATTTATTTATTTATTCACATACATGTACTATGTACTGCTGTTTTGACGGGCACACCCAATACAAGAGAGTACCTTTAAATAAGACTTAAAAGAATTTAAGTCGTTTTAGGTTGCAGTTTAATAAAATAGAAAATCTAAGTATTGCCTGCTGAGCCAAGGGTACAGAGACCTTGGGATATTATTTAATATCCTAGAGATGGTCCCAAGTGCGAGGGGTTACGCACTATACTATTAAAAATTATAATGAGGGTAGTATTGAAATGTCGAAAACCGCTGGGGTTAACGTGTTCTTGAGTGGAGACCGCGGCAAACGTAGTGTGTGACGACTTGCAAAAGACTGCAGGCAGATACTGAATGCGCTGCTGAAGACAGGGCGCTATGTCGCTCATTAGGGGAGGCCTATGTCCAGCAGTGGACTATTTATAGGTTGATGATTAAAATATCCCCGCTTCCGCTTACAACCTACATCATGTGCAAACAGGCGTGCTGTGGTCGCATAAAGTATTAACGCTACCCGCTACTTTAGCAGCTAACATGAAATTAGCTCTCCGGGAAATAACCGGTGCAATCGTTTAGTTGTCAAGTGGTCAGCGCGTATGTTTGCATTTGTAACTAGTATATACAGACAGACAGAAATACATTATTATACCACACCATACAGGGTATAACAATACAGAAATAAATACTTAGAACAGAGGAAGTATAAAGGGCAGCCTTATCGCTGAGAACGATCTCTTCCAGGCAACCTTAGTTGAACTGGATATATGAAGTAATAAAATAACAATATAGACAGTGGCACCTGCTCATAAAAAGAAAAAACAAATACTACTAGGTACTATAGTGTTTCACATTGCTATTTCTGGTGAAATATTTTATTTATTGAAACCTTTTTGCACTACAAAGGGTACCTACAAAGGGTGGGCTTAATGCCGAGGCATTTTCTACATGCGTGTATTTTGAGTGACAGAAACTCTTAATCATCAGCTCAGTCAAAAGGCGTTCACATCTGGATAAAGGGCACCCAAAAGTACAATCCACATGACCTTTACAGAGCATACCTCATGACGACCGATATGGCGCGGCGGGCTAAGGTCCGCCTACGACGTAGCAGGTTCGAATCCCCCCTTGGAATAAATGTTTGTACAAACTGCTAATATTTGTTCCGGGTAATTTCTATGTATCTATGTATGTAATTTCTATCCATACCGCAATGATTGAAAACGAAAGTTTTCAACCAGTTCGTCCTACCCGTTATGACCTACGGAGCTGAGACGTGGACACTCACGATAAGGCTAGTCCACCAGTTCAAGGTCGCTCAGCGAGCTATGGAAAGAGTGACGTGACACGATCCCTCTGGTCTTCACTGAAAATCAGCGCTGGGTGGACACATTAGTGGGCACCCAGCACAATGCTGAGTGAAGGCCATATTTGCCATGAACACTGCTACGCACAATCATTTGTAATATACGAGGTAGTAATAATACTCGTAGGTAGTAATAATTTGCGTAGTTTAAGTTTGTTGTGTATAGTAGTTTTAAGGTGAATAAAAATATTTTCTTTCTTTCTTTCTTTCTTTTAGCTCAAAGAATTAGCAAGCTGAAGTGGCGGTGGGCCGGCAATATCTCGCGAAGAACCGACGGCCGCTGGGGCAAACGTGTTCTTGAATGGAGACCACGACTCGGTAAACGTAGTGTAGGACGCCCTCCGACCAGGTGGGATGACGACCTGCGAAAGACTGCAGGTAGATGTTGGATGCGGCAAGCTGAAGACAGGGCGCTATGGCGCTCATTGGGGGAGGCCTATGTCCAGCAGTAGACTGCTATAGGCTGATGATGATGATGATGATGAATTTCTATGTAAAATAAAAATTATCTATCTGTGTAATATATATTTTATTATGTATATCAGTCATCTAGTACCCATAACACAAGCTCTGCTTAGCATGGTCTAGATGATGCTATGTGGATTGCATGACCTGACAAGCATTATCATTTAATATATTATGTTATTTAATAAATTAATTCGTAAGATTAATTGGATCTCGAATATGTCTCCGTATGTCGGAAAGATAGAAGGTGGGCTGGGATAGCAATCGAGTGGGTCCGTTAAGATGCACATATGCGGTCGACCCGTAGCAGATGGCAACACTAATTAGACGTCCATTGTTTGGGCTGGTTCACCTGCACGCCCTGGACCAGATTACATTCATGGAGAAGGAAGGTTCAGGTTCGATATTTAGACATACGATGTTGTAACTTAGATGGATAAGATTTTTTTTCGAAATAAATAAATTTCGAATAATATATTTATTTTATACTTAATAGAATACATTAAATAGATGTATATTTTACTATACATAGAGAATGACCTGAACACCCGAAATAAATATCTGCAGATCGTACAAACATTTGCCCCGAGGCGGGAATCGAACCCGCATCATCCTGCGTCGCAGGTGGTCCTTCGCCGATCGCGTCACAGAGCTCGTCGTACGCAGTTACGATCTCCTCTATCGAGTAAAAAAATCCAGAATAAAAATTTTCACTGATTATCTGTTATTTATTTATTGCTAAGTTAGCGGGCTTGTGACGAATTTTCATTAATTAGTAACTAGATCTAACAATTTTTATCCATAATTACCGAAACATAATTAATAATTAAGCGAACACGTAAAATTAATTCACAATTTCGGCGTTCTCAAAAGAAATAACATACTTTGAACCTGAGCCACGGAATTATACGAGAAAAATTATTCATTCAAAGGTTCGGACGATTGTAAGGATTTTTAGCCCCAAGGGAGATGGTTCTTGTCTCTTTTATCCCGAAATTAAAATTTAAGACGACCTTCGTAAAACATTTGAGATATGGATTATGTATTAAAATGATTCTTTGAATTTAGCTGCGGAGATTTTTGCGTTTTTCGTTTTTTAATGCGGACAAAAATGCTTTTTGTTCGATTACTTTTCTATACTAATATTATAAAGAGGAAAGGTTTGATTTTTTGTTTGTTTGTAATGAATAGGCTGGGAAACTACTGGACCGATTTGAAATATTATTTCACCGTTGGTTGTGAAGCTAAACTATCCCCGGTGAACATAGGCTATATTATATTTTCAAAAAAGTTAGGGATCCGTACTAAAACCGTGCGAAGCCGGGAAGGTCCGCTAGTCAAAAATAATATAAATCTTTTATTGGTACATGACATGGAACAGTTTTGAAAAACGATGTCATCTGCAGTAGTTTAAAACTGTGTCGCAAAATGACAACGTCCTCACAAACCGGTCAGAAATAGTGATTGTTTATAAATCACAAAATTTTTCCTATATACAATTTTAATGCAACAACAGAGTCAATGAATAATAGCGACCAGTTGGTAGTTAGCAGAAACTTCTCAACATAAATACCTTCCTGGTTTTAGTTTGATTTACAGCAATATTAAACCATGCTTTCTGTTTGGTGAGATCGGCCTTAACCTTATCCTGAGTTTGAGCGCTGCGAGGTGCGACACAGTTTTAAACTTATGCGCTTTCCAGTGTTCCGTTGTATCTTAGAGATAATTCTATGTTCTAAAATAAATTGAAAAATTGAAGTTTATTTATTTCCACAGTAGGCACACATGTTACACTTAATGTCGTTAAATACTATAATAAAATTTATAGTATTTAACGACATCAAGTGTAACAAAGTGTAGGGCTGGTCCACCAGTTCAAAGTCGCTCAGCGAGCTATGGAAAGAGCTATGCTCGGAGTTTCTCTGAAGGATAGGATTCGTAACGAATACATCCGACAGAGAACCAAGGTTATCGACATAGCTCAAAGAATTAGCAAGCTGAAGTGGCAGTGGGCCGGCCATATCTCGCGAAGAACCGACGGCCGATGGGGCAAACGTGTTCTTGAGTGGAGACCACGACTCGGCAAACGTAGTGTAGGACGCCCTCCGACCAGGTGGGATGACGACCTGTGAAAGACTGCAGGTAGATGCTGGATGCGGCAAGCTGAAGACAGGGCGCTATGGCGCTCATTGGGGGAGGCCTATGTCCAGCAGTGGACTGCTATAGGCTGATGATGATGATGATGATGAAGTGTAACAAAGTTAAAGTAAACCAGTTAAAGTATACCATACCAGTAGGTTTTGTTAGAAGCTGAACAAAATGTACTCAATACTCAATGGTTTATTTTATTATTGCTTACATGTGTACAGATATATCACAAAAGTCCAACATGCACCCTGCAAGGGCATCGCAACATAAATTTGAAGTTCGATGCTAGGTGTCTATATACAGTTAATAATATGCATAATTTACCTTTTTTATAGTAAAAATTATGAACCAATTCTATTATATCTAATCACTTAACACTTTGAGTGCTGATGCACACGGTATGTGTTTTCTACAAGTGACTAATATGCGTAAATCCACACTAGCGCAGCGGCTGAGAAAATACAGATCTTTGTGACTCAGCACAGCCGTAATATTTTACGAACGAAACGCATGTGCGGCGCAACACAACCGCTGTGTAGAGCGGCAGCACGAATTTTTTAGGTTAAAAAAAAGATCGCAGTCGTCGAAAAAAAATCGCAGTCAAAGTGTTAAAAAATTCACATAAAAACAAAACAAGATTATACCTAATACTAAAAACTTTTAATATCTACTTAAACTGAAATAGGGTGAGAGAGAAATATCACTATGTAAAAGTATTTCTAATAAGTACGAAAGCAATTCCTTTCCCAGAGTTCTTGCTAGAGAAAAATCTTCGGTCGGAGAGGCAATTTTGGTGCAAAATGAGCTTAACGTAACATGTGCTGGAGCTATAAGTTGGAAAGCTTCTGGACCTGACAAATGGTGCTTTTGATTGTAGCAAGTAAAACATGGCTTTGGGTTTAGGTATCTACTTAGTCGAAGCTGGAGTCAATCGATAGGTATTTTATGTCTCGAAATGATGCAATACATTCAAATTGACGACCTATGTGGCGCGGTGGACAAAGTTCCGCCAGCAAAACAGGAGATTTGTTTTACGCCTCTGGAGAAATGTTTGTACGATCTGCAGATTCAGAGTTCAGGGTATTCTGGTTGTTTCCTTTTTAGGGTTAAGTTCGCCTTTGTATAAATTTTCTAGGATAATTATTGTATTATGATTTTCGTGCAAAATGGATAACATAGTCTAAGGTTTTTTACTAACTTATGTACATATGTAATCTGAAAATAAATATATTTCTTATTTACTATTATTTACTCAGAAAATATGCAAGAACGTAGGCGAAAGGTAGTATTCAAGTAAAGCCAATCATAATAAAGTACCTCATTAAACACTAGAAAACTATTATGACAACTTTGTGGCAGTCTCCTTACTAAAATAATTATGTAGAATAACACAAAGACAAGTTTCAAAAGGCCGGGACGCCTTTTGCAATCTTACAAAGTTCCCTGAAGAACTCAGACTCTTCAAAGAGTTTTCCTGTTTGTATTTTTGCATCTTATCGAGTGTCAACTCTGTTGATTTATTTGTTTACTCTTTGAAAATCATGCCATAAGGGATTTACTTTCCTGCCGCTAGAAAATGAGTTTCTGACTTATTTCTGTATTCTCAGTTGCTGTTATTGACACTCTAATAAAAAAAATAATGCTGGACAATTAACACAGCATTATCTAATCTCCCCAAGCTTAGCAGAGCTTATCTTATGGGTACTAGAAACTGATATACATAATACATTTACATTACATAGATATTTTTCATCATACATAGAAAACAACTAGAATACCCTGATCATAGAGATTATATATTATGAGATATATTGGAATGATTATTCTTTCTATTCCAGTTTTCCCCTAAGGGGGGATTTCAAGGTGGAAAACTGGAATAACCCTATTTTGGCTATATATCATAATTTGATTGTTTTGAAAAACAATTTTTGTGGGACAAGTAATCCCAGGGGAAACCAATTTTTATTAAACATTTCGGCATTATTTTCTAAATAATTACAAAATAATCATCCAAATTGGTCCCAAATTGAGAAAGAAATCGATAAAAAAACAGACATCCGAACAGACAGCCAAACATGGAACCTCCTCCATTTTCGAAGTGAGTTAAAAGTAATAAATATATGTAGTTCTCACACTTGATCTAACGTTCCTTCGTTAAAGACTGAAACCCAGTAAAAGACAGCACTACCAATAACGTAACCAATATCACGAACGTTTCCACAGTAGTCGCAGGCTAAGCCGGGTCCGGCAGCCGTTATTTACGGCCGTTATTGACCGTTAGTGCCGTTAAGTACGACCCCCGGCGCTACTACGCTTTCTTACGGTATTAACTGATGTAATTTACCAGAAATTGCGTTCGTAACGTCCACGTAGCTGTATTTAATGTTAATTTTCATTAGGGGATTGTATTTAAGATAACGCTGACTGGTTCAACAGGTTATTTTTTTTTCTATTTAATTGCAAATTGAAGATAATTTACAATACAAAAATATTTGATTGTACACCAGATACAGATCATTATGAAAGACATTACATGTGACAAGTAAAATGGGCGGCCTTATCGCTTAGAAGCGATCTCTTCCAGGCAACCTATATCATCTACATATATCCTATATTTAATTTATTGTGTTATTCAGATTATTATTATCGTACTGCTACTGTAAATATTGGATAAAAAAGTGATATCTTCGTACTCATTATATTGAGTTTGTTACTTTTCCTACACATAGGTAGAATTGAGAATCTGGTGTACCTACACTTAAGTATTTTTGTATTGTATTGTATTGAGAATAAATGTATCTAATCTACCTGGCAACGAATTAAGTACATAAACATAGATGATATTGAGGTTGAACCGGCTACTCGTCGCCGCTGGGGCGAACGTGTTCTTGAGTGGAGACCACGACTCGGTAAACGTAGTGTAGGACGCCCGTGACGTGACACGATCCCTCTGGTCTTCACTGAAAATTAGCGCTGGGTGGACACATTAGTGGGCACCCAGCACAATGCTGAGTGAAGGCCATATTTGCCATGAACACTGCTACGCACAATAATTTGTAATATAGGTAGTAATAATTTGCGTTGTTTAAGTTTGTTGTGTTTAGTAAGTTTTAAGGTGAATAAAAATATTTTCTTTCTTTTTTCTTTCCCTCCGACCAGGTGGGATGACGACCTGCGAAAGACTGCAGGTAGATGTTGGATGCGGCAAGCTGAAGACAGGGCGCTATGGCGCACATTGGAGGAGGCCTATGTCTATGTGGACTGCTATAGGCTGATGATCATGATGATGACGTCTACTCGTATATTTCCACAACCTAAATCCAGCATCAACAAACGGCGATTCTAAATCACTGGACGCGTGTAAAAATAAAATTTACAGCCTGAAAATGTCGACATTGGCTCGTAAAAATCCTGCAGCGTCTAATTCGTGATATCTCATAACCTACTGGTTTTATCACGTGAGGAACACGTGTTGGGGCTATCAGCATCACCATGAGACCTTACATCAATGTAAATACCGTTCTATTTGAGGTGACTCGGGAAAATATATCTAGGGATCAGGGAATTCGAGGAAAAGAGGAATCAGATTTAATTAAGATTTTACAATACAAAAATTCTTTATTGTACACCATAATCAAATCAATCATTACAAAAATACATTATATGCGCCAAGTACCATGGGCGGCCTTATCGCTCAGAAGCGATCTCTTCCAGGCAACCTTCGGATAGAAAGAATTATATGAATTTAAGAAAAGGCAAGGGGTATACCACAGGTTATTTAAGAAAAGGCAAGGGGTATACCACAGGTTATTTAAGAAAAGGCAGGGGGTGTACCACAGGTTATTTAAGAAAAGGCAGGGGGTGTACCACAGAATTTTGTACAATTAAAATGCAGATTTTTATGAGTATTTCACGGAGAATCTCGGTGCCATCAAATACCTAATAGTTAGTAGTATATAATAGTTTTAAGTACTTTGCTAGCCTTTAAAAACCATTTTTGGAAATAAATCCTTCTAATATTATAAATGCGAAAGTTTTTAAGTATGGATGGATGGATGGATGTTTATTACTCTTTCACGTAAAAACTACTGAATGGATTTTAATGAAACTTTACAATACAATAGCTTATACATCAGAATAACATAAGCTACAATTTATAAAGATATTATATTGTATATTATCCAAAATATCTATGACCACGCGGGTGAAACCGCGGGGCGTTCTTTATATATGTCATAGGAAAATGATTTTCTATGGTGATGTTAAAAATAAATAACTTTTCGTACGAATAAGTATCACAGATATAACAGATATTTATGGAATATCCTAAAGCGTACAAACCAATTAGAACCGTAAAATCATTCTTACTAGAACCAATATCCTTTGGGTTTTACGACGGACACGTGTGGCCGGCTCAGCGTTGTTGAATCAGAGGTAACGTTTTACTTTATTAAGGAGGAACTCTCCTGATATTTTTCATTAAATTAAAAATAATTTTTATGTTGATACTAGCAGCGCCCCGCGGCTTCGCTAGCGTGAAAATCTATGTGACAAATGGTTTATAAACCTTCCTCTTGAATTATTATTTATTATTATTCGTTTATCAGTTCAGATCATAAAAATCAATATAAAATTATTACAAACACAACTTAAAAATAAACAAAAAGTTAAATATTCATTAAATAAAAATTATACAATTAATCATAGAAAGAATTATATGAATTTAAGAAAAGGCAAGGGGTATACCACAGGTTATTTAAGAAAATGCAGGGGGTGTACCACAGAATTTTGTACAATTAAAATGCAGATTTTTATGAGTAGATTTTTATTTTTATGAGTTTTTTATGAGAATCTCGGTGCCATCAAATACCTAATAGTTAGTAGTATATAATAGTTTTAAGTACTTTGCTAGCCTTTAAAAACCATTTTTGGAAATAAATCCTTCTAATATTATAAATGCGAAAGTTTTTAAGTATGGATGGAATTAAAATAATTATTTCAATTAAAAAAAACCGCATCGAGCGTTGCCTAGTTTTATAGTGCGTAGTATTTTATATTAGATCTAAGCATACATAGGGATAGACAGACAGCGGGAAATGACTTTGTTTTAAACTATGTAGTGACGTAGTGATATTTTTTTTAAGAATATCAATTAGAATTCCAGTTAAATCTAGTTTTGTAACAAACCGGATCAATGCGGAATATTTCAGAGCAGATAGTGAAATTTTCTATTACCTACGTCTTTATGTTTTCATTTATACGCACAATATTTTATTCATGTAAGTAATTTTTATCTTTTGTATATGTAGTAAAGAACGTATACAATTTTTTTGTTTATTTTGCCTTTGTCTGACTTTATGACTGAAAGATTTTTTATGTTGATGTTGTCTTAAAAAAGAAGGTACGTAATTTTTTGCAGGAGTGAGGTAAAATTTAATGTTTGATAATAATACTGTGGAATTGTAACGAAGATTTATTTCATTTTGTTATTTGGTTTAGTTTATATTGTTTAATTGCATAATATAATTAAACTCTGAATCAACTTCATTTCCAAAATGAATACCTACTAAAAAAAGCCTTAGGGACAAGGATTTACAATACAATACAATACAAAAATTCTTTATAGTAACACCATAATCAAATCAATCATTACAAAAATACATTAATGCGGCAAGTACAATGGGCGGACTTATCGCTTAGAAGGATTTACTCAATACTTTTGAAACTATCATGGCAATTAACATCAAAGTCGGGATAATAACGGGATTTAACCATGATTAGATTTTGGACTTTTCCAATATGTCGGCACAGTTTCATGCGCCATGATCACGGAATAAACACACAATACAACCGACATATCGATCTTCCCGCATTTTTTACTTAATTGAAGATTTTTTTAATAATTTACTAAATTCCTAGTGCATTTGGAGACGAAGTATATTTCTTTTGTTCCATTTATTTAATTTTCTAGAGTAGCAAGTCTTTGTTAGATCCTTGCCATCTGTAACTCTAGACCGAAGAGCGAACTAAACACAGCGTAACAAAGCACTTTAAAGCTTTCTCTAAAAGGTCTCCGATTCTGATGAGAAAACTCAATTATTTCATCCACTCCACGAATTGCTGGTTCTTATTCTGTTACAATAAAGTCCATTTCATAACCATAAAACTTCATTACCGCGCTCCGCTGAGTCAAGGCGTAGGTCATGTTTTGTGACAAGAATTTTGAGGTCAACTTTCTAAGTAATTTCTTGAAATGAGATGGATAATTTAAATCTTTGAAAATAGTCAAGGATCAATACGAAAATACCTTAAATATTCATGTAAAAATAACCATTGAAGCTATGTTTAAAATCGCATAAAATAATATTTAAAAGTCGTTTTATTGCAAATTATCGATTTACTCAATATGAAAAATAAATACAGTTCAATATACATACAGTAAAATAATAAATAATAAAATAGAGAATAATTTACAATTATTAAAATAAAATAATTACAATTTTCTGCCAATAGAAATCATACGCTTATAAGTTAAATCATCATGATATGCACTTTACGCACATGAAGCAAACACTACCTTCGTAACTACTAACAGGTCGAAAGCAATGAGCAATAGCAATAACTATTTACCATTTAGGAAATGGTTTCAGAGCAAATATATCTCGACATATTCCAAAAGGAAAGCAACAACTCAATACACTCACTGAGCACAAAATCTGCTGCAGGCATAAAAATATTTCCCAATCCACCATGACCATTACTCACTAAAAGCATGGACCGAGAGTGCAGCTCCCGAAAAACCGGCAATGGTAAGCTGACATTTGTCGCTCGCCGATGCGTTACGCTGTCGTAGCCAATACGATGCCAACCGTTGCTTTCGACATGTAGGACGTACGTGTGGCACGCTAAAAGCATATGGACGTTGCCGTGGTCCAATAGAAGTAGGTACCTACTTTAGTACATTATTGGCTTTAGCGCAGATACCAAAGCATTTTTCACGACAGATTTCGTTGGTGCACTTCGCTCGTTGACACTACATCGGTTGATCCGCCTTACGGGAAAATGCGTGAAAATTTATCGATTACTAGCTGCGCCCCGCGCCTTCGCCCGCGTAGAAATTTCGGCGCAATTTTACCATGTTTTCCCACCGTTTAAACCTTCCCTGCACTACGACAAACATCTCAAAACCAAAATCTGCTAAATCGGCCCAGCCGTTCTCGAGTCTTAGCGAGACTAACGAACAGCATAGAGTTTTATATATAAAGATTATTAAGAAATATGCTCTTGTTCATAGCGTTAATTTTTCTAAACATTTTGCAACATTATACTCGGTTGAATAGTTCAGCGCAGTAAAACTCAGTAAATAGGTGAACAACCTCTTTACTTTAGTATCGACTACCAGCGCCCGTCCACTGAATGTCAACCTATTTCAAAAGCTTAGAAGGTAAAGTTATTATCTTGCTAAAAGCGTTGCACTGGGTCCAAGTGACGTTTCCAAGGGGATCTATTCTTTCCAATGTCGGGTTAGGGCAACTACGTTTTTGATAGGTATGAGTATTTATGTATCAGACATTAACTGGCTTTCTAGTGAACAGATATTCTTTTTATCGACACTATGCATCGACGGATCAAACCATGTTTAGTTTAACACATTGAGTGCGTCCTTCAAGTACAGCATGTATGTACTATTGTTTATTATAAATCATATATGTAATATTACAGCCATTTAAAACTAAGTCGTTACATTATGCAAATTATAACTGACGCGATCTTCTTAGGGTCTCATCGCGAAGTTAGGCTGTCACCGCGTTATGTTTTTGGTCTTGATATCCGTTTAAACTCTTTTTTATCACAACAATAATCAAAGTTAATTTACAATTTTTATATTTTCTATACTGACAAAAATGTTTTATTGTACAACGTTTTTGTTCAATCAGTTCAATTCCTGGCTAATGTTACCAAGGAAGGGCAAAACCTCCTCGGTATTCTATACTTAAAAGGAGGCTTCAAAATATTATGTAAGATGGACTTGTGATCGAAATAAAAAAACATTTGTAGATGCATTTAGTAAGGCAAGACTTATAAATAGACAAATAACGTCCAAATTCCCATCTAAATCCAAATATAAAACGACTAAATCCAAAACAGTAAAAACTTCCATCACCGATAAATCCAAGTTAACTTTATTGACATTTTTATGAGTACCAAAAGAAGGCTAATGAAACTTAACTCGCGGCGAGAAACTTTGTTATTGGGCCATACTTCATGATTAGACTGCGAGATCCTTGGTAGATCGGGATCAAGGCTGTCACAATAACGATAAGATTTCATCAATTGCGCGGAAAACGGGGATTATCCCCTTTCTTCGGGCTTTTTGTGAAATTCGGGACGGTTTCGAAGATTTTCGGGATTTGAAAGGATCCTGCGGTTATGATTTTAGCGAGAGGATGATATCGATAAGTTCATTTAATAAAATGCTATTGTATTTTTGCAGTTAAGGACGTGTCTATCTTTTTAAGTCAAGCAAAAACAAAATTATTATCTGACTAGCTGTTCCACGCGGTTTAACGCGCGTCATATTCGAATTTCACTTTTTTATGTGATTTTTTTACACCTTGGGTTACATTATTGGAGTTTTAGGGATCCCTAACTTTTTTGGAAATATAATATAGCCTATGTTCACCGGGGATAGTGTGGCTTCCCAACACGGTGAAATAATTTTTCAAATCGGTCCAGTACTTTCGGAGCCTATTCAATACAAACAAACAAAAGATCAAACCTTTCCTCTTTACAATATTAGTATAGACAAGTGTGGGGTGATGTACGACAACTGATTTTGAGAAACTACTCTCATTTGTTTTTAGAGATCCACTAATAAAAATTAAATACTATGTCTGCAAAAAAATTATACTATAGGAAAAAATATGCTTCTAAAAATTTTCATTTTCATTTAAAACGTAGCGTCTGTCTAAAGCTGGCTTCCCACGGTCCGCGATTCTGCGGATTATCACGCACAGCTGACGATCACGGACGGCAACGCACGCAGACAGGGCTCTTCCAACGGTGCGTGTGGTCTGTGTAGATCTTTTGATAACTTCATTTCAAAATGCAAAGTGAAAGAGAACGCGTTCACGCGAGTGAAACGAGGCGCCGCACCGCACCTTTGAAGTTACCGCCTCGCGAATCATCAACATCATCATCAGCCTTTAGCAGTCCACAGCTGGGCATAGGCCTCCCCCAATGAGCGCCATAGCGCCCTGTCTTCAGCTTGCCGCGTCCAGCATCTACCTGCAGTCTTTCGCAAGCTTTATAATCTAAGTGATAATTGAATATAACAAATTCTGAAGAACAAGCCTAATGCCTGTTTTAAACTTTACTACTGGACAATTTATCCTAGTAATCTAGACCCAGACCTTGTATTTAGAGATGTCAATAATGAATAAAATTTCAAAGGCTGCAATGGAGCCGAACCAAATAATTAGTCATAATTTGAAAAACTTTAATCTCAATGAAGCCATACTAGTTCTGGACATGGGTTCTAACAAGAATGATCGCAATGGGAAAGCCCCGCAAGATTAAAGAGGACCGTAACGCTCAACCTTCCCTCATTGAAGCGGATCATCCAACCCCCATATTTTACTCCTAAGGGGGTATTCAATGTTTGTCAAGGTTTCTCTTGTAAGTTAATCCTTTTGCAGGGCCTAACCTGAAATTGAAATCAACCCTTTTGGGTTGGAGTTGATGGGTTAGGCAGGGCCTGATAGGGGCCACATCCATGGGCGAGCATCTGATATACCCACTGGAGATTCGACATAAATAAAATTGAGGTATTTAACCGTCCATTAACGTATAAAGTTAATTTTCAGAACCTTGTCTAAAAAAATTACCATCGAAACCTACGACCAATCCACCAATAATGTCTTTATTCACTCCTCGCGATCCAACGCTGCAAGATGCCATAATTTCCTAACAAATTAAAATCCACTGCTGGCATAGGCCTCTCCTAATGAGCGCCAAAGTGCCCTGTGTTCAGCTTACATAGTGTTACATGGGTTTACATCGAGGTCAATTAAATTCAAGTTGGAACCCTAGAACACTATTTTTTAATTCTCCAGTACTAGTATGGTTACAAAACTGCAAATTGTACAGCGATTTTTTTACTAATCTAGCTAGTGGTACAACTGGTGTGGTTAGTCTTCTTTAAGCTTGAAATTCACTAACATTAAAGTTTAAATAATGGAGGTAGGTAAATTTTCTCTCGTTTTCTGGAAAGTTCTTTATTGCGGCCAGTCGTATGGACGGGATATCTCTAGGGGCCTCTGAAATATGTAGGTACGATGAACTTTTTCGTATAGAACTGATATAATTTGTTGCTTTGCTAGGGATTGTTAAAATACAAAAGTAAAGAGAAGATTACAATTTACGCACAACCAAAAATCTGTTATTGGTTGTGCCCTACTTTTTGGTGTTTGGCTTGTCTTGGCTGATGCAATACTATGCTTTAAGACATAGAAATATCTTAGACCACGCCACACAGCAAAATGTTATGTTATCGACTTGATTAGCTAGTTGCTTTTTGAGTTCAACATTTAAAAACAGATATCGCCTCGCTACATCCAGGACTAGCTAAGCTAGACGTTTGCAGTGTGACCAGTCCCGTACATTTTCATACCTTATTTTCACATCCTACCATCCTGCGGTGCGGGTGTGGCCTTACTATACCTGACTTTTTAACATTCTTCTAGTATAGGGTATGATCTGTAACGTAATCATTATTAAGTAAAGGCAGTTATAAATCATGATGTTTGTAGCTCAAGTCAAGGATAAGGTCAGTTAAAGATACTCGAGTCAAAACTAGGTTTAGACTGAGATTCTATAGACCCCTAAAATTGCAAAACAAGTTGCAAGAAGCAGCTTGTTTAGCTGCAATAAACCAGCGACTGGTAGAAATCTCTGGGTTTACGAGTGCCCGGCGAGTTAGCGCGCTATAAACTGTATTTAATTGAATGTTACTTATTTCCTCAGTTCCCACTGTATTGTTTAGGCTGGGCACTACTCGTAAACTTTTCAGTCTCAATTTTTACGACTTTTGTTTCAGTTGTAGAGGCATGGTTGTAAACGATCGCGATTGTAAACCCTGTTGCTAAATGCTCAGTTTTATTGTAGTTTGAGAGACGGTTTTTTTACTAACTGGGCGTGGGGTAGTTATGGTGCTTTACCTTTATCCTAAATGTCAGCATTATCGGTGGATTAATGACAAGTGTAAATATTGAAATTATTATTAAAAAGTACCAAATCATCAGATGACGATACAGTTTATATATGATTTACGAATCAATTTTAAATAATAAAAAGAGATTAATTAAAAACTATAAAACCCGTCTAGGTCCTCGCCTTTCGACTTTTCTACGCAAAAGAAGAGGGCGAAACGGCCTTCGCGCTCTATTTTGCATGGATTGTAGGCACAAAATGTAGTTAGAAGCATAGAGGAAACAAGACGCATATTTTAATAACTCATTTATTTTATCAACAAAAAAAACGTTTTGATACTTGGAGAAGATAAAGTGTCCGCCAATCAAAAAGAAACACTCGAAAACATAACCAACAATCGCAAGTGAAAAATCGGCAAGTAGTACTTATTAAAATAAATAATGCTCGACACTTCATACAGCAAAATCTAGATAGCTGTTAGTGTCCCCCTGGATACGGGGATATGGCATGAGGGGGTGTTTATTGGTACATATGTGAAAAACCAAATTTTCCTGATTTCTTAGACATCCAACAACGGCGTCAACATTTTAGTTTTGTCAACCAACAATCCAACCTCTGACTACAAAGGTTGGATTGTTGGTTGACAAAACTAATGATCGATAAAAAACAATAACAAAGACGACCGTTGTGGCGCGGTGGGCGAAGGTCCGCCTGCGACGCAGGAGGTTGCGGGTTCGATTCCCGCCTCGGAACAATTGTGTGTTCGATCTGCAGATATTTGTTCCGGGTGTTCTGGTCGTTTTCTATGTATAATAAAAAATATCTATCTATGTAATGTATTGTATTATGTATATCAGTTATCTATCGTCTTTCGTCGATTGTGAAGAGGAGCCATAAGACAATTAATGACTTTACTATTGGTTATTTATTATTTTCTATTATATTTACCTACTTTAAACATGAGAAAAAAGTTACAGATAAATAATCGTCGAAATGTTCAAACTTTTACAAAAAATGCTGAGAGAACAAATTATTCTGGTTTTATTAATTTATTTGCAGAAAAAAACACCTGTAAACAGTGATACTAAGGAGAGAAAAACTTTTTTGATATTTACTCAGGTATACCTTTCATACAAGTACGAGTATATGAGAACAAACTTGATTTAATCAATTGATTTTACGCCCATTTGGACTCACTTGTTTCTAATATCTCGAAGGATTTGACCTCATTAAGTTACCAGCATATTTTACACTAGCAACTCGCCCCGGCTTCGCACAGGTGCAAATGTATTTATTATATACATATAAACCTCCCTCTAGAATCACTGGATCTATTTAAAAAAACCGCATCAAAATCCGTTGCGTAGTTTTAAAAATCTAAGCATACATAGGGACAGACAGACAGCGGGAAGCGACTTTGTTTTATTCCATGTAGTGATGTTTAATCTGTACACATCTTCAAATTTCACGTAAATCGGATCATCGGTTGGACAGTTATCCTCGACTACTTCACCATACAGCCAAATAACCCAAGTTCCCATTAAAAACTTCATTGGCTTCACTCACTCCGTACAATTGCCTTTTTTCTGTAGTTAAAGAGAGACCCCTCAAATACTTTAATCAAGGAGCTCGATTCACTTAATTTTCCATTATCAACAAAGATTTAATAAATCTTTAAAAACAAAGCCATTTTAAACCCTTCGCTTATCCTTTCATCTCTTGTACAGTCTGCGGAAAAGTTGATAAACAAATTTATTTAACCTTGTGCTTGAATATTTGAAGGTTTTGGTATCCTAAATTTCAATCCGGAAGTCATTAGTAGCCGGGGCTTGAATAGAAGATGATAATTTATTTATAAATATCTGTCCTTAATGGAATGTGATCTAATGACGTAATATTTTTCGTTACAGTAATGAGTAGGGCGGCAAAATACTATATACGATTCCAATAATAGAGCGGTGTAATTGTAAATAGTTTGTTTCAATAACGTACTTTATAAAATACTAGTTTCTACCCGCGGCTTCGCACGCGTTGTTTCTATGGAAACGTTTTAAGGTTATTTCTATCCCATGGGAACTGATTTATATAATACAATAAAAAGTAGCCTATGTTTTATTCTGGGCTTGGAACTACCTGTCTGTAAAATTTCAGCCCAATCCGTTCAGTAGTTTTTGCGTGAAAGAGTATCAAACATCCATCCATACATACAAACTTTCGCGTTTATAATATTAGTAGGATTACTAAATATGTCTCTTACAATGATTGTAACTGACTGTACTAATTACGCAAAAATCTGTTTAATTTCGGGTCAATTATTTAACAAAGGCCTAACAAACAAAGCCATTTTGTACATTTTCTGTGATTTACGAGGGCTTTAGGATGATGGTACATTATTTAATTTTGGTTTTTAGAATAGAATAGAACACTTTAACACACAAAAAAGACAGATATACATAAAAAAATACACATTTAGCAAAATAAGATAATATAACATTAAAACTAAAAGATAAACAATAGAAAATAAGTAAAAATAACGTAGCCTGTCCTCAGTGCGCGCTAATTAGGTCCAGCCTCAGCTTAATGTCGCTACCGCCCGAGGACTGTAACGACACTGGATTTCAGGCTGAACCTATGGATGACGTCACATTACAGGACTGTGGTTAAGAACAGACAGACATTGACTGATTTTGCTTAGTATCCTGTTTTTAGTTTGTGGTACATTTTGTTGATTCACAGTTAATGTTTTTCTTTGTTGTAATCTATATTTCTACACTGCCAGTTATATTTTGTGGCATCTTGCATACTCTAGAGGTATACGGTATCTCAATCTGTTTCAATCAACAAACCACACCTTACGGTCAACATATCCATTGCCATTGCCATTGGCAACCGTTATCTCAGCTCAGACCAATTCCATCCGCTCTCCGGCTTTTATACCGTACGTGTGTCGAATAACACGAACAGAGCGAAATTTAGTTTATTGAAAAGCTTTTTTTTTTCGTTTCGGGGAAAATAAAATTGTCGAAATGGATAGATGAGAGTAATCGCCATGATATTTGAGACCTAGATTTATTATTTATTTATCCATTTATTTACATTTGATTTACAGTTATATACAAACTAAAACGTCAAACATTATATTTTATAAACTAAAGTAAGTCAATTATGGATATACATATCTAGACATAGATGCCTAGAACATAAACATATTTATAAATAGAGTTCAACAATTATTAGGGTTCCGTACCCAAAGGATGGCAATCGGATAGACAGTCCCATTGGCATTATTTTGCTTTGCGGTTCCGCTGCTATGATTTCGTGGCGAGGATGGGCTACCAGGCCAAAACTAACAATGACTCGGCTAACATGTGGGTCTGCTAATACATTTTTATATGTTTCCACCCATTGATCTTTGGTATAGGCTTATATCTAGTACTAGCTGCGCCCCGCGGTTTCTGCGTGGTGATAGATATTTTGGATAATATACTATATATCTTTATGAATTGTAGCCTATGTGTTATTCTCATATATAAGCTATATTATTGTAAAGTTTCATTAAAATCCGTAGTTAAGCACAGAAGCACAGCAGCGTACAGATAAGCAAATTATATGTACTAGACACATAAGTTATGAACATACTAGTGATTTCTTGTCACTTCTTCCACTGGTGGACAAAACATTGAAGTGAACATCAATATAATAATGAATAGTATAAAATATGACTTGTCTAAGTGCTTATTTGTAAGCCTAAAGAAATAAACTTTCATTTCATTTCAGTTATATATATAGTTTTTACGTGAAAGAGTAACAAACATCCATCTGTCGCGTTTATAATATTAGTAGGATATCATATATGTCTATAATTATCGTATGTATATCGGTGGACGTCTTTAATACGAGATGTAATTATATTTCCGCTACGATTTCCTCAGTTTTCTTATATTAAAAGTGCCATATCAATCGGTATCAGCTACCGTTATCTATACCAATAACTGTTAACTGCCTGTAATGTTCATACACCAAAAAATATCGCGTCATCACATCAGAGAAGTAAACATCGTGTATAGGAGCCGTTCAATACAATCCAATGATACGGCCACCACTCATATAAAAGTTTATTGCCAACAAATAACAGGAATGGAAGGACTCGAATAATTTCATGTCGTATTTTATGCTGAGTGTTTTGAATTTATTGGCCAATAATTTTAAATGCACCACTTTTGATGCTGTAGAATTCGCGTGGAAGAAGAGCAAACGGACAACTTTTGTAGACTTTTTTTTATAGTCAATAGATCTTTCCTGCCTTTTCTTAAATTCATATAATTCTTTCCATCCAAAGGTTGCCTGGAAGAGATCACTTCTAAGCGATAAGGCCGCCCATTGTACCCGTCGCATATAATGTATTTTTGTAATGATTAATTTGATCATGGTGTACAATAAAGAATTTTAAACTTACGCGATCTGAACACATATTTATAAGAATTAATACAACGGGTATTTATCGCGTTTATTTACCTATTTTTCCCGACGTTTCAACAGGTTTACACACTATCGTGGTCACGGGATTCCCGTGACCACGAGAATCCCGTGACCAATAGAATGGTACACACAGAATCATTATGTGACTTGACTGGTGGGCTAATTCACAATTGATTGTTTTCATCATGTTTGCTGTCATCAAGTTTTTTTCATAAAAATGATATTAGTGGCATTGTGTGGAGTGACCGCTGTTGCAAATTCAATTGATGGTAAAGTTGGTAAATCAGCCGATGGAATTGTGTCCTTCAATGTATGTTTTTCTACTATAAAAACTCGTGGTCAAATTACTGGAATAACAAATAAGGTACAAAATAATATTCAGGTTTCATCTAAAGACATACTAGTGCCGATTTCTCAGTAATCTACCCAACTGGATTCCGAGAATGCGTGAAAAAGTGGAAGACAAATTCAATAAAGAACTGAAAGTATTGGAAGTCCTTCTCGTAGAAGATATGGATTTTATTGAATCAAATTCTCCCAATCTCAACGAAAAAAACATCAGCTAGTTGTCCAAACGAATCAGACTATCCGTCAAGAAATACTACACAAATTCACGAGACATAAAACGAGCTTTCAAATTGGAAGCAAAATGGAAGTTAGAAAGCCTTTCGGGGAAATAGAAAAGACAGGTGGCAACCCCATACAGTTTCGGAATACGTGATGGGAATTTTATGTTTTTATTAAGGCTCTCCTTGCTCGTGAAGACTGTATCATTTGAAAAGGAATTGGAAATATCTACAGGTATCGAATTTACTTACGAATTTGTTTAGGTACTTTTTTGACGCAAACAAAGACCCTAGAGGATTTAAGTTCTACTTCTCTACCCCAATCAGGCCCATTTTTAGTTTTAGGAATCTCATGTGAGCTGCGTCAATGCCACAATACAAAAATTAACATTCAAATATGAGCTTAAACTTGTAAGCTTTAGATTCACTTTACAATGAAAATATGGTTTACCGCATGGTTCGGCCTACTGATCCGCAAGCTATCAGTTATCTGATGGCATCTAAGTAAAACGAGTTAAAGTCCATATTTGCATGCACGTGTTGATGATGGATCAAAAGTATTATATTGTTTTTTATGCTTAACGGGATAAATAATAATCCCTCGGTAGTAATAATTTAATGGGACCACCTCGGAATAATTTTCTATACAATAGCGAAAGAACTTTTAAAATCAGTCGAGAAGACGGAAATATCGACGAACATATAGAAAACTAGCGCAACTTTCCGGCTTCGCACGGTTTTAGTACGGATCCCTAACTTTTTTGAAAATACAATTAAGCCTATCTTCACCGGGGATAGTGTAGCTTCCCAACGGTAAAAGAATTTTTCAAATCGGTCCAGTAGTTTCTGAGCCTATTCATTACAGACGAACAAAAAATCAAACCTTTCCTCTTTATAAGTATTAGTATTAGTATAGATAAAAAAATACATACAGTCTGCCATTTGACCTCCTACTTTTTAGGTTAAAAATAACCTTGCTGTTGAACATTTTAGGAGCTAAAATCGCTTGATCTCTGATATTATTTAGCATCCGCAGCACTTGGACATTTATTTTAGGCGCTATAATATTATGAAAATAGTTACTCAATTATTAATGAGCGGTGTTTATTCCGGTATCTGTAAATTATTATTATTGAAACAAACTATTAGTGGTTAAGGTTAACGAATTAATAGCTCTATTTAGCTAGATTATTTAATAAATTTAATATAGTAGACGTTACCCAACGTAAATCATGGTAAATAGTTATAATCGTACTAAAATATCTTTCTAGGTTTATCATTACCTCTCCAGATTTAAATTTAACGCGTATCCATGTTTTATCTCGTACAATAAATAATAAAGAATTAACATAAAACTATCAAGGATTACAAAGTTGTAAAACCCTGCCATTTGATTAGATTATTCGGTTAGTGAGATGCTAATAATACAGCATGAGACTTAGTTATAGATCATCACCAGCCCATTTTAGTCCACTGCTGAACATCCACAACACTCACGGACAAACACCGTCTGCTATCTTATTGTATTTTCTTTGGTCAGCTATTCTTTCGCCAAAAAAAAGCTTGGAACGAGTTTTGCTCCAACTCAAAATCTAACAACTTACAGATAAGCAAATCAAATGTACTAGACACATAAGTTATGAACATACTAGTGGTTTCTTCTCACTTCTTCCACTGGTGGACAAAAAATTGAAGTGAACATTAAAATAATGTTATTTTATAATAATGAATAGTAAAAAATATGACCTGTCTAAGTGCTTATTTGTAAGCCTAAAGAAATAAACTTTCATTTCATTTCCCACGTCTGTCCCTAAGACACACCCCTCGCAACACATTCCTCGTAACACATTCCTCGCACACATCTTTCCCTTGTTTTGTATGATCAAAAACCTCGCTCCACGGAACCATTTAAGAAAACCAGAAAATTAGTTTGTGTATATATTAAAATTGTAATATACTTTTAAAGCTTATAGAACTTAAGGACATCAAGTGTAACATGTGTGTACCTACGGTGGAAATAAATAAACCTTTCCACCAGAGCTGCGCTGAGCGAGGCTAGGTTAACAAACTGATTCTATTGGTTCTTAAAAACACTTTCCTTGCCAAGCATCTCAGGTGGAAGCGCAGCCTAACCTCTTTTGTCACTGCTCTGTATGTTCAGGTTTAAATACCTAATAAACGCATTTTCACTTTTACTTTATGTTACAAAAGAGTGACCAGTGTGCTGTAGGCGCATGAACCCTTATAAGGTAAGGTGTACTATCATACGGTTTTTTTACCGATTTTGCGTGGATAGCGCGTTGCGGTGCTTGAGCGATGCGGCCTATGTAAGCTACAACCTTTATTCTCAACTAGTTTCCGCCAGCTTCGCACGCTTTGTATCAATACTCGTAAATGGCGTCCCACAGCCATGCTACATGGAGGCAAAGTACCTTAAATATTGTAGATAGAAAATTTTACTGAAAGACGACTTGATTTTCATTTAAAAAATAATATAAACTGCATTCAAATATTTTTGAATAAACATCTGTCTGAAACCGGAATCGAACCCGCCAAGTTGTAAAAACTATGTTAAATAAGGTGTGATTTTCACACCTTACTTAAAGATACCGATTAAAAGGGTCAATCGTTATTATTATTTTTTCCAAGTAACATAGCATCTTAAATAAAAGGAAGACCATGAAATTTTACGTTTTCCTTATAAATGAAGTCTTCTTTCAATAAAATTTTCTATCTACAATATTAAAGTTACTTTACCTCCACGTGGCATGGCTGTGGGATGCCATGTATAAAGGTTTAAAGGTTATTTCTACCCCATAGGAACTGATTTACCGGATAAAAAGTAGCCTATGTTTTACTCCGGGCTTGGAACTACCTGTACACAAAAATTGTAGCTCGATCATTAGTAAGATCCAGCCTGTTCGTTTCCTCTCAGTGTGCGTCTAGCTTTAAGCCCCAGCATGAATATAGCAACAATGACGTCACACACCCACGCATCTAACTTTCCACATTCAAATACTACGTGGCACAAGTTTAGAGCGCTACTTTACGATGATAAAGTTCTGAGAACGTGGTTAGAAAGAGAACACAGGTAAATTGGAATAAAGAGTCTTATGTCGTGGGATTACGTTTAATATTGTAATGATTAAGCTGAGATAATGGCAAAAGGCAATGAATTTTTAAGCGCCAGAAGCAGAGTAAATATTAGGGTATTTTATATTACTCCCACACAATTCGGTGTGCGTCATTCGCAAAGTAGGTCTTGAATTTGTTGGTTTTTGGCATTACAATTTTTAATCATTCGAAAAGCATGTAATTAGTTTATTTTTCACACAATTTTGCCTTACATTTCATACAACTACACACTGTAGCTTGCTACGGCGTAGAACCGTAGGCGAGCTGCAGCCTACGGTTCTACGAATATGGCATAACTTAAGCGATTGTTGGTATATTGATCCACCAAATGCCAATCATCGGAAATGTAAATAGGCCTAGTAAATATAGTAAAATAATATTTATATTTCCTGGAAAAGCTTTCACAAAATACTCCACTACAAAACTGAATAACCTTTAGGTACCTAATGATAAAAGCATTCCAATCAGCTGACTGCAAATAGTTCGGCGTAATAGCTATTCGACTCGTATAGAATTCGAATACAAAATGCAAGATTCCAATACTGATAAGTTAGAAATTAGCATTCAGTCGGCGTTCGCTTTAAAACACGTGGTTCTGCGACAAAATATCCTGTTCCATGGAAATAAACCGTAATAGGGTGTTCTGAACAGATAGTTTCGGAAAATTGGAAGGTAATTTCCTTATCAACTTTATAATCCAAATATGATAAGACCAACCATGATAAGCTCTGCCAATTTAGATGTTTTCGTGTACGTATCAGTACTTTGAGCATTCATAGTACTAGGAGAGCAGAAGTTGTAAAGATATACAGAGAGATGATTGTAGATTCACTGCTAATATCAAAAGTAAGTATCTACTTCCTTCACGTTTATGTTACTCGAGTAGGTACCCAGTTAAGTAAATCATGTGATGGAAAATGATATTAGAACAGCCGGGGTGAATCCTGCCTATACTCATTAACTCCCAGTTTTTCTACAACAGGGAAAAAGCAAAGCAAATTCGAATTCAAGCATTTCCAAAATAATTTTCATCAAAAAACCTCTTTTTATACTAAGTCAAAAGTAAATTAAAACGGAATGAACAGGCAACTTTCCAAGTTACAGTTAAATATTCCTGTAATCCTCAAAGGAACACCAAAAAAGAAAAATTAATTACATCTAGATAAACATCTCGTCATTTCGCAACCGTAGATTTTTGAACAACTTAATATTTATAACGTAACTTTGCCTCTGTTTTTTAAAACATTGATATATTGCTGACATAGAGAATAAGTTGCTGATAATGTCTTCCTAGCCGAATTTCGACCACGGTGGCCAGTCAAAACGGAGACTAGCCAGCTGAGAGGACATAAAAAAAGTGCACAAGTGTGTGCGCAAACACAGGTGCACTCTCTATTCCCGTACTCTCTTTATCTGATGGGATGGTAGACCGACGCGACCGGGGAGAGGTCAGGCACAAGACCAACGGCTTAACGTGCTTTTCGAGGCACGGGGGTGTAATATCACCAACTCTCTGACTCCGGGCTGTTAATGTAAATTTTTCATGCTAATAAACCCCAATAACAAGTTATGGCCTGAGTCAGAATTCGAACCCAGTGCCTCATTATCAGCGGTTGAACAAGCAGACTGTTAGATCGACGAAGGCAGCCAGGGAATTCGTTATTTTTGTTACTATCTTGATTAAACTACCTACTATAATTTTCTTAATATCTTACTTACTCGTCATAAGACAGTAATCGATTGTGAATCAGCCCACGATATCAGAATATGAAACTAGCATAATGGATTCTATAAAAGCCTATTTTCACATTAATGAAATACCCCGTCAACCCTAATTGACTAACGACACCCAATTGAAAAACAGCAGCGTCACGATAAAGAGAAAAATATTAATTATCCCTCAGTTCCCGACCGAAATCGACTCCGCGGCACAATAGATAGATCGCACTCATTTATCAAAGCCAAATAACCTAAAAAGGCGAAAAACAATAGGCTACCATCAAGTTGGATGAATTAATAAGGGCAGTCACGATCGCGAGTAACGATATCACGGACCGAGGGATAACTTGCACGAAAGAAGTTTGTCAGAATGTTCGGAGCGTAGCGCAAGCGGTCACTTGATGAAACTTAACACAAAGTAGATACTTGTGGGTTGGTTTCTAAATTCAGGTATTCGTAGGATTTTCGTGCTAGACATCGTAGCTTGCAAGGGCGTAGAATTTTACGGTAGATGGTAAGAATTAATACAGACGTTGAAAATGTGGTTTTGGTCTTCGTTATAAATGGCTTTTTGACCTGCTCGTATTAGGATACATTGTGCAATCTCCTTTACATTTATCGATTAGATTACACGTTATTTTGTCCTGGAAAAGATCTATTTTTGCAATTATACTACAGTTAGCTAGTATACTACAGTTTGCTACGTGTTTGCCTGTGAACTATGAAGTTAAACAGGTAAAGTTGTATTACAAACGTTTTTACAACATCACGTTTGCTATAACTTATACCGACGCCAAGCTAGCTGCTTGTTGCTCTTATTTACGGGAATCAGGGTAGAAATTTGATCAAGCCTGTATGAAGTATTATAACTTGATGGCACAAATTACCGACATCTCTCGATCTAGCCGACGAGTCGGCTAAATGATACCGGAATATCGGTGTTTTATACAAGTTTTTATGTATTACTATAGAGTGGGCTGGGCATCGTCATGATTGGATTTGTTTTAGTTGATAGCCAAAGTTTGGACTATCGCTATGAATCTTAATATTATTAACGCCTTTTTGTGGCAATCGGTTAAGTTTTCGAGTTACATTTCTAGACCATTGCTGAGATTTGCAACATTATTTATCTTGTATGATAGAAAGAAATATCTACCTAATTGCTAGCTTTTCAAACAGACTTTATTGATTTTTAGTGAAAATGTATGTAATAAAAACAGATCAACGAATGAAAGTTTATCCAAAGGCCATTAACACCAGTTATAATTGATCGTGCAATATAATCGATGCAATATAATTGATCGTCTAGGGCTCGCCTAAAATGAAATCGATCCAACAAGTTAAACAAAACTTGATGGTAAAGGAACGCTTATTTAGTCAATATTCCAGTCAATCCTCCGTTAAATATTTTATGAAGCAAGCTATACCTAGCTTTTGTTATTTTATTAAAGCTCCGTTGTTTAGCCTCAGTTCATGTCTACCAAATGACTGATTTGGCACGGCTCTGTAACGAGCTATAAATAAATAAATAAATATTGTTGGACAATTCACACAGGATTTTTTGTAAAAGTTTGAACATTTCGACGATTATTTATCTGTAACTTTTTTCTCATGTTTAAAGTAAATATAAAAGAAAATAATAAATAACCAATAGTAAAGTCATTAATTGTCTTATGGCTCCTCTTCACAATCGACGAAAGACGATAGATATATTAAATAAATAAATAAATAATGCTGGACAATCCACACAGCATTATCTAGCCCCATGGTAATCAAAACTTGTGTTATGGGTACTAGATAACTGATATACATAATACAATACATTACATAGATAGATATTTTTTATTATACATAGAAAACGACCAGAACACCCGGAACAAATATCTGCAGATCGTACACACAATTGTCCCGAGGCGGGAATCGAACCCGCAACCTCCTGCGTCGCAGGCGGACCTACGCCCACCGCGCCACATCAATCGTCGATATAGGTACATAGCTTATTATATTTATATAAACTTAAGCCAATCAAGACTTAATATTATTAATTATTCCGTTTAATGCTTACAGAAATTAAGACTAATTAATTATAATAATTGTGATATTTAATCAAATGATGAGCTTAGCTACCTCTCAAGATGCATGGCGCCTTAACAGGCCTAATTCCTAACTTAAGTGACATTTTTAGGCCTCTCACATTGTATTAGGATTGCAAAATAAGATTTTTTTTAAATGAATACAATTTTAAGGCGTTCTTTTAAAAAAAATCTAGTATAGTTCAATCACACAGAAAAGACTATGAATGCTATGAACCTGGGTCTGTCAAATAAAAATAGCATAGACCCTGCGTAAATCATCATATTTTTCAAAACGCATCATAATCGCACAACCATGTGTGTGCATTTGATGGAAATCGGAACTCTCTCTAGACTTTAGGATCTATTTTACCAAAACGCATGCGCCGTGTTGAGGTTTGGACTAAAAAAAATATCGATCCTTTTTATGGCTTTTCAACAGAAAGTGACGTGCAGTAGCTTTATTGCGTCGAGTTATTTTTTGTTTATTTAATTTTATTTAGGTATGTATATTTTTGGAAACTGTGTGATTTTTGTGATTGCGTGAGGGATTTATGCCAGAAATTAGATTTGCAATTAAATTTTTTTGAATTTTTATTTGAAAAAACAAAAAAAAAATTATGCCTGGATTTATTGTTACATTCCAGTGTAAATGCGCCATGCCCGTGGGCGTTCCTCCTATTACTTATTAAAAGAGTCCCGGAGGCTCGTAATTAGCTCGTAGCTTGTAAGGCGAGCCTTTTGAACGACTGATTTATAGCGGATAGGATGTTCTATAAACTTTTTGGATTTCTTAATCGTGAGGTTCCTCCGACCAGGTGGGATGACGACCTGCGAAAGACTGCAGGTAGATGCTGGATGCGTCAAGCTGAATACAGGGCGCTATGGCACTCATTGGGGGAGTCATTACTAACATGGGTTGATAATGAATCGTGAGGTTAAAATTACCTACTATTAAAATATAGTAAATATAGACACATAGTGCCTATATCTAAATAAATTGGCAGAAACTTTTTTTAAGACAACGATCATAATTTTTTTCATATTTAAATATGAAAAATTGGTCTTTACGATTTAAGTTGTAATTTAACATGTGCGACTAGAGTTATTTTATTTTATTTTTATACATATTCAATAAACAAACGTTGATTTATTAGGAAAACCTTTTACATTTAATTCGACTAGATGCCTAATATCGTTTAGCTATATTGTTGAACGTTGATCGTTGATAGGCATTTATATGAAACGTGCCGTTCTGTAGTCCATCTATAGCCGTTCTACAAACGGGCTGATTCTATGACTAGCGGCGACATAATGTACCTATATAGGTACGAATACTTTTTTAAATCTGCATTGTTTTTTTTTCTTAACCATCCACTCCTTTTATATGCAATAGCCATTTTTGTGATAATTTTCAACGAGCTAAGTGATTTTTTAAATTCAACTTTTTTCTCTAGGTACAACAGAGTTCCGTGAGTTGTAAAAACAACAATCAATTAACAATTAACAGAACCCTAAACTAAAACATAACAAAAACCCCTAACAAAATGGCGACTTCCATATTTAAAAGCGTTCAATTCACAACTTTCAATCCCTTTCACCATTCAATAGCGGTTTTTTCCGTTAACTGACCTAGTTCCGCCGCAGATAATTCAAGGTACGGGTTAAGGGGTTAACTTGACGGTTAAATGGGTAAGTGGATACAGATTGTTGGTAATAACCGTTTGTTTCATTCACGCACGTGGTTCAGTAATTGAGTAGGTAGGAAGGTTAGGTATACATTACATATCAACGTATATAACATGTATACGGTGTATTACTAGGATTATATATACCTATTTATAAAATATATAAAAATAATAATATAAAAAAATCTATCTATGTAATATATTGTATTATGTATATCAGTTATCTAGTACCCATAACAGAAGCTCTGCTTACCATGAGGGTAGATAATGCTGTGTGAATTGTCCAGCATTATTTATTATTTATTTATTAAGATAGTTATTATCACGACCGATGTGGCACGGCGGGCGAAGGTCCGCCAGCGGGCTTGCGGGTTCGATTTCTTCCTTGGGAATTAATGTTTGTACTTAAATACTTGTTCCAGGAGTTCTGGGCATTTTCTTTGTATAATAAAAAATATCTACCTATGTACTGTATTGTTAGTACGAATAATACAAGCTCTGCTTAGCTAGGGGCTAGATGATGGTGTGTGGATTGTCCAGGATTATAGGGGCCTAAACATGTGGTACAGTAATGAGAATAGAATGTAAATTATAATAACAGTACTGACATGGAGTTAATAATGTTCCATCAATGCCGAATATTATAAGACTGATGGATGAATTAAGGAATATTAAAAAAAAAATAGTTCAGAATAAATCTTGGCCTACCAGTAAGACATGGGTCCTCCTTGGCTGCGTCATCGACAGATCGAGACTTACCTGAAAAAGTGAAAGAAATTCAATAAAAAATCCTATTTAGTAGGTGCTTAATAATAAAAGACGAAAGTATGTGAAATTGTGAAGTTCTGGGATGATAGACCAACAACGAAATTTTAAAGGGTCGTATACTAGGATACATTTTGATCCACGGTTAGTAATAAAAATAATCATATTAATCATAATGGTTCATTTATTGGTAAAGTAGCATTACAAGTCAAATAGTACATACTAGGTACACCTTAACATATACTTAAGTATATAGATGCTATCCATAAATAAACACTAAGTACAGATTATACATTTCAATCAAATTAATCAATAAATTATAATCTTTGAAATTTCCTAATACCTACATCATCTTGGCTCCGGCTACCTTAGTAAATCTTATATTTTTGGTACTTAGAGATTAATAAAAAATCCTATGTTTTTTGTTGTCTGTATATTGAGTACAATCCTTTGCAATCTTTTGCTATAGCCGGGAAACAAAATTGAAATCCTGCTCCATTCTTCAATATTTTGTCAAACAATAAAACCGATTGACGGGTCATCCATTATCCCCAGCCTCCTCAACGAAACATTTCGCGACACAAAAACAAAGTTCCGAACTTGATGATCACGCGGAACACTGATTCTTTTGGGGTTCCGCGGTGAAAACGGCTCCCGAAGTTTATCATAACTTGGAAAGTTTGTCAGTTTGTCATGAATTTTCCAACTAACAAGGATGCGAGGTGACGCCGTGGTTTGGAACGTCGCGTTGGTAGGAACTTGAAGAGGATGCGGATACATTATTTTCGGGTATCTTTTGATTTAAGGCCCTATTACAATATTTCTCGCAGACACAAAACATATTTATGAAAAATAAGGCGTTGTGCCTTAGCGAATATCGTCATTCATTTGTTGTATTAGGTATATCCGCACATGTTGGCTACACAGCCAGTATAAGCGTAAGAAGTCAGAAATCATTAATTTTATATCATATAGCTTAGGGGAGTAAGGGGGATACCAACATCTCGTCTCCCAAGCCAACCTAACCGGCACGTGGTACCCTGCTAGATAACGAACTAGTCTCTGGTGAATATATCAAACAATCTTAATATTTCATAACTCATTGATTTTACAACTTCTTCTTCTTATTTTTATGGCTCGCTGTGTCTGTGTTGCCACAACTCTGCCAGTATCCGTGTGAAGAGTCATATGATTCTACAACTATTTTCCATTACGTCTGGTTGGACACTTTTTTGCCAGTTAGACACTGGCATCATCATCATCTTATGGCTTACCAAAGAGACGAGTCAAATTGTATAATGTACAAATAATATAATAATAAGGCTCGTCTAACACGTTGAAAAATCATTACTAAACTACCAGGAGTCGCTGAATGTTATTTTCATAATTACTTCTTAAAATATCTATCCAGAACACAAAATTTGACTCGCCCTTGCCCGGATTTTTTATTTCATTCAACTTCCCAAAGTTTTAAGATTGAGAGAGCTTTGAAAATTACTTAAAGAGGCTTATGTTGTTTTTAAAATTGCATCGATACGTTCTTTCCGGGTTAGAAATGTAAGTTCCTGCGTGGCTTGTCCTTTGTCCTTTTTTTTTGTCCAGATGAGACCTACTCAAAACATTAGCTAAGATGTTCACGACACATGATTCCAATAATTAATAAACTATATTCAAATATTAAATTTATTTTAAAGGGATAGGAGACCAGCGAATAGATTTGCAAACCAATTTAATAAATACCTCAACAGAAATTTATCAAATGCGGTTTACATTTTGCCAATCCTGGTTATTGATCGAAAATCCATTAATTCTCTTTGTACCTATCACGGCTAGTTGGGGCCGGTATGGTGATTATGTAACTCGCGACAGGTTTGCGACAGGCGTAAATTAAGCAATCAGTGCTGTCAAACGTCAATTTTGTATTAGTTTGACACCAGCTACAACGTCAAAATTGGTCAAAATTGACGTTTGACAGCACTGATTGCTTAATTTACGCCTGTCGCAAATCGGTTGCGAGTTACATAATCAGCATACCGGTTTATAAATAATGTTCCAAAATTAACTGAGCACGGCGATTAAATAAAAAAGCTTGTCACTGTTATTTTTAACCCCACACTGAAAAAAAACCGTTACCATGAAAACTAGATACATACTATTTAGGTAGTAAATACATACGTCCAACTATAAATGGTACATATCGTCTATTAATTTTAATACCTTTTTAACATATTTTCTGTTATTCATACAACTTTAATCTTTTATAGCTTTATTTGTTCAATATGAATAAATTAAATAACACCTACCCCAAAAAAATCATATATTTTTTTCTCATATTTATGGGATGTTTTTTAACTTCTTAGAGATTACCTCGAGCGCCAGAGTTTGCGTACTATAATAACAAAAACCTTACGAATTGTTCAATATTTACAATGTGCAGAAAGAAACATACTAATATTATAAATGCTAAAAATTTGGTGAGATGGATGATTGTTACTAACTTCTACACACCAAAACTACACGGAAAGGGCTGAAATTTGGCACATACATATATAGGTTTATACCAGGTATAACACATATTCATAAATCATTTTCCATAGGACCTTTAAACGTCATCACAGAAACAACATGCAAAGCAGCGACTAGAACCGAGTTACTTGTAATTCAATTTTGTTATTTACAATGTAAAGGTATTTTGATTGATCAAAGTGTTAAGCTGATTTTTTCAATATGCACTGAGCTGAGTGCAAAACGAGATAACAGTATATCCGCGTAATAAAATGTTTTGGTGGTGACTCTGGTAAACGAATATTGGTTTTCGATTGTGGGATTTACATCGACAGCTCATTATAAATTCAATTTCGGTATAATTAAATATATAAATTCTATGAAATGGATTGCTGAAACCACATGATAAAATCGCCGTAACACACTGTCCTTACAAAGAATCTACTTACAAACGAGACGTTTCCGGTCCAAGTTTATAGTATCTACTTTTGGATACTAGGGAATGTACGAAATTTTACCAGCGTAGGGCTTTTACAATGTATATTATAAAAATATATATACGTACCAGAAGACTGATATACTCAATAGAATACATTGCATTATATTAAATTTATCAATCCAAGTATACCCACAACACTAGCTCTGCTTAGATTGGGGCGAGCATTATTTATTTTAATTTTATTTTACTATAAATAAACGTTAGAGCAGATGTTGCCTATAAAAAGGCACCAAGGTATCATTGTAATTATATTAATATTTTCGATAAACAAGTTTCTTGCAACAGTCACTAGTCGAAAATATCTAACGAAAATGAAAAAAATCCTATCAAACTTGCCCCAACTTGAGCCAGAAATAAAAAACGTTTTATCCCTTTAGATTCTGTTGTCAATAAAACGGCTATAACTCTATATTACTTGGCTCTGTTTTCTGAATTATTTCCAAAAAAAGCCCCAAATAATTGAAGGGAAAAGGTTTGGAACTAACCGCGCCCAAGGAGGCAGCCACCAGCAGTAACGAAATAGCCTCATAAACTTTCAACGTGGGGACTAAATATACCTAAAAACCGTCACGTATGGACCTTTCTACCCAGAAAAGTAGATTAGTTACAAAAGCTTTTGTACAAAAATGCGGGTTATTATATCGGTTACGCTGACAGCGTTTTTGCAGGGTTTTTTATATTTTTAAAACAATTCTAGGTTTACTCATACCGGCTGGGGTGAAAATTGTTAATCTTAAATAATAATAGACAATCCACACAGCATCATCTAGCCCCAAGATAAGCAGAGCTTGTGTTATGAGTACTAACAAACTGATAAAAGTCCTTATACATATTTTTTTGCATTTTACATAGAAAATAACTAGAACACCCGGAGCAAATATCAGCAGAAAGTAGACATATTTTGTCCTCAGGTGATAAACGAACCCGCAAGCTCCTACATCGCAGTTAGACCTTTGCAGGCTATGCCACTGAGATCGTCTATTCACCCCTGTTCGGATTAAAATTGCAAATACAGTTCGTCAATGGATTTTAACCCCAAATATGTAGTTTATAATTTTTTCACAGTTATTTCCTTTATTCCCGTACATTTCATCTGTTTGTAATTGTTTAAGCTTTCATCCACTGCGTAAACCACTGCGATAAACCTCAACTAACATTTGCAAGGAAATATGAAAAATACCCACCCTTACTTACGCCAATGTTACCACATCCATTCTGAGGCCCGAATGTTGCCACATATATTCTGCAAGACGGATTTGGCATAATCCAATTTCCCGTTTGATGTTGAATCTCGTGAATTATGGGCAAAGTTTTTTATGCATTATACATGACTTTGTGACTTTCACACGGTGTTTGTGCCAGTGAAAGGCGGATTTTTATGATCCACATAGTTTTAGGGCTCAGATATGCTAAATAAGGTTGTTATATGGCTGGTTGAACTGACGAATAGGCCAATAGATACATCGGAAGGCCATAGCAAAAGCAAGAGAAGTATTTTGAGATTCCAATTATAACTTTTTAGTGTATATACGTTCAAAGGAATTAATTAGGTAACTGAAAGCGATAAATACCTATTAAATACTTATATTATGTATTCTTATCGCGTAAGTTTAAAAAATATTATACGAACGTTTGAAAGTCCTAATGATTAAAATGTGTCTCTAAAGCATTACTGTAGACTCGTTTTCTAACACTAGTTTTAAATCTTAAGAGTCAATGGGCATGATAACTGATTTGAGGAACTACTCCGATATGTATTATAGACATTTACAAAATACAAAAAATAAAATCTGCAACGAAATTTATTTCGAGGGAAAATTGAGCTTTTAATAATTCAATTTCAATTTCGCTTTAAAACGCTACATACCTACTTGTTGCGTCTGTCTATTACTTCAACAATGCACGAACATCTGATGTTACAGAATGATATTGCCAAAAGGAAGGGTCTCACTTTTTCGTAAACCAGTTATTCTGTACCTTTCATATTGTGAGGGCATGACGTCATCAGGAGGTATTCCCTGATTAGTGTTCAACGTGTCATGGCGGATTGGTGTATTTTGTAGTTTATTTTATCAAAATACTAGCTGTTCTCCGAGGTTTCACCCGCGTCAAACTCTAATTTCAATTTATTAGGAGATATTTTTACACCTTAGGTTACATTATTGGAATGTTAGTAAGTATCCCTAACTTTTTTTGAAAATATAATATAGACTATGTTCACCGGGGATAACGTAGCTTCCCAAGGGTGAAAGTCTTTTTTCAAATCGGTCCAGTAGTTTCGGAGCCTATTCGATACAAACAAAAAATCAAACTTTATAATATTAGTATAGAAAAATAGATATCGATTTAAATAAAATGTTTTAATCTATGGGTTAGGTATATAATTCGTTAAATACATAATTTGTGTAATTTTTATTTCCTTTTATCATTCATTATTACTATAGAAAGAGAATATAAAGGTTTGCTGTGGTCTATGACTAGGTCAGGTATTAGTGCCTACTTGTTATTGAAACGCTAAACGGTGCTCGTGGCCCGGCCCTATTCTATCGCGGTCGAGAGCCCGCTAGCCTTTTCATACCCTGCATGTTTCTATGGAAATATTGAAAACGAAAAGCTGAAAAATTATTTTTAATAATTTCATTCATACAAAAAATATTCAAATAAAAAAACAATATGACTGAATCATCGAATCACTTTTTTGATAAACCTTATTTATAAACAGTATTCTAGAACGTGTGACACGTAAAAAGAACTTCATACTATTAAGTTCCTCGAACTATAACTAGATGGCAGGACAATAATAGCAAGCCTCGATTATCCAATCAACGGACGGATAGCTTATTGTTCGTCTGTGGGTAATTTAGTCTAGCATAGGGTATTACCTATGCTAGTATGCTTATGTTATATACGTTCTCAGTGACGATTGTCGCTGAAACTAAACTGTGGATGTCTATTGTATCTATGTTATTATGGTCGACCACAATAGACTACACTACACAATAGAGTTATTTCTCTCTCTGATTTATGTTAATAGAAGTGAAAATCAAATTATTAAAACATTAACATTATTAACTCATTTATTTAAAACTCTCGTAGAAAATATTTTTTTTACTTTAGAAAATACAATATTAATATCAAAATATTATAAAACTATTCTACAGTAAAAAACATATCAAAACGGTAGATCACCGCCGGCCGGTGACTAGGGTTGCAGAGAAAGGAACTTCAGGACGATACGTGCCTATATGACTACGTGCCGTGTATTATAATAATATTTAATAATTATAATTATACTAACTTTTCTATGGTTAAGTTAGATTTCTCGAGGCTAGATACCTACAACCCGCAACCTCCTTCGTAGCATGCGGACCTTCACCCGCTACGCCGCGGAGGTCCTCAAATGATGCTTGAAAATCCACAAGGTGAATAGAATGGCAGTTATAGATTGATGAAAAATAGCTAGAATAGATAGCACGCTCCGACAGTAAAAGCCGTTTTGTGACTTAACTTGAGTTTGAGAAGAACCTGAAGAACATTATTAATGAACTACCTATATTAGTGAAGTATGCTTGAATAGCCCACTGTTAAACTGTAAAAACAGTAATGGCCCGCAAATACTGTTATTAGTAGTTATGTTAAATGTGCTTTGTGTTACAAACAAATCAGTTTTTTTACAGAATACCTACTTTACTATACCTAATACTACTAAATAATTATATTATTAAGTAGGTTCATAATATGTTATCTTTAAAAACATTATCAACGCTTTTCAGCGCGAGTAGGTAACTAAAGCGACAATTTCACGAAAGCTCATTCATAAAATAATTATAATTTAAATAACAAACCAACAAATTAAAACCACTCACCGAAAACTAGCTTGATTAAAAGTCGGCGAACTTCGTGGAGGTAGCTGCACAAACAAGTGAGACGGAGATAGCAATGCAAATGAGTTAGAGCGAGAAGAAACATGTGGATTCAGCAGGAGATTTACGTACAAAGTCTCATCCTTGCACAGGCCGAGCCAACAGGCATATGATGTGATCACAGAAAGAGCGTTTGACGGGAGAAAATGTGAAGCCACATTAACCAAATCGATCAAAAATCAACAAGTTAGATTGAAATAGTAAGGTGGGATTATGTCTTCTTTGACCATTGACTGAATAAAATATTTCATCACCATGGTCAGAAGTCTTTATTAATAAAATCCACTCTATCGGTCACTCGTTAAGGGAAAACACAGATGCTTGAGGCATCCGATTATTATCAAAGATACATTTTTGTGTGTATTTTTTTATATTAGTAGAATTTTACCTACCTACTAAGGATCTCGTGTCTGAAATAATAAATTTATTACATTTCAAACTTCATCGGTCTATGACTCATAATTACATGCAAAAGGTACGCGAGCGTTTTATGAACCTCGAAGATATTCTATTACCACAAGTTACATACATATAAATAAAGCGTGACTCGGTCAGTTCCCCGCTCCGCCTATGCAAACCGAACCTCAAAGTAACTTTGAATGGGTCGCAACAATCGATTTACCCTGTGGGCGACGGAACGTGTTCTAGTGCCGCGATTTGGGATTTGTACAAGTTAAGCAATATCGGAGAGCGGTTTGTGACGTCACACGTATTAGAATAGACACTGCGGTTGTGCTTTTTAACGTCAGATGAGTATATGTTGAAATAAAGTTTGATGTTTTTATGAATTTTCTTTTGGGATTACTTATTACTTACCCACATTGCCACATTTTGTGGTAGTGGTGGTTAGAACATGGGAGTAACACTGGTTAGTCCAATTGTGAAAATAAAATACAATAATCAATTCTAAAGATGCAAACATAAATGTTACAGTCCTATAAGTAGATTTTTTTAGATAGAATTGATTATCTACCAGTAATCCTTAATACAAAGACTTTGAATTATTACTAGAAGAGGATTCTGCAATGTAAGAAATGGCATCATTTTTCATACAAATTAATCACCTTAATACAAGCAAATTCAAGATAACGCAATTCAAATTCTTTCTCTTCCTTTTCTCAACATTTATCCGCTATCGCCCATCAACCTAAATTCTAAATCATAAAAAGTCCTGAATCGTTAAAAAGGGAGTTCCTAAGATATATTACTTTTTAAACCTTGGACTTAAGGCTGTTTTACGCGTCGTTTCTAACGAATTCATTCGACGACAAAGGGCCCCTTGCTTTACATTTAATCTCCTTTAAAATGGTATTGGGATCTCATCACGATTTAACGAAGACTTGAGTCATGAGGGCCTGTAGTGTAAGGGGGATTTTTATGATCGAGAAACAATTCTTTTGTCTTGTTTGCATCACTAACAAACTGTAAATGAAGTGGTGCTTGGGACTTTTATAAGAGTACAAAAAAATAACTCCTACGAAATTTTGGTTATATTTCTGCGGTGTGTTACTTAATTCCGCGCAAAATTAAATACAACATGTTTCTTTTGTTCCTAATTCGTGATACATACAATACATAATGATAAAATGCCATTCTCTAATTGCAGCTAGAGCCAATAGTCCATCCAGCTGAAGCTCAGTTGTGTTATGGAGCTACCACTTGGTATCTGGTGAAGCAATTGCTTGTTACCTACGTTTCTATAAAAAAAACATAATAGGCTTTCAGCTTACCATCGTCAGCCGATCTCAAGATCTATTAACGGAAGGGTCCTCACATGTTCCATTACAATACCTTTTGTCCCCTGACAGGAATTAATTGACATCTCAACCTTTTAACGGGCCGTCTAAATCAATCAGCCGAGGCAGGAATTTGATCTTTATTATAATGGTGGTAGAGCTGGAGATTGATGGGAGCGTCGTGTGACGCATTAATGGCGTTGCTTCGCTCGCAAAGTTTCCTTTCGGCTTGTTGAAGCCTGTTGAAGCACGTGAATCCTATACACATTGAAGAGACATAATTATAATGTTCTTATTTCTAGCAGTACAGAGTTCAAAGTGGTACAGCATAAAATACAGTCCACCCACGAAGCTGAGATAATGAAATTGGAGGTCAGTTGAAATTGGAAGGTTGAGTACGAGTAGAGTGCTGCACTGGTTCTATTTAAGATAAAAATTACTGAATGAGATTGCATTCCACACGCACCGAGTTTTTCATTCAAAAACAGCAGTTGCGTAAATTATTGATGTTGAAGAAATGAATTTAAAAGTATAATCACGCATTTCATGACGATTAAATTTTTTTATGCCATTTTTGTATATTAGAATATACAAAAATGGCCACTTACGAAAATCTCTGTGCGTGGCCTATCAGGTCTTGAATGTAGTCAATTATACAGGGTGTCCCTGTCTCATAATGAAGGTGCTTATGCGGCAGGTCAAAGCCAATCAGAAACATTTTTTTTTAACTTGACCCGTTCGGAAAATATCACATTTTTTGTAAACTTGGAAAAACTTTGTTCACATTTTTGGAATTTGTGCCCACAATTTTAACAATTTTTAAATTTTGTATCTAGTATCCAGTTTATGTTATAAACATCGTTTATTTCTGTAAGTCTTATAATTTACATATTGTTGCAATAGGTGCATAGATATTGGGGGAGGCCTATGTCCAGCAGTGGACTGATATAGGCTGATGATGATCATGATGATGAGTAGAGAGGTACCTATCATTGTAAGTGTACAATATTATTGTGTTTAAGACCTATTTCACCCTTTGTTTCAACTCCTCGCTCTAAATTTAAAAAACTTTGCATAGACGTTAGTCTCGGAAAATATCTAACTGTATGAACCTAGCAACCGACTTTGAGATATTCATGTTTTTTTGATCCTATTCGATTGTACCGGGCTTGTACCCGATTGTACCGGCAAAATTAAATAGTATGGGTCAAATTAAAGTTATACTTACTTATATGTATATTATTGACAAAAAAAATAGTGAAAATATTAGTAAATTGAACATGTAGATACGTTGTATATGTTTGTATGTACGATAATTGATGGTGGCTCAAATGCTCGTGACATACGGCGCGGTCGATTGACTGATTTTGATGACTGAATGATTGATGATAGCGGTGTATTTGCGCGGTTTTCGATGCGTGTATTTTGGGTGAATTTATAGCGAGATTGAACGGCGTGACCTTTCGCTTGATATATACGATGTGAGTCAAACCAGTTTGGGATTAATGGGTTTAATAAAATGATTATGTAACGTACTTTTGGTTGAATATCGGGTTTAAATACCTATCTAATTAGATTTATTAATACGAATCTGTAATTTTAGTTTGTGGCGTTTTCAGGGGGCTTGTCATACTTATACTTAAATAATTTCATCTATCCTGCGGCAATCATACAGGTTCGACTCAATAAAGAGATTTTTCTTTAAATAGTCGTTTATTTTAGCTTCATTCAACCTGTTATTTTCTTGCATACTTTCCAGTTAAAAATAACTTAAAATTACTTTGAACTTAGCATAAAAGAAACCCCCTTTGGCCACTCATTTTAACGGGTACGGTACAAGCCGTATTTTCAGGGAAATGCGTGAGCCATGGCACCGCATAAAAACGCCTAAAGCGAGATCCATAAAGAAAGGTATAAAATTATATGACGACAGAACTTTGAATCGCAAATTTACTCTCAAACATTCGTTACTGCATTATTCAAGTTTTTTAGATGCAAAGCGCGAAATAGAATTTGCGGCGCTGCTCTTAAAATTATACGACTGTATGTCCCAATTCCCGGGGTACAGAGTTTTAAGGTGTTTTAAAAAATTCAAGCTTCAAATTCATTAGCAGAAACTCTGTTGTCGAGAAAAATATGGTTTTAAATCATACCTCCCTAAAATTGTTATTTCAATTAATTACTATTTTCAATATCTAAAGCTTAGAAAATGAGTGATAATGTGGTTGAAGAAAATTGAAAAGTTATGACGGCTTACAAAACATCAAAATTTTGTCGTTATTTTAACTTTGAATAAATTTAATAATCTTCAACATTTTCTAGCTGTAGCTCCGGCCGGTCCCTGCGGGTCGCACCATATAAACTGGGCACTGAAAGCTATATACTAAAGTAACATTTTCATGTATTTCTTGCAGTCCTGCATACTTTAGCCAAACTCCATCTAGAAGGTTTGTATTGTACACAAACCGCCTATACTGAAACTTAAATTCACACTCTTGCCGCGTCTTTTTATACGCACTTTACAGTACTATTTGGTTTAGATAGATAGATAGATTTTTTATTCATACAAATAGGTTACATCATTAAGTTAGTAGTGCCTTAAAGCCTATGTTAGGTTTGTCTTAGCACTATAGTTCTCACTTGAGTTTGAGATCATTCTTTCCGTAAATATTGCTTACAATCATATCTGACACTCGACGCCAAGCAAGTAAGTTTTAGTTATTTGTGTGGTTTGTGTTTACAAACATTCTACAAGGAGTTTGGCTAAGGTATCTATGGCTATAGCTACGCTAGGCAGTGAAACGTTAAGCGAGAATCAAATAGAATATATCTTAGTTCTGTGAAACTACATACTTTACTTTCTCACTGCTCGGTTGAACTTTCAATGGATCTAAGAATGTGTTCAAGTTACACGAACTATTTGAGCAAGGCCTCAGACTTAATGAATAAAGTTGAAGTGATTCAATGTTTAAAGCTATTGAATTTTATAAGAATTTGTTATGCAATCTATACTTCAACTGAAACTCAGATTGCTTTTAACAGACTTCGAAAAATGAAGCAAGTTCTATGTCCGGCTGTCTTTTTTGTGTTTTTTTGTATGTTCGTCGATTTCTTCGTTAATTCACAGAGGAGCGCTCACGCCACGGTGACCTGGACTAAGAGATTATTTTGTAAGCCTAAAAATTTAAGTTTTTCGAAATCTGAAATCTGACCGACGTTTTGGGCCATGAAAGTGTTAATATTAATTTAACTAATTTTATTTACAAAAAATATCTACGAATTTAAAAATGTATGTTGTTGTGTCGTGTTGATGTCAATGGTGTCAAATTTAAAAATGACAGCAGGGAGCATCTGATGAGAATCAATCTTTAAATATTATACTTTCTACTCCACTTCTTTTTTTTCAACAGTGGTAGAACCCAGCTTTCGAAAATAAAAACGAAAACATCTTCCAATCCAATCCAAACACAGGAACGCGAACCTCTGGAGAACTACATACAATATTTATCGAGGTTCACGTCACAGAAACGGATTAAAGGAAAAACAGACATTCCTTGCAGAGATTTATGTCAGTACGTCTGGACTGCAGTTAGAAAGGTGATAAAGTGCTGTTCTCTTTGTTCAAGACGTCGGAGTTTCCACGTGTCGGGTGCAATGCTGAGTCTATTGCAATATCAAAAGAGTAAACTAACATTAAATCCCTCCATGTAAGGTGTCTCGGCTGAATAGTAGTTTATGTCCCATAACTGGGTGTATAATTTAAAAAAAGCTTATTTATTGGTATATTAATCTAATCAAAAGAGGGAAGGGAAGTTTTTTCCTGAGTTAGAACCTAACTCTTAAAACTGTATACTTAGTATAGTGCTGATATAAATTCTAAAATAAAGTTATTAAATATAATGGCTAATATATAAATACAAGTTATAAAATATTCTAAACCGCAAATTTTGGCCAAATCCGCTTATTAAGCACCCTTTTTATAATATGTCGGATATATCACGGTGCGCACTTTGATCGACGAACCGAGTGAAATATTCAACATAGCGGCCCAAAAATCAACAGAGCTGACCCAAAATATCAGAGCACATGGAAACCAACAAAAAAGGGACAAAAAGTGGCGAAATGTCCGAGCCAATGTATTCCCCTTACGCCCCACTAGTTATATTCTGATAAATGATAGCTGATGTACTGTAATGTTTTGTGCGGAAAGCCGTTTTTGTTTCGACTGTGACGCTCTCAGTCGGAAATGTGGGAATCCGCGATTTTGTAAATGGATTTGTTGCTCGAATGCGGCGTGGCAAAAAATTGCCTATCTGTGTTGGTAAAACAAAACGCCAACGACGTGACCGATAGCAGTTACCGGAATACAGTGTAAGAGGTCAGTGAGGTTTCCAAACCAATAAGTGTGCAAACTGCAGGGGAGTTATAAAGGCAGATCACACATTATTGACATATTGGAATATCAGTTATTTTCCATTGTAAACCAAGGTACAAAAAATATGAAAGTTTTCATCGCGTTACATTCTCATTTTCAACAGGTAACCAAGGTAGAACTCGCTGTGTAGCCTTGGGTTACACAATGTATATGAAAAATTATTATGATATTGATGAAGCATTGAGGTACCCTGAGTTCTTATATTAAGGTTTAACAAGTCGCTCCTCTTTCTATACCAACGTGAAAGAGTAATGGCTATGTAACTTCAGATGAACATGGGGGTCTAACAAGATAGCAGCAGGGTCAACGACATTAAGTGTAGTACCTACGGTGGAATAAATATTCATATATATTGTATTGCATCATTGTGTATATTTGTAGGTCTTAGTATCTAGGTAGGTAATGTATAAAAGACACAATGGTACCCAAGCAGGGCGTGGCAATAGGAACGGAGAGTGGAAGTCGGCCGGGTTTCTAAAAAATTTGTAATTATAAATATAATTCAATAACATTGTATTAAATGAAACGATAACCATAAATTGATTATTTCATCAATTTTCTCCAATAATTAGAATTCCAACTCAAAATTTGGCACAAGGTCTCATTTAATCTCATCGAACCAAAAGCTTTAGATACTGTACATACCCGGAAAAATGATTTTCTTTCTACCTACAGCTAGAAAAAAAAAACAATCAAGACTTCCTCGAGTTTTTTGTGAGACTATGATACCTTTTGGAATATAAATGTGGGGATAAAGAAGTTGATCTAGCTTTTCTGACGATTCGTGTAGAAAAAACCTGAGTAAGTTATAAAGTTCGTATTTTCGTGGTAAATCGCTGTATTCATAAAATCTTTGTCTGTGACTTCACACGTTCAGTACGAACTGACCTCGATAGAATCAGTACTAAAGTTAATATGACTTCGACTTAACTACTTGACGAAAGAATCTGGTTTTTAAACGACCAATAAAAAGCTAGAGAAGCAAATAATAATTATTTTTATGACGACCGATGTGGCGCGGTGGGCGAAGGTCCGCCTGCGTCGCAGGAGGTTGCGGGTTCGATTCCCGCCTCGGAATAAATGCGTGTACGATCTGCAGATATTTGTTTCGGGTGTTCTGGTCGTTTTCTATGTATAATAAAAAATATCTATCTATGTAATATATTGTATTATGTATATCAGTTATCTAGTACCCATAACACAAGCTCTGCTTACTATGGGGCTAGATAATGCTGTGTGAATTGTCCAGCATTATTAAAAAAAAATATATAAAATTTAATTTTGTTTTACCGAGTAAAAATAGTAATTGCCATCGATACGCTCTACGAAATTATTGGCGCTGAAAACCTTTCCTCGCGACCCGCAATATTACGATACCTTTCGATTTGCGTCGATTACCGACAGATACCAAATACCAAGGTCTTTGCGGCTTTCATCTTTTCCCGATAAAACTTCATCTCGTACAAATTGAACCTACAATAACAGAGGATTGGACGTTTTGGAAAATTGTATCTGAGTTGAATGACATTCTATTTTGGAGCATTTTGTAGCGGCGAGTATAAGTTTAAAGGATCCACTTACATCCAGCACTATACCGCAGAACACAAAATAAGCAATCAAATAGAGTTAAGAGTTAAGAGTCTATAATACCTCAAACTGCTAATTTTCAACTCCGCCGGATGTCCATATCGTCTAAACTACTGAATATTTAACTGTGAAATTGATATATTGTAAAGTTCAGGACTTAATCTATCGATCATGTGTTTCGAAAACACGATTCCATAAAATTTACTCGATAGAAAAAAATCGCAAAGTTACCTCTAAATTTTTACTAAAACCTAAATTTCTCAATAAATACAGAAGTTCAGATCTTGACAATAAGCGTGGTAATAGAATTAAGTATAAATAAAAATGTTATATGTTTCGGTTTTTTCAAATAATGTCCTAATTAATAGGTAATAAGCTAAAACTTGATTTTTGAACTTGCGTTGCAATGCCCTGTCCCGCTCTTATGAACGCAAAATCATATGTCTAGCCTTTTCACACAAAGTTGAGGTTGTATGGGCCCTTAAGACACATATTATAGTTATAAAATGGCTTATCGCCAGATTCACGCCTGCGAGCTATCTGTTATTTAAAGCTGTCGAAGGAAAATGCAGTTAAATATTTACCACATTTGAATGAACATATTTGGGCTGTGCGGCTGTAGTGCGGTCCAGATCTACAACAACCTTTAAGTTACATTAAGCACAGGTCTGTAATAATATAAGTATAATAATAAGAATATAAGTGTAATAAGTCCGAAAAGGTTTTTTTAATGAAGATATGCTTGTTAATGATATGCTGTTCATGTAACAAGTGAAAAGGTATATTTTCTACAAAATTTTAGCCCTTTGGAAGTCTCTAGAAAGACCTTCAGGAATCAGGCACTTTAGATCGCTATAAATATCCTCCCCTCTATTGCGCCTTCATTATTCAATAATATTGGACACCAAGCGCCATTTATCTCCAACAACGCTCTGAATATCACAAGAGAAACAAAACCAATCCAATTAGGTTGTTCATTAGCTGCATAAAGCAGATATTCTGTTATTCATTGCTGAATAAGCGGTGTCGCCTCAAGATCAGGCTCTTTGAATACATTAACGTTAGGTGAGACATACCTCTCATTAAAGTAGATTGGAAGGTGAAGAATGAATATACACTTTTAAGCTGTAATTTGACTGTCTTGAAGAACTGAAAACTGTATCGAATCACTCGATTAAAACTGTTTTTTTGTTAGTTTTACGGGATAAATAGGAACTCCTAGATATTTCTATTTAGTAATAAGGCTATAAAACTATTTCAATTACGTAACTGATAAACCAAAGTTCCTATTACTAAATAAAGTTTATTCGTGTATCATATGATTTCTTCTCTATTTCTGATTTTCCTTAGGGTCCCGGTCCTACCCCACTTTCCCCTACTACTCGAGGAATACTCACTGGAGGATAAAAAATGTATGGGACTACCGCGGGATTATCCCCTATACTGCGAAACTTCAAAATAATCATCCAAATTGGTCCTGAAAAGACGGAGAATCGACGACCGTACCTACATAGAAGAACTTGCATACGGTCGAAAATAGAACCTCCTCCTTTTTTCGAAGTCGGTTAAAAATAGAAAGTACTGAAAAAGTGTCATTACTTAGTCTAAATTCAAAATAATAAGCTTTTACACAGAAAATTATCATGATCATGAGATATTGAATTTTCGATTCCATTCACTGTTCTGACTTTTTCGCCTCGAGTTAGATTTTGTATTTTTCGTAATTCACTCAGTCGTATGAGAGGGTACATAATAATTCACTGGTTTAGAAAGAAGACCATTCCGTACTGACGACTTTCACCCTTCTGTTATGCGTTTCACACCTGGTAGAACTATGCTACTTATTTCTATAGGAAGTGTATTATTTTTTAGAAATATATGTATGTTGCTAAATCAGCTTAATTTTTTATGTGAATTTTAATTATTATTATCCTCATGCAACATTTAGTTCACATTTATTTATTTATTTTATTTTATTTTATCAATATTCAGGAAATTAACAGCTAGCGTAATGAATAGGTATCTGACTTAATACTGAAGGCTAATTAAAAATTTCCACAAAAAGCTACTGAAATTAATGCTAAACAAAGTTACACGACGACTACTGATGGTATTTTTTTTTTATTATCTTAGTAGATCAACGGGTCTATTAACCGCTAGTTTCTGTCCGTGGATTCTCACGCGTAGTTTGTTTGAAAACGTTTTAAGGTTATTTATATCCTATGTGAACTAATAAAAGTATTCAGTCTGATCCATTCAGTAGTTTTCGAATTGTTATAATGTTTGTTATAAAGAATTAACAAACATCCCATCTGAACATCTAAACTTTCGCATTAATAATATTAGTTCGAAAACCGAGTAACAGCTACTTCCATCCAATATATAAAGCAAATAATCAAAACGCCGCACATCAGAGAGCCATTTTTAATTTGCAACTTGCAAAAACAACATCCGAACCCCACATCGAAAAAAGAACTCCAAAACTTTCAATAATAACAAACTGGGAAAAGTTGGTCAATAAAATCGGAAATATACGTTGGTATGTAGAGGAACCTACTTATGGATCTTTAGAGATGAAGCAAGACTTTGTCATTCAAATGAAGCGAAAACCAGAATTACTTTTGTGAAATGTTGTTACTAGAAACACCTGGGCCACTACTCGGATAGGTTAGGTTAGTCAAGTCAAGAATACATTTTAAGAAAATACTATGCGTACATGTAAAAATTCGAAAAGCTTTGAAAATAATAACGTACGAAACATAAATACGTACCAATCGAATTATTGTTATGTTGAGGAATTTTCTGACAAACATTGTGACAATGTAAACCCTAATCGCTCAAAAACTGCACCGAAAATTTGAAAATTTCCGATTAACTAAGTTACCTGCCAGTTAAAAAGGGTTCACCAGGGCGTTATAACAGCATGTTGCGTCAAAGCCCTAAAAAAGAAAAAAATCGGTAAAATATCGCGGCGCTAGAAACCAAGGTTTTAGGTTAGGAGGCTTTCGTGGAAATCCTGATGGTCCACGTGTGTTTTGCAGGAGCTCCTTCTGTTATGCAGATTTCCGCCCGCATGCGGATCTGTTCCACATTTGGTGGTATCATTACATGTTATGTTTTATCTATACTGCGTGCGTGTGGCCCGCTTAATAGAAAAAAACATATACGAAATAAAAGGTTTCGAAGGGCCCGCACGCGTGATATCCGCATAGCAGAAAAGGGGCCCCTGCGTAGCAGACATGGACCATCAGGATTTTAACGGAAGCCTCGTAACCAAAAAACCTTGGTTTCTAGCGCCGCGATTTTTATCAGATTTTTTCTCTCTTTGACGTTATTTTATAAATAACTCTTGCACATCTGCGTCTCGGTGCCATGACGGATACATAATCAATTCCTTTTTACGTGACTGCAAAAAAATTACTGTTATTTTTTTAGGAAATTATATAAATTATAACTGCACGTGGCTTCGCAGGCGTTTTTGGAATAAAATGTCGATCTTTATGTGCACAAAGATTCAGTCCAATCCATTCAGTAGATTTAACGTTGTCTTCAGAGAAACATCTTCACAACGGCAAACACTTCACGTCTTTGTAATATTACTAGGATACAGCCTTTCGACGTGAAAAATCACAGGAACAGTCGCGGATTTAACCTAGTTAATGAGTCGACAAGGACGAGCGCGGGCCCGTGTTATTTTTAATTAAATTTTTCATCTTTTCCTTTATGAAAATGAAACAGATATTTAGTAATAGCATTTTAATGTACGCTTTATGAGTTCATGTTTTTGTAGGATAATGGTTTGAGTAATTATTTTAAATGTAGGCAATGTTAACGGGTTGGTTTCTCGAGCGGTGGTGAACGCGATTTGAACTGGTTTAAATCAGATATGTATTGACGCAACTTGTAGGTTATTTTATTTATAAGTTATTTAATTTATATAAAAACAAAAAATGGTGCAACTAGAGGCTCTCCGGGTTTCTAAAAAAATATCTGAGTATCAGGTCGAATCGACGCGTGACCTGAGAGCTGGTGAGTATCTGACGCAACGCATCAGAGTTGCCATACATCAGTCAGTGCAGTCAGTCAGCATCTTGGCGAGGCTTCTGACTGGTATTGATAATGGATCAGTTGGGCTATCAGTAGATTTATTGCAAAAGTCTGCAGTTAGCTCCATTGTTAAGATTATAAATTAATTTAAAAAAAAAAATTATAATATTATCTAATTTGTTTCTGTTATTTGATTGTATATTTGACGACCGATGTGGCGCGGTGGGCGAAGGTCCGCCTGCGACGCAGGAGGTTGCGGGTTCGATTCCCGCCTCGGAACAATTATGTGTACGATCTGCAGATATTTGTACCGGGTGTTCTGGTCGTTTTCTATGTATAATAAAAAAAATATCTATCTATGTAATGTATTGTATTATGTATATCAGTTATCTAGCACCCATAACACAAGCTCTGCTTACCATGGGGCTAGATAATGCTGTGTGAATTGTCCAGCATTATTTATATATTTATCTTTCTTTGATTATAAAGATTTTTCCTATAAAAAGTTTCCTGAACGAGAAAACATTCAGACCGACTTTTCCTCTGGTTCTTCTCATATATGTATAATTAAGGTAAAAAAAGGTAGATGTTTTGAACATTAAATTCTATATGACACAAGCAAATTTTTCTGGAAAATGCGAAAGATGCTGCTGGCGAAAGCTACTAAATAAACAAGATCCCATCAGTGGGATCATAAACTAATTCGCTGATTCTGTTCACAGCACAAACAGGTTTTACTGCGAAACTTGATTTTATCGACTTTGTTTCGCCATAATAATTTATGAGGCTTGTTCTGTTAGGTCGATAACTCACAAAGACGGCAGGCCGCATGGCTAGAATCTCTGCCGCTTGCCGCTGGATACATTTTATTGCAATATACCATGCTAGATGCAAGTGTCATGCTTGATGCCATGCGTGACATGCTAATGCTATATGCAAGTGTCATGCTTGAAGACATGCGTGACATGCTAATGCTATATGCAAGTGTCATGCTTGAAGCCATGCGTGACATGCTAATGGTAAATATACTACGCATGGTCTTAAATGATAAATTTCAGATGGTACAAAAACTATTAAGATTTGTGTTATCCTATTAATTTTTATCAATAAGAAAGGCACGACATTATTTTAATAATGTTCTATTTAAATGTAAAAACTTATCCCTATCTTTATCTTTCTATGTGTCAAATAGTTTAATACCTTCCGCTTGAATCACTCTATCTATTAAAAAAACATAAAAATCCGTAGTTTTAAAGATCTTATCATACTTAGGGACAGGCAGACAGCGTGACGCGACTTTGTTTTATACTATATAGTGATGTAATAAATGACGGTGAAATCAACGAACATACATACAGCGAAACATAGAACGTATCTATGTAATATATTGAATAATGTATCAGTCATCTATGTATAACACAAGCACTGCTTAGCTTAGCTTAGGGCTAGAGAATGCTGTGTGGACTGTCCAGCATTATTTATTTATTTAAGTTTGTCTGAGTGTGCTTGTAGTTCGCGTTCCTGCGTAAAAGTATTAAGTATATATCCAGATCTTCAAAATCAAGGAAACATGTATGTTATCTGTTTATGTATTTACATAAAACATTTTCGCAGCAATCAGGCACATAAAATGCATTTCTGATTTGCAGACTTGAGATCCTAGCCACTTGGCTTCCTTAGCTGGTCCATTGGCAACACACTTGGCATCCAACGACATGCTTTTGGCATCTGCATGACTCTTAGATAACGGGTGCTTTGTTGGCATAGTGGTTTGGAAGATGTGAAGCTACGAGACGGTCACAGTCACGGACAGTTTGCCGTCTTTAAGTTTTCATTAAATTCACGTACGTATCGTGCTATCTCCAACGAGCTACAAAATCATTGAGATGCTTCAGTAGACAAATTATGCAATCTACGCAAGTTTCATGCGGGTAAGTTGTATCATTGTGCTTTATACAATGCAGATCAAACCGAACTCTATGGTTATATGGCCTAAAGTTTTAGAAATTTACTATGTGTAGACGACCGATGTGGCGCGGTGGGCGAAGGTCCGCTTGCGACGCAGAAGGTTGCGAGTTCGATTCTCGCCTTGGAACAATTGTGTGTACGATCTGCAGATATTTGTTCCAGTAGTTCTGGTTGTTTTCTATGTATAATAAAAAATATCTATCTATGTAATGTATTGTATTATGTATATCAGTTATCTAGTACCCATAACACAAGCTGGGCTTACCATGGGGCTAGATATTGCTGTGTGAATTGTCCAGCATTATATATATTTACCGTGCAAATTGTGTTACTGGGAAACAGGTTGGCAGTGTTACACCCCCGTGCCTCAGAAAGCTCGTTAAGCTGTTCCTGCACCTAACCCCTGATTTATCTCAATCACACGGATCGTGTCGGTCTACCGTTCCATCGGATTATGAGAATGAAAGAATAGAGAGTGCACCGATATTTTTGTACTAGAGTATATGACTCTTTTGACATTGACACTGGCAGAGGTGTGGCAACACAGACAAACAAAGAAGTTGTTTTTTAGATGATTTCGGCATCCGTGGACAGAAGAAATTTTTTCTACACTTCCATAGCCATCTTCATCATCTTAAAGCCTGTTTATAGCCCTTATAGCCATACCAACATCACAAGAAAAGTCTCAAAAACAAAAGCAAAACAAGTTACTTATCTGTTAAAGACAAGGAAGAATGTATAGCCAACACAACAAAAACTATTTCTTGCTCAGAATCAAGATCTCGCAACGCTGCTGTAATTAACTGATTTGTCCGATGGACAAAAGATATATTAGTATACAATTCTATGTAAAAATATACATAATGGGGCTAGACCAGCCTTCTATAATAAAATCTTATTATCTTTTTGGTATGGATTTCACACACAATAGACTTAATATCTAGTCGTCTGCGATATAAAACCCACTGCTAAAATGATAAGGTATGGTTGGTGGCTTTTTATATAAAACAGATATATTTTATGTACCTTTTTATATATATATATATATATATATATATTGCTAAAGGCCTCGAAAATTCCGTAAAAAAGAAATACACAAAAAAATGTCAACAGTCTGCAGTTAGCTAATTTTTTTAAATTGTAAGTGAACTCTAATTTGTTTCTACTATTTATTACTAAAAGCTAACAACTTTCAAACGTTACGTTATAAATTACGCGTGCGAATTCGCGGGCTGAAACTAGCTGCATATACATCTTTAAGCGATTTCTATATGATGGTACTTTTGTGTCACAAACTATGAGTAAACTTCCTGAATTATTCAAAGCTCGCTGAAGCCACTTCGACGGCATTCCGAAGACGAGAATATTCCAGTCAAAGTGAAACTATTCAGGAGACAAGGCTAGACCGAACGTTATGTGTTATAGTTTGACCGAAACCGCTGTACCGCTCCTTAGGAAAGTGCGGCGAGGTGGGGGGCGAGGAAAAAAGAGCAAGAGTGACGGCAGACTGATGGATCGGAGCGGCCGATATTTCCCCCTCGTCTCGCCGCTCGCATACCTCAGGCGCGGTACAGCGGTTTTGGTCAAACTATAGTCGTTGCTACTCTCAACCCACCTAAAAAGTAGATAAAAAGAAGATAAAGGAAATAAATGTATTTCAAATCATACATAGCCCATAGCACGACACAATAGAATAAAAGAAAGTCGTTTTAGTTTCACTTTTTACACTATTAAATTGGGAGGTAGCTTAGAACTAGGAGACGGACCTCGTATGACACTTTTTATCCCGTTTCATCAATTTCAAATTTGTTTTGGTAACATTTTGTCACTTTGGTTAATTTTTTTTGCCTCTCTCATTGCTTAGAATAGAATAGTTTATTTGTAACTCAATACACAAAAACATAAAACAAACATGATTAAAAAATAAAGGACAAAACAGATTTTTGTAATTGAGTCACAAAACGGACTCTGTCTCAGCATGAGTTAGTTGTAAAACGCTGGTCTTCCGATAGAGCCGTTTGGTGCTTCTTACCTAATAAATTGGCAAACCTGTAGCTGTATCAAATTAGGTGCTTTCAGCATACGTTTGTGGCCTAATGGAACAGGGTATAAGCTGGAGTCGCTGGAATTAACCTCATAACTTGTTAATTTCATAAAAGAGAAGTTGGAGAAACTACTTACATGACAAATAACGTTTTGCGGTGCAGAAAATAACGAGGTAAATTCTACAGGAATTAAGCTTTTTCTGTAATACAAAAACAAAACCTATTTGTTTTTACAACATGAAACCCAGGTACTAAGAGTTTGATGCTTTTTGGTAATGATCATTTAGTTATTTTTATTTTAGTTTGTTTTCGTTTTTTGGGTGCATTAAATTATACATTCATTCATTCATTAGTTGAGTTACCATTATATTATTTACAACGGCTTTTTTGCTCAACTGTAAAATTAAATATTAGTTCTAATTTATTTATATTCTTTGATATTATTTGACTTTGTTAATAAACTGGTAGGTACTAGTTTTTACTAGTTTCAAACATAAAACCTACATATATGTTAATTCAACCCTGTAATGCTGAAAAACAGGTAAGCGACATCGATATTTATGGTGAATGTCATTAACATTTTATGAATAGCGATTAATCAGTTATGTAAAATCAAATTGCTGTGGACGATGTGGTTTAACATGCGTTCCGATTATATATACTAGTTGTTTGTGATTGTAGAATATTTCAATGTTCCACAATCACTGAATCTAGATTGTAGTGTAACGATCACGTATTAATACTTATGTTGTTTGTTTCATTACTGAGTAATTTATCTACCTTGAACCACTGCGATTTGACATTTGCACTTCTGCTTGCTGGATAATACATTTGACACCACTTTAGCTATAAGACCTGACATGTGCCTGTAATAATGTATGTAGAGAGCAAATTAATGATTTGATTTAATAAGGATTTTGTTATCATATGTAGTGTGTAAGCCCTCTCACTCTGGGTTATCTCTAAGAAATAAAATAACAGGTTGCGGATTCAAGTCTCGTCAACATTGAAACTTTTTGGGATAATATTTAATTGCTTAGAGATCACGTATACTTCTGAAGGTGCGTTCGATGACTTTCTTGATAATTTTTCCAACCAGGTCGAGTTAGTCAAAGGTCCACCAAATAATAAACATAAACACACTCGCCAATTCCAACATTTGTAAACAACACCATCCAAAAACCATCTATGTTAATCCAGTCAACCTTTTCTCTCATGACTCAACACTTACTAATTTCGCAAGGTCGAAGCTTGCGAATGGCCGTCCTAATTCTTATGAGTTACCCTTCCAAGTTACCCTTAAATAGTTGCTTCGACTATTTACCCAGCTTCGGGTGAGCGGGTCGTTTACGTAACTTGCGAAGGGTGAACAACTGAACACGTCATTTCAATAGTGCCTACCTAAAGCAAAGTTACACTTAGTTTGTAATTTATCTACATACGTCTTGGAGCCTAGTACGTATTTGGAAAACACAAATTTTCAATATTACTATGGTCTTAATAAATAATACTACAAAATTCTATGATAAAAAGTATTTTATAACGAGAATTTGAATAAATGAACGCACCGTAAGTATCATACACAGCATATGCGGTATGGTTGATCCCGGAAGTTCCCGGTTCTCAGAATAGCCCGAGAATTCACGGGATTTTTGGCTAATTTGAGAATAATCGTAATTTATCTGTACATTTCTAGCAATTGTGGCATAAGGTGTGTAGGATTCTTGAGGAAAATAATAAAGAATTATTCCGTTGCGGTGAACGCGCAGCTTTAAATGGGAATGATTTCATTTGTCCAATTAGTAAACCAACTATACAAATTCGTTCGTCCAAGTTAAACAAAAAATGAAATTTTTCAGATGTTCATTGACAAAATGTCAGAATGTGATTAATCCACAACAGCAACCTTCAAAATAACAAGATGAAGCAAATATGTTTATAAATGGATAATCATACGAAACACTCTGCAAAACCCCTAATAAAACCATCTCTATGATAAAGTATTAGTGTACCGACTTCAGGATAGGCAGATAATGTATTTGAAAACTTGTTCAAAAGTTTTGCTATCCCTCAATATATTTCAAATGGTAATACTACTACTCGTACTTCTCCCTATATTCGACGTCGTAGAACTTGGGAAGAACCTAAAATTATACCTTGATTACGTGAAGAAATCTCCTCTGATTATATGTGTCTTCATATACGCAATAACGGTAGCATGTTATGGTATTGTTGTGCCCACGTGGACGCTAACCAGGCACCAGTACCCCATAAGAGGCGACGAGAGTCCTCGAGATAAGCTGATCCGAGTCATTGAAACCTCGAATGCTAAAAGAGACTATTTACTCGGCAGTTTCTCATTATTTTTTACTTTGGTTGCATGGAGACTATTAGCTTATATACGATTTTCAGCCAAGCTTTATGAGTTTTCAGACTTGATGGCAAACTACAATTTAATCGATAACAGCTTTAAAGAGGAAGAAACATTTCTTATTAACGAGGACGGTACCGATTCTGTAAGTTGGCTATCCTGCATCAATGTGTCCCAAGTGGATCATGAGAAATTAGCTAAATATTTGGTGGACGAAGGGACCCACGTGAAATAAAACATCAAAGACTTCCATCAACGAGAAAATTGAAAGCAGCAAGAAGTAGAGACGACTGTTGAAGCGGATCAGAAGCAGCGTCTGAAGAATTTTTATACATCAACTACTAAAAGAAATCGAAAAATGATTAATATTTATAGCATCGTCATTGCATCAATCATTTATGTAGAGATGTTGGTAGTTTTCGCACTCCTAAAACCAGTCAAGCAACCCTACAACATAAGAGAATTCTGGTGCAGTTTTTTTGATAAAATCAACCACCCGGAGAAAGTGATCGCTTACATTTTGTCAATTCTTGTCATGAACACCATTATGGAGATTTCTTGGGAAAAAAAATATTACCAAGCTCTTTTGATGGAAGTGAACGAACACGAATTGGAAGTGGATTTTCTGTTCAGCAAGTTATCTTTGTGCTATACATCATTCGTCATTGCGATATTTCTCTTCATAACAATTGAAAGACTATTTCAGCTCCAAATAACAATATGTCGTCTTCTTGAATTTGAACTTATGTGTAGACATGCAATATTGACAAAAGAGAGTAGTAATCCACTGAGCGATATTTCTGCTTCAGATACCACTGACCAGTCACCATAGTCGGGATGTCTGCTGAACGACATATTTATGTTTATTGAGAAAAGGAACACCATCTGCGTATACATTAAGCATTCTTATGGATAAATTTATAAAAAGCATGTTCTAATAACGTTAATAACAGGCAGCCACAATATTGTATCATATTGATGAAATTACAAGATAAATTTATATTTGGAAGTCATTTAAAAAAAAAATACCCACCTCCACTCATCTATAACCATCCATCCAAAGTTTCTCATTTATAATATTAATCATCATCATCATCATCATCAGCCTATAGCAGTCCACTTCTGGACATAGGCCTCCTCCAATGAGCGCCATAGCGCCCTGTCTTCAGCTTGCCGCATCCAGCAGCTACCTGCAGTCTTTCGCAGGTTGTCATCCCACCTGGTCGGATGGCGTCCTACACTACGTTTGCCGAGTCGTGGTCTCCACTCAAGAACACGTTTGCCCCATCGTCGGCCGTCGGTTCTTCGCGAGATATGGCCGGCCCACTGCCACTTCAGCTTGCTAATTCTTTGAGCTATGTCGATAACCTTGGTTCTCTGTCGGATGTATTCGTTACGAATCCTATCCTTTAGAGAAACTCCGAGCATAGCTCTTTCCATAGCTCGCTGAGCGACTTTGAACTGGTGGACCAGCCCTATCGTGAGTGTCCACGTCTCAGCTCCGTAGGTCATAACGGGTAGGACGCACTGATTGAAAACTTTCGTTTTCAAGCATTGCGGTATGGATGACGTGAAGACTTGACGTAGTTTCCCAAATGCTGCCCAGCCCAGCTGGATCCTCCGTTTGGCCTCCTTCTCGAAACTGTTTTTACCCAACTGCAGAATCTGCCCAAGGTAAGTGTACTCGGAAATAGTTTCGAGAAGGTGACCATGTACGACCACCGGCCTTGGATCAATGTGACCATTGATCATGACTTTGGTTTTATCCAAATTCATGCCAAGACCGATACATTGGGAGGCTGAAGCTAGGCCGTCCAGCATCTGGTTCAGTTCCTCAAGCGACTCCGCCATTAAGACTATGTCATCAGCGAATCGCAGGTGTGAGATGTACTCGCCGTTTATATTAATGCCCTTTCCTTTCCAGTCCAGCAACCTAAACATATCTTCCAATGCGCACGTGAACAGTTTCGGGGATATGACATCCCCCTGCCTCACTCCTCTGCGCAATTGGATGGGTTTAGACTGCTGACCCTGTACTTGGACACTCATGGTGGCGGCCTCGTAGAGACATCTCAGCACCTGGATATAACGATAGTTTACTTGGCATCGCTGTAAGGAATCCAAAACAGCCCAGGTTTCGACGGAGTCAAATGCCTTCTCATAGTCCACAAAAGCCAGACACAGGGGCAGATTTTACTCTTCGGACTTCTGTATAATCTGCCTCACTGTGTGTATGTGGTCTATAGTGCCATATCCTCCGCGGAACCCAGCCTGTTCCGGTGGCTGGAACTCGTCGAGTCTCCTCGCGAGACGGTTCGTGACCACTCGTTAGAACAGCTTATAGACGTGGCTCAAGAGTGAGATGGGTCTGTAATTCTTAAGAAGGGTTTTATCTCCCTTCTTAAAAAAGAGCACCACCAAACTCCCGCTCCACGCCTTTGGAGTTCTCTCACTGTCATGAACGGTACTAAACAGGTTCCGTAGCTCCTGTATTACAGGGGCTCCTCCGGCTTTAAGAAGCTCTGAAGTAATACCGTCCTCGCCGGGGGCTTTTCCATTTTTAAGCTGCCTTAGAGCTAACACGATCTCGTCTTGACTGATTTCAGGCAGTTCATCGGTATAGTGGCGTGTCAGGGTGGCTCTGGAATCTTGGTCATCTCGTCGGTAACGAGGGGCATGTGCAGCGTATAATCGGCCATAGAAATCCTCTATTTCGGCGGATATCTCCGGCTTTGACAATACGGTCCTCCCGTCGTGCGTTTTAAGCTTTGTCAGGTGGCTCCTGCCAAGCTGCTGAGTGAATACTTTGGACCCTCGGTTTCGCTCTATCGCCTCTTGAATGAGGCGCGTGTTGAAGCTCCGAAGGTCGTGCCGTACCATCTTCACAATCCGCTTGTTCAGGTCTGACCTCTCTGACAAAGTCGCTTGGGTGGTCTCCCGTCTTTTTGTCATCAGCCCAAGAGTCTCATCCGAGAGTTTGGACTTCTTGCCAGTACGCTGCTTTCGACAGAATTTGATGCTCTCGTCCCTCAACGTTTCAACCAGATTGTGTAGGGTCTCGTCAGCATCATCAGTGGGTTCCAAGGCAACAAATCTATTCCCGAGAAGCTGCTGAAACTTCTCGGTGCCCGCCATGATTTGGATTGGGTCAGGTCGGAGCGTGGACTTCATGAGACGGTTTCTTTCAAGCTTCAAATTGATATTCAGAGAGCCTCGGAGGAGTCGGTGATCAGATCCGGTATTGAACCTGTTGATCACTGAGACATCTCTGAATATGTGCTTGCCATCCGTCATGATGAAGTCGATCTCATTTTTAGTCACAGTGTCGGGGCTTTGCCATGTCCACTTCCTTTGAGGCTGTTTCTTAAAGAAATATTAATGCGATGTGATAATGTGATGAAAAACGTAAATAAAATTGAACGCAATTTTACATTTTTCAATTTTACAGATTTGCAGCAGAAGACAGATCGGGCGCTCATAAGGAGAGGCCTATGATATGATGGACTGAAACAAATTGTAATGGTTTTTGCTTTGTGACCAATTAGAAAACTTTGAATTAAATGATGTCCAACAGTGGACATTTATAGATACTGATGATTAAAAGTTTTAACCTCACTTTTTCAGGAAAGAAATCGTTAATCTGGCAAAATTATATAGCGCGTAGTTGCGAGGTGCGCAGTGCGCACATCTACAGTCTACTGTTGGATGCAGGCGTTGGCTTTATCATATGGGGGTAATCATCATCATCATCATCATCATCAGCCTATAGCAGTCCACTGCTGGACATAGGCCTCCCCCAATGAGCGCCATAGCGCCCTGTCTTCAGCTTGCCGCATCCAGCATCTACCTGCAGTCTTTCGCAGGTCGTCATCCCACCTGGTCGGAGGGCGTCCTACACTACGTTTGCCGAGTCGTGGTCTCCACTCAAGAACACGTTTGCCCCATCGGCCGTGGGGGTAATGCCCATAATCAAATGGGATATGGACTGGGACATTTCAATGTACTCAACTCTTCCCACGGGTATCGTGAGAGGCGCATAAGGTATATCCACTAGGGGGTTGGCCATAGTGCCTTATACAGAACAAGTCTACCACCGTATGCCAGTACTTATAAATAATCTATGATGCTATGTCCAAGCGTGGCTCCAATACTATTACGTAGTTATTGTATTATCTTTATTCCACTAGGCTCCACCTTCGCCCATCACGCGAGATGTGGTCAAACGCCAGTGCGTTTTATGATTAACTAGCTGCGCCCCGCAGCTTCGTCCTTGTAGAAATCTATGCGTCAAATGATTTATAAACATTACTCTTTCTGAACCACTCTATCTATTAAAAACCGTATCAAAATCCTTTACGTACTCGTAGTTTTCAAGATCTAAGAATACAAAGGGACAGACAGACAAAGTGACTTTGTTTTATACAATGTTAGTGATTACAAATGGGCTTGCATTTGACAAACGTAGCATCAAACTGGCATCAAAAATCTATTTCCCATTGCTAGACTATTCCCAAGCAGAGTGTTACAAAGAGGATGGAACAAAAAGGTCACAATGACGGCGTCAATGATACGCACCTCCACAAAAGAACAAAGTTGAAATTCCCAAAACGAAAGCCTGTCAACTGTCGCGATTATGTCACTTCAGTCTCTGGAATTGCTCTGCCAGATGCTAGCACTATGTTCAAAAAAAAATTTAAGTTCCAATGTTACTAAAAAACCAAACCGAGAAAATGAAAAATAGCCGATAAAATGAAAAATAACCGATAAATACATTAAAACTAAGATTACTAGAATGGATAGCAGTTGCATAACCCTAACATGTGTACTCCTACTACAAATGACTTTGTCACTAATCATGCTGAACCCCGTATATGATGTCCGTAAGCTCACAGCCTTCCTTTCTCACGTGACCACTCATTACAAAAAGAGCTATGTGTGTCTAGTTGTCGTATATTTCCTTATTATCGTCTACCTGGGCATGTACATTCCATTACAAAACATACAAAGATTGATATTCCAACCGAACTTGACACCATTTGATAAAATGATACTTCTGAGTCGAATCGAGAAGCACTACATCATTGCTGGATTTTCTCTTTTCATGGTAGTGGTATTGTTTGGCATAAGAGCGTTACTTAGCTACACATCAACCTTGTTGCAATTGACTAAGAAATCCAGCACGATACTCGTAAGAGATGCCCCAAATGACAGTAACATACCTGATTTGTTGAAAATGAAGAGATCAATTTCGTACGAAGGTATTTGCCTTAATGAGCTGGCGGATCAACTTACGGCGATGCCGACTGAATTAGATTTAGCTGCACCTCGACGAGTATGCGCCGTGAAGCATCTCAAACATACGAAATATAATATATCGGCTGACTGGTGAACTGATTTTTTAAGAATGTCTCCACTCAATAAAACTCTATCTATGATTCGGTTTAATTATTTTTTGTTGAGCAGAAAATAGCAAGTATTTTGGAATTCCGAGCCTGGTTAGGGCTTCGAAAGACACGACCGTAAAAATAAAATGCCCCTTTCCTTCGGTAGGGTAAAAATGTGAAAAGGGAATGTTTGGAGTGCGAGAAAGGCATGTATAGTGTATCATTAGAGCTGGAATGGCTTCCGTTGTATTGAGCAAAGCATTTACGGGTTTCCGTGTAGGTGAACATAAAAATAAATATGTTTAGTGAGTTAAGGCGGCAATGATTTTTGGATGCTGTGTTATTTTTTCTTTCCGCAGGATAGCGATTTACATGACTTATTAGCTGGTTGGTTCTCTGCATAGGAACAGCCCATTGTGCCTAAGGCTGCTTGGGAATGGTACGAATTTAGTGAAGAGATAAAACTCGATAGAATAATGAGTTGTATGAAGAAATTAACCAAGAGGTAAATCAGGATACTGCAAATGACTGTCTTTAATAACGCTCGGGTCAACGAAAATATTTCCACGTAATAAATCAAGATAATTGGAATATTTGAAAAATAAATCTTTAGAACTTCGGTATTTTATCGAGTATTTGGACTAAGAACAAAAACATAGCCTAATAGAGTACCCTAAATCAAGAAAAGGTAGACACATTCATATGGTAATACGGTGGTTATACGCGACATAAAACGATTCTCCTTTTACTGCCATGTAGCTCTGTAAAAATATATTCTACATTGTCATAAATCTTGATCATAACTTCTAACTAGGTCAAGCTTCCCCTACACATAAAAAGCCGTTGTCCTGTATGTAACAAGCAACTGCAACAAAGGCAAAGGTTACACATCGATCAGACACCCCATGCGCATACTACCCTGTGGCTCCATGCTACCCTGCGGCCCCATGCTTGTGTCTGGCATGGATTCAAAATTGCTCTGTGGCGCCGACAGCCCGACAGTCGAGACCGGCCTAGAGTTGTAGCTTAATTTAAAAAGGACGGAAATTGTTTTATACAAATAATTTTGACGACCTCTGTGGCGCAGGAGGTTGCGGGTTCGATTTCCGCCTTAAGACAATTGTGTGTATGATCTACAGACATTTATTCCGGGTGTTGTGGTCGTTATTTATGAATAATAAAAAAAAATTCAATCTACGTAATGTATTGTATTAAGTATATCAGTCATCTAGTGCCCATAACACAAGCTCTGCTTAGCTTGGGGCTAGATGATGCTGTGTGGATTGTTCGGCATTCAAAAAATGCCATCATTAAAACGTGTTTTCGATCTGCCTATATACACTTAGTTTGTCCAATAACTGATCGCACAAATATTATTAATGTGAAAGGTTTGACGTTACATGTTTAAATTATTGCTAGCACTTCACGCTAAAACTATTGAACATAAAATCATGATTATCATCCAGACGAATTTTTATTGGAAAAAAACATGCGCAGCCGCATTTAGAATTACGTACTTGATAATTAAGTAATTACCTGAATTTTAACTATTTCTGTAACGACAAATTTCACATACGAGAGTCTCTTTTTCAAGTCACATATCTTAATTGTACCGCGAAGCCGTTTACGGTTATATTTCAGTAGGTACAATTAACTAGATGAAGGCCTAGGCCAATAAATATTCATAAGAACTAACTAGATCAGGCAAATACAAAGCTCACGGTATTTGCATTCGCCTATGAGAAACAGGCCTTAATTTACGAAGCTACTATATAAAGGTTTATTGTTGCTTTGTAAATTAAGGCATGTTCGTATTTAAACAAAGCCTGTGTTATTTAATATATTTTTAGTTTACATTACCCATACAAAATAAAAAAAACCTGATCAACTGCTCGCATCACTTTTGATCAGATAAGACCCATGAGAAGAAACAACAAACTTTTAAAACTGTCATGGTAAACACTTAAATTATTTATTACAGGAAATGTGTCATGATTTGATTTTTGTGTTTGTTACGCCATAATTATGTAACAACTCAATTCGCTACGAGTTCTTTTTTATTGGAAAGCTCTCAAACCTTAAATGTACAAATGTACCGTTAAAAAAAGCTTCTATAATATGCCAAGCGACCATAGAACAATAACATAATCTACGGTTGTATCTTGTAATTATTTTTAAGCCGAAATGTATTAGCAAGACCGGATTTTTCAAACTGCAAAGCAAGTTTTGGCAACACTAGCAGAAGGGCGGAATTAATATGATACAGGTTAAATTTAGCCTTGTTGCCGGCTAAATTTAGCGTTTTTGCGACGAATTGTATTTATTTCAGCAAGTGGGTATCACTGAATAGTATATAATGCTTTACATATTACAGTATTTGTATGATTTCACATCAGTAGAATTTTAACAGCACCAGTGATATTAGAGTTTTTATTAATAATATCGACACAATGGTATCACCCCGCATTTACTGTTACAGTAGAAAAGGTTACCAAATATACAAAATTACAGTATTTCAGTTGGTAATTGGTTACGGCAAGGCGTGTAAATTATCACGGACAATTAATTTTAAAGTCTATATAAACACAGCTCAAAACCTTCTTAGTTTTCTTCTTCTTTCTGAGGGGTAAACCCTCAGGCAAAAATCATATCTTTGTATTACGGTAAAAACGTGCCAAGCGATACTAAATTATACAATCTTTTGAACATCGATTTAAAAATAGAATTGCCTCGTACAATTCAATCGCATCTACATCAAAATTCATCTCATTTTGTCAAAGTTTGAACGATAGAGATAGAGCATCGAAAATTCCATCAAAACGACCGAGACATTACAATGAATTGTGACGAGCATTAGCATGCCTCGATAGTGTAGGAACGTGTTTTATGTCTATATGAAAAAGATTTTGTAGTCACTTAAGATTTTTAAGCACAAATTTACTCTTAATATGCCTATATTTAAATGTATGCCTATGTTTTATTGCTTTTATTTTGTGGCGCTCATTGGGAGAGGCCTATGTCCAGCAGTGGACTAACATAGACTGATGATGATGAATCTATATTTTACTAATATTAAAGCAAAATATATGATGTTTGTTAACTTTTCACGCTTGGTACCGCTGAACAGATCATAATACAATTTGGGAATTACAATTCCTGGGGACGGACATAGGCTACTTTATGCCCTGTTGAAAGCCGTGGCAGGAGTTGGTTGGCTATATATGTATTGTATTGTATTGTATTTCTTTATTATTAAAAACTTATTCTAATCTTATTTCTACGACACTTTAAACCAGATAAGGTTTGTCTAGTGTCGACAGTTACAGCGTGTTGCCATGCCACACATTAACTCACGTACATAAAAAATACAGAGTCTAAGCACCTACTAGCATTATCAGCACTTGGATTCATAAGTTAGGTTCAATAGCTACCTGCATACAGGTTTAACAGTAAACGGTGACTAGCGGTCGCTATATGGAAAAAATAAATAAATAATTGATCATAGATCATTGATAATAAGTAGTTATATCTATACTAATATTATAAAGAGGAAAGGTTTGATTTTGTGTTTGTTTGTTTGTAATGAATAGGCTCCGAAACTACTGGACCGATTTGAAAAATTCTTTCACCGTTGGGAAGCTACACTATCCCCGTTGAACATAGGCTATATTATATTTTAAAAAAAGTTAGGGATCCGTACTAAAACCGTGCGAAGCCTGGAAGGTCCGCTAATACAAAATAAGCATTATCGTGGGATATATTGGTTGAAAGAAATCTTTCAAAGTAGGCAGGAAGTTTTCATTTTAAACTACAGCTACCCTTATTTATTACATTAAATTAGTCTAAAGATAAATGCATTAAACATCCTGAACAGATAAAACAGTTTCTTTCGACCAATGTCAACGCTCCCTCACACAAAAGTTGCTAGTTGTTCTATTTGGAAAGTTCAACAAAAGCAGCTAACGAGGACAATTGAATGTTATCCGTGGCAGGTCCCATTGGTGGCTGGGCGAATGAGATCCCGGAAATGATAGGTTACGACTGAAATTATAAGCATGGTTTTGTTTGAACATCGCCAACACATCACTGACAGATTACCCATTTTTAGTCGGAAATAAGAGCCCTAACATCTTCATGCAAGTATTATGGTGGGCGAAGGTCCGCCTGCGACGCAGGAGGTTGCGGGTTCGATTCCCGCCTCGGAACAACTGTGTGTACGATCTGCAGATATTTGTTCCGGGTGTTCTGGTCGTTTTCTATGTATAATAAAAAATATCTATCTATGTAATGTATTGTATTATGTATATCAGTTATCTAGTACCCATAACACAAGCTCTGCTTAGCTTGGGGCTAGATGATGCTGTGTGAATTGTCCAGCATTATTTATTATTTATTATTATTATTATTTATTATTATCTCAGTAAGAGTTAGGTATCATCATTATCCTCTGATTTCAAAGGTTAATCCAAAGTTCGTACACACATAAACTTATACCATAAGAAAAATTTGTTTGTTAAATAAAATTAACTAATTTAACGAAATTATGTTAAGCGTGTACCTACTTTGTAGCCTTTTTCTGAAATAAAATTTATTTATATCAACACGACTGGGGTCTCAGTACCAATTTATGTCAGCTCTTGAAGGTTGTTCCAAGGAACAAAATTAAGCATCGTCGATTTCATACGCTTCCCAAAAAGAAATAAGTTCTAGAGGTCCAAATTCAATAGCTACCATGTGATTATTTCATTTTACCTGTTATGATGTTATTATCTCAATAAATAAATAAATTTCTCTCTGAAAATTAAATAATAAATAAATTAAATTTCTTGGCAAACTTTCAGTAAATTTTGTTTATTATTGAATGCTTAATTAGGTAGATAACTTTTGCTAAGTTATAAAAATGTTCTTATCAATGTTTTTATTCGCGCTCGAACCTGTAAAAATATTTAATAACGTTAATAAAAACGTAACTTTGAATAAGTTTGATAACGATATCAACTTTATTACATTTTTGTTTACGATTCTATTAATGTTGGGGAAATTATAATTTATTGAGCTTGATTTGGTAAATATTTACAGAAAATCTAAAAACACAAGGTTTTTACGTTTTACCTAGGACTAATTTTTAATTATTGTTATTCTCTCTCTCTTCTCTCTCTCCATTGAGTAGTTTTTATGTGAAAGAGTAACAAACATCCATCCATCCATAGTTACAAACTTTGACGTTTATAATATTAGTAGGATGTAGAAACGGGTCACAGCTCGGATGAGAATCCAGCTCGTGCCTTCATCATATTCTACCTCTCTGTTCGTGGCCACCTTGTCTGTGTTATCCGTGGCTTTTTCTGTTCACAAATTGTGCCAAAAACTTTTGGCACGTGTCCGGCCCTTTACGTCTTGTTAACTGTAGCTCTTCCCAACATTAATTTTAAATCCTAGAAAAGCTATAAATCATAGTTTACCAATGAGTATTAGCTTTAGCCGCGAAAACTATTTTTAACTAACTTCGAAAAAAGGAGGAGGTTCTATGTCGGTTCTTTTTATGTATGTTTTCTCGATTTCTCCGTCAACAGTGGGGCGATTTTTTTCGCTATCATAATACAAAATGATTCCTAGATGGTCCCATTTTTATTCTTGAGGAATTAGTATGTATTCCGCAAAAAAAAAAAAAACTTAAATAAAACTTAATTTTTTTTTTAAAACAATCGAGTTTAAGTTTTTTCAAAACAATCAAGTTATCTATCTGACTGAGGCAAAGCCAAAAAACAGCGGCTTACTAAACTATTCATCTGATTTCGAGGAATCAGTATCGAGCAGATTTTTAATAGCGAACAAAATTCATGTAACATATTAATCCAAGAAAGAGAGTCTCGTAATTTCGGCCCTAAACCGGGTTTCAGTTTTAGGTAAAGGTACTAAATTGTTAATTGTTGGCAACACAGTCTGGATTTTTATACAATCCAGCAAACGTGGTATAGTATTTACTTTCATACGCATCGCGAGCTATCCTCCCAAAGGGAAACCAGTCTTAACCCGGGCCACCACAGAATCGGTTCTCCGGGTTTCTTTACTCAGTCCCCTGTACTTTGGTAATTATAAATGGGCTCGTGTACCCCTGAATATTTTACGACAGCTTTGTTTATTGTAGGGATAGGACGACCGATGTGGCGCGGTGGGTGAAGGTCCGCCTGCGACGCAGGAGGTTGCGGGTTCGATTCCCGCCTCGGAACAATTGTGTGTACGATCTGCAGATATTTGTTCCGGGTGTTCTGGTCGTTTTCTATGTATAATAAAAAAATATCTATCTATGTAATGTATTGTATTATGTATATCAGTTATCTAGTACCCATAACACAAGCTCTGCTTACCATGGGGCTAGATAATGCTGTGTGGATTGTCCAGCATTATTTATTTATTTATTTATTTAGTACTTGTATTCCCCAGTTTTAGGGAAATGTCAATCCGTTTGGGGTAAGTTCAGAATGGATTCAGTTGAGGGTTGTTTTGCGTTTTAATCTATACTTCTTTAATTGATCATTTAATTCACCTTTCAATAACACAATTTATGTACCGAATGTTGAACAACGAGCTTTAATAATCTAAAAGGTGAATATACTCTTACAAAGTATTTAGAGGATTTTAGACAAAGTATTTTACGGTAAATTAAGATTTGTCATTTGTCTAAAATATTTTTATATAATTTTATATATATTGTTATACAATTACAGACAACTCAGTTCTAAGATTTTCTAGAGATCATCCAACTAGTTTGATGATTTAGAACCAAAACTATCAAGAACTGAAATTCCATAGTGGCGTATCTTACAAAACTTTGGTAAGTTCAAGTTGGAAGTTTAAAAGTCAGTGGCACAAAGGAGTGAAGGTACTATACTATACGTAATTACGTTTTCTATCGAGTATTTCGATTTAAGATTTATTTTATCCTCGGATTCCCGCGGGTCCCTCCGGTCGCGCCGACGCAAGGCGAACCGCGTAAGATAAGGCTGTGGTCCAAGTTATTAGAAAAACAACTTTATAACATGCAAGTAAGAGCTCAATACCATCTGAAGGATGATGTTATTATTATGGCCAGCACAGTAATGAGTCAAATACTTTTATTTTGGTTTAGTCATCATCATCATCAGCCTATATCAGTCCACTGCTGGACATAGGCCTCTCCCAATGAGCGCCATAGCGCCCTGTCTTTAGCTTGCCGCATCCAGCATCTACCTGCAGTCTTTCGCAAGTCGTCAACCTGGTCGGAGGGCGTCCTACACTACGTTTACCGTTTCGTTTTTGGTTTAGTAATAATTATAAATTAATAAAAAAAATTAAACAGTGACGATTAGTATTAGGTTATCTCATGTGTTTATGTGCGTAACGCGGCTGATGCTTGTTTGCTGTGTCGAACAAAACATCATAACTGTTCTTTAAAGAGAACTTTTAAGAACCCCATCACAATACAATACAATACAATACAATACAATACAATACAATACAATACAATACAATACAATACAATACAATACAATACAATACAATACAATACAATACAATACAATACAATACAATACAATACAATACAATACAATACAATACAATACAATACAATACAATACAATACAATACAATACAATACAATACAATACAATACAATACAATACAATACAATACAATACAATACAATACACTACAATACAATACAATACAATACAATACAATACAATACAATACAATACCAATACAATACCAATACAATACAATACAATACAATACAATACAATACAATACAATACAATACAATACAATTATTCTTTATTGCACACCATAAAAACAGATACACTGGACAGGAAAAAGACAAATAAAGAATGTGTTGTACAATGGGCGGCCTTATCGCTTAAAGCGATCTCTGCCAGGCAACCTTTGGATGGACATGAAGAGTTAGAACAAGTATAGATGGTGGCGTGTTATATAGAATAATATTTAATTGGGACATACTAACAAATACATATTAATAGCTATAAGTATAAATACAAACATAAATATATAATATAAATAATAATGATCATATGTTAGAGCTTTGAACAACCAGAAGGAATATATTATATATATCTAATATTTTAGAATAAACAATGCTGGACAATCCACGCAGCATTATCAAGTCCCAAGCTAAACAGAGCATAATTAAAGCCAGAAAAATATAAACCACCATTGAATGAATCAATGAACTCTTTATTGCACTTAAAACTATAAAATAACAACTTATATCTAAACATTACATATTAAAAGTACATTAGGCGGCCTTATCGCTGACAGCGATTTCTCCCAGGCAACCATTTATCGTTTAAAAGAAGTACAAAGGTCTCATCTCTAAATGGAATCTATTTTCATAACTTTATCAGCATTATCTCCGCCCTCCGCTTTTCTCTCAAAACATCTCGTTCGCTCCTTTTTATCTCGATAAAACTTAGATATATTCTTTTCATCGGAATCCCTGATCTGACCTCTCCATAATACTTTTTCGACGGTAGTTATACGTTCTTAGCGATTGTCTAGGCCTTTTTATACGCTCGTGATTTATAATATTGACGCCCACCAAAGTTGCTTTTGAGGTTATGAATTATTTATATTGCAGGGTATTTTTACATTTCGAAGTTAATAATGTGAAAATTTTGTTTAGTCATCCAATATAACATGGTGTTTGCCTATATTTTTTGATTAGAGTCTGACTTTTTAAAAGGCACAACTTTTTTTTCCAAAATTGGTCCCAACTCTTATCATGAACTTTCGATAACTCTCATGGTTTCAGATTTCCCCTCAGTAGCCCAGAAAAAAGCTCAACCTGTATTATCTAATATAAAATATATAATGAATATATTAATAATAATATCTAATATCGGTAAACGTAGAGGACCTACGAAGACTGCTGGTAGATGCTGTATGCGGCAAGCTGAAGACAGGGCGCTATGGCGCTCATTGGAGGAGGCCTATGTCCAGCAGTGGACTGCTATACGTTGATGATGATAAAAAAACTTGTTCTCATACCTTTTTTACCTAAGACAGAAGAAATTTTGCCGGGTTAGCTAGTCACAAAAAAACATAATAAATAAAATCACAAAAAATCACCCTAGATAAATACGACCCATTTGAAAATAAATGTTCAACAACGAAAATGTCCTACATCCATATCCAGCACAAAGTTTAAGTGTTCCTCCAAAGAGTAATAGAGCTGGAAATCTGTAAGAGATAGCCATACCCAAGATTTGCTGGAGGAAAAAGGACAGGTCTAGTCCTGCTAATGGTCTGGACACAGTGTGTGGAGAACACATGGTTCACCTACAATTCAATTCATTTATTGCAAGAAATATGGTCAAATGGTCATACTCATAATACAAGGTCTTAAACATTAGAATAGGTAGTTTCACATACTTCACCAAAACACATTGGCATGCAAAAAATTTCTAAAACTAGGTTCCTATGTAATTTTAAAATAATTTTAATATTATAATATTAACATGTCAATAATGTGCGATTTAATTTTCAAATTTAGGTCCATGAGTTCTTTGACACTATAGAAAGCTTTTCCAATGAGCCATAATTTTAACTTTTTTATAAATATTGTTAAAGGTAAATCTTTGATGTCATTAGGGATTTTATTATTATATAGAACCACACATAGCATAACCGTCCTTTTTATATAAGGCTGTCTTGGGAGTTCTAGACAGAACAATTTGTTCTGTCTAGAACTCCCAGCATTAGTAAATAAATTCGAATGTTCCTTTACAAATTTAGCAGCCTCTAGAATATACATACTGGGCAATGTTAATAGTTTTAATTTGCACGACTCCACAATTAATTGATTGTTTATGTTTGTCAGGTCCTGCAGTGTTTTGTAAGTTGAAGCATGTTAATAATCGTTATACCCGAGTGAGAATGTCCCACACACGACCAATATATTTTTGTGAAAGTATAAAAAAAACTATTATACCATATTTCTTTTCAGCTGACCAGTACGAGTTAAGACAGACAAACTAATACCGTTCCAAACATTAAAAATGTATATATCTTTTCTTTTTTGTATCTGTGAATATACAGCATTACCATGTTACCAACAATCTGTATTATTTTATACATAATTAACACTGGCGGTAAAGATTTACCTCAAAGCTATTTTGGTAGATACATAATAATGTACAAAAAGACGAGGAAGAAAACGGCCGCTACATCAAATGAACTAGTTATTTCATCTCTGCTGTACGAAGGCAAGCCAAAGGCGTTCTCGTAAATAAATGAGCGAGTGTTTCTTTTTTTCTGTTTTTAGGCGAGTGAACGTTATCCTATGAAAATAATATGAAATAGTTTTATTAGGTCTAAGGTTAAATCTGCAATACGAAATCTTAGTTCACTTTCAATATTTTATTTGTCATCATCATCAGCCTATGTTAGTCCACTGCTGAACATAGGCCTCCCTCAATGAGCGCCACAGCGCCCTGATGCATCCAGCATCTACCAGCAGTCTTTCGCGTCGTCACCCCACCTGGTCGGAGGGCGTCCTACACTTTACCGAATCGTGGTCTCAAGAACACGTTTGCCCCAGCGGCCGTCGGTTCTTCGCGAGATATGGCCGGCCCACTGCCACTTCAGCTTGCTAATTCATAGCGCTATGTCGATAACTTTGGTTCTCTGTCGGATGTATTCGTTACGATCGATTCGATCCTTCATTTTTTTTATTTGTAGAGGGATTAAATAGGAATTTTACATTATTTAGTAGTATTATCATAATCCATCGATGTTATATTGTTTATCTCTCTGGATTCATACTAGTATGAATAGTATGTAAGTAATTTGATGTTGTGCATAGCTTTACTTAAATATTGACATGTATTGAATCATATTATATTAGACTTACATAGGCAAATAACCACTTATTAGACACATAAGAGATACGAACGCGGTTTCTTTTTCACTTCTTCCACTAGTGGACAAAAAATTGAAGTGAACTGTAAAGCAGTAAAATAATCTTGTAAAAAGTATGACTTGTCTAAGTGCTTATTTTGTGAGCCTAAAGAAAATAAAATATAGAATTTTGATTTTTGTTGCATTTTATGAAAGGTAAACTAACATCAGGACACAAAATTGTGCTTTTTCCCCTCATTTTGACATACCATATAAATAGCCCCAAACTAAGCAGAGCTTGAGTTATCAATATCCCATGTTTATGTTTTCGAATTTTCTATTTATATTATAAAAGTAAATACGGAAACCTTGCAACAACACAAACTCAAATAAATGTTCGACGATGCGTTTGCATGTCTTTACAGGTATCAGTTACAGTAGTAAAATGTTATTTTATCTGTACTAGAGAGGGGTAAGGGTATTGTTAATGACCCCCCAGTAAACTTGTTTGTAGAACTGGGTTAGTACTGTGTACATTGCGGCCGGGTTTTGCAATGAACGGACAAGTCATTTTAAACGGAAGTTTTCAGAAGGTCTAAAAATAAAACATTTATCTGCAATCCTTGAAAAATAATGTTGATTTGAGTGGAAGATTGGTTTGTATAAGTTTTTTGCTAAACCGCGCTGTAACGAACGAAACCTGGGCTAAATAAACCTAACTCATGTTTTTGAATGTTCATGGACGACTTTCAAATATTTTGTGTCCAGAAAAATTTTATAAGTATAGGAAAGACACTACTGGCAATGCAGCTGGCAACGTCTTAGAAATAATTTTGATTGGTATCGATATGTATTTTTTTGCAGTTGAGCTACGTCTAGATTGTTTGCAACAGTCTGTAGCTAGCTCAACTATTTCAAGTGCATGCTAGTTCTAATTTGTTTATAGTCTCTTGTTTATATTTATTTTCTTTGATGACCTCTCCCCGGGCATCATCCAAATGTAGCAAAAGAACCGAACCAAAAAATAATCTTTACCTATTAACAAGTTCGCAAGAATATTAAACAAATACATACGTTTTCTGTATAAATGCGGTGCTGATGCGTAATCGTGTACATTTTCCTGTTCCCCGATCAGCCTCAAGTTTTTCACACACAATAAAGTATTCATATTTATGTGTTTGTAAGTTGTGCTTACATTAGAACGTGTTGTTTGCGAATTTACCATAAAGATGCCAACGTTTGTATAGTATAATAATTTGTGAAATATTTTATGCGAAGTTGCGTGTTTTTCGGTCGTAGGGTTCAATTTTCGTTGATAAGTCGATTCACGCGCACGAAAGTATCAATGTTACTTGGCACGAAAGGGCACGAACAATGAAGTATTATAGTTACTAAGCTGGCACGTAGGTATAGCTCGATGATAATAGAGCGTTTACTAATAATACCTGCTGTAGTTATGTGGTCACTTCTAAGTGACCACATAACTACAGCATGGCGCGTAGGTATAGCTCGATGATAATAGAGCGTTTACTAATAATACCTGCTGTAGTTATGTGGTCACTTCTAAGTGACCACATAACTACAGCAGGTATTATTACCATTATATACCACCAGATGAGTCACATTCCATATTTCAAATCCACTATTGATCTAGTCATTGCTCCATCAAGTTATCTTTCAGCCAACTAACACTTTAAGTCAAATTCTCTTTTCGTCAAGTCTTTCAAGTTTCTCTCTATGCATATATTTTAGCTGAATAAAAGTATAAAGATAAAAATACTGAGATACATATGTCAATAACATTTAAAATGCCAAAATAACGAAAACAGTGTCAACGACTTGTTTGATATTAAATCCTTAATATTCTGATCCCACATACTTATGTTAATTTTTGAGGGAAACTGAATATTTTGCAAGGGCAACATCACATTTGTTTTTACGATACGACCCGTGTTTAAGCTTATTTTTGGGATAACCGGTCTCTGCACTCTGCGATGGAAATTCTCGTTATTGTTACGAGATTATATATAAATAGATGTTAGCCGAGTTTGATCTAAAACACGACAAGTAAAAACTACTTAATAAAAGTGGCATGAAAATAAAAAAAACATTTTTGATATTAAAAAAACTCGTTTAAACAAGCTTTCAGCTCAATCGGTAAGGTCGACTAGGAGCACTGATGCACAAACGCAGCATCCATCTGGGCAAGCATTTGCATAGCCCAGACGAGCTGAAAGACATCACCCCGAAGAAAATCCTACAGTTCCTAGCAGCTGCAAGGGTTAGTGGCGAACTATGAACGCCACGGCTTCGGGACAGAAAATGTAAAAGTGGCGATCACAATAGGCCTATCATGGCCGCCGTGACACGAAAGCCACACCAAAGCAAAAAAAAAAAAAAAAAAGGCCGACCAGTGTCTCTCAACAAAACCTTAACCTCATTCACACAAACCCAATTAAAAGTAAACTGCTTCTTTTGAATAAACTACTCAAGCAAAGGAACAAACCTATCCGTAGATACAAGGAAAAATGTAGAGGAAATTCGACATTATCCCTCAAATTGTAGCGATGTTTTTGTAATGAGTTTTACCCGCAAGGAGAGAATTATCGATCGCTATTATTTGCAAGGGTAGATCGGAGATAGAACGGGGTCCTTTAGTCAGCATTATGCCGAGGCCGTTCAATAACCACCACCTGTTTGATATCTGGACCTCTGCCTCAATGGTTATTGTGGAGACTGACAAATAGACGATTTAGGCGCAGCTTTGTAGGTACACCTGTTATAATGTTGTGATGCTTTTGTTGTTTTTTGACATGTCCACTTTAACGTTGACCCTCGGGGTGACGTCACTTTCATTTTTCCTTTTACGTTTACAGAGATACGTAAAATGTATTTATTATCAACTACCTTCTGACTATGGCTTTGCTCACGTGATTCATATAAAACAGCCTATGTCAGTCAAGATGGAAAGATTTGGGGGAGGCCTTTGCCCAGCAGTGGGACGAATCAGGCTAAATAAGAAACATGTCAGTCAAAGCGTACCTTTCTATTATTGAAAAAAAAACATAAACGGAACCTTTTGGAGATACAAGTGTTACTTGTATCTCCAAAAGGTTCTCGTTATCATTAGATATTATATTATTAGGCACAGAATAACAACAAAACTAAGTACTGTACCGATCCTATCCATCCAAAGGTTGCCTGGAAGAGATCGCTTTTAGCGATAAGGCCGCCGATTGTGCCACTAGTTATAATTAGTATTAAGATCCTTTAGTTTTTTTTTTTGTATTGTTGGTGCAATAAAGTTATATTGTATTGTATTGTATTGTACTACACTTGTGAAGTCCAAACTCTTTCCTACTTTTTACGAAAGCGATAAATTAGTCAAAACACACGGGAAAATTAAAGCGATAAGAGAAAGCACATGGGAAAATGAAAGAGTCTAAAGGTATCATTCAAAGGATTCGTTTGATGTAGAAATGCCGCAGCAGCCGTCCTAGATAGACAATGCAACAGCGGAAGCATCCATTCAATTTGGTACTCGAAGAGTGGAGGACCAGCTCGTATTTAACGGGTGATCGTAAATAGGAGATTTTAATTTATTTGGACACATTGATACTATAATAAATAACAAACACAAATTAATCTGATTTTTTTATGGTTTTCATTGAAATCGATGATTTGCGTTCAGGTATTCGTGGGTAGACTTGACAACAAAATTTATGACATAATTTTATGAAGAATGGATAATTATTTTGAAAATATTTTTTGGGAAATTCCGTTTTCTCTATATTTTCTCTATAATCACGCAATAAATCTACTAAATGTAACATTTGATATTGGGTAATAAATCAATTAAGGCAGCCGCTAATGTCAGGTTTAATGACCAGAGATTGATGGCAGGGGGATCGATTCCCGGACTGGTATCGTTGTATGTTTATGCTATACATTTTTTTTTATCTATTCCTGAAAGTGGATATTGAATGATTTAACTTTTGATGTTTTTGGCAGGTATTGGAAAAACAAGGGTTAAACAGGATATGGAAATACAAGATCTAAACGTTTGTTTTATAGAGGTGGCCATGCAATGTCATGTGGCAATCTTTATTGTTGTTTCTTCTTTGTTAAGTGTATGTACATATAATAATAATAATAATAAATAATGCTGGACAATTCACACAGCATTATCTAGCCCCATGGTAAGCAGAGCTTGTGTTATGGGTACTATATAACTGATATACATAATACAATATATTACATAGATAGATATTTTTTATTATACATAAAAAACGACCAGAACACCCGGAACAAATATCTGCAGATCGTACACACAATTGTTCCGAGGCGGGAATCGAGCCCGCAACCTCCTGCGTCGCAGGCGGACCTTCATGGCAAAATTGCCATGTTTGTAATATAAAGAATTGATCTCATATGGGAGTGACATAGTCACTTTGTGACAAAACTCCATCAATAAATAAAGATTAAAAAAAATAAAAATAAAAGTTTGTTTTACATGAGTATACATTTTTTTTTTGGTACCTAAGCTATCATTTGGTTGTAATAATATCGATATTCTAGTCATCAAAACGAATCAAAGAAACCAATATGTTCTGTATCTAGTTATTTTCGTCTTGTGAGCCATTTCAAGGAAATGATACAGGTATTTTAATATAACAAAAGACCAAGAACACATTTAATTCCATGTTCTTTGTTTTATAATGAAAAAAAGGTTTCGCTTTGGTAACGGGAATGTACTCGTGTACTGGTTTGTAAACGCAAGCCTAATTAGGTTTTCAGAGGAAAAGTTGTGGGTTTTAATTGAAACTAGGTCCTACGTTTGTTTTGAGAGAAAAAAGGAAAAAGAAAATAAATTTATTTACAATAACAACCATATAAAAGACAGATATCAAGTAGTCGCTTAAAACTAACGAATCATTGATTGTAATTATGAATTTGGAAATGGCAGCATCAATGCTGCGTGTCCAGCACACGTTTTACTATGGACGGTAGCAGACGGCATACACACGACTACGAACATCATTTTCCGGGTCAAACACAATTTTTAATGAGACCACTTCGGGACCATACTCTAACTTTACCATAGTGGAATATTTTTCAAAATCCATCTCTATTTAACGAAGAAATCGGCGAACATACATAAAAAAACATACATAGAGCCTTTTTTCGATGTCGGTAAACATGTCAAAACGACATGTTTACCGACATGTCTAATCGTGTGAAACATTACACAGTTTGCTTGAATACGTAACGGAAAACAATAATTATTATTAACAGAAACTAATAACCAAATATCCATCTGTTCCTCATACATTCAATGTTATTAGTAGGATTATGTATACCTTATTATTTGTTCTTGTTATTCTTGATGGGTAGTCGACGGTAAGCCCCTTTTGCCTCAATACGTTTGATGTATTGCCGATGAATTGGAAAGGAAACATTACTATTTATGGAACACTGTCAGCCAAAACTACTTAACAGATTGATATTTTGAATAGATGTAGCTGATAGCCTGAAATACAACGTGTTTATTCAGCCATCTCTATACAAACGCGAAAATAATTCAACATGTTACCTATTTACATCTTTCACTAGGACCTTATCGGATTTTAGCGAAGAATATGGATTGTGTCCCCGGGTATCACATAGTCCATTGCTGTCCCTAATTGAAGTCTAGTGGACTAACAGGCATAAATTTTGTCCCGAGAAACGCGGGCTAAGCCGCGGGTTGAAACAAGTTGGTTAATACCTATGAGATTTTCACCTACATAGCTACAAAAGTCGTCGCGAGATAAGAACACAATCATAACCAAATAGCGTTGAAAGGAACCGGATAAGCTCCCCTGGTCCGGATACGAAGCAGGATATCGCGAACCTTCGCCGGAAGTTTCGCTCGCGTCTGACTCCAATTAGGCAGCGACTGATTGGACGCTGTAAGTGAATGAGGAATGCAATTTGAGTTCGATCTCGCCGTGGAAATATCGCGGGTTTTTTTTTATGTTCATTCTACGTTATTGTTATCTTTTCGGCTGATATTTTTTATGTTTCTGATGTTCCCGTAACAGGCGTGTTGTGGTACACATTGTTAAGTCATCCACAATGCCGCAAAACGAATACTAGATAAACTAATGATTAATGATCCATTGATGATAATTTAGAATAACATAGCGTTTGATGAGTAATTGTTTAGTTTTTATCAGTTATCAATTTTTATCAGCATCTTATTCTTAACAAGACCAAGAGAGACCAAGTGTCTTGATTTCTAAATGAAAAACTCCCAACATACCTCCATTCCTTTTTCAACTTGAGGGTCAAATATCTACTGCTAAGTTTATTTGACGGAACAAGCAAGATATGGCATTAATAACAATTATGGAATTAAGTAGATTAATTAGAATAAGACATAGCAATCATCGTTAGGGCCCTTTTCCTGTAATGCGGATTCCCGCGTTCAGGTCTGGTGGTCTACTATAAAAAACTAACGGACCTGACGAATGACGTCGAATCGCACAAAATGAAGTATGGCCACTCCGTTCTTTCGTTGACCTTGCTTTGAAAATGATTCTGAAATGTATTTTTTATAGATCCGTAACGAAAAGTGTCTGTTAGTTACGTGCCCGAAGCCACTTGGTGGTAAGGTTGTTCGAGAATTGCGATTAACAACGTCCGTTAACTACGTTCGTTTTTAAAGTAGTTTTCCTAGTCCGCATGCGGGCCACCCAAAACCAATAATTCAATCTATGTTTTTCCTTTCTCGCGGGCCACACGCATGCGGAACGCGGGTAAGGAGTGTGTATTAGCACACTCGGAAATAGCCCTTATTCTATGATAAGCAGACGAGAGAGCAGAGGCTAGTATAATGGCTATACCGATGCCTTTGTTTACCGAAGATTTATCGAAAACTCTGCAACAGCTTGGCCAGGACAGTTTGATGAGCTTATAAAGTTAGCTAGACTCAGCAAACAGCTGAACGAGGTTTGATGACCATGTTAGATGTATACTATATAGTTGAGCTTCCGCGCGACTTCGTTGTTTCAAATTGCTATTGTTGAGAAGAATATTGTCATAGAATATTCTATTACAGATCAATATTTAAATAGCGAGTTATAAGTAAAAATTGGTCGGCAATCATATTATACTAATATTATAAATGCGGAAGTTTAGATTGTTTGCCAACACTATTTGACGGCTAAAATTTAGCATAGATGTACCTAGTTATAAACCTAGAATCAAACAAAACCCATGTATCTTTTTCCCATTTTATTTTAGTTCCCATTATATTTATATTTATTTATAGTTTAGCAATTGCTTACAAGTACCTAACTCTTTGCATGAATTGTTAAAATAGACTTATCGACTGCAATTAGAATCAAATAACTAAATAAATAATGCTAGTCGTTTTCACACAGTTTTATCTGGCCCCAAAATACTGCCTAGTACTTAAGTACTAGCTTATGTTATGAGTGTTAAACTTTCATGAATGCATACGCAATACGAGTACTTGTACAAGTTGTAAGTGCAAGTGCAGTGGCAATTGTATACGTGATCCCGGAACATTATACAGACAGCCTACAGAATCTACAAACGTTTAGCCTGCGGACGGAATAGTACCCAATTAGTACTATCGCAATCAATCAGGACCTATAATATACCAACAGAATTAATTAACGTATATATTGCGGATGGAATAGAATCGGGACCCAGAAAACGAACTTGTATACGGTAACAAACAATAACAGATAACTGTCGGTCCTACGCCTGTCCTCTACCCGGTCGTGCCAATCTGTCATCCCATCGGATTATGAGAGTCAAGAAATAGAGTGTGCACCTGTGTCGCGCACACTTGTGCATTAATAATACTAATTTCATAATACGTCCTGCATGCACTAGCTGGACAAGGCATGTATAGTCTTCGAGATTCGGTTAGTAGAACCTAATCAAACAAACGTCCTCATCACTAGACAGCTGTGGCGCGGTAGCTCAAGGTCCGCCTGCGACCTGCGAGGTTGCGGGTTCGATTCCCGCCTCGAGACAATATTTGTACGATCTTTCCGGGTTTCTGGTCGTTTTCTATGTATAATAAAAATCTATCTATGTAATGTATTGTATTATGTATCTCATCTAGTTAGTACCCATAACACAAACTTTGGCTTAGCTTGGGGCTAGATGATGCTGTGTTGATTCATCATCATCATCATCAGCCTATAGCAGTCCACTGCTGGACATAGGCCTCCTCCAATGAGTGCCATAGCGCCCGTCTTCAGCTTGCCGCATCCAGCATCTACCTGCAGTCTTTCGCGGATCGCCATCCCACCAGGTCGGAGGGCGTCTTACACTACGTTTACCGAGTCGTGGTCTCCACTCAAGAACACGTTAGCCCCGCCCCAACGGCCGTCGGTTCTTCGCGAGATATGGCTGTGTTGATTGTCCAGCATTATTTATTTATCCTCATCGCTAACGTTTCACAATCTTTCACACAATTCTAAAACAAACATAAACTACTCTGCCACTTCCAAACTACAATTTCGCATTCCAAAACCATTTCCACATTTAAAACTCCACCTGGTATCGACCGACTAAGTCCCAGACAGAAATAGGAGGGTCATTGACACCGCAGTCTGTATTCATAAGTACTGACCAGGGCCTCAACACTAAAAAAAACTATTGTAAGTTAAAAAAAAACAAAAAAATTCTTATATGAGGAACTAGTTAAGACCTCACCAAACCTATGGTGTAACAAGTAGGATTTCGTTGAAATTTCATAGTTTGAACTTTAGCGAGCGCATATTTTTTTCTAATGCAATTTTCAGGTTATTATTTAGGATGTGGCTTGGCATGATTAAAGTCAAAATAATCGTTCGTTCCTAGAGTGCTTCCAACCTTTAGTGTCATGCACTTGACACGAAAACAAAATCTTGACACAAAATCGATCATAAAGTAGTGTGTTGCTTAACCCGTCAATATTTTTTTTAATTCAGTAAATTTTTGCAATTTGTTGAACACTTAAATATTATGTTTATGTAAGTTACGTAAATTATTTCTTCAGGTTGAAGTTTGAATATTTGCGTTCAGATCTTTGACATCTTAACTATAGAAAAGATTTGTCTGGGTTGTTTGAAAGACTTGTCAAGAGCAGGAATCTTATGAGCGGTAGTGCCTATGCCAAGACGATCAAAAAATGGTTTTATCTACGTTCCTTTGAAACGCTCCGTCGTATGTTTGAATATTTACTAACTTTGGTAAATTTTTAATCTTCTTCTTCTTTGTCGTTGTCTTCATTGCTGAAGGTTGTGCCCGTCCTGGAAGGCTTTCACGGTGACGCTGATGAACCGCTTCCACACCACTCTGTCTTCGGCCTGTCTCAGGGCTGCAGGCAAAGTGAGTCCCGTTATAGCCTTAATTTGATCAGACCAGCGGGTTGGTGACCGTCCTCTTGGTCTTTTTCTCTCTATCTTGCCCATTACCACTAGTTTTTCGAGGTTGTCTGGTTGCCTTCTGGCTATATTATTTATTTTTATAATAAATTTTTAATATACATATATAATTTTTTTTAAGTTACAATTCGGGAAGATTCTTGCTTGTTTCTTTATTCAATGCTATGTTTTATTTGTATTTAATGCGACAAAGTAAAATATGTTTTTACTATTTTTAGTTTAGTATTTTTGTCGACGAGATCTTCAGTTGGCAGAATTATGAAGCAATCCAAATTTTCTTTGCTTTGCAACATATTTTACTTTTTATCAAGGAAAGGGTGAGCGATATGTAGATATCGCATGAAAAAATATACAACACACAATAAAAAACGGTTATGAATGAACATAGCCACATCTAAAATACGTATTCATATTCCACGATAAGGCAAATGAAACTTTGAGGAAAACTGGTTGTCACACCACTACGGGGAGAGAGCTCTGAAGGGACCTAAGGGGGTTGGGGAGGGGGGCTGATTTAATAAATATTCAAATAAAGGTCCGTCCTGACCGTCGGAACCTGCTTAGTCAAAAGTAACCTTAATTGATTAAATGTAAGGTCGTATTTGCTTCGTAGCGAGTTTTTGGGGTATTGGCTTGCGATTGACGCACTGGTTGATGTTTGAATTCGGTCCGAACATTGTTTGGAAATTACGTGAATTTAAAACATAAGCAAACAAAGCATTAACTTGTTTGTTTTATTCACGAAATGTTAAAACATTTATTATTTACTTCGTTTGTGAGAACGTGAACAAATAACATTCACTTTACTTTTACTCCATCAATTATACTAATTAACGGAATTGTTCCATATATTATATCATCTATCTATATCAATATATATACATAATAATATCTTTCACAAGTTTGAACATTACTTGGTCACCGTAACTTAATATTTCTATCTCACAAGCAACAAAAAGCCACATACTTTTCCTCTTATCTAACCAGCACTATTTTTACACCCTTTAGCGTTACTTAAGGGGGGGCGAGTACCCAACGGGATGCTTTACGACCACAATAAGCCCCCGGAAACGCTGGCTAAACAATATACCGCCTGATAAGAAGGCTTTTTCAAGCCTCATATTTGACACTAGACCGTGGTTCCCACAATAACCCAAATTTTATAGAGCGTGATAAATTTCACGCTTGCCAAGTATGCAAAATTTTGCTTGGAACTTTGTATGATATATTCCGGACAAGGGTTGTTGATGAAGCATATTAATTGGTACCAGATTGGCCCCGACTGCATATATATGATTTTGGTGTTTTAGGAAGGATGCAACAGACTAAATTCAATTCTAAACTAGTAAATAAAACTCTCGACCCGCTAATTGGGACATCGTATGATATGATGATATTTAATACTCTTTTGTAGTTGGTAGTTTATTATCGATTCAAATAAAAAGTATGACTTTATCTGATTATTCCCCATCAAAATTGATAATGGCTTTTGCTATACCTCTGAATAAAAGTAACAAAAGTTTTTTTCACATAAACAATACTTTCAATGAATACTCTAAAACGTGCTACGAACAATGTGCTACGCTCGTAGCACATTCTGGATATTCGTAGCACTTTCGTAGACCCTCTACGACAGCGAGTGCATTGCATGCATTGTTAGATTATTTTTTACATAAACGGTATGGCGATTATGTAACTCGCGACCGGTTTGCGACAGGCGTAAATTAAGCAATCAGTGCTCTCAAACGCCAATTTAGACCAATTTTGACGTTGTAGCTGGTGTCTTACTTACGTAATTTACTTTTAAAATATTCCAAGTACAAAAGTACAACGACCGCGTTCGACATCGCATCGCAGTACCATCAGTTTTATTCAGAACATTCAAAACTTTTATGAATAACTAAAAATTGTCACAGAAAGTTCGTCTGCAAGTTGTTATTTGTACCTGCAAATGCAAGTCGGAACATTTCAGAAGGTAAACTGAAACTTTGCAACTAGATTCGTTTCACGGGATCCCGAGTACCGTCTCATGCAGAAGGCACTTGTGAGTGTAACGAGGGGTACAAACTGTATGTAACTACGTGTGTTTTTATACCGTGGGAGGAAAAGCCTAGTTTTAAAAAATAATGATGTAATAATGTGTTAAAATCAAAGAGATTATTGAGATTAAGCAAGTAAACGTGTAAGTTTGTAAAAATATGTAACATAGATTTATAGAACCGCTAAAAATACATTTCGTTATACATAAAAGTTAAGTTTTCAACCAGTGCGTCCTACCCGTTATGACCTACGGAGCTGAGACGTGGACACTCACGATAGGGCTGGTCCACCAGTTCAAAGTCGCTCAGCGAGCTATGGAAAGAGCTATGCTCGGAGTTTCTCTGAAGGATAGGATTTGCAACGAATACATCCGACAGAGAACCAAAGTTGTCGACATAGCTCTGAGAATTAGCAAGCTGAAGTGGCAGTGGGCCGGCCATATCTCGCAAAGAACCGACGGCCGCTGGGGCAAACGTGTTCTTGAGTGGAGACCGCGACTCGGTTAACGTAGTGTATGATGCCCTCCGACCAGGTGGGATGACGACCCGCGAAAGACTGCCGGTAGATGCTGGATGCGTCAAGCTCAAGACAGGGCGCTCATTAGGGGAGGCCTATGTCCAGCAGCGGACTAATATAGGCTGACGATGATACATAAAAGCAAAGATAAATATTTGTTTTATTTCGATCAGAACTCATTTCTTATAGATTAAATAAACTTGTTCTAGCACTTCACAAGAATCATCCTCAAAACAACTGCTCCCGCAAAGCGTGCCTACATTCACTGGCCTCGCATACCTCGGCTTTGTAAAACCAGCATAGCTTGATTCTCTGATAAAAATAGTAAAAGGCAATAAGCGTTCAATACCTAAGCACAAACAAGGGTGCTTGAGTCCGGCATATCGAATTCGAATCACGCTTTGATTGGCTTGCCATCGGATCTGGGTTTTTAAGTTATTAATATGGGTGAAATTGCTTTACTCGTGTGCTTTGAGTTTCGGAGGGAGAATTGAATTCTAATGATTTATGGTATTTACGGCAGTCTTTATTTAGTTACGTTTTAATATCATTTAAAGATAATCTCACGAATCTGCGAATACAAAAAAGTAAAACGTGCCTTTTAGATTATTACTATAATTGAATTATAAACCAAAACTTGTACAAAATAAACGCAAACTTGGAGACTAAAAGGTAAGTTTGATGTCAAATAATTCTCAATTAAAAAAGCGAATAACCTTGTCAAATTTTTGACCAAGCTCTCGAATTTATGCCGTTTGTGCGTACAATATACGAGCATATTCAGTGACATTGACGGATCATATGAACGGGTCGTGGCTTGATATGAGGCCAGAGTTTCCTAACCAGGTGTTGGGGTTGCGATGTTGCCCCAAATTAACTTTACCTTTTTTGATTTTTTGTGATATAAAATCACGAAAAATCAAAAAAGGTAACAATTAGATCAGTTAAATTTATTCTTAATAATTTAGAGCTTTTCGGATAGTGAAAAAAATTTTCTCAGTAAACAAAAAATGGACAAATATGAACTTTGCTTATGTATCTCGAACAGACACACTCAGGTCACTGATCCATAAAAGGAGTTTAGTTGAAAATTATGCTAACATCTGACAGTACATTCAGCACAACTATAATTTACTGCTTTCTACAATCACTTTATTAATAATATTTTTGATTTGTAGTTAAACGAGATAAATCCCCTTTCGAATTGTCAAAAAATAATCAATTTAAATCTATACTAATATTATAAAGAGGAAAGGTTTAATATTTTGTTTGTTAGTTTGTAATGAATAGGCTCCGAAACTACTGGAGAGATTTGAAAAATTATTTCACTGTTGGGAAGCTACACTATCCCCGGTGAATATAGGCAATATTATATTTTCAAAAAAGTCAGGGATCCTTACTAAAACCATGCGAAGCCGGGAAAGTCCGCTAGTATATAATAAACTTCTTTATGATTATTTTTTATACGAAGGCTAAAAATCAACTTAATCTGATAACAATGCAAATATATTATAAAAGCAAAGTTGATAAACTTATCCATTTTAAGTCGTTTTAAATTGCAATAGGACGTTGATAAAACTCCGGTGACTATCCATTATTTACCCTTGTTTGACCAATAAGCAGCGATAAATTGTATCACTCAATAAGAAAGAGAATTACTTATTGATATATCTATGAACTTATTCTTATGAATAAAGTTGTATGACTTAGGTTCTAAGTACTTACAATGTAGCGCAAGGGGGGCACATAGCCGAGAGCGAGTGCCCGCCCGCCGCTCGGCCGCGCGGCGCTACCGCATCGCGGCACCCGACATGTCGCACGACAAACTCCGCGCGACACAACGAACGCACTGACCGACTGCGCGCGCGCCGACCGTACAGTCCACGTAACGCCACGCTGAACAGTCCGACTGTTGACAATATATAAATAATATTTTACATGCATTTTAGATTTTCTAAACGGAGTATTGACGTCATTAGTCAATAGTAGAGACAACAAATTTGATTGGCGAAAGACCATATTATAATGGTGTTATAGAGAGGACGGGTTCAGTATAAGAATTCAAATTCTAAAGCTGCGATGCAAGCAGACGATATAGGGAACCTTCTCAGAGTTTACCTGTATGAGGCTAGCACAGGAACGTAGAGATTGCAGCCCTTAATCCAGCAGTGGGGTGGGAATGGGACGATGAATTCTAAATGTCAAAATTTTAGAAATAAAAGTTTTTAACATTATTGAATCTTGCACGCGGTTGTGAGAGAGAAAGTGAGAGAAGGAAAAAAATGGTGGTAGCTTTCAATAGAGACAGCGATGGCTACTTGATGATACGGGTAAAAGTTTAACAAGATTCAAAGGCAAAACTTCCTTGTACCGACTCTGTAAGCGGTCTGATAATGATAACCAAGTATTCAACGTTGAAATTCAATTGTTTACACAAAACGCAGAATGTTCAATCGTTGCATGCAAAGTAATTGACCATGTTTTTCAAAATTCAGCACATTTCATTTAGAATTCTAATACAAGTTTCCTAGCAAACACACAGTGGGTAGCATTTCTAAAATTGTTTGCTGCAAAGTGCACATCTTTACGGCTTTGTTTTTCTCTGATCCTATTCCATGTCGGTGGATTTTTGTCTGGTTATTATTTTTGTCTAGTGCTGACTAATTCGTGGGTCAAGAAATACATATAAATAACTAGCTGCGCCCCGCGGTTTCACCCGCATGGTGATAAATATTTTGGTTAATATACTATTATATATATCTTTATGAATTGTAGCCTATGTGTTATTCTGATATGTAAGCTATATTATTGTAAAGTTTTATTAAAATCCATTCGGTAGTTTTTAAGTGAAAGAGTAACAAATATCCATCCATCTATACCTACAAATTTTGACGTTTATAATATTAGTAGGATTTGTTCAAGCTCAGATTTAAAAATGCCCACATGTGGTAGGTATTTACCTACATACCTACATAAATATATTATAATCATTATTGATGGGGTAATCGGAATTCTGGATTCTATTTCGGTCAACGAATTAGTATTGCCATGGGCAACTCTACTGCCATGCGTGCCGTAGGATATTCAAGACCAAGTTCGGTCTAGCGAGCCATATTAGAGCTCATGATAGAAAAAATCCGTGATTACCTAGGGTCGCCGTCATCGAAATCGATGAGGAGGCCTATATATAGTATTGCCATTCAACGTGGCAATGCTGTTAGCATTCACACTTCTTCTGGTGACGGTTTAGAGTTTTAGGAATTAATAAGTGTTAGTCCTAGTGGTAAATTGTCTTTTTAATTATTATTATAGTTTTATTGGAAGAGGTAGCTATAATGTTTTTAAATATTTTTTTCCGGATAAGTTAAATAAATACCTTAGACAAATCCTTCATAGTAATCCACTTAAACCTATAACAAAGACCCCTTATGAGACGAATAAAAAATCATGGCTAAGATTCACATTTTCAAACAAATATTTTGATAGAAGATCTTTATCTTCAAAATGCCATGACAGCCCTCAATCAGAGAAAGCTAAAGTTAATTTGAAGATAACTATGTAAGTATGCTGCAAAGTGAATCATCTCAAATCTACTCCGATGGATTACCAAAATGTTTAACTAACAAGATCTTAGTTCAGCTCTCAACTTCGAATGACCAATTTTGACATGAACAATATCATAGATTTTGGCAAATTATAGTATTTTGAGCTATGTCTTAATGCGATTTAGTATACAAGAGTAACTGTTGTTAAGGTGGATACATCCATTTAATAATGTTTGTGTTTATCTTGAAAATAAATGATTACAAGGCAAACTGGACAGGGTAATTTCTTAAGGTGAACCACAAATTGGAACAAAAATTAGTCATGGTTAATATTTCGATAAGCCAATTATCATCATCATCATCATCATCATGAGCCTATAGCAGTCCACTGCTGGACATAGGTCTCCCCCAATGAGCGCCATAATATAGCGTTTTATAATTGTAATTTAAGCTTCGTTTGCCAATACGCTGTTAGCAAATTTGAACATGTTTTGGGTTACTTCTTGTAACGCTAATTTTGAAGCAGCGGTTAAACCTAAAGAAGAAAAAATTTTTTTTTTTTACTAATGACAAATGGTGTAAGCTGTATGAATCCGACTCTACAGTATTCTGGTTTACATTACTCTAATCTGTGTTCAAATCTGTGGTACAGGTTGTATCTGACAACAGTATTGTGGTTTACGGTAGTTTTGTATATAACAATGTTTTTCAGTCAGAAATACTACGCCAATGCCACAAGCCAGCGAAACTCAAATTGTTCCATGAATGCGTGACCAATTTGCTCCCACGCTGGCTTTAGCTACCAAGAAATAATCAAAAGTTGTGTCTAAGCTACGATATAAGCTAAATTACTTACTGAATAGTGTTTTTTGATGTGTTTCATATGTTTAAATGTCTGATTTTCACTAGTTTTCAGTCATGAAAAGTTTGCGACATGATTTTCAGACCAGACCGCGCGCACGTACACAAACCCCAAGTTACCACGTCAGCCGACGAGGGATGACGATTTTAATTATTCTCTCATTTAGAAACACACTTTAATAATGCATGGAAAACTTTCTGTGTAGGTTGTCGCATTGCAGAGCGTAGACGTGCGAGCGAGTCTGGGCCCGGCGGAGTCCGCGTGGGTCCCAAGGATCTCGTGGGGCAGAGTACTCACATTAGCATACCAGCGTCGGGTCCCGGTTACCAAGTATCGTTAACGTAAACAATTGTGCACACAATGGTCGAGCGTCATGGCGCGCGGGTGGTACACATGCCGGCTAGGGCTACGGCTGGGTGCCGGTGGATCGAAGCAGCTCGGGCGGAGGCCCGGCCGCGCTGGCTGGCCCGGGGGCTCGCGCAACCTGCCACCGCCACCACACCGTATGCGGCGTTTGCAAGCTAAATGAGCGGATTAGGTGCGCGGGGCGGAAGTGTCTGTAGCGACACGCGCGTCGGTGCCACTGCAGGCCGCCACTGAGGCGGGGCGGCCCGGGAGAGCCTCCCCGCGCGCCCCGCACACCCCCTACCACCCCCGCGCCCCGCACGCCGCCATGTGCCCCCAGCGCGCTCGCCCTCTCGCCTCGCAAAGGGTTGTCGGCAAAGGGAAATTGCTACTATCGTCTTTTTGTCGTGACGACAATTGGCCGCGCTTAAAGCGTCGCTTTTGCTTTGACCGGCGGCTTCTTGTGAGCTCTATTTTTATTCGATATTTTTTAGATGTGTATTTGCATTGTTTTCGGGGATGTATCGGGGTCGGAGGGTTATGTAACGCCGCACGGATGCCATGGCTCCTTCTGTAGACGCAACGCGCCTGTGGGGATACCCGTAACGCTGCCCTTAAATTGTAGTAAGTGTGCGAGCGAGCGGAGGTTGCCGAGGGCGGCCGACACCAGCCGAGTGCGAGCGAGCGAGAGACCGGGCCCGACAGAGCGCGATGGCGCCGCCCAGTCGATAAGGCCGTCTCCACTCACCGAACAAAGACACTAACCTATAATAATTACATTTAATTAAGGATTACTTGACTATTTTGTATAATCAGCATATCGCGCGGCAGGGTTGACTTACCAGCTTCTCTCACAATTTTGCATTTCGACAATTTTAGTGTATATTTTCAAGATCTCTGTAAATAGAATTATTTTGTAGCGGCCACCTTGCCCAGACCCTATTGACGCTACGTTGACCTGGCGTAAAACAAGCTTAGCGTAAACATTTCAGAGACATTCAGCTTGAACGACTTTGAAATATCAGAATTTATGCTAAACTTCTGAAAGCGACAGTAACAATAGATGCAAAGGCCACATTTTGGCCACTCAAAAAAAATTATACACTACTACTAGAACTATGCGCAATTTTCAGTTAAGCCAACGACTGTTACTAATCGGCCGTTTATTTCTTGACGAGGCTCCGCCTAAACGTCTTTGTACTAAAACTAACACAAACTTAGGATTGCTTAAATACCTCAGCACCTTACACACAGCCTACTTACGTCACTTTAATATCTGCGTCATTTGGCGCTAATTTGCGCCAATTTTAATTACAGTTTAATTAAACTGATGTTATTACGTTTTATGAAACTGAAACGTATTAATTCAGAGTAGGTACTGTTTCCTCAGCGATCTACTACCAAAGATAAACATATTTCAGTAAGAACTTTCCGATTTCATGTGTTTTTATTTATGATCTCTTTTAAATGTGTTCAAGTTTTGAAACACATGTAATCAGAAAGTTCTTACTAAAATATTTTTAATATTTTACTTACGTTTATTGATCACGGAAACTAAAAAAAAAATTATAAAAAACATTCTTAACAAAATTAAGGCAGGCTTATTCAATAACAGAATAAAGCATTCTGCTATGCCGTTTACTCTTGAATAGCTTTGATTGGTCAGAAATTTAATATTCTTGTCAATTTCAGTTTAATTGAGAATCAAATTTACACTTCGTTGGACCACTTGAGACAAATCGTTGTTCCTTAGCAGAAATACGTAAATTGGTTTTATAGGGCTGCTACGTAAATTACCCGCTAACTTTTTAATCTCTATTATGACATGACAATATACTTAGGACAACTTTAAAAGTTGTCATAAGAAGTAAAGAAAATACGTCTCGTACGATAGTCATTTTATTGGTAAAATCATATTTACAAGTCGAATAATAAAATTCAATGTACATATTTTATCAATATATTATCAATTGAATAAATGTTTAAGTATTAATAAATAAATAAATAATGCTGGACAATTCACACAGCATCATCTAGCCCCAAGCTAAGCAGAGCTTGTGTTATGTGTACTAGATGACTGATATACATAATACAATACATTACATAGATAGATATTTTTTATTTTACATAGAAAACGACCAGAACACCCGGAACAAATATTTGCAGATCGTACACACAATTGTTCCGAGGCGTGAATCGAACCCGCAACCTCCTGCGTCTCAGGCGGACCTTCGCCCACCGCGCTACATCGGTCGTCAAAAGTAATTAAAATAATAACAATTTTTTACAGTGATACCGGTATATTCTTGTTCATTTCCGGGATACAGTGGGAGCAGATGCAGAAGCGAGTTTTTCACAGATTTTAGTGGATCATATTTCGTCGCACGCTATACTTCCTTACAAAACTGTCGCGTATCCGCCTCCGCCCTTGGTATCCTCTGGAAACGTACCCTTACTTCAAACCAAAACGCATCTATTTTGGTAGACAGCCCTAAATCCAAGAGTTTCAGTAAATCTCTTGTTGCAATTCTTGTTTGAATTACTCGGTTAATTTATTTCAAAACTTCCCCTCCTTGTGCATTTACAACATTTTTGCAATTATAGATAGATAGATAAAACTTTATTACACCACACAAAACAGAAAATAATACAGAGATAAAAACTTAGAATAAAGGTATAAAGGGCGGCCTTATCGCTGAGAGTGATCTCTTCCAGGCAACCTTGGGATGGACTAGACATGAACGAACAATATAGACGCTATTACACTTTAATAAATAATTGATAACAAATACACTAAATACCTACATTACAAATATTATAATAAACTTACATAGACATAAGATAAGGCAAGATTAGTAGCAAGCTGTACCTACTTGTGAATCAATAAATGTATTTTCTTTCTTTCTTTCTTTCTTTAAGGCTATCAATATTTTATATGGATAAATAATGCTGATGCAGCAGTTTATTATGTCTATTATTACAAAAGTATAGATTTGTATTTCTTATAAGTAAGAAAATAAAGAAGTTAAAACAGATGTAAAATCTACTACAGATACTGTCGTGCTACCATGAGAATACGAAGATAGTTTGACATGCTTTTGGTTATTTTGGCACAACTAAATACACATAAAAAATGGCCTCAAAACTTCTATGGACCTGTTTTGACAACCCAATTAATGGTATTACGTTAAAAAAATATCACACGAATTGTGCGAGCACAAACTCACCGGAGTGGGCTAGTATGAGTTTTCACCAAAACGGAATAGTATTCATTTAATGTCGCTGACTTGTCATAGTTGTTGTGCTAAAATGCAACAAATTACTAAAACTCATTCTGAATTCAATCAAGTTTTTTGATAAATCAGTCATGTTTTATTATATGAAAAGTAGTTTCTCCCATTATCCGACAGAGACGCTGGATGTCACTAAATGTAAGAAAGGAAACGAAAACTTACTTTAACCACTATTATTTTCGTAAACTAAGCAAAACTCACCATAATGCATGCATAAGGCCTCAGATCAGCGTACATAGCTACTGTATTCTAGCTACGATATCCTCTGATATTAGCAAGTAACGCTGTACATTTTGAACAATGAAACTTAAAATTAACAGTGACACTAAAGCTACTCGTATTTTGCTGAGCAGATGCATATCGGGCCAATTTAAAATAATTCAATTGGCTAGGGCCACATCACTACCCGTGACTGTCAATAGCTTCCGAAGCCTCGGTACAAGGAAATGGGCTAAAGCTCTATCACTTACAGAATCCAATCTAGTGCTGTGTCAGCTCTCACTGTAAGGACCATGCGTCGTGGTTATTAGAGACATAATGTAAATGATCCTCTTTTGCAACTTACATGTAAAGTTTCAAAGCTATTACTGAATTTTAACGTCTCCTATAAAATGTCTAAGCCATGGTCGACTCGTCATCAACCTTTAATAGTCCATAGCTGGACATAGGCCAACTATGGCCATACAGACATAGGAGCTACCTTTCGAATCAGCGAAAGTTCTCTTCTCAAAGAAAGTTGCATTTTTTTCCACTAATTGATAACTATAATCCCAAAAAAAAATATAGCAGGCGCTTTTTCCAAAAGCGAAAAAGCGGGCTGAAAGTAAAAATAATACAAAATATAACAATTTATTGCACTAAAAAAATGTATGTATTTACTTTTTAATTTGTCGAATGCTTTTAGAATTATCTGCTATGAAGTAAGTATCAAATACTAAACACATCCTATGAATTCTACTCCCTCGTAGCACTGGTCTACGCCGTAGGCCCGTAGCACTTGTCTACGCTTTTCGTAGCACATCTACGAAAAGTTCACCACGAATGATTTCGATTGATTGATTTGTTGATATTCCCATCACTTTTCATGAAAATTATCATTATACATTTCTCGATTTAATACTTAGGAAACGAGAACTATACAGAACCAAATCATGGTCACCATACAGAAATCCGTTCGTTAATGTTTGACATTGTTTATACGTTGATGAGCCCTGACTACCACACATGGCTTTATTGAACTCTATTATACGACCAGCACAACTATATAAACTTGTTACAGTTTGTATTATAACAAAGATGATTATATCAACCCGTAGGTCCTTACGTTGTCAGTTTACGACACAGCTTCTAAGTCAGTTAAGTTAATAAAACTTTGAAAATAATAAGATAATCAATAACTTTTTATTTTGTATTATATGTATTTATTTATTTATTAAGTACATGTAGCTCTATTTCTACAGAGTAAACCTAGTTTAGAAGTAGTAAATGTTTGCCAGTTACGAAACCAATTAACATTTAGTATGGGATTTTTTTTTAATTTTTTTTTCGACAATTTTCCAATATTTTCAGCCGTTCTCGAGTTATAAGTGTTTGAAAAAACCCAAATTTGTTTTATATATACAGATTATTGACTAAAGAGATTATAAAATAATAAGAAGACTTGTAAGCCAAAAATCCTCATCAGAAACTCCCATGGATCTGTTTCGTTTTGTACATTTTGTTTGAAATGCAATCAAAAACGACAGCTATATCTGATACCATTCCATTGCTATTCCAATAGGGGCACATCTGCGGTAACACTAACAAATCCATCACTGTGCAAGCTTCATGAATAAGTAAACAATTCTAACACAAATAGTTTTTATTGGACGATGCTGAACGACTCAAATGCAATTTATTAGAATGAATACTGTATGATTGGACACCTGAGGGGACAATTTAGAGTTTTATTCATTTAGAAATACAAGAATTCTTAAACTCTAAAACTTGAATTTCTAATATCAATACTGTTTCTGATTATAATCAAAACGATTATCACTATCGATCATATTTAAATTACTAACTAGAGCAGTGGGCCTGTTTTAATTCTCTAATACGCAATTGTGGGTTTTGTTTCGGCCAATTGGTACTCTAATACAGGGAATTAGAGTACCGATATGCACCAAAAAAACGAAAGAAACACTAAATTGCGTATTCCTCGCTGTAATATTTTGCTAGCGTAATTTTTTGTATATCTTATTGCTACAGATAAACTAAAACAACATTACTAATACAGCAAAATACTTTGACATTTTATCTTATTTATTATTCCTTTTAACTAATTGATTATCTGTTTTATTGTGACAAATTATTATAAATGAATTTATTTTAATTTTTGAGAAGGCATGGCCGGTTTCCTTTGTCAAATGTGTTAATAATAAAAATGTAATTTATCTTTTAAAATTTACAGTATTTAACGACATCAAGTGTAACATGTGTACCTACGGTGGAAATAAATAAACCGATAAACTGCATACTTACATTATTAATTATTATATGATGAAACAATTAATTACTGACCATTCTTCATTCGACGACCGATGTGGCGCGGTGGGCGAAGGTCCGCCTGCGACGCATGAGGTTGCGGGTTCGATTCCCGCCTCGGAACAAATGTGTGTACGATCTGCAGATATTTGTTTCGGGTGTTCTGGTCGTTTTCTATGTATAATAAAAAATATCTATCTATGTAATGTATTGTATTATGTACATCAGTTATCTAGTACCCATAACACAAGCTCTGCTTACCATGGGGCTAGATAATGCTGTGTGAATTGTCCAGCATTATTTTTTTTTATTCTGGTTTCCAAATTCAATTTAAAATCAATTTGATTTATTATATTTCCATGAAACTTACTATCCCCTTCAGCCCTATCCAGATGCGGTCAAATTATGCTAATGACAATGTTGGTATGATACCATGATTTAAATCACATTGCGTAGGAAGTACTCTATTTCTGGACTGTTCGATATAAAACCAGATTCCTAAACCAGTCTTCCAGTTCCGAAAACGAACTGAGAATTTACTTCAGCTAAGCTGGTCCATTCTTTTCCTAACTCTACTTTGAAAGTTTTTTGATCTACCAATGTTCTGTTCTACCCATTCACAGCTAACTTCAGACGACAACGCTGACAGATGATAGCAACCCTCAAGGGTCCAAAGGGATAGATAAGATTAAAAAGGGCTTTAGGACGAGATATTTTGTTTCAATTTCATACACCGTTTCGAGATATCTTTGATATTGAAGCCTTTGTTGTTGAAAGATTTTGAAAAATCTTTTAGAGAAATAATAATTCACAGATTAGTCCAGTGGAATATGTAATTACATTATTCCATTAGACTTTCGTGGTATTGTTTTTTTTTTTCTTTTATTTATTTTTCACAATAAAGCTAACTTAAACGGTTATCCCGTTTGACCGTAAGCTCCTTAGTGTCTATTAATTAAAACATTTTAATAAAAATCAATATCTACTCGTATCTACCTAATTAAAAAGCAGGCCACACCCTGCAAGTAAAAGCGGGGTACAATGATCGACTGTCCGGCGCGCGAACAAATTACAATACCTACGCTCTGTTACCAGCGAATGGAGTGGAGACCGCGACTCGGTAAACGTAGTGTAGGACGCCCTCCGACCAGGTGGGATGACCTGCGAAAGATTGCAGGTAGATGCTGGATGCGGCAAGCTGAAGACAGGGCGCTATGGCGTTCATTGGGGGAGGCCTATGTCCAGCAGTGGACTGCTATAGGCTGATGATGATGATTAGACTTTCAATAAATGTCGTGTTAGTAAAAATCAATTCACCAAAATAATAAAAAAAGCAAAAATTACCAAACAGGAATCTCGAAATAACATCGAATAAAGATAAAATTGGAAATAAATAAATCGACACATCAAATACGTTTGCAGACCTAAAACAAATACAGACTTTCATTACTTAAAAGCGCAGATTTGAAAAGCAGTGTCTACAAAATAATCCGCAACATTAAAAGGCATTAGGAAATACAGTGGTAATGGAAAAATTAGGTTACCGCTTGCAAGCGAGCAAATTGATTCCGCAAATCAAATAACTCTGGATACTGAGGCTGGCTCCCAGGTGGCAAGCTGATGCCAATGTCACTCTGTACAGTGATGTGGGAAAACTAACCTTATACTGAAGGAGATAGAATAATAAATGTAGTTTATGCGTAATGGAGTTTAGAGTAATGAAGAATGGATGCAGTGATAGCTGTCTATAGGTATCTTAGAGTAGAGTTCTCTGTTGGTTACTAGTTGTGAATAATTAAGGAGTTGATTTGCAGAGATACTCTGTTGCTGGCAGAGAGTAATAGAATTTGGAATAATGAAGGGGTTAAGAGTGATAGCTGTCCCTATTGTTAAATAGTTGTACTTTAACTAGTCTGTTATACAGTCATCCTTAAAAATATAGTGTTCTTTGGAAACCTACCTAGTTTTATAAACCTTAGATTTATGAAATTAAAGTATCAAAACTACTAAAGTCGGTCAAATAAAATATTTTTTTATAATTATTAGGTCGGCCGGGTGATTATGTAACTCGCGACCGGTTTGCGACAGGCGTAAATTAAGCAATCAGTGCTGTCAAACGTCAATTTTGTATTAGTTTGACACCAGCTACAACGTCAAAATTGGTCAAAATTGGCGTTTGACAGCACTGATTGCTTAATTTACGCCTGTCGCAAACCGGTCGCGAGTTACATAATCACCATACTGGTAACTAAAACATAGGCTACTTTTCCATAAATTATTTTCCATCAGAGCCACGAATGTCAGGTACGTCAACGACAGCTCGCAACCTAACCTATAAAAAGTCGAAAGCCAATTCTGAACATACAATACCTACATTAATAACTAACCATAAAATGCTTCCATATAGAACCAAAGTTAAACGTGAAGTTCGCGTGTGAAGCCACGGGCAGAAACTAGTAAGTTTCTCCTTCCTAAGATGCTTTGATGAGTCTGATGAGAAGAAAGTGACAACAGTAAATATTGCTGGAAATTTTCTCCCGCTCCCATGAGACTTAGTTCAGACGACTGACAGGGATCTTTGAACTTCTCAAAGAAAAAGCCTATTCATGTACGTATTTTCCTGTTTATCAGTGAAGACATGACACTTTCATAGATAGATAGATAGAAAAAAAATTTACTTAATATAAATTACAATTGGCGGTCTTATCGCACAAGAGCGATCTCTACCAGATAACCATGGATGGATAGGATCGTATAGGTTTTATAAACTGAACCCTATTATTTCAAACACTTTCACAATCCTATTAGGATATAAAAAGAATTTTAATAATTCAACTTGTCTATAAAAGGTAATATAGATTAAAAGCTCAAAATCAACTACATACTACAATATTTAGGTTTTAACGTAATTATGAACAACAGAAAACCATTACAGAAGATAAAATAAGGTCTGTTATTTAAATATGATAAATTAATATTTATTAATTTTAAACCGTAATCTGATAATTAAGGACTAAACAACAAATATCGAGAAGCTCATCAAAGGTTTTCCTCATCTCACCTCTTAACAAAGTAATGCGAATGTTGAAAAATAAGTCATTTTGTATGTTGTGGATAAAAAATACGATATAATTTAATCTGCATGTTTATTCTTTTCACCTTTAAACACGTAGCCACCTATCCAGCAATATATTTTAAAAAGGAAGGTAAGAAAGAATAATATTATTCCTTATCTTCAAAAACCGATACCTTGAAGCGGCCATTTGTATTCACACATTTGGTACACGAGTCGACAAAAATGCTTTTTTCGGTGCTCGTGTCTGCAGATCAGTTTCAGTGGATTAGAATTCCCTTCTATTCCTCACTGTACCGTAGCCACTAGGTAATCTCACTTCTTTTTACGTGTAGAGGAATGTCGACTTTATTCAGAAAGTGTTGGCTTCAAAATAGTCTTATGAATTTTATTTAAATAGATTCACAATCGTGAAGGAGGGAATAACTTAACATTTAACTTAGTCGTTCCTATTTCTATTAATTGTAGATTAGGATAAATAAGAAATTTAGGCGTTACTTTGCGGAACTCCGTTGCAAAATATAAGAAAATATTTAGTAACAATTCCGCGCAAGTGATGTATAAGAAAAAATATGATATCGCAATGAAGAAAAAATAATTTTGGGTACCGTTGAAGTGAGACAAACTAAATTTGTTTTTATTTATTCTGTGATAGAGACTATTTTGCAGTGTGGATGACATCAAAAACTGGGATGCAACACCAACAATGCATTAACTAAACTTGTAAAAGTTTCGACAAAGACAGTTTCATGAATAACTTTGACCCGTAAATTTTAATGCAGTGAAGTGTTGACCTAGCTTCTGAAGTTACCGAAATTTGGGGTAAAATATGACACTCTCTCTTGAATAATCAGTCTTCTAACACAAATGCTGAACATTTTTTGACTTACTTACCTATTTTACTTACAAAGAATTTTCTTCCAGCAAACCTTAGGGTTATAGGAAAGGCGATAGAACAGAAGAACATATGTATATGACTGATTTATTTAATTATACATGTATGATCTCCAGGACTGACATAGGCAATGTTCGATTATAGGTCCTTGATAAGCCACTGTAGCAGAGAGGTTAAAAATCGAATAAAAAAAAATATAAAAAAATATAAATATTTATTTCTATAGCTATATGAATTAAAGAAAGGCAGGGGGTGTATCAAGGATACACCCCCTGCCTTTCTTTAATTCATATAATTATTTCCATCCAAAGGTTGCCTGGAAGAGATCGCTTCTAAGCGATAAGGCCCATTTTACTTGTCACATGTAATGTCTTGTAATGTTCTGTATCTGGTGTACAATAAAAGAAAATTGTATTGTATTGTATAATTAAACAAAAAATAATAATGGCAACGACCGATGTGGCGCGGTGGGCGGAGGTCCGCCTTTGCGGGTTCGATTCCCGCCTCGGAACAATTGTGTGTACGATCTGCAGATATTTGTTCCGGGTGTTCTGGTCGTTTTCTATGTATAATAAAAAATATCGATCTATGTAATATATAGTATATTGTATATCAGTTATATAGTACCCATAACACAAGCTCTGCTTACCATGGGGCTAGATAATGCTGTGTGAATTGTCCAGCATTATTTATTTATTTATAATATTTGCACGTTATTTCCACCCTTTAAATAATAAAACTCACTAGAGTCCATTTAAAATAACGTTAGGTTAATAACAGACGAGATATAACTAAAATAAACTCCATTGTTGAAAGGATAAGTTTAAATGCGTTTTAAGCTAGAACATACTTGAGGTAGCCAAACTCGCAAAGTTATTATGGCTAACTTAGTTTTAAAAGTGGAAAATGTCTCAATATTTTCTATTGGTTTTAGTACTGAAGTATTTTGTAGCTAGATTTCGAGTGTGCAATTTCAACTTTTAGTTATAAATAGAATCTCGTACAACCTTCATGGCGTAGTGGAAAAAAACCTGTATGCATGAAAAAAGGCTGTATGAAAAAAAAATGGGAGTTGCGCAATAGATTCCGTAGTGAATGTTTGCATTATCTGGTAAGTATCAATAAATTTCCAGTTCCAAAAAAAAAAGAAATGTCGTTTCTTTGTATAGATTTTCAAATTAAAAGTTGTTTTCAATCTTAAAACCGTTCAAAAAAAAGCTTTACGAATACAAAGGGAAAACAAAAACTACTTTAGGGGACCGGCCCCGTCGTCGCCACAAAATTTAAGTCTAATACAAAATATTGGACGCGGTCGTAGAGCAACAAAGATATTCCTGAAGCCCGCTATAGACACGATACTGTGTCTCTGTTATAAATAGACTTAGGTTAACCTATCTACCAGGATCAGTCAGATGCACACAAAAACGGACCAATGCGAACTTTACGCGAATTAATTGATAGTAGACACATCGTAGGTTTGTCGTTATACTAGAAAATCAAAAAAAATTAAAATGAAAAGTTTTTATTCCTTTAGGCTTACAAAAAAACACTTAGATAGGTCATATTTTATACTATTCATTATTATCAATTAACATTATTTTAAAGTCCACTTAAATTTTTTGTAGACCAACTTCAATCTACCGCAACTGTACCTATCATACTTATTACTGTATTAATAATTATTCTTTCAATGTCTTTTATGACATTTTATGTTTATAATTTTTGTTTACTTTCAAATTAAATCAAAATCAGGCGGCCACCTTCATTGATATTTCTAGCCATAAAGCTGACGATAATAGACATTCCTAATTTATGAAGTGTAATAGCTACTTGGTCCCTTTTTCTAGGGCTTCAAAGGTGGTTTTTATTCGTCTCTATGTAGTACCATAACTACCATACTCTACGATCATAAAACCGAGTCGATAGCTTTTCATTTCGTTGGATATCCAATGCTATTATATTTATTGGTTTTTAGAAAACTAGCCTCAAGGCTGTAATATCGCGGGTGAAATTAAGATCCCCAACCCTGTTATAGTTTCTTCGTCCCTTCAATATAGTTGAGCAATGGCCGGAGTGTGTGATAGAAATAAATTACCGGAGGCAATAAGCGTGGTTGGAAATGGTTGCGTTTCTTTTGTGGCTATTGAAATAAAACCTTTGTTTCAAATTATTTGTTCGATTCCGTTAGATACGACCAGACTTTGTTGGACATCCTATCATCTAGCCAAAATGTAACAGATATTTTGACATTAGATTGGCACAACGCTCTCGGGAATACCATCCTATTCTATAGCCAGCAGTGAATCAAATCCAGATGTGGATGAATGAATAAATAAAGTGGTAGGTAAATAGCCAGTTAAGTAGTTGGTTACGTCCAATACATGTCATGCAATAATTGTTGATACCTTAAAGAAAACAAAACACTGACTGAATTTTTAAAAGGCTGCATCGATGCATGTTTTGCGTCAAAGGGATATAATTTTATTTCAAGCTATTGACGTGGTAAATTGAACTTCGTCACAAAATGTGCATCAACGAAAATGCATTTTAAAATATGCAGCATTACGTCAATAGACTAGGCCTCACTTTAGACCGAAATTGAGCAAGTCATGGATGTATGAAGATTTCGTTTGTTTGACAACGTGGGTCTACGTTTCCACTACGGCACACACTATACACGAACGCTGTGCACGGCCATTTGAGGCATTTATGCTGTGTGGGTTCGTTTGTTTCACAACGTGCGTCTACTTTATTGGTTTACGTGTACCGCGTGCATATTCGTAGCGTTCACAGCGTTGAGCTGCGTGGGTGCTTTATTCGAGCTATCCACGTCAAAGACATTTTCACCCACGTGTGTAATAATGACGTCATTAATCTCGTATCTGTGTGTAGCGTGTTCGGATTGCAGTTGACGTTATAACAAACATTTTCTTGCAAAGCGAAGTTGTGGCGGTGGTTCAGTGGCTTTACCTCGAAAAAAACCATGCTTTTTCACATTTTCGTAACATGAGAGGGCTAAGGCCTACAATGTAGCTAACTACCATCCTTATTATTAGAGTTCAGATAGAGAGAAAATCACGTCAGTCATTTTGATGCTTCGAAGTAATAAAGAGTATCAGATAACCACATAGAAACACTTGATTATCATAACCCCTGAGGGTAAAAAAGGCTTTCAGCTGGGTTAGAAGCTTTAACACTACATAATGATTTGACTAGATAGTAGTTATGACTAAATCGCTTTTTGAATAAATATCAATATGACCATATCGCGTTAGGACTAGATCGCCATAAGCCCTGATAAGCGTAACGACTATTGTCGTTTGTTTTATAAAATTCAGTTATGTAGATAGTTTAAACATTCTGCTTTATTTAAACTGTTAGGGGACAGACCGAAAAGTCAACGCTGATTTTTAGCCGTGAAGAAGGTGACGAGCTCTCGTGTGAGGGCTACACCAAAACATATATTTTTACTCAAAGCACTATGTTAGCCGGTTGGCTCTTGTCTGAAGTGGGTGCTCCACAGTTTTATAGCTCGGTACCTATCAAAATTCCCGTCGTTACAAGCTGTTGGCCCTCAAGGCGCTCGACTAACACAATTTTCTCTACTTGCTGTTGCTAAACAGTTTATCGGAAGTTTTGGCAGGTTTTATAGTGTAAGCAGGGTTTCGAAAATTGCAAAGCTTGTGGATTTGTAACCCTAAAAAAAGAAATAGAGAACTGAACCTTAATTTTGTACAATGATCAAATCAATAGTTCAAAAAAATCCGCACATCATTATGATTTTGATACAATTGTAAATTATTTTTGATTAATTTGGTCCTTAGTGATAGTTTAATAATCACTATATCCATACGGTGTGATACCTATTACAAAAATACAGTTATTCGAATGTTGTATCTGAATGTTGAGAAGTTAATTTTTCAAAGGACATTATGGTCATTTCTAATGATGGTCCTTATCAGTGGATTAGGACCTGACTATTAGTGAGAAGGGTCAGGAAAATAGAACATATTCTGAAGCCTTCCCTTTTAAACAAATCCGATTATTTAACCAGCTGCGGCCCGCGGATTTGCTCGTGCTTTTTCACTGTATGTAAAGAACATAATGTTCTTTAAAAGTAGCATATTATGCTCCTTTTAAAAGTAGCGTGCGCGAAGCCACTCGATGCAGCTGGTTAAGTAATTAAACTTTGCCGACAAACCTGGTTTCTTGTGAAACTCGCCATTATCGGAAAGTTACAAAGCATGCTACACGATTTTCACAGTTTCAGGCAAATTGACAGGTTCCCAACATTTTTATAGGTCGTGAATATAAATCGGATAAACTTTGTTGTCTGATACTATGTATTTTGGAGTGGATTTTTGTTTTTCCTATTTCATCTCGCCATTTTATGCTACTTTATTTTACGTGACAAGTGCTTTTCACATGCATGCGGTCATGGCTCTTTCACCGTAAGCTACTTTTTCGTTAGCTTCTACTTTACACGGGTAAAGTAGAAATGTATGGGACGGGTGCCATACGGCGCCATGTGGCGCGGTGGGCGAAGGTCCGCCTGCGACGCAGGAGGTTCCGGATCGATTCCCGCCTCGAAACAATTGTGTGTACGATCTGCAGATATTTGTTCCGGGTGTTCTGGTCGTTCTATGTATGATAAAAATATCTATCTATGTAATGTATTGTATTATGTATATCAGTTATCTAGTGCCCATAACACAAGCTCTGCTTACCATGGGGCTAGAGAATAATGCGGTGTGAATTTTCAGGCATTATTTATTTATTTAATGTAAGCTTTCTATTCAGCTTACACATTCTGCTTTACGCGGCATGGCGACCAATCCGTGACGGTGGCACAAAAAAAGGCCACAAGACCTACAATAATAAATATTCTATATAGGATTGGATAAACTTCAATATTTCCCCTGTACGTGGAGCTAACTGCGCTAAAATCGTAGAAAGTCCCAATGATTTTCAACTAGTCTCGGTCACTTGATTCCGTGGTTCAGCTGGAGTAAGCGTCCCTGCATCGAGGGGAAGATCGCGGGTTCAAGTCCCGTCGAAAGATCAAATCAAATTATTTAATTTTTTTATAATAAATATGACTGATTTGGAATTTTTTCTAACTGTCATGATTTGATTAAAAGTGGCAAAACAGAGGCATATTGCGAAGGGCCATAAGGAAGTCAAGTCAAAAAAACATTACTCTAAGAAAAAGACTGTAATTCATCTGTAAATTTATTTTTATCTAACTGTATATATTTGATTAGTACGGTTAATATATAGCGTTTGATCACCATCACACCTGGGAAAGCGATCAGGAGCAAGTTCCTGCGCAAATCAAATAAGTTCCTTCTTGGAACTTATTCACTCAGGATTTGAAGACAGGATTTGTACAGAAAAAACTTGACAATTAATAAAAACTTATCCTTATCATCATCATCATCATCAGCCTATATTAGTCCACTGCTGGACATAGGCCTCCCCCAATGAGTGCCGTAGCGCCCTGTCTTCACCTTGACGGATCCTTCTCAGCTTCTCTAGTGATCAATCAACAAACTCGCCAAGTAAACTCCGTAAGTAAAATCCAGTAGATGTATCTGTTTTAAAATTTTAATGTACACTGAATTTTGGTAATGGCTACCCGTCGATCCAGCTCATGCATTATTCACAAAATGGATCTGCGAAGTTCTGATGGAAGTCGGGTCAGTCTCGATATATGGAATGTATCTATGTACCTATAGATACATAGGGCTGGTCCACCAGTTCAAAGTAGCTCAGCGAGCTATGGAAAGAGCTATGCTCGGAGTTTCTCTGAAGGATAGGATTCGTTACGAATACATCCGACAGAGAACCAAGGTTATCGACATAGCTCAAAGAATTAGCAAGCTGAAGTGGCAGTGGGCCAGCCATATTTCGCGAAGAACCGACGACGGCCGCTGGGGCAAACGTGTTCTTGAGTGGAGACCGCGTCTCGGTAAACGTAGTGTAGGACGCCCTCCGACCAGGTGTGATGACGACTTGCTAAAGACTGTAGGTAGATGCTGGATGCGGCAAGATGAAGACAGGGCGCTATGGCGCTCATTGGGGGAGGCCTATGTCCAGCAGTGGACTGCTATAGGCTGATGATAATGACGATAAAAATATATATTGTATTATCGATAGCTTTATATTAATATTAATAACTATTAATAGATCGCTGATGAAAGAAGATCTTGCCAAGAGAATCTGTAGTGAATGTAGTCAGTTTACGTAATAAGCCGTATATTCTTTGAAATGCAGAAAAATTAAGGCGGAAAGGTACATTGGGAGTTCGCGGTATTATTGGATACAGGTCAAAGTTGGGCATAGTGAGTAAACATGGTGAAGTAAATCTTGTTTTTGCCCGACTGAAAAAAAGGATGGTTCTCGTTAGATCCATCGCTAGTCTATTTTTTTTTTTTATTATACCCTTATCTATATATATCTTTATCTATATACATAGATAATGATATATATAATAAGCACAATATGTATACTGTTGGTTTATAGTATTATACACCAACAGTACTTATTGCTATTATGTGCTTAATATATTAAACGTTAGCATGTTCTAATATATATTTGACGACCGATGTGGCGCGGTGGACGAAGTTCCGCCTGCGACGCAGGAGGTTGCGGGTTCGATTCCCGCCTCGGAACAATTGTGTGTACGATCTACAGATATTTGTTCCGGGTGTTCTGGTCGTTTTCTATGTATAATAAAAAATATCTATCTATGTAATATATTGTATTATGTATGTATATCAGTTATCTAGTACCTATAACACAAGCTCTGCTTACCATGGGGCTAGATAATGCTGTGTGAATTGTCCAGCATTATTTATTAAAATATTGCATAAATAAATATAGTTTATAAAAATGGACACAATAAATATACCTACAAATAAACTTATTACTATTACATATACATAGGTATTTACTAATTGGTATTTACTAGTCGATGGTTCAGAGGATTTTTTTATTTCTTATTAGATTAATTTCTAATATAATGGATCTAAAGGATGTATGGTCCTGACATGTGCACCACCCCACGTCTTCCCACGGGTGTCGTAAGAGGCGATTAAGTGATCCGGGGAGTAGCGCCTTCTGCAGAACAGATACTCAACCATCGAACGACGATTCCCAACCCGCATGTCCAGCGCGAGGGTTATGTTGACGATCTCTGTGGCGCGGTGGGCGAAGGTCCGTCTGCGACGCAGGAGGTTGCGCGTTCGATTCCCTCGGGACGTTTGTGTGTACGATCTGCAGAATTTGTTCCGGGTGTTCTGGTCGTTATTGATGCGTCGGTATCTGAGCGTTCTCTTGGTCAATTCTCCGATCTATATCTTGCTTAGCTTTTAATATGATGATGAGAAAATAAGGAGGATATCTAACGTTTTTGGGGTTTTTAGGTAATTCCATTGGCTGTCGGTGAAAGCCAGCCACAAGTAGATAATTAATGAAGAGAAAATCACCATTTTCTTCTCAATAATTATCTACTTCTTTACTTTGACATCACTTATTAAGTTTACCTGTCATGAAGATTTTGGCCGATCTCGATAGGTCTCGAAGATTCTATGTAGAATTGACACTGTTTGATGATTGCTGAAGTTGCGACTCTGTTTCCAAAGACACTGCGTCTAGTCTTCTTTGGCAAGCGTCACAGTAATGCGGGTAGTTCCATGTGCTTACAACGCGAGAGTTAAATAGTTTTATACTGTAAAGTTTTCATGTAGAATAGAATAAAAAAACATTTATTAAGACACATATAAGCGCAGACCTGAAGAAAAATGACATAAAATTTAACTCCCATGCTATCAATGCGATAGTATTTCGGTTTGTCTCTCTATTTATTACCTTACTAGCGGACCTTCCCGGCTTTGCACGGTTTTAGTACGGATCCCTAACTTTTTTATAAATATAATATAGCCTATGTTCAACGGGGATAGTGTAGCTTCCCAACGGCGAAATAATTTTGCAAATCGGTCCAGTAGTTTCGGAGCCTATTCATTACAAACAAAAAATCAAACCTTTCCTCTTTATAATATTAGTATAGATTTTATGAATAAACAGCTCAACGGAGCATAATGGAATATGGTGTGGAGATATAGCTCTTTCCATAGCTCGCGGAGCGACTTTGTAACAGAAAATAAATAATGTATTTATTACAAAACGAAAAATAATCACAAAAGAATCGTAAGCAAATCATTTATCGTCAAATGAAAATACTTCGTTGGCTTCATACGATATTAAAGTACTACGTCATATGTCACGTACACGCTGAATAAAGCAATAGCTTCAGGTAAAAACATAGGTTACCTTAAGAATAACTCTCTTACTACTTTAAGATAAGGTCTAATATTACACCGGTTGAGTGAAGAATTAATTTTGTGCCGACTGATTCGAATTACAACATCTAGAGCCGTGTAAGCATGGTGGTGTGTTGTTCACAATAATTCTAAATAAATAAATAAATAATGTTGGACAATTCACACATCATTATCTAGCCCTAAGCTAAGCAAAGCTTGTGTTATGGGTACTAGATGTCTGATATACATAATACAATATATTCCATAGATTAGATTTTTTGATTTTTTCTTAAACTTAGAAAACGAACAGAACACCCGGAACAAATGTCTGCAGATCGTACACACATCTATCCCGAGGCGGGACTCGAACCCGCAACCTGAGTCCGCCTGAACCCGCAGTCAGACCTTCGCTCACTGCGCCACAGAGGTCGTCACAGAGGTCGTTAAAGATTGGTGTTTTAAATTTTAGCCAGAAACCTATTTTAAGCTTTATGTTTAACAACAATAATAATGCTTGACAATATATTTAACATCATCTAGCCCCAAATTAAGCGGAGCTTATAATCATCATCATCATCCTATGTTAGTCCACTGCTGGACATAAGCCTCCCCTAATAAGCGCCATAGCACGCACATAGGTACTAAATAACTGATACCTGATAACTGGTATATAATATATTATATTACCGCAATGCTTGAAAACGAAAGTTTTCAACCAGTGCGTCCTACCCGTTATGACCTACGGAGCTGAAACGTGGATACTCACGATAGGGCTGGTCCACCAGTTCAAAGTCGCTCAGCAAGCTATGGAAAGAGCTATGCTCGGAGTGTCTCTGAAGGATAGGATTCGCAACGAACACATCCGACAGAGAACCAAAGTTATCGACATAGCTCTGAGAATTAGCAAGCTAAAGTGGCAGTGGGCCGGCCATATCTGGCGAAGAACCGACAGCCGTTGGGGCAAACGTGTTCTTGAGTGGAGACCACGACTCGGTAAACGTAGTGTAGGACGCCCTCCGACCAGGTGGGATGACGACCTGCGAAAGACTGCAGGTAGATGCTGGATGCGTCAAGCCGAAGACAGGGCGCTATGGCGCTCATTGGGGGAGGCCTATGTGTGATGAATATATTACATTACATATTATAGTTTTTTTAATACAATAATAAAATATCTTTAGACATTGTAAACTATGTACTTAAAAATAAAATATCTTAAGCAAGATATATAATAATTTAGTTTTACTCACTCAGACTTGATCGTGACTTGTTTGTGTAATTGTTGAGAACCCGATACACTTGAAACGATTGAGCCAAAAGGGTTTTTCACACGGTAAGTTTTTTCTCCGCGTCGTCGTGTTTAACAAACTGAGCGAATAAAAAGATCTTTAATATTTTATAAAAGGTAAATATTTTTAAACTTCGCGATCTGAACACATAAGTAAGTCTTCGTAATCCGGTGTCTCAGTGCGTCGCGGACACTGTTAGTGTTGTGTGTCGTCCGAGTGTGCAGATGGACATTCCTACTATTGAAAATCAAATGACGGTAGTTTCAAATAAACTAGTCCCCGCTTCGCTGAGGCGGTAACTCCACGACAGAGTGTAAACCTGTTGAAACGTCGGGAAAAAAGGTAAATAAACGCGATAAATACCCGTTGTATCGATATTTATAAAAGGTGTTTTTGGTGTTTTCTTTGTAACCTTTCTTCAACAGACGAATAAAATTTATTAAAATACCCATGTAAATCTTGTTCTTTTTAATCTGACATCATTTTTAGACTACATATTATTATAAATGTAGAAATTATTAGTAGTAAATTATTATAAATATATGCCTCGGAACAAATGTGTGTGCGATCTGAAGATATTTGTTTCGGGTGTTCTGGTCGTTTACACATAGTAAACGACCAGAACACCCATAATAAAAAATATCTATCTATGTAATGTATTGTATTATGTATATCAGTTATCTAGTACCCATAACACAAGCTCTGCTTACCATGGGGCTAGATAATGCTGTGTGAATTGTCCAGCATTTTTTATATTATAGATAAGGTAACAATAATGTGTAAAGCTAGGTAATTTCATCGTACGACTAAATATTCGCATCGTTTACAGGTTCTTTCAAAAACTCAATAAAAGGGTGAAACACCTCTCAACAATCTTATTTTCTTGTTGCGTCTACAAGTTGCCCTGTAAATAATAAAAGACTTGTTCGACAATGTCTGCTTTATTTTAATGTTCAATTCAGGTTTCTTTGAATGAAAACAGACAATCGAAAATAGACAAACGACAAACAGATATTGTGAGCGATTTGACTTATTTAATTATGTAGGTATAAGCCATACTTGTAGGTACTTAGAATTAATTTAGTCTTGGTTCAATCATTTCATTTCTTTTTACGAAAACCAAAAATCCAATATGAATTATAAATAAAAAAATTGTTTATATGGAACAAAAACAATGTTTACATATTTGTGGTTTCCTTCGTGTTATTTTTAAGCTTTTTTATGTAACAATATCTTTAAGTTGGTAAATAAATTTAAAAAAAAAAGTTAAATATTGAAAACGACGTCATCTGCAGAAGTTTAAAAACTGTGTCGCAGATGACAACGCCCTCCTCCGAAATTAACGTGGACGGAGTTCCAAAAAAGAAAATTTATAAAAATAGTTTTTTACCTACTAAAAAGAAAGATGAGTTACATTATTGTTGTAACAGTTTAGATGTCAGGCAAAAATAAATTAAAACAAATAAATTAAGTAGTTCAGGTTTTTAGAGTCTAATACAGCCAGTCTATTGTATTTGATGAGTGTGTTTGTATGAGAGAGTGTGTTGTGAGAGAGAGTGAGCTGGGCGGATGTGTAGTGTAGGTGAGCGTGTGAAGAGTGGGTGTCTGTGCTGCTTCTTGAAATAACTCACACTGTTGTTTTTGTAAGCAAACGCGTAAATAGCAATCCCCCAAAAATATAAATTTCATGAGACTAACCCGGAAGCATTTTCTTTAGTAAAGTGAAATAATCATAAAAATCGGTCTTCAATCGGCGAAAATTTTAACTTTAAAAATATACCCGAATTGAGAACCTCCTCCCGAAGTCGGTAAAAGATAATACACAATTATACCTACAGTAAATAATAAACAATAAATAAATAATGCTGGATAATTCACACAGCATTATCTAGTCCCAAGCTAAGCAGAGCTTGTGTTATGGGTACCAGATAACTGATAAACATAATATTACGAGTATATATTAGATAGATATTTTTACAATACATAGAAAATGATCAGAACACCCGACACCCGAAACAAATATCAGTAGATCGTACACATATTTTTCCCGAGGCGGGAATCGAGCTCGCGACCTTCTGCGTCGCAAGTGGACCTTCGCCCTCAGACGTCGTCAATAGTATAGTCAGTACCTACTATTATACCTCTATACAATCATTACCCACATTTTTTTCTTCCTCAGAGTATAACGTCTTTAAAATGTAACCGATTATAGACGAGATACATCTCGGGTTTATGCAATATCTCTACAGAGTAGCCGTCACTCTGTACCTACTCGTTAACGCTAAGCGTGCAGCGAGCCTTATTGATTGCTTCTAGGGATGTGCGCTTTGAAGTCAACATAGCCGGAAATTAAGATAAATAAATATATATATAATAATTAGTGTTTTATAGTTTTATAATTATCGTTCTCTATCAACAATAAATCATAGGCTGACCAGAAATTATGCTATTATGAATTATGCATAATATAACCTATAATGTATATTATGTCAAAGCACCCTGCCTAATGGTATTTTTAGAAATAGTGATGTCGGCCGAACTACCACCAGCAGAGCTGGTGCCAGCAAGGCCACTCTCACTAGGATCACTCACTGCAAATGAAGAAACACTTATTTAACTTAAACACTTTTTTTTAGATTTAAACTATTTGCAAATATAATCTTAAATTCCTACTTTTAATTAAGAAGCTATAATCTAAGATGAAAATCACAAAAGTACTCACAAGATCAAGTATTTGTTCCTTGCACCACATAGCTCCAACCTCGACCGAGGCACACTGCGCTGCGATTTTATTTCAAAAACCACAAGGCGCGAAAGAAAACATATAAATAAACCATTATCATGTAGTTAATATTAACGTTATTTATGAACTTATTTCTTATCTATGATTTAGGTTTACAATTGTTTTGAAACATTAATGGCTGTTGCTTGAATACCGCGCCACCTTCTTTGTGGTGCGCAGTTCAAACAACCACTTGTCATTTAATTTTACAAAGCATTGAAAATACCTAAATCTTATCTCCTTAGTATTCTAAATTAACCTTATAAATTAATAACTGTTCACGAATGAGAAAATCAACTGTTAAACAATAAGCTTGATTAATTGTTTAAATAATAATTAATAATAAAGAATAATTCTTGACTTTGGTTTACAAGACCGTAAAAATCTATGTTATTAAATTATAATTTTATTGTCAAATAATACATTCTATCAGGACATTCGCCTGAATCAATAAAATAAATAGTTATATCTAAGAAATTCTTCGTTTTCAAACGGTTTTGCGTCGTCTTTTATAATATTTAATAATATTGTATTAACACTTCGACTGGGATCTTTTTTCGACTGCCCGTAACTTGGTTCTGTCTTCTGATAATGCGCAGAAGATACAATATAGTAAAAATAAATATTCCCGTGATTTAACGTCCTTTAAAATAGTAATTAATAATACACGAGTTTCATTTTGAGTTTATGCAATATGTATAATTATTACCAAAAGAGTAGCGGCCACTAAGTACTCGTTAACGCTAAGCGTGCAGCGAACTTTATTGGTTGCTGCCAGGAATTTCATAACTAAAAAGACGAAAAAAAGGTTGCCTGGAAGAAATCGCTGTTAGCGATAAAGCCGCTGATTGTGCCACTTAGTTAGTGCTTAAAGATCCCTTATTATTGTATTTTTTTTTGTATTGATGGTGCAATAAAAAAATATTGTATTGTATTGTAAGACGATTTTTTTTATTCTCAATATTATAAAGGGCTTTGTCGCACACGCGATTATGTCGCCCTGGAGAGTTTAACAGAAAAACACAAAATCAAATCTAACTAAAATAAAGTTAACTTAATTACCTAACATTACGAGTTTGTACAGCGCCTAGCTGCGTCTGAGACAGGCTCAGCGAGAACGCTGTTACAGTGACCTATATCCCTATAATGGCCGGATACAATCCGAAAAATCCGGATGGTAACAAAACCGTACAACACTCGCTCTCGCTTTGCAAAGCACAAGTCCGGCCATGTGTAGTGATCAGCTGACGGCTCGAATAACGCTGGAAGTTATCTTTCGCTCATCTAATTGAAAAGATCGATGGGTGCTGTTGTTCTAAATTTATTTTGGTGTTGGTTTAAGCAAAAGAGTTTCTGGAATCGAGATTTTGTATTCGAAAATGAGAATCTTTGTTATTCTGAGTTGAGATGAAAGATTTTTACAGGAAATATTATAACGGTAAAAGTAAAAAGTTGTTATTTGAAACATACTAAGGTGCTTATAACAAATTATGAAGCGATGCGACCTGCTGTTGGTGGAAACGTTTGATAAGTACAGTGACCGGCATCGACAGGTAAGCCCTTGACCGGTTCCAAGTTTTGTAATTGCTCCAGGTTCGTTTTTTATAATAGTATCTTTCGTAGAACAGCTTGATATGTTTTTTTTAACGAAAGAGAAGACTTTTGACTTTAAATTATTGTTTACTAGATGCGCCCCGTAACTTCGCCCGCGTGGAAATCTATGTGTCAAATCGTTTAAAAACCCTCCTTTTGAATCATTCTATCTATTTAGAAAAAAGCGCATCAAAATCCGTTGCGTAGTTTTAAAGATCTAAGCATATATAGGGTCAGACAGACAGCGGGAAGTGACTTTGTTTATACTATGATATGTAGTGATAAAGGCTTTTTACTTAATTTTCACATAAGTCACTTAAATCTATTCCAAGACTGTCTGTAGGAGATCGCTCATAGCGATAAGGCTGCCCTTATAAGTAGCAATACCACCGCAAACCTTATACCTAATAGCGTTTTCTTTCTTTAGTGTGAAAATTATTTTCTATCTACGAGTATATATCTACTAAGCGGTGTTTTACATTTGTAACGTAGATATAGTTAGCTTTACAGACTCTTCGCATTTGATCGAGAGGTTCAACTTTTTACGTTGACGTTAGCTGCGCCAATTGGCGCAATGGAATTCCTTTCAATGAGTTTTAGTCATCGTGGTTGAGGTATACTTTTTAGAATGCAGCTAGATAATCCAGATAATCAATCGCAAACTATCCCGAGAATACGGACCTTGAAGCAGTATTTCAGACAACGGAACTCAATCGCAAAACAATCAACAGATTTTTCACGGAGGGGAGGTAATAAAGAATGGACCTGCCATTTTAAAGTTATTTTTTACACTTTTATTTGAGTAAGTTTTACAATCACCATGGTATGATATAAAGATTATGTAAAACAACCAGAATACAAATAAAATATTATATAAGATGAACACAGATTTGTACTATTGGAAACTATTGGGACCTGCATCGGATAAGTTAAAAAACTTTTGTCTGTGTATCATTTTCGAAAGAAAACAGATCGTCTTTCTTCAGTGAAAAGACCTTTCTACCGCCTAAATATAATTTTATTGGTTGAATATTTACAGGTTTATCCACAAATTACTAGATCTCGGTTCGATAGGTATTACGGAATCTCGAACGGTTTTTGAATGCAGCTGCATCGGACCATCAATTACTGCGGACCGCGTGGGCCGAGCCCGACCGAGGCGGCCGAAGCTTTTAAATTGAATTCTCTGGAATTACGATGACAATTTTCTGGGAAATTCACGGGAAGGTCTTAACTTTTCGGGTAATTCTAATACTAGGGAAAAACATTTATAAAAATATTTCTAGAGCTATCCTATTTACTTTGACATAAAGAGGAGTTATAATAGTTTGAGGTTTGGTTTTTGTGGTTTTTTTTTCCTTTGGGTGGCTTGGGTATCACAGCGGCCATGATAGGCCTATTAGTGATCGCCAAAACACGTTCAGCCCCGAAGCCGTAGCGTTTATAGTTCGCCACTAACCCTTGCAGCTGCTAGGAACTGTAGGATTTTCTTCGGGTGTCTTTGGTGTCTGTGTTACAGAATAGGTAAGGATTTTTTTGGTTGAATGGTGACGGCGAGCTTATTATTAGTTACGTTTCATCAAAATCGGCGCATCCGTTCAAATGGTGATGATTCAACATTTGGAACATGACTTACCATGTTACGAGACTAACGTGTCTTTTTTTGAACAAGAATAATACCACGAACCACAATACTAAATCAGAAGAACTAGAATTTCATTTCCCAACGTTGTTAGTTTTACACTACGTTGTTCAATCTGTATGTTTTCAACGACATAACTTCAATTTTAGAGATTCGAATTACCGTTGGGTTCTGATAGTTTATTTGGAAAAAGCAGAATGCGCTGATATTGCTTTGCAACGTTTACTGAATTGCAAATAGTTTAAACTACTTTACTTGCATTAGGCAACCTTTGAGGGTACTTTGGAGGTTAAATAATTCAGCTGAAAATGTATCTGAAACGAATCAACCAAAGACTTGATGTTTTTGGCGAAGTCTGGTGTAAAGTTGGTTGGCTTGTGGTTTTCTCGCGCGGCCCAGCCTTGTTTGGTGTGCAATAATTAGCCAGGGAGATAGTAGATAGCAGCGGTTGCTTGGTTTAGGTGAAAATATTAGATATACTTAATACGGGGTTATTATATACAACTATAAAGACCAAAAGAAGTGTATGTAGGTACAGGTGCCAATATATTAACCAAAGAAAATAAGCTGATGGTCGGTCTCGCACGATTCAAATGGTTTGATAGTACTAAAACGGCGAATAATAGAACGCCAATAAAAATTTTGGACCTATTTGCAATATTTTCATATACCGTCATAAGATCTAGTAGTCCCAAAGAGGTCAGAGCAGAGCTTGTGTTATGTGTAGACGCATATACATACATTGCTCCAAATTGACTCAAACAATTTTAAACTTTATAAGGTGGGTTAAAACTCTGTACACTTCATGCCAATAAAATTACTTCACCCAACAATTTTGACTCCGAACAGCTACACATTATCGACATTATAACTTCTCTTGAACTCCGCATATATTTTCATATAACCTTTGTCTGAGATCATTTCAATAATAACCCAAGTTTAATAGCAGAACGCAAAGGCAAGTTGGTAATAAAATTTAACGTGTCGCCGCTGAGTTTTGCGACTTTACCTAAATTTATTGCTGGAAGTTTTTCACGCGATGCGATGCTTTCCATTTTGTACGTATTTTGCGTTTTAAAAAATATGACGATAAGTAAATCACTTTTGATGTATGATTCATGTTTTCATTCTCTCTCGATAAAATATTTATTTGTAGAGATCTACTAGAGAACTGGATCGGTTCAGAAAACAAACTTGGGGTTTTGTTCTCAAATGACGTCACCGCTCGGCGCGGTGGACGAATGCCTAAGCACAGTTCGATTCACACCTCACGACAAATGTTTGTACGAACTGAATATATTTGTTCCGGCCGTTCTGTATGTTTTCAATGTATAATAAAAATATCTATCTTTGCATTGTTTTAAGTAAATCAGTTATCTAGTACCCATAACAAAGCTCTGCTTAGCTTGGAGCTAGTATTAGTGTGTACATTGTCCAGAAATAATTATTTATTAAGACGAATCAACCCGTGGATATTTAAATCTTGATCTCACATTAGTACATACGAACCGGAACATTCCGTACCTACTCTTATATTAACATTATGTATATGTATCTTGAACACGAAACACAAATAATTTTCCATCATCCCTTCACAAGATTACCCAGAATTAGGGAGCTGTAATTTCACCGTAAACATGTGAACATTTTCGATGAAAATCCAAACTTCCCCCTAATTATCATAACATGACATATTACCACGGAATGAGAAGGATTTTGAACTCGATCTTCTGCTTTTTACAGCTCATGAACATGATAAAAAACATGCGGGGCAGTCTTTGGGGACTACCGATAGAAGTGAAAGCGAAGTAATATTAGATATTTTGAGTTCCGTAGAAGATCGTGTTTATAATTACTGTAGTCTATAATACGCCACCTTCTATACCTATACTAAAGCTACGTGTCCATCCAAAGGTTGCCTGGAAGAAATCGCTCTTAGCGATAAGGCCGCCCATTGTGCATCTGTATCTTTGTTTGTTTGTTCTTTACTGTTTTATTCTGTGTTTGATATGCAATAAAGCGTATTTATATTGTATTGTATTGTATCGTGCGTTGGCAGCCATTATTTTATTTATACTGGGAAGCATTCGGTAACGATGAAGCGAGTTCCAAGATTTTTGTTCATCCAAAAACTGCTCCAAGAAGTTTTCACGTCAGAACGCGATCAAGTGTCCGACGAGTCAAACATCTTTGAGACTTCCTACGACTCTAACGCCGTTAGCTCCACCTACAGGGGAAACATTGAGGTTTATCCAATCCTGCTCGAAGACTTAAGTTACATTTAGTTCGTATGACGAGAGGTGTTGCCGTTGCTCAACAACAACTGCTAACGTACATTTCAGACACATACTTAATACAAAATAAGGACTATGAGGAATATGTGGTGGTGTGTGTGGAATGTCCAGCATTGTATGGGTCTATGGACCCATACAATGCTGGACAATCCACACATAATCATCTCCACCTCCTCCTCAACAATAACCTATATTAGTCCACAGCTGGACATCACGTCCAGCCGATAATAACACACATTTTTGAAAATCACGTAATTATGATTCAGAATGATTTTCAGCGTTATACACATCATCTTCCTCCCCAAATAGGAAGGTACATAATAATTTTACGTAGGTACGTAGATAATTGCCTCATTTAATTAATATCATGTTTGAATCCTCTCCCCAGAGTCATTGATTAACTGTGACGGGTAATTCATAGGTAGCTTTATTATGGATACACATTATGTATATTTAAGTATACTTGTATGTATGTATAGATATACAATTTTGGCTTATAGACAATCCAAGATTAATGAGTTAGACAAGACCATGAGAGTTTAGTGAACTTAACCGGTATTTTTATTGTTCATCTTTTTAATCATTTCTAAAAAACTATTATGATTTATTTATTTACAATACGTATAATTATTTTATGGAAATACTATTTTTTTTATAGTTTTCAGTACTGTAAATGAATTTCAATTTGTAGTTGTAATTGAGGTGACACTAAGATGTATTTTTTGCAAGTAATTGCACACAATGTTTTCGTGTACACTGCGTTGGTGCAACTTTTAATAGATTGTTTAATTGACTGATACGATGCTGTAGTCGCTATTTACCCCTTTTTTAAGTGCACTATAATTGCATAAGTCAATGATACAAAATAAAATGAAAAACCACGCAAATAAAAATATAGTCGGAAAGTATCGATAGAATGAAAGGGGAATCACATCCCTATTAGTCGACAGCCAGCCCAACGACTAATCCTATGGTAGCTTAGAGAATTCAACTATGGTAGTGATGATCAAGAGAAAAGCCGAACGCTGAAAGTTCAAGTCGAAGGTCGAATTTTAACGCCTTTTTACTCTGTCATTCAATTGGCGTTAACAAGATTGAAGTCTCGAATGGAAGCTGACATTTATTTTATACATAGATTTTTACTTTTACTGCCTTTTCCATTTTTACTTTTACTTTTATTGTTTTTATTAATGTAGTGGCTTATTAAAATTATAGATATAGAAATAGACAGAAACTGGAACAGTCATAAAGACACCCGTCTTTATTTATTACATAAACAGACGGTTATAGGCTTACCGACTATGGTCACGCGATACTCCTAAATAGATATTATAATAATTATTATCACAAGCTATTATAAAATCGGTTTAAAACCCCAGGTAATCATTATAAAATAAACTCTCGTCAGATAAGAATATCTGCCACGATTTTCTTCTAATACCTAAATCTGAGAACACTCGATACTAAAAAGTACATCAAAATCGGTTCATCCATTTTGTCAATACCGCGGCCACAGAACACAAAAATAGACACAAAAATAAGAGCACATGTTACAAAATAATAACTACATATTTCGGCTTTTATTTTGGCTTCAGCTTCTCTGCTAGTTTTCACACTATTGATAACAACGCTACGAAAATGAAAATGAAAATGAAAATGAAAATGAAAAGTTTTTATTTCTTTAAGCTTACAAATAAGCACTTAGACAGGTCATATTTATACTATTCATTATTATCAATTAAATTATTTTATAGTTCACTTCAATTTTTTGTCCACCAGTGGAAGAAGTGAGAAGAAACCACTAGTATGTTCATAACTTATGTGTCTAGTACATTTGATTTGCTTATCTGTAAGTTGGTAGATTTTGAGTTGGAGCAAAACTCGTTCCAAGCTTTTTTATCTTCTAGGTAATCTGATATTTTGTAATAAGCTTTTTTACAAAGAATACGTTTCACAATTTTTTTAAATTTGTTTATTGATAATTGTTGCAACTCATTTGGAGTTTTGTTGTAGAAGCGTATACATTGCCCTTTAAAAGATACATTTATCTTGTGTAGCCTAGTTGTGGGCACAGCGAGTTTATTCTTATTTCTAGTATTTATATTATGTATATCACTTTTTTTAGTGAACCGATTGATATTTTTATGAGTGTACAACAAGTTTTCATAAATATATTGACACGGTACTGTCATTATATTTATTTCTTTGAATTTTTCACGTAGGGATTCTCTGGGACCCATATTATAGATCGCACGAACAGCCCTCTTCTGCAACACAAATACAGTGTTTATATCTGCAGCGTTCCCCCACAGTAGTAAGCCATAAGACATAATACTATGGAAGTAGCTGAAATAGACAAGTCTAGAAGTATCAACGTCTGTAAGGTGACGGATTTTTTTAACTGCATATGCTGCAGAACTAAGTCTCTTCGATAGCTTATCTATATGTGGGCCCCATTGAAGTTTACTATCTAAGGTTATTCCTAAAAATACGGTATTGTCTACAATTTCTAACGTTTTTCCTTTTACGTTTATATCAGCCTTAACTTGGTACGCGTTTGAACGCGCTTGTACGGCGTTTGAACACGCTTTAATAGCTGCCATTTGCAATTTAATATCAAACCGCGTTTAAATACCTTCGTTTATAAACCGGTATAGACCGGTAATGTTAACTGCAGCTAACTGGTTAGTTAGTCTACGGTGTGTTATTTGTTGTAATTTTAAGCTGGTACGATTATGCGATTTGGCCACGTTATAGTAGAGAATTTTCGGCTTTGTTTAACTTTCAGTTTATCACGTTTCTCTTTATTTGAATATAATACAACGAATGTAGATAGACTATTGTATCACATATTATGTGAATTAATTGTATACTCAGTTTGTTTGTTTATGTAGCCTTCTTAATAAGAAATTAATTTCGGAATTCCGATCTTCTTACATCTAATTAGCAATATATTCAAAGAATTGCAACTAGATACAAATTAATTGTGTTTTATTAATCTTTCAATTTTAAATCAATACTTATAAGAAAATGTATTGCAAGTCTCTACTTAAGTATTATTTGTATCATTCTAGTAGCATATTACCGACTAAAACACTGTAGGCACTTGGTATCTTTGATGAATTGGTCAATTACAACCATTAAAACAATTATTCAGTGATAAAAAGACAAAAACCACACGGGAACCTTTCCAAATGTAAAATACAGCAATAAATCGCGAAGTCATTAAACTACAAGCGTTGTGCTGAAACTTCAATCCGATCCTATTAGAAGTTCGGTAGCCGTTCAGTTGACCACAAACACGTGTCAGGGTAAAAAGACCTTTATTGCAAGAGGATAAGGGAGGTGAAGGTGAGTGGAATAAATTGTCCAGTGTACGATTGCGACGATTGCTCGAAGACAGCTCTTGATCCGAAACATGAACTTATATTGAGGTGACCAAGCATTTTTGGTTCGGTGCTTGATTTATACCCTAGAGATAACGTCAGCAAGTTTTTACCGATATTTTGTGAGTCAGTGGTGTGAGATATGATTAGATGGATTAGGTTAGCCTAGTAACTATGACAAGATAAGCAGGGGCCCAATCCGCTAAAGAATCGCTTGAATAAGACAATGGTATCGTTACAGAATCGCCACGTAGAATTGATTAAAGAAAGTCCAGATAGTGTGCACGCTGCTATTTACACTGAAAAATTGATAAAATGACGAAATGATTTTATGGTGCTGATAGTTTTGTGTTGCTTTGACAATTCACTTAGTCACAGTCCTTTCTGGCTGTTTTTGCAGGCAGATGATTGATGCGGCAAGCTGAAGACAGGGCGCTATGGTGCTCATTGGGAGAGGCATATGTCCAGCAGTGGCCTATGTCCTGCTATAGGTTGATGATGATGATGATGATAAGAGTTATTTACACTCTGCCTACCTAGATATCTTTACTATAGGTAATTGAAATGTTAATTGAGTTAACCTAGTTTCCTTTGTACTCCTACGGTGAATAAATGTACGAGTCTCCATTAGTAATTTCTTTCATCTAAGGTAGAATACTCGTACCAAAACATATATATGGTGGCGATTCTGTGACGATACTATCGTCTTAAAAGAATTAATAATTTAAGAGAATAGGGGCCTTGTTCGGGAGTATTTAGAGCAGACTACTCAATCGGTCAATTTTGTCTGGAGCCAATTGGCCACGCCGGTTACTTACTTGGCCAGTATATTGGTTTATGGCTTCGTTTTATTCTTTCAATAGCCGATTGTACTCTGATCATATTTTTTTTATAGTCAAGGATTTTCGTTTAACCACAATCCGACCTGATGGCAAGTGACGCTGTGGCCGATGATGTATCACGATGGTCTAGAAGACACCTATTCACTCTTGTTTTGAAGACACAGGTTTTAAATGTAAAAATGTACGCTTTGACTACCAATGGTCAAATCTCTTGTCAATGATACTACATTACGGCAAGATAAAGAACTATGTAACATACGAAAAGTTACGTACCTAATGCACGTACCTGACCACATTTCCATTGAAAAATATACACTAGGTAATCGACTATCCCCATATAAACAAGTCTATGGTCACAATAAACATAACACGAGCTGAACTGCCGTGCAAGAGTCCCGAATCTTCATACATAATACATGTGGGACAGCGAGCCCAATAATATTGTGTATTGTTTGACAGAAGCGCTGTATACAAAGAAATTATGATAAAATGGACCCAGAGACGGACCCTGCTGAATATGGGAATGTCGTATTGATGTACTAGACGGTATATTTTGCTATTTTCGGTGACAAAAGTGTACATGCAATAGCAAGAGTATATCGTCCGCTGAATAATAAAAAATGTCGTGGCGGCTGTGGCGGAAAAACCCACCTCTCAAACTCAGCTCGTCGTTGTCGTATGTGCCAGGGAATGTACCAGAGTAAGGTCAGGTCTTTCTGTAATTTTTAATACCTCACTGCAATCATCACTCCGCCAAAAGAAATCGTCAACACAAAACGATCAGCCTCATGAGGCAAGTTAAAGATGTGGTTAATGAGTCGCGCACGATAATTTTGATGCGCTATCACCGTTTTCAACGTTTCAAAACATTGGCAAAACTCCGCTCCATCTCTTGCTGCTGTTGCCTATCCCGTATTACTCAGAAAATTACACTGAATTGATTAAGGCAAAAATCTATGATTATGACAAATTGATGTGCAACATACAATTATGTAACAACTCTACAACTACAACCAAGACTGCTATCGACGACAGTTTAATTCAATGCACTTACAGAAATTTTAAAAACTGTACAAAATAAAAAGTTAGGACGTTTCATATTAATCTAAAAGCAAATCAGATTCATACCCCCGAGGCTGAGCCACATCTGGCCAGTTAAAAGTTGCCAGTGAACTGGCATGAATACACCGCGTAACTTTGTTAACAGTACGGTTCACGTGAAGAGATCTAGCGAGAACTTATTTCTTTCTACTCATATGAGGTCACAAAGTCGGTGATATAATATATTTATTTCTAACTAGATGCGCCCTGTTATTTGCACGGATAGAATGAAATTTCAACTTAACTAGACAGTTTTGGCACGTGTTCCTGGATCTGCAGTGTTTTCATCGAACTGTTTAGTGGAATTAGGGTCAAGAAACGTCAGCGTTCGAGCTTCAACCAATCGTGAACCGCCATTCTCAAAAACATCTTGTTTAGAAGTTAACTTGTCTAATAGATTGGTTGACGCAACATCCGGTTGCGACATGTTGCTCGAATTGGAATAACGATAACGATATCTACGTTGTATCTACGACATAACGCGGTGAAACTTCGTTTGCTTCTGCTGTGTGTTGAGTCGGCTACGAATTTTATCTTCCTATATGCTAATTTTTTATGGTAACCAGGGTAGAATTACCAGTCATATTACTATACCGAATTACTAATAATAAATAAAAATAATAATGCTGGACAATCCACACATTAATCTAGGCCTAAGCTAAGCAGAGCTTGTGTTATGGGTACTAGATGACTGATATACTTAATACAATACATTACATAAATAGATATTTTTATTATACATAGGTAACCAGAACACACGGAACAAATATCTGCAGATCGTACACACAATTTCCCCGAGGCGGAAATCGAAACCGCAACCTCCTGCGTCGCAGGCGGACCTTCGCCCACCGCGCTACAGAGGTCGTCAAAAAATACAACAAATACCTGTAGTTTGATGATGATCTTGCAGAGTGAGGGAAATTTATGAGTGGTATATGTTAACTATATTATTATTGTCATAGTTATAGACTTTTAGCAGGGGATCACAGTAATATATTATATGTAAATGCGAAATCTATGATGGATATATGGATGGTTTGTTACTTCTTTACACCAAAACTACTGAACGGATCGGGGTGAAATTTTTTATAAACGTTATTTAAATCTAGAATCAATTATAGGTTACTTTTTATGCCATAAAACAGTTTCCATGGGATAGAAATAACCTTTAAAAGTTTCCATATAAACAACGGGTCTGAAGCCGCGAGCAGAAACTAGTATATAATAATAGCAACGTTTTATAACGGTTCCCATCATGAAGTGAGACGTAGCGAATTTTCCTTTTACTTATTTAGAAAGTTCTTAACTTACACCAAACGAAAACGTATCCAAGTCCAAGACTTCGTACTTTGTACTCGTGGCATCATTTCATGTTGTTAGTGCTCTAGAAAATATGAAAATATCGTTTTATTGCGAATTTAGTTCCGTTATTTCATGGAAAAACGTAGTTTAGGTCGGCCTCGTTACTTTTGAAACGGTTCAGTGGAGCTTGGATTTTGTAAGAATTCGATTTCCTAGTGTGATTCTAAAGTTTGTTTCGTATTCGCAACTTGTGAAACTGGTTTCTATAAGCTCGTACTCAATGTACCTACATACGTACAATAATCCGATCACACTTATTTACATTGTATAAAATGAAGTCGCTTCCGCTGTCTGTTTGTTTAGATCTTTTAAACGACTTTAGACGGAGTAATTAAAGGGAAAGCCCTTTAATTACTCCGTCTAATGCTGAAAACTGTCCTTTGCACTTTTAACATTATAATAACTTACTGAGGATAATTTTTCTTGGACTAATAAATGTACTGTTCAGACCCTATATCAACTTTGCTACAAACGCAACCTATATGTACCTAAACTTCTGCTATTTTTAGCATTGCACAGACGTGTGCTGATATGAAATGAAAATCCTATTTTTCGCGCAAACTAGTCGTTATCATTGCCTATAGCGTCAGGCCTGAGTTCGGAATACGTGTTCGATGTACCGGTCTTTTTTAGTAGCCAGGTGCGGTAATCACCAAAAGTTACGGAAGATCGTTAAAAATGTAATTATATAAGAGCACATATAAGTATCGATCCAACGGGTATTTATCGCGTTTATTTACCTTTTTTCCCGACGTTTCAACAGGTTTACACTCTGTCGTGGGTCACGGGATGACTGAAGTACTGGAGTTACCGCGTCAGCGAAGCGGGGGCTAGTTTATTTGAACATACCTACTATTGAAAATCAAATGAGGGTCATTTGATTTTCAATAGTAGGAATGTCCATCTGCACACTCGGACGACACACAACACTAACAGTATCCGCGACGCACTGAGAGACCGGCCGGGTGATTATGTAACTCGCGACCGGTTTGCGACAAGCGTAAATTTAGCAATCAGTGCTGTCAAACGTCAATTTTGACCAATTTTGACGTTGTAGCTGGTGTCAAACTAATACAAAATTGACGTTTGACAGCACTGCTTGCTAAATTTACGCCTGTCGCAAACCGGTCGTGAGTTACATAATCACCCGGCCGATTACGACGACCACGCTTTGCTATCACTGGATTATGTGTTCAGATCGCGTAAGATTAAAAATAATTAAGATCACATACACAATTTAGGTTATTTATACTACGTGCCTTTCTCATTTATACTACTATCTATACTACATTGGGGGAGCAGTGGACTGCTATAGGCTGATGATAATGATACCACATATTTCGAGTTATGCTATAGCTTCGTGCATTCAACAAAAATTCATACCAAACAGCAGATTCACCAGACTGCAGGCAGATATTGGATGCGTCGAGCTGAAGACAGGGCGTTATGGCGTTCATTAGCGGAGGCCTATGTCCAGCTGTGGACTAACATAGGCTGATGATGATGAGCTGATTCACCGTACATTTTGATTTGTGATCTCTTTAAACTGTCAAAAAATTACATAGTGAGAGAAATTGTGTCAGGTAAATACAAGATCAATCGATTATTATGAATCTGCCGTTTCAATTTATTTATTTATTGTTAATAGACGAGCAGCTTCTAGCTGATATGTCTATATCACACAGTGTTGAATTTATTTATTGCATTACTTTTTTTAGTTTATTATTTTTGTCTCGTAACCAGTTGTCGAGTTTATTCTTGAAGGCGTTTATTGATGTGGCTGATATAATATCTTCTGGTAATAGGTTCCAATCGTGCACCACTCTATTGCTAATAAAATGGTGCGCTTTATTTTCAACTGAAATTGTATCTTAGTAATAAAAGTAGTATACATTTTAGTCGTTATTGTATTCTCTATAAACTGATAAGGCCGCCCTTTATACTTCCTTTATTCTAAGCATTTATTTCTGTATAGTTTTCTGTTTGGTGTGGTATAATAAAGTGTTTTCTATCTAACAAAAAAAAATTACACAGTAAGAGCAATCGCGAAAGGAACAATCGATTATGAATCTACCGGTTCCATTTATTTTAAACTGCATTTGAAACTTAGTAATAAAAGTAGTATTTCAAAGTAAATTGGTATTTCAGCTTTAGTCTCGAACCCTGAGAGCCAGCGGTGCACGAAATGGTCACATCCGACGCACCTGCTTCTTGCTTCTATCTGCCTTGTTTTTGCTAACAGAATACCTCGAGTAATAATACTTATGCTTTGTATTTTAACGACTAAAATGTCTTTTATAAATAGCTGCCTGTTTCTGTCTGTTTTTGTTCAGTTCTATCCGTTGAATATTGTAGCTAGAATTTGTAGCGTACAAAATCGTATAACAAATATACATACATACTTTAGCAAGGTATTTAAGAAATGTTATTATGCCCAAAAAAATCGACTTCGACGGTACTTAAACCTGCAAGTCTCCCTACCTATTTCTATATAGGTATATAAGTTTATAAGTTTGGACCATAATGTTACATGATCATCGCACGCATCTGTTATATCATGTTAACTAATATTTTTATAGTTAACATGTAATATTTAAAAGGAGAAAAGGTCAGTGCAATCCAACGTTAGCCCATTGCACCCATGCACAATTTTAAGGCCAGCACACACGAGCTACGCTACGGTAGAAACTGTGTGAAATCAGTTGGTTCGTGTTCTGTGAAAAATCAACCGCGCGTAGTATCAGGTTTACTTAGTCTTAGATACAAGCACATCTCCACTAGATACAATTATTTGATTCATAACTAAGCAGCAGTGTTTCGATTTCAGGCAGTAAAAACCCAAAAGGCCATTTAAAATCATGGATCATAGCAGTCCGTTTTTTTAAACTATACGTTGTACGAGACACTGACATTATGTATATGTAGCAATGGGTAGCAATATATCCGCTAGTAAAAAGGGTCCAACTACAGGTAGGCCTAGCTTTAGAATAGGTAAAATTGTATAGTAAGAATTTGTTTAAAGGTGGAGTCATGTATCACCTGTATTTTCAGTGTGACTCGGCGCGCTTCACTCTTCCTACGAAATACCAACCAACGGTGACCACTTAGTGGCCTGTAAAAGTAGTCCACTTGAGCCGATCCTTAAAACCATTGCTGCAGACTAGGTACAACAGTTGCATTGTGTGACAATACACGCGGTTGTGACATGAGCAATTTTAACCACAAACCCGCAATGCGGGACTTACAGTACTTAAAACTCGGAGATTGCGCGGCTGATTTATGTTTCAACGTTTTCATACTATTCTGTTTGTTTAGAATGGCTTGCGTAATGCTGTACAGAATCAGGCTCGAGCACTTTCTTGTTGGGATTCCCGTGGGTGTCAGCTGTGCGTTCGGTCAAGGATTTTCCTTACCTGGATTTTGCCGGCCCAGCAAATTCTGACATTCTTCATCCATGCAAATTCTGTATCTAGTTACATTAGATATACCTGACTTCTTCCTACTTTGACAACGAGTAAATACGAGAATGTTTAATAAATAAGAACAGGGAATATTTTGAAGTGAAAACTTCTTTAGGTGCACTGAGTGCTTTTTGGGTGAAAAAAAAACATGGTAAAATTAAAATCAACTCTCGTCATCGACACCGGAAGCTTCAATGTATAATCTCCGTATAAATAAAATATAAAATTACTTAGTTTCACTTCTATCAGCAGTTCCCAATCACTGTCAGCGATAAGGTCGCCTATTGTACTGTTCATGTTTAAAATTTAGATACATATAAGGTTTTATTTTGTTATGTTTTAAGTGCAATAAAGTGTACATTTATTCTTTCTCCAAAGACTGCCCGCGCTTTTTTTAATGCCATTTGCTAAAGTCATTCCGATAATAAAGTCAAGTTGATAGGTGAGAAGTCTGAGATTCCGGGCTATTTCTAATGCATCGACGAAGCCGAGTTCTGTGTAGGTAATTTGCTTTAATTTGATTTTTTTTTGTGTTGTATTTTGACTGGAATGATTTTATTTATTTTATTTTTATTTTGTTTTATTTGGAAGACATACAGTTTTACAAACTTAACAGATAACTTAAATAAAAAACCTATAACCATTTATGTGTCCTCGCATATAGTAGCTAAGGAATTGCTTGCTTGCAGAGGATAAATGAAAATGAAATAACTTAGTCTTATAACTTCGACATAGGTACATTGAATAAAATATAAATATGTGTATTATGTTTATTCTTTATCCTTGTTTTAATTCTATTTGAAAATGCGATCCTGAAAATCATCTGAGACCAACCTTTCATCGGGTGAATTCACTTGCTATTAAAGTCCTCGAATTGCATAAAACCATTAACTTTATTTTATCATTTTAAAATGTCTTCAACAGAGTTCACGGTATCGAGCAAAACGGAATCAGACAAAATGTTCCAATACATTAATACAGTAGATGACTCCATTAAAGCGATTGCTGCAATACCAGGTATGGTTCTTTGATGCAAAAATATTTGCTGGAACATTCGGTTGGAAGTTTCGGAGAGTGGAATATGATTGGTGGTCTGGGAAATCACTTTGAAAGAATTATAGTTATTTTTTGCTGGAATTGTTTTTGGAGTCGCAAAGGCTTTACGAGACCTTTCAGTTTTAATGTTTTAAAAATACTAATCTAGCACTGTGGTAAGATTAAATTTTTTTACCCATCGACGGAAGGTTTTGTTTATGCTATAATTAACACTTTGACTGCTGAAATCACACGATATGTGTTTTCTACAAGTGACTAATATGCGTAAATCCACACTAGCGCAGCGGCTGAGAAAATACAGATCTTTGTGACTCAGCGCAGCCGTAATATTTTTCGAACGAAACGCATGTGCGGCGCAACACAACCGCTGTGTAGAAGAGCGGCAGCACGAATTTTTTAGGTTAAAAAAAAGATCGCAGTCGTCGAAAAAAAATCGCAGTCAAAGTGTTAAAAACATAGCGTACTACATTGTTAGAGACGATAGATCCCTTGACGATAGGTCTCGTTTGCGTAAAACACCAATCACTTGGTTCTAATCAAATCATCTCAAAAATAAAATCCGTTTTAAATGACTTTAGTGTTAATAACCACTATAGTTTCAAAAGTTCAATCACTCGCTCTCAGCGATACAGCCCTTTATATTTCTTTTATTCTATTGTTTGAAATGAACATTAAAATAATGTTATTTGATAATATTTAATAGTATAAAATTTGCCTTGCTTATTGCTTATTTCGTAAGCGTAAAGAAAATAAAACTTTTGAATGTATTTATTTCTGTATTGTGTTCTGTTTTGTGTGTTATAATAAAGTGTTTTCTATCTATCTATCTAACCACTCGTTATTTGAACAGTGCAATGTGCTGACAGTGGGAGTAAAAATCTGTTCGTCCTTTAACCATGATTTATACTTTGTTTTGTTATGATTACCGTTAATGATGTTTTAGAACGCCAGTATTTTAATAATGGCAAAGCGACAATTCGTCATCTGTAAGTCACTAAACAAGAAAAGACAGAGGAGGCTGGCAAGGATTAAAAGAGACCAGCATATACCCAGCAGGTGACATAAAGGGCTGATACTATGATGATGGCACTGGAGTCTCTAAAAAATATATACAAGTAGCATATGCCTTCGTAGCAACGTTTACTCAAAATGTGTTAATACTACGAACAACGAATGTTGTAGGTACCCGTTTCAAATAGCTTTTTAAAATTATCTCATATAATTGATTATTCCAGGCTCTCAAAGCGTTTTCTGCTAATAATATAAATTGCTTAAAACTTTTGTTTTCAAACAACAGCGGGTATAGATTAACTTGTACGGAGCTATTTAAATAAGCCTTCTCCATATCAAAGGCTTTCAAACAAACGCACCGAAGTACACTGACGAGCAAAACTTTCTCCAATTTAAACACCCTGTTTGGCAAGTCTGCTTAGGTAATGGTTGTTGTGGAGTCTACATACCAACGACAATACAGCCCATTGATATCGGTAACATTACTTTATAAAAATATTGCTGAATATTGCATTAAAATCCGTTGAGTAATTCGAAAGATCTAAGCGAACAGATAGCAGAAGTGACTTCATTTTGTACTATGTAAGATGGTGGCGTCAGTGATTGCCGACATTTTACGACATGTTGGCGACAAAATCGTTGTCAAGTCCGCGGCGAATGTCAGGACATGACCGTGATTTGTGTGTTGTAAAAAGACGCTGATTTCTTGCCGCCGACAATTGTCACCAAGAGCGACACAACTTGGCCCTTGATGACTGCTATATGTCGCCGACCTAACAGCCAACATCCAACACGCCGAGTTTTGTCGGCAGCGTTGATGTGCAGACTTCTTTATACATTTACATATATAAAGTCAACAGTACACGAGCGATCGTCAGACACCTAGCGCAAGCCACGAAAAAGGATCCAATAAATCTTCCTAACATCATCATCATCATCATCATCAGCCTATAGCAGTCCACTGCTGGACATAGGCCTCCCCCAAAGAGCGCCATAGCGCCCTGTCTTCAGCTTGCCGCATCCAGCATCTACCTGCAGTCTTTCGCAGCTCGTCATCCCACCTGGTCGGAGGGCGTCCTACACTACGTTTACCGAGTCGTGGTCTCCACTCAAGAACACGTTTGCCCCATCGGCCGTCGGTTCTTCGCGAGATATGGCCGGCCCACTGCCACTTCAGCTTGCTAATTCTTTGAGCTATGTCGATAACCTTGGTTCTCTGTCGGATGTATTCGTTACGAATCCTATCCTTCAGAGAAACTCCGAGCATAGCTCTTTCCATAGCTCGCTGAGCGACTTTGAACTGGTGGACCAGCCCTATCGTGAGTGTCCACGTCTCAGCTCCGTAGGTCATAACGGGTAGGACGCACTGATTGAAAACTTTCGTTTTCAAGCATTAATCATCATAATCTTCCTAACAATATTATAAAAAAACAAAATTTCAATATTAAGGTAGTTATTACTCAATTCGTTCATGCATAAAACAGGGGGTCCAGAAACTAATAAGAGGTAGCCGTTTCTTGACAAGAGGGTTAGAGTATCCACATAGCCACAGTGTAACTAACTACATAGCAAACTACAATTTGAACTGGTCGTTTTCTATATCATAATAAAAAATATCATCGTCATCATCAGCCTATGTTATATAGTCCACTGCTGGATATAGGCATCCCCCAATGAGCGCCACAGTGCCCTGTCTTCAGCTTGACACATCCAGCATCAGCCCGCAGTCCTTCTCAGGTCGTCATCTCACCTGGCCGGAGGGTTTCCTACACTACGTTTGCCGAGTCACGGTCTCCACTCAAGAACACGTTTACCCCATCGGTTGTCAGTTGTTGGTGAGATATGGCCGGCCCATTGCCACTTCAGCTTGCTAATTCGCTGAGCGACCTTTAGCAGGTGGACCAGTCTTACTGTAAGAACAAAAAATATCTATGTGTTGTATTATGTATGTATATAATTTATCTAGTACCCATAACACAAGCTCTGCTTAGGTTAGAGCTAGATGTGAGAATTTTCCAGCATTATTAATTAAAAAAAAACCTATAATTATAAGTTAGGTTATGACTCAATAAGCATGTAAATATTTGGCAATAATATCGCACCAAGAGTCACCCATAGCACAGATGAGAGGACACATTTTGTCCAACGTGTTGCTCCAGCGTGTGGATACAGCTAGTGATTTAGTTTTAATTATTATTCATTTTATTGTAAGATAATTTGTATTCTATTTAAAATTATATTTGTATAATTTTTTGCGAAACTAATTTACTTAATTTAATTTTAATCACATTTTTATTCTTATTTTTAATTTAATGCTATTTTATTTTAATTTTTTTTTTTTTATTATCTGAAATAAATAAATACAATACAACAGCTGAAAACAAATTCTCACCTCCATAGGACAAGAAACAAAAGAACTATTCCTACTGCAATTATTTACCTTACAGCACACCTTGACAAGCCTGCGTGATATTATGATAAATAGTAGACCCTTGTCAGAGCGCCAGAAAATAAACCTGAATTACTGGTTGGCACGTTTAATATGGTTTCGGACACATGGTACATGGTTGTCGCACATATAACCACTCGGAAACAGATCTTCAGCGCCTCAACTACTAGAACTGTTAAGAAAAGTATTTTTGCTACATTTTTTTACGTGATTTAAAATTGGTGTGTGTTGTGATCTCCATCTTACACTTAATTTAAAGAAACAGTGTTTTTTTTTTCTCTTGTCACCACATAAATCAATATTATAAATGCGGATTCGTAACGAATACATCCGACAGAGAAACAAAGTTATCGACATAGCTTGCTAATTCTTAGGAATTAGCAAGCTGAAATGGCTGTGGGCCGGCCATATGTCGCAAAGTACCGACGGCCGCTGGGGCAAACGTATTCTTGAGAGGAGACCACGACTCGGTAAACGTAGTGTAGAACGCCCTCCGACCAGGTGGGATGACGACCTGCGAAAGACTGCAGGTAGATGCTGGATGCGTCAAGCTGAAGACAGGGCGCTATGGCGCTCATTGGGGGAGGCCTATGTCCAGCAGTGGACTATCATAGGCTGATGATGATGATGATGATTTATATGAAACGTTATGGAAACCTTTACTATAGGAGCCTGTACCATGGGTTCGCACGCGTTGTATAAACAACGCGTGCGAACCAACCTAGACCCAGAAACTAGTAAGGTAATAATTTTGTAAAACATAATCTTAAAATTAATGCTTTATCAGGTAGGTCCTAATTTATTCAGTTACCCACGTTATCTATAAAACACTTCCATCCTTCCATCAGTATCACATTTGACCTTAGGTTTACCGTTACAGTCCCCTGGTGGGTATCCGTGACCTCTGAGATGGAACTCGACGCCTCTGTAATAAGGTCGACTTTTGATACTCAACACGTTTCGATTAGTGTATTTAGTGGGCTAAAATCAGCTAAATGTGTTCCCACTGCTGGGACGTTGGGATGAGTAGAGTGCCTTTTAGGTTGTTTTCTCGGGGGACAGAAACCGCGAGTTTTGTTTTAGCTTAAAATTGTAATATTACCTTTTTAGTGTTAAAAAAAAGTAAAATTGTAATATTACTCTTAAAAATGACGACCGATGTGGCGCGGTGGGCGATGGTCCGACACAGCATTATCTAGCCCCATGGTAAGCAGAGCTTGTGTTATGGGTACTAGATAACTGATATACATAATACAATACATTAAATAGATATATATTTTTTATTATACATAGAAAACGACCAGAACACCCAGAAAAAATATCTACAGATCGTACACACAATTGTTCCGAGGCGGGAATCGAACCCGCAACCTCCTGCGTTGGAGGCGGACCTTCGCCCACCGCGCCACATCGGTCGTCAAATATGATATTAGTGTGATATACTCGTAAATTATTCAAAAGTAGGTAAGATACATTGTGCCTTCTCCCGCATTGCAGTTCGGGGATATATTCCGTGCCGTTAAACTTGCTTCTTATTTATAAAAAAGTTAATCTTACACCTAAATTCAGCCTAATTTTTAAACTTTCTTGACAACATGACCCAAATCTAAACTAATCGTCATCATCATAATCAGCCTATAGTAGTCCACAGCTGGACATAGACCTCCCCTAATTAGCGCCATAGCGCCCTGTCTTCAGCTTGCCGCATCCAGCATCTGCCTGCAATCCTTCGCAGGTCATCATCCCACCTACCCGGAGGGCGTCGTATACTACATTTGCCGAGTCACGGTCTCCACTCAAGAACACGTTTACCCCAGCGGTTGTCGGTTCTTCGCGAGATATAGCCGGCCCGCTACCACTTCTCAGCTTGCTAAACTCATCGTGTCCTGTATGAATAATCATAAACAAACGCATTAAACCACGCCACCATACGCAAAGTTATCTGGCACCACCTCCAGATAAACCAGCGCTAATCAACGCCTCCACCATAACTTTGCAGCTCATTAAAGAGCAGTCGTAAATTTACAACAATTTGCTTGAACTAGGAACCAATTTATCTCAATTTGATTACTTTCCTGGCATTACGGTTCCCCAGGGCTGGCCAAATAAGGAGCACTGGCCAATACGGCAGATTTAGACTAAACTTTAGGCCACATGACGCAAGTTTACCGATAGTATGACTAGCGTTGTTGAATATCCGCCGGGAGCGGGCAGCAGCGCCTCCTGCGGAACAATGGATAATATTTAATAGAACAATTTCTTAGGGCACTTTGGTTTATAGTAAACTAACTAATCCTTATAAATTCCGTCGTAGGAGTACCTTAGAGGCAATCTGGGAGTACCTCCTGCGGAACAATTTAACCACCAAACAGCGATCCTTAACCCGCATGCCCAGCGTGGTTATTATGGGCGTTAACGGTTACACGTATATTTATATGCCATAAGGTGGGCCAACTGCACGGACCAGAATAGGGCCTGCGTTGTTGGTACAAAGTAAACGTGAAACTCCGGCAAAGTACATTCAGTTAACTGCGATAATCATAACTTATTATTCATAACCCATAAACTTAAACCAGCGTATTAAACCTCCCAACTTAATTGATGATCCCTCGAAGTTCAACAAACGGCATTTCAAAGTACCCAATGAAATCGAAACAAAAAGGTTTGTCTGTAAAGGATCTTTCACACTTACGGTATACAATTCTATTGGTATGAATTTACCGGCTATTGTATATCAACGCGAGAGCAATGCTAGTGAAAAGTTATGCTAGTGACAGTGATTTTAAAATGTAGATAAGTAAAAAAATATTTTATTACAATAAAGTGACTGTTTGTGTTTTTATTTTAAAATGTACAGAGGAAAAAAGCAGAATATTTAAACTATATCTACATGACTGTGTTTTATAAAACAAACGACAATATAGTCGTACGCTATCAGGCCTTATGGCTATCTAGTTCAAACACTATGTAGTCCTAACGCGATGTACCTAGTCATAGCGAGATTTAGTCGGAAAGTGATTTACCTTCTAACCCGTTGCGAGTAACAAATACTCAATACTCAATACAATCCATTCCAAAAACTAGCGATAAAGATATTTATTAATAATTCCGGGAAAAAATATTTACCGTGGTCTCTTGTTAGGGTTTTTTAGTGACGATTGATAATTTAGCTCACTATTACATTTCATTACAAATGGTTCACCTACGTAGTCCACTTACATTCCTTTTTTAAATGTTTATTTATGTAGGCCTAGAGTCAGCAATTAGCCATTATAACCGATAATGCGGATTCCAAAATCATTAGGCGAGTAACGTTTAAAACCGTATATTTATGAGGCAATGTAAAGGAGTGTTTAGAGAAAACATAAAACGCAAGGGCACACGGACTTAAACGATAAACTTTGCGCATTTTTCAAACGTAAATTGCCTAAGAACTTTTGTCGCTATTTGAGTAAATGAAACTTTTATAGGTACTTTAGTTTGTAGGTAATGGATGAGGGCAAATAGCCGGCAAATCGGATGACTAATAGATTGGCAAACGAGATCAAAGATGAACTTATGAAAATTATGCCATGTAAAATTTAGTCAAGGTAATGATTAAATTCTTAATTTTTTTTTGTGTGTTTTCTTTTGTTTTCAATATGTAGTGACAGAAGAAATGTTCCCTTCTAGAAACTTAGAATAACTAGGCTTAGAACCGCAGTAGGCGCACGCGAAGTGACGCAATTTCAAGTTAGCCTTTAAAGGCTACGTACATCGCTCGACACGTCAGTGCTCAAGGTCAAGACCTACTGGGAAGAGCTCCGTAATTTTTTAATAATAATGACTTATTGTGCAGTAAAAAGGTGTAACAACTCTTCTCATAATAATCAGAAACAATAGAAGATTCCATTTCACGGGTAGATACAATCTGGCATCTTATATTCTTGAGTAAAACATTGGTATAAGCACAAAAATAAATCGTAAACATGACAGACGCCATTACATAAAAATGTTGCTAGCTGTTAGAAAAATTATTTTCCCCCATAGGTACTTATTTGTTTAATCTATTTCTACTTTACACTTGTAGGACTTTTATTTGCCAGATATAATTAGGGTTACCTACTAACTTACCCGGATTTTTAGTGAAATATGTACCTATGTTATATTAAGCTTGGTATAAATAATCAAAAACTTTTGTTTTATTTTCACGGGCAAGGAAATAGATTGTTACAGACTGTCCGGATGTTGATGTAGTCGGAGCGTTAAATATAAAAATTTCATTGGTTTCATTAGACGATGAACCCTAGTTTTATTAATGTCTTTATATTCGTTCTTAGATTTCCTTCTGATCCGACTTCAGTTCAGTTCTTTATTAATAAGAATATTCATGTTGTTTTGACATTATGTCAAACAAAATAATACATACATATGTAGGGTAACAAAAAAAAAACATAACGAAATAATACGAAAATTAATATAGACTGTTGCTTCCCGATTGGTTGAAAAACTTAGACGGAATTGCAAAGAAAAGTTTTGCAAGCCGACTAAATACACTAAGACTATACACTAAAAAAGAAATACACTACACTGATTATGTTCTATACATTTTGAAGAAAATGACAAGCATATCACGAAAGGTATTTTATGCAAATTACGAAAGGTGGTTTATCCCAACAACGGTATGAAAATGTTTCGGCCATAATATTTATTTCTATCTATTTAACTAATTCGCTAACTCAACACTCCCTGTATGTAAACACCCATAGAGTATATAATATTTACAGGAATTTTTCTATTAATGAAATATCATCTAACAGAAAAGTGATAAATATGATAATCATTTACTCCTTACAAAATGTTACAATTTCCCTACCTTATGGGGAAAATGTTAATAGCTTGCAACATTATTTGTGCACTTGTGTGCGTGTCGGCTCTTGTAATGACGTGCCGCTTACGCACTCATTGCTTGGTTTTTGGCTTCAACTTAGAGCGGAATGTTTTGTGAAATTATCACTCTATGTCTTATTACTCTGAGTCTAGAAACTCCTTCCATAATCTATGTAACGGCCAGGCTTATTTATAATTCCAATGCAAACTTTCGACACCAGTAAACCAAACCCTTCTTATTTACAAAACTGTTATAAAATTTGGATTTCATTGACCTTGCTGTTTTACACCGTCTGAAGTAAGTTCAAGTCTACGATCTTAAGTAGATACCTACATCTAAAGTTTTCACGATCTTCTGAAAAAGTTTACACTAATGGTGTTTACGATGTGTAAAATCTATTTAAAAGTTTTAATTACTACTGATTAAATATAATATGTATCGTCATCATTATAAGCCCATACACGTCCACTGCTGGACTTAGGCTTTCCCCACAAACAGCGGTTCTAAGCCGCCGGCATTAGCTGTCGGTAGTGAGTCTTCTGGATAAGCCATAGGAAGCTGTAGGTATTGTGCATGAATGGTACGAAGAACTAACGCGCGTGCGTACGCCAAATCGATCCGTACCACCCGTGTAAATAATGTATTTGACTTAAATTTTTGCGTGTGTAAATATTTTTTGACAGAACCACCTCTGACGTCAGTGCGCTTCGAATTTTAAATTTCAAATTAGAACGCTCCGTTTGTATTTAGAATTTTGTTTCTTGCAATAAAATTAAGAATACGGGCGGTTCCTAAAAATTATAATTCAGCAAATTGTTTTTTTTTTTTTCAAGTTACATTTTTCTACCGTTGTTTTAAAAAGATAAGTAGGTAGTTATTTATTATTGTTCCTACAAATAAAAACGGTCGGCGCAGCTGCGCAGTGGCGAATACGTAGCGGCCATTTTTGTTACGGCGCCACTATCGCCTCAGTGTCTCGGGCGTACTTGTCAAAAATATGTTTATAGTTGATTCCACAATCTTCTCGCAACAAAACTGTTTCTAAACAAACTCTTTTGATCAAAAAGGTGTTCCGAATTCAACTTTTCATTTTAAGAATGTAAATTGTTCCGTGTAAAGCGTTTCAACCTCGAATTGTTTTCGGCTCGCGTTGCGCAGGTAAACCTGTGTGCGCTACGCTGCGAGCTTCGTGTTGTCGAAAATGTTGTTCCGAGGGTTTTTCGCTGTGTTTTTGTTTATTTTCGGCGTGTGTTACGGTAACCCAGATGCTAAAAGACTGTATGACGATCTGCTGAGCAACTATAACAGGCTGATTCGACCTGTTGACAAGAACAACAATACCGTGTTGGTGAAGCTAGGTCTTCGGCTATCGCAGCTTATCGATTTGGTGAGTTCATTTATTTGGATGCTTTTAGAATGAGACCTTAGCTTTTTTTAATCATAGGTACATACAACGTTACAAATACGTTATTGCTTGATTAAGTAACACATTAAATCATCATCATCGTTCCGTATACGTCCACTGCTGAACATAGGCCTCCCCCAACGACGCCACGAATAGAGGTCCCGAGCCGCCTCCATCCATCAACTCCCTGCGACCGGTACAATGACGTCAGTCCATCGAGAGGGACCGGTCTTATTAAATACTATTGATAAATAAGCAAAAGGTACATAGGTAAGCCAATACCGTTCAGGTAAGATATAGTTTTTGTTATGTCTTGCAAGAACCTACGTATACTTATAAAGTAGGTTTTTAATCGTACTGTAAGGCAGCTAGTAAATGTCTGTCTCACTCTTAAGATATTACCTGGATGAACCAAGATTATCAAGAAACCTTTAGGCAAATGGGTGCATACACGGAGATGTTTCGTTAGCAACATCAACGTCTAAAGTTATCGTTACCAAAGTTATCGACATAGCTCAAATAAATTAGCATGCTGAAATGGTTGTGGGCCGGCCTTTATCTCGCGAAGAACCGACTTCCGCTAAGGTAAACGTTTTCTTGAGTGGAGACAGAGTTATTCGTTACGAATCCTATCCTTCGGAGAAACCCCAAGCATAGCATCTTTCCATAGCTCGCTGAGCGACCTAACGTGAAAAAACCACTATATACATAATGCATAAACATAATCAAAAACCATAAAAGCAAATTAAAACTGACTACCTACTTCTCAATGGTAAGGTTCGTTAGGTGCTATTAATTTGAAACATAGAAATGTGCAAACCCTCGAGGCGGCGCATTCAGTGTTGCCAGCTACCTTGTTATTTACCCGCCTTAGCTGTGTTTGACCTGCTAACGAACTGAATTGACTTTGACGAGGAACACAAATAAATATTCACACTTCGGGGCAATTCTTGGTAAGCTTACTCTATTCTACGTTTGGATTGATAAAATATTTAACCGATGAAGAATGAAATGTTTGCTTTGATTGTGTAACTTAATTAATAACTTATTTATAAAAATCGTTATAACAATTGATAAAAAACCGCTAAAAATCGATGAGAAAAAATATGGACATAAAGGATTGTTTGACCACAGACCAATAAAATGAAAAAATCCGTGATAACTAGGGTAGCCGTCATCGAAATCGAGGAGGCCTACATATATATATATAATAAAATGATACTGGTCGGAGGTTTGACTGACCGACCCTGTTACGGGACGTAAAGTAGCTACCATTCGCAGCGAATATTAAACGTTACGCGGGGTAAAAAAAATTAAAAATAAAAGCCTTTTATTTCCAACAAATTACTAAGTTGACATTGTTTTTTAGAGTTTTTTTAAACTAGTTGTTTATATAACTTAATTAATCTAATGTGTAATTTAGTTTCATACAATAATATCAGTAGGGGGGTTCCTACTGATATTATTGTATGAAACTAAATTACACGTTAGATTAATTAAGTTTTTATTGGGTGAAGGCCGGGTAGGAAGGCGGGGTAATATGCAGTTAGAATCTCGTTGCTCGTTGCTCGCTTTTTTCAGTTACTGACTGCACGAACGCTTGCTGTGTAACACTTTGCATTACATCCTGTAAACTCCAGTACCCGGCTATATTCGCAGGTACCACATACCAATTTTCTGTTTTTAGCTTTTTTTTTTATTAATTTACCAACTTACAGATATTGTTATATAAAAAAGCTTAAAAATAACACGAAGGAAACCACAAAGGTTTGTCTAGATCGTGTGATCTAGTCGTCAACCTACTTAGCTTCATAACTTAAAATTTTTATTATCTATCAGCGGAAACTTTTAATTAGCCATCAGCAAACATGCACTGGGTCTTTCCAGGCATGTTCTATATATGTACCTCATTTGTAAACCTAGCTGTAAGTTTCTCCAAAATTTTGTAAATAAATAAATAAATAGATGTGTTATTAGCTGAGAGTCAGCTGAATAAAATCTCATAGGTAACAATAAAATTATTCAATTTCAGGCAATAAGATTATAAATTGGAATTAGGTAAGTAAATTAATCAGTAACTGAATCAAACGCCCTGATAATGATGTAGGTTCGATAAGAAGTGCGATCTAAGTTTATATTTTATGTTATTAGGTGTTATATTATCGAGAAGTTCCACTTCGACAATAAATCCTACTTCAGTCATGGAACGCCATACTTTGACCCGCTTCTAAAAAGACAATTTTCTAGAATTACATGGAATCTTAATTCCATTGCAAAGCCATGTCTCCGCTTGTGGAAATCCTGAACATTCTAGAAAGTTCCTACTTGACTTTATATCATTTTTACGAGCTGCAGGTTAACGTGACTACGGCTACGGTCCTTTTCTGGATTAACTTGGAAAACTTGATTGTCTGTGGAAAGCTCTGGAATTTTAAATGAAGATAGTTTTGTAGGATTTTAAGCCTTTGCTCACAATAGGGGTCTCTAGCTTATCGTTTCAATTTTATTTTGTTCCTTATCTTTTACAGAGGGTCGTATTTTAGGGCTTAGGAGATTTATAAATAAATAAATAAATAATGCTGGACAATCCACACAGCATTATCTAGCCCCATGGTAAGCAAAGCTTGTGTTATGGGTACTAGATAACTGATATACATAATACAATACATTACATAGATAGATATTTTTTATTATATATAGAAAACGACCAGAACACCCGGAACAAATATATGCAGATCATACACACAATTGTTCCGAGGCGGGAATCGAACCCGCAACCTCCTGCGTCGCAAGCGGACCTTCGCCCACCGCGCCACATCGGTCGTATTTGCCTTTGCATTAGTCCATAACTGGTTGGATTAGGATTGCATTGCCAGCTAAAAATTAAAACAGATAAATAAAATCGGAAAAACCATCCTCAAGTCATCGCATACGCATTTTCACTACACTACCAAAGGCATATTCCAGTTTTCTCCTTGACACATCCCCCATAAGGGAGAAAACTGGAATCGAAAAAACCAATTCCAGTTTTCCCCTCACCGTTTTTTAATTCTAATTGGTCCAAAGCGGAGAACAGAATAGATTATTTAGAGTCCAGAACTCCCACTCAACGATTTTTCTTGTTCCTCTTTTCCCCTTTGAGAAAACGTATTCAAGGGGGGAGATATGATAAAAATCCGCCCTTTTATCCACTTCCGCTGTCCACCAAAAACGCAGCCACTCCGCTGTTCGTGTACTTACTGCCTATTTACTAACCAACTTACCAACAAAGTAACTACGGGTTCTTCTAATTCGTTTGATAGTCGCTCTACATAGCCGAGTTGATGGCTGCTGCTGTTGCTCGCGTAATACGTGTCTAGCTTACTCGATGACGATGCTGAACCAACGGTATCTTTAGTATCTGGCTGAAATACTAATGTGTCTATTTTAGCACTTCATATTGATCCTTTGTGGTCTAAAATACTTTTGAAATAATCTAAGAAATTATACAAATAATATAAATGCGGAAGTTTGGTTGTTTGTTAATTCTTCACGCCAAAACAACTAAACTAATCAGGCTGAAATTTTGAATATAGGTAGTTCTAGGCCTGGAATAAAACATAGACAAATATGTATGTTTTATTCCACTTATGTATGGGATAAAAATCCAATAAATAAGTTCTCATGGGATAGAAATAACCTTAGTATAACCATAGACACAACGCGAGCAAGGCCGCGGGGAGAAACTAGTCTACAATAGTTGTATGTACATATTTACAATAGTTTTATAAAGAATGGACGGACAATTAAATACAAATTCAACAAAGCGTTAAAAATGGGAGTCATACCTGCAGTCTTTCGCAGGTCGTCATCCCACCTGGTCGGAGGGCGTCCTACACTACGTTTACCGAGTCGTGGTCTCCACTCTAGACCACGTTTGCCCCAGTGGCCGTCTGTTCTTCGCGAGATATGGCCGGCCCACTGCCACAGCTTGCTAATTCATAGCGCTATGTCGATAACCTTGATTCTCTGTCGGATGTATTCGTTACGAATCCTAATCCTTCGGAGAAACTCCAAAAAATGGGAGTAAAATAAACTATTTAAAAAAACGCATTGTGGTGGTCCCTAATTGATTGACTTGACTCAAATGGGCTCAAATCGATGTTCTAAGGTATACCGCTCAAATCTACACTATGGTTATTAACGTTGACGTAAGTATGACTCAACACTTTGTTCAAAGACTTATGACATTAAAACAATAAAACTTAAACTCGAAGACATTAATTTATCGGGTGTTTATCGCGTTTAATTTTGTTTGTTTAATTTCCCCCTAAGTTTTCATCGCATTAAAGCGATCGTGTTCACAGGGCGACTGAAAGTGAACTCAGTTTTTGTCAAGACTTACTTGTAATACGTATAAAATAATATTTTTTCGTCTAAGCCTTTATTAAAAAACACAATAAGAAAAACGTTCACACCTGCGGGGGTCTTTTAAGTGCCGCTTAGACCCAAAACCCTTTAGAGATTCATGTTTACCGGAATGCCAGAATTTACTTAGGAGGACCATTTGGACTATTTTATGTGAGACCGGTGGAAAACCGAGACCTGCCTTGATATGAACACTTCAACGGTTATTTGATTTAAAACGACTCTGGTTTCACGTTTGAGGGTTTTGATATAAGCTTAGGAATTATGGGGCTCTTTCCTGTCATGCGGATTTCCGCCCGCGTGCGGATCTGGTCCGCGTGCGGGTATAAAGATAAACCCGATTTATGCGGAGAGTACCAACAGTAATTAATTAAAAAGTAATGAGCGTTGAATACGCTCACCACGCTTATTTGCGGCACATTGCTCGCTCACAGTGACTCTCTAAACGCACTCCGAAACAAATCGCGCAATGCTCTCAAATTATATTACATATTAACATAAATCCGAAGTCGGACCATCCCGGAATCATCCTCCATAAACCATAGGGCATGAACTTGTAGATTTTTCTATTAAAATGTTTTTTACCACCTTGGTTGCTCCAGAACTGTCTCCTAAATAAGTATCAACCCTAAGCCATCCTTTTAGCAGCCTAACTCTGGGATATTACGGTTTACAGAAATTCCAATCCGTAGGAACATCATATGTGTAAGACCAATTTTGCTACTAAATATTCCACTTGCTTTTAAAATCCATTGCAGAAGCACTATGCCACTAAAAGTAGATTTTTATTTTACTTGGGAGCTAATGTGTTAATTTTATGACGTACTAGCGGCCTGTCCCGGCTTCGCCCTGGTATACATTAGTTTCATAAACGATGAATGTATGTTAACTCACTTTGATTGCTGAAATCACACGGTATGTGTTTTCTACAAGTGACTAATATGCGTAAATCCACACTAGCGCAGCGGCTGCGAAAATACAGATCTGTGTGACTCGGCACAGCCGTAATATTTTTCGAACGAAACGCATGTGCGGCGCAACACAACCGATTTGTAGAGCGGCAGCACGAATTTTTAAGGTTAAAAAAAATATCGCTGTCGTCGAAAAAAAATCGCAGTCAAAGTGTTAATATAGCCTAAGACCTCACAAATAACTTGGCTTTCAATTGGTAGAAGAATTTTCAAAATCGGTTTAGTATATTCATAGAAAAAGTTTGTTGGGTTAGGGGGTAACCTACAACCTAACAAACTTTTTCACTTTATAATATTAGTATAGATTCAATACTGAACTTTGATTCATCTACGAGTATACTATTTATGTAGGTATCAACGTTCAGTATTGCATCTGAAATAAACCCCACAACCGCAATGATATTGGTCCGTGCACTATATCAACAGCTGAAGCTGGTCAACAATCAAGCAAGTTGTGCCAACATGGCACAACTTGTTCAGTACCCCATAAAAACTTAAAGCGGTTGGAACTACCTACGAAATTAATATGAGATCGAACGTCGTGCAGACGAGGAATTTTCTGCCTGCATTTAGACAATGTTCGAAATTCAATGAAGGTTAGTTTGAACATGCATAATTTATTTATATCAGGCTACCATAGGATTGAAAAGTTACAGATCCTTAATCTACAGTTTCTACCTTAAAAGTAAAATATATAAAATCATCAACATCAGCCTATCCACCTATATCCATTGCAGGACATAGGCCCCCCTAATGAGTGCGCACATAGCGCCCTATATTCAGCTTTTATCAGATCTTCATCGGAGAAAATCTAAAATTAGGGAGATAATGACAAAAGCTAGCTGAACCTTAAAAAAGAGTTTTCTTTCATCAAATAATTTTAGGAGGAAAGTAGATTTAATAAAAGTGGCTATGTTTGCTTTGGATCAATACAGAAAGAGAAATTGTAAGTGTCACTATCAAGTAGAAAACGACTAGCCCTCGTTGCCATCAGCAAGTCATACTAATGCTTACCAGCTACAGACAGACGAAGAAATAAAACGTTTTCAGTCTGCTTGAGCCCTCAGTTTATTAAAAGCATGCACCAGCCTGTTCTCCCAAGCCTGTACGTACAAACTTCACGCATGAAGCTCGCTCACGCTGTATTGGTATTCAAGCCTGGTTCTTGACTCCGCTCCATAGACACATTTATTTTGATGAGGCAAGAGAATGCCTTGGCATTCAGCCAGATTTCGACAATCGATTGCCTTGAACGTGGAGCTGGATAGTTATCTAATCTAATATAGCTTCTATTAACTTGGGAGTAGGTGCGAAATCGGTGATTTAGATGTTTTGGTGGGTAGGACGCATTTGTTATTATAGCACCTTTATTGTCCTCGTTGTGTCTCCTAAACCAAAATCTCTGACTGATACTATGTATCATCTGATAGAAATCATTATAAAATCAACTATTTTCAGTTAAAATAAGATTGTGTTTCGTTTGTTTCAGAACTTGAAGGATCAGATCCTAACTACGAACGTCTGGCTGGAACACGTGAGTTTATAGCCATAATAAATTTGGAGAGAGAAATAAATTGCGGAAATTCAGACCATTCCGAGACAATGGCCAACGTACAACTTTGGTCGAAACAAACCCTTAATATTCCATTTATGGTGACGACTTTCAGCATTAGAAGAGATATACTGCTAATGTCAAATCCTAAACTCAATAATACTCAACTCAAGGAATAAACTATAATTTAGAAATTCCTTGACTCATCTTAACACTTCAGTAGCTTAGACGCTGTCAGTGCCAATTTTGTAAATTCAGATTCAAGCTCGTAAAGTTCAATATTGCTCTACCAAACGGCATCAAATAAGCACTGTCACTTACAGAAATCACAACCCTGTCTCTCTGTAATAGCGTCTTAAATCCCTCGCCGAAGACAGCGATAAATAAACGCAGTGGCACTGCTTTAATATTAATATTGTTACCAGGAATGGGAGGACCACAAGTTTAAATGGGATCCACTGGAATATGGCGGACAGAAGGAGTTGTATGTGCCCTCTGAGCATATTTGGCTTCCTGACATCGTGCTTTACAATAAGTAAGTACCTACCTGCATATTAAAATATTCCGTGTCCACTTCTATAGCCCTGGTAATCCGGTTAGAGAACGAGGACCTGCATTTATTCAAATGTTTCAAATACAGTCTACAATTATAATTACGCGTAATCCATCACCGAACATCACAAATAGCTGCTATCCAATTAGTGTAGCGCAAATATTTTAATCACATTCATATTCCGGAACTGGGGTGCCAACAAGTTGGACGTTGCAAATAGGGATGGGGTAGATTCGCCAATATTATTCGCTAATTAACTTTTGCAGCTTCGTTCCAAATGATTAGCCTTCTATAACAAGCTCTAAGTCAAGAAGCACCATGCATTTCTGCCATTTCGGGGTTTCCTAAAAACGTGTATCCTCTTGCTACAGATAACTTTATCGTCATCATTGCCTATATGAGTTCAATGCTAGACATAGGCCGTTACGTTTTATAAATTTTACCATAGATAAGATTTCCAGAAATCATATCAGCCTGGTATTCGGCATTCTACAACGCCCACCACTACAACCCAGCCGCAAACCACCCTAGTTATAACAATGCAATTTGGTGCGAGCTAATGTCCAAATGTTCCAAACTAAGTCCAGCGGCGTTATGCCGAAATTAACTTGAGTATTACATGCATAAGTTATCGGCGATGTAATTTGTTGGGGTAATTGTATTGTTGCGACTTCAGCTGTTGTCTTGAAGTTCTAAGTTTGATGTTGGAATGGTAATGAGGAACGGAAGTCTTGAGATTTGACTGCAGTATTGCAGCAAGCTGTTTGCTTGGTTAACTTTGTTCAAAATGTCTACTTTGCCTTGTAATTATTCCCTCATATTAAAATTTTACATGAGAGATCTTTAAAAAACATTGCCATGAATTGAACTGCATCGGGTCAACCAATTCGCAGAGAAATTAGGTTTTAGTCTGCAGAAATGTTGGTGTACTATAGAATCAGTATCTTTTACGATATAACAGGTTAGCAAGTTAAGGTTACGAAATTAGTCCAGCCAAAAAAGACAGGTAAGTTATAAGATTTTTACTATACTTACTACCTAACTATAGTAAAAATATCGTAGGTAAACCTAGTTTGAGGAAACTTTGTTGCAAGATGTAAACACAAAATACATTGTCGCAGTTACCTACGATAAAGCAAACCACGCCCAAAAGCTCCTCGTCCAGATATCCGGCAGATTAACCGAGTCACTTGCTCATCCCATCTCCTCATATTCGTCCCATTGCGTACTCGTCCCATTTGGAGCTTACGTCCCATGATACATGGTGTTTCTGACACTACATTAATCATGAAAGGTGGTGTTGCCTTATCAATGTTAGGAAGGGAAATTCTAAGGCATGAAATATGTTATGAAGATTGTAAAATGTAGATTACTCTGATAAGGTGAATTAATGTGGGTGATGCTGTTGATAGATGCTGTATGAATAAATGTAGATTTAAATCTACGTACTTTTGTTCCTTGTGGTAAAATGAGAGAAAATTAAGGATGCTGATAGTATATTGAAGTATTTTTATACTTATTGAATGTATAAAGCAATTAAAAACAGCTTTTTTATACATATGAACACAAAAAAGCTGAGAGCGACTCAGAAACAATCAAAAACACTTAAAACTAAGTTTAATATAAAAGTGGACAGGACATAAATGAAAAACTTTTTTTTAAATTAACTTTTCGAAATTCATGTTCAACAGAGAGCTTTTAAAAAATTATTGTTTTGTAGACAATGCTGTACAAAATCGGGATCTTGATATCCATTCCCTCTCATTTGTTCTGAACTGCATCATAGATGGTGCCAAAAACTGCGTTGCCAAGATTTTTTGAATAGATAACGTACCATGCGGCATAGTTTATGGCAGTTGAAATTTTGTTATCTATGTTTATTAAAACGGTAAGAGCTATTGTTTACTTGTATAGGATTTTCAGAAATATGGCCAAAATGTAATAGACTCTACATAACAACTCAAAACAATACGCATGGTTAGGGCGCCAACGGGACACTGTAGTATTATTTAGTTTACATTACTTAATCTATGCTACAAGTATTACCAAGGTCTCCACTGTCTTTTTATCCCTTTGACACATGCTTTTAAAATGTAAAAATCCAAGGCAGTCACAGAACGCCTATACCGTTTGCTTTGACTTTCTGTGACTATATCGTAAAATGTCATCTTCTAGATATGACCAGCTCTGGATTTGTAAAATTTTTGATGTATCCCGTTCTACAGAGGAACGTTTCTGAATCCGACCCATCTTTGACCACTTCTTATTATGATTTTCCTCTGTGCCTACAACATAAAATACCATACAATTTTTATTGATGTGCTAGGAACCCGTTGAACGCCGTAGTACACTAAATTTTACTGAAATTCGGAGCGTTTAGCGCGGATAGGTGCACGATGTTGCATACTCCTTCATATAAAGATTTAGAAAATGCGATGACTGCGGAGAGTGCGTCTCCTGCGGCGCGGACAGGTGCGTGTCCTTCTACTTTCAACAGTTTGTGTCAGAGACCTTGTTTCTGTAAAAACTCAGCCAATTTGTTTTCAAAAACTATACACCCAGTCACGTCACCTACAGTATCACGAAGCTAATTGATCGTGTATTGACAAGAAACGTTTGTGAATGATACATCATGTTGTGTCAGCTCAGCCTGCCGGCCATTAATCATTTTGCACGTGCGAATCTAACAGTATTTCAACTTGTGCTGCTACACATTTGACGGCAACTATCATTGAATAGCTGTATGCTTAGTAAGAGTGTGCACAGAGTAACAAAAAAAATTTAAGGCCTTGAACCTAACTTCTATCTCGCTTACATGTACAATAAAATAATGATACAAATACAATATTCCGTGAAAAGCCTTTGTCAATTCCCTCAGACAATCGAAAACTTAATTGATAATAATAATAATGCAATCCACACCTCATCACCTAGCCCTAAGCTAAGCAGAGCTTATGTTATGGGTACTTGATGACTGATATACATAATACTTTATGTATATAATATATAGATATTTTTATTACACAGAAAATAACCAGAAAACTCGGAAAAAATATTTGCAGATCGTACAAACATTTATCCCAAGGTTGGAATTACAACCGCAACCTCCTGCGTCATAGAAGGATCTTCAACCACCGCGCCACTTCGGTCGTCAATTGAGTTCGTATGAAAATATTCAATCGCTGTCGAACTACGAAAAATAGTTCCTCTCTAACCGTAGAGGCGCCAAATTATGTATGGAAAGACGAAAACTTTTTGCGTTACCGTGAACTAATTGTGCAACACATGCTGTGGACTCTGAACTCGGTATTACATTCAATTTGGAAGAAATCATTCGATCAATTCGTAGTTTCATTTACCTAGATGCAACATTACAGCTAGATATCTACTCGTATGGTAATGAGAAAAAAACTAATTTTATATTGATAGTATTCACTTGATAATGATAGTATTAATTTAAATCTAAAATAAAATAACAATAGTTACGTTCGCTATTATTTAAAAACATTTACCATTTAGAATTGTATTTTTGATGGCCACGCTGTTGTCAAAACTGTGTGCATTAATCCAATGTATCGGCCTGGATTCATACACCGCACAGGACATAAAAATGTGCAAATATTACACAATATTACAATCTAATTCTTAAATCTTTAAATTTATTTTACAGTGACAAAATGACTTTTCACATTTCTAAACGTCCGCGACCGTCTGTCATCTGATGCCGTCATTTCAGTCAATTAGGTTTCAACTCGTCACATTTAGATGCATTTCATATTGCCGGACAACACGCGTGCCACTCGTTTGAAGCTTGTGGATAGCCATTTTGTCACCGTTAAATGTATCTATCGTAAAGTACTGACTGCATATATTTGTGCTGTGCTGTAACAGTGCGCCCCTGAACTTAACTATAAGGCCGTACCGCCTTTTTTTAATGCCTCTGAAATAGTTTTAATTTATAAGGTCTAGATAGAGATACGAAATTAGAGTTTTGTCGCCACTAAGGGCAAATTCGTATCAGGTGGTGGCGCTAGTTTGCCTCGGGGTACCGCTTAAAGGCAGCTGTAATTAGCCCACTTATTGCCATTTCAGCTCAAGTAAGTATTTTCAGTAACACCTTTTTTTATTGTTTTTTCTGTTATCGTACCATAAAACCATACACATACATAACCTATATTTTAAGCTTATTCCCATACCACTTGGCTCTCTGTCGGACTCTTATCCTTTGTAGTTGTGTCTCTGTTAGAGACTATTTAACACGTAACGTTACTCGCGTTATCAGCTGATAACGCAAGTTACGTTATGTGTGAAATAGCGTGGTAGCCCCACAGGTTTGGCATATGTTAGGCAAGCTACCAGACCCGATCTTAGCCCTTAATAATTCACACGTGATTCATATGCTTTCCGATTGGTTTATGCTCCTGCTATAAACTGGTAACTGTATAATGTGCCTGTAATCTAATAATGTTTGTTTATGCGTCGTGTAATTTATGTGCCGTAATGATGGTAATTTGAACTTTATGTAGTGTAAAATAAAGTATCAATTTGAACTCGTTAACAGTCATTACCATTTTTGCTAAGCCATGTAACGTATATCATGTTTTAGTACGGTTTATCGTCATTTTAATAGGATATCGAACAATTTAATAACGCCAAAATTTTGTTATGATTATTTTTGTTACGCAGAGCAAAAAAAGTATTGAGAGAGAGCTCCGAGTACCCTGAAACTACTAAATAAAAACAAATATACAGTTAAAGTTAGTAGTTTGTGTTATAAAGCAGTAAGTCTCGTACCTACGAATATATCTCCAACTGTTAGTTACATAAGTCCGCTCTGCATGTTTATTTAATTAAGGTAATCCTATATTTATCTATAAGTTAATGTATATTCTATTGAGAAAATAAATTTCTAAAACCGTAAACCGTAGTAGTAGTTAGTTCGAAGTCCAGTTAGTATTCAAATATAATGTACCTACGTGTTGTAAATTCCAACAATACTCAGGGCTCAGTCATGACTTTAAAAGTATGCAAGCTTAGGTACTTATTCATACTTAGTATGCACTTGAGCTACTTTTGAATTAAAACAGACTCTACTTCTTCTTGCCCTTATCAAACTCTAGGTGTGGTCGTCACAACATGTCTGTTCTTCCACTCTCCTTTCTCCGTCGCCATTTCTATTCACGCCATTTCTCACCTTTTTTTCGTCTTCTACTTTAAAGTAAGACCACATAATGAACTTTGTTCCAAGTAACAGTATTAACTGAAGTTATTTTTTGCAACCAGTGCTGACGGAGAATACGTGGTGACCACAATGACGAAGGCCGTCCTTCACCACACTGGCAAGGTGATGTGGACTCCGCCAGCCATCTTCAAGTCCTCCTGTGAGATCGACGTGCGCTATTTCCCTTTCGACCAGCAGACCTGCTTTCTCAAGTTCGGTTCTTGGAGCTATGATGGAGATCAGGTATGACTTGCAACTAGCAAATGTAAAAAACGTGAAATGTAGGTAGTTCCTGTGACAAGATGATCCTGTGTAAATGTCCTGGAGGAGCGTGGTAGAGATCATCAGTTTGTTTCGCCCAGAGACAAGACAACTGGTTGTTAACTTGGAATTAATTTTCCACGAGGACAACCAGTTACCTGAATATAACTTTATTTCCACCTACACAACTGTTTGGTATCTAGTGGTCTCGGTGGAGAATTATCTTTGCGCAGCCAACTTACCTGGATATAATTTTCATTACATCTTCGTAACTGCGCTTGATTAGTATATACGTAAAAGGCTAGAACTATCTGCCGTAGAGATATCCAGCCACCGTCGTAGATTGGTCGAGCTATTTAGAAGCAATGAATCAATTCATACTATCACTCCATAGTATAAAACAAAGTCGCTTCCCGCTGTCTGTCTATCCCTATGTACTCGTATGCTTAGATCTTTAAAACTACGGATTTTGATGCCGTTTTTTTAATAGATAGAATGATTCAAGAGGACGGTTTATAAACCATTTGACACATAGATGTCCACGCGGGCGAAGCCGTGGGGCGCTAGTACTATATATTCTAAATTTCTAAACAGGTGAAAGAAGCAATTTCATTGCATACATACATGTTGAACTTTCCCTTAGATTGACTTGAAGCACATCAACCAAAAGAAAGGTGACAACATGGTGGAAGTTGGGATCGATCTTCGAGAGTACTACCCGTCAGTGGAGTGGGACATCCTCGGAGTTCCTGCAGAGAGGCACGAGAGATACTACCCTTGCTGCCAGGAGCCGTATCCAGGTGAGTTTACGAATTTTAAACTCTTGTCTGTGAACATCCGCCATCTTGGATATTTGTCTGTCTGTGTTTGGAACCACAAAGTGGTTGCACCACAGACGAGTCGGCGACATCCCTCCAAGCCTAAAAATCATGATTTCTCGGAATTCTTGTATGCGAAGCCCAATATTATATTATTCATTCTTAGTCATATCATATTATTGTAATTTTATACATACAGGTAAATAGTTCTTAGGTGGGTAATAATGGGTACACAATGCATAAAAACCCTGTCAGTGCATAATTTTTTAGTTTTTTCAAACTATTATTTATTTTCTATTTTTTAGTTTAATCTTATCAAATTATTGTATTGTCATCGGCTATTAATAAGTTTACTAAGTTTAAATGAAATCTGACCGTTCAAAGTGGGTCAAAATCGAGTCCAAAGGAGTCGGTTACAAACAAACATACAGGTGAAGCTAATAAAAGCGTGGTAAAAAAGATCGAAAATCTATAAATTTCTTTGTTCTGCAATTTTTGTCAATAGGCGTCAAGTTTCAGCAGCACAATAACAATTTCAGAGTAACACTTCATATACTTTACTTGATACTTCACTGAGGAACTCCAAATATACTCGTAGATTCTTGAGAACTGATGCCGCAGCATTTGCTAGTGACAGCACTAATTGATTTTGTACCTGAAAAAATGGGACGGTAGTACCTCATATTTTCCACACGAGTAAGCGTGAGATACGTTCATACTTCCTTCCCACAATTTGCGCGAGTTTTTGCTAATCTTTTACCGCATCACGGCACCACTTTCTCCAGCTCCACATGATAAATGAGACTAAATTAGGCGGTATCGTCTTAAACAGGCTTTACACAATCCGACTTTAATGCTTGTCGTGTCGGATATGGGTTTAAAGGAGCTCCGTCGCAAAATATCATTTTCTAAATTGCCTAACCTAACTAAACTAAACCTAATGTTTTCTTACTTTCCTGCAACAATAAATGCACGTCAATATCCATTTCTACTAGAGTTTTTCCGCATGAATACTCGTCAGCAAGCAGATATTAAATTAAGTGAATTCATAGAAAGATATTTTGCGCTTTTCATATTTATTTAACTGCTCTGCAGGTATTTTGTTCTGGTCTTTAACTAAGCACAATAAAAAATATCTATATATGTTTATAAATAAATAATAAATAAATAATGCTGGACAATTCACACATCATTATCTAGCCCCATGGTAAGCAGAGCTTGTGTTATGGGTACTAGATAACTGATATACATAATACTATATATTACATAGATAGATATGTTTTATTATACATAGAAAACGACCAGAACACCCGGAACAAATATCTGCAGATCGTACACACAATTGTTCCGAGGCGGGAATCGAACCCGCAACCTCCTGCGTCGCAGGCGGACCTTCGCCCACCGCGCCACGTCGGTCGTATGTTTGTATTGTATTATGTATATCAGTCATCTAGTACCCACACAAGCTCTGCTTAGCTTAGGGCTAGATGATGCTGTATGCATTGTCCATAATTATTTACTTTATCTCTATCGCGTACTTCATGTTATACCTAATGTGCTTAGTTATACTTCTTCACGTCTCTAACTACGCTCATACTGCCGTGGGCCCTTTTAAAAAGCATCGTTTACTAAATTTGCAATCGTGTCGGACTGTATGATAACTTTAACCACCTCAATCATTATTCCGGCTGGCTCTCCGCGCATTAGCCAAAACAACCGTTTAACCTGTTCGAGGCAGCGAACGCAGCCATTTAGCATAGATAAGCGTCTCCTACGCGCCAAGGTAATTTACAAGCGAGATAGCCTGGATGTGCTTCTTTTGTTTAGATTTAGACTAGTAAAGATACATGCTTGCACTGTATTTACTCGTAGAATGGGTTAAATTTGTACCAATGGAACTGCTTTTGTGCATACTAGTTTCTGCCCGTGGCATCGTACGCGTCGTTTCTATATAAACTTTCAAAAGTTATTTATATCCCAAGGGAACAGATTTTTGGAATTAAAAGTGTTCACAGTAAGAACGACCAAACGCCCTTTTGGCTTTTATCATGAGCCCCAAGCTAAACAGAGATTGTGTTGTGGGTACTTAGATCACTGATATACTTAAGTAATATTACTTAATTATTACTTAGTATTACATACTACTTAGTGTTATTATTAGTATTTATTCGTTAAGTATTAAGAGATGACTGATAGATTAACACACGTAGATAGGTATTTTTTTGTTTATACATACCTAGAAATCTGCCAGAACTCCCGAAACAAATATCTGCACATCGTACAAACATTGGCCCGGACGCGGGAAACGAACCCGACAACCTCCTGCGTCGCAGGTGGACCTTCGCCCACCGCGCCACAGAGGTCTTCAGATATACATAGAGAAATACGATAGAAAAAACTCAAAATCTTTCTTACCTTGTAAAAATATAAGATACTTCTAAAAGTAATAGAAGAAGCGCTATCCCAAGGGTAAACAATTTTCAAGTTACCTATATTTTACAAGTTCCGTTGTTAGCTTATTATTCAATCCAAGTTTGCAAGATCCAGGTAATTTGTTTAGTTGTTCTTAACTTTGATTAGATTTGTTTAGGTACATATCTGGGGTAAGCGTTGCAAATATCCCTTGCGCGTTATCTTCTAAACTATCATAGGACAGAATTCATAAATAGGTTCCGTTTCATAGTGAAATATAATAAAGATAAAGATATTTGGCCAATAATAACATAATAACACAAATAATAATAGTACACACTAACTACACTGTACCTCTACATTTAAATCGGGTAGCGGAGACCATTGATGTATTCCACTGTTCACAGAGCGAGTTCGCAAGGGCTATTATTCAATTTATGTTATTGTAAATAATAATATTTTTGTGTATGCTACTGACAATTTAATTTATTTTGCTCACTAATGTATTGAATTATTTTTGTTGAGGACATTTGTGATTGTATTTTATTTTGCTTATTGACATGTACATAATATGTACATGTCAATAAGCAAAATAAAATACATATGTCAATGAGCAAAAATATTCCAATATATTATATTGGAATATTTTTGCTCATTGACATATGTAATGTATATTGGATTATTAGTTGTATTAAATTTTATGCTAGTGATTAATTAGGTTGACTACACTATTGAACATACTAGTGGTTTCTTGTCACTTCTTCCACTGGTGGACAAAAAATTTAAGTGAACTATAAAATATGACGTGTCTAAGTGCTTATTTTGTAAGCTTAAAGAAATAAAAACATTTCATTTTAATTTTTTTCATTTTCATTGTATTAGGTATTGTATTGTATTAGGTCCCTGTAAAAATAGTTGGAATTCTTTAAATAAATAAAATAAACCTACAGAGAAACAATAAATAGCTACCACATGCTAGCCTAACCTGTTGGCCAAAAAAGTAATAATTTCTTTTAAATACAATGTAGATTAAAATATGATCTATTTCTGCGCTTGTCCATTTCTTTATTCTCAATGCACGACGAAATCTATTTAAAAAAATGAACCCCTATTTTTCCTGATCGCACTAAAGACTGTGCCAGAGTTTATTTTACTTTGTTGATTCTTAAAATAATATATCCCTAAAATTTCAGCACGCTTCACTTAAAATAAAAGAAATACAATAAAATTAAATAACATTCTTTTGCAAGGGGAAAACATCCTCGCTGTAAAGGGTAGCTGACGATGAAAGAATAAAGCATTATTAAAATTGTCCTTGCATCTCACACTCGTCTGTAGAATACATAATTTTCTCCTGCTTTCATGTTATTTCATAAGGTAACATATATTTCACGGTTAGATAAACACATTTTGAGTTCGTAATGACACCCTTTTCATTCGGCACGGCTCTCTTGAGGCTCCGTACTGAAATGTTTTTACGGTTTTCAGTCGTAATTTACGACTATTTGTTTTTTCGTTTATTGGCATTTACTTTAAAGGGGAAATGGCATGATGAATTACATTTATGATGCATTTATTCAGGATATGCAGATATTTCTTCAGGTTGGTCTGGCCATTTTCTGTCTCTAGTAAAAATATCTTTGTAATGTGTTGTGTATTATGAATATAGGATATTTAGTACCCATAACACAAGCTCTGCTTAGCTTGGGGCTAGATAATGCTGTGTTAATTGTCCAGCATTATTTATTTATTTTATTATTATGGTCCGTTGCAAAACAAAAGTCAAATAAAAGCGTAATTTAATGTTTGACCGAAACCGCTGTACCGCGCCTGAGGTATGCGAGCGGCGAGACGGGCGGGAAATATCGGCCGCTCCGATCCATCAGTCTGCCGGCAACGCGTACTCTTGCTCTTTTTTCCTCGCCCCCCACCTCGCCGCACTTTCCTAAGGAGCGGTACAGCGGTTTCGGTCAAACTATAATAAGAGACTTCCAAAAATCGTGACGCAAAAAAGGACAGGACTAGGAAGTTTTATGTTTTGGTGCCAACGGAATAGACATCAGTTAACAAATATAAAGGACTAGTTTCTGCCTGCGGCTTCAAACGCTTTGTATTTATGCAAATGTTTTAAGGTTTTTTCTTTCCCTACTTTCACATTTATAATATTTGTGTGATGATAGATACCTTATAATCCACTACTTAATTTAATACCGTATTAGACTGCAACCTTTCTTAATAGGAATCTCTCAAATTCAAATTCAATTTCAAAGGTAGAAATGTGCACAAATTTCCTTTATAATTATGCCATCTTCAGTAATCGTGAAAATCTTAGCAATTTGCCTGAAGTATCTTGACGACCTCTCTTAATTACTGTCTGAGTTCTCACTTGAGCTTTTACTGGTACACTTCCGAGCAGTGCGATTGTAGGTATACGAATATTAACAAATTTCACACGAAATAGTATCGGTAAGCAACGTTAGGCACAAAGTATATACAATTTCTGGAACAGATTTTCTACTTACCTCCTCAAGATTTTTGGTACTCACTTAAATTAATGCATACAAAGGTTTATCTACATACCTATATAAAATTATCTTGTCACAATGTTAGTTGCCATATACCTCCGAGACGGCTTAAGCTATTATTATTAAAATTTTGTGTCTATAAATCGGTAAGGTCGTAAACTATTTTTCATACCCCATTTCGTATTTTTCAAATTTCCACACGCGCAGTGGGGCAGTTAGTCTATATATATAATTAATTTATGTCTACCTTGGGTATTGCTTCTAGAAAATGCACGTGAGACGATTTCGACGCATTCCGGGTAGATTTATAGAAAGCAACGAATGAACTAACAGACCCGATTCTTGGAAAAGTTGAGGAAAATTATGCCTGCTGTAATCTTGTCCCTGGTTTACCGAGGCTACTCTTCAAACCCGTTGTAATAGAACAGATAAACGCCAAGCCAAAGCAATACAGATTAATTTGACAAATCACGCGATTTTAGGGTTTAACAAATTGAGACAGTGGCAAAGCACACCGCAGTCCTTTGCACGGAACCCTTACTTAAATAGCAATTAGTCGTATCGCCAGTACACTCCAATTGCTCTCAATTTGCGCCTGGCACTCACGTCACAGACTTTTATATGCAGCTAGATCAAATATTACCTCAGAGTTACATCGCTACTTTCACATACAAATATAGATAATTTTTGGCCACGGTCTTAAGTCTAAAAGCCGGAAATGTAAAAGAAACGAGTAGATTTTTCTCTCGCCAATGTTTAGAAATATGGGAAATATAAATTGAACACTTTGTAATTGTTAATCCACGTTGTTCTTCTATTGTTTCATAGTATTTTAATGATGTCGTCTTTTGTTTTTGTGCGTGATGTTGTAAGTTATAGTATATGCGAGTAACTGTAATAAGGAAGCACAATTCATATAAAAAAAATTGAAGATAAGATATTTCTGCTACGCTGAGAGAATCTGATCTTTTAGTATCTCAGTACTTTTGGATAGAACACAGAGCTTTGATTTATCTACATCAAGTTTTGATTAAACCAGCTGCTTGCATCACTCTGTGTCTCGAGTGTTTGTGGATACGATGCCTACGCAATTTGTAAGTTTCGACTGTGGTCTCGACAAGTTACACTTGTGCCCCCTTCACTGCAAATGAGTTTGTATTTCAATTAGAATAAAGTACTTAGTAAGATTGGTGAATGTAAGACGATTTACTTTAACTCTCAATGGGGCGTTACAGACTTGTTAATCTGGCAATTTTTTGATTTTGTGACGTAATGTTAATATATTAGGACACTCTTTGAGAGTACTATATACACTCTGGTATAGATAGGTAGGTATAAATGGGTAATAAGAAAACAGTTTTTTTTTTGTTCGAATTTATCCTGAAGGTTATGTGTTTGGAAGGGCCATATATTAATTGATTCTTGTCGATCTTGTAAAAGCCGTTTGGCTACACAACCTAATCCGAAGCCGTCAACACAACATAAAAGAACTCCAATAAGTAGGCTCTTTAACAATGACTGTCAGCTTTTGAATGGTAAGCGATTTCGCCATTCAATTTCTCAAAACCTTTACAAAATGATAACTTCTTTAACGCATTCTTCAAAACTCATTTCCTTTATTTCAAAGTAAGCGACCGGAAACTGTTTACAGCCAAAACAATACTTGAATTCGAAAATTCTTGACAAAGAATAGGAGGCCTTTGCATTATATTTTCGGCTTTAACGCAAAGAAAATAAGTTTTTTATTGTGAGGCTAAATTTTCTTTGAACTAGTATAATGGGCATTTTTTCCGTTTGCAACCAATTTTTCGCTTGACGGTTCTCCTTGGCAGTTATACAATCAGATTATGAATTCCTCCAGACACAGAAGGGCTGTTGCTGTTTGTTCACCGAGTAGGTATCTGTTCTGTTATTTTATTTCCCCTGTGTAAATTTATTGCGTTACCTTTTGGCGCCGAGAATACTGATATTGGATGAATCGGTAATTAATATCATTATCAAACAGACAGTAAGCAGTGCTGCCTAATCTATCCAATACGTCTATATAACACGTCTACGAGTATATAAAGGAAGATTTCCTTTGATTTTCTATGTTCATTCGGCCTATATTCACCCACTGACACTTCTCAAGAATTCTTCTTCGATATAAAAGTTTTTTTATTTCGCTATCAAAACTTATTTAATAACTCATGTCTCAAAGTTGCGTTTCCAATAAGTTTCAAAAACTTCTTCTCATCTATTCCCTCGTATAATCCTTTCCTAATATTTTTAATTACGAAACTTTTGCAAAGTCCGCGTTCTCAATTACCCCAAAACTTTTTTTAACCGAAACTTTTGTTTCAGATATCTTCTTCAACATCACCCTGAGGCGTAAAACTTTGTTCTACACCGTCAACCTAATCGTGCCCTGCGTGGGGATATCATACCTCTCAGTTCTGGTCTTCTACCTCCCAGCTGATTCGGGAGAGAAGATAGCTTTGAGCATTTCTATCCTGTTGTCGCAAACCATGTTCTTCTTGCTCATTTCGGAAATCATACCTTCAACATCTCTGGCTCTGCCATTGCTTGGAAAGTATCTCCTATTCACTATGCTGCTGGTCGGACTCTCTGTAGTGATAACTATAGTGATACTAAACGTGCACTACCGTAAGCCCAGTACCCATAAGATGATGAATTGGGTTAGAACATTCTTCATAACAAAACTGCCGAAGCTACTCCTGATGCGTGTTCCCAAAGATTTGTTGAGGGATTTGGCTGCGGAGAAGATTGCTGGGAGGAATGGTAGAAATGCGAAACACAAGCAGAGAGACAAGTTCCAGGATGCCCTGGCGGCTGCTGAGCAGGTGAACTCTAACTCGTCGAGCCCGGACTCCTTCCGCCATCATCTACCTGAAGGTTGCAATGGACTGCATACTACTACGGCAACTAATAGGTAACTACCGAGAAATTCTTCCAAAAAGAGTGTACGGCTAGGTACATGTTTGAGAAAGGGATGCTCATTGACCTTTTGTTGCCTATGATTCATCGTTTGCAACTTTTGCGCTTATCATTACATTAAAATTCAACAGCAACCAATAACAAATAATGTCGTTCGTTTTTCGTATACTAAGAGGAAAGATTAATGACCTCAGTAGTTTCTCTCTCAATTTGATCGTCTTTTGTTTCTATTATGAAACAAAAGACGATAGCGTTATTTTTAAATAACCGATCTGTACGAACAAAGTTAAACATATTTCCACAAAAACTTGTTGCTCACTATAGATGGTATTGTGACATAGCTTTCATGTTTATCCTAACAGATTCAGCGGACTGGTGGCTACTCTCGGGGCAGGATACAACGGCCTTCCCTCAGTGATGTCTGGACTCGACGACTCTCTCAGCGATGTGGCTCCGCGCAAAAAATACCCTTTCGAACTGGAGAAGGCCATCCATAACGTGAAGTTCATACAGCACCATATTCAAAGGCAGGACGAGTTTAATGCGGTAAGATATTATTCAGCAGTTTTTTATTAACTTTATGAACAGATAAATAACGGCGACATCAGTCTAACACCGGCTTCCTATAACGTATTTTGTTAAGCAGCGTAGATATAAAAAGTTGAGTTTCAGGAAAATGTCTAGAGTAGAAAAAGTCACATCCTTCAGCGAGAGAAACTCATACCTGTTTCTAAGCTCAGTACGTCTTTTCATCATTTTTTAATGCAGGCAATCCACACAGCATCATCTAGCCCCAGGTTAAGCAGAGCTTGTGTTATGGGTTCTGGATGACTGATATACTTAATACAACATGACATAGATATTTTTTATTATACATAGACCAGAACCGGAACAAATATCTACAGATCGTACATACAATTGTCCCGTGGCAGGAATCGAATCCGCAATCTTCTGCGTCGCAGGCGGACCTTCGCCCACCGCGCCATTAGGTTGTCATCAGATTATCATCGCCTATTTCTTTCACAGGAGGATCAAGACTGGGGTTTCGTGGCTATGGTGCTCGACCGTCTTTTCCTTTGGATCTTCACCATCGCTTCTATTGTCGGCACCTTTGCTATCCTCTGCGAGGCTCCATCTCTCTACGATGACACCAAGCCGATCGACATGATGCTATCTTCTGTGGCCCAACAGCAGTTCCTACCGGTGGATAGCGGTGGCCCTAACCCTTTCCCTGATACTCCGATGAATTAAAAAGATGATCGAAACGAAGAGGATTTTTGGTGTAGGAAGGAAAGGATTTTTAGTTATGGGAACTTTGATGAAATTTTTAAAATACTTTGAGCAGTAACATTGTTTTCTCTCTAATTTACTATGTCTGATAAACTATTTGAATTTGGAAAGTTATGAAGGCTTGTACGAGTAGATAGGGAATTACGAAAAGCATTCATGGATATTTTGTCTTTATTTTGTGTAGGATATCGTCACATAGTATTAAACTAATACTAGATATTGAAAAGTGTGAGGAGGGTTGCAGGGATCTCTAACTTTTGAGGGTTTTTGAAGGTCGTCTTTCTTATAAGAACTTTTCAATCGTGTTAATATTCATCGACAATTTAAATACATTTAAAACAAAGATATAGAAAAACTGATGGCAAAACTGCTACATTTTTTATTCAGAGTTGCCATATCAAATCCATTGAGTTTGCTGGACCAATGTTCCATACATTGGTGATGAGTTAACCGGGACTGAAGATGGCGCCAAAATATTTTTTTTTTTGCGTTTCAGATGACTTTCAACCATCAAGATACTATTTCTGATAATGATGACAAAAATATAATAGGCAATCAAATATAAATGATTCCTACGGGACTTGAACCCCCATTCTGCGTCTAGGCGGCAGACAACTGTGCCAATAATGCCACAGTGTCGTGGGTATACATTTTTTCAGCATACATTAGTTATTCGATATTTAATGGTAGTTTTTAAAGCCAAAATATAGGCTGTGACTTTTGACTTTATCTTTAGGTGTAGTTTTAGTAATATTTATTGGAATGAATACTGGTATACTAGTTTTCACAAAAACGCTTAACCTAAGTAGTTTTAGCATTTTTGTAAAAACTTCTTCTCAAAACAAATGCTTAAGGTTAGAAGCTGACTGGTTATGCAACGTAAGCGACGCATTGTTCCATCTAGACTCTTGAATTTGTATAAAAACAGATAGCATGGAGACACTCTCATCGTATGCGATCCGAAGTTTCGGAAATTGTGTCGTGTACGTTGCGTGTCGTGGGCACAGTCTGTATCTGGCTTTATTGTATCGTGTTTAGCTTTTACAATTTTTATCCTGTACGGAACCAGTATATTAGCTTCTCCAAATATTAATTAAGTTAATGTGAAATAGAATTAAAATATTTATCGATTTTGCATGAATATCTAAATGTCAACAAGAGATGTAGTGTCAAACTTATTATAACATAGGTTTTATAGGGACAATAATTCTCTTCTCCTATACTCGTGGCAGATCGACCACTGGTTTCTCTAAACAGTCGGAAATAAGTCGTCGCCACTTTATGTTGTACGCGTTTTTAGCCTTTACTTCAAGCGTAAACTAGTAGTTATTCAAACATAAGTTAAATCCACAAAGTATGGCTGTGCTAGGATTCCATATGTTACGTAAACTTATATTACTATGTACTATGAGTAAGGTATAAATTGTAATGCGGTAGGTAACTTTGTATTTTATCGTTATCTCTTGGATACAATTTTAGGAAAATTTTAAAAGCTTTCTTGTATGTAACATTAGTAGTTATCTTTGTAGGGATAGTCTACAACAGCTGGCACAGATGGGTCTTAAGGTTAAACGAGTCTCTCATGTTTCCATACAACCGTAAAAGGGTTAAAAAACTACTACACTATTTGATGTTGACCATCCGAAACAACGGTTAATATCAATGTATCTCTATATTATCTATGTTTGCATATACCCAAAATGGTAAAAAAGTACACATTTCAAAAATACAAGCTTCTAAGTCGGATTTAACATACTATGTCAAGTGAGATAGGTACATTTAGGACTCTGACGAGTTAAGGCCGTTGACTCGTTTATCCTTAAGCGGTGTCAGACAATTCTATATGTTTCACTAACACGTTTGAAGAGTCACGTGTCTGAAAAGAACACATTATTATAAATACATATTCACGGGTATTTATCGCGTTTAATTCGCGTCATCCTGTGACCATGGCAGAGTGTAAACCTGTTGAAACGTCGGAAAATAAATACATAAACGCCCGTGAATATTTATTTATAACTACCTACATACACCACCACGGAGAAATCATCAACTGATTCTGAAAAACGGATTCTGTGTAAATGCATCCCAATATTCATTTGATTCTAATGGTAATCCAAAACTAAGGAATAAGATTAAATACTACAATGAACCACGACAGTTAAAGTAACTCATCTAAAATGTAAAGACGGTTTCAATTTAATAAAATGTCGAATGAAGTATTGTAGATTATCTCTATTTATCAATGTTTCTATACTCATCAGTGTTTCTATAATAAATGTTTGTGTATTAATAACCAGTGTTTGAATGTTTCTCCCGCCCAATATATTTTTTCTTTGCAATTTATTCTTGCCCAAAATAGCCTTAATATGAATAAATAAATAATGCTAGACAATTCACACTAGAGAACTGATATACTCGTACATAATACGTTACATATATATAGTATATAATGCAATACATTATCTAGACTTTCGTTCTTTAAAACTTTGACTGCGATTTTTGCTATCTTTTTTTTAACCTAAACCATTTGTGCTGCCGCTCTACACAGCGGTTGTGTTGCGCCGCACATGCGTTTCGTTCGAAAAATATTACGGCTGTGCTGAGTCACACAGATCTGTATTTTCTCAGTCGCTGCGCTAGTGTGGATTTACGCATATTAGTCACTTGTATAAAACACATACCGTGTGATTTCAGCAATCAAAGTGTTAAACTTAACAAACATTAGTAGAGTTCTTGCTTTCATTTATTTGTGATATCAATATTATTATGAGATGAAAAAGTAAGGGATCCGTTAAAAAACACACGTAACAGCTGGCTCAGTCACTGCTTGAAGATTAGAAGAAGCAGCAGAAGAATGAACCAGAGGAGCTGACAAAGTTGACTGGAATTTCAGAATGACAGTCGTTTGCACTAACTACAATTAATCTGTGCGGACTAAGAGCTCACATTTGAAATATTTGTGAACTGAATTGAAAAAAATAAACATTTAGTAACGAAAAATGTAAAACATGACGCAAAGGTCCATAAATTTGTATATTTTTATATTACATTACTATTAAAAACTTAAATTAAATCTACGATTACAGTCGCTAAGCAGCTCCTTCTTAGAGTTTCTGTACAGTATAGGTCTCAAGTAATTAGGAAAATGTTGTTTTTCAAGAGTTCCGGTCACACTCACTCAATCATAGTCTCGTAGATCCAAAAATTTCACACAAGACTTTGCTTCTAGATTGAGCTGTCTCTTTTACTAAAAATTTTGAGTGAGCAAGCTACTAAGCTGAATGTAAGTCCTGCATAATGCATAGCTAGCTGACCGATCGCCAAACGGCGGACTCGAGAAACTGATTTAGCAATTCAATTAGGTAGTGTTTAAAAAAAGCTTCTAAAATCAACTGAAAGTGCTCTTCAAAGTCTGCTATTTGCATTAAAAGACTTCGATTAGTTCTGGATGAGCGGATGATAATGGTAATTTGAACTCTTCGGATTTAAATTAGGACTGAAAGTTGAGGATTTAATACGGTTACGTGACTCGCATAGACGTAAAGGGCTTCGTGAACATGATCAAGTATTCTAATGGAGAGTCAACAGAGTACCTACGTGTTACCGTTAGCACTATAGCTAAGGTAATTCTGTGATACATGACAAGAAAATATTCACAAAATGTGAGTGTGTACCTACGTACATCTTTATAAAATTCCGTCCACAATTTGTTAACATATTTAAAATTATTTAACGGGTATTTATCGCGTACCTTTTGTTTTAATTTTGTCCTACGTCAGTAGCCCGGCTGGGTGATTACCCGCGACCGGTTTGCGACAGGCGTAAATTAAGCAATCAGTGCTGTCAAACGTCAATTTTGTATTGGTTTGGCACCAGCTACAACGTCAAAATTAGTCAAAATTGGCGTTTAACAGCACTGATTGCTTAATTTACGCGTGTCGCAAACCGGTCGCGAGTTACATAATTACCATACGGGTTAGTTCCGCTATGCACGAGTCCCGCTTTGCTCCTTCGCTTTGCGCTTTGCTTTGCCGTGACCACGGTCGCTGTAACGCAATGGAAACGTATATAAGAAACAAATCCTGCTGCCGGTCATTGTAGAGCCAAGGACAAGGTAGATGAAACAGCCTCCGCATCTATTTCCAGCACATACGACAATGTTATAGGATGACACCAACGCCACCAAATCACACGTCACGAACAGTGGTGATTAAAAAGCTGGTATTCGAGCCAACCGCGTGTAGGGACACGCGGTTGGCGACTGTCCAAATCGCTGCGGACTGGTTGTCGTTTTTGTCAGTTGAACGTGAGGACGCTTTTTTAACGAGGAGGCAAGGGTTAAATGGGTGATTACTGATTTGACTTTGCATTGTGTCAATTATTAACTATCTTTAATGAGTTGGATATTGAATTCATATCAGAGATGGTAAATTTGATAGCTGGTATTATAAATTGATCCTCATATCTCGCCACATTACTGGCATGTGAGTACGTAAATTTTCCAAATAAGTATGATTGATTCAATTTGCCTGAGAGGAGAGTACTAAGAAACTTGTTCCAAATATGAGCAACTAGTTTCTTTCGCGCACTCGTTGTTTCTATGATAACGTAAGGTTATTTCTATCGCATGGGAAATGATTTATAGTATAAAAAGTAGCCAATGTGTCATTCCAGGCTCAGAACTAACTGGATGCAAAATTTCAGCCCGACCTGTTCAGTTGTTTTGGCGTAAAGAACTAACAAACATCCATCCATCTAAACAAAAAAGGATATAACTGTGTTATCAATCGTTACCTGGCTACAACGCATTATGCATTGGGTATTATTGCGACAAATATCTACAGAATTGACAGAAAATACCTATGACAGAAATTTAAAGTGCATAGGTAAAGCTCCTGTTTATACAGTATATGTCAAAATGTAAGTTTAATACTGTATATGTCGTTACAGACTAGAAAAAATGCCTCCCTTTTACTAGCACTATATACCACTTAGCGCCAGATCTGCTGGGTCTCCTATCTACCTATAGGGCATAGAAGAGCTCAAAAACAATTCCACAGAAAAATCCCCTAGCTACTAACCACACTCAGTTCAAAAACACTGAGAGCCCAACTTAGGATTCATCGCACGCGCGGCGGATATTAATGGACTCGCCGCGACGACTGTTTGAACGGTGAAAGAGCAAAAACAATTCTTGGTTAGGGGATGGACCAACTGTCGCAGATGGGTAAATGCACACTGAATCCTAGTAATAGTAACTATATACAGGGTGGAATTTTGTAATGCCACCTGGAGGTAAAATACTCTTAATACTGTAGATACAAAATGTTACTCAACGAAACCATTCCTTTATTTTTGAAAAGAATGAAATCGCTTTCAAAGATTTTCTAAAATTTGCTTGCCACACCCAGGTATCGAACCGACAAAAATCTGTAAAAATTACACCCTGTACTTCAATCAATCGTTAGGGTCAATTATAAGGAAATCTCTTCAACAAACTAAATAAATAAAATGAAAAGAAAATACATGAAAACTTAAATTATTTACAAAAAATGGTAAACAAAATAATTAGTTGCTCAAAATGGGCTTAATTTTCTGGCTTGGGGCTCTAGCCCCAAGCTGTGATGCTGTGTGGAATGTTCAGCATTTTTTTTATTTATTTATTTAAAGGGCTAGTCACCACCTAAGTATAAACGTCATACGAGAAACCATGAATTCACGCGTAAATTATTATCTTTTTCATAAGTGAGTTTAAAAGTTGAAATTATCAATAAATAAATTCAAACAAGCTTGTCATCCCACCTGGCCATCTACGTTTGCCGAATCGCGGCCTCCACTCCAGAACACGTTTACCCCAGCGCTTGTCGGTTTTTCGCGAGATATGGCCGGCCCACTGCCACTTCAGCTTGCTAATTCTTAGAGTTATGTCAATGACTTTGGTTCTTTGTCGGATGTACCTAGGTATTTATTACAAGCCTATCCTTCAGAGAACCTCCGAGCATAGCTCTTCTCATAGCTCGACTGAGGCACTATTATACTGCAGCTCTCAAACTTGTCCGAATCCAAATCCGATACCAGGTTGCAAAGCTGAGGAAACTTGATTTCAATTATAATTAACAGCACGGTCTTGCTTAACTTCTAATAAACTCACTTGTCACAACAGCTGTAGGTATGTAGCGTCGTAAATTAAAGCGTCACTCGACAGCTCGCTAAAAACATTAGGGCCTAATCTAAAGACACCAGACGCTCTGAGACCGATTCGAAGAGCCCAGGGCGATTTAACTGCCGACGGGACGGACTAGTAGGACAAATAAGAGATTACGAAGAGTGATAATGATTAAAAGAAATCAAAATAAACAAGTTACCACAAAATATATTAAACTAAACCCAAAAACAATGGTTTTAGAAATGGAGTTTTGGAAACAAAACACATTAATTTGGAGATTTTCGAAACAAAACATATTTTATCGTACTTGTTTGTTCCCCTGATCAAGTAAAGGAGAAAGTAACAGCAAACCGACAAGCGAAGCGGGTGCAAATTTATTTGTAACTAATATTTTTAAACTTACGCGATCTGAACACATAATTATAAGTATTGATACAACGGGTATTTATCGTGTTTATTCACCTTTTTCCCAACGTTTCAACAGGAGTTTGAGTCATCCCGTGACCACGACAGAGTGTAAACCTGTTGAAACGTCGGGAAAAAGGTAAATAAACGCGATAAATACCCGTTGTATCAATACTTATGTATAATATACAATACTTATAATTATTTGTAACTACCATCAATTGGTTTAGTAAAAACATTGACTGTTAGGTAGTACGAAGTTCGCCGGGTCAGCTAGTGGTAAAATTTTACAAATATACTCTATGTATATGTCAACCGTTGACGGATCCGTACTAGACGCGTTCCTATCCCACTCCGGCACGCATAACCTACTTCGGAATATGAATAAACCCATCTGTTATTAGATTTGTCAGTCCAGGCGCGAATTAGCTGGCGGGCCAGTTGACGTTAATAAACATCGCGTACAAGTACAACCAGACAACTCTGAGCCGCCAATCGTCCAACAATCCCTACACTTCCTTAAACATGAAGTACTGCTTAGAGTGCGCTGGGTTCTTGGTATACTGGTTACAATTTTCCACTAGTTTCCAGAGTCGAACGATCATCTTGGAAGTTTTATCTCAGCTTATAGTTTGACTGGCTGTGAAGCTGTGTGGTAACCTGATCAGTGTATTTGCGTTGTAATCTAGTTAATTCCTTTGACTACAACCAAGTTATTATTATATTTTTAAACAAGCTTTCATCACTATCCATCCATATTGCTTGGGAAGACCGAATCCAACAAACTCAAACTCGACGGAGTTGATTCGTGTCCTTTGGGAAGTCCAATGGCCACCTTCTCTCACCGTCACCGTCTCCATCATCAGACCACCTCGATGGTACAAGTACCATGACATTGTCACCATACTTACATAATTATACCAAATTTCAGCTCAATCAGTTGAGAACTGGTCTAAAATTCAGTTGCAAGATTTGTCCTACAAACTAACGTCAAATCAGGACAACTAGAATTAAAAGCTTGTAAAAAATTTAACAACATTACGCACAAATCACTTTGTTCACCTTATACTTGACAAACTTATTAAAATTGTACCTATGATTCGTATCTTTTAAGTCGTGAGAACAAACCTTCCCGTTTGAAGGGATTGTATAAGAAGAACGTCCGGTGATTTTGCCATAAAAACTATACGTGGTAACAAAATAATTATATTTATTTACTCTCGTCTTCACTGAAAATCAGCGCTGGGTGGACACATTAGTGGGCACTCAGAACAATGCTGAGTGAAGGCCATATTTGCCATGAACACTGCTACGCACAATAATTTGTAATATAGGTAGTAATAATTTGCGTAGTTTAAGTTTGTTGTGTATAGTACTTTTAAGGTGAATAAAAATATTTTCTTTCTTTCTTCTATTTAGATACATTTTTTATTAAGATTACTCACCAACAGCGCAGGAAAAAACTACCTTGAAATTTCCACTGGATTAGAAAGCTATTTTCAATTAAGTTTCTGGCTTGCTAGATGAGTTATCCTGGCCGACTGAAAATCAAAAAAGAAAAATAAAAGAACATAGAACATGTCCAGGATCCTACCCTACGACTTTGACATTAGCATACCCAAAAGTAATAGGAGTACAGAACTCAACAGCGGGTGCTACCTACCTCAACTAGCGATAAACTGCGAACTTGCTCTGACAGACGGGTATAATCTGTGAAGTTACTCCGCGCGTATACTTTCGGAATCGGGGAATTGTCCCAACTTGCGGCTCAGACAAATATTTAGATTTAGGGATAACATGACATCATTAAAAGTTGCAACTGAAGTAGCGAGGTGTTATTTGGGACTGAGATGCAAATGCAGCCTTATATGCCCTTCAATTCCCGCCTCGGGGCAAATGTTTGTACGATCTGCAGATATTGGTTCAGGGTGTTTTGGACGTGTTCTATGTATAATAAAAAATATATATCTATGTTATGTACCTATTGTAGTATGTATAAAAGATATCTAGTAACCAAAACACAAGCTTTGCTTAGCTTGGGGCTAGATAATGGTATCTGAATTTACAAAAAACAAACAACTGCGAGCGTGTTTGCAGGAAGCAAACCATGAAAAGAACATAGATTTAAGTCGTTTTGATAAGTTTCGTCGCTTTATTCAGGAATAATATTTATATTAATATCTCCAGCTACAATAATATTATTCTTAGATGATAAGCACTGTAGCGTATTGTTTAAAGAATCGTATTGTAAAATTGCCGAGATTTCTGAAAGAGAGTGGTCTATACAAGGCAAGTATCGTAATAGAATTCAATATTTCGCTAGCGTATAAATAATACATATTTCGGTGAAAAACAACTATAAATTAATTCGCACAGCGAACATGGCATTCCCATCTGCAATTCAATTCTAGCTATGTACTCCGGCGACGGATCCGCCATCTGGTGGAAACTGCCCATTAAATAGCACAATTCCAGAACACCCTACACAAAATAATATCTATGGTGGGTTGGTATAATGATCGAAAATATTATACGTGTAAAACTTCTATAGGCTAAATTTATTTCAAGCTTATAACTCAGAATTACTACATAGTAATTCATATATTTCTTAGTCTGTCTGTTACTTCATATTAAAATGCTGATCGAATCAAAGAAATATGGCTAGGAAATATATGGCATCCGCGGAAGGACATAGGGTACTTTTATCCCTGAAAGATCCACGTGAAGCCACGGGCTTGTAAACATATCGTCTGATATAAAATAGCATTATTATATTTCCGGAAGCTCTCATGCAGTGAAAATGTATAAAGCTACAAAAGACGCTGATGGGCGGATAATCGTAGCGCTTATCATTTTCGCGCGGAGATGAACGAACACTGGCGAATTCCTTGGGTATTACTTAAAATTAAAAAGAAAAAAAAATATGAAGCTCTGGAAAAGCAGGAATGATAATTAATAATAATTATTATTAAATTAATAAAAATAATCCTGTATTCATAGATTTATTTTGTTTAGATAGAGAAAGAGCAAACCCAATTTTGTGATGTTTATACAGTTTATAAATTGCCAGGTATCAATAAGTCTCTAACAGCAGCATAAAAGTAGGTACCTTTTCCTCTGAATTTTAAACACCCCTTTCAGGATTTAAAGTAACCTAAATCAAACCCTAATACCCTGACATGAAAATGAAAGTCATATAAATTCAAGACGCCCTCGCCAATTAAAATGCAAATGATCGTCAAAAAGATTCTATCTGGCTACAAATTAAAATCTAGGGCGACCCTAGTCAGTCTTATCTCTCCCAGGACCGCACGTTGTTGATAATAATAGTCGCTTAAAGGAACTATTTCAACATAATTTCCTCTAAAATTCTGGGCACGCTGAAAATTCGTCGTGAGTTTACGTCAAAGAAAACAGACGGCGCAGTATCGTACCTACTACACAGTAGTGTCACTTCGTAATATCTATTGATTGGATTGTTACAACAATCCAATCAATAGATACCACTTCCGTGTTGGCTCAGTAGATTCTATTCGCAAATAAATAAATAATGCTGGACAATTCACACAGTATCATTAAGCCTCAAGCACGGCATGTGATTTTTGTAATTATTAATTATTCTATGGTTTAACTATGTATCCCTGTATCGTATTAAGCTGAAATAAACGCATTGAATTGAATTAAAAATACATAGACTGGTTCTATATTCATCTATTGACTTTGTTGCATGAAAAGAAGGAGAGTAGGTACTGCTCCTTTATTATATTTTAAGATCAGTTTATGCCTGCTACCTGTTAACTTTTAACTCAATGCTACATACAATTATGCTTATCCACTCGGCATTAGTTTAGTGTGTTTACTGTATAACGCATTAGGTACACGTGACTGTGCCACGAAGTAACTTGGCCCGTTTGAAATATTGTTGCAAAGGAGCGTTTGGCCCATGGTTTAGACGAAATTTCTGGAATAAAGAGCTATTCTTGATGCGAGCTTTCGACTTTTGCGTGATTGCTTTAGCTTTGTGTCTTTATCTCGATGTTTAAGATGTTTTTGTTTTATTGAAGAACCCAAAGTGCTGGGTAAATTCGTGTTTCCAGCTTTTAACAGACGCGTTTTCCTAATTGTGTGATTTTAACCCAAATTCTACCTAAAAAATATATAATCGTAGAAATTCCTGTTGGAGTCTTATTGAAAATAACAACGTTATAGCCAGTTGAATTGTTTACGTAGACATTGGGTTCTCCTCTCAGAATTTGTTATTCCGAAAACCAAGAACATCAAAACTAGATCTATTATCCGTTTCCAAACGTCAAAAGTGGCAGGCAGGCGAATTTGGGGTCATGTCGGCCTATTACAAACTAGAGTCCCAGAACTAATAAATATTCCAATGATTTGCCATCCAATTCGGTCTACAGAATCTTTCCGATGGGAGCCCTATATTAGCATACATACAAACTTATCCGTCACGCTCGAACTGCTTGTTGGAGAAACTTCGTCTTTATTGCCGATAAAATAGAATTTAAAAAGCAAGGTACTTGAGAGGTTCCCAAGGTTCAATAGAACAATTCTTCAAAAGAGCCTCACCTCTTTGAATGAAAGTTTCAAAGGAAGTTTGTCTTACGGTTCTTAATTTATTCGTTTCAGGGTTAATTTGCTCGGTTGGTGTGGTTTGATATTGAATGACAATGCCCGGTGTAAATAGAAAGGACACGGACAAAAGATAAAATCCTCTGTAGTTCTGTAATCGCATCGCTATTCGTACCTATTGATTTATATTTGATCTGAATTCTCCAATAGGTATTCGTCTCGGTTTTTTGACTCGATACCAAATGTAGAAAAATCTATAATATATAAACATATAAGTGCCAAGTAAAGTACACAATACGTACGTGTAAATTTTATCCGCCTTTTCCAGAAAATATACTGATAGAGGACATAGTATATTAATTTCTTTGCCGAAAACTTTTTATGTTTACGCAATATTACAAATTACAAAAAGCTATGCATTTAAAAATAGGTAGTTTATGTACTCGTTTTCTTTTAATAGTAAGTATGAGCAAGCTAGACATTCCGTCCAAGATTATTGAGGCATATTCGCAACATGGAGGTTCATTAGTTGAATATCGGCAGATACATAATATATTGATCCCCGAAGGAGACAATCAAGTGAATTTGAACTTTATCTCCCTGATCATAAAGTTGCCGAACACTAAAATGTGGCTGTCGTTTTGTTAGCTTTATGTCGTATGTTTGTTAGAGGAGGATTGTTTTGTTGATTGTAATAAAATTAGTGTTTAGTTGTCTTGTCTTTCCTAAACTATATTTTGCCCACGGCTACGCGTACCCACATCCCAAACAACACTAATATATTTTATCATATTTATCACTTTTAAAGAAAACCTAGTAAATATCCAGTATTATAAAAAAGCTTAGCCAGACATAGCCCTGCTCCTGACCATAATAATTGAAGCCCGGAAACCACAACCGAACAGCTTTTTATTTACAGAGCCACTTATCCAAATAACAATCAGAGAGCTACACCCAGATGTCCTACATCTACGCTAGCCAATGCTCAAGAGCTTGGAAGAGTGTTATGCATTTTAGATGACAACATACTCAATACAATACATAATTTACAGATAATTTTTAATATACATACATAGAAAACGACCAGAATACCCGGAACAAATACATATCTGCAGATCGTACAAAGATTTGTGGTGGGAATCGAACCCGCAACCTCCTGCGTCGCAGGCGGACCTTTGGCCACCGCGCCACAGAGGTCAATTATCATTATCATTATTATCAATATCATTTATTCTTTAGGCTTACAAAATAAGCACTTAGACAAGTCATATTTTATACATTAAATTATTGGTGATTGAGACATAGCATGAGAGCTAGTTATTTCGTAACGTTGAATCGCGCAGTCTCCGCCAACCAGTACCAAAGCCCAGTAGAGGTTCCGATATCTTCAAAGGAGTCCTTAGTATTAGTTTCACCATATCAGTTCAGTAGTTTTGCGGTCGAAAATAATCAATCTTAAGTTAGGGAACATATTGTATCGGTGGTGGTCAAAACTAGGAGGTAATTAGGTACCATTGTTAGAGGAAGTCGTTAGTTTAACTTGAGAAATTAAGCATTCAAGCTTCAGGGTGGAATAAGGGAAACCCAGGAACTTTAGCACATAAATGCCTACTGAAATTAGGCTGTAAACACCTTCGGTAACTCTTGTCAAAGGTTTTAATTATATCTTGTGTAGGTGAAAATTCGAATGTAGTTTTAATTGTTTTTAATACATTTTTGTACCTCCCGAATTGATTTGTGTTCTCAAATAGGTACAATATAAATGAGGACACGGAGTATCCTTTTCCACAGCCAAATTTAATAAACAACTGAACTGAAGTTAAATTTCTAACAATGCGTTCTTATGTAGTTGTTACACGACTTGTGTACAGTAAAACTGACAAATAGTGAGCCGCTATCAACAAAGCGTTAAAATATACCTCCGATCCTAAACTGATAGTACCATTACTCTGACTTACGTGTACAATGGCCGTATGTGTCCCAGGATGTGCGGGACAAATCCCGCTATACATCTCACCGGGACATTGTGGCCGAAAAATGAAGTTAGCTTCAGAATGGTCCCACTTTGGGACGATTTTCTACACATTTTCTAGGATCAAGATAAGCAACCGATCGGAAGAGCAAATTCATTTCAACCTGGTACACAGGCACGAAGGTAACGTAGGGTAAATGAAATGAAATGAAAAGGTTTATTTGACATGACACATTACAAATGGTACATTTTAAAAACATAAAGGATAACTAAGAACTAGGCACAAGCTTATTACTAAAATAATAGAGGTGAAACAGTTATATACTTAAAAATACAAAACAAAATATCCCCAAATTATTTCGAAACTCAAAAATTTATGATTAAAAAATAAAAAACTAGGTACCCAACCAATAACCTCCACAACCTGCCTGGCAAACCATTTGGTGTCGAGTCAAAAAGGTGTCGACTCAGCATGTTGCTGGAGATAAATATAGATACCTTCTCAGCGCTGGTATTATGTTGACTATATCGGGTAACGATATCGTTATCTGTATGTCTATGTAGAATGACTTTGTGAGTTATTCTAGTTATTACGCATGGCAACCTTTGCTTACTTAATTACTTATTAACTGCCCAAGTTTTTGAAGATAAAGCGCGGAGAAACTTGATATTATTCTACCAAATTGTCTCTACCAGACGAAAAATGGTGTGTCTCTAGTACAGACTTTTACTAGAAACTCTACTTTTCATAAAACAATTTAGAAAAGAATGCTTCAGCGGCAGGAATTAACTCCTTATCATTTCGAAAATGCTTAGAGCATAACAAAAAACCTCTTATAAAATAAATACTGCGAATAAAAGAAGGTAATCTCAAAAAGAACGGTCAAAAGTGAAAAACAAATCAACAAAAGGCGAAGATAAGCTGCGGGAAAAACAAATTTAGAGCAAGAGATGGAAGTTTTTACGAAGCACAATGGTGTTTGTTTAGTAATATTAGGAAGCTAGCAGATCACCGAAATGCTCTAAATAGTTTCTACTCATGAAACTAACGCCAGAGCTTCATTACGTACACGTGACTCACGTGAAGTCACCTGCAACAATTGTGATGACTCGAGGCCTAATTTTAATATATATAAAATTCCTATAGATAGATAGATATTGCTTTATTGCACACTTAGTTAATAATAACAATGTAAAATAAAAAAACTTAAAAAACGATATACAATTGGCGGTCTTATCGCTCAAGAGCGATTTCTACCAGACAACCATGGATGGATAGGATCGTGGACATATAATTAGAGCTTTCTTAACACCACCTCGACGTTTGACAGAATCATTTTTTTCTGTGACGTCATGAAACTTTACGCCTTCATTATTCAAATTTTCGTTTATGAATCAAAAAGCAAATTGCAAAAATCAGCATTAAGTATTTATTTACTAAATGTATCTCTATTTCAGACCATCGATAACTAAACTCGCGCGACCCGAGCAGGCTCGCTTTTGTATACTCGTACAATTGGTGAATAACCGCGTCGTAGAGGCTATTTATTTTCCAGAGACCAAAATCTCTGAATAGGAAATAGAGAAGTTTGCCAGATAACTCACTTTATCTCGCAAATAGATAAACAAAGCCCGAAGCTTGCACTAAGATGCAGAGATAAGTCGTTCTGGTTTTTGTCGGTATCCGTCCGTCGGCTAATCGCCTCGGATTGCGTCTGATGCAACTACAGGATTTATTAGGCTTTCCACGTTGGAAATACCATTGCTCTAAGAGATGCCAACAGATTTATTACTAGCGGATCTTCCCGGCTTCGCACGGTTTTATTACGGATCCCTAACTATTTTGAAAATATAATATAGCCTATGTTCACCGCGGATAGTGTAGCTTCCCAAAAGAATTTTTCAAATCTGTCCAGTAGTTTCGGAGCCTATTCATTACAAACAAACAAATAATCAAACATTTCCTCTTTATAATATTAGTATAGATAACGTCTAAATGTGAGTATATTTTGCGTACTGGAACGAATAGGGATAACGATTTATGTTTATTTTCTCGTGTACAAGACTGTACATGTCGTTTTGATATTAGTCCCATTTGCTACTAGGTCATATTCCTAATAGAACGTTATGCTAATATGGCATTTTGCTTTTAGAACGTTGTATTAATACGAAACGTATTTAATCACCATCTGTGTTGATGAAAAAACCTATTATCATATTTACTAGTTTCTGCCCGCGCACTCACACGCGCTGTGCTCTATGGAAACGTTCAAAGGCTTTTCTATCCTATGAGAACTGATTTATGGGATATTTTATATGTAAGTAGTGAAATTAATGTCTAGATTTACATCTATGTAAATTTAACCCCATATGTTTTGGCGTGAAGAAGTAACAAACCTTTCGCATTTTAATGATATTTTAGCTTTTAATAAAATACCAGTCTATTCAAAACATGTTCTTGGGTACACTACTATTGCAACAACATAAGCATAAAAGGGAATGTAAAATTGGTAGAGAGATATTTCGCACGAAAATATTTATAAGAGCTTAACATTTTCTAACAGTTATATACCAGGCTATTATGAGTGTAAGGAGGTCCTGTTCTAAGTCCACTCGTGCACTATAGGGCCTTAACAAGAAAAGTTTCGAGCGCCTTCATAGACAACTATGAGTAACTTTGAAAGTTGCATTTAAACATTTAAGAGGCGGTTTCGAAAAAAGCTCAATTACTGTAAAGTAAATAATATTTTAATTTTAATTTGGTGTCCTTTGGAAAGTCGAAAATTAAAAGTTGTAGAAGAAAGTTAGTTAAAATAATCAATACACAGCATCAGACCCAAACTAAGCATAGCTTGTAATATGGGTATTGGTTAAAAGATATATTTTTATTAGCTTTTGCTTAGTACCTACTTCCTTATGCCCAATTGAGAATATCCACAGTTTGCAAAACCTCCATTTTTATTCTACGTATAAGAAATCTTTGCAGGGTATAATAGTAGTTCTGGGCGGAGCTGAGACGTGGACACTCACTCACAGTAGGGCTGGTCCACCAGTTCAAAGTCGCTCAGCGAGCTATGGAAAGAGCTATGCTTTGGGTTTCTTTGAAGGATAGGATTCGTGACGAATAAATCCGACAGCGAACCAAAGTTATCGAAATAGCTCGAAGAATTAGCAAGCTGAAGTGGCAGTGGGCCGGCCATATCTCGCGAAAAACTGACAACCGCTGGTGTAAACGTGTCCTTGAGTTGATTATTTTATTTTACACACACTTGTGAAAGCAACACGACTCGTTAAACGTAGTGTAGGATGCCATCCGAGCAGGTGGGATGACGACCTGTGAAATACTGCAGGGGATGCTGGGCACGTCAATCTGAAGACAGGGCGCTATGGCGCTCATGAGGGGAGGCAGTCATAAGGGAGGTTAGTCAGTAGGCATAGCCTACTGACTAACATAGGGTGATGATGATGATGATGAATAATAGCTCAACCCTGAACACTATTTCATCAGACAATCGCATCGCCTCCAGCGTATACAACTAAGCAACTATTAAGTATTCACTCGATAGTTGGCAAGTTCCTGTTTTATGACAACAATTTATTGTGCTTGCGAGCTGTGAGACTCCTCATACTTAGCTAAGTTGACGTCAAACTTAGTAATCGGATGTTGTGAATTTAGGCGTTATAATAACCGAAACTTAAGAGGTCGCGGATGAATAAATGGATGAAGGTATACTAGTTATTATTTTTAGCTCTTACCAGGGTGGCACTCAAACAGCTAACTATCTTCAATCGAAGGGAGGTCCAGAACAATCACCAGTTCACAGAGAGACTACCTTCTTTTCGTGGCTTTGCAGAAGTTATTTATTCAGCTGAGTACCACCTTTAAGTGGATATACAAAATTTCAGCCCGATTCATTGAGTAGTTTTTATGTGAAGAGGTAAGAAACTACTCAACAACCAAACATCTAAACATCTATCATGAATTCATGAACTAGACTTAATCTAATAGATTTTTTCATGGTGGTACTTAGTTAGTGTGGGCTTTTTTCTGTAATTAAAAATAATAAATAATACTGAAAAATTCACACAGCATTATCTAGCCCCATGGTAAGCAGAGCTTGTGTTATGGGTACTAGATAACTGATATACATAATACAATACATTACATAGATAGATATTTTTTATTATATATAGAAAACAACCAGAACACCCGGAACCAATATCTGCAGATCGTACACAATTGTTCCGGGCGGGAATCGAATTAAACTGTGCGTCTGCTTGAAGTTGTGAAGATTCCACAATTGACCTGTGAAATTTGCATCATCATCATCATCATCCGTGTACTTCCACTGCTGAACATAACCAAAACCCAAAACAATGCCACGAATAACGGTCCTGAACCGCCTCCATCCATCGTATCCCTGCGACCGCTACAATGTCGTCGATCCATCGAGTGGGAGGTCTTCCTACATCTCGTTTCGCACTGCATTTCTGTCGCCACTCAAAAACCTTTACTCCCCAACGGTTATCGGTTCTGCAAGCTATATAGCCTGTCCATTGCTACTTCAGCCAAATCTGCATAGTAACCATTAAGCCGGCTACTATGACTGGTGATTCAGGCACAAGTAGAGTACTTATAGATACAGCAAAGTTTTCTCAGCTGTTGATGACTCATAACCAACAGTTAATTGTATTAGGCTGTGGAAAAGGTCTCTATCTAATTGTCTTTGAATAGAATAGAAAATAAATGTTTGCTTCAATGAAAAAACTCAAGATAAAATTAGACTTATACCTATTGAAATAAAACTAAGACAAAAGGAGTCAACTAAACATTTTGCTGTAATGCACTAATATGCAAGCAGCACTGTTTTTCCATCATACCGTATCCAAAAATCCGTTGTAATAGTTCTACGTTTTCTAGTCAGTTGGTAGGCACTTGAATGTCTGTTCTGTCAGCTATCTCGAGACTCAAGACGACCTACTATTTCAAATACAAACTTGATCCGCACCTCATTGGGTCGTCTGCTGGATTTTCGGTCAACTAGGTTAAGTCTGTTTCGATTGTGTTGGTGATGAAATATGCATTATCAAAACAATGGACATTGTTCGGTAAAGCCTAGATAATTTTCAGCCACTGTTAAACTTTCGATAATTGAAAGTGGCTCGTCAGAATGTCATTTTGCTGAAGTTTTACTTTACTACCGACTCGGTAAACGTAGTATAGGATGCCCTCCGACCAGGTCGGATGATGACCTGCGAAAGACTGCTAGAAGATTCTGGAAGCTTCAAACTGAAGATAGGGCGCTATGTGGCTTATAGGGGAAGGCCTAAGTACAGCAGTGGACTAACATAGGCTGATGATGACCACCGACTTGTCAAAATTCTCATGGTTGTATGAACTGAAAAAATTCAACAGATCACTAAAAATAATTCTAAACTAAACTACTCGAAAAGTAAAGAACTAGTCTTTAAAAACTAGATTATTTTCAATTACCTCGCTTGAATATTAATAAAAATGTTGTTAGTAATCAAAAAATATATAGTTCCTCTAAGTTTATAATTTTTGACGTTCAAGGCACTAAAAGTATGGGAAAAACAAATAAAAATATTTTTCGTAAATTACCCTTTTGCCACGAAGCTAATTTTAAACCAATAATAGATTCAACTCATCTTGTGGACTCTGTTTTATCTTTGGACGATGATAAAACAACGTGCCTACATTTATGCACAGCACTACTAAAATCACATATCCCGCCAAACGGTAAGCAAAAGAATTTATTTGCGATCCAATTAAAACGCTATGCAAATGAAGTAAAACAAAATGTACATTTTCCAATAACGAATCATTAACGTGCTCAATAAATTCAGAATGATCGGTAGTTGTCACGGTAATGACTCTCACAATCTGCTGATGGTAATATCGTTACCGTCTGATGAAAATAGTGTTTTATTTTTAACGGAACAACAGAAATGAAAATCGATTTAAATGCTTTCACACATTTAAATCGATTTGAATGCGTTCACGCATGTTAATCGATTTAAATAACGCCAGCACTATACTCGTAAGTGGTTTGCAGTTCAAAGGGTTAGAATATAATAGGCTTGGATATAACACAAAAAAATTATAATAATATTCTAGGCGTCATCAAACAAATAATTGAATATTGTTGGAAAATTAATACAGCATCATTTAGCCCAGCCCTTAGCTACGCAGAGCTTATTAAGTTATCGATAGGTACTAGATAACTGAAACCTTATACTCTAAGAAGGTTTCAGTTATCTAGTACCTTGTATTCGATCCTAGTATTCGAGCAAAGTCTTAGATCTTTATTTACACAGAAAATTACATTCTAAATAGAAGAAGTCTGTAGATAGAAAAACATTTCTGTATGTAGAATAAGCAACAATTGGCGGTCATATCGCTCGAGAGCGATCTTATTAAACATTAGAGAGATATTTTAAAACACACAGATACCCAAAATGAATATCTGCAGAGCGCACAAACATGTGCCCCGATGTGTGAATCGAACCTGCAACCTCCTGCGTCCCAGGCGGACTTCCGTCCGCTGCACCAGCGGTCGCCAAATTAATATGAAGAGTAAAAGATAGGTGCAACAGCACACTTTCAACGATTTAAATCATCCAATGCAACTTGCAATTCTAATCTACCAAACCCCGTTTAAATTTTAAAATCCAATCAAGCTCAAGTGTATTGATTGCGCCCAGCCCGTACCAGGGTGGCATGTACTCAAAGAGCTAACTCCGACATCGACTGCATTATGAAGGGTTTACAAGGCAAGTTCCGCACTTAGCTCCGTCCACTCAGTTTCATGGGCGCGCAACAAGTGCTTTCCATAATTGAGCACACCTGCTCGACCTTCTTTTGTGTTATACACGCCTGGTAGTTTGATTATTTATTAACGTACATCGTTTCATTGTGTATGTAAAGTGAGCTAGTTACGTACCTACCTACCTATGGAATTGTTGAATTCGATAGGCTTTAGCATTAATGTTAATAAGTTTTGCTGGAATAATTATAGGTGCGTAAGTTTATGAGAGTGTACCTCTCATAAATAAATGTCGACGCGCAAGTGTAGGACATTTATAATAAAAGAAATCGATGACCTCCAAGGTCAAATATTGAAGTTCAACCAAATTAAAAACGAGTGTACTCTTCTATCCGCATTCGAACTCTTTTTGGTCCATTATGCGTACGTAATTTTTACCGCGAATATTACATAGGGACTATGTAAGATTCTTTTTAAAAACAATGTAGGTAATGGTTAAAATCCGTAATTAATTACAAAAAAAAACAAGTCAGCCTGAGCGTGTAGTCTAACAAATTATCCTAATGCTAGGTGTAAACAACGTCACAAATGCTCATTAAGTATCTTTTTTGAAAAAGGAGATTTCCCTAGATTGGGTTTCAAAGTAATAACGTAATATCAAAGTACTTTATCTCCGAACGAAGTACATATTTAGAATAACTACTAAAATTCGATGATGCCCGCTGTAGTTTTAGAACGGGAATTGAAAAGTACTAAAATAAAGAACGCTAGTGCATGTTGGTGCCTGTATTGCACCTATACCTGTGAGAATCAAGGCACAGCTCTACATTTTTCTAAGGAACTTTTTTAGGTAGGTACTTCTATATTCATTCAATCATTTGTCATTCCAACAGTCAACAGCTATGTACGTGAACAACTCGTTTTATGGTGACGTCAGCGACCTTCCAAAGTTCACAGCAGATTCATTTTGCAATCCGTTTCCATACAGATATCACGCAAAATGTCATAAGACAACATCTAAATAATAAGTAATTATAGTATTTTGTAAGACAAGAAACGTCAGAATATAAAATGTGGAAAACAGAAGTGATTGTGCTTCTTCTGTGTACAGGTAAGTGATAAATATTTTCTTATCAGTGAGAAGTATAAATAGCATTGAAATCTGTTTGTTGACAATAGTATTTACCCGACCTAGATATAGGTAAACGACTCGGTAAACGTAGTGTAGGACGCCCTGGGGGTGGGATGACGACCTGCGAAAGACTGCAAGTAGATGCTGGATGCGGCAAGCTGAAGACAGGGCGCTATGGCGCTCATTGGGGGAGGCCTATGTCCAGCAGTGGACTGCTATAGGCTGATGATGATGAGATATAGGTAGGTAGGTACAGTAGACCTGTCTTGCGTCTAATGTGACCTATAGATTATTATGTAGATCATATTAAATTAAATATTTATTATTTATGATTAAATCAAAGAACAAGTCTTTTATAGGTTGCATATCGAAATCAACTAACATCATTATTCATTGCAGTATTTCTGATTATCTTCTTCCTGTCTTCTTCATTGTTTTTATTTATACATGTGTATAAATAAATTTCAATTAGGCTTGCATTTGGCCACAACTCGCTTGATGGAAAGCAATGGGTATATTATTTACGAATATCTAATGTATATTTTTTGTGTTTACAGTATCATTACCTGAAAATAAAGCCCAAAGTAAAGCCGTGAGTACTTACAAAAACTATAACAATGTACTAGCCTGTTTGCAGTAACTTGTCATAATATTTTTGTCTCACCGATGTACTGTTTTAGGAAGACGATGATAGATGGAGTTGGGGAGTCGTTGACGTACCAGTGACGGTAAGTTTTTATTTTTTATGATATAACTAATATTATAAAGAGGAAATGTTTGATTTTTTGTTTGTTTGTTTGTAATTAATAGGCTCCGAAACTACTATACCGATTTGAAAAATTCTTTCACCGTTGGGAAGCTACACTAACCCCGGTGAACATGGGCTATATTATGTTTTCAAAAAAGTTAGGGATCCGTACTAAAACCGTGCGAAGCCGGGAAGGTTCTCTAGTTTTATGATATTAGTGTAGCAAACTAAACATAAATTATGATGGTCACTGAGAAATGCTTGCCTATGTTTTTAAATAAATAGTTACAATAATTAATAATTACTCGGAGATTGGTGGGAGATCGCACGTGACCTCACTGAGTGGAAAGATTTGGGGGAGGCCTTTGCCCAGCAGTGGGACGAAACAGGCTAAATAAAATAAATAAAAAAAAGTTACAATAATGCCACTCTATCATATAAGTATGGTATAAACATGATATACCTATTTGAATACAGATAAAAGACAGACTACAAGATGAGACTAGTACTAGCACTACCGAATCTTCTAACTACGACCCGTGTGCTGATTACAACCCTCCAAAACCCAGCTTTAAATCGCCTGGACGTCGGCTCAACGAAGAAAGTATGTAAAAACAAGATTACTTTATTACCTCCTGTAATGTGAAATTTAATCCCGATCTTATCTAACTAGCGTAATAGCGTAATTGCAAGGTCTTTGTCCTGTCTTTGTAGCTTTTCTACTGCGATAAGATTTTCCCACGGTTGTCTGGTAGAGATCGCTCTTGAGCGATAAGACCGCCAAATTGTCACTAATTTTGTATGTTTATCTTGTTTGTTTTATGTTTTAAGTGTGCAATTAATGAATTATCTATCTATCTAAGATTTGAAAATAGACGTGCAGTTGCGTTCGAAAATTAAAATCGATTTGTGTTGTTGTTCCAGAATGTGAAGAATATATTTACGATGTAAAACTACAGGAAAAAAAAGCAAGTAGGGCAGCAGAATGTAAGTTGATTTTTTATTATAGATAGACACAAAAAAAAAACAAAGTCGACGGGACAAAATTATATAAATGTCGATAAAATAACAAATTACCTACTGAGCTATTACTGTTAGCTACTCAGTGAGTTCAGCAGTTTACACCTATCTCAGTAGATAGGTGTAAATTGCTGAACTCTCTGAGTTTGGGCTGACAGAGCTAATTCTCAACAGTTCTCAGTAGATCTGTTGAGTATTGGCTCTGTCAGCCCAAATCAAATAATTCTCTATGCTTACAGGTTCAGCAGTTAAGAATAAAGACAAGTTCACTATACATAAAGCTGTAGCAGGCGGCCGGAGCACTGCACCGGGAGAATTCCCTCATATGGTAAACGTTTTATCTTTACAGGTTTCATAAAGACCTATCCTCCAGGATCTATGCCCCCAGCTGGCGCAGTTGGCGGCCGAGACACCTTACCAGGAGAATTCCCTCATATGGTAATGGTCCTTTTGATATAATTTGCAGACGAAGATATAAGGTACAATGGCGAACAGATAATTATTTTCCCTCCAGCAGTCGCGGGCGCAGCGCAGAAAAATATCTCACATGGCAAATTCCCATATATTTACTGGTAACGAACATGCAAAGAAAAAGAGAAACCATATTTCAAGGGCTTTGTACAAGGTCTGGATTATCTGCAGCGACAAATATACTGTATTCCCAAAAAAGAATTGTCTACAGCCTCTATCATAGGCAATATATTTTATCGAAGGTTGATAGATGTTTAATTATATAATGACGACCGATGTGGCGCGGTGGGCGAAGGTCCGCCTGCGACGCAGAAGGTTGCGGGTTCGATTCCCGCCTCGGAACAAAATTGTGAGTACGATCTGCAGAAATTTGTTCCGGGTGTTCTGCTCGTTTTCTATGTATATGTATCTATGTAATATATTGTATTATGTATATCAGTTATCTAGTACCCATAACACAAGCTCTGCTTACCATGGGGCTAGATAATGATGTGTGAATTGTCCAGTAAAAAAAAAAAAAAAAATTAAAAAAACCCTATAAAACATGTGTAAAACATAAAAAATCGACAATTTTTTAAGCACCGATTTAGATTTTAAACGTTTGTTTTTTTTTTGTACCAGGGTGCCATAGGCTGGAGAGGTGTCACCGGTGAATATATCTTCAAATGCGGTAGCACACTTATCAGCCCTAAGTTCGTATTGACGGCAGCCCACTGTATCAGAGCACGAGTGGACTCTGTGATTGATGACCCGGACCCAAAGATTGTCAGGCTCAATGATGGGAATCTGTTCAAGAATTCTGTAAGTTTTGAGTGCTATTCTGCCACATATTGAAATCTATCTGATGGCGTCTTTTTTGCCTTTTGGTTCTTACCATAAAACAATTAAGGTAAACCATATATTTATTTCTTCCAATGTTTGGAATTCACTAACTGATGACAACATAAATTTGTAAGTCCTATGTGTTTCTGAGTTCATAAAACGTATAGTTAGACATAGTACATAATAACACCTCTCTATCTACATTTTATTTAATGCTCAATTTCAATACTTTATCAATTTTTATTCGGTCTTTTTATTATTTACAAAATAAAATAGCAAAATATTAGTAATTAATTAAAAATTTCACAGGGGGAAGGTCCCACTGGCGTTGAATTTTCTTTCTCCCCAGACATGAATATATCAAGAATCATAGTCCACCCTCAGTACAAGCCCCCGAAGAAGTATTTCGACATTGCCTTGATGGAGCTGGAAACTGTAGTTACCTTTTCATATAAAATGAGACCAGCTTGTTTGTGGAACAGACCGGATACTGGCGACTTTGGGACTGAGGCGTCTTTGACTGGGTGGGGAGTTCTAGCTCAAGGTAAATCTTATTTTACTGATAATGTTAAATACCAAATAATGGCCAATAAAACTTGTTTACAATAGCAAATCTGATTATATGTAATCTAACAGTATCAACCTTAGTAATTTCAAATTTACTAAATCATGATTACGGGGCGACGACACTCCGTCAATAGAAAGTTTCTCAATAAACTCGGTCAGAAAATTACGCAAATGCTCCGCAGTGAAAATGTAAGGAAGTTATTTTTACCTTCACAGGCAGTCAGAACATATCACCTAACCTGCAAGCCGCAGACGTGGACATCATAGAGTCAGCACAATGCGACGAGCTTCTGAAGAACTCCCGCAACCGCCATTGGCAAGGACTGACGGACAACCAGCTCTGTGCCGGCCGGTTGAAGGGTGGTGTGGACGCTTGCCAGGTACAACCTAAAAATAACGCTAAAGGCCGATTTCCATTAAATTTGGGAAGGTAATGTGGAAGATAAACCATTAGCATAATGTCAGCATAGCGTCACATGATCATCATGTATCTTGAATATTCGTAGTTTTTACACTCTCTCCTCTTCTCAGCTAGGGTGGAAACTAAACCGTTTACCTTTAGGGACAATTTAGTACGCTACCAATAAACAAAAACGGTTCTTTTGTTTTTGAAAACTGGAATCACTACATAGTTTAAAACAAAGTCGCTTCCCGCTGTCTGTCTGTCCCTATGTATGCTTAGATCTTTAAAACTACGCAACGGATTTTGATGCGGTTTTAAATAGAAAGAGTGATTCAAGAGGAAGGTTTTTAAACCACACACAGATTCCCAAGCGGGCGAAGCCGCGGGGCGCAGCTAGTCTATACTTATATTATAAAGAGGAAAGGTTTGATTTTTTGTTTGTTTGTTTGTAATTAATAGGCTCCGAAACTACGGGACCGATCCCCGGTGAACATAGGCTATATTAAATTTTCAAAAAGTTAGGGATCCACCTTAGGTTAGGGGAAAAACCGTGCGAAGCCGGGAAGGCCCGCTAGTCAACAATAAAATACAAATCATTTTTATCTTTGACAACAAAAATGTGCAATCCAATATTGTAACCAATCCATAAAGGGACTGTTTCAAAAACTTCGGTATGTCTATAGTAACAAAATGCGTCCTTTCCAAAACTAGTGAGCCGAGTTTTTTACGCTCGCACCGCAAAGAATGGGAAACGTTCGATAAATGAAGTTGCTGTTTGCCAGAGCCTTTGATGTGCTTAGGATTCAAATGGACGATTTGAACTGCACGTTGGTGATCTACCTTACTACGAAACTGGCCTTCCTAAACTCCCTTTACCCCCACTTTGTTTAACAAAAATGTAGAATCCTGACTGCATTTATTACCTACATTGTTTTTTAGTGATCCTACAGTTTATAAAACTGCCTCAAACGAACCTACAAGATGAGGTCGTCAAAATAAGTACCGTAAAAATAATAAAAAACATGAATAAACTATGGTCAGGCCACGGTATTTAATGTCCTACAGAGGTTAGGGCTGATAAATGTCCACCGCGACATTGTTCAAGACCCTGGTATACTAACCAGTTTTAATTATTAAAGACTTGTACTAAAAATCAACATACCGATACCTCCAAGTACCCTACTATTACATTTGTGTCATGGTTTCATAGAAAATAGTTATGATTTTGAGTTATAGTTTAGTAGTACTTTTCCGCTAGTTTTATTATTAGCGGAAAAGTTATATGCTCTAAATAAATAAATAAATAAATAATGCTGGACGATTCACACAGCATTATCTAGCCCCATGGTAAGCAGAGCTTGTGTTATGGGTACTAGATAACTGATACATAATACAATACATTACATAGATAGATATTTTTTATTATACTTAGAAAACGCCCAGAACACCCGAAACAAATATTTGCAGATCGTACACACATTTGTTCCGAAGCGGGAATCGAACCCGCAACCTCATGCGTCGCAGGCAGACCTTCGCCCACCGCGCCACATCGGTCATCGTCGACCGATGTGGCGCGGTGTCGTCGTCTAAATCATGTCATCATCATCATCAGTAGCCGATGTTAGTCTACTGATAGACATAGGCCTTCCCTATGGAGCGCTACAGCGGCTTGTCTTCAGCTTAACGCATCAACACCTACCTGCCAGTGGTAGGTATTTATTTCAAGTGGACCTCAGAAAATATTTAAAACCAAAAAATACTTTCCAGGGAGACTCAGGCGGCCCTCTACAGTTTCGGAGGCCCCTCCGCCCATCATCACATGGAAACATCTACTACGTCATCGGTGTGACGTCATTCGGTATTGGCTGCGCGCTGCCCAACCATCCAGGGATCTACACTCGCGTCTCCAGCTTTATAGACTGGATTGAAGAACACGTATGGAAATAAAAGCGTAGTAGGGGAGAGATTTCATGTTTGTATTATTTCTCACAAGGTTCCAACCCTACCTATGTACCTCTGAACTTTTTTATATACCTATATATTTATATAACGATTTTTCGTTAGTAGCTCCAAGCTGAGTAGCTCGGAAGGCTCGCAGGTCACTCACGTGTCACATAATCATACTAACAGACTGATATATAAATACAAAAAGAAGGATTTTTATTATGTTTGAATGTATTTTTCTTGTTCTATTCGTGACTACAGAACAGATCGTGCTTAAATTTGGCATAGATATAGTTCTAAGCTTGGAATCAAACATGGGTATGCTACTTTAGTCCATAAATCATCAGTAGCCATAGGAAACAAATAACCTTTGAATGTTCCATAGACAACAACGCATGCGAAGCCGCGGGCAGAAAGGAGTAACTACTATATGGTACTCCTACGTTTTGTCATCCAGCCAGATATTTCTTACTTTATTCACATTTAAACTTTATTCACATTAATATACATAGTTTAGTTACAGTTATGGCTACAAAATTGCTTTCCTTATTCGACTGCCTACAGCTGTTAATAAAGTAAAGTAGGTAAAGTAAAAAGTCTTTATTTCGAAACTTACTTAGGTGCTAAAAACAAAAATATGAAGCGATACGACCTGCACAATTAAAATACTGTGTTGCAGGTCGCAAATAACGAGTACATTAAATATCGTCATAAATGAGCACGGGAATTAAAACGCTTCTAAAAGTTTTCGTATAGGAGAAATAGTAAATAGCCTCGTCAGGATAAGATTAGGATAAATCCGGCAATTCCCGCGATCGCTCGGAACACTGGAGCCTGTATCCACTTCCTCTTGTTGGCAGATTGATTTTGTCTGTATTTGCCCATTTGCAAATACAGACAAAGTCAATCTGCCAAGGTTTCCATAAGATGGATTTAGAGTGGGAAATGCAAAAAGCGCTAAAAAATGGAGTGGGGGTGTTACCAAACCGAATGTTCGTGAGATTAATTTATCCTCTCGTTTTTATTGACTCCAAAAACTTGTATACTACATACATGTGAATAACAAAACACAGATTCAAGGACATCATAAAATAACATAGCTTTTATTCTCGCAAAACTTGTTTCTCTACAGGAAAAAGTTTGACAAACGCGAAAACTGGCCTACTTATACTATTTACACGTGTCCTTCGTTGTAAAGAACCGTTGCTCAGGACTTCCCTTGAAGGCTAAATACTTATAAATACCAGTAGTGAGCTTACTTCGGTAGTAGTATCAATACTCCTTCGATAAACCTTACTAGTTCTTCGTCCATTTACATGACGTTACTATAACCTTTTTACTACTGGTTGCATAGATAACAAAAGACGAAATAATTAAAAGAAAGTGGTTTCGAACAAACGTTTTTCAAATCTTCCTTTTTTTAAGTTGACATTCGGAATTTGAAATCGTGTTCATAACCAGCGGAATAAATTAAAAATAACGCGTCACTAAATGATCTTGTCGAGATGCAATGTTGCGATTGTGAAGCTAAAATTATACTGGATACTTTTTTTACAAGTGAATGAAGTGGGTTGTGACGTTGTCCAAGTAATGAACAAGTGCTCTGGTGATTAGTGTTTTTGTAACTGTACGGTTAACTCGTTTGACACTTCGACTAGAATAAGATTGACCGATTGGATCAATCAACTATTCAAAATGAAGTATTATTTACTGTTTGTTTTCCTTTGCCTTTCTGGTAAGTCCACCTTGAGTTCATATTTTACTAGAAGGTAGTAAAATTTTACTTTTACTAGCTTTTGCTTGCGGCTTCGCACGTAGCCCTATGTCCATCCCCGGCGGGATTTTACCTCACTACAAAACATTCATAACCATACATTGATGTATTTTAAAGCTTAAATTTCCAACTAAACTAATATTATTTCTAGATAAATGACTCAATATTTAGATAAAAATTCGATAAGATATAATTATTATGTTACGTGGATTAAAAACTTGTTTTTAGTTTTCATAAATAAATAATGATAGACAATCCACAAAGCATCAACTAGCCCCAAACTAAGCAGAGCTTGTGGTGTGGGTATTGGCAGAATACATAACACAATACCTACATTACATACATATAGTATATATTTTTATTATACATAGAAAACGACCAGAACACCCGGAACAAATATCTGGCCATTGTAACAACTTGTCCCGTGGTGGAAATTGAATAAGTAACCTCCTGCGTCGCTAGCGGACGTTCGCCCACCATGCCATCTGTGGCGCGGTGGGCAAACGTCCGCTTGCGACGACCTCTGGGTCGTCCTCTTCATTGCATTAACCTTGCTTTTTTTATATCAAGTGATTAAATTACAAAACTGTGAATCTATTTTGAATAAACAGTTTATGAATTTTAAATGTGTATAAGTAAATCAGTCTGTGTCCTATAACTATTAATAGGCATTCAGTGCCAATCCCTTGCCGCCAAAACTACGAGTAGTTGTAGACATGTTGTAGACCAACACTTGCGTCATAGGCACTGAAAGTATTTATTAAATCTGGTAAGAAGACCAATGGATTCCCGTGGAAGAACATCTAGGCTAAAATTAATCTAAAAAAACGCGAGAGAATCCGTGCACTAAACCTAGTAAAATAAGAAAAAATATTATTTTTTGCAGGAAGTTCATCGCAACACAGCATTGGCGATTTTAATAGCAAAAATAATAGAGTTAAACGAGTGAGTAAATGCAATAAGTCATGATAAGGTAAATAGGTAATAATATGCGTATAATAATAAAGTTACAAGGTTTTCCAATAAATTCAATAAAGATATTACCTACATGTAAATTACCGCGTACGCCTTGACGCTATTGCATACTTAACCTATATCCTATCCTACTAATACTATAAACGCGAAAATTTGTAATTATGGATGGATGAATGGATGTTTGTTACTCTTTCACGTAAAAACTACTGAATGGATTTTAATGAAACTTTACAATAATATAGCTTATACATCAGAATAACACATAGGCTACAATTTATAAAGATATATTGTATATTATCCAAAAACTCAAATCACCACGCGGGTGAAACCGCGGGGCGCAGCTAGTAATGTATAAAGTACATAGGTATACATAGGTATGCTAATAAAATGGAATTAAACTAATAAAGCTGGATGTACTTCACATACTGCTTTTATGTATATTACCCAGTAATATATACGTACATGTTTGTCCCAAAGCAGAGATTGCTTTATGCCGACTAATTAGCTGACATAAATAAAATAAATGAATAAGATCAACCGACTTCGAAAAAGGAGGTTTAAAAAAACATACATCCAGCCGGCATGTACGTATGTTTTTTTATGAATGCTTGGCGATTTCTCCTGCAATCATCGAACGATTTTGAACATTATTTCGCTATTATATAGATATATAATAGCGGAATAATTAATGTTCATAAATATTGATACCGGTGTTTCTAAAAAAACCTTATTCACAAGTGTTTATTTTATTTGTATTTATCGCGGAAAACTTTAAAAGAATGTAAAATTAAGGCAAAACACCCGGTACAAAAATCTTCACATCTCACAACCATAATGTGTTTACACACATCGTACAAACAACCGACACGGGAATCGAATCAGCAATCTCCTGCGTTGCAAGCGGACCTTCACTCGCTGTGTGCTTCAACCGCAATTTCAGAATTATTCTTGCTATACAATTTTTTCTAGGTTACTACTGCCTAATAAATAGCAACTATATATTTTTATTTTAGCAAGATGACAAATGGAACTGGGGCTTCGTGGAACCAGATACAAGGGCCAAAGTAAGTTTGTAGGTTTGGTTAAAGTGTAGGTAAATAGACCGGTTCCTTAAGGTTTTCTTATATTACCAAATTTAAATTACCAATCATTCGATTTATTGAATTCGGTTAAACATTCACCTTTTTCAGCTAACGTGCTATTTTGTAGACCAAATCAAAAGCAAGTGATTATAGCCCTTATCACTTACTTTCCGTTTGGGCTAAATGACGTTAAAATACGTTTTGATAAAAGAAATTGTTGGTACACCCGCCGGGTGATTATGTAACTCGCGACCGGTTTGTGACAGGCGTAAATTAAGCAATCAGTGCTGTCGAACGTCAATTTTGTATTAGTTTGACACCAGCTACAACGTCAAAATTGGTCAAAATTTACGATTGACAGCACTGATTGCTTAATTAACGCCTTTCGCAAACCGGTCGCGAGTTACATAATCACCCCGTATACCTGCAACAGTGTTTGACAATTACAATATGTTAATTCTTTCCAGAATGTACTTACAACAACGATCGCATCCCTGAAGTTCCAAGACAGTGCAAACCCCTGTTTGAACAAGACTTATGAACCTAAGCCCGACTTCAACGCTTTGGGGAAACGAATTAGTGAAACCAGTAAGATGATGATTTCATTTAGTAAATGGTTATCTTTATGGGCACAGATCAGGTTTGGTACTAAATGTATTGTTGTGTCATGAAAATCCGACAAAAATGCATGCATGGTTCATATTATATGCCAGTTTTTCCCATTTTTTTAATCTAAATACTCGTATATACTCGTAAATGCAGTGGATTAACTAAATTTTCTTAATTTAACAGAATGCTATGAGTACATCTGGGAAGTAAAACACAGGGACGAGGTCGACAAAAGAGCCACTGAATGTAAGTACCAGGAGAACATAAACTGAAGAAGTTTAGAACCTCCTTCATGCAACTTTCCTCTGGAGCAAAGAATTTTGTGGCCGTAATAAAACGATGAAGGCAGTTTTAAGACAATTTTGTTCTGTCTCCTCTTCACTGGAGTAATTTAACCGTTCCGTGTTTTCAAGAGTTTTACGGTCCCCTGTAAAAAACTTGGGAGGGCATCATGGGCAACTGCATGAATTTTGGTCTCTGCTTTTGCTATAAGCACTAGTTAAAACTTAGATTCATTTTAATGCTGACTGCTTAGTGGATTGTATGTTTTACTCTATCAAATACATTTTCTTTCTCAAATCTCAAATACATGAATCGAAAATGGCTATAATGCTTTTTATTTAACAGGTGTAAAGTACAGGCAGAAACATCCAAGGCCTTCTGAACCTCATTTTGCGATAGGCGGTCGCAGAACCGCGCCTGGGGAATTCCCTCATATGGTGAGTCAATACCTAGGTATAATTATTGACACAAATATGGGTCATCTAGCCAATATCTAGGTACCTATTCTCGTAATATTGACTCTTATATCAAATATAAGAAGGTAAACTGAAAGAGAGATGAAGTCATATTACAATAGAGTATTATTAAAACATTAGGTAAGTATGTTGTATACGTCTGTTGAGACCTAATACTTGTCCTTACCTATACTGAAACAGCTCTGCAATTTATTTATATGAAAATATATACTACTCATCATCATCAGCCCGTACTCGTCTACATAGGCTTCCCCCCAAACGACGACGCCACGAATAGCGGACGCGCTGCGACCGCTACAATGTCGTCGTCGGTCCATCGAGTGGGAGGTCTTCCTACACTCCATTTCGCATTGCAACCTTTATTCCCCAACGATTCCCTTTATTATCGATGATTTATAATAAAATATTGATAATCTTTTCAAAGTTGGTGGGATCTCATTTTTTTTTCGTATACTGGAAGACTCTGTGACGTCGTCAGCGTGGAAAATTGTATGAAAAAACAAAAGACAAAGCGCCAGCTTTTAAAAATTTTCAACTATACTTTATTGTTTTTACACAAGCTCTGCTTAGCTTGGGGCTAGATAATGCTCTATGAATTGTCCAGCATTATTATGATTTCTAATTATTTAATTAGTTTCTATTCTTTAATTGAAATATTTTTGTTCTTAGTCAGTAATATCATTAAACCGTTATGACTTCAGATTGTTCTTATCGTTATTCCAGGGTGCTATAGGCTGGCAAGCTTCCATCGGCACTTGGGTGTTCAAATGTGGCAGCTCCCTCATCAGCCCCAAGTTTGTCCTGACCGCAGCCCACTGCAGCAGCGGTTCCTCCAGGGATACCACTATTGCCGATCCAATTCCGAAGATCGTGAGGCTGGGTGACAAGAACATTCTTGATAAGGTATGATTCTTTGTGCCTGTATGAAGTAATTCTAGTACTCTAGTAATTGCAGGTCTATTATCTTTTTGCGATTAAACGACATAAATGTTCTCTTGTCAACTTTGGCATTGATTGAACTCTAGACATAGGCTGCATTCTCCAAGAAAAACCGTACCTATGCTAGGGTTGACTATGCTCTCAGCGAGAACGATAGAGATTCATCCAAAAAAAATCTACGATAGTCGAAACTCATAACATGTCGACTCGATAAAGGTTGAGCCACTTGCATCAGTGAAATTTTCACTGAGGCTGATTGACAGGTGTCTCATGACTTCTCAATGAGAAAATTCATATCGTATTATTCATGACCTCCTTAAATAAAGTTTAATGCGAAAAAAATCCTTGCACGTCGATAAAGGTCACCTTTGTTTTCAGGACAAAATCTTTATCAATGACCAAAAAATCGTCAAGATAATTACACATCCAAACTACCAGCCTCCAAAGAAGTACTTCGATATTGCATTAATGGAACTTGAATATGAAGTGTCCTTCACGAGATTCGTCCAGCCGGCTTGCCTGTGGAGCCAGTTTGATACCAGCAGCCTTGGGGACAAGGCTACGCTAACTGGTTGGGGTGTTGTTAACGCAGGTAACGTTCCCACCACAAGCCGCAGAGGCGGAAACACCCTGAGGGTTTTAGTGGGTTGGAAATGTTGGAATCCCACATAATCATACTGTACCCCCATGGCAGTACGTATATGCGTGCGCATTTCCCTCGGAATAATAAAAGAAAGGTAGGTCACTTATACTGGTCACTTATATATGGTTGCAAGCAGCAGTCATAGGTCTTCGAGTATTGATCGCATACCTAGGATTCCTAATCTATTATATTCTTGGATCTCAACAGACCTGGCAAAATCGCAAGTCCGTGGGATTAATAGTGTGCCCAATGGTAAATTTACAGATACTCACTGCTATTGCGTCGCCAGTCTCTTTCCAAATGCGACAGGACGAACTAGCGGGATCTTGTGTTTTTTGCTAATAAATCGCGAAAGTTGTTTATGCAGCTTGTATATTTTGATTAGTAGTTATTTGCTTTTTTACCACATGTTGAGCAAAGCCGACATCTTAAAATTATCCCTAGAAACCTAGTTCTGTAACTTTGTAATAACATTTTAATGATTCCGTATTAATTAGCCTACATAGGTCCCGACCATGTCTATCGGAACTGTAATAAGCAGCGAATCGAACCATTGTTAGTACCTTGAGAAACAAATCTTGTTCTAGGTTCCCGAGAAACGTCTCCAGAGCTTCAAGCAGCGGAAGTGGACGTGATAGACAGCCAGCAGTGCGATGGTCTTCTGCAACCGTCCTGCAGCAGGAACTGGTGTGGCATCCAGGAGACACAGCTGTGTGCTGGGAAGCTAGCTGGAGGTGTTGATGCTTGTCAGGTAAACCAATTTGCCAATTTTAAATTATTATTATCCTACCTCTGTGGCGTGGTGGGTGAAATTCCGCCTGCAACGCTGGAGGTTGCGGATTCGATTCCCGCCGGGGACTAATATTTGTACGATCTACAGAAATTTGTTCCTGGTGTTTTCTATGTATAATAAAAAATATCTATCCATGTAATTTATTGTATTATGTATATCAGTCATCTTGTACCCATAACACAAACTTTCGCTTAGCTTGAGGATAGCGGCTAGATGATGCTGTGTGGATTGTCCAGCATTATTTATTTTATTTATTTATCATCCATATTACATGTCGGTTAAACCGATATATTTAATTATATTTATACATAGTTATAGTGATCCATATTACCACCGTACTAAGTACTTTTGCGCAAAATTATTGATTTTCATTTGTCTTTCAGGGTGACTCCGGTGGTCCTCTCCAAGTAAAGATCCCTTTGCCAATCAAAACGCAAGGATCCATGCACTACGTCATCGGTGTGACGTCATTCGGTATCCAGTGTGCGCTGCCCAACCTACCAGGAGTGTATACCAGGGTCTCCAGTTTTATAGATTGGGTGGAGAATATTGTTTGGCAGTGATGACGGCTGCAAACAAACGAGAAAAAATATTTTGTTTTATTTTTCATTAAACCTTTGAATCTACCTTTATCTGTCCTGATACAAGTTTATTTTTGTGCCTAAAACGAAATCAACCAGTCTTCAAAATCACAAACACTAAAGTAAAATGGCACATTACTTTGTAGCTATGAAAATTAACAAAGACGAACAATCTAGACTGAAATTCTCAACCAGCCAAATTTCAGTCCTTTCTGCGAATAAATCCTCATAATTTCTAGAGGTGGTCGGTGGAACAAAGCGGCGCCATTAAGTATTCGACACCTACTTTCAAAGTAATCTGAAGCAAATTACTCATGAATTCCTCGTAAAATGAAACTACAAACAATAAAACTAGCCTCGGTCTCACGGAGGATATCACAGGACGCAAGCTTAAGCTGAACCCAGTCACACCGATGTGAAACCTATTCTTTCCGAGGCTCGGCGACCCATGGTATTTACTTTCCCTCTTCTGAGGGATTAAACTATTTAGTCGAGTCAAACATGTTAGTGAATATAAAGTGATCGTGGAATGGATCCTTTTTCTTATTTATACTTCTTGTTCTTTGTACTTAAGTTTTAATTTTACTATCGCTCGAAATAAACATAGGTTCTATTTGTTTTTTTATAAAGCTTAGTACACTTTCCGAGGGGGCCTTATAATGTAGCGTGTGCGAGCTTTCATGCAGTCAGTACAGGGAAAGAAAGTGCTCGCAACGAGCAACAATATGGATTTTATCACGATGCGTCACGTATCATCATCAGCACATCAGCGCAAGTTAATCCACTACTGGACATAGGCCTCCCCTCATGAACGCCATAGCGCTCTGTCTTCAGCTTGACGCATCCAGCATCTACCGGCAGTCTTTCGCAGGTCGTCATCCCACCTGGTCGGCGATCGACAGCCACTAGGGCAAACTTGTTCTTGAGTGGATACCACGACTCGGTAAACGTAGTGTAGGACGCGTTACGTGTGGTAGCTGCAAATGGTACATACGCCCCACAACACCGGTCAGTATCCCGATTAATATTTCGTAACCAGAACATACCGGCCTGAAAGCTCGCTTGATATTGTAACTACCGAGCTCTATTGTGTAACAGGCAGCCGGCCTTACAGTAATCTTCCATTTGAGGGGGCGATTTGTCTACGAGACAGATAGCTGGTATGGAGCCGGAGTGCTCTGATCCGAGCCCATTTGAGTCGTATCCTCCACTGTATGCTGGATCCACTGCGTGCCTGGGTTTTTGAAATGCTTTGAGCTATGCGGGACTTTGAGATATTTATATCTAGTCTTAAATAAGGTCATCTTTCTACGTCAATTTAAAATGACAAAGCGTGTTGCTTTTATCTTCTTAGCAAACCGTCTTTTTGAGTGTTTTTCATCAAGCATTAAATCCTACTGTTTGTATTATGTATGTTTGTTACTTTTTCCCGAAAAACTACTGAACGGATCGGGCTGAAATTTTGGTTACAGGTAGTTCCAGGCCCGGAAGAAAACAAAGGCTACGTTTTATCCCATAAATCAGTTCCCATTGGCTAGAAATAACCTTAAAACGATTCCTTATAAACAACGGACAAAAACTTACTAGTCGCAACGGATATATGTAGGTACATAATTAGGTTATTTTCACACCATTCTTACATTTCCTCCGCTCTGTTGCGTTTTGTTTTGCTGGAAACATTATATCGCCATCATGATTCATTATGTACATTTACGCAGTGATGATTCAACATAAAATCATATTTATGTATGTATACAAAGCCAAAATTTACGATGAATAAAAGGGCAATGGATCATTTGACGCGCCAAAGTTGTGACCATAACAATGAAGGGCCATGAAAACAACGGATAACCGAAACCCCAAGTCCTGAAGAAGTGTCGGCCTATCTTGAAAACTGGAAGACTGGAGTCATGATCTTCATCACGCATAGATAGCTTTCATAAGTTATTGTAATCAGATCTATTGTATTTAACTCTTGTCCGCCTTTTACGACGCTCAGCTCACCTTACCTGAGCCTATTGGTTCACTGCAGGACGCAGCCTTCTCCCTTATTGGTTTTTATATCATCCCTAAATCCTAATTAGTACACAATCTTAGACTAATTAGGATGTAGGGCAAAATCTTTTTTCAACTACTTACTAGATGCTTGAAAGGCAAGCCCCGCATAGTTCATCACCATCATCATCAGCCATGGACATAGGCCTCCCCCAATAAGCGCCACAGCGCGTCTTCAGCTTGAAGCATCTAGCATCTACCTGCAGTCTTTCACAGGTCGTCATCCCAGACCTGGTAGGAGGGCGACCCACACTAAGTTTACCGTGTCGTGGTCTCCACTCAAGAACACGTTTACCCCAGCGGTTGTCGGTTCTTCGCGAGATATGGCCGGCCCATGCCACTTCAGCTTGCTAATTCCGCATGGTTAGCAACAACCAAAAGTTATTAATATATTTCGTTACCATAATTCCAGCCGGGCCATCAAATGAGCTTAGAGACAGGAATTATGGCACAAAAAGGCCTAAAATTTGTTTGTAAGCCATTTTATCGTCCATTTTATTGAGCTTACGGACGAACTGAATACGGGTTAGTTTTCATATTCAGACTTTTACGAGTGTGCTTAAAGTAAAGCTATTTTAGGTTGAACTTGATAGTTTCGTGTAGGTCAAAATTGAATAAATACTGTAGATACGACTCAACAGCTACAGTCTAGACTTGACGGATATCGAATAGGTATATTTTTACCCGCGAAGGTGTGTAAAAAGATGTTTTTTGAGTATTTGATGTGGTGATCTGATACCTACGCTTTAATATTTCGACTCATCTGAGCCTTCACCCCTTCACCTGAACGAAGTTTCTTACAGTTTTAGGCCCTTACATTTTGCGAAAAAAAGGTGGAAAATGGACTGAATCGCGTTTTTATAGTTTTTAATTAATTACTTGTTTAGCTAAAATACCAACGCCAATATACCTAGAATAGATTGTTGAAAATGTTCATCTTGAATGCCAATTCAAAAATCTATTTATTTTTTTGGAGAAAAAGCAACAAAAAAATAAAAAATTATGTAATAAATAAAAATATTTTTGCAACAGATTCGATAACAAATCAACAAAAATGTGTTTTTTTCTCGTCATAATTTAAAAATTGTACTGTATGGACTGGACCGAAAATTATGATCATGATTTAATATTAAAACACAACATGTGTTTTAAAAGAAAACATGCAAATCATGGGGGGAGTTAGGCGAGTCTTTATGGGATCTCATAAATTACCAGTTAGGGTCAAAACCTTAGAGGTACAATTTTACAGACAGCTGAATAAAACATTTTGTAAAGGTAAATTAAGCCACATGTTTTACCGAGTGAGGTTGTGAATAACCCCCTGTTCAGTTCAGTCTTTTTTTCACCCAAAAGGGTTAAGTCAGTAGAGCCTTCAATACTATGATTTATATTTAAGTACACACTCGTAAAATGAACACGAAGAAAAAAATAAACAGGAAAAATAACATGTTGAAACAAGAATACAGATAAACTTTTACTGCGCTTCAAGAAGAAGTACCTAAATTCTTATTTTCGCAAGTTAATTGTTCACCTATGCGTTATTTAACTTTCTTTAAATTTCACACTTTTGTGACGAAAACAGTGTATAATATCTAAAAAAGCAGAGTAATGTTTTCAGGCCTCATTTCATCCAATTCAGTTAACTTAACTGAGCGTAAAGGAGTAACAAACATACACACACATTCATACAAACTGTCGCTATTATTATTAGTAGTGTACCTTGTAACTTAGATTGTTTTAAGTTATAGTAAGCAAAGGCGCTCTCAAGTATTATTCCTCTTCGGTCAGCGAGAGAATTTCCAACATTGTTATAAACAGGGTCCACTGAAAAAGTTAGGGCAACATTTGCGCTTCAACATTTTTCGAGAGCTACAGAGGGTATTTTTCATGATAACAAACTTTGTTAGGTTCTGATTTTTTCATTATTTTTAGTTCACAAACTGTTTATATTATGTAGATATGAATTTATTTATTACTTCCAGAAAATATAGAAGGAAAAATCACTAAGAGATTGGGGTTAAGAATAACGAATAACTTTTCTCATGTTGTCGCGCTCGTCGTCCTGAACTTGAACTTAGTGGGACAGCATGACAACCCCTTTAATTAAGTATGCAGGTTATACCTACCTAATAAATAAACGAATGCATTCTAGGTAGTCAGATTTACATATATATTTTTAATCAATGCCTCAAGCCGTTTTAGACAAGTTTCAAAATGGCTAGAAACGTATTGAATTCATCACATATTCAATTTATTGCGACTAAGATTAATATAAAAATCAACTAAGTTAGCGAGCAATCTGTCAAACATATTTTTTCTCATTACAGATATAATTTATCTCAGGAACATCGTCATAAATTAATCAATGTTAGCAAACTTAGATGAGGTTCCGTTAAGTTATTATAATAAGGGGGAAGGGCATTTTTTCAACTTCTTACTAAGTTACGGAAATGGTTGATTTTTGGAAATCAAAAAAATATCTTGTAACTGGTTATGGAATAATGATAATGTAGACGTTATGGAATGTGTGCGAAAAATATCATACATAAAAGACAAATTCAGATTGTTATAGGTTGGCAATTACGCACGTTAAATAAACACAGAAATTAAAAAGAATAGAAAATAAACTTAGAACCATAATTTCGAATTCATTTGGTTAATCGATTTGTAGGGAGATTATAGGCAGATAATAATTTAGCTTACCCCAGCGAGGAAAGAACTTTAAGATAATGTCGTAAAGTTCAATATCGTTAGGGGTTTAATGGTTACTTCCAGTTAACCAGCTCTATGGAGTTTGTACCGAACATTATAAGCGGTCTTTGATGACCTTAGAATGTTAGTTATCTGCCGGCACTGCGGGGAGTTTTCGTATTATGTCAATAAAATTGGTACCTTTTTGCGTAGTCAATACAGTTTTATTTTGAATTTAATTGCAAGTAGCGTAGTCGTGTGTAGGTGTTAGCTGGTCCAAGCTAAACGCGCACGTATATCTTTATAATATGAACATCACGCACCTATCATATTCGTATATTCTCAAATTCGGTTACGGAACCCTAAAAAACTAGTTTCCTCTTCGTCGTCCATATTTCGAGGCACATTGATTGGCTGTCAGCCTCGAACACAATACCGCGGGCCAATAACTGTGAAGTCTTTTATTGTTAGACAAGGAAAGACGTACCCGTTGGCGGGACATGGTGTAGGATATAGCGGTATTAAAAATATTATTTCAAGCATCATATAGATAGATAGATAAAAACATAATTTGGTAGGTACTAAAATAAAAACAAAATAAAATAAGCCATTATTGCTGGTTGACACAGTTAATATTAATATGACTAAAACACTTCAATTAAAAACTGAAACTACTGATGCTCTCGGCTCTTGGTTTCCCGTCTTTGTTTCCAACTTGTCTTTCGACGAAGGCCTCTAAGGCTTTCCACTCGTTTCTGTCTTTTGCTATGCGTAACCATTCCGGTCCAGCTACTTTCTTTAAATCGTCTTCTCTTGATTGGTGATCATTTGGTAGGTACTAAAGACATTTAAATACGGAAAGGTCTGGATAATCGCTTCTGTTGGGTACGTGCCTCGCTGTCAAACATCGTAACTTCTGATTAACAAGGCTCATAATCGATGAATAGTTTAGACGACCTCTGTGGCGCGGTGGGCGAAGGTCCGCCTGCGATGCAAGAGATTGCAGGTTAGATTCCCTTCGATCAAATGACAATTTAATATGGAGAGGGACTTTGGGTGAAATAAATTATAATTATATTTTATTAAATAGAATAGAATTAGAATATTTCTATTTTAACGACCTCGGTGGCACGGTGGGCGAAGTTCCGATTGCGACGAAGCCGGCTTGTTCGATTCCCGCCTCGGAACAATTGTGACTACGATCTGCATATATTTGTTCCGGGTGTTCTGGTTGTTTTCTGTGTATAATAAAAATATTTATCTATATATATCTATATATCTATGTCATCTATTGTAAGTATCTATATCAGTTATCTAGTACCCATACTCTGCTTAGCTTGGGGCTAGATGATGATGGGTGGATTGTCTAGCCTTATTTATTTAATTCTAAGGGATTTCTTATACCTTGGCCCTCACCCCAAGTTGTTTGTTTCCCGCCGCGAAAATTAATATATTTTTGCCGTGCTACAATGGAATCGTACTTGACAAACAAACCCTGTAGCGCGATGGATGCATCGGATTGGATCTCGGAATTTCCAATTTCAGCTGTTTGACAAGGCAAACGATTGCCAGTTTCAGGTATATGGGACACTAAGGTTGGAAATATTTAAGGTGATTTTTTACAACAATAAAAAATTGTGATAGTTCACAGTATCACTTAAATAAATAAAATGATGCTGGACAATTCACACAGCATGATCTAGCCCCAAGTTAAGCAAAGCCTGTGTTATGGGTACCAGATAACTGATATACATAATACATACAATACATAACATGGATAGATATTTTTGTATTATACATTGAGAACGACCAGAATAGCTGAAACAAATATCTGCAGATCGTACAAACATTTGTCCGTAGGCGGGACTCGAACCCGCAACCTCCTGTGCAGGTAAACCTTTGCGCACCACGCCACACATGTCGTCAAACGGCTAAAAGAAATGTTTCCTAGTCGTTACGTGAACAAACCAGTTTTTGTCCTATTATTATTAATTTATTTTATTTAACAGAAGGCAGAGTAGAATTAATATTTGCCCTAGGCCCACGCCTAGGCTGTGCTTATCACAAATTAATAAAGTTAAAAATAATAATAATATTAATAATGCTGGACAATTCACACAGCATTATCTAGTCCCATGGTAAGCAGAGCTTGTGTTATGGGTACTAGATAACTGATATACATAATATAATACATTACATAGATAGATATTTTTTATTACACATAGAAAACAACCAGAACACCCGGAACAAATATCTGCAGATCGTACACACAATTGTTCCGAGGCGGGAATCGAACCCGCAACCTCCTGCGTCGCTGGCGGACCTTCGCCCACCGCGCCACATCGGTCGTCAAAGTTCTAAGTAATTTAAGTTTGGCACGTCTTCTAGTTATAATTATTATTATATCATAATTTTAATAGAAGTTACGGCGTAAACTGGAATCTAACGGTATTGAATATAAAACATTAATTCAAAGTTTTGTTCTACGTTATTTCAGCGAATAAGAAGAATGGAGCCAGAAAAGTGAGTGAAATAACAGAAAAACTCCAGCAGAACCCAGATATCTCTACTTGCTTTAAGCATTTCACCGTAGTTGACCAATTTAACCAACCACAATAGTCCACCATTTGTCAATTAGGTCAAACACAACGGCCACCATTCTCGCACCATAAAAACTGTACTGTCAGTCTATGAATTAGTAATGTCTTCACGAATGCAGGAGGCTGTAGACTGGGGGCTGCGGGGCACTGCAGAATGCCCCGAGCACCAGCTCATAACGAATTCAACTACAACCAACATTACAAAACTTAAGCACTAATTAGATTGCAGTGCCCGCAAATTAAACAAGCTGTACTTGCGCAGATTATTAAAGCGGTTGCGACTTTTTGCCGCCACACCGTGAAGGTTCAGTAGCTATACAGTGCTTATCGCTACTGAAACTGTTTATAAAAAACATAAAGACATTGTTTTAACTGTTAAAGTAGACTCTTAATTTTTTTGTATACTAGGTTATTATTATACTAGGCTATTTTTTTATACAACCGACCCATATTTATTTATTCAAAAAAAGGTCTTAAAAACAAAACATAGTAATGTATACTATAGACCTATTTCACTTTCACCAGTTTCGACACCTTGCTCTAACGCAGTTCGCAACGCTGGGGCTCTCTACCTCTGTAGCTTATTTATTAGGTTTACACTATTTTAATTATTGTGGGTAGTCAAATGAATGTTTTTTTAAAGAGTGAAGGTGGTGAGCATTGAACCCTAGTGACCATAGATCTATATCTATGGTCATTAGGCTCCAGTTGCGATATTACGATAATAAATGTAATATGGCAACTGGAGACATCAATTTAATTTGACATGGTGATTTGATGTACTGTTTCATCGCTAAAAGTCACCTTGCCTCAGAATTTAGTAATTTATGCGTCGACATGCGTCGGATAACTGCTAGCTGCGAGTGGTGAGCACCATTTTACTGATAAGTGTTGCGCGGAAGTTCACTCGGAAGGTCTCAATAATTATTTTTCCCTTCAGTGCCCATTGATTTTTTCCATCCTGTACTTATTTACCTCTAGCATGATTTTCGTTTCACGTGAACACCTACCCTCAACACGATCGCCGTTTCCCAGAGCTCGTATCTCCCATATTGATTGTTGGAAAGGCAGCCACAGTCGTAAGAAAGGCACCCAGAAGCATAAGAATCAAGATTTATTCGTTGAACAAACCCTGTTGCTACCTGCCAGTGCGTCTTCGCAGTCACATCCGTGGGTCACGTACCCCGCAATTTGCCCGGATGGGGGAACGCGGTCCCGGTTACGTGCCTTACACTTTATTACCAGCTTTATTTTTAAGAAAATACATTTATCTTGCCGAGAATGTGGCCTTTGTTGGCGGTGAAATGTAGCTCGACTGCTCTCAAGCTACATCCCCAATTAGGACTCCGTGTGTCATGAAGAGACGGAGACGACTTGAAGTTGAAACAAATGAAGGAAGATAGATCTCTTGCAGCAAGTACTATCTATCTAACAATATGTAGGTGCCTACGCAATAAATAAACCTGGAATCACTATCATCCACTGCTGGGTTTAAAGGCCAGCTTTTGACTGTTAAGTATATTCCTACAGTTCGGTCTAAGTACTGCCACTTAGACCGTATTGTAGGAATGTACCTAAGTACTGTCACTTATACCGTTCTGTAGCAATATACCTACCTAACAGTAGACACAAATATCCTGGGAAGGATATTCCTGCGTTCTAGGCTATTTTTATTCCGGAAAAATCTTATGAAACTGCAGACAGGATGGATACAATGAAAATACCAAATCTGATTTATAAAAGTAATATAGGTCAAACTACCAGGGCCATATAACCGAGTAAGAGTTACCTGTCTTAAATATGTGTGTACCCAGTCTCGCGCCACCTGTTGCCCATTCTTCGCAACTCGTTAAATACTTGATGGGGACTGACAAGTTACCGAGCTATTGTAGAGAACGAAACAGTTTGTTTTAAAAGTTGGTACTGCTGAAAGTTTTTTTCTGTTACTCGCTTGAATTTTTGCATTTAAAATGGATGTTGTAGATATTCTCTTTGTCAGATTTTAGCAACGTTTAAGAAATATAATCATCTTCATTTACCATTTTTATGTCAAGTGTTGCTCTACCATTATTAATACTTATTTGGGTTTATACCTAGTGTTGGCTTTACCATGCAGAAAAAATACAGTTATTTTGAAAAGTACCTACATCACTCATCATTCATCACTATTTACCTAAAAGGTTAGGTAAATCATTATTTAAATGTACATTTGATAAGACATCATTTAAGATTGCCTAGCAAAGATCGCTCATAGCGATAAAACCCCCCTTTGTCCATCCTAATCTGTATTTGTCTTTTCCTGTCTTGTGTATCTGTTTTATTTGGGGTGCACTAAAGAGAAATTGTATTGTATTTAATTACCTGGGAAACCAAGCAATTATGTAACAGATACAAAACCATTCCAAACCAAACATTTTCGCGACCCGATAACATTCTTGTATTTTTTTCGGTTTTCTAGAATTCCACAACTGAGGTTATTCTTATGGGTGATTTCAGCAGATTCATCAAAATCAAATCAAACATTGCCAAAAGTACAACCTAAACGCCAAAGTAAAAGGGTCGGGTAAAACTATAGGGGACACCCGGGTTTGAACCGGGGACCTACCGATCTGCAGTCGGTTGCTCTACCACTGAGCTACATATATCCCCAATAATAGCATTGCCGAAATTTTTAATCTTGGTAAATCTTCACAGTATTGAAATATTGAAGGTGGCACCGGGATGGTAAAATAAATAAATAATGCTGGACAATCCAGACAACACAGAAATATCTAGCCCCAAGCTAAGCAGACCTTGTGTTATGTGTACTAGATGACTGATATCCATAATACACTACATGACAGATATTTATACATAGAAAAATACCAGAACACCCGGAACAAATACCTATAGATCGTACACACAATTGTTCCGAGGCGGGTATCGAACCCGCAACCTCCTACGTTGCAGGCCGGTTCCACCGCGCCACAGAGGTCGTCAGTAAAATGTATGAGAAGCCGGTCTGCTCATAAAATGTGTATGCATCCATCCCACAGTGATGCAATGCCGCGACCCGAACTTTGCTCTCTGCACTTATCAAGATATATTGCTTCATGCAGGTGACACACAGGCTAAAATATTCAGAACTTTATACATCCATGACCTCAAATTGACGACCGATGTGGCGCGGTGGGCGAAGGTCCGTCTGCGACGCTGGAGGTTGCGGGTTCGATTCCCGCCTCGGAACAATTGTGTGTACGATCTGCAGATATTTGTACCGGGTGTTCTGGTCATTTTCTATGTATAATAAAAATATCTATCTATGTAATATATTGTATTATGTATATCAGTTATCTGGTAACCATAACACAAGCTCTGCTTACCATGGGGCTAGATAATGCTGTGTGAATTGTCCAGCATTATTTATTATTTATTTAAATTATTCCAAGGTAAAGGAAAGTAGAGCAGAATAGAGTATTCGGTGTGTTTTCATGTGGGTTTCCTCATCATAGCAAACATACGTACACTGGTGAACATAATAGTATTGAAAATGGTAAAATAATAATTATTATAATTTACTACAGTGATTCAATCTATCAAACTTTTTATCACGTAAAATGTGTGTAAAGCTGAGGCGAGAGCGTGCGAAGTAGCAAATAAAACAAGAAAAATAATAATATTTTATTGTATTAATTATTCTGATTCCATAAATAAAGTCATTTTGACGGCTAGGTAAGGTCTGTAAAATAATAATAATCATCATCATCAGCCTATAGCAGTCCACTGCTGGACATAGGCCTCCCCCAATGAGCGCCATAGCGCCCTGTCTTCAGCTTGCTGTAAAATAATACAAAATGTTAATCAACAATAACAAATCTATTAAAACTTCTTTATAAACAAAATCGACTATCATAAAAAATCTAGTCCGCAGAGCATTTCTTTATTTTTATTTATTTATTTGAAACAAAAAATTTAATGTCTATGGTACAATTGTGGGCTGACTACAGCAAAAGTTAAAAAACTGTGTAGCGGATTAGGTCATTCGGTCGTGCATGACTCTTTGATTGTCAATCCGACTATCAAACATCAAATAAGAGGGTAACTGTATCCTATAACTGACTTTTCTTTCCAACCCGACCTATATGTTTTTCTACCTCTATAAATCACGTGTATTTTATCCACAAAACCCGTGTGTCACCCAAGAAAAGGTACGTCGTCATATTTTGCCGACGTTATACCGCACCTCCTAAAAGCTTTGCATACAAAAGTTGGTTGCATCGCTACACTGAACCCTAATAATAGCATCCTTAGCGAGAAGCTAGTTTTATGTCCAGAAGTAATTATACTCTCTTGATTTATAATCTCCTGGTACACGAAGGTAAGATAAGAGGTCTTTTGTATCCGGATTAGAGGAAAACTTTTATTTATAAATGCAATCCTTTGATCTCTCACTCTCTGTGTGCGTCTCTGTCTTTTGTCTTATTTTATTAACGATGCACATGTACTCACTTCTATAACTTTGTCTCTGCCTCTCGAAAAGGTTTGCTGGGAGAGAACTCTTCTTAGGATTAAGCTCACTTTTGTCATTTATTTTCTAGTTTAATGTTTTGTATGTATTTTATCGTGCAAGAAGGAATAAATAAAATTAATAAAAATAATAGCTGTCTTTCAGATTCACATTCTACTATCATAAATCGTAGTGAAGGAATCGAGAGTGCACCTGTGTTTACGCGCACACTTGCGCACTATATGTCCTGCGCATATGACTCGTCTTCGTTGACAATGGCCACCGTTGCCGAATTTCCAGAGGAGGGCATCATCATCGTCATAAAGCCAAGCTAAAACCAAAACAGGCATAGGTCTTAAGAAAGCAATCTCAAGCCCGTCAGAAACTTTAATCTTTCATTCCACGCCATTAGAACCTAATCGAGAGAACCACTGGCCGAACCGACCACTATATCTAGGTCTTTATAATTAGCAGTTTCTGACCCCCTGACTTCCGAAAACCAACGTTCAGGGGGGTCGGGGAAGCTCTTGTATCGGTGGACATGAAGATCAGTGTAGGCTCTGCGATATAAGTTATACATTGCATTACCCGTGTGATTCATGAGAAATAAAGAGCTACATCCTTATAATTGAAGTTATATATATTAATATGTATTTAAACAATCGTTTTAATGATATACTATTAGCTAGCTGCGGGCAGAACCCCGGCTTCGCCTACGTTGTTTATATGGAAACGTTTAAAGGTTATTTATATCCCATGGGAACTGATTTATGGTATAACGAGTAGTAGGCCACTTTAAATCCCGTATAAGTACAGTAAATGTAAGTCAGTAGTTGTAGTAGGTTGCATACAGGTATTTCTAGGCCAGGAATAAAACATAGGTGATTTATACAGGTAGTTTCAGGCCAGGTTCCAGGCCTAGAAATAAATAATGCTGCACAATTCACACAGCATTATCTAGCCCCATGGTAAGCAGAGCTTGTGTTATGGGTACTAGATAACTGATATACATAATACAATACATTACATAGATATATTTTTTTTATTATACATAGAAGACGACCAGAACACCCGAAACAAATATCTGCAGATCGTACACACATTTGTTCCGAGGCGGGAATCGAACCCGCAACCTCCTGCGTCGCAGGCGGAAGTTCGCCCACCGCGCCACATCGGTCGTCATACATACCTTTATTCAAAAGATTCAGCCACATCCGGTCAGTAGTTTTGGCGTGAAGAAGTAACTAACATAACATCCATCCATCTAAACATCCAAACTTTTGCATTTATAATGATTGATACATTGATATTTATGGTGAGTCGTAACACTGACTTTAATTTACAAGCTTTCCGGAAGGTTCTTGTCCTACCAAGTGTAACTTCCCTAAAAAACCGTCTCTGTAATAAAATTGGAATACCACTCGCCAAAGTTTTAGCCAAAGTGTAAAGTCGAGAGCGAAACGTCAGATTATCGCGTTCATCTCTTTCGGACACGCGAAATTAACATCGGTACGTCGACCCATGTCACCGGCCTCGCAGAGAGGCCTGTATTGCCAGCTTTTCATTACTACCACGTCACTTCAACAATTCATTGCGTACTCACTTCTGTATGTGACTGTGTAGTTATAAACGAAACTATAGCGTACTAGAGTTTTTATTTTGGTTTATTTACTGGTGAAAATCGGCTATTGATATCTTAGGCCTTTTCTCCATAGCAATTGTAATTGTCATCCGATAATAGAGTCTACCCCACAACTGCCTAGTTACCAGATATATATTTAAAGTGGTTTCTCCGATTTGAAAAATAACAACTAATAGGCTAAAGGTCATCTACATACCAAAGTGACAGAAATCAAAAAATCCCGTTTTTCGTGTCAGTACTTAATTTTTTATTATTTAAGAATTTGACAAATGTACTTTTGTTGTATTTATGGATTAAACAATATCTGATTTGATGAAATGAATGCATTGATTTCCAAGGTATTGGAAAACAATGAATTCGTTTAATATTTTCGATCTCGTTTAGGTCAAAAATTCCTGTGCTGGTCTTTACTACATATATGAAATTCTTGATAATATTGAAGAGAAGAAGATTAAGAAAAAGTATTATCGAACTTTGTGGCCATCTTTGCCTTTAAATTAATTACACTTTGCTCAGTCACGCGTGGCCCATTAACGGCCACGGCAGGTTGGTATCAAATCGACCATAATTTAGTTCTATGGACATTATCAATACCTGTAATGGGACAAAATGGGGGTGAGTTTTTCCCTTTATTGCCTTGAGTTATTGGGCCCAGGTGTCGGGTGGATTGAGTGGGACCATCTGGACTTTCAGGGCCAAGTTTTTTGTAATGTTCCGATAGCTTCCCAACAGTGATAAATAGGGTTTGTCTCAGACTAGGCGTAATTCAGCTAAATCGGTAATTTTTGCACTGTTAGGCATTGTTTGCCAGTTATAATTCCTTACTAAGTCAACAGGGTAAAGATAGGTCGCTGACTAGTTCACAACACACTGTCACAATATTTATACAATGAAATGTCACATCTAGCTACCGCCTGTGTTATATAGACTCCATTAGGCCCAGACTCCACCAAAGCAGAGATGTCCGAAGCGGAGACGATAAGGTCATTTCATGTAGTCCAACTGTACGGATATGCGTACTTTTTTTGTGTGTGTATGTTGAGTATGCTGGCTAAAGCGGAGTTGTATGCTGGCTAGAGTGGAATTGAGCTACGTGGCCAGCGTCGGATGTTTGTTGAGATGATTTGACTAGCAGCACCGCTCAGAGCTCCTCTCGTTGCCGCTGCGTGACGTCGCCCGCTTGCGAGGCACAGCTCACATCTCCGCTTCGCTCTTTGCTTGTTGTTTTCTTCGCATACAAATATATTAGATCTCCGCTCGATGGTATCCACTGAAGCAGAGAGGAGACGATATGTGCGAATAACGGATGTTAGGCCTATTGGATGTTTAAATCTCTTCTCCGGTCGTCTTGTTTCCACTTTGGTTGACACCATCGTTTAGAAACAGATTTCACTGTAGGAACTCCATTTATTTTTTGTATGTACATAAATATTCATTTATTTATTTATTCATATATATTTATATTTCATTTGACAGAGCATTTTTCAATCATGGCTATCTTAAACACATGTGAAATTAAAAGAGTATTCAAGAAATATACGAAAAATATTTACCAAGACTGCACCACAATTTATGAAGTACAGAATCCTATCCTAAGGGGAACTTTTCAAAATTATAGTCCAACTTTTCGTCTGAAACTTTTGAATGAGAATTAACTAAAACTTTGGACGATTTTCAAAAATATGTAACTCGACTCTGGGATTTCTGACTCACTTATGGTCATGTTGCAGCAGCGTATTTTTTCTTGTTAAAGTAATTTGCTGTAAATCTGAAGATTGTAAGTGATGTAACTTATTACCTCAAAATCACATAATAATAAGATAACAGTTACCTATGGAATAACCGCTTCAAATGTCTTAGGTTATCTGATAATTCTAATTTCAATTGATTTTTTTCCTAAACATTTTATAAACATTAAATTCTATATTTTTCATTGGGTCTATTTTTTATATCTTTTACGAATGAAGACCTAATATAATAACGGTACATTTTCGGAGACAAGTACCAAGGAAATGATAGAAAAAATATACTAAAACAATGCCCAAATAATCCTCAAAGCGCTATAAAGTACAGAAGGATGATTATCGCCTGGCGTCAAGTGACGTAATAATTCATTTTTTTCTCGGCAGGCCCGATAATTCTCCCTCGCGCAAAATGAGGCTATTTGATCCTCCGAAGCGAAGAACAACGAACTGGTACGTACCTACATTGAAAACTTTCAGACGGGCGATTTCATTAAACATTGGAAAAAATATTACAGAAAATATGACAAGGTATTTTAAAACAAGAATGATTTGTAACATGGATAACTTCACAGAAAAGAAATATTGTCTTGATCCAAAGAAAATTACCTTACGATTTTAACAAAAGCAAACTTTCACAGAATATATGGTTCTTAGAGCCGCTCTCGTCTTTACATAGTATAAAAGAAGCGCTGCTATTCGCTTAGATTAGATCTTTTAACCTACTCAACGGATTTTAATGCAGTTTTCAGAAATAGATAGAGTATGACAACGTACCTAGTACTTACATCCAACAGTTCAAATGGCCACAAAAAGTTGCCAGTTCCCAACTGAATTAGATGGATGTATCAAACGCTGAGTTACTTTCAGTGACTGGCGAAAGATGTTGAAAGATAGAGCCCATCGGATAATTAGGATCTTTTTACTTTATGTACTTATTAGTTCTCGCCTTCGGTTTTACACGCACGGGGAAGAAGAAATTCGTTTATTTTTACCCAAACAAAACATATACAAACTTACAGACTAGATAACTACATAAAAATATAAGAACAACTAACCTTCTTTTGTTTATGTCGTTTTTTCTTCTTAGAAAATATATAAATTAAGTACACAATAATTTAAATAGGTAAGTAAGAATTTGAGCGTTTTCTAAAGAACAATACTAAGACGGAGTAGGTAAAGTTTACAAATGGAATGGTTTTATTAAGACTTGCTCTAACTCAGATACGAGCGCAAGAAGCATTTTGCTTTGTTACTCTACTCAAGTAAGTTTTCAGTCTTGAGTTTGGAGGACACGTTAAACTGTCGCGTTAAAGGATTTCTTCAGCATCCGCAGTAAAACATTACCAGCGTAAGACTAGAATCTGTAGCCATAAACCACTACGTGAGCTTAGTGTATGAAAAATGTCCTGTCTTTTTGTAGAGTTCCGTGCGGCCTTTACTGTGGCTTAAGCCGGAAACACACTAATCATACGCCATACGACCCGATGCGTCTGAGTTGAATCCAATCGTATTTTTTTCTATCACCAGAATCATATAATGTTGCAAATACATTATTGAAATGAGACACGTCGCAACGTGAAGACTTTTCATGTGCGCTGTGCACTTTAGCAATATCTGATTCTACGCAATGCAATTTCTTTACATCGGGTTAACAATGTGGCTTATAAGCAATTGAAACGTTTTGGTTTAACTCAACACGCATCTAGTAGCATTGGTTCTCGTGTCGTGTGCATAGTATACCCTTTACTCAAGAATTTAGAGATCTGAAGCAAAGGTCTACTTGGTAGAGCCAGAACCCCCTCAGGAGTACAAAAAAAAATTCAACGCATCAAGACCCGAACCTTCATAAAGTTGTAATTTTCAGTACGGAACCCAGAAAACAACTCATAGCTGACAGCTTTATTACCAGGCTATGTGGACCGCCCCGCCGCCGCCGCCGCTTCCTTGTGTTTTCCTTCGCTGTATACTTTATATTATAAGTTGGTTCTTAAGCAACGTTCTTTACACGTCTGCAAACACATGTTGCACACTTGACTGATTGTGTGGAATTTGAAAAGAGGATTTTTCAAGACTATTTTCATACGATCGAAGGCTGGCTGGCTGGCTAGCTGGCCAAGCTGCGTAACAAACTCAAACTTTGACATAAAACTAGCCTATATTCTTTACCAAAACAAAATATTTATTTGAAAAATTAAAAACGGACTTCGAATTCAATAATTTTATACTGTTTTAACGAATGCATATTAAAATCGGATTGACGGAAAAATCGACGAATAGGTCGAAATAATAATACATTAAAATAAACATATATTATACAGCTGAATATAGAACCTCCTCCTTTTCGCGAAATCAGGTTAAAACCCCTACATCATCATTATCTCAGTCGTACGATGCCCCTGCTGGACTTGGACTCATAGACTCCGTCCTGCGCTGGTCCAGTACCACGCCTCATATTTGAGTATATTTCGGTACAAATAAGACTACATATCAATCAAGATCTAATACTAGTATAATCTTTGCAAAATTTATGTTGTTTTGCTGTTATATTCGCCTAAATATCTAACAATTTTAAGCCTTCACAAAATTTCGCCTAAAATGTTATTATGTAATTAAATTCTCAGAATGCGTATTTTGTACAAGGCATGATTGATTACAACGTAACCAGGTACCTACCCAATCTTCAAAAAGCCAAGAACCCAAACGCATCCAAAATTAACGATTCCCGGCAAAATTCGTGACGTCACCTGCCAAGCAGCCAATCACGAGCGCCGGAGAAAAATGGTCGGCTTCAAAACAAGGTAAAATTCTCGAGATGATGGATTGTAGGTCAAAAATTTACGAATATTAAAAAGAAATAAATTCATTATTCAAGATGGTTTCTTGCATAATGGATTTATCCTTAAATCCAATTAGGATGTTTAAATCCTGAAAAAAAATTATAAGAAAATGAAAAATGCGGAAGCTGGGTACCGAAATATAAAGAAGGTATTTTTCTGTCAATATTATTATTATTTTAGATAATTCCTCGTAGTCATACCCTTTTAGTAGATATTTATTATGTGCAACCTTGATTTTTTAAACTAGGGGCGATTTAGTACTCTATGTCAATGCCTTACAGGCTGTTTCATACCAGCAAATCGACAAGCTCGAGAACACTCCTCTGCGAGAATTGGTCAAAATTCAATTATTCGTCCCCATTATTGCCTCGAAGTTTGTAGAGCCTTTGCACTTACGAGTCATTGAAGTCCGTCATAGAGTAAAGACCTATAGAGATAGGACTGCGAAAATTGCATTAACATTTTTTACAACTGACACAGGTAATTTAACTTTTATTGTTTAAAAATAAATAATGAATAAGGTATCTCTATTATATAAGATATATACCCTGTAAAAATAGAGCTATTATGTTTTTAAATAAATAAATAAAAATAAACACTGATTGCAATTTATTTGATAATTAAACTTCTTGTTCTGTGACGCCACTTGCTACGATTCTCTACCAGTGTAAATAATAATAGGCATGCTTTTGAAAATTAAGGAATTGGATATGGCAATATTTTTGTTTTATATTTTATAATGGTGATGTACATGTTCGAAAAGGTCGTACTTTCTGTATTCTATGGCTTAGCCACGTTCGGTTTAATCCAACTTTGATACAAGCTTTTATGTTAGAAGTCGGGTAACTCGATTGGTTATGAAGGAAAGAGTCTAAAGGGGCCAGTGTTGCAAGGTCTCGATGAATATAAATACTTATTTCACGGAAAGGGAATCAGGTACCTACTTATGTGATCAAATATAAAAATTATCTTTTTGTATTTGGATTTTATTTACGCTGAGCTTAAATGCTTAACACTTTGACTGCGATTTTTTTTCGACGACTGCGATCTTTTTTTTAACCTAAAAAATTCGTGCTGCCGCTCTACATAGCGGTTCTGTTGCGCCGCACATGCGTTTCGTTCGAAAAATATTACGGCTGTGCTGAGTCACACAGATCTGTATTTTCTCAGTCGCTGCGCTAGTGTGGATTTACGCATATTAGTCACTTGTAGAAAACACATACCGTGTGATTTCTGCAGTCAAAGTGTAAAAGACAGCTAGAATGTAGTGTGCACACCAACGTATTTCGAATATTCAAAATTAAATTGTTTTTTTTTTTGTCTATGTATGAAATTAATTAAATATTGTGCTCCAATTCTCAGTTTATTAAATATATTTTTCATGATTGAGCTATTTTTAAATAGGAAGCATTATGTGCGAAACGCACTTTCAGAAGAACGAATGCTGTTATTCTAATCAAACGAAAACTATAATCAAGTAAATCGAGTGCTGGTATCTACAATCACTTTTCCGCGTCGTATTTCACTGTATTTTATATGAGTTTGTTATTATTTTTTTTATTTATTAAACAATTAAAAAATCTTTAAAAAATCCATGCCTCGTGGAAATGTATGTGTCAAATTGTTTATGAACCTTCCTCTTGAATCATTCTATCTATTAAAAAAAACCGCATCTAAATCCGTTGCGTAGTTTTAAAGATCTAAGCATACATAGGGACAGACAGACAGCGGGAAGCGTATTTGTTTCATTCTATGTAGTGATTTTTTAGATACTAAGATCCTTTGACAAGATCCAGTGGTTGAATAATCTCAGGCTATGGTAGAGAGCTAGGAGTAACTCACACAAAAGACGTCAAGTTTCATCGCGAGTCCAAAGTTTGAATCTTCACGTCGGATGCAGTTGGAAATACCTAGTATTGTCGCGGTTTTCCTCTTCAATATGACAGGGACAGGAATAAACTGATTATAGTTAACTAGAAAAGGAAAGACAAAAGCCGAATCCTGCTAACCAATCGTTTTACTATGACAAAAGTATCGTCTTAGAATCGTCCATAGATAAAAGCAACTCTAGATAGTGCGTACGTTGATAGAATGGTTTCAACCTTGACATTTTTGACACGCGTCACTCCATCTGTAGTTTCTTTTATCAAAGGTAAAATGCCATAATATGTCATTTTGAGACGATATTATTGTTATGGCAAAACGATTTATTTAATAGAATTACCTAAAGCCCTATAAATAAGTGATTCTATTAGCTGTTACGCACTGCATCCAATCCGAATTCGGTAATTACACTACTGTAGGTATACTACTGTCAATCATGTCGTATGACCGTGTTCGGTCGGGCGAGTCATATTAGGGCTCATGATAGAATGGCAAGAATAAATTTTTTCTCTTCTCTTGCTCAAAAAGTGAGTTATTAAAGCGTAACTAGGCGGCCGTCACTTCTGTATGTAGATTAAAGAAAAGAAGCGACAAAGAAATCTTTAGCCTATTAGTAAAAACGAGTTATCATCCAGTTAAGTTAATGTTACCTACTTTTTGAGTGTAAGTGCCTAGAGTTTATCAAGTTTAGGTACGCCTTGCATACATAATAGGGCTGGGTTATAAAAGGACTCGAAACGTTTCTTAGACATGCAATACTCTAAACAAGACGCCTGGCTTTGCGTGGGTTCAACTCGCGAGCTTTTCTTATCGAGTTGCAATATTTGGATGTGGTATCAACTGACCTAAGTAAGAATATAAGTAGGAAGAAAAATACACAGAACAAAAAGGCTCAGGATTTAGAATGATATGTTTTTACAGTTTTTATTTCAAATATTTAAAAAAAAATCGCAGAGCCACACTGAGGTGAGTTTTTATGCAAAACCAACTCTGCCGATTACATAAGATAGCGTTGTTTGCACAAAAACAAGCAGATATTCAGAATTCAGAAAAAATAGATGGTCCTTTTGACCGTATTGGTAAGTACTGTCCTAAACTTGGCATATTTTTGAGGCTTTTGCCCCAGCAGTAGAATAAACAAAGCTAAGAATATTTTAATAGTCATTTGAGGCACATTTACACCAGTTAATACCACATCCAAAAGTAGTAATTGTTGACCTTTGTTGTCACGTCCCAGCCGTTTGTTTTCATACGCTAGCGACTCGAGAAACTGTCGAGTCCGCCCGGAGGATGCGTGCTTTATTTATCTTTACAATACATAGGTAGGCCTGTCGCACACATCCTGCCTAAAGACCTTGTTCCAAAAAACTGCTTTATCGACGACCGCTGTGACGCGGTGGGTGAAGGTCCAACTGCGACGCAGGAGGTGTTGGGTTCGATCTTTTTTTAGTAGTTTTAGCGCGTAGAATTAACAAATCCGGACATCTATCCAAACGTTTGCATTTACCTATTAATGTGATACCCGTATGGTTATTATGTGACTCGCGACCGGTTTGCGATAGGTGTAAATTAAGGAATCAGTTCTGTCAAACTCCAATTTTGACCAATTTTGACGTTGTAGCTGGTGTCAAACTAATACGAAGTTGACGTTTGACAGCAGCACTGATTGCTTAATTTACGCCTGTCGTAAACCAGTCGCGAGTTACATAATCACCCGGCCGATTAAAGTATTTTCGTATGTTTTTACGTTGTTCGTTACCCATACCCATTGCACAGAGAGCGTAAATACTTGAGAACACTCCGATGATCCAACCAATCACTGCTCAATATCGATAGCTTGTTAAAATTTCATTAAAACTCAAAAACTGCACTAATTATCCGCCATGGGAGAAGAGGAGGCAATTTATCGAGCTCTAATTAGTTATCTGCAAAATGGTTGTTCGTTGCAGCGATTGTAAATTGATTTAACTATTTTGTATGGGATTCAAATGCAGGAAAATGGTCGATGGATGGCTCAAAACGTTTTTAAGTGATAGTTTTAAAAGGTGGATAGAGTCGTTGAGTTATTGGCAATACAATACAAATACACTTTATTGCACATACACAAACCAGATAAAAAAAAACAGAAAACAACAAACAAAGATGCACAATGGGCGGACTTATAGCTACGAGTGATTTCTTCCAGGCAACCTTTGGACGGACACGTAGCTATTGTATAGGTATTAACGGTCAATCTTGACTAATATCGAACGAATAGTCTAGTTAAAGAAGAATTGCTGATAAAAAGGTCAAAATCAGATATTCTGACTCCGGAACTTTGTATGGACTAGTTAGGAGACAAATATACAAAAGTCCCCACTCCTGTGAAGTGAGCTCTAGGGGGGCACAAAAAGGTCCCGTTTTTTAGATTTTTGCGTACGTACATCTCGTGTCTACTCTCTAGTACACTGCAAAACTAAATTACATCTAATTACAGCAACCGTACATAAATTGGAAAATGTAAACATCAAAGTCGACTGTTAGTTGGTAGCACTCACTGGCATAGCAAACCTCATAATGTGCGGAGTGGTTGAAACCTGCAAGACCTGGACGGTTGACAAATGAGCTGGATTCTCTAAGTTATAAGAAAAGGTCGGATTAAGAAATAAATACGGATGTGTATGTAACGGGTAACATCGGACGTCATTAATATATATATTATAATATATTATACCCAGCTCTGAGTGCTGGTGACCATGTTACGGTTAATAAACAATGATTGGCTTAACTTCAAATATTTGAAGCTAATCTAATAATTGTATAATTCGGCTGCGGATGACGATGTTGTATGTAGAGTGTTATATCAACGACGTCCAATATCACCCGTTGGTGCTTCACATCGCGACCACAAACCGGTTAAGGACAAAGTACATCACCACGTGGCTATAACATGCGAGCCACTCGCTTGAAGGAATGCGAAAACTAACGAGTTGCTATATGGGTAACAAATCAACATCGAGCTATGCTGCGCTGTACTGCGCTGTGCTGTGCTGTGTTTCTTAAGCTACGTTTTTTTAACAATCAACATCAAGCTGTGCTGCGTTTTGCTTAGCTCAGTATTAAAAGTAATCAGCAGCTCGTTTAGTGTAGTCGTTTATCATATATTTATCATAAAAAACATAGCACAGTTCGGCACAGCACGGCGGGTAGCGCGACTCGCTCGAGACTATTGCGTTTTTAAACAGAGCGTAGCCTCACACAGCGCAGCACAGCAAGGTTTGTTTGTATCCTCATTAAAATATTAGCCGAGCGAGTTGACCAAACATAGCACAGCGCAGTACAGCGCAGCATAGCTCGATGTTGATTTGTCACCCTAATGCTGACGAGCTGGGTTACCGCACGCTGTCAGCTATTTTATCCTATCACTGTAAAATATGCCTTATATTTTACTACTTATTTTAGTGATGTGCGAGAAACGGTGTGGCATATGTACCTATGCCTTTATAACTGCACCCTGACGTACGTATAGGCACACTTATACCTACCTATTAAATGGTACAAAACAAGAATAGCAGCGTTAAATAGTTTAACTTGCACCACAATCCGCTTTACGACTTAAAGTTCGGCTTACACTGCAAATACCTTTAGTAAAACAGCGTCTGTGGCAATGTTCGGCGATGTTTTGAATGCAACAAATCTAGTGAATTGGGTTCCGCATTTGAGCACAAACCTTTGGAGACTTCCTTATTTATAAAAAATATAATTAGACAAAAATTAAACATAAACCTACTCGGCTTTTTCACACAGATTCATCTGTACATATTAGATATCCTAAGACTAGGTAGAATTTGTTTTTCTTATATAACGTTCGAAATAACAATTGAATCAGAGTTTACGCTTTATAATGTTTTATTTCGGCTTATCCACAAAGACAAAATCGATCAAAGATTAAAATTAGCTATTGAGATTTCACATTCCCGCAATTTTTATTAATAACGGGGTATAAAGTGCATTTAGTTAAACTACGTAATTGGATACTTTATCAACATGCATTATCCAATCAAAGTTGTTAAGGTTAAGATTGATCTTAACTGCATTGATTGAAATTCACTACTTCCTAATTTCTGTTGAAGTAATTAACAGATCGCATTGCAAACACCTGATGTGTTGAACGTATAAACTTTAGCCATTTTAAGCGTAAAGGTAGCATAATCTACATTACGCATTGCTCCTGCACTCGCAGTAGATTTTGTGCTGTCCGATAGCGGTGAGGGATGTACATATGTGCTTTGTCCTTTAAGTTTATCTTTTTTTAAATACTTATTATTCATCTGTTTTGGGTACTATGGTTTTTCAAATCAGCTCTACGGTCACACTGCAAAATTCAATTTACATTTAATGCACGTATGCGATAAGTTATTCCTGTAGCTAGGTATTTTGTCCTCTCGGTACCTAGGTACTTACTAGTTTATAGCCTAGGAAACAATTAATGCCATGCGGCTTGAAATGTTGCCAGAATTCGCTCTCCGTACTTTTGAATAGGGTGCGACAAACTAGCTTTTAGATTATCTTCGGTTTCAATATCAAAGAAATCTCAGATAAAATTCAATTTTAAAATGCAGATATTCAGTAAATATTGGACCATAAATTACGGGAGCGGAACGCTTCACTAAGCTTTAATTCCGTCGATACGATTCCGGTATATCCGGATAAAAGGACCAAAGAAACTATTTGGAGCCCTACCATACAGCAAGTAGGACTTATTCAAATACGTTAAAAGCTGAGATATTTACCGCGTGGAGCTTTGGGGCGTACTAAGGTTGAAAGAGGGAGCAAAATAATCTGATACATACCTACCTAAGCTGGATTTAGGGCTAGATGATGCTGTGTGGATTGTCCAGATATATTTATTATTGTTGGTCCGCCTGCGACGCAGGAGGTTGCCTCCTGCGTCGCAGGCGGACCATCGCCCACCGCGCCACATCGGTCGTCAAATAAATCACACAAGGTTATGTTAAGATACGTTATCGCATCTGTTGTAAATAAGACTAACAATAATAAATATATCTGGATTCGATTCCCGCCTCGGAACAATTGTGTGTACGATCTGCAGATATTTGTTCCGGGTGTTCTGGTCGTTTTCTATGTATAATAAAAAAAATCGATCTATGTAATGTATTGTATTATGTATATCAGTTATCTAGTACCCATAACACAAGCTTTGCTTACCATGGGGCTAGATAATGCTGTGTGGATTGTCCAGCATTATTTATTTATGATTTTGGTTCTTAAGTATCTACTAACAAATCAAGATCCTTTGAATTCTGCTGAGTTAGGACGTTATTTTTAATGATTAATTTAATTCTTATTTATGCTGAAGACTTCTATGGGTAAAATTACTATTATACACACAATATGACATTGTCATGTAATAACATTTTAGAATAGAAAAAAAAATAGTAAGTATATTTAAGGCCAGTTTAGTAGTGATCCTACTAAACGGGCCTTAAATATACTTACTTTTATTTGATTAGTTGTTAATTTTTCAAAAGTATTTATACTACACCTACCCGAATAGTGTCTCATTCCTTTTCTAAACATAAAGCAGATCGTACGTCGCTGCTGTCGTAATAAAATGCGACGGGAAAACTCTGTGGAATAGTCTTTAAATTTAGCATACTTATTAAAAGTCATTCAACACTACCACATACAGTGTAACCCACGCACACCCTTATCTAGCAAATCCCGGGCTGCGTCACTGAAGCCCGACAGTGACGCAGCCCCCTGTCCCTTACAGTCTCCTGAATCCGTCCCCTGCCGTGTGTTTGCCTACACTCCGACACCATTACGCGAGGCGGGGACGAAATAAGGCGCAATTTACGCCTATTGCACGCTGAAAACGTTAACCTGATTGAAAACAGTTCAAGGATATGAAAACACTCTGGAAATTTTCATTTGGGTAGTTTTGAAAGCATTTTTATTTGCACACTCAAAAATACCTCGGTTGGTATTTACTCACGGAGAAATCTCAAGTGGTGTAAGGATTTTAAGTAATTATTGTTTACCAGTAAAATATAAATGTTGTAGAGATAGGAACCTATTTTGTAAGGCTACATACATATATGTACGTAGGCTACTATTTATTCAGAAAAACTGCATGCGAACCCGCAGACAGAAACTTGTATAAAATATTTTCAATTCTGTTAACAATATGTTAGCTATAGGATTAAATGTATGAGAGGCAGAGGGTAGAAACCACCTAATATCTTACTAATAATTTCTCTAGTGCTCGTCTAAGCAGTTTCCCTGTAAACTTTATAAAGGCAAGTCATGTAAGGACCCGTTCACACTACAAAGTTCAGAACAAAATTCGTTTTGTTCTAAGTTGTTAAAAAGTTAGAGAACTAAGTTTACCTGAGTAGGTACCTTACCTACTAAGACATGAAAGTTTTTTATTTAGTTTGTAACACACATGTTGGGTAGAATTTGCGAAAGGCACTTACGTAGGTACATACCTAGATACAAGCTCATTGAAGTATTCTCGTTAGGTACTGTTGATAATACCTAAGATTTCCATGAAACTATTTTAATTTGGTAGTTTAACTGACAGTCAAAAAGTCATGGCCTAATGGCGACCTGAAAATGATCTATTAGATTTTTATGAAAATCTATTTTATTTATAAAGAAATTGTAATTAATGTTGTTATTGTTGCTCAACATTGATGTGTTTTTTTTTTCATTTCGAAATTTGTATACTATGACATTACTGACAGAAAACCAATCGCCATGACATAAGTACGTTTCGCGCGGGAAACTCCGCCATTTTGTGTGTACTGTTGCCTAATTGCAAACTGTCATGGCGTCGTCGCCCGCATTCCGCGTGCTTACACAAAATCCCAGAATGCCTGTGTCTTCGTAGACGAAATCTGCTCTGTTACACGTGCCGGAATTTAGATCTAAAACTTTACGAACTGAGGTGCAGTTTGGATATTGCCGTGAAATGTTTGCGCTCGGCACACTGAGGAAATGTTAAAGTCAACGGCTACTTCCGTAGCATAGTGGCTATTTGTAGAATGGTTCTTGCTCTTTATTCAGATTACAACTTATTATTCTTCGCGCGATCACCAATCCAATCGGGCAGATAAAATAATTAAAAACCTAAGAAAAATAATGATTTTGTTGCAACGATTAACCCACACATAGAGACTACTAATAAAACTGATAACATTGGCACTTTGGGTTCCTTTATGTACTTATTAGGTATCCAATCCACAATAAGTAGGTAGATACTCAAGATTGTAATAGGTACCTACAACTAAAACTTGCTGCAACATTCTCAAACTATGAAAATTACGACCGCGACTCTACCATACCGTTTCAGTTAGCTTCCACACTCTACAAAGCCATTTTAAATTACACCAATGTTCCTCCAATACCCATATTACCCACCCCATTTCATAAAACTTTCCACTAACATTATCCATACCGAGAGCGCCGGAAGAAAGTGGCAAACGAGCGACCACTTCCGCCGTTCTTTCCTAATTGCAACTAAACTTTTGTGTCAAATGTAATTACTACACCCACTTCCCGTAGTGGCTTTATTACTAAAATTTTCTGGTTCTTACATTTTATGTTAGGAAGGATGTAGGTAATTTTAATTTTACGTGGAATACTAAGGTCCTATAAACTACCATGCGGAATCAATTGGATTTTGGTTTGCTTACATCAGTTTTAAAACTATTTCATTATATTATATTATATTATATTATATTATATTATATTATATTATATTATATTATATTATATTATATTATATTATATTATATTATATTATATTATATTATATTATATTATATTATATTATATTATATTATATTATATTATATTATATTATATTATATTATATTATATTATATTATATTATATTATATTATATTATATTATATTATATTATATTATATTATATTATATTATATTATATTATATTATACCTACATTACAAGAACCGTCGCTATATTACACTATGCTTTTAATATCTTGTCCATGAATCTAACATACATACGTATCAGCACACATATAAAAAGTTTTGAAGTCTTATTTTATGTCCATGTACATAAGTTCATTATAATGTTTGTAATATAAGTATTATGGTATGTAGTGTTAGTGTATCTTTTCTTTTTTTTTATTATTAAAGTGCCACCGTCTATATTGTTCCTTCATGTCCATCCTAAGGTTTCCTGGAAGAGATCGTTCTCAGCGATAAGGGCGCCATTTATACTTCCTATATTCTAAATATCTGTTTTTTGTGGTATAATAAAGTGTTTTTTATCTATCTACTTACAATAAAACTATTGAAACTATCATGGTTATTAATACTAAAGTCATTTAAAACGGGATATTTACCATGATTTGATTTTTGAGTTATCCAATTTTTTGGCACAGTTTCATGCGCCATGACCACGGAATAACTGCAAAACTAACTCAAAATTCAAATCATGGTAAATATCCCGTTTTAAATTACTTTAGTATCTACTAACATTTACTTCTGCGCGTACACCCCCAAACAAAGGTGATCGCAGTTGAGATGTTAAAAATACACAGAAGGACACAGCTGCAGTTCCTCCGGTAAGTTTACTTAGTAGACTCTTAAGAAATCCATAGGGTGTGTTAAAAGGCTCGATACATGACTGCCTACAAATCAGAAATTTAGGAAAATTATGCTGTTAAAATATAGGGCTGTTTTTGAAACTGGCACCTACAAAGTGTTCCCTCAAGTCACGGGAGCTAGTAAGCACATAAATCAAGATTAATCAGGAACTGATATCATTTGAGGCGTTTGTTAAGGGATGGCTAATTGCGTCCTCGCGCCAGTTTCAGCTCATAAATTATTGTATTGTTCAAGTTTTAGGAGATAGCGGTCGAAAGCGACGTCCTCAGCATTAGAACAACACGATGTGGTAACAACTAGGTAGGTACATAACTCTATTTAAAAATAAGCTATTTTTTTTCTAGGCTAGAATAGAGAAAGAAATTAACATTTAAGTATTCTTCACAAAAATTAAGTATTCTTCCAAAGACAAAAATAGCCGTGCTTGGCCTATTGCAGTGTAAGGCTGTGCATCCACAGCATCGAAATCGGAACGTACGCAGCGTACGCGGTAACATTGGTATTTATAAAATGCCGATGAGATGTGACCACTGATGACGTAATCGGCAGAAATGACGGTTTCTGGTATCGGTGTCGGCAGATCTATCGGCAGCATCTATATAAAACAAAAAATAAATTTATTCATTTATAATTGCCAGGAAATGATGCCAAATTAAAAATAAATGATAAGTCAACCAAACATTCATCATCGAAAAGCTATTGCACCAACAAAATTCATATTGTTAAACTTGGAAAACCAAAATTAACAATGACAAAGAGATCGCAATGATTCTGGCATAGGTATTCTAGTACATTATCGTCGAGCTAAATTAGTGGTTTTTTTTTCTCTATAAAGCAAAAGATTGAGTGTGTGGAAGGATTAATTGGTGCAATATAAAGTAATTTTACACAACAGACAACAGATAAATCGAACTCATTCATCACTATCATCATTAGATACATCCCGGTAAATCACCAATTGCTGGATCCCTAAGCCTCCTTCAATTCTCATGAAAAATAACAAACTATTAAATGCTTACTACTACAAACTATATAATCTCTTTTACTTAAACCAACTGCTGGGGTCTCGTGTTCCCGCCGCCATTAGTTTTGTTTCTTGCAGACTGGCTACCGACTTTCTACAGAATAAATTACTTAATGAACCGGTCGGAATATTGTTCTGCATTAACTGTTCACTAATCTATAGTACCGATCTATACCTACTATTAATTTCATTTCATTGTTTTTTTGCTGGCATGTACATAATTTATTCTTAGGTTTGTGTGTTATAAATGTATGTACATACTGTTTTATAATGTATTTAGGTACAACAACATACATATATCCGGAACTTCAGGTCGATTCTAAAAGTGACTTCGTCGAGAATGTTCAAGAGCCGTTACGCAATGTATCCGATCAAAACCTAATCTGGAATCTCCAATTCGGAACAGTAGAGGTATATTCATGGACTGTAACCGTATGAATTACCGGATCCGTATGAGATACCGGATGTTTCATGTTTGAATTCAACCTCTTTCCTCAATGTTCTATTCAAGGCGTCATGCATAGAATGACTTCTACTGACACATTATCAGCCCCCACACGTCCACTATTGAACATAGGCCTCCCCAAAACGACGCCACGAATAGCAGTCCTGAGCCACCTCCATCCATCGACTCCCTGCGACCGCTAGAATGTCGTCGGTCCATCGAGTGGGAGCTCTTCCCATACTCTGATGAAGACTAAGAATCACTTATTTGTCACACATTAATGATGAACTCCGTGATTAGGTATTTCCCTCTACTTTCAATAACTAAGAATATCTTTAGAAAATATTTCGAGGATTTTGTCAAGAGCTTTAATAATTACGCCACATCGCCGACATTTCTCACAATTTTACGCCGGGGTGACTTAAAAAACAAACGGCTCCCTTGACGACACTTAAAACGCATTTCGTTCGAAAACAGGCAACCAGCAAAGAGACATCGTCTAAGGATTGAAACAAAACTCAATTCTAAATCAGACTAATAAGGTTGATATTTAAATAACTTCAAGGGCCGTTTACCACCAAAGTGGAGCGTAGTATGAAAAATTAACAAAAAGGCATGGTGTCGTTTGACACTTTGCCCTACCTATTGATTACCTACTTATTGATTAGACCTACCTATAAGTTGTATATGCCTGAGCATAAAATCACTATTCTATACTCAATACTCAATGGTTTATTGCTTACATGTGTACAAATAAGTTTTAAAATAGTATAATAGAAGTTATATTAAATTCTATGAAATCGGTCCTAAGTCTGATCCTCCACCTGCTTCCATCCCAACGTCAATCCACGACACTTGCAAGTCTGTTTAGTTATCAGTAAAATTGCTTCATCTAGTGAGATAATAAGCGTTTGTTTAAGAGTGCTTTCGGATCTCTGAGGACCTCCTGTGGCTGGTGGATTAGCCGGCAGAAATTATTCGGGAAGTTTCGGTGGCTTTTAGCGCAAAAATAAAGCAAAAGGCCTTTATTTTTGGTCTCAGATCGACCGTTCGTTTCGGAGATTGCTACCGTGTACGCTCTATGGCGTAGCGGTGTCGTAGCAGTACTATGAAAATGCAATAATTATCCTATTTCCGTATTTTCTCTAATATTTCAGTGTTATAACTATAAACGATTCTGATACTGGATGTGGCAAGCTGAAGACAGGGGACGATTTGGTGTTTATTAGAGGACTGAAGATGATTACTATAATATTTCAGTGCCCATGACGCACATCTATCGGCATAGCACCGCTGCGGTAAGCAGTGAATGAGATATTCACAAGCTTATCGCCTTCATCCATAGGCACAGGCAACCAGCGAAGGTTTGAAGCAAAGGTTAATTTTAAATCAAACGAATAAAGTAGAATTCACAATAAAAACGATCGTTGTGTCACGAATTCATTGCGGGCACATCCGCAATGAATTCATCAAACTAAGTTCGCAGAGACACGACGCGCGAGTCGAACCGCACTCATCCTGAAGAAGTCCCTGTAATCATTTTGAGCTTTTTGTTGACATACAACTTTATTATAGTCCCAGCTAAATAAATTCCTCCGTAATATTTTAAATTAATTCCGCTAAACACTCGCAACGAAATTAGCTATGTAAAGCACTGAAGTATTTTAAGTAAACTGCAAAACTTCTTAACCTGTTTAAAGTTACGTCCATCTAGCCCTAGGAAGTTGTAGTTTTTCCACCGCAAAAAGCGAGCTAAGTTGATAGTTTAAATTGCTGGGGAGATGAGTTTGCAAGAATGTCCGCTGATCACTTTCGCGTAGGTACTGTAAAAACATAATGAATACAAATTGTTTCTGTAATTTTAGGAATTAGCTTCTAAAAGCTTTTTCTCGCTGAATTCTAAAAATATTTCGTTACTAAAATAGGATTTGGAAATCGTATACTACTGTGTTCTATATCCTAAATCCAAGTGCAATTATTAGGGCTTATAATTCTGTATCATAAATGTAACTACGAGTATATAGTATAGTGAAAAAAACACAAAAAAAAAAGAAAGAAAAAAACATTTAGAAGGGGGAAAAAAAAGATATTCCCACAAAACCCAAGGACCGTGGGGTCGTCACCCCTCGAGTTGACTGCGGGGTAATGAGGCCAAGCCTCGAGGCCCCTCTATGTGCCCCCACCAGGGCCGGAAAGAAATTTATTGATATAGTTATAGTATTTTATGACCAGAAATTAACATACTCGCCTCATGACCAAGTTTTTAAATATAATAAAACAATGATGCAAGTTTCTACTTATACTAAAGTTTCCCTAACTTCAATTCAATTTAAATTTATTTATTAAAAATGAACATAGAATTATCTCTAAGATACAACGGAACACTGGAAAGCGCATAAGTTTAAAACTGTATCGCACCTCGCAGCGCTCAAACTCAGGGTAAGGTTAAGGCCGATCTCACCAAACAGAAAGCATGGTTTAATTGTACTGTAAATCTTGATGATATCGTGTAAAATATTGTTTGTCCACGTAGTTGTACACCCATCTATTCTATATTTAGATACCATGTGCCGAAGCAATACACCCCGCAAAAGGGCCTGAACACTGTAAATTCTTAAACTTTACACGATATTCGGGGCCTAGCTCTAATTGATGAGACCATCGTCTATTAGAAGAGAAGGTTTATTATTTCCACAGTTATTCTATCCTGTATTCTGCTAATTATAACAGAAATATATTAAATAACCCATAATAGTAATTTGTGATTCTTGTCTGGCCAACAATTGGGTAAAATAATTTGAATTATAATAATAATTCATTTATTTGGGCAATATTATTCTATTGCAGGATGTTAATACTTATAAACAATGGCTGACATAAAATACCTTTTAATTATTATGAGCTAGGAGGTTCTCACAACGGTTTCAATCTTTTTATTCTATAAAATAGGAAGTCGGCTCAATGCAAAATGTGAATATCATTTTGGATTCAAGGCGATAAGTGGTTATTGAGGTAAGGAGGATGAAAGCCTGTTGAATATAAAAAAGTAAATATATAATAAAAAAGCATCGTAGCAAACTAATATTATGAAGGCGAAATTTTTTATATTTTTCTTTGGGCCTTTGTTGACCCCTTTACGCGAAATTTTCCGAACAGATCTGGATGAAATTTTGAATTGATTTAGTTCTAGACCTGGAATAATTTAATGTGCCTAAAGGGTTCTTTTCATGAATAACGCGTTAGAAGCTAGCATCTAATAAAAACACTAACTCCATATCTTCTACGCCACGTAGAGGGTCTACGGCGTAGACGCTCTACGGCGTAGAGGCTCTACACCGTAGACGTAGACAATGTAAACTGAAAAATGGTTAAAATTTTTAATATTCTTATATAATAAATAATACATAGGAAACAAAAAAAATATATAACGAAATAACAAGAAAAATACAAAATATTTCAAAATCCAAGTACTGTGTTTATAATAAGTTATTCTATATTACTACTATAATTTTACCAATAGTGAGTTATTCAAATCAAAGTTATAATAAATATTATATTAATCTACGAGTATTACTTGATTTCTTCAAGCTCATAATTTCTACTTACACTGCACTCCACTTCGCCAACCCATCCTCAACTAATCCATATTCGAATGACCGATGATACATTACCGTGAAATTATGCCACCGTGAATGACACTTCCACTTATTTCCCAAGCTCTCGTTATTCTCATCACGGCTGTCGATTTATCCCTTCGTACCGTTGTATCGTTATGTGAGGTGAATGGCGATGACCTGGTGGAAGCCCGATGGATGGGGCGAGTATTTGAGCTCAATTGTTATTAGAAGGACATTGGGTCTCCTCTTAATTTATGTTAGCCTAGTACTTTACGGTAACAAGGTGAGGGAGTTTTATCTTTTTTTTGCACCGTTTCTTATTTATTGTAACTTTAGCTCGATTTGTTTTTTGTTTCTCTTGTAAAGATACTCTTATGGCTTTATATATTTTTCAAGCGAGTATTCAGAAATAAAGTAAATGGATATCGGTACTTACAGGTACCGATATCTACCTAAAATTGCGGACAAGAAACTCATATTATTTTTAAGATCAAAGTAAAAAAGAAAGGAAAGTTTCTAATGTACTTACATACTTTTCGGCAGCAGCACCAAAGACCAGCAATCCCTAGGTAAGCCTAATACTCGGTCTACGCCAGCAATCAACAAGAGCCTTTCAAATCACCCTATTTGACGATGCCTACCCGGATATCTATGATGCCTACTAAATAAAACATTAGTTTTACCACACATATCACCCCATACGTAATATTGCAAGCTAAGACACGGGAGTTGGCCAACACCCAGCCCTGATAAGGACGCGCTAAATGAGGTTTTGATTACGCCGCGGAATTCAGAACATTCATAGAGGTAGCTTTGGTTGGGACCTTTATCTTGGAAACTTGATTTTGAAAGCATCAGCGTAACATGGGTAGGCGGTAGGGTAGGCATAACTTATGAAATTATTGCTTTAAGACTGCCTTCTGCTATACCTACCTGCTAGGTGCTTTCTACTCCATAGATGATTACATCAATGATGTTAATGCTTGGCCAGATGCCGCTCAGTTCCGCACCGACAATAGTAAGAAATTGAATGTTGTGCTTAACTTTAAATAAATATTGACATGTATCTAAAATCGCACTATATTTAGATTAAGATATGCAAATGAAATGTTTTAGACACATAAGTTATATGAACATACTAGTGGTTTCTTTTTCATTTCTTCCACAAGTGGACAAAAAATTTAAGTGAACATTAAAATAATGTTATTCGATAATAATGAATAGTATAAAATTTGACTCGTCTAAGTGCTTATTTTGTAAGCCTAAAGAAAACAAAAACATTTGAATCTTGAATTTTACCAACTTATAATTTCCTTTGTACGACCAATTTATTCTTCTTTGTATATATCTACTTGTAGAGAAACGTGCCTATTGTTTAAGTAGGTACTTAAACAATAGGCACGTTTCTCTACAAGTAGATATTGGCCAATAAGTGATGTTTAGGTCATTTATTAAAATTATGCAAAATGAAATTCCAAAAAGCACAAACTTTAGAGCTCCTATTTCTAGACAAACATCTAGGGGTAGGTACCTAAGGAGGCAACTTATTATATACGATAAGTACAAAACAGACTTACAAAATCGACTAGGTCAAAGCACTGAAAGCTTTCGCATGACCAAATCAGAATAAGATTTCAAAACATCTTTAGGTACCTAGGTAGGTAGGTACTGCCAGCCCGCTCCAACTTGGGATAAACTCACTAACCTATCAACTTTTAGGGTTCCGTGCCCAAAGGACCTGGTTATCTTTTCTTACAATCTCTAGATGTACCACTAGGTAAAGATCCTTTACCGATAGGTATTTGTTGGTTTTTTTTTTTTAAATCAAATTAATATACTTATAATTACCTATTATATTATAGGTACGTTAGTAAAGTAGATCTTAATAATATTAAGATAGATAAAGCCTTAACACTAATATTAAATTATATTTTATGATAAAAGTAAGTAACACAACAAGCAAACCCTGGTGGTTATGGGTACTTACGAAAAAAGAGTAATTTTAAACCTTTTTGCAATACTGCAAACTCTTTTTTTTACTTCCAAAAATGTTTGAAACTGTCATGGTTATTAATACAAAAGTAATTTATAACAGGATATTTACCGTGATTAGATTTTCGAGTTTTCCGATATTTCGGTAGTTTCATGCGCTATGATCGCGAAATAATTAAAAGCACTGCGAATAACTCTCGCATTCACACACAACCTAGTTCACACATTCTAGTTTTGACCACAGAACCCTATGGATCTTTCAGTAATTCTTCCTTCCCAGATTTATTTTGTAAGATCGCTTGAGGTAGGTATCAGTTGGCGTCCTTCCAACTACTTCCAAGCCTAGGTATAGATCTAAAATGCAGTCCTATTAGAGTCGAGTCGTGCCCTAGAGAGTTCGAATCACGCCACCGTATAAACCAAGCTAGTTTGCGAGGAATTTCAAAGATAATTTCAGATTTAAGTCGGATGGTTTTAGCTATTTTATGTTGTTACTTGGTACTTACTGGTGCGTACTAGCATAGATGAAGGAAACACTAGATAGCCAGAGCCCATTCAAAGTTGCGTTCCTCCGAAATTCTGGTTAATACTAGATGGCATTGATCCTTATCACGAAAATCGTTATATTCCACGATTAAACTCGGTAAATGAATAGGAGTCATTTGATAATCGTAACAATTCTTTTATAGATTTTTTTAAATAAGTTTTTGATACTTACCGGTTGATATATTCAAATTTTGTTTTATTAATAGATAATCGTCCTGGTAGACTAGTCTCTAAAGAATAGTGATAGATGGCGTGGCATAATGTACAAGATAAAGCATCGTTTAATAGGTAGATGGCGTGCAAATGAAAAGTTTGTATGATAACATTAATTTTATGATTAGCTATTTGAAGTGTGTATGAAAACAATAACTTATATAAAACAGGCCCTTTCTGTCCAATTAGATACCCTAAGCATACCTATCTATTATGCCGCAGGTTTTCTCGTTTTATTTACTTTAGCTTATTTGCAAGAGGGCGCTGCGCTCGTAAGGTCAACGTACACCCTACGAATAAAATTTATTTAAAATTGAAATCCGGATAAAACAGTGATTAAACCAGTGAAAATTAAAGTAAAACGTACTAAGCATATGGCATAACATTATCTCAACGAAACATTACAAATTAGAGCTAGAAAACAGTGATTACAAAAACAACAAGGACGATCTGTGAACAACAATAAACAGTGCAAATCAAGTGAATAAGATGATAAACACCATAAACGTAAATTACTTATGCATGTGAAGATCGAGAACAAGCATATAATAACAGAACATTACGAAAATACACTGAAAACATCATACAAAGTTATTAAAATCAGTGATTATTTGTCTACCGTGTTTGTCACATTTTTACCAACTTGACGGATCTTTTGAGCATCGTTAGAATATTGAAATCATCCTTCTATTCCGACAGTACCAATATTGGCTCCATGGCTCAGTTGTTTAAGACACTGGTATGTATCAACATTAAAGAATGGAAAATGACTACTGCTGGTTCGAACCTCCACATCACATGCTTTTTGCATAAATAACTTTTTGTTATTAAAATTTTTGAAGGAATATGATACCTTTAAAATTTTATGGAACATGACTTATAAAGATGTCTGTCGAAGTACCCTGCCTAATAGGATTTTTTGAATGTATGACGTCGGCCAAACTACCACCAGCAGAGCTGGTGCCAGCAAAGCTGGTGCCAGCAAGGCCAACGTTACCACTCACTCTAGGATCACTCATAGCAAATGAAGAAACACCATAACACTAAAAAGTTATTGGCTTCGCCCGCCGCACAATGCGGTTTTATTTCAAAAACCACGTGGTTCGCACCACGTGGTTTTTGACGACGAGAGAATGTTTGAGAAAACATTTAAAAATCAATTTTGATGTAGTAAATATTAACGTCATTTATAAGCTTATTTCTCATCTATTATTTAAGTTTACAAAGTAGTTAAATCGTTAATAGTTGTTGCTTGAAAATGCGTCACCTCCACTACGTGGCGCGCAGTTCAAACAACAATTTGTCTTTTAATTTTACAAAGCATTGAAAACACTTAAAATGTTATCTCCTTAGTATTCTAAATTAACCTTATAAATTAATAACTATTTACAAATAAGAAAATCAATGTTAAGCAATAAGCTTGATTAACTGTTTAAAACCAAGAGTATGTTTTCAATTGTTTTGAATTTGGTTTACAACACCATAAAAAATTACGTAATTATCAAACATTCCATCAGGACATTAGCCTGAATCAAATTTCTAGCAATTATTAGTTTTGAAGCGGTTATGCGTCGTCATGTCAAAAATACCGAATTATTTTATAAAATATATATATTTATATCATAAAATTCGAAAGGTATCTGTATCTGGTATAAATATTCCTTCAAAAATTTTAATAACAAAAAGATAAAGTCATTTTAAACGGGATATTTACCATGATTTGATTTTATGCATAAAGCAAACAAAAAGATTTTAACAAAAAGTTATTTATGCCAAAGCATGACAATTGGAGGTTCGAACCAAGAGTCGCTTTCCAGTATTCTTTGTAGGAATAATTCAGTGTGTTAATCAACTGAGCCACGGAGCCGATAACTCTGCTATCGAAATAGAAGGATCATTTCAATATTCTAACGATGTTCAAAAAATTATACAACCACCCGTCAATTGTTTTGAATTTGGTTTACAACACCATGAAAATGTTACAATTCACTAATCAAACATTCCATCAGGACATTAGCCTTAATTAATCAAATTTCTAGCAATTATTAGTTTTGAAGCGGTTCTGCGTCGTTATGTCAAAAATACCGAATTATTTTAGAAAAAAATGTCCATCCAATCCAATCGACCAAGAAACGTGCTAAATCAAGTACTTATTGAAAATTGTTTCGAGCTTTATGAATAATGTGTGTGCTGTAGGAAAAACATGAATAAAATTAATTAATTAAAGTCAAAACGTTCAAAACGTTCGTAAAAAAATATTATAACTATTAACCCAAAATTAGGGGGATTTTTATTGTATGGCAATACTGATGCGAGGTACGTGAGAGTACGTAAATAATATTTTTAGTAAAACCAGTGCAGAACACAGCAGAACGGCAACGTCGCGTCGCCGCCGGGTTGCGTCGTCGTCGTTCAGCCGGGAAAAATGCTATCTGGCAACGTATCAATCATGTAGCAATCGACATTAGCACCATCTATAAAATTTAATTAGATGGAAGTATATCATTGACATAGACTCTTGAAAAGCTGCAAAGACCATTTTATAGGTGGCGCTGTTGCGGTAAAATAAACGGGCAGATTGATTAATTTTAACGAATTGCTACACGTAGCGCCATCTCGCGCCCTACCAGATAACTAGTAATCGATTCTCGGTCGGATGAATGGACCTTGGAGGTCTATTTATTTTATTCGTCCATGGTACTAGTGACCACAGATCTTCTAGTAGTGATTTACGTTGGATACATTTTTAAAAGCTGGTGCTGTCTCCTTTTGTTTTTCGTATACTGGTTTTTGCGGTCGTCCTATGAAAAAAACTAAAAGTTGAGGTGCTGGGCCCCGTCATGGAGCGCGTTAGAAAGCTGTCTGATCAATGCACCGGACTGCAGGTACATAACCTCCCTCTAGCTAGAGTAGACTTCACTTTCATTCAACATATCCTACATGTGAATAACTACGCAAAGTAAAAATAAATAGGTACATAGAAGTATAAAAGGCTATCGCTGAGAGCGATCTGTTCCAGGCAACCTTAGGATGGACTGGACGGACATGAAGGAACATTATAGACGGTGGCACTTTAATATATGTATATGTGTATATATATATATATAAAAGAATGTCGTGTTACACTATTTATAACTCAAGAACGGCTGAAAATAAGAGGTAGCTTAGAACCAGGAGACGGACATAGGACAATTTTTGTCCCGTTTCCGTGGGCTAACGTGGTTTACGTGGTACCTACATATAATGATAGACAATAGCCGGTCTGCCGTGGTATACCCAATTACGTACTACATACCTACCTATTTACTTTCATGGGTAAAAGCCTCTCCACACACGTCACGCGCGAAGCGACGAACCATGTGTGGATCCCATTCGCGAAGACTTCGCGTCACGATCGCGCTTCATTCCCGTAGTTTGTCGGTTTTTGTCTCGCGACAAAGGATTTATAGGACGCGCGTGATTCATGCGCGAGAGTAGAGGCTTTGGTGGTTTTCACCGCAATCCACGTCCATTTCACGCTATGATTCGCGCGCGTGCGTGAAGAAGCTTTAAGGAATGGGAAGGGCATGGCCAATAAAATAAAACGTTTCATTGTAACACAACTTTATTTCTATAATTTGCCAAGATCTAACAAGATGTTACATTGCATTTTTTGATCTAAAATAACTTCTATCCATTTCTAAATTCTATATTTGGGTAGATTTTTAGTTTTACTTTTATTTGACTCTTTTACCTACTTAATTTAGTGGATTTAGAACTTAAAATAAGCATGAATTGAAGACCTTTTTGGAGTAACTAAGCCGAAGCCAATTTTAATTAATGAGAAATGTTGAAGTTGTTAAGTATATATGTATGTAGTATGTTAAGTAGTTATATATAATGACATAAGTAATAATTAAGGTATACTTTTAGTTACAATACTAAAATGATAAAATATGGCTTTTTTTCAAAATTGTTCGACCGATTGAATACAGCATCATTGGTAACCACAAAAACTGTAAAATAGAATATATTTTAGCAACAGGCAGTAATCGTTTTGTAAAAGGCACTATTAAACATAGGGGAGATGTAGGCAATGGGGATCACTAAACGTAAATTCAGATAGAAGCAAGACCCTTTATTATTTATATAACTATGAATGCAGATAAGTTCTTTTTATTAAAGTTTACTTTAGGAACGACTCTTTAAAAAGGTCTTATCACCATTGTCTACATCGGTAGGCAATGGTTTTAGTTTTTGTCATATTTGAGTTATCTCCAATGCCTACTGATTCCGATTGCCTACATATCCCCTACTCTTACTCTGTAGTCATTTTATACATAAAGATGCGTTTTCACCGGAGCAACTCGATATAGATTAACATTCAAACTACAAATAAAATGAAAAAGAACATCAAGTACATAATATTTTTGTATAGATTACTTATACATAATTATAGTTGATTCTAGAATTCGAGATATTTCATGTAAACAAAGAAAATTGTGTATGAGCAACATGATAAATTGATAACATAACAAAAACTGAAATTTTAACAGAAAACGAAGAGTTAATTACTAAAAGTAAAACAGCACAAGCGCAGCGAAAAGGGTGAAAATTCGTGCTAAAAAAAACATGAGACGAATTGATAAGCTTCTCATTTTTTAAGTGTACAGACAGTCTATGGCGATATGAAAAAAAAAATTGCGCCAGCTTATAAAAATTTACCAACATTGATCCATCAATTTTTCGTAAATTTTTTAAGTACTTTGTTAAAAAGAACTTGAATTCTAAAACCGACTATAAATCGCTTAGCTACACAGTCAAAACGCACCTTGACGCAAATTTAGGAAGCTTAGGATCCGGAAGAATATTTACTTGATGAGCTTAATGAAGTATGTAAGACACTTTATGTACGGAACAATATTTAGTTAACATTCTATCTAAAACTATCTTTATATGAATATAACGGTGCATTCTATACAAATATGGTATGCATAGACGTTTCTCATAGGACTATATTCGCGCGTTAAAAAAATATTAGATATGGTAAGGTCTGGACTCTCCTCGAATGTGGTATATGCCCCCACTGCCAAAAATTTACATCTCAAATTCGCTTTTAAGTATTAATATAGATAGAGTTTTGCTCCAATTCAAAAACTAACAACCTAACAATCTTGTTCGCTTCTTTACCCCAAAAAAAAAACATTCAAGTGAACAAAAAGTCAAAGTGATCGCTATATTTCCTAGTTTTAATTATGCAATTTGAAATTTGTGTCGTGTCTAGAGATGGGTTTATGCCGTGGGTAAATGCCCAATAAATGGCGAGGGTAGAACCATACTGATCCAAGTGTCATTTTTCTGTCTCAGGACGATGAAAACACACTACCTTCCATGTTTGGGGATGATTAAGCTTCATTTACTTCTTTAGGTTCTATTTTTCATAAGGTTTTTTATGTAAATCAATTTGAATTTGATTAAATATTTTGTGCCAAAGTGATCCAAGTGATTTTTTTTTTGCATAAACTAACATTTTGCTTCTTATAATGAAAAATATTGTCATGAAATTTTTTTAAAATCATCTTTAACATTTTAGCCATCATTTTATTGAAGATTAAACCATAACAGATCACCTGTATTTTTAAAACAAGATCAGACGCGTTTGTTTCATTTTCTCAAAAGGATGAAAATGATACTTGGATCAGTATGGTTCTACCCTCGCCAAATGTCTTTTTATGCCCTTTAAATGTCCAATCACAGGGCAGACATTATAATTGTGTTATCCATGTTATTGCTTTTATAACTAACTCAATACGCCCGATAAACGTCGGACGTGAACCCATCTCTAGTCGTTTCCCAGAATCATGTAAGTTCTAAAGGAAAGAAAGCACTTTGAAGTCTGATGTTTGATAGTATCAACACTTGAGAGCACACTTTGATATCTGATGTTGATAGTAGTAGTGTTGATACTATCAGATATCAGCACACTTTGGTGTCTGATGTTTGATAGTATCAACACTTGAGAGCACACTTTGATATCTGATGTTGATAGTATCAACACTTGAGAGCACACTTTGATGTCTGATGTTGATAGTATCAACACTTGAGAGCACACTTTGATGTCTGATGTTGATAGTATCAACACTTGAGAGCACACTTTGATATCTGATGCTGATAGTATCAACACTTGAGAGCACACTTTGATGTCTGATGTTGATAGTATCAACACTTGAGAGCACACTTTGATATCTGATGTTGATAGTATCAACACTTGAGAGCACACTTTGTAGTCTGATGTTGATAGTATCAACACTTGAGAGCACACTTTGATATCTGATGTTGATAGTATCAACACTTGAGAGCACACTTTGATATCTGACGTTGATAGTATCAACACTTGAGAGCACACTTTGTAGTCTGATGTTGATAGTATCAACACTTGAGAGCACACTTTGATATCTGATGTTGATAGTATCAACACTTGAGAGCACACTTTGGTGTCTGATGTTTGATAGTATCAACACTTGAGAGCACACTTTGATATCTGATGTTGATAGTATCAACACTTGAGAGCACACTTTGATATCTGATGTTGATAGTATCAACACTTGAGAGCACACTTTGTAGTCTGATGTTGATAGTATCAACACTTGAGAGCACACTTTGATGTCTGATGTTGATAGTATCAACACTTGAGAGCACACTTTGATATCTGATGTTGATAGTATCAACACTTGAGAGCACACTTTGATGTCTGATGTTGATAGTATCAACACTTGAGAGCACACTTTGATATCTGATGTTGATAGTATCAACACTTGAGAGCACACTTTGTAGTCTGATGTTGATAGTATCAACACTTGAGAGCACACTTTGATATCTGATGTTGATAGTATCAACACTTGAGAGCACACTTTGATATCTGACGTTGATAGTATCAACACTTGAGAGCACACTTTGTAGTCTGATGTTGATAGTATCAACACTTGAGAGCACACTTTGATATCTGATGTTGATAGTATCAACACTTGAGAGCACACTTTGGTGTCTGATGTTTGATAGTATCAACACTTGAGAGCACACTTTGATATCTGATGTTGATAGTATCAACACTTGAGAGCACACTTTGATATCTGATGTTGATAGTATCAACACTTGAGAGCACACTTTGTAGTCTGATGTTGATAGTATCAACACTTGAGAGCACACTTTGATGTCTGATGTTGATAGTATCAACACTTGAGAGCACACTTTGATGTCTGATGTTGATAGTATCAACACTTGAGAGCACACTTTGATGTCTGATGTTGATAGTATCAACACTTGAGAGCACACTTTGATGTCTGATGTTGATAGTATCAACACTTGAGAGCACACTTTGATGTCTGATGTTGATAGTATCAACACTTGAGAGCACACTTTGATGTCTGATGTTGATAGTATCAACACTTGAGAGCACACTTTGATGTCTGATGTTGATAGTATCAACACTTGAGAGCACACTTTGATGTCTGATGTTGATAGTATCAACACTTGAGAGCACACTTTGATGTCTGATGTTGATAGTATCAACACTTGAGAGCACACTTTGATGTCTGATGTTGATAGTATCAACACTTGAGAGCACACTTTGATGTCTGATGTTGATAGTATCAACACTTGAGAGCACACTTTGATGTCTGATGTTGATAGTATCAACACTTGAGAGCACACTTTGATGTCTGATGTTTGATAGTATCAACACTTGAGAGCACACTTTGATGTCTGATGTTGATAGTATCAACACTTGAGAGCACACTTTGTAGTCTGATGTTGATAGTATCAACACTTGAGAGCACACTTTGATATCTGATGTTGATAGTATCAACACTTGAGAGCACACTTTGATGTCTGATGTTGATAGTATCAACACTTGAGAGCACACTTTGATATCTGATGTTGATAGTATCAACACTTGAGAGCACACTTTGTAGTCTGATGTTGATAGTATCAACACTTGAGAGCACACTTTGATGTCTGATGTTGATAGTATCAACACTTGAGAGCACACTTTGATGTCTGAACACTTGATAGAGAATGTCAAGGTATCAATTTAATACACACTGATGCTTCTGCCTGGTATTGATATAGATCAGTTGTGCTACCTCTAGATTGTTTTTAGTCGCAAGTATCTCAACTGTTATACTTAATTTTACAATAATAGTTCTATATTGTTTCTTTTCTTTGATTTTAATTTACTTTGTTGATAAATATTTACAACTATTTGCGGCTCGCGGCTTCTATTAATTTTGTCACATGGTAACTGTTTTATACGATAGAAATTCCAGGCTTTATAGTTATTAGCTTAACATCTATGCAAAGTTTCATCCGATCCGTTCAGTAGTTTTGACGTAAAGAGTAACAAACATTCATCTAAACTTTGCCTTTATCATAAAAGTGTGATTAAATTGATTAGTTCAAAATTTGTTTATTTTTTTATGATTACGATTTTCAGAAGCTTTAGGTTTTTGGCAGTGAGGCACAAATCCCTCCCGAGTCATCAATCTGAACTTTTACCCTATATTTATCATACAGAACATGGAATACATTATGTTTTAAACTAGCTTAAGTATTGCTTTAATTCACACTCTAAGGCCCACTTACACCGATAATAATCACCTCAGAGGTTTTAAAACGATATAAAATCGGTTAACAGTATTTAGAACGAAAGCAATTACCAATATCAGTAGTGTTTTGGATAAAACGCATGAAAACCTCGTCTTAATTTCATTATTTCAGTGGCGAGATTTAAATAAATACACGATTAGTCCGTGCTCCCCTTTTTTTTAGTTCCAACGTTTTCTTGCGTTCTGTTCCGACTTATATTTAATTAATTCACATTCAAAATCAAACCTTGAATAATTCGAATGTATAACATGGAAATCTTATGAACTCAATACATCAAAACGCTTTGAATTTGTAAATATTATAAGATTAATAGGCTCATTATTTTAGAATATAGTATATCGCATCAGTTACTTGAATCTATTTTATCAGATGTTAAGTGCTTTAAACCCATATACATTTATTGATAGGTAATGTATATTAAGTATCAATAAATTATTTAATAACATTATTGTGAAGCACTGAAATATGGGTCTTGCTGTGACCGTCGTAAAGGCTGTTATGAATAAGGGACTTATTTACTTAACCTATGTATTAGGAAATTGCAATATATCACATAAAACACATGTTTATCAATAAGGCTCAACTTTCCACAACTTTCTATTAAGTCACTAAAAGACTTAAAGGATATTATTAGAATAATTAATTTGGCAATTAACTGATTAGGAAACTAATGATTTGAATAAGTAAACTTGAAATAATATGAATACATCAATTATGTCCTTAACTAAGTTCTTAAATCATTAATAAACATGCCTTAATCAATCCGATGGTGATATTGATAATTTTAAGTCCAACTTAAACCAAAAATGCAAATAGTATTTTCGGGATCGTATATCCGAAAAGAATTCATATCAAAATGTATACAAGAAATTTATAATAGAATAAGATACAAAATGTACAAAAAAAAAACACCTTCTGATGTTCTGACGCGATGGGATATGGTAGCAAAAACTACACTTGCTTATAAAAATATAAATGAACGATGCAAACAATTTTGGCTCAATGTTTGATGGGATGTTAGTCATTTAAGCCTATCTATTCTAGCCCAGACCAGTCACTGTCTAGGATTCGCCAACACTTACAAATCTCAGCTGCTATTGGTTACTCAGATACTGGTGTAGATTTACAGAGACCTAATGATCGCTTTTCCACTGCCCAACGGCATACCGGCAGCTGAGACGGCAAGAATGTATGAAAGCCATGTTTTTTTTTACTTATCGGCGCCGGCAACGTTACGCTTTCATACGTTTTTATTTGCCGCGGCCAGTGGAAGAACGGCCAATCGATTAGAGCAATATTTAATTTGATATTTGCCCTTCGGGATTGCTTAGTGAAGGGAGGGAGATCCGTGGTTAACTTTTTGGCTATTCTGACCATAAAAAACAAAGTTCGAAAATAGTTTGTTGAAATATGCTAAGCAAAGAGCTGCTTTCGAATTTTTTCACAAGCAAGATAGAGAAGTGGTGTTAGATAGGTATGTATTCTCTTAGCGCTTTTAATACTTCCGATTCTGTTGATTGAATGAGGCGATCGAAGGTCTCCTGGCCGATTTGACTCTTTAGTGTTTCCAGCTGGAAAAGATAAAAGTTTGAGTTTAAACTGTGAATTTTTTCTCGATACAATTTGATTCTTAGTATCGGGGTAGCAATTCTAAGCCTAAACGATAAATTCAAGGCATCCATATGGGGCGGCCTTCCTGGAGGACATCGGATGGTTAGAATAGCAGCTCCCCCACCCGACACGCTAAAAGGGCCCACCTGTTGCCAAATGGACTGTGGACTGGTTTAAATAAATAAATCATTTATTGTGGAACAAAAACAAAGTTTCCAGTCCAGAAACAAGTAAAATGCTGTGTACACATATTTAGGGATAGTCTAGTTTTAATTATTGTGTATTTAAATTTGTGTAATATTTGATTGTATTCTGTTTTGTGTGCCAAATAAATTAACAAATAACAAGAAAGTAAGTATGGCATGTATATAAGTACTAGAGATAGGTACCTGTATATGCGTGACCTGCCTCAAGTCGATAGCGTGCGCGGGGTGTGAGTGCGCTAGAGCCCTGCGTCTCAGCTCGTGCGGCGTGTCCACCGTCCCGGCGCCTTCGCCCCAGCGCGCCGCCGCCCCCCGCCCCTCTAGGGGCGACGCGGGCCGCGAGCCGGGAGGCGCTACCAGGCCGCTGGGGAAACAAAAACTTTATTTAATACACAGCTTTGAACGAAGCTAAGCACGTTACAACCCGCGACAAACTTATAGACCGCCTCTTTTTTGAGATAGACAAATAATTATCAAATGAAAAGGAAATTACATAACGCGCAAGCGCACCGCCTGCCTAGTGCGCAGGTTGCGGGCCAGCTCCAATACTGTTCTTGCAATGATAGCTAGGAGGGTGGACTGCCCGTACACCAGGCACTACTGTGAACGCCACCGCTACCAGCAATCCTATTAGATTTTAAGATTTTGACTTATTTTTCTAACATGAGCTGTGCTGCTCGTGATAAATACTTTTATTTTTATTTTATTTATTTATAATCTAATATGTAATTACCGCGGATAAAGGACGACTTTATTGCTACGAGCCAGACAACCCTAAGATGGACTGAGAAAAGATGATATATCGAAAAGAACCATCATAGCTAACAGTGGTCAGTAAGTCTGACTCAAACAGACAGTTTATCATTCGTAACTACAGGCTTTGGATATAATCGGGCTAGGTAATAGAAGTTACACTCACTCAACATAGTTTCCACTGTCATCTTGCTTCATAACATCGTTGAGAACTTCAGTAATATTGAGCATTATAGCCGGGAACTTCTGAAGAACCGTCGCGTTTTGCGTCGTCAGTAACGCAGCCAAACCCAGACCTGTTGAAGAATAATGATTTGTTTAGTACAATAAACACCTGTTTACAAATTGCAATTATCATTTACTTTTAAAAGAATCTCTTTCGATCTTCCGAACCAGTGAACCAACCGGTGAGCTTCAGTTTTCGTAAGGTTATATATGAATTCGATAAACGTATGTAATATAGTCGAAGGAGTGAGATAAAAACTTACTCGCAGTGCCTTCAGTTATTCCGTGATCATGGCGCATGAAACTGTGCCGAAATATTGGATAGCTCAATAATCAAATCATGGTAAATATCCCGGTTTAAATGACTTAATATTTTTCTGTTCTGAGGAGTGTGCTCAATTTTGTTTTGATTGAACTTTTGTGCAGTTGTGTTTTTGTCACAAGACAATGCCAAAAAGTTTTGTACACAGAATGTTACTAAATAACTATTAGATAGGCTACTTTTTGCCTTTAAAAAAATACGTGCAAAGCCGCCGGTAGAAACTAACAAAGCCATATAAAGCTATAAAAATAAGGCGCCACTCACCAACAACCTTCCACCTCTCAACTTGAGTCACGAGATTCATCCTATCGGTCCACACGTGGAGAAACCTACTGAGTACTTTGGCTGGGTCTGAATCGTACTCAGTAAGTCCATTAGAGGTTTCTTGTATGGCTTTGTAGAAGAGGTCCGTTGATAGAAGTATCACTCGGGATATGAGGCAGAGTTGGACTGATAGAACCATTGGGAGGTCGTCCGTTTCTAAAATAGCGCTGGAAGTAAATTATCGGTTATACAATGCAATACAAAAATACTTTATTGTACACCAGAAACAGATCATTATCACCTGATAATCATCTATGAACCATCAATTAAATTTAAATAATGGCAATTTTATAAATGTGCAATTTTTTAAATTTGCCATTATTTAAATTTGGGGAAGGGATCTACTTCATTTTTTAATTCAGTCATAGAAAATAACATACGGGGTTTAATTGATGATTCATAGTTATTGTGTTGTTGGTTATTGTCTGGTGATGATGAAGACATCATCAACATCACTTTAACCTTGGGTCACCCAATAGTGGCTATAGGCCTCCATTGTTTGGCTTATCATCATTTTAAATCTTAAGGGGCCTAGTTCCCTTAACACACTTTATCACCTGTATATATTGCTTTTACTCCAGTTTATAGGTTGGATGGATTTGGATAAAACAAAACTTTGTAAAATCACACACTTTTTTTATTGTTCGACTCATAGATAGATAGAAAGGTAGAGAGAGCTGGCAACAGACAACTGAACTACTGTTACAAATTTAGGTTCTTAAAATTAAATTTCAATTGTTTTTTTAAATTAAGGTTTAGTTGTGTATATTTTCTAGAGCAATAAGAAGTTTCTAAAGAATAAATACTCCTTAATCAACAAAAAAATACTCACTGTATAATCCTCTGAATCGTCGGCCAAATAACCTGCACACCCAAGAAGGCATTCCTCTCCGGAAAGCTGACAGATATACATATCTCCGCCATTTTCAGCACCGTTATTATTCCGTCGGTCCTCATATCGCTTAGCATGTCGTCGAGTAGCGCCATGCATTTGCCGCCGGCGCCTAGGAGAAACTCTTCGGGGCATAGTAGAGTGTAGGCTTGCATTATGTAGACCACTATTCGTAGATGTTCGGACGATTGTTCTGGAAGGAAACGGCAGAGTAAATAAAAATTATATTGTTATAATATAAAGGACCTAGCAAGTAATCACCACACTAACTCTTACAAAATAAGGTTATCATAATATTGTCAAACCTATGAGAATTGACGACCGATGTGGCGCGGTGGGCGAAGGTCCGCCTGCGACGCAGGGTTCGATTCCCGCCTCGGAACAATTTTTTTTTTTTTAATAATGAATGAATAATGCTGGACAATTCACACAGCATTATCTAGCCCCATGGGTCATCAATTGTGTGTACGATCTGCAGATATTTGTTCCGGGTGTTCTAGTCGTTTTCTATGTACATATAATAAAAAATAGCAATCTGTGTAATATATTGTATTATTTATATCAGTTATCGAGTACCCATAACACAAGCTCTGCTTACCATGGGGCTAGATAATGCTGTGTGAATTATCCAGCATTATTAAAAAAAAAGTATTTACTCAGCTGACTCTCAGCTAATAACACTCCTATACAAACCTTTGTGGTTGTCTTAGTGTTATTATTAAGCTAATAAATAAAATAAAAAATAAGCTGGTTTTACACTGCGCTCTGGGTCTGGCTTAAACCAAAAATTGACAAGAGTGTGTAAGATTCGGAGATTGAAAGTTTTAATTTGGACATTGGTCCATCACCTCTTTGGCTGGCAAGAGGCTCCCGCTGTCTGACTGTCCCTATGTATGCTTAGATCTTTAAAACTACGCAACAGATTTTGATGCGGTTCTTAGTAATAGATACTAAGAGTTAGGTTTATAAACTATTTGAAACATAGATTTCTACGAGGGCGAAGCCGCGGGGCGCAGCTAGTCTATACTAATATTATAAAGAGGAAAGGTTTGATTTTTTGTTTGTTTGTATTGAATAGGCTCCGAAACTACTGGACCGATATGAAAAATTCTTTCACCGTTGGGAAGCTACACTATCCCCGGTGAACATAGGCTATATTATATTTTAGAAATGTGAAATTCGAATTTTATGCGGTCGAAACCACGGGGAATAGTTGCTAATAAATAATTTCACTTACCTAATATTGGATACAAATTCTCAGCTAACTGCAAAGTCTCAGGGTCAACAACATTGGTACACTCTAACACGGCCAGCCAGAGTTCCAACGCGTCTTCTAGAAGATAGACGTGAGCCGGCTCCGATAGCTTCGTGGATTCGTTCACTACAGACAGCACCCACGGGCGGAAGCTGGATGCGCATTCGCCTAATGCCTGTGGAAATAAGGTTCAATTTTGATTGACGCTCACATATTGAGTTCAGCAAGCCCACCGAACTTTAAAGCCACAGAGTGACGTGTGACAGTAAGCTCGTCGCTGCAGGCAAAGAAGCCAGCTTTCGATAGGATTTAATTTGGATCAGTCAAGCTATCATTTGCAACAGTCTGTTCAACTGCTCAAACCTTAATTCTGTTACTATAAAACTAAAAGGTTCAGTTTACATTGAGTATATGCACGAGCACGCTCAGGGCAGACGCCAGCAGCATGATGTGTGTGGCCGCGTGGTGCCACAGTTGGGGGAAGTATGAGAAGAGTTGTGCCTTAGCTTATATTTATAACCATAGCTATAAGGTTCAGTTTACCTTTAGCAGATGCACGAGCGCGCTAAGAGCGGACGCACGTAGCATGTTGTGTGTGGCCGCGTGGTGCCACAGTTGCGGGAGGTATGAGAAGAGTTGCGCCGTGCCGCCGCCTCGGGCCACGCGAGCGCCCACTCGCTCCATAACGTAGGAGATAACGTGGAGGACGTGCATTTTCGTGTCGCATTCTTCGGATTCAACCTGAAATATAAGTTATTGAATACTTTATATCAAAGAATTGTCCAGTTAGCGTCGCGTGTGTCCAGAAATATGTAAACATATGAAATTGACACCTTTGAGAAGCACAAATTACTCTTGAGGTTGTTGTAGTGTGGAAGCCCTCTCACTCCGGGTAATCTCTAAGAAATTAAATAATATCCCAAAAATGATCGATTGTGGCGGGACTTGAACCCGCGACCTTCCTTCAGTACGGGAACGATGTAACCAACTAAGCCACTAAATCAAGAAATACATCGAATCAATTAAAATTTCGATATTATTTAATTTCTTAGATATCAATAACTCGTACAAAGCTCCGATAGCGTACGTTGCGATCTAGAATACTTTTGACGTGGAAGTCCAAGTTTGAAAGCCACTTTCGTAGAACAAATTCGAACATTGTCTTAGAAGGTTCTACAACCTTCTAGAAGCTTCTACTCACCAACAACTCGTACAAAGCGCCAATAGCATGCGGCGCGAACGGAGCAAACTGTTCGACGTCGAAGTAGAAGTCATCTAGAGTGCTTCGTAGCGCTTCGGCGGCCGCTAGCTTCACGGCTGCGTCTTCACTTGGACTTGTGAGTGGTTCGAGCAGCGCTGCGTAGATTGCTGGCCGTATGGACTGAGATGCTCGGACACCACACCATTGACCTGAAATGGATAGATGTATATATAAATAAAAACATATAATACTAGGAATTTTTACATCATCTGGCCGCAAAGTCTGCATGTGCAGGGTTTGAGACCCCAAAGTTAATTCAAAGGAGAGAGGCTCCTTTTTTTTGTACACCAATTTTTGTCGATAATTCTTGACCCTAGCTTTGCCCCTTTTTAGGGAATTGCAGATTAACGGGGCGCTGCAGCTGTATACACCCGAAAAAAAATTAACAGTTAATACTAACATTCGTACAGCGGCATATGTCAATAGGTTCGGATAGCGGAGGGCTGTCATGTGGTGGATGGCACAAATTTCGGGAGCTAATTTCGGGAGGTTTATACCCAGCTGTGGGTAAAATACATAATGCTAATGTTGATGATGGGCTGATGAAATCAGTTTTATTTACTGATCAAAAGAATCAGTCTTTTATTTACGAATCAAAATAATCTAGTCTTTTATTTACTGATCAAAACTATCAGTGTTTTATTTCCTGATCAAAAGAATCAGTCTTTTCCAATTAATTTAAGAGAGAAGATTTAAAACACTCACTCATTACTAGAGCGATTGTGCAAAGCTTTTCAAAAATAATAAACCGGCAAGTTCAAACACTGTACAAATAACAACATTCAACTTACCGATAAGCTGACAGACACGTCTTCGTATTATCCGATAATTATTATCTTTAATTTTCAACTCTTGGCTGAGAATTTTCGTGAACCATTCGTCAAAATCCACCTAAAATGAAAATAAAATGTATGAGCTTCAAGGAGTCTGTTTTAAAAGAGAAGCTAGCTTTGACAATCTTGAGTAGAGATAATTTTCTGTGGTTGAAGGAATTAATTTGCTGTTTAGGCTGTTCTACTAAAGCTTGTCGCAAATAAGGGCCGCACCGCTACCATACAGCAAAAGAGTGCATTCAAATATGGGCTTTAATTCTTAACATTTAGATGCATTTATTTTGATGGCATTAGATGACAGACAGCTCAAGACAACTTGTTTGAAGCTTGTTGGATACCATATTGTCACTGTAAAATGTAACTGAAGACAAAGAGTTTAAGTCGATATTTAAATGCACATTTTTGTGCTGTGTGGTAGTAGTGACGGATTAACACTTTGAGTGCTGAAATCACACGGTATGTGTTTTCTACAAGTGACTAATATGCGTAAATCCACACTAGCGCAGCGGCTGAGAAAATACTGATCTTTGTGAGTCAGCACAGCCGTAATATTTTTCGAACGAAACGCATGTGCGGCGCAACACAACCGCTGCATAGAGCGGGAGCACGAATTTTTTAGGTTAAAAAAAAGATCGCTGTCGTCGAAAAAAAATCGCAGTCAAAGTGTTAATGAGCGCAGATTTCAACCTGATGTAGGTATCAAATTTTATTTTGGTCATACATACCTAAAAAAAACATTAATTGTTTATTTTATTCAACAGTACCCTTATTTATTACAATTACAAAGCAGTATTTACTCACATCATCGTATAGATCGAAAGCAGCCAATCCGACGACGTTATAAATTGCGTCTTTGTGTAGAATCGCAGGAAGGTCATTGGGATCCGTTTGGTTTTGTATAGTGCCCAGAAGTCTAACCAGTTCTGGCCTTACTACGTCACGGAATGGGAACAACTCGCTGAATAATGCTTCTGTACAGGGCTGAAAAAAATTCAAAATTTTATGGGTAAGACTACGTAATAAAACTAACAGTAAAAGTATTTTTTACGAAAGAAACAATGTATGGCTTCCTAACACCGTCGACCAGTTTTGGGATATTGATGAAAGCGACAGCATTTGGCCATATAGTATATTTTTTTAGGAGGGACCAAACCACCAAATTTTAAACGAGGTTATTATAAAATATGGGATGGCAAGACCAAGTTATAATGGGTGGTTTTAGCCCGAGTGAACAACTGTACTTTTCACTTCAGAATTTTCACTTGGAGATATTTGTTCCGGGTGTTCTGGTCGTTTTCTATGTATAATAAAAAATATCTATCTGTGTAATGTATTGTATTATGTATATCAGTCATCTAGTACCCATAACACAAGCTCTGCTTAGCTTGGGGCTAGATGATGCTGTGTGAATTGTCCAGCATTATTTATTTACTTCGATTGTAAAAATATGTATCTACAAAAAACTCCGCGATACGATATAGCGAATGTGTCCGGCTCTGCGTCCCAGAAAGATAGATCGCCGACGCAAGTATTAGGACCAGTGTTTGTGACATCATCACTTATACATACATTCTTCACTTACCCTCAAGCTATATTTCCAGGACTCGCCAGCCTCGTCCGTAGCAAACGTCTCAGGCTCTGCGTCCCAGAGAGATAGATCGTCCGCGCTTAGACGGAAGTAGTGTGTTACTAGCATGTCCAGCATTAAAGTCAATGTTTCAGGCGTCATCACTTGCATTTTCGCTTCGTATGCTGTTACTGTTACTAGAATAATAATAACAGTTTTTCTTTTAATTATTATGATCTAATCAAAAACAACAATTTCAAATAAAACTACGTAATAAGTAATAACACTAGCAAGCCAAAGATTTTTTTTACAAAAGACAAACATAATGGTCGAAATTCGTAGGCTATCGATAATATTAGATGTCGGACTACCATCGAAGCAACCCGCTAAGCTTCTATCTACCAACCATGCGGCTGTGGCCCACGAACTACCAATCACATGAAGCCCGTATAGCAACGATCATCACGCTTTAAGAATATATTAGGGCAAAAATAACGAACCGATTTAATACTCACGTGCAATTTGAACCTGGTCGTTTTTAGGCAGCTTATACTCTACACACTGCAATATACCCTGAAGACAAAACAAATAATTCAAGATAGGTACATTTGTATCGCATGTAGTTGTCAAATATTCGAAATAGGTCTTTACATCTTAGCCGACCGACACGTCCACTGCTGTAAATAGACCTCGCCTAAGGTCCAATTATGTTTGGGGTGGTTTGTCATAATCGGTCATACGTGGCGGTCGCAGTTCCAAATTAACCTTAAATTAATAGAGAAACTGAGAAAATCGGTCTCCACTCAGCATGTGCTATGGTAGAGCATATAGCGCTGGTCTTCCATGGAGACATTGGTGGAAATATTCTTATGTAATGTCTGTGTCTTTTTTAAGAATGATAAAAAAGACACAGTCACATAACATTATAATCTGTAAACCTAAGGTTGGGGGTTGTGTAAATTCTAACCGAAAAACACACGGCGAAGAATGAGTCTTACCTTGATAATATTAAGGCATTGTATTGTAAACCGCTCATACGCCAGCGCCATCCCTTGCGGAGTGAAGCAGTAATACAGACAGAACTGCAGCGCCGGTTTGACTTGCGGCACGAAGCAGAATGGATGTAGACTCAGGACACCTAAAGCCACCTTCGTCAGGTGGATAATGAACTTTTCGCATAGTTCTAGGGGGTATATGCCGCGGCCTTTTAGGAGCTTTCCTGTAATAATTTGACTGGTTAATTGGGACTTTATTTTCCAAAATTGTGCCTAAACCTCCGTTATACTTTATCAGCCACATCGTCACTGGCTGGTAAGATTTTGGTCAAAAGAAGCCATTCAAGAAAACAAGCTCTATTTAAAAAAAAGTAAGAAATACAGGCATGCAAGAACGCAAATTGCATCCAGTTTAACGCATTCACTGCCCGCTATATAACGGCATCTGTGTCTTGGGCTATGAAAGTTTTTACGTGTACCTATTCACTGTGTGCCAGTTACTTGCACTATATATTGTTAACTAGCATGCACGCTATCCGTTTTACTGGCATGTGTATTTCCGGCTTTTAAAATATTTGACGTTTCTGTAGGTCATCTATACAGTGGGGCTACCGTGCTATTTAACACATAACGTAAGTATTTTACTCTGGGAAAAAAATGCGCCTTAACACGCGTTAATCGCGCTTAAATTACCGTAATAACGTTGATAACGCGCGTTGCGTTGTGGTTAAATAGCATGGTAGCCCTACAGGAAATAGTTCTACAAGGTGAGATCCGGCTTCAAATGACGATCAACAAAGCAAGCATTTATAAATAACTCACGGCACTCCACGCTCATCTTAGCCCGATCAAACACGACGTTCAAAAATGCGTTCAGCTCCTGACTGTCCTGAGCCTTCTTGAATCCAAATACTGTGAGCTTCCTCAATATCCTCAGACATAGTAGCGCCTTCTCCAGGGGTTCCGTTATCAGTTCCGTGGCAGCCCCCATCTGGATCTGGCGTAGGAACGCTTCCGTGTTCTCGTGCCAGAGTTGTAGGATAAATGAGTAAACGGAGCTTGTCAGTTCCTGAGAAAAAACAATTATTGTCGTTGACGTCATCAGCTCAAAGGTTGAAAATAAATGTGATTTCTTTCTCTTACAAAAGTTATGATACTTTGCTACCAGTTATAATAGTTCTTACCAAAAGTTTTCAAACGTACAAATTGGACAGGAACCCTTGTAAAATGTATCATAATAACAAACTTTTGTGAAATTTTGCAGCAAAAAAGGTAGGGGTAACAGTTAAAATTTACAAAAAATAGCAGATTTTTCTTCAGGTGCCTCAGATGGGTTTCACACGAAAACAAACTAATGAACGGATTCGGCTGAATTTTTGAATAGATGTAGGTTTAGATCTGGAATAATACATAGGCATCTTATTCTATGAATGACTTCCCAATTGATAGAAATATAATTTAACCATTTTCATAGAAACTACCATGCGGAGCCGTTGGCAGAAGCTAGTAGTGAGTGACATATACCTGAAAAGTTTTCCTGTCTGCAATAAGCCGCTTAGAAGCGAGTGCCTTGACGACGTGATGGAAGATGAGCAGCGATCGGTGCTGGACTAAAGTCTGAGGCGCTTTCAGTGCGCCCATCAACTCTGGGACCAGGCTCGACCAGTATGTTGGACAGTCCAGTCTGAGAAACAAACGTAATACCAAAATTATTTCTAATTCAAGCATATTTCCACTATAATATTGTATTATTTGTATTTGAATAGTATTAATCTAGGTTCCTAAATAGTTTTTTTTTCAAAATACTTACATAAAATTAAATGGAAGCCCTTAAATTGCATTTTGCACATTTTTATGCGAAAATGGACAAGTTTTCTTCCTATTTGTTTCGTATTAAAAACAACAATATCTTACGTGTTATTTATTAAGGAACATAGCTTATAATGTCTAGTTACAGAATAACAACTACTTTGTGAAGAATACAAAAAGTTTTCAGTCATAATTTTTGGTATTACGGAACACAACCAAATTCATACCAAATTTTGAACGGCTAATATTGCTATCGCGCACGCATGGGGCGGCGGCGGGGCGCAAGGGTTAAACAGGGACAGCGATATTTGGAGCGATTTTTGCAAACGCCTCGAATTGAAGTTCGGAGCGAGCGTCGCCGGACCCTTAAGATTATTTTAAAAACATTCCTTTTTATTTACACACAAAATGCAATTTTGCACCGATTTTCTAGAATTCGACAAATGTTTTTCAGAGATATTATATCCTGAATTGATCCTATCGATTAGTAGAATAAAAACAGCGTGTTTTTTTTTAAATTATTGGCTGGTTCGATTCACGGATGGGGCAAGCGAATTTTAGAAAATCTTTGAATGACGTTCGATTGTTCAAAGATCAACTTTCAACAATATGGCAGAAAGTCACTTAGCCATCTCGTTGAATGCAATTTATTAGAAATCATCCGCAGAAATCAGCGTTCGTTTTGCAATCGGCTTAGGCATTCTACAAACGGGCAGATTCTACGATCCGCGGCGACATATACATTTCGGTATCTTGTCACCCTCATCATAATAATATCTTTGAGCAACTCACTGGTTCTTGATTTTATTCTACACATTTTGATACATTTAAGGATCTGTTAGGTTATAAAAATTAATTTGCAAACCGTACCTTCTATTTTCTTTAACGGAATTACTTTATTCTTTCAACTTTCCCGTCTAAATATAGAAAATCCCCGTAACAATATTTGTTTTTTTGTTCTTTCCACTCTCCTGAAATACGTGACGCAGAACGGTCTTATTTTTTCAGTCACCTTACTTACAATTATGTACAGTAATAAAATGAATGACCGCCGATTTTTTACTGACTCAGTTGTTCAGCAATACTCTCTGGTACGAAGGGTGTGTGTGAATTCAAGTGTGTATAGGTCTATGCAAGTGATGGACCTTACAGACAAGCGCTGGGCGATGATACCTAACCAGAGTTGCCGGCTAGAACCAGAATCGTAAGTTTATTTTGTAGATAGCTTATATCTTTAATCGAGCCTCCCCCAAGCACCAATATAGGCTGTTGAGGTGAGTTGAGGTTATAGTTTTTAACTATATCTCACGACTCGATCGACGTCCTAGTCGGTCGATCGGTCCTTGTCCTCTGAGGCGGCTCTTGGTTTTAACATGGTTTCCATGGCATGGAGTTATTACCTATCTTATGTTACGAAATATGTACATACTGTATACAAGTCCAGTTAAGTTTACAACAAGATAGGATCAGTCAATATTATACATACATTCAGTTTTCAGCCTATTCCATGTCTTTTTCTTAAAGGAGTTACAATACATAATCAATATAATAATGCTCCTCATTGCCACTCTTAGTGAAGACATAGATTTGTCTTCATAGACCATCATTCCTTGACTAAATTCTAGACATCCCAGTGCTATAATATGGGATTATATATACTGCAATGTAATCTAGTTACTGCAAATAATATACAAAAATCACTTACCTGGCTATTTTAGAAATTAGAACAGCTTCCTGAGTAGCAATCTGAGTAACCGGCTCACTGAAGACACTGGTAGTCATCAGACCTTGCCGCAGCTTCTCTTTTTCATCATCAGTGATAGCGTTAGGAGCATTCCTTCGCCAGTATCTGTCCACTCCATTCTTGAAGCATGTTACAGCTAGCCAGCGTACATTACTGTCGATGGTATGATTTGACAGGACATTCTGTGAATCCAGGTTTAAATATTAGGTTCAATCTTTACACTTTACAGGTAAATTGATAATTATTTATTGCAAACTGGTTTAAAATAACAATGTAAAATAAAAACTTAACTTAACTTAACTTAAAAAAAAATAGATACAATTGGAGGTCTTATCGATATTATATATCTCTACCAGACAACTCTACAGAATTGAAGATTTATTTAAATATTGATCTTACAGTTTTGTTTATTTCAAGGTACTTATATAAATTAACATCTGTATGAATAAAGGCCGGTTCAGAGCTATGCGGTATCAACTTTCCAATCCGACAGCGAATGCGTAATTCTACTGTTAACTTCTTCACTAAAGTACTGGGGAAATCTGTGCAGCACGCGAAACTGGAGGTCAACTTTATGTTGTCCCTCAACATAAAGTAGCATCAGATTATACCCTACAACCAAGTTAACGATGATGATTCTTTGGTAATGGCAATATTTATTCAATACTCAATGGTTTATTGCATTGTGTACAGATAGGTCTTAAAATAATATCACAAAAGTCCAACATGCACCCTGCAAGGGCATCGCAACATAAATTTAAAGTTAAATGCTAGGTGGCTATATACAGTTAATAATATGCTTAATTTACATTTGAAATTAAAGGTAAATATTATAAACCATTCACTTGTTTATAGACCAGCAGCCCGTTGCTGATGTGTCTGTCCATATCACAGTCTTGAATTTAATTCAATGAGAATTTAATTGAATACAGCTTTTGTTCTATGAAATAAATGTCAGAATCATTTTCATAGTAAGGCAATCGAAAGAATGGTTTGGCCGTCTTTTGTTAAGTGCAATCTAACAAGTCATTCATAAGCTTTTTCAATTTTTTCAAGAGTCGTGACAGAGCAGAATTTGACCTAAATTTACAGCTGACACTCTGGGTAACTAAGTAATCGGGCATATTATGTCTCAATAGACTGTAATGTGAAACTGTGATATATATTTGACTGTTTGAATAAACTATTAATATTTAATTAAATTGATAATCTATTTTAACAATTAGCAGTTGAATTTTCTTAGCGGTCACATTCACACAGCATCCCTTTCCAGGATCTGTTTTTTTCTGTTATTTGTGTATGTAGTTGTAGCAGTGAGTTCACACAACCAATAGTATTCCGGATCCAGTAAACAATCATTTCTAGTTGTAAAGAATTCATTAAAAATTGTCCTCTCTATGCAGCACCCTTACCAAAAGAACAGAGTAGAAGCCTGGTTCTGTTTCCCATTCTTGCAGCTGCTTTTCAGCAGGTTTCAGGACTTCAGGACTCTGGCTTGTAGCTCGATCCAGAGTATCCAGAACCAAGGCATAGATGTTGGGATCCATGGTTACCTGGAGATATAAATACTAGTAGGTAGTTAAACAAATACATTGTCTGGCTGACTACTCAATATACAGGAACTAAAATGGAATAAACATATCTTTCTATGTACAAACTGAATTATATTGATCTAAGATTCTTCGGTGATAATAGGTATTTTATAACAATGACTGTAAAGTGGAGGCAGTTGCAATGTTTGATTTTAATAATATATACATCTATGATAAGCACCTACTGAGTTCTGTGCTAATATAATATACATTTAGTAGCTCTGTAAATGTCTGATGAAACTTATGACTACAAAACAACTATCTATTTAACAACTACCTTTAGGTAGGTACATTAAAAAGTGATAGCTAAATGTATCCAGAGCAATTCAAATCAAAATAATAGAGGTGACCTCAAGATAAACAGCCAAAAATTAACTCAAGAAGAATAACGATATCGGCAGGTTGATTGTTCCCTTAGTTTCGGTTAGAACGAACAAATACCGCTAAAAAAACGATAAAACATACTCACTTTTCACCCTTTTTATCCCAAAGGGCATAACATAACCTGTTTGCCCAGAAAACAGACATGAAAATAGACAATACTTATAAATTGGACGAAGTTCTATTTACAGAATATCATTTTTAATTATTAATTGCAACAATTATTTCCCTAAAAGTAATGTAAAACAAACAAAATTCTGCACAACGAAAAATGCAATCCACGAAACGAAAAGTTGCAAATTTTTATGTTTTTTTATTGATTTGGTTTCAAACTTTCAATAAGTTGACATGACAGTGACACTGACAACTAGTATTTTTTTAGTATTGCCAAATGATAAAAAGCCATTCATGGTATTTTGTGCGTTCGGAGACGGTATTAAATTATACGTTTAAGGTATTATGATGTTGTTTGTTAAACAATTCGCGAAAAATCCTTAGTTTATATGACCACCTTGCGTGTAAATAATATTTTGGCTCTATTATATGTAAAAATGAGGCCCAATTATATAGTAGTTTGTGCTATTATATTCAAGTAGGTAGGAATAGTAGGTAGGTACCTAAATCCAATATTGATTTGCAATAGGACATCCATAACAGAAAGTATAGATAATTAACATTGTTATCTTACTATCAAATATAAAGCAGCTTATCAAGAAGCACTTATCATGCTATGATAAAATTTTATGTTCATATTATTTAACGTCGATAATTCTATGGAACCTAGCCAAAAATTAATAAACTATATATAAAAACATTAACTACAAACTGTTGATTTGTCACTTAGATACCTAACATTAAAATTGCTTTAAGAAATGGCAAGAGAACATAAAATTGAAGTGAGCCTACATAATGATTCAATTGGGAATTTTTATACAGGTGATTTATTTACTGAAATCATAAACCTGGAAATAGAAAAGGATCTAAAAGTTGAAAGTAAGTTGGTCTTTCGTTTAATTTTATTTATAACGGCAAACAAGAAATATCAAAAGATATAAGTATAGAAATATCGCCTAATATTTTTTTTAAAATCTGCTACAGTCTAACTTATGGTTCGTTCACACGACGCGAGCTGCAGACCTGACAGTAGACAGCTGCTCGTAGTGTACTCTACATTCACATGCAAGTAGGTAGCCTGCCTAGTCTAAAGCGAATTGTTGCAAATGTTGCAATGTGCAGTCAACGTGCAAATAAAAATCTACCGTTTTCGGCATTTCGGCGTCGCGTCGCGTCGTACTATTCCGTTCCGTGATTTTGTTGACAAGATTTGAATTGAAATCTTTTGAAATTAATTATTTTCAAAGATTTATGTATAAATTTTTAAACAAAGCACATTTATTCGGCATCGTGATCGGGCAGCTGGGCAGCAATCATGTAGACAGCATTGATAAACCCTGTTACTGGCATGGTTGTACACAACATGAGCTGCCTACAGTCAGGGCAACAGCTCGCAAAGTGTAAACGAGCTTCAAGCTTCAAGCAAAATGACAACTTGTGGCTATGGCTACCCATTATGGAATGGGTAGTTGCACAAGTTGTGATTTTTGGGCTTTTTTATTGTCGCCTACAACAAACTCAAACAACACAATATCTTCCATTTTTAAATAGGTACTGGTATTCCTGTAGGTAATTAAAAGACTTAGGTATAATAAAGATTAAATGTTTCAGATATTGAAATGGAAATTGTCGGCATAAGTAAAGCTCAGTGGTCAAGATTTACTCCTGTAGTTCCGTACCTAAAAATATATTCTGAAAAGAAAAGAATACTTTCTATAAAACAAAATGATCTATTTAAGGAAGACATAGGAGTCGGTTTGTATTTGCATTATTTCATCGCATATTATTGTGTTACCTAGCCCAATGTTGGCACAGCGGCCAGTCTCAACAAAGACTAACCAAGTACGCAGGACATAATAGCGCGCCAACTTCCTGACTTCGGGCTGCGACTGTAATTTTTTGTAGTAACTACCTCTATTTCACGGTAGTATCTTTAAGCTCTATTTCTCCATCTAACGATTATGTAGGTAGGTACCTACTAGGTACTATGCTTTTAATGTTGGATTTTTAAATGGAGCCAAGTACCTAATCAATGTCTTCATTACATTATTTATAACTTATGTTACCTTGATTTGATTTCTTAAATTTTCTTATTAACTAAGATACCTACTAAACCGTCATTTTCAGATAAAATAATATCAGCTGGAATGTATTGCTTTCCTATTCATTTTGCTCTTCCAAAAGATCTACCATCATCTTTTAAAAGTTCAATAGCTAGTGTTGACTACTATTTGAAAATAAAAAGTAAATCAGGATGCAAAATAAATAAAAAAGTTACTTTTAATGTGGTATCAAATGTTAATCTAAATCATTTCGAAGACATGATGGCAAGTATACGAACAACAACATATTTTATAAATTCCTTTTAAAGAGATCTACTATATTGTTACTGATCAGGTTTAATTTTATTTTCAGCGACCATGTGAATATGAATTTCAGCATATTTTGAGAAACTCAACAAGGGTCCTTGTCCATGTTAAAACGTATAAAAGTTTCGCTCCCAGGCAAATTGTGCCCTTTTCAATTACTATAGATAACGAGAAACGAACTAAAATAAGAAAGATCCGAGCCGTTTTGGTTCAGGTAGGTATTAGATTTCTAAATCATATCAATCATACATAACGTTATATAGGGTGTAACAAAAAGTAAGGAACAACCTTTCAGGAGGGGATCAGATCAGATTATATCATAGAACAAAGGATAAATATTCAAGAAATAGCTAACTTTAAGTGTCGTCAAAAAATTATGTAATTTTGATGTTTGAAAAGAAAGAGAAAAGTTTTGTGTAGGTAGGTACGTTTTATATTTTGACGATTGTAAGCCCGTAAAGGGACCTACGAAACAAATACGCACAACACGCGCCAATCTTGGTGTTAGTGGTGTTGATTCGCGTAGATTTTATGACCTCCCTCCTACCACATGTCAGATAATGCAACATTAAAACACAGTTAAAACAAATGTATGGATAGCGCCATAAATCTTTGATTCTATTGTGCACTCATTTAAGACTATTTTAAAAATTATATTAAATAATTTAATCAAATTTAAATTTTTATAATATTTTGAAAAATAGGTACATATATGCCCATTTACAAATTATAACGTTGATGCCAGATGGGTGGGTTCACCGTCTACAATAGTTGGTCTTTTATGAGACACCGCTACTTCCTTCCTACTCTGGTGTGATGTTAAATATTATGCAATGTCACTTACAGAAAGCAGAATATAAATTACATAATCGATGGCTTTATTAAGCATATGCGCCGGTCCTAATACAAAGTAGGGAACAAAAAAGGGTTAAATATATTTTTTACTTCTAGAAATTACTCTACACCGTGTCGTCTGGACATGCAGAAGATGAAAAAGATATTTGTTTTATGGACTACAAAAAATTTGAAAATACTATAATCGATGTGTGCAATTTTGAAATGGAAATACCTCAAATAGCTCCTTCAAGCATAATTACGACAAAACCTATGATAGGAATTTCCTATGAGATAAGGGTACGTAGGCATTTCTTCCGATATGTGTATGTAGAATGAGCATTATGCTCGGCATCTCTCTTAAACACTTGATCGCTAAACAATAAAAGTAAAACTTTTTTTTTCAGATGGAACTAATTTTTCCCTACCATCTTAACTTTATCGAAAGTATACCTGTGACTGTAGCGGCTGTTCCGGTACTTTATTATGAATTTTAAATACCCGTAATAACTACTTACCAACAAAAATTAAATTAAAATAATTTGTATAAATTATCCGACAGAAGTAGGTATGAAAAAAACTAATTCTTAGTACATCCTATACTCAATGCTGTTAAAAAGTTTAGTCTGCTTAGTAATGGTTGCAAGGCCATCGTCGTGGAGGTGGTTATGCTGTAGGCGCCGCAACTATGTTTATGCCAACCACAGAAAACAAGAAGTAGGTAGATGGATGAACTACCGGGAGCCAGGTACAAATTGGTCAATTATTTCCTCCCGAGCGAAATTCGTCAAATGCATTAGGGATTATGAATACCTACTCATGACCGTCAGCTGCGATTCCGTGGGTGGGTTGGGCAGTGGCAGCGATGACGACATTATTATGGAATAAGGTGAAAATCAGAAATTAAAATTAAAAATTTGCATACTTGAAAGTTCAAGTACATCGAAGTTTTGCTTGGGTGGGGCTTGGTCATGAAAATCTGTCACTGGCTCCCGGACTATACGCACTTCTCAGAAACATCAACGCCAAACACACACATCTTAAGACTATCCACGTAGTATAATCACTAAAAGAAATCTTTGTTGTCATAGGTGTAATCTCCCCTTAAACACCTATGAAAGGATATTGTACGGGAAGATAATATAATAATAATAATAGAATAGTAGTTACCTAAATTGCTACAAGATAAAGGGGACTTTAGTGGCGAAGTACGTTTGTAACGTTATTTGCTTGAACCTCAGTGTATAATTGAAAAAAAAAGAGGTTTTCAGGAATTTTTCAAAAACGCATAGGTAGGTATTTGATATCCTCTATATTATTTGCATTCATTGATCAAAGCATTCACGTAATTATTTTTGTTGTTCAATAAACAATTGTGTCTTATTTGCATTTCATGCACAAAATTACATTTTCATTATAACTGCATGATAACCGCTCTATTCGATTGGGGCGTATCGGACTCTTGGACTGATACACACTTAATTAGGGATTGAGTAATTTCTGCACGTTATCGAACACTAATATATCGATAATTTACTAAAGTATTAGGTATTATGAGATTGCATTTTAGTTGTTGATCTTCGAACTTTCTTTTCATTATTTATTTTTGAGTGTGCTTCGCCATTTTGAAAAAAGTCCATGATATACATAGATCCAAACAAAATCTTCAAACCCAACCGATCGATAGTGGTATTTTTATAAATATCGATATTTTTTGTCACTTGCGATTCGACATCCATACGTTGACTTGTAATGGGGAGAACTAGAGCGTAGGGATGGGGACATAGATTAAGATGGGGAGCTCATCCTCATACTGTCTTTTCATCTATCAACTAGAATATTTCCTCATCGAACTTATTCCACGCCCACATCGGTCCTCCTTTTTTTTCATTTTGTTTAATTTTAGGACATAAATTTTCTAGGTTTTTACGTATTGTAAACCGTTCTCTAAAAATTGTCTATGATCATAGAGGAAGAGGAATTCGTTCAAAACCTCGAGGTACAAGTCATCGGCGTTTATACCGAGTGGAATGGCAACATTATAAAAGTGACATCTTTCCCTGTAAAAAGGAACTAAAAGATAATATCCGATAAACTGATGCACTTATAAAACGAATTCCTGCTATTCTTCGATTCTTTTTTTTATTACTTATATTTTATGATTGTTTTTTGTTTTCTTATTACCTAATAAATAATTTATCAAATTCAAGTACTATTTGCATGGTTATTCAATAATCCAACATGTATTTGACTTAATCCTCCCTCCATGATTTTTTCAAGAAACCGGAAATGGTTGGTCCGCCATAATCATTCGTGTGGGTCTGTGCTTGTGTGGTTTGGGTTTGGGTGTCTTTACCGGTGCCAACCATTATTTATAATTAGTAATAAGTTATGCGTATGAACCCAGACATGGACGATGACGAGAAGGGGTAAGTTTTCTTCTATATCTGTATAACAAAAGTTAAGGGTTTCCCACATTACATTGTGCCATCTCAATAGGTCAACCGAACGTACTGGCATGTTCGCTTGGTGTGTGTCGCGTTTCGTGGATCGCAACGGTCTCGTGAAGTAGCATCTTGTGTAAATTTTGCTCGCATCGTCTCTTTAATTCATTTAGTTCTGTATTTCATGGTGACGTGCGTCAACCGTAACCTGTCTTCGATACGGGCGACGAATTACCCTTTTACTTTATACCGGCTAGCGGACACCGACCCCAAGCCTCGCCGTGTGACTTGCGTGGTACGATGGTGGCAACGATTACTTTCCCATGGCATATTTCTAATATTTTTTGTCTTCAACAGTTGTAGAATCATCTTAAAATCAGTTTATGTAACTGTGCCGCTAATATAAATCAGTGATGTGGATAAGTCGCAATATTGTAAAATTAACCTTTGTGTGACTAATCAGTGCTTTCTCTTATCGCTGATTTTGCGTCAAGGTTTAGCTGGCATCGTGTTTCGTTGAATACCGTGTGTTTTCGGCAGTCAGTTTGTTATTGAGGTTACCAGATCAATCCTCGGATTGCCGCGTTGCTCGATCTAATTTCCCTTCAAGCCGCGAAACGTGCTGATTCATTTACATACGGTTAGGTCTATTGTAGATATTACGTCGACAATTATTTAAATTGCTTAAAATTAAGTTGCGCTTTTGGAAAACTTATCAATAGAAGCATTCAACTAACCTATACTGTAAATGGTAAATTCTTTGATCCTAGCTTTATTTGAGACAGCTTTACTGAAACTAAAGTTATGAGGTAGTGCTGTCCTTGTCTTTCGTTAGATTAAACAAGCACAGCTTGGAGTAGTTTAGTTATTAGTAAAATTTCGTAAAATATCACTGAAGCAACTTGTTCTCATGTGAAGTTTGGGGTACCTAAGATATCAAAAATATGCCACACAAGTAACCTCCAAAAGTGTTCATACATTCTACTGATCCCATGAAAGTAACAGCAAAAAGTGAATGTCACTTTCACAAAAATCTTGTAACAGCCTCTTGATAATTTTTGTTTAAATCATGAACATTATGATTTTTTGTAACAGGTACCTAGTCTGATATTGAATATCAAAATAATTAATATTTTGAAATTCAATTGTTCCTCGATAGTTTAGTTTTAATGTAGTGTTGAAACAAACTGAACATAAACATAAGCACATAACCCTAGCGAAGTAAAAAGTGAAATAGAAAAACTGGAGAATATGGATGACAATGAGTAAGTTTCGTGTAACAAATTATATAAAATACATTTCAAATTCGATGTGTAACTAATGGAAAAAAATTGCAAATACATACCTACACTGTTATCATTCACATTTATTGGTATTAATTTACCCAACTGATATGTTGCTACCTTGCTTTGCTACCAACTAGGTTTTTAGGTCATTTGTAGAGATTTCCTGACCTGGTTTATTCAGATTTATCAGTATTTGCAATTTGGACATTGATTTTTGTAACTATTTAAAGGTTTGATGGATCATCATTGCAAAAAGATGCATCATCAACATTAAACTAAATTTCCCTAGCATTGTTTTAGGAATTGGAGTGAGAATAAGTCACAGTACAGTGACATCTTGCAACTTTAGCACAGAAAATTAAATGCACCTTTATCATTATGCTTTGATATTTTTACAGCTAACGATATTACCTTCCCTTGCATGTATTGGGATCCAGATTTTTAAGGTTGTACAACTTGTAAAATTGCAACTTTTAGATAAAAATTATATAATAAAATAATTAATTATTATTATTTTGGCTGCATTGTAAATGTTTTGTAGCTTGTAAGAAATTATCTCAGAAAAACACTCCCTGTAGAAAATATACTTTTATCATCATAACCATACCCATCATGCTTTATTATAAATCTTTATTGGATAGAAACAATTCATCCACAAAATTTTGTTGACGTGTTGACTAAGATGCTATGGGAAAATAACTCAGTCAGATGCATTCATTACTCTACCTGGTCGGTAGATTTTTATCTAGATCAAATATTATTGAGAATGGGGAATCAAACCTCTGATTTATCAGCAAGTTTCTTGTATGTACTGCATGAAATATTTATTCAATATATTGTTGCACAGAAAACTGTTTGTTGGCGGTCTGTCATGGGAAACCTCCCAGGAGAACCTGCAGCGCTACTTCTCTCGCTACGGCGATGTGATAGACTGCGTGGTGATGAAGAACAGCGAATCAGGCCGCTCCAGGGGCTTTGGCTTCGTGACCTTCGCCGAACCATCGCTGGTCAACGTTGTGCTGCAGAATGGGCCTCACCAACTTGATGGCAGGTAAGGACTGATCGTTACACCACAGGTTCCCTGCTATAGAGCTGCAATAGCTAATAAGGCCTTCCACCTGTTAGATAGCTCATTCTGTTTAGTGGCCTACATTGTCAGCTTAAATAAGCAACCTCATTCTGTCTGCATAATGCAAGAGAAGGCAATATTTATCGCCGTCAGAATTTTTTTATTTTATTTCGTGTGATTATTTCTTGATTATATTTGACGACTGATGTGGCGCGGCGGGCGAAGGTCCGCTGGAGGTTGCGGTTTAGATTCCCGTCTTTATGATATGCAAATATTTGTTCTGGATGTTCTGGGTATTTCTACGTATTACTGCCTACTGGTACCTAGCATAAATTAGGTACATATTATCATGTTCACGCCTGATTTAAAATACACTAGTTTTTTGCCGCGGCTTCGCACGCGTTATTTCTATGGAAACGTGCTAAGGTTATTTCTATTTCATGGAACTGATTTATGGGATAAAAAGTAGGCTTAGAACTACCTCTAACCTAGCATAAATTAGTTACATTAGTCTTGTTCACGCCTGATAAAAAAATACTAATTTATGCCTGTGGCTTTGCATGTGTTGTTTCTATAAAACATTTTAAGGTTATTAGGAATACTTATAATTATTACAACAGAAAACAGAAAAAAGTAGCCTATTTTATTCCAGGTCTGGAACTACCTCTATGTAAAATTTCAGCTTGATCCGTTCAATTGTTATGGCGTGAAGAAGTAACAAACATCCATCTATCTAAACTTGCATTTATAATATTAGTGTGATACGTCGCTTCAATCAATCAAAACATAGAAAAGTTGATATCAATTGACCCAATAACTTCTGTTACACATACTTCTTGCGAAGTCCATAATGTCCTTGGTATCTTTAATGGATGCATGAGCATGACATAAACAAACTCAATCTTAGTTCAAATTCTATAGAAATTAATATAATTTTAGCTCCCTTCAGCATTGTGGTTTATTTTTAGATCTGCTCAAGGGTGAGCTTATTTTAACTCGAATATCTTTATTTCAATATACATAGATTTTACCATCAACTCTTGCTCACCTACTAATACTACTAATACCATAATAATTTTTAGTTTGCAGTAGCAAACTCGATAGATAGAAAAGTTATTATACACACAAAACAGAAAACAATACAGAGATAAATACTAAGAATAAAGGAAGTTAAAGCAAGTAAATTCTAGATGCCCAGTAGAACAATACAGAAGAAACGGTTATTTCACGAATACTTCATTCTTTACATTACACATACATACCAGGATCTGAGGCATGTTTTTAGAATGTTTGCGGCCGTAAATATCCAAGTGTCAATAACCTCAAGCATTAGTAAATCGGTGAGAATAATAACGAAAATTCCGCTTTTAAGCAAATGTTTGTCTTGATTCAGTAGTTGAGGAATTTAGTTTGAATTGAAATTATGTGTTTGATGACTACATAGACTTTAGGCTTATGCTATACTCAAAACTTTTCTCCACGTAAAAATAATGGTTTATAAATCCCAACACACACTTTTTAATTAGTTTTGGCGTCGAGTTTGATAAATAATATTCAGTATTTTGCATTGGAGGATAGGCCACAAATCGACAAGTTCTGCATTGTACAAGCATTGTATCTTGAGGTTTTTGCTATTTATGCGAAAGCCTCTCACTCGGGGGATAATGTCTTAAAAAAATTACTCCTTAGGTAAAGCGACACCTCTCATCAATCGTACTAAACGTAACTTTAGTTATTGAGCTGGTTTGAATAAAACTTCAATGTTTCCCCTATAGGTTGAGCTTATCGGCGTGTTACTTGACCTCTTGGCGCAATAGCCGTACTGAAGAAGGATTGCGGATTCAAGTCCCGTCGAAGTATTTTTGGGGCGATAGTATAAGTAGGTTCGCAGTTACCACATCCAGGCAGTGCCTCCAGCAATCTAGCTGTTGGTTCGTTCAGATGTTTGTGGGATATCAACGCAGACTAGCATATACTCGCTGTTCCTGTGATCTGACGAGTCTACAAGGTCTGCAACATTGTTGTTTAACAAAACTAAACTTAAACGAAACAAACATATAAATACATAAAATTTCGGACAATTTCAAATCCATAGTGTTAGTAGCCCACACGAAAAAAACTAGTCAGAATCTAGCTGTTAGTACAATTTATTAAATACTAGCTGCGCCCCGCGGTTTCACCCGCGTGGTGATAGATATTTTGGATAATATACAATATATCTTTATGAATAGCCTGTCAGCCATGTGCTATTCTGATATGTAAGCTATATTATTGTGAAGTTTCATTCAGTCAAAATCGATTCAGTAGTTTTTGTGAGATAAGTTCTCAGGATGATGTTGCGACTGTCCCGTATTCTGTGGATCAGGGAGGCAGTTTTTTTGCAATCATAAAATATAGCTATTTGTTATCCCATAAATCAGTTCTCATGGGATAGAAATCACCCTAACGTTTCCATAGAAACAAAGTGTGCGAAGCCGCGGGCAAAAACTAATTAGCAATAACTACTAAACTCGGTTGCTTCGTGATCTGCCAAGGAGAACCAGCCTGCAATGTATGTTTGTGTGAATAAAACCAAGCTTCTAGACTAGACTACTGGTGTATAAAACCAAACCTCTAGACTATCAATGAATGTGTACAGAACTGAACCCTTTGCTCGCAGAACCATCGACCCGAAGCCGTGCAACCCTCGCACGCTGCAGAAGCCGAAGCGGGGTGGTGGTTACCCGAAAGTGTTCCTCGGAGGCCTGCCTTCCAACATCACGGAGACCGACTTGAGGGTGTTCTTCGGAAGATACGGCAAGGTCATGGAGGTTGTCATCATGTATGACCAGGAGAAGAAGAAGTCGCGAGGTAAGTTTATTCTTAAAAAGTCTATCAATAATTCAAAATATCGCGATATTTAATTATAGAGGTCTAACACACCTCTGGTGTAGTACACCAGACTCTCACTCTGGTGTACTACACCTCTGGTGTGTACAGAGTACACCAGAGGTGTGTTAGACTCTTGCCATCGATCGACGTCGACTAATGCATTCCACCATTGATCAATTGGTGAGTTAAGTAGAGCCGTTGTATAATGACGAATGATGTGGCGCGTCGGGCGAAGTTCCGCCTGCGACGCAGGAGGTTGCTGCGGGATCGATTCTCGCCTTGGGACCAATATTTGTATGATCAGAAAATATATGATCCATGTGTTCTGGGTATTTTCTATGTGAAATTTAAAAAAGTATCTATGTCATTTCATAACTATAGCAGTTAGCCATACAACAACATCTATATATAGTTTGAGGCTAGATGATGCTGTATGAATTAGCAGCATTATTTATATAAGGTAAAAACATTGCATCATAAATACATTCTATGAAATCTCGCGACTATTGACAAATTTTTATTTTGCTACTATGTGTACATAAAGATAGTACGATGTTGATTGTTTTCATGTTGGCATACAAATACATAAAATATGACCTGTGCTTTGCAATTACCCAATCTTGTTTCCTAATACATGGTCACATCACAACTATTTCAACTACTATTTTATTGACGCTTAGACTTGTCTTTGAAGACAAAGCCTCATGTTCTATCTTGTTTTCTAGGATAGGTAATAGAAGAGTACAGTTTAGTTACATTAGTTTAATGATACGAAAGTATTTATGCATGTTTGACGGTCATAATTACAGCAATGTGTCAATTTCATGGAGAGGTGAGAAAGTGGAACAAACTAACACACTTTCTACACATCTGCAATAATAAGTATGTATGCAGACTCGATTAAGATTTCGTTTTCAAAGAATTTATTTATTGAGGTAATAACATCATTACAGGTTTTTTTATTAAGCCGGCGATGTTATAACTACTTATACTAAAAATTATATATTTTTGTACATACACACAATATCAATTTATTTATAATTTTGTTTCAATAACATTTTGTGCCTTTTTCATGGCTTTCGGCAGGTTTTCGTAAAATATCTCTACGCTGTTTTTGGACCGAACATTGAGTAAATATATAGCGAGTGACATAGGGGCAAACTTAAGTAGGTTGGTCCTACAAGTGGGCACCTCCAGCATGGCGGGGCGGCGGCGCGCAATACATCATCCATCCACATTAAAGCCAGTGCTTGCCGCAAACTATGTAACCTGTTGATCCCTGATATTAGGAAAAGAAATTAAAATCTTATGGCACTTAGACAAGTCAAATTCTATACTATCAATTATTATCAAATAAGAATGTTTTACTATTCATTTCATAGTCTCATAATATTCTAATAAATTATAGTTTGAAAGTATTTAATCGTATTAACTGAATGGCACGACCAAAAACACTTAAACGAGATTTATAATGAATTTTTACCATGCCATTACAACATTTTCTCAAATCAATTTTTATCGATGACGCAACTATAAAAAAAATCGCAGCTGCAAAACATTTTAAAATATTCTGCTCAAAACTTCGGAATTCTAAGTGTTCCCTTTACGCAACGCCTAAATGAGCCGATAGTAATCTACAAATTGATGCGTTCTGCCGTCTCGAGTAATTGCGCTATAGAAGGGGCTTAAATTGTATAATTTGTTTCAGGCTTCGGATTCTTGTCGTTTGAAGACGAGCTGAGCGTTGAGAGGGTTACCCAGGAGCATTTCATCAACCTTAACGGCAAGCAGGTTAGTAATCATAGCACCTTAGGTCTTGCCATTGTAGAAATATTATTATTGTTTTGATGAAAAGGTCTAGCCCCCAAGTACACACTATTGTATTGAATCGCCGCGCAGATGAAGATTCAACTCAAAAGCGATGCGTGTTGAGTTGAATCTAATTGTATCAATTTTCTATGTCCACAACCAAATTAAACAACAAATACCGGACGTTTCGTAGCATCGTTTGTTAATAATGTGATTCTTGTCATAGATTTGTCATGAAAAATCAACCCTCATACTGTGCCCGTCTTAAAGCTTCTGTCATGTTGAGATTTTTGAGACTTAAATGCGTAATCTGAGTTGCATTTGTCTAATCGGGGGCACAATAGGCAGTGCCTCCAGTAATCTAGCTGTTGGTTCGTTCAGATGTTTGTGGGATATCAACGCAGACTAGCATATACTCGCTGTTCCTGTGATCTGACGAGTCTACAAGGTTTGCAACATTTGACAATTATTATCTATTCAAGAATTCTATCAAAGTTTTCTGAAAAGTCCGGAGTGCAGTCAAATAAATTTGTGTTAAAGTGTTAGCGTACGTGCATAAAAATTCACTAGTTGCAGCGATATACATCTGCATCAGCTGATGAAAATATTTTGAGTGCCACTTGTCTTCCACAAACTACTTTTAGCATAATCACCACACTCTGCCAGCGTATGGGTGATCGCATTGGTGTTAAAACTACACAGGAAGCTCCTGCCATCACTAAACTGGAAGGTTCCCTTAGTCAGCTCTAACGACATCCACAGGCGTAACTGAGCAAAATAACATATGCAAATTCGCTAGGTGGAGATCAAGCGTGCTGAGCCTCGCGACGGTTCCGGAAAGCTGGGTTCCGGCGGCAGCGGTATGGGAGGCGGCGGCATGGGTGGAGCACCCGGCGACGGAGGCCCTCAGGCCGGCCAGTGGGGCCCACCGGCCACCGCGCCCATCAATATGATCCAGGGACATAACGGACAGATGGGCGGCCCGCCTATCAACATGCCCATGCCCGGACCTAACATCATGCAGGTAATTTATCATCTCATTTGAACGTCGTCGTCGTATTCCATGTTTAAAAGTAATCCCTACACATCAAATTTTTTTAACAGTTTTCAATAAAAACTGTTTTTGTCATCAAATCTTTTTTGCGTTTGCGTTTTCGGGCGTTAACTAACTTTGTACGATACAATCGTTACGTTAGTTTTCCTACGATTTACTCTCGAAAATTCAGCTTATGACCAAGGAACAAATGGGATAAACAGTGAGTTCAGTTAGGAATAAAACTTCTAGAAGTAACGCAGTTTAGGTAAAACCACATCCAGGCAGTGCTCTCAGGAATCTACCTGTTGGTTCGTTCAGATGTTTGTGGCAAATTAACGCAAATAAGCATATACTCTCTGTTCTTGTGAACTGCGGAGACTACAACATTTGCAACATTGAAATATTTAGACGCAGTTGTATCAGCTTTACAAGAAATCCCTGTTTTCCTGCGTTGTTGACTCCTAAAAAATCTTAAAGCAACGACGCTCGCCATGTTAACTTTGCACCCTGAACGCAGATGAAAAACATTCATTGCACCATGCTTTAAGTGGTCTGGTTTATGTGCATTACAAAAACGTTATGATGGTTGTCACATCAAATACAAATACAAATTCTTTATTAATAACACCAAGTTACAAGTCACACGTAATAATAATAATAATAAGGCAATCAATATAATCCAATATTGTCCTTAACTAATATGTATATGTCATAAAAAGTATAATAATTGATCAATTGTAATATGGAAATTAAATTATAATAAATTTATACAATAGCTAAAGCGTAGAACTCATCTACAGAGTATAAAGAGCCAATTTTTTAATTTACATTCAATGTAGTACATCGATGTAGTACATCTCAACGATAGTACTACATCGAGACATTGTAGACGCTAAGGGAGGCCTTGTTTAATTAAACAAAGAAACCTTGATCTTGATAAAAAATATATAATGGCATAAATATAAATATATTGCAAAAAAACGATACTATGTGAAGGCGCGCAGCTTTACAATACTTTACCCTCCCAAATTAAAAGTGTAAGCTCATTTAATGTGTTCAAACTCAAATTAGCTCAACATATCATAAATGATAAGTCACTTCTTATTAAGTGAACACATTAAATGAGCCAGCTATTGAATGAACACAACCTATGTATAACCTTGACCTAAGAATCCTGTTCTCATGTAAGTGACTTTAAATTGTCTTTTTGAGAATAAATGAATATTAAAATTAAATTAAATATATTTAAAACCACCGTCACGTGACCCGCATGTCGCCTAGTTAGTAAATAGTCTGCAAACAACAACTGGTGCTGTAATATACATGTTGCGTTTCCAGGGCTACCAAGGTTGGGGCACTGGCGCTGGTCAGACGTCGTACGCTGGCTACGGCGCTGCCGGTGCGGGCGCCGGTCCCGGTAACTACCAGGGATGGGGCGCGCCGCCCGGCCCACAGGCTCCGCCGCACGCGCCGGCCTGGCCCGCTACCAACAACTACACGCAGCATACGCAGCCGCCGGCGCAGGGATATACTAGCTATGGTAAGTCACGCACCAGTTTTGTACGTTAGCCCATCCGTAGCCCAGCCTCAGCGGTGATACCCGTAGGGCGCCCGGTGCTAAAACACAATCAACATATCCATCCATGTGCATCATGGGCACTGAAAGAGTAACGTATTCACTACCAGATTTAAGTGCGCGACCTTCAAGGACCTCTTCAATGGTGATCTATGGTATAAAGTAACAGAATACTCCTGTCCTGAACCAGGAAGGTATTCAGGGTCTACCTGACGGCGGGCAGTGCGTCGAAGAAATAATCGGTGGTCAATATCGCCTGGCCTATTTTTACCAGGCAATTTTAGTATTATCCACATCCAGGCAGTGCCTTCAGCTTATAAGCTTTTGGTTCGTTCAGATGTTTGTGGGACATAGAAGCAAATCTTACTGCTCACTGTTTCATATAAACTTTGAGTTCGATGGTTTGCGACATTTCATTTCAATAGGATAATTTGAATTTGTAGTTTTCGCGGAAAATATTGTTTCAAGTAAGTATAATAGAACAACATCAATCGAAGCTCAAGCTCGTCGTCGAAAAGTTTCGATGCAAAAACGGCAGACGTCTTAACGGAATTAAAGTTGCAATGTACACACAACGTAGGAAATAGAGCTAATATTTCTGAACACCTTTGCGTCACCCACGGTCCAAGTTAGCGATAGACAATTCTCAAGTTTAGTCGCAGCAATTGACGAACTTTTAGCGCACATTATTTCATAATTCTCATCCAGCAAAGTACAGTCAGTCAGGCTAACATTGTTGGTTGGTTGTGCAGCTAACTACAGCTCGGCGCCGGCCGCCGGCGCTGGCAGTTGGACCAATTGGAGCGTGCCACAGAACTCCAACACTACTCCAACTGGTGAGAATCATGGAATACACGTGACTCACTATTTTAGCCCTGTAGCGTGAAATAACTCGTACGTTCTGCTATGTAGCTCAATGTAGTTACATACTAGTATTTAGTAGGTCTTGAATGTAGTTCGGCATAATAGCTCGGGATAGGCAAATCTGTAGGATCTTGCGTAGCACTCAATTTATAGGATAGTGGCTCGTTGCAGCTATCGGAATAGTACCTAGCTTTTAATCCATTTATGTTTCTTTGGCGTTGACATCAAAATTGTATCCAAAGGGCTCGCAAAATAAATTAGTTTGCAGCTGGATAAAGGCATCGAAATTGTAGTGACTGTTAACTGATCTAATACACGCAGTTCTAGTTTCTAAATTGAGTAGATATTTGAACTTGTAAATAGTTGAGTTAGGTTTAATAGACGTATCCATTTCATCCTTTGTATTTCGAATTGGCTTATGAAAGAAGATAGCGCCAAGCGTGGTGATTTGGTTGACATCATGAGGTTTATGTCCGTACACTTTTGAAAGTATCATAGTTATTAACCTCAAAAGCACCCGTTACAAGGACTTACATGTTTCATGTCATGTCTAAGTGGCATATGATGTGTGTGCGGGGACATTATATGGCGACTATTTCGTCTCTCAATTTTGTCTTGGCGCGCATCATAGCCCAGCAAGAGGGATTAAAGGTAAATTTATAAGTAAAATGTTGGTTTTTGTATAGGCTCGTACGTGCCATTGTCCGAAGGCGGCGAGATGTATGGACGCGGCGGCGGCGGTGGCGGCGGCGCGGGCGGGCCGGCCCTCAGTGGCGCCCTGTCATCCGCAGCGCTGTCCAAGTCCTCCTCTGCGGATTACTCCACCTACCAGCAGTATCCGCCCGCTTACCAGCAGGACCAGGTACCCTACACCAACAGTTACACGGAATAAACGCACCGCATTAGGTACTACCAGACAACGACTACTTGCTCTATGATGAAAGCGGCGAGCGCGCCACTCAACCGCGGTCCATATTACCATTCTCTATGTTCAACTTTGACCTGTTATCTACAAGTGGAGCGTTGCCGCTCTCGTTATGAACGGACATGCGTGCCGCATCCTAAAGACCAATTTCTTTTATAAACTCATCACAATTTGTAGACTTTCAACTTTCTGACTTGGTCTTCGGTGTGCCGCTTCATTCAGCTCTGACGCGCATTTGTGACTGAAGTACTTACAATATGGTACCAATTCTTTATGTAAAAGTTCAAATGTTTAATTTTTTTGTAAGTTCTCTCACAATCATGGTTTATTGCTCTGAATACAGTCACCAATGCCTGCATCTACTGGGCTACTCATTTATCATATAAAGCAATGTTTTTAATTATTTTTATCTACATAGTAAACAAGTTATCTATCTACGTTTTGTATCAAATTCTGACCAACCTTTACTGTAATCAATAAATAGCTATGTTGAAATATATTAGACGCTTACACTGCGTATCGAACAAAACGAAGACACATGTAGAATGCATGCATGTATTTTATTAGATTTTGTAAAAAAAATGATACATTCTCGTACATTGTTTTCGCGTTTGATCGACAATCATACGAATACCGTAGACGTTAATACTGGTATGGCAGCCTGAAAACTTATGTTATTTATAGAATGTCCTTGTGTATGGTTCAAGACTTGCTTTCAGTTTCATTAAACTAAATTTCGTTCTGCCAAATCAATCGGTAACGATTAACGAAATAATCTAACGAAACTCTGCGCTCACTAACTGCAGAATTCTACCTTCCATACTTTTTTGCTAAAATAAGCATGGATGAACGGCAAATATAAAATAAACTTTGATAGTTTTTTACAACAGAAGTAAAACCTTTCGGTGAACGGTGATTTGTGTTCATTTTATATGGTAAGCGATTGACAAAATTTATTCACGTTTCGGTCAAATTGTAATCATTGGCCGCCATTTTGTGAAGTCGCCATTTTGGACGCAATGTCAACCGTTTATAATGTAATGGAAAGTAGATATTTAGGCCATCATCTCGCACTGTTTCGTGTTCTAACATCGCATACAACTGTTTCAACAAGCACTTTCAATTGACGGCTCTGCGGCTTAGTTCATCTAACGGTCGTAGAGACAATTTAGTAAGTCACCACGTGCTATTGTTAGAACTCGATCGGTGTCAGTGGGACGCGGTGAGAATCGGTTTATCTGCTAACAATACTCTCGATCACCGAATAACGGACTTCTGGAGACTAACTACCATAGTTAGTTTCTAGCCTTGTCCGTCATAGGTGCTCTACATTTTGGATGGGAAATTCATTGTGTAATCATTTTTGCTTACCTAACCACATCTGCCAAAATTATAACAACTCATATTTCCATCCAAAGTGATATCGCAAACCATCACATAATTTCGTTACAAATCTATCTTGGATTTAGATGATTTCTACTAACTCTTTTAATGATTCACTACTAATCAATTAACATTATCATCGTCCAAGAAGAGGCTTACGAAATCTTTCACTTACCAAAGTACAGCCAAGTTATCATCAAACTAGCTTTTTCTGTTTTCCCTTTTGCAGATGAGTTGAATTCCTTTTTTTGTTACCTTATATCACAACAAGCTTCGAAGTTCGTTTATCCCACATTATATCTTGTAGTTTCTTTAATGAAATGTTTGTTGGATGCATGAATGGTTATAATTTTCTCAAAGATTTGTCTGTCTGTATGAATGAACGCATGAATAATAAAAGGGATGCTAGTGCGAATTCAGGCTTGACTTAGTATTTTTTCATTCAAAGAATATTTTTCCATAATATTAATGCCTTATCTCAATTTGGTTGTACTTGCATTGTGGTTGTTTGCGATGAGGGCGTGCAAGGTTCATGGCCGAGCACAGGTGAGCGAGTGATGTTCAGCGAAATTAGTTCCGACTGATCCAGTCACAGCCCAAATGCAGCATGATAAAATAAAATAATTATAGAGCCAATTAGTTTGCCGACCCTGCATCCGTGTGCCGTGTACCATGCTTGTTTGTAATGAGATAAGACGCCGCTATGCGTCGAGTGCTACTCACTAGTCGCATGTCACAGGGCCGTATTAATGTGCGATGTCTTTTTGATTATAATGAAGTACCTACGGTCGTACCGTACCGTGACAATGAGAAATGTCGCCTCGCTGCACACGGGCCGCGTCCTCTGGCAATCGATGGCGCTGGCACCGCTATCCATAGTGAAAATGAAGAAGATTATATAGTTATGAAGTTTCGCTGAAGGTCTCTCATCGCCCCACTCCCCTCTATCCCCTTCGTACCTGTCGCCTCCTCCCGGAGTTCATCTCACCCTTGGGTTCAGTCACATGCTTGCCCGGTCCATGTTCACGCGCTCAGCTACTTACATAAACCTGCTAAACAGTTTGCCGAGTGGGACTTTATGTCTTGTTCTTCTTTTCCAGTTGGTCGATCAGGGCCCACAAGAGTGGCTCATCCAGAAAGACAATTAGAGTAAGGGCGGGTATCGGACGGGGGAATGTCGCGAAACACTGGGGGATTTCTCACTATGGACGGTTCGATCGTTGCGGCAATAGTGCACCCGTCAAAAAGGCATCGCACCGCACTAGATTATAATAATAGCGCCTAGTTGTCTACGTAACCGTAACGCAACCCGCAAGCGGGCGAGGCGACCCGACCGCCGCGGGCCGCCTCGGCACCTGGAAATCGGCATTTAAAGTACAAATTAGTAAAATTCAGATTTTCATATTGTTACAGGTTCATTAATCTAACTTTAAATTAATAATAAGCTGTACTTTAAGTGTTCAGAGACGACCGCACCGTCTTCAATCATACACACCGCACATCCTATGCAATAAATAAATACCTTGATCGGAGTAGCGTACCGTACATTTGAATTGTAACTCGGTTGGCCCGTGTCGCGTACCTCGCTCTGTAGTTATGCTGTGCTGTACTGTATCGTGAGCGCGGTACGAGACGAGACGTATACGATAGCTACAAGATTGTGTGGTGGGTCTATAGGGGTCGTCGTACGGCGGCGCCGGACGAGCCTATGCCGGCGGCGAGTACCACGCCAGCGCGCCCGCCGCGCCGCCGCAAGCCGCGCAGCCGCCAGGTGTGCACCATCCGCACCACGCGCCCAAACACTTCACCACCAACGAGTTTAACAAGGAGTGGCCAGCCGCCTAAACCACCCTTTACCCACGACCTATACACCACACCACTCTACCAACTATCCACCCTATGCAACAGATGATAAACGTAAGCCTTTTAGGCGATTTATAACGATGGTTTCGGAGGCTGCATTGACACAAACCCACATGCGTTAACGGTAATATTAACGATAAAATAGATTAGGTTTTTGAAACGCGTTTACTTGTAGTTGTCGTTTTGGTTTTAACCTTTTTATGGCATCATCGCCACGTCTCTGAGCGCTAATGAATCATGGTTGATATTAACTGATCGTGCGTCCGTATGACCTCTTTGATATTAGTCGGCAAAATTTCGCGACTCCCCTTTTAAGCTAAAGGACGCTGCAACTCGCGTACGAACTACTCGTACGCGTCTTTATTGCTTTTAATATTCTCTTTGGATGTGGGCTTACTATTTTTTAACTTTCAAAATATTTCGATTTTTGAGTATTTTTTTGTCCTTTTTAGAGCGATTTGTTTTATAATGTCGTAGGTATAGTCGTTCGTTGGCACTTTGCGCCTGTAGCGGCAGGCGCGACTAGGTGTAGGTATATGCCGCGGGGGCGGCGCGCCCTAAGGGTCACGCACATTTGACAGACACGTTAAACAAGGCCAATTAAGGGAAAATTACCTTTAAAACTTAACTTAAGCTAAACTTGTATAAATATTATCTGATATATATATCGGTATGTATATTAATATTAGTATTTTGGTTATTTATCATCCACTAGACTTAGGGATACGGTAGAGTTGTAATAATTATGTGTTTTAACGAAACATAGCGCATGACTGAACGTGATTATGTTATTTGTAATTATCCCATTTTTTATGAAAAGAAGGGAACGATGCTCTTATTCGTAATTTTAATTTGTTTTTCTAATATGCATTTTAGTTTATATTGCAATTATTAAGTCCATTATGAGTAAATACGGATATTATTATATTTTTAATCAAATAAATTAATCTGCCAAATTGTAAACGAGCAAGCGATAACGTCGTACTATGTTAAGTGGAGCTCAAGCATTTAGGATGTAATATAATAGTCGGCATCGGCCATTCGCACCCCTCGCGCGGACTCCCTGTACATATTTATGTAATTGTGTGTAAAGGCATAATTTTAATCGATTCTCTCGTCACATAGTTTTAAAGTTTAATTTATGTGATTGCCAAATATTTTTAAATCTGTATAGAGGTTTGTGAGGCCGAGAGAGAGGCGGCCTTTAGTCGTAATGCGGCCGCGCGCCTCGCGTGTCCCTACCCCGTTGCGCCGCAAAGTGATTTATAATTTAAAATAACATTTATTAGATTAAATTTAATGTTAGTCTTTTACTGTACTATATATCGCTCAATCGTTTGACCGATCGACTGATTAAAATTTTAGTGATAAGCTAAGTAATGAAATGCGCATCGGAGGCGGGACGCTCGCGGCGCGCTCGACCATCCTTCGTTGTAATTATCTTAGAGTTTACGGACCTACTGATAGACTGCCCGCGCGCCCGCACACGCGGGACGCAGTTCCTTTAATTTAATTAATAAATTAATAGATCCGCGGTCGCAAGCAACTTGCGCCGCGAGCGGTAAGATTTGTTATAAATGTTTATTAGACAAATTGTTGACATTGCATAATTTGAACGTTAGAATAGGGTTATTTAAGATCGCTCCATAAGTATAATTTATATATTGAGAATAATGTGAAATATAAGCAAATTATAAGCGACACGGTCCGGGGCGAGGGGTGCGGTATTCCAAATTAAAGTAAAATAATAGCTAAAATATAATGAAGCCTTCTACAATGTGATTCTAATAGCATTGGTACATTTCACTTAGTCTTAAATATTTTTACAGAATCGACTGAACGAGTACATAATGTAGGTAATCGACTTGTAAAATTCGTACCTAGTAACAATTAAATAATGTAAAATTAAATTAACGTCGGTGCCCAATTGCCACTTAGGTTACGTATAAAATAGTTCCGCTTTCTTATCGCCTCGTTGCTCTCGGATTCCTGTTTATTTTAGTTAGGTTATTTTTATTTCGATTCATTCCTCGTCGATATACTTTCAAGATAGATATTCGTTTATCTAGTCTTACTCTCATGCCAGACTCCCAATCTTCAAACATCCTGTTATCTGCTCACCTTTCCATCCCCGATCCCCGCTCCCCACTCCCCGCTCCGTTCGTGCGAGTACCCGACCTCTTATCCTTCATATTCATTTCGCGTTTTATCATCGTTACGGTAGACTTTAAAATATACAACCACCGAACGAAATAGTTCACACCTGATTTAATATTAGAAAACGTCGCTTATAAAAGTATATAGATTTACGTTAATGTTCAGTGATAATAAAGATTAGCACTAAGATGTGTTAGGCACGGGCCCGCGCCCATCACTCACAAAACTTTTGGAACAATTAAGAACTTAGTTTGTAATTAAACAATGGCAATCTTCTTATTATAAAGAGAATAATTTATTTAACGTAAAATATCGTATGTATTAGAAATTTTAGATTTACTCAATATTAAACTTAGTGCAAATTATTGTGAAAGTATAAAATCAATTGAGACTATTTATATGAGTTTATAATTATTATTATAGGAGAAACATTAAAATATTGGATGAATTTATTAATTAAAATAGTTAGCGAAATACAAATACGGTAAGACTCGTTAGAGGCTCTTCCTGTCTGTCAAATGTGCAGTAGTCTCTCTGTGCGCGGGCGCACGCTCCCGCGTCGGTCACTCAGTCACGATCACACGCTCACGGGCTCCACCGCCGGACTATCCCGGCTTACGCAAACACCCGTGAGTGACCATCTTTTGCATTTTAATATTACACTAAGTAATATTCGACATAAGATATGTTACTGTATCTTTAAAATATATAATGTTTATGGAATAATATTATAATCATGGCTTAACTGTAGTACTGTTGTGTAGTTAACCTGTCGACTCTTGTTTGTATTACTTTATGATATAATAGTGTATGCGGTTTTTATATGTGTATGTTTATTCGGTAGTAAAGGAAGATGTTTAGTGTATTTTGGTATGATAACACTAACAAGCGGCTGAAGTGACGCCGACCTCGGTGTGACCGCTTTTTATACATTATAATAATTAATATATTTATGATCGTAATTGACTAATTATACACGACAAAGACCCCTAGAGATAAAGTTAGATTAACCGTTCTACGTTATTAAGTTCACTTTTTAATCGTCACGTAATAATATTTTGCATTTAAAATATATCGGTGGACTGACAGTCCTAACTGTAGTCTTTTTGACAGTTATTTTAAAACCAATGCAGGTATTACTAACTATAATCATCATATTTATACTAGAATTAAAAATAATGTAATTACGGACCCCATTATAATCGTAAAATATATTGCACGGGCTTTACAGATAATTATTATAACATATTAATTAATATAAAACCTAGGGCAAGTTGTTATTTATTTCTGTTTAATTAAAAATTTCGATGTTGATTATTTTTAACTATATTTTCTTAGTGGGTTAAATAAAGTACATAATGATCGATTAGTATACAAAATTGTTAGATGACCTATCGACTGATGTACAATATATAAAGTAACGTTACTTACGGCAGTATATAAGTTTACTTAAAGCCTCGTAGTCGGCTCGGGCCGGTGCGATTTATTCATAAAACTTATTGTATTAATTTTCTAAAATATAATTAATTGGAAGCGGCGACCGCGACCTAGCCACAAATTAAGCATGTTACGATTGTAAGACTATTATCTAGATTTGTTATAGTATTTACACTATACTTAGCCCTAAAGAGTGCACTTTGGTGAAGCCTAGCACAGCCGCGAGCGTTACAAGATGGCCGCTCGTTGCTGCCATCTTGAATCCCGAGCGGTCCAATTACTTTATGTTCGTTATATAAAAATGAAAATTATGATAGACATACATGACCACGAGTGTCCTTGTTGTTTATTTATAAACGACTGTAACCTAATGATAATTAGTTAATTACGGTTTTAATTATTAATAATATTAATCGAAGCACTAAATTAAGACGAGAAGCTTGTATGCTAATTAAATTGATGTAATTAAAAGTGCTATCACATAAAGTAACACACAGGTCTTTTAGTAGAAATTACGCATTATTCTTTATAGGTATTTTGGGTATGTATTTAGTGCTAGATTTAACTGGTAACATAAGTATGTAGTTTGTAATGTATTTGAAAAACAGTTTTGTCGTAGTTTCCTATTATTAAGCTTCTTCTATCTTAATGGATTAAGTAATACTACTGGTTGATTAATTAAAATTAATAATATTACAACTGCAAATATTTGAAATAATATCTTATGATGATGAATATTATATCTACTTTTAAGGACATTATAAAACGTAGATAATTAAAAGAAATCAAAAATTTCAAAATAATACTGGCATTTTTAATGGTTTGATCCCCACTCCTGTTATTTTCTAGAAGGTCATAATTTTTATTTTTATCTAGTGGCATAAAGTCAAATCCATAATAGTCTTACACCTGCTAAAATCTAACAAGTAACTCGAAACCACAATATCCATTTTCAATGATGATAGGAAAATACGATCCAAAACCAACATCCCATACTTTTAATATCCGTACTAACTAATACATGTATAGTTCTAACAGCATTTCAAGGTAAAGTACATGACTATAATCGACTTTATTTAAAAATTACTTAGTAGAAAGCCTATCTTCTAATAGTTCCGGCAGCATTATCCCTCTTCTAGAAATTACTTCAGAGAAAAACCCAACTTCTGATACTTACATGACCATTCACCAGCTCTCCCTGTAGAAAGTACTTTCCTAAAGTATTTTTAATAATCTAAAGAAATATTTTTCACAATTAGAAGGTGACGGAGTGGTCAGTCATGCAGGCAGTCCTAAGTACGTGATACCACAGATGAACGAAGCTATGGGGACTCCACCGCAGGTTTTTGTCTCTATAACATCATAGTAGAATAGCCCAACAAGTAGAAACATGCTAAACTTTATCAGTCTTACTTTATTACCTTGCAAATTGAACGTACGAATCTGAATGTCTTCAATTTTAATAACCCAAACTAGAATAAATAATTATTGTCTTAAACCAGGGTTCTCGGTTTACAAAGAGTACAAATGCTAATGAAATAAACTGTACAGGTCCAAATGATGTATTGTGGCGGTATGGTGTCTCCACAGCCCTCGTTCTGTAACGTCTCGGATGTAGCTTCAGTCTCAGGTTACTATTCAACAGAACACATCAATATTAGGACGTATTTTGGATCATACTGATTGATAGGTCACCCGTGGTTGTCATAGCTCCTTATCAAATTAGCGAAAATCCATAAATAGGTACTGTTAGTCTGCCATTATCTATATTTATCATGGAATTTAGACAATGACTCTAGTATATAGATAGAATCCCTAAAAGAATTCCATAGTCTTGCTAGGTATGTTATCCTCAATGGGTGAGGCGTGGAATGGTGCGTGGTGCGGTAAGTTTTTATACTTTTTAGCTTTTTTAATAATTGCTATTGAACATATCTTAGTACGAGCACTTTTTATGTTCAAGGAATAATTGTTATTTCTGGTTAGGTGACGATTACGAGTACACCGGTGGTTCCGGCGACGGGTACCAGCGGTCATCCAAGCGCAGTTACCACGGGTCTTCGAGCGGCTCTGCGTCCGCGCCCTCCTACCACCCCTACCGACGCTAGCCGCGCGCCCGCCATGTGAGGTCGCGAGATTAGGACTTGGGGTCCACGCATACACCACGAGGTTCGCTTATTTACCCGAGGAAATGTTTTCCATTTTATTTACCACTAATTTCATGTCTTTACTTGATAACTATTTTGATGAGTCCTCGCCGTAAGTCAGCGAATATCGTGGATTACTCGTATGTATGTAAAATAGTTACTCTTTTTATACAAACGCAATCATTTTAGTTTGTAATTATTTTTATCGGAGACGGGTCGATGAGATGCATATTTGTATTAAATTTATCATAACGAATGAGATCGCTAGCCTAGCTATTGAATAGAAAGGATCTCAATAAACCAAGTAAGAAGACCTTAGAATTAAATGTGACATAAGTTGCTATCCACGTTGACCTATTTAGACGTACTCCTATTAGATAATATTCTAGATGATAACATTTTAGACTCCAGTTTTGAAGTAAACTCTTATTTGCTAGAAATATTAATCTCTGAGACTCTCCCGAACTTTTTAGTTTAGATTATTTTGCATTTGGACATTTTTGTTACGTGAACAGATATTTCCACTGAAACCGTTTCAAGCTGAAATTATCAGTTCTGTTTTACATTCTCATAGATGTATTACTTACCTTAGATGATATGAATTAGATTTCATAATTAATTGTATATTGTGTCAAAGTGTTTGGCAATAATCGTCCTAACTACTATTAGAAACATGAAATTATTTGGTGTTATGCTTAAAGAGGGCTACCTAAAATGCAGTACCTGTTAGACGTAAGAATATCCACTGAACAATCATGTTGTAAAGCTACGCATTTACAGGATATGGTTATTTTAGGGCTGAAGCCTATGATGAGTCTTGATTTGTGAAATTTCAGCGCGTTAGGCTAAATTGACTAGAATTGAGAAATAGCGTATGATTAACATGTTATGAAAGAGTTCATACTGTGGCGAGAGGCTGTGAACCAGCCTCACTCATACCACAGATTGTCCAATTGTCTGTAGTCGAATCCTTGACAAATTCTACACTGTTCTCGTGAGGTTTTGTATTTTTGTCTTACTCTAATAAATTACTAATTAATTTAAGCTGTATTTAAATTTCATATTCTCAAAGACTGCCTATCTCCTAAGAGGATTATCTTTCAATATTGCAATAATTATTAGATGATACTATTTTTTATAAACTTTATTTTTGACTCATTTTAAAATACATTTTATAAAGCGATTAGATAAATAGGCCTTGTTAAAATATGTTAAAATAGTTGTACTTTATGACATCGGGTAAGTACAATAGAGAAAATCAGAACTGTAATCTATGTAAAAAATAATGTTTATACACTCAAATGTAATAATTAAAATTAGAATTTATTGTACATTTATAATAGAAAATCGACAAATGTTCATTGCACAGATGGACAGGTTTACAATTAGATTAACTAACTTTAGGCTCTAAAGACGTTAACATATTTAACTCACGTTTATTCTAGTCGACTCATTCATTGGACCATAGAAATAATTTTAGCCTCCTACGCATATTCCATAAGATACATTCCTAGTTTGGCATACATTTTAACAATAACTTAGCGTATTTTTACCATAATTTATCGATTTTATCATAGCGTTACGGAAATTTCCTTGTAGCATAACGTCCAAATAAATTGTGTGAAATTAATTTTTAATTTCTTTGAATTAACTTTTATTATTAATCAAAAATCTATGGTGCATCAATTATTTTTTAAGTGCTTAGGTTATGAGGACAATGATTTTTATTTACAATTTATTTTACAAGCTGAAGGTAAGGTAAGGCACTAGGACAAGCAAAGTGACTGCATGAGCTAGGTTCATAATATAGGCACATATTCAAAAATATTTAGTAGGACTCTTACAAATTGACATGTTTGATAAAAAGTGCATTATAAGGTGATGTTGAACTATGACTATTTTGTATTCTGATTGATTTTCTAACGATTACTTGCGAAAATCTCTAGTTCACTAGCGAGATAATCAAAGAGAATACATATCGTATCTTACAGTGTGCTAAATTGTGTAAATATAGATTAGGTGTGCAGCCGTGGACTAAAACCGGCTGATGATGATACCTTAGGTGGTAAATATAAACTATGTAATAAGTAGATACTTGCTGTAGGCCGATTTAGGTTATAAGGTCATACCACATCGAAACTGCGGCGGGGCAGTGGAGAACAGTTTAGTTTCAAAGTTGGTAAAATTAAAATACATAGTATTGCTTGAAAGACTGGTAGGTAATGATCGTGTGGCCGCTTGCGGCTTTCGCTTTGATAAATTTATATTCACTGTCGGCCGCTGCTATTTCGGTGTGTTTTGATCTTTACAAAGTCTTAGGTAAGCGATGGAAACTCCAGCGGAATCAAGGTTCTGCGGAACGGCGGCGCGTGCAATTTGCGCAGACGCAGGGGCGGGGCGGAGCTTCGTTGCGAGTCGCGTGCGCAGCGCGGATGCACAACTCGCGGTAACGTGCGCAGCCTGAAATAATAGTTAATACTTGAAGCACTGACTAATTTTATCGACACCACCAGAGGCAAAATCATACTTCAAGCAGAGTAGGTACAGGTACTTGCTACTTCACTATAATTAATTCGGTCAAGTGCAATCCTTTGCAATGTAGTGACCACGTGTAAAATAAATTCCTGTAAGTCACCAGTGCCTTGTCGAGTAGCTAATCCAGAGCTAATCTGTCAAATCCAAGAATCTGCCAAATTCACGATCTGGCGAGTATCGAATCTGCCGAATTACGAATCTGTCTAATCTAGAATCTGTCCTATACCGAACAAAGGTGTGACAATCTGGTCCGCCACCACGAATCCGCAGTCTATCGATCGACCTTTCTCGAGAACCGTAATCACTCGCCAACTGTTATTTCTGTTTGGTATAAGTAAGAAAGTTACGATAGAGACAGAGTACACATAGATAGAGATGAGGTAGGTATCTGGTAAGTAGAGCGTTGTTTTTACCTGTAGGCGGTAACGCAAGTTGCGTGTCGACCTGCAAGCCGCGCTGTGCTAGCCCTTCAAGAAGTGTGGAGGCCGACCATCACCTTTCATTGTCCGTCCCCATTGCTGGAAAACAGTAGACGAAGTCTTAGGAATTCATTTAAGATAAATACGTTTAGGAGAGAATAGTTTTCTACTATGACCGACTCGCACACGAGGATACCTTCGCTGGGAGCAGGCGAGCGGCTCCCGGACTTGGCACGTGGTGTTGTCGAACCGTCTTGTTGCTCCTGTAATAAATTGACATCACTTAAGCTTGATTCTTGTTTAGTGAGAGTTTTTCCTGGTCTTTTGTCCAAAAGTACACAGTTCCACATGATATTGTGTACTTTTGGACTACTTTGGTAGGTAGGTACTTTGTTGTAAGCATCGTTTGTCTCGGTCCATGGAATCAATCGTCTGCTCACTTTAGAGTTAAGAGAAATTATAGGAATATTATGTTTTATTGTATGTATGTATTGTATATTTAAGTAATACGCCGCCGTATATACGTATACAACTGCTTCGTATCCATCCCAAGGTTGTCTAGAAGAGATCGCTCTTAACGATAAGGCCGCCCATTGTTCAATTATGTTCTCTTTTCCTGTCTGCAATATGTAATGTATTATCTTATATCGAGTTGTTTGATGTCGGTCGGTTCCATATTTGTTACTTATTTATAAATATTTCGTTCAGTAGGTTAGGTACCTATGTACCTGCATTTACTATCACGGAAGTCACGTGTAAACTGTATAATACCCGTGCCCCTGATTTACCGCGTAATTTCATGAAGCTGTATCGTCAAACTGATACATTAGATCAGTCAGCCCGTCGGATATACCTTCACGGAAATTGCTTTAGGTGGTCGTGCTATCGATGCGCGGTAAAAGCTTTTACAAAGTGGCGTCTGACCTAGGTTTCTATTACCTACGGAGATACCTGCATTTCTGTAATTTTAGATAAACTGGCTTTTAGTCTTAAAAAGTTTCTAAGCTGATAAAAATATTAGTTATACCTACATAATTATTTGGTAGGTTCTGGTACATAAGTAAAATGATTATTCGGCGTACCTTCAAGTGCGTAACTAACAGAGGTGTGCATGTGCAAGGCTGACAGAGAGAGCGTAGTAAAACATCAAAGTGCTTTATTTCCTTTAGACTACAGGAATCTTGGTCAGTGTGTAAATTATAGCTGATTTGCATTATAATTTATAAGACTCTTGATTCGCGACGTCGCCGCTCGTCTGCCTCGCAAATCTCTGGTCATACATAATATATCTGGATGCGCCTCCATCTATTACTGGTCCCTATGTTGTTCTTAGTCACAGCTCCTAACCGCTCAAAAGCTTGGACGTTCTACGCAATTGCTTGGACTCTTTCGTAATTAGATTAATGCCCTAAAACGATGTTGTTACGTGAGTAAGTTTCTAATGGACCGTTTAATTCTATTTGCTTCAATGTACGTGTGATTTCCTAACTCGATTTCGCGGGTCACTTGGATTTTCATGCCTCTGTTTGGCCTACTTTTAATGTTCAAAAGGGTAGCTATGTTTCGTAGTGCCTTATTTCTTATTCATTGTTGGTTTCTTAGTCCTGTTACTAAGCAACTTGGCCAGATTTATTGTTTGGTTTGTATAGATAATATAATAGCACTTAGCGACTAACGTAAATTTTCTATGAACTCGTGCTGTATCAATATTCCTGTCCTCATTATAAATACAAAGATAATTTGATTGTTTTGTGAGACAAACATAATTCTTCGGTAATACGAGTATTTTTTATAGGACCACCTCGGGAACATTTTCAATAACAGTAGTGAAATAACTTTTAGGTCTATAATTGACCGAGAAATCCTTGAATATAGGTAGGTACATAAAAAATAGAACCTGTTCCTTTTAGAACTCTGTAAAAAAGTAGGTTTATATTATTCTCTGAACTAACCTGATTATGGTCCTGAACATTGGCGGTAGCAGTCAGCAAGTCCAGGATAGCTGAGAAGGATCCTCTGGCCGCGCGGCGGAAGCCTTCAGGAAACTCTGCGCTCGTCGCACCGCCAGCCACGCTCATTGGGGATTGAGACCACTGCAATGGTAATAGTACAGTACGAACTCTGTAAGGTATTCGGTTAAACTTAACGTAATAGTAGGTATTGTACAAACTCTGCAAGGCATCTTCAAGTTAAACGAGTCGGTCATCTTTCCATACAAACGTAAACGTGGAAGAGTATAAACGTAAATGTTGACAATCCAAAGCTAAGGATAATATCAATTTATCTGGTCATTATCTACTTTTAATATTCATTTATTCTCAAAAAGACAATTTAAAGTCACTTACATGAGAACAGGATTCTTAGGTTAAGGTTATACATAGGTTGTGGTCATTCAATAGCTGGCTCATTTAATGTGGTCACTTAATAAGAAGTGACTTATCATTTATGATATGTTGAGCTAATTTGAGTTTGAACACATAAAATGAGATATTTATCTATGCTTTTATACACCCGAAATATACTTTAATACATTTGAAAAATAAAAGCTTTTAAACTTTCGTATTTCAACACTGATTTTAGCCTAATTTATTAAAAGATACACTCATCTGTTTTTCTATACATAATTAATTACCTACCCTTGTTAAAAATCTGTTCACGGTTTTAGAAATAAATCGTTGCGCATTACATCCTAGAGTAGCTGAGGTAAAATATATTATATACCTTAGGCCTCGTCTGTCGACGAGTTCGCGCCGATGACTCTTTTAACCTTAAAGGTGGAAGGAACATACTATTGTGCCGTGTCACGTCAAAACTCAAAAGCATATCGGTTTCATACATTATTATAAACTCGTTATTAAAACGCTGTAATAATTCATTTCGAACCATACTACCTATAAATGTATTAAGAAAACCGATATTCTTCTGACTGTTGTGTTGTGCTCTACTTTTAGGTAGGTCCCATCATTTCAACACAAAATATCAAACTTTGTTGCTGAAATACACAACACGAGGTAGGTACCTTACCTACAATACAATACAATACAATACAAATACGCTTTATTGCACATCAAACACAGAAAAAAAACCTACCTAAGTAAGTATTCAACAGATGCTCATTAAACATGTCTGCGTCTACGATAAGCAAACAACGCTTGTTCCATGTTCCTTAGTTTATGAATAATACGATCCTAAGTAAACGTTCCCGTAGCCAGACCGTTTGTTTTAACTCAAGTCGACTGAAACACAAGTATTTGGGTGTTTTCTCGTGGCCTTACTAGATTGCCTAACTGGCTTTTGTGAATACATTTCACGATAGTAGTTTAGACAGAAAACAACCTAAAATAGCTAGCTGTTTGTAAGAGAGTCCATAAACCTCAGTGTTTAATAACGTAAACATTATCCTAACAAACATTCTGTATTTGTTAGGCACAGCTTCAACCTACAACGTAGCACAGAGAGAACTCCATCGTAGGATTATTCAACGCGTCTACGGCCTACGTCGTAGCATTATTCTACGGCGTAGTATTGAGATACATCGTAGCGCGCTGTGTTGAGACTACCGCCTACGGCGTAGCATAGAGCTACATCATAGCGCTGTTGGTTGAGTCTATAATATAGCTAGGGCCTACGACTTAGCATTGTTCTACAGCGTAGACCTACATCATAACGCGGCCTACGGCTTAGCATAGGGCTGCATCGTAGCATTGTCCTACGGCGTAGCATAGAGCTAATAGTGTTGTTCTACGACATTCAACGTATATAGAGCTACATCGTCATCGTATTGCTGTGCCACAGTATACATACTGTGGTTGTGCTTACGACCTTTTGCGTTGCATGGAGCTGCACTAATTGTAGCAACGTGATTAGGTCATCGATGAAGCATAACTGCCTAGATAGGTACCTGGTAACTACACTTACATATCCTCAAGTAGGTAGGTAGATACCTATAAATGAATAGAATAGAATAGAAATGATATGCTGTAATTGGAAACAGCTTCTCTCCACTCCATACTTCAACAATTCAAACTAACTTCCTAATTGACTAAGTTCACAAAATCGGCTTGTTCAAAAGCACTCTGTATCGTGGTATGAAATTTGATTAATTGTGCTCCACAAGTTTAAACAATGTGGCATAACCTGTGAGAGTTGAGAGGAAATCCGATTTTTGAAACCATATTGTACTACGATTAAATTTTACTAGGTTTACCTATATAGCGTATTGAGCTAGATAAGTAGTAGGTAGGTACGTGACTAAAGCTAGAACCATACTGGTGGAGTGGTGACCTGTAGACCGTCAGAAGCATATTGATTACGTTAGTATGGATAGAGACAGTTTTTCACAGCGCGCGTCTCAATACACCACACCGTAATAAAGTTACCTACCTACTTACTTATTATATATGTGTCTAGTTTATGAAACCGATTATGCTTCTGACGCGTCATAAATAACACATCACAATAGTCTGGTTCTAGCTTTACACATAACAATACAAAAACAAGCATCACCTGCAGACAGGTAGGTAGGTACTGCTAGTTAGTATTTACCTATATCGATGCATCGCTACATTACCTTACTCTTCTGAAATAAATCCTTCCCTACAAATGCCTACAAAATAGCTAAGGTTCTACCTTAGCTATTTTCCTACAAAATACCTAACGTTCTACCTTAGCTATTTTGTAGGCATTTTGTAGTTTATACTTGAAACTGTCTATTAAACTCCGTATCTCCAGTTCCGTTGGTCCATAAAGTTTAACTTCCGTAGATTTCCCCTGTGATATGCTGGAGGTAAACGTTTGCAATTTTAATTTGTATGCATGAGTTGGTTTGTTGAGGCTGAACGCTGATTTTAATGAAATGAAGGTGAGACTGCAGTGGATAACTGCTGATTGGATGCCCGGTAGACTATTTCTAGGTAACTACTAGCTGTGCTGTGAGCTGGCCATTGAACGGCCTTGAAAGCATTTTTAGCCTTTTTGGCCTTCACCATACAGTTGCAAATTACGAAGGCCATTAAAATGGCTCGCAAATGTCAATACAGGATGACTGGTTTTGCGTTATTCTACGGCAGATTGGATGGATCTCTACCTAGTAGGTAATTAGGCTACTAACCACCTACTACCAGTATGGTCTAGCTTGTCCTACCAAAAAACCTAAGAGACTTCCTATCTTCAGCTCCTTTTCACTAGGTAACACCAGAGTTGCTTGTAAAAGCTCTCATAGTCGCTCACATAAATAAATACGACGAAACCACGGTGTGATTGTAAAAAGTCGCCTTCTCTTGGGATATTTACAACTTCTATGAGGTAGGTACTTACGGTACCTAAAATTTTACAATTTATTTGCTTGGGATATCAATGGAACTCCCTACTGATAAGCTATATAAGGATGATAAACTTTTTTGAATCGGATAAATGGATAATACGTGTGAGAAGCCGCGACCAGAAGCATAGTCTTTAGATGTCTTAAAAATAAGCCAAAATACTTGCTTCAACCAAGTCTTAAAACATTTTAAAACATTTCACAGTACCAGGAGAACAGAACTCATGTAGAGGTCACGTTTCAATAATTCAGCGAGACCTCGGCATGCGCTGCCTGATTCCGTAATTTTCTCAGTTACGAGTATGTTTGCAAACGCAAAGGATTGCTCTTCGAACAGGGAATTATAGCATGGCCTCTCTCTATCATCTTCTCTCTTGCGCTGAGTAACGGAGAGGGCTTTACGTTTGATTGCCTGAATAAATTTAATTCGTCACCATTTTTCAACTTGCCGCCATTATTGCTTATGTTATGAGTGACAGGTGTGGTGTGATGTAGATAATTAGAGACTCGGGGAGTAGGCCGGAATATTTTAACTGGATGGTTTCTCTGAAAAGGTGACTGTTCACGTTTATATTTAGTAGTAAGTAATTTTATATTGTATACCTCCATTTTGTATGAACAAATAATGGTACCTACGTATTTGTAACTCTTTTTTACCTTTTTTTCTTTGTTACTTGCATTTCTCTAGCCATTATTTACACAAGCTATGGCATCCTAATACGAATAAAATGAGGTAACTTGAGACCTAACACTACTTTGTTTTGTTAAAATTTCATATTTTTTGATTTTCTGTAAGAAGGCCTCTAATTAAATAAATAGAAAGGTACCTAATACAATCAGTAGGTACAATTAGCTAGTACTTTTTCTTGAGACCTAATTAATAAATAAAACGTTCATGAACTACCGACGAAAGACGGCAATTATGGAATTAATCATAATTGCCGTCTTATAGGAATTAATAATAATCTATTATAGGAATTAATCATTAAAAATTTAGTTTTATCTTTAATTCTCCACTCATGCCTATGTTGTAGTTAAGTAGATACATTTTGTCGATACAAGAGCAGTATGCTAGGTATATATTTAGCAGATAAAATTGTGTTAGAATTTGTAAACCTACGCAATTCATCCACACTGTGTCTACGAGATACTATTATAGAGTCGATAGTAATTTCAACACACAACACATCGGGGATATAGCTCAGTGGTAGAGCAATCGACTGCAGATCGATAGGTCCCCGGTTCAAACCCGGGTGTCCCCTAATAATTTCTCTTTTTGTACGCTTTTTTAGTTCCCGTAGTAAATGTTAGTTGCAATAATTTTTAAGCATTTTTTTTATTTCCTTTTTAAAAAAATATATTTCAATAGAGACTTTTACATGATGTTTAAGCAAAACTCGCGAATATAGACCGTTTTAACGTTTTACTTAGCTGTTAAGTAAGTATGTAGTTATGAATAAGGTAAGGTACGACCTACCTGGTCTGTAAGTGCCGGGTCAGCGCCGTGGCCTATGAGCAGCTCTACAATGTCGTTGGCGTCGGCTGCGCACGCGGCGTGGAGCGCTGAAGAACCGACCTGATGATAAATTGGAGGAGGAGATTAAATAAATAAATAATGCTGGACACAATTAACATTAACTAGCCCCATAGTAAGCAGAGCTTGTGTTATGGGTACTAGATAATTAATATAGCTACATAATACAATACATTACATAGATAGATATTATTTATTATACATAGAAAACGACCAGAACACCCGGAAAAAATATCTGCAGATCGTACACACAATAGTTCCGAGGCTGGAATCGAACCCGCAACCTCCTGCGTCGGAGGCGGACCTTCGTCCACCGCGCCACATCGGTCGTCAAAGATTAGGAGCTACATTATCATGACTTAGTCTTGGATAACAGTGGGTAACTCCACTATTACTATTCTGCCGTCCTTAAGCTAAAATGCCGTTAACTACCAAAACCTAATTTCGAGATATGCGCAAAATAGCGGGAAATAATTTAAAATGTATGCTGTTTTGAAACCATCAACAATTTGTTCGACCTGAAGGTATCAAAAAATAGTACTTCAGAAGTACTTTCTAATAGCTTATCTTTCATCTAATAACTATAATTCAAATAATGTAAAAATATGTTTTGTATGGCCAAATGTTAGATAACGGCATTTTAGCTTAAGGACGGCAGTATTACTGTTCTAATATTATTATTATCAGTTTGTATTACCACTTTGAGCAATACCTACTGTTTTACGTAATTTTTTTTCCTAGACATAGATAAAATTGACATAATTTTGCGATCGTTTTATTAGATTGTAAATTGAGTCGTAGCGAAAAGCAAGCGGCGCCAAAACAAAAAAGAAGTTGAAGTTGAATCTTATCCAATTCAATTATTTATTTATTCTTGCCCAACTATTTAATATAAAAAAAAACTTATTTAAAAATGACACTGCGATATTAATTCATTCTATAAATATAAGGTAGGTATAACTAAAAATAAAGTTACCAATTTACAAGAGAAAAATTATTCGCCCTGGCAGGGTTTTTATGCATTGTGTACCTACTTAAGTGAATCAATAAATGTATGTTCCTTCTTTCTTTCATTAGATACTACACCTAAGAACAATTACCCACCTCTATGCATAAAATCAGAATACCTAAATGATATTAATAATGAATATTATTTCACCTACATACATAATTTATAAAATGTTGTAATAGTAAAGTCCATTTATTTATTTCGTCAGCATTTCAATAACTTTTTGCTTCATCGGGCAGGTAACACTTGGGTTCACTTTTACACTTCAATTCAAATTCCAAGCACCGGAACTCAATTATTTATATTCAATGTTCATCTCTATAACCGTGCAGTAAGGTTCAAAACAATTCAAGTTCACTTTTCAAAATTTGCAACTCTATTTTTATTGCAATATGGTTGAAATTCTTCGTTTTCACTTACATTGTTTTGCAAGTGAACATTCGCGCCAAATGCAAGCAGGTGTTCGACAATGCCTCGACAACCTTGGGCACAAGCCATTTGCAACCCTGTGACGCCGTTCTGTGAAGAAACAACATTATTACTGATAATTATAAGTTACCAGCATCTGCCAGAGGCTTCGCACGCGCTTTTCTATATCTATTCTATACTGATATTATAAAGAGGAAAGGTTCCATTTTTTGTTTTTTTGTAATGAATAGGCTCCGAAACTACAGGAAAGATTTGAAAAATTCTTTCACCGTTGGGCAGCTACACTATCCGTGGTGAACATAGGCTATATTATATTTTCAAAAAAGTTAGGGATCCGTTCTAAAACCGTGCGAAGCCGGGAAGGTCCGCTAGTCCAGAATAAATAAATAATGCTGGACGATTCACAGCATTATCTACCTAGCTCAAGTTACGCAGACCTTGTGTTATGGGTAATCTGGTATTACTGATATGTTCCTACTAATATTATAAACGCGAAAGTTTGTGAGGATGTATGTACGAGTAAGTATGTTTGTTGCTCTCTCACGCAAAAACTACTCAATGGATTTGGATGACACTTCACAATAAAACCTATAACTTACACATAGCCTGCAATTCATATTATCCAAAATATCTATCACCATGCGGTTGAAACCGCGGGGTGCATCTAGTTATAGGTACATAATTCAATACATTACATAGATGGATATATTTTTTTTAATTTATTATACATAGAAAACGACCAGAACACCCGAAACTAATATCTGAAGATCATCGTACACGCATTTGTCCCGAGGCGGGAATCGAACCCGCGACCTTCTACGTCGCCGACGGACCTTCGCCCACCGCGCCACAGAGGTCGTCACTGTCAATAAAAGACAGGTATACCATCTACTTCCTTGATAAATTTTATTAAGATCCGTTTAGGCGGATAATGCTAACAGAGAGTTTCTTTCGCCATTATTATGGACTATAACTGAAATTGAAATATTTTGACTAAAGCCTTATTTCAGGACTGTAGAACTGAAATTCAACCTTGTTCCTTTGTATTAAGACCTGTTTTATGTGATGGGTGATAATTTTGCCCCTGGCACTGAGGCCTGAATGTTCCAACACGACTGTTGTCTTTTCCATAATTGTGTTGTATTAGCAATTTTATTTTATTGAACTGTTTGCTTTTTCAGCTGAGGGGATGTGCGCGGATCAAATAAATTAATTCAGCAATTTGCACTGTCATTTATTGCGTGTTGATTTAGTTTATCCTAACGTAGCAAATTGGTAGATACCTTGGTTGGTATAGTATAGGATAGACTATGTAGGTATTTAACTACTTTGGTACCTACCTACCATTGTTAGTGGCTGAAATAGTTAAATCCAAGCCTAAAATAAAATATTTAAGGAACCAAAACAGACAAAAACAGAAATCAAAACAAGAAAATCAATGTACCTACTTGGCGCGATTTTACTGAAGTATCTACGTCCAAAGTGACGTTGTCGTACCCCATTGGCCTATGGGGCTTCTGCACTGACCAGGCTCAGTGTGCAAGGCCCCCACGTGCGGTGGGGTCCGTCCGGAGTTGTCTCGCCCCCCCTTACAGGCCCCCCACTGTATAGTTACATTATCTACAGCGTCCACCGCACAGCCGGCCTCAAGCAGCGTCCTGACCAGCTCAGTGTGTCGGTGCAAGGCCCCCACGTGCAGCGGAGTCCGTCCGGAGTTGTCGCGGGCCTCCTTACAGGCCCCTCGGGTTATCAGGAGGGAGGCTGTAGCGGTATGCCCCCCTTCGCATGCCATGTGTAGGGCTGTTTGACCTTTCTGTAAGAGAAACAAAGTTTTACTTTCCAAAAATTAGGTACCTAGGTAAATATCTAGATAAAGTTTTTATTTGCAACTTCAGACACACACATACAAAATACAACAATTATACAGTACACAAACAATAATTAAACACACTTAACTGAAAAAAAACGAACAATGATAAAATTTAGTACCTAGATTTTTTAGGTAAGGTCTTCAACTTATGCAAGTGAAAGCATTGAAACCACTTTAAATTGTATACGAGTATGTTTCTAATTGTGATAATATACAAATTAAATAAATAATGCTGGACAACTCACAGCATTATCTAGCATGGTAAGCAGAGCTTGTGTTATGGGTACTAGATAACTGATATACATAATACAATATATTACATTGATTGAACTTAAAATAAGTTTTAGGTCAGCACAATCTACTCATTCGAGCGTACAAGTGATTACATATTTCTGGAGTTTACAAAGAGCACGCAGGAACGAATTATATTGCGTAATTAAATTATCTCATCATGTAGTATAAAATCATAGTCAGTATAACATATTCATATTTACGAAGTTACAAAACATAACCTAAATAACATAAAATAACCTTGTATGATGGCAAATAAATGATATGTCTATTTCTTAGTTGCCTAGTAAAATATTAAGATAAAAAATACAAGTTATATAATATATAATTCCGCACAAAGAAACTAATTAACTTATACCTAATTCAGGCGGCCTGACCTAATAGGCACTTCGCATTTAAGATCTGAAACCATTCCTTTGGAAGTAACATAATAGAACCACTAGGAAAAGTGTACGTAGAGTAACACAACACCGCTCTAATGGACGGCAACCTTTAACGACGCACATTAGCGTGGGGTAGCATTTATCGAAATGCCCGTTTTATGGGCACTGGCCTTCGATAATAAATCCTTCTTAATTTGACGCGGTCCTTAGTAACTAGAGAAGACAACTTCGAGCTTGGATCTATGGGACTTTGGCGATGTAGGCTTAGCGAAATTTAATAGGTAGTAGGTACCTACATAAAACTTAAATGAAAACACTTTAAAACCTATCACACGCTTTCAAAAATGTCTCAAATGCGAAAACTGCAATAATGTCCATTCATGTCTATATTGAATCTGCTCTTCGCTATGGGCTAGTAATGTGGGGCAACAGTACTGATAAGAACCGACCATTTATAGCACAAAAGAAATGCATCAGAGCGATCTACCTATGTGGAATCCCGGAACTGGGTTTATTACCTCTACCGTCGCTTTATACATATTTATGAAGTATCAAGTCATCATAATTATTGCATGCAAGAATATAGTGAGACATGAGTGCATTACTTAGAACTTAAGAGCTTTATACCATGTTTGACTTTTTGCTTTTGTTTTTCGATATCTACGCCAATTTTTATTTAAAAGGTTTTCTTTATATTTTTTAATGTTATTTACCTAAGTATTTGTCCTGTAGAAAAATAGAAAAAATATTCAGGAATTTCAAGTGTTTTTAAATTGGCAAATTAATGTAATTTTCCAATTTAAAAACACGTCATGTGACGTTCGATTCTAGGTATATGTAAGGGGTATTATTTATACTATATCCCTATTATATAAACCTACCTATAATGAAAGTCAACATAGTTTTTTCGATAATAGAGTTTCAGCCAGACCCTTTGTCCACTATAGATGGAGTTATAAGAAATAACAATGGCGACCCTTTCAGGACCGTGTACTGTCAGCAATAAAAATGAGTTATATTTCTTATTTTTCAAATTTCTGTGTAGCTTTCCAATAGTTTTACAAAATATTTTTACGGTTGATTGTTGATATTATATAGATTATTTTCTAAAAGTGAAATAAGATAACTTAAATACCTACCATTGATAAAGATTTCAGTACGAGCATCTTGAGCCATTTGAGAAAAAAGGAAAGCATGATATGCATTCATTCAGCTAGGAATCAGTTCTGGCCAGTTTTTCCAACATATGCCTCAATAATTTTTTATCTAGTTTTACCCACTTTGGGTTGTGCAGATATCCGAGGGATTATAATTGTATAAGTGACACCGACCGCCCGTTGGTACCTACTTTCATTTTAATTTATTTCTGTAAAAAATAATTTTTGAATTTACTTGTGGTCCTAACGGTACGTATTTCGCTACGTTCATGGTCCAGTCATTACCACAGCAAACAATGTAGATTGTCCACCCACGCTGCCGCCCAACGAAATATGATCACGTCTGTATTCAGCGTGCGCTTGTATCCATACACCGGCGGCAAGGCGGTATCCCTCTGCCGTCGGACCCATATTGTAAATGTGAAAGTTTAGATGGATCTATGTTTTATACTTTTTCACAGAAGAACGACTGAGCTTCTGACTACGGATTGGGCTGAAATTTTGCATGGATTTATACTATACATCTGGTCAAACATAGACTACTGTTTATCCCATAAATCAGCTCCCGTAGGACCAGTGGCAGATTTACACATTTACGGCCACTACAATTCGATACTATTCTCAGTTATAGGTATATTTAATAGATAATGTTAAATAATCAAATGAAATCGTTAATTTGGTTAGCCTAATTGCGGTGGCTGTCAGAGTTGACCAGCTAGGTCTGGCATGGCGGCCCTGGCGGATCGAAGGGAAGGAGGTTAGATAGTTCCACTTAAGAAAATAATAATTTAGTTCGTTCCCGATTTGAAAGAGGTTTATAGTATTTTAACCCTCTATGTTTGCTGAACAAAGTCAGTTACTGACAATATTAATTTACGAAATATTTTCTCGTTAGTCGAGTTAAACAGTTGTATGTTTTATTCGGAAACAATGTTTTTTGTTTCGTGATGATGAATGATGATAGTCTGGGCACCGTCGCCTACCACGTCGACTTACACAGCCCACACCTGTCGCATAAGATCCAGAGGCCCATCAAACTATTACTTTCCACTCTAAATAGATTGTTTTGATCAGAAGTTCGCACTATGGTGCTATTTGCAATCTGAAAACTAGCGATGGACCCCCTTCGTTACTCTAGAACCGATGCTAATACAGTTTAGCAGTAAAACAAAGGGAAAGTGTATTGTCTAATGCAAAATTGGCGTCATTTAAAATTAACTAAAACATATACCATACGTTTGCGACGACATGGGCTCCTAAGAAGTCTATGAGACATACGTCGTCGTACCGTCACCATGAGAGCGGGGTGTGCAACACACACCCGCTAAAGCCGCCCCTGGGTCTTGACATTCGTTCCCACCGCGCCGTAACCCATATATGACTATGCAAGAAAATACTTAGTAAATACAAAAAATATTTAGGTGGTGATTGGTGAAACATTATACACGTTAATTGAATTGGACCTAATAACATTTAGAACGTAATCTTGTTTTTTTTCTGTAACATAGCAAATATGTTTCTGTAAGATGCCAAATTTGCCGCCCCCTAAAATATGCCGCCCTAGGCTCCAGCCTACTCAGCCTGCTGGTAAATCTGCCACTGCGTAGGATGGAAATAACCTTTAACACTTTGACTGCTGAAATCACACGGTATGTGTTTTCTACAAGTGACTAATATGCGTAAATCCACACTAGCGCAGCGGCTGAGAAAATACAGATCTTTGTGACTCAGCACAGCCGTAATATTTTCCGAATGAAACGCATATGCGGCGCAACATAACCGCTGTGTAGAGGGGCAGCACGAATTTTTAGGTTAAAAAAAAGATCGCAGTGGTCGAAAAAAAATCGCAGTCAAAGTGTTAAATGTTTCCATACAAACAGCGCATGCGATTCTAAATCAGAGTATAAGTATAAACGAGAATATCTAAAATATTTAGACTACGCAGAATTGGAAATAAAGCTATCCATCAGCATAAATTCAAATAACGGTGCTATATTCTGCTGTTTACAATGTTTAGTGACCTCGTAACCATAAACCAAATTACCTCGAAAATAGCAACGTAATTCTGCGATACGCTATAATGTTTAGCTCTTGGCTGCGACTGCGCGTTGTGAAAAAAATTGCAAGGCAAGAGACACCGTACAATTTTTTAAGATATTATACCGTATTTTTTTTCGTAATTTTAATTTAAACATGAATTTTACTCATAAAAAATATATATATTTAATGGAATTATATTTTTATTAATTTTAATGTCAGTTTTGTATGTACCTAATGTATGTTCGTATATTATTATAATTAATTAGTGTAATTCGTGATTTCGCCGTTCTAATTAACAATTAAATAAATATCTAAAATGTCTTAATATCCCTATGAAATGATAGGATCGGTTAAAATACCTCAGACGCCTCTAAATTTAACTTTGCAGGCCAATTATGATACCTTTGATCGTTCTCACTGTTCCCAATCTCTCAATAATTACCAAGCCAGTCATTTTCGTAAAGTCACGGCAAAGCCTCTTCAGGCTGAAACCCCCTTGATGATAATAATGAGTCGATAACTGGGGGCTCCCGACTTAACGAGTAAATTAAATGAGAGTCGGGAAGGCTGCACTCTCGCTTGACACTAATTGACTTAAATGGGTCCTCGACTTAATGCTTCTGCACTTCTCGGGCTATCTACGTAGTTACCTAAGTTTTTAATTATGGTACCTACTGCTGAGATGGCAGGGCTTAATAATCGTAGATCGGTAACATTATGGACCAATTTTATTTAAATAAGTAGGCTAGGTAGCCCTTACCTAGGCTACCTATTTAAACAAAATTGGTCCTTAAGTCGGATATTACCGCGCTCTATGCGAGAATAGCTATAGCTTAGCTTGGAATAGAGTTAGATAACAAATTGTTAGGAAATGGTGATTAAGCTATACCTACGCGTGGCAAAACCGTTAAAACCATATAAATAATTATAAGATACAGATCAAAGAATTTATCAAAATACCCAAAAAAATGTAATGCGGTATTATTAGTAAAACAAGTCGTGTTGCGTCTTAGTGTGAACAGACCCTTACTGAATCAAGCTAACCCGTTCAATTAGAATCAATGGGAGGTATCATCTGTTAATTAACTGTCAATTAGATTTTTATATTATAACAGGATTACGCTTACATGATACGGCATAATATAACCGAATGGTAATAATAATAACGCATTGCATTTGATTAATATAATAAAATGATATATAATATATAGAATAATTTATTATTTCATAACCATGATCTCGGGCCATAAAGTGACCGGTTCTTTGGAAGAGTTGCGTGGGACCGAAGCCAACAGCACAGAGACCCTTTGAGAGAGTTAAAGTGTGAGTGTTTGAGTTAGTTAGTTATTATTTTATTATTATTACTTAAATAATTTCATAAAAATATTTATGATATCTATCTACTACGTACGTTTTTAAGGTCGCTGTACAAAAACCTACGAGCACATTGAATTGGTTAAATGGCTAGAGGCACAACATTTGAGTGAAGTATGTAGTTGAATCACAAAGAGAAGCTTCTGAAATCCTATCGATTATAATCTGATAGGATTTCAGAAGCAGAACCCTTGTCCCTTGAATGTTGAGATTTACGGAGCCCTACAAATTGCATTTGGATAGACCTCGGGTTTAGGCAAAAGTTTACTCCTTATTTATTAATGCTGTTTACTCTTCAGGGAGTTTAATCTATTTTTCTTCAGGACTACTCAACCAGCGTAAATGTATATTGTAAACGTATAATAAATAAATAAATAAATAATGCTGGACAATTCACACAGCATTATCTAGCCCCATGGTAAGCAGAGCTTGTGTTATGGGTACTAGATAACTGATATACATAATACAATACATTACATAGATAGATATTTTTATTATACTATTATACTAATTTATCGTCATCATCAGCAGCATATCAACGGTCAACTGCTGGACATAGGCCTCCCCTATTGAGCGCCATAGCGCACTGTCTTCAGCTTGACGCATCCAGCATCTGCCTGCAGTCTTTCACAGGTCGTCATCTCACCTGGCCGGAGGGCGTCCTACACTACGTTTACCGAGTCGTGGTCACCACCCAACAAACATTTCTGTCATATAAGTTCAAGTTACGCGGCTCAAAATGCTATAAACATCGTATTGAAGTAATTTTTGCGTGTAATATGACGTTAGGCCTCTTTAAGTTTATACAACTTGTTGTCGTATATAGACATCGTATAAACTTCTATATGACTGTTTTAATGACAATTATACAACTTTCAGTAGTATAACCAATGCTGAAATCTTAGTAACGTCTATACGACTTTTCACCGGCATTACTCGTGTTAGAGTTGAGAGAACTACTTTTACGTGACGTTCGTGTAGAAGTGATCAATCGTACTCTTATACGACTATAATGTCAATCGTATTAGAGTCGCTAGAACTACTTTTAGGTGACAATTGTATAAGAGTGGTAATTTTCTCTCTTATACTATTTTAAGTAAATATAAACACTTTTATCCTACTCTTTAACGACTAGATGTACTACCATATTTTTGTAATATACAAGTGAACTGTAAAAAAACTGGAGTTGGTTCCGTACAAGGTTTAATTTTGAACTCAGGAGATTTGAGTTCGGTGCAAAGTTATGATGTTGCTCAAAGCACAGAAATGAGATCCAGTGGTTCTATAACAGTAGAGTAAGAAGAAGATGAAGTAGATTAAATTTTTGATAAATTATGTCTTGGTTATAGTTCCGATTATAAAGTGAAAGCGAAGCCAGTAAAAATGATATACTTTGGGATGATTTAAAATTTAAAATCACTCATTCATACTTTGAAATAAAAGAAAAAATGACTATGGGTGGTTTTATTTATTATTAACCAATCAACATTTTATCACATGTAATCATAATCATTCACAGTATTTATTTAATTAATAAGGTAGGTAGATTCTCTCGGTACCATGGGTTAAAACTAATTAAAGTTTAACAATCATAAAAGTTTACTATATACATAGAAACCCCTTTTTCAACAACTGAACCCAAATTTCCTTGGCTTTCCAATATGGCTGACCCAAAAGAAGCGCACATAGTGAAAAGTCGTTAAGAAATTGTATTACGGTCGTGTCATAATCTCTTAAGTCGTATAAAGGCAACTGTTTACACATTCGTCAAATTAGAGTAAAATTACTGCTTAAATCTAAATAATTTATAAGGCGCGTTCATTATTTCGAGGTTACTAGCGCATATTACTCGATAAAATTAATTTCCCAATTGAACTATTTATTTGAACATGAATTTCGACGATGTACGTAATACGTAATGATAAAATAAAATGGCTTCCTTGCAAGATTAATTCTATCACAGTAAAAATAAATTGTGTCATTTAGTTTCATTCACTATCTCCACTTCACAATAAAATCCCGTAAAAAAAGTCGTAATTAACACTACATAATCGATAAAATGCCGTAAAGCAATGGTAATAAACATCTTAACTCGATTAAAAGTGCATCACACGACATCTATACGGCCACTACAAGAGCATATTGCGATTAATACGACTGATACACGACTCTATTATGACACTAACTCGTACAAAATGGGCCCTTTTTGGGTCGTGTTAACGTGATAGCGACGTATTTACTACCAAAGTATAAAACCAAAAGTTAGAATCGGCACGTTGTGGCGACTTATGAAATGTTTGTTGGGCACTCAAGAACATGTTTAGTACCAGCGGTTATGGCGGTTTGACAATACAGACTTTTCAAAATACCTTGTCTCGTCTCAAGTTGGCAACAACTTTTATTCGGATAAAGTGAATAAGTCATTATTGCTAAATAAAATAAGTCAAGTCTTAATAAGTAAGTAACTGTAACATTATGTTACGCAGTGCAAAAATAAACTGAATCAGGTCAAACAAGCGCTAACAAGCTCCGAAAGGGATACATTTTCCTTGAGGTCCTATTACGTATGCCAATTAATCAGAAATAACTTAATACCCTCAAACTTATGAGAAGGGATGTAGAGGATCGGCCGGAAACATGGCAGACGAGAGTTTCAATCAAGTTTTTAGCTTTATTTCAATTATTGCGTACATATTGTTAGAGGGATCTTACTAAGTCTACTGGGGCACATATTTACTTCAATAAGTCTATCTAGTTTCAAGCCCGAAGGCTCGAAGGACTATGATATATATAGGAATCGCGGCTAGCTCTTCCCAGAATGCTGATATATTTGTATAAAGCTACGACTAATAATGATGGTAATGAGAGCGGTTTGAATGTTTGGTGATGCACTCCGTAGGCGCACGGTCCGCGCTCGCGGCACGAGTAACCTACTTAGGTCGAACTGCTGATGATGCTAATACTCGTATATACCTACGTGACCGATGACCATATAATTGTACAGATAGGTTGTGAAATCTTCGCCTGTTCAGAACGCGTTCTAGACGGTGGATGATTATGTTATAAATGAAACTAGTTGCGCCCCCAGCTTCGCCCGCGTGGAAATCTATATGTGAAATGGTTTATAAACCTTCCTCTTGAATCACTTTATCTATTAAAAAACCGCTTCAAAATCCGTTGCGTAGTTTTAAAGATCTAAGCATAGGGACAGACAGACAGCGGGAAGCGACTTTTATACTATGTATGAAATGATAATTAAATTACAGTTGCTGGGCTGCTGTATGGTCTCAAAACTCTTGTGTAAGTTCTTACGCTTTTGCCCCGTACAGGTTCAGGTTCTTGCGAGGTTCGCGAGATCATCTGCTCATCTCGTCTATATCTACCTACCTATTATTTTGTAGTGTATTATTTGTTTTGCCTATACATTTCTTAACCTTAACTAAAATTATACACAAAAATAAATAAATAATAGCAGGCAAAGGGAGTATATTCAGCATTGTGCCGCATGCCACAACATGCGGCGCTGGTTTCAAATATACAGGGCGTCCCACAGCCATGCCACATGAAGGTAAAGTACCTTAAATATTGTAGATAAATAATTTTACTGAAAGAAGACTAATTATATTGTGTACTTTTTGGGTGACGCGTGAAACGAGTGAAACTCAGGTTATCGTCACTGCACACTTCCCAGTATAAATATACGAGTAATATAAAATTACTTATTTTTCACTCCTATCGTTAGTCCCCAAAGACAATGCCCCGCATGGTTTTTTTTTATTTAATTGCTTGTCTTTTTCCCATTAAGTACAAGATATCCAATTTACAAACCGAGTCTAATCCATTAGCAACAAGATCCTATCGTCCCTACCTACACCTCGTACCTACCTAATAGTGAACTTCAATCTTGAATCCGAGATTAATAAGGGAATCGGATTCGCGTGAGCAACAGAGCACGAGGGAAGAATTTTAATCTCCAAGGTAGAGATGCCAAATGCCTGGCAAGTTTTGCTTATTATCCGGACAACATATACTCCGGCTTTATTGTTGATTTTCCTGTGTTGTCCAAAGATAATACAATAACTACGTAAGAGAGAACAAAAGTTATCGACATAGCTCTAAGAATTCGCAATCTGAAGTGGCAGTGGGCCGGCCATATCTCGCAAAGAACCGACGGCCGCTGTTGGGGCAAACGTGTTCTTGAGTGGACACCACGACTCGGTAAATGTAGTGTAGGATGCTCTCCTACCAGGTGGGATGACCACCTGCGAAAGACTGCAGGTAGATGCTGGATGCGTCAAGCTAAAGACAGGGCGTTGTGGCGCTCATTGGGGGAGGCCTATATCCAGCTGTGGACTAACAGCTGATAGATAGGCTGATGATGATGATGTCAATCATAATATTTTTTTAAAAATGTGTCTTCATTACCATACCCTATCCTGCTTTCATCGGGTACCTTCCTTCCTACTAATCTATGTCCGGGATAACAATCTCCGGCTTCCGGGATACAGAACATCTCTCCCGAGAGTTAATCTCCGAAGTGGCGAAGGAAACCGAGAGTAAAGCGGGATGTAAACATTGCATTGTTGAGATCCGGATTAATTTTGTATCGTACGTGCGTCATAGCCAAGCCGAACCGTTCTTCCTATGTCTCTGGCTTTTTGAAATATTTTTTATAAGTAAAACTGTGGTAATCCACAGAATTACTGATAAAAAAAAAATTATAACTAGGTGGAAATCTGAAGGATTTTGTTACATTACATCATTACATAAGAAGAAATTTTGAATTTAGGCCCATTTTCTATTGAGTAATAATATAATTTTATTGTAGGTGCTGAATACTTTGAGGACGGCGTTTGGCAGCGAGAAAATCAGTGAGCAACCTATACTATGGCATTAGCCTGATCTGCCGCCGGTGACTGGTACGTACTCTATAGCTGTGAGGGTGCCCAGGGATTTGGTACTATCACTACCAGAAGATATATAACCTAACTTATTGACAGCATCGATATAGGCGCCCCGTTCTAGCAGCACCTCGGCCACGGCAGTGTGGCCGGCCCTGACTGCCATGGCCTGAGTCGCATCGCCGGCCGCGTCGTAAACTTGCGCGCGCGCTCAATGATATGGCATACTCGCTTATAGTTATACTCTACCTTATTGACAGCATCGATGTAGGCGCCCCGTTCTAGCAGCACCTCGGTTACGGCAGTGTGGCCGGCCCTGACTGCCATGGCCTGAGTCGCGTCGCCGGCCGCGTCGTAAACTTGCGCGCGCGCTCAATGATATGGCATACTCGCTTATAGTTATACTCTACCTTATTGACAGCATCGATGTAGGCACCCCGTTCTAGCAGCACCTCGGCCACAGCAGTGTGGCCGGCCCTGGCTGCCATGGCCAGAGGCGCGTCGCCGGCCGCGTCGCAGCCTTGCACGCGCGCGCCCAGGGATATGGCATACTCGGCCACGGAGGTGGCGCCTTTGGTACACGCACATTGCAAGATGTCGTTTTGTTTCTGTTACAAAAATAAACGCTTGTAGACAACAGAACTGAATCCACTATCCAAAAATACCAATTTAACGTATTTTTGGTAAGTGGAACGCTTCCAAATTTTTACAATAGAACAGACCACACTGCACATGCACAGTCCGAAAATACCAAGGTAACGTATTTCTGGGCAGTGGCTTGTGGTTGCCTCTCGTGTCTTGTAATGAATAACTAACTAAATAGAGTAGGTAACAATATTCAAGAAACGGGTTTTGTTTTACAGTACAAGCGGAATGTTGATCGAGCCTGTTCTGTATACATTTCAGATAGCACTTAAAACATACAAATTAAGGACCACACTCCACCAAAGCTGAGCTCAGATGAGCGGAGAAGAGTTGTTTTTTAAACAACCAATAGAACGTTGTTATTCATACATCTCGTCTGTCGTCTCCGCTCCGATTCAGAGGAGATCACCGAGCGGAGATGTATCATTTTGGCATGCGAAGAAACACAGAAAGATCGAAGCTGTGAGCTGTGCCTCGTAAGCTACGGCAACATCACGCAGCGGACAAGAGAAGAGATGAGCGGATATGTTAGCTGTTCCTCGCTACCTCGTTAGTATCTTATAGTTATAATGTGATCGCTTGTTGGATATTTGTTGAGCACGCAGCTCAGCCGCTCTAACCAGCACACGTCTCCGCTTTAGCCAGCACACATCTCCGCTCCAGTCTAGCCAGTACGCATTTCTTCACATTTTCGTAGGGTCTCCACCGAAAATGTTTATCCTAGCTGAAAAACGTCTCTTCCCGTCTCCGCTTTGGTGGAATCTGGGCCTAAGAAAGAAACGATTGTAGGTGGATGGATGCGGTTGATGATCCATCACTTCAACCCACGGGTCTCCGGTAATTCATTATTATTTGTTCCCTCAACCTGTTACCGCTTGATAATTGAAATTCTATTTCTGCGTACCCCAAATAACATAATTCGGTAAAACGATCACTTCGCCGAAAAATCGGGGACACAAGGTCAAAAATAATTGAGTGACGAGGCGGAGGACCTTTTCAATTCGACCTGCCAACCTCCGTAGTCATTAAAACTTTTTGGTTTTGCATGCAAAGTTAGATTGAGATTAACGTGCGCGTTCGTTCCGAGAAAGCCTCAAACCATACCAACCCACAATGTTTCCCTTAGTTGCATGTATATTATGTATTGTACATACTTCTTAAATACTTGCTCGTACCAAGTCAGGAACAATATTTGACGAATTATGCACATTACATTTTTGGCGACTAGTTATCCAAGGGAAACCAGAAAAGGGAAAAAACAAAAGGTGGTATGTTGCAGAGAGTTTCCATAATGCTCTGCCTCTATCACATCATAGAGGCAGTAAGCCCTACTAACATGTTCTAATATCCCCAAAAATCATCAACACACACTGCATGCATTTTTGCAAGCTTTTTCTTTATTCAGGCATTTTATTTTTAGATCCAATTATAAATTCTGTGGCCAAAAGGTTCTCTACCCACACAGAAATACAGTTTGAATGAAATTGGCATATCAATAACTTTTGTATAAAAACGACCCCACGAGAGTTGACCTTTACATCAATCACACTGTGTTTTTCCAATAATATTTATTCAATAACTTTTACAGACTTACGTTACTAGTAGTATATTATATAAAATAACTCTATTTAAAACTAATATTGAACACTAAGGCTCGTATTATGAAAGCTTTCTCAGTCATATGTATATCATATGCTTAAGTTTCTTTTATTTCATTGAAAAGGGTTACTCAAGCAAAGATCGATGACTGAGCAAAGTTTCATAAGACGGGCCTTAGACTACTTACAATTATATTGTAGTGTATACTGTAAAAGGCTGTGATAAAATTAAATATAAATAAATAAATAATGCTGGACAATTCACACAGCATTATCTAGCCCCATGGTAAGCAGAGCTTGTGTTATTTATGGGTACTAGATAACTGATATACATAATACAATACATTACATAGAAATATATTTTTTATTATATATAGACAACGACCAGAACACCCGAAACAAATATCTGCAGATCGTACACACAATTGTTCCGAGGCGGGAATCGAACCCACAACCTCCTGCGTCGCAAGCGGACCTTCGCCCACCGCGCCACATCGGTCGTCTATCTATAAATTATTATACTTATGTATTACGATTATACTTATGTATCATTTTATTTCAAATGCACCCTTATTCAACGTCAATTAGTTGAAAGCGGGGGAGCGATTTACTGACTTTTACGTAGATACTCGTTATTCAAACAACAAAAAATGCGAACGCGCCGAGTGTTGCAACAGAATCGAATGAGTTCGAATTCTGGCGAATCCCGACTCGGAGAAATCGATAAATCTAAATTATTCGATTTTTATTTTCATTTTACAGGTCTTGGAAAACATACAACTTGCATGACGTGTTTAACAAAAAATATAGTACCTAAAGGCTTTAAAGCTTAACATACCTTATTGGTAGCAGCGAGGCAGGCTCCCGCTCGGACCAGCACCTTCACAGCCTCCAGGTGTCCGTGCCATGCGGACATCAGCAGCGGCCGCATTCCGAACTGTGGGATATACATCGTGTTAGGTCATCCTCCAAAAGACAAATGTTTTTATTTATTTGTAGCACATTCTGTAGCACTTTTCCTGTCTTGTGAATCTGTTTTTATTTGGTGTGCATGGTATGGTATGGGTACTTCTATATCCGTACTGAGACTCGGATTGGTCCTTTGTGCGTGGTTATTTGGTGTGCAATAAAGAATATTTGTATTGTATTGTAGCACTGATACACGCCAACAAATTTTGTAACGCTTCAGCGGGTTTCTTGTTTTGATCTCTCTAAACATACACCTGTTTATCTGGATAATTCACACAGTATCACCTAGCCCCAAGCTAAGCAGAGCTTGTGTTATGGGTACTTGATGACTATATGTAGTATACATAACACAACTATATACTACAAAACACATACATAATACAATACATTACATAGATAGATATTTACTATACATAAAAAACGACCATATTAGTGAAATTGGAACTACTCGTAGATCTTAGTATTCGTAGCACTGCTACAGTTCTAAAGTAAACTGGTATTTAGGGTCAATAGAACTGCTACGAATGAAAAGGACTGCAAATTATTGTAGTTGGAACTTGATTTTTAGATGCATAAATTTGAGACTGTTACTTTTTACTCTTATTTATGTAGGTAGGTCTTTACCTGCATGACATAGTATAATAGCTTTGATATCGCCCTGACAATAAGAACAAGGCCTATTGTGAGTGATCGCCATTCACCTATTGTGTTATGTTCACCCCTGCTGCGGCGTTCATAGGTTATTCTCCCAATGAACTCTGCAGTCTCAGGCACTAAATATTACCTTATCAGTGGCTTCGATATCGCATTTGGCGTCGATCAGAAGGTTGATGATCTCTACGTTGCCTCTGCTCGCAGCCCAGTGAATCGGCGCCCGCCCGTACTGCAACAGATTGGTGGATCGGATGGAACATCAAGTTGAATCTAATCCATTGGTGGATCGTTCGGTTGGTAACAATCGGCACAATAAGTTTAGGTTAAGAAATTTATGGGCAATAAATGACTTTATTATCACTTGCTGCGCCTCGTGGCTTCTGGAAATTTGAAAAATATGAATCGGGATAAAATGTATCCTATGTCCGTCTCCTGGTTCTAAACTACCTCCCCACCAACTTTCAGCCAAATAGGTTCAGCCGTTCTTGAATTATAAATAGTGAAACTAACACGACTGTCTTTTATACATAATACGTATATAGGTACTTCTAGATTATTACGATAAAAGTTATCGAGAACCATTGACGTATTAGGAGACAAAGACTTAGAACGATAATGGACACGAACGAGGTGTAACTAAAATTCGATAAATACATTTTGTCTCATTTTCTTTTTGTAGTCGTGCGCTCGTACGTGTGAAAGCATTTAAGTTATAATTAAGTTTTAGTGTATAGATTCGTTTTTGCCTTAGAAATCAAGATAAATATTAATAGACATTATATACCCTTTGCTGTGGCAGCAGCGAGTTTGGTAACATAAAAATCATAATAAATTCTTTATTCCTGACTTCATATGTGCATAGGTTTCATAAAATAGTAGGTACACAATAATTAAGTACTAGTTGTTATAATGTTCAGTATTTATATAATATTATTACATGATACCTATTTAGTTAAACATTATTTATTTATCATTAATTTTAGGTACCAGAGGTTAGTTTTGTTAATGAAATCTCACATTCTAAGTGAATCATGGATTTGTATGAAGAATAAGTTCATTAAACCTAGAACCGATTAGATCGTTGTCATACAAAGTATAGTTCCTCTCGGTCCGCTAAGTCTGAGAGCCAAGCATTTTTCCTGTTCGATGGAACAGGAAAAATAAATAAACTGCCGAAGCTAATAATAAATCCCGGCTTCATGGTTCATTAGTCAAAGTGCATATCAAAAATGCTCCAAGTCTCTGAAAGTTCTTTGATAATAATGGTATTTTGAGAGAAAATGTTTTCTAGGAATATATTATCACAGTATTTATGTAACATAGTATAATGTAACAGAGTCCCAAATGGATCAGTTGAGCCAAGTAATACCATAGTAATTCTAGAGGTTGCTTGCTTTGCTCTAGATTGAACAATGTACAGTTAGCTTAATTGTTTTATCTGTGAATGTTGGTTTTAATTTGTTGCCATTCTTTAATTGTAATTCGAATTAGGTATATCATTTCTAAACTTAGATATTATTATCATCATCATCGTCAGCCTGTGTTAGTCCACTCCTGAACATAGACCTCCCGTAATAGACGCCATAGCGCCCTGTCTTTACCTTGACACATTGACACATCCAGCATTTTCCTGTAGTATTTCGCATCTGGCCGGAGGGCGTCCTACACTACGTTCGGCCCACTGTCACTTAAGCTTGCTATTTCTTAGGATTAAATTCTTAGGAAATTAGGTACAAAGTAACTAAATACTCGATATAATCTATTTTGATTAATACCGCGAAAATCCATAGATTTGGATGCAAATATTTGACAAACATAAACGTGATTTCGCATTAATTATAGTACAATAATAAAGCTATGAACCCATATCGTTGGTACGAGTACTTCCTAAAATAATTTCCATAATTCGAAAACCAATTAATTTCTAAAACGGCAACTCGGGAAGGCTTTTCTACTATACATTATGTAACAAGGGTCTCCCGCAAGATGTTTGATTACCCCCTGTTTCCTCCCATCTGCCCCCTCCTTTCTCGAGTGAAGTTCTCTACAACCGTAAATACTTAAAGCCGAGCAAACCAGACCTGCGTAGTAAGCGACCTCTGTGACGTAGTGGATGATATTCTGGATAATGTTGCAGCTTGATAAAGATGAAAGATAAAGATTTTTGTTGATTTTGGAGGGCCTCCCGCACTGCGTCGGGCTCGTTCTTGATGACAGCTTCGTGCAGAAGGAGGTCGTTCTGCTGGACTTTCGTTCTTATTTCATACGTCATAGGTCTGAACAGGCTTTTAAACTCAAATAATATTCTAGACTCACATTATTCCTACAGTTGACGTCGGTAGGCCTTTGGAGGGCCTCCCGCACTGCGTCGGGCTCGTTCTTGATGACAGCTTCGTGCAGAAGGAGGTCGTTCTGCTGGACTCGCGCTCTTACATCAGACATCTACGAACAGACGAATTTGTTTAAAAATGTATGAATTCATTCCAAAAAAAAATATTATATGGATTGATGATTCAATCTATGTTAGTCCACTGCTGGACATAGGCCTCCTCCAATGAGTGTCACAGCGCCCTGTCTTCAGCTTGACGCATCCAGCATCTACCTGCAGTCTTTCGCAAGTCATCATCCCATCTGGTCGGAGGTCGTCCTACACTACGTTTACCGAGTCGTGGTCTCCACTCAAGAACACGTTTGCCCCAACGGCGTGTTTTTGATTATTGAGATGCAAATAAAATATTCCATTCTATTCTAAATAAATAAAAAAATTACACCGAAATACACAATTACGGAACTTCTTATTAAAAAAAATAGCAACGAACGGTTAAATTTGAATTTTGGGCCGGAAAAAAATTATATGCATACGTTTATCTTTTAAAATACATGTATTTTAAAAGATAAACGTATGCATATAATTTTTTTCCTGGTGATTTGTTAGGCGTATGTTAGGTTACCTACGTCTAGAAATTTTAAGCATGCCTTTAGATCAGATTTCGTCCACCAACCCGCCAAACAGATGGAATTGAGAGTATATCACTTTCAATTCTATCTATTCGATAACGAATATTGATTGATCTCCTTTTGCACGAAACTGTGCAAAAGGAGATCAATCAATATTCGTCGTCGTTAGGTCGTTCTGCCGGACTTTCGCTGTTATTTCATACGTGTTCAATGTGAGTCTAGAATATTATTTGAGTTTAAAAGCCTGTTCAGATTATAGGTCTGAACAGGCTTTCAAAGTCAAATAATATTCTAGACTCACATTATTCCTACATTTGACGTCGGTAGGCCGTTTGCACAGATTTCGTCCACCAACCCGCCAAACAGATGGAATAGAAAGTATTTTCAATTCTATCTATTCCAGCTAATAAATGAAAAGAACTCGAACAAGTAACGTAATTTGACTTTGCGATGTTGGAACAAGCTGGAGACAAAGACTTCATTCAAGACAGTACTTTTGAAGTATTGTTCCTTGTTCTAATTAGAATTTAGATTATTTGAATAAAGGATCCTTTTGTTGGAAAGGTTTTTGGTTTTGAATTTAGTTCGAAGGTAGGTTTAGATACATACATATATGTATATTATATTTACAACTGCTATGCTACAATACGTCATGTACATATTATGCTAACAAATGAATAATTGAAATCTATAAATCCGACTTGGTTCTCACTATTTCAATTTTTTTATATACTTCATTATTATACACTCATTTATTTAAAATTCTCTTATAAAATACATTTTTTACTATAGAAAATATATACAATAAAATATTATAAAACTATTCTACAGTAAAAAATATATCAAAACAGTAGATCACCGACCGCGAAGCTAGGCTCAAGCGGCCGGTGACTATGGCTGCAGAGAAAGGAACTTCCTGACGATACGTGCCGTTCATTATTCTTATTATTTATCAATGTAGAATCTAGGTGCGTACTACATTTAATAATTCTTAAGGCGTAGAAGCGGCTACAGACATCGCAACATGAAGACACTATGGTTGGCAGGTATACACATCTCGCTTGCCGTTAACAAAATAATAGAAATACACTGCAATTTATATCGAGTATCGCTGATATTGTTTTCAATAAAACAACTCAGGTACAGAGCATATTTTCAAATTACCTGCCTGACGGTGCACAGCGGCAGCAGAAGCAATTTCCGAGCCGCTATTACTTTTAGCTCTACCGGAACCTGCTACGGTACCTTACTTGTTTTTATTGTAGTCGCGTACCTTACTACTGGCGGCGTTAAAAAAATAAATAAATAATACTGGACAATTCACACAGCATTATCTAGCCCCATGGTAAGCAGAGCTTGTGTTATGGGTACTAGATAACATAATACAATACATTACATAAATAGATATTTTTTATAGAAAACGACCAGAACACCCGGAACAAATATCTGCAGATCGTACACACAATTGTTCCGAGGCGGGAATCGAACCCGCAACCTCCTGCGTCGTAAGCGGACCTTCGCCCACCGCGCCACATCGGTCGTCAAAACCAAATAAGTAACTAGTCTTCTGTAGGCCTAGCACGGGGATTGTTATCTAGGGTAGAATTGATAAAAATTACGTCATATTAAAGTCTAGGAAACAAAGCACTTTGATGTTTATTATTCATTTATTTATTTATAAAACACAATCCACAGCCCTTCATTAACTCTGTCTATTTCGAATGGTTTGGATGCGATGCGAATCATACCAGTCAAAGTGGCTTTTAGGGTTATTTTTGACTGTAACTTGCCCTTGTTAAGATCACGCTATGCCATATCAACTGCTTGAAACTGCAGCATAGCCGTACGAGTTTAGAACTTCGAGATATATTAAAGTATCGGGAAACTTACCTTTTAGTTCGTTTCTTCCAAGTCATTAGGTTTATCTAAAGACCTGAAGTTTACTTTACCATCACTATCATTTTAGCCTGGTCGCAACAGACCAGAGTTAATGAAGGGCTGTGGATTGTGTTTTATAAATAAATAAATGAATAATAAACATTAAAGTGCTTTGTTTCATTTAGACCTTATAGGATATGACGTCATTTTTATCAATTCTACCCTAGATAACAATCCCCGTGCTAGGCCTTCAGAGGACTAGTTACTTATTTACGCCACCAATAGTAAAGTCATCATCATCATCAGCCTATATTAGTCCACTGCTGGGTATACGACTCCTTTCGCTTTTGCCAGCCTTTTCTGTCCCGTGTTGAAGTTTTCATACGTTTAGGAAACCTACCTATGTATATTTCTTTACCTATGTCCATACGTATGTAGTCAAGATTTCTAAGAAGTTGCTAAAGTACAAAATACTATGAACAAGTTTTTGGCTTTTATACATTTTTCGCTGAAGAATTATGAGTTCTGTTTTTTGTTATTTTGTGTTTTAAAACATGATGCAGATATTATATTTTCTGTATGTAATGTGCAGCTTTTTTATTTATTTTTTACTTTAAAAAGACCACTCATTATTATAATACTTTTGGGCATAAATGGGAACATTGGATTGTACAAATACACACAAATAAACAAGCTCTTTGCGAGAAGAGCTCTCTCCGTGAGAAAACAACCTTAAACGCATAAAGTGCCTCCGTTCCGTCGTCGCGGTCGTCGGTAAAAAACAAAAGGTTAATAACTTAATATTATAAACGCGAAAGTTTTTAAGTATGGATGGATGGATGTTTGTTATTCTTTCACGTAAGAACTACTTAATGGATTTTAATGAAACTTTACAATAATATAGCTTATACATCAGAATAACACATAGGCTACAATTTATAAAGATATATTGTATATTATCCAAAATATCTATCACCACGCGGGTGAAACCGCGGGGCGCACTTATATATCCCAAGCAGCAACCAAGCGTAATGAACACCTAAAAAGCAGCCAATATAGCACTTAACGCTGTTTTACAGCTGTATAAGAACGTTGAAAAGACATTGTAGTGTTATAATGTCGGTTTAGGAGTAAGTATTCAGCTCTAACTGTATTAAGTCTGTATTAAGAAGTCAAAGTACGCTTAAAGTTCTAAATCAGTGTATGATAACTGTCATGTACAGCTTTAAGTTTCCTGTAACGCTTTAATCTCATTTTAGTATTAAATCTGTACAATAGCTGCATTTTGCATACCGTCACTTACTTAATACAGCTTAGAGCTCTATTATGGTGGTCCTCAAATCTTATTTCTGTATTATGAAGTAGGCAAACTCTCTTCTACAGCTTCTTTTTATGGTGTAATTGTACACCCTTTTACAGACGATAGCTGTCTAATTTCTGTCTTTGAGAGTAATAACCAGCAATAAAAATAAATGACGCCTATAGTACAGCCTTAATCTGTATAAGTGACAGAGTCGCCATTTTGAATTATTGTGCATTTGTATGCTGTATTTTGTGATTGTTTTATAAATATGTGGAAAAAGCGAAAAAGATTTGGTGCTATTAGAAGAAAGATTGAACAGGAATATTTAAATATTTACAAATTATCAACAAAATGAAATTACTGCCGAGGAACATGGAGATATTGCAACAGATCAGATCACCTACAGTCAAGCGTCAATACCGTCGACATCTAATGAAAGTGGTTCCGTAAAAAATATTGTGAATGATCATAGTTATATCAGGTGTAACTTGTTAGTTTTACCTTCTGCAACTGATGACGACATTTTATCATGCAGCAGTTCAAGTGACGGCGAAAGTGAATATGAAAAAAAAATATTATTTCGCCAACAAATACAGAATTGGGCCAGAGAAAGAAACATAGCTCAAAGAAACAAGAAACATAGCTCAAAGAAACAAGAAACATAGCTTTAAAATAAAATATCTAATTGTTTTAGTTTTATTGTACCTAGTATGTTTGTGCACAAGTATGATACCGCGAGCGAAAATCTAAAAACGGCACGCGGCGTGCGCTCTTGACCGCTACTAAACGAAACAAAATATTATACACACACATAAGAGTACTCTGTCTACCTCAGCCACTTGCAACTCAGCAATACATATCCATACCTTACGAGTAAGGCAGAGTGAAATGTAAAATATTTTATTTTATGAAAAAAAGAGATACCGATAATACTTTAAGGACTTCGCTATTGTTTACTTTAAAGAGTCAAATAAAACGATATGATTTCAATGTGTGTGTGTGCACTGAAAGATAGCATCGCAGATTCGTAAACAAAGATTTTAGGGTTTTGTAGAAGACGCTGTTTAATGTTTCATAGTGGATTCGTGTTATTATATCATAATAGTGCATTGTGAGAATAGATGAATTGCATATGTTTTGGACTGCATCACTTTATTTATTTCTTTACAAATTCTAGGACGCAAATCTACAATAATTGCTTTGAAATTTCTAAAAAATAACTTTAATACTTACTTTATTTTCGAAAACGTGATGTGATCTCTCAGTGTATTTTGGTTTTTCACTTAATATTACGTATCCCTAAAAAGAGTTACAGGTTATGTTCGAAACACTGCTATGCAACATTAATAGTAAATTTATTCGTTTATACAGCCCATCAACCGCTAAAAGCTGAATACTAGTATCCATTACCTACATAGTACAGCTATTAATGCTATAAGACCATCAAAATAGAATTTAGGCTGCTTAGCAAATTGTCGCCATTTTATCAATTACAAATCGAAGATTACGAACATGATTACATAAAAATTAGACTAATGTTTTTATGTTTATCAATATTTTCAGTTTGTCCAATAACCTACTATGCACCAATGAGGCTCTACGTCCATTAATTCAAAAAAAATTAAATTCTAACCTATAAAAACCATATTTACTTTCTTTATTTAATATCTCTTCCCTGGTTATTTTGCTGGCGCGTTAATTTTTTATCACAAAACATATATATGTCCACAATAAATTTATTTTTGCACGATAATGCACTGTATCCTGCGCCTATCGAATCTCCAAATCTTTAAACACAAAGCGTTTATAATAAAATGTCACTTGATCAATATACCTGTTATAATTGAACGCCATCATTAAAATATATCTTCTGTTTCGTTTTAATTCTTTTGTAACTCTGTTCAACAGACTTTTTACAACGTAAAGCTTAACAAGTGAGTTACAATGTAGTAATTGGAGTGTATTGGTTTCCTCTTACACCATAGTACAGCCGCAAAACAGCTATTATGCAGCCTATTTTATGCTTATACAGCTACTGTACAGCTAATATAACGCAAAACGCTGTATAATTTGTGCCCATTTCAGGGGTATAAGGGCTGTATAAGCGCTTATACAGCCTTTATGCGGCCAAGAAATACAGCATTAAGAGTATAAAAGAACTTTAATAGAGCTGTTATACAGCTTGCGGTGCTGCTTGGGATCTTACCTTAGCTACTTCCTGTCAGTCTGTCATACATGAATTTTGAAATAAGTAATCCCTTACCTACCTGTCCCCATTTTATCCTCGGTCATAATTCTGAAAACATATTATTTTTATTACCTCCTTGTATCTGTTAGGAACTCATTCCATCATAACTCTTGAATAAAAGAAGGCATGATCCATAAAATGGAATATATTTTCCAGGTAATAATTTAAAGATTCTTTGCGAAAGCTACCGTTGTTATTTTTCACATGAAGCAAAGAATATACATATAATAACTAGCCTGCACCTCGCGGCTTCGACCGCGTGGAAATCTATAATAATAATAATTTATTTCAGCCCATAGAAAAGTAACATATCTTAATTAACTTATTCTACGGTCCATAGTAATATATACCTTAAAACTTATACTTAGCATACATAAAATATAAAAGGACTAAATTAATAATAACATGCTTTTTTTTTGATTACGCCTACAGCGCGTCTAGATGTACTCAGGGTGTCAGCTGGCGTCGGTGCACGGCGCGGGCGGTGCAGCGGTGTCCCGTTGCAGACGGCCAGTGAACCTTCGGAACTTGACACCCTTCGGCAATCTATGTATGTGCCAATAGTTTATAAACCTTCTTGAATGAATCACTCTTTCTGTTGCTGAAAACTATATAGTAGTTTAAAAGACCTAAGTGAACAGACAGCAGAAGCGACTTCATTTTATACTATGTAAAGATAGTACAAAGATATAAAACTTTTGCATATGTAGAGACGTTGATAAAACTATTTTATGTAAAAACCAGTCTTCCGTTCTCGAATACAAAATGCATTCTCCAGTAGCTCCAGTGGGCTCAGCAAAATGAATTTTGACGGCCTTGGAAAATCTAGACTTTATCACAAGGGAATAGAGTCTCGAATAAATCTACAGGGTGTATGCCTGGGGCAGTACTTTCAAAGAGGCGCTTTGCTTTGAATGATAGGCTTTTGGCTTTGTACCTTCAAATAAAACAAAACATGTATAGCAGATATTGCTATTTTTACAAATTCATAATGTTTCATTTTTTATTCTATTTTCCTTCTCATAAATCTGCTAATTAGTAGGAACTAATGTGTGTCGGCTAGAGCTTGTTAAACGTAGGTACCTACTATAGATAGATAGATAAAACGTTTATTTGGTACTAATAATGCCATTACTATCAACAATAAATTACCAAATAATTTTAAAGATTTGCAACACAGATTTGACACGCAAAACTAAAAACTTGCTTCTAGAAAACTGTATTTAGGACGTAAAATAATATATTAATTAAAAAACTGATTGACATACTTTTCCCACCAACTTATTTTAGTTTAATTGTTTTATATGTTATTGTAATTTTCAATTGTATAATTTGATTTTATTATATATTGTTTAATTCTAATGTTAAGATTACAAAATCTAAGTATCAAAAACACAATTTATAAAGTAATTTGTATCAGGATATATTTAAAATAAAGAATAGAATAGAAAAAATTAAAAATAAGAAAATGTATAATACTTACATACATTTATGCAAATTGAGATAATGATTGAACAATACTTTTAAATTCTAATAAATAGTTAAATATGTTTGTAGATAAGTAAAGCTTGAATCGCTAAATATAATATTTTATATCTTACTTATTGTGTTAATTAGCTATCAAAATCGATTCAAACACCTAAACATAAAACAGAAACCTACTATATAGTTATTCTGTGTTCGAGGATCAACAGTAAAGCTATTCTGAAATGTAAAGAGGCTAACTAGAGCACTTAAAATAAACTTGAAGTCAAACAACTGCCGTAGAAACTTGGCTGGCACATTCAAATGGGTTAAGCTTAGGGTTCCGTGTCCAAATGGTGCAAACGGCACCTTATTACCTACTCAACCTCCACCGTCCGTCCGCCTGGCTATCAGCGGGCTGTATAGTGTCTACCAATCGGACTGAAATGTAACTTACAGACCATTACATACATAAATAAATAAACTTTGTTGCTTAAAGCTGAAACATTCATTTAACGCTAAACTTAACGTTAACTTACTATGATCTAAATGTATACTTAAAACATTGTTGAAATGGTTATCTTGCTTAATTATAAGTACAGTGCTTTATCGTTTTTAGACTAAATATATAAATTTGTTCAAAATCGCAATACAATCTTAGATTTTAATAAGTATTAGGTAGTGTACAATTTGCAAAAAGAGATGCATAGCTTGCTAGTGACTTCTACCCCCCGTACTAGTTTAAAAACTGTGTTACGGCAATAATGTGTTATACATCCAAACAAACAATCTCCTCCACTTCGTTTTTCGTTTAGTCTGTTAAAAAGTGAGTGAAATGACATTTTCCGGCAGGTCAGATTATGGTCAAGCGAACCTTCGCTTGTCCGGTCAAATTAGTTTAGTGTATACCACATCAATGCTGTTGGATAATTTTATAACTGTAATTTTAAAGTGCAAAACCCTTCGTGAGCGAGTCCCACTCGCACTTGGCCGGTTTATTTTTAACTGACTTCGAAAAAAGGAGGAGGTTCTCTTTTAGGTTCAATTAAAAATACGTTCGGATGTATGTATGTATGGTTTTTTATGTATGTTCGTCGATTTCTCCGTCAATTGTAGACCGATTTTGAAAATAATTTTGCTATAGTGTAGATGTAGACAATAATTCAAAGGTGGTTCCATGGGATTAGTATTCACTCCGCATAACTTAATCAGTGTATAATTAAGGGACCGGAAGTCAGTTTTTAGTTTTATCAAATAAATCAAATAATATAATGGTTGTTTTGGTGGTCTTTGTTGTGCAAAATCATCATATTTTTACACTGAATCCCTTCGAGCGAAACATCATTATTCATTCAGCGATTCCGAATACGAAACCTATCAATCTCTCCTCAAAATAAAAGATGAGCCAAAATAAATAAATCCCTTTGCCATAGCTTTGATCCTTTGTGCCGTAATAATATTGTACGGAGCCGTACACATTTTGTAATAAAACGTGAATCCGCGAAATGAAGCAATTACGGCCGAATACACGTCGTTACGCATGAAAGTACCTATGTACAAACGGATACTAATTCAGTACCAAGAAGCACAAGAACATGTGAGCGCCCTATAATTTTATTTGGGATTCGTCATATAAAAAAAACGGGAGCAGGTTTTTAATAGTAGTAAAAGTGTGTTTCATTAAAAGAACGACACCACGACAGTGTGTAAACCTGCTGAAACGTCGGGAAAAATAGGTAAATAAGCGCGATAAATACCCGTTGTATTAATACTTATAATTAAAAATATTAATTGAAAGAAATCTAAGTAATATTTGTCTGTAAGCGTAAAATCGAATCATGGATAATTTGAAAAAAACACGGCGAAAGTGCGGTTCGCTACTTCTAGTTCGTATTAAAAATAATTTATTTATTCATTAAATGTACACCAACAGCAGATATACATATTGTGCTTAGATAATAAATGTTGTGTTGTTGTAATAAACGTAGTGTAGGACGCCCTCCGGTCAGGTAGGATGACGACCTGCGAAGGACTGCGGGCAGATGCTGGATGCGGCAAGCTGAAGACTATTGGGGCGCTGTGGCGCTTATTGGGGGAAGACTATGTCCAGCAGTGGACTATCACAAGCTGATGATGAATAATGGTTGAGGCATGTCCTAATACTTGTAAAAGGTGGACACAATAATTAGAAATAACTAGCCATTTATACAGCCACTAGGTTGAGCTGGCGACTACGCACGTGTTTAACCAGGATAACAGTACCCTTAGGAGATCTATGGCCCGTACCGTTCATAAAGATCGTTCACGCGTTCAGACGTGTGAAGGTAACTTACGGTAACTGAGTTACTTTCGCATTTACCAAGTTAATATGGAGTATGGACATAAGTCGGACTTACGTTAATTGAAGCGGAGATTGGGAGATTACGTATCGTGAGTCTGTTGACTCACGATACGTAATCTCCCGACCTTCAGTTATAGAATTTTAATTTCATCCATAGTTTTCTATTTAAAGTGCAATAAAGACGAACGATGTGGCGCGGTGGGCGAATGTCCGCCTGCGACGCAGGAGGTTGGGGGTTCGATTCCCGCCTCGGAACAAATGTGTGTATGATCTGCAGATATTTGTTTTGGGTGTTCTGGTCGTTTTCTATGTATAATAAAAAATATCTATCTATGTAATGTTTTGTATTATGTATATCAGTTATCTAGTACCCATAACACAAGCTCCGCTTACCATGGGGCTAGATAAGGCTGTGTGTATTGTAAAAAAAAAAGAATGTTCTATCTATCTATCTTCTAAAGGCGTGTTCACATGCGTAACCTTTCTGGGCAATAACTACCCCCGTAGCGCAAAGGTCGAAGTGTGAATGGCAAATCTACTTTTGGCTAAAGGCTTTAAACATAAGCTTTTTTCGTTCATGATTCTGTCCTATATTTATTTAAATTATTATTATTATACATATTGATTTTAATTTGCCAAAGTCATTTTTATTTCCTTATTCGTTTCTGCCCGCGGCTTCGCATGCGTTGTCTCTATGGAAATGTTTAAAGGTATTGCATGGGAACCGTTATGATATATAAAAGTCAAAAAGATTCAAAAGTCAAAAATCATTTAAGCATCAGGCTTTTGGCTAATAGGCTTTAGGCTTACAAAATAATCACTTAGACAAGTCAAAGGAAATTATCTCCGACTGCGGGACATTTAGAAAAGCTAAATAAGTATTATAATCCCTTTCCCATTCACTTGAATTATTTCATTTCTAAAATATCCTCATGCCGCTATGAAAAAGATCTACTCTGTTGAAGTCTTTTTGGCCCAATTTTTTTGTAACCAATTAACTATAGAATACTATGCATAGCTCATCGAAATTTGGTATGACCAGCCTCATACCTAAATCTCCCCTGTTGTACACCCACCCTTCCAAAACGCCAGTCAGTATGACATGCCTTTGTGACCGTAGGGGCAAGCTCTTTGTTCTATCAATCATGAGTCTATGTTGCCCATTACACCAGCTGTTGGATTGTGCCGAGGATTGTCCCATTACTGTGACCTATTTGCAACATGTTGAGCAAACGTATCATTTTGTTCAACTTGGGGAAATTACGAGGCTCATTGGCAACAAGTGTTGGGTTGGAAATAAATTTAATAAATTGTTTGAGTTGTTGTTGATCCGAAGTTATGCTTGGTCCCCGAATATTATGTGGATTTTGGATAATTTAAGATTGATTTTTAGACCAGTTCAAAGTCGCTCAGCGAGCTATGGAAAGAGCTATGCTCGGAGTTTCTCTGAAGGATAGGATTCGCAACGAATACATCCGACAGAGAACCAAAGTTATCGACATAACTCTAAGAAGTAGCAAGCTGAAGTGGCAGTGGGCCGGCCATATCTCGCGAAGAACCGACGGCTGCTGGGGAAAACGTGTTCTCGAGTGAAGACCACGACTCGGTAAACGTAGTGTAGGACGCCCTCAGACCAGGTGGGACGACGACCTGCGAAAGACTGCAGGTAGATGCTGGATGCGGCAAGCTGAATACAGGGCGCTATGGCGCTCATTGGGGGAGGCCTATATCCAATACTGCTATAGGCTGGTGATGATGATGATGATGATGATGTTGAAGATAGATGTGGCAAAATAATGCTTTTAAAGGTGTCTAAACCTCCTCAACAGTCTATATTGGTCCACAGCTGGACGCAGGCTTCCCCTGATAAACGCTTTATTGGCTCTTATCTCATGGGAGGGTAAAGCCCGTAATCCTCACATTGGGCATGAGGGTTAGGGATCGCAGGGGTGTTTAGATGTCAATGGTATAAATTTATAAATAAATAAATAATGCTGGAAAATTCACATAACATCATCTAGCTAAGTATATAGCTTGAACACAAGCTATGTATGCTTAGCTTGAACACAAGCTATGTACGCTTAGCTTGAACACAAGCTATGTATGCTTAGCTTGAACACAAGCTATGTATGCTTAGCTTGAACACAATCTATGTATGCTTAGCTTGAATACAAGCTATGTATGCTTAGCTTGGGGCGAGATGCTTTGTATTACCCATAACAATGGGTATCTATATACGTTTAATACGTAGCATTCAGGGGCCGAATTCTGCTAACCAATCGCTTTTCTATGACAGTGGTATCGTCGCAGCATCGTCCATAGATGACACTAGCTAGGTAGTATGAGAGATCAATACAATGGTTTCAACCTTGACACTTGACACGCGTCCCTCCATCGGTATGCTCTTCATTCAAGGTTAATTGACAAAATTTCATTAATATCATTGATATGGTGAAGCGATTTATTTAATGGAATTAGTCCCAGGGCTTATGCGACGAGCGAGACAGATTAATACTCTAATATTAAATTTTATTTCATCATTATAGATAAAAATATTTATTTTTTAGTATACATCGAAAATACCCTCTGCTGCGATCAACCATCCGTCCACCAAGAGTGGTGATGCAAGCACCTGCATAACCCAGACGAGCTACGAGACATCACCCCGAAGAAAATCCTACAGTTCCTAGCAGCTGCAAGGGTTAGTGGCGAATTGTGAACGCCGCGGCTCCGGGGCTGAACACAAACAAAGAGGCGATCTCAATCATGGCATTATGCCATACTGCATTTTTCTCGTCGACGAATATACTTGTATATGGCCATTTTTTGACGACCGATGTGGCGCGGTGGGCGAAGGTCCGCCTTTGCGGGTTCGATTCCCGCCTCGGAACAATTGTGTGTACGATCTGCAGATATTTGTTCCGGGTGTTCTGGTCGTTTTCTATGTATAATAAAAAATATCTATCTATGTAATATATAGTATTATGTATATCAGTTATCTAGTACCCATAACACAAGCTCTGCTTACCATGGGGCTAGATAATGTTGTGTGAATTGTCCAGCATTATTTATTTATTTATAAATTTTTATTTTTCTTGCATTTAATTGGTAGTTTGTGTATCTTAGCCTAAAGTACTGCGTACATTCATCCAATACCGCTAATGCTGTTTTAATGTACTTTTTTATGCCTAGCACAAGAACAAGTACATTCAAGTATGGGTTGTTATCATTAACGTAATTTAGATACATTTTATCGTAAAAAAATGTCGTCATCTGATGCCCTCAATAAAAAATATAATAATAGATCTTTATTTCAGATATAAATTATCCATAAACTGACTTAAAAAAATACTTATCAAATATTTGTATATAGGCTAAATTAGCTAAGTATTATAGCTTTATCTAGGTTTAGGTGGCGATATCCACCCATCGTCTGAATATTGCTGTTTGACTAAGTCTCTCTGCCAGACTCTTGATAATCGAATTATCACACGAGTCAACTCTGGACATGAAAGACGCAATCCTCTTCCGCTGTATAGCGTTAAAAGAGTCTACGCGGGCCTGCGTTAACATCTCAGAAGCGCTACAGAAGCGCTTCAAACCCATCAGTTGCCTAAAGATGTTGTTATAGGCAACGCGTATCCTATCATGCGTCTTTTTGGTGTACTCAGTCCAGAGCTGACACGTGTAGAATGTCTGGCAGAAAGACCTAAACAGAGTCACTTTCACGTCAGGCGAGGACCTATAAAACTTACGCGCAATCATATTCCCTACCATACATAAAGACCTACGTTGTCGTTCTACATCATCATCATCTTTTAGATTGGATGTTACGATATGGCCAAGGTACCTGAATTTGTCAACAACTTTTATTGGTTGTCGGTTCAGATATACTTCCGGCACGTTTACTGGTCCCTTTCCGGACCTGAATATCACCATTTCAGTCTTCTTTACGTTGTATATTAGGTCGTGTTCTTTAGCGTACTTCTCACAGACTTCAACTAATTTTCTCAATCCTTTAATCGAAGGACTAAGCAGCACCATATCATCAGCATAGCTCAGGTTGTTGACGTATCTGTCATCCAGCCTGAGCCCCACCGGGGTGCTGCTCAGTTCCACGATTAAATCATTCACATAGGTGTTGAACAGGTCCGGAGAGGTCAGCCCCCCCTGTCTTATCCCACATGGAAGCTGGTATCCTTCAGATAGCTCAGAGCCCCACCTGACGCTGTTGGTCTGCTTGCGATACCAAAATGCAAGGAGATCAACAACCTCAGGCGGAACTTCCACGCTACTGTCACGCAGCTTCTTCCACAAAAGGCCATGGTTAAGCGTGTCGAAGGCGCGGCTGAGGTCCAGAAAACACGCGTACACAGTGGTTAGTCGCTGCTTGTAATAACCGACAACCTGTTTCAATGAAAAAATTGCCATATCTGTAGATACTTCTGAACGGAAACCGAATTGTCCGTCGTCAATATGACTATGGCTGAGATACGACTGCATAACTCGTTCAAGCACCTTGGCAATAATCGTAGCCAGAGAAATTGGCCTGTAATTGGCCAAGCTCGATATATCCCCAGTTTTGTCCTTGATGATAGGGACAACCAGCGTTCGGATTAAATCCTCGGGTAGGTAGCAATGCCTCACACAGAGATTAAAAAGCCGCGCTAGCACCACACAGATGTGCTGGCCCGCATTCAATAGATGCTCTATGCTCAGGCCGTCATGACCCGGAGACTTACCACGTTTCATCTTTCTTAAAACAACTTCTATCTGCTTCGGTGTAATAGTGACTACGTGATGAGCCTCCGGGCCCTGTCTGACCTGAGATTCTATGGTGGTCTTCAGTTTAGGAGTTTTCACAACATTTAAATGATTCTGAAATAGGTCGACTATGGCTTTTTTATCTTTTTCTCCTTCAACGCTAACAGGCAAATTATTTTTCCGGCTTAATTTTTTCGTTTCTTTCCAAAAATCTGTAAAGTTCTTAGCACTATGATGTCGGGCCAGCACCTCCATTTTAACTTTGTCTTCATTATTTTGTACGTACTTAAGCGCGGCCTTAAACTCTCTGCGCGAAACATTCATGTTATCATAGGTGTATCCCGAGCATGGCCTACCACATTGTACCCACGTCAAAAACTGTTTCCTAGCCTTAACATGCAGTTGCCTGACGTGAAAGTTCCAGCCCGTCACTTTCTGTCTTTTTCTTTTTACTTTTACGTCAAAGCTCTCTTCAGCATACAATTGCAAGACATTCACAATATCACAGTAAAACCCATCTATGTACCTGTAATGATCACTATTTTTACATAATAATAATAATTTAGAATTTAAGCAATCTATATCTATATATTTATCATTAAGTTTACTTAATTTACTATTACAAATTTCATGGTATTTATCTATCTGTTCCCGTTCTCTATTTCCCCATTTATATTTAAAATTATTTGTATATATATCACAGTATGTTTCTTTCGGTCTTATCCGATTAATATTAAGATTAATTACTAGAGGAAAGTGATCCGACCAGTATGAGTCGTACATCAGTAGATCAGTAACGAGACCTGCCGCAGCGGCCGTCGTGACGCAGTGGTCAAGCCAGCGAAACGTACCGTGCGCGTCGCTCACGAATGTGTACGTACTAGGATCGAGTCTCTCTAAGTCCAAACAACACAATGATTGCTCACTACAGTAATCCACCAGCTCTTTTCCAAAAAGAGAACCCGGGTGCGCGTTGAAATCGCCTAGGATCACAACACATTCAGTTTCGGAGCTTTCTATTACGGCACTTATCAACCCAAGACACTGAGTATACTCTGGCAGATTATCTTCACAATCAGTGGGCATGTATACACTTAACACTAGGAGGCTACGATCACCCATTACTAATCGCACCGCCACGATTCGGTCACTATCACACTGCACCACGTCGGCTCTAGTGCATAAGCTCGACCGCCACATGAGAGCCGTCCCACCGTAGGGCCGCCCCCGCAGCGGGCCGGCAGAGGTATCCACAGAAGACTTCATACTGCAACCAAACTCCCTGTCGATTTCGTTCATGAAACCCAGGTCGTGTGGCAACAGCCATGTTTCTTGGAGGGCGATCACGTCTGCATCTTTACATAGCTCCTGCACATGCTTGACAGATCTCTTAACCGACTTACAGTTAAAAGAAATAAAAGTCATATTATCCTTGGTTCGTACAACCATACTAGTTAATGTGCGCATCGTTCACCTTCCTTTCGGAATAACGCGGTTGGCGATATTTGCGAAAAACCAAATTTTCAGGCCAAAAATCTCTCTGTAAAAATGTATTTAAATTTTGCGCTAAAACAGTAATTTTAAAGGAGTTAAAATTAGTTTCTTTTATCTGGCTAAGCATTTCGACTTCAAAACACTCTTCCTTCATATCTTTTATGTAGTCTCGAATATCACTTTCTTTTATTTCTTTTTTTGTGCGCGATAGATAAACATAGGCATAAGATTCAACCGCTTGTAACTTCGTAGAGTTCTGTAATATTCCCCTCTCATTTCTATACCTGTAAACCGGTTTTCTCTTGGTTACCAAAGTAAAACCATCCGCGTCTTTATTTCGTGATTCCGCAGTGCCCGCAATATCTCTATACGACGGTGTATAAGGCCTATCGTATAGAGCAGCGCGGGGCAGTTCCTGCGATAACATTTTGCCTACGGCGACATTCCTCGTAGGCTGCGGCAGTGGTGCGGCCGGCACAAGCGCGGCCGGCGCAAGCGCAGCCGGCCGCCGTCGCCGCCGTTCCGGTGTCAACTGTAGTCTCGCAGCGGGCGTCGGCGTCGGTGCAAGCGGGCGTGCGCTCGAGCTCGAGCGCGCCCCCCCGCCCTCTCCGCTCCCACTTCCGTCTTTTGTGATGATCGCGCCGGTAGTTTCATGCAAATCGCTCTCAGCTACGAAAATACCCGCACTTGTGCTAGGTGAATGATTTACAGCAATGTTTCTGTTGTTCTTATCCTCAGGATAAGACCCAAGAAGCAGATTTTTCTTCAAAGTGCAGTCAACATCAGTTCGGTATTCTCGTAACTCGGAAATCATCCTCTTTAGGTCGTCAATTTCTAACTTTAGTGAAGTCATGTCTAAAGATTCTTGGCTGATTCCCGTAGCTTTCAATCCAGCTACGTCATGTTTTAATAAGGTCATTTCTTTCAAAAACGTCGTCACGTCGATGTGATCAAACGAAACAGCAGGCAATTTATTTAGGTTTTTAGCCACAAACACAGGTAAACAATCAGGCTCAAACTCCTTGATTAGCTTAATAATTTCTTGAATTGACTTTGATTCCGAACCTTCTTTTCTTCGCATAAACTTCTTTGTAGGTGCCAGTAACTTGTATGCGATCGATCTTGAAATCTCAATCTCCTCACTCGTGTAGGCACTAAGACATATCTGCAATATGCTCGTTTCCGGTAGGGTGTCAACTTTGTTGTTCACGAAAGCCAACATCTCGTTAACAATAACATTACACTTATTACACTTCAAATCACTTATAGTACTTTCGCCACTATTACGGGCCGCGTCAGATTTGGGAGATCGGTCCATCATCGGCATGACGACGACGTATACGTGCGCGTGCGGTACGCGCGTCAGCGAGACTGAATAATAAGAAAAATACATATAAATGTTACTAGATCAAACAATCTTCATAATAACTATCACAAACTGTCCAACTATATTTTTGAAATTTCTGGTAATAGGTGCGGCGCTAGTGTGCCTCGTGGTACCGCCTTAATCCACATTTTTGTGCTACGTAGTAGCAGTGCGGCTCTGATCTGCGATCACCTTTAAGTGGCTACATATTTATGTTCTCTCTCCCTCTGTCTTGTTTACGGTGCCTTTTACGTGCTCGTTTTTTGCACTCTTTATTTTAAACATTAAATGGACCTTATTAAAGCTTTTACGCATTTTTCCTCTTTTATAGCTGAATGTTGTTCATTTTAAAATATATTTTGCTTATAACACATGAAAAGCAGAGCCATTTGGTCAAGTTTAAGTTTCTTTCTTGTGACTTAAAAGTCGACTAGAGCTGCACGATACGGGTAGATCCCGGTCATCATCATCAGAAACCCTATGTTAGTCCACTGCTGGACATAGGCCTCCCCAAATGAGCACCATAGCGCCCCGTCTTTAGCTAGACGCATTCAGCATCTTCCTGCAGTCTTTCGCAGGTCGTCATCCCACCTGGTCGTAGGGCGTCCCACACTACGTTTACCGAGTCGTGGTTTCCACAAAAAAAAAATACGTTTACCCAGCGTTTGTCGAATCCCTGAACATCCCATGTTGAATCTCTTCACGGAAACGTTAAAATATATATATTAATTTTAGTTTTTATCAAAACAAATGGCTTTAAGCCTAAGTAAGGTTTGTGAAAGCACTGCGTTCTTGCAACACCATCTAATAAAATTAATCTTTGGTTTTTTTCGACTCCTACGTCATTTGACCTCTTGGTGCAGGGTTGAAAGTTGAGGATTCGAGTCCCGTCGAAGTCAATTTTTTTTATGGGACAAAGCGCAAAACTTTGTTCTAAAATGTTGTTCGTATGAAAAGGTTATTTTTTTTATTGCTGATCATGAATTAAAGTAGACCAGGTACTCTTGTTGCCCAGCTCTAAAGTAGTAGGTACCTACTACAACAACGCTTTGGGCGAAGCCGCAAGACAACGCCAGTAATAATAGTCCCGGTCAGGTTAAACAATTATTTCAGGTGCTTGGTTACAACAGATGTTGATTTATGATTTCCATTTGAGATTTTCTCGGTAACTGCCTGTAGGTATTCGATTTTATTCGGTGAGTCTGTTTCAAATTTCGTATATTAAAAAACATAAAAAAAGATTTTTTACGCTTAAAAAAACATTTTGGCGAAAACATCGTTTCATTACTCGAAGAACTGGAACAAAGCTTTGGTTTTAAAAAAAGGACCTTTGCGTTCCATTTTCAAAACAAACCCCTCGGTTCTCTTTTTAAATCAAAGCTTTCTCTTGAAGGCTTCATCTCTTGAGTAGGCACCTCATTCATTTCAGCTGATTAAGCAACTTTGTTACTACGGAAAATTGGCCTTGAATGATTAAGTGACCCGTTTTCGAGTGAGTTTGCCAGTCGATCGCCCAGAAGAACTTATACCTTTATGTACCTACACACAAAATAACTTATTACCTTTACTTATTTGAACCTACCATCTACTCAGAAACATGAGAATAAAAGTGCCAAACAACCATTTGAAACAAGATTGTTCTGCATTCTAGGCGATGATTTTTTGTCCTTATCATCGAATTATAATCGAATAATTTTATTTTTATTCTTCATCTGAAGCTGTAACTATTAGAAACCGCTTAATATGCTCTCCAGTTTTTCATCCAAATGTAAACATGGGTACATACAACCCGCAAATTGAACTATCAACAACCTAAAAAGCAAATTAAAAACTCACCGTGATTCCTTTGAACAATCAGCACTCAAGAGAATCAGTCCATTTCACACAGAAAGTTTCCTAGTATTCAATGTAAAACGGAACGTAATTAAAATCTCGTAGTACTCTGGCGTAGAGCCGTAGCGGGTGTGCTACGCCGTAGCTGGCTCAGAACTGACGACCTGTAGCACAGAATAACGAATAACTCTGTGGTTGGCACCCTGTGGCTGAAATTCGCGCAGGTAGATAAGCAACCTCTCGTTTGAGTGCATGGAGTTTTATTTGGGAGCTTCAAAAAGGTTGTGCTGTTCGTTTTTTAAACGTGACCTATTCAAATATTTGGAACGTTTTGGAGATAGTGCGTAGAAACTTCTCGTTTTTAATGGCTTCAAAAAGGTGGTGTACTGTTCGATTTTTAAACGTGTCCTATTCAAATATTTGGAACGCTTTGGAGATAGTGCGTTGAAACTTCTCGTTTGAATTGATTGCATGGAGGTATATTTAATATCTTCAAAAAGGTTGGGCTATTCGATTTTTACTTGTGACCTATTCAAATATTTGGAACTGTTAGTACATTTATAAATTAGGTGCTGCTAGGGGATTGAAGAGAGATTTACTCGTGAACTTTACTTCGATACCAATTTGTACACAGTATTTGAATCTCTTTAATCTAAATTAAATGCAAGGTTAGTTTAATTCAGGTACAAGTACATATATAAGGGGTCTCTATTTTTTATTAACACTTTGATTGCTGAAATCACACGGTATGTGTTTTCTACAAGTGACTAATATGCGTAAATCTACACTAGCGCAGCGGCTGAGAAAATACAGATCTTTGTGACTCAGCGCGCAGTCAAAGTGTTAAAGACTTGAAGTTGGGAGGTTTCTATTCTGCACTGTACAGTACACATACCAAATTGCAGTGGAAGTCATAGGCAGCCTTCGTCAATGGTACTGAAGTGTTTTTATCTAAGTAGTCTGTGAAAGGAATAAGTGAGAATAATCCGTTTCCTAAACTCGTATATAAAATCCAAGCTGTACTCTATAACACCCTAAGACCAGATATTTATAAGGACTGTAGGATTCATAATCTAGCTGTAAAGGGAAAGTTCATTGCTCCCATCAGGGTGTCACGGATATCACGGATTTATCATCCGTGATATCCGTGACACCCACTAGCTTCGCCCACGGGACGTAAGGGATATAATTTCAAATTATTCCCACCAGTTGACATCGATGTACGTGTATGTATATTATGATACGTATCATATAACCTAATATATTACATTTTCGTGTCACAGTGTTGGTAACAAAACTCCGTCGAACTCGATTCCGACCGATTATGCATTCTATGTGTATATTCAGTAGGTCTGAGAATAGAACGTAAACAATTTTTCATACCCCTCATATTTTTCTAATAACCACAGGGGCAAAGCCGCGGGGCACAGCTAGTTTAATATACATATTATTCTCTCATTTGTCACACCATTACATCCAGACACTTCGGGGCAATTAAGTAATAGTGACAGCAGATGTCAAAAATGAGAGGAAATGTTAAAAATGTGGTGGGAGGAACAGGATATCTCGGATAAATAATATCCTGAGGAGGCGTTAGGGCTTAGATATGGCTAAAAGTACCTAGCTGAAATTTTGAGATAGAGGTAGTTAAGTTAGTTATTAGGCTACTTTTTTCCCCGAAAAAACAAGTGCAATGCCGTGGGCCAAAGCTAGCTACTTACGATTATACATTTAATTTTATATGCAAATATACAACTAACATCGTCAGTCTATATTAGTCCACAGCTGGACATAGGATTTCTTTCCCATGTTAAATTGTCTTCAGGTGTAATACAACACAATATTATACACCTTCATACTCCGATTTAGAATCTAAGATATTTTATGTCGACAAAGATATTGATGAATGAAAACTTAACAATAACTGATAAATTCTTAAATTTGAATTCGAATGCTAACGACATATTACAATTAAATGAAGAAAGCTGTCAAAACCAAATATTGTTTCGAGCTTCTGTGCTTTCCTTTCGATGATACCAACATCGTTAAATATCAATTCCATCAATATTCCTTGGATTTTGTAATCCTTTTATATACAAAAAATATGGTCATGGTTGTCTGGTAGAGATCGCTCTTGAGCGATAAGACCACCAATTGTAATTAATTTTAACACTTTGACTGCGATTTTTTTTCGACGACTGCGATCTTTTTTTTAACCTAAAAAATTCGTGCTGCCGCTCTACACAGCGGTTGTGCTGCGCCGCACATGCGTTTCGTTCGAAAAATATTACGGCTGTGCTGAGTCACACAGATCTGTATTTTCTCAGCCGCTGCGCTAGTGTGGATTTACGCATATTAGTCACTTGTACAAAACACATACTGTATGATTTCAGCAATCAAAGTGTTAAAGTTATTTCTGTACATAGTTTTCTATTTAAGGTGCAATTAAGAATTTTCTATCTATCTAAATATATGTATAGGTTATGGATAGGACTTTAGCTACTATGTCACAATTACTGTGAAATGGATAATATATTTACCGCTATTATAGCAGTAATTATAATACTCTTATAAGAGTCTACTTTGACTCAGTATTTATAATAACGTTTGCTAATTACTTACAAAGACACCAGCTGTCAAAGACAAGGGAATTATTGTTAATTTCATACGAACCGCGCCCGCAGCGCCTGCGGCAGACCGACGTACTAATAACATCCTTAGGGCAGATGTAATTGGGTACAAATTAATTATTACAAAGCCAAAATTAAATATACGTTTTACGATGTTATAATCTTTTGCATAAACCTTGATCAATCACAGACATAGTGTGATGTTCTTTTAAAGATCGGACGGTACGAGCGAGTATACATTAGGGGTTTTGAAGCGCGCGCTTGTATTGTGTACAAAATCCGACGCGCGCTTGAATAAAAAATATGGGTGTGGACGATGTACGGGACCAGAAGGGTTGTATAAAACGCGTTCGTTTCCAAAGCGCGCGCTTCAGAACACCTAATGTGTATATGTAGATACATATGAAGTCTTAATTTTAATTTATTAAGTGTTCCAGCAGCGGTACTATCTATCTAGCCGCAAGCTAAGAAAAGCTTGTGTTTCAACAAATTCAGTCACAATAGTAGCTCCAGAGAACCAAGGTTATCGACATCAAATAATAGAAATCAAAAATCAAATAACAGCTCAAATAATTAGAAAGCTGAAGAGGCAGTGGGCCGGCCATATCTCCCGAAGAACCGACGGCCGCTGGGGCAAACGTGTTCTTGAGTGGAGACCACGACTCGGTAAACGTGGTGTAGGACGCCCTCCAACCGGTGGGATGACGACCTGCGAAAGACTGCAGGTAGATGCTGGATGCGGCAAGCTGAAGACAGGGCGCTATGGCACTCATTGGGGGTGGCCTATGTCCAGCAGTGGACTGCTATAGGCCGATGATGATGATGATGAGTAGCTCCACAGCTTTGTTTGCATTTCGTATTCAAATTTTCTTGTAAATTATAACTAGCTAGAACAATGGACGCTGAGCACAAGTTGACCTAAGATTATAGCAATTCAAATGTAAATGCGGTTACCCGACAGGTCTTGTCTTTGATATCTCCGCATGCGGCAGACGGGTCCGACCACAAACCGACATCTATCTCTGCCTACTGAATATAGTGGATGTAGCAGCCCGGGGGCTATCTTAATTCTTCAACACGAAGTTTTTCGATTCGGCCAATTGGTGTCCTTCGGTAAATGTACATTATTATGGATTTCAATCCTACTAATATTATAAACGTGAATAGGACTTTTTCACGCCGAATCAACTCAGCAAATCACAATGAAAATTGGCATAGATAGAAGATATCGTCTATGCCAATTTTCATTCTGATTCCCTGGTATATATCAGGGAACGGGGAGGACTCCTTTTAAGCAAAAAGGACGCACGCAGAAGCTTTATCTATCATTTTAACTAATTTCGAAGAAAGGATAAGGTTCTATTTTCGGCTAGAGTCTGTGCAAAAAGAGAAGTCTCGTGGCGAAACGGTGAACTAACATATTAACGCAACAAAAGTAGTACATTGGCACACGCGCGCCCTCCATTCCTAAGAGACTTCTCCTTTTGCACAGCCTCTATAATATGGGAAAATGGCGATTATGAAAATGCTTTCCCTATTGTGTAGAATAGAAAATGTTCTCGAGGTGGTCCCATGAAATTTAATTCCCGAGGGATTAGTATTTGTCCTGCTAAAACAGAATAAAATTAAGGTATTCGAAATCCGTTTTAGTTGTTTCAAGACATACAAATTATTATTTTGCGATCTGCGACACCGTATTTAATTAGGCAGGTCGCACCGGTTTTTGTTTTTGTCCTTTTTGTTATATTGTACCTAGTTTTTCAAATTACTAAATATTTTTTACTTTAAAAAAGTTAATATATAAGTTAATAATAATATATAAAAGTTAATAAATAATAAGGTGGCCACTATACCTACGCAATTTGATCATCCCGACCATATCCCGACATTAACCTTTCGCGTATGTTTTGCGTTTATTGTTAGGTCAATTATTTATTTTAATTATTATTTTTATTTAATTTGCTGAATGTTGAGTATTAAGTGTTAGGTCTATGATAAAATATTTACTTTGCTGTAAGAATAATAATGATAACAGCATCTTAATTATCAAACAGGCGTAAACATCAAAAATTCTTTTGATGTTAGAATTTATGATAATAAATCATGTTGATGGACAGACGGTTTGTAATATTTTCATGTACAAACGACTTTAATCATAAATTAGGGATTTCTGCGTATATACTTGTGCCTGCTCATGGCTTCCCTCGCAGAAAAACAAATCTTTTTTATTGTCGCCATATAAATATGTTTGACTGGCACTCAAAATATTTTAGATTTAATAAAGCTATGTATAATTTTATACACTTTAATGTTTTAAAGTAAAGAAGATTCGTGATACATCGTCGACCACATCGTCAGTCACAGGTTATTGTGGTCAAACAAAGATCTATTTACTTTTATCGAATAATGTAAAAAATAATTTAAAAAACTTAAAATGAAACTTTACCTAGCTACAAAGAAACCCTCTTTGCTTCCTTTCGACAAAAAACATTACTGATAGTGATATAGTTTTCTAACAACATTGTTTAAATGACTTCTTTTTCCAATGGATATCACGTAGGCATACAACCAATCTCCGAATGTAATCAAACTGGCTCCCTTTAATAAAGGGCCTATGGAAGCGTGCAAGAACTCTACCTTGTAATTAAGCTTTATATCACAGGTTATAAATTGTAAGGGGTAGAGCACGTGCTTAGATAGACAGGATTGGCTACATAGAGATGGCTGAAAACTGTAACGATCATAATAGTACAGTAGTATAGTATAATAGTACGCTTAATCGGCAGAATCCGGCGATCTAAAATAAGTCTTATGTACTGACTGTAAATTACCCGATTCACAAACAATAAATGATTTTTTTTAATTAGAGTCCAATTTCGGTCTTGGCGGCTAGTTTAAGCGGAGGCTGGCTGTGTGTGCGGGAGATACGAGTAGTATAGTTCAGTTCAGTTTATATATTAAAAAAAAATACAAATAATCTAAACACATTCTAGTGCCCAATAACGATACTTCTCTTCGTAATTTTTTTTTTTGTTATTATAAAATAATCTAAAGTCTCTTTAAAAAATATCTTTAGTACCAATTATAGCTAAAGTCCGGATAGTCCCGTCAGTGGTGAGCCCCACCAAAATTCCTAATTTCTAAAAATCACAATCAATTATTGTTTTGTTAAAAAATTTGCTTTTTTATAGGCTAGAATCTAGCCTATAAAAAATAAAAAAAATTAACAGTAAAAGCTTCCAAGTTTTATCTATCTAGCCGCTAGATAGATAAAACTTGGAAGCTTTTACTAGAAGTTAGGATTTTTGACAGTGGGGTATGAATCTTTGATGCCCCAATCCGGACTTTACTCTACGGACGCTACTGCTGCCAGCATTCGTTTGAGTAGTAGATAATTCTTTGTTAATGGCAACTGTGTCTGGTTGGACACGTTTCTGCCAGTGTCAAGTAATCGAAATAATTGTAAAATTAATGAATAATAAAATTATGAAGATGGATTGATATTTTCACCAGAGCCTATATAGTTCGTTGAGTAGTAGTTGTCTCTAGCGTCTAACGGGTTAACTTCTGCTCTCTGGCTCCATTCACGTGGACAGTGAGTGATGGATTACGTACTCTATTCATCGACGTACTGGTGGCGTATGCTGCCCTGGTACCCCGCTCGCTGATTGATTATTCCCGTAATGATTTAACGTTGATGTTTTTTCATCATTGAATCATCATCAAATTCACACACGCAAGTTTGTATTAAAATTATCATTAATAGAAGCTGAATTAAGCCATATTTTTCTGATACAACTTTTGAAACTATCATGGTTAATAATACTAAAGTCATTTAAAACGGGATATTTACCATGATTTGATTTTTGAGTTATCCAATATTGAAAATTGAATATTGTTTATTTCGGCACAGTTCAAATCAAATCATGGTAAATATCCCGTTTTAAATATATTTTTCTGATGCATGCAGCCATCATTTTCTACGACGCTATGAATGGCGTCGCCATATTTGTTGTCAGCATATTAGAAAATATAACTTAATACAAAACAATCCCACGTTCGATCACCCAACACATACCTTACCAGATGTGGTCGATGAAAATGGATTCCAGAATCGAAGTTAGAGATTTCTACATCTTACCAAATACCAAGAGAAAGTCGCAGGTGTAAGAAATATATTTTATTATTTTAACGTTTTATACATTTTATTCATAAAATCACAAAACAATAGGCACTTTTAAATGCTTCAGTTTAAAATATGACCCCAATGTTTATAAATATCACATACCATCTTAAAATTATGAGGAACCTGCTTCATAACAATATTAACGTGAAAAAATAACTGCTAGGGTCAGCTCACGCCGAAATACGGTGCGACGCTGCGTGCACGTTTATTCAAAATCTAAGTTTATTTACTACGAAATAAGATACAAATTGACGTAAGCGCGGCGCCATGGGGAGTTTTCATTTATTATGCTAATAAAATTTGTACCTGTTTGCTTAGGAACCAAAGTTATATTTTGAATCAAAGTGCGCGCAGTGTCGCGTCGCGTCACGACTCGGTGTGAGATGAGCCCTTGACATACGTCCTCTTAACCCCTCATTAATGAGATCTCTTAAACCATCCTCCATTTTAATATTTATAATTCTTCCGCTGACCCTTTTTATTTTCCTGACTATTTCTCGCATCGAAGTCTTAAAAAACCTCCAAAGACCTACCTAGACTCAAGTCTCCAGCAAATTAACAATTTATGTTAAAGATTCTTGGTTTACTCTTTGATTATATACCCTAGGCTCTTCATTTCCTGATCAAACTTTTCATCTCTGTACTTCTTGATTTTCTTCAGCCACACTCCGAAGGACACTGAGCTTCTACATGTTCCTCCATATCTGAAAAGGGTGGTCGTTTTAGCGTTATTTAGCAATCTAGCCCGGGATCACCTACTGCTTGGGCCTACCTATGTAGGCCTTTTGCCAGCCTCCCAGTCCTATGTTTAAAGAAAGTAATGTATCTCTAGCACACTATACAAATGCCAATATTTATTACACACAATAACATTATGAAATCCGAAAGTAGTTATAGATTTTTGGATTCTTGTTACATTTTCACGGCATAATTAAGACGAACTAATTTCCCAGAAAACGCATGCGAGGCCTCGGGCCGAACCTAATTATTTCCATAAGAAAACACACAGCTACGAGTAAGTCAGCATCTATATTTAAATATATCAACGTTGGAAGTGTATCTAGGGATGACAATCATACTAATATGTTTATATGTATACCATTCAATATAATAAAAGCGAAAGTAAATCTGTTTGTCTGTCTGTTACCTTTTCACGCACAAATGGCTGAAATTTGGCAGGAAGCTAAACAATATCTCGGAGACTGACATAGGCTACTCTTTATCCAGGAAAAAGTCATACGAAGCCGCGAAGCAACAGCTCGTTTTGGATTATTCCAGTTGTCCCCCTTGACATATCTCCCTAATTGAGGGGAAAACTAGAATCGCGAAAAACTCAATTCCAGTTTTCCCCCTCACCGTTTTTCTAATTCCATTTTCCCCTGTATATAAACAATTTACCTGGGCGGCAGACACTCCTTGTCAATATGACTTTGCAGAGACTTGAGATCGTTCCCATGGAAGAAGATGCTGCTCCAAGCCTTCTGCGGGATGAACCTCTTGAAGATGAAGAAGAAAGAGTTGAGGATCCAGGAGTAGTTGATGATGTGGCAGCTGCGGAGACGGGCGGGGAATGCAACCTGGATAATAAACATTTAGTTGTTAGAACGATCATTTTTAAGCTTAGGATGAGTTTTGCTGCAGAAAATCAGATCTAACAGGCTAAAGGTCCTATTCCATACCACAAAAGAAAAGAAGGGAAAAAGAAAAGGGGGAAAGGAACCCTATGAGATCACTTTGTTGTCCGTCTGTCTGTCTGTTCGTCAACTCCCTTTTCTCAAAAAACGTGGAGTTTTTCTTCTATTGTTTGTGCGACGACCGATGTGGCGCGGTGGGCGAAGGTCCGCCTGCGACGCAGGAGGTTGCGGGTTCGATTCCCGCCTCGGAACAATTGTGTGTACGATCTGCAGATATTTGTTTCGGGTGTTCTGGTTGTTTTCTATGTATAATAAAAAATATCTATCTATGTAATTTATTGTATTATGTATATCAGTTATCTAGTACCCATAACACAAGCTCTGCTTACCATGGGGCTAGATAATGCTGTGTGAATTGTCCAGCATTATTATTGTATTTACGGAAATAAAGGTATTATGTGTATTTATTTACACCAATTCTTCTGTTCATTTAATCTCTGAAAGATGTTTGTTTCCCATGAACATTACTATTTAATAAAACAGCAAATAAAAAGGCCCGCAGAAGTACGCCTGGCACCTTCCAGAGTATTAAAATAGCCTATAGTTTTGGAAGAAACACAAAAATATAGTTAATAATAATAAATAAATAAATAATAATGCTGGACAATCACACAGCATTATCCATAGTAAGCAGAATATATATATATATATATATATATAGTTACGTAGACGTATTCCTAAATCTGCAAAATATATGGCTTCCTTGCTAAAAACTAGTCGGTACCTACTGCCTCAAAATCCGTTGCGTAGCATCCCTAGAAGTACCAACTAAGTTGATAAAACAACATGTTATTTTGTATTATTGTACTTAGTAGTCGAATATGTTATCTAAGGTCAATTAAAAAAAAAGCAAAACAAATTATAGCAGACCTAAGTTTTAATTAGATACCTGTGTAATTATCTCAACAAAATTTCATCTTCAAAGCCTGAGGATAAGGTTAAGTTAAAAATTAATAATATTCCTGAAACGGAATATTATTTTACATCAAATAAATTTATAATTACCTACGATAAATTAATTTTTCGTTGAGTCGAAGGACTCGATATATATTATTACGCAAAAAGAATATATTTGTGAAATTTACGAAAATTCTTTCTTGCCGTGCATTGCATGTGAAAATCCCCTGATTAAACTGATCAGGGGATTTTCACCTTCGGTCCGTATTCTCAAAAGAGTTTGTCTTTTTACCCGACTACGTATGGTAGTATGACTGTATAGTCATATTTTATTTGCCACTATATGTACAATACAATTCAATACAATACAAATACGCTTTATTGCACATCAAACACAGAAAAACAAAAACAGTAAAGAACAAAGATACAGATGCACAATGGGCGGCCTTATCGCTGAGAGCGATTTCTTCTAGGCAACCTTTGGATGGACACGTAGCTAAAGTACAGGTATGACGGTGGCGTATTATAGACTAATGTTGATTATAAATTATATACAATACAAATACATAAATACATGTACACACAATAATAAATTAACAATTTTGAATTAAAAATACTAAGCTACCAACGGAGGCGAATTAGGTGCCCTATGTATACCCTATTGTATCATATGCCCTATGTATGCTATTAGTCGCCAATATCTATGTAATGTATGTTTTTACGTAGCGCAAAAACTACCACCAGTCCGATTACAACAAATGATATCTACTACGTGGCGGACATTTTAATGATTTTGTATTCCATAAATAATGGCATCGATAGGTCATTCAAACGAATAAAAAAATTCGATGATATCCCACACGCACTTTTTTTATTTAAATTTAAAGATAGGAAGCGCTTAATGAAAAACCCTGTATTATAAAGAGGAAAGGTTTTTATTTTTGTTTGTATTGAATAGGCTCCGAAACTACTGGGCCGATTTGAAAAATTCTTTCACCGTTGGGAAGCTACACTATCTGCGGTGAACATAGGCTATATTAAAATTTAGAAATATGAAATTTGAATTTAACGCTGGTGAAACCGCGGGAAACAGCTAGTCGTGTTATACGTCTCAATACCTCTGTGGTATTTTTTCCATTTGTTTAACTCTACATGTACCTAATCAATCGCGCTTCGCTCGCCGGCATTTCTTGGCTCTTGATTTAGGACAGGGTATGGTCCCATATAAAGTCATCTTACCCACAATCATCATAACAAAACAAAGATGTATATATTCTACTTGATTTTTTAAGATCAACACAAACAAATTTCACGAAAATCTAAAAAGACACATAGCCTCACTCAGCCTCACACCTCGATTCTGAGTGGACTGGTCTATCTGGGAATATTTGTGTATCGTACCCCCATCAAGCAGACGATCTGGTACGCCACGGTTGGAGTCAATGTGGCCACATGCCTCAGGCTGATGCCCGCCAGGTCCACGATGACGGTGCCTCCGAGGACCTGCATCTTCGGCTGCCGGAGCCCGATCTCACACTGCACCATGCCAGCGCGCACCAGGTCTTCTACTGGAAACTCGGAGGGGTCCCATGTTCCTGTATATAGAGAAGGAAAAATTAACACTTTGACTGCGATTTTTTTTCGACGACTGCGATCTTTTTTTTAACCTAAAAAATTCGCGCTGCCGCTCTACACAACGGTTGTGTTGCGCCGCACATGCGTTTCGTTCGAAAAATATTACGTCGAGTATGAGTCGCAAAGATCTGTATTTTCTCAGCCGCTGCGCTAGTGTGGATTTACGCATATTAGTCACTTGTAGAAAACTGAACTGAAATCACACGGTATGTGATTTCAGCACTCAAAGTGTTAAGAAAAGAAAAGATTCTCTATTATTGTGTAAGTATATATATATAAGGAGTTTAGTATTATTTAAGTAAAGGTAAGTTCTGTAATATAGCACTACTAAATTGTTGTCCACACTACACAAAGGTTGGCACGTAGAGAATGCATTATGCTCGCCTATGTACAACTTTTGTGCTATAAAGTATATTCTATCTATCTATATGACTTCTAAGTGCTTATTTTGTAAGCCTAAAGAATAAATGATATTTACTTTGACTTTATCTTCTCTACTACATTTAGTTAGTATTAAGATCCTATTTTTATTATTTTCTTTATATTTGATGGTGCAATAAAGATATATTGTATTGTATTGTATTGTATCTTTCTAACTCATCTCATACTAATCATCATATTGAAGCAAATGCATGAACAAATAATAATAAATAAATAATGCTGGACAATCCACACAGCATCATCTAGCCCGCTAAGCAGAGCTTGTGTTATGGGTACTAGATGACTTATTTACTTAATACAATACATTACATAGATATATATTTTGAACAACCGAACAAATATCAGTTCGTACACGTAATTGTCACGAGGCGGGAATCGAACCCGCAAACACCTGCGTCGCAGGCGGACCTTCGTCCACCGCACCACAGAGGTCGTCATTGTCATTGGGGCACTCTAAGAAGAAGCAAGCTGAAGTGGCAGTGGGCCGGCCATATCTCGCGAAGAACCGACGGCCGCTGGGGCAAACGTGTTCTTGAGTGGAGACCACGACTCGGTAAACATAGTGTAGGACGCCCTCCGACCAGGTGGGATGACGACCTGCGAAAGACTGCAGGTAGATGCTGGATGCGGCAAGCGGAAGACAGGGCGCTTTGGCGCTCATTGGGGGAGGCCTATGTCCAGCAGTGGAGTGCTATAGGCTGATGATTATGATTATGATGATGATGAAGACACTAGTTATAAAAGCTTTTATCCATAAGATCTAAAATTTGTCGGTAATAACTAAGCTAGACTTTTTCAACAATTCTAAATTAGGAGCTCACTGCACAGTTTCTCATACTTAAGACCTAGTAATGCCATAACTCTGCCAAAGATAATTCACATCATAACTTAGCTAGGATTTAAGTATTCTGTTCACCGGTTTCTTCATAAATCAAAGACTTAAGCTCCTTACGTTAAGTTATTTTGAGCTTTACTGCTTTTATTTCATTTATTTATACCACCGTATGAACATGCTTGATGTCGTTAAATTGTCGTTTGACGAACGATGTGGCGCGGTGGGCGATGGTCCGCCTGCGACGCAGAAGGTTGCGGGTTCGATTCCCGCCTCGGAACAATAGTGTGTACGATCTGCAGATATTTGTTCCGGGTGTTCTAGTCGTTTTCTATGTATAATAAAAAAAATATCTATCTATTTAATGTATTGTATTATGTATATCAGTTATCTAGTACCCATAACACAAGCTTTGCTTACCATGGGGCTAGATAATGCTTTGTGAATTGTCCAGCATTATTATTTATTTATTTAAATACTATACAATTTAAAAGATAGATTAAATTTTTATTAATAACACACTAACTTTTGACAAAGGAAACACCATAGGACATTGTGCAAAGAAGAGCAGGCAGACATGCCTTCTTAAAAAATATAAAATAAATTCATAGGTAATAATTTGTCACAATAAAAATGATAAAATAATCAATTAGTTAAAAGGAATAATAAATTAGATAAAATTTCAAAGTATTCTGCTGTATAAGGGCATTGTCAAAATATACTATTATACATTTTCTGTAATATTTTTTTTATGTTCAATTTTAGTTAGGTACCTAAAACGCGAAAGTTATTTTTACTCCAATTTGAAAACCAATTATCTTGTTCTTCCAAAAGATACTACGTCTAAAATAAATTTACTACGTGGCGTTTTACAAAAAAATCAAAAACAAACCAGATAAACCTTGAACTACACTTTGACTGCGATTTTTTTTCGACGACTGCGATCTTTTTTTTAACCTAAAAAATTCACATTTGAAACCTCCATTTCTTTGTAAAAATAATTTTAAAAGTTTATATGGCAAAGTTTCATCGTAAATTCGACTTTACTCACCAAATCTGAATACCGATATTCGCCCGTACTCGGGCCTGTCGTGGAAGTTGCCTTCATAGGCGTCCTTCACCTTAGCCAGGGCCCAGAGGTCAACGCCCTTGTACAAAGCCGTGTATTGCTCTCGGAAGGTGCAGTAGTTGACTAGCTGGGGATAGATAAGCAGGATATTATTGAGTTTGAAGTTTCATCATCAGCCTATAGCAGTCCACTGCTGGACATAGGCCTCCCCCAATAAGCGCCATAGCGCCCTGTCTTCAGCTTGCCGCATCCAGCATCTACCTGCAATCTTTCGCAGGTTGTCATCCCACCTGGTCGGAGGGCGTACTACGTTTAACGAGTCGTGGTCTCCACTCAAGAACACGTTTGCCCCAGCGGCCGTCGGTTTGAAGTTTAATCGTCTTAAAAAAAGGAGGAGGTTCTTTGTTCGGATGGTTTAGTACCCATTTATCCCGTAAAACTTAAAAAAGAACTAACTTTTACGACACCCGCGGGAAGAGTTGGAGTGTTACAAATTCTAAGCCTAGCCGCACGTTAGCGTCCGTATGGACGCTTATAGTCATAGTCGCGCTATTCGCATACTAATAGTCGAGTCGTGCTGGATTTGTAACCAATATACATAAGCCAAACTCGACGTAGAATATTTGTAAACAAACCACAACACAAATTACTTAAACTCGCTTACTTAGCGTCGATTTTAGTGATAATTTTAAGCAATATTTATTGAACAAATGATCTCTAATCGACGAGTAATGTAAAGTGCGTATAAAAAGACGCGTCAACAGAGTGAATAGAGTATACTAATGTCATTTAAAACGGGATATTTACCATTGATTTTTGAGTTATCCAATATTTCGGCACAGTTTCATGCGCCATGATCACGGAATAACTGAAGGCACTGCGACTGCGATAATTGCGAAATATTGGATAACTCAAAAATCAAATCATGGTAAATATCCCGTTTTAAATGACTTTAGTGTTGATAACCATGATAGTTTCAAAAGTTTTATGAATAGAGTATAGCCTATGTTAGTCCACTGCTGGACACGCTATCATCTACTGAACGCGTCATAGAGTATTGGCCGCTTAACCGCTTTATTACGAACATTTGATGGATGATTGATAGATAGAAACACTTTATTATAACATTTATAATTATAACACACAAAACAGAAATAAACAAAAGAAAGTATTAGAAGTAAGAAACTAAAGGAAGTATTCTACATCTAGTTTGGCTAGTGTAAATAGGATATGTGAGTACTTTATTTTGCATAATAATTACATGGTATTGCAAACATAACTTGAATAACCTACCTACGTCTCTAGTTACGGAAAAGTTGCACTTGTGTCATAACATAATAGCAAACACTGCGTTACCGTAACGTAAGTATTTGAGTAATGTCAAATGTCAGTTATGTCAGTACTAGGTAACTCACATACGGCAATTAAGGATCATTTTGGTCAATTATTTGACGATTACTATCAACATAGAGATATGTCACCACGCACGGCTTTTAAAGCAGTTAGTAGATAAACATCTCTACTGGCTTATTTCCATACTATTAACTACATAATATAAATTCGAAAGTAAGTCTGTCTGTCTGTTAAGTTTTCACGACAGCTGAGCAAATCTTATAAAGACATATCGCACCCCTAGAACAAGGCTGCCCGATGACAAAATATAACTTTTTTGTACCGTTTTCTGCTGTTGAATGCTCGTAACTCTTTTTTCCGTGTCAAGTAATCATTTATTTAGAATACATAAGTATGTATATATTGAAGAATAGATCGAGAAGATAATAGAATAGAATAGAGTCGTTTTAGTACTAATTATAAAGTAAGTCTGGTTTAGAACCGACCCGTTATTTTGTGTCATTACAACAACAAACAAAGAGATATATCGATTTAAAGGTTTTGAGTCATTTGCGAAAAAAACTATGTACTTTTCCAGGACCAAAAGTTAACCTATTTTTATTTTATCCAGGACATAATGTTATCTATTTAGCAACGGGATGGCCACCAGGAGGTTCAAACGTTTGAACAGAAAGGAGTTTTGTTATAATATAACAAAAAAACAAACATAGAGTAACAAACATTCAAACACGAACATATGTACATCCGAACATAGAATGTTTCCTTTTTTCCAAGAGAGTTCAAATTCAAATCGAACATATTTTTTAACCTGTCTTAATTTTCTACAACATACAAACTGTTGCCTTTATAATATTAGTTTAAACCACTATGCCACAAAGGTCGTCAGTGTCCTTACCAGTCTGTGAGCCCTAGCCGGCACGAAGCTCCTGGCTCGAAGGAATCGCAGCAAGTACGCGTCGTCCGTGCGAGGAGGGAAACATTCACCGCGCGCTGGGGAAACGAGATACACTTATTACCATTATACTCGTACATCGTCATCATCCTATGTTAGTCCATTGCTGGACTGGACATAGGCCTCCCCAATGAGCGCCAAAGCGCCCTGTCTTCAGCTTGACGCATCTAGCATCTACCCGCAGTCTTTCGCAGGTCGTCATCCCACCTGGTCTGAGGGCGTCCTACACTACGTTTACCGAGTCGTGGTCTCCACTCAAGAGCACGTTTATAAATGAATCATAAATGTTGGCAGGCCATTGGAAACTGGCTACATCGAACCTCATGAATAATGGAACCACGGACATGCATATATTGAATAAACTGAGTGCAGGCGATTAATTACATTATGAGTAAATGTATCAAATTCAATCGGACCGCACCAGATACCAATCTCTTTTGTTAGGTGTGATTTATTTATTTACTAGCGACCCGCCCCGGCTTTGCTCGGGTAATTATATACATGTAAACCTTCCTCTTTAATCACTCATTTTATCTATTAAATTTCATTAAATTCTGTTAGTTTAAAAGATAAAGCGAACACACAGCGAAAGCGACTTTATTTTATAAAGATTTTCTAAAGATTTATAATAGAGAATCCACAGCCCTCTAAAATTGACATATTATACACAGTTGATGTGATAGAACAATATGTGTAGCTGCCTGTGTAAATACTAAAATATTAGACAAAAGATCGTCGCCAAATCAGGGCCACAAAATTACCGCGCAGCACAAAAATGTGCATTCATAATGGGCTTTAACTCGCAACATTAAGATTCATTTTATATTGATAGCAGAGGACAGACAGCTCGCAAACCACTCGTTTGAAGCTTGTGGGAAGCCAGTTTGTCACTGTAAAATGTATCTCATAAATATTTGAATGCACGATTTCTCCTGTGCGGCAGCGGTGTTGGATTTATATGCGCAGAGCTTTAAGCTTGGGTGGACTCGTGACAAAGCATGTAGAAATAGAGGTCTCTAATCAAATGGAAATTTTCCACTGACAACTTAACAAAAACAAAACCATTGAAATGGGCACTCTACCTTTACAACTGATAATTTATCTGATGATACTTGTTTCTCGTACTAATCAATGGCTTTTATTAGTTGCCAACGATTTGACGTGTGTATCCGATTGAAAGTTATGATGTGTAGCATTATCGCGTTCAGTCGGATGAACCAGTTTTGATTTAGTTTTGTTTTATTTGATCGAGCGAGAATTTTCCAAAGTTTGATTTTAACCGTTGCAGCTGTTCGAATTCTATCACGGTCTTATAAGATCTAATATCTTTGTCACGGGATGACTGGAGTACTAGAGTTACCGCCTCTTCGAAGCGGGGGCTAGTTTATTTGTAACTACCCTCACTTGGTTTTCGATACTAAGCATGGCAATAGCAGCAGGCCTGGTGCTGGGGTTCTCTGCACATTGCCCTCGGACCGCCCCTAGCAGCTCTGGACCCTCACTGGTGTCCTGAGTGTTACGAAGAAGAAGAATAGATCCTCACCATGTATCATGTCCTTCAGCATAGCAATAGCAGCAGGCCTGGTGCTGGGGTTCTCTGCACAGAGCTCTCGGGCCGCCTCCAGCAACTCTGGACCCTCGCTGGTGTCCTGAGTGTTACGAAGAAGAAGAATAGATCCTCACCATGTATCATGTCCCTCAGCATGGCAATAGCAGCAGGCCTGGTGCTGGGGTTCTCTGCACAGAGCTCTCGGGCCGCCTCCAGCAGCTCTGGACCCTCGCTGGTGTCCAGCTCCGCCTCGAATGCTATCTCCAGAAAGCTCTCGTACATGCTGAGGCGTCTGAAAATATTGGTTAAGTATTTCAAACATAATCAACCCCGTAAATAATTACGCCACCGTCAGCTTTAATACGTACCGATCCTATCCATCCAAAGGTTGTCTGGAAGAGATCGCTTTTAGCGATAAGGCCGCCGATTGTGCCACTAGATTTAGTTAGTATTAAGATCCTATTTTTATTATTTTCTTTATATTTGATGGTGCAATAAAGATATATTGTATTGTATTGTATTGTAACCCCATGGAGCTGTTCAAGTCAGATATATTCGTGAGTGTATTGCTCATACTATTTTGCCGCTCACTGACTGCATTTTCATAACAATGAAAAAAAGGAAATTAACCAATGAGCGGTGAAAATGAATGAGTGATACACTCACGAATAGATTTGAATTGACAAGCTGGGCAAAAGCCTTTAATGGTGCTTATTTCAGTCGGATATTTCCTTATACTTTTCGGTACTATTTACCTCATACCTTGGTAAACGACGACGCAAGTATTGAAACACGTAGGTAAGTATTAAATTTAATAAATAACTAAATATAAAGGTTTAATATAATAGTGTCTTTCTATGATTTAAAATGCACAGACAAGAATGATGGACACAAAAGGCCTCTCGCAATATGATAATGGAATGTAAAAACTTCAAGGAAGTCTGAAATAGAATTTTCTCGTACAATCGCATGCATGGATAAGAATTACTTCACACCCAAGGTCTCCTACCTATGTTCTTAAAGTGGCTACTGATCAGTGTTATGTGGCGTGATGCAGGGTTGGCATGATTAAAACAAGTCGTTTTAAAACACGTGTTTAAAACAGTGTTTAAAACGGTTTGAAATAAAATGTTTTTTATTAAGTGTTTCAAAACACAGGTAACTCCCCGCCAGTAAAGTCCCGCAGGGAAAGTCCCTATGTCGGCCATCGAAAGAAAGTAATTCACTGGATTAGTGGGTACGGTACCTATACCCCGCTCTCTCTCTAGTTCTATACCTACCTACAACACTACATACAAGTTGTATGTAGATTAGAGGTACTGAGATATGCAACAAAAGTAAATATTTACTAATGTTAATTAGGAAATTGTTTAGAAATGGATTATTTTATTATTCGCTATAATTGATTTGAAATTGGTACCTTTAAGGTAAAAAGTAAAAAAAACACTAGTTTTAAACATTTTGAACTGTTTGTTTTATAAAATATAAAAAAAAACTGTTTTTTTTCCAACCCTGGCGTAATGTAACCACAGCGAGCACTGTGTGCAAAAATCCGACTCGTTGCTCGTTGCGAGCGCCTGCTTTTCCCGTACGGACTGCTCGAACCAGCTCGAACGCTCGCTGTGTTAAGGTCCCTTTATATCTGCAGACATTGAACATGCCAGACACTGGCCTTGGCAGACAAAAAAGTATTATACTGTACAGTGTGTATAAACGTATTTATATCTATAGTGCAGACACCGGCCGTGCTTGCAGAATGAAAGATGAATATTTAGTCTGCGCGGGTCTGATACGCACTGTACAGGTAAATGGGTAAATGTAATCGGACCTTTACACGTTATAGACGCTACGCAAGTGCAACGCACCTTAGCGCTAGTCGATAAGCACCTTTATACCTGCTCAGCCAATTCATGGTCAGATGAGTTGACATAACCATGCTACCAGGAAAACATGAATACGAACAGGTACTTGTGAACATTTAATTATATAGGCATTATAGTCGTTGTTATTGATCAACTACGAAGACGCATAGCAGAAACACCTGACTGTACTTCAAAATATGATATTATTAAACTCGACGTAAAGGTAATAGAGGCGGGGCAATGAAACTCGACGGTAAGGGAATAGAAGCGGGTCTGAATTCGTAAAGTCGACCTAGGGGCAATAAAAGCGAGATAAGGTTTTCGACTCGACAGAACGGGAATCGACGGAAAGGGAACACACCAATTATTCTTCCAAAATCTTTGTGGGTATGTCTAGGTATTTTAAGGACGATCTATCCTCATTAGCATACATCATCGGTCCAATGTTGAAAGTTGAATGAAAATCATTTTAGCATAACTGTGAATTATTTAGAAAAAATATTAACAGTGTACAGTCATAACATTGAAAAAATATATTATATTTTCATAATGTTTTTTCAATATTATGACTGTACTACTGTAAATATTTTTTCTAAAGAAATTCGCAGATTTATGATAAAATTATTTTCATTCAACGTCATCAATCAATAAAATAAATCAATATTGATTAATAATCAATATAATAAAATCTTTATATTCAACCTATTATTATGCGAAATGTCATGTGTACCTTAATAGAGATTTCATCATTATCATCATCAGCCTATAGCAGTCCACAGCTGAACATAGGCCTCCCCCAATGAGCGCCATAGCACCCTGTCTTCAGCTTGCCGCATCCAGCATCTACCTGCAGTCTTTCGCAGGTCGTCATCCCACCTGGTTGGAGGGCGTCCTACACTACGTTTACCGAATCGTGGTCTCCACTCAAGAACCCGTTTGCCCCAGCGGCCGTCGGTTCGCGAGATATGGCCGGCCCACTAACACTTCAGCTTGCTAATTCTTAGAGCTATGTCAATAGAGATTTATTATTTGTGAATGCTGTAGTTATCACTACATAGGTACCCTAGTTTCAAAGTTCTATTATATTAATAAAAAAAAAAATATGTTATAATGAAGGTTCACCTTAACGCATGTAAAACCGCAGGCAGAGACTAGTTAAATAATATAATAAATTATACTTTTTGTTTTAGTAAATATTAATGTTATAGTTAAAATTATAAAATATAACTAAAATTAATTAATCTAGAAAAACTCAGCATATGTTAATAATAATAAAATTTAAATAAAGCTTCTTGCTATATAAATAATGCTACCCAGTCTAAACAGAACTTGTGGGGACTAGATGACTGATATACTTATTAGATAATATAAAACATTACACACAGATATGTACATATATTTCATTATACATAGAAAATACCCAGTTATGAATATACTACTGAAATCTATGTTATAAACATTGCAAAGTCCAAGCGCCGTTATTTCGGTTAGCAATCAGTCAACACAACAACCTGACGTCATAGCAGCAAACAAGCCAATGACCCAGCAACAAGATATAACGGACGCAAATATTATTATGAGACCTTTAGACAAATAAATAATAAATAATGCTGGGCAATTCACACAGCATTATCTAGCCCCATGGTAAGCAGAGCTTGTGTTATGGGTACTAGATAACTGATATACATAATACAATACATTACATATATAGATATTTTTATTATACATAGAAAACGACCAGAACTCCCGGAACAAATATCTGCAGATCGTACACACAATTGTTCCGAGGCGGGAATCGAACCCGCAACCTACTGCGTCGCAGGCGGACCTTCGCCCACCGCGCCACATCGGTCGTCAAATGTGGAACATATGAATAATTATTGATTGGATCTATCAAACTACTGAACAGTAAATGCATAATTGATTGTGGATTAATTTCATTATTTTTATTTAATTTTTCTACACTTTTTACTTGCCTTTTGCTTCTCACTTATGTTTTTAAATTTAATTTGTTTACTGATTTTACAATACAACTTGTAGTACTTATAGTTGAACTTAGTGGAACGGAACAGGTCGATTAGCATTTGCATCACTCCAACTCTTCCCGCGGTTGTCGTAAGAGGCGACTAAAGAGTCATACACCAGCGGGCAGGAAGCAGCGTCTCTTGCAGAATAGATCTACCTCCGAACTACAATGCCTAGCCCCCAACCCAGCGTGGGGATCCTCACATTACCTACTTATGATATAAGATAAGAGCCATTAGAGTGCTTATCAGGTAGACTACGTCCAGCTAGTGGGCAAGCATAGATAGCATAAATTAATGTGTCTTGTATTAATTACTGACAGGTTGCATTAAAAAAACAAAATCAAACCACATATGTTAGTTATAATTAAATATTCCGTTACAGAATGATTGGTTTAGGACCAAGGTTTTTTTTTAGTAGATACTTAATTTCAATTTTGTGTCTATGGTCTGACTATGAAATAAATATATTTATTACTTATTTGATTTTGGCGTTTCCATTTTATTTTTCTTTTGTGTTAATAACCATGATAGTTGCAAAATTAAAATAAAACCAACCTTGTTACAGATCCAGTAAATCCAACCGCATTGTCCGACAATCTGACACTTTTAGCCACACATGCAACTCCCGCGCACTGCGACCACTAAGTAACCACTGTCTACGTCTAGCAGAGCGAGGTTGTTCCCATGAGACTCTGTTAGCACTCGCTTGCTAATTTGAGTGCATCGTACCGTACCAACTACTTGGATGGAACCTATTGTAGAGATGATATTGGGTAATTATATTAATAAATAAATCATCATCATCATCAGCCTATAGCAGTCCACTGCTGAACATAGGCCTCCCCCAATGAGCACCATAGTGCCCTGTCTTTAGCTTGCCGCAAACAAAACCGCAATAAATAAATGATGCTGGACAATCCACACTGCATCGTCTAGCACCAAGCTGAGCGGAGCTTGTGTTATGGATAAATGATCAACTTTTTTTTTAACTATGACACAGATAATATAATACATACTACGATAAGACTTGACTAAAATATAAGGTACTCTATTGCATTGGCTGTGCCCGTTAGGATAGATGTACGTACATACATGTTTATAAATAAACATTCTAATCTTTTTTTCGTTTAAAACGTCAAGGGATCTCGATAACGTTTATCCTAATGTTATTGAGTTCTGTCTAAGCCTACAGAGAGTTCCTGACGATTGACGTCATTTTTAAGCAAACGAATACTGCAATTTCACGTTCATTGCTTTTCCTACCTAACTGTTTCTTTAAATTTATTTGATTGGTTTGCTAGTAGGTAATGCAGAGCTATCACAAAAGTCAAGTCAAAACATACAAAAAACTAAACTGCATATAATCTTTATACATATATAAAAATAACCCCTATTTCACCTGGTCATGCTATAACTTGAGAACGCCTTTACCGATTTCATTCAAACTTTTTTTAAAAGGTAGGTAAAAATTGCCTAAAAAACCCTTCGTAGAAATTGCTTACATTAAAGAAAAAGAAAATTGCGCAGAAATCGCCACTTGATAAAATCCAACACTGATTTAAGACGCAATGGGAACACACCTCCTAAGCCGATCGTTAGGTAATGCAATGATTCTCTAGCGATGACATGGGCCGAAGGCCGAGCTATGACACGTCACTCGCCTTGACTCTGGCGCGTCGCGTCGGTCTATTAGAACTCATTAGATACCAACTCTAGCAGTGACTTGCATGTTATGGAAATGCAACTCACTTAGATACAGAGATAGATGGAAGCGACGCTGTATTATACCATACCACACAAAACAGAAAACAATACAGAAAAAATACTTAGAATACTCTATTCTAAGTATTAATTGAAGTATGGTGGAGAAAAGCTTCTATTAGAAGCTTCTTTGTCAAACAATTAGATATATTTTGTTTCTTAATTACAGTTTTGGTTGTCACTTAAAAAAATTAAGATTTTCTGCTGTATTTGTATTATTCTGTACAGCAAACAAATTAAATCTGTAGTCGCGATCTCTCCTATAACATGAACCCTAATGAACTCCTTTACATTCAACCCCATTTCCAGCCAATTTAGAAATTAAGCCAAATGGTTTCGCTCGTAAAAGGAGTAGTTTTATTATTTTCCAATGTTTGCCCGAGCTGAGCTAACTTGCCCTATTAGGAATAATTGTTATGCAATCAGGCTCCGGACTCGAGCTTACTTGATTACTTAGGGTCGGTACATATCTGACGGAAAATGCGTCGCGTATTATCGGTCGCCAGAACAGGCAAATATTATAATAAAAAATGCAATCTTTCACACTCAATCGATGATGCATTATGCGTCTGTTACGTTTTCGTCAACGCATAGTCGGTCGACGTAACGTGTCGTGACATATGTATTTTGTTTGATGCATTCAGACTAGGCGTAACATCAGCGGAGATCGTTGTTAGCTCCAAGTTAGTTAATAGGGTTTTCTCATCATCAGCCTATAGCAGTCCACTGCTGCACATAGGTCTCCCCCAATGAGCCGTAGCGCCATAGCGCCCTGTCTTCATCTTGCCGCATCCAGCATCTACATGCAGTCTTTCGCAGGTCGTCATCCCACCTGGTCGGAGGGCGGCCTACACTACGTTTACCGAGTCGTGGTCTCCACTCAAGAACACGTTTGCCCCTGCGGCCGTCGCGTCGGTTCTTCGTGAGATATGGCCGGCCCACTGCCACTTTAGCTTCCTAATTCTAAAGCTATGTCGATAACTTACAAGGTTTTCTGCATTAAAACAAACAGTCAGGCAGGGCAACATCAGCGTTATTTTGTCATTTATGACCATAATCTCCATCTACAACTACAACTATCATTAACATATTCATAACGTTCTTATCTAGACAAAGTAAGGCAGCTTTTTGTAGCACGCACCATAAAACAATATTCTACATATGTACGAGTATATCACACAAATTGTTCCCTCACCTAATGGACATAATGCTTTATGTACTTATACTTAACTCTTTCCTGTTTCTTGCATCGAGTTTCATATTTTTATATTTATTGTTTAGCTGTTTTTCTTTAGGTATATAGATATGTATAATATAATATTTCTTTTAGGTATATATATATATATAAAATGTCATAAACATGGTTACAACTTATATTTCTTTATGTTATGTTTATTTTAAACATAATACCTGGTTGACAGGTAGAAAATGCCTCGGCATTAAGCCCACCCTTTGTACCCTTAGTAGTGCAATAAAGTTTAAATAAAAAAAATAAGCAGCAACTGTGGCAGCAATAATAATCACTGGGAACTGTATCGAAGTTATGAAGTAAGCCTGTTATGTCAGAGCAGAGCCCTTTACGTTCAGAAGTGCGAGGTTAAGACGAACTGGGCCGCTCGCTTCATACGCACATCTGGTTTACCTTCATACCTACTAATAATTCCAATAATTAAGATTATTAATGCCCATAATGCACATTATCGAACGATGTGGCGCGGCGAGCGACGACACGGTCCGCTAGTGACTCAGGTTGCGAGTTCGACTCTGCCTTAGGACTAATGATTGTACGATCTGCAAATATTTATTTTGGGTGTTCGTGGCCTTTTTCTATGTATAATAAATAATATGTATCTATGCAATGTATTAAGTATTTCAGTCATCTAGTACCCATAACACAAGCTCGGCTTAGCATCATCATCTAGCCCCAAGGCTAGATGATGATGCGTGGATAAGGAAGCACAATGCCGCGAAACTTCTCTCTTTTGTTTTTTTTTTGACCGATTGTTTTTTTTTGAATCAGTTTGATTTTTAAAATAAATACAAATTTGATTCTTTCTTAGGCGGGAGAAAACTTTTCTTCTTCAAAAATTTTCGATGATGATTCGTTATGATCGTGAAGAAAAGTTTTCTCCCGCCTACGAAATAATCAAATTTGAATTTATTTTAAAAATCGAACTACGAACCTTGGTTGTTCCCGATGGTAGTTGGACGGGTTATCTTCATAAATATATTCGATAGATGTCAGGGCTTGTCGTTTTGATTTTATTTCTTATCGTGTTCAGGTTTAAATGCATTTCATATCATTTATTATGTTTTATATGCATACAATACAGGTAATTGTTGATAAGATTACCTATGAGTTCAAGGGTTTTTGGCTCCTGGAATAAATAAATAATGCCGGACAATTCACACAGCATTATCTAGCCCCATGGTAAGCAGAGCTTGTGTTATGGGTACTAGATAACTGATATACATAATACAACACATTACATAGATAGATATTTTTTATTATACATAGAAAACGACCAGAACACCAGGAACAAATATCTGCAGATCGTACACACAATTGTTCCGAGGCGGGAATCGAACCCGCAACCTCCTGCGTCGCAGGCGGACCTTCACCCACCGCGCCACATCGGTCGTCGGAATGTGCGTCATGTTGAATTTTATTATAGAAATAAATAAATGTATATTTTACGAATATTTACCATAAACGACGCCCTCATATTTTCATGCGAGCAAAGCTATGCGTATGTGATTAAAATTCAATTGCAAGGGGCTTTAGGCTGCGAACGCGGGAATGTTTGGTTCGATGTAGTGATACTCGATTATGTTCAAATAAAACGAGGTTTATTTTGGGACCAGGTATAGATAAAACACCAAAAACATGTAAAAAGGCAGGAAAAATTGTTATACATGATAACAATACAATACAATACAATATACCTTTATTGCACCATCAAATATAAAGAAAATAATAAAAATAGGATCTTAATACTAACTAAATCTAGTGGCACAATCGGCGGCCTTATCGCTAAAAGCGATCTCTTCCAGGCAACCTTTGGATGGATAGGATCGGTACGTATTAAAGCTGACGGTGGCGTAATTATTTAGGATAATTATATAATATATAAAATAATTAATATTTATTAAGAACGTACATATATAACAATAGAGCACAAATATACATAAAGCAGGAACAATTAGTGATAACATAACATTTAGTGATATTTTTCTATATGTAACACGGAACGTAGTAAGCTACTAGTATCGACTTGACTTGATTTCTTGATATTGGTAATGTGTGTGTGGTTTGCCACTCTACAGGTACCACCTATCTTTGATTAGACAAAATTTGAAATTTGATTTATGTATGTCAAAATTCAAATGTTGTCTAGGGAATCGGAATCAAATAAATGCACAGGTAAGTAAATGGTTTTAGATTTTATGATTGTTATTGACCAATTACTATTTCAAAAGATTATTTCGAGGTACATATATCTTAGAACCAAGATGCCGAGAAGTCTTGTTGGAGGCGAAGTAAACCACTTGCTGGATGCCATTTAAGGTCGCTGTGCGACAGGATTAGGAATGAGAGTTATTGGTCAGTCTAGTCTCTTGAAGAGCACATTAAATGGTTACTTTACTAAACTGGTTTGCTTACCCGGACGCTGGATCCTATAAAACAAGCCCTGATATTATGAAACGCCTAATGTAAATATTTGACCAGAATCACCGGGCGATTGCGGCGATTTATTTTTAGGGGCAACAGAATTTATTAATCCCATTTATAACCGTTGACGCAAACAAATTTGTGTTTTATGTGTTGGTAATGTAGGTATGTAATTGTCTGTCTATAGCGTTCCAGCGTGTAAAGCAAACAGATGAACCGATTTTGCGTAGTGTCCGACGGAACCTGGATTTTCACCCGAATACAAAATCGAAACTTCGGCCTTACGGTGTCAGTTTCGGTCGAGACCGAAACCAAGTACTTTTAAACATGTTAAAACGTAATTAACGTAGAACCGACAACCGCTGGGGTAAACGTTTTCTTGAATGGAGACCGCGACTCGGCAAACGTATTGTAGGATGCCTTCCAGCCAGGTGGGAAGACTGCAGGCAGATGCTGGATACGGCAAGCTAGTAGATACTGGCAAGACAGGGTGCCCATTTTTTTTTTTTTTTTTTTTTGCTTTGGGGTGGCTTTCGTGTCACGGCGGCCATGATAGGCCTATTGTGATCGCCACTTTTACATCAGTCCCGAAGCCGTGGCGTTCATAGTTCGCCACTAACCCTTGCAGCTGCTAGGAACTGTAGGATTTTCTTCGGGGTGATGTCTTTCAGCTCGTCTGGGCTATGCAAATGCTTGCCCAGATGGATGCTGCGTTTGTGCATCAGTGCTCCACACTCACTTAGCAGATGGAGGGGCGTTTCATCCGCCTCCTCACAAAATCTGCAGGATTGTGTGTCGCTTAGCCCTAGTTTGAACATGTGCTTGTTAAGGCGACAGTGTCCAGTTAGGGCTCTTGTCATGATGCGAAGGTTACCTCTGCTTAGCGCTAGGATTCGGTTGGTATACCGGGGTGCCCATTAGGGTAGACCTATGTCCAGCAGTGGACTATCATAGTTTGATGATGATGATGAAAACGAGATTTTATGCTGAAATGTCCTGTATTTTTAAACCAACGTGACTAACTACTATAAATCATATAAACCTTCCTCTTGAAACACTCTATCTTTTGCTGAAAACTGCATTAAAATCCATTGAGTAGTTTAAAAGATCTAAGCGAACAGACAGCGGAAGCGACTTCATATTATACTATGTAAAAAAATAAGATTTACCTACACTTAAGTCTTACCAGTCGTAATAATTGTAAGGGGAAGCACTCACTACCAAAACACAAGTTATTTTCAGAATAACTTACATTGATAGAGCCCTTAATAAATTTCAGGAATTTTTGGTGCAATACAGAACTTTAAATTTTTTAATTCTAAATATTATGCAATACACATCATTTATTTTGTCAGTGTTTCGTTCTTCTGGTCGCCTCAAAGGGTAATACAGAAAATCAGTGTTTTGCTCTTCGAGCAAAGCTTTTTGCTGAGCTATTACCTTTTTGACAGGCTGCAGCACGCACACAATTTTTAAATCCTTTATACTTTGTTACCTTTCATCGTGCTGCAAAAAGGTCAAATAAATGCATTATCTATCTGTCTATCCATCTTTCATAAGCGTTTGTGCAGTGATGTTAATAGTATCTTGTAACTACGATTATGCGTGGATTAAGTAATGTAGTTTTTCTATGCCATGGTCGTCTGGTATCTTTATTTTATTCGACGACGACCAAATAAGTATCGATATAAAGAGGTACTTATCCGGTGAATTACTGATGGCTCTAAATACAAGTAGGCAAGTATTTTTAAAATTGGTGTAGTAGGTCTTCACACTATATTTTTCTTACAAGCAATTTTTTAATTCGGATATAGGTAGGTATCGAATCTAATTTAGCCCAGAGCTTAGAGTTTTTTACAAGTTTTGAATACCTCTGTATTGTTTTCTTTTGTATAATTTAGGCAGAATTTTGAAGTGCTTTGGTTGCCACCGCAAACTCTGTTTCAATAGGAACGGAAGGCAGGGTATGGTATAGGGTCTGTCCCTACACCTATTCATACGCAAACGCGAACAGTATTTCGACTTTCGCCTAATAATCAAGCTCTCTCAGGTCAAAAGATGAGTATCTATAATTTTCTAAAAATTTGGTCACTTTCGACAATGATAAACGACAAAACTGCGTTGTAATAACATTAGTTCATGGTCGAATACCTTCGCCTTCCACGGTTCATTACCCTCTGAAGCAATATCCATGGCTGCGCATACCTCCACTGATTTCTGATTTCCTGGTACAATGTCGTGTGATTCTTTGAGTTGCCAATTCAACTACGCTGTTATTTTGACCAACAAGAGATACTAAGTAAGAGATACTAGCAGCATTTTTTCTCAACAGAAGAAAACTAATTGATTATCACCACACGCGTCACTGATCATTCTGATAAGGTTTATTTACCAAATATTCTTACATGAGGATTTCTGTTGAGACTCAAACTAAACACAAAGCTTGGGTGTGATGATGATAATGCAGGAAATTATTAGGAGCTTCGTTATCATTCCTAAATTATAATGGGCCTTAAAGCTTTTTAAATTTCTCTTACTTAACTCATCCAGCTTAACTATGTACAGTGATCAACAAAAATTGCTGAACAAGGCCAATCTCCCAAAACCGTCTATTTATCAGAATTGACGTACAGCATAATTACATTCCAAAACGTCAAACATTATTTATAACCTAAAGTAGGTAGGTATGTCAATTTTTATAAATATTATTTGCACAGAACATTAAAAATTAGTCTCAGAATAAAAGTTAATTTATCAGTAGGTGTAAAACAAATACAAGTCATAGACAAAATAAAATAGCAATCAAATCAATAGGCAGTAAATTCTAAACAGTAAAATGTTTTATGGTTTTTGTCGTTGACCGTCCTCAATCTACCTAAGTAGATAAATGTGAGAGAAAGATAATAATGATGGATTTACCTTCCAGAGATAGCTTCCCAACGACAGTTACCTAGCACATGTGCCAAGTAATTAGAAAGTCTAGCCGTGTCTAGATTCTAGATATGAGTACTCTGTACGCACATTGTTCTAGAATGGAGAAAGCCGAGAGTAAGTAGCGTATCGGTGTTGTGTGAAACTTATGACCAGAATTAAACCGCTACTCTACCACTGATGCGCACACTTAAGGTTGCCTGGGAGAAATCGCTGTCAGCGATAAGGCCGCCTATTGTAATTTTATTGTGTAATATATGGATATAAGGTGTTATTTTATAGTTTTCAGTTCAATAAAGTGTTCATTCATTCATTTGCTTTAGCACACGCACATTTTAGGTGCGTGTGGGCTCGTTTGTTTGACAATCTCGTATTCATGCGTAGCGTGTTCGTAGGTTGCTGCCGTTGCAGGGGACGTTATTATCATATAAGTACATTTTCAAGGTAGACACCGCTGCACCGGTGCGTAGCCTCTCCGTGCGTTGCGGTGGGTCAGTAGCTTTAAACGATACGATAAAACCACTAACGGCTGCTTGCTTGAAAAAGTTAAAAGATGTTTTGGCATCGCAACCTATAAATATTTTACTTTTTAACCGACAAAATAAAAAACATAAGAGGAGGCAGTTCTATGTTTGGCTGTAAGTCTAAGTATGTTCGTCAATTTCTCTAAGCAATTGGATGTCGAGTTTTAGTTTTTTAAAACAATCAAATTATTATAGTTTGTCACTTTTGATTAAAAATAAAACAACGCAGTGTTTCGTTTGTAAAAGATGTTGTGGCATCAACCTATTTACAAAAAAATCGATTTAATTTTTTCAAACATAATGACAGTACCGTGTCAATATATTTATGAAAACTTGTTGTACACTCATAAAAATATCAATCGGTTCACTAAAAAAAGTGATATACATAATGTAAATACTAGAAATACTCGTAAGAATAAACTCGCTGTGCCCACAACTAGGCTACACAAGATAAATGTATCTTTTAAAGGGCAATGTATACGCTTCTACAACAAAACTCGAAGTGAGTTGCAAAAATTATCAATAATTAAATTTAAAAAAATTGTAAAACATATTCTTTGTAAAAAAGCTTATTACAAAATATCAGATTACTTAGAAGATAAAAAAGCTTGGAACGAGTTTTGCTCCAACTCAAAATCTACCAACTTACAAATAAGCAAATCAAATGTACTAGACGCATAAGTTATGAACAAACTAGTGGTTTCTTCTCACTTCTTCCACTGGTGGACAAAAAATTGAAGTGAACTATAAAATAATTTAAAAGTATAAAATATGACCTGTCTAAGTGCTTATTTGTAAGCTTAAAGAAATAAAAACTTTTCATTTTCATTTTCAACAAATATTTTTAACCCTAATTTAGCAAAATTAGGGCTAAAAATATTTCTATCGAAACGTTCGAAAGTTATTTATATCAAGTGAGAACTGATTTATGAGATAAAAAAGTAGTTTTTTGCAATGTCATGTGGCAAACGTTATTGTTATTTTTTTTGTTGAGTTTATGTATTTTGCCATGTTTATTTATAAAGAATTGATCTCTTATGGGAGTGGCATAGTCACTTTGTGACAAAACTCCATTTATAAATAAAGATATAAAAAAAAATAGTTTGCCGAAATATTCCAGGTCTAGACCTACCTATACAACATTTCAGCTTGATCCGATAAGTAGGTTTGGCGTGAACAAGTAACAAGCATCCAATCCATCCATCCAAAGATAAACAGTCATATTGCAAAAATGAAAAAAGATAAGTACCTTAGTAACAGTTGTCTTTGTTAGGCAGCCCGTGTAACTACAGTTTACAAAAGCCATTGTAACTTTTATATTGTTTTAATATTTTGAAACGCATATCAACATTTTCTATTCTATTGTAACTCCCAACATAAATAGTGGTGTTTTATAAATAGAGTCTGTGTACTCGTAGCTCCAATACGGTTGAACTGATTCTGATTTAGTTTGATTCATCGCTAGTTTTTAACTATGCGTGATGAAAATCGAAGCAAAGCGGTTCTAAAGGATTATGCTATGAAAATATAAATGCAAAAGTAATTATATCTCTTTGTCTGATCTTGTCTCATTTCTGATCCTTTCACGCATATATGGCTGACCAGATCAAGTAAATTAAGCAAGGAGGTAGATTAGAGTAGATCCCGTAGAAGGACCAGTTATCCCGGAAAAGGATACAAAGCCAGTCACTAAGAAGTTAGTCACTTTTAAATAGATAATTTTACCCACCTTACATAGTACCCCACCTGAACCTGAGCTTCTGGACGGAGCTAGGCTGGCTATGCTAGCAAAATACGCATAAAGGACCAACTGGAGTCCAAATGCGGATAAAGGAGTACCCCCCACCCACCTTACATCCTACAGTTTCCTTCATTACGTATGTTACGGCAAAATGAGGAGCAGAAGTTTCATTCCCAAAAGAAAATTCAATTAAAATCCCGCGACATTTTGTTTTGGGAGAATAAATTTGTTTTTCCCTAGAGTAGGTAAACGCCAGTAACTTAGCTGCTTAGTCAGAGACTTACGGTCCTGTGGTCGGTTGAACAAGAACAAATTGCAGCCTCCGATTAGCAGTCAAACCTCAAACTCTTTCTAAATTATGTTACCTCACACTGTTTGTAATTCCGTTACCGAGCGGAGCCGACAATGCTAGGTCAATTAGGCGGGACATGGTAGACTATTCACAAGTGATTCAAGTAATTACCTACTTGTAGTTTTGCCGTTTAACCGAGCCTAGCTAGGCTAGGTTACGGCCTTCTATTTATAAGTCTCTTATTTTATTAATTTTTGAGCTGCACCCCGCGGCTTCGCCCTCAAAGATTTAATCTATGTGTTAATGGATTATTAACCTTCTGATATATGTTTTAATAAATAAATGTCTAGCTATAGCCGTGTGGTGACTTAGAATTTGCACCGTCCAAACTCTTTCAGCAGGTGTCGTAAGAGGTGACTAAGGTTTATTCATTGGGAGGCGAGAAGCAGAGGCGTCCTACAGAACAATACTACCACCGAACTGTGATTCCAACCCATAGTCCCAGCGTGGGGGTTAAGGGCATTACCCCCATGAGATACAATCCAATAAGTTTCTTATTAGGGGGAGGCCTGCGTTCAGCTATGAACCAGTATAATAGGCTGTTGAGGTTGAGGTAGCTAGAACCTAGCCTAGACGATATGTTTCGTAAAAAAATTATGTGACACTAGCTGCGACCCATGGCTTCGCCCATGTGGAAATCTATGTGTCAAATGGTTTATAAACATTACTCTTTCATTAGACGGACACTGGCAGAATTGTGTCGATCCAGACGCAGAGCCATCTAGGAAGAAGTTGAAGTTGAATCACTCTATCTATTAAAAAAACCGCATCAAAATCGTTTCGGGGCAGTGGTCCAACTGCTCCGTTGCGCAGTTTCAAAGATCTAAGCATACAGACATACAGGCAGACAGTGGGAAGTGACTTTGTTTTATTCTATGTAGTGATGCGGAAGATTATGATTATGATAGATTATGCCTTCACCAATATACTTCTGTAGCATCCGAAACGAAATGCTCAGGATGACGAGTTTAAACACCGACTTCTTGAACAATGATCAAAGTTGATTTGAACATTATCTGTTGTTCTAAATATGATGACTGTAAATAATAATTGGACTGACTGGTTAGTCTTGCTAATATTATTAAAGAAGAGTTTGTGAAAGTTTGTGCCGTTGTGAAGAAGAAGATGAATGTTGAAGACAACCCCAAAAATCCAGGAACTTTCGTGTTTACAAATAAAACAGCATTTAATGTATTTTGATCTCCGTTCAAAATGCATTTTAGATCACCATGTGGGAAAAACTTTATGTACTTTAACTGTCATTATTATGTAAATGTTACATATTTAAGTATCTATATTAAATATTAAACTTAATTTAATTATCTTTAAGATAGCCGCGCTGCAGAGCGAGACCCTCTAGCACAGGTATTATATTACTTAAAAGAGGGTCCCATACCACTGTATTATATTAATTAATTTAAGTTAAAGCAATAAACTAATTTGATTTGATTGATTCACCTCATGTGCATAACATGCATGCAACATCCCCGCCGCGGCCGTCGCCAAAATTGGCGTCGTTTGGTCACGGTTGAGCACCGGTTGTTCGGTTCGACAGATCGAATGGCCCGAGCACTTGCGTGATGCGTGTAAACTTCACTGGCCGGTAGATCGGCCAAGGTCCTTGCACTAGAGTCTGTAAAGATCATTCACAAAAAGTGCTCATAATATTTCGTTTTGATAGTCTTTGCTTGCTAAGCTGTGCCAATCGTTAGATATTCTACGACCTATGTAGCGCGGTGGGCGCAAGTCTGCCTGCGAGGCAAGAGGTTGCGGGGTTGATTCCCGCGTTGGGACAAATGTTTGTACGATCTGCAAATATTTGTTCCGGGTGCTCTGGGTATTTTATATGCATAATAAAAAGTATGTATTTATGTAATGTATTCTATTAACTATATCGGTCATCTATATACTAGATGACTGATATATAACCTATAACACAAGCTCTGCTTAGCTTGGGGCTAGATGATGATGCGGGGATGGTCCAGCATTTTTTTTATCATTATTGAATTCCGTCTGTCTGACTGTCACATTTTCAGAATGAAACGCCTAATCGGATGTTATCTAATGAATATTTCGCTGGGATAGTCCTGGAATGCCTTATGTTGCTTTTTATCCCGAAAAAGTGCATGCGAATCTGAGGGCTGAAGCTAGTAGCTTAAGAATATTAACTTTTCTCAAATGCTAAATGTTTAAAAGCGAAATTGTAACCAAATTCTATAATTGCTAAATCCCACAGCTGGACAAAGATGTCCTTAAACGTTCTCTTCATACATTACCATCAAAAACAGTAAGTAGGTTTAACTCAGAGTAGAAATGAAAAGCAAATAACACAAATCTTAATTTAGATACAGCCGAGGTCAGAACTGTAATGTATAAAGCAACATCTGACCCTAATGACCAGACTTATCTGTTGTTTTTGTTTCGGACAAACTTAGTAGGTATAGGTACCTACCTACATGTCTGATCTGACCAGATGTTCATGGAACCGAACCTGCAACTTCCTGCATCGCAAGCGTACCTTTGCCCGCTGGGCTACGGATGTCGTCTTTGAGTTTATTAATATAATTTTTATTTTTATTTTATGTTAAGTATTATTTATATTCTATTGCGGTATGGAGTCTTCTCGTCATACATACCGCAATGCTTGAAAACGAAAGTTTTCAACCAGTGCGTCCTACCCGTTATGACCTACGGAGTTGAGACGTGGACACTCACGATAGGGCTGGTCTACCAGTTCAAAGTCGCTCAGCAAGCTATGGAAAGGAGTTTCTCTGAAGGATAGGATTCGTAACGAATACATCCGACAGAGAACCAAAGTTATCGACATAGCTCTAAGAATTAGCAAGCTGAAGTGGCAGTGGGCCGGCCATATCTCGCGAAGAACCGACAAACGTGTTCTTTTGTAGAGACACTCGGTAAACGAAGTGTAGGATGACCAGACCGTGGGATGACGACCTGCGAAAGACTGCAGGTAGATGCTGGATGCGGCAAGCTGAAGACAGGGCGCTATGGCGCTCATTGGGGGAGGCCTATGTCCAGCAGTGGACTGCTATAGGCTTATGATGATGATGAAGTATGATTTAGATAGATAGATAAATTCTTTATTAGCCACTTCAGACACACACATACAAAATACAACAATAATAAAGTACACAGGAAAACAAACAATAATGAAACACAGTTGACTGAAAAACAAACAATGATAAAAATAAATATGGGTAAGATATATATATGGTCTGCTGTAGTAGGTATGTAAAAAAGGCCTTGGCTCAGCGTAATATTGCTAGAGAAGCAAAAGCACTGTTTTTATTTATTTATTTATTTGCTTAAATTATGTTCATGTTTTCCGTTTTTAGCCTCAGGTTTTTGTAAGGCGACTTTGAGTTGATCAGTAGATAATACAAACATAATAAATTACCAACCAACAGTACAGTTCAGAGATACTACTTAAAGATGCTTACTTGTAGAGGTAGGTACATCAAATGTTTGTAGAAACCTTATCGAAAAGTAATAAAAGCTAACTTTCATTTCCAACTATGGTGACGACGTAGCTATGGCTTAAAGGGCTTCATTAGATTGGGGTCGACGACCTTCTTCCGTGATACTATCTTGTTATTATAAGCTAGAGGTACCACTTAGCTCATGGACCTTTCTTTTGACAGTGTCCGTTATCGTGCTTATTTTTTGTATACGACATTTTATGTTAAAAATTAAGTGAATGTTTAACATAAAATGTTGTTAAGAATGCGTCATAACATTATGCGAAACTTTAATACTTAAATAATCGGTATCGGTACTGATCATGATTCGTATATTTTTTATTTTTTCAATATTTCGGCCTCAGATTACGGAGATTTTGGCACAGTGGAATACGCTGTGAATGCCTGCAGCGTCACCCATTATATGCCATGATGGTTTCGTATGGTTTTGATTTTTCTGAACGGAATCCTAAATATTTTTCTAAAATAAAAATAGCCTAAGCAATACTAAAATTCAATCTTTGCCTAACCCGACGCGATTTTCCCACACTAAAATCTATCTGTCAGTGAAAGTCTTCAAGATCCAACCGTTTCGGAGATTATCAAAAACAAACCGACAGACAACAATTGAAAAAATTGTTTTATATTTTTTATAAGTACCATGTATACTTTCACATGCAATATGTAAAACGCTGAAACACATCCACTTTATTTATATGTTTAAATAGATGTATGTCTATACAGGGTGCCCCAAAACAAATGTATTAAGCTGCTGCGCTAGGGGGTTATTGTTGACCTGGAGGCGATCAATTTTTGATGTAATATTTTTTCATTTCGAAAAATATTATGAAATTGTTTTCAATTGTTTTCAATTTTTTTCATAATTTTCGATTGTTTTAAATTTTTTGTGTTTTATAATTTCAAAGGATTTAAATTATTTGTTTGTAATAATTTCATGACAAAAATACTGTTAGTGCTTATAAAACAAGCATACATTATTGTAAAATATTTTATAATTATGTTTTTTAAACAATGCAAGAGTCCGTGTAAAATTTCACGAATAGAAAGAAAAAAAACATTATTTTTTACAAAAAAAAACAGCAAAAAATGTTCGAAATTCAAAAAATCGTCTGTGACAAATTGATCTCTCAAGATCCAGAATCACACCCTATTGACTTAGCGTACATATTACGTGGCACCCGGTATTGTATACCATGTTTTTATTTATCTCTAGACAATTTAATCGGTTGTATCAGGGTAGCACGCTTGCTATTCAGTCTTGTAGTGCAGCACGGACTAGAAGCGTGCGCGCGCGCAACTCAATAATCAATTCAACTGCGAACGTTCTGCGCACTATTAATACAACGGGCTATTGTTTCTATATAATCGATACTTTTTATCGAATATGTTCTATTATTCTCTCGTCAATAATACATTTCCGATAATTTAAGTAGATTTAAGTGTTGTGTGAGTTGACGTTATCGATTTATCCTGTGTTGGGAAGTGAAAATGTGAATGCGTAACTTGGCTGAAAAACAAAGGATTTCATCTTAAATTGTTTTAAAAATGAAGGTAAGTTCATAATCTTAATACAGATAATCAAATGTATTCCGAAGCAGGAATCAAGGCAGTTTCAAACGTATTTCTCAAAATGATTGTGCTAAAAGGTTCTTAGAGTAAAGTTTAGTTCCACAATAAGTTTGTTTTTGTTTTAGTTTTTTGTCTTTGTGTATTTTTATTTATGTTTTGGGGTTATTTTATGGCCAAGCGATAGCCAGTAAAAAAAACATAAAGTCTTCGTCATTTGTAAGTATTTGGTAATTAAATAAAATATTCTTTCGCTTTTGTATAGACAATACCACGTAAAGGTCGTACTACTTAGTCGAAAGAGGGCGATTGCGGACACCGAGAGGGCTAACGTAGTAAAATATTGTTATTTTTTTCGAATATTTTTGTATCATTATTTGAAAAAAATATCAACTTGTTTTCTTAATGTATTATTTTGTTTTTATTAAGATAGACCTGGCCCTGTAGATTTATACCGGTACAACTTAAAAAAAGTTGTACCGGTTGGAAAAACCGTATCCAAATATTTGAAGTCCGTTACTTAGTTTTGTCAAAAACATCAAATTATCCATGAGGTTTGAGAAATAATTTATTAAACTCCAACATCCTTAACGCCAAATAACTTACCTTCTACTAATTTACTCATCATCATCATCATCAGCCTATCTTAGTCCACTGCTGGACATAGGCCTCCCCCAATAAGCGCCACAGCGCCCTTCTTTACTCAAAATAGAGTAATATATACTTCGATCTAAGAAACATCTCGACCGGTGATTGCAGTTATAAAATGCATAAAAGTGAACAATTGCGAGTGAATTGTATTTCGTCACTTCGGTTTCGGTATTGGGCACTTTGGTCAGGTTTTATAAGTGAACGATTGTTACACAAGTCCACATTAAGGTAAGGCTGAGCTGCTGTAAAAGTACCTACAGCCTTGGAACTGTTTTCTTAAACTCAGATTTTTATCTTCTATCTATGTCGAATAAATCTCTTATCTTTGACGACCTCTGCGGCGCGGTGGGCGAAAGTCCGCCTGCGATGCAGGAGGTTGCGGGGTCGATTCTCGCCTCGGGACAGTTACAATACAATTCAATACAATTATTCTTTATTGCACACCAAATAAAACAGATAAAAAAAAGAATGTGTGTACGATCTGCTGATATTTGTCCCGCGTGTTCTGGTCGTTATCTATGTAAAATAAAAAAAATCTATCTATGTAATATATTGTATTAAGTATATCAATCATCTAGTACCCAAAACACAAGCTCTGCTTAGCTAGGGGCTAGATGATGCGGTGTGGAGTGTCCAGCATTATTAATTTATTTATTAATCTACATATCTAAAAAATAGTGTAGGTGGTAGCTGATGTTAGAGCCAAAATCTACAAACCCCTTAAATTTTAATAAATTACATAAATGTTTGTCTGTCAGTCTATTTGTTTGAGCTCCAATTAGGCTGGAACAATTGGCGGACATTCACTGGTAATAACTCTGTTATAGCGGGTAACTTAGGCTAATTTACGAAATATAATTTGGGTGCACAAAAAACACCATGAAATTGTAAATATACGCGAACGAAGCCGCGGGCACAGTAAAAAAAATTATAATCTACTTATAACCAACACTTGGAAAAGCTTCGATGTGGGATTTTTTTAAATAAAACAAACAATTGTTTGTTTTAAAAATACTAAACATTGACATCAAATTCGATAATTCAAAATTATTTGCAGATTTTTAAAATTTTCGGGACAATTTTTTTTCCCTCGGGAAATAACTTTATGGTGCCTCGGGATCATTCTGCAAACAATAGCAAAAAAAAAATCCAAATCGGTCAATAATTGACATACGACATAATAGTCGTACCATACATAAAATATACATACAGCCAAACATTATGTAAAAACTTCTTTTGTTTTTTCGTCGGTTAAAAATACAAATAGATAGATCATCTTGCCGGTACGGTACCTACCTACTACAACATAATTAGATACTGAAGCAGAACGGTATCAAGGCCATCAGTGTCTAATAAGAATAGCCCTACCGTCTCGTCCCGGTACCTTTTTTTTTTATTCTAATTTAATTAGGGATTTTGAGTCTAACAGTGACTAAGTCAGTCCCGTAGGATATCTTATAACTAGTTAATCAATATTTAAATATTTACAAGTATCTTATAATGTGGACTCATATAGTTACTGTTTATGAACAAAAAATGGGTTCTCGTGAGCGGCCACGAAAAATCCCGTATATGTACCCACGTAAAAGTAAAAACTAACTTACACTTCGATTGCTGCAATCACACCGTATGTGTTTTCTACAAGTGACTAATATGCGTAAATCCACACTAGCGCAGCGGCTGAGAAAATACAGATCTGTGTGACTCAGCACAGATGTAATGTTTTCCGAACGAAACGCATGTGCGGCGCAACACAGCCGCTGTGTAGAGCGGTAGCACGAATGGCTTAGGTTAAAAAAAAGATCGCAGTCGTCGAAAAAAGATCGGAGTCAAAGTGTTAAAAATAAATTAAAATTAGTATTTACAGGTGGGATGACGACCTGCGAAAGACTGCAGGTAGATGTTGGAAGCTGAAGACAGGGCGCTATGGCGCTCATTGGGGGAGGCCTATGTGCAGCAGCGGACCGCTATAGGCTGATGATGATGATGATGATCAGTATTTACAATTGAAATAATTGAGCTAACTGTAAACAATCTACAGGTAGCTCAACTGATCCATATCGATAACAGTCGAAAGCGTCCCCAAGACGCTGACTGCATTATTAAAATAAATATAATAATTATTTTGATTATTAAATGATCTTTATTAACAAAGAAAATTACGTGCCCCAACGGTGTAGAACTCACAACTTTATGCATTTTCGTTTTTGCGTAGGTAATTATTTTTCTAAATAAGACATTGCCTTTGTTACGGGCTATAACATCAGTTAACTGCCAGTGAAAGGACCGTAAATATCGGCCCAGTCTAGCCGTTTCGAAGATAGACCAAACAAGAAGACATGCTAAAATTTATAAATTTGATATTTTGTTAGACAGAGTTCAACCTCAACTTCTTTTTTGTTTTGGCGCCGCTTGCTTTTCGCTACGACTCTGCCAGTGTCTGTTTCAGTGTCCTATAGACAGAGTTAATTTTCACAAAATATGCATTTACATAGTCAAAAACTGTAGCTTTGACATTACAAACAGACACATATTTATTATATTGTTTCTAGTTTTCGCCTTTCGAATCCAACAATCATAACAATACCTGATTTGTTATTTAAATATATGTTTAACAAAAACTTCCTACTTATTCATCAAAACATAACCTTTTGTCATGTTGACTTGTCATACAGACTGTTATTATATTTTGATGTTTCCCATCTCGAGTATTCTAAATTGTTTACTTTATGGTGCTTTACATCTCATTGATATTACGAGACGGCAGACGTGTAGGTACCTACCTACCTGTATGCTGGCCAAACTGAAGATACAATGTTTGTAAACATTGTCCCTATACTGAGCCTAAAATATCTTTCTTGTTTATTCTTTGACAGAATTGGCAATAACTGTTGATTTGAGCTATTTCCTACAGTGCTGACAATTATGTATATTTCAACCGTTAGCCCGAAAAGGCGATAGCGGCTTCCTTTATTCTTGAGAATATTTTGATAAAATAAAAGCAAATAAGGATAAGCACTTAGACAAGTCAAATGTTATACATACCCTTTATTATAATGATATTATTATCAAATCAGAAATAAGGTGTTTTATCTTCATTTAATTTTTTTGTCACCAGAAACCACTAGTTTATATCCTACCTACAGTTATATATCACTTATGTGTCTAATACATAGTATTCATCATTAGTTTTTTTTTGTGCTACGTACTCGTATCACCGTAAGTAGCACAAAAAATAATTTGACATTTCTCGCGTCGAGATTTCAATTTTTGACTAAGTACTTTTGCAGGTCATTGCCAACACGATGCGGAAGACATAGTCGTTTGGTATAATACAATGCTACAGTGTGTTAGTATTGAATCTGTGGGGTCCTAAACTAAGCTATTTTTTGGATTCCAGGGTTACTATCTATAGGTACTTATATTATAAAGAGGAAAGGTTAGATTTTTTGTTTGTTTGTTTGTTTGTAACGAATAAGCTCCGAAACTACTGGACCGATTTGAAATTCTATCACCGTTAGGAAGCCTAAATATCCGTGGTGAACATAGGCTATATTATATTTTCAAAAAAGTAAGAGATCCTTACTAAAACTCCAATTAATGTAACCCAAGGTGTGAAAAATATACCTATAAAATTCCTTGCATATCAATACGCCATTTTGTCTAAATAAACGTGGTTGCCTAGCAACGCTCTTTTAACAACAAATGTTTGATAACAATTTACTGTATGGAAACTCTTTTGTTAGGTTGTACGCCTCTTGCATATCAATACGCCATTTTTTCTAAATAAACGTGGTTGCCTAGCAACGCTCTTTTGACAACAAAGGTTTGATAACAATTTACTGTATGGAAACTCTTTTGTTAGGTTGTACGCCTTTTTTGATACTGAATAAAGCGGGCGAAATCAGCGGTTAAAATGAGTAACATTATATCGTTTGGATCGGAACTTCAGAACGCAACAAATGCCGCCCACGCTTTCATGCGTTGATTGATGATCAGCAAAGCCTTGATTCATCGACTATAAATTATAATGAGAGACAAATTGATGGATTTTTTAACTAAGGTATTGGAGGACATGTGTAAGTTAAAGTACGGATATCTATCACTGCTAATAAGCGTGTGGTAGAATATTACTTGCTTGACGACAAATCTATACTAATATTATAAAGAGGAAAGGTTTGATTTTTTGTTTGTTTGTATTGAATAGGCTCCAAAACTACTGCATCGATTTGAAAAATTCTTTCACCGTTGGTAAGCTACACGTTCCCCGGTGAACATAGGCTATATTATATTTTCAAAAAAGTTAGGGATCCTTACTAAAACTTCAATAATGTAACCCAAGGCGTAAAAAAATTACCTTAAAAATTCCTATACCCGTGCGAAGCCGGGACGGTCCGCTAGTAATATTATAATAATATTACTATAATATTTATTTTAACTAGATTTGGTTTGTTAAGTGCACATGTTCACAAGATATGTTTTAGTAAGGTTGCTACTTGCTGTTAATTAGCTAGCTATAAGTTTTAAATATATTGTGACTTATCTAAGAACATATTTATTGTGTCAAAAAATAAATAGTTGAATTGAATTGACAAGTGCATTTGCAAACAGAAGCTATTCTGTTATGCAGGAGATTGCCATGTCCCCAATGCTCAACCTGTCGTAGTAAAATAATTGTTTTAATCGCGTTCAACATTAAATAACCAGTTGAAATAGTTAGATTCTGTAGAACAGTGTCATGGCAGCATGGAGTGGTAACAGTTTTTGACTCAGTGAGGTAGGGATAGCATCCTCAACCTCAATGTCAGCCTACTATATTGGTCCCCTGCTACACGCAGGCCTCCTGATAAGCGGTAATGCCCATAATCCCCACGCTGGGCATGGGGGTCGCGGATCGCAATTTAGGTTTGATTTTATTGTGAAAAAGCAAAAAAATACTAATTTATAAACAAACTTCATGAAATTCCGCGCGGGCCTGTGCGGCGCGGCGTTCGCTCGATCTTGTCTCGCAAAACCGAGCCCGGGGTTATTTCTATCCCATGGGAACTGATTTATGAGATAACCAGTTATATTCCAGCCCTAGAACCACCTGTATGTAACAGTTGATCACGATCCGTTGAGGTCTTTTGGCGTGATGAAGTAAGAAACATCCATCCATCTAAACATCCAAACTTTCGCAGTATAATAGTACTGAAATTACAGAATCACACTAATCTTATAAATTCGAAAGTGGTCGACGGTAGGTATGCACTGGCATAGGCCAGCTGTGGACAATACATGCGTCGCGGCCACAGAACAGGTCGCGGCGTATATTCCTAGTGTGGTCATTATTTTCAAATGAGTAAGGCAGAATTGATGGGTTTCTTACATAAACTTTGATTGATTACTTATATCTAGTGACATCGTCTGGGTGCTTACTTCTGTTGCAAGTAAGTTGTACATACACCTTGCACAATCTACATTTTCTAAAATCTCCTTATCTAAATCATTTAGAACTTTGAACTTTTTAACAACACCGTGGTGAACCTATCCTTAGCAAAATATTATAAGTTCCGAGCCGACATTTGAATTCCGGACCTAATCTGGTTATTTTTTGTCCATCGATTTATCCTGAAACCTGAAAAATATAATCGCACGTTTACCAAAAGGTACTTTTCTCTAGCTTATAGGCAAAAATAAAAAAACCTATCAAAACAATACAATGACTTAGAAAAATAACGAATTTGGCTTCTGGTGAGACCAATGGTGATAAACCAACATAGACTTTTATCAAAATCTAGTTGCTTTTGAATCAAATATCTAGTTATGATTGCCGAGGAGAAAATGACCATTAGATATCCAACCAAATGACCCCACACCACCTTGATTTCCGGTATAAGTCATGTTAGTGACTCACCTATCTACTATCGGTCCATCTCAAAATTACGTTACCTTCTCATGGCAAAGGGTTTAAAGCCTAAATACTAACAAGGTAATACTCACACCTCTAAATTCACCACAAACCCAACACCTCCCTTGATCGACCTCACTGGTTGAGTGTCGAGACGGCAATGCCAAGCCACTCCGCACATCGTCAATCATCGGTGACAGTCATGCCGGCCTCTGACAGGTCGCGACATAAAGTCTGACAGGAGTGGCGAGCCAGTCAAAAAGTTACAACATTGAATAATTTATAGACATATGCTAACACTCGGCCATCCAATTATAGCGTACGCCCTCGTACGGGCATTGCAAACTTACTTTACATGTGTACTACCAATTAAATTATAAGAGTATGAAGCATTAGTACAATAAAACACAAAAAATACTTTATTATACACCAGTTACAGATCATTAAAAAGACATCACATGATACAAGTACAATGGGCATAGCATCAGCAGTACAATAGTATTATTCATAAAATGTTCTGCGAATCAAAATTTCTCAAATGTAAGTTTTTTTTTTTTTTTTTTTTTTTTTTTTTAATTTACTTGATAAGTCAGTCACCAACCCGCTGGCCTGAAATTAAGGCAATAACGGGACTCACTCTTCCTGCAGCGGTAGATCAGCGTCACCAGGGGTATCCTTGGCTTAAGACTCCAAGGACCAGGGGTATCCTTGGCTTAAGACTCCAAGGACCAGGGGTATCCTTGGCTTAAGACTCCAAGGACCAGGGGTATCCTTGGCTTAAGACTCCAAGGACCAGGGGTATCCTTGACATACAATTACAAGGACCAGGGGTATCCTTAACATACGACTAAATTAACTAGATTACAAGGGTATCCTGAATTTATGACTAAGATAACTAGAGGTATCCTTTAGTCATGATTGCAATAGCAATGGGTATCTTTGACACATGACTACAGGGACCAGGGCTATCCTCTGTTATGTTCACAAGAACCAGGGGTATTCTTGACAAACTACTAAATACACCAGACACATTCCATAGTAATGCTTGCGAGGACCCGGGATATCCTGAATGTATGACTAAAAGAATTAATGATATCCTTTAGTTATTATTTCAATAACAACATTCTATATTTCTGATCTTGAATCAGATAACAACATCAGATATATTTCTGATTCAAGGGCCGGGGTTTTCCAACTACATTTCGTTGTTAACCCGTCTATCATTTGAACAACCTTTCCTGAGCAAATTACAACTTTCCGGCTTATCAAACATCTCACAGGGACGTCACCTTATTCGAACAGGCACCGGCAAAGTAGACAATGCTGGACCAGCAACGTACATTATTATAGAGCTCCATATTACTCTACATAAATTTTCGTGATATTCAAAACAAAACTTAATGTATTCAAAAGAATCTCATTATTTGAGCAAAACACTATACAAGCCTGCAACAATTGCATCGCTGGCCACGCTACGACGGCCCTTGCCGCTATCTTAAATCATCTCAGCCACAGCCCGTGATACCAATACCAATATACCACTATTATACCAAGGAATGGCATTCTCAAAAACATTGTACTTAATTAAAAGTTCTTGAATCGCATCAAGACATTCGCCTATGTTCCTTTTCCCGAGGAGCACGAATTAATAGTCTCTAGAAGACTCCGACTTGACTTCTCTTTAAACCTCTTGTGAATTGGCTTCAGCACGATACTGCCAACAGCGACAATTTCAAAAAGTTGCCCCAACTGTTTTTGGAATTTCTCGAATAAAGTTTGGAATAAGTTTGAGATCCAATGTAACCAATGAGATTTTAATTTAGAGATCATCTACATTAAATGCTCGCATAGAATGTCTGATTCACAATTTGGTTCGAAACCGAGGTATATACCTACGATCAACTTTACAAAGACCCCTTTACAACTTGTATGGCCGTCAAAAACCAATGACTCGTTAATAACCAGTTTTGATATCTTTTAGGCGATGATATTATCATGGCATCTTTGGAAGTATAAAAGGCGACACTAGAGCACCCTCTGTTTCCCAAATATACAAAATAATATACAAGAATATAAAACTCATACCTTTTCGACTATCAAGGATAATTGACTCCCAACAACCAGTGTGAATATCTCATAGGCAGATATCATCACATATTTGGAGGTACAAAAGGCGACGCTAGAGCACCTCATTTTTTTATGTACAAAATGATAGGTAATATAAGAATATGAAACGCAAAGTTTCAGACTGTCAAAAATCAATTAAATTAATCGTAAACAACCGGCGTGGGTATCCCATAGGTAGATATATCACCATCGCATCTTTAGAGACAAAGGCCAAGTTAGTGATATGCCATCGCTGTTGTTCAAATTTTTACAAAGACATTTGAAAAAAACATATTTATACAAAATATTTACGCTTTCATGAAAAACATAACATTCTCGATAGACGCCCGTTAGCGCTGTTCATCATTGACTATGCGGACTATCAAGTCACTTAGCAAACACTTTACATTGTGAGATCAATTTGGACAAAATTAGAAGAATGTGGTCTTCCACAGGATTTGGGACCTCTCTCTGACAAACAGAATTGATCTCATAATATTATGTCAAGAACAAAACCAAATAAACATGACCATTCTGGCGATGGCATCATTTCCCCAACTAAATGTTTCAATCCCTTGGCTTACAAAAAAGGAATTAACAACTCTCAAGGCCAAGTCATCGACTGCCTAGATAGAAATAATCCAAAACTCAAATAATACATTCCTCTTACGTTATACCGAATCATACTTTCAGCCAACGCACTTACATAGCTATTTATTTTTTTGTTCTCATTGTGTGTATAACAAGTTCTACGGCGATAATAATTAGCCAAACTATGTCTGATAAAGACGTTTGTATTATTTAATTCAATTCAAATTCTTTATTTCCAGACAACAAAGATCAATTATAGGCAGAATGCGTTTATCTATAGAGCCTCTTGCTCCTTTAATTCATTATTTTCAGTCTGGTCCAACATAGATAGGTAACACATTTATGTGACAACTGCAGCACATGCCACAATAGGAAAGGCACATCATAAAATAACACAGATAAATTAGAGAACTGTGAGTTATAGTACCTACCTACTAACATCCCCTTTTTTTTTTTTATCTTACCATTGATATGTTGTATGTACCAAGTACCTGCCCATGAAATACCATGTAGCCATCTTTTGAAACACCCAATCTCAAGCAGCTGGGGTGGCCACCTCCGATTCGGCTCCAGCACAGGCTCGGCACCGGCTGGGTCCAATGGGAATATCTAAGCCGCACCTGGTCGCTGCCAACAACGCCTACAAACCGTTATCCCTCTTTACCGTTTTCTATAAACGATAATACAAAACGGATAGCGTCCTCCATCATAACTGAGACAGCTGCACCCTGGACAGCGTGGCACCAGTGCCGTGGAAAGCGTGGCAGGATCAACCCGGACAGCGCAGCAGCCGCACCCTGGGCATTGCGGCAGCACAACCCTAAACAGCGTGGCAGCAGCGCCCCAAACAACGTGGCAGCAGCGCCCTGGACTGTTGCAGCAGCACCCCGGACAGTGTGGACACCCTGCCTTGGACAGCGTAGCAACAGTGCCCTCGCGCTCCGGGCGCGGCAGCCCGCGCATGTGCTTCCCGCTGGAATGACATTTAAACCAAGCAACGCATTTTGTAAGGAATGATGTCCCTATTATGTTCTATTCAACATTTAGCTGCAAACCCATGTTAACAAATCCCAGTAACAATACAACAATAACATAGATAATTATACATTGCACCATCAAGAAACTTGGTGATGACGTCATCCAAAGTGGTTCAGAATAATTGGTAATTCTATGAGTGGGGTTTTATAAAGGGGGTAAAAATTTGGTTATTTTTGACGTATCTCTTACCGTTTACGAGATAATTGCAAAAAACTCTCTTTTAGTCTATAGTTAGGGTAGATAAGCAAAACATGATTTGGTACAGAGTTTGTTTGTTAAATTGTGAGTCACAAACGACGGCCTTATCGCTAGTAGCGATCTCTTCCAACCAATTATGGACAAAGTGTCGAATCGAAGGTTATATAATAAAATAAAAAATGTTGAAGTAGGCTTTTGCCGGCCATATATTAATAAAAATATTGCATGATCGGACAGAGAATGCGAAATACAAAATAATACGTGGTTTTATGGATTCTACCAATTTCTTTGTTTGATCGGTTCCACAATCTAGTCTGACTAACCTTTGAAGTTCAAAGATAGTTTGGTTCGTGGTTTTATGGATTTAACCCATTTCTTTGTTTGAACAGTTTCACATGTCCGACTAACCTTTTGCCGGTCATATGAAAATGATTGCACAACGAACAGAAAAATAATGAATAAAATAAAAAAAATTAAAATAAATCACGTGGTTATGGATACATCCCACTTCTGATCTGTTAGTGACTCACCTATCTACTATCGGTCCATCTCAAAATTACGTTACCTTCTCATGGCAAAGGGTTTAAAGCCTAAATACTAACAAGGTAATACTCACACCTCTAAATTCACCACAAACCCAACACCTCCCTTGATCGACCTCACTGGTTGAGTGTCGAGACGGCAATGCCAAGCCACTCCGCACATCGTCAATCATCGGTGACAGTCATGCCGGCCTCTGACAGGTCGCGACATAAAGTCTGACAGGAGTGGCGAGCCAGTCAAAAAGTTACAACATTGAATAATTTATAGACATATGCTAACAGTCATAATACCGTATAAAGAAACGCTAATAAAATGATTGACAGAAGCGTAAAGTCACACCTATCTGGTAATAGCAATAGTTGATAATGATGGGTATTTGTAGGTAGTTCTAAATTATTATGTCACGACCTACCCGCTGGTTCATGAATAAGGGCTCCCACACAAAACTGCGAGGCGATGCAATGCGATGCCGCATCGCAGGAACTTGCAATGCGAATTTCTGCGATACGATTTTGTGCGGCAAACCGTTTGGTAGGGCAACCATACCTTCAAGTGTAGTCAGCCGTATTGGACGTGTTTTTAGGAAGCGTAAGATGGATCGCAAAAAGATTATTGCACTGCTGTTATTGTTAAATAGATATAAAAGAAAAAGAAGATTCTGGGTTCATTCATTTATTACGATTATGAACTCTGATGGGAACTATTTTACTCGAAAGTACTATGGGTTGAGAACTGAAGAAGATACATTTTTTGATTATTTTAGAATGTGCTCATTCTAAAATAATCAAAAAATTTATCTTCTTCAGTTCTCAACCCATAGTACTTTCGAGTAAATCATTTAAAGAGCTTTCTTCATTTAAAGAGCTTTTGAGTTGCGGACTAAAAGCGGCGTCACCAAGTATGACGTAATATCGCAGGAATGCGCGATGCGAATGAGATCGGACGTTCTTGCGGTGCATTCGTGCGAGTTCGCAGATATTTGCGATGCGATGCGAGTTCGCAGTTTTGTGTGGGAGCCCTAAATCAGTCAGATTCGGTCCGCAACTTGTGTTTACTTTAAATATCTCACTGATAATAAATAAACAATGATCAAAAAGTGCTTAAACCAAAGTCGTCTGAGTTCAACAAAAAACCTATGTTCTGGAATTTATAACCGCTTTTATTTATACAAGAGATCGATTCATTCAAATACCTTCAACAAGATATTTTAAATATCTCGGCTCATATTTGTGCGGTAAGTAGATGAACCATAAGACACCTCATAAACGCTGTTTTTTTTGAGTGACCATGAAAATTGATTATAAAAACAAGTTGTAAACAGTACAATATCAAAATAAAAAGCGGTCTAACCAGATTTTAAAACGTAATAGCGTCTCCTCCGACATTATTGAATTAGTAAGCTTCGGAAATACTGATAGATATATATATTATATGTATGTATGTATGTATACTACAATTATATTCAACTTGGAGCAGAAGCCCATTTCAATAGCGGGACGTTAAGTCCCTTTCCTCGATTGCGTCTCTGACGAAACGACTAACAAACCAACCGACAACGGGTAACCAGTCCGTCGACGGCGGTACATAGCGGCATAGACCGAACTCAGAACAGCAACTGCGGATTAGAATCGCGCTCATTAACTGACCATCACTTGAAAGGGTGATTTAGAACGGCTCACCCTCTCAGAAACCGTTTTACTGTGTAGACACGGACTCCCCATATATATTCAAACATTCAAAGATCATCGTGGTTATAAGGTATAGGTATTTTATTGATAGGGATTTCAAAGTTAAAAAAAACATAATGATTTTAACCATGAGCATAAATACTCAGTATTAAGTAAGTACAATACTGCTAATACGAAATGGGTGTAATAAGCCGAAAGTCGATTATAAAAACCAGTTGTAAAAAGCTAAATATCAAAATAAAAACCGGTTTAACCAGATTTTCAGTAACACCATGTGTCACCTTAGAGATTCTTTGTTATTAGTAACTTGCGGAAATATTTACAGCATTCTTTGAAATACCCAATTATAGATTCAAAGTTCAAAGGTAGGTACGACCTTTGAAATGTTAAAATTTTATTAATAGGGGTTTGAAAATATCCCAAAACACGACAAATAAACATTATCATGAAATTCTTTACCATGAACACAGAATAAATATTGATATCTAGGCCTCCTCATCAATTTCGATGACTGCGACCCTAAACATTACGGATTCTTCTATTATGAGCCCTAATAAGGCTCGGTAGACAGAACTTGATCATTTATACCCTACGGCACGTATGGCAGTAGAGTTACAGAATAAATAATAAATACACTGTGCTACAAAATGGGTGGGATAAGGAGGTAATTTCGGATCCCCAGGGACCATTGGGTAAACTAAGCCGAAAGGGGTTGACCCCCGCGGTTCGGGTAAAACGAGTTATGTTTTATAATTTTTTTTTTAATCTTGACTTTTATTAAAAATCGACGATTTGTTGTTGCCCCGGGAGTTCACCCAATTTCGGCTCAGATTGGAGATACATTTTGTGGTACCGTGTATTTTAATGTTAAATATTCGTGTAAAAAGTCTCTACAAATCCTTTTTTTTTCTTTATAAAGGGTACAAATCTTTTCTACCCCGGATCTGCAGTGAAAAATTCGTCCGATTTTTTCTAGAATTATTTTCTAGGAATAAAAACTTAAGAACTTATTGGAGTAAAACAACGTACTCTCTTATCTTTCCAGACTGACATAAAGATATGGTCTTTCAAAGAGCTCGCGTACCAGGCGGAGATGAACAGGCAGGAGGACTCGGATTCTGCGGAAGATGCCTATATGTTGTGTGACGAAGACACTTACACCAGGAAGAGGAGTATTGAGGAGCTCAGGAATATTATTTACGGTAACAACGAATCTAGTTAATTTTTACTGACTTTTAAAAAAGGAGGAGGTTCTATGTTTGGCCGTATGTATGTATATATTTTTTATGTATGTTCGTCGACTTCTCCGTCAATTATGGACCGTGTTCAAGGGGCATGAAACTGTGCTGAAATGTTGGAAAACTCAAAAATCTAATCATGCTAAATATCCCGATTTAAATGACTTTAGAATTATGGACCGATTTAGAAAATTCTTGCTATTATAAAGAAAATGATTCTGAGGTTATGGTCATATCAAATTTATTCCCGAGGGATTAGTATTTGTCCGGTTGAAGTCGGTTTTTAGTTATCTCAACACAATCAATTTATATTTTATAATTTAACAATTTTAACACATTGCACTCGAGCGAGTCGCGTCCATGGTGCTTACACACCAAATGTGGCACATCCGCCGATAAGTTGACAATTGACAAATACTGTCACTGCCTACAGTATTCATTGAGTCAAACACCGAAATATCGTCGCAGCCCCACCGGGCTGTGTTGCCGACTTGTGCCGGACACCACAAGAAAAACAAAAGAATTATAACTATTTCGCCAATTGTCGTTCCCGCGTGCATAGGCCTTACAAGTCATCTACTATAGACCTATGCTTATGGCCTATGGAAGTGGTTGTTGGCCTAAAAAACCACTTCCAAATAAATGATCCTATGTAGATCTGTCTACGTCCAAAGGCAAAATGCAAATGGCATTGATGAATTTGCAGATTGAACTTGCCAAAATGGTGAAAACAAAATGTACTATTCTAAGCCGGATTGGTTTCTAATTTACTTTCAGATAGAGGAGAATGCAACCCGCCAAGGACAGATGATGCGTTTCTGCTGAGATTCTTGCGAGCAAGGAGGTCGATACCTGCAAGAGCGCACAGGCTGGTAAGTTGTAAGGAAACAGTCAGAATTACTGAATCATCGTCTGAAAGACGCCGGGCATGCCCTACTTAAAATTACTAAGGTAAGGGATGCCTGCAGCTTTGCCGGTATAAAGTCTTCGCAACTTTTCGCCTTCATAATTAAGAAGGACATTAGAATACTGGCTTATGTAGCATTTATTGACCGATGTGGCGCGGTGGGCGAAGGTCCGCTTGCGACGCAGGAGGTTGCGGGTTCGATTCCCGCCTCGGAACAATTGTGTGTACGATCTGCAGATATTTGTTTCGGGTGTTCTGGTCGTTTTCTATATATAATAAAAAAATATCTATCTATGTAATGTATTGTATTATGTATATCAGTTATCTAGTACCCATAACACAAGCTTTGCTTACCATGGGGCTAGATAATGCTGTGTGAATTGTCCAGCATAGTTTTTTTTTTAATTATTTATAAAAATATACAGAAATAAAACATTATTTATTTCCACGTATGTAGGTCATCCACAATAGAATGGACCGGAACCCACACGGACAACTCAATTCTCAATTCTCGATACGGTTTATTCACACTGTTTATCTTTTCAGCAGCATCTACAGCACGCTTCAGAGTAACAGATTGTATCCAATGTTTCAGTTAGTGAGATACTGCACCTTCCGGGATCAGAATCCGCACTTGTGGCGGGACGTGGACTGGTTCGGGCTCACGAGGCTCGGGGACATCTTCGAAGGTGTTCTCTACGACCGACCTGATGTTGGCAGGATCATCATTTGCAGACTTGGTGAGAAATCTTCGTGCTACCTGCAATATTCAGATGGTTTTCTCCATATTACGCTTTTATAAATACATAAATTTTTGGAAAATGGTTAACTATAATGAAATTGCACAAGCTAAAAGAAACAAAAAAAAACTTAGTAACAGTAAAACACAACAAAAAGTAAACAATAAACTTAATCCTAGAAAGGCAATAAAATTTGTGAAGACCAAATTTTATTATAGAAACTTATGGAATTTTTGTCAATGACCGAAAGAATCACTCATCAAGTATTTTATTCTTACTAAAGTCATTTAAAACGAAATATTTACCATGATTTGATTATTTTGTTATTTTAATAACCATGATAGTTTCCAAAGTTTTATTTTATTCTTCCCTCAGGACGATGGGACCCCAGCGAGATTCCAGTAGAAGATCTGATCCGAGGATGTCTGCTGCTCCTGGAGATCGGCATCATGCAGCCAAAGCTCCAGATCCTGGGTGGCACTGCTCTGCTGGACTGCGAGGGGCTGACGATGAGGCACATGAGGCAGATGTCCCCGACCATCGCTCTGCAAGCTATGAATGTTATGGGGGTAAACTATAACTCTTAATAACTATACTTCTGTGACCATCAACGCATTTAATTATCTTGTCATGTATTCTTTTATTTCAATTCAATTTAACTCATTTATTATTATATTATTGTGTTAAATATCTGTATCTTTATTTAATTTTTAAAGAAGGCATGTCTGTCTGCTTTTTCTTTAACACAATCCCTTATGGTGTTTCCTATGTCAAAATTAATGTGTTACTTATCTAATAAAATTGTTATATAATTTTTAAGCTGATAGAACTTAACGACATCTAGTGAAACATGTGTACCTACGGTAGAAATGAATAAACAACAATCATCATCAGCACGTTTTATATTTTTCGAACCGGCTTCAGGAGGAGATTCATGTTCAGCTGTTGTATGTAGAATTTTTTTGATGTGTACATTTTTCTCCATCAATTATCGACCGAATTTACACATCGCTAAGCTACTGACAATACAATGGATCCCATAAAAAAATCCCATGGGATCCGCTTATATTTAGAATTTGGGTTACAGTTTTTTTTCCATTTTCATTTTTAACTTTAAGTAAGCATATTTTTTGTTCCTTAATAAACGATTTATTATTATTTATTACTATAGTTTGACCGAAACCGCTGTACCGCTCCTTAGGAATGTGCGACGAGGTGGCGGGTGAGGTAAAAAGAGCAAGAGTACGGCAGACTGATGGATCGGAGCGGCCGATATTTCCCCCCCGTCTCGCCGCTCGCATACCTCAGGCACGGTACAGCGGTTTTGGTCAAACTATAGCTGTTTAGCCTGCGTGGAAATCTATAAGTCAAATTAGTCTTCTTGAATCACTCTATCTATTTAAAAAACCGCATCAAAATCCGTTGCGTAGTTTTAAAGATTTAATCATACATAGGGACAGACAGATAGCGGGAAGCGACTTTGTTTTTTATGTTCAGTTCAGTTCAGTTCATTTATTCAGAAACAATTTATATTGTGTATGAATTAATACTTATAGCTACAAATACTTAATCTAAATAAAATAAATAATAATAGGTTAGTGAATCAAAAGCATACATAATAAATAACTACTTTCGTCTGATAAATTCGTCTGTGTTTGTCTGTATACTATGTAGTGATAATAAGTTTTTTAAAACACGCCTAAGTATTATTATTTGTTGTTCTAGCGGCAATAGTATTGATACTATTGCCGCTATAACAACAAATAAGTGTGTGTGTGGTGTAAGCTATCTGGATTGATCCAGATAGCTTACACCCCTCTGCAGATAGCTCAACTGATTATTTCATGCATTTACCAATCCTTGTAATTTTCTTTATGAATAAAGTCTTGGAAACTCTTTCCAGTTCGCGTTCCCGATCCACCAGCGAGGGGTGCACCTCATCAACTGCTCGCGATTCTTCGAGGCTCTGTTCCCATTGTTCAGGCGGTTCGCACCCGCTGACGACCTGTGGCAGAAGGTTCACTTCCATGGGTACGACCTGACTTCTTTGCATAGGTGGGTTTGAAGAGGCGAGACTATTGTTATAACCACATTATAGGTAACTAGACCGAACTTGGAATACCCTACGACATGTATGGCAGTAGATTTGGCCCGATGTGTTATACATTATATATACGTGTAGGAGGACTTGGGTCTCTCTTTTCGTATCTGGCGTTTTGCGTCTATAGTCTCGAGGCGTTTTTCCTCAAATGCTTTAAAGCTGGTGTAGATAGTAGATCGCCAAGATGACCTACAAGAAGCAAACTCCTCCCAACACCCCGGGTCAATATCAAATCCTTTTAATATTAGTATAGATGTACCGGAAAGCACGTTAATCTCTTTTTATCTATTATACATATATCTCCTGCGCCTGTTTTCTCACCGGTGGTGGTCGTGTCGTTCAGCCATCCCAACGGATTATGAGAGTGAAGGAATATAGTGCACCTGTGTTTGCGCACACACTTGTGCACTATAATACCTATGTCCTGCGCACATGGCTAGTCTCAATTAAAACACGTAACATAAAAATATTACAAAAACATATTTTATGAAACAATTATAGTCGAAACAAATTTAAAACCGTTATTTCCAGGCACATTGACCCTGAATGTCTGCCGCGAAGGTACGGCGGCTGTCAAGAAGAGACTTCACTGGAGACCTGGCTAACCAAGATCAGGCAGTACAAGAACAAGGGGTTCAACGAGGATATGCGGACCCTGGGGTACTACGCTGATTGACCCTTCCACCATCAGCATAATAAGCCCTTGCCGTCCCACTAATGGACAATAGATTTGTCTAAATTTATGCCAATCGCCTTGGTCATTTCTAACATCATTAGAATTATTTACTGAAGGAAATATGTTTAATCGACAAAGGATGTGATTTTTTAACTAAAATACACGGCAACGAAGTAAATTTTAGGTTAAGCATAGTCTTTGTTTATTTACAAACATTTAAAATTTTGTAGGCGGGTATGGTCCAGTCAAGTCCCAGATGACTTCGTAAATGTCATAACAAATGATGTGATCTCGCATAAACTTTACATGGACTATACTGGTGTAGGTACTCAAATTGCAACGGTGTTGGAACTTTTGACGTAGGTATCTACCTAAATCAATATACTATTGTGATGCTCAAGGAATAATTCGTCTAAAAGAAAGTATAATATGGTATTGCCAGTCAGAAGTTTTTCTATATTAGGTATAAGATTTTAGTACTCTCTGCCCTGCACATTAAAATGTTTTAATATCATGTCTAACCGCTTTTTTGTTCTACTTGCCCGAATCCTATTCTCAGAAAAAACCTTTTCATTTTTTCCCAGTACCTAAGTATCACAATCACAACATAGTATAAAACAAAGTCGCTTGCCGCTGCCTGCTGTCCCTATGTACCTACACACGTATATATGCTTAGATCTTTAAAACTACGCAACGGATTTTGATGCGGTTTTTTTTAATACATAGAATGATTCAAGAGGAAGGTTTACAAACCATTTAACATATAGATTTCCAAGCGGGCGAAGCCGCGGGGCGCAGCTAGTACATAATAAAGTTCATACCGTGGGTGTGGTGCTGACCTAGACTACCAACACAGTTTTGTGTATGCGACATCTATCTGGCACCAACTGAATTAAATTGTTGGCACTTGGCTTTCAGTACATGCCGAAGGGGCTTTGTCAAAGCGATAGAGATTAGTGAGCTTTTTAAGAGGTTCCCAATAAAATTGTTAGATGGCAGTTTTTACTAAAAGTTGATATTAAAAGCTGAATTTTCCTTAAAAATATAGATTATAAAACTTTTGTAGTCAGAGACTATATATTATTTTCCCCCAAGTTGGGGTCTCAGAAAACCCTCAGCCGGACATAGAACTTTACTTCTTTTTTACAAGTCGGTTAAAAATAATCTTAATTTCAGCCTGAAGGTAACCACTGCTGGCTCCTTGAAGTTTTTTAGTTTCCCAATCTTATGAGTATCTATATAATTATATACTTTATCATTATAGGTACTTTGTTTTCTTATCAGTTTGGGAAGTTTGAACGTGATTTGAACTCATTGTCTTCGTTTGACTGCAATCTAAATACAGCCTTCAATTCAACTCCGCTTCAAGGTTGTTCCAATCACAATAGCTTGCACTTACATTCACACGGTCCACGTCCATGATTCCCCACAACAATATAACAATTGAAGCCTGACTGGAGGGAACTGCAACTTGCTGCAACCAAGCCTGGAGCTATATATTTCCAAACAAATGGACTATAAAACTACTGTAAGGTAGCATTGTCTTTCTGTACTTTTGTACTGTCTAGAAGGCTTTTCTAAACTAATACGACCGATGTGGTGCAGCGTGCGGCGGGCGAAGGTCCGCCTGCGACGCAGAAGGTTGTGGGTTCGATTTCCGCCTCGGGCATATATATATGTATCTTTGTACGATCTTCCAATATTTGTTCCAGGTGTTCTGGGTATTTTTTATGTTTGATAAAAAATATCGATATATGTAATATATTGTATTAGGTATATCAGTCATTTATACCCATAACACAAGCTTTGCTTTGCTTGGGTCTAGATAATGCTGTATGGATTGTCTAGCATTATTATTCATCATCATCATCATCATCAGCCTATATCAGTCCACTGCTGGACATAGGCCTCCCCCGATGAGCGCCATTGCGCCCTGTCTTCAGCTTGCCGCATCCAGCATCTACCTGCAGTCTTTCGCAAGTCGTCATCCCACCTGGTCGGAGGACGTCCTACACTACGTTTACCGAGTCGTGGTCTCCACTCAAGAACACGTTTGCCCCAGTGGCCGTCGGTTCTTCGCGAAATATGGCCGGCCCACTGCCACTTCAGCTTGCTAATTCTTTGAGCTATGTCGATAACCTTGGTTCTCTGTCGGATGTATTCGTTGCGAATCCTATCCTTCAGAGAAACTCCGAGCATAGCTCTTTCCATAGCTCGCTGAGCGACTTTGAACTGGTGGACCAGCCCTATCGTGAGTGTCCACGTCTCAGCTCCGTAGGTCATAACGGGTAGGACGCACTGGTTGAAAACTTTCGTTTTCAAGCATTGCGGTATGGATGACGAGAAGACTCGACGTAGTTTCCCAAATGCTGCCCAGCCCAGCTGGATCCTCCTTTTGGCCTCCTTCTCGAAACTGTTTTTACCTAACTGCAGAATCTGCCCAAGGTAAGTGTACTCGGAAACAGTTTCGAGAAGGTGACCATGTACGACCACCGGCCTTGGATCAATGTGGCCATTGATCATGACTTTGGTTTTATCCAAATTCATGCCAAGACCGATACATCGGGAGGCTGAAGCTAGGCCGTCCAGCATCCGGTTCAGTTCCTCAAGCGACTCCGCCATTAAGACTATGTCATCAGCGAATCGCAGGTGTGAGATGTACTCGCCGTTTATGTTGATGCCCTTTCCTTTCCAGTCCAGCAACCTAAACATATCCTCCAATGCGCAAGTGAACAGTTTCGGGGATATGACATCCCCCTGCCTCACTCCTCTGCGCAATTGGATGGGATTAGATTGCTGGCCCTGTACTTGGACACTCATGGTGGCGGCCTCGTAGAGACATCTCAGCACCTCGATATAACGATAGTCTACTTGGCATCGCTGTAAGGAATCCAGAACAGCCCAGGTTTCGACGGAGTCAAATGCCTTCTCATAGTCCACAAAAGCCAGACACAGGGGCTGATTATACTCTTCGGACTTCTGTATAATCTGCCTCACTGTGTGTATGTGGTCTATGGTGCCATATCCTCCGCGAAACCCAGCCTGTTCCGGTGGCTGGAACTCGTCGAGTCTCCTGGCGAGACGGTTCGTGACCACTCGTGAGAACAGCTTATAGACGTGGCTCAAGAGTGAAATGGGTCTGTAATTCTTAAGAAGGGTTTTATCTCCCTTCTTAAAAAAGAGCACCACCAAACTCCCGCTCCACGCCTTTGGAGTTCTCCCACTGTGAAGGACGGTGTTATAGAGGTTCTGCAGCTCCTGTATAACAGGAGCTCCTCCGGCTTTAAGAAGCTCTGAAGTAATTCCGTCCTCACCGGGGGCTTTTCCATTATTAAGCTGCCTTAGAGCTAACACGATCTCGTCTTGACTGATGTCAGGCAGTTCGTCGGTATAGTGGCGTGTCAGGGTGGCTCTGGAATCTCGGTCATCTCGTCGGTAACGAAGGGCATGTGCAGCGTATAATCGGCCATAGAAATCCTCTATCTCGGCGGATATCTCCGGCTTTGACAATACGGTCCTCCCGTCGTGCGTTTTAAGCTTTGTCAGGTGGCTCCTGCCAAGCTGCTGAGTGAATACTTTGGACCCTCGGTTACGCTCTATCGCCTCTTGAATGAGGCGCGTGTTGGAGCTTCGAAGGTCGTGCCGTACCATCTTCGCAATCCGCTTGTTCAGGTCTGACCTCTCTGACAAAGTCGCTTGGGTGGTCTCCCGTCTTTTTGTCATCAGCCCAAGAGTCTCATCCGAGAGTTTGGACTTCTTGCCAGTACGCTGCTTTCGACAGAATTTGATGCCCTCGTCCCTCAACGTTTCAACCAGATTGTGTAGGGTCTCGTCAGCGTCATCAGTGGGTTCCAAGGCAGCAAATCTATTCCCGAGAAGCTGCTGAAACTTCTCGGTGCCCGCCATGATTTGGATTGGGTCAGGTCGGAGCGTGGACTTCATCAGACGGTTTCTTTCAAGCTTCAAGTTGATATTCAGAGAGCCTCGGAGGAGTCGGTGATCAGATCCGGTATTGAACCTGCATTATTATTATTTTTAGTTATCTCTTCCGTAATATATTATGTTAGGTTGTGGGTAGGTAATTATTCAATTCAATTTCTTTATTCCCAGACAACAAAGGTCCAGAAACACAAAATTACAAAAAAATATAATTACAGCGACGAAAATAAAAACAAAATAACTAGATCTAGAGTATAAGTAATTTCACCCAGGTGGTGGTCGTTTTAGACATACATATTTATCAGATATGACTTTAAGGATAATTATGGTTTTCGCCGAAACTCTGTTACTATGTAAGTAAAAGAGAATTTATAGAGGAGCAAGCATAGGCAAAAAAATTTTTGCTGCTTAATCATTTTAACACAGACTCCAGCCCTCTACCTATTAAGATATTATTTCCAACCACAAAATAATTAAGTAGCTAAGTGACAAATTTTGTCCAAGATTAAAAATATTTTCTACAACTACACAATCCCCAAGGACACGGAATCGATCCCTGATATTAAATACCAAACAAGTGAAATTGAATATTATCCTTTTTAACATCAAGATGCCATTTAGCCTTGAAGAACGAATGTCTACAAAGAAATACCTTGCATTGGACAGCAGTGTGAAGGCTATGTTTTATTTGCGCCTTGAGTCTTGACTCACGCGTGAACACAGAACGCCTGCCAGTATCTACAGGTTAACAACCTTAATTTAAGCAGCTTTAACGGCTGGCTTACATTCATCTCCATCGTTATCATCATCAGTTTATGCTGGTTCACTGCTGGATATAGGCTTCTCCTTATAAGCGTATTTTATGAGAGAATAGAATAGACCTTCCTTTGACCATAATCTGACAGGTTGGTAAAGAAACCTATGCATTTTTCTATATGAGCCAGGAGCGAGTTTGCAAGCAAGCTACGTATACATACTATAATATAAGCATGCAAAGTGAATATTTTGTGTCATATTTCTTATTAGTTAGAGTTAATCTTAGGTTGTAAGATGCCAATTTAATATGTAAATACTTATATCTGTGTATATATATATATATATATTTGTATTTGTGGTCTGCCACCCGTGTTGGCACGCGCCAATGGTTCTGTCAGAAAACCAGCGTTGCTCTACTTCTTGTGGAGAAGTAGAGCAACATTATGCTGAGACAGGACCTATTGGTTCGCTTTGTAGAGTCGCTTGTTGCTTTTATATAGATACGTAGTTAATTTTGCTGCTTTATGTTCTTATTTATTTTATAATAATAAATAATAAATAAATAATGCTGGACAAATCACACAGCATAATTAATAATATGTAGTAACAAGATGTACCTACTTCAGTGAATCAATAAATGTATTTTCTTTCTTTATTCAATCTACTCGTACGTTACGACAAAATCAAAATTTTGTTCATTCATTAAACTCCTTACGAGTATTTTATGAGTCACTTAAAATCGCACTTGCACCTGTTGACCAATGTAAACCGGCCTCTATCTGAGCAGCTGTAGGTAGATAATTAGGTAAGTACTGAAGAGAATGGAGCCTTCTCGAGACTACACGAGACTTGATACACGACCGTCCACCACAACACACGCAATGTTCCAAACGATATTAAAAAAAACTAATCTATTTATTGTAAAACAACATTTGTAGGTAGAAAGAAGTTAAAAGTAAAGATAAATGCAATTGTGGTGATACATAGTGTATAGTGAAGTAGTGTTTACTAAGCTTATTGGATCTGCGGTTGTGCTTACCGACGTTTAGTTGAAGGGGATTGGGTAAGTGTAACTTAAGTAGCCCGATATTTAATCTAGTCTAGTGTACAAATAGAGTCAAGCGTGGTTTGCGACAAACTTCTATTTGCGTAGAAATTGTATCTTGTTCTGTGGTGGCATGATCTCATAATGTTCATGCCAGCACAGGATCAATGCAGGATAATTCCTGCATTGATTGTATTCGTTGAGTTAGAGATTGGTGACTCGATTTGTAATTTGTAATTTATTTAAATACTTAAGTAATAAATAATCAAACTTTATTCAATTATCGTAAGCAATATTCTTCTATAGATTCATGTGATTAAAGAGTTAAGCAACCTAAAGTTAGAATTCAATGATTGGATTCCGTAAAACTATAAACTAATTGAAGAACGAAGAGGGGCGGAGGTCTCCCTGCGACGTAGGAGGTTGCGGGTTCGATTCCCGCCTTGGGACAAATGTTTTTACGATTGCAGATATTTCTTCCGGGTGTTCTGGGTAACCGTGTATAACAAAAATTTATATCTTTGTCATGTTTTGTAGTACCTACTGATAACCCAAGCTGTGCCTAGATTGAGGCTAGATGTTAGTGTGTGAATTGTCCAGCATTATTTATTTATTATTATTATTTCTAACTAGTTTCTGCCCGCGGCATCGCAAGCATAAGCGTGAAAAGGTTACAGACAGACAGTTACTTTGGGATATATAATGTATAATTTATATTTTCAAGTATGGAATAGGGACTATGAATGTGAATATGGACGGTGATGGATTATGATGAAACCTAATTTTATCTGCCGAAAGAAATCCAAAATATATGAATAGTGTGATGATGAGCTACTATTGTGAAGTTGGTAAGCTTTATTAAAAAATAAAACAGTTCTTGTAAAAAAAGGACATACGAAAGACCATGATTCAATTCTCTGTAGCTAAAATTGTGAAGTTTGAGCTATATTTAAAAAACAAAAAAACATCTTCGAAGAAAAGCACAGAGGAAAGACCATGATTCAATTCTCTGTAGCTAAAATTGTGAAGTTAGAGCTATATTTAAAAAACAAAAAAACATCTTCGAAAAAAAGCACAGAGGAAAGGCCGTGATTCAATCTTTGTAGCCGAACGTGTTCTTATAAAACTTTTACTCGATGTTTTTATTTTCTCCTTTAAATGTGGGTCAAGCGACCGGTCTTTCGCTAAGTCTTTAGTTACTTGGTGATCGGCGAGGTATGCTGTTGGCCTCTCTATTAAATTAGTGATAAATAATGTGTTTGCTAATCATATTTCGTAAATTACTAATATAAATATTTACATTAGGTAGTAGTTCACCTTGGTTGTTTAGTGGGCAAATGTTAATCTCGTAGATAATAATAATAATAATGCTGGACAATTCACACAGCATTATCTAGCCCCATGGTAAGCAGAGCTTGTGTTATGGGTACTAGATAACTGATATACATAATACAATACATTACATAGATAGATATTTTTTATTATACATAGAAAACAAATAGAACACCCGGAACAAATATCTGCAGATTTATATCAAAACGTAATATTTGTTTAATTTTAGGGTAGTTATTTAAAATAAGCGTTTGCCACAACAATGCAAAAAACTGCTGAAATAACAGTTCAACAATTTTGCACGCGTGAAGTGGCTAGACCAAATATTTAATCGTAGCATACGCATACGCACATCCCGGAAAAAAGCATTCGAAACCGCGAGCAGAAGCTAGTATCTTATATGGAAAGAAAACAAAACAAACATACAAAGGTGTCACCTCGGTTGGACGAACAGATAAAACACTCGATTTGTTATAAAAATGCTAGGTTTTTTTAAATAATAGGTATGTACCATTCAGCTAAAAAACTTCTGAATCATGTCTTGGATAAACATTGTTTATCAATAAAATTATGTGAAATTTATAAACATAGCATCGTTATCTTTTGCAGAATCAACAATAAGGAACCCAAATAAACACAGAACAAACAGCTGGCAGGTGTTGACCACATAAAGGCCTAAGACCATGCACAATGCCGTTCATAGAAATAGCTTTCCAAGCAGAGGTCAGTCGGTTCGAAGACCCTGAGTTTGAGGAGTATGCCCAGAAGAACTGCAATGAGGTCTTTGAAACCAGGCATAAGGTGGTGCAGGAGCTACGTCAGATGATATTGGGTAAGGTGCTGATGAAATTGGTTACAACAGTTGCTTAGTCAAAATTTACTTAGTCTTGAATGTTATATAACCTACCATACCAGTGAAGAGGTATTTTTAAGTTTTTATGTACCGTTGGTTGAGATCGTCATCAAAATCTATGAACTTCGATTTATAATCCAAGATACTATTATATATTTTATTAGACGACCAATGTGGCGCGGTGGGCGAAGGTCCGCCTGCGACGCATGAGGTTGCGGGTTCGATTCCCGCCTCGGAACAAATGTGTGTACGATCTGCAGATATTTATTTCGGGTGTTCTGGTCGTTTTCTATATATATAATAAAAAAAATATCTATCTATGTAATGTATTGTATTATGTATATCAGTTATCTAGTACCCATAACACAAGCTCTGCTTACCATGGGGCTAGATAATGCTGTGTGAATTGTCCAGCATTATTTATTTATTTATTTATATAATTACTCGTATCAAAGACGTATGAATGAAACTTAACAAACACTGTTAACAATAACAGAAAACAATAATATTAATTGTTTATTATAATGTTTGTACGCTTAAGCGGCAGAATCTAGCGATCTAAAATAAGTCTTATGTATCTGACTATCAATTAACCTGATTCACAAACAATAAATGAATTATGAATTACAAGGTAACAGCAAGGTTATCACTAAAAAGTATAACACATACTTCAAAAACACAATGTGAAACGAAAACTTATTTTTATTACTTTTACTTCGATGATACCATTAATTTCATTAAATATTTTCCTCCCATGGTGATTGGTTTTTGTAACCCTTTGTATACAAAAAATATCTAGGTTTTTTCATCGAAGTATAGCTATAAGCCCGACGTTCGTTAGAGGTTTGAATGATTTGCAATTTGAGAATAAAAGACTAATCAAAAAGAAAGTACCATCGGCAGCCCAATAAAATAAAAACTGTTTTTGCAGATAGAGGTGAATGCTGTCCACGTCGAATGGACGACGAGTATCTGATCAAATTCCTGAGATGTAGGAGGTTTATTCCTGCGTTGGCACATAAATTGGTGAGTTGTGTAGTTTTAGATGAAGGTGCCGTATGGTACTGGCAATAATGTCCACCCCAACCAACTCATCACTTTCTACGGCGCCGCGCCGTTAAAGGCTACTAATGGTGTTTGTTTATTTAGTAAATATAAATCAGGGCGCATAACAATCCTTCCACCAAACTGCGATCGTAGCACATGCCTAGCGTTGGGATTATGGGCATTTACCATATGACAAGAGCAAGAGCCAATAAGGCCCTTATCAGGGAGAAACTTGTGGCCAGCTGCCCGACCAATCATACTCGTATAATCAATCATTTATTTGCGAGAATAACATAATTGTTATACAATATCAGGCATTTTAGTGATCGTATTCAGCCTGCACTATATTTGCAAGCCTGCGCAATAATACATGAGTCGTATTTTTAGAAGTGTATTATTAGCGGGAGGCTGAAGCTAGGCCGTCCAGCATCCTCTGGCGACTCCGCCATTAAGACTATAATTATCATCAGCGAATCGCAGGTGTGAGATGTAGCCGCCGTTTATGTTTATTCCCTTTACTTTCCAGTCCAGCCTCAAATCTTCCAACGCGCTTGTGAACAGTTTCGGGGATATGACATCCCCCTATCTCACTCCTCTGCGCAATTGGATAGGTTTAGACTGCTGGCCCTGTACTTGGACACTCATAGTGGCGGCTTCGTAGAGAGATCTCAGCACCTCTCGATATAACGATAGTTCACTTGGCATCGCTGTAAGGATTCTAGAACAGCCCAGGTCTCGATAGGGTCAAAGGCCTTCTCATAGTCCACAAATGCCAGACAGACAAGGGCTGATTATACTCTTCGGACTTCTGTATAATCTGCCTCACTGTGTGTATGTGGTCTATGGTTCCGTATCCTCCGCGAAACCCGGCCTGTTTCGGTGGCTGAAACTCGTGTCGTCGGGAATGAGGGGCATGAGCAGCGTATAAACGGCCATAGAAATCCTCTATCTCGGCGGAGATCTTCGGCTTCGACAGTACGGTCCTTCCGTCGTGCGTTAAGCTTTGTCAGGTGGTTCCTGCCAAGCTGCTGAGTGAATACTTTGAACCCTCAATTTTGCTCTATTGCCTCTTCAATGAGGTACTAGATATTATACGTACATATAAGATATATTTATAAGATCCGTATTGTGGCTTGGAATTATGTTTTATAGGAAGCCGCAAAAGACGGGTGAAGTATTATTTCCACGTCCGTTAGTTTTTGATCAACGAAATATAAACACGAGATCGTGGAGACCTCATTCAGGATCACAATAATATTAATTTGATGAAATTGATTTACTATTTTACGAGGGTAACCAATCATAGGAAACCTAAATAAAATCTGCAAATTCTTCTTCGTTTACAACGTTTCGCCAACGTTGACCAAATTTATATATACTTTGACAATATAGAAAAAAATTTCAAGAAAAGGTATCTCAGGAAACTATATCTTCCAATTCTACGAGTAATTAAAAGGTAACTTAAGTATTCTAATTTCTATCTAGGTATCTTGGGGATAGGTAGTATATTATTGTGTCTGTCTACTTTGGCTCTTAATACAATCACCATTTTTCTCTGCAGATGGTGCGTTATGAAGAGTTTCGAAAAAAAAACGCCTATCTATATGATTGCGATGCCTTTGAGCTGCAAAAGGTCAAACACGTGTATGGAGGTGTTCTCCCTGAGAGTCCTAAGAATGGGAGGATAATACTTATGAGATTTGGTAAGTTGTATGTTTGAATACAATAGAAATGTATGCCTATAATAGTAAAATAATAACAACTAAAACCATATGACCTTGATCTCTGCTTAAACTACCTGTTTTGCATACAACGCAATAAACATGCAAAAACCCATGAATTGACGTAAGAATTTAAAAAGAAAAACACAACAACATAAGAAATCCTGCGGGCCCTCTGTAGGAACGCTATTTGTGACATTGTTTGGTCTATGTTCAGCAGTGAACGTAGGTATATTATGGGCTGATTTGTATTAGTTCAATCTTATTAGTTGCTAAATAAATATATAAGGGTAATTGTCCATAGAAGGGGGGCCGATCACAGATAGTCAGTTTGTCCAACACTGTATTTATTTATTATATATAGCGTGGTAGCCTTGCTGAGCAACCTCCGCGTCCATCCATCATATGGGAGGTCTTGGTTTCCAGTCTAAAACCATTACTCCCCAGCTTTAAAACGTATGTGTATTCAAGGTCGATGGGAAGACGACGTGGTCCCCATAGAAGACGTGGTACGCTGCGCTCTACTGATGGACGAGATAGCCTCTATGCAGCCGAAGCTTCAGATCCTGGGGGTCACCATAGTAGTGGACCTGGAAGGACTAAGCATTGGACATGTTAGCCAGTTGACACCCACTGTAGCTAGTCAGATCGTTAATTTAATGGGGGTAAGTTATAAACTTAAAAATAACTGGTGGGGAGGTACACCAGGACATATACGTAAAGGAAAATATTTGTCACGCTGGCTGCTGGGAAGACACCTGGCCCATTAAATAATTGAACATATGTAAGTTGACCAAGACAATAAATAAGTTAGAGTCAAAGAACAAGATGTCAAATCTAATCCATCAATGGATAAGAGTGGAAAAAAGTTGAATTGAATACATCAATAAGTTAATCCAGTAGATCAGAGTGGAATAAGTCTTCTTTCTACCAATCATGTATTTTTTTTGCAAAGTCAAACCTTATATGTAGTTTAATTAATTTATTTCAGGTGGGCTTCCCTCTCACGATGCACGGCCTCCACGTCATCAACTATAGCTGGATCCTCAACTCCATTTTCTACCTCTTCAAGCAGTTCATCCCCGCAGCAGTCTTCAAACGCATGTACTTCCATGGCTCCGACATGTCTTCGCTTCACCAACACATCGACCCTGAGTACCTCCCGAGGGAGTATGGAGGATGCTGCAGGCACTTCATCTCCACTGAAGAGTGGATCTCTAAGATTGATGAGTATAAGACTGATTATATCGTTGAGGAGTTGAGGAATCTAGGTTTCACGGTTAAGGATAAAAGGAATAAGTGGCAGAGTTTGGGGATTCGGAGAAGTTGATATTTGGGGATTTGAGACACTCTTACCCAATTATTCTAGATCTAAGGTTTGTCTGTAGTTATAAGGAATGTTTTGATGACCCATATTTTATTTACCTTTTTGCATTGAAGGGTAACTACGTCAAGTTTTCACGTTATCCATAAACGAAAGTTTTCAACCAGTGCGTCCTACCCGTTATGACCTACGGAGCTGAGACGTGGTCACTCACGATAGGGCTGGTCCACCAGTTCAAAGTCGCTCAGCGAGCTATGGAAAGAGCTATGCTCGGAGTTTCTCTGAAGGATAGGATACGAAACGAATGCATCCGACAGAGAACCAAGGTTATCGACATAGCTCAAAGAATTAGCAAGCTGAAGTGGCAGTGGGCCGACCATATCTCGCGAAGAACCGACGGCCGCTGGGGCAAATGTGTTCTTGAGTGGAGACCACGACTCGGTAAACGTAGTGTAGGATGCCCTCCGACCAGGTGGGATGACGACCTGCGAAAGACTGCAGGTAGATGCTGGATGCGGCAAGCTGAAGACAGAGCGCTATGGCGCTCATTGGGGGAGGCCTATGTCCAGCAGTGGACTGCTATAGGCTGATGATGATGATGATGATTGAAGGGTAAAAACTTCAATGGACTTTTCTGTAGGAAGTTGCAAGTGTTGCAAAATGCGTATGAGTCTTTTGTTTGTCGCAATTTTGTTATGCAACTTTTAATGATCGGCGTTTGGTCACTCATTGTTAGTACCTGCCATTGCAAATATTTAAAAAGTTGCATAATTAGCTAAATGTTCCTGTAATAAATAAATAAAACGGAGATGTATTTTGAATACCTTTATTGATATGTTCCTATCTAACTACTTGTACATTTTACAACAAAGCGGTTATAATAACTGTTTCTACAATAAAATAATGTTAATTATGGAGATCGTTTACTTAACCACCTACTTACCTATGTTAAATACTTCGGTGTTTCATCATTTGTCTTAAGCTACCTAATTAACTTTAAGCGTATAATTTATTTATATAAGGTAACATATTCAGTATTGCATTAATTTTAACGTAAGATTACGTAACATCGAATATAAAATGTAAATGGTACTTTTATGAAACATAGGTTATATCTATTAGATATAAAAACTGTAACAAAAACTAAAGTTTAACTTATACTTAAGTAACTAAGTAATGAACATAGAAAAAAATAAGATTTAAATAAAATAAGTCGGTATACAGGAACCATTAACCAAATTGACGACCGATGTGGCGCGGTGGGCAAAGGTCCGCCTGCGACGCAGGAGGTTGCGGGTTCGATTCCCGCCTCGGAACAAATGTGTGTACGATCTGCAGATATTTGTTTCGGGTGTTCTGGTTGTTTTTTATGTATAATAAAAAATATCTATCTATGTAATGTATTGTTTTATGTATATCAGTTATCTAGTACCCATATATATACATAATTATTTATATTCTAAATACCGATCAGTGAATACTCGTTCCTATGGTTAATCCGCTGTAGTTCGTTCTCGACTTCCGTGAGCACCGAGGGGTCCACCTCCTCATACTCTTGAGGGTCTGCCCAGCTGGGCACGGTGGGCCAGGTGGGCCCGGTCTGCATGTGGACCGGCATGTCAGCGGTGCCGTGCAGGTGGAGGATTATGGGGCCTACTTTACCTGTGTTGTCTTCGGGAGTCTGGGGAAGATTTGTTGGCATGAAGTATTTAGTAACATATTGCGTAAAAATTTGCGCCCAAGATCTTTCTTTACGCGAGTTGAGAAAAAAAGATATCATTGATGTCACATTAGTGATATCTTTTTTTTTCATCATTGATATCTTTTTTTTTTCATCAGTGATGTGTGATATTTTTGAGGAGGATTTCCCTATAGCACTTAGTAGTACCTAGTACAGTCTACTCTACTTAGGGGGTTATCGGTGCTACAGGTAATTCTTCCACAAAAATATCACACATATAATAAATTAAACTTAATATATTTTTTCTCTACTCGCGAAATACCAGATCTGGGCGATAATTTACGCAATATGTTACTAAATACTTCATTGCTATACACTACTTAACTTATTCTTTGTAGGTAAAATTCATAATTTTCCCGGTAATCTTCACAACTACGCGTCAGATTTTAACAAATCTATGCTCTTTTAGATAACCATTTACATGTCCTACATCACACATTATCCCGAAGCGCATAAATTATGTTTTATCCAATTACTACGTGAGCGAAGACTCTTTCTAGCAATTGCTAGAAAAAGAAGAAAAATAAGTTACCAAGTCCTGGACGGTGAGCGTCCAAACGCCACGCGGGTTCTCGCCCCAAGTGGCGACGGACATCAGCGGCCAGTTCACGAAGCCAGCCCGCGACACGTCCCGTGGTCTGGCACTGAGCAAATTCACTCGCGTCCCTGTGCAACATAGCATAATTTAGCAACTCCCTTAAATAGAACAAAATGTATTAGAACACAGAAATTTAGTTCACGGAGCCACACGTTCCGTGGTCTGGCACTGAACAAGTTCACTCGCGTACGGCATCATCTAGCGCCAAGCTAAGCAGAGTCTGTTGTTATGGGTGCTAGATAACTGATATTCTTAATACAATAGATTACATAGATATACATTTTTTTTATTATATGTATATAGATAACAACCAGGACACCCGGAACAAATATCTGCAGATCGTACACATAATTGTCCCCAGGCGGGAATCGGACCGGCAACCTCCTGCGTCGCAGGCGGACCTTCGCCCACCGCGCCACAGAGGTCGTCAAATAAGGCTAGGAAATTCATACAGCAACATCTAGCCCCAAGCTAAGCGGAGCCACAGAATAACTAAATAGTACTAACGGCGAAGCTTAACTATTTGCTTGAGTTGAGGAAGGTTTAAAAGTACACAGACATCAGCGGCCAGTTCACGATTTCTGTTCAAATAGCTGACTCCTAAGGAGTTGAGCATGGGGCAAAGTGTTTAGCGTCCTATAAAGTGTCGTGTTACGAGCGCGTTGATATCTTTTACAGGGTAAAGAGTTTCCTTGTAAAAGATTTCAACGCGCTCGACAAAATGGAGGCCGCCAATAGTAAGCTATTAACAAGCTCAGCTTCAGTATATTTATTAATTGGGGTTTTCCGAGTTTTGCCGAACAGAGTCCTGAGTTTGCTTTCTCAATAGTATCAAGCGAGACGTGGTCGTTAGTACCGTTAGATAGCATAAACATTACATTAGTTAGGTACTTATTTATTCTTTACTAGCTGCGCCCCTCGGCTTCGCTCGCGTGGATATCTATGTAGGAAAACCATTTGGCGGCTTATAAAACGTCATCTTGAATCAATCTATCTATTGCTGAAAACTGCATTAAAATGCGTTGAGTAGTTTAAAAGATCTAAGCGAACAGACAGCGGTAGCGACTTCATTTTATACTATGTAAAGAAGCAAACCTTGAGGTGAAGTGAGGTAGATTTCCAGAGCGCCCCGGCGACTATGCCTCACGTTGACAACTGCCTCCACGTGCTCCAAGTAATTGACTGCACAGCCGTCCACGGTTATCTCTACTTCGACACTTCCAGGCGAAGAAATAAGGTTTTCTTTACTGTGAAGATAAAATAACATGGGTTAAGTATGATGAAAAGATGCGTATGTAACTAAGTGTCTGTCCACGCACGGAGCTACGCATCTGTGTCTAGCTTCGCTTTACAAGTAAATTACATAATGTGACAACGTCCACTGCAACCTAAGAACACGCTACATACGGGTTAATGACGTCAATGCGTGACGCCATTATTCCGATGGAATAAGGTTCAAGTCATAATTCTGGAATATGCGAATAATTTTAATTTCTGATTTGAACTGTGGGAATAATCGTCATCACTGCAACTGCCCAACCCACCCACGGAATCGCAGCTGCCGGTCACAAGTATTCATAAATATAATCCCTAAAGCATTTTACGAATTTTCGCTCGGGAGGAAATAATTGGCTAAAGTACCTGGCTCCCGCCCGGACCATACCTACTGTTCAAAACGCCAATTGATATTATCTGTTGCCAATATAAAGTCACGATAGCTACAAGATTAATAGCGCGATCTACCGTAAAATACAAGAACTTCATTTCTTAGTAAACTTCATACGAGAATCGAGAGCTGGCGTTACTTGTCTGAAAGCTGAGAAATTATTACTCTTACAATTTTCTGCTCGCCTGGTAATGTACAAAAAGTTGGCGAAAAGGAGGAGACAAGCCTTCAAAAATCAGAAGAAAACCACAACCACACCTTTCAATCAATATTGATATGATGAGCTTTGATTTGATCGATGAAATATTTTGCGCGAGTGGCTTACGTTTCTAACATCAAAACAGGGAGACACCAACGCAAGGGCAACGCTACGATTTTGGCTACGATTAGAAGAAATGCAGACAAGAAATCAGAAATAAAAAACGCCTTCAGAAATGACAGAACCTCGGATATCTAAATAATAATAAGGTTAATAGTTTGTTTACAGTCGCATATCGCTGCAGAGGTGACTAATGAAATGAATGATAAAACAAACATAATCGTAACTTTCGTTAGTTTATTTTATTTCATAAAAATAACATCAAGTTGGAGTGAAAATGTACACAACAAAACGTACGCGTATCAATCACCTCACCATGAAGTCGCAGTACCTTGCCAGTTTTGCTGCCCAGCTGATCAAACCTGCCCCGTACGAAACTTTAAGCGTACCAGGGGAACATAAACTCAAGGAGATCGCGCTCATTCAAAGTTGCCACGTTCCGGCTACGTGTAGTGCTACGCTACACATTACCTATATGTTATTCTGTGTCAGCGCCAACTAAATATTTTTAGGCTAACTACGTTTCTAAATCGTTCGGGAAAACGTCGCTAGGTGGCTCAGATTTATTATTATTCGCACAAACAAGTAGCGGCATAGTAGAAAGAATTATTAACAACAACTAAAATTATATTTACGTATCAGCATGTATTATTATTTTTTTAATTTAACTAGTAATAGGTACTTAAAACTGTTATTATAATTTTATCACAAACTGAACAACATAACTCGTAAAACTTGACAAAAACATGCGAAGAAGCGACAAACAGTATCTCGCTCGCACATTTCTCTCGCAAACAACGCGTTTGCTCTATTAACATTCCTGGTTTTATTATTCGCTTACACCCGTAAACTTCCTATTTGGCATCTCTGTCGCACAGTTAACATGCCCTTAGCTCTCTCGCGTTTCTCGATCACGAGTGGTAGAGAAATACGTTTTTAACTAGCCAGTATTAACGAAGCTCTCCTAACAACTGCTTGCATACTAATGAGAGCTCTAAGTATAATAGTTTCGACTGCAAGTATCGCTATTTCGTGATGTTTGACGTCCCGTTAGCAGAAAGTTAACGAATGGTTTACTAGGAGGACATAAATTCCTAAGAGTTAGTTAAACAACGCCCCGTGTGGTCGTGTAATCGGCGGTAGTTGAACTCTGCGGTTGAATGAACCGCGAGCGGGCCGGTCACGGGTGGCGGACGAGCCGCAGTTGTACCAGGATCGCATACTTACAGAGGAGACTCGAATCGGCAAGTTTGTTTGGAAGGCACAGTGGTCCAGTTTAGTGCTGCATTTACTATACTGCCTGCGTTCAAGAGTCCGAAGCCGAAGCGAATGTCGAAATGGAGACCGATCCTGTAAAATAATATATTAAAATAGCAAGTAAATATTTATTTATATATATTACATTTTAGTAAAATAGAAATAAAATAGCTTACCCGTTAACTTGCCACCCAGGATTAGCGGAAAGTGGTTCAAAATCCGAAGTCCAAACGATTAAATGCTGGACGTCACGCCAAGTTAGGTGTGGGCTGAAATGAAAAATAACAAATTTACACAATTAAATCAATCAAGTATTGGCTAAAATCAAAAGACAATTGAGTCAATATATATTACCTACTTAGCTACTTACGGGGAAAATATAATAATATAAATTATACTAGCTGCGCCCCGCGGCTTCGCTCCCGTGAAAATCTATTTGTCAAATAGTTTAAATGATAAAAAGTCCTATCCTATGTCCGTCTCCTGGTTCTAAGCTACCTCCCCACCAATTTTCAGTAAAATCGGTTCAGCCGTTCTTAATTTATAAATAGTGTAACTAACACGACTTTCTTTTATATTTATAGATTTAATTCTGGACATAGTTTTATAGTAATATATTAGTTTTTTAGTAGCATAGGATAGTGAGTGGTTTGGTTATACATAGATACTGGGGGCACCACGCTAATTTTAACGCGCGTGCTAAGGCGCATTTTAACGAGAATAACTCGTGAAAAGGCGTTAATCGCGTTAAAATGCGCTTTATGACGCGTTATCCGATCTTTAATAAATAAATAAAGAAAGCTACAGGAATATTGTGATGACTTACTTGGCCTGCAAAGCTAATGCTAGGATCCCAGCAGCCAGCGGGGCCGCGGCAGAGGTCCCTGTGTGCTTTAACGTGCAAGAATCACTGGTGTCTGTCGTCGCCTAAAAAGTAATTGCAATCAGTTGGTACCTTTATGGTATGAAGTTTGTAAATTAGAAGAAACAAATTAGAACTAGTATTAAAATATTTGAGCTCACTGCAGACTTATTTATTGCAAATAATCTATAGGTAGCAATAATGTTCAGGTTCCTCAACCGGTCCATAACTCCATAATAAATACCAGTGGGAAGCGGCCCCAAGACACTGGCTGCATTGCCCCGCTGTATGTATGTTTGAAAATTAATTCAGGCAGTTCCGTTTACTAATACATAAATCCTCCTATATACTTAATACTAAAAAGGCGAAAGTGTGTGAAGATGTGTGTTTACAACACCAAAAATAATATATTAAAAAATAAACAAAAATTTTAGGTTATATGCGAAACGAATCTACATACAATTCGCTCGTTTAAAAATAAACAGAATTATCTCAAAAAAACTATTTTGTGAGATTTTATCATAAACAGCATTAACTCAATCCAATGCATAGGATAGCTTCGACAGCCAGTGCAAAACGAGCATTAGAAAGAAAACAAAATTATGTGCACAAAAACTCTTGGCAAAATAATAGCGTAAGCTCAGCCGGTAAAATGAAGGTAGACCGTGTGTTCCTACTGTTATTTTATTTTATTAGATTAGGTTGTTTTCTACCATAGTTTTTCTTTTGCTTTTTTTTTTGTAAGTACACTATGCTACTAAAGATGTAAGCACACTCGTACTAATATAGATTTATAAGCAGATACTTATGTACGTATTTTATAAGAAGGTACTAAGTACAAGTTTTGTCTTTCTCATTTAGGTGAACTAAATGTATTTTCTGAAAAAATAAAGAATATTTAAAACTCACAATTTTCTGGTCCTTATAAGCCCCAGAGGAGTAGGCCACCGCCAAGGTAGATGAACAGATCTCTCCGTACCAGGGGAACTTGCCGTGCTGCGAGGCAGAACCGATGGAAACCGTGTAAATACTTGAAGAGTAGCTGAGGAGTGGAAGACTGGTTAGTATGGGAAATACTTTAGACTTAAATAGGAAAATAACCATGTATTAGACACATAAGAGATATGAACGTAATAGTGGTTTCTTTTTCACTTCTTCCACAAGTGGCCAAAAAATTGAAGTGAACAGTAAAATGAAATCTTATTTTATTTAATTTATGGTATAAAGTATGACTTGTCTAAGTGCTTATTTTGTAAGCCTAAAGAAATAAAAAACATTTTGAGTTAGAGTTTGACTTGAGAAGTAGCTTCAAATAGAAAGGTATATTTTCGCCGCTTATTCGTTCATTTTCTTTTGATTTTTATTCAAAATTGATTGAAACTTTACAATAATATAGCTTACATATCAGAATAACACAAACAATTCATAAAGATATATTGTATATTATCCAAAATATCTATCACCACGCGGGTGAAACCGCGGGACGCAGCTAGTTGGTTATAATGCTTTGTTGGTATGCAACATACCCATCGCAGTTACAGTTGTCGTCATGACCGCCGCCATTGCCGTTGGCCCAAACGTAGATGGCACCTTTTCCTCCTCGACCCTGAAAAACAAAAATAACACATAATAACAAATATATCCCAAAAAAATTGTTGTCACCCTTTTCTTCACGTGGAAGGTACCCGTACAAAACGTAGGCTATGATGTCACTCAGGGTCCCTGAGTCAGGGACAATGTCACTGAAGTAAAAGAGTTTTGAAAGAATTTTGAAAACCGGACACGTAGTTCCAGAGATTACCTAAAACATTAAATAGGTGGTACCTCATAATAATATTAAATTCATTCGGGAGTTTATCTCTATTATCGCCGCGCATCATCTCTCACTGCATAGTATAAAACAAAGTCGCCGTCTGTCTGTCACTATGTAGTAGATCTTTAAATCTACGCAACGGATTGATTCAAAAGGAAGGTTTATAACCATTTGACACATATATTTTCACAGGGGCACAGCTTGTTGGTTTATAAATATTATATTGTTTTAATTCTATACTTTCGCGAATACAAATCATAACACAAGAACGCCTCTCAAAAGATAACAGCGAATGTAAAATTTACTTCTATCGTGATCTTGTTCTTTGCAAATGTTTGTAACATTATCGAGCACATGTCGAGAAGTAACTAATATCACTTACAATGCTAACCCCCTTCTTGAAAGCTTCAATTGCAAGTCGGCCTGGGCCTTCCACCGTACGTCCGTCATCATTGGGCCCCCAAGAAGCGCTGTAGATGTCAACTTTATCTGCTGCATACGCTAAAAAAAGACGATAAGGGATCTATCAAATAAAAAGAATAGATTTAAAATAACATTTAATTATTTTAAATAAGTAAAAGCAATTATTGAATTTGAATCGGGTTTTTGGGTTCGATTGAGAGGAAATCAAAACCCGTAGAGTTCGGACGCGGAAAGCCTTTCCGAACCGAACGAATTAAAATGGCCCAGATCAGCTGAGAGTATACCGAGTGCTATTGTGAATCGCGATTTCGACTGCGCTCTTAGGAAAGGAAATCGACAACCGAACGTCAAGAGTCAAATCGAGCACGGTTACATTTCAATCCATTGTGAATAACCCTGCTGCTCGTCTGACTGATTCAGGAATATCGGTGCTTGTCTCGATATTACCAAGGAAACATAAGCCAAAAGAGTTCTACGAAACTCTGAATAGTTTGGAACGAGTTGAAGAAAATATGTAGTTATGTTCTATTCCTTACGACCAACCAACGTAAGGCATAGAACATAATTATTTTCTTTATGTTCGAAGACGGACACCAAAAAATAATATCAAATACCTAGATTAAATTATTAATTTGCTATTTTTATAACTTTTTATTTTTCAGAAAGAGTTCACCAACTCATTCAAACATATTATGACAAAAAACAATGATGGTCTGCATGTTTTTTAATTGTTACACAAGACATTTTTATTTCTTAAAACTTACAAGAAGAACATAATAAAGCTATGAGTATACAAAAAAGTCTTCTTAGTACCTAATACCTACCTACCATAAAGGTGAAGTCATAAGAAGTTCCTTATAACTCATAGCCTCATAGGTGAATGAGGAAAACACGTACATACATAGATTATTTTTTAACAGAGTAGTTTTTCTATGCCCGCCCTGTCTCTCCCTTCTTCTCTTTTATTTGTTCCGCAAAGCGGCTTCCTCAACTTGGCGGTGCAACTACCAGGCGAGCATAGAGCACGAAGAAATATGTGTCTCTGAAAGAGTGAGAGAACGAACCTATTGCCTCTCCTTCTACGCGGTCCGTGATTCGCCCGTCGAGCATCCTGACTCCTCCCACCTTCGCTCCCCACGCGACTCCCACTCCACATTTGATATTGTTCGCCGTCATTGCTATCTGAGAAAACAGTTTTAACGTTATGATAATAGAGTAGATTTCACAACGTCTAATTTAATGTATCTTGCGTCAAACGCACACCACCACCACAGATTAAAATATCGTGGTCATTACGCGTGGTCGTCACACAATTAGTGACACTTTGATTTTGTAAATTTTATTAATGTTGACTGATGTTATTTTAATTATTATAACAAATGAAATACCTAACTGTTCATAACTATTATATTTACCTCTCCAGCGCATCTAGTTCCATGTGAGTTAGTCATGATCTTTGCGTATCTAGGCGTTGGATCTGGATCTCCATCATTGCTGTCCCAACTGATTTCTTCATCCTATTCCAAAACATGATAACATTTTATGAATATGAGGATAAACTGGGTATTTATTTAGTACTAGCTGCGCACCGCGGTTTCACCCACGTGGCGATAGATATTTTGGATAATATACAATAGGTATATTTTTATGAATTGTAACCTATCTATGTGTTATTCTGATTCCGTTTATAATATTAGTAGGATTAAATAACATATTTTACATTCATTGTATGTTGCATGCGACTCCCCATTCCTACGCTGTTCTTTATTATTACTTATAAAAAAGATTATAAGATTACTTATAAAAATTAAAGTACTTCTACGAAAACTCTTTTCTTAGGCGGTATGCCAATGCCATGCCATCTACTGGAAGCCCTGCCACTGAACGAATAGCTAACGCCACGCCTTTGACCTTAACTTGATGTCGTCATCGCGGAGACATCATATGGGCCGCTAAGTTACCAGGCAATCAGAGGTCCCAAGCAATCTTATTCTTGATGTGTTTGGTGCTTGGTAGTGGAGGGATTATGGCTTTCGAATTTTATTCATCAGTTTTCTAAAAAGGCATGAGGCGTGGATGTGACTAATCTAGAATTTTAGGTTCAAGCTCATCTGTGTTTACTTTACCCTGACGGAGAAAAAGATGAACGTGTTCTTCAGAACTCTAATTTGTACAAATTGTGACCGTATTTGTCCGTTGACGGAGATACTTCAGTTTACTTCGGAAAATTAACCTTATTACTAATGCCATTACAATTTATTTTTCACTAGCTGCGCCCTGCGGTTTCACCCGCGTGGTGATAGATACTTTGGATCATATACTATATATCTTTATGAATTGTAGCCTATCTGTTATTCTAATATGTAAGCTATATTGTGAAGTGTCATTAAAATCCATTCGTAGTTTTTACGTGAAAGAGTAACAAACATCCATCCATCCATACTTACAAAATTTGACGTTTATAATACCTATTAGTAGGATGCTTGCATCAGCTAATCCTTTGTACAAAAACATAGGTTTGACGAAAAAAAAGCAAACACTTGTCATCTTTTTTGAAAATAAATAATTTACTTACGAAACGGCAAAATTCGATCAAATAACACTAAAGCATATAATTCAAATAACACTAAAGCATATAACTCAAATAACACTAAACATTATACCTATGTATCTGCGTCGGTAAATACACAGTTTCAATGAAATTCTTAACTTTAAATCGTTGATAAGTAAATAAATTTTTCGATCACACCACAACTACGCAAATCACACGGAAAAAACAGTAAACAAAGCAAATTTTAAACTACAATTCTTTTTTCTCTTCTTCTCTTTTTTCTTTTTTTTTCTCTTGGCAGTTGCCGCCGCCGCGCCGCGCCGGCACACAACTTATTATTTTTAAGTATAAAAATCCAACATGGATGGTTTAAGTATTATTGGTATTTTCTGAAAGCTTATTTCAGCTGTGAAGCAAAGATATAATTGTAATTATTATCTTAAACGAATACATGAAAACATTTTTTTTTACTTTATAGGAAACTAAACACTAAGGCACCTTCCATATTGTTATGCTTAGCAGTTTACTTTACGGTTCCTAAGATATTTCATTCAGCAAAATCTGTTTGACTGTATTCATATCTCGTATCTGAATCTTTATTTATATCTAATTCGTATTTATTTATATATAATAAACACATAAAAACGCTTTTAATTTCATAACAATCGTATCAGAAGTTACTTTTAAAACTGGGTACTTACTCTGTTTTTGCAGTTTACGAAAGTGACAACTAACGTCTTCGATGCTACTAGGCTTTCATAATAACTTGGGTTCAGAATTTCTTGAAACGATGATGACGTAGAATAGAAAGACACTACCGAACAGCCGTGATCGGATCGCTATGAACGCGTTAACGCGTGCTGTGATTTATTTTTACCAGGCACACATAAACACTTGGAGATAGCTGAATCATTTGTGTACAACACGGAGTGACAATAATACGAAATCAGCGCTGCAGCGCCCCGTGTGTAGTGCCAATGCAACTATATACATAATTATTAGCTTACTTCTTGAATCAACACAAGGTAACCTACCTTGAGTTGATTTAATTTTATTCGTTTTTAATTTAATTAGTTTAATTTAATTGTATTAGTTTTTTTTGAAGTAAGCGTTTGCAAGTGTATTTTGAACAGGGTGCAACGAAACCGAAAAGGAGGTGATCCCCTCGGGGTCCAGAATCCCCTTTCCCCTTTTCTGCTTAGTGGACAATGGACATTTTACCTCACTCGTTCCCTGTAGGTATGTATAGAACATTTGAGAAATATTTCATTATTAACCACAAAGAAACAAGATTAAATTATGTTGTTGCTGCGACTAAAATAAGAACAAAGTAACTAGGTAGGCTAGTAAGGCTTATAAACAATTTGACACAAGCGGGCGAAGTCGCGGGGCGCAGCTACTTCTTGTTAAGACGCGCGGCGCGCCACACAAAACGACCCGCCCGACCCCGCCCGGTGGCTCCGGTGGCAATGTTCCGAACAAAATGGCCTCGAAACGTGATGTCGTCGTCGCGGAGACGTCATATGGGCCGCGAAGCTACCAGGTGTTCAGAGGTGCAAAGGAAGTATAAAAAGGCGAGACTGTGACGCGCACGAAGGCCGGGGCCGCGTGTATGAATGAAGTTGATGATAATGGGTAACAGACAACATAATGTAGATAATATCCTAACAGTGTAGCGTGATCTCTCTATCTCAGTTCCATTATTTATTTACTAGCTTCTGCCTGTGGCTTCGCATGGTTTTCTCAGGATAAAAAAATAGCCGACATCTATGCAAAATTTAGGCCCTATCCGTCCACTAGTTTTGTAATGAAGAACTAAGTTCTTAACAATTCAACAAACATCCATACATGTCCAAGGTCTAACATACGCAATTTATGTGATACTGAGATATCAAACATATCAGCTGAGTTCATTTTACAAACAGTTTAAAAAAAACTGCTATTCAATTTATTTGTAAAACGAAGAGACGTAGACACTAAACTTGTGCGGGATGATATAAGAAGTACCCATATATTGTAATTAAAATCTGTTCAGCAATTATGGTGGAATAACGAATCTCCATAACATAACTTACCTACAAGAACTCTAAAACACCGTTTTTGGGCAGTCGTTTTAAAAACACCCAATAAGATAAATATAAAAAAAAATGTGCTTATATAGAACTCTCAACAGTCACTTTATTTTATGACGACATATCGGAGATACGGCAGTTTACTTCGGAAAGTGACAACCAAGTTTTCAATGCTACTAGGATCTCATAGAATCTTGGGTTCAGTATTTTGTAATGACGTCATGCAAACGTAGCACATGTCCGTTGCTACGAGAATGTCTACCTAGCTGGCGAAAAATACACATGAGATTCTAGCTATAACGTAATAAAGTTTATTTTACCTCGATCACTTGCTTTCGAAGACTTTTACAGGGCAGAGCGAGACGGCAGGCGTTGTGCGAGAAAGCAACTACTATTTTTGTCGGACTCCACTGCTAGCAGAATTCATTGACTGGCAGGCAACTGCCAAACCCCTCCTTTGCCGACTCCCGGCACTATGACGAACTTTTTCCGCGACCAGTGAATGTATTGATTTATTTATACTAGGTGAACATGAACTTGTAAGAGTTCATTCCTGACTCTGTCCGTATCGTAGAGGTACGAACATAAGAATAGACAATAACGTATTGTCTATTCGGTTCGAGTTATATTTTGTTGCATGCGGCACTGTATTATGTAGAATACCTTATCATCGTATCGCCTATTGAAACGGGAGGTTCGGTACTTGCGTAAAAGACATGCGCGAAGGACATTTGCGCGAGAAGGCATTTGTGCAAGTGGCCACTTGATACAAAAATCATAACACTCGTTACCATTGGAGCTAAAGTTGCGGATTGAACTAGCTATGAGGCATTTGGCCTCCGTGTTCGTATTTTACCATACTTTCCTTTAGAACTTAAAAGACTCTAGCACAAGCACACGTCACAAATTTCAAATTGCCTAAGTAAAACTAGGAAAAAAGCTTTTATTTTTTGTTCAATCCAGAACAAAAAATTAAAGCTTTTTTTATTAAAGTTTATTGTTATCTTTTTGAGGTAAAGAAGCTAACCAAAACCTTTACCTTGTTAAACCAATACGCTTACAGCCTCTGCACATTAGCATCACCACAGAATCTAACAAACCAATAATGTATTTTCGTAGAACTTCTAAAACGACATGCTACGATAGATCTTCGTAGCAAGTAAAAGATTTCAACGCGCACTTGCTTTTAAAAGGGTTTTGCAAAATTCATGGAGATGGATGATAGCGGAGGTGTAGAGAAAACTGAGAAATATCAGATATAAAGGAGAAAATTATCTATGCACTGTTAAAATCCGCAACCCTTAAAAATAAAATGGAAATATCTTATTCGTTTTTGTACGAACGATAAATCGCAAGCGACATCGACATACAGAATCAGAAACTTCGAATTTCCTTTTCCTACTTGGTATTTTTTTTTAATTACCTATCTACTATCTGTTACCATTTTTTCCCTACTATAATTATGTAATTGTTACAATTCGTGAACAACGGGGCTGATTATACTTGGAGTAAGCTACTTAAGTTAAATTTTGTTTACCTACTCAGAGGCAAACTACCGCCGCCGTCACCTATTTTATCTTATTAATAAGTTGAACAAAGGAAATATTAAATATTTCATTGGATATTATAAATACATTTAAAAAAAGCTTATAATAAATAGGTACCTATCACAAAACCCCCAATGAAAGTTTTGATATTTCCTTTGTTCAACCAGTTCAACTTAATTATATGATAAAAAAGCGCCACCATTTTTCGGCGGCGGCGGCACGGCGCTAGTGTGCCTCGGAGTACCTTAAATAAAAGTAAGACCCGTATTTTTATTTTTTCAGGACAGCAAACAATTATCTATAATTCTATATGTTTGCTGACCTGAATAAATAAAAATAATTTAAAAAAGAAACTTACGTAATTATCTCTCAAGTCGGTATGATTGTGTTCGATTCCATCATCAAGCACTGATACCCTGACCCCGCTCCCGTTGAAGCCCATGCGGTAGACTGGTAGCACGTTAAGGTCTAGGCGCGGTAGGTTATGGGCTGTTCTGGTGTCTTGCTGGAACAAGATTATAAATCTATAATAAATATTGCTGGACAATGCACACAGCATCATCTAGCCCCAAGCTAAGTAGAGCTTGTATCCTACTAGATGACTGATATACATAATACAATACAATACATAGATAGATATTTTTTATTATACATAGATAACGACCAAAACATCCGGAACAATTATCTGTAGATCGTACTATATACACACAATTGTGCCGAGGCGGGAATCGAACCCGCAACCTCCTGCGTCGCAGGCGGACCATCGCTGACCGCGCCACAGAGGTAATCAGAATTAGATTGGTCAATTAGTTAGATAAACAACAGTAAATTTGATCCTATTTTATCCAAACTTCAAATTCTCACGATCCAAGCGTTGGTCGCTGTACTTGGTTTAATGTTACAAACGTAAGCTCGCTCAAAATTATTCTTCGGTCAAAGCTTAAAATAAAATATCGTATATTTTATTTTATAACCCCCGCCCACTTCTCTTATTTGTTATGTCTATTCTTATGGTGCACGACTACAAAGTTTTCTAATTGATACATAAGTGAATGAAGGGTGAATGACAGATATTTCGTAGACAAAGTTACTTTTGTTTGACAGATATAATAATAAAAATCTGTCTACTCGAAATATAGAGTCGGACGTAAAAGTCCCACTCTCTTATTTGGTGGCATTTCTGAAGGCTTGTCTCCTCAATCCGCCAACATTTCGTAGATTACCAGGCGAGCAGAACATTGAGAGAGTAAACATTTCTCAGCTTCCAGGCAAGTAGCGCCATCTCTTCATTCTCGAATGAAGTTATTGTATTTAACGTTAGATTGCGCTGGCTTTAGTGATAGCAAGGTGTATTGGCGTTTTGTACAGTAGGGGTATTGCGAATTGATATCTAAATTTAAAAATTTAATTAATGATTTATTATCTAATGCTTACACTTTTATCCTTTTTAAGCGCGCATGTGTGTTCTTTAGGGGTTGGTCTATGCTTCTAACGTTTCCGATTTTATTAACACATGTCTTTTGTTAATTATTATATGTCATGTTTTGTATATAATGGTGTATCTAGTACCCATAACACAAGTTCTGCTTAACTTGAGGCTAGGTGATGATGTTTGGATTGTGCAGCATTATTTATTTGTTCATAATCTCACATTACGATAGTACCAACTTACCAAATACCACTCATGGCCCCATAGTTCGTCGTTGAAAAGCGGAGGTCTCATATTACTTCTCTCGCCATAGAGAGACAATACCATGTCTGATTTCTCCATCTCTAACCTCTTAACCCTATGCAGTTCTGGCTCAGATTCTGGAATAGCAGATCTTTTGACTCTGGATTTAGCGAAGAGCTGTTCCACCCATCGCACCTGAAAAATATTCAATGTGAGAATAGGTACTTACTATTTATTTATATATCTATGTAGTATATAATTGGAGGAGGCCTATGTCCAGCAGTGGACTGCTATAGGCTGATGATGATGATGATATTATAAACAATTTATAAATACATTTGTAACATTTATTTATCTTTTAATATTCATAATATTATCCTCATATTTATTCTAGCTTAATATTTGGTATGCGTTTCTTAAATTTTTAATTATTTTTTCTTAATTCTTCCCATCCAAAGGTTGCCTGGAAGAGATCGCTTCTAAACGATAATACCGGTACTTGAAGCATGTATTTTTTTTAATGATCTGTATCTAGTATAGGCTACAATTCATAAAGATATATATCCAAAATAACTATCACCACGCGGGTGAAACCGCGGGGCGCAGCTAGTACTTTATAATATTCTATTTGGTGTGTTCCTTCTTCTGGTTTTCGAGTAGGGGGCCCGGCGTGATGAAGGTGTGTTCCTTCTTCTGATTTTAAAAGGCTTGTCTCCTCATTTCGCCAACTTTTTGTACATTACCAGGCGAGCAGAACATTGAAAGAGTAAACATTTATCAGCTTTCAGACTAGTAACTCCATCTCTCGATTCTCGAGTGAAGTTAACTCATATATTTTACTGTAGATAACGCTGTTGAACTGTTTTGTGTGTGGCTATAGTGATAACAAGGTGTATTGGCGTTTTGGACAGTATGGGTGTCGCAGATTGATATCCCCATAAAAGCATTGATTGTATTATTTGGCACGAAAATAAGGGACTAATAAAACGCTTACCCTTCTATCCTTTATAAGCGTGTATGTATGTTCTTTAGGAGCTCGTCTATGCTTCTCATGTTCGTATTTCAAAAACCTGTACATGTGAGGGAACCCGACAACCTGTGAACAAAAAATAACAACCATAAAACTTTTCTGTGTTGTTAATGTGACTTATAATGTTATCAGCAGAACATTATCAGAATTAACTAGCCGTTCCTGTATTACTGGTAGGTCAATTTTTTTACAGGAAATTGCACCTTAATGCACCCTAACACCGAACTGGTCGACATGCAGCTCCTTCAAACTTATCCTACCCTAGTATAAATCGTCCGAAACAATGGGATGTAGGCGGAGGGTCATTACCCTAAAAATGCCATTTTGAGCGGATGCGCTCTCTCGTACACGTGCGCCCACCACACAAAACACATTATAATACTCGTCATTGCATTTGATGACGTAAAGATAGACCCGTCGCTCGTCGATCAGTGATTATGATAAAGAAAAAAGTAAGTATTATTGATAATTTACAGATTCCGAAAGGTTTATGACCTATTTATGACCTGAATTGTGTAACCATACGCTGTGCTTAACCAAGAAGTTGAATTGAAGAACAAAAATAATTCTTTTTCTACTGAAATCTATCAATGAGATAGTAACTAATTTATAAGGGTTAGCTGCTTAGTAAAAAAAGTTTTACTGTATCAAAGTGCGCGCAGCGTCGCGTGTCGTCGTCGTCGTCTCGCCTCGGTCTTGCAGCTATCGGCTGGCTATGGCTACCCGAAACGCGTATTATAGTCACGTTCGGAGGTAATCCAGTCTGTTACTCGTTCGTTCCATGTGTCACACAACCTGTCATGTCCCTGATCATGTGAGTTTTTGGTGGCACATTTGTACCAGGCAAGCAGAAGCGTATAGGAAGTGTTCATATGTGCGCGCCCCCGCACACATGTGTATACAGGGGGATGCGTTTAGACTCCGCCCGCGCCCGCTACACACTATTAACCCATCCCCTAACGTTGATCCTCGCATCTCAAGTCACAATAATGCATGAAATTGAGGTACACATTTTTTTGTTTGAAAACTCAAAAACCATTTATCTGCCTAGGAACAGAACATTATATTAACTAGATTTGTTTTCGTAATAAATCACAGCATTTATAATAATAAATCGAATATAAGTCTGCCCATAAAAGGCTAATTTCAGCGCATCGAGTTACATTCTACCAAAATGTTTGAACGTCATAGAAATAATGATGTGTCAGTAAACCACTTTGTACTCTTGGTATCAAACTAAAAATAGCCACTCTGCCTATTTTTAGTCATGTAAATAAATACACGAGGAATCGCTTTCAGCAAGCTGAATCGCTGAAAACGTACTCCCATCGCTGCATGTTTGCCTAGTACAAAGGACGCTGAAACAACAGTTAGCATTGACGGTGCCGCCCTGAAATTCATAACCATTTCAGATGTTCGGATGTTTTTGAACGAAAATGTGTGTTTTGCGTTCGTTTGTACTACTAGTAGAGTTTGGAGCAATTTTTTTACACAACAAACTTTTTCAGTAGTTTCATAATTACACATTTTCAGGCAGTGCAGCGCCATCTTTGATTTAATTGGAATTGGAACTATGTACGTCCCGGTTCTGGTAAATACTAGGCAACTTTACCATTGTCCTCTTTCGTACGAGAACGTTTCATAATGTTACACGAATGTTTGGTAAGATGGCGCTTTCGTTATCAAATTTGCCATGGATGAAGAAACACTATTTTTCGTCCATGCACCTATTATTCAATAACTAAAACAACTGAAACTTTTGAACTATACCATACATCATTTAAGGTACTTATTATATAGTCCTGTCGATATGTTGCTTAGCGATCCCTATAGGCAAATCATGTGTATAAAAATCAGTGCACTCTAACCCTGTATACAAATAAATAATATAGGTTACTTACTCACAGGGCTTACCCCCATATCTTTAGTCATTACCTCAAATAATTCTCCACTCAAACTTGTTCAAGGGCGTTTCGAGCATTCCTCCATGCTCGAGTTTGGTATGTTTATTCCTTAATTTGGTTGTATATCAACCTCTCTTATATACATTCGCGATGGGTAATTGTAGATTTCATCGTCGTAAATGTAATTGAGATAGTCTCCAAAATCCATTGTAAATAACAACAAACTATTTCAAGGAGCATTCAAGGTAGGTAGCGAGGTACCTTGAGATGACAGTTCGTTATTCCACTCGTATGAAAAAATTCTCGAAGGCTGTTTCGAGTGAAGGATTTTTTTACGATCAAGCATACCGAAACGCATTTGGAGGTTGAGTAGAGTTTGAATCGAAGTCGAGGTAATGACTAAAGATATGGGGGTTAGTCATGAACATCTTAAATCATATGGCTACAAAGGAAAGTGGGGGACATAAATGCAGTTTCAGAATCAGTTTTCCAACCAATTATCACATAAATCCCCTTACAACCCCTGCGTCATAATGCCATAACAAACTCTCCGAAGCGGCAATTAGCGACTGTAAATCGCTGTGACGTGCACACCCACACCACAAACACTTTATTCTATTATTTTTCAATGTCCAAGTAGATTAGTACCCACGGCCTGTTTGAACCTGAATTGACCCGACACAAGTTAGTCCTTTACGGATGATTGCACAAAACTTCTTGGAATTAAAATAGGTCAGGTTGGGTATAATAATTCTATTTTAAATTAATCTAAGACGCGACGGGTTTATTTCAGTATTTTTTTTTTCTATTCTAGCGTCTATTTACGTACATATTTTAGACTAGGTTCTGCCCGCAGCTTCGCACGTGTTGTTTCTATGGAAATGTTTTAAGGTTTTTTCTGTCTCATGGGAACACGTAATTTTGGCGTGGAGAAGTAAAAAACATCCGTCTGTGCATCCAAACTTTCGCGTTTATAATTATAATATTAGTGTATAATAGTCATTTAAAATATTTTTTTATTTATATTTTTGTCGTGGGGGTTCTAGATTCTTTGACACAGGTAAATTAGAGGAGGCTTCATTGTTCTGTCAATCCTAACCTACCAATAAACAAATCAATTTTATCTGCCTATCAAATTTAGCTTCGAACAATCTTCAATCTTCTACGTAGATAAAGCAAAAAACAAACCAGCAACACAAGTCAATATTATTTCCTTACCATGTACTAACACGAAAGCAATAAGCGTTAAAAGATAACTAAGACAAATGGTGTCCGTAATAGGACATTTGTCTGCATTAGCTGACGATAGGTGGAACAGACGACTTAATCAATTTGTCTTTAAATAGAGTCATCTGATGAAGGAAAAGCTTATTGAAAGGCTATATGGACCCATGGCGCCTAAAAAATACCCGACAGGATCTTTAAATAAACCTCATCTTTGTGCCCTGTTATTCCAGTGCTGGACGGACGTAGGCCTCCCCAGCTTGACGCATCCCGCATCTACCTGCAGGCTTTCGCAGGTCGTCAACCCACCTGATCGGAGGGCGTCCTACACTACGTTTACCGAGTCGTGGCCTCCACTCAAGAACACGTTTGCCCCAGCGGTTGTCGGTTCTTCGCGAAATATGGCCAGCCCACTGCCATTTCAGCTTGCTTATTCTTAGAGCTATGTCGATAACTTTAAATAGACCTAAAATAATATAATATATATAGTTTGTTGGTTCAGTGTGTATAAGCGTGTGCAATCAAGAATTTCCAATCTATCAATCAAACGGCTAATCACAATAAATGGTATAGTATAGTATAGACTATAGACCTTCGTTGGACCACAATATCACCTTATTGATATTATATACCACAATATATAGGAAAGTGAAGATGTGCCTGACGATGTTTCACGACCTACCTATATAACCCAGTTAAATCAACTCAAATTCCTGGTTTTTGCCGATTTTTTATACTGTCACCTTGGCGGCAAATAAATCAAGATGAGCTTATTAATAATAAAATCCCTGTTATCAGGCAGATGTAGATAAGAGCAATAGAACTGGAGTCGCTATCTCGAGGGCACTCCACTCGGGCGTCATCGCTTTGATTTAGGGCTTATCTAGAGTCAATATTGCCTAAAGTTCATTATGTACTTTGGTGATATACGTACCTACATATCCAGCGATGTGTATATATAATATACCACGAATCACACTAATATAATAACGACCTCTGTGGCACGGTGGGCAAAGGTCCGCCTGCGACGCAGGAGGTTGCGGGTTTGATTCACGCCTCAGGAGAAATATTTGTGCGATTTGCAGATATTTGTTCCGGGTGCTCTGGTCATTTTCTATGTATATCAAAAATATTTAGGAACTATGGAAGAGATCGCTCTTAGCGATTAGGCCGCCCTGTATACTTCCTATATTCTAAGTATATAAATCTGTATTTTTTCCTGCTTTGTGTGGTATATAAAGTGTTTTCTATCCATCTATATCAGTGGAAATTAATTGATACGAAAATAAGAGAAGCCATTTCAAATAAATTAGTTTCCACAGAGGTTCCTCTCTATTTTCAAGGTAGAATAGGCTATTTATTAATTGGCTTTTAAATTGGACGACAAAACGAAGCAGGTTTTCTGAGGGCTTTAATTAAATTCTAATTTCAGGAAAGCTGAAGGGTTTATTGGGAGAGTACCTAGTTATAAATATTCTAGGGAAGCACAATATTATATGACAGAAATAATATTAAGAAAAAGTATTTCTCTTTTTGACGTGTCTAAGAGTCCTGTGAGGTCTAAAGGAAATAAAGCAGTTTGATATTCTGATAAAATTGTAGAACAAAAGATTAACCTCCTTTCGCCAAATTCAGAACTAAATACCTGCAAATCATACAAACATTTGATCAGAAGCAAGAATCGAACCCGCAGCCTTCTCCGCCAATAATCCTATTGGTAAGGGTGCATAGCTACCTAAGCACATGCGTTTAAGCGAAACGCGGCCGCCAGTCGGCTGTCCGTACTACGTAGCAGGCGGAAATAAAATGTTAACACCATGGCCCACGGAAGACGCACGTTATACCTGAAAGCCCTAGTCTAGGCTCTAGGCTCCGGCGGCACGGCGGGGCGGCAGCCTCAGTTGGGCAGTGAATACTGAAACTTTTTTTTAAATTATTTCCATTGGTGTGGCTTGTCTATCACTGCGGCTATGATAAGTCTATTGTGGTCGCCACTTTGTTCGTGTTTAGCCCCGAAGCTGCGGCGTTCACGGCTAGGAACTAGGATTTTCTTCGAGGTGATGTCTGGTATCTAGTCTGGGCTATGCAGGCCAAGGTTGATGCTACGTTTGTGCATCAGTGCTACGCACTCTCCTAGCAGATGGAGAGGCGTTTCATCCGCCTCCTCGCAGAATCTGCAGGATTGTGTGTCGCTTAACCCTAGTTTGGACATATGCTTGTTAAGGTGACAGTGTCCAGTTAGGGCTCTTGTCATGATGCGTAGGTTGCCTCTGCTTAGCGCTAGGATTCGGGATAATGGGCACGGCTGACCGCAAACTGTATTACAGACAGTAATAATTTGCATAAATGAGCCAATGTTTTCAAATAATGTAGCCAGCTAGCTACACCTGTCAAGTGCATGGAACTAGGTTACTAGTTCTGGGAAATACTGAACAGAAAACTGACCTAATTAAAATATTTATCTTAAAATAACAGAGTTTCGTAATTAAGAAGCAAAAAATTAGTTAAACATAATAATGTAGAATTCCATCAAATTAGATTGGAATTCAAGAGGAAATAAATGCCTACCATCTTACGAAATATGCATAGATTTAAGGAATTTATTAGCTTAATTAGTTGTAAAGTTACTGTGTCGCTATGTGGTAAATACGAAAATTTTTAAACAATCACTTCTTGATTAACAAATAATATTACAATCAAAGAATAGAAATAAATTAGAACTAGTATTTTCAATTGAAACAATTGAGCTAACTGCAGACTGTTGCAAATAAGCTACAGGTTTACTGCTACACTCCCTTACTTATTTGAGCCCGTAGGTGCCGTAGCCCGGTTTTAATGTATTAACAATTAGTGAGATTTCGTGATCATTCATAATATTATCGTCACCCAATAGGTACATTTTAAATTAGTTAATCGCAATTAAATATATTACGTTTTAAGGGTTTTTATTAATTATCAAACTACTGTCAAAACGGCAAAAGTACCTAATATGAGAGGTACACTCACGAATACATCTGAATTAATCGACCAGTGCGATTACGCTAAAATCTTCCATTCAATCGCCATCAGGGGAGACTGGGATAAAAGATTACTCTGTGGCGCAGTGGGAGAAACTCCGCCTGTGACACAGGAGGTTACGATTTCGATTCCCGCCTCGGGACAATTGTGTACGATCTGCAGATTATTGTTCCGGGTTATCTGGTCATTATCTATGTATAATAAAAATATGGATCTATGTAATATATCGTAATCTATTGTATTAAGTATTTCAGTCATCTAGTACCCATAAAACAAGCTCTGCTTGGCTTGGGGCTAGATGATGCTGTGTGAATTGTCCAGCATTATTTATTTATTTTATGTAATGTTACAAAAACAACTACATACAATTTTTAAGATGAGTATCTCTACGCAATTTTCGCTCGAGATGAGATTTTAGCTCAGCTGAGCAGTCATAGATCTCTTTGGATGCCATCTAGCAAGCTTAGACTGACATCTATCCTTCTAGCTTTACTTGAGATGGATTGTGAAATATGATTATAGTTATAGTAGCTGCTGTCCGCGACTTCACACGCACTTTTCGTAATAAAAAGCTTTGAAGTTATTGCAGGTGCAGAATTTCTTCATGCTATTTTAGCCTTCGTAAAAAGGAGGAGGTCCTACGTTCGGCTGTATGTAAGTTTTTATGTATGTACGTCGATGTCTTCGTCATTTATAGATCGATTTGGATGATTATTTTGTGTAGTTGTTGTTGTAGGTATAGATGATTATCCGAGGACAAAATTAAGGAGAAAAAGTGGAAAAAAATACTCCCGTGGGATAGTATGTATATATCCCATAAAACGTAAAATAAATGAAACTAAGGGATCCAAAGACAGTTTATAGTAAAATTTTTTTTTTATTTGATTTAAAAGCGAGAACGATTACAAAACAAGTAAAAATTTTAGATGACATTGCTGAATAAACACACACACACATGCAGGCCCGTGGCCGCATCCGTTGAATTTACATTACACTGTTTTTACGCCCTTATATTTATTTTTCTATTCTTGCACGATAAAATATACATAAAACTAGAAAATAAATAACAAAGGCGACCTTAACCCTAAAAAGAGTTTTCTTCCAGCAAACTTTATTGGGACATTTTAAATAAACTTGGTAAAAATTTACATCCAATTTCAACCTAACAAATGACACGAAATAAACTTCTAATATTCTAACAATGAGAGAAAACTTTAATGATTCCGTGAAAATATGAATGTAGGCTAGTATTTTAATTATTTATTTTTAATGTCACAGGCTAATCAAAGGTTGGTTTCTTCGTAGTTTCTTCTAAGAAATCGTTCCAGGAAATACCACGCTAACTAATGAAGGTTACCCTTAATAAGATTGTTTATGATTAATATTTAATTTGCTCTGCAGCGGGACGAAAACTTATAGAAACCGGATAAACTTACCTACACTTAGATAGATATAGAATTTCGTATATTTCATAGAAGTATTTTAGGTTAGTTTGGTTAATAACGACATTAATGTATAAGTACTCACCGGGCCACCATAAACGTATCCAAGCTCCAAAGCCACCAGTTGCGCCACCTCTTCTGACCCATCCACCTCAACGGTCCATTCGTTCATGAAGCTCTTCGCATACTCTCTCCCGTTGTGAACTCCTATGACCTCATTAAATCCTGATGCTTCGTCTTCAGGAAACCAGTTCAGCATGTTCTGTTCTTCAGGTAAATAAGACTGTACCCAAGCGTATGGGCCATTTTGGTTGTGTTCGGGACTTCTGATATCTTTGATGTCATAATATCCTGGTACCCAAGGGTTAGACGCGGTCACCACCGATACACAAATCAAAACAAGAAAAAACATTTTTTTATACAAACTGGCGATTTATTATTTTTGACGCATTTAGATCACTTTTTTTATTTGTCTTTCTAAGTTTCGGCAACTTTTTATTTATTTGTGCGAGGACGACCGCGTCTGATGTCTGAATAAGCACTAACTGAATGGAAAAGTGGAAAAGGACTGCGATTTCCCCGTGACGTAGTGTTGCGATAATAAGATTGAAAATCGCCTGATAAAAACATTTTCCAAAACGTACGCGACGCTACGTGCAATTCGGAATGTAAGCAATATTTTCTAAACCGGTAAAAATGTTAATTAAGGTTCTGTGTTGGTTTTTATTGCGTGGTAATTCCAAACCGATCTGCGGGGATTTCTGGGGTGAGGCTCGCCGCATCTTCCTTGTTGTTAAATTAATATCTTTACTTCTTCGGTCAATTTGACACTTGACATGTGGTTTACTTTAGGTAGTATAATACAATTACATATTAATAACTAGTTCCTGTCCGCGGCTTTGCACGCTTTTTTCTATCGAAACATTTGGTATGGTAATTTCTATCCTATCTTATCTTATATCTTTATTTTATCTTTATCTTATATATATATCTTTTGTCCTTTATCTATGCACATGTACCTATAACTTTCTCTCAATAAGGTTTGCTGGAAAAGGACTCTTTTTTGGGGTGTTTTGTGTGGTTTTATCGTGCAAGAAAGAATAAATAAAATAGCCTTTCTTCTACCGCAGCCCTTATATACCTACTAGAGTCTTTCATCACATAATGCCTAGGAATTCCATTAATGATACCTAAAAACCTAGTTGAATACATAAAAGCTATGTTAGTTCAAACTAATGATGATTTCTCACCATGTGGGTACTCACGTGTTCTGAAACCTGAATGTTTAATACTTTCAGTGCATTTTTGAACACTGATTCATGAAATACGAAGTAAAACAAAAATGAGAATTTGAATAAATTGACAACCAGAACTAAATAATGAGTAGTAGATATGTATTACAGGGTGTACAAGAACTTGTGTATGGATCAGTTGAGCTACCTGTAGATTGTTTGCAGTTAGATCAATTGTTTCAATTGTTAAAAATTCTAGTTCTAATTTGTTTCTATTATGTATTTGATTGTAAATAATCATTAATCGTCAATATCATAAGTATAGTTTGACAATGCCCTTATACAGCAGATTACTTTGACATTTTATCTAATTTATTATTCCATTTAACTTATACCATAATTTATTTTAATTTTTTAAAGAAGGCATGTCTGCTTTTTTTTTGTACAATGTCCTATGGTGTTTCCTTTGTCAAAAGTTAGTGTGTGTTATAATAAAAATGTAATTTGTCTTTTAAAATAGTATTTAACGACATCAAGTGTAACATTGTGTACCTACGGTGGAAATAAATAAACAAATAAATACAACTTGTTCCTAGAAATTGTTTTAGTAGATCAGGTAAATAATTTTACAGAGTTTTTTTTTTGAGTAGGATAATAACCTATATAATAGCTTAAGTGTTTTTTCACTTCACTTGCTCAAAAACTGAGTAGTGCGTAACGCAGACACAAAAAAAGTTGATATTTTCGCGAAAACTCTTGAATTATTTTGTTTTCTACAAATTGGTGAAGGTTAATGTAGCTTATTTGATTGTGTCGCGGCGTATCCGAACAACCATCGGAACAGTGCGTTGTTTCCGAACGTTTATATGAAAAGATTAAATATGGCAGCTATTCCAAAAGCAACTTTCGCCTCGTCATTCCAACAACTCATTGTAACATTTTTTATTTCAATACAAATATCAACACTTTTGAATCTTTCATTTTGGCACCACCCGACAAGTAGCCGAACCAGATTGAAAATGTCAACAAGCTAAAAATAACTTAATAATATGCAAATTGAACAGAAGGGCCAAGAAAGAATTAAAATGCTTCTATCTGTTGATTTGCGATCGAAATCATACAATATACAATATATTTAAATAGGTACTTAAGTACCTATTTAATTATATTTAAATAGGTACTTAAGTACCTATTTAAATATATTTCACGTGATTTCGCCGACAAATCGTGAAGGAGAAATGTGAAAAACTGAAGATATGTTTTGATTGTTTTATTTTCTCGAGATACGTAGTTAGAGTATTAGTTACTACCATACATAGGTACCTACCTACCTTATCATAAAATTTATAACTTGGATGTTCTTCTTTTACACCTTGTAGAACTGAATCATTGACGTGTAAATGGCGAATATTTACAAAAGACAGTTTTTGTTTTGTATTTCCGGATTTTTTACACGCATTTGAGAACGCCAAGATGAAATCACGGTAGGTAGGTACCTACTTATTGTTTATTTATTTATTGATATCTAATAGACGAGCTTTTCGCTGATGTGTATATGTATATCACATAGTTATGACAAACTAGCCTCATTAATATGTAGAGTGATGTATATCTACCATCATTTTATACTTACCTATGTCCTACAATGTATGAGGCAAACAAATATCCTTAACTCAACGCCAAAAACAGTTATTTTTTATATTTTAGGTAGGGGTAAGGGCGCATTCACACTGTGGCTCCGTTTGTATAGGACTGTTTTAAACAGATCCTTCGCTACTGGAAACAATTGTTTACGTACAAATGGAATACGGAATACTGTACAACCATATGTACTACATCACGAAAAAATACTTGTAGAACGGATGCTATGTGAATGCGCCCTAAGATACTAGTTGAACTCCATGATACCTAACCTACCTAAAACGGATTTTGTAAAAAGGATCCTGTGTGAACGCACCCTAAGCTATTAGTTGACCTCCGTGGTACCTACCTAACCTATCTAACTAGGCAATAAACATGATAATGTTTTAAAAATCACTTTTATCAATGATCGCACAGGATGTTGGCGGCTGTCGTGATTACTCAGAACTCTGCAACGTAAACAAACCATTGCTATGGAGACTGGCATTCAGAAAAAATACGAGTACATACACCATAACATGAACATTAAATTGTGTATATAGGTACCTAGGTAGGCAACAGCAAAAATAACTGCACACAGTTACACAAGGAGACCTTCAACTTTTACGTCCGAAATTGTTTGCACGAGATTTGAAAAGTTGTCAATGAGTAGGTACTACCTAACTCACAAAACCTATATAGTATACTATCCTCGCGGCCTTGTAAGACCAAAGGCGGTATCTGAAAAAAGACAGTTTTCGGTTTTTCAGTGCTTACTTAGCTTGTGAAAGCGGCTATTAGAATACCAAAAAGAGTGTACGACGGTAATTTTGACGCATTAACATTATTAAAGTGAAGCGATTGTGTGAGTGGAATCAGGCTCTTGTGTTACCAACAATGGCGTGTGGACCAAAATCATCAGATAGAAAAGGTGCTTTCTGTCGTTTTGAGAATCTGTCTTTATATATTTTTTTATTTAGACCAAACCGTGAAATCAGGCCCCAACGTGTCCCTGTCGCATAGTGATGCCTAGAACGAGCGATGATTGGAACGTCGCGTCGTCGTGTTGATTTGATGTCCAAGCGTATAAAAGCTTTCGAAAGGTAGAGATGGTAGAGCTCATTAACCTTCTTGATTTTCATGTTCCCTAGAAACAAAATGGTTAACCAACGAATCAATATCATTAAACTTACGCGATCTGAACACATTATAAGCACTATTACAACGGGTATTTATCGCGTTTATTTAACTATTTCTCAGCGAAGAGGCGGCGAACTCCAGTACTCCAGTCATCCCGTGACCACGACAGTGTTAACCTGTTGAAACGTCGTCGTCGGGACAAATAGCTCAACTTAGATCTCCCAAATCGACGCCATAAAAAGGTCCTGCGTCGCCGCCCGCCTACATCCATCGACTTCCCCACGACCGCTAAATGTCGGCGGGCGATTGAGTGGGTGTTCTTCGAATATTCCGTTTGACATTATATCGCGGTCGCCACCCGAGAACCTTTACTCCCCAGCGGTTATCGGATCTGAGACTAAAGACCGAAGTGCCATAGGCCTGCCAACTACAGCTACTTGCAGCTACTGCAATACAGCTAATTCTTGCTAATAATTGCTAACTCTAATAGCTAATGTCGGTCTCGGATCTCTAGTTTTCAGATTCTATCACATAGAGAACTTCCAAGCATAGCTCTCTCTCTCTCTCTGTAGCTCTTAGCCTAGCCGGTGTGGGCTTGTTCACAAGCCCTGTACATATTTTGGATGGGCCAGACGGGCTGCCTTCCTGATGATGTAGGTATAAGTGTGTATAAACTGTACACCGCCTTTCGACGAGTATGATCCATAGAATTTTGGAATATTGTGTTTTACTTCTATTTGAAAAGTTTTCATGTAAATAAATGTGAAAATTTGGGAATGTAGGTACACATATCTGAGCAGCTGACTGTACCTTAACCGGTGTAGCTACAGGAAAATGGTATTAGGAGACCTGCGCTGATTTCCAACGAAATGTGTGGAAAAAGTGTTTTACAATTTCTCACCTTTTTAACACTCCGACCTCAGTTGGTCCAGTGGACATAATATTTGATAATTATAAGAATCGATTGGCATATAAAAAAAGGTTTATCTTATTGAACGGTATCTGACGAAAACATTTGTAATGATTCTCCGACGCTGTAGCAATTTTAGAAATCTAGTAAATGTCCCTGACTGGCTGCAAAAGAAGCAAAGCAATTAGCTTAAGTTAAAAATATAATCAGTGCTACCAGCTATTTTCGAACTGTTTACAGTTTAAAGTAATCATACTTTTTGACGAAGAAAAATCACCCGTTAACTCTTATTTCAGACGGCCTGACGATGAATTGATAATAACGACAGCAGATGAAGCAAGTTTTTTAAAATATTTAAAAAACCTGCTTGGTTTTCTGTCAATTTAACCAACCTTTGTGTTTAACGCTCGTTTATTTCTTGTTAAACCCAGCCTAAGCACGCGTTAAAAACTCAAACAAAATCATACAGATCATAAAATTATCGCACACATCATTAGGTGACCTCGTCCGAAAATACACAATCAAACACATTAAACATCAAAGCTGCAATCCTATCCCAGTAATAATAACCGTTAATTAAACGTATGTATGTTTGTTGTATGTACTAGCCATGGGTAAATGATTGGAAGTATAACTGCATGATCATCATCATCATCGGCCATAGGCACAGAATAATAACTATATAGTTGCTATAGGTAACTGATATCTCTTATTTGGCATTCGTCTTAGACCTGTGCCAGTGCAACCCAAGGTTTAACGAATGTTCTCGCCTCTTGCTGGGTTCTACTTCCCTGGTATCCAGGAGCGTGGCTGCCAACCAGAGGACATAATTTATATTATACCCGGAAGACAGAAGATGTTGTAAATTAATGGCTGAAAGGCTACCATTGGATAAAATAAAACTATCGCCGAATCTTACGTCACAAATACAAACAATATGGACATTTTAACACGTATCATCTGGCCCCTACAGTTCCCTAGTAAGAAGAACGTATGTCATGGACATATCTATAAAAAAAAAAAATGTATGCCTTGCTACGACCGAAGTCGCAAGCAGAAGCACGTAACAGCGATATAGCTACGAACATCTACGAAGCTACGAAAGTTTGGTGAGCAGTGCGCTTGCATCAGTCGCGATGCGCGCGCCTCTCGGCTTGGCTTGCGCCCTCCTGCTAACCTCTGCTCTCCTGGTATTCGCCCAGGACAATGGCTACCAACCAGAGGATACCTACAACCCGGAAGACGTTATCGACGTGTGAGTGACGGTTATTTCTTTAGCGGAAGTGTTTGCGTCTTCAGTGAACCGGTGGAGTTATAGATATAGCTAGGATAGCGTTTGCGATTCGAGTTTTGCGATTTTGGGAAGAAGTGTCAGTGCTGAAAACGAGGATTCTTTATTGTTTACTCAAAATTTTACTCCTGTTAAAAAATAACAGAAGAGAAGGCTTTGAACAGGAGAGTCATGTTGCGGGAAAATTCAATTCGGAAAAGCAGTACACTCTTTAGCCCAAACTTGCTGTAATCTCCCTCTCAAAAAGATGAACAAAAAAATCAAAGTGATCACTTAATTCCTAGTTTTTCTTACTTATGTTTTTTTTTATTTTTTGACGTGTCCATGTGTCCTGTAAAGGTCTAAAGGAAATAAAGCACTTTGATGTTTGATGTCTAAGACCTGATAAAAGAACTACCTATACTGACTTATCCATCAGTAAATCGTCAAAATCAATGATTTTGAAACTATAACCCAAAGAACAGATTAAAATACGCAATGAGTTCTATAACGTGAAACTAAAGCACCGTTTTGGGTTCTTCTATGTTTTAAATCCTTGGAACGTTACTCTAAAAGCTGTGCCCATTGAACTCAAACCAAAAGTACCTACCCAATAATTGATGAATCCGTAGATGAATCCTGATAAAATGCACGCAGGTCATTGACTGCACTCACTGCTCTACATTGTTATAAGCATACTAACTAGTTTATAATCAGTGGCTATTCCATACAGAATATTCTTGAATCTATAACAGCCTAGCTAGTACAAACTATTATCAAAACTATAGCTTCTCATACAAAGTGGGACTGTTCTGACACAATCTGTTTCTTTATTTAGGTCTATCCCTTTGATGTCGGTTCTTAGAATGAGATAATTGATTAGATGGTTACTTGAGTTTCTAATTAGAGCACATATACTTACTTATCCTAGTTGATGGTCTCAGGGCGCGAATAGAAGGCCCATTGATTGACAAGATTATGCGAGCTCCTGTTCACGACACGGTTTCATAACGGTGCGGCTAGAACGCCATACCGTTTAGAAAACGTTCCGTGAACAAGAGGCCCCGGCAAGCCGTACGCACGGTTAAGAAACCACCCACCATCACGTGCAATAAAGTGTTCATTCATTCATCACGAAAACGACCATGAATACGCCGGGTCTTAATTAAATAGATACACTACCCCCTTCATGCAATAATTGTTCCTTAACTGGGAAGAAGTTTGCAACTACTTAATAACGGCTTTGTCCTGAATTAACAGTGGTTGTGGGAGATCGCATAAAAAAGTAGCGTATATTTTATTCCGCGTCTTGAACTATATGTATGCAAAATTTCAGCCCGATCCGTTCAGTAGGTTTTGCATAAAACTGTAACAAACATCCATACATACAAGCTTTCGCGTTTATAATATTAGTAGAATAAGTATTCTCTTACGTCGTCGGTGTTCATCCAAATATCCATTATCGAATAATCCAAACAACGTCGTATCGTAATTACCTAATGTTAACATTGTAAACTATGACGTCATAATATAGGTCACTATGACTCATCCTCATATATTTTCTATATAACGTCACCATGCTGCTAGTTCATAGCTGGACAGACTGGATGTAGGCCTCGCCGAGTGATACTTCTCAACTTTATGTACGTACATATTGTTATGATATAACACTTTATTGCCCGAGACAGTTAAGTTCCCGCCCCGCCGCGACGCGCCGCATCAAGGACTGACAGTGAATGCATTAACTTCGTCGAGAGTTCATTTTAACATGTGCTCAATGGACGCAAACTAAACCCTTATCAGGACGGTTCTGTTATCACACTTCCTAAAGTTTCCATACGCATCATGTAGGCGAAAGTTATTGGTGAATTATGTCAAATAAATAACCTAACTCTAACTTGCAAGTTGATTGATAAATTATTGATTAATAACGTACCGGAAAATAAAAATTGCAAATTGCTAAGAATCTAAAATACTTAATAAGAAACTATCATGGTTACTAACACAAAAGTCACTTATAACGGGGTATTTACAATGATTTGATTTTTGAGTTTACCAATATTTCGGCACAGTTTCATGCTCCATGATCAAGGAATAACTGTAGGCACGCGGTTCCTTCAGGTATTCCGTGATCATGGCGCATGAAACTGTGCCGAAATATAAGTAAACTCAAAAGTCAAATATCCCGTTTTAAATGAGTTTAGTAATAATTTCGCTTTCAATTTTTAAGCTTTTCAATTTTGATTGATTTCCGTTGACAGGGCGGACCTGCGCAGCGCGTGTCCGACGGATCGACTCCTGCGCACGCGGGAGCTCTGCCACGTCCACGGAGCTGATATGCAGTGCCTGAGGATGCACTGCTGCGATACCCACGTCTTCATCGCTGGCAAGTAAGTACCTAACTATTTTATTTATCACTGCATAGTATAAAACATAGTCGCTTCCCGCTGTCGGTCTGTTCCTATGTATGCTTAGATCTTTAAAACTACGCAACGTATTTTGATGCGGGTTTTTTTAAATTGTTTCTACAGTATCGTGATGGCGCTTGAAACTGTGCCAAATTATTGGAAAACTCAAAATTCAAATACTACATGAAAACAGGGTTCTTAGGTTAAGTACGTACACATAGGTTGTGGTCTTTCAATAGCTGGCTCATTTGTTGTGTTCACTTAATAAGAAGTGAATTATCATTTCATATTGCAATGAGTTCTTATATGGAGGATATGGAATGTGTAGAAGAAGATTGATAATACTTTTAAAGCGGTAAATTTCCCGTATTAGATATCTACCTATATAAATTTCTCTCTATCTTTTTGAGAATAAATTAATATTAAACGAAATTTCTAGGTGTATTCCAAAGACGGTGGAGCCATGCAGCCTGCAGCTCTGCGAGCAGGCCTGCGAGGTCCGGGAGCAGAGGATGTGGTGCACCTGTCATGCTGGCTTCGAATTCCACCAGGAGAACTACAGGCGGAAGACGCAGCCTTATTGCGTTGGTGAGAAAGCTTTACACATCGTGGTGTGCACGAATCAAGACGATGCATCGTGTTCCTAGCAGCATAGGCTCCTCTCCTCTTAGGGACGTACCATGTCCACCAGGAGAACTACAGGCGTTGGACGCAGCCTTATGCCTTCAGCCATCGTCATCATAGCCGTTGACAACCACTGCTAGCATAGGCTTCTAAGTCTAGGTGTGTTACAAATAGGAGAATCCTCTTTGCGACACACCTAGCTAGCACACCAGCTTATAAACCTCCAATTTATTTATTTTTCGTTTAACAGCACAAACCGTTTACAATATTCTTAAAGTTAACAGTATATAATATACATAGCTATGTATACATCGATCAAGATGCCACTAATAAAATCATCCTACTAATATTATAAACGCGAAAGTGTGTAAGTATGGATGGATGGATGTTTGTTACTCTTTCACGTAAAAACGATTGAACGGATCTTGATGAAACTTAGAACATACATACTCTGTGTATTGGAATAACATATAGGCTACTTTTTATAGTGGTACCACGCGAGCGGAGCCGCGGGCGAAAGCTAGTTATTTGTAAAGAAAACATAACAACGTTACAGACGCTAATTTGAAAAATAGCAATTAAACAAACAAATAAAAATTCCTATTCTATGTTCAGTTTTATTCGTTGTTTTTTTATGTAGATTACTTATGTGTGTGAAATAGGTTCAAACCGAGCGTAATAGATATAAAAAAAATCTAGATATAGACGAGTGTGAGAACAACAGCGGCGGTTGCGACCAGCGGTGCGTCAACGACCCTGGTGGGTACCACTGCGAGTGTGCTCCTCCACTGTACCTAGCTGCTGACGGGAAGCGTTGCGAAAGGCGGGTGCCAGTACCGCTGCCACTGCCCATTGCCATACCGGTAGGTAAAAGAAAATTATTTTATTGATTCACTATGAAGTTACAACTTGTTACTATTATAAAATAAATACAGACATAAGGAAATAAAAATTAAGTATCTTGATAAAAGCAACAACGAACCAATACTCAAAATCTAACAACTTACAGATAAGCAATTCATATGTACTACATAAGTTATGAACATACTAGTGGTTTCTTCTCACTTCTTCCACTGGTGGACAAAAAATTTAAGTGAACATCAAAATAATGTTATTATATAATAATGAATAGTATAAAATATGACCTGTCTAAGTGCTTATTTGTAAGCCTAAAGAAATAAACTTTCATTTCATTTCAATAATTTTACTTACCAACCTAATATGGTAAATTTCTTCTCTAACTTCATTATGATTGGGGTCGTTAATTACTAGACAATTAACTACCTCTGTTGTGCGTTAGGCGAACGTCCGCCTGCGACGCAGGAGGTTGCGGGTTCGATTCCCGCTTCGGGACAATTTTTGTACGATTTGCAGATATTTGTTCTGGTACTAAAAACTAAAATGACAAATTTCTTCTCTAACTATCCAAGGTTGACTAGACAATTCCTTTTTTTCGTTCCAGGAACCACTGCCCCTGATCCGCGCATCCTCCCGCTGCTACGCCCCATGCGACACTGTGACCTGGCTGTCCAAGAAAGTCAAGCAGCTGAGCGACCAGCTCCACACCACTCAGATAGCGCTCAAGAAGCTCATGGAAACTGCGGTTGTGAAGAGCGATCGTAAGAGCTCTTTATATTTCATGGTCTCCTAGTCATAGAACCTCATACAACGAAGAGTGATTACGAAAACGTAGGTAAAACTGATTGGTGGAGTGGTAATCAGCATAATCCAGCAATAATCAGGTGAAGCGAAACCCACCCGTTTGGGGAAGGCATTTTCAGCAAAACGTATGAATGCTGATGAAGAAGAATCTAATACCTCTGTAAACTTATGTTGCCCTAGTACAGTATGTACTGAAGACGTATGGGATGGAGAAAAAAGGATTTGTAGTTTAAAAGACGAAAGTTTGATTCTTGGACTAAAAAGTTATAACAAAAATTTAAAGCGCGTTTTAAAATAATATTAAAATAACACGATTCAACTGCCGTTTTCAGTTGCTGATCAATTTGCTGACGGAACCTTTACTAACAGAGTGCTGGATGCAACAGCGCCTTTGGAAGGTGGATATTGCCGATGTGAAAGGGGACCCAGGGTAGGTCACCTTACGTTCATTGATGACTCTTCTATTTACATTTCCGTTCAAACAGTTAACTAGTTTTTGGAATTTCTGGTAGGAGCGGATGGATGGAATATAGATTATTAGATTGACGACTTCCTAAATGATAAATTCTAACTTTTTAATGAAAATAATAAAATAAATAAATAATGCTGGACAATTCACACAGCATCATCTAGCCCCAAGGTAAGCAGAGCTTGTGTTATGGGAAAAAAATGTATAGAATTATTGTTTGACTTTTTATCGTAATTACGGGTTTTAATATTTTATGGACATTACTTTTATTAATACAATGATTATTTTAGCAACAGAGACATTGCCTGCCATTTCTCTTAATTTGTACAGTGATTGGTAAAACATGTTTGATACCTACCTACCTTTTTGAAACATCTTATTAACACAATATGTTGAGTTGCTGACGATACGGACAAAATTTATTAGGACACAGTATCCCAATTGACACTTATGCAAATAAATGATCTTGATCGTTAGAGAAAAAAACTATGGTAAACAAACCCTATGCGCTGTTCACCATCGTTGCCTGCAATAACGCAAGTCTTATTTATTTGTTGTTTTTCAGGGTCCAGCAGGGCCCCCTGGCATGGAGGGTCCCAAAGGGGACACAGGAGATAGGGGCCCCAGAGGCGCAAGGGGTCCCAAAGGGTCCCTCGATTTGATGCTACTAATGATTGCTGATATCAGGCATGATATACAGAACATTGAGTCCAGGGTGTACAAAGATGGAGAGAAGTGAGTACGTCCCTGTAAGGCAAACATAAGAATGGCTTAGGGTTTTCAAACATAGCTATGAACACTCCCCATTCGTTTTTTGCTCAAGTCAAGTGCTTGATCGGGATCAAGCACTTGAATAAGCAAAGAACTAATGCTCAACTGGTTCAACCATTTGGAAGCTACGATGGATTTCTAAAACTATATTTGATGACAATTGGTGCAGCCTTTAAATGATATGATGGTCAACCATCCATCGATCAAGTTATTTCGGAGGAGGCCGCAAATGATCGATGGTGAACGTAAATTGGATTTTCCCTATTTAACCCCCAACGCAAAAACGTCAGGGTGTTAGAAGTTTGACGTGTCTGTGTGTGTGTGTGTGTGTGTGTGTGTGTGTGTGTGTGTGTGTGTGCGTGTGTGTGTGTGTCTCTGAGGCATTGTAACTTGCTTGTAACTCCCGAACGGATAAACCGATTTTGATTGTTTTGTTTGAATTGAAAGGTGAATTAGTCGGGAGTGTTCTTAGCTAATGTTTGATGAAAATCGGTCCAAGATGGGAAGGGAAGGGTTTTTTAATTTAAAAATTAATTTTAATGATTTTTCTGACGACAAGTGTCCTTTCTTCCAGGCCTGAAAGATTCAACCTGCAGAAAGCATGGCGCCGGCACCGAGAGCAAGAGAAACAGGAAATATTGGATACGTTGGACCGAGAGCGGAGCGAGAACGAGCTAGGAGCGTACACCGCGCCCGCCATCGACGATCCTGTAGAATTGACTCCTAATGGTACACTCGTTAGCTTAAACGTTCGAACGGTTTTGAAGCTAATTTCTAATATGTCCTTACCACCAACGAAACGCTGAAACAACTCCGAATAGTTTTTTGTTCGAGAAAATTATTTATGGTGGTATATTGGTCGCACTTAATTTTAATTTTATTTACTATTAAGCCATTAACAGTACTGTAGAACTCAGAAAAATGTAAGCCCGACAAATTTAATTTAATGTTTTATTTTTTTATTTTGTCGCGATGAACCTCTTGTGGTTCTTCCCAGTTCCAAGACCTCTATCTACCAACAAGTTATTAGCATTAGCATCATGTTATATTTATTTCCCATCTAATATTTCCCAGGAGAGTCCGGCAAGATATCCCGGGAGTCCACAACGGACAGTGGCGAGTGGTCGACCGGTGGGCCGCGCGACAACGCGCTGTCCCCGGGGCTGCTGCGCGCCTCCGAGGCGTTAGACAAGCTGCGGCAGTACCACGCGCTGAACGCAACGCCCGAAGACGTAGACAATGACTATGATTATAGCTTTTACTGATACCTACGGGCTATTTTATTTACCTACTCGTAAATACTCAGAACCCATAGCTGGGTATAGGACTTCTGTCTAGTAGGTACGCCATTCTGTCCGATCCAGTGGCATAACTACAGGGTGACAAGTCCGCCAAATGCCACGGGCTCTCAGCCGGAGGCCCTCTGCCCCTAAGCAGAGGAGAATCCCAACTCCCAACATTAATTATTACACATTTAAATGTAAAAAAAATTGTTTGGATAATTTCTATCTTCTTATTGCGCTTCGACACTTCGATGATGAAAATTCCGATTTGCAATTTTGCCTTAGCGCCATCTAGTGAAATTAGTCTGAAGCTCTTAGTTAAGTAGCTCCATTTTTCCCATGGTAGTCTTTCTCTTTCTAGGGTTTCTTGGCTCCGCCGTCTACTTTGCAGATCAGCCTAGAGGTTGTTACATAAATATACCCATGATACATATGTAGATATCATAGGTACTATGAGCTAAATTAAATTGAAATAAAAACACCCCAATTCAAATACACAATTATAATCTGAACTTAAACAATATAATACATAACATCATAGTGATAGAGTCTAACTTGCAACGGAGGGTTGGTACTGGGCGGCCAGACGTTTGAACTCGTTGGTCTTAGCTTGGTACTCCTTGGTGAATGGATGGTCTGGGTGGCTGTCGATCAGCTGGGCCAAGTAGCGGGATGATACCTGGAAAATAAATAAATAGGAAATCTTATATATAAAAATCAATTGCTGTTAGTTTGTCTCCCTAAAACTCGAGAACGGCTGGGCCGATTTACCCGATTTTGGTTTTGAAATGTTTGTCGCAGTCCAGGGAAGGTTTAAACCGAGAAAACAAGTTAAAATTGCGCAGAAATTTCCACGCGGGTGAAGCCGCGGAACGCAGCTATAATAATATAATTCAGTTATTCCGTGATCATGGCGCATGAAACTGTGCCGAAATATTGGAAAACTCAAAAATCAAATCATATCAAAAACTAAATATCCTGTTTTAAATGACTTAAGTTTTAATAGCCGTGATAGTTTCAAAAGTTTTAAATAAATAGTCATCAACATCATAGTAGTTGACGACGCACACACACATAATGCCAAACCTAAACGCAGGATGTGTCCCTTTCACTTACAATGTTTTTATTTTTAAATTATGTCAGGTCCTTCTTATAACAATACTTAAGGCTGTAACATGTACCGACATTATTGTGAAACTGAAATAAATGAATTGTATTGTAGAGAATATGATTCAATTTCAATATTGCAATTGAACGTTTTCGGTATAAGATAAAATCAGTTTAGCGCTTGAAACAAGATCAGCGCATTTCTGAAAAAGCTTCTGATAAACCTACGCGCCAAACACGAAATTAAATAATGCCGTGTGAATTGTCCAGCATTATTGATCACTTTTATTTTAGCATACTACTCATTAGCTTCTGCCGGATACGTCGCGCGCCATATTCCGAGATAAGAAGTATCGCATTAGAAGTTACTGTATAACGCGTTCACTGGCCTGGCCGCGGTGCGACCCAAAGAGGCGGGCCGCCTCCTGACGCCACTGCTGCAGTTGTGCATGTAAGTCATGGGCCGTGAAAGTGTTAGGTTACCTCAGGTGCCTTCCCGCTGTGAGTGGAAGTGACAGCCAGTCCGAGCAGTAAGTCCGGCTGCTGGGGCGCGCGGGCTTGCGCCTCTGTCAGCATTTGCTCAGCTTCCTCCCACATACCTACAACGTTTAAAATAATAAGTAAAATAAATAGGTCTTCCGCAATTCAATTCCAACTTCTGTTGTTAGGGGCTTGGAGCACATTGGATTATTTTCCTATGGCCTGACCAGTAAAATTTCAGGCCAACCAGTTGCTAAGTCCGGCTTCACATAGCTTCTGTTTTATAGGACAAATCGTTGTTTTCCGTGATTTGATGACGTATGTAGTTATAGTAGCGAGTTCATACACCCGATAGTTTTCGGATCCAGTTAACAATTGTTTTTATTTTATTTATTGTCACTTCTTGCACAATATTTGTTTGTACTGACAATTCAGGGGCAGAACTTGGCCACCAACCAGGTGGTACTGTTCAAGGAAATAACAAGGTCTGTGAATATTTATCTAAAATAGTTTTCTAGACTTGTACCTCTGGAGGCAGCGGCGGCGGCGCCGACTGCTGCTGGTCCCGCGCCCAGGGCACCCAGTCGCTCCGACAACTCCATGATGCTGTAGTGGGCATCCTGCACTCCTGGACCACCCTGGAATAGACAGCAGCACTTATGTTAGTTTTATGCCGCCCTGTAAAGAACACTGGAGGGTCTGTGCTTCTGGTACAATATGCTTGCTGATACTAAGCATACTATGTGGCAGAAATATTGACAATAGAGTACCAAAAAAACACTTTTTAGAGTAAAACAGTGTTTCTTTTGTATGTTGTTATAAATGAAGTCTTTTTATTCTATTCTACTTGGCCTTTTTATTTTTCAGCTGTGTGCTATTTAACACCGAATCATGAATAAAATATTTATCTGCATCTGTTTGTAGGTGAAGTACCTACATGCATACATTCTGCGTTGAGTTTATCAGGGAGAGTAGACTATTCCAACTCAATAATTGGCTGCTATGTTGAGTATGTGAATTAAAAGGGTTCACAACATGCTGTTTGCATGCAGCTCAAGGTGAGTGCCTTGTTATTAAAATTTATTTTGGTTTCTCTAAAGTAGTTTTTAGGCAATAAATGTCCTTTTTAATTTAAGTCTATGTCTACACTCACCTGAGACAGGTTCAGCCATGCTTGTGCGAGCTGTGTCAATGTACCATCATCTTCAATATCCTGAAGCAGTTTCAACTGCTTGCGGGCCAGATCTGGTCGGTTCATGGCAAGCAGGCATTGGAGGGTGAAGGCACGGAGCTCCAAAGATTCAGCATTGTGTAAGATTCTGAGAAAAGAACAAATCATTTCTGTGTTATAAAGTTCTTAGATTATAATAGTAACCAAGACAACAGAAAATGTTGGAAATAACACTTGTAAGTTGAAAAAGGCTTACTTCAATGCTGCTTCATAGTTTTCTTCATGATAGTAGATTGTTGCAGCCACAATAAGGAATGTTTCATTTGCAAGTTCAGTGCCTTTTGCAACCTGAAATAAAAACCATAAAAAGGTTGACTGGTATTCATTCAACATATTAATATAAATCCAAAACAATTATGTCACCTTCTTACACCTAAATAGCTAAATGGATCTTAATGTTTGGCAAGGAGACAGATGGTATTACATAGGCTACTTCCTATCTGGGAATAATGCATGCACAGCAATAGGTGGAATGTCATAAATGATGAAACAACTAGTTTGCGCTTACCCTCGCATCAACATCAGCAACAATTGCTGGCTTGTTAGCGCCGGGGGTGAGGTACTCCACAAGGCTCCGCAACGGCTGCAGCATAGGATCAGCAGTCTTCAGCTCCTCGAGAACTATCCTGGAGTTTCCCTGAGCGATATACGCGCGGTAAAGGAATGCATCGCGCTGCAGAGTGATCTGGGGTGATGATGGCTGGAAATAATACAGCACATAATGAGGTGCAACTCACCATACGCATAGTTTTATGGCAAGTAAAATGTCAATAGTCGGTGGCTGAAGCACAGAATTTATACGGTAGAAATCATGTACGTGTTCGTTTGATATGTTACTTTATTGGTAATATAACGATGGGGAAAGAAGCAAAATACCAAATACGATGGCAAATCAGCATAATCAGACAAATTATGAGTAGTTCTATCACAAAACACGAAAACTTGAAGCCGAAACGTCATCGTCGCAAAACAATGGTTGGTAATTGGTATAAATAAGAGTCAAAAAGTACAATTTTGCACAAATCATTACTCACGGACACACTTTGAGCCTCGTTGATGGCCTGCTGGTAATTTCCAACGTAAAAGGCATTTTTTACATCGAAAAGCTCATCAACATCTTGCTGCTGACGTGCCATTTTGACAATTATTTTGTTTCTGGTGAAATGAATGAAATATGAATAAAGTGCTGCCAGCGACCCAAACGATTACCTTACTATCTACCGCTTAAAATAACAAAATTCTATTAACCCTGCTTCTTAAACACTGAATTTCTTTAAATTTAATTTAAGCTATATCCAAAACTAAAAGAATCAATAGAATTTAAAAAAAAGACTGGTACCAGGGTTATTGAATTTGAAAGCTATATAGTTTTTCAAACGAATCAAAGTGACATTGGTTTTTTGGAATTATATTTCTGGGCGTGGAAAAATACATCATAGATTGTAAATGCAACGTGTTGTTGTGTAATAAAGTTCAACTTCATTTCAGCATTACTTCTCTGCCAGAGAGCACTAAATGGCTCTCTCAATCTCTTTCTGTGTAGTGTAAAATAGAAATAGAGGGCATCAATCAGGGAGCAAGACTTCAGACTCAGAAAGATAGATAAAGCGCTTGCAATTTAAAGCCACTATTATGTGATAACATAGGTTGTCACTTGCCACATAGTGAAATTAATAAAAAGTAGAGGTGTAACTAATATATTCATAATAGGTACAGGTATTATAATACAAGCCATGTATATTAATATTAGGATATGCGAATATAAAGTAATAGGTTACCATGTATTAGTCAAATATTAGGGACGTGTAATAGCGAGGTCGCTAGTCTATTACCTACTGTTCTGTTTGCCGACCGCCGTCATCTCACTCACTCGCTCACCGACGAGTGAGTGAGAACGCCAGACTCACCTAAACCGACCCGAGGCGGGCGAGTGAGCGAGATGAACTGATGAACACTGTGTAATGTGTATTCGCTAATCTAATACGAATATTAGTTATAACATTTGTGGTGACCGAAGCTCACAGCGACTCCATATTGTATTCAGATAGCACGTGCACGCAGTGATTGATAATATTTACCTAATACCTATTAAGTTAGTAGCTATTTTGTATTTATTTTTGGTGGAGGTTTTGGTTTGGTGGTGGTTTTTTTGTGGTTATTGAGGAATTTAGTTTTGATTATGAAGCAAAAAACAAAAAAGTATTAGGTACCTATGTTTTAAGAAAAATACAGAAAAAAATAATTATTATTGTACATATGTGATTAACTTTTTAAATACGCCAACATAATCAACGTTGGCAGTCCTAAGCCTGTTAAAGTATGAAGGAAAATTTAATCACAGTTTTACTTCTGTAATAGGCGTATTTCATATTCAGAGAATAAAAGCAGATATCAATATTAGATTGAGTAGCTATAATGAATCTCTTCACTAATATTTGACTAATACCCTGTAATAGGTATGGTATCATAATATGCGTTAACTAATATATTCAATAATATGATTACCTAAAAATGACCCTAATATAACATCTCTAATAAAAAGTAAAATAATTTTGTTTGTAAACATTGTCATGTCACAAAAAAATTCTGAGTCTCATAAAATAAGGTTTTCGTTGGCAACATTTTACTTGACTTTTCTTTGACATTGACAAACAAAAACAAGTTGCTAGAACACATCTAGAACATAAAAGCAGTCCCGTAAAAATAAAGAATGTCATCATAATGCCATCTAGTGGTAAAATTTAACACTTGCTAAACATCTAATAAAAGTTGCCAATAGATGGCGGAAGTAGTTCCCAATTATTCAATTATCACTGACAAAAACTGCAAATGAAATCTACAACCTACCTTCTTTTCATAATCATAGTAACTGAACTACCTACTTAGGTTAGTAGTAAGAAGTAGCTTTCTAGAAATTTCTATACACCTACCATTACCATTGCATGCACGATTATTACACATTCGCACATGTTACCATAGAATTTTACACAACAATTCATTGAAAACTAACAAACCGGAAATAACCAATATTACCTACCAAATGTTCTAAGTAGGTATTTTATTTTAACAATATTCAGGAAATGAACAGCTAGCTTAATGAATAGGTATCTGACTTAATATTGAAGGCTAATTAAAAATATGAAATTAATGCTAAACAAAGTTACAGGACGACTACTGATGATAAAATTATTATACTTAATCTAAAAGTTTGTACACACATAAATTTCTACCAATTTTGGTTTATTATATCTCTACGACTTAAGAAAATAATCAAGAAGAGGATGTACCAAAAAATCTACCACTCACTATTCTTTTTAGTTTAGTGGGAGGATCAATGAAAATATCCATATCAAGCTCTCTGGATAGAATGTCCGCATGACCTTATCAAAAATGGTGTATGTATAGATGTAGTAATACTTTATATTCTCGTTAGGTATAGGTAGGTACGTACCTATTACAATACAGACATAATCCTACTACCTATATAATATAGGTATATATACACTTTTGACTGTTTTTGAAAAAAGCTAAAAATCAAAAGGTTCACTTTTGCATGATGCACATGGGGATGAAAATTATCGCAAATAGTCACCCTATCACCTCCTAACGGGAATACGTCGAATTACCAATAACCCTGTGTAGTAAACGCGTTTGTACCTATGGATGGTTACTTTTTCACGAAAAAGCTACCGAATGGATTGGGCTGAAATTTTGCACACAAGTAGTTCCAGGCCCGGAATAAAACAGACATACTTTTTATCCCATAAATCAGTGTCCAATCCCATAATCCATGTCAATATATTTATGAAAACTTGTTGTACACTCATAAAAACATCGATCGATTCAATAAAAAAAGCGATATACATAATGTAAATACTAGAAATAAGAATAAACTCGCTGTTCCCACAACTAGACTACATAAGATAAGTGCATCTTTTAAAGGGCAATGTATACGCTTCTACAACAAAACTCCAAGTGAGTTGCAAAAATTATCAATAAATAAATTTAAAAAAATTGTGAAGCATATTCTTTGTAAAAAGGCTTATTACAAAATATCAGATTATCTAGAAGATAAAAAAGCTTGGAACGAGTTTTGCTCCAACTCAAAATCTAACAACTTACAGATAAGCAAATCTATGTACTAGACACATAAGTTATGAACATACTGGTGGTTTCTTCTCACTTCTTCCACTGGTGGACAAAAAATTGAAGTGAACATCAATATAATAATGAATAGTATAAAATATGACTTGTCTAAGTGCTTATTTGTAAGCCTGAGGAAATAAACTTTCATTTCATTTCATTTCATTTCAGTGCCCATAGGATGTAAAGGTCCTTAAAACGTTTTCATAGAAAAAACGCGTGCGAAGTTGCGAGCAGAAACTACGTAGTTATACCTAATACTAGCGTGTAATTTTGAAGAACCCTCAATATAACAATTAATTGTGTCCCATCCTACCTTTGCATGCTTAGTAGGTACCTTTACCTACGTATGGGCCCAATCCGAACACCTGGTGCTTACGAAAGAGTATCGTTATTTGCCTGATAAGCTATCAATTACTGGCCCTTTATCTGCCCAAGTGTTCCTGTGTTGATTTGGAAACTAGGTTACGTGAGAATAGGGGTTGTGTTGTAGTAGATAGTAACACAAGCTGCTAATGGGCAGCCTGTCTATCTTTATCAATAAATAGGTAATTATTAGGTACATTTATAAATAAATAAATATAAATAATGCTAGACAATCCACACATCGTCATCATCTAACCCCAAGCTAAGCAGAGATTGTGTTATGGCATGGACGTTATGGGTATTAGATGACTTAGTGATAGACTTAATACATTACATAGATAGATATATATTTTTTATAATACATAGATATTGACGAGAACACCCGGAACAAATATCTGCAGATCGTACACACAATTGTCCTGAGGCTAGAATCGAACCCGCAACCTCCAGCGTCGCAGGCGGACCTTCGCCCACCGTGCCACAGAGGTCTTCTTATGTGCAAACATAGAAGGTACCTAACCTACGATGTAAAGGATGTGGTATTGGAACCGGCCAAGTGCGAGTCGGACACGCGCACTAAGGGTTCCGTACCATTATCTATAATAACGGCAAAAATATAATAATGTCTTTTGTATGGGAGCCCCCCATTTTATTCTGTTTTTAGTATCTGTTGTTATAGGGGCACCAGAAACATATCATCTGTTAAAATAGTAATAGTAGACAGTTGAAAAACTGTCTACTATTACGGTTCATGAATACAGCCTGGTGACAGACAGACAGACAGACAGACAGACGGACGGACGGACAGTGGAGTCTTAGTAATAGGGTCCCGTCTTACACTTTAGCTACGGGACCCTAAAAAGCAAGTCGTATTATATAAAAAACACCAAATTTTATACTAAAAAACCAAAACCGAATTAATAACGAGACTTGGAACTTGCCAGGGGGTCAGAATAATAATAAGTTTATTGTAAAATATTGTGAATCATAGTTACATGAAGGTAATATTACCTATTTCCGAATAGGTTTTATCCTATTGGGACCGTTACCTATGTCCGAATAGGATAAAACCTATTACAGCAGTATACATACAGTTATAACAATATTCAGCTTACAGTTACGATAAACGCGACTGTACCTAGTAGGTATATCTACCTGAACAAGTTTCTTCCAAACCAAAACTTCACAAGCATTTAATTTATTGTTCCAATTTTTTTCATAAATTCATCATCGCAATCCCGGCTCGTCCCGACCAAAGTCTACTGGGTGCCTTTACTGTACGTACAGTCCACTAAGTCTACATCTACAATGCATTGTGATTGTCGACAGCTGTACGCCTGAGAAAGGGAGCACAAAGCCGCTGCACACAGCTAGTGTAATAGTAGGTACCTTTCTGCACCATGGGTTGGCATTGGCACGGCAAATATGGCAATGTTACTAGGGATAAGGTGTGCCAGAATATCTGCTAGATGTACCATCGAGCTGAGCATTGAGCATTGAGATGCTTTACCTTTAGATCTTAGAGTGTGATAGATACGAGAGGTGGGTCAAGCTTGAGCGATACAGGTACCAATTAGTTGTTAGGGCTAGCTGCAAAAAAAACTAAAATTGGCATGCTCGGAATGGAGATGACTGATGAGAAATCCTATATCATATGTAGGTATATTTATTAAAAATATTTATTGAACAAAGGATCTAAAATCAACAAGGTGATTTATGAATTAGTACCTACCTACCTACCTATCTATACTAATATTATAAAGAGGAAATGTTTGATTTTTTGTTTTTGTAATGAAGACTCCGAAACTACTGGAACGATTTGAAAAATTATTCACCGTTGGGAAGCTACACCATCCACGGTGAACATAGGCTATATTATATTTTCAAAAAAGTGAGGGATACTAAAACCGTGCGAAGCCGGGAAGGTCCGCTAGTTTTACTATAAAAACCATCATAGTTTTGCGAATTCATCACGGATGCACGGGTTAGCTACGTACGAGTACGAACATTCCTTGTGTTGGAAGAACACCAAAGCTTCATCCCGCAACGAGGGACTTCTTCAGGGTGAGTGCGATTAGGGTTTTTCAAAAATTAATACGGTTCGTAGTTAACCCGCTTAAATCCGTTATGAATACCTTATCAACTTCGGGGTGGTTTATCTTTTAAAATGTTTGCCGCCACTGCCGCGCGCTGCCACCGCACCGTAACTGCATAAGTATTCTATGCCACCCTTTACCCGATGCAATGCTTGCAGAAATCTTGACAGAATTGGGGTGCGTTTTCGAATGAACTTGAAAGTCCCGTGCGAATTTATTTCTCGATCTTGATCTATTATGCCCCTTTGCATTGAAAAATAATGAGATTGGGGTCGCTGAATGAAGGTTATGAGAAAGCAATACGTTTCATTATCACATAATTAGTAGGTAAGGTACGGTACATTTCTATGGGTACGTTCTATATATACCTACTTAGTACACACTACGCATGAACGAAATTCTTTAATTTATGGTAGAAGGTACCTACCCAATTGTTTAAAATAATCGGCCATTCATTTTTATATCGATTTAGGTATCAATTAGTTGTTTCTCTTGCCATAACTTACATACTTTATCCCTTTACATTATTAATTAGGAACGTGATTGATTAAATTTTATGTTACCTACATAATATTATATAACAAATTACCTATTAGTTAGAATCTTCTAGTGTAGGTCTGACACATTTTAATACAACAAACAAGTTATGTTCACAAACAACGATAAACAACCTCCTCATTCTTCCTTTTATCCTAGTACTTCAGGTAAACAAAGGCTTCCACGGAGTAAGTACCTACCTATTGAAATTGGCACAAAGGTCGATGAACTCCGGCAGCTGCCGGGCGAAGGGTCGCCCAGACCCTTCACGTGGAAACCCTTAAGGTATCCGAGTTTCAATATCTGCCTGTAATTTGGTGTTTAACGATTTTTCATTGTAAATTCGTTTTTTCTTTTGATCCACGTTTTAGATGCCTGACTCTCTGAACGTAAAGTAGCTAGGTAGGTACAATTCTTTCCATCCAAAGTTTGCCTGGAAGAGATCGCTTCTAAGCGATAAGGCCGCCCATTGTACTTGTCACATGTAATATCTTTTATAATGTTCTGTATCTGGTGTACAATAAAGTATTTTTGTATTGTATTGTATTGTACTAAGGCCCGTAATAAAACTATGCTCAGGTACAGTATGTATTATATTATCTGTGGCTCAGGTATCGAACGTATTTTCCATAAGAGCATCGCTAAGCCATAGAAAAGGGTTACTCAAGCATAGATCGACAACTGAGCAAGCTTTCGGGATAATACGGGACTTCGTATGAATCTTCTTCGTCTATGACAATCAGTCTTATCGATTTCAACAATCTCTTTCATGCACGTGTTCGTAGAACCAGAATCTAAAGTTTCAGTTACCTACTTGGCTCTACTCTCATTGGCGGCGTTGATGTACCTAACCTACCTACTGAATGAAAACACGAGTAGGTACGCGCTGAGTGACACGCGCTGTGTAGCTGTGGTAGCCTAATGTAGGCTAGGTATGCAAGCAGAATCACTTTTCTGATTTTAAAATCACCTGATACTTTAATTTTCTGAAAAAATATATAACTGGATCTAGTCTAGTCAAAGTCGCATTCAGTAACAAGATCTAATCAACTCTATAGAAAAACATCCTAAGGCTACACCTTTTTATAAAGAGTTCTTTAAAAATGATTGAACTACTGATACCTATTTAAAAAAATTTAAAGACTATTTCCTCCTTCACATAGCATTTTACAACAAAATTGCAGAGTTTAACTTGATACAGCATTATTCGTCCATGTTGATACATGTATATTTTAATCATTATGTTTAAATACCTACAAAACACATGACATCGGCGGCTTGACATGACAGCTACCATGACAGGCGCTATCAGTCTTGGAAGGAAGTCAGTCCAGGGATACCAGGAAATTTTGCCATGTCAAAAGGTGACTGCGGCGCCGGCTCGGCGGTGGCAGCGAGCTTTTTCTGTAAAGTTTCCTATAGCTTGGAAATCTAGCCAGACTAAACGAATCAAAAAATCAAATCAAATCAAATCTGTGTCGCTAAACATTTTCTATTTCTGTCATAAAAACTGTTTCTAGCCAAGGTGAGAAACAATTTCAAAATCAATAATTTCTCAAACATTTCTAACAATAGATTGCGTTATCTGAGTACCGAGAAGCTTTGATAAAGAAAGCCCGCCAAAGGCGTATCAATCGGTTCCAAAAACATTATTTCACTTATTGTGTTAACAATTTCCAATGTACAGATAGCGTTAAATCAGTATTTTAAGAAACAGGAAACGGATGTCATTCGCAATACTTACTTGGAGCATCCGTTTTGGCTGAGACAGATCTCGAGACACACAAAAGGGCCGAACTACAAAGGTACATCTGCTAAAGGCAGATGGCAGTCGAAAAAATTTTACCTGAGATTTCATTGTTCATCTTAAACTTGAGACGTACTTGCTGATGTGACAATGGAGCTGTAAAATGTCGGATAGTTGAGCTTTGAGTTTAAATTCTATAGTTTTATTGGTAGGTACTTAGGGTGTTTTACTTAGGTTCTATTCATTGGGTACCACTTCGAACAGCCGCCGCCCCGGCCGCCGCGCCGCCCCGGTTAGGTCGGTACTTATCTCAGGTACCTTGCTACCTACTTCTTATAATATGCAAGCCTCGAATTTAAATCGTAACAGATTTAGATTTTGGATTCAATTATTTATTCTTACACAGACAAGACAAATTTTGTACCATAAATTTATTAACGATTCGATTAAAAATTTAATTTTTATAAAATATTATAATGTCCCTGTCATACAAACGAATTTGTTTTTATTACAAGAAATAACACAACAGGCTTCAGCCGCCTCTTAAAGTATTTTGATTCATCCTAATCGGTCCAGCTGTTTAGGACGAGTTAGATCACAAACACACGAACAGAATAATTATATAAGAACATATGGAGAGATAACTAACACATTATAAACTATTAAGTAGGTTCTAACTCATAAAATTATACAAAGTTTTAAGAGGAACTTACATTCTCGTAATATATTTACTTCGTATGCACACTATGGTGTACCAAGTAAGCATTTTTAAAGATGAATAAAACGAATCAAATTGAGTTTAGTACAAACCTAAATATTGTGCAAGAATACAGAAGTTTTACAATGTCCGACAGTCACTTTAAAAATTCAGAATTTGAGGGCATTGCTTGTATGAGAACTGCATGGGCACCCTATTATCTGCAATGCACAAATCGCTCACAAAGAGAAATCGGCACTGCATCCATCCATGCACTCGTATTTCTATAGCTTTACTTACCTGGGGCGCAGCCCATTCCAGGTAACTATCGGGATCTTAAAATCATTCGGGCATAACAGAACCTACCGATCCATTATATGTATTATACCTATTGAAATCGTTGCTTACTTAGGTGCTTGGGCTGTAAGTTTTGGTTTATAATTTTTCGCAGCCTTAAACAGCTTTTATATCTTTGTCTAGGTATATAGTTATTCTTTGCCTTTGTAAAGATTCCTTGTGGAAAGTTATCAATCAAAACTTGTCTACATTCCCATCGTCTGCTTCGACAGAAACAACAAGACAATGAGGCAGCTTTGTTGATGTGTGAGATGTAATATCTCCCGCGAGAGTTAGACTCTGTCTCCTAAGGTTTACTGGAAGCGTTCTCAGCGATAAGTCCGCCCTTTATACTTCCTTTATTCTAAGTATCTATATTATCTATACCTACGAAGACGACTTACCTTAATTTAATTTACACCTATTTTATATTAACCTACATTAACTTTTTATATTAAACTACTTTATATTAGGTAACTTAGTTCTCATGTAAGTGACATTGTGTCTTTTTGAGAATAAATGTCTTTAAACCGAAGTATTTATTTCTGTATTATTTTCTGTCTTGTATGGTATTATCAATTGTTATCTAATATATCTATGATGCGTAAAAGGTGGAAGAGGGAAATAATACTGGGCGTTCTCGTAGCTTGATGGAAAATAAATGCACGAACTATTGGTATACAATGTGGTGTACGTGTGTGTACCTAACTATATATATACATATATATATATAACGAACCGACCCCACATGACATTATTTCTAACAGTTATTATGGGTAAGGTTTACCGATTGCTTCCATTCCGTACGTGTTTTGTTCACTATTCCAAAAGTTAGAATTCGAATTCAAATCGGCTAAAAGAGCACCGTAAGGCAGTTGTCTCACCGGGAACGATGATTACTTGCATCACTCGCTCGCGCGCGGCGGCTAAACGACGACAGTCCGCATTGTAGAGAAATGACCGCTGGAACCGCTGCTGTTTCTCGGCGCGGCGTGAGTTTTCAGATCGCTGAGCGAGTGTTATTTTCCTGGCTCTTGTCGCCCAGCGACAAACTATATTATTATATTTATATTATATTGAAGTGAGTCCTCGCCGCCGGCAGTGTGAACAGTTAGCGATCAACTATTTGTATATGCATCTCTTTTGTTTACAAGGAATGTATATCTAACTGTACGTTTCTTGAGAAAAAAGCCGATAGTCGATTTCTCGCCGGGGCGCGGCGCGGCGCGGCGCGGCGGTGAGACAACTGCCTTATTTCGCTTCATTATAAGCACAGATTACTAAATATCTAGTACGTAGTAACTAGGTAAAATTTCGTAAACTACAAAGTACCGAATAGTAGATAGATAGGTATGTATGTACGTACTTGGACCGGAAACGTCTTCGTCACGTTTGCTAAGTAGGTAGGTACCTACTTACGTTCTCCGCAAGGACAATGTGTTACGGCGTTTTTATCGCGAAATTATTTTAATTCTACTAACGTTTTTAGGTTTATACCTATTATAACTGTGTCGACCTACCTACCCATTGTAAGTAGCTATGAACTATTATAATAATGAATAAAGGTTATCAGCGCAATGTATAAGTAGGTTAGTTACCTATACCTACTAAGACCCATGTAGGTAGGTACACAAAATATCAGAGGAATGGGAATTCCCACTTAGTTTAGGTAGGTATGTAGGTAGGTTAGGTAGGTGCCTGCCCTGCCTAATTATTTTGTAACCAAACCTAACCTAACCTATAACTACCCACTACTTATAGGTTTATCATAAGTAAGGTAAGGGGTACCTTACCTACCCCGTATTTTATCTTATTATTAGGTAGATAGGTACCTATACCTACGCAGAAAAAGGAGGTAGGTATAGAAAATAAAACGATTAGGTACCTATACCTACAGAGATTTAAAAAAAAGCTTAGGTATACCTAATGTTCCTCGGGGTACCACCGCCTTAAAAAGCGAAGCTGTGGTCTAAGATGAAGCATGCTTTCCCAGAAGGAAGTTCTGTTTTACTACCTACTAGGTAGTAGGCATATAACTAGATGTTTAAATAAACCTTATCAAATAAGGTACAGGTACTACGCACACCCACACCGTACCCTCCGTACCAGCGCAGCGCTACGTGAGCTTGAAATAATTAGGTATTATATATAACCTTACCCACCTATTACGTACCTTGCGCTGCGTAGTCGTACGTACCTACCTGAGAACGAGGTAGGTGTGTGTGTGTAGGGCGGGCGGGATGCGACGCAGCTTCCGCCGGTCGCGCCTGCAGCCGCTCCGCCCCCCCCCGCGCGCCGCCGGCGGGGGGCGAGACGGGGCGCGTGCGCGAGCCGGCCGGCACATCGTCAGTCCACCGCCGCGCCGCATACAGAACACACGCGCGCACCGCTGCTAAACCGCGTTCGCAATATCGAACTTACCATACCAGTGATCGAGAGGGAATCCTCTCGTATTCAGACAAGATAGCTTCGCAAGTGGAAATGCCGTCGAGTAGCCTGTTCGCGGACCTGAGCGGTGGGGGGACTATGGTGGAGGACCAGAGGGCTTTCCAACTGGCGCTGGAGCTCAGCATGCTGAGCCTCGGGGAGCCGATGCCGGCGGGGCCACTGGCCAGTCCGCTGGGCTTCGCGCCGCCGCAGGAGGACCGCGCCAAGAAGAGCCAGAACATGACAGAATGCGTGCCGGTGCCCTCTTCCGAACACGTAGCTGAGATCGTCGGCAGACAAGGTTCGTTCATCCTATCCACTGTTTTATCCGAGGGTACTTATAAGTCCACTGTAGGTACCTACCTACCTATTCGTCGTGTGCAGCGCAGCTTACAGACTCCGATTGCAACGAATACAGTCCTACCCTCGTGGCTCGAAGCTCTGATCAGCTGTAGAGGTTATTCGGTGTCAGACGGCCGGGCGAGTGAGCTAGCTACCCTTATATAAGGGCGCACGTGCCGGTTTTAGGTTATGTTCGATCTAAGCTTCAGACCGAGTATCCTTTCGATGGACGTGAAGGAATTGTATCTTGTTTTGTTTACCCTCCATCCGCTCGCTTCTCGTAGCAGTCACAGCTCGTGTGATAGTGTGTACGGAGCTCGTAGACTCTGTAGCACGGAATTACAACACTATCTGTAAATTTTTCGCCTGTCTGTAGTTTGTCCTTAGTCTGTCAGTGAAAATAGGGGCCCTACCTACAGTACCTACTTCGCACCCGTCTACCTGTAGTCGTTACGAAATTATAAATCTTCCTGGGGTAGGCGTAACGTAAATACCTTGTTTTGTGTTATTAATTGGATACGTACGTATAAGTATACGAAAACTGTACCTACTACCTACACTACATGTTATATTGCTGATTTACTGAGCTTCTGGCTGATTGGCCTTCTTTCTGTGGGTAGGTATCTGTCTACCCACGGGAATTATTGATCAGCTGTTTCCAATAGTAGGTAGGTAATTACCGAGAAGGACGAAAGCTTTTTATTTTTATAATGCAATAAGAGCCTGAAGGTACAGATTGCAAAAAAAAAAAATATGAATAAACTATTTGAATTTAATTAGGTCATGCAATTACAGTACAGGGTAGGTAAGGTTAAGTTCGTAAAAGAACTTGCTCTTTAGCAGCATTGTTCAAAAACATCTTTCAAACACACAAATGGCCTTATATTTTTCAATTCATTTACAGCACGTAGGTATTTAGTTCCCTACGTCTCCATGTAGACTAGGAGGTACTATACTATTTCTAGGGTTTTTTAAATGTTTTTATTCCCATAGAATCGCTCCTCCATCTTGTCCGTAACTTAAATGGATTCGGGTCTCAGAACATCCCGGCGTTCTAATTAAAAGGTAGATTCGGCAAAAAAAGCCTAAGGGTTGCTTTTTTCTCGTCGGGCCAAAAAAGCACCGACAAAGTAGTTCGCGGTACCCTTATCTGGGTCTAATTCTTCTCGGCTTTGGATAGAATCGATTATCTTAGATAATATCTTGCAATTCATTTGATGTTGAGAGAAATGGTGAAAAAGTTTGGTTGACGATCTATTATGGGTCATCATCATTACAGTAAGAAGGGCATTTTTCGAGCTAACAAAATGTATCATAATCACTATTCGTTTAAATAATACTAAAATTCAATAACTTATTAAAAGGAACATAAAATCAGCACAGAACGCCTTTGTAATTTTTAAAATTTAATTGATTTGTCGCAAAAAAAAACAATCGGTTTATGTTAGTTACTCTTTGATCTCATTTACCAACTTGGATACCTACTTTTTCCTTGTTAATATTTAACAAGGAAAACGATAACATTGTTTTCAAATTGGAAAAATATTAAATTAAATGCCTTCTTGATCTCGCACTCGGCCTCACTCAATAAACGATCAAAATTATGAATTTGGCATTCATGAATAAAACAACTTTTTATAAAATTAAATGTTGTACCTATTTAAGCTTTTTGAATGAAATACCAACGAGACGCAAAAACTCGACATCGTTATCAAAAATTAATTACAGGGTGCTTTTGTCTCAAGAACATAATATGTCTCATTCCTTGAAAAATACACTATTTTTTTTAAATTTTTTATATAATTATGATTACTTACAATACAACAACACAAAACAATAATTTCTTTTAGTTTTATGTAAAGCAATAAGCTCGTAAATGTTAATATAGGTGAATTAGGTCTGATTACATAGGCAAATAACCATGTATTAGACATATATAAGAGATGAACATAGTGGTTAACAACACACACAGGTAACAACACTAGTGGTTTCTTTTTCACTTCTTCCACTAGTGAACAAAAAATTGAAGTGAATAGTAAAATGATTTTATTTGATAATAATGTATAGTATAAAATAAGACTTGTCTAAGTGCTTATTTTGTAAGCCTAAAGAAAAAAATGATATTTAATTTTGAATTATTCAAGCATTTACTAACAATAACATTAAGTTTTAGGTAAAGCAATAAGCTCTTAATCTAGGTGAATTCTTCAAGCATTTACTAATTGCAGCATTTACTAAATCATCTTGAAACCCACACACTAGGTAGGTACTAAAATTCTGCAAAACGTCTTTATTAGTAGTAAAATAGTACAATTTCGAATCTTAAGAATCAGAAATGCAAATAGCCTTATAGTAATTTCAGAAGTATTTATTTTAAAAGAATCCAAGCATCTACAGGAGCTAAGCATCAACACTGAACCAGTACAAACCTTCGGTAATACAAACGACCTGTTTTACTAAAACCTTTCTCATACCCAGAGAACAAAACAATACTCAACTATAGAACGAACGTTCGCCTTATAACTACAGTCCCTTGCATTTCCAGACAGGGCAACTGGTAAAACGAGAGCAAAAAAGCACTACTGGCCCTTGCAACCTTGTCAAACTACTGTGCGCACATTCCCCCAGCTTAACTGACGAGGACGAGAAAACCCTTACAGCGACAAAGTTCCAACGCAAGTCGCACGTATTGTTGTTATATTTAGGCCGTTTCGGTCTGCTTCCCTGGCTTTCCGATGTTTTAATGTAGTGATAACTTTATTTATTAACTTGGTAACGATTGTACAGAGTTGCGTACTTCCTTTGATAGCGTCGTCTTTTATTAAAGTTTCCAAACTTTGAAAGTTTCCATTGAAATACGTAACATTTTAAACGACTTCTATAGATTTTTACTAGCTCGCAATACAATAACTTCAAACTTTCTATGCAAACTGAAAACTAGGTAGTTAGTTGTAGGCAGGTAGCATGAAATCAGGTTTAAATACATCTAAAATTATTATTATTACACGATTAAACAAAGCGATAAACATACAAAAGCAGAGAAATTCAATACGAGCATTTCTCATCTAAAGGACCTTTTGATGCATTCTATGGAAGCTTTTTTTGCGAGCCGTACTTACCTGTAATTTCTTACCTGTTTATTTTGTCAGGTAAATTGTATAGGGGTTTATGATAGACTAGTTTTTCGTCACGGATTTGTATGGTGGGATTAATTTTCTGGAAGATTATCTTTAGCTTATAGCTATTGAGTTGTGTGTAGGGTTCTATTACTTTTCAAAACAAAACAAACTACCTAGTACAAAAGATAAGCCATCTAGGCTTTCAATTATTGTTGGGAATGGCTTCCACGGCATTAGCTATAGGTTTGTAAAAAAAAAGTATTTATTATACATAATAATTTATTTGCTAGAAACACATTTACATACAAAACAAGGTCCTAATCTATAAGTTCTTATATTATAAGTTCATTCTGTTTCATGTAAGACTTCATGGTAAGAAAAATCTTTACACAGTATAAAATGAAGTAGCTTCCCTATCTGTTCGCTTAGATCTTTTATAAACTACTCAACGGATTTTTATATACATTTCTTAAATAGATAGTGATTCCAGAGGTAGGTTTATAAAGTTAATTTGACACATGATTTCGCAGCTAGTTGTAAATAAAACACAAATATACACTAATAAAAACATTAAGAGCTATACAATTTTTTATATATAAACAGATTACATGTCATTTGACGACCGATGTGGCGCGGTGGGCGAAGGTCCGCCTGCGACGCAGGAGGTTGCGGGTTCGATTCCCGCCTCGGAACAATTGTGTGTACGATCTGCAGATATTTGTTCCGGGTGTTCTGGTCGTTTTCTATGTATAATAAAAAATATCAATCTATGTAATATATTGTATTATGTATATCAGTTATCTAGTACCCATAACACAAGCTCTGCTTACCATGGTGCTAGATAATGATGTGTGAATTGTCCAGCATTATATTATATTATATTTCCCTGCAGCTTCATAATTCGGTATCTCCCATTGTAGTCTTCAGTTTTTGAATAATGCAAAAGTTATTCATGCAAGACGATTCATTCACAAAAGGATCTATAAATACGCCAATTCCAAGGATTCTAAACTATTGTATACATTTCTATAAACTATGGCTTATTGTCAATTCTCGTCGAAACCCATGAACGACCTTTTAACAACGCACTTTCAATGATCTGAATATTAAGCAGTTGGTAAAAAAAGCTCGCGAATTGGACCTTATTTATATGAATATAAGGAAAAGGGAATTGAGTTGTCTTTGACATGATGACATCTGTTAAAGACGCTATACGAAACTGAGGTTGTTTAAAATTCGAGTTTACGCACAGTGACGTCACATCCGGTGCAGTAGGGCTGCGAACCACGCGTCCGGTCTTGAGCTTTGCAAAACAGCTTTCGATCAATTAAACCACAAAAACAAACAATAAGAAAGGCGGTTCGGTTTCCTAGAAGACTGCAATTATTTTTTTATAAAATAAATTAAGTATGTATAATGGATTTATGTTCACTGTTTTGGTTGAGTTAAGGCGTTTAAATGGTCGCAAAATCTTGTTACCCATCCCCATTCGGTCTGAATAGAGACAAGAAGAAATTCTTGCCTTATTACATGCCAACCCTACTTTATCGACAGTCGATAAAACTTGTCGATGATCCTCGGATCCTGTCGGCCTGTTTGTTATTTTGATTTGTAGTGACGCGCCACGGTGTTTTTGCATCTTATCGATGTATTGTAGTGTTGGCCGCGGACAGGTTGAATTCAATTACGATCAAGATCTCGAGTTATAAATAAATGTCGGGTGGTTTTATAATGTCTTTTGTACCTTCTTATTGTCCGATCTGTTATTTTGCAATAATTTTATATTACTGCAACTTTTATGTCTTGTTGCCTTTATTTATGGTCGAAAAATCTTGTTACCCTCTTGTCTGCATTGAAGTAAAAATCTAAATTATATAGATGATCAAATGAGAAAAAGAATAGTTAATTAAAATAACTAACGTAACTTGTTCTGTGCATTATTAACTGTTAACAATTAACCAGCGTGCATTATCCACATAACTGTAGTCATATTAATAGAACAGGCTATTCCTTTATGGGAACGAAGCATCCCAAGTATGTCCCGGTGCCTGTTACCAAGTTCCCAGCGTTTCGGTAATTCATCCCCGTCCGTCAAGCCGGTTCGGAACCGGTTCCACATCAATGACTGCCAACCCTCGACGCTAGGACAACCAACAATAGTAACATACTGGTTTGGAGAAGGCCGCACTATCGCATTTTAATAAGCCGTATTGACTTGTCTCGTAATGACGGCAAAAATAGCCAATAACGAATAAAGGGTACCCATTACGGGTAATCGACGCAATTTTCGTACATAAAACGAAAGAGGAAACAGTCAGGAATTGCGCACGTATGAGTGGAATGTACCAGGAGTGCAGCATCTCGCGCAAGTGGACGTGAACGAAACGAGTAGATTTGCACCGGCTCGGCGTGCGCTCCGGTCGTCGGCACCGCGCTCAGGGTCAAGGCTTTGTTCCTGCTGCTCGCCTGGTCGCGGCACCGCGCTCACGCTGCAGCGGAAATGCCCGCTAAAAGCGAAACTGCCACTGACTTATGCGATTTCCCACGGCGGCGTCACTGCTCAGCCCGTGCAATGTAAACAAACGCTCCATCTAACACTAGACCACTACACGCTCCGCTGAACTCACGCCGATCCACATAAAAGCTCCGTTCACTAAAACGGCTATAAAATTCTACAACCGAATTTAAAGTGTTTTAACGATCGCTAAATTAAGCTCAAATCCAGCCGCGATAACAAGATTACACAAATCTTCTATTCGTTGACAATTTTTGAATGAAACTACTCCGGAGGTGAAAAAATAAAGGAGCACATGTTCCGCGCCGAGACGTCCCGAAATTCCAGAGCCTCGTTTTTTGTACGCCTTGACAGATACATTCTGGGACGCCGCAACCGCATCTTTCGTCCTTATCGCGCCTTGGAAATTAGATCCTAAGTCTAACAGCCCCGGGGCCGCTCCTCTACGGATTTGAGGGTTATTTTGAGGAGCTTCTGTCCTTGTCGCTCGCCTGGCGCCGCCGCTAGCGAGGAGGAGGCATCGCCGTTGTTTGTATTGCGCACGTCGTAACATCATTCTTAAAGCTACTACTTTTTGTTCGAAGTGAACGATCTTTAAACGGATGAGTCTGTAATAATTTCCAATCATAGCCGGTGAAAGAAGCGCGGCACCACAGCACCCTCGTCTGCGAAACTTAGGGCCCGTAATGAATGACTTCCTAATTGCCGCCGCAGCATAACCCGTAATCCGGCGCGAAAACAGCTCGCCGTTTAATTGTGGACCTTGAGTCGTTTTGTTCCTGAGCTTCAAATCGAATGTCAAACGTCTCGCGACCAGCTCGCGACATGTACTTCTGTGTGCGAGCAGCGTATGGTCCAACGAGTGGACGACGTGTTAGGAAATGGGGTCTTATTCAAAGGCAGCAGGAGCGGATTCGGTCTGGTCGGGGTCTGAGTTGCGGCGTTCCTGGCTCGCGCTAGCATTTGTTGCTTTATAGAGCGACAAGTCGATATGCTCCCGCACTAATGTTGACAACAATCCATCTCGGGCTGTCACCCGGCGCCGCGAATTAGACTCACTCCCATTTCGATTTATTCCTCATCCAGGCCGGTAATAAGAGGTAATTCCGCAGACGAGTTTCATTATTCCAACGTAACTACACGATAGCAATTTCTCGAAGGTATATTTGTTGCGGACTACATTATTGTGGGTAAAAAATCATGTGCTGGTTTTTGTGAAGGTTTAATGACAGGATATGATGTTAATGTGCGAGGGATACAGATGTGCGGCGCTGTCGCCATGAAGAATTGTTCAGATCCACCTCCGCCTGGTCGCGACACGTGGTGCCAGGCGGCACATTTGTAATCCATCGACCTAGTAAGCTTATTGAATCTACTGTCACAGGCACATTCATCTTCCACTCGATAGATCCACTCTATATCGGACCGGGTTGTGCTCGCAACGACAAACGAGTAACCGTTGTTTTGACTTTAATATCTATTGCGACATAATAAAAGGTAAATGTTAAAGCGCCATCTGCTTGCAACCGTCGCCGAAGGTAGCAGTGGTGGCCACCTGCCAACGGTTTCCAACCGTCTTGCCCTCCAAGTAAAATACTTACCTTAACTTACCCTATTGTGAAGTACCTTTAGACTCTTGCAAGAATAATTGTAAGGGAGCTTTAGGGGGTCCGGTTTTGAAAGGATAAATCACCCCACTTATGTAACGGTCGCATAACACAAATTAACATAAATCTATTGTTGTTAACATGGACCTTGCTCCTTGCCTGGCACCAACCAAACACGAATAATTTAAATCTCTGCATCGGTTACTCGACTTTTCGAGTTCTCGCACCAATCCATAACCTAAGTTAAATCAGAATCATCTTGTCGACAAACCGAAATTCGCGGATAAAGGTAATCGAAAAAAATATCTACCTTCAATAGTTCGATTTAAAAATGTCGTCTGATCGAGAATAGCTGAGCAGGTGCAAGCAGTAGGTGACTCCGACTAGGTAACCACTGCGAAATGCCAGAGAATCGAGATATCGAGGAGCAAGCTCATTTTGAATACCTCTCCTTATTTGAATACCCCGCTGTAAAATGTAATGTGTTCTTGTTCGAGAAGACTAGTCAAATATTTATGTAAATTACGACTGTTGTTTCGTTACTTAACGGGTTAATAGAATTTTGTAGTAGATTTTGAAGGATTCTAAGAAATAAGGAACTAGACATATTATTGAAACCCGCCGAAACTTCGTTTGGTATTTAGCATGGCCTCGAGAAACTTACCTGGATAAAAGTGCAAACAGTTGTGTGCACCTTTTGTAAAGCTGAACTCAACTGTTGTTAGAAAACCCTAGTATACAAAGAAAACTATACAAACAGACAGAAATGCTTAGAATAGATTAAGTATTAAAACTCCCCTAACAACGACTGTTGTAAGTAGATTTTACAGTTTTAAACATTGAGGTAATTGCAGACTGTTGCAGATTGTTTGTTTGCAACAGTCTGCAGTTCAGTCAAGTTCGATTAATTTGTAAAGTCAAAAAAGTCGACTAAGTTATACTTGTACGACTATTTTGATTAAAAATTATCTCAATCAATCGATAGCAATTCAACCCTATGTCACATCCATAATGTGAAATAATCGCATCGCGGACGCTCTCGAGTTGTCGTTATCCAAATCGAGTTGTTCTATCGCTTTTATTACTAGCGGGTGACAGCTGTGCTTTCCGTTGCCACAACGGTCAGCAGGTCGGTTGGGAACGGAAGTTACGGTCAAAATAGTACATGTATTCATGACCTCCATACAACTATTTTCAACTGTGTAATTTTTAAGGTCTCATGAGAGAAACATTTTATTAAATAAAATACCTACATAAATAATGCTCGACACACAGCATCGTCGTATGGGTACTAACAAGAATAATAATTTATTGCGTAGTACCGTAGTGCGTAGTAAATATAGAATACGCTTCGTCGGTTGATATAGAAAAGTTTTTATCATCTAGCAATATTAAGCTTGCCTACATTTTGCGTTACAAAATGTGCGTTTGCCCTCTACATCTGTTCTATACGAGACTTCCTATGAATCACTTTGAGTTGTGCGTTTATTGCTTACAGAATAATACGTAGTACCTACGGACGTAGAGGTTATCGCTCGTCTAACTATCGGCTAAACGGAAACTTATTACATTGCAAAAATACCTTTATCTAGGAATAAATATCTTGGACTTATTTTCGCGCGAGCTTATTGCAAAAAAGTTTCCCCGTATTTTGGAGCTCATTCATAAATAGCCCGGAATTTTCTTATCCCAAAGTGATTATTATTGTTATCTTCAGAGCTTTTGTAAGATTCAATACAAAACAAAAACTAGACGTAATACCTTCAGCAGAATTGCATTGTTAAATTGTTAGATTTTGACACTCAAAGCGTTGCTATTCCGAGGACAATGATATCTCCAGAACAATTATTCTAACACATACAACAAAAGGCCCACCTTGTTAAATTCGAACTTGGGAGTTTATTGTGGTATAACTGTACCTTTAGAAATTCCCAAAAAAGGACCAAACCTGGTATCAAGTCAGCTTCTACCTGCTATTCTACCTGCCCGCTAATCAGACGATACATTAAATACAAGTTGAGTTCTCCAAAGGATTTATGTGGATGCAAGTTCATTATTTTCGAGTTCGCGCACGCTTTATCAAGGGAAGAAAGGAATCCATGGAGCTTATCAGATTAGCTTTTTAAATATGTACCACTTCATTAGAAGATAAATATTTAAAAGGTTGTTTTGGTGCACTGGCTGAGCAATCTACCGAAAAACGACCTTGGAATTCGCTGAATATGTTCACTTTTTTTAAGTTTTGCGCAACAAATGGCAATACCTCGGGAATTAATTTATATAGGAACACTCCGGGATCATTTTCCAAAAAACCAAACGAGTCATCAAGCCTCATTGATGGAGAAACCCGTGATCATGAATAAAAATACCTATACATAGCCGAACTCCTTTTGATGATTTATTTATTTCGGAACACCATCAGCTACTATAATATCTATAGACTTAAAAATAACAACAGAGAGCTAATAATAGGTATTCACTGATAGAAAGATAGATGATGAGGTTGTATGTAGTATGTACCTAATAAAAATAGAGATATTAGCATAAAAATATTGCGTGCGTGTTTTCTGTAACCTTATCAAGTTACAAAAGCTAGGAGCATACGGTCTCGTAAGTCGCTTTTAAATGTAGGCAAGTCAAGCAAGGTATTCTGATGAGGTGTTTATTTTTTAAATGACATTATTACTCCTTTATCGTCCGGTAAAAAAAGGAAACTACCTACCAATTATGTTGTAGAGTGTCTGCATGCCGTGTTTTTTTTTGTACCAGGCTCTCATAAGCAGTAGTTTTATATGCGAAGTGGGTGGCGAGTACCCGTGTAAGCCGATATTTCCCTCATGAAAATACGTTCAATACGGTGTCGTGTTCCGATGCGTGTGGAACCTTTAGATTTTCGTCTCGCATGCCGGTACATTATTTCGCGTCGTTAATTATTGTATGGTTTTTGTAAAGCTCGCATAAGCCACCTGTCGGAGGCTGTAATTAAAGATTGCACGTAGCAGACTTGAGCACTCTAAAGAAGTCTCGTCTCGTTCACCTTCGGTCTACAATGACGATGTTTATGGGATGTTTTTGTAAAACAAATGAACGTTAAAGTCTCGTTGTTTTGTTCGAATTTCGAGGCAGGTGGCGGAAGAACGCCATCTGTCGGGCGGCGCTGCGCCCCGGAAATGCAATTTCGTTTTGTTTTCGAATCGACTTTCGATTCGACGTGCATAATTATCGCCAGTTGTTCTAAGGATGTAGGAATTAGAGAGCTTACTTGGAAAGGGTTGGTCGTTGTATGACATTTGGTGGTCACGGTCATGATTTACGTAAATTTCGACAGAAGCTTTCAATTACAATAATAATAATAAAATTGTCAGAATAGGTTTTTAACTTAAAATTAAGTTATTTTGAATACAATGTTTTGATCTACTATCTTAATTAAACCTGTATTGTGAGGCTGAGCTTGCTATATGTTTAAAAAAAGCCTGTAACCGCAAGTCTCTAGGGCAGAAGCTTTAAATTAAATTGAAATTGCTTGTAAATAGGTACCTATTTAATTTGTTCAGAAGAATGAGACTACAAATGGAGGTTGGCATTTTTAAATAACTCTTAATTTCACGACGAAAAGTCATTCTACATCCGTTGCCAGCACCTGCCACCGCCGCGAAGGTTTTTTCCATCGCTCTACAATTTAAAAATAATAAACAACCCACAGTTAGCATCGATGGAACAAAAGATAGGCCCTACTCCATTTAGAATCCCTTCCGAGAACTTTCGCTCACAAAAAGTTCCGAGATTTGAGGTTGTAAGTTTAAATCAAACCTCGTTGTAAAGACTTGAGTCTAATTAGTCAATTACATGCACAAGAGTCTCTTTAAAGTCATTTACATGGCAATTGACACCCGGGGCTCCAACCGCTTTGTATCCTCGTGGAGCATGTCCGACAAACCTGCAATTTCAACTGGACCTGGACATAATTGAAAAATGTCTCCGCCGCTGATTGGCCGATTTAATGCATTCCTCAAAGATCTGTTGGTCACGAGAACATCGACGCAAATATCGACACTGTCTCATCCCTAAAGAATTCAAATTCAGAACATTGTTGTTTTAAGAATCTTATTTGAAGAATAACCGAATTAAATGATACACAATTGTGTCGTGAGACAGCGATTCGAAAAGCGAGAGCTGCGGGGCGACATTCCGCGGTAATATTCCCCGAACCTCCTTTGAACAGGGTCCAGAAATGTATTGCGTCGATCGATCTGTATTCAAACTCTGAATAAGGTATTCAGCAATAGCTACCGCTACCTACCACCGCACATCACTAGTGACCAGAAAATTACGATTTTTCCAAAATTGCTTTTCAAAATCTTGATGTTTCATATCCGATATCGATTTCGAAAGTGATTGTAAATCGATACTCGAGATTTATTTCGCGTCCGCTAAATATGCTAAATTGCTAACCTTTCCGGCGGCAGTATTGAACAACAATTTTATTATAATTGGCAACGCGGTCAACGCTTCTTGGAAATTGGCCTTTTTTCTCTGCTTTATTTCCAGCATTTAAGCGATCTTGTTTTTGCGTTGGAATCGTTCGAATGGACCTTTGTTCTCCGCCATATTGTTAGCTTGCATTGCTAAGGAACAACGAAAGTGAGTGAAAGTAACGCGATGTGATCTATCTTTAATCGGAAATCGTTTGGGAATATGGTAGATATCTATGATATGCCCTGAAATATCTTACAAGTTAGAAAACCAGTTTAAAACAAAAAACTGAAATTCGAATAAGAACCCTGGAAGAGTAGGCAAAAATCCCTTTGTAACTTTAATAGTGCAATAAAATTTAAATAAATTTATTTATTTAAATGTATATAAATTAAATTAAATTAAATTCGTTTATTGATTCAGACTTATTATATATCCATATTGTGAGTTATTATAGAATTTAAAAATTACATCATCATCATAGTGTTAATGCAAAGAATGCAATGCAATTTGACTGAAATTACATTACATTACTTACACTAACACCTACAAATCAATTTATATAATAAATTTGTTTAGCATAAGGGTTCATTAGACTTGACATCCAGTGCCTTTGCAGGCTACTGCAATGTCTGTCCACCAGAACCCTTAGCAAGCTATTGGTGCTGCCCAGCATCCTGTGTCTGACGGATGTTATTTTTTGACGAATTACAGCGTAGAAGTCTTTAGTGTGTGCATCAGCAAACATGCCTGATGCACTACAGTGCCTGGGCAGCCCCACCATTGCCCTAAACAAATTATTATAAAGGACTCGTAGGGCACTGAAGGACAAGACAATAAATATAAGACGCTCCTATTTAATAACTAGGTTTAAAACCTAAGAAGAATCCATTGTGATTTGAAATAAGAATAGTGCCTGAAATTGTTTGTGGACTTTTACCCGAGAGTTTTGGCAGTGTTGACACAGAAACAGTTTTCCCGTAATTAGGGGTAACAGGGGAGGTGCGAGCCCGAGGGAACGACCAGCTGACGCCGGCGCAGCCGACCGTGAACCCATTACTACTCGCACACAAAACTTATACTTACTCACGCTATGTTACTAATCTGATTAATCGATACAAAACAAACAGGCCATCCATTATCCTATCCTAATATCCAAATTTAAATTACCTTAGAATGTTGCCGAAAATATATTTCAAATGACCCGACACATTCATAAATCACGTTTTTAATTATGTTCAATTTTGCAACCGTTTTAGATGTTCCAAATAAACACAATAGCAATAAATATCTTATACGATATTTGAAGTATGTACTAATGTCATTTAAATACCGACGACATTTTTAACGAAAACATATCGGATTCGGCTAATTCTATATTCGAACTGTATCTCACGATTTGGACAAATCGGGTATTTCGACCACGATATCTTGCCCTTCCTCGCATCCCGAGTCCGCTCATGTCTTCAGCGCGTGTGAGGCATTGTGTTCAACGTTTGGAGGTCACTTTTGGGTGGTACGGATGGACTATAGAGTAGCTTGAAGCTTTTGAAGTGGCCGGCGTTGCGTCGCACGATTTATTTCACACAACATCGGCGCAGACAAAGCGATCCTCGATTCATTTAGATTTTATCGCTTTAAGACGAAAAACTAATAACGACACGGCTGGTTAGGCATGATTTTATGAATTTAAAATGAGAGCGCCTTTGTCATATCTCGTCTTTCAACATATTGTCACATATTCGGGGCGCGTTTCAATTAGCAACTTATGATTTTGAGGCCATAACATTTCACAGAATTAATAGTTCCAGAAATGGAACTATAAATTCTGTTTAAGTCCTTATAGTCGATTCTAAGTAGATTTAGATTAACTCCAATTAGAAAATCATATAAGCTGGTTGTTTTCTTAAAATATTATGTCAGTTTTTGTCCCACGTTATTAGAGGTTGCCCGTTGAACCGCGCGAAGACCCGTCATAGATCAAAGTGCCGGTGACAGATATTGTGATATTTCGCAGATTGCTTTATTAATATGCATGGATAACTTACTCGATGGCCTTTTTTCAACAAAGTCACTTATAAATGACTTTGGCTCGATCGCTGGTGGTCTGAACTGTACCACCTGGCGGACGGCGGACCCGGAAGGCGGAATGTCAGTTTACGCTCTGTATCAATTAAATCGCAGAATATGATTGTAAAACTTTTAGGGCTGGTAATAAATAGCAAGCGAAGGACGTTTATTTCATTCAATTTACGAACTAATCACACGCGTTCGATTTGAACTTCCGCTGTTGTGGTCACGTGGCGGATTCCAAATTCCAATAATCATTCACGGATCGGTTACGTACGGCGCACCCTCTGCTGGGCGCTGGGTCTGGGTTGCCAACCTCAAACGGTCAGTTCCCAGTACATTGCACCATGTTACAAAATAACCTAATGTCTTCGTCATTCGCGAAGATTTTTTGTGATGTTTTGTCACAATTATATGTGCATTTCGGGTCGACACCCAACTTATTACCATAAGTAGATAATTAAATTTCAAAACGGGTCCTTTTATTGGTTTTTGTTTTATTTAGTTGTTCCAAATATGTTCGCCTAATTAATTTTGTTTGCGAAACAAATTTTTGGCCATTAAAGCAGCGGTAGGTATGAGGAGCTAGATGTAATATGTCATTATTTCAACATACGAGTCTTTGTATTATTTTATGGGAGCGTCGTTTGGGTGACTCCAGTGACCTAAAGACGACCTGCAGCAAAAAATCAAGCCGCCCATTCACGCTCACGACATCTAATCCAACCTTGAACTAGTTAAATCGTTTGGGAACTTATCAGGCGGACACGGCAACACCGTCTCGGAGAGTCGGGAAAAAAATCGCGTTTCGCGGTATCGAACACAGACGTGTTATTATCCTATTATTTTAATATCTTATTATAATAATATCCGTGCCATGCATTTTAAATTGCATTCAACGTTACATCTAAATTAATTATGATGTTGGTAAATGCATCAGATATTCGTCCTTTAATATTCAAATAAGCCTATTTTATACGCTAATCTTGTTTTAAAATGGATTATAACCCAATTTTGGGAATTGTGGATTGCTCTGCAATCAAAGCTCTTGCTAGGCCGCCGTGTGCGTTTGAATCATTGCCACTAACTTTCGCCTTTAGTATATTATAAGAAGAATAAAGCTTTCGAATTTCAAGAATAACAGAACTTTACGTAGCGTAGCGTTACTCAATAAATATATCGCAGTTACTTGCATTTAACTCTATGCAATCTATTTAAGCGTATAGAAAAAACTTAAAATTGTACAAAACGGCGATCTGCTCTGCAATAATGTGTTATGATAGTTATGCCCAACGGCTAGGTATCACACCTAGCCGTTGGGCATAACTATCATAACTCATATGGCTGATTTTCTGTCGAAATCAACCAATGTGGATTTGATTCTAAAGGGCCTATCAAATCGAGTCAAAAATACTCAATTTTCACTAGCATAAAGGAAATCTAGGTGGTGACTGCACATGGACCTTGTACAGTTACACTCATAAATCCCCAATCTGCAGACCTATGATTAAATATTTTTTCAACATACCACGAACGTGTTTTTTGCACATATTGATAGAGTTCTAATGTGTTCCCACATTGCGTCATGGTGCAACGAGAATGCACGACATGCGATGCCTTTGATGTAGGTCTAATCGCCACAAATCATATATCAACCACCGAAAAAATAAAACATTGATCTTAACCGCATCGTCATAATACTCGTTTTTTATCACCGCGACCGGTGAGAAACGTTGCCATGAAATATAGCAATCTAATAAGACCATTTTTTGCTCCAACCAATTTTCCAATCGATAAATAAATACCCAAATTGGAATACAAAGCCGTTGTAGGTATCAAATTAACGTCTCTGTACCGCGAATATAAATAAGTAGTTATTTGAACAACATAATGACAGGTTTGCTGATTGACTATCCATCGTATTGTAATTATGAATCATAAACAAAGGTGAAGAAAAAAACTGCCAAAAGCTAATCTCTGGGCAATTAACCTATCATGCGTTATTTAGTGTTGAAGGTCGATGTAAATGGGGCCGATACATTTCCTATCAGCTGCCAGTCTGAGTCTGGTTATAAAGTATCATTAGCATATTCCATTGAGGCGAGATCGCGATTTGCAAGATTATCGGTAGACAAGACATTCACAGAGCTTGAACTTGAACACGCTAGCCGCCAAACTAAGGTTAACGGCCCAGAGCGAAAAACCTCATAAAATCTAGAAAATTATCCCAGATCCAGCACAACTTTTAGAGTTGCTCAATATATTTCACGAACAGCATAATCGCGTGATACCGCAGCTTATTGAGTATCGAGTATCAATACAATAAAAGGAACGCGCCCATTTATTTCTTTTTAAATTGCCAGTGTTGCCACTGAACAAAAGGTTTCGGTAAAACGACATCTTTGAAAAGCCTTCACCGGCAATCGTAATTTTGTGCGAATATTATTGTACTCTTTTATTACCAACACGCGGTTCACTTATACAAAAGATTTTTACGAACTTTTTCTTTATGAACACTCCAATCATAATACATTATTGAAGCGTTTAAGATAATTTATTTTTTACTTGTAATTTTAAACCACGTATGAGGTTGATGAGCAAATTATTTATTATACAACGCAAGAAAATGTTTTTTTTTGTCCTACAAACATTGGACGCGAAACAACTCGGTAACCCGATGACTAGGGCGTCATAAAGTGCAAGTAGGTGCATCGGAACGTCGTCGTGGTAAACATAGACAAACCAGTTCTGCACTATGCGCTCCCACACATAGACGGCTTCCCCACTCGGCCCTGCGGTAACGACCCCCTGATAGATCGCTTCATCTGATACTCCGATGACCAACAGCCAACTCGTGATTATGCACTATATGATATGCCTAGTCTCACCACAGTCGAGGTTTTGACACCTTATTAGCTTTATTTCTTCTTGTTTTATCATCATTTAATATACACTATACGCACGCATATTTAAAGTGTCTTCGATTTTTTGCCTTAATGTGGCCACAAAACAAAAGGAAATTAATGAATACACTGCGGTTTCCTTTCCACAGCAAAATTACGAAAGCTCACAAAAAATCGTGGTTGACAGCCGCTACTCACGGCCTTACATAACTTACTTTGGTAAAATAATAACTTCTCACCAGATGAAAGCCTTATCGGAGGTACTCGTAGGTTGTGATTCTCTGTAGCTTTTCCTAGTCGTAAACAATGAAGTATTTAGTTACCAAGTATAAAAATTGAATTAAAGTGAAAGTTTTTACAGACCCTTATTTTGATTTATTTGAGTGTCGTGAAAGAAGAAATAACTAGGTACCTATACATTTACAAGAGAGTAGTAATAGAAGGCAAAAGTGCTTCACACATGGCCACGCGCAGACTGACACGCAAAGCAATATTATCACGTTGTCGGCATCCGCCCGCGCCGTGCATTGTCCACCGGATGTCTTGCGGTCACACGCAATTTCACAAACTCCACTGCGTCCATGACTCCCTAGTATCCTTTCTTACGAAGCTTGAGGAAAACAACGACTTTCGTATTAAATTTGACCCAAGCTTTTTTACTTTATTAAGTACTGGTAGGTTAAATACGCGTATATACCTATAGGCGTATTTAACCTACCAGTACTTACTACCTACTAGAAGTAAGGCGGCTGTGATTGAGTAGGGAGGGAAGGATATTCATTAAATTTTTTAATGTTTTTGTAAATTAGCGTTTGCAAAATGATACGCTGGCTTAAAATTACCAATGCAATCGGCCATCAAAGATCTCATTAAGCGTGTGATAAAAAAGCAATGGACACCGCTTCATTGCCCGAAAACCCATAATTCATCGTTCCACTCGCAGTTAAATTAAAAACGCGTAAATGGGCGACCTACCGATTTCCTCGGCTTCAATTAGATTTCGCGAAAGTCGAACAATAAGAAATAAAATCCGATCTTTTACGATCAGTCTGTCAGACTGGACCACTGAAGAACTGATTATTTTTCGAGTCCAAATCATACTTTACCTACGGCGATGTTGAACTCTAAAGGCCGGTGGTCAAAGCTCAGCTTCGGGCATTACGAAGCATACGATTGTGTTTTTCCAGGTAACATTGTTGAATCCAAAGTCAACTCGCTAAGGCTTATTTTCCGTTGCAACGTGTTTCGCAGTGACATTCATCCGCCCTGGGTCGATCGTAAACACGGGAATGCAACGGGGTCGATTGGCAATGTTGCTAAAAAACGAAAAGTTTGTGTTTTAACCCGAAACTGGCGAGCGAAGGGGGTTTTATGGGCTTGGAAGTAGGTCACCCGAGCTCAAAGACAGCCGATTGTACTGCAATTCCGTCAGAAGGTGTCAAGATACATTATTAGGTATACGATCTTCTTCCTTTAAGAAAATTTGTAAAGCGCAAACATGGGAATCGTTTACGTGCTCTTCAATCGATTAAAAATTTCGAATTCTAAACCGCCGTCAATTCGTTCGACGCACCACTGACGGAATGCCGAACGGAATTTCGCCAGGTCTTTGTTGCGGATTCCCAGACGGTCGCTGTAAAAAGTCTCGTGAGGGAGCTAGGCTTTGCATGGTCAGGTTTCAGCCTTAGACCGACTTTAACAATTTAAAACTTTAACATCGTCAGATAAAACAGAAAACAGCGAGAATATTCCAAATAACTCCTACACACTGACAAACCACACTTCATCATCATCGTAATCATCTTTGACCTGTTTCCAAATTCGAAAAATTATAATGTAATACAAGATTATTTTGAGGACTAAAAGTATAAAGTAAAATAAATAAATATTTTATAACTTCTAATCTAATATAACACCAACTATTCAAATTAAGCAGATCATTAGGCTCGTAAAAAAATAAAAATGTAAAAAGTCTAATTATAACGTGATAATTTCCATTATTATTTATTATTTATTTTCTAGTATCAGAGCCCACTTTACCCCTGTCTCCTCTTGCTTGCATTTGGGGAATATAACCGTGGAAATGGCGGCCGTCCCGTTACCGCTAGACCTCTAAAAACAAAGGACGACCCGGTCGCGGATCCAGTTCTATACATTTTATTTATTTATTTATTTTATTTTCTGCCAAAAGTCGACCGGGACAATGCCTGCGGCGACCGGTAATTTAGAGCTGAGATTGTACGATAAACAAATGTAGGCGAGATTTTCTTTTGATTAGTAGTTTTGGGTATATTCCATCAAAACACGTTCCTTCATTCCACATACACCGACAACCTCTGTGGCGTGGTGGGCAAAGGTCCGGCTGCGACGCTGGATGTTGGGTTCGTTTCTCGCCTTGGGACAAATTTTTGTACGATCTGCAGATATTTGTTCCTAGTGCTCTGGTCGTTTTCTATTTATAATAAAAAATATCTATCTATGATGTATGTATTATGTATATCAGTTATCTAGTAGGTACCCATAACAGAAGCTCTGCTTAGCTTGGGGCTTAGACGGCGACAAAAAACAAAACCACCTAGCACGCTTTTATCGCTTTATAACGTCTCTATGACAGCCTCTTGTCTATGGCATGTACAAGGTGCCACAGAATACAAGCGGAATCTCGTATTGCTATGACATTGTTATCGACACGCGTTGACCTATCGGGAGCAATAAGTCAACGCTCGCGATTGACGCGAAAGAATCGGACGGCTGTTTTGATGGACGTCACGGTTACTTTATAATCATCCTTATTTATAACTTGTTACGTAACATAATAATAACAATTCGCTACTTTTGTTTTATGACCAGGATTTTAATATACGAGATCGTAGTTTCATGGGATTCCCTGAGACCAAACCAAGACTGGTATTGATATAAATTAGTTGAACTACCTGTAGATTGTCTGCAGTTAGCTCAATTGTTTCAATTGGAAATACTACTTCCAATTAGCTTTTACTGTTTGAACGTTGATTATTCTGTGTTATTAAAAATAAAAGATTTAAGCAGATTTTATTATCATAATTTTAATATCATCACTTAGCTACTATTATAGAAATGTTTTGAGATAATGTATAAATATAATAAGTTATAAATATGAATATTTTTTATCACTTATACAATATTTTATTAGTGGATTTGATCCTGACCATCCCGATAAACTAAAGCAATAATCTTATTATTAAACTAAACTTAAGGTTACCTAGGAAGAGTCACACAAAACTATACTACAGAACTTAACTAATAAATAATGAAAGACTGGTGATAAAACCGTAACGTGTTTGTTTATTAATAATTTGATTGATGTGTTCATTGATAACCCTAGATATTTATAAAATGCACATTACGATAGAAGGTGAACTCCCACGCACATCGAGGTAGGTCGGGGTATAAACAAACCCGAAATAATCACAGCTTTGTATTGGCGCCTCTTTAATAAATGAAGTATGAACGTCTAGTTCATTGTAGCACCTAGTCTTTTATGATCCCCTGGTACTTTTCTAGTTGATAGAAGAGTAATAGAGTATTTTTCTCGTGAATTTTCTTCAAGGTCTCGTTTTAGAGGTTGTTTCTCTTTATTTATACGAAGGAGCAGTTTGTCCACATAGCTGTGGGTACTGGGTACCGCCCGATTCTTATTAATGTCGATAATTGACGCAAATGAGCTTAATCGGAGCCTACATGGTGCCGGCAATCAATTTCTAGAAATCTTTTTTGTATTCAAAGGTTGTAATTGATTACGATAATAAGCACTGGTTGAAATAAATTAAAACCTGAATATGAACAGAACAGTTCGTAAGTACATACATATTAATATGCAATTATTTACAGAACAGTCTTTAAATTATTTCAAAATATATAGTTTTATGCCAGACTGGTTCACCCTACACAGCGACCAAAAAATTCGCAAACTTTTCCATAGCCAAAGCATTCGGTAACACAAGCGCGTTCCAAACTCAAATTCCAAGCAATAATACACTTCCGTTTACACTGGCATAGGATCAACAAGTGTTAAATGTCCACTATAAAGTACAATTTAGTGCCTTCACTGACCTGTAGCCGTAGAATAGACTGAGTCATTATAATTCTCATAGCGTGGTTCGCGTCACTATCGGAAATGCTAACGGCCTATGTATTCAAATAGGCCTAGGGTTTCAGCTCATATGATTAGATAGATAAGACTTTTGCACTCTTCTTGTGTTCTTATTTCAAACTTTAAAAAGTCTGGGACACATCGCCGTCGATTGGCTAATAATGCATTTAGTAAAATGTTCCAGGGAGCGCTTCAATCAATTCAAGTTAAACATAACTTGTCTTATATGTACTCTCCGGTTTAATGCGCCCGTGACACACAGGCCACAAGGATGCCCGTTATCACATCTAACGTAATAAGCTGTTTACACAAATCTCGGTACATTTCGAGATGTTTATCGAATTACCGACATTTTTCGCGAAGTGAAGATGGTAACAACTCATTGTTAGCCAGAAATTTTGATCTGATGACGCAAAATATTACGTATTGTGTTTTACGATTTTCGAAACTTACGAGCTTTTGTTGTGAACATTCTTACTGCGTAAATTATGTTTTATTTAATATAGTATTTTTGTAACCATAAAAGGATCATATTTCTTAGCGTTGAATTATCAGGAAGAGAGACCGGAGTAGGTTTGTGGTGTGATAAAAAATATAGTTTCCTAATAACCAATATAAATTTTAATAATTATTAAGCAAAATCACCATCAAATTAATCGGCCCAGTTTTTATTTATATGACCATCATTTTAGTGAATTTATTTGTAATTCTCGTGCCTACCTTACCGCAAGTTCCTTATTGTTTTTGACGATGTAATAAATTATACCTTCTTTTATTTCAGGTAAATATTCGATTGGAAAAGATGGCGGAAACAGATAAACAACGATTCTAAGTAATTAATAAAGTAAGTAGGTATACCTATTCAAAATATTTAATTTAAGTGAGCAAATTGAATGGCCTGGTCATTGTGGCAGTGACAATACATTACGTAGGTACTTATCGGACTATCAGCGGAGGTCGACTACTTTCTTAAACATCTGCCGTTTTGGAAACCTGGGAACCAGCTTTTGTTTCTTTTTACCGATGATCAAATAAAACACGTTGTATTCCTTCGATACATATGTATATTAAATCAGGATGAGTATAGATCGTTGGGACAATCACAAAAAAGAATAACGATTCCGTTTCGTTTCGTCGATGTTTTCATGGGAATCTTAGTTACTGCATACGAACGAAGTACGATCATCAAGTGCAGTGAACTGACCTAACCCAACCGCGGCCGTCAAGCACTTTCTTCTAAACTCAAAATTGTAACCGTAACTATGAGGCGGACAGTCGTTTCCGGCGCCCGTGACGTCACGCCCGTCTCGCCGGTCGCCGCCCCTACTACGTAACCTTGGCAAGCGAGATGCGATGCGACTCGCCTCGCAGTCTTCGCTTTCGTTTTCACTGTTCTTTTTTCAAAATTATTATTTTATTTATAATCTCATCTCCGTAACCATTCTCTGATATAAGCGGTTCGAGTGGCTGCGACGCGGATCCCGTGCGTGTCGCGTCAGCTGCTTAGTATGCGGTCCGGTATGAAAATTACACATCGATTGGCATTTAGGTATAGCGAAATAAGAGCAAAAGCTGGGTAATTTTTCACACGATCCACGGCATAGTTGCCCTAAGCGCGGTGCGCCGGGGTGAGCGAACTCGCAACCTGTAATTTCGGACCGCAAAAGGAGCAAAATGCATCGAGATCGGTGATTAAAAACCTTTGTCGGTTCTACTAATATTTATATTATTTTCACAACGCGGCCGACATCTAATTGGCGCTCGTATATTTGATGTAGGTACGAAGACAGACCGCGGCGCCGACCACCGACGCTTCATTAGTTTTCCTGGTATCGGAACATAAACTGTTCAATTTTTTACGTTCAGTCGTTTATGTCAAAACGTGACCCGGGCGTAGCGGACCCCATTGCGTTTTCGCCGACAAAGGCTCGTGGAAATATCCATTTCCTTAGTAAGAACCTCGACAAGCCTCACGTTTAAGGATTTTCGTGACATACGATCGTAAAATAACACAATAACCGGCTATCAATAAGGGCTAAAAATAATGGGCAATTTATAAATTATTGCAGGTGGTAGGTATGAGTAACTAGTTTCAACTGGTCATCGGTACTCTCGATCGGCCCAAGGTCTGGGATATTGAACTTGGCTCGGGCAGGCGACCGGCGAGCCTCGCTGCGAAAGGGACGGATACACTATCACTCATTGTTATGGGGGAAATGTCGCGAGCGGCCACACACACGGCTTTCCGATTGATTTTCTTCAATGACTAAACCTTAGATTCCTAATCTGTTTGGTATACAGTGCGATGCAAAGCAGCTGATGGCGGAGCGATCCCGTAAGCATAAGGCGCACTTCCTTAAACAAAGTAGCGGGAACGAGACGGCGAACGGAGGAGCGCGCCTTGGACGCATGCTGGAGGGAGATGGCGTTACCATGACAAGTGCAATCGCCGAAGCGACAGGGACGGTAGAAGTGCATTGCGCTGACGCATCACGATCGTCTGCTTTCTTGTCTTTTTTGTGAGCGTTACCCTTCGGTTTGAGACTCGTCGCGAACAAGGCGAGGGAGTTTCGACGAATGTCTTTTACGCCAATGATAATCAGCAATGCCGTAATTAAATCTGCCGGTCTGACCGGTCGCTAAGCGTGGCATTTATACATTTACGTTCCCACGCGGTTGATGTCATTTTTATTATGAATGGCAGCCTTTGCCGGATTCCTGAGGGTCTGATCCCGGGTCCAGTGACCCAGTACCGGTGTCGCGTCGCGCACCCGATAAATGGTTTTCGCTTCGTCAGCGTCGGACCCGTTCCCCGCCGGCTGCGCTCCACTTCAATGGCTATCAATATCGAACACAAATAAATCCCTACGACTATGACTGAAGCAGGAAGGCGGCTAAGCGCGTAGATGCAAATCGAAGGTAAACGTGCTAAGCGTTCGTTGGCATCATTAAAAATAAATAATATCGGTTTCGGAATGTTAGTCGGCGCGTCATCTCGCCCTCCCGCGGAGACGTGAACTCTTTATCGGTCGGATGCATGCCCTGACCACTTGCTAAGGAGGAAAAAAATGTCCTTTGGAATTTGCACATACGTACTTATTCCCGTTAAGGAAATCTCCTGTGTCTCTTATCAGTCCGCTCGCGATAATATTGCGTAACATAACACGGCTGGATGTCGGAGCTTTACCACGTGTCGCTATCGAGCATTCGTCGGTCGTTCCGAATAGTGGCAGTAATTCTCACGACGACGCCATGGCCGAGTGCGTTCACACCCATAAACATAGTGTGCAGTATCGAGCGAGTACTTCGATCCTAGTCCCGGCTGCTTATTTACACTCTGCAAACAATCGTCGAGATAAGCACTGAACGGCAAGACTGTGCTTCCCACATCTGCCGCGACCTTGGCTCCTTCAGCCCGTTGTGTAACCTCCTTATCAGTCACGCTTCTCTGGTACCAGCGCCACTACACCGGCAAATCTTACCCTGTTTTCCGGTCTCGATAAGTTATCGGGACTTATCGAGCAGATGTATTCCAGTCGACGAAGGATATCACGACACACATACTCCAAGACACGTGCTCTACTCGAAGACTCTATGGAGATCAAACAGCTATCAAAAGCCTCTTTCACTATCGTTTGGTTTACGATCTCCTAAACGCCGAACAGTCGCGTGGTCCGCCTCGTCTTGTTAACATAATTACGGAGGTTTCGGCTGTTCCAACCAGTTTACATCCAGACTTGGTGCTTTTTATCGTTCTGCTCTAAATCAACGTTAACTTTTATGCGAAACCGAAAGTTTGGCCGCATTTGGATGATAAGTTGGAGGATAAACATCTTTATTCCAGTTGACGATGACTCTAAACTGTTCGAAGCCTGTATGGAATACGAGCCGCACGAAAAACAGTTTGTTGACATTTTAGTTATGAGTTATAATAAGCGATATGCCCGCACCGGGTTAGGGGTTCGGGACCTGACGACGCGGCGGTCCTTCCTTGAGTTGTTATTATTCCGGTAATAAATTAAACTGTACTCGTTAATCGGTCCATTAATTCGTCTGGGCATTGACTCGGCGTCCGCGAACGCAACTGATGAATGCTCAACCTTATCACCGAAAAAAGGCGTCATCAAGGGTTCAACTTAATAATGTTTACGTGTGAAAAGCCTGTAATGGTGGTCCGCGCGACTCATCGTCGAGGAATGTGGCTGCATCGGGACAGCCTCCGATATTTAACTAACACTAAAACTATCTCACCCTGCATGGAATGAGTTGAGGCACGGACCGCACGTATTATTTCGCCGGCCACCAGATATCGACGTGAGATAATTCGATCCGAAGGATTTTTTGTGCGTTATTGTTAGCCTCGAATGATACACTGCTTGAATATTTAGCTATATCCGCTGACTTCACCGCTTATAAAAAATGGCGAATAATTAGTCAATAAAAATTCCGCCGATTATAGTCGTAGTAGTTACACGGGTGTTACGTAATTGGAGTAAACGACCTAAGAGCTGATGGTCTGAACGAAGGTCTCGGGCCACGTGGCGGCAATATGGCCCATGAGAACACTCGATCCGATTATTACCTACTTCTTTGTGCAAACGTGACGCTGTAGGAATAAGTTTATTTAATTGAGGCCGTTCACAAAGGCCTCAAGTTTGTTGCCCCGTAGAAGAATAGTCTGGAGATTCATGATGCATCTGTGTTAACATGAAACTTCGGCATTTGTAAACAATAACAGATGCAGCGATCGTTTCTGTGTTACGGTAATGATCGCGCTGTGAGTGGGCCGTGTAATATTTCGGGTGCGTTTCAGGCGGGCGATGGACGGCGTCCTTGACCGCGCGTCCGTCGCGATGACTCGAGTAAACAATTTGAATGGACCGCGTACGCGCGTGTATGTACCGCCTCTGCCATTCATGTGTGCCGTTAACGCACGATAATTCAAGAGCTGTGTTTGACTAACAAGATTACGCACTGCTGATGTTGTATTTGCTATCGAGCTTACAATGAAAAGCTTGCACGACTCTTGTTTAGTATGGTTTACCAAGAAACGCAATACTATACATACATATAATAATTTTAATAATGCTTAGTTCGCTTTCTTTGCAGTCAAGGCAGACCTTAACTACTTATGTATATTTTGTACGCTCCTATCCTACATACCTACCTAGGTATATTTTTATAGGTTCTACTAAAGTGTTTTTACAACATAAACAGAAATCGCAATTTAGGCAAGGTTTTAAAGTGCTACCAAATGTAACCCAATATTATTAGATTGGGTTACATTTGGTAGCACTTTTAGTAGTCACATCGCTGACACAATTTATTACGAGTAATATTATATGTATACCTACGAAACAATCCAAATATTTACCAACTACAAGCCCGTGTGTCGCGCGTCCAACGGAAACGACAAGTCACGGCTCGCAAGCGCCCCCTTGTAAGATACTACCTACTTATGCTCTCCTGGTAGTTATGAAGGCTTTTTAAAACAATAGAAATTGTAGATTATAATTTAAAGTTTCACAAGACAAACATAATAAAGTAAAGAATAAACAAACGTGTTTGAAATCGATACAGTTCGTTCCGTCTCATTTGGAGTTATTTCCTGCTGTTTGCTGATTGCTTCGGCGCGGGCGCCTGCAAACATTGTCCCTCGGTGATACTGAACAAATTCTCAAAATGAAAAAGATTGGTTCGGAAAAGAATGCAGTTCAAATAAATAAATATTAGTTTAAAAAAATTAAAAAAACCACGCTTTTATAAATAAACCGAAATAAAAAGTAGAAAATATTTTTTTTAAATAATTCACATTATGGATAAGAGTGATAAATAAAATAAATTATTTTAATGTAATAAAGAGTGGGGTGCGGATACATGGATTTGCGTTCTCTTGCCAACAGCGCACACTTGCCTCACATAACTACATAGATAGTAGATACTGATAGGAGTAGCGACATTGAAGAAATATTTTCAGAAAGCACCCCACGCTTTTTTACATTAATATTATATTTTTTTATTTATCACTCTTATCCATAATTTGAATTATTTAAAAAAATATTTTCTACTTTTTAGTTCGGTTTATTTATAAAAGCGTGGTTTTTTTAGTTTTTTTTAACTATTATTATTTTCTTTTTTTTTAGTTCAAATTATTGTATTGTCATCGGTTATTAATAAGTTTACTAAGTTTAAATGAAATCTGACCGTGTGTCAAAGTTGGTCAAAATCGAGTCCAAAGGAGACAAACATGCATACAGGTGAAGCTAATAAAAGCGTGATAAAAACAGTTTCAATTTAGTAACTATTTCATTGGTTGTTTATTACGATACTGGCCACCTTCAAACTACTGTTATTTTCATCAAGGAGGTTAGATCTGACTTCATCATGAGCAGTTTGTAATCTTCTACTGTTGGATACCAACCATAAAACCTAAAACCATGACGTCTAAAACTAATAAAATTCAGTCTCCTTGAATAATTGTTTTGAATAAACATTGCAGAGTTGCAGAATTAAATCAAAGAAAGATTTTTTAAAATAGAACTAAAGTTTTTTCTTTTCTTTCTTTAATATCATAGTATAATAAAACAAAGTCGCTTCCCGTTGTCTGTCTGTTCCTATGACTTTATTCTTAAATCTTTAAAACTACTCAACGGATTTTGATGTGCATTAAACTAGTGATTCAAAAGGAAGGTTTATAAACCATTTGATACAGAGATTTCCACGCGGGCGAAGCCGCGGGGCGCAGCTATAAAATAAACAAATAAATATAATGCTCTGTACTATACTACTAATATGTTAAAAATAATTGAAGTAGGATGTGTGTTATTATTTTGCAACCAATGCGAGTGTAAGCTAGGCGCTGAACGAGCTCGTCCGCCTCCCTAGTTCCTTGGTGGCATTAGTGATGAGCCGTTCCTTTTATCGATATCGATTGTTACCTAATTTCGATTTATCGGTGAACTTTATATGAAATAGTATACTAATTTTTGTTGAATTTATTGATAGATTATGTTTTTTGCCGTTCCTTTTATCGATATCGATAGTTTCCTACTTACGATTTACAGGCTTTATATGAAATATTCATTTTTGTTGAATTTTTTGATGGATTATCATTATTTAACAAAAAATGTTAATTACTTTGATATTGCTTATCGACAAAACACAGAATTCAGCGTATGTTTAAATGTGTCAAGGAGACGCGAACCCCGGTTAAATCTTTGCACCCTTCTCTAAACAGTCAATGTCGATTGTTGATCGAAATAGAGAAATAAAGATAATCGGCTGTAACCGAGTAATACAATAATCGTGTGCAATAATGCGGCATCTCTAGCAGAGCAGGAGGTGCGGCGCGGCGCGGGTCGACGCTCGCCCGAGCGGCCGATCGAAGGTCAAGGCTATCGACGATCGAGATCCTACTCGCAACACTACTGCGCAACGAAAGAAAAAGTGAGCCCAAACCTGAATAGAATGCGAGGACGTATAAAAATGAAAGCACTGTTTATCTTGCGCCTCCACTAGGCCAGTGTTATGTATTCAAATTTACGAACCTGTCGAATCGAGTCGAGCGTTCTCGCGTCATTGGATCAACGTGACATCGTATTCTATTCCCGTTTAGCCGGTCGGCGAACTTTAATTATCTAAACTCACTCGGTACGATTAACCTATCTAGTTGACGGCTGAAATTGATACTTCGATAATCTCCGAATCGTTTTGTGTGGCCGAAAGACTTAATCGCCGTACGCGACGGACTGGAAAGAGGCCTTTGGTAAAAAATTTTGTCTGCGAAGCTTGGTAGAGGACGCGCGGTCGGTCGCGAGAACTTTTGTATTTATTAGTCGCGTCGCGAAACTGTATCGTATTCCCTCCTCTTAATTAAAATGTTCGGTATTGGATCTGCGGCTGTGTTTACGATCTGTATCATTTTTGTTTAATGAGTTATTCTCCGCGCCGCCGCCGCTAATGGCCCAGTGGTCATCGCAACCGATCTGCTTTGCGTGCCTCTCATAAACTGCACCTCTTTAGTACTTCTCATTAGCAGAAATTAAATATTCAGTGTTATGTGCAAGGTTTTGCTCGTTTTAGCCAGTATTAAGGTGATTTGCATTAATTTGTTTGAATAACAACAGAACGCCGATTATAATCTGTAAGCTGTAACTGATTTTCGGAGCGTTACCAGGATATACTCATAGTAGGTGATTACTCGACATCTGTTAGTAATAAACTCAATTGCCTACGGGTTTTTTGTACGCATTAAACACGTTTAAAAACGTCGAAATCTAAATATGTGGCAACAAACGTGCGTGCAGTTAACTTGTGAGTGATCAGAGTAATATTTTCACAGTTTGATGTGATTGGCCACGCGTCGTGGCGGTTGAATCACGTCACGAGTCGAGTGCGTTAGGTGGGATCGGTACCGGCGAGGAATGCGTACTACGAACGTACATCCTTCAATGGATGCCACTTGATGTTACGTACGAACAGGTGTCAAATTCGTCGCTTTGTATCTTAAGATGACTCTGTCAATCTTCTTTTCATGTGAAATGTTTATGTGAAATAATATTGCAAATTCTTCTTGCATTCATCGCATTTGTACATGTGGAGTATTAAACAAAGATAATTTAGTTAGATATCGATAATTTCGACTTAATCATATCAGATACATCCATCTAATTCCCAACACTAGTCGACAATCGCTCAAAGTTCTGACAAGCTCTGTTTTTCCTAGAAATTCCCAGTGTGGATTAGAAGCTAGAATATAATGAAGCTATGGACAGCATGGACTAATTGCAGTACAACTGCTGTCCGAGATCGCGAATAGCCCAGTCTCGGATGCACCTAGTCTAAATGTCACTGTGTGAGCCGCCCGATTTAGCTGCTCCGAAATAGCTCGCGTTCATCAACCCCTAGGCTCGTCATCGGCAAACAGCTGACATTTACATCGACGCTCCACAACCGTGTAAACATTTAGAGAAGGGCGAAAACAACCAATGGAATGCTAACACTGCGATAATGGCACGCATTTTCGTCTACGTTGTTGTAGCCTTTTTCCGATGATATTTACCAAACAGTCGAGTGCCGCCGTCGTCTGTCCTATTTTAAAACTTCAAAGTTTCAAGTAGGAAAGTTTTAGACGGACAAAAACTTGTCTTATCTCCTGGGAATATGCCCCATCTAAAATTCCAAGTTGAATCATCCGCTGTCAAATCAAACTCAAAATTAATTGAGCGTTCATTTCAAACGATGCCCGACCGCAGCGAAACGCTGCAATTTTCGATTTATCATTATGACGGTGCAGCAAAAACTTAGCACCTCCCTAAAAAGCGATTATTTAATATATATATTATATGCCGCGCGGAGTGGCGTATAAGTATTGATATAACGTGTGATATGATCGATCGCGACTAGCTCCTCAGTTTACATGCTGCCCTAGTACTTTCGCGGAGTCGAAATGAAAGTGTGCACGTTGGTATGTTTGTAAACAAATTCAGCGTAAGATTTACGTTTTTTTCGCGCCACGATTTTGTACAGCTGGCTTTTATTGCGCAATCTTACATTTTATTACTTCGCGCCTCCTGTTAGAATGTGGGACGCCGATGAATGTCGTTTTGGTGAACTTCGATATCAGTTTAAACGTCTGAAACTTCGCTCGTTAAGTCTGGTTGTTTCAATTAGCCGTGTCGCGTCTCATTCCTCGATTTGGATGGCACAATAAGGTCCGAATCGCCGAGGGATTGCCCGCCAGTGTGTCACTCATACATTCGGCTATCGACATTTCTACAGAGCTATGTTATTTCTAGCCACGTGAGGCGCCAACTTTAGATTGGGCAGGGCTCATCTGCATTCTGAACCGTTATTTGCGACTAAACCCACCATTCAACTCCCTCAGGAAAATACCACATTTTGAATTGAGAACACTGTAGGGATGGGATAGTGATCGATGTGCAAACGTCGATTAATTCGCAAGATAATCCAAGACGGAAGATTAAACGAGGTTTTGTATAAAGTTCTATGTTGTTTATGCTCCTGCAGAGAGTAATGTATGGCTGATGTTGAGATAATGAAGATTTTTAAGGTCGGGTTTCGCTGGCACGTCGTAAACGCGCAGCGTGTGGTGGCTTTCGTGCGATGGACACGTTTTAAACCGTTCAAAATGTGTTTGTGTGTCATAAAGGAAGCTTTATTAATGCTGACTATGGTTTTGTTTATTTTGCACGCAAAAATATATCAACGATCCGCGTTTCAGCAAGCATGCGTGCGTGAGTTGTTTAAAGTTAAAATTATTTTCCATTTTAAAGTAAAAATGATAATCAGTAAGCCATCTCAGATGTATGCGTAAGCGCACAAACAAACTTCTTTGTTTTCATTCAATATTGACAAGTCGAAGGTCTTTTTTCCTTTTTACTTCGCTTTCTGCACACATCGGTGGCCTGGATCCTTTTTAACCGACTTCAAATAAAAGAAGCTGTTGATACACAATTAGCGAGCCTGCCTCTTGTCCTGCGTTGCATTTGCATGACAAAATTTCAGAAAGTTTTTGGCGCAACAAGGAAATAAGAACTTATTTCGTAAGTGTGAAAAGGACAAATATAAGAACCTTTTGTTAATTGGTTAACAAAAGTGGAAAATGAACTCAAGGTTTGTTATTTATCCATCATGTGCTCGTTGAAGATGATTTACGAACTGGAAAACCCTAATAATTTTAAATACCTACTTTTATACATACCTACATAACATCTTTTATTAAAAACCACAGAGTACCCCTTAATACAGATTAGGGGTAATCTGTGTTAAAAAAGCACTTTAAACTCGTTTAAATCAGAACACGAATAATGTAGGTAAGGTACCTTCCTAATCCGCATGCAAAACAAAAACCCCACCCAATTTAGTCATAACTATTCTTTGTTAGCAAGTTGGTAACATTAGGTATTTGTAACTGAATCCTTCCGCGATATTTAAATAATAAACATTGGTAAAGCTTGTGTTGCTCTGAGCGACAGTAAATGCAAAAGCTATAACGGAAACTGTATGTAGCCCCAAGCTAAGCAGTGAGACTGATATACATAAAACATACATTACATAGGGTTTTTCCAGAACGGGCGTTTTCCGGACCAGAACACCCAGAACAAATATCTGCAGATCGTTCAAACATTTGTCCCGAGGCGGGATTCGAACCCGCAACCTCCTGCGTCGCAAGCGGGTCTTCGTCCACCGCGCCTTAAAAGTCCGTCAATAATATACATAAGCTTGCTGCTGACCAGTAGGGCATATGGGTTGTACATGGTCGATCGGCCGCCGCCGTCTCTACTTGACCAACTCTCATCATTGACTGCACGACAGTCTTTAGATAATCGCACGTCTACGACGGTTATTCGTCGCTCGCAGGTCATTGCCGAGCGAAAATCCAAGGTCAATACAATACCTACCGACTCTTGTTAAGACCACCTGGTCTATTGTGCCTTACCTTAGTACTAGCTTCCCTTTTGTGTTATGCTCCCCTAGTTGGGAACAGAACTAAACACGTTTTCAAACGGTTAGCTTGTTGCTAGCTAGAGGGATAAGCAGTGTTATGGCAACACAGAAGGGTGGCGTCTATGACCCAGTTTTTGAGCACGTCGATTAAATTTTTTATATGACATGCCCAAGGGAGCGTGCCAGGAGCATATAACACGAAAGGTTTTTGCTTTCTAATGTGTTTTGAATAGAGTTCCTTTATTAGGTACTGGTGATGTGATACACACGGGTATCGGGTATCAAGTTATCCCTAGATTCCCTAGATCCCTCTGGCTATGCCTACTTCTAGTACTTAGCGCTTTGTTGGATTCTGTCGAAACAAAGAGGTTTCAAATATAAGGCATTTGGCCTTAACTAGTATCTAGCCGGAAGCGTGTTATATGGCAATGAAGGAGGTCGTAGGCACCAGTTATCAGCATCTAAGCATGCTTACCACTCATGGGGCCCTGGTATGTTTGTGCCTAACTTTTTGATATTTCGCCGCTTAGACCAATAAAATAAATAGGTATATGTTGTATAACCTACGTGTTTGAGATTGTTGAGGCAAAAAATGTGCACGAGGATATGTCTTCTTTATTTGGACTGGTTTAAGCTGAGCCGTTTTGGTCATTCTATTTTAAATCTATGTATTCGTTTGAATATACATGACATGATAAAGCACTCATACTTTAATGTCACAATTTCCGTTGAACATTTCGCTCATTATTGCCGAACAATTATTTATTCATTGTCATTTATTTTGAAAATCATCTAACGTACTTTTAATACAAAAGTCCGTTAGATGTAAAGGTCTATGTCAGTGCAGCTCACGGGTTGATTCACCGATAACGCTTATCACCGAAGGTAGATCTACCTCCAATATTGCATTAGACACAAAATAGTGTGGTGTGAAATCCACGTGTTTAATAATGCAGTCAATTCCGGTATAGTCAGCCCGAAAATATTCTATCCAAACTGATTCAGCTGAATTCAAGGGTCAAGTTGAGGTCATGTTGTGGTTTGGACAAAGATGGAGATTGCTTAATATATTAATTTAGATATAATATCTGTTGGTATTGGCAGATTATTGTCAGAACAAAACAACATACAGGTATAATTATACAAAAACAATAACTCTGGTTACGCTCGTTACACTCGAAAAATATCAATATAAAGAACAACTATAGTACTTACACTACATACGAGTAATACATGAACTTCAAACAAGAAATTAACAGTCACGTATCTATGAGGTAATATTAAATCTGGCACAACTTTGGTGTTAATACGAATTTAAAAAGTGTGATTCGAATCTGAATTTAACAATTTGGATCAAGAACTTCTATGAAGTTAAAACATCGTACATTGTAAGAAAATGTATTTATTTATTGTTAATAGACGAGCAGCTTTTGGCTGATGTCTCTATATCACACAGTGTTGAATTTATTAATTGCGTTACTTTTTTTGTTCTGTTTGTCTCGTAACCAGTCGTTGAGTTAAAATGACTGATTGCATTTTCAAATCTGATTTCATGGACTTGACCAGTTTTAACATAGCGTTGTAGATATTATAAGTTGCTGGCACATGAATGAAATCCACTAAATATTGGGGATATCCCATCCTAGCAGATACAAAAACATCGCATTTGATTATCTTTACGTCGTCGTCGCTGGGTGAATGCACTGGCCCGGTTGGCTCCTTGCCAGCTCTCACGGTAAACGCTCTAATCACCGAACACTAGACCGCTCCTATGACTTCTGATTACTTATAAACTCCTGGTACTTGCGAAGCACTTCTACCTATACCTGACGAGGTCATGCGTTCCTGGTGGTATGTTCACAGGCGATCCGTATTAGACAGCTGTAACAATAACCCTCAGTTGGTAGTCTGGTAAAAAATAACCAGTGATGATGACACTAAAAGATAAAACTAATTCAAAACAAAATGAAGTCAAATTTAAACATAAACCAGTCTTTTATTATACCTATGACAAGTGATCTCAGGCTTTTGACGGTTCGATGCACTTTAACTCAAGTTGACCAATTTCCTACTTAAACCTATTCTGCTTCGTATGATTTTATCTAAATGGCGAACTATTTCATATTTATGATGTAGAATTGTAGAGTCACAATTTCGCAAGGTTGAGTCTTTATTTCCTGTAGAGTTATTTACTCTTAGAGAACATCAATTAATTTATATCCGTTTCAAGGTCCGATATCCGTGTACACCTTTATTTTGATGTTAATACTAGAGTACTAAAACTAGCCCAAATTTAAATACACAGATGGTTCGATTCCCGCCTCGGGACGAACGTTTGTACGATCTACAAGGATTTTCGGGTGTTCTGGGTGTTTTCAATGTATTATAAAAATATCTATCTACATATGTAATGATATTAAGTATATCAGTCATCTATAACATAAGATCTGCTTAGTTTGGGACTAGATGATGCTGTTAATGGTCCAGCATTATTTATTTATTTATTTTAGTGACTAAAACATTCTTGTACATAATAATGTTGAATTCTATTCCATATCAGAAAAACCTATTTAAAAATATTCCTACATTATAGAAGCTGTACGAAAAGCTTCCACACATTTAATTTCTTTTAGAACGGTTAGAGATTGTTCGTTCGAACGTTTCAAACATCCTTCATATATAAATCAGTGCCTTAAATTCCACGATATTTTATCAAAAGTAGGTAAAATCAGTTGCAATAACCCTGATCTTATGTTTACCACTCCATTGTTTAATACAATGCATTATTTGAATTGAAAGTAGGCGATATCTATGCGCGTGAGCATCCTTGGGATATTTCCTCCGATAGCGAAGTTATTATTTAAATTCAATTACTAAGGTTGATCGTTTCGTGTTGGAGCAATATTAAATTTTTGTGGTTTTTAATTATTTATCCCTGCATTCTACAAGGAATAAAACCAGCGTAAAAGTAAGTTGCCGCAAATCGTAAACTATTTTCTAGGTATTATTACTATAAAACGAACTAGGATTATCCCAAATGCTCCAAAAATACAAATATTTATTTGTATTTTTGGAGCATTTGGGAAAATAATCAGAGATATTGGGCTAAAAATCAACATGCCCATTCCCCTATTGATCCCAAAATACAATGGAATCGAAATTGGTTTATTAGGGTAAATTACATTTCCGTTAATCTTAATCCTTGTAGACCGCAGAAAAATTAAACAACAGAAACAATTATACTCGCAAACACGAAATGGTCAACATTAAACATAAATCTTCAAACTATTATTATTGGTATTATTTATCTCTATTTAATTTGTGGGCTTTGAGGCTAAATCTGGCAACTTATTATCTGGCATAAAGTATGACCTTTGTTTTTCGGCAATTAATCTTTAGTACTTCAAATAAAGTAGTAAGGATCGTCGGCTTTTAGCAAGCTAATTGGCACGTTCTATTTATTTTATTTTTGTAAAATATACGCCTTAAAAGAGCCTTAAAATAAAGAAGTGATAATCACATAGTAGTAATAAGATGTGACAGCACTGACTGAGCAGAGGGACACAGTATAAATCGCTTACAGTAGGTTTAGAAATAATGCTGGACAATCCACACAACATCATTTGGCTCGAAAGTAAGCAGTTGTGTTATATCTGATATACATACTTAATACATCAAAAAATAGATATTTTTTATTTAAATCGATAAGATTTCTAAAACATTCATCTCGGGGACAAAAATCTCAGTAATCAGAGTAAAACATAGGTCCCGCGAAAACCGCAACCTCGTGCATAGCAGGCGGAACTTCGTCCGCTGCGCCACTGAGGTCGTCTAGTGTGGTCATACGCGTATACCTGACATGTAGGCAAGTACCATAATGTATTTAGTCAAAACTGCGGTGATATAGGACGCCTTGTTGAAACGTGCGTCGCCACGTGGCGCGTCGTAGCTAATAAGTTTCACTTTCCAAACCTTGATCGCAAAAATTGTTATTCTTCTGATAAAAGCTATTGTTGGCAAAGAGAAAGGCAGTACTAGGACAGTATTAGATTCAAATAACTTATCCGTAGTTTCATATTCGGCACACGCGCCCATCGCGGCTTGCATAACAAATAATTGTGAACTTACAGTTGCTACGCAAATGAAAAGCTTTAATATACCCTTATCTGATTAAGCTGAATATATAAATCGTTGCGTGACCGACAGACATGATCACAGACTAAAATATAAGGCTAAGGTTTAAAGAAGGTCTTCGTGTTTCGCAATCTATTAAATAAAAGAGATAACAAAATAAGGATTACCAGGTTTTTTGAGTAATGTAAACTTATTGTAACGTACAATAAAACTTTAAAAACTGACTTGGTGTTCTGTATTACTTATATACGTTGTCTGCAGTTGGCCTACTGTTAATCTACACATTGTCTGGGTCATTTTTTGCTTGCGTCTCGACCTTGCGTCGACTTTTACCTACATCAGAGATTAATAAATAAGTATGCCGATATTTGCTCCAGTGGTTATTAATCTCAATTAATTTAGACATAATAATAATGTTGCCTAGATCGTAAAGCTATACTTTGATTATGATTAGATGTTTCGGTGTCTGGGCAGCGAGAACAAAACTGTTTGATGTTGCCCTGCCAATCAGAAATATTTAATCGTATTATTTGTACGCGTCATACGTATAATTTGGTTGACTTATGATATCACTTGACTAGGATCAATACCTTTTTTATGTTTCCTAATTATGTTTTTTTATTGGTTTCAGGTAAGACACGGAAATATCAACGCAGCATCCTTAAGTATAACTTAATTTTAGGTTTAGTCATTCTCAAAGTCTACGATGTTTTGCTGACCCTGTAGTTTCATAGCGGTCCGTTAGGTGTACATGTGACAAATTAGTACAGTTCTAATAAGTGTTGCAATGTTTGTAGGTTACCTGAATTTCAGTACTGAACCGCATATTCACATTCCTCGGTCGTAAAATAAAACATAGTAAAACACGCGGACAAGTCAAAACATTTTGTCGTATCTCGGTCTGCGATCTGTGCCCAAACTTCCTGAAATAGGTAAACTGACAGAGTAACGAGCAGGTACCTAAAGTTTTTCAAACAAAGGTCAGTACTCCGTAGTACCATATCACCATGACGCAATCACAATCTCAACTCAGAAATCACTGATTCATTGCGGACAAGGACCTGCCTCGCATGATTATTGACAAATTAACAAAAATAACCAAACTAAGAATGTAGGTACGCATTTTGTTTCACCCCGTAAAAAACGCGATAGACGATTTTGTTAGACTCGTCTCGAATTTTCTCTTCTGCTATAAAGATACCTATCTCAAGCCGTCAAGGTGAAAAGGCCTACCACCCTCTCCCTTTCTCCACTTGACATGATACCGAACGCCACGTGGCAGCGCTTACAAACAAAAAGTAACAAGTGAGCCGGAATACTAAACGAAATTAGCATTTATTTGTATGTGAACAAGGACAATACTTGCCTAATTGACTTGCTTAGAAACATCGACTTTTCGTAGAATAACGCTGTAAACGTCAGTTAGTTAATTCAAATCTAAACCTAATTGTAGCAGTGGTAAATGCCAGATTATCATGTCTATCAAGGAATTTTGTCTGCTCCATTTTCAAACAATTTGACCGCGAATACACGGCTTGAGCAATCTTGATCTTCCAAATAAATATCTAACTCTAAACAAACAAGTTAATAGTTTGTATTTGCAATGTTCAAAACATTATTGCAGATTCCAATGATTAATTGTGCTAACTGTTTCGTTGTTCGATGACAAATTACAAGGCAAACAAACGTCATCAGAGCGTTGAACGATGCCAATTTCAGTTCGATCTGCCCCATGCCTACTCGTCCCGTCATCGTCACCCACACGCCGCTAAGACATTAATCTTTCCTTTCCGCGCATCTTCGTACCGGAAGATGTTTAGAAATGAATGTTATTGTCATCACATTAAGGTGACTTTTACATTGCACATTTTCTAAGAATTACGACTCTATCTGTGTAAATTGTGGCATGTCGGCGCACCTCTTGGCCGCGTCTGTAGCCCTGGTGTTATGTAAGCCGAGTGCAATGGCCGTCCCGAGTGCTGGGAAAGCTTTTCTCCCCTGTGCTATATTTCCCCGGGTAACCTTAATTTTACAAAGTTTTTCTGGCAAAGTTCTTATGGCTTTGCTTGTAAAATCATGAACCATTGTAACACAAGTTTCATGATGTAAACGGTGAATCTTTATGTATTTCAGTGATAGATATATCAACGTTTCCAAGTTTCAATTGTAATTATTGATCAGATATACACACACGTACAACCAATCAGAAACCAATCGTGCGCAAAGCTAAAAGGCTCACGTTCGCTCACGTGACCTAAATAAATAACAAATTCATATTTTGAGGGTATAATCTGCGTGTAGTAATTAGCGGGGGCGAATGTGGGTTATATCAGGCTATGCACCGGTCGCAGACCCGCCGGGGTCGTTGACCGTTATCGATCGGAGGCGCGACGCAACTTCTCCACCCCCACCAACCCCCACCCTACGGGAACTGGGGAACTCCATCCGCTACCGCATGCGTCATTTTGGTCAAGACGCTCGAATTGTAAAGTTAAAGTTGGAGAAAAAGAACATTGACCTAGTTTTGGCGCAGTTCCGGATTTAGATTCTGTCTCGAAGTTGATAATATTGGAATGATTCTATTTTCTTGTGAAGTGCAACTCCTCAGTTCCTTTACAAAAGATTAAGTTTTCTTTTGTTTTTAAACGGAGATGCAAAGCGCTAATAAATAAACGCCACGAATGATAAACGACCAACTCGGGTTACAGAGTACTTCATTAAAATACAGAAACCTCATCGATACAGACTTAAGTCAGCGTCCGCCATTGTTTGCAAAGCAAACTTCTCTTGTTTGTCCATTCTACGAAGTGTTGTCATTTTTTTGACGTTTGCGGCAGAGTTGTTCTGAAGATGCTGCGGGTTGGCCCACGTTGGCGACGCGCCAGCAGTGATGAAACTGTTTTTGCTAGACCGCATTGGCCAATGTTTTCTATTAAACTGTCTATTTCTTTGTGAGTCTTTTAATTGTAAATTCGTACCGTTAACAGAATTTATTGACAACTTCTGGTCCCGTTTTGGCCCTATAAATGTTTTTTTCTTAACTCGGACCAAGGAGTCTTCAATATTCGCTTAACACAAGTTTATTCAACAGTTTAGTAGATACTTACGGTACGAGTAAACTAAAAAGGCTAAAATAAATGCCATTGTGCTGTGATGTAGATGAAAACATTGCAGTATATAAAGCTAAAGATTCGGCTCGGCAGTATTGACGAAAATACCGCCAAACTCCCCGCCGGAAGGTCTATAGTGATATACAACAGCTGTAGCTAGGCGAAACCGTCTTGGGGAGGCCCGGCCACCCCAGCGTACCGTTGTTATGACAACGCCTATGATTTATGCTTGCCTGGTGACTATTACTTCTCGGGGATTTCTTTACGACGACCGTTGTCGTGTAAACATACTATTATCATTATAATGTGGTACATTGCTAAAGTATATAATATGGTCGTGGAATACTACAACAAATAAATAAAGTATACCGTTTGTTTTTTAAACAATAAAACTTTATAGTACACTTTATAGTTACAATGAAAGCTCAACTCCTTATAATTTCAGTATCATTATGTTGTCTAAAAATTAATAAGGTTTCAATTCTATTACTTAGTCTAGACTATGTTGAAGGAAAATTAATATTCATCCACACAATTTTCATTTCCAGTTACTGTTGCTTCAAACAATCATCCTTTGGGTTCGCTTCAGGCACTATCGATCGGTATTTCCCCTCATTGCCTTATTTTATATGCCCATTGCTGAAACTCAAGCCTCACTCGCGATGGATTGGGATATACCTACTCAGAAAATGGTTTATCTTTAGGTGGGTGGAATATTTATTCCTAGTAATTTTTCCGGTGGATAAATATCGTATATCTAAACTGGTTTCTCGTTACTAGGGGATTTAGGGCAAGATTTATACATATGTTGCAGTATTTCGTTATTGCATGCTGTCGATTTCAGAACATTCTTTCTTTGTTGTGTATCAAATGTGCGTGATGGATGATGATGAAAATGTGTCAGCATATATTCATTAAATCTTAAGTTTCACTATCATTATTCGAAAGTATCAAAACCAAACGGCCACGCTTAACCGGGAATACCTTGGCATGAGAAAGAGATAGCAAGAGAATAGGTATCAGTGTTTCTCGTTCATAATTCAACGGATGATTTTCGCTGTTTTCCTTTTCACCGCCATCATTTATTCCGTGCTTATTAATTAGTTTGATGTTAACGTGTTTATTTTGTCCACGTCTCACCAATCTACCAGTATTCGAGGTGGAGTAGAGAGCATTTAATAATATAGAGACCAATACTTTACTTCTATGTCCACTGTTGGACGCAGGCGACCGTTCTATTTGATCTCAAGAATCACATTAAAAAGTATTTAAATATGTTTCTATAGTGGCAAAAGTTGAAGCCCATGATAAATGGGATCGATCTTTAAGTGCCATGTAAAATATGTTTCACAAGTTGAAAAGTTACATACTACGGTATAAATTCGCAGCTTCGTAGCACCGTAGCATGTATTCAACATATTTAATTTTTTTGCGTAAATAACTCGTAAGTTGATTCATATTTAGTTTTAAATCATTACTTACTGTAAGGCCCGGCGATCCAAGTGGATATTGGCTGAAAAAAACGTATCTAGCTATCTCCCATTCCTATTTTTAAAAGGATTCGCTTTACTATGGCTGGTCAATTCCTTGCCTTCTGCAACATCTTACATACAATCGTGTACTAGTTAATAGAGTATGAAAGCATTGTATTTTTCCTAACAGCTAACAGAAAAGTTTTTAAACAAATATACTAATATTGTGTTCTATCTGAGAGACACATAAATCGCGATATGATTGATTTCAAATAGAACACAAACTACCAAAATAAACCAAAACTTCGATGTCATTTGTATCCCCAGGTCAATGACCTCGTAATTTTTATTATCCAGAGGGAAAAACGGAAAACAAGTTTCCCGGATTCTTTTCCTGATAATAATTCGTCTTCGCCCTCCTAACTGCTTTTTGGTTACTTATGCTCCTCCATCCTTATTTATTTCATGTTATTTATGTAGTGGACTTTTGGAGAGGACTATTTAATAACTAGCTTCTGGCCGCGATTATGCTCGTGTTTTCTAGAGTTAAAAAGTCGTCCACATATTATTCCAGGGCTAGAACTACATCTATGTTACATTTCCAATCTTTTCCGTTTGCGTGAAAAGATAATAAAAATCCAACTAAGTAGCCCCCTGTTTCGCTTACTACTCGCAAAAATCAAGAAACGTATCTAATATGCTTGCACAACGCCATCTCTTGGTGTCAGAAGGAAACTCAAACGAACATTTTCGTTCTTCAAATCCGAACAAATACTTTTATAGAACGCCCAACCTCCTATTATTTATTCTAGTCTTTTGAACTGAACCTGCTCCTATCTATTCTATGGCCAGTAGGAAGTACCCTTTGAAGTGAATGGTGACGTCACGAGTGCGGGGGCGGGGGGATCAGTGACCTGAATCGCTACGGCGTAGAGTGCAGTGGCCGCTACGCCGTAGGCGCGTAGATAGGCAGCTACGAAGGTGCTACGATTTTCCCTATTAGATATTTTTACTCGAATGTTACTATATAACTTTTGATTTTTTCGATGGCTTTGATAGGTATTGTACTACGGGTGTGACGAATATGATATCTCATCCTTATTACTTTACATATTTAAATCTAAGTCTGCCGCGCCGCGCCGGCCTGTATGAACGAGATAAACTCTATTTTCTTACGGTTGCACCGTCATCATTCGTGAAGATTTAGGCTTATTTTTCATGACGATGACTTTAAAAGGCGGAAAAATCATGCCTATTGGGTGCTAGCGTGTTGCTGGCATTCGCGTCTTCAAAATATGTATTTATTTATTATCACATTTAACTACTGTAACCCGTGCGAAGCAGGGGCGGGTTACTAGTAAAAGATAAATAAAGGAGAAATAACACAACGGTTATAAATAAGCTATTTCATTGAAATGGATGATGATTTTAGCGTCATTCATTTAAAGACGTTCATTCGCTGGAGGAGGATAAAACGGTGACGTCATGAAAAGAGGAGGGGGGACCGGTGACCCGGATCGCTACGGCGTAGAGTGCAGTGCCCGCTACGCCGTAGCCGCGTAGCAAGTGCTACGAGTTTCTAACTCTATTACGATAACATGCCGTTCCTTTATTTGAGGATTATTTCTACAAATAAAATTCTACGTGTTCAACCTTTTTTGCAATAAAGCGGATTAAAACCTTATTTTAAGTCTGATCGAACTATTTCATAGCTTGCCCTCAAAATTAAACAATGTTCTATTAGTCGTTTTAAAATGCTGACTCAATTTTCAATCATGTCATCAAGCAAAAGTTAATCAATGTCCATTATAAAATTTTAACCTCAAATCTCTATATCTACATTTCGCATTCGAGGAAATTCGAACTCATAGAACTTTGTCCACTATGATTTTTTTTTCGCAAGACTTAGTTTAAATTTTATTGAATTAGCCTTATTTTACAGAGCCAAAAACAAACATTATCATTCCTGAACTCATTTGCACTTTTCAGTAGTTTTCTGCAATCAAGTCTTCTGGCATCGCGCCAACTCGATATCATCTGAAATACTCTTATACAGGGTTGTTTATCTCTTGAGACATCTAACTTTTATGATAAAAGCGAATATGCGTGTGTGACCTACTTCACTTTGAATAATATCATTACACTCGTTTGTAAAAACGATCTTCGTAAGTGTTGTTGAATAAATAAATAAATCATATATTTATTGTCTTAGAAGTTTGCTTTGACATAAATATTTCGTAATAAATGCGAAAGTTGTGGATGTTTGTTACGTCTTCCTGCCAGAACTACTGAACGGATCGGGTTGAAGTTGCATACAGGCCGGGAATAAAACATAGGCTACTTTTTATACCATAAATACTGAGTTATTCCATAAATACAATCAGTATTTATGGTATAAAAAGTAGCCTAGCCTAGTTATTTCTATCCCATAGGACAGTTCCTATGCGATAGAAATAACTAGGCTATAAATAACCTTAAAGAACGCGAGCAACGCCGCAGGCAGAAACTAGTATCATATAATTGTTTCGCATTTAGATTCACGGACTTTAGATGTGATAATGAACCAAAGGTCATAAAAGTACGAAATCGGAATCTTATTGACCAAAAGTCAGTTATTGGCGTACAAAAAACCGTAAAAGTTATATGGGAAGGTGGCATAAAGTCTGATTGCCTCATTATACCTTGTTAAAAAGCTAAAAGTATTTCAGAAATAAAGTAAACCTTATTATTACTCATTGAGGTTTACAATAAACATAAAAATCTAATCAGGATAATATTTAAGGGGCTTCCACCAAATTACTGCCGATCACTTTCCTACAATACTTCTACACAATCCGAATGCTATCTCAGTCCGAATACGGTTAAAAATAGCTTGGCCAATTCATATCGATTTCATAGCAGCCTTAATTTGTTTAAAATAAGGTGTAAAATTACTTGAAGGCAGAGGTTAATGGTCGGGTCGATGGGTCATGATTCACAAACTACCCTGTATACTGTATAGGCTTCCCCATTGTAAGGATTATACGGTTGTAATGTAACACTCACTACCGAAATATTCATCATCTTTCGAAATTTTCATCATGTTTTCATACGATTTTACGCACACTTGAAGAATAAACGTTTGCTGAATAAAATAATAAGATACATTTAGGTTAAATTCATGAGTCGTGACTGAATATAGGTCGTCGTGAGATCTCGTAGACACTACGGTTTGCCGCATTGAGGAGGAGCGAGAGGGATGGCGAATTGTGGAGACCACGTGTTAATGCAAGACAAAACTTTGTCATGTTTTGGTGCGGGACACGTGTACGCTGAATTAGTAATTTTGGGCTTCGGTTTATATACGAGAGAGGGAATTACAGGCCACGCCAGATTTAATATAAATTTTGTTTTGAGCGAAAGGTAGTAGTAGGGTGTGTTTCGCACGACGGCTCCCCGTCGACTGTCTGAGACTGATGGTCTAGGTATTACGAGGAGAGGCGACGACGGACGATCACGAAAATTCGTGTCCAGATTATTTGACCTTGTCCTAATGTTGCGACCGCTATGAATTTTACGTAAATAACGACTTTTTTACCGACGGCACTCGTGAATAATGAAACAGGTGGAACCTCGGTACGGCGTAAACCCTTCACTGTTTCATTTTTAATGGCATCCCTTCTTTTTAATTTGGTCACCTATCGCATAGCTAAGGAACGTTTTTTATTGTTTCAGGTTGCAAGATCAAAGCTCTGCGCGCGAAGACGAACACGTACATAAAGACGCCGGTGCGCGGCGAGGAGCCGGTGTTCGTGGTGACGGGACGTAAGGAGGATGTAGCGCGCGCCAAGCGTGAGATCTTGTCCGCTGCCGAGCACTTCTCTCAGATCCGCGCCTCGCGCAAGTGTGGTGCCGCGCCGCCGCCACCTGCCGGCGCGCCGGGACACGTCACGGCGCAGGTGCGCGTGCCCTACCGCGTCGTCGGACTCGTCGTCGGGCCCAAGGGCGCCACCATCAAACGCATCCAGCACACCACGCACACCTACATCGTGACGCCTTCGCGCGAGCGCGAGCCTGTCTTCGAGGTGACCGGCCTGCCCGAGAGCGTGGACGCGGCGCGCAAGGAGATCGAGGCGCACATCGCGCTGCGCACCGGCGCCGGAGGAGCCGCTCCGACAGGGGGAGCCGCCACACCAGGGCCCACCGTGCCCGAGGACGGCGGGCTGGCGCAGCTGTACCGCGCCGGCCTGGCTTCACTGCTGCGGCCGGAGCGCGAGGCGGGCCCGTTCTCGTCGGCCGGCTCGTGCTCGTCGGGTGGTTCTTCGGGACGGCTCGGCGATCTACTCGGCATCTGGTCGTCGACGGAGCGCGACGAGGGTCTCGGCGAGTCGCCGTCGTTCGAGTCGCCGAGCGGCTGCGGCGCCGGGTCGGTGTGGGCGTGGGGCCCGGCGCGGCCGTCGCCCGCCGCCTCGCCGGCGCGCGCCTGCTGCGTGTGCGCAGACCGCGGCGTGGCGGCCGCGCTGGTGCCGTGCGGACACAACTTGTTCTGCATGGAGTGCGCACAGCGGCTGGCGGGCGGCGGCGCGCCCTGCCCCGCCTGCAGCCAGCCTGCCTGCTCCGCCATCCGCATCATCTCGTAAGGCGAAGGGCGGAACCCCGCCCGCGAGACCACCGATGAGCTCGCGACGTCTCCGGCGGAATCTTTTTTACTCGAATCGTTATAAAAATATTAAAAAAGAAGTAAAAAATTGCGTAATCGAAATCCTGGTGCCAAAAGTCGGCGCCTCGCCGGCACGGCCCGTCCGCCGCGCCGAACCTATCGTAAGTCGGCAGAGTTGTTCACGATATATTTTCTTATTATGGACGTTTTTTATTAGGCGGCGCGCGCATGCCGCCGCAGAGAGAGCGAGATACGTTAAATTACGATAGAATTTCGAAAAAAAAATGCAAAAATTTAAAAAAAGTTGTATAATTATTATTATTGAATAGCGTAATAAGATCGAAATTTATAAAGCTTACTTAACGTAATAGCGTAAAGTATTAAGGTAATGATTATGTACGTACGTTAAGCGAAGGACGGGCGGGGGGAGCGTCGCTTGCGGCCGCGGAGCTAGGGCGCGCGCGCCCGTAGTGAATGTGTTGTTAGGTAATGGTTGTGTGGCTGTTGTTAGACTATGTTAGGTAATGCGGAGACTGCGGTAGGTAATGCTAGTAAATGCTAACCAGGCCGCGACAGCCGCTCCCCCGCGTCCCATGCTCACATTATTTTTGACTATACGATTATTCGCTTAAATGATATTATACAATACTACTTACACACTATGATTATGATAATATTAATATAATGTTTGTTTTAAGTGTGTGTTAATGTTTAGATTTTTATTGTAATGTTTTTATGAATGATTTTTATTTGTATGATTATTATTATTGATTATGATTATTATTTTATGTGTTGACGATGTTTATAATTTGTGATTGCGTGCGCCCGCGCAGAGGCTGCTCTTTGTACGTCTAGTTTCTAGATTCGACTAATAAACTTAAAGTAATAAATGATAAAGAAATAATATGACTCATTCATTATATTATTATAAACTAAAGTAGTCTGTAGAACATTGAGTAACCATTACCTATATTGATACTTATTAAGTATTATTATTATATTATTGAATAAATTTAAAAAATGCATAATTATATTTCATAGGATCATTATTCAGTATAACTCTAGTTAATGTAACGATAATAAATGTAATGTATATCTATTGGAAGAACGTTGTTGTGTTGTTTTCACGGGGAGCTGTTTTTATGGATTAATATTTTTTTATTTTTTTACCGTTATTAGTTTTTGACTTACTCATGTAAAGAGAGCGAAGAAAGTATGCCTATTAGATTATATTTTAAAAAATGGTTGCGTAAAATCAGCTCCCGACGTACGTAGTTCCGTGGTTTCGATAATTTTATTTTCATAATAAAATGGGTAGACGCTTTAGGTTCAAATAAAGTTGTGAAAATTTGTGAAATTTTGTAGACTACATATCTTATTATAAATCTAATATAAACTATAACTTTCGAAACGCCCTCTTTTATTCAACGCCAGGAACCCTGTCCCTTATACCTAATTAGAATAATCAAAGAGAGACTCGAGGGGAATAGGTTATAATTTCAAAATAATTATGCATTAAAGGCACTTGTATTGAGAAAAGTATCCCTAATTATCATAGAAAAAAAACTATCATCATCATTAGCATATATAATTCACAGCTGGATAAAAGCCTAATAAGTGCCATAGCGTCCTGACTGTCAGCTTACCGCATCCAGCATCTCACCCTGCACTCGCAGGTCGTCATCCCACCTGGCCAGAGGGCATCCTACACTACGTTTGCCGAGTGCGGTCTCCACTCAAGAACATCTTTACCCCACCGGTTGCCGGTTCTTCGTGAGATATAGCCCCGGCCCACTGCCGAAACAAACTATAAGAAATATCAGTCTACAACAATATATGTATAATTAGATAGGTTGGTACCATAGTAGAAATCCAATATCAAGTTACATCTAAAATTCATAGAACTACCATACATCACAACTCGTAGGGAGATTCGTAGCTCTAAACTATTAACCACAGAATAGTGCAGAGTAGGTCCTTCGAGGCTACGAGTTTCGTCACGCACGTAGCGCTACGCGGCGCGAATACTACTTGCTACGAATAGCTACGATAGATGGCTCTCGCGTAGACATTCTACATTGCTACGCTCTATGGCAATAATGGAGGGAAGTATGTATGTAGGTACTTATTATAAGTACCTACTTCCTATATTACTTCTATAAAATACGGGGCGAAGTAAGTACTGGGGCCGAATTCCACTACATTATCGCTTCACCATAACAATGGTATCGTCTCATAATGTCACATTTTGGGATTTTTCCTTTGATGAAAGAAACTACAGATAGAGGGACGCGTGTCAAGGTTGAAACTATTTTATCAAATGCAAATAGCACCGCACCCACTATCTAGAATTTCTTTTATCTATGGACGATTCTGCGACGAGACTATTGTCATAGTACAGCTTAGAGAATTAAATTTAATTCTCTAACTAGTAAAGCGATTGGTTAGCCGAATTCGGCCTCTGTGGCAGTGTATCTTGTTTTAAAATAAGACTCAAACGTTGGCTTGAGAGCAGAATTTATATTCTGTGAACTAACTATTACAACTGTAAACCTTATTTCCCATTTATGATTTTATTTCTGAATTTTTTGGTTTGTAACTTCAATAAAATGTTGTATTCTCTATGAAAATTTTACTTGTAAAATGGTTTTATCAATAAATTGTATTTCTAAACGGCACATATAGAAATACAATATAGGCATATAGAAATACATATATAAGGCGTATATCTGTCTGGAAAATCGGGGATTGTCTTGGAGAATTTTTGATTTTTTTAAAATTCCATTATACTGACTATATGTTTTGGGATTCTGTCTGTATCTGAAAAGTCAGGATCGTTCCATTTCCCCCCTTCAGGCGTGAATTTTAAGGGGGAAAACTGGAGTAAGCCTCACTCACTATTCTAGCGCATCAACACCGAAGTGGGTCTTGGCCCACACCCCACACAATAGAACCGGGTACTGGGAGATCGCTGACTGAACGAATGCCCGGGCCGCATATAATATTATTGGTGAAACAAAAACACAAACTGCGCTGGCTCGGCCACGAGCTACGAATGGAGAACTACTTGGAACGTCAGTGAGGTCCAGATAGGACATAGGTACTGATGATAAGACGATGTGGAGACAGATTTCTACTCACTTTAAGCCTTCAAGAAGAGAACGGAGTACAAAAAATAAATGGGTAACTACCTGTTTCTGAAGCCTATTTTAATTCTGCAACATACGAGTATACAATTTGATTGTTTTTTTTTTGTGCTAATTGGTACTCTTATTCCCTGTATTACGTACACTAATTGGCCAATACGAAACACGAAATTTCGTGTTGGAGAATTAAAATAGGTATCGGACTGTACGGAAGCGCCGCCGAAATTTCGTGTTGGAGAATTAAAATAGGTATCGGACTGTACGGAAGCGCCGCCGAAATTTCGTGTTGGAGAATTTAAATAGGTATTGGACTGTGCGGAAGCGTCGCAGCCTGTCCCGTGGTGCCTCCATCGTATTGGCCAATTGGTGTACCTACTGTTATACAGAGAATAAGAGTAGGTACAAATTTGCACAAAAAATAAAACGAAACAATCAATTGTATATGTTGCAGAATTAAAATAGGCTGTAGAAACGGGTGGTTATTTATTTTATTGTACTCCGTTCTCTAATCACATTAATATAATAAAGTTTGGTTGTTTATATGGATATTTGTTTCTTCTTCACACCAAAACTACGGAACGATCAGACTGAAATTTTCCGTTCCCATGGGATAAAAATAACGTTAAAACGTTTCTATCGTATCGTGCGAAGTGTCAGGCAGAAACTAAACTTTTAAAACGTTTCTATCGTATCGTGCGAAGTGTCAGGCAGAAACTATATACTACTTTATACTTTTAATATCCCGTTATACCTAAATAAGTGTCTTCAAGATGATAATAATCAACCTGAACTAGTCCACTGCTGGACATAGCCCTCCCCTTATAATCTCCAGAGCGGCCAGCATGCCGCATCCAGCATCTTCATCTCCCTGCTGTAGATGATGAAGATGAATTTTCATGATCTTTTCGAGGTTTAACAAATAGGTAATATAATGCTTAATTTGTGCGCAAAACTTCTTATCTGCTATATAAGAAGTTTTGCGTACACTGCTAAAATAAACTTTGAATCAATGATGTTTTGAAGTCTATCGACATAGTGTTGATTTTAGTAATAAATACCTTTGGTAGTTCAGTTAGAGTAGTTCACCCTAAGGCAAAACTTGTAACGTATTTGCGCCTCAGATTATAATGCGAAGTATTTCGGAAATGAGGTTACTGAGGCTTCAACCCTTTCTCTCTTGTCTTCGGGCGGGAGTTGTGAGCTGTGTAGCATACTATGTCGTCCCTGATATAGGGACGCCATAAGGTTAAGGTGGAGGTACTCCTGTTTCCGCATTTGGACTCCAGTCGGTCCTTTATGCGTGTTGTTTTGCTAGCATAGCCAGCCAAGCTCCGTCCAGAAGCGCAGAATCTTCCTAGTCTTCGCAGGCTTCGCGGAGCGTCCTCGGCAAGTTGAGGATTTCTATTCGTTGCGCTATTACTCCCTCGCATTCCAGGATTACGTGGGCAGCTGATTCGATCAATAGTCACTACTAAAAGGTTAATCTCGGCAAAAACGAGAGAATGTCGAGTTTGACGTAGTATGGGAACGAACTAAGCCTTACCCTCTTATCTATAAACGATCTATAAGTATCTCTAAACGAGATGTTTGTTTTCTTCAGTCCTATACATATAGGACTGAAGAAAACAAACATGTCAGAACGAGAAAAATTACTAGGTAGGTACTCATCCATTCATCACCATCGGCCTATAGCAGTCCACTGCTAGACATAGGCCTCCTCTTCTCCTCCTCTTACTTATCCATTACTTAGTTAAAATAACCAGACATAGTAAAGGGGGTATAGGCATGGAGTTCCATTATTTTCCCCGCCTTCAATCAGCCTGAATGAACGACACATTAATAACTGATATCAAGGTCATTGACCGGCGATCAGTTGGGCGTCATTGCCCTGAATGACCTCAGACGATTTAACGTAATATGGGTTCCATGTGAATAAATAAAATAAATAAATAATGCTGGACAATCCACACAGCATCAACTAGCCCCAAGGTAAGAGCTTGTGTTATGAGTACTAGATGACTGATATACTTAATACAATAGATTTTATTGATAGAAATTTTTGTTATACATAGATAACGTCCAGAACACCTGGAACAAATATCTACAGATCGTACACGCAATTGTCCCGAGGCGGGAATCGAACCCAGCGTTGCGGGCGGACCTTCGCCCGCCGCGCCACAGAGGTCGTAAATGATTAACTTATTTACTTACATACTTTACAGATACCATCTGCCATAGTCTACTCAATATACGTGAGATATAACAATACAGGTAGTAGTTACCCTGAGTACCAACAAACAATAGGACCACCATCCCCGCACCTGCGTACTCAGACTATTTCTGAGATCACATCACATCCTGTTCAATCCAGTTCAAACTACTTCGAAAAAATGTTCAATACGGTCAAAAAAACGTGTGATCGTGATCAAGTGGCTAACGGGATGGGAACAGATGCAACCCTAGTAACCTTATATGTATGGATAAACTTGTTTCTGCCCGCGGCTTCGCACGCGTTTCTATGGAATTGTTTTAAGGTTATTTCTATCCGATTTGAACTGGTTTATGGAATGAAAAGTAGACTGTTTTATTCTAGGCCTAGCCAGCATTCTGCCTGATTCGTTTATTAGTTTTGACGTGAAGTAGTAACAAACATCCATCCATTCATTAAACATCCAATCTTTCGCATTTATAATATGAATGTGATTTTTAAAAGCTGGCGCCATCCCCTTTTTTATTCTTATACCTACTGAAGGCCTGGATTTCCTCTAGCTTGTTTGTAAAAACTTTGCAGTTAGCTCAATTCTTTCAATTGTATATACTAGGTTTACTAGGTAGTTCTAATTTGGTCCTATTATTTGATTGTAATTTTCTTATATACATGTTAATAAAGACTACTAGACTACGTTACCAACGGCCGACGGCCGCTGGGACAAACGTGTACTCGAGTGGAGACCACGATTCGGTAAACGTAGTGTAGGAGGCCCTCCGACCAGGTGGGATGACGACCTGCGAAAGACAGCAGGTAGATGCTGGATGCGGCAAGCTGAAGACAGGGCGCTATGGCGCTCATTGGGGGAGGCCTATGTCCAGCAGTGGACTGCTATAGGCTGATGATGATGATGATGAGACTACGTTATAGGAAACGGTATGAAGTCGATTCTTTATTTTATTTTTTAATAAATTATGAAAAATAGAGAATAACACAACAAACAATTCAAACACAGACTATTTAAAAAGTTATAGGAGGCAAGATAGGTATGGGAACTTACATCCTTCAAAAAACCACTTATAAAATCAAATAAAAAGTAAAAGCAATCAAACATCGATCGGATCGGCTCATGGGAACGGAAGGCGCAGTATAAGCACGTCCAGGCTAAATAACCTGGTAACCCGAGCTGGGCCGGCGTGCCACCGGAAACGGATGCGGCGTGCAGCCTCCTTGCCGTATGGCGAGCCTTTGTACCTTCTCCTTTGAGAGGTTGGAAGTAGGTTGCATGTTGAGTACCTAAAACATGTTCTGTGTTTTAGGTACTCAACCTACATCCTACTTATATTATAAACGCGAAAGTTTGTAAGTATGGATGGATGTTTGTTACTCTTTCACGCAAAAACTACAGAATGGATTTTGATGAAACTTCACAATAATATAGTTTACATATCAGAATAACACATAGGCTACAATTCATTACGTATATTATATTATCTACATATTCTATAGTGTATAATATACTATATATATCATATTATCCAAAATATCTATCACCACGCGGGTGTGCTAGTGTTTAAATAAATAAATAATGAAGGACAATACACAGGGCTTACACCGGTTTGAACTCAAATTTAAGATTTTAGTAATCGAATTAATTGTTTGTTTTATTAGTAAACTGTGTTTTATTCAATTCAATTGAAATTCTTTTTTCCAAACAACAAAGGTTTCAACACAGAATTTAAAAAAAATACAATAAGGTACAGCGAAGAAAATAGAAACGAAATAACTAAATTCAGATTATAAGTAATTTCACCCAGTGGTGTTTTATTATGTATGTATGTGTATCTGAAGTTGCAAATAAAGACTTAGAGATTAAGTCTTTATTTGCAACTTCAATCTATCTATATTTTCAAAGCGATATCAAAAGATAGGGATCTTCAGTTATAATATAAATCGATATAAGTTACTGAAACCGCCTGTACAAATATATCAGAGACTCTTCAAAGTAAAGTGCGCTACTACAAGTTTCTTCATCACGGTACCGTGGACACAGTTATGAACAAATTTGTAGTACCATTTAGTATTTGCTTTGAAGTTATATTTTGGTTGGTCATGCCGATCGTAGGTACCTACTGAGGTACTCGCGACGACAATCGTCGCGAGTACCTCAGTACTTACCTACATCGCATTGAGTGTATGTAGGTAAATAATTTTCTTACTATCTTTCCTGTCTTTATGTGTCAAAAACACAGAAATGCCGTACAAGTGAATAACTTTATTTCTTTAATCTTAAGAAATAGGTAAGCACTAAGACAACTCAGCGATAATTTTTAAATCCTATTGATTATTTTTATTATAGGTTTTTTTATTTCTATTTATTTGGGAAACATACAGTTATATTAAACTAAACAAAAACAATACTTCACTAACACTAAAAACCATCTTCTAAATCTCTTGTTAACCGCGTTCTCAAAGATTATTGTTTCCGTTTACGCAGTAGCAGCACTTTAACGAAACCCGCGTCATTCAAATAGCCTTCTCAGCTCCGCGCATTCATCATGCCTATCATTAGGAAAGTCCAACCCAGTCCGTCTGATTCATAGTGTTTCCCTAGTCGCTTTGTATTTATACCCTTAACCCTTTACTGAGTATTGTAGACACTATTCATAATCACATTAAATAAATAATGCTGCTGCAAACATAAGGTCTTATTCATAGTAAAACAATGATTTTTAATACTTCAGCCACTATTAGTCGGTAGTTTTAAAACTCTGTTAATTTTTTTTTAATTACTTGTTTCTATAATCCAAGATGTTTTGGTAAACGAAAACATTTGGCTTAGCCAAGGGCGTCTTTTTTCTATTCAACCTCTTTCGTACGTAAGTTGGGTAAAACAGTTTAGGTTCAAAAAGGTTTGCATGCTCGGTATTGAATGACTACAAGGCTTGTATCTTTATGCGCAAATGCGATCTACCAAGCATACCAAGTCTAACCCAAACACGTCAAAATGTATATCAGTAGGTATTTTATGTATGTCCCTATTCAATATTTTTCTGTATTACACGCCACCGTCTATACTTGTCCTAGCACTTCATGTCCATCCAAAGGTTGCCTGGCAGAGATCGCTCTTAGCGATAAGGCCGCCCATTGTACAGCATATTTTGTATTTGTTTTTCTTTTCCTGTCTTGTGTATCTTTTATGTATTTGGTGTGCAATAAAGAGTTATTGTATTGTATTGTTGTATTGTCAAAATGAACCTATTTGGGTTCATCATAAAGGTAAATAATAATAATACTTTTGATTTCGAAGGCAAAACGAATCTAAGTGTGAGTTGACAATATCAAGCATATATTATAACTTCAGTGCTTAAGAAATAATTTAGAATACGAATAAGAAAATGAGTTTATGAGGAAATTTTTCGTATAAGACGCCAATGGTTCTCGATTACACAAATCGAAATCTTATTGTGTCTGGTACCTACCTGCCTCTTTTGACATCTATGGTGTTAAAAACCTATTAGATTTTTCCATCTAGAAAATAAAGTTTTCTACTTGCTCACAAAATTTGCAAAAATCAGAACGATATTTGATTTAGAATCCTCTGCAGTTATTGTATTATATTCTATTTGGTATTATCGATACGCCCAGACATAGTGGCAAAGTGTAAAATATTTCAATGTAATGGGGTAGTTAGTATGTATGACGCATGGTCGCGCCCGGTCGCGCCCCACTTTACCTAGAAGTAGAGATCTATGAAGCGGCATATTATAGAAGTGATTTTATCATAAATTTCATTCAAAATAATCAAATTCAGGCGTCAAAAACAGACAACGGCATTGATATTGAACTAATAAATTGGGTTTGTATTTTTGGGACGGGTAGGGATGTTAGGTAGAATAAAACTCTCTGCAAAAGCTCGCTCATGCGTAAGAATTCCTTTTTCGAATGTTTCGTAAAAAGTTCGGTATACATATGTATTCTTTGGTTATTCTTGATTGAAACATTTGAATTGAAACTTAACTAGTACCTAGTAAAGTTCGAAATTCAAAATTAACTAGTAGAGGTATACCGATTGCCTTCCATTTTTCTAGGTCCGCGCCCCCTGCAGCGAGCATTGGAATTAAAACCGTAGTCGTGCTAATTAGGACTCTTTGTTACAGTAACCACGCGCCCCGTTGAAATGTTCTAGTTCACCAACTTTGTTTTATGCTCTCCTGATAATTTGGGTTTTGATATTTTAAATTTACCTGAGTGGGAATTCAACCGTGCTGTTTCGACTTATCGATATTAAAAGTTCGCAAAGGTTTTTGGCGTCTCGTTTACCTATATGAACTTTCTCACTATTTATTTAATTTGACACAATCTTTAGAAGCTTTTATTTCGCCCCTGGTGAAATTCAACGCGGTTTCATAATAAGTAATTACTGTTTTGTAAAAATTCGTAATGGTGCCTCTTATTTCAAAAGCCTTCAGCAATTTGCCAGTCATCAAAAAGTTGTCAATAGCCCTTCCTTTTTCCCAAATAAGGTAAGCTAAATAAAGCTCTATTCAACGGGGTTAGGGTGTTTTTCTATATTGGGTTGTAAAAAATGTAAAACCCTCTGTTTACAAAGTAGGATAATTCTCGGGGGTACTCTTCTGTCGCCACGTAGCCACAGCTACTGAATGCCTACTGATGTAATTTATTCCGCGAATAATTTCCTGTAGGTTATATTATATTCGCACAATAAATCTATCATAACCTATTAGAATTGGTGCCAGTCATTAGCTCAGGGTAAGATTTGTAGAATAATTTGTAATTCTTTAGCACCACACCACTAGCCAGACATGCTCATTGGAAGCGCGCACAGATGGCCCTTGAGGCCGAAGAGAAGGGGGCCTGTAGGTAGTCAGATATCTGTATTAATTATTACATATGAGCAGCAATAGAAAGCAACCAGTTGCGCAACAAAGCCTGACAAAGACAAATATTTTTCAATCATCATGCGGCGAATAAACGCAAAACTTCAGCCTCAGTTCCTGAACGATAACAAAACAAACAATGGCGCGAGTTCCCGAACGCAGCACGCACACACCCAGCACATTCACAAGCCGTTTGAAAATGGAACGCGCGCGGACGTAACACTGACACAACCAACGAAACGTACACAGACAAACGCCCGGGGAAAATTCACGCACACAACCTCCTTGGTGTTGACCAGTTTAGAATGAGCTCGGGGGTAGTAGGGGCCTTTGGTTTTATAAAGGCAGCTAGCTCGCATTGCGGGTCTAGGTGTGGTAGTTGGTTGTGGGAGGTAGGTTTCCCGGTGCCGGGCGTAGTACTAGAGACACATTGATCCACAGCGTCTGGCAGCATCGATTGTGCAGTTTCCTGCAACCGGGCGGTTACTATAGCGACCGCCCGCCCCTGCACCTTACCATCTAGAAACTTCAGCAGAACCTACCCATCTACAAAACTTACAGTACATCTTTTTGTTGCTTCCCAGAAATTTTAATTATAAAACGTTATTGAATCAAGCGTTGGCGTAAGAACTTATTTTATACTTTTCTTCGATGACGTCTTCTTACTGGAATTATGATATTTTTTGTTGTACAGAATTTTATTTTTCTTAATAACAGTGGAAACCCACTAAGTGGTTTCAAAAATAACACATTCGTAGTAATAAATGTATGTACAAACCACTCGAACGATGATTTATCCTAGTAGTTAAAAACCTGTATGCCCAGCCTGGGGGATTATGGCATAACTTATGTTTATGATAATAATATTATATGCACGCGACTTAGACCAATTCATTGATGGAAATTCAATTCAAATCATACCTTTCGAGTTAAAAAAATTTGCTCAAGAATACAAAAATAAATAATCTGGATGGAATTAAGCAACTTAAAAACGTAACTCTATTTCGTTTTTAATTACCTATATTAAATTCTGTATACCAATTTCTATAGTACCTACTACGGATGCACTCTGAACCGTGAAATTATCTAAACCAATAACTAATTAAACTACAATTAGTAGTTAGTAGATAACAAAGCCTGCACAAGGCTCGCCCGCGGCGCTTGACGACGCGCCCAGCTGAGAGGATTTACCGGGAATTTCATCACAGATATTTATACGTTTTCATATTAATAGAATTTCCATTAATCTCTAATGAAATGGTCTTAGATTGAAACCTTATAATTATTATGTAAAGGCGTACATTTAATACTATCATAAACCTAAATAAATTAATGACGCATTATTCATTTATTTAGGTGTTTGATCTTGCATGTCTCTAAAAATACTCGAAAGGTGGAGTATTTTTAGAGACACTTGATATTATTTCACTTCATATTATGGTAAGGACATAGGTATTCTAAAAATCCTTTGTTAGGCGAAATTGTATCCATATACAATACAGCTTACATAATAATAATAGCAATCATGTGTATTTTTTAGTCACGAATTCACGATTCATTCTTCGAACAATTCATTTTACATTGGCAGAACTCTATCTACTATGTACTTATGGCACGTCGTTACGTTACTGCCTGAAGTTTTACCCCTGTGTAGTGCTGTAATCCTGGTACCGTGTTGTGAATCCGCCCAGCAGGAGCCTATTAGTTCGGCTTTGTCTGTGCTCCTGGTGAGATTGGCCATGGAGTGTGATCGATCTGGACTCATTTTTACGGGATTTAAATTGGTGTTTTGTCGATATCGTTCTAAGCATTAGAAACGGTGGAAGTTTTTCAATAGTTATAAGAATTGGGCCGTAACCCTCGTATCGCTGTGTTTTTTTACTAAATGCAATTTTTTTTATAAGTATAAATTTAAATAAATAAATAATGCTGGACAATTCACACAGCATTATCTTGCCCCATGTTAAGCAAAGCTTGTGTTATGGGTACTAGATAACTGATATACATAATACAATACATTACATAGATAGATATTTTTTATTATACATAGAAAACGACCAGAACACCCGGAACAAATATCTGCAGATCGTACACACAATTGTTCCGAGGCGGGAATCGAACCCGCAACCTCCTGCGTCGCAGGCGGACCTTCGCCCACCGCGCCACATCGGTCGTCAAATTTTATGACAGTCATTTTGCTTTCTTGCTTCTGAAACACTAGAGTACTAGCCACTGGAGCACTAGTTTCCTTTTATTTATTTTAAAACTTTATTGCACTACAAAGGGTACAAAGGGTGGGCTTAATGCCGAGGCATTTTCTACCTGCCGAACAGGAAACACTTGTTTTGTTTAAGAGGGTTGGGCCTAGGCTACCTATATAATTCCGAGAAATAACCCCTAGGTAGGTGATTTCTTCTTACCTGTCGAAAATATCACGCAGCTTATTAGAAACTGTAAAAAATCCGCTGTTTTGAAATCATATCCAATAGCTACCCAGAATAGTCATAAAGACTTGTAAAATCAATTTAAGTTACTTTTGATAGCCTCCCCCTGACATATAAAATTCTGTCAATATCAAACCTTGAACCTACCTCAAAATTAAAACTTATGTAATTTGAATTTTGTGACGTGTCTAAAAAGGCATTGTGCTTGCTAAGGCTACAAAATTACGACGTTTTATTTTCATAGTCAAACGCAATCTAGTCCTTACGAACTTAACCCGTAGTAATTGGGAGAATCTTTCTCTTATTTGACAAAGCATTATCTTGTTCAGCATTGATTTTGTCGTTTGGTCCTGTAAACCTACGGTCTTACGAAAATCAAAATTAAGTATTTAGATTCTGTTTGATTTACTACGGTCCGAATGTTCTCGAAGCGAACAATGCAGCATTCGTCGAATTATTAAAAATGATTCAAGAGCGAGGCAGGGGCTAATGAAAATGGCTGCCGGTCGCGGCAACGCGCAGACACAAAACAACGCGGAAATTCCGCCTGCAACGGATAAGGGACGCTCCAGACTGCTCCTAGCAATTAATAATTTCCACTCAGATTAAAACCTTATTTAAAAAGATAATTACAACTCAAATCAACATCTGCGGAATTTTCCGTGTGTGGAATTTTTACGAAAAGTTTTTGGAAAAATTAAAGAAAAGCAACGTTGTTGCATTATTTTAGGATAATGCCAAGCATGACTACTACTTCCAAATAAACCTCACTTTTTGCGTTTTCTGTCTTTTCTAGTACTCAAACCTTACTTGGTCCTAAAGAACTTTATGATCAGTTTATGAAACTGAATCGATTTGCTTCAATAAAAGTTATTGTGAAAAACGAACATATTCTTGAAATCTGTAACTTTTTTTTAACCTATGAATAAGTATGATATATATTATTTTAAAAGGATAATATCCTAAGAGAGAGAGGGCGCTGCGCTCGCACGATCTGCATCAGCTCCACGAACAAAATAAATATAAAAATTGAAATCCGCGTGTAATGAGTGAAAATAACATTATAAAGTGTGTAAAAACGTACTAGGAACCAGTAAAACCGTTATCTCGAAGAAATACTGTGAAATATAACTATAAAATAGTGATTTAAAAACAACAACAACCGATCCGTCACAATCCATCACCAAACAATAACAATCAGTGCTAGAAATGTGATTTAAACAATTAAATACCAAAAGCAGTCTCAAAAGAAGAATTGTAGTCCGAAATAAAGAAGAAACATCGAAAAGAGTGAAAAATTACAATAAGCAGTATTTATTTGTGTGCCGTCTTTTTTTAATATTTGACGGTTGTCGATAAAACTTTTATCACGATCGTTAGAACATCGCAAGCGATTGACTATTTCAACTGGATGAGCAACAGTTCCGGTGGTGCAGTGGCTTAACGGGCAGAATAAACGCCGTGGTTAAAAAGTATCCGCTGCTTCAAATCTCTCAACCAGTCGTCTTTTCGCACTATTTATTTTTTCCAAAGTAACCACATGGATGAACTTATGAAGGCTATTGCTGCCATTGCACAGCAGATTCAGGATATCGACTCCAAACTTTCATCAAAAATTGATATTTTGGATGGAAAAACTTGACGAATTCAAAATAAACCAACAGAAATAAAAGCAACGCCTAGACTATCTCGAGAGGGAAGCGAGGAGCCGGAACTTGGTATTTTTTGGTGTACCGGAGGAGGAAAAACCTATGTAGAATTAGAAAAATCAATGCTAAATATTCTGAATAATGATCTACAAGTACACAGCAACATAAGTGAAATACAACATGTACGACGCATCGGGAAAAAAGGAGAGAAACCTAGACCCATAAACGTGGGTCTTGCAACGTATGGCACAAAATGTACAATGAAAATAGAAACATAACGCAATACCTTACGGCAAAAGAAAATACAAATGTTTTGAATTCGATTTTGATTATGTCTGTGCATAGAATTCAACAATATGCAATCTTCGTTCGAAAAATTCAAATTTAAAAATACCACCTATACAGCCAGTCACAGCAATGCAAGATAACGCAGTCTTCATTCCAAAATTCGAATTCAGAATAAAAAATAGCAAACTACCTAATCAGCCAATCACAGCGGTGTAAGAGCAAGACATAATGCTTTTATTTAGCTATCCTTTCCTTGACATGATCCAGTAGTTTTTTGTTAACGAATCACGGATTTTTGGCACTTACACTATTTTAATTACATTTTTCAACATGATTCCTTCGTACTAGCCAAATGAAATTTTCAGGGTTTATTTTTCATGAAAGCCAGATGCTTTTAAGATAGGTTGCAGAAAAAAATAATATACAAAATATTTTTTTTTAGAACCATTTCAAGTTAACGTAAATATTAGATTTTTCAAAGAAATTTTGTTATAATTTTCATATTTGGTTTTTTATAAATCTAAGAGTCAAATTGGTATAGGGGTACCAAAGGCCCACTATTTATCTTGTTTTCAAGACAGGGTCGCACAACCAATATTTTGGCTGCAATTGCGAAATTAAGGATGAAATCTGATTTTAACTAAAATTTTACTAAAGTCCAACTAACTTTTGAACCAGTGAATATCGCTGAACTTACAGGGGGGTTAAATCGATAGGTACTGAGGTCCCCCACCCCCCATTTACCGATGATCCACCCCTCATGTTACACCGTATATTTATCAAAAGTTCTTGTTGTTAAACGTTGACGGGCTGATGAATAAAGAAGAGGAAAAAAACACCCCGTCTGGAAACCTCTTAAATATCATATACACATTTCTTCGATATTTATTTCGGGTGTTTCGGTCTTTTTCTATGTATAATAAAAAATATCTATCTATGTAATGTATTGTATTATATATACATATTAGTTATCTAGTACATATAACACAAGCTCTGTTAGTATATATGTAGTTTGAGGCTAGATAATGCTGTGTGAATGTTCTTATGTATAAAAGAAACAATTCTCTAGAATAAACCAATAGAAAAAAACAGAGCCAACTGGATCAACCCAGGATCTAGCCAGTCGAATCAGGCTGTCTGGACCTTTGTAATTAGTTTTTCCAAGTTTCCCCTCCGGAAAGTACCTACCTACCCACTGTGAGGAATTAATTTGACTAATGTAGGGACGATGGGACCCCGTCCTTGTTAGCTTAATACATTTGCTTTATGAGTTGCCTACTGATTTAGTGGCCATACGGATGAAACATGTTTTGGGTATTTCTTCTTGAATACCTAAAGAATAACTCTGGAAAACATTTCCTTCAAACTTAAAACGGCTTGAGCTGAAGCCGCTTGAATAGAAGTTTTTTTAAAGTTTTGAACAGAAGCTTCAATAAAAAAGACGCTTTTCAAACGAATAATATAAATAAATATCATTTATTTCAGACCATAGAAAAGTAAGAGATCTTATTTAACTTATTCTACGGTCCATAGTAATATGTATATGGTTTGCTTAATCATTATCAATTATAATATGTAAATAAGTTTCAAGAAATCACAAGGAGCGAATGTGAACAGGACAGCTCTTTGTTCTCAACCAAATGCACGCCATTCATATACGGAACCTAAAATTCAATTTTCCACTCCAGACTCCTGGGGCTCGCTCGGTTGCTTTTCAATATTTAATCTCTTCAAGCTCATGTGTTCCTGGTATCTGCATGGTAATCCCTGCAGACGCGATCGAAACATCTTTCCCATGTATCAAAACTATTTATACGTATATAAGCATATATACATATAATTATAACAACTAATTATGACTATATTAATTGATATCATAAAGAATATCTCGATGAAATGACATTTAGTCGAGTTTACCAGACTTTTAGAGGTACCCCGGGGGAGAGTTTTCGAAGAAACAAAGCTACGACACACCCAGTGTTGCAATATTCACCACATATCAAATGGCCGCCTCGCCCGGCGCCTGGTACTGTGTGCGTTACCAGGAGAACAGAAAATAATATTTATAGTACGATAAGTATTAGCCAGAAAATTCTAGGTTCATGTGAGTATTGCCGGAAATGGATTGCTGTATTAATAAGCAAGTACTTTGTGCTTTTTGGAATAACTTACAAAACGGATAGAAACAAGAGAATGAAACTTAACTTAATAGACCTTACAGGGGGACATAGGTAAGAAAATAATTGAAAAGTTACTCTTGATCGGAACTTAGGTTCTCTACTTTTGGATGGAACAAAGGAAGTTGGCCTTGATTGAACAAAGAAAATCTTAGAAAAAGAAAGCCTTAGAGAATCATCGTAATTGCCTTAAACTGCCATTTATAAAGGCGAATGTTTGTGCCGTGTTGTGAAGATGTGTGTGCGAAGACCACGCTAAAATTATGAACACTTAAGTGAGTTCTGCACAGGGCCTATGTCCAGTAGTGAGTCGATAGAAAGTAATGAAAAATAAGATAAAAGTTCTGAACCTGGAATAACAAGGGCTTCTTTTTATTTCGAAAAAAACTCGTTATAAGCCGCGAGTGAAATCATATTTTAAGTAAAAAAATTACCTGCTACGTACGATGTTACATACCATTTGCATTTTCGTAAAATTTCGGATGTTGGTTGGATGGCTGTGTGGTGTCGGCCGTGATAGAATAGCACCACCCCAACTCTTCCCGTGGGTGTCGTAGGAGGCGACTAAGGGACATACACCGGGGGGCGGGCAGCAGCGTCCCTTGCAGCACCCCCCCCCCCTATACTTCGATCCCAGCCCGCATGCCCAGCGTGGGGATTATGGGCATCAACCCCCCCATGTATAGATGATAGATAGAGGTTGTTTATTTACATAAATAAAAATATATATAAAATAAAACCTTGTAGATAACTAATTAGAAGAAAAAAGTTTATTTCGGTAAATCCTCTAGCTGATTCCCCTAGCTCTCTCTAACAGGTAACATAAACAATAAAATCGAGACTACCCCAACAAGAAGCCCATCACGAGTCCATTATTCGAATTAAGAATCATAAACCCATAAAGACTAGCGAGCGATGCAGCGTGACGTCACAGGAACCCAGCCATTTTCAGGAAAAAAAGCCTCCAAAACTAACATTTTAAACCTTAGTACCTAAGTAATAAAGCTCCTAAAATCAGAACTGCCGCGCTAAAGGTACAGGTAGGTACTTTAGCAGACTGAGACAGATCGAAACTGCACGCCAGACACTAAACACAGCTTTATGTACAGTCGCCATACTTGTTTGACAATTTTAGAACTTTGTCACAGCAAACCAATTCGCTATTCGATTGAGTTATCCGAAAATGTCTGAAAATGTTAGTGCGATAGAGTTCTACCGAGTTTTAATGTATTAACTCGATTCTGTTGATGTCGGAAGGGGAGATTAGAGATCGCACCGTGATGAGTTTTCAATTAGGGACACTTTTAAATCCTGCTCTCCTGGTTGTTTGTTTAGACGAAAAAGGCTTTCATTAAATTGGTCTGGAGGTTTAACTTTTAATTAAAACTGTTGGAACTTTCCATGTTTTTTAGTTTATTTTGTCTACAGGTAAGAAAGATATTTCATTAAATAATCGGACTGGGTGAAGAAATGAAACTGACCTTGATTCTAAACTATGTTCTAAGGCCGCCCTTTATACTTCCTTTATTCTAAGTATTCATTTCTGTATTGTTTTTTGTTTAGTGTGGTAAAATATGTGGTAAATAAAGTGTTCTCTATATATGTTGCAAGCTGAAGTGGGCCGGCCATATCTCGCAAAGAACCGACGGCCGCTAGGGCAAACGTGTTCTTGGGTGGAGATAACGACTCGGTAAACGTAGTGTAGGACGCCCTCCGACCAGGTGGAATGACGACCTGCGAAAGACTGCAGGTAGATGCTGGATGCGGCAAGCTGAAGACAGGGGGCTATGGCGCTCATTGGGGGGGCCTATGTCCAGCAGTGGACTGCTATAGGCTGATGATGATGATAATGATGTGGTGAATAAAGTGTTTTCAATCTATGTTACATGCCCGTTACAAAATGTGCATCTTCTTTAGAAGATACACAAATAGACAGAGGGTAGCCATACAAACTCCTATACGAAACGATTAAACTCCGTCGTCCGTCGTATTTAGGTTCGTCGGATTTGTCTTCCCAAGCTCTTTGGTCCTAGATGACTATATAAGCTTGTTTTAACACTTTGACTGCGATTTTTTTTCGACGACTGCGATCTTTTTTTTAACCTAAAAAATTAGTGCTGCCGCTCTACACAGCGGTTGTGTTGCGCCGCACATGCGTTTCGTTCGAAAAATATTACGGCTGTGCTGCGTCACACAGATCTGTATTTTCTCAGCCGCTGCGCTAGTGTGGATTTACGCATATTAGAAAAGGTTTTTTCAATATATTAACAAGATATTTAAGTTCGATATGATTCCATGCCATCATATCATATTATGTATAGTTATTCGAGATACCATTTTGATCGCGCGCGGACCATAGGTACCCATAAAGTATATACCATTGTTGTTGTGTATTTCATTTTCAATAAATATTTTAATTTAATTTCTGTAGAGATGTTAAGATTTGAATGCATATTTTTGTGCTGGGTGGTAGCGGTATTGGATTTATGTAAAAGCTTATTAGGCCAAAATAGTCTCGGCTCTAGGAACAATGCATTTGTAATTCAGCAAGAATGAGCGCGTACTGAATGCTTCATGCGGTAGATGGGTTACTTAACCTAATTTAGATAATCTGCATTCTTAAAGGCCGGGTTATACATGCGAGCTACTCTCATGGGATTAAACTAAAAAAAAACTCTATTAGCCCACTGCCGGTCATAGGCTTTCCCGGTTAGGCACTTCTGGTTTCTAAATTTTTTGTTTAATAATGAAACGAATAACGTAAGTTTGGATTTTTCGAGGTATGGGTTCCTCTTTGGGCCACGGAAAAAGCTAAAATTTTGCATAAATGAAACATACTTTGACAGTATATTTAGACATATAAATAATACAACCAAACATAGGCTAATTATTTTTTATCCCAAGTCAGTCAAGTTAGTTCCCACAGGATAGGAATAAGCACATAATGTTTCAATGGAAAATAGTCCCCCGATAATCAAATCACTACAAATAAAGCCCGTGACGCCATTGCAAATGAACCTAGGTTCTAGCATAGTGTATTCAAGCCTCTAATGACATAGACACGCGCTCAGATCCGGCAAGGCTGACACAACCTTGTTTCTGCTAATATTAATTTAATTTAAAAAGGAATTACAATCAAGAAGCTAATTTAAAGTAGTATTTACAATTGAAACAATTGTTCTAACTGCAGACTATTGCAAACAATCAACGGGTAGCTCAAGAGATCCATAATAAAACTAGTGGGAAGCGTCCCTAGACGCTGGCTGCATTGCCCCGCTGTATGGGAATCCGTTTCAAATCTTAAGTTCACTTCTTTCTGCTGAATGCGGAAGGTGTGGATAGGACAGTTTTCCAAATATGCTTATCCACTTCTTATTCTGTAGTAGTCAATCGACATGGGTATGGTAGTTGATGCTGTATCTAAAAATGCTGCAATGATTTAAAACCTCATTGCTGTATGGTCCTAATTTAAACAATAATTAGGTTTCTATCACTTATAAGACTTTTTTCTGGTGGAAAATGGAATTCCTTTATTTACAAATTCGTCACTGAAAGAGTTTTCTAAATGGTCACAACGCAAAAACCTTTAAAAATTTGGTTCAATTAGTCAAAATCATGTAAATTTAGTTTATACCTAGGTAGTTTTTTTATGAGTTAGATATTTGTGGTAGGTTAGGTACCTACATAGGTGTGCGTGCGTTCAAACAAACCAAACACAGACAGTTCGCATGCGGCTAAAATATCGAACGCTCGGCTTTCTTCCACACAGATATTTCGGTGCATTTCCTTACCATAAACCCAAGCACCCACAACTATCGCTGCCCACTACACAACCATTGCTGTTTTAACCTTACGAGACTCCGAGCTTTGAAACAAAAGCAGCGATGTATAGCGTTTGTAAGGGTGTGGTAAGCGACTGGTCGGTAATTGAAGATCGTGTAGTGAAGGTTCTTGTCTCGCCTCTAGACCTACCCCAACGCAGGGCACATTCACCCCGCTGCATGGTGCATTGTCACGATAGGGTTTGCCAAGTAACATAACAAAGTTTTATCGAAATATTTTATGGTCATACATTTGCTTTTATAGCATTGAAATCTGATGGAAACATGGTTTTAGACTGGGTATATCAAAGTTGTTTGTTTCCAAAATTATTATCAACCGCTGAAATTTGAACCGAATAATTCATAATTCATTTATTTACCAAATATATAAGGATTTCTGGCCAGACCCAAACTAAGCACGAGGTTTGAGTTGGTGTAAACGATCTTCCTCAAGAATCAAAAACTCATTGTTTCCATACTAGTTTCTGCCATATTATGACATAGGTTATTTTATCTTATGGGAATCATTGCTTAAGCCTATGTTTGTTTCCAGGCTTATAGCTACATTAAGTAACAAACATCCATCCATCTAAACATACAAACATTGGCATTTATAATATAAGTGTGAAGAACAATCACTGTCCTGTGTCAAATGAAAAAAATGTTAGAAATATTTGAAATGTAAAAGCTGTAAATGATTTTATCGGAAAGTGCGAAAAAATCATGTGCGAAAAAGAAAAATGAGGTATTTATTGTACTTGCGTACTTGCTAGGTAAAGTAAAATACTAAGTACCTATATAAGATAAAGTTCGAACCAAACTTCAAGCTTCGATGAATTTTCAAGTCACGAATTATGAAATTGTTTGAACGCGTTGAGCTCTTTTGAATAGACATTGAATCTACATTTATACGTGTTTCACTACTTATTGTATTTTCACTGAAAATAGAAATCTATGTATACAAATTACTCCTACTCCACCTCTCTAAAACTTTATTAATAAACCATTGTTGTTAAACCAGGTTTATTAATAACATCCGACATAAAAGGTAAGTGGGTAGAATAGGAACTCTGTGAAATGTAATATCGCAGAGGGACGGTTGTCATGGTGACCGCCGGATGCGACGCCATTGCTGCTGCAGCCCAGATATTATGGTGACCATAATTTACGTATATTTTCGGATATTCTGATAATTTCATGAAAAGAATCACTTCGTAAAAATCTAAGAAATCGCTTCTACTGATCTTCGAAGTTATTGAACAGATTCCAATGATTGAACCTAACTTAACAACCTACTTCTAGTGGGTCCCGTACATACATACGATGCGAGATGACACCACGCTGTCCGTCGCCGACGCAGGATTGGAATAAAACGAAGTATTTTTTCAATATTGTTTTTTAAATAAATAAAGCCTGTTAGAAGAGTGGTGGCCATGGCGACTACACTTTCGACGCCATTGCTGCATCCGTGGATGGTATAATGACAACGCTGTAAGAAAGTGGAAAATGCCCAGTACTTCGTTTAAATTGTTTCTCATTCTATACGTATGTATATATCTTAGATTTATTAACAACTAGCTGCGCCTTACGGCTTCGCCCGCGTTATAAACCTCCCAAGTAACACGAAGTGCTGAATAAAGGTTGAGTAACAGCAATCATGAAGAGCATAAAGCTGAATACTAAGCTGAACAATGTCTGAGTACCGTCTATTCAGCTGTTATTCAAACAAAAGAGGCCCTCTTTAAAATGCTTAACGCTGAATAAAGTCTGAGTAACATCTTAGAAGGAGCTGAATAAGGGTATAATTCGCTGTATAACTTCTGAATAACAGCTGTCATTGCTATTATTTAGCTCTTACAACTCAGTTATTCAGCCAAGTCGAATTGGGTAACTTATTCAGAATTGATTAAGCATTTATTTCTTTTGTGCACAATTATTTAAATAAAATTCATTAGAAAATAAATTAGAAGAAGATAGGGATAAAATTTTAATGTCCAAGTGATTACTGACAAAGTACATACAACTTCATTTTAATTTACGAGTTAGAGGTCTGCTACATGCTAATTGTTAGTGCTCAAGTAATTTTGTCTTGAATAGTATGAGCTTTTTTCGATTAATTTTGATGCGCCGCGAGAATAACCAAGATAACTCTGATTACAAATAGTATTTTCAAACATACATAATAGGTCTGACAAAGTACTTGTGACGAAATTGCTGATTTTAGCAATTTAATCGCAACAAAATAACATCAATCGAGTTGAAAGCGTTATAGTTGTCAGCTTAAGCGTTTTGGTGATCTCATAAATTCCTTGTAAATATGATTCACAAATATTTTCAATGGCGATCGATTATTTTGTTTTTAAGCTGAATAATAGTCCACACAGGTCTAGTTACTAAGCTATAACTTGAATAAGAGTAGACATATTACACTAACTCCTGTATAAGAGTCGTATATTTGACCACATTTATATAGGTATTCCTCACATTTTAGGGTTCTCTAATCGAGCAAGTAAAAACCTTTTCTGATGTGGAGGATAAGATGACGAAATGAGAAATGAAGATTATGAAGAATCTTTATGTAAGAATAAGTTTGTTTTAAGTTAAGTTAAGTTTTTAGTTTACTTCCAAAATGTTGTAACTGTTTCTCTAGTAGAATAAAAGATTAAACTTTTTTACTTAAATTTATTTTGTTTAAATTTTATTTACAACTTAATCTATAATTAATGTGTGCAATAGGGGTATGAAATATAACTCGGCCTTGTATTCATTGCATACGAATTTGAATTTTACATCTTGTGGAGATAAGCATAACGAGGCGCGTGTTTCAGTTCGTACTTTAGATTGATTTTACTGGCAGGTCAAAAACATCAGTCAAACTTGGTACTTTAAAACCATGCAATGAAATATTGTTATTTCATTTAAGTACTTTCTCAATTTCTATTAAAAAAAAAACTTGTCTTTGTAACTTTTTATTTCGAAATCACTCTTAGTTTTATTATTACTGTCATCAGATGCTATTTTATTAGTTTTCTTGCGTGTATTGCAATAATGTTGAAATTTTTTCGGGTACGGAACCTTCTTCGCACGGCAACAACTCGTGCTCGCTGGGACCGGGCTCATTTGAAATACTTGGACACAGAAACAATTTTGGTTTTAGTAAAGCTAATTAAACAATAGTAGCTATAAGAATACACCTGTGGTCTTTAATCTGAATAAGTTAGTTTGAAACTTCCTTAAAAAAACCGATAGAAGCTTAATAAAACGCCAAATAATATTGTTTATTCAGCAACTGAATAATTGGTAACACTGGAATCTTCTCCAGTTTAATGATAAAATGGAAACAATTATTTAGTTTCAAGCTGTACAATAGAACCTTAAAGCAACGTTATTCAGAAGGTCATACTCTATTCAGCAATAAGCTGTTTCAAACGCTTACTAGCTTAGTAATGATTCAATAATAGCAATACAGATTACGGTTATTCAGATAAATGCTATCGGATGAGCTGTTTTTCAGTATGAAACCACTTGGAATGCGTAATGCTTAGTAACGTCTTTATAAATAGTCTGACGAAGATTATCAAGCATTAAGAATTATAAAAGTCTGAACTCAACATTATTCAGCATTTAGCTATTAATAAAGCTCTTATACAAACAATATTCATTTTTGAACTGTATAATGTTTCAAATGTGTACTGTTATCTTGCTTACGTGTTACTTGGGCTTCCTCTTGAATTTATCTATTGCTGAAAACTGCATTAAAATCCGTTGAGTAGTTTAAAAGATCTAAGTGAACAGACAGCGAAAGCAACTTCATTTTATACCATGTAAAGAATATGATGTATACTCCACCGGAAATACAGAAACTTTATTGTGTTTGTTATGAATTTAAAAAATAAGCGGACCGCACAGGATATTTCGGAATATTAAAAAGTAACGTGTGGCTACTCTACCCACTTCACTGAGCAGCTTCCCGGTATTCGCTTTTTGTTAACTATTGGCGGATATTTGATATTATGTATGTTATTTAGTTAAATTCTTTGCATAGTTTATTTTTCATGTTTTTCTTTTCACGTAGAGTGTTTGTTTACCTTAATAAAATGGACTAAAATGAAAATTATGACATTTAAAAGTCATGAAAGAAAAAATTGTGTGGTTTGATTAGAACCTAACTTGAACCTAGCACAAAAATTTAAAGTTACTCGTATGTTCTGGCTATTCTATGGTAGCTCTAAATCAATTGTAAATAAGCACGTCCCGAGATGATTAGTAAGTAAATACATATTTATTCGTATTTTCTTAGATAGGTAAGGGGTAATATAATATTTTAATTCTGTTTTTATCATTTGCAAAAGAATGAAGGCAAACAATAATTTTGATTATGTTAACGTAAACAACTCTAATGCATTCCCGAAGAACTGATTTTACTTGCAAAAGGAAAAGCCATTAGGATAGCAGATAGGTTCATTCCAATGGAAGTTTTATGCTAAGTGTTTGGTTTGTGCGTATGTTTACGGGACTATTTGTCTGAGCTTGATGACGCATTGGTGCATTGGGAGGGCATTGTCTATGCAGTATAAAGCTGAACGAGCACCAGTCCGCGCCGCAGGAGCCGCAGTCATTTAATTTTTACTAAAATGCGGATCGTTCGGCGCGGATAAGTGCGCGATGTTGCATACTATTTCATTTAGAAAATGCGATGACTGCGGCGCGGACAGGTGCGAGATCAGCTTAAATGTACCTGAATAATAGGACAATGGAAATACCTATTTTAAAGTAAAGTAAAGTAGCCTTACGTTCGAGGTATCTTTGATAATTATATCCCCTACATGTATTATCAAATTGACCTTTATAACAAAGGAAATTAGAATCATATAATATAACTAGTACTTAAAATTTAAACAATTGAGCTAACTGCAGACTGTTGCAGACAATCTGGATGGAGTTCAACTGATCTATATTCCGGATTATTACCACCAGTCGGAAGTGTCCCCAGATGCTGGCTGCATTGCCCCGCTGTATGGGAATGCTGTAAATTATTAGTTTGCAAATGTATGCAACTTCAGCTCGCTCCGTTATTCCGGTCGCTTTGACGTGAAGAGAAGGAGAAAAATATTTTTTTTACCCAAGCTTGTACAGGTTACTAAATCTTAAATTAAAAAATACAAAAACAATGGAAGTAAGTAGATAAGTGTTCAAAGTCTGTTAATTTTTGTCATACCACTCAGGTAGCTGATCAAGGAACGACTGGCAGCATTTTCTTTTTCGCAGACAAAAATGACAATGCTATCGTACTAATTCGTCTACGGAAAGCAATATATCCCAGCAAAGAGTCTCTTTAACATGCAATAAAGTACAAATATGTATATCTAGGTATGTAGACTCTGTCTGGTTCCACCCCTGGTAGAGGGTTCTGAAGCAATTTCTATTAAAATGGGGAGTTGACAATAATTGTTTGCGCTTGAATGCCTTACATATGGTCTGGTTATGGGCTGTTAAATATTCCTCACACATTCTGCTACCCTGGTAATTTACAAATGTAATACCGTCGTCTATTCGATCATAAACATTGAAATCATCGTCAACTCAAATCTGCAGGCCAAAAAGTAGTTAGTAATTTATAACTATTTAGTTGTCTATAGCTAAGGTAACCTCTAATCAAATATTTTTCCTGGAATCATTGATTTTAAAGATGAGAAGATACACCAAAAAATTACAATAAAAAAATACTGCAAATTTTAAAACCGTTCCTTTGATAGGGCATTATTATAAGCATATTAAATTTCACCGTCATGAATTTGGAACTTGGAAATAAATATAGTCTAGGTACTTTTTATCCTTAAAAGAGCGCGCAAAGCCACGGTCATGAGCTGTAATAGTGTACCTACCTAGTTAGTAAGTAGGAAACTCGGATCCGTATGCCACTGAAGATCTGGAGATCCCTGAAGATCATTCAAATCAATTTGCACTCGTTAGCAGGATTGTGATGGATTTTTTTTTATCCCTGTAGTTTTGAGATTATTTTCTCGGAAAGGAATGTTGAGACTGGAAATATTTATAAAAGTTTTTTGCAAATATTCTGTTTGGTGAGATCGGCCTTAACCTTATCCTGAGTTTGAGCGCTGCGAGGTGCGACACAGTTTTAAACTTATGCGCTTTCCAGTGTTCCGTTGTATCTTAGAGATAATTCTTTGTTCATTTTTAATAAATAAATTGAAAAAATTGAAAATAAATTGAAAAAAATATTTTATTAAATATTATTAAATTAAATGGCTCTATCTATATTTTAATGACGACTATTAATAGTCTACAAAACAGTTTGTTTTACCATTTAACGAGTCCGACATTGGCGAAAACATCAATCCACGAGTAGGTACGCTAATAAACGTTTTTTCCTCAACTGAGAGTTGATACTGAAAAATAGTAAGTCCACGAACTGTTTTTCTTGTAGCGATTTTTTTTCGATATAACTCCATACGGAACGTCTTGATTACGTCTCGGTATCTAGGAGTAGATACCAAACTCAGGGCTGTTTTATAATAATAATAATATTTATAAAAACCAAAAATTATCACAATCAAAAAGGTTAAACTTATTTTCTGTTGCTAGAGTAGCTTGAATTGGCTCTTTGAAAATCAATAGATCCCGAAACACCTTTCCCCTGAATTTCTCAAAGGGATAAATTGAACAGAATATTCTGAAAAACATCCCACAAAACTGAAAATACCCCGCCCTGCAGACTGCCGCATCGCTTGCTCACTAATAAATTAAAGTGCACTCCTCCTAACCTATGCTTGCCTAGTACATCGCCTGTGTCATGTGTGTACGTTGCGAACACAGGTGTGTACGTGTGTGTGTGATCGGCGGTTGTTATGGCAACGGGAGTGTAATCTATTTTCGCGCCTATTCTTTCCAGCCTAGCCAAACATTTTTATCATTCTGTCTACAATGCCTTATATTTTTCCCTACAAAGGCTTCAAATCCAGTATAATGTAGGTCGTTCCAAATCCAAAGTTGTACAGATATTTGAATTGTTCTTTGGAAGTAGCCTTTGTAGAGATGGTTTAAGCTTATAATATAGCCAACAATGGTCATAGACCTGTCCACAAAGAAGTCTGCAATTCATTCTCAACATTTTCATAAATCTTATTACACCATCCTTATGTCTGAGCTGCTAAAGTTTAGAATACAACAGCTGGCCCGAAGTAAAAGTTTGCAATGGCGCTGCAGATTTTCCGGGAGAGCTGTCAAAACTCCCGAGCTTCCGCGGTGTCGGTTCAACACCCGGTCACAGACCATGGTAGCGAGACCTGCGGGTTTCAGGCTCGAGGTGGTGGATGTGACCGGTGCCACGCGGCCCGGAGGACCAGCCAACGCTGGTTGAGATGCGGATGTATGCAGCGCGACTGCCTGTCTGTACTCGCTACTCTGTGTGCATGGTGCTGCCAACTTGGCTGGATAGTTTTGACTGTTTCATCGGGAAATCAAGGTTCCAACTTTTCTGTTCATTAGACATATGTATTATGACAATAATAATTGTAGAGCTGCTAAAAGGCTAGGTAAGTGTTTTTTCAGTAAAGGAAGCTCAGATTTGGAGTTATAAGACAAAGTATGTTTGGTCTGATATAATTTACAAATATTTAAGCCACCTTAAAAAAATTCAGTGTACGTTACCTCCACAATAAAATACCTACTCTCATCTTAAGAAATGTTTATTTTATATGTTCCCAAGATATTAAATAATATCCGATAAAATCGATTTCAGCGGGACAAGAATTTTTTTTGGATATTAGCTGATTGCAAATGGTTTTATTGCAGACTTAAAAATACAACAAACTAGATAAAAAATTACAATTAACGCTTATTTTTTTAATTTCTTAGATATTACTCGGAGTACGAGGACTTACGCACTAAAATAAAAATTTTGGTCCCAAACCATCAAAAACGGCCGCAAATCTAGCGAAACATTAACGAGCTGGCAACAATGGGTGTGCAACGTACTAGTGAACTTTGATAATGAACCGAGGGTAATAGCCCGGGTGGGGGCCACCCCGTTACTACAAGTACTGTCCAACGACCTGCAGAGACTTCCTATATAGCTACCTATGTACTACCCATGTGCCGTACTATATCTGTACTATGTACTAGATCTGTCTACTGTAGCGCTGTCGAAGCAATTATTGATGTTGCTGATTTTGATATTGATGCCGACAGTTTCTGCGTAGGCTTACTTTTGTTTATTGTGTTTATTCACAATATTGAAAGTTCTGAAAATAGTATGAAACTGAATTAACGCTTTAGCGATATGGGGATTGGGGATTTTTAAGAGAAGTATTATAACAAAGAGACTGGGGTTTGGGGATAGTAATGAAAGGGGCCCGGATCTTTGCTCAGGCGGTGAGTTAGATTTAAATGAAATCACACAAAGGATTTTCTGGAAATTTACGTAACCAATGGGAACTGCATTCCGGGAATTTCAGTAATAACGAAACTAATTCGATAGGTATGTAGTAGCAGTATAAGGTACGAGATTAATAAGGACGTTTAAGATTTTTTAAGAGTGTCGGCCGCCATGTGGTGGTGCAAAAACTCTGGAATAACGAATTACAAAATACTACTGACAAGTAGAAAGGACGATTATGGTGCTCATTGGAACCTTGCATAAATAGCCATGGCCTGTCTGATTTTGAGCATTATTTATTACTTTATCTGAAAATATTGATTATTATTCATTTATGAATCACTTCTGACTAATGCATTAATGGGAGCTCAATCAAATTGCATTTCTTGTGCAATTTAGTGGCGCAATTAGTATTTAGTTGGCAACTCTGGTTGGTATAATTGGGACTTAGTTAGTACCATATATTTATGTGTTATGCACGTACGGTATGTACCTATTGGTTATATTGGTTAGCGATAAAATTAAAAAATCCTGCGGAAGTTTTTTTTAGTGGTGAAATAAATTAAGTTACAAAAAACTAAATAAGTGTTTATTGCAACAAAAGACATAGGTTATTTAATTGACATTAGATGCACATGCTCAATTAAATATGTTTGTTTTATACATAGGTATCTTAGGATAGGTCACTATTTACACATAAAAAAATAAAGGAAGCAGCAACTATTTATGTCCTTTACAGACAGCTATTATTATTACCTAGTATTTGTTTGTTGATTTCTTCACTAGGCTAAGCCTGTATCGACGAAAATTTCGATCATTTGATTAGTTATTTACAGAAAACGTACTCTAAAAAAAAAATTCCAAACAATAATAATAATTCATACTTTCTCATTTGTTTATTTTTTTTATAAAATTTCATTATTAGCCTGCGATGCATGAATGCAACGTAGCGTAGCCGCTAGATTTCCGGGGCACACTACATTGTGACGGTGCAATGCGACCCGAATGTATTGCTGCTACATATTCCTTGCTGCTGTGTTGCAGACACCATTACCTATCTAAATACATAATAAAAAAAAAGTATTGTTTCCCAAAAAAGCTTTCAAATACAGCTTAATATGAACACATACACATAAATAATTAACACATTAATTTGAGTGGGTGGTTTAGGTGATATAACGATTGAGAATGACCACTAGGGTAGACCTGTTTCGTGGGGTATCGGATACATGGTCTGTTTACCATGAGTATTGGAAAAGTTTAGTACAATTAATAAATTAAGCAAAAAATTAAACTAAAGCTGATGAAACAAAGTAAGTGCTACATTGGCCATAACAAAGACCTAATAAAAGAAATAGTAAAATTATGGACGCTACCAAGTTAATCACGTGTAATATTATGTTTATGTTCCATTTAAGTTAGTCGGACCAATAAGTGTCCATATATATGCAGATTGTCTTTCTGCAAGATAGCTAATTAGAGTTTTAATACAAATTGATGTTATTTCAACCGACTTCGAAAAAAGAAGAAGGTTCTAGAATCGGCTGTCGTTCTATTATATTTTCACTGTTTTTAGCTAATTAAGTCTATGCTCTATTTATGCTTTAGTAACGCTTTTCTATGGAATAACCGATATTAAAGATAGATATATGACTGAGCAAGCTTTCATAATAATATGGTCCTTAGTCTAGTGACGCCAACAAAATAGTGCTTTACTAGGTACCATTTATTAGCAAAAAATCTACTTACTACTAGGGTAGCATATACGTTAAGGAACTATGTGGGTACATCTGATATAAGTGACTGATAATGACTAATTTCCTTACCTCGTCAAGTTCGAAATTCAAAAGTTTCTGCATCATTTTGACAATGAACCGAGGGTTATATTTGGAATGGTAAAAATATGGTTTGGAACGCAAGTTCACTCAATTTCTAAAATATGCAGTTCACCATTGCGAACTAAAATCACAACCATTCCAATCATTCAGATTCAAAACTCCCCAAACATAAACAAAACTTACCAACACATTTATATGTGTCTACACCTTCAATCAAATCAGCAATTGTATTGGATAATAGCCTCTAGGTGTTGGTGATAGGGTGCATGGGGTGATGTGGATAAACGAGGGTTCATGAGGGTCCAGACATGCACTTCTGCCCCTCGTCTAGACTGGCGTCTGTAGACCGCAGCTGCTAGGGACCTAGGACAAATACTGAAGGGGAGATTTAGACAACTTCTGAAGAAACAAGCATTTTTATAATAGGCTACTTACCCCGCGGCCTCGCACGCATTTTACCAGGCTGAAAATGATGAATTCACTTGTATGTATTTTTCAGCTTCCCAATAATGAAGGTACATGTTACAGCCATAGTTATGGAATGGAACTTACCTACATAATTTAGAACTATAAGCGAATAGAACTGTTAAGCGGAAGGGACATATCCTGCGTATACACACGAATAGCATTATGTATGTGCGTCCAGTGCTTCATAAAAGCGCAGACCGTTTCCAGCCTTCCAGCTATAAGTTTCACGCTTTTCGCGTCAACATTAAAGCTTTTCGCACATTTGGAAAGCACCACTGCTGCACAGCAATGTGCATTCAAATTTAGGATTTAACTTGTAACATTTAGGTGTAGTTTCTATGACGGTCAGATAATAGACAACTCGCGGACCTTTTGTTTGAAGCTTGGGGGAAACCATTTTGTCACTCTAAAATGTATCTAAGGATATCGAGTATAAGTCTATATTTTTGTGGTGGGTGGTAGCGGTATTGAATAAGTTAAATAAGATCTGTTACTTTTCTATGGTCTGAAATAAATGATTTTTTTTTATTTTTTATTTATTGAATTGGTCTGCGCAGAGCTTAAATAACCCCTTGCGCCGCCCGTTGAAAGTGAAAAATGCAGGCTGTCGTCTTCATCAATGTCCGCTATGTGCACGAACACAGACTTTGATGAAAGATCCTCAACATTGATTTTGTCTCTGGTGTCTTGGTCGATCCGTTCCGAGAGCTGGTGAGTATCTGGCGCAGCAACTAGTATTGCCATAACCAGCGTCTTGGGAACTATTGACTGGTATTTAATATGGATCAGTTGAGCCACCTCTATATTATTTGCAACAGTCTGCAGTTAGCTCAATTGTTGCAATTGTAAATAGTAGTTCTTATTAGTTTCTATTAATGGACAGTAATTTTCATGTTAATAATAAATCACCAAACAATGAAAATGATAAAATTCACCAAGTCCGCATTTACAGTAAAAGCGGTGTATATTTTAGCAATGTCTGTACCTATACCTATTACACTATATGCAAGTACGTACGTCGCAATGCGTCCAACGTGAGGGCAGGTCAGGCATGGTCTGGCTTTCGAAGTTTTGACTTTTTATTTTCAACTTATTTTGAAGCCTACGGATCAACTGTGTACCACATTAGCGTCAGATCAAGAATAGTCAGATTATGTCAATTTTATCTTTGTCTAGGTAGGTCATGGTAAAGCTTTAACATAAAACTAACAGTAGGTAGGTACGCTTAATGACGAAGTCAAGATCGATATTATCGAGAATCTAAACTAAGAGCTCTGTTATGTACTTATAGAAATAAGATTTGTCCCAAACAACTTCTTTTTTATATATATTTTAAGGGAGTTTAGTCACTCCCGTATACAAAAATAAATATACATAATACAATACAATACATAGATAGATATTTTTGATTATACATAGACAACGACCAGAGAACACCCGGAACAAATATCTGCAGATGGTACACACAATTGTTCCGAGGCGGGAATTGAACCCTCAACACCTCAACCAACCAAACAACCTCCTGCGTCGCAGGCGGACCTTCGCCCACCGTGTATTTGATTTTTGCTATACGTTCCGGTTTTTGAGTGGAGATCTAGCTAAGCAGAGCTTGTGTTATGGGTACGTATGTGTTTACATAATACAATAAATACATACATATGATAGACATTTTTCTTATAGAAAACGACAAAAACACCCTGAACAAATATCTGCAGATCGTACAAAGATTTGTCCCGAGGCGGGAATCGAACCCGCAACCTCCTACGTCTCTCCGCGTCGCAGGCGGACCTTTTCCACCGCGCCACAGAGGTCGTCGAATTCACTAGGTACTTTTCGTATACCAGAATCAATTTACCGAGGACTCATAGCCCACTTGAAAAACAAACAAACAATAAAACGTAAACGTTATTGCAATCGCACACGAAAAGTAAACAATACCTTTCAATTTCCAATAACAAGCTTCCGGTATCCACAGAAGGAAAATACGAAGCGGGAATCACTAATAGAATACAAACTCCCGGAAAATCAATCTACACCGCATCTTGTCTATGTATATCTGTGCATCTGTCTGCGTTGTCTATAGCTACAGTTCTATGTCTATGGTGCTACGGCGTAGCCTCACGTAGGCATGTCTACGAACCGTCGCACGTTCCGGCTTTGTTTGACATTCCGCTTTATACATATTTCTTTCATAATTTCGACGCTTTCTCTCTATGCTAATAGGATCTACAAAATTTCATAACTGGGACATATCTAATACTCATATTAGAAAAAGGAAAGATTTGATTTTTTGTTTGTTTGTTTGCATTGAATTTAGGCTCCAAAACTACTGCACTGATTTTAAAAATTGGTTCACCGTTGGGAAGCTACACTATACCCGGGTGAAATAGGTTATATTATATTTTTTTTAAATATTGGGCTTTTACCAATATCTGTACTCAAATGTAAAAAAATTACCTAAAATATCCTTACCTGGGGTGCGCTGCGAAAACTATTGATGATAGAACAAAATATTGTACTAGGAGTTTGCAGAACACATCTTCGAATTAAACACGGGTGAAACCGCGAGGAACAGCTAGTATATATAATATGGCGAAATCTTTGAAATTTTAAAAAGTATTGGTTGAATTTTTAGGAGTGCGAGTGGTAAGTGCATAGTGCACTAGTAAATATTTGCTAGCATTGGGTATCCCGACCGGCCGTGACACTGCAGTGGCTCGCGAGTTATTGCATCTGCAATGCAATTGAATGCGAAAATGTTTTAATAAACCTATTTCTTTTGACTAGCCTGTTGTTCTGTTTAGGGTTCCGTACCTCAAACGGAAAAAAAGTAACCCTATGCATGTTGTCCATAGGTATGTCCGTCTGGCCGTCAGGCCGTCTGTCCGTCTGTCTGTGACCCTATTTTCTCAGGAACGAGTTGAAATTAACAACAAATACTCAGGTTCATAATTTCTTGGAGCCATGACATAAATCAAACTTTTGATTCAACGCAATCAAAAGTTACAGCCTTTTATGCCGTTTTTGTTTTAAATTTCCAAGGGAGTCCTGTGATTTCCTAGGAAATTTAAAAAAATGTGCCTGTGCACACAAAACCTATAGGGTACTTCTCGTTGCCCTAGTAAAATCATGAAATTTGGCATGAAGCAAAGTCTAATACATATAATGCGAAAAATCCGAAAACCATAATTTCAATATTTTTTCCTTTTTTTTCTGACAAGGGACCAAACCTATTCGGCCAACTTCCCGTTGACCAAGAATAAGATATTTGGTAAGAATCGAGGTCTTATAATTATACGGAACCCTCGGTTTTGGAGTCCGAGTCGCTATTGACGTTTTATTTTCCTTAAGTATATGAGGATATCAGTTTAACTGCGAAGTACCAAGAAATAAGAAGCTGATTAAAAAACCATCTCGAATGCAATTCCAAAGAAAAACAGTTAGCGCAAGAAAATTCTTCGAAATAAAAAGAGCTTTCGTAAGTTATTTGATTCGCTTTTTATATTGCAAGTTGATCTGGGAGAGGCTTTCCGGGGCGGCGCAGCCTCCCAGCGCAGCCGTGCGGGTACCAGGGCGGCATGGAACGCAGGAGGTGGGCGCGGGCGGCAGGCGCATTGCAGGCGGGTGAACGGCCGCACATCGATCCAGCCGACCCCGCCCCCCGCACCGACCCCGCGTCGCAACTTGCGTAACCCCCCTCGCGCGCTTATGTAACTGACGCGGTGAATATTTCCTCAAACACTCGTAAAGTTGTTTTTAGTTTAGAAATGCCTACTTGACTAGAATAGGAAGTTTCGCGTAAATACAGTAACTTCTTGTTTGCGTCTAGTTGCAGAAGTAGATAAAGTACGGCAGTGAAAACGAGGAAAGCTGTTTTTCGTTTCCGCTCTACTGAATGCGATTGTTCTATAGAAAGCATCTCTATTCCATAAAAACACGTTTATTAAATATAAAAAAAGCAAGTTTACTTAACAGTTACCAATGTAAAATACATTCGTTCCGAAATTCAATCTTGTTCGAATCTCGACATTTATTGAAAAACCCATTTTAAATACAGGAACACATATTATTCGTAAAACCCTCATAAATGTCCTGAAACGAAACATTGACACAAGTTTTTGAAGTGGGAGGAAGCGCTGTGCGTAAATATAGTTCTTAGAGCGGCCGGCAAGTCGATATCCTCATAATTTCTGGCCGCCTGGTACTTTTGGGGTAGACACGTGACGGGTACGGACCCTTCCCGGATATTGGGTACGTTTGGGGTGAACAAGCTCCCTAGATAAGCTTGATAAATATGAAGGTAAAAAAATATGAGTTTTCCTTCAAGAAAAATAAATGCTAAAAATAGGGTCACTTAAACATAAAACTTATTAGTTACTTTCGTAAAACTGACAAATGATAACAGTTGATAAGGCATTTTTTTCCACTCTCGGCTTATGTCAACAGAAGAAAACAAACGACTACTATTGCATAAACCTATGTATATTGCTCAAAGACGTTGTAAAACGTGGTGTAACTTGTCACATATAAAAACGACAAATTAAAAGTTAAAAAAAATATCCGGTATTTTAAAGTATATAAGAAATTCTATAAGAAAATATAAGCAATTCTATATTACATTACAACAGCATTACAAGTTCGGAACATATTCATAAGCCCACTAATACCCGCGACATGGGTATTAGTTACTTTAGTACCGGCACCGCGCCGTAGCCCCGGAACGCGGAAACTTTACCCGGGAATCGAACCGGGACCGGGAAAAACCCTATTAGTGATTTTACGTAGAAAAAAATATGATTCGATAAAAATGATGAATATTTATCATATACATTATGAAATACGAAGAAATATTTAGTAGAGTAATTACAAACATTGAAAAGACCTACATAATAAAAGCTCTTTTTGCAGGTCTTTGAAGATGCAGAATATACAACATCTTATTAAAAAGAAGTTGGTAAAATCTTAAAAGAAAAATATCAAATAACAAAATTACGAATCAATGCATATTATAAACGTCAAAGTCTGTAAGTATGGATGGATGGATGTTTGTTACTCTTTCACGTATAAACTACTGAATGGATTTTAATGAAACTTAATACACAATAATATAGCTTACATATCAGAATAACACATAGGTACTACACTACAACTCATAAAGTTATATAGCAAAATATCTCTCACCACGCGGGTGAAACCGCGGGGCGCAGCCAGTATAATATAAATCAACATCTTCAAAAATTAAAACTAAATGTTATACACCACCTCTTCTTCAAACGATAACTCACAAAAGGCCCCACAATACAAAACAATAATCTAAATTGTAAAATTGTGACCTAAATAATGATAATTTTTAAACAAAGCTTGCTACGGCGTAGCTGTAGCTCCGTAGCGGGGTTACGGCGTAGCCGGGGTGCGGTCGGCGACCCCTGGCCGTGAACGGGGGCGCGCCGGGACCCCCCACCCCGTACCACCCCCGCACGCACACACTCATATAGGCTGTAGGAGACTCGCGCGCGCCGCACCCTGCTATGGGAGCTTTGGTTTAGCTCTACGAAAAACATATTGAATGTTTCTGGATACTGTATTGTACATTTATAGATTACACTGCCTATAAGTTCCATGTTCAAATTTTGATCTGCTTGGAACGGTAATTTGAAGATATTTCGATAAAATCAAACTTTTATTGAGAGAATTCTATCAAGAGTATACAAGTTTCAGATAACTCATCGCAAAATACATTTTGTATACAGATATAGAATCCCTTAATACTAGCATTCCTAAAAATAACGACAATCGTGCATTACTCAGCTACCCTCACAAGAACAACTGTGTATACGACGCCACACCCCCGCCCGTATAACTACAGGGCGGCACTCCCACATACACAGAAGGAAACGTGCGTGTGTGCGTGATAGCTGCGCGGGAAAATCCCAGCTGTGTGCAGTGGCAACCCTGGACGTTTGTCAGTGTGCGTGAAAAATGTATGTTAATGTCTTACTTCCGCGTTTCGTGTATTTGTGTCACGCACACAGAGAGCGCTAGGGGTGTGTTGTGTGCGCGGGGTGCATCGACTTCTCTTCCGGTTCCGCAAGGTAAACGGCCTCTGCTGAACGCCGTGATTTATAAGTTCGCGTGGCGCGGCCCGTTACCGCACTACTTTTATGATGATGATTGATCAATACGTTTGTTAGTATGCAAATTGGGGTGTTTTGGGGTTTGTCACGCAATTGGTATTGGCGGTATCATGCTACGTTTTAAATTAAATCAAAAGAAGCTTTGCGCAGCCCCTTGCTTGAATTAGTCTTTGTAAAATTAGTCTCTTTCAATAGTCTAACTAATTGATAAATTGACACAGTTATTTGATGCAACAAAAAAATTAAATGAATTAATTCGCGTTTGATAAGTGAATTTTTAAAACATTTAATTCGGTTTAATATAAATTCACAAACACTGCTTAGAACCTAAGTATTCTTTGTATGTAGATTTTAGTCTATATAGCCTTTAGACTAGCTCTACTCTACTGCAACCCTGGTACTATAGGGCTGAACCAAGCCACGTGTAGAGTGCGAGTGAGAAAGAGCGAGTTGATTCTTTCTCTTTCAAGTGCGCCTGGTTAGCGTAAACCTTAGCGTAAGTCTGGCTTTATGATATCACATACAACATATAATTTCCCGGCTTCGGTTGGAATATACGATACGTTCCTAAGCTCCCCTAGAGACCAATGAACACGAGTGTGGACGCGTGTCGTTACAATCTGTGAGATTGGTAACGAGAATACGCTATTAGCTTTGATGTAAGAATGTCCTGACTATCCTTCTCACGAATGGAACGATTGGAGGATTGGAAATAAAATAAAATACTGAAATAAATAATTCGGGACGATCCACACCGCAGAAAATTATTATTGCTCATTGCTCATATGCTTTTTCCTGTCTCTTAATCGAATATCTCAGAAACCTAACGCTTGAAAAAATTAAGTTATAGATAGAAAACACTTTGTTATACCAAATAAAATAGGAAACAATACATAAATAAATACTATATAGAATTTATTTGTGTCAGTGTCCCTACCAAAATTTGTTGTTTACCGTGGATTTAGAAAAAAACACTGTGGTTAACTGATGTCGAAATCTCCAAACCCCCTTAACCTTGGTTGGTAAACTCGGGTTTTAGTAATTCTGGTGCAGGCTCAGAGTAAAAAGCTTTGTAACGGAACTTGTCTATAATTACACTAACCAACAGTTTTAGCAAGGCTACCAACAACGCTATTTAGCACATAACGCAACGCACGTTATTACGCTAATTGTAGCGTGAATAACGCGTGAAGAGGCGGTATTTTCGGTGAGCGAAGCAAAATAACGCCTTTAACGCTTTATTCACGCTTAATTGAGCATAATAACGCTGATAACGTGCGTTACGGTAAGTGCTAAATAGCGTGGTGCAGGACTGATTTCCCTACAATATATCTGTCTCTTCATAATATCTGCCACATATAATTCAAAACAAATCCACCGTTGACATTGACGCACCCCCACGGCATCAATAGTCTGCAAATAGGAACTAGGTAGCTATAGACAACAGTCTGTCTGAGTACAAAGTGACAGTCAGACAGCCTGATCAATTTAGTCTATATCGCAGTTCACTCACATGCTGGTAAAGAGATGCTACTTTCATAACATAAGAAAAAAAAAGAAATATAGTCGAAAAAGGTTGCAAAAGGCTGCAATCATTAATGTAGGTTGGTTATTTGGGGAGAGTATTATCACAACAGTATTCGGTTAAAATGGGCTGTATAAATCAAATATGATTGTAAAATACCATGTGTTATCCAAAATGCTCTTCGCCGCGTTTAGCTCCCGCAATTTAAGCTGGTTTTATAGTCACGCCGCCGCCACTGGACGCGCCGCTGGGCACCGCGCTGTTAACGTTTACTGTTAAGTGTTTACTGAACGGCGCTGCACAAGCGCGCGACTCTGAATCGCAACGACTACCCCCATACATCTCCGAACGCGCGCACTCCAACGGCGGCGCTGCCGAAACGCGTAACAATAAAACCAGCCTTAATCCAACGCCGCTACCACGCAGCAAAAAAATATGCATTCAAATATGTGCTACTCGTTAGCTCACAGATAGCTTTAAATACATTTAAAAGGTAAAATGGCTTCCCAGAAGCTTCAAACGAGTGGCCTGCGAGCCGTTTGTCATCTGATGACGTCAATATATGAAATGTATCTAAATTTTACGAGGTAAATATATTCGAATGTACATATTTTTACTGCGTGGTAGAAGTGCGCCTCTGATCTGCAAAAACTTCGAACAGTTGGAAATCAGTTTTTTAATGTAGGTTCATGAAACCGGCCTGTATATTTTACGAAAATATTGTATGATTAATGTAATACAGATAACAAAATAAAATTATTCTTGTCGTACACTATGGAAAAGTAACTATATGCTAGTCCGTAGTCCTGTTTCATTTGCATCTCAACACAGTATGTAGAGCGTACGTGATAGTACTCAGTACTTAATTATATAGGTACATATCTTACCAGCAAGAGCTTCAGCAAATTCCTAAAGAGATTTACCTTTTAAGATAGCTCTTGATTACAAAATCCTCGTTAATCTCGGAGGAGGGCGTTGTCATATGCGACACATTTTCTAAACTTTCACAGATGACATCGTTTTTAAATAAACAATTTTTTTTTTAAATTATATGTAAGCATTTTTTGTTCGTAGAAAAACGATTCGTAAACGATTTTTTTCATTTATTTATTAATAATTCTCTCCACTAAGTAACAACATAAATTTATGCAAGTAGCGTCACCTTTTCGCCTAGCACCACCTTACAAAGGGGTGGCCAGACGAGTACTTTTTACCCTCCGTTTGTTTTACCGGACCTACTCTCCCCAAGTATTTGTTTCACTGGACTTTTTGATAAAAGTATCGAGATGAGGAGATGAATTATTAATCAATCACGAGTGATCTAACTTAACTTCGAACTGGGGAGTGTATATTTTAGTAGTTTGCGATTGTTTGGAATGTATTGCTCTACATTTTTAGCTGTACCAGCTATCAACAGACAGTACAAAGGCACACAAGGGTATTCAGTATCTCGTTTTGACGTGGGAGTAGTGTTTAGCCAAATCCTGTAAGAGGAATTGAAACAGGTCGTGAAAGTAGTGGAAGTCATGAGCTCACGGAGTAGACATTAAAATAATAAATAATACTGTACCACTATGTTAAATATATTTTCATTTCATTTATTATCCACACAGCATCATCTAGCCCCAAGCTAAGCAGAACTTTTGTTATGGTATGGTGTACTAAATGACCGATGTACATAATACAGAACATTACTTAGAAATATATTTTTTATGATACAAATCACCCGGAATAAATATTTGTAGATCGTACAAACATTTGTCCCAAAGCGGGAATCGAACCCGCAACCTCCTCCGTCGCAGGCGGACCTTCGCCTGCCGCGCCACAGTGGTCGTCGCTATGATAACTTATAAAAAACTAAATAAAAGAAACACCAAGAAGGTCCCTCTCAAAACAATACATACAAATAAAACATCAACCAAACTGCGGCTGTTGACCTTAATCGATTTACAATCTACCTGGGGCTTTCCAATTAGAATCGCATTCATTATAGGGTCGTGTTACCTTTATTTACACTATTACTTAAGGCGGTACCACGAGGCACACTAGCGCCGCCACCTATTTTATCTTATTACTAGCTGCGCCCCGCGGCTTCGCCCCCGTGGAAATCTATGTGTCAAATAGTTTAAATGATAAAAAGTATCCTATGTTAGACTCCTGGTTCTAAGCTACCTCTCCACCAATTTTCAGCTAAATCTGTTCAGCCGTTCTCGAGTTATAAGTGTTGTAACAAACACGACTTTCTTTTATATATATATAGATTAGGTAGAACGAAGAAAGTTTATAAAATTTCATTGAGCAGTTTTTGGTACTTATTATAAGTTTTACTGTGTCTGTAAGTAGTTTTATTTTGTAAAGTTTAGGCAGAGATGTGAAAATAGGGTTTAGTGTCCACCAAGGCAACTTCGTATCTCTTCCTATCTCTGCCTAAACTTTAAAAAATACAATAAAAAAACACACCAGCGCAAATCCTATACAAAAATGAGACGTCACGCACGATCGATCACGTCTCGATACTATCCTCAACCAAACTCAAGGCTCTGAACAAGAATTTTTTAACTAATCACCATTTCTCGCGAATTAGTTAGCAATATTTTTCCCGACGTTTCAGCAGGCTTCCATGAATATGGATATCATAAATAGATATCATCAGGAAAATCAAAATCAAATAATCGCAAAAAAACACCAGTGAATAGTAAAATTATAATAGTTAGTCCTATGATCATCCATGGTAAAATATAACCGTTACTCACCCCGGCTCAGCCGACCATGAGACCAGAGCTAATAGACCATGGCGCTGACTGCAGGACCCTCGACCTGAATATACAGTGCCCCCGTGACCCCAGCCAGGGTACCATGAATTGTGGCTAATGCAATTACACAGCACGGAACCTAGGGCGCTAGCGGAAACAACTATGCTGTCCTTAGAACCTATTGACACAATTAAATATAGGGAGCTACCGTATTTTTTAACCGACTTCAAAAAAGGAGGAGGTTCTCAGGTCGACAGTATTTTTTTTCATGTGCGTTACCTTAGAACTTTCCACTTGGTGGCTTTTGATGATTCCTTTTTTTATTTGAAAGCTGGTGTTCTCCGTGTGGTCCCGTTTTGTGCAGTTTTGACAATGGCATGAAAGCCTTAAATTTGCATTAATTTTTCGTTTCTTTTTTGCCCCGTTTTTCGTTTACTGGAGGCCTGGAGATTTTTGACGCGTGAATTGACAGAACTTTTAAATTTTTTCCATTTTCCATATATTTGAACATGTTCGATGCTCTCTTGTTTGTCAACGCTTCTCCGTTTGTTTGGCGCTATCTACCATTTTCTCCCTCCGAGTTATCAACCTTTGGCCAAGTTTAGTAACCTATTATTGTTGACCAGTGTTCATATTAATGGTCAAAGATGTTGTCTGCCCGCGGGCAGGTGGACATACCGAGTTCGACGTCCATTCGCCATCTGCCACCGGAGCGGCGTTAACCTGCCACGAATCATCTGTTATTGTGCATCATCTTAACATGCGTTATCATAAGTTCATCAGGCAAGGGATTTTTAAGTTGGTGTGACGTCAAAAATTGAGGTACAACGATTGAATTGAACGTTCTGTCTAATTTGATTTAACTTTACATATCAATTAATTTTTCATTGTATTTTATTATTATTATGTATGTACTAGCTGCGCACCGCGGTCCGCGTGGAAATCTATGTTTCCAATGGTTTATAAACCTTCCTCTTGAATCACTCTATCAATCTATTAAAAAAACTCCCATTCCCATCAATTAAATACCTCATCAAAATCCGTTGCATAGTTTTAAAGATCTAAGCATACATAAGAACAGACAGACAGCGGGAAGCGACTTTGTTTTATACTATGTAGTGATTTTAAATGTTATTTTTATGAGTCATGTACTTGAAATAAACAATTTGTTTTTTTATTTATTTATACTTCCTTTTCTAAATATTTATTTATGTATTATTTCCTGTTTTGTGTGGTATATAGTATTTTCTATCTGAATCCGGAAATGACTGGTTTCGCAGCTTCAATTAAAGAAAATTAGGCATTATTGATTCAATCCGACGTATATATGCACTAAAGCCGGATACAGACAGCCCTTCCAAGGGTGCGGACACAGACTCCCAACATTACCCATGAGTACAGCTTCACGACTATGGTGTAATCTACGACATACTGCCGCGTGACCCAGTTACCAGCGAGGGTGATGGTCTAGCATCGATCCCTGGGCTAGAGGCAATCTTCGTCGTTCTGGTTGGATCTGTCCTGTACTTGAAATACAAATTTATTATTTTTATTTATTTATATTCTTAATATTTATTTCTGTATTATATCCTGTTTTGTATGGTATAATAAAGTGTTTTCTATCTATCTATCTAAACCAGTACATGACAGGATTCGCAGCTTTTTATTAAATATACATAATATTTTCACTTCTTTGACAAATAATTGAAGTGAACAGAAAACCAAAAACACTATATTATTTCTTATTTGATAATAATTTATAGTATAAGACCTACGTGCTCATTTTGCCTATGGAAATGAAGTAGGTATTTTGTTTTTTTTTTTTTAATTTTGTTTTCGTTCTGGTTGGATTTGTTTATCAATAAATCTAATGGGGCATAAGTGTATAGTAGAGAAGGGACGAGAAAATTATAATTCATGTTTGTGTTTATGTGAAAGGGAAAACCTGAGAAAGGACTGGGTCAGAATTCCATTGAATTAATCGCCCTAACAATTGTATCGTCTCAGAATGAAACATTTTGGCATTTTATCTTTGACCATAATCATAATCTTTATTTGCATGAATGTATGTAACCGTTCGTAATCGTAGTTTGTATCTACAAACTACCAGATAAGATGTGTAAAATCTTAATTACTACTATTATAACCGTTAATGTCTCTAATATCAATAAAATACTTAAACAATATTAAATAAATTCTAATTAAATTAATTATTATTGATGAAAGAATGAAGAATGTGCAAATAATACCGCACGCACTATCTAGCTAGAGTTTATTTCAGCTATGGACTATTCTGCGACGTCATAGTCATAGTAAAGCCATTGGTTAGCAGAATTCGGCCCCTGTGGTGTAGATCTTGTCTTTTCTCCGCCAGAGATAGGTTTAGTTTCACAATTTTGAATACCTATTCGTACCGCAGCATATCGCTCTAAAAGTACTTGCTTACTAAATACCTACTTAAACAAAGCCAATTTTGCCATTTTACGGTAAATAAAAGGCGCTTATACGAAGATACAAAATAGCAGCAGTGAAAATAACAGATATTCACATAAGTACTTACTAATAATAGCAAGTCGATAATAACACGAGCTTTGTTCAACCATTGCCAACATGTTACCAGTTTTAATAAATTTAATTACTATACACAGGGTCGGGATAAGGCACGGTTGATTCAAAAGGGCCAGGCTTATTTAGCCCCAGGATTTCACGCTTCATCTAATCTAGAGCATGTGGTACGGAAGACCAGCGCTACGGTATGATCTGCTCTACCATAGCACATGCTGATTGGAGACCGATTTTGTCAGTTTCTCTGTAAATTTATACGAGTTCCCATGTATAGGTACTATTCGTCTCTGTTCTGGCAAAATAAACATCTTTTAACTTTTACTTTTACTCTACAGCTTGTCATATACTCGTAGGTACCTGGAAAGCAATGCTGCAGCATAGCACATAATGTGCATTCAAATATAGGCTTTAACACGCAACTTTTAGATGATTTTTATAATGATTACAACAAGCTCGCGGATAAGGCTCTATTATAAGGGTAGGTACTTAAATTTTTAACTATGGAAAAAAAATCTTGACTTTACCAAGATACATAATTGCAAAATATTATGATAATGTGTGTTGATTTGACCTTTCGTATATTAATTTAGAAAACTCAAAACATTAGGTACTCTTACTATTTCTTTTATTTTGTTTACATGGTAATATGCATGTTATGCAAGATGTTTTAAGGAATAGCACGGTTGCTGGAGCACGGCTGGAGCATCAACCAAAGACTAATAATCTGTGACCCAGCGCTCCCCTGGCTACAGCCCTGTAGTCCTTCAATACCTATACAGGTTAAGATGGCAGGTGGTCACAAAGCCACTAGGGTCCAATAACACCAAGGACCTATTCCTGGCGGTTCGAAGAACTGGTGAGGTCATGGCAACCTTTCACTTTTCATTGGCAATGGCAACATCTGGAGTCAATATTTTGTTGGGAATCTACTTGAGCTGGATCAATGGAATACATATATTATTTTAAAATACCTATTTTATTTTAAGGTGTGTTTTCTATCTATATCTATCTATCTAACTCTTGGCGTGAGTGTTTTAACATTATTATTTATTTTAAATAGAGCCTCTTCTGAGTAATTTTGAAGAACCTAACCCATGTAACGATATGTAGACGTAGATAGCACACTAGACAAACTTGATGTACAATGCCTGTAAACAAACCACGACACAAATAACTAAAACTCACTTGGCGTCGAGTTTCAGATATAATTGCAGGATTTATTGAGAAGCAAGTATCTCAAATCGTACCTAATGTAAATAATTACGGATAAAATGACGTGGCATTATAAATAAATAAATATATAATAAATAATGCTGGACACAATTCACACAGCATTATCTAGCCCCATGGTAAGCAGAGCTTGTGTTATGGGTATTAGATAACTGATATACATAATACATTAGATTACATAGATAGATATTTTTTATTATACATAGATAAAGCCCAGAACACCCGGAACAAATATCTGCAGATCGTACACACAATTGTTCCGAGGCGGGAATCGAACCCGCAACCTCCTGCGTCGCAAGCGGACCTTCGCCCACCGCGCCACATCGGTCGTCAAACACATTATGGGCGATTTGTTCACAGACATTCTACATAGATTTTGGCCCATGGTTTATTGTAAGAAAAATCTAATAACAATCGTGCCTTTAAAAAAATTACTACTCAACAAAACATAAATAACGTTATTGATATTTCTTTTTTATTGAGTTTGTGTATTTTGCCATGTTCTATAAAGAACTAGTTTCTGCCCGCGGCTTCGCACGCGTTGTTTCTATGGAAACGTTTAAGATTATTACTATCCTATGGGAACTGATTTATGGGATAATAAAGAGCCTATGTTTTATTCTGGGCTCAGAACTACCCGTATGCAAAACTTCAGCCCGATCCGTTCAGTAGTTTTTGCGTGAAAGAGTAACAAACATCCATCCATACATACAAACTTTCACGTTTATAATATTAGTAGGATTGATCTCTTACGGGAGTGACATAGTCTGTTTATGACAAAACTCCATTAAAATAAATAAAGATATTTAAAAAAAAAACCTCTGTTCAAAGTTATTAGAATCAGACAAATGTTTTACACGGCAACTCATCGAAGAATTTATCGAGTGAATGAATCAGGCTCTAACAAGCCACGTGTTCTACCTTTTTGTGACACGTCTACCTTACCTTCAGTTCTCAGCGCTCTATATTCGCACAATACGGAGACAAACTTCACACAAAGGGACCCATCTCCCGTGAGAACGAACATACAATACGTGTCCGCCGCCGAAAGGACACAAAAACTTTATAGACATAAAAATATATTAAAATATACACGTGGAAGCACCCACACCTGGCTTTTGATGCTTTCAATCAGAGCAGCTGCTTTATTAGAGTTCCTTGTGGAGGCGGCGAAGGAACTTAACTTTTACCAAACAGATTAAAATAAGATCATCAAGAAGTCGCAGGTTCGACTCTATGCGTGCACGTTAACATGACTTAGTATGCTGTGTTTAAACTATGGTCATTTCTTCATTGGCTGACATGACCCGACACCAGTACAGATCATTCAGATAACTAATCCGGATTAGTGGAAGCATCAATAATACAATGCTACGATTTTGTAAGCCGGCAGGCTGGAAACTAAGCACTAACTTTGTCAGCTCCCGACTCTTCGTGATGAGACCTTTTCGAAATCTACCTAAGCAACCAACTAATGATAGAGACCTACCTTCGCCAGCCGGGGCCTCCCTGGCTATGCAGCGGGAGTTCAGCGGTAATTTAGGCACAAAACGTCAAATTTTTCATCAGAGTTGAGGCTTTCAAATCTGAATCCTACTCGCACTTGGCCTCTTCGTTATCCTAGAGACAGCCGACTTAAGAAATCCGTACAACAAAGACAGAGCACCAGCTGTCAGGGCCAGCTTGCGCCATAAAAAATAGGCCAATAACTCCTTAGCGGCGAAAAAAAACGTAAAGAAATGCTAAAGACGGCAGGTGGGTGTCAGCTGCGCGCACGCACCTTTTGTAATAATTGCACCGTTCTGTTTACCTCGACCGGTCCGACATTTTTATCGTTTTGTGGCGGCTATCAAGTTATATCTATCAATAACTCTAATTGATTTGCACGCAACAAAGATGGTAGGAATGTGTTGATTTGATAGGCTACCAGATGATACGTCGTCGGTATGCTCTGCAAATCGTTGATACCAGATAGAGACATTAAATTATCTTTCACAAATAATCACTAGCCTTTTGCTGACTAGGATGAAGAACTTTCAAATTTCATATATTCATTTACTGCCTTGGAAGCTTTTGATAAACTTATTAACTATACATTAATTAAGCCAAGCAACAATCGATCTTAACACACTTTAGCGACCGTGTTGTTTAGCTTAGCATTATATCTGTATTTTCAAGGACACGCTGCCACCAAAGCTTATTCGTTCCAGTTCCATGAAAGAGGATAAATAAAAGAAAGCTGACCGAAACACCTCGGTGCAATCACGCGAGCACGTGTCCGCGCATCTGCCGCTAATTAACTACCTGCGCCCGCGCAGCCACCTCCGCCCCGACGCGCCGCGGTAAGGACTTGGCGCCCCGGATATTAGGGTTCTTTATAGGAGAATTACGGCCAATATTAACAATAAAACTAAAAAGTCGTTATAGTCAAGCACTATTTCTTCAATAATGTTGATTGCAAGTTGTTCGTTTCAAAACATATTTACGTCTTTTATAATCAGAAATATTAGGTAGGTACCTACCTAGGTATTCGTTTTCTGTCAAGATTCAGCACTGCAGCACACGCTCTTAAAATGTTAAACAATGTCGTAGGTTGAGAGGTAAAGCTACTTTGGTCCTCATTTACATTTTCCAACTAAGAAACCGAGTTATACTAAAAAACAGCACAATGTTAAATAGTGATGAACTCTCGGTGTATTTTTTCGATTGCAAGAATTGAAACCTTTTTTTTTAAGTCGAATGTTGGTTTAGTTCTTGTTTTCAATGATTTGTAAGATTTGTAAATACCTACTGACTTTGACATTGATGACAAAAACCCTTTGTAGGCTTAACGTTTAACGCTAGTAATTAACGTTAAAAATAGCTTTACACAGTATAATACATATATTTAAAATGCGTCCTTTAAAATACTATGACTGAATTGCCCTGCGTAATTCGTTCCTATTTATACCAACATACTGTGCTAATGGGTAACCATTAGAAAACACCACTATGTTGTAAATGTCTCCCTCAAAAATGGCTTTATAGGAAAACCGGAAATGATCGCAGTGGAAGAACCTTCCTACCAATCTATGCTATATAAGTACATTATATTGGTTTTAAAAGACTGCATATGTGACGTAAATAATAGGGATGATGACAGTGTCTCAGTGTTACATAACTAAAAACGTGTAAATTACTGAGACGTGACGTTAAGCTGTCACAATACGTAAACAAGATCTATTCAGTAGATGTCTAGAGAAACTATCTACAAAATCAGTCATCATGCCTATTGTATGAAAAAAAAGTCAGCTTTCAAAATTTATCTTTACATTACGTTTTACAAAAAGGGATCTAAATAATATAATACCTAAATTCAATATAAATAAAAGAAAATGCTCTATAATTCAATATTTTTTATTTTCTTCGTTTGAACATTGCATTTCACATTGTCAGGTACGTTCGACAACAGGATTTGGTACGTACAAACAAGACGCTTGACTGGAAGTACAAAGTGGACAACATTTTCTTAAGACCGAGTCATTATTTTCACACACAAATACTTATGTATTTTGGCCATTATGAAATCATCCACTAAAACGGGGCAGTACGCATGTTAATTTAATTAGACTTATAGACCTCATCCAAGTTAATAAAACAAATACAAAAGTACGCGCCGCTCTGGTAGATATTGGCCTTATTTTTATCAGTCTCTAGTTCCGTCCCGTGCGGTCTATCGCGAATCAGCCTTAATGTGGAAGAATGCACTTGTATGTCAACAGCACTACAATTTAAGATGGCTGGAAAAAATCTTGCGGATTTACTGCCTCTTTATACACGTACTGTGTGATCGCTTTAATGTAAATAGCGCCCCAGTACCGCTACATTTTTTTTGCACAACATATAAAAGTTTCTGTAGTAAAGCTTCTTTACGGAATCTAGCTAAGCTAAATGATAACAGTTGATAGAATAGTTAATTACACAGCAATACACCTAAAGCTAACTTAGTTAATGTTACAAACTATACAGACTGGTTTGAACAAGTCAAAAATATTAAATATGTATACCAATTTTGCCGGGACGAATTAAGACCTCTGCATTCGTAACAAACGTGATTTTTCTCGTCCCGGACGAATCGAGACAATTTTTGCATACTAAAGAATTAAGCCCCCGTATCGTCCACGTCCCCCCATCTTTACTAATATTATAAAGAGGCAAAGTTTGATTTTTTGTTTTTTTGTATTGAATATGCTCCGAAACTACTGGACCGATTTGAAAAATTATTTCACCGTTGATGGGAAGCTACACTATCCGGGTGACATAGGCTATATTATATTTTAGAAATGTGTAATTCGAATTTAACGCGGGTGAAACCGCGGGCAACAGCTAGTCGCGTATAAATTACTACTGTACTTTTGCATGTTTCAAAACTGTCCGCTCTGTCGCGTCGCCATTCCGTCCGGGACGGGACAATCACGTTACTTATACAGAGATCTTCGGTAGATATACCATTAGACGATCACACTGATCCACTATTGCCCAAGACCGCAATATAATCAGTCCCCCCACCCCCCTGCTGGATCCCACAACTGGACGTAGCCCAGTAGTGGGATCCAGCAGGCTCATTGGATTAGGGCCAATTTCGAGAGTCGTTGTTATTATTCTGAACAACAATTTTTGATATAAAATTATGTACCTATGTTAGAACATTACCTAAAGTTTGACAAAAGATTATTGATACTAGTTTCTGCCCATGGCTTCGCGTTGTTTCTATGGAATTTTTTTAAGGTTATTTCTTTCCCACGGGAACTGATTTATAGGATAAAAAGCCATTGTAAACAGCCATTGTAGCCTTTTATTCCGGGCTTATAACTACCTGTATGCAAAATTCCAGCCCGATCCGTTCAGTAGTTTTTGCGTGAAAGTGTAACAAACATCCATACATAAAAACTTTCGCGTTTATAATATTAGTAGGATTTAACGTATGGGAATGCTGATGTCCTGTGATCATGCACAAGTTGTAAAACCATCACTTTTAGTTAAGGCAGCCATATCATATGTAAATAAATTAATTAAAATTGTAAGGAACCAAACTAGGCATGACCCTTCATGTTAAGTTAAGTTTATGCCATTACAAAATATTATTGAATCATAAATAGCAATTAATCAATTAAATAACAACAAATAATGAAAACGGTATAGCTGCCATAATAATATACAATCATAAGTTATTTTCATAAAACCTATATTTTCTAGTTATTTGGTAACAAACATTAAGTTACTTTTGTATATTTTTACCAATTTTGATGCTGATACAGATATATTATTTCACGAGGAAGGTTTGATCTTGGTTGTGTTAGCCGTGCACATGCACATTGAGTTAGTCTGCTTAACCTTAGGAGCACTCTCGGTCACTCAGTCTCGATCGCGACGCGGTCCGAGTCACTAGTGTTTTTGGGTCCACGCAAAATGTCAGCACAAGGCAACTAAACGCAGAAAAGTCGTAAACCTTCTTCGTTAAATAGAATATCTGTACAAATATTATTACACGTTCGGAAAAAATAGAAATGACAAAAATAAGTAGATATAACTGATATAATCAGTGCATAATGACGCGAAATTTGGATAGTATCTAAAAATAATTTGACGACTCCTTAAATAAAAACCATTGGAGACAAAGACATATTTCTAGCTTTGTTAAAACGTCTCAAATCTCAAACAGGCTTCCATATCGCTTTTAACGAAGCGCACATCTAAACACTATACGAAAATACTTAAAACTACATACAGATTTTATAAAATCAATTCCTTCCAACACGCATCATTATTTACATTAGCGTCAATTTTTAAAACGTAACACAATATATTAAATCTTCGTATTTCAATACTTTAAACATAATGGCTTTATTAATACACAGTACTTGTTCGTTTAAACGTTGATCTTAATTTCTTAGACAGTTTTAATTGGACATCTTTCCGAAAGCAAACCGTAATTATTCCGGTAGATTTATTATTATTACCGATATCTACTCTATCACCCAAGTTCGTGAAGTGTACAACGGCTTTCATTTATTGTTTGACATTTGAAGCTTACACGAAATTTTATTTTGCACTTTATGAACTTGAAGTTAAAGTAAATTCTTCAGTGGATATCTTAAGACTAGCTTGCGGGCTTGTCGGTCTATCTTCATCGTCAAAGCGAGCCACACTGTTCAATCAGGGCGATATACAATGATTTTGAGGAGACCTTAAAGGCACAGAGAAAGCGATAAAAAGCTAATTTTAAAAATTTTCATAGTATATCGATGGATTAAGCGCGCCTTTAGTAATAGGTGCCTTGCAATTTGCAAATAGATGTCAATATGCTATCAATCTCTTCAAAAGATAGCTTCGAGTCGCTTTCTGTGTGCCTTGATTCTAAGGATGCATTTCCACCAGAGATGTGCTATGTAGCTATGTCACAGAAATGTGCCCAACATATTAACTATAAAAATCAAGTGATCCTTATCGATCGATATATCATCTATCTATAGGTTCGCTAAGTTCGTAAGGTTATGAGTAGGTATATGAGTTATCTAGTACCCATAACATAAGCTCTGCTTACCTTGGGGCTAGATAATGCTGTCTGAATTGTCCAGCATTATTTATTTATTATTTATATCATTATAACTATCTATGTAATGTATAAAGTATATCTGTTATCTAGAACCCACCCATAACATAAGCTGTGCTTAGCTTGGGGCTAGATAATGCGTTGTGGATTGTCCAACATTTGTATTTATTGATGAGTTTGACACATTCTGTTGCTTAGCCACATATCAAAACTCTGGTCGAAATGCAGACCAACAGAAGCCCGAGTTCGGTTACTCGATGGTATCGTCTCGTCGACGAGACCTCACATTATTGTATGGGACTTGATACAGCCTCTACTGTGCGGACATTGAACTAGTCCCATACAAAAATTGAATATCTCCTTATTACAATAAACTAGTATTTTGACCAATTAATTATGAATATAAGCGGATTAACTTCTTCAGATATGAAACCGGAGGTTTGAAGTTAACCCGCTTAAAGCCATAATGAACAGAATATCTCGTCGTCGAGACGACAACGACTCCCGAACGTATTTCCCAGCTGTACCATTAATCCGGCGCGTTCAACAACGACTGCGAGTCCAACAGCTGCGTGGCATCAATAAGGCTGACGTGCATGGTGTCTAGCGCGGGCGGTGGGTGCGCGCCCTTAAGGGAGAACGGGTGGAAGCGGGACACGGCGGCGCGGGGAGGGTCGGCGTCGGCCGCGCCGTTGGACTGCCGGCTGAGGATCGACAGGGCGGAGAGTTTCTCTTGGCAGCGACGGATCTGGGAAAAATAATATTTACATGTTTTTACTCAAATACTATTGCTTATACTATTCATCATCAACCTATGATGGTCCACAGCTGGACATAGGCCTCCCCTAACGAGCGCCATAGCGCCCCGTCTTCAGCTTGCCGAATCCATCATGTGCCTCCAGTCTTTCGCAAGTCGTCATCCCACCTGGCCAGCTTATACTATTGTTACATCGATATTTCGTCTGTTTGCCCTCTTTTGGCTAAGACAGGAAGTGGAAGGGTTTAGTTAGAGGATCTAATCCCTTCCACTTTACCTCTATCTCTCGCCAGCCTTATCCACGTTTTAACAGTTTTGTATTTGCTAGACTATATGGGAATTTTCTATATCATAAATAATAAATAATGCTGGTAATCCATACAGTATCATCTAGACCCAAGCTAAGCAGAGCTTGTGTTATGGGTACTAGATGGCTGATATACATAATGAAATGAAATGAAATGAAAGTTTATTTCTTTAGGCTTACAAATAAGCACTTAGACAAGTCATATTTTATACTATTCATTATTATATTGATGTGCATTTCAATTTTTTGTCCACCAGTGGAAGAAATGAGAAGAAACCACTAGTATATTCATAACTTATACAATACATACATCTGTGTGTATTGTATGTGCACACACTGCGTAACATACACCGCATCATCGTTGTATCATACGCAACTGAAAGAGTGTATATGTGAATAGCTTTAAGAACCATTGTCATAACATATACGTGTGCTTGTGGGTAATAAACCAGCTACGGAGTTAAACGGTCGTTTAACTAACACCCGACATACCAAAGAGTCTTAAGAGTCAATGCGACAGGTGCTATAACATGAAACTCACCGCATCAGTGACCTGCAAGTGGAAAAGCTGGTACTGCGCGGGGCCGGCTTGCGGCGCGTCCAGCGGTAACAACCAGCGCTCGTAGCACTGCGACCACACCTCGACGCCAGCCACGCTGGTGCAAGGAGTCAGCCGGTCTAGTGCTGGGACGCTCTTGGTTACTTGTGCTGGGAACAAAGACAACATTTATAAGTCAAAATGATTTGTAAATATAGCGTTTCTTTGAAGTTAGTTTGCAAATAAATCGTGCACTTCATTTTAATTTATTTATTGCATCATTATTAAGGTACATAAACATTCAGAACGTCAGTGCGTACCCATTTAGGGTGCCACCAGCACTGATGGGGTGTGGGACCACACTGAAAAAACGGCGCTGTAACGCTGTAGCGAGTCTCTCTATTACAAGGCCTATATATGCCATTTACATTTCTAAACCGTGCATATACGATAAGTCGATAACAAATTATCATGGGTCCGGATATCTACTGATAGGTTCCTTGTTCCATTACTTCCCAACTAGAACATATTCAAGCCAAGGCTAAATGTGTGGATTGTCTCGCTTTATTATTATATAATACTGACATAGCTTCTGATGAAGCGTGTGCGGCGAGCTGTGAGCTGGACTGCTCGTGGTCACGCCGTACAGAGGATTGTAGAACAACGCCTTGTCTTCTTCAGAAAACTGCTCGCCCCAGTCCCATACCGGTCGAGGGACAAAATTCTGGAATGGGAAAAATCATTCAGAGTTATTTTTGTTTGCAAAACGAGATAACAATGACCCTGCTACCTATTATGTTATGTGTCGTGTAATGTAAGGTATCAAATAAATAGATTTTCTTTCTTTCTTTCCTACTACATGCAGGAGGTTGAGGGTTTGATTCCCGCCTTGGGGGACAAATATGGACAAGTCATCTAGTAACCCTAAACCAAGCTCTGCTTAGCTTGGGGCTAGATGATGCTGTGTGGATTGTCCAGCATTATTTATTATCCTCCTACCCACGTTACTTATCCCTACTACGAGCTAAATACTTCTGTGTCAAACGTCCCGCATCATTATTACCTTCTCCCTCTGGTGCGCGAGATCCCTATCCCGCTGACAGTTGAAGAGGAAGGTGTCGAACAGATGGTTGTGCGCCGCGTCCCACAACGACGTGAGATACGTCTCGCTGAACTGGAAGTGTGCCGGGAACTGCTGCGTCAGTTGCCACACACAGTCCAAGTATAGGAGGAACACGGGGGCCGTTTGTGCGGCGGTGGTTTCCTTCGCGGCTGGTTCTTTTGGGTTGCCCGGTCGCGGAAGACCGAATCTGGGGATAATATGCAGGTTTATAGAACACTAGTTTCTGTCCGCGGCGTCGCACGCGTTGTTTAAATAAATAAATTCTGTATTTCAGACTTCATACGAGTAGTTCCATATCCATATCAAAAAGTACATAATATTAATAACTAAAAAGCCATATAAACCTACAAAAAAATATTACAACAACATAACATTGAAAATTACAATAATTATACACCAATAATTATATGAAAAAATATATGTGTCAAATGGTTTATAAACAGTCCTCTTGAATCTCTCTATCCGTTACAAAAAAAAACATCAAAATCCGTTACCTAGTTTTATAGATCTAAGCATAGTACAGACAGACAGCGAGAAGCGACTTTGTTTTATACTATGTAGATATCAGCAAGTCCAGTAAGTTACCTATCGCAGAAGGGATGTCCGAGCGCCACCCATTCCTTCTGCACGAGCGACTGGAAGCCCGATATCGTCCGGAAGTACGGATCTACCAGCAGCTGAGTCAGCGACGATACCACAGCTGAGTAGTCAACTCCATCGCCTGGAAAGACAAACAATAAATAAATTATATTATACACTGAGGGGACCGATTACATTTGAGGCCCGAGGCACAACCAAGGGCATTAAAAAACCCATGGGTTAAGAATAGCATAGTTTCCTTGTGAGTGATACATTTTGTTGTGTTCACACATTTAGGGGACTAAAGAGCGCTCTGTATTCAGCTTGACTCATCCCAGCATTTGGCAGCAGTCTTTTGCAGATCTTATATCGTATGGCCTCGATCCAGCAGTCACTACAAATACAAAAAAAAAACTACAGTAACAGTATTAACTAACCTTCTTGTAAAACTACAGTAACATTGTCTGATAGCTGCTGCGCCGCCTCGTCGGCGAACGCGATGCAGTTAGCCACGTGCCGCAGCCACCGACTTGACTCAAGGATGGAGTAGTACTGGGAATCTTGGATCTGAAATAAAACAAATTTGAAGGTAAATATATACTTTTTTAGACGAGGAAGCGAAGACTATGAATCCTGCTAATATTATAAACGCGACAGTTTGTATGTATGTATGGATGTTTGTTTCAGGCGGAGACGGATACTAGCCAGGTTTCCGTCTCCGTCTGTAACATACTACATAGACATAGACAGATTATAGTGCGCAAGTGTCTGCGCAAACACAGGTGCACTCTTTATTCCTTCACTCTCATAATTCGATGGGACGGCAGACCAAATTGATAACAGGAACTATCTAGTTCCCGTTATCAATTTGGTAGGTACATTTCAACAAAGAATCAAATAATATAAACAAATTAGAACAATTATTTACAATAAAACAATTGATCTAACTGCAGACTTTTGCAATCAATCTACAGGTCGGTCAACTGAACCATATCAATACCATTCGGAAATGTCCCCAAGAAGTAGGTACATTGAACTTACTTGTACAGTGTTTCATAAGGAAAATGTTGATAGGTATATTTTCAAGTTTTTGTAAACAGACTGGGGGAATAACTCTCAATGAGTTGTTTCCCTTACGTGCAGTTATTATATTAGTCATTCGAATCTATAAATAACCTTTTCTTTAGTCAACAGATGGTTTCCTGAGCGTTATGTCATATACTCGTCTGGTAAAAATAATATAATAGGAAAACCACAATAACAGTGCCTTGGCCTGATAGTCGAAATAGCATCATTAGATGGGGCATAGGACAGCAAAGAGGATCATTAGTAGTGAACATTAATTGTTTAAAAATTTAAATCTTTAACATTGATTTTTTTATTGATTGACTTCAAGAACAATCGCTGCTGCAATATCTTAAGGTTGAACAATACGCTCATCTTTCCATACAAACGTGGCAGGGTACTACATTGATGTTGACCATGCGAAAATAGAGTTTGGTGGCCACTAAGGGCAACTTCGTACATATCTCTGCCTAACTAAACTATTCAAAATAAAAATATTACATATAGGTGGCGTGCCTCGGGGTACCGTCTTATTTTTACGTTGGTCAAAGGGAACTTCAAAATGTTCATTGGGCAGTTTGTGATAAATACTTATATAAGCTTTTTAATGCCAATGTAATATTTTTATTTTGAATAGTTTAGTTAGGCAGAGATATGTACGAAGTTACCCTAACTCCATTATCCCCTCAAAATTGTAAATCCTTATTGTACCTCTTTATACATAGTATATATATTACCTCTATATGATAGTTAGATAGAAAACATTTTATTATACCACACAAAACAATACAGAGATAAAACTTAGATTAAGGTATAAAGGGCGGCCTTATCGTTAAGAGCGATCTCTTCCAGGCAACCTTAGGATGGACTGGACATGAAGGAACAATATAGACGGTGGCACTTTAATATATAATTAATATTTATATATCTATGTACTGTCTGTCTTCCAAATATATATATTAAAAATATTTTGGAGCTCAGTGATTGTTTCAGTAACTCACCCAAAACCCGCCTAACGTCGTAGGCGTACACAATTCGACTAGTTTCTTGTAAGAGGTCTGTAGCGCCGGCAATGGCGGCAGTACATTCACACCGTTGCTGTTCACGAACGTGTTCCCGCAGAGGTAGAGAACGTGGGGCGGAGTCAGCTTGGGATGTGAGCGACGGACCTGGAGAGAAGGCTTTATTATAGGTGGATAAGGTTTACTTTGCTATTTTTATCTGGTTATCAATATGCCTTGACATCAATCAGCTTGTCATATCATCTCAATCCAGGCTCTTTCGCAAATCGTCATAGTTTTCGAACGCGATCCTCTCCGGGTACAGAATTACCCCCTTTCGGCTTCGTACACATGTCACGTGGCACCTTGTATAGTCGATAATATCGACTTGACGACGAGGCGTTATTTTTGTACGGGATACTAAGTAGTCGGCACAGTAGAGACGCTGTACCAAATCCCAAAAAATTACGAAACATCGCACCATCAAGGCGATACTATCGAACTGAAGGGGTCACGAGTCTCAGATTGTGAAGATATTAAATGAACACGATCTTCGGAGCTCCAACTAACACAAGCCAGGGACAAAACCGCCTGTATCGAAGATGACGTTTCAACTCGACCCCGAATATGGTATAGTTTTCACTGAACTTCGGTTACATAATTCTGGTTCCATACCTGCTCTAAGAGAACGCTCTCGGCCGCGGCAGCCTGCTCTGTGTGCAGCAGCTCCCCGCTGCGCAGCAACGCCGCGCCCTCCCGCCGGCCCCACACCCAAAGCGGCACCCGCCCCCCGCGGAACTGACGCGCGGACTCTATCAGCGAGTAGTCTAGCACCGAGCGAGGGACTATTAGCGTCTCGCCTGCGGTCAGCATGAAAGCGTCTGAAACAAACACGCATTTAGCTATATAGACCAGCATACATACATACATCCGCTGCTGCAAATGCAAACGTGAGAAGGTAGGTTCTCTGAGACTCTTACAACATCCACGGGTTGAGTTGGAGGGTCGATCTTTACGCCACAACCGCCACGGCTATTTAGCACAACTACAACAAAGAAATAGACACCAAACTTCGTCTAGGGTGGCCGTTGAAACATATTATTTCAGACCGTGAGTGCATATGGCACTCCTCTCGATACTCGAAGACTATTTTTGTCTATACAAAACTTTCCCTAGGCTATTAATTCATGCTGTAAATGGCAGGGACTCACGGTGTTCGTATACGTAAATAGGAGGGACTCACCAGAAGTTCCGTTGATACAAGTGATCCTCCAATGCGGACACTCGCACCGTTCCAACTCCCTCTTCCAGTCTCCGGGCCGTTGGAACATGTTCATGTCAGGCGGTAGGTGCATATGGTACTCCTCTCGACACTCGAAGGCAAAGAGCAGGTCGTGTCGTTTCGGAAACGCGTGGTGCATGAGCGCCAGGGTTATCTTCCGGCCGTGGTCGATTGGGGAGTTCGCGAAACTGAATGTTAGGACTTTCATGTTCTGGAAGGTAGTGGAATATTCTATAAAATAAATTTTTAATCATATTTATTATTAAGGACTTTTACTTTGCAAAGTATGCCAGTTCTATCATAACCTAAAGTTAGAGTACTAAGAGTTAAAAGTATATGGGAGCATAAAGATTGAATCTATTTTGCATGTTGTCAATTGATTGGCTTGAAGGGTGTTTGTTTTCGTTAACATCAAGCCATGCACGAATTATTGTGAAGAAGAAGTCGGGCTAGCAGAAAGCCGAAATGGGAAAGCAGATTTAAGTTTGTCTTTTGGGTTTTAGTGGCTTTTTTTATTAGGTTAGATTTTTCTGGTAGTGAATTCGTTAAAACTTTTGAAACAATCATAGTTACAACAAAATAAAATTTATAGCAGGATTGAAACCATGATTTTATTTTGTAGTTATTTAATATTTTGACACAGTTTCAAGCGTTTCACAGATCATCACGGAATAAATGCAGATTTCGAATAAGTTTTTATTGGTAGACCGATCTACCCTACATTTTTGTAATTGCTACGAATAAATAATAATTCAATTGGATAAGATTAAGTTTTCAATCTTATAAATCGATTGTCAATTAATGTCCGACCAGGAATAGTCAGATTATATTAATTTTATCTATGTCTAGGTAGGTCATGTTAGTTAATTCGTTGTCAATGTGTTTTAAGAATTTATAACAATAAGCTATCGGTTCAAAATACTTCAACTCATGACAAGATAATAACTGAAAATGCTGTAAAAAGATTACATTTAACTGCTTTACCACATTGTTACAGCCTAGCTCAACAGCGAGTAATAACATTTGTTATCTTATTCATGAGACATAAGGTTCAGAGTCAGATGATAATATCGCACTGGGCGTATGTGTGAATGGTTTATTTTCCTATATCTGGTTTTAACGAGCAATGTCACATTCCTCAGATTCACAGTGAGTCATCGGCATCGCATAGATTAGATAAAGTACAAATCAAAATATATTTATTTGTATAGTGAAACTGAATTGATTTCAGCGACCTCGGTGGCGCTGCGGGCGAAGGTCCGCCTGCGATGCAGTAGTTTGGGGGTTCGAGTTCGGCCGCGGAATAAATATCATCATCATCAGCCTATATTAGGACCATCTGCATCAGCCACTGCTGGCCTCCCCCAATGATGCCACAGCGCCCTGTCTTCAGCTTGACGCATCCAGCATCTACCTGCAGTCCTTCGCAGGTCGTCACCCCACCTGGTAAGAGGGCGTCCTAATAAATATATTTACGTATATTTAGTACTCACTTTACATATAACCTGCAGCCCCTTCACCTTGCCAGGCATATCTCCGTACGGCATGAGCCTTCTCCGCCGCACCGGCCCGCCGTCCGTGAGCCAGACTGCGCCTACGCAAGTCAGCGGCAAGTCATACGTGCCGAGGAGGTGGTTGCGTTGGCAGTATTCCTGGAAAGGGGGATTAATGGAAATATGTAGCTTGGTTAGCAAAAAAACATTTTAGATACTAGCACTAACGCAATTAAGTTTATTTCAGCTTGAGTTCTTGTCCTCCGAGACTAAGACATGGGGTTATAATCGAAAACTTTTTTTACTGCTAAGCTAGCTCGCCAATCTGACGCTCTGCCAGTGCAAAAAGCCCTTTTAGACTTTGGGTCTGTCTATGGTAATAATTTAGGTATTTTCTATCAGTTGTTTAGCAGCAGTTTAAAGAGCCATCACTCGAGTAAGACCTTTCGAAACGGTCTCGTGGTGCGTAGCGTCTAACCTTGTAGCTAACATGTGTCTGGATCAAATATTCACCTAAATTAAAGTAACTATTGGTGTAGCCAATGTACCCTAATTGTTTGGTCATGATTTGAATAGCGAATGAACGTCTAAAAGAGCTATAAAGGATCTCTATCCTCGTTTCAGTTTGCTTAAGATAAAGAAGAAGAGTTTCTGTGTAATGTAACTTAACATTACCTTATCTGTGGTAAAGTAAAGATATATACGTAAATAGTTATTATACTTACATCAACATGCGAGCTCTCCAGAGGTACAAAGGTAAGCTTGTAGTTTGTGACGAACAGGGAACCGAACCTGCCCCTGTCTCGCTCGCTCAACGGTGTCAGCATCACTACGCTGTGGGCCGCTCCCGTCACGAGCTCACCTGAACAAACATAGGAATATAATGTAACCAATTTGTGCAGTTTTAGTTACAAACGCGGTATAATAAAAATATTTGCAATTGAAACAATTGGGCTAACTGCAGACTGTTGAAACGAACTACACGTAGCTCAACTGATCCATATCAGCCGGAGGGTCTCGACTCAAAGGGGAGCAAATGCATAGGCTCTGTCGAGACCTGCATACTTGCACCGATATTAGTATAGTATACGACTTACGAAAAACCATAAGGAGGTCGAATTATGATGATCCTAACCTAATCACTTTACTTTGACAGTGGTATGCTGACGAGCAAAAGACGAGGCCTATGTCAGTGGGTGTCTACGAGCTGATGATGACAAAGAGTCGTGAAACATGTGTACGAGAGAAACTTCTATCACACTAAAATGTAGCACACACTAAAAAATTACAGTGCTTGTTGAGTGTGAAAAACTCCTCTATTTCGTCAATCAACCATTAAATTGGATGACCTTGTGTCGAGCGAATAGTTCAATTATATGGGCAATTTAACAGTTTTATCTACACGGTGTTAAATGATAAGCTAGTCAATTTTGGTAGAGATCATTCGGAAGGAAAAAGTACTAGGACATTGCTGTTCGTGTAAAGTCGCATACAAGACATGGCAAAATGGTAATTACGATTCTGCGGACCTCCTCTGAAAACGAAAACAGGAGTTTCTGTTTCGTTTTCGTGCAAACTCTTATGTCAAATGGCATTTGCACGAAACGGATCAGAAAGTTCTATTTTAGTTTTTACGAGTTACGTGCCCTGGTGACGAAATGTTACATATTTTTGATAGGACACTATCGATTTACACATTTATACGAGTACATCCACTTAAGATTGGAATGGAACTAACAGACTTCAGGCAACACGGCACAGCTTTGTAGTTTTTACAAAGCAAACTTTAATTACACAACGTTGGCAGTACCTACGCTCTCGTTTGTTACGCTTAACATTAGCATACCCAATAGAATACCATTCCACAATGATTCCATCAAAATAGATTACCGTAACGCGGCCGCGCTGTGTAATCTGTCAATAAAGGACATGTGTAACCAAGGGATCTCATCAGATCACAGACATCCATAGCTGGAAGGCCTCCTGGGCCTGCCTTCATTGCTAGGCGCAGGAGGCCATAATCGACACGCCCGACGAGTTTGCAATCGCAGATCGGTAGTGTATCTGTACTACAAGGGGCCCTGTGTCGCCTGCCTGAGTGGATTTCCCTTACTCGCTTCTTACAACACCCCCGGGAAGAGTTAGGATGTACATTATTTGCCGACACAAGAACCAAGTAGGTACCTATAAATAATACTTAGGTCACGTCATATCTCGTGAAGTCGAAGCATTCATCTCACAAGGGTGACGAATGCAGCTCAATATCACAGGTTATTGACACGGTCGTATGATGTCATTAGAGTAAGTTAAGATTCTACCGGTAGTAAAATCTAAACAGCATTCTGTTTGGCGCGTGGAACAAGCAAGAGGGTGTGGGTTCTTTGGACTGTTCACTAAGGCACAAATCATCATCACTGGCCCTACTTATTTTGGTTCAGTTAGCTGAGCACTTTCGTGTGTGCTTGAAGACCTAATTTTGAGATCTGAATTTTGTACAGATAGAAAAAAATATTGATAATTTATCTACTAATACTAACTTTACTACTACTAATACGGACTCTATTGTATATTATAGTTAGCGACATAATTATACAGGGATGTTACGTTCTAAGTTGTGACTATATAAGTCCTTTCAATTGAGCGGCAATGGAATCCACTGCCTTCACAACACTATTCGGGACAAAATAACTAGATTCTAGGCCTTGGCGCTCAATGAAGCATGCTTCACAAAGAGGGAATCAAGAACATGTTTACGCAAACCACGTTGACCGTGAAAGTTGACTCACTGCGGATGCTAACGTCTTCTTGCAAATAATTCACTGACAGGGCAGAAAGTGACGGGGTAGTGAGTACTTACGAGGGGCGGCTGATAAGTTCGCGGCCTTAGGTACTTAACAATAACTTATCATCTCGCTACTGATGCCACTAATTGCGTGACTCTTTGTCAGTATAAATAGCAGGTATTTTTTTAATTTGGTTAGTAAACATTTTAAGTTTGGAACAAAGAACAACACCATGTCATCGGAAACTGGAAATTCCCGCAATTTGGAGCATCGCGCTGTGATTAAATTTCTTGTTAAAAAAGGAAATACGCCCAAACAAATTTTTGAAGAGATGTTGTCAGTCCTTCAGCATTCTGCACCTTCGTATTCGATGGTAAAAAAATGGGCTCGGCTATTTCAACAAGGCAGAGAGACATGTGAAGACGACCCTCGCCCGGGTCGCCCTGTGACGGTCTTGACCGATGAAAATGTCAAAAATGTGGAGAAATTAATACTAGCTGATCGAAGAATTAAATTGTGGCAGATAGCAGAAGAGCTACAGATTAGCAAAGAACGAGTTGGAGAAATTTTGCATAATCACTTGCACATGAAAAAAATCACTGCGCGTTGGGTACCGCGAATGCTGACACCGCTTGACAAGCAGCGACGATTGGAGAGTTGTAAAGATTTTTTGGAGTTGTGCCAGCCTGATCTGGATGAAATTGTTAATCGCATTGTGACCGTTGATGAAACATGGATTCGTCAGTACGATCCCGAGTCCAAACAAGAGTCGATGCAATGGATAAAAAAGGGAGAAAGGCCACCAAAGAAATTCAAAGTGGAAAAGTCGGCATCGAAGCTAATGGCTACCATTTTCTGGGACAGCGAGGGAATTTTATTAATTGATTATTTGCCTAAAGGAACTACTATGAACGGTCAGTATTACGCTAATTTACTGGGTCAAGCACGTGAGGCAGTCGTGCAGAACAGACGTGGCAAATTGGCGCGCGGAGTGCTTTTTCTGCAAGACAACGCGCCCGTTCACGCCGCTCGGGTTGCGAGGGATGCCTTAAAATCTACGGGCTTTACACAAATTGACCACCCACCCTACAGTCCGGACCTGGCTCCAAGTGACTATTTCCTTTTTTCCAATTTAAAAAAGGACCTACGGGGACGAAGATTTTCGGACGACAGTGAGATGATGGCGGCCGTAGAGAGCCATTTTGAAGAGAAAACGAAAGAATATTTTTTTGATGGTATAAAAGTATTATATTCACGATCTGAGAAGTGTATTTCACTTGAGGGAGATTACATTGAAAAATAAAAAATGAAAAACTGTATATTTCTTTCATTTAGTACCTTAGGCCGCGGACTTATCAGCCGCCCCTCGTACCTGCTCAGTCTGTCATGCGAAAGGGCGCGCGCAAGTACAGCGTGAACACGTCCATATGCTCAATTCGTTGACAAGGAAAGTGTTAAATAATGAGCTTTTTTTACGGGCTCTACTACTCTCTATATTTCTAATTAGCGGTTGAAGTATACAGACTTTTTACTTTTTTTTTATAATTAACACTGTTTTAGAACAGTGAAATGTACTTGGTATTATTTTAGTAGTTAGTCTGTATAATTCAACCGCTACTTAGAAATAGGATGATACTGTTTTTACTATTAGACTTTGCAATTCGGCAACTTCAGAATCTACTAAGGTTTCACTTCAGCAGCACGATTCGGACAAAAGAACTAAATTCAATGCACCAGGACCTTGGATCACCAGGGCCCTGATACATGGTCCATTGAGCACAATGGAGCGCAGAATGAGGGAAACAAAATAATGTTTACGCAAGCCACGTTGACTGGGAATGACGAGGACGAAGTTGATTTTACTTTTGTGCGAATGAGACTATTTTTAATTTTAGTCTTTTTCAGTCAATTCAATTTGGCAACTGCAGAATCTATTACGACTTCTCTACACCAGCACCATTCGGACAAAGGACTAGATTAACTGCATCAGGGCCTTGGATCACCAGGGCCAGCCCTGATAAATGGTCCATTGTAGAAATTGTTACAACATAATGAACATTTCTGAAACTATCATGGTTATTCAAACAAAAGTATAAAGGGATATTTACCATGATTAAGTATCCCGTTTTACCATGATTTGAGATCATTTCAAATATCCCGTTTAAGTTACTTTTGTGATGAAAATTGTTTGTTAATCTAGTATATTCTACAGTTGCTAAATTGAACATTTGCACCATTTGGAACAAAAGAACTAGATTCTACTTCTACTACAGCACCAAGGCCCTGAAGTATGGTCCATTGAGCACAATAGCTGCTTCAGAACGAGGGAAACAAGAGAATGTTTACGCAAGACGCGTTGACCGTGAATGATGAGTGTTGACTCACTGCGCTGATGCTTACGCCTGGTGAATGAATACGTAATGCGTGATTACGTAGAAACTATGTAATTAGTTTATATGTATTTGGAAAAAACACATTTAGAGGAAACGTCAGCTCTTTTGTGGAGAAAACCATTTTGGCATAATTTTTTTTTGCTTAATCGTGCGCCTCGAAATGAGACCAATTAGTTTAAAAAATTATAGTGTGGGTGGACTCAGCTTCGTGCAAGGATCTATTCATTGTACTGGATAAAAAACTGATAGGTTTATCAGTTTACAAGTTCAGAACTTAGTCAAATTTAATAAAATGGGGATATGAAAAAAACCAAACGTTACACAGGACATAACAGGAAAAGTTTCTTTTGAAACGTAAGTTTTTTCCAACAGTTATCTTCGTATATTTGATCTAGGTCACACCAAATTACATCACATTTACTCATTTTTAGCATCTATTGTTACAATGAGTTTGATCCTCATTTGTAATGATGCGCAAATACTTGATGTCCTGTGAGGATAATTACAATTGTATCATCGGAAGTCAATAACCCTACCCTGTATAACTTCTAGGGAATTTTTATGATACTTTGTTTATTTTAGTCGCCTCAGCGCCGACGCACGCTACGAGCATTTCAACATGGTGATGTGCGTTATGGGCAGTGAAAGAGTTATTTATGGGTCACGCACGGCCCGTCCCTGTGTCGCAAGCGGTTTTCGTGTGTTTTTTTCTAAACAACCAACATAATTGCATTCGAAAGAGAAAGATAATGCTATGTGGTGGTACCAAAACTTTATAACTAATTAAAATTATACAGCACTGATAATGTAAAGGACCCCCAACCACAAGATAGAATAACATACACACGAATTGAGGACCTCCTCCCTTTTTTTTAGTCTGTCAAAAGGGACAGGACAACGACTTTCCAAAAAAACTGTCGAAATATTTAAGTATTGACTACACTATAAAAGTAAGTAGTCCTACAACATACCTCGTTTAAGCACACCCATCACAGTTCACAATACACCATGCACTGGGTAGGACCTACCGTCACTTCCTCGCCAATACCAGCTTATATGGCGGTACAGTTACGGGTACGGATGGCATACATAATGATGACTATTATTGTAATTTACATCAGAGGCGCTTGAGCGGTCGTAGGAAAATTACGCTAAGACTTGTTGAATACTAACTAAGATCTGTACTACCCTAATAGTATACGTATGGCATGTCATCATTAGGACGTCAGGCGACAAAAATCATGGATAACTTTAGTACAAACATGAAGAAATGCAGAAATCAAATCAATGAAAGTTGAAAACACCTCACTTTGTTTAATTGTGTATGAATGGAACATCAGGATGTTCCGTCAATGTAAGTATATGGCTAGTTTCAGTAGGGCAGTGGATTGACTGGCATTGGATTAAGATTAAAAGCAGCTGATGTCAGTTTGCCTCTCTATCTAATTGTATAACCTCTATATTGATTCTAACAGTCTGCAGATAGCTCAATGGTGACATGTGTATTTTGTTTGTTTGTAATGTTCTTAGTTATGAACTTATGATTAAGTTGCAATCACACTAATATTATTAATTCGATAGTTTAGACGCATCGATGGATGTTACTTCTACATGCCAAAACAACTGAACGGACTACAGAAAACATGGGCTGAAATTTTGCATAAATGTAGCTATAAGCCTGGAATTAAACAAAGGCTACTTTTTATGCCATGAAAAAGATCACATGGGATAGAAAAAACCTCTTAACATTTTCATAGAAAAAATGCATGCTAAGCTATTACCAGTGATGCCAGAAACAAGTTTATGGTAATAAAAAAATATTGTTTAAGGTATCTGTACTCATGGGGTACAAGCGCTAAACTTCTATACTATACAAGTATACAGACTGTGCCCATTTGATTTTTTGTCACTCTGGTGACTATCCAATCTATGACGGTAATATTATGGCTGTCCTAACTTTTAAACAAGAGATGATTGCGCTTTAAATCAGCACATTAAACAAATTTCATTGCATATAGAATATTCCCTCCAGGGTATGTCTAGCTATCTAGTCTAGTAGTCAGTGTATCTAAAGCATTTTATGGCCGAATAATCCAATGCAACTTGAACAGTTAAAAAAATCTGACTAACATTTAATTTGTCGCTTGAGACATGCTTAATCTGGGTTGCATTGGGTATCCTGGGGGTCAGAGTAGATTAGTACCTGACTCTATAATCTTAATTTCTGAAACTAAATTTTTTGGTCACTTTTATAAATAATTCAGCGACCAAATATTGTTTTGACTACTTTTGACAAACACTAATTTTAGATAGTGTCAAAGATTGAGTGAGAAAGACAGACAAGAAGACCATCATATCAGAATCAAAATCTGCTTTGAATAATCAACATATTGAGACATTTTAGTAGATTATCTTCTGAATCATCTCCATCATCTTCGGCCTGAATAATCAAATGGGACTCATATTTAAACCAGTCTCACTATTTTTAGCAGTGAAGGCTGTCAAAAAGTTTACAATCATGCAATCATTATAAGTAACTAAGTTTCTTTTCTTACCTTCTAGGAGTTTGGGTTTAACTTCAGAGACTGAACCATTTTTACTTGGCTGAAATAAAAAATATGATAATTAGCAAACATGTTTAAAAACTTTCTGAATAGTTTATTGGCAAGCTTAAAACTCTTTTCTTCCAGCAAACATAATAAAAAGTAGTTTTACTTAAGGTTACTAAACCATAATAATAGCTGACTGTCATATACCTAAAATGATATTTGTGTCACAAGTAAGAACAATAATAAATGATATCTATTGGGGCTAGCTAGAGAAGCCGTAAGAATTGTCCAGCATTGAAATTGTATTACACAGACTGGAATTTTTTGGCAGAGCCATAAGGGAAAGTTGCAACAGGAAAATGGTGTAAGGAGACAGAAATAAATATTTAGTTCACAGATGAGTAAATATAATATATTCTTTTTAATAGTTTATTCAAATAAATTGATAATGAAAGATATACAATAACAATTTACTATTTAAATTCTTCAATTTGATAATCTACATATAAGATCTGATTTATTTCTTTATCAAGTACTAATTAATTTTGCTTTCAAGTTCAGCTTAAGACTGGTTATTAGCAGAAGTACTTACTGGTGATGATACGTTGATGTAGCTTGTGAAGTTTTGGGTTAGTCTTTTCTCACTCATTGTGGTCCGATATCCCTCACTCAGAGATGACCCACTTTAAACCTCTCCACACTTAGCTACCGATCTAATACACAATAGAAGGGTATTTATAAGTAATAAGAAAATCAATTTCACCAAAATTTAGTTGAAACTGCATGTTCAATCACGGATTTTACGTTTTATTTGATAACAATCATTGAGAAACACAGCATTGGATACTAGCTGATTATGGCTTTTCTATTTGACGCTTTGTTTATGATTGTAGGTCTTCGCGAAAACGTAGACATTTTACATGTTATTAATGCATTCCACATTAAATTCGTATTTATTTACATTAAAATCTGAAGATTTTTATCACAATTTTACCAAACAACACGCAAACGAAGAAAAGAAATAGAAGAATAGAGAAAATGTCATTCCTAAACATAGACAAAAAGACCTTTGAATTTTGACTTTGACAGATAGTAGTAGAGCTACCAGCTCAAAAGTTTAATTTCCTACCCCATGATTCTACTTTCGTTGTTGCAGTGCATAGTTGTAATTTGTTATTCATTTGCATATAGAAGGTAGGTTTTAAAGAAAGTCTGCATGTTTCCAATTATATTTTCCTCTAGATTCCCTGTATTTTTGTTGAAAGAGGGACATTTTATTGTATAGGTACTCCCTATTGATGTCATTCCTTAATCTCAATCTATAGAAAATTCTACCACATTTTATCCATAGACATTCACATGTTTCCAAATTCTGAAAAATGGCGATAGATAAATTTTTATGAAATTTTTGTCTCGGGAGTTGTACAATTTGCAGTAAAGTTTGGAAAATATTTGATAAACTGGTGTGATTGTGTCAATAAGTAGTTTATAATGGGTGATGCTGTTGTAGGACCAGGACTACATCCACTAAGATTCTTCTGTCACAGGTGTAACGTAGAATTTGAAGATCTTATGCAGGTAAAAAATCAATATTTTCGATAGTTCTCATCTCTCTCACGTGGATATGTATGTCAGTACGAAAAGTGGTGTCCGTATTTTCACTATGAATCGTCCTAATTGTTAAGTAGTGAAAAATTAGTTCATGCAACCTACATATTTTATTTGCGATCAATTTTCTGTGGCGGATACCACGGCCGGTTCTAGAGTACAGTTGTGACGTCTCCGTGAATAAGTTATCTGATCTGAGGACACATCGTATGGTTACAAGTAGACATTTCCGTATGGTTACATCACCTACAGGTTAATGTGAAAATTCAACAAACAATGCTTATAAGGAAGGAACCTCTTACCAAAAATAATGCACCAAGAAAAACAATTGGTACAACACCAGAATGCAATTTACATGCAAGCAGCAGCATCTGCCAATTCTGTGCTCCTATCAGCTCAGACCTCATCAATTTTTTATACCTAACATAAATAAACTGAGACTTTATAAACATAAATCTAAGAGCTGTTTATTATAAATTCGACCCCAGAATTTTTCTTCATATCTGCAATATTTACCCAACTTGTAGTAATTTTCCTTTTGCATTTATATTATAAAATGAAAGTATATGTGCTATGTGCTCAATCTGGAATTTCTTTGAATAGTTACTTTGTTTGATGATATATATAATCCCGCAATGTAATTCCCCAATACCATTGGCCTCTACTGTGATTAGAATGAGGAAAAGGTGTGGTATTGTTGCATTGTGCTAACTGTTTATTCTGCTTTCAGAATGACACATGTCCCTACTGCGCTACGGGTTTTATTGAGCGAATAGATAACCATGGTAGAGGCACACATCTCCGAGGATTAGAGGAAAGTGAATACAGTGATGCTGAGATGAGCAACCTAGATGATGCTGGAGGTCTAGATGATAGCGCACTGGATGACAGCTTAGATGAATCAAATGTAAGTTCAAAGTTTTAAATTGTTTTAGTTTAAAATTAATAAGCTAAGGGTCAGACTCAGAAAAAGATAACATACAGTAGTAATAGGATTGTTTGGTCTAGCTAACTTAGGAATGACCTTGAACCTTGACCTTCACTTCATCTGAACTCTGAATATCATTAGTTGAACTCTGCCATTATATTTCTTTTATGGTAACTAGGCACACTGTATCACAAGTAACTAAATGCTAAAACAAATACAATCAGCCCAAGACTGAGTGGCACAAACCGAAGGACCAGCACCCAGCAGTCGTTAGATATCTATAGATATGATGATGATGTTTGATGGGGAGTACAAGTTTGTAGAAATAGTATCTGGCAAGTTTACTCAGTTTCATTAGCTCTGGTTGCAGTACCAAGCAGGTTTGAGATGATTTTACTTACTTAATTCAAATCAATTGCTTTTTTCTCTCCAATAAAAACACATAGCAATCAAAATGTATAGTGAGTGCCCAAATTAAGCTTGGATGCACACACTTAAGATGTGGTTTCCCTGGTTGAATCAGGGAATCCTCTGAAATTATAATTAATCACGAATTTTCGTTCATACATTTATTAAGATGTGCAAGATTACTGAAAAAATACGCTAAACCTAGGTTTTTGCGGCAAGTCATAGCTGTTTTTTTTTAAAGAACAAATAAACAATTGCATTTAGCTATCGAGAAAATTAAAAAATAAACCTTGGACCCTACCTTTTCGCTCGTACCAATAAAAACCATAAATAGCTTTTCGTCCACAAAGCCCTGGTACCAATTCAATCTTAATACCAGGGCTTTGTATTATTTTGTTTAACATTCAATAAGAAGTTTCTGGATGCTGGGAGTTTGTAAACATAATAAAGAACGTGCCAATGCCAACACATTCGCTTGTCTGATAAGATACTTACTGCGCATGTTTACTTGATAAGAATGGAAAGATATTATACTGTATTGAAACAATTACTGTACGTAAATAGAATTTCGTTAATTTTAGCATGTATACCTAAGTTGTTTTTATTGTTGACTAACGCGGGATAAAAGTAGCCTTTTTCCGTCCCTGGTGTACAATCTACCTCCCTGCCAAATTCCATTAAGATCCGTTTAGGCGTGAAAAGTTGTCAGACCAACAGAATTACTTGTTAATTACTTTTTATAAAGAATTTATTTAAAATAATAGATTCACAAATATTCATGATGCGCCTTGCTGAACGCGCACCTGTCAGCGCCGCGATTGGCGCCGCGCAAGATACCCACTCGCCGCCGCTGCCGCACCGCAATCATCGTATTTTTCTAGATCTTTATATGAAATAGGATCATCGCACACCTATCCTGCGAGCCTAACACGCTGATAATACGAGTGTAGGTAGGTACTGTCATATAAATGTGATATATGTTTATGAAAACCGTAGATTCTGTTGTATGAGCCAACTTATGAGTACTTAACCTACATTAAAGGTACATACTTAAGAAATGCCGGATAATAAGTAGACAATGATTGACATTAAATGAAGACGCTATGCTCAGTATGCACACAAAACAATTATTGCGATATCTGGCAACTCGCAACTAGCTCTTTACAAATAAAATGTTCTTAAACGGTGACTTTATGACTTCAGTTTACAAAGAAGTTAAAGCTTCGGCCTATCCTACGCATCAACAACGCAAATCTTTTCCTTTAAAAAGTTCCCGCACACTTCTCTGAGGATTCACGTGGGTTTGGCCGAAGCTATATATGAAAAATAATAAAAAGAGGTCAGTTTCTACAACTAAAGTTGCTCAACCTGCGTTGTGCCTTAGTTACTACCTACAGTAATATACAGATCCGAATAAATTAATAACAATGTATTTCAGCCCAAAAACAAAACAAAGGTGCTTTGAATAGCAAGCAGAAATTGATATACATAATTGAAAGTCACCTGGCGCGTCACATTTGCTATCGGAAATAACACGTCACGGCTGTTGTTAATTGGTCTACCGCAATACCACGCCATACGCTTGTCAAGGACTAGATTGTTTGTAGATCAATAAAACCATTACAGCAATTTACTGGTACAAATAAATGAATAATGTTGGACAATCCACACAGCATCATCCAGCAAGTTAAACAGAGCTTGTGTTGCGGGTGTGACTGATATACATAATACATATATTTGTCAACTTGATTGATTGCAAATGGCATATTACTGAAATGGACATCCTTGCAAATAGCATAAGACAGATATGCCCCTGAATAACAATCTATGAGATTTATATTTTGTAACTTGTTGTGTCTGCGGCTTCGCTTCGTTTTAATTCTTAAGTATGTTTCGGACGGGTCCATAAAAGTATCCTTAGTTAGTCACTATAACATCAGCTATCTGCTAGTGAAAGACCCTATTAAAAATGTGTCCCACCTTTTTAGAGATTAGTCAAACAGTTAGACAGTTTTTTAAATTGACTTTCTGTTTTCTGCTTACTTCGAGCTAGATGATGCTGTGTGGATTATCCAAACGTATTTATTATTATTAAACTTTATGCCTGACCCGATTTTAAACCAAGCATGTATTTGTTCACAGACGAATTACAGTGAAATCCCGCCTATGCTAAATGACCTGGCGTTTCTTATGACTGGAGGACGGTCGAGGACGGGAAGTATTCGGTGAGATATATTACAAATAGTGTGCATTCACGCCGTGCGAATCTGCTTAAGAATAGACCCATCCAACCGGCCGTGGATGTTACAGTTGTTGATTAAGGATCAGCTTACACACGCTACGCGACGCGACGCTGCGCATGCTGTGATTCAAAATAAAACATTATTTACTCAGCAAAAAGATACAAATTGGCGCAAACGAGGAGCTGCTAGGAGTTTTTGTATTATGTCAATAAAATTTGTATGTTTTTTGCGTAGGAAATAAAGTTTAATTTTAAATTAAGGTGCTCGCATCGTCGCGTCTCGGTGTAAGCTGACCCTAAGTCAAAACCGTTTGGGTAGGTATGTTCAGCAGTGGAAGTACCTATGCTGATGTGGTTTGCATAATAAAAATACAATCGGTCCATTTCAAGTGCGCTCTAATATACTGAGGCGGATTTTTTGCGTCGACTTGTAATCCAGGTATTGTTGATCGAAGGCTGTACAGCTTCTTAGCTAATCCTCTATAAGAGGAGGCTAGGAAAAAGTTAACTAAAAAGAAACCGAAACCCCTTATAATTGCGCAATGCTTGTAATCTACGTATGCCCATGATTTTGTGGCAGTAGAGTTGAGGGATTTGGTAACGAAGTTTTTTATGTTTACTGATGAAACGATTTATTTTTGAGATATTATATCTAATTTGTAAAGACTATTTATCGCGGACCTACTGATATTTAATTCTGAAGACTATCTATCTATCATTCAAATCATATCTTGTAAAATCCCCTGCGTCCCGGAATCTGAAGATGAATTGAGGATAGTCGTGGAAACTGCCATCAACTCTCGGCGGTAACTACGAGTCAGCGCGAGTCTACGCTCACTGCAGCGCGACGGAAATTTAGGTAAAGATTACGTACGCAATAACTGAACCCAACTGTCCTCGCTGGTGTCGTAGAGCTGACTAAGGTAAAAAAAAATATTCCGGGTTGGCGCAGCAGCGCCTTCTGCAGAACAGATTGACAACCAACCTGCGATTCCCAACCCGCATGAAGACTTTAGCATTTCCCCCTAATTATAAGAGCTAAATAATACTTTACCGGGGGAGGCCTATGTCCAGCTGTGAACTGGGGTAGAAACTGTTGATGTGTTTCGGGATAGTTTTTCTTATACTTACACAAATGTTGTGATATTTCTAGCACGCCCAGATCAGAGACCCTTATGGAGCAGTTAGTGTGGATGATTGGAGGTGGGCGGGGAGGCACGGGAGCTGTCACAGCCGGAGCGCCCTTCGTGCTTGTTGGAGCGCCCGGGGACTACGTGTTTGGAGGAGAAGGTAAAATACAACATAGAATAGAATACTTATAACTTTATTGCACCATCAATATAGAAAAAAATTAAGAAACTTAATACTAAATATCTCTACTGGCATATCAAACAACGATTTATTTCTGTGTTTCAGGTCTCGATGCAGTAGTAACACAATTACTGGGCCAGCTGGAGAACACAGGCCCGCCGCCGCTACCCACTGAGCAGATATCCACGATACCCAGCGATGTTATCACAGCGGCACAGGTCGAGGCCAGCATGTCCTGTTCTGTCTGCTGGGACGCGTTTACACTAGGTTTGTATATGATACTTTCCCAACACAATTACTGGGCCAGCTGGAGAACACAGGTGCGCCGCCGCTACGACTAATGACCGCTAGAGTGACTTATGATCATTGTAAAGCGCGGAATTCAATGCCCGCGGGCCGCCTGGCTCGGCCCGTGTCTGTCCTTGCCCGTATTGAACACACACAGCACGGGCCATTATTTAGTCTTTCGGAGAGCTGCAGTTCGGTTAACTGAACAACACGATGGCAGAAAGAAGACGGACACCTGCTATAATTGGTGGTGTGATTGCAATGGAAGAAAAAAATAGGAAAAGAGTATGGTGCAAGAACTGGTACAGTCATGTCCTTATTGAAAGAATTGGAGGTTCGATCTATACCATTACCTTCGCATGGATATGGAGGCATTTGAGACTTTACTCCTATTAATAAGCGTGCCGCCCGGCGCGACCATTCACGTTCAGACTTGTCTGTGCCCGCGCAGACAAAATACGATTCTCCGGGCAGGCGGCGGCGGCGGGCACGGGTCGACGGGCTTGCCCGTGCCTGCCGCCTAGCATTCACGAGCAGACATGACATGGACAGACTTGCCCGTGACAGGCAGCCCGTCGCAGGCAATCTGTTAGTGAATTCCCCGCTTTAATAGAATTGTTTTTTCCTCCCCAGGCGAGACAGTGTCCCGGCTAGAGTGCGCTCACATCTTCCACCCGGCGTGTATCACCCCCTGGCTGCAGCTCCACGCCACGTGTCCCATCTGCCGCCGCAACCTGATGCCCCCCGCGCCCGCAGCCCCGGCCCCGCAGACGCCTACCCCCGACTCACAGGCCCCCGGCTCCGGCACTAACACTGCTACGTCACGTGAGTATACTTATACTACTATAGGCATTGTTTAGGTTAACCGACCTCGCTTTCAAGGCCATTGAAATGGCTTTCAGATGAAAATTATAGGATGGGTGGTTTTAGCATAATTCCACAGCTGACGGGTTTACTCTTTTGCGCGTTGCGATCAAATGTAAATTCGATAGCGAGGCGCATGGCGTTACTTGCGCACTGACAGGCGGCTTGCTTCCCGCCTAGAGCCTAGTTTCTTACATCTGGCTACGACCGTTTGGCAACTACCGACGGCGCCAAGTGTACAGTACGGTTGGTTGCGCACATTCTAGAATAGAACGTTTGTTTTACTAAGCTAGGTGACTCACTAGGCTCTATACACCCGCCTGTCAATTCGCCGTAACCTAAAACTGGGTACTGACCGGTGTTATGGGGCGTAATTTACAGTGGCGTTCATTGTTAGCTGACCCCCCTGTTACGTTTGAAGTCAATTTCGATGAATACAAAACTATTTTAAAACTAGAATCTTACGATAAAATTATGATATTATCCTGATTATACTATGATACATCCGATGAAATTACCACGGGCTTCGAACGGTATATGTATTTGGCCACTGGCACGAACCCTCGCTGGGTGACTTTACATTACACATAACACCGGTCAGTACCCAGCTTAAGGCGATCGCAGAGCCGATTGTAGCCTTAGGGTGACTAGTTAGGGTCCACATACTCACATATGTTGTCGTGCACGCAGGCACAGACTCCGAGTCGAGCGGCACATCGCGTGAGTACTAGTAAACGCTAGTAGAAACAGACGAGGTACTTCTAGTGATGTCTCTAACATAAACACGAATTTTGGAACTAATGAAGACACACCAAAGCCGGCAACGGCGTCGCATACACAGATGAGCGGGTGATGTCGGCAATATTATTTTAAACTCGTGTCGGCGACAATGCCTGCTAATTTCGGCGGTATATCTGCGACAAATGTCGGTGACTTGTCAAAGTTACTGATTTCGTGCCGCCGAAAGTGTTTAATTAACCAGGCGGCTTTGGTGTGTTTACTCCTATATTCTAGACAAGTTCGATGTGAAATGTTTGTAAATAAACCGCTCAAACTTAACCTAAAGGTTTGTTGTCGTGTATTTTTATACGCAATTTACAATTCTTGTCAGTTTCCGTTCAGTTAACAATTGTCTGAAACTCAACCCCACACAAGTGAATTTGTTTTTTTTTTGCTATAATTTGTTTACCAACATTTCACATCAAATTTGGAAGGAGTATAGTTGTGAAGCCGCCAACATCCAACCCGGGCTGCATCGGCGGCTTTGGCGACTTTTAGTGTGTAGACTCACTTTAACATTGATACTTAATATACAACATAGAAAGTCATTCCTTCTCATTGTAATCTACCATTTTTTGTAAGACTTGTATATATGCTGTTGTCTTGTCTAAATGTATTTGTTGTGTTTTGATTCGAAACTAAAGTATCATAAAGTACCTGCACTAACATTAAAACAAATTTGATATGGGTTTGGTTATTTGAACACAAATTTGTTACAACATCTTGAACCATACAGTTCATCATTAGACCAGTAATGGTAGTCTTCACGTAGTATTATCAGCTTAATGATAATATTGGAAATTATTCCTGACACCAGGTTCGTCTGGATTCAGAGAATGCAGCATTTAATTGAAGAAAACACAGTAAGGGTGCGTTCCGCTCCACTCCTTTATAATAGGAATGCACCATTACACAACAAAATATCCAATGTAAAAGCATAAAGATTATTTTTATTTATTCTGTTTTGTTTATTCATCACTGAGATTACTGAGAATTTAATCCAACTAACCCGTAATTCATTTGTTTCTTCCATTGTCTGGAACGTGCGGGGAAAATTTACAATATGATGCTACCAGACTGATATAATGGTTGGTAGCAGGCAATGAAAGAATTTGCCATCCTTTGCTGCAATCCATCATAACAGATTTTCCAAATTCCCATAGTCTAGTTTATACTTCAGGCAATAACGATGTGAAATGTTTGTAAACAAACAACAACAAGAAAATCAAATGCTTGGCGTTGAGTCAGACATAATTGTTAGATTATTAATTGAAGTAAAGATCTAAATTTCACAAGGGATGTAAGTTACGTAAACATGACATAAAAATGCAGGTTAGTATGGGTGGTTTGTGCACAAATTCACATTGAATTTGGCTAGAGTAAAGATGCTCCTTTCATGTCACATTGCTTGTTACCTCTCATCAGTCTATACCCAGTATTATACACACTTGAGGGTATAATCGGTGGCGTAACTACAGGGTGGCAAGTCGGCCAAATGCCACGGGCCCCCAGCCGGAGCCCCTGTCATAGGAGAATCCTAACTCCAACTCTAAAAAAATTATTTTGTCTTTAATTTATATATGGTGCATCCTGCGATCACAAATACTATCTAGATTTCGGGTCACATACAAAATCAAAGCTAAAAGCCGTCTCCGTAAATAAGCGCGCACTTGAGGTATGTAAATGTGGAATAAGGTATATTTTTAGCTTTAAATTAACAAATAATACTTTATTTATATATCTGCAACTTTTGACTACACATTGCGGCATTGTGACACGTGTTTATGTTGGCTGTGTTTCAATTCAATCGAAGTGAACAAAATAAGAGCTCACATTACAAGTGCGCTCTTGTTTACGGAGACGGATTTTTGCCGCCGACCCGGCAATTAGATAGTTTTTGTGATCGCAGGGTGCATCCGATGAATATTTGCCACGGGCTTTGAACGGTATAGTTACGTCACTGAGTATAACAGGTGTTAAATATCGATGTATATGTTGCAGAGTCGTTACCCCGCCAGCCGATCCACCGCATGCGGCGGCGCGCCACCGCCCCCGACTCCAGCTCGTCCAGCAGTGGGACCGGCGTGGGCGGGCTCTGGGCCCAGCTCACCTCCTCCATCAGCTCCAACCTCCTCGCCAACGCCGACTCCTCCTCCTCCCTGAACTCGAGTGACAATAACCGCTTCATGGATATCGACTTCGACTAGTGATCTCGCGGCCGCCCGCGCTAAATTCAGTGTGACTACGTACGCAAGCGCGTAAAGTGTGCGAGCGGAGTATTCCGCTTGATTGGAAAATTCGGTGTGACTTGTGATTGTGACTTAGGTAGAGAATCGCTCCGTAATGCCTCTAGGTTACTGTGACTGCCGTGCTAGTTTAAATGCTGCTTAATCTCTGAAGGAAACTCCTAGCTCGGTTCCGGTGGTGCCGGTATTTGAGAGAATAGATACTAGAAGAAAGTGGTTCTGAAAGGATTGATTGTGGCGTTATATTCAGTGTTGAAGGCTAAATAAACAGCACGAGAAACGAACTTGGTGCACCTCTGCTTATACACGATATTAAAACAATATTTAGATAGACATTATTAGTATTTTCTATTTAGTCAACTAGAGGCAGGTGAATTCACCTATGATACAAAATGCTTTATATATACGAGATAAGTTCATGCAATAGCTAAAGCAATAAGGACTATTTACTTTTTAAAAATATTTTTATTATATTTGTTACAATGCGACTGACTAGCGCCATTGCGCTAGTCTCGATTATTTTATTAGTAAATTGATTTCACCAAATAGATCCAGTTTTAAAGCTTTGATATTGATAGCGCATAAACGCAAGCTTGGACAATTTCTATTCCATTTTTTTCGGCACTTTCTCGGGATGAAATGTAGTATATCTAGAACTACATCTGTGCAAAATTTCACCCCAAGCCGTTCAGTAGTTTCGGCGTGGAGGTGCAAACGTCTAAACTTTCGCATTTATAATATAAGTGTGATATGAGTGTGATGTATAGATTGAATGATAAATTTTAATTTATTTTTTGCAGTGTTTGATAGAAATGATATGAACTTTGTACGAGGCTTTATAGATTTTTATGCCAGCATTACACGCTAATTGCGCAATCACGAGGCAAGCCAAGCACAAGTGTGTATTTGAGCGCTTGTCTCGCCTCGGGTCATGTCGTTATTAGCGAAATAGTCGTCACAAATCGCGAGTTTGAAATGCCGGCATTACAGTGGTGTTCAAATTGTCCATACTTACGCCCTATTGTATGAAAGTAACAGAAATAGAAAACATTTGTGCCTTTAGTTTCCGAATATAGAAAATGCCTTATAAATAAAATGAATGCCTGTTATAATGAAGTATATATCACATAATGATAATGGGTTTGCTGCAAATTTTTGGTGTATCTATATTATACATAGTAATGTATTCATATTTTGTTATTTATTGTTTAGCATGCTGCCCAGAATCTTGTGATATGATTTAGTAATTGACATTTAGAACTATTTTTTCACTTGTTAATCCATTTATGAATAGTCTACTAATTGTTAGATAATAATCAATACTTTAATCAATTTTCAGTGGTGTGCAAACTGTGGGTCGCGGTGTAAGGGCTCTTTTTTTGTCATGCTGATTTCCGCCCGCGTGCAGATATCTGGTCCGCGTGCGGGCCGAAACGTATAATTTAATAAATATGTTTTTCCTATTATGTGGGCCACACGCACGTTGAACGCAGATTGGGTGTAGCAATTATAGGTTTTGGGTGGCCAGCGCGCGCGAGCCAGATCCGCACGCGGGTCTAAATCAGCATTATAGGAAAAGAGCCGTTAGGCTTCCGGTCCATTGATGCGGAGTGGAAATGTTAAGCAATATATTGTCGACTGAAACAGAGACAGAAGATTTTATGCACTTCCATTGATTAATATTGCATAAATCTCCGCTCCTGCCTCGCTCCACGTCAATAAACAGGTTAGGGGCAAGGCACATTAGAAGATAATCTAAAGGAATTTGTAAAGATTTTGATGGGATATTGAACGCTATCTTTACAAGACAAAGCACAAATTTTTTTCCGGTTAAAAGAGTCGCCTGCGCTCATCGGAATGCGTGCGATTGCACGTGACTTTTTACCCGTATAACGCACGATGCGTTGCGTGGTGTAAGTACGGAGATGACAGCTGATAGAGAAGAGTGGAAGAAAAATCCATTTGGCGACCCTTTCTAGCGGTGACCCGAAGATAATGATACTGTGCTTTACGTTTTATTAGCATTATTTTGGGTTCAATATTCTATCGACAATAACCTTACACATTTTATCTTGCCGTCGGACGTCATTTGCGTGGGTTAGCGCTTTTTCAGAAACACCCGTGCCATGTGAAAGCTCACAGTCATCGCATTTTCTAAATGTTTTTATGAAATATTATGCAACATCGCACACCTATCCGCGCCGAACGCGCCGCATTTCAGTAAAAATTCTATGGCAGCGGCTTCTGCGGCGCGGACGGATGCGCGTTCAACATAAGATGTTAAGGTACAAAATAACAAACCCCATTAAAAACAATAGCTAATCGGTGTTTATTCACATTCTCATTTATAAAGAGAAGAAAATATACCTTAAAATGAAAGCGGGAATATTAATTTTGTGAGAGTGTGCAGTCCTAATATGCGCGGACTTTCGTATACATTTCGTATTTGAGTGTTCAAGTACATTTGTGTGATAGCACGTATTTGCTATCATTGTAATATTTTGTAAATATATTTTTCTTATTAATATTTTGCTGTTAGTTTATTTATCTCGACACAAGTATGTACAAGACGATTTATTTAAATCATTGCATTAAAACTTAAAAAGTCGTAAGTGAAGATCCCTAGGCCAAATTTGACTATCGCCATTTTGACATGTAACTCATCTAATCACAATTATTATGATATTTTAACAATGTTTTATAATTACTCCGAACCGTATAAGAGCTATATATAATTTTCTAAACTATTTTCTGATTAATCATCTCATTATGTAAATTTTGTAAATACGCGTAACTGTTAAGGCGTTTGTATGAATAGCTGTGGCTGTCAAATTAAATATAAACATAAAAAGGTCTCCCACGATCTACGACTACAGCAATAAAACCTTCGATATTACAAACTTAATTATTTACAATTTCTAGTTTGAAGTCCGACATCGTGGGCGAGTTTTTATTGCTAGTAAAAAAATAATGTATAAAGTACTTACTGCAATAATATAATGCATGTACACTTTAATTGTACTACGTTCTCGTTTTATTTATATGTCCTTCTTATACTTAGGATAATCTTCGTTGTTTTATGTGAAACCATGGTAAAGTTTCTGGATACAAATCAAAATCTAAACTTTTTCGTGTACCTTCTGCGCAAGTTGCCTATAACTTCTAAACTACTATCAATGCTTGCATTTCTTTTTCATTACGACACATTTTTGCATTTTGATGAAAATAACTCCCTTATGGCACGCATTTCAAAAGTGTAAAGATTTAAAGCAATCATCAATCTCTACGTGCAAATAGCACCGCTCGCACTATTTAGACTTGCCTTCATATAATTATATGAATCGTCCATTATAATCGACGACGATATCATTGTTATAATAAAATGATTGGTTAGCAGAATTCGGCCCCTCATAGTGTGCAGCGATTTAGGTATTGTTTCTGTTCTAAAGCCCAAAACCTAGGTCTCAAGACTGATCATCTACTACAAAAGCTATCTGTTTTGTTAATATACCTGCAAAATATATAGATCGTAGATATAACTGCTTCAGTACAAATTTAAAGATTGAAATTTAGTAAGTAATTGTAACTAACGAAAAGATTCTAAATTATTTAATAGGTACATACATATTTACATAGGTAGGCTTGTAGTTTGAACATTTGTTATCTAGAGAAATCAATAAGTATCTGTAAAGTACGTAAGTGTAAAGGTTGTAAAAACGTTCTTAAAACTAAAAACTTAAAAAAAATGTGAATGAAAGGTTTGAATAAAATGAACGATGGAATAGCGACTTTTATTTATTATATATAACAATCCATCCCTTCGATACGTCGACTGAGAATAGAGTAAGCCTCTTACATAGTTATTCTCTTTGAGAAAGCCGTTCTTGGTCTATGCTTCAATATGGGGTAGGTAATGGTATAGAGGAACATTTTTTGTCTATAGTCGTTTAATATCTTTGATGACCCGACCTATTGGCACAGCCGGTAGAGGTCCGTCTGGACGCAGAAGGTGGTGGGTTCGATCCCAACCGCAGACAAATGTATGAAAATATGACGTGCTTTCACAGAGGCTTCGATATTTCATGTCAAAGTAGACTGAAAGCCATAAAGTGCATTGCAGCACCAATCATTTATAGCACCATATAGCACGTAGCCTATCTCGATTGCCTAATGCACATATTTCTAAGAGTGGGACAACCCATTCTAGGGCCTATTTCTAGACAAAACATCTATCTAACTTAATTAGTTGTATAACAAAGTGCACCAGCAACATACACTTTAGACAGGTGGTTTAGGATTGTCTGCAACATCTGCCTTAATTTTCTTAAGCTTTTGATATCTCTTCGCGAAGCTCCTGAGTTTGTATAACGCCTTAGTCCGAGACCAGCTCCAGTAGGACCAGTGCTGTAGAATATAACGCAAAATAATTCCAGAGTAGTAGGTACAGTAAGTTACACTGTGGTAGGTAATAGAATCGATACGTAGGTTATACCTACGTATTGATTATATCATGTTCGGCGGGTTCGATTCCTGTGATGGGACAAATATTTGTACGATCTGTAGATATTACTCCCGGGAGTACTGCGTGTTAAATATGTATTATAACAAATATCTTTAATGTAATGAGTATATCAGCCATCTAGTGCCCATACCACAAGTTCTACTTAGCTTGGAGCTAGATAATGCTGTATGGAGATTATCTATGTAAACAAAATGGTAGTGGTTTTGTTGGCACTAAAACCTAAAGAACTAGACTAAAATTGCTTTTGCCGTCCCTTACAAACAATCAATATTATTTAATGCGTAAGCCCTCGCACTCGGGGTAATATCTAAGAAATTAAATATTAGGTACCCCAAATATTTCCCTATACCCTTCGGCGATTACTTGATTTCGTCTCAGTTGGTTAGAGAATTTACTGAGGGAAAATCACGGGTTCAAGTCCCGCTGATATCGAAAATGTTTGGGTTAATATTTAGTTTATACCTACGCTTGTTTACTTTAGGTTTTGCACTAACAGAATCACTATCAATGACGTTAACTATATTTCATCATCATCATCACCCTCTCTTTCTCCGCCCACAGCTGGGCTTCTGTGGTATCATCCGGACGGTAAACGTCCACTGCTGAATATAGTCTCCCCCAAAAGACAACGCCACGAATAGCGGTTTTGAGCCACATCCATCCATCGAATGTACCATATACCTACAATCTACCAAAACTACACATTTTTTGTATTTGCTACGATAGAATTGACCAAACACAGTAGTGCAAGAAAGTATAAAAGGCAAGCAAAACCAAATAAAACAAGGTATGTGATAACGAACCACGTTTTATTCACTCTGTCAATAAGTTACAACAACAAATAGAATCTTCTCATTCAACTAAATCATTCACAAGCACTATATAGCCGATTCAAAAACTACTAACCACAAAATACTTTATATTTATTTCTAATCACTACGCCTCAATTGTGGAATAAATATAGGTAAAATATTTCCGGTAGACCGGTATCCATAAAAGTAGGTAGGTATAGCGATGTTAACGCATTCATTGCAATAGTAGCTGTATTTATTTAAGATTATTCTATAATGATTATATAGGAAATTAGATCTATTTGACCAATGACGTGCAAGGTAATGACTCAATATGGTGTTTCGCTTCGCTACTCCGCTTTGGTGGATACCGAACTTCGAAAACCTTTACCGATTTAAGGCTTGTTAGCTACGAATCATCCGCCGACTAAGAATAGTCTAATTTTGTCACAATTGCACACACTCTAAAATATTTAAAATTTCTAGTGTAATTAATTTACCTACCTTAAAAATAAGTCACATTCTGAGGTATTTAATATTTTTTATAGTTTTTTTAAATAAAATGCAACATTGTTTCTTAATTATTTCATGCCTCTCTTTTTGATTTAGAATAAAGAATTTGCAACTATAAAATTTACTTTGAAAATATGAATAAAATGTAATAGGTAGGTGAAATATTTCAATAAATTTATTAACATGAAAACTTCTTCATCGACCAGCTTTCAAAAACCTTGTGTTGTTGTCAATAACATTGTTATAAAAATATCAGTTTTTACTTAGTATGTTACAACATTATTGCCAAAAAGTATACTTCTAAGTAAGTTGCCCCTACTGCAGTTACTAAATGCTTGAAATTAATGTACTAAATTACTTTTGCATGAAAAAAAATTTTTGCTGCCATTGTATGTAATAAATACATGAAAATAAATAACATGAATTTCCTATTAATTTTATTACATTCGTAATGTAGCTTTCATTAAGTATATTGTGATTTCATTTGTCAGTTAAACAAACATAAGTAAATTATTAGAATCTGGTTGGTTAATTTACGGAATACCGATTAAATAGTATTTTATAGTAACAAAAGCTCTGCTTAGCTCGGAGCTAGATGATGTCTCGTGGATTATCCAGCATTATTTATATTTAATACATTTTTAACAGCCACGCGATACAAAATATTTGGTGTTTTTAAAGACAGTGTGTTATTTTTACAATCAACATGAAATGCCCAGCCTACGCCAATTTTAACATAAAACACGTCTTTGTGACCAACAAATTAATTTCACAGAAATTGAGCAAGTAAATCCAGCTATCTGGACCATAGAGCTGGACAAAGTACTGCGTAACTTAGGAACTCCATTTTTGCCAATAAATAGCCCCCTTAATCATAACTGTTAACTTAAAACAATGGCTAAGAATTTTGTTTTTTTTTCTCACTCTGACTTATCTCAATAGAAGAAGTCGAGAGTGGGACAGTGCTTAGCAACTGTTTTAAATTAACAAATTCTTCCTACCAATATTATAAAGGCAAATGTTTCTGCGTTGTGATATTGTTTGACTGAACACAACGCCAACTGAATGGAACGGGCTGAAATTTTGCGCATATAAAGATCTGGAAGTGGGATAACTTCTACGCTGCTTTTTATTCCAAAAAACGCGTGTAAAGCCGCGGGCAGAAGCTAGTAATGAATAAGGGGGCATACGTGTTACCGGTCGTCGTTGAATAGCTCCGCTAAATGCTAGCCCGTGGGAGTTAGTCCTCGTCTTCATTCTCAAACAAGTCGTCGTACTCCCGCGACTGTTCGTAATCCTTCAGCTCCTGAGAGAGAATGAACATGAGTACAACGAACGTAACTAACTACAGCCCTATTCTCCTAAACGAATTTATTTATTTATTTTAGAAGAAAGGAGTTTACAGTATACACCAAATCACTCACTAATTGATGATAATTCAATCAATCTGTCAATTGCCTATACATGTGTTCCCCGAATAAGAGCAGTCCCCTTAACAGGTGAAACAAGCTCAAAAATGATCTACGAATATGTTGGAAAGAGTGGCCACAACCACTTCCACGCTAAATGGCAGTCGTTTGAAATAATTACGCTTTCTACGAGTACGATTCTCGTAGTCGTACTCTTTGTGTATATGTTTCAATGATACTTAAATTGCTTTATTTCACTACATATTTATCAATAAAACATCGGTGAAGTTATTTTATAAAACTATTGAATAAATGCACAGAAATTTGAAAACTTAGAGAGAATCTAATAGGAACTCGTGAATACCAAAATTTCAAGTCGCAAGTCAAGTCGTTTAATGAGGAAGAGGTTGAGGCCACTTTTTTTTCAAACACATAAGTAGTTTATTTTCACTTGGGTGTGCAGATATTCGGGGACACCATGTATAGAATTTTAGTTAAGAACTTAAAAATACATGCAAGTATACCAAAAAGCAACTCACGGACATATTACGTATTGCAATTATGCAATACAAATAAGAGTGTCAGGCACATTTGGTCATAAGGCAGTAGTAGGTAGGTACTTATTATTACTTGCATTACTGTGTATCGGTATTGAATCAAACCAAACTTATCTACCAACTTACTGTTTTTAATTCTATATAATAATACTAATGTAATGAAGTACTCGAAATTAACACTATTTAACTATGACAGTCTTATAGTTGGGAACACGCTATTCGCAGGTCTTTTATAGGTATTGACACGTAAAATGTATTTCTAGAAAAATACTAATTTTATCATAAATAATTGTAATTACCTGGAACATTCCGTTGGCGACTGCATACCCCGTCATCGCGATAGCAGCGAACAGCGCCGCGAGGATCTTATTCCGCGTTCGGTTGGGGAAGTCACTCGCCTCGCGTTCTGATTGCGATCCCGACGAGTGTTGCTTGGCAGTTTGTCTGTTGTATTCTACATATAAAAGAGTAATCATATATTTTGACGACCTCTGTGGCGCGGTGGGCGAAGGTCTGCCTGCGACGCAGGAGGTTGTGGGTTCAATTCCCGCCTCAGGACAATTGTTTGTACGATCTGCTGAAATTTGTTCTGGGTGTTCTGGTCTTTTTCTACGTATAATAAAAAAATCTATGTAATTTATTGTTTTAAGTATATCAGTCGTCTAGTACCCATAACACAAGCTCTACTTAGCTTGGGGCTGGATTGTCCAGCATTATTTATTATTATTAATCTTATATTTACTTCATCGGCGTTCGCTGCATACGCGTCCCCAGCTGATCTGACTACCCCAAACGACGGTTTTGCCATCAACACTTGCTTCGCAGGCGAAATATATAGAAGGAAGCTGCTGCCTTTCCTCTAGTAGGTCTCCTTGGCCGACTCTTACGTCATAAACTTTTTTTTGAATAGTATAAATATGACCTGGCTTATTTGTAAGCTTAAAGAAATAAAAACTTTTCATTTTCATTTTCAAACGGGCGGAGTTGGAAGGGCTCGCTCCTTACTCCCGAGCGACACGGCAGATCTTAACTTTGAATTATCTTAAAGCTACAAATACCGTAATCTGACGTAAATGTATTTATTTTTGTTAAGATACATTATTTTCTGAATTTTTTCGCCTCACACACGAGACAATGTGGTTATTGCCGTGCGCGAGGATTGCAATTTCAATATTCAGCTTGACACATTAAAATAAAGCTGTAAAAAAGAAAACTCACCATCTGTCACATGCCTAAAATTTTTCTGGTTTATCCTAGCTACGAATCTTGATAAATTGGCTATTCCTTTCACGTAATTGGACAGTGTTCCGTTGGGGAATGGTGTTTTGAGTAGGGGAGCGAGGTAGGCAAACACTGTAGCATCGAAGGAGGATGGTCGGTTGCCAAAGAAATATTCACTCTCTCCCAATCTGTCTGAGAGGGTTTTAAGGCATTTATCTGCTTCATTGTAAATCTGGAAATTAAATAGTGAGGGTAAGTACTAAATGATCAGCAAGAAATTAGATCTTAACTCCTACTAATATTATAAACATTAAAGTTTGTGAGGATATTTGTTGCTCTTTCACTTAAAAACTACTGAATGGATTTTGCTGAAACTTCACAATAATATAGCTTACATATCAGAATAACACATAGGCTACAATTCATAAATATATATTGTATATTATCCAAAATATCTATCACCACGCGGGTGAAACCGCGGGGCGCTGCTTGTACAAAATAAAGTATTGCATAGATCAGAGGATAGTATCTGCTTAGTTGATTAATGATTACATAAGCAGATATCGACAAACCATAAATAAAATATATATAAATTTTCTGTACATACATCCTGGACCAAATACAAGAGATAAGTTTCGGAAGATTTTATTAGCTAAATGATTTTGTGTATATTTTTTTAAACCTAAATAAGGTTTCATCATCATCCTGTTAAACTGGATATGGGCCTTCCCTAATGAATGCCACAGGTCCCTGTCTTCAGCTTGACGCATCCAGCATCTGCCTGCAGTCATTCGCAGGTCGACATTACCTGGCCAGAGGGAGTGCTACCTGCTACACTATGTTTGCTGGGTCATGATCTCCACTCAAGAACATGTTTACGTTTAATGTTATAGAGGCATACAAGTACTTACTGTTCTTTCTATTTCTCTAAGATTTGTATGTTCACCATACAATGCATCAATCATGTCCTTGGCTGCATTCTGATATCTCGAGGGATAGAAGAAGTTGAATGGTATGCGTAAGGCTTTTGCATAGGTCGGTCTGGTTATATCACAGTAGTTCTTTTCATCTACCCACCAGGCATATTGGAAGGCAGGGTATAGCTTTTCGCGTAAATACTGAGTGAATGCACTGGCTTCCGCAGCTTGTTTTGTATTTAGGTGAACATCTGTGCTGTAATGCTGAAACAGGTAGGTTAAGCACAGTATTAATAAGTAACAGTGTTGGTATACATTCCGTAACAGTAGATGATTAAGAAAAAAATTTAAATGAAGATGACTTAGTAATTAGAGCTTGGCAAGCTTTTTTTAATAATTAACCATTAGAAACACAGCAGCCTAATATAAATGTTCAAATTTATATTAAGGAAATGTAAGTTAATAGGATATAAAAGGATTTTTTTGATAACTAGATAATAGTTAGATAAGTTACCTAGATCCCAACTAGGTTTCAAAATATAATACTCTATTGCTAGACATAGGCCTCCCCTGCCACTATCTCCATTACATTTAATTGGTAGATCATATCTGGTAACAGGTGATTCTATACCTTTATACCCATAAACTGACCTTCCTACCCTATACCTAATATAATACAATCTATGTTGGGTAGGATCAGCAGCAGGTCTTACCAGAGATTTCAGATGTTCAACAACTTCTTCAAAATTTGTGAGGACCTTTCGGCCGTCTCTCATAACAGGCAAAGTTCCTTTTGGGGTAAAGAACGGATTGTTAGATTCTTTGACTCGAACAGGCACTCCGATGAACTTCATGTAAGTCTGTAAAGATTCATTTTGGAATATTTCTAGATGTTTACCGGTGGTACTGATAATTTGAGGTTATGTTGCATCAATATTTACCAAAACTTTCAAAGATTCCAGGTCGATGGATGCTAGTCCCCATTCCCCTCTCCAAATATCTAATTCTATAATAGACATTTCTGTTGGCTATAATTTTAATTTGACCAATAACTATTAAAATTGCTTTGAAAAAGAACGAAAATGTACTCCAAAATTCGAAAATAGTCCAACTACAAAATTAAATGACAGTTAAGTTTGTTGATGTTATTGATGGTTATTGATTTGACTGATAATTGATTTGACATTGACTCACATGATAGACAAATTAAAAAAGAAAGAACTAGTAGCTTGATTTACACAGGCCCAGTAACGTAACTGACCCAACCAGTAGACAGCAATAGCCAAGAAGTGTACTAACTCTTCTATGTCTGTATTAGGAACCTCTATTACAAAAAATGTCCTAAACACTACGAATAAATACCTTAATACCCCTCTCCAATTTTTTACGGGGAGAGGTGAAAATTAACATTTAATAATGCACACATTGCACACAAAAAAAATAGCTGAAACTAATTAGACGGACAGTGACAAAATTGCGTCAACCAGACGCAGAGCCATTTAGTAGCAAGAACTGCAAGAAAGAAGTTGAACTTGAGAATTTGAGTGAGATATTGTAAATAATTGCATTGCATCTTCTTACCAGTGTTTCCACTTTTAGGGATTTCGCCCTTTTTTAGGGCGAAACTACATATTTCATGTACGACTAAGGGCTATTTTTAATGCGACAGGGATTTAGGGAATTTTAGGGAAAAAATTACTTGATGTGGTAACCCTATTTAGTCTATGCTCTATGGCTCTACCTATTAGGGAATTCCCCAAATTAGCTTCGTATTATAATCCGACAAATGTTAGTTTACCTTTTGGATAGTACTATTACCTATTTTGTAAAGTACATCAGAAATTAGTTACACGATTTAGGGATTATTTTCGTTTTTGTTATTTTTTATAGCGGTCGCGAAACAATAAAAGCAAATTTTACGTTATTTTTGATTATTTTTATAATTTAAAAATGGACAAGGATTTGATTTAGACGAGAAACTTTTTGATTTGATGAAATATGTAGATCCTGAGGTAGCAAGAAATCTTGAAAAGCAGTCTATGAAAGACGTATTTGACCGTTTTGGTTTTTTGGTCACAAAATGCAACATGCAGAAAGCTGATAATGAATGGCGAAATCAAGCTCTAATCGAACCCAAGTTAACTATAAAGAACAACTAAAAAGAATGCCAGCTGAACTTTACTGGAATAAGGTACTAAGCTTGAAAAACCATCGTGGTGATTTTCTATACGAAAACCTCGAAGCAGTAATATCATTATTACTAGGAGTGCCATCTTCAAATACTGAAGTAGAAAGATTAAGTTAGGACTAAGTTAGGAACGCTGGCTAATAACTGCTCAATTTTGGAGCCTACTAGTGCTATGCTCAATGCCGCGAAAACCTACAGAAGTAATGCTTCGGTTTCTGACTCTTACACTTAAGTAGACAAGTTAAATCATATTAAAAAAATTTAAACGAAATTGTATTTTATTTAAGATTCATGCGCCCTAAATTAGGGAATTTTAAAAAAGAATTAGGGATTTTTAGGGATAATTTCTGAAGAATTTAGGGCAAAACCAAAATCTTAAGTGGAAACACTGCTTCTTACGTATTTTATTATATTCTCTCTCTCTTTTTGTACTTGCAGCAGACTGCAACTTGCATTTTACACAAAAGATAGAAACGCAAAAATATTACGATAGGTAATGATCAGTGTTCAAACTTCTACACATTCCGGGGTTTGTTGAAGTGCATCTGCAACTATGTCAATACAATGGACCTTCACTGCCGGTTTCCTATATTTTGAGATAGCCGTGGTAATCATAATGCTTTTACCTATATTTAGTCCAAGAAAATGGAACCAGTTCTTTAAGTCTCGTTTATTCTCCATGTTTCAACAGCATGCAGCTATGTATTTCTACGTGTTTCTTGGCGTTCTATTTTTATTTTTACTTGACGCTATAAGAGAGATGAGAAAATATTCACATAACTCTGAAGCTGCTCACACGAATCTGTCTTCTGAAATGAAAGGGAGTGTGAAGTTGTTTAGAGCCCAGAGAAATTTCTACATCACTGGGTTTACTATTTTCTTAGCATTTGTCATTAGAAGATTAGTGACCATGCTTATGATTCAAGATGAACTGACAACTAAATCAGAAAATATAATCCGAGAAGCTGAAGCTACTGTAAAATTGGCTAAACAAAATCTTAATATCTCAACTTTGCAAGCTGCTGACGCTATTCACTTGGAGGAAATTAAAGAAAACCTGAGAGAAGCGAATCAACTATTAAACAAAGAAACGAAAAAATCAAAGGAGTTAGAGGAGGAAGCAAAGAAATGGAAAATGATGTATCTAGAAGCAGAGAAACAAATTATTCTGTGTGGAAATGGAAAGGGGGATGAACAATAGTATTATTAGTAGATATTGGCTCATCACGTCATCACGGTACCTGTATTGTATAGGTACTTACAGTCACATTGTTACACATTATTACATTACACAATGTTTAAAAAAATTAAGCATTTGATCTTGAGATAACAACAAGAAAGAATACCATTACTATTATACATTTTTAGCACTTTCACCTAATTATGAAGTATCTTTCAAAGTAGACTAGCAAGATATTTGATACAATAGGTGCAAATAAATAATAAGCTCTGTGATTCAACTGGTGCTAAATTCAGTGGCTAGTTTAAAAAAAAACAACTAGTTGTTTTCTTGAATAAAACTTAATACTAAATGTGTTGGTGAAGGTATGCAAGAACAAACAATTTTTTTATTATTTGGATTGTTGTGTATATAATAACAATTAATAAAATTAAACTCTAGTCTATTTATTTTATAACTTTATACATAAAGTTTGTTGGTACTCAAAATTACCTAGATATCTTCTTTAAAAAAAGTATAAACGTGATATTAAAAGATTGAATTGAAATTACTTGATCTCTGTTATAATTATAACATATTTATTTGTAGACTAGAGGATTTTTTATAAATAAAATGTATGTTGGATTTGGAGATATTGTGTTTCTTTTGGACTTTTGGGTGAAGCATGTTATTGTCTATGCTATGTTTATTGATGAAAAAAAACATCACAAACATCTAGGTAGGTATACCTTAGAGAAGAAAATTCTCTAACTTGTGCCAAAACGTTGTAAGAGGTATACAAATCAACGATTTTACTACCTATGCCTGGTGCCAAGTTCACACAACTATTTATGAGTTTCAGATGTATAAGACAGTATTATCAAAGAAATAACGTAGTTATAGTTTAGGAAGTAAGAACATCCAACCAAAGTACCTATATCATTGGAATTCTATTAGGCCTGCATAGTTTCGTGGTGATGACTGATGACCCTAAAAATCAGCTGATTTCTTTTATATACAAACATTCTACATCCTCGATGGACATAGTATAGAAGATTTTTTATCCATTAAGTATAAAAAGTCAATAATTACTTCAATCTCATTGGTGTCAATTCAACTTATCTGATAAAAATGTAGCCGTCCCTTTCATAAAGATCGAAATAAAAAAGGATGCTACCAAATTTATTAAGGTAGTGATGTTATGTCAATAGTATTTTTTTTATTGCAACCATGTTGAACAAGTGACCTTATAAAATAATAACAGGTATAACTATTGGTGGGTGACGCCATCTGATTTAACCCCAGTGTCGAGTATTTAAGGTAGTAGATCAGATGCGGGGTGAAACGAAATAAATTTTAGCCAATTTACCATATTTTCAAATGCTTCAATGATCATCTTCACCCCGCGTTCGATCTTACTACCACAACGCACTATTATGTCCCAGGCTCATTGTCGGCCCCCTAGAAAGAGGTCGGCCCATACCATACCTTGGTATATGTATGGGCATAAAACATTATTATATCACAATGATATCACCGATATCACCATGAACGAAAAAATGCTCTTAGTCTATGGATATCACATTACCTACCAGAGGTACCTACCAACCAGAGCCAGATATATGCAAGCAAGCAAGAATGTGAGCAAGAAGTTGAAGTGGAACAACAAAGTAAATTTTTGTTTTTGAAATTTAGAACTTAGGAACTTACGGCCTTTTCTTATTTTTATCCAGACAGATTCATGATAATAAATCTGCAACTACTGAAAAGCTAACTCCTTGGCAGAGAATAACTAATCGCGTCAAACGCGACGGACTAACACATTACGCACTTTAGTGATAATGTTCTAAAAACCTGTGTTTGTAATCACAGCCCGTCGCTAAAGGGTACCGTTACAAACTATCTATGAATGTGGGAATCTTCAATAGAGTCAACCACAAGGTAAGCAATATTTATCATTTTATAGGTATACTACTAATAAACTATACCCAGTATGGGTATGTATAGTGTATTTATACTATAGAATCTTGCATAAAATAAATCGGGGAAGTTAGAGTGACTCGCACACGAAGAGTTCCGTACCACAAAGGGTACCTGTACCTTGATGTACTTTCTTAAAAGATGGGTTTTAGATTTTTTAATGTGGTAACTTATCCAATGTACTGACACTTGACCACCCCCAATGCTCTTTGACCATTGTTCAACTTGGTATGGACCTTAGCCCTTATAATTATAAAATTTATTGATTATTGTTTGCAGTCAAAAATGTGTAATGTAATGACATTTGAATTGAAATCTATTAGTTATTTGTTGTTATTATGGTGTATTTTAAATACCCGAAAGCCTCGACTATTTTTTCTAGAATTAGAACTATTTAATGTGCCTACCTACCATAATGGCACATGGTCTACCAAACATCCTGTTTATAGGCAAGAAAAATACAAACAAATGAAAATTTTAACTTTATACATTTTACAATTCATGAACATGATGTCATTGTATCTCATGAGATACAACCTGCTGACAGACTGACAGACAGGGAAGGCTTAGTAATACTCCCATTTTCGCCCTTGGGGTAGGGAACCCTAAAAATTTATTAAGTTTTCTATAGTGAATATGCCTGTTCAATTTAATATGACTATCTAAATTTGTATCATATTTCGGTTCATTACAGATAATAGTAATTCAGTTGGAAATACAGTTTGATAGTGTGTAGGTGTGCTGTGCAGTTACAATTATTGTATTTCTGTAGAATTGCCTTCAGTTACACTTTTAATCTGTACTTTTACTTGTAGAATAAAGAGAGTGGTGGCATGTATGCTGAATGGAGCTCTCTGCCCCTGGAGGGGGGCGGGCGAGGCGTGCTAGGGGCAGTGGGTGGGAGGGACGTTGTGCTGGCCGTGGTGAAGCAGCTGGCCTCACATGAGCCCAGTCCACTCACTACTGATGCAGAGGTTAGTTTTGTAGACTATAATAGCATGGTCAGTAGTTGACCTCTGTGTTGTGGTGGGCGAATGTCCGCCTGCGACGCAGAAGATCGCGGGTCCGATTCCCGCCTCGGAACAAATGTGAGTACGATCTACAGGTATTTGTTTTGGGTGTTCTGGTCGTTTTTATGTAAGATAAAAAAAATCTATGTAATGCATTGTATTATGTATAACAGTTATCTGGTACCCATAACACAAGCAGTGCTTACCATGGGGCTAGATAATGCTGTGTGAATTGTCCAGCATTATTTATTATTTATTTATAATAAAAATCTATCTAACTGATTCTACTTTAATCCCACAAACCAGGTAGAATGGGTGTTAGAAGTGATTCGCTTCGGTCTCTCCCTGCCCCTACAAGAGCACGAGGCGCTCCGCGACTGCGTGCGCGTGTGCTGCGCATGGTTGACCCCCCTCCTGCCCCCCGCGCCGCCCGCCATGCCCCCTCCGCCGGCCCTGCCACCGCCCGTCGTCGCGGAGCCCCGAGTCTATGCGAGGAAGATACTGAGGCATCTGCAGAATTTGTTTGTGCCGAGGCCTAATGAAAGTAAGTGTGAAGTTTCTGCTGTATGGTAGGTGGCTTTTGATGGGAGTTTGCTTGTATAGGGTGTGCGGCAAATCATGTGCCAGCTAAGGTTACTGGGGGTAGGTGGAACCAAGACCAATAGCTTGGTGGCTTTTATAACCCTGAAAAGACTTTCGGCTATTTCTAAGATTTTTAAATAGATTTAGTCGATATTTTTCCCAACATTGAAATATTGAGGGCTGTTACTTGCCAAACTATTGCTCTTGGTTCCACTTTCTCCCTGTTACCATATGACAACTCTCTGGCTAGCACCCTGTATAAAATGGATGTAGTGGTGAAGGCATTAACATAATTGTAATGTAATGAACTTTTTGCATTACACAAGCTACATTATTATGGATTTATATTTCATAGGTTTTACCTATGATGCTGTATAACTCCAACTAAGGAAATAAATGAAATGAAGTATGAAAGTCCTTATTAAAGAATAATTATCGGGTATCTATAGCATAGGTATCTTTTGTTTTGTTTTCCCCTACGCTTATATCGCGAAACAGCGATCGTGGTCACGGGGTGACTTGTGTATAACATGAGGGAAAATAAAACTAAAGGTATGCGATAAATCCCCGATAACGAATCTTTAATACGCGAACTTTAATAACGTGAAAGTTTCATAAAAGTAAGGTTGTATAAAAGTTCTTGTGTGAAAATGTAAATATAAAAATTATAATTTGGAATTATTTTGTTTTTCCTAGCTATTGACCCTGTTATGTAAACTTACCCCAATAATCATTTTTTTGGTTGTTTTTATCGTATCGGTCGTTAATATCATTAAGTTCAATTAACTCTTAAACCTGTTATATACCATTATGATTGTACAATGTAGATTGTTATTAACCACAGCACTGTTTTATATTACTGCACAGACTAGTACTAATTTTCTTAAGCATGGTTCTTTCAGTGAATGATTAGTGCCTCTCTTTTACAAGGTCTCGCATTCATTTATCAGTTGGAATTGGGTAAGTGGTGCTATTTTACTAACATTTATGTAAACAACATATTTATATCATCATCATCATCAGCCTATGTTCACTGCTCATTTACAAAACATAGCTAATAGCATTCGTCATATTAATGAAAACATAATGGTCACGAGATTCATCAACCCTCACTAGAAACTGGCTTTACAAATAACAACTAATTTCATATCTGCGAGGACGACATAAACAGTAAGCAAGGCGCAAATCATTTAAAAACAAAGCTAAGTAATGCCTGACAAGTGGCAATGCTTAGCTATGTCTTTAAAGGCTTTCCTTAATCCTATTCTGAATCAAAACACCTACTCTATGCTTTTTATAATTTTTCAATAAAAAAACTAGCCATACATCTCAGTATATCTCCTCGGCGGTGACTCAACTGTCTTCTTCTTATTGTTTTTATGGCTCGCTGTGTCTGTGTTGCCATAACTCTGCCAGTGTCCGTGTGAAGAGTCATAAACTTTAGTAGAGAAAAAACAGAATATTTATACAATACAATACAATATAGTTAAGCATTTCCTGGCATTCCATCATCCTACGCTCAGACAAAACCATGCTTTTCATAGATTCTTAAGAAAAACTATAAACTGAAAAAAGTTAATCGTTCTCCGCTAGGCGGCGACCTAATCAGCAAGCAGACTCAAATCATTAATCATTACAAAGCATAGCTAAGCTATCTTATTCATCATCTATCATCATCATATTCGATCATCCTATTTTCAATCAAACATGCTTTTCATCAACCCTTAGTACTTAGTAGTAGTCGGTACATATCCGACGGAAAATGCGTCGTGTAGGTATTATCGGTCGCGTAACGCGAGAACCGACAAATATCTTAATAAATAAATAATGCTGGACAATTCACACAACATTATCTAGCCCCATGTTAAGCAGATCTTGTGTTATAATTTATAATAAAACATTCAACCTTTGACACTGAACCAATGATGCGTTAGTGCGTTGACCGCGCAGCGTATGTTCCGTTTCCGTCCACGCTGTCCGTCAGATATGTGCCAACGCTTACTAACTGACCATATTATACAAAGTCCATCTCTGCTAGGTGGCGACCTAATCAGCAAGCAAGCGGTGCTCTGTCACCGCGTGCTGCGCTTAGCTCAAGCGCTGGCCGACGGCGCAGCCCTAGGCGCTGGCGAGTGGAAGTCTCTGCTGCTGCTTCTGTTGGCGGCCGCCAGCGCGCTGCTGTCACCGCCAGCGCCGCACCACTCCGCCGCCGAACAGCTGTGCGAGAGAGTGCTGTGTGTGCTGTTCCAAGTGTGGATACTGGCGTGTCATAGGTGAGTATGTTATTGGCTTATGCAATAGCTACCGAGGCAGTTTAAGGCGTGAAACAAAATTCCTACATGACGATGATATAAATATAGCAGGCCTAAAAACTAAAATTTTAGGTTTTCATCATCAAAAACACGCACCCCAAAGTTTGCTCCTCGTTTTTACTTGGTACCTTAGCTACAGACTTAAAACTTGAATTAAAGGAGAAAAAGTAATGGGGAAATTCGAAAAACAAGATTTTTAGAGTTCCACTGTCGAAAAAAATAACCCTAAAACTACAGTCTTGAAATTTTAAATATATGTTCAGGTAGTAGTTAAAAGTGATCATAAAATACTTAAGTCATGTTTTTTCCAGTAGTTTCGGAGCCTATTCAATACAAACAAACAAAAAATCAATCAAATCTTTCCTCTGTATAATATTATTATAGTATAGAAGTATAATATTATTATAGTATAGAAGTATAATATTAATATAGTATAGAAGTATAATATTATTATAGTATAGAACGAACATTCGAACAAAACATTAAGTTTGCTTATGACGTACTCGAAAGTTATCTTAAGCTACTTATACCTAGGTAAATTGCCTTCTTCGAAGGTAATGAAATGGCAGACTTGGCTCTTCTAGTGATCTCAACACTTTTACTATGCCAAGTACTTCTTGTATTACGAGAAGAGACTTGACGTAATTTTTACATTAAGTTACACACAGTAAGTTTTTTGTTTTAAATAAAGATTTTTTAATTTTAAATTAATATTTTTGCTATCAATCGCTGGACTATTTTGTTTGTCATGCATGCATGAATGTCCCCAGTTTGATTCACTTAAGCGTTATAAAATAAAAATAGTCTCTTAAAATATCATAAACTTTGATTCCAGATGTTTCCCCTCCCCGCCGCTGTGGCGTACACTGCGCGAGCAGTGCATGTCGTGGCGCCACCGAGCCCCGCTCACACAGCAATGGACGCGTGCCTCGCTCTGTCTCACGGCCAGAATGTTATCCCATATGTATGGACCGCTCTTCCCGGCCCTTCCTATCAGTAAGTAGTACTGTATAGTAAGGAGTGTCATCAAACCTACCAATGAGTCATGTGGAAGAAGTATGAGTCATTAGTAGAAACAGCATGAGGCCTCGCTCTGTCTCACGGTGTAAATACTGTCACACATGTATGAAAAACTCATCTCCTTCTCGGCGCTTTTTATCAGTGGATAGGAATATATCTATATACATGAAACATTGACAAATTTAGACGACTCACTAGTCGTCTTAACTTGTCAATGAGTCATAAAAGTATAAATTAGTCATCAGTAATGTGTACGTGCGCCTCGCACTGTCTCACAGCAAGAATTCTGTTCTTTATTTACGGACCACTCTTGCCGGCGCTTCCTATTCGTGATTCACCTAAACCTACTAATAAGTCAAGTGAAACTATTAATGAGTCAGCAGTACAGAAACTACTGGACCAATAATCAGACCAATAACTAGCCAGCGAGAATAAATTCGTGTGTGTGTGTAGGTGTACATATCTTTTTATGACAATATACAAAGAAAGACTGAATTACCATGGCAACACTCTAGCAAAAAACCTACTACAGGACAAAGACCACATAAAACGCCAATATAAGATGGCATATACCCGAAGTTGACTAGAGGAACTAAAGTTTTCAAATCTTAAGATGGTGCTTTGCACTGGAATGGCACCTGAATATCCCACCCAAGACCACATCTAATTATGGCTAAACAGCTGATTGTAGATAAAAAAGGACGAAAAAAATATGTTTTTATGATTGATTGTCCTCCAGGCGATGAAGACCAGACGCTGATTCCAGCAGACATGTCTCCAGAAGCCGTGATGCAGAGCTGGTATCGCATGCTGCATACCATCGGCAACCCGGTGGACCTTTGTCGCCCGCACCTCATAAGTCAAACGCCTGACTTTTTACAGGTACAGTGGCGTTTATTGTTGGCTAAACACGAGCAAGATTCTTATTAGGGAAAAAGTAATGTGGATATTCTAAAATCATGTATTTTAGGTTTAAAAAAAAAGAACTCTTCAAGTTTTCTTTCTCAATAAGTACATACTTATAAAAAGTGGTGAGATCCGAACAAAACATTAAGATTGCAAATTTCCTACTTGAAAGTTGTCTTTAGCTATTTACAGCTATGTAATTTGCCTGACTCTTTATAGATACAGTGGCGTTTATTGTTAGCTAACCACGTGCAGCAAATGCCTGCAGATCATAAAAAGTAAAAACATTAGCACCGCAGCGGGAATTGAAGCCGTCATATGCGTGTCAGGCTTCGTCCACTACGCCACGGAAGTCGCTAAAATATGTAGCATGAAAAGATACAGTGACGTTCATCTTTAGCTGACCCCTGGCAGGTTCCAAGTCTCGTACGTAATGAATGAATGAAATTGATGAAAAAATCACCAAAATTTGTATTTGCCGATGGTGAGATTACAAAACATGTACAAATTATTTATACATTTAGATTACAAAACACGTATTTACTTTGATCGAGATTAATTATTATTTTCATACCTAAATTAAAACTACAAAATACAGCAATCCGCCATGACACGTTGAACACCAATCAGAGAATACTGATTTGGGGCATCATGGCGTCAAGACTTTCTCAATACGTTTTAAAATAAATTCCTATATTCTACAGTACTCCATAACTCAAGAAGAAGGTGCCCGGGATCCCAGTCAGCACCCATGTCTTCAAGCATTGCCCGGGATATTCCACAAAGCTATGATGGGTATCGCCGCACATGTTGACGCCTTTCTAGGTATATACATATATATCTTTATAAGTACACATAGGTAGTTTAGAGCTGTTAGTAAACTGCAGATATGCATTTACACCAAGTTTATTTTATGTGGAGCAACATTTGCTAGTTAGTTGCTTGTCTCATCCGCCGGCGATAAGCGAGAAGCGATTAGAGAGGGAGAAATTAGATGGAGTTGGCGAGAACCGAGATACGAGTATGTAGTTCCTATAGTTATCTCGCCGGGCTATCAAGCGCACGTGAGTGATTTACGCCGTGCATTGAACGCTTAGAATGTTCACCACCCCAACTCTTCTCGCGGGTGTCGTAAGAGGCGATTAAGGGATATCTCGGTGGATATCGCCTCGATAGTCGTTGTCGCTGACTAAATAGTGGAAAGAGCGATCTCGCCGGCGGCAGTGTGAACGGCCAGCGATCGACTATTAATATATGTCTCTTTTATTATATGTACTTTTTATTATTGACACGGAATCTATATCCTTATTTGTTTATTGAGCGGGAAAATAGTTGATAGCTAATCCTGCCGGGGCGGTGGGCCGGTGAGACAAGGGCCATATAATGCATCCACTACTTAGCTTCAGCTATGGGACCTAGGGCGCTCCCCTATAATCTCCAGTCTCCAAAAGGGGTAAGACTACATAGATCATAAATGATCGGCAAATATATTTGAAAGGTTCCGCCTTGCTGTCGACTTGTTGAGTCGCACAAAATAATTCAAAAATGTCTAGTTAGAAAACGGTTACCAATGTCGCCAAAGTTGGAAAATGTTGCTCTTCTATAAAAATTACTTTGGTATATATGTAAAATTAATTGTATGCCAGTAAGTCGTCAGTTTGGTTGCACTGTATTATTCGCACATAGTAAGGGATATTCTTGTTTATTTCTAGGGCTGGGTTTGCGATATTTCGGCGCATAACAAAAAATATCTTAGTGTTTATTAATTTTACTTTGTTACATGGGGGAAATTGAATACTGGCACTTCTCATCGCTATTCGTGTTCGCGTATTCGTCATATACGACAAATCACATCTTCGTATATAAGACGAATACGGAATCACGAATAACGCTCTGAAATGCCAGCATTAGAGTCTGTTTTACATTGTCACATTTCCAAACTTGATTCCCCTTTATAATTCAATTGATAATATTTCTTGTAATGTCAACAAAGTACCAAATAATTTTTGCATAAACGTAAGATTCATTGACTCTGGTAGTACGAAAGTCTTAACTAAATGGCCTAAAATTTAAGGAGCCTCTTTTTTTCGATGGTTAAAAAAAGGGGCGCTGCCTTTTTTTACGCTAGTTTTGTTTAGTGTCAACAGAATCACTATCATTAATTTTGAAATTTTTGTTTAATATATGTTAACTACTTGCTACTTAGTCGAAGTTTTGGGTTTTATGTAGTGTGAATATTTTTGTGGCTTATATGGGAACATAATTTAAACTTTAACATAAATCAAATAAAGACGCGGCACCAACATAATTTTGCACATTTTTGATAAGAATAAAAAATGCAAATCAAATTATGTCATTCAGTGACTTGGTTGCACAATTTTTCTCCGCATATTCGGAACTCACTGAATCACATTTCACTTGCTGGCTCCACATTTTATGATATTCGTCCGCTGAAGTTTTGTATAAGTTTTTATCGTTCAAACAGCGAATGGATGACAACGTGAACTAGGCTTTAACAGGACATTGACACAAAGGATTGCACATACCATCCAGTATCGCTACCGCAAAGAAGTAGAAGCATTCTACCTCTATTATGAGTGTTATTAACTATACATCTTTGATAAATTTTACAGTGACAAATTGCTTACAGCTTCAAGCGGGGCCCACTTAATGCTGTCATTGTAAAATGTATTGAAATGTTACCAATTAGAAAGCGCATTTGAGCAGTACTGCAGTGGAGCGGTCCAGATCTAGAACAACTTTAAAAGCTTCTACGGTGAACTTAACATTCTCCATTCGCTGTCAGAACATCAGTAGTTAGTCGGTTATGCTATGGGGTCACTGACCTCTATTGTACAAGTATAACCCGGGAAAATATCTGTGGAACTCGCCGGGATGCGATAATGCGGAATATGCGGAATGCGATCCCGCTTCGTCGCTCGACTCCCCGCGCTCACCCTTTTGCTTTTGCTTCAATCTCAGTAATCAGCGTGAGCGCGAAAAAAATACTAGTAATAATCCAAGTTCCCAATGAAAATCCGTAATCGATACAAAAAGAAAGTTGAATTGGATAAATTTGACATATGCGCAACTGATATTATACGCAATTGGTAACATTGTCAACAGTTTTTATACTTTGAAGAAAAATAATATTTCTAATGATAGTTACTTGTTTTTCAAACCGAGAGCGGCGATATGACGTCATCGACGCCAGGTCCACAAATATTTTTACCGGGTCGTACTCTACGTAGTACTCTACTATGGAGGTCAGAGTATGGGGTGTATGTATATGGGTTGTGGTGTGGTATAGGGCGCGGCTGCGACCGCTGGTGGTCGACGCCGGCGGCGGACCGCGACGACGGTGACGTCACGCCGCCCGCCCATCGCCGCCTCGCCAAGTCTTTTAGCGTCGCAGCACCAAAGAACAAAGCTCCGGAGAAAAGTATGTATTGTGGTGAACTGTGCTGGGACTTAAGCAATGGTATTAAATCAGATGTCGCCAAAACTAGTCACAAATAAAACTGTTGTCGTCCCTTTCATAGCGATCGAAATAAAAAGGATGTCGTCATGTTTAGTAATAATATTAATTCAGACAACAATAATTCATAAATTTGTTAACAGCCCAAATATTATTATTCTTAGATTTAAATTGAAACAGATCAAATTTAAATAAACTAAATTAAATCAAATTCAACGAAACTTAATTCATTTCAATTAAATTAATTTAAATCAAATTCAATTAAACAAAAAAAAATCAATTAAATCATGTACAAAAATTACAATAAGTCAATTAAATTAAATACGCGCCGTCATTGAGCCACCAGCGTTGATACCGGCTTCCGCATCATCATCCAGTGGTCCGTGACACTGGAGCGGAGGTGCTGCGCCACGCCACGGCGGCCAGGAGGCTGTTGGAACTTGCATGAGGCCCATCAGGAATATGGCTCTCTGATGCATGATTCATGCGGTCAAAGTTAGATTAGTGTAGTTTTGGCAACATCTGAATTGATACCAGTGGTTCTATATCTTATTGTAAGCATTATTATTATAAAATTAAAACTGAACAAACCGCAACGAAAAATTTAATACTCATGCTTGAAGTGAATCTTATATCTATCAAAATATTTATTAAATGAAAGATCTGAAATCCACAAGATCTGAATAAAGTACAACAATAAGAAAGTAGGTTGAGTAAAATTGAAAATTAAATACGGACGGTTTGTTAACTTTTTGCTGTGGTTTACAAGTCAAAGTTATTTAACTACATGAATTGTAATGTTTATGTGGTTCTGTAATGTTGATAATCGCTTGGTATTTTGTGTTAATAGCTGTAATTTGTTTGTTTAACTTTTTGTGTTGGGTTGGCACTGTTATTATTTGCAATTAACACATCAAATGCTTTATTATTAGTAAAAAATTATAAATAATCTCACTAACATAACGAATGCACAAGGTTATCGTGTACTAATTAATTATTTTTTCAAATGAATCACTGTTTTTGTTTAACAAAAACTTTTTATGATAAAAAGTTATCTACTTGTTAGATCATCGCTAACATAATTTAATTCAAATTCAAAGCCTTTATTTTTTAGGCTTACACTTAACTCTTAGTGCTTACAAAAAAGGCACTATACACAAACAAATCAAAATTCTACCATTAATTAATATCAATTAAGAAATAAGTTTTTATTAACCTTCTCTTCACTTAAATTTTTTGCCCACTAGTGCAAGAAGTGATAGTAAGATGGAAGCAAACAAAGAAAGCTTGTAGTTGCAATCAAATTAAGCTACATTCGCTTAAGTTGATTGAAACTACTTAGCAGAAAGTTTTAATTCATTTGATATGGAGTTATTAAACCCTCGTTTACATTGGTTTTTAAAAGGTACGCCACGGACGTCGCTTATTGGTCTAACCAGCAGCCGCCCGCCCAGCGTTGCGCCGACCACACCGCCTAACTCTATTTCTTCACAAGGTTTGTACTAAGTTCCTAAGTAAGTACAATAGCATGAACACTTTCATGGCCAATAACGCACATGTCCATGAGCGCCGCCATGCGCACGCCCCTGCACGTCGTCGCGTCGTCGTCGCACCGCCAAGACTGGCGTGAATACAATAGATTTCTTTCCGGCCCTGGTGGGGGCACAGAGAGGGGTCTCGAGGCGTGGCCTCATTACCCCGGCGTCAACTCGAGGGGTGACGACCCCTCGGTCCTTGGGTTAGTGGGAATCTCTTTTCCCCTTCTCATTTCTTTTTTTTTGGCGTGAATGCGCTAATTCGAAATCTGAAATGAATAATTTGGTGTGTTTGAAAAAACTATAAACACCTCGATAGCGCGATCTAATCTTTCAAGTGGCGACATCTAGTTAAAATTCGAGTCTTATTTAAGTCGAGTCTAGTTTAATTTAAATGGCCAAAAATCAAACATACACAACGACTTCAAAAAGAAAATTAGTTCTCACTTCTAAACTGTTTTTTTTTAGTACTTATGACAATGCCAATTGAAACCCACGAATATAAAAATGTACAAAAGTATTTGATTCTTAACAGGATTTTTTAACAGGACACTTGTATAGCTTAAATACCCTAGCTTGCCTGCATAATGGCACATTTTGTGAAGTCGACCTTATTATTCTAAATTATAAAATGTAAATCCTTTTATTGGCTATTAGTGATGTATAAGATAAGTAAATTTACATCTAAGAGCTATGGATTTTGTTCATAAATAAATGACTAAAATAGTTTAAGTATGATTTGCCAATATATTTCAGTTGGCGAAACTGAGAAACCACCACTGACGCCACTTCGTCCGAAAGTGAACTCTATCTTCCATCTCTTCGGAGAGTGGCTTTTTGAAGCAGCGCTTATTGGCACTACTGCTTCGTACAACAATCAACGTAAGTACCGTAAGAATAAGGACGGTATTTGCATGCCATAACTGAGCTATTAAGATCGTTAACTTGTATTTTCAGCGCGAACTGAAGGAACCCCGCCTCCGCCATCGCTTTCCGATGCCACGAATCGTCTCAATATGCAAAGTTATATGCCTGGTAAGTTTCACTTCGACATATTATATGAATGAGATAACATTCATACAATTTAACAATTGATTGGTATCTGCTGTAGCAAAATATGAGTCAGAAATGAAGAAGATTTTTCCCAGAAGCTATGGCCGTTGGGGTCAAAAGACATTTAGAAAGTCTCTCAAAAAAAGTGGACCGACTACCTGACGAAGGTCGTCACTGTGGTGATCTTTTGGGGGCCTATGTACAACAGTGTTTTGGCTGAGATGATATAAAAAATTGATAATACGGCCCCAAAAAAAAAGAAGAAAACATGCAGGGGTTTACAAACTTTGACGTGTACATCTGACTGTATGCCTCTGGCATCAAATCTGTAGCCGTTTAATCTTATGATGGTCAAAAATGTAAACTATTGTCGGGTGTTATTGATTTTTTGTAATGTTAGCTTTTTCATAGAAAATGCCAATAGTTGATTCTCTCTTGCAGGCCGCGCCGAAGCCCTAGGCACGCTATGCCGAGTGCTATGCTCAAAGCAATGCCGCGAGGAAGTGTTAGCGCCCTACCTCGCTCGCTGCTACGCCGCTATCCACCACGGCCTCAATCCACCGTCGTCTCGCACCGCCTGCGCTGCCGTGCTCAACGCGAGTGATATATTCAGGTAACATTGTGTAGTGCTAGGTTCTACTTGAGCTAGCCTCGCTTATCATAGCCATATCATAGCTCAAATTCGTGTTGAAATGATTTCGGATGCAATATTGAGAACACTGGGTAGTTATCCCATTATTATGTCAGTTCCTTCATAGATTCTTAACTTAAAAATTTCAACAGATGTCAAAAGATTGATATCAAAAGTTGCGCGATAGCTAGAAACTACAAATAACGAAAAAATCACCTTCAACTTATTTTCTTTCACAGACTAGACTTAGACGGTGTCTTAGTCCTGGTGCCAGACTTCATCAACGCTTTGGACCATATCCTGACGGACAAAGAGCCCAAGATTGACTGCGGGAACATAGATAAGCGTGCGCTTCGTAAGGCCGCCATCAGCTGTCTGTTGTCTATGGTCGCCTTCCCGTACCACTATAGAGGATTGCCCGTCCCGGAGTTTCCTGGTTGCAATGAATTGTAAGCATTTTGCTTAAACATAGCGTTCCGTTCCGAATCCACACGTTATTCTACGTAGCGCACACAATCAAGTCTATTCGCAAGAATCGACCCGTCCAACTCCCGTTGATATCGAAAGAGGGACTAAGGGAACTTACTAGGGTAATAGCAGAAGCTTCCTTCTATGCAGTTTTTACACCTCCACTGCGGTCACCAATTGGCCAGGCGTGGTGTAAGCCCGAGCCATACTAGACGATTTTTCGCTAGTTGAACTCCCGCTATCAAAAATACCTAATACCAACTGAAATATTCCGAATTACATAACTTTTCACTTTTTTTATCTAGGAAAAGCTCCTGCGCAGCCGCCGCAGAAGCTATTATAGCTATAAAACTTGTTTCTAATGTCATAAATATAATTTTCCAGTGCGGGTATGACACTAGGCGAGTTCACCCGCGGCCGCCTAGCCCTCATCTGCGTATCGGCGGTGCAGGCGGAATGTTCGGAAGCGTTGGCGGTTCCACTTCTGAGTGCGTTATACCTGTGCGTGAGACACAACGCGCAGGCGACGTCGGGGCGTGCGCATAGTGCGCCTCCCGCGTCCAGTGTGTCGCATAATACGGATTATAAAGGTAAGATTGCAGGGAGTCGATGGATGGAGGCGGCCTAGGACTGCTATTCGTGGCGTGACATTTTTGGGAGGCCTATATTGAGGAGTGGATGTATAGGCTGTTGATGATAAGGTACGAGGAGTGCCAACAACAAAAATGGATGAGATCAAGGCTAGACCGTACATAATATGAGTGGCACAGAATTAAGGAGCCCTCAACCCAGCACTGGGTGAATTCGGGCTGATAATAATAAAAATCATGAAAGGTAAGATAAAAGAAAATCGATATCCATTTCTTGTCAAAGTAAGGTACTTTGAAAAGAAATGGATATCGATTTTCTTTTATCTTACCTTTCATTGGCTGTAAGAGGAAAAAACGGACCGTTGATATCTTCTCTCATTGCACCTACAAATCAACGCCTTAGCACTAACGCGTATTGGTTGTAACAGATTATGGCCACAACCAATATCCAATCAGAACATTAAATCAGTTTTTAAAAGCAACCAAGCCGACAAACACCATTTTCAGCATTTTACCTAGATACAGCTGTACACCGCTATCACAACAGGATGCTATTTCAAAATCACAGTAATAGCACACATCCACGCTACGTACATTTTATTTTGCCGCCCCATAACGAAAACCACCAACGGTATCAAAAAGGGTATCTAATGGTTTACGGTCATTGAAAATCGTCCTAGGCCTGATTACGAAATAACTCTTGGTGTCCACCAAAATAAAAAGTATCACTAACTGCAAAGGATCTTAGATAATTCTTAGTTTAAAGTAATAATAATAAAATAATGTAGCGGCGCTAGTTTCACCACTGCGTCCCCCTAAAGTCAACGAAAAACCTCACAAGGACGAACCAAACTCCGAATTGGGTAGGATAAACAACTTGTTTGGTGCGTAAAATACTTGCTAATCAAGAACCCTAAGTCCTGCATAGTTTGGTTTAGTTTAGCCAGTCAAATTTTCTCAAACTTTTTCTACTCGGGAAGTTCTTTGTTACGAAAATCCTTTGTCAATCTAAATAGAAACTTAATTCCTGAGCAACAAGTATATTTTGGTTAAGACAAAAAATCTCGACATATCTAAATCGGAACTTTTTTGCTAATCTAAATAGAACCCTAAGTCCTGAGCAGCAAGTATATTTGTAGCACGTTCGGAGAGCGGCAGCGCCTCGGGCAGTGAGGGGCATTCGTTAGAGGACTTCGCAGCTGACGTTAGGGAGCTAGACCCATCCTCGCCTGTTTTCGGTAATTATGCACCTTATGTTGCTGTCGTAGGGTCGATATTTTATTGATCATTTGATACCAAAAGCACCTAAAGGCGATCCCCCACTGTTAATATACATCTGTAACGTAACAGTTAATATTCGAGAGGCATTATTGTAATGTAAGCTCGAATCTGGGATTGTTACATTACAGGTAATTTGGTGAGTGGCTCCTGGTGAGGTAGCGCCTTTATGTACTGAGTATTTTAATATGAATTTCATTCCAACTCAAATAAGTGCCTCGAATTACATACTTATATGATACCAATTATTATTTTTTAACTTTTCTGTAAGTATTGGATTCAAATATTGATGTCAAATATCGCACCCTGCAATTCAGTGAACTCAAATTCACTGTACTGACATTTTGAATTTGGGTTCAACGATTATGCTTTTTCTGTAAGTACCTACTTATTAATTTAGCTTGCTTTATCAAAGAGCTGTTTGATTCATAATTTTAATTTGAAAGCACTGTCTCATCATCTGTTCTTATTTTATATCTGTCTGTCAAAAGTAATGATAATTTCTGCAGTACTTCTACCGTAAAAAGTTTTTAGATCCAAGAAGTTCAAAGTTAATCCTCCTTGGCTATAATGACTAAACCCTTCAATAATACAAAGATAGGTAAGTAACAAGGGGAGTATTTGTATAAGTTCATATTTTATTATAATCAGGCCTGTTCAGACTTACTGACGCGGTATACTTTACCCAGAGCCGCGGTAGCCATTTCGCGCAGTAGACCAGATAATGGTAAAAAGAAGAACTACCGCATCGCATACCTACTTGGCTTTCGCTACCGTTCTGGGTTCCTACTCGTAAAAACCAAAATCGAAGTCTCTGATTAGGTTTTAAGCGAACGCTATCGTATGTACTTTTATATGACATAAAAGTTTATTTTGCTTGAAATCAAACCGGAAACTTCGAGTTTTGTTTGCCGAGTAGTCATCCAGGGTAGCCATTGCAGCGTTAGCCTGGACAGGCATTTTAATGTGAATGATGAATACATAAGGTGCGGCACTGGTAGTTCGTGCCACATACCTCGTGTGCCACCGGTTAATCTCCTCGTGGAAAGGAGATCTACAAGTCTCGTTGGCAGCGTTGGAACTCCTCTCTGGATTGGCGAAACTGCACTCTTCGAAGCCAGGTATGAAATTGTGATTTAACCCTGACCCAAAGAAGTAGAGCATTTTAATTCTTACGTGTGTATCAATGTGTTTGTTAATAGCATCGTAACTGCCAAACGGATGATCTGATTTTATTTTTTTTCTACTTAATTAAGAGTATTTTTTCGCCAATAGTCCTTTCTTCGATCTTAAACTCAATATTCTTAAGGTATTTTAAGGCTTACTCTTAAGGGATTTAATCGGGGCGTAATTTTGTTTCGTTGCGTTGGTTCATAAATAAATTTTACTCGGTAAAAAAAAAAGAAAAATCATTAACAATTTTTTGTTAAAATACCATGTTTTCAGCTGGCGTATAAATATCTAATATACCTATCGTAGTTATATTAATGATGATCTAATCTACTTTCATGCGTTCTAGAATATGTTATTGGTAAGTTTGACGATTTACTAGATACATGCACTATTTAATTCCCTCTTAAACGGTCTTATTTTATATAAATATGCGTAGTCATGTTATCAAATGATGTTTATCTATCAATGTTTAACTCGTGGATCGCTTTGCTTATCGCCAATTGATTGGATTAATTTTAAAAATAGGTCTGTCATCTATTACCCATAACACAACCTCTGCAAGGCTACCACGCTATTTAGCACATAACTAAATGCGCGTTATTACGCAATTTTTTTTTTTTTTGCCTGAATAGCGCCTGCAAAGGCGTTAAAGAAAATAACACCTTTTCACGAGATAATCCCGCTAAAACTAGCGTATTCATGCTGATAATGCGCGTTACGTTCTGTGCTAAATATCGTGGTAGTCTTGCTGCTTAGTTTGGGGATAGGTAATGCTATGTGGATTATTCATAATTATTAAATATTTCAGAGGCGATCGAAAGAAAACGTGCTGTTCGCTGGATATGTGACTACATAAGCGTGCAATGTGGGCGGCCGCCGCAAGCGCACTCTCGCGACCTGCACTCTTGTGTGGTAGCCGCTTACAGCTGCCTAGCCGCGTGGCTGTGTCCGGCGCTATTGGCTGACGCGGACTGTCTGGCCACTCTCATGGAGGTGGTGGAGTTGGGGATAGCTGGCACTAAGAGTCAAGGTAAGTTCTGACTTCTCTGTTACACGAGTGTAGTAACCGCTTACAGCTGCATGATGATGAGATTGATTTTTATCTTTAAAAAAATCCCTCTCAATATTTACACCAACGTATTCAGTTATTATTATTGTAGGTAAACCCGGAGAACCACCAAAGATGAAAGATGAGAAAGAACTCAAACCCGTGTCTATGCGAGTCCGCGACGCCGCAGAATCTCTGCTTATGCTTATATTGGAACAAGTGAGTACATCACAATCTTATTTTACATGAACACTTTCGAGAAAAACATCTCTCTCGAACTCTACATGAGAACACAATATAAACAAAATATTCAATGAACGTACCGCCACGCTTTTTTATCCGGGTTAAAAATTAAGATATGACCTGCGCTACAGTGAGCAAGCTAAGTAAACAAATGGGACCAAAATGAGATACCTCCAAAAATAAATTTAAGTATTCGTTTGTTAACTAACTTCCTATGGCACTAAGACACAAGTGTTATTTCGTTATAGGTGGGTGACGGTCCAAACGGCACTGGGTGGTGCCGGCTCGACGAGCGCTGGCTGGCGGCGCTCGGGCACGGCAGGCTGCGGCACTACGTCGCGGATGGGAACATCCTGCTGTCGCTATTGGAGGAGCCGCTCGCGAACAGCCAGGAGCCGCAGCCGACGCTCGTCGGTGAGTACCAACTCTAGAGAAGTAACCAGGAGCATCGCCTAGATGCCGTTACTGCGCTGTTACACAAAAATACTTTATTGTACACCAGATAAAGATGATTACTGTTTGATAAGTTTACCTATAGTTCTAGCGTAGGTGCGGTTGCACCTCACCACGCGATAGTTCAATTAAATAATGCTAAGTGCACTCCACTTAGCATTAAAACGCTGGGCTTTCTTTTGGACCACCACGGCACTAAGTAGCGACGTGGTGCAGCGGTCGCAGGGAGTCGAGTGAAGGAGGTTCTGCACCTTGCTGCATCTGTTATTTGTGGCGTCGCTAAGGGTGTTAGTGGAATTATACGATTATCACGATGCATGTTGTCGTTTCAGTGATAATCCGCTGTGGCTGGGGTCGGTACGCGTGGTCGCTCAGCGTGCGTGGGTCGGCGCGCTGCGCCCGGCGCGGCGGCGGCGCGGCGTGCGCGCGGCCCGTCGACATCCGCCCGCACCGCGCCGCGCACGCGCCGCACTGCCGCCCGCTGCCGCCAGCTCCTCCTGCCCCCGTGTAAGTACTTCGTCATTAACATACGAATTAGTCGCAGAAGAAGTGTCAGAAATATACAGAAGGAGGCTAGTGGTTTTCCTCTGGTAGGTTCTCTTAATCGGCTCTTACGACATCCACGGACTGAGCTGGCTGGTCGATTCTTATGGCGCAATCCGGCACTGACCATCAAACACGGCTTGTTCTACACAATATCAAGTCGTATGTATGTTGTGTGTGTTACTCTAGCTAGCTACTTAAGTTTATATTTTCCTATGCCTGTACCTGCATCGATCAGAATAAATATATTTTCAATTCATTTCAAACGCCGCGGCCGCGATCCCAAATACTATGTAACGGGTCCGCCAAATAACTCTTTTTTTGAAAATGCTATAAAAAAAACTACTGAATATTTTCTCAAATTTCTTTTTTTATTTGAAATACAATCCTTCCGGTTAATAATGGAAAATAATTTCATTCAAATGGCTGCCTCGGCTGGCCATGCAGTAGCCTACACAATCGGTCCAATTTTTAAGCACATTATCGATTGTGTGCAGCTGTATTTCATCAATGGCTTAACGAATATTGTCTTTTAAAGCGTCAATTGTCTCTGGCTTGTCGGCGTAACACTTATCTTTGACGGCACGGCCTATCTTTGGTGTCAAATCGCAGCACCGAGGTGGCCAAACGACATCAGCTCTCCGGCTGATAATGCGATCTTCAAAAACAGGGCGCAAAACCTCGAGTGTAGCTTCGGCTGTGTGGCACGTAGCGCCGTCCTGTTGAAACCAAATGTTGCCAATATCCTCCTCTTCAATTTTTGTCTTCACTTTTTTCACAGGATAACGAACATACGGAGCTGACGGTGCTTCTCTTCTTCCAAAATCTGTACGCAATTTTCGCACACATTCTGCAACATTACCATGATTTTCAAAGTAATGTCGCAATATTTCCCAGCGTTGTTCAAGCGTATACACAACCATATTCGTTCAGCGGAAGGATAAAACCAATTATCTGTCAAATCAGACATGAGCTAAGTGTTACCATTCACGAAATAAGCACTAGTTGAAAAAAAAAGTTATTTGGCGGACCCTGTAGAATTCAGGTCACATACAAAATCAAAGCTAAAAGCCGTCTCCGTAAATAAGAACGCACTTGAAATGTGAGCTAAACAAGTGTCACAATACCAAATGTAAACGTGTATTCAAAAGTTGCAAAAATAAAAATACTACAGTTTACGTTGGCTGTGTGTGTTTCAATCGAACCAGAGAGCTCACATTTCAAGTGCGCTCTTATTTACGGAGACGGATTTTTTGCGCCGACCCGACATCTAGATAGTATTTGTGATCGCGGGATTCTACTTATCCATCTCATCATCAGCCTATATTAGTCCACTCCCCCAATGAGCGCCATAGCGCCCTGTCTTCTGCTTGCCGCATCTAGCATCTACCAGTCTTTCGCAAGTCGTCATCCCACCTGGGCGGAGGGCGTCCTACACTACGTTTACCGAGTCGTGGTCTCCACTCAAGAATACGTTTGCCCCAGCGGCCGTCGGTTCTTCGCGAGATATGGCCGGCCCACTGCCACTTCAGCTTGCTAATTCTTAGAGCTATGTCGACAACTTTGGTTCTCTGTCGGATGTATTCACTAATCCATAACTTTATAATTTGTGCAGGGACTCTGCGTTCCCAAGCCTGGAGGCAGTGCTGCGTCAGCTGAACGACGCGGAGGCCCCGACTCTGTTCAAGCTGCTCGAGCAGCAGGCCGCGCTCGAGAAGAAAGTCAAGGAGAATGAGGACAATGTGGTATGATACCTTTACTTCTATAAAGATATGAGGACTGATTTTGACGAACTATTCCTAAATGTTTGCTTAATACAAAATAAATCAACTTTTTTGCAAAAAAAAGAATACAGTCAAATAAAGACCTTGTCCTTTTTTAAAGTCGGTAAAAAACTGTTTTGAAGGTAAAATTGGGCTTTTAGAAATGCTTTTTCAATTTCGCTCTAAAGCGCTAGAATACTAGTGGGCTCTCCCTACAACTTCACCGGTGCACGAACTTTGATGATATAGAAAGACCATAATATTGCTAAGAGAAGAACATCAGACCTAAACTCCTATACATTATTCTGTGCCTTTACATTACATATGACGTCACCGTTGTGTAATGTTCTGATTGGTGTTCAATGTGTTATGGCGGATTGCTGAATTATGTATCTAGTTTTATTTTATCAAAGTAATAATTAGTCTCGATCAAAATAAATAGGTAAATACATAATTTTGGTGATTTATGGTTGCTGTCATCGTACCATCGTACATCGAACCGATTTGGATTTGGTTGTAAGGTGACTTAATCGAGTATATTTCTAGAAAATCGGCGCAGCCGTACAATACCTATAATGGTATAAAGTAAAAAAGAGAAAGCTCGGATAAAACAAATCACTGAATCACTAATTATATATTATTAATCACTTTTATTTATTTAAATATTAATAGGTGGAACTGTTTCGTACATGTCAGCCATTTTCATGATAAGAGAAAGCGCGTCACAGGCGACGAGCATAGACAAGTAGAAATTGTCATAGAGTATTTATGTATCAACATGTCTTGTTCGTACGAAGTGGAAGTCTCTTTGTCAAATTCCTTTTGTGTTTATGATAGTTCATATCTTACAGATTCCCGAAGAATATTCACCTCCTGAACCAGTGACAGAGTTCCAAACGGCCAGGCTGTTTCTATCCAACTTCGGGTACCTGAACATTGGTGCTGATAAAAAGGTAACGGGCGCTTATTTAATTAATTAATAAAGAAGATAGGAGTTTACAGTATGTACAACCAAAGCACTCGCTATCATATATTTACTTATAATCCTCTTTCCCATCAGATCGGTCCAGGCCGCGTGGTAGCCCTAGACTCTACTCTCCCCGGCTTCGGGTCCGCCCTGCGGCGCATCGACGCGTGCGGCGCGCGCGCTGCGCTCACCGCGCACGTGCTCTGTGCGCGCGCCAGGCAACGCAGCGCGCGGGACATCGTTTACAACAGCCGGGCCAACAATCTGCCGCCGCAGTTCATTCACATGCTGAGAGGGTGAGTGAAGGTTCTACACCTCGCTAGACAGACCTCTGCGGCGGAATTAACTTCTACAGCCTTTGAATAATACAGTCCACTCTTTGAATCAAAACCCAATCATCTACTGAACTTCACTATATTATAATCAACATCAACCTATAATAGTCCACTGCTGGACATAGGCCTCTCCTAATGAGCGCCATAGCGCCCTGTTTTCAGCTTGCTGCATCCATGTTATAATGGCGTTCTCTGTTTACAGACTAGGCAAGCCGGTGTTTGTGTCGGGGCATGGCGGCTGGGCGGGCCGCGTAGCCTGCAGTTACGATGCGCCCCCCGCGCCGCCCGCTGCGCCCTCACCCCCGGGGACTCCCGCCGTATACGACTCAAGGGAACAGGTTAGTCCAAGCCGGTGAGAGGTCAAGGTGAGCTGTTTTTTTTTTACTAAATATAAAACTATAAAAGCGCGTTTCCGCGCGTGCCTGATCAGGCATTACGCGAATCTACCGTAGCCGTAATAAACATGCCTGAGCAGGCCTCAAAATAGTGGGGAGGGTAATATTACCCTACCGGGTGCCTGGTCAGCGTTACGCGAATCAACCGTAGGCGTAATAAACGTGCCTGATCAGGCTTTAAAACAGTGGGGAGGTTAATATGGACCTACCCTGTAAATTATAACACCTTCTCAATTATTAACAGGTGCTGTATTGGTCTGACTCTACAAGTGAGATAGCGTTCGTGGTTCCTTCAGGCTACGAGTTTGCTGATGCGGACGAACCGACGGACAGCATCAAATCTGACGTCGACGGAAACGCTTCCAAGTAAGTTTCTATTGTTGAATTAGAGAAAAGGTTATCAGATATTTGGAAACAGAGCTTGGCATTACGGTCAAAAATATTAAATATCAAACTTTACAGAGGCTTTAAAAAAGTTTACAGGACATATACAAAAAATTGGTGCTGGCTACTCTCGCTTCTCACCCTACGACAATATTCCCCTGCATTCTTCAAATTGATGCCACTTGTGCCTGTAATTAACCTCACCTAAATTTACAAACTGAAATCAGAAACACTGCCTCGTTTCATCAGATTACAAATTACTCGCTTAGATAAGCTACCCTAATAATTATACGAACAAAAATAATATAGGAGATATTATTGTACTTTGTCTCAGGGGTTCAGACAAAGCAAGTGGTTCAAACTGGGACGTATCCAGCTCCACTTCATCGTATGAACGCAGCATCAGCGAGTCGGACAAGGGAGAACGCGTGAGGGTCAGCCTCAATGAGAAAGTACGCGCGCTATCGTTGGAGCTCGACAAACAACCGGCTGCCGGGCTGACAGGCAAGTATCAACCTTATTGTTAACAATATATAATTGAAGATGACTCCACTTCATCGTATGAACGCAGCATCAGCGAGTCGGACAAGGGAGAACGCGTGAGGGTCAGCTTCAACGAGAAAGTACGCGCCCTATCGCTGGAGTTCGACTAACAACCGGCTGCCGGGCTGACAGGCAAGTTTCAACCTTATTTATAAATTATTAACGATAAGACTGTTGAAAATGATTTTACTATATACACAGTTCACAATGTGTTTGTTTATGAGTGATTTAAACGTTTCGGCTAATGCCAGTACATTATACGTGCCGTACGCGTTAAGGTCCTATTATATCTACAGACATTGAGCGTGCTAGACAAGTCCCTTGGCAGACAAAAAAGTATTATACTGCACAGTGTTTATAAACGCATTGATATGTACAGTGCATACGCCGATAGACACCGGCCGTACTGGCGGAATGATTATTTAGTCTGCGCGGGTCTGACACGTACTGTGCCGGTAGGTGTACTGTACTACTAAGTACAAGTTTTGTTTTCTAAAATACAATACAATACAAAAATTCTTTATTGTACACCATAATCAAATTAATCATTAAAAAAATACATTATATGCGACAAGTACAATGGGCGGCCTTAGAAGCTATCTCTTCCAGGCAACCTTTGGATGAATTTAAGAAAAGGCAGGGGGTGTACCACAGGTTATCTAAATAAGAATACTAAAAAACAATAATAAATATTAAAAATAAATAATACACTACTTAAATACATAAATAAATAAATAGTAAGTACCAATATTCATTCTTTTGGCAGGAAAAACTCCTTGACGTGAGCTTTAAAAACAGGCAAGGATATAGTTTTTCTAATGGACTCTGGTAGTGCATTCCACAACCTTATGGCCTGGATGGAGAAGGATTTGTCGTAGAAACTGGTTTTATGAGGTGGCATATTCAAAACCAGATTTTCTGACGACCGGAGGACGCGGGACGGCTGAGAATGAGAATTGTGGAGGAATTTAAAACGCTCCTTTAAATAGAAGGGAGTGACAGGGTTAAAGAGAATGTTATGAAGAAGAGAAAGGATATGGGAATTCCGGCGAAGACGGACAGGAAGCCATTTTAGTTTTGTGCGGAACTCCGATATGTGATCAAATTTACGTAGTCCAAACACAAAACGTATACATACGTTTTAAAATGTATTTTCTTTGAGAAATAAAGAATCTAACCGAGATAATTCGCACCTTTAGTTTGCGTAGCGACTCGCTTGGTGACTAACCAAGCACCTAGGCGCGTCGCTCGCAGAGTGGCCACTTCCATAGTATGCAATAAGTCTGTTCGCTAGTTGCTTTACTCTAACTAAGCACTGAGCGAGGCTCTTTGGAGTGTGGCATTAGCCTAAAACATATGTTGCTCAGACCGCAATTACAATAGACCATAAAAATACTATACAAGTTCTAATTATGATTTTACATTTTGGTTTCAGGCAGCGGCAGGCGCAACAGAGACTTTACAACTAAAATCCTTATAATTTGGTTGGAGGATTTCGAAGATCACCTGAATTTACCCATCGGTACGTTTTAAACATCTTGGTTTAATTTTAATACATCCGACAGAAAACCAAATTTATCGATATACCTCTAAGAATTAGCAAAGTTTCTTAATAGACAAAATGCTAACAGACCTTGTTAAGTTTGTTTGGTTCAGGTACAGGTTATATTTCATACCGAACTGTTTCCTTAGACGGTTTTAAGTTTTTTTTTTAAATTTGATCAATACAGTTCTAGCTGACAAGAGACGGCTCTGAATCGAGATGTCTGGAAGTCTTGCGTGAGGCCGAGATTGAGTCTCTGAGCCACTGAATGAATAATATGAAGTAAGAAAGAACAATCAAGTTATAATAGTGTCTATTTGCTGCTAGATGATCTACTCCGTTACTGCGAGACGGGCCTTCCCTGGCGGCGTCACGAAGTTACCGTGATCTGCGTGAGCGCCAGCCGCTGCGGCCTTATCCGCGTCCGCTGCACCGGCGGCAGCGGCGTCGGCGGAGACGGTGCTCTCGTCGCGCCTAAACTGCTGGCCGACTGCCTGCGGAGGGCTGCGCTCGACGCAGCTAGGAGGGGCCGGCTCAATACTGATCTGTAAGTCGGGGGAATAGAGCTAAAACTCACTGTTAGGATGGGGACTAATCGCTTCGTAACTGCTGGCCGACTGTCTGCGGAGGGCTGCGGTCGACACGGCTACGATGGGCTGTCTCAATACTGACATGTAACTCTGGGGAATAGAGCTCAAACTCACTGTAAGGACTGGGATCTAATCGCTTTCTAAGTACTGGCCGACTGTCTGCGGAGGGCCGGCTCAATACTGACTTGTAGAAATTCTGGGGAATAAAGCTCAAAGTCACTGTTAGGACGGGCTCGAATAGAGTCCTTACTACTGGCTGACTGTGTGCGTAGGGCTGCGCTGGACGCCGCCCGCTAGGCGGGGCGGGCTGACCTATAAGACTGGGGAATAAAACTCACACTTTTACGACGGTGCTCTGGTCGCGCCTTCATATATTTAAATTCTCGTTATCAAATACATTTTTTAATATAGAAAATACAATGAAACTATTCTACAGTAAAAAATATATCAAAACGGTAGATCACCGACCACGACACTAAACTCAAGCGGGCGGTGACTAGGGCTGCAGAGAGGGAACTTCCTGACGAGTCCGAGTACCGAGTCCAGGAGAACCGTCTTTTGGGTATTATTATTATCAACTACCTGAATAGAGGGCGTCAGGATTGGATGTTACTTACACCGCACGGCATTGATTAAATAATGACTGTTGTTAATTGGTGCAGGTACCAGCCGCCACATGTGCGCCGGCGCCACTTGATCCAGGAGTTGGCTCAGCAATACAAGAAGGATCTATCCGAACCAGAACTACTCGAATCTCTGTTTAGGCCTCCCGAGTAACATGCCTTCAGTTAATGCCGCGAGGTTACGGTGCTTAAGACTTAGTAAGAGCAGGTAAGAGTAACCGGTCTTGAGTTTATGTCTTCAATGGCGCTATTCCGTATGTTGTCTTCCTAGCCGACTTTTGACCACGGCGGCTAGTCTCAACGGAGGTAAGCCATGAGCTCAGGACATATTGTAGTGCACAAGTGTTTGCGCAAAAAAAAGAAAAACTTACGCGATCTGATAACACAAATTAATGGCATTAATTATTATTTATTTTGCTTATAATAATTATTTGTTTGCGCAAACACAGGTTCATTCTCGAATCCTTCACACTCATAATTTAATTATTTATTGAGATATTAATATAATTAAGTCAGTGCCGGTTTTTCGTTTGTTTTCGTAGTATAGAGGCCTATGCCTCACGAATCAACCAATGTTTATGATTATATTATATACTGTCCGTTAAGTTGTGTTAGAAAATTATTCTGAATAATTTACATAAAACAATTGTAAACGGCTCGAACATGCTGGCTAACTATCAGTGTTAACTCATTATTATTTTTTGAAACAGATTTTTCATATATTTAATATTTATCTATTATCTATGCCATAACGCAAGCTCTGCTTAGCTTAGGGCTAGATGATCCTGTGTGAATGCTCCAGCAATTTTTGTTTATTTATTTACAAAATACATTGAAAATCAATACCAATCGGAAGCGTCCCCAAGATTAGTCTATAACGTTTATAATAATGTATATGATTTTAAAATCCGCTCGTATATCCAATGAGATATTATTAAAACGCTTCTGTTTAGTTGCACAGTATGTTTACTTAAATGTTATCATTGTTAATTTTAAGACTGATATTATTTTTTAGCATAAGAAAACTTTTGTCTTACATTCCGTTAATAACGCAGTAGGTATATATACTTCTAATTAAATGTATGTATGTAAGTACTTAATTTAGTAAATTATTCTTTTATTAAAATTTTCCTATTTATTGACTACAAATTGTTTGATTTTTTCGGTATAATATATTTTAGGCGTACATGGAGGCCGAATAATGATAATAATGTCTAAGGCCCGTATAATGAAAACGTACTCAAGCAGTTATGACGTAATCTCTACACTACTAACTTATTCACCCACATAAAAAAAAATGCATTTTCAAAAATATCACGTGCGATTTTTGAAAATTCGTATTACTAGTGTACTTAAGGTAATCTGCGCTTGATTGCGTTAGATATATATAAAAAAAACAATTCGTAATTTTGTTTATACATACTTCAAATATTTTACGTTTTTCCTTTGTTTTAAGATAGGTACTATGTTACTTTAGAGGATTTTGTTTGTCCATTTTTTTCGCATTGGATTGACATTTTGTTCGATTCCCAGACGAAGCAAGTATTTTTTAGAAAATCCTTTGAATGAAGTATTACCAGTATTACTAAGCTTTGAAAATCAGTCAAGTCTAGTCAAGAAAACCTACGTATGTTATTATGATAATTACATTGGTTGTTACCTAAACGATTTCACGTCTATGAAATTAACATTAAATACAGTGCGAGAGAGGATAAACTACTTAATATTGTTTTCAAATATAATTTTACAAAACCACAATAGTCAAAGTCAAAAATCATTTATTTCTTTAGGCTAACAAAATAAGCACTTAGACAAGTCATACATTGCTCACATATTTTTTTTATCTATCACCTTGACAGAACATTCTACACCTTAAGAGGTCGCATTTGCATTCAAAAAGGTAGCAACCTTATCTTCTCTCAATAGAGACCCATTAGATTCAGAAGCTTCTGCAGCCTTGGTCTAGCTAATGCTTTTGTGAATGTATGAGCAAGATCCGTGGTCACCTTGCTAACATTCAGCTCTCCACTTGTGACCATTTCTCTCACAAAGAAGTGTCGAATCCGGATATGCTTGGTACGTTTGTGATACTCCGGATTCTGTGCCAACTTGATTGCAGCTTCGTTATCGACTTTCAGTACAGGCACGCCTTTCAATTTTGTCATACCTCCAATCTATGAAGCCAAATTGATTCCCGAGCACCTTTACTAGTCGCTACGATTGCCGCTCCAGTAGTTGAAATAGCCACGCTTGTTTGACGCTGGCTCATCCACGACACAGGATCACCAGCATAAATGCACAATACACCTGTGGTTGAACGACCTGTGTTCAAATCCCCACCGTGATCAGCATCACTTTAGCTTTCAATAATGCCAGTCTTAAAACCTCTTGTATTCCTCTTTCTGGTGCAAATAGCGTAGTATTCTCTTAAGTTTGACACAATCCTGTTCTTTTGGATTTTCAAGACTTCGAGACCCACACTGATCGCGTATGCAATATCAGGCCTAGTTCCTACCATTAGGTAAGCCAATGCACCTACAACTTGTCTAGAAATCCTTAGAAAGTTGCTAACTTCACATGACTAGTCTTGACATTGGTCATTACCGGTCTGCATTTTTCCATGCCAAATTTCTTAAGCAATTTCTTTGCATAACTCCCCTGAGATAACTTGATTCCATCATCAGTCTTCTCTTTTTCAATGCCGAGGTATTTCCTCGGCAATACCTCGGCATTGAAAAGAGAGGAGAGGAAAGAGAGAAAAGGCGGTAGAGTGTCCAATATCTTACAGATTAATAAAATGTCAGGAAGTTCCTTTGAATCCTGGCGGTAGAGTGTCCAATATCTTACAGATTAATAAAATGTCAGGAAGTTCCTTTGAATCCTCTTCTTTTATTAACTCCTTTCTAACTGGAACCAGACATTTTTCAACTTTGAGATGTGCGTCGCCAAATCATCATCAACGTGATCCTTTCTGTAGCTAAAGAACTGCACACATAAATCATACAGACGATCTTCGCTCACGCCTTCATATAATCTATGCAGCTCATCCCATACTTCCTTAGACGTTGTGAACCTGATGACTTTATCCAATGTGTCGTCAGCAATATTGTTCGTTATCAGTAACAATGCCGTACTGTCCAGCTTGTTGAATTTGCTTCATAAAGAACCAAATCTGCAGCAGCTGAATCACCAGCCCCACATACAGGTTTCACCGGCTTCTTTATTTCTCTTATAATATCTTGAAGACTCTCAACTCCTCGTAAAAGTGCCGTCATACGATATTTCTATTGTACCCTCTAGTTTCGCGATCTGTACTTTAGTTAGATCCATTTTTGGTCAATGAAGGCCCATAACCCATTAAATACAGTGCGATAGAGGATAAACTATTTAATATTGTTTTCAAATATAATTTTACAAAACCATAATACATTGCTCACATTTTTTTTATCTATCACCTTGACAGAACATTCTACACCTAATAAGGTCGCATATTGCATTCGAAAAGGCAGCAACGTACACCACGTGGTGCGAAATGGTACACCATGCGTATAATGACGCCGCGGTCCCCTCGACGAGGGGTGCTAATTCATTTGCAGAAACTACAGCATCTAAAAACTATGGGATGACCTTGGATAATTAACCCCCGACAGATACTTTGGGAAGGCTTACCTGTCTGGGCGTCCTCACAAGCTCCTTTCAATTCACGGCTGTAAGTCCAGGGTCACACGTCACGCACAAAGTTTATAGGTTAGGTACAATGTTCAGTTCTTGAGGATAGATCACTCAGTCGCGACCCGCGGGTATTATGTATATTTGCGAATGAATTCTCTCGACAACAATATTTTAGTTGGAGAGGCGATATTATATGGAATCAAATACTGCGACGATTCCTTGGTTTGAGACGTCCGTTCCGGCTGGCGTCGCTCGGAGGCTATTTTAATGGTCAAGCGACAACTGCATCGAACGTCAGATCGGTGCAATGACAGCGAACTTCAGGGTTGACTGCATGACGATTTCAGAACAGTAAACCAACCCTTTAAGTACCTAGATAGGTAATAACCATCCAATGTCACCCACAGTTATATATGTATATAAATTAATACAAACGCACTATTAGCGTAACCATATTCCCCGGCTTGAAAGATCCTACTTTCAAAACACAGAGAAAGCGAAATTATATTATTGAGAAAGAAATTAGAATTGTTTATTTATATAAAAATATTATAATTGCATATCGTCGCGAAAGCTCTACCCCAGCGGTGTGAGTAACAAATTTAAATTTATTTATATATATAGGATATTATACATATACGAAGCTACCAATAATAATAATCTAAATAAGGTTTACTGAGTTGGGAGCGGGCACAATTTAACAATCGGTCTGCTCTGAAGCATTCCACCTTTTACCTTCACGGACGCTACTCTACATATCCCTTTCTTGTCCGGAAAGATTTCTGTGATTAAACCTAACGGCCAATGCAAGGGCATTACATTATCCTGCATGGAAATAACAACCATCCCAACACGTACTGGGTTAGAAGGAGTATTCCATTTTTGTCTTGATTGGAGGGTGTGCAGATACTCATTGCGCCACCGTTTCCAAAAAGATTGGACGAGTTGATCAGTGAATTCGTATCGTGAAATAAGGTGTAAACGCTTTTCAGTAACTTCGCGAGCGGGTAAAAACACAAGCGGTTTTGTATTAAGAAAATGTGCAGGTGTAAGAGCGGTAGGATCTGACGGATCTGAGCTAAGTACATAGAGAGGTCGGGAATTTAATAAAGCCTCGACTTGAGCTAACATAGTGTTAAGCTCATCAAAGGTGAGTATTTGTTGACCGACGACTTTCAACAGATGCGTTTTGACACTCTTTACTTCACTTTCCCAGCATCCACCGAAATGTAGCTCTACAGGGGATGGTTTTATGAGTGATCTTATGCTCCGTCAGTGCGGTTTCCCAATAGGGGCGGTATTCTTGAGATAGGAATTGGTAGAGATCGCGAAGATATGATCTGGCGCCGATGAAATTGGTGCCGTTGTCTGTATATAGACATTCGACGGGACCACGGCGCGAGAGAACGCGTTTTAGTGCTGACAGGAAGCTCGCAGTGCTGAGATCTGAGGCAACTTCCAGATGCAGAGCACGCGTTGTCAAGCACGTAAAGAGACAAATATAAGCCTTACGACTCCTTTGGCCTCTGCCACGCACAGACGTTATCATGAGCGGTCCCGCGTAATCACACCCAGTGTGTGAAAATGCTTTAGGAGCGACGTCAACCCGTGATTGAGGCAGATCAGCCATGATTGGAAAAACCGGTCGTGGCTTAGCGCGGAAGCAAATATTGCAATTAAAAGTTATATGACGAACAATACGTCGTGCGTACAGAATCCAATACCGTTGTCTCAGGAGGGACAAAAGTAAGTTTGGACCTGTATGGAAATTTTTGACATGATAGTGGGAAACTAGAAGTTCCACTACGTAGTCCTGTCGGGGAAGTAAAATTTGGTGACGAGAGTCAAAGTCCAACTCAGAATTGGCTAAACGTCCACCAACGCGAATAAGTCCATTGTACAGAAACGGACTAAGCTTCTGTAGTGGCTTAGAACATAATTGTTTGCGGTTTAAGCGATCAAGATCTGATTCAAAATGGATTCGCTGAACAGAGCGCCACACTACTAATTCAGCGAACTCCAAGTCCGATGCGGTAACGGGTCCTTTAGGGAGACGTTTAAGGAATTTAAAAACGAAACAAATGGTTTTCAGATATTTAATCCAAGAAGAAAACCTATTCGCCCGGCTATACAGGAGATCTTCCGCTGAACACCTGGGATCGGAATTCGAAATGTCTGCCGTCGGTACTGCAGGTAGAGCCACCGGCTTCAGTTCGGGCAGTTCTTGCATTTCTGCGGATGAAAATGGCGTCACTGGCCACTCGTATCGGGGTGTTCCCAGCCATGGAGGTCCACTCATCCACAGTGGATGTTGAACTAACTGGGCCGGAGTTAAACCTCGAGAAAGACAGTCAGTCGGATTCTCCGTTCCTTTGACATGAAAAAAGTGATCTGACGAAAGATTTTCCTGAATTTTAGCGACGCGGTTGGCCACATACGTGTGCCAGCGATGTGGTGAGGAATGAATCCAAGTCAAAGTGATAGTAGAGTCCGAGAAAGCTAAAACCGCCTCAATGGCGTATCGAGGGGAATAGAGATCGAAAACTCGTTTAATCAAAATTGACAACAGGAGAGCGGCAGATAGCTCTAAACGAGCAAGCGATATAACCTTAAGAGGTGCGACTTTAGATTTTGCACATACCAGTGAAACGACAATGTCACCATTTGGCTTAACTACGTGGGCATAGACAGCGCCACCGTAGGCCTTCTCACTGGCATCAGCAAATCCAACTATTGAAACTTTACAATGTTCAACAACGCCAATATGACGCGCGAATTGGAGCTGAGATATTTCAGGTAACTCAGCTTGAAATTGATCCCACAAGCGAACAATCCGATTTGGTGGGACATCATCCCATCCTATTTTGGCAAGCCACAGATCCTTGATCAATAACTTAGCATAAAGGATCATGGGCGCGACTAGACCCAATACATCAAAAAGGCGAGCGATGGACGACAGAATATTCCTTTTTGTGCAGGGGCAATTCCAGCGGCTACGCCTTTGGCTTTGCCTTTTAGGTGACCTAATAAATAATGGATGCGATCAGAATCCGATAAATCAGAATTTGTATGAATGACGCGTTTGAATGTCTCAAAAAAGAACGGAAAGTTCTGAATGTCACCATCAAAGGTAGGGAGCTCGATTCTAGGTATTTTGATATGCGGAGAACCTGAGTTCTTCCCGCTAGCCGATGATTCGTTACTTGTGGTTAAAGAATTCAAAACATTTTTTATTTCACACGCAAGATCGTCAAAGGCATTCAATGAGTTATAATTAACTTCATATTTGGGATCAACCTTCATTGAAATAATATTTATATTATCAATCGTTGTTACAATTTCATTACGCATTAAATCGATTGTTTTAGCCTGCGCAATAAAGGTGTTCCGCGATCTCTCATTATCTAGACATTTTATCGAATCAAATATTTTTTGCGCACGAGAAAAATATGCGGCGCGTTTGCCTTCATACAACCTTAATTTATTTTGTAAATCTTCCATTTCAAATGATAATTGAATCTCCAACAAAATCAGAAGTCACAAAAATCACTTAAAAAATGGTACGGAACCAACTTCCCTACCTACGGAACCTTAATTAGAATGCGCAACAAACGTTATATAAAGTAATAGGTACGGAATCACTCTTCCGACCGCGCGATAACCAATCACAATAACTTAGTGACAGTTATAAGAAACTACGACGACAACCTTGCACAATAACACCCTTTCGGCAAGTAGGTAGGTATATGTACCGTACTAAACTATCCGATAGGTAATTATTACAATTAGAATCAAAGTAGAAAATAAAAGATAAAAATCCGAATGCGAACATAAACCTAAGTAGTAAGTACCTTAATAAAATACTGAGTACCTAGATGCGAAACTCAATAGGGTAAACTCATGAAAAAAGTAGACCGTAATAATCCTAAATATCTTATAGTAGGTGCGATGCGAGATAAGAACCAAAGTTCAAAGAACAACTTAGGTCTTTTTTAGGTATGGAAATAATAACCAACCATGATGAAACCTACTTCCCGTAGATGTAATACAGAAATAACTTATCCGATCTTACAATCGTAGCGTTAAGTAGGTGCGGTGTGGATACACAATTTTACCTACCAAAAACAAGATGAACATGAAATTGAGTGCGATTAATTTAACTAAATTGCAATAATTTAATCAAATGCGAAGTGGACTGTATTGCGATTATATATTCGTATAATACGAGGCGATTAAATAGAATAACATTTACCTATAAGATTTCAGTTCTAACCGAGTTCAATATGACAAAGTTCAATGACCGATCAACAATAATAATTGTGGTTCCTGGAATCACGGCGAATGTTAGTGCAAAAGGTAGGTCATTCAACACACACGATGTGAGAACCCCAACCACGCTGGCTTTTACGTTCACGAAGTGAAGAAATTTCCTACCCGCTATCACAAATATGATGGAATGTTATGCGTAGTTCTTGGAAAATACCATATTTTACGACACAAATCACTGTACTAAATGACTGATTAACTTACGTTATGATTTTAGTAATATAAATGCGAAATAACAAACTATAATTATGAAATGCCACCGAACTTCGATAAAGAATGCAGATGATACTAGACCTTACGCACGTCGCAATAAGGTCGAGCTTCCTAAAACGATATGCAATTTTATGACGATAATTTTTAGATTTTTATAGATAGGAACAATTAAATATGGTTTTAATGACCAACATATATATATATATATATACGGCTCGAATGGATCAAAATGGTGCGAAATGGTACACCATGCGTATAATGACGCCGCGGTCCCCTCGACGAGGGGTGCTAATTCATTTGCAGAAACTACAGCATCTAAAAACTATGGGATGACCTTGGATAATTAACCCCCGACAGATACTTTGGGAAGGCTTACCTGTCTGGGCGTCCTCACAAGCTCCTTTCAATTCACGGCTGTAAGTCCAGGGTCACACGTCACGCACAAAGTTTATAGGTTAGGTACAATGTTCAGTTCTTGAGGATAGATCACTCAGTCGCGACCCGCGGGTATTATGTATATTTGCGAATGAATTCTCTCGACAACAATATTTTAGTTGGAGAGGCGATATTATATGGAATCAAATACTGCGACGATTCCTTGGTTTGAGACGTCCGTTCCGGCTGGCGTCGCTCGGAGGCTATTTTAATGGTCAAAGCGACAACTGCATCGAACGTCAGATCGGTGCAATGACAGCGAACTTCAGGGTTGACTGCATGACGATTTCAGAACAGTAAACCAACCCTTTAAGTACCTAGATAGGTAATAACCATCTAATGTCACCCACAGTTATATATGTATATAAATTAATACAAACGCACTATTAGCGTAACCAAACCTTATTATTTAAAACTTTTTTTGCCATCGATATTATCATCACAATCATACTTTTTGTTTTGCATGTGATCTGCATAGAAACATCATTCCAATTTCAAACCATTTGACAAAACATAGATTAATTTAGAAATGTCGTATAAAAATTTGCAATAATACTGATTTATATATTATACATTGCGTTTTCTAGGAATATTGTTGTATATCTGTACATTCGAGCTGGTTTTGTGTCAGCTTCGGATGTTAAATTTATGTGATAGAAGGCATGTTGATAAGTAAAGTAACAGATGAGACGCATACAGCGCGGGGTGAGGATACGGATTCAACGGCGCGGAGGGCACGCGACTACCAGAGCGCTAGTGAGTTATTCGACATGATGACTAAAAATCAGCGCTTTGATAGAAATGGTGAGTCAAGATCAGATTTTAAGGTTTCCGTCCAAATTTTTAAAACAGAATAGTATCTTAAAGTTTACACTAAGTAGATCGCGCCTATCATGGTGGTGTAACCTAACGTTAACATTTTCAGTAGGTACTTTGTGGAAATGGTACACTTAGATTTATTTTATTATACTTTCTAAATTTTAGGCTATATAAAGTATGTCGAATAAGGTTATTTCTATTTTAGTCGATGATTCCCTCACAACACAAGACTTGGTGCTCCTTTACAAAAACCTAGACTTAGGGACGCGCCTTATGAGCGACGCCAACGATGTGAGGCACCGAAAACCTAACCAACGCGTGGAAACCGTCATCTACGACGAACCAGAGTCCGATTCTGACAGCAGTGAAAATTATAACAAAGATGACATTCAGCACATCTACAACATAAACCAGGAGCGGATTAACCTCTTAGACAATGGATCGTTCGACAACCTTCTCTGCCACAAACTTGGTGGCCTCCAAATACAATCATCGGAAATCATTACGGACAGCGGCACACAGTTCCTCTTCCGTGACCCGTTTATAAAAGAACAGCTCCGAAGTCTGAACGCGATGGCCAGTGGCTACGAGATCCAGAGCTTGCTGCCCACGTCACTGCTCGACTACGTCTGCTGCAAAAGGATAAAGGACAATTACAACTTCTACATGGACAATATTATAAAATACGTGCAGCAAACGATCGACCAACTAAAGCGGATCAGTAACGGAGATTATCTAACCGATTGCGCAAAGGAAAAGTGGAAAAAAGCTAACAAAAAGAATCTTCCTCAGAACACCTCGAAAATTCTAGCCACTTCTACAAGCCTCCAACCAGCGGTCGAATGTAACGAAACCGTAACATGGCATGACGTAGTCCATTCAGAAATCGACGTGCGATCACTCTCTAAAGTGTTGGAGAAAAAAATTGTCCTTGAAATACCTAAATTGATTTGCGGTTCCTACAAATTATTCAGTAAACGCCACGCGGAGAGCTTCATTATCACTTTCAAAAGGGAAAAACAGAAGCAAGGAGTCTCTACCCCGGAGAAGTATGAATCGAGACTAGACGTCGTGCTAAAACTACGGCGCTTACAAACAGGACAAGTCACCAGTAATATCGATTCCGTAACGATTTTGAAAGCATCGCCAGCAGGACACGACTTGTGTATTCGCGAAAACCTGCCAATTGCTCAATCCTTCAATAATACTGTTGTTTGTGGTGATTTAAAACATGACGAAATTTCAACCATTGCATGTAAGAAAGTTGAAGAAATACCTGAGCCAGAACCTGATACAAAAACTGTCATAGACGAAATTGTAACAGAAATGTTCGGACACCATGTTGCGCCAGGAACGCTCAGTGAAAATGATTCATCTGAAATGTCCCGAGACAATTATTCGTCAGAAACGTTTAGAGATGATGTGTCAACAGAAATGTCAAGACACGTTTTGTTTCATACTGAGAATAGTTTTTCTAATATTGAAACCAATGATTATGCTCCAATTGAACGGGAAATTGAAACTTCAATAGAAGTTCAACCAAACAGCTCGTGTGAGTCGAGCACCCCTTTTGACGTCAGAGATGTATTGGTGGTCAAAAATGGTACATTTCAGGCGTACAACGAAGCCACATACAACTTGGTATCTCCTGATGAGCTGCGGGCCACCATGCTAAGACTAAGCATGCAGAAGCCTGTCCTTGAAGAAAGCTCTGAAGAAGCAAATAGTCCCGTATCAATTAAAAAGAAGTCACCAGCCAGAGTGCGGATAAAGTCTCCATACGAAAATAAGTCTCACATCCTTGAAGAAAAGAAACGTAATAAGCTTCTTGAAATACGAGAGAGAAGAGTTAAGAAGAAAATGGCTTTAGGTGAGAATGCCAAGGTGTGTAAACACAAGTACGGTAAATCTGGAGTTGTGCCTCAAGCTTCGGTTACAAAGTTGTCCATAAGTAACAAATCGTTTTATAATTCCATCTATGGCCATAATATGGATCATGGTAAACAAAGATCACAACCTCGTCTCAAACCCCACAGGCAATATTCTCCAATTGATTTGCTTATCGAACATGATGACAAACATAAATCTCCTACCAAGACGCTAGATAGAAATTCCAAGAAGTACATTTACAGAAGCTATTATTTAGATGACACTGAAACAGAGATTATGTATATGTCTAAAACACAAGAAGATGTCAAAGATATAAAAACTTGTTCCCCATCGACTTCAACAATGTCCACAGACTTCAAGAAAAATCTTTCATTTCTGTCTGAAATGACGGGCGTGGATTTACCTACAGAAGATTCTGTTCATGAAAACCAAAGGTATGAAATTTTAGCTTAGATAGGGCATATCTCCTTTCTTTGTTCCCAATTTTTAAGTACGCAGTATATTTTTTTAACTGCTTGTATTTGTTTCAGCTTGTATGATAAAATTAATCAAAACTCGAGTTGCTGCAACAAAAATTCCTTAGAAGATATAAAAAATCTTCCCGATACTATATGTAATGATATGGAAAACGATGAAAGCAAAGAAGCAGCGCCAGTTTCGCTTGAATGTAGAAAAAGCATTGAAAAACTATACAACTTGATAAGGAAACTTGAAAATTCTAGCAAGACAGAACTCAATACATCTAGAAATTTGCATCATGCAAGAAACCATGAGACATCGGACGTGAACACTGCCTCCACCTTGCCAGCCAGTGACAGTGGAACCAGTTTAAAACATTATGTTACTTCATCAAATCCTAGTTCCTTTAGCTTTGATAAAACCAACGTAGATACCCAAAGAGTAAAGGGCAAGAAAGAACACACCCCAACGGTGCCTACAGCACCAAAAGTTATAATAAGTTCGAAGATTGAGAAACTTGAACTGAAGAGAGTTCGCAAAAAGCTCAGTCCAAAAAGATCAGTGACTAAAGTGGCCCTGGATAATCCTTTAAAAGGCATTTCTCAGATACTACAAGAAGTAGACAACGTTCAGAAAATACGACAAACGAAATATGCTGCAGAACCCAAACCAGTCAGAAAACCAGATGTTCAAAACAATGACGGAAGGCCTGTAGTGATACGTCAAACTTTAGTCAAGAGGCGGTCTCGGTTTGATCAATATAATATGAAAGACGACCCAGAAAAAAAAACCATGACCTCTAAAGACAAAAGAACCAAGCCATTGAATCCGACAGAGATGCCTAGAATTCCCCAACAGCAGCAAATTCCTGTAGATGATAGATCTAAGAAGAAAATAGCTGATATCATCGACGAAGTTAAGGAAGCGAGAGGGGAAGCAGTACGTGGTCCTTCAAAGCCGAATTCCAGGATTATGACTCTAGCGCAACCAAAAAGAACATACGTACAGGCTCACAGCGAAGAGTATCAAACGAAATATGGACGGAACCTAATGGCGGATAGATTACAAAGGCTTGCAGGGACGCTACCACCTCCACCGCCGAGCCCTCCCGAGACTATCCTTAGGAACCTCCAGGCCAAAAACAGAACGCGACGTGAAGCGATATCAAACGTGTCGGCGAAACCGCCACCTTCGCCGGTACAAGTACAGCCAATAGGTGTGTAAAGGTGAATTTGCTTTTTCTGGTATGCAAGTATTTATTCTTATCCTTACGACTATTTGCGATTCAGCAAGAAAGTATAATAATAGGTAACTTAATAGAAGCGTTTTACATAAAATAAAACGCATATTAATTTACTTACCTTGTTCAAAACTTTTTAATGAGAAAGCCCCGTTGTTTCCCGCCAGAATATTCAAATTTTATTGGAAATAGCATTGATTTCCGCTAGTTGTCACCAATAAGGGGTCTCCACGCCACCTAGTAGGCGCGACAGTGGCTGTACTTTTGAGCGCCATGATCTTTTATATCATTGCGTCGAATATCACCAGGCAAGATTAAAAATGTAAGTTTTGAACAAGGTAAGTAAATTAATATGCGTTTTATTTTATGTAAAACGCTTCTATTAATTTGACTGGACCTTGTTCAAAACGTTTTAATGAGAGATGTTTGTTATCGCCTGGTGATGGTGGAGACACTTAACGCCAATGTGAACTTACTAAAATAAAAGTTATTATAGTAAACTATACAGGTTTGAATGCAAATTAGACATTATGACATTCAAACTAAATACATAAGTAACTGACAGGGCGCTATGGCGCACATTAAGGGAGGCCTATGTCTAGCAGTGGATTTGACATAGGCTGATGATGATGACATAAGTAACACACTTATGCTCAAAAACAAAACTTAGCAATATTTAAAACAGTAGGCTTAAATAACATGTAGACACCCAAATGTCTTGTTGTGACTGGTTCGAAAAGTTCGAGGGAAAAGTCATTAAATTTATTGAAAAATAAAATTGTTACTCTGTGCTACTTCCATGCCATGATAGGTTAAACCTGTAGTATTATGTATATTATAGACCACTACGTAATACTATTATATTATAGTCAATTAATTCAGGACAGTTCACACAGTATCATCTATCGGATAGATGAGGATAGATTCTATGCTATCCCCAAGCTAAGCAGAACCTGTGTAATTGGTACTAGATTACTGATAAACTTAAAACAATACATTATCATATGTAGTATCCGTTAAATAAGACCGCGGCGGTCATGGCTGAATTTCTTTTAGAAACAGTTCACAAACTTTCGTTTAATTTAATATGTCCTTAAGTACAAAAATCATTAATTCATATAAAAATAAATATTTTGATCCAAAATAAATTTACTGCCCTGGCCATCTCTGAAGATTGTATGGTCGATTAAACCATTTTAACTCAAATAGGTTATTAATCCAACACAGTAGGTAGGTACTCGATAAACCTTTTCAATTGTAGCGGAGCTTTGCTCATCTAAGAGGCCGAGATATGGGATGTTTTATTCTTAGATTTCAATAATTAATTAAGATAGTTTTTTAGTGACCATGCGAAAAGTTTGGAACGCAACAATTTTTTTTAAGGTAGGTCTGAATAACTTCTCAATATGATAATTGATAAGCCTTACATTCATTGCTGCGATCTCATGAACCTGCATGAATCCATAGAAATATTATTTAATCCTTTCCTTAAAATCTCACTGCATACAGGTTACCGATCCGAGAGAAATAATATATAATAGTAACTCTGGGTTAAACTATGTTGGATCCAAGTCCAACCCCAATGCTTAGCGTAAGGTATTTTCATTGCCTGTACAAGGACATAACATAATCAGTTGTCGCTGCGTTGCGCAATTTATCAGCTAATCAATAAGTAGTCATAAAAAAGTAAGTAGTAGTAAGTAAGTATGCGATACCCTGGAATTTGTTGCATAACTAGTGAATATGCACCACGACGCTTCCATTTAATACATAGTGGGCATGCAATACCCGAATCATATAGATATTAGTTACCCTTCCGGGAAGTACTTGAAAATAGGTACGCGATACCCTTGTTGTATCACTAGTGATATGCACCACGAAGCTTCCATTTAATACTTACTCGTGGTGTGGGTATTCAATACCCGAATAATATATGTAGATATCAGTTAGCCTTCCTGGAAGTTCTTGAAAATAGGTACGCGATACCCTTGTTGTATCACTAGTGGATATGCAACACGAAGCTTCCATTTAATACTTATCGTGGTGTGGGTATTCAATACCCGAATAATATAGATATTAGTTAGCCTGCCTGGAAGTTCTTGAAAATAGGTACGCGATACCCTTGTTGTATCACTAGTGGATATGTACCACGACGCTTCCATTTAATACTTACTCTTGGTGTGGGTATGCAAAACCCGAATCATATAAATATTAGTCAGCCTTCCTGGAAATTCTTGAAAATAGGTACGCGATACCCTTGTTGTATCACTCGTGGATATGCACCACGAGCGACACTTCCGTTTAGTACATATACGTAATCATAGTGTAGGTATGCAAAATCCGAATCATATTGATATAGGTAGCTCTCCTGGAATTTCTATAAATAAGTTCGCGAAACCATGGGATATATTTATCAAAGTGGTTCTTGCTCCACGATTACTTCATTTTCCCAAATACTAACCAGTTAGCCCTTTTCCGTTCATATGAACACATGTCATACTTACGTTGTTGCAGAAGAAAAATATACCTTTGGACTCGTTGTCCGAGAAATAATCATCATGTCCACGATAATATAATAGCTGGAACGTATTCGGTGCGGCCGAATTACATGTGTTAATGCAGCCCTGCGAGGGCGCTAAAACGAACCCTGCGAGAGTTTCTTTTATTACTTGCAAGAGGCAGGTGTGTTGCTTACAAATCATTTCTTCATATTCATCCTCATTATTTCTTTATTTTATCCTTTTATCATCTCTTGTCAAGCGACGACTTGACTTGAGAGTTTATTTTTATTTATTAATTATCTCAGGACTGACACACAGCTGATCGGATAGCTACAATCAGTAGGCAAAAATTGCACACAATATGTAAAAACTTCTGAAAGAAATATTATTATTGCCAACCTATATTAACATTTTAAGTGCCTTTGCAAAAACAGCTTGAATCCGTGGCTGGGCTGTGAATAGGTTAGGTTAGGTTAGGTTACATTATTACGAAACTCCTCGTGAGAATTCTAGAACACCAATAAAATGTGGTAGGTAGCCAAACATTTTTTGAAACCAACAAATTGTACTTTATCAGACGATTCAGAAATCTTACTTTTGTTGAGAGGGCATTTGATTCTGAAAGCTAGAAAGAACTACGTGGACACCCAAGTTTATCCTACGAGCGTTCAACATCATGCGATGTGGAACGCTCTATGTTCAGCAGTAGGAATATTTTGAGTATATGTTGGCTTATACCAGCGGGGCAGGGACATGTACGTACATATACCAGCCAGGTCGTTGGTCGGTGTTGTTTGCCGAGTATAAGGTATGGGCAACGCCCTACGTAGGCGTTCATGGCCCACAATGCCCAAATTAAAAAGTTTAAAAATTACTCACGATTTTTATTTTCTATGTCGAACACTTTCTCCAGCTGTCCACGTGATTCCATGATTTTGGTGGTCAGAATTTATACATTTTTATCGTCTTTTCTCCATGCTGGAAAAAAATTATTTTAGCAAACAAAACCAAAAACCAACATATAACCGGAACACAAAATTATCGAACGGTAAACCGTTAAATTCTGGTTTGCTAAAAATTCCCGCTGAAAATAGCGGAAATACCACGTGTTAAGTTGTACAAGCCTCAGCTAACGTAAAAAATATAATAAAAATTACCACGTGCCGGGAGCACGCGCTATTTTATTCGAAATAAAATTCACAAAAAATAACTCGCGCAGGTACTACCTCGTGCGAGGTAGTTGAAGCGTAAGCTTTGTAATAACTATCGACTAACAAACAACACGTATCATCAGTCTTGGATTAAAGAATCCAAAAGGAATTTCCGAAACTTATTTCGCAAATTAACACTTTATAGAAAGTGTAAGGTAGATAAAGAAAAATTACTTACGCAGTATGCACTTTCATCAAACCTTTAAATTTGTGCACTTTTAAACAATTCTTTGCTAATTGTATTGTATGCACTTTTAAATATTTCTTCAAAGCCTGCTGAGCAGCGTGCTTAGTGTGCTACGTAAAGAAAAGTAGCACGTCCGTATTAGGCGGGAAACAAGACGCCAATGAAATAAAAGATCATGGCGCTCAAAAGTACAAACTATTGGCGCCACTGTCGCGCCTACTAGGTGGCGTGGAGACCCCTTATTGGTGACAACTAGCGGAAGTCAATGCTATTTCCAATAAAATTTGAATATTCTGGCGGGAAACAACGGGGCTTTCTCATTAAAAAGTTTTGAACAAGGTCCAGTCAAATTAATAGGTGAAATTTTTCAACACAGATAAGAGCAAAGAAACGCATCTCCCGGCCAGCAATAGCCCACAAACGATGTCGGGATCTCGAAACTTCATCTGTCTGAAAGCACCTGACCCACCAGAGAAAGTGTAATAATGCTTATTAGATACAAATTCTTACAAAAAACATAAAACTAGTCCTTCGACATGATTTATTTTAACGTCCATTTGACTGTAGTTAGTCATAAATCATAATAGAAACTTTTAACCGATTGGACTGGACACTCAAAGCCATACACCAATCAGCAAAATGTATGCATGTAGGTTAGGTAATTAACAAATTCAATTAAACAAAATAAAATTTACAAAATTAACTTTGTTATACATAAATTGCATTGTATGTTTTTAGAAAAAAGATGGTAGCGGTGGAGTCCTACGTAAGGAACCATTACGGACGGTTGCGACACACTGAACCGACCCTGTTGCGGAACCAGATAATTAACGAACCGCGCGTCCTGCTTCTACCCAAGCACGTCGACATTAGCAATTGTAAGTAAAATTCAGCCCAATGAATTCAGTAGTTAGTTTTGGCGTGATGAGAAGCTATAAACATCCAACAAATAAAAACATTCATCAAAATTTCGCACAAGATAGATGAATTACTAAAACATTATGATTTAACTTCACAGCGTCAGCGGATGAGCTCGGCAAAGAGCTACATCATATTATAGACTCCATAGTAACCAGCTCACCAGTACCAAACAGGGGCTCATTTGCCGATGAAAAGAGGACCACCTTCAACGTTAATTCAACTTTGATTCTCGGGAAAACCAATTCAAACAACGACGATGATTTTAACAGCAGACGCACTGATTCGGATTTCGATATCGGTGTACTCGATGATAAATCTTTAAAAACAGCCGTCCAAAGCCAAGGTAACGGGGATAAACGGGACGACAACTTTGACAACGATAGCTTTGAAAGCCCTCAAGACCATCTGCAAACGTCTCATTCTACAGTACAGCTTGAGAAACTAGAAAGCGCATTGTACTCTCAGCTCTCTTTTACCTTTCAAAAGCGTCTACGATTGAAGAACTTGACGCCTAAACCATCATTAAACCATGTGTTCCTTCTTCAAGCAGGCGACACTAAATCGTTAATTGTCAAATCAACAGTATCCAACGTTTCCGATTTGAAAGCTGTTTCCAGACTCAGTCCTCACCTAAACTGGGACTTCGCAAAAATTCCTGTGCAGATTGCGACGGTTGGATATGCATACCCTCAACCCGAACCTGAAACTGGTCAAAATCCTGAACTTATGACACGGCTTGGAACATCGCTCCCTGAATTCTCCCCTCCGGACACACATAGCAAATCTGATAAAATTAGTCAATGCTTCAAAGGAGGTCATCAAGAAACGTACGTAGAACAGCCAGCTCAAGTAGACGTTCAAGATATCCTTTTAAAGGCTTTCGGCAGCAAACAAACATTTACTGTATCAGAGTTCATTAGTGGCGCAGATAATTTGGATGGCCATGAAGATAATATCAAAGCTGATAAATTTACCGTAACCGAGAAATCATCTATTGAGCAACAATCTATACCAAATACTATATCTGTTGTATCAACTGAAGCCAAATCACTCGCTCAAGACAATGTTGAATACACAACATCTCTGGATATATTGGTGGGACTACTTAATGAGATACAAAAAATAACACGTCCTCACCCGCCTGAGGATATAGAATGTGGAAAAGGGAATCTAGAAACTATGTTGAAAGGCGCCTCCGCTGAGGTCAACGGTCACCGTGACATCGCAATAACACCGTCGTTTGACAAGTTTGATCCTAATACTGGTATTTACTCCTATTACATCTCGAATAACTTATGCGATAAACCGAAACCACCTTATTTAGTCGACAAGGAAGTGGGTGTTGATATGTTTGTTCAGAAAGAGTTAAAGAACACCTTCACAGAGGTTCCATCTATCTTCCCTGTCGTCCTAAACCAGGTTACCAGCACACGTAATTCTCTGGTTAAAGTCTTCCCCAGACCTTCATCGCAATCCTTGATCTCACTTGATGACTACCGCTCGATGTGTTCGAAGGCTTCGTGTGCCTCCTGTTCTAGTAATATAGTTGAGCTGCCAGTGGTAAATCCTGTTCAGAAGAAAGTGAAGGAGGTCAAAAAGGGTGATCTTAACGCAAAAAGTTATGATAAAGCACCACAACAACCAAAACATAAGGGGAACACGCACACTGTAATTTCAGTTGTACGAACAAAACGCCATCTTAAGCCAAAAGCAGATTTTGACCCTTCAATAAAAATGAAGAGGGATATATTAGTCACTGTGTATTCTATTTTAGTTTTCACAGTCTTCGCCGCGTTATCATTTCCTGATATGACTTTATTTGGAGCTTAAGTTCTTACTAGTCTTGCTCAAAAATTAAATTGATGACAGAACCCCTTACGTTTCCAAAAAATAAAAGTAAAGTTTTGTAAATTTTTAGTTGTAAGCAACTAAATTTTTCTATTTTTATATACTAAATATTTATTTTGTTCGTGCTACGTGTATAAATAAAGTGATTCTAAAATATGCATAAGAACTTTATTATGGTTGTTGTAAATAAAACCCTGCTTACAGTTTTGCTGTAGGTAACTAAGAACCTATGCAGTCAGAGCAACATAATCTCCGTGTATCATTCACATGATTTCTAAGTCTAAGAGCGTATGTATGTATATGTATATTGATTTTATTAGTTAAAACCCAAACTGCGCAAGCAAGACGTGTGGTCGAGCTATAGGAGATAAATGCAAACAAATAGACAAATAGATCCAAACAAAGATAAAAACAAATCAATGGTACTATAGACACAAGGGGAGAGTGTTCGCCACCACTGAAGTCTTACGGCAAAAGCGGGAACTAAACAACATTATAACAATAGCAAATTAGCAATGTTTAGTTCTACCCTGCCCTGTAATAAATAATAAGTTCTGCCAAAGATAAAGAAAACTATTCGTCCATGGTTCTGCAAAAGCATCGCCCCGCGTATATCGGACTTCAGTGGTGGCGCGGACTCTAATATCAATTTGAATGGTGTAAACATAACTAACCAGCGTCTGCACCATTAATGGAGTAAGTCAATGGTGCAAACGTAACCGCGGGACCACAGCTACGCTCCAATGCTTCCAGTCACTGGACGCACTCCAGCACTACCTCCAACTCCACGGTTGACTCGGACGATGAAAATAACCCCGACACGGTACGGGACACCTTAGAGAGATGCCACACGGGCGCTGCCACTGCGCTGCGTCGTCGTCTCGCTGCGACCGCGACGTGTCGTCGCAGCATTGACGCTACGACACAAATTTATCCGGCATCACGGCATGCCACACGGTGCGCTGAAACAACGCACGCGCAGCTCACAAGGCGCGCGGTAAGGGGTGCTGCGGTGCGACGACGCTGTGACGTGGCGACGACGCAGTATTGTTTAGAATATCGAAGCTGACCACTTCGGACCCACCATACCCCTGGCCATACCCTTGGGGGTAGAGTGGGACGGAACCATACCCCTATATAGAGATGTGACCTAAGGACTTCCACGTATCTTTGAAAGTATTTTTTTCGTAAATTACTAGAATAAAACGTCACAAACGCATTCTAAAAAAAATAAAATATTATAATAAAAGTAAAATTCTATAATAAATACAATACGTTTAATTTAAGTCACAATACAACCCTCTCTATACGATTCCGTAAAAAAACATACCTCCATCAAGGAAAACAATTATGTTAATCAGTAAGCCAAGTCAGTCTGTATTAATTTAGCTTTATATAATAGAATGCTTAAGTAATATTTATTTAAATTCTTTTTTATGTTCGGTAGGTTACCTACCTACTTGATATGTGAACTGTGATTTGTAGAAAATTGTATGAAAATTATCGGCATTTTTTTTTCATCAGTTGGCATCTCTCACTTATGACAAGTCCACCATTGCTGTTCTTGACTTGTGATTCCGTAGGAATCCGTCTGGAATTATTACTAAGTCTATGGAGGTGGTTTACTGAAAACCCAATTTATAGATTCATACCGAAATATCATTGTATATTGTACATATGTCACTTAATGTCTATTGTACTCAATGTCTAATGTCACTGTCGCTGTCAGAAGCCAGTCCGCCTCCGTCCTAGAAAGAGAAAGTCCATAGAAGGATCGCAAATGCCATCTCTTTCACACAAGAAAGAGAACAATATATCCTCAAAGCCTGAGAAGAAATGAGATAGGTTGACTGTATTTCTGTCTTGCTCAGCGTGTCAAGGTCAATAAGTCTAGTGATCAACAAATGTGCCTGGACATCGGTGGGTTTCGACGCAATATTGTTGTTTTCAACCTTACAATAAGTTTTCTTCAAATTTAAATGTGGTAGAACATTACTACACCTCCAATCAATAAAGAACCGAAGTGAAGATGGTTCAGAGCAGTGTTTTTCAGTGTAAAAGTTACAGTGAAGTGAAAGTGTCGGATTCATCATTCCACTGGTTAGAACAATTTATTTTGACTACAAAACGATTCAAAATGTACCGTTTCTTAGATTCCCATCGAGAAAAAAATTATGTTTATAGTAAATTTTCATAAAATCATGAAAATTTAGGGTTGCCTGCACTAGAAAATAAAATTACCCGCATGTCGCATTGAAACATTTTGAATTCCTTCATTGTTTAATAATGCATTCATATAAAAAAAAATTATTTGTCCCAAAAATATTTAAAAAAATATGTAGGAAACATTTTGATGAACTTATCTGTGCCCTCAAGCTGTTCCAAGGCTGGTAAGAAAAATACTTTAAAATAATGCCTCCGTGCCATAGTGGGTGAAACTCTGTTTGAGACTCTAGACTCGAGAAAAGTTTGTGATACTATCTTTTAGTGTTCCTACTACCTACCTACTATAATAACCAACCAAAATATTTTAATTCTATTGGGTAGTATTACTAATATCACTTTTATTATGTACATATACTTGATATCCATATGCTTCAATATTTTATTTCAGACATGTAAATTAAAAACTATAGAAAAGGATCGTATGGAAAGTGATCAAAACTTATCAAATACGGTAAATTTTATTGACAAATCACTTTTCCATTTTTTTTCTGTCTCCATGATGAGGCAGCCATTTTGTTTTTCTTTTACCTCTAAGCACGGATTAAGTCATATCTACCCACGTAGAGGTCCTAGGAAGACGATAGAGGACTTATTTGATAGCCAATAATGTAGACAATAAAGTAATAACATTGCTGCAATTTCTATTTCATAACAGAGGAATATCAAATTTATATAATAAAACACAAAGAAAGTTTTTTAAATAATTAGAATTACTGCGTAGCAATAGATTCCCTACCATAAATGATATTTTAAAATTTACGTATTATGGTTCTATATTATTAAGGTTTAAAAAGAATATTCTGTCACCTATGCCTGAAAATGATAGATTTTTTTTATTTTTGTTATACTTAAAAGAGCTTACATACCAATTAAATATAAAAAACAGGTAGCTAAACGCTGTTTTATTTATTAATTGTTTACCCATTTCCGCATACTTTCTTATTTCCTTAGAAAAACGCAAGTAAAACATAGGACCTATCGGGTTGACGAATTTATACCTTCAGGCTGTAACAAAAAGTAAAAACCAAAAACCACCACATTAACCTACCAGTATAGGAAAGACCTACAAAGGTTCGGTGAAATTCTAGGTTCTGAATTTCTTGAAAAAGCCCGAAATATTTATGAACTGAAAAATCGCAAATCATATCCCAGGAATTTTGGGACATTCGGCATAAACCAAGTACCGAAATAACATTCGCATGCATCAGGTAACTTCGCGATAGTAGGTTTGATAGGATCTTTATTTCTTATAATATTGGGGTTATTAGCTATATAAAATATCACCAAAAAACCTGACATAAGAAATCTAAAATCGGGGTAAAAACTTTTGATGGCAACACTATTTCGTATTATCTGTCCCTCACACGAACCACGCTACTCAGCCATCTTGTACTTTATAATTAATCTATGGCCTCCGCCCTGGCAGTGGCAGCCCGTATACTCGCAAGACCTTCAAAGTCCAAATACTTGCAAGACCTTCAATTCAAAGTATTTCGACTCGTATCGTCGTACCAGGTTTCGTACTTGCAAGCAAATACCAGGTTTACAAACCTGGTCGAGTAAATACTTCTCATCCCTAAAATTCTCTTCTGTACGTGATGGTGTGTGTGTTGTGTCTTTATTGTTTGAATTGACGATTTTATTGAAAACTTGTTGAATTATACAACAAAATGGGAAAGCTAGATGTGGCTATATTACGGTATCTTACTGCTGAAGATTTCCGTGTCCTCACTGCGGTAAGTAAAGATTATAAACAAGGTTTGATAACCTCAAAAAACCAAGTTTTACCTTAGGTTTCTACCTTGGTTTCTACGTAAACCTTGTTGATTTTAGGTGGAAATGGGTATGAAGAACCATGAGCTGGTTCCTGGATCACTGGTGGCCTCAATAGCGAATCTTCGTCACGGAGGGGTGCACAAATTGATGAAGGATCTCTGTAAACATAGGCTACTCACTTATGAACGAGGCAAACATTGTAAGTTGACCTTTAAGATAGTAAACACGCGTGACCGCACCGATTGGATAGATTTGGCGGAGGCCTTTGCCCAGCTGTGGGACGAAACAGGCTAATGGGAATAAAAAAGCAAACTTGTATTGTGGTTTGTTTACAAACATTGTTCATCGAGTTTGGCTAGTTAATAGAGTATCAATAATAAACTTTTGGACAAGTAAGTACTTGCATCCCCCGGTCTATAATTCTTATTCACTGTCCGTTTGATCATGTTTTTAAGTCCATACACATTCTTTAAAATGTTGATTTTCAATAAAAAAAAAATGATTAGAATTATAATTGCTTAATTACCTATGCCATATTTGATTTGCCACTAGTAGTTTGCAAGCTCTGAAGGATGACATTCTAAACCATGTTAAAACCCATGCTATGGGTTTTAACATGGTTTAAAATGTCATATATTACAACTAGCAGTGGGCACTGCTATTTGCAAGTTTTGCTGTATGTTTATGTGCAATAGCATATAAAGGACTTAAATAATTCCTTCTTTCTTACAGATGATGGATACCGCCTCACAAATGGTGGCTATGACTACTTAGCACTTAAAGCCTTGACTAACCGTAAGGTGATTGCATCTTTTGGTAACCAGATTGGAGTAGGCAAGGAGTCTAACATCTATACAGTAGCTGATGAGGATCGAAACCCACTGTGCTTGAAACTTCACAGGTACATTATTGACAATACATATATGTATATGATGATTATTTATCGGTGCCTATTTAATGTGCCTTGTGTTATTATTAGAAATCGGATGCATATTTACCTAAAGTGAATTTTGGCTAACAAATTATGGAAGCAGCTTCTTATGAACTTTTAAAAAATCATTTCCCGGGATACCGGAATTGCATAAGTAATCAGATGTATATTTACGAAACGTAAATACTTCCCCATTCCAGTATGCTTATTATGTAAAGTCATCGACTACGTACCCTAGACACCTAATACAGGGCGAACGATTTAAGACATCACATAAGATAAAGAGATCTTATAAAAATCCACGCCCACTAACGTTCGATCAGTAACGACCAGACCAGTGACCCGTGACAATCTCTGCGCTCGCTTACTCAATGGCTCCTGATGGAGCTCAACTTAATTTGGTTGACCGGTTGAGGTCAACTGTCGAGGTCAACTGTGCATCTCTTTCTTTCATAACCAATTCTGTATTTGCTTTCCTTTTTTCTCTGAGAAGGCGGGGTAAATAGTGCTGTGCCGTAGGCGACATTAAGATGTCGATGGCCGTAGGAAAGATTATGATGAATTATGTAAAAGTCGATTAAAATAATATTTAACGTTACATTGCTACATGGTATTATCTAAAATGTAAGGTACCTGAATGTTGATGAAACTCTAATATTTATTTATTTTTCATATAATATTTTTCTATTCTACTATAGTATAAAGCTAGAATACCATTGATACTTATTTTTTTTTATTTATTGTACATTATATTATACATTATACATACTATATACCTATTGCCGCCACCCCCCCAATGACCCCCTAAGACCCCCCCTCCTACATAGAGCCATATTGCTGAATTTTTTTATGGTTACTAGATGACTGATCAACTTAATACAATACAACACATTAGTTACATAGATATATATTTTTTATTATACATACATAGAAAATACCCAAAACACCCGAAACAAATAGGTACTTTCAGATCGTAGAAATATTTGACCCCAGGCGGGAATCGAACCCACAACCTCCTGCGTCGCAGACAGCCCTCGCCCGCCGCGCCACATCGGTCGTCAAATCGTCAAAGTAAATATACCTTGTTGCAAGTATCGATTGCTTTCATAGTACTTACCCCATCACTAATAATGGTCATGATTTGTCCTAACCTTGAACGGACCAATGAGCACTCACTTCCCCGCGCCCGCTCACCTCAGTTGGTTGACAGACTTGTTTGCACAGTGAATAAATAGGTATTAGGCGTCTAGGGTACGTAGTCGATGTGTAAAGTGTAAGGAAAAGGGTGGTGTAGATATTAAGAAAACAAAAATGTATATAAATTCATTTATTAAGATTTCTGGCATGGTATTTGATTTTAACCTCGATCGCCGGTGCCGGGTACCTATACATACGTGTACGTGGGGTGAAATGCGTTTATGATTAATGAGGACTTTTTTTTCAAAAATACTTTAAAGTACTACTCAAAAGTACTTTAAAAAAAAAATCTTGCTTTGATGTCTTACCAAACCTCTGGTTTCAAGGATAACCCTCTATCACTCAAGAACTTTTATTCTAATTTTTAGATTTGCTAAAACTAATAAAACTTATATACTTACCGGTCCATTTTTCAAAAATTACAGCAAAAAAACACACAAACATTTTTTTTGGTATAGGTATTTCAAATCGTAGTAAGAGCACGTCCTCGAAATTACCGGCGGCGGCAGACAATTGAATTTGAGTTCTTGACAGGAAACACCAGCTTGTCCAATTTTATGGTCGTTACTTTGGTTTGTAGACTACGACTTACTGTGCTTTGAAACGAAATAAAATTAATCATAGCGATTTCTAGTGATTGACGAAGTATAATGCCTACAGGTACAATACGTATATGTTACAAAGGGCTAATACTCTGTACACTTAAATATGAATTTCCCGCGATCCAGGATTTTTCGTTAAAAAAAGTCCTTTCCATAATAGCCAACATCTCAACTTTAGGTAAATATGCATCCTCTGGTTATTATTTCCTCTACATTCAACGCTGAGGATATGAGAGACTACAAGAACTAGGGTTAACCACCTTAGAGAAACATAGAGTGTGTGGAGACCTGACAGAGACCTTCAAGATACTTACCAACAAATACAGTATACCAGACTTATCATATCACAGACACTGCACATTATTACTATTAGATAGAACTCATATCACTAAGCACAAGCAGTCAATACACGCCAATCCTTTAACAAGAGTTCTTGTAGATAACCTGATCAAAACTTAGCGGTTGAAAAGGAGCCATGTTCTGGACAACCTATTACTAAAAGAAAGAATGTCTAGTCCTAATCCTACGTGACAGCACTCAATAAATTAGCTTAAAGTCTATGACTTATTTGATAGCTGATGCAGAAAAAAACAAACAGAAACTTACAAATTATACCATACTCATTAATCGTAACCGCGTCTCTGTAATCGCAGGCTCCTGTGACTGTTATAGTTTTGGTCTAGGCAGAATAACAGCGCATTATGCTGAGCCTTGGCCCATTTGGTACTGCAGCACACTTTGGTCATCTACTTACATATTTTCTACATTTGTTATTAATTTTTTCAATGTATAGTTTTAGATATTGTGTAGGTACCTAATGAATTATTTTGTTTTTAATTCAAATTTGTTAATTTATATTGTGTGTACATGTAGTGGCAAATAAATGATATGTCTATGTCAATACGTATAATATCACTTTGCAGGCTAGGCCGCACATGCTTCCGTAACATAAAAGACAAGAGGGACTACCACGCGCACCGCAACAAGGCATCCTGGCTCTACCTGTCCCGAATCTCTGCCACCAAGGAGTTTGCATACATGAAGGCACTGTATGAACGGGACTTCCCTGTCCCTCGACCTGTAGATTTTAACAGGCATTGCGTTGTGATGGAGTTGGTTCATGGTGGACCATTGTAAGTTTTATTTATTTACTAGCTGAGCCGGCGAACTTCATACCGGCTAACAGTCAATGTTTGACAGTTACGAAACCCATTAACATTTTGTATGGGGAAATGTTTTTTCTTTTATTTAATTTATTCGTTATTTCCCCAATGTTTTTACACAATGTTTGAACAAACCAAAAATCATGAAAATCGGTCTAGCAATCCTCGCGTTATAAGTTTTTGAACAAACCTGACTTTGTTTTCGTTTATAGATAACGAAATAAAATATTTTCATTATAAGTCGGTACTGTACCACAGGCCAGTAGTATTTGTAATGCCCATCGCGCGAAATATTATGACACCTGTTCGAGCATCGCACGATCATTTTCATCGCGCGACAAAAAATCATTGTTCAGTAATACAATTCAAGTTCCTTCAGTTATACAATAATTAGCCAATTAAGACTAGGTACGACGCCTATAAGCTATCTACTTTCTATCCCGGAAACAAAGCGTGCGTAGCCGCGTGCAGAAACTAGTAATTCATATTATTATGAATATAACTATAGAGGTAATATAAAATTCCAGGACCCACGTATCATCAGTAGAAGAACCAGAGACATTGTATGAAGAGCTAATGGGCCTGATTATGCGGCTCGGGAACTGCGGGGTCATCCACGGGGACTTCAATGAGTTCAACATCATGATTGACAACGACAACAAGCCCATCATCATCGACTTCCCGCAGATGGTGTCTACCAGCCATACTAATGCTGAGCTGTGAGTTCATTCGTTACTTATCTTTATTATTATAATATAATCATTTAAGCTAAATAAATAAATAATTTTGGTCAATCCACACAGCATTGTCTAGCCCCAAGCAAAGCAGAGCTTGTGTTATGGGTACTAGATGACTGATATACTTAATACAATACATTATATTGATATATATTTTTTATTAAACATAGAAAATCTTTAATTTGCATTAAGTATGTGCGACAAATGGACGAATAACTCAATATCACACCTACCCGGTTTCGGATTCTTTTTAAAACTTAGTCTTACAACCATTTTAATTATTTAGGTTTTTGCTGTTGGTTTATAGTTTTTTAAAACAAGCCAAATGATTAAAAAGCAGCTAATACATTTAACTTACCCCGTTAGTATTTAGGTATGAGTGGGACAAATCTTGCAACTGAATTTTAGACCAGTTATCCTCAACCGATTGGTCAAGCTTGTTACCTGTTTTAAAAAGTTTTTTTAAATATTATTTTCAGTTACTTCGACCGTGACGTGAAATGCGTGCGAGATTTCTTCAAGCGTCGCTTCGGGTACGAGAGCGAACTGTACCCGAAGTTTTCCGATCTAGAGAAGGACGACGCGCTCGATACTGAGATAGCATGCTCCGGGTACAAGCGGACTAAGGATGTTGACAATGAACTGCTGGAGGTGAGGCTTAGCCAGTATACTGGTTACGGATATTAGGAATAAATAAATATTGTTGGACAGTTCACACAGCATCGTCTAGCACCAAGCTAAGCAAAGCTGTGTTATGGGTACTGCACACACTCAACATAGTGTGGGAAGCCTCCTGCCTGCGTAAGGCCGATGTTTGATGTGTCAAGCTGAAGACAGGGCGCTATGGCGCTTATTAGCGGAGGCCTATGCCCAGCCGTGCACTAACATGGGCTGATGATGATGATGAAGTGTCGACCAAATCATTAGCTATACGCGTGTGCACTCGGTAAAGAATCTGTGCCGAAACGTCACGGTCTAAAATTTCTCTTTGTAACAGACTTAAGGAGCCTCGTTTTTAAGAGGCCAGCGGAGGAATTCCCCATACAAATTTAATACCAAAATTATTTCTAATTAAAGCATATTTCCACTATAATATTTTATGATTTATATTTGAATAGTATTTATTCCTGGATAGTTTTTTTTTCTCAATTTACATACCTAATATTCAATGAAAGCCAATCGCATTTTGCACGTTTTTATGCGAAAATGGATAAGTTTTCTTCCTATTTGTTTCGTATTAAAAACAACAATATCTTACGCGTTGTTTATTAAGGAACATAGCTTATATTGTGTAGTAACAGAATAACAACACTATGTTAAGAATACAAAAAGTTTTCAGTCGTAATTTTTGGTATTACGGAACACAACCAAATTCATACCAAATTTTAACCGGCTAATATTGCTATCGCGCACGCATGGGGCCGGGCGCAAGGGTTAAACACAGCAAGGTTTTCAACACAACTGGGACAGCGATATTCGGAGCGATTTTTGCAAGCGCCTCGAATTGAAGTTGGGAGCGAGCGTCGCCGGACCCTTAAGTCTGTTACAAAGAGAACTTTATATGTTAGGCTGTGTGTATTTTTTTTTTGGTGTATAGTGTATATACACCAAAAAAAAAACACACTTATCTGTATTGTATGCCGAGAGAGAGATACGAGTATGATAAATTCAATTTTTATTCAATAAAACTTTGTTTCTATTTCAGGAAATGGGAATAGGTCTGCCCATTAGCGACGATGAAGTTGATTCTGACGAAGAAATTGAAGAAAGCAATACCAAGTTCAGTGAAGACGATCTGGATACACTTAGGAAACAGGTAAATGTTTAGATTTGTTGTCAATTTAGATTGCTCAAACATTTGCCCCAAAGCAGGAATCGAACCCACAACCTCCTGTGTCGCAGGCGGACCTTCGCCCGCCGCGCCACATCGATCAATAAAATGTCCACCACTATGGCTAGGCAGTAAATGATATATATTTCACCTCCAAAACACACTTCATAATCTATCTTCATGAAAAAATAATGAGAATGTGGTCAATGCACTAGGTAGGTACTCATCTTGGAAACCCTGCCTAGTGCTCACAACAAGCCTCTTTCATAGATCTTTCCTCAGCTATTCCAAAGTAAGGCAACACATGAAAAAACAATCCAATGTCTCAATGACGACCGATGTGGCGCGGTGGGCGAAGGTCCGCCTGCGACGCAGGAGGTTGCGTGTTCGATTCCCGCCTCGGAATAATTGTGTGTACGATCTGCAGATATTTGTTCCAGGTGTTCTGGTCGTTTTCTATGTATAATAAAAAATATCTATCTATTTAATGTATTGTATTATGTATATCAGTTATCTAGTACCCATAACACAAGCTCTGCTTACCATGGGGCTAGATAATGCTGTGTGAATTGTCCAGCATTATTATTATAATAAATACTTGATGATCTTCCAGGTAAACGAGTCAATCCAAAACGACGAGCGAACAGTCTCGGAGATCGCGACCAAGACTCGCGCACTCAGCATCAACAATGAGGAAATACCGACTTTGGTCCCATCAAATAGCATACACAAAGAGCAAAACAACCAAGAAACAGACAAAATCAGGCAGGATACAGACAAAATTATCCAAGACACAGACAAAATCCACCAAAGTACAGACAAAACAGACCAAACTGATACAGTAACAGATCTACCTGATAAAAACTCTCAAAAATACCGGCTAGCGATGATAGAAAAGGCCCTATCCGACGTAAGGTCGATGCGATCGTACACTTCAGCCAGCACGATAGCTCCCGATGTCGTCAAACAACAAGTCAAGAAAAACTTGGTGACTGTGCAGAAGAAAATGGAGAGGAAAAAGGCAGTGGCTAAAGGGGAAGCCAGCGCAGTCACTCGGGACCGAAGAGATAACAGGGAGACTATTAGAGAGAGCCACGGCTTATGGGGGTGGGATGAGTGAAGAGTTGTTGAGAATAATATACAAATACTACCTATATCGTTTATTATACTGTTTTTTATATGGTTTCCAAGATTTTTTATCCACACGCCTAACCAGTGCCACTTATGATGATTCTGGTGCAATTACATAACTTTTGATTGTTACAGTTTAGTGCTGTCAAATTAGTAGAAGTTTAACAGAATATACACCATACCTCACTTTAAACACTGATGAGAGTTATTCAATATTTAGCGTTGACAACATTTAGAGATGGAATAGAACTCTGGTAAAAAAAATCTAAATTATTTTGAGAGTGCGTACTTTTTGGAGACCTACATAACATGACCCATACTTGTCCTTTAGCGTCATCCTCGAAATATTTTAAGCTAGAGAATAATTAGTTTGTTTCTTCTTCGCTCCGTTGCTTGTGCTTAGTTTTATTGTGTGGGCTCTCCAACCAGTCGTGGTTGCGCATGTACATCAGTTGTAGATACGACTCCACGCAAAATATCTGAGAATTACAATTCATTATAACCAAATGAACTTGTGTGTTCTTGAGTGGATCGCGACTCGGCAAACGTAGTGTAGGACACCCTCGCCAGATGGACCAAATTTATCCAAATTTTAATCGATATAATATAAGCGAGATAAAAATAATGCTGATGGGTACACGCAGGCTGATACGGCTTTCCTTTTGAGCAATGATTCGGTCAGTAGACCAAGCACGGGGATTGTTCTCTAGGGTAGAATTATTAGTTATGCAATGCGTAGAATATTGAAATTGATGGAATAAATTTCAAATAATTTAAGTAATCGTTGATAAAGTGACGTAGTTTTTCTCTATTCTACCCTAGACAAGTTTTCAACCAGTGCGTCCTACCCGTTATGACTTACGGAGCTGAGACGTGGACATTCACGATAGGGCTGGTTCATCAGTTCAAAGTCGTCTCGGCGAGCTATGGAAAGAGCTATGCTCGGGATTTCTCTGAAGGATAGGATTCGTAACAAATACATCCGACAGAGAACCAAGGTTATCGATATAGCTCAAAGAATTAGAAAGCTGAAGTGGCAATGGGCCGGCCATATCTCGCGAAGAACCGACGGCCGCTGCTGGGGCAAACGTGTTCTTGCGTGGAGACCACGACTCGGTAAACGTAGTGTAGGATGCCCTTCGACCAGGTGGGATCTGCGAAAAACTGCACGTAGATGCTGGATGCGGCAAGCTGAAGACAGGTCGCTATGGCGCTCATTGGGGGAGGCCTATGTCCAGCAGTTGACTGCTATAGGCTGATGATGATGACCCTAGACAACAATCCCCGTGCTTGCCTTTCAGTTCAGAAAGGCATTCTCAATATAGGGCAAATCAATGGTGAACTAAACGTAACCGGGGGCAATTTTCTTCATAGTCTAAAACAAAGTAGCTTCCCGCTGTCTGTCTGTCCCTATATATCTTGTAAACAACACAACGGATTTTGATGCGGTTTTTTTTAATAGACAGAGTGATTCAAGAGGCACTTTTATAAACCATTTGACACATAGATTTCCATGCGCGCGAATCGGCGGCGCGGCGATAGTTCAAATTAAGTGTTCATTTTACTTTGTTAGGAGAAAGACCTACCCTCTGTCCATCAGTAGAATACCCGTTCAACCGCAGAGTGTATCCAAACAAGCTGGTTGATATCTTGGTTTCGCTAACGGCCAAGAAGTTGTCCTCTATGAAGAACGGATAGTCCATCAATTTATACCTACCCGCCTGGACTGGACAGTCTAACCTGAAATGTTTGAAAAAGGGAAACATTAAAAAAATATGTGAAGAAAAAAACTACTATCAAAGTGCTTTATTTCCTTTAGACAGGACTCTTGGACACGTCATAAAATTCAAACTAGCTAGGTAAATAAGTAAAACTAGGAAATAAAGTATTCACTTTAATTTTTTTTGAAATGAATCAAAAACCTGAGCATAGGTATAGGTACCTATTATATTTTTGCTAGGTACCTACATACATATTTAGGTACTTTTTTTTTCTCTTTCAGTTTTTTAAACCTCACCTCAATTGCCTATACCTATTGGTCCACTGCTGGACGCAGGCTTCCCCCTGATAAGCGCCTTATATTTTTATCTCATCGGGGGTAATGCCCATAATCCCCACTGCTGTTGGGCAAGCGGGTTGTGGATAGACTACTATGTTTTTCAGACATTTAAACCTTACTCAGGTCTGGCGTAGTGGAAGATCATGCCATAAATCTCTTCTTCATCCTCATCATCGCCGCAGCCGTCGCGGATGAGGTCAAACTCATTCAGGAAGTCGCACGTGTCTACGTTGCGAAGGTCTTGGCACTTCTGCATCGTAGCCTGTTAAGAAATCAGTGGCGTAACTAATACCGTTCCAGGCCCGTGGCACATTAATCTGGTGCACTTACAAAAATGTATTAATTATATTTATTTACTAAATTAATAAAAAATGTTGGGATTCTCCGTGGTATTTTGCAGACCCTGGCCTGTGGTTACGCCACTGTTAGTTATCCAACGTAGAAAACATATTAGGTAAGTTTATTTGTAGGTAGGTACCTATACAAATAAGGCAGGCAGAAGCTGGATGCGGTAAGCTGAAGACATGGCGCTATGGCGCTGATTGGGGGAGGTCTATGTCCAGCCGTGGACTACTATAAGCTGTTGATGATAATACAAATAAAATTCACTACTTAGGGGAGCGACTTACTTGTGTACTTTTAAGATGCCTTAGGTTCGACGAAGTTGAGTTTAAGACCAAAAAAACCTTTACCTTCACTTTCCACCCATTTTCTACGTCATGAGTCAGGTTGAACTCCCCGCTCAACGTAGACTGAATAGCCTGTGTTGTTATAGCAAGCTCCCCCATCGTAAACGGGAGGCCCATGACGTCATCGCAGGGCCCCACATGGGTCACAAGCAGGTGGGTGGCAGCTAGAACTTCCACTGCCAAACGGGACGAAATGTGATAAAGTAATAGAGCATTGCACACGGGAAAGTTGTGTTTTGTAGCATAGAACATTTTCGGAAATGAAGCGGGCCAAATTACAATACTCGTATGGTAGGGATAGGTACCTACCTACTTAACGCATTTTATATTAACAAACAAAAGTAGATAAACAGTCTGACTCTTTGTTTCTTTTTTACGACTAAACGACATTCAATCTTGTCGAGATTTGGCAAGGAGATATATAAAGCTACCTAATGAAGAGATATTTGTTTATTGAGGAACTAGCTGCGCCCCGCGGTTTCACCCGCGTGGTGATAGATATTTTGAATAATATCTATATAATAATATAGGTACAATATATCTTTATGAATTGTAGCCTATGTGTTATTCTTGTATGTAAGCTATATTATTGTGGAGTTTCATCAAAATCCATTCAGTAGTTTTTGCGTGAAAGAGCAACCAACATACTTACATCATCCTCACAAACTTTGGCGTTTATAATATTAGTAGGAAGTAGGATTACAAACAACTGCATTTAACTTATCATGTTACGAGTATCATACATTTATTTCAGATATTCGCGTCTACCCTTGTTAATGCTGTATCTGTAATACGGCTTTGTTTTTTCAGTAAAGACACGTGCAAAGCCGCAGCATACGCTAGTTGGCAATTAATGTATACAATTGTAATATCTATAACTGTTGGACTGACCTTACTTATACTAAACACATAACAAGTATATAATAAGGAGGGAAGTGAATTATATGCTAAATGTTTTTTTAATATCCGATTTTATCTCTGGTTCACGTAAACATCAAACGAGATGATGACTTTATATACGTAACCAGTAAATAGAGGAGGAGTACCTATGCACCTCTTATTGTACAATGTTCAGTAAATCATTTACTTATGTACTACGAATCGTACCTCCTAAATGTACCTAGGTAAAGTTTCAATAAAGTAATATCCAAAAAAATATTTTAAATTACCCTGAGTGTAAAGGCTTACTACAAACTATAATAACGAAAACATAAGTAAAAAGTTATTAAAAAATAGGTGGTTCATTCCTAACAAAAACTAATAAAGAAAGAATACTGTGACAAAACTTTAACCCTAATCAATCTTAATACAACAGTGAAAGGATAAAACATGTTTTATCCGTTCACTGTGATACAACGTAAAATATTATTAATCCTAAAAAGATTAACTGTAATACAACGTAAAATACGAACGGATAAAACATGTTTTATCCTTTCACTGTTGTATTAAGATTAGGGTTAGGTAAAGTTTTGTTTTTAAAACAAATGTACAAAGTTGGCTTTGGTTTTATTACAGAGATAAATACCTTAATGTAGTCATACCATATTAAAGTAAGATTTATATATTTTTGATTATTCTATTGCGATGGTATAGATAATAATCCCAAGATGGTTCCATAATAATTTATTCCTGAGGGATTAATCCATAAGTTTCTTTCCTTCAAAACTTGGATGGGGAAAGGGGACTAGCTGGCTTGGAAAGCTGTAGGTATGTGTTTTCGAGAAACGAAATGAACTTTTTCATGAAATTGTTTATCACAGATATTACATTCCTTTTGCAAAGGGCTTCTCTACCGAGTGTTTTCTCTTATGTATAACCATACATTGATGATTTAATAGTTATTGACATTAGGTACAGGCAAATCATTTTTCATTCGAGTGTATTATCATATGTCAAAATAAATTATCATCATCATCAGCCTATATCAATCCACTGCTGGACATAAGCCTCCCCCAATGAGCGCCATTGCGCCCACTAAATTATTTTCCATATTGCTTGCAAACAGCTTCTCTCCTGTATGAGTTCTCATTTATGAAGATCTACAGTACTTTTGAGATTAAATTTGTTTGTGTTTTTATTAATTATTTTGCTTGCGATGTATAATGTTGACTTCTCTATTGTATTATTAATTATGTCATACCTGTAAGAAAGTATTATGGTAATTGTTTTGAATAAATACAAATACAAAATGACATACATTGCAGACAAATGGCTTATCACCTGCGTGAGTTCCCATAATGCATGTATAGTACAGCAATGGAACTATTTGACAATGTCGTTTATCAGTTTAAAACATACATTGCATGCTTCTCATGATAGAAAATTACTGTAACAAAATAGGTGCCGCTGCGTGCCGCCCCGGTGCACTTTTGCAGAACTGATACAAAACATAACAAAACGCCCCAAACACGAGTAATGTCGGCGAGCGAAGCGAGCAACGATTTTTTTTTTACCGCAGTGGATACTGGTTACCCAATTTATAAAGTTACATGTTAGGTAGAATAGAGTCTGAAATATAAATTTATTTAGGTTTCGGGCATTTGTGAACTAAGATTTTGGGGGCCGTGACCCCCCCCTTAACACTAATCAGGCGCGGTCCCAGAGGGGGGGCCCTCTGGGACCGCGCCTGATTAGTGTTAAGGCTTTATCTATCTTAATAGGTCTTATTGAGATATAGTTTAGGTAGGTACTAATGTAACCTATCTATAATGTAGGTACCAACCGTAACTGATAAAGATGTTAATATCTTAAAACTATGACCGGAGTTACTGGGAGTAACTACGGGTGTTTTGGTACCTAAAAGTATGTAGGTAATCCACACTATTATTAGGTATCACCCTGGGTATCACACTAACATTATAAATTCCAAAGTTACGATTTATGGATATTTGTTACTTCTTCACTTCAATACTACTGAAGAACGGATCGGGCTAAATTTAAAAAACACTAGGTACCTACTTTTATTACATAAATAATTTGTCATGGGATTATACATACATATAACCTAAGGCCTATGTCCAGCAGTGGACTAGCGCAGATGATGATGATGATATAACCTTGAGCCACGCGCGCGAAGCCGCGGGCAGAAACTAGTTTTCATGAATAAATGGCTGATAAATACTTATAAAAATTTGAAAAGGAGATAAGTAGATTGTATCTTTGTCTAGTAAGTACCTAGTTACTTTAAAAAAGTTACATTACTAAAAATTATGCTACATTTTGTAGATTAAGATTTATCTAATAAGATAAAACCTTCAATTAAAATCTCTGTATGGAATCGCTATGGATTGGAACGTGCTCAAAAATATTCGTTGAAGAGACACGTTGCCAAGACCTTGACATTGCGAAAAGCGTTTCATTATCGAATCAACTTCAATAATATAAAACCGCAAGCAACAACGGACAGACACACCTCCCGCTTTGTTACGTAATGGTCGAGTGAATTTCAATTCGTTCATTCATTTTATCTACGTTTAGTTTGCATCGTCCTTCCTCCCCCTCCCCCTCCGTCTGCCAATTCTGTCATGCCAGCCGCAGCCAGTCAGTAGACTTTACGCTATCAGACAGAACACTCGAACACGATGGCAACAGACAACTTAACCGCGCTTCTTTACAAAGCTAAGGATTTACAATTGGTGAGTTTATTTACATTTTACTATGGTATAAAATTGTAACTGAGACTGGTAGGTTTGGTTTTTTTTTGCCAGTTACATATAGTCAGTTTATTCCGTATTTATGAAATTATTTAAATGAGTCTCAATTGGATGATTTGCACAGTTTCATTCGTTCTTTAAATGTTCTTGTTCTTGAGCTCTTGGAGACAAATAAATTTGTTTACTTGCCATACATTTCCATTACATTATCAATAGCAGATGACATTATGAACTCTTGTTTATCAGCTTTACATTAATATGATGAATTAATTAGGTAGCTCCTTAAATCCAATTTACCATGACTGTCAATTCATAAATATTTAGCTCATTATCATTTAAGTACCTACCTATAATATATTAGCCGCGAAACTAATATGTCATTCAACTCACGCATACCACCAAGCACCAGTAATTGTGTCATTTGTTCATAAATTTAGCGCTTCGGTGCTAATCAATAATGATCTTTATGTTACAGGTGCAAACACCTATTCCAGAAATAGCTGAAGATGGTGAGTTTACTTAGTTTATGCGTCACTATTTGAACGACAGTTGGTAAGGTACTATGTTCGTCGATTTCTAAATCTGAGTGAACCTAGCAACCGACTTTACGACACGACTTTTTTTTCTAGCAGTATTTAACAGGCGGAAAACAAAAAAAAGGAGGAATACTATGTTCGGTTATACTATGTTCGACTGTCCTCGCCTGAGGACCAGGAGCCGCACATGCCTATTTCGTAAAAAGAAAATGCGATGACTGTGCATTTGCTTAATCTTTACCTCACTTTACCTATTTAAAATTTGGCGTGCATTAAAATACTATAAACTGACTTCAAATTAAAATGGGTATAAAACTTAGTTTTAAAAAAAGAATCATCAAAATTGGTTCACCCAGTCGAAAGTTAAGTTAGAACATCCTTTTTTGAAGTCGGTTTAAACGTATAACTTTTAGATAAATTATTATATCAAAACTTACTTAAGTATTCAGATACAGCTCGAAATAAGACTATAAAAATGCAATAAAGTCGATTTCGCAAAGTGTTACTTAGTTTTTTACTTTTCCAACAACAGCGACGATATGAAAAAATAGGTTCGTTCGGCCGTATGATTCTTTTACGTGTACGCCGACTTCTCGGCATTTAGTGGACCGATTACATTTTTGGAGAATGATCTAGACGTGGTCCCATCAAATTTTTATTTTCGAGGGATAAATATTTGTCCCAAAAACTAAAAAAAAACAATGTAGGTAAATAAAATACCTACCAAGTAATTTGACATACCTATAAAACAATGTTTCGTTAAAACAATCTAATTATTAAATCATTGAATGGCCAATTTAATAAGTTGAAGCTTTGAATTAAGTTTTAAGTTATTACTTGGCTCATCATAAACATCATCAGCCTTTGTTAGTCCGCTAGACATGCATATTCCTTGGTTAATGTGTTGTAAATGCCAACAGAGGTGCTTCTTCGCATGGACTGCGTCGGTATCTGCGGGTCCGATGTCCACTACTGGCAGTCGGGCTCCTGCGGGAGCTTCGTGCTCAAAGAGCCCATGATCATGGGCCACGAGGCGTCAGGAGTCGTCGCTAAGGTAATTTAAGAATAAGAAAAACTTCATTTGTAGCATTAACAAATTTACTAAACTAGTTCCTTAATTACCCAACACCGTAAATACTACATAACTACTAACTAATTAGAAAACTTAAAGTCCTAAATGCTATAAAATGGCGTCCGACTCAGCATTATAATTGACTATCACAGAAGAATTGGCATCACAACTTGTGATAGCCAAAACAATGTAAACCTACATAATACAATCTTATTTTCATGGTCTTTGCTGTTCGATAAACTTACTTGAAAAAATTGCGGAATAGTAGATAGTAATAAGTAAGATACTGTTTACATGTACTGTTTGCATACTGCCTTTGCATGTCTGCTTTATGCCTTCCCTTTAATGTATTTAGAAATAGAATGAGTTACAATGGCCGATATAACATATCAGAAATAATATTTCTTTATTTGTATCGATTATAGTCCAGTAATTTTAGCCAAAATATTGAGTCAATCCTATTTATAAGACTCTGGAAAGCCATACCTATCCGCCTTCATTTAGGCGTTATCGTTTATATTATAACATTAGCTTATAATATTTATATGATTAACATGGGGAAAATTAAACGATACAGAGGCTAGGTACATGGAAGCTGTCTTAGAAACGTTTAATTATTTTCCTATGAAGATCCTTTAAGGTACCTAATACCTATTATTATGTAACATAATTGTATGATACTACCGCCTACGCGTGGTCTCCGGCCTCTATCTTAAAAAAACAGTTGAGCCAAAAAAAATAATACAACAAAATTTTCTACAACTTCATGCTCTACAATTTAATAATAGATGTCAATATCATTGGAGCTATAGAAACCTAGATAATTGCGAAAACAGATTTATGTAACATTTGACCTTGAATAACTTATAAAGCGAACCCGATAATTTATAAATTATGAGTAATTTGAGACAACGTTTATAACACCAAATTGAAAGCGTTTCCAGCTAGTTAACTCCAATTAATAGTTGAAAACATAATAATGATTGGCTGGACTCTAATGTATTATGGTCAAACGACTTCACAACTATTTTTCTATGAGACTAGACGTAGATACTAAAGAACATTTATTGTTACATACAATGTATTGTTGCTAGGATGTCGTCGTAACAGTGTTTGTTATCTCTCATAGAAGACTTAGGTTTATGAAGGTAGCTAAAGCATCCACGTATTTATATGTTTACAAAAAACTCCCTCATTTAATTTTTTTGTTATATCTTAGTATTAAGTAAAGTACATAATATTAAAAATTAGATAAGCAGAAGTAGTAAAGATATTATGTTATAGGAAGATAAGCACTGATAAATGGATTTGGTGGTATTAATACTATCATTATAAGAACAATCCAACTGTAAAAATATACCTACCTACCTAAGTACCACCTACTGCCTTTACTTATGATCTGTTTTGTAATATGTCTACGATAAGATAACTAGGTACCTACCTAGGTACAATCTTTGGTGTTATAAGAACTATTAAACAAAAAATAAACAAATTAAAGCTGTTATTGTTCGGTAAATCTTAATTGGATAGGTAGGATTTAGTGCAGATTGGGTAGGTCTGTAGGTACTATACATAGGTAGGTAGCTCATTATCATACCACGTAAATTATCTACCATTTATTTGACCTTCAATATTTTATGCGATAACCATATTAAAAAAAAGTAGGTGGTTTACATTATCATAACATGAGTGGGGTCAGCCAATTCTGAATTTTGTGTATTCTCGAGTTATCCTTTTTCACTATAGCGCTGTTTACAAAGTGAAAATCCATCTGTTTTCTTAAAAAAATCCTTAGCTAGGTATCCTATAGAAGAGAATCTATAGGATAGCCAAGAATTCTTGGCATTTTCAACGATGTCCCCTTTTCTATTTCGAATCTCGGGCAGGGAAAAGGATCGAAAAGAACAAGGGCGGTTAAGAATGATGAATGAGAATCTAAATACTTAAACACCTTACATAAATAAAGCCTTTTTATAATAACATCGAGTGAAGTATCATCCTTACTCGATGATTTATATTAGGTATATGGATATAGCGGGGATATCGTTTCACTTTTTGATATACCTTTAAGAATATGTATTATAGAAAAGCTAATTTGTTTAGCACACTGCAAAAATTTCTTTGGAAAGGGTAAGTGAGAATTATCTCAAACTATGATGAGTGCGTGTCTGTTGTTATTCGTATTATTCTAACTGTAAACCTTGTTAAAAAGGCAGATGTACCTAGGAGTTAACTCGTAGTTACATTTAACGTAGGTTATTAAAAAATATGTATCTACATATGTAATGAAGGTATTGTATTATGTATATCAGTCATCTAGCACCCATAACACAAGCTCTGCTTAGCTTGAGGCTAGATGATGCTGTGTAGATTGTCCAGCATTATTTATTTATTTAGGTAGGTACTCATTTCAAACTTCAGAAATCTAAATAATTTATTAACATTTCTGTTTAACAAACAATTTATTTTTCTTTCCAGACTGGCGCGAAAGTAAAGAACCTGAAAGTAGGCGATCGCGTGGCCATCGAGCCCGGCGTCCCTTGCCGCTACTGTGAGTTCTGCAAGAGTGGCCGCTACCACCTCTGCCCCGACATGCAGTTCGCAGCCACCCCGCCGGTGCATGGCAACCTCGTGCGGTACTACAAGCATGCGGCTGACTTCTGCTTCAAGTGAGTGATACCTGCCGGTCTACATAAAGTATCTACTGCTTCTTGCTATAAAGTTCCTATTTTTTTCTGTATTGATGGTGCTTAAAATAACGTTTATAGCGGGTGACATAGTCCTTAGACGCCAACGATCCACACGGGGCCGTCTTCCGGCACGGTTTCTGAACGAACCCTAGTATGTTGCGTCGCCCGGCCGCTTTTCCTTAGCGGGGGCGCCAGTTGCCTTTTTCACGAGTAAGGGTTCGTTGAGTTTTCCGGCCGGCTTTGTAAAATATTTGTTGTCTACTCCCATATTGCCTTTACAGTAATGTTAAACCGTGATTTTTTAAACTTGGAATTAAAGATTTCATAAAGTACAAACAAAATATTCTTTTCGTGACCTCCCAACTGAGTTGCCGACCGCGAAAATGGCGCCCACGTGGTTTTGTGCTTTGTGATTTTTCGGATGCTCGCGGATATTTACAAACTGGCTGGACTCGGAAGTTTACTCTTCGAAGCTGGTTCTGAATGGTGCAGATTTCTTCATAGTTCGTTTCGTACCTACGTGGTCGGTACTCAAACATGCCGAAGACTCGATCGCACCAGGATGCCGGTGGCAATGATGATGATATTGATGAACCACAGAATCCGAGCGGACATCAACCTGAACCTACAGGAGGGAATGTTACAATGTCTAGCCAAGATCTGACGTCGTTGCTTGCTACGCTGCAACAGTCTCAACATCAGTTTTACCAAGAAATTTTGCGGGAAGTGAGGTCTTCGACTCCAGTCATGTCTACCACTAGCGCTTCTATTGTGACGACTACACCTGCCAATTTCTCCGGATGTCTATCAAGATTTAGTGGAGGTCCCACAGAGTCTTTAGAAAATTTCATAGATGCAGTCGAAGCTTACAAGTCTTGCCTGAGCATAACAGATGACAATGCCCTCAGAGGAATCAGCATGCTTCTCAATGATAAGGCTGCAGTATGGTGGCAAGGAATAAAAGTCTCCACCTATACATGGAATGAGGTGCTGTTAAAGTTGAGAAGTGCTTTTGGGGAACGTCGACCACCATTCCGAATTTATCAGGACCTCTTTGCTCTGTCCCAAGGAGACGAGGTAACAGATTTGTTTATTTCCAAAGTGAGAGCACTTTTAGGAAAAATACCAAGAGGAGATCTTACTGAAAAAGTAGAACTTGATTTAGTGTTTGGACTACTTGACCATCGCATCAGGAAACGGTTGGACAGAGATCAGGTTAGGACTTTTGATGAGCTGCTCACAAAAGCAAGGAGCATTGAAGACTCACAGCAAATCATAGATAAAAAGGGAAGAGAGTCTACCAACATACGCACTCCAACGGTTCTTCGATCAAACTCTTCTGGAGCTGCCACCGTCGTTGCGTCGTTGAAACCTCCAGCCCCCATCGTTGCGGACACTGCCAGCGGCAGCGTTAAGCTTCCTTGTGTCTCCGAGCCATCGTCATCAAGTGAATATAAACTTCCATACTATGTGTACTGTAAACGGCCTGGTCATGTTCGAGATGAATGTGAAAAGTTAAAAGCACGTAATAACAATAAAAGTGAGCCTGTGAAGTGTTATGGGTGCGGTACCCCTAATGTGATTAAGTCAAAGTGCACCAAGTGTAAGCCTTCAGATAACCAAGGGCAAGCGTTCTACTCACTAGAGACTGGTAAGATCAAACCAAATTATTTGAATGCTTGCAAATTTCAAACTTGTGTTTGTGTCAATGCAAGATCTGACTACACTTTGCCCTTTCCAGATATTGAGGCTGGTCACAAATGTTTGACCATGTTAACTGATTCCAAGGCTTGTGTATCTTTACCTCCATCTGAGGAAAGTGTTGGTCAGACCTTCCATTCACCAATTGAATCCAGTGGTTGTCAACCAAAAAAGTTCAGTGGTTCTCAATATCAAATTTTAAGTCGAACCAGTAACTGTAAAAATTTTGTGAGGCTTGATGGGAACAGTGAATGTCCAGGTTTTTCTCAACTGTCCTCATATCCCAATGGTTCTCAACCTGAAATTGTAGATCAGGCCAATGATTGTAAAAGTTTTTTGATGTTTGATGAGAACAGTGAATGTCCAGGTTTTTCTCAACTGTCCTCATATCCCAATGGTTCTCAACCTAAAATTGTAGATCAGGCCCATGATTGTAAAAGTTTTTTGATGTTTGATGAGAACAATGAATGTCAAAGTTTTTCTCAACTGTCCCAAAATACCAATGGTTCTCAACATTATGGGCCCAGCGTTTCTCAACCTAAAATGTTAAGTCAGAACAGTATTAGTAAAACAAATGTAGTGTCCGATGAAACCAGTGTTTGTCAAAGTTTATCTCACCTGTCCCAAAATGTGTGTGTATCTCAACGACCAATTCTCAACGTTTCAATTGTCAATGAAAACGGAATTGCTTTAGTTGACTCTGCGGCTAAGGGCTGTGTTGCTGGTCATACCCTGTATAATTTGTTACAAAGAAAGCGACATCCCTTTCACCCAATCACACAAGTTGTTAGGCTGGCTGACGGAATTAGTAGGAAAATGGATCTTTTGACCACTGAAGTTCAGGTCACAGTGAAACACAAGACGGAGTTGGTAAAATTTTTAATTTTTCCGGATTCAATTAGTAATGAAACATTACTCGGTATAGATTTCTTGCAAAAGTTTAAAATATCGATTAATTTTGGTGAATCTTTTTGGAACTTTGCTGAAAACTCAAATGAAAAGTTTGTTTTAAAATATGAAACAAAAAAAAATTTAAATAAAATTTCTTGTGCTGCTGTTGCAAATGTTTTGAGGTCTGATGAGGCGACCTCTATCACGGACTGTCAGCGCGAAAAACTGTCCCGCCTTTTATTAGATAACGATGATATCTTTCAGCCAGGGGGAGCTCCAACGCCGTTCGCTGAGCACCGGATTGATACAGGTGACCATCCTCCTATTGCTATTCCTCCCTATCGGGTAAATCCGGTTAAGAGGGAAATCATGCAGGCTGAAATTGACAAGATGCTGGCAGATGATATCATAGAGGAGTGCGAGTCAGCCTGGGCGTCTCCTGCACTCCTGGTTCCTAAGAAAAATGGCAAAGTACGTTTCTGCGTTGATTATCGTAGGCTCAATGCAGTGACAAAGACCGACGTGTATCCCATGCCACTCATTGATGAATTGTTACAGTCTACTAAGAAAGGTTGCATCATGAGTACCTTAGATATGCGAAGTGGATTCTGGCAGGTTGCGGTCCGCGAGTCTGATCGTGACAAGACAGCTTTTTCGTCACCGTGCGGTGCTTACCGCTTTAAGCGCATGCCTTTCGGCTTAAAAAACTCGCCTTCGACGTTCCAACGTCTCATCGACAGGCTGCTCTCCGACCCTTCGTTAAAGGATATGACCCTTCTTGCATACCAGGATGATCTACTCGTAATAAGTGACACTTTCGAAAGTCACGTCGCTGGTCTTCGCGCTGTTTTTGACAGGTTGCGCACGTTTAACTTACGTGCTAATCGAGAAAAGTGCGTGTTTGCTCGCCAACAAGTAAAATATCTCGGTCATATCATTTCCCAGGATGGAATTTCCCCTGATGCCGATAAAGTCCGAGCAGTCGTTGACATGGTAGCACCAAGAACCCTGCGTCACTTGCGAACTTTTCTCCAGACTTGTTCTTGGTTTAGGAAGTTTATTCCCAATTTTTCCTCAGTCGCTGAGCCACTTACTCGCTTACTGAAGAAAAACCAACCATGGACATGGAATGCGGAGCAAGAAGGCGCGTTTAAGGAACTGAAAAATCGCCTTACCTCAACGCCTATTCTAACGCAGGCTGATTTCAACAAACCTTTTGTCCTGAGAACGGATGCCAGTAGTTATGCGCTCGGCGCTGTTTTGCTACAAGGTGAAGGAAAAGACGAGCGCCCAATTGAGTACGCTAGCCGTCTCCTCAATCCAGCCGAGCGAAACTATAGTACAACAGAGCGCGAGGCACTCGCCGTCGTGTGGGCTGTGGAACGTTTCAGAGGTTACATTGAGGGACAACCAGTCGTAGTCGCTAGTGATCATCAGCCCTTAAAATGGCTTCTCACCTTGAAATCACCGTCGGGTAGGCTGGTCCGTTGGGCTCTCAAGTTACAGTCGTTCAACATACAATTTGAGTATACCCCAGGAAAAACTAACGTCGTTGCAGATACTCTCAGCCGCCCACCTTGCAATGAAGAGGAGAAGGAACAATGTGGTATCTGCGCAGTTACTGTTGACTTACCTTCTAGAAGTCCCTCGGAGTTACGGGTTGCGCAGCTTGACGACCCAGAGTTAAAAAAAATTGTCAATGAACTGGAATTTTCCTCTGACCCTTTTTCCATCGAAGCGAAACGTTGGTCCGAAAGAGGTTATTTTATGCAACAAGGGGTTCTGTATAGGTACAATCCCGACGTCGATAATGAGGAGCCGCAGTTAGTCGTTCCTGTTAGTCTTCGTCTCGAGATTTTAAAAGAGTGTCACGATTCCGCCGTTGCTGGTCATCATGGCGTTGACAGGACGTTTCAAAGACTGGCGCAATGTTTCTGTTTCCCAGGAATGCGTCGAGCTGTCCAAGAGTACGTTAAAACCTGCGTTACCTGCCAACGCTATAAAGCGTCTAATGAAAAGACACGTGGTTTATTGCAGACGCCGGTATTGCACCAGCGAGGTGAAGTACTGGCCATAGATTTGTTTGGTCCTCTTCCAGCGGGGAAAAATGGAGAGAAGTGGATACTGTTGGTGGAAGACACGGCGACTCGTTGGGTTGAGCTCTATGCGCTAAAAGAAGCTAGCTCTGAGAATTGTGCTCGAATCTTGATTGAGGAGTATTTCCTGCGTTACGGACTACCTCGTCGCGTTGTTTCAGATAACGGTGTCCAGTTTGTTTCAGCGGTTATGCAACAGTGCATGTTCATCTTAGGGATTAAACAAGAGTTGTTGCCATATTACCATCCTGAGGGTAACCCAGCTGAAAGAAAGAATAGGGATCTCAAAGTACAGCTTGCGCAGTTGGTCAACACACAGCACAATTTGTGGCCGGAATTTCTGAGTTCCGTCAGGTTTGCCATGAATTCAGCGGTGTGTCAAACAACTGGCGTTTCACCAGCGTTTCTTACCTTCGCAAGGGAACTCCGCTCGCCAGTTAACGCTGAGTATGACATTCGAGCAGTTCTAAGCAAGGATAATTTCGTCCCTCAGATAACGCCCTACTTGAAGAAATTCCTTGATAATCTTGTTTCAGTGAGAGACCGAGTAGAGGTTCAACAAGATAGGAGAAAAGATTGCGCTGATAAGGATCGGAAACATGAGGAATTCAACGTCGGTGACCAAGTTCTATTGAAGTCACATGTTTTGAGTAACGCTGCCAAAAATATTTCGGCTAAGTTTGTTCCGAAACGTGATGGCCCTTATCTGGTAGTCAAGCGTGTCAGTCCGACTGCTTATTTAATCTCGCAGTTGCAGAATCCTGAGAATGTTCTGGGTAAGTTCCATGTTTCAGAGCTTAATCGTTTTCATGTTAGGGATGGTTCTTCTCATGAACCGGTGAATCCTAAACGTAATAGAGGTCGTCCTCGTCACCGCGAACGTTCTAATAGCTCAGAGGAGCAGCGTCCTAATTCCGACAGTCAGCGAGTCCTTGAGCGAGGTCGCTCTCAAGAACTCGAGGGGGAGGGTATAGCGGGTGACATAGTCCTTAGACGCCAACGATCCACACGGGGCCGTCTTCCGGCACGGTTTCTGAACGAACCCTAGTATGTTGCGTCGCCCGGCCGCTTTTCCTTAGCGGGGGCGCCAGTTGCCTTTTTCACGAGTAAGGGTTCGTTGAGTTTTCCGGCCAGCTTTGTAAAATATTTGTTGTCTACTCCCATATTGCCTTTACAGTAATGTTAAACCGTGATTTTTTAAACTTGGAATTAAAGATTTCATAAAGTACAAACAAAATATTCTTTTCGTGACCTCCCAACTGAGTTGCCGACCGCGAAACGTTATATTCTATTATATCCAGACTACCCGACCACGTGAGCATGGAAGAAGGAGCGTTGTTGGAGCCTCTGGCCGTGGGCATCCACGCGTGTCGGCGCGGGGGCGTCACGGCCGGAGACACGGTGCTGGTGCTGGGCGCCGGGCCCATCGGCCTGCTCATCATGCTTACGGCGAAGGCCTATGGCGCCTCAAAGGTGCTCATAACTGGTGAGTGGTCGCATGACTAATGGGATCGCTGGTGTGGGGCGCATGTGCTAATTTTAACTGAAGTAAGGTGCCGTTTGTCGGCCTAAGTTTTACAGCATGCTCTCGTCGTCAGGATTGTATATTATGGATTATGCAATCTCGACGATGAGGGCTGCTTCGACGACGGGTGAGCTGCTGCTGTGCAGTGCAAAATGATTCATAATCAGCCTATGTTAGTCCACAGCCAGACAGAGGTCTCCCCCAATAAGCGCCATAGCGACATGTCTTCAGCTTGACGTATCCAGCATCTCCCTGAATTCTTTCGCAAGTCATCATCCCACCTGGTCGCAGGGCGAAATGATAAATTACATACTTATTAAGAAAACACTTTAAGATTGGCTTGAGTGGCCAAGTACCGGAAGAAGCAGTGTGTGTAGGCCCTCAAGTTGGACTGACGACGATTTGGTGAATGTCGCGAAACCATTGGAAGCTGGCCGCGGAAGACTGTCGATTGTTGAGAGAGGCCTATGTCGATCAGTAGACGTCGTCCGGCTTAGATGACGATGACGATGACTTAGATCATGTTTTAACTATGTATACGTCAAAATCTTTAATTGGCTCTCTGATGCTATTACTGAAATTGATTAAGTTAGTTTAAGCCGTTGATTTGCCAATAACTTAAATAAATAAATTTGTAATGTCCCCCAGATATCCTGGAATCCCGCCTTAACTTCGCCAAGTCGCTCGGCGCTGACGCCACCATCCTCGTCTCTCGGGACTCGAACGAGAACGAGCTCGTCAGTAAGATCCACGAGGCGCTCGGCGCTCAGCCCGACGTGTCTTTCGACGCCAGCGGCGCGCAGTCCACCGTTAGACTGTCTATGCTGGTGAGTCTAGACTTTATCTACCACTATCTACGAGTATAATCCTCGTCTCTCGAGAATGACCTCGTCAATAAGATCCACGAGGCGCTCGGCGCTCAGCCCGACGTTTCTTTCGACGCCAGCGGCGCCCAGTCCACCGTAAGGACTGCACCCCACCAAAGCGTGATCGAGACGAGCGGAGAAAAGTTATGTTGTAAACAGCGAATAGAACGTCGTTATTCATTACATCTCGTCTCCGATCAGCTGCAGTGGCTACCACCGAGCGAAGATGTACCATATTTGTATACGAAGAAAACAAAGAAAGATCGAAGCGGAGATGTGAGCTGTACCTCGCAAGCTGGCGACGGAGACGAAAATAAAAGCGGCGTCGCGGGTGGTGCCCCGCTAGTGCATTTATTTTAACAATCATCGGACGACGCGACGGTCGGCGACGCCAACTCCAGTCTAGCCAGTATCTATGCAACTCCGCACAGTTTTGTGGAGACACGAGCCCCCTTAGCATAAATAAAAGAAACATACAGCCGAACATAGACTTCCTCCTTTTATCGAAGAATTGTCTTTGCAAAAAATAACGCTTATAATTAAGCCAGAGAACACATATTATTACCCAGGGTTAAGTTGCTAAATTGGTAGATTAGTATAATTAGTGTAAGTTGGTGGTCTCCTTTGGTGGTGACTTGATTCCTTTGCTTCCAGGCGACCAAGAGCGGCGGCGTGTCAGTCCTCGTGGGCATGGGTGCTCCGGAGCAGACGGTGCCGCTGGCCGGCGCGCTGTCCAGGGAGGTCGACATCAGGGGCATCTTCAGATATGTTAACGAGTCAGTATCTTCACCAGAATGCTTATACTATATCACTAACAGGTTTCAAAGGGTTAAACAGCTTATCCATAAAGGCCGTAGGTACACTAATGTAAGTTGAGGCTTTACAAGACTTTAATGGCAAAAAGTAACCTAAATCACGACATCAGAGGCATCTTCAAATATGTTAACGAGTCAGTATCTTCACCAGAATGATTTTACTAGTCTGGTACCTTACCTATTTATCAGAAATCACGGGGTATTTTTTCCCGCAATGGCTAAATGGCAACTTTCTACACATAAATTAAACGGACACATGACTGTCCGTTTAGTTTATGTGTAAAAAGTGGTTGGTTTGTTCCATTTTCTATGGCCTAATTAGTTCGACTCTAGCCCGAGTCGAACTAATTAGGCCATAGAAAATGGAACAAACAATATTAAGAAGTTAAATGCTGTAGCTCAGAGGTAAAGAATAACAAGTCCACTTTTTGTCAAAATCGTTTTTTTACGAATTATGCTTTTGAAATGTGTGCTCTATGACGTGGTAAAAAGTTATAAGTCCTATCGGCAATATTTTTTAATTCATTGGCAATGAAACAGTAATAAGTTCGTTGTAGCTCTAGAGGTAAATCGTAATACTAACCCTTAACATAGTTTACCTCTGACGCTGTGGCAAAACGTTATACAAGCGGTCGATAACAAGTCCAAGCGCATGAACTGCAGCGCCACTCAATCCGGACTTATTATTCATTACCCACCAAAAACGTTCATTATTTTTATTTTATTTTCAAAACATAATAATAATAAGTCACATACAAGTCGCCTATTATTCATCATTGTGTGTACTATTTTATAATTAGGTTACCAATAAAAATCAAACAAAACTGTATTTACAAGGACACATTTATTAAAAAAAATATTTAAGAAATACCTATCAGTTCAACTGTATTTTTAATATTTTTATATATCTAATTCACGCTGGCCATTGACATGGGGCAGGTTTTTATAAAAATCGTGAAATATTTGAGGAATCCATGTCAAAGTTTTTTGCAGGTCTTCAAATTTATTTGTTGAAATTTTTAAACCGGTTCTTACAGGTGTAGGCATTGGAACCTGAGGGCAAGGAGTCCTTTGATTTCTCATCAAAGATACTTTTTGGAAGTCACCATCTTCAAAAGCAGTTTTATACTGCAATATGCCATATTCATCTTTACTCATCCGTACATATACCATATCAATGTAGAGGTATAATAATGTAATTTGGGGAAATTAATCCAATTCAGTTATCAGATATCTCACCTGAAACAATGGACATACCCTGCAATGCCATCTACACTGAACTTGTAACTTATAATCCGGTTCTCATTGGAAGAACACTATCTCACAATACTGATGAGCCAGGTCCTACTAACGTAGTAATTTGGTCCGACAACTGCGCAGGGCAAAACAAAAACATGCATTTATATGCTTGCTATTTTTGGTTGCTGAAAAATATTACACATTTAGAGGTCATTGAACATAAGTATTTACTGAAAGGACACACGCACATGGAGGTAGACGGAATTCACTCATTGATCGAAACACACAAGAACAGGCAAAGGCAATTTTCGATTGCAACTCCATGGGACTGGCAGCAGGTTGTTAGAGCTTGTTCATCAGCTAAACTGCCAATAGATGTTATCAATATGGAAGTTGAAGATTTCAAAAATTTTGCACATTTGCATGACAGCAAAACATCACCTTTTATCAATAGAAAGAAAGGAACTAATGGACAAAATGTACCATACATTGATATGGTATATGTACGGATGAGTAAAGATAAATATGGCATATTGCAGTATAAAACTGCTTTTGAAGATGGTGACTTCCAAAAAGTATCTTTGATGAGAAATCAAAGGACTCCTTGCCCTCAGGTTCCAATGCCTACACCTGTAAGAACCGGTTTAAAAATTTCAACAAATAAATTTGAAGACCTGCAAAAAACTTTGACATGGATTCCTCAAATATTTCACGATTTTTATAAAAACCTGCCCCATGTCAATGGCCAGCGTGAATTAGATATATAAAAATATTAAAAATACAGTTGAACTGATAGGTATTTCTTAAATTATTTTTTAATAAAATGTCCTTGTAAATACAGTTTGGTTTGATTTTTATTGGTAACCTAATTATAAAATAGTACACACAATGATGAATAATAGGCGACTTGTATGTGACTTATTATTATTATGTTTTGAAAACGAATAAAAATAATGAACGTTTTTGGTGGTAATGAATAATAAGTCCATTATTTATATAAATACTAACAATTAAATTTTATCAATTTAATAACATTATAATAATAGTATATTTGTATAGAAATACATAAAAAAATCTCTAGTTAAATTAAAGCATTACAAGTTATTAGCATTTAACAACAAAACTCCCGCTACAGACATTTCTAAAGCTCATTCTGAAAAGTTTTGGATATGGCGGTTGTTACTCTTTACCTCTCAGCTACAATGTTTTGTAGCGGTTAGTATCATCTCGTCTAAAAAATCAACTGGTCTGCCAATCGCTTCGCAATCTAAATTTTACTAATGTCTAACAGACTTTTATCCAGACACTAAAAGACTAAAAGTATTGATTAGACTGTGATTTATAAAATTACTTAAGCATATTAGTAAGTATTACAACAATACACAATTAAACAATATTTTAATGATACTGTCTTTTACTTTATGTCTTGACTGTACCTATGAACCAAACTCGACATAACGGTAATAGAAAGGAAAAATAGACTCTTAGACTCGACATAATGGGAACAAATCAAATTGTTTGCCTTATTCCCCAACTAACTAATCATTCCTTCTCCGCAGATACCCCATAGCCCTGGCGATGGTAGCCAGCGGTAAGATCAACGTGAAGCCCCTGGTCAGCCACCACTTCGACCTCGAGGAATCCTTGCAGGCGTACGAAGTCGCTAGGGCTGGACAAGGCATCAAGGTCATGATCCATGTACAGCCTAGGGACGCCAACAACCCTAAGAAGTTTTAGACTTTAACTTGCTTTGCTTGGTGCTTGCAGTGCACACTGGGCGAGACGTCTCGTCGACCTAAGAAATTTTAAGACTATTACTTGCTTGCTTTGACTTGGTGCTGTACACACTCTGCGAGACGTCTCGTCGAATGTCTCGGGCTGTGTTGAGAGGCCGAGCCTCTCAACTCAGAAAAAGTCACTCACCATGTACGTACACGCTTCGTGTGTCTCGTCTTGTCTCGGTCACTTGAACTACCATCGATACAAGACAAGATAGTATCTTTAGACGAGTGCACGATGTACACACTCGTGCTAAGGCTGTCTCGAGGTGTCTCGCCGAGTGTGTATTACCACTATTTCCTAAATATGGTACCTACAAAGTGTGTTAGCGACGGGAAGTGAACTACGATATGTATATACATTGCCCAGTTTTATTATAAGGAAAATTATATCGAATTTGTTAAAAATAATCTTTAGCTACAGGAAAAAATATTATTAAAGTATACATTTATGTATGAGATGTTTATAATTATAATTTTAGGTACAGTCAGCAACATAACTTTCATATTTTTTTAAGTTTATAATATGTAGTATACCAAAACTTAAAGCTATGCATAAAAATTATGACCAAATCAGAACAGTGATTTTCGCATTTGATTCGTTTTAAGAAAAAGCTTTGCAAAACTGCAAATGATAATAGACTTTCGTTGCTGACTGTACATAATAGAAGAATTTTATGCTAATTTATAAGTACAAAAATGAATTAAAGTAGCATATTTTTGTAATGATATTGTTTTATTTATTGAGCGGGGTAATGCGAGGTGGAGTTCTTTGTTTTAGTGCTAGACGACAATACATATATGAGTAGTAAGTTTATTATGTGAATATGCATGTACGGTAGTATAATTGGTACACTGCACAGCTGCAATTAAGAAACATGTTTATTTAAATTTACTCGCGTTATGAATTTTTTATGAGCCTTATCGACTTTATGCTCCAGCTTCGTGAATGATAAGATTGTTAAGAGAAGTAAATACATTATAATTTTATAGTGCGCTATACACCGGAGTAATTATTCAAATTACGTAACCACCTTATCTAGTGGATTTAAAAAAAGACGGTGCTTTATTTTTTTTAATTTATTTATTTAAAAACTTTATTGCTCTACTAAGGGTACAAAGGGTGGGCTCAATTATTTTTAGATTATTAAATAAATCTACCCTTAGAATTAGGCTTAGAATGACAGTAGACACAACGAGATGTTGCCGAAAAAATTCGACAAACTCAATACCCTATTCGTATACGTGCTCTTTATCTGGAGAGGCCTATATCAAGCAGTGGACTGCTATAGGCTGATGATGATGATGATGATGTGTGTCGAAGGTGTCAAAGCACTTATATTATGCTTTACATAGATTAGTTTTTTGTTACAAAATCAAGAAAATTCCTCTGCTGTGACAGCAGCAGCGTGTTTTTCCTCTACGAAAATTACTACGTGATTTTAAAATAGTTATGTAGGTAGGTACTTATTTTTTGTGTTATTTTATGTAGAGATGTAATATTAGGGTCATTTTTAGGTAATCATATTATTGAATATATTAGTTAACGCATATTATGATACCATACCTATTACTGGGTATTAGTCAAATATTAGTGAAGAGATTCATTATAGCTACTCAATCTAATATTGATACCTGCTTTTATTCTCTGAATATGAAATATGCCTATTACAGAAGTAAAACTGTGATTAAATTTTCCTTCATACTTTAACAGGCTTAGGACTGTCAACGTTGATTATGTTGTTATGCGTATTTAAAAAGTTAATCAAATATGTACAATAATCATTGTTTTTTTCTGTATTTTTCTTAAAACATATTACTTTTTTTTTTGCTTCATAATCAAAACTAAATTCCTCAATAACCACAAAAAAACCACCACCAAACCAAAACCTCCACCAAAAATAAATACAAAATAGCTACTAACTTAATAGGTATTAGGTAAATATTATCAATCACTGCGTGCACGTGCTATCTGAATACAGTATGGAGTCGCTGTGAGCTTCGGTCACCACAAATGTTATAACTAATATTCGTATTAGATTAGCGAATACACATTACACAGTGTGACAGAAACAAGTGACCAAACTTGAAAAACGGTTTTCATTGCTTACTTACTTTGTTCCCATCTCATGCAGCTTTCATACGAAGCCCGATAAAGATAAAGATTCTTTTATTTTCTTCAACATAATGTAGTTCTTCAACAGTTGTAGATCTTAAATATATTGAAAGTTTCAATTATGTTCTACCTTAAAACTAGGCATGCAAATATTAAGATTGTTGTATTTTGTAAATTATTCATATAGGTTACCTGTTACATTTAAATGGTCAAAGTTTCAGATTGTCAACTAAAAAGTCATTAATTGTGTAATAGCACTTACTTACTAATCATTGTTTTAATTTAACTTTAAACATAATCTCACTAAGATTTAAGAAGGACTTCGGCATCTTATTAAACATTTTAGGTGCCATACAGATTACGCTTTTTTGTAACAGTGCAGTTTTAGAACTATGCATACAGAGTCTGTTGTTATCTCGCCTGTTACGTATCACAATGTCAGTCATTCTTAAAAATAAATGACGGTTTTTTCATACAAATAACGCAACTTCAAAAATGTATAGTGACGAAAGTGTTAAAATCTTATGCTTAATAAATAATGGTTTACAACTGTCAGCCATAGGTATGCCAAACATAGATCTAATAGTTCGTTTTTGCGCTTTAAATATAATATCCTTGTCGGTTGAGTTACCCCAAAATATTATTCCAAATCTGAGTATAGATTCTACTGTCCCGTAATAAGCAATGAGCAATGATTGTATATTAACAGTTGTGGATAATTTGTATAGAGCATATGCTGAACTGCTGATTCGTCTACTAAGTAAATCTATGTGGTATTTCCAAGTAAGTTTTTGGTCAATTTGTATTCCTAAAAATCGTGTAGAGTCAACTTTATCAATAATACAACCTTGGAAATCTAGATTAATATTCATTGGAATTTTAGTTCTTTGACTAAAATGAATTATAGTAGTTTTAGAAATGTTTATTTTTAAATTGTTGTTGTCAAGCCAAGAAATTATTGAATTAAGAGAATTATTTATGTCATATTTATAATAGTCAATGTCATTACACTTAATTGTCACTGTGCTATCGTCAGCAAATAATGTCTAGGTTGATTAATTGTGTTAGGAAGGTCATTTATATATATAATAAATAGTAAGGGTCCTAAAACGCTACCCTGGGGCACACCATATTTGATTTTTCTAACAGCAGACTTGTAAGATATTTCGCATTTGGTTTTCTGATCCAATCTCGTTATTTCTGTTACTTGTCGTCGATCTTCGAGATACGACGAGAGTAAGTCTGAAATATTTCCTCTGATTCCGTAGGCCTCCAGTTTTTTCATCAAAATGTTATGGTCCACATAGTCAAAAGCTTGTGTCATATCGCAGAAAACAGCGCAAACAGGAATTCTATTATCTACTTGGGACATTATACGTTGTAAGAAGTCATATATCGCTAAATTAATTGTTTTGTCACCCGGTCAGTCGGAACCCTTTTTGTTCATTGCACAATATGTTATTTTTCTCTAAATAAGCATAAATTTCACCATGTATATATTTTTCAAATATTTATGTGAATATCGACAACAGCGCTATGGGCCTATAGCAGTCAGTATGTTCTTTACTTCCTTTTTTAAAGAGAGGCTTTACAGTGGCAAGTTTTAGTTGCTGTGGGAATAGTCCACTTGTAATACTTAGGTTCATCAAGTAGCTAAGATGAGGACTAATTATTTCATTTACTGCCTTAACAAGAGCTTTTTTTGTTTTGGATATAACTAGTTTTAATCTTTTGGCAAAATTTTTGTATTTTATTTTATTCGTAGTGTTGGGTTTTAGTCTAAATTTCCAAAGTAAGTCTCGTTTTTTATCACTGCACATCTTTATACCTCGTGAGATCCACTTTGGTTTAGAGATGGTTCTAACTATAATCAGTTTTTTTTTGAAAACAAAGATCATAAAACATCTGAAAATATTCCATAAAGTGATTATATGCTAAGTTTGAATCTTTAGCATTGTACATATCTGTAAATTTAAGGCTTTTTATGCACATTTTAAACTTTTCAACATTCTCAATGCTGTATTCACGTATTTCTTTGCGCCAAAATTTTAACTTAACATTCTTTTTGACTGGTAGTTGTGGTCCTGGGCGGTGTGGTCTGAAAGATCAATTTCAAGCACTTCCGTTCTACAGTTCAATTTAAAGTCGTGGACGATATTGTCAATACAAGAGTCAGATATTAAACGTGTCGGTTGCTTAATCGTTAATTTTAAATTATAATTTAATAGTTTACATTCAAAATCACTTGTGACATTGTTCGATTTCAGCATATTTATATTGAAATCACCGACTAAAATAGTATTTTTAATATTTAGCTTACTGGTACATGTCAAAATTTTATCAAGTTTATTAAAAAATATATTATAATATTCACGTGTCGGTTTGACACGTGAATATTAGGTGAATATGGTGTGCTATTTGTTTTTATTCTAACACTACCATTTACAGAGTTAGAAGAAGATAGAAGGTATTGGTTTCAGCTAAATTAAATCATGGAAATTTTAAGGGATGATAGGAGGTATTAGCAAAAGTAAAATAACATCAAAATTTTAGTTTTATTTATTAATTACCGGAGTATCTCTTATACATATACTAGCAAATATTAGTCTCACTTAAAATTCTGATAGAAAAATTATATTTTCTACTTAAGTCTCATTATAAAATTTCAAAAACAAAAAATTGCACTTCTAACAATATTTTTTTTTTTTTTAAATAAGTGAGATATTATTTTTGTTTTAAAACTAAAAACCACTAAGCAAAACTTGTAATGGTAGCAAAATTATTATCCATTTGGAACTCTCATTAGGAACCTTAGTCGCATAGAATAATCTAACTTGTCAAGCTTCTTAACAGTAACAACATACTTAGCTTTACAACAACCAAAATAAAAGTTTAAACATAACCTACATAGTTTTGTAACAAACACAATAGATATTCAAACATTTAAACTGAAGTTAAATAATCACATTTCTTTGGTAATGTTAGGGCAATAGGTAGGTTAAAAGTAGATACTTAGCAAACTATAATCAACAATCAGTCATAACTTTTAAGTAGAGTATGGCAGAAAATCATAAAAATTGTGACAATCACTGGGCAAAACTGATTTTAGCTGTTGCAGATGGTTGAACTTGGTAGAAGAGATTGGTATCTTATTGAAACGAAGTTGAGGATAATTTACCTCACCAAGTAGCTTTGGTCTTTGTGGGAGATCAGTCCATTCTCCATCATAGCTTAGTTTCACTTTTAAAGTCATGTCTGGGCTATAAAGAATTGTTCTTATGTCTTGCGGATCGCCAGCTCTCCTTCCAGGTCGGATGCTTTTGTAAACCCATGTCTCAGGGCTTGCATAGTTTTAAAAAAAACTGAAATCGTTTTGGATTGTTTCGTATGGTTCCTTTCTCGCTTCTTTCGTTATAGTAACATAGTCACTAGGTAAGTGAATTTCCCAATTTTTAAGTTTCCTTTCTATTGAACTGTGAACAGAGTCACATTCCATTTGTGTGTGTCCTGGTTCCAGAAACTTTTGGGTAATGACAACTCCATGCCTTTTGGACAAATTCAGAAGCGCGTTGGAGAGTATTGTATTTCGGTTTTGATATGTGCAGCCATCTGAATAGATTACAATGGGCTTTTTTTGAGGCAAGCAATGTCTTTCAATGTAATCTATGAGAAACGAAGCGAAAGTGCTCGATGTTAAATCGGTGGCGGTTTCGTCAAACCAATAACAAGTGCAATGCTTTGAAATTAAATTGTATACAGTAAAGTTGTGACAAGTTAATTTTGTTTTAAAATATAGAGCACTAGCCGTAAGGTACGGACATACCTTAACGGCCTCTAAATCCATCGTAAGGTAATTTTTTCAAAAGTGTATCTGCACACTTTAGGTTCTTCATTTTCAATGCAGTAAACCTTGTAAGCATTGAATAAGCCTGTGAGAGAGTGAAACATAGGCTCTATGAACAACTTTGTAGTATCTTTCCTTGCATAATGGGAAGGTAGTTTAGGAATATTATCGAGGAATTGATTAACTGTCAACATTTTTCTTTCTTCTCCGGCTCTTTGTGTTCTTAGCCTTGATAAATTTTGTTTTTCTTGATTTGGCGTTATTCCAAACTCTGATTTTTAGCCAAGACCGGACTGTATACGATCCTAAAGACAATGTATTTAGAAACATTGATCTGCACACTTGACCTGCGTCTTCGGCCGGTACTCAATTTGATTTGCTCTCATTCATTCACTGCAAGCCAAAAGCCAATAGATGTCGCCGTGTTCTTCAATCAGTTGCTCATTACGAAATAAACTGTCAAGTCAAGACGCCAGATAGGAGAATAGATGTTAGATAGGAGGTTTTCGCAGCAATATTTTTTAGAAAATTTCAAGACTCATAGTAGATATTTCTACTTAAAGTTACAAGGTATTCGCAGCAAAATCAGCGTCTCATAACTTAGAAGTTATTTCTATAAGTGTTTAATGGGATAAATAGTCAAATATCGTGTTAGGTGGTTTGGCCAGTACACGCGAAATTGCAATTTACGTCGATTGACATAAGAAACAGAAAATCGAAAAAAAAAAGGTAGTTAGGAGGTATTGGTACTTCATCGTCGATATCCTAATATTAATATACATGGCTTGTATTATAATACCTGTACCTATTATGAAAATATTAGTTACACCTCTAATTTTATGTCTGTTGTGTTATATTATGTACCTATGTTGTAGAATAGCGTCAATCTATTACGTAATCTCCCCACAGTAAAACATCTATTATCGTTTTGTTTACTTTAAAAGATGTCAGTTGGTTTGTTTTAATGTCAACTATCATCGAGATAATGCAGATAGTAACTACCTATTCTTACAGTAGTTTTGTGATTTGGGATATAACATTCAGTGTAAAAGGAAGTGTCTTACAAATTTCCTGTTAATCTTAAAATATAAATTATGTCGAATAACGCAGCCGTACTTCATGGACCATTGGATATAAGGATTGTAAATAACTTCCATAAATAAGACATCGATAGTCAACCACTATGTCCATAAACAATAAACACAACTAAAGCCCATGCTCATAATGGGCCATAATAAATAATAGACCATCACAAAAAAAGTATTTAAAATTAAAGTTTTGCGAAACTAGTTTTTTGTTTGTTTAATTTATGCATTTTATTTTTAAGGAAAAATGGCCGGTACCGGTAGTCGCTGATAATGGTAAGTTCTCTTACGCTTTTTCAGTATGTTCAGCAGTTTATGAACGCATTGTTCATAAACTGTTGGAACTGTTGGTGACTTTAATTAACTAACATAATTATATTACTTATGTTAAGGTGAAGCGAGTCCAAAAACCCATTCTCGATTCTCTAAACCATATTTTTATTTTAAATATTATTTATATTCCATATTTTCATCCAAAGGTTGCCTGGAAGAGATCACATCTAAGCGATAAGGCCGCCCATTGTACTTGTTGAAAGTAATGTATTTTTATGTAATGATCTATAGGTACTATAATACGACGGGAACAGAAACAAAGTGACCTCAATCCCAGAACATTGAAATTAAGTAAAACATGTTTTTTTGTTTCGCTACGTAATATAATTTGGTCTGTTTTTTTTAACTACAAAGACAATACCTACAATAAATTATTTTGGTATTATATTGTCTATACTAATATTATAAAGAGGAAAGGTTTGATTTTTTGTTTGTTTGTTTTGTAATGAATAGGCTCCAAAACTACTGGACCGAATTGAAAAATTCTTTCAGCGCTGGGAAGCTACACTATCCCCGGTGAACATAAGCTATATTATATTATCAAAAAGTTATGGACCCGTACTAAAACCGTGCGAAGCCGAGAAGGTCCGCTAGTATTTTATAGTTTTATAATGTAATTTATTTATTTCATAAATACAGAGGTGCTGATCGAGGTATTGTGCGTGGGTATCTGCGGGTCCGACGTGAAGCTCTACAGCACGGGCAAGTGCGGCGCGGTCGTGCTGTCCGAGCCGATTGTGATAGGACACGAGGGCGCGGGCACCGTCCTAGAGGTACCACTCTTTTATCACCATGAAGCTTCTCCTTAACTTATCAGAAGGAATAAAGCGGCTATCACAAAAGGCCTATCACGGCCGCAGTGACACTCAAGCCAAAAAAAAAAAAAAAACGTATCGCCTAACTTCGCTAGTTTGAACTGGAATCTCATTACGTAGGTACCTTACCTACTGAACTTATTTCCAAATGTAAACTACAATACAAATTAATTATGCTATGTGGTTGAAATTATTTTCTTTTGCAATAAAATGTTATATTATTATTATAGCTAGATGATGCTGTGTGATTGGTCCAGCATTAGGTACTTATTTATTTTATAATATATACGAAATTTCGTGTTTCGTGTCGGCCAATTGGAATACACCGAAATAGAGTATCAATTTGCAAGAATAAAAATGAAACGAAACAATCGATTACATATTTTCGTGAAATATAGTTGCCCTGAGTTCGGTGTGACGATAATATCGAGACGCTATCGTGACGTCTCATTTTCATGTAGGTAGGTATATCAGTAACCTCGTACTCATAATATAAACTCTACTTTAGCTTGGGGCTAGATCATCATCATTATCATCATCAGCCCATGTTAGTCCACATCTACACATAGGCCTCACCTACTAAGCGCCAACAGCGCCCTGTCTTCAGCTTGACGCATCCAGCATCTCCCTGCAATCTTTCGCAGGTCGTCATCATATCGACCGAATCATGGTCTCCACTCAAGAACACGTTTGCCCCGGTTGTCAGTTCTTCGCGAGATTTGGCCGGCCCACTGCCCCTTCAGCTTGCTGGGGCTAGATAATGCTGTGTGAATTGTCCAGCATTATTTATAAATAAATATTTTATATTTCTATTTTGTCGTACTTCTCCAGGTGGGCAGCAAAGTGACGTCACTGAAGCCTGGGGACCGAGTGGCCATTGAACCTACGCAGCCCTGTCGTGCCTGTACATATTGTAAACAAGGTATAACACCTATATTTACCAATACTTAACCTCTTTTCTAATTTCTATATATAATTTATAACGGGATTATTTACCATTTACCACATTTTTGGTTTTTTCATATTCCTATTAATAATTTTTGTTAATTAGTTCAGTTATATTTACAAGCTAAGAGTGGAAACTGTAGTTAGCTTTATTTGCTCTAAATTTTTGTTCTATTTTTATCTAAATTATAAGGTTTTACTTTCCCATATACAAATCCACGATATTTAATGATTATTACTAATAAAGGACTATTATGACTATTATTTCTCCATTCAAGGGCGTTACAACCTCTGCTACAGTCCGCAATACTGCTCCACCACGGGAGTGTCCGGCAACTTATGTCGCTACTACAAGCATGTCGCCGACTTTTGTCACAAGTGAGTTCACCTACTGTAAAGATAAAGCTAAAGTTATTTGGCCATAAACCGGTTACGTACAATAGGTACCATAAATAATAATAGTACACACTAACTACACAGTACATTTCAAAATAAATAAAATAAACCTACCTACAGAGAAACAATAAATAGCTACTGTGGTGCTAGCCTGCTGGCCTAAAAGGGACCGGCTCTGTGCCACGCGTGGCACTGTACCAACCACTGTACCTTATTTTACTAACGAGTTACTTACCGAGTTGCACTTACCACCATAGTAAAAATAACATACAATTAAGCACCTTGACGACCTCTGTGGCGCAGTGGACGAAGGTCCGCCTGCGACGCAGGAGGTGGCGGGTTCGATTCCCGCCTCCGGACAATTGAGTGTAGGATCTACAGATATTTGTTCCGGGTGTTCTGGTCGTTATCTGCGTATAATAAAAAATATCTAATTAATTGTATTACATTCGAAAACGAACGAGATGAATGAAAGCTTCCAAAACCAAAAATTGTTTCGAGCTTCTGTGCTTCGAGGATACCAATGTCGTTAAATATTTTAGTTATTATTTATGGAGTATAGCTAGGTGCTCCGAACAGTAAATTAGCAAATAATTTCCAACAGAATGCCAGACAACCTATCGATGGAGGAAGGTGCCGCGGTCCAGCCGCTAGCAATCGCCATCCACGCCTGCAACCGAGCCGCAATAAAGATTGGCGCGAACATTGCCATCATCGGCGCCGGGCCGATCGGTATACTATGTGCGATGTCCGCTAGGGCTATGGGTGCTGGCAAAATTCTGATAACTGGTGAGAATCTGACCTTTCAAACACAATTTCAACGGACCTAAAAGTAGGTACGGCACAAGTACCATGTCTGCGCAGGGCTTTATGTTTCGGTGACATTATATAATTATTGCATCGAAGCATGCAGCATGACGTAAATAAAAAAAAATAAAAAAATACATAACAGCGCCTCCTACAACAATTTAATGAACTGCGATCCCAACCATAAGATAACAGCCGATTAGGCACTTACTTATCAGAGGGAGGCCTGCGTCCAGCAGTGGACCAATATAGGCTTGTTGACGTTAAGTTATTACGGTGCAGTTACATGCATGATCACGGGAGAATAGTTATTGATAAGATGTTAAATGATAGTAAGGATGGGAGCAAATAAGAACCACAACCACCCGAGACCGTGTCGTAACGTGAACTGCTTTTTTAATTGATACTTATGCTAAGTACATGATGCGAGCGGCTCGTGAGTACCGCCGTGTTGACAAAATAATGTACTTGACTGTACAGAGACCTAAACTGAATACTTCCAGATGTAGTGAACTCGCGTCTTGAGACGGCCCGTGAGTTAGGCGCTGACTACACCCTCCTCACAAAGGGCATGAGCGATGACGCTATCGTGGCCCAGATCGAGGCTTTACTGGGCGACCAGCCGGATGTAACCATAGACGCGTGTGGATATGCGCAGGCGCAACGAGTTGCTATGACGGTAAGTGAAATGTCAGAAGTACTGGTGAATAGAGAAGCGAAACTAGCGACGCCACTTACTGTTTTCTTATCGTTAATAATGGTCGGTACATTACCGACGGAAAATGCGTCGCTTATTATCGGCCGTGTAACGCCAGATCACACAAATACCTATCTAATAAAATATTTAACCTTTCATACTCAACCGATGATGCGTTAGTGCGACCGTAGAGTGACTGTTCCGTTTCCGTCAACGCATTTTCGGTCGACATAACGTATCGCGCGACGTGTATTTTGTTTGATGCATTCAGACTAGGCGTAACATCGGCAGAGATCGTTTGTGTAGGTGCCGTTTGAACTAGACGCGTAGTGTGGCAGGTCTGATTTGACCGAATAGACGCGACCGACTATAAGCTCGACCCATATTCTGTCAGATGTGTACCGACCCTAAATAATACACGGACGCAATTGAGAGGACGCAAGAAACCGCTGCTTGCGGCGCACTACAGGACCGATCATTGTGGCGATCTATAGAGGCCTATGTCCAGCAGTGGACGACTAGCTTAGACTTAGATTATAATAATCAATACGTTTTCAGGTGACAAAAACTGGCGGAACAGTTCTCATAGTTGGTATAGGAGATGATAAGGTGGAGGTGCCGCTGACTCCCGCGCTACTGAGAGAAGTCGACGTGAAGGGATCTTTTCGGATTGTCAATACGTAAGTTAATGTACTCGTAATTAGTCTTGTGTGATCAATGTTTTCTATCTATAGATATTCCATCTATAGATAGATAGAAAACACTTTAGTATATCACACAAAGCAGAAAACAATACAGAAATAAATAGGTACTTCGAATAAAGGGCGGCCTTATCGCTGAGAGCGATCTCTTCCAAGCAACCTTAGGATGGACTGGACATCTTCCTCATACTCGTACTTACTATACTTACTATGTGTTATGGGTGATTGATATACACGGTGTAACATGAGGGGTGGATCATCGGTAAACTTTACGCAAGAACCATTTCAAGTTAACGTAAATATAAGATTTTGAAAAGAAATTTTGCTATAATTTTCATATTTAGTTTTTAATAAATCTAAGAGTCAAATTGGTATAGGGGCACTAAAGGGTCGCAGACCCAATATTTTGGCTGCAATTGCGAAATTAAGAATGAATTCTGATTTTAACTAAAATTTTACTAAAGTCCAAATAACTTTTGAACCAGTGAATATCGCTGAACATACAGGGGGGTTAAATCGATAGGTACTGAGGTCCCCCACCCCCCATTTACCGATGATCCACCCCTCATGTTACACCGTGTATATCAATCACCCATAACACAAACTCTGCTTAGCTTGGGGCTCCACGATGATGATTGAGTTGTCCAGCATTATTCATAATTTACCCTACTTTTCAGGTACCCAGCCGCTTTAGCAGCCGTCTCGAGCGGTAAAATACCTCTGAAGAAGTTCATAACGCACCACTTCCCTTTGGAGAAAACCAAGGAAGCGCTAGAGTTGGCTAAGTCTGGCGCTGCTATGAAGATCATTATACATGTACAAACATAAATTATACGAATAAGTCTGTGATTATTGTGTAGGAATATAATCATTTACATTTTGCCTTTTCTTATTGATTCATTTTATTAATACTTATCACTCATCCTCATCACCAGCCCATAGCATCCAATGCTGGATATAGGCCACCCCCAATGAGTGCCATAGCGCCCTGTCTTCAGCTTCCCGCATCCAGCATCTACCTGCAGTATTTCGCAGGTCGACCTTATCACTACAAAGTAAAACAAAGTCGCGTCCCAATGTCTATCATGAATGCTTAGATCTTTAAAACTACGCAACGGATTTTGATGCGGTTTTTTAAATAGATAGTGATTCAAGAGGAAGGTTTATAAACCTACACACATAGATTTCCACGGGCGAAGCCGCGGGGAGCAGTTAGTTAGTGTACAAAGAAAACGTTTCTGTCCGCGGCTTTTCATGTTTTGTTTTTATGGAAACGTTTAAAGGTTATTTCCATCCCATGGGAACTGATTTATGAGATAAAGTAGCTTTGTATTCCAGGAATTGAACTACTTGTATGCCCGATTTGTTCAGTGGTTTTGCCTGAAGAAGTAACAGACATCCATACATCTAAACTTTGCTTTTATAATATTAGTGTGATCTGATCAATGATCATCCGTACCTACTGTTTTTTTTGTCCATGATGGTGATATAATATAGTAAATAACAGAAAACAGTAGATTAAAATTTATTTTGTATGTCTTGTATAAAAGTTTTGCAGCGTACGTACCTATATGAAATCTATACTTTTCAGTTAACTATTAATAAAAGGAATGTTAATTAAAATAGGTCATCATAATAAAAGAAGGCATTTTAATCATAACATAACTAAAGTCATAGCTTAACTAGTTACATAGCAGTTTTATAATAAATTGAGGTATCAAAGAATTAACAAATGATAATTATTTTTGAAATACTATTATGAAGAGATTTTAAATAAAGAGCTTAAAAATCTTATATTTAGGACTAAATTAAAAAAAAAGATTTTTTTTACGGTTAGCCTGCTAACTATCTAATAAATCCTATACAATAAAAAAATCGGATAGCAAAAAGTTCGGACGGCGCTCTATTTTGTCTATGCACGGTCTATGCCTTATAAAGTTTTAATGATTTGGATCCATCGGTTACCACACCGTTCTTATTTCAAACTTGCGACGGACGCTGTTAGCCGATGTTAGGGCCTGCACCCTCCACACTACAATCTTCAAACCCTGTCTGGACCGTAATGATAAAGCACCGCTAAGCTACACCTACCTCTTTCGATTTCCAATTTAAGGACTTCTTCTTTTTTTAAACGCCTCATTAGAACGGCATAATCGTCGAGATCTTTCGGAATAATCACCAACTCATATCGCTAAAGAGAGTCATAAATAGATTACTCACTGGGAAACGTGACAAAAGCACATTTTAATTGCTTGTTCACACTCCTTATTCATACTTTTAAACATTTATCAAGTTATGTGGTGCGTACGAACCGTTAGCAGGTTTGCGTTAATTAATAATACTGGACAATAATGCATGAAAGATCTTTCAGAACTATCACCCACTTAAATCGCTAAAGAGAGTCATACATCGAGTACTCACTGAGAAACGTGACAAAAGAGACATTTTAGTTGTTTGTTCTCCTTGTTCATACTTTTAAACATATCTAGTTATGTGGTGAGTACGAACCGTAAGCGGTTTGCGTTGTATCTAGGTTACATCAGGTTCAGTTTGGATGGGTTGAAGACACCGGGCCGAGTGTTCAGGACGTTGTTCGCGCGAGGCACCGGCATACTGCCTAGTTTGTGGCCCGCTGTGAAACAACAAGAAGGAAACGTTAGTTTTTTAGGGTTCCGTACCCAAAGGGTAAAACTGGACCCTATTACTAAGACTTATTACTAAGATTCCGCGGTACGTACGTCTGTCTGTCTGTCCGTCTGTCACCAGGCTGTATCTCATGAACCGTGATAGACAGTTGAAACTTTCACAGATGATGTATTTCTATTGCCGCTATAAATAACAACAAATACTAAAAAATATAATAAAAAAAATATTTAAGCTCCCACACAACAAACGTATTTTTTTTTTGCCGTTTTTATAGGTCATGTATGTAGTAAGTTTATTTATTTTTTATTACGTCAAAGGGCGCGAAAGTAGTGGTATAGACTATAGAACCATTATGTCATGTATGACTGAGCCAATTTTTAAATTTTATCGTCTCTTAATCGTAACATATTTTACTTCTGGATAACATAGAAAACGGCCGAAACTTACCCCCAGAAAAAGACGTTCCCGGTTCCGATTTGACCCCTCCACCTTTGTTCCCGGACGTGGACGCCCCGGAGTTGTTCCAGGACGCTCCAGATTTGTTCCCTCTCGAGTTACCCCTGCCTCGAGCGTAGCCCCCGCTGCCGCGCGCCGTGTACGCACTTACGGCTTTCTTCTTAGCGGCCGACGTTGTCTTACGTTTGAACCTGATTATTTAAATGTGTTTTATTACGAGTACTATTACTATTATCAAATAAGGAGCGACACGTTAATAATAATAAAATAACATATTGAAGCACAATTAATAAATGATTCCAAAAATGAATAAATAATGGTGGACAGTTCACACAGCATTATTTAGCCCCAAGCTAAGCAGAGCTTGTGTTATGTATGGGTACTACTCGACTGATATACATACATAATACAATACATTGCATGGATAGATATTTTTATTATACAACAACGAACAGTTGGCAGACAACGACCAGAACAGTTGGCTTCGGCCCCACGCAAGCCTTCCAAAGGACCGGGTCACTTTATGGCCCGAGATCAAGGTAAATGAGAACACCCGGAACAAATATCTGCAGATCGTACACACAATTGATCCGAGGTGGGAATCGAAACAGCAACCTCCTGCGTCGCAGGCGGACCTTCGCCCACCGCGCCACATCGGTCGTCAAATAATGTGAAAATGGAGGTGTTCACTTTTTTTTTTACTGTAGAGTGTCGTTGGAACAACTAATAACGATAGTCGTTCAATGATAAAATATCGCGACAACACAATGACGATAAACAGTCGTTATACTGGGAACAGCTAGAGACGATAGGTGTCCAACGATAATAATTAACGGATAGATACAAATAGATACAAAATACTTTATTGTACCACACAAAACAGAAAACAATACAGAAATAAACAATAGAATAAAGGAAGTATAAAGGGCGGCCTTGTCGCTGAGAGCGATCTCTTACAGGCAACCTTAGGATGGACTGGACATGAAGGAACAAAATAGACGGTGGTACCTAATAAATATATAGATAAAAAAGAAAATAAATACCTACACTACATACCATAATACCTACATTACAATTTAGAAACATTATAATAGACTTACATAGACATAAGATGGAGCTATCAATGCTTTCATAAGGATAAATAACAGATAGATAGATAGATAACACTTTATTACACCACACAAAACAGAAAATAATACAGAGATAAAAACTTTTTTTTTTTTTTTGATTTTGCACGTCTGATATCCAGAGGGAGAGCATTCCGTAGACGGTTAGTTAATAATCAGAGTTAATAATCCGAATACAGACCCGTTTTTATCAAGCAGCAGTTACCAGCTTCAAGAAATTGTGCAATAACACTATTATTAATAAATGGTGAGGCATCTAAACCAAGCTGGTACTTGATTACTAATAAAACGATTGTATGCACAAAATAAAACGCTATAAAGTGCGCAGCAATACATAATTGCTCAGTGGTTATTAGTTATAATGGTTCTTAGATACAGCTGTGATAGGTGCAGTGCTAAAAAGCCTTTAATGTCTTAGAAATAAGACTCACTTTGATCTGATACCGCCTCTCCGGTAAGTCCTAAGTAAACACACGATTACAATAAAGTTAATATATCTTATTTTTTATCTACCCTTAGGTAAGGGCGCGTTCCCGCTGTGTCGTGACGATAGAAATTCGTGCAGTTTAATGCATCGTGGTTTGTACATTTAAATAAATAAATAAATAATGCTGAACAATTCACACAGCATCATCTAGCCCCAAGCTAAGCAGAGCTTGTGTTATGGGTACTAGATGACTGATATACATAATATAGATAGATATTTTTTATTATACATAGAAAACGACCAGAACACCCGGAACAAATATCTGCAGATCGTACACACATTTGTTCCGAGGCGGGAATCGAACCCGCAACCTCCTGCGTCGCAGGCGGACCTTCGCCCACCGCGCCACATCGGTCGTCAAATAATGTGAAAATGGAGGTGTTCACTTTTTTTTTTACTGTAGAGTGTCGTTGGAACAACTAATAACGATAGTCGTTCAATGATAAAATATCGCGACAACACAATGACGATAAACAGTCGTTATACTGGGAACAGCTAGAGACGATAGGTGTCCAACGATAATAATTAACGGTTACGACAAAGTGGGAACGCGGCCTTTGTTGACTATTATTAGACTCGGGGCATGTAAGCACATTTCTAAGCGTATTAATACGCGGCTAGGTTCCTTAGTGCTCACAAAAACAAAGGTTTGTTTGAAGATATTTTAATTAATTTAAATCTTCAATCAGATTTCAGAGCCGGATTCCTCCTGCAAGTCTCCCGTCTGTGGTGTGTATGCTGTCTCCTGCTCTATAGTTGTATTCAATTGTAATATAAACTTACTTCTTCCTAACGCCGCCCCTATAAGTCTTCCTGCCCGTAGTGTTAGCTGCCCTGTCACTCTGCCTCGCTACGCTACCCCAGTCGGTGTCAGAACCGGATTCCTCCTGGAAGTCTCCCGTGGGTTGTGCCTGTGCTGTCTCCTGTTCTAACTCGTCCTGGTATTGCATTAGGAGACCTGGAAAATGTTAAAATTTATATATATCAATCACCTTATTATACTTGAGCCAAGAGAAAAAAAATTGAAATAGTATTTACAATTGAAACGATTGAGCTAACTGCATGCAGACTGTTGCAAACAATCTATGTACAAGTAGCTGAACTCAGCCACGAAAAAACTAGTATTTAACCCCTAACAATATCGTCGGGACCGTTTTAGTTAGTCTTCTGATTACTTATTATTTTGATAAAATAAAACTACGAAATACAGCAATCCGTCATGACACGTTGATCACCAATCTTTGAATTACACAACGGTGACGTCATGCCGTCACAATGTAATGTAAATGCACATAATAACTATGGTAAACTCTGGGACTGACTTTTTATCTTGACTTGATTATAGTCATTCTGTATCACGAGCTGTTCGCACATCTGTGTCGTAGCTCATTTTTTACTTGGAAATATTTATTTTGTATTTAGTCTTTTTTTTAGATTCAGTATTTATTTATTTATTTACGTAATCAAAACGGCCGTAGGCCAATTATACTAATTACAGACTGATAGTCTAAAATATAGTTAGATTAAGGTTAGTACACAATATAGTTATACAATTAAATATATAGGTAGTATAGTTTCTCTAAATCAGTCATCATTCCTATTCTAGGCATGTGTCTAGTTAAGTTCCAAACTTTTGTGGTTCAAATCAGTGTCTCTGTGTAAGGCTTTAAAACTTACCCATCTTCTCGAGAGCATATGCGGAGGTGATCTTGAGTAGTTCAGCTCCATACTTGTCGTAGTTGGCGCGGGTGACGTGCGGCATCGCGAGCATGTCCGCCATGGACTCGGGCAGGCGAGCCGCCATCGCCTTCAGGGCTGCCACGGGCAGGACTGCATTCAGGGACGCGCCGCGAGCAGAACCCATCTCTCTGTGTAGGGAATACAGTTTCATTTGTTTATTGAAAGCAGTTAAAATTCTCTATGTCCGTGTCCTCGACAACACGGACATAGTGAGAAGGCCAATGGACACGTTCTTGGTAATATGTTGATATAAAAATAAGTTAAAACTAAATTACCCATTTGCCAATACTAAATTTTAGTCAGTTCCATTCCCGGGTTTGATAACCTAATTTTCAAAAATCTGTGACAGCAGTTTTCTTTCTTTTCAAAAATAAAGGAATGCTTTCTTTGAGTAAAATTTTCTATGTACAGTATTAAGAGTACTTTCCCTCTAGGTGGCATTACAAAATTTCCCTCCGGACGATTCATCCTATAATGTACTACGCAGTGAATAAGAAAAAGTCTATATTGACTGAACTATGTACAACGAAATATTATGTCAAATTTATTTGTTTGTAACGTAGACTGAGGGTAAGCCTTAATCTCGGTCTACGGGGTGAGTGAGATCTTGAGTCCACAGATTGGTACTTAATAATAATTAAGTTCTCGTAGAGCTGATATTGATAATAGATAATAGATGGACCAAAACGGTAAAAAACTGATACCCTCTCGAAAAAAGCGCAGACCAGGCAGACCATCAAAACGTTGGAGTGAGGATATAGTCAAAGTAGCTGGCGTTACTAGAGAAACATGGAAGGACCGGAACCTGGAAGAGGCTTTCACCACTCTAAAGGTGCCTGTAACTGGGCTAGAAAAGTTGCTTCTTGCCAGCAATTTTGTTGATCAATATAGCGCAGTATAGTTGCAACTATACCCTTGCTGCAATTTCTTAGTGCAATTAATTGCCGAGTGTAGTCCAGCAAGATTTTGCAACTGGATTGCTGAGGAATTTTGCACGCTGAGCTATATTACGACGACATAGCAATAGTTTAAATTCGGTGATAGATAAACATGTAAATATTTGTGGTAGTCAATAAAGCTTATTTTATTTTATTAGAGGTGATATTCGTTACCTGCAGGCCTCGACCAAGTCAGCGTAGCAGCGTTCCTCGATCCTCTTGATGAGTGCGTTGATAGGCGTGTCGGCGGGCTGCGCCGCGGTCACCGGCGCGGCGATAAGGCTTGCCTTCTTGTCTTGCTTCATGGGGAAGATTATGCGCAGGTTGCCTTCCATTAATCTGGAATTAAATAACAGTAGCAGGCTGGTAAACAAAACGTAATTTGTTGTTTATAGAGTTCCCTACCCAAAGGGTAAAACGAGCGAGACCCTATTACTCAGACTCCGCTGTCTGTCTGTCACCAGGCTGTATTTCATTAACCGTGTAAGTTATAAGACTGAGCTGTTTTTTTCACTTCTCCTCTGCAAGCAAGGAATCCTTTAGCGTCTACATGCAAGGACACATACATGGTTATAGTTATTATTTAAGTTTATCTATAATAAAATAAATTAATAAATAATGCTGGACAATCCACCAAGCATCGTCTAGCCGCAAGGTAAGCAGCGCTAGTGTTATGGGTACTAGACGACTGATATACTTAATATACAAAAGATTACATAGATATATATTTTTATTATACATACATAACGACCAGAATACCCTGAACAAATATCTGCAGACCTTCGCCCACCGCGCCACAGAGGTCGTCAACTATTAAGTGTGTAAAACTGTTTGTCTTCCGAATAAAGTAAAATAAAATAAACATACATCAAGACTCACTTGTCAACATTAGGTCCCAGTACGAGATAAGCGTTGGCGATATCGTTGTGCACCACGAGATTCTCCGCCAAAAGTCCTCGGACGACCAGCTGCCGCAGCAAGCGGGACGGGTCCGCGCGGTTCCACGACTTGCAACTATAATACACAGAGAATACAGGATTCGCAACTTTAATACATAAAGAATACAGGATTTGAAACTTTAATAAATATATACTTATATATATATCTATATTTATTGTTAAAAATTTGTTACAGTTTACTGTAGATAGCGTCTTAAATCCTTACATAAATCTAGACAATAGGGTTCTCTTAACAATACTAAAATAAAATTAATGCTAGCATCGGATATTTGTGCGGTAGTCACGCACACAAGCACTGTGACACCGCTGTCCGCTGCATGGCTTGGCCGCACACAGGCGATCCACCAATCACGCGCGAGCAGAACCACTGCGCCTGATTTCAGCTACGATAGAGAATACAGGATTTGCAACTATAATACTCAAATAATTATGACGGCACTATACCACCCTTATCCGGTGGATATACCTTCCACTGGCACTAAGCGGTTCTCTTTTATCTTCATAATTGTATATGAAACTTACAATTATAATTATATTTCATAGAGAATACAAGATTTGCAACTATAACACCCATTAATGTATAAATGTTAGAGAATGTCACAGTATCAAGTCTCACCGTCCATGAATAGGCGTGTTGTGCAACGCCGCGATGCGTTGTTGCTGCGATCCTTTCAGTGCATCCGCGATGTGCAGTAGAGTGAACGCAGCGCGAGTGTTAGAGTTCATTCCGCGGATGCTGCGAACTATCACTTTGCAGTCTTCTGTTACGTCTACCGGCTAGAAAAGGTATTCTTACATGTTATTACAAATTTTATACGAATTTTCGAGTGCAACAATCATCAATAAACAAATAATCAAAACTATTGTATGCTGTCTCATCATCATCAGCCTCTATTAGTCCACTGCTGCACATAGGCCTCTTCTAGTAAACGCTATAACGCCCTGTCTTCAGCTTGCCTCATCCTGCATCCGCCTGCAGTCTTTCGCAGATAGTAATCATCCCACCTGGCCAGAGACCGTCGTACACTACGTTTGTAGATTCGCGGTATCCACTCAAGACCAAATTTACCCCAGCGGTTGTCGGTTCTTCGCGAGATATAATAATCGAATTCTTTATTAATAAATAAAAAATAAATATCTCGCAAAGAACCGTAGATATGTCCACCCCACTGTCACATGGGCAGAGGGGACACAATTCTTTACTATCTATTGATCTACAAATAACAACCTTATAATCCGTAGCATTGATACAGTTATCGCAGGCCGTCCGTTTGTCCTGCCTGCAGAGCTCCCGGTCGAACCTCTCCCCGAGGTAGGCTAGTACTTGCGCGCGCCGGCATTCTCCCACGCTCTCGCAAACTTCCACCATTCGGAGCAGATTCTCTACGTGCACTCGTTTCGCTTCTGGAGACGCGTTTTTCTCCACTGTAGGGTGAAATTAAAAAGTAAAAACATTTTTATTTTGCCAGAACAGAGACGAATAGCAAATCAAGCTCTCATATGTAGTATGCAAACTCTAATAATTACTAAGAAGATTTTGAACACCCTGACTGCTCACATAAATATGAAACAATGAGTAGTACGATATTTTGAACACCTTGGGTGCTTACAACAATATGATGATTCGAGCTGCTTATATCAAATTGCTTCCATGTTTTTCAGATCATTTTGACTACTCTAGACGCCCATATCAATCCGACGCTGACTGTACTACTACACCTTAGTAGGTACCTACATTTTTTACCATAAACAACCTCGGTCTGTCTTCCACTTGTTGTTTAAACCCAATAGGGTTCACATTGATTGATACTAACCTATACTTAATCACCTACCTAGTAAGCCAATATGATGACTACAATAAGTATATTGAGTATTGAGTAATGACATGTTATTGGCATGCCATTACTCAATACTCATGGCATGTCTATCTGGGTGTTCAAGGCGTTCAATGCCCAGCCTTTGCAGCTAGACAAGAAGAAACTGGCCGCACCTACAACACCGAGGAGAATGATACATGCGTCGTGGGCACTCAAGTGATACGAGTAAGGCTGGTTTTATAGTCTCGCCGCTGGACGCGCCGCTGGGCAGCGCGCTGTTAACATTTACTGATAAGCGTTTACTGAACGGCGCTGCACAAGCGCGCGACTTTGAAACGCAACTACTACCCCCATACATGTCCGAACGCGCGCACTCCAACGGCGCTGCCGAAACGAGTAACAATAAAACCAGCAGAAACCCACTTACTGTCGAGCAGGCGCCGGTACCGACTGACGTCAGCGTACGAGTAGTAGAGGATACAAGACGCGCGCTCCCCATCTCGGCCGGCGCGGCCTGCCTCCTGCAACCAAATAATATAACAACTTATAGATACGATCACACAAAAAAATCATGAAAATGACGACGCAATTAATAATTAAAATTAATGGCGGCGCACGATGTACAATATGTGATGCGGATATATAGATGTCTATATGCAGTGTGTTTGCATCTTGACTTACCGATATTTGAAGTGAATGTTTTTAAGATATTTTATCGGTAAATCATCCTTCCTTTATCAAAATAATTACCTATACAAAAAATAAGGTAATCTAAAAACCAAAAGCACAAACTTCAAAAACGCATAATTGCAAGAGCACAGCGGAAAAAGTTTCAGGTTGAGTTTAAAAACAGATGACGAATTTATGTAATAAGGAAAGAAAGCAATATTGTTTCGAACTCGTTACATTCCACGAATATTCATTTGATTTTGTATTCTCCTTGTTTACATAAACTAACTACGGGTAGCTCAACTGATCCATATCAATACCAATTGGAAGCGTCCCCAAGACGCTGCAGCTGGCTGCATTTCTCCGCTGTAAGTAATAAATATAGTAATAGATTTGAAGTAATAAATATAAGGTACCTGATAGTATCCTTCCACGGACTTGGGCATGCTGTGGTGGATCACGTACCGCACGTCCGCCTTGTCCACGCCCATGCCGAAAGCTATCGTCGCGCAGATCTGGAAACAATACAATAGGCTAGTGTAAGTATTTGTTTGATTGACAAAAGAAAAAATACGTGTCCAATATCTTCTGATAATCTAACTGACGGACTAAATAGAAAAATATATATTTTACCCAGGACACTACCCTATTATATTATTATTGGACTACCAATGTGGTGCACGAGTTTACGGGTCCGATTCCCGCTTTGGGACAAAGCTTTGTACGATTCGCAAATAATAGTTCCAGGTGTTCTAGGGATGTTCTAGTGTCTTTCGTGAATAGTTGTAATTTAAAATTATCAAAATAAGGTAGTCATATTTTAGGCTTTTTTAAAACAAAAATCAACGTTATCGACGAATGTTCAATTTTAAACCATCTATCATTGGATTAGAAGGTTTTTCCTTCGAACATTGCTTATAAAAACGTTTTGGTCAAGTCACAGTTCCGAAAAACTAAATACTATAATATGTTTATTCGTTTCGATAAACAAACATAACATATACCTACATGTCAAACTCCGTTTATGTAGAGATGTTTAAATGTGGTTTTGGTACAGATATTCTATTGCATGTAGGTTGGATCTTGTTAGCCGTGCACATGCACAATGAGTTAGTTTGCCTAACCTTGGGAGCACTCTAGATTACTCATTCTTGATCGTGACGCGGTCCAAGTCACTAGTGTTTTCGGGTCCACGCAAATATGTCAGCACAAGGCAACACATACATATATTATTTTATTTATTTTGCTTTATTCGGAAGACAAACAGTTTTACACAGATAACTTAACACATACATATATAGGCATAGGCCTATATATGTATGTGTTACAAATTGACATAACACAAATTACGATCACAATAGTGTGATCGCAATTTGTTTGTCAATTTGTTGTCGAGGGTTATTTAATTAAAAATAATTCTTATACGATACTAGTTTCAGCCCGCGGCTTCGCACACGTTGTTTCTATGGAAACGTTTTAAGGTTATTTCTATCCCATGGGCTTTAAGGGATAAAAAGTAGTCTTTGTTTTATTCCAGGCCTGGAACAACCGGCATGCAAAATTTCAGCCCGATACGATCAGTAGTTTTTGCGTGAAAGAGTAACAAACATCCACACAGACCAACTTTCGCGTTTATAATATTAGAAGGATTGTTAACTCACCACTTTAAACCTATCAGCGACCCACCCCGACTGGACGGTCTCTCGCTTCTTGTCCGACAGACCGGCGTGGTAGGCCGCGGCGTTTATACCGCCGGCTCGCAGATCGTCAGACAAACTCTCGCATTCTTTACGGGACAGGCAGTACACTATGCCGGAATCCCTATAAATAAATAAAATTAATTTATTGAAAAACGAATCAAACACACAACATAATTGATTTGAAATACAGAAATACTATTTATAGGTAAAATAAATTTACATGTCAAATAGTTGTAATAATTATAATTACTTATAATACAACATTGTCTTTTGCAATTTGTACCTGACCATAATTTATATTTCAAAAACATGAATGAACACAATTAAATAGATCAATTATGTATATTTGGAGATAAATCCAGTACAAAATGAGTACAAAGTAACATAATTGTTGTATATATATAATGTATATAGAGAGTGGAAAAAACATTACACTGCATACAGTTTGGTACTTATCAATTATAATAATTGATAAGTACCAAACTATATATATATACCTTTGATTTTGGCTGGGGTATATATAGATTACAAACAAACCTGATAAATTTCTCCTTAATAATCTTGACGATCTCTTGGTTAACGCTTTTAGGTTTCTTCTCTAATATGGAGTAAACCAAGTTAGGACGGTTGAAACTGCACAGGAACCATTTGCATCGAGTCACCTTGAAAATAAAATAATTTAATGAGAATGAGCTCAATGAATTTGATAAGAAAAGTATCTCCCGAAGAACTGACAACCGATGGGGGTAAGTAAGCTATTTCTTGAGTGATGACCGCGATTCAGTAAACGTAGGTAGCCCTCCGGCCAGCGAAAAACTGCAAGCAGATACCGGATGTGGCAAGATGACGACAGAGCGCTATAACACTCATTAGGGGAGGCCTATGTCGAGTAGCTTATACATTTAATTTAATTAGTTACTGATTCAGCCAACATGAAGATCCATAGCATAGAGCAGAAAAAATCAGTAACAGAAAGTTACAATTAAAGAAAAACATATTGGACACAAAAAGATGCTAGTCCACATCCTGTGCTGATGCTGGGGATGATGAAGACACGAGCAAACCTGCGAGCAGTAGTTAGCTATAAAATAATAATATTTATTTACCTTTCATCACTATCAGCCTATTTTATTCTACTGCTGGACTTAGGCCTACTAAGCGCCATAGCGCCTTGTCTTCAGCACGCCGCATCAAGCATGCAGTCTTTCGCAGATCGTCATCCCAACTGGCCGGAGGACGTACAACACTACGTTTACCGAGCTCACTCAAACTCCAGCGTATTTACCTTTAGTTGATGCAATATGTCCATTCTGACTCTTGGCGTAGCTGTGGCGGTGAGAGCCATGATATTAGTGTCCTGGAATCGTTCCCGCAACATGAACAGCCGTTTGTAATCCGGACGGAAGTCGTGACCCCACTGAGACACGCAGTGGGCTTCGTCTATCACAAACCTAAGGAAACACATCATTTATTATATATTCATATTTTTTTGCTTGCATGTGTATATTCATTCTTATGTCTAATTGAATGAATCTGACATCTTTCTGACATTATTTCATTATATTTTCTTTGTATATTATTTAATTTTGTAGAGAATTCGGTGCAATATACAGTAACAAACCTAGATATCTTGCCTCTCGAATACAACATATCCAGCATAGACTGGAACTTGGCCGAGCTACTGACTTTCTCCGGCGTCACATAAAGCAGCTTCAACGGCGGTTCTCGCATCGACAGCTTGTGATAGATGTCATCTGTCGCGGCCAGTGATATATCGCCGGAGAGGTGGGCAGCCGGGATCTAGAAAATGTATTAACGATTTAACTTCCGACGTAACGAGGTGTATAATTTAATTTTTAACGTGTCAATCTGTCATTAATTCCAAAATAGGTCCTTGTTTTGTTTGTCTTGAATTAATAAAATGTGGGCGCGTCATGTCAATTCGCTCGTCACGCTCAGGTTCACCTAGGATGTGAGTACTATAGTACCTCTATAGTTATTCTGTGCCTAGGACAAGGGTAACTTAGACGTCCTATGTATGTGACGCGCGGAAGGCCCGCCTGCGACGCAGGAGGTTGCGAGTTCGATTCCCGCCTCAGGATAAATGTTTGTACGATCTGCAGATATTTTTTTCGGGTGTTTGAAGTGTTTTCCATGTATAATAAAAAAATCTATCTATTTATATACGACATACGATCTATCTATATACATATATACACAGATCATGTCTAACAGCACGAGACGTAGGGTCTCGGTATAGAGTACGTCGACGAGTACATTTACTTAGGCCAGCTAGCTAGCTTCGATAACAGGCAGGACAAAGAGATCGGTCGTAGAATCGACAACGCCTGAAAAAGCTACTGGTCCATGAAAGAGCACATGAAGGGGAAACTTCCTGTGACACTGAAGCGCAAACTCGTCGATATGTGCATCTTGCCCGTCCTAACCTACGGTGCGCTGACATGGTCGCTGACTGAATTAAAAAAATCCAAGCTCAAGATCTGCCAGAGGGCAATGGAGCGTAGTATCTTGGGCTTCCGGCGAATCGATCGCGTTAGGAATACGATGATACGCTCTTTGACAGATATTGTCGATGTGGGAGTTAAGACCGCCACACTGAAATGGAAGTGGGCGGGGCACATTAGCCGAATGCACCCCGAGAGGTGGGCTAATGCTGCAACACCCTGGGTCCCGGAAGGAAGCCGCGGGCGAGGTCGGCCAAGAAAGCGCTGGCGAGACGACCTTAACGCCTTCCCCGGAGATTGGTGGGAGATCGCACGTGACCGCACTGAGTGGAAAGATTTGGGGGAGGCCTTTGCCCAGCAGTGGGACGAAACAGGCTAAATAAAAAAAAATATATATACGCATTAAATATATCAGCCGTCTAGTACCTATAACACAATCTTTGCTTAGCTTGGGGCTAGACTAGATGATGTAGTGTGAATTGTCCAGTATTATTTATTTAATGAAGAAATCCATGGTGGTACCCGTTTTCGTAAAGACGATAATCGAAGTTTCTTCTACGTTTCCGTGGAAAGGTGGGTGACATAAGAGTTAGACACATAAAGAACCAGAAACTTCAGTTTTCGTTATCCAGGACCCCCAGGGTTTTTAAAAATTTAGTTCCAAAACTTACGTCCAGTGATAGCAGTTTGTTGACTTGGTCCAATATGAGCGACTTCAGTGGAGAAATGACGATGGTCACACCCGGTGTTAATATCGCTGGCAATTGATAGCACAGTGACTTTCCTACAACCAGAATACAAGCAACTAAATGACGAACACTACAATTTTCGGTTTTAGTCATAGTTATTGATAGAACCATCCAAGAGAACATATCCTATCCATTTTACTTTCCTGGTACTTTGCGTGAGGTGAGATAAACGTAGTTAAAAAACCTCGGAAAAAATAATAGTAAATCAAGATTACTTGCACGAGAAGTGTGTGGATGACAGTACTTTGGGTAATTTTTATTAGAAATCTAAAAAATGGGATGAGAGGCATGAAATTAGTGTTCACTTAGATTGACCGTGTTCGGACTTTGGGCCGAAGCCAGTCCGAAGAACACGGAACACCTCAACATGTAATATAAATGCGAAAATAAAGCTGTCTCTCTTTATGTCCATTCATTTGTCACGCCTAAACGGTAGACTGCATAAATCTTAAAGAAATTTGGCAAGGAAATAGATAGATGGTATCACGAAAAAGGACATTTACTATTTTTATGGCGGAAAAACGCACGTATAGCCCGCTGAACCTAGTAAAAATAAAAAGCAAATGTTTGACAAGAAATAACATTAAATTAATTTACCTCCTCCAGTTGGCATAAGCACAAAGCAGTCGTTCCCAAGTAGAGTGGCATTGATGACTTGTAGTTGATTCGGACGGAAAGATTTAAGACCAAACTTTTCTTTGAACATTTCCATCATAAGAGACGAATGGGGGTAGTCCCTGCCGTCAAATTCACCTGAAAATATGAAATAGTTCCGCGATAAGCTTGTGGTCAACCAGAGATGGTTCACAGCTTCAGCAAGGTCTCTTGTTTTCTGTTATTGTTATCAGTTTTTGTTTTCATTCGTAAATGTCTTTGTTGACATAAAATATCTTGGATCGGAGATAAGATACACATAACGTTACACTACACCCTCGAGTAAAAAAGGTGAAATCTTACCAGTTATGCCATCATTTTGAGTTCCAGTAGCAAAATCGCCCATCCCCTCGTATTTAGCCTTCTCCTCATTTATCACAACTGATTGCTCCATTAAGTTTATCTCCTTGGAAGGCTGGGCAGATTGAGCCGGCGTACATCCCACTAATTCTAAATCATCCTCAAAGTCCTCTATCCGGTACTCTGGCCAACCATCATCATTTACAACAATTTCTTTGTTATTTATTAACTCTATACTTGAGTTATTTGATTTACAATCAACAAGATTTACTACATTTGAAGACAATAACACATCTGTGTCGTCAATGTCTATAGGGATAATATCATCGTCATAATCTTCTTCTCGTGGCGTTTCTTTTAAGATAGGAGAAACAATGGTACATGGTTTATTGTAATTCATTAGGTTGTTAAGAGGTGGCTGAAAGTCTGCAGAACTGTTAGCTAGTGGGACACATTTCGGAGCATCTTGAATTGTTATAGGCTTCAGCTTCTCTGTGGCATTTTTAATCCTCTCAGCGATATTCGACTGTATATCTCTAACTGGAGAGCTTTCATCAGACGTCAATCGAGAGGGCTTTTTAAATATAAATTTACCTTTACTTTTATTCATACTTTCGTTATTTGTTTCGGATTGATTGCTGTCATCTAAGTTTCTAGAATCATTGCAGGGTGAACATGCGTCGAATGTCAGAGATTTCTTGGGTACAAGATCAGAGTATGTTGTTTTACTAGGCCCTTGTTTGTTAATGTTGCTGAAATCTGGTGTTGATGTGTCTGGGGCTTGTCGTATGTTATCAACAGACTTTCTACCTATGTTTAGATTCATGTCTAAATCAAAATCATCAAGGTCATCATTGAAGTGCAGACTTGCATTTGTTTCATTTGAATCATTATTTTTTTGACTCATATCAGACACCCGTTCTTCAATACTTTCGCGTTTTGTATTGATCACAGATTTCAATTTACTTTTGTAATATTTAACTTGAGCATAGGTTTTCTTATCATAGCCAGGGAATTTGTCTTTGATGCAATTAGGGATTCGGTCAAAAGCTTCAAACACCTTTTCTAGGAGTTGTATGTACATAGTTTTACATTCTTCTATTTCTTGTGAATCTATACTGTAGTCATCCTTAGAAAGAGAAAGAAGAATAATACAACTAATGTTGGAAGCAATACATTGATAGTATAAAATTATTTCCAGAAATAAAATTAAAATAAATCATGATTTTAGTATCAGCTAATTACTGCCCTAATGCTCTCTTCTAAACAGACTTCATAAAAAGGAGGGAGTTCTATGTTGGGCTGTATTTATTTGTTTCTTCTTCCACTACTGTTCAACATAGTGGGCATACAAGTTTATACCTATAATAAATGTAAAGAAAAACCATACCTTCTGTGTTTTCTTCACAGCAGACTGCTTAGCGATATCTGACAAGAAGCCATCAATTGTATGATCAATCTTCAACTTCCTCAACGGATCATCATCTTTTCTAGGACTGGATTTATCTGGTGTCCTTAAGCTTTTTCTTTTACTGGGACTCTTGTGTACATTTTCCTTGGGTGGTGAAGGTGTAGCACTGATCCTGGTGGATTTGTTTGTGTTGACTGGGGATTTTGGTTCATTTTTAATCTCAAATGCCAAAGGAAATTCTTGGGACTGAAAGTCATCCTGTGAAAGTATATTAAAATATATTAAAATATAAGAAATAATAAGATCCTTTACCTTATCAGCACAGGCACCCACTGGCAAAGGCTTCCTTGCGAATAAGTGATATTCATAATCATGATTGTTTTAGTTTAGGTAATATAAACTTTTAATTTTGTTTATCCGACACAGAGGGTTTATTAAGATCAGTCAGAAGTATTTTCTTGTCTTCTAGGAAGTTACATAATATGCAAAAAAATATAGACAGGACTTGAATCTGCTTTTCTTGTCTTGTCTACCAAGAAAAGCAGATTCAAGTCCTGTCTATATTTTATTTGGATATATGGTATTTTGATAGTCTAGGTCAAATTTAGAGGAAGATAAGAAAAAAACACCAAAAAAAAACAAAAAAGATTTTGAACCGAATGCAGCCAAAAAAAAACTGAGAAGTAGGGAAAAAAAAAAGATATTCCCACAAAACCCAAGGACCGAGGGGTCGTCACCCCTCGAGTTGACGCCCTTCTCTGTGCCCCCACCAGGGCCGGAAAGAAATTTATTAATGAGAGGAAGATATCCAGCTTACCACTTCCATAACATCAAACATGTCATCACTATGGTTACCCAATGTGCTATGGGATGCTCTTTCAGTCTTTTTTATGGATTCCACATGGTTATTTGTGGCTTTGATGCTTGAAGTCAAATTATTTCTTTGTGAGAGACTTGCGAGTATGCTTGTTGATGCTATCGGTGAATTGTATAATGTGTCTCCTGGTGTAGTTTCCTGAAGATTTTGAAAAGTTTTTATTTTAAATAAAGTATATTACTGATAATGTTTAAATTACAATATTCAATGTTCAATTTAAAAAGTATAAGACTGTAAACCTATTAGACACTGTTGTTGGAAATTTTATTTCATGCTAGGTCTTCAAAATAATTGCTAGTGAAAGAAAAAACCCTCGGTGATTACATACAAATTTTAAAAATGATAAGATGTAGGAGACCTATGCCAAAAGTAAACATACATATTGTATGTACAAGTACTACATAATAGTGGGTTTAGTTGAATTTTGTTGCCCGATTATCAGAAATAAAAGATGTGTGATATTCATAAGTTAATGAAATGTACTTACACTATATGGTTGCTCATTCTGAGAGCTGCTTTTAAAAGGAGGTGTGACTGAAAATATAAAAGCAAAGTTCAGGAAAACATTTTTCAACAAAAAATTAATTTTAGATGCCAGTTTAGTAGTAGTTATTAACATACATAAAGCTGAAGTTGTTGATTTGGATTTAAAAACAAATTTTGACTTTTTCTCAATAGCTGGCTCACATTGATCATTTCTGAAAATTCATAAATATTATTGAGGTAAACGTAACAAGGGAAAATTCGAAATAGAAAATAGTAAGATCTGTGCATGATGTGATTGTACCTCATACTTTTCAAGCTTGCAATGTTCATGGGAGTTTTTTTTATAAAATTCGTCATTGAATACTGTTTGCTTTTAGATGGAGGTTTTTGTGAAGCCATAATAATAGATTTTGCTTGCAACAATTAATACAAACAAATTTTCTCTTCACCATTTCATTTCATTTCACCATTACTATTTATTTTTTTACAAGGCTATTTTCACTCATTCAACTTCAACTTCTTATTTTTATGGCTCGCTGTGACTGTGTTGTCACAACTCTGCCAGTGTCCGTGTGAAGAGTCATAAACTTTAGTAGAGAAAAATCGAATGAAATTTTATTAATGATAACTAATCGTAAACAGTTTTATCTTTTTGAGTAGTACCATTTTGATTTGTACCTGGAAAACAACACAAAGTTAAGAATGCATGCACACACAAAGGGTTAATAAATAGAAAATTTACAAATTTGGAATTAATATGTTAGTAGTTATTTACAGTTTAATCTTATTAGATTTTACAAATTTACATAATAAAAAGTTTACCGGAGGGGAAAATATAAAGGATAATAAGCATTTAAGGGAAGTAGGACGCGGGATATCAGGAGGGAGTAGGTCATAGAGGGAGAAATGTAATTTAGAGCAGTTGAAAAATATGTGGTCAATGGTTCCTTCTTCTAAACCACACTCACAAATAGAATGATTCCTTATCCTAAGTTTGCACAAAAAAACTGGAGAACAGCAGGCACCCAGCCTTAACCTACACAAAGTAGAGGTGGTAAATTTATTTGCCTTGCAAAAGATAGAGAACCAGGGTACTGAAGGTATCTCTGGCTGGATATCAGCATAATGCTTGCCTTTAATTTGTTTGGATGAGTTCCAGTCATCTGTCCAGGATTTATCAAGCAGTTTTTTAGGAAGAAGACAGAGGTCATGAGAAAAGGTTTTGTAATGCTCAAGGGAACCCAATTGAATGGCAGATTTTGCATGGCTATCAGCTGCCTCATTACCTGGAATCCCAGAATGGCCAGGAATCCAAGCAAGGAGGATCCTGATGCCGTCTTGGTGGCATTCATATAGGATTTTTTTAATTTGGATGATTATGGGGAAGCGATTATGCTTAAAGGGATTCGATAGAATGGACTGGAGGCAACTTTTAGAATCAGTGAAAATTATTGATTCATTTAGGTTATGTGATTTTACAAAAAGTATGGCTTCAAGGAGGGCCACAGCTTCTCCAGTGAATACTGATGAGGTGGGAGGGCACTTAAAACTAAGATTAATAGAAGTAAAGGGGATCCAAACTGCAGCACCAACCTCTCCATCCGCAGATAGTTTGGAGGCGTCGGTGAAGATTAGATGCCACCCCGGGTATTTTGAAGCAACTTCAGCATTGAAAATGGCACGAGCATCAGGAGAGTTCTTATGAATTCCAAAGTCTAGGATAATATTAGGTTTGTGGACCAAGGCATCATAGGGAGTCTGATAAAGAGGATTTAAGGGATACTGGGCAATAGGGTCGGGAAGTTGAGAGAAAGTTATGTAGCTATGTAGGATACAAGGTTTCTTGTCATAGTATCTAAATAATTCGTGAAGTCGATTCAGCTTAGGGAGGAGAGGGTGATTAGAATTTTCAGCCAATTTAAAAATAAACCTATCAGATAGGTATTGTCTGCGCAAGTGTAAGGGTGGTTCACCACATTCCACTTGCATAGCATTTATAGGGCTAGATTTCATGGCTCCTAACACTATGCGCAAACATTTGGACTGAATTTTATTAATCTTATCTAAACCAGATTTATTGCAAAGATTTGATATGAGGAACAAACCATAATCAAAGTGGCTTCTTACTATGGCATTGTACAATAATTTTTGTGAGTATGGATGGGAACCCCACCATACGCCTGAAAGTGAACGAAGGGTGTTTAAGTTCCTTTCACACTTTTGAACTATAGCTGTGCAGTGAGGGGTGCCAGACATCCTCGAGTCCAGTGTGACACCTAGAAATTTAACCTTATTGGCCTGAGGAATGACCTCCTGTTCAATGTACACATTAACCTGTGGAATAACCCTTTTTTTGGTAAATAGAACTACAGAACTTTTAGATGCAGAAAGAGAAAGCCCATGATTGGCCAGCCAATCAGCAAGGTACGAAAGAGCAGAATTCAGGCAAGTTACTGCGTCTTCAATAGAAGAACTAGAGTTGTATAGGGCAATATCGTCTGCATATTGGAGGATATTACTAAAAGATTGTACAGTCTGTTCAAGGTCGTAAGTGTACAGGCTGTACAGCAATGGACTGAGGACAGAGCCCTGGGGTAAACCTCTCCAAGCTGTTCTTGGAGGTAGGAGGCCAGTAGGGGATTTGATGATGACTGATCTTTCCATTAGCATATTGCAAATAAAACGAACCAACTTCTCAGGGACTCTCAGCTGAGTGAGTTTGCTCCTGAGAACCGGAAGCAGGACGTTATCATAAGCGGATTCGATATCGAGAAAGACTCCAACAAGGTACTTTTTTTCTTGGTAAGCTATGAAAATGTCAGACGTCAAGAGGCTTAGGCTGTCCATAGTACTAAAACCTTTTCTGAAACCAAATTGGGTTTTTGCGAGTGTAGAGTTGTTTTCACACATCCAATCAAGACGACGTTTTGTCATCTGTTCCGCCACCTTGGCCATAACAGATGACAAGGCTATTGGTCTATAACTAGATGGCATGGCAGGGTCTTTACCTGGTTTTGGGATGGGGATAATAATTTGCGTTTTCCATTGATCTGGGATAATGCCTTCATCAAAGAAAGAATTGATGAGGGATAGGTACATTTCTTTAGTTTTTTCTGATGAGTTAATTAGGAAGGAATAAGGTATTCCATCTATTCCTGGAGAAGAGTCGGTTAGTCCGTTGAGTGCAAGGGTTAATTCATTAAAAGAGAAAGGAGCATCGAGTGATGAAGTAGAAGGTAGAAAAGATGGGATTGAGGGGAGGGAAGATAAGGATGGGGCTGAAGGCGGAGCAAGTTTATCCGAAAAAGCCTCAAGCCATGATGTATGATCACTAGCTGAATTTTGGTCTAGACGAGATGTATCTCTAAAGCGTCGTATCTGTCTCCAGACTATAGAAGAGGGAGTTCTAGGGGATAAGTTTTCACAAAAGTTAATCCAACTCTGTTTTTTCTTTTTTGCAGTAAGCTTTCTGAGTTTTGCAGCAGATTTCTTATAATTCAGAAAGTTTTCTGTTGTCATTGACTGAGTGTATGTTTTCTCAGCAGACTTTCTCTCAGCCACAGCTGCTGTACAGTCAGCATCCCACCATGGGGTAGATACTTTAAAGTCTCGAGTGGGTTTTTTAATAGGGATGTGGAGATCAGCACACGTGATTATACTCTCAATGAAGTATTTATAGGATGAAATTGGGGATTCAACAGAGAGAAGATTGGGATCTAATTTAAGATCAAGAGACGTAGAATAAGAGGACCAGTCAGCACCAGTAACTCTATACTTTAAAGTAGGTTGGGGATTACAATGAGGAATGACGCCATGCAAGGAATTAATTAGAATGGTCAAGATTATGGGGAAGTGATCACTACCATGTGAATTAGGTAGTATTTGCCATGAAATATCTGAAGCCAGAGAGGGAGAACACAATGAGAGATCTACAGCACTTTTCGGATTTTGGGATGGGAAAACTCTGCGTGTAGGGGAACCATTATTGAGAAGGCAGAGGTTTGCCTCATCAATGATTTCTAAAAGAGAAAGTCCAAACATATCCGAATGATTATGGCCCCACACAGTGTTGTGACCATTAAAGTCCCCCATGATAATCATAGGGGAAGGAATAGATGAGAAAAGGCAGAGAATGTCAGGAATTAGAGAGGAGTCTGGATGGGGAATATATATAGATAAAAATGAAATATTAAAAGACTTGATATCAACGGCAACAGCGTTGATACCAAGGGGGAGGGACGGGAGGGGAATGCGGGAAAAGGAAAGGGAGCGCCTTATTAATAAGGCACTCCCGGCATGCCCGTCAGCCCTGTCGTCCCGAAGGCAGGTGAAACCCGAAATCCTGAAACTGGATTCAGGCTTCAGCCATGTCTCCGAGACGGCAATGACTGACGGGCGGAATTTATTGATTAAATATGCAAGTTCATGTTTTTTTGCTCGGATGCTCTGTGTGTTCCATTGGAGCACAGACACTGGATCCATACTGAGCGGATAGGGATACTAATTGTGTTAGTTTAGGGGCAACGTTGGACGGTAGGGAGTTAGGGTTAGACGTTAGAATGTTTATAAGTAGTGAGAGGAGGGTGTCAATCAAACTCTCATTCATGGAGGAAGGACCGGGGTGGATGCTGCCAAGAGCACATCCATTAGGTAGATCTGAACTGGGATTGGAGATAAGATTTTTGTGGGCGACCTTGTCATATGATTTGCCCAGTAGGGGTTTAGGTTTGGGATTCGCATATACAGTCTTGGAATATGAGTGCCTGGGTTGGGATTGGAGGACTTGTTTGCGTGGAGACTGGGGTATTGGAGGTTGGGAAAATAGCTCTTGAGCAACCTCTGTGTAGGAGCGACTGACGGGTGGAAATTTAGTACTAGCTTCCTCATATGACACATTATTTAGGGCCATTACAGCCTTTATTGATCGCTGTCTATTTTGCTCGGGGCAGTTTTTGCTAGTAGCAAAGTGACTTCCCTTGCAATGTAGACAGAGAGCATTATGTTCTGACACATCACAGCTATCTCCTGAGTGTTCAGCAGAACAGCGGAAGCATCTGGGCTTGGAGCGACATTGGGTCTTGGTGTGTCCATAGCGACAGCAGGAGTGGCATTGGATTGTAGGGAATTGATATATTTCCACTGGCAAAGAATTGTAGTACAAAAATATCTTTGGTGGAAGGGTTTGCCCTTGGAAGGTCACTACCACAGACTGGGTAGGGACCCATGAAACCTTACCTTCTTCTATAACTTTTCGGTTTAGTCTTCTTGCCTTTATTATTATGCCACATGTGGGAGGAAGGATGACATCATTTGCAAAGTCGGTCATGGATAAGTCAGTGGGGACTTGCCTCACAAGACCCATCCTAGTAACATTGTATGTGGGTATGGTGGCAATATACTTACACATATTTAAAATAGGAGATATTATGAAGTTGTTTGCTGCTTGAGATGACTGGAACTCTACAGAAATCTTGCTGCGTCCTACTCGTTTTACCCCATCAGGGCAAATGTTCTCAAATTTATTTGTGGTTAGGAACTGTCCGAATTTGATAGATTTTATTGGAGCGCCTATGGGGGCGTCGGTTTCGGGTCGGGAAACATGGACCACGAATGGGCCCTTGTCGCTGTTAGAGTAGGCCTGGATTGAACCTACAACTACAGACGGGTGGGTGTATATCGTTTGATAACTCGGTGCAGCTGCATCAGGAGAGGTCATGATTTTTTTTGGCGGGGGAATTTCCGCAGCTGTTGATTCCTCGCGAGGACGTTTCGTGGAAGATGAGGTACTTACCTCGACGAACATGTCTTCTGGAGGATCGGGGGGATCGGGGGCCGGCGGCGAAGCCGCCGGCTCAGGATTGTCGCCCATGCGGCGAAGTCACCAACCTTTATAGGTTGGGATCGACGCCGCTAGCAACAAGGATAGCTAACACAAAAAGTACAGCACTTACACAAAAACCAACACCATACAGAGAAAGACAATACAAAAGCTAATCAAATGGGAATTCAAAATCAATAAACTGAGCAGAAAACTCAAAGATTTATCAAAAAATCTCTACAACGTTTAATCGCTTATACACTTCCAAGATGGCAGTCCAAATCTAAATCCCAAACAATAATAATTTGTCGATGCGAGTAAAGATTGTAACTTAAGCCTTTTCACTCATTCACAGCAGCTTAAAAAATCCGCGATTAGAATGGACCATTCATTCAAGACCGACATTGACAGTCCTACGTTAAAGTAAAAAAAAAAAAAAAACAAACAGCTGTTTTGACTTTTGACAGCTCAATTGACTGAACTGAAACAGAACAGAAAATACTGATTTCATTTCGTACACCCTTTTATGTTTTGTTAAACTTTATGAAATAAAACAATAATTTGCTCAAATGAATATGTACTAAGATGGCTGGTTTCGGTGATTATACAGGATATAATAGGCCCTACGGGGTAGATCCCCACAGGGAAACCAATGACTTGTACGATACACGGTACCAACAGATTTATGGGTACCATACTCCCGTTACCGAAGAGTTCCAAGGTCCACCCTTAGTCATGGATGAAAACCCAGAAGAAGGTATGTAAAATACTTAAAATTATAACATACTGGTTATAACTACATATTAAATAAACAAACATTTTCGAAGAAACCCCTTGGCTCCTATATAATTTAATTATGTAGGTACTACCTACTTCTTTCTTAAACTGTGCCAGTAATTAGCCATATTTATAAAATTTGTTTCAGAAAACAATACTTATGTTACAACAGCCATAAGTGTTGCAAGTCTCATCACAGAGAATTTGCTTAGCCATCCTTTTATTGTTCTGAGAAGACAATGCCAGGTTAGTCATAATAATTATGAAGTACCAACTGGGATGTGGTAACTTTTATGTTGAACTTGGTGAGATACATAAGATAAATATATCTTTAAGAGCACTTCAACAACATGTACTTCAACAACAAAACTCCTAGTGAGTTGCAAAAATTATCAATATATAAATTCAAACAAATTATCAAACATATCCTCTGTAAAAAGGCTTATTACAAAATATCAGGTTATCTAGCTAAACTATAAAAATGCTAACAATCTAACAAGATAAAGGTTTCTTGTTCACTCTTTACTCTACCTTAAAAAGATTGAAGTGAACAACAATCATAGTGACTTTATTTCTTAGTTAAATGTGAAGACACTTTGAAGGCAATTGGCAAAAGGCTTTGGAAATTTGAAGTTTGATGTTTGGTGACATGCTTGATCATGAATTCCAAAGGCCAAAACAAAAAATTACAATCCAAAATAAATTAGGTACCTTCTCAACATAAGCTCACAATTAGAGAAATACCTTTCCTATGCTTTTTTCATTTTAGGTGCACAACAATCTCAGAAACAACCACATAATTCCATATACACTTCTGCCAGTTGTAGCCAGATTGCACCGAAGGCAAGATGTCACTACTCTGTGGAAAGGCATTGGATCCACTTGCATTGTGAAAGGACTGAACTTGGCAGTTGATGATGTTATCAGTAAAGGCACTGGATGGCCCAAGTATGACTAACATCTGCAAGGCTACCATGCTATTATCAGCATTATTACACTAGTTTTAGCGCGAATAACGCGTGTTATAGCGCATTTTAATGTAAAAACTCCTTTTTACATGTTAAAATGCGCCTTAACACGCGTTATTCGCGTTTAAATTAGCGTAATAACGCGATAACGCGTGAGTTAATTAGCATGGTAGCCTTGCTAGCTGGACATGATCAATCCCCATAAAACAATATCTTAATAAAAACTGGTGTTTCAGGGAGCTGGATAAATGTGGCTCTGTGTTGCAGTTTATTCAGCACATAGCATTGAAATGGTGAGTGCTATGCTACCTTACAATAAAATTACAAATACTATCAAATTTAAACCTGTCCAGCATTATTTATATACTTACTATTTTAACAGTTTATTTGAAAGAATGTTTTTCAGACATGATGATGTTTATTTTTCCATTAATTGCAGCATCAGTATAGCAATAGTGACCCCATTTTATGGTGCAAGCTTAGTAGAAACAGTGCAGAGCGATATCGCCAGCGACAAGCCAGCTTTATTTGATGTGTTTCGGGAAGGATTTGTTCGCTTGCTGGAATGGGGAACTCCAAGCCGCGGGCGAATGCTCCCTATATGGGCTATTGTGATGCCCACTGTTGCTCTGGGTCTTACAAAATACCTAGCACAGTAAGTAAAAAATCTAGCTAAATTAGTTACAAAGGGCTCTTTTATTCTATATTTAATAAATTTTACTAACAATCGGAACCTAGGATTTATTCTTGACTATATAATTTCAGCATTGCACTGAAGAGTGTAACAGCGCGTGTTCTCCGCTTCCAACAGAGGCATAGACATGAGCTGAGTGATTCTTACAGCGATCACTATTCAAAGATGAATCAAAACCCTCTCATGGAAGACATCAACCTCAAAGCAAACATCTTCTCATTTGTTGCCATGGAGATTCTGTTCTATCCAGTAGAAACTATTATACATCGACTTCATATTCAGGTAGTTCTTACTCAAATGTTCTACAGTACTTGAACATGCAATAATGTTGGTAAGTAATGTGATTCCTCATGTTGTTATTATTTTACAGGGTACTCGAACAATAATAGACAATTTGGACACTGGAACTTCAGTAACTCCAATCCTTACAGGCTATGAAGGTTTCATGGATTGCTATACCTCAACAATGGCTAAAGAAGGTGTGTCAGGGTTCTATAAAGGTTTTGGAGCACTAGTGTTACAGTTAGCTGCTCACTTGGCCATAATCAAACTTACAACTCTTGTTGTATCAGAGGTGTCCAACCTTCTGAAGCCAGCCAAGTCCCCTACAAACTCAGAAGATTCAGTTCATTCGCAACAAAAATATTTATTCAACTAGTCTAGTAAAATTGTTTTTACCTCTAAATTGATGCAATGTTACCATTATGTAGTAGATATTGTAAATGATTACTGCACAAGTGAGCTCATTCAGTCATTTGTAGAGTTTTGTTATTTTTTTATGATTATTGGCTAGATGTTAAGTAAAATAGCATAGGCTTTGTTAGTGATGTTAGATTGCAGCAGAGATATCCAACACAAAATCAGTTTTGTTTTGAATAAAGGATTAAATAAATTTGTGATTTTTATTATTTATTGGTACTACAATTGTCCAGCTAACTCAGTATGGAGATGCATGGAGGGAACTGGGAAAATCTTTTGACCAGCATTTGGATTGGTTCTACGAAAAAAAAGATGAGATTCTGAAATCTAAAACATATTTATTTAAAACCTACTCTAGGGTTTCATAATCGCATGTGCAATTGTGCAAATAAGCCCCTTATTAAAGAATAAAAAAATTACCTACATACACTAAGAATAATGATTTTAATGGGTAAGCACATATCTTCCTTTGAGTAGCCGTCTCATGATCGTTTTACGTCCGTTAGGCGTCGACATTCTTGTGGCCCAGCCGTGTCGGCGTACCCTCCTCACTTCGTTAGGTCTTGGGAAGTAGCATCGCACTTTGTTTCTGATTGCATTAAATGAAATAGATTCTGGCTGAACTAGGCTGCTGGTAGTCGTTACTGCTGAGATGCTGTGGAATCCTTGCCTCAACAACCTGGAATCAACGATAAATTTTGGTAAATAGAGATGGCAGGCAGGCATGGATTTTTAATAATTACTGTTGAGGTTATAGGTGGTAGGCGGCAGTGGCGCGGCGACAATGCACTTACTTTACAGGTTGAAACACAGCAGCCAGGAATCCCGACATCTTTCAGAATTTTCTTTGATCAAGTTAACAAACAAACAGATGATTTCTTTCTACAATGAATGAAAGAAAAGAAAACGCGTAAATAAACAGGTGTGTTGCCAACACAGCTCTCACAGAGAGAGTCAGGTTTTCGATTCCTATTTCCTAGATCTCTTCCCTAAAAAACTACAAATAAAATAACTACACTTTGACACTATTTTGACTAAACTAGAGATGTGCATTTTCGTATATTATATTCATAAAATTATTATTTCAGTACGGAAGAAGGAAGGCCGTTAAGCATAGAGTTGTTCTTATAGGTATAGGTACAGACAATATGGCATTGGACGTTTCATAAAATTATAATATACCTAAATAAACATGTTGTTAGTTTGGAACATGGACTGCCATATTTTTGGGGGGTTGTGGGATTATGACATTTATAACTCATAGTGCAAACTGGCACGGTAGTTGGTTTATGATTTTTGCTTTGCTTAAGGTTGTAATCGCTCATAATAATTTATGCTGTATTCTGCAATGTAGTTTAAAGATTATCAATTTACGTATTCGGCACAAAAATAAAAATACCTCTCAATATAGCATTGACGTTAGGTTAGACTGTCGTGATTTCTTTTACAGAGACAGTTGTCTGGAAAGAAGGAAGGTATGACAATTACTAACTTGTTTTTTTTTTAAATTATGCTATATCTACGGAACGCAGCTTAGTCTCCTGGGATCTTTGTAATCATAGGTAATATTTAGCCAGATCAAACTTTAAAAATGATAAGTTGACAAGAATTTTTTTTTTGTTTTGTATTGTTCTGTGCTTTGTCAATGTCAAATGGCTTATTACATATCAGACAGAAGCGTAGAAATTTATGGTAGAAGATAGGGTTTGTTTGTTTCAGATTTCAGTACTCAGTCAGAGGGTATAACGGGTTATATATAATCCATCCATCTAGGTATGTCAACAAGCAAGCAAAAATCAAATACTATTCTAAGTTTACTATTATTAATAATTATATCTTCTATGCTAATTTATCTACGATTTTTAGGCATCATAATCCTTATTAATTGTCGTTGCTACCTAGCATGAGAGGTAGATAATGAGATGCAATAGACTAAGTTTGTTTACATTGATTATTTTTAACCACTCTGTGGTGTCACGAACGAAGAAAGAGGAGACGACGATTTCAATTCAATATGGCGGATCAAAATAACAAGGGCGCTAAAAATATTTTAGAGATTTGCATGTTCTTTCTGATCAGTGTTTGATAAAAAAATATTGTATGAATCATATTCGTCACTTAAGAAAGGTTTTAAAGTCTCAGGCAGATAAAATAGTAAGTTGAATTATTTAAACCAAAACAATATTTTCTTGAAGACGAATTCTGATTTTACAGAGTTATTTAAATTGTGTCTTGATTAACTTAAAAATCTTTTCAGAATTCAAATGTCTGCAATAAAAGTAAATTTTGAAATTGGCCACGAAGCCTCAGTGCGATCTAAGAAAACCCCTGAAGGTTTTACTCACGATTGGGAAGTTTTCGTTCGCGGTCAGGAAGGAGCTGATATCAGTCATTTTGTTGAAAAAGTGGTGTTTCACCTCCACGAAACTTTCCCAAAGCCTAGACGAGGTATGTAAAAGTTGAATAACCACCATAGAATAATTTACCAAAATTATTTATTTACAAACATTGGATTGTGTAATAAGCTGACTACTGACGACCTACCTACTAACAAAAATAAATATAGGTACTTAAAAATATGAATTTGCATTTTTATCGTAACCTTCAGATTTTTGCTTAAATTAGTTTACTTACACAAATATTTTCACTGCATATTTATTGCAATGTCAAACTACCTACTGTAAAACCAATGTAATTTTGTTTCAGTTGTAAAGGACCCTCCTTTTACCATCAAGGAGTCTGGGTATGCTGGGTTTATATTTCCAATTGAAATCTACTTGAAGAATAAAGATGAACCTAAGAAAATAACATTCAACTATGATTTCACACTACAACAAAGTGGCTTTCTCAAAGACCGTTACATTTTCCCAAACCCTAATGAAGACTTCAAGAAAAAACTCCTTAAAGGTGGGGGCATTCTAACAAACAACTCATACTACACCAATCCAGACCATGAGAGTAGGAGCAGAGACTCATTCTCAGAAGAGAAACAACAATTGCTCAGCAAACCCAAGCTTTCTTCTGAAAATATCAAGAAACACAAAACCAAGGAACATAAGGATGAATTTCCTCAAAAGACAAGTAATTTTGTGTCCTTATTTGGATCCCCAATACAAAAACCACCCAAAGTTTCACCAGACCCTAAAAAAGTTGATAAAAATGCAGTTTCCTCTAAATCTGATAAGAAAGAAAAGGAAAGATCAAGTTCTGATAAGAAATCAAAACATGAACATAAGGAATCCAAACCGGAGAAAGTCAAAAACAAAGAAGAGAAAGAGAAGGCCAAACAAGAGAAAATTAGGAACTATAATAAAGAACAAGAAAAATGTAAAGACAAGCCTACTAAGAGGCCAAGTGAACGGGTTCCATCACCAGAAGTGATCAAGAAAAGTCGCAGCAGTCCTAAAAGACCTCACAGTCCCCCTCCTAGGTCCAGCAGTGCTTCTAGTGTAAAAGAAGAATACAAAGTACAAAAACACTCTGAGCCAGAACCACGGAAACCTAAACCGGAGGAGAAGCCACCTGAAATAAAACCTGACAAAGAGCAAAAAGAGAAAAAGAAAAAGGAAAAGAAAAGTCATGACAGAGACAAAGAGAGAAAAGAACGAAAAGAGCACAAAAAAGAAAATCATAAAATCAAAGAATCACAAGTAACTAAAGAGCTATCTAAAGAAATACCAAAAGAAGTTCTCAAAGCCAGAGATACTCCAAAAGAAAAAGATTCTTTGAAGAATACTACTCCAGTCAAAGAAAAACAATCTAAGCATGAAAAACCTCATAATAAGTTCAGTCTTGAAAATCTACAGAAAACTCCTCCATCTGCTGTCATCGATGAGCACTCAAGTCAACATAAAATTAAAGACAAATCTGATTCAGAGAGGAAACATAAGCATAAGAAAAAAGATAAAAAGAGGGATGAGTCTAAAGAAAAGCACAAAGAATCTAGTAAAGAAAAGAAACACAAACATGAAAAAGTTAGGGAAGTACCTATTGAGAAACCAGAGGTAATAGAACACAGAGAGACCCCTGTATTAAAGGAGCCACCACCACAAGAAATGTGTTCACCCATATCCATAGATACCGCATCACAATGCAGCTCAAAAAGTGGCCTTGCTAAAGCATCACATGTCATTGATGATATTAACAGCAATTCAGATTCTGAGAGCTCAATAATTGCTGATGATGATGAACTTCGGAAATCTAAGCTAAATACATCACCAGAGCTGGTCAAAGAACCTTCTCCGGAACCTGAGCCTGAACCAGAGATAGAACCAGAACTCGAACCTTCATTAGAAGTACCTCAACCACAGACAAAAGAAAAATCAAAGAAACACAAAGAAAAGTCATCAAAACGCGATGAGAAACGAGAAGAGAAGCGTCGCAAACGTAAAGCAGCTGAAGAAGAAGAAGAATCTAGTGAAAGAAAGGTAGCTAAGAGTGCAGTGATAGCAGAGCCAGCCGCAGCATTTATAGAGGTAGAGCGGGGAGAGAGCAGTGGCTCTGTCACAACCGAAACCAAAGTCCAAGATAATGGAGTTTCAAGTAGCCTAGGCGAAGATGCGGAGCCAGGAGACCTATCACCTGACTACATGGTCCAACTGAGAGATCTACAGCAGAGAATCATGAAAATAAAGAACAATGAGGACCTTGAGAGGGTGGTTAACCTTATAGCTGAGACTGGACGGTATGAAGTTACTACTCAAACATTTGACTTTGACCTGTGTCTACTAGATCGCTCAACAGTTCAACAACTGATACAATTGGTTGGTTGCTAGCTGTGGTTTCCCTATGGTCATGAACCATACTACTTGGACTATTATCAGTAATTGGTATTGCAATAGTTACTTCAATGCATGTGTATTAAACACCTGCCTTTAAAATTAACTAAATTATTTAAGTAGATTAAGGCATCACTTGTTGTTTTATCAGGTTAGACTGGTGAACTAGTTAGGATAACTAATTTATAATCTCATAAGTGTTACACTTGGTATGTAATCTATGCATTACTTACCGATTAATGAGTTTGTGCAATATGAATAAGAGTTGATGATATAAGACTGTTGAAAGATTGTTAAAGCATAATGTATATTTTGTACATTATTTTTAAAGTTAAGAGAGATGTTTTAATAACCTCAGACTACTTGAGGCTAAGTAAAATTGTATAAAGTAGTGATAATCTGAAAATTTATTTTATGTAGGTTAATATAGAATTATAAATACATGTTTATTTTACAAACGAAAGTAAAATGCAAAATGATAACCTAAACTCACTTGATACCAATCTTAGGTGATTATGGCATTGTGATTTTGATGTTTTAACTAAATAAATTACTAATAAAATAGTGCTCATTTGCCTTGGTTTATATCAGAATCTGTACATTTTTATTATTATACACATAACTTATTTTTTATTTATTAGTTTTAGTTAATAAATGAAATACTTAATTAAACATATTTATGTTGCATACTGCCCTTACATTTTTATGTTGCACACTACCCTTAGCGCGCCTACTAACAAGCGGTTATTAACCGCGGGGACAAATAATATGCAACCGCTCATTCATGGCTGTGCTCAACAAAATTTCAACCAGGTTTTCGATGCAGGAACAAGCTGTATAGCTAGGTCCGAAGTGTAGGCTGTCCGATGTCTCCTTTATGCGAGTAGTTTTGCAGCACGCCTTGAAATGGCGCATTCACACAGTTTTACAGGACCGTTTTTTACACTGACCCACCGTACCACCGACCATACCTCTAGTGGTACGGTAGTTAATCAAATCACTTACGGATCCTTCGCTACTGGAAACATTAACCGGATCCGGTATACTGTCGGGTTATTCCTGGGCAGTTCGTACAATCGATAAAAATCCTGATTACAATGATCAAATCATCTTTGATAATTTTTTGATTTGTGTGTGGTAAACTCTCTAGCTGCCTCTGCCCTTTGCATTATAAACATCCGTCCCTTAGCATTTTAACTTTTCTGTTCTCAGATAAGGCTAACCGCGCGCTTTTAGAAACACATGAATAGTTATGATGAGCCTGATGTGTCCCACTGCAGGTCAAAAGTCCCTACCTCCCTATTTAGAAACCATTGGCCGTGTAGGGCCACGACAATTTTTGGTATCGTCAAAGAAAAAAAATCCATCCACACACAAGCAAACCCTTCGACATTCATTTTAGAACTCGAAGTATGTACCTATACTCGTCCTGCTTATCACTGCCGCCATCGCCATGTTGAGAGCGTAGCTTTCGTAACAATCGACCGCAACCCGGGCTACCTAGGCGCTTGCAGTGCGTCCGAAGCCTATTATTGGTTTTTGCCAATTACCATTTTTTTAAATAAAAACATCGATCAAGGCCTAGAAAGATAATAATTTTATTAATCTATGGATCAAGGTATCTGCCGGCGGCAGCCCCCAGGCGGCGCGGAAACTTTAAAAAAATAAAAATCACTAATCTTGCCATAAAGAAAAACATTTATTTGGATCAATAATGAAATTAAAATTTATAATAAAATAAGAGAGTTAATATGACCAACCCAACTGCTATAAGGTGCGTGTACGCTATATAAGTACAAATCTACCTAAAGATGATAAAAGTAATAAAAACCAATAAGAAGTTATGAACTAAGACAAAATAGACAACTGAGATGAGAACCATACCAGTAAACGAAGTCTGACTTAACTTTTCCTTTGCTGACGTTCGAAAGTAGATCTTACCCTGAGGGTTTGTTCTAGATTTCATCATTGCACCATGATCATGCCAGTTCCTGCTCATACAGATATCCACTGTAGTCAATATATCATAGAGCGCTATAGAAGAATCCTCATGTGACCAAATCCTGAATGCGTCGCAAGTTCCTTCATCTCTTTTTGCCGTTCTTATGAACCGTGTGGCGCCATTTCGTGTAGAAATCTTCGATGTACTGGATCGATATTCCGGCTGATTTAGCGGCGCCTGTCACGCTGAATTCTTTGTACTGCTCGTCTTCATTCCCCAGATGTTCTCCTGTGAGGAGGACAAGTAGAGGCGTGGATTTGGATGGAAGCGATTTGTCAGAATCGCCGCTGCCGCCTTGTTTGTCTTCTCCAATGAAGTGGTTGCAGAACTCTAGGATTTGTATGAAGTTGTTGACGTGTTGCGGCGCCTTGCGTGGGTACTTGAGCAGGGGCAGCGCGCGCGCCTGGCCGGGCCGCTGCGCGCGCAGGAAGCGCGAGCCGCTCTTCAGCTGCGCCTCGAGCCAGCGGATTGCGTCGCGGGCCGAACTCTGCTCGCGCTTCAGGTTGTCTAATTCTTGGAGTACTGGAAATAATAATGTTATTTTAGTCCCAAGTTTAAACAAGTTCTTATAGAAAACATAACAACTTCTTATACCATTACTAGATTCGTCCCGCAGCTTCGCCCCCGTGGAAATATATCTGTGAAATGGTTTATAAACCTTCCTCTTGAATCACTCTATCTATTAAAAACAACCGCATCAAAATCCGATGCGTAGTTTTAAAGACCTAAACATACATAGGGACAGACACAGTGGGAACTGGAAAGCAACTTTGTTTTATTTATACTATGTAGTGAAGTACCTACTCTGAATGATGAAAGGATGTAATTCAGGTTATTTAGCAGATTAAAGTATAATAAATAAATAAACAATTCACACAGCATTATCTAGCCCCATGGTAAGCAGAGCTTGTGTTATGGGTACTAGATAACTGATATACATAATACAAATACATTACATAGATAGATATTTTTTTTATTATACATAGAAAACGACCAAAACACCCGGAACAAATATCTGCAGATCGTACACACAATTGTTCCGAGGCGGGAATCGAACCCGCAACCTCCTGCGTCGCAGGCGTACCTTCGCCCACCGCGCCACATCGGTCGTAGTATAATAGTTGTATGTGCATATTACACTGAGAAAAATATTGATCAGAAACTCACCAACTGCCGGAATAAGCAATATATAATTCCTAGCGCGCAGCAGTTGTTTGACGCGGCGCAGATGTTTGTGCATGACAGTGGTGTCTAGAGCCAGCAGGGCGGGGCCCGCGGGCTGCCGGCCGCTGCGCTCTAGCTCACGGACCTGTGACGTCAGCCACAGGCGCCCAAGCTTGCGTAGGAGACCACCTTCTGAGTCCTGAAATATAAAAAAAAATACAAAATCATACAGAGTCAGCGCCTTCATCCGCAAACAATTAAAGAAAAGAGTTATTTAATTAAGCACCAAAATAGTTATATAACTTCATGTTGTACTGTTCTTATCCTGTTTTTGTAATTTTACGCAATGTTAGATTGATTGAAAGCTTATCGCAAACTAGTTTCTGCCCGCGGGTGCGCACGCGTTGTTTCTATGTAGACATTTAAAGATTTTTTTCTATCGCATAAGAACAGAATTACGATAAAAAATATAGTACATATATGATTTATTCCAGGCCTAGAACTACATTAATGCACAATTTCAACTGTGTGTATAGTTGAAATTGTGTTTGGCGTGAAGAGGTAACTAAACACCCAAAATCCCGCATTTATGATATTGAGTATGATGTCAAACTTACATGTGGCTTCTTGGAGTTATGCCATTCCCTTTTTCCTTTGTGGTTTATTTTTGCGTTTAGTTTTATACTGGCTTTTTTCAAATAAAAAATCTTCATTGTTCTGTTAAACCTTATTTTAGGTACAATTTTAGCTAGGTGGTTACCAAATTCAATGAAGTCGAGAATTCTTATGACATTTTCTTCATAAACAGATAGATTAATTTTATCAAGTATTTGCCATTCTGCTGCATCCTTATCAAATTTACAGATATTAGTACCACGCAGATTAACATCTTCAGGCAATGGCGTGTTTTTAAACTCTAGCTTGACTTTGTTAGCAATGCTTCTTGCATATTTTAGAACAGGACTGTCATTATCTGCATCAGATAGCATATCACTCTGATGAATCATGTAATGTGACAAAATGTTGAGCAAGTCCACCACACACTGGAACATAGGCTCACCACTGTCTCCGCAGGATAGAATTAGATCTTTCTCAGATAAAACCCAGTCTTGGAGCAACTTGATGCTGGCTAGTGTGTTATCTCCCAGAAAAAATTTCTTCAGCTGAGCTTCATTAATTTCATGGGCATCTTTCGGTTTTACTTCTTTATCAACATAAGCTATCCCATTGACGGTTTCTTCTTTTTCTTTCTCTTTGACATCACCATTACATTTTTCAGCACCTTCGATATCTTTTTCATCGGATTCATCACTATCAGACTGATATGAGGAATCAGATTCATTTTCATCTGCTGAGCAGGATTCATAAGTTTCACCATCACTGTTTTCAGATTCCGCGCCACTCAAGTCAGAGCTGTCTGAAGACGCGACGCGTCTACGCCGACGCCTCTTATGGGCAGGCTTTTTGCCATTTTTGGAATCACCATTTGGTATCTTTTCACTCTCTTCTTTACTGATACATCCATCTACATCATCATCTTCCCCTCCACTTAGGCAAACAACATTTGTTATATCAGGTTCTTCTGGAAGCTCAAACTCTTCTTCAGAATCAACTTTAGGATTAGTATCAATTTGTGGATCCTCAATTTCTGATAAAGATGTTTTTTTCTCCATGTAATTTATTGCAGGGTTTTTCATTCCCATAGATTGAAGTTGCTTCTGTAGTTTTTGCAGAAGCTGTGCTAAGAAAGCTAATGTAAATGCTTTACAAGCAAATGCTTTGGTCTCATCCAGTTCTGCCATTTTAGGTATTGTAAACAGGCAAATCTGTACCACTTTATGTACAAGATTAGGGTTGAAGTATGTGGGGTTAGTGTTTTCATTTTCAAGTGCCGAAATATAGTCATTATAGTTCTTGTTATAATCAGGCAATGGTGTGATGTCAAAGTCCATTGAAACTTTCAAGCTGTGAGCAATAGCATTGCACCTCTGAGGGATGTTTGTGTCATTCTTGCCTAAATACCATATTTCTATGAGAGAAAGGAAACTCACAATAGTATTTTGAATATGCTCTGACTGAGTGAGGGTTTCAGTATTGAGGATACCTTCAGAATATTGTTCATTTTTCTCAAATATCTTTTTCAGATTGTCCATTACTCCTTCAAAGGGTGTAGTGCAGTTTAAGCAATGGATGTAGTAGCAAACAGAGTCCAGGTTGTAGTTTTTATCAAGGTACAAGTTGCCTAATTGATTGTATGGCATACCTGAGGACATGTCAATGTGGGCAGCTTGTAAGTAGTAGCGAGCTGCTATGGAGGATTCAAAGCTGTGGAATATCTCTGATTGGTAGCGGCTCAAGTCACCCAAGAAAATTAAACAGGAGTGCAATGCATATTTTCCAAAGTGTATCTCATCTTCTGTCGGAATATTGATTGCTTCTTGGTGTTCATCAGTGTCATACTCGGTGACATAATCCAGTTCTTTGTATTCAATCTTCATATCTGAGCATATTTTTGATATCAGTTGATGGAAATGCCCAATACCACAAACTATATGAGTAAAGATGTAGTTGTCATTATCTACATCTGTTTCTCGCAGTTTCTTCGCTGCGGAGACAGTTTCATAGTAAACTTTTCTCCACAGTAGCTCAAGGGTTTTCTTTCCATAGTTTTTAGGATCAAGGAAGAATAGCTTTTCACAGTTATCCCTTAGCTTTTGTCGTTGGAATTCAATATGCATTGAAAATAAATCCATAATGGACTGGCTTGATGCTGTCATATCGCCGACCCTTCTGGCGAGTTCACTCACATAGCTGGAAGTAAACATAAATTAAACGAAATGTATGATAAAGGGGCTACTTAGAGGATAATAATAGGTCAAGAAGGGTCATAGTGAAAAAAACAAGTTCTAGGTTGTAAGCAGTAAGAAAAATGTAAAGGCACTTATTAAGAAATACGCTTTAAGTAGTGTATGCATAATAATTTTAGAAACAATGAGTAAGGAGACAGCAGTAAGGTAGGAGATATTAAACAAAACATACCGATAAAGTTTTTTGGCACGTTCATTGCGCTCAGCAACTTTAGCCTCCAAAATTTCGTCTGATCCGTTCTTCATGTTCAGGCCATTTTCTACTGGTCAAGATGTTGAAAGCATTTTATTCTTTATTTCTCCTGTTTTATTAGAAATAGCTGAACGTGAAATCATTTTCAAAAAATCATTTTCACGTTTCTATTCTACTCTAGATTTTCCTGCGCATTTTGAAGTTGAGTGAACTGTGTCAGATTTGATATGCGTATTATGCGTGACATGACAGTGACGAACTATGAAGGTGGAGCCCAACATAGATCTATATTTCGAGGAGTTATTAGACGTAAGGGCGGGCGCGGGCGTAAGTAATAGGGAGTGCATCACACGAAATCACCACCACACCACAGGTAGAGTAGAGTCATTACTTTTCCATTATAGACCGTCAAATCCATGCCAATAAGTTGCTCTTGCTATGATATATGCTATATAAATAATTATATTTAGTCCCTTTTTGTTGAGGTTTGCCAAAGTTGCGTTTTTATCGCGCGATGGAATATGATTTCCTTCGTCCAAGGTCGTTGTTCATTTTTGTTTTGTTTTGATGACAAGTGAAATTTGCAAATTTCACAAAGAAGTCAAGTCTAGATAAATTTTTGATTATTCATGCAATTAATGCAAAGAGAATACAATAATTAAGTAAATTCATTGATAAATAGCATTACGAAGTGGTTATTTTCTCTTTGGGTGATTCTTGAGATACTTCATGAATCTCGAGTTACTATCTTGTGTATTCTAAAGTTACTACAAGGTAGAATTTGTTCCATGTTAGCTTGTGTTATTATTATATTCCAGATCAGCTGATCACCACAACACTTGAAATTTATAAGCTCAGCAATGCATTTTTAATTTTAATTATCAAGCAATACATCAATGTAGTTTTAATAACATTGATGCTCTGCTGTACTGTTAGCCACTCATCTAAATATATTTGTGTCATTGTTAAAAGGTTGAACACTATGGAAGAACAGACCTCCTTATTTTTGGGAGTAAAAGTCAAACCTGGACCTATTGAGCGCATCAAGTTAGAGAACTTCAGTCTTGATAACTCTGTGGAAAACTTGAAAATGGAAGCTGAAAAGAAAATCAATGTTCCTGCATCATCATTAGGTAGGTACCTAATCATTAATGTTATCTTACTGTTTTAAGAAAAAGTAGAACACATGTTTATTTATTTAAATTGAATTTAACTTTATTTAGGTGTTAAGAATACAATGTCGCACTATATTGTCACAGATCTAATACACCATGGAAAATTACTAAAAGCAAGCACTACCCTCCAAGACTGCGGTGTGAAAAATGGAGAGATGGTGCATGTCGTGAAGAAGAAGGAGAATTCCCCGCCAGCACCTTTGGAGACTTTCACAGATGCTGATCTGCGAGAGCTCAACAGCTCATTGAGGATGCTGGGATGTACACCAAATGCTCCTGGGTGGACTAGAGCTATGCAGGTATAGAAATAATTTATAATCATTCATTGGTTCCTGAAACACAGTTTTTTACTAGTTTAGGAGCCTATGAACTTGTATTGTCTGTTTTACTGTCTATTATGTCAATAAATAACATTTTTACTTAACTTTTACTAGTAATTATAATGACAACCCACACAGCATCTAGCCTCATCAACTAGCATGATTATATTAGAACCAATTACACTAAGCTTGTGTTGTGGGTACTAGATGACTGATAAACTTAATAATTATGTTACATTGATCCATACCCAGAACAAACATTTGCAGAAAGTACAAACATTTGTCCTAGAACGGTAATCAAATCCGCCTAAATATTCCATAGAGCTATCATTCATAAAGTATAAAACTTAATTACTTACACATTTAGGGGCCGCGCCGTCTCCACGAGCGAGAGAATCGCGAGAAGTCCGCGCTTTTATCGTCGTGTAATTATTCCGCCAGCGTATTGTCGCGACTCGTAACGGTATCACAGTGTGTTCGCAACCACTCGTAACAGTCGTAACGGATTCGCCGTTTCTTTGACGACGCGATATGCTATTCTTCTGTTCATTGTTAGTTTAGAGTTCAGTGGTGCCAGACGACAGTGAATTAAAATCAGTCAATAAAATAATTATTTACTGATGAACTAGAAGCGACAGGCTCGCCGTGATGTAATGACGTTTCGCGCGCACAACCAGTCGTCGCATCGCCGCGCATAGACACATTCTAAGAGAGTGAGAGTATAGAAATACGTGGCCCGACGATAACATCGCCATCGCCGCGATTCTCTCCCTCGTGGAGACGGCCCCTCAGGGTGTGACAGCTGACTCCTAGGCCTATGCCCAGCTATGGGTAAATACTAACGTTTGTTAGTTTGCATTTAGATATTCATTAATTAGACATTATTTAGACAACAATTTGCTTTTCTTTCAGCTTCTTAATGAGGAGCCTGTATTGGAAGGGATCATAGCACAAGCCCCGACTCTGGGAGAGGACTGTGTCGCTTTATCTATCCTGCATGAAGTGGAGTTGTTAGCCGCACTGGGGGCCAACGTTCAGACTATGCGACGTGGAGCTACCACCCACCCCGAGCTGCCTGTGGCCTTACGTCAGCTGACTAGCCTCGTGCAGGCTAGGAACTTCCTCTCTAATGAACATGGTATGATTGTATTGATCTATCTATCGTGCATGAAGTGGAGTTGTTACCAGTACTCAGGGGCCATGAATCCACCATTATTACGCGGAACCTAATTCTTTTTCTTAAAGAAAAGAAACTTTAGTTACTCAAAATTACATCAGCTATCTGCTAGTGAAAGTCCTGTCAAAATTGGTCCAGCTGTTTCGCAGATGACCAAAACAAGTTGATAAACTGACAGACAATAAAACTGACCAACTAGTATGTTATGTATTATGTTCCAGTCCCCACATCAGGGTTCGCGTACTCCCTGGAGGCCCTGTCCGAGGATGAGGATGCCGAGGAGGAGGAGGCCGAGGAGACGGAGCGAGGGCCCATCACTCAGGAGCAACTGGCAGCCGCATTGCAGGTAACCAACTCTTACCGCGGATGTCGTAAGAAGTGGCCATATCCACCGGGGGCAAGCAGTCCCCACATCAGGGTTCGCGTACTCCCTGGAGGCCCTGTCCGAGGACGAGGCTGCCGAGGAGGAGGAGGCCGAGGAGACGGAGCGAGGGCCCATCACTTGGGAGCAGCTGGCAGCCACATTGCAACTCTTACCGTAAAAACATTAAACGTGTTTTAAGTGGAGACCACGACTCAGTAAACGTAGTGGTAAGACGCCCTCCGACCAGGTGGAATGACGACCTGCGAAAGACTGCAGGTAGATGCTGGATGCGGCAAGCTGAAGACAGGGCGCTGTGGCGCTCATTGGGAGAGGCCTATGTCCAGCAGTGGACTAACATAGGCTGATGATGAACTCTTACCGCGGGTGTCATAACTTATGACAGCCGCCAAAACACTTTTATATACATATAAAGACAGCCCAAAGATTATACTATAGAATGTACATATGTTTATAACAGGCTTGCAGAACAATTGCATTACCTATGCCTACTTCCTCAGAGCAGCCATGACCTTAGTTTTGAGTATTTTCAATCAGTGACACTTCATGATTTTTAAATGCCGGGATTTAAAGGTCATTTTCATCATTCCCGGAATGTAGGGGAGGTAACACCTCCCTATGTTACCTCCACCATCAAAGCGTACGTAAACGACCGCTGGCTGTGGCGCGGTGGGCGAAGGTCCGCCTGCGACGCAGGAGGTTGCGGGTTCGATTCCCGCCTCGGAACAATTGTATGTACGATCTGCAGATATTTGTTCTGGTTGTTATCTATGTTTAAAAAAAACTACATTATGTATGTAATCTATTGTATTATGTATATCAGTCATCTAGTACCCATAACACAAGCTCTGCTTAGCTTGGGGCTAGATGATGCTCTGTGGATTGTCCAGCATTATTTATTATTTTTATATTTAAATATAATACCTTTTCCAATCACTGGTTACACCACACGTTTTTAACCAACCGTCTATTATTTGTCAGCAAGCAGCGACAGAGGCCGTGTCTGCGTCGGCCTCCCGCAGCAACAGCAGACAGGAGAGCCTCATGCGGCTGTTCAGAGGAGAGTCTAGTCGCACTACGCCCTCTAGCGGTAAGCTGTTACGATAAATAAGTAAAAGATAAATCAGTTTATTTTATGTATGTTAGATAAACTTATTTATCTTTTATTTTAAAACTACGGCCCCCTATAAAATATATTATACCTTAATTTTATGTTAGATTAAGGTATATATTTTATAGAGGCCGTAGTTTTTAAGTATTTTCAATCCTGTACCTAGACTAATGTTGCCTGAAATAAATGAATTGAATTGATAAATCAGTCACGTCGCAGAATTCAAATGAAATAAGTAAAACTATAAAATAATGTGATAACTTTGATTACTTGTTCACTTTATTTTGTTAGGTTGTTCGTTTTGACTTTGAGTAAAAACCGTCCCAAGCTTTTTTATATTATATCATTAATTATAATAAAGAATAAAAAATCTTGGGGCGGTCTTATACAAAATATCTGATTAGCTAAACTTTAAATAAACAGATATTTTGTATTAAGCCCTTTTTATCCAAATGATATGTGTGACAATTTATTTATAGAATATACATTTAAAAGCCCTTTAAAAGATACATTTATCTTATGTAGCTTTGTATGTAACGTTAACTGTTAGTTAATTTGTGTAGCCTAGTACGTAACGTAACGTTAACTGTGATGGTTTCGCTTTATTCCAGGCGAGGAACAACGCGGCGGCAGCGGGACGCCCGTGATATCTGCGGAGGTGTTCTCGGAGGCGATCGCCGCGGTCATGAACAGTGCATCCGTGCGCCGCCTGCCCACCAGCTCGCCCATGGAACAGAGCACGGACGGTATGTACACAACCTGAGCTTCATCATCACCCTATACTAGTCCATTGCTGCAAGGCTACCATGTTATTTAATTCACGCGTTATTATGCTAATTTTAGCACGAATAACGCGTGTTAAGGCGTATTTTAACGTAAACGTTCCAACGTTCTTTCTACTTATTTAAGTTTCATAAGCTGTTTGTTTTCCATCTTAATAAAAATAAATAAAATAATATGAATATGATTGCAGCGTCGTCATCACAGAGTCCTCTGCCCCGCGACGAGGACTACTCCGCCCAGCTGAACCACATGCACGAAATGGGACTTATGGACGACGCCCTAAATGTTCGCGCGTTACTCATTTGTGCTGGTAAGAAAACAACATTCAGAATTTCAGATTAGAATGATTTTCGTTTTTACCCAACGAAAAACAAAAGGAGGAGTCATTTATAAGGGGATATTTAATGATTTGATTAGAAAACTCAAGTTTCTCAACTCACTCTTTCAAGTAGCCTTCATACTATTATAATTTATTTTGAAATGTACAAAGTTCATTCCAAAACTTATACGTATACATGTTAAGAAATTATAAGTAACTAGCGGTCCTTCCCGGCTTCGCACGGGTATATATTATTATTCTTATTCATAATTTATTCGCGGCAGTTTATTCCTCCCCTCCTCTACCCCAGTGACACCTACATCGCATAGTTTGTATTAGGCCACCTTACGCACCACGGTCTCCGCGGAAGACCAGCGCTATGGTATGATCTGCTCTACCATAGCACATGCTGAGTGGAGACCGATTTTATCAGTTTCTCTGTTAAATTATAATAGTATGTATAGGTACTATTCGTATCTGGTTTTTCCTGAACATTTTATAAATATCGTACCAAATGTCGTCAAATATTTTCCATCAATATTACCTATACTTGTCACGATATCCCAAGGACAACCTCTACTGGTCCTTTGGTTTTGTAACCTCTTTGTTGACAAAAAATATGGGGTTTCTAAAAGTTCAGTTTACCTTCAGAATTTCATGGACGTAATCAATGCTTTCTTGTTAAAGATTATGCAGTAATGTGACCAACTAACCTGATTGTATTACAGGTGATGTCAATGCTGCTATCAACTTGGTCTTTAGTGGGGCCATTGGAGAGGACTAAGACTACTGTGAAATAGAATGTGTCAAATTATTTAATTTAATTTTAATGCATATATCAAATTCTGTCATTGTATTGTGATCTAAATAAAATACTATGTAATGTAATAACCGTTTATTAACTACTAGTTAATTTTATAAATTGCATAAAACTTAAATATCACGGGATGTAAAATCCATAGGGGGCAAGTAATAATAATGTTAGATTTATCACATAAAGTACCTAGGCGATACAAGATAGGCAAAATTAATAGTACATAGTAATACAATATTTGAATCAAATTAAATTATAGAATTGGGTCCAAGTACATTGAATATAAATGCTATGTTTATGTTGACTACATTACATCTAATGTTTTAGTGAACATCGTAAGTATAATTGATATGGGCCTACAAGTTATATGTTTACTATATGGGTGTCAATTCAAATGTCGCCACAACCAAACTAAACTAATTCGAAAAATGTTGCCATCCCTTTCATAACGATAGAAATAAAAAGGATAGCATCATTTTTAGTGCTGTCAAAATAGATTATGTTTGGAAGACAGTCAACATCAGAATGCATATTCTACAGTTGAACAGCTTAATTATAGTAAAATGGTTTTATGTCAAGTCGGACTACTAAATTAGCCCTATAAGGGACACACCTAGTGCAAAATTGAAGAATTGCTAAAACTATGTTTTATTGCAATGGTTAGCAATGTGTGCAAATGCATTCAATGCTTCATTTTATAGTTCATTTTATGTTTAGAGAATTTCTTGAAGGTGCTGTTATCTTTCTGTGCGCGGCACTGCTCGCGCTTGTTCATTCTGCGGAAGTACCAGGCGGCGTTATTGGGGCTGCTTTCTCCAAACAGTTCTTGCTCTAACTTCCTTCTGGCTTCAGCTCTCAGAGCATATCTTTTGTCATACCACTCCAGATCTTTGTTTTTAGTCTTCTTTCCCTTCTCTCCTTTCTTTTCCTTGGTGTTTTCTTCATTTGTGGGGTTTTTAACATTTTTATCATTCGGCTTGTTCAGGTAGTCTTCAAAGTTGTTATTCAAATACTTTCCCTCAGGGGCATTAATAATATCGTTTCCCACATTAATCTGTGAGGAAGTCATAGAAAATTCATCAAAATCTTTCATATAACCTCCTTTCATTTCCCACTGTTCATATTTATTCTTCCTTTTTTGCTTTTTGTGGATTTTATGGCGATCATGTTTTTTTTTATCTCTTTTCATCTTGGGTCCAGCATATCTGTCATCTTTTTGGATATCCTCTTCACTAGATGATATCAAATTTGACAACAGGTCATCACCATATTTTTTAATGCTTTTTACCTCAATAGATTTCCTGCCTTGATGGGGGCGATCATTGTTATTGGTGTGATGAACCACCTTTGGGCCATCAGAATCGGTTTTAAGTGAATCGGCATAGCTGACTTTCTTTTCTTTGAATTGGGAAGCCTCCTTTATATTATCTTGATGGTCATCCTCAATGTCAACAAAACTCTCTACTGATGAAATTTCTTCAAAGCTCTCAGGTTTTTTCTTAGCTTTCAGGTTTATGACAACTTTGTGTGAATTCTTACTATCTGTTGATTTTGTAACCTGTTCATGTTCTTTATTTGTTTTATCAACTTCATTGGTAGCTCCTATTTGTTTTCTGAAATTCCAGGCTTTATGTGATTTAGTTCTTCCAGCTTCAGGTATTCTAATGTCAATATTAGGCACATGATCGACATGTTTTTCAATAGTGGGGACATGTTTGTTACTTATATTTTCTTTGGTATCATCAAAATCTTTAATATTTCGTTTACTTCGCAGATTATTTTCGTTATTTAATCTCCTATGTATTTGATCGTCTAGCCAGCTTTTGTTTTGGTGGTATACTTTCTTTAATTTACCAATATCGTTAAGAAATTCCTTTTCATGAGGTAAAAGTTCAGTGTCTAAAATTTTTACAGATGCCTTATTAACAGGATCCACACATTTGGCTACTTTTTCAACTTTATTTGATAACGGTCCTTCAAAGACTTTTTTGCATCTTTGTTGCCTCAATGTTTTAGTTTCTTCATTTGCTGTTGCCTGTTGCGCTTCTTGAATGCTATCAGCCAGTGCTGTCATTTCCTTTAGTTTTTTTCTCAAATAACTATTTTCTTCTTGTAATTTGTACAAGTTAGACAGTATTTTGTTTACAGATGGTGTTGGAACTGTGCATTCATGTTTAGCTCCCCACATGTGACCTATGGCTACTCCAGCAGCTGTAATGACACTTCCCAGCATGATGATGTTGAGCACCATACTGAGTCTCTTATTTCGTCTGTGGACATATGTTTTATGTTTATGAGAGCTATCCCCAAGGAAATCATCCTCGTTGCACAGAGATTCAATAGTTTTCTTTTTGGCTGGTTGTGACACATTTAAGAGATTTTGCATGTCAGATGATTGGTGACAGCCCTCGGAAATAGAACATTTGTCACAGGTAATATCACATGGAGATGATTCAGGATCACTGTCACTGATGATAGATATGCCATCAGTATCTTCATCTTTCTCTAGCTGAGTTTCTAGGTGGTCCCTGAAAATAAGGAAATAGGAAATCAATAATCATAATAATTAGAACAGTCAGGAAATTCTTCTCTCTGTAGTTCTAGTCACCAGCTGCTTGAGCCTAGTGTTAGACTACTGTTGAATAGTTTTATTGTATTTTTTTATAGTAAAAAACATATTTTATAATGAGAATTTAAATAACTGATGTGAAATAATAATAATGCCGGACAATCCACACAGCATTATTTAGCCCCGAGCTAAGCAGAGTTTGTGTTATAGTTACTAGATACCTGATATACATAATACAATACATTACATAGATAGATATTTTTTATTATACATAGAAAACTACCAAGAAAGTGAACAAATATCTGCAGGTCATACAAACATTGGTCCCAAAGGGTATTTGCTTCCCCCTTTGGGACCAATGTTTGTATGACCTCTAACCTCTAACTCTACCACCTGCAGACAAGGCAGACCTTCATCCACCGTGCCAAAGTGGTCATCGATACAACTAAGTATATTATTCTAAGTTAGCAAGTACAATCTGAAATAGGTTGAAAAACCTATTTCATAAACACATTTATGTTATATGGTAAGAAATGAGACAAAAAAGGAAACATATTTACCCTTTTTGAAAGCTGTTATAATGAGACTTCGTTTTTAGTTATCAATTTTGCATTATTGCTATGTATTTGTTATGAACACAGATTTAATTTTTACAGTGACTGCTAAATTATAAAGAGCTAATTAATATTGACATTGTTGCAGTATATTGCATAGATGTTTATCATGTTTTTTATCAAGGCAAACAAGTTACATAGCTTTAGTACATATTAATTTATTGTAGCAGTCATGTAAATGAGGTGGGTCAAGGCCACGAAATATGCGCAACACGAGAATCCACAAGATAAGCGCCAGAATATAGTATCTTTTTCAAATCAATAGATATCAACGTCAATATTTTACATTTCTCACCTTTCAAATGATGTTGGAGAATGTTCAGGGAAATCCGGCGCATCATCCCCATAGACTGGTTGATTCTCCAGAAGAGTCCAGCTCTCTCCAGAATCTGAATCACTGTGATCAACCGTAGAGCCGTCCATTTGTGAAAGCTAAGTAATAGTAAAAGAGTTGTTAACATAACCCGGTTAATTACGCACTTTGAATATAATTATACAGAAAATTTAGTAAAATGCTGGGAAAATGACATTATTAGGTACATGCAAGGCTTGTAGAAACACATTAAAAACGTACCTTACGAGCACTCTCCACCGTAAATTTACAAGCCAAAACTTTAAAACAAAGCCTAGTCGCACAGTAAATTTACATTGTCCAAATATTTAGTGAAACATTTTTACATTTTTTTGAAAAATCTAAAATAATTTACACGCCCGATCACTCCGCGATTGTGTTTTGTTTTGATTTTTTATAAGTTTTCTTTCATTCCATTCCATTCATTCACAATATGAATGAATCTATTCATTCACCACAGACTAAAATTTTTAAATAACAAAATAATTTTATTTGGACCTCGCGCCTCAACCTAATTGGTAGGTACTATACTCCTATATATATATCCTACCATATGGATATAAATGGGTGTTATAATAACGCTCCCATTTTTAAAAATTATCTTAATTAGATTAAATATGTAGTGTATTTTTATAAAACGTAAAATACACTACATGATCAAGCAGTATAATAATAATATTCTTTAATTAGACACGAGATCCATTTTACAACTATAATTGAAAATTAGGGCAAATTGTTTATCTATTAAAGTACTAGTATGTACCTAGCTAGAACCATGGACGAATAAAAATTAATCTATGCTAGTACTATATAATAGTTATTCTGTGGCAGTAGTCTAAGGCCGATGTATAGGGCTCTCTGGCTAAATGCCAAAATATAAGGATGCAATAGGTACTGTTTGTTTCCCTCCACGAAATCGCAAAATGCATTGATAGTCCAATATATAATTTTTTGTATGGAGAATGATTTCGAAGCTATATAAATAATTATACACGTACGTTTCAAAACGTTATCAAAAGAATAAAAATTAATATTATCAAAAGTTCGAAGGGAGCCAGAGCGACTCGAGGGGGTAGGGTAGGATAAATATAATTAATAAGTTCGTGAGATTGCGTATAGGGTGTTTGGTGGAGGGTTAGACAAACTCGATGGGTGTGTAGGTGGACCTATTTGTAAAATACAAATTGAAGTAGAAGAACATGTTTTCGATTGTTCTTTTTTTTTGGTTTTGGTCCCACATATATCGTTCATCTATTGAAGGCATTATTCATTAAAAAAAAACAGTAAATAATTAGTTATACGCTCTCAAAGTTAAAAAAAATAAAAAACTGAGTCAAGAATGTCATCTTTACATCGTTTGCGGACGAGTCATATGTGCGAGTGTTTAGGAGATATGACAACTGATGAATAAAAACGATAATTTTCTTAAGAGTTTCTAAAATCCTTGACCTATTTTTTTTTAAATATAGCTACTTGATTTGTAAATTATTTTAATTTACAAATCAAGTAGCTATATTTTAAACAAAGTAAAGTAATGCTTTAGTCACATATATGTATGTTATAGTTTTTAATAGACGTGATATGATTGTAATTATTTTCCCATTTTGTACTCATTGCGGTTGAGCCACTTACTGATTTTTTACGGGCGGCATTCGCCCATGCAGAATTTTTTATGGCGCGGAAGCCTTGTTTTCTCTATAACATCGTCAGTGAAAATTTTATCAAAATTGGTACAGCCGTTTTGGATATAAGCTCAAACAAACATATAATTGGGTAATAATAATTCGTATTTCTTTAAAAGCTGTTAAATTTACATTGCAAAAAAAAAACTTTTTTATTTATTTGTACCCATATATATCTATTTAGATTCTTATCTAAGCTATTAGGTAGGCTACCTACTAATTCAAGTGTTAAGGATAATTATAATGTTTAATATTAAAAATGTTTGAATCCTTGTATAAATTCAAGGATTCAAACATTTTTAAAAACTCCTACACTTATTCGAAAAATTAGAAGTTAACGTACTGGTAACACCACCGGCAAGATTTGTGTTAAATTGTGATTTTTCTTTGCGATAAATCGAAGATATAAGTGAATGAAATAAATAACTTATCTGTGAAATGTGATTCCGTGTTTTTTGTTAACTAAACGACTGTGGTTTCAGCAACATCTGACCACACAAGAACGCATTTTTCGATTTATGTTAGATTAGAACAGAGTCACTGTGGTTGGGTGTATAAAGCGATAATGGCGGACGATGGAGATAAAGAGTGGATGTCAATGTGTGAGTGTCATGCGTACGTATAGAGGAAGGGTTTATCAATAAGTTCTTCGTTTATTTCTGACTGAGACTCCGTCCGTAAGCTGTTTAATCGTCCCTGCTTAGCAGGCGTGGTCGCAGCCCAAGACTTTGGAGGGGGTCACACACACACACTAGGCCAGGGGGGCGGTCGAGTGAGCCGTTTTTTGATAGAGTACCCATGTAATTAAAATTTATATAAGGTTTCGGACAGTGATTTTTTTATACCTAAACTAAGTTTGGATAAGGGGTGGTCATGACCCCCGTGACTCACCCCCCCCTGGGTCCGCGCCTGCTTCATATACGTATATTTTCACCATGTTTCTATAATTTTTTTTTTTATTTATTTACCAACTTAAAGATATTGTTACATAAAAAAGCTTAAAAATAACACGAAGGAAACCACAAAGGTTTGTATAGATGTGTTATTAGCTGAGAAAAATAAAATTATTTATTAAATTATGACGACCTATGTGGCGCGGTGGGCGAAGGTCCGCCTGCGACGCAGGAGATTGCGGGTTCAATTCCTGCCCAGGACAATTGTGTGTACGATCTGCAAATATTTGTTCCGGGTGTTCCGGTCACTATGAACAAATCTATCTACGTAATGTATTTTTTTAAGTATATCAGTCGTCTACCGTACCAGGGACCAGTTAATATAACTGGTCCCTGCTAGTACTTACCTACCCACAACACAAGCTCTACTTAACTTGGGGCTAGATGATGCTGTGTGGATTGTCCAGCATTATTTATTTATCTGTGTTTTTTTGGCGTTGCCTTCATAAAAAATTTCAAGTTATAGTTAAAAGTACCTACCTATCTCTGTAAATCAATACCTTCACACCCTTCGAAAAGGGGCGAACATATTGCGTTTTCATGCTCCGTAGATTTCTTGTTTGAAACATGTAGGTACCCTATACCTATCATATGGCACAGCAATTAAATAAAATACTTACACAAATCTTGTTTATTTAATGTTTTGTCATTTAATTATAACGAAAAAAATTAACACATAAATTATGATGAAAAAGTCTAGGTACACCTATTTTATAAGAAAAATTTAAACAAAACATAAGTATTCTAAAACTACTCGTATTTTTGAGCTTATTAGGTAGTCTGTACTACCTACTACCACGAAACCTCCTGAGAGGTCCTCTTAGATCCTTGCTCGCTTGATATCTCGATAATAAATTAAAATCTTATAAGTACCTATTGTCTTTTAAACATAACGTACCTAATCCTCATTAAATCATTGTCTTCATCATCTATAATTAACAGCTGAACATAGGCCTCCCCTAATGAGCGCCATAGCACCCTGTCTTCAGCTTGCCGCATCCAGCATCTGCCTGCAGTCTTTCGCAGTCGTCATCCCACCTGGGCCAGAAGGCGTCGTCGTACACTACACTACGTTTGCCGAGTAATTGTCTCCACTCAAGAACACGTTCTACGCAATATACTATGGCCGGCCCACTGCCACATCAGCGAGCTATGTCGATAACTTTGGTTCTCTATCGGATGATTTCGTTACGAATCCTATCCTTCTGAAAGATCCCGAGCATAGCTGAGGGACTTTGAACTGGTGTAATTCCCAACTCTACCACCCGGGAGTGTCCACGTCTCAGCTCCGTAGGTCAGACTGAACGCACTGATTGTACTGTTTCATTTTCAATAATTATGGTACGGATGACATGTCAAGGCTTAGATTTACAAAGTAAAATTTTTCCACTCGGCCTAACTCCTCCTCTTGGCCTCCTTATCGAAATTGTTTTTATCCAACTGCAGAATCTGCCCAAGGTAAGTGTGTTTTCGACAAATATCTGCACAACAACAGGACAAACTTTCGTCTTTATAGTATTACTGATGGTTAAAAATCAAAATACTCAAAATGGAATGTTACAGTTTAAATTTATTAATACTTGGGTCTTCAATGGCATAGTCTTTATCACAAGTAAAAGAAATAGTCATGGCATATCGAGTACCAGATTTGACTTTTTCCACATAGTGCAAATTTTCTTTACCACTTGTAAACATGCTTACTCGACCTAATCTAGGTTCAACAGTTCTATTCGATTTCTCATCAATGAATACAAATCTTCCACCTTTAAAATCAGAGTTGTAGTCATTCAAATATAATAATGTTGTGTAGTGAAATGACTTGTATGTATCCTGAAATAAAAGAAGAGAAGAATTTAATGTTGTACCTTAGTATCTATTAACTAAATAGGTAAGTCATTAAATCAGTTGCTCTACTGTATATGTTCCTTTCGGGGACTTGAAATTTTTGAATTAAAAAAATATAATAAAGAAGGAAAACCAGAGGCTTTTTAAATGACAGACTAAGAAGTTGATTAATACCAAAAACCTTATAATGGTTTTCATGGATAGATAATTGAATAATACAATAAAAAAAGACAGTGAACCTAATGTTACTGGTCTACATACAGTATCTATAAAGATAATTAAATATTTATAATTTTTTTTTAAGTTGCAAAGATTTACTATTAAGTATAGTAGTAATATGTAGAAGTAGTTTTCCTTACTTTGTCCACATGTGGATGCCAGTATTCATCATGGACAGTCACAGCTTCTTTGGATGTTATTTCAGAAAAGAATGTTGGGTGGGTTAAGAAAATATTGTCTGGATTCAGTTCAAAGTGATGTGCCACAGCAAATTTGATTTTTTCTTTAACAATCTGAAAACAAGAGGTCACTGTGAGAAAGAGGAACAATATAACATTGATATTTTTAAATACCTATGTGATTTTAATTATCAATATTCAAGGTATGTCTGAAGGGACAAACAGTTGTTGAACAATTAACATAGGTATATTGTGTTCATAGGAACAATTATGTACCTAACACAGTTGATATAATAAATGACTTTTATTCTTAGTAACCTACCCTGTAAATATTAAAATCACTTTCTTGAAAAACATTTTTGCTTCTATCTATTTTGTATATATTTATAAAGTTTTCTTTATGAGATAATGCTCCGCTATGAAGATCTAGAATAGAAGCCCCACCAGATGCGCCTCCTAATTTCAGCCCTTTTTTAGCAATTACCAACAGTTCTCTCACTTCAGCTAGTGATACAACTTTATCAGATACAAATCTTTTGCACTGTTTAGGGCGGCAACCATCGAACTTTTTTATTTCTTCTAGGTACTCTGGAGAACAATCTATTATTTGCCCTTTCCCAGGTAAAAGATCAGATTGTTTCGCAAATGTGTTGAAATTGTCATCTCTTGTGGTGAAGTAAACAATAGTAAGCAAAGAAAATATGACGGATATACGAGAGATAATCCTTAGTGAGCTTATTTTTGAGGGTTTTTGAGGAATCCTGAAATGAAAAAAATATAGGTAAGTATTCAAATTATTAGTATTTTTCTGTATTCTGCATGTTATCCGTGAATTTTGTGCAGTTTATCAACGACACTAGATAATACAGAAAAAAGTACCGCTCGTCAATACTAGGTATGTCTTGTTTTTCTTTTGAGGAGCTGGTTTTTGCTTTGATCTTCTGCCTATTTCGTAAATCAGCCATGATTTCAGCCGGCCTATTCAAAGTTTTGCACTAGAAACTGAAAAATTCAACACAAATAAAGTATTTTATACTATATCAGTCGAGCGAGCGATCGATATCTATGGATTCGATTGCCACTTCCTTTGATATTTATTTATTTATTTTGATTTGTCATTGTCAGCCGGCCGAGGCAGACGTAAGGACGAGCGAGCGGACGGACAGAGCGGAAGTAGTAGAAAGAAATTTGCGACAGTGTGACCGTTTTCAAAAATTTCTAAACTACTAGACGTAACTTATTTTTCTACTGAAATCTACTGACGACGCGACGTTTGGAAAAAACCTACTGAAATTGTATTAATATATGAATGTGGCCTAAATTAATCAATTTTGGTAAGAAATTAAACACAAGTTTAGTATTATCAGGTTTTAATTATATTACTAGGCATATACATAGATAAGTACATACTTAATTAGTCTTCGTTGTCATAGTTTGATTTTTTAATCACTAATTAATGATTAAACGAACTTACCTGTACGTGAAGTTCTATCATAATTATACGAAGTGCTTAGTCCGAAGAGGTTAGTAGAATTAGATATTATTAGAACACATGTAGTACGCTCAATAGTATATGGTACTATTTCGCCACAATAAATGCGATAGAGTAGACAAACCCACCCCCCCTGAATAGCCCTCGAGCTTCGGAAATATTGCTAAAATAGATTAAGTAAGGATTTTTCTGAACTAAATGACGAATAGCGGACTGAACCTTGCGCAGGAAAGGTAGGAGGTATAAAATGAGTAAGCAACCAAGCGTTGGAAAATTTTAATGACTTAGAGTTGCCATCTAAGGCAAACTCTCAACGAATAGTGTGGTAGTAGCTACTATTGAGCGTACTACATTTGTGTTCTAATAATATCTAATTCTACTAACCTAGAGGACTAAGCATGAGTATAATTTGACCATATTATTGTCTACTTGGAAATTCGTGCAATTACCGCCGTTATCAATTAAACCTTGTTTAACATTTAAAAGCGATGATTGTACGTGAGAGTTTAAAAACCTATTACACTGCTCTGTTTTCACCAAAACTTGGGAAAATATACGTCCACAAGAGGCGTTTGATACCGGCAAACGTAGATTACTTCTAGATGGAGTATCAGTCAACCTAAGAATGAAGTACTCACTGTGGTACAGATTTTGACATTGTCGGTTTATAGACTACTCGTCCGCACCTCTTTAGACACGAACAGAGTGACATAGATCGAAAAATGAAAAATGTCTTCTTATGTGGTCAGATGTTGCCGAAATTACACTAATTTAGTAAATAATAAACACAGAATCACATTTCACACGTAAATTTCGAATTACATCCACTTATTTCTTCGATTGAACACAAATAACTATCAACAGAAAAATGACAACAAAAACACAAATCTTGCCGGTGTTACCAGCACGTAAACTTCTAAATTTCCGAATAATGTGGGAGTTTATTAAAAATGTTTGAATCTTTGTATATTATATACATATAATGCTTAAAATTTGAATGAGGTAGGTAGCCTACCTAACATAAATAAGAATTTAAATAGATATTTCTTAAATATTTTATTATATAAAGCTAAATTAACACGGACTGACTTGACTTACTGAATGACATAATGGTTTTCCTTGATGGACGTATGTTTTTTTTACGGAATCGTATAGAGGGGGTTGAGGTGACCTAAGAAAAATTCCAACTTTTTGACATTTACTCCCCCAGACTGGCCTGGCCCCTACGCGGAGCCATATTGCATAAAAATAATATTGGGGGTGTATAGAGGAGACCAGTGATTTTAAATGCAAACTAAATGTTGTTCCCCCTGCCCTCTGGGAACTCCTCTTTTGAGTGTGCTACCAGATGCCGTCGCGATTTAGGGGTTCTGATTACAGGATCGTATAGATGGTTTCTTTCGAGTAGAAAAACCAGTTGTTCGGAAGGAAAATTATTATAATCATAGGTTGGTATGTTACGTATTAGGTAGCTCTTATAAAAACTATAACATTTTTGTGATTAAAGCATTACGCTACTTTTTTTTTAAATAATAGCTACCTATTTGATTTGTGATCTGTGATTTCTAGAAACTTTTATGAAAATTATCGGCATTTTTTTTTCATCAGTTGGCATCTCTCACTTATGACAAGTCCGCCATTGCTGTTGTTGACTTGTGATTCCGTAGGACTCCCTCCATCTGGAACTAAATCTATGCCGGCAAACACATCATCGCTTTTGCAAATTTACAAAGATCATCATATTTTAATTTATTGTTATAAATGGAAATATTGTATTGTTATAATGGAAATATGATAATATCCTACATAATTATTCTACTTTTCAACAAATACTAAAATTTGCTGCACTACCATTTTTACATCGAAAATCTACTGTTGCAGTAGTCAATCTACAGTGAACAGTCACACTGATTTGCGAGCCGAGCCGGACAAGGGACAATGAGACAATAATTGGCAATAATCTATGCAAAAGACGACAAAATTCTCTGAGCTCTGAGTCTGAGTACCTATAACTTACCTAGGTAACTAGACTTAACAACCTTCGTTATCCTTTTTGTTGGTTTTGAAAGGTTGCTTGTTTGTTATAGTTGTCAACTTGTCAAACTGATGGCAACATTTTAAAAATAAAATATCTCGACCGTTTTGTATGGTGACTGCGCTATCGAATATAGTTATTTTTGGGTATTTCATTCAAATTCTCGTGGCAATCAGTATTGTTTATTTAGTTGTTTGTCCTGAATTGTTTTCTTTGTTGTTAACCCCTGCTAGAGGTGTAAACCTCTAGCATCCTAGTAATATCGCCATGTTTTTCGACGACATGGACGAGGAGGTATTTCTCGACAATCCAGATTTATATCAGATCGTCAGCAGAGAACTTCGTATGTATATGATAGGTCAGAAGATTACTGTAGAACTAAGGAAAGTGGTTAATAGATAGGCATGTTTTTGTTGTAGTTGGTCTTCGAGCACACCTAGACCCTGAAAGCTTTATGCGAGATGTACCCACTCACACTGAAGACGGTATACCGATCAGAAAGCTGTATGTGTCAAACTTGCCTCCCAAGGTAAGAATCTATTTCCGAATTATAGGGACATGATCAAGCAAGCAGAGAAAGATCAGCCATTGTAGTTATTATTCCTACTTTTACTTTAAATAAATATTTGATTCAAAACAAACACACAAGTGGCTATACCCAAGTGCTTTAATAGGTGTCTTTAATAATAATAATGCTGATTCTCTTGCTTTAGATGCTAATAAAAAAATATTACATGTAATATTTCACACTTATTTGCTGTTTTTAATCAATTGAAGGGTAATTGATAAAAAACAGCAAAATAATAACTGTTATCAAATATTTGTTTACTATAATGCAATAAGAATCTTATCACTCACCAGTGTTTCTGTTTCATTCACCTGAAAACATCCATCCATATGAAATAAAATTGACTTTATCATAGATTACGCACATCACCTCTGCAAGGCCACTAAATCACCACTATCAGATGAGTAAAATAACATTGTGTGATTTCAGACCACGCGAACAGAACTGTTTGGTTTGTTCGCTCAGTATGGCTTCATAAAAAGTTGTTGGCTGAGAATGGGAGAGAGGGGACCAAATAAAAGTCCTACACCAACCTACGCATTTGTAACCTTCAGCAACCCCGGTGATGCTTATAAGTAATTATCTCGCTACACTTGATCATATCATACCTACATATATTATCTCTACATACCTTGTTCCCATGTATAATGTTTTTGGTTGCTAGCTCACCTGTTTATACTTTCACCTTTTTAATGCACATTTCAAACTTAACAAGCCTTTCCTTGACAAGCCAAATTGAATGGGTTAAAGCTTCATTGTATTTGTATGCATATTGCATACCCATTCAACAACAATCTGAAAATTCCCCATTGGTAGGTGATGTGTTGATTAAATTCTCCTATTTTAATAATTGATAACTGTGTTAAATTTCAGTCAATTGTTACTGTTTTAAAACTATGTTATTAAAATTTAGCTTGGTATAAATGTACAAAACTGTAAACACTGCAAGTAAACTCCATCTAATCCATTCATGATCCCGTAGGCATAGCTCCTCTAATAGTGCTCTTTTAAAAATCCCAATGCACATCCCAGTTCTCTGTTGATTCATGTTGCAGGGTGCCAGACTGGAAAGCCCTTCCTGTTTTCACCCGTCAAGCTAAATCTCTTCTAATCTTCAAAATGTTGGTTCACTGTCCACTCTTCATAAGTCCTCCTGTTTTTTTTTGTTGTCTCTTTTTTATATATTGCTGTTTTTTTTATTTTGTTAGTAAAATATGTATATTTATTCAATTTCAACCGACACAACTCTTTTCAGTTCCACACTAAATATAGTTAGTATTAAGTTCTTGTTAATTGATATTTTTGAGATGTACAATAAAGTAATATTTTATTCTAATATATATATTATATATATTCTATAATATCGATAACCATAGAGTTAAAGCTTGTAGTCCTATATAAAATTCGAAGTAACCTTTTAGAGCGCTGCAAGCTCCGTACCACGAGAAGTACCTTCGTGGTCGCCAATTGAGGATATCGCCAGCTGACAGCTGGCATCAACCCATACAAGAACCTGACGGCCGTGTGCGTTGGAAGGTCAAGCCTAACAAAATCATTATACCGGCGGCTGCAGAAGAAGGTATTTTTGAGTTTATTACACTTTCAGGCTTTGTACTAATTTGCAACCAGGTTTTCTCAACGCACGAGGCGCTGAGAAAATCCCCTCCCGCTAAAGAATCGGATAGGGTTGATTGGGGAAATTTTTGCATAGCAGTTCCTTAGAACCGCTATGCAAAAATTTCCCCTCATGAATCATCCATCTCATAGAAGAGTGAGATAAGTCACTCTTCTATGAGATGGATGATTCTTCAGGCTTCACTTAGCCATGAAAAGATATCAAAAATACAGAGTTATTATTACGTTACTTTAGTTACCGTTACGTTCAAATCTTACAGTAGGCGAATCCAGCGCGGGCGCTGAAAACACAGAGGAAGTAGAAAATACCGAACGTGGTGAAATGGAACTTGCTGAATCTTCCTCTTCCACTGGTAATGAAACAAATGTAAGTATAAAATTTATAACATTATTTAGATTTACATCTAGATCCTGCTTACTTAAAGAATGGAATTCTGTCATGCTGATCTTTAAGATCTACTTTATTCACAACAGCCTCGTTTCTCAAAGAGAAGTTTAGTCTGCTCCTGACCGCTTTCCGCGTGGGATGTCAGGTTTTCAAAACTAAATTTCTTGTTGTTCAATAAAAGAGGTTCAATACTCAATTTTTTTATTGCAAATATGTTGTACAGTCTTAAAGATGAAAATGTTTCGAACAAGCACCCTGCTAGAGCACGGCAATATTTAGCTAGGCTAATACTTATAATCTTAACGACTTATTCTAATTATTCTTCACCTCTTCTGTAAAATGAAAAGCTTGTTTGCATCCTTACTGCTTTCCCAATCATTTATATGAGCCGGATGAGTAGGCGTCATTTCAACGCTTCGAGTCTTCGGAGTTTACTTACGGAACTTTTTTTACTCACTGCTTTATTTACTTTGAACAGAGTCCTGTATCGGTCCGCTCCGCTCGCGGTGAAAACCGGGCTTTACGCGTTGATTTTAAATAGGTACCTAAACGTTTCAGGCTGAAGAAGAACCTGTAGAAGAAGAGCCATTTGGTATGCTGGATATCCTGAACCGGGACTGTATCGACCACATTCTGGACTACGTGCCTGTGCTGGACCTCGTGCGGAGCGAGAGTGTCAGCAAGCCCTGGCAGATTATCGTGCAAGAACATCTCCAGAGTAAGTCCGAAACAGATATAATATTTTAATGCGCTCTAAGAATTTAAATAATGTTTGGTTGGTTAGGTTAGTATTAAGGGAAGGTCGCGGGTTTAAGTCCCGCTGATATTGAAGTTTTTTGCTGGCGGCTTTAGTCGCCTCTTTTGACACCCACCAGAAGAGTGCTGTATTGTGATTTTTGTGATCTTCCAGGTCGGCGTACCTTCCGCACATCCTGGTGGGACTTGAGCAAGCGGACACTGACCACCGCCGTGTTCCGCCGCCTCCTGCAGAAGCTGGGCGGCTCGCTGACGAGTCTACACATCGACCATCAACTGACAGGAACAGCTCTTAATGACAGGACTGCACATATTGTGGGCAAGTTCTGTCCGAACCTTGAGGAGCTGAAGGTATGAGTAATCACTACATAGTACAAAACTAAGTCGCTGCCCGCTGTCTGTCTGTCCCTATGTTTGCTTAGATCTTTAACGGATTTTGATGCGGTTTTTTTAATAGATAGTGATTCAAGAGGAAGGTTTATAAGTATTATTTATAATACATTCATTTCCACCCGTGCGAAGCCGAGGCGGGTAGCTAGTAAAAAATATATAAATAATGCTGAACAATCCACACATCATCATCTAGCCTCAAGCTAAGCAGAGCTTGTGTTATGGGTATAACTGATAAATGATAATATATGTATATTATATCATCCAATATTACAAAGATAGGTATATATATATTAAAGAAGGCGGGTATTGAGCTCGCAAGCTCCAGAATCGCAGGCGGATGCCTACCGAGCCACACGGTCGTCAAAGGGATAATGGTGTTGACATTGTTCTTCTAGCTCATGTTTTGGCTACGCCGCGTCGGCCAGATCAACGTTTCTTCATTTCTGTTGATACAATAGATTTAATAAATCTATTGTATCAACAGAAATGAAGATTTTTTTACATTTTAATATCACTAATATTATTAGTATTGTGATGTGATTAATATACTTTTAACCAAAGGAGTACTACTAAATTCCATCCTAGATTAAATGTAGACCTGAAATCATATTGATAGTGTTATTATCATCAGTCTATGCTAATCCACTGCGGGACATGGGCCTCCCCGATCGATAGCCATAGCGCCCTGTCTTCAGCTTGACGTATCCAGCATCTGTCTAGTGTTCGCAGGTCGTCATCCCACCTGACCCGAGAGCGTCCTACAAGTTTACTGAGTCGTGGTCACTCAAAAACAAGTTTTATTAATTGTGTAATACCAATGTCTTAAATTATTTCTGTTGTTTAAGGTGTTTGGGATGTATACAAAGAATTGGAATCCGCTGATCTACGGATGCAAGGAGTTGAAGAGTGTGAAATTCGTTTCTTGTAACAAGGTAAGCTTATTCCTCCCGGTCTTTTTACCCACATACATTAAGATAATTCAAACACCAAAAAGAATTACAAATATGTTTATTGCTCTTTTACCCTCGGCATACCTGGTAGGGTCTCTCAGACCCTCCAACGCAGAGAAAGCGTTGGAGGGTCGGTATTGTATTTGAATTTCGCGTTTTACCGCTCTCAGTAGCTGACCATTGTGGTGAACCCCTTGACACCAACTGCTAGATTTCACAATCCGAGCCGTGCTCCTGTTGAAGAAGGATATGAGTAAAGCTCGCACGGGCCCAAACAGCTTTCAACATGAGGCTCTAGAAAACGATGTTTTAATTGTCGAGGACTAAAGATTTTAATAAAAGATGTAAGTGTATAGAAGTACCTAATGTTTCCTGAAGTTCAATTGAGATCTTTTTTGTTTTGAGTTGATTTTGCCTTTGCCAACCATTAAAGTTTAATTTGATGTTGAAAAGGGTACAAAAGTTTAATAGCAGTTTTTATTAGTAAAGATATTGTTTCTTTCATAAACCCTTTAAATATTTATACATATTCAATAAAAAAACAATAAATTATGATAATATTTGACAAATTTTGGAAATCGTTTTAAATTATTCTTTATTACTTTATTACATAATAAACACACTACATTAATTTTTCCGGGCGATCTACTGTATTATTTATAAAAATCAATGTTAAAGTTTAAATTTTCCAAACGTGTCACGTGACCGGCAACATCGTTTTTGGCGCGAAAAACGATGTTGCCGGTCACGTGACACGTGTGACGTCACATGCAAGTAAACAACGACCAACATGGACGATTATTTATGCCACTAGTTATAATATTTATCAAAATTTGACAGAAAATGGTTCAGAAATAGATCACAGATTGAATTTAACACCCATACAACGCAAAACGCGAACAACAATCGGTCGAGGAATGTATGTTTACTTGAATGTGACGTCACCAGAGTTGTAGCCAACAACAGGGCGTTCTCGTCACAGATAAAATTCAATAAATTATTACATTTTGTTTCGTGTAATTTGCAAAAAATATACATAATTTAGTTGAAATAAAGCGAAAAATGTTTTTGTAGGCTATTATCTGATAAGATGACCACAATTTGTAGCATATTTTCAATGTTGTCAAATAGCCTAGTATCAACAGTATGTACCCTAAAGTATTTTAAAATCCGGGTCCCACAGACCCACCGGTCTCTGGGACCCGGATTTTAAAATACTTCATCATGGCTGGTGAGCCATAACATGTAACTTTTTACTACCAGGCATGACGAGGGACAGAATTAGTTAATACAATACAGAATTATAGATACAGTACTTAATAGATTCAATGGATTTCAGCTAACAGATTCCAGTATGGTTAAATTAGTGAAGAACGATTCCAATATTGAGACCCTGATCATTGGAAACAATACACATGTGACTGGTCTGTTTCTGACTGGCTCAAGTCCTCCCAAACTGAACTCTCTGTCATTGTACAACTGCTCCAGCCTTCAAGGGATGGTGCTGTGTGCTGCCATCGACAGCCTGCCGAATATCACCACCCTCCGTTTGGACATGGCCCCGATGGCAATGTGGAAGTCCGTACCAAAGATAATCAGAAAGTTACCCCGACTCGAAACACTCTCGCTCACTGAATACACCTCGGTGGATTGTATTTATACCCAAACCAAAGATTTCTGCGACGCCCTGGGGAAACTGAGCGAGCTGAAAGTATTGAATCTCAGTAAAAACATCCATGTCAACAGTATCGTGTTGAAACAAGTGGCCAACACTTGCACTAAGTTGCAAACACTCAATATATCTAGCTGCAATTCAAGAAAAGCCTTCCCAGGTAAGCCTTTATTTTCTTTTCGGCTTCTGTCCGTCCGTTCATTACCGATAACTGAAGTAAGGAAACGTTTTCGCGGCGGCGTCGGGCGCGCTTAGTCCTTGGATGGTGACCGCGCCATGTGTCATTTTTTTTTTTTTATGATTAAAAAATATCCGAAAATGCGTTTTAAAGTTCGCTTTGCGAAATACATAGTTATTTACGACGGTACGGAACCCTCTGTGTTCGAGTCGACTCGCGCTTGGCCGGTTTTATTATTATAATTTTCGATAAATAAAATAATACTAATTCGTTGTCTCAATAGTATATGCAACAATATAAAAAAAACGTAAAGTCCAGTTTTTCTGACCGACGACCGATGTGGCGCGGTGGGCGATGGGCGATGGTCCTCCTGCGACGCAGGAGGATGCGGGTTCGATTCCCACCTCGGAACAATAGGCTATTTGACAACATTGAAAATATGCTACAAATTGTGGTCATCCTACAACTCTGGTTGTTGGTTACAACTCTGGTGACGTCACATGCCAGTAAACAATATAGTGCCATTACAGAAGCATCGTTTTTGGCGCGGTTTGTGTTTATAATGTAATAAAGAATAATTTAAAACGATTTCTAAAATTTCTAAAATAGCCTATTGTGTGTACGATCTGCAGATATTTGTTCTGGTCGTTTTCTATATATAATTGATCTGTAAAGATCTATGTAATGTACTGTATTATGTATATCAGTTATCTGGTACTGGTACCCATAATCCAAGCTCTGCTTAGGTTGGGGCTAGATAATATAATGCTGTGTGAATTGTCCAGCATTATTTATTTATTTCTTTATTTTAATTCACAGGTGTGAATGATGAGAACATAGAGCAGGTGTGCAAGCAATGCAAGCAGTTGGTCTGGCTGGACGTGTCGTACCTAGCCGCGGTGACGGACCGGGGACTGAATGCGGTCGCAGGGCTGCCCTTGCTGAAGACCCTCGTCACGAGGGGCAATGGCCAGTTGACTGCGCGCCCCTTTGTCGCTTGCCTCTCTGCATGTCCACTGATTCGAGTAAGTGACCTTGCTTATTTCGTGTAAAAGAAACGTGTCAATATTTTATCGTGATGCCTGTGCTTATTTATGATGTAGTATAGAGTCCGCGCCACCACTGAAGTCCGATAGACGCGGCACTGCTTTCTTCGCAGAACTAAATGTTGCTGTGTTGTTGTATGTAATGTTGTTTAGTTCCCGCTTTTGCCGTAAGACTTCAGTGGTGACGAGCTCTCTACACAAGTATATACATTATAAGTAGATGCCTGAAGTATGAAGGCAATCTGTTGTTTCGGTGTGGCGTAGACGAAGGTCACGCCAGGCTGGACGGATCACTTCCCTTGTGTCCTTGGCCGGTGATAAACGTTGTACGGACGGCACCAGCGAACCAATATCATTATAATTACGTGTAATCGGGTGTTATTTCCATCATCAAACGTGACAATAGTGTACACTGCATTTTATATATATTTATGTATACCTATCAAATCTTACTCTGCCTGAAAGTGGCCTATTTCCTTTCTAAGTATGAGTCCATTCTACGTCTTCGTGTAAGGCTGGTTTTATAGTCATGCCGCTGGACGCGCCACTGGACAGCGCGCTGTTAACGTTTACTGATCTGCACAAGCGAGCGATTTTAAAACGCAACTACTACCCCCATACATGTCCGAACGCGCGTGCTTCAACGGAGCTGCCGAAACGCGTAACAATAAAACCAGCCTTAAGCTATTATACTACTAACGTATGCTTTGGTTATGCACGAAAACGAATCAGAATGATGAGAAGGTTTACTTTTTCCGATTAAGCCTCCCGTTTGCTTGTATCTCGATTTCCATAAAGACGAGAATGTAAAGTCATCATAACAGGATATTTACCATCTGACGGAATAGTGTCCAACCGGACACAGAATCATCATCGCATACAATTGATTCAAAGCTTGTTTTAGCAAAGATTCATAACAAATGGCTTACAATGGGCCCAGAACTTCTTATCTGCTATCTAAATTACCTGCAAAACCTAGAAAATTGTAAAAACCCTATATTTTATTCAAATTAAGATGCTGGATGCGGCAAGGTGAAGACAGGGCGACAGACTAGGGGAGGCCTATGTCTAGCAGTGAACTATTATAGGTGATGTGATGATGGTAATACGTCTTAATGATCATTGATTAATTGATGATTGGTCACGCCTGCGAATAAAATCGCACGCATGACCAACCACAATAAGCCCGAGCAATGTGATAAACAACTTGTTGTTTATTCTGCGCAGGAGGTGGACGCGAGCGGCTGCAACGGCGTGAGTTCCGAGGTGGTGACCGCGGCCGTGCTCGCGCTGGACGAGTCGCCGAGGCTGCTGACGCTGCATCTCGCCAACACGCTCGCTGTCAACAACAAAAAGGTAAACAATTTAATTTAATACTTGCGCCCCGTGGCTTCGTCCGCGTGGAAACTTAGAAAATATGAAACAAAAAGTATTTTATGTACGTCTCCTGGTTCTATGCTAACTCCCACCAATTTTCAGCCAAACCAAACCATTGAGTTATAAACTTATAACATAAAACTATGTCGACGGAACTTGCTCTCTACCTAACGCTCACGGGACGGCGGCGCTAGAGTCCAAAGAATGTCCCAAAGCTTTTCGACTTAATGAGCGACTTAATGTCTTCAGCTTGTCGCATCCAGCATCTGCCGCAAGTCGTCATCCCACTTGGTCGGAGGGCGTCCTACACTACTTTTGCCGAGTCGAGTCGAGACTCGACATCGTAACGCACATTTTAGCGCATTCCCGTACCGAGGAAAGGTTGCGAGTTCAAGTCCTGTCGAAGACGAAACATTTTTGTGATATTATTACCACCAATAAATTATGGTGGGTTTTACTTTCAGAATATACCAAAGCACAAATGCCTGACAGTGAACATGGAGGAGGATTACTGCAACCCGCACCTCCGGCCCGACTTCATGGATCAGATCTTCGACGACAGCTCCGAAGACTCATTCGATGATGTTCTCTACGACGGGTTCTTCGGAGAAGGTAAGCCAACTCAGAATATTAATACTTGCAAATCGCCAGTGTGATAGGACCCTTAGACGAGCTAGAATACTAGCTTCTACCCGCGGCTTTGTACACATTTTTGGTATATAAAGTCATCATCAGCATATTGTTTCACTGCTGGACATGGGCCTTATGAGTGCCGTAGCACCCTGTCTTCAGCTTGCTGCATCCAGCATCTGCCTGCAGTCTTTAGCAGATCGTCATCCCACCTAGCCGAAGGGCGTCCTACACTTCGTTTGCAGCGCGTGGTTGGGGACCACGCGCTGCAAACGAACGACGTTATCGGTTTTTCACGAGATATGGCTAATTAATTGAGCTATGCCAATGACTTTCACCGATAGGTAAAAACAATTTTGAACAGAAAGCCAAGAGGAGGATAAAAAAATAGTGTGTGAGATTTTTCATTGTTCTGAATGTTATGCATTATTTTGATGACAATACTACAGCATGATCTAAACTTAATAATAAGTTCAAAGGTGTTGTTTCTGTTTTCTAATTTTCAATATTTTCCAGTTTCCGACGACGATGATGATCTATTTATGGACGACGACGACGACTATGAAGATTACAACGGCCTCGTATTTGGTGTTCATCACGATATTATTCTGATGTGAGGCTCTCGCCATCTAGTGCCCAGGCGTGGACCATCAACGCAAACGCCTCGCATTTCATATTGCCCCAAATAAACAAGCCTTCAGAACGATAACAAACGAGTTAAACTGTCAATCCTTTTTCGTCATTGATGAATCATCAAGTAGAAATTAAAGTTAATGCAGGTTGCTGACCGAAAAAGCTAACTTAGTTTGTAACTCGCATAGCTGACGCACTACCCAAGTAACAATTTCTGGTTCTATAGCAGTCCATAGAACGTATCTCAAACACCACTTTTAGTACTATAAAGGCCCAAAAAGGTCGTGTAAAGCCGATTTGGCGCAATTATATCACCAAAAAGTGACATAGTAGAACTGTAGAAGTGTTAGCGGTGACATTTTAGTTCTATAAAGTTGATATAGTGGTAATAATATGACAATCTATTGACATAGTGGGTACAGTAACGCTACTTTAGTGTCATTTTATACTACAGTATAAAATGACGTAGCGTTCGTATTACCATTAAAGTGCCAATTTGTTCTATAGTAGAGTCCGTAATTCCGATACATCACAAATATCTTACTTTCGCCATCGGCAGATCGGCACGGTCGAAAAAATAAATTATCTGTGTAAAGTGATTTCAGTTCAGGGATTGTAACGTGGTTAGGTTATATTATCTTATTTTGACATTGAATAACTCGTTCAATACTGCAAAATTTTCGTGCGGCAAAAGTTTTACCGATAGATGAGTACTATTTTTATTTAGTATTTTTAACGCGCCTCCGGTTTATTGAGTTTTGAATAAAATAAAATATTAATATAATATTAAAGGTACCGCAGTTTTGTACTATAGAGCAAAATGGTAACTCCGTAACCCTTATTGGCCAACTATAGTACTCATGACAAAGTTTCCGGCGCCATCATGAGTAAAATTATCCTATAAAGGTGATGAAATATCCGCTATAGAGCAAAAATGCTCTATTATGGCATCGTTAACACTACTAAAGACCATGGACTATTGCAGTGATTTGTGGAACCACGATGTCACTAAATGGTTGTATTGTTGGATATTAATCACTGCTATAACGCAATATATATAACGGTAATCAGGGAAACCTTATAGAGCAAATTAGATACGTAAAGGTGAATTCAAACACTACTATAGAGTAATATTAATCTGTATTGGCATATTTGAAACTTTTATAATACCTGTCTATAGTGGCTCTATAAAATGGTGAAGTAAACCTTTACATCGACAGGTAATAGGATAATTTGGCTCTATAGCTTACAGAGCAAAAACGTTTCACCAAACGCTTCTATAGAACCCGTAGGTATCGCTAAAAACCTTTATACGACGTTTACTCAACCTTTTAGTTATATAAACCTAAGTTATAGGTCCAAAATGTTACTTGGGTATTTTATACATGTGTCGTAAAAAACTGCGTCAGCTATGCGAGGTATGCTAAACTAAGTTAGCTTAGTTTGAATACTGCAACTCTGTACACATGTTTTAAAAACTGCGTAGCTTGCCCAAAGATTAGGTTTCGGTCAGCAAACCGCATAATTGTAATATGTAGTCCTAAGTCCATTTTCGCACAAGGTGACTGTCGTTGTCAACGCTAAGGCTCGCGTTTGCTCATAAAGTTGCATTGCTGACTAAATATGAAAATCAGGCGACGTGTAAACAACTACAGATCACTTGCATTGGCAACGAATATTTGGCGATCTCGTGTGAGAATGGGCGATTCTTTGTTAGCAGATCAAACACAGAAACCTTAGCAGCAACTCAACCTGTAGTAATAAAATAATACATAAAATATGCTATATATAATTGGGTGGTTATATGAAACACATGATACAATTTCATATAATTATGCATCCAATGGTATCCAATGGTATTGGATAGGGCCGGCTGATGACAAATCGCCCAATGCGCCTAAAGGTGCTATAGGCAAAACAACAATTTATTTTAGAAGTTTATTTGATTTTGTTGTGAAACAGTGCCCCAAGTATAATCTTAATTTCCACATAAATATATTTTCGTTCCCAATATTGCATGTTTTTAGATAACTTTTTGAATGTAAATGTTTGGTTTTTTTACACAGGAGAATGGAAATACCTAATTTTCTCATTTTCTTATCATTATTTTTATTCAATGATCATTGGTATATATTTGCTTTCGTTAATATATTTATTCAATAGTATATTCGTAACTTGAATAAACTAGATACTTATTAGCTGTGATGGTTATTTATTTTAACGATTTTGATTGTCTACTTTATCCAATTAAAAAGTATGTTTTTCGTATCATGTATGGAGCCACTTATTTTATGCAAGTCTGAGTATAATGTGATAAACAAATTATTCATAATTTTAGAAACCAAGTCAAGTTTCTTTATAAAAGTTTTGTTTTAGAATTGGTTGATTTATGTTTTTCTTGATATGAACACAATAGCTACTAGTCCAGCTATGCCGCAGTTTCCAACACTACAATTGAATCAAGTGTTAGTCCAGCTCAGACAGCTGTTAATTGTTGTTAAAATGAGCCTATATATTTGTTTTGTATTTTCCTCAATGTGACATTGTTTTCTCTGATCTCTTATTATAGTATAACTCTTTAAGGCTGGCTTTCTCTAAAAGAAAGTCGGACAATTAGCAGCTTCGTCGGTTAACTTTGACGATTCATGTATGAAAACGTCAATTTCAATGTAATTGCCCAATCATATTAAAACATTATGCCTTATTGGCGGCGACGGCGGTTTAATTATAGAGTTCATAGTATTAAAATAATAGAATAGGAATTTACTAATTACTGTCAACCCAGTTAACTTTTTACTAGTCTCAAATCAAGACCAATTATTTACCTATGTTGTAATGTACCTAACTAACCTCATGTTCTCCAAGTTCCAACACAATAAATCTTGTTGATGATAAATGTTCTCAATCAGTAGATATCTATATTAATTATAAATTAATTATATTACTTAGTGGAAAAAATATTTGTAAACATTTACAATAATAATCTGCAAAACTAACATTTGTACATAGATCATAGTTTTGTCATTCATACATTGTTTTTTTTCATTTGTTGTATTTGTATTTCAATTTGTTTTGAATTTGCAAATTAAGCTGGTTTAGTTTGCGTTGGCGAGTTAAGTAGAAAGTAGTTTACCGATCATCGTAATCTATTCTATGAACCAGCTTTATTACTTGTTTAACTTAGAAAAACTGCAAAACTAATTTTTTCATTGTGAATCGAACCACCATTTAAGAATATCAACAGCCAATTTTGTTACCAACTGCTGCCAATTTTTTTGACTGTTTCATTTTATAAAACTGCATATCACTAATTCAATTTTTTTTTTAACAAGCTATTTGTGTAACATACCGATTACCGACGTATTGAGACATATGATAGTGCTAGCCAGTTCGGATAATATTTTCTTGAGGTAACTAGTACAGTGGGTTTCTGTTTGGAATACTTTTTGTGGTGTTTTTATTCACATTTTATACTCATGTTGAATCAGTCCCCGATTTTACTAGAGAATGCTTTTGTTTCAATCACATTGTACATAATAATGATTTACTTTATTATACATACTTGCATTTTTATAACTTTTTGATGCTAGCATGTGATAGCTTTATACTTTAGGTACCATCTGAGAAGATGTTTTTGTTGGTGATTAAGCTTATAATAAAACTTGATTTGTGATCTAGTTTTTTTGTTTTATGTGCAGCTTTATTTCAACTACAGTTTGCCATAATTAATAAAAGCACAAATTATTTATATTAAAAACTTAATTCTGCTATTCATTATTGCTCCCAAATGTATGGATAACCTATTTATTTAAAAACAATGTTATTATAGGCAGTTTTTATTCTTATGTTTTCAAAACCAACAGTCTGTGTGGGCTTCTTTTGTTGTGATTCTTTTATAGTTGCATTTCCACATTTGTGATCCCTTAGTTTTTTTACAAAAATTGTTTTAGCATTATTGGTAAGAAATAAAATATGAACGTTTTCTTCAAGAGTTTGTTTTATTGCAACCAAAAATATTCTAAATTCTAAAATACATTATCTAACAAGAAAACTTAGTTATTGAAGTTAACATCATAATCCGTAGTTTTCTTGTATAAATTCCACCATTTGCCCATAAGTCCAACATCAACTATTCTGGAAGGGTAGCTAATTAATGAGGGTTTCATATAGGAGCATTGAGATTTGTACAAATCACAAGTCTCGCTCATGTCTGAAAGATACATAATGGAGAGAAGTCCTAAATTTCTGTAGTGTATAACTCCTTGGTTATAAGATGTTTCAACAAATCTTAGATGTTCGATAGATTTTTTATTCAAACATTCTTCAGTGACCAATGCAACATCATTTTCTAACTTCTTAACTTCATTTCTATAGTCCAATTCGTTAGGATTATTCTTGGCTAAGGCGTATGAGACTGCAATGCCTGCAGTCCATTTCAATGCTTTGTAAGGTTCTTCTTGAATATCATTCCTTAGATCTTGAAACATTTGGTGATAGTCTATAAATAAGTTCTTCCAATAATTAGCCCATTTTTCTACAATAGTTCCTTTGAACTTATCCGGGAACCGAGTTACGTTTCCAACCTTGTTCACGACCAGCGAAGATGGTACTTTCCTCAGAGTTTGCATCATTGTAATTCTTTCATCAACACTGGTAACTATGCATTGATTTTCAATTTCAACGTGGATTTAGGGATTACAATTACACAGGTACAATGTAATTAAATGTAGTAATATATATTAATTATATAATAATAAATATTCAACTTCAACTTCTTTTTTGCTTTGGCGCATAATAATTATTATATTACTTGGAAAAAAAATGGTAAACAAAGAAATGTCGCCCAACATCGCCCGCGCCGTCAAAGTGACATTGACTAGACTAACAAAACAAGCTGTGTTGCCAGCAAGCTATAGATTCTACGTCAAAAGGCTGGTTTACACGTTGAAAGCTGCTGACCTTACAGGAGGCACCTGCTCACATTGTGTACTCGCAACAGTAGCTTAGCTGGGCTCGCCTGTGCCGTCCACATGACTGTTCAGTGGAGAATGAGATTGGAATCGATTTACTTACTCATGCGCGGTATTGGGGGGGTCAATGGGGTCATGACCCCATGGCATAGGTACTATATGGTTTTCTCATGGATGCCATTGTCAGAACTGGACCTAAGACCAGCTTTCAAATAAAAAAAAAAAATATCAGAATCGGTTCACCCAGAGGAAAGTTCTGAGGTAACAAACATAAAAAAACAGTCGAATTGAGAACCTCCTCCTTTTTTTAAGTCGGTTAAAAATACTGTTAACATTTCGTAATTTATATTTTTATTTATTTAAGATTTAAAAGAAAATCAAATTGTATTCATCATGAGTGTGCAGTTCTCCCATCATGACCGTTGAAGTTGAGCTATAATTTTTCCTCTGCACTGTAACCAAAACCAACACCTTCTCCATTATATCTCTTCCTCTTCTGGCCTAAAAATATATGGAAAATATTCATCAGAAGTTCATTAAGGAGTAAGGTCAATACTCGTATATTTTCTCTATTATTTATAATGCGCTGGTCAGCCATTTCGCTCGAATGACTTGAGCTTGAGCAGAGCAGTAGAATTTGACAGCAGCAGCTGTTGTCTACAACACGATAAACACGTGTGTAAACAGCCAGATGGATAGTTGCCATAGACTACACAAATCAGTCAGTATACTTCGTTCGTAACGTAACAGTTAACTGAGTCTGTGAAAACCAGGCCTAAACGACTTGCCCACAGCCAACCGCCGCCGCCGCGCCGCGTATTTAATTTATTTTATTACCTACCAAACTGCCTGCCGCCGCAACAACTTGCAACAAACAAAATAAGTGTTCTCTTACCTACTTATTATCCACTTAAAAAAGTATTTTTCGCATCTTCACTGTACTGTACACAAATACAATGGAGACTAAAACAACCCCAATCGTTGCCGCAGCTGCTGGAAAAGCTCAAAAGTTTTCGGGTCGTATGGGGAGAGGTATCCCGGAAATTAATAAATCCTACACTACGAAGTGCTCGTGTAGAAGAGATAAAACTATTGTGTTCTGCCGAGCATGCGGTTATTATTGCAACGGCCGGATTCGTTTAGTTTGCGGGATGCATCCTCGAGTAAGTAGTTTTGTATAACAAAATAAATGACTACCTACCCTCTTTTTAACCTAAATGAGCGAGTGAGTTTTATTATTGCTATGGATTTCTAGAATACCTTGGAGCTGAGCTATGTATATTGGTAATGGTTTTTAATAGTAACCATGAATACACATTTTATAACAGCACATCTTAGAATATTGTAGGCAACTACTTTCTTCTAATAGCCATTGGCACTAGCAGGTTAGGTACGTACATACCTACTGCTGGCTGTGTAATGTAATGAACTATGGGAACATGAATATTTTTGTTTCTACTTTCAGGTAACTTTCCTCTTGGACATAGCAGAGTGCCCACGATGCCACTCTGCATCATTCATGGATGAATATTATTCAAATCTTTAAGAGCTATGCATTTTAACATTTATAGGTACAATTTTTTTTATACCTGTCCGGGAGCGCAATGTCCTGGCCCGCGAGCTAGAGGTCCTTTTTAATCTCTTACTTTCTAAATACAAAACAACAGGGATCTTTATTAAAGTAGGTTAATTTCTTAAGATAAAACTTGAGACCTAAAACATTAATTTGTGCAACTGTTCCTTCTTATGTTAGTTTTCTGTTGATTAGTAATTCTATGATAAATTATTATTAGATAACTTTCAGGTTAGAAATACAATCTTCTATTATAAGACAAGTATAGTATTGACTCTCTCATGGCTTAAATTCATGTCTATTATTTTAAAAATAATAGACAGGAATAAAAAGGTGCCATATTTATGTTCCTATAATATATATGTATTATAGACAATATCATTCACTATTTCTTATTTAAAATAATAATTTTGAATGATAAATAGTAGTAAGGTAGAAAGGTATTGAATGCCAGTTTTTGTTTCTTTTTTGTTTTCTAAGTAACCTTGGGTGTTCCTTTTTGTTGTTAGTTAACCAACACATGTCATTAAAAATTTAACAGCAAGTTAAATCTTTTATAGGAACACCACCCATAATAACTAGCAAGCTTTGATAAAATTGCATTCATAAGGTAGTTTTTTGTGTAAAACTATCTAAAGGTATTGTAATTTCTTCAAGCAGAGCAAGTCAGTGTTATCACAGTAAGAAACAATTAAGTTTTCATGTAGAAAACTGTAATTGTTTTCAATGTTTGAACGAAGACTGATTTAAGTATTAATGTTAAAGTACTTAGAAAATAATGTTTAGTGAGTTTCTTATAAAAGTTTGATTTTGTATGTACTTGTTTCACTTTGTACCTAGTTACAACAACCTGCCGCCTATACTTCAAATAATTTACATAGGAAAAATGACTAAAGCCCATCATAAAGAGAATGGAAGAAGTTAGAAATGTCCACTGTCTCAAGTTTGGAGATTTCTAAACAATAGGGTGAGTTGAGGAGTGCGCTTTTCAATAAAGTGAAATCTGATGGATCAAATATAATTTTCTATTTCAAGAATACAATGGGCACTACTATTAGAAATTTATTATAAATACCTACTTTTATACCTAGAAATTATGACAACTTAAAATAAATTTATTAGCTAAATGGAGAACCAGCTGGGTACATCAGACCTATCCTTATTTTGTTCAAGGTACTTTTTGAATGTATTCTTGGCATCATCTAATGATTTGAGATGTTCTTCTTCTTCATCTTTTTTGGCCGAGAACAGGTCTGGGTATTCAAATTTTTGTTCTTTTGGCTAAAACAAAAAATTTATTTATAGGCAGAGTTCTGTGGAAAAAGAACCAAAATAGTAATAATAATAATGATTAGCAGTACTATTAAAATTAAATAATTCTATTCTGTCTGTGTTACTCTTTCTTTCATACCAAGACATACTAAATGAAAGGCAGACAGGTAGATAGTAGGTTTGCTAAGGAAGGACAACACCTAGTGCTATACAGTAGTAATTTTTAAGGGCAAGCGCAGGTAGAAGCTTATGTAAATCAGAATTACCAAGGTCACAAATGCATATTTGATATCATCATCTTTAGTAACGTAGCCTTTTCCAATATCCTTTTTGAACTTGCCCAAAGCAATCCTCGTTCTGACATCTACCACGGGAACTTTGTATATTTTTTCCAAATAATTTCTAATATCATGCTTCGTCATTTCCATGGAGCATTGAAAATTCACAATGTTCGGCAGCTGGCTACGGGTAGGGCGGACTATTTTCATCCAGAAATTGGGCAGAAATACTCTGAGCTGAGGATTTCCTCTTTGGTAAATAGGGTACCTGGAATCACACAAATTAGCGAAATCGTTATTGTGGAATTTTGAGGCATAAATTGTTGTAATCGAATCAACTTATTTACCATCGAGTAGACATTTTATACGAGGGCAATTATGATTTTTTCGGGAAATAAAGGGTAAAACAATAAATAATCATGAACGTTCGTATTTATCACAACATAAAAGTAGGCCCCTCTTTGAACTTAACCTAAAATTTTGACATTTGTGAAGTGTCAGTGCTAGTCCGATGGATGGAATTAGGGATGGAGGGACGCCAAAACAAAAAAAGAAGTTGAAGGGATGCAGGGATGGAATGGTGCTGCTCGTGCTCTCTCTTCTTCTCTCGTGAAATGAACATGAATACATTGAGCCAAACATTTTGTATGGCTCAAGGTGCACAGATATTGTGACCGAGTTGTAGGTACCTACCTACATGAATGAAAAAAATACTCGGATGGAGTCTCAGTCAACCGAAGAACGATGTACCTACTCACTGTAGTACCGATTTTGACATTGTCAATTGATAGACCGCTCGTCCGCCATTACCTCTTTAGACACCAACAGAGTGACTTTATTTTTAATAAAAGTTCCTAAGAAGCCGCCATAATTTGTTAGCTAAAAATTCACTTTAGGTAAATATGCACCCGATTATCCGATCTCTAATTATAATATACAAAGATTCAAACATGTTTAATAAACTCCCACATTATTCGGAAATTTAGAAGTTTAAGTGCTGGTAACACCGGCAAGATTTGTGTTTTTGTTGTGATTTTTATGTTGATAGTTATTTGCGTTCAATCGAAGAAATAAGTGGATGTAATTCGAAATTTACGTGTGAAATGTGATTCTGTGTTTATTATTTACTAAATTAGTGTGATTTCGGCAACATCTGACTACATAAGAAGACATTTTTCGATCTAAGTTACAATAGAGTCACTCTGTTGGTGTATAAAGAGGTAATAGCGGACGAACGGTCTATCAGTGTTGCCAACTTTATTTTTAGGAACCCACCAAATGTGGCCTCGCATCCCACCTAGAAATCCACTAAAGTCTCAAACCACCAGAAAACCACTAAACAATCCAGAGACACGGTATTGTCTCGCTTTAAGTAGGTAAGGTACCTACTTGGTACACTAACACACAGCACACTAACGTGTAGGTACTACCTACATGTTCAAACACTTGTACATATTGTGGTAAATGTTGAACGCGTATAGCTACCTACTTGGCGTTACTTTTTTTACAGAGGATCTGATTTTATTTATTTATATTTTTTTCTCTTTAAACGATTTTTAATCAAAACAGCAATAATTTTCTTCACTAGAGGTAGACAGATCTAGCTAGGTAGATATTTTTTATTATAAGTAGAAAACACCCAGAAAACCTTAAATAATTATCTGCAGATCGTACAAACATTTGTTGGGAGACGGGAATCCGCAACCTCCTGCGTCGCAGGCGGACCTTCGCCCGCTGCGATACAAAGATTTTATTAGTTACCCAGTAAAATATTTGGCCTGAAGTCGCATGCATATTCCATATTTTCCGCCCAAATCTAGGCTGTATAAACTACCAGAATTAGTTACGTACTTCTGCATTTTGCAAGTGCTTTTTGGATACCTAATCCATGATTCTTCGAATCTGCATAATGATTCCTTGAAAGTGAACTACTAAGTTTGCACTTAGCTACTGCACCAGCAGTGTTTACGACCTCTTGGAACCAGTCCTTTAATTCTGGGTCACGTAACCAACAATCGTGGAATTTTTGGACGTACTGTGGTTTGGGCATATTTGATAATTTACTAGAAGTTATCCGATACCACTACATACCGAGTTTACGGCCGATTCCAACAGTACTGTCCGTCCCGTTCCGTTCTATTTATATACGCATAGTGAAAAATCATAAACAAACCTTTTGAATAAAATCATACTAAACTCTGTTGACATACAAATAAAGTCCATAATCTAGATTATTCAAGAAATTAACAAATTATTTGCGGGGAATCGCCGAAAACCACCACTTTTTCGTTGTGTTGTCTACACAGCAGAAATAAATAGGTACAGTTGTTTCAATCGTTCTTTCTTATCTAGAGTATTAATGTAAATCGTACTAGTGGTAACTGTCGCAGCTTACCACTAACTAAAACAATATAAGCCACTAGGAAAATCCACTAGCCACTAAAACCAATACTTGCCAACTAAATGGAAGGTTGAAACCACCAGATCTAGTGGAAAATCCACTAAGTTGGCAATACTGCGGTCTATAAATTGACAATGTCAAAATCGGTACTACAGTGAGTAGGTACTTCGTTCTTCGGTTGACTGAGACTCGGTCCGATGCTGTCAAACAAGAAACAAAACAAAATAAATTCAGTCAGTCAAGTCAGTCAAATTTCAGAAAGATGGCGGTGGCACTGTCACCCGATCAAGAATTGGTATGTATTAATTACAATTGCAATAAAACCCTAATTTTAGGCATGTTTTGCTGTTATTCAAGCTCAATAATTGGTTCTGTTTTACCTATAAATAAGAGGCCAAATTTGGTGATTGACGTACTTGGTTTTCAATGATGGAATTTCGAAGCCGTATCCTGCGTCGTTTACCATGTCATCAATGTTTGTTTTGATTTTCTTCAACAAATCGAAGTCTCATTGTATCGTTTCAGTCCGGTCTTATTTATTACTCATTTATAGGTACATTTTCTACGTACGCTATACAAAATAAGAACACTATAGGTACTTTAGTCGGCAACATCCTGTCCATCAATAAGTACAGTAAAATTATATGTATCCTTCCCCAGTCATGAGGGAATAGCCAGCCAAGCAATGCCCCTCCTATTTCCGCTCTACTGAAAGCATTATGTCTGATGTAACTTGTTTTATCACAATAACATGCAGTTCTTGATAGTTTTTATAGTTGGGAACAATTTTGTTATTTATTGATTGTTTATGTTGTGTTGTGTTGTGTCACTTGATATTTACCATCTACTTAATTTATGGACACAAACATTTCTAATACACTTTTCATTGACTGGAACATTTAGAGTTTTTAAGTAGAACATTTCCTATATCATCCGTGCACACATTGTCTTACGTATAAAACAATAAATATCTTTATAAAGCATTACTTCCAAATCATTTAGGTTGGGAAATATAATTCCATACTTTCATTAATTTATTCGATGTACTGCAATAATGCAAAAGTAATACTGTCTTTTACCTTTTCATGTCTAAATGGTTGATAGGATCTTTGAAACATGTTTGTCTGTACAATAATCTAGAAGGGGGTAGAATCAAGGATGGAAGCAGGTATAGGTATGGCGACATCTATGATTCATTAAAAATATTTTATGGATCAAGGAAGATTATGTGCCTAAAGAAAAAAAAGAAAAAAATTATCTATCTCCTATAGATAATTTTTAGGTAGTAATTATTAAATTTCTTAGAGATAGGATTGATCATATCAGGGGTGGAGAATCATTGGCTGAAGTATTGTTTTTTTGTGCAGTGTTGTGTGGGTTACTGGAAGAAGCTTGTATGCTACTAGGATTTAGTTTGATTTCCACCTTGGGACAATTGTTTGTATGATCTGTAAATATTTGTCCCATGTGTTCAGGGTAGTTTATTATGTATTATAAAATATTATATTAAGTACCCTCTACACAAGCTCACCTTAGCTTCAGGCTAGATGATGATGTGTGGATTGTCCAGTATTTTTTAAAATTTATTTATAGTAACTAAATAAACATATAAAAATATATAGTTTTCTTAACACCATTCTCACTCTTGACTCATTGTCCCACTTCACATGAATCATGTTCATATCACAAGAATGTTTGCATAACATAACATGATAAAGCAATAGTAAATCCTTATTATAAATATGACATAAAAATTATTAATTTTATTTCTGTGCGTTCCTCCATGTTCTCTTTACTCTTATGTATGATCCTCTCCAGCAAACGTATTGACAAATGCTTAACATGTTTTTTTTCTTTGGGTGGCTTGGGCGCACTGTGGCCATGATAGGCCTATTGTGATTGCCACAAACAACTAACATGCTTCCCCAAACAAGGAGGGTTTTGCTATTAACAAAACACCACTCTAAGTAGTCGGCTCTTATGACATCCACAGGTTCAGTCAAGGGGTCAATTATTACGCCGCGACCGCCATGGTTGATTCTTATGCTTGTTCAATGCAAAATGATTACATTGCTTTAATTTATCTTACAATGCATCCCATTTGGTTCAGTATTCTAATATGTATATTAAAATCTCCACCAAAATTATTTCTCATGATCTCATTCGTTATCTCAGGGTATAATATATTTTTACTATCTTAAGACTTAATTCCGCGGCAGCGCCTTCGCATTATCAGCTGGTACCACGTTAGCCTAATAATGTGGTAGCAGCAGGTGATATGGCACATAATACTAAGAACTAACACACTTGGTTCTCAATTAGAAAAACTCACTCAGTCAGGCCATTATTATTACAATAGATATTAGATTAGTATTATTTTAAACTATAAACTCCCGGATAAAAACAAAATAAATCAGATACCCACTTCTCGTTATAAAATATACGCAGGAACATGCAGACAACAGGAAGTATCACCTTTTCTGAAGTTTTACGTTCCGTTATCATCATTGTTAACGTAATTTGAGAGACTTTAGAATCTGCGACAATGTGCTCACGGAGCGTGTCTCGTGACCGGAACGATTCTGTTTCGGGGAGCGCTTTTCTTGACCACAATTGTTCATTTTAGAAACAAAGAAAATCATTTGACTTTCATATTGTTGCTTCTATAAAATGTCTTTCAGTTGGGTGTGCCTTGTAGCATAGGCATCCTTCAATGTTATGTAAATAATTCTAAAGCTAAGTGCCACCCTCTACATATATTGTTCCTCCATGTCCAGTCCACGCACTTTAGGTAAACACGTAATTACACGCAAGTAAGTTAAAATAGGAAGGTATTCGTTATTACAAAAGTATGAAACCAAATAAATTTCCAAGAAATAATCTTAAAATTGGTTTGTATAAATTGTGTGGTTGGGCTATTCGCGGAAAACATATTTTACGACTTCGTCATACTGAACTGTAGCCGGTTGTTATGATGATGTTTTTGCTGAAGGTAACGTAAATAAACCTTCCACACTCGGACAGCCAGTCGTCACATCACAATACCTATCTCTACAAATTCTTGACATGACAATAAGGTTCTTGCCAATTTCCCGTAATGGCAACTGCGAGCTAAATTTTTCTCCGAAGTTTCGCTCAGCTTTGCTTCCAAATTGACCCGATTACTAATCCTGGAAAGTTTTCTTGAATGTTGTCCTACTTGATCTTTGTTTCAAACATACTTTCCAATTATATTGTTTCCGAGAATTATTGTTGACATGAATTACATTCACCGGTCCCAACAACGCTACTTTGATTATGATGCTGATCGCAGTATTATTGACAGGGAGGCGGATTTGAATGTTTTGTGTGATGTTATGCACCGGGGTTCAGTCTACCGATACCTTTGCTGTTTGATTATTTGGACAGTAGTTCTGTTGTCTCGTGCTGGAGCGATCGTGCGTACGATGCTCGCTGCTCCCACCCGTTGTGGTTGAAACGGCGGCAGTTGGTTGTTATTTGATTGCGGATTTCTCTGATCTTAATCCTGGATACTTTTTGTTTTATGCAAGTGTAACTTCAAAAGTTTGTCATATTAGTAACTATTTAGACCCAGTCAGTCTCTATTATCTGCTTTGTTGTAGTTGATATTTTTTTATTTATTATAATAAACACAATTCACTGTTAATTATCCAATATGGATAATTAACAGTGAATTTATAGTGAAATTATAGTCTAGCCAACTAGGTCCTTATTTAGATTTAGAACCAAATCCCCGGGGTTTCCTTTGCCCTGCGGCTATTATTTCCAATTTTCCTTGAAATCCTGAGTTACCATAGTCGAGTGGACCAGGATTTGGAATGTATGTATGTAGCTGGGCTTTGATTCGCCTACGAAGTCACGCGAAGTAGTGCGTGCTCGCTCATACTAATAACTTTGTCATATGCGGGCGCAGCCGGCGCGGACCTTCGCCGGAAACACATCCCGGAAGAATTAACCCGCCTGCGTTCCCTCAAGTTATTTGTATCAGCATGCATATGCACATATGCAACGGTCCCTGATCGCAATATCACTAGTCCTCCTTTAGCTCTCAGCTTTGCTCCTTACCGCTACTTTGCATTTATTAGCGCTCATTAGAAAGTTGGTCTCCGCTTAACAACTTGGTGCTAGTTTAGGTCGTTAAAGTTGGGATGAGCGTGGATCGGTTACCCGATACTTTGATGATAGCACCAGGGATCGGATTATTAACTTAATACTGGACCTGAAATCTGTAGTCCTTTAATTTGCCTAGTTTTATATCGTGTATTTTAATTGAGATGTAGACTGTGTTCGGGATTATTGTCGATGGTTTGCCCTTAGTATTTCGTGCTTTCAATTGCGCGTTTGTAATTTGGGATACCACCGGTTCGCGATCTGATCTAACAAAACAAACTACGATGAACGGTGTGACTACATAGTGAAATCAAGTGCTTTTGATACATAAAAGGTGCTACAAGACGACTTCTGTTAGATCGTGGATATGGCGTTCGTTCGGAGATTGCTGAAAATCTTTCGGGTATCAATATTCCGTATTTGTATTTTTCACTTGTAACCTTATTGTACTTTAACCACATTGCGTTTTTAATTCTATTTTGGTATTATATTTAAACACCTAAATCTTGTGCTTTCATTACTTTATATATTTGGTGGTGATGCGATCATATCATAACGTGGTATTGTCCAATGAAGTGTAAAAATTTATCAGCTCAGTAAAGGAAAGCGAAGCAGGGTCGATAGACTGCTACGCTCACGAAGACGTCTAATTGTTATGAAATTGTGAATAATTTTATTAGTAATGTAGTTCAATGCGCCGTTGCTGAGGTTCCGAGAAAGTTGACAAATCAACCGTTGGTTGACCGAATGGAATTTTATTTTTATAATTTTCTTCTATGCCTTCCTGCACAGCTTGATAGAAAATGAACCAACCTAATAATTACCGGCCTAATATGACTCGTTTGCCGTGGCAGTCGTCGCGTAAGAATCGACCTCCAACTCAGTCCTGGTCGCGTCTACTCAGGGAACCTCTAAGTCGACTCGTACTATGCCAGAGATAACTCGCCCTATGTTAGCGGATTCCTCCTGTGTTAACATGTCTACTGCGATTACCAATCCACCTGGTGATAATGTAAAACCCTCTCAACTCCTTTAACCGTGGCATATCATGTTTAGTGCTTGGGGACTTACGAGTGCTAATGTATATGTATATCTTATGTTACAGGCGACGAAAGCGTTCCTAGACGCATTAAGTGAGTCAGGCGCGAACTGCGTGTCCCGAGCGACTGCGATCAAGTTCCTGCTCGCGCGCAAGTTCGATGTGTCGCGCGCACACGCCCTCTGGAGGCAGCATGAGGCGACGCGGCGCCGCGAGGGACTCACGAAGTTCCAGCCGTTTGAAGACCCGCTGAAGAGCGAGCTGGAGACTGGGAAGTTTACTATACTGGTGGGTTTGATTTTTATTTAAGACAAGAGTCTGCCCGTGGCTCACGTCGTACCTGGATAATACATTATGCAGAACTATCTACTAGCCCGAATACTCAAACTCAGATTTAAGCACATCTTAGCCATTTTTTTACAGTTTTCAATGAAAATATGTCATAAAATCGTCACTAGAGACCGGCTTAAATCTGAGATGCGTTATATTAGTATTCCATATTATATATAAGAGTATTCTGGGGTATGTCACTGAGAGGCATGATAGTGAAGGAATTTTCAAAACCTAACCAGTAGGTAGTTTCGGAGTAGGTAATTAAATTTAATAAATAAGAAAGAGTAAGAAAAAAGTAGTCGATATTTTAAAGTCTGTAGGTATTGGGGTAGGGTGTCGTAAAATGTGACTAAGGGATATTCACCGGGGGGCGGGCAGCAGCGCCTCCTGCAATTGACCACCGAACTACGATTCACAATCAGAACGTAGAACCTTCTACTATTTCGAAATCGGTTAAAAACAATCATATGTAAAACTTTTGAAACTATCATGGTTATTATTAACACAAAAGTCATTTGTAACGGGAAATTTACCATGATTTGATTTTGAGTTTTCCAATATTTCGGCACAGTTTCAGCGCCATGATCACGGAATAACTGTAAAACTAAACTAAAATATTGGAAAACTCAAAAATTAAATCACGGTAAATATCCCGTTATAGACTTTTCAACATTCATACAGCCCAACATAGAAAATTTTCTTTTTCTAAGTCGGTTAAAAGTAAACCTCACTTTCTGAATCAAAGACCTTATCCCTACCCAACGTGGATTAGCCAATGTAAATAGGAAGCAAATGTTCATTGTATTGTATTGTATGTTGTTGTTATCTAGACAATGAGTGAGAACTGAGAAAAAAATGCATTGTACAAACTGAGTCGCAAAATGTATCGCCATTGTATTTATTTAAATGTATTGATACAGTGAACCCGATTCATTGCTGATGTTTGTTCAACGTTTGCGATTGTTATCCGACTTCGAAAAAAGGAGGAGTTTCTATTTTCGGTTATAAGTATGTTTTATATGTATGTTCATCGATTTTTCCGTCAATTATGTATCGATATGGAATATTCTTTCGATTATTGTATGGAGAATGGTCCCAAGGTAAATTGATGTCCCGAAAAACTAAGGTATTTTTAAGGTTTTTTTTTATTCTCGCGCGTTTGTCTGTGTTTCTGAACTGAAGGTAATAAAGTAAAAAACTACCAAACAAATTTCTATACGGTTTTCACCTAAGCCCGGACGGAATAATCCATGAGGAAAGTTTGCGTGTATAATTAACAAGAGTCTGCCCATGGCTTCTCACGCGCTTCCTTAGGTTTTTTCGTCACGTAGTCAATATCCTGTAGAAAAAAAAATCTTGCGCTTTTTTGAGCTATATATATTTAAATTATGAACCTTGTATCTATCTATGCGTGCATGATGCATATACGAACAATGCGTTGCGCGCGTGGCAAACGCCGTATTAAACGTATCAAAAAATGAGAAAAACATATTTTCACGTTCTGTTTGCAAACAATATTTGATACGCGTAAATTATTGAAGTTTATGGAATGAATTTCAAATAATTTAGGCATTCTATGACAAAGTTACTTATTTTCTCTCTCTTCTACCCTAGACAATCCCCGTGCTTGGCCTACTGGTATCTTATTTGCTCCTACAGCAATAAAAAAGCTTCTTCTCCGACCTGTTTTGTGATAAAAATTAAATACGATTAGTTTAAGTAAGTATATTGATATACTTGAACCCTCCTTCCTGCGACCGCATCATTATAATGGCTTCATACATCGAGCTGGGGCGACCTACATTGCGTCTTCCGTTATCTCCACTACTCGAGAAAATTATGCATTTTATTTCGCAGCAATTGTCGGTTCATTTGATTTATTATTTGTGGCCATCATGTATTGCTGAAGTGGCCGATCATATCTCGCGAAGAACCGACAACCGCTGGGGTAAACGTGTTCTTGAGTGGAGATCACGACTCGGGCAACGTATTGTAGGACACCCTTCGACCAGTGGAATGACGCCCTGCGAAAGACTGGCAGATGCTGGATGTGTCAAGCTGAAGACAGGGCGCTATGGCGCTCATTAGGGGAGGCCTATTTCCAGCAGTGGATGTTAGTCCACTGCTGGAAATAGGCCTCCCCTAATTCCCCTTACGACGCGTCACGTCTGGGTGTGAGCTGACCTTAACTGTGGAACTTTCTGTCATCACGACGACGCAGTGGGAACACGCCCTTAGTCGGCTCTTAAGATATTCACGGGCTGAGTTGGAGAGCTCGATATTAAGCCGTGACCCCACGGCCATGATGTTGATGGTTGATTTTATTAAATATATGTATTTTCTTTGTTTTGCAGTCGGCGCGAGATGCCACAGGGGCAGCTATAGCAGTTTTCACTGCGAACAAACACTTTCCTACGGAGACTACACATCAGATTACTCTGCAGGTAAGAGAAGTAATAATCTGACTGCTATTTATCTTGAATACAGTCGTAATAGAGTAGCCGCCCTACTAAGTACAAGGCAAAGGGAAAATAAACAACGAAAAATAGTATGTTGACTTTATATGATCGATAATAAAATACAATAGAAAACCATTTATTTGGACACAGGTACAAAATACAGGCATAGAATAACAAACGGCTAATAAAGTCGTTTATCATGGGGGTAAGTGACACAACTAGGTGATATTAATGAAGTTAGTTATAAAGTTCAAGATTCTGTTTCAGTAAACTCTAAACTAAAGGGTAAAATAAGTCACATGCAAATTGCAAGCCTTGAAAAACGCTATAAAGTATTATCAGCTAACACTTGAAATCTATGGTCCCGGCCGTGACACGATGCGCCGACCCTGAACTAGTTCAACTAAGAAATTTAGTATGTTACTGACAGTAACCACCTTGTAAAACTGAACCAGACCCACCCTTTCTGTTCACTTTTGCCAGATGGGGGGATTACCTGCGAATTCGGGAGTTTTTCGACGGGGTTAGATTGGGGGTATATATTTTTTGTTTTTAATTTGTTTTTTTTTTTATGTACATTATCCATACATGTCCTTAATTATTTTTTTGTGTGTGCTAAATAAATCGTAGTATATTCTAAAAGAAACTTGGGTGAAATTGTGCTTATTTTTAGTATCACTAGTTCTGTTACATAATGGCTATTGAACATACAAAAGTTTCTGCCCGGGGAATCGCACGCGTTGTTTCAATGGAAATGTTGCAAGGTATCCCATGGGAACTGATTTATGGGATAAAAAACCTGTTTTATTCCAGTCCTAGAGCTATCAGTATGCAAAATTTTGGCCCGATCCGTTCAGTAGTTTTGACGAAGAAGTAACGAACATCCATCCATTTTCTGTATGTTATTTATACGTGTTAGTTCTGTTTTATTTCTGTTAGTAGGTACCTAAATATTTTATATTTCTATCTATTTTGTGTTTTTTTATCATGTGCATAATCTAGACTAAGCTTTGAATTTCTGTAATGTTACGTTTATGATTATTTACAATGAACAATAAACATTCCATCTATCTAAAACATCACAACATTCACATTTGTGTGTACGATCTGCAGATATTTGTTCCGGGTGTTCTGGTCGTTTTCTATGTATAATAAAAAATATCTATCTATGTAATGTATTGTATTATGTATATCAGTTATCTAGTACCCATAACACAAGCTTTGCTTACCATGGGGCTATATAATGCTGTGTGGATTGTCCAGCATTATTTATTATAATAGTGTGATGTAGAAGTTTTTGATTTAAAAAATTGGCCAATTCTGTAATATTGTTATTTCCGAGAAAGTGTCCTTTAATCTAATCTAATTTGTAATGTGTAATCTTTTTCCTATTTTGTTGTAACCTATCTTTGAAATTCATTTGTGCAATATGTAATTAATTACTTACCTATAGATCGAACTACATATGTTTACATATACAAATTGTTTACACTAAGCTAAATAACTATTGTCATGTAAGTGACTGTGTCTTTTTTGAGAATAAATATCTTTAAACCTATATAGAAGGCTATGCCCAGCTGTGGGTACTTAACGGGTGCTCAAACAAACTGTTACGTCGGTTTTGGTTACTAGGTACTAGTTCCTACGTCCATGTTCGACAACTCCTCGCAACTTTTGCTTTGTCAGTCCGATATAAACTTTACCTACACTGAGTTTGGTCTTCTATGTAGTCCCTGGATATTTTTTTTATCAAAAGGGGTTACAAAACCCAATAAATATTGTATAGGAAAATATTTAACGACATTGGTATCATCGAAGTAAAGCACAGAAGCTCGAAACAATTGTTGGTTTTGAAAGCTTTCATTCACTCAATCGAACGAGAGCTTCATCTCTCGTTCGATTTCGAATTTAAAGAAAAAAAAATGGCTTCACGTTTGACATTATGCGTTGTTGAAGTTTGGGTTTTATACCTCTACTGTAACCTTGATGTTTTCTGTTATTGACTAACGGACACAAACTCATACTGTAGGGTGCGCGTCCACTCACTCGCATAATAAATAAATAAATAATGCTGGACAAACTACATAGCATCATCTAACCCCAAGCTAAGCAGAGCTGGTGTTATGGGTACTAATAACTGATATACATAATACAATACATTACATTGATAGATATTTTTATTATATGTAGATATAAATAACCAGAACTCCCGGACAAATATCTACAGATCGTACAATTTTTTTTCCCTAGGTGGGAATCAAACCCACAACCTCTTGCGTCGCGCCTATCGCGACACATCGGTCGTCGAAATAATCACGTTATATCACATCAAATTGTGTATCCAGTGAATAATCCTCGCCCCCTCCGAATGCTAACTAGAGACATCCACGCCTGTATTTGCATTTTTCGATCCTACGGGGTGCTGAAACTAACGGTGAAGGTGGAACTGAAATTCAAACTTTATCCAGAATACTGCTCTGCTTAGCTTGGGGCTAGATAATGCTATGTGAATTGTCCAGCATTATTTATTATTTACCCATATAATGTCCGGGCAGTAAAAGGAACTCTTGAAAGTATTCAAGAGTTCCTTTTACTGTCCGGTCTGCTTTCCTCGGATGAGTAGATTATGCAAAATCTTACGGAGCTTAGTTTGCTAGCTCAAGATTCTCTTGCGTGAGTTTTCAAACTATTAAATAACTCGTACCGCGCGTGCAAATATTGAAAACTAAAAATAAAACAATAATTATGTGCTATGTGAATTGTCTAGCATTTTTTATTTGCACACAAATCCATTCAAGGTTGTCTGGGAGAGATCGGTCTTTAGCTATAAGACCGCCAATTTAATCAACGTATACGTGCAATATTGCAGCCTTTTTCAAGCTGTCTATTGTACGCTTTCGCTTCTATGCGATAATTTGCTTCTCACCGTATTGCAATATCGGATAAGCCTTGCGTGTTTTATTTTTATTTATTGAGTTGCAACCTGCAAATCTATAAATAAAAATACTGAAAATATGCACTTTGTTAATTGTGCGCTCGGGATGTTCAGGTATTCGGATAATGTACGTAAATTGTTTATAACGGTTATTTAGAAATCGGGTTAAAATAAGCAACAAAATTAATCTCAAGTCGTATTTTATTGGACAAGGTTGAGTCACAAATTAAGTGTTACAATCATTGCTGAAAATCGGACGATATCTTAATTAAAGAAAAGATCTTTGTTATTAAAACAATATGGTTGCGTTTCAGGTCAACACGTAGAAATTGGTTCTTTTCATGGTAACTAATGATTAGGTAACACGTCCCTATTTCGAAAGCTCTCTTCCTAACTACATACAGAGCAGGATTTCCTCAACTGATTCTACTGAGTACTCTAGTACTCAAGTTCGTTCGTTTTTCAAAGTAGACCTAGAGGTCTACTTTGAAAAACGAACGAACTTGACGGATGACGTTAATCGTACGGATCGAACAACCTTACCACCAACTGGCTTCGGGCGCGTCATGGGGCGTCACTGACTGATATCTTTAGTTTCGAAAAGAAGGAAAGAAAGAAAGAAATAAATATCACAATCATTTTCAAAGTAAAGTCATCGAAAGAACGGATCGGCCGTCCTTCGTTTTGTGCGATCTGACGTCATCCGTCAACTTCGTTCGTTTTTCAAGTAAAAACCTCCTGTATATAGACGATGACGCGCGACGACGGGTCGAAGATAAACTCAATCGATGAGCACTCACTGCTTTATAAGTAGAGACCTTGTCTTGATTACGTCATTTTGTCTGGTCCTATGCCACCCTCATTATCTCATAAATCATAACTTACTATTTTGACTTTGTCGTCAGAGGGCCTATTTTAGCCGACTTTGAAAAAAGAAGGAGATTCAATGTTGTTAAAAATGAGTTTTTGTGTCCGTCGATTTCTCCTATATTTATGATTCCGATTTGATTCTTTTGCTATTGTATAGATGCTGATTCCCATAAGGTGGTCCCATAAGAATGTTATTCCCGAGGGACTAGTCTTATGTCCCGCAAAACTTTATAACGGTGTGAAATTAAAGGATTTGAAGTCGACTTTTTTTTTCTGAAAATTTTTAGTCATGCCAAATAAATCATTTTGTATTTTGGTAACGCGCGTTAAATACAAAACAAAAAAATAATACTTATAAATAAAAACGTTATTTATAAGTATTATTTTTTGTTTTGTATTTAATTATAAGTATTATTTTAACAGGTATGTATGAGTAAATAATGTATATACGAATACTTGAAAATATATGTATTTCCAAGTATTCGTATATAAAATAACGCGCGTTACCAAAATACAAAATGATTTATTTGCCATTTCAATTATAAGATAGACATATAACTGGCGTAGTTTAAATATATTTAATACCTTTGTTTGACCCTAGGGAGTGGTGTACCAGTTGGACGTGGCGCTACAGTCCGTGGACACGCAGCGAGCCGGCCTGGTCTTCATCTATGATATGACGGACTCCAAGTATACCAACTTCGACTATCAACTGTCCAAGAAGATTCTCACTATGCTCAAGGTAAGTGATATTAATATTATGGGAAGTGCCCTTCCACTCTATGGGCCGACGATATTGCAGCGGTCGCTGGGAGACAATGGATGGAGGCGATTTAGAACCGCTTTTCTTGGCTCTTCGTTTGGTGAAGGCCTAAGTTCAGCTCGTCCAGGCCTTCTCCAAACGACGATTTTTAGTAAATCATTTTTTATTACGAAAAATGAACTTTTCATCCGTATGATTCTTGGTTATATTCATAATCAATAATTTATTAGCAAGAAAACAAAATTATTCAGATCTTAAAACTATTTTAGTAAATGTATTCAGCCAGCACGCACGTGTGCAAATGTTTTGTTTGTCATTATAATAGAAGTAAATTAATTTCTAAATATTTTATTTTTTATTTTTTTATTTATTTATACTTTTTGCACGAAAAACATAACACAAAACTTATTCTAGAAAATTTAAACAAAGGCGAACTTAACCCTAAAAAGAGTTCTCTTCCACATTATTAAAACATTTTTAAGTAGCCATCCACTTAACTTTTTCTTATATACATTTCCTTTTAGTTCTTTTAGTCCTTCCGGTAATTTATTGTAAATTGAAAAACTAAACTACCTTCCGACCGTGGCATCGCACGTTTTATTCAGAGAAAAAAAATACCTACTTTATTCCAGGACCTAGGTATATCTAGGTAAAAGTAAAATTTCGGCGTAAAAAGGTAACAAACATCCAAACTTCGCATTTATAATAATCATTAGCGTGATAATGTGACTTGCCTCTGCTAGAAGCTTCGCTCTCGTGATTCAATTCATTTATTCTCAAACAATATCATAATGTGAAGGAATGTTTACAAATCATATTGCAAGGAAACCTGCTTATGATGTACCTAAGTATATCAAGCAATAGTGATTAACTTTGTCGCGGCGGAAACGTGGCGGAAACAATCAACATCAAAAGATATGAAGCACAGAGCTTCAGCATTTTCACATTGATATTTCCTTTAACGATAATGTTCATGATGCTTACATTAGCCATGTACATAATCGTATACTAGGGAAAACCTTATCCGTACGGAAAAGTGGCTAAAAGTGCCTCTTATTTTTCAAAGAATATTTTTTCTTTTCTTATTTCTTTGTGGCTTTGATGGTAACATCTTAATTATGTACTACTTAGAAGGCTTTATTAAACAGGACAGATGGACTAGTCGAAACTAAGCATATAATAATAATAATATTTTGGGTCACAGCAGCGGCCATTTTCAACGGAAACTTCTTTTTCGATCGGGCGGATATACGTGTTAGACTACGCTACTTGAATAAATATAAAAAACCACTTAAATAATGATATTTACTGGTACTGATGACATGTGGTGTTTTTTAAGTTTTCCAATATTTTAGCACTGCTGCATGATTAGGGATTAAGTGAAGTAATTTTAGTTGTTAACAGAGAGGCATGTTATTAACAGATGTAATTCTATACCTACGCTAAATTGTTCAATGAATCTTTTGCTACGAAGTAGTTTTGATACTGTCTGTTAAAGAATACTACAACGAGCAAATCCTAAAATCGCAAAATCAAAAATTTTGAATCGGTATTTGCTTAGGTACCACAGAAAAACTATATATATAGTACTGCCTTGACCTGTAGGCCAAGCATGACGATTGTTCTCTAGGGTAAAACGGACAATAAGAACATCGCATCGTCATACAATGCGTACAATACATTAGTGTTTCATAAAAAAACATTTCAACATTTTAAACATTCATAAAAAGAACTTTTACATTTCCTGTATTGATGGAAATAAAATAAAAATATTCTTGATTGATTTTTTGATTCTTGAAGTTAAAGGAATTAATTACAAATAATTTACGCATTCATATCATATAATTTATTATATTATTTATTGTGTTATGCGTACAGGTAATTGTTCGTAGGTGCTGTATCTTAGTACTAATGCATAAAAACCCTGCCAGGGCGCAACAATTTTTGGGTTCACTCTGGTCAGAGTAACTTTACTTTTATACTTCATATAAAAGTACATATTAAGTAAGTATATATATTCTAAGTACTTCTACATTTATTAATTCTATGACAAAGTGACCTAATTTTTCACCATTCTACCGTAGACAACAATTCCCGTGCTTGTCCTGCAGAACTAATCCGCTTTCCAAAGACCCCCAAGAATACTATCTAGTCTTTCAGAGACTGATTTTTATGCCCATTAGGTTTCCTTTGATGTTAAAAATGTCCGCGACATCGACCGGGGCTGGCGAGAGCCGTCATAATATTGCGACCTTTTGGCACACACGGGTACCCGTGAGGGCATTGATGATTTGACACTGGGGAGTTTTGGTACAACAAAATAAAACAAGTGTTTTTGTTTATGTGAAATTAGATTTTTGTATGGGAGCCCCTTTAATTTTAATATTAATTTTATTTTTATTAATTTATTGTGCGGCAAAAGAAATATGTCTTCTGATAAAAGTTTGACTGTCTACCTTTTACGGTTCATGAGATATGGTCCGCTGACGGACGGACAGACGGATAGACAGCAGAGGCTTAGTAATACGGTCCAGTTTTCATCCTTACAAAAACCAAAAAATTTTATACCAAATAAAATCAAGTATCTACCTACATTTCTTTTGCAATGTATAATATAAACCAGTTCTTGACAGTGTTCAGATTTCAGATTCAAGTGAGAAAAAACCTTTTAACATTGCGAAAGTAAAAGTTCGGAATCCCAAGAAATTTAATAAAAGGGAAAAGACAGGCACTTGCCTCAAGAGCGGTGAAATTAAGTAGGTTCTACTTCTAGCAAAGTTTTACGTGGGAACAAAAGTTGGTCGAGGTCATATGCGTGTATTCGCGGAATTTGAGCCAAAATTAGATAATAATTATGTTAGTCTCAGTAATTGTTGTTTTATCTGAAAAATTAAAAAGAAATATTAATTCAATAACTTAATTTATAGACTTTTGTAACTAACTAGTAACACAACTTACTTTGTTTTAAAACGAACTTAGAAAACTTAAGACTACAATTAAGGACCAATAAGGTCAATATACTAACATTATATTTATTTGGGTAGATAAGTTGTAAATTAAATGGGTTGCAACACTCAAGTAACTTTCTTTCATACATGTTTGCACTCTATGACATCAGGGAGTCGCGCTCTCGCACTCAAGGCTTTTTCACCCATGGGGATTATAACATGTTTTCTTTGTGGAGTAGATGCATAAGTTCATATTACTGTTCACATTCATATCTGTTACATATATATGTATCTAGGTTTACCCTAGGTGTCTAAACTGTAACATACCAAGAAAGCGAAAAATAAATTGAAATTAAACTATTAATTCCGTAGTACCTAGTTCGGTGTAATAGGCAATAAAAAAGTCTACGCAAGTGCAAAACTTAAAGCTTCTCTAATGAGCAGTAAAACAAGCTAGGCCACAAGGCCTTTCGAACGGTTCGCTATTTGCACAACTGAAAGTTCCGTGCTGAACGGTGAAATTTCTCCTTTCACCGGATTCGACGCGTTTACATTCGAAATTCGTAGCTTGAATTTTCACGTAGCGCATAGGGCGGGCGCGAGCCGTAGTCTTTTCTGTTCGTAGCCGGGACGCCTGCCCGCCCCGCGGAGCTCACCCGCCCAAGCGAAACCTGACGTCAGTCGAGCTCGCGCCCGCGACCCTAGCGCACGTGCCGCTCTATCTCGCGATCCCTTCGATACCGGATACGTTATCTCGCGTGTACACGCTAAACCTAGCAACGGGCTTTAGCTGCTAATTTTCCTCTCGGCTCCTGATATCATCACTGCGGGCCGGGGTTAATTAGCGCTCGCGAACAGGTGGCGATCGCGCATCACCTATCGGATGTTGACGCGGAGTGTTGCGGTGTAGATTTTGCGCGTTTAGTGGAAGTGCATCAGATTGTGCGAGCTGTCCGTTTGGCATTGACGATCGATATCAACAGCTGAGCGAAGACGCTACTTACACCGCTTATCTAAGGTAAGCTGATAATGCCGTCCGTTTGACCTATATATTACTAAACGCACCGCATTCAATATGTATGCGACATATCATGTTAATTCTAAACAATGCGTAGTAGTTTTTATTGCTACTCTCTCTTGATTGTTTTGTTGACGTTGATATGTCATCCATCAGACAGTAGAATAATACGTACTTACAATAATGCAAAACAGTTACAAATTTTAATGGAAAATACACTGCCTACATTACGCAGCGATATTGATAGTTTGCGGTGAACACTAATGAGGGTTTAGCTGTACATTCTGTTCATAGTGTTAATTATTCGACTAATTGCAAATACTTCCATGACATGGATGCTGTAAATATAGCCGCATAGAACCTTTAACTGTTAATATGCTTACGCACGTAATCCAGCGAGACTCAAAACATTATCATGAATGCGAGTAACAAAACTTACCAATTTTTCTGCCAATATTGATGTTGAGGTACTCGAGGACCACGATGCTCAGAAGCTTATTTATGTACATTTAAATAAGACTGAGTTTCGAATAATTCGTATCCACTGGCACCCCTAAACCTTGACAAAGCATTGTGAGCTGTGGGAACCTTCCTCGAGCATTTGGCAGTCTTAATTACTATACAGATTAATGCAAGTCGCTTTAAAAGTGCCTTTATGTGCGGTGAATAACCTGCTCGTTGCTATTATTCTGTTATTCAAATGACTTTGAACCCCGTTTGTTACGTCGTGACGTGACAATAATGTTTACTAACATAAAACAAAAATAGACATACTACGAATAACAAAACGCAATATTCTTTAATTCTGATTCTCTCTTTAAAACCGCTCTATCATAACTTCATCATCCTACAAATTATCAAAACACTGCTGAACTGAGGTTTTAAACACCCTGCACCGCGACTCTATATTTTCACCACACCTATATTCATCTTCTGTTTCGCGATCAACGATCCGCCTGCCAAAGGCGTGTTGTGGATCGCGATGAAAGTATTAAATAACACAGAAGGTAGCTGCTGCCCTTCCTCTGGTATCCCTTAGCCTCTTTTGGCATCCAAGAGCTGAGTGCCGCTTTATGCCATGATGACATAACTGGATAAATAACATACAACATAACATAAACATAATCAATCAACTTGTGGATGTGTATAATGTACGGTAAACCGGGGACATTATTTAGGATAATGCTTTAAGGTAAGGGGTTACTTTTGTTTGCACCAAGCCCTATTTATGAGCGACCATCGCACTAAGGGTCAGCTTTCGTGTAGCTGAACACAACCTATTTACAATATCCTCAAAATATTCATTATGTGCCTTCATCGGACCTTGTTTTTAACATGAGTACAAAAAATATTTTTTATTGTGAGTGGTTTATCTACGACATTTCAAATCAATTTAATTTCATTATGAATTTAAGAGGTTAAACTAACCTATTTTTTGTTGGAAGAACACCAATGTCAATTCTATTTGTTTTTCAAGTGAGATAAGAGAATATAACTCCCACCCATTCTTTGGTTATTTTAATACTCGGCGAAGTTATTGTACTTTACTTTCCCGCGAATAAATGTCTGCCTCGAATAACTTAACAAGAAAGTAACTTCAGTTCATCAAATATATGTAGATAACCGCGCATATCTAAATTGTTTTTTTTTTATTAAACCACGAAAAAAACTAAAATTCGCTTCCTTGACGTGAGATTCAAATTTAATTGTAAGTAGTATACATTAAAGAAAAGATCTCAAATTGACAAGTATTGTAAATTGCTTAGACGCAGGTTAAGAAAGCCCATACATATTACGGGTTGTTTACAAACATTCAACGTAGAATTTGGCTGGAATATATCTCTACCATATTGTATCGTTTCGCCGTAAAGTAAAATCGATAGGTACGTACAGCGTTATGAAAAGGTTATTGCGTCGTATTAGATGGCATCAATCAGGGGTTTATGTCATCAGAGAGTGGGCGGGTCGAGCCCGTCGGAAGCCAACTCACGTCACCGCTTTCCACACATGCCTCGCCAAAGGCTAATTGGATAATCTTTATCATGATACCTTAACCTAAGACTCGCTTCGTTACGGACGGGAAATGTTTTTGGGTTCTGCATAAAATAAAATAGCTAATTCAATGCTGCAACTACATCTACACTGGTATAGAAACTAAACCGTATCTGGATGCAAATCAGCTTTGAGCACTAATCTCTATCTATTGAATTTATATAAGAAAGAAAGAAAGAAAGAATCTGAATTTTTCCATCTCATTCAATGTGTGCACTGTTTACCCTAAATTCAATAAAGAGTTTGTCTGATCATATCTGGACGCGACGACGCACCAAATATAATTTTTACGTTTATCCTCCCCAAGGTCGAATCGAACGGCTTATGTCGGGTAATACAGATGGGCTGCGGGTTTTATGATAAACGATTCTATCTCCGCGAGTAATGGGTAAAGCGATGTTGTTAATTAATGCGCATAAACCTTATTCTATTCCCACATTGGATTAATAGCTTTCATTCATCTAGATTCAGTTAGTCAGTCAGAGAAATGGGTCCGAAAATTTTTATAAATTGTTACAGTGATCTAGAGTAAATAAAAGTACATATAGGCCAGTCACCGTAGATACAAAAATCACGTTAGCTCCCAAAAAATTGCAAGCTTCTGATTTTTTGGGATCTTGATAAGATTTTTTAGAAGTTGTAGGTAAGCCAAAAACTGTCAGACAGAAAAAAAGTCTAGGATTTTCGAGCACCACGAAGTTAGCAAAGGTTTTTCGAAGTTGCAAACTTGGTTTTACACTATTGGTAAAACCAAGCAGTATTCTAACAACATCCCAAAATATCAGAACCGTGTAATTTTTTGCGACCCAGAATGGAAAATAAACAGACTCTCCTCTTCAATGCTTTATCAGAAAAACCACCTAAAATGTATGTTTACTATGGAAGCTACTAAAGTAACATGTATATTTCGGCTTTTCCCAACTAAATACCATAAATATCCTTCTGATAACCACAACAAATCCTCCTTTATAAACATGTTTTTCATTCAGTATTGAATAAATACTTCTATTTTGTTAGCTCTGTCGATATTGAAAGTAGAAACTGAAAATCACCGATACACGTGTACCGTGTACCGGTGTCAGCCAGGATGTGTGGGCAATAAAGAAAAGTCTGCTGTATACGGCATTTATACGGATATAGACCATAATAAGGAAAATGCCTCTGCTCTGGAAGCGATGTAACAAGTGGGATATAAAGACACAAGGAAGCTGCTGTTGACTCTATTATCTTATTATTGGATGTATCTCTGACTAGATAATTTTATACTGTAGATTTTAAACTCCATAACAAAAGTATCATTCAACGCAATGTTTTCGGAAATAACAGATACTTAAATCTGTAATTTCTTAAAACAATGCGACGCAGTAGAATTGTCACCGTCGAATCTTAGAATCACCCCGTTTTTAGAATGACTAGACCGATTGTAAAACTGCGCAATTATGCCGATTGTTAACAGTCAACGTTCAAGAATATCGCTTCACGTCAGCGATATCGTCGAATGAAGTTAATTAGATATTCTTAACAAATCAGCATTCGTTTTGCATTCATCCAAACATTCTGCAAATGGGCTGATTCTACGATCCGGCAGTACCAGATTGATACACGGTATTTGAATAGTTTGTTTTGTTTACGCAGCTTTGTGTGACGCGTACATCACAGAATATCGAATAATCAGACGCGTTCCCTTTATATCGATTTACTTGTAAAGTGTGATATGAGGCGGAGGAGGCCGCGAGTGGGCGCGCCGAGTCTTCAAGAGCAAGGTCAGGCCACTTGTCCGACCACCAAATAAGGCTCTCCAAACGGGCAAATAAACACATAGTATATTCTTGTCCCTTTAGAAAGGCAAATGCAAATTGTTTCAAACTCGCGAAGCTTCCGGTTTAGGATCGGAAACTTTGGAACACTTCCGTAAAGATTATGGCTGGTACAAAGATTACTGATTACGGATAAGGTAAACAAGGACAAAACAATTTGTTTCATGGAAATCAAGCTGTATGTTTACTTATACTTTTATCATAATCAAATGAGTAATCAACGCATGTTGGGCCATCATTTCAGATAGCTTACTTTGTAAATACTGAGTCTTATCAATGCTTTCTAATACGTAGGTATTTTCCTCTTTAATCGTAGACGTGTTTCTCGCGACAGCATTTTCCTTTCGTAAAGTTGTTAGAACCGCAATAGTGAGATGTTTTTCTGTGTTGTCGATCTGGTTCGATGTTCACCTTGAAGTCACGTGTCGGCTGAGTCACCTCCGTACCGCGCCAGCAGCGCCGGCCGGCCGCGACGGTGCGCAACTTCGCTTATCCGTGAAACACAACTAGTAAACAAAACATTTATTGCGTAGTTACTCGCAGATTCACATTAGAAACTATCTTCCTTAAATTTGACGAGCAATGTGGCGCGGCGGGCGAAAGCCCGCCTGCGACGAATGTTTGTACGATCTACAAATATTTTTTACGGGAGGTCTGGGTATTTTCTATGTATAATAAAAAATATTTATCCATGTAATGTATTGTATAAAGTATCATTCATCTAGTACCCATAACACAAGCTCTTCTTAATTTGGAGTTAGGTTAGATGATGATGCTGTGTGGATTGTCCGTCCAGCATTATTTATTATTTTTTTTACATGTTAGTCACTTTGGTTTGATTTACCTTGATATTGTTATAGAACACAAATAAAATATCTACGCGTCGGAATACCAGTGAGTGAAATCCTTTCGTTTTCACTTTGACCCCTTTGGTTCTGCGGTACACGACGTGACCGAAATCAGTTTGAACGCTAACAAGTCTCTAGTTAACGCGGTTTTCGACAGCCAATTTAGCGATGTCGATATTGATGAAGTTGTTCGTGGTTGTGACGTTGAGCTGCTTACTCGAGTTGATTATTAAACTTAGTCGTCCAGTTTTCAATTAGGCGGCTCGGTCGGCCTCGTAACTGGAATTGAGGCTTCGCCGGCACTCTGGTGCCACGGCGTGATTAATATCCGGTGAGAGAAGGTCGCAGGCGGAGTCGCTGACGTCACCTCCGCTACCTCGTTACTTCCGCTCGTCACACGTGGACTCAATTACGAACACCGATATACATGAAACAGAACATAACATAACAGAGCAGTATGCCATGCAAATATGTAGGTACTCGTAATGTGATTATCGAATGCTCTCATTGTTTCTCTGTGCACTATAGGAACATTATTATGCCAGGCAGGATTTAGTTCAGTGCCATTTCCACAAAATATATTAACGGAAGACGTGATTATGGTCCGCTATCTGTTAAGATCGTTTTATTTGCCCTGAATATCATATCCTCTGAAAAAAACTCATTAAGATTCTTCAACAGGATATAATGTTGTTTTATTAGAGCTCTTATGATAGCTTACCTTCACTTATCTTGTATTCTTTTCATAACACAATATTGTTCAATCGAGTATCTGTTGATTTCAACACCAATCTAACTAAAGCCAGTCTGATAGCCTATCAGTCTAAATATCTCATTGTATCAACAAATGTTTGCTGGATTATGTTCGCTTTGACAAAAGGCTTTATTTGTGGATGCCTAAAGTGGACGCCAGACGAACAAATCTATTTCGTGGTGGCTAAATAAGCACGCATCGTATAGATCGCATCTGATAATACGTGTAAATGGAGCAGTGCTCAGATCATGAAAACAATGGGATTGACCTAAATATCGAGTGCAGTTTCCCTGTTGGCATGCGCTTTTCATCGTTCGCCCGTGATAATGAGATCAGCGTATCTTTGTGCTTATGCGAGCGTTCGTTCCTCGTGCCTAGGGTGCCTATGTCAGACTAACGAGTTATGTGACGCACCATGATTAAACTATGCAGGAACGTACATGGCAATATTTAATCTTCAAGCCATTGTCTTCGTGAAATTGGTTTACAACTAATTGTTTTGTAAACAACACCCGTTTAGTATGCCCGTAAAAGCCCGAAAGCGAACATGTCTATCAGACTATACTTAGAGATCCAAATTAAAATAGTTTATTAAAAATAAATAAGTCAGTTACGGTTTATTACTAGGGTTTCAAAGTTCATCAATAACCAAACTATTTCTTTTGCTGTTCTGTTCTATGATCCATTTCGAACATTGGGTTCCTTTATAAAAATTTAACGTCGCGAATAGCCAAGTTGTCGGTGTTTCTTCATTGTTTGCCACCGACACTCATTCTTCAAAAACGGGACAGGAACCACTCTAATAAAAAACCTTTGTTCGCATTCATGTTGTGTGTGGTGCTCGAATATTTGCGGAAGTGGAATGCCGGCTAGCTTCCTGGCTCGGGCGACAACAGGCGTGATATTCGATCGGGTATTTCTATTGGGATTGTGCCATACCGCCGCGCATCGCTGTGCTGTAAGCACAACACTTCCTTTCTATATTTGGCTTCGGTGGTTTTTGTTCTAACGGTTTGATATTTGTGAGTCCCTTCACCCGTGATCGGCAGGGAGATTAAAAGTCGATCGGGGCTTGCACCTGGCGGTACGTACGTCAGTCATGACAGCTGCGGATACGCGATCGCCCGTATTTACTCCACCCTTGTATGAATAGAATACCCCTAGTCGTTTTATTTTTACCGTCAAATGAATTTTTATAATAGATCGTATGTGGTTAGTCTACACGCGCATGCTGTTACAACCAAGCAAGAAGAAAAATAATGAAAATAAATACTTATTTCTGCATCTTAGCATAATATATACCTACAGAAATAAATGTATGCATAAAGCATAAAAAAATTATACTGGACAATCCACACACATCACATTTACGTGACTTCACTATGTATTCCTCAATCCAGACTCAAGTCTCCGTTATTCGTTTATCATATTAGCAGATCTGCGGGGATCAGGCAATTCAGTGTGACGTCAATCGTTCCAAATAGGTTTATAACCATGATCAGCCGGGAGAGGGGGAGCTCTGGCGCTGTGTTCCACTCGAGCGCACTGTTCCTTGTTTGTTGTCGTAGTGCAGAGAGCAGCTCCCGGCCGGCTCGCCGGCTCGCTGCACCGCTCTGCAAAGCGGGCACGACACCCCTGACCTACATCACAACTAGTCTGGGACGTCGCCAAATTCCATCCGTTACCAACCTCTTTGGACAAATACACAAAAATAAACGCCGATCTCGTTTTCAATGACAAATTGCTCTTCAGTTGTATTTGTGCGCGAGCGGCACGTTGCCTGCACAACTGGGGAACTAGGTCGGAAAAATAATATCTCGGCCCTTGTAAATGCGACGAATTGCGGGATTAAAATGTATTTTGCGCCTGCAATTAGCGACCATTAGTTACTTAAATAGGCCCCATTATTCTGCACTAGAATACGCTAGCTTCATGCTAACAAATACTTAGATATAGTGGGTGAAGATAATTTCGTAGGGAATTTAAGGTTTAACTGTGTTGGAAACTGAAATTACGCCAAAATCGCTTGGGTCCAATCCAAATCACAATTAATTGTCTTTAAAAGTTCCTACTTTATACTAAGTTCCTACTGACTGATAGATCTGTGACACAGTGTATGTGATGAATCTTAGCATATCACTGTATCAATACATGTATTGTATTACTAATTTTGTATTGTTTGTGTGAGTCGTTGGATGGATTTTTATCTTATACATGACTACGAACATTAATTAAACAAATAGAAGTAAATCTCTCTTATTATTAAATATTTTTCCTGACAGTGATTAAAATTAAAATTGGTTTTTCTAACCAGTCATTTTATACCTTAGGTTTTAACTTAGTCGGCGAGTCGCTTCTACGTGTTATATATCAATTTGTGTATTATCGAGTTTGTATTTATCGACTACCATTATTAAGAGGATACTTGCCATTTTCTTCTTATTCGTAACACTCTTGTCAGAGCGGCGGTCGTACTGCACTAATGTAAGGGGACGGATCTAATCTGGTCAGCCCATCGCCTGGATGATCTTCCGCGCGGCCTAGTGCCTTCCACTCTGCCCTGCACGACAAGACGATCAATAGAGTCCCGCCCTGAGACGTGTCCGAAAGTTATAGAGATATTCCTGCGAAACTCAGTCCATGATATTCCAAGTGTTCTTCTTCAGCACCACGTCTCCAGAGCCGTGCAACAGTGCTTTTTTCTTCTCAATTTCACGCTCCACGTCTCAACAGCGTTCAAAAATAAATATGGAGAAAACCAGTATCTGAACCAGCCGGATTGCTATCTGCTCCGCGTTTGATGTTTATAAATCCAGACTTCCTAAATTTAATTATATGTCTGTTTGCATGGAAAGTCCATACTACGTTATTTCTTAGGACAAAATATAGGGAAAACTAGTTTCAAATTTTACTGCGATAGCCAGTTTTTTCTACATCATGTCTTTCTGTTTTGCATTCCTCGGTTTTACTATTCTATTGTGATGTTAGGTAAATGTTAGCATCGCGTGCCACGAAAATATTCACTAGCTTGGCACTTTCCTATCGATTTTTAGCTAGCAAATATAAAACGACTTAACCCTCTATTGCTCTACTTCGTATTCAACCCTCGAATCAAGGTTTTATATAAAATATAACTACACAGAGATTCCTCCATGCCATTGTCAAGTCCATACCAACGATTGTGTAGCATAGCGATCCTCTTGAACTCATGTTTCCACTTAGTTATCTGGTTACATAGTGATTGTCAGAGATACCTTTGAGCTTTGTGCCGTTTCAATGCCTGTGGGTGGTTAGTGGCTACTCTGCTATCTACTTATTTCGTTAACGAATTGTGGCGAGCCAGATAACTTGAAACGGCGATGTGCACAATGCCTATTTTGGAACTAACTCCGGGTTGGTGGCGTTTCGTAAAGTGATGGATGATTTTCCCGGAAATACACCTGTTTCTCCACTATAATATGAGTTATAGTGGAGAACCAGGTGTATAACGGAACAGTTTAAGATGGATCGATTTATTTTGAGCGTAGACATCAGCGTAGATATAGTTTTTGCGGTTCTTATTGTATCTCAGTTTTTCTGCGTTTCTACAAGGAATAAAAGTAGTGGAAAAAGAATTTGTCGCAAATCGTAAACCATTTTCTATTAAAAAAAATATTTATGTATATATTATATTATGGGGTGGTAAATGGTTTATGATTTGCGGCAGATTAGGTACTTTTCACCCGCGCAATGTAAATCAACCACCCTTTAAACTGTCAAAATTCAATTTCCAGATTAAGATTACTTAAATAAAACGGTTCTTTGCATTTAAAATGGCATACGTCATAGGAAAACGAACATGACGAATCAATTAAAATCCTTCAGGGATTCCGAACCCAAAAACAATCGCAATGAATTTACGAAGAAAATTAGATTTGCGCGGTCGGATCGTTTCATGTGTTATAGACGTATGGTAGTGATAAGGCTTTATTTATGCATCGGGGACACTGAGGCTCGGATGCTCAGCTCAGCCTTCTACGAGTATGCTTCACTGGCGAGCGATACGCCCCGCTGGTATGACATGCATGTTACTTAGCATCGACGCTATAATTACGTCTCCACGTAACCCAGATGTCCACCATTGAATGCTAATGTGAAGTTTTTTTATTCTTTTAATGAAGCATCGTAAATTTTGCATCATAATATTATTATATTATTTGCGTTTATGTCGGCGTTAATTCATGATTTGAAGTAGTCGAAATGTCAGCTCATCGTGTTGCTATTCATTAAAGTAACACATTTATTCCCAAAGGCTTTGAATGAAATATAATAGAGAAACCTGAGGGTTGAAATTACATTTTCTCGTGACTTTTGTGCAAAGGTCAGGTATGCACGTGTTCATGTAACAAGCTTGCGCAAATATACATACATCTATTTGAGTGCAGAAAATGGTAGACTGAAATGCAATGCTGCCGTTCTACCTACTCGCGCTCGGATAATAGAGATTCTAAAGGTCAACGTTATTTTATTGGATTTTTTATTACATCAGCTTGTCTTGAACAATAGCCTGTGCTCTACAGAATACTTAAAATACCAGCAACATAGCGAAATATTCTTTGCTATTGATTTCTGAACATTTCATCAGAACTTAAAATTATAAAAAAAAATTAGTAATTTAATTTTAATAATAATAATATTACTTTAATTAACACAATAACAGAAACTATAAATCAAAGCTATGTTGAAATGAAGTAAGTGAAAAGCCTTTTCATTACTTACATGCTTTTAAATTTTTATTGATTAATTTTACATTAAGAACCTGAAGTTTTATCTCGGAACGATAGGAACTTTTTTCTATAATTTATAAGATTTTGCACCTTCGAATTTGATGTTCAAAATGTTTCTGATGTGTGTGACTCTTCTATTTGAAGTGTCCAAGAAGGTACGTTTAAAACTCCTGAGCGATGGTTATCAGTGGTATTTTCATCTACTCCTGGGCGATAGTGATCAGTGTTATTTACTCGTACATCTGGCATGACGCCAAAGCTGCTTAGTCTACGGACGTCGGATCACACCGCTTGCGAAACCTCTCCATCAACGCTCACGTGCCGATGTTGACATACCGAAGCATCTTGCCAATGTCCTAACGGAATGCCTTACAAAACTTTCCACAAAATCGCTCATTGATCTACAATAACCATTCCTAAATAGTTTGTGCTCTTCTGCAAAGCCCTTTCTTTGAAAAAGTAAGAAAACCCTTCCCTTACTCGTGCCTCCAAGAAACGCGTTTCTCATTTACAGCATGAATGCGGTCAATTTTCTTCCGTTGAAACAGAACAGGACAGCTCCTTTGAACCTTTCACGCTCTCAAAGCGTAGCGAAGCTTCATGTCAATAGACTAGCACCTAGTAGTAGTATAGATAGCCGCAGTACGTTACTCAGGCTAAAAGCGTTTCAAAGTGCCAACACTACCTCACCTATAAACAATTTGTGTTGTGTCCACGCTGCTGCCACTATTAAAACTGTTTTCGATTTTTCGCGTCACTGAAGTTCATTCAATAGAACGATTTTATTGCCGGGGAAGGTTTTCCTGGCAATATTTCTTTTCATAATGACGTGACAATATTTAACTACAGCTTATGATATTATTTAACTGACTTCGGTTTTTGTAATACCGAAGTCGGACAAAATCAATAATCGGTAATGTGAATACTATGGTATACGCACGTTAAATTGCGTTTTAAGTGCATAGTTGTTGAGTACGGATCATTTTCTTTAAATGTCAACTGGATATCGGAATGTGATACAAACCACTCAATAGTATACGTTCGAAGAATATAGCCAATGGGAGCGATTCTCGGAAATGAGCGGAGTGCTTGCTGGCTTCGGAAAAGCCCCATTCTCTTTCCAGCTGTGACATGATGGTTCTATCGAATGGAGGTCGCTAAAGTGCAAGCTTTTTCTTGATTGCGAAAACGCTCTTACGTACACCTAACATGGTTGTTTTTATAGTTTCGCTTCATTAATTATTAATTTATGAGATGCTTTATCTTCAATTATGCGTGACAGAAATGGGGGCCCTTTAACGACCAATTAGTATCATAAAAATGTTCGCTGTTATACAAAAAAATACCATCTACAAGTTCTACAACCACTGAAAATATGCATTGTTAGAGCGGCCTGGCAAGAAACTTGAAGTAGGGTACCGGAGACGTAGCCTCAAAGTAGTTTATCTTGGCCTGGCCGCAGCTTGCGCCCTACTTCCTTCTAGGCGCCTTAGTCAAGTTGACAACTCATTGTTGAACTCTAACCCGCCAAGGCGTCAAGCGGACATAAACCTACTGGCACAGTACCTTTCCGCGAAAACAAATGGAAAAACGACACCAAGGAAATTGGAATTGTTTAATGGGGTTAAACAATCCTTGGTTATATGGCTTCCAAACTTATGTTTTACCAAACATAATACGATTTGTTTTGATAATTGATTGTTTGGTTGGTTGAATGAACAACGTCGAAGCCTACTTTATGTACAGGCTTCGACTGATCTAACTGAATAAATCTGAAACCTTTCACATAAAGGTCAAACTGGGACAGACCGCGGCGCGGGTAAAATTTTCCTTTGGGTGGTGATGTTTAATTAGGTCTTGTGTCGTAGCTTTGGCGAGATTTTAATTCGATTAAAAGTTACCTCGTGTAATATTGGGTCGCGTACGCCCTATTTTATGAAGTTAAATTGCTATTTAAAAAAATTAGGCGAATATTTGTTTATTTTGGGAATGTACCTAGAAAAATTCACTGAACCATCGGTTTTAACAAAGAAACATCGGACTAACAATAATTTATAACCGTAATTGATAGGCGTCTGAAGCACACGTCTGGAGGATTGAACTCAGATTTAAGTCTTTGACGTCAGAAGGGCTCGTCTAGACTGCAGACATAAGGAAGGCAGACAAGGGACAATGTACGCTTTGAAATTAATTAATAGTTGAATATTTTGGTAAACTCTAGCGTCTACCTGAGAGGCGCTGTCGAGGGCAGTGGCGAAATGAAAATACTAATTCTGTAGTAACAGAACAACAGAAGTTAAAAATGAATGTCCATTGACTAATGAATGAAAAGAAATGAACAGAATTGCCCGAAAATACTTAATAATTTATTCATGTTCAAATTAAATGAATCTGCGTTTTGTGCTAGAGGGCCTGTGCCAGGTATAATAATTTCATGACTCGAAGGGAGCCAAATCGGGAGCAATGACCTTCCACCCCTGGTTTTCTTAGCGTAGGTATCTCTGAGTCCGCGTAGATCCCACCCCGGCTTGCTTGCCCTTCAGGAGATATTGATATGATCCCTTCTTGCGTATTTTACTAAGAAGTTACTTACCTCGAGTTTTCTATTAATATTTTTTTACACTATAATTAATAATGTATTCATTTTTTTAAAGTACATTTGAATAATTTAAGATTTTTAAGAAATATCTCGCTATATTTAGCAGTATAATTCTTAAAAATAAAATTGTATGATCATTGAATAAAAACGTTAAAGTGAATGATTGTTCACCTTGATGTTTATCAGTGAAAGAATTCTCTGATGTATTACAATTTATAGTATTACAAAAACTGTTTTTTGTGTGGCTTATAAATTTCTATAGAATAAGGCCTCGTATGCAAAGTGTTATTAACTGCCTCACATCCCATCTGTTCTATTTTTTTTCCACTCTTTTATATTTGCAAAATTCCTAAACGGAGGATTCTATGTGTTCAACAACAGTAGTATATTTTAGGAACGAAATAGGACGCTTGTCTTTTAAATGCCGCACTCTGCCTTTGGGGAAAACATTTCGTGCGTAGTTAGGTAGGTAGGTAAATTGAACTTCTATGTTTCTTTACTTTATGCTTTCTTTTTTAACCGAAAAAAACTCCTACCTTGAAATAAAGAGCTTCTTATTAAGACATCGCTGTTCCTTCCGGTCTAATTGCCCGAATGTTTTGTAAGAGCATCTTTTAAGTAGGTATTTTGTTGAGCATCCTATACTTGTACTCTTAACTCTTCGCAAGAAACGTGAAAGTTTAAGCCCTGACAGTGACGTAGAGCTCTGTTAACCCAAGATTTTCGCGTCATGCCTTCGAAAGAAGACTTCATTTTACCCTCGGAAACCCCGACCCTGAATATTTATGTACCTAATCCACATTTTAGCTCGAAATAAGGATTTGTTATCGTAAATTTGACGCCGCTCAAGACGAATTATAACGATCAAGAATCTCCTAATGATTCAGCAGGCCGTAAATTGTCAAAGTTCATAAGTCGACAGCCTTTCTTAAGAAAGACAGCTTGTGAGATGTTTTTGACATTTATTGCTTAAGGTCTTTGGAGATGACTTGATAATCGGCGATCCATGATTGTTTTAGGCTTTCAAAGGGTATCACAGGCCACAGCCTTATTACACTGGGACTGGCGATGTCAAAGAGATGCGATTGCGCAGCATGCCGCGGCGACTCAGCGGTTTTGAACACATTGCTTTGAATTCGCTCGCAAATAGCTTGTATGATATAAATAAATAAATAATAAATATGATATAAATAAATAATAATCAATATAATATCTATAAATAATAATAATAAATTGCATAATCCTTAAAGCCTTTTATATTAATATTTTTTTACACTATAATTAATAATGTATTCATTTTTTTAAGTACATTTGAATAATTTAAGATTTTTAAGAAATATCTCGCTATATTTAGCAGTATAATTCTTAAAAATAAAATTGTATAATCATTGAATAAAAACGTTAAAGTAATAATTCTTGTTGTTTCGTTTGCCCCTAATAATTAGGTTCCAGTCTATGAAATAGCAATAACCTTTCAAATCTGCCGCAGCAGCGTTGCCACTTACTCGATTAATTTAATTCCAAGTATTTCATTGCTATGAATCGTAAAATTAATTACGTGGGTAGAAATATGGCTTGTTTGTTTTGAAAGAACGACGTAATATCTACTCCTTTATTGCTTCTCGTCTTCGACGTCATCGCATATAATATGTCTGGCCTCTAAAATACCTTTAACAAATAAACAGTTTTACACATGTTCCAGATGTGTTTCCGATTAATGCTATTTCTGGTAGCTCAGGAAGTTGTTATTTCTAGTGCAGAGCTTTATTTTCGGTTTGGCACATATACAACACTAAGACGCTGCGTGCCGTTCCCTTACCTCTCGTCTAGTCGTGAATCGCAAACTCTCTGTAGACATTGTGGCTACGACGCTGACCAATTATAAAAATAATGCTGGGCAATTCACACAACATCATCTAACCCCAAGCTAAGCAGAGCTTGGGTGTACATAGATAGTTAGATATTTTTTATTTCACATAGATAACGACCAGAACACCCGGGACAAATATCTGCAGATAGTACAAACATTTTTCCCGAGGCGGGAATCGAACCCGCAACCTCCTGCGTCGCAGGCGGACCTCCACCCGCTGCGTCGGAGGTCGTCAAAATATAGAAAATATTTTATATTATGTTTGTGATATTATTTAATTTATTAAGTAATGTAAACTCTGTTTTAAAAACAGCGGATACAAAGCTTGTTTTTGAGAAAATCAACTATACTGCAAAGTATTTAATAGTTTTTTCATTGTTTTAGGGCGGATACCCAGCCAAGTTAAAGAAGGTGCTCATAGTGACAGCACCACTGTGGTTCAACGCGCCTTTCCAATTCCTTCGTCTGTTTGTGCGGGAGAAGCTGCGTGAGAGAGTGCACACGGTGAACGCGCCTCAGCTGACCCTTCACGTGCCGTACGCGAGTCTGCCCAAACAACTCGGAGGGGAGTACACACTGGACCATACAGCTTGGTAAGACCTGCTGTGAGGATAACACGCTATTTAACACATAACGTAACGCGCGTTATCAGTGTTATAAAATTAGCGTAATAAAGCTATTATAACGCTAATTTTATAACACTGATAACGCGTGTGACGTTATGTGTTAAATACAGAGGTAGCCATGCTGGTAGTTCGTACGCTGAGCATACAGCTTAGTAAGACCAACCATCTGACTATGCAGACACACAGCTGGTTATAAGTGCGCTAAGTATCTTGTCTATAAAAAAAGAATCGATGATCAAATCTCTTGTCACCGTCAATACGGTCTTTTCAAAAAAGGAAAACATTCCCTTTTCCCTTTAGAAGTCTATAGTTGGTGGGGATATTTCGCAGGAAGAATAGAGTATTAGTATAGTAATAGTGTCCTTGGGATGTTATGACAAACTAGTATGTACATATATACGTTCTATATGCCTTTTTAATTTGAAAGGTCTATGCCAAAGCGCTAACTTTCAGTGAGGACTTACTACTTTTTTAGAACTACATTTAACGTGAGATTTGATCATCGATTAATTAAAAAGACAGCAAACGGCAGACAGACTAGAACCAGACACTACTTCTTGTATATTGTCTTGTATACATAGTCACTGGTAAATAACATCATTGAGCTTTATTAGATGCCATTGAGACCTTGTAGCATATACCATCTTCATAATGCTAACTAGATCATATTAGATATATCAGGGGACTAGGGTATATGTTTAAATCATCTAGGGTATAAAACTAAATCTCCTTCCAGAAAGTTTTGACCGTAATTGAATAATTTATGACCAGTACGCGGCGGTCTCTTAAAACTAAACTATAACAAAGCTATAAATTAAATAGAGTTAAGATTGTAATTAATTCGGCACGAGATCTTAATTTGAAACAACCCCGAAATCTAAAAATAGAACTCGTATCGGGTTCGATTTGAGCAGATTGCTTTGAGCAACCCTATTGCCGAAAAAGTAAAACAAGTGCGACAATGTGCTATCGCTACGACACTCGTGACTTGAATTCAAATCGTTCGCTACCTAAATTACACAATAGCAATTTGAGCTAGCTAGGTCTTCGATTCAATGGGTGTCGAAACGTGGACCTAAACACTCTGAAACGTTTTCCATGGTGATGCAATGCACCATTTTGCTTCCAGGTTAGAACACTGCAAGAATAGCTACACAAATAATTTACAGAACTCTAAGCTCGACGGGGTTATTGATGAATATGTGATCAGCAATCACATACCGCCGACGAAAACGCAAAATGGTAAGAAATACACGATACTTTTTCTTGTTGATTCCAACTCTCAGCTATAAGTTAGTTTGTGTATTTGGATGGGATGTTGTATTCTGTCTGACAATTGTTTTTGGAAGCTATAAAACCCGTCGTTTGTCTGACACAATAGTTTGTTTTAAATTATGCGAGCACACAACACCATAAATAGCGATTCGCTCCATATAACTTGGCCCCGAACTTTATCTCGTCCTTAATAATGTAGGTAGGCATACATTCGTGTACCGAAGGTCACATAAAACCATGCGAGTATTGCTGCCCACCCCATTTCACAGAATTCCATTACTGAAATTGTTTATATGAATTCTCTATGATACATTTTCCCTGTAAGCAAGGCTGCGGTTGGCTTACCTACATAATTAAAATGATACTTCTATTTTTTATTGCTTTGTACCGTTCGGACCGGAAAATATGAGATGAAAAATATTTTTTATCAATGCTGGGTTTTCCATTTTTCGTTTCTTTCCAAGGCTTTCTGGAAGCCTTTGTATTCAGGATACGCTTACATCAAAATGTACTACATTATGCATTTTCCTTACTCCAAATCCTATATTCTAAAAGCCGGTCTCAAATGCAGTAATGTCCCTGATATAAATGTGTTACGTGAGCGGTTTCTGCTGAAAAAGTTGGTAAATCGCAGACTAGACTGGTTTTAATATTCCCGCTTGGTATTCATTCGTCCTAATATCGGGACCAAAAACGAGAGACGAGTACTTAGCATTTCCGTCGGCGACGTATTGGTATTCGGCGATTACACAGCCAATCAATACCCCCGAGTGCTTTGCTAAATCTCTGGGGTACGTCAAACGTATCGCCTCTTAGTCGACATAATATGGTGCTCACATTCAACGCGCAAAGTTATTTCATAGGAATTTGTATAAACGAAATGGTCTAAGAATATAAATGCAAGCTACTTCAATATGTACCTTACACGTAACGCTACAAGCCACAGAACGAAAGAGTTAAGTACGCATTTACTCGTCTTGTTTTAGTCAGCGGTCATGGGTCATTGCCAGTTACATTAGCTCAGTGCTAGATTAACTGCATCGCGGTATGCTCTCCATTTAGTTTGTGTAAACCTATCGAGTAGTCACTACAGCTCCATTCACCATCATATAATTTTAATTCACGAAAATTACGACGAATTACAAATTATTGACGAAATACACATGAAACAGTTGAGCTATTTGCATACTGTTTCAAAGAATCCAGAAGTAGCTCAACTGATTTACGTCAATACCAATTGTTAGAGTCACTTAATTAGAAATCGGTAATCTTAGTCGTCCGTTGCTTTTTCAATTGGGATTTGAAGACTCTGAGATTGTACTTCAGCAAATTAGACGCAGGAAACTTATGACTCTCTGAACTACCAATGAACTGCGATCCCATGTCCGCATCTGTATCCGCAAGTCCAGGAATAACACTTATCAGGGAAGGCAGAACGCCTACATTGGGCTGGTAATGGCTGTTGATGAGAATCTTTATTATCTTTTTTGCATCGATAAAGATAATCTGGACTGAGTGTTATAGATTCCATCAGCTGCGATACTTGAGACGTCGTCGACTGATCATTACTATTTGTGGCAACACAGCCATGAAATAAGAAGTTGAAGTTGATGATTACTATTGTTGTCGTCAGGTATTATAGAACGCGAAGGTGAATGTGATATGACCAGCGACCGCGCGGCCCGCCTCGGAGACAGCAGTACAGACATGCACATCAGTGGAGACCCGCCCTACACCTGCGACCCTAGTCCACTCAGGTACGTACAGACATGAACACTATTACTGTCGTTAGATATAATAGAACGCAAAGGTGAATGTTATATAAGCTGCGATCACACGGCCCGATTCGGAGATAGAAGTAAAGACATGCACATCAGTGGAGTGGAGACCTGCCCTACACCTGCGACGAGTGTAAGACGTAATAGATCTTAAGTCTGTACGCACGTAACTTTGGTACCCAGAGCGGCAGCGAAAGATTTCTCTTAGTTTCGCGTGGCGTTTCATGCCATCCTATGATATACCATACGAATAAATATGCCGGATAATTCACACAGCATTATCTAGCCCCAAGCTAAGCAGAGCTTGTGTTATGGGTACTAGATGAGATGACTGATATACTAATACAATACATTACATAGATATTTTTTGTTATACATAGAAAACAACCAGAACACTTTAAACAAATATCTGCAGATCGTACAAATATTTGTTCCGAGGCGGAATCGAACCTACAACCTACTGCGCATGCAGACCTTCGCCCACCGCGCCCAGTGGTCGTTGTAAATGTATGGAACCGATATGTTCCTGACGCTTCACAACACAATAGTGTTATTCTACCTTTACAGTTGTAATATCCAATACGAGCTCTATCCATCTGGATTTACGTGCAATATAGCGAGGCATGTTGCAGGAATTATTCGACCGCCTGCCCGGCCGTCATATAAATTGGATCTGCAGTGTACTGATTGTGCATCTTTTATTTAACACTTTGACTGCGGTTTTTTTCGACGACTGCGATCTTTTTTTTTACCTAAAAAATTCGTGCTGCCGCTCTACACAGCGGTTGTGATGCGTTTCGTTCGAAAAATATTACAGGTCTGCTGAGTCACAAAGATCTGTATTTTCTCAGCCGCTGCGCTAGTGTGGATTTACGCATATTAGTCACTTGTAGAAAACTCATACCGTGCGTTTTCAGCACTCAGTGTTAAAATTGTAGATTCGGTTTTATTTCATTGTGACTTCTATACACTTTTTATTTAGTGCCTACATTGCGAAAACAAATTTTATGTTATACTAGCAAACCTAGGCTTCGCACGGGATCAGTTAAATAGATCTTTTTAATTTTTCCTTATTCAATTATTTTTTACTGTTGATTACGCGGCGCATGTTTAGTCGGCATGTTTTTTCTTACACCTTCAACAGTAATCTACTCACTGTCCTATTTAAACCAGTTTACACAAAACCTTGACAAACAATACACATAAACTTTCCTCATCAATCACTCTATTCTATCGTCTATTTGGCAAAACCCGTATGAAAATCCGATGCGTGGTTTAAGAGGAATTAGCGGATAATTAGACACTGTTCCTTATCGTGGGAAGGAGACAATGAATTGAAATACTTTGTTATCTGACAAAATATATATCATAGGTACAGAAAATAATTAAATACCGGTCTTTGTGAAAACAAACTAAACATGCCTTTTTGTATTTTAATTTAGGCAATTTTATTCCTATTTTAGGTTTTGGGGAAACTTTTGACAACTTTACAAAACATGTTATCCTAGATGGTTTCTACTAACTCTATTCTGCATTATATAAAAATCAAGTCGATTGGTTACTTAGTAAGGGCGTGCAGGAAGGATAAACAAGCACACTTTCGCATTTATAATATTAGTTACAATCCTGACTAATATTATATAGGATATAGGTACGGCACTCTACTGCTTAACCTATTTCAAGTTGTTTGCTCGATCTGCCTTTACAGAAATTGAGGTGCGACGTAGATTCTGATTAACCTAACAAGTATTTGCTTATTTCCAACTGGTGCTGGAGCGTCTACGACCGTTCTGAGAATCGGAATTAGTACTTCGGTTCCCAGAATTTTATCCCAGCGCTACCTAGTTGAGCAAATTAATTTCCACTGAATCCAAACTGAATGCAGTGAAATATTTTCATTATTATTACAGGTGTAGTTGAATTTAGCATTACATCTTTACTAGCTTCCGCCCGCCGTTTCGCACGCCTATTTTTATTTTATTGTGTAGCTTTTTACCTGAGATGGGCATGTTCTTACTGTACGCCAAAATTCATCTTGATCTTTTCAGTCGTTTTGGATATCTTAAGTAAAAAAATAAAATTCAGGTTTCACAAACTTTCGACTTTATAACATTAGAAGGATAACTTACTTAATAATAGTGTGATTCGTTTATAAATAAATTCCAAACAGCTCTAAAAGGTACTTGAGGGCCTCAGGATTTGGTTTTTTACAGTCCGTAAGCCCTTAATTTTTTTGGATATTAATTGATTTCTAAGAGTGCCTAACTTAGGTTATACAATATGCTTCAAAAAGACGTGATCATCCTAGAAAACTTACCTAAGGCATTATCTATTTCTGTATATATTAGAACTCAGTACCTTACATATCGTGTTCTAAGTCGGAAAAGTTTTAAATCGAAAAGTAAACGTAAAGGAACTTTTCAGCTGCGACTGAATTTGTCTGAAATACGTATTTGTCTAGGAACTTATTTCAAAGCTAACGCTGAGCTATCTCGAACTGGAAAGCAAAGCTCCTAAAACTTTATATTGCACGTAATTAAAACTTGAATATTTGACGCTTCACTATTAAATTGCGCTAGTCGCTGTTCCGTCCCATAAACTACGTAGTCGGAAATGAATAAATTATTTTGATATGCTGTAAACATAAACACTGTAAGCATTATTGAGTTTACAAAGTATAAATGCTATGAACATATTACAATTTAAAACTGATTCGGTCATTTCGAAGAAAATATTCCAATGAATTTAAGAACAGGACTATAATCACGAGCAATGTATTAGTTACTTAAGTAACTTCACAAAAGGTCTAAGCGTAAGCACCAACTTAGGTATCACGCTTCAAAAAGACGTGTTTTGAATATGTATCTTCTAGACCTTCATGATACATCGTAGGCCACATCTTCACTTTCCTTCAGGCGAGATGCGAAAGCGAAAGTCTATTGATTTAAAAAAAAATGAATTCAGACCGAAGGCAAAAAGGCACACTACAAATAAATACCCCGGCCCTTTGAATTCAAGAGCGGAACCTTTTTTCGGAAAAGTCTATACGTTATTATGGATTTCGCCAGCCTTCTAAATCAAACCGATAGAAAAAACAACAGAAAGGCCCATAATTTGATACAAATGACATATAGCAAAATAATTCAAACAACCATAAAAAGATATCAGTTGCATTCTCAAAATAATTATTTACGATAGCACAAATTAAATAGTAAAGCCCTTGCAAACGCGCTCTGTGAACAGTGGAAAACGTCAATGGTCGCCGCTGCCAGAATTAGTACTGTATGGTGCGCGTCAGTTGTGCTTTGTTCAGCAGGTTAGTTCTTCCGCGTGTTAACAAGGGCCCTAAGGCAGTCTCGGTTGACAAGCAAGCTCGTTCGCCCTCCCTCTATAAAACTAACATTACGGCTCCTTCGGTACCACTAAATCTGAATATGAATTTAACCAAGACGGAAAAACTAAGTCCTAGAACGTTCAAGACCCATAACTTTGTATAGAGGCCGGGGTGAAGGAAAACGAACTTGCGAACGTTTATCTTATTGGAAACGACAGCGGTAATAGGATAGCGGAGGAAAGTAAACCATTTCCGAAGCGCTAACAAGTTTAACCTATAAAAACTGGCCAAGTTTTACTCTGACTTGTACGAGGAGAGTTCTGTGCACTTGATGACTTATTCTACCATAGAGTTCAATATTTTATAACTTTTCCAGAATCGATAGAATAAAAGCTGTCTGCTGTGACCGATCGTCTTACAGACAAGCAAGAGAGACTTAGCTAGGTTACTTGTTGTTTTGATTCTTGAAGTTACACGTCCACTGGATTGATATCGGACCGTACGGAGCGTAAGGATTTGTTACTTTGTGTATTTGTTTCATTGTGGGATTTCTATGGAACAGCGTGCATTGATCGTGCTGATACCGATGCAGGGATCGGAATTTCTGCGGGAGACGTCATCCGCATAGAGATCATCATTACGGCGATATTGTTGCGGATGACGTAATCGGAAAACTTTGAAATTGCCTTTAATGCCGATTCTAAATCCGAATGCAGTAGACGCGCCCTTTCGGTATATCGTAAATTAAATAATGGCGCCGAGTACTTTGCGTACGCTCCGATAGCAGCTAGCGATCCAGTGGACGCGTAACTTAAAACTACGACTAGCAAAATGACGCCATGCGTACGTTTTCTTGCGTATCTACATAAAGAAGAGTACCTACATAAAGAGATACGACACTTCACAAATAGGTATCATTTATACGCGACGCAGAACTGATCGTGAAGATAGATTTCAAGGCATGTTACATAAATTGTCTGTAGAAAACAATTTTATCTTGTAAGTGTTAATATCGTTCGCATTGAAGCCTCGTTTCGTGCGACAAATAAGAATCACCGATATTAGCTCTCTCAGGCAAAAGAATTGACACAATAATATACTTTATTTGATATTCGTAGATTCTTCACATTTTGTTTATTTATTTACTGACTAAAGTAAAAAAGTAAAAGGCATTCTGTGTCACAAAATAAATGGAATATGTGTATCTCCTTACTCGTCGTACTCTTTCCCTTTTCTGTTTCGATCCTAATTAAATAACTACAGCCGACTGGTAGTGATTGAAGCGCGGAAGACGAAAACATCACTTTCTATTGCGACAATTGTTTTACGAGGAACTTCGAGTCTTGTAGTTCGAAAACTAAATCGTTAAAAACCTATAATATAAATAAAAATGGTTGTAAATGTAGGTAAATGGTTGTAAAATGTAGGTTTAAAATCATAAATAGTGGAGTTCCTGATTTCATCATCAAAATTTGACGACCTCTGTGGCGCGGTGGGCGAGAAAACACCTGCGACGCAGATGGTCTTGGGTTCGATTGACGCCTCGGGAAAATTGTGTCTACGATCTACAGATATTTGTTTCGGGTGTTAGAACACCCGAAACAAATATCTGTAGATCGTCTTTTACTATGTGAAATAAAAAATATCTATCTATGTAATGTATTGTATATTATGTATATCAGTTATCTGGCACTCATAACGCACGCTCTGCTCGGGACTAGATAATGCTGTGTGAATTCACCAGCATTATTTATTTACCATATCCGCCCATACACGTCAACTGCTGGACATAGGCGTCCCCATACACCACAAAGAGTGGTCCTCAGCCGTCTCCATCCATCGACTCTCTGCGATTGCTCCGATGTCGTCGGTCCATGGATGTGGATGGTCTCCGAACACTCCGTTTCGCTTTGCAGTTCGACTTTTTGATGGCACGGACAGTCCAATTCAAATAATCTTCACTACATAGTATAAAACAAAGTCGCTTCCCGCTGTCTTCCCTATGTATGCTTAGATCTTTAAAACTACGCAACGGATTTTGATGCGGTTTTTTTTAAATAGATAAGAGTTATTCAAGAGGAAGGTTTATAAACCATTTGATACATAGATTTCCACGCGGGCGAAGCCGCGGGGCGCAGTTAGATTTTTATAAAACATTATTCTTTCCGAAATTGAACGGACTAAACCAGAGGTTCCCAGACCTTTTTTCCTCATAGACCACTTTCAAAATTTTGCTGGTTTCGGTGGACCCCCTGCAGCTACATTTCTACCATATTCCCAAAATTCGACAAAAAATGTGAAGTTTAGATCTAACTATGGGAATTGCGTTGCAGCTGAGTTCCAACCACGAATTAATAGTTTTCGAAAAAAGTGAGAATTTATTGGTTAATTAATTAATTGATTGCGCTGTAAGTGGATGTCAAAAAAGTAAAGTTGGCCAAAGGCAAAACTAACAGTCGCCGAGCTTCCTAAAATATTATCTGCCTACATTGATAGGTGAAGTCAAGCCAACATTTTAGTTCTTCACTATCGATAGCAGATACATTTTCGTGGACCCCCGCTTACGAATTGTGAACCCCCAATTTTTTGTCACGCCAACGTAGACCCCCGTCGAGTCTCCCGTGGACCCCTGGGGGTCCACCTGGACCACTTTGGGAACTACTGGACTAAACGATAAATTTATGTTTGCATTGTTACAGGAACTCGCATGGTTACAATGGAGACATGAAAGGCAGGCACATAAACTCTGGCGACGAAGACGACTTAGATTTAAGCAGTAAGTAATTACCTTATTACTACCTTCTAACAGCTTTAAACGCGTTTTTCAGGGATGAAATGTAGCGTAGATCATTATGAATGTAAATGTAAGGGTTAACTACGCACCTTGTTTGTGTTGGAAGAACACCAAAATTTTATCCTTTAACGGGGACGCAGGGGCGCGGAACGCGCGTGACTAGAACCGCACTCTCCCTGAAGCTATGAATGAAACGCTGGTGCTCTACCAGCACTAACAAGATTCGTACTTATCCCGCTTCAGTTCATAATGAGTTCATCAAACTACAAGTTTTATAGTAAAGTAGCGGAAGGACCAAAGAGTAAGTCATAAAAAAAATCCTCACCCCTGGGGTACACGAAAATACTCGCACACCACATCGAAAATGTCGAATTTACGTTTGAAAGACATACTTGCATTTTCAACATCAAGTAAAAAAATTGTCCACCATAAATCACGCAGAACGATGGACTATTTGTTTACGTATATTTGCAAGCGAAGCCGCGGGAAGAGACTAGTACACGATAAACACAACAAAACGTAAAACCTCAATGGATGGAATAATATAATTAGACCTCTTTGAAGTTTCGTACGAAAATACCAAATAAAAAGTCACGCGTGACAACGTCTAGTGCTAAATATTTTGTTTACGAAATTTGTTTAGATTTTTATTGCATGAAATTAAAATGGATAAAGGAAATATAAATAGAACCGGTATGTGGGCATAACGAGGAACAGTTTATCTCTCAAATAGGTCAACTTCTGCGCGTGATACCGGTATGTTTTCTTAGATTTGAACCGCGATAATGCCGATCGACGGTCCAGCGTGCATTACAACATTAGTGTTGTCGATAGTGGCTTGAAGAAAGAACGTGTAAAATGATTTACGCGCTGGCAATACTACTGCTCTGTGAGTTGGTTTGAGTACCTTAGAGAATATGCCTAATATCCATTACGATTCGTATTCGGCCGTTTTACTAGTTACTGCTCTCAGTATTTTCTGATGGTTGGAACATAGTCCTTGGAGTGTTTTTTGGCTTGAAATATTTTATACAGAAGCAATTATCGCGTTATCGAAATTGTGTTTCCATTGAAATTGCTTTTTAATTACATTCTCTTAATACAGGCAGTAAAACCGCTTTCAATGAAAAAACATGTCGTGTTGTACACTCTGAACTACATAAGTTCATAATCATCAAAGTTATTTATTTTTATTCTAAAATTAAGTTTGATTTTATAATATAGAAGACATTTAAGTTGCTTTTCTTCTGATACCTAAAAAAACGTTAAATTTTTACCCGCGTGGCTCGTGCTATGTTATTTGAGTGTTTATATGTTGTTGGCGAACTCTATTACCTCCAAGCAACATAACGGCTAAAGCAATTTCGATAACTGCGTTATAAAATTCCCGTCTGGTCTCCGATATGGCTAATTCGGTGCTCACGATTACTTTATAAATTTTATCTGCGTATAAATTACGAAGAATACATATAATTTAAAAATAATGGCTCACCTCTACAATGACTGCTTTTCACCAACCTGCTACTTAAATATTTAATTTACTGGTAAATATTTTCTACTATGCATAACGTACTGTTGATAGATAGAGTGAAAACCATACATTATATCGGTGTAATAAACAGTGTTGTCTTTTAGCAGGCCTATGCGTCCTTCAATCTTTCCCAGACTCCCCTGTTCTGTGCCTTTAGCTTGTAGGTGTGCTACTTTGATAATGTCATCAATCCGATTTTGGACTTCCACGACTTCTTAAGCTTGACATGTTAAACTTAGAAACGCGAGTTTCCGCGGTCACAAAAAGGAGATAATTTTTTTATTCGCCAAATGAGAGATAATTTGGCCAAATAAGTGAAAAGCTGAGAACAGAGTCAGGTTTTATAAAGCATCTTGTTAGCTCACATCAATGAAGCCAATAATCACCAATAATCACTGTAAAATAACTTGCTATTATCAGCATTACACCCACACGGCAACGACTTTGTAAAGGATTCTATTTTCGACAATATTATTGCTCTCGCTCGACGTAATAGAACGGAAATTTCAATCATATTGGTTTATATGATCTCGGGGAATGGACTAATATTGAATATTTTATCCATTTGCAAATAAAATATTTATTGGCCATTGAGTTTATTCTCTGGAGATCCCTCGGTTGACAGGAGGTATGATCTACTTAGCCATTTGAAAAGGGTATTTCTATCGAAAAGGTATCGCTATGGATGATTAATTATAGTGGCTTCCAATTTGTGGCTGCTTTGATCCGAAAATTGCTTTTAGCAATGAATAAAACCGTCAGTCAGAATGATCTTCAAGAAACTAGAATACATTGAAATTAATACGAGTAAATTACGGTATTGTGTTTAAACGTTAATTAATTAGTCTTTAACTTGCTACCTCGCTATAAACTGATTGCAAATTGTATAACAACTCAATTATTTTTCAAAATACATGAATCTACTTAAAGGACAAAAAGTGTATAATCGCGCAAAAACTTAACGGAGGAGGCGGCCGGTCAAATCTACAGCCTCCCTAAACCTACGCGCCTTCTGGATCGGACGCCATGAGCATTGCTGTCCATTGTCCACTGCTGGACTTAGGCCTCCCATATAAAGTGAAAACTTCAACTTCGGCCATCCTTATACATTTTTTTTGTTTTGTTATGTTTTGCCGTAAGTTTTCCTAAAATAAATAAATACATCAATAAATAAATAAATATATAGTAAGCGCCTTATTGGCTCGTATTAGGGTAATGCTATACGCAGAGAATATGTGTGGGGAACGCTTGGCAGAAGATTACTGATCGTAGTAGACCGACCGACCGAGTACTACGTTCACCATCCGCGTCTTGTAAAAAAAAACACAAAATAATCCTCCTCTTTATTTATATATTTCTTTTATATATATATGGTAAGTTCCCTTATGTAGTTAACTCTTATGATACCCACGGGCTGCGTTGGAGGAGTCGTTTCTCACGCCGCCTGCGACCGCCGTAGCTGACCTGGTAGACTCACCCTCTGATCGATTACCTTACTAATAGTTGTTGTTTTTCCTAGCTCGCGGTACGTGGTCGTCCGGCGAGGTGTCCCCCGGTCTGTCTGACGAGGAGTGCGGCGGCGGCGGCGCGTGCGGCGAGTCGCCCGCCGCGCTGCTGGCACGCGTGCGCGCGCTCGGTCGCCGCGGCCTACTCGCAGAGTACGAGGAGGTGCGCGCGCTCCCGCCGCAGGGGACCTTCCATAATGCAGAGTAAGTATCAACACTACACACTATAATCACTGCTTTACACACTAACTTCACTGCACTACACATTACTAATTTTATGTAGTAATTTGTATTAGCTACATAATAATGTAGGTGTAGGACCCTCCGGCCAGGTGGGATGACGATTTGCGAAAGACTGTAGGCAGATACTGGATGCGGCAAGCTGAAAAACAAGGCGCTATGGCGCTCATTAGGGGAGACCTATGTCCAACATTGGACTATTATAGGTTAATGATGATTTTATTTATTTAATTTTCGGAAAACTTACGGCGAAACATAAAACATGATGATGATATAATGATCCCTAAGTTCAATCCTACGATCCTAGCCATCCACGGGTTGTCTGGTAGACCGTAGACGCATATTTTGTAAGTTTTTTTTTTGTTTATAGTTTTTTTTAAATCTTTCTATCCAATACGTTCACAACACTACACACTAATCTGGATCGAATATCTGAGTTGAACATAGTTGCGTTACGAAGCGAGGTGTTCCTTCACCCAAGGGGCTTGCGGGCTGGATTCGAAGTTGCTTCGCTCATAGTTATTACTCTTGAAGTCTTGACACTCTCTGCACACTTTGTTTTACAAAGTAGACCTGCTCTTTCGTTCGCCTACCTTCAAGCGCGCTAAAATGGGCAGAGTATTCGATGATATAAGTTGTCGACATCTGAAATTGTTTTTACACAAACGATGATAGATAACCAACGAGATCATTCAAGATAAAGCGTTGGCTAAAAATGCACAAAAATCACAAACACCAAAAACATGTTACATGAACATACTAAAAGAACTCTTGCAAATATTTCTCAGTTGAAGCCTGAATTAATAATAATTAATTAGCGCTTGGGTTAAGTTACAAGAAACCCTCTCAACGAGAGGTAGCCGTCGATTCCTATTTCATTCACACGTTCGAATACTTCTCTAGTTACGACTCCCCGCAGTGACTACTTTCCTTAACGACCACTTCCCAACGTGTTTAGACCTTTACCGCCTTAATTACTCCGGACTATTAGGTTTACCGCAAAATTTTTCCGCAATTTTCGTTGGTTTCAGTAATTTTCTATACTAGGTTCAAGTAAGAGGAACAAGAATTTCAAATAAAACGCCATAGGTTCGACGACCTATGACTTGTCTAAGTGCTTATTTTGTAAGCCTAAAGAAATAAATGATTTTTGACTTTGACCTCTTTGGCCCGGTGGACAAAGGCCCGCCTGCGTCGCAGGAGGTTGCAAGGGTTCGATTCCCGCCTAAGGTCAAATGCTTGTACGATCTGCAGATTCCGGGTGTCCGGAGATCTGGTCGTTTTCTATGTATAGTAAAAAATATTTTTCAATGTAATGTATTGTAGTATGTATATCAATGATAACATAAGCTCTGCTTAGCTTGGGGCTAGATGATGTTGTGTGAATTGTCCAGCATGATTTATTTATTTATAACTAGCTGCGCCCCGTGGCTTCGCCCGCGTGTAAATCTGTGTCAAATGGTTTATAAACCTTCCTCTTGAATCACTCTGTCTATTAAAAAAACGACATCAGCAACTTCGTTTTATACTATGTAGTGATTATTAACCCAGATCTCCTCATCCAGATTGCCAGCCAACATAGCCAAGAACCGCTACAAGGACGTTTTGTGCTACGACCACTCGCGGGTTCGACTCTCACAGACCGACCCCGAAGACCCTACCACTGACTACATCAACGCTAACTACGTCGATGGATACAAACAGAAGAACGCCTATATTTGTACCCAAGGTAAGCAATCATAATGCTGGGTAGAATATAACTTCACACGTAATCTTTATAAACAAAGAAAGTTACAACAAAATTGTAGATGATGGGGACTGTAGGTAGGTATGACTAAAAACAACTATTTACTAAGAAGTGTGTAAGAAGAGGCAGACCAAACGACGGACGTGCGCGCGCGCGGTGTCTGAAAAAGCTACTGGCTTGCATGAGCGCACGCTCATGCAAGCCAGTAGCTTTTTCAGACGAGGGCGACGAGGCGCACCCGCCCACAACCCCCAGCCCACCCCCTTGCCCTGCGTCCCCCGCGAGCAACACGCGTTTATTCACTAATCAATTATAATAATAACAAATTAAATAAAAAAAAAACAAAGGAAACTATCGCTATTCTTATAAATTAACATTTAATCCTACGCGTCGCTTACACATATAATGGAAAGTAATTAGAACTAGTATTTACCATTGAAACAATAGAGCTAACAACAGACTGTTGCAAGCAATCTACAGCTCAACTGATCCATATTGCCCCGCTGGATATGCTAGTGCGCTGCGCCAGAAGCTGCAGCAGCTTTTTATCGTTCTCTCAGAACTCTTTAATGAATTCAATGATTCATACTTAGTCGAAATAAAACTAAGTTTAGTCCCATAAACATTTCAAGTTTGGTCCAGTGTTAGGTTCGATTAATGTTTTAATTTGTAGACGGTTTATGTTTAAAATACAATGAAACTTAAAGAACCGTTCAGAGTTTTATTCCTAAAATATCTATCAGTCAGACAAAGGCATTCAACGTAAGTTACTTATGTTACCGTGCGTGGTAAACGCTAGCATAAATCTCAAGGTTCAGGTATGATAACACGAGTTGCTTTTACTACTTATTATCTATGTAAATCTGGCGCACGATAAACAGGGGTGCCTGTTTACTGTTTTGTTGTTCCAATTTCACTTTGATGTGTTTGTTTTCCTCGTCACTTTTCGCGGAAATGTCGTTTAGAACGCCTATTTAAAAAAACCACTCCCATTCTTTTCTTCTTTTGGAATGATAAATGTTACAGTTGGCATTGGATTCAACTTGAAAGATTGAACAATTATGGCCGTACACGGTGTATAGGTATAATCACTCGACTTGTGCGATTATAAATCGATATGAACTCTGTTTGTATTCGACTGCTTCCAACACTATTAGCGTCGTACCGGGAATCGGTGGGCACTGACGTGAAATATATTCCGAGAATTATTACCGTGTTCGTAACTGCGCAAAATGGAAACCTCTTCTTCTAGAATTTTCTGATCCATAATTTTTCTTGCATAATAAATACTTTAATATGAATAAATTAGTACTTTTGGCTTATAATTAGAAATGTTGATATATATAGATAGAAACCACTTTATTTCACCACACAAAACAGGAAACAACACAGAAATAAATACTTAGAATAGAGGAAGTGTAAAAGGCGGCCTTATCGCTGAGAGTGATCTCTTCCAGGCAACCTTAGGATGGACTGCACATGAAGGAACAATATATATGGTGGCACTTGATAGACAATAAAAAAAAAATTTACACTACATACCATAATACCTACATTACAAACATAATAAACTTACATAGACATTAAATAAGGCTATCAAAACGTTTTGCCTGGATAACTAATACTCATGCAGCAGTTTTTTTGAAGATAGGGATAGATAGGTTGTTGTGTTACATAACATTTTTATTATGTTTATAATTTGATATAAGTAACATACGTAAAACCGTACAAGTGAACAAAACAATAATCTCGAATCTTAATACGAACTTTTAATGTAGGAACGAAACATAAATTGCGCTTCATCTGTGAATTTAAATCCAATTACAAATTCCATTTCTGTGAAATGTAACTTTGTAACTACAATTTCTGGTTTCTCATCATTACAAACATTAACTTAGCTCTTTTGTTCGCAAAGTTCTATGCGTGTACAAGGCGTTGATGAGCCATGCGGTATTCTACCCGGGTCGCTTACACCCGTAATTTATTACCCTGTAAATAATTGATGGCGTAACGACGTTGACGACTGATAATGCGCGGTGAGCAGGAGGTTGCGGTTTCTATTCCCGCCTTGGGACAAATGTTTCTGCGATCTGCAAATATTTTTTCCGGTTGTTCTAGGAATTTTCGTATAACCAAAATATCTATGTAATGTATTGTATTATGTGAATCAGTCATCTAGTACCCATAACACAATCTCTGCTTATCTTGGGGCTAGATGATGCTGTGTGGATGGTCCAGCATTATTTAAAAAGGTGCAGATAAATTCAACGTAAAAAATTCTGACCGCCAGATGGTCAGGTTTCCATTTCCTACACCTATGAACTTCAGTTACTGATTAGTTTTGTTTACAAACATAGTTTTAGTTCACCGCTAAGTTCAAAACCAAATTATAGTCTTTGCTTTTACACAAATCCGCAGTAAATCAGGACTTCAATGTCACCTATTTATAGCTTTGCAACCAACTTCAGTTAAGATGTTTGTGTGAAATATATGCGCTATTTTCTTAGAACAAACAACATTTTGTTATAGTAACTTCACGGGTATTTTAGCCTTTATTAACTTAAAAGTTACCCGCCGTTTCAGCAGCTGTACTGCGTTGCTCACGGAATTGATACCTGTGTAAAATTTTCCGTGTACAGTAACGTACCCGTGTGATTGATTTCTTTATGCGCGTATTTATTTTATAATATGTAGTAACAAGTGAATCAATAAATTCTTTCTTCTTTCTTGATTGCTATGTGTTTCGTTCACGTATGTAGGTAGGTGTCAAATATGATATATTGGACCCGGCGAACTTCGTACCGCCTGACGGGCCAATGTTTGACAGTTACGAAACCCATGAACATTTTGTATGGGGAAATTTTATTTCTTTTATATTATTTTTTTGTCACTTTCCAATATTTTTAATAGTCATTCTGCTATTCGGGACGGAGACACATACAATAAACAAAATACCATTAAAATCGGTCCAACCATTCTCGAGTTAGTGTCCGAACAATCCCGACTTTGTTTTATATTTTATAAAAACGACATTATTGTAAGCCTGTCTGACCGTCTGATGTTATCAGACCTATAGACGGTGGGTGTATATTGCCACCTGACGTAGTACTGTGTACTTATACCTAGTACCTTAAATTTTATTTTTGTAGTTTTGTTACTGCAATTTTTTAATATGCCCTAATTTTAATTTATATTTGTAAAATGGATCTCGTGTCTGAATAAAGAATATTATTATTATTAAGTCTCTCATTTACCATGATCTCGGGCCATAAAGTGACCCGGTCCTTTGGAAGGCTTGCGTGGGGCCGAAGCCAACAGCACAGAGGCCCTTTGAGAAGTTAATCTAAAGGTGATGGCTACACATAGCGGGTATCATCCTCGGGTGCACAATATGATACACCCAAAGATGGTATCCGCCAGGTGTAGAGACTATTGCAAAGAAAAATAAAATAAATAAAACCAGGCTATTGTGATGGATGGATGGACTGGATAATCGGGCTATAGGGGAGATTGCGGACGTCTGCTGTAAACAAGTCAATCATAATCTTAGGAAGAGTGGCAGACGGTGGCTTGCCGAATGCTAGATGGGTTCCTTAAAAAGCCGGATTAAATTACCGGAGAGGAACAACATCGGCGCAAACGACTGAGGGGTGTCGAGAGGTGCGGCCCCGATTTCACCATCACGAAGACTGCTCGTGAGCGGGTTTCCTCGCTATTACGCCATTAGACACTTCCACCTCCGAGTCTACATCCTAAGATGCATCTCTCGCGACTCCACTTAGACCGGCCAATGAAGGCAAGCAAGAGGTGGGGATCTGGTTCTCTTGGGATGCCACTCCGCAAGCGGAGACGAGAACCAGGAACTTCCCCGGGAGCACTCGGTACCCGTGGTGTCGCTACTCACCAACAGCTCGCCACAAGCTGCCCTGCGGGCTTTATTATTATTATATAAATATAGATTTTATTATAAAATTTTCTGCTTTCAGGTCCGCTACCAAAAACATTCGGCGACTTCTGGCGCATGGTATGGGAGCAGGGATCCCTGGTTATAGTCATGACCACGAAGGCAGTGGAGCGAGGGCACATCAAATGCGGGCAATACTGGCCTCTGACGGTCGGCGCGAGGGACGTGCACGGGGCGTATGCGGTCTCCTGCGAGGCCGTCGAACATGATGACGACTATACCGTTACACATCTAGTACTCACAGACCTGAGGGTAAGTTTCGCCTTATTACCACAGAGTAGAGTGCTTTTTATAAGTCTCGTCATGACCAATACGGCATTGAAGAGGTCGCCAGCCCCTTCACACATAACGTCAAAATTTCACATGATGATGATTATTTTTTAATGGCAATATGTGTCTGACTCTTTTCTGCCAGTGTCAAGTAATGTAAAATGTTACCTATCAGCACTCTTATCGCTCGAACCGCTGAACTTACCTCTCCCAAACGGGGGCTCACCACGCCTGGTACGCAGATTGTTGATCGAAAACTTGGCAAACCATCAGCTTAAACTATGTATGTAACTACACAGACGTCCCAGAACCGCAGCATTTGGCACGGGCAGTACAAGCGCTGGCCGGACTACGGCGTGCCGGGCGGCGGCAGCGCGCAGCCTCTGTTGCGCTTCCTGCACAAGGTGCGCCGCGCGCAGCAACAGGCTTTGCACGAGTTAGTATTACTACACTACACTTCTTTAATTCTTTATTGTACACACAAACCGTAAAAATATCTTAACTAAAAAAGATAAGGCGAGCTTAACCCTGACAATGAGTTTCTTCCAGTAAACCTTAGGTTACCTTAGGAGAGGCGATGGAACAGATAGAGGAAGTCTACAAAGAAACAAACTAGACTAATAGTACCTACCTTATAATACAATATGGAATGGAGACTTCATACCAATACTTCAATAGTTGAACTAAAACATTTTGAACTTGCCGTTATTCAATAGTTATAAATATCCCGTTATAAATGTCTTTTGTGTAAAATATCTTGCTTATTAATTTGCAATCGTAATCTCGTTCCATTTCGGTTATATTATTGTGCCGAAAAAAGAAAATAATGTATAATTATTTCTTTCATTTTCCAGTCTCGGCGACTCGTGGGCTGGACACAGTAGAGGGCCGCCGATCGTCGTCCATTGTTCCGCTGGCATCGGGCGAACAGGTATTATATTGCTAATAGTTGCAAAATAAACATTTAATTGTTCCATCTAGCATTATTTTCAGATTTGGTAGTAAAAACAGGTGGAAAGTAAGGCCGCCCTCTCGTCGAGATCATCGAAATTCATGTTAAAAATAGCTCATGTCTGGTTCATAGGCATTAAATGACACCAATGATCCACGATTCCCAAACGAAGCGGACCTTGTATTTATTTTATTTTATAATATTCAGGAAATTAACAACTATCTTAATGAGTAGGTATGTGAAATACTGACGGCTAATTAAAAATTTCCACAAAAAGCGACTGAAAATAATACCAAACAAAGTTAAAGTACGACTAAAATTATTATAATCTAAAAGTTTGTCAATTATTTTTATCAGTTATCTAATACCTTATGGGTATTAGATAACTGATAAAAATAATTGAATACCATTCATTTTACCTAAGAAGGTCTTTGGCTGAAAAACAGCGCTGATCATAAAATGTTCAGCACGCACTGAGTCAACCCCTATTTCGGCACAGGGTCATGGAGGCAGTCTTATTTTTACTACCACCCTTTTGTGTCACTTACCTCCATGTTAAACCCCTTTGTTTTCTATTTGTTTGTTTTTTTGTTTCCTGTATTTTGTAACAGTGTCCAAATAAATGTTTTTTTTTCCTATTCTATTCTACCTATAACAAAAGCTAAGCTATTAATGATAATGATATAATTTCCAGGGACGTTCCTAACGCTGGACATCTGCGCGTGGCGACTAGCGGCAGAGCGCGTCGCTGACATCCGCGGGACGGTCGAGCGCATCCGGGCGCAGCGCGCCTTCTCTATACAAATGCCGGACCAATACGTCTTCTGCCATCACGCGCTCATCGAGTATGCCGTACGTACCTTTATAAGGGACTTTAACGTCTAGGGTAGTCTGCGTAAATCCCATTTTTGATACTGCTTTAATTGGGGAAACGGATCAAAAGTCAAGACTTTTGGTCCATCACTGAAGTTTACATGTGCTGGAACGTCGTGACGGCAGTTGGAATAGGGCTTTAAGGCGCTGCCAAGTAGGTACATGGTGGCGCTCACACGTACGTCTTGGACCATGAAAGTGTTAACCGAGTACATTCCCATCGGCGCTGTCGGACCAATTGCTAAATAAATATTTTTTTTGGACTGACAATAATGATATAATTAATTGAAATATTTTACCCATTTGATGCCATTTTTACTCAATACAAATCCTGTAAAGAGATTCCTGTAAAGAGATCATGCATAGCCGTTTAATTGTTGACGACCTTCAACTACGAAGTTAATTGAATAGTTGCTGATCATGATGACAATTACATCATTACAAGGCAGAAAATAAATCTAGAAAATATGTGTTTTGCTAGAAAATTCATAAATAAATGTCCTTTTCAGGCTATGCAAGGATTCCTAGACTCGTCCGAGCTGACGGGCTTCGCCTCGGAGCACGACGAGTCCGAATGAAGACCGTCCCGGGAGTCCTGCGCCGTGCTGTGAGCGCGTGGCGCCGCGCCGGGCACGCAGGACCGAACACAGTGATATTACTTGCTCAAGAGCTGGATACATGACGTATTTTTTTATCTCCGAAGCCGGCTCTTTAGTAGTGATGTTTTGGGTATACTGGTAGTGTGGTAAAAGCATTGCCCCAAACAGTGATGTGTTCAACGTTGATTCGAGGTTCGGTCTCTTGTGGTCCCGAGTGTGCAGAACTGATCAGTTATGTAATTCAATTGTGCCGTGTAAACTAAATAAACAAAATAAATATTTGCCCGTAGCGCCTCTCTGGCCGAATCAAAATACAATCAGCTCATAGAATAAGTGATATAAATTTGTATAAAAACGTTCCTGTAGCATGAATAAGAACGGAGAACAGATTGAACAACCTTGTGAGTATTTATTTGCATTATTTAAATATTTGTAACCAAAAATATTTCCGTAATTTCTTTTTAGTTTATTATTTATTTATAAATTGTAAGAAGTATGGCTGTGTGAAGTTTTTGTCTGTAATTTATGTAGTTGTATTTTATTTCAAAGATAATAAATCATTTTGCAAGTATTTATTTGTCCATTGGAGAAATTGGAAGCTCTAAATATTTAGATAAAATTTATAAAACATGTTCATGAGGTGCTGGTAGGCTTAAATCATTCATTTCATGACTTGAGCGGGAGTTTCTATTGTCATGTAGTTAAGACTCATGGCCCAAGACGCAAATGTCGTTCCCCGGCCCCGCTACGCCGAGGCTGGGCAAACGTCGTGTATATTAAACATTTTTATAAAAGCTAACAGCCATCCTAAGCCATTAAAATAGCGTAATCTTATAATAGGCACAACATTACGAATTATTTAATTATTTTTACGTAAATAGACTGAGTAATTAATGTTATATGCTCCAAATTTATAATTCTCTATCATAAAGGGAGTTTATTTGATTTGATACTTATGATTATAAACAAGGAGAGGTCGAATGAACGAAAAAGTCCACAAAGAAATTATTTTAATGACAATAGAAGGTATTTAATTAAAAGATAATATAACAGAGCAACATATCTAACAGAGGATTATTGTAATTAGACTCGCCGTCCTTACGCAACTGACATATCGCTGTTTAGACGTCTTCATATACTTTCAGATTAATTAGTAAAGCACAATAATCTATTATGGACATGTCCAGTTCAAATCTGCTTGTAGAGCTTTATTGTGACCATTCATGTTACGAAGCATACAAAAAACTCAAACTGATCTGTTGTTCATGGATCTAGCACGTTTTTATGAGATCTTCGATGAATAAATCAATTTGGATACAATTATAGCGCAAGTAAACTAGATTCTCTTCTCTAAATGTTATTTTAAGTATAATGAAATGTTAATCTGGAGTATCTGTTGGTTCTTGTATCTGTAAATATTTTAATATTTGTTTTAAAATATAAATTAAAAACTCTGTGACATATTATGTGTGAAATAAAATAAATTGTAATATATTTACGAGAACTTTTATTCAATATCCTGTTATCTTGGGACAAAGAAGTATTTTTATAATTCATAGCATAGAGTTTGACTTGCCTAAGTGGAATATCGGCGGGAACCCGCAACCTCCTCCGTCGCAGGCGGACCCGGTTACCCGACGCGCGGTATTGATCGTCATATTTTTTTATTGTGTACGATCTGCAGATATTTGTTCCGGGTGTTCTGGTCGTTATATATGTATAATAAAAAAAAACTATCTATGTAATGTATTGTATTAAGTATATCAGTCATCCTACTCCACCTATAACACAAGCTCTGCTTACCTTGGGGTTAGATGATGCTGTGTGGATTGTCCAGTATTATTTATTAATATTTTCGTCAGTATACTTCTGATCTGACTTCATGGCTAATGAGATACTATTCTACTAACAGAATGAGTTACTATCGAATTGTAATACTAGTATGGATTACTCAAACGGTATTTTACAGCTTAATTTAGCTAACTTATCAATGTTATTGGGTTAGGAAGGGCTCAATTGAATGCAAACACGTATTTTATGTACTAGATAAATAAACACATTTATTACAAAACATTTTGTGAATTGGTCTTTGTTATTTTATCATCACGAGCTTATTTACTACCTTAAATAATAATGTGGTTATTTGCTACTTACATAAATTGACGCTCAACAGTTCCAAACAATACAACATTTTCTATTTCTGCATTGTCTTTTGCAAATTAATTTGTAATTCAGTTTTAAGTACCAACTGGTTCGTCAATTCTTCAATATGAGATTCGCGATTCCTCTTTAACTATCTTAACTTACCTATATCATTAATTGTTCATTACATAGATTCTTATATCTAAAAATAAATTAGTAACATAGTACTTGGTACCTAAATCTTTCCAAATGGGGAAACTACTTACATTCACCCTTAATTTAGATTTAGGAAGTATACTCGTACCTACTGAACGTCAATTTTGAAAAAAATTAAGTATTTGAAGTAGCTGTAGTTCTTCCCATTTCTAAGTTTAGTTTTAAGTCATTATTCTCGGTGTACAGTATACGTACTCGACATTTTCTCGGTTTGTAGTAAACAAAAAATGAATAATTTCACTCATACTTCTCGTCACCTATCTCAAAACTATTGATAAGGAATTTTTTTCAGTAGGTATTCACTAAATCTTTACCTGTTCCCTTAGACCCCCAAAATAGATAGCATGAGCATAATGTTTGAAAAAGTGGAATGAAATCTAATATCAGTGGGACTTAGTAGTGGGACCACTAGTCCTAAACTAGTAGGACTATAAGACTGGTAGGTCAAAATTGGTGGGACCACGAGTCGGTGATCGTTCGGGCTACATAAGGGTTAATACAGTAACTTGTCCAACATTAAATAACAAGGATATAACTACCTACAGACAATAAGTTTTACTAATTAATAATATATACTTAATTAATTATTAAATCTACTTAACATATAAATTCAACTACCTACCTGTTTTGTAAGATGGCACTAAAACTACATCTTTAAAGGGTTACCAACTTAAAAGGGGTTTAGTCTTTGGAATTGAAGCTAGGAAGAATGTTGGAAATTATTATCAATGATCGTTATCACTATCGATACGGTAGTAACCTAACCTTACCTCCAAAATTATCATCTCTCTAATCTTCATGACGGGTGTAAGCGGGTTAACTACGAACCTTATTCGTGTTGGACGAACACCAATGTTTCATCCCTTAATGATCGACTTCTGCAGCCCGCCTACATCCGTAATGAATTCGATCGGTAGTGTACCTTTGAAGCTTTTATCTAATCTTAATACAAACGTTGTTTTGGGTGGGAAAATTGTAATGTACAAACCCTTGTTCGTTTAATGTCAGATTCTGGTTACGACAGATTCGTTTTATGACATACTAGCGGACCGTCCCGGCTTCGCACGGGTATTGGAATTTTTAAGGTAAATTTTTTACACCTTGGGTTTAATTATTATTGGAGTTTTAGTAAGGATCCCTAACTTTTTTGAAAATATAATATAGCCTATGTTCACCGGGGATAGTTAAGCCTCCCAACAGTGAAAGAATTGTTCAAATTGGTCTAGTAGTTTCAAAACCTATTCAATACAAACAATAAACAAAAAATCAAACCTTTCCTCTTTATAATATTATTGTTGTCAAAAGAGCGTTGCTAGGCAACCACGTTTATTTAGAAAAAATGGCGTATTGATATGCAAGAGGCGTACAACCTAACAAAAGAGTTTCCATACAGTAAATTGTTATCAAACCTTTGTTGTCAAAACAGCGTTGCTAGGCAAACACGTTTATTTAGAAAAAATTGGCGTATTAATATGCAAGGAATTTTATAGGTACATTTTTCACACCTTGGGTTACATTATTGGAGTTTTAGTAAGGATCCCTTACTTTTTTGAAAATATAATATAGCCTATGTTCACCACGGATATTTAGGCTTCCTAACGGTGATAGAATTTTTCAAATAGGTCCAGTAGTTTCGGAGCCTATTCGTTACAAACAAACAAAAAATCAAACCTTTCCTCTTTATAATTTTAAATAAGTATAGATACGATTACGAATAAAATACTTCTATCATTTGAATAAATTTTTGAAGAGTATATTTAAAATTTAAAGGGGTTTTACGATCGAATATTTAAACGCATCTAGGTAAGATTTAAGCACGTCTCAAGTCGTAATGTTTTTTAAAAATTTTCAATGAACATTTGTTAGAAAAACATCCTCCGACCAGGTGGGATGACGACCTGCGAAAGACAGCAGGTAGATGCTGGATGCGTCAAGCTGAAGACAGGGCGCTATGGCGCTCATTGGGGGAGGCCTATGTCCAGCTATGGACTATATGATGATCATCTGTCAGAAAATCGTCACTTGAGACGGGCTTAAATCTGAGTTGTGTTTCAGCATTCAGGGATAACTATCCTACGGTGACATAGACATGGATGTTTCATCGAACCACAACTGCTTCCTTTGAAGCAAGGTATCATAGGAAAGCTATTAACTACAACTAGCTATTAAGCATTATATTTATGAGTAGAAGGTGAGTACAGAGGTGTGGTTTCCCCGGACGAAGAGCATGGGCGGCAGATCGCGACTCATCACCTCCAGCCACGCCATGTACAGCGGAGCTGATACAGAACCCTGCCAACACAAACATTATCTTATTACTAATTAACACCATTGTAGTGTATCTACAGTTATAGAATAGAATAGAAAATTCTTTATAGCACTTTCACTATAAACAATGTTCAGTAAAAACTTAAATTAAGTACAATTGGCGGTTTTATCGCTCGAGAGCGATCTCTACCAGACAACCATGGATGGATAGGATTTTGGACAGTACCAGGGTATCTGTGTGCTTGTAAGTTATGAGATATTATAAATAAAATACTTATATTATACGGGATAAAACGTAGCCTATGTTTTATTCCAGGCAGAACTACGTCTATGCAAATTTCAGCGATTCGCGATTTCAGCTGTGCGATTCGTTAAGTACCTTGTTTTGGCGCGAAGAAGTAACAAACATCCACCCAATACTTTGCATTTATAATTTTATTATTATTTATATTTTGAACGTTTTATTCAGTTTCACCACGCTTTACCCACCTTTTTAATATAGGAAAGACCCTGGGAATGCTCAAGGAATGCTTTTGGCTTCGACCTCATCTTACTTTGTTTGGACACAATTTCATTTGTATAGATAGAGGTATAGAGTATAGACGATGTATGATGACTTGAATTGAATATCGATGATCCCTAACAACCGACTCAGGTTTCAATTGTTAGGGAAATAGAGACTGACCAAGGCTTCGGAATACAACATGATAAGAGTAACCAGTGTCTATAGGTAGGTATAATCTACATCATCAGTGTCTATAGGTAGGTAGTGTGCACTTACTTTCCGTGGCATGGGCAGCGACATGACGACAAGCCGCGCGTCCTGCGAGTTGGCGAGCAGCAGCTCCCGCAGCCGCAGCTGTCGGTTCGTCTTCTCGGCCAGCGTCACCAGCTCCGTCTCACTGATGCAGCATTCTGAAACATGAACGTTACGTTTAGATTCGTTTTCGTATTAATGAAGCGAGCGTTTTTTTAGGGTTCCGTACCCAAAGGGTGAAACGGGACCCTATAACTACAACTCCGCTGTCCCTCTGTCTGTCTGTCTGTGTGTCCGTCTGTCACCAGGCTGTATCTCATGAACCGCGATAGTTTGACAGTTGAAAATTCACAGATGATGTATTTCTTTTGCCACAAATACATGCTATAACAACAAATACTAAAACAGAATAAAATAAATACTTCAGGGGCGGCATGAAAACCACGTTTGGACGAAAAAAAATATTTTTTTGCTCTTTATTGATAACGGCAACAGGTAGACGCTTTTTTTATTCATTTTTAGTCAGCCATACAAGGAGGGTTTTGACATAATCACGACGTTTCTTGGGCGGATTGGTCTTCGCAGTGTAGGTGTTAAAACACAGAAGGAAGCAGCCTAGTAGCCTGGTAGTTTCCCTAAGTCGATTCTTCCGACATCCACGGATCGAATTATAGCGGTCGCTTTAATTAAGTTACAAGCTTACAGTAAAATAAAGCCATGTAAATGATTAAATCTCACCAGGATCTGCGGAGTCAGTAAACTTCTTGACGAGCTCGTCGAACAGTTTCCTGGTGGCGGGCTGCGGCGGCTCCGTGATGTCCTGCACCATTGTTAGCGAGGAGTAGTCGATGCGGAACTTTGATAGGAGGTTGGCCATGCTGGAAGTCGGGGAAATAAGTAATAAGTAAAAAACAAAGTAGCTTCCCGCTGTCTGTCTGTCCCTTATGCATGCTTAGATCTTTAAAATTACGCAACAGATTTTGATGCGGTTATTTTAATAGATAGAGTGATTCAAGAGGAAGGTTTTTGCAGATGATAGCATGGAGGCCATCAGTGTGGTACTGCGCAAACATCCCCGATACACTGCAGAATCGGGGCAGTCGCAGCATCATCCGCAATATATAGACTGTTGGCGTTAGTTCGGGGCAGTATGATGGTTACATACACCATCGTACAACTATCCGATATCATCAGTGATCTTACTTCCTCTCTTCTAGTTCCAACTCGTGATGTCTGTTGGCCAGCGCGAATATCCGCAGCTTGCAGTCGGCCCAGGCGGAGCGCTGCGAGATGATATACGGCAGTAGGATGGTCAGGCCGCCGTCGTCGTATAACCACCACACGTCGAGGGTGCCTGCGCCCTGGGAAAATAAAATATTAGTTAGAAATGACGGCCAAATAGAGAGAGGATAGTTTAAGGGGGTTCATTCTGCATGGAATGGCAGTATTTTATTACTTGTTCCTGCAATGCTGCCTCGCTATTTAGAACATAATTTAACGCACGTTATCGCGTTATTACGCTAATATTAACGCCTTATTCACACTAACATTAGCGTAGGTAATAACGCTGATAACACGCGTTACGTTATGTTCTAAATAGCGAGGTAGCCTTGCTGATCTGTGATGATTTCTTCATGAGCTTTCCGCATTTAATTCCGTTAGCTGTTCTGTTACTTGTTCAAAATTTTCACAATACAAAAAAATTGTGAGGTAGTTATATAATGGGATGACGAAGGACTGCGGGCAGATGCTGGATGCGTCAAGCTGAAGATAAGGCGCTATAGCGCTCATTGACGGAGGCCTATGTCCAGCAGTGGACTCACATAGGCTGACGATGAGGTATATAATAAATAAACAGGATTTGGGAACTAACCTGTTTATTTTGGAAAATGGACGTCTGAAGCAGCTGATCGTTGGAAAGCTCTAGCCCGTTAGAAGTGTTGTAGATGACTTGCCGATGCATGTCCGGGGCTTTCTTAGGCTTGCGCTTCTTCTTCGGGGCCTTGGTTTCGTTGATCGTGAAGGACCGAGATGTGGTTAGAGTTAGAAGATCTGGAAGATAATCAAATTAATAAATACATAATGCTGGACAACCCACAGTCATTTTCAAACAAAAAAAAATTTGATTTAACGCAAGCTAAATTAAAGCAAGCTACCACGCTATTTTGCAGCGTTATTACGCTAATTTTAGCGTCAATAATGCGTGAAAGACGTTATTCACATTAAAACGCGCCTTTTCACGCGTTATTCACGCTAAAATTAGTGTAATAACGCTGATAACGTGCGTTACATTATAGCGTGGTAGCCTTGCAGGACTCAAAACGCTATAATGTTGCCCTTTCTGGTTTGATATAGCCGTTCATAATAAATAACTACCTAGACCATTTTACTCTCAAGTAAAGTACATAAAATATACCTTATAAATACAGATATAATATGTATAAGGTTTTTATTAAGCATCATAGATGCTCACTAGCGAGGTATAATATACTAGATAGGTACTCACTAGAGAGATTATGTCTACTCGATGGTTCGGACGTCTTCGTAATATCGAGATCTGAGTCGGCGTGCATCATGAGCACGCCCGTGCGCAGGCGCTCCCCACTGCTGGACGAGGTGGGGGTCAGTGACCCCGCGCAGGGCACCTCTTCTGTGTCCACGTCGCCGTAGTCCAGACCGCCTGGAACGCGGACTATTGCTACTGCAAGGCGGCTTTCGAACGCAGCGCTGGAGAAAATATATTATTATTTTAAATCTATACAACCATTTCAATCATAAATTACTTACTCGTCTTTGACCCAGTCCAGCTAGAGTCAAAGTCTTGTACCTAAAAGCTTTACCTATGAAGCATACCCAATAGAACCAGTCATAGGTTACAAACAAACCCGAAAGCTTTGGTATTTAATTTAACCACTCAGTTGAGTAGCCCCGTGTTGGGCGCCAAAACCTCGCTATACTTCTGTATTTGTGTATTTATTATATTCGACTAAATACTTACTGTAGCACGTTGAAGTAAGCTGCAAGGTCAGCCGATGGCGCTGTAGTCCAGTCCGCCTTGTATCCCATAAGCATCACGTTGGGCGTCAGCCTGCCAACGCCCGCGGATTGCATCATGGCGCGCGTTCCTAGCTCGAAGTTGAATCCATTGACTCGGGAGCAGAACGCGCGTATCTTGCGCGTGCGCAGCCATTCGTCATCAACGCGGGCTCTTAGAATACGGTCCCGGTAACTTAGCTTTTCCTGAAATTAACATTTCATTGTTTTGATTAAATCAAATATCTATGCGACTACGTTTTGCTCCAAGTGGAAAACTTACAACCAACATGTATTGTATAGGTTTCTTGTTCGCTTCTTTACATTAAAAAGATTGAAGTGAACAAAAAATCTAACAGATCTTTTTATTTTCCAGATTTATAAAGGCAATTTGAATTTTGTGACGTCTCCAAGCGTCCTAAGGTCTAAAGGTCTAAGCACTTTGATGTTTGATGTTGGTCTACAGCCCAGGTCCGGACCTGCAACGGGCAAATGCGTTATTTCTACGGACAAAATCCTGAAAAGTTGTATAAGCTAATAAAAAGGTTTTATTAACATAATATATTAATAATCTATGAACAATTAATTACAACTTTTCAGGATTTTCCCAGTAGAAATAACGTATTTGCCAATTTGTAATATATTGTATTATGTATATCAGTCATCTAGTACCCAATAACACAAGCTCTGCTTACCATGGGGCTAGATGATTGTCCAGCATTATTTTATTATTTACTTATTAGTAGGACGAGACATGTGCTTGTGTGCACGTATGACAAAAGTAGCAACGGCCTCAATCACAAACAACGAGTTTCGACGAAATATCACCAACCGTTTAAAGGTCCATTTGTTGTTGACATGACAATGTTATCACGTCCAAATCTGTCGTCTCTATATCACAGTTTTAGAGGTCAAACATTTGCGGTGGCATTATCAAACAAGGAAAAATAAACTAAAATGTTAATCAAGGTGTAATCCAAGGTCTTAGGCAAAGCTATATATATATTGTAAGTAGGTATCATTAACATTTTATCCTTTTATTGGCTGTCAGTGATATTTATAAGATAAGTTTATTTATTTTTAAGAGCTGTGGATTTTGTTCATTAATAAAGTAAATAAAAAATTTTTTTTTTTTGATTGGATTTTCCCTCAAACGGGGACTTCTTTTTCTGGACACACAGCTATAGGGAATATAATTAAACTAAACTAGGTACACTTATTTCTGTCATATATTTTCTCTCATATGTTTCGCTCGACTCGGCACAGGTGCGCTAGGTTTTATCATTATTGAAAAGGTCTGTCTTCTTAGAGACGCTTACTTGTGAGACATCAGCGACGATCATCAGCGAGCCAGCCTTAGTAATAAGATGCCCGAGATCCACAAGCGCTGGCCTTGACTGAGGCCTTCCCGTCAGCACCAGAAGCTGAGGCCAGTAGTTCTTCACGTGCTCGCCTGTTCGAGCCAGGTTGTGGGCGCTTGATAAGGCAGTCTTATAGATCTGAGCTTGGGTACTGCTGCCCCAGTTTACATCTGCGGAGTTCAGAGAAAACTTAATTAATATATTAATAAATAAATAATCCTGAACAATCCACACAGCGTCATCTAGCCCAAGCCAAGCAGAAGAAATAGAACCCGCAACGCAACCGCGTCCCAGGCAGACCTTCGTTTACTGCGCCACTGAGGTTGTCATTAGAACTAAGATTATATACGCAATTACGCATCAGCATAAAGTCTAGTAGGTAATAATGTCACCTGAAATCAGAGGTACCTTGCGTACATTTTTTTGCAGACTTGTTTATGATGTTTGCCCAAAGAATAACACTAGTTTGTGACCTCGAGCGCCGAACACAATTTTGTGAAAAATCAAAAAAAATATTTGCAAAAACTTTTACTCTGGACATAGGCCTCCCCCAATGAGCGCCATAGCGCCCTGTTGTCTCATTATTTCGTTTGAGTTGAGTTAATTTATAAATTATTACTATTAAGCGATTTAATTTTGTCATTTAGGGCTTTGTTCCCCGCACTCACAGGCTTATGAAATAATTTTTCTTATGTCAAATTTATAAATCAAAAACTAGTCCTTCAGAGTTATAATAGCCAAAAACTATTGTAAACCACTTATGACTTTACTTTTAATTTATTTGATTTACTTAATATGATTTATTTTTATTTGAATTTAAACAAAAAGTTGTAATTGTACCTATAGGTACGAAAAATTTACTCATAAGGTGGTTTTATCAATAAATTGTACCTATTTCTGTTTTACAAAATCTGAAAAAAAAGCCAATATTTTCGCGGAATTTTGTTGTGTTCGTCACTTGAGGTCACAAACTTGGGTTATTCATCCAATATCATAAACAAACCACAAAAAATCAGAAATATTTTTTATTTGACGCAAGGTCCAAAGTATATTTCTGTGTGTAAACCTGTTGAATCGTCGGGAAAATAGGTAAATTAACGCAATAAATACCCGTATAACCACTAGGTACCTACTATTTAATAGTAGGTACCTAGTGGTTATACGTAATGATAAACATAAAGTTGGGAATGTGAATTACATCAACTACGAGTATTTCATGGCAATCTTCCGCATCACGATGGTATTTTCGAGTTATAATAACTCTCGGATGCGGGATTATACAAACAAGAGAGAGATCGATTTAGAAATATGAATCAATATCGAGTCATTCAGTCCGAAGTGTGCGTATTGACGAATTTAGCCGCGGAATTTTCGATTAGGCTGTTGGCGTTTTGACAACATTGTTAATCCCTGACCCGGTGTATTGAAACAGGAGTTCCAGTGGCGAATTCATCGACCTACATTCTCTAATGAATTACAAAATAACTTAGGTATTGATTGACGACCTTTATGGCGCAGGCGAAAGTCCGCCTGACGCAGGAGGTTGCGGGTTCGATTCCCACCTTGGAACAAATATTTGTACGATCAACAAATATTTGTTCTGGGGGTGTTTTGGGTAGAAAAAAACATATCTATCTTTGTTAGGTATATGTTTTATTCTATATTAGCTTGGGGCTTGATGTTGTGTGGATTATCCAAAATAATGTATTATTATTATTAATTAACAAATGCTTACCAGGTTTCCGATAGTGCACGATGAGGTAGAGAGTGAAGAATATCGCGAAGGTGATGAGCGACATCCCCCAGTCGATCAGCAACATTATTGCAACGCACATCACGAACCCAGCCAGGGAGAGCCATACGTTGTAGTACTGGAACAGAAGAAGACCACGTATAGAAGACCTTTAGTTTGCAGGTAACCTTTGTGATACACCGTCAGCCACATCGTCACTTTCTATCAGGTGAGGTTGCGGTTAAACGAAGCTCTATTAACTATAAACAAAACAAAGCACATTTTGCGGTAGAGAGGTTATGGCAATCCCAACATTGACTTTGGGGGCCTATGTCCAGCAGCGGCCGTCTTATTTCATATAATGAATGCCATAGCGCCCTTTCTTCAGCTTGACGCATCCAGCATCTCCCTGCAGTCTTTCGCAGGTCATCATCCCACCGGGCGTCCTACACTACGTTTACCGCGTCGTGGTCGCTACTCAACAACACGTTTACCCCAGCGGTTGACGGTTCTTCGCTAGATATGGCCGGCCCACTTCCACTTCAGCTTGCTAATTCTTAGAGCTATGTATAACTTTGGTTCTCTGTCGGATGTATTCGTTGCGAATCCTATTCTTCAGAGCATTATTTATAATGTATTATTAACTTACTCTGAAAGTAGGCCTCCAGCCGAGCGGTCTGACTACAGCGGCGTGGAAGGTACAGAAGTTGATGAGGGCATACGAGGCGAGGTAGAAGTTGGAGATCAGAGGAGCGATTGTGTTCAAATCCGCTGCAAGAAAGTTTTTTTTTAATTGCATATAGAAGGAAGATTCTCATTGATATTCATGACCATAATAATGCACATACAAAATATACAGGTATAATATAGGTACGCATTTTTAATTTTTTTTTGTATAGAACAAAATCGTGAAATATATCTATATATAATACAATTTATAAGCTGATTACCCATACTATCTAATACATATAGTTTTTAGCATATTTCAATTTAATCTTGCACGTAAGTAGATTTTATAAAATTCACATAAAAACCATTTCTAATCTTTCTCCTTTATAAAATAAGTACATACCAACCTAAGAAGTATAAAATTATTTTTACCATTTTCCCTAATTGCGTTTACAAGAACGCAATTAGGGCCTTCGAGCCGGATTAATTCGTATTGTATTTCCGCAGACAGATCCCTACGTACTTTGGCTATGCAGAAGGCCGTTCACGCATGAGTAGTAAGTTCAACCAACAGCCTAAGTACCCAGAGTACATCAATAAACTGTTTCCTTCCTTGATTAAATAGGTACTTAGATATTAAGCTAAACTAAGATACTAGATTACCGCCCAAATACTTCAACTTCAACTTCTTTTTTGTTTTGGCGCCGCTTGCTTTTCGCTACGACTCTGCCAGTGTCTGTTTCAGAGATACTTAAACGCATCTCAGATTTAAGCACGTCAAGTAACCATTTTTTACAGTTTTCAATAAAATTCTGTCAGAAAATCGTCACTTATCAGATGGCCTTAAATCTGATTTGCTTTTGTGTATTTGGGGACTAAGATTAGAAGTCTAATAAAACTTACCAATCAGCAAAAACAGGAGAGAGACGAAGAATGTCAGCACATAACCCCTGTAGGGTTCTCCATTCTTCCCATAGGGTTTGGAGAAGAATATGAGTCCTGGATAGATGCGGTCCACGCCCAAGGCCTGGATGAGTCGCGGGACGGACAGCAGGTTGGTCAGCGCTGTGGACAGCGTGGCGGCCCAGCAGCCGCCGTAGATGAACGGACCCCAAGCTGACATCAGTTGCATCACCTGGATTTGTTATGTGAGGGTAGATCAACCAGGTTTAAATACCAGTTCTTATGTTAATATTAATAAAAAATATTTTATATATTGAACCAGATTTACGCCAATCACAAGAAACAAGATGTTTCTTATACTTATCAAAAAGTTCTTTGAGACCAACTAAGGTTTGAGTACTAGAAAAGTCGGCAAACGCAACTCCAAAAATTACAAACAGCTTAAAAGTTTACCCAGCACTGCCGGCACAATGCTTAGTGAAAGCCATATTTGCTATGAATACTGCTACGCACAAAAATTTATAACAATGTAGTATTAATTAGCGTAGTGTTTATTTATGTGTTCTAGCTGCGCCCCGCGGTTTCACCCGCGTGGAAATCTATGTTTCAAACGGTTTATAGACCTTCCCCTTGAATCACTCTATCTATGAAAAAAAAAACCGTGTAGTTTTAAAGATATAAGCTTACATAGGGAGAGACAGACAGCGAGAAGCAACTTTGTTTTATACTATGTAGAGATATAGTAGTTTAAAGGTAAATAAAAATTATTTCTTTTTACTTACAGAATAACTGTTATGCAATCCATATTGACACGGACTGGTTGTGTTTAAAGCACAGTCAGCCAGCGAGGAGTAGTTGGTGAGGGTTCCATTGACGAACACCAAGTCTGTGAGGTTTCCACTGGCGTCCCTGAGAGCGCCGCCGCCAGCGAACAGCACCATAAGGGCGTAGCTGATCATAGAGATGAGGAGAGCTAGGAGAGTCCCCTTGGGGATGGCTGATGCTGGGTCCTGAAATATTCAATTAATTGAAATTTAAGGTAATTTTTTTTACAAACTAGAGTGACACACAATCCTGCAGATTCTGCGAGGAGGCTAAATAACTATTCTCATCTTTAAACCTAAATCTATTCAATTTCATAATTTGAAACTGTTTTTGCTGCGAGGATTTATTAGCATTATTTATTTATTTATTATTTGAAAGAGCCTTAGTAAATTGTTTCCGAATACGGAAGCAATAAAAAGAAAACTATGGGAAAATGTGTCCTGCAAGATTGATAAGTTATCTTCTTCATGGGAAGGTGCACGTTCTAATAGCATAGAGCGAGTTTTATGTATTTTTATTTTCAGTTGCATTCCTACAAGGTAACATTCTATTGAATACCTATGTAGTACCTACCTTTGTGAAATTATTGAAAAATATCGATCATTTGGTGCAGCAATCCTTACAATGGAATGGAAAAAATGCGATTTGTAAGATCGTACAAACATTTATCCCAAACCGGGAATCGAACCCGCAACCTCCTGCGTCGGACCTTCGCCCGCCGCGCCACATCGGTCGTCGGTTTGCGTCATTTATTGAGCAGAAGCCAATAACTTGACCATTTCTATTTCACACTAGTCTTAATACAATTCCAAGAATGAAACACAATACTACGAGTCAATTGCATGTCGTTTCAGTTTATTGTGCTAAAGAGAGTTGCCTTGCGATGAGTCACTGCCTGAAGCTCAATTGGGTTCAATCGATCGTCCGTTGGCAAAATGATGCCCTGCCAAATTCAAGATAATTGGTTCTATTGGCTGTAGTGTTTCATTGAATTTGCTTGAAGAAATTCAACCAACGATGTTTACCAGAAATGATTTTATTTACACGATGAAATCATCGCTTTATGAAGTTATTTAGACGAACTCTGTGGCGCGGTGGGCGAAGGTCCGCTTGCAACGCAGGAAGTTGCGGGATCGATTCCCGCCTCGGGATCAATGTTTGTACAATCTGCACTGCAGATATTCGTTCCGGGTGTTCTGGTCGTTTTCTAAGTATAATAAAAAAAACTATTTATGTAACGTATTGTTTCATGTATATCAGTCATCTAGTACCCATAACACAAACTCTACTTAGCTTGGAGCTAGATGAATCTGTGTGGATTGTCTAGAATTATTATAATAATGATTTCCAGTTATGCTTAGGTCGTAGAAAAAAAGGAACAGAGTACCTACACCTTATTAAAATTTAAATCACTGTTTTTTTTGATACGAAATAAAACTCTGCTGTCGTCAGAAGTAGGTCCAGAGTACCTTCTCTGTACCTAGGTACCAACAGGTAAACCTAATGTCCCTTTAATGACGTCAGTGTGTAGTAAAACACTGTGAACGTGATTTACGTACTGTTTGCCCTGAAATGGATAGCTTTACTCCCCACCCAAACAAACAGACTGAAAGGTTGAAATTTATCCAATTTTTATGATTTTTTTCGATTGATTTTTCAAGTGAAAACTCCTTTAGGCGCGTTGAGCACTTTTTAGGTGAACAAAAATCATGGAACTCGCGTTGTCGTCACCGAACGCTTTCCTATAACATATACATATTTGTTCGTTTTGGGTGAACAAAAATAATGGAATGGAACTCGCGTCATCGTCACCGAACGCTTTCCTATTACATATACATATTTGTTTGTTTTGGGGTGAACAAAAATCATGGAATGGAACTCGCGTCACCGTCACCGAACGCTTTTCTATTATATGTGTTCGTTTTGGGTGTACAAAAATCATGGAACTTGCGTCATCGTCACCGCATTATAAATAAAACATAAAATTACTTAGTTTTCACTTTTATCGGCAGTCCATCAAGACGGCGCCGCATGTTTTTTTTTAAAGGTTTTAATAATTGCGTAAAAGCCTATCAATTATATTTCGGTCGAATAGAAATCCCACCAAGGAAGTAATTAACGAATTGTTATTAAAATGTCAGTTACTCCGTTAATAACCATGAAACATCATAGGGCTCTAGTAAAATGTTATTTCAATCTTTCATCATACAGTTATCATCAAAGCAGAAGATTTATAAACATACTAACTACCGCTGGTTATGAACTACGTAGGTCTAATTATATCTAATTATATCATAGATTAACTTTTTCACGATAACGAAATAAATAATGACAAATTAACACAGCATTGTCTAGCCCCACTCTAAGCAGAGCTTGTGTTTTGAGTTCGTGAAGATACATAATACATCCCACCCATCCCATTATTTAGATTACACAAGGTAGGGAAATCATTTATGGGCAATAGCGTGCGCTTCTATAATAAGCTTCCATCTGAAGCAACTAAGCTTCCTATTCGTAAATTTAAAAATTACCTACATAAAATAAAATCTCATCAAGAAGGCTTTCTACTCCATAAATGATCATCTCAATGATGTTAATGCTTGGCCAGAGGTCGCTCAGTTTCGCACCGACAATAGTATGTAAGTAATTTGTTGTTGTGCATAGCTTTACTTAAATATTGACATTGTATCGAATCATATTATATTTAGACTTAAATAGGCAAATATCAAATAAAATTATTTTACTTTTCACTTTCAGAGATGAACATACTAGTGGTTTCTTTTTCACTTCTTCCACTAGTGGACAAAAAATTTAAGTGAAAAGTAAAATAATTTTATTTGATAATAATTTAATGTATAAAATATTACTTGTCTAAGTGGTTATTTTGTAAGCCTAAAGAATAAATGATTTTTGACTTGACTTGACTAGACAATACATAATATACAGATATTTTTTATTATACACACCCATAAGACAAACTCTGCTTACCTCGGGGATAGATAAAGCTGTGTGAATTGTCCGGCATTATTTATTTATTTATATTTTAGCTTCGTGATGAAGCAGGTGTTTAGGTAGGATACCTAGGGTCTACTAGTGGATGACTTACCTTGAGATCCCCAGATATATTAGCCCCCGCTTGGATACCAGTCACGGAAGGGAAGAAGATTGCGAAAACGCTGAAGAAAGTTTGCACCTCCTTCTCACTGGACCGGAAGTCCGCTCCGAAGTTATCTGATATTGTTGTTGCTAAAACAGATATTTAATGTTGAAATATAAATAAATTGACGACCTCTGTGGCGCGGTGGGTGAAGGTCCGCCTGCGACACAGGAGGTTGCGGGTTCGATTCCCGCTTTGGGACGAGAAATAAGGAGGAGAGTTTCTCAATTCGACTGTATTTTTCATGTTTGTTACCACAGAACCGATTTTGTAAAACGAAGTTTTAAACCTATTATCATTATTTAGGCATTGAGTAGTTTTTAGTTTTTTAAAACTTCGGAATAAAAGGAAACTCACTGCTCCATCCAGCGAATCCCTGGGCTATTTCTGTGTCGCTCTTTGGGCCCATGATTGTGCCCACGACGAAATCCACCATGGCCCCGACAATGATAGCAACCAGAAAGTTCTGTGGACAAAATAATGCATTTTGAAAACTGGATTGAATCATAATTTGGCGTGTTTAAAAAACCTATAAAACGACTTCAAACTCCTAAATAATGAAAATGGGTTTAAAACTTAGTTTAAAAAAAGAATCATCGAAGTCAGTGATATTGAGTTATTTGTCCATTTATCGCGCACATATCTACTTAATGCGAATTTAAGACTTATATGGTTTTCTCATAATATATGCCATTGTCAGAACTGGAGTTAATTGAAATGGGACCACAAGGGAAGCACCAGCTTTCAAATATAAAAAATGAATCTTCTATATCGGTTCACCTAGTCAAAAGTTCTGAGGTAACAAAAAAATACAGTCGAATTGACAACCTCCTACCTTTTTGCAGTTGGTAAAAAAGAAATCGTCTCAAGGACTTTATTCAAATTTTATCGAATCCAATACTTCGCATTCCGGTCTGGCTGTACCCTATTTCTCTACATTGTGAGAAGCTTCATCCCTCTCGTTTTGTCTCTGCTTATTAGGACCTTTGAAAATTAAAAAGCCTGTTGCGTGATAAGGCTACAATGGTGTTCCCATGGCTCTGAAATTGCTGTTTCTAAGCATTAGAAACAGTAATTTCACAGAAAGCAAAAATGATGTACGACCTCCAACATTAATTTGTGGAGAGCTCTACTGCAAAGTTTCCCCTGGAATTAATGTAATTAACTTAATCTATCGTCGTGTGTTCACATCAATCTTTGTGTCGCCATAAATAAGTACCTACAGAGGCTTCCATCGTGGGAAATCCTACCCTATATTGACGTGGTGTCAGCCAGGAATCCTTGGAAAAGGTGGGCGATGACAACCTCGTTAGAATGAAATATCGCATCGAAGTTGGTACACGTGTTCTATTTTAGTAACGCAGAGGAAGTTTAGAACAACAATAACGCCGTGGAAAAACACGCATCCTATAAACCCCTTCGTAGAAACTGTGCAGCTCAAACACTTACTCAGTCCCATTTAGCAAACATCAAAGGCTACAATGATAATAAAAGTCGACATTAAGGTTGAATTGTTTGATACTAAGTAGCATCTGCCCACTATCTGAGGAGGCCAAGTTGCTAGTTAAGCTGTACACGTTTGTTTTGTAATTAAATGTTAATTAGTCGATGCCTACCTTAGAGTATTTCAGTAGGTAGGATAACTTAATTAGGTTTTTGTTCCAGTAGTTATATAACTTTATTGACGACCGATGTGGCGCGGTGGGCGAAGGTCCGCCTGCGACGCAGGAGGTTGCGGGTTCGATTCCCGCCTCGGAACAATTGTGTGTACGATCTGCAGATATTTGTTCCGGGTGTTCTGGTCGTTTTCTATGTATAATAAAAAAATATCTATCTATGTAATGTATTGTATTATGTATATCAGTTATCTAGTACCCATAACACAAGCTCTGCTTACCATGGGGCTAGATAATGCTGTGTGAATTGTACCAGCATTATTTATTATTATTTATTTATTTCATTTAATGTTTAGATAGTAAGATAGTAACCTGGTAGGTTTTGTTTTTGTCTATTGTTTTATATGTATTTATTGTCTACGGGAGTGGCATAGTCATGTTGACAAAATCCTTTAAATAAATAAAGAAAAAAAAATTGGATCTGCCTTAGACGCGGCTTTGCTTGCGTTGTGCCTGTATAAAAAGCCTATGTCCTTTCCCAGGATACACTCTCCAGGCCAAATTTCAATAAGATCCATTCAGGCGTTAACGTTCAGGCGGCGTTACAAGATCAGAGACACTGGGCAACTTTCTAAGCTCTTTGTTACAAGTTTGTTTGGTGTTACCCCTCACACTCATTTTTGGGATATTATTAAATTTCTCGATTTTTAATTAATTAGATTTAAAAAAAAATAGTTTTTTTTAAAAATTGAAATGATGAAATCCTTTTTTGAAGTCGGTTAAAAACAAAATACAATAAGAATAGCATGGATGTAGCCATTAAACACATACAACAGGGTAAGTATTCGAGACAAGACAAAATAGCCATGTTTTACCCAAATGAACTGGTATTGATTGGCGTTGGTTGGGATCGGCTGAAGGACAGTTTGTTTGCGCGGCATGAGGTCAATTGGGGCAGTACGTGCTTCTGTTGCGAAGCTCGACTCGTGTCGGGTTACATTCATATAGCTTTACCCACGCATTTCATTCAACAGTTCATAAAAATGTATCTTTACATAACTTAAGCCCCAATACTCAACTCAAACGCATCTAAAATAGAACGTCTCAAGTAGCCATTCCCAATGAAAATCTGTCAGAAAATCGTCACTTGAAACGGGCTTAATCATCACTACATACATAGTATAAAACAAATAAGTCGCTTCCCGCTGTCTGTCTGCCCTGTCCCTATGTATGCTTAGATCTTTAAAACTACGCATCGGATTTTGATGCGGTTTTTTAATAGATAGAGTGATTAAAGAGGAAGGTTTATAAACCATTTGACACATAGATTTCCGCGGGCGATGCCGCGGGGCGCATCTAGTCTTAAATAAAAAAAAGAATTAACAGTTAGTAGGAAGGTGAAACCATTAAAAATTCATAATTCTTTATTGCATAAAAAGTACATGACCCTTATTTAGGGCTCTCATTATCAATAAAAGTTATTCTGAGAATAACTTGTGGTTTACCAAACCGAGTGAGTTAAATTTTACATTAGTGAACGTGCCTGCCCTTAACAAAGGGTGTTAGTAGAAGGCACGTTCAGAAGTGGACGTGGACGTATATGTGCTGAGGTGCGGAGAGTAGGAAGGTTATTAGTTGAGATTGGAGATATTATTATAGTGAGTTTGGTGAATGAGTTTTTGTTTTGCCCTTGAAAATGTTCGTAGGTTGGTACTCTTCCTAAAATATATACTTACAGTTTTTTATGCACCAACCATAATGAAACCCGTAATATATTTTTGACGTTCTCAGATTTTTGATCAAAGAACATATTACAAATAAATAAACCTGATGAAAATAGAAATGATGTTCGCAGCGATATTTCCGTTTAGCAGATCATAAATCAAATCAGTAATCTTGGATTCTATTGCTGGCCACGAACGTACGTAGATCTAGAGTTAATATCATCATATTTGCAACAATTAGATACATGCCTATACCAGCTACATATACACGTCGTCAGAGCTCATACATTGTTGTATGGCGTCTTGTTGGGAGACCAAATCAATCTCCCATAGAGCGTCAGCCAAGTTCGGAAATGTCCATACATTTCTAATGTACTCGTATGTACATTATATCACGAAGACTATCTGTGACGACCTCTGTGATGCGGTGGGCGAAGGTCCGCCTGCGATGCAGGAGGTTGCCCAGACCAGAACTCCCGGAAAAAAATATCTGCAGATCGTACAAACATTTGAGCCGAGAATCGAACACACAACCTCCTGGGGTTCGATTCTCGGCTCGGTGAGAATGATATGACAGATATTTTTTCCGGGTGTTCTGGTCTGAGCAACCTCCTGCATCGCAGGCGCACTTTCGCCCACCACGCCACATAGGTCGTCAAAATATATTTATTATTCTCGCTCCGCCAAACAGCTTCAATTCTAATTAATTTTACCTCTATGGGCATAGAGGTAAAATTTCTAATAAATTAATTATTACCTAATATTCCAAAAATATCCCGAGCGCGAGGGCTTACGCACTATAACAGCAATAACGAGTTAAAATGTATTTGAAAACCAATTTGGCAGTCTATCCGTTGGAAACAAACCTGATTCCCCTTAATCTGACGTACCCGTACACCTATGACGTAAACAATTCAGAATGTTTCAGAGAAATTAGGCTTGCGTCGCATGACTGACATAACGGCTGTAAATGGCCGGTCGTTTGCTCATATTGTGATTGACAGAGTAAACACAACTGGTGGGAATAGCAAAAGCTGGGTAGAGTCAGGTAGAGCTATTTTCAGCGAAGCGGCTTTGTTGATGCATTCGAATACCAGATACGGGCGGCTTATAAGGCCCATATAACCGAAAGTGTTATAGATCGCGTATTTCATGCCTATATTTATAAAGATTATGTTTTACCTAACTAAGGTCCAGTCATAGACATAGACATTCATTACAGTACGCGGAGCTTAAGCTGAGTTAAACCAGTGACTACTCATATCCTAGCTAGGCTATAATCATCGTTATAGATTGTCGTTAATTGTAATTTCTTTTAAGAGTGTTTACTGAATAGACTCAGTTATGCACTATTTTATTCCAACCAATAAAAATAAGACTAGTGAAAGACTTATTAATACAAAACATACAATAGTGTGAGTGATAATAACCATGGTATGATCACCATATCTGCTCTACCATAGCACATGCTGAATGGAGCCCGATTTTGTCAGTTTCTCTGTTAATTTATACAAGTATATTCGTCTCTGTTCAGACAAAATAAAAATATTTTGACTTTTACTAACCTGCGCTTTGCTCTCCCAGTCCATGCCAACAGCACAGATGATGCACATCACGATCAGGGCCACCGTGCCCACAATCCTAACATCATTGACGCCTCCGTCGACGATCATCAGGCCCTGATTCTTGAGCAAGTCGTTCAAGGAATCGCAGAAGCCGATGGTGTTCATGCTAGCGGCTACGGCGTTTGCGAACGCGAATATTATCCCGACTGATGCGCCGAACTCGGGGCCCAGAGAGCGGGATATTATGTAGTAGATTCCACCTGCGATACAAAATACTATGTTAACGAAACTATAAATGATAATTGAATTAACTGGACTTCTGCCCCAGGGTGGGTTACCTGTAACGGCTGTAACAGAGGTTTTTTTACAAACCTAACACAGGCACCAGACTCCCAATCAATAGATTTCTTTCCGGACCTGGTGGGGGCACAGAGAGGGGCCTCGAGGCTTGGCCTCATTACCCCGGCGTCAACTCGAGGGGTGACGACCCCTCGGTCCTTGGGTTTTGTGGAAATAATACCAGACTCCCACAATACAACACAATATACATAACTTTATTGCACCATCAATACAAAAAAATCTTAATACTAACTATATCTAGTGGCACAATCGGCGGCCTTATCGCTAAAAGCGATCTCTTCCAGGCAACCTTTTTATGGATAGTATCTTACGTATAAAAGCAATAATGATGTTTTTATAGTTACTATACGTATACGAACTATTTTAGTTTTAAATCTAAGCTCAAATTCCCCCATATTTCCCCCATAATATTGTCTACGCTGCTGTATATAAGCTTACGATTTCGTTCAATGAATCCTAAGAGCGAAGATAGAAGTCGTACTTCAAACCAACGACGTCAATAGGGTGTCGGGTAACAAAGTCATGCGCTCACATGTGCTCAAGTGGTTTTGCTATGCATTGCTTACCTATACATACCTTATCTCATGAGAGAACACAGGTGCAATTATCTGGTTCAAACGGATTATATATGCCAACAATTATCATCAACAAAATATAACAACCAATATTGAATTTATTTCTGTTTGTTGTCGTTTAGCGACCACATCATCTATCCTAATGAAATGGAATTGGAAACATGGTAAATATTTGCAGATAGTACAAACAAGTCTCCTGTGTCGCAGACGGGCCTTTGCCCACCGCGCCACAGAGATCGTCAAATCGTCAGTCGTTTTTATAATATTAGTACGAATCATGAGGATACCCCGTGATATCTACAGAAAATAATAGCTGTCTGCTTACAATAAAACACTAGATTGTATCTCCGCTGTTGCTATTACCCACCTACACGCGGCAGCGTTTATCATCTAATCATGCTCTGAATGAATTGTGGGTGTTATATGTACTTAGATATAAGTATATATCGTGCAGTTGTAGTGTACATGTTGGCTGTGTTATAGCAAATTTCCTTTGTAACAGACTTTGGCAGATTTGACAGCCTTAGCAAGGCTTGTCTTCCCTTCCATGACTTGGCCAAAATGTGGAGCCATCCATATATTGGCCAAGTCATGGCAAGCCGTCACGGCTTGAATGAAAGCGTATTCGCAGCTGTCAATAAGACGATTGAAACTGAGAATGACAGCGGATAAACAACGAGGAGCAAGTAAGAACAGTCCCACTGTCAGAACTACCCGATACTGTGCTTTCATGCAGTTTTGAGTACCTAGTATATATTCAGGGCGGCCTTATCGCTGAGAGCGATCTCTTCCAAGCAACCTTATGAGTGTGATATGAAACTATAGCATAGCTAGCTGTTTGAGGGGCTATGCATAGTTCAGTTGTGGACGTTGTGTGCTGAAGAGATGACAGATACCTACCTAGCTTGTAAAAAATAAAGTACTTGTAATAAAGTTAATGTTGATGTACAAAATGTAAATACCTCCTTTCACCTCCCCATTAGTGCAGATGGCGCTCATAGAGAGCGTGGTAATGACGCAGACGATGGCGGAAATGGCGATGATGACCAGCGTCAGTCCGATCCCCGCTTGGGAGACCACCCAGGATATCCGGAGGAAGAGCATCACGCCCCAGATGTTCAGCAGACATGGTATCAGAACTCCCTGGGTAAAAATATGTTTACTTTATTTTTGCGTTTTATAGAATGTAAGAATATAAACAAATTACAATTCGTATTTATAACTGAAAGAATTGAGCTTAACGCAGATTGTCAGAAACAATCTACAGGTAGATGAACTTATCCATATCAATACATTAATAAATTAATAATGCTGGACAATCCACACAGCATTATCTAGCCCCATGGTAAGCAAAGCTTGTGTTATGGGTACTAGATAACTGATATACATAATACAATACATTACATAGTTAAATATTTTTTATAATAAATAGAAAACGACCAGAACACCCGAACAAATATCTGCAGATCGTAAACACAACTGTTCCGAGGCGGGAATCGAACCCGCAACCTCCTGCGTCGCAGGCGGACCTTCGCCCACCGCGCCACATCGCTCGTCTCAATCGTCGTCAATATCAAGTAGGTAAGTGATCAGGTGATCACTTACTCCGTCTTTTTGTAATTTCTTATAAATAATTGTTTATTTCGTGTTCACTTCAGTTTACGGTAGATAAGTTGGCTGCAACTGATTTCATAGCACACGAAACCAACTTTAAGTAAGAGAAGAGTTTATTCCGTACGATTTTGTTAGGTGTACGAAGTGTTGGTCGCTTTCAAATCTTTGTTAATAATTAATAATCATGGCTTGTAACCGTTTGCTACTAGAACTCGAAGAAATTTTTGAGTGCTTACCTGAATCCATCCTAACTTGATCCCATGAGCTGGCGTAGGCGACTTGGTGTCTCTCTGACGTTGCTCTTTCTCGTCCTGCAAACATATTACAGTAGAGTAAGAGATAAGATCAGCCGATACAGATCAGCCGATACCTACACAAGTCATAGACAGATTGCACAAAAAACCGACAATCTACGGGAAAGAGGCGCGAACGTTTTATCGTGTGTGGGTAGCTCTAAGAATTAGCAAGTTGAAGTGGCAGTGGGCCGGCCATATCTCGCGAAGAACCGACGGCCGCTGCGGCAAACGTGTTCTTGAGTGGAGACCACGACTCGGTAAACGTAATGTAGGACGCCCTCCGACAAGGTGAGATGACGACCTACGAAAAACTGCAGGTACATGCTGGATGCGTCAAGCTGAAGACAGGGCGCTTTGGCGTTCATTGGGGGAGGTCCATGCCCAGCAGTGGACTAACGTTCGGTCAATTATTTCCTCCCGAGCGAAATTAAAATTAGCATATTCCAGAAACTTATTCCATGGGAATAATGTCGTCATTGCTGCCACTGCCCAACCCACCCACGGAGTCGCAGCTGGCGGTCACGAGTATTCATAATATTAATCCCTAATGCATATGACGAAGTTTTGCTTGACTGGCTGGGACTTGGTCATGACAATCTGTCACTGGCTCCCGGACCATTAGATAAAAATTGGTTGGTCTCAAGTCTCATTTAATGAACGGACGAATAAAGAGCGTTTTAATAAAATGCTATAGCCTGCCTAAAATTATATTGTGTCTGTGCCTCGGATGACGATCCATACATACAGGCCATACAAACAAATTCAATGCTTTATTATCAGCATCAGTGTAACTCATAAATGCAGTGCAAATAATTACAGTCCAAAAGACTATTATACTTAACGACACCTATTGTGTAAGAGACAATAAGTGTAAATAATATAATAAGTTATGATTAATCATTATTTATTAAGTTAATACTCAGACAGATCCCAGGAGTGATTTACCTACTTAAACTTAGATTTAGTACATAATTGGCTTTTTAAATTTATCTCGTTTTAAGTGAACTTTTATGTTTTTATGACAAATAGAGTTATTTAAACGTAAGTGTATTTTTTAAAACTATTTCAGGTTGTGTAATACAATTAGTGTTTTTGTAACTAATGAAATTAATAACTCACTTTTGCAAAGGTACCATGTGGACCGACCTTGATATCAAATCAAAGTCTTATGGTTATGATGATGGTTTGAACAAGCTTGTAACTTGTACCACAATGGCCAGGGTAGGTAACAACATCTGAATAAATAGAAAATTTAATAATAGCCGGTACATACGAGTATTTAATTTCAGTAGTATTTAGTTTCGAGTATTTTTGTCAATTGGTAGAACTATGTAGAACGTCGGTGATTAAATAAGTTAAATTAATGAAATGTTGTGTGTATGTATATTCAGTAGGTCTGAGAATAGGAAGTAAACAATTTTTCATATTTTCACTCATAGGTATTTATTAAATTTCCACGCGGGCGAAGCCGCGGGGCGTAGCTAGTTTTATATAAAAGTTTTTGTTTTGATAAAACCAGCACTTTTTTAAAAGGCTTGGTTCGAAGATAGTTTGCTCGTTCACCAAAACCAATGTACCTAATTTTTTAAATGTTTTGATAACAAAGTAATTTATTCAGAAATCCTACAAGTTTCATCGTATCGGTATCGTGTCGTATAATATAAACATCTCTGCCAGAAGCAGCTGGACGATGACTGACAGCCGGCAGTGTTTGCAGGCCCTGATGGACAACGTCCCTTGTTGGTTTACGGTTTACGACGATAATCTGTTGTCACTACATTTCTTATTATTTCCACGTGATGCGAACGTGAGGGACATGCTTTATGGCCGTTATACATATATTTACTATTTTATGAAGGTTATAAACTATACGTAGTTACAGAAAATATGAGCAGAACAAAGCTACAGAAACATTCAGATGCGTATGTATCTCATGCAGTTAGTACCTCGGTATTTCTTTTCTTTTTCACGTCTTCCACTAGTGGACAATAAATTGAAGCGAAGAGAAAATATATACCTGATTTGATAAATCAGTTACTGTATGAAATTTTACTTCTCTAAGTGCTTATTTTATAAGTCTAAAGAAATAAAGCTTTTGAATCTGAATCTTACCTATACCTAGTGACAATATTGGCATCCACTAAAATTAAGTCAAGTTTATTTTCAACCCAATTTTCAGTCTTCAGCTTTCGTGATATTCAAAAATTTTGACATCGTAATTATTGTCAAAAAGCGCGTTGGGTTAGTGACAATGTTAAATCGCTGAGCAAACCTGAACGCTAAAAGTTCAGGTTCTGTCCTGAACCTTTAGCGTTCAGGCCAGAAGGAATAAGCTTATCCCAAAAACTAGCCTTAAACGGAACTTGAACCCGCAACCAAATAACAACACTCTATACGGAAATGCGTTGCCGATTTAGGCATTGTATAAATTCATAGAATCGGTAAATTATGTAATAATTGTTGACATCTTTGAAACTTGAACTTGAAACATTGCAATTAAGAAAGACAAGATGGGCTCTAACTTGCCTTCGTTTCTGGTTTCATTCAGTTTTTGCTAGATGCAACCGATTTGACTCCCTCTCAGGTGACTTGCTTTACGACGACCATTAGTCATTCTAACCATTGTCATACATATGCATTTAAAATAAAGTTAGGGACACATTATCATATTTTGCGCTTACACGAGTTTAAGATTAAACATTAGAATTATTTGTGTCATCAGACTTACATGCTTTCTACGATGTGTTCCCTTTCCGTCGATTCCCGTTCTGTCGAGTCTGTTTTTGCATAAAATTAATTTCTTCGCGTTCACAGGTACAGTCAAACATAAAAATTAAAAGCCAATATCTTTCAAATTTGGTTTATTAAGTTGTTTTATTAATCAGTCTTTACTATTAGTGTAAATGCAAATAAGTAGTAAATAATTCTTTTTAAAAGTAACTTTCTTAATCTAGTATATAAATCACAGTCTAATCATCATTAATAGTGTATATGTAAATCAGCATATTTAACAGTAAATTATTCTTCTAAAAAAGTAGTTTTCTTAATTTATATAAATCACAGTCTAAGCATCACTAAAAACAATATCACTATTATGTTTATGTTAATCAGTATAATGTTTTACAGTAAATAATTCTTCAAAAATGTAAGTTTCTTAATCTATATAAATCACAGTATAATCATCACTTGGTGTACATTATGTATGTAATCAGCATATTGTTGTACTATAAATAATTCTTCTTAAAACTTAACTTTCTTAATCTAAATAAGCGTTATTAGTTAGAAAATTGTCAATTATTAAATCTGACAGAGTACAGCCGTTTGAGACAGACCATTAAATCGATTTTGTTATTTATAAAATCTTTAACAATTTTATTAATACGCAAATCCACAGCCAAGGATTTTTTCTTTCTTTGCCTTTGATAAGTGCCGCTATAGACGTTTGCCTGCTCTATCTTAAATCTGGCTTCTTTAGCTTCATCTTTAAGTGTGCTGATGAGAGTATGCATGAGTATTGCATGAGAATAAAGTTCTTTAAACGTAAAAACACATGAACCTGACTGTACTTCAAAATATGATATTATTAAACTCGACGTAAAGGTAATAGAAGCGGGGCAATGAAACTCGACGGTAAGGGAATAGAAGCGGGTCTGAATTCGTAAAGTCGACCTAGGGGCAATAAAAGCGAGATAAGGTTTTCGACTCGACAGAACGGGAATCGACGGAAAGGGAACACACCCTTTCTACAAATAAAAACAACATTACTTATAAGCTTTTAAAAATACTTATAAATATCATATAAAATCTCATAAATCAGTTACCAAGGGATAGAAATAACCTAAAAACATTTCCTTAGAAACAATGCGTGCGAAGCCGCGGGACACAAACTAATACCGAATGCTACTGAAATCTGAAGCAGGCCAGTTTTAATTCGACGCTTCAGCTCAAACAGATACCACTATAAAGTAACTAAGTATAAGGCACGTATTGTTCTCTGCACCTTTCCTAAACATGTCGTTACTTGGAAACCACAGCGGCCCGTCTATGTAAGTGTTACGTCCACTTACACCAGGCGGTCTGTTGTAGTGTCTAGCCCTGATACTAATTATTCGATAATAATGACTGTTCTTATGTTTCGCTACCTATTCAGATAATTATCGGTCAAGGACGATAATCAAGCAGCAATATGCGATGGCAGGTAGTCTGCGATCACCAGTATCGCTGCAGGTAGTTAGTGTACGCAGGCAAACATCTTACGAGACCACTAAATTTGCGCGGTAATTTAGTGTAAAATAAAATGTAACAAAAATCAATAAACTACATGTTTACTGATTTTGAGAAACTACCTCTACACAGAGATGTTTTTAGGTATCGGCTGAATAAAAAAAATATCATATTACTGCAAAAAACATAGGATTTAAGCAAACTACGAACACAATACAGGATCTGGAAGAGGCTTGTACCTACCCGAGAGGGGTCCTTTCCACCGAAATACATTTTAAAATTTAAATCAATAAAATACCATCTACAAACATATTCATATTACTTAATCATCATCATCATCATCAGCCTATAGCAGTCCACTGCTGGACATAGGCCTCCCCCAATGAGCGCCATAGCACCCTGTCTTCAGCTTGCCGCATCCAGCATCTACCTGCAGTCTTTCGCAGGTCGTCATCCCACCTGGTCGGAGGGCGTCCTACACTACGTTTACCGAGTCGTGGTCTCCACTCAAGAACACGTTTGCCCCATCGGCCGTCGGTTCTTCGCGAGATATGGCCGGCCCACTGCCACTTCAGCTTGCTAATTCTTTGAGCTATGTCGATAACCTTGGTTCTCTGTCGGATGTATTCATTACGAATCCTATCCTTCAGAGAAACTCCGAGCATAGCTCTTTCCATAGCTCGCTGAGCGACTTTGAACTGGTGGACCAGCCCTATCGTAAGTGTCCACGTCTCAGCTCTGCTATATTACTCGTACTTAATATTACTCGTGCATTTTTTTAAATACATTTCATCTAATTACTTAATATACATAATAATTTGTTATAAATTTGAAATGATTATTGCTACCTACCTACTTAATGTTTATGGAATAAAAGGTTTTTTTTTATAAGTAGAAAAGTAAAGCATAACGAATTGTGAAATTATAATAAGATTGAAGCGAAAATATTTTAAATCAACCTATTGTTTGTAACTAATCATGTGAGACTAATATCATGTCGCTCTTTCATTCGTTCCGGCAATTTTGTGAATTAAGTAATTCATTCACTGTCTTTATATATTTTTTTTCACTATGCATGAGCACGAATGGGTCATTTATAACAATATTAATTAAATAAATAAATAAACGCATCATCATCATCTAGCCCCGAGCTAAGCAGAGCATGTGTTATGAGTAGCTATTGGATGACTGCTATAAATACTTTTTTACAATACATTACATTACGTAGATATATACATTTTTTTATGCATAGAAGTACCCAGAACCCCCGTACATATTTGCAGATCGTTCTCAAACATTTTGTTCCGAGGCGGGAATTGAACCCACAACCTCCTGCGTCGCAGGTGGAACATTACCCGCCGCACCTCAGAGGTCGTCCAACGTATACCTATCATCATCATCAGCCTATATTAGTCCACTGCTGGACATAGGCATCCCCCAATGAGCGCCATAGCGCTTTGTCTTCAGCTTGCCGCATCCAGCATCTACCTGCAGTCTTTCGCAGGTCGACATCCCACCTGGTCGGAGGGCGTCCTACACTACGTTTACCGAGTCGTGGTCTCCACTCAAGAACACGTTTGCCCCAGCGGCCGCGGCGGTACTGATACCTACATATACATATACTGAACCATATCAAGCTTTGAATTTGAAGATCTATTCCTGTCAATCCCATCTGGAGTTCATTCAATAGTTGGTTTGATATGTAGATTCTATGTCCATTAATGTTTGTAAACAAACCAAGACACAAATACCTAAAACTCACTTGCTTGGCGTCGAGGTTCAGATATATGCAATATTTATTGAAGGATCTCAAATCGACAAGTAATGTAAATTGCTTTTAAAAGGACGCGGCAACAGAGTGAAATTTAAGGTCTTGATTTCAAACATTCGACATCGACTTTGGCTAGTGTATAGTTAATATTATACTATTAACTGGCTTCCAGCTACGGCTTCGCACGCGATTTTCTGATATAGAGAGTATAATATATTATTTGTAGTCTAGAACTCTATCTAAAATTTCATCCCATTCCGTTCAGTAATTTTTGCGTGAATAGGTAAACAAACATCCAAAGTCAGTGTATGCATCAGTGATGCGCAAATAACTGTCTATATCTAACCTTTTCACGATGCCTTTTTCAATTATTTTTGTCGACGACCTAGTGAGAAGAAGTTGAATCCAAAGATTTCCGCAATCAGGTAAAAAGCTAAGCATCATCACAGAAAAAAACTAGTATCAGGAAGGTAACATATGATTTTTTGGGAAAATGTAAATCACCTTCCTAACGATATTTAAATCGTAGGAAGTGATGTGAATAAAATAGCTATAGTTTACATAATTACAGAGGTTTTATGCACAAACACGAATCATGGTTGTCCAATCGCGTACCGAGCAGATTTAGCGGTTGCTAGCGAAACTACAAAGGTAATTACTTGTTATTTTACCTCCTGCTTAATTAATTTGGATATTGTTATTTACATGTTGAAATACTGAAAAACATGCCTAGAAAACATAAAGGCTACTTTTTATTCCAAATAATTTGGCGTGCTTTAAAATACCCGACTTCAAATTCCTATAATATAATGAAAATGGGTTGAGGATTTGTTAAAAAAAAAGTTTCATCGAAATCGGTTGGCGTGATATTGAGTTATTCGTCCATTTGTAGCGCACATACTTAATGCAAATTTAAGACTTATATGGTTTTCTCATGGATGCAATTATCAGACAGTCACTGGACCAATTTCAAATGGGAAAACACGGGAAGCACCAGCTTTTAAATAAAAAAGATTATTCATCAACATCGGGCTCACCCAGTCGAAAGTTATGGGGTTACCAAAAATAAAAAAATACAGTCGAATTGAGAACCTCTTCTTTTTTGAAGTCGGTTAAAAACGCGTGCTAAGCCGCGGTCATACATAAGCAGAAGTTCAGAAAATCAGAGTTTATAAACTCTAAACTCACATACATAAGTTCTCACCTCCTCCGTAATAAGATGATCCCCGTGCAGTTCTCCGAGACTGGGCCGTTTCAGGGCTCTCTTGGAGTTCCTGTAGTTCTCCAACCGGGGCAGGGCCTCCCTGGTCATCTGGGCCAGTGACCTCTTTCTCTTCCACCCCGCATCGTGGAGCCAGGTGTCTGATTGTGACGTCGGGCTGATGGCACCAGAGCCCCGTTCTGCGGTGTCCGCTGAGGAGCGCAGAGGCCTAGATATGATGGTGGCCCCCATGTGGATGCCATTCTTCTTTTCTCCTTCTACGTTGGACACCGTGAATCTGGGACAATTTTAAAAGAAGATAATGAAGTAGTTAAGATCATCTTAACTACTTAATAAAAAAAACTTAATGCATATTCTGTTTTTTTCTTTGAATGGGGAACCATTCAAAGTTATTCAACCATTCAAACATCCCGAGTTGTTACGTGGGGAATTTTATTCCATACAATGTTTTATGCCTTTCATTCATTTATACTGAAATGGAAAGATAGATTTCATAGTCAGGTTATGTTATACTATATAATAATATGTAGGTGTGGTCAAACTTATTATTATTAATAAAAAATTGTTGCTATACTTATGGTTTTTATAAAATTTATACTAGTTTTATCCGCGGCTTCACACGCGTTGTTTTATGGAAACATAGGTGTTTTATTCCAGGCTTTTAGCTACATCTATACAAAATTTAAACACTATCAGCAGCTTTGGCGCGAGGAAGTCACAAACAACCATCCATCTTTGCATTTATAATATGCGTATATGATGATCATATAGTTACGTACTTTTTATCATCCATAGTGTGCGAGTGTCGGCTGGTGCACTAACGAAAGCTCGTCTTGTAGGACACCGCCTCTCGCAATTTTATACTTATATGAAAGTTTGTCTGAGTTGCTCTATACCGCATAATTTTCTTAAGTCTGCACCTGTGGACAAATATATTACATTAAAATCAGCTTCGGATTAAACTCTTTTGTTTCTTGTCGGTTTATTTTATACTAGATGCGCCCCGCGGCTTCGCCCGCATGAAAATCTTTGTGTCAAATAGTTTATAATACGTTCCTCTTGAATCCTATCTTTAAAAAAAGCATCAAAATTCGTTGCGTAGTTTTAAAGATCTAAGCATACACAGGGACACACAGACAGCGGGAAGCGACTAATTTGTTTTATGGTATGTAGTGATATCGACCGATATGATGCTGGATCAATGTTGTTATTTGTAAAATCTCATTGAACTGGATTGATGATTCATTTTTCTAATCAGTTTGTCTAATCGACAAAACTAACGTACACAAATGAGTTAGGCAATAACATTGTAGATACCTACGAGAAATGTCGTTGTCGATTTTATGTATGTATAGAGTTATTTATGATTTTATGTATGTATAGAGAAAAACTTTGAGAATATTATACTACCAATATTCAAAAGTATGGTAAAGAAACACTACCCATTTGTCCTGCTGTCACTGACCACACCCTTGTTTCCCTTTGTAAAATTATGTATTTAAAGTATGTTTTATATATATATTACCTAGGTACCCATGATAAATAATATGTATTTTAAGGTAGGTATTTATACGTAAGATTATAAATTTTAATGTGGTTATTGTATTAGCTACATAATTATGCATGCACACAGATCCCCACGAACAACCCAACGTACCCTATCCATCCACACGGTTGTATGGTAGAGAGAGATAAGACCGCTAAATTGACACATTTTTGTATTTTTTTAAACTTGATTTTTTTTTAAGTTTGCAATAAAAGTATTGTCTATTTATCTATGTTTCAGTAAAATAATAAATCAGATGCCCTGTGGCCTCAATGACTCATACATAATCATGAGCAAACTAGTTGTCACTTAGATAAAATCTTTAGGATGGGTCATCCGTCTCTAAGGCCGGGCGCTAGAATGACTTTTGTTTTTGCTTTGTTTTATTTGAATTCTGATTAGAACTTTATTTTAGAATACGTTTAACGCAAACAAAAACCTTAATAGTACTTTGAATATTATTGGAACAATTTGAATTGAACTTGATTTAAGAATCACGCCAACAAAAACCTACTCGTAATTCAATCAAACTGATAAACGAGGCACAAATAAAAAAATTAAAAAAAAAAAATGCTGGACAATCCACACAGCATTATCTAACCCCATGGTAAGAAAAGCTTGTGTTATGGGTACTAGATAACTGATATACATAATACAATACATTACAATGATAGATATTTTTTATTATACATAGAAAACGACCAGAACACCCGGAACAAATATTTGCAGTACACACAATTGTTACGAGGCGGGAATCGAACCCGCAACCTCTTGCGTCGCAGGCGGACCTTCGCCCACCGCGCCACAGAGGTCGTCAAAATAAATAAGCCAAAATATAGCTGTTTTTTAGCACGCTTGCTCCAATTTAATACTTATTGATTATGATGGTGTCTGCCAACTACTGTCTGCTCTACCAAATGAAAGGTTTACAGTAGTTTCCACGTGTGATCAGAGTGCTAAGGTGGTGCATGGATGGCTCTAAGCCTGTATGTAGCCGACCGGTTTTCAGTGGGTCAACAAAAAGTTAAAGTCCAGTTGAATCCACCACCATCGGATAAGGAAAATAAAGTGCCTATTGATTATTCAGTTAAGGTAAAGGCAAAGAACCTTTTGCTCGGACCTGAAATAATATTGGTTTGGATATTATCGATATGTATCGGTAATAATAAATAAAACATACATAGATGTTTTGATTAGATTGATATGGATGCCCATATCAATCTAATCAAAACATCTATAAAATATAATGATGCTTTTTTAACTGTTCCACGCGCGGCAAAATCACACTTGGAAGCATTGGAAGGAATATTTAATTAAACGCATAATCAAACAATAATTACGTTATGCCGGCCGGTTCCATTAACATTCATAATGACATCGACCGACACGTCCATTTAAAAAAGTTCTTATAACTGGACACACAGTGGTGACATCATTCCTTTTGCAAACCTTTACGTAGAATATTTAGTAGTAGGTAGGTGGAGCCAGGGAGCTTCGCCACGCTTCGCACAGTTCGCAGTAAGGCTTTCAAGCGGTTGCTACCGGTCGCAGCCGGATCGAGGGAAGCCCAGCATAGAATAGGATGAAGTTGCAATGACCGCAAGGCACGTCGCATGACGGCTGACTAGGGTCACCACGAATTTGAGTTTTTGCAGAAATCTCCTTCATTTATTTAGCAGTTTATAAATTATTGCGAATCTAAGCTACTATATAATGTTGTGGCTCCTATCTCCAAGTCTATCCGTTGGCGTGAGAAAATTTGATTTTAAGTGCGGTCGCAATTTCTTTCACATTTTGAAAGCATGGTATTTATTTACGAATACTTCAATTAAATAAATGGAAGAGGCTTTTGCCCAAAGGACAGTAGGACTGCATACAATGCTAAACAAAAGGAAAAGCACTAAACTATAGAAAAAATAAACAAAAAGAGATTATACAAAGAGAGAGAGAGAGAGATACAAATTTCGCAGATTTCAAGAGGAGCTAATATGCAGTGCTAGACAGAGCCTATGATTGCTCTCCTTGGAGTCGAGACCCTAGGTCGGGGGTACCGTGGCTATCCAACAGCTAAATTTGAGAGCTTTTAAATATCTGGCGCAACGCATCAGTACCTATTGCCATACTGCGGGGCAACACAGCCAGCGTCTTGGTGACGCTTCCGACTGGTATTGATATGGTATGGATCAGTTGCGCTACCTGTAGATTGTTTGCAACAGTTTGCAGTTAGCTCAATTGTTTCAATTATAACAACTATGTAAGTAGTGCTAATTTGTTTATATTATTTGATTGTGACTTTTTTGTTACTAAAGACGTACCTATTTACTATTGATATTTTCTTGTCACAGTAAGTTGACAATGCATAGAATGTATGTTTTTATAATTTGTGGACGTTTCGCATGCCTGGTTGCTTTATATACAAACTTACCCACATTTTATTTTACGCATAAGGTATGAAGTCTAATCTCATGATAATTAGTTCCTCCACGTGTCATTGTATTTTTATTAAAATGGTAAGTTACATTATATATAATATTCAATAGACCATCACGTGTTTCATTTCTGATCGAATGATTCGCTCGAGATGAATCTAATCTTTATATTAGATATTTGTAGGTACCATTTAAATAAAAATACAAGTTGCTGCTCGCGACTTCGCACGCGTTGTTGTATGGAAACGTTATTTCTATCATATGGGTACTGATTTATGGGATAAAAAGTAAAGCCTATGTTTTATAAAAGGCCTGGAACTACCTGTATGCAAAATTTCAGTCAGATCCGTTCAGTAGTTATAGCGTAAAGAGGTAGTTAACAAACATCCAAACTTATGGATGGATATTAGTCTGATAAAACACAATATAAACTTAATAGATATTTTATTATTCAAAGGTTTGTTGTTTTTTTTATTATTGCAAAGGCTTGCTCCAACAGGACGATTCTCTAGATTTAGGGGTTAAAAATAATAGGAGATTTTTAGCATTTTATTCTGCTTTTAGTTGAGAATGTCGTTAGTACTTTTACAAGGAAACCTCTGTCATTTAAGCTGTTTATACACTGGCGCAATAGAATTATTTCACACCTCCCTATGCAAAGGGTATACCCACCACATAAGGGAAAACAAATAACAAGCCGCTAACAAGTTTGCTACTTTACATAGTTACGTCTATGTTTCTGAGAAGTTTATATTTTTATTATAAATACATTTCAAAATACTTGGAAAAATACAAAGTGCGTATTCTTGTTAAGTAGTTGAATTAGGGCATTTAGGTCTTTTGTGTGATGCTACGTATCTTACCTATCCTCCTCTTCCTCAACAGCCAACAATAGATCGGTCCACTGCTGAACACAGGCCTCACCCTGATAAGCACCGGTTATTATCTAATGAGTAATACCCATAATATGGGGATTATTACCTTATTTTATAAGCTAATTTAAATTACCTGCGATACCCAGCGGGCGCTGGGTATGCAGGCTGGGTATTGCAGTTCGGTGGTAAATGGTTCTGCAGGAGGCGCTGCTGTCCGCCCCCGGTTGGTATCCCTTAGTCGCCTCTTACACCCGCGGGAAGAGTTGGGGCATTACCTTAATTTTACCTCTACAACAACGAGCAAAAACGCGCATGGCAGTTTTTAGCATGAACGAGTAGTTTCCATAATAGACTTATGGAAACTACTCGTCAATTTCTTCTATAAAATAACGTATGACTCAACCTTTTTCATGTTTTCACGTTCAGTAATTAAGCAAGGTTGTTTTGTAAATGAAAATAGGCTTGGCCGTAACAAGAGAAAGTTGATTAAAAGTGTTTTTCCACCAAAAGCAACAATCAACTCGTCACTCACTTGTTGATTGCGTAAAGGGACTACACCTTACATAGTTAAACGCCGAAATGATAAATAAAAGAGGAGCAAAGCAAGCAAATCGGTTCATAAATGATGGAGAAATCGATGAAAATACATTAAAATACAAACATACAGCCAAACATAGAACCTCTTTCTATTTTCGAAGTCAGGTAAAAAACAAATAGTGATATAAATATGAGACAACACTGAATAATATTTAGAGATATAATAAAAAATTACTTATGTGATGAATAGTCTTTATTGTGCTGAAAACCCCTGTGGATAGAAAATACTCAGGTATTACTTTATATTTATAGGAAATACCGACCAAAACGCGGGAATGAGCTGGTTGCAAGGTACATAGGTAAATTTGTAACTGTAGAGACTTTGATTCAGGTTAACCGAACGCTCGAATGGCGTCAATTGACACAATGTAATGACTAATTCTACACTACCACAGGAAAAAGAGTAGTGGAGTGAGGAGTGAGTAATGGAGATTATTTACTAATTAATGGGTATATCTAATGATTGTATTTGTATCTGGATGGCCTATACCCAGATCTGGGCAGAACCCGGTTGCGACGATGCCATCATGCAAATGAAATGAAATGAAATAAATACTGCCTTGTTCAGCAGTATTTATTTATTTATCTTAATCCTAGCAATTAGTTGGAGCTGGTCGGTGGTCACGAGTAGGCATCTTGTGCGTGCCACGATAGCGATGATATAAATTAAAATGTAATATTAGTAATAGGTACCTTTTAAGTCGGAGTGGGGTGTGACGTAGTTAAGGAGCGGCCTAATCAAGTAATGTGTTAATGAACCTAAACTCATCAAGAAAGGTGGGTACCTAAGTACCTACCTATAGAAAACAAAGGCGACTTCCATAGATAAGTAAAATTTGGAAGATTGGTATTTTCTGCAAACGCTAGGTATTTAAAGAAATGGACTGTGTTTTGACAATCCATCGCCTTTGCGCTGGAATAATATTGTGGAAATAGGGTTACACACCCTATTTACAATCTTGTGGAATATACCTTATGAACAACAAAGATGAAAAGACGTACCTAGAACGAAGTGCGGCCGAGTCAACAATACGCTACCAGTGCAAGGCGACGCGCAATAAGATGATTGTGTATTTTGATCGCTTTATGCACGAATGTATCGTATGCCAAATGACGAAATAAGGCTGTAGAATATTAGAAACTTTTGTTTTATTTAAAAAGTGTAAAAAGTGTTGCCTTGGGTTTTGTTTTTTGTTCTGGAGTTATTTGTACAGCTAGTGAATGAGGGCTTCGCTGTTTAGTCTTTAAGTCAATAAATCACACAGAAGTACCTACGTTGTAGCAAGCGCGCAAACCTCGAAAGGCCTGGTCCGACTGTAACTGAGGTGGGTGGACGGACCTAATTGGACCTAATTCGAGTAGGGTGTACGGTGGCATTCCATTCGTCAAATATCTTTATCCAATGCACATTTCATCAAATTAATTGGAAGACTTCATCCAATTTACTATCAACTTCGATATTAGACGAAATTTTAGGGGTTTAAAATAGTCTATGTTTTATTCCAGGTCAAGAGCTACACCTACATAAGCAAAATCTCAGCCCGATATGTCGAGAAGGTTTGGAGTGAAAAAGTAACGAACATCATAATTTTGCCTGCAAGTTGGTGCCGGTGCAAGTTAGATCTAAGTGAATGGTTACTTATGTTGTCACTAGGTAGATATAATGCACCTTGAAAGGCCACTGCAAAACTGAGTTCGACTTTATTTACACACGTCAAATACAATTAGAAATACTTCCATAATTTATAATGCCATATACTTAGGTATTTCCTGAAAATAATTATAGACTGCTAATGTGGTTGAACGTTTTTTCTGAAAACCATATTGGCAATTGTCAAATTTTTATAAGAAACTAGCTGCGCTCCGCGGCTTTGCTCCCGTGGAAATCTATGTGTCAAATGGTTTAAATTATAAAATTTATTAAATATTATGTCCGTCTCCTGGTTCTAAGCTACATCCCCACCAATTTTCAGCCAAATCGGTTCAGCCGTTCTTGAGTTATAAATAGTGTATCTAACACGACTTTCTTTAATATAGGTATACATATAGATTACAAATCCGATTGGCCAGTCTTTTGAAATATTTTAGATTTATGAGTATAATTCCAGTATTATTATTACTATTTACCTATATACCTAGGCGGAGATGGCGGGATGAGCTCGACTTATACCTACAACGAAGAGTGGGCTCTCCTTGCTGAGGACCGAGATGAGTCGAAGAAGAGGAGGGCTTTATCTAAAGCACCCCTCTACAACTTGTAACAAAATGTCGTAGCATAATTTCGTAGCACGAACAAAAAACTTAAACGCGCACGTACTAAAATGCACATTTAATTTCAATATTGTACATATTTTGTAAATTAAAATCTGATTAAAATTAAATTATTGACTTTTCTTCGGTACCTACTTCTTATCTTAAATATTATTATCATATAAATATTATTATATTAGCCCAGAGTGTCCCACTGCAGAGCAAAGGTCTACCTCCCCTTCTTCCACTCATCTCGGTCTTCAGCAAGGAGAACCCACTCTTTGTTGTATAGGTCATACTTAACTTCATTAACTTGTTGCGCGTACTGCTTCCAGTTTCAGATATACATAGGTAATTGTAAGCAATATTTATTGGAAAGATCTCAAATCGATATCATCGATTGTCGTTTTCCCCTAAAAATATTGCTTGAAACTGGACGCCAAGCTTGTGAATTTTTATTTTTGTTGTTGTTTGTTTACAAACAGTTTACATCAAATTTGGCTGGAGTTCGAATTGGAACTGAGGCGAAAAAGTGAAAATTATGTCTCGGTGATCATTTAAAAGGAAGATTTTATCGAAAGAAGACTTTATCTTTGACCTTTTTTTGCTTGTTCAAATAAGTGGTTTACATTTACCCGGGTATTTAACTATTTATTTACCTTCGAGATACTCTACCAACAGTAGATAAGAAACATGAAGTACCGGATTAGTGTGTGTATTATTGTGGTATCACTCTATATTTATAAGTCTTTAAGAAATTACATCATCATCAGCCTATAGCAGTAAACTGCTGGACATAGGCCTCCCCCAATGAGCCCTGCCTTCAGCTTGACGCATCCAGAATCTACCTGCAGTCTTTCGCAGATCGTCATCCCACCTGGTCGGAGGGCGTCCTACACTACGTTTAACGTTTGTCGTGGTCTCCACTCAAAGAAAGAAATTACATGGCAACAAAGAAAACTATTTACAAAAAAGCGTAAGTCTAAGAAATAGAGAAAAACTAGTCATACCAACCAACCAACCAACGGTACCTTTTGCAAAGGTACAATGGGAATAAGAATTGTATATAGGTAATACAATTATAACAAAACTACCAATGAATATCACTGACATTGGGAATTTTGAAAAATTTTAATCTAATATTAAACATTTCCTTGAAAGCCATGCATTCTATAGTAGATATTAATACATTTATTTTAATATAATTTATTGGAAAGCCCTTTTACGAAACAGAAAGGAATAAAATGATATTTTTTGAATTATTGTGAATGGAAAATATAATGTGTTATTGATGAAATTATTTAAATAACTTTCTTGAATTTGGTTGAGTATCTTGCAATTGTACAACATGACTTGCCTTGTATAACTTCCGATATGTTATAATGGCGGATACAAATAGTCAAAGGTTTGACGACCGATGTGGCGCGGTGGGCGAAGGTCCGCCTGCGACGCAGGAGGTTGCGGGTTCGATTCCCGCCTCGGAACAATTGTGTGTACAATCTGCAGATATTTTTTCCGGGTGTTCTGGTTGTTTTCTATGTATGTATAATAAAAAATATCTATCTATGTAATGTATTGTATTATGTATATCAGTTATCTAGTACCCATAACACAAGCTCTGCTTTCCATGGGGCTAGATAATGCTGTGTGAATTGTCCAGCATTATTTATTTATTATTTATTTATTAAAGGTAAATTAAATAGGTATGCATTCAGTGTCTTTGAAGATATGATCTATAGATGTGCAAAAATTTTATAACTTAAAAATAATCAACGTATGGTAAAATCGGCAGAAATAATAACTAACGTGTTATTAGGTATTATTTTGTTTTTCTGGAAAAATATTATTAATATTTATTTCCGTACTTATATTAACTAATTATTCCCGAATTAAACAATCAGCACCAGGATAATCCGCTGGAAAACTTAATAGAAAAACACTTTATTATACCACACAAAACAGGAATCATACAGAAATAAATACTTAAAATAAAGGGAGTATAAAGGTCGGACTTATTGCTGAGAGCGATCTCTTCCAGGCAAAGTTAGGATGGACCGGACATGAAGGAGCCATATAGACGGTGGTGGCACTTAAATAGATATTTGAAAAAATAAAAGCTAATACTTACACTACATAACATACATACCATAATACCTACATTACAAACATTATAATAAACTTACATAGACATAAAATAAGGGTACCAAACTTTTATACGTCGCGTCGTAGTTAATTTGTAGGAAGGTACGTCTGATATCCATAGAAAGAACATTCCATAGACGGGTAGCTTGTACAGCGAAAGATTTCTCATAGAAAGACTATTATTTATTATAATATTTAAGATGGGACTAAACCACCCCGTTTTAGACGAGGATGTTATACTCCCGAGCGTAGCGAGGCAGTATAACAAAACCGTGTTTTAAGTGTGCTATAAGTGTAGTGAAGAACTCTACTTTTTACTTCGATTGCGAGAAAATAAAACACTCAAAACTAACCTTCATATTGCACACTTTTATCACTTCTTAACTTCAAGAATTTGTCGTAAGTCTTTAAATATTTTTCACGTGATTTCAACCGCAAGATATAGAATCATATTAATTATTTCATTGCACTTTTGTTCCATTTCCTTATTACAATGAGCCACGTACACCTTTAGTTCAATTTATAGTAAACAAAAATTCCAGTGATTTCGTGCTAATACCAACTTTTTGTCTCCGTTACGCGCAAAGCAAAGTAGGTACATTCTACCAAAGAGGAAGAATCACCCTTCTTATAAACATCCAGCAATCACCAAGAAGGCGCTTTCAGTTCCATTTTCAAAAATAAATTCAAATGAAAAGTATGTTCTTTGTAAATGGAACAACAAAAAGTCGAGTATTTATGTAAGAAGACGAATGTTTTTACTGGCTGATGATATCAGACTAAAATTAAAAAGCAAACTGTTATTTATGCATCGAAAATCTCTGTAGGTAGGTACCTACAGAAAATTATTACGAGTAGGTACTCGTAATAATTTTAATTAACATCAGAAAAGGTGACCTAAATAAATTCAAATTATTATCATAAAAGTAAATAATTTTACAGACGGATTTTTATATTTGCATAAGATATTTTTTAGCGCTGATAGTGAGCCTGAAATTACACAAATAAACTTAAAACGAGTAGATAATACCTATAGATAAAATAAGGTTTTTCTTACCTTAAAAACTATTATCTGCACTTCACGAAAAAACACTTCACAGCAAACTAAAACTAAACTGTTGCAACTTTGTTATTAAATACTGTAGCTTTTTTATTGCAAATATGTAATGAGTTTTGCAGCGTAAGGTTTGTACGTAACGTGCTGCCGCCTACGCTCCGCGAAGCGACCACTACCCGCGAAGGCTTCGCCTGAACTCCTTATAAACCAGCCTCGGCTGTACCCTTTAACAGTTCCAATTAAAACAATACTCCATCTAGTTACGACGGGATTTCCGCCAGTTTCAGCGGCAGCGCGAGGCTCGCTTCCCAAACTTTAACCGCGTTCGGATATTTATTTTTAGTCTCTGGTTATTATTTACATAAGGGAAAACGTAATCGACTGCTATGTTTAGATATATGTTTTCAGTTGTAGATTAGTTGATATTTACTGGATCAGTCGGTAGTAAGGATTGACAAACCAATTGATAGTGATTATTTAAATATTGTATATTTTACACGGTCTACTACTTTTTATACAGTCCCATTCTCATGATATTTTTAGAACTTTGTGTTCTGGTCGTTTTCTATGTACTACCTACCTATAATAAAAAATATCTATCTATGTAATTTATTGTATTATGTATATCAATTATCTGGTACCCATAACACAAGCTCTACTTATTTTGGTTGGGGCTAGATGATGAGAGGATTATCCAGCATTATTTATTTATTTTACATCAATTTATTTATATTTAAATGCACTGTGTTTATACAACCTAGTATAGAGGTAGGTAATATTATTCATTAGAGGTCGATCGGATATGTTTTTGACTACCTAGCCCTTGTCTAAGTATACGAGGATGTTCACGCGTGCTAATAACCTTTTTATCTTGGCAGATGGATTCGTAAATTTCTACTTACCTTGGTACCTTCACGAAAGACTGCGAAGGCCCCTATAAATGCTAATGTTGTTTTTGGCCTTGTGGTTTCAAGCTTTTAATTTTATAGCTGCTCTAACGCAGAAGGTCTTAGTCCATTATCTAAGAGTGATATCAATAAAAAGTACGAATGCGAAGTTTTATTTCTTTTTCTTCTCAGTTCAGTTATATAATATGTACCTTCTGTATAGAGTGAGCATTGTGAGCAATGCAGTCAAAGATTAGATAGTGCATTAACCCCTTACCGCATACGAAGCCATGTATGGCTTTCAAAGTTTCTTATTTTTTTACAGGTTATCTAAAGAACACATAAAAAAAACTCACTTGAATCATAACAAGCAATTCTTCGTAAAACAGAACGTTTTTTTTTGTATATGTGGTGTGCCACACCTGGCGATATTTTTGAGGTTTTGTGCAACGCGTCCGGCCGGTCAATTGAAAATAAAATAGTAACACTTTCATCAGTACAAAACAAATGTAAAACGGTAAGTAAGATCTTCTAATAAAATTATTTTACAATCTTTGATTTATCTTACTCATAGGTTGCAACTTGTTTTTGCTTTTACTTTTGTTTTTGTTTGGTTTTTGACTAATTTTTTGCAAACTCCATTTATGGCTTCGTATGCGTTCGCGTTCAATACACTGTCATCCATATATGGCTTCGTATGCAATGAGACTTCTTTCTGCTTCTTTCAGAGATGAACCCTTCCAGCAACCTGGTGATGGTTTCTTGAGTGATGATGATCTTACTTCCTATTCTGACCCTGAGTATGAACCATATTCATCACTTGCGCCTAAAAAACAGCATATTATCATATCTGAGTCTGATTCCGATAGCTCCGATGATAATATGGCTTTGCAGGATTTATCAACGTCAAAGGCAAAGGGTAAAAAAGCAAAAAAAGACAAGGTAATATGGAAGAATAAAAAACTGGACGCTTGCGATAAAAACAACTTTCAATTCAAAGGAAACACGGTTTTGCTGGAAATAATAAAACAATTAGATACACCAGCAGACAGTACGATCTGACAATACTGATCATTTTCCCTACTTGGAAAAAAAATAATCGACAGCTATGTCAAAACTGCTCAAAGTTCCGTTCTTTCACAAAATGTGAAAAATGCGAGGTATATCTGTGCTATAATGAGAAACGAAACTTATTTAGAGATTTTCATAAAGTGTAACTTTTCACCTAAACACATACGAAACCATATATGCCAACACATATTTCTTCTGGACTGCATACGAAGCCATATATGGCTTCGTGTAATAACTTCTTATATAATAATTGTATTTTTTTTATTTCGGTTTCTTATGGTTTGTAAAATATAAATAAACACATTTTTGCATAAAACTATTTTTTATTGAACCTCCTTCATAATTCATGCAGTAAGGGGTTAAATTATTTTATTCAGCTTTGAGATGATACGTCAAAATATCTGACAAGAGAAACCAAGCCAAAACCAGTTATACTCCTTGAGTCAGTGAGAATGAACAACTGCAACTAGGGAGCTAAAAGCAGACCAATTATTCACAAATTTCATGGCATCAGCACATCTGAAATTTCTGAATCACGAGACATTTCTGCGAACGAAGCGGTGTGACGACCGACTACGGGGCAATGTGTTTTTTCTTACTGAATTTTTTAATCAGATTCTTAGGTTTAAGCAGATTCGTAGGTTATTTGGTAGGCGAGATTTTTCATTTATTTACTTACCTAGGTTAGGTACCTACCTACTTACCTTCAAGCTGATAAGTGCTAGAGAACTGTTGCTGCGAATGAGGATTATAGCAGTTTGTTTTACTTTAATACGACATTTTTATAGCACAGTTACGCAACAGATGGGAAAAAAATAAAGAATATTTTGCGTACTAATATACGAGTAATTGAATTTATCTGTGTAGAATTGACGGTAAAGAATCAGAATAAAATAAAAATAATAAAAGATGGAGCTGAGACGTGGATACTAACGGTAAGGCTGGTCTGGTCCACCAATTCAAAGTTGCTCATGGAGCCATGGAAAGAGCTATGTATGCTCAAATTTTCTCTGAAGGAAAGGATTCGTAATGAATCCATTCGACAGAGAACCAAAGTAATCCACATATAGCTCAAAGAATTAGCAATCTGAAGTGGCAGTGGCAGGCCGGCCATATCTCGAAGATTAGACAACCGCTCTGGGGTTAACGTGTTTTTGGATGGAGATCGCGACTTGGCCATCATAGTGTAGTGACGCCCTTCGGCCAAGTAGTATGACAACCTCAAAGACCACAGGCAGATGCTGAATGCGGCAAGCTGAAAACAGCTCGCTATAGTGCTGATTAGGGGAGGCAATATCCAGCCGTGGACTAAAATAGGCTGATTATGATGACTTATAGAATGGGATTGAGACCGATATCATCTCTCATGATAAAGAATGGGATTCCAACTAAGCATTACCTACAGGGTAATGCTTAGTTCTTTAAGTAGTTACGCAGGTATCTAATTTACACCTACTTACTTATGTTCTAGCTTGTAAGAACGTACTTTACATAGTACCAGAGATAAGAAGTATCATTTTCCTACGTAAACAATAATAACTAGAACTACTACAGCTACTAGCGTAGAGTTATGGCCTCTACGCGCCGCCCTAAGGGACGCGTATGAAACTAAGTTTTCGTAGACTCTCTACGAACGTGAAAGTTCTCAGAAAATGTATCGTAGACGAGACTTCTGTTCGTAGACGATCTACGAACGCGCTACGTACGCCTCAAGTAAGTAAGAGGTTGACCTGTAGTATTACTTATGTATCGTATATTATTGTGCTTTCTGTGCCGCCGTATAAGTCCTAACTGAAAACCAGCGCCGGTTTGGGAAATTGCTTAATATGTACGTAGATATAGATATGTACCTACTGCAAAATGCTGAGATAGTAGAGACCCACTATATTATTAATAATATTTGTGTTCCAAATTTAAAATAATACAAAGTAGGAACTAATAAAAATTACAATTAAATTACGAAACAGTACAAAGCTTACGAAATTGACAGCGAGAGATACGAAGTTGCCCTTGTTGGCCACCTGACTCTATTTTCGCATCTCTACTTAAACTTTACAAAATAAAATTATTCAGTGGAATTGAAAATAAACTTACTATTATTGGTATTACAAATGTATGAATGAATGAACTCTTTATTGCACTTAAAACTATAAAATAACACCTTATATCTAAACATTACATATTAAAAGTACAATAGGCGGCCTTATGTTTATGGGCAATAGCGTGCGCTTCTATAATAAGCTTCCATCTGAAGCAACTGAGCTCCCTATTCGTAAATTTAAAAATTACATAAAAATAAATCTCATCAAGAAGGCTTTCTACTCCATAAATGATTATCTAAATGATGTTAATGCGTGGCCAGATGTCGCTCAGTTTCGCACCGACAATAGTATGTAAGTAATTTGTTATTGTGCATAGCTTTACTTAAATATTGACATGTATCGAATCATACTATATTTAGACTTAAATAGGCAAATAACCATGTATTAGACATATAAGAGATGAACATGCTAGTGGTTTCTTTTTCACTTCTTCCACTAGTGGACAAAAAATTGAAGTGAACAGTAAAATATTTTATTTTTGATAATAATTTAATGTATAAATATGACTTGTCTAAGTGCTTATTTTGTAAGCCTAAAGAAATAAATGATTTTTTACTTTTACTTTACTTTTACTTTACGCTAAGTGCTTATTTTGTAAGCCTAAAGAAATTTCTGAGCAAAAATGAGAATGAGTTCGAGCAAAACACGTTTCAAGATTTTTTAATCTTTAGGTACATATTATATTGGGATACCTATTTTGTAGAGCCTTTTTACAAAGCATAATGTTTAACAATTTGTTTGAATTTATTCGTTGACATTTTTGCATCTCAGTTGGGCATTTGAGTTTTTTTGTAAAAGCGTATACATACCTACATTACCCTTTAAAAGATAGGTATTATACCTACATTAATTTTGTGTAGCCTCGTTGTGGGCACAGCAAACAACATGTATGCGTTGTATTAAGGTACCCCCCACGTGTATGTAGATAATATTTATAAACAATTAGCTAGTCTAAGTGGGGCAATAGGTGTGAAGACGAAAAAGGGTCGTCTTAGAAACATCGAAGACTGGTTGGTGATATCAGACATTCAGTCGCAAGCGGCTTGTGCTGGTTTCAGGCGGATCCAGCTGGTTCTTGAAGACCAGTGATGGCATGCTTATTGTGTGTATTAGTCGATGGTAAACGAGTTTAATTGCTCACAAAAAAGTTTATGACATTTTGTTTTCATGATAATTAGGTAATTTATCTAAGACGAATTAAGTGTAACTCGAGTTAATACCTTTACCAAATTTTCTTCCATCTAGTTTAAAAACTATTTACAAAAGCCATGTTAGGAACTAGGTAAGCACCTACCTTCCTGTGTAGTCCCTCAAAATGATATTTACCCTGAAGGAAAGACGTATAAAAGCAGTTCCTAATGGAAGAAATAAAATAACAACACCTGGCCAGGCTCAAGAGGAACAGGTGAAAATGCGCTTTAAGATTTTGATAGCAGTATCCCCAGCCGCCAGTGGGGAGGTGCTTGCGCGTTTTTGCCCCGCTTATTCTTGGAACTGTTAGTTATGTAACCTACTGTAATGAATACAATTATCTATCTACCTAGGCAGAACTGACGATAGTATCGATACGAATCTCATTTTTCCATAGATATGGTACTACAGCGCCAATATCGTATTTTGTTCAAATAGCGTTGCCAGAGGATGATTGTAAGTTATGGGTGGTGGGTAGTACAACATCACCCGGCCTAGCCATTACCGACGATGAACGACGGTGTTAGTGAATCTACTATCTAGATCAAAGAAATATTATCAAATATTTATTTGAACTATGGTGCAAAATTTAAATAGACAAGAATTGTCTACTACCTACCACTTGAAGAGCCGTCATACAAGGTTCAGAGGATTAGAGAATGCTGGAAAATTTCCAGCCCTCTTAAATAAAAATCAAGAATTTGCAACATCAGATACTTTATTGTATTCCCATGTTGATTTTTTTACACTTAGCCTAGAGTTGGAGAGCCGCTCTACTTGAGAGGAATGAACCGTGAGCTGTGGGTGGCACCAATACCGGGCCTACCGTGCTTCACAGGCTTGTATGTGACTGAGAACTCGCCGAGGTAGTGGCCAATCATCTCAGGCTTGATTTCAACCTGAAAAAAGACCACAGGTAAATACACACTCTAATTTATGTTAACTTCAAGAACTAGTTATTGTGTTAGTAGGTATCTTTTCAACTTTAACTAACAATTCTGCCAACAAGCAATAAGGCAAATGCCTAAAAACTGCATTGGTATGCTTCATCCTAACTTTGAAATTGGTCTTAACGCACACGTTTTTTCGGCTTTTAAATATACACCTAATTCGCCATGTAAGCACCATCAGTGTAGTATGGATGACTGTGGAAGCTATAACGTATATACAGCGAATTAGCCGTAGATGTTTACGCAAAAAATCCGTGTGAATAAGAGCCCTACTATCCACCACATACAAAAAACGTGGCAGAGCCGGAGGCGAAGGCGTGCTGGTTGTATGATACTAATTTATATGAAAGACTACAAATACACCGCCGGCCGGTGGCGGCGCGGTGCACGTAAATTTGTATGAAACAACCCGTATGCTTTCACGGTTACTGTGTGTGGCGGCTTTTAGGGGCATCTACATACATGTGAAATGTGGGATGAATGAAATTCGATTAAAATTAAATTTTAGGACTCATCATAACTGATTAATCTGCAGCTGAAATCTTGATCTCCATGGCAATTCCAATTGAGTGGTCACAAACATTCTTATTCGGCTTTATTAAAACATGATACTTTTGCTGATAACCTGGTCAAACTATAGCATAAGGAAATGGAAAGATAATAATGCTGGATAATACACATAACATCATCTAGCTACAAGCTAAGTAGAGCTTGTATAAAGTAATAGTGATAGTACAAATGGAAGCAATAGTGATAAACAGTTCCATCCAATTTACTATAGTCTTTTTCACTTAGGAAGCGTTCCCTGACATTTGGATTAAGATAGACTATGTTTCAATTCTATTGACTAAGATTTTGTCGAATAATAATTTTGAAAATTCAAATAATTATTATTTCCTTTACACATATAAATTATGCTATAAAATTTCAGTACGCCACTCAACTTATCAAAAACTAAATTTTAATTAGCCTCCAATTTAAAACATTTTCTTAATACTTTGACTGCTGAAATCACACGGTATGTGTTTTCTACAAGTGACTAATATGCGTAAATCTCTAGCACAGCGGCTGAGAAAATACAGGTCTTTGTGACTCAGCACAGCCGTAATATTTTTCGAACGAAACGCATGTGCGGCGCAACACAACCGCTGTGTAGAGCGGCAGCACGAATTTTTTAGGTTAAAAAAAAGATCGCAGTCGTCGAAAAAAAACCGCAGTCAAAGTGTTAATCAAATCAGAGGTGATGAATTTTGCATAGAAAGGAACATAATAAAGATTATTAGAGACGGCACAAATGAAAATGGATCCGGAAAATGGATTAAAGCAAATTAAAGTTGTAACTAGCTACATCATCATCTTACAATTTATTACGTATTCTTATTTGTTATTCATCTTCTATTACCTAACTATCTTATAATATTATTATCATTCAAGAAAAGGCAAAAATATTCAATATAAATCGATTCTTGTAAGTCAATCTAGTTTCTAACATCAAATTAAATTATTTCGATAACACATAATTGTCATACCGAAATGTCAGAGGACGCTTCCTATGTGAAAAGGACTATAATACTAGTATGCATGAAACACTAAACCTGATTTGATGTTGGACCAATATAGCTTCTTTTACTTATTACAGGTAGAACTTAGAGCATGCAATATTGCAGCCCAATGTGTTCAGTTTATTTGAAGAGGTCTCAGCTACAACTATTTGACTTTAAAATTATATGTATTTGAATTTATTATGTAGTAGGATTCAAGAATACAAACCTGGTTGAAAGTCTTTCCATTGTAAATGCCGACAATAGAGCCAACCATTTCAGGGACAATTATCATGTTTCTAAGGTGAGTCTTCACAATCTCAGGCTTCTCATTTGGGGGAGCTTCCTTCTTTGCACGGCGCAGCTTCTTGACGAGCGCCATCGGCTTGCGCTTGAGGCCGCGGGCGAAGCGCCTGCGAGCGCGGGCGTGCATCAACTCCATGAGTTGCTCACTGAAACACAACACGACAGAACTGTGACAAGCGTTTCTGCTAAACAACGTTTAATGACCATCCTAAAGGCTTGAAATAGCTACCATGTTTTAGTAACATTGTCTTTATCGTAGTGCTCAACCGGTATACACCTGATGAAATTAGGTTAGGAAATGGGTATTGTTTATGATTCGGTCCAGTCGCATTATCACTGGTACAGGAATTTGAAGACTTACTTTGGCATATCCAGAAGCTGATCCAGGTCAACTCCACGGAAGGTAAACTTCCTGAAGGTACGTTTCTTCTTGATTTCTTCAACCTGGAAAACGTAAACATTGTTTCTCACTTTGGTAAAATAACACTTGGGGGATTACAAACTGAATCACTTCAATGATGCACTGTAACGTTGGCCGTAAGTTTTTGAGGGATTACTATGATAAAACTGGATGAATTTATTATTTTATTTTACAAACCTCAGCCATGTTTCCGATTTGTTTGACAGACAAACAGAAAAAGAAACTTTTTATAGGTGACTTTGATAACACCGTGGAAATGACACTGACGGATACACATAGACGCTTAGTTGCTGTCAATGTCCTTTGCATCGGCTTAAGGGTTTTTAAGCCGTAGACGTAGCTTATATTAATCGGGTTTGGTTTTTAGTATGTATTTCGTTTACTCTGGTTTCCCTTCAACACACACGTCCATTTTAATGCTATGGTTGTCTGTCTATGTCTGTTTTTGTAAATGACCTTGGTTGAGATAAACGTATTTATTATTTTTTATAGAAATCAATCCTCAATTTTAAACGTTTTCTTTCCTCAATTTCTGTACCACAATCTGAACTGAACGGATCCGGTCCTACCTGGTATGACCTACGGAGCTAAGACGTGGACACTCACGATAGGGCTGGTCAACTAGTTCAAAGTGGCTCAGCGAGCTATGGAAAAAGCTATGCTCGGAGTTTCTGAAGGATAGGATTCGTAACGAATACATCCGACAAAGAACCAAAGTTATCGACTAAGCTTAGCGTTAGCTCAAAGAATTAGCAAGCTGAAGTGGCTGTGGGCCGGCCTATATCGCGAAGAACCGACGGCCGCTGGGGCAAACGTGTTCTTGAGTGGAGACCACGACTCTGTAAACGTAGTATAGCACGCCCTCCGACCAGGTGGGATGACGACCTGCGAAAGACTGCAGGATGATGCCGGGAGGCCTACGTCCAGCAGTGGACTGCTATAGGCTGATGAATCTGAATGGACGTCAAATCAGATGATGCAGAGCTATTTATCAAGCAGGAAGTTGAATAACCGCAAGTTGATAATAGTTTCGTATAAGTTACGATAGATGGAGCTCGGAGGTTATAAAATTCGATAAAAATATTACAATTACCTATTTTTGTTACCCTACCCTATCTCAACTTACAACAAGGTGATTGTAGAATATTATGAATAAAAATAAATAAATAAATATAATAAACTAGGAAATCTACAGTACGCTAAGTATTCTAATGTTTGTGATTGTGATATTGCTTAAAGATACACAATATCACAAATTCTCAATTTTTTCTTAAGAATACCTATGTTAACTCAAGTACTGATAGCCAAATATTGAAATTATTTTAAACTAGAGATGTAAGTATTATTTACTGCTAAGTGTCTCAGCTCTCTAGCCTCTACTCAGCTTCATCTAGTCTCTAAGACAAAACATTACCTATAGCATTATGGGTATCATCATTATGCCTTATACTATAAGGAATAATCAGAAGCAAGATCATAATAAAGTAGATATCTCAGAAATAAAACAATATATTTTGTGTACATATGTAGGTATATAGCTTATTAATTATTTAGAATATTATTTTCAGTTGATCTTAACAATCTAGATAATCTCTTACCTATAAGTTTAGGATAAGTTCTTGTTTTCAAGAGAAACTCTTTAGATTGGTGGGTGACTGCACCATTTTCTATTTGATATTTGCATAACATGTGTAAAGGTTCTATAAGCTGTTCTGAATAAGCTGACTCTTTTTCTAACTGAGATAAAGCCACTGCGGCTGTTTCAAGAGTGCTGAGACAACCTTCGGTAGGCTGAGTTCTAATGATGTAGCTACTAGTGGTTGTTGTTAGTAGTTTTACTTGTTTTAACTGGTGCAGTATAGGACTTGAAGCATAAATTGCTTTAGCTTGTGGCCAAGTTCCATCAATTAGCACAAGGTTGTAGCTATCACATTCATTTTCTAAGTCCCTCAGGTCAATAGCTGTTTTACTAGGATAAAGGAGAATAGTGTTTGGCTGAGTTAAAATATCTTCTAAGTCATCATGTCTTGGTTGAGGAAACTTCTTCCCTTTGAATATAAGGCACTTGTTCTGCTCGAGTCCAAGTTGAAGCATAGGTGCTGTGCGTAGACATCGTTTTTCTTCAGCTGGATGTTGAAGGAGTATGATTCTGCTTCGAGGAGAGAGTCTTTTTGAGGGCAATGCTTGGCACCAACAGACTGCCAATGGTCTCCTGTAAATTTAGATTTTGCATGTTAGAATACTGGCACACATTGTGTTTAGGTTGCTGTACACAAATCAGCTGTCTGAGCTCTTAGCTACTGGTAGTAAATAATACATACTTGCAACTTTCACATAGTTCTCTCATGACTGGGGGATCCGCTGGTATATTTGACAAATCTTCCCATACTTCAGTTTCATTCATTTTGGTTAAGACTGTAGTAGTAGAATCGTGAAGAGCAAGGCCTATGGAGCCTAAGAAACTTTATCTCATACGAAATCGATCCCTATTTGTTTTAAGTGTAGAATAGAACTAAATAAAAAATAGACAGTTCAATTCAATACATATCCTAGAATTCTTTAAATCTTTGAATGAATGAATAAATTTTCAGAAAAAGAGGACCCCACCATCCTACACAAAATAAAAACATAAAAGCCGATGGACAATTTGACATGACAACTTCAGACAAGAACAAATTGACACGAAATGACAGTCACAAGCAATCGTGACAAAACCTGAAAATTGCAAATGTTTGACATGACAGTTGTTATTATTTTCATGTTTTTGTTTAATAATTATTAGAATTTTCTTGTTTGGTCGATAACTTCTTTACGAAAAATAGTAGTTGAATGGAAATTTATGAACAATCCTCTCGTTTTTTCATAATTATCATTCTATAGCGTGTGCGTTTTTCTGAACCATTTTTATTTTTATGACGCCATTTTGAACTGCTCACCCACATTGTCAAGTAATGCAGCTTTCTCTCTCCCTTTCATATCTCTTACGCTGAGATAGAACGAGTAAACTGCGATTTCGATAAGTCATACACACACATACACCTTATTTTTACACAAATGATTTGTAAACATGGAGGCTAAAGTGTTGTGCTCACCGTAAAATAATTTTCTTTGATAGTTTTCGCTAGTTTTCACTTCGAAAATCGCTCAGATTGAGTATTTTCGGTAAGTTTTATTGTTTGTTCTATTGATATTAGCAACTTGATGTCCATCAAAGTCCCATTTCTTGTTTTTATCTTAGTCTTTTGGCAAACGTATGCACTTATTTGGCGCCAATGTCGTAAAAGACCGTTAGACTGCTCTTTATTCAGCCTATCTGCTTAGAAAAAGCTTGTTTTTCGCAAACTGAACAATATTTTACATCGCTCTCTAAAGTTATCACCATCCACGCTATAACAACGGAGACTGGCAGGTTCCATCCGTAAGAAACTGGTCCAGCAACTCGTCAGAACTGTCATTCCAAGTCGGACGAGACTATGTGGAAGATATTACCGAAATTATTGCGTAGATGTACACATTTCTAGTGTTTTGTCGTTTTGTTTCAGGTGTTGACATAATCTTAGGCCAATCTATGTATGAAATGAAGGAATTTATACATTTCTATGTGGAAACATCTTGACCAACCTTGAAGTGAGTGTCTAATGTTTTATTTAGTAAGAAGGTACATAGCTAAGAACAGTTTGATTTATTGTTTATCTAATTATGGCATTCACCAGTTCTTCTTATATTCAACTGTGTTGTTAGATTCTAATGGTATGGATTGGAGTATCTTCCTACATAAACTTTCCAAATCATGATTATAATTCAATACTTGAATGAGGAATAGTGACAATGGTTTATGTACACAAGTTATAAAATGTTGCCAATACAATACATTGAAAAATTGATTTCTGAGCCTGTACAATAAATATTTATGCATATGTAAATTCTTCTTGAAAACATTATGTATGATATTATTTTAATCACAAAATACATCAGACATAAAAAGAAACTAAAGTTATTAAAGTACTGTTCATCAAAATATTCATTATTTACAGAAATGGGCACAGAGTTGCCAAAAAGTCATGCATCAAGTGGTGAAACAGATTCAAACACTGAGGAATCTAACTCGGAGGTAAGCATAGCATTGTTCATGTTTCTTGTGCAAATGTACAAACCAATAAATGAGAGTACTCTCCATTGTGCTGAGCGACAACCTTTTTTGATGTCATGTTTACTACTTTTGGTTTCTTTGTATAACTTTCGTTCGTAACTTTGGGACACAGAATCCCAACTTCTATCTTCCCTCAGGATATAAATGCCTGACAATTTTGATTCCTGCCTGAATAAAAGAAGTAACTTATAAATAGAAACTAAAGACAAGTCTACTTATGGTTTACTTATCTGTCCATTATATTAATTGGTTTTTGTCAAACGTCAGTGCTGGAATGGGACATGTTTGTTAACAATAAGATTATTTGTTTTACTTTCATAAGCAATAACTTTTTGTAATTGATTATGGGAAGTACTTCTAAGCCAGTTCATGTTGGAAAGCGGCAATAATCATTACTTGAAATAATTTATTTGTTGTTTGATTTTAGAATTGTCTTTCCATTGGCTTAGTTTCTATTCATTTGAATGATGATTGTACCATGATGGCATTCTTACAGCACATAGCACACATACATTATATTCAAAGATTTGACATTTCTCAATATACTCGATTTTATATTTCAACAACCTGCAACATTAGAGCCAAATTGAGCATGTAAATCTATAAACTTAAAAAAATACTAAAACTATTTATTCTGAATAACTTAGGACTAAAGGAATAATGAAAGAGTTCATAATCTTATTTCTTGTGCAATGAAATAATGTGTTTGCCTGAAGCAGGTTTCCAGGTGAACCAGTTTTCCAGACAAATTAACAATGCAAGAACAGGATTTTGACACACAACATGAACACATGAACTATCTTTTATTTCAGAACACCAGCAGCAGTGCCACATCTGTAAGTGACTGGGAGTGTTCAGGTCCTAAACAAAGTGCCACTCGGAAACCACACTTTTCAGTCACCTCCTGTGACACAGGCCTTAAACTCAAAATTGCTGCCATTCCAAGAAAAATCACCAACAAGAAATCATCCAAACCTCCTGTGAAAAAGAAACTAAAAGAATCAAAATCTCTGAAAGTTTTAAAAGAGAGAGCAGCAGTGAAGAAGAAGCAAGATACAAGCAGTTCTAGTTCTGAGTCCTGCAGTAAATGCTCCTCCGAGTCCTCAAGTGATGATGACATACCCCTCAAGGCGGTCTCCAAGTCATTGCTACAGAAATGTTCACCGCAAAAGACTAAACCAGGGAAGAGTAATGTTCTGAAAAGTGAGAGTGAAGAGGATAGAAAATGTAGTGAAGACGCTAAAGACGCTTCTAAGAATAGTAAAGATAAACCATGTGCCTCTAGAAGTAATAGTATTGTAGTGAAAAAGAAAAGTGAAGAGACAACTGAAACTGTTCCTGTGAAGAGGGGAAGAGGGAGACCGCGGACCAAGGTAAGTTAGCAGATTTGAAGTTCTTTATTGGAATTTTTATAGTGACTTCAATGGATGGAAGCAGCTCAAGACTGCTATTTGTGGCGCTGTCTAGGTGATGTCTATGACATGTTTAGACTGATATGATGACAATAATTGAGATTGAAAGAGATACCATTAAAAACAACAATAGACAATATTATGTAGAAAACTTAATGAGTAGAAGTGAACTAGCAGCATCTAGTTTCTTACATTCCTTGACAAGTAAGTGCTCTACCCAGGTTTGTGTTCATGAAGAAAGAAATGGGTGTTCAAGAAATCATTGCAAAAGAATTTCGCCATAAGCGTGTGGAAGCGTGCGTGTCGCACTCACTCTTCGCGAAATTTCTTCAAATCTTCATGGAATGTGAATGTGTTTCACTTATCGCGCTGAGTAATTTATGTGCATCTGTTTGGGTACTGGAATATATTTTAGTTTGTCGGTGAACAAGCTTCTGCGCGCGGCTTTGCATGCACGAAAGTATGATGTTGGGAAGAAATAATAATAAACAGTAGTGAGAAGTCCACCATTTCTCTTCCTGCCCCAAGCAGCAGAGTGCTTCTTTAACATTCTCGGTTTGAGTAGGTAAGTACCTATGTAAGTACCCAGTTCTGTATTATGGGTAAAATATCTCAAGACTATACAGTCTAATTAAACTGTCTCGTATTTCCTCAAGTAAGCGGTTGCGGGGTCAAATTATAAGGCACGGTCCTCGAGCGCGTGTAATGCCGCGGGCAGAAACATGTCCAAATTAAACAACAAAAATAATAATATTTTATTATATTGAATATTCCAGAAATAAAGTAATTAAAACACCCGAGTAACCTGTTAAGGATACAAAAATGTTGACAGAATCGTTTATAACTTCTATTTAAGAAAAATCGATTGTCATAAAAAATCAAACAGGTAAAATATTAGGTATGACTAATGTTTGTATGTTGAACTACTAGAGAGAGAGAGAGGGCGTAAAAAAATCACTTGTTAGGTTATTAAGAACCGAACGGGCATAGATGTAGTTCTGGATCTGAATTAATATATGTATAAGGCAGTTTTTTATTCCGAAAAAAAAAACACGTGCGTAGCCGCGGCCGAAGCTGTCGACTATAAATATCCAAACTAAATATTCAGAAATTATACCTTACACTTAGGATACCAACAAAACAAAACACACTTTAATATGATTCAACTTCACGACTGTTTAACTTGTTACGAACCCGACCCTATCACACCTATGCTTTTTAATCGCTCGCTAAAGCAAGGGGGGCTTGTTAATATAATAGCTTTTGATACCAAGATATCCCCAAGTTTATACAGTCTTAATCTGATCCAGTTTACACAAAGACGCTTTTATACTTGCTCACCACACCCTTCGCGCGGACAAGATATGTACTTGCGAGCAGTCATTCCCCTTAATTTATAAACTGTGTCAGTGATAGAGCAGATGTATTGAGTTCCTTTATTTGCGTCTTGATTCTTTGTATGAGCTACCAAATTTCAACATTAAGTTGTACAGTTATTTGAGTAAGATTTCGAACATTTAAAGCAAATGTTCATCCGGCCAGATGGGATGACGATCTGCGAAGGACTGCAGACAGATGTTGGATGCGGCAAGCTGAAGACAAAGGTATATAGGTATATAGGCTGATGATGATTAGGCAAATGTTTAACACACACACACACATTCGAGGCGTAGTGTTGATTTTATTAATAATTCTCTGAATGCCAATAGACTCCAAAACGATAATTGATTCGTAGTTTGTTTTAGCGTGGGTTCATAGCAAATCGCTAACAATATGCTCAAAACTACTTATCTGATATTTTAATTACGTGTAGAATCTAGAAAATAGTAAAATTTTATTATCACACGTGACCTACCAACCTTAAGAATGTGTGATAAAATATTTGCCTACCATGTTCGAAATCTTACTCATATCTTATTATAACATAGTTTCAATTAGCACAATATTTACCGTGTCCATACTCCTAATGCATGAGCTTACCAAATTGAGATTATTTTTAGCAGATTGTAACAGATACCTTGTTGAAAATACAAAGTGTAAGGTTAAAAGGTCAATGAAAACATTTAATTGTTCACGATGTACGTCGGGACAATCAGACCCTATTCTTAATATAAATAAACGGATCACTTTCAAACGATAAGTGAAGTGCCTAAAACTTTTGGTCGGAATTTGGACCTTAGGTGCGCGGGAGTCGCCCAGCAAAGATAGAATCTATAGAAAGAAGTTTATTTGTTACAATGCTAGTCTAGTATTTTGATTAATATTACAGTACTGACGAGATCAGCAGTAATAGGTGGATTGCCGGGCGCGATGATGATGGCTGAAAGCGCAGCGTATCGCAGGTCCAGGTCAGCATTGGTCAGCATTGCAGCCCTTGGTGAACAAGCTGAAATGAAGGCCGAGACCGAAGGCGGACATCAAGGGCTGCAATGATGACCAAGCTTGAATGAGACCATAGCAAGCTTAGCTTGAGGCCATCATAGCGTGGTCAACAGGTCAGTCATAGCGGACCAGGGCTTGTCTAGTGCTTTACTCAAACAATGCGAGTAATTTAAATATTAATAAATAAAAATAAACGTACTTAAAAATAAAACCAACTTTGTCATAAATTATGGTAAATTAATTGGTAAAAATTTATAAACTTAAACCGAACTCGATATTTTGCGCCGGCAATTACCATTGCTGTGCGCAAAACACGACAATGATGGACATTGCTGACTCCTTCTCGGGCATCTCGGGTAAGCCCGGAAGGTCGACTTTGCTCTAAGAAGGTTGTCAAAATAATCACCATATTGTTTGAGTAAAAGTCTGTGTTGCTTCATCCTAATGCGGACTGGTGAAAGTTTCCATAACAATCGGTATCGACGCTTTTGTCAGGCTGTTGGTTAGCATGTGACGCCGTTATGTTGTACTCGTTAGGTACAGTCCTAGTGATATGAGTCATGGGTTTGTCGCCTTTCTCAAAGCTTAGTTTATTAATATCAAAAAGTATCAGCATAAATATGAAAAAGTGCAGTAGGTATTGCATCTTTTTAAACAATGTACGAGTAGGAGAGAAGAACCAGTGGATTAAGTTCAACAAGTAAGCTTTCATATCCTCTGAAACGTCTTGTCAGGGTTCATTAGGTGCCAACCTCGCATTGTTTTCGTAATGAGCTTTATGAATATCCAGTGCAGACGTAGCCTGGCAAATGGAAGTGGGTATGGGTAGGCCGTGCAGTCGCTTGACGAGGGGTAGGTGTGCGGCGTGCAGCATTTAATTAAGGCGGTGGGTGCGCTTGGCTCGCGTGCCGTCCGCGGTGCACTTCCGGCGCGCCCCCGGGGCGCTGCGCTTTTTCCTAGCTCGGGGGAGGAAAGCGCGGCCGGTCGTCACCCCCGCCTGAGGAATTAAAAATTTTCACGTAAACTGGTTTGATAGCGCGTACTTTCGGGGAGGGGATCGCGAATAAGCACCGCGCCGGTCATTAGCTAGCTCGCCGCGAGACGCGCGCGTTCCCTCGCACCCTGCGTACGCGGTGCCATTCGCGCTCGACGCATGCACACGCGAACCCGCCGCTCGGTACCGGCGCACGCTTCCCGCCGATTCATTTGATTGGTCGATCGCATCGTGTGCTTTCCAGTGAAACATTAGTGTGTAATTAATTGTTTGCAAATATGGTGTGTGCCGGTGAAATTGATGTTTATGTGATGAAGATCAGTGAAAATGTGCTACGTGTAAATGTTCAGCGAATATGTTTTGGATTGGGATTTAGATTCGTTTTCAGACGACGGTTTATCAACTGTTTAAGAAAAACCTCATAAACTGTAAAATATTCTGCATAGTGACAAAAAAGGTTTACGTTCTTATCAGGTCCACCTCATTAATTCGTGATCATTTCGCATAATGTATGCCGCGGCACTAATTTGACGCAAAACAAACATTATCACGATAAGCGGCGCGAGAGGCAGGCGGCCTGTGGAGAGTCGATACTGCCAAAATCCCCTTATCACTAGCTTAGCGCAGCACAAGGTCGCGCGTTATCACGATCGTTGCGCCTCGCTGATGGATTCGTTCTGATTGTGCTTATCCATGCATTTTCACTAATGCACCTTTATTGCAACTAATGAGTAACAAAAAAGCTATATGCCTGATGTGACTCATGAAGATCCCACAAAAATATGTATATGTTAAAAGATTCACTTGGTAAATCTTATCTGGCTGTCATTATTATGATTGATGTCACATGATTATCTTATTTATAAACAAAATAACGAAATCTATATTTCTGAATAATTAGCAGGACTTATCCTTGTTTCCATGCAACTAGCATCGAAATGTTTCGAAGTCTCTCAAATAAATTATCACTTATCAGTTATCTGATAAAAATAAAACTTTGGCATTATCTCAAACACCTGTTAATACACCTTACGTCTTGCACTCATTATGGTAAGATGTAGGTAATTGTGATATGTGTAAAAGTATACATATTTTATAAATGTTAGTGTTGAACGACTTTAATATAAATTCCTTAAAAAAACTCTAGATTCTCTGAATTTTTTAACGGAATTACTCAAATAATTAATAAATACCGGACAATTCACACAGCATTATCTGTTAACCATCTATTTATGATAAATGGTTTACAAGTATAATATTTTTTTTTAATTCAAACCATTCAACACTGTACCGTTAGTAGTATAGTTATTCTGTGGCTGTACAATCTGAATCCCAATAAAAGCAAGGTATTCCAACTGATTGTTTACATAAGTGCGCAAGCATTAATTCTGGTGCAAATCTGTTTAGCGTGTATAATGTGGATCGCGACCTAGTTGCCAGTGATTGAGGATAAAACAATATAAATAGCTCGTCAACGGCAGCGGACGCGTGGCGTGCTCCTAACTAGAGCGCTTGGCTAGTGCCAGCGTAATCGAACACTACACCTTGAAGGAAAAAAGAAAAAACCCAGTGAACTTGACACAAGGTCAAGTAACCGAGAAACCGCCCAGGACTCGATAGAATTGTGAGATCCCTTGGGATCGCAAGAAAGTTGGATGCAAGATCGTGACCTCACATGCCCGGTGCAGGAGTGTGATGGCATGATGCGGCATTCTGCCAACGCGGCGGCGGCGTGGACTGCGCCCGGCGAGGTCTGGGAGTACGTCAGTCAGCTGGTCAACTCCTACCATGACCAACACAACTGCCAGGTGCTTACTTGCATATTACTTACAGCTTTATCAAGGGTCCATGAGTTTTACCAGACTTCGAATAAATGACTCCTCCTTTATTCGAAGTCGGTCTATGTTCGGCTGTACTATGTTGTGGCTATGTTTTTTTTATGGTGTCCTTTAATTTTTGCGTCATTTATGGATGTTAGTTGTGTTTAGGATGATCCCGAGGTCGTTACATTTTTTTTGATTCCTAGGGTTTAGCGTTTATCTGCCCAAACCCTTAAAACAGTTTAAAACTTAGGGATTCAAAGTCGGTTTTTAGGTTTTAAACAATCAAATAAAATAAAATAACGCATGTTGTGTATGTCAAAGAATAACAATTTCTTCAATTCTTAAAAATTTATTAATCTAGGTATGCTCATTGCAAGACGAATGGTAGAAGGTTTTGGGCAATCTGCTCTCTGAGATCAGTGAGCGTAGATTGTTTATTGCTCTTTGTTACTTTTAGATCTATAAGGGGTCAGTAAAAGGTGCGTAGTGTGGGGGCTTCTATTAAAATTATGAACGGTTCACCGATTTCCCTCAAAGAACCCGAACCGACCTTTTCAAATCCCTTCCTGGTTTTAAAGACTTCACCACTTTGAATTGTTAAAGTTCTATGTTTGTACAATACCCCCGTTGAGAAGCACAGCGTGTTGATAACAACAAGCACCGCACGTGTGACTCAGAACACCTATTAACACTCTGGTAATTCTCAATGTTACCATAATTTATGTGCAAGACCTAGTTAGCACCGTGAGTGATAGATAATTTGTTACATGGCTTCCCTCAAAATGGGCCGAAGCTGAATAAAATTATGGTAAACGCTGTATCTCGTGTTTTTGCATGAAGACAGGACGTGGAATGCTGGTGCAATTTGAAACAATAATTAGCGTGCTGTTAACTGGCTGACTACATCTAAAGCGGCCCATTCTTGACCATAATACATGTTCAATAAAACATTATTTATTGAAACACAAATATCTTATTTGATTAATCTACACGACCTTAAATGAGACGTCTTATCTTAATCTCAGAGATGCTGCTTTGGCTTCTGTCCATTGAACTCGTTTGTACAACGACCAATAAGTGCCATATAATAAACAGATCAAACTTGGTTTGTTTGACCGTGAAATTGTACGCGACGGAGCAGAACCGGTGCGTGCTCGCAACCTCACTAGGAATGTGCGCAGCGCTGTAAGGGCCAGAATCCACTAAAGCTGAGATGAGTGGAGAAGAAATGTGTTTTAAACAACTTATAGAACGTCGTTATTCACGCATCTCGTCTCCGCTCAGCATCACCAACGAGCGGAGATGTTATCTTATTCTATTGGCGTGCGAAAAAACAAAGAAAGATCGACGTCTCGCTTCGGAGACGAGAAGAGATGAGCGGAGATGTGAACTGTGCCTCGCTAGTGCATTCATCTAACAAACATTCGACGCTCACCGCGCGCAGCTCAACCGCTCTAGCCAGCACACATCTCCGCTTTAGCCAGCACACATCTCCGCTCCAGTCTAGCCAGTTCGCATCTCCGACAGCTTCGGTGGAGACACTATATAGCTAAAACACGTCTACTCATCCGCTACGAATCTCCGCTTTGATGGAGTCAGGGCCTCAAACCACTAAAAAGATCATCGATCGTAGATCAAATAAAACAAAATTGTCATGTTATCCAAGTATCGATGTAGAATAAAAAACTAACCAAAATGAAAAAAGTAAAAATAAAACGTTAACGATTAAAACGTTATACGACCGCGATCGTATGCTAATTAATTCAGTATCAAATTAATAAAATCTGAACATTGCGAAGTTGAATAGCTTAATGAACAAGTGGTATGCTATAAAAACAATCCAATCTCTGTCAAATAAAATATCGATAAACTTTTTGTAAACGGTATGAGACCGAATTTTTTTATTTGTTGATCGTTATGAATAGTTTTTTGGACGTTGTTAAAAACGAATTTAATGTCGTTGATCGCTCTAAAGGTGTCTTGACCATAATCTTAGTTGATTTTATCAAAATCGCATAATTATATAAAATCTTCTCTGTGTTTATTGAGGAACCAGTTCTAGTGAAACAGGCAGACATTGCCTCGCGCTTTAAAAAAGTCGTTAATTCGTTAATTCATGTAAAACTCGCTATCTTTAGATTTTTATGTGGTATCAGTAGCGTTGAGAAGCCAGGCTAGACTCTTCTTGGATTCATTATTTAACATAATAGTTACAATAAAAAATATTACAGTAATTATATAAATCTGAATGTTTGTTTGGATGTTGGTTTACTAAATGTCAAATTACTGAACATCAGATCTGTTCACAGAAAATTGGCATTAAATAAATTAATAAAATCGTTTTATTTCGAGTTACCATGTCTCAAATAACACAAACATAATACAATTGATACAATAAAAATAATCAAAACGTCACAACAACATATAGAAAAAATAGAACAAATTAATGAGACCAAAAACAAAAAGAAGACTGAAGGATTTCAATCTAGACTAGATCATGAAAAAACATACACACTTTATCGTGCGAAGACGTGCGCGGAAGCTAGTCGATATTCTCAAAACACAGGAAACTTAAGTCCTATTAATCATTAAACGAGAATCGTGATCTTGATTGATGTCCCACGCCGCCCGTTAGAGTTCTTATACTGACCGATGTTATCTTACCTATCTAATTTGTTTAACGAGATTACGGTACCTCCAGGGTATTTGCATCTTGTGCCTTGAGTCGAACCAGCATTTAATGTTAAGAGCTTCCTGTGTTGTCGGCTTACGTCTGTGACACATTTACTTGTCTTATTTTAATAATAGTCCCAACAAGCTAGGTCTATACTCGGATCAAAAACCTGTATATTTATTTAAAATATTGTTGGAAAATATGTATCGACATTGGTATCATCGAAGCAAAGCACAGAAGCTCGAATCAAATTTTCAATTCATCATTTAATTGACCTACCGTTTATTTTCGAATTCAAATTTTAACCTTGCAGGTTAGTGAGCTGAAGTATATCACTGATATCACTGTTATCAATCACTAACAGTGATATCAGCTGATACTACTACTTTGTGTTTTCTGGTATTGTTATCAGTTTGTTAAGTCTTCATTCATAAATGTCTTTGTTGACACAAAATATCTTGGAATCTCAATTGAAGTATTAGATAATTGTTGGATAGCTTATTGACATCTCAAATTCACCTTTCCAATTTTTCGTTGATTTAAAATTCAAACTTAAATTACACCCCTGTTACTTTACCCTTGTATCTGTGTATGTTGCCTTACCCTTATGAAATAATAAGCAAGAGTTTTAAACCATAAACAAGTTTGTATAACTCATAAATTCAATCGACTTGCTCCACATAAAGGGCCGCGGTGCATTTATACACTTTCTCGACGGTCTGATTTTCCCAGGGATTACAAGGACAGCGAAACGTGAAGAATACACCGTCTCAAGTGGTTATTTACACCATGCGGATATAAAAATGATAAGCAAATCTAACTGCAATCCTCTACATAAATAATAGAGTTGTTTTCAAACGTCACCGAGGCTGCCTGTATAATAGCAGCAATAACAATCTACTCTAATGACTGATTACGCAAGTACTGTACATCTAATGTCGGCGATGTCTCTACAATTTATTTATTTACACCTAGTTATCTGGACAATCACGGACTGCATTACAATAATTTATTTTTATGATGACACCGAGTTTTCCAATGCCACCGCTCATCTGCTTCGTCAAAAGTACACATTTGATCATATGCTGTCCCCAGTTTAATCTTGTCATGTAATGTCTCGCAATTACAATCATCAATTACAGTAATGCGACCATAAATATGATTGGATGGGCAGGTATATGCAAGACGCGACGTTGCGTATATTATTGCTGCAACGATAGCCGTCGTCGTACACGTATTGCATTTTGCGGTATTTGACGAGTGTTGAATTTGCAGACGCGCTTATGACGACGGAGGCGGGAGGAGTAACTTAAACCGGTTGGACGCCTTTGTCGCTGTGCAACTGCCGGCTTTTGGTGATATCCGCAAAAAGTGCGCAATGGCATGCGGAGTGTTTGGTCGCTTCTTAATCGATGTGCAGAGATACTGAAGTTAACGACCAACCGTCTCTTGCTAAACTCGATCTCATTATACGAGGCATTGATTTGCTGGAATTGCTATTTGAACCGGTTGCACTTGTCTATTCCATGTATGTAGACGACTGGTGACTGTGGTTCCCACTTTCCATCATTGCTGCGTGCAACAACGTATTCTGGATAACGATTCTATTCAATAGTCGAGTCTATAAAAGGACGAAGATCTTTCTTTCTTCTTTAAAATCATAACTCATCATAACTTATGAATTTTCCTCTTCCTTGAGTTCTACTCAACAAACTAGCATACAATGTATTTTTTACTAATTTTCATATCGAAGTCACTTGCGTCATTCATTGAGGAAATAGTATGTAAAGTATAATATTGGAAAATCAATTACATAAGTTAATAAAACCTATAATATAATGATAATTTGTAATAGAGCATAACATTTGTAACAGAGCCATAGAAAAGTTATGGAGTGCTGGCATTTGGTGTGTATTTCTATTCCTGTACATTTTTTATCTGCGTATCTGACGAAGAAAAGTTATGTGATAGATATAGATAATATAGTATAGTGAACTAATAGATGGTAGGGAGGGCCATTGATCTGTGTTTGAATACTGCTGTTTTGCGGACTTACTCTGTGGGTAAGTCCGCAAAACATGCAAGTAGAGAATATATGCGTAAAGGCCTGTTGTATAATAAATAGGCCATCTGATTATTCTGATCCTCGTAAGACATTTATTGTTAAGTCTATTCCCGTTCACTTGATAAAAAATATGTACACATAATTGGAAAACCACTTTTGATCTGTGTGCAAAACATTGCGAAACATTCATAACTTAAAAAGTTGGTAAAAATCATTGCATATGAATCGTCCGTGGTGTAGGTAACCTGGTCGTAACATTTGATAACCTTCCTCGGCATTTAATTCCTCGGTGTTATAAATTTATTTTACACTATCTCTTGTTTTGAGTGTAAAACAACCCACCACTTTAAATCAATTAAATCACTCTGTGGCAAATGTGTGCTGTGTTGCCGACCAGCTTTATTACAATTATTCTTATCAACTTTTGTTATGAGTTTTATTTTATAACAATAAATAAAAAGTTTTATCTTGTTGATACAAGGTAAATTCATATAATATAGTAAAGTTAGCCAACCGTTGAATATAAATCATTGTTTATTGACGCAGCGAGAAGGGCATACAAGGAATAGGGATAATCCGGTCCAACGGCCATCTTAGCTTAGCGTCGTTTAATAAAGCCTCTGCGACAGCTACGAACAGGGCTGCTCTCTAGTTGCCTTTATACTTTTTTAAATCATAATCGTTTTTCTGAATTTTTAATTTAACCACATTCAGTAAATAACTCACCAGCAACAAGACTGATGCCTTCTCGGAATTTGGCTCTTCAGAAATTCGTGTGGACGGAAAATTGTCATCTTTAATTTCGTCTGCTTAATACATATATACTGTGATTATTTCTCAGAATAATTTGTTGTTTAACGGCTGCAGCAGGTCCGATGGTATCCAACCCTGGCTTCCGATCGAGTAATGCAAAACGAGACTCGGGAATAAATCGTTTACATGGTTGTCGGCGTAAACTGGTCCCGCTGGCTACACCGAGGTAGGAAACAAGCTTCACTGAAACTAAGTACTTGATCAGCATCAAAGATATCGGTGATGGTCTGTCCGAGGTATTTATGTGTCGAGTCTCGATATTTTGCGATGCTTTTTTTGCAGCCCATAAATTATTGCGAATAGTTTTGCATCGATGTGTACTAGACAATTAATTGGACATTAGCATGAAATACCGCATCTGAACGGTATGTCCTTGCAGTTTTCGAGTAGGCTCGTGTATAGTTCGGCATGTATCCGCCGCGGTGGCGGGCTTATCTCGCCATTAGAGTTATTACGGGCCGGTATCTCGCTCATCGCACCGCTTCGATTGTTTCTGAACGCGCCACAAAGCCGGGCGCTACCACCGTAATTGACCACTGTTTACTTCTCAGACGAGCTCTTATTTTATGCATTATTCTGCGGTTTTTATGCGTTTAAAATCGACTGTGGCCAACAGTCGTTTTTGAACGGCGACGGGAAGTATGGTTTATGACATTCCTTTTATTTCTCGTATCATCGATCGTTGCTCGCTTCGATTTTGCAGTAATGCTCGATTGTTCATAATGCCACTCGTCTTACAGACCTTAAGCTTGAACTTTACGAGCTATTTATTGCACGTTAACGATCGCAAACTTCGTTTGTTATATGCCTTGGCCGTTGCTTAGCAGTCAAATTACTCATAAGCCATTATCGGGAGTTAATTATACTTAGCCGTTTATTTGATCGCTATTTTTGGCATCGTATTACAACTGCCAGCGTGGAATACATATTTTTTTTAGTTTGATTAATCTTCACGTTTGTCCTCCATCAAGTCAAATCAGCTTCGGGCATTCAGTATAGATAACATCGGATAATCGACACCCACGCGACGTCGTTTTGCCGATGCTGGCTGTCTCGTTACTTATGATTAGGAACCTCATTTTAACGTATCCGCTGTGCATTGTTTGGCTTAGCTGTTAAGTTTATTCTGAAAAACTGCCAGGTCGTTTGAAATTGTATTGTCATCGTGCAGCCTAATAATAATAATTGACATAAAGAGTTGTCTGATGCTCCTTTTGGTCCCAGCCGAGATACATTATGTAAGACGGCTTTTTATGACTGTCAAGCCTCGTTTTGAAATAATAAAAGGTTGCGTTGGAAAAACTGTTTGGTATGCGTAAATGAACGATAACGTGCCCAAACTAGAATAATATTTGCAGTTAGTTTATCTTAAAAAGGCAACTAGTGGGAGCGTGTGAACGAGCTATGTGCGGCGTGCATATTGCTCACATTACGCCTAATGCTTCGATGTCTATGCCCTGTTTAGTATTACCAGCGTGTTAAACATTATTAATTATCATTCGAAATGAGTATAATTAGGGCAACAGATGGCCCGATCGTGGCGAGGGATGCGCGGCGGTGTGCATCGGAGTCCTGCTCAGCTAGCGTGCTGGCCGCGCCGGCGTCCTTGGTCTCGCCTCGCGCGTAACATCGTCTCCTCAATTAGCGGGGGCGGTGATCGGAACCAACGTATCCGCGTGTTTCGGCTTCCTCGCGTGGGAAACGCGGGAACACTTCACTCTTCCTTTCCTTTCCTATCTTACCTTCTCTACCGAAGCGCTGCTGACGGGGAGATCCTTCAAAGTGATTTGGATTAACTAAGGGGTCAGATACTCGTAGTAAAAAAAGCATTTCACTGTGATCTTTTATCTACGAATTACATACGTACTCCTTTTAATAAATAATAAATAACAGAAAAAACCTTAGTTTGGTAAATAATAACAAAAATAAAGATTTATAATGGTAGAACAAAATGCTAAATTCCTATAGTATTGGGACAGATGCCAAATAGTTTTTGAGGAACATAGGTTATTTTAGTTACGGTAAAATGTATCAAGACCGTAAGACGTCTAGCGCATAGGTCCACTAAAATGTATTTATTTAGAATATGCTACCCATGAAAACGAGTGGTTGTCGATTGATATCTTTGTCTGCTTTTCGAAGAAGTATAAATTAGAATATTGAGCGGTACCTCAGTATTTGGGTGTCACTTGAACATTTGAATGAACAAATAGAAATCAGCGACCGGTGAAAGTCTACAACCCGAGTTGTGGTTGTTGTGGCACGCTAAGTTGGGGCAGGTCGGGCATTCTTACGGCTTCTCGTTGATTGTAGGTGTAACTTTATGATCGCACGCCTGTGGATTACCACTATTGTTCTAATGCTTGCCCGATACCTTGCGCCTCCACTAACACCCATTCCTACTAATAGCCTGCAGTTCATGCGTTCAACTTTCCAAGTGCCTGACTGGTTTCTATTTATTTGGCCGATTCATATTTCTCACTCGTAGGTTAAATTCGATTGCACTCCAAACCATTTCATTTTAATAGTGTGCGTGCTTAAATTGTGCAATGCACGCACGATATATTGCTCCTTGGTAGATAGATACTCGTACATATATTTAAGCTTTTGGTTGACTATATCAAACTTTTAATAGAGTGTTCTGACGTGCAGTTCAGATTCCGTGTTGCAGTGACGGCTCAGCAATATTTTACACATGATTAGAGCGGCGGCGGGCGGGCGCTCAGCGGCAGGCACTATATGGGTAGGCAAATTGCAGCGACGCGACGCGCAGTCACGATCTGAACCTTGCAGGAACCCGGGAGGGTTTCCACAGAATTCCAACGTAAATGCTACACAGATTAATGACTACATCTTCATAGATACTCAACTACTCACTCATGTATGATTATCGCTTTCGAGCAGACTCACACATTTGCAAAACGTCATCTATTTACCCTCAGTTTATTCTCTTAAACATCCAATCAGTCGGCCGTTTCATTCCCAGGGATGTCAGTTATTTTGTTAGGTAATAAATGCTGGTCGCTAGTTATTCAAATGAGACATCGCTTATAGATGTTATCGCTTAACGGATAAGGAAGTCTCAACTCTTATCGTGTAATCTTGGAGAAAACCTACTGCGTCTGCACCTTGGTGTTTAAAACAATTTTAATTTTAATGTGACTTTCTCGGACCTCATCCGATATGTTCATCGTATTAACTTCGAGACTAAAAGGTTTTTATGTGCACATAATTTTTAACAAGGTATTAGACTGTGGTGTTAGTCTACTTGCCCTGTTAGTTTGTGTGGAAAAAATCTTGTAATTGAATTTAAGACCAATTATCCTCAATCTTATTGAGCTGAAATTTAGCATACTTATGTACATATGTAAGTTCGGTGTCTACGCTATGATATGGTGCCATAGAGCTGGTCTGATTATGAAGACAGAAGGTGGCCATATGAACTCCTAAACGAAACGACTTAACACCGTCGAGTTAGGTTTCGTTGGATTTGTCTTCCCGATTCCTTTGATCTTATATAGATATAAAATCAGTTCCTATGGTTCATCCCTTAAATCAGTTCCCATGAGCCTTAAAAAGTTACCATTGAAACACACGTACGAAGCTGAGGGCAGAAGCTTGTGCAGCAGTAAATAATGTTATGAACGGGTAGCTAGGCTTAATTATATTATATTTCAAATGTTTAGGGATATAATCAAATCATTTGATGATCCTTTTTACATAATGTTTGATGTTAATTCTCATTTTTAAATTAACTTATAGCGTATGTTGAGAAGTAGTATGACCAGCGACCCGGAACAAAAAGTCCTAGCAAGATTTGTATCGCCCACCACCGTCTAAATTGAATTAATAAAATATGATAAACATTTACTGTTCACAAATTTTGTTAGGATGTAGCTTAAAAGTGTGTTAAATAAAAATGGGACTGGGACATGCGTGCCGTATGCCGGAGTTCTGGGCAAAAATCATTACAGAATGAATGGACTCCAAAAAGAGTGTCTAAGTCTAGCTATTAATAGAGAAAAGTGGAAGGAGGAAGGGCCTTTGCTCTGCAGGAACCCTATGGGCTTATAATAATAATAATTTTGGTTCAAATGCTACTAGTATTAAAATTATTCAAATTATTGCAATGAAACTCAGTTTCTTCAAATATGATGTTAGCATGACTTTGATCTAATCAGTTTTCCTGTGCCTTTAAATTCATTCTTTATTTTTGTGACTTGTTGATGGAAGTCCACAAACATTGTCATGTTTTTATTTCGGTTCGGGATCTTAGCACTTGTTTGTGCATCCTTACATACAAACCCATATTGTTGTGTAGAAAAAAGGACAGAACATTCCACAAAGCGAATGAATGACATCATGTCGCATGAATGTTTTTGCCTACTAACGCGCTCTTTACGGTGACATGCTACTGTCGATATGCATTTGTACCTACATCTTTTCTTGGGATTGAATAACTATAAAGCTCTTAGCTCATTCATGACGGGTGCAGACGGGTTAACTACGAACCTTATTTGTGTTGGGAGAACACCAATGTTTCATCCCTAAACGAGGGACTTCTTCAGAGTGAGTGTGGTTCTAGACTAGACGTGCGCGTACCGAGGTCCTCCGAGCATTGCGTGCGCGCTATCCGTAATGAATTCGTTAAACTACTATAGTTTTTATAGTAAAACTATAAAGCTGTGCCATTTTAGAATCCAAACTTCGCTCCAAGTGGTATAATTATAACATTGGCGTAGAGAACTGGATGTAGGATGATTCATCTTATGGACATGACAGCTTTATAAGTAGAAGTCATAGAAGGAAAACAAAGAAGGGGAAGACCAAGAATTAACTATATGAGACAAATCAAGAAGAAGCCGCTGTCATGTCGTATGAAGAAGTGAAAGAGACCTCATTAGAAACTATATGATTGGCAAGACAGAAGTGAAGGACATTGTGACATTACACCGACAAGAGCTTGTCTCTCAACACTCCCATAGCCCACGACGCACATGTATGCTTGCTGTTCACCCAGTAGGCCAAGCATGCGGATTGTTCTCTAGGGTAGAATAGAGAAAAATGAGTCAAGAGTGGGCAGTGAATACGTTAATTAATAATAAGAGAACTGTGTCTAATCCATTGCCCTGCTAATTTTTATACATAACTTGTTACAATAAACCACTTTAAAGGAAAGTGATTCAACAAGTTCTCATCGACCGCAATAGATTCCGTAATATACTTTGATTGGTTCAATTACTTAATTCTCCGCCAAGCCGTGGAGTTTCCAGCCCACGCCTGGTTTCATTTTTGATCCGCCATACAATGACTTGATTAAATTGCCCACGTCAATTTAAAAGGAATATTCTTTTTCAGTTGGGCGCAATGATGCGGTGATAAAACCTTAATAAAGATCTTATTTACATAAAACTGCCTTTTTGTCGAAAAGGGCTGTAAAACAGATTAAATAAATTGATTTTACGAGTATTTGTTTTAAGTTCCATGCTACAAATATTCTCGATGAAAAATAAACAAATAGCCTAGGTACCTATCTCACTGTCCAACATTGTTCACGCTTCATCTTGCATCAATCTTGCGGTTTCTTGTATGACACGAGCACACTTCATTATTATTGACCGGATAAATAATACTTTACTTTAATTATTCAAGTGCTCGCTGAAACTTATGATGTCATATTCGTCGCGTCTCGTCTGACTTCCAGTGAATCGTGTAAATAACCTTCACTCACCAGATGTAGCCGAATAACAATGTTTTGGCGGTAATCAAATGTTTTACCATCAGATTTCATGGTATCAAAGTTTTACTGATAAATCCTATGTGTGACTATCGTTGAGTCAGTATTATCATTTATCATCCGATTTGAAATGAATAGGAATACAGGACAGACAAATTGTTAACCACAAACAAAAGTTATATCATTTATGTTATTCAAAGACCGCAAGTCGATTGGTTGCGAAAAAAATAAATAGCTAAGAGCTCTACACTACACCCATATCAAAAGCTCAATGTTGACGTATTGGCCAAACAAACTGATGCATATTGGTTCTTTATTAGCGGTTTAAGGATGCAGATAAAATTCTACCATAATATTTAACAGAGGTTCGCAGATTCCGGGAAAATATATGGAAGTTTCGCTAGAGCAAATGTTGTTGTAAAACTCCTACGTTGAATAAACGATCCGAGTAACACGATGTTTGTATACAATGTAAGCAGCAGATGGATGCCAGAAATTATACCTCCTTCATTTAAATATATAGGTACGTACGGAGCAAATGGCGATCAACGCTTTAAAATTCGAAAATTTGCTTGCCAATTTTCGGTTTTGAATCTAAATCTCATTTACGAGTGAATGATCAATCGCTTTGTGGATATTTTGTCATTTCAGAGAATGATTCATTGTTTGTTGCTTTGCAAGATTGATTGATTTAGCACCCAAATTACTTCCTACGCATTAGCTTTGGTGATTCTTTACATTAATCTGCTGAATCGGCGAGACTTACAAATTGGCGTCCCACTCTCAGTTTATGGACAAAATCGGTGATACCGACCAATACCAAACTTTCATATTCTTATACCTAATAACAACAAATTATTGTGAAAAACTCGAAATACCACTACTAACCAAATATGGATCCATTGATGTCCGAATTAAAGATTTCTTTAATACGCAAGAGCATAATTTATTTGAATATCCAGCAAAAGTATACCGTGACTTTTAAAACAGGCATTTTATTATATTACAATTCCCACAATGGCCAACATTATAGTACGCCATGCATCCACTGGAAGAGACTAAATTATGCAAACACCTGCCTCTGAGCTGCGATGCGAGATTGGAAACCGCGTCCCCTCAAGCTTTATGAAGGTCATCAATATTTGTATGCAACCCTTCAATTCGCAAAGTAAATTATTAAAATCATTCCACTTTGACTGTTCAAATGAAAACAAGACCTCTGCGCATGCAGTTTAGGTGCGATATACATCTGTTAGTCCTTTTGTCCTTGCATTTTTGTACGTTTTGGACATCCAACATTCGACGATGTGCTTTGTTGATGTGATGTGTATTTGCATACATCCTTGGCTCAATGTATGAGCTGCAGACACATTGTTATGGTTTTTATCAATCGAAATAGCAATTTCTTTTGTAGCAACGTTATAAAAGGTACCTAGATTTTTTATAAATGATTTGAATCTTGTAATATGTATTAGCTTCATAATAATTTTAAAATGCACACAGATCCCCATTTTCAAACCAACGATATTATACCACACAAACATTATGAAAAACTTACATAGACTCAACCTTTGGTTGTCACAACAACCGTTGTCGCTCTTGAGCAATAAGACCGCCAAATTGTCAAATACATATTTTATAGATTTTTATTTTGTTTGTTCTTTTGTTAAGAACATTTTTTTTGCACAATTTTCTTTCTACCATAATTGAACCTACTTCTAAATAATTTTGAGAATCACTATTATACTGCTTGGATCACGGATTATTTATCATCTACTTAAATAGCCATGTACTGGCCATATGCCACAAAAAATATAGCAGACAATGAGGTTCGCACATTCTAAAATACAGAGGTGAGTGACCCGTCTTCGGAACATAGATAGATTATAGTTTTTATCGAGATTGACTACAAAAAATACTTTAAAATAAATTGCCCGCAGCAATGAGAGAAGCTCGCACAACAAACAAGTGAAGTTTCTTGTACTTATTCAATAATACGGCTACAAAACAGGTATTATGATACTCTACTATCAAGTAGCTAATGGGTAGATTGATTTATCTTTAGAACTTGCGCACTTAATTAATTACTGTGAACTCATTCTAACTGACACTCAGACTTAGCTCACATCAACTGCATTTCAATAATTTGAATAAATTGAGATTATTTTCGAGTCCAGTCTTGTATCTACGTTATCATCTCACAAAATAGATATTTTGGGATTGCCTGTGAATTATCAATGATTGTCTTATATGCAGTTCATCATCATCACCATGAATATGATAGTCTTGGTTTTGAATAATTTGAGATTATTTTAGACACGCTTGATCATAACTGAAAAAGTTGCTAAAGTGAGAAATGAACATTCCGCTTCGCTGCACATGGGTATCTTCCATGATCCGACAATTATATCTTTCGCATAGGTATTACCAACTCGCATTTTACGGAGCGTTGTATGTATTTAACCCGACGTTTTGATATTCATCATTGGCGAATGGAAATATTTTAATTTATAGAGATAACCGACGATACGTATCGTGAATATAAATGAGTTGAGACAAAAACAAGATGTGTCTAAAGAGAAATAATAAGAGGCGTTCGACAGCCGCGGTCGTCCAGCCGGCATCGTCCTTGAGTACAGAAATCCTTGATGAGTACAATCAACCGCCACCGGATAGTCGTCTTCGTCCAGGGCTGCCAATTAATATTTTATCTACATGAAAGCTCCTCGCCTATACACTAGTTAAACTCCATGTTGAAAGTTTGTAAACAAACCGCCCATACTGAACCTAAAATTCAATCTATTGCCGCGTCTTTTTATACGCAATTTACATTACGTGTTGTGATTTACATCCTTCACTATTAATATAGCTTACAAATTTAACTCAAACTCGACGCCAAACAAGTGAGTTTTAATTATTTGTATCGTAGTTTGTTTACAAAAATTCTACATTAACTTTGGCTAGTGTATAGTTTTACATTACAACTGGTTAATGTAAGTTTCTCCGGCAAAACTCGTTATACTTTTATCTGCGCTATGATGTTAGTTTTATTTGCAGATTGATAGGCGTGTTATAGTGACATCGTCTCGTCTATCGACATTTGATTATGCTTGAGCCATTAAACATTTTATACGTGAGTTTTATTACAAATTGTCGGATTTTTTTACAGCATATTGAATATTCATGTTATAAAAACACGTTGTCTTTGAAAGAAAGAAATATCTCCATGTTTGTCAAAAAGCTTGCCGATGATTTCATGCAGTTGTGTTGTGATGACCATCGGCATTGCATTGCATGCAGCCCTATTATCGATGTTGCGTAGGTGCTAGTAAGCACATGGTAAGAGTGGCGACAAAAACTGGAAACTGAAAATAAATGAGAAAAGATCGCCTATTAGCCCTGACGTCTCCGACGATTCTCGGTTTGATGCGGGCTGGATCGGTGCCGGACCATATTTGTAAAAGCCTTATTATACCTCTCGGGCACCCACCAACCACATTGTATTTAATGACACCTTTTTAAAAGGTATTATGTTAATCGGACAATTTGCTGAATGATTCAATTAAATGCGTAATTAAAATTTATTATGTTTATCGAACCATATTTCCAAATTTGGCTCTTTTAAACATATAAAAAGCGCCCAGAATGGATATTAAAAAATATATTATAAAAATAAAACAATAAACTTACCTGCTTGGAAGATCATGCAAAATTATCGAAAATAAATTCAACTATTAAATTAAATAAATTAAATTATTAAATAATGCTGGACAATTCACACAGCATTATCTAGCCCCATGGTAAGCAGAGCTTGTGTTATGGGTACTAGATAACTGATATACATAATACAATACATTACATAGATAGATATTTTTTATTATACATAGAAAACAACCAGAACACCCGGAACAAATATCTGCAGATCGTACACACAATTGTTCCGAGGCGGGAATCGAACCCGCAACCTCCTACGTCGCAGGCGGACCTTCGCTCACCGCGCCACATCGGTCGTCATTAAATCAATCAACTGGCTCGGTATACCAATTACGCGAGCGTTCGGTCTCGTATAACTTCTTTGCAGAAATGCCCCAATAGCTTATACCACTTCATTGGATTACGATCTTTTTGCGGTGGTCTGTAAGGAGGAGAATGAATTGTCAAATGTGCTGTTGATATGTCTATGCTATGCTCTACAAGTTTTGTTTTGAGGCCAGCCCTCTAATCCAATCCGCAGTCTCGGCTCCATACAATCGCTGAACATTATGAAACGGTTTTCTAACTGAACCAAGAACGGGGAGCAGCTTATGGTCGTTTATTTGACAGCAGAATTGTTCCGCATACTCTAGATTTCTGAATCGATATGGAATAACGTTTTGCATAGACGTTATTGCAATCTATTTACAGCTGGTAGTAGTGTAAATGAATTTGTAAATGACATAACCAGTGCGAAGTCTTATAGCTATGGGAAAGAAATGAGCACAGGCAGGCTATAAAAGGCGGTGTAATAAAATGACTTGTTTTTTCCATCATGGAAATTGATCATTTAACGTTATACCTACTGTTTATTGCTGGTAATTGTAGGGACAGTCGCCGGAACGAGTCTGGAGCGGGTGCCTGCGTCTCTCTCAGTCGCGCGGCTCGGTCTGTCACAGTCAAGTTCACGGCCGGGCCCGTTCCGCCACATTTCCTCATTCCGTTTCGACGCTCGTTATTATAACCGACTTTCATTCAAACTTACTATTAATCGATTCCCTCATAAATATGCGACACTTAAACACATCCTGATTAAGATTCCTTTTAACCTTGGATGTATTCGGCTTCTATTATTCGTGTTCCGAAACTATTTTCCCAATCATGATGGCTGCTGCCGGAGGCAATTAGGGGGCTCTCAATACCGTCAATGTTGTTGCGAGATGCTACAATAATTTACCAGCGTTCACCGTATTGTTCTCGACATTTAGCGCGAGGTCGATGACCAGATCCATCAACTTGTTTACGGACATCTCATAGCAGAAATAGATTCACATTTTAAAACTGTTTATGATGGATTGTAAAACTATAAATTCATTTAATTGGCGAAATAGATCTGACATTTCTGGTTCTACCTCTTCTACTGACTCATACATAATTGAAGCATATTACAAGGTACCTTTCCTGCCTTTGCCTATAACAGACAAAATATTTCGAAATTATAGCTTTTGCTTATCATATCAATTATCAAATTATTGTTCTGGAAGGAAATTACTAGTGTCCACTTCAATCATCGCATCTCTATATGGCATAGTAACATGCTCCACGGGTTTGTATTTGTTTTGTGTTCGCTGTCAGATATAAATCTCCGTAGATCACGAGGTCGTTATGTGATATTCGTGTCGGCGCTGACTGAAGTACAGTTACTCTATTGTCGATTCAAGCTTTCATATTTGTCTACGTATAGTCATTGTCTGATTTAAGTTTAGTGCTCTGCTCTACTCTAGATCAATACGTTCGCTTTATTATTTCTGTAACATAAGTCTCTAGCCTTTGTGTGGGTTGCAAGTAGCTTAATTTGGATTTCAATCGTATCTGAGATTGTATGAATTTGCTCTAGGCATTTAGGGAAACTCCGTATCAAAAAGCAAAGATGGAGTTACCCCAAAATAAAATTAACTTTCCTTATAAATTTCATACTTGAATAATTAATTCCACAGATTATCCTAGTCAAATTTCTACATTTATGTTAATGCATAATTTAGCTGTTTCTTGCGGCAACTAGGTACGGATAAGAACCTAGTAGATAATATTATATATTCTAAAACATTTAATATCCATTCCAAGTTGGTTGACAGAACGAAGCCAAGCGCACCAAGTCGATAATGTCATTTTGACTAGAATCCCTTGCTAATGAAAGTGTACCTGGCGGCGGGCGAGTATATTTACCGCAGGTTATGGGACTCGGGCCGGTAGTTTCCGCTGTATTTGATATGCCAGCTCTGATAAGAGCGCTGGCCACGCGACACTTACTCAACCCCTTAGGCCGAGGGTTGTTCGCCCTTCCGCCTTATTGATTAGCACCCTCGGAAAATTAACTTAATGGCGAAAACAACACACGCCCGTCACCAGTTGTTTTGAATAGACAAATTATCTGGCTGTTCATTATACAAATGGATACCTTCCCAGTGCATTATAAGCTCATTTATCCGCACCAAGCGGCCAACCCTATTTAACTACTACTGCCAATAACCATAAAAGCTGCTGCCTAAGCCTACAGGCTACAGCATATAAGATTATCATGGTAAGTTAATACTTTCCTTACAAGCAAACTGTTTTGATTCGACCCAATGCTTCTAGAGAGCAAAGGTGTAATGGTGTTTGATAGGCAAGACCTTTCTCTATTATATAGTAGTACAGTAAAACGTGCAAGCGGCGAGCAGAGCCTGTTACATAGATCGAGCTGTGTTAGTCAAGTCAAATAATGCGGCTGTGTTGTAAATCCCATGTTTTCATTGTGCTATCGAGAATCGTGAGTTGTACATTCGCTCTTGAAAAGGCATCCTGGGAATACGGGGACAAATACGTAGATAGTCTACAACGCTGTACGCTTCAATACATTTGGTAGATCTACACCGCACTAATAGTGTATCAGCTCGCAGTCACGATTTTATTAGGCCATGTCCCCGCAATGGTATTAACTTGTATGTAAATAAGACTCAATCAGAGATCGTTTAGGTTTGGCGTGAGATAGAATAGTTGTGTACTTGTATGATTGTGAAGGTGTGTAATTGCGGTCAGCGGGGAGCGAGACAAGTGTTGCGACATTCGACAGTCGGCGCTAGTTGCGCCAAATCAATCTCGGCCAGCTCGGTAATAGCACCTTTGGCTCCGACAAAATACTGCCATAGAAATATAATGCTGCTGTAGGTAATGAAGTCGGTGATTCAGCGCGGCTACGCAATCATGCACTTTAAATGTAATGATTTAACGATTGGGCATAATGCACACGTGTGCCAACTGGTAGCACATTTACTAAATTATTCACTAGATTTATAGATAAACGCGTTAAAGTTATCAACTGCGGCTGCAAGTTAATCTGTAGAAATATACGACCTATAAGACATAATCTTGTATGCTTATATTTTCTATTCAGTTGTCATTAGACAGAATTACCATACTAATTGTTTTTTTGCTCGGCAGTGATGTGATACAATTGTAATTGACCTTGGGTATTACTTACATAATGGATGCATGATTGTTTATTTTTCCACAAGTATAAATTGTTGTTATTTTGCTCTAGGCTACGCTATCGCAGCTCCTTCCAACTTCTAATGTTTCCTCTACACTACTGACCAACATGTGTGCCACAATGTTGCCCAACACATTGGCGATCAGTTTTCAAAAGCGTCCGCACGTTGGAATCTGCGTTCAAAAAACGAAACCGAACGGATCCAGCACAGATCAATACATTGATTGACCAATACTACACCAACACTAGAAACACCCGCACTACACGATGACCATTATGTGTAGGCAATATAATGGCATACATGTTGGCACATGTCTTAAATTACACCCTACTGCACTTTAAACGGGATCAATTCAACTTCGATTCTATACTGTTCAATCATGTTCAGTGCAAATGTTAGAAAATTAGTATAATCCGAAATGATACTTACTACTACTACTACTTACTACCGGCTAGATAGGCACGAGAACTTATTTTGTAATTGATCGTTTCTCTAATGGCTGGATTACTTTGTCAACAAGGACGTAATTACCTACAGAGCGTGTTCCTAAGTATATGTACTTAAGGCCGGTTGTTCGTACGTACGCTGATCCTCTCTATAGTAAACGAATGTATGATCAAATCTCATTATATAATTTCCAGCAAAATGAATGAATTTTGTTAAGTATTTGATTATTGATTACCTACTCCCGAATACGAATACAAGTCTTCACGACTTAGTAGGATCTGCAATTATCAAATAGATCTAACAAGCCACTTACTTTTAGTTATATATTAATTTATATTTTTAAAGTGTTGTATAATGTGTGATGTTAAATGAAGATTTTATTATTATTAATACTAAAACGAAACTTATATTTGAGTAGGTTTTCAATGACGTTTTATTGACAGATTTTCATTGAAAACTGTCTAAAAATAACGACTTGAGACGTGCTTTATTCTGAGTTGCGTTTGAGTATTCGAGCGTAGTTTGGCAGAATTGGTAGTTTGGCAGACTTGGGCCCTAAGCGTTATCGCACTTTCGCTTACTCTGTTACTATTTGTTTCAGTTCGCGTCCCCTGCAGCTGAAAGCCCCGCGGGCGGGAGCAGCTCATCGTCCAGTTCCACATCGTCGTCATCGTCTTCGTCATCAAGCTCATCGTCGTCGGATTCCGACACTGCAGACGCGGCGGCCGGCTCCGCGCATGCCTCGGCTGATGATTCCAGCGCCGCGCTTGCCGCTGCTTGTCAACTACAGGTATAAAACAAATGAGGGATTGAACAGGGTATACTTTTATGGCAGTGGGGTCGCCGCCTAAGGCCCTTTTCCTGTCATGCGGATTTGGACCCGCGTGCGGACACCTGAAACCTATAATTTAATAAATGTTTTTGCTATCACGCGGGCCGCACGCACGCGTAACGCGTACTAGGAAATATATTAAATGAAGTGATAGGTTGGTTTTGAAAGCTTTAATTCATCATTTAATTGATCTCTCGTTCGTTTACGATTTAAATCATTCACTTCGCATTTGCATTAAATTTTTCGTTTCACGTGTGTGATTATGCGTTGTTGAAGTTTGTGTTTTAGTTTTTAGTGATAACCTTGCTGTTACCTTTTTGTTTTCTGTTATTGTTATCAGTTTTTGTTAAGTTTTCATTCATAAATGTCTTTATTGAAATAAAATATATTGTATTCTAATTCAAGACTAACAAACATTCGACTACCCATATGTATGAAGCCGCTAGAGCTCGTAAGAAAGGTCAATTCTAGCATTGCGGCGCCATATTTAGATCATGGACGCAGACAACCTGTCCTATAACGTATTAATAAACCAAAATAAAGTTCAACTTCGATCGATGTGACTATATAAATTAAACATGGAAAAATGATCATCGGGCCATCGACAGTAACCTTTGGGAAGGTCTATGTCCAGCAGTATTAGTCAGTGGACGTCTTACTGCGGATAGTGTTATTCAAATAGCATCATCTAGTTCCAAACTAAGCAGAGCTAGTCGGGTAGGTACACACTAGATAAGTAAGATGAAGAGAATTTGAAGAGAATTACCATATTATTTCTTATTTGATTATAATTTAGTTTTATATTTGGTATGAGCTTATTTTGTAAGCCTTAAAAAAATTGTTTCTCTTTTTGATACAATTTTTTTATTATATGTATATAATGCAGGTGATATAAACATTTCTTCAGAAACGGGACCGAACCCGCAACCTCCTGCATCACAGGCAAACCTTTATCCGTTACGCCACACAGGTCGTCATATTATGTGTCATCGAGCCTAGTTCTGGAAATAACCAGCAGTATTTTTGTCAGGTCATCGACGATGCGGACCTCGCGGCTCTATTCCCGGAGCAAACATCTAGCGCGCCGGCGCAACAACCCAATTTCAGCAGTTTCACCGCCGCGCCAGACAACGATGACAAGTCTATTGCTGACAATGGTAAGCAAAACATACATGTTAAACTTGTTTTATTAATAATATACTAGATTTTATCATTAAAATTGTATGCATAAATAATGAAGAAGTACTCTTTGCCGTTTTTGACTACGTTGACATTATTCCTAGTAGATAGAATTGAATTTATTCATAACTAGCTGCACCCCGCGGCTTCGCCCGCGTGGAAATGTATTTGACAAATAGTTTATGAGATTTCCTCTTGAATCACTATCTATTAAAAAACCGCATGAAAATGCGTTGCTTAGCTTTAAAGATTTAAGCACACCATCCCATCCCAAAGCGACAATCAAACCCGCAATCACACATATGTATATACTGGATACACAACGCATATTATACGGTGATCCAGTGGCTCCGCAACTTAAAGTGGATCTCTACCACTCTCCATTCTTATTTCACACCTAGCTATGTACGAATGTATTACTCGATTACAAAGACTGGTATTGTTACAGGAGATGGGTCGAGTAGTGAGATGGAAGCGCAGCTAGTCACGGCGGCGATCCAGCGAGCCACCGCGGAGTCATCCGGTTCGGAGACCGAATGTTCGCAGCCGGACTCGCGGCAGAACATCACGAGATACGCCTCAAGCCTACTGCAGCAGTTCGAGGCTCAAACGGCACTGCTCAGCAGCCCTGCCTTTGCGCCCTGCCCGCCCGCCATAGACGGCGTCGCCACCATCTCAGACTGTGTCCTCGGACAGATCAACAACCTCCCGGACATACCTCCCATCGCATCCAGCTTCTTAACCACACAACACCTCAGCCCTCAACAGACAGAAGAACTCACACAAATACACAAAGATTTGGAGGAGATCTCCTCTGTCACGGATTCTGTTAGCATCATTCCGAATTCTAGACTCGAAGATTGCGTCGATAACGACTTTATGAGTTTGGATATTGCACATGGAAATTCTGACTTGGGAAGCGCGAACGATCTGCTGAAAGCATCTCCCTTGACGATAAGCAACGTCATGAATTCTCCTAGCATAGTAGACTCGAATAAACTCGACACGATCAGCATCAACTCCGTAGAATCTCAAGAAGACATCAAGAACGTCGTTGTGGAATCTAGAAGAAAGAGAGGGCGACCTCGGAAAGTTCGAAAACCCGATGAGTTCAGCGACAAAAGTGTGGAATCTCAGAAGGAAGATAAGTCGGTGGTTATCAACTTTCACAATAATAATGAGCCGCCGAATGTATCTCCTGATTCTGGTATTCTATCGAATCACAACTCGCCGACACACTCCCCGCTGCGCAGTCGGCACGAGGTCGAAGAAGTGCACGCCACCAGTCGACACCCTAGAAAATCAACACAAAAAGAAAACTCCACAAGAGAAAGGCGAACTATGAGATCCAAATCAAAAAGCAGAAGAACTCAAATCAGATCTGATTCCAGTGAATGCGATTATCAAAAGAAACGAATAGAAAATGAAATAAAACAGATTAAATCGGAAGCACCGTCGCCCGTGCCTCTGAAGCATGAACCAAACAAGCCCGAGAAAAGCAAGAAAAACGATCATAAACTGGACATAGCAGCTTTAGATAGAATGTTGTACGCGACGGATAGAGTGCTCTACCCGCCAAGAAAGAAAGTCGGTCGTAAACCGCAAGCTAAATCGAAGACTGTTAAAAATACACCAAAAACACTGAAAGATAAAAACCAGTACGATTCGTGTGATAGCGATGACGACTCCCTTTCCAACAACAGGTCTGTGCTGTCGGGGGTCTACGCCAAACGGAAAGAACTGAACAGCAAGCTCGCCAGTAATCCGAAAAGAAGCGGCAAGTCTTTCGGTAACGCCTGGAGGGACATCCAGAGCGAAAACGAAGCTGCAGCCGACGACCAGATCGACCCCACCTGGAAACAGATCGATCTGAATCCTAAGTACAAAGACATTCTATCAGGGTATAAAAGCGATCACGAATTCAAACCATACAAAAGCTGCAGTCGGCTCATGGAGTCCGGTTATAAGAGTGATTACGGGTGTAGATCTGGATATAAAAGTGATTATTGTCGCTCAGGGTATAAAAGTGATCACAAATCCGGCTATAAAAGTGATAAATCCGGATATAAAACAGATTACAGTGTCAGAAGTATGCGTAGGCGCATGAAAAAACTCAAGAAGACGAGATCGGTGAGAGACCGCTCTTACTACAAAAATCAAAAACATTTTGTATCTGAGCAGGAGATATTGATGCTCACGAACAAAACTGTCAACAGCTTAACGCTTGGCCATAGTTCGAGCGACTCTGAACCAGAAAACTATCTTGGTAAACCTACTAGTCCAAAATACGTCAGTGTATGCACAAAATACCCACAGCCCTCAAAGTATAATTATGGATTTTCTAAATTAAAACACAGACATGTGCTGCGATTAAACTCATCAGATCCCTTTGCCCCTGGACCCGTATTCAGCGGCTTACAGAGGCCAGTGACTACTTACAACATATTTAAAGTGAGTCACAATAACAACAACACCTTACTCAAGTCTCCCAATAAGGCGAATTATATTGGCAGTCCATTGCCTGCACTTAAGTCGGCCTTTTCACATCAGTTTGGTATATCGCCAATTAGTACAGGGACGAAACAGCCTGAAAGGAAAGAATCCGAAGGATTCGGACCGCCAAAAACATTATCCCCTAAATCTAGAAAGCATACCAAGAACGGAAGTTCTTTGTTTTCGAGCTCGTCAAAAAAGGACGCAATGCAGAAACCACTTATCAGTATATTTCGTGGAGAAAAAATAAACTACATTCCTAACAACACTGTGACTAGGAATGTTTTTTTAAATTTCAAGAAGCCTCATTTGAAACCGTCATATCACACAAAGAGACAAAAAAGAACAGTAGTACTAGCACCTCCCAAAATCAATCTTAAGCCCGCTACAGAGAGGCCGTCCAGAATAACGGTAAAAACAGAAAATAGACATCACCGGCACAGAAGTAAACGGAGGCATCGATCGAGATCTGCTTCAAGATGCCGCGACTCTCACAAGCCCATTGACACGGCTGATCAAAAATTCGCACAAGAAATGGACCTTCTTGTCACAAATTTCATAAATCTATGTCATGTTGCTCCAAGTATAGAAGCTAATCCTACCCAAATACCACCAAAAACATCCGAAAAAGAAAAAGTTGAAAAAGTACAAGAGCCACCAACACCACCTCCCACTAAACTTGCTAAACGAGGATCTAAGAAACGCAAAACTACAGACAGTCAAGAAATAGCTACACCCACATCAAAACGGAGGCACAAAAAACAACAAACAGAAGCACAGAATAAAGGAGGCAAAGAGACTAATGAGCACAAACTGCCGCTCAAAAAGAGGCACTACCACATAAACTCTTCTACTAGCAATTCACTGAGCTTGAGCTTAGTTACGGCGGAATTTGACGATAGCTCTAAAACGGGAACGAGCCCTGAAAAGTTTCTATGCACGCAAACTGATTGTATGGGCGAAGACCAAAGCAATAACACATCCAGCGACTCTCCTAAAATGAAGCTATCCTTTGAGAAGATAAAAAAGAACGAAAGCGGCAAAGGGTCAGAATCTCCAAAAGCACAAGATAAACACGTCGAATCCTCACTAAAAGCATCGAAAGTTATTAGTGAAGTCACAAATAGCCTTGAAATTAAAATTGACGAGGCAGAAACTACGCCAACTAAAAGTCATTCCCCCAGTTTACTGTCTGCAACTGATGGTGATCTTGCCATCCTAAAACCAGATGAGGAGCAATCTGAGTTATCTAAAAAAATCTACGAGACATCAGAGAAACTTAAAGCCGTACATAAAATGGTAAATGACCTTGAAAAGTCACTACCGAAGACGAAAGATTCCGAAGTAAAACCAGATACAAAGCAGGATACCAAAGTATCGTCACCGCGACCAGAAGTAAAAGCGTCGCCTGTAAGGCATTCAGCTCCAATCGTAACACCCAAGAAACGCCATCGACTCGAAGCAGAAAAGGCGGAAAAGGCTTTAACCCAGGCAAGCCTAGATCTGGTCGTTCAATCCTTATCCAAAAAGTTATCCGACGACAAACTTGCACTTTCACCTGTTAGGAAAGAAACAAAGGATGTCAACCAAAATGACTCTAGAACGGAATCAAATGATGACGAACCTCTCAAACCAGGTGATAGTTCAACAAATAATGTGGTCGACCCATTGAAAAGTATGTCCGCTCGTTCACTGTACAAAAGCTCAATACCACCAGCGCAAAAGTCGGAGATAATGACTCGTAAGAAAAATAGATTGGAAGGTCTAACAAGCAATTTAGTTTCAAAAATTAACCCTTGTGCCGCAACAAAAGTATTAGATACTCTATTGAATAACAATATTCGTAAATCAATCGAATCCAGAATTTTAGAGAAAGAGAAAAACAGCTCAGATGAGAAAATTAAAGTCAAGGAAGGATCCCAAATCAATACGAGAGCTACTGTTATCAAGTCTCCGGTATCAAAAGGTAAAACCATGGATACGAAGAAATCAAAATCGTCAAACCCAGAACCCACTACGACCGTAGTTGTCAATGTGGATAGACCAACAGGTATTTTTGAGCCGTCTGTTGATCTTGAGGATCAAATACCTAAATCCTCTATATGCGTCAGCAATATTGTAGATACCGGTAAAATGAAACTTAAGGGTAAAGGAGACAAAGGTATTAACTCCCTACTAGTCCCCATCGATACTGAATCTGAAATCCCACTGGCGCTGTTATCCGAATCTCCCGAGCCGCTCATAAGACCCAAAAGGGGTGAGTCCATAGCGGCGGTAATTTCGGATAAAATTCAAGAAACTGCGAGTGGACATAACCTACGCCAGCCGAAACGAAATCTCGCTGAGAATGAAGATTCCAATGACAACAAGAAAAAGAAGAAACCCAATCTTATTCGGGAGAGCAAGTTAGTTCTGCCGTCGAAAGTACTCATACCGAAAGTGCAAGCAGAAAGATTATCCATCGCAGAACTGAACAAAAAGTTATCCGAGCAAGAGAAGAACAAAGATAGCAGAGAGTCTAATGAACCTAAAACTAAAAGAAGCAGACGGCGCAAAGCCATCAACAGAACTGGTTTCCCCAGCGTTAAGAGAAAGAAGAAGAAGGTTGAGCCAAACAGTAGCCAAAGCCTCCTGTCTGATAGCATCTTGACTTCGGACACTGATAACTCCGCCTTCGAAAGAGTGCCTAAAGACGGAGAAGACACGAGTACTTTCGTGCAACGGACTTCGAACAAGAAAACAGAACTCAAGGTTGTTCTCAATAAGGATGAATGTCCTAAACAAGCGCGGCTTACTGTCGTCGCGCTTGAAAAGCTACAAGGCAAAGAAGTACCAGCCGAAAACAACAATAAACCTTCAGAAAAGAAAAATGAAAAAAGTTCATCTATACTACGAGCTCCAGCATTGCAGCTGAAACAGAAAGGACCTGAAAAAGAACTCAAAAATCATATCAACAAATGGGAGGTTTTGAGCGAAACTGACAGTATACCCTCATTGGCTAGCTCACTTGGCAATGATCCCGAAGACAGTATTCCTTTGAGTTTATTAAACCTAAAAGCCAAGACCAATCGTCTCAACAGTTTAGAAACATTGAAACGCAAAACTCGAGGTTTATCTCCTTCGCAAGAAATAGAGGAAATATTTTCAAAAAGGAAAGTGGTCGAGAGAAATTGCAAAGTCGTACTCAGACCGAAATCAAGTCTTGCCGTTTTGTGCCCTAGTGAAAGAAGACTGACAAGAAGCTCTGATAATCCCGTCGAAGAAGTAAAGTCCAAACCAAAAAAACTGGAAAGTAAGAAAACTGTTGTTGAGACTGAAAAGGTTGAAAAACCGCCAAAACCCTTAGCTATAGCCAATAGGAGAAAATCGCGATCGTGTCAGGCGAAGAAACTCCAAGAGGTTCAATCTAGTTCGAGAGAAAGCTCTTTGGATACCGTGGTGAGCCGAAGGATCACGTCGAAATCCCGCGAGCCTTCTGTCGATATGATCCGCGACACACTCTGCGATAACGTTGAAAACGATCCCTTACCACTGAACGAGAAGGAAATTGATTTCGAGAAGAGCATAGATGTTTTATCCAAGAGCATTATCTGCAAGAAACGAGTCGCTTCATCAAGGGACGAAAGCCCAAATAGCACGGATAGAGAAAAACCTATTGTCATATCGAAACGGAATCCCCGATTGAGGAAGAAGTTCTTACCTGCTGGCCTTTTCTCCGATTATTACAAAGAAGAGTAAGTTTAAGAATTAATTTTGATTATTTTTCTTCATGCTTACAGTATTTTACATTCATCGTTTTATTTTCAGCCTAAAACCGGAGGGTAAAGGCAAGAATCTGGTGACTCAGGCGGATTTCCCGCCGGGGCTACTGGCGCCGCCGCCGTACTGCGAGCGCTGGGTGCGAAGACGAACGCAACACTTCACACTGCCTTACGACATCTGGTGGCAACACCATTACAACCAGCCTGTGCCTTCCTGGAACTATAAGAAGATTAGAACTAGTAAGTAATTTTAAAAATTATAAACAAAAATGAATTATACATATTAAAAATAAAAATCCACTAAAATTTTTTGTAATATAGTGACAGGAAATTGATGTACGAGTATATCTCTCCACCGTCTCGTATAGGCATCTGTGACGCAGTGGGCGAAGCACTAGCGGCTAGCCGCTTTACCAGTGGAACCGCTACAAAATTTCAACCGTGGTGGTGGCAATTTCAGCCGCTCGTGAGTTCCTACGCTAAAAGTTGGGTTGGATCCTTGCTGCGGGACATAAGATCAGCAAATATTTGTTTTGGTGGTTTTCTGTGTACAATTTGTATGATTTCGTAAATCTCGTACCAATAGCACTTTGTTGCTAAATATTGTTATATGAAAATATCCGGCATCTAATAGCTAAGAAAACGTTACGTGTTATTTACAGATGTATATTACGACGTCAAGCCGTCCGCGGAAGAATGCGACAGCGTGGCTTGCAACTGCGCGTCCGCGTCCGGCTGCAATGAAGACTGCATCAATCGCCTCGTGTACTCCGAATGCTCGCCTCAGTGCTGCCCCTGCGGGTAAGTTCCTTAGTATTTCAAGTTATTCAATCGTCATGGAGTCAACACTCCAAATTCAGCGACACCTCCCGGGCCGGGTCGGCTTTTCTGTCTATGAAGCACACGAGTGTATACTCGATCAGCTCGTGTCGCCTGGGGGGCGTGCGAAGGCTGTCTTGCTTGTTTGTAATCATTTTGCCCAGAGTTAAAAGGTCTCGCAAAGTATACGACAGCGGCAATACACACGCGTCCGTTTCGATTTGAAAATGAAAGACAGAGCTCTACAAAATAACGATCTAACTATCGTGCCGTCGTGGTCGGCATCGGCAGTTCAACTGATCTCTCGTTGAATAACAGAGTATAATATTCATATCCCACCAAAAACATAAATGTAAAAAAGGAGAGCCAAGTTCAATGCAAAAATTATGATTGGCTGTGGGCTTCGCGGCAAAAAGAATTGATATCTGAATGAGTGCCAAGTCAAATCTATGTAGGTAAGATTTGACTTGGCCAGTTTTCATTACATCAGTCATTTTATAAAGTTATTCAACGTTTTAATTCTGATAAAAACTGGCCAAGTCAAATCTTACCTACATAGATTTGACTTGGCACTCATTCAGATATCAATTCTTTTTGCCGCGAAGCCCACAGCCAATCATAATTTTTGCATTGAACTTGGCTCTCCTTTTTTACATTTATGTTTTTGGTGGGATATCATTACTTTTTGTAAAGAAAACTAGGCAGGTATTGACTCGGCGTTTCCAAATATAATTCTACTTGACAATAGATGGCGACACTTTGTATCATGGGAAATAAACCTACGTAGGGCTCAGTAATAATATATTTTAATAATCAAATGTACTGAAATTTGTTCAACTACACAACTGACCAATATAATTCTTTTTGGATTTTTCTGAATACCGCATCATATTTTAAAAGTTCTCGAACATTTCCATTGCGACTCGGCGTTTCCAAATATAATTCTACTTGACAATAGATGGCGATACTTTGTATCATGGGAAATAAACATTTATAGGTACGTAGGGCTCAGTGTTATTATATTTTAATAATCATATGTACTGAAATTACTTCAACTTAAGTTCCTAAAGACTTTTTAGTCGCCAAAATTTTAATTTTTTAGTTTGTATAGTCATTTTTAAAAAAGCCGCCATCTATCGTCATCCATTAACTTATAAAGAAAAACAGGGCCAGGGCCGTATTTAGAATCCAATTATTTTACTGAATGTCCCACGGCTATGTTGAAACATAGCATGTATGGAATGTTTTATAATAAATATTCTATATTGAAAGTACTTTCCCTCCGTGAGACAACTACTATAATAGAAGTTGTTTAGTAAATTTTATGAAATTGAAGCCCACCTATTAATGCAATTTTAAATTGTGTATGTTCTAGATTTCCATCTCAAGATAATGTAAGACAGCAATGGATCACACAAATTAATAGACAAGACTGGACTGGACGAAATATACGAATATTTGTTCTTGCTGATAATACTGATAATCATATTATTCTTCTGATTAAATCAATAGCTGAAAAATATATAGGTATTCGTTTTAAGCATTTTGCAACCATAGAAAATGATAGGGCAACCAACCGACAACAATTAACCAAAACAGTTATTTTTGCTGGAAAATGAATTTTGTGAATAAAATAATTCTTAGTACGTCCCCTACACTAGTGACATCTAGTGTGAGGTAGTAAAAATATGTAGTTACTTCGAAAACAGAATCTATTATTTGCCGGTCCCTAACAACTACACTGTATTCTATTGCGCAATCGGAGACGTTAGTACTATTGCTTATTCTATGCAATGCGGATTCTATTCGAATTTAAACCTTATTTCATTGACATAAGGTCGTCGTCGCTAACATCGCTTATTTTTTGACTTTTTTTTATTTTTTGATTTTTTCCTACGCTTACACACAATTACCGAGCTGGATTCCAAATTTCATCCTTCTAGGTCATCTGGAAGTAGGTTAGAATTAGGTACTATATATATGTCAGTCAGTCAATGTGAATTTTTACGACTTTTCGACCTTCATATCTTTGTAACCGTTTGAGCTAGCTTCATGAAATTTGGGCTTCTACATGTCCTTATGGATATAATTCAACACACGTAGTTTTATGTGTTTACGTTAAAGAGGTTTTGAGTTATAGAAGGGTCAAAAGTGGCACCAAGTGGTTCGTGTAATGATACACTCGGCGCGTTCCTTTGCTTGAACTTGGCTTGGTCACGCTGCCGCGCGCCCTGAAACTGTTTCAATAACGCTTCAGCTTGTCTTAACACTCCCCACCCATGGTTTTAAGGCAGTCAGCTGTATGTGCATTTAGATAGTAATATTAGATAAAAATAATTCTTATTCCATCTTCTAACCTATTGTCATCTTCTAACCCGTTGTTGACAAACCTTAACAAATCTCTTGTTATTTATAGAGACAAATGTAAGAACCAGCGCATACAACGGCACGAGTGGGCTTCGGGTCTCGAGAAGTTTATGACTGAGAACAAGGGCTGGGGCGTGCGAACAAAACACAAGATCGTCTCTGGGGACTTTATACTGGAGTATGTTGGAGAGGTGGTTTCTGATAAGGAGTTCAAGGTAAGTTTTATTACCTAGCTAGCTTTTAAGTCACACATGCCACACATGGTCCGGAAGCCAGTGACAGATTTTCATGACCAAGTCCCTCCCAAGCAAAACTTCCTAATATGCATTAGGGATTAATATTATGAATACCGTCAGCTGCGACTCCGTGGGTGGGTTGGGCGGTGGCAGCGATGACGACATTATTCCCATGGAATAAGGTTCAAATCAGATGGAATATGCGAATTTTAATTTCTGATTTTAACCTTATTCCACTTTTGCCAAATTTGTACCTGGCTCCCGGACCAACATGTAGCTCGCACACTTGCATGGCAGACAGCCCATTGCAAGTGGCACCTAACACCCGTATTCAAGAACAATACTTATGTAAGGTAGCAAACAACACTGTGCGAAGTAAGGCATTTCTCACAGGGTTGGCCACGGCAGGCCTTTTCATTCACAAACAACCCTCAAGCGACACTTCACTAAGCGAACGCACTGCGTCTATTGCAGATCTGTGATTGGTCGGTTTCTGTTGCTAAGTTCTCTTTACTGTTTGGCATCTGTTTGACAGATGTGCGGATGACATAAATCTAACCTAAAACGTGTTGTCAGTTGTGATTTGTGAAATTGTGAGTGGTGAATAACTACAAACAAAAATTAAATATTCTTGTATTTCAAGTTATTATTTTAGTTTTTGTCAATTGCGGTATTAAGGTCATACATAACAATATAATCAATGGATGTGCATACGAGTTCGGTTTCTATGAAGGATACAAAGGAAGACGTAAAATCTTCACTGCTATAATCCATTGCTTTTGAAATAAAATACCTATTGCAAAATATGAAGGAATGAATACAAACAAAATCTCAAAGCAAAGCAAAATAAATTTACCACAGAATGACAGAACATAACCTGATATTTGTGACATAGCTACACTATGCGTTGGCTAAAATAGCTGTCGAGCTACTTTACGTAAGGGTCGTCCCAAGTGAGCGCATAGCGTCGCGCATCACTCAAGTATTGTCTATGAATCGAATTTACCGGCCCTATGCGTTCGTGTGCACTGTGAGACCTCACAGTATTGTTCTTGAATACGGGTGTAAGTCATGTGTATTCATTCCCTGTACGAAAAAATGCATTATCCTACCCTTAAATACCGGTGAAGACACTGCCAGGACCATTAAACAGCGCGGGCTGAAAGTTTTCTAAGATGTATTTCTTAATCTGGAATAATATATAGAACAGCCTACTGTTTTCCTAAAAAAACATGTACGAAGGCGCGGGCAAACTAGTGAAACATAATTTTATGGCATAGTTAGCGTAAATTACGTAAATAAAAACTTATTTGATTATTTTATAATTTAGTCTTATAAAAGGCAATCAGAAGAAATGACATACAGAAAATGAAGTGTGCTCTGACATCGTGTTTTGTGTACAACATTATATACGTAATATAAAATGTCTAGTTTATTTATACTCAAATATAACATAGGTGTAACTTTATTAATTTTATTAATATCTATGTTCATTATGATCGATGTGTAAATATTATCAAAACACCTTCAGATTTAATGACGAGACCGTGTCCGATAATAAGTTTAATGCGGCCTTGTTCTCGTTTGTTTATGCTTAATGACATTAGGTTTGGTATGTAATGGAGTTTACATACTTTAACATAGTTTTATCACATTCTGAGTGTTATGATAACAAATAACCGCATTATCAAAATTAAAGAATGTTAACACTGACAATTTTACGTTATTTTTTGCAAGCGCCAAAAAAGTATGCAAAATAGAAATAGAAATTTACGAGTCATTGATATAATTACATAGGTGTCCAATACATGTTTGAGAAGCTAAGCACCAAATATATTGTTGAGTTTTGCCATAATCACTATGCTTGGTATGCAGAATAGTGATAACCATAGCGGTGTTAAAAATACTGTAGGAAGCTGCTGCCCTTCCTCTGTTAAAATCCCATTATATCGACTCTTACGACATACACGGGCTAAGGTTGAGCAGTCGATTCTGACGCCATAATGCATTTTTAGGGTTCCGTACCCAAAAGGGTAAAACGGGATCCTATTACTAAGACTGCTGTCTGTCCGGCCGTCCGTCCGTCTGTCACCAGGCTGTATCTCATGAACCGTGATTGTTAGACAATTGAAATTTTCACAGATGATGTATTTCTGTTGCCGCTATAACTAAAAACCAGAATAAAATAAATATTTGAGTGGGCTCCCATACAACAAACGTGATTTTTTGGCTTGTCTTTTTTATATACATTATATATTAACCTACAATACAATATATCTTTATTGCATCATCAATAAAAAAATAATATATATAAGGTTCTTAATACTAACTAAACTAATTTCTGTTTTCAGGAGCGAATGGCGACCCGCTACGCACGCGATACCCACCATTACTGCCTGCACCTAGACGGAGGCCTGGTCATTGACGGCCATCGCATGGGCGGCGACGGACGCTTCGTCAACCACTCCTGCCGACCCAACTGTGAGATGCAGAAGTGGACCTCGAATGGAACCTTCCGGATGGCCCTCTTTGCTCTTCGGGATATACACCCGGATGAGGAGCTGACTTATGACTATAACTTCTCGCTGTTCAACCCTGCTGTCGGACAGGTGAGTTGGTTTAGTGTGAAATAACGACGACATAGCTCTCCGAATTAGCAAGCTGTAGTGGCATGAACGGACCATAATAGCTCGCAGAACCTATAACTCCTGGGCTACGGATCCCAGGAGTAGGTTTTGCCAGTTCTGCAGTAAAGGGTCTCGAGTGCGAAACGGAGTATGTATGCGGAAGTGGTGTTCAAGTCGAGACCTAAATATCCTATTTTAATAGTTGTTGTTAAATATCAAGTTCATCGTTTCATTCCAGCCATGCAAATGCGACTCCGAAGACTGCCGCGGCGTCATCGGCGGTAAATCCCAACGCATCACCAAACTACCAATCAAAACTCAGTCCCGAATGCCGTCAAACGGATCCAACCAATCACAAGGCTGTACGCCGCGCGTCGGACGTCCTCGCAAAGCTGTGAAGTGTAACAAGAAGTCAGAACAACAGAATTTGAATGTGGATATAAAGAACATGACGATATTGAAGTACCAGCAGCATCTGAACAAACTGTGGCAGGAGCCGCAAATGAAACCGCTGACGGCGAAGGAAAGGAATTTGGTCAAGGAAAGACATTGCTTCTTGTTCAGGAACCTTGAGAACGTAAGTACAGTCAGCGTCAAATTAATATGAGCGTCTAGAGTAGTCACAATGATCTGAAAAACATAAAAGCATTTTGATATACGCAGTTCGAATCAAGATATGTAGCTTGTTCTAAGCCAAGGTGTTCAAAATATCTTACTACTCATTGTTTCATATTTATATAAGCAGTCAGGGTGGTTAAAATCATCTTAGCAATTATAAGTTTCGATACTACCCTTGAGAGCTTGTTTTGCTTAGATTATACATACAACTAACTTAGAAAAGTACATCTAGCTAAACTAGTGAAAAGGTGGGCCCTTACCCTGCAGAGAGACGCTACAGGCAAACCCTAACAAGGGGTATTAAAAATAAACAAGCTAAGATCGTGTTATGTTAACATCAAATACTAATAATCATTTTAAAACAGGGAAATAATAGTCTTATACATTTCAGTCGGTGAGAAAAGTTCCTTCTGTGTATTATCTACTTACAGCTATAAAAGTTAAATTGCTGCGCCTTTACAGGGTACATGTAACCTACCTCTAAGCTAATAACACCTAATCTAAAATTTTGTGACAATGAAGAAGTTAATTTCTTGTAATTTCTGACCTGAGTCTTGGTACCTATGACCTAAAAATCTTTATTTTTCTTACAGGTTAGACGCATCCGCGACCGCCTATCCATTCTCCCGACATCCCCTCCACCGTCCACCCCCGCACCGACACCCACGCCCACGCCCACTCCAACCCCCGCCCCTACGCCCACGCCCACATCCCCAGTAGCAATGGTCAACCCGCTAACCCTACCCGACACTATGAACGCGTCAGTGTTCCTGTCACGACTGCAAGCGTTGAAATCCCCGCGTGATGATAACGCTAAGAAGATTTACCAGGATGATCCTAGCTTGTCTAAGAAAGAACGGTTGGGGATCGTTTTCAAGGCGCTGTATGCTGCTGTTATGGCTGTTAAAGGTAAGCTTTTAGGTTGAATAAGCTTTCCTTCTCTAGACTAGGAAGAAGATATCTGTATTATTTTTTATAATCCATCTTTGACCTGAACTCTAACAGTGATTTGTACTTCCTCCGTTCTAAGCATTTTTGTCAGTATGTGGATTGCTTTCCTGTCTTTGTGTGGCAACTTGAATGTTTTCTATCTATCCATAAATTTTATTGGTAAAACATTTTTTTTTTTGTTTATTTTAATTAAATTTTTTAGTAATTTTCAGTTAGCTTTTTCTCATCTTTATGCTGTGCATCCAAATGGAATTGATGGCGAAATCATCTCTCGTCCCGCACAAATCGGATTCGAACTGAACTAGGATAATGAGGTCATCATGAGAGATGACGTCATTATCCATCCCATTCTAAAAGTATTTTAACTCTCATTTCCATTTCAGACGAAAAAGACAAACCGTTATGCACACCTCTCCTCAAAATCAAGCCTTCAAAATCCGAGAGCGAGACTCTACCGACGTTAACCAACATAGAGGCGAACCTACAAAGCTCGCACTACGGCAGCGTGGCGGATTTCGACGCGGACATGAGCGTTGTCTTCTCGAGCGTGTGGCGCGAGCACGGGCGCGTCTCTACTCTGGGGAATGTTGCTAGTCAACTCAAGAAGGTAATTTAAATGATTTAATATATAACAGGATGGTAATAATATAACGTATCTATTTCACGAAAAACCGACAACCGGGGTAAACGTGTTGTTAGGTGGAGACTACGACTCGGCAAACGTAGTGTAGGACGCCCTGCGACCAGGTGGGATGACTCCACTAAAAGACTGCAGGGAGATGCTGGATGCGTCAAGCTGAAGACGGGCGCTATGGCGCTCTTTGAAGGAGGCCTATGTCCAGCTGTGGACTTACATTGGCTGATGATGATGATGAATAATATGACGGTCTCCATCCAGTGACTCCTTGCGCACGCTTCAATGTCTTCGGTCCGAGTGGGATGGTCCTCCAACTGTATAATTGTGCACTTGTCCAAATACTATGTCAAAAGATAGAAATGTTTTTTCTTTTTTTTTTAAATGTTTTAACTGGTGACTCTTTCGTTATAGGCATACAACGTGGCAAAGATAGACTTCATGGAACAACTGACGAAGATTCTTGGGCCGGATGAACCAGTTCCGGCCGGTTTCCTGCAAAAAACTAAAACTGGTGAGTAGAAAAAGCTGTTGCCATAACTATTCATATTTTCGTATAGATTTGTAGACTTTGGAAACAATTGCACTACCTATATAATTGTTTAATTCGTCGAGGTGACTAAACGACAGTGCAGTTCTTTTGGAATGTAGCTTTCGTTCGTTTAACGATCGGCTAGGATGTCCAACTGAACGCCGCCGGCGCGGCGGCGTGTTGAGGTGCATGCGATTGCGCAATCGATTAATCACTTAACTTACGCCTAACTTACACGAATTACGTACACTGGACCCAGCTTGTTCCTGATTGGTCGATATCACTCCTTTGCATGTTAGTGGAAACGCACTCTTAAATTAACTGCGTAACTGGCCAACAAATAGGCTTATTTGTAATATAAGCCTGTTTATTGGCTGTTTGTACTTGTACATGACACACGTCCTGTGTGTCATGTACAAGTGCTCGCAGCGGGGCGTCGCCGCCGCCTTCCCGCGGGTTTATGGAATAGGTAATTAACCCTTCTGCCGCAACAAATACCTCGAAAGATAGATATAAAGGACATACCATTGTTCACAGAGGAAGTAATCCTTTGCATCTGCGGTCTACACGTGGAGGAGGGGCTCATGGTGCAGTGCGGCGGCGCGCGCTGCGGCGTGTGGCAGCACGCGCGCTGCATGCGCGTCGGGGACACCGGCGCGCCGCACCACTGCCACTTCTGTACCAACGCACAGGTAACCCCCGCACTCTAGTACTGGTCCAGTAATCCTAAATACCGTGACACTGTCACTTAGCCAGACTATGATCTACTTAAAATCGGGTAGTCTGTATCAGGAACGTTACACGTATTCTACGTGAAATGTTTGGGTCCCTGCTGCACACAGCGCGGCTCACTTCGCTGCGATGGCATGTCGTTACACACTACAGTTTGGTTCGCTCGCCTAGTAGTCTCGATGAGACAAAAGGCCTCGGAATCTCCTACGGAACACACCCGTGGCTCGCGTATTCAACTCATCTCAACATGTGCCTGGGGCGATCATAACCACCGCCCGCTACTTTACTAACGTACAGCCTAATCTCTATTATTTAATGTGTATCAGGAAAGCAGATGGAGTATTTCTTAATTTCATTATAACCCAAATACTACTTAATATTACTTTCATTATAAACCCAAAATATTTATACGAGGGATTTGTCATATTAATGAATGTGAATATATCTAAAACGAATAACCATGCGAACTATTCCAGGTGGACCGCGAAATACCTCTCGACGACTACACAGAAGAAGGTCACCAGTTCTATCTCTCTCTAATGCGTGGCGACCTGCAAGTACGACAAGGAGACACGGTCTACGTGCTTCGCGATATTCCCATCAACGGGAAACATCCCGATGTCAGCAAGGGTGATAAAGGAGAGTCGCCGAAAACTAAACGGGTTGACCGGAAGAAGGTTAAGAATATCAAAGGGAGTAAGGAGGATTCCACACAGAGTAAGGTAAGACTTCACACTAGCTGGGAAATGACAGATAGAGTTGTAAAAATTATTTGGTGTTTTTATGATCAGGAAATATAAATGACCTAGTCTGAAAACGTTACGTGAGCTACATGAGATAATCGAAAGGAATTGAATTATATCGGAATTATAGTCCGCTGAATTTGCCGCATTAAATTATAAAGACAAGCGGAGTGTCTTATTTATAAAATTGTATGCTAGTAAAAGTGACCATTCCATTCCCGGTCGAATACTAAAGCCGCATTTTCTATGCTTCCAAACAGGAAAATGTTCGTTCATGCTGTAATTCCCACCACCACCACTGCGGCGAGCGAAACCGTATGTTCATTGTTCGTTTTTCAGAACAAAATGGTTGCTCTGAAGTGTAGTCAAAACGCAGACTTACATAAAAATGTATTCCATAAGATTATCTCACCATTATCACTACAGGCCCAGTAACTTTAATTCAATAATTATTGTAACAGGAGGGCGAAGTCCGCAAGCACACATACCAGACGATCGGCGAGATTCCCGTGTCGGAGCTGGATATATTCCGCGTGGAGCGGATGTGGAAGCACAAAGACACGCAAGAGCGATACGTCTACGGACACCACTATCTGAGACCTCACGAGACCTTCCATGAACCTACCCGGAAGTAAGTACTGCTATTAACATTAGATATGCATAGAAATTCCTCTTTTTCCTTCCCATTCCATTTCCCATAGCAGAAGGACATTTGCACCTAATTCTTCTTGTCTCTGTGTGACGTCATTCCGATAACGGATTTAGACAAAATAAAACTTAAGTAAAGTTAATGATTGTTACATTTCCCCCTTCTTTTTTATTACTTCTAGTTCTATTCTTTAATATTTCCCAACGTGAACGTAAGAACTTACTGAAACTAATGAATGTTGTTCCAGATTCTTCCACAACGAAGTGATGCGAGTCCCTTTGTACGAGGCCGTGCCGATCGAGCTCGTCATGTCGCAGTGCTGGGTCATGGACCTCAATACTTACTGCAAGGTACGTGCATTTTACTTATTATTAATATAAACGGGTCAACTATGACCCTTGTTTGTGTTGGAAGAACACCAACGTTTCATCCCTTACTTAATTAGTACTAAAACTATTGTACAGTAAAAAATATCAAAACGGTAGATCACCGACCCCGAAGCTAGGCTCACGTGGCCGGTAATAGGGCTGCAGAGAGAGAAACTTTGTGACGATGATGCGTGTCGAGTCCAGTAGTACCTTTTGGATCTGGCCCTTGACCCAACTTCCTAGAAAGTGTCTCTTCAGATGTTGATCGAGGCTCTTCGCTATTACTTATTATTCTCTATTTAATATCCCTCTTTTCCACAGGGTCGTCCGGTCGGAGCCTCAGAAGAGCACGTGTACATCTGCGAGCTACGTGTGGATCGGACTGCTCATCTGTTCGCGAAGGTGTCGCGTCCCAAGTACCCTATCTGCACCAAGGCGTACGCGTTCGACCACTTCCCGCAACGGCTGAAAGTCTCCAGAACTTATGCGGTAAGTAAAGCTGTGGGGCTACCACGCTATCTAACACATAACGTAAGGCGCGTTATTACGCTAATTTTAGCGCTGATAACGCGTGTTGCGGCGCATTTTAACGCGAATAACTCATGAAACAGCGTTTCGGTTGTTGACAGATACGTTTCAATATCGACTTCTATAGCACATAAGGTCATTTTAGTAGCATTCTATTAGGTTCGATTTAGCTTCGGCTTACTATGTGATGATGTCTGAAATTACCAGCATTAATAATAACAATAGTAACTAGTATTTATGGTTAGTATCATAGTAATCGCATAATTTATACAATATTATGCACAAGTAACATACGGTTACTCATACTAAAATTGACGACCGAGTGGCGTGTTGGGCGACGGACCGCCTGCGACGCAGGAGGGTGCGGGTTCGATTTCCGCCTCCGAACAATTGTGTGTACGATCTGCAGATATTTGTTCCGGATGTTCTGGTCGTTTTCTATGTATAATAAAAAATATCTATCTATGTAATGTATTGTATTATGTGTATCAGTTATCTAGTACTCATAACACAAGCTCTGCTTACCATAATGCTGTGTGAATTGTCCAGTATTATTTATTTATAAAATATTAATTAACGTTATTCATTCCAGCCGCACGAAGTACTGCCTGAATATCTGAAAGGCAGAGCTGCTAAGAACGCGGCGCCGACTGAGAAACCCGCCAACAAGGAAGGCAAGAAGAAACTGCCTGCCATCACCTCGCATGAAACATCTAAGGTAACTTATTTAAATTCTATTCCATAGTCAGTTAAGATTTTTATTTTTACAAGGTTGGAATACAATGCGTAATGTGTGAAACCCATCAACATGAACACTTCGGGGAGATAAAGTATGTGTGAAAAGTGTTATGCTGAAAAGCCGCACATTTACTCACATAACCCATCTAGCCATCTATCATTACCTTGGTTATTATAAGCTTTTGTTAATCCACTAATGGACAAAGGTTATATTATCTTTGTAGCACAAGCTTTTATGTTAATTCATCATTTATCTATTTGAATTAGGAATAAACTACACATCTAGAGACAAAATAGGCAACTACTAGAACACTCGGAAAAAATATTTGCAGATCGTAGACACATTAGTCCCGAAGCGGAAATCGAACCCGCGACCTCCTGCGTCGCAGGTGGACCTTCGCCCACTGCGCCACAGAGGTCGGTCGTCGTATAACTTGTTGACATACTAATCCGATCTCTATTTCATCAGGCACCCACCGGCGCTACGAAACGCGAGCAGCAGAAAGACCGCGTAAACAACATCGCTCGACGCCTGCTCTCTCTAGGCGGATCACGCGCTACTCTCGACGCGTCGTACCTCCTGGCGCCGCGACGCGCGAGGGCCCGTACCTGAGGCTAAAGGAACAGTCATGCCACCAGACTTTATCTACCCAGTTATCCCACATGGTGTGAGCTCAGGTTCCTTTATTAATCAGAATTAGTATCAATTATGTCCATGAAGGCATGTTCAAACCAAACGGTAGCGGTAAGTTTCGCTTGGATTTCGCTCGGTCCCCGGTATTGCACACCGAGTACTTTAGTGATAGTATGATTACGGAATACCCACTCGGATTTAGCTGACGCTCTGGGTAGCGAATTCCGCGTCGGTCTGATCGGGCCTTTTCACTTTATTTTTTTCTGATTTATTTCTAAATAAAGACTTATCGACAATTTAGAGAAAGTCAAATATAACTATTATAAGACTTTCTCTAAACGGAATAACAAAATAATAATTGAATAGTGGCCGCTTTGTGCATACTAATTAAAAATCGAAAGCGTAAATTATTTATCCGTATTAACGCATTCACTGCCACTGACGACAATCAGGTGTGCGTCGTACGTGGGCCATTACGGTGTTAAATATGCGTTACAAATAGTTTGGTTGAAGTACTCTCATGTGATCTCTGAGTGATTATAATACAGGTCTCTATTAAATGTACCCGATTTTTAATTTATATGTGCAAAGAGGCACCTACCTGCCTGTGATGTATGTAAACACTGCTTCCACTTTTGAGGAAGATTAAATGGATATGTTCTTTTTATATCATAGACCTTCGATAGACCACAATCTCACCTGATGTAAAGTGAAGATGTGGTCGATAATGTATCACGAAGGTCTAAAAGATACCTATTCAGTCTTGTCATGAAGAGACCCAGTTGTAATTGAACGGAAAACATCAGTAGGGAACGAGTTCCAAACCCCAGCGGTACGAATGGTAAAGGTGGAGGAAAGCCGTTTAGTGCGAGTGGACGGTATACCCACCAAGTAGGGGTGGTAGTTTGCCTTATATTATAGAAATTCTATATTGCCTTAATTACTGCCACAGCTGGTTTGTCGATGTATTTCGACGTAATTAAGTAAATCAAATAAGTTTGTAGAATCTCCGCTAGATCATCAACAAACAGTTTTATCAGACTTGTATGTCCACTGATAAAGGTGTTTTTCATACGAAAATAAAAGTATTTTAGTAAGAAAAAAGATCGCAGTTGGCTTGGCAGCAAAGTATTAAATTAATCAGCTTTGTATACTCGCTTGGGAATGCCTGAACAAAGTTTATAAAACTATATAGCTAGATCATTTATGAAATAACTTGGTGAAATCGTTGACATATTAATTACATCTATGGATATATCAGAATATTTTTATTAGGATCGCCTATTTGATCATTCCAATATATTGTTAGGAACCAGCTAAATCATGACGAATATTGCAAATATTAAGTTTAATGTGTAAGCAATAAAAGCTTACAGAATCGTGCTCCAATAGATTTTATATATGAAGTTACTGCGATCTTAAAATGAAATCTCTGTTTTTGAAGAAATGAGTGTAAATTATAAATATTAGCATTATTTATGTCTAACTAGGCGACGTCAGCGTTATCATTTAAACTAAGGATTAAGTATTTATTATATAGCTACGTAAGATTTGTTTTTCTAGATAGCATAGTTCTAATTTATTAATTTATGTAAAATGTATGAAATAAGTACATATACGTTGGTACTATCAGTCTTCTAAATTAGTATTTACCGCGTGTAATCTCATCGAGCATAATGATAAATAATAAGAAAATAGTTATATTTTTACATTAGATCATTGTTTCATCGTAAGTTTATCCTTAGACTAATATCATAATTAATTAATTAGTTAACGACCACTGGTGCGAACTGATGTTGAATGTTGAAGAGTTTTAATAGAGGTTAGTTAGAAACGTTGTTTGGGAGGTTGTTAATTTAATATTTACATTAAAATTAAGTTAATACTATTTATCTTTCGATGGATAAGTATGAAATTAATTACTCTTTGATTTATTTATCTGGTCAGTTGCGGAACATTGTGTAATGCGTTCTTTATGCACTTTATTCTCTCTAATAGTTTTCTGCTAGTTCAGTTACTTTGTAAATAATTTAGCGATTGCGGTGGTTTGGTTGCTTAGTTTTAAAACAAATAAGATTAATATATTGCTTTACCGAGCTCGTAGCCCGTAATGTTTCTCTGCTTCGTAATTATCTTTGCTAGGAGACGGTTGCTTTCGATTCGGCGATCGACAGAACAAAGTTGTTTTTGTTTCTAATTTATTTGTTTCTACTGTTAGTTTTTATACTTTGTAACTTTTTACTTTTTTCACTGAGCTTTTTGTGTAACATTAAGTCATTACTCTATTGTATTTTTTCTTATTAATGCTTTTGCACTTTTGTCGTATTTATGAGTCCTGTGAATGTATTATGGGCGTTCCAGTAATACAGAGACGCATTTTGATACGATTTTATACACCAACTACTTATTACAAACGACGCCCTCGTGTTGTATCTGTTAAGGTCAATTGGTCCCAAATATTTTCAAGTACAAAACATAATTCCCTAAACAAATATATCCGTTATAGAAAATGTAATATTAGAAGGCACGTATTTACTCAAGCAGTAATGGTGGCGGAGTTTTTAATGTTATTTTATTCACATTTGCACACCTCAAAATAGGTACGAGGTATATGCCTTGTAGATAAGTGAGATTTGTGTCTAAACACGTTCATAGCCTGTTATCTTTACTAAGCAGCTAACAATAGAATAATTCCATCGTGTACTTAATTAATATAGTGAAAAACATAGTTTACAATAGTCAATTAAATTTAGTTTTAATAAATTCCCTTCTACATTACTGTGCTTAGACTCCATAAAATTTATTCATGTTGAAATAGTTACAATAGATTTTCAAAGATATATGACCACAATTTGGAATCGAAATTGATTGTTTGCCCTATTTAGAATCAAAATTTACTGTTTTCAAAGGAAGTAATCCATTTGAATCTAGTTTGACCATCAGATTCGACACCTTGAAAATAAATACTCAACATGAACTGGTTTCAATTGAAATATGAAAAATGAACGGTACACTGTGATTCAAATGGTTTATTCGTACTCATTTGAAGTTTATGGACTACATATTTAATGAAAATGAGCAGCTTTACTATTTATGTTAAAAGATGCCATTTGTTGTAACTCATGTTTCAATAAATAAATTTTTGATCAAAAAACTTTTTTTTTTTACTTACTATTTCCTTTCTTTTGACTATGACATATTTCCACATTGGCTAAAAACAAAACTTCTAAAGTTTTACTAAAGATATTCAGGATTACAAAAGTGAGAAAACGAGTTGAAAGTAAATGGAATTTACAATTATATAGAATGTAATCTAATTTTACCCACCGAAATTATAATTATTTAATACCTTTTGTATATTTCTATATTATAATTATTTCTACTGTCAGGTAATAAATAAATAAGTGATCTACCTACTCGATATATATTTATAATTAGCAGCACGTACAATGTTGCAATCAAGTTTTATGTAATTATGTGTTTTGTACGTTAAATAAATAAATAAATAAAACAAGGTCAGTCCACTCGTGGTCAGCACCTGTTTGTTAACATTGACCTTAAATAACAATTTACGTGTAGCATTGATCGGTGGGGCGATGGGGTCACCCGGCGCAGGTACCAGCGGGAATGAGAAGATTGGGCCCTGTGTCCGTTCGCCGCTACTTGACACATCGCATTTATTCTAATGTGTACCTACTACACTAGGACATAGCTGTACCGATCAACACTCGTACGGTACGTCTAACTGCTGAATGTGCCCTAACAAGGGCGGTTCTATCACTACATAGTATAAAACAAAGCCGCTTCCCGCTGTCTGTCTGTCTGTCTGTCCCTATGTATACTTAGATCTTTAAAACTACGCAACTGATTTTGATGCGGTTTTTTAATAGATACTGTGATTTAAGAGGAAGGTTTATAAACCATTTGACACATAGATTTCCACACGGGCGAAGCCGCAAGGCGTATCTAGTTATATTGTAATCACTATACGCTCGGCAGGCGAATTGGTAATCGCAGTGGAGGTGTTATAAATAAGTACACAAGTACTGCTGCCTTACCTTCCGCGACCACCACGCAGCGGTCAAAGCTTTGAAACCTGCGATCATAAAAATATTATTTGTAGAACATATCTATCCGATAGTACCTATGTATTTGTGATACTTTTTTTACCTATTCCATTTTTACTATCTTCACCTTGAAAATAAAATATTACCTATGCGTAGTCTACCCATAACTTGTACACACTGTGGCACCCTTTAATTATTAAATAACTAGACTTTAAATCCCTTTGCATGGTGATTTTTTAAATAAATGAAACTGTATGAATGGGAATCTAAAGCATTTTTTACCCATATGATCATTTAGAAAAATGAAACAGATTTAAGAAAACCACTTGATCCTTAAAATACTAGATACCTTAGACCTACGCGCCTCTAGACTTCAAAATTCCTTCCGGACCTGGCCGGAATTATTATTTCACTAAGTTTTATGATTTTTTTAGATCACTAAGAATTTAATTATAATTATAATACAACGGGTATTTATCGCGTTATTTACCTAATTTTCCCGACGTTTCAACAGTTTACACACTGTCGTGGTCACGGGATGACAATTATGTGTTGATCGCGTAAGTTTAAAAATATTTATCACTAATAATTTATTTGATCTTCACAGTGTGATTTTATTTTCTTCACTTCAATTTACATATTTGAGGTTTGTTAAATGACCTAGCACATAAAACGATACTTGTATTTAAATGACTGCCTTACTTAATCAATACAAATTCCTTGCTATAAATAGGTTTCCTTTTACTAACGCCACTTTATTAATGACATTTCATTATTCCTATTTCCATGTTTAATCGTTATTGCACCTTATTCTATTCAAAGGATTTAAACAAACGGTCACTAGATGAACAAAAAAGCGTCAACTAAGTTTTCGTAATCTACATAAATTAACCATTTAAATTTTGAATTTAAGGGCAACAAATATGTATATAAATAGATACTTCGTTGATGTTACACATTATAAAAAAAACAATTGTCTTTCAAATGACCCAAGCGCCTACGACGCTACGACGTAGCACTTTTATGCTGCTACGAAATATGTGGATTTTACTCGAACTGACCACTTTATTCGAAGGGCAGTAACAAATGCCCTTGTTATAAACTCCCAGGGCTTGCAGGACAAAGCAGTAAGTACCTAAATCTCTTTAGTTCGTCCCTGTCGAGGTCTGCGCTCTTTGAATTCTGAGCGGAAGTCTGTGATTGCGCGTTGAGTCAAGTTTCGTCGCTTTCATAATCATATCTTAACAAATTGTTCCAGTGTAAACATCCACGTATATTGTGGGACTGTAAACAAAGCTAGTCAAATATTATCAAATGTATATCATCATTTATCAATTTCCAGGTATTTTGGTGTGACTGGCACTGGCATATGCGAGGTGTCGTTACCGCAGGAAATGTTACAATGTTCTTTGGTACCCCAATATCTCGACACTTCATGCTTACACAATCTTACCACCTACCGTATGTTTATGTTATGGGTACCTACTAAGATAAGTTTTATAGAACAATAGACAGAAGCATCTAGATACTAATGTACCTAGGTAGTTAATTGGACTACAATGGTAAATAAAGGTATGCTACGCACTATAGTAGGTAATTACCAGTCTATGTACGCTGAATGCAAACAATGTGGTCTGACAGCATGACTAATGCCCGTAGATTATTGAATTGTTTAATGAAAGGGAAGGAGCAGAATAGTTGTCAGTTACTACAAGCTAGGGTCGTGATTCGACACAGGACGTGCAGTCCTGGGCCCTGACTCCCGGGCCATATGTTTATGTATTTCATATGATGCGGTAGAATCTGACAAAGGTGGCAAGGTGACCAAGGGATATCGCTGATTTTGCAAGGCGATCCTGGATTAGACTAGAGCATAGTAGTACAAGTGTTAGGAAGCCTAGCTATATTACGTATTAGACCAGTCAGCTGCGAAATTAAGTATGGATAGGTAAACTCAAATGTTTCCATGTCGACGCGACGAAGACGGCGCGAACTCTTTGGAGGGTTAAATGTATGCTACTTATCTAACCTGCCTGATATATCTAATGCTATTCAGGGGGAGGCCTGCGTCCAGCTGTGGACCAATATAGTCTGTTTGTTTAGGATACGGAATGTGCGAAAGGGCGCGCTAGGATTAAATTCTCAATGATTCAGTCCTAAAACGACCACGTAAAAATATGTGAACAGACCTTGAGTGTATCTTTTCAAAGTTTTGAACACCAAACTAAATAATATCTCGTAACTTTACAACATATGAAAGAGGACTCAATTTTTCTTACATTGTCGTCACCTTTTACGTCTTCATTTAATGTTGAATACCGATAAGTATAAGCAGTGGCAGGCGTGGTAAAGAAAAAAGTGCTTTGAAACGCAACGCGTTTTTACCATTTCCTATCCTCTGTCGCCAATGAACGCCGCCTATCAAATCCATGTGTTTGATAAATCGCACCGCTGCTATTATAGCCGCTCCCGCCCCGCCGCTGTATTACCCGTTCGGTTCATCATCTTCAATAGATACGTATCGTGAAAAAACCGAAACGTATCCAAAGTCGAGGCCCTGACCAGCGATTACTTCCATTACTCAGTCAACGGCTGCAGAAGCACTCACACACTGTATCATTCGAACGAAGGAAGAGCTACCGCTTTAGTAGTAAAAGCTAGTAACATCACAGTGTCTAAGCATATACTGTAGTAGATTCTAATTATCGCTTTGCTTTCCTGCAAGTAAATTCGCGAGTGAATAGTGGATCGAGAGGCATGTAGCGAGTCCTGTCAAAACAGACGCTGAAGGCTGCAGTTCTCTACCAGGGTGTCAGAAGGTTACTAAGACATAGAAGCTCTCTAGGCTCGGCCCGGCTCAATTTGCAGTGGATGACAAACTATGCTAATGTAAGTCCTATCTTATTAATTATAAAATACTAGCTTCTGCCTACGGCTTTGCTCGCGATTTTTACGTAGCCTATGTCCGTCCCGGGATATTGTTTACCAATTTGCCAAATTTCCGTAAGATCTACAAACAGAAACAGTTATATGAATATGGATTAAAAAGGCGAAAGTTTGTGAATACCTATGTACAAATATATACATTTATTTATTTATATAAAGTACTTAGGTACACTATTTTTACAGGGGCACCTAATGCAATAGTATAATCTTTATTAAGAACAGAACCTAATTGAATAGGGTACAATTGTGGACGGGTTATGTTACACATTATGTCGTTAAGTTCTATAAATTCTTATATTACAATAATCTATCCCACACTAACTTTTGACATAGGATATTGTGCAAAGAAAAAGCAGACAGAAATGCCTCATTTCAAAATTAAATAAATAGATTTCAAATAATTTATCACAGTAAAATAAAAAATAAATTCATTAAAAGGTATGTGAAAGTGTGCTGCTGTATAATGGCATTGTAAAACTATACTCAAAATCTTGTAGAAAATTACTACTTATACTATATTTATAGATAATAATATAATATATGCATTTCTCTTATCTTCTTTCTAACAATACTTTCCGCAAATAATCATGCAGGTACTGGTTACAGATATATTTATATATAATATATGTATGTATATACCAACACGCCTACATATACAAACAGCCAATTAACCTGATTACAAACCGGATATAATGCAAGACGTTATCAGTATTTACTTATATAGGTACTTAATTCAAATAATACCTACATGTTACCTAACTAACTACAGTCATTAAATTAATTTGTTCAGTTAAGTCCTTAATCCAACTTAAGTAATCGACGTAATTGGGCTTTACTTTTCAAACATTATTTTCTTAATAAGATTATTTATTATTCAACTCAAATCATAAATATTCCACTTGTTATTGGACAAAAACCTGTTCTTTGGTTCTTGTGAGGGACAATTCCCTTACAAGAATCAAAGAATAGAACAAATTACGCTTAGTCGTTATTAGATGTTGATCTTTCCTTTTTCTGAATAAGGAAAAGAGGTAGATACCAGAATCTTAATGGGTCACCTGTGACCTGAAAACACTTTTGTTTTTTATTAACGATATTTGAGTCGCAATATTGCGTCACAGTCACAGTTACCAAGATAGGAAAACTCAAAAATCAAATCATGCTAATCGTGGTTAAAAATCACTTTGTGTGTTAATAACAATGACAATCATACTAATATTATAAACGCAAAAGTTTGTGAGGATGTGTGTAAGTATGTTTTGCTCTTTCACGGAAACTACTTAATGGATTTTGATGAAACTTCACAATAATATAGCTTACATTATCAGAATAACACATAGGCTACAATTCATAAAGATATATTGAATGTATATTATCCAAAGTATCTATCACGACGCGGGTGAAACCGCGGGGTGCCGCTAGTTTCATTATAAAAAACCATTGCTATTCGGCACCTCGTTACTCGTTGTCGACTCACACTTGGCCGGTCTCGGTTCTTGGAAGTGTCTTGAGAATTAGATCAAGTAGGGTCTCGCGTGACGGCGGCGCAAGAGGACGCTCTCGGCCGAAATCGCACCGCGCAACCGGAACACTTGTGTCGTTATTGATAAATTGCTACAATTTACTGCTTAGCACGTTATGGCCGATGCAGACACATCGTACATCGCATCGTCTTTGTTTTTATTAATAAACACCTATTGATACTGCAACGACGCTATTACAGTCGTCGGAGCTAGTTGGGACCTATCCAGCCCCGAAGTAAAGCTTCTAACTTTGATTATTTATATTTACACTATGTCTTACTCTGGGTAGACAGTTAATGCCGTAAAAGCGTAGAAAAAAAATTTAGTCTTAACTGTTGCCCTCCAATAGTCATCTATCTAGACTAGACAAATAAAACATATTAAATAATGCAGGCCAATTCCGGCTCCGAGCTAAGCAGACCTTGTGTTATGTGTACTAGATGACTGATATACTTATTAAAATACATTTACATAGATTGATATTTTTAGGATATATAGAAAAGCCGCGAAAACCCGGAACAAATATTTTCAGATTGCACTAACATTTATCCCAAGGCGGGAATCGAACCCGCAACCTCCTGCGCCGCAGAAGGTTACTAAGTAAACCTAACATCTGACAATCATTATTCAGATCACCAGATTTTTGTTATTTTATGTTATTATGACATTATAAGAATACCCAAAAGATGGATAAAGTGTAAGTACCTATTACATGCTATTACAAAAGATGATGTTAAGTATTAAGTCTCACCATCATCTTTAAGGCTTCTCTTCAATCAGTTTCTTAGAAGTCGACTAGAATTAATTATTTTGCTTTAGGATTTCCACGAATCTAAATGGAATAACGAGCGTCGTCAATCGGTTGAATCGAAGGTTGAAGTCAATTTCTATTGATCTCATAAAAAAATATTTTGTATATTCGGACATAGACATAAAATTCAGACGCTTTAAAAACTTATAATTTATATACATATATGTATGTATATTTTATTGGAATCTTAATTAATGCATCGTGTTTTCCCTAAGTTCTTGCATTATTTTAATTACATATAAATATTTTTTTTTATTGGATTTTGTGATAATGACCCAGTTAATTTATTATGTCCCTCCTTGATCGACATACATATACCACTTGTTTTTAACTAGCCCGACGCAGGATTTGATAGCATAGCTGAGCAGTTCTGCAAACAGATCTCAATTTAACACTTTCATAGCCCACGAGACATGTGCTCGGCATCAGTCGTCAGGAAAGGCGAGAAAAGCGGCCGGGGCGGCGCGCCCCTGCGCGGACGCTGTAGTATAGTTTTTAAACTATCGTAATTTTTCGCTATCCTACACTACAACAAAACCAATAGCTGGTCCTAGGCCAAGCACAGCGTTTGTTTTCTGGGGTAGAATAGAAAAAAGTAATCGAATGCGTAAAATATTTGAAATGTATTCCTTCAAATTAAATCCAACATTACTTACTTAGGTACTTACATTACGAAGTTGAATGATGTAGTTTTTGGTTATAAACACTACGACAAGAATAGCTGTGCCTGGTCTACCAGCATCCTGTATTTTAAAATATCAAATGTAACAAAATACACTACAACGAATCAATTTGTTCTGTACTCAAATCAGCCTATGCCTAGTGTGGGCTACCGCAGTACCGTAGGAGTACAGACCATAGAGTTATGTATGTATATGACTGATAATAACCTACCGTGACTTTTTCAAAGGCAACAATGAATATAAATAGTCATTTTGTTTTACATAAGCACCTACCAAATTCTCTTAAAATAGCTTACCGTGAAGTATTTATCCGTTTTGTAAACCAAATCCAACGCAATATCTCTCGCTACTCGCTAGACATATTAATATTGAAAATAGGTAATAGTTTTTTGTTTATTTATAGTTTTTTACTTTGTTTGAATGACTGCTGGCAGATACTGGATGCGGCAAGCTGAAGACATATTGCTTTGGCGCTTATTAAGAGAGGCAGGCCAGCAGTGGACTAGAATAGGCTGATGATGATGAAGGTAGGGAACCTACCTATATTCCTGAGTAAGTACTGTAAGCAATCAGAGTTCGGTTCGGTTCGGTTTACCATAATATCGAGGCGAGTGATTCTAACGTCTTCATTTTCTATGGGGTTTGGTAGAGCGCCTCTATCGTGCGGAAAGGGAACTACGCAAATCCCATACAAATGAGACTTCGTCACGATCAGTCTCTCGCCTACTATCATCAGATCAACCAGATTCGGGGCTCTGGCTATATTTTATTTTATCCAAGCACGACGTGAACAAAGCCAGTTGCGGATGATTGTCGAAAAATAAGCAGACATAGGTAACTGACATATAACGTTTATTTTTACTGTTAAATGTAAATTATCAGCAACGAAATTTAAATAAAACTTAAACATAGTCGACTCAGTAGGTTAAGGTGATGCTTTGAATTGGAATGGAAGGTACTGATGGATCATTGACAACCTCTAGGGAGAAGCAGGCGAAGGTCCGCCTGCAACGCAGTAGGTTGCAGGTTCGGTTCCCGCCTCGGGACAATAATTAGTACTGCACATAGGTACTTCGTTCGTTCGTTCCACGTGCTGTGGGTGTTTTCTATGTTTTATACAAAAAATATCTATCTATGTAATGTATTGTATTATGTATATCAGTTATCTAGTACCCATAACACAAGCTCTGCTTACCATGGGGCTAGATAATGTTGTGTGAATTGTCCAGCATTATTTATTTATTTATACAAAAAAATCTCTATACGTTACTCTATCTATTTTTATTATACAAAAAAAACATCCACGACACCCGAAAGAAATATCTGCAAATCGTACATTTTCCCCGAGACGGGAGTCGAATCCGTTTTGCTCGAAGAGCAAACTCTGATTTTCAGTATTCCTATTATATATTTCAGTTCAAAGATATTTATTTCTCATTTACAACATACATGTTACTTACATGAGAAACTTAAGCTAAGTATTAATATTATGTTATTTTTCCGTCTTTTTATGTTTAGTCCAGTAGCGTTAGGTACATCCTCAAGTACATATATATCTATGCAATTTGGTTTTAATTTTAATATTCCCTGTAAGGTGAATAACAAATAGCAAAGTGCTTTATTTCCTTTAGACTTAACAGAACTCTTGGACACATCACAAAATTCAAATAACAAAAGTAAAACTAGGAAATGAAATAATCACTTTAATTTTTTGTTCACTTCAATCTTTTAAGCTAAAGCAAAGAAGCGAGGAAGAAAGACCTTTTACTAGAATTGTTTGTTTAATTGAACCTCTTTGCGTTGTTAGTTTTCGAGAGCAAAGGTGAGGTACTTACCATACCAGGATATTTTTCGTAGGCACTGGTGATGTCACTCTACCGTGCTATAGACAGATTGCGTGTCTATTTGTTTCAAAGTAAGGAGATGGATGATTTCCGCTGTTTTTAACACGATTACACGGATGATTCGAAGTTGGTGTTAGCGTGACTTTGTTTCGTAAATGGTAGGTACAATTACTGCCCGTGGATCTATCTGGCACCAACTAGGCTCCTGAATCATGATGAATTCTGAAGGTAAGGTTTGGTAAACAGGAAGGACTACTGTTTAGAGTGGTAGGTAGGTACCTTTCTACAATACAATACAATATAACTTTCTTGCACCATCAATACAAAAAATAATAATAATAAAGGATCTCAATACTAACTAAATCTAGTGGCACAATCGGCGGCCTTATCGCTAAAAGCGATCTCTTCCAGGCAACCTTAGGATGGATAGGATCGGTACGTATAAAAACTGACGGTGGCGTAATTATTTAAAATAATTATATATAAAATAATTAATATTTATCTTATGTACATATATAAAAATAGAGCAAAAAAAATCTATCAGCTGTTGGTCTTGCTTGACATTTATTTATTTTAGGGAATCCATCAGCACTCTATACTGAAATGGGTAAAACAATAGAAATTGTCAGGCTATTTACAGGTATCCACTGATAGTTACATTTTAGTACATAATACATATTTTATCACATAAAGGTGCGTAGATATCAAATGACGAACTATAAATCTCAATATATCACACTTGAATAGTTAAAGTTATCCGAATAAAACATGCTTAGACAACATGCTCAAGAGTTTATGGTCTTTAGTTGTTTATGGCCTGTAGGGTTTATGTACTAGAAACCTAATAAACCCACATGTAATTTAAAAAATATCCATAGACTCGAAAAATAAGTAAATAAAAATATCCATGAAGTACCTAGGTATTTGTTATGGTTGTAATTACTGAAACCGTGAATAAGAACGATATCGCCATTAGTATTGGCATTATGTACGAATACATACACAGTATAAACAAAAGCGCTTTCCGCTGTCTGTCTGTCTGTATGTATGAGAACTTTAAAACTACGCAACGGATTTTATGCGGTTTTTTTTAATACATTAGTTAGAGTAATCCAAGAGTAAGGTTTATAAACCATTTGACACATAGTCTCTAGACAGACGGACCGCATTTCAGAACTGCACGCCGACTGCAAATGAACTGCAAACCAACTGCGCAGTTCGATTGCAGTTTATTTGCAGTCAGCGTGCAGTTCACGTGAAAGGCACGCCGACTGCAATAGAACTGCAATCGGACTGCGCAGTTGGTTTGCAGTTGCAAATGAACTGCAAATTTGCGTATGGATTGCAGTTGAAATGCGGTCCGTCTGTCTAGAGCCATAGATTTCCACGCGGGAGCCGAGCCGAAGCCGAGCGGCGCAGCTAGTATGTAATGTAATCTCTTCTACTAATGGAATCTATTCATATAATAACGATTGAACTTCGCTTGTTAAGTTCTTTTTATCACCTATAATAGTAGATTATGCACCGAGGGCACAAAGCAGTGTCCAACGTCACGGGCGTCATTTTATTGTGAAAACCTTTCGGTGTACAAAAGCTTATGTAATCTGCTTATGGCAGTCTCATTAATTACCTTGTCATGTACATTATTCCCAAGTCTTAGTTTGTAACCTCAAAATATGACGTATGGAAATGTCAACCAAGGAGACTCGAACAAAGGAATATCATTTGATTTCTTTGAATTTGGTAAAACCTTCACTTTTTTCAGCCAACAGGTCTATAATTACTTGCTTTCGGTTGGAAATACATGACGAAACGAACACAGTGCGTTTACGAGCATAGAGTATTCGAATTAATGTAATTAGAAACACCTTCGAAGAAGGTACCTTACCTACACGTGGAATTATGACTTGTGGTCATAATTCCACGTGTGTATGACTTGTGGTCGTAATTTTAGTAGGTACCTCTAATATTTGAATAAATTCATAACTAATGCTTTAAATATATTTTGGTATATAATACCATAACTAATGCTTTATAGTTATAGCATTAGTATGAATTTATTTAAGTATATAATTTTTAGTAGAGGTACTTAGCACAAGTCATAAACTCGTGTTCTTCTGAAAAGGGGGAACTACCTTCTTATTTAAATATTTTTGCTACTCAATTTATTAATATGTATGTGAGTTACAGATGAAGCTTTAAAAACCATAAAACCACAGAAACCGCTAAACTGCACCATTCCTAAAACCGCAAGACAACAGAAGCCGCTGAACAAATACGACGTAAATAATCGTGACCAACCCGATAGCAAAATAAAAGAACCACATTTTATTACACTTCTTTTGTTTTCTTATTGATTAGGTATTATGGTCGTACCATTCCGACACAATAATTTTATTGTTTGAGAATCGAGTGTTGAGTACTCGATGTTGAGTAACACTTTGACTGCGATTTTTTTTCGACGACTGCGATCTTTTTTTTAACCTAAGCCATTCGTGGCTGCCGCTCTACACAGTGGTTGTGTTGCGCCGCACATGCGTTTCGTTCGAAAAATATTACGGCTGTGCTGAGTCGCACAGATCTGTATTTTCTCAGCCGCTGCGCTAGTGTGGCATATTTACGCATATTAGTCACTTGTAAAAAACACATACCGTGTGATTTCAGCAATAAAAGTGGTAAAGAAATAGTAATAATAAATCTTACTTTTGCTTTGTTAACCCCACTTTCTCTCTTTATAAACTTTTACTGGAAGAATTCCAAAGACCAACTGTAACAGAAAAAAAACTGCGTCGACTATTAGTGTTTTTTTTAATTTGCAGCAGTGAGCTAGAGCAATTGGTTGGCCTGTCTCGGTTACCGGCTACATTTTCCATTCCATCATGGTTTGAAATTGTTGACCATACAGATCTACCGTAATCTTCTGGCTAGATCTTAGGAAGCTGTAGTGGTCCGGGAATCCTTCGAGCAGTTTCTGCAGCGCTGGTGCCACGGTGAACTCCGTATTCATAAATAACGCGATATTTCTAGTTTACATATCGTGAACAGAACGATGTCAAAATAACGCAAATTTCATGTGTAAGGACCTTATGTAAAAGCGAAAGTAACACTGTATGTATGTTAACTTTTCACGCCTCAGCGGCAGAACGGATCTTAATGAAATTTGGCAATATCCGGGGGACAGACATAAGCTACTTCAAAAGCGCGCGTCAAGCCGCAGGCAGTAGCTTGACCTAACTAATAAAACCCGGCAGTAACATAGTTTTGTCAGGACTTGATTAAACCCAATGAACTATGCAAGCTTCAAAATTGGTGGTACATACTTTTAATTGTAGAGTCCCGAACTTGACGACCGGTGTGGGGCGGTGGGGCAAGGGTTGCCTGCGACGTAGAAGGTTACGGGTTCGATTCTCGGCTTGTGACAATTTTTTGTCGCAAGCCGGGAATCTGTAAATATTTGTTCCTGGTGTTCTGGGAATTTTATATGTATAATAAAAAATATCTATCTATGTATTGTATTATGTATGTATATCATCTAGTACCCATACAAAACATAGGCTCTGCTTAGCTTTGGGTTAGATGATGCTGTGTGAATTATCCAATTTTATCCAATATTATTTATTTTATTTATCCTAGTTTCAGCGGAGTAGTCGGTAGTTTTGCAAGTCTAATTCCTTCTAAGCCTGTGTATACGCGTTTTGTCCACGTTTAGGCCATGATATCAACAAAGCTGACAAAGCTAGGCTTTCCACCCATGACGTTTCAATCTTACATCAAATAATATTACATCTGCGCAGTATTTGCTAAGGGATCGACGTTGTCTCGAGCCCGCCTCCATATAAAGAGCTGAGGAGATGTAAACGTTCCTACACTCTTTCGAGAGTGTTCTTATAAACGACTTGTTCACCAAATCACCCGTTCATAGTCACCCTTGTGGCGGAACACATCACCCTTCACTTCGAGGCACATCACACCGACTCTGGTAAGAATAGCAATAAGAACTATCTAGACGACCTCTGTGGCGCGGCGGGCGAAGGTTTGCTTGCGACGCAGGAGGGTTTGATTCCCGCTTTGGGATAAAAGTTTGTGCAATATGCAAATATTTTTCCGGGTGTTGTGGATATTTTCGACGTAGGTATAATAAAAAATACTATCTAATTAATGTATTGCATTAAGAATATCAGTCCTCTAGTACACATATCACAAGCTCTGGTTAGCTTGGGGCGGTTGTTCAGCATTATTTATTTCATCATCATCATCATCAGCCTATATCAGTCCACTGCTGGACATAGGCCTCCCCCAATGAGCGTCATGCGCCCTGTCCTCAGCCTGCCTTATTTATTTAATTATGCGTAAACTACATATATTGTGTTTATTATCAGACAATTTAACAGCTTTGCTAATACCTATGTATTACATTTCTGCCTATTTACCTGGCAGATTCAGACCTTATGACAAGGTTGGTATGGCTGTGCTTATTTTCATAGTATGTAAGTAAGCCCTTTGTTACTACAGAATTTGAGGAGGGATTTAAAAAAACCAATGATCTCGACATTAGTCAGCTGAAAAGCAATGGTCCTTATGCATTTAAGCCTTAAATTATCACCTCTACCCTCCCCAAGGTAAAATACCTGCTCGCTGTTTGTTAAACCCAGAAAGACTTGCTGAAAACAGCGCAGCATCAATTTTGTTTGTTTTATTATAAACTAGCTGCGACCCGCGGCTTTGCCCTCATGGAAATCTATGTTTCAAATAGGTTATAAACCATTCTCTTGAATCATCTATATTAAAAAATTCTGAGGCGTAGTTTTAAAGATCTAAGCATAGGAACAAACAGACAGCGGGAAGCGAGTTTGTTTGATGAAGTGATAAAATAGTTTGAAAAAGTATACCTAATCTCATAGCTGATATTTTCTCACAAGTAAGAAAGAAAGATGAAAATTTTGTATATATATATATACGCAACACAGAAATACAAACTTTGGTACAGAAAATACTATCAGTGGGTTATTTATATCAAAAGATAAGGAACTCTATTGCATTGGGTATGCCCGTTAGGATAGATGTACATACATGTTTATAAATAAATAAAATAAAATCAACCTAAATTATTTCTTCAGGTAGGCAGATAATTCGCAATTGAGATTAGTTCTTCTGGCACTCAGTCACAATCTGCAAGAGCCCGATAATTGGCCAACCACGACAACTTAGACTTCCAATGGCAAGAACTGGTTAGCATGTTTAGCTACTTTTGCATGCCAGGTAATGTCATACCGTCGTCAAAATCTTCATAACCCCAAACTAAAATATGTTTCATTCGAAAAAACCCGCAACCTTCATAATAAGCTGAAGTTCTTTCCTAGTTAGACGTTCTTGTTTACCGACTCATCAGAAAGCAAATTGTATTAAATTGCAAACCAAATTGCATACACTTTTTAATTATCGTGACAAATTTGATAAGCCCTTTGTAACCTTAAGATTAATACCTAAATTACTAAGGAAGTCTTTGCAATACCTACGTTATTGAATGTTCGACGTAGAATCATTGTTGACGTAACTACGTTAGGGCGAATACGTAGTCGCCCTAACGTAGTTACGTCTACAATGATCAGAACGTAGATCGTTTCTACTACGTGGGTCGCCCTGCTTAGTTGTAGACCTGGCTCTAAACACGTAGTACCGGTGGCCTATTTCTACGGTCAATTGCTTTGTCACCCGTCATTATTTCATTTGGGAGATGATCATTCCTGATTTTATTTACGAGTAGTAGTAGGTTACCTTCTTTATTATGAGTCACATATAAGCGTTTCTCTCCGCTACACAGTTTCTTAACTTTTGCGGTAGTCAGCCCTCAATTGTACCCTATACTATAGTCTCTTGTTTCTAATAAAGATTATTGTATTTTGTTTAGAGGAACTTGAATTAATAACGTTCTCACAAACCGTTCTACTATATAAATAAATAGTCTTGAACTCACCACACACAACATCATGTAGCCCCAAGCTAAGCAGAGTTATGGATCTTATTAATACAATACCTATTACATAAATAATTAATCGCTAATGAAAAGACATTATTTTTAAAGAAGACAAGTATGTTATATATGTATGTAGTTACGATGGGTTGAACCAACTCAATGGAGTCACCTGATCATGCGATTGAATTGATATACGAAGGCAATGTTTATTAAACATTGCCATTCAAATTTACCTATATTTTATAAAATATTCTTAGGCAATTATCCTTTTCTGAAGAAATACTACTTAAGATAACGCGCACGATATAGTACCGTGCCGTTCGGGATTAGCACCCAGAACGGTTTCATTGGAAATGAGCCTGAAATAGTGGAAATCGTAGACAATTACCATTTCAAGTTATTCAATAAGTTTAATTCAAATTCATTGAGAAAAAGAAATACTTGGCCTAGTGACCTGAAATAAAACTAAACAAGATTCCAGTAATAAAAATGCCTAGCTGAGATACAAAGTTGTAAAACAGTCAAACTAAGAGCATATTAAAACCACAAAACGTGTTCAAATTGCTAGTTCCTAGTCAAATAGAAAAAAAACATGACGAAAATTAACAAACCTCATCTAGAAATAAATAAAAAGGTAAAGTACCTTTACCACCCGTTTTTACGACACCACTTAACACATTCACATGATACTCCAGTGTTGACAAAGCACGGTAGCTTACAGAATCCTCTGTACCTGACAGTCAGAAAAGCCGAGGTAAACAGCAACGCCAAACAATGATAGACATAACAACACACGTCGCTTCTTGAGTCAATATTTAAACAATGATATCAAAATTCTAAAAAATACGTTTTGTCCTCGTCAGACTTACAACGCTTTATGCAAACCTGCTAACTCGTAGTAGAAGACCTACCAGGTACTTATCTATTTTATAAACAGCATAGGTCATCCTTCCTTAGCTAGTCCACGGCTGGCTATGTCCAGCCGTGGACTAGCTAAGGAAGGATGCATCCTAGCATCCTGTTAGGAGCCGCATGCACCATCTGAATGCAGATACGATCACATGCAGTTTTAGTACGTTAGTACTAATATAACTAGGTACCTACCTAGTTATATTCTGTGCTCTTTCTTAATTTCATGGCATAACCAAGGTTCGCTTTCTGACGGACAGAGTGCTGTTGGCAAGTAATGACATGGAAAAAAGTGAATACATAATTCAGTCTAGTAAATTAATCATTCGGTTACCTTATGATTGATGTGTATGATGTGATCAATGTGATCATAATGATTAAAATATTTATATTACTTAGAATAAGATAAATAAGGTAATACCTACCGAGTACCGACCGACATACATACGTCAGTGCTAAGGCTATGTAATCTTATACATAAGGAATTGTTACTCGACTGCAGCACATAAAAAACAGCGCATGTGACAAAATGCGATGAAATAGTAGATTTTTTATAAAGGACTAACCCACCTCATTATACAGGGTGTCCCATAAGTGGATTTACCTGGTCGTGCAGAGGGGCCATACTGAAACAAAAAAAATGAGCTTGATCCGTTAATTAATGGAGTTATCTAACTATTATTAAACTAGAATAAAAATCCGTACCTTTTTTCACATTTATGGGCATCGTACCCTTAATTTATAATTTTCTTTTTGGCATGTATATTAAGGCAATGTAGTTTTTATTTACACATTTTTAATTGTTACGGTATTTATCAAGACATGTTTAAACTTAAGATTTTAGTTTTTTACAAGTTATATTGCAAAGCTTGAGCAGCTGTGGTGTAAAAATCATCCGATGCCATGTACGATAAAAAATGATAAAAACATTTCCCTTTCAAGAGGATTCTGAAATGGTAATAAACTATGATATATAAATATATAATAGAAAAAAAAACGCAAAGGAACTAGTACAACGCAAAACCAAATTTAGACCCCCCAACGGATTCCGAAGGAAAATTGCTACCTAATTTTTTTTCCGGTTTTGCCCTTTTTTGAGCTAATTCGACTGGGCTAAAATTACACTACAATATAGATGTAACCCCTACGGTACGAGTACGACCGACCTATCAGTAAAACGAACAAAGTAAATAAAAAAAATACACATCAATTTTAAGCAGCTAATTTTACGCTACTAAAAAATCGTAGATTAGTCTCCATACGTATTCTACCAATGACATCTGACTGTGAACCGGTCCTGGCCCAGTTGTTACCTACCATTTCTGTGCCAGACCTGTCTACTTATTTATTTACGTCTAGAAAATGTAGGTAAATAGTAAAAAACATGGTTAAAGAATCAATGTACATACAATCATCAATGTACAGCTATAGTTACAGTTGCCAAGTAATTATTGTGAAGATTTTTTTATTTGTTTTGATTATTGTTGTTCTGTACAATTATTTAATGTTTTCGGTAGATTAATGAGAACTTTTGATTGTTATGTACCTATTTTATGTAAGCTATGAAGTATGAAATAAAGAATTTATTTATTGTTAGTAAAAAATTCAAATGCACATTAAAGAATTCGGTCTACTTTGTTAGAAATGCCTAAATAACCAAACATACTGACCCTGCGGACCGTACGGAGAAAGTATTGTGCAAAACTACTTTCTATGAGTTCATCTAATACAAATTTTGTGCATTTGAGAAGTACCTACCAATTGTGCACATGAGAGTACATACTATTAAAATAAAAATATTCAGTGAACGACTTGATGATAATTTACTCTTACGTCTACAGGTGTCTACAGGGTCCCACATAACATTATACAATGTGTATTGTCGAACCTTGATCAAATGAGATGTGCGAATACACGACATATATTTATCGATAAAAAACAAAAAATAAAAAATTATATGTTACCTATCTCAAAAATAAAGCCGATTTTTTTTTTTTTAATGAAAACTAATTCATCTCACCTATTTTCATTCACCTATTTTAAATGGTGAATAACATGACAACAAAAAGAGATAGGCCCATAATTTTTGGAGGATTTGTAGACTATATTGTGGAGTTTAATACAACATGCAAAAAAAAGTACACCACAATAACCCAGTTTTAAAGTTACAGATCAAAAATAAAATAAAAATCGTATTTTTTTACAAATTTTTTAAAAAATATTGATTTTACTAGGCTTATGTACCGAAATTGTATTTTTTTCTTATTTTATTAGCTAGGTAAACTATCTAGCTTTCAAATGAGACTACTTTGAATAAAATACACCGTTTACTCAAAAAGAAACGAAAAAAAAACCAGATGAATTAGTTTTCATAAAAAAAATATTAAATCGGCTTTATTTTTGAGATAGGTAACATAACATGTTTTATTTTTTGTTTTTTATCGATAAATATATCGTGTATTCGCAAATCTCGTTTGATCAAGGTTCGACAAAACACATTGTATATTATGTGGGTGGTCCCACATAATATATAATGTTCCTTTCAGCTTCAGCTTCCCCTTTCAGCTCAGTATACATTATTATTATTATGTTATTGTATACGAAGCAGAAAAGGGGTGATTCTGGACCCCGAGGATCAACTTGTGAATATAGATTATTTGAATTTCGAATACCTTTTTTTTGTTTCTGAAAAAAAAATGAGTTTTATTTACTGGTTTTCAGCTTAACCTTTGTTTGTTATGAACTTGTTACTAAAAATTATATCAATCGTTAAAAATGTTAAAAAAATAATGAAAATGCAGGTATTACACCTATAAGAAAACGAATATGCCGAAAAAAGTCTCTCAGTTTCAAAAAAGGTAAAAAAAAATCGAATCTCAAAAAATCTTAGAACAAAAGTAGATTCCCTCAAGGTCCTCCTTCACTTCTTCAGGTCACATCCTTTCGGGAACCCTGTATATTTTTACTAAAAGGTAATTAGTATTTCATTTTTAATAAGCTTTTAGTATTTATCAATTTGAAAGTCTATCTATACTTACTAATATTATAAAGAGGAAAGGTTTGATTTTTTGTTTGTTTGTTTGTAATGAATAGGCTCCGAAACTACTGGACCGATTTGAAAAATTATTTCACCGTTAGGAAGCTACACTATCCCCGGTAAACATAGGCTATACCTATTATATTTTCAAAAAAGTTCGGAATCCGTACTAAAACCGTGCGAAGCCGGGAAGGTCCGCTAGTTATTTATAAGCCTCTGGTTTACCTTCAAATAAATATAAATTTTGTTTTATTTTCTGAGAATAAGGAAAATGCAAACTACTTTTTACCAGACTCCCAAAGCTAGTAAACATAGAGGCATAATACTTAACCCTGAGTGCGCAAGACGGTGGTTTAGGATGTGTTTATCCCGATGTTTCAGCTGGTGTACACGCTGCCGTGGTCACAGCAGGACTGAATAACTTTGTATGTGATCTCGGGAACTTTTGAAAACTGGTTCGATTAGCTATATCTAAATCCGGAGTGCCAGCAGAGGGTATAGATGTGAAAACTTCTTAGAGTCTATGAAGTAATTGGAACCATTAAAAAGCTTTTGACGAGAGCTTAGATGCAATCGGTAAAAAATTTGAAACTATCGACGAGTATCATGGTTATTAACACAACAGTCAGGTATTTACCATGATTAAATTTATTGGCTTTCCGATATTTGGGCACAGTTTCATATCATGGTAAATAACTGACTTTTGTAGTAATCGGTAAATCGCTCACTAAACTCTTCCACCTAAGTATATAACTATTACTATGTTTATTACCAATAAAATCATTACCTACATTGTAATGCGATGAAATCAATGGCATCATGGATATAATATCTCCAATCCGAAGATGAACAAAGGATTTCTGCTGATAATTGGCAGCTTCATTTGAGCAGCCTTCACCTTGAGGACCGGTTGTGGCCGCAATGCACGGGACACATCGACGAGGTCGCTCTATACTATTTTGTTGCCAGTTACAGCACTTAGGTTACTTCAAGAATATATTTCTACTTCAGGAATGACTTAAGCTACTACGTCATCAAGATCCAAGGGATTCAGTAGACACCATGGAGTTCACGTCCCGGCATGAAACCGATAGCTTTTTTATTTGCGAATGCTGAAAGGCCAATCACTCCAAACACTGGTTAAAAACCAGTGTTTGGATTCATCTAAAATTAAACAAAAAAAAATAAAAAATTAAGATAGGTTTTAGAGTACACCGACAAACATTAAACACAAGGGTAAATAAAACATGAACTCTTATGATCACATTAACTTGTTTATAATTTGTTTCAAATTGTAATTCACATGAACTCGTGGCATTTCACGTGTAAGGGAGCTGAGGTTACAACAACGACCTAGGTAGGTGTTGTTTGCTAAATCGACAATTAAAATCAATACGTAGTAGTCGATGAAAAAGGTCATTCTGATCCGATAATTGATCGTTGCAAGAGTAATGGACAAAAGGACAATTTGTTGCACAGAGCAAAAAGAAGACCAACAATGTCTATCACGGAATATTGTCGCAGTAATCACGCCCTATTGCGTGATTACTAAAAGCCTGAGATAGATTCTGACTTACCTCAACGATTTAGACTAATGGTTGAACCTCAGCCATGAGCGAGATTCAGGCCACATTTTGTTGAAGGCAAGAGTAATATAGAATGGTTATATTGGTCATAAGGTTTTAATACGAAGAAGATTAAACTTACTTCATATATAAAAACACAAAAGTGCTATGTACATAGTCGCTCTATGACTATTGTATTTACTTTGTTTCACTTACCTTTAATTACTAGGATTGTTTTAATGAAACAGATTTTATGTTGTAAAATTAGTCACCACTTAATTGTCTTAACTTCTTCATTCTTCTTCAACATCTTAATAATAATAATAAGACTAAGAAAGTCTTATTATTATTATTAAGATAGTCTAGAATTTGCCAGTACCAGCCGGACAGATGCTTGTGGGTATTGCGTACATAAGCTTAGCTGAAAATTAGCTAGCCAATAGCTAAAAGCCTACGGTGGTATGCCATGATGCTGAAAAGTAGCTAGTTAATAGCCAAAAGCCTACGGTGGTATGCCATGATGCTGAAAAGTAGCTAGTTAATAGCCAAAAGCCTACGGTGGTATGCCATGATGCTGAAAAGTAGCTAGTTAATAGCCAAAAGCCTACGGTGGTATGCCATGATGCTGAAAAGTAGCTAGTTAATAGCCAAAAGCCTACGGTGGCATGCCATGATGCTGAAAAGTAGCTAGTTAATAGCCAAAAGCCTACGGTGGTATGCCATGATGCTGAAAAGCTCTTAGTTACCTTACTGGCCAATAAGTGGCAGCAAAGATGTGACGATAAAATACTGTGACAATCAATAAATCTCTACTAGATAAATACCTACTTATTGGTCTCGACTATAATTGCTTTTATTATTGTATTAAAATGTAAAGCTGTGGTCATTTATTGCAGTAGACCAATTAGACGAGCAAAGATTCATACATAATCCAGTTTAAATGACCTTTGTGAAACGAAATGCTTTGTTAGTGATTATACATAGGGTTATCGAACTTGAGAGTAGTCGTCATTCCCTCTGGTTTTATTAAATACTAGCTGTTCCCTGCGGTTTCACCCGCGTTAATCTCGAATTGCACTTTATGAGGCGATTTTTTTACACCTTGGGTTACATTATTGGAGCTTAGTAAGGATCCCTAACTTGTTTGAAAATATAATATTAAAGATTTGAAAAAGTCTTGTAAAAAAAAAATCGCCTCATAAAGTGAAATTCGAGTTTTACGCGGGTGAAACCGCAGGGAAGTTACACTATCCCCGGTGAACATGCCTATCTATGTTCACCGGGGATAGTGTAGCTTCCCAACGGTGACAGACTTTTTCAAATCAGTCCAGTAGTTTCGGAGCCTATTCAATACAAGACAAACAACCAAACAAACACAACAAAAAATCAAACATTTCCTCTTTATAATATTATATAAAAATAAGTAGGTACCTACTTTCAGAAAATTTTGAAAGCAACATTCTTTTAAAGAAGCTTTGTCTGTACGGGAGTTTTATTATGAACGTTTAAGCGAGGATTTTTCTCCAACAATCATAGACAATGTCTTTAACAAACAACAATATTAACTATTTTAGTTTTTATAAGGATTTAGAACGACAGCTTGTTTTCCAGGCTTACCTTGACTTGACTTCTTTTATTTAAAAAAGTGCAAAAAGCTTTCTCAGTTAAAAATTCTAAGGTTTAAAACAACAATAAATGTCACTTGCGAGTTTTTTTCACTTTACAGTCACGTGCACAACATTCGGAAGAAAAGTTGTCATATAAATTACCAAAGCAAGTAATAACTTGTTTATGGACTTAAATGAAATTTAAGTTACTTACCAACTTATGTCATAGAAGGAAAACCAATAACTCCGGAAAATACCGAGTTGACCCATCAGCATTTCGCGAAAATTGATTGATTTTATTAGTAGTTTAGGAACTAAGAACCATACTTATGAATCAATAAGAACAGAACACATTAAAGACAAATAAAAACTACGTAATTTAGCAACATTATTGACTAAATAGTTAAAATTTGTTTATCCATTGGATCATATGATGATACAAGTCGGAACATGGTGGCCATGAGTGGGCCTTGAAATGCATAGGTACTTAGTTTAAATGCGGATTTAACTAATCGTTTGAAAATTGAGAACTGAAAGTATTTACTTCATAAATTACTTCCTGAATGACTTTTTTAAAAATGGTTAGTATTGTATAAGAAAGTAAGTATTGGATAAGTATTATATACCTACATACATAGTTAGGACCTATGAAGTGACTTCCTGAATCGACTGTTAAATCTATTAGAACCATCGTAATTTCAAATCGCATGTTATCGGTTATTATTATTAACTAGGAACTATTGTTGCAACCAATAATAATCAATCCAATAAATAAACAGGAACAATACCGTGGGAGGGGGCAACATTGTGGTGCAAAACCATTGAGGCGAGCAGACTCGCGTCAGAACTTCTCACTGCCTCTGCCGAAACGCACGCTCGCTCAGCACTAAATAAATAAAAACATCGCGGTAAAAAAATATTTACGTTCCGACTTATCTCCTAAAGTCGAAAGCTCCAGTTTGTGTCTGTGAATTTTTCATTTCAGCAACTGGCAACCCTGTGTTGTTGTAACCCGAATGTTAAGGGCAAGTGTAGTGATATGTGCTAAAAAAGTGATTTTTGACGCAAGACTGTACGACTGTTTGTGACAAAACATTTTTTGACGAGCACATGTTGACAAATCATGCTCGCATTTGGAACTTATTGTTTATAATATAGTTTATTAAGAAATTATTGAAATCATCCATTGACTCTACATTTGGGCCCGCGCTTCAAATTCGGTGAGTTTTGTTAGCTTTGTGAATTAGGCATAATAAGGAGAATAATCGTAATCAAATGACATTAACAAAAAACACAGTAATTTTCTATTATACCCATCATTAATACGCCAATTTGGACTAAAATTACCGTCATGCTGAATAAGTTTTCCAAATTACTTGCTCCGAAAATAAGGTATATTTTAATTAACTTACAGTTGGGGAAATCCTGAGATCTTTATACAGTAAAATGTTGCATGAGTTAGTTATTTAGGTACTTAAGCTTGGAAACTGCACTTAAATTAATTACCTAGTATTTCATTCAACAAACAAGTTTTTGTTTTAAATGTCGTATGTATCGAATCATGTCTTTAAAATTATTCTGTGATCATGTGACTTTTTATACCGAATTGACATACTAATCATAGATCTTTTGATAAAAAAATAATAAAGTTACAAAGGTAGAGTAGATAGATATATAGATAGATAGAAAATTCTTTAATGCACTTTAACTATAAACTAGAGTATCACTTATTCAACGAATAAAAGAAAAATGCGCGTTGAAATCTTTTGTACGGCGTAATATGTTTGAGCTTACTTATAACGATTCTTAGGAAACAAGCTGTACTTTTCTTTTCTTTTTTATTAATGTACTGAATCATATGAAAACACCTGTTGTTTTATAAAACTAGGTACTTATATTTTCTTTTGTAAACAGAATAACTACTGCGGTTTCGATTTTTAGAAATTTGATTTTGTGTATATTTAAAGTTGGAAAAGATAATCAAGTGCTTAATATAATTTCTATACTAACTATATACCTACATAAGTCCTATTATTGTTCGTCAATACATAAACTAAAAATAAGTAAGAGCTACACAGAATTTAGGAGAAACTTACAGCTAGGTTTACAAATATTTAGATGCAGATATAGAACATGCCTGGATAGGCCAGTGTATGTTTGCTGACGGCTAATTAAAAGTTTCCGCTGATAGGATGCTCGAAAACTAAAAAATTATGAAGATGTTGAAGACTTTATGAAGATAATGAATAGACATAATGTATAGAAAAATAATGAGAAACAGAAAACTAATTAAAATAGGTAACACTTTAAAAAATTAGTCACTAAGTAAGCGTCTAAGCTTACTTACTAGTAAGTAAGTAACTGAACTGGTTTTGAATATATCTACTCGCTATATATTAGACGACCGATGTGGCGCGGTGGGCGAAGGTCCGCCTGCGACGCAGGAGGTTGCGGGTTCTATTACCGCCTCGGAACAATTGTGTGTACGATCTGCAGATATTTGTTTCGGGTGTTCTGGTCGCTTTCTATGTATAATAAAAATATCTATCTATGTAATGTATTGTGTTATGTATATCAGTTATCTAGTACCCATAACACAAGCTCTGCTTACCATGGGGCTAGATAATGCTGTGTGAATTGTCCAGCATTATTTATTATTATTATTATTTATTAATATAATGTCTAGTATTATGTCTAGCTTTCGGTGATATTCACTTATGGTTAAAATCATTAGACCCAAAATTGTTATAATCTGTGAATATCTCACTCAGGAACCCTAACGCTTTAGAAAATTATGCTATAGAACCTTTTTATTTGTTTATGTGTCGTTTATCCAAAATCACTATTATTGTGCGGCGAAATAAAAAAATATAATATGGAAGCCGATGCTTGGGCCAATACAAAAATCTTAAAACCACTTAAATAATAAAAAAACTAATGTAATTACGAGACTTGGAACCCGTTAGGGGGTTATCTATCGATACACGCCAGTGTTGCAGTCTTCATTCATTTAAAAGTATTAAGTAGGTATTGATTCAGAGTAAACACTAGCATTACACGCGATCGTATTCAAATAAAATGATGTTCTAGTTTATACCAAGGTTAACTTTTAATGGCACTTTTTGTTTAGCTAGGTAATCCGTTAATTTGAATATATATTTATTTTATGGATTTACGTTTGATGTACGTATACACAGGTACCTATTTATTTAAATTTCAGACCGATCTGTTCAGTAGTTTTGATGTGAAGACGTAACAAACATCCATCATCCATCTAACTAAATATTCAACCTTTCGCATTTATAATATACAGTGTGATTGAAAAAGTCATTGTGCAAATCGCATAGCTCTCTTCAGCCAGCCCAGTTCAGATTTGTTTTATTGAGAATTCGTAACAAAATCTGTCTAAACTCCCGTGGGATAAAAGTCTGCCTTTTATTCCAGGCATGAAACTACCTGTACGCAAAATTTCAGCCCGATCCGTTCAGTAGTTTTAGCATGAAGATGTACCAAACAAACTATCCGATTTATAATATTAGTGTGATATTTATATATTACTAGTAGGGTTTTGTAAATTTTACAATACTTTTAACAATTATTCTGCGAATACAAATACAAAAAACTAAAAACCATCAAAATCGGTCCAGCTGTTCTCCAGTTATAAGTGTTCGAACAAGTCGGGTAAAAATAAAATAAAAAGTAAAACGGGTTAAATTCTACATTACGCCAAATTTAACCTTGATCTGGTCAGGAGGTCCTCGATAAATGTTCACATCTTCACTTACCCTTTAGATTATCATAGTAGGAATAGTGTAATATGAATAAATAATAATTATCTCCATAATATGCGTCGCTGAATCTAAGACCGCGCGATACAAAGAGTCGCTGACGGATACTTCCCGCCCATTGTTGCGCTCGTCACAGCACCTGTTATTGTACTGCTTTGAACCGAATTCTGCATACCCAAATGCTCTTTTTATTTAAACCGCGGAAAAATGTCAAAAACTGATTATTTTGTCCTATGAAAATCACTACATAGAATAAAACAAAGTCGCTTCCCGCTATCTGTCCCTACGTGCTTAGATCTTTAAAACTACGCAACGGATTTTGATGCGGTTTTTTTAATAGATAGAGTGATTTAAGAGGAAGGTTTATACTCCTTTTGACACATAGATTTCCACGCGGGCGAAGCCGCGGGGCGCAGCTAGTTTATATAGATAGATATTAGGTATGTTTATTTTTAGTTACAAATTTGTTTCAGTTTACCATCGATAGTCTTAAATCCTAAAATAGTTTTATCTAGACACTAGGTTCTCTCGATCAATCTTCAATATTCTTCGATTTTTGAGTTCCTGTAGGGCAGCAGCTCTTTTGTACACTTTTAACTCGACTCGGTAAACGTAGTGTAGGACGCCCTCCGTTCAGTATAAGCCCTCCGGCCAGGTGGGATGATGAACTGCCAAGGACTGTAGGCAGATGCCGGATGCGGCAAGCTGAAGACTCGCTTTGGCGCCCATTAGGGGAGGCCCATATCCAGCAGTGGACTACTATATGCTGATGATGATTATACTTTTAACAACTCTGCGATTCCCAATCAGCTGAAATTCCTGTCGCCTTTTCGGGATAGCTGGAAACGTCCACTTAGCTCAAGAAGGTACTTAGGTAGTCAAAATAATCACTAGTACAGAGTAAACGAATATATCTATGTAAGTATCATTCATGTTGATACACCCTACCTACGCTCTACATATTTTATATATACATAGACCAAAATAAGTTAAAGGTACATACTATAAGGACTGTTTTAAAGGCATAGTTCAAGGTCCTCCCGTATTTTTCGCGAGCTATGTATCCATAATGACCTCTCCTATATTATTTTGCATATAAACAGCACGTATCTGTACTAAAAGGTACTTAATACTATACCTTTATTGCTACCATCCACGCGGAATCTCGTGCTACACGATATATTTGAATACCTACCTTGAAACAAAGCTGACTGACATGACGCGAAAATTCAACATTTAGCTACGCGTTATTTATTAAAAATCGACCTCTAAAGCTATGTGGATTGGCATTTTTTTCCCTTAAATTTATATATATTGAGTTATAACTTGTCTATAATATAAAAATGAACCCTCATTTCTCCTGGTCATGCTATAACTTCATTCTTAAGACTGCAGGTAGATGCTGGATGCGGCAAGCTGAAGACAGGGCGCTATGGCGCTCATTGGGGGAGGCCTATGTCCAGCAGTGGACTGCTATAGGCTGATGATGATGATGCTATAACTTGAGAACGGCTTTACCGATTTCATTCATATTTTTTTTAATGTTTTCTATTAGGTAGTACTTCATTATCTTACATTAAAAAAAAAACAAATAAGAAAATGTCACAAAAATTTCCACGATAGCGAAGCCGCGGGGCGCAGCTAGTATTAAATAAAATGAGGTCCCCAGGCCATAGGCCATTTTATACGATACCTAGATAGCCTTAAATACTCATTGGATATAGGTATATTTTTTGTTTATTTATTTTATTCACATTCATTTATTTTGCTGACATGTACACTCATTCTTAGTTGTAAGTGAGTGGGTTAGTTAATATGTCGTCACTAGGAACATACACTATGGGACCCTCTATATATTATCCCCGACGGACGCAGACCAGTGTCACATATACTGAGCCAGTGTTATAATTATAATTATTTAGTTTCACGTATCCACGTGTGTATCATCGTAGCTTCCAATGTTAAAAGAACGTGTGATTGTGTTTTGCTGTCAGATAGGTGACTTTTTTGAGAAGTGTTCTTACTGTTCTTAAGAATATTAAATTTTCATTTAATGAAATTGATTGGAAATGAAATACACAATAACAATGGTTAACTCTATGTTAAGCTACAGTAACGTGTTTATAACTAAACTATGTCGGAACGGGCTTTATTTTAGAGTTTTCTCTCTCCGTATATCATTTATTTTCACCCAAAGGTCACCGCTCCATAAGATAAAGCTTGTCGGGTAGTGAAATAGGGCTATATTCTATGTATAACATGCCTTGTAAAGAAAATAAAGAAAGAAAGAAAATATTTTTATTTATCTTAAAACTACCATACACAACAAACTTAGAACTACGCAAATTAATACTACATATTGTTACAAATTATTGTGCGTAGCAGTGTTCATGGCAAATGGCCTTCACTCAGCATTGTGGGTACAGGGTGCCCACTAATGTGTCCACCCAGCACTGATTTTCAGTGAAGACCAGGGGATCGTGTCAAGTCACGGTCGTCAAACCAATTAGAACTATTTGACGCCGTGACAAAAAAAAAACAAGTAGTTACGCCGTGTGACTAATAATTACAATACTAAGACTTGACTTACGAGAACTAAATTTACATATGACAGATTGAAACATATTTTAATGTTTATTGCGTTTTGACTAATTAAAAAACTTTTTTGCATTGACGAATTGTTGCATAATCGAAAAAAGAGCTTGCGAGTTCGATTACCGCATTAAAATAAATTGTTTTTACGTTCTGTAAATATTTTTTTCCGGGTGTTCTGGGTATTATCTATGTAACATATAAAAATATATGCCTATGTTATGTATTGTATTAAGTTTATCAGTAACCTAGTACACATAATACAAGCTATGCTTAGCTTGGCGCTAGCTAGATGATACTGTGTGGATTTCCCAGCATTATTTTATTTATTTGACTACTATGTATGGCCACATATCATGTAAACGATAACTAATGAAAAAAAAAAGATTATTTGGCTTGTTACCCAAGTGCAATACAGAGTGTATTGTACTTGGGTAATGCTGTAGGTTTAAAGAGCCAGGTCTTGAATTGGGCTGATTAAGACAATGACAGGATAAGGCACCTACAATTAAGCAATTAAAAATTCTTATCAATACAAATTCACCCAGTTTCAAAGGACGTTGTTATCCACCATTGTTGTTTTTAGGTTAGCTTAATTAAAAAAATGTTTTGTTACAATTTCGATTCTCTACTATCCGTTCCGCGACCTAATTTTTTCAGAAAAATAATATGTACCTAGCTAAAAGTATTAAAAAAGAGCCTGCTTATTGGCTCATTTCAATCTATCTAAACTTATAATAAAACTATACGGGGTCCAATTCTGTACATTGAAGATAATAAGAAATTTGTTTCTAGGACACTATATTTGTAACTCTATCCAAAACAGTTTTTTTACGTTTACTCCGGTTTTTTACGGTTATCGGTTCTTGCGCACGTCAGCTTGCTAATTAAAATAAATAAATAAATAATGCTGGACAATTCACACAGCATTATCTAGCCCCATGGTAAGCAGAGCTTGTGTTATGGGTACTAGATAACTGATATACATAATACAAATTATTACATAGATAGATATTTTTTATTATACATAGAAAACGACCAGAACACCCGGAACAAATATCTGCAGATCGTACACACAATTGTTCCGAGGCGGGAATCGAACCCGCAACCTCCTGCGTCGCAGGCGGACCTTCGCCCACCGCGCCACATCGGTCGTCAAATTTCTTTAGACAATTATTTGACCTATGTCGAAAACTTTGTTATAACGGATGTATTCATTACGAATTCTATTCTTCAGAACTCCGAGCATAGCTCTTTCCACGTTGGATCAGCCCTACCGTGAGTGTCCATATCTCAGCTCTGTAGGTCATGATGGTTAGGAGGACGCACTGATTGAAAACTTTATTTTTCAAGCATTGCGGTATATGGATGACGATATAAAAAATCAGTTAACCTTTGAAGACGTCTATCTAGATACTCAAGCAAACCAGGCTAGCATGTCAGAGTAAGGTATACAGTACATTTCGTACCGAATTGGATACGAATTTCCGAAATGGTTGACTATCTATACGTATGGTAGTTTACCAAACATTATTTAGGTATTCTAAACCTTCGATAGCAAAAAAACAAAACCAAATTTCATGGTTCTCAGTCTTCATAGTTTTTAATTGTATTTAATACTGCAGTGTACATAACTAGGTGCCTAAATTCTAATTCAGCTAGTCACGCAACTTACATTTTTGTCTACACATAAATTTGGGTCGAAATTCTTGACGGGACATTACTCCACCTATTTTAATATACTGATACTAATTACATTTTTGCTGATTTTAGTTATAGTTACCCTTTTTTGTATACCTATATATACCTACGATAGACAAAAAATATATCGAATCGTCATCGATTGCGTAAAATGTTCGATATGCATTCCTTCTACGTCAAAAACTTAAGCAATGTACGTACATATAACATTTTCTCTAATCTGACATCTGTGCATACATATTGTATTTCACTTACTTTATTAACTCTAACTTTTTCTATATTCTAGCCTAGACATAAATTGCTGGTCTGATTGGTAGATTATACCTTTTTCATTTCATTTTAAAACCTTTTTTTCAGAAAATATTTATAATACATATAAGGTTTTACTTAAATACTTGCTTAAACTATGTAGGTACATCTATATTATCTGTTTGCCCTCTTTTGGCCTCCTCCAACCTTTTCCACTTTACTCTATCTCTCGCCTACTAGATTATACCTACTAGAATAGAAATACGAAGAGGCCCTAGCAATTTCATTTTAGCTATGGAACTTTTGGCCATGTTATAAGTTCATTAGCTAAAATAAAATTATACGCTTAATCCATAAAAATGCATTCGTTTCTGAGTTTTTCACGATTCGGCACAGGCCATTGTGCCGGGCCGAATCGTGAATAATCAACTCAACTTCATACAAAGGTTTTTATCTGTACCTAGTTACGTAAGAACTTAAATGTAATGTAACAAAACGTCATAGTAGGTATCTAGTATCTACTACACGCGGACAACTATTTTAATATCTATAGGTAGGAAAGAGTTGCTCTGATGACGTTTCAAAATTACCTGATTTTGATAAAATCTGTTTTAGAGCCTGTACAGGCGTTTTGGTAGGTATATATTTCGTATACAAGCTCTTAAACCGATGTTATCAAACATTACATTTGGACATTCAAAAACTCATATAATTTTTTCGGGTTTATTTGTTCGGTACTCTAGTTCGAATGACGTTAGCTCGATGTCTCTACCTCGACGACCGACGGTACGTTTCGTCGATGGGTTGTTACTTTGAAAGATCATTATCTCGAAGGGTTTCTACCTCGACAGGTCTCTACCTCGACGGTATGTTTCGTCGATGGGTCATTACCTCGAATTCTACCTCGACAGGTCTCTACCTCGACAGTACGTTTCGTCGATGGGTCGCTACCTCAAAAGATCAACAAAATCAAAGTTAATTTAAATTAAAGTTGAATGGAGTTAATATAATACTATAGTGCACTACAATAGAGGGAGAATTCTAAATAATTATTTACAGCACGTCTATGGCTGAGACCATAACTTGCACTTTTGCCAGGTGCCGTTATGTGGTAATACTATGTACCACATACCACCCAAAAACGCAAAATAGTAAACAGTTGAAAAAAAACAAAATTTTGAATCTTATCAATCAACAACAACATAAGGTATTCAATTATTTAATTTATTATTATTATATTATTTACCACAATAATTTAATAATAATCATTTATTTCGTATTCTATTCAAATAATAGGTAGGTATTGATTTTATTGCTTTTTTGCTAAACATTTTGTTGGAAATATTGATATAATATCAATATTTCCAACAAAATGTTTAGCACGTGTGGAAAAATTTCAAGGGTTACGATTATTCTCGTTATGTGACTACTTCGATGTTATAAATTTTAATGTTGTCTGTGTTTTCCTTTAAAAAGCAATAAAATCAATACCTACCTATTATTTGAATAGAATACGAAATAAATGATTATTATTAAATTATTGTGGTAAATAATATAATAATAATAAATTAAATAATTGAATACTTTAGAACCATAGGAAAAGTAGTAGAACCATTTTTCCTACGGATCTATTATATTGACCACCGATGTGGCGCGGTGGGCGAAGGTACGCCTGCGACGCAGGAGATTGCGGGTTCGATTCCCGCCTCGGAACAATTGTGTGTACGATCTGCAGTCCCGGGTGTTCTGGTCGTTTTCTATGTATAATAAAAAATATCTATGTATTATGTATATCAGTCATCTAGTACCCATAACACAAGCTCTGCTTAGCTTGGGGCTAGATGATGCTGTGTGAATTGTCCAGCATTATTTATTTATTATATTTTAAGTAGGCAGATATGCAATCATTTCATTTATTGCGACGCACACTGTGTCAAAAAGAAGACTTAGGAGGTAAAGAAATTGGAGGATATCGAATTCCTTTTATCATCATCATCATCTCAGTCCACTGCTGGACATAAGCCTCCCCAAAATATATTCGTTGTCCAGAAGAGCGGATTGAACTGAAACTACATAACTTGTCTAATTACCTTGACATATACTTGGAAGATGCGGAAGCCCAATAATTGACAAATTATGATAAGTTGATACTGAGAATTATGGATTCTTACTCCTGTTATGATAAATACCCAATATAACACCAAACTACTTATAATAATACTAATTATAACCAGTAAAATATGAATATCAAATTATCGAATGAGAAAGCAAACGAGATATTCAATTCATAATGTTATGATGAGGTTCTAGCCGAATTTCGGACACCGGTTTCAAGTCAGTCATGGTGAGAGTAGTATATAGTGCACAAGTGCACAACAAACACATATGCACTCTATATCTATTAAATTAAATTCGTTTATTACATCCATAAAAAGAGTTTAGTATAGCTTAAATGACATTCACGGTCAAAATAACATTATTCACATTAATAATTACAATATTTAATTTGTATAGCATAAGGGTTCATTAGACTTGACATCCAGTGCCTTTGCAGGCAATGTCTGTCCACCAGAACCCTTAGCAAGCTATAGCTACGGATGTTATCTTGTGACGAGTTACAGCGTAGAAGTGCGGTGCGTCAGCAAACATGCCTGACGCACTACAATATCTGGCCTATTCCCTTACGCTTAAAATACGAAATAATAAAATAATGACGACCTCTGTGGAACAGTGGGCAAAGGTCCGCTTGCGACGCAGGAGGTTGCTGGTTCGATTCCCGCCTCGGGACAATTGTCTGTACGATCTGCAATTCTGCATACATGCTCCGCGTGTTCTCGTCGTTATTTATGTATAATAAATAAATTATAAATCTATCTAATGTATAGTATTATGTATATAAGTTATCTAGTACCCATAACACAAGCTCTGCTTAGCATGGGGCTCGATGATGCTGTGACTGTCCAAGGTTATTTATTTTATTTTATTTATTTAATGTTGTTTGTTGCAGACGAGCCGAACGCCGTTGGAAGCTACAAGCGACCCATTGAGTTAAGTTCCAGTTAACACCCCCGCAGACATCAGCCGCCCGCCCGCGTAGGATGGTAGAAACTGACCCCGGGCCTAAGAAACCTCACAGTAAGTTTAATTAACAATACAATATATCTTTATTGCTCCATCAATACAAAAATTATAATGAATGAATGAATTAACACTTTATTGTACTTAAAATAACAAAATAACATCTTATATCTAAATATTACATAATAACAGTACAATAGGCGGCCTTATCGCAAAAAAATACATCGAGTCGTCATCGAATGCGTAAAATATTTGAATAAATTCCTTCAACTATAGTAATTAATTTTTAGCAATGTAAGTAAAAAATTTCAAATCTTTATTCTCCTAGACAAAAAATTGCTACCCCCTAGCAGAGGTCTTTTAGCCGGAGGCAGACAGACGGGTTCCATTCCCGCCGCGGGACAAATTTTTGTATGATCTGAAATATTTGTCACGTTGTTCCTTTAGGGCTAAACACTGTAAGAAATATCCAGCATTTTTATTTATATTTTTATGACTGAGACTAACAATGACCTCTGGCTCTAGGAAACTATGTACAGTAGATTCATATTTGAGATAAAGGCAGGAGGAAAATGGAGAAATCTGCCTGATTGGTACGGAAAACCTTGCCAAACCCATAACGTATGAAAAAATTATCCGGAACAACCAAAACAGGCGTAATCTTACAACTAACATCTGTGTATTACAATTTTCCCGGTTTAACCTTTAACGTGATAACTTGTTTGAACCGATGTTTTCCGGAGTAAATAGCTCCCTCAGTGTCATTTACCAAATGCTGCATGACTTATTGTTTACCAAGCTCCGGGCAGTGGGAACCAACAGATTTACTCACAGAATTTACAATGGGTTACTCACTAATTATTTATATACTCAATAGTTTACATATGTGTACAGTGTCTTAAAATAATATCACAAAAGTCCGACATGCACCCTGCAAGGGCATCGCAACATAAATTTAAAGTTAAATGCTTGGTGGTTATATGTACAGTTAATAATATGCTTAATTGACCTTTTAAATTTAAATTAAAAATATTAACCAATTATAACATTTTTTAATTTTTTTCAAAATATTTTTAAGAATAATTTAAGAAAACTTTTCTTGTGGGGGTGTTTTTATACTATTGACGAATTTATCAGACGAAAGTAGTTATTATTATGTATGCTTTGATTCACTAACCTATTTTTATTTATTTTATTTAGATTAAGTATTTGTAGCTATAAGTATTAAATTCATACACAATATAAATTGTTTCTGAATAAATGAACTGAAATAATTACTACTACTCCTTTCTACTTAGGAAGAGTCGAGAATCAAAATCTCTGCCACCATCAAGGCCTCGTCTATTTTTGTTTTTCTTGAAAATAAAAACAGACGAGGTTCTAAGCTCAGCTAGATGTTTTTTTTATATCCGTCAATTAGCTATTGATGGGGAATCCCGAAAAACTTAAAAATCAGCATAAATATAAGGAATGTATACTAATCGGGAACGGGTTTCGCGAAATGATTACTAAATATTCTTTATTCTAATAATTTCTATAACAACGCCTTTAAATATAATACCTACGTGGTATTTAGCAACCAGAAGAATGCAATTTTTATATCAAAAGTAGGTAAATCTTGAGTCAAATCTAAACATCAGAACTAGATATGCAAATCAAAGCCAGCACGTGAGACTTCTGATGGTATCTCGGAGTAGTTTTGTATCGTTCTATGTCCTAAAGGACATCTAGTTTACCTTTCCTTTTTCTGCAATACTCGCGTTATGCGGAACTTTTACTTCTAAAGTAGATTAATAACATAAATTACCTTATAGCTGCAACAGCTAAGCTAGCAAAGGTACCTAACCTATTACAACTTACCTTTATAAATACTGCGTTGCTTGGTTGTTGGTAATCGTGTAGTTTTCCGTTAGAAGCACAGTTTTACAACCTAGACTTTTTCCCATATACCTACCTACATACCATTGAAAAATAACTTTATATTGTAGAGTACGAAGGAACCTCTATTACAGCATGACTTGAAGCATTCAATAAGTATCCTATAAAAATTTAAAAAAACGCTATACCACTACGATGTCATAAATAGGTAGAGAGCGCAAATCAAAAATCAAAAATCTATCAAAATACTGATGAAATGGATAATGCACTCAACTGTACCATGCATGGTTTCGTATTCGAGGCTATATTCGCAGAGGTCATAATTTGATGTCTACCTTAAACAAGCCTAAAAGCTCTTCAAAGTTTTTTCTGAAACAATTCACTATGAACTACTTATAACAAATCCTGAATTTCCCTAACCGCTATACTGTCTTTTGGCTTGCGATCTTTTAAAGGATCTCATTACCTATCCTTGTTTCAGATTGTGATGTAAAAAGGGACCTTCAACTGAACGGCCCAGGTTCCAAAGCTGCCGAGCTTGGTAAGTTAACCTCAAGCATGACTGACCTTATTTTAAAGCACTCACTTATCTGTCGACCCATGTGGCGCTGCGGGTGAAGGTCCACCTGCGACGCAGGAGGTTACGAGTTCGATTCTCGCCTTAGGACAAACGTTTGTACGATCTGTAGATATTTGTTCCGGGTGTTCTGCGTGTGTTCTATGCATAATAAAAAAAACTGTGTAATGTAGGTATTGTATTCTGTACATATATCAGTCAACTAATACCTACTCTAGTACCCAAAACACAAGCTCTGCTTAGATTGGGCTAAAAGATACTGTGTGGATTGTCCACCATTGTTTTTATTTATTTATCAAAGGACATCTCAACAAAAATAGCAGTAGGTACCTAGTACAGCAATAGTCGTATAATAAGTAATGCGAATAAATAAATAAATAAATAATGCTGGACAATTCACACAGCATTATCTTAGCCCCATGGTAAGCAGAGCTTGTATTACGGGTACTAGATAACTGATATACATAATAGGTACAATACATTACATAGATAGATATTTTTTATTATACATAGAAAACGACCAGAACACCCGGAACAATTATCTGCAGATCGTACACACAATTGTTCCGAGGCGGGAATCGAACCCGCTACCTCCTGCATCGCAGGCGGACCTTCGCCCACCGCGCCAGAGAGGTCGTCAATGCGAAGAATGTCTTATACAAGAAACGAGATCAAGCGATTATTATAACATGTCCCGTGTACTCGTAACCTACAAGATTGCGTCGTGAACGTACTTCCTTCCTCAGAACACTTCCTATCAAGGTGTTAAAACGTGTTAAGGTAGTTGTTGAGGTATCTACCTTGTTTACAAACAGTAGTGTCAAGTGCGAGATAAGGTTCACACAATGGTATTTTATTATAGCTGGAGAATAATTAGTTTACTATTCTGCTTTAAGTGCCTGACTGCTTACAATACGTGTGTGTGAATGACACACACCTCTAGTTATTAAAGTTGATCGTTTCACTTTGGGGCGATACAACTTTTATTCAATTTTTAAAAAACGGATTAAGGTTAAGGATACCTTAACTCGTTAGGATGATAATTATAAACTAGCACCGTTGTCATTTCAACCTGAGCTGAGACATCGATTGTTTATACTCAGGACAATCAATCATCTGGTATCTGCGCTCCGTTAAAAATAACGCCATGTTTGTGTAATCAAACATGTTTTCCTCTCAAATCGTGCATGTCTTGAGAAAATTATCTATGTGCCATACGATGGGTCGTAAAATTATTTCTTTCTATCGATTAGAATGAGAGGCAGAATTCTATTTTAGACAGCTCAGAATGGATTAAAATTTGGGCACTCTGTAGAAATCATCTGAAATTAATTACCCATATCGTATCATCAATTTAAATTAAATTAAATTAAATTCGTTTATTGATTCAGACTTATTATATATCCATATTGTGATTTATTATAGAATTTAAAAATTACATCATCATGATAGTGTTAATGTAAAGAATGCAATGCAATTTGACTGAAATTACATTACATTCCTTACACTAACACCTACAATTTAAGCAACCTTAAAAATTTAAAGGAGCCTGTATAGGCTGCTGGGATCAAATAACAATATTCTGTGTCTGGGATCCTGAACTTATACAAACTTATGTCACGAAGCGAAGCCATAGCGAAGTACAATACGAAGACGTAGGTATCTAAGCGCACCAGGAGTCTGCAACATAACGTGATCCTATCCTCCTATCTCATTTGTAAACCTAGCTGTAAGTTTCTCCAAAATTTTGTAAATAAATAAATAGAATGATGCCACAATCAAGCGGTAACCATGATTTCGTTGGTTTCAGGAGTCGCAGTACCGTCGCTGAAGACGAAAGTCAAGGGCGATCCGGAAAAAGGCTCAAACTCGGACAAAGCTGACTTCGAAAGAGCAATCGAACTAACTGGTAAGAAAGAAGGAATATTACTTATATCTAACCTAGTTTTTGTATAACCTTTCGATGCAATCAATTAAAAACATAACAAAATAAATTTATGAATGCATGTATAGGTACCTACATCTAAGGTTAAACTTATTTAGTACCAAAGTAAACCTCAATTATAGGTTTAAAAAAATGGTACCTGCCGTACAATTAGGATATCGCACTTCGCAAAGAACTAATTCGAAGATCATATCTGATGATTAGTCAGAAATGAATTATTTATTATTTTAAATATTAATATTATTAATTATTTTAATATTAAATCGTGCATTCTTATTAAGACACCCTTTAGGTACCTTACTGTCTCCCTACCTCAGAGTTCCTTACGATATCGCGCGAATGTTAGTAAATATTGAATGTGTAACGAAGTAATGCAAGAACGGAAGATGCTAGCAAGGACGAAGTATCAGGGGGCAAGGCGATGCACCCTAGTGAGCAATCTACAGCGATTTCACTTTTAATTTCAAGGTTTTGTTGGAAGACGCATGTATGTTTATTGATTTAATAAAGACGTAAGTACCATAATAGCACTGTTCACAAGCATTGGGATTCCCATCATACTGACCAGCCAATACATATGATAGGATTCAGATCTTCCCATCACGTTCTCAAGAATCAGAGAACAATTTTAACGGCGTCGATCCCAGTAAACGGAAGTCAGCGAAATCTTTCCAGGTACTCCATTTAACAGGTGTTGCCTGCCACTGATCTCTTGACGTAATTTAACTTAGGATTTATGAATGAGTACCGCTGATGTGCTCACGTTGCATTCCAATGGTAGTCCCTCGGTGTAAACAAGTTATTCTGAGAACATGCCTCGTGTCAGGCCATCGTCAAAAACAACATTTTATCGAATCACGTCAGTTAAAAGACACCTCAGGTGATTTGAGAAGTGCGTCGTAAAAGCGGATACTTGCATTGTTTATGTTTTTTATGGTAGAATGAATGGGTGAATTTGTATGTTAACTGAGGTCAGACCTAATCCTTCCTCGTATGTCATGCATGTCTCACTAAATTACCAGCCCTTGTTTACAAGTTATAATAACTCCTGGAACCGTATAACATGATCATAAACTGAATAGCATAAGTCTCTAAAGCTCATGAGACCGGAAGCTCTTCGCCTTGAGCCCAAAACAGAATTGTTTATGAGTTGTTTTCCAGGATATGGACGCTTCCACTACCTCCTGCTCGCAGTATGCGGGCTCGTCAGCACCTCAGAGGAGATGGACGTCATCTCAATGTCGTTCATCCTCCCTTCGGCACAGTGCGACTTAGATCTCAACACACAGACCAAAGTAAGTACAGTCAAAGTCAAAAGCATTTATTTCTTTAGGCTTACAAAATAAGCACTTAGACAAGTCATACTTTATATTATACTATAAATTAATAACAAATAAAATTATTTAAACATCACATGCAGCTCTAATTCCGTAGAAACTTAAGATTCAGATTCAAGAACTCCACAGCGACAGTTATGCGTGAGAAAAAGCGGAAATCAGAAATGACTTTTTGTAAAATCCACTTAAAGGATGTCCCTTATAATATAAATACAGTTTTCTGCGGAAAATTTAGCAAGAAACTTTATGGAAATGTTTAGAATACATCAGCTAATTAGGTGCGAGTCAGAGGTTCGTGAGAAATATCATTTTAGGAGTTTAAAATGCTTATACCTAATGGACAATGGGTAATAACATTTTTATTTCTGCAAAAAAAAAAGGTTTTCATCGTTATTCTACGATACTGGAATACCAGTGCTAGCAAAAATAAAAAGGGTACCTACTTATACTCGTACCATGGTGGGTGTCGCTATACAAGTAGTTTTTGATTCTTTTATTTTAGACTTACCTCAGGCCTAAGGTCACCTCCCAAACATGAAATAATGCAAATAACAAACCACAAACGCATATTATTGTTTAGTGTCGTAACTTTTTATGACCATTAACTTATTTTCCTCTAAAAGTGACGTAGTTGACCTCCGTAAGCATACCTGCAACAAGTTCTTAGGAAAAAGAGGTTGAATCTTACGAGGGTATTATCAGAATTACAACGTATCTCACACAAGCAAAGTCCAAAATGCGATTCGAAGAACCCAGACCGATCGGTAACATTAGTTAATCTGTGTCCTGACTTCCTACAACAAGTGAAATCTCTCTTTCTGCTGACTTCCTGAAATATTCGTAGAACTCCAAAAAGTTTGATGATTTTAAATATGAAACGAGTTTGTAGGTAGATTAAATAGCTATTGAAGCTACTGTTAAGAAAAAAGATAGACCACTCATTATTTTGGTGATAAATGCAAGAAATTTTGTAGCAAATTTAATGCTGTTCATGACGTAATGTAATGTTAAATTCCACGATTCCGGTGCCTAGAACAGCGCAATCGCCTTTGACTAAATAAAAGCTTGCTTTTGCTTTTAAGCAATATGATTAGCCATTACCATTTTCTAGTTCTATTGACATTCGTATGCCCGAAAAGCAGACTATGATGACACATTGTATTTTGCGACCGTTGGTATATTTATTTCCTAACCATGTTTTAAGCGAATAAACGGTCTTAAACGCTGGTTGAGTAGTTTTTTCTTTGCTTAAGTATTTAATGTAACTTAGTTTGTATTTTCAACCAAATGTGCTGTATTTTTCCTTTTTCGACTGTTGAGTATTTAACTTTAGTATCTTTTTCTTATATCTGTGGAAACTTATAATTAGCCGTTAGTTACACACTGTGTTTAGTATTTAGTTACCTAGCTGTTAGTTTTCCCAAAATTATAAAATAAATAAATAAATAAACGAATTGAGTTTGAGTCTATGTAGGCACGTCACGTACAATTTTGTTGTTATATTGTATTGTATTAGGCACGAAGACTCCGCTGTCGTAGAACCCTTACTTCTGTCACGTCACCAGGCTCTCTTGAACCGTGATAGTTAGACAAATTTTCACAGATGATGTAACTATTTCAGTGACGCTTTATCAATAAATACTAAAAACAGAACAAAATAAATATTTAAGTAGGCTGCTATACAACAAACGTGATTTTTTACCGTTTTTTCGTGCGCTAGGTAATCACGCGAGGTAAACAGTCTCGCACTTGGCCGGTTTTTGTTAATGTTGTAATATTCATAAACAGTACCTACGTATTGCTTCCAGGGATGGCTGAACAGTATAATCTTCATCGGCATGATGGTCGGCGCATACGCTTGGGGCTCGGTCGCCGACTCGCTCGGACGCAAGCGTGTGCTGATTGCCATCTCTATCATCAACGGCTTCGCCATCGTCGCCTCCTCCTTCAGCCAGAACTTTGAGCTTTTCATGGTGTTCCGGTTTATCAATGGTGCTGCGTGAGTGTCACTTTCTGTTAAATGCACATGTAGATTTTAAAATGATAGTCCGCAACACTATTTAACACAACGTAACACGCGTTATCAGCGTTTAATTTTAGAAAAGGCGTTAAAACGCGGGTTAAGGCGTTATTCACGCTAAAATGCGCCTTAACACGCGATATTCGCGCTAAAATTAGCACGCTAATAACGCGCGTTATGTTATGTGTTAACAAACACCTGGAAGTCTAAGCCTGACTGGTCACTTACACTTTAGCTCTATCCAATCTCTACTATACGCAATGTTTTTCGAGTGACAAAATTATAGGTGCGGAAAAAGCGAAAGACTATAATTATATCTATTAGATCCGAAACGTTTTTACACAGGAACTATATTTTTTTCATAAACGTATCGTTATATGAAACTATACATACGACACGTAACGGCAACGTTGTGACCTGTAATATTTGTCGTAACCAATAAATGGAGAATTTGGATTATTCACGCTTAAAAATAAATAATTATTGTATTCAGGTTAGGAGGATCAGGCCCAGTAATCTGGTCTTACTTCGCGGAGTTCCAGCCGAAAAATAAACGTGGCGCTATGTTGAGTTTCATGGCCGCTTTCTGGACTCTCGGGAACCTGTTCGTCGCTGGCCTGGCTTGGGTGATAATTCCTAGTGGTATGTTTTCCTTACAATCAAACCATTGGCATAGCTCTAAGAATTAGCAGGGCCGGCCCACTGCTGAAGTGGCAGTGGCAGTGGGCCGGCCATATCTTGCGAAGAACTGACAACCGCTGGGGTAAAGTATTCGTGAGTGGAGACCGCGACTCGGCAAACGTAGTGTAGGCCGCCCTCCGATCAGATGGGATGACGACCTGCGAAGGACTGCAGGCAGATGCTGGTTACGAGGCTTATTAGGGGAGGCCTATGTCCAGCAGTGGACTACTATTAGGCTGATGATAATAATTAGTTTTTTTTTTATAATTCAAAATTGTTAATTTATATTGTGTTTACATGTAGTGGCTAATAATTAATAAATGATATGTCTATCATGATGATGAAACTAAAGATAACAGATTTTTTAATTATACATTTTGGTAACGATTTTTATTTTTATTTTCAGAAATCGGAGTATCCACACCATACTTCATCTACAACTCCTGGCGCATATTCCTGCTGGTGATGGCCATGCCTTCATTTGTGGTTGCTGGACTTTTGTTCCTCCTCCCAGAGTCGCCTAAGTTTTTAATATCTTCAGGACGCCACGACGAAGCTTTGGAAGTATTTAGAGGGATCTACCTCATGAACACAGGTCGTAGCAAGGACGAGTACCCGGTGAAGCAGGTTATAGTGGAGGAAACGTACCACACAAAGCCAGAAAAGCAAATTGAAACGAATATGGAGCCAAAGTCGAAGATGAGGAAAATGCTCAGCGATATTGTGGAGCACAGCAAGCAGTTATTCGTACCGCCTATTCTCAAGTTTACGACGATCTCTATTACGATCAATTTCACTTTCCACATCGGGTAAAATTTTCTTCATACTTAATCACTACATAGTATAAATCAAAGTCGCTTCCCGCTGTCTGTCTGTCCCTATGTATGCCTCGATCTTTAAAACTACGGATTCTGATGCGGTTTTCTTTAGGTAATAGTAAGAGTGTTTCAAAAGGAAGGTTTATAAACCATTTGACACATATACTTCCAAACGGGCGGAGCCGCGGGGCGCAGCTAGTCTCAATAAAAATTTGGTATTATTTCTTTGAAAACTTCTAATATCTCACCATTAATTTCAGGTATTACGGTTTGATGATGTGGTTCCCAGAGATGTTCAACCGTTTCGACGAGTGGTCCCGCGACCACGACAACGCCGAGGCCGACATCTGCCAGGTCACTGCCTACGTCACCAAGTTCGGAACGCACTCGGAGTCTACGGCTTGCGATGCGCATATCAACTCCGACGTGTTTATGGAGTCTCTCATCACCGTTGCTGCTGCGATTCCTTCCAATATCTTTGCTGTGCTTGGAATGGACAGGCTTGGGAGGAAGTTCTTCTTGGGTAAGGATTAATTCAAGAATAAACTCGACAACTGGTTACGAAGTAAAAATAACAAACTTAAAAAAATTACGCAATTAATAAATTCAACACCGGATAGCCTTCTGTTTCTATTATCTTGTTTTTTAATTTTTTGTATGTACTGCTGGTTTTCCTTAAATTAATAAATAAATACTATGTGATATAGACACATCAACCACATGCTCATGTCTATTAACGATAAATAAATATCTACGTATTCATCTATGTACTTGTTAGTTATCTTAATTTTATTATAGCTTTTTCTTAAAGTCGGAATGTTTTTGAATGGTCCTAGAACCATATTTGTTTCAGGCTTAGATTTACCTAATTTGAGGTTGAGTGGGGTAATAGCATAAAATTATACGAATAAAACAAAGAAAAAGTACAAAACGTTAATCGGCATGGTCTTCTTCAAAATTGGTTCTCTGGGTTATTAATCATAATTCATACTAATGATAAAGATACAGATCGGAATGATAAAAAAAACAGTGGGTGGGAGATCGCTCTTGAGCGATGACAGCCACAGAATTGCAACTCTTTTCTTAAGTTCTTATTTTGCATACATTGTTCTTATAAACGTGTGCAATACATATAACTATCTATGTTAACCAATTTCTTTCGTATTTCAGTGTTCGCGACATTCTCAGCCGGCCTGTGCTCTGCCGCTATGTACTTCGTGTACAACAAGACCAACAACCTGATTGTCAGCGCCATCTTCAGTTCTGTCATCTCGTGCGGTAACGCATCGCTCGACTGCCTCATCACTGAGGTCTTCCCTACTAATTTACGGTAAGCCTTCAGAAATAATATATTTGTTTATAGAAGAAAGCAATCTGTGGGGTTACAACGCTATTTAACACTTAACGTAACTCGCGTTATCAGCGTTATTATGGTAATTTTACCGCGATTAACGCGTGTTAAGGCGCATTTTAACGCGAATAACGCCTATTCACGAGTTATTTGCGCGTTAAAATGCGCCTTAACACGCGTTATCCACGCTAAAATTAGCGCAAAAAAGCTGATAACGCGCGTTACGTTGTGTTAAATAGCTTGGTAAAACCACTGCGAGAATGGATCCGGGTCCTGACTCTATGAAGACGAACGATTTTGATTTATTTCAAGCAAGAAGACAGATGAATCCCTGAGGTTTGCTGGAAGAAAACTCTTTGTCAGGGTTAAGTTGACCTATGTAGGTACATACCTATCTTATTTAGTTTAGTTATTTTTATGTGTTATTGTGTACAATAAAGAATTAATCTCTCAAATGTCAGAGTCTGTGATAGAAGAAGTACCTAGGTACCGATCCCGGTCCGATGCCAAAAAGGAATTCATCGCAGTTATTCTACTGATCGTAACATCAAAATAGTTACCTTATTAAAAATAAGAGTCATCCAGAAACAGAAGAATATATTTCCTGTTTTAACTCACCATCTCTACAGATTCCAAAATTCCCAAGTCTACAGCGTGTTTTGTTATTACAGTGCCACGGGAGTAGCTGTCTCCATGGTAGCGGCCAGGCTAGGAGGCATCATAGGCAACGTTGTGATCGCAGCGTTGCTGGACTCCTACTGTCCCGCTCCCACCTTCATAGTGGCCGTCCTACTCGCCAGCGGCGGTCTCATGTGCCTCTTCCTGCCAAACACCACGCGGCAAGCCTTGCAGTAACCACTTATATTCCAAGTCTAAGCCTTAACGGAGTATCGAACTTTAGTCTTTATACAACAGATCGAAATAGTCCCCACACGATCGAACATACGACAGCGGAAAGCTGGTGGGATCAGATAAAGCTCTAATGGTCCGTGAACGCTGATTGACGCAGATGAAGCGGTTACGTTGACTAGGCTTGTTTTCTCATGTGATATAAGCTTCCTCATCGAAAGATTTGCTGTATAGTTTTTGCATATTTGTAAAATAATTTTATATTCATAAAAAGTAACAATTTGACTGTTGTAGGTTGTTTTTATCTTATTTCGAAAATGTAAAAGCACATTTGAACTGAAACAAAGTTTCACGAATCCACTTTTCGATAAAGTATTATAGAGTTAAGTACCATTGATTAAGATTTTGTTGTTCTATGCAACTTTGTCATATAATAACGAATTTATAAAAAAAAAACATTGTTACCGTAGTTTGTAGAAAGTAGAACATAGAAATTATAACATCAGAATTGTGATACGATAGGAAAAAGGTTTCAAACGCATTGTAAATAACATTAAATTGTACAACACCTTCATTGCAATGCAATTATTATTTTCCTAGCATCATTTAATTTACTAGAATTATGTAAATGTCACAAGGAATTAAAATGATTAAATGAATATTGACTAAATTGAATTGGTTTAATTCTTCGACTTACCTTTTGATTTAAGGTCTCCTTAATCCCATGTATAAAATCGGAGTTCAATCGCAATCAAATTTAATGTAGTTAAGTGTTTGTGTGTAGCCTACCTATCTAATAGTGGTGGGACCGCCCAGTCTAATTTAAGATTGTTTTAAATAAGACGATTTTATTGATTAAAATTTATTTATTAGAACTACACAGAAGTAATTACTAAGGACTTCATTTCTATAGACCGATCTAGGTTTAACATACATCACTCAAACAAAAAGTGCTTTACCATAATTAAAAAAAATTGCGTCAACAATATTGTACTTAACATAACACTTAAAGATTATGATATACATTCAATATTCAGTTCCATTTTGTATGAACCGACCGTCTCAGATGGCGCCACCAGCTCTCAACAGTATGAGCAACAATCCTAACAACGACCTTGTACAAAATCCGTGTACATAACCTTCCATTTAAACTTTATAAAAATACTATATAAGTAATTTATTTTATATATTACAGATACTCAACAATATCATAATTATATTTAATTTACATTCGTAAATTCATACGGCTAACCGTTTTATTTTATAACGGCACGTTACCTTAGTAAATTTTGATTAAAATTACAATGGTGTCAACAAAATTCAATGAGCACAAAACTAAACTAATTTAACAGCTCAAAAAAGTATGCTATCCTTTTTAGTTTCATCGTTATGAAAGGGACGGCAACATTTTTAGTCCTGTTAAATTATTTCAGTTTGACGACAACTGAATTGATGCCAATGGCAGAATGCGGGCAGCTGTCAGGCACGTTCACTTACGAACATTTATATTTACACGCGACCAGAATGCGGCGTTTCAAACGCGATTCCTAAACTAGATATTAAGCGGCACCGTATTTTTATTACTCTCGCACTTAATGTCCAAACTCATTCTATGACATGATTACCATTCAAGAAACTCGTTACAACCCAGTGTGAACTATTGCACATTTTGAACAAAAAATAGATTAAAAAAAAAAACACCGGAAAAACCTAAAATAAATAAGAAACAAGGGACGAACACGCAAAAATTTGATTTAGTGTTTTCCGAACGAGAGACTTAAGACTACAACCAAAGTACGCGGCATCGAAGCGACGCAAGAAATTAAGATCACAATATGGTGATGTGTGAGAAGGGAACCGTTCGTTAGGTGTGTTCGGAGAGATCGGCCACCGAGAGTTGCAGCGCGGGCTGCAGCGGGATCTCTGCTGAGAGGTTGGAGTCGGAGCCCGGCGTACGCAGGCGGCGCGCCCACGGGCCCGGCGGCGACTCCGACCCCGGCGAGCCCGCCGTACTCTCCACTGACGACATCGTCCCCGAGCCCAGCTCGTCCGTCAGGATCGGCATGGACTTGCCGCCGCTTGTCGTATCATCCTCCTCCGTCAACAGCGGCATCGATATGGCGCGCGCTGACGGCATCTCCTCGGCCGATACGTAGCACATTTCCCCGCTCGGCAACGGTATCAGCGTATTAGGGTAGTGCAGCGGGTCAGATGTGCGCGGAGCTATGCGCGGGTCGGTGACGGTGATGGGGAGCTCCAAAGTGGTTGGCACCGTGGGCGGTGCGACGCCGATGACCGCGAGACCGGCTTCCAACGAGGCGGGCTCGAGGCGCGGCGCGCGCTCCGCCGCCGAGCTCGGCACCTCCTGCGGCGTCATGATAGGCTGGTGCAGCGTACTACTTGTCTCCGACACGCGGCAGTGCACGGACACGTTCGCGTTCAGGTCTCGGAAGTCAGGCACCGGCTCCTCCGCGTGGAAAACCTCGCTGTTGGCGAGCGCCGCCGACAGGATGTCGCGCCGCTCGGGCGCCGGCGGCGGTGGCGGCGCGGCGGCCTCCGCCATCGGCACCAGCTGGTTATTCTCGAGCACGAGCGGGCGGTTGTCGATCGGCGTGTAGGTGCCCTGCTCGACGACGCACAGGTAGAAGGAGCCGGGCGGGCCGCCGAAGTGCTCGCCGGTGACCGCCAGCAGCTGGCAGTCGCCGATCGTGGCCGCCGGGTCCGCGTCCAGCGCCTCCGCCGGCGGCTCCTCGGCCGGCTGACGCGCGATCGCGGTCGACGGGAGCATCTCCTCGAAGTTGTCGAGGTCCGTGTATGAGGAGCAGGTGGGCGCGGTAGGCAACGGCGCGATGCATATGGTAGGCGCGAGGGTGGCAGGCGGGGTGAGCGGTGCGAGCGCGGGTGCGGGGGGAGGCGGCGGCGCGGGTGCGGGGACAGGGGGCAGAATGGGCGTGAGCGCGGGCAGCTGAGGGGAGAGGCGCGTGGGCGCGGGAGGGGCGGGTGCGATGGCCACCTCGTGTTGGTGCTTGCTGCGCTTGGCCGGCGTGGGCGAGTACGCGGCGTTCTTCCTCGCACGGCCCTTGTGGCTGGAGCTAGGCTCCGGGGCCGTCCTCGCCTTCTGTATGATGACGCGCTCCTGCACGGGCTGCGCCGGCGTCTTCTGTACGATCTGCCCGCTGCGCTGCAGCTGGTCGAACTGCGACGCAGTCAGCTGCATCACGGCGCCCGACTTCTGGTGCAGGAAGATCAGAGGCTCCGAGTTTGTCTTTTGTATTTGAACGAGTTTCTTTGGCTCGCTTTGCAAGAGACGCTTGGCGGGCGGTCGCTGCTCCGGCATCGGCGCTATGTTCTGTGCGGTCGTCGCGACTCTGCCTCCCACGATGAGCTGCCCTTTGGATGTGATGATCGCGTTCTTTTGTTTTGGAACGATCCGCGTCGGCGTCTTTGTCGAAGTGACCATCTGTTTGGGCGCTGGAGGAGTTAGAACCGTTTTCAGAGCGTTGGTTGTTGTTATTCGATGCGCGATGGTTTTCAATTGAGAACTTTTCGGTTGTTGTTTATTAGGAAACAATATTTTTTCGTGTTCGGCCGTGAGTAGTATTCGAGATTGCGCCCCTGTTGCGTTGGTGATTATCATCATGGTACCCCCTGGGGCGGTTTCGGATTTTGATGGAACTAATTTAGCGGAAACGGGTTTGTTATCGACAGTCATTGTGGGCGTTTCGTTACTCTTACCGAGGATCATGTGAGCCTTACCAGTTTGAGGGTCTATTACTATTTTTTGAGTTCTCCCAGAACGTGGTGCATTTTGTGTCGGTAATATAATGTACTTTTCACCTTGAGATGTCTTTTTGGATGAATGGGGTCCAGCTTGTATTAATGTTGGTGCTGATTGCAACACAGTTGGAGCGGTATGAATCAAATTTTGAGTCGTTTGTAACAATGTTGGTGTGGTTTGGATCAATGTTGGCGTCGTTTGTATGAGAGTTGGAGTTTTTTGTATCAAAGTAGGCTGTTTTGGCACCAAAGTCTTTTGTACAATAGTTGTTGTTTTTTGAATCAGAGTAGGTGTTTTTTGAATTAAAGATGGTGCTTTTTGAATTAAAGTTGGTGCTTTTTGAATTAAAGTTGGTGCTTTTTGAATTAAAGTTGGAGCTTTTTGAATTAAAGTTGGGGCTTTTTGGATTAAAGTTGGTGCTTTTTGAATTAAAGTTGGTGCCTTATGAATTAAGGTAGGTGCTTTTTGAATCAACGTTGATGACTTCGGAACAATTGTTTTATGTATTTGTTTGACTTCTTTAAGCGTAGGTTCAGCTTTCGTCATTATTATCTTTTGTTTTCCAGTTGTCTTGTCGATTACGAGCATCGGCTTCGCCGCGCGTATTTTTGTTGATTTCGAAAGAATATTAGGTGTTGCAGCTTTATTCTGCACGTCTCCAGATGAGTTCACCAACAGAGTTGATTTTAATTCACTTTTCTTAGGCATGCTTGTAACAGTTATCTTCTCGTTTTCTGTTACAGCGACTTTAGGTCTCACAATTTTCGGTGGCGGTTGAGTTATAATAGGTGTGATGTTTGTATCGGACATTACGACCGGCATCTTTTCAATACTCTCTGCTGTTATAAGATCCTCAGATAAAACGATTGGCATTGAATTGATATCGAACATAGCATTGTCTATTATCGAAGTTTCAAGGACAGGTTTGCTTTCACTCACAGGTGTGACGAGAGACGTGTTTGGTTTAATTTTCTGTAACTTTCCAGCAGATTTCGATAATTTTCTTATTTTCTGTTGTATAATTATAGTGTTTGCATCAGAAGGCGCGTCCGCAGAGGTCTGGATAGTAAATCTTTGAACAGACGACCCGTCGTGCGATTGATTGTTACGAGATAAAATTATTTTATCTTGGACCGGTAGCACTTCATTGATATTATTGAGAATAGTTTTACTCGGTGTCGTTCGCCTAATAATAATTTTCTGTTTTGGAGAATTTGGTTTACTCTTGAACGTTGACTTCGCGACATCAAAATTGAGAATCTTTTCTTTCCCGCGCATTACAATATTATGCTTTGATGGTGAAATTTTGGTGGAAGCAAACTTAGGCCTGCTCGGTTCTTCTAGCATTTGTAATAATTTTGAAGATGAAGTAATTAATGGTTTCTTCATAATTTCAGGTACTGTAGTCGATGATATTTCCAAGATATTTGAATGTCCTGTGCCGTTATTATGTTTAATTTTTTTAACAACTGGCTCGGTTACTTCTGTTTCCATAGGCTCTGGCATACTAATTGTGTGTTCAATAGATTCAGACATGTGTAATAAGGACTGAGCAGCATTTAGATTTTCACTTTTCTCTTGTTCAGTCTCAAATCGAACATTTACAGATTCATCTTCAGGGATGAAAGGCTGTTTTAAATTACTTGTACTTTTTGGTGTATTTGTAAGAGTAATTTCTTTTTCAAGTGTATTAATTTCTGATGGTGGTATTATTTCTTCCTGAATATTGTCAATTTCGAAAGAACTTGTCATTATATGGTTGTCCATATTTTCCGTAGGCGTTTTATTGTGTACAGTTGCGGGTAGATTTATTAATGCTTCGGCAATTTGCAGATCAGATTCCGACGGTACGTTTTCTGATGATTCAACATTTTCACTTGCAATTTCATGCAGCTCATTGGTGTGTGGTGTCGTGACCACCTCTTCGCTGTCGTAAATGTCAGAGGTGGCAATATATTCATCCGGATTATTGTCAATCGGTATTTCGGTCTCGTCTTGCACCGCGGGAATTTCATCTTCGTTCTGAAAATAAATATTTTCTTCCGATACAATTTCGGATTCCTGTGTAGTTACTATTTCTTCTTCGATTTCAGAAAATCCGCTATGCATCATAACATGTTCGGATCCATCATATTCGGGAATATGTAATTCATTTTGGGGATTTTCATCAGTCTCTGTTTCTTTGTGTACTGAGGGGGCGTTTTTGTTTACAGTAAACGCATTTTTCTCGTTTGTTTCGTCATAAACAGGAGTTGGATGGCTCTCGTCAAACTCACTACTGGCCGATTGTTCCTGATTACTAATAATATTCTCGTCACAATCTGGTTTTTCTTCTTGATTTGCAGAGAACTCGTTTATGAAAGATGCGTTATTCGTAGAATCATCTTCACATTTTGTGAGGTGACTTTCGTCACAATCTGGTGAGACAACAGATTGTGACGACTGTTGTTCTTGATTTGCAGATAACTCGTTTATGATGGGCTCGTTATTGGTAAAATCATCTTTACCCTTTGTTAGGTGACTTTCGTCACAATCTGTTGCATTTTCTGGATTTGAACTGAACTCTTTTATGAATGGCGAGTTAATGGCAGAATCATCTTTATCCTTAGTGAGAATATTTTCGCCACTATTTGGTTTTTCTTCTTGACTTGTAGTGAATTCGTTTATAAAAGGTGCGGTATTGGTAGATTCATCTTCATCCATAGTGTGAATATCTTCGTCACAATCTGGTTCAACTAACTGATTTGAAGTAAACTCGTTTGTAAAAGGTGCCTTTTTGATAGAGTCATCTTTATCATTAACGTGAATATTTGTGTCACAATTTGGTTTTTCTTCTTGATTTGAACATAACTTGTTTATGAAAGGTGCGTTATTGGTAGACTCATCATCTTTATTGTGAAAATTTTCTTCACAATATGACGTTCCTTCTTGATTTGTAGAGCACTCGTTTATGACAGGTTCATTATTGGTAGAATCATCTTCGGAATCAGGAAACTCATAATTTTTAGGTACCTCTTCATTTTCGGGAAACTCTTCATGTGTCATATCTTGCTCAGCATTTTCGTTATTAGCATGAGGCTCTTCATTTACAGTAAATGAATGTTGATCTTGATTTATTTGGATCTCTTCTTCCATCACAACCTCTTGTTCATTTTCAGGAAACATGGCTTGTTCATCATCCAAACTTTGTTCAGATTCTTCTATAGCCTCTTCAGCTTTATCAATTTCGCCATTTATGTTACCGTTAATTGAATCTTCTTTATCATCCTCATATCTGTCATCTTCAAACAAGTCTTCAGGTGGGTCGTCGCTAATAACCCTCGTCACTCGGTCAGCGTCCCTAGAAACACTCAACAGGGCGTCTACTGCTGATGCAGTTGACTCATTCATAAAAGGTTCGGGAGGTGGTTTCGCCTTCTCTTCTTCCATAAAATCAGGTTCAGGTGTTTCACTCAACATTTGATCTGGTACTTCTATACCCGGAACTCCAATTGATTTCTCGATGTTCTTTTGATATAAATTTTCACAATTTTGGACGTCTACCTCAATATCTAGGCTTGACTTTGTTTTCTCTTTTTCTTGATCTATATCCATGGCACATGTGTCTTGACTTGATTCCGACTTTTCCACGACTTGATGGTTTCGATCAATGGTTGAATCATAGTTGGTAACAGGCCCTTGTTCTTGTAACACGTAAGATGTTTTTTCTTTGGATGGTAGATATATTTCCGACACCGGTTTTATTTCCTGCGTGGGGTACAACACATTTCGTGCAGATTTAGAATTTAACATTGCGTCTGCAATATTTTCTCTAACATCATCATTAATAGGGGAGTCTGGTTTTTCGTCAGAAACCATAATATCAGCCAATAAACTGTATGGATCAGAAGAGGGTTCGTAACGGTTTCTCTCTTTTTCCCGCAATTGGGCTTCTGCCTTCATTCTTTTCAGTTCAATTTTAGGTGCTAATCGAGCCACCTTTACTTGATCGATTGGCGGAGAGTCTCTAGCTTCAGGAGACGACATGTTATCAGAACCATTGAGATCAGAATCCGCTATATCCATCCTCTCTACGTTATTTAATTGTTCTGCCACATATTTTCCAATGGCGTCTTGACTTCTTGAGTGTCGGCTACGAAAAAAAGTTTTAGTTTTAAAAATAGCTTTAGTAGGCGGAGCCTCCGTCATCCCTCCGTCCGGTGCCTTCCCAGACGAATTGTCAAATGTTTTGTCAGGTGACTTCACGACCGAAGGCTCAGGAAAATTTTCCTCTGCTTTTAAAGGCTCTGGTACAGCTGGCAATTCGGGCACCGCCGTTCTATTAAGAAGTTCAGCCACTTCTCTGGCCATATCATCTTCATCGATGCTAATGCTTTTAGATTCCTCTGTACGAATAGGATTCTTGACGCGAGGAATTTTTCTGCCGACGTCTGCCTCGACAGGCCAATCTTCATCTTCGCAAAACTCGTACTTATTGGAATCACTTGACGCTTCTGGTTTTTCAGTAGATAGTGAGCTGTTAGACTTCTTATCTGGTAAGGGGGAGAGTTCAGGGGCCGGCGCCGCGGGCAGCTCGGCTGGAGTCGGCACCGCGGGGGACTCCGCTCCAAGTGGCACCTCCGGGGACCGCGCCGTTGCCGTAGTTGACTCGTCATTTGACTCCTCTTCAATGTCGTCATCCCAGTCTGCTAAAAGACTACTCTTTATCTCCTCATCAGTCTTCTGTTTTTTACTTTCTACTACAGAAGTATCTTCTAAAGGACGCTTTTTATGAATAGTTTTAGGTTTATTCGTTTTCTCTTTTCGTATTTTACGTTGTTTGGGAGTTTTAGATGTGTTAGTCGTAGATTTTATAGTAGGTTTAGGTGTTGGCTTCTTTTTTATTGGCGTTGGCGTATAAGGTACAAAGCCGACGCTATGTGATTTGTTATGTAAGATAAGAACATTGAGGCGAGTAGTGGTGAATTGGCAGGCATGACATGCATAGTTGCCAGGTCGTGATGATGGTGTGGATGGTAAAGTTGATGTAGTGGGCGTAGTATCGAGAATGGGTTTGTCTACATTGTCAGGCTTATCATCAGAATTAGGTTCACTGGTTGTGGTTTTTTCAGAATTAGGGCACTCTGCAGTGCTGGTAGAAGGTCCTGGCAGTTCAGCAGCTGGAAGTTCAGCAGGTGATAATTCAGGAGTTGTTTTGGAGCCTTGCACCAAAATATGCACCTTGTAGTCAGTCTTATCTTTCATCTGTAACGGAACATAAAATTATATAATTAATATTATTATTGATCTATAACCATGAGCCAAAAAAAAAAAGTGATGCTCACCCGTCTGACTGGAGTTGAGATTTTAGGAGATTCTGCAGGTGGCCTGCCTCTTCCTGAAAATTATACACCATTTCATTTAACAGTAGATAAATATAGGCCGCATTGAGAAGCACAAAAAAAACAATCAAGAACCTATGTATTCAGTTAACAAAAGGGTTTATTCCAATACTAGAATCTGTGCAAAAAGAGAAGTGTCTTAGGAATTGAGGGCGCGCGTGTGCAAATGTTCTACTTTTGTTGAGTTAAGGTGAAATGAGTCCCAAAATCCAGGTTTTGACTTAACGGATTATCAATTTTAAGGGAATAAAACACCTATTTTTCGAATATATTTTGATGAGGATCAAAACTTTAGGATATTACTTAGTATGTTATGGGAGTCGAAACACGATTGACTAAACTTGACTCCATAGAAAAAAATGGCAGTTTCTTCTAAATCTTCATTTTTACAGAGATGTCTCTACGGAAAAGGCAGTTTTATTTGCTAGTTATTTAATATAATTGTAATTAAATCTCTTCTACGTTTTCCCTAATAAATACTTTAGATTAGACGATTATGGTTTTAGTTTTTTTGTTGAGAGACAGTATTATTTTAGAGCAATAACAAATTTAAAAATAAAAACCAGTGAAATTGCGCGTGGGCCGATCATTTCGCCACTCTTTTGCGTTAATAGCCATGATAGTTTCGAAAGTTTTAATCCAATACTGTTATAAAAAATAATGTATTACAGAATCAATCTTCTTATAACATTGAGTAAATACATGCAAAGCCAGGATGGGTCGCTAGTCAATTTGCTAGTGTAATGTATTACTGACATCTTAAACAATTTGCTCCTGTAAATGTTTTGATGACATTGTAAATATAATAGGGCCAAAATAGTGACATCCCTTATTCAAGACACACTTGTCTTAGAATTATATGCACGATACTTGTTCCTGTGTGTGTATTTTTATATTGTACTAATGTATTACAATTATCTAGTACCTAACACAAGCTCTGCTTAGATGATACTGTATGTATTCTCCAGCATTATTAATTTATTTAATTTTGACTAGTACCTTTTTTCACAGAGCCAGGTTTTTTAGTAGGGGTTCCAAAGATTCCTGCATAGCTGTTTTTCTTGGTTTCTTGGAACTCATCTCTGGTAAGGATTTCTATATCTCCACAAACTTTTGTTTCAGCTCGAATCACATCTTCGGGAAACTTTTCCATTTGTCCATGTCTGGTTCTGTACAATGCTGAAAATTAAGGATATAATATGAGCACTGAAATACCTTTCTTTGTCCACTGCTGGGCAAGGGTTCCCTTAGTTTAGTTACATGTCACTATTTGACTAAAAAGACTGATTTGAAGGTTTAGGGTCATCTAAAGTGATCTAAATCACTAATATATATTTTATTAATCATTGATGATTGATTAATCAATCAATTGTTTTATTCACTGCAATGAAAACAGAAAGCAGTCAAAAATGAATAACCCTTATTCATTTTTGACTGCTTTCTGTTTTCAGTTTTTTCCAATTTCTCCAAATTAAGCTGCTCCCCTGGTTGAGAATTAAGGGAATCTTCTGGAAGTTACTTATTTTCAGAAATTTTAATATTTTGCACGACATCGATAAACACAGGCTAAACCTATGTGTTTGTAGCAAGTCATAACTGAATCAATTTATAATAAGTAATAGAACATGTAAGTCAGAAATGAAAATGCAATTTTGGTCTCTTCTCCTTCTGCTAGTACTTTGTGTATGTACCTTTGAACCTACCTATAAAAACCTTAAACTTTGAATCAAATTAATTGTATTTTTTAGAATTTTAGAAAAGTTATGATTTTTATCAACGCTCGTTTAAATACTTACAGAGTCCTTTGTTAATAAATTCATGTTTACGGCTGCATTGGTACTTATAAATTGAGTTGATGTTTTTCACAAACTCACTGAAAATAATAAAACATAAGATTTGAGGTCAGATTAGGAAATATATAATCAAAGTTCTGATAAGTATTTGAACATAGCCAGTTCTCAAGAGAAACAAAGATGGAAGGGAATGTAAACTCAGTTGATCACACCCGAAGCGGAGGATCAGCGCTGGCTAGGCCTAGGTCAATATTTTTTTCTCTAATTATTGAAACAAATAAATGTACCAGTTGAAATAGATAAAGCTTTGATGGCTGCCTCAGGAGTAGGTTTCATATCATACAATACAAAATAAATAATAATACATTATTGCAGATTCAAAAACAGATAATAAGCACTAAAAGAGCAAGTATTCCTATAAGCACTAAAAGATCATACTGTTTGTAAATTCTACAAATAATGTTTGTATAATTTACAAACAGTTGCTGGTTCCCTTATTTTTGTTAAGTGTTCACAGTAGGGATACATATTATAATGTAGATTATATTCAAAGCCTTCTGGAATATACATAGAATTGATGTCTTTACTTACTCAAGATGACATCCCTGAATAGTAAATGGGTTAGATAAGTATTGAAATTTGAACAACACAAACATAGGTTTTTATTGAATACTACGAAGGTTTATCAGAAACTTAGCAGGCATGTAAACTTACTATGCATCCTCCTGAAAGAACTTCACGATGGCTATTGGTGGCTTTCGAAATGACCTCAGGACATCTGGAGCCACCTTACTCTGGGCGACAACCTCGCCAGGCCACCAGCAGTTTCCCAGCTTGACCCATACTACCTCCTCGTCCGAATAATTTATTTCTGTTTGATCACACATCACCAATATCTGTTCAGACAAAACGCACGACCATATTTTTGTCAAGAAATCACTATGTACGCCGAGAGCTTACGCTATGTCATTTCATCGTCGCGCCGCACAAACCCTATGGTTCTTGAACTCCAGTCGGCAGAACTGATACCAATATCAAGATGGTATGAGAATTCAACCTGTATTTGTCAAAACAATAGCAAAATATTGGTTGTAAATATCACCGACTGCGTACGAAATAATTTCTTTTTCGTCGCAATGGTGGCTGCATTGAATCACTTCAATTGTTTATTTCATCTTAACTAAACCCTATTTTTATATTCTATAACACTATAAAAATATTTGTTTAATTAAAATAGAGTTATAATGATTAAAAAATAAATAAATGTATATAGATTTTTTTGAAGTATATGATTTGATGTCGCGGAAGTGGATTAGTTTGTTAGCGTCAGCAGATACCAACATGATAAAAAAAAAATTATGTTGCCATTATGTCAAACCATAGACAATTCATATGGATTTGTACAAATTTGTGACATTAGTCTGTGGAAAAAAAGTAATCTGTGGTAAAAATCGACCTATCAGTATGGGGCGGAAACATAGATGGCGGAAATATTTAGCACAGTAGCGCCAAGTAAAAACGCGCTGATTTTCAAATAATGAAAATCTGGGTTTGAAATATTGGGATTGGGAGTATGGAAGTATTGTAATGGGGTGTAAGGGGGATTCCAACATCTCGTCTCCCAAGCCAACCTAACCTGCACGTGGTACACCCTGTTAGAAAATGAACTAGGCTCTAACTCATTAATTTTACAATTATTTATACTGGCAGAAAAGTGTCCAACTAGACACAGTTGCCATTAACAAATAATCATCATCAAGTATTGTAATTAACTACCTACTTATATTTACGAGACAAAGTCCTAAATAAAGAAAAGTATAAAAGGATAACCGCCGATCATACGATAGAGGCACTATATTATTATGAAGATTACCTACTTGCCATCTATGAATTTGATTGATTGAGAGCTAGTTGAATAATGTATAATGTTTTATTACTTATACGTTTTTTTTAATACAATCGATCGGAACAGCCATGGTAAATGTAATGCAATCATGTTTCATGTTGTAATACATGAAAACAGCCTGTTAGTAAATGCATAGGTAATAAATGTAGCTAATGTTATGTAGACTCAAAAATAAAACACCAAGATTATTATAAAACATACTTGTATTTCATAATAACGTAGGTATATTACCTAGTTCCTAACTATAAATATACTTATTGTGTTTGTCCTTACATAATCTTATATTCTAACATATTTACAAGTTTTATACACGTACCTAATACGACATTCGATTCTTTTATGAGATTTAGTATTTTATAGAAAAGTCAGTAGGTAATTAAAAGTGGTTGATTTTTTATAATAATCTTAATAGTTCAAAATAAAAATTTACGAAATTATTATTTTCAAAATTCCTTTTTCCCGAACTGTTTTCAAAATGTAGGTGTAGTATCAGGTTTCAGTTCTTTCTACAGATATAATTATTGTGTTCTGTACAGTAAGTAGTAAATAAATTAGCTCATTACATATTTTGGTTCGTTAGCCGGCATATTGGCGTACGATTTTAGCCCATTGTTGGGGGAAGTTCCGTTGCACGTAGGCCAGGGTTTTTTGAATCTGTTTCGTCTCTTGTGGTGAACATTGAGGACACGCACCGCGCAGAACCAGCGGCGCAAGAGCTGAAAAGAGACAAAAAACAGGGAAAGATCAGAAAAAAACGTATTCTTTCCATAATGGATAAAAAATTGAAGTGAAGAGAAAATTTGTTAACAAATTGTTTCTTATTTGATACTTAATAATTTACAGTTTAAAATTTAAGTTGCTTTTTTAAAGTCAAAAGCAACTCAGTCACTAACGTTGTTGATTTCTGATTTTTGAAAGAAGTTCGTATTACTTTAATACAAGGCACCCAGTAGGTACTACTCGAAAATTCTCTGGACCTGTTGAAAAGAAAATAGGGCAGTAATCCATTGCTACCTGTAGTGAAACCTGCATAACGGGCTTATAAAAAAAGGCGAACTTTATAGATATGACCTCACATCTTTCGATATTGCTTGTCTTTAATGTTTAGGCACACTGTTACTTACTCTTCAACCGCTTCCCAATTGGATCACAAGGAGCTTCACCGAGCGCGCATTTGAGTTGTCTCTGGATAAATCTCTTGTCGTTGAGTGCGTCTTCTAGCACCGATTCGGACACCCGCGTCGGAGGCAACTCGGCTGCGCACGCGCACGCCACCAACACGCAAAGAAGTAACGCTGTGCTGACCTGGAAACCACAAGGGTTAATGAGATAGAGTATAATACTTTTATAGAACAATGTAATTAACATTAAACAAAATAAAGTTAACGTCCTAGAATCCATTTTAGAGTAACCGGAACTGAACACACTACAACGACATTAAGTTATTTTCGTTGAAAAACTAAATCTTTTGTGTAATGACTGAAGAACTGCTGGACGAGATTTACTCATTAAATTGATAGGTTTGTTGGTGCCTGCTGGATGGATGTGATGGCTTGATAGATTTGTTGGTACCTACCTAACTAGAGTGCCTTCAAAACTACTCAAGCGGCAAAGAGGACAGAAGACTAATGATGTAACCAGCCATTTGCACGGCTATTACGAGTCTATGCGTGTTCACGTTGTGGTAGGTAACAGTTGAGAAACTCTATGGCAATGGATAGATTTGCACGGTGGTGATTCATCAAGAACATAGTAGATAGTACCTACCCAAAAAACTATGACAAAAAGTTAAAAGTTTTCGTAAACTTTTGGAACAAATACATGACTTATTTTGAAAACTACCCGTTGTGCTGTGCAGTGGGTTTCGATCAAATCGTCATTTCTAACAGTTATCGCAATTTTAACACAAAATAACTGGATTTTTGCACAAAGTATAGTTATTCTAAGGATATTTGCGATATTTAATATAATTATTAATTGCCCATGAAGAACCATGATCTCGCATTGATAGAATTACACGAGGAGAGGTAGAGGTCTAGAGGTTAGCTCCTCTGTTTTCTCTGCTCAATACTATAATATATCACGCACGTTAAAATAATACTACATTACCCGCACCTAACCTACTCCTTACTAAGTAAAGGTAACGAAGGGCAAAAAAACAAATTGAGACTAAGTCACTAGGGTAGGTACCAGGCACCTATCTAAGTGTTTGTGTGTGTGTAATAAAAAACATTTAATACTTTTTTAAGTTCTGTGACCTACATAATTATCTAAGTAACTCGGTAAAACCAAACTGCAAAAAATATTCTTGGAATAATGTCGCAAAATACCCGCACAGTCTAATGTCGTAACAAAAAGTGGAATCAGTTTCGTAAATATTTCACAAAAAGTTTTCTAAAGTAGGTTTTGTTTGATGCTGAATGGTGGGTTCATTTCATAGGTACCTACTTATTTATTTATTTAGGTGCTTTACCTCTCAGAGTAATAAGACATAGAGTGATAATTTCACAAAACATTCCGCTCTAAGTTGAAGCCAAAAACCAAGCAATGTGTGCGTAAGCGGCACGTCATTACAAGAGCCGACACGCACACAAGTGCACAAATAATGTTGCAAGCTATTAACATTTTCCCCATAAGGTAGGGAAATTGTAACATTTTGTAAGGAGTAAATGATTATCATATTTATCACTTTTCTGTTAGATGATATTTCATTAATAGAAAAATTCCTGTAAATATTATATACTCTATGGGTGTTTACATACAGGGAGTGTTGAGTTAGCGAATTAGTTAAATAGATAGAAATAAATATTATGGCCGAAACATTTTCATACCGTTGTTGGGATAAACCACCTTTCGTAATTTGCATAAAATACCTTTCGTGATATGCTTGTCATTTTCTTCAAAATGTATAGAACATAATCAGTGTAGTGTATTTCTTTTTTAGTGTATAGTCTTAGTGTATTTAGTCGGCTTGCAAAACTTTTCTTTGCAATTCCGTCTAAGTTTTTCAACCAATCGGGAAGCAACAGTCTATATTAATTTTCTTATTATTTCGTTATGTTTTTTTTTGTTACCCTACATATGTATGTATTATTTTGTTTGACATAATGTCAAAACAACATGAATATTCTTATTAATAAAGAACTGAACTGAAGTCGGATCAGAAGGAAATCTAAGAACGAATATAAAGACATTAATAAAACTAGGGTTCATCGTCTAATGAAACCAATGAAATTTTTATATTTAACGCTCCGACTACATCAACATCCGGACAGTCTGTAACAATCTATTTCCTTGCCCGTGAAAATAAAACAAAAGTTTTTGATTATTTATACCAAGCTTAATATAACATAGGTACATATTTCACTAAAAATCCGGGTAAGTTAGTAGGTAACCCTAATTATATCTGGCAAATAAAAGTCCTACAAGTGTAAAGTAGAAATAGATTAAACAAATAAGTACCTATGGGGGAAAATAATTTTTCTAACAGCTAGCAACATTTTTATGTAATGGCGTCTGTCATGTTTACGATTTATTTTTGTGCTTATACCAATGTTTTACTCAAGAATATAAGATGCCAGATTGTATCTACCCGTGAAATGGAATCTTCTATTGTTTCTGATTATTATGAGAAGAGTTGTTACACCTTTTTACTGCACAATAAGTCATTATTATTAAAAAATTACGGAGCTCTTCCCAGTAGGTCTTGACCTTGAGCACTGACGTGTCGAGCGATGTACGTAGCCTTTAAAGGCTAACTTGAAATTGCGTCACTTCGCGTGCGCCTACTGCGGTTCTAAGCCTAGTTATTCTAAGCTTTACCTAAATAAATAGATTAAAACAACCTTCACTGATTACATTAATTATTAAGTAATCATAATTAAGTATGCACCTAATTAATTGATTAAACTAATGAATTAACTAAAACAAAATAATGTACCTGCATATTAATAGCTGGCATTCGGAATGAAGATTACAATATAATTTACCGAATTTTTTTTTTACTCTAGGTTGGTTAGTTCGTGAGATATGACGATTTGAAGTTTGACAGCTTATTGCCTGATATTTATTTATTTTTAACGTATGTTTTATAAAAGAATATACAAGCTGGTGCAAAACACAGTCAATGTACCATATAATATCTCTCCAGATGTGTGATATAAAAGTGCCCTCTTCTGTCTTTCTGTTTCTTAAAGCAATAATGGAGCTCATCGTAATCTCGCTAAAATATTCTTCCAATAGAGCCTGTTCATCTTCTAATATCTGAATGTACATATAATGGAACACTGAATGGAACCAAACAGACAGACAAAACACAAGCTACACAAGGGTCACAATCACAATAAGTACATTACATAGATACCCATTGCTGAGCAGAGAACGTGATTAGAAATCTTAATCTGTGCGTCGGTTGTTAGGTAGGTAGGTTCCTACATAAACGAACTACCTTGATTCTTGGCCAAATAAATCTTGTAATGACCTGCTGAAGTTTTCGATGCGATTATAATAACCTACAACAGTTAACAATAGAGTTCAATAACTGCATTAATTATTTTTAATCGGACTATACCAAGACAATATTTTGTCTAACGATAAGTCGCAAAAAAAGCACAACACCAATAATTGTTGGTGTGGTGCTTTGTTGGGGTGTTTGTTGTGTATACACCCCACACTACCTACTTTGTTGTGGAATTGTTCCTTCAAAATTTGCTTAGCAGTTATGTGAAAAGGTATTATTATAACAATAGATCAAAATTTTTGTAGACCGTGAAAACCAGTTAAATGTATGTCTAAATAGCATAATAGAGGTAAGTAAATACAGAAAAGTAATCCACAAAAATACATTTTTAAAGTGCTCAAACTCTCGTGAGTCACGGTTTCCTAGAACCTATTAATAAGCGACCAAATTGGTCATTGTGTAAAAATGACCCAAGCCACAAATCGCGATAATGTTTACAAAGGATAATCGCGCTAAAACCACGAAATAAGGTTTGCGTGTGGAGACATCGCATCAAGCATATTTTAAAGGGTCACAGGGTCGTCTAACTTTACTGACGATGACCATGTAACTTTGACCATGTAACAATTTTAAACAAATGACTGTTGATGTTCATCAATTATCACATTTATCACCTTGTCAGACCATTTTATGAAAATTAAAACTTAAATAATATGATTGTTTAAAAAATATTTTGACCGACTTAAATTACTTAGTTATATATAATAATATTACAACGGTTTTTTAATAGATTTTTTAATTTCAGATTTATAATTGAAGGAGAAATCGTCGAATATACTTAAAAAATACTTGCAGCCGAACATAGAACTTCTTCCTCTTTTGTTTTTCGTTTCGTCGGTTAGAAAACACTAGATAATAACGCCCCCTGAATTATGATATTAATAGGTAGTTGTTTTGTATGTGACATTTTTTTATATTCATTAAAACCAGAAGTATTTTTTTAATTCCTCGAGTACAAATTGGCCTTACAAAAGTTTAATGAACATTAACCTTTCGTGTTAATATGTTTTAGCAGAAACAGCTTTTCGCTCACTTTAGTATCTTAAAATGAAGTTTTTCACTTAAGTAGGTACTATTGTTGACTTTAATCATATTCGTTTTGTTGTTAGTTAAGTAGACTTTCCTAGAATAAAATGAAAGACTAACGTTTTTCAACGTTACGACCAGATTATAGTAGGTAAGTATTTATGAAAATTTGACATACTTATAAATTGATTTTGTCAATCAATTGTATTTCTACATATATAATATTACCTACGGTAATTAAAAATATAAGCGTTAAATTCCTTATATATGCTCCTAATTATATTCTAAGATAAGAAGAACAATTTGTTTTATCCCGCTAAAGTAAAGTCAGTTTTAAGCCTAATTTTATATTATTTCTGATTGTTAGGAAGTGGAAAGACATTGACTGCATCATTTCCGACTTTGAAACAGTTCAGAAGACCGGTTACGCAAATTCGGAAGCTGTTGCGGTGCAGATTTAAATTTTTGTTTATGTACCTGTACTTATATAAAACAGAATGTAGGACACGGGTTCTAATTCGAATTTAATCTTCCATTGTTTGTGGTAGGTATAGCTTTGCTAAAGGACTCTACAATACGGCTCTATAGATTTTTAACAACATAGACAATAGAATATCAATGTAAATATTAATTCAATGTGGTCTTTGCACGTTTAATTCTTATAAGTATAAGTAGACGAAGAAATTATTTAGTTGAAAAATCCAATACCTCTCATCATAAGGAACAGAATGATAAAGATTTAGCTAAAAGTATTATAATTTTGACAAATTAATTGAAAAAAAAACATGAAACCATAAACCTTGAATTAAATAAAGGATCGCTAATTTAAAATTTTAATTTGTTATTATTCGTATAAAGCAATGTCACGGTACAAAATAAAAACTTCTTGATGCCGTTATTGAACATTTAATGTCACCTAAAAATCTTAAAATCAGGTTCTAAAAACCGTGTCACAAATAGTATTTACTTACTGTAAGACCATGTGTTTTCCTCGTTATTCGCAATGAGAAACCCACTGTCCTTCGTCAGCTCAACAATCTACAAATCCCACTGGTATAGCTCGCTTAGCATCGGAGAAAACTGCACTGATGCTGATGCACTCACCTGCATTTCCAGTTGCTGTAGTCACTTTTACTTTTTCACTGGTATGACCCGGATCTGGTGTTTTATGATAATATTATGTACGTCGAAGCGTTACACGGAGCGATTGGTCTGTGAATGCCGGAGCAGGCTGTGCTGCAACCTCTTACTTAACTTACAATCCCCCCTTCAAGGAACGTACACGTTACGTGAGCTAGCTTCGTGTGAATAATATCACTAATTGCTACATATCGTTTTATTTTTGATATTTACTGTCGCTTATGGGACATGGTTTCAATTTTGCGTCCGTGTTGATTTTTATCTGGGTAAGTACAGGAAAACGGTATCTAAGTTACCTAACTAATTAGGGAGGTGTATCTTTGCGCGCGGCTGTGTCGATTCTTTCGTCAGAATTACGTATAAAAACTTTATTAATTCATTACTAACGTTATGTTGGTAACGTCTTAATGATTGAATAACTATACATCATAGTTTATTTAAGTTTGTTTTGTGGAAATGTAAATAAGATTCTAGTGCTTGGCTTGAATAGGTACCCACTGTGAAGCCAGGCGCAAGTTTACAATGGAAAACCCAATTAAGTACCAGTAGTAGTAATTAGTTTATATTATTTTATTGTAACTTTCTTTTCATTTTCAAACAAGTCCGCGGACTACACGAACCCTACCCTCATCATCATCATCAGCCTATGTTAGTCCACTGCATCTATAACGTAGTCTATAACCCATTAAACCGGAATCTACTTTTAGGTAGAGTTCCTCTATAATCATAACTATGCCTAATGTACAAGCAGAGTAAGTTAATTTGATAATGCCTCACCTACTTGTATTATCTGGTTTTATAGGTAATTAACGTTGAATACAGGTCATTCACGAATAAGGACAGTAAATATTATTTACAAAATTCCCAACTTCAATAGATACCTGATGACGACCGATGTGGCGCGGTGGGCGAAGGTCCGCCTGCGACGCAGGAGGTTGCGGGTTCGATTCCCGCCTCGGAACAATTGTGTGTACGATCTGCAGATATTTGTTCCGGGTGTTCTGGTCGTTTTCTATGTATAATAAAAAATATCTATCTATGTAATATATTGTATTATGTATACATATCAGTTATATCAGTCTAGTACCCATAACACAAGCTCTGCTTACCATGGGACTAGATAATGCTGTGTGAATTGTCCAGAATTATTTATTTATTTAATAAAAAAAAAAAAAAACACCTATCTACTTACCCTATACCTTGGTGTTAGATATTCATAAAGATTACACTATTACACGATATATAGATCAACCGATTCGTTCACTATATACATTACGCATTTATTTATAGATTAGATATAATTTATACCTAGGTACCACCATTCCGTAGGAGATTTTTGGATACTGTTTACTTGAATAAATGACTCAGTCTATGCTAGTCAGTGAATACAATAGCCTACTTTATTACATTAATATTGCATTAATAACAATATTTTGTGAAACTTAAGTTTAATGTAGGTGTTTATCATAACCTATGTACCTTTACTAATATATCGAATAACTTAATCTTTGTTTGGATTTTAATAAGTACGAGTAATAAATATTAGTTGTTTAAGTACTTACCTAGGTTTCTACTAATTTATTTCATGATTCGAGAAATAAGTAAAAATTTGGTTTGTTTAATAATTTAATATCTAATAAATAAACAATGTACAAAATGGCGTTTCTTTTTGTTTTTACTGCCCTATAAATAACAATGGCAGTGTAGTATTAAGCGAAATCTTTTTCTTTAAGACCTATTTACTCTTAGCTTAGAAGTTTGCGTGGACAACTATTTAGTTTTACAATAAAACTGATTGATTAGGTAGGTAGTTAGTTAATTTGTCTACTGGGTGCAAATTTGTTGTTTTGTAAAAATACGTGCACCCAAGAAAGACAACACAAAAGCTCTTACTCGATATTTTCAATCTTCAAGTAAAATAATAGGAAAGTGTTTTAGCACTAAATATTTAGATGAGGAAGGTTAGGACTTCGATAGTTAAGTATTTACCTCGTTCTGTCTGTTATCAACAGGCTAAAAACGGTGTTTTTTTTACTATTTAAATATAATGTATTGTCCTCAAACTCTGTTGGAAAAAGCTAATGATTTTTTTTTTAATGTTAACCGTATTGGCGAACAATCTTAGCCCATTCCCAGGGGTAGTTCCGTTGCACGTAGGCCAGGGTCCGTCGTATGTGCCGGGTTTCTTGCGGAGAACACTGGGGACAAGCTCCTCGCAGGACCAATGGTGCCAGTGCTGGAAATATATTTATTAATTTTTTAATCATTCATTTAATTCTACCGACAAACTGTTAGACAGTTTGGCAGAACCTACACACACGATGTAATGCAGTTTTAGTTATGAAAATAAATACATAAAAATGGTACAAATTTTATTTTTAAACCTTTTCTTCAGACGGAAATTTACATTTTGTTACTTAAATACTATTGCTTATACCACTTATACTATTGTTAAGACATCTATCTTCGTCTATTTGCCCTCTTTTGGAGTAAATTACGCACTACACATAATTTTAGTTGAAATTTAAAAATAAAATTGGTTTTGTTTCACAGATCTTTTAAGGGTTAAGTTCGCCTTTGTTTAAATTTTCTAGAATAAGTTTTGTGTTATGTTTTTCGTGCAAAAAGTATAAATAAATAAATAGATGAATAAACGATAGAGGTACCTATTTGATAAATCTTACAAATCTTTTTGCACCTAGTTATTACTTTTATTCTACGTAATAACCAGTTTAGATTTTCACAACGATACTCTCTCAAAATAAACTATGGAGAGTGCATTGTTATGTAAGTGAACACACGTGGTCTATTACCGTAATAAAGTTAATCGAAGTTGTATAAAAAATATATCTTAACAAAAGATTTAATTATAATAACATAAAACCTAACGCTTTTCAGAAAATAATGTATTCTATAGTGGCACATCAAATAATTCCCATATTTCATACGTATAAAATTTGCGTAATAAAATTAGCACGAACATGCTAAAATGTCAAAAGGAGAATCGTTGAAAAAACCACATACCTACCTAGGTAAGAAAGATTCGTAGGTAAACGGCATGCGTAAGGTTGAAGTTGAAGCTAACAGAGAGCGTTTTACACATAGCGGGTATCCTCGGGTGCAAAATATGATGCACCCGAAGGTGATATCCGCGAGGTGTAGATGATACTGAATAGTCTCTACACCTCGCGGATATCATCTTCAGGTCATAGAAAATCCAAGGTTAGTTAAAAAAATGAACACCAGGTAATGGTAGGACGGACTGGCTGGGTAATCGAGCTATGGGAAGAATGCGGAGGCCTGCCGTAAACATATTTTAGAGACTTCAAGGTAGGTACGAGTACATCTATCTTCTTTATTATTAATATTACTATCACTTACTTCGAAGCCTCCTCCCAACAGGATCGCAAGGCCCCTCTGCAAGAGCACACCTGATGTGTTTCTGCATCGTGTTTCTATCCGCCAGGGTCTGTTCCAGTTGAGCGTCTGTCATCAACGGTCCTCCTACAACTGGGGCCACGAGGACTGCGCTCAAAACGCTCAGAATCAGTAGTGTGATCTATAAAGAAATTTAAATATAAGCAGGTATAAAACTTTTTAAACTATCATGGTTAAGTCACATAAAACGGGATATTTACCATACCAAAAAACTTACTCGCAGTGCCTTCAGTTATTCCGTGATCATGCCACATGAAACTGTGCCGAGATATTGGAAAACTCAAAAATCAAATCATGGTAAATATCCCGTTATAAGTGACATAAGCAGGTATTATTATGACGAATAGTTGTCTAGTCTAGGTACTTGTAGATAATTTATGTATCCGATGTTTATTAGTTAGTTGGTAGCCTATCTCCTCAAAACTAACTCACTGCCTACACATGTGAACTCAAGGCTAACAAAAAAGTCTTTGCAAATTTACTTTATAGTTTTTGTTGTAGTCGTTAGCTACTTAATGTTAAATTCGTGCCAACACAAAGCTAGTGCCTAGTTAAAGTTAGAAGGCAATAAACTTTGAGTTAAAGTTTTAATTTGATGACCCGCAGGCTGATTCACGATCAATTGCTGGCATATACTATTCACGATTGCTTTTTATATTTTTTTTAAAGAAAAGTTAAATAAAATATAAATAGTTTAATTCACAGTAATTGCTCAGGCAACTGGAAAGAACAAAAAATCGAACCAACCTACGTAATTTAAACTCTTTGAAAGCATTTTGAATATTGAGATGGCGAATCTCGGTAGAGTACCAATAGGTATTGCTTGTGGAACACATGCTACCAAAAAAAAACAAAAAAAACACAAAAAAACAAAAAGATTATAAATCAAATGCTGCCAAAAAAAAACATGAAGAATAAGGGAAAAAAAAGACTCCCACAAAACCCAAGGACCGAGGGGTCGCCACCCCTCGAGTTGACGCCGGGGTAATGAGGCCAAGCCTCGAGGCCCCTCTCTGTGCCCCCACCAGGGCCGGAAAGAAACCTATTGATTGACATGCTACCAACAAAAATTAAAAAATGTAATGAGTTTTTATTTAAAAAAAACCGGTACGGCGCGGAGCGTAGGTAGCTGGCTGTAAATAGTCCCTAACGAGGCAGTTTTGATAAAATCAGAGAAAACTCACCTTCATTTTAGAATGGACCACGCAACACTACTTCACGTTAGGCCAGTTTCGGGATCGCAGTTCGACCAGGCCGACGATTAGGGAGTGACTGGGCAGTGGGCACCAATCATCGTATTAACTAACCGGGAATGTATCCCCTCTTTGTGCGGTGATTATCTCAATAGGGGGGTCCTTACACAGATAAGCAGTAACAGGAATTTCGATGAGTGGTTCTCACGCGTGGCAATGCCCGAATAGAATAATTGGTTTTGATTAAGTAGGTACTTGTCGTAAAGATTTTCTATTTGAGTTACATTACTGTATGTAGCCAATAATACTACTTAGCTAAGTAAGGTAATTAGGTACCTACTACAACTTACATTATTATTATTATTATTTACTAATAGGTACCTTGGATAGACATGATGAAAACCATCGGATTAACATTTTACTGAAAAAAACCTAAATGTGAAATCTAGCCAAGTTCGTTCATATAGTGGAGATCATTATAAAAAAGCGCCAAGTTTCATACAATGAGATTCGTACCTATATAACATCATTGGTTTCGTAGCAGTCCCTGATCTTAATTTGTTAGTACGTTCTTTCATTATTGAATAAGTGTCTTAGCATGGCACTTTATATCCACCGCATTTGTATTAATATATAATAATATACCTATAATGATCGGCGAAGCTACTATGTAAATTAATTTGGCTTGATTTCACATTTATGTTTTTGATAAGTTTAAATAGATGACTATTTATATGTTTAAATTTTAAACCGCAAACCAGGACCACGAGTATTTGAGTAAATTTTCTTTCCACAGTAACTTGAAAATTCATACAATGATTAAGGACGCGCTTTTCTTTAATTCGGTCTTTTTCACTCCTCTTGTGACAGCTTTTCTCCGCCCGACCACAACACACGCTCCGTCTGACCTACGAGCATGCTTGTACAAGCCAATTTGCGCAGGCAAGACGGAGCGTGTAGCTGCTCTACTACATACCAGCGCCATTAAGTGCAGTCTAATAATAAGCCCAGCTTGCCTTATCAATTATCATCATACTTTAAGTTCTTATAAATATATTTTAAAAATAGAAAAGCTCGCATTAACTTCTTAAAGATTGCCGCTATAAAAAAAATTCAACATACGGATACGGAACCATAGACTTCTTTTTTTGCTTGTTGAGCTCGTATTGGCTGGAGCGAGCGTGCACAAAAAGATTGGAATCATTGTGTTTGGATTGGAGGGGATACCTACATTTCGGACCGTAGATCTTCTTGATGAAGTGGAAGAGGGAAGGAGGGGAGGGGGAGGGGAAAGAAAAGACAGCTTGTGCTTGTGTGTGTTGGGAATTGGGATCTTTCGTAAAGTTGTACATTTTTAAGAATTCGAAAGCTCTTGTTATATTGCTATGCTAGTAACCTATGATCTTAATTATACAGAAGGTGAACGAATGTACGAGTGTTATTGATCACCTATTTGTGGTTCTCCGAACAAAGTACTATAGGAGGAACCGCACTTAATTACGACTACTGTCAATCATATGGTCGTAATTAGTGATGTCACTGTTTGTTTACTAATAGAATAGATGGTTGGTTGTGAAATATTTAAATTTCAACTTCTAAATAAACGATGAATTCCGGAGAATCCACAGCAGGGTGTTCGAGTAGTGGACAAGAAAATGGCGCCGCTTCTTTGGACCCTGAACGCCCACACAAGAAAGCCAGATTTCCTTGGCAAATAAAAGGAAAACATCATTTGAAAAACCAGATAAACGAACCGATGGTCAGCCCAAACGTTATTCCTCAAGAGTCCGGGACGTTTAAAGCACCACCCACAGGAGAAAGCATCCTAAGAACAAACCCATATTTAAAAAGGACCTTTGAAGAGATTTTCGTTCCTAGTAAGTCTATGCCAGCAAATGTCAATAATATTACTGGTGGTCCAGCAAACAAACACACTACCGCTGATCAGCCTTTCCCTCTTGAGACTGTCAGATGTCTTTCTGGAACTCTGCTACTGAATTCTGGAATAGAAGAGGAAAAGGGATCAACATCAACACAAGATTTGCCTGGACCAAGTAAACCGTTCTCCAACTCAAAACAAAAAACAAAACTCAAAAAACATCATTTTAAAAACCAGACAAATAAAACGATGATCAGCTCAAACATTATTCCTCAAGAGTCCGAGACATTTAAAGCATCACCCACAGCTGAAAGTATCCTAAGAACAAACCCGTATCCAAAAAGGACCTTTGAAGAGATTTTGGTACCGAGTAAGTCTAACTTATTGATGCCAGCAAATGTGAAATATCTTACTAGTGGTCCAGCAAACATACACAATACTGCTGATCCACCTTTGCCTCTTGAGACTGTCAGATCTCTTGCTGGAGCTATGTTATTGAATTCTGGAATAGAAGTCACAAAAAAGGGATTAACATCAACACAAGATACACCTGGACCAAGTAAACCATTCTCCGACTCTGCAAGAGAAGCTTATCAATTGAAAAGGAAAGAGGATGAGTGCATCGCTCGGTGGCAAGCATTACAGGTACCATGTTATTTATATAAAACTAGTTGCGCCCCATGGCTTGGAAATTTCTGCGCAATTTTACCATGTTTTCTCACCGTTTAAACCTTCCCTGGACTACCTAAAAAAAACCTAAATCAGGCTAAATCGGCCCAGCCATTCTCGAGTTTTAGCGAGACTAATGAACAGCAATCGATTTTTAAATATAAAGATAAAATAACTTATGTTAAAGTTCAATTCGTTGTGTAAGAATAAATCTAATCTGACTTATGTACTTTCAGGCTGGCAGAAGCGGTTTAGACAATAGAATAAACCACATCTTAGATTCATGGATGAATTCACATCCAGAAGCTGATAATAGATTTCTGGCAATGGATGTGGCCAGAATAATGAATGATGACCTAAGTTCGAATGATGAAAATATTGAGAATGAGGGGATTCTGATGGCAATCAATGCTCATGGCCTGCAAAGTATGGGTCATCCTACCATCGAACCCACCAGTCCACTGCCTGCCCAGCCACCTGTGTTCCAGTATCCTTGTAACTTTCAGTCAGAATCCAGTAGTAGCTCTGAAGATAGTGAAATACTTACTAAAAGAGATAGCTTACCATGGCTTTTTGATGAGCGCACCAACAATGAACCAGCTAATTATGAACCATGGAGACATGGTATCCTAAATACAAACCCAACTGAACAGTTCCCAACAGCTGGGGAAGATTATGAGTATGAATTTATGAACACTGCAGTCATTCAAGCTATCAAAAGTAAAGGGCTCATGGCTGCTGGGACTGACTTTGGCTAATACCTTACAAAACAAAAGAATAGGTATGTTAAAAATTATAAGCACAACTTCAATTTGTAAGTCGTTGTTAAAGTTTTTTTTATATTGCGGATTAAAAGAAAATGCTAATTATGTTTATTTGTAAAAAAATATATTTATTAGTTTAAATGTGTTAGTTAGATATGCATTTGCAATGCAAAAACGATTTCCTCTGTTATAATTGGAAGTGCTTGTTTTAGACAGCTTTTATCTCAACTTAAGTACATATTATCTAGTTATAATGATTTATCCAATACAAGTATTATTAATTACCAGACTTCTTGTGTTAGTTTGTCTAGTTTTATGTAATATGTATGTATATAAGCTTTTATGATTATAATTATGTGATAAATGTCTTTAGTGGTCTTTTATACAAGACATTATGGTTTAAAATCAACCCATGATTAAAAATTTATTAATATCTTTTTGTTATTAATAAATAGAAAATAAAAATGTACTTTAACAGCTTCTAGGTAAAAGTTCACTTGTAGTTGTTGCTTGAGACAAGTGAAGAACAATTTTACCAACATAAGTACATTTTTACAGGAAACATAATTAATTTTATTCAATGATACATTTTATATAATAGTATGTGTATGTATACTCCTACCCCAGTGGTTATTTATTAAATTAAGTACTAAAAAATAATAGAAAATATTTAAATATAATACTCAACAGAACTTTCTTGTGTTTTAACATCAAATCCATCCAAATAAAGTCGCTCCCTCTACATCAGAAAGCATTATGACAACCTTATGGTAGGTACGCAAACAACCAAAGTTATCGACATAGCTCTAAGAATTAGCAAGCTGAAATGGCAGTGGGCCGACCATATCTTGCGAAGAACCGACGGCCGCTGCAAACGTGTTGTTGAGTGGAGACCACGACACGGTAAACGTAGTGTAGGACGCCCTCCGACCTGCGAAAGACTGCAGGTAGATGCTGGATGCGTAAAGCTGAAGACGGGGCGCTCATTGGGGAGGCCTATGTCCAGCTACGGACTAACATAGGCTGATGATGATGATGGTGGTAGGTACACCATCCATGATAAACAAGTTTCTCTGAAATATCAGGTACCCAATCAACCAACAGCTCTTTGGGGAGCGTCAAAGTTTGAGAGCAAAGTTTGATTGACTCGAAATATTATTTTATAAAAAAATCTTATATAAATTAATCTAGGACAAAATCCTTGGAAAGATAAATCTAACGAACCTAACTCGACGGCGTTAAGGAGTTGCTATGGCCGCCTTCGTATCACGACATTGCGCATAAGTATGCCAACTTTCAGCTGAAATGGTTAACGTTTGAGGATAATATACATAACTGGTCTAAAATTCAGTTGCAAGAATATTCCTACACATATTACAAATCTGTCTGCATCATCAGACCAGCTCGATGGTACCATAACATTGCATTGTGCCCGAACTTACATAAGTAAAGGGTCAAAGTTCAGCTCAATCGCTTGAGGATAACTGGTCTAACATTCAGGTGCAAGATTTGTCTCACACAAACTTACAGGCCAATAAAAGCAAGTACAATTAAAGGTTGTAAAAATGGGTTTAAAAACAACAACCAAGATCTTAATAACAATTTTATTATTGCTTGTTATTATTCACATAATACAAAATAAACTATGCACAAGTTTATGACCACTGTAAAATTTATCAATTAGTTAAAGTTGGATAAAATTGAGAATTAGTAACTTGTTTTATATTTCAACAGAAGAGTTGTAACATTTTCAAACAAGTTTTAGTTCGCGCGCACAGTGCTAACATGGGAGGTATATCTGTTGTATTTATTAAGACAGATTAGACTCGTAGGAGCGATTTACAAAACTTTTTTAATAACCGTAATATTCAATATTATTTACTAATCGTCGTTGTCAAATGTCAACATTGAAAAAAATATTTTGCTAGGTACCACCTACCTGAATTATTGAAGTACTAAGGCCCCTTGCTTATGGATACTTTAATGTATTTAACCACATCATATTTAAATTAAAAGTATTTAATATCGTCTAATAAGTCAATAATACGTAATTATAAAATAAATTTAGGCAGCTAAACACGATTAACAATACGTAAGCGAATCAATTACTATTTTCTTATTATTTTTTGACAAAATACATAATGTATGCATTAAGTGTTAGATTCACTGGAAGCTTATGTTCAAATTCTTTATCTAAGGACTTAGGTAGGAGATAAAGTCTCTAGACTATGAATCAGGAGCAGCATGATAAAATAATTGTACAATCCAAGAACTATCTTCCTTCAAAATTAGGTACCTTCCAGAATAACCATTCAGTTTCCTATAAAATATAACAAAGGTCACCGTGCGCACTGAACACAACAATTAAGTATAGTTGAAAGATTTCTTCCTTTGACCAATTTGTGATGTCACACATGGTAAAATTATAACATTTTAATCATGGCCAATTAATACTAGTTTTAAATCTAGCCTAAATTTAACTGTACAGGCAATTGTTTGTTCACCAATATTAAATAATGTATTTATTTACAAAAAAATACTCTAAAACATCTCTTTCTCTCTCTATTTTTTATTACATTGGAGCATTTGTGCTTTCTGGTTGTGATTAAAGTTCTGTAAACTTTGGTCTGATATAAAGGTTTTAAATTAAACAATAATAATGAAGAAGAAGAAAGAACTAGATATTCGAACGTAAATTGCTTATCAAATAATGTAAGTATAATCCAGTGACTTACTTCAGTAATACCAGCAATGTCATCAAAAACTCATTTTTATATACTTTAGTTAAATGTCATGGTGTAAAAACAATAAATCATTCATTACTTAATGGTATCAAATATAAAAATATTAAATAATTGATTCTTTCCTATTAGATTCTTATGTATTCATGAGCCACAACAATAAAATCAGTTTTAAAACTGTACAAATATTATATAATTCAAATATTTAAATAATTATTATTAAAAACAACCCTTAACAGGTAGGTCAGAAGGTATTTCATTATTCATAGATAACACAACCAAAACTGAGTTAAAAAGTGCGATGTCAGCTGATGTTATGTTTTAATTAGGCTTACATACAAAAGATTTCTTTACACATAAGGCATTTTATCTTTAAATGTACTTATTACATTATTATTTAACAAAGTCTGCTGTAATGTATTGACAGTAACAACTATGCCATGTATTCAGTAAAAAAATATAATTTATACATTATTAATTACACAAAACATCAAAATGTCATATTAGTTCAACATAGGCCACAATTTTTTGCATTACAAGGTCTTGGGAAGTTTAAAAAGCAGCGTTACTTAATTCTTACTTAAAATGACTGATCAAGACTCAATTTAATATTAGCTACAACATGCTATTATACCTAGCGCCTTAATTATTTAACACATCGTGTTGTATGAAGACAATCTAAAGGTCTGCGAAACCAAACCACGCAAATCACAACCGCGCACTCATTTGGAGCCAATTTTATCGGTAATCTCAATTCACACTAAGCTACCTACTTGTTTATTTACAAATTACATTAAAAAATCTCCAAAAGTTAAAAAATTGACAAACACATTTTAACACCCTTAGACTTAACAAAGCGTATGGATTCATCATTATTTACAAGTACATAACGCGCACAAAGTTACATCAAAGTAGGGCACCAAAATTATAAGTACATTATTTATCAAATGATTAAAACGAAAATCAGATAGCTTTTATAGCTCCATAAACTGTGTGATCCCCGAATACTCAAACGCAACTAAGATTTATGCACACCTCAATAAAAAAGGTGAGAGGTTCACATTATTTTTTTAATTCAGCACTAGGTGAATTAGGACCGTATTGTTAAATAAACAAACTTAGTTTTGTAATGTCTTAAGTAAGATCTGGAGGCATATTATAATGATAACACCTATAGTGCAGGTACCACACAAATAAGGCGGAAGTTTTATTTATGATGCTGTTTCTACTTGGCAGCGCTCTCGCTCGCACATTCTAATGTTTTAAAAAAATCTTTAAATTGTTACTTGCAAGCGACAGAGCTACAAAGATACGGCCTCTTAAGAATTACCTAAAAATATTTACATTATGCACAAAGACAAAGCAACACATTTAACAGGCATCAAAAACCCCTTGTGCAGACTTATTATTGCTTTTCAGCAGAGTTTTGAGTCTATTTAATATGACAGCATCTGCTTAATTCATAAGTTATGAGTAAGTCAGGTTTAGATAACAAGGCAAATGATGGTACTTCATTACAACTATGTTTCAACAAATGAACATTTTTCCCGACAGTTATCAGCTTGATGCTTAAACAGGCTCTCTTCCCTGTCCCTATTTAGGCATCCCTTAGCATTACAGTAAAAATAAATAATGACAATCAAACAGACTAGACAATAAGGACCGTCTGCAATTTCATCAATGTGTTGATTAATTACCTTTTAGTGCATTTCAAAAACTTGTCCATACATTAACTACCCAACATGAGATCTTATCAACACCATGGTACAACACTGTGTAATCGATTCCGGCGCAAACTAGGTCACTAGCGCCAAGACTATAATAACATGATAATATTTACGACTTGGACATCGGATCATATCAAATCTAATTATAGTCTTGACAAAACCTTCTCATTTCAATATACCTTACGCAAAACCATCTACAAAACAGATCCAATACAATAAAGACATTGCCCCAGTCTTAAATTGCTTTCAGTTTCTCACTTGATGAAATGAAATAAATACTTGTGATGTTTTATGTTTAGTCAAATCTCTGGGCCACATAATAATAGTTATTTATTTAATATTGTTTTATACATATTCAGTGTATATATCGTCTTTTACATTTTAATCAAGTTATTTAACAGACTCAGGTTGACCAATCAAGAGTCAAGCAAGGTTTAACACTCTTACTTGTCAGAGCATAAAGATGCCTGATAATGTGGCCCAGAGGAATTAGGCAGTAATGGCAGGGCCATAGCGTGTCGCTAGGGTTTAAACTTTACCAGGGGGATGTTTTTAGAATGCAGGCACTTGTCGCAAACCCACTCAGCGTAGACCTCTGCCGTCAGCAGTTGAAAAGCTGGTTCTGATAAGCCGGTGCAACCTCTGAAATGAGACATGGCAAATTTATTTTTGCGTACAATGACTGAATGATATAAGAATATATCAGGTAGATGCTGGATGCGGCAAGCTGAAGACAGGGCGCAATGGCGCTCATTGCGGGAGGCCCATGTCCAGCAGTGGACTGATATAGGCTGATGATGATGATGATAAGAATATGACATAACAAAAACATCCACAAACCATTTCCTTTTTATATTAAGTATTTAAGATATATTATTAGTAATAAATGGAATGTTTTTAAGCAAAATGAGGTCTGCCTGCGATACAGGAGGTTTGATTCCCACCTCAAATGTTTGTATGATCTGCAGATATGTTCTGGGAATTTGGAATGTATGATAAACAAATATCTAACTATGTTACTTATGTATTCAGTACTAGCTCGCGCATATGTAGCGCTCCGCAGCTTCGTTCATGTAAAAATTTGAAAATTAGCAATTCATTACTTTTTGTTAATGTAACCTTTTACAAAGTATAAGAAAACATTTAATAAAGATGAATGAAATCAGTAAAGCCATTTTCGAGTTATAGCCTGACCCAGAAGCAATAGGGGTTCATTGTTATATATAAAGATATTAGTTATCTAGTGCACATAACATAAGCCCTGCTTAGCTTGGGGCTAGATGTGTGTACTGTGTGAATTATCATAATAATAAAATAAACAAACATTTAGAAAAAGCTCCTCACCTGTGAAACCAAAAATTGCATCCAGATTCACACAATATTGCTTGGTCATTATCATGTACTTCTTTGTGACACACACCACAGGGGTATATGGGAGGTGCATTGGGGTTCTGGGGGTTGAACACCATTGGCTGGTCAGGTGGATACACCTTCCCAGCACTCACTGGCATAGGCTTAGGTCCAAACATGCCCATATTCTGACCCATGGGACCCACTCCTTGGCCTCCTGGACCTCCCATGGCCATACCACTCATTCCTTGTAGTGGGCCACAGTTGCCCATATTCCCAGGTCCGGGCCCCATCCCCATAGATCCACTGCCTCCCATACCCATTGGTCCCCCATGCCCCATATGATTACCAGAGTATGGTGGGCCTGGACCCATTGATGACATAGGTCCATTACCACCCATAGGACCCCCACCCATTGGACCAGATGACATTGGACTTCCGTGCCTCATTGGACCACAGTGCCCAGGCCCCATTCCACTGTTTTGCATTGGGTTTGATGACATTATTGAATTGCTAGGCCCCATGGAGCCATTAGAACAGTTGGGGCCCATTGGTCCATTCATTCTAGGAACATTCATACCAGGGCCCCCACCCATAGGACCATTCATGGGCCCATTCATAGATCCTCCTCCTAGTGGGCTGTGCATTGGTGGTCCCATAGGACTGTTACTCATGTGGCTTCCAGCCATAGATCCCATATTCATGGGACTCCCCATTGGTCCAGAAGACATTGGAGACCCCATAGGCATTGAATTCATAGGACTCATAGGACTGCCCATTGATCTAGAATTTGGGCCCATACCTGGCCCCATACTGTGGTTACTCATGCCCATACTTGGGCCTCCCATTGGTGACATTCCTCCATGAGCCATGTGCCCCATAGGACTCATGTTACCCATGGGGCTAATACCTCTTGGTGGCATTTGTTGATTCATTGGGCTCATACTGTGTGGTATTGGGCTCATGTGTCTCATAGGAGGGCCTCCCATACTGTGCATTGGGCCCATCATTCCCATAGGGCCGTTCTGGCTCATCATAGGACCATTTGAGCTCATCATTGGACCATTGTGCGAGACTGTTGATGGGGAATCATCAAAAGGGTTGGATGCAACAATCGTGTCTCCATAGCCAGTTAAAGGGGGTGGTAGTAGGTCTTGTGCAGTTGGTGGAGGTTGCGGTGTATGTGTATTGTTAGCATTTGATGTTTTCCTTCTCTTTTTGGGGTTGCTAGGTGCCGGGGCAGGGGGTGTTGGGTTGTCCATTGGTGGCTTGAAGTCCGGGGGGCCAAGCCCTGGGCCTGGTAGCCTGTATGGTGGCATACCGGCCAGATTGTGACTCATTATGCTAATTTTTAACTGCAGCTCTGATCAGCATTATCCTTGTGTCAGCTTGTGTATTTAGAACTTGAATGTACACTTGGGGCCTCTCATCATGACGAGAGTGTATAATATAAAGCTGGAGGACTTATGAATATTTCTGGAACAAAATATCACTGTTATACTCAAACAATAACGCAACAAAACTTAAATAAAGCCGTATATGTATCAGATTTTATAATAATAAAATGCTGCCGAAATCTATAATCGATGATGATTTTACGAATTCCAGTGCAGCACCAACCAAGTAACCTGCCAAAACTGATAGCTAACCTGAAGTTGTCTCACAATAAATGAATTCATTTTATATAAAAAGAAAGGAACCAGATGGAGAGAATAACAAAAAACTTACTGCATTATCAATTTAGCATCGGAATTACCGATGATTTTTTTGTCTTCGAGATCTCAAGACAGGCGTGCAACATACGACAAAATACCAAGATTATACCACGTTTCTTGAGACACTCGTCTATTTCGACAAAGATGTCTTAATGGACTGTTGTTCAAGCATGAACAAATTACACTAAAACTAATGATTATCACTGATTTTTAGTCATTTTTATTTACGACTTGTAATAATCCAAACAACACACGCCACATTCACGAATTTGTTTCTGAGGGAAAATTGCCGCAAGGGGGCAGCAGAGTGCATCATTTTAATTCGGATTGGGTTACTAATCTTTTAGCTCACTTTTTTTAAGTAGTTCTACCTTTGTGTGATTTGACGTCTTTCTAGTTCCACGTACTGCGTAAAATCAGAAATAAAACAACTGATATGCAATGCAAGCTTCACGCAGTAGAAATGCTAAAGTGTAGGTTAAAAGCTAGAAAAGCATAGACTATCATATGTTGAATGAAGTATAAGATATTTTTTTCTTCTTTTATTAATTCAATTTTTATTACGCCTCGTCGCAACTGATGTTGACAGTTAATAGTTTATGACATTCAGCTGACTGTGACAATAACATTTTGGTTCGAAATATTTTGAGGTTATTTTAATGTTGATGTCGATTTTCAATAGCATAATTCTTCAAAAATACTAAGAATTATTGCTGAAATATAGATAAATGAAATGGCGCTTAATAGGTTGTTTGCTAGTTTGACGATAACGCCGAATCTTCTTACCAGGCGCGCCTTCCATATATCAGTAGTTCAACTGGCAAGTAAACCTTCACCTGAAAAGCCTAAGCCAGGATTTGGTAAAAGTTACAGACGAATCGTGCATTACCCGAAAGAATACACAGTGAAGCCTCTTGATGTCACTAATCTAGCTGGCAGAGACCCAGTTACAGGTTTGTTCTTCTATTTGTCCTCAATTAACACCAATAATATACATGTTGTCTGCTACTTAAGTTATTAACATTATTATAATGTCCTGAGCTCCTAGCCGAATTTCAGCCACGGCGGTGTTGTGTGCATACACAACATAGGATAAAAACTTTTTTCACAAATTGTTTGTTAAAGACCCAACCTACCTATCATTGTATTTTAATGTGATCCATGTTCCAATCCTCTTTCTGAAACCTTTAACAAGCTCCAGCTTTTGACAATACAGGTTTAGTTTAACATACATTTAAATACTGTGTTTAAAATAACTAAATTTTAAGTTAAACCTATTGTGAACAGGAAATAAACAAATTATTATTACTCTTAACAAAAACCTTAGGATTAAGCTCTTTTTTGTCATACCAAACTACAACTAAAATACATTCAATTAACAATCATCTCTGATATGATAAATAGATACACTTTCCTTCCAGGTCGAGTAGTGGCGAAAGGTATTGGTGGGGGCATCAAGCACAAATTTCACTGGGTAGACTGGTTACGAGATGGTCCAGCAGAAGGGCCACCACAAGCAGAAAAAGTTATAGAGGTAACCAGGGCTTGCTACCGGTACCAATAATATTGGTACCATGGTGGTAATTATGCAATTTCAATTCATTACTTTCATTGCCAACTTTGTTGATATCTATATTTTACGCTCGTAATACCGGTACTTATTGAAAATACCGAATAATATTTATGTATGATGCATTCAGACTAGGCGTAACATCAGCGGAGATCGTTTGTGTACAGCTGTTCGAACTGACTAGACACGTAATGTGGCCAGTAATGTGGCAAGGTCTAATTTGACTGAATATATGCATGACGCATTTTCCGTCAGATATGTACCGACCCTTAGAAAGTGTGTTACTCTTCCTATCAGATAATAGAAGATGGATGCAGAACTGCTCATATAGCGTTGGTAGCAGTCGGTGATAGGCTCAAATACATCCTAGCCACGGAGAATATGAAGCCTGGAGATATTATAAAGACTTCGAGAAACCTTCCTAGAATACCAGGTGAAGTAACTATTATTTCAAATTCATGAATTGATTGATTGATTAGGAGTTAAATAATACACAAATAGGACACCTTTTAAAATCAAGAAAAGATTTTGTTCACACAATTGCAATGTTTAATCTCATTTTAAAACTAGATTACTGTACTTCATAGGCAAGATGAAAACACTGGCCTTTTTAGGCATCTTCATCTTGTACACTTGCAACAAACACTTAAATTGATAATAAAACTTTTAAAACTATCATGGTTATTAACACTAAAGTCATTTAAAACGGGATATTTAGTGTAGTTTTTTAGTGCCTTCAGTTATTCCGTGATCATGGCGCATGAAACTGTGCCGAAATATTGGAAAACTCAAAAATCGAATCATGGTAAATATCCCGTTTTAAATGACTTTAAATTGATAATGTTAAATGTCTAATGTTTTATGTAATGTGCAAATAATATTTATATCAATTGACTTACCTACCTACTTTAGGTTATATAGAACGTGGAATTGGAATGTATATTTTATATAATAAATTAATAAATATTTACATTAAATGAAATTTATTGTTACAGTAAGAGCAAATGAGGGTGATGCTTTTTTATTAGGAGCCCTGCCTACTGGGACCTTAGTTCACAATATTGAAAAGGAACCAGGTAAGACAAACTATATTCAAATATCTATAAATAAATAATGCTGGACAATCCAAGGTTATCGACATAGCTCAAAGAATTAGCAAGCTGAAGTGGCAGTGGGCCGGCCATATCTCGCGAAGAACCGACGGCCGCTGGGGCAAACGTGTTCTTGAGTGGCGACCACGACTCTGTAAACGTAGGACGCCCTCCGACCAGGTCGCTGGATGCGGCAAGCTGAAGACAGGGCGCAATGGCGCTCATTGGGGGAGGCTTATGTCCAGCAGTGGACTGCTGATAGACAATCCATACAGCATTATCTAACCCCAAGCAAAACAGAGCTTGTGTTGGTGCTGATGACTGATATAGATAGATCATTGATTAATTATTAAGTAGGTTACATTCTTAGTTAACAGTGCCTTTAAAGGCTATGTGTATACTAATGAATCATTTTCTAACAAGCGACCCGCCTCGGCTTCGCACGGGTGCAAATACCTGTATTATATACATATAAACCTTCCTCTTGAATCATTCTATCTATAAAAAAACGCATCAAAATCCGTTGCGTAGTTTTAAAGATCTAAGCATACATAGGGACAGACAGACAGCGGGAAGCGACTGTTTTATACTACGAGTATGTAGTGATTTTTATCATTGTTTTTTTCTCAAGGCAAAGGGGCAATCTACATCCACGCCGCCGGTACTGTTGGCACAATCGTGAGGAAGCAGGATGACCGAATCATCGTTCAAATGCCGTCGAAAAAACTGTTCAGCTTTGACCAGCGTTGCATGGCCGTTGTTGGTAAGGGTACAGTTTTAACTACATTAATCATTAAATTTTAACGAGTAGGGCATATTTAACAACCTTATCGTTAACCCTGGAAGATAAATTGCGACAATAGTCGTGTTCTACGTTCTACGCTAGATATAATCAGCACTTAATTCTAAGGGTTGATTTTATTTATTTATTAATAGTCTTAAGGTGGTTATGCCACCGCCGAATATAAAAAGAATAGAACTAGTAAATAGAAGATTTATTTCCATAAAATTATGAAAGCATTATTTGTAGTCCATATTTAGAGATTTAATAAATTTGTCATCAATACGCTCATAAACGCCACATCCTGAGCCACCTCTATTGCGTATGCGGAAAATTCGCCGAAAACATAATTGAATAACAAAAAACAAAAGTGAATTGTGTTCGACGAATTGTTCTCTGCGAATTTTCCGCAAATCCCTCTATTGGTATAGATACTCTCCGTACAATTTTTTTTCATTTTGTGGTCGATATGTACGCCACACCGCTTTCTAAATTCATTTTTCCTATTCTCCAGGTCGTCTCTCAAACATCCTCCACGGTTCCACTCCGATCGGCTCCCCGCAACGTAATCGCTGGCTCGGCAACCGGCCGCGTTCTGGTCTCTGGCAACGCAAGACAGGCCGTCATGGACGTAAAATACGACCACCCCCGCCCATCAAGGTGATTCATGCTAAAGCACCACCGAAGTTCACAGCTATGAAGTTGACGTTGACTCCTTAGGTTATATGTAATTAATTATATGTACTGTTAGATAAATAAAGTTTGAAAATTATTACTTTTTCGTTAAAACTTTTGAAACGGTCATGCTTATTTACTAAAGTCATTTATAACGGGAGGGATATTTACCATGGTAAATTCTAAGTTTTCCAATATTTCGGCACAGTTTCATGCGCCATGAAAACAGATGACAGCAGGTGAGTTTTTATTGACAGACATAACTGCAGTGTCTATAGTTACACAATAACTATAGACACTGCAGTTATGTCTTCTCTTTGTTCAGTTATTCGTGTCACAGTTTCATGACGCATGAAACTTTACCGAAATAATGGAAAACTAAATATTCCGATAAAAATGAGTTTTTTTCTGTTATTTTTATCCGTAACTCAATTCCGTTTAGCGTCGGCCAGGCACAAAAGTTTAACCCAGCATATTCGTAAAAATCTTTGATATGAAAGGGTTGTTTGGATTAAAATATCTTATCTACTACACTTGACTGTACTCCGATTCGAAAGGGTGACGATTAGAAAGAGCGACTATTTGTAAATACATTTTCAGAACATTTGAAAGTCTGACCTTATGAAAATAAAGGGGTAGAACCTACCTAGCTACTTACAGACCAAGGTTCCAGGTTAAGTTTGAGATTCATAGATTCATGAGAGAGGGCATTAATGTTGTCATTTATTATGATAGTCGTTTATACATAAATTTTCAGCTTAATTAAATAAATATCACAATATTTAAAGCTATAAACATACGCGCTAGGTATGTAAATGCAAAGTTATCATGAGCTATACTAAAATGCATTAGTATGCAAGCAAGTCAACGAAATTGTACATCCAATTTGGCCGGAACATAGTAAAAAGCTTAATGTTACTATGTTCCGGCCAAATTGTATATACAATGTTTGTAAATAAACCACCCATACTTGATTAAAAAATCACCTTTTTATGAACAATTTACATTAGGTAGGTACTTGTTGATATTTCGAACGTCGTGGGGCCAACCTAGATGAGATTGGCGTAGAACTATGTGGAGTAGCACAAGAGTTTGGAGGCATATGCCCAGCAGTGGGTAAAGTTGGGTTGCGGATGGTGATGAAAACTTGTTGATTTGAGATCCTTCAATAAATTTTGCTGACAATTATATCTGAAACTTGACGTTAAGCACGGGAGTGTTAGTTATATTTTTTTGTGTCGTGGTTTGTTTACAAACATTTCACATCGAGTTTGACTAGTGTATACCTAAAATATTTTTCATTCTTCTTCATCATCTTCATCAGAAAACGTCATTACCTGAAAAAAGGGAAAATACAATTTTTTAGATTTATCATCGCTCAACCCGAGATCGTTCGCCCCTGCACAGCCATCCAATCTTCTATTTTAAGCTTTGTTTGCCTAAAAGTTTATTTTCTTTTGCTTTAATTAAGCGATAAGGCCGGAAATTTTTAAATTTTTACCAAACTGATTTAGATTAGTTATTATGAGTAAAGAATTATCTACTTATCTATTTATGTTAACATGATTATTATGAATAAAGGGTTTTTTCGATGGGTGGTAACTCCAATATACCGTACTTACATCAGTCATCTCCGCAGCTAAATGCAAAGCCGTAAGTCCAGTAATCTCCTCCAAATAGTTCCCACTATTGAAAACATTGAGTAGAAACTCCATTCCTTCCGTCCTATACTTGCTGACTACAATATCAGAGCACGCTATACATTGCTTGAATTTCGCGCAGGTGGGCGCTACTGTCTGGTATGAGTGAAGGAAGCCCCGGATTGAGTGGGGTATGGGACCTAGTATCCCTTGTAGGGAGGAAGGTAGATCTGTGTCTGATAGATTGTAGACTGCCGGGGCTTGGATTCTGAAACAAGGAGATGAACGTTTTCACAGGTTTACGGCGATGAAAACCTTAATATAGCCTGCTTACTTGGATGGGATTGAGCATGACGTCATCGCTCATCTGCTCATGTGGTTTCATGCTAGTTACATAGATATATATATTTTTAAAGTCAAAAGTCAAAAATCATTTATTCTTTAGGCTTACAAAATAAGCACTTAGACAAGTCATATTTTATACATAAAATTATTATCAAATACAATTATTTTGCTGTTCACTTCAATTTTTTGTGTGTGAAAAAGAAACCACTAGTATGTTCATCTTTTATATGTCTACATGGTTATTTGCCTATTTAAGTCTAAATATAAGTAAACAAATATATATAGAAAATACCCTAAACAATTATTAGCAGATCGTAAAAACATTTATCCCAAGGCGGGAATCGAATCCGCTACACCTTCGCCGCGCCGCGAATGTTTGTCTAAAGACAAACATAAACATTTATTAACAAATAAAAATCCTATTTACCTAAGAGGTCTGACTACGTATAATAAAATCACATGCGAACAATAGAAATACATCATCTGTGAAAATTTCAACTATCTAACTATCACGGTTCATGAGATACAGCCTGGTGACAGACGGACGGACAGAGGAGTTTTAGTAATAGGGACCTGTTTTACCCTTTGGGTTCGGAACCCTAAAAACTAAATGAACATTGCTAAGAGGGCGCTGCAGTAATCTGACCAGTATCTCCACCGCAAAGGCACCAGCGATGGCCGCTACGCCGGGCGGTGTCACTGTGCACTGCTGGTCCAGTGTTCTATCTACCTTAGATATCTGAATAGGTATAAAAACTAAATGAACATACCTAAGAGGGTGCTGCAGCAATCCAACCAGTATCTCCACCGCCAAGGCACCAGCGATGGCCGCTACGCCGGGCCGTGTCACCGTGCACTGCTGGTCCAGTGTTCTATCTACCTTTGATATCTGAATAGGTATAAAAACTAAATGAACATACCTAAGAGGGTGCTGCAGCAATCCAACCAGTATCTCTACCGCCAAGGCACCAGCGATGGCCGCTACGCCGGGCCGTGTCACCGTGCACTGCTGGTCCAGTGTTCTATCTACCTTTGATATCTGAATAGGTATAAAAACTAAATGAACATACCTAAGAGGGTGCTGCAGTAATCCAACCAGTATCTCCACCGCCAAGGCACCAGCAATGGCCGCTACGCCGGGCCGTGTCACCGTGCACTGTTGATCCAGTGTTCTATCTTTCAGTGACTGTAAAACAATATAATATATAAATAAGTACCTATTTTAAATGGTGAATAACATGACAATGAAAAGAGATAGACCCATAATTTTTGGAGGATTTGTAGATTAAATTATGAAATTTAATACAACATGCAAAAAAATTACACCTCAATAACCCATTTTTAAAGTTACAGATCAAAAATAAAATAAAAATCGGTTTTTTGCAAATTTCTAAAAAAATATTGATTTTACTAGGCTTATGTACCGAAATTGTATTTTTTTCTTATTTTATTAGCTAGGTAAACTATCTAGCTTTCAAATGAGACTACTTTGAATAAAATACACCGTTTACTCAAAAAGAAACGAAAAAAAACCAGATGAATTAGTTTTCATAAAAAAAATATTAAATCGGCTTTATTTTTGAGATAGGTAACATAACATTTTTTATTTTTTGGTTTTTATCGATAAATATAAGTTGTGTATTCGCACATCTCGTTTGATCAAGGTTCGACAATACACATTGTATTGAATAAGTAAGTTAAAATGTAATCTTTTGTCTATTTATAATGATTTATGCACATGTAATGTACCCACTTCTCTCTTCACTTTGTCTCTCTCTCCCAATAAGGTTTGCTGGAAGAGAACTTTTTTTAGGGTTAAGTTCGCCTTTGTAATATTTTTTTTTACGTGCAAGTTGAATAAATAATAAACATTTCATCACACATAAACAGAGGTGTATTAGAAAAACATATCTTTGTTCGCCGAAAACACAATTTGCCTTAATATACTCTAACCTAAGCTGAGTTTTCGGCGAATTGTTCTCGACGAATTTTCCGCGTGGGGCTAGATGATGCTGTGTGGATTGTCCAACATTATTTTTATAATTAAATTATTTACAATAAACGGAGATGGAGGCGATAGAGTGCAATAAAAATACATGTTGTGCCGTCCCCACCTAGCGTGGGATAAGGACGGGACGAACAAGGTACAATTTGTACAAACTCTTACGTTCCCCGGCGCTGTGACGTCATTGCAGAAGTAACAGCCCAGTTGGCCGCCCGGTATGGACTCCTTGTCGAGTGTGACGTCACACGGGCTAGACCCGTCCCCGTGTCGCATCACCAAGTAGCTGTCGAAGCCGAGAGCTGCGTTTATTGCTATCTGAATACAATACAAAAAGTTAAAAAATAGCTTTAGGGTCGGTACATATCTGACGGAAAATGCGTGCGTATTATCGGTCGCGTTACGCCAGAACAGGCAAATATATAATAAAACATTCAACCTTTCACACTCAACCGATGATGCGTTAGTGCGTCGAGCGTACAGCGTCTGTTACGTCAACGCACAGTCGGTCGACGTAACGTGTTGCGACCTTGCGACACTTCTATTTTAATGCATTTCGACTAGGCCTAACATCAGCAGAGATCGTTTGAGTACAGGCAGTTCGCGTTCCAACTGACTAGACTAGACGCGTAATGTGGCAGGTCTAATTTGACCGAAAAGACGCGACCGATGATACGCTCGACGCCTTTTCCTTCAGATATGTACCGACCCTATCAGTCATTTCTGATTTTTGGGTAACAGCCAGAGGAGTTCTATAATACAAAACTGATAGAAATATATTTAAAACATTATATTTATAAAAAAAGTCAAGTGCATGGCTTCTTGTAAAATGTTCTTCATTTGTAATGGTGATTAGTGATCGCAGGGAACAATTTTTAATATAATATAATTGGCAGGGCAGGTGGGGATATATAAAAGGAAACTACTGCCCTTCTTTTGGTAGGTCCCCTTTCGTCGGCTGTTACGACATTTAATGTCAGATTTGGAGGGTCAATTCTTACGTCACGGCAAGTTTTAGTACCTTTCCATAATGCGCAGCTATCAAAGTAGGCAGCCACCTTGCTTCTCTTGTATCAAGCAGTAGGAAAATAACGTCATGCTCCGCTATCTCGCTGGTTATTAATTTGATGTTGTATATCGTTTCTTCCTTGAGGGATTCCCCGATAGGATGCCCAGGCATTGGGATATGTGCGACTAGGCCTTTGGTAATCTGAAAAAAAAAATACAAAAATCTTTATTTGAAACAAAAAACTTATTGTATAGGGTACAATTGTTGGCTGACTATCGCAAAAGTTAAAAAACTGTGTCGCGGAGTCAGCACCCTTCTCCGTAAACAAAAGAAATAAGTAGGTATGTATGTTTCATTTTAAAAATAAAAAAGATAATTAATAAAAGATACATGACATGACAAGGTTTATAATAACTTAATTAATTAAATTGAATGAAATCTAATTTAATGATTTAATTCAAAAAAAATCAATTTTCTATTTTGTTGGAAGAAATACCTTATTTTCTACACAAGACTGCTCAAACTTAAATTGCATAAAGATAGTGAGAGTACTTTTGCGTGCATATCTCTGAAGATGTTTTTGGAGATTTTACGTTAAGGTTAAACAAGTCGACGACCGATATTGCTAGTGATTTGGTGAGATCACTGATTTACCCATTTCCATGCCACATATACAAATGAAGTAGAAATAAATACCTGCTTACCACAGATGGCAGAATATTCCTCAGATTCTCCGCTGCCGCCTCAGCTTTCTTTCTGCCACCGTTCAAGCAATCTTGGTGGTTGAATAGAACTTGTCTCGTTGGGTTTGAATAGGACACTTTCCCGTTGTCTATGAACGTAATGTGGCGGAAGCCCCATGCCTGAAGGTAAATTATGGTTTGTTAAAATTACTTAGAAAAGTAGGTCCCGTTTAACCCTTTGGGTACAGAATCCTCAAAACGTTGAAATGGGACCTGAGTATTATTCCCCCCATCCCATAGATGGTCCCATACCAATAAGTCCCTGGCAACGTGGCATCCAAGAGTACCGGCTCCAAGTAATAGACATTTCGTCTTCTTCATCACATCGATATCAATATCTGGCACCAGTCGCCATTTCATGAGTCGTATGTTCAGATCTGATGACGCGTCCGCTAATCTGAAGATAAAAAACTGAAAGTTAATGAAAAACCAATTGTAATCAATGTAATTTTGTATTTTTAATATATCTTAGCTAGTGCTTGGGACCAAAGCAGTCACCGAATGGTGGCGTAAGGATATGCGGCGGCGTCGTCGAGGCAAACCACTTGCCCGATGGTCAGACGACATTGTGGGGGCAGTAGGGAAGCAGTGGATCCGACTGGTACAAGACCGCCAGGGGTACAGAGATAAGGAAGAGACCTATACTATGTAGTGGGTGTTACCGGCTGATTAGATAGATAGATTGCTTTGTGTTAAGTGATGTTTGTAGGTGGGAGGGTTAATTCTTTTTTTATTGTGTTTACTCTGTACTTTTAACAAGTCATTTAGATAAGACAGGTTCTCTCAAGTTTATAAGATTTTTTTATTTAATTCTCTTTATTTGTATCTCCCAATCGTTTAACGTAAATTCGCCTTTTTTAACTATTTCTAATCTTTATGATTGAATAACGCATTTATTCACACTGTCACTTAGGCTCGTAACTCGTAAGACATTTCCGCCGAGAAAACTCAAGAGAGAAGCCGCAAAGCGAGTTCTACAGCGTAACATTAGGTACTAAATGTTTGCTGTTCGCGAAATTTAAATTGTCGATTGCCACAAGATACAGGGGAAACAAATGCGGTAATGCAGCAAAATGGCGGACCGAGTGCGGAGATGTAGCTGGATGGCGTCCCAGCAGATAAATAAATAATGCTGGACAATTCACACAGCATTATCTAGCCCCATGGTAAGCAGAGCTTGTGTTATGGGTAAATAACTGATATATAATATAATATAATACAATACATTACATAGATAGATATTTTTTATTATACATAGAAAACGACCAGAACACCCGGAACAAATATCTGCAGATCATACATACAATTGTTCCGAGGCGGGAATCGAACCATCATGCATCGCAGGCGGAACTTCGCCCACCGCACCACATTGGTCGTCAATCAATCAAGTATAATATAGATCGCCGGAATCGTTCGGGAAAGACAAAGAATTATAGGCAAATATTACTCTAAATAACTTACTTCACAGGGTCCATAGAAGCTGCCATGTTTGCCAGTCGCGGTCCAAAATTTTTCTTTTCATTCCGCTCCCATCCTACCCATCCAGTTATGTCCATTGAAGCATCCTACAATATTAATTAACTTTATAATCTTACTAGATATTTACACAATCTAAGAAGTTATTAATCAATGACTCCCCCCTGAAAGGGGAGTTGTGCCATAATCGCAGTAGAGGGTAACACCTTTACCTCTAAAAACCTCTGTGTGTTTGTTAAAACACACACGGAGGGGCAGCAGAAGAAAAAAAAGACCTCTGGTAGACTGCCTAGTCGAGATATCCACGGGCCAAGTTGGAAGGGTCGATTCATACGACGCGACCGGCGCAAATAAATCAGTACTTTTACTTTTAGAGAGGACTATGTCAATAATGATGCTAATACATATTAGTACACTCACATTGCTCACCTTAGGTAAATTAACTTTGAAGACCTGGCTACCTTCCACCCCACAGGCTATTTTCCATCTCAATCCAATCACATTAAGTTCTGCACCAGCGAGAAAGGGACAATGCTCCAGCATGGCTACTAAAAACAGCCTCAATGGCCACCCAGGGTTACTGACATCACTTGGATCCGTAAACACAAAATACATGCTGGCTAAGTCAAACGGCAATATTGTCTGCTTTATTTTATCTGGTTGAAAAACTTTTGATAAAGTTAAAACATGTATGTCATCATTTTCTTTTGTAACTACAAAGAAACATTTTTGTGCAGTTTCTAAAGATTTGTAACTCTGTGACAGCCCATCAATTTGTTTATTGCTAAAGTGTTCTGTGATGCTTGAAGTTTTCTGTGTCACATGGATCACAGGCTGGCTAGGAGCAGGAAATGCAAACCAGTAATAGTAGTGAAACTTCTTCAGATCCTGTAAATGTTAAATAATCAGAGAATTTGCACTGAACAGTAATAGATGCAGAGATCTTTAGTTCTTCATAAAATCTTTTATATAGGTGTTTTCATAGGGTTTTAGATGCTGCTGATAGATGTAACTAAGTATGCAAAGAGACTAGGAATCGAACTAGTTTCTGGCTGCAGCTTGTTGTTACACTTAGTTTCTATTCAAATATCCAAAGGTTATTTCTATCCCATGGGAACTGAGTAAGGGGATAAAAAGTAGCCTGTCAATAAATAAATAATGCTGGACTTCGCACAATATGATCAAGCTTGAAACTAAGCAGCGCTCGTGCTATGTTTTATTCCAGGTCATACCTACATCTATGCAAAAGAGACGTTGATGATTTGTTACTTTTTTACACCAAAACTGCTGAACAGATCAGTTCAACAAATATCCAAATCTTCATGTTATAAATTATAATAAATAATTAGTGTAATTAGTCTGATTGATGTCAGAAAAAAGATTCTAACTGAACACACTTACTGCAAAAGATAGTATGAAGAAATTCAGCAAGCTGCTTGGTTTGTCGATCCAAACTTTATTCTTGATGGTAGCCCATATAATTTCTCCAACAGAATTTAAAAATGCTGCTTTATCAATGGATTTGAAATCTTCGATAGTATTCTTGTTCATTATTGTTCCTGTTACATTTATAAACAAGTTCTCGGATCCTGGAGAGCTGCAAAATGGGTCACTCTGGAGTTTACGGGATGCAAGGAAAAAATCTTTTTTTTTACAAAATCTTAACAAAATCCCTTTTCGAATTCGGGGGATGTGGGAGGGAGTATTAGGGTGGGAGAACCACCACTGGACGGCCTCCGTTCACTGGCCTTTCGACCTCAAATATACAAAATTCAAGGTCATTGACTTTAAAATTTGTGTGAAAATGTATTGTTTATTCTTACCTATTGAATGATGTGCTATCCACCTCAAATACCGTCCCAATATCATCTCTGTACGTAAAGCGCCCGTAGATTTGCTTTGTAGAATCGCTCAATTTATCAACGTTCAGTTTGATCTCAGTCAGCGCGTGCCAGAATGAAGGATTAACAAACGACTGAAAAGGCTTGTACTGTATAATTTCTTGTTCGTTTGACGACATTTTTATTTAGAATGTATTTCGCATAGATTAATTATTTATTACTTCGTTATTTCCGTAATCCAACAAACAACAAAAACAGATGTTTTGTTTTTGATCGTCAGTCACAACAATCTGTCTGTCATGTCAAGTTTACATCACATTTACAAAGGAAAGGTTGAAGCTCCTGGGTAATTTTCTTCGTCCAAAAGTTGAAATCGTTACGAGACTATAAACTATAAATAGTCCACCTACAATAACTACCTACCTACTTTTATCAGGATCCGAAGGCATGGGGTTTGTGTTTTCGCCACGTGTCTATTATAGGTAACTATTTCAAAAAAAGGTTCAATTGCGAGCATTAAAGAAGACATTCTCTTTGGTTAATTAATGGTGGCTGGCCGGCGAGGTAGGGAATAATTAGTTATTCACTTTGAAAAATATTGTCATTTGTAGTTTATTCATGTCAATGGCGTTGAATTACTTAATTATTGTTTTTATTCACATATAAATTTTTACAATTATAAATTTAGTTCGATGTAGGGGGAGATTAGGAATTTGGTTTTGTGCTACGAAATTATAGTGAGCCTATGTAAGTATTACAATAATCCATTATATTCGTTGTTTGTTCTTTGAACCAAGAGATCCACCGTTGAGGGATGGACGTGCACGGCGATCGAGAGGATCCCTGGGGCGGACGTATAGGTCTTACCTAACTACTTATCCAGGAGTTTTAGTCCTTGTGTGAACGCTGAACTCTCGGTTCCGTCGTCGACATTTCCCCGGATTCCCAGTTCATCAAAAATGGCCCGATTTTACAATCCCTACCTAGAACGGCTAATAGGTACCCACGCGCGGGGGTAGAAGACCCGCACCTTCAAAGGACCACAAAGTAGGTACAACATCCTACCTTCTCTGGGCTCTAAGTCTGTAAATATTATGGATTACTATTACTATTACTTTCTCTTTTTTACCTTACGAAGATACCTTCTGTAATTGTTGTGAAACGTCATTCTTTATCGCACCTATTATTATTATATTACTTTTTTATTTTTATATCAACTGTTTACTAGACATACCTAATACATATAATACTCGCCTATTATTCTACTTTTGTTTATTTGTATTAAATATTTTTCACTTTGTTGTCACCGAATTGTCGTCCGTGGCTTCAATTAGTAATAAGGTCTTTGGCTGAAAAACAGCCAGCGCTGAATATAATAATGTTCAGTAGGGGAAGGTGGGGGATCATTCGTACACTTTTTAATGTAAGCCTTGTGAAAAAAAAACTAATTGCAATTTCAAAATAAATTCTATGTTTTTGAGTCACCTACATATCTGGCTATAATAATAGGGTACATCCATAATGATATAATGCAATCTAACCAAGTAGTGGCGGTTTTCCCAAAAGATGGAAATCATACGAAAGCACCCCACACGTGGGGTAGATTCGTACATAGTGTGGGGCACATTCATACACAGTAAATAAAAGCGCTATTTATACATAGGTAAAACATTTTTATTCATTAAAACAAGCTTCTCATATACACTTGCAGTTTTTGCAGGTCGTCATCCCACCTGGTCGTGGTCTCAACTCAAGAACACGTTTGCCCCAGCGGCCGTCAGCTCTTCACGAGATATAGCCGGCCCACTGCCAAGTGCCACTTCAGCTTGCTAATTCTTACAGCTATGTCGATAACTTTGGTTCTCTGTCGGATGTATTCGTTTCAAATCTTATTCTTATCCCGCAGCATGGTTCTGAAATAAATAAATTTATAAATTGGTAAATAAACACTCATGTATGAAATATCACTCACAATCCAGTACATTCGCAGAGTACGAATCTACCCCAGTTACTACTGTATGAAGTACCCTAAACCAAAAAATTGAACAAAATAATTCAAAATAAAATAACGTTTAATTTAATACTAAAATAAATACGCACACCATAAATTAAGGCATCAGTACATCATTTACAATAACTTACTTTTACAATTTGAGTAAATCTTACTAGAACTAAACACTTTCAAAGGTGAATCCAAATATTACTTACGAGAAGCGAAAACACGTATCTTGTTGTTGCACGTAAGCCGTCGGCCGCACTGCCCCGCCTCGTCGCGCGGTTACCTAGCCGCGGTAGAGGGAAGGCACACTTCAAGTATGAACGCGCAAACGTTTGTAATCGCGGAGTTTTTATGAATGTACGAATGCTCCCGCTGTACGAATGGTGGCGGTTTTCCCCTACACGCTGAGCCAACCCCTATTTCGGCGCAGGGTCATAGAGGTAGTTTTATTTTATTCTTAATATCACCTATTTGTGCCACTTACCTCCATGATAAACTACTTTATTTGCCGTTTGTTATTCTATGCCTGTATTTTGTACCTGTGTCTAAATAAATGTTTTTTCTATTCTATTCTAACATCGCGATATTCAACGTAGGCTCACTTTCTAGTAAAAAAAATAAATGAGTAAGTATGTAGAAAATTTAGTATCTAAAAATCGGTGCAAGTCGCCTTGCTTAACATAATGATGCAATCATTATCTTACATGATCGTCTCAAGTCTATGCTCCCAATGAAAACGCTAAATAAGTAGAGATTATTAATATGTAGAGATTGCATAGCAAAGCTTGAGGCCGAGACTACTGAAATTCCTGACATAAGGCCTGGACTTCGGTGGTTTGGCCTCCTGTCAGGAACTTACTTAACTATCACGGAGATAGTTCAAGGAACATGTTGACTATGACTGATCTATTTTATACCTATACCTACTTATATGGCAATTTAATTTTTTCGTACAATTTTATGAAGAATTGTGATATGGAATAAAGCTCTTTTTATTTAACTTTTCTATTCTCCCTGTCTGTTACCTTTTCAAGCCCAAACGACTGAACGGATCTTAATAAAATTTGGCAATGGAGATAAACGGTATCCCCGGGGACGGATATACTAAAGAATTTCTCCCGCAAAAGCGCGTGCGACGGCAGGTTATTAAGCTACATACATAATTTGCAAAGAAATTTGTTTCAGAATAGTAAAGATACACCACAAACTATAACCACGCTTGAGAAGTATTAACTATGGCAATAAACTCTGCGGTATGTGTTGATGTAGAAAGCACTAACTCAGCCGGATCGTCAAATAATTCAAAGCCATTATATGGGAACGTATCGTCTTGTGGTCTGAAAGGTTCAATTTCTCCTGCATATTGTTCATCAAATAAATATCGGAAAAAGAAAAACTCTGATTCTAAATCTCCATATCTGAATGGTGACAACGTTCCTAACATGATAACGACCTTGATTGAAAAAAATTTCGTATCAAAAAAGGGCTCGAACATCGTTTCATCATTTCCCCTAGCTGTTAACATATACAAAGCGAACTCTGATGAATTTAAACATTTGAAATCTGCAAACCGAAAACCAAAAAAGTCTGTTTTGACCTTGCCCAATCTTCCAGCTCCATTGCCACAAACTTGCACGGTAAGTGATATGAATGATTCTGAATATTTCAACCAAGACGACGAGCGCAAAAAGATCAAAAAACGCAATCCCACACCACGAAACCGGAAAACAAAATATGAATACTACGATATGAACGCTAGATTCCACTCTCAGATGAATACAGATCTTGACTGCAGTTCTTCAGATATACTTCAAAACTACACAGACGGAAAAAGGTCAAGAAAACAGAAATTAACCCGAGTACCAAAACACGGTGATCAGAAGTCGAATTCTCATGATGCTTGGGCGATTCTTAGAAATATAAATAGGTTTCAGTTTAGGCCATCGCCTCCGATGTCTGATGAAAGTTCTTCAATACCAAAAAAACTAAAGGGACGCAAAAAGAGGCAGAAAGACGTGCGGTAAGGTTTTACATTGCTTAGATACCTACTACATAATTTATGCTTAAAAAGATAGGTCTAGCTGTTATCTAGCCAAAATGCGTAATAAACATAGACTTATGAAATTATATCGTACGTAGGACGTTAGAGCCTGTGCAGAGTGTGCACACCGTGTTATTTAAACGCGCCGTTAAAGCTTGTAGAACTTCTTTGCATTACCACACCTGATTATTTCGCGGGCTGTAACTGGATGATCGGGCCCCTTATAGGCGATTATGCAAAGCCCATGTAAATTATCACTTGAAAGTACAATTTCATTGCAAAGGCCATTGAAATGGCTATCGATTTCAATGGTCTGATGAAGTCCACGCTCCGACCTGACCTTCACAGTGAGAGAACTCCAAAGGCGTGGAGCGGGAGTTCGGTGGTGCTCTTTTTTAAGAAGGGCGATAAAACCCTTCTTAAAAACTACAGACCCATTTCACTCTTGAGCCACGTCTATAAGCTGTTCTCACGAGTAGTCACGAATCGTCTTGCTAGGAGACTGGACGAGTTTCAGCCACCAGAACAGGTCAGATTTCGTGGAGGATATGGCACCATAGACCACATACACACAGTGAGGCAGATTATACAGAAGTCCGAAGAGTATAATCAGCCCCTGTGTCTGGCTTTTGTGGACTATGAGAAGGCCTTTGACTCTGTCGAGACCTGGGCTGGCTGTTCAGGAATCCTTACAGCGATGCCAAGTGGACTATCGTTATATCGAGGTGCTGAGATGTCTCTACGAAGCCGCCACTATGAGTGTCCAAGTACAGGGCCAACAGTCTAAACCTATCCAATTGCGCAGAGGAGTGAGACAGGGGGATGTAATATCCCCAAAATTGTTCACAAGCACGTTCGAAGATTTGTTTAAGACGCTGGACTGGAAAGGTAAGGGCATTTACATAAACGGCAACTATATCTTACACCTACGATTCGCTGATGACATAGTCCTATTGGCGGAGTCGCTAGAGGAGCTGAACCAGATGCTGGAGGGCCTAGCTTCAGCCTCCCGATGTATCGGTCTTGGCATGAATTTGGATAAAACCAAAGTCATGATCAATGGACACATTGATCCAAGGCCGGTGGTCGTACATGGACCTTCTCGAAATCGTTTCCGATCCGAATACACATACCTCGGGCAGATTCTGCAGTTAGGTAAAAACAATTTCGAGAAGGAGGCCAAAAGGAGGATCCATCTGGGCTGGGCAGCGTTTGGGAAACTACGTCGAGTCTTCTCTTCATCCATACCGCAATGCTCGAAAACGAAAGTTGTCAACCAGTGCGTCCTACCCATTACGACCTACGGAGCTGAGACGTGGACTGGACACTCACGATAGAGCTGGTCCACCAGTTCAAAGTCGCTCAGGAGCTATGGAAGGAGCTATGCTCGGAGTTTCTCTGAAGGATAGAATTCGCAACGAATACATCCGACAGAGAACCAAATTTATCGACATAGCTCTGATAATTAGCAAGCTGAAGTGGTGGTGGGCCGGCCATATCTCGCGAAGAACCGACGGCCGCTGGGGCAAACGTGTTCTTGAGTGGAGATCACGACTCGGTAAACGTAGACGCCCTCCGACCAGGTGGGATGACGACCTGCGAAAGCCTGCAGGTAGATGCTGGATGCGTCAAGCTGAAGACAGGGCGCTATGGCGCTCATTGGGGGAGGCCTATGTTCAGCAGTGGACTTATATAGGCTGATGATCATGATGATGATAGTATATGGGTGGGTTTTTGCGTAGGCACAGCAGGCGACACTCCATCAACGCGCATTTGTATATTTTTTTTTGCATAAAAATAATTTTGATGCAAACTGGGGATGTGAAATGCAAAACGCTGTCAACCGACACGACGGCGGCGGCGCGTTCAACAATCGTGGTGTGCACAGGCCCTAAAGTACCTACCCAGGCAGGTACAATCCGTACCTACAGTCCTATTTATTTTTGTGTTTAAGTGTCGTCGAGACTGAAGAGTTTGCATATATCACGTCAAGTTTCGATATTGAGTCAAAATCTCAAAGGAGCAATTCAAAATCTTCAAGTTTTGATAGAATCACAGTGATTGACAAGGAACATGAATTTACCCAACTCTGTAAAGAATTCGAAAGAAGATTCTCGAGAGCAAACAATTTACCTAAAGGTTCAAATAAACATCAAATCAGAAATCAAAATAATAAAGCAATTGCTTACAACAACAGAAATTCACCAAAACACTCCTCGAAAAATATCATACAAAAATTTAATGCCAATCAAACAATAAATACCAAACCGTCGGGATATGAATATAATCAAAAGAAGATATGGAATAACAATTGCGGCGATATAAATACAAACAAAGTGCAATATAACGTCTTGTCTAGCAATAATTTATGTAATGATGACTATCTTGATTATAATGTTAATACATTTTCGAGTGAGTTTGGAGAAGAGATAGAACAAGACTTTATATATTCCGGTAATTCAAGATCCAGTCAGGCAGCAGTTGATTTTAAAGGGGGCAAATATGCAGGCAGAAGAGGTAAGCGCCTTTAGTTAATGCATGATCAGTTTGAGCAGGTTAGTATGAGTTTGTCAACATAGAATAAATTACGTTAGTAATTTAGGGATATGTGATTTACTAAAATATATCTTTCACAAATATTTATTATTAAGAAATTCTTACATCAGAGTCAGAGGTAACATTGGGTAGGTACATACATACCTACATTTTTATCACATGCCAAAAAGGACAATCATCCACTATCGTTGATTACGTATTTAAACAATTGCAGGCCCAGAAAGTTCCAACTGCAGCTCAAGTGATCACTGCAAACCATTGGAAGGAAAAACTAAAGTTGATTCTAATAAAGTTCAGAAGCGAATCCGTCAAATAATACCAAAATCAAAGCTAACGCAAAGTGATATACAGCGCCGAATCGCGAGGTTGAAATTCCCTATTGTCGTATTAGGCAAAGATCAACTTAGTTCTAATTTCGAAGTAGTTACTGCTGAACCTTTACACTTTAACGGATTTAAAACACATATTTGGCCATTCATGCGCCAGTGGAAGAACCAAAATACTAAACCAGATATTGTAAAAGATGATCTTACTTTTAAAGTAAAAACCGATAGCAGTTTGCAAAAGAAGATATCGATTCCTATAACAGATAGCGGTTTACAAAAGAAAAAGTTTGCCCATCCGTTCGTAGATTCAAATAAATTTGAATTAAATAAACCTCAAAAACCTAATAGAAGAATGGTTACACCAAAAACACTTATTACAGAACAAGCTGTCAATGATGATTCAAAGATTAAGCACTCAAGTGTAGAGCGAAAGTCAGTTAAATCGCCTAAGAGGGTTAGTTCGCCCCAAAAAAGGCCTACATCAGTTTATATGTTCAAACAAAAAGTGATGAAACTGTTATATAATAACTTATCGAATCAGAATTTAGTTAACGAAACTAAAGCAATTTCTAAACACAACGATGTAAACAGTAAGCTCACCAGTAAAGCTACCTGCAACGGAGTCATTTCTCCCGTTAAACGTGTTTGCGTGAAGTCAAAAGAAGTGCCTCATAATACAATCAACACTCCTGTAAGAACGAGTAAACAAGGCGTTAACACGAAAAAACCTTTTATTAAACCATCATGGGCTAGTGAATTTATTGATAATGTTATTAAAAAGATTAAGAACGGCGTCTATTATACTCAAGATATTTCAAAAATTAATCGGAAACGTCATATCGGTAAGTTTACATAGCTAGGTACCGTACCATGCAACCTCTCTTATTATTCTATATTGGGTTTATACTGGGTTTATTTACGATAATGTATCCGAGATTTCGTGAATTTGAATAATTTATGGAGGTAAAGGTACCTTCTAGTTTGATTTACCACAATAATTTTATTTTCTTTATTTCAGAAGTAAAAGAGGTTGAAATACAAACGATAGCCACGGGGATTGATAAATCAAACTCAATAATGCAATCGATTTCAAAGGTCACCATAAGGAAGAAAAGTCTGGGTCGTATACAGTTACCAGGTTTCGACGACAGTAAATTACCTGCTCTCGAAATTCAAACTTTGAATTCTAATGAGATTTTAGTGAAACACTGTGTTACAAACATATTGGTTCATTTCGATATTACAGCACCTAATGAATCGATATTCAATGTAAATAGATCAATGTCATTAATGCCTCTTGATGGCGGAGGGAGTCATACAAAGGCATACAAATGTAAAACCTCTATTATCAATTCCATGCTGCCAGCAGAGATATGCACTCTTCTTCCTAAAATGATGTCAAACCTATCCACCAACCTATCACTCGAGTCCAACAGCGGATTGATAAATCCACGAAATTCTTTAGACAAGTCGCCAACACTTTTGTCAACTATATCAGAGACCCACACTGAGAGTCTAGACACTTTGAGACCATTACCATTTTTACTTCACTTAAAAATGGCAGTAGAACTACAAGGGTTATTGGATGGGTTTTATCCTAGAAAGTTAAATAGACAACGTGAATTTAATGCCCCAAAATTAAGCTTCAGTAAACCATTAGACGTCGAGATGTTACCAATATTATCCACAAATCATGTTTTCAATTGTGACGAGAAATCAACTGCACTCATTTTGGAGCCCTTCTGTAAAATAATGCTGGTCGAAATAGCGAAGAATCCATTCTGGCAAAATCCTGTCAATACATGCGTGACAATGCAGACATACTCCACTTCAAACCGTCTAAAGTCTTTTAGGAGGTTCGACGTGAATAGTTTTCTGAAAAGTATTACCAGTTATCCTCAGAGCGCTTTAATATTACCACGTGTTTTTAACTATCTGTTTGACAAGAATATCACGATCAATTTAACAACGATCAATTCCCAAGGTCTTGAAGATTTAATCACGTTAAATATCAGGAGCATGATGACCGGTATCAACGATAGAAACAGTACAAAAATCACAGAAAATTCAGGAAGCATCAAAAAAGATTTGCCTGCTATTGAATATATTGAGTTAACAACTCCAATTTTAAACAAGAACAGTTCGACTCCATTTAGTACTGGTAGCTACAAATCAAAAAAGAAAGGTTACCAGAGACTTTACCGAAAATGTCAATCTACATCCAACATACCAGTCAAGAAATTAACTTCATTGAGTAAAATTACGAACATAGATGAATTCTTTCAAGCGCTTGGATCAGATACGCAGTTTTCTGCTGTATTTGATAAGACTTACAGCACTAAGATAATGTCGTCTCTAAAAGAGGTAGGTGAATGACAACATTACCTAGCTCACCCATATCACGCTTTGATATCACGTCATTCACGTACCTTGCATGCAATGCAACTCAAATTTACACTTCGTTTAAATTACCTACCTACTTAAATTTAATTAAGGAATTAATATTTTTCAGATGAGCAACTGGATAATGGATATAAATCCAACACAAGCCCTCTTAGTGCTTTTACTTACAAACAAGAAAGATACGCCGAATTTAGTGCGGTTTAGGCCAGTTATACTTCAAGGCATTGCGTTTAAAAGAATCACGCGAGCTAAAGAGTTAGACATGGAGATAGAAGTCATTGAAAGGGAGCAAATGAATGGGGGTCGCCAGGTGTGTTCTTAATTATTAATAATTCTAACGTGATTTTTATTTGCAATTTCTTTTATATTTCCGATACTTATTTGTATTATTTTACTACCGCAGTATGAAGGAATAAATTATTTACCAGCGTCACCTGAAAACCAGGATAATCTCCTTGAAGAATTATGTTGGATCGCTAAGACGACTGTAAGATATTTTTATGATTTTGTTACTACTGTCAACGCACGAAAACTAGAGCTTAGGCCACTTTTGCTCTATCACAAAATATAATTTATGAACTAATAGCCGCCACCGCACCGCCGCCGCCGCGCCGCCGCGCCCGTACCTATCCATAAAATATGCACTTAGCCGGCGGCTGGCCACATTTCTAACGTGTAAAGGTAACTTTATTGGTTCCAGGCTTCCGACTACCAAAGAATATTTGACGACTCTTCTAGAAGGTTACTGAGGTCACTATTAGAGAAACGGAAGAAACTGAATCCTTCTTACCTGCGAGTGATGGCACGATACGTGGGTCTGGGACTATTAAAAACTCCACAAAAACAATGATTTTAAAATATCTTTTTAGAAAGGTTTCGGTCATCAATATTTGTATATGAATCAGTTTTGATTTGAATAATAATTATTGTCTAATTTATTGATAAATTGTGATTTGGTTGGTCTTGGGATTTTTTAATTAATTTTGACATATTGTGCTTCTTTTAAGTACCTACTTGCATAATTATATTTGTAAATAAATTATGTTTGATAAAAAACCTAGGTACCTACCTATTATTTCTTTGCCTTTTTTCAAATCATGAATTCGTAGGCGTAGGTAACGCCCGTATTGGATGTTAGAACCGTGGTTAAAACAACCAAAAAAATGAACATATTAAGTAAGTAGCTAAGTAGGTACCTGGTACCACGTAAGCAAATCAAGATTTAGGCTAAAAAACCAGGTGTTTTCGAATGTTTTTAAATTTGGTATTAATAGAGACATGCGATAATAATTCAGGAGAGTCTTTTATGGAGTGTATGAATCAAAGCATGAATAATCAAAGTATGTGCGACGTATAGCTAAGGTTTGTACATTAAACATGCACAACCTGTCTTCATAGCTCAAAGTAGAGCGTCCGGGTTGGTACCGATTCATTAATAATCTTAGGCACTTCCTTTGTATTCTTTCAATAGTATCAATATGTATTTTATAATTTGGGGATCATATTGGACTGCCATACTCTAGACCACTCCTGACCAGAGAAAAAAAGGTACAAGAGACTACGAGGCTTTTTAAAACCCTTTGTAGACCTCGAGACAAAACCAAGAAGTTGACATCAAACAAAATACTAAGATCCTTGGCAGTGTCAGAACGATCGAGAGCATGACCATCAATTGTGTAAGTACCTATTAATGATCTTGTTTTGCTTATTCGTGAAAGAGATTGTGAAACATTTGTGTATATTCAGATAGGTATGTACCTACATCTTGTTAGACTTGCACCACGCAGACAGTGTTCAAATCGTCCTGCAAAATCATACAATCAGATGGCTTGGAAATAACATTGTGAATTTTCAAATCATCTGCATATAAAAGGCAATTTGAGGATAAGCGCGTAATTAAATCATTAATAAAAACAACAAAAAGTCGTGTAATGGTCCTATATGGACTGTGGCATCCCCGAATAAACTACCACTGGAGAAGAGACAAAACTTTTTATTGCCACCAGCTGACTCCTATATTGTCAAGGTACGAACATATCCAGCGAATACATATCTAGGTATTTAGGCTAAAAAATTCCATTTCCTGATATCGTGAATTGTAGAATATAAATTAGTTAGTATTTTGCCGCAAATCACCCAGAGTACTAACATTTGATTGTTTTAATAAATAAAAAACAGACTTCAAATTCCTTAGTACTTAGGTAATTTTTAGTTTTTCGGAACAAATACTTCCTTGGAGATCCCGCATCAACCACATCCTTGTCACGGGTCTCCAAATAGTTGACGGAAAAATTGATGAAAAAGGTACATTTAAAAAATAAATAAGTAGGTACAGCCGAAAACAGAATTTAAAAACAAATAAATTTATTTAAATTCCTTCCTCCTCTTTGTTTTTCGTAGGTTAAAAATTAACGCTTTACTAAGTGCTCCTCCAAAAGTACACCATGAATTGAATATAAGAAACAATGATTTTATAAGATATGATTAATAAAATTGCGGCAAATTACATACTCTTGCTTTCATCATCAGCCTATGTTAGTCAACTGCTGGACATAGGCTTCCCCAATGAGCGCCATAGCGCCGTCTTAGCTTGACGCATCCAGCATCTGTCCAGTTCTTCGCAGGTCGTTATCCCACCTGACCGGAGTGTTCTACACTACGCTTGCAGAGTCGCGGTCGCGGATTTTTGCTTTGCGCTAGTTTATTCCTTGTACACCAAAAAAATAAAGGGCCGTGCAAACTATTCAAATTTCGTGTGCAAATGCGAACGCCCTTCGATTTGTGAAATGCAGGTAAGAATAGAACTAAGGTTCGATTTTGGGAGTCAACATCCAGATAAGCTTCTCTCGTGTCATGTGATAGGGAGGCCTCTGGACTTCAAAGAGCCGGGTTCTTATTCTTACGTTTGGCTATACCTAGCAGTTTTTGGTTGATATTATGATGAAATAAAAGAGTAAATAGTTTTCAATTTTTTTTATTGTAAAGATTAAGTTACTTTTGCGGAGCGCTGGTGCTAGAGCTCTTTGAATCGCGCATAGAAGCTGAACGCCTGCGTTTGATCTCTTCCGCGCGTTTCGCCTGTGGACAATTATTGTTTGGTTATCATTTCAATCAATAAAAAATAAAAAAACAAATAATATAATAATCACTTGTTCCTGTATTAATATCTCGATTTATATCGACATTAATCGAGGGGTAAGATACAGCCTTTTACTCTCACAGTACAATATGATTACCACAAAATATTGTGGTGATATGATATTGACTGTTCATAGCCACTGATAAACAAAGATTTACATCTTTCGGCTCGTTTCGAGTCGAAATTAGATGATGTTTAGGTGTCTTTATCAATTATTATTATTATTTTAATAATTCAAATTCTGCTGAAATTGGCATTCAAGTCTTACAAAAATCCATTTCTACAATTATTGACTACTAGTTTTTAACTTACTTTGGATTCCTTCTTTCTCTGGGCGAGCAGTTTAGCGTAATCGGCTTCAGCGGACTTGCGTTTTTGCAGACGCTTCTTCTTGAGTGCGAGACGGTGGCGTCTGCGCTGCAGAACCTCGGGCGTGACTAGCCTCTGGATCCTAGGGGCCTACAAACAATACAAACAGCATGATAGGTAGGTCCATTTTTTTGGATGTAGATTGTAGACTTATTTTATAAACTAAAATTACGTTTTTTAAGATGCCCAACCACCCTCACTCACCACTCATAAGTTGCAGTAGTAGATAAAGATTTGGATTGAACTGACAGCAACCTCTCATGCTTCAACAAATGTTGCTATCACAGATAACATACACACATATCCTAAGATTGTGATTGAACTGACAGCAACCTCTCATGCTTCAACAAATGTTGCTATCACAGATAACATACACACATATCCTAAGATTGTGATTGAACTGACAGCAACCTCTCATGCTTCAACAAATGTTGCTATCACAGATAACATACACACATATCCTAAGATTGTGATTGAACTGACAGCAACCTCTCATGCTTCAACAAATGTTGCCACAGATAACATACACACAATTCCTAAAATTACATGAGCCCTTGCGAAATTTGATTTTTTTAATTGAATTCTTCTCTTTGTCTGTTGAAAATGATAACATGCGTTATTAGTAATTAGAAGAATAATTTTGCTACAAAATAAAACTACATAAAAATCATAATATATGAGTCTAGTCAATCTCATCCAAAAATTTGTGTCCAGCACCTTGTAAAAGTAGACAGACAATGGTATCTGCATCTTCTGCTCGGCACCATTATGCTATACCCTGATGCTGCTGTTTCCATGTCTTAAGACAATTGGTAACAATATTTAATCAGGGGTTCAATAAATATTACTGGTTCTCTTTCTTCTCCACGCCAAGCGTGGTACAGCACATAGCTGAGTTTTGCCCTCTTTAGCCAGCAGTATAGCATGGTAGCCATGTATTATTATTATTATTGTTGTTTCCCTGGTTTATTTTATTTAATTTTATGTGTGCTGTGTTTTACTGTTTTTAATGTGTTATTGTACCTATTAAAATCCTGTTTTTTTGGCCAAATAAAATTTTTCTCATTCTCTTCAATGTTTAAATAATGATTACAAACAATGTTGATACTATTTAGAAAGGGACAACTCACACTATTTTTCGAAATATTGATGATTTTGTGCAGTCTAGGGAGAGGGGTTAATAATACTATGGCACTTTTGGGAGAAGGTGCTCATCCACAGTTGGACATTGTTGGATTCCATTTTGCACCCATCGTGTAGCAGACCAGCGAAGGCCTTTGAAGTGCTCCTAAGTGAGGCAAGTGCAGAATGTCTGGGGAGTATCTCGCCTAGCGTGTTCCAAGAATAGACTATTCCAGTCATATTATAAGAATCTTACCTTATATCTGGGTTTAGCGTTTTCCTTGCCTTCCTTGGCGGGCAGCAGGCGTTTGACGACATAGCGACGTACATCATCCTCCTTGGTCAGGTTGAATAGCTTGCGGATCTTGGAGGCACGCTTGGGTCCTAGACGACGGGGAACATTGCCATCAGTCAGTCCGGGAATTTCCTGTGAGAAACAGGCCCATTCCAGTTTTAATAAACCCAACTCTGATAATGATTAGGTTGAACACAATGTTGATCGAATATGTAGATCTCCAAGAATATATGTTAGCGGAAGTTCCAGAAAATAAAATAAATGTATGGTGTATTCCTGCCACTGAACAATAAATTCAGCAGCTATGGAATACACCAATTTAGTATACCCTGCAGCATATAATTACACACATTTGAGGATGTGAGAAACAGTAAGAACAGGGATTTTCATTTTAGATACTGGTCTGAATTCGACTTAATACACTCATCATTGCAGCCAATAGATCCACTGCTGGACATTGCTTAGGCTCTCATAAAGTTAAACACAATGACAGCTAATATAGAGTGAAATATGTTAGCTTTTTACTAGTCTTCAATAATGATTTTTCTAAGAATGAGAGAACTATTGTCTACATAAGATAAGATTTTGTAAAAGTAAAGTAAAAAGATTTTTATTTTGCAAGAACAGAGACAAACAGTAAACTCCCTAGATCGGTCTCAACTCAGCATGTGCTATGGTAGAGCTAGCACTGTTTTTATGTGGAGACTGTCTCTTTGCATAACATAATGGCAGTTTTCTTACCTGGGAGCCCTTGCGGACAATGACGAGGGCCAAGACTGAGAGGTTAGCATCAACAATGCATCCACGGACAGACTTCCTTTTCCTCTCACCATCACGGCGGGGTCTGTAGCAAGAATGACCCTTAGACATCAACAAACGGACACGGCCTGAAAGTTACCAGTGATTTGTTTACAAGACACAATTTGTACATAGAGGAGTTCCAACTTTGTATAAAGAGGAAGTGTTCAGCAACTTGTAAAAGTAGACGGACAATGATATCCGAGTCTTCTGCTCGTTGCTGGTATTTTATGCCCTGATATTGTTTGTCCCAGTCACAAGACTAGGTCATGATTAACATAATCAGGGGTTCACAAGTTTATTTGTGTGGGTTAAGATATAAGGTTAAGATATATGAAATTGTTTTTATTAAGAGGCAGCCATGGCTGTTAGTTTCATACAGAGTCAACAATGCATGCCAAATAATTTCAGAGTGAACAGAACATAAGACTGAGTGAGTTACACATGGTATTTTGCCTATTGTGAAAAGCTTTGGTTATGTTCAGGTACAAAAAGAGAAAGTACGTAAAAAAGCAACACTCGTCTAAGGATAAAAAATAAATCGAGCTCGAGAATACTCACTGTTGGTTAGCACTCCCTGTTTCATGGGGAAACCTTGTTTGTCGTTACCACCAGCAACACGGAGGACATATCCCTTCCATTCATCTCCTAGCTGATCAGCGTCTACCTCAGCGCCCATGCGCTTCTCGTAGAAGATACGGAGCTTGTGCTCGTCCACTACTTCGAATAACTTCTGACATCCCGTTGCCGGGTAGGAGACGTTCAGCTACAAACAAATTGAGGTTATAAACACCACAACATACAATTTATTGTAATTCTAGCACATAATATTAACGCGGTTCTATATCCACATGCATTTAACAGAAATGTAGGAAGAAGTTGACGATAGCACTTGAGCTTGAGACACTTATTTACAGCATGAAAGATTCACTCGCTTCACAAGGTAAACTTTATCCAACTTTATCGCACAGATCTTGAAGGAAAAGGAGTAAACTACTTTACAGTTGTATTTCTAAATATTTCACGATTAACGCCATGGAATTATTTTAGGGGTATTTAGTGCAAAAATACGAAAATTTTAACAAGAACCTTCATGACTGCGATCAGTCGTTTCGGACGTCAGCCATGAAAAAGACCATAGATAATTATAGAGTCGAATACTAGGGTTGGATTGGATTGGAATTGGAAATCGTTTGAAACTTTTGACATTCAATCTATCATGCAATTATTTACCCATAACAAAATAACTCGATAGCTTACATTTTTTACTTATTTAATTATTTTTTTAATATACTTAATATATTCTATTTATTTAAGTACTAATGTGATTTAAATCATTGTGTTAATATATATTTCAATATTTCTTATGGTTTATCTTAAAGGTATTTATCGTGTATTGCACATATGTTAGCATATGTCTATAAATTATTCAATGTTGTAACTTTTTGACTGGCTCGCCACTCCTGTCAGACTTTATGTCGCGACCTGTCAGAGGCCGGCATGACTGTCACCGATGATTGACGATGTGCGGAGTGGCTTCGCATTGCCGTCTCGACACTCAACCAGTGAGGTCGATCAAGGGAGGTGTTGGGTTTGTGGTGAATTTAGAGGTGTGAGTATTACCTTGTTAGTATTTAGGCTTTAAACCCTTTGCCATGAGAAGGTAACGTAATTTTGAGATGGACCGATAGTAGATAGGTGAGTCACTAACAGATCAGAAGTGGGATATATCCATAACCACGTGATTTATTTTAATTTTTTTTATTTTATTCATTATTTTTCTGTTCGTTGTGCAATCATTTTCATATGACCGGCAAAAGGTTAGTCGGACATGTGAAACTGTTCAAACAAAGAAATGGGTTAAATCCATAAAACCACGAACCAAACCATCTTTGAACTTCAAAGGTTAGTCAGACTAGATTGTGGAACCGATCAAACAAAGAAATTGGTAGAATCCATAAAACCACGTATTATTTTGTATTTCGCATTCTCTGTCCGATCATGCAATATTTTTATTAATATATGGCCGGCAAAAGCCTAATTCAACATTTTTTATTTTATTATATAACCTTCGATTCGACACTTTGTCCATAATTGGTTGGAAGAGATCGCTACTAGCGATAAGGCCGTCGTTTGTGACTCACAATTTAACAAACAAACTCTGTACCAAATCATGTTTTGCTTATCTACCCTAACTATAGACTAAAAGAGAGTTTTTCGCAATTATCTCGTAAACGGTAAGAGATACGTCAAAAATAACCAAATTTTTACCCCCTTTATAAAACCCCACTCATAGAATTACCAATTATTCTGAACCACTTTGGATGACGTCATCACCAAGTTTCTTGATGGTGCAATGTATAATTATCTATGTTATTGTTGTATTGTTACTGGGATTTGTTAACATGGGTTTGCAGCTAAATGTTGAATAGAACATAATAGGGACATCATTCCTTACAAAATGCGTTGCTTGGTTTAAATGTCATTCCAGCGGGAAGCACACGCGCGGGCTGCCGCGCCCGGAGCGCGAGGGCACTGTTGCTACGCTGTCCAAGGCAGGGTGTCCACACTGTCCGGGGTGCTGCTGCAACAGTCCAGGGCGCTGCTGCCACGTTGTTTGGGGCGCTGCTGCCACGCTGTTTAGGGTTGTGCTGCCGCAATGCCCAGGGTGCGGCTGCTGCGCTGTCCGGGTTGATCCTGCCACGCTTTCCACGGCACTGGTGCCACGCTGTCCAGGGTGTAGCTGTCTCAGTTATGATGGAGGACGCTATCCGTTTTGTATTATCGTTTATAGAAAACGGTAAAGAGGGATAACGGTTTGTAGGCGTTGTTGGCAGCGACCAGGTGCGGCTTAGATATTCCCATTGGACCCAGCCGGTGCCGAGCCTGTGCTGGAGCCGAATCGGAGGTGGCCACCCCAGCTGCTTGAGATTGGGTGTTTCAAAAGATGGCTACATGGTATTTCATGGGCAGGTACTTGGTACATACAACATATCAATGGTAAGATAAAAAAAAAAGGGGGATGTTAGTAGGTAGGTACTATAACTCACAGTTCTCTAATTTATCTGTGTTATTTTATGATGTGCCTTTCCTATTGTGGCATGTGCTGTAGTTGTCACATAAATGTGTTACCTATCTATGTTGGACCAGACTGAAAATAATGAATTAAAGGAGCAAGAGGCTCTATAGATAATCGCATTCTGCATATAATTGATCTTTGTTGTCTGGAAATAAAGAATTTGAATTGAATTAAATAATACAAACGTCTTTATCAGACATAGTGTGTTACCTCTTTTGAGCAAATGCTGGTCAAATAATTTTGGTAGAGATTTAGATTTTGTTTGTACAGAGCCGTTTTAAAATACACAAGGATGATACAGTGACTGGGTGCGGTCTGCATCCTTTTGTGGCATACTATTGTTTCCCTATCTGCTGTTGCCCCAGATTTAAACAATATAGTACATTTAACGTAATTTTGATGAAACAAAGCTACGAGTATGATACATATTTTGAGAGCAGTGCTTCATTGCTAGGGGCTTTAAATATTACGTCGGCTCGAAAGCTGCAGTTTATATTTCGATATTGAAATAATTTATTACAATCTAAAGGTGTAGGTGTACAGAGATATTTATAATTTGGCTAATTATTATCGCCGTAGAACTTGTTATACACACAATGAGAACAAAAAAAAAAATAGCTATGTAAGTGCGTTGGCTGAAAGTATGATTCGATATAACGTAAGAGGAATGTATTATTTGAGTTTTGGATTATTTCTATCTAGGCAGTCGATGACTTGGCCTTGAGAGTTGTTAATTCCTTTTTGTAAGCCAAGGGATTGAAACATTTAGTTGGGGAAATGATGCCATCGCCAGAATGGTCATGTTTATTTGGTTTTGTTCTTGACATAATATTATGAGATCAATTCTGTTTGTCAGAGAGAGGTCCCAAATCCTGTGGAAGACCACATTCTTCTAATTTTGTCCAAATTGATCTCACAATGTAAAGTGTTTGCTAAGTGACTTGATAGTCCGCATAGTCAATGATGAACAGCGCTACCGGGCGTCTATCGAGAATGTTATGTTTTTCATGAAAGCGTAAATATTTTGTATAAATATGTTTTTTCAAATGTCTTTGTAAAAATTTGAACAACAGCGATGGCATATCACTATCTTGGCCTTTGTCTCTAAAGATGCGATGGTGATATATCTACCTATGGGATACCCACGCTGGTTGTTTACGATTAATTTAATTGATTTTTGACAGTCTGAAACTTTGCGTTTCATATTCTTATATTACCTATCATTTTGTACATAAAAAAATGGGGTGCTCTAGCGTCGCCTTTTGTACCTCCAAATATGTGATGATATCTGCCTATGAGATATTCACACTGGTTGTTGGGAGTCAATTATCCTTGATAGTCGAAAAGGTATGAGTTTTATATTCTTGTATATTATTTTGTATATTTGGGAAACAGAGGGTGCTCTAGTGTCGCCTTTTATACTTCCAAAGATGCCATGATAATATGATCGCCTAAAATATATCAAAACTGGTTATTAACGAGTCATTGGTTTTTGACGGCCATACAAGTTGTAAAGGGGTCTTTGTAAGGTTGATCGTAGGTATATACCTCGGTTTCGAACCAAATTGTGAATCAGACATTCTATGCGAGCATTTAATGTAGATGATCTCTAAATTAAAATCTCATTGGTTACATTGGATCTCAAGCTTATTCCAAACTTTATTCGAGAAATTCCAAAAACAGTTGGGGCAACTTTTTGAAATTGTCGCTGTTGGCAGTATCGTGCTGAAGCCAATTCACAAGAGGTTTAAAGAGAAGTCAAGTCGGAGTCTTCTAGAGACTATTAATTCGTGCTCCTCGGGAAAAGGAACATAGGCGAATGTCTTGATGCGATTCAAGAACTTTTAATTAAGTACAATGTTTTTGAGAATGCCATTCCTTGGTATAATAGTGGTATATTGGTATTGGTGTCACGGGCTGTGGCTGAGATGATTTAAGATAGCGGCAAGGGCCGTCGTAGCGTGGCCAGCGATGCAATTGTTGCAGGCTTTTATAGTGTTTTGCTCAAATAATGAGATTCTTTTGAATACATTAAGTTTTGTTTTGAATGTCACGAAAATTTATGTAGAGTAATATGGAGCTCTATAATAATGTACGTTGCTGGTCCAGCATTGTCTACTTTGCCGGTGCCTGTTCGAATAAGGTGACGTCCCTGTGAGATGTTTGATAAGCCGGAAAGTTGTAATTTGCTCAGGAAAGGTTGTTCAAATGATAGACGGGTTAACAACGAAATGTAGTTGGAAAACCCCGGCCCTTGAATCAGAAATATATCTGATGTTGTTATCTGATTCAAGATCAGAAATATAGAATGTTGTTATTGAAATTATAACTAAAGGATATCATTAATTCTTTTAGTCATACATTCAGGATATCCCGGGTCCTCGCAAGCATTACTATGGAATGTGTCTGGTGTATTTAGTAGTTTGTCAAGAATACCCCTGGTTCTTGTGAACATAACAGAGGATAGCCCTGGTCCCTGTAGTCATGTGTCAAAGATACCCATTGCTATTGCAATCATGACTAAAGGATACCCCTAGTTATCTTAGTCATAAATTCAGGATACCCTTGTAATCTAGTTAATTTAGTCGTGTGTTAAGGATACCCCTGGTCCTTAAAGTTAGGCTAAGGATACCCCTGGTCCTTGTAATTGTATGTCAAGGATACCCCTGGTCCTTGGAGTCTTAAGCCAAGGATACCCCTGGTCCTTGGAGTCTTAAGCCAAGGATACCCCTGGTCCTTGGAGTCTTAAGCCAAGGATACCCCTGGTCCTTGTAATTGTAAGCCAAGGATACCCCTGGTCCTTGGAGTCTTAAGCCAAGGATACCCCTGGTCCTTGTAATTGTATGTCAAGGATACCCCTGGTCCTTGGAGTCTTAAGCCAAGGATACCCCTGGTGACGCTGATCTACCGCTGCAGGAAGAGTGAGTCCCGTTATTGCCTTAATTTCAGGCCAGCGGGTTGGTGACTGACTTATCAAGTAAATTTAAAAAAAAAAAAAAAAAAAAACTGTTACATTTGAGAAATTTTGATTCGCAGAACATTTTATGAATAATACTATTGTACTGCTGATGCTATGCCCATTGTACTTGTATCATGTGATGTCTTTTTAATGATCTGTAACTGGTGTATAATAAAGTATTTTTTGTGTTTTATTGTACTAATGCTTCATACTCTTATAATTTAATTGGTAGTACACATGTAAAGTAAGTTTGCAATGCCCGTACGAGGGCGTACGCTATAATTGGATGGCCGAGTGTTAGCATATGTCTATAAATTATTCAATGTTGTAACTTTTTGACTGGCTCGCCACTCCTGTCAGACTTTATGTCGCGACCTGTCAGAGGCCGGCATGACTGTCACCGATGATTGACGATGTGCGGAGTGGCTTCGCATTGCCGTCTCGACACTCAACCAGTGAGGTCGATCAAGGGAGGTGTTGGGTTTGTGGTGAATTTAGAGGTGTGAGTATTACCTTGTTAGTATTTAGGCTTTAAACCCTTTGCCATGAGAAGGTAACGTAATTTTGAGATGGACCGATAGTAGATAGGTGAGTCACTAACACATATAAGTAGTCTGACGACCGATGTGGCGCGGTGGGCGAAGTCCGCCTGCGATGCAGGAGGTTGCGGGTTCGATTCCCGCCTCGGAACAATTGTGTGTACGATCTGCAAATATTTGTTCCGGGTGTTCTGGTCGTTTTCTATGTATACTAAAAAATATTTATCTATGTAATGTATTATTATATATCAATGATCTAGTACCCATGACACAAGCTCTGCTTACCATGGGGCTAGATAAAGCTGTGTGAGTTGTCCAGCATTATTTATTATTATAATTTCACAAATGTATTATTTTTTTAACCTTTTATGCCTGCTCAAAATCTCACGAACCGATTTACCTGAAACGAGCTAATTAGAGGCATTCTATTGTTATGTTGCTATGCTACCGTAAAGGTTTCGAAGGTCAAGGCTAGACATTATGGGTTGTTATGAAGATAACAGTTATCTTCATAACAACTAAACTTTAATTTAAAAAAAATGGTTGATACGTAAATATAAGGGTTGTACGATTTCTATGCTCTCGAGTTTGTTTATAATTTTATATGGCATGTTTTTGACCAAGACTTGTTCTGACAAAACAAAATTATTTATTTACCGAGATTAGTGACATTTCGCATCACTAAGCTAAAATTGTCTATGGTAAGTAATATCGTTATGGTGGCTGCTGAGGTTAGTGACAAGTTGACAATTTTACATTGACATTTAAGTTCCCTTCTACTTTCAATTCCTTTCTTTCTTTCAGAGTTTCAGCTTCCTGGCTTCACTCACTCACTTTTGACAGCGACTTTCATTGGTTGAGTCGTGTCGTTCGCGTTTTCGGTGTGGTTTTTTCGTTTCGATTCATTTTGTACAAATATTTCACAAATAAAGTATGACAAAAAAATAACAAAATCCAGTTCTAATATGCAAACCAATCAATTGCGGACTAAACACATTTGCTAGTCGGAGAACCTACCCTGTGTTGTTGTGGTATCGTGCAAATCTAAATTCTAAAATGAATTTTGAGGAAAACAAGGACTTAGCTCACCGGCAGCACTTAAAATATTTTATGAGGTTTCTAAATGTCCTGCCTTCATCACTATCCGCACACGACTCCACCAGGTAAAACTTCTCAGAATAAATTCTGCTTACAATCATCCCGAATTTGTTTTGTTTGTTACAAAATATTCTATTCAGAGGTACTTGGATCCGAAAAACAAAAAAAAAATACTTCTCATTTCTGCCAATATTTTAAGCAAGTTATACAACACCAGTGTGGATTATGAACTACTTTCTCTTTCAATATAGATGTCAAAATAATAAGACCTCACCGACCTTTTGTTTTAAGAAATAGTCGCAAGTTGTTTATGAATTTACCTATTTTGCAGGATGACCATAGCATACTTTTCTGTAGCTGGTCTGGACATACTCGGTTCCATCTCAACAATAAATTCAGAAATGAGATCTAGGATAATAGATTGGATATACCGGCTTCAAGTGCATCCAAACAAAGAGAGTAAGTGAGCTACCTTATAACGAAATTTATGATAAGAGTATTTGAATTCATTTGTGAGGATAGGATCTATGATTGAGATTTATTGTTAGGCGGCAGCTGAAAGCACAAGACTGTCCGAGTCATTGTAATTTATTCTGTGTCAATGATAATTTTTCAGAAAACAAGAGGTAATTTCAATGTTTGTTTCAAGTCAGGATAGGAACAGCTGGTTTAATTCAATGTTATGATAGGCATTGATTTTACTTTGCAAGGTTTGCAAGGCTATGTTTTAACAATTAATTATAAAAAATAATTATTTATGGTATATTAAACATCACTTTATTGAATCATAAAAACTAGACTTACTAATATTATAAACGCGAAAGTTTTTTGCTCTTTCAGGCAAATACTACTGAATGGATTTTGATGAAATTTCACAATAATACCTAGAGCTTACTTACCAGAATAAAACATAGGCAACAATTCATAAAGATATATTGTACATTATCCAAAATATCTATCACCACGCCGGTGAAACCGAGAGGTGCAGAACCATAACCAATAATAGGTATTTGGCTATTTCGGCGCAGGGTCATGGAGGTAGTCTTATTTTAGTCTTAATATCACCTATTTGTGTCGTTTACCCCCATGATAAACTTTTTTGTTTGTTTATTCTATGCCTGTATTTTGTACCTGTGTCTAAATAAATGTTTTTTCTATTCTATTCTAGGTAGGTTACAAAACCAACCTTTTTTCATGATCCAAAGCAATTAAGGTTAAATTTATTTATTATTGCTGTATTGTATGGTTTTCCCGTTAACATTTGAAAAATTACAAAAAAATTATGTGTCACAAGATATGGTTACTACATAATCTAATTTAAGAGGTTAATACTAAAAACAACTCGTTAATCAATCACACAGTCAACTTCTACTCCACTCACTCACTCATCCACACACATAGATACACATACACATTTTACACTCATACCTATAAACTGATTTTTGGCCTAATTATAATATAATATTAAGTATAAGAAACTGTAAGTATACTACATAGTACAGTGTTTCCTAAAGTTTTTATTTTTTATATACTATAAGTTGTTCTTATTATAAAATAGTGTAAATCTAATGAGCTACCGAGGTAGAGAGCCCTTGCGTCTACATCACAAGTCTAGAACTTAGTTAGAGCAAGGTGTCGAAACTAAGAAGTGAAATAGGTCTACAGTATACTTTACTTTGTTTTGTTTATTACTTTGTTTTGTTTTTAAGACCTTTTTTGAATAAATAAATATTATTATTATTATTATTATTAATGTACAGGAATAAATAAACATTTAAGTTTTTTGTAGTAATATTTATTTTAATATCATCTTATCTGTCCATCTTAATCCAGTGTGTTAAGATGGACAGACAAGATAAATTTTATCCATATTAATACAGCTTTTGTTTAAAAAAAACCAAGGACAAATTTCAGCCTTTAAGTGTGCTTTTTCTTATTCAAATAGTTATTTCTTATTCAATTGGTATTCAAATATTTCATCAATAAATATATTTTATAATGATTTTGGTTAAAATAATGTACCTACAACCTACAAACAAACCAGCCGTCTAACTTCTACAGATACCTAATGCATATTCTTTTTCTTTGATTATCATAAAACAACATTTACAGTAGTGTCACCTTATACCTTTAATTATCAAGGTATAAAGTGACATTTATGAGGACACTTGTGTTACACGGTTAGGTTACCTACATTAATGTTGAACTTGGGGCATTTATCAAGGTTAAAAAATACACACTATTGTTGACACTAGATAGCCACAGAATACTGAATTCTATGCAGTTTTATTGCAGGTTTTCCCTGATAATTGGTTTGCAAGTTTCTTTCTATTTTGTGTCTGAATATGTTTACGTACTTGATTCAATAATTTATGTCTATTAGACGTGGAGGTCGCGGCGTGAGAATCGAACCTCCAACTCAGCTCGTAGACCTCTTGAAAGGCGACTAAGAGAATCTACCAGAGAAAGGGCAGTATCTTACTTTTGTGTATTTCAGATTTGAATAACTTTATTTCGTTAGGCTTACAAATTAGGCACTAAGAACATTTTTTGATACCCTTACTGCAATCGTCAAACCGCCTGCGGTTAGTGGTGATTATGGCATGATATATGATATCCTCCTATTTCGGGTTCAGCAGTGTATGTATGCTAATATAATATAGTTATATAGTTTATATTAAATAAAGTGTCTCCACTCATGTTACAAAAAAACTTCGCGATAATTATTACTGTGTAGAGAGACGTAGCAACATAAAGTTGATAAAGAATGCCCCTTGAAGGCCTCTAAATATAGGAGTTTATAATTTAGGCCATTTAGGCTATCAATGGCTTTAACATTAACATTCTCATAAAACCGTGAGCCAGAATAAATAACGATTGCTCATAAACATACGTCGAGAAGTTAGATAAGAATGTAATATTTGCCTCGGATTTATTGCAGGGAATTAAGCCTGATTTACTACATCTTTTATGTGTACGTGTTTTGAGTAACGTTAAAAGTAACTGAGGAAGTAGTTTCATGTTTAAGAAGGCTTATTGCTTTAGATAATGTGTTAGGCCAGGCACTATGTGTTCAAGGCATGTTGGCCTAGCTACAAGCTAGGTACTAGTGACGTTTATCACTAAGAGGGTCCCAGGGTCATGTAGGATTACTGCAACAAATAACATCTTATGTAAAGGATCAATTCAAATTAGCTGTGTGGTAAAGGATATCCACCTTCTGCAGAACAATTTAACACCGAACTGCGATCCCCAACGCAATGACGACCCGCGACATCTGAATTTACATCTTTATCTATTACATAAATAGCATTGATCAAGGTTCCCCCCGCGGCGAATGCACTGATCGAGAGTCGTTCGTCAACTCACACCATGGTTCTTGTCCCAACTGGTGTGAGTTGACGAATCGAAAAAAGCTATACTCTTCGTTCTGCAACTCACACCACTTTTACTCGATGGTTAAAAGATAAGTTATAATTTCTGGCTGCGCGTTTTTCCTGAATAAAAAGTATCCCCAGGATACAATCTTTAGTCCTGCCGATTTCATTATCTTCTATTCAGCCGGTTAAAAGGTTTCTGTCATTAGAGAGAGTGCCTTCCGCGTTTATAATTAACTATGTATGTAATATTTTCAGCGGGTGACATGTCAATGTGCGGCTTCCAAGGATCGTCTTCAATAAACATAGAATTAAGTCCAGAGACGGCGCACTACCGCTGCGGACACCTCGCTATGACGTACACGGGACTGAGTATGTTGGTAGCACTGGGCGACGACTTGTCCAAGATCAATAGGAAGGCTATGGTTGAAGGTAAACTTCTATATTAATAATCTTCTATAAAAATCATCACGCATCAGTATGAGGAATTAATACAATTCTCATATAAACCCAGAGACGTCCTCTGGTAGACATACGACACCACAAAGAGCGGTCCTGAGTCTTCATCTATCGATTCGCTGCGACCGTTTTGGTCTGGATGGTCCTCGATAGTCTGGTCTCCCAACACTCCGTTTCGCGTTGCATCGTGTTCGCCATTGAAAACCTTTGAGGAGAAATAATAGTTTTTGACAAGCGGGGAGATTTATGGAATAAGTGATGTGACTTTTTGGCTTATGTAGGCCCTAGGTAATTTTACTTCCCAGACATACAGTTTCACATTCCTACTAATATTGTAAAGGCGAAAGTTCGTGCCGTTGTGAAAACATTTGGACGAAGACAACGCCAAAAGTACTAAATGGATTGGGCTGAAATTTTGACATTATCTAGACATCTATCTATCATACAGATCTATGATATTTGTTAAATTACTAAGTTCGCAATTAGAACACTGCAAATAATAATATAAATAAAGATATTAATTTCATCTGATGCCTTTTTAGAAATTAGAAAAAACTAAGCGAAAAGAAATTTACCGAAATTATAGTTTGAAAGAAATATAGCTTTCCTTGCCAAGTTGTTATCGCCTGTTTGCGAAATATGTGTTTCTACTACAAACCTATATTCGTGCTTTATCTATGTATTTTCAATAGTTTTGTATTGAGTAAGAGACATTATATTTCAACACCTGACACTTGTGTTTATGAAGAATAGGCACGCATTTGTTTGCGACAACTTGCTGACCTTCATTTATTTATTAAACCCTTGAACTTGTCTATATTTATATTAATTAGGGTTTTGTGTTAACTTCAAATTGACAATTTGCTTACGGCTATTGACGATTATTGTTAAAGAGGTCGGAAAAAATAATGCCCACTGAGAGCTTTGCTGGCATGCGCCGCGTGAATCCATACCACATTGATTAGAGTTATAAAAAACAAAGTATACATATACAAAGTAGATAGATCCGTAGTCTATTCCTCTTAAAACTGCTACTATAAAAGAATAAAATATATTATTGAGATAACCTAGGCAAGAGCCAATCGGAAAATGTAAAATAAATTTTAAAATTCAATTCTAAGTTTTCAATTTGTTTATTAATACCAGGCAATGTAATTTCGTCATACCGCTGAGTACCTACCTAAACTAAAAAGTATGAACTGTCATCTGCAAAATCAGCGCATTTGCTTAGGCACTTTGGTACGAAATAGACAACTGACGCCATGACCACATAGCAATATGGCGTCCACAAACATTCAACATAGATTTTGGCTAGTATAGTGTTTAGCTAGAATTGCTACCCACTCGATGCTATAGAATGGAATAAAAGATCGTATATTTGTTCCCGATATATTGCTCGCGTGAATTTGAATCTTCTGCCGATAGTCCAAGGCCTGATTTCGTAAACCTTTAATTAAATTCAGCTTTACCGAGTTCAATGTTCCCTTAATTTGACGTCACTAGGTAATAACTGTCAGTAAAACAACGCTTGAATTATACGTTGAACATGTTTACTGGGTTAATGGAATGCTTTTTACTATTGTAGGTTTTGAAATTCCTCACTCGAAACAATTAAAATCATTGTAAATAAATACCCCGTAACTATTCCTATTTATCTACGTCGGTATTTTCTTTGGAATTATACGAATGCCTTCGTACGTTTGAAAACAGCTCAGTTATTTTAATATCCGTTGGTAGACCAAACGAACTTATTAATTTACTTGGTTAAGTAAATAAAAAACAAACACAACGACCTCGACCTCTGTGGCGCGGTGGGCGAAGCTCCCCATGCGACGCAGGAGGTTGCGGGTTCGATTCCCGCCTCGGGAAAATTGTGTATACGATCTGCACATATTTTGTCCTGGTTGTCTTGTCCGTTTCGAGGTATAATAAAAAATATATATATCTAATCGATTGTATTAAGTATATCAGTCATCTTTTACCCATAACACAAACTCTGCTTAGCTTGGGGCTAGATGATGCTGTGTGGATTGACCAGCATTATTTATTTATAACAGGAAGATTGAATAATCAACCTAATAGATAGATAAAGTCATTATCAACAACTTAAGAAGTTCAGCCACACATACAAAATACAACAACTATACAGTACACAGGAAAACCAAAAAAACATGAAACACAAATGACTAAAAAACCCAAACAATGATACTATTAAATTCCATTCCAGGAGTAAAAGCACTACAGAGGGAGGAGGGTAACTTCGCCGCGACGCTATCGGGCTGTGAGTCCGACATGCGCTTCGTGTACTGCGCGGCCTGCATCAGCTATATACTGCACGACTGGTCCGGGCTCGATGTTGAGAAAACCACCAATTTCATTATAAACTCCTTTGTAAGTAAAAAGCTAATTAAGATAAGGGGAATAAGAAACGATTCGCCGGAGAACCAAAGTAATTAGCCATATTATAACTTATTGTTTTAGTCTATGCTCGCGGCTTCGGTCACGTGGGTTTCGTGTAAAACGTAGTACATTCCACTCGGGGAGAATGTAGCTATCTATTAGTCAAAAATTTTCAGTCAAAAATTTTCAAATTGTTTGTGTGTGTCGTAGCTCCCTAACGGATGAACTGATTTTCATTTTGTATTTTTTGTTTGAAAGGTGATTTAGTTGGGAGTTTGAAAATCGGTCCAAGATGGCCGCCGCACAAAATGACGTGTCGGGGGTTTTTAAATTTAATTTTAATGTTATTACTCTTATTTATTGATTAAAGGGAACACTTTTCTTTGAATTCCAGGGTTACGACTACGGTATAGCGCAAGGCCCGGAGCTAGAATCCCACGGTGGCACCACCTTCTGCGCCCTCGCATCCCTCAGCCTAATGGACCAAATGGACAAACTAACAGAGGCCCAAGTCGAAGGCCTCAAACGTTGGCTCATCTTCCGGCAAATCGACGGCTTCCAAGGCCGCCCCAACAAACCTGTCGACACATGCTACAGTTTCTGGGTCGGGGCCTCCCTCAAAATACTAGATACGCTGAAATTCTCCAACTATGGAAGCAATAGAAAGTACGTTTATGATACGCAAGACATCGTTGTCGGCGGCTTTTCTAAATGGCCTGATACTTGCACGGATCCTATGCATACGTATCTAGGTCTGGCTGGTCTGAGCTTGATAGGGGAGAATGGACTACTTGAAATCGAACCTAGATTGAATATAACTAGTAGAGCGTTTGAACATCTAAAAAAATTACACGAAAGTTGGGAAAATGAGTCATAGAATTTAAAATTGCCTTGAGGATAAACCCCATTTTGATATAGATAGATAGATTCAAATTAAGTGATATGTTAATGTACTGCCACACTCAGACTTATAATTATTCGGATATTCAGCTTGGATAGGCTACTTTTAAATTACAATTGTTATAGACTGCATAAAAAATATAGAAAGTAAAGAATATTTAAATTACCAGACAAATATTAAATTCACAATTTAGGTAAGACTAGAAACAAAAGAACTATACCCCGTCCACGAATTAATTTATATTTGGTATATGTATGACTATGAAGTTCCCTAATTGTTGACAGGTGAGTGAAAGAAGACTGAATGACAGAATTAAGTATTTCATAGCCAGAGTTACTTTTGACAGATAGAGATGCGAATCTGTCGACTCGGGACTTACGACAGTTTGGTTTCTTAACGAGCCGACATAGTATTTGTAGTAAAGATTATTATAGATGATTTTTCGATGAAAAATTATTGAGAATAGTGAAAAAAAATATAGCTTACAATGCAGTAAATCATCTGTCTTACTTTTTGCTGCGGAAAAACGCGTTGCCGGCGGCAGAAGCAAGTAGCAAAAAAACATCAAGAATAATACCATTTTATTCTGATTCCAAAATTAAATTCATTTAGACGCCTGACTTCTGTAAAATTACACAAAATGTTGAGCAACTCACAAAATCGATTACAACTTCTTCATAAACAAAATCGATTCTCATAAAATATTGGATGATAAAGCATTAGGACATTACTATTTGATTGTCAGTCGAACTACCAAAAATAAAATAAAGTTCATGGAAAAGGTATAGTTTACATTTTAAACAGTAGAGCTAACTGCAGATTGTTACAAACAATCTCGAGGTAGCTTAACTGATCCATATTTATATAATGTGTCCTGCTCAGTTCGAATCCGATCAGAACGAGACAGCTAGAGAAGACGTCATTCTCCACCTGATCCTAAAAAGTAGCAGGTTTATTTCCTTTGCTTACTTAACCAGCAATATTTCTTAGTTGGCATGAAAATAGAAATACCTAGGTCAATTTATCACTTGATTGTTTTGAAAAGAAATGTTTTGATTAACACGATATATCGAATTGTAAATTGTTACATGTATTTTTTTACTCATTTAGTGCCATGCGTAGTTAGGGGTTAACGAATACGCACAAATTTAAAATAAACGATAAGTATCTTTTAATTTGAAGTATTATATATAAACAGGATTAAAGACACTATAAAGTACTGAACAGTGCTCTGTACTGAACACATTCACAGTTGAAATAATGAATTGTACTGGTTCTTTCAGGTTTAAAATAAGCACAGTGGTGATTTCTCACAAGATTTATAACTTGCCCGCCACACGTATAGCGCAAATGCTCATAAGGACCACTCTTAAATTGATAAAACTTTTGAAACATTCATGGTTAGGGTTCCTTACAAAAGTAGGGGATATTTACCATGATCACGGAATAACTGAAGTCGCTGCAAGGAAGTTTTTAGTGGCAGATATTAACTGTGAGACTGTGCTGAAATATTGGAAAACTCCAAAATAATATTTGGAGTTTTCCAATATTTCAGCACAGTCTCACATCATGGCGCATGAAACTGTGTTGAAATATTGGAAAACTCAAAAATCAAATCATGGTAAATATCAATCTTAAATCTCTTAAAAAGTTTACTCAGGCCCGTTTCATGTAGGCTTGCTCACTGATCAAACTCTAAGTAACGCTTTTGTCATAGAAAATTGTTACTAAAGCATATATCGATAACTGAGCTGACTGAACGGGCCTTAGTCTCTTAAATAACAACTAACAAGGTAAAGGATTCTTCATTCATTTAACTTAAAATTATTGAAGTGAACAAAAAAGAAAGTGGACACTTCATTATATCGTATTATTCAATCTATTGAATTCTTTACGTAGGTAAGCGGGTCTTCTTCAGTGTAAGTACTCGGAAAGCACTCGCACTGAACAAAATATCACAACGCTGGAGTATTCGTACTTTATTCTATACTTTTAGACATCTATATCTAAAGTAAAATTTTGAACAGGTGAGATCACCAAAACAACCCTAAAGTGTCAATAATTGTAATTATGATTGTTAGATTTGTAAGATAAACAAAGTCTAATTACTTTTAGATCTTGGGCTTTTGCCTTGCTAAAAGATAAATTGTTTTATCGTGTATTCATTTAGTGATAGTATATATTTCAGGGTGCTTAAAACAACGCTGTATTTCAATAAATTATTGTAAATTGTTAAGGTTATATTTTCGTAAATTTAGATAAGGTAATTCCCATAGAAGAAGGCAAGGAAGGAATGATAGTAGATATAAACAAGGTGTAGCCAAAATATTGCGACAAATAGTCTCAATTTCCTATTCGTATACGTGCGCTTGTGTGCGTGAAAGAACTGCAGTAGCGTGTTTTTCCTCCATGGTAATTCAGTTCTGCATTTTCTTTACCAGTTATGTTTCGTGGGGAAATTCTAATGGTTATTCTACATATCGAAACTGTCCTAAATATACTGTAATGAACCAAGTTAAAGCTAATGATATAAATCTGATGATAACTCACCAAATCCTGTTTGTTCATAGTTCGTTGTATTAAAAAACTAATTTAATTGTCCTTGTCTCCTCCGCTGGGCAAAGGCTTGAACTTTGAAAACATTTTCTTCATTGTAAGTATTTGATGGAGGCGGCTCAGGACCGCTATTTGTGGCCTATGTCCAGCTGTGGACGTGTATGGGCTAATATGATGACGACGAAATATTTATTTTGAAATAGTTTTGTTTTGACTCGTTTTTGTTCGTATTATTATGAAAATATTTAATTTTCTATAAAGTTTATAATGTGCGGTATTTTTGTGCATTTCTTGTCAAAATACCTAAGTTAAATTAAATTATACCAAAATGTTAATCTAATGTATGTTTCTCTAATCCATTTCCAATTTCCTCCATTTGACATTGAATATGCTGTTTCTATTACTCTAATATTATAAATAAATGATGGACGTTTGCTACCTACTTCTTCACGCGAAAATTACTGACCTAACTGGAGGATTAACGTAGGCTACGATTTAAAAAATCGCAAGTTGAAGTGGCGTTTGCCTGGCCATACTTCGCGAAGAACCGTGGGGAAAACATGTTCTTGAGTAGAGACTACGACTCGGTAAACGTAATGTAGGACGCCCTTCGGCCAGACGAGAACATCTGCGAAAGTCTGAAGGCAGATGCTGGATGCGTCAAGCTGGAGACAGGGCGCTATGGCGTTCATTAAGGAAGGCCTATGTCCAGCTGTAGACTAACATATGATGATGATGAGGCTACTTTAAGGGCCATGGCATCTTGTAGCTATACATACTAGTATTTCAAAGTGGCAACACCTCGTGGCTTGTTGTGGTACAGTCAGTGTCGCATCATCATCTCGTTACCTCTACGCCGTCGCGCCGCCGCCGCGCCGTAGCTTCTCGTAGACTCTAAGCCGTAGCATCTCGTAGCCTCTACATCGTAGGATCTCATATCATAGTGTCTACGCAGTAGCATCTTGTACGTGGCCTCATGTAGTAGCATTTCATAGTGTTTATGCCGTAGCATCTCGTAGCCCTTACGCCGTAGCATCTCTTAGTATCTACGCCGTAGCATCTCTTAGTATCTACGCCGTAGCATCTCGTAGCCCCTACGCCGTAGCATCTCTTAGCTTCTACGCCGTAGCATCTCGTAGCCCTGACGCCGTAGCATCTCTAAGCCTACGTCGTCGTAGCATCTTATGGACGCACTAACCGTTTTACTAAATTTGAATGCTTTTACAAATTATACTGCGTACTATGCCTCAAATATGAATTATTTTATCCGCTCCATCCTGTCCAAGGTTTGTAAGGTCTTAAGGAAATAAAGCACTTCGAAATTTGAACTTTTTTAGTAGCTACGACGACGTAGCAAATAAGCCGTGGCTGCTGCGCCAAATTTAAATAAAATCCCTTGAAGTTTATGAAACGAAAATGTCCTTACAAAGTTTTAAAGCCAATGCCCCATCAAAGTCCCCTCGAAAACAAATCATCACACCTATTTGTGATTACAAGTTTTCCCGTTTACGAGGTTCCTTCCGGGAGAGTTTCCCGGATAATGATATTTAATGGAAATTGGGAGAAGTTTTCGTCGCTTCCAAACTTTTCGTCTTTTTACCTATCTGCCGTAACTTCCGTAATGCCGAACGAGGCTTTGTACGAAAAGCGACCCTAACAACCACAGACGGCTAACAACCAACCTGAATTGTATTCTTATGCACACAAAATTGGATAGTAGGTTTGCAATAAATGTAGATAGACGGAAGGAAGAAATTACTTTAAAATAATAATAATAATTAGTAAAACAGAACACCTTGCATATTCACAACATCAACCTTTACCAGTCCACTGCTGGACATATGCTTTCCCTAATAAGCAACTTATTAGCTCTTATCATCCACTAATGATTAACCCCTGTGGATGCCTTAATTCCTATGCTTGGCAGGCGGATTGGGGATCGCAGTGGAGGTATTAAAATGGTTCTGGTTGACAGATTTTCTTAAGGACAGAAGTACAGTCAGCGTCAAATTGACTTCCTGACTGCACACATAAATATGCAACAATGAGTAGTAAGATATTTTGAACACCTGGGTGCTTCGAACGCATCGAACAATATTATAATGATTCGAACTGCGTATATCAAATTGCTTCCATGTATTTCAGATCATTTTGACTACTCTAGACGCTCATATCAATTTGAATGACGCTGACTGTACGGTTGAAGGAAATGTAGGTTAATGTATCCTATGATATTACATAAATAAATATGTTTTATTATACATAGAGAACGACCAGAACACTCGGAATAAATATCTGTAGATCGTACAATATTAGTCCCGACGTCCCGAGGCGGAACCTGCAACCTCCTGCGTCGCAGAAGGCCCTTCGCCCACCGCGTATAAAAAAATCTATCCATATAACGTATATCAGTCATCGAGTACCCATAACACAAGCTTTGGCTTAGCTTTGGGCTAGATGATGGCTGTATGAATTGTCCAGCATTATTTATTTTAATCCTTTATTAGACGACTCCTACGATATCCACGGGCTGATTTAAAGGGGTCTATTCCTGCGTCGCAACCGCCACGTCCACATTACATTTCACACATTACCTGCATAAAGAATTTACGAAGCATTGGTAATCATCTTAGGTGATCTGTCCGTTCATTAAGGATTTCCATTAGTTCATTACCCCTACGCAACAAGGGTCGAAGGATTGTCGCACAACTGTCAGGGGAACTTACGATAAACCTACCAATAAAATGTCCTTGAGGCGCATTTACATAGAAAACTGGTGGTGTCTGTCAGCTTACAGGATAGGGAGGTTTGGACTAGGTGCATGAGTAGGCGGAAGTGGGGAATTCTTCGAACACGCCCGCATCCGGCGGAGTCGATTTTTGGTAGGTTGATAAGTGTCCGGAAGCACAATTGTTGCCGTCACCTCCGGGTATGGTGGATATCAAAGAATGGTAGTGATCGGAGGCCAATTCATAATGAGACTGGGAAGTAGAATTTTAAGTAGAATCTTTATGAAGTGGATCTCGATTTGCGAGCGATTTCATAGCGAAGCCTTTGCGCAGCGAATTCGCAGCGTGCGGTCCGTTTTTTAAATACTGAAATCGACATTACTAATCGTAACTCGTTATCATAAATCGTCAGTGTGATAGGACTCTAAAGAAAAAACGCAATAACTTTATAAAAAACCTTTCTAGGTAGGTACACCTTTGTCGGTCTTCAGCGTTTAGTCAAAATTACTACCTTGTTAAATAAGGTACGTACCTACGCAATATGATAGTGACTGCTTTGGTTGTACATACACTGTAAAGTCTTATCTTATAATACTTAATAAACAAATTAAGAGTTTAGCTACGAACCTATTTGCTTAAATAGTATATATATAATAACCTGCAAAACCTTTATGTAACCTGTTTCCTTTACAAATTCTTGGAATAGAAGTAACCCAAAACGAAGGAATTTTCTTACTTCCATTAATTAAACAAGAAAGCAGATCGGCAAGATAAAGGACTATAAATCTAAATGATGAATAGTTGGGTTCAGGGGATTGGAATTGTAAATTACTTATTTGTAGATAGGTGGGTAACAAAATCTCCGAAGATAAGACAAAGAAGACTGATGCTGCGGTCCGTATCGGCTTTTCCTGATTCATTAGCTAAGCTGATAAGTAGAATATACCTAGTATTTTCCCTTTGGTTTTAGTCCTCACAAGAGAGCTGGTCACGTCCCAGTCGTAAAAAGGTATGCGAGAGGGAGTGAAAAAATATAGGCACTTTTTGTAGCCACCAAAACAAAAAAAAAAAACCATTGGAAGACAAGACTTGAGTTGATTTATTATATTATTTACAAGACCTAGAACAGTAATAAGTAATAACCATTTCATTCACACAGCAAAAGTATATAACCGCAAACAAAACAGAGTTTATAGGTCGATATTTTTTATTATAAGTACATAGATAACACCTAAAACACAAATATCTCCAGATCGTATAAAATTTTGTCTCGAGGCGGGAATCGACCCGCAACCACTTGCATCGCAGGCAGAATATACCCTGCTGCGTCACAAGAACATAGTACCTGTAAGTAGTCTATTGTGTATTCGTTCGTTGGTACCTACGTGCACTCGATCGGATAGATAGAAGTGACAAAGACTTGCTGATGTGATTAGTTAGCCCCACTGAGCCGATGGCTCGATAACTCTACTCTGTTCGTTTGTATCTCTGTGACCTACTTATGTGATAAGTATGTGGCTGTATTTCAATTTAGTAGGTTAAAATCTAAGGAAAATAGTAAGAAGTGACGCAGCTCTCTACTATAGGTAGAGAGCTGCCTCATTTCTTACTATTTTTACCTTTACATACTTTAAAATGAAGTCGCTTCCGCTGTCTGTTCGCTTAGAATAGATCTTTTAAAACAGATTTTAGTGCAGTTTTCAGCAATAAATAGAGTGAAAGAGAAAGGTTTATAGATAGATAGATAGATAATTCTTTATTGCACACTAAGTATAATATGACAATGTAAAATAAAAAACTTAAAAAAACTAGATACTAGATTATATGATTTATGAATCACCCCACACTGCCCCATATTAGTATCTACATTGCACACGTGCGAAGCCTGGGGCGGGTCGCTAGTAACATTATAAAGTATGTAGTAGTGTACTAATCGGCCGCCGCGCCGACTCCGCGTAAATTTTAACAGCTCCTCAGTACAAACTTAACTTATTAATAAGATAGGGCAAAGAAGGTTGGCTACGCTGTGATATCCTAAATGTATTATTCCACCAAAAACATATTATGTGTAAAAGAGTCAGTTCAGTAGACGTTAGACAGTGACTTTCATTAAAAGAGTTGAAATCTAGAAGCGGACAAAATAGCAATTTTCGAAACCGAAAAAAAAATTCCAGTCAGTGCTATAAGTGGTACATTATAGGATACATTTCTATCAGTATCTATTTTTTATTCATCGTCATCATCATATCAGTATCTAAGTATCTCGCAATCGAAGCCACGTGAAGATGCTAGTTTTCATTGATGTTTCAAAAAAATCGCACGAAAGTTTGGATGTTTAGATGTTTGAATATTTGTCACCTCTTCACGCAAAAAGTACTCAATGGATATTGCTGTAATTTTGCGTACAGGTAGTTCCACGCCTGGAACAAAACTTAGGCTACTTTTTATCCCATAAATCGATCTAGACATTGCTGGTATTAAATAATTCGATATTCATGACTGTACTTATTAACGTTATAAATGAAATATTATCCACACAAAATAGGTAAGTACGAGTTGATAGAAATAACTTATATCATTTCCATAGAAACAATGCGTCCGAAGCCGCGGACAGAAACTAGTACATTATATATGACCTAAAATGGGGATAACAGTTTATCCCCATCTCACTTTAAATTCCTCCGTCGAAACTTATTTAAATTATCTAATTTTCTCCGTGAACATTCCTGAAACTCTGCGGACCTGTCATATAAGAATGCCTTGTCCCGGTATTCGAGTGAAGTCCATTATGCGCTTCATTTACCTAGGTAGGTACTCTCAGCGTGCGGTTTCAGATACCGCATTAAAGCCAGGCTCAAGCTGGCTGCTGCAGACTTACTGAAGTATTAGTGAGGCGCTATCGGCCGCTGCAGCCAGGTTTAGCCATTATCATTAATGCTTCGGCGTTCTTGCTTTTAGTTCGATCTTCAGTCAGTTTGGGCTGTCTACTTCAGTTCGGTTTTCGGTCATTTAACTTTGCTCTAAGTTTTGATGAGCACCTTTCTGCGGAGTATGAAGTAGGTATTGATTTGATCTTTAGAAGTTTTGGTACTTATCTTACGTGTGTGGAGAATACTTCATTTATAAGTTAAATAGGAACAGTCATCGACATCGAAGTGTTTAATACCAGTAATTTCTAGTTTATGAAAATTTTAACGCTGATTTTACGCAACTTATGCCATAGATATAACAAAAAATATTATGTTTTCAAAAAATTAATGACATGGATTTTTTTATACTAATTTGTTTTAGGAAATTTACCCTCCCATTACGTCGTATGTGAGATTGTTATACGCCCGAGCGCAGCAGGATGATGATAAAACCGAGTAATAATGGGTGATTTTGGCCTGAAATAAACACTCTACTTTTCACTTCCATTGTAAGAAAATAAAACAATCAAAATTGACCTTTAGTAAAATAATGCACACGGTTCTCACTCCTCTACTTCACTAATTTTGGTAAGACTTTAACACGTCGATTGCTGAAATCACACCGAATGTGTTTTCTACAAGTGACTAATATGCGTAAATCCACACTAGCGCAGCGGCTGAGAAAATACAGATCTGTGTGATTCAGCACAGCCGTAATATGTTTTTCGAACGAAACGCATGTGCGGCGCAACACAACCGCTGTGTAGAGCGGCAGCACGAATGGCTTAGGTTAAAAAAAAGATCGCAGTCGAAAAAAGATCGCAGTCGAAGTGTTAAACACAAACAAACACAAAAAACACATGATTTCGAACGTAACAGATTCGTAGTTAATTATATCTTTGCCCTTCTGCTCCATTTGCATTTATTGATTTCATAGATTTCGCGCGAACACTACCTTTTATTTTTAATGTCTTTGTTACGCGGAACGCAAAGTAGTTTATTTATGTTATTCTACCATGAAGGTAGAATCACCTTCTTATAAACATCCAACAATCACGAAGAAGGCAGTTTCAGTTTCATTTTCAAAAATAGATTCAAATAATTTTTTTCTTTGTTTTTGGAATACCAAAAAGTTTAGTTTTTATGTAACAGGAAAATTTTCTTGAAGTGGTCATTTCATTACAAAAATTTATAAGAAAAAATACCTTTACTATCAAGAGATATGAAAATATTTTCACAGTTTTCTATGATCTAACCTGAACCACCCCTGATTGTTCAGACATAATTTTTTGTTACATCCTTTAGAGTAGGTACAAAAATACAAGTTAAACATGTAATTGGGAATTATCTAAGAACATGAATATTGTGTCAAAAAATAAATAAATGCACTAACTAATTACATACTTTACAGTAAAACTTCGTCCTTATCCATCACAGGAGACTAGGCGCTTCCTGAGCTCGATGCAACCTCGAAGGCCCGATACAACCTAATAGGTGCATCGTGACATGAATGCATTCAATTTCACGCCACCTAATGCGATTGATCTTCGTGAAGACGCAGGCACCTGGTGAGGAGCATCCATCGCTTTCTATGTGGATATTTTTCTTGTTTACCTGTAAGATGTCTAGTCACATTGATTTGTATTTTCCAAATTCACACCTGCTAGAGTCTCAGAAAGCGTAAAAACATCTGCACTTTTAAAAATTAACGTTTACAGCTTATCATGAGTTTACAATACAATACAAAATACTTTACTGTACACTAGATGCAGATCATTACAAATAAAGTGACCAGAACTTTATTTGTTTTCTATGTATAATAAAAAATATCTATCTATGTAATGTATTGTATTATGTATATCAGTTATCTAGTACCCATAACACAAGCTCTGCTTACCATGGGGCTAGATAATGCTGTGTGAATTGTCCAGCATTATTATTATTATAAAGACATTACATGTGACAAGCACAATGGGCGGCCTTATCGCTTAGAAGCGATATTTTCCAGGCAACTTTTGGATTGCAAAAAAAAAAGTGAATTGAATGTATTGCTGACTTTCTGAATATCTACATTCAATGAATATCTATTTCCTGAGAGAGTGCATTACTATTTGAATTCGCGTCGCAAAAATAAATTTCAATCAATCCTTCCATACGAAACCTCTCGCCACAAGCCCAGCGCAAATAATGAGAGATCGTAAAATTGTAGATACCTATGCTGTACTTACTTTTTACGCTAAAAGCTTTCGATTATTTCGTTACAGCCATGGTTAAAATCTGGTGATTCGAAATACCATTGACGGCAAGTACATATACAATCCGGCTAAAATACAGCCACATATTCAAATCATTCCATTTACGTATGTCTTTTCAATACAGTTATAAATAAAAAATAAAATTTTGGGTGAAAGGTAGATCAAGTTATATGTCGCGAAAGTCTGTGTGTTTGTTTCCACGTACCTCCGTATCTACTTAATTTATTTAGATGAATTTTGGTATGCAGATATTCTAAGTTCTAGAATAATACATAGGCTAATCTAACTAATTTTACCCCCTGTGCTAGTATTTTAATAGTTAAGAAATCACATTTCTTCATTTTTATTTTTTCATTGGCTGTACATCAATCCTGACGTCATTCAACTTTTCGGGCATAACAGTATTCATTCATTTTGACTTTCAGGCATTTTGGGAACAGTTTTTTTTGGGATCCAGGCGTATCGAAAAGAAGGTGTTTTGAAATTCAGTCCTAGCGTCACGTAAGCAAGTTAATGGCTAAACCCTCGAAAAATACAGTGACGAATATCGTTCAACTACAAAAGTTTGATACCTGTCTAACCTATGTAGGTTAGTATTTACAAAGCATCTATCTATCTCTAGGTATACTAATTAGTTTCAAGATCTGTCACCATAAGACGTTCAATAATTACGTGACACGTTTAGGGGGAGGGGCAAGCTGGGCAAGCTCCATGCAGGTTTAGTTAGCCGTTTTAGCATAAACATTATAGACCTACTACTGTTATAGCTAAATTAAGAAAACCTTATGTCCGGAACTCTGTCCAGGTACTTAGCGTTAAGGGTCCTCCGGAGGGACGAATTCTTCATACAAACGTAATATTTCTAATTCAAGCATATTTCCACTATAATATTGCATTATTTGTATTAAAATAGTATTTATCCAATGAAATGTGAAAAAAATGAAATTATGAAAGCCAATCTCATTTTGCACATTTTTATGCTTAAATGGACAAGTTTTCTTGCTATTTGTTTGTGTGAAAACATCAATATCTTACGTTTTATTTATTAAGGAACATAGCTTATATTGTCTAGTTACAGAATAACAATACTTTGTAAAGAATACAAAAAGTTTTCAGTCATAATTTTTGGTATTACGGAACAAACCAAATTTTGAACGGCTAATATTGTTATCGCGCACGCATGTGGCGCGGCGCAAGGGTTAAACAGGGACAGCGATATTCGGAGCGATTTTAGCAAGCGAAGGTCGCCGGACCCTTAACTTATTGGACTCTGAAATGCTAAGTTACCCTGCAACATTATAGTTTTAGTATTGCAGATTTTGTAGTATTACAAAGCTTTTAGCATATTTTGATAGTCACAAAATACCTACCATTAAAAAGAAGTCTGTTTTATCATGGGTTCATACATATAAGAAGATTTACGATTTGCAACTAATAAAATAAAATAAATAAATATAAAATTACTCTTTTGCTTATTCCTTATTTACGTTTTAGCATAAACATTATGGACCTACTACTGTAACAGCTAAAGTAAGAAAACCTTTTGTGATAAGGAACATAAATGATTTTTATTATTTTATTAAAGCACACTCTACGGACAGAAGGAGAAAGTTATATCAGTCTTGTGGTAAGTCCAACAAAGTTTTCTTTTTGAACTTTTTGAAGCATGAAAGTCATTAGGAACAGTTAATCTTACGTCCGCACCCAAACCTCGATAAAGGTGCTGTTACACAATCCGACTTGATTGAGCCCTGCCTCCCTGTCTCGCTGATTTAATTGTAAATTGATGTATTGAATGTCTCATATATGTTTCTATAGCTATGTATCTGCTCCGTGGTCTATAAAAAAAATGGTCTTTCTACGGTGACAAAAATATTGTGTAGGATAACTAACTCTACGTCCAGTAGAGTACATATTGTTGACGACCAATATTGCGTGGTGGTGGACGAAGGTCCGTGTGCGATGCAGAAGGTTGCAGGTTCGTTTCCCGCATTGGGACAGATGTTTGTACGACCTGCTAATATTTGTTCCGGGTGATTTGGATATTTTCAATGTATAATAAAGATATCTAACTATGTAATATATTCTATTAAGTATATGAGTCATCTAGTATCCATAACACAAGATCTGCTTAGCTTAGGGCTGGACGATGCTGCGTGTGGCACATACATTTTTTATTCCAAAATAAAATTACTAGATAAACTACACGTTACTAACGATACAGTATCTACTAATTTAATTAAATTAAATTCATAATGACTATAATGTAGGCAAGTGTATAAAGCTTTTGCGGTTCGTCAGGCACAGATTACTTGATAGTGCAAACTTACTCAACTACTACATGACTGCCAAAGTCAGAACTCGTTAGCAGGTCTTTATCGAAAACTTTTATTCAGAAACCAAAATGTTGATAAAAAAAACTTTCTCGCACGTGACTCGTTTGAAAAGATTCTACTACGAGGATCAAAGGAAAGGTTTTTGGTAACCTTATCTTCCTATCAATGTGATATTCGATATTCGATGCGCATATCGGTAGGCAACTGATGGTTTTGTTCTAAGAAGCCTTTCACCAGAGAGGAAAAACACGCTGTTGTAACAGCAGAGAGACAGTGTCATTCAACAATTTCTTGATTTTGTATTCGTAATCAAAACTTATGTGTGAGTTGAGAAGCATACAACTTCAGTGCTTTGACACACACAGGTGCAGTATACGAATAGGAAATTGAGACGTTTTGTTGACATTTTATGGCAACACTTCGTTTGTGTCTACTATCATTTTATGCTTTCTTCTATGCTTGATGCTATGTTCGATAGAGTCGGCTGCAGACGTGTCCGGAACTCTGTCTCAGGGCGTACTTAGCGTTCAGTTTCAGTCTTTGAAGTGCTAAGTTACCTTGCAACATTATAGTTTTAGTATTGCAGATTTTGTAGTATTACACAGCTTTTAGCATATTTTGATGGTAACTACTACCATTAAAAAGAAGTCTGTTTTATCATGGGTTCATATAAGAAGATTTACGAAGATTTTCATCTAATAAAATAAAATAAATAAAAATAAAATTACTCTTTTGCTTATTCCTTATATGTACGTTATTCCTTGTAGAACCCAGTCAATATACCACTAATATTGAATCTGCTAATTCGCGAAGTGAACACCTTAACATCTAATCTATTTGTTGATTGGAGTAAAACGAGGAAAAAATAAAAAATTCATCGTTGAATTAGAGTAGAAAAAGATGTCGAATTTAATTCATAGGTGAAGTAAGTAGAGCAAGAAAGATGTCAAATCTAATTCATTAGTGGATCAGAGTTGAATACGATGTTGAATTTAATCCATTTGTGGATCAAAGTGAAAAAAATGGGATATAAGTCATTAATGGATAAGCTTAAGGATGAGAGAGAATAGCAACGAATTCCCTTCCCATTGATCTCCAATAAGACTTCCCATAGCATAGAACATCAAGGGACTTATCGAACTATAATCCAGGGTACAACTTCTGACAGCTTTACCTCTAGAGCTGGAACTTAATTCAATCGACACTTTCAAACTAGTGCGAACGCAACGGACTTCAATTGAATGAACGTCAATGTGGTGTGTGAGGTATTTCGGAAGCGGGAATGTTTGTAGCTTCTTGTTTGGTGCTCGCTCGTTTAAGGCTAGCGTCGACAGGCCGACATTGGTCGCTCCGTAGGTACTGAACACATCCAACAGATTTTAGTATTCTTTATATGGTTTGCCATAAAAGTGTGTCCACTGATCCGCCGACACCGCACGGAGCGGACGCATCATCGAACTGTCGGAAATGCTGCTATCAGTTTTGTGTGGATGACGTCATGTCTTTGCAAATTGTCGGCAAAACAAAAAACCCATCTGATGCGATAAGCACGGATCGTCTTATGCCGCCCCGGCCTGTAGACGCTAGCCTTTAGGATTGAGATCCGTTTTCACTTTAGGAGCTTGCACATTCTATTCTTGTTTGGGGAGGCACGTAGAGCAATGGACGTAATATGAGTGCTGATAGAAGATAAAAAAACGACTCTGATTCTTGCTTCGACATAAATCATGGTTTTTATAACTCACAAACGCATTTTAGGAAAACTTATGATTTCGACTTTATCAAGTTGAACATATCTTTATACCTGAATTTACCATCCCTATTCGGGTTGAAATTCGATAGATGTACGGGAAAGTACCTACAACAATTGGATTTTCTACCAACGTAGGCTGGTACCTACATCAATACATGGAAGGAAAACGTGTCGAATTTACAAGTGTTGTGAAAACAGGAAAACTCTGTTACCGCCACCGCTGGCTGTGATTTTGTTACTATATCTATGTACAAAACTACCTTTGTATGTATGGATACGTTGTTTGTATTGATGTGGTTTCGTGCTAGGCTTGCTAAAAGGGACATACAATTTATTCAAGCTTTATAAAAATCTCTGACATTGGGATTTATTTATTTTTATAACTTTTGAAACTAAAATGGTCATAAACATAAAAGAAGGTACCTATATACCATGATTTGATTTTTGAGTTTTCCAATATATCGGCAAAGTTTCGTGCGCCATGATAACGGAATAACTGAAGGCACTGCGAGTAAGTTTTTATTGGCAGAATACCGATTTACCCTAATTTTTTTGTCTTTGGCTACGAACGTTACCACTACCACGGGTTTCACTATCGAACGCAACTCGCTCACGACACAACACTGACGGTATCAGAACGCGACGCGGTTCGTACACACTTCTCCGTTGGATTTCTTGTGGATTGTGTAACTCGATCCAGTGATTTGAACCAGAATCGAAGTCTACCATAGCGGAATATCTTTTCGAGACTTTTGTATATTTATTTATTGAGCACTACCAACAAAGGATACACTTAAATACACATACAAGATATCATAAGGCATCAGCAGTTGTGATCCCCCAATTATAGGTAATTACAGCTAACATATAAAATAGTTACAAACGAATAAAGGAACTACATAGTTAATAACATATAAAAATAGTTGAGTTGACAAGGAAGAACACATTCATACAAACGAAGAAAGGAACTACAACTCGGTCACAATATCTGTGCACCTTGAGCCAAACATTTTGTATGGCTCAAGGTGCACAGATATTGTGACCGAGTTGTAGTTAAGGTTGGAAATAAACGTGTACAGAGAAAAATAAGAGATAAATTATTGTAGTTATGTATGGTTCGGTATTTTTTCTAAATTTTATTTTTTAAGAACCTTTGTAAATTAATAAAAATATAAATAATGCTGGACAATTCACACAGCTATCCCCATGGTAAGCAGAGCTTGTGTTATGGGTACTAGATAACTGATATATTATATTTATATATTACAATACAACAATACAATATTATATATTGTAATATATTGTATTATTATAATACAATATATTACATAGATAGATATTTTTTATTATACATAGAAAACGACCAGAACACCCGGAACAAATATCTGCAGATCGTACACACAATTGTTCCGAGGCGGGAATCGAACCCGCAACCTTCTGCGTCGCAGGCGGACCTTCGCCCACCGCGCCACATCGGTCGTCTTTACATATTGTGTACATAAACCAGAAACGAATTAACTAACTTATCAAATCATCCTTATCACATTTTATAACAGTTTGTATTCTAAAGACATACATACATTGATTATGTAGATTATGACGACCGATGTGGCGCGGTGGGCGAAGGTCCGCCTGCGACGCAGGAGGTTGCGGGTTCGATTCCCGCCTCGGTACAATTGTGTGTACGATCTGCAGATATTTGTTCCGGGTGTTCTGGTTGTTTTCTATGTATAATAAAAAAAAAACTATCTATGTAATGTATTGTATTATGGATATCAGTTATCTAGTACCCATAACACAAGCTCTGCTTAGCTTGGGGCTAGATAATGGTGTGTGAATTGTCCAGCATTATTTATTTATTTATGTATAGATACATACAAAGATTATGGTACGACTTCTTTTCTCTCTCAGTGACTTTACTGTTGTTGATCAAACCTACAATGCTGATGTAAAAGCCATAACTCAGCCACTACGCCAAAAGCACTCTCATCAGTCTTTTCAATATCCGACTCATCAATCTTTTAAATTGAAATTGTGATACCAACCGGCAATTTAATTAAAACTCATCAAAAGTTAAAAATAAAATAATGAATGCGTAGGTAATTGTCAATTCTCTTGTGAAAGGACGCTGCATCGTCAGCCGTAGGATTTAATATCTGTAAATGGTTTACAAAAGTTGAACCAGTTGGACTCGTGTGAAGGTCCGTTCTAGTTGGGTCTTCAACTGTAATAAACAACAAACAAGCATGATTTTATTGAGTACTACATCAAGCAAATAATTTGTCGAAATAATTATTTCTAACAAGAAAGCCAGCAATCTCATAGTCTCTATTAGTAAATTGTTATCCATGATTTCTTGCGCTCAATTTAGGTAGGTAAGCCCTTAATTTCGGTTTCAATATCGTCTGGTCGACGTCGTGTTTTTGTAAGTAAATATATATTTACCTATAATGGACTCTACACACCGAACCTGCCAGTACAACTTGCACGGGGCGAGTTGTTTCGACATTTTAGTATAAACCTATGAATATTGTAGGCCGCCGACAGTGTTTTGTCAACCAGTCAGCAGCTGGCAATTTAAATCACTACATAGTATAAAACAAAGTTGCTTCCCGTCGTCGTCTGTCTGTCCCTACGTATGCTTAGATCTTTAAAACTACGCAACGAATTTTGATGCGGTTATTAATAGATGATTCAAGAGAAAGGTTTATAAACCAATGGATACATAGATTTCTACGCGGCGTGCAGCTAGTAGATTATCAAATAAGCTTAGATGAAAGAAAACTAGACAAATAAGCTGTTGAAAGACTTTTTTCAACAAACAAACTTTTTATCAAAAAAAATTACGTGGAAATTTATTTCTTGGTCATTACAGGAATGCACCAATTTATCTCGCGTAACGCGAGACAGCCGGCGGTGGTCCATGCGATGCCACAACTCTCAAATAAAATTATATTTGCAGCGCGAAACTTTGCAAGCGTCTAATGGTAATCGGCTCTGTAGGCTAAATTGGATTTGTTTTTAAACTGGCATACGAGCTGAGAGGTTCTGATTCGAATAAACTTCTCGTGTCATTTCTCGACGTAAATTTAAGCGTGCTGGCATATCCAAGAGGAACTTTGGGCATCCTCTTTTAAAAAAGAGTGAGTGTACCTAGAATATTTCCATGTTCAGAGGTGTAAGCTTTTCTGTTTTTGCTCATGGGAAACAGTGGAATGGTCGTTATCATTTGTGTTTTGTTTGTAATTTTAGAAGACAAAATACGGCGTGAATTGTTACGTCTATCTTGGTAGGTTTTCTGTTATCAGAAGAAAAACAAAACACTGTAAATTGATGAAATATGATAGGTTATATCTAGAATTTAGTACTTTCCTTAGAATACATATTTTCCCAAAAACAACAGCCATCCACTTGTGGTTTACGGTTTCCCCAACAGGGTTCACATTGTGATACTTACATTTACTTTGAAAAACGAATTGTCATCCGTCAATGACGACGGATCGCACAAAACGAAGAATGGTTGATTGGTTCTTTCGTTGACCTTACTATGACAATGATTCAGACATTTATTTCATATACCTAGATCCGAAACGAAAGGTTTTCTTTCGATGCGTCCGACGCGACTTGCTAGTAAGGTTGTTCGGTTTATGCGACGTCATCCGTCAACTTAGTTCGTTTTTTAAAGTAGATCTTCAGAGCTGTCTTCCGCCAGCTTGTACCGTCTAGTTTCCCTTACATTACCCATACTTAACCCATTTATTCGCAAGTAAAAATTAAGTAGAAACTAAGCAGTAACTCTTAGAGTACTTAGTGCCCATAACGTGAATTAAAGTGAATTTTGAACAAACAACTATTAATCCCGCATCGCACTCAGATTGCATCGCAACTTGCAACTTCTGACGTGTGCCGACCCCGCCTTAACTTTTGATATATTATCGTTTGTATATAAAATAAGGAACAGGAAATGTGTCTGTTCGTACCGAAACACATTTATTGGTAGGTAATATTTTAATCTGAATTGTACAGTGGCGTTAGCTGACCCCATGGCAGGTTCCAAGTCTTATAAATACTTCAGTAAAATCGACGTAGTATGTAAATAAAGTAGGTAAATCCAGACACAAAATAGAAAGTAACTTGCAAACTAACAGCTAACAACGAACCACACCTGTACAAAGGTCAAAGCTATGTAGTAAGTGGAAGTTTTTCAATCCTATATTTCATTTATATGTTTCATTTTTATATGTTTCATTTTCATTATACATATGTATAATGAAAATGAAACATAGGATTGAAAAACTTCCACTTACTACATAGCTTTGACCTTTGTACAGGTGTGGTTATTATGTTAGAAGAACAAAGACGACATTTTTTTTACAACGATATCTAGAAATATACTTTTTATTGGTAGTACCTATAGCTCTACTCTATTAACCTTCTCAGATAGAAATTGGCAAAAGTATGACTTCACCATAATTAATTAATTACTAATAAATTTACAATAACGTACAAACATTTTTCGACTTCGACGGTACGTGAACCCGCAACCCTCCCTTAGGACAGGATCATAATTTCATCATAAGTATTAGACCTTGAAAGTTGCGCATTTACTAAAATTATACGTCGGGTGAATTTGTAGGATATGATATACAACATTTATTTATGTCTTAAGTGACTGACCAGCAGTGTTACAGGGCGTGTTATACAGCAAGCGTTCGTGCAGTCAGTACGGGGAAAGAAGGCACTCGGAACGAGCAATGAGACCGATTTTAGCACACGGTACATTGATGACATCTGTGGTGGGGGAAGGTCCGCCAGCGACGCAGGTTGTGGATTCGAGTCCCGCCTCGGGACAATGTGTATACGATCTGCAGATATTAGTTCTGGGTGTTCTAGTTGTTACTTATGTATAATAAAAAATATCTAAGTATCTATAATATCTATCTATATGTAATGTATTATCTTAAGTAAATATATCACTCATCTAGTACCCATAACACAAGCTCTGCTTAGCTAGGGGCTAGTACCCGGATTCACACATCTTGGACACGTCTGGCTTCTTCACGGGTAAAGTCACGTGCTCACACATGTTATTAATTCTCGCTTGAAACTTACACGAACGCTACAAGCGTTTTTGAATTTTCAACTTGAAGCTCTTGTAGATATCCGGGTGAACATGAGTTACACCCCGGGTAGCCTTGCGAAGATGATTAATGAGGAACTTGCAGGTTTTTTGATCTTACTCTTTTAAATTTAAATTGCTTATATAGAATATAATATATTTATTTGTTATAAGACTTACACAGATTATAATCAACTTAAACTAAGAGGAAACGTGTCAGTGTGTAACAAAATGGCTTTGCCTCAGCATGAGTTGTATGACTATCAAACAACCAACACTGGTCTCCAGTCAGAGCCACTTGTCGGCGTTACGGACTAACCACTCAAGATACTACTACACTAGTGCACGCACACTACTCTATACATATGTACTTGAAATTTATTGTTATTTTGTGTATATTTTATATGAATAGTGAAAAGGGATTAGGAAAAAAAAATGATTAGGGGTTGGGGATGGTGCTGGTTGATCCCCAAACAGCGCTTTCAGATTGGTATTTTGTGTGAAGGGCAGAAAAAGCTAGATTTGGATAAAAATAATATCGATATTATGTTTTGGTAAAAAGCTTGTAATCAATTTCTTGGCACTACAACCAACCTAAATATTATTCAAACACCATTTTCTTCCATCTACAGCCAAAACGCCAAGAAAAGCTATAAAAAATATGAAAACGTTGAAAATATCCCACCATTTCACTTGTTTATGACGCAGCCCCATCTGTTCCATTGACTCCAGGAAACCGAGACAATCCAAAATGTGTGAAAAAGTTACCGAAAACGCGTTCCACGCTCAAGGCCTTCATAAAAACGTTCATATATTCTCATTAGGTTTGCCCAACTGCTATGGAAGTACGTAACATTTTACGATGCTCGACGCGCTTACACCATATTATAAATTACGCTAATGGCTTATTTCATATGATTTACACGACGCGAAAACATCCAGAGGATCGTACGTACATATCGCGTCAGTGAGCACGAAATGTTTCCTGATTAAGATTTCGCCAGGTGCTAACAAAGATGCTGTGTACATACACCGTTATGAATTATACATGCAATAAGTTCTGGCAGAGAGGATAAGGTAAGGGTGGTACGGGGAAGGACTTGTACGGTGCAGTAGAGAGAAGGCCTTTCTTTACTCAGTGGGTGCTCACTGAATAGATAGATAAATATAATTTTTATCAATGCATATCAATTAATAACAACCGCTGTTGGACTGAAAACATAGCAGATACCAGCACTGCTACTGTACAGCAAATAATAGGCATTCAAATATAGGTATTTATAATCTTTAGATTCATTTTACAGTGATGAAAAAGCCTACCACAAGTTTCAAGGGTGTGACTGTGAGGTGTCCGTTACCTGATGCCGGCGGTATAAAACCCATGTAAATGTTAATGTTTGAATGCACATTTTCAAGCTACGTACAGAACGATCAGACACAAGCAGATCTGGATCTGCGGCAAGTTTAAGATATCAACTAGTTACTTAAGGGCAGGCGTAACTTCAAATAGGACCTAGAGTTTTTACCTAGATACGTGGCTATAATAATCCACCGGCAGACTGCTTGTCCATCCATCCCATAAAATCAACAGCACTTACACCGGTATATTTACCATCATATCAAGAGTTCCCGATATTTCAGCAAATATCGCGTTTAACGTGCCGTAAAATCATGGTAATTTCAAAAGCTTAAAATTAAAACTGTTCCTCAGTCCCTAGTTTCTCAAACAAATGTAATCTCATGAAAAATACCGTAAACTTTACTTTAGAATTGAATAAAATCAATGAATTAGTTCTGTGGATCTGAGTGGATCAGGGCAAAAAACGTAGCAGCCTACTAAAATGATGTTGAACTTCTAGCCGAATTTCGACCACGGCGGCGGCCAGTAGCAATGGAGACTAGCCAGCGCGCGGTACATATTGTAGTGCACAAGTGTGTGCGCAAACACATGTGCACTCTCTATTCCCTCACTCTCATAATCTAATGGGATGGAAGAACGATACGACTCAGGGAGGTCAGGAACAAGGCCAACGGCTTTACTAAAATTCACAGTCTACACATAAACTAACTTTTGCCATGTTTTTCTTCAAACAAGACATGTTCAAAATAACGTCGACATTCTGACGTTTCATTCAGCTCCATGAGGGACCGCAGGTGCATCCTGTTGTGCAAGAGTAAACAGTTATTTGAGATAGAAACGAATGGATAGAAAGGAAGAAAGGAGGAAAACATATTTATTTTTAAACATATATAGATAGAAAACACGTTATTATACACGAAGAAAACAATGCAGAAATAAAAAATAGAATAAAGTAGTATAAAGGGCGGCCTTATCGCTTAGAGAAGATATCGCCCAGTAATGGATGGACTGGACATGAAGGAATAACATAGACGGTGGCAGTTTAATAAATATGAAGGCCATATTTGCAATAAAGGCAGCTACGCATAAAAATGTGTACCTTAATTATGTAGCATTAAATTTGCGTAGTTTTAAGTCTATTGATTGTGTATAAAACTATTTCTTTCTTCTCTTAACGAATGTTCACTTCTATAAATGCATTGCAGTTACATTCGTACAGGTAGAGTAGTTGTGTATAAAAGAAGACATACGAGTATAGGTACAATAAGTCACCGAACACTGCATGTTCAAATGACGTTTCATATTTTGCAGAATTGGGATGTCGCGGGGAAATTGACGTTTGACGTCCCTTGTGCTTCGCCTATGCCTGTACTGCATTATTATTATTATTATACCTGGGCTGTTTTTTAGTTACTTATAAAAAATTAACTTGTGATAGAAGATCACGAAGTTTTTTTTAATAATTAACTAGCTGCGCCCTGCGGCTTCGCCCACGTGGAAATCTATGTGTCAAATAGATTATAAACCTTCCTCTTGAATCAATCTATTAAAATAACCGCATCAAATCCGTTGCGTTGTTTTAAAGATCTAAGGATACATAGGGACAGACAGTGCCTTTGTTTTATTCTATGTAGTGATAGTATATAATTTTATTATATAATCTACTAAAGAACATACAATTAAGGAACTCTGTAACCCTGTATTCGGAGGAGGGCGTTAATGCACGCGACACAGTTATAACTACTGCGTGTATTATCGTTTTCACACAAGTTATCTATTTTCCTTGTATTATGTTCCAAAATAAAGATTATTTTGATTTTGATTTTTTGATAATACTAGGGTCTGCCCGCGGCTTCGCACGCGTTGTTTCTATGAAAACGTTTTAAGGTTAATTCTATCCCATGGGAACTGATTTATGCGATAAAAAGGTAGCATATGTGTTATTCCGAACCTAGAACTACCTGTATGCAAAGTTTCAGTCCTATCCGTTCAGTCGTTTTTGCGTGAAAGAGTAAAAAACATCCATATATACAAACTTTGTATTATTATTATTATGTCCAGCCGTGGACCTACATATGCTGATGGTGACAATGATTTGTGGTAGTACGACATTTTTAAATAAATTTAAAAAATGTAGTTAAAGTTCAACATTTAAACTCGAAAGTGAAATTTACGATGCAAAATATGAGAATTCAGTATAAGAGTAAATCCCATAGATTAGTCCGGAAATAATGGGCACAAAAGAAACCGTTGGCACCCGGGAACCCGTCGTCGACGTGTTCTGGATTATCTCCCGAGTCTCAGGACAGTTGAATAATTGTACGGAAGATTACTCTTATACGGGTATTGCTAATATTTTTTAACCGACTTCAAAGAAGGGAGAGGGTAAAATAACAAATACATGGGAATATAGAATATCAAATATCAAAATCCTTTTTTTCCTTAGACCTTGCAGTACTCTTGAACACTAAGTAAAGTAAAGTAAAGTAAAAAATCATTTATTTCTTTAGGCTTACAAAATAAGCACTTAGACAAGTTATATTTTATATATAAATTATTACCAAATAAAATTATTTTACTGTTCACTTCAATTTGTTGTCCACTAGTGGAAGAAGTGAAAAGAAACCACTAGCATGTTCATCTCTTATATGTCTAATACATTGATTCTTTGACAATGTCAGGCTATATGATTTTTTTTTTACGTATGTTACTCCGTCTATTATGGAATGATTTGGATGATTCTTCCATACTAGTTTCTGCGCGCGGTTTTTCACGCGGTGGTAGGTAATCAATGATATAATAATATTAATGCTGGACAATCCACTCAGCATCATCTAGCCCCAAGCTAAGCAGAGTTTGCGTTATAGATATATATTTTTTATTATACATAAACACATACCCAGAGAACCGGAAAAAATATTTGCAGTTCGTACAAACATTTTTGTCCCATGGCGGAAATCGAACCCGCAACCTCCTGCGTCGCGCCAAATCAGTCGTCATCAATAGTTGTATTGTACTTTAACTTATAAAAGAGAGCTTACTTTGAAATTACTTTTAGAAACCTTGAGACAACCTAATACCGGCTCACTAAACTTTTCTTTAGACCATAGAAGCACTAGAAATTTCCATATTTTCCTTTTCTTCAAAACCAGATAGGGTTTATCCGCGCTTATAAACCAAGTAGGTAGGTATACCTATGTAATTTGGACGCTAGGCGTGTTGGGGCTGAACCAAACCTATCCAGCTTGACTCCAATATTCCTGTGTCATAATAACACCTGTGTTTTTTTGTCTATGATAGGTCTATGATATTATATTGTCTATGATAGGTATAAGCTATGATAATAATATAATAGTAGTAATGATAATAGCTAAGCAATTATAATCAAGTTATCATCAAGTTCATGAATTTGATTTTAATTTTTTTTTACTTTTGATATGTAAGTAATTGTAAATATTGTATGTCCGAAAGGACAAACAGTTGACACCATTTTATAGTTTTTGATACCAACTGTGAACCTAGACAGTTTCCCAATAAATTATTCTGAATCTAAAAACTGTCAAAATCCGCTTCCGGGCGCACTTCCGCTGCCCGGAACCATAGAGAATATAGAGTTTGTACAAGATACCTATGCAATCACGTCTATGGTTTAGATAGATGCGAGATTCAGTTCAGTTCCGCGGATATGTTAGATTCATCCTTTACTATCGGCTCTATCGGGGTGGGTCGGAATTTGCATAACGGACTCGCACCGGCGTCACTCCACCGTGTACTAATTAGCATAACTGCTCAATTATTTCCCGTGAAATTGTCACTTTGCAGACATGTTTTGGTTTTGTGGATAGGGTTAGTGGTTGCTGGTGTCGGTTTAGTTTAGCGCCTGTAACGCATACGATATAACTACACACTAATATTATAAATGCCAAAGTTTCGGAGGATATTTGTTCGCTTGTGGCCTCTGACTGAAGACCAGCGCTCTTTCACAAATGACCTTAGGTTATTGCGTTAGCAGTTCGAGCAACCAACTGAGTTAGGACCTGTTAGACCTACACACGCGTGCTCATCTGCTTGCTGAGATCTCTATTTAGTGAAAATGAAAATGAAAAGTTTTTATTTCTTTAAGCTTACAAATAAGCACTTAGACACGTCATATTTTATAGTTCACCTAAATTTTTTGTCCACTAGTGGAAGAAGTGACAAGAAACCACTAGTATGTAGATAACTTATGTGTCTAGTACATTTGATTTGCTTATCTGTAAGTTGGTAGATTTTGAGTTGGAGCAAAACTCGTTCCAAGTCCCGTTAGTACCAACCCAATGCTACTTGTGTTAGTACCTATAACTTGATATTCACTTTTTGGTTTTGTCTGTATTACGTGTTAATCTAAGTAGTCTTATATTCGTGTAGTTAAGTTTGTTTGTGTGTTGTGTCTGCTAAAAAAAATATTTCTTTCTTTCAATTTCTCGGAAAATAACAACCTAACAGGGTAAAGGTTTCTTGTTCTTCCTCACTTTACCTTAAAAATATTTAAGTGAGAAGTGAAAAGATTTTAATGTATGGGGTATCTTATTTATTAATTTAGAGTCCTTATATTTTCCCAAATGACGTTGTCTAGAAGGATAAGAATGCTTTTTTTAAATAAAAACTAGCTTGTTAAATTTATAATCGTCCGAGAATTCCGTACACCCACGAATGAGGCACTATTTATAGAAAATCACACTCAAAAATAAAACTGGGTCTCAACGCCCACTCAATCTTTTTATTACGTTCGACCTTTTTGGAAAAGTTCTGAAATCTCACTTCGAAATTTGAATTTCAGTTGGCGTCATGTTTTGTTTTTTCACAAATATTTTATGAATTTAGTTTGTTTTGGTGTAATAAGATATTCGGTTTAATTAATTTGCGCTTAAACATACGGTTTGCGCAGTAAATAATATTTTTTTGGTGAAGTGTCAGAAAATGGTGGAGACGGCGCAAGAAATAGTGGCGCCGCCGCGCCGCCGCCTTGATTCACTCTGGCTGGGCGAAAACGCAATGGTACGTATTAAAAGTTGAATTCAAGATGTTGATCTACCTTTGTTCAGAAATTGCGGCAATAGGATAGGATATAACTGGTGAGAGACCACGATGTACAATTATTTTCAGGTATGCGTTGAATTCAATCGTTACCAAAAGAAATCGGACTGAGCTCCTCAAACATGAAGGCATTACTAATACCTATGTACGTATAATGTACGAGTGTCATCTAGCAAGTCGCTATTCGTTTTGAAAACAAAGCGGAGGCAAAACGGGTTCGTAAAATAAGTGAAATTTCGGCTTCAGAATCCGTTGTGTAGTTTTAAATATCGAAGCATACATAGGGACAGACAGATGGCGGGAAGCGTCTTTTTTTTATATTATGTAGTGAAGCGAAGTGGGCATAACTAGGTATACAAAGTTCTTGGAAGTTAACGTTTAGGGGGTGTATTTATGTAGAGTGTAGTTGTAGTGTTTTTACGAAAAAAAAAATAGTTTTGTCGATGAAAACAGTGAGGTGTTTTAAGTTTTTCGGAACAAATACACTCGGGAATAAAAAAAAATATGAAAACACCTAGTGATCATTTTCCACACAATAGCGAAATAATTTTCCTAATCAGTCATAATTGACGGAGAAATCTACGAATATATACACATAAAAAAAATATACACCCGAACATAGAAACTCGTGCTCTTTTGTTTTTGGTTTCTAAGGCTAAAAAGCTTACTAGTAAATCCCTATTGAACCAAGTAGATGCTGGATGCGTCAAGCTGAAGACAGGGCGCTATTGCGCTCATTGGGGGAGGCCTATGTCCAGCAGTGGACTAATATAGGCTGATGATGATGATGATGATGAACCAAGTAGGTACTAGGTGCTTGTTGTCCATAAAAAGGATTTTCTTCTGAATATTCATTCTACACGCTCAACATCATAAAACAAACCTAATCCAATTTATTACTGCCTTAAATGCGGCTTATGGGCAACAGATAAAATAATTCGTTTCAAATCCGAATCAATTCGGGCAATAAATTTATAAAGAACGTACCTTTTACATATGGGATACACGTGACTTCGCTCGCATTTAGAAGAAACGCATCCGTTATTTTTGTAGTTAATCAGTAGGTATAGAATAGAATAGAAAAAAAAACATTTGGACATAGGTACAATACCTACCCCAATAATACAAGCTAAATCTCTCCCTATATTTAAACATATGGTCTATGAACACTTTCTTTCTTTGACCTCAAATAGTTAATATTTTATGTATTAGTGTCTATAATCAGTATTTATTTCCATTAACGTTTCTACAAGTATTTATGTATTTGTATGTTTTTTATTGTATATAATTTATATTTACATTAGTCTATAATACGCCACCGTCTATACCTATACTATAGCTACGTGTCCATCCAAAGGTTGCCTGGATTAAATCGCTCTTAGCGATAAGGCCGCCCATTGTGCATCTGTATCTTTGTTTGTTTGTTCTTTACTGTTTTTTTTCTGTGTTTGATGTGCAATAAAGCGTATTTGTGTTGTATTGTATTGTTTCATTTAATTTTTTTTATTCAGTTCCACCGTAGGTACACATGTTACACTTGATGTCGGTCATTTATACATAAAAATAATATAACAATTTTATTATAAAACACACATTAATTTTGATATAGGACACACCATAAGGGATTGTGTTTAAGAAAAAGCAGACAGACATGCCTTCTTTAAAAATTTGATACAACATTCATAGATAATATTTATAACAGTAAAATAATAATAAATTAGTTAAATTGAATTGAAATAAAAAATACATGTCAAGATAATTTAATGCAGCTGTATAAGGGCATTGTCAATAGTAAATTGTAATAGGTATACAGGTATAGAATAAACAAAAGGAAATCAAAAACCGTTTAACACTTTGACTGCGATTTTTTTTCGACGACAGCGATCTTTTTTTTAACCTAAAAAATTCGTGCTGCCGCTCTACACAGCGGTTGTGTTGCGCCGCACATGCGTTTCGTTCGAAATATATTACGGCTGTGCTGAGTCACAAAGATCTGTATTTTCTCAGCCGCTGCGCTAGAATGGATTTACGCATATTAGTCACTTGTAGAAAACACATACCGTGTGATTTCAGCAGTCAAAGTGTTAACATGGAGATAGTAGGCTATTTGCCTAAACACAGAGGTAACCGGTACTTACCTCTCTAAATAGTGCAAAAAAAAATATTCGAAGATATGATTGGCAGACAAAAATAAAAAAGAAGATATACCTACATTCTTGCTTTTTTGTGTTAAATCAATGCATATTATTAATTATTTACTTTAAGTCTTTTTAAGTAGTGTGCTTGTTACTATAGTTAGATAATTAAGTCTTAGCTATCAGAATAAATATATTTCATTTCATTTTACATTTAATCTTAGGGCGTTTATTCGAGTTTTACGCCCGTTGAGCTACGTTAACTTTTTGAGCGAAAGTGAAAAAAAGTGAAAAGTCACTTTTATCGAGCGCGAGAATAAGTTCTATGCGTCTTATCGTCAATGATAGTGGATCTTACATTAGAAATTTTAAATATATTTTAGTTTTTAATACCTAGACGGTTGTGGTATTTTCCCCCACGATAGCCAGCTGGCTTGTGCGAGGGGAAACGGGTTAGTAAATAGCTTCCTTCCCATTCAGTCCCAAGATTTTTAGTCAGACAGCTGTTCCAATAGTTTTAAACCTATCGATGTGCTTCAATCAAATTAACTGAGTCAATGCAGGTTGTTTGTATAGCCGTAACAAACAAACATTATCCATAATCTAAACTAATAGGGATTGAAAGCTGTCTAGGTTTCCAATTAACGTGTAAATGTGGTCAATCAAAATAAATCAAAATAAATAATGCTGGAAAATCCACACAGGATAATCTAGCCCCAAGCTAAGCAAAGCTTGTGCTATGGGTAAATATTAGGTCGTTCAGCCGTTGGTTCAGCACCTGACCTCTCCCCGGTCGTGATGGTTCGTTCGTCGCATCGGATACTGAGCACAAGCGAATAGAGAGTGCACCAATATTTGCGCACAGACGTATGCACTATAATAATAAATAAATAATGCTGGACAATGGATATAGCATTATCTAGCCCAAAGCTAAGCAGAGCTTGTTTTATAGGTTCCAGATAACTAATATACTTAATACATACAACACAGTACATACATATATAGTTATATTTTTTATCCATATAAAACCTACAGAACACCGGGAAAAAATATCTGCAGATCACACATTTGGTCCGAGGCGAGAATCGTACCCGCAACCTCCTGCATCGCAGACGGTCCTGGACCGCAGTATGCGCATGACATATTATTGTAGTCGAGTTGAAACGACACCGTGATCAAAATGTTGTCTAAGACATTATTTTTCGAAGCTCGTGTTTCGAAGCAAGGCTACGTCGTAGCAGCCGTAACAAGACTACGTCGTAGCAGCCGTAGCTAGGCTACGTCGTAGCAGCCGTAGCAAGACTACGTCGTAGCAGTCGTAGAAAGGCTACGTCGTAGCTGCCGTAGCAAGGCTACTTTGTAGGATTGTGGAAGAATCATGGAATCGAAATCGATGTTATTGTAACGAAAAATCCAATGAGTCAAGCAAGACTAACAAGGTAATGCAAATATTTTAATTAGGTAGCTCTGAAAGAGATGGCGCGTCGATCTCGAGGTACTTCCATCATGGCCTGTTGCAGCGTTGGATCGCGAGGAGTGGAAGGAGAAAAGGGAGGCCTTTGCCCAGCAGTGGGACAATAATGGCTTAAAATAAAATAGAATAGAATATAATCTGAAGTATAATAAATAAAGCCACTCGTTTGAAGCTTGTTTGGAAGCCCATTTGTCACTATAAAATGTAGATAGATAGAGAGAAAACACTTTATTATACCAAATTAAATATTTAATGTATCAAAATATAATGAGTTTAATTAAACTGATCATAGTTTAAAATCAGTATAGCTCTTAGTACATTCTTATCTTTGAAAATACTTTTTTGTGCTGTGCAATAGTGACGTTGGATTAAAGTGCGCAAAGCTTTCCGACATGTAGAAAAAATATTCCTGTCAGCGTGTCCTATACACTGTACAGTCCTATACCTCTTCTGTTAAACTAATTACTTCACCATGGCAATGGTATCGCCATAAAATTAAATATTTATTTTCTACCTCAAATGAAAGAAACTAAAGATGGAGGGACAACAGAACAACAACGCGTGTCAACAGAAACCATTCAAATGAAACTGTGCCGAAATATTGGATAAATCAAATCATGGTAAATATCCCGTTTTAAATGACTTTAGAAACCATTTGGTTTCAAACTTTTCAATCACCAATGAAAATAGCACCGCACGCGCACTACTTCAGTTTTTTTTATCTAAGGATTCAACGTGACGTACTACTTACGTATCGTTTTTGCGACGACACCATTGTCTTAGGAAAGCGATTGGTTAGCAGAATTGACCGCTAGTTATAAATGCCTGACTAATTAATGGCTTGACCTTCATTAAAGTACTGATTGAATTGAGAACAGCGTGCTGCTTATTACGGTTAATTATTATTAAAATATTTTGGAGCAAATAAAATGATTAAAAGTACTCTTATTAAGGTTTTTATTGTTCGGAAGCATGGAAGGGTAGAAGTCTCATATATGTATATTGTCGAGTGAAAACCTGAGCCCAACAAAGATATCTCATGTTCCAAGTCCTTCTTTTTTTGGATGTTTTAGACTTTCAGAGAAAGTTATCTAATTATTACGTAGGTACGTACGTACGCATGTAAAATAATATTACGTGTTGGGGCTGTCCTTTTCCCCAAGCTCTTATATCCTCTAGTACGTCTACGTAGTCTATGTAATCTAGTAAAAGTATCATCAAAATACATATCTAGTAAAATTAATGTAGCTAGATAATCTGATATTTTGTGGTAAGCCTTGTTACAGAGAATCATTTAGGACAATTTGTTTACTAATACACCTTTCTAAGTAAATTCGGCTTTCCTAGAATTCGAAGAATAAATTTGTTGTTGATAGGTACAAATTGTTTGAGTTGTTATTTGTGATAAAACATTGGGTATTTGAAAGGGATGGGCTCTTGTGAAATAAATAATATTCACTACTCTTGGTCAAAAAGTTTGTCATTATCGGGTATTCGTAATCAACTTAATGTGAGTCAAAAGCGAGATTAAATCCAAGGGCTGCAAGCCATTTGTCTTTTTAGGTTTTGTTTCAAATCATCAGCAAATAGGTACAAGACGTCGTCGTTCGTCCTCTTAAATAAGGACTCGACTTTTTGGTGTTCCATCAACAAAGAACTACATTTAATTTGAATTTATTGTTGAAAACGGAACTGAAAGCGTCTTCTTGTTGATTTTTGGTTGTTTATAAGAATGGTGTTTCTACTTCCAAGGTAGAATGCGTACTTTTCCTTGTGCGTAACAAAGACATTAGAACGTGGCTATTTAAAATAATGGAGAATGTCATCAAGCGAAAATTAGAACAATAATATGCAAATGGAATAGAAAGGGCAAAGAAATAATTAATATGAATATATTACTGTCTAAATTTCATTATATTATATATAAATAATTAAAAAACTTGTGCATTATTTTACTATAAAACCGATCGTAGTTTAACAAATTCTTTACGCATGAAACCGGGTTAACTACGAACCTTATTTGTAAGCAAATACCGCGTTGGTCTGAACATGCCTTAAGTAAACACGGCTTTGAGCTCCGAATTCCCAGAAATTAGTGATTGAGATACATTGAGTTGCTATTTACGATGAAAACATTCGGTAAGCACACATTAGCGAGGCAATGTTCCTAATGTACGCGATGTTGTTATAACCCACCATGGAAGCCTCTTTGGTGTTTACAGCTAAGTAATTTGTTTTTAAAGTGCTTTGATGAGTTTAAAGTGGGGCAATGAGTTGTGATCAGTATGTTTATGGTTTGTATTCTGGCGTTAGCACAAGCTTGATTATTTATTTACTTGTGTCTTTTGACTAATATATTAATACTAATATTTAGTAAAAAATATATAATAAACAGCCTATTATGACTAAATGATGTAAACAAATATTTACGGAAAATTTGTGTACATATATAAATCCGTCTGCCAATTTCCGATGAACTGAAACGAGTCTAATAGAAACTGCCTGCACTTACTCACGCTGCCTTGGTGCATATTAGTGGAGCAACTACGACCATTCATAATTCAAGTTTAAACTCAGTTTAAAGTTAAAATTAAATCAGAATTAAGCCCTCGTCGGAGAGTTGGTAGCTGCTTGTATTTTGTAGCGACGCATCGAAGCCCGTGCTGCATTTGCATAGAACTAGTGATGGGGTAAAAGGTTATTATGAGCAAAGCCGAAATAATTGCATCTAACTGCTATAAACAAGGATTGATGCGAGCGTGGCACAAACAACATGGGGCTAGATATAGGTACATACATACATATACCTAGAGATTGGCATAGACCCTACGCCCTAAGTTCTCTGTCTAGCTAGAAGAGCTCTGTAGTCTTCTACAGAGCTCTTCTAGCTAGAGATGTCTTTTAGCTACGCTAAGTGATGACCTCTGTGGCGCGGTGGGCGCAGGTCTGCGACGCAGGAAGACCTGCAGGGTTCGATTCCCACCTCGGGACAATTGTGTATGATCTGCAGATATTAGTTCCGCTTGTTCTGGTCGTAATTTATGTAGGTATAATTAAAGAAGCTCGGATTAGCTTAGGGCTTAATAATGCTGTTGTTCTTTATTATTATTGTTTTAACTTGGGTGCATAATTTTTTTTTTAAGACGTGGTAAGTATACCCTTGGAAAGTTCACTTTGAAAACATAAACTACATCAATCTACACCGATGAAAAGGTATATGCTTTAAATTAAATGTAGCATTTCTCTTACCCACAATAATTTCACCGAGTTAGTCCCCAAGCGCTGTTAGTTTATTATTCGGCCTTAATCTACTCTTCGGCCTTAAATTCAATTTTCGGTCAGTCTCTCACCCATTCCGGGCGCCGCCCAGAATTACCATAACCACTTAATTATTTTGTTTATCTGACCACTAAACTGTTCTGACTTTGCCATGGAAACATGCCAGATTTTTTTGCTCTAAATAACCGGATGGCAGCTTTTCGGTAAATTTGCACTTATATTTATTTAGGTATTTGAGTCTAAGCGTATTTGCTCAAAATGTTTGTAAGTTTACTCAAAACATTAACTAACAATGCTGCGAATAAGTACTGAGTCCCGGTAACTTTTCAAGCCAGTTACTCGATTTATTAAACAAAATAGTTATAAAAAAATAAATGAAATGAATTTATTTGTTATTAGACTAACACAGAACATAATAAGCTTGGAGGAAACGTGTTAGTAAGTGTGTAAGTCCAGTAATAAAATGTTAAGTATGGGTAGGGTACCTATACTCATACATCATTTAAGAAAGTTTGCGTCCGATCCGCATCCTTATTGAATCCGTTATGTCTATTGAAAACTCTCTTGGAAATAATATCCTTAAGTGTTTGAAATTTTATAAAAATTTTATAAATAGGCTCTTAATTCTAGGTAAATGAATGTAAGTGAGTTAACTACTAATTATTGTATTCATTTTTATTCATCCTGATAATTAAATAAAAATAAATTAAGTTCTTTCAACACAAACCAGGTTCATGGTTTATTTGCCATTTCACTTATGAGATAGGTACACCATGTACACATTACTGGCAGCCCTCACACGAGGTAAGCCTATATCGCGGGATATGTTTATAAGAGTAACTTTAGCGGTAAAGATTTATAGTAACTTATACATTATTTTTTATTTATTTATGTGAAATAAATCCGCCAATGATATTTGAAACTTATTGCTCGCCCACCCAGTATTAATTCCCGGGATAACGAGTAGGCAAACATTTGTTTTGTAGCTGAAATTAATTTGTTTCGCGGTCCGTGGCCACTCACCGTATTAGAACACAAAGAAACGTGATATGGGTTACTTAATAGCCACACAAAGGATCCTTTACAAGTGTAAATTATGTTCTTGGTAATAAGGTACTTACGTTCATAATTAATGTTTGTATGGAAAGAAAGGAGCACACCCACAAGGATGGTACAGTGGTATCGATGACATTGATACTCATGCTCATAGAGATAGTAAGATAGATCATTTATTAACTACCATAAGGGTACATAGCTTAGTTAATAAATAAATAACACATTTCTTTTCCACTCACAAAAGGCCTTAGAATGACATTTCGGCGACTTTTGATATGCGTCCCTCCATCTGTAGTTTCTTTCATCAAAGGTAAAATGACAAAATGTGTAATTCGGAGAGGATATAATAGTTATGGTGAAGCGATTAATTTATGTAGAATTAAAGCCCAGGCAAAACATAACGATTGTTGTCTTAAAATTGAGATAAATTGCGTCGCAACGTCATCGAATGCGTAAAATATTTGAAATTCATTTCTTCAACTTCATTAATTTACGCAATGTATGTACGATGCGTAGTTATTTTTGTAATTTTTTCACTACATAACAAGTGCTGTGCTTGGTCAACTGTAACTGAAGGACAGAGAGCTGCATATAATGTAACTTGGTGCATATACTCCATTCTAAAATCCAAGGTACTTTTACGTATGAAATCTTTACTCAAACATAATCGTTATAACAATAATGTAACCACTAAAAACAATAACTTCAGAAACGCATAGTAGCAAACGCGCAGCAACAACGGTGTAAATTCAATAATACCAAGCTGAAAAGTGCTCCGATATGTCTAGAAAAGGGTGGCGGCCCTCTACTTGATTGGCAGGACCGCTACCTCAGTGGCCCGAGATTTAAAATATGGACAAAAGAATTGATGAAGAAAGATTTCTAAACTAAAACTTGATTCGACCTCTTGGGATTTGACACGGATGATGTTACCAGTGTTGCAAAATATATTTAACTAGGTAAAATTATTTGTTTGAAATATACATAGAGTTACTACTCTATGGCGACCTCTGCAGCGCGGTGGGCGAAGGTCCGCCTGCGACGCAGGAGGTTGTGGGTTCGATTCCTGCCTCTGGACAATTTTGTGTACAAATTGCAGATATTTGTTGCGGGTGTTCTGGTTACCTAAATATGTATAATAAATCATATCTATCTATGTTATGTATCGTATTAAGTACATATATCAGTTGTCTAATAACCATAACACAAACTTTGCTTAGCTCGGGGCTAGATGATGCTGTGTGGATTGTCCAGCATTCATTATTTAATTCTATTATTTACAAAATATGTCAAGGATTCTGCAACCATGATAGTTAACGTTCCTATAAAATCTTGTCTAGAAAAGACGACGTTACCAGGAAAGTCGTTCTGTGTTAGAAACGCTGAACGTATCTTATTAGGTTGCTAATTTAAAAAGATACCCCACTGTCGGACCGTCTGTAAGTCCTTGACCCAAGAAGGATTTACTTCCTTCGTTCCCAATTTGAGATAATTTCGCAATAAATCTTTGAATTAAGGCAATTGCTTCTTGGAATCAGTTTTATTATTGTTGGATTCGTAACTGTATCAAGTTGATTATAATAAACGTTGATGTTTCGAGCAATGAACAAGAGTTTTTCAAAATTGAATAAGCAAAATTGATATCAGATTGTATAATCATAATGATACTTGATCTTACTATATTTTATGGTAATTTGTACATACTTAGTTACTTTATTATGTACCGTACAATCATATAATATGACTCAAAGGAAGAGCACTAGGTATCTACTTGCCAAATTACTAGTTTTTACAAACGTAGTTTGGCAATTAGTACACAACTGGGTTTGGAAAATTGTAATGTTTTTATTTGAAAAAAAAAAAAAAATCTATAACAAACTAACAAACCAAAAACAAAATTTAAAACAAAATGTTTTGCTGATCATACAGACATTTCAATAACATAACAATCTATTGAATTGAGAACCTTGTTGTTTTCCGATATTTCTCGATTTCCTTTATTTCCCAACAGTGAGAACAAGCCAATGATTTCATTACAGTTTCGAGTTACTCCACCTGATGCAAATCCTCATTGTAATGTAAGGCGAGCAAAATTTAATTAACTTTAACTTCAAAGCTACGGTTAGGGTCAATAAGGCGCCACAGGATTTGCCATTTCGCTCAAAAAGGGCCACTTTATCGTTCAGGACCCTGCTCGAACATTTTATAGGAACATTTGCCTCTTTATTGTAAAATTAAACGACATAATTGAAAGACATATTAAATACTCTTTGCTACAGAATAACATTATGAGTTCAATTAAACTGTCAGACAACAATGCGAAATTAAACTGGGAGTATGTTTAACATCAAAATTTCTAGTCTTTTAGTAAAGCAATAACCTAGCATCTTTATTTTATGAAAACGTCCGATCGTATGAAGGGTAGAAAGATAAAATCCGTACAAACGAAAAATACGAAATGAAGTTCCCAGAACCCAAATAGTTTCCAGAAATTATGGAGGTATCCAGTTCATCAAGTCATTCAGCCCTTATATTGAGGTTTCCAGGGTTCCACAAACATTTTATGTTAATCAAGGCTTTGGGGATCCGTAAAAAACGTGCCCGAACCACTCGTGTTCTGTCAGAGAACTGTATTCGCTATTCAGATGCAAATTGGCGTAAAAAGCCTGTTTTTTGCCGAGCTGACATTAAATATTCTAGAAGATGGTGGTGATTTTCGTACGATACCTATACGCTGAGTAGGGATCTAGCTTTTGTATAGTGACAGCCTGAGCAGCCACTTGCGACGCAACTTAGGAAACTCAAGCTACGAGCACTCAAGTTCACTCACACTTCACGCATTTGAACCGAACACTTAGTGTGCCCATTAGGTTCTGTATGACACATTTAGCAGTTATCCAAGACAAATTTATCACACCTATGTATTATGACAAAATTTCAGCCCAATCCGTACAATAGTTTTGGCGTGAATGAACCTAACAAACATCTATACATCCAATCTTCGCATTTATATTATAAGTGGGATTTGAAAATAATTTATAGTATATACATAATTTGACTAGCCTAGCCAAGGGCTTATTTTGTAAGCCTCCAGAAAAAAACACAGTTTGAATCTCAATCATTCTTCCATCCATCTAAACATCCAAACGTTCGCATTTATAATATTAGTGTGATTTAACGCATTCGATGACGATATGACGTTATCTTGATCTATTTGTATCCTGCCTGCGACGCAGGAGGTTGCGGGTTCGATTTCCGCCTCGGAACAATTGTGTTTACGATCTGCAGATATTTGTTCCGGGTGTTCTAGTCGTTTTCTATGTAAAATAAAAAAAATCTATCTATGTAATGTATTGTATTATGTATATCAGTTATCTAGTACGCATAACACAAGCTCTGCTTACCATGGGGCTAGATAATGCTGTGTGGTTTGTCCAGCATTATTTATTTATTTATTTTAACTTTATTTTAGACAACAATCGCTTTGCTTCACCTACTGCAAGCTAGCTTTATATAAGATAAATATATAATAGATAGGATAGGCACATCTGACAAACGTGACATAAGAAAGCCATTACCAGCTTTTACACTACAACACCATCTATATTAAAGTAGATTGTTATATCTAGTGGTTTTGAGTAAAAAAATAGGAGCATAAATCTTACGAGTATTTTACGACATTTCAAGAGAGGTTGTAAAGTTATATCCTTTCGAGTGAAGTTACGATAAACTGTTCATTACGTGGCAAGATATAAGATGTTTTCCTTCTAATAAGGCAATATTAGTTTTGGAAGGGTAAGACGAAATGTAAGTAAGATGAGCTGGAATATTAAGCTTCGGGAAATAAACAGAGAGTAGGTACTTACAGTTATGTTTTTCCAAGTTTATGGTCGATAAAGTTATTATAGGGATGCGGTTTTTGTTTGGGGTTTTTCTTCAGTTTTTGTGGCATTTTTGCGTTTATGGGGCAACCTTTAAAAACGAATTCTGACATGAAATTTAAGGACTATTTCTGGCTTCACAATATTGATATCCTTATGACGGCTTTCCTCCTTAAACAAAAAATATGGGCAAACCGCGAAGCGACATACTACCCTACCCACACAAGCTCTGCTTTCTTTATAAAGAAAGCAGAGCTTGTGTGGGTACGAGCTAAACTAATGTAAGTACATTTGTATAATTACTGCGCGTATTATTGTTTTCACACAAGTTATTTATTTCCCTGTTTCATTATGTTCCATATAAAGATAATTTTAATTTTATTTATAAAGATACTTCTTTTTAGAAAAACTCAACACAACTTATATAAAAACAATAACCTCTTCAATTATAACTTCTTAAAATTAGTATGGCAATGTTGTTGTTTAACTTAACAACACTTATGTAGGTATAGAGTTGTAGATATCTACTTAACAATAAGTTAAACTCTATAGAACAGTGTACAGTAAACGACAATAATCGTTTACACACTGTTCTTAAAGCTAGCCTATATTTTAAATTTTCTTTCGCCTTCTGAAGCGTACACTCAGCTCAATAATTAATTCATTTCGCTGTGGCTGGCACCGATAACTTTTAAAAGCTGATTTTTGTTCATGGCTCACAGGAAAGGGAAGTCTTTACAATGCGAGCGCTCCAAACGCTTCACAGCGAAGTTAAACTCAGCTTTTTCAAACAAAATGTTCCAATGGATATCTCTTTTTGAGTGTGGAAGCTTCTATCCGTGGCTTTTGTTACTGACGCAGTTGCATTGATCTTTCTTTCAAATGTTTTTGTAGGTTTTAACTTTTTCTATATTTTAATAGAGGAATTCATCCAATTCAAATAGATTTTTGTAACAGTACATTACATAATTAAATAAATAAATAATGCTGGGTAATGCATACAGCATTATCTAGCCCCAAGCTAAGCAAAGTTTGTAGATATTATGGGTACTTGATAACTGATATAATTACATAATACAATAGGTACATGAAAATAAGAGTTTTTTAAAATTATACTTAGATGATGATCAGAACACCCGTTACCAATATCTGAAAATCCTTAAAACATTTGTCTCGAGGCGGGAATCGAACCCGCAACCTCCTTCGGCGGACCTTCGCCCACCACGCCGCCACATAGGTCATCCGCCGCACCGAGTAATGGGTAGAATTCTTCACGGTGGCGTAGGTAATAGATAAAAATAAGATACACGTGAGTTATGTACTTAGTCATACGTACTCAGTCTATAGACGACTAACGAAAAGTTTGTAATATTTCACACATAGTTGCACAAAGATGAGAAAAACGAGCCCAGAATTATATTAATAAATCTAATTTAACTTCAGTCAAAGTTTTATTACGAAAATAACTGAAATTCTCGCACAAGTCAGAAACATGCAACGAGCTTCGACTTTATATTTTAATATTATATTCTCAGTTGAGTAAAAGTATTTTGCATAAGTTGGAATAGGTTCTTTACTGGAGAATACCAAACGTTTTGTGCTGAAAGTTTTTATATACAACCTCGACAAGAGGATCGTTATTGCCTCGTTTCTACCGTACCGCACATTTTCAGAAGGCTCCAAGAAGTTCGTATTATAACTATTTTAGCTACTATGATTTCAGGGAAATATTATTTCACTACAAGGAACATTTCTGATGAATCGGAAATGTGTGTAAAACAAACAAAAGTGAATTCTCTTTTTTAAATACCTCATTCTTTTAAATAAAATTATAACATAGAATATTCAGTTAAGACATTTTTAACACCCAGTAAGCACGATGTATTTGTTGATTAATATGTATATCGTATCATCATCATCATCAGCCTATATTAGTCCACTGCTGGACATAGGCCTCCCCCAATGAGCGCCATAGCGGCCTGTCTTCAGCTTGACGCATCCAGCATCTACCTGCAGTCTTTCGCAGGTCGTCGTCCCACCTGGTCGGAGGGCGTCCTACACTATGTTTACCGAGTCGTGGTCTCCACTCAAGAACACGTTTGCCCCAGCGGCCGTCGGTTCTTCGCGAGATATGGCCGGCCCACTGCCACTTCAGCTTGCTAATTCTCAGAGCTATGTCGATAACTTTGGTTCTCTGTCGGATGTATTCGTTGCGAATCCTATCCTTCAGAGAAACTCCGAGCATAGCTCTTTCCATAGCTCGCTGAGCGACTTGTAATTCCTTTGACGATCTATTAAACTGTTAACTGTTGTTGAGAATACACACTTTTATTATTATCAGTGACATCATCAAAAATATTTTTTTTCGACAAAATATGGTACCTACTTATATTTTGTTGAAAAAAGTTATTATTACATCAAAAATTCTACAGCAATTTTTCATAATTGATCACAATCCTTATTAAAAATTGGGGAGAAAATGTCCAGAAAATTCGCGAACACGTTGCCAATATACATAACTCACAATATTAAATGCATGCGTTGACTTTTACGATCCCACTGAGACTGGAGTCATTCCACTTCCCTGTAGTTAAAGGGTTGGGTGGAAAATAAAAGCCGGATAATCAATAGTATTATTTGTTTACTATCTTCGGTCCGTGGCTTCGCATGCCCTTTTCTGGGATTAAATGTTGCTTGTGTCCTTCTCCGGGACATAGTCTACCGCCCTGCCAAATTTAAAAAAAGACGGGTTCAGCCGTTTAGGCTTGAAAAAGTTAAAAACAGACATGGAGACAGAATAACTTTCGTATTAATAATAATACAGAGGATTCCCGTATTTTAATATGGGAATACATTTTATTGTTTTGAATACACAGGTGAAACATGCTTTCTAGAAACTAGTTTTTGATGGTAGTCTACTGGAAAAACAGAGAAAATCGGTTCGTTCCACTTTCAGTTCCAACATCAACAAATATAATATTTTCATAAACATAATCTTCATTGCGAGAAAAACAAGAACCCGTCACGTTCAACATTTGACGACCGATGTGGCGCGGTGGGCGAAGGTCCGCCTGCGACGCACGAGGTTGCGGGTTCGATTCCCGCCTCGGAACAATTGTGTGTACGATCTGCAGATACTTGTTCCGGGTGTTCTGGTCGTTTTCTATGTATAATAAAAAATATCTATCTATGTAATGTAATTGTATTATGTATATTAGTTGTTAGTACCCATAACACAAGCTCTGCTTACCTTGGGGCTTGATAATGCTGTGTGAATTGTCCAGCACTATACGTTTTTAATATAAGAAGTTTTTCAACGTAACGTTAAATGATGCAAATGTAAATAGTTTTATAATATGAAATTTTTTAAAGTTCCTACGGTAAATTTATTTATTACGTGAAAATAATTTGTATATCTGTGCATATTCAGATAGTCAAAAAGATAATTCCGGCTAAATAACCGAAATTATAACAATTTGCAAACCTAACGGAGTCACTTCATTTAGGATGGTTTCCGCTTCTTTGTAGGTGTTTTTCCGCTGTCCTGAATTTTCAGTGTTCTGAATTTTCAGGAGGTACTCCTATGCAATTGGGAGTGGACCAATGGTTATGGAAAATAATATGAATGGACTTTACTAACCTAAATTGTTGATCTTGAGTTGGTAAAACAGTAATCTCGTTCCTAAATAAGCAGTATAGTTGCCTTGTTTTTTTTTAAGTATACGAGTAAATGCCTCATTAGGGAGGCCTATGTCCACAATGGACTAATAGGTATAGGCGGATGATGATGAAGATCTCTGTAAAAAAAACACCATTGCCATTAAGTTTCGCAATAGGACACGGATCCTTTTGTAATTCAACGGTGATTAGCATTCACAAATGAGGACATGTGGTTTTTATTACTTGTACGGTTCTTTGCGCTTCGGGTCGAAACTTTCTGGATAATTAATTATTGTGGGTTGTGTATTTTTGCTAATGTTATGCTTGGGCCGACGTCTAAAGGTGGGCACTGACTGGCGGTACGGGGTGTAATGTTACGTGTTACACAGCGAGCGTTCGTGCAGTCATTATGGGGAAAGAAAGCGCTCGCATCGAGCAACGAGAGTAGGTACGAGACGGATTTTTGCAACGGCGGCGTAACGTATGACGCTAGCTGCGAATGGTACATTACGCCCCATAACTTTGGTCAGTACACGGCTTGTAAGTGGAAAGCAATAACAGAGAGTCAAATTTATCGCAATAATCATTTTTCATTATAGAGAATAGCTGCAGCATTTCATGCCTACATAATAGGAAAATAAAAATAGCTAAGTTTACGTTGATTGATAGGTATCTAACCTATGCTTAATTTCCATAATATTTAATAAATTTTAATATTCAGATAATAATTAGCAATAGAACCATGTTTTTCAACTCAATTAAATGGATCGTTGCGCGTGAACTTTCATAAAGTTCGGGTTTTTGAAATGGGCCTCTTGGGTGCCTTGTAATAATCTGTACAATATTACTTCGTTCCGAGCTTAAGTAGATAGGTCGATATCTCTTTGCTTTGAATCTTATTAACGTCTCCATACTGAAGGTAACACGGATAAGTATAATAAGTTTTTAATATTAAAAAAATACTTTTTAAATAAGTTTTTATGATATAACCCAAACTCGACGGGGTTGCGTTGTTTTGTTTAGAAGAAACATTTACATCGCTGGTTGGTAGGCATGAGATGACTGGCGAAACCGTTTACCTAAGTAGGCAGGTACACGGATTTATAAACAGAGATTAAGACATGTAACACAGTGTTAACAAATTGACATTGCATACAAAGAGAACAGAAAATGCAGCTATTACGGTGTGGTGCTATGACCAAAATTTACACTTATATACTTCAAAATACGCCATAGTTTCAAATCGCATTGTAAATCGAACGTGAACTAAGCTAATTCCTGGTAACTGCTGAACGTCTTTACAAATGGCCTCGTCCAATATAAGGCGAATAAATGACCTGGCGCTCGATAAAATGAGAAAAGAATTTATAGGTTAGAAGAAAATGCATTTTAGCAAAGCTCGCTTGGCAGGACCCGTTCTGTATTTGGTCGCTTGGCACGCTTTGTCTTGAGAGATTCTACTTTATTGTTTAATCGCGAAGGTTTGTTTTAAGAGTGTATGAAGAAATCTTATAAAAACGCTAGGTACGCTAACAATTATTTGTTTATCATTACAATCTGTAGATGCGATGTTACAAAGCAATTTATTTACCAATAGCAATATAATAAATCGAAGGCCATCTGCAAAATTGATAACAACACCAAACAACATGTGCACAGCGATCGAATGGCCAAGAAGAGTCAAGACGAGATATGATGGAGTTCATGTAGCTTATGATCTTGTATAAATTCCCAAGATCTTGTAGTAAATCTGTCGCATAGAGTAGTTTAAAAAGAGAATGGAAGAATATCAACATCATACCACCACTGATGGTAATAAATTATTTCTCAGAGGGAGAGACAATGTTTTCTTTAACACCATAACCCTATGGTCATTCATAACCAACCACATTATAAAAAAGCATGAATCCTTCTATCTTCTCATTTAGATACACGATATATAACTTTAGGAAAATCTTTATAAACCTGAAAGAAATTGTCCTAATTAAAAACCAATTAATTATAAGCCTGAAGGATATAATGTATTAGAATATCCTTTAGGCTTATAAAGATTTCAACTATCTTGATTAACAAGACTATTAATTTGCGAAAATATATGACCAAGTTCTTAATGCTTCTTGTCGGATATTGGATTTATGTTAAAAGTGTTCTTACTCTACCCGTTACCTTATCTTGTCATTTGCGGCTAACAACATTGAAAGACTATTAAAAGAAGAAAATAACCAGCATTCAACTCTTTTAAAATGCTAAGAACTAAATAATAATCACCAGTTCTGGATGTTTCCGGTACCCTAAAAAGAGTTGCTTCCAAAAAACGACAAGTCAGGCGATTGGCCCTAATCCACGCCTGTATTCCGCGTTTCCGGCCGATGGACTCGTCTGTGTAGAGGAATAACTGCGGGTAAAGCTGCACTCACATTGATGACCTGGCTCCCTCGTATGGATTGATCTCACAAAAACCTCTCAATAACGGAAAACGAAAGATGACCTCTATGGCGCGGTAGGCGAAGGTCCGCCTGTGACGCTGGAGGTTGCGGGTTCGATTCCCGCCCCGGAAAAATTGTGTGTACGATCTGCAGATATTTGTTCCGGGTTTTCTGGTCGTTACCTTTGTATAGTAAAAATATCTACCTATATAATGTATTGTATGTGTATATTGTGTGTGTAGTAAGTATGTATATCAGTCATCTAGTACCCATAACACAAGTTCTGCTTAGCTTGATGCTGTGTGGATTGTCCAGATTTTTTTATTTATTTATAAAGAGCCGTCTTCGAAGTGCCATGTCAAACTTTTCACAGACATCGCTAATTTAATGCTGTGGTCTCGGCTTACGAAACCTCGAACTAAGCCCCTGACTTAGGGATCTCTTTAAGGGCACAAGCATCCTACAACGAAACTAGATCATTTATAGGATTATTGTACTGATGTACAGTTTTGGTTTAGTATCGACAAGAGATGATCAACTGCAACTATTATTATTATTCCACTCATTTAATTAAATTCTCGTATAAAATACATTTTTTACTATAGAAAATACAATAAAATATTATAAAACTATTCTACAGTAAAAAATATATCAAAACGGTAGATCACCGACCGCGAAGCTAGGCTCAAGCGGCCGGTGACTAGGGCTGCAGAGAAAGGAACTTCCTGACGATACGTGCCGAGTCCAAGAGTACCGCCTTCTGGATCTGGCCCTTGATCCAACTGCCTAGCGAGAGTCTCTTCAGGTGTTGATCGAGGCTCTTCGCTATTACGCCGTTACAGTTGACTGTCGGTTCAAGGACCTGAAACAACGGCAGTATCTTGGACCGGTATGCGGTCAGGTTAGTTCCACCCTCTGTAGCCCTATAGTACGCGCGCATGACGTTCTCGTTTATTTCTTTTGTCCATTTGCGCCGCACTCTTCCATCAGCGGCGGGGGCCGGTCGCGGGGCTGTGCGCCCTGCAGGTCCCAAGCCAGCTGATAGTGGGGGTCGGCCTCGCCGCACAGATGTTCGCGGCGGTCGAGGCGACGGTGGCAGCTCGTCTTCGCTGCTCAACACATCACTCGTCTCAGGCGGCGTTCTAAATTCCTCTTCATCTGAAGACGAGGATGTGGAGCTAGCTATTATTATTATTATTATTATTGACATTGATATGATAAGTGTTTTGCATATGATTTTTATCGAAACAACATTTTATCTCGAAGTAAATTCGCAGAGGTACACTCACTAAGAATGCACTCTACCTACGTCACGGGGATAGCTTAACCCCCGTGTCTGCCTTAAGTAGACAAAAGCGGGGTTAAGCCTCCTATGCTTCTAATTACCATAAATCATTATTATTAAGCATCATACTTTGATCACGATAGCCTCCTGACTTAATAAAAAAAATATTGGAATATACATAAGACTTACATTAATAACCATCTTTAAATTCACCTTCGGGTTTGTCCTGTATGTTACATTCCTTGGGTTTCGATCTTAAAAAGAAGTGTACATAACTTTGTATGTATGTACGAGTAAGTTAAACTCTCTAAATATAGCTTATGATCTAAAGGTAAGTATGGAACTCAGTCATTAGTAATTACAAAATGCTCCAAGTATCTACGCGTTATTCTGATAGTAATTAACAACATTGTTCTCTTGTAACAGTTAAAATACATCTAGAAAGATGAAAAGTGAGGTAATACTATTAAATTTGATTATTAATTGGATCAGTTTTGCCTAGATTAACTACTAGGGCGATCGTAAAGTTACGATCTGTTAGTGAGCAGCGTTAATCTTTAAGTTTAGTGTATAAGAACTTATGCTGATATTAAACGTTTAAACTGAATACCTAGCTATGCTTTGTGCGATAACAACTTGAACAATATATTGAATAACAATATAAAATAATAAATAAATAATGTTGGAGTAAATATGGCAGTTATCTTATGTCTGGAAGTAAGTTCATTTGGAAATTCCACTCGCCCAGTGGAAACTTCAAAATGGACAATGTAGGTATTTTATTTTTAGTAAACCGAACTGCAAATTGAACTATCTATATTGAAAATAAATTGATTGAAACAGAGATAGTGTACCCGAGGCCTTATTATCGAAACTGTCCGTCACTGTCCGGCTGCAAATGAAAATTTCACATCGCGATCGACGTTTAGAATACCGACACTGACCCTCGTGTTCTGATAGATTAACTGGGTCCGACGTTGGCCGTGATGGCGGATCGAAGTGCAATATTAATGTAGCTGACTGACAACGTACAAACCTACTTATGTACATATACTAGAACATAGACTAAAATGTATTTTAGGAAAACCTTTTTGTTGGTTTTGAAAGAGATACAAGGACATACTGCGATTTTGGTGATGATTATGAGAGCACTTAACAAGATGAATTTATTCGTTGTCCTAAAACTGATGGATTAATGGTTTTTAGATTACGACTTTCTCCGGCCAGGTCCAACCTGCGATAGACTGCAGGCTGATAGCGCAAGTTCAGTTGTGGAATAATATTGGTTGATGATGATGAAACGCCCATTAGACTGACAAAAACCTGACAAAGACAAGGACGAAGACCAGGACGAAGACTCAGCAGACGTTTATTACCCATCCCATGTTAAGCAAACTAAAATGGGCTGATGTTCAATATATGTACTCGTATAAGCGGGTTTGTTCTTCCGAGGGAGGCAGGGTGCGAGGAATCAATGGGCTGGTGTTATTGACTATGATGCCGGTAAGTGTTTGCAGCTCAATCAAATAGTTTGAAACTACTCATCCAATCTGCATCACATAACTTTCGATGTTTTCGCGATGAGATCCAGTAAAAACCCTGAATGGGCCATCTGATTACCATCATCCCGCTATTACACGCTCGTTTGAGTGCTTTTCCGATAAAATGTGACCGATTTCATGCCAGGAATTAATTTTTACACGGTTTAATAAGTATTTGATAGCTTAGAAATACGGCTACAATTAATTTGAAGTGGCTTTTAAATGATCATTGGGGATATTCTGTTCCGTGATAATGGGCGCTCTTTGTATGAGAATAATGAGCGCTTTTTCACACAAGAGAGGTAAATATGGACCTTTTGAAATTAATTATCTCGCTAATTACAAAAATATAAAGGCGGCTTGTCTGTATAATTTATGTAGGTACCTACTACTTTAGTTATTAGGTTGAGTAAATAAAAAAAACCCAGTTCGGCACTAGGGATCTCATATTTAAATAACCTCGTGAGGAAAAGTTGGCTTTACTCGTGCTTTACTCTAAGCTGTCATCGTTTCCTGTGACAATGACGACCGATGTGGAAAGGTGAACAAAGGTCCGCCTGCTACGCAGGCGGTAGGAGGTTGCCGGTTCGATTCCCGTCTTAGGAAAAATGTTGGTACGATATGCAAATATTTTTGCCGGGTGTTCTCGGTATTTTTTATGTATAGTAGAAATGCCTATCTATGTCATATATTGTATTTAACACTTTAAGTGCTGAAATCACACGGTATGTGTTTTCTACAAGTGACTAATATGCGTAAATCCACACTAGCGCAGCGGCTGAGAAAATACAGATCTTTATGACTCAGCACAGCCGTAATATTTTTCGAACGAAACGCATGTGCGGCGCAACACAACCACTGTGTAGAGCGGCAGCACGAATTTTTTAGGTTAAAAAAAAGATCGCAGTCGTCGAAAAAAAATCGCAGTCAAAGTGTTAAGTCTTATAGTACCGTAGTATATAGGTATATACATGTTTTTCATGTCCCTAGATAACTAATCACGGTCACCACGGAAGAACAGCGCTGGTACGGTCTGCTCTACCATAGCACATGCTGAGTGGAGACCGATTTTGTCAGTTTCTGTCTTCTGTTAATCTAAGTTTAATTTATAAGAGTCTCTGTTCAGACAAAATAAAAATCTAGTTACTTTACTTTTACTAATACAGATATTTTATTTTATTTTAAACAATTATTCGGTAGAGTAAAAAATACATAGGCAACTTATATTAAAATAACTATTGAATCTGTTAATTCTGGGGCCACATAGCTGTTGGAATTTCTAACTTCTTTGGAAAAATCATAGGAAAATATTGGCCCTTCCTGGGCGTCCATGCAGAATTTACCCGACAACTAGTGAAGACTCATGTAGAAATTAAAAAAATATATAGCACGCAAATAAGTTTCCACCGTTTTCCGGTGTACCCCTAACTTTAATAACTGATCTATTAAAATGCAATACCTATTAAACTTTATTGAGCAAGACATTCAAAGTTCCACAAAGGAATACTTCGCAGCAAAAAGCTATCGCTTAATTATAGCACTACGAACTTTCGTATTGGAATTAGCTGTAGGCAACTATTCCCGTTCATCTGCGAAGATTCGAGCGAAACTTGGAGATTCGTTTAAACATTAGCCTTTTGGTGTAGTTGGCAGTGCCAATCGGAAATTGGGAAGAAGCTTTAGTGGTATAGTCCACGCGCGAGTGCAAGTTTCCCTGCGGTATGCGAGTAGCGAGAGACAAATGCGTAAAAAAAAACAGTGGATTCAAGAATTCAGGCTATCATGGTATCGACATAGTCGATCGTGCATTTATTTATCGTGAGGTTATGAAATTGTCCAGTATTTTTACCTGCGAGGATTATGTTTTTCGAATGTTTCCATGTGGTTGGCGTGCACTCTTTATTACCTCAAATAATTAAAAACGTAATAGCCGAAAAATGTAAACTATATAAACGATTCTTCGTGGATACAAAGGTTCATAATGATGATGATGAAGTTGCCAGTATTTCTTCAGTTCCCTCTCGCCGCTACTTTAGCTCTTGTACTAGTAATACAGTACCATTCTTCTCAACACTAGGCGCTAGGGTACAATGTATTACAGACTAGGGTACAATGACGTACTATAGACTAGAGTATAATGAATTATTATAGTTATGAATACGAAACGACCTCTGTGGCGCGGTGAGCAAAGGTCCGCCTGTGACGCAGGAGGTTGCAGGTTCGATTCCGGCCTCGGTACAATTGTTTGTACGATCTTTAGATATTTTTTCTGGGTGTTCTGATCGTTATCTATGTACCACAAAAAAAACAATATAATACAAAAATACTTAAAATATCGATCTATGTAATCTATTGTATTCAGTATATAAGTCATCTAGTACCCATAACTCAAGATTTGCTTAGCTTGGGGCTAGATGATGTTGTGTGGATTGTCCAGCATTTAAAAAAAAGTAACTGAGAATCCTATACTGACGTACGTAACTGATCTATGCATTCGGACGCAAAGTTATCTGGGAAGCATGTCTGCAATGCAGGAAAGATTCCGCATGAGACCTCAGGTGGCAACCTACGAACCTGAGTAATGGCATCTATAAACTAAACCCGTACGTAGGTATCCCATATCGGAGAAATGCTAGTTCTGCAAACTTTATAGATAACTATCGCTTCTATTTCGCACTAAAGACTTTCATCCATATATTTCTCTATATTTATATAACAACTCACAAAATAAACTCCAAGAAAGGGGAAGGTACCTAGGTCTCAATTTTTTGACGACCGATGTGACGCGGTGGGCGAAGGTCCGCCTGCGATGCAGGAGGTTGCGGGTTCGATTCCCGCCTCGGAACAATTGTGTGTACGATCTGCAGATATTTGTTCCGGGTGTTCTAGTCGTTTTCTATGTATAATAAAAATAATCTATCTATGTAATGTATTGTATTATGTATATCAGTTATCTAGTACCCATAACACAAGCTCTGCTTACCATGGGGCTAGATAATGCTGTGTGAATTGTCCAGCATTATTTATTTATTAATTATTATATTATTTTTATTAAAACTGTAGAAGAAAAGTATAAAAGGACTAAATGTGCTAACAAATACTTTATAAATAAAATAAGCAATCAAATCAAATTAAAGTTTTTATTATATGTTTCGAATTACATACTTTCCTAGTTACCCGAAATTTAAGACGGCAAAGGGAATATAAAACATGGTTGGGGTAAACAAGGTGTTAAAATTGCATGCTTAGTTCCTGCCAGCGCAGTCAACATTCTGCGGCCAGTCACAAGCCTCTAGCTTAGGGTTGTACTTCAAAGACAAAGGACAGCCCATTTCTATAGGTTTACCTTCGAAGCACTTGTAGAAATGACTGCAGATCTGGTGGGCGATGAGAACCCCATCTGATCCCGCAGCAGCGCAGATGGCTGGAGCTTGACTAGGGTCATCATACCCATTCTCGGGTTTCCACGCGCCATTGTCACTTCCGCTGTCGTTGTCCTCACCATCGCCGCTGTCATTGCCATTCTCATTGCTGTTGCTACCACCATTGCTTTCAACAATGGGTCTTCCCGCACAGTTAACATTCTCAGGCCAGTCGCAGAGCTGGCTTATAACGTTGAACACGAGTTCAGCAGGGCAGTCCAGAGCAACGGGCACGCCACCGTTGCATAGGTTGAACCGGTTGCAGTTTTCGTGGGCAAGAAGAAGACCCTCGCTGTTTTCTCCGGCGCATGATGACAATGCGTCGTTGGAGAAAGACCTGGGCTTGGCTACAGCCACAGCAACGCAACAGAGTAATACAGCTACACCTGAATAAAAAATAAATTTAATGTTAGTAAAATAATGAATGCGAAGTGACTCTTTTTTTGCGTTACAACGATATGCGGTAAATCTGTATAAGTCATCACTAGTAACATAGGTCGTATGGGTATACGAGTAGGTCCACGTCGCTGGCTTCGACCACTCTTTACCATTTGAGTCAGTGATCTGAGTCTCTTCGAGATAAGATTCAATTGTAAAGAACACTTGTAGACAAGTCTTCAAGAATTTCGGACTATTTAATATGAGCTTGTCCGCGTGGCAAGAAGGCTAAACAAAGGTAGATTCAAAATATAATCATAATAAATCATTTATTTCACTTCAGGCAACATGAGTCTAGTACAGGATCTAAATACTTAAAAATAACGGCCCATATAAAATACCTATGTATATACCTTAGTCTAACAAACATAAAAAAACCTATTTACTAGCATGTAGTGGCGACGTGTGACAAGCAATATGTGTTGAGACCAGTAATCGTCCGCGAAAACAAAAATAAAAAAGCTTTGATAAAGAATTGTGCAAGAAATTGGACGAAGGAAGTACTCACCTTTCATGATTGTTGATGATGTATGAGTTTCTGTACTTAATGTGATAAAACTCTGTAGAAAACTGATTTATATACTGGATATACAATGATCGTTATCAACCGATAATCATGCACTGATCAGTGATATCGGCGATTATCTGGTTCGCACTTATTATGAGGTTACTAAAGGTGACAATAGAAAATTGAACAAAGGCGGGTAAAAACCAGATTGATGCATGGTAGTGTGACGTCATCGCCCTTGATCTTCGTTCAATCTTATTATGTTATTAACTACGAAAAACAAGAAGAGGTTCTATGGTTCAGCTGTATGTATTTTTTTTGTATGTTCGTCGATTTCTCCGTCAATTATGAGCCTAAATACCTATACATAATACTTAATACATATACAGTTTACACCCACTTATTTGTAGGCGTAAACAGATTTTTTTTGGATATTACATATTTAACCACTAAACGAATTAGTCTTGCGAAGCTACAATGTACAAGATTCTACCTTATGTTTATGTGGATACCGTCTTCCCAAACATTAAACATAAGATGAATAATGCAAGATGCTGCTGTGTTTATTGTCCAGCATTATTTATAATATTTTTAGTTAAGTTCCAATAATTTTCACGAACGACGATTATGTAATGGTACAAGTAAAGTTACATAATCTTATATTACGGAGAAATTGAAGTAGGTCGATTTGAGTGGTGCTTGAATTCCTGCAGTTACCGCAAAATTCCTGTGATGGTCACACTTCAATATTGAGTGAATCGTAATGTTATTTTTATCATTTATTAATGGAAACTGATGTTCTGCTCGAGAGAAAAGAGTTTTAAGTAGAGTTATGAAATACGTAGGAAAGTAGGTAGAAACGAACTGAGTTTTGAATTAAGTTAAAAATACATGTAATGGTTGGGCAACACGTTGACGAGTATGTGTCTGTGAACTCTGTGCCTCGGAACAAATGTGTGTATGATCTGCAGATATTTGTTTCGGGTGTTCTGGTCGTTTTCTATGTATAATAACAAATATCTATCCATGTAATGTATTGTATTATGTATATCAGTTATCTAGTACCCATAACACAAGCTCTGCTTACCATGGGGCTAGATAATGCTGTGTGTATTGTCCAGCATTATTTATGTGAACTACTCTGAGCAGTTTTGATTATGGTATGTGCGAAATAATTTCCAAAAATACGATCTTTTATGTGATAAGTGGATAAATGGTCGAATCATCAATGAATAAGCTCAGGTGGAATAGTGCAGTATTATGTTTCTAATGACATGAAACTACATATTTCAATCACTTTGTTCGCACATCCGTGTAGGGTTTTTTGAGAATTTCTTAAATTAAACCCGACTTTCCGGATAAACCCTTAAAATAGGATAGTATAAGGGCCTAGATAACTCCAGCAATTACCAAGTTGATCAAGATAGTATATTCAACTAGGTTGGCCGTTCTACTAATATCTATTATCTTTGTGCCACGCAGAATCTTATTGTATCTGGCAAAGACGTCGGCTTATATTGCAATAATCTGCCGCACTATTATGAATACATTTTGGTTAGAAATGAAACTCCGATGTAGTGATATTATGATTCATTATTGTTTATTCGAAGCCAAGTAATTTAACCATTGAAACTGTAATACTCACTCTTTGAAAAAAATACTTGGCAGTTACTCTTACTAGTTAAAGAGGCTTCTCTGATTTTCTTTGACTCGAACCACGTTAACTCGAAATCCTCTCTAAAACAAATTCATTATTCCCTTCCGTTAAAGTACAATATACCCTATAGGGTGTATTGTATAATAATCGGAGTTATAACTCGGATTATTTAGACGCTAAAACTCAAACTGAATATGATTTCTCTGTGACGAGTACCTACCTACTTTTGTACATATAACGTTCTGTAATTCGAATTAGAAATCAAGTGGACTCTATACATTTTTACTACTACTTCAATATTATCTTTCCTTTGAATTATGAATTTCGTAATTATAGGCAACTCATTTCGTAAAGCGCCTTGCGAAATAATTGGAGCAAATTTATATTGTTTCAATTTCAGTAAATAATAATTATACTGTTGGAGAATTTCAACATTATTGGTTATATTTTCGATTTTGGTATTATATTTAGTTTTTTTTTATTTTGTAATTTATTTAATTACTTTTATAAGATTTATTTTAAACGATAGGGACATTAATTGGGCAATTATTGTGCGCAGCCTCCGTAAAAGGGAAGTCGGTAGTGATTTCAAGAGTTACAGTTCCATAATCTTTCTTATTAGTTGTATGTCACCCTGTACTGTTGGTATTATGTAAATTCAACTCGATAAGGGGGACGCAGGTCCCGCTTCTATTATTATCTAGAAGTTATGAAAGTATATTAACATTATAAACGAGTTCCGTCTATAGCTTTGGTCTCTTGATCGGAACGCAATACGTTGCGGCACAGCGCGTAGCGTCCGGAATACACAACGTCGACTGTATGTACGGTCAAGCGATCATTTGATTTTCACACCGCAGCAGACTTCGACGGAACAAAATACAACTCTAGACGTTTTTTATACGATTATGTGTTCGGCATCGCATACCGCAACGTACTGCGTTGTGGTCAAGAGAACAAGGCCGTAGCACGGGTATACTGATAAATGGTTACTTTATTTTCTAATTAGCCGGGATTAAACGATCGAAAATTGTGGTAGGTAACTTTACTTACTTCGGGCTAGATGATCCTGTGTGGATTGCCCAGCATTTTTTATTTATTTATTCTAAGAGGGCGTTGGAAATCAAATTAATATTTTCCACCGTAAAATGGAGCGTAGGTACCAACCATCTCGGGGGGCGAGGGTGATCCGTCATGTCAATGAGGCAGTTTTAATTTAATAAAAAATACCTTGGTAAGAAACACAACAATATTATTAATGCGGGCGAATGGTGTGTCTGCATGTTTGTTTAGAGTTTAAATGTTTCTTTCTAGTACTCACTAAAGTATTGATCTGAGAGAAATGAAACATGTATTGTAAAGTATGACCAGTTCAGGACCTAAAATAGGACACTAAGCTACTTTTTATAGAGCAAAAACCGTGGGCAGAACCTAGATTTGAATAAAACCTTTTTAATTTCTGTAGGTAACATGAATATATGTTTTTTTTCTTACGTTTTGATTCCTTCTTACGTTATAGGTTTTATTCCAATTCATTAAAGCGATTTAAGGCATGTGTTCTACATTAAATATAATTTTGCACAAGTTTTCATACAATAATAGTCAAAGCTAACCGACGAAGCTTCTTAACTGTCCGATTATCTTTTGGTGAACACTAGCCTACTTATTGAGATCATGGCGGATGCACTTTGCACTCATAGCTAGTAAAATTTGACAAAGTCGCATTCAAATAAGCAATCTAGCCAAGTTTTAAAAATGAGAGCTAAACCACTTTAGTTTGTAAATTCTGACGAGTCAACCCATTGAATTAATATATTGAATTGCGTCAACCTCATAACTCCTAAAGTGGAGGTGGTAAAAGTGTGATAAAAGTCAACCGTCTGCCTTATCAAAATTAAAAACTTTATGGCAACTATAAAATGTTAAATTCAAAATGTTACGGACTGAATAAAAAGTTATTGCTTCCAACTCAAGCTATACAAAGTTGAAAGATTTCAATGCATTGACATTAATAGGTCATTTGATTGAAATCTTTTTAGAAAATACAGTTCAACTGTTAAAGTTATTGAAGGAAAGGTCAACTTATTAAAAAAATCTCATATTTTTCTTATTACCTTCTGTTGAGTATTTATCTGTTATCGGGAATTATTGCAATTTTGTTTATATGAATTTTGTGTGTAAGTAAATAAAATAATGTATAGGTATATTGAAATTTGGATGTAAAGAAGAACTAAAAATTCATGCCTGCAGCCTCAAGTACGTCAATGATCATGAAAGAGGATGAGTTTTATATCCATGTTTTATAATAATAAATAATATTTTGAAAAATCAAAACCAGTCTTCGAATCCTTTGACTGTTTTTAAGTTTTGCGCGACCATCTCGGAATCATTCTCTGTGCGATATAATAGCGAAAGAATTTTAAAAATCGAACCCTTTTGACAGAGCAATCGACAAACATACATAAACAAACATACCCACAGCCAAACATAGAACCTCCGATATTCGAAGTCGGTCAAAAACAGAGTACTGTTTGTCGGTACATTGCATCGTATTATTGCCAATTTTGTGGATGAACAATTACTGACACAAAAGGACTTCACATTTCATTGATGGCCCGAACCGTTTCATTTTTTCCGTTTGCAAATGAAACGAAAAATTTTATTACCAGTCGTTGGACAAAAAGTTGTGATCGTGGAGGCCGTAATGCAACGAAATAAAGACAGAAATTGATCAGGGCTTATTTCCAATCAACAATTCAAATAATATGGGGAGTTCAAGCGGTACATGAGGGCAATAATACCAGGGCGCTGAAGCGACAAAGTACACACATACCTACTGTTAGGTTATTTAAATAAATAATGTTGGACAAGCCACACTGCATCATCTAGCCCTAAGCTAAGCAGAGCTTGTGTTATGGGGACTAGATGACTGATGACTTAATATCAAATATTACATAGATATATAATTTTCATTATACATAGAAAATACCCAGACCACCCGGGACAAATATTTGCAGATCCTACCAACATTTGTCCCAAGGAACCATAGAACCCGCAACCTTCTGCGTCGACGTCGGTCCTTCGCCTTTCGCGCCACTGAAGTCGTCAATTTGCGGCATCTATTTTGCAGTGACTGTTTTAACTAATGAGATTAATTAGTAGTTAACTATAATATGCCATTGGTAATATTGTAAACTATTTTTATTCTTTAGGTAAATAGTACTTATGTAAATACTAATAATATTGCTATCAGGAATCGCTTCAGAGTTCTTATTATTAAAGGATAATCGACTACTGGATACAAAATAACGAGATTAAATCAAATCGTGATCTGATTGCATTTTAATATCGCAGTTTATCAACTTAATGTAGAATACTTTGCCTTGTTTACACAAAATAAGACTAAGATTAGGTAATGAAGAATTATTGTTATTATAATTTTGCATTGCTAAATAAGGACCGAGATCATGGAAATGAGAAACACATAGTAATAAAACAACTCAATAATCTAGTGCTTACTTTGATAAAGGGGTACTTACCTTAATTTAACATCTTTTCTAAAATCAAATTAAAAATAAAACAAATACCTACGTATATAAAATCCATGTTTACAGGCAAAAAGTCGATTAAAAAACTCTGGTTCGTGATGAATGTTACTTATTCCTATGTTAACCAGCCGATGAAAAGTGAGACAAACGTTATCAAAGTTAGACGGAGAATTTTAGAGAACATTTTGCCAGGAGCCAGGGCTGAACTTGGTATAGAAACCAGAATAGGAATTAAGAAGTTTTCATTCTAAAGTGCTTACGCAAGAGCTAGTCTTCTACGGTAGGTCTAGCACGGGGATTGTTGTTTAGTAGAATAGATAAAAATAACGACACATTGTCATCGAATGCGAAAAATATTTGAAACTCGTTCCTTCAACTTCACTAATATATACGCATCGTATGATGCGATGTTATTTGTCTCTATTCTACTTAGACCTAGACAACAATCCCCGTGCTAGGCTTTCGCCACTTGCATTAAACAAGGCGAAAGGGGGTAAGTAAAACCGTATAGATAACATTTGTTAGGATCCAGTTATTTTATGGTCCAGTTAGCGTGGATCATGGTGATCGAGACCCTCGCGTAGACTTTTTCACCATTCAGGTGTGTTTTCAGCAAAAGCGTATGCACGCATAGGACTGCACGCACAACCACTCTAAGAAATGTAAAGTCAACCAAACCACAGGCATTATTATACATGGAACAGTGTCGATCATGATGAATTAGTTTAATGACCTTACGTGGTCTTTCAAACAATCTCTACGCCTTGCTCCCACTCTGTTCCCAGAGTTTGTTCAGTGACACCAAAGGCGCCTCGAAAGTTCCCCATGTCGACAATCCCTTATCACAACTTGTAATCGAAAATACTGCTTCAGAAGTTAAGAAGTGAAATTGCTTTTATTAGTGCATCCCCATGTTAACCGAGTCGATGGCAAGCCTTAACGTTGCTTTGCTTCGAGAGAGCGTTCCTTGAAGTAAGCTATCATATGGCTTTTTATTTAGCTTGCGTGGACTGCGACCTGCTGCTAGCTCTCGTCGCGTGGACAGCGTGTGGTCAGCTCAATATGAGGTGGAGGCGTGCGAGAGCTGTGCGATGGCGTTGCTTTACAGGTGTGTAATGTCCTGGTGAAGTTTAACTGTCAAATCAAACAACATTTGTGATGACTCAGTCAACACATGGGCACATGAAGACGTACATAAATGAAGATACTGTAAGTATGTTTAAAAAGATCACTGTGTTCTGATATAGTCTTGAAATCGCGCACAAAATTCGAGTGTGATCAGATCACGTGTATTCAAAGTACCTCCATGCATAGGAAGCGGGGAGATTAGACAACTAGTTTACGAGTCCAGGAAGTTTCTTATCAAAGTCTAACATATACCGGTACCGTGACAGGTTTCAAAGCGGTGTCGTAAACTACTCCAGGTATCTATGAACATGAAGTTTGAAGAGGTACTTGAGTCACAAGGTCTAATCATAGATGCATACAGGTGCCTACATCTTCTAGTGCGGTTAACGGTTTTTGTTTTCTTTTAAATTAAGCCTTAAAGGACTTTTCTCCTACTTTCATAGTTTCGAATTTGGCCTTACACACCTATCTCAAAAAGCCACCCTGTATACCCTTGTTCTGTCCATTATATTGGGAAACAAAAGGGAAGTTTATGACAGCATCGAATGCCATTGTATGTATATACCTGACTGTTATAGACCAGTCAGGTAATAATGGATTCCTGTAAGTAGACCTTTGTATAAATAAATAAAAAATAAATAATGCTGGACAAATCACACAGCATTATCTAGCCCTATGGTAAGCAGAGCTTGTGTTATGGGTACTAGATAACTGATATACATAATACAATACATTACATAGATAGATATTTTTTTTTATTATATATAGAAAACGACCAGAACACCCGGAGCAAATATCTGCAGATCGTACACACAATTGTTCCGAGGCGGGAATCGAACCCGCAACCTCCTGCGGGTGGACCTTTGCTCACCGCGCCACATCGGTCGTCTATATAGTAGATACAAAGGTTTACTTACAGGAATCCAAAGGTTGTATTTCTTTCAGTCTAATTCATGAATATCAAAGCATATTGAGCCTAAATATAGAAAAGCGTAACTGAATCATACTGTTGCTTCGCTATATAATCCTAAAGCGGTTCAAGTTTATTCTATCATTGACTTATTTTATTTTAGTCCATGTCATCCTATATCTGAGCAAATTAACTCCTCCAAATTCCCTCACATACAAGCCTTTATCAGTGCTGTTACATCGGAATAAGAAATTCTACCATTGACTAAGTTTAAGAAGACCGTCACGAAGAAAACATTTGCACACACTGAACAAACTAGGTTCCTCAATCCCTTATGCACAACTTTCCATCAGATCGCTGGAAACTTGTCCACGGATGTTCAGGAGGCGAATGCAAGAATACTTTACGCCATATTGGAACTTCAACTCGAATTCCGAAAGCAAATACTGAGTGCCTACAAAAACTTGGACTAACGTGTTGTGGACACCGAACTCTATGGAGCGGCAAACAATGCTAAATGTTTTGATTTGTTTAAACTAAATAACTCCGGCATAACTTTCTAAAAGATAGTTCGGAAATGATTTACAACAACGATTACCATGGTTAGAGCTCTTCATTTCTCTCTCTCTTGTAACGCCTCCTCCGAGTTCCTTTAAGAAATTACCCTTTAATACATTTTTTAATTTCGTTATATTATAAAGGGCTTTGTCGCCCCTTTCATAAATTCAGATTGTGTCATAAGCAGGTCTATTCGGTTTCTAAGGATATCTGTGTATAAGTTGAATTATACTGACATTCCTGTAAGCCAGCAGACAAACAAAACTTCAGCTAACCATAGATCTTCTAACTGTATTGTCCTGTGGACTAAAAACGTATCAAGAGATGGTCTACATTTTTGAAAGTGAACAAAAAAAACACTAAAATTTAATCACAACTCCACACAATCCCCTGTTCCAAACAAGGGATTATATCCCCGCCTAAAGGGAAAAAGAGTGCGAAAACTTTAATTAAACAAGTTTGGTGAGAATTGAGCTGGGGACTTTGTAAACGGATAATCGAAGCTGTGGAATCCACCTGAGGACGGCTCTTGAATGACTTGCCAGTCTTCCTCTATTTTATTTAGAACCCTACAGGAATTGACTTTTAAAATACCGGCCTACCTTACAGTTATTTTATTTATAAAATTCGTAAGAATCCTACTTACATAAATTATAAACGCGTAAGTTTGTATGTATGGATGTTTGTTACTCTTTCACGCAAACACTACTAAACTGATCGGGCTGTAATTTTGCGTGCAGGTAGTTCCAGGCCCGGAATAAAACATGAACTACTTTTCATCCAGCAAATCAGTTCTCATCTCAATAAATAACCTTAAAAATTTTCCATAGATACAACGCGTGCGAAGCCGCGGGCAGAAACTAGTCCATTAATAACAGTCTGTTACCTTTTGACGACTCTGTCTCCCAGGTCTATGTATATGATGTTGATGACATAAATGAAATGAAATTAAATGAAAGTTTATTTCCTTAGGCTTACAAATAAGCACTTAGACAAGTCATATTTTATACCATTCATTATTATATTGATGTTCACTTCAATTTTTCGTCCACCAGTGGAAGAAATGAGAAGAAACCACTAGTATGTTCATAACTTATGTGTCTAGTACATATGATTTGCTTATTTGTAAGTTGTTAGATTTTGAGTTAGAGCAAAACTCGTTCCTAGCTTTTTTATCTTCTAGATAATCATTCATAGACCTAGAATAGATAGATATATAGCTTGGGAAAGGAGAATAGGCACATTTTTAAAACCGAATGTTACATAAATGGTCCTTATTTCATATTCTGATTATGCAATCAAATGGGAACACTCATTGGAAGTGTGGAAGGAGCAGTCCTATGATCTTCAGCTTGATAGAGCATTGCGATGACAAGATGCTTACGAATGTATTTTAGTACTAGCTGCGCCCCGCGGTTTCACCCGCGTGGTGATAGGTATTTTGGATAATACTTATACAATATATCTTTATGAATTGTAGCTTATATGTTATTCTGATATGTAAGCTATATTATTGTGAAGTTTCATCAAAATCCATTTAGTAGTTTTTGCGTGGCAACAAACATACTTACGTATATCCTCATAAACTTTCGCGTTTATAATATTATTAGGATTTATTTCACTGTAAAGTATTATTTTTTCGAGGTGTCGAAACGTGTGATACATCGGGATTGACACGGCCTTTAGGTGAAAAGTAAGTATCCTACTAATATTATAAACGCGAAAGTTTGTATGTATGTACATATATTTGTTACTTTTTCACGGAAAAGCTACTAGAAAGGATCGTGCTGAACTTTTGCGTACAGGAAGTTCCAGGCCTGGAATAAAACATTCTTCTCATCCCATAAATCAGTTCCCATGGGATAGAAATAACCTTATAACGTTTCCATAGAAAAAAACAGGTGCGAAGCTGCGGGCAGTTGCACTAGAAATATACTAATATTATGGGCATACATAAACACGTACTAAATATTGGTAGATGTCATATACAAGTTCGGACGGCCTCCGACCAGGTGGGATGACAATCTGCAAAAGACTGCAGGTAGATGCTGGATGCGTCAAGCTGAAGACAGGGCGTTGGGGGAGGCCTATGTCCAGCTGTGGACTAACATAGGCTGATGATGATGATGATAATCAAGTTAAGTTTGCATAAAATTATGATAATACATAAAGCATAATTTAACATATCTCAAAACATTTTGATCAGTTTTAGAATACGACCCTTTATTTATAGACCATAATACACTTTAATTACTATTTAAATACTAGAAATAAGAATTAACTCACTATGCCCACAACTAGGATGCACAAGGTAAATGTATCTTTGAATGACAATTATACGCTTCTACAACAAAACTCCAAGTGAGTTGCAAAGATTATCAATAAATAAATTCAAACAAACAATCCTTTTTTTCCCTTTCCTTTTCCTATACAACAAAGAGTGGGTTCTCCTTGCTGAGGACCGAGATGAGTGGAAGAAGGGGAGGGAGGCCTTTGCTCTGCAGTGGGACACTCCGGGCTAATATAATAATAATAATAAATCATTTTTACAAAGGATTTGTCAAAAGGATTATCAAGACCTTAAAAAAGCTTCGGACGGTGAAGGCTTAAAAAAATATGAAGTGAACAATAAATCAAATTAATGAAAATAAATGAAATGAAATGAATTTATTTGTTATAAGATTTACACAGAACATAATAAGCTTAAACTAAAAGGTAAACTAAACGTAATTTCCTTCAGTTTTACTTAAGTAATTTGAATTTTGTGACATGTCCAAAGTCTAAAGGAAATAAAGCACTTTGATATTTGATACTTAAAGAAACCAAATACCCACGCCTATAAACAAACAAATCAATACCGGTTGTTTGATATTTATAGTTGCAAATTGTATGCATGTTTCAGTTTGTTGCAATCATGGCAATCCCAATAGTACGGTTGGCTGAACTGTTGCATAATCCATGAAGGTTCCAGCTTACGTCATGTCCGGGGTGCTACGCCGCGAAGGACCGAACGTGCAATTAACTTGAGCGGGATGTAGTACAAGCATGTGTTCGTCTTCTAGTTACGCAAAAAAGCCGACTTAATAACGAAACGAACGTACCGAGTATATTTATTTTTAACCAATTTAAAAGTTATAGCTATGCAAGCGTTGTTTCAATAAATCAATAATGTTGGACAATTTAAACAGCATTATCTAGGCCTAAGCAGAGCTTGTGTTATGGGAACTAGATAACTGATAAACATATCGTTTATTACTGTAAAACGTTTGAAACTCTCATGGCGCACGAAACTGTGCCGATATATTGGAAATCTAAAAAATCTAATGATGGTAAATATCCCCTTATAAATGACTTTTGTTTATTAATTTATCTGACAATCAAACAGTAATGTCCTATTGTTTTACCGATTTGAATTTTTGACAATCGATTTTGTTTATTCAGTTGAGTAACAATGCCAAAAATTTTGTAATCGATTTGGTATTGTTACTCAACATTTTGTATCAATTTACAAAAAACAGATCGAGGTAAGTACTGTAATTTAGCTGTAATTTTAAACTAAAATTTTTAATCAAAATGTTTTTTTATTAATGAAAAATGTGACAATTGCAATCAACAACCAAATCATAAAACATGTAGATATTACAAAAAGTCAACCTGTAAAAATAAATCTTATCGCAAATATTTAAATATATTATCGACTTATTCATCTTATCATGCTACTGCTTAGCTATCAGCTACTAATTTAGTTTTTTCATGAAGCAATATCTTCCAAGAATCTTGCAATGATAAAATATAAATAAACATCAAAGGAAAAGTTTTTATCAGATTGTTGACTTTATTTTTATTCCTAGAATATATACCAACAGCCTTAGTGCATTATCAATTAGTTTTATCGGTTATTGATTAATCAATTATTTTTATGATAATCAAATTCAAAGTTCAGGATATCCAATGTGATTAGCTATTTTCAATCGAACAATTTTAGGATTTGTTGCTCAACAAACTTTATTAAGACCATGCCAATAGAAACTTAATAGGTATTAATTTAAAAAAAGCTTGTAACAATAAAAATAATTTCCATTCTTATAATTTTTTTATAGAACAAAAGCCAAGCGCCATTAACCCTTGGAACTCGAACCAGTGCCATCAATAAAATACGAAAACCAGAAACAATACACTGAACATCCATATATTTTCAGCTGTGCACAACAAATAGTGGATAGTAGGTATTAATCACAGCGATTGTAAGCCGGCGGTTATCGCGCACAGCTAGTGTCCAGTCCACAACAAAAGTGTCCAGCACCTACTCAAACATTGTTAGAGTTTCATTCACCAACACAGACAAAACTTTTGCCTGTGAGTGTACAAGCATCACGCATGCGCGCAGCATCTGTGCCTCTTCCCCTGTCTCATAACTACACCCCAAAACGACGTAAGCACCGAATCATACCCAACTCTTTTACCGCTGGATAAAGTCGGGATTTGTTTGTTGCTGCATGGAATATCCAACTTTGACGTAAGATGGTGTAGCATGAGCTTCCAGGACTCTAGTTTTTAGATGTATCCAGATTGCGTGGATGCTGGGACGTATCGCCGCGCGTTCCGTGCAACTTCGCGTTACGAAATTCGAACTCTTCTTTACCGAAGTGACAGAAAACTGTAGAAATAAAGTGGTGTTTTGTGAAACTGGATGCTTGTGAATTAGTTTTTGACTGTTCGTTAGTTTTGGACGTTAAAAAGTAAGTAAAATGTTTTTTTAGTATAGCTCGTTACATGCAAGTTTGTTGTTTTATGACAGGGTTATTAGTGAGTAAACAAGAAGTTTACGATGGCATTACTTACCTACGAGGTAGTACGGATTAAGTTGGATGCCTTCCCAGTTTCGATTGGTGGGATTTTATGATATAATGGTGTAAGTTCAGTGGCGTTAATTGTTACATTTGAAGCCAAATTATTAGTAATACAGAACTATATTTAAACATACATATACATATGTATAATATATACACGAATCAAATATAAAAACAAGAAATTAAATAATATAAAACCAAAACTGAAATAATTCAGAGACTTGGAACCTGTCAGGGGGTCAGCTAACGTTGATCGCCACTGTATCGTAGAGTTTACAGAACGGCTAAGCGTTTGTTAAACCACTTTGCCAGGCTTCCTAAGGATTTTTTTGAAGCCTCTCTTTACATTCCTCAAAAAAAATCTCTACTAAATACGTAAGTAGGTACCTAAGAAAAGTAGTAACACGAGAAATCTTTCAAAAAAATTACAGTGAAATCAAAATTAATTTAAGATGTCACTTTTTGAATTTCCAAGTCGAATAATTTTACTTATTTTACGATCCAAATGAAACGTCTTCATGAAATGGTGAAACCTTTTAATTTCATGTTTACGAACGAACGGACGTTGTAAAAATGTATATACAAAATATCAGACAACTTCAAAAAGATAACATTATTTTTGAGCGATAAAATAGAAAGGCGTGAAATATTTGCCGTGGGTTTTATTTTTACACTCATGGCCTGTGTTTTTACAATATTGGTCATAGTTTGAAGTCATTGAACATAACATATAATTACTTACCTTAATAGTAACTGAATTTAGCGCTGACCGTACAAATGTGGTTATTTTACAAATGCGGTAGGTAAGGTTTAGGTAGGTAATGAATGATTCGTACAACAGTTCGCTTCATCAGAATTTCCTCAAGGTAACCTCCCTAGGAAACGCTTCAATCGACTGATTTTTCGGAATTTCTTTTCATGTTTTGAAAGACTTGGCGAACAAAGTTTTGCCAAGTTATCAGAATAACATTCTAGAAATTCGGAACACAAAATATTATTTTATCGTGCTTTACTTAAACCTTACTTAGTGTTTTTCTAAACAATAGTATATAAGCCCATGGAAAAAGAGATACTAGATTCTGTCCGCGGCTTCGAATGCGTTAATTGGATAAAAGGTGGCTATTTTTTCACCAGATAGATATGTATAGAAAAATCGATTTATTGACAAAAGTTTGACACAGCCATAGAATAACTATTTAACCCTAATGATACAGCGTAGAATTAAAACCACACCAAAGCAAAATATATGTAAAATCTTTAAATGTAATTAGAGAATACAAGGGGGGATCGCGACCGTTTTCTGGCCCCGAAAATCACGGGACTGTACTTGGCTAATCTCGGGATTACCACAAACAAGTCTAGTTTATTTTCCGTAGTCTGTTGCGCCTTGACTTGCCTAGATTATAATAATAGCATTTATTACTTAACGACAAAAAAAAACCCTTAGATACGCCGCGGCGCCGTCGTACGATACGTACCTACTCCTACTATATGTACACTACACAGGTACAGTCCTAATGATATGTTTGTCGTAGAACTTAGAAGGGACTTCCCACTCGGAATACTAAATGTAATAAGCGTCTCTAAATTTTTTAAGAACCAAGGCAGACATATTCAATAATCTTATGTAATGTACTTTCGTGTGTACTCCTTTATCCACTTACTCCAAACAGAATAATCCCAAGTTGTCGTTAAACGTTTTATTTTAAATTTTTTCTCGATAATTTCTTCATGCCTGCAATAACTTCCCGAATACTACCACCTACCTGATACCCAGTCAATGTTCTGCGGTACGGCTAAGCCCCCTGTCAAAAGTTTTTCAATTACGTCTGTGCCTAACGTGTACGTACCTACTAGCTAAATACTCAACATATTTATTGTATGAAACTCCAGTAAAGGAAACTTCCAAGTGTCTGGCAAGGGGCCGAGATGAGAAATGGGATCCACGTGAAGAGGGATGCATACCTTCGTAATAATAGGTTAGTTACGGTATTAGTTTGCAAAGTCAACAAAACTTGAAGTAGCAGCTCAAACTTGACCTTTGTTAAATTTATAATGCGAGGTAACTTACTTCTGATAATGTTAACACTTTTGTTGTTAATAATGGGTCTTTAGTATTTGTTCTAATAAGTTACCAATAAACTTAATTTGGTCAAAAGGGAGTTTCCATGAATGTTTGCGGGTTTATATTATGTTGTATGTAAAAACTCACATATCCTACTTCCTACTAATATTATAAACGCGAAAGTTTGTAAGTATGGATGGATGGATGGATGTTTGTTACTCTTTCACGTAAAAACTACTTAATGGATTTTAACGAAACTTTACCATAATATAGCTTATACATCAGAATAATACATAGGCTACAATTTATGAAGATATATTATTAAAGGTATTTTGGATAAGATGTATGTTATCCAAAATAACTATCACCGCGGGGCGCAGCTAATAAGATATAAAACCGAAATTTAATTCTGGTATCGGGAAATAAAACGTTCATGAAATTGGAAACTGAATGTTTGCGTAACTGTAGGTATTGAGAAAATTACACACATATAATTCATAATACAGCTATACTTGTGCCCGTATCACATACAATAACAACTAGGAATATTACACAAAATAAACTAAGTATACCTAAAATGAATAATTATTATGGCCGGCGAACCACAGAATATTTAATACTTTAATACTATGCTTAATGAACTACCACGCAAACTACTAGAAGAAGTTAACACAAAACTATTCACATATATACAAAAAACACCTCTTAGATAATTTATAGTAAAATATGTATGACTTTAAATGTATAAATACCTAATTGCTTTGTAAAGTGTAACACAATGTTAAATTTACTACCTACTACGATCAATTATTTATTTATTTTTTCCATATAGCGACCGCTAGTCACCCTTTACTGTTAAACCTGTATGCAGGTAGCTATTGAACCTAACTTATGAATCCAATGAATCCAAGTGCTGATAATGCTAGTAGGTGCTTAGACTCTGTATTTTGTATGTACGTGAGTTAATTTGTGGCATGGCAACACGCTGTAACTGTCGACACTAGACAAACCTTATCTGGTTTAAAGTGTCGTAGAAATAAGATTAGAATAAGTTTTTAATAATAAAGAAATACAATACAATACAATATAATGTCACAAACAAATAATGTATTTTTTTTATCTCTTCTCATGACGTACACTGTTGAAATGAACATGCTTGCCCAAAACCCCCCTTGGGTTTTGCCACAATCACCACGCTTGGAAGGTGGATTGATTATTTATTTTATTTTATTTTATTTTGTTTTAATATTTATTATAGCAGTAGAAGAACTTTTATTCCTTAATTCGTTTACCCGAGGTAACCTATTTGAGCCGCTACGGGTAGAAACCCTTGGGGTTCTTGGCCAGACCCAATATATAAGGGTACCATGCTTTTCAGAGTCCAAAGGTGATCAAATGCTGGCTTCTAGTTCGGTTAACGAAGCATTGCTATTCAACAAGGCAATGCTGCGAGCAGTCTGGGCACTCTGGTGATGGCTTATATTTATATTATTTCAGGATATTGATGTGAGTTTCAATACTTATTGTAATTTAAAACTTTTGAAACTATCATGGTTATCAACACAAAAGTAATTTGTAACTGAATATTTACCATGGTTAGATTTTTGAGTTTTTCAAGATTTTATTGCTATACAAACAGATCTACCCTCGTTTTTTTATAATTTACTACAACGTTACCACTTACACTGGTTTCATGAAATCATAGTAATATCCCGTTCTAAATGACTTTTGTTGTAAAAATGTGTCTCTGTCTGTCTGTGTATTAGTTGTAGTATTATTTCGTCTTTAAATTCATCATCATCATCATCAGCCTATATCAGTCCTCTGCTGGATATAGGCCTCCCCCAATGAACGCCATAGCGCCCTGTCTTCAGCTTGCCGCATCCAGCATCTACCTGCAGTCTTTCGCAGGTCGTCATCCCACCTGGTTGGAGGGCGTCCTACATTACGTTTACCGATTCTTTACATTAGTAGTACTTAAATTTACTCTTACGATCTTCAGTGCTAAACCCGGAAGGAATAAAATGGAATTATACAAAGCCCGCAAGTAAAACTTTTTTCTCCACATAAAAATATAAGACCCACACCGAATACACGATATTTTAGTCGGATCCAACTATAAATAGAATGATAAAAATGCTGTACAATACTTGGGTGCGATACAAGAAAGCGATATATAGTTAATACTGTGTGTTTATCTTTAGTAGGAATCAAAAAGTGTTCAATAAATCTATGTACGTACATATATGAACACTTAATGCAGTATATACAAGGTATTTAGTCGAACTTGATCAGACACATTTATGACTTTCAGTAGGTGACGCAATAAAAAAAATTACCTTGTTAGTAATTAGTCATAGCCTTCAATAGTAATTTCCAAAAAAACAGTATTAGCACAGGTTATGATATACCTACTGTGCGAATTGACAAAATCCCCTTTCACATGATTAGTTTCGGCCCAACTTGTGGTGAGGAAAATTGGTCAGCACAGAATATTTCAACCATGTGTCAGGTCCTTAAACCCAATTCTACCGCGCCAAGAAGATAGAAGCGGATTCATTTTTTCTATGAATGTATTAGATCCTGTTGTTCATTCAATTTTTGGTGGTTCTTTGTGTTCTTATGTTTTGGTATTAATCTTAAAAGCTGTAAACGTATAGCAGGGATGAGCTATTCCGCGTTATCGCATTCGGAGTTTCCCCTTTAGGTTCGTTGCTATAAGAGATTCTTGCCAAAGCAAATTCAAATGCAAATTCTTGCCATATCCCTATGATCCGCTATCCCACGTTAAATTGGCTACTTCCCATTTGTCAATCTTTTCATCTAACAATAAAACAACTATAGGGCAAGAACAGGGATTGTTGTCTAGCGTAGAATATAAATACATATAATTGTTTATTTGCCACCACGACAGCAGTCATTGTCATGATATGTACTAAGTAGTAACGTGTAAAAGTTTCGGGGCAGTGGTCCAACTGCTCTGTCCAATTAGTTGGATTACAGGCCTTTACTAGGGGCCGTGGTCCAACTATCTTTGCAGTTGGACCACGGCACCATAGTAGAGTTCCCCGGTCCAATTAAAACAATTTCAAATAATACAACTGCAATTGTATCCACATCACCTTTTTAATTAAATAATTAAAACGTTTTTGATACAGAACTTAAAGTAATATCCTTTTCCCTTAAAACAATAACAAAACAAAACTGGAACAACAAAATATCATAATATAATAACACGACGATGTCATTGACGACCTCTGTGGCGTGGTGGGCGATGGTATGCCTGTGACGCAAGAGGTTGCGGGTTTGTTTCCCGCCTCGAGTCTAATGTTTGTATAACCTGCAGATATTTGTTCCGGGTGTTCTGATCGTTTTATATGTATAAAAAACATATATGTATATCTATGTAATGGATTGTATTATGTATATCTCTTATCTAGTAGGTACCCATGACAAGCTCTGTTTCGCTTGGAGCTAGATAATGCTGTGTGAATTGTCCAACATTATTATTATTAAAGATATCGACCAATCTCCGGCCCCCACTATTACGTATCCCCTGATGCCCGTTCCTTCCACCCGTGCGTGTTACGAATCAGAAAATAGTACTTAGAATGAATTAAAGACATATCGAGTTCAGTTATCCAATATTTCGGCACAGTTGCATGCGCCATGATCACGGTGTAACTGAAAGCACTGCGAGTTTTTATGGGCAGACATACCGATCTACCCTCATTTTTTGTCTTTTGCTACGAACGTTGCCACATCATGGTAAATATCCCGTTTTAAATGACTTTAGTATTAATAACCATGATAGTTTCAAAAGTTTTATATCGAGTTCATCCCATCTCTATCTATAGTGCAGCAAGCTCGGCGGCCATTTTTGATTTAGCGATTGTTAGTTTCAGTAGATATTAAATACCTACCTTATGAAAAACGGGGTTAAACCAAAACCAATTTCAGTAATTAAAGCGAAATGAATTCGGAATTCAATTACACCGTTATTTACCAGCCGTGTTTTGGGAATTGGTGCAATTACCGGTCTCTGTCATCGGCTCACCTACGGTCTCTTGTGGCGTCATTAAAATTAATACTTATTTCATTTTATTACGCTTCAAATTAAATAAAGCTCGTATGTTTTTATTTTATATCATGTTTATTTGGGCTGTAGGTAACATTCTCTACTCTCTATCTTATATATTCATATGACATGTAGGTGATTTCTATGTATGTAAGTATTGTACGTATTTTATTTATAATATTTCATAACCTACAAGCACACAGATCACCTGGTACTGTCCACGTTGTACGTTGTCTGGTAGAGCTCACTCTTGAGCAATAAGACCGCCAATAGTAAGTAGTAGTCTCTAAACTTAACGTTAACTTACCATGATCTAAATTTATATTTAAAACATTGGAGAAATGGTTATCTTGCTAAATTATAAGTACAGTGCTTTATCGTTTTTAGACTAAATATATAAATTTGTTCAAAATCGCAATACAATCTTAGATTTCAATAAGTATTAGTATAAGTAGTTTTTTTTCTTTATTTATTGATGGAGTTTTGTCACAAAGTGACTATGTCACTCTCATATGTGATCAATTCTTTATAATATTAACATGGCAAAATAAAATAAACCTTACAAAAAAGAAACAACAATAACGTTTGCCACATGACATTGCTAATTTGCAAATAATGACGGACAATCCACATCGCTATATATATGTATATATAGCATAATCTAGCCCCAAGCTAGGCAGAGCTTGTGTTACGGGTACCAGATGACTGATACTCGTATACTATAACAGAATACATTACATAGATTGTTTTTTTTTATTATTCACAGAAAATACCCAGAACACCCGGAACAAATATTGCAAATATTTGTTCCGGGTGTTCTGGGTATTCGTACCAATGTTTGCCCAATAGTCTTATAGTATAACATAAATTATTAATAATAATAACAATCACAACAGAAATTCCAAGATTAGTCGTATTGTCAATAAAGACAATGTAGGACACTGCCCATTTAGGATGAAAATTTCCCTAAAATGGTATAAATCTAGGAATTTCTTCTATAAACAGTACTTAAGTAAAGGTACTCATATCTACCGATGTTTTGATGAACGGTGAGTATCATGAGAACTTGAGCAAACTACAGTAAGTTATGTAAAGGTAGATCCAAAGATAACCCTTTCTTAGTTTCGCTTAGGACCCAAAGGCATTACGGCCCTTTCTTAGCAGGTAAAGGGTAGCATTCCTCTCAAAGGAGTATTGATATAAATATCATGATTTGAATTCATGCCCAAATATCCGGAATATGAGAGTGAACCGAATACCTTTGTCTTAGAATCCCTTTTCAATTGTTTGTTGTAAACAAAACCAATCCAATTATAGACTGGAGCTTTGATGAATTGATTGAGGATCAATCACTTTTGTTCTAGCTTGAAGCGTTTTAATTTACACGAAATATAAATAAATTATACTGGACGTTTCACCAGTATCTCGCCTAAAATAAATAGAGTTTGCATATTGTAATACAACTTCTGCTCTCAGCTTCTCAACCTTTTTTTGGGATTAAAAGAAGCCTTAATGTAATCCATGCATAGCTGTAGTTCTACAGCTATGCATGCTATAAATTTGGGCTCGATCTGTTCAGTGGTTTTGGCGTAATGAGGTCAAACATCCAACATCGAAACATCCAAACATGCTCTTTATAATAGTTAGTTATGTAGGTATAATAGTTAGTAGGTGTTTGTTGTGCTGAATATATAGCATAATATGCTATATATTTAGCTTAATATGCTATATATTTAGCTTTATCAGAAAGAAAGAAATAAAATTATTTATTAAACACTAACACAACACACAAACAAGGTTAATTACACATAATTATATTAGACTACAAAGTACCTACTTAGGTATTATAAAACACGTAACATAGACAAAATATAAAAAAAGTGAAAAGGTACAAAATGTAAGTAGTATTTGGTACTAAGTAGCCCTCACAGAAAGTGGATAAGCGCGCGTGTGTAGGTCTAATAGGTCCTGACTCAGCTTGTTGCTCTATCGCAATAACCCAACCATCCCTCACACAATATAATATAGCATAATGTGCTATATATTTAGCTCCGTCACACCTAACTAAAAACAAAATTTTGTTACTTAAAGTCCCACTACCGATATATACATAAACATAAAAACAAAAAATACGTAGACAAATATATCTTTCTTCAGATAAAACAACAATTAGTCTCCCCGTAACCTCCTTCCGTCTTGCGATTAGACAGGTCATGTATATATACTAACAGGTTCCTTTATCGACGAAAATACAATACTTTATTTTCGTTTTAGTCTACAAACCCATTAACTGCCGTACATTCAGTGATTTATAGAGCAGAGAACCATTTAACAGATCCGTTCATCAAAGAGCTCCACGTAACCCCAAATAACCTGTAAATAAATGAGTAGGTACTTTTATAACGGTTGGGGGGACAGTCCATTATGTTCTCGAATCAAGTTCTGCAATATTTATTAGTGAGGGTTAAGTTTCCCCCTGATAGTAATTACACTTCTGAGGGCACTGAAGGTCTGAATTTATATTGAAAAAGACGTGGTATGGCAAAGGCCAGATGGCACTAAATTTACAGAACATAGGATAAATATTATTAAACTTATGCGATCTGAAAATATCAATACAATTTAACGGGTATTTATCGAAAGAAAATTATTTATTAAACACTAACACAACACACAAACAAGTTTAGTACATAGAAAACGACCAGAACACCCGGAACAAATATCTGCATATCGTACACACAATTGTACCGAGGCGGGAATCGAACCCTACCTTCGCCCACCGCGCCACATCGGTCGTCAAACATACAATAAATAGTGTTCTATTCCGAGTGCTCCGAAATAAATTATTTTGCACCCAACTAGGTACTTATTTACGTAATACCTATAAATGAATATTCAAAATAATTTAACTGTACACTCCATCCGAGACGAAATTGTCTTTGATCGTCGAAATTGGGTGTAGCGACCTTATTTATAATTGGTACCTACTATGTCTTCAGTAAAGGTATTATTGCTTGCATAACTTCATTAATTACGAATTCATCTGGCCCGTATCGTATTCAATATGTATCATCTGCAAAAAATAAAGCTTTTTACATACATATATTCAAGATGTACAGAAAGACATCTTGAATATCTAAATAGAGCCAAGTTTAGTAGATGGTATTTAATAAACTGTTCGTACGATCTGTAAATATTTCTTCCAGGTATTCTGGGTATTTCTATGTAAAACAAAAATATGTATATGAAGATATATCTATGCAATATAACTATTGTATTATGTATACCAGTTATCTAGTACCCATAACATAAGCTTAGGGCGCGCGCAAGCGTATATAGTTTAGGGCTAGGTGGTGATGTGTGGATTGTCCAGAACTATTTATTTTAATATTTTTGAATTTATATTATTACATTTATTTAAAAAATGTTGCCCGATCCATTCTGCACTTTTTGCGATTATATATTGTATTATACATACCTACATATTGTCTATTTCTATTAGCTAAAGACCTTCACTAACTTTTGTAGTCGTACACATTAAAGAAATTCTAGGAATCGTTTTTCAAAGACATCTCAGTTTCACATACCTTTATCCATCAGAGTAGAAGCTTGCAACATTCTTATATTTAGTAGCAGTAAACAGATGTCCCTAGACATAAAGAGTTAATTATCTAAGAATATCCAACCGGTGCGAGAATAGCTCCCTTGGGAACGCGGCGTCGTTTTATTTCCTAGAACGATGCTACTGAGATGATAAGAATTTTGTGTTGCTTTTTTGTGAGACTATCTTTAATAATGAGGGAAATAATCATAATAAAAACTACGTATTATACGTAGCTTTTATTTGCATGTCGGTACAAAAGTGTCGTTAAATTTGCGAAAATAATTAAAAGCTAGAGTAAGGTTAATTAAAACTTTCTAAAATAACGTTTAACGAGGAGTATAAGGGATTTTTCCGACATTGTGTCCATCTAGGTATATTTATGTTAGCGCTGCCAAACGAACACTTACCTTGAATCGTCTGGACTTAGCTGGTATATATTAAATATAGTTAACAATATATTGTGAGAAATATAAAAGTAAAAGGAATTATTATGAAATAATTTTGAAGACTAGAAGCCCAAAGCATTTAAATGAAGCCCTTCCAAGTTCGTCCCGTCCCACGAACAATTAGTGAGCATAAATATTTATCTCACAACATGTGTGCAGCTGTCATATTTGTTTTGTTAGGTTTAAAACGATGTGATGACAAAAATATCCCTTTTCATCTGTTTGGATCCGGTGTTTTTGAATATCATATTCTCACGTAGATTGATACGTCAAATGGTTTTATTAATTTTAATGTTTGATGGGGCTTACCCATAGAAAGATTACTTACGCCTCAGAGGTACGACCGCGTTAAATATTTTGATTTATCGTTTTATCCGACATGTCTATTAAATTTTTCGTCTCAACTACCTCAGCAGTCTTCGTCTATAGTATCGTGAGAAGGCTGTTTCTATGCGGTAAATACCACTCGATTTACGTATGTTTGTATTTTGTGTAACTATTAGCTATAAGTTATACCTATATATTTATTCAAATAATTACTTTTAAAAGTCGTGCGCCTCTGAAGTGTATTTGTAGTGTATGTTATGTTCTTTTATATACCTCGCAAAATGCTTATTTTTTAGTTAATAGGCTTGGAACACAATAAAATAATTAAGTTCAAAGCTCAGAAACAACTTGTTATCAAAATTAAATCATCTAATTTCAAGTAAGGATATATACCTAATTTAATTTATCCAATGCTACTCCTCATTCCGTATCCCAAGAAACATTTAACTACCTTGTTGTTAAAATGGGACGGCTTGGCATACCGAGGGATTGAGTATGAATTTGATGCCTCGGAGTAGCTTAATATTATTATATCCTGTCGACCTTCGGATATCTTGGGAGTGTTGCCCTGGCTACGTTTGTTACCAACGAAACGTCTCACTGACACTTCGGCGTTCTTGTGTATATAATACCATTTCGATCTAAACTTGGCATGTAAGAGGGACTCCAACATCTCGTCTCCCAAGCCAACCTAACCTGCACGTGGTACACCCTGCTAGATAACGAACTAGGCTCTGGTGAAAATATCAAACAATCTTCATAATTTGATAACTCAGATAATAAACAATTATTTGTCATTACTTGACACAGGCAGACAAGTGTCCAACCAGAGACAATTACCAGTAAGAAAAAATCATCATCCTCCATCTAAACTTACCTAGACTCCACAATACAAGTGGATAGGTTGGCTCTCCGAGTTTTATCGGCAAAGCGACAATTCCAACACTATTTCGAGAAACGCCGTATAGACTTTAAAATCCTCAGGAATCAGGGGCTCTGAAAGCTATAAATAAAGCCCAATCTATTGTAGCTGTCAGTTTGGACTATAATGTCGTGGGGTGTAAAGGACCGGGCAGCTGCATTTAATTGTACAGTTAGCGAAAGAAATATCTGTCTGGCTTACAGAAGGTTCAATAATTTGGCGTGGTTTAAAAAAACTATAAACACTTCACTGACTCAAATTCCTGAATAATATAAATTGGTTTGGAAGTAGTTCTATACCCGGAACATATAGTATACGCGCGCGATTAAGAAATTCTGGTGGCGACATCTAGTTAAATTTGAGTCTAAATCATTTAGGTTGATGACATATGGATGAAACGATGAAAGAAGGGAGACCTTCTTTGAAACAAGTTATACAAGACGCGTCACCAAATTACCCGTTTGGTTTTGGATTTCTAAGAAATAATTGATAAAATCATTTTCATCGAAAGTACGGAGCCTTCGTTGGCACCTCCATTTATTGAAGGTCGGATAAAATCAAGCATTTTATTTACCATATGTATGCTATAAGAGTTGAATTTAACCGTTTTACCAGAAGTGATTAGTCGACCTGAAATTACGTTAATCTACAAATGACAAAAATTGTCTTAAAATGTTGTTTCAAGCAAACGCTGTTACTTAAAGTTGTTTAACCTTTAATGTTATGAACCTGGTTTTTCATAAGTAGACCGTACATAACATTTAAAAAACACAGATATAGCTTTAATACGTACCGATCCAAAGGTTTTCTGGAAGAAATCGCTTTTAGCGATAAGGCCGCCGAGTGTGCCACTAGATTAAGTTAGTATTAAGATCTTTTATTATTTTTTTGTATTGATGGTGCATTAAAGTTATATTGTATTGTATTATATTGTATTGTAAATATAATTATTTAAATAATAGCTTCCGCCCGTGTCGCCGTTATTAGCAAATCTTCAGATTTTTTTCTGCGGTGCCCAATTTTCAACTTCCGATACAGTATTTTTATGAATAACTACTACATCCAATTTGTAATACTTTTATTTAAAAAAATGCAACTAACCTTAATGTTGTCTATACTTATATTATAAAGAGGAAAGGTTTGATTTTTTGTTTGTATGTTTGTATTGAACAGGCTCTGAAACTACTGGACCGAGAAATTCTTTCACCGTTGTTGGGCAGCTACACTATCCGCGGTGAACATAGGCTATTACGTATTAAAATTTAGAAATGTGAAATTTAAATTTTACGCCATTGAAACCGCGGGAAACAGCTAGTACGTAGTAAAGACAAATGAATTATTGAATTCCGATGGCGTTTTTGGCATCTTCTTTTAGTTTTTTTTAATCTTTAGGATTTTAGGGACTTCAAGTTATAATGCCTATGTCAGTTCCGCATTTAACAAACATGCTGGTACATAAAAGTAAATTATATCTAAAACTAACCTAAATAATTTGACTCATCACTCATAACTGCGGCTAATATAATTTGGATAACACCAGTTAGCATTGCCATAAGCTAGCTACAGCTAAATACTTTCTACAAATGGAAAGCCTTTAACTCTCACTTTGACTGCGGTTTTTTTTCGACGACTGCGATCTTTTTTTTTTACCTAAAAAATTCGTGCTGCCGCTCTACACAGCGGTTGTGTTGCGCCGCACATGCGTTTCGTTCGAAAAATATTACAGCTCTGCTGAGTCACAAAGATCTATATTTTCTCAGCCATTGCGCTAGTGTGGATTTACGCATATTAGTCACTTGTAGAAAACTCATACCGTGCGTTTTCAGCAGTCAAAGTGCTAAAAGAAGGTAAAAGTTACCATGTCATTACAAGAAAACTCGGTTCATTAGGACCTGTTACGGCGTCAAGGAGTTACGAACATTCATCCAAACACCCAAACTTTCGCACTCTACATAGAGTGATTTAGTTTATGTTGGGGCTCGGAAGGAATTCGTATTGGTCATGGCATAAAGGAATTGGGAGAGGCAGTTCCCATTCTCACCATAAATAAATAGCTTAGGCAAATATTAAATAACTTGGCACCCGAGACCCTAGAAAAGGAAACAGGTTAACATTTTATAGCAGACCTATAGTATAAAAACGTTTTCTTTTACTTGTCTGTTGATCCGCAGTCTCAGGAATCTCGGCTTTCAGACGTCATTTAAGGTGGAATCCCATTACGGGAATTGTATAGCTACTTGCGTGTACAATTTCTTTTATCGTTGCGGTAACCATGTTTTGTGCCTATTTCCTTGGGAGTGGGAATAGACCAATTACTTAGCAGGCTTGCCTAAAATACTCTCTTATTGTTGTATCTTGAAACTTTTAATCAGAATTCTAATTTATCCTTAAAAATCAGTTGTAAGCTCAAACATACCAACAAAAAGGCAACTTATATAATAGGAGGTCTTTAATTCGAAATTACCTGTCTATTCATTATGACCCATTGTCATCATTATAGTGTTTTTGTAAATAACTTTAATAGGATTACAGATTATTGAATTCAAAATATAAACCTAATTCTGATTGAATTTGGGAAATCATTCGCTCTGTCGTGGAAGTAGGGCACATAATTCAGTGATGGAATGTCCAGTAGGTACTGCTCGTAAGTGGCAATCGTACCCCGGCGTCGTGAATGAAATAGGCAAGGCAAAATGCTACGTTATGGCGGAAATACTAAGTGAATGCCAGTTGAGGCACTTTATTTTGTGCGATATCGAGAGTGGTTCTTTGATTTGTCGTAAAATTGCGTCTTTCTGAATCACAACTCTAATATTATGCGATACTTTGTCTGTCTGTTACCTTTTTACGCTCTAAAGGCTGGACAGAACCAACTAAATTTTGGCAGGGAGATACATAGTATCCCAGGAAAGGACATAGCATATTTATCCCCGGAAAGCACATGCGAAGTAGCGGTAGAAGCTTGTATACTTATAAAATTATTTTCTTTGTTTCAGGTAGAGCAAGCAGCCGTGTCAATGAATTACCGTCAGAATAAAATCACAATAAACCGCGATAATGTCGCTCCGGTAGTGTCGGGAACAGCCGCCTAGAACAGTGTTGTGATGTTGCCAGTGCTTATAAAACACGGCATTGCCGACGATTCGGGTAGATATGAGTATGGGCCATAAATGTGAGTTATTCTGCTCTCGGCGTAGCAAGATGTTGCTAACAATGTATGCGGCTGTTCTTCTGTGGAGGATAGACTTTGTCGTCGAGAGCACGAAAGGTAACCATGTTACTCTATTGTCTTCTAGTATACTCGTAAGTGGACGTGTGTGTGCGGTCTGAAAAGTATCTACTAGTAGTGTCTACTAGTGTCCACACTGGTATCCTTATCGACCTACAAGAAGCTTTACTTCTGTATACATACATGTCATAATGTAATCTGTAAACTGTCTGGTATGCTATAGCATACCAGACAGTTTACAGATTACATTATGACTCGTAGTCTATAAAAAAATTAAGTCGTAAGGTTCCTCGTTAGATATATGGAAACTGCTGACATGAAGGCAGAGTCATAACCACCTTTTTGTGTCACTTTCCTCCATATTACTGTTTACGTTAGATTTTATATCTTTTATTGTACTTGTTTCGAAATAAATGTTCATTTTATCTAGTCCTGCAGAATAGAGAGCACTAGAATCTAGAATTGAACAGAATGAAACAAACTACATGTATGCAGTTTGTCTGCTACAAGCTTAAATCCCAATGAAAGAGAATGCAAACGTTTTTATACCTATGATTATCTTACCTTTTTGTAGGTAGTAGACCTACAAAGAAACAGTACCTGTATTTATAAACAACCCTCTCATTCTTTATGGCGTGTAGCGTTGTAGGTAGCCCTATACCTATTGCCTTGGATTTACTACTCAAGGGAACCAATAGTGCTCTATAGTGCCATAAAATCCTTTTGTCTTGGTGGAAGGTAATGCCTGTTTCACGTTTGAAAGTGGCGTTATTGATGAAACGAAGGAGTACTGTGGTGAAGTGACTACGACGATTAGATTTACGAAACGTTGGAATTATAAAATAATATTGTATGTATTAAATAAATTAGAAAAGTCGAAAGCAGAAAGTTTGACTTCGGAACTTGGTTTGGACAAATAAGGAGACAAATCGGCTTTCGTACGATCATTTGATCATGATTCGACAGACGAGGGACTCATGAGTTATCACTAGAGAATTTTATGAGCTTTCATTATGTATAACAAACTTTCCCATGACTCTCATCGCGAGATGTAATCAAACTACTTAAAAAACGGGACCTTTGTGCCCCCACTCCTAGGTCTCACATTAGTGCAAACAAAGTTCTGAAGTAAAAATTTCAGCTTTCGATTTTGCATCCACAATCCTTGGTTGACTGGACTAATAGGTGACTTGTAAGAATGAACGACACATGCACATTATTGACAAACGTGTGTCCCGGTAGATAGATATAGTCATCAAAGAGTACCTATATAATAAGTTATTCAACACTTTGAATGGTAACATTCAAACTAAATAGTACTAAAAACATAAGTTTTACGTACTATTTAGTTATTCTATGGGTTAACTTTAAGAGTAACTAACTTAAAGAGGTACGAATACATAAACTAAAAGCTTGATTCAACGCGAATGAAACCAACGCAATGCATATTGTTACCAGTAAATTCAGAGTGCAAAGTTCACGCGATGTTGTATCTAGCTGTCTCGAGACGAATAATATCTTTCATGAGAATCGTCTGCTCTCAGGCGAAATTGCTCGGATAGACGGAATTTTCTTAGGGCGATGTACACGTTCGCTTTTATAACGTTTTTGCCGAAAAAGAAGGCGATAATACTTCTAATTCCTTAATGATTTATTATGCGGCGGACACCTATTTCGACACCCACGTAATAGGTGTTTTGTTCTAATATGTATTTTTGTAGGTTGTTAAATTGGTTGACGGAGTAAGACCCTTAGCGTGACAAAAGGAATCATCATCATCAGCCTATAGCAGTATCCTCCTTCCTCATCCTTTTCTTTTTATCAGCGAGGTTATGCCTATATTTTAATGCATATTTTTGGGCTGTGCTGCAGCGGAATTTTTCAGGTGTGCGATAAGACTTAGATCTCTCGTTATTTAATGATTTTTACAATTACAAAAGTCACCTTCAGTTGTCTAAAAATGCCTTTACAAAAAGCTTTCCTTTCTCTCATATGATCTCACGTTAAGACGAGGTGCTAGGTACTTGCTACTATAGCAAAAATAATAAAATAGGTAAGCGAAAATGCAAGCAAGCAAGTACAAGATTGGTGCTTGTGCAAAATTCTGCTCGAAACTTTTAAAAGTTTTGCGAACAAAGTCTTGCCTTTTTCTTGGCTGATGTATGAGTGTTGAAAAATGAACTATGGTTGGTTATTGAGCATATAAGTTTGCTACTGTTCCGTACGTTAGGGAAATCGTATATAGGTTGGCAGTGAATGCATTAATTATTGAACAATCAAATATTTTCCTTTCATCACCATCAACAATAGTCAACTGCTGGACATAGGCCTCCTCTAATGAGCGCAGTTAGCTTAGCACCCTGTCTACAGCTTGCCGCATCCAGCATCTGCCTGCAGCAGTCTTTCGCAGATCGTTATCCCGCCTGGCCGGAGGGTATCTAAGACTACGTTTGCCGAGTCGCGGTCTCCATTCAAGAACACGTTTACCCGTGGTTGTCGGTTCTTCGTGATATATCGAGGTCAACCACTTCAGCTTGCTTTTTCCTTGAAATATTTTAGAAATTTATTATAATTGAATTGTTTTTAATGCGAAAGGCGAATTTAGACAGAGAAAAGGATAGTATAACTTTGACTGACCGCTTCATAAATAGCCCAAGCTCTTCTAAAATCACAAATGAGGAAAATGGTAAGCAAAAAACCACAGGGTTTGATGAAAATAATAAAATGCGGCCTAAATACACTAAAAGTTTCTGAACTCTGATACTATCTATGGCATAATGAGATTGTCCGCAACTATTATTTTTCTTGAATATTTGGAGGGGAACGCCTTAGAGAAATATATGGCCAATTCTTAGAATCCATTATTTTTCTGGCAGATGTTTACTTACAATCTTGGGCTTATTGGGTTATGTGACGCAAAGGTATAGGACCAAAATTAGAAGGTTATTGTAACATCAATAAGTATTGATGTTCCTTCGTATTTTGAACTGAGTACCAGTGATTTGGGCAGTGAGTTATATACATTTATATCCATATAGGTACTGCAAGAAATGCCTGCCTAATCCATGTGTAAGTATATAATCAGGAGTTGTATTCTAGATCTTTCTGATATATTGTCAAAAATATGGTCACTATCATTAGGTGAGTTTATGGTCAAACAAAAGTCTATTCTAGAAAAAAAAGAATAGAACACCCTGCCTCACCTTTTCTCAGATAGAGAAAGCTGTTCGAAAAATAAAGCCTTGTTACTTTACTTTACTTAGGTACTTTTTCTCGTTCACAAATAACATACCAAGTCATAGCTATCTTGTACCTTCAACTTTTATTGTTTATTCAACATTGTTTTATGAGCCAACCACAACGTTGGTAGAAAAATAAGTCGGAGTTTCTCCATATCGCAAAATGTCACAGGTTTGACGACCTTGTTATGTTTTTCTCCATATACTGACGACCGATATGGCGCGGCGCGTGTAGGTCCGCCTGCGACGCAGAAGGTTTCTATTCCCGCCTTGGGACAAATGTTTGTAATTATCGGTTTCCAAATATTTGTTCCGGGTTTGCTGGTTATTTTCTTTGTATAATAAAAAATATCTATACATTACTTTATGTATTCTATTAAGTATATCAGCCATCAAGTAGCACAAGCTCTGCATAGCTTGGGGCTAAATGATGTTGTGTGGTTGGTGATTATTATTTATATCTACTTGCTTCTACTGATTTTTGTGTACCTACTGAAAAAAAAGGTAGCTAATGCCTTTGTGCTTGCTTAACTATTAACTCAAAACTAGATATACCAAATTCGTGCTAGCCCCTCACTCTTCGTTTTCAAGCGTAAAGTCAAAGAGCATTTATCTATCTTCATAATTTTATTGTATTTTATGTATATTATATATTTATGTATATTATATGTATATATGTAAGTACTGAATTTATTTTTTGGAATTTAGGCTATTATAGTATTTTATATTTGTTATTGTTATATAGTATATATTAGTATAATTAATAAGTAAGTTAAAATTTAATCTTTTGTCTATTTCTTATTTCATTTAAAGGTTTGCTGGAAGAGAACTCTTTTTAGGGTTAAGTTCGCCTTTGTTTAAATTTTCTAGAATAAGTTTTGTGTTATGTTTTTCGTGCAAAAAGTATCAATAAATAAATATATAGGAGTTTTATTCAATAAATTAAAAATAAAACTACAAAAAAAAATCTAAGCACGTCTAACAACTACACGACCATCAGTGAGATTGTGTTAGGTACAAATGTACGAAGTACAATGCAATGTTCATTATCAGGGAAGAATACTAGTTGTCTGGATTCTTTTTCCCCTTTTCTAGTGGCCAAGATGTACAAATTACCATGTTGTTATTCAGGCTATGCATATGAAGTCAAGGCTACCCAACTTCCTATGTTTATTATAGATTTATTCATAGCTGTAAGATGATGTATCACCTGATTTCTTATCTTCCGCATAAATTCAGTAAATACAATTTATTCATCACCACAATCATCAGCCAGCATGTTAGGCCACCGCTGGACATAGGCCTTCCCTAATGAGCCTCATAGCCCCCAGTCTTCAGCTTGACGCATCCAGCATCTCCCAGCAGTCTTTTGCAGGTCGCAGATGACGACCTGCGAATCACTAGTATTGGCATTTCAATGAAATACTACTAGTGTAATCTTGAATATATCATCGCAGTAATCATTTCCTGGTACCTTTGATAACATATTAATGAAATAAATATAAATTTACCGCAGGTAAATTGTAGAATACTTCACCGGTAGATAGTATGCAGGATTTCATTAATATTAAATGTTTATTTTGTTCAATAACCCAAAGAATTTGATTAAAATTGCAACGTTGATTCGCGTTCGCTGTCAGACCTGCCATGAAATTAAGTATATTTTTTATCTTGTTTGTATATGTTAATTATTCTCTAAATAATGTTGACTGTGCGTCTACATACTCTAGAGGTGAACATGGGTGACCCTTCGGAGGGTTTTAAGAAAATAAACCTCTAAATACAACCGAATTACTTACTTACAAATGAATTTATTGCAATGGTTTACTTATCAGAAATGTATTTATATAACTAGGTAATTTAGGTAACAAAATCTTTGAATATTCCCTTACAAAGAAAAAGTTCGTAGAACAAAGACCGTTATAACAAGCACGGAATAATTGAGGCTCGTAACTATGATAGCAAAGTGCGCGAAAACTTGGGAATGGAATACGAAAAACAATAAACACACCCCTTTATTGGCCAACGTGGGACAACCGGCAGTAAACCGACACGAGTCGTGGATACAAATCTGAATTGTGTTGTGACGCAAGCATAAAACATTCATGCTGAAGCAGAGGCGACTAGCCGCACGGCAACGGGCCCTGGGGACCGACAAAACGTAACGAACCGAGCCTACTCCATCCTTTTATATCCCAGATACATTTTTCTGCCAGCCGAAGAGGTCGCCTTGTCTTCTGATAGATTGTTTATGCTGTCGCCCTACGCCCTTTGTGAACCGGAAAGGTGTACTGATTGTTACCTGAGACCGCCGCGCCCTCCAAAAACAAAATTACAAACAACCCTGGCCGCGATACTTTATCCCGGAATTTTGCGTTTATTAAAGCGACTTTTGCCTCTAAAAATGTTTCTTTATCGTATACCATTAAATCAATCACGTTTTCAATGAAAGCGGCATTAGAGGGAAATCCGAGGAGCTTGCTTACCTTCTGCAAAAAACTCGGTCTGCGGGCTTTTCACTAATTCTGAATTTAAATGCATGAGATCGAATAGGTTCACGCAGCGAGTGGATTCCGCGCCGAGTTTTCCGATTGCCAGTGCTTATGTATTTAAGAGAAAAATGGGCCTTAGGTTGTTCTGACAAAGGAGTGTTATCAAAAGAATCTTTCAAGAAGATATACGGTCGTCACCCTTTATTTGCGTTGAGGACTGAAGTACAATATTTGAAAAAGTAAATTGAGTCTGCTATCTCTAGTGTTTGGTGATTAAAGTGTAATTTATAGACGGTGTGAAAGTAACAGATGTGGGCTGAATCTGCGGCGTTTGAATAGGGCGGGCTGTCGTTGACATAGAGTGGCATTGTGGTCCACCCCTTGGGAGCGCAAAAAAGAGCTCCTTGTAATTGTTTGCACATTTCACGTCTCCCCCGGGTGGCACGCGACGACCCTGAGTACATTGATAGTGATGAGATTTTGCTTGCAGTTTTTATCGAGTTTAATTTAAACTGCGATGGAAGCGGGCGTTGGAACTATTTTAGACGGGGTTCTTTATAGTGTTGGGAGACGGGTGTATTGTTTTCATTCAAATTAAAAACAAAGACTTCTAAGGGATTCACTTTCGTTCCAAAGAGAGAGTGAAAATGTTTACAGGTACAGTTTATTTAAAGGCTATGTATGTAAGTTGAAATAGTTTGCATGAGAAAAAGCAAAGCTTTGAGTAACTTTAATAAATTTGATTAATGGGCTCGGTATTATTATTTTACACTAAAAAAAACTAAAAGCTATTTTTACAGGCTATGATTATTAAACACAGCATACAAGATCTATACAATTCCAAACCAAATCGTCTATTTTAATTTTCGAATTGTATAGATGTTGATTCCACATTCGAATATTATGTAAGAAAACTTTTATTTGAATATACGTACATCTTCTAAAATAAAACGAGTATTATCGATAATCTAAAACATCGATAATTTTATCGACCCGTGGTTCTACCTCATCTCTACTTTAAAATGCACACGTGTGCATAGAGTCATCAGCGCCCTTGTAGTATTGTTTGCAGTGCGGTGAGTGGCTATATCTGGAGTATTCTACATGTGCCTTCCGCAGAGACGCGGAAATTTGTGTTTTAATATTGTTGGGGATTTAAATGTAATAGCGGTGTGTTTAACGGGATTCATCCATTTTTAAATGGTGTTTGGTCACATGATGTAGGTTGGTTCCATTTTTAAAGTTGCGTAACTTTGAGGGATTTCTGGTGTTGTCTTGGATACAGATATCTTAATAGTTATACGGATTTATTTTTGGTATGAATAAAAATGCCTTATAAATGGAACCAAAATAAATGTTTCGCAGAACTCTGGCTACATACAAGTTTCAAGTATGTAAGAAATTCAATGTTGTGCTTAGTCTTACAAAAATATGGTCTTAAAAAAATATGTATCTACGAGTTTAATAGCATTATATTTAGATAAGTAAAATAAACATTTATTAGAGACCTAAGTGATATATGAATGTACGAGTGGTTTATTTTTCACTTCTTCCACAAGTGGATAAACAATTGAAGTGAACAAATAATCAAAAACACATTATTTCTTATTTAATAATAAAATGTATGGTATAAAATTTTACTCGTTCAAGTGTTTATTTTATAAGCCTAAAGAAATTAGAATAAGAATTTTCATGAATTAATAACTCAAACATTTAGCTTTTCTAAAGCGTGATAATAAACGGCACAAAACATAACAAAGTAAGGTACCTTTCTTAATAATTTCTTAGCGTTGTAACTTTTGTTCAGACAGAAAAGTTCGACACACTTTGTGGTTTTTGCTAAGAATTACGAGTTCGTTATAAAATCTTTTGCATGAAAAGGTTTCAGTGTAATAATAAATAATGCTGGACAATTCACACAGCATTATCTAGCCCCATGGTAAGCAGAGCTTGTGTTATGGGTACTAGATAACTGATATACATAATACTATATATTACATAGATAGATATTTTTTATTATACATAGAAAACGACCAGAACACCCGGAAAAAATATCTGCAGATCGTACACACAATTGTTCCGAGGCGGGAATCGAACCCGCAACCTCCTGCGTCGCAGGCGGACCTTCGCCCACCGCGCCACATCGGTCGTCGAGTGTAGCGTACAATAGGATTCTGCTTAAAAGTGGTTATAACCTGTGTACTTAAACATTGGGATTAATGTTTCCTCTCATACTGACCGTTTGAATCCGATCTGAACAGTACAGCGTAAAATATAAGTTCTATTCTCTAAGTATGCAGTTTATACTAATTTATGCAACTCTCACACCAAGGTAAGTAAGTTGCATACATTTTGAAAGGTGTGAACTTAGCCTCGAATACGAAGTTGCGCGTTTTAAAGTTGAGTGCATAATCACTACTGTAAGGTCTGATGTAAATACTTACGGTTACCTACCCACTGCCAGGGTATGTATATTCTTTCCAAATACCTGCCTACATGTGCAAGATATCAAAGAAATCAAACTTGAAGTAATTTTTTTATAATGGAAGTTTACACCATACGCATGTGTACCTTCCATATGCATTTCGTTCCGACTAGATGAAGGAAAATTTTAATCAGATGAAGAAAAAATATTAATTTCATTAGTATCGCAATCTTTTACATATTACGTAGCACATATTTTAACGTTTTTGAATAAAAAATATAAAATAAAATAAATAATATAAAATAAATTAAATTTAAGTGATGTATTTTCTTACTTATAGTAAAACAAACGCACGTTTTGCAAAGCTCCCTCAGAATCACAGGATCTAATTCAGGCTAGGTTCTAGTAAAATAATTGATCGTAACTCAAACCGCGGGGGGCACCGAGAGCATTAGGGAATTGATATTGCGAATCTGCAGTTCAACAGCCAATCCGTTTAGCACGTAATAAATCACCTCTAGCGATCCCGCCTGAATACAGGGTCGTATCAAGTTGCATCGAACTGGGCCCAATCAATATCCTGTTCCTAGAAATGAGAATTTGGAAATTAAAGTAACTTAAGAAATACTATAATACAATAAATAAATACGTGGGTTAATCTAATATTTTATCAGAATTTATAACTTCGTTATTTTACCTACGTATTAAACATGTTAATCATAAAAACACCTGTTTAATATTTAAAAACTGAATAAAATTACTATGCATAAAAATAATATATCTTAGTCAACTTTTCAACCAAGTTATCTCGTTTCAACATTATAGTGTTTATCTCGCTAAATAGTTAGCTTAAATAGCTAGCTTCTCTCTAGATCTACGTAAATCTGAATTATTATGGACATAACATACTCGTAGAGTGGCGCTGTGGCAGTATTGTGGTAGAAGCGCAATGAAGTATTTCTAGTAGCATTTTGCACTCAATTTATATGCGTTGCCCAACGAGACCTCACCTAGCTCCGTCCCTGCTCATCTTTCTCCTGTATCGAACCTATTATCAGGGGCAGCCGTGCGTATTGTCTGTACATCACACTCCCTTCTGTGCTGCATAGCAGATGTGCAGGGAATTTGATTATCATGTCAGTCCCCGGCTCTGCCCAGGTTATTGTCGTTCCCCCGGGGTATTAGCCATTGTTACTGTTTCTATCGATGTAATGAAACAGGTTATTTATGGTCCTGTATTGTTTCATACGTTATACGTTTCGGGGATTTTATTGTATTGTTAGTTCGTGTGAGGTGTTAATTTTGCGAGTCGTAAAAATGATGATTTATGACTGCGTTGTTTTTGTTTGTCCGAACCTATGTTATTACTGCAGATAAATATAATAATGGGATATTTTATTCATTATGTTGTGTATTGAAGAAAATATCCTTATGAAAATGGCCTTGTTGTCATTTGTAACTGGGCGTAGTTATGCATACACAAAAAACTCGTCATAAGGTAATAGAAAGATAGAAAATAGTATATTGCGCACTTAAATCTAATCGAAGCTATTTAAAATAAAACAACTTAAACACTAAGTGACATTGAATGAATGACGGTCTTATCGTCCTAGCGATCTCTTCCAGACAACCATGGATGGATAGGACAATGAAACGATGCTAAGAGAAAAAATACAAAGTTAAAGTCGATCATAGCTGCGCCCTATTAGGGCACAAATTGTGAAATATATTTAATAATTTTATGCATAGCACAAACGTGATATCAAGATAGGTAACTCTCTCTGTCAAACTTAGAAACACAAATTTTTCATTCCCCATATTGAAAGGAATCGTGTAATATTCACCAAAAGCAAAACTCATTATGTAGCAGTTAAGCTTCTTTGTGGGCCTGACGGGTCGGCTGGTCGTTAGTAAAATGGACTGTTGTTAGTTCACGACAATGAGGGGCTATATATCAGCAGCGGGTAGTTGCCGGAATGAACGCACGCGATCAGCGTTAAAGCGAAATGGATAGCGCGATGCCTGATGGGCTTTGGAGGAAGCTGGATCAATGACAATTTAAAGATCCCTATAAAAATGCTCCAGTGCCATCTATGTCTCGGAAGCCGAGCGTTGATATTAAAACTCTGGTTGTGAGGCCTTCTGGCGAGCCAAAATATCACACCATCATCAGCATATACTAGTCCATTATTAGACATGTTCTTCTGATAAGCACCATCTTGGCTTTAATCATTAGGGGGTGATGCTATGCAAAGAGCCAGATCATGTCGTGATATATCAGAACGTAGTGTAGGTTGTTTGATCTTAGTGATATTTATCTCAGATTTGATTTGTCTTCGTCGGGCTCAAAACTGAGTTAGATCCGAATACGTAATAAGTAAGTTCTTAGAGCAAAACGTCTGTAACGTAGTATTGTAACGTCGTGTGGGCAAAACGCCATCAAGTTACCGTTTTTCAAAACCAAAAGACGATGAAAGAAGTCCACTAAATTGTGAACTATATGATATAATTAAACACACGTAGTTTTATGTGTTTACGTTAAAGAGGTTTTGAGTTATAGAAGGGTCAAAAGTGGCACCAAGTGGTTCGGTACACTCGGAGCTGGCTAGCCAGTTCCTTTGCTTGAACTTGGCTTGACACGCTGCCGCGCGTCTAGATTCACAATGCTCTACTGGCTTTATATAGGTAGGGATAATTCCTAATCAAAAAAATACAATTTTTTTTCAGTATACAGGCAACTGCTACCAACCTATATGTATAAAAAGTGAAGCAACCGCTTCGAACCGTGATCTCCGTGATCATGTATACGCCTCTATCAACATAATGTACAAAGCTTCGAGTAATAGCACACTCATTATTTGTATGGGACGTATTTGGTTTGCTCGCTAAATTACTGCAGAGTCGGGTAATATGATTACAGAAGCACAAAGTGTAGAATTGCTTACGAAGAGGGAGTGATGGGAAATGGTGAATGCTTATGATGTGGTTTGGGATCAAGTGTCGAGGCTTGTAAGGTGAATTTGCTCCATTTCTACTGTTTAATGAAGTTCGGTGCATTTTACAGACCATCAGTCTCGGTGTACTTAAGTATATATAATTAACGGATTGAACTTTGTTCCCTAAGCATTATTTGCTAATAAGAACCTACTGAGTTGAGAAATTACTGAACGGTCATAAGTAAGGCGTGAGGTGGATTAATATTGGAACGTTCCTACGGAGTGTAAGAATTTGTTGCTTTGAATTAAATCTTACGGTAAAGTGTGCATTGAATCAGCATATCTGCCGATATCGATACCAGAGAACGGTATTTCTGCCATCATTCATTTTCGTAGTGATGAGGATTTTGTTGCGGATGACGTCATCAGCAAACTCGAGCGCATTGACAATTATTATATTGCCGATGCAAAATCCAAAATCAGTAGACGCGATCGGCCGACAGTGTCGGGATATTGTAGATACCGATGCCACGTACGCTACGTACACTCTAACACCGATCCAGTGGCTACGTAACTTTATATTAAAATGTTCGCCCAGTGACGGGCAGAAAGACTACTGATTCAAATTATGTAGGGTAATCAAAGGAAGTCCGTACTACATAAAATCTTATCATATTCCGTGGTTCCAAGCCAGTGAATTCAAAGACTCCCGTCCCCAGGAGACTGTGACTAACCCAACCTTCAGAATGCCCATTATTATTTCCCCAACACGTATCACGGCGTGCCGAGGTGGAATCTACGTGATTTATATACCAATTCACGTGACTGACATTTACACCATAGTTCACATAAACTTGTTTACTTCTTCCTTGTTTTTATCGGAAATCTCGTATGTTTATGGACACATTCTAACCCTTAGTTTTTGCGTGGCTCGCAATTTGTATCGGATCACATCAAGAGCTCACCCTTACGCCGTAAAAGAGGTCTTTCTAAATCACTTTATATGAACCAACACTTTACTATGATATCCTTAGATGAAAGTAAAAAACCGTCCAAGTGCGAGTTAAACTCGCGCATGAAGGGTACCGTACCATTATTTATAAAAACGGCAAAAAAAACATATATGGTGTATGGGAGCCCCCTTTAATATTTATTTAATTCTGTGTTTTTGTTATAGCGGCAACAGAAACACATCATTTGTGAAAATTTCAACAGTCTAACTATCACGGTTCATGAGATCCAGCCTTACGGACTACAGACGGACGGACGGAAAAAAAATCGGCGGGACTTGAATCCACGATCTTCTCTTAGTACTTACCATATCTTCCCTGTTTCAGTTTCATCTAAGATTATATCGTTACCTTAGGGCACTGTGGCGCTCATTCGGGGAGGCCTATGTTACGAACAATTTTAAAGTTTTCGTTGCCTTCCATACCGCAGGGCTACCGTTTGCTTGCTATTCAGATGAATTACATCTCATATAGTATAACGAGCGATCCAATCATACGAATTAGATTGAAGTTTTCTTATGATTTTTAGTAGTTTGTTTCATTTTGGCATTACGATTTTGACAACTTTCGCAAGTCAGCGGTATTAAACTATCACGTTCTGTCATTGTGCAAACTCATACTAGTCACCCCTACCGAAAGTAAGGACTCGTGGGTATTGTACAACCAATTATTAGTCAATCCAATATTATTTAGGAGTCTATGTCCTTCAAAAGCAAAGGAAAATAGCTTTCTAAACTAATATTGCGTGCTCACAATTGTTGAATAACAAACTGATTGTCTCATCAATGCTGAACAAACCTAGGGAGTTCTGAATTTGCGAAATAACTTTCAAAGCACTATTTGTATGAGCAGAAATAATAAATCTAACTAAAGTAAAGCGTCGACTGGCTAGCATTGGATGCTCCGCGCTTATCGCATCAGGAGGATATTTTGAGCTTTCTGCCGGGTGGTGCGTTCACGCAAGCGGATTGCCGACGCAACCGCCAATTGCAAATTCTTGCTATGAAAATCCGGATTTTCATAGCAAGAAGCGGACGAATGTTGTACGAACGACGGCGGTGCGGAGCGCGGGAGGGGGGGAAAGGGGACGGAGCGTGCGAGTGTTACCACTGATCAGCAATTAATTCGAATGACATCATCCGTAAGTGGATCACATATTGACGGCGTTGCCGACAATCCGATGCGTTCGCTTCGTGCAGCACGGATCGGTGGCTGGAAAAACAAACAAAGTATACTTATAAATACGTTTGATGCGTTCAGTGCGGAGTGTCAGTTGCCAGCTTGCCAAGTGTCTTGATTATAGAATTCAAGACAAGTGTATCAATATAAAACCTACGGTTGAATAAATAAATACAAAACATTACACAATGATACACACCATACAAAGCATATAAATACATACATACATATTTACATAATTACTGTGACAGCTATGTATGGTATTGTATGGTATGTCTTTATTAATGAAAGCCTTTCGCGGCCTTATTGACAAAAAGAAAATACTTACCAAAAGAAAACTACCTTAAAAGAATAAAGAATAAAATAATTTATTAATAGCCACACACACACAATATTATACAGAGTTACAATAAAAGGAAAACACACAAAAATACAGAACAACATAAGTCGTAGGGATTCTCTGATCTATATATCGATTTAAAGTAAAATCTGACATTTTCTAATGTTAGAGTCAGTTAATCACGTACACATTGGACTATACTCCAATAGTCCATACTATAGGTACTAGAGACTATAGGTAGGTAATAAGTACATGTTGGCCTTAGTAAATTATATGAAAGAGAAATCCACGTAGTCGCGTCTAAAGTCCTCTCTGTACGTAGATAAATAGAAAGGTCTACGAGGTAATGGGGATGCCTTTTCCACATTTGGGCTGAAAAGCTTTTAGAGATTCATGAATTGAACAAGAATTCAAAGGCCCAGGTTAATCTCCCCGTTGTGCCGAAGCCCAAGCCCCAAGCGCAACTTTTATCCCTGCGTCAATCATTCTTTGGACCGATTTGTGGACTTTAAACCTTTCCGATCGAATGAAAATGAGAATTATCTAGAGAATTATCTCACGAGCTTTTGATTGGTTAGAATTTTCAAAGAAAAACCGTTTATTGCCGCCATGACGAATCTCGATCAAGAGTCACATTATCAGTTGGCTAAGTTAAATAACCCAGTTTCCTGGGTTATTTAACTTAGCCTTAATATATAGATCTTCCAGACATTTTTCGGTTATTTATAGTAAAGGTTGATAGAAGAGGGCTTTGATAGATGACGCGTCCAATAATGGACCATTCAGGGCCTTCTCTTGGGGCCGCTTACCTTCTAAACCTACCTACTTAATTATGAGTCCGTTCAATTTGGAGGGTTGACATAATTCAGCCCGTCATGTTGATTTTTAATCAAGTTGGGTCTTCGTGACTTGTGTTTCGAATTCTGGAGTTGCATGTTTTGGACTGACTTTGTTTTGATCAACCTCGAAGGTTTCCGTATTCTCTGGCAAGCGGCATTTACAATACATTGAAAAATCCTAGAGATATTAGATTTCACGATTCTGGGAATGAATTTAATTTATCTCTGTTTATTTTCGTACTCTAATGATATCTTCGATACAATACAGGCTTAGGCCTAGTGAAGAAATCATGAGACATTCAACACCAGGTAATAATACTTGCCTTTACTTTGCTCTGTACAGTATTTTTGCTAACTACCCACATCATTTTAATAATATAGCTCGTACCGAACTACTAACATAATAATAAGCTTATTTTGTTTCTCACCAGTGATTATTAATCTTTTGAGAAGTAAATAAATATCTTAAACCTTAATAGCTGTCTGCAAAGAACATAACTAGTTATTGCTCCCTTTTTTTTTTGTTTGTAAACTGGGACCTTTCCTAAATGTATAAAAAAAACATATTTCGTTAAGTATGTACATTTAATGTTAATTACCTATGTCTTTTACTGCAGTAAATACCTACTTTCTTTTTATCTGAGTATATTAACTCAAACATTATTTCTATAGAGCTCGGTATAAAGCAGCCTTACGTCTATTTTATCATGCTGTCTCAGTGAATTTCACTCAACGTGCCTTATAGACGTAGTACTTCACTACATAATACACGTGCTTAGTACCGTAGAGACCGTACAATTGACAGGAGACAGTTACTATAAGCAACGTGATTGGTTTCTTGGCTGACAAAGCCGTACAGCTGATCTAATTTAACTGGAGAGCTTTGCAATATAAGCACATTAAGCACTACAGAACGGTTAGGTACGTCGACGAACATTTGTGCTAAAGAAACATGCGCGATGTACATTTTCGCGAGGAGACGTTACACACGGTTATGTCACGCAAAACCCCCTTTGTTTGGGGAAGGCATGTTCAGCGGTGGACGTGTGTGAGCTGCGAACACGAGTAGACATTTGCGGGAATGATTTGCGCGAGGAGGTTGTCGCGCTATGTATTTCCCGTAAATGTGCTCTTATCTTATACAGATACAGTAGTTTAAAGGTTTATTCCAGTTTCCCCTTTTTTAAATACCAACCGCGTTGTCTATAATAATATTATAAAAAGTAAAATTAGATTTTTAGTTTGTTTGTATTGAATAGTCTCCGAAACTACTGGGCCGATTTTAAAAATTATTTCACCGTTGGGAACCTACACTATCCCCGAGTTGGTGACGAGCTATATTATAATTTAAAAATGTGAAATTCGAATTCCACGCGGGTGAAACCTCGGGAAACGCTAGTTTAAAAAATAAAAACGCACAACGCTTTTCAACTGTTATAGTTAAGGCATTATAAATACACCTAGTATGTAGTACTTGAAAAAGGCGGTTAAGTTTGTTACACCCTTTACCTAGTTATCATAAAAAAAATTATTACTATTTACCTCGAAACTTGTATCTAAGTAGGTACTTAGATACAAGTTTCGAGGTAAATAGTAAAGCGTGACGCGTGACCCCCGAGAGCTGGCTTTCTACTGGTATATGGATCAGTTGAGCTAACTGTAGATTATTTGCAACAGTCTTCAGTTACCTCAATTCTTTCAATTGTAAATACTAGGTCGTATTTTTTATATTATTTGATTGTACCTCTTTCGCTAATAAAGGTATGTATGTATAATACACTCGAAAGCATAGAAATCGCACACCCCCTACATTTTCATATCGACCCTATTTTTTTGTAAATTAATAAATACATTTTAAACATAACTTCAATTAAATTAAAGCACACACTGTTAACTTCCAAAAATCCATAATGTCTAGCATTGACCTTCGAAACCTTTACAGAAGTAACATAACAATAGAATGACCCTAATTAGCTCTTTTCAGGTTTGTAGGACATTAAGCAGTTAAAGGTTAAAATACAATAAATTTGTTAAAATTATGATTCATTAATACCTTTATGCTAAAACTAAAAAAATTATGATTCATTAATACCTTTATGTAAATGTATTTACATAAAGGTATTAATGAATCATAATTTTAACAAATCAGACAGACAAATCAAACAACATCAGTATTAGGTTTTATTGTAATAAAACCTAATACTGATGTTGTATTCTACCGCTACAATAACCTAATCTCTATAACCTCGTTGCGACTGCACAATACAAAAAGTACCACTTAAAATCTTCCCGAGCTCCACTAAAGAAGACGGAAGTTCAAATTTGAGCAAGTTGAAACAAATTACGACATATACAAGCAAGTTTTTCCTCGTGACGATGGGCAAAGCTCGCGCCCGATGCGACCTTATTTATCTCCCAATCTGGAGTGTCGTCTATTTACTCTGAAGGTTTATCTCTTGATTGATAGTGGTATTCGGGAGGAGCTCGAGACCGCACTATTGGCTGCTAAATATTTTTCTCGGTGTTTTTTGGGATGTACGAGTATTTGGAAGTGGGCAAAACGTTTGCTATAATAATGAATTTTGTTTTTATGTAACTTTTTTACTTAGTTTGATTTTGTATTTGTATTTTTATTTATTTTTTAAGAATATACATTATTTCTTATAATTAACACTCTTTAAACCCGTAGGGTTTTGACCCGAATGTTACATTCCTCGGGGCATCTTAAGATAAAGTGTACACAATTATGTAACTTTGTATGTAGTTACAAGAAAAAAAATATAGTTTTCATAATTGTGTGCCATACCCACCTTATTATGATACAAATGTAAGAATACTAATTTTAAAAGCGTGATAACATTCGATGTTATGAACATCGTGCGGTTAAAAACATAATGGGGTCATATATAATAGAATTAGGAATTCGTTTGTGGCGTAAATATAATTGAATACTGAATTATATAACGAAGTGAACATAAAATTAAAAACACCTTATACAAAATATGACTTGTCTAAGTGCTTGCTAAACTTAAAGAAATTATGATTTTTGAATTTGAATTATGTGTTGCCCAAGTCATGGCGCGCCTAGGACATAACTACATGCTGTCGAATCTAATATCACAAACGTAAGCCACTGCACAATATTGAAGCTTATTTATATGTATCGTATCGCTGTTTTTCAGTGAATAAATGATGAAAAACCTTCCAAATACCACAACCCATTACACACATAATCACCCCATAAACTGAAATTGTAATCCGTTCATTTTATCAGATTTACCTATCGAGAACGTAACAGCTCAAAAGCGTCAGCCCAAAAATTACCTGTACCCTAATAAATTGCACAAAACCCTTAATTCGAGAGTTTCGTCGGATTTAGTTGGCACATTCTACGCCCAGGCGTAATGGCAGGTCTGTGTCACTGCAAATCGGCTCTAAATGTAAATGTATCTGATCGGATTGGCTTTAGATTCAAAGTTGGGCGTTAGATTAGTTGGGCCGTGGAATATGGGGGCTCAGCAGTTTTAAGCACCTTCTACTTGTGAGAGAAGTGACCATTTAAGCAGGACTGTTTTAGATGGGATGTGCTGATTGTGTAATGTGAGATTTATCAACAGAAATCTTAGTCAGTGAAACCATTTTCTCATCAATTGTTAATCTTTCCTAGTACTATGATTATTATTAATAACACATAGAAGTTCTACGACAAATTCTGATGATAGTTGTTTGCCAATCAACTGATCATAGTACATTGCATACAAAAACTTCTGCTTTTGGGTATTTTGTAATAATTTTCGTGCTATGAAACGTCAACGATGTCATTGCAACGTCAATTCAAACATTCGTACAACGGTAGGTACCTACAACCAATGTACGAAGTTGACGCCATACAAAAGTGAAATTCCTTTTACCCCGCCAACTATAACACCATCTGTAGTAATGGCATCGTAAAAATTGTGAGAAACGTTCGGCAATCAGAGGTAAGATTAGATTCTACCAAACAGCCCGCGCTCTTTGCCCGACGCGAGAACGGTCTCGTTCAATGACGATAAAAAGGGTCAACAATATCCAAAAAGAAAAGGGAAGGTATGAAGGTAGCTTGTTAGCTGAGTATGGGGTCTATTTTCCTCATGTAAACTACTCCTAAGAAAGGCCAGAAATTTCAGGTCAAATAAATTCAATCGTTTTTATTTACTCGTTTATGCTCTAAAGTGAGTTGGATCTATGTTATGTAGTTATTTCAGGAGAAGTAGAATAAGGTGCATACCTATATTATTTCTCCTGAAATAACTAGGTACTAAATATAACTACTATTGAAATTTGTTTCAACGTTATCTTTTGTGTGCTTTTATAATATAATCTGAATGTTATTTATATCATGTTATTATAGGATATTTTTTTATTCTCAGCTCTTTCCGCAACATTATCCAATATCTTTTTTTTTACAGCAAAATTCCAAAAACTTTCCTTCGAACCTTTACATTCGGATTTATCTCATGTAAATTAATCGTATATCGCGCGGTACTTTTTTTACTAACTAAAATATCTAAAAAATACATCATCTCAAATAAGATTGAGTTATTTCACGTAAAGTATGTTTTTCTTCTCTCTAAACATATTTCTATCTGAAATCTGATATCTATTACCCAACTAAAGGAAAACATTTTGCTCTAACCGCATAAGGGCAGGATATAAAATATCTCTTCGGCCACCCCAAACTGTTCAAACAAAGACCATTCACAAAACAGTCGTGTAATACAAAACCAACATTTTACTGTCCCAACTAGAAGTGATGTTTGTTACGTTCGAAAACTTACCAAATTCGCTTGGAGAGCGCAATTTTATTTTTCTACCCGCGCTTTACATATATTTCGTTTAATCGTGCGTCCGAATCACATTTTAGGTTATGAAATAGGAGAGACAGGGACGTAGCCAGGGCTTGTAACCTTTTTACGTTTCCAAGTGGCATTTTATGCGAATCACGGTTTTGGTTTGATTTTATTTGAGAATCTTGAGTATAGATTCATACTACCTAGACCAAGTAATCACGTTAGATAGGTACTATATGTAATTATGTACCTATCTAACGTAATTACTTGGGCTGTTTTTGGGTGTTATTGTAGAATGTCTCAAATATTTTTGGGACATAATTATAAATTCTTAGGATCATTTAGCAGCTTCGTAGTAGGCCATAAAACATTAAGAAAGTTTGAAAACAAATATGATTTTCAGAAAATATGCATGTCGCTAATTGTTGCTTACAATTAGATATATTACCGAGGAAGATACAGCTAGGTTAGTTTACTTCAGTTACTTCCATAGTATTATGTCTTATGGCATTTTGCTTTCGGGACAGGCCGCAAACAGCCAGACTGATCTTTGTTCTCCAAAAAAGGGCGGTACGGGCAATTTATAAATTAAAGGCTTTAATTCTCTTCGTTCTCATTTTTTATTCTCTGACGGAATTATTTAAAGAAATTAATATTCTGACTGTTATATCGCGATACATCTACGAACATTGTATGTATACGCACAAAATCAGGAATCGGTTTTTAAAAACTGCAATGTTCACAAAAGAAATACAAGAAATAACAACAAGTTACACATCATTATAAGTATTGATACAACGGGTATTTATCGCGTTTATTTACCTTTTTATATAAAAAAAGTTACACATCCTATTATATAGATAACAAAAGGTAGGAAAATCATTTATCGTGCTAAAAGCTTCGGCTTTATTATATTTTACTATAGAAGCGCAGATCGAAATCTGAAGTGATTGAGTTGAAAATGTAGGTTTCTTCCTTCGTTTTTCATCGGTTAATGATGTTAATTGTATATGTAATTGTGTTATTTACACCTACCTTAGAATAGCTTATTTGTAAGTGACATTGTGTCTTTTTGAGAATAATTTTTATTAAACCGATTTATCTTTCCCCAGTTGTAAAGAGCAACATGCGTCATCAGACCACATCACCCCTGAGCCGGGTGGGGCCCACGGTATCCCTCCAAGCCGAGCCAGACTTCCTGGGGCCCATTGACAACGTCACCGTGGCTCTGGGCAGGGAGGCTGTGCTGACCTGTTCCGTTTCAGATATTGGAGATTATAAGGTAAGTTAAAGTCAAACAAACATGCAGCCGAATCAAAAACATTCCTTGTTGAGAACCATAATTTATTTATAACTAGCTGCGCGCGGATTTGCTCACTTGGAAATCTATGTGTCAAACGGTTTATAAACCTCTCTTGAATCACTCTATCTATTAAAAAAACTGCATCAAATCCGTTGCGGAGTTTTAAAGATCTAAGCATACATAGAGACAGACATACAGCTGGAAGCGACTTTGTTTTATACTAAGTAGTGATAAGTAAGTCGGTTAAAGTTTTTCTTTGCACCAACAAGAATATAAAACGAACCTATCTGTAGGGTGGCATAAACGAACGTCACCACAGGGCAAGCAAACGAAATACTCAAGATAGTTTTACTCAAAAGAAACATTCCTGTGTTTTTTTCGTAAGTTATGCAGCATAATGATTAAAATTTTTGAAGAAAACTGATAAAGCCTTTGCCGAGAATCGAACATACTAAAATAATATTTATAATAATATATTATACGCATTCACTGTAGGCTTTAAAGTAAAAAGTTTATGCATCAAGGACCTACCTCTAATACTCATACATATACTTCGTATACTACCTAAGTATGTATAAATCAAGCTGAACTCTTATTCAACGTTGAACGCTCATAGTTAAAGTAAACTAATACCTAACCGGAACCAATAAAGCGGTTTTCCCATTCACAGTCCGATTTTTGGTAGTTTCGACTGAGTGAAATTGAATAGGGGCTTTTTCGGGAGCAAAACAATCTCAGTAGAGTTAACAGCCTTTCAGTTACAGCATGCCCCAAGGCAAACTAACTGGCTATCTAGGTTTTAACCGCAAAACCAAGCTAGCCAACTCAACTTCCACTTTGTTACCAGTTACTTCAGTTGAAATAAAACGGAACGTAATATCGTACAATTTCTAAACATGTCGACAACATAAAGCTGGAAACACATTCTAAATTAATTCGATTACGTTATATACAGATAAATAGGGTATAAAGTTTTATTAGATGTTACCAACTATGTTTTTGGAAGCTTAAAATTATGTTAGAACTAGTTTCTGCTCGCGGCTTCGCACACGTTGTTCTATGGAAACGTTAACGTTATTTCTATCCAATGGGAACTAACATAATTATAAATGCAAAAAACTAAAAATTAATATAAAAAAACACTTGAAATCACCCTAAAAATTTAAATGCAAATGTTGTTTGTTACTTTCATCTTGACGCCAAATCTAGTCCAAGTCTATACACGTATCTACTTCTTAACCTGGAATAATAATATAGGCTCGTTTGCACGCGAAACCGCGTTCAGAATCTAGCAAAGTTAAAAAACAAACAATGAAACATATCGTTAACAAAACGTAAAGCAAACAGGTAGATCCATAACCAACAAGTAATTTTCTAAACTCGTCTAAAACTTGTCAAAGTGAGCTTAAATATTAATGAGAAAGATGCGAAAACTTTAAGCTAATGTTAAGCTACCCTAACTATCTGGAGGTGCCACGCGGCTTAGGCAACGCCGAGGAATTTAGATGAACTGAGTAAAGTAGTACAGTCTCGTTCAACAATTTTGTACTCAGGTTCTAGGATGTATAAAATATTTAGAATCAATTCCGCGTAAAACCTACCCTCCCAGAAATTACTCTACTACCAGAGAAGAGAAACAGTAGAGGTGCTAACCTAGCAGGTGCCCATGGGACTTAACTTTTTAGCTCTTTAACACTTTGACTGCCATCGCACACAGCCATGTAAGAAGAAAGCTCCTTGTACAGCGACGCCAACGACGCTCATCCCTAATCCCCAATCGCATCCCTGAACCGTGACAGTGAACGCGTGAAAACGTTGGTGTTCTTCCAACACAAGGTTCGTAGTTAACCCGCTTACATGTTAATGTTAAGTTTTGCTTTTTGTTCTTCAAACTAGACCGCCGCCGCCGCGCGGGCTGTGTGTACGCAAATCTCTGGTTAAATAGTTCTTTCTCTAGCCAAATTGACGTTGACAAGAGATTTGAAGTGTGATGTGCAATTATGATATAAATAGGATACTTGGGTGTATTAAAACTTTTCTAAATAAATAAACTCTTAATTACAATAAAAGTTGACAAAATTAAGTTCCGCTTGCACAGGGGATATTAAACTGGGTGCCTAGTGAGTTGGCAAACCATACAAATACGTCAACTTTAAATTAAAAATATTTGCTATTTAAGAATGGCCGCGAGGCTAAGGCCAAGCCGCTAGTGCTTGCCTGGCTTAAGTCTTGTTCAGCCTTATGGTGCGTTCAGGTTTAGTAACAAAACATGCTATAAAACATAGTTATTTAATTATTTATTAAGTACACGTTTAAAATTTCAAATTTTAATACTTATAAAATAACATAAGTTATGTAAAATGATACTTAAACTGGAAAATTCTATTAATTTAAAAAGAAAGGGTTTGTCCCATACCTTTTAAATTAATAGAATTTTCCAGCTAAATATAAATAGATGCGTAATCTCGTGTTATCTCCCAAAACAAACGCCAATCAACTGTAGTCATGCTGTAATCTATTTACGAACACATATTCGCATTGAAAACACGACTTATCTCTGGGCTTACATACACCCGGGGCTGTTTCCCGGAGGCTAAACTAAAAAATACTTGTGCATTGTAATGTTAATTGGTTTACTTACACTTGATAATAATTATATACATGTATTTATGCTACTGCTTAGTACTGAGATTATCTGCCTATCAAAATAGAAGATACCTACAATGTGATCATGACCATACATTTTATTTCAATTGAATATAATATAAACATACTTTAAAATTAATTTTATAAAACTTATTATTAAGAATTTTCTCACAGTAAATTTTCTGTAAATAAGTAATCAAATGAAAAGTTCGAAATTTTCGTACTCTAATGATTTGTTCGATACAGGCTCAGCCTAGTGAAGAAATCAACAGACAAATGTAATTCTAGGTAACAATAGCTGTCTTCAAAATACATAATTAGTTGCTGCTACCTTTATTTTTTGTGTGTAATTTGTAATGTATAAAACTAACATAATATAGGTACGTAATGTAGATAAGATAAGAATGTGTAATTTTCTCTATTGTAAATTTCTATGTATTTTGCTGTATACTTTACTATTGTAGGTATCTCTATTTGTAATCTAAAATAAATAAAAATTACACGCACATCACAAAACTTTTTCTCTAATCTCTAACTTTAATTTCAAGAATTACAGATCGCGAACATGTCTAGGCTAGGCGATTATACCCCCCAAACACGTCAGTGTTTGGGGGGTATAATCGCCTAGCCGAAAGATATCCATGTCTCTTCTAAAGGTCACTTTAGAAGAGACATGGATATCTTTCGGCTAAGATGTTTGTATGCCATATTCAATACTAGTTTCTGCCCGCGGTTTCACACGCGTGGAAACGTTTTAAGGTTATTTTTATCCCATGGAAACTGATTTATTGGATAATAAACCTATGTTTTATTCCAAGCTTAAAACAAATTGTATGCAAAATTTTAAGCCCGATCTGTTCTGTAGTTTTTGCGTGAAAGAATAACAAATACAAACAAACTTTCGCGTTTATAATATTAATAGGATAGTGTGATACCACCTGTGTAATTAACCATGTCTGATATGAATAAACTATTTTATTGTTATTGTTACTAGTTTATTTGATTTTATCAAATCAAAAAAACTATTTCATTTGATTTGATTCACGTGTTTTTGTAAAGTGCCCAGTAAACAACATCGCAATAGGGAACCCATTTGCTGTCCTTCATGACAAACGAGCTTCTTTCCTTTAGAAGCGATCGATCAACCAGTAATGTCATTTAGGCGGACTCACCCTTGACAGGAAATAGTATCTACTGCATTAGAACTGAAACTGGACCACAAGAAAACAAGATAACATGTTATACCGCAAACGTTCTTGTCATGCTTTAGAAATGTGCGAAAAATGGAAATTTTGCTCTAGATTTTATCTTTTACGTTCTGCTTGAACTAGGTCGAAATTGTCTTTTCGTACTAATTGGCTTTGCAGCCACAGATAATGTTAAACTAACTTCAAACTAGATTAACAGATAGTGTAGGAAAGGAAAGTTGGGTGGTAGTTTCAGTTCTGCACGTTAGTTTTTATGTTCTGATCTGGACTGACTTGCGAAACAATACCAGCCTCCTGTTATTTTGGGGCTATTATGAGTGGGCTTTTTCGAGACATCTGTGTTTTTCGCTTCTATTTGCCTTTTGTACCTTCTTAGTTCGCAGTTATTAAATATCTTTTAGGTTTTTATTGAAAAGAAGGAATAGGTTTATGTATTTTACTAACCTAATATAAACATAACCTTGTATCATAATATCTTTATTCCGACTAGGTACTAATAAAAAAACAAAATTATTTCAGATAACTTGATGATGGTAAAAATAAACATGTTAAGAACTTATTACTAGGGTTAGTTATACAATTAAAAAAAAAACTAAATTAAATTAAAACACTCTCCCCATGAAACATTTCCACAGGGGAGAGGTTATTCTACCTGATATAGTTTTTAGGATGGTGTTGGGGCTGTCGCGTACCCTGTGCATCAGGGATGCGGTACTATGCGCCCCGCGGTTTCGCCCGCTTGCAAATCTACGTGTCAAATGGTTTCCAAAGCTTTTTGAATCAAATATCTATTAAAAAATTCGTTGCGTAATTTTAAAGATCTAAGCATACATAGGGACAGACAGACAGCGGGAAGCGACTCTGTTTTATACCATGTAGTGATTGAGTACCTATACGAGTATATCGAGTGTACCCATAACACAAGCTCTGCTCAGCTTGGGGCTAGATGATGCTGTGTGAATTGTCTAGAATTATTTATTTTATTTATTATTTATTCATAAAAAACATAACATACTCGTAGTTCGAACTTGGGTGCGTTTAACAGTTGATTTACTAGCTATAACTTTAGCAAGGTAAATAGGTTCATGTCCGTTTTCCATCAGGCAGGTACAACGGGCATTACTGAGGAAATGAGGTGAAACTGCTAAGGTTACTTACCGGGTATTAACCCTTAAAAGGACCCGGTCCCTTTACTTAGCTAATACTAGTTTCTGCCCGCGGTTTCGCACGTATTGTTTCTATGGTAAAGTTTTAAGGTTGTTTGTATCCCATGGGAACTGATTATGAGTCTGTTTAAACTTTTGCGGTAGTCAGCTAACAATAGTACCTATACAATAAGATTTTTTTTAAAAAAAATTTTATTAAGCCTGTTTCGTCCCACTGCTGGGCAAAGGCCTCCCCCAAATCTTTCCACTCAGTGCGGTCACGTGCGATCTCCCACCAATCTCCGAGGAAGGCGTTAAGGTCGTCTCGCCAGCGCTTTCTTGGCCGACCTCGCCTTCTTTTTCAAAGAAAAAAAATTAAAATTAAGGTTTTTTAAAAAAAAGTAAAAAAAAGGGATAAATAGTAGTCTATTTTTTATTCCGCACCTGAAACTACCTGTATTCAGTTAGTAGTTTTTGCGTGAAAGAGTAACAAACATCCATTCATACAAACTTTCACGTTTATAATATTAGTAGGATGTCATGTTTATGATTCGAAGGTAAAATTATTTTCTAAGGACCTTGTTACTGTTGATTTATTGCAGATCTTACTTTGTTAACATTCCTAGAAGTCGTTTTTGTAAAATAAGGTAATGATTGGTTCGTTGGTCACCGGTACGTTTATTATTTAAGGGATAGTCGCCGGTTAATTAAAAACTAACGTAGTACGAGAACTCCTTCAACTTGTGTTACCTGCTTTCAAGCTTTGTACGTTTGTACCATCATTATTTCGCTTTTCTTGTCAGCTTGTTAGATTGGTTTAATCTACTGTGTATTGCGAAAGTCGTATTATATATCAGTAAAAAAAATATTATTGTACATAATCTAGCATAATGCCGACGACCACCAACGATCGGCCGAGCGCCATGGGCGAAGTTCCGCCTGCGACGCAGAAGGTTACGGGTTCTACTCCCGCCTCGGGACACATGTGTGTTCGATATACTGATATTTGTTCCGGGTGTTCTGGTCGTTTTCTATGTATAATACAAAATATCTATCCATGTAATGTATTGTATTATGTGTATCAGTTATTTGGCACCCATAACACAAGCTCTGCTTAGCTTGGGGCTAGATAATGCTGTGTGAATTATCCAGCATTATTTACTCAATGCATTAAATTTTAGGTGTTATTAAAATAAATAAAATAAATTAATAAATGTTAGGTACCAAATTATGACGAGTGTTTGATATTTTCACCAAAGCTTAAACACTAGCCTTTCACCTAGCCTCATTATCAGGCAGGCTGTAGGTACCACGTGCAGTTTTGGTTGGCTTGGGAGATGAGATGTTGGAGTCCCCTAAAACCCCTAATTGATTTTTTTTTGTTATTTATCCAATTTCTTTTACAATCGCTTGTAAAATCACTAATCTGTATTCAATTAACTGGCTGATATTACCCAAATCATCTTACTTATTTTTGGTAAACAAAAACAGGTATATTTCGTTGTAAATGTATTTTAAAAATAAGCCAATGGAGTGTCAAAGTAACTGCGAAGTATGAAATGTAAAACCCTTGAGGATACGTCAAGTTCCCAAGTTCCCATCCCGCATTATCTCAATATTGGATTGATCACAAAAATATAAGGAAAAACAGAAAAAACTTACTCAGAAAATTCCAACTTTTTACGGCCATATTTTTTTAAAGCGATCCTTTATATTTGGTTTCGTGGTTTTTATACGGCATTGCTTCCTCTTTTGCTAAATACACACGGAAGTCATTATTTCTCTTGTTCATGGAGTGTTTTGTTTCTACGATTGATGTGGTGACCTTAAGTAAGTACCTACTTACCTTATGGTCAGCACCAGCCACGGGAAAATGTTATTTTGTATTACTTTAGTACCTTGTGACTGTGCAATCAACTAAAACTACATAAGTTCAAGTTTGCCTCTTCTACAAAAGAATAAGCTTTGCATAAGTCGAATAAGCCGTCTGTTGACCATATTCGGTTTAAAGATTCTTTGTCTCAAAGAACACACATTTTAGTTCAGTTATATGAGAAAAACAAAAATTGTACTAAGTTCCTTCTTATATTATACGTACTCATGTATTAAGTATTATTAGTATTACTTTAAAATATATTTGGTAAAATTGATGCCATCCGACATTCTTAGTTTAACAAGGACACCTCTTATAATGGTGGGTCTCGTCGCGTGATATATCCTTTAAAAAACTATCAAAACCTGCTTGTTTCCGCTTCCTTAGTTCATCAAACATACAACCCAGGCAAAAGGGTACCTACGTCTTACAACTTCTATAACTCAAGGCGACATAATTGCCGTGTGCTTTGTACCGGAGGCGTGGCTTACGGTTAAATAGTCAATAATTTTTACTCGTACCAAATTGGTGTGACTATTAGTTTACCGTAGAGACGATCAGCGTACGAGCAACCGATTGTTTTTGTTATGCTTGAGACAACTAATTCAATTTAACTACGATGTATAGGGTGCCGTTCTTACATACAAGAGCTTATTATAAGAATTGGAAGAGATCGATCATAGCGATAAGGCCACCCTTTATACTGTCTCTATTCTAAGTATTTATTTTTGTATTGTTTCCTGTTTTGTGTGGTATAATAAAGTGTTTTATATCTATTTATTACGATACTACACTCTAAACATACATTTAAAGTTTACACAAAATAATTAATTTATTACGCAGATACTTTTTCCTTTACTCCGCCGTAGTCGGTAAAACACAATAGAAACATACCTATTGTTAACCATAAAATGCGGAAACAATTTTCATCAAGCTTGTGTAAGGGATCGAAAATCTCTTCCTAAGTCAAGCGATTACCAAGCAATCGACCCAGAAACATTTTAATTAATAGAAGCTGGATGAATGGGCCGATAAAGCAACTAAAAATATTTTGTTCCCGATTTGTGTTTGAATATTATGAAACAGTTGGAAAGTTGGAGATTTTGCATCCCATGAAACAAATGATGGGAAAGTGCTTCAGGCTACTCTATTATTGAATACAGTGATTTTAGGGTATTATAGGCAGGCCTCATAAGGCACTTTCTATCTAAAGATCGAAAAGAGCAGGCTATGGCAGTTGATTACTCCACAAAAGTTATTGGGCCATGAGTCAGTATTTGTTGCATCACTTTATACTTTTAAAGGAATTATTTTAACTGACAAAGACCAGAAGATACAAAAAGCTCGGAAAGAGAACCTAGTTCCAAGCACGAAGTAATAAAATAAATCAAAAGCTGTCTCCCTTTGTCAAACTTATGATTTCTATTCTAGCACAAAATGCTTCAGAACATAGAAAGTGCTCGTAACAATAAGTGCGCTGTAAAAAATCCGATGATTTTCGCAAATGAAGGCGGAAATTTTGTCGTTTACTTCAATTTGTTCGGCTTGGGACGACGGGGCGTCCCGTGCCCATCCATCCGTCAAATTCATTTGCATCTCCGAAGGCGTTATCTCATTACAATCTTCCGATTTCTTTTTCCTTGAATATTGTAATAATTCATAAGTCTCTTACAAGAAATCGGGGTTGACGGGGTATCGCTGTCTATACGCATTTATGCAATCATACTCTGGCAGCTATTGTCGGATTATCTAGATGTCTTAAGCCTCTTATCTTCGTGACTTTTCATCAGCTACTCTTTAGAACTGGCGTAGTGACTCTCATCAGGCCTGTCCTTGTGTATTTGTTTTCTATTCAATTAACAGCGACTTTGTCGTAGTAATTCCAATGGCTATGCATTATAGCATAAGTAAATTTATTACTTAACTTAACATTTCACTTCGGACACTTGTTTACTGAATATTACATTATATATAAAGAGCCAAGGTTTGGGGGTCTTCAGAATCTTTGCAAAGCTCAAGAGCTTGAGGGTATTTGAACCCGCCAATCTTTTGTTGGTTCTTGGTTCCCTTGACTACTCGGCTCTTCAAAGTAGCTAAGCAGGTACTTGAACGAGAATCACTCTGGTTTTATATTGTTAACGATATTAAGTTTTGGTGCAGAGTAACTAGACCAATAGAAATTTGAGGCTTTTCTAGTCTCAAGCTCCTTTGAAAACTTTCAAAGAAAACTGAAAAGGCCACTTGATGGTTGATTGATGACTGTAATGTAATATTGTAACACTCATAATGAGTAATATAAAGAAATATAAATCCAGAACTGGGCAGACACATTTTTCAAACAATCTTTCTTCGGCAAGAATCGAATCCGCAACTACCGATAAATCAGACGATAGAGACTCATCTTCGAAATTAAGAACGCTACTCAAATTTAACTTCAAGTCGCAACTTTATGTCGGAATTTCATTGAAAACAATAGTTTTCGATAAAAATCTGACAAAAAGTTTCAAAGGACCTATACGACTAACAAATTGCGTAGCTACTTTTAGATTGTTTGTCGTTACGTTTGAGTATCCGGGATCCTTCTCATTCTACGGACTTCATATGGTCGGCCATATAACCATATAAAGTCCTAATTTGCTTCTCAAAGAAATACTCCAGTCGTCATAACAAAATCGCTACGCAAAGAGATTTAAATTATGACGAGCTCGGCGAGTCAGTGTTAGCTCATGGGAGCAAATTGCAAGCGCAGGTGGATCTCTTTGTAGAGGAAAAAGCTGATCACGCTATTCAGTAATAGGGGTAGGTTCGGATGCGGATTCACCGTTCCGTGCTGAACTGAGGCCCTTGGGAAATACAGTTAGGTTAATTCCCTGCAATTTTTGAAATGAGATTGAAATTTGATGACAGCTGTTTTGACACCATGATTTTGCTGGTCAGATATTCTCGGAATCTTTAAACTAACTGCAAAGTTCATACTCTCATTATTGCACAATAATTTAATTTATTACACGCATTTTTTTGTGTCTTGTGTCTTGTTTGGTTTTTCTGTGTTTGATTATGTCGGTGAACAAGGCAGGTAGTTTCAAAAATTTACTATACAACCAACATTTGCAGCTCAGACACGGCGGCAGAGCGACCTGCAAGGCGAATTACTAGGCATAAAGAAATAAATAATATAGGACAGCATCATATAGCTTCAAGCTAAGCAGAGCTTGTGTTATGGGTACTAGATTACTGATATATGTACTTAATACAATACATTACATACATCGTTTTTTTATTCATAGATAAAGACCAGAACACCTGAAACAAATATCTGCAGATCGTAGATATACACAATTGTGCCGAGCGGGAATCGATTTCGTCGCAGGTGGACCTTCGCCAACCGCGCCACAGAGGTCGTCAAATATAACACTCTACATGCTCTACAACCTGCACATGGTGCGTCTGGGCACTCAATGTATAAACAAAGAAATTCGAAGTATCGTACAAACATGTAAACTTTGCAAACGAGAATCATAGTTAATTTGCTTAAACTCGTCTAACTAAGATAGTTAAACAGTAAAAATAAGTTCATACAATTTAATGAGTTGTTCAAAGGTAGTTCCAATTTCCTTTGCCACGCCATCGATAATAAAAACTGTAAAATAAAAAAAAAAGCCGATTGTAAATTCCATTTATCATGCAGTGAAATCGTAATTTCTTTCCATTTACTCAATAGGTTTTCTAGGTTTTCACGTTGAAATAAAGCACAGATTCTGTTGAACAGTTGAGTGGATCAACATACGAAATACATGTTAATTTTATGCCTGGTTTTGATCGTGTAAAAGGTTTTGTAGTTGCTAGTATTGGAAAACTGACATGGAAATTCGATAGGAGTCAGTATCAGTGGGCCTCGAGCCACTTGTTATGTGTCAGGACAGTAAAAATCATTTTACTAAAACAATACGTAGAATTCGAGATCAGATTTTCTGATAAAAAAAAACTTAGATATCAAGTTTCTTAGATCCAACCTTATTTTGCTTCCCATAAGGTCCACTACCAAACTGTGATCGTGCCAATGCGATTATGCAAACCCCACACTTGGGGTAGTCCTGAAATTCTTTGTCGATGTCAGCCGTGGACGTCTTTCGGCTGAAATGATGATGATCTCGTAAGATTAACTGAATATTAAATTTATATTTCATAAGCACAAAGTCGAAGTCACTTTAAACAGGACTAAATAAGTGATAAATATTTTACAGACATCACTCGAGAACACTGATTTATGATTGACTAGCTGCGTCCCCTGGTGTTACCCGCTTGATTAAATCCATTTGCAATTTTTTCGGGATCATTGGCCATGTGTTAATCTCGGAAAGCTATCACGGTAGCTTTACAAGATTAAAAGTGAAAATAACACTAAATTACAACCAAATACGTTGCGCCGTTTGCGCGTGAAGAAGTAACAAATACAAACACGCGACAAACAATCTTTCGCCTTAACATAAGTATGATAATAAAAGCTTATATTATTCAGAGCATTTTTAAGTGCTATATTTTGCTAACACAAGCTAACCTGTCACTAAAATTATTTATGAATCGATGTAAACGACAACATTGAGCACTCAAGGGAGAGGCTTAACTTTGTTTATGCGAACCTTTCGCTGGATCAATGCAAACCAAACGCTAACTTTCGATAGACGCACACCAACAACGGTTTACTTTTATGGGTGCGCGTGCACTAGAGCGTGACGGACTATTACAAAAAGGTTTTTTTTTTCAGAGAAGGCAACAAAGTAGGGCAAAGTAATGTTTATCATAATTTCATTAAGTTTGTTTTTAACAAACAAATGTATCATAAATATTATGATATTCTGTATGACTTTTTGTTTTAGCAATAAATATTTTTCGAAAATATACCTACTTCTCGATAAGACCTGATATTGTATACCTGAATCTTTAAGAATAAATTAATTTGTATTTGTATAAATACATTTAAGGAATAGAAGCTAATAAGGACTAGTATTTACAATTGAAACAGTTGAGTTGCAGACTTTTACAAACTGGTAGGTATTTTGTATTTTGATATTTTTTGATTTTGCGATCGAGTAAAGGGTTTAGATCTATTAAAAGTACGGGATGTCCGCTCGCTCCGGAGCATCAGCACTTTTATAACTACAAACGCGGATATTTCACTTGAATCAACTTTGATTCTGATAATAATTTATGCAGCCGGGTTCGAACTATAACCTACACCCAGCTGTAGTTTCCTTGATTAATATTGTTCGATGAGCCTTTTTAGAAGCGGACTTGTATAGCTAGGTCACCTATAGGAAAATGGTGAACTTGCGTTATCTGTTAGTTTTAAGCTACAAATAGTGATATTCAATACGCGCTTCTACAGCCTGCACTTCGTCACATTCTTGTCTTGTGTTTTCGATAATTATGAAAAAAACTAAGTCTTGTAACAAATCTTCAAAAACGAATTCGAATGTTTAAGTTGACTTTTTTGACGAAAATGTTTATAATCGACAATGCTGCCGAATGTCAGATTATCTTTCAAAGAAGCGTAGAATATTATATTACGGACCTTATACAATACAATACATCATCATCATCAGCCTATAGCAGTCGACTGATAGACATAGGCCTCCCCCAATGAGCGCCATTGCGCCCTGTCTTCAGCTTGCCGCATCCATAATCTACCTGCAGTCTTTCGCAGGTCGTCATCCCACCTGGTCGGAGGGCGTCCTACACTACGTTTACCGAGTCGTGGCCTCCACTCAAGAACACGTTTGCCCCAGCTGCCGTCGGTTCTTCGCGAGATATGGCCGGCCCAATGCCACTTCAGCTTGCTAGTACAATACAATTACTCTTTATTGCACACCAATTAAAAACAGTTACACAAGACAGGAAACAAAATATATACAGAATATGTTGTACTAATCATTCTTCTATTCCTATTTCTGTACCTCATTTACCAAGTCCTTATATTTCGACACGTTACGACAAAGAACATACATATACTAAAAACTGCATTGCCTCTGCCCGCGGCTTCTTTCACAAGTTACGTGACTAAAATATAGCTTATAGCGCTCTCAAAATGTACAAAAAACACAAGAAATATGAAGGTAAGTATAGAAAAATTGCAGATATATTTTACATCGAAGCGTAAACACGCAAAACTAGAATCATGTCGGGGCGGCAAGCGCTGATGCGTGCGCCGCGCGACACATGAACGCTCGAACGCGCTTGACGCCACCAGGCGGCCCAAATCTGTAACCAGAGGGCCTTGCACATCATGACTTTTATTTAAACTAGTATCTGCCTGTGGGCTTGTTCATTACGGCACCAGGATAAAGATTTATGGTACCTAGTTTAAGGCATAAACTCAATAAACTTTTCCGCCCAAAGTTTAAGAGCGCTTTTCTTCGCTGGCTATGCTACACGTTGTAGGAAGAGGATCGGGTTGACAAGAAGTCGTATTACGGAAAACTGTCGGGTGTAGAGTCCTGTCCTAGGGCTGGATCGATGAAGTTGATGCCGGTCTCCGCAAATCGATGCCAGCGAGAGTCAGCTCAGAAACGAGATGCCTGGAGAAATCTTGTGTCCAATATCCATTTTTGTTCGCGGAACCACAGGAGTAAATAAGTAGGCCTCTCAAACCTGCTTTGCTAACAGATTATGTGTGTGGCTTATGCTCCGATTTCAATTGCTCGACATTACAAGTCGTCGTCGAGACATTCCATATTTGTATAGGATTTGGTACAGCGCAGCGCCTCTTCTGTATGGACATGTACCGACGCAAAACCAATATAAAAATGAAACGTCTCGATAACGGACGAGTCGATACTATGAAGTAACCGTGAACTAAGTGGGCTGGTGGACGGCTGGTGACTGTACTCCTCGCGAACTGTTGAGGACCTAAACTGTAAGTCATTTCGTTGGATTTTTACCTAGTTCGACACGAAAAAGGTCTTATTGTCATTCTGTGTGCAATGCTGTTTATCCTCATGCATATTTTAATTTTGTTTAATATTTATAGGCCATGTTCGCAGGACATTACCTATAGTGCGCAAGTGATGTTAACACCCAATGTGACTTTGAGATCGTGTCGGGCGAACCTTTCTGAAGCTTTATAAATTCTGAATAATCCGCACTCATCTCGTATCAAATATTGAATTAAAATAAGACGAACAGAATCAAAGGGACGGCAATAATTCATTTTTTGTTGAAAGTCCTAAATTTCTTATTTAGTCAGTACGTTTCGGATAAGTTAACGTAATTTCACTTGATTTCTGATCTTTTGAATTCACTTTTTTCTCTAACAGTATTATCATTAGAGAGGTTTTGTAAGAGCGTTTGAGATTTTTTTGAAGGAAAACAGTTAACGATTTGTGAACTGTAGGTAATATTACAAATTGTGTTGATTGTTCTTCATTCAAAGACTTGTTGTGAAAAGAAACAAATTAGAACTAGTATGAAGTCATACATAATTTTCATTTCACAGAATCGATATTGTAAGTAGATATCATAGAATTTTATAATTATTTAACACGAAAGATATTACGAGCAAGCAAACCAGTCAGTTACCTGCTCAAAACACAAACTCTGTTTATTTTAGGTCTTAATAACAATAGGTGATGGGTAATTTGGCTGTATGTTGAAATATCAAGCTAGAAGAATATTCAAGAATAATTGTCCGTTGAGTAAATTGTAAATTTGATAGGTGTACAGATCTGTAAAGCTAGCAAATTTAAAGCAAATCGGATGTGAAATATTCTGGTAACTTTGTGAAGTCAAATCTGTCGCGTGGTTTTGAGACAAGGTGGTTCAAATTCAAAGGGAGGTTAAATCAATCAATTAAATTAAATATCAGTAATAAAAAGTGAGTAAATTTCATATTACATTTTTTTAGCTCGTATCGTTTTGTTCAATGGTCAATTTGTTTGCGAAAGAACAGAAATAAATTGCCAACTAGAGGAAGGGCTTTTTTACATACTCGCTGCATTTTACTACGAATGCGACCACAGATCGGCCAGCAAGGCGTGGTGATTATGGCAAAACCAACTGCCTCTTGTAAAGAAAGGCATGTTCAACAGTGGCCATGATGGAAATTACCCACCTAGATACGAGTACTCAGCAATCCCCTAGTCAACAATTACAAAACTTCACTTATTACTGAGTAAACTATAAAATATCCTTAGTTGAGGGAAACAGAACAATCAAATTGCAGTTTTACTGGGATAGTTACTTTGTTGCTTCAGTGTAGTTAAGTTAACGAAGTGGATTAAAATAAATTAAAACTTCATTGGCTGAATGGAACATCTGTTTAATGTTCCTCTACAAAAACTATTCGCTCTTTTTAAACGATGTAACCTTTTAACGAACCTATGGTTGGCTGTATTTTTTTACGTATGTTCGTCTATTTGTTCGACAATTATGGATCTATTTCAAAAATTATTTGGCTGAAACTCACGCGGGCCGAACTTATTTAAACTTAATTCCTTATAATAGTCCTGCCACATCAGTACATAGCATAAAACAAAGTTGTTTCTTCTTTTCGCTTCAGTCTGTCTGTCCCTATGTATGCTTAGATCTTTAAAACTATGCAACGGGTTATGATGCTGTTTTATTTTATAGATAGAGTGATTGAAGAGGAAGGTTTGTAATTTATTGAACACATAGATTTCCACGCGGGTGAAGCCATTTGTTGATAAAACACTGTCGGCTGTCAATTCATACAATATTTTACTGAAATGTTGAACGGGCTGCGTCACCGACTTGGTGAGTAGACTCCACAAGCAAGTCTCGCAGCTGACAAAATCCTCCATAATTCATTTTTAGGGTTCCATACCCAAAGGGTAAAACGGGACCCTATTACTGAGAATCCGCTGTCCGCCCGTCTGTCCGTCTATCACCAGAATGTATCGTGTACCCTCATGAACCGTGATAGTTAGACAATCGAAATTTTCATAGATGATGTATTTCTGTTGCCGCTATAACAACAAATACCAAAAAAACAGAATAAAGTATATATATGTATATATATTTAAGGGGCCTCCCATACAACACCGTCATTTTATTTGCTCGTTTCTATGAATAATGGTACGGAACCTTTCGTGCGCGACTCCGACTAGCGCTTGGCGGGATTTTATTCGTTTCGTTAAAACTAACTTTTCAACTTCCAACAGGTCGCGTGGATAAGAGCAGAAGACCAGACCATCCTCACCCTTCACACGCGGCTGGTTACCCACAGCTCTCGGTACGCAGTCAGCAACGACTCCCCGAGGTCGTGGCAGCTTCACATCCGGCCGCTGAAGGTGGAAGACCGAGGGTGTTATATGTGCCAGATCAATACTAGCACTATGAAGAAGCAGATTGGATGTGTAGATGTTTTAGGTAAGCTTCAACATCATTAACTTTATCAGCCGAAAAACATGCATTGTAGGTCGTAGGCCTCCACTAAAGATCGCCATAAAAACCTGTCCTGCGTGAGCCAGCAGTGTCCTGAACATCATTGGAACATCGTAGGTCCCTTAAGATAACTATAAGTGTGAAAAATACCCGTAGTAATTTGCTTCTCAAGGTATTTTTCATTTCAGTCAAGTTTCAGTTTATCTAAGTTTATGGTTACATAATTTTCTACTTAACCAAAAGCTTAGATAGATACAGCCTTTACTGTTACAACAAATCAAAAAATCTCGTCCATAGTTCGATTTTTCACTGGCAAAGCAATGTAAACCCAATCCACTTGAAATAACGTTCATAAAGATGATGAGCTTAAGCACACGAAGCTATTTCATCCAAATCCTTTCATTCCAGTACCACTTTAGCTTAGCAGTCATTTACAAACGAGTAGCCAAGCAATTATTAATTTGTTAGAACCAAAAGTCAGTAGCTTTATCCCACATTTTAAAAGGGTTCATTCACTTAGCAAGATTAAAAATCTGTTTCGAGATCAGACGCAATTTTTCTTGTCATAAATTAATTAAGACAACATTTTACTTTGATCCTTTGCCGGAAGTAAAGAGCTATCAAGTCCAAAGTACAAGAATGAATGTGTCATCAGCCTACCACGAAAAATGCTTTGAAATTGGGCGTTCAATTTACATTGCGCGGGACTAAAATGTTTTATCATTTAAAATTCTTTCTTTTCTGCATTCACGGGGAGTACTAGCGGAAAAATGAGAAATTTTTCGCAAATCGTAAATTACTTTTTCGAAACCATGTTGTTACAAACTTCAGGAACTTTTGAAACAATAAGTTATTTTTATCAAAATACTATAAAATTTCCAAAAAGCACCAAGTTAGTTTTATAATGGGTATTATAGACAACGGTTTATGATTTGCCTCAAGTAACTTTTTTACTTTTTAATTCCATGTATAACGTAGAACAAAATAATACCTATAAATTATTATCTACAGTTTAAAGTAATTTGATCCGCCATGCCATCACGTAGCTTTTCCATTTTGCAAAAGTAAACTTGATGTATTCAGTGAGTGTCTAGTCTTGTAGATTGTTTATCTCGTGTTCTTGTAGAGACAATAAAGATATTGTGTTTATTACAAGAGTGAATGGAGCGCTTGAAATTATCGTCACGTAGAAGACTGCTGAGTTTTTAGTCTCAAATTGAATTTGTGGTAGCGAGAGACGGGTAATGAAGTTTGAGAACTGCCATTGTATGATACATTCGTGCCAAAGCCAAACAAGAATATATGTATGGAATTTAATAAATAACTCTGGACAATCCACACAGCATCATTTAGCCCCTATTGTGTTATGTTCTGACAAGTTTTCAACAAGATTGCTGTTTTTGTAGTTTTATTTTATCAAAATAATAATTAATCTCGATCAGAATAAAAAATATAAAACATATTTTGTTGTCTATGTCTGAGGTAATTACATCATTTTGGTGTTTTAGTTATTGATATCTATGATAGTTACTCAGAAGAGTAACTAAATTCATATTTCTGAAAACAATTTTAAGTCTACGAAAGGTATAAAAAATACTTTAATCAAAGTCAATTCAAGGTTACGAAAATGAAACGTAAATAAAACTTTACACGAGTACTGTTACTAAATAAGGCTTATGTTCACCACAAAAATAATCAGCAGATTCTTCGGTTAACTTTGACATTAAATGTATGAAAACTTCTGTTACAACATCTCTTTGAAGGACTCAGTTGCCTACCTATGGTCTATGACCCTGTCGCCCAGTTTGAATAGCAATAACGAGCCAGTCATCATCATCATCAGCCTATAGCATTCCACTGCTGGACATAGGCCTCCCCTAATGAGCGCATTAGCGCCCTGTCTTCAGCTTGCCGCATCCAGCATCTACCAGCAGTTTTTCGCAGGTCGTCATCCCACCTGGTCGGAGGGCGTCCTGGTTATCTGTCGGATGTATTCGTTACGAATCCTATCCTTCAGAGAAACTCCGAGCATAGCTCTTTCCATAGCTCTCTGAGCGACTTTGAATTGTTGGACCAGCCCTATCGTGAGTGTCCACGTCTCAGCTCCGTAGGTCATAACGGGTAGGACGCACTGGTTGAAAACATTCGTTTTCAAGTATTGCGGTATGGATAACGAGAAGACTCGACGTAGTTTCCCAAATGCTGCCCAGCCTAGCTAAATCCTCCTTCTCGAAATTGTTTTTACCCAACTGCAGAATCCGCCCAAGGTAAGTGTACTCGGAAACAGTTCGAGAAGGTGGTCACCTTCTCGAACTGTTTCCGTACGATGTACGACCACCGGCCTTGGGTCAATGTGACCATTGATCATGGCTTTTTATCCAAGTTCATGCCAAGACCGATACATATCCGACGATACATCGACGATAACGAGCCAGTGAAAGGCCCTTATTCCACTAAATAAATCACTTCACCATAATAGTGGTACCATCTCAGAATGGCACATTTTGGCATTTTACCTTTGATGACTTTTTGAAGGACGCGTATCAAAAGTGTCAAGATACTCTCGTAGCACCACACGCACTATCTAGAGTTTCATTCATCTATGGATAATCCTGCGATGATACCACTGTCATAGTAAAGTGATTAGTTAGCAGAATTCGGTCCCTGGGGTCGAATTCTGCTAACTAATTACTTTACAGGCCGTACGCGAATAACAAGATTACAATGATGATTTTCGTGATATCCCGTTCGTCCGATCAATATCAGTAGTGAAAACAACGGAATAATATTTTTTGGTTTGGGAAGGCATCAAAATTATTAAAATACTTGCAATTTAATAAATAACCATTATAATTTTTATTATAATTACCTTGTACTTAAAAAAGTGACGTACACAGATTCAACAATTTGAAGGTATCGTTTCTTGCAGTCGTCTATATAAATATGCCAATTAATCCTATTTGTTTGTTCCATCTATTTTCCGATGGCTGTAATCAGGAACCATGAGGAAAACATCAGAAATGGGGAGGGATTTACTTAATAGCATGTGGAAACCCATTAATGCAGTAGATAGGGAACTAGGTAAGTCATTACTCACCAGGAAAGAAGTACTTAATGTATGTGTGGACTAGGTAAATTACTGAAACCTTGCGCGATCCTCTTTAATTTTTCGTATAGTTCATAACGAAATTTCGGTTTTGTTTCCTCCGATAAGTACTCTAACTAATCGAACGAAAACGGAAATTTCGTACGTAATTGAGCTGTTTTTTCGAATGTGGGAATCGAACCCGAAGCCCCTGCGTCGCAAGCAGACTTTCGCCCACCGCGCCACAGAGGTCGTATTTAATAACAAGTATTTGAATAAAATACTTAGTTCGGTAACTGTGTGTCTGTGTGTCTAAGCATCTCAAAGGTAACCAACAGTATGTAAATAATCTGGAATAAATAATCGTTTACAAGAAAAGACCGGTACCTCGTTTTACCGAGAAACAGATTGTATTATAGAAACTACAATAAATCATACTCAACAACTCATAAATCCAGCCAATGCAGTGCGACGCTAAAACATCAAATTGCGGCCTCCACTACAAAGAAAAGAAAAGAATATTCTAGAATAATCTATAATGTGCATATAAAGGCAAATATCGGAAACGTGGATGAATTCGATAGCAGATGCCAACTCAGCGAATTGTCGACCTACTTGGCGATAAGCCGAGCGTACTAACCTTAGGTCGTATGATTACACAGGATTACACGTATTAATACGTTCATAGGGTATATTATCGTATGTAAATTAGATCTTGGGAGGTAATGAGTACTTTAAATTACTACGAGATATATTATTTATTACAGAACTTAAATAAAATATGTAATTCTGCATCAATTTTCATACCATTATACTAGAGATCTGAGATTAATGATATATAAACACCTACATCAAGAAATAGTTTTCAATACTTTATTATTTAATTCATAAAACAAAATCTACAAGCTATTAGAAACTAAATAAAGTATACAAAATCTATAACTACTACAACCGAAAGAAAACAGAATTTACATTTTACTAAATTAAAAACAAGACAACTCTTTCACACTTACTTCACTTTTATTATTTATAAAAAATCGCCTTACAAAAACTCCACAAGCTATGAAACATAATGAATATTTGATCAACGTCAAAACATCTCAACTGGGAGCCTCTTCAGAGAAACTGGTTACGGAAATATCAAACAAGCTAGGAAACTAAGGAGCTAAGGGCGTTGATGGCAGATTTCTTAATAGTTGATGCCCTAAAAGGTCCCGATGGGCCCGGATACTGCAGCTTCCGGAAGCACGTACTCAACGGACGTATAAGATGAATTACCTTTACTAAAATTATTGAGATTATAGTTTCTGAACGAAGTTTTTCTTTAACCCTTAATTCATTTTAATGTTTAAAGCTAATTACAGACATTGATAAAACAATCTAAATAATAAACATTTCCTGGACATGAAAGTAATTTATAATGAGATATTTACCATGATTTGTTTTCCAATATTTCATGCGCCATGATCACGGAATAACTGAAGGTAATGCGATTGAATTTTTATTGGCAGACAATACCGAATTACCCTTATTTTTTGTCTTTTCCTACGAACATTACCGCTATAAATCCCGTTATGAATGACTTTTCTGTTAATAACCATGGTAGATTCAAGAGCTTTATTCTGAACATTCTACTTAACTTTGTTCAGGTCGACAGAGTAAAAATAAAAGATTAATGGTACTTAATCACTTTACTAGTCTATTCAAGTCACGAGAAAGAGTATAGTTTAAAAAAAACTAGCTTCAGCACTGATGCAGGCCATCAAAACAAAAACAAACTTAGGTAACAACCGCAAAAATAACAAATATTGAAATAGAATCGGTATTGTTTTAAAAAACACGCAAACCTGGCTGTAAAATCGAGCTCTATTAAAGTAAAAAAAAGTTAATATTTTATTTATTGACAAAATAGACAGTGAAACAGGCAATACGAGTCCATAAACTGCTGAACTATGATACCTTCCTTATATATTCTTACTTGATTGCCCTGTATTCATACATACTAATAGTTATTATAGAACTATGTTCCTTCATTGCGCACTTGACAAGGGAACCTGTTCATACTTATTATCAGCAACATCAGTTTTCCGTCTGGTAATGGACAAAGCACATTTGTAAAGCACTGCCACCGCGCAGCTTTCACGCGCCCCATTTTAAATAGAGCTGATTGTCCGCTTGCTGACTACGCGGCAACAGCTAGCTACAAACTCGCAGTCCACAAACGGTCAGCAACGAGCTGTATGATCATAAAAACTTACTTTAAGCAAACGGTCTACACAGTTAAAGCGCTCGGGACATTCACTTGAACTAGGCGAAAACCAACAAGTCGCTAGACTGGGGCAAGCTCGTTTACTGCGCGCTGTCTGCTGTGCTGCCCTGCCGAATCTTCGGCCACAGCGGGCGGCCAGTCTTAACGGAGACTAGACAGACAGGTGTGCAGTATATACGTATTATATTGCTCAAGTGTGTGCGCAAATACAACTGCATTGTCTTTCCCCCCAGTCTCATAATCCGACGGAACGGCAGGTCGAGGAGAGGTCAGGCGCAGGACCAAAGGCTTAACGAACTTTCCGAGGCACGGGGTTGTAATGTAACACTGACTGTTCTAACTCAGCCATCCCATGTATGCTACAACCTTAATGGCTACGTGCCATCACGTACCATTGCTGCATTGAGTGTTTTGTTCCTTGCCACCGCTGTGATTTACGGCCGGCACATTTCCTCCGTGAGGTAGATATAGCTTGAAGTTACACAGATTTACGTTAAATGTTATTTCATTTTATTATTGTCGTTGGGAGTTTGAATCCGGCATTTGGTGACCGGTTTACCGTAATTATGTTAGTTTACCTATTTTCCTGTTCTGAGGTTTATTATTACATAATTGCAGGAAGCTTTACATGCTTGATTTTCCGAGAAACGCCAGAGAGTGTGAATAAAAATTATGGCTACGATGGGATGACAAGGCGTTCGCTTCTTTATTAACAATTATCTGCTTATAATGAATTTCTCGATAAATAATATATTTATTGACGTCTTTGTTCCTTTGTAAGAAGTTAAATAAGTTAACATTTCTTTGTCGTACGTGATGTTCTGAAATAAGTTAAAGATCAAAAACCTTTATTTGCCATAATTTATGTTACAATGCAAGTCTTAAATTAATAATACGTCCAGTTATATTCTACCTAACATAGGCATAAAAACTCATTTTACAATTTACACAATATTACATATTTTATTTTTAAATTACGAATATAAAATTAATTGAATAAATAATAATAACAAATTTCAGAATAATCATAAATAAAATCAATGTCATATCAATAAACATAGGTATTTGAAGTTCTCTGTAACTAAAATAATTGATTCATGGACTAATAGCATTTACCTAGAAGCCTTTTTTGTAGTTGAATACAGAATAAGTTTCCAGATAGGTTCTTCAGGTCCTCTGGCAGATTATTAAATGTTTTACTGTTATATAGTTGATTTTGTTAAAAACCGTCATTGCACAGCTAAAACATTTCATTTTTCAGAGGAGTTTGAAACGTATTGTTGGCCGTGTCATAAACCAAATTTTAAAGAGAAATCGGTAGTCGCTGTATGTACCTACCATAAGGGGACGAGGGAAATCTTGAATAAACAATGTGTTAATATGTACATCATTATACTCGTACCAAAGAGGTATAAATTAGCGTCGCTCTGAAACAATTCAGTAAAATCTACGGATGTCGCATATTTCCGACTTTTATGCCGTCTCAACGACCTTCCAAGAAGAGAGCATAATGGAGTTTGCCCGTGACAGGTTATGCGTCGGAAGGTGTTTTGAAGTAAGATTATTGTTTTCTCAGATTGTAAGGAAGGTGGGTTATAAATACAATAATTGGAAGGTAGTATTCAGGATTAAGGGCCTCGTGTTTTCCTGTAGGTATTGGTTTTGCTTTTCAAATTAAATTCATTATAATAACAGTCTTTATTCAAGATTTTACAGAACTGACGCTTTCAAAGGGAAGGAATTTATTCCGTTTATAATGTTACCTCTTTGTTTTGTGGAAACACAAAGCAAATAATTGTACTGTACATAGGGAAAGTGATTTTTTGTCTAGTGTTTGTGAATGTAACTTTCTATTGATTTTGCAAAATCAATAAAAAGTTGAAATAAAAACATTCATACACTCGTAACAAATTCTCCTTAACATTTTGTCTTACCTATACTTCTAAACCTATATAATCGTCATATCTATATAGTATATTAGTCGTCAGCCTCTTCCACACAGCTGGGCATAGTCCATTAGTTTGTGCTGTTTTATAATTCAACTACGACTTCAGAATATACTGGTCCACTGCTGGACGTAGGCCTCCCCCTAATAAGCGCCTTAGGAAAAAAAACCTTTTTATTTTATTACAAATAGATTTAAATTTTATCGTTTTGTTCCCCAGTTCCACCTAATATAGTAGACGAAGGGACGAGCAGTGACCTAGTGTCCCAGGAAGGACAAGACGCCAGTTTATCCTGCAAGGCTGAAGGGCGGCCTTTGCCGCGGATCCTCTGGAGAAGGGAAGACGGCAGCAACATTCAGCTCAGGAACGAACTGGGTGAGCTGAGGAAAGGTGAGTACAGCTTTGCTTTATCCTACTTTCGATGCTTTGTACTTGTGCAAAATATAAGTTGGATATACTATACTTCTATCTCGTTTACTCGTACAAAAAAGAATGAGATATCAGGGGCCACGGTAGCCCTCCCAGGTCATGTAGACGGCCGCCACGGGCAACCCTTTTCTCGAGCCATCTCAAGGCACTTTTCAATATTTATATATCTATAGCTGAAAAGACTCTTGTTGGTGAAACTAATCCACACACACAGATTAACTAGGTACCTGTATTCCCACAATCTATTCTAAAGACTCTGTTTTGCAGTTCCTGTAGACGACACTCGTTGATGAATTTATTTTATGTAAAGAATTATTTTTGTTTCGAAAAACTTTGTACCGCTACCTTTTTATATTAATGCGTATATTCTGTGGTATATTCGCAACATGTTACGCCATCTGTTGGTTAGTTTTAGAATTTTTAATAAATTAGATGAAATAGGTGGGAAAATGGGTGCACGAAGAACTTTCATAAAAATGTAATTTTTTACAACAAGTCGGTAGTTGCAACTTTGAAGAGTGGAACGGCTACCGACACTCGAGGTAGATCCGTAAAAAATATCGGACAATAATTATTTTAAAAAAATATTTTTTATTGTCATTACGCGGCGTATAAACACATTAAATAATTATGAATTTCAACATGAATCTGAGCAAATTGTACCTATTACGCAGTCCTGTGTAAATGATTCAACCATTCAGCATAATAGGCTCAGTAATTTTCGACGTAGCAGGATGAATAGCGACACGCCTTCTCCAGAGTCGGATGTGAATATTCATAAAGTAATTGTTTGTAACAGATGAAATTGGGCAGACTCGTCGGTATTATAAAAGGTCTGACGGAATCGATTTACGGTGGTTTCATAATAAAACCATGCGTCATTCTATATTCGCGAGAAGTGAATATAACGGTTGTATATAGTATCTGCTTTTAAGTTATGTACGGTGTTTTTGAGACATAATTATCGTGATATGTTTGAACCAAATAAAAATCTTATATATCAGAGAATACCAACGTATTCAACGAAGTATTCGTCACTAATAGGTACTCAATTAATATTGTGAGTCTAATTAACTTCGTTGAGAAACCTTTGTACAAATAAAATAAAAAGTTACCTATATATTATAAATTAAAAGACTAAGAAGACACTCATCTCTAGTAGTTTTAAATGTATTTGTCTCTTAAATCTTTGCTTTAAAATTTTACGTTGCAATGGAATGCGGTTCATTATAAAATAAACTCAGTTTAGCAATTCAAATGAGTTCAAGAGCTGTCATGTCGCACAATAGGTTTTACGAAGGTGAACTCAATCAAGCTGAGCTTAGGTCCGTTTTCACAGTTTTCAAGAGCTGCATATCACCCAAAAGTGATCTTGATCAAGCTGAACTTGGTTCTGTTGATCAAAGTTTTGGCAGCCATAGGTGAAATCGGATCTGAAAAGGCAGAAAATATTAAATGTAAGTCCGGACGTTACAAAATGAACTTTGGATATCTATGTAGGTTATAGAAAGATCTAAGTAGCTGGTAAATTTGAGTCGACTCTACCAGCCAACTTGCTTGCTGGCATTACATGGAAGTATGCCAACACAGTGCCATTGTCAGCTTTCAACAAAAGCTTTCTCGAAAGACCTTTACTCACTCGTCTTCAGATACCTATAAATACCTTGTGCAAGAACCTTGCAATGAAACAAAGTTATTTTAGTTTCTCGTCGTTGTTTATTTTCCAAGTGTTTAATTTCTGTTTGTTCCTGTAAATAACTAACTCTGTCGCGGAAGTTATTCATGTTCATTATTCATTATTTGGTGTAGCGTTGTTTGTTTTTAAAAACACCGTGATTCTGCAGAAATTTAGAAATGTTTTTTACGCTTTGTAAGGCTTTATTATACAGGCATAGACAAACAGTATTGTGATTATTAACTTTTTACTCTCTGATGTTGTACCTTTTTTCGTGTTCTATTTTTTTCGTAAGTATTAAGTTACTGTTGGACTAAAATCCCTGTAGGCTTAATCCAGCAGCGGCTTACGTCAACCCTGGTTGTTTTTGATGTAGTAATATGTGTATTTTTTCGCAGTGGACATGTATATGGGACAAACACTAAACCTAACGAAGGTTGAACGTCGGCAGATGGGTGCTTACCTCTGCATCGCTTCCAACGATGTACCACCTTCAGTCAGCAAGAGAATAATGCTTAGTGTAAATTGTAAGTACTTAAATACTTACTAAATAAGCTTACTAAATAATAATAGGTACTCTCTCAAATGCAAGAGGTAGTAAATTGTACTGTCTGCCCTCAGTGCCTATCTTATACCGTAGTTTGTTTTAAAAAAATCTCCAATTATTTGCTAATCGATCAACCGTGCAAGAGAATCAAATTGAATATTAATATAAACACTTTACTTTATAAGATGTCTATAAAAGATGTTCCTAAATTTAAGTTTTCTATTCGTAAAATATCATAACGTATCATATAATGATTTTATGCATACATGTCTTGTTCTTAGGTGTACGTAGTCTTAGTGGGTGCATAATGCATAAAAAACCATGTCAACATGCAACAATTATTTTGGGTTCGCTCTTGTTATATTGGCATATTTACTTAAATACTTCATAATTATAGAATTCAATCATTAATGAATGTCTTTAATTGTCTTGTAATTTTTAAGATCATATCAGCAGATCATTTGGAACATTGGTTACGTCAGAGCTGGAAATGCTTAAGTACACAGAAAAAATTATAATTAATAGCATTATGAATGAAATATCATGATATAGTGAATGGTTGTATGTGGTTGAATGAGAAAATTCTATTTCAAATTGATTAATCTACACTTATCAAACTTCGAAGACAAGCTCCTAGGCTTGCATCTAGTTCAAACCAGTCTATTCCATTGCCGAGTGTAGTTTCTGAATGTGTCTTAATCCTCTATGTAGGATCTCGGTGCAAATTGATTGCTGTCACTTTAGATGTGGTTTCACCATTTGCACGTAGTCTCATGACATGAGTAACAAGTATTAAAGATAATAGAATGAGTTTTGAAGTAGATAGGTGGGTATTTGGTTATTGAAAAATAAGTTGAAGCCCGGATTGATACCTTAATTGTACATTATACGAACTGACATAAAACCTAACTCTGGAAATCGAAAACTAGTTCTGATCACAATCCTGACATGTTGATAAGCTTATTGATTATCAGATGTTAGATTTTGGCAGTGAGACTACTAAAGTAATATCCCTTACCTACTAAAAGTGTTCGTTACCCCTCTTGGTAAAAAAATCGCTAAAACAAAAACAATTTTTTTGTAAAAACTTACTCTTGAGCATTAGCGGTTATAATTCGAACGATAAAGTAGCTTCAGTCGTCACTCAGACCTTTTATTTAATTGACAATGATTTATTGTGAGACCAGCTTCTGCGCACGGCTTTGCACGCACCGGGGTAACTAGCCTATGTCCATCCCTGGGATACCGTCTAGCTCCCTGTCAGACCATTAAGATCTTTTCAGCTGTTAAGGCCTCAAATAGTAACAGACACACCGGCAGAGTTACTTTCAGATTAATAATAATAAAGTATGGATTTAATAACTGTTATGACATCAATATCAGCAAAACCCTAAAGGATCGAATAAGCTGTTTACTCCTCCGCGATAATAAGCCATGTACAACTTTTGAAACTATCATGGTTAGGTCAATAACACAAAAGTCACTTATGACGGAATATTTACCCATAAGTTTATTTTTGAGTTTTCTAATAATTCGGCACAGTTTCATGCGCCAATCGAATCATGGTACATATCCCATACGCCCCATTACTATTACTATAATACATACCTTAAATTCAAGGTTATTTCTGTCAACAGTTGCGCCTACAATACTAGTCGCGACCAAAGTGATAGGAGTTCCTACAACCGGTCACACCAAACTGGAGTGCTTCGTGGAGGCGTACCCGCAGGCTATCAACTACTGGCTGAAGAGCGGAGACGAGATGATTCTTTCAGGGTAAGTTTGTCCTATTACCTCATCATGGCGCTCATTGGGGAAGGCCTATGTCCAGCTGTGGACTAACATAGGCTGATGATGATGATGATTACCTCATCAGCATACAAACATCCACAAGAGGCAGGTTATTTTATCAATTAATAAACTTTTATTATTCATTTGTTAGTTTCGTTTGTCTCTAAATCTATACTAATATTATAAAGAGGAATGGTTTGATTTTTTGTTTGTTTGTAATGAATATGCTCCGAAACTACTGGACCGATTTGAAAAATTATTTCACCGTTGGGAAGCTACACTATCCCCGGTGAACATAGGCTATATTATATTTTCAAAAAAGTTAGGGATCCGTACTAAAACCGTGCGAAGCCGGGAAGGTCCGCTAGTACATTATAATTTGTCACATAAATCACTGATGAGATGAGATTAAAAAAATAATTTCAATTAAAAATATTTATATCCAGTGATAGCTTCGATTCATACGTATTCATACAAAATACCTAATTAAACTGATGCGAATCGCAAACAAATTACATTTTGCCAACTACCTACCTATTCGGCGTTCCGGAACCGCGATAAAATCGCCAAAACGTATTCCGATTTTCCCGGATTGCAGCTTTTGTTTTATTACAATATGTATTGTGACTTTGTGAAGGTTAAAAACTGATTTTGGTCAACTGGCACTGATCGAAAATCATTGAATTTAAACCCGAATTTACCTTTTGGTCTTTTGGCTTTCATGTCTATATAAGGTCTATAAATGCAATCATAAGGAGTATGGCAGATCGTTTGATCTTGTCCGATATGTACAAACGGTGGGTGGCTATTGCCACATAGAATAGTTTCATTATATTTTTCTGACCTAGGTACCCTATGTACCTACATCTTATTGTATATTTATTGTTTTGTGTATTAGTTTTAACTATTTTAAGTAGAATATGGATCTCGTGTCTGGAAATAAAGAATTTATTATTATTATTATATATTATTATTATTAAAGTCATCTAAATAATGTATAGGAGTTATCGAGTTCCCATAAGCTTAGCTTAGCTTTGTGAATTGTGGAACGTTAGTTGTTATCTTCATTATCTAGATCTTACCAAAAGTATGACCCACTGCTGGGTAATTTGAGCGTCCAGAAATTTGGCTAAAAACGGCTTTAATTTCGCAATACCCAAAAGTCAAATTAGCTATATTTTTTGTCAATATATCGTCTTTAAGAAGATACACCACCATTTCTACACCCACAAGACCCAAAGAGAAGCAAGAATAAAAGAAATATATAATTCAGAACTGAACTGAACTTTTGGTTCAACCAGGGCCTGTATAATCTCAGAGCCACTTTCAAGTTTATGAGGCATCAAATTCCTTTAACCGCGGTGCCGATTTAGATGATCACTCTATTAATTTTATTCGCAGTCGAACCGTAATGGCGAGTTGTTATAATAAAGTTTGGGGAAAATGTAGATTATCGTTGCTAATAGGTACCTACTGCAATGAAACCGGTTCACTGGCTCTACGGTTTTATTGTTCCAATGAGATCGTTTTGTTCAAATTCTACATTTGTAGTTTTAGTGTGCAGTTACCTTGTTCGATAATGGTCTTTAGAGCTGAATTTTAAACGTATTTCGTTAGATTGCTATAACAGCCCTATAAATGAAGTAAGTTATTATCATTTTCCTAATTTACCACTTAGTTAAGAGTGGACTTGGAAAAGCCTTTGCCCTGCAGTGGGACAGCGATGGCTAATCATTGATAATCATAATAGTTGGACTGCTCTGTAAATTTAATTGCTAATTTAATTTATTTCGTAATGAACTTACTGTGTCCGGATTTAGCATAATTGTGACCTAGATAAGTTTTAATTGAGACTAATAGGCACTTTGATGATAAATTGCTATCAAGTTTCAATATTCTTTGCAATTTTGTAGTCAGTTAATTTAATCAGCATATTTGAAACAGCTGAAAAAAAGGTACACAATTGTAAAATGTTTATTTTTACACATTTTACATAAGTAGTTTGCTAGACTTTAGTCTAATAGACTCAACTTTTGTGGCACGTAGGTTTTCCTAAATAAAATTATGTAAATTTTGTCTTGTTTGAATATTAGATACCAAAGTAAACAGTTTTCCCCGAGAATACATTCACTGTATCGTATTAGTCAAACCACCCCTCGCACATAACATTATATCATTTTCAACAAAGGCAAAGCTAACGAACCAAAACCCAACTTAGAGACTAGTATATTTTCTCCAAACCAAAGGCAAATCTCATTTAATTCACTTCATACTTACTAATTCATCCCCTTTCAGAGGCAAGCATGAAATCTCCGAGGACCGAATATCACAGTACCAAGTGCGGACTGTACTGGTTATATCAGAGTTCAGTACAGAGGATGCGGGCACTTACACATGTGTGGCTACTAACACTATGGGCAAGGCGGAAGGCACTATTCGACTGTACGGTGAGTGGGCCTTAGGGATGGGCTTTTGCATCTATGTATATATTCTAGTTGGTAATGGTCATAAGATTTCGGTTAAAGGGTAATATGGGTGACTTGTGATCTGACTCGAGATGTCGTCAACCAAGCAACTGGATAATTTTATAATAATAGAATTGTGATTATGGTCAGCACCATCCTTGGCAGTTATATCCGGCTTGAACCGGAACGGGGAGGTGATGTGTTAAACACTCTTGAATCTATATCGTGGTGATTATTTATCTCTATACTTTGTAGAAAAATAGCTGATGGCTCCCCTAAAGCTGAGCGGAGACGAGATGTGCGAATAACGCCATTCTATTGGTTGTTCAAAACAAATTTATTGTCCGCTCATCTCAGCTCAGCTTTGGTAGAGTCTTGCTTTAAATGTAATTTATGAACTTTTCTCTATATAGGTACACAATTAATAGCTTTTTCACAATGACGAGCAAAATTGGTGAGCTTTGTTTTAACAGTTTTCAACCAGTTTCAATCTAAAACTTAAACTTCCCAACATTTTCGGTTTACGTTAGCTGTAGGTTAAATAAGTACTTGCTGTAAAACATAAATAAATGTAAATAAAAAACAAAATACTTGTCCACCGCTGGACATAGGCGTCTCCTAGTAAGCGCCATACATTTTTTCGTTACATCTGCCAGCAGTCTATTGCAATTTGTCATCTCGGCGGGGCGCCTTACACTACGATTTCCGGGTCGCAATCTTTACTTAAGAACACTACCCACTCTAATAATAATAACCGTTTCTCGAATAATAATATTCTATAGCGACCATCGCAGCAATTTAGACTAAATACACATGTGCAACAAGCAAAGGCGGAACGCTAGGCAACTGACCCTTGAGACGTGTACTATAAATGGCACCATTTCCTTTTGTGTTTATGTAGCTCCTGTGACCCTGTGACTAATAGAGATCCTGTGTTCTTGGCTCTCTCTCACTGTCTTATCTCTGCTATTTTTAGCTGTATTGTTTTTGTTTCGAGATAAATAATTTGAAAAATGGTTTTCATTGAATTAAGAAAGGATTTCCAGGAATAAAATAGTAGTCATCATTGAATTGCCAGCTCACCTATTTCCACGGTGATAAAAGAAAATATCTACCTACTGTTTTAAAACTTTTTTGTGGTTATTCATTGCTCGATCGAGTAGCTTTCTCCTCGAAATCGTAAAACCTTTTAAATTAATTTTAACTCAATCCCACTGCAAAGCAAAATACTTTATTTTCTTTAAAACAAAAAGGAAGTAAAACTGTCTTAGTTAATTTTAATCCTTCTTACCACTTAAAGGCATAGACCACTTTTTAATTACTACTATGTTTTAGTTCTAGTTCTCGCACAGCTCGGTTTAACAGAAGGTACAATTTTTGTTCACAGAAATAAAAATAACTACAACGACCACGACCACCACCACGACATCCACAACCACAACCACTACGACCACCACACCAGCGCCGACAACCACGGAACCACCGCCACGTAAGTTTTTCGTTTCATTCAAATAAGGCGTAGATTTTTTGGACGGGGGATTAAAGTGAACACCTTAACCAGTGTTCTTTATTATCCATATATTTTGGAGAAATATTCATTCCCATCCTCAGATAAAAAAATACAGTTAGCAAAAAAATTGGCATTTTACGCAAAATATTTTTTTGATCGATCAATCGATCCTGTGTTTTATACCAATTCAAAATCTTTTTTTGATACCAATCGATCCTGTGTTTTTATATAATACCAATTAGGAATCTTTATCGGACCAACTGAGGTTTGAGTACTACAAAAGTCAGAAATCGCAAAAACTTTTCCAATTGGCAGTAACAAGGGGAGAGGAGGTACCCTATATATACATGGTATACATGGTAACTTTAATATATTGTCAATGTTTTTATTATTATATTTTTTAACGACGAAAAATCTTTGTCCATACAGGTTACGTCGTACCGATACAACCAGCAGAGCAAAAGTTTTATACTCCCGACATCTCAACTTATAGCCAAGGTAAGATAGTCTTTTTTGCTTGTGAATCTTTTATGGTAACAAATCGAAAGAAAGAGATCTCTATAATAATTACTTTTATCTCATCAAGTGAGTCAGCTGTCATACAATACAGTAGGAATAATTCAGATACATACGTTGCCAGCTACGTCACCGTGGTATCCCGGTGTGGTAAGGCCCTTAGATTAAACATCTTGGTCAACATAATATTCACTCTGAATCAACCAAATGCACAATAATCACGCAAGCACGGCATTTTACCATTATTATAAAAGATAATGATCTGCTTTCGAAAAATCTGCTATGAATTTTTGTACCTAACCTATGTTTATTCAACCTGTATTCAATTAAAGGAGAATTACTTTGTGAAGGCTGACCACACAAATGATGTCATGATTTAACAAATATATTTCTACAGATACCATGCCAAACGTGATCGAGCAGTCCGTTCTCGACAACAATTGGCTGCCAACTGCCGAGTCGACCGGCTCCACCGCACATCGGACTTTACCTCTCCCCACCATCGCGATTCTATCAATGTTGCCATACATAAAAAACTTTATCATTAATCTACTTTCACTCTCTTTAGATATTACTATTAATAAAAAACACATCAGTGCGAGGTGATAAGTAACAGCTGTTTTCTAAGTTTTGATTTTTTTGTAAAATGTCAATTTGAGGAAATAGTCGGGTTAGATTATGTGAGATTGATGAGGCAACTTAAAATGTTTTGCCTAATTTATGAAATAAACACCCCGCTTAATATTAAAACATAATGATAATAAAGCATATCATACAAAACTATGTAAAATAATACCTCTTACTTATAAATGCTGCTTCCTGAGCAGACGTAAACATTGTACATTATGATAGTGATTTTTTACTTGTGTTCACGATAAAAATACACAAGTGAAGGTAGACAATCCTTAAGTCAGGCAACGTTTATAAATAAGAGACCACCTAGGTACCCTATATGAATAAAATGTAAATATTAATTAATAAATTATAAGTAAAACTGTAAAATAAAATCAGTTCTGTTTGTAACAATTATTACCATTCAGAGCTTTGCAATATTAAACGGGAACTTTTCCCGTTGCCAGTTAGTACCGTAGTAACTATGTTTAGTACCTATCTTCATTTTAATGTAGATAATTATAAATGCACATACAAAATGATATAATATGACTGGACAAATGTTTAATGTTTAAACGGGATTGATAAAGTGATTTAGTTTTATGAAAACAAAAATCATAGGTTTCATTTTTGTCATTCTAACATTATGTTTGTGAACATTGTCATTTCTTGATCTATAATTTTACCCTCATAACGACGAAGCCTTAAACTTATGGAGTTCGTGCATAAGTTTAAGGCTTCGTTTTCGTCTTAAACTTATGGAGTCTACATACCAGGCAAAACAACCGGTGTTGGTGCGTGTACGAATATTGTAGGCAGCTGACAGTGTATTTTCAACTTGTCGGCGCGGTGGGCTGCCATAATTTATACACTGGGGGCCACAATATTTATACACTAACACCTGTTCACACCTTCACCGCGAAATCATAGCAGCGGAACCGCAGCAAATTCGCCATGACTTGTCCGCGAACCATATGCGAAACTGCCTTATGAACGCATAGATTTGACTATTATTCTTTATCTTTCCCGCGTAATTCCTCCAATCTGCTCGGACGCCAGCTACATTTCCAGCTCTAAAAATTCCGCGTTTGTTTCGCATGCATCTTGTGGCAGACGACAATTTACATATATTCCGCTTCTCAAATGTTTCGCTGCTATGATTAGTATCATTATAAGTAGTATATTTTATTATATCTATTATATAGCACTACCTACCAAACTGTTGTCCACACTACCCAAAGGTTAGCAGGTAGAGAATGCTATCTAGCATTATGCTCGCCTATGTACAACTTTTTGTGCAATAAAGTATATTCTATTCTATTCTATGATTTAGCGGCGGAGATGATACGTATTTAAAAGCACCAACACGCCAGCTACATATATTGCCGACTTTAGTGTGTAAATTCCATAACAGTGACAAGGCTAAAAATATTAGGAATATTAAAGGTGTTTTTTTTATTTATGCCAGATTCGTCCCTAGGAATTTCGGCCCACATGAAAAAATCTGCTTTCGTCCCACATTATATGCCGTATTCGGCCTATAACATATTTTATTTCAAAAAATCTTTGTTCGTCCTACTTTTTAGCTCCACTTTCGGCCCAATGTTATGTATGACTTAAGAAATTTAAATAATTTCCTGAAGACTTTGCGAGTAAAATCATCATTAGAGGCTTGTACAGTAATTTTTAATTATTTTGCAAGATTCGTACCCCGATCATCCCCTTTAAACCCCATTCAACCCCTATTATTGTTGTGTTAACATTAAGCGTTATTTAGTTTTAGGATGAACTGTTGTAAATGTTGCATAAAAGTACTTAGTTATAATTTAGCGAGGTCAGTTAAACGTACCTTTGGTGTAAATAAATAGTTATAAATAAAACAAATGATTTATAATTTAAACGGTGTTTTCTTTGTAAAGTTTAATCGAAGTAATATTACCTTACAAGCTTGTGCCTGCGGCTTCGATCGTTTATTTCCGGTATAAAAAGTCGCTTGTTTTTAATCTAGGTCTAGAACGAATTCTGTGCAAAATTTCAGCCCGACTTGTTCGGCGGTTTTGTTGCGAAGAGAGTAACATGTAGTATATCCAAACATTTCGCATGATTATTACATACTAGCTGCGCTTAGGCATACGCATAGGCTAAGGTTGCGGGTTCGATACCCGCCAAAAAAGCTAAAAACCATTAACTTGCGGCCAAGCTATTGCACTTGGTTCCGCCTGCCCCCAGTTACCATAATGGTAAATCATGGTCTGCCGAAAGCCTGTATGTTTCGGTTTGCGTGTTTTATGATGTGGAAACAGTGTCTTCAGTGTTTGTTCTGACATCTGCCTGATGTACGCTGACTAACTAATAAATCTTATCAAATCGTTTATAAAATCGTTATTTTTTTGACGATAAGGCTTTTTTTTTAGTTATTTTATTGAATAATGCAAGACAAGCTTGTGTTATTTGTACTAGATAACTGATATACATAATACAATATATTACATAGATAGATATTTTATATTTGCTGATTTATATTATGCCACAGGACGCCAAAGACCTTTTACAATAAAATGTTCTTATCTAATGTGAACTAGGTAGTATACATAGTACGTTCGTACTTACAGTACTTATGTTGGATACACTAATTCTCCAGTAATTGCAATCTAGGTATCTATTAAACACCCTATTGCATTAGAATTTCAATTAATTTAATTATCAAGCTCCCAAGCCTTTGGAATTTGATGATTGAAATAGCTAAGCATGCATAAGCACTTACGTTACAATTCCCGGCACGCACTTGATGCGTTGTCGAGAACGTGATTTGAAGATTATTACTATTATTGACTCTAATATCTCTAGTCTACTCTTTGATATAATCAAAATGCGATATCCATGGGTACGATATTATTTTGAAAGCGAGAGCTACTGTCTCTGTCAACGGACAGGTCGGAATAATAGACGTATTATTCCTACTAAATATACTTTGATCTATCTATGAGTATCTTTGACATTCAGTCAATGATTCACTCTATTATTATGCGTCACTTAATAACTTACTTAAATAAGCAATATAAGTACAATTTTTTATTTTATTATATTTCAAAACTTTATTGCTCTACAAAGGATGCAAAGGGTGGTCTTAATGCCATGGCATTTCTAGCCTTATATAATATGTCTCTTCTGGGTAGAAGAGACATATAATATTACGCCTTATATAGTAATTATAATATAGTTGGTATGTGGATGTTCGTTACTCTTTCACGCAAAAACTACAGAACGGATCGGGCTGAAACTTTGCATACAAGTAGTTCCAGGCCCGGAATAAAAATTTTTTACTGCTTTTTTTTTCATAAATCAGTTTCCATGGGATAGAAATAACCTTAAAAAAATTCCAGAGAAACAATGCATGCGAAGCCGGGGGCAGAAACTAGTAGATAATAAATAAATGAATAATGCTGGACAATCCTCAGAACCAGACAGATATATAATAATAACCAATATATATGTATATACACAGTACTGTACGTACATACACAGCCCAAAGACACGAAGCTACGCCGTAGAAGCTCTACGTAGCTGCCGTAGCTGCTAAGGTCTACGGTGCTACGACACTTTATTAATCTGATTTGGAGTAAGTAAGAACTAACTTTTTGATAGTTATTATACATATTTTGTACAATTTCCGCATCGAGTGGAAAAATTTAGGGGATGCCTTTGCCCAGTAGTGAGAAAAAATAATTGTATCGCGGTATCTTTTTGATGAGCAGCTAGAATAGGAGAGGATGAAGATTTTGACAGTTTTTAAATGACCTTTTTCATGCCAACCACGAGATGTTCCTCCAAAACTGTCAAAAAATTGCTCACGCTAACAAAAATGCTGCCTGCATTTTGTGAGCGCGAACCACAAGCCTACACGAAATGAAATACAAGACATGACCTAAAAAGCGAGGCCATTTTTCACCGAGCAGCACAGCTTAGCATAAGTCATCAGTATCTATGAAATGAGAAAAATAAATCAACAAGATAATATTCTGTGCAAGTGTGAAACCCTCTTCTTGCTTATTTATAGTCCTGTCAACTTCATGGTAGCGTTACGTATTATGGCAATACGACTCTTTGTGATGTAAATTTTGGACAAAACAATTTAAATGTTAATTCATTTATCGCATCAAATACCAGGCTGTGTGTCACGTAATTAGCGGGGATGGAACGTCTTTCTTGGGAACATTTTGAGGCTATCTAAAGCCGTGTGTGGATGGAAGAACAAAGACATGTACGAAACTTTGTTTGCATATGTGTATTGTCGATCATACATAATGGTACCTTTTCCTTCCAAACAATAAAAAAAAATATTTTAATTATATTTATATTATTATTATTTTTTTATTTATATTTAAATCAAATATTTTGAGCTTAACCCATAATAAAAGTAATTTTTCAACAAACCTTAGAAACCTAAGGTACTCTGTGTTCTTCTTTATAAATAAATAATAATACTTGACAATTTACACAACACTATCAAGCCCCAAGCTAAGCAGAGCTTGTGTTATTGGTAGATAACTGATATACCTAATAGAATGCACTAGATATATATTTTTTATTTTATTATACATAGAAAACATCCAGAACACCCAGAACAAATAGCTACAAATCGAACAAAAATTTGTCCCGAGGCGTGAATAAAACCTACCCACTACCTCCTGCGTCGCAGGCGGACCTTCCCCAACCGCTCCACAGAGGTCGTCATATAACAAAATGTGTAACTCTGTCTTCTATTTTTACAGTAAAATGTTATGGTAGGTACGTCTATTTTATTTACACAACAAAAACAACTTGAATCTTTGATAGTTTAGCAGGTTTATTCAAATCACGGACTCTTTACATTTATCCAAGTCTTAAACTATATTATTCGTGACGAGAACAAAGCTAAGATTTTATCCATGTACTTTGCAGAAAATACAAACACCTACACAGTCAGCTGCGTAAATATGTATACACTTCCAATTTGTCACTTTTATTCTCGTCAGTATTCAAATATGCATGCACATCTTTGTTGTACGTCGTTATCGAACTGTCAAATAGCATTATAAAATAAATAGATTCTGCGCACGGCTTTGCACGTGATAGAATCATGATCATCGTATCTTTAGGTTTAAACTTGACCTTCAAGATTGTCAATGCTACAACAAGTTTGGACACATCTAGAAAAAGGTGCTACAATGCAAAACAGCTAATAGAAAATAATCTTAAAAACTTACAGCAACTCTTAAAAAAACACTTGTTTCGTAAAAAAGACCACAAGAGCAATAACGACATGATAATAATGACATTTTGTTTAATTCCTTTTATGATGTATTTATTGTGTAACTTATAATCTATGAATGTTTAATTTTTTGTTTATTTTTTAAGTTGTGTGTGTTTTAATTTTATATGGATCTTATGATAATCTGAAATAAACGAATAATAATAATAATCTCTCTTTTGCGGCCGTGACGTCACTGTCAAACTGAACACTGTCGTGACATTATGTTCTCAAAACATTAAGTTAACACTAATTCACAATCAATCATACTTAGTACATCCAATTTAATGCATAAAGAAATAGCTTATTCATTAAATAAAACTATTTGTTTCGTTATTGAATTTGACCGGGGAAACAAGTAGTAAATCAGGCCTGTTATATTTTGTTATTGAATATATTTTTATACCTTATTGTTTACTACTGTATACAATGCACAATTTCTTGCACACGCGTCATCATAAATTAGAATTAAATTTTCTCCTGCCATATAAACCAGTTTAACCGCTTACGCGTGCATAGTTATCAGATAGACAACCATAATTACGCAAAGCGAAACTCTTAACACATTAGTATGGTTTCTTATATATAACTATTCAGTCAAATTGAAAACTTAGGAGAGTATACATATTTTTGCGGCCTTCTGTACAGTCGGCTAAAGGTAAGCATCCGTGCAGATGAGTATAAATGGGTTGATTGTCTTTATTATGCAATTTACACGTCTTTAGGTTTACCTTTAACTTTACCACCTAGCGAAAGTTACTGTGACAAGGGAGTATTCGCTATTTGCCCCTTTTGTTTTTGTAGACTCATTTCCAGTATTATTAAAGTCTAGCAAATTTTAGTGCCCCGGCTTGCTAATTTTGGTGCCCGGGCTTGTTAATTTGCTCGACTAGCTTAACTAACAGGATTCTAATCAAATAATAAAAACAAATTGGAACTAGTATTTACAATTGAAACAATTATTATTCTATCTATGTATATATGTAGGTAATATAATACGTTTATCAGTCATCAAGTACCCATAACACAAGTTCTGCTTAGCTTGAGGCTAGGTGATGCTATGTGAATTGTCCAGCATTATTATATTTATGTATTTATAACTAGCGGCCCGTCCCGACTTCGCCCGGGTGGTCATTTGTTTCAGGCAATTTTTTTAATTTTTCTCTCCTTAGAATTGTTCCATGAAGTACGAGGATGGTTATTACTATTCTCGTACTTCAAGGAATAATTCTATAAAAAATAATTAGCGAAATCGGTTCAGTTGCTCTCGAGATTTGCGCTTAGCAACACATTCAGCGATTCATTTTTATATATTATAGATAGATTTGGATCAAGTATTGTAATGTATGTATACCAATGTAAAACTCGATATTCGAAAAAATACTGGAAATGTTTGATGCGATAAGTTGCAATGGCGCTCACTTGGACGCCTAGTGTACAAGCATGGACTGATGATGTTGATGATTATTGGGTAGCGACTTTAAAATCAAACTCAAACTGAAGTCTTATGGTTTTAACGTGAATACTGACCAATGCTACGGGGCGTAATGTAACGTGTCATACAGCGAGCGTTCATGCAGTCAAAACAGGGAGAGAAGGAACTTGCAACGAGACGGATGTCAGCACAATGGACATTACGCCCCGTATAGGTAAATTACTTAAACCTGGTGCTCCTCCTTTGTTTTTCGTATACGTACTGAAGGCCTACTTTTATTACGAAATTTCATTCACATTTTTGTTTTGTTTCGTCCGGTACGTAATCTAATCAATCGAAAATGGAAAGTTCGTACGAAATGAGGCAAATTTTATGCTGCTTTGTTGAGTTTTGCGGCCGTACTTGGCAGATAAAAAAAGAATTCATAAATGAATAATGCCGGACACGAAGCATTATCTAGCCCCAATACATGCTGAATGAGATGAAGGGGCGTCAATATGTCGAATGGAAGGCCTCCAGTATCGACAGATTGACGCCAAATTGACTAACGGTTTGATATAAATAAATAATAAGTAAATAAATAATGCTGGACAATCCACACAGCATCATCTAGCCCCAAGGTAAGCAGAGCTTGTGTTATGGGTACTAGATGACTGATATACTTAATACAATAGATTACATAGATAGTTTTTTTTATTATACATAATAACGACCAGAACACCCGGAATAACCAACTGCAGATCGTACACACAATTGTTCCAAGGCGAGAATCGAAGCCGCAACCTCCTGCGTCGCAGACGGACCTACGCCCGAAGCGCCACAGAGATCGTCATAAAAGAAGACAGTCGCCTGCTTTTTAACATTTACCTATTACATCGGTCAGTACCCCGCTCTAGAGGTTATGCAAACAATACAGGTCAGATCACATATTACTAAGTTCTATTTAGCTCGAACCTAAATTTACTTTAGTATCCTTTGCAGACTCAATAAACAACCATTCCAGTTTGTTTAGAAGTTGTTGTTACGGAGGGTGTAAACTTTGTGTACAGAAAGTAGCGCCCACATTGGATTAAAATTAAATCTGAACTTATTTATAACTAGTTTCTGCCTAAGGCTTCGCACGCGTTGTTTCTATAGAAACGTTTTAAGGTTATTTCTATCCAATTGAAACTGATTTATGGAATAAAAAGTAGCCTATGATTTACAATACAATACAATACAATACAAAAATACTTTATTGTACACCAGATACAGAACATTATGAAAGATATTACATGTGACAAGTACAATGGGCGGCCTTATCGCTTAGAAGCGATCTCTTCCAGGCAACCTTTGGATGGAAAGAATTGTGTGAATTAAAGAAAGGCAGATGATTTTTTCTGGGCCTGGAACTACTTGTACGCAATTTAAGTGCGATCAAGCCGTTCAGTAGTTTTTGCGTGAACGATTAACAAACATATTATTTATACATACAAACTTTCGCGTTTATATTATTAGTAGGATAAGTTATTGTGAACTCTATATGTGAATAGGTTTCTAAAGATTTCACTAAGACAACAGTGAATTCTTTGGAAAGTGATAATAATAAAGTTTTTATCTGCACATTGTGAGGTTTAGATTCCAGAATTAGTTTTGCGAGTCGATTACCTGAGATTAGCTTTCACCTTTGTCCTACGCTTTGTGAATAAATTTAAAATATCTAATTGTAATGGACATTGGATGAAAAGCTTTCTACAAATAAAGAGTGGCATTGCGGCCGACGGGGCACGTTTACGAACTAAGTAAAACAAACTATTTTGCTCCAAAGCAATGAATAATCAAATAATACTTGAACAATCTGATATCAATTAGGGATAGGTACGTGACGGCTCATTATGAATTCATTAAGTTGTGACCCAAGTTTTTATTACGAAAGTCTAGATTTTTTGATTCAATATTGTGAGATGTTTTCTTTCGTCTGACCTTTCAGACGCAATTTATCGTGGTTTTTACACTAACAGCTGTGGCCGAATTCTGATAAAATATCACTTTACTATGACAGTAGTATCGTCGCAGAATCTTCAATAGAAGAAAGAAACTCTAATGTATATGCTATATGGACTTATTTTGCGTAACATTACGAACGTTTATTAGTAGTATTTAACATTTTTAATTGATGTCATTTTGTATGCGTGACCACATCACTATAATAATAATATAATATAATGCTGTATTGGTTACGCCAACACAATGTCAATAATATACGTACTACATTTTGTACGTCATAAACTCTACATAGTGAGTGCGATGCTATTTGCATAGAGATATTGATAAGAATGGTTTCAATCTTGAAACTATTGACACGCATCCTTTCATTTGTAGTATCTTTAATCTAAGGTAAAATGCCATAATGTGTCATTCTAAGATGATACAATTGTTATTGTGTGTGAAGCGTTTTAGTGGAAATAGGGCCCTTGTACTTTCAACGTCAATTTGGCATGAAAGAAGATCTTTTTGAGAAAGGATTAGTTCATTGATTAAAGGTTCTCGCAGATCAGAGGTGGAGAAGGAGACTGCTGTCGTACAGCACAAACATTTGCATCATCATATGAATGCAATTTTTCGTGTTAAGTTTTTTGCATATATTATTACATGCTTTGCTTTTCTAAAGGCTTTAACTCTTAACCTTCAGATGCATTTCATTTAATGTTCATGGCATCAGGTGACAGATAGCTCGCAGGGCACTCGTTTGTAGCTTGTGGAAAGCCATTTTGTCACTCTAAAATATATTTATTGAAAACTTTATTGCACTTAGGTACAAAGAGTGGCCATAATGCTGAGGCATTTTCTACCTACCGACCAAAAACACATGTTTTTACAGAGGGTTGGCATGCTAACAATAGTTTATCATAGTTTATGTATCTAAAGTTAACGAGTGTAGGTAGATATTTTAATGACGATGGATTAATGGGCGCAGAGTTTATTGATTTTGTGAGTATATTAGTGCCTTTTTATACGTCCTAGTTGCCGCCTAGCCAGTGCCGGGTACCCAGCGACATGTATGGGCATGGTATACAATAGCTTTCACACTACAGTATTTCATAATTTGCATAGATTCGCCGCCAGGTACTCGACACAGGATAGACGGCAACCTGGACGTCTGCAAAAGCACTTACTCTCACTGAGTCTTTTCATTCTTCTTCATTTAAGGGACTTTAAGTCATTGGTATTTGTTGGACGTATATAATATAGTCATGTCCGTCCCGTAACAAACAAACTACGATACAAATATCAAGTTAATATAATTTCGTTTAGTTTCAATCGTTTTTTTTTTATTTTGAAATGAACCAAGATAGAGAAGATAATTCTAAAACTTATAAATAAGTTAAGCAATTATAATGGTACAAAAGTAAATCCGAGGTACAAACACTGCCCTTCATTCTTAAAAATAGGTAAATAAAACCTGGATTGGATTGAAATTGGTCATACTGAATATCTTAAAAAACATAGTCAAAGAAAACTTAACAAACCAATTCCAACTGTAGCTCAGCAGCAAATACTTTTAATATTTAATGTTATTTCCAGCTGATTGAATGTCGGTACAAATCTCCCTGGAATCGACTGCGAGCGTGTGTCGCCGATGGGCAACCTTACCTTTTTACTTCAATAATAAATGGTTCTGGCTGTGACGTGGCTGAAGAACATAGGGCATTCTCTTCGAAACAGGTATACTTGGTTCTAGAAAACTAGATGGTATTTTGTAATAGGGGTGACAAAATAAAACAATATAGTGGAAAATATTTTACAACAGAGATTGTAGTGAACCACCTAAGTTTGTAATAATTTTGGATTGGGACAGATATCATTAACCATTATTTAATTTGTTTCTCCTTCATTCTGAACAAAAACTAGATGCATTTCTATTCATATTGACGGCAGCAGAGCAGGTGAATACAGCCTTCTTCACTTTGCATTTGTCATTTATGCAGTTGAAGTTTTTGTTATTATGTTATTGTTTTATCAGTTCTTGTCAGGTTTCAATCACACACACAACACGATTGAAAGAAATGTAAGTTTTCACTTAGTCGTAAATTAAGTAGTTATACATTATTTTTTATGTGTAGGTATTAGATATTATTTAAAGGGGGTAGTCTAAATAAAGTTCGAGTCTACGGTTCGACCTTGGTTCCGATTTTAAGGCTGTGCCCCACCGCAAAAGGGACGGATAATTGTTCTATTTGTTTAGACTGGGGTTGAAAAGGGTAGCTGGCCAGTCATTTATTTATGCAAAAGTCAACGACGCAGCCCCTGACCTATAATGCATGGTCATGCCTGAACCTTATATTTTATTTAAGTGCAATATAACCCTTCTGATTTGGTGGATATTTTTGTTTTTAGTGACATACCCCGCGCCGGACCTATTTAAATAATCTTTCATTTACTGTCTAAATACCAAACCTTCAAGTAAAATAAGTCTTTCCAATTAAAGTAGCCTTGTGCGTGCGTCCTACATATTACTTGGACACTCGGAAAGTTTTGCGAAAATAAAATAATGTGTTCTATAGGTTAATATTTTTTTATTGAACCTTTTCAAAGTTTCATGCGTCTGAACCAGTTTTCAAAATAGATTATAAGTGGCCTGACCAGTATACATAAAAACTTTTTTCGCCATACTTTCTGAGTGGCCAGGTGTATCTGTTGTTTGGCTAATTACAAACCTGGGTAATTAACTGCGTAAAACCTGGGTCTCTTCAAGAAAAAAGTGAATTTTCGGTGTGCCTTTCTTGATACACCGTCGGCCATATTGTCACTTTCCGTCAGGTGATATTGTGGTCTAAACGATGGTCTATTGGCTATAAAAAATAAGCCAATTTTTCCTGGTCACTCATGCAACAACAACATCAGAAGTCAGTTAGAATTATGCCCGCCCTTTATTGCATGATTCAGCCTTTAAAAACAGATTGTTGAATTCTCATAATGTTGAAAACCAGTTGTCTATTATAGTTCAACACGATGACATGCAGGCTTCCTCGGTATGCCGCGGCGCGTCACGCCGCGGCGGTTGAATTATAATAGAAAATATGGAGTGAAGAAGTGCACCTAGAACTATTAATTGGCGACCGATGTTGCGCGGCGAGCAAAGGCCCGACTGTGACGTAAGAGGTGGCGGGCTCAAATATTTGTCCGGAATAAATATTTGAGCCCGCCACCTCTTACGTCTGGGTGGTTACGTGTTCTGGGTATTGTCTATTTATAATAAAAAAAATATCTGTATACGTATTCTATTAAGTGTATTAGTTATCTAGTACACATAATAAATAAATAAATAAATAATGCTGGACAATTCACACAGCATTATCTAGCCCCATGGTAAGCAGAGCTTGTATTATGGGTACTAGATAACTGATATACATAATACAATACATTACATAGATAGATATTTTTTATTATACATAGAAAACGACCAGAGCACCCGGAACAAATATCTGCAGATCGTACACACAATTGTTCCGAGTCGGGAATCGAACCCGCAACCTTCAGCGTCGCAGGCGGACCTTCGCCGACCGCGCTACATCGGTCGTCATACGACATAACACAAGCTCTTTTTAGACTGGGCTAGATGATGCTGTATGAAATGTCTAGCCTAGCATTATTGATTTATTTATTTATTAGTTACATGATTCAAAGCAGAGTTTCGTCTATTTCATACATCATGAAGCAGCTTGTACTTCTATGCTACAATAACTTGGTAGACTTTTGGTTTATTTTATTAATAGTTAACTAAGTAGGTAAATCTCAATAAATACCTAATCTAGTGAGGAAACCCGGATAAAACCTATTCGTAGCCATAAAAGGGGAAATGTCACCCAAGGGTAGGAAAAATCGCAATATCATTGAGTTAGTGAAGAAATGAAAGTTTTTCGCGAGCCACAGATGCATGTGATAAATGACTCTTATCGTTTCTAGGAGTCAAGCTAGGAGTTAATACCTAGTGACGAAGTTAAAATAATAGTCACAAAATCTAGTTATTAGTTTTAGCTGTACTTCGTACTTAAAACTTTTGAGACTATCGTGGTCATTAACACAAATGTCATTTATAACGGGATATTTACTATTGATTTTTGATATTTCCAATATTTAGGCACAGTTAATTGATGATCGCAGTAGGGGTGTTATAATACACCTCTTTGTATTTACCTGCTTATTAGAGGAAGGTCCTGTAGTCGGCTCGTACGGTATCAATAGGCTTACTTAAAGGGGTCGATTCTTAGGTACTTACGGCACTACGGTCACGGCTAATGTATGTAGGTAAACTATTTATTTTCAAAGATAAAAGATTGGAGATGACTTAATGACATGGTATTCCCACTTCTAATGACACACAACATAAGCCACATATGGCACGACAGCCTACAAGTTGCCTTTGTGTCAGTAGTACAATTGATTTGTACCATTGATGGTACAAGTGACACAACTTTGTATCTTTAGTACCATTAATGGTACTAGTGACAATTATTTAGGATCAGTAGTACCATCATAATTGAGATATAGGATAAACTTTTGGTCGACAGACGAACGGAAGTTGACAGTTTTAAATGGATAATTGCGCTCGGCAAAAGTCCCTCTTAAAAATTTGTATTCCACAAAATTTCAAAGGAAAAAAATATCTAACCTAGTTTCTATTTGGTACCTACCTATCCAACTTAATATTAGTTTATATTCGATTTCCATATTTTGAAGACCTCTGTAGCGCAGCGGACGAAGGTCTGCTTGCGGCGCAGGAGATTAGAGCTTGCGGGTTCGATTTTTCGCTTTTTCGATTTTGCGATTTTTCGCTCGGCAAAGTCATATAATGTTTTCTTGAATATTGTTAAAAGTAGTGTTCTGTAAAGTAAAGTAAATATTTATTGCATCAAATACATGTAAATAGGGTACATAGGTGGTGTATGTTTAAATAAACAATAGCATGATTACGAGTAATTTGAGTGGTTTCTTTGTTTAATAAAAAATATATATCGGAGTACCTAATGTAACTATATAAGTATTTGATTAAATTTGTATTATTTATTCATTTATAACTTTATTGCACTACAAAGGGTACAAAAGGTGGGTTCTAAATGGTGGTTTCTACCTGCCGACCATAATTTGACTTATCTATAATAAGTAATAATAATAATAAGTGCTTATATTGTAAGCCTAAAGAAAAAAAAGTGTTTTAATCTATAAATTTCAAAACACAAATGTGTTTATTTTCTTTAGGCTTAAAACATAAGCACTTAGACTAGTCAAATTATGGTCGGCAGCTAGAAAATGCCTCGGCATTATATGAAATCTATGTAATGTATTATGTATACCAGTCATCTAGTACCTACCCATAACACAAGCTCTGCTTAGCTTGGGCTACATGATGCTTTGTGGATTTTCAAGCTTTATTTATTTATTCCTAAATGTGAATGACTATAACTTTTATAATCCTCCTTAGTCATGTCCTGTAAGAATATATGTGTTTTTAATAAATAAGAATACAAATATTTCCGAGTCCGAGTTTCTTGGACCAAGAGTCAAGTAAAAGTAATTTCCAGCATCATCTTTACTAAGTGTTGTGGCCACGAAGCCCTGGTTAATTTATTTTTGTGATACGCGAAGCGAGCATTCCACCATCATTTATCTTTTTCACTTTACAAGGGCGTGACTGGGCGAGTTTCACAATTTAATTTAGCCTGAGGTTTTAATACGCGCCGCTGAATGTAAAGAATTGCGGTTTTGTAGGCGATATAAGAATGCGGTTTAATTATAATGTTTCGAAATAATGCCAGTTACGGTTAAATTAAGGACGAACTACAAAGATACCCTGCTGAACTTGAGGGGATATATTTAACTATAATGATACTCAATACTCAATACTCAATGATTTATGGATCGTATAGGCTCGCGTATGATTAATATAAAGTAAAGTAACAATGCTATTTATTAAATTGTATTTATTAATACCTATGCAATGACTGTTTTGGCAAACTAAGACCCGACTTTAAATAACTCAAGTTTACACTATTTTTATGTTAAGTCGGACACATAGTTATTCCTCTGAAATAACATTTTTATAAGATCACCTCAAGATCTTTAAAATATTAGGCATAAATAACCACCGTTCAAGCACTATCGTTTATAGGAAAAAAAAAAAAACAACTTCTTCATACTAGGTGTGCTGGGTTCCTAGTTCCATTTCTCCTTCGCCATCCACTCATATGAATCTGTACATTATTGACGGAGAAATCCAAATAAACATACATTAAAAAAATATAAATATAGCCGAACATCCCCTCCTTTTTTCTAGTCAGTTAAAAAAATGTGTTATGCGGATTATTTTTAACACTTTGACTGCGATTTTTTTTCGACGACTGCGATCTTTTTTTTTAACCTAAAAAATTCGTGCTGCCCCTCTACACAGCGGTTGTGTTGCGCCGCACATGCGTTTCGTTCGAAAAATATTACGGCTGTGCTGAGTCACAAAGATCTGTATTTTCTCAGCCGCTGCGCTAGTGTGGATTTACACATATTAGTCACTTGTAGAAAACACATACCGTGTGATTTCAGCACTCAAAGTGTTAACATACACTTTGATGAGTGAAGATCATTGTAATTTTCCCCAAAGATAACAAAGTTATGAGAAAATCCAAAAATTCTTCTTAAAATGTCAGTTTCTACTTAAATTAATATGGAGTAGGACGTAGGACGAGTGTTTTTAAAGCAAGAATCCTTTTAACTGGTTCGATAAGCCGTAGTCAAAGAAGAAAAAGGTATTTTACTCCCACGGGCGCACAAATATTACGTAACAATTGAAGGGCTCAAAATGAGAAGGAGTTATCTGTACATTTTTGTCAAAATGAGTTATGGGTATCGTTGGATTGGAATATAATAGAAAGACATTTATAACAACATACAAAAGACACATAGAATGGGTACATGTATAGAGTTGAATGAAATAAGTTACCTACAACATGTAATTTTTCTAAGAATATCTAGTTTCGGTCCACATTTTGAGATATTCAGACAAAAACGCTTCAATACTTTGACTGCGATTTTTTTTCGACGACTGCGATCTTTTTTTTAACCTAAAATATTCGTGCTGCTGCTCTACACAGCGGTTGTGTTGCGCCGCACATGCGTTTCGTTCGAAAAATATTACGGCTGTGCTGAGTCACACAGATCTGTATTTTCTCAGCCGCTGCGCTAGTGTGGATTTACGCATATTAGTCACTTGTAGAAAACACATATCGTGTGATTTCAGCAATCAAAGTGTTAACTGACAAAAAAATTGATTTCTCCAAGTCGAAAACACTATAATGTTCATAAACGCAGCAAAAATATCTAAAATTTTACCTTGCCTTTGATAAAAGTGAAGTAAGACACAAAACGACGTTTTGGTTTTCTCAAATACTCTAGTCAAGACCAAATGAATTGCCTGAACACAAAGTTTAAGTAATTTAAATCATTCTTGTATTTACTTGTCAGCTACAAATCAAGCCTTTGTCTTGTGACAATGTAAGTATATTAAACCCGTTTTGAACGAAGCGATTGTTTGACCAAGATGCGAGCCGCGACTACCGAAAACCGCGCACGCTTTCCTCTCGCGTTTTCATCTGCCCGAGGTACGAATATTTGGAAACGATTTCGAGAAGGTGATCATGTACAACGGCCGGTGTTGGATCAATGTAGCCATTGGCCATGAATATAATTTATCCTGGTGTTATAAAACTATGTCATCAGTGAATCGTAGGTGCGAGATGCCATGTTAAAGTGTAACAAATCTGTTTCATTGCGATTTTCATAGTAAAATATCGAAGCATCAGTGGAGATTTTCTCGAAATTTTATGTCTTCTTATTTTTAGACCCTACAATTCATTTGTTAGCTAACCTCTTTCGGCGCATATCTTTCAATATAGGCTATAACAGTCCACTGCTGGACATAGGCTTCCCCCAATGAGCGCCGTAGCGCTCTGTCATCAGCTTGCCGCATCCAGCATCTACCTGTAGTCTTTCGCAGGTCGTCATCCCACCTGGTCGGATGGCGTCCTACACTACGTTTACCGAGTCGTGGTCTCCACTCAAGAACACGTTTGCCCCAACGGCCGATGGACTATAGCTCACTGTCATCACTCAAATAGCCAATAATTGTAACGCTTAGCTAGGTATATGATTTAGTATATGGGTCTCCAACATTGCAATGGCGCAGTTAATTATCGTTACGTGCGAAAAGCCATTTCTTCAGCAGTGTTACAGATTGTACCTATCAGATAGAAGTTGGAATTGCAACAAAATATACTGTCAAAAGAAAACGGAGGTTTCGGTCAAAGCGCAGTGGCGCAGATAAAACAATATTGCATAAGTGAAGCTTTTGTTACCTCTTTGAGACTTCGAGGATTGCTAATGCCCCAGGCATTGTGCAGTTCTAGCAACTTCTCTGTTCAACTCGTAACGGTGTTAGCGACGAGTATTTTATACTAATAAGAATTAGCCTTTACAGGCGTAGGCATGTTATACCGCAAACAACTGCTCGGAAAACTTTTCGTAAATAGAGCGACTTGACGACCCCACTGCAGCCACGGTGACAAATTAGATGTAGCATTAGCAGGAGCAGTTTTTATGGCGCTGCAGTCGCAACGTTGACCTGCAAAAATCTGTGTCCTGTCGGCCCCAATTATGGATTATTACATATTATGGATATGATACAGGATTATGAGCTAAGGCGCTTATTGTCGGATGCCTTCGCCTGTAGACAGTAGATTGGTATTAGGCTGATGACGTGTACGTGATGTGAGGAATCATTTAACCTATCACACTAGGTCTCGTCCCAAATCACAATGAAAGTTCGGAAATTTAGTAATTTGTAGCATCAACAGTTAAATTGCCACCTCTGTGTTACCCTTTGTCGACAAATGCGAGATAATTGCTTGAAATCCTTCCTTTTGCAGGGGTTTTGGAATAGTCCGATATTATATTCATTAGCATGTCAAAGAGTCCATACGTCTTATGGACTCTTTGATTATTTATGCAAGGAGTTATAGAGCTCTTTGTGACTTATCTATTGAAGTAATAAGGACAAAGGATTTTTTGTCACCCACCAATATAATTTTTTGGGTTTGAAGTAATTTAATAGGACTTACGTGTTATCAGAATAGGATGGGACGACTTGGTTGGTTCTTCACGGGATATGGCCGGCCCACTGCCGCTTCAGCTTGCTAATTCTTAGAGCTATGTCGATCATTTTGTCTGTCGAATGTATTCTTATTGAGAAACTCCGAGCATAGCTCGCTGAATGACTTTGAACTGGTGGACCCTACCGTGAGTTTCCTTGTCTCAGCTCCGTAGGTCATAACGGACAGTACACACTGATTGAAAATATTCGTTTTTGTATGGATGACGAGAAGACTCGGCGTAGTTTCCCAAGTTTCGCTTAGTGAGCGCACTGCTTAATGCAACTACACTGACTTTTCCCTACTATACACACAATTTTAATCTTGATGCATAATTTGTAATACCAAAGTAGCGTATAAACTGAGTGGATTGAAAGGCATCTGCGGGCTAATTGCTCTGCTCGTTATTTAGCGAGCTAGTAAAACCCGACTTTATAGTTCCTCAGCAACATGGTTGAAATTACCTTAACAATCATAAAGGGAAGCTTTTCACACAACTTTAATCACAAGCTTTGCGACAAATAGCGATCAATGGCAATTGGGCAATTCTTTTAACTTTAATTGGTCATTAATAATAAATATAATTCATGAATAATGCTGGAAAATTCACACAGCATCTAGCCCCAAGCTAAGCAGAGTTTGTGTTATGATTATGACCATTTGACGACCGATGTGGCGCGGTGGGCGAAGGTCCGCCTGCGACGCAGAAGGTTGCGGGTTCGATTCCCGCCTCGGAACAATTGTGTGTACGATCTGCAGATATTTGTTCCGGGTGTTCTGGTCGTTTTCTATGTATAATAAAAAATATCTATCTATCTAATACATATATTGTATTATGTTTATCAGTTATCTTATAGTACCCATAACACAAGCTCTGCTTACCATGGGGCTAGATAATGCTGTGTGAATTGTCCAGCATTATTTATTTTATTTATTTATTTGGCGTCAAATGATTGGAAATAGCCATTTTCGAGATGTGGGGTTTTTTTCGAGTGTTGTTAGGTGGCTGGTGGACACTCATTATTACTACAAATCATCTAAACTAACGTTGCTCGATCAAGTGTAATTTTGTTATATGCGTACCAATTTACCCATACATAATTGTTTATAAGTTTATTACCTGCCATCATAACAGTTATCAATCGAGTCAGTTCATTCCTCCGAATAAAATTATTAAATAATTTATTTGTATAATGTATGGTGATATAAATCAATCGGTAGTCAACCCACGGTCCGTTTATATCTACTGAAAGAATCGCGGCTAGCACTTCCCGGGATGCTGATTTAATAATAGTCGAGTATAGGAGCAATAGCTATATTCTATAAAACTACGACTAATATGATGGTAATGATTGCGGTTTGAATGGCTGCTGGTGATGCACTGACCTCTGTAGGCGCCCGGTCCGCGCTCGCGGCACGAGTAACCTAGTTAGATCAAACTGCTGATGCTGCTAATATATCTCCGTGGTCGATGTATCGAACGCCTACAGACATTGAGCGATACCAACCCTGGATTGTGTCATCCGAAAAGCTTGTACGAACGAAATTGTAAAAAAAATTTTTTTGTCACTTTGTGTATTTTGATAATGTGCTTGGTTGTAGATTTAATTATTTTTTCTTAGTTTGTGAAATACTAATTCAATATTTCTTTGTATAAAACAAAACAAAACAGTGGCTTGCCACCCGTCTTGACACGCGCCAAAGGTCCTGTCAGAAAACCAGCGTCGCTCTATTTCTTGTGAAGCAACATTATGCTGAGACAGGCAACCTTTTGGTTCGCTGCGTCACTCTTTGCTATTTTTATATTTCAATTTTTTTTGTATTTATTTGATATTAGTTGCAAGTTGTACCTACTTTCATCATCATCATCATCATCAGCCTATAGCAGTCCACTACTGGACATAGGCCTCCCCCAATGAGCGCTATAGCGCCCTGTCTTCAGCTTGCCGCATCCAACATCTACCTGCAGTCTTTCGCAGGTCGTCATCCCACCTGGCCGGGGGGCGCCCTACACTACGTTTACCGACCTACTTTATAGTGAAACAATTTTTCATTATTTTCATTCTTCTTTCGAATTCCGCTCCAGAGTTGTTGCTTAAATGAAACGCTTCGTCACTTGAGAAGGCGTTATAGCATCATTATGCAAGCATAGCTGCTTATACTTACCTTACAAACTTTTAGTAGTTTTACTTTGAAAATGGTTTATCCTATCCGTATTCGCTTCGTAAGCTTATCGTGAGTAGAGCTCTTTGTATAAAGATTCAAAATAAATTTGCATAAGTACCTATAAGTTTGAAATTACCGCATAAGTTATTTCAAACTAGCTGTTTCCCGCGGTTTCACCCGCGTTAAATTCAAATTTCACATTTCTAAATTTTAATATAGCCTATGTTCACCGGGGATAGTGTAGCTTCCCAACGTTGAAATAATTTTTCAAATCGGTGGAGTAGTTTTGGAGCCTATTCGATACAAACTAACAAACAAAAAATCAAACTATGTAATATCAGTATTGACTTGATAGATTTTATGGAGGAACGAGAAACTCGCAGCAGCTACTGACCAACAATCAATTTTTTTCCGGCCCTGGTGGGGGCACAGAGAGGGGCCTCGAGGCTTGGCCTCATTACCCCGGCGTCAACTCGAGGGGTGACGACCCCTCGGTCCTTGGGTTTTGTGGGAATATCTTTTTTTCCCCCTTCTCAATGTATTTTTTTTTTGGCTGCATTTGGTTTCTATATTTTTTTTGAGTGTTTTTTTTTTAGCTACTGACCTAACCATCTATGATTTATAGATGGTTTATTTGATTCACAAGTATAAACATCACAAAACAAAATCAAACATAGTGGGCCTTTGTCAAAAACATTTTTCTCGTCGCAGTCTACAGTTTCCATAGTGATAATTCGGTCATCCGTGAGTGAAAATCTATCCATATTCCATACAACTACTTACTGACGACAGACTTATCACTATGGTAACCATAGATTTTCACGGTGATGAAACGTGTACAAAGGCCCTAAAGTAGGTAGGTATCGGTTAGTTTGCAATAACACATTTTTAGGGACAACACACATGTACAGTGAAAAAAAAATACAAAATATTACAAAAGCACAGTTATAAAATTATTTAATAAATAAATTTACTTGTCTGTAGTGCTTATTTAGTAAGCCTAACGAAATAAAGGAATTTAAATGTTGTTTTTTTCTTGATTTTATTTAGATATATATAACATTTTTTCCCTTCTTTTCTGTCCTCCCACAATTAGGATAAAGTCCATTTATGATAATAATAATAGGTATTCTATAAATAATATATTTAGTGTTTAACATGAAATGAGAAAAGGTACAGTCACTAAGTTTGTCTATGACATACCTGACTGATTGGGCTGGCAACACTAATTAAGTTGTCTGTGGCCAGCTCTCACGTACCTTTCTCTGTGATCCAATCTATGAGTCGAACAATAAAGCAAGTTTGTGAATTTAAAAAGTTTAATTCATTCAACTCCATCCAATCCATAAACTGGAATAGAATCAACTTATACAAAGTTTATTATATATAATAGAAGGTTATTTATAGTTGACAATACAATATACAATAAAATTATTCTTTATTGCACACCAAATAAAAACAGATACACTAGACAGGAAAAAGGACAAATACAGAATGTGTTGTACAATGGGCGGCCTTATCGCTTAGAGCGATCTCTGCCAGGAAACCTTTGGAAGGACAAGAAGTGTTAGAACAAGTATAGACGGTGGCGTGTTATACAGAATAATATTTAATTGGGACATACTAACAAATACCTATTAATATATATACATATAAATACATATAATTATTTATTATATAAAATAGGTATGATGTATATAAATACATATATAAATTAACAGTTTGACAATAGTTTCTATGTACTGTCTTCCTGCATGTTCACCTAATAATCCCTAAGTAACGAGAGACATGCTTGGTAAACTAGTTAACTGCACTTAGCTCATGGCTTAGGGTATTAAAACTGACATATGCAGAACAAGACATACTATTAGAGACTGTAGACGTATAGGTTAGGTACCATAGAGACTAAGAAGCTTACGGACAAACCGAATAACGGCTTAACTGAGCTATAGATTAATTATGTACTTCATGACGACGAATGATTCGCTGCGACAGGAGGTCGCGGGTTCGATTCCCGCCAAAATGTTTGTACGATCACGTCATATTTTTATAACAGAATTTTGGTAATAATATTAAAATTTGATTAATGAAATAAATAAATAATAATTAATATATATTTTTGTGGATTTATGTGGCGCGGTGGGCAAAGGTCCGCTTGCAAAGCAGAAGATCGAGGGTTCGATTCCTGCCTCGGGACAAATTTTTGTACTATCTGCAGATATTTGTTTCGGGTGTTCTGGTCGTTTTCTATACATGATAAAAAATATCTATCTATGTCATCCGTTCTGTAGTTTTGGTGTAAAAAAACATCCATCCATACATCCATTTAAACATCCAAATCTTCGCATTTATAATATTAGTGTGATGAGATTATTCATTAAATATTAAAAAAATAATGCTGGACAATTCACACAGCATTATCTAGTACCAAGCTAAGTTATGGATACCAGATAACTGATATATATAATACAAAACATTATATAGATAGATACCTATAGTATATTATACATAGAAATACCCAGAACACCCGGAAATATGATCTTACAAACGGTAAACACTTAGATAACCCAATAGAACTGCAGCAAAGTTAGAAACCTCTGCATAATTAACTGAAGCATTAAATTTGCTTGCAAGGGAAGACAATTCGAGATCATTACTGTATTTGGATCCTAGTCAAACACTTAGTGCGCGGTCGATGCGGGTGCGCTAGTGGAAAACCTAAGTTAGCGGAAAATTTCATTCTAATTTCATTCACTTTATTGCAACCAAGATTCTAAATAATTTAGAACTATCTAGAGATAATAATTATTATCTTGTTGGTTTAAGCACCGCATTTGGTCTGATAACTAGCCTAAGAAAATATGGGAACTGTTCACATTCGACGACCGATGTGGCGCGGTGGGCGTAGGTCCGCTTGCGACGCAGCAGATTGCGGGTTCGATACCTGCCTCGGAACAATTGTGTGTACGCTCTGCAGATATTTGTTCCGGGTGTTCTGGTCGTTTTCTATGTATAATAAAATATATCTATCTCTGTAATGTATTGTATTATGTATATCAGTTATCTAGTACCCATAACACAAGCTCTGCTTACCATGGGGCTAGATAATGCTGTGTGAATTGTCCAGCATTATTTATTATTTACAGTAACGAACAGCAGATCATATAGTACAAAAGTGTATTTTCCTACGCCTACCGTTTTCAAATACGATGTTGCGTTCCGACAATACTCACTAATTATTCGGTCAAAGGAAAAAACGCTGCCGGAAAAATAAAAACACTCGTAAACAAACAACAAAGCAAACACAAATATTCCCGATCATTAGAAAAAATGAAAATGTTCATATAATGAGCTCACAAATAGCCTGTTATGTTGCTGAAAATACGAAGCCCTTGAGAATAGAAGACACGAGTGCCCTCTGTATTCGGGGCGCGTAAAAATCCAAGTTTGTCATCGAGTGTGCTCCAAAATATGGAAGAGGATGGTCTAATAGGGTAGGTGGTAGAAGGACCACGGGATACATAGATAAACAAATGAAATAAATAAATAATGCTGGACAATCCACACAGCATCATCTAGCTCCAAGCTAAGCAGAGCTTGTGTTATGGGTACTAGATGTCTGATACATTTAATACAATAGATTATACATTATACATAGTATAATGAAAAACTATCTATCTATGCAATCGACCAGATACAGATTGATAAAAAAACCAGTGACCGCCGTCGACGTCGTCGGTAGTTTTGACCGATGACTATTAGTTGCAATTTGACGTTACTAATTAAAATTGCTTGTTAAGACATTTCAGACCCTACGCGGTGTTCGTTATCAGAGCGGTAGCAAATTTTGATTAAGTATGCGGTAATTATACAACTGAAATATTCAATGGAATACCGTGGACCACGCGAATTCCACGCGAAACTCATCGCTTCCGCTCTCTCTGAGTAGGGCCACGAAGATCTCAGCGTTTACCATTGTTGGTTCTACGTGATTCTTGAATTGATGATGCTTTTGAATTTAGAAGGTTCGATAACATTAATTATTCAAGATTTTTTCTTTAAAAAAAAACACTAACGATACTTTATGTAAAGTTAACAAAATAACAAAGTGTCCGCTGTCATCGTCTCGACTGCACGCCACATGTTGAAATACCTATCAGGAATTTTGCAAATAAGAGAAAACCCTATTTTCCTAGAACTCATTACCTAGATAGCGGTGTTTTATGCGGAGTGGAGTGGATGTCAATGTCAAAAAATGCACGGTCTTTGCATTGAGCGACCCAGAACTTCAATGCGCCTATATTTCAATCTTGCCGAACTGCATTTGTAAATTTTTGAGTAGAGCAGTCTTTCGTATGTCATAGTGACGTCCTTGTCGTCCATGGGAGGACAACTTCACCCAATCAATAATTTTAAACCTAGATAAGGTTAACCTAAAGAGTTGACCTACGGAGCTGAGACGTGGACACTCACGATAGGGCTGGTCCACCAGTTCAAAGTCGCTCAGCGAGCTATGGAAAGTGCTATGCTCGAAGTTTCTCTGAAGGATAGGATTCGTAACGAATACATCCGACAGAGAACCAAGGTTATCGACATAGCTCAAAGAATTAGCAAGCTGAAGTGGCAGTGGGCCGGCCATATTTCGCGAAGAACCGACGACCGCTGGGGCAAACGTGTTCTTGAGTGGAGACCGCGACTCGGTAAACGTAGTGTAGTACGCCCTCCGACCAGGTGGGATGACGACTTGCGAAAGACTGCAGGTAGATGCTGGATGCGGCAAGCTGAAGACAGGGCGCAATGGCGCTCATTGGGGGAGGCCTATGTCCAGCAGTGGACTGATATAGGCTCATGATGATGATTATGACGAAAGAGATCAGACTCACACTAAAACATTCGCCTTCACATAACTTCAGACTACATCTGGTTACATCATCATTACAATCCTACCTTTATACACTTGTGTACTAAGTACTACCTACGTCCCATTTCTTAAGTTTGGAACCTGAAAACAAGTCTTTTGTCCACTTAATCGCCGGAGCTGGGAGATTAGGTTTCAGGTTTAAAACGATTCTGAATCGAGTTTTAAGTCAATTTGGAGTTTCTTGTTCAACAGGATCAGGTAGATTATTTCTACATTTTTCAAATAACGCTCGGAGTAGACGGGTCACGAACTTTAGGTACGGCTGCATAAATGGTCATCTTTGGTCTGGAACACAGAATATATAATTATAGTACGAGTATATCTCGAGATATAGATATATACGAGACTAGCTACGCCCCGCGATTTCACCCGCGTGGTGATAGATATTTTGGATGATATACAATATATCTTTATAAATTGTAGCCTATGTGTTATTCTGATGTATAAGCTATATTATTGTAAAGTTTCATTCAAATCCATTCAGTAGTTTTTACGTGAAAGAGTAAGAAACATCCATCCATCCATACTTACAAACTTTCGCGTTTATAATATTAGTAGGATTATATACGAGATATGGTGAGATATATAAAATATATGTACGCGATATATAATCGAGATAGTTCTGTAATATCAACGAATATTTTAATATGTACTAAAATTTTAGCTTATTGACCCACCGTGGTCATCGTGTGTGTTTATAGCGACACGGTACTAAAGTTAAAAAGTAATATTATGCTTTATAGCATAATATTACTCTGTGTAGTCCACTTTTCCTTACTAAACAACAATTTTCATATCAGTCAGGGGTAATAATTTATTAGAACTCAAATTCTCTCGCAAAACCCTGCTGAGATAATAACGCTTTCATCAATACCCATCTGATTTCATTTCACGTATAACCTATTGAATATTTGCATAAACCAAGGTTTGATTTGACAAGGCCTTTAATTGTTCATCTAGTTGAGTTCACATGATATAATTAATTGCCTGTCTCATTGCTTTGGGTTAACCGAAAGCTTAATGATCCGAAAATTATTATAATTCAACATTGTTCTAATTAATCGAGATAAGTAGATAATTTCGGCTAACTTTATGCCTCAAATGATGGGATAATATTGGAAACAAAATTCTAATATACCATTAACTACACACACAAACTAACACTAACTACACGACAAAGGCCTGTTGCATTATTATATATTTATTATTTTTTACCATGATCTCGGGCCATAAAGTGACCCGGTCCTTTGGAAGGCTTGCGTGGGGCCGAAGCCAACAGCACAGAGGCCCTTTGAGAAGTTAATCTAAAGGCGATGGCTACACATAGCGGGTATCATCCTCGGGTGCACAATATGATACAAAAGATGATATCCGCCAGGTGTAGAGACTATTGCAAAGAAAAATGAAAGAAATAAAACCAGGCTATTGTGATGGATGGATGGACTGGGTAATCGGGCTATAGGGGAGATTGCGGACGTCTGCCATAAACAAGTCAAGCGTAATGTTAAGAAGAGTGGCAAACGGTGGCTTGCCGAATGCTGGATGGGTTCCTTAAAAAGCCGGAGTAAATTACCGGAGAGGAACAACATCGGCGCAAACGACTGAGGGGTGTCGAGAGGTGCGGCCCCGTTTTCACCATCATGAAGACTGCTCGTTTCCTCGCTATTACTATTATTATTTTTTATTATTCTCTGTTTTAAAATAGGTATTTGTAGACAATCATTTTTCTAAATATGTTCTTACCTATCTCTAAGCTAATAACACCTAAGCTAAAATTATATGACAATGTAGGTGTATGTAATAAATAAATGAATATGAATAAACCTCAATCCAACGGAAAACGTCTATAAGAATATCACCAGAGGCCCAATTCCAAACAACCAATCGCTTCACTATGACCATGGTATCATCGCAAAATCGCCTCGCCACGTAGAATCTAGATGGAAACTTCATATTGTGCGTGAGCTGCTACATATTTGCACGGAGAGACTGACAGAATGCATCTATAAACTAACGAGACCTGAACACATAATTATAAGCACTAATACAACGGGTATGTATCGCGTTTACTTACCTTTTTTCCCGACATTCGGAAAAATAGGGAAATAAACGCGATCTAGATTAGCTTGAAACTTGACACTTTTGACGTCCCGGTGTACTTAGTTTGCTTCATATAAGATTATTCTACTAATATGTCTATGATGGCGATTCTGCGTCGGTACCATTGTCATAGTGAAGCAACTAGTTTACCAGAATAGGGCGTCAGATAAGCGTTCACCGAAATAAAATTCTCGAAAGATTAAGTTGAATTTTCCAAACAATAGAACTTAGTGAAAAGCGGGACGCCATTGTAACCTAAATAATATGTGAGACAGTTGTTCAGAAATTCTCAGAATGCAGCGAAGGCGCGAATATCTGACTACGCCAAAGATATACGAAAACATTGCTTGTTATTTTTATACGACTTATCGTGTTCTAGAATGAGATGATCCTTTTGTTTATTTGTAGATCATCTTTTGTCTGAGTTTTGGTGGATATTGTGATAAATTTAAATTACGAATAACACTTTGTATACACGGTGTAACATGAGAGGTGGATCATCGGTGAATGGGGGGTGGGGGATCTCAGTACCTATCGATTTAACCAAAAAAAATTTCGTATATAATTTTTTTCTGCAACCTGTCTTAAAAACATCTGGTTTTCTTGAAGAATAAACCATGTAAATTGAATTTGGCTAGTACGAAGGCATCATTTTGAAAAATTTAATTAAAATAGTGTAAGTGCCAAAAATCCGTGACTTGTTAACAAAAAACTACTGGATCATGTCAAGGATAACTAAATAAAAGCATTATGTCTTGCTCTTATACCGCTGTGGTTGGCTGATTAGGTAGTACCTATGCTATTTTTTATTCTGAATTCGAATTTTGGAATGAAGACTGCGTTATCTTGCACCGCTGTGATTGGCTGAATAGGTAGTATTTTTAAATTTGAATTTTTCGAACGAAGATTAAACCGTTACACCGTGTATATTTACTTCTGGTCTCTAAGGTATGAGTACAATAAGGATGAAATTATTTGTTTTAGAATATGATCCTAGGCTACGAAAGTTCATACATAAAACGTTTGCCTGTTTTATCTAAATGCACCGGACAAAGCAAAAAGTTTCATTAGTTTAGAAATAAAAAATCTAGAATATCTTGATTAATTGAAGACCAAAGATTACAGGGTATAATCTGTCAAGCCTTTTTAGGGTTCCGTACCGAAAGGGTGAAAACGGGACCTTATTACTAAGCCTCCGCTGTCTGTCCGTCTGTCCATCCGTCAGCAGTAAAAGGTAGACTTGGAATTTTCACAGAACAGTATTTTTTGTTGATAATACATAAATCATTTTATTATGGTGTTTTTTTTTCTCTATTTTTGTCTAGGATACAGCCCCTTGAATGAACCGTTATAGGCAGACAAACAAATATTTATATTTGTTTAAATCAGTATTTTGGGATTTCTTTTACGAAACAGTTATGCACAATCCGGAACTATCCGTGTGCGAGTCGACTCGTACTTGACCAATTTTATTTAAACATTATTAAGCTATGCAATTTGTTGTAAAACGATAGGTAAAAGAGCCCTTGGCGCATTTGAATATCCCCCGTTCCTAGTTCCCGTGTGAAATAATAAAGTAATGCGGTGCTGGCTACGCGCCCGTTGCATTCGCCTCAAATAGAACTCGTTATCATCTTATTATTTCTTACTGTTATTCTACGGACGTGATATGAACCAATACGGAGCTTTTGTGAAAGTTTGAATATGAGGCGATGACGTCATGAATGCCAAATGTGTATCACGAGCACGTGTTTGGACTGTGGTAAGCCACAGCCCTTATTATATAGTTCCGTCTTTGATATAGTTTCTATATCTTTCGCTTATGTTGTTGATTGGGACATGGACGACGCCAAGTAAGACAGTCATAGGACTGTAGAGTGTGGCACGAACTCTATTCATTCGTATGTCAAACAATCCACTGCCTAGTTAGCTAGATTGTTTGACGTATCCGACGTCCAATCTAAGTATATACTTAAATTGGTATACTTACATAGCTACTAAACCAATCTAAGTTTATTATTTTTCAAATTTAAGTATATACATATAAGTAGTTTAGTATTCTTATGAATAGTATATTTTATTATGTTTATAAGTAAAAGTGGCAGTGGGCCGGCCATATCTCGCGAAGAACCGACGGCCGCTGGGACAAACGTGTTCTTGAGTGGAGACCACGACTCGGTAAACGTAGTGTAGGACGCCCTCCGACCAGGTGGGATGACGACCTGCGAAAGACTGCAGCTGGATGCGTCAAGCTGAAGACAGGGCGCTATGGCGCTCATTGGGGGAGGCCTATGTCCAGCAGTGGACTGCTATAGGCTGATGATGATGATGATGATCTAGCATTTTGCTCGTCTATGTACAACTTTTGTGCAATAAATTATATTATACTATCTATCTAAAATCACGTTCAGCGAAACCACCATGTCCTCAATGGAACAGAAATCTAGATTTAACCGGATCAATACGGCTTTAAGGTAGATAAATGACTCCTGTAAACTTCCTCCCCCCACCCAGATGGTAATAATGTTGAAAGCTTTCTAAACTGCAATTCGTTAAGCCAACGATGGCATAATCGCATCTTTCTGCCGCTTAGATTTGAGTTCGGGATTTATTTGATATCTTTAATCTAATGGATTAACTTAATTGGGATATTTATATTGTAGGTAATATCAATTGAAAAATATACCAATACCTAGCAAAGGCATAAATACAATATAATACAATACAAAAATGCTTTATTGTACACCATATGCAGATCATTACAAAAAATAAATTACATGCGACAAGTACAATGGGCGGCCTTATCGCTTAGAAGCGATCTCTTCCTTTGCTCACTAACCTTTGTATGGAAAGAATTATGTGAATTTAAGAAGGGTGTACCAAATATAGTACAAGTAAAAAAAGTAAAAGTAAAAAATCATTTAATTCTTTAGGCTTACAAAATAGACAAGTCATATTTTATATATAAATTATTATCAAATAAAATTATTTTACTGTTCACTTCATTTTTTTGTCCACTAGTGGAAGATGTGAAAAGAAACCACTAGTTAAGAATTTAAAAAATATGTGTAAGGAAATTGTTTGCGTTACATAGGCGATACCACTAACTTATGTCGTGCGTTATGCACTCAGTACTTATAAATATTTTTTATTACCTTTGATTGACCAGAAATTTACCAGGTATGTAGTAAGTGGTAATCATGAAGATCTTGAAGAGAACTAAGGATTCCCTCATATTAGGTTGTATTGTTATTGGCAAAAAAAAAATTGTAGCGAGTTCTAAATCTTAGTGGTACGAATAATAAGGGAGGAAGAGAGGTATTGTTGACTTTAATATATCGCTTTCTCTGTCCATCCAGCTTCTGCAATGGGAACTGCAATTACGTGCAGTGTGCAGTGCTAGAACCAAACGTGCGTCGTGGGCTGCAAACATTTTTTTTATTTTTTTTATTCTCAATATTATAAAGGGCTTTGTCGCACACGCGATTATGTCGCCCTGGTGAGTTTAACAGAAAAAAACAAAATCAAATCTAACTAAAATAAAATTAACTTAATTACCTAACATTACGAGTTTGTACAGCGTCCTAGCTGCGTCTGAGACAGGCTCAGCGAGAACGCTGTTACAGTGACCTATATCCCTATAACTAAATGGTAAAATACTATTTCTAAACGATTCGTTCCGAACACACTCCATCAATATGTGGTAAACATCGTCTGTAGAATTACATAGTAGGCAATTTGGTGTTGTTGATTTTTTCATTAAATGTAAAAATTTGTTGCCTGGGATGTGTCCGGATCGGCTGCAAACATTCTAATAGCAGAAACAGTTTCCTAACAGAATGAAGCTTTAGTTTCTCAGAACTTACCTAAGTATAAGAAGCTGATGAAGATGCATCGAAGTTATTTTGTATCGATCACTCATTAAAGATATTATCTTCGCTGTGCACCAATTTACATCGCTCTAACTTCATCGGAAGCTGTTCATCGCCTGAAGGCGTTTGCTCCAATCCAATATTTAGGTTGGAGCAAACGGAATATTTAATATTATTTATTAAATATTTAAACACTTCGTTTCCTTATAACGTTTTTAATTTTTTTCTTCTTAATAACCAAATATTAAATGGTCACTAACGATTGAAAAAAGCTTTATAGTAGATACCGTTACTACTAAGTAAAAAAAATATGAATTGGTCTCAATGGAGATTTTTACCCATTAGGAACACTTTCCCTTGGTAACTATACTTTGATTTTTACCCAGTAAAAACACGTTTCCTATAAAAATTATACTATACTATGAGAAAAGTGTTTATAATAAAAATCTCAATTGAGGCCGGCAAATTGTATTTTATAATTATAAGGCATTTGTTAAGCTTACAGTTTTAATTTAAAAAAAATCTTCAATAGGTTCCTAAGAAAAATCCCTTCTAACCTTAAAATAAGTAAGTATTTATTTAGTAAGTACTAAGTATTCCCTATTCATAAAATGTTAACTCGTGTGTTTAAGGCCGGGATCTGCCCAGCGAACCGCGAGCTCGTTGTTTTAGGTAAATTTATGTCGACAATGATTTCATTTATGTAGTTTCAGTTACGTTCAGTTATAATTGTGCGACTAAAAAGGCATTTTGTGTTAAACAATACCTGTAGAGTCAGTCAGTAGAGTGAATATTATAATAATTGTTAATACAGAATAATATTAGGTAGGTAATCCTGCAGAATGTTATACGATTAATGTTTTTAACCTTTGCTCCTGCAGGGTTGTCCACTTATTTTGGGACATCCTAGATTTACTTCAAATCATCATTACACACACAACATTAGCCCATACACGTCTGTCCACTGCTGAACAAGGCCTATGTTCCTATCCATGGTCCTATGTCTCCAATAACGCGACGCCACAAATAGGCTTCATCCATCGAATTCCTGCAATGGCTACAATGTCGGCAGTCCATCGAGTGGAAGGTCTTGCCACACTCCTCGCATTGCATTCATCGCGGTCGCCACTAGAGAACCTTTACTTTACAACGGTTATCGGTTCTGCGAGCTATAATATGGTCTGCCCATCGCTATTTCAGCCTGCTAATTCTGAGAGCTATGTTGGCTACTTCGGCTACTCGTCGGTATTCCGGATGTTATCGTGTATATCGTGTATTTGCCTACCTAAATATTATATACCTAATCACATTTGATCTAATTTTAAAGAATACGGTTCGGTTCATACAATACGGTTACTTTGAGTTATTACAAATGATAGGCAGTTAAGCGTTCATAAAATAGTTAAAAAAAAAAATTCACCGCGAAATAGAAGCCACTTTTCTCAAATAGCTCCAGCAAAAGTCCAGCCGTACCCTTTAATCGAATCTAAAGAAAGTTCTTAGTGGAAAGTTGTAAAACACGAGTTTGATGTAGTGGTATCTCCACTACTTTCCTCTGCCCTATACTTATGAAAACGTTTTGAAGTAGTTGGCACAAGTAGACCTTTATTTAATTCGCCTACTTGGATGTTTAGATACTTGTGACTTGGTCGATCCAGGCCAAGAAACAAGGACTTGGCTGTTGGGTTATTAATATTGACCGTAACTAATTCTAAAGGTAAACGTAGAGTACGGACAATTTAACATGGGTTCCTATTTTAATGAACGAGTATCATCTTACAGAAATTCCCCTGGCGAGGCTTCGACACGGAATTTGACACGGTTTCGGGCAAAATTTATAACGGTTTAAATATTTTCTGCGTTCTACAAGAAATAAAAACTACCACCCATATCTTTAGATAATTCTTGAACAAATCCTTCACTCAATCTCGTCTGAAATGCCTCAAGCATTCCTTCAAAACATACTCGAGTTGCTACTGCGGTATGCTTCTTGCTTTTTTACGATCAAGCATACCGAAACGCGTTTGGAGTTTGAGTAGAGGTTGAATCGTGGTCGAGGTACGACTAAAGATATGGGATATGGGGGTAGTGTCAGATTCCATGTCGATGACTCGGTAGCGGAGTCACTGAATGTAATGAAATGACCCTGCTGGTCTCTATGCGATCAACAGTCCGCCTGCCAGGCGCGGTGATTAAGAGTCAGCCAGCAGTGGACTTATGTGTGCTGACAAGTTAGAAAATCAGCTACCTATTCAACCTATGCAAATTGTGCTTTGAAATAAAAATCTAAAAATTTTAAACTTTAGTATAACTGATACGAGTAATTAAAACGAAAAAATCACCCTCCAAATTTTTATACGAAAGTTACGTGGAATCTGTCCGAAACATTATTCACGTGTCACGGTATCGAGGGGCTGTTCCCAAAGTCCCACGTGAGTCTTGATAATTCCTAACGTCGAACAAAAAGTATTCTCAACTTTCAAAAGCCAGAGCGTCGTGATTTATAATCTACATCATCTATTTTTTTTTCAAAAGATAATGATTCTTTGTTAATGGCAACTGTATATGGTTGGACACTTTTTTGCCAGTGTCAAGTAATGGACATAATTGTAAAATTAATGAGTTATCAAATTATGAAGATGGATTGATATTTTTACCAGAGCCTAGTTCGTTATCTAGCAAGATGTACCACCTGAAGGTTAGGTTGGCTTGGGAGAAGAGATGTTGGAGTCCCCCTTACATCCCTTTTTTAATAAGAGACTAACCCTCAAAATATGAAAGTATAATCTCAATGACAGCTGTCAAAATGACTGTTCTGTGACTCGTTAGAAACGAATGTATGAAAAAAATACAGCTATAGTCAGAAATTACCTTGTTGTTTTCTGTTATTGTTATAAGTTCTTGTTAAGTTTTCATTAATTAAAGTCTTTGTTCACATTAAATACCTTGGGATCTAAATCGGAGTCCAATCTACATGAATTGAACGTGTTTGAATCTGAATCAAAATCGAGGTATTAATATTTTAGGTGTAGGCTAGCTTAACTTTTTCGATACCTACCTTCTCTAAGATAATTAAAAGGATAACGTTAATTTATATTCCGAAGTTTCAGCGGGGCCGGGGTAAATTAAACACAAACAAGATTGTTTTGTACGCAGAACGGGAAAATCTTTCGGGACAAGAAATTATTCATTAACTTTACCCGGAAATCCGGTGAACCACACGACAAGAACAATTTTCAACGAAATATTTATCAGCAATAAGTACTTACAGCAAAAATATTTTTAATCTCTGAACTCCGATTCAAAAACCGGGATATTTTTTGTTTACAAAGGTATCCCAAGGAATATTGTCGTTAAATTTTTAATGATATTGGTATCATCGGCGCAAAGCACAGAAACGCGACACAATTTTTGGTTTTGAAAGCTTTTATTCATAATTTAATTAATCTCTCATTCGGTTTCATTTTTTGTTCCACATGTGACATTATGCGTTTTTGTAGTTTGTGTTTTACTTATTAGTGATCGATAACCTTGCTGTTACCTTGTTGTTTTCTGTTATTGTTATAAGTTCTTGTTAAGTTTTCATTAATTAAAGTCTTTGTTCACATAAAATACCTTGGATTCTAAATCGGAGTCCAATCTACACGAATTGAACGTCTTTGAATTTTCAAACATGTAATACACACACGGACCAGGGCCAAAGCTACATCCAGATTGTTTGAAATAGTCTGCAGTTAGCTCAACTGTAAATACTTGATATTTTTGATTTGTTACTATTCCTTAATCATATTTTTTTGTATTACTATGATGAAAACATAATTTTATTGAAAAATATTTATGATTTAAAATTATTACATCATTGGCCCATAAACAAGGATACATTTGTATCTTGGAGATCTCTTTCCCCAAGGAAAGACATAACATAAACAATGCTGAAAGGCGCGTTCTCAAACAAACCCTACCTTGTCGTCAACATTTTACGTAACTCCGCACAATACGATTGTTGATCAAAACGCTGTTAGAAACGGGTGTCGTTTTATTGTGGAAATAAATAGAATCGATAAAAACCGTTATCAGAATGCCAATGCCGAGTTTATACATAAACCAACGCCGCTACGGAAATTGGAACATAAATTTATCTGTTTTACTTTGTAATTTAAACATAATTACTTCACAATCTTGCGATCTGAACAATGGTTTGCCGAAAACAATTTGGAAAATTATTTGGAGCCCTCCGATATTAATAATGATGTTTATTTATTTATTTTAGCTACAAGGAATCCATATCTGCCGAGTGATTGGCCTTGTGATTGGAATAACGGAGTGATACCTTATGTATTTGACTATTTTTCTATGAGTAAGTACACATCTAACTTTTAATACAATACAATACAAAAATGCTTTTATTGTACACCAATGGAGATCATTACAAAAAGAAATTACATGTGACGAGCACAATGGGCGGCCTTGTCGCTTAGAATCGATCTCTTCCAGGCTACCTGTGGATGGAAAGAATTATTTGAATTTAATACATAGCTATAGAAATATTTTTTTACTGAATAAATTGACTAAAAGAGGTTTAGACGATGGACCAAATGAAACGAAATGGATTGGAAAAAGATGGTAGGGATAAAAGATTTTTATATGATCGATTGTTATCGTCATTTCTGACACTTGTATTAAACCGTGTGGACACTCACGATAGGGTTGGTCCATCAGTTCAAAGTCGCTCAGCGAGCTATGGAAAGAGCTATGCTCGGAGTTTCTCTGAAGGATAGGATTCGTAACGAATACATCCGACAGAGAACCAAGGTTATCGACATAGCTCAAAGAATTAGCAAGCTGAAGTGGCAGTGGGCCGGCCATATTTCGCGAAGAACCGACGGCCGCTGGGGCAAACGTGTTCTTGAGTGGAGACCACGACTCGGTAAACGTAGTGTAGGACGCCCTCCGACCAGGTGGGATGACGACTTGCGAAAGACTGCAGGCAGATGCTGGATGCGGCAGGCTGAGGACAGGGCGCAATGGCGCTCATTGGGGGAGGCCTATGTCCAGCAGTGGACTGATATAGGCTGATGATGATGATGATGTGTTAAACCGTGTAAAAACATAATGACAAATTGTGACATTGATAATGCAGCAATCAGGTCAAAGTCATCTAGTACCTACCTACACATAACCTTACTTATGGAGAGTATGGAGCCTACGGGTACGGCAGCAGTCTCAAGCAGCATTTTTATCATATGGTACCCGTCAGAAGTTTTAGATCAAGCTTCACCAAACAACGCTTAAAGCTTATTCTTCAAAAAAAACGCTCGTTTATAAATCACTGTTTTTTATAGTTTTCTGTACTATTTTTTTCCGGGACCACCACCGTGGGAACTCTCTGTAAAATAACAATAATCATCAAAAAAATACATACATACAGCCGAACATAGAACACCAACATTTTTTCCGTCGTCGGTTAAAAATAAATCGTGACTATGATAGATTTTCCCTTTACAGGCCCAAAAAGATTGACAAGTTTAGTCCTCAAAGGCCACAATTACATTGAACAGCAATCATGTTTGGTATTCCAAGAACAGAATCCAAAATTAGCGGCGAGGAAAGGAAACTTCACATACCTTTTCTACACATACTCTGAAGTTCTGGAGAGTTGTTGCCTCCAGTTTTTTACAAAGCCCACTGGAAGGCGGGTGTGTAACTTTTATAATTTAGAAAGAAGCGTCTATTTCATGTTTCTGAATTATTTCGCATGAAGAATCTTTAACAAAAACGTAAGAAATTCTAGGTTCTATAGTTTGAAAGTAAGTCAGGTACTACTAAAACTAAGAACAAAGAAGGCAGTAGGTAGATATTGAAAGGAGTTTTAAACTTTTTATACATAATTTAGTAGGTAGCATTATAACCTGTAAGTTACTTACAAAATAAAACAAGTGAGATCCTTTTTTTTTGTAAGTCAGTCACTACATAGTATAAAACAAAGTCACTTCTCGCTGTCCGTCTGTCCCTTTGTATGCATAGATCTTTAAATCTAATTAAAATTTAATTTAAAATTAATAGATGGAGTGATTCAAGAGGAAGGTTTATTATTAACCATTTGACATATAGATTTCCACGCGGGCGAAGCCGCGGGGCGCTTCTAGTATAACATACCAAATAACCTGGCTGATTATCTAACAAAGTTTTCATCATCATCATCAGCCTATCTTAGTCCACTGCTGGACATAGGCCTCCCCCAATGATCGCCATACCGCCCTGTCTTCAGCTTGACGCATCCAGCCTGCAGTGTTTCGCAGGTCTACGTTTACCGATTCGTGATCTCCACTCAAGAACACTTTTGTCCTAGCGGTTGTCGGTTCTTCGCGAGATATGGCCGGCCCACTGCCACTTCAGCTTGCTAATTCTTAAAGCAATCATCATCATCATCATCAGCCTATAGCAGTCCACTGCTGGACATAGGCCTCCCCAAATGAGCGCCATAGCGCAAACTTAGAGCAAACAAAGTTATAATTCTGTTATTTATTTACTTGTATTTTTTTCAGTTGATTCTAATAACGCCAGTCTGCTCCTTGCCGGCTGAGATCGGCCACGCTACCCTACACGGTCTTGGTCTTTTCCACAACAAGCACGACACCTTCGCTGATCAATTCGTGAAGGCAGCCCTGTTCGTCGTCAATAACTGCACGAAGAGCATGGTTGGTGATTACGAATACAATGACGCATTGTAATCATCACATCACAGGATATCTCAACTGTTTCATTTAGAAAGATAGGTAGATAGATAATTGTTTATTCGTAAAACTTATTATCTAAAACAGATTTGTAAAAAACGTACACGAATTCGTGGCATACAGCATACAGGCAACCAAAGCTCAAAGATAAAATCAAAGGATGGCAGGTGCTAAAACTAAAATAAAATCTTAGCCACACACATAAACACTCATAAAAATAAAACTGGTTGACCTGTATAATATTATAAAAACATTTAAATTAAAAACTTAAACTACGCAATAAAACTTGAAACTATCATGGTTATTAATACTAAAGTCATTTAAAACGGGATATTTACCATGATTTGATTTTTGAGTGACTCTGTTTAGTTTTGTTACTCCGTGATCATGGCGCATGCAACTGTGCCGAAATATTGGATAACTCAAAAATCAAATCATGGTAAATATCCCGTTTTAAATGACTTTAGTATTAAACTACGCTCTTGGCAGCGCTTGGTTTCCCGTCTTTTTTCCAGCTTGTATTTCGACAAAGGCCTCCTCTAAGGCTTTCCACTCATTTCTGTCTTCTGCTATGCTTAATAATTCCGGTCCAGCTACTTTATTTAAATAAACACTCATAATAAACACTAATTTTGAACTATTTTTATCTCTAAAGATTGTCTTAATTCTTTACAAACCGCTTAAATAATGGTTGGTGATTCACGAGTGATTTATAGATGCATTTTCAAGGGGCGAGCGTATCGCTGATTTTTGTAGACCTCGAGAGTGAAAGGCAGGAGGGAGCGGTTTTTTGACAGACGGGCAAACTATTTATTGCAAACTATTAGTAGACGATCTACCCGCTGGCTGCTTAGTGCTTACTAAAAATGTCACCACTATTATTTCATCTACCTGCGAAACACTGCAGGCAGGTAGATGCTGGAAGCGGCAAGCTGAAGACAGGGCGCTATGGCGCTCATTGGAGGAGGCCTATGTCCATCAGTGGACTGCTATAGGCTGATGGTAATGATGATTATTTCCAGGAAAAAATATTTTCTTTAATTATCTGATTGTGTTATTGGGGAAACTTTAAGTTATTTCGTCTTCGATTTTATATAGGGTCATGGTTATTTAATTTGAAAATAAACCATAATTGTAAGAATTTCAACAAAGCAGTTTTCATTTAACTCTAAATTTAATTCTAAACATTGTATTGTAAGGTAAATAAGCCCCTTTGTACTACCCAAGCCTTCTTCCAAGATACCTCCTTGTATTAGAATGCCTGAGGCGGTCAAGTAGTGGCTAATGTTAGCTGACCCCTTATTTCCCGCGAATTGTATGAACAGGGAAGAAATGAGAGTACACTGGGGGTTCTAGATGTCTGGCTTTGTTATTGCCCGATCATATTGCTTTCCGTCGATAGGACGCTTTGTTTGCACTTCTGTACGTAATACAACTACATAATAATAAGTGGATATTGTCATGGATACTTTTAGCGTTTCAAAGATCGACTGCAATAGATAGACCTTTATTTATAGAATGAAGATATAACTATATAAATGTTTGTAAAACATACTTTTTGTAAGCAAAGGGGATACAAGGAAATGCTGTTGGAAAATATTTTATGACTCACTGCTGGTATCGTCCGAGCAAATGGCATGGAAACAATTTTTGATTTTGAAACCGTTCATTCATAATTTCATTCGTTTCATGTCAGTTTCGAAACTGAATTTGAACCATATGATTTTATGATTTACCAAAATTTAAATGAAACAAGATAAAGAAGCGAGTGCGTAGTCCATATTGTCTAATCCTAATTAATTTGATGTCTTATTTTCTTTTTTTAATAATTTTATATGTGTGTGGACAATGTCTGAATAAAGAAACTTTTTATTTTATTTTTATTTATAGGTGCTACACACTAAATCCACTCATTCACTTTATAGCCCAGTGACACATCTATAGAGACCAGTTACAACCTGGGTTGTCACTGGTCGGAAAAACCCTTTATAAGACAAGAGTGAGGGTGTCTTCTGGACCTTCGTGATACACCATCAGCCACATTGTCACTTTCCATCAGTTGAGATTCAGGTCAAACGAAGGTCTTTCGCCTATAAAAAAGCTTCGTAATAGTTTAACTTGTTACAGTCCGTAAAAGTCGACTTAACTGGGTTTGTATCAATGAGAAGCCAACCCCAAAATGCAAGCTCATTTAATGCGTTCAAACTTAAATTAGCTCAAAGTATTATACGATTATTCACTTCTTATTAAATGAATCAGCAATTGAACGACCACAATCTATGTATGTATGTATCTACCTCTATACTTAATCTAAAAACCCTTTTCTCAAGTAAATGACCTGTATATAATTTGTTTTTTTGAGAATAAATGAATATTAAACAATATAAATTAAAGCACAGCCTCAGCTTAATCTTATGAAGCTAAAAGGTTTTTTATACAGTCTAAGTAACTAAACGGAAATATTATATTATGTGGGTGTTATTACCAGTCCTGTCTTTGTTAAAGTATTTAATACAAAACTTTCTAAAGATTTAATATTGAAGAACCTACGCAAAAAAAAAACGTAGTGCCTACCAAAATATCTACGTAAAATAATTTAGTAGCTTAACGTCCACACAACTCCGCTCGTGGATTTCGTGAGAGCTGAATAAGAACTGAAACTGAAAAGACTACATACCTGTGGAAAAGCTTCCTTCTGTGTATTTTGATCTGTGTATTGCGATTACCCATCCACCTACCAAATAGTGTGAAAAAGGCAAAATCCCTTTTGTTTTTCAGAAGGCATGTTCAGCCATGGAACTATTGAATTTTCTAGAAACCTGGCTCACTTCCGCTCTCAGTTCCTATTGCCACGTCCTGCTTGGGTACCATTGAGTCTCTTATACATTTTATAGATACTACGACCTTCTAAGGTACACACTAATGCAATAAAATATATATAAAATATTTATGTATGTGTGCTGATGTGAAAATATGATGCCTTCACCCTTTACTCACTATGCAAAGAGTACTTTCGCCAGAGCAAAAATCGCGACTTCATTCTTTGAATGTGTAAATTGACACGTCGCAAGTCGCCGCGACTACGTTCATTAGTCGACGGAAGACGAAACTTTCCAAAGTTAATTAGGAAAAGGTTTTGAACATTGCCCGACCAAGATCATGGGTTAAATTTTCTAGCTTAATCTTTAGACGATTTGAGAATAGAGTTTAATTTGCAAGAATTTCATTTTACTCGCTGTAACAATTAAAAAGTGGCAACTTTAATGAGTTTTAGCAACAAAATCACTTATTTGTTTCTTAAATCGGAGAGATAATTTTTTCTCTAGATTGAGAGTTGGCTGCCAGTAGATTGTCTACAATAGTCTGCAGTTAGCTAAATTGTTTAAATTGTAAATACTAGTTCTAATTTATTTCTATAATTTGTTTGTAACTTTTTTTATTATCCCATTTACTAAACTAAAACTGCTAGGACGTTTAGATTTCGTTCCAATACAAAGAATACAACAAAGTGAAATTTCATTTGCAAGTTTGCACCAGGGAAAAATAATTTACGTTTGACGTTATATATTAAATTCAATGCTTATCAAGCAAGGCTACAAGGTTCCGAGTAACCTATACGCCATTAATAGGTTTACGTACACGTAGATACCTATATAATTACATTACATTAACCGACCCTCGCGTAAAAGCCAACGACTATCCGGCTCTTTATGAAAACCGGAAACGTTTCCTTTTATTGTTATTTCTTCTTATATTTATGAGGTGACTCATTACAACACAAACCAAATCATAAGCCGTCGGCGCGTCAGCTTTTCCTTAATTTTCCTCTTCGTTGGTTTCGTGCGCAGTGACAAAATGGGGGATGGCGCATGGGAATTGTTTTGAGGGCATCATTGTAGGCTGTTGCTTGTTTCTACTGAGACAGGAGTTATGGGTCTTATGTACCAACTAATGAAGGGATCGATCTTTGTATTGTTAATTAGCTAGAATACTTGTAAATTATAAACTGTTTAGAGTTCGCGTTGAGAGGTGCTTAGGACCTCCAAAGGTGAGATTTTATCTGTTTGATAACGTATATTCCGAAACATTAAATTAAAATATTAGCATCAAAACTTGTGTGCGCAAAGGGTTGTTGACTAAATTAAACACTTTTCAATCTTTATAATGATTGTAGGAATCTATTCTATATTTTCATGGACCTAAGAGTTTAATTTATCGGGTCACTTGATGAAAATTGCTAGGTGAATTATACATACATATTATTATACAACCTAATACACGAAGAAACATTTCGGATAGCTTTAAGCGGATGTTGCGACAAAAAACCGTGTAAAATAAGGACGTGGTGTCTAGGAATGATTCTCGTATTTGATTTGAGTATTACGCGCCAACCACAAACAGCAAGGGGAGTGCTTAGTCGCAGGCTGTTTTACTAACGAGCATTTTACTAGAACATTGATTGAAAAATTGGCTTGTATCCTGGTGAGGCGTCGAACCAAGTGTACAAATCAATTTTTTGTTTGATTGTTTATGGTTGACGCGTAATAATTATTAAAAACATTCTGAGACACCCTTTACTTTATTTATTACAATCAAATTTGAAGACCTCTGTGGCACAGCAGGTGATGGTCCGCCTGCGACGCATGAGGTTGCGCGTTCGATTCCCACCTCGAGACAAATGTTTCTGCCGATATTTATTCAGGGTGTTGTGGTCGTTTTCTATGTATAAAAAAATATCTAGTTAATGTATTATATTATGTATATTAGTTATCTAGTACCCATAACACAAACTCTGCTTATATTGGGGCTAGATAATTCTGTGTGATTTTTTCGGCATTATTTATTTAATTACATATACTATATGTAAGCTTCTATTTAAGATATTATTTTACCTCCCAAGAGACCTACTTCGGTGAAGTAACTTCCCCTCTGGTAACTAAGAACTGAGTGAGTCATTATGTGATTGCACTGCCGTTAGACCTCAGACACGGCTATTCCAGAATGGGGGAAGCATTATGCTAATTGTCCTAGGATCGGAGCAAACGGACAATTGACAATAGGGTAGTGTCCTGGGAAAAAACACGGGTCAAATATCTTCTAATAATCGAACTGATGGATTTAGTAGATTTTTTAAGACACTAGCCTCGCCCAGCAGTGGACCAATATAGGCTATTGAGGTGAGGACAAATAAACTTTGCTACATTACCCAAAAGTTTTATACCCTGAACATATTAAACAATACGAAAGTTTTCAATCAGTGTGTTCTACATGTTACGTATGGAGCTGAGACGTGGATACTCACGGTAGGGTTGGTACACCAGTTCAAAGTCGCTCAGCGAGCTATGGAAAGAGCTATGCTCGGGGTCTCTCTGAAGAGTAGGGTTCGTAACGAAATTATTGGGTAAAAATAATGGTTAAAGTACGAAACAAGTTTAAATAAGTAGTAAGTATCATCGAATGACGATTTATGTTAGCTGTAGATGAATTTAGATTACACTTATATTATTATATAATATGAGAGAATGCTAAAGTTTACATGGTATGTTTGGATGGATGTATAAATAAAATAAATAAATAATGCTGGACAATTCACACAGCATCATCTAGCTCCAAGCTAAGCAGAGCTTGTGTTATGGGTACTAGATGACTGACATACATAATACAATACATTACATAGATAGATATTTTTTATTATACATAGAAAACGACCAGAAGACCCGGAACAAATATCTACAGATCGTATACACAATTGTTCCGAGGCGGGAATCGAACCCGCAACCTCCTGCGTCGCAGGTGGACCTTCGCCCACCGCGCCACATCGGTCGTCACGATGAATATATGTTTGTTACCTTTTCACACCAAAACGACTTGGTAAGCTACTTTTTATACCATAAATCAGTTCCCATGAGATGAATATATCCTTAAAAAGTTTTCATAGAAACAAGGCTTTATACAAAGAAGCAGCTTTAAGCACTACTAACCTTTATTGACAAATATAAAACTTTTGCGTTTTAACTTACAATGTTTGAGCAGCTTGACAACAAACAGTGTTTTCTCTTTTACATTTGCAACTGCAAAAGGTTATACCTAACTAGATTGCTTTATTTGATTTCAGATTCCAACAACTTTATTTCTTGAGGGTTACAGAAAAGCCTTTAGACAAGTTAATTTTTTTACAAAGAAGTGTTATTGATTTGCTCTTCACCAAATTTTTTTAGATATATTATTTTTTTACTTTTTTTTATATATTATTATCAAAGAAGAAAATAAGGTGTTATTGATTTGCTCTTCACTTCATTCTTGTTTATAGTTCATTGTGATACACAGGTATTGCAGGGATGTTCAGACTTGAAATTAAGACCACTGTGATCTGCCATAAGGCGTACAAATTTAACATTATTATGTAGTTACAGAACAAAAAATCAATAATAATAGTAGTGAAGCAAAAATATTTTTTTAATAAATGAAAATAATGTGTTAACCAATTTTTGAAAATGAGTATCAACCGCGTTTCTATACTACATTTACATACTAACTAAAATAAATAAATTGCGTTAAAATAATATTTCATGCTGTAAAATGTCTCGTCCATTTAAGAATGAAAATTATAATAAAAACAAATTAGAACTAGTCCCCTAATGAGCGCATTTCAAGTCCTCATCCCACTCGCTGGAGGGCGTTCTAAACTACGTTTGCCGAGTAGCAGACTCCACTCAGAAATACGTCTGACGCGACCTCTCGGGTCACTTGGTTCAATCAACGCACACCTTGTAAATCTTTCAAGTCCTTGATGGATTTAAAATGGGTAACCCATTTTAAATCCATCAAGTCCGTCAAAACTCATTTACGCAAATTTTAGATGATAATTCTAATTAGACTTGACGCGTGGCTTAGAATTTGTACCACCCCAACTCTTCCCGCGGGTGTCGTAAGGCGACTGGGATATCCACCGGTGGGCGGGCAGCATTGCCACCAAACAACATACTGCAACCAAATCCGCATGCCCAGTGTAGGGATTATGGGCACTATCCCCACTTATGATAAAAAAGGCGTTAATCAGGGGAAAGATGGAGATGTCGATTCTGTTTAGATACCTCCTTACCACATGTAGATCTTTATGGGATACCCACAGGATTATTAAAATTCTTTGTTACAGCTACACATTTACAAGTTTCATTTTTCATGCATTGATTTTAGACATAATTGTGTGTCAGTAATTTGCAAACCTATTTGGAATTGCTAACTCGATGCTAACTATAGAAAGCTACTAGCTACGAAGGTATTTACGCAGAATGCGGCAAAAATACCAGCTCCATTCAGGGCAAACTGACCGCCGGCCGTTTCATATTTTACTTTAAATCTGTATCTACCTGTGGGCAAATGAGGCAACGCGTAGGTCGGACCGAATTGGATTCATCATTGATTCAAAGAGGTCACCCGAATGGATTCGAACCTTGTAGCACGTGAATCGTCAGCCTTACAAATTATGTACGAAACCGGTCTTATTTACGCCACTTGTGCGCGAAGTGTTTTTCAGATGTTATTGTAGGTTTAGGTGTATTTGCACAGATTTTGTGTTTTTTATTTTAGAATAGCATTGCCAGAGTAGGCCTTTGCCTGCTGATTTGGTTTTTATATATGTACATACTATACCTATGTACATGAGAGATGGTCATAGGGAAATGAAATGAGATGAAATGAGATAAAATTAGATGAAAACTTAATTATTTACTAATTTCAGCCTCGGGCTTCGTTTTTTAAATAGAAAGATTGAAAGAAATTACATTTATTGATTCACTGAAGTATGTAGGTACAATTTGTTACTACATATTATGAAATAAATAAAGAAATAAAAATTAACTATGTATATAGGTAAAAGCAACAAGCGACTCCACAAAGCGTTCGCTTTGTGGAGTCGCTTGTTGCTTTTACCATAGAATGGTTTAAAGATTACCACCAAATACCATGTAAACTATTCAATGGGATAAAAACCTATTTTTGATTCCAGGTTTATGGCTACATTTATGCAAAATTTCAGCCCAATCCATTCTGTTGTTTTGGCGTGAAGAAGTAAAAAATATCAACCCATCCGTCTAAACTTACGCATTTGTAATATTAGTATCATAGAGACTGTTGTTAAAATTATGATACTGTTTTCTCTAAGAGTAGAATAGAATAGAATAGAAAAAACATTTATTTAGACACAGGTAAAAAATACAGGCATAGAATAAACAAACAAAGAAGTTTATCAAACGACACAAATAGGTGATATTAAGACTAAAATAAGACTACCTCCATGACCCTGCGCCGAAATAGGGGTTGGCTCAGCGTGTGCTGATAATTATTTTATGCAGCGCTGTTTTTCAGCCAAAAACCTTAATTTTTAGTTGAAGTCACGGACGACAACAAGAGTAACTAGTAATTTATATTTTGAATCCGTTTCTTTCTCTCATTGGTTGATTAAATGTTTCATTTGAAAATTATTTCTATGAAAATAACAGTAATACTCGGAGGTACTGAAATTTAATATTTTATAGCACTACGTGACTTCCCAGCTAAACATTTTCAGTTTTTGCGGCACCAACATTTTAAATTACTTGTCGACCCATTTTCACGTGAAAAATTACAGACGTAATACCCACTGAATAGAGCAAAACTAGGCCGAAACTTTGTCAAAAATCACTGCTGAGTATTACTTTATTCACCGCGCACCGAGCAGCGGATTGGCCAAAATGTATTTCCACTTCAGAAGGAAATGTGATTATGTTCCAATAACAAACCTATCAGGTATTGCACGAACCGAATAAAAAATATACCGTGAATTATGCTTGTGAATTCTGCTATACAAAATTCTTTCTGTACTCAACTCAAAGGGTGTCGATATTTTGATTTGGTAACTCTTTTATAGCAACATTCTTAGATTATTCGAAATTTGAATGTTACAACTGGTTCTCATTCATTCTCGAATATAGTAAAGTGTTCTGATCACGTAAGATTAAAAATATTCATCGTAAATTAACTTTTAAATAAGTATTTCGTCGAAAAGCTCTTTATATCAGACAACGCGTAAAATGCTGCGTTCCAAAAACAAATAGAAGGCAGTCGTTATCACCATATCAGGCCTTCATATATTAGCAGAAATTATGCAAACAGTCAGTGATACTGGCGTCATCTACACGTATCTCGTTTGTCATGATAATCTACGGGAAGTTGGTACCATTTCAATTTACATATTATATTCTACTGATTTAGAATCCAAATTTATCATCCGATACGACTATATTCTAGTCAAGTCTTCATATAAAGCTCGCGTGGGCATGTTTTTCTTACAAATAGGAGTGTTATGTATACAAAAAATGAAGATCTTGGAGGAGTTTTTTCCAAAAATAGGGCTTGGTAATCAATTGCCTAAGTACAAACTGACCTGCGATCTAGGTACAGAAACAGCTAAGTACAGCGTCATGTGTAATTAAAAACTCGTATGTTGTAATTATTTTAGAAATAAGTTTATATATGAATAAAATATTATCTATGTGAAACGTAAATGTACATAATGAATTTGCTGTATTTCTGACAAACGTGGAATAAAACGAATATTAATTTCAGTGTAGTTGGATTTATTAAAAACGGATAATTTCAGACAGTTTCCCGATTTTATTCCGTAAGAATCAATATTCTAAAACCGAATCGTGTCTCTGTTTGTGCAGAATCCCACACAGTGTGAACACACACATTGCATTGTTCTGTCGAGAAAACGAGTTATTGTGAACGAAGGCTCCCCACAGTAATGGAAACTTGGTGAATGCCAACAATACATGCCTCATCGTAAATATGCTTAATGTGTTGTACTTGTGTGTTTGTATTGAGTCTTAATGTGTGTTTAGCTATGAATTATTATCGTTGATAGTGTGTTAAACGTAAATGGAATGCGATAACAGAGAAAAATAAGTGTAAAATTTTGTATTTTTACAAACAACTTTATGCTACGTAAGACAACTAGAACACCATAATTATTCAAGTAAAGAATGACAATTTTTTTCCAATACACATAAAAAAAATGTAATGTAAAGAATATAACCCAATATACCCATTGAGTAAGAGTAAACCTAAGCCGGACTCTACACGAGTCCGTTTAGGTAGAGTAAATGACAATGATGACATTTTGATGTCCTCATTTCGTAGATCATCAAAAAGTCATACAGATTAATCTGATTATAAACAACTGCTAAAACTAGTTTATAGTTAATCAAAACGGTAACTGAATTCAGAACTAAAAGTAAATTAAATAAGTAAATTAAACTTGAAAATCTGCAGTCTTGTAACTTCGCTCGAGTTCTTGAGTGTGAAAAACAGACTAACAATTTATTTAGGTAGTCTCGCTTCCTTCATTACTGACGAGACGAATGCAGTGAGCGGAAATATCGTCAACATAGCGTGGATCGTCCGGTGGAATTCCCAGTATCTTTATTTTTACTGTTCCAGGTATTTCATAAAGGCATATTTTTATAGTAGCAAATAATTTATCTTTTAATAAAAATAGGAGGTCCGGTTGAGCCGTTAAATGTTGGCGGGATGTTCTCGATCTAGTGTCCTGGATAATAAGATAATGGAACCTCTAGACATCAAAGTTGGCGACACCGCTTTGCGGGTTGGTGAGACATTTCAGATAGGAATAATTGAAAATACAGGCTTTCACGAAACATGTGTACCGAAAGGGGGTGATTCTAGAACCCGAGGGAGTGAACTTTTGTTCTACAATTTTTTTAAAATTATAAATATTTCATAGTTATTGAGAAAAAAATATTATGGACTTCATTTCTTAATATTTTTTACATAAATATTGTTTGCTTATATAGGTATATTTTTGTAATAATATCATGACAAAACACTGAACCTTCTGAAAAAATATGCAAAAAAGATGTGTAAAATATTTTATACCTATAATATTACAATCCAAGTTTGCCTGTAACACAACACAAATGTAGAAGAACTTATCAAGAAACATTTCTTGATAAGGTCTATGCAGCCGATAGTGTTTTGTCAATTTGTCCACAGTCCGCCGACTTCGGAGTGTAGACTCCATGGTGAAGGTTACATAACCTCAATAGAATGTGAAAATTTAAAGCGCCCCATTCCTTATTTTTAACGTTCTATTGATCATTTGCCCAGCCAAAGGACAATTTCTGGTAGAAACCAAAACACGATATTTCCTGTCCTCATCGTCATAATTTTCAAATTACTTCAAGTTTTTCCAGCATTAAAAAGTATAAACTCATCCATCAAACATTATTTTCAACAACATTGTTTTCAAGATCTTGTGAAAATTTGATGACATACCCACGCTAACGTAGACGAATGAATTGTAACTTATGGTGAGAAAAATACTGCTGTCTTCTCCCAGGGATTATTAATCAAAAGCGTTTGATACGGAGAAAATACGAAGTTTCCTTTTAGGGAATGTTTTTTTTGTGAAAGTGATGTTTTCTGTTATGAAACTTGATGACAGTGTGACGTATTAGCGGCCATATTTTACTTGAATAATGACCATAGTAAATAATTATACTTAGTTTTGAAAACTATGTCAGTTTTGTTAAATTATTCTTTCAAGTCTAATTAATCGTAGTCAAGACGAAGGTCTCTCATTTCTTGGTCTATTTAGTTTTAGCTTTGATGATTTTAATATAATTCTCATTTATTGTAAATACCAACCCATATCAAATTATACAAGCAATTCAAGGTGTTCCTTTGATATCAAAAGCATAATATTGTTTTATTAAGTCTGCAAGTTTACCGTTCACCTTCTAATATTATACAAGGTGTATTATTATCATTATGCCGTGTCACCTAATAACACTTTCATCGATATAGTAAGTACCTCTATGCCTTTGAAGATATATTCTATATTGTAATTAAAGCTGAGCTCAGAATTAATGAACCTCTACGATGATTCTTCAAAAACGACGAATTTAAAGCGCATCTGAAAGATCGAATGAGCAAAAAACGTGGGAAGATCTGTTTAACTTGGAAATGGATTTTCGCGGTAAGCAGGAAACTTTTCGCCTCATCCCCCGTAACACTCTGCATTATTCTAATGTGCTCTCAGAAAATCTACCTTAAAGTGGATGTGATAGGTATACATACAACATTTGATATCGGGTGGGATGGTAATGGGTACTATGTATGAAATAATGAGTGTAATCATTGTTATGTCACCGTCCGATAGTAAGACCAGTATGGTGATTATGTATTCGCGGCGGTTTATTTCAGCAGGAATTATAATTAGCAGGACTATAGCACTTACAATTTAACGCATTCAACCACGTGAATCTATGATTTATAGTTCGACTAGTGGAATAAAAACGCCAGAATTTATTTATAAAATTTTTAGCTTCTTCAAATCCCGGGTGATGCAAGCGTATTTTAGAAAATCTTTTAATGTAGTTTTGTTTCATTTTAAAAATAAAGGAAGGTTTCCTATCAGTAACAAGATTATGTTACTTATAGGAAACCTTCCTTTACTTACCATACTTTTCCTATCTTTAGGATATAAAGTGGTTTCCCTTCAGGGCGCATTGATTTTTTCCACCCTGTATAAATAATTGAATCCTTTTTGCTGTTTTTCTCATGCCAATTATTTGATTCTATTGAATATGATGCTATGTGGAGTGTCCAGCAGTTTCATAATAATATTACTATTAATTAATTAATTGGACGTACATTAGTAACAACTCTAATTTGTTCAGGTAGCTACTTCATTCTATTACAAATATTTCCCATCTAAATTACAGAATTTGAACAAAGTATATAGACCCTTGAAAAGATTATTAAACAAACGTATTTCAGAGTTTGGAAAAGTACGAACAATACAATCATTATTAATAACAAAACCGAACCTCGAATTTTTTAAATAATTTTATTTAGAATATTTCACAACGACATAGTAAGACTAAAAATAGATAATTACGAAACCATAATTACGATTAAAGACATTTTAATTATAAAAGTTGATTTGATGGCAGTAGTGCCGCTATTCTGAAAAAATATAGAGTTAACTTCGAATATTATGAGATAACTTAAATAATTTTGGTGTATAAAATATTATATTTATCATAAACTCAGCAAAATTTCAGTAATAAAGGACAAAATATGATGAAAAACATAATTACGAAAATCAAAAAGGTAGCAGTAAGTACGTACGTACTCCGTAGCCACTGTACAAATTGACAGTGGTTCCGGAAAATGAAACTATCAAATTCAATGTTTCGTTCGTACATTTTGAAGAACTATTAGAATAGGGGTGCCCGCCGCAAAAGCCGTCAGTTTAAACTTCGTGCCGCAGTAACGAGTTCTGCAGAATTAGAGTACCGACGATACACGCAATTGTCAATTTCGGAGGATTATAATAGACCCCAAGGTACTAGGTAACGCAAGGTACTAGTTGCGTCTAAGCTCTATTTGTTTGAACAGCTTTACATATTCGTAAAGCTTGACAAACTACTTAAGTTTTATGACAATGAGTTACCGGTTTAAAGTTCTTACTGTTTCCTCAAATAAGATTAAAGCATTGTTGCGCTGCTGGTAGTTAAGCTGGCCAGGGGGAGTGTTTGTCATTCTCGCAGCTTTACTTAAGTTACTACAACTTTTGAACGGGAAAAGGCACTTGCTAAATAACATAGTCTACTAAATATTTGAGATGGCACTGAAGTGACATCGGGTCGGCCGGTTGCAAGATGGGTAGACGATATCATCAAAGCACAGGACGCATCAGTGGGTTTCGAGAAACACAGAACAGATAGTAGGACTTTGCAAAATACAAAATGGAAAAAGTTGTCAGTGATGTCAGTTTTAGTAAACTGTCATATTCTTGACAACTTTTTCAGCGGTACTTATCAAAGAGTTACTATTGAGAAATAAATTGGATCGCTGCCATGCTTCGAGAGGTAGTTTTTCTAAGTATCCGTTAAGGGCGGCAAGGCGCTAAATGTATAGAAGGTTACGAAAACTTTTATAGCTTTCGTAAACTATAAAACTCATAATTAAACTACAGAGAAGGATGGCACGAGCGAAAGATGACCTAAATTGTTATCAGGCCTGTATGCATGCTCTCTAAAACCAGGCTTATTATGAATCACGCTAATAATACCTAAGTAGTTATGTAGCTACCTATAACGTTAACGATTACCTTCAGTTTTCCGAATCTCCTGTAACCTTAAACCATAATTTAAGCCTACCATCACTCCATTCTTAATTCTGAAGAGTTACTGCGTTATAAATCAAGTTAATCGTGGCCTGACGTCGGTGGACACGGCTCGCCGTCACGGAAGGGATTATGATGCGACGGAAAACCAGACTCCGGCATTTTTACCACGTTAATTGACAGGAATTTGCACGTAGATTGCCCATAAAATGTGCATTGCAGAGAATCTGTGCTGAGGACTCGCCACAAATCTGTACCAACTTATTTCGAATGATCTTAATTATTATAGGCGTGTATCCGCCCGGGCGGTTAGGTATCATACGTTTTTCCGGGATGAACTTTTATGCTATTTCACATACGGTGCAAAATTTTATTGTTTTTTTTTTGGATTTTATTTATTTTTGCGTTGTGTCATGTCAACCTATACATCTTCACATCCTAACATCTCTGTAAACTTACGCTTTAATAATATTAGTGGAATGCGAAGATTTGATATATTTGTTACAATATGTATAATGTCAAAATTACTATAAAAATCGAGTTGGAAACACGCATATAGTCAAAATCGAAAACTAATATATCTATTTATGCAATTTTTATCCCAATGTATGCGAAACAATCTAGTGTAAAATATTTGAACTTGATTTGTTATGCTGCCTTATTCCACTCTGATTCACTGCTTTGATTCATGATTGGATTAGATTCGACTTTTCTATTCTATTCATAATTGCTCAATGGATTAATTTCGATGTCTTGGTCCATACAAAAGATTTCTTATGGTAGAAACGTTTGCAGGATAACTACCATACTAAAGGTTTGTTATAAATTATTCTTACAAGCTAATTATGATAAAACTTCTCAAATGCTTCAGTCAAGAGCGAAATTTTCACTCACCAAGTTTGTCAATGTTGTTTCTAAAATGAAAACTTTGCGAAATACGAATAGCCTGCTTAACTCGGGCTAGTCGAGTTATATTTCCACAAGTATTTCATTATGCAAACTCGCGAGTAAAGAGAATGTCTTCTGCCATTTCCCGCGAGATTTTATGTCATCGCGCCGCTCTATAGTCTATAGTCTTTTATTATCTATGGTTCAATTTCAGTTCCAATGAAATCAAATGAATAAAATTGCATCGCTCATTCATGTTTAATTTTAACAATTGAGTTTTATGATCGCTCATTATTCGGAATTCATTCACGATGGATATTGGAATTACGTCCGTAATTTTAATATGTACCTAGTCGTCTGGCACCATTGTTGGAGGATTTAACAGAACGAACATGGCATAATGTAAATTTATTATAGGATCTCTTGTTTCTACCGGCGGCTTATCACGCGTTACAATACAATACAATATTTCTTTTTTGCACCATCAATACAGAAAATACAATAATAATAGATCTTAATACTAAGCCCAGTGGCACAATCGGTAGCATTATCGCTAACAGCCATATCTTCCAGGCAACCTTTGGATAGATAGGATCGGTACGTATTAAAGCTGACGGTGGCGTAATTATTTATTATACAAAGATAATAAATATTTATCATATGAACGTATATAGAAATAGAGCAAAAATACACAAAAAACAGGAATATTAATACATTAAATGAATATATTTAATATATAACATAATACAGAAAATGAAAAATAAAAATCAAGAAAACTGATCAAGAGTGGTCAGATAGTGTTGATGAACCATACTTTTGAAGATAGGAAGGGATTTCGCTTGACGGATAGAAACGTTTTTTCTGGGTTAACAATTATATGTTATTCTTGGTCCAGATTCATCATTTGAAGGTTAGAATTTGGATAAAGTTTTGCATGGATGTTGATCTATGCAACATTTGAGCTCGATCTACCGCTTAGTAGTTTTAGCGTGTAGACTTAGAGGTAACAAACTTAGATCAATCCAAATTTTGACTCTCTAGATACAGTAGGATTTAATTCAATTGGTTTATGAGAACCAGATTAGAACCAAATAGATGATTGCTTGATGTGGACAGCGCAAAATTGGTCATTGTGGAGATCTTAAAGGGAGGCATATGTCCAGCAGTGGACGTCGATCGGCTGATATGATGATAATGGTAACATCATGTAGCACCAAATCACAATATGTCGCAGTCTACCTGAAACTACCAACTTACTAACTATTTCAACAGCTAATCAATAATTAATTCAATAGGTACATACTCGTACATATATACAGAATTCCCTCTAACTATGTACGAGAAATAACTAAGGGTATCACTTAAATTAGTTAAAACGAAATACCAAGAAGTAAGATCTTCTGGGTACTGATACTATTGGCTCGATCTAAATTAGAGTATCCGATGTTCAAGGGATCAAACCTTTACTTTAATTAAGAACATATCCAATAAAGTTTCCAATTTCCCCCCTTGAACAAATGTTCTGAAGGGGGATTTCTGAAATTTATAAAACTTCCGAGTGCGAGCGCCTACCCACTACAATAACATCGACCTTAAAATTATTTCTAACAAAAAAATAGGTACGTAGTTAGCCTGCTCACATTCATTTTACTCTAAATATATCAAAATTACAGACACTAATGTATAACAGCATATTTGACATAATATATCGTTTTATGTTTTTATTCACAATGTGATTTCAGAGTAGTGTATTGTAATCTCCATAAAACCCGGAAAGTCCTATAAAATATCTCATTTATCGCAGCCAAACCCTGAGGCTAGAACTCATTTATAATTAAAACGGTGGAAGCTACCATTAAAATGCATCGGCTAGGGAATCATTCCGGTTTTATGCGACCACGGACGTGAGACTAATAATTACGTGGCCATGCATGGCGATCACGCGATTCGCAATCACTTGTAATCGAATGTTTTTTTACTATAAAAACCATCGTTGATTGACGATATGAACGACGAGCTCTCGAGCACAGCGCAGTCAAGAAAGAAGAAAAACACATATGTATCTAAGTAAAATTTAACGGGTATATATTGCGTTTATTTACCTTTTTTGGTACGTGACCACGACAATAACAAACCTGTAAAACGTCTGGGAAAATAAGTAAATAGACATTATATATAACGACACAGATTGGATGTTGCTTTAACACTTCTAAGATTGATTAGTCATTTTGAACTAGTATACTAGGTACTGTTGATCGGCGAAGGCTTTTCGTGGAATTATGCATGTAAAAGATCAAGTTGGCGTAGTACTTATATATAGAACTGCACCATTAAGAAGTCCCTGGTTAAGAGATAAAGCGTTGGTGCTCTTCCAATACAAACAAGTTTCGTAAGATAGTTAATCCGCTTAAGTTTATATTAACAGGAATTCTTGGAAATCGGGAAAGAAGTAAACATTAAGATCAGTGTGAGATCGTACAGATGGGACCCTTTCAAAGTGAATATAAATATACTTTACAACATGGGACCCTTTTAAACTGAATATAAATATACTTTACAACATGGGACCCTTTTAAACTGAATATAAATATACTTTACAACATGGGACCCTTTCAAACTGAATATAAATATACTTTACAACATGGGACCCTTTTAAACTGAATATAAATATACTTTACAACATGGGACCCTTTCAAACTGAATATAAATATACTTTACAACATGGGACCCTTTCAAACTGAATATAAATATACTTTACAACATGGGTAATTAATGGGTGGAACAAACGAAGGTGACTTGAAAGGCAAATATACAGGTTTATACAGGGAATATACAGGGTTATACAGGGAATATACAGGTACAGGCACTACATGATCTGCAGAATGAGACTATCATTATGAGCACGTTCGTAAAAACAAAGACACCACAGGTCTTAATGAAATTTTTTGGTATCGACACCTTGGGGTAGAAAGGTCGTATAAACCATTTTGCCCAAAATGAGTTATGAATGCAGTCTTATTCAGAATTTTCCGCTCTATCGATTTGTCTATGTGACGCATTCCAATTCGCATAAAAATGGTTTTTACAGCCCAGACGACTTCAACGTCTAAGCAGAGTTTTAGTTGGAACTTATGATGTAAGAACCAAAAAAAATATTATTGCTATGACCATTTCGAGTAATGCTATAATTTTTACTAGTTCAGGTTGTAAAAGATAGTAGATTTGAGTCAAGTATGGTGTACTACCAAAGTAATAAATTGCGCTTGGTTGTAAAAACCAAAGTTCAGTATGATTTCGTTTTAAAGCCTTTTACCTCCATACGTTTAGTACAATTTGGTTTTTACACCCTAAGCTCAAGAAGAGCAACTGACGGTAAAGTATTTACACCCATCCAGAACACTTTCGTGAAGGGCAAATTGGCTTTTACATCATAATACATTTTTATCACTATCACTTTTTTATTTATCAAAGAAGTATTACAAACTCACAAAACGACGTCAATTATATGGCTATTTGCTTACAATTGAAAGAAGAGTACTTCAATCACTATTAAAACTACGAAACCGAACGCCAGAAAGGTAAGCTACGTTATACCTACATATTTTACTTACTTTAGCACCCTTAGTGCTTTCCTCCCGTTTTTAATAATAAGTATTAATTATTAAGTACCGATGTGTAATACCTTGTTACTAACTTATATAGCCGGTAAAATTATTGAATTTAGTGTTAAAATAAGATGACAGTTATTTCAATAACGGCGACATTTAGTTCCAATTATAGCCAATAAAAGTTTTTGTCTTTACAGATAATTAGTTTAGTTACTGAAAGTTTTATCAATATAAATACCTGTCTAATAAAAATATGTGTAAGTATAATAATTTGAATAGGTAATTTTATTGAACAATGTATACCTACCCAGATAGTCGTGGTCGGAACGAACACCAGCCGAAATACATGGTTTATACAACCATTTTGCTTTCAATATTTTCTTTGGCTTTGACGGTATAAGTGGCTTATACGACCCAGTTTACTATTTTTCAAGGCTTTTACTTTTTACTCACTTTTTGCCTTCGAATGAAAAATGTTTTCAAGTGATACTTCATTTTCCTAATATTCAGATGAATAAATTGAAACAATTTAGTTGGCACCTACTGGGATCGTTACCGGGATACTCCGACTCTCTTTCCCACCACTCTCTCACTCCTGTTAGAGGAAGTATCTGCAGTGGATACCATGAATGACAAAAGCACACTCTATTATAATTATTAAGATTAGGTATATTTTTTAAGATTGAACCACGAACGACAAGGTGAGATAAGCAGATACAAAAGTATTGATAAAAATAGCAATGATGAAAATCAGAGCACAGACATCATAGAAGACAGTGATTCAGAAAGCCCACCAAAAAGAAAAAAAGTAAGAAAAGAAAATATCATAATACATAGCAGCGGCGAAAGTGATTTCAATACTTCTACAATATCTGTACCCCGATCTAATACGTCTTTCTTTGGAGACAATGTTGGAGTTTCGAACAGTCCATTAAAAAGTACTGATGCAAAGAAGCAAAGTCAAGTTAATATTATTTCTATCGAAGTAATAAAACACGGGAACTACTCACCAGCTGCTTCCGAAGATCCTCAGGCCTCAGCTTCGTGCTCCCTGCATCCTGATGAAACCCCGTGCTTGACGACGACCTACTCACCAGCTGCTTCCGAAGATCCTCAGGCCTCAGCTTCGTGCTCCCTGCATCCTGATGAAACCCCGTGCTAGACGACGACCTACTCACCTGCTGCTTCCGAAGATCCTCAGCCCTCAGCTTCGTGTACCCTGCGTTCTGACGAACAGGGAACTCCAGAAATGAAGAAAAATACAAAACGTAAAAGATTATCTTTTAAAAAGTCCTTGTACGTAGAGTTTTTGTCAGAAGATGTTGTCAGTTGTCAGTGATGTTTGTCAGAACTAGGTATTTTGCCTTAACACCGTAACATACCTACGAGCTAATTTCATTTTGCTCATTGCACTTAACAATAATGTTTTTGAAAGTTTATAGTTTTTATTTTATTTGTTATGTCGTCAAACTTTCAAGTTTATTTTATTATACATAAAATAACAAGGTAATTCTCTGAGCTAGTATGTTGATTACCTAATCATTAAATCTAATAAACTACAATGCAATTCTAATACTACCGCTTATTCACTCGGATACAGAACTCAGTAGTTTATTCCTTGCTTAGATGAGTCAAAGAACAACTCAAGTACAAGAGAATTACCTTTCTAGATTTTAATATTGACCCGCATTTATAGGACTTAATTGTAAAGTTGAGACTGATGATAGCCTAATTTTGAACTCAATGATAGTTGTTAGAAATTAATACACTCTTTTTATAGCTAGGTTAGGTTAGTTACCTATATGCATTAAATAGAATAAAATATTTGTGAAATACGAACGTATTTTTACAGGTATTATTATATTACCTATGTTCCACTGAATCGTGTCATTACCGTTGTGTTTACGTTATTTTGAATAAAAACAATTTGATTGAACAATACAAAATGTTTTATTTTGTGCATTATTTTGAAGAAATGCCTCATTTCAAATATTGACTGCATTTTGTTTCATCTGATTAAAATTGTAATTAGTTCACACATAGGTACTGGTAGGCAGGGTTGGCATGATTAAAACAAGTTGTTTTAAAACATGTGTTAAAAACAGTTTGAAATAAAACTATGTTTTATATTAAGAAAAAAACAGGGTTTAAACTACCTTTAATTGCAAATGAATGTGTATAAATACCACAGACAGGCTGTGGTATTTATACACTGCATAGGTAACTCCCCGCCAGTAAAGTCCCGCAGGGAAAGTCCCTATGTCGGCCGTTTTATACACTGCACACTGCATAGGTAACTCCCCTCTCTAGTTCTCTACTTACCTACAACACTACATACGAGGTGTATGTAAAGTGTTTTGTATTGATTAATAATAATAATAATTTTTAATAATTAGATTACTGATTACTGAGATATGCAACAAAAGTAAATATTTATCGTTTTGTAAATTTTTACTAATGTGAATTAGGAAATAGTTTAGAAATGGATTATTTTATTATTAGCTATAATTGAATTGAAATTGATAAGTAAAAAAAAAACACTTGTTTTAAACATTTTGAACTGTTTGTTTTATAAAATATAAAAAAAAACTGGTTTTTTTCCAACCCTGCTGGTAGGTAAAGTGGTTATGATGGTTTTTGTTACCCAAGTTTATAGTAAGGTATGTAAAATTACTTCAGTTACCATAGTTACGACTCCCACCATTCGAAAGGTATTGATTTTACGACTTTCATTATTTTATGTAAGTAGTTTTTAAGCCCAATTAAAACGACTTACATATAGTTACGACTCATTACAATGTAACAACTCAAATAATTATAGGATGTAAAAACCATTTTGAAAAAAAATCTTGGTCGTAAATCCACGCTAACTTCTAAATTAAGAGACTGACAATAAAATAAGGTTTTCCATTGCAAAGAACATAAAAAACTAATAAATCTCACGAAATAGGGTCAATATACTCATAAGAACAAAAAAATTATTAGCCAAAATGTTTTTAAAATTTTGTTTTTTGCTCGTCCTGTAAAGTAGGGTTTTGGTTTTTACGACCTTTCTACCCCAAGGTAGCTATGTGTGTCTAAACCTAACAAAATAAAAAATAATAATAATAATAATACTGGACAATTCACACAGCATTATCTAGCCCCAAGCTAAGCAGAGCTTGTGTTATGGGTGCTAGGTGACTGATATACATAATACAATACATTACATAGATAGATATTTTTTATTATACATAGAAAACGACCAGAACACCCGGAACAAATATCTGCAGATCGTACACACAATTGTTCCGAAACGGGAATCGAACCCGCAACCTCCTGCGTCGCAGGCGGACCTTCGCCCACCGCGCCACATCGGTCGTCAAATGCGGGTGACCGTTCATTCTAAAGCTGAACAGTCAGACGCAAGGAACAACGTCTTTTGCTATGTATTTTTAAACAAATTTAAACAAAATGTTGTAATTGTATACGAAAATTTGACTTTTAAAGTGGTTTTATCAATATCAATTGTATTTCTGAAGTAACAGAAATTTGCTCCTTTGACGAGCAAATGCATTTCCAGTCTTTTGCACTAACATTAGTATGAATTTTGATACTGACCTTATTTCTTAGATAAAATACTTGCCGTATAAAATAATTTTCGTTTTAAAAACCTTATGACTGCAATAACATAGAAGCAATTACAGTGCGGCAGTTTATTGGCCTTAAGTAGAGTGTGGGCCGCCACGCCGTTCTTCATTGCCCGAGTAATGCGAGGTGAAGGCTTTATTTTTATTACTTCACAAGAACAATAGGAGATAGAAAAGTATACAATGTTATTTATTTAGTAAACGTATATTTTAAACCACGTAGCTTTTACAGATATAGTTCAGGCAGTCACGGCGTAGGATTTCTGTAGTGTCAGGATGGAGAAACCGTAATTTTAATTTTGTAGTAATTTGTGAGAACTTTTTATTATATTTAGAATAAAAATACCTGAGGGCCGAACTTACCAAAAGGAGTGCTTAAACTAGTTTATATAAGGTAAGTATAAGAGTGGTGTACACTAAAAGATAATCGAGTAATTGAGCTAGCAGCTTCGTTGGTTATTTTTAATATATTTTTAACTTCTGTCAAAAACTTAATTAAAATCCAATTGATCAACTATCTTTTGATGAACACCACCGTAATCTAAGTTAAAGAAAACATTCAATTCAACAACAACACGCCAAATACATTATTTGCTTTTGTTGTTGGTTGACAATAACAAACATTTCTGATGTTGTTACTACAAATAATGCCCTTTGATCTCGTTCTAGGTAAGACTGTGCTACAATAAAATTTTGTTCAGTAACATGTACAAGTAATATATAAATATATAAATCACTTATGTAGTGATTAATATACGTATAAAACAAAGTCGCTTCCCGCTATCTGTCTGTCCCTATGTATGCTTAGATCTTTAAAACTACGCAACGGATTTTGATGCGGTTTTTTTAATAGATAGAGTGATTCTGATTCTGAGGGATGTCTATAAACTATTTGAAACATAGGAGGTGAAGCCGCGGGGTAAAATATATATTATTTTGTAAGATTACAGTCATAAAACATAGCAGGTGTTAGTTGTTTGTAAGTTTGTTTGGTAGTTAGTTGTTTGACTTGGGTGCAAGAGAATTTTAACTTAGTTAAAATTCTCTTGCACCCAAGTCAACGACAGATCCATGCCCGCCCATCTTAGTAATCCTATTTCTTAAACATGGAATTTCCGCAAACTATTCATGCCCCGATATGCTTGCATTAGAAATTGCTATTGGTATGCTAATCCGTCTGCAAGCAAATTGAATCACACGCAAACGCCAGGGGCTTAGTATTTAAAACAACATTTTACATATTTTACAAATGGAATATGAAATATGCAACAGATAATCTAAATAAAGGATTGGATGAAACTAGTTTTGACTGATCGAAATTTTATGTATAGAGCGAGTCAACGACAATACCCGAAAACGTTACAAATTAAAATTATATTTCGATTTTGGTTAAAATATTATTTGCACTATATAAAAAATGCGCTTTAAGTATCGTAAGTTTCTCTGTATTATTGCCCAATGCAATGAAAATTTAAACATTTTCTTGATCTTTTGACGGAGTATCATGCAAAATTTTCTTATTTTAGCTGGCTAAACGCAAGCGATGTCTTACTCAAGTCAACGTCTTTTGCAGTTTTAGGTCGACTCCTCGTACATATTATTTTTCGAAATAGTGTTCTGTCTTGAAATAACTCTTAGCTAAAGCAAAGTCGGTTCGCGTTTATGTGCGAGTGAGTGAGATACAGACAAATAACGCAAGGTTTTATATCGCATCTCTTTTATACGTGGCTCTGAACCTCTCGGCTTTTAGTTGTAATGATCCCACTCAAGGTTCACTTGTAGACTTGTCATTTGGTAGTTCACAAGAGGAAAGAGGAGGTTTTCTCTAGATATATAGGTAGGGTAGGCTCTTTATTGCAACTCGTGATAGTGCCTCTGTGGTGCAGTGGGCAAAGATCAAAGTGGGACACAAAAGGTTGGTATTTGATTCCCGCGCGGGACTACTGTTTGACTACTTTTTTTATCAACCAATATTTTGTTCTAGTTATGGGGTATCGTATGAAACGGGGATTCAGTCACAAAAACACAAAATACGTGCTACGTGAAATATACAGCTCTATACTCGTATATCACTATAAAGTTCAAATAAATTATATTTGGACTTTTTACTTGACTTTACACTGCGCTGATGCAATACGACCATGATATCAATTTGTATGTTACTGACAATATAATGTATGAATGGAATTGGTATGAATGGAATTGAGCAGAAGATGAGCAACTCAAGTCTTCAAGATCAAAGATAATAAAAAGCATCATGTATTATTAATAAAGAGGTCGTCTTCATTAAAATAAAAAAATATTTCCGTCACGAATTCCATTTAAAAATAGGTAGCAAAAGGCTATTTTCTCACATTTACTCGCGCAAAATTGCTTCTTGATTTTTCCAACTAATAATAACTTGAACACAGTAAAGATGAAAGTAGGTGCTTATTATTTTTGGTTTTGGAATCTTATTGGTAATTTCATTAATAGTTCAAAGAGGAGAACAAAAGAGGCAACTTTGTGAAGCTGTCTGAGTCCACTGTGCAAACCTTTAAAATCAAAGGTACCCTAAATCCTCGTTCATCTCTGGCCCTTACTCCAACTTTGGAGTTCAAAGGCAAAACAATTCGCAGCTTCTTCAAACAGTAGCAAAAACACGCTCACGTATTTTTAGGGGTAACCGCGAACCGTCAAATCCCTGTAAATCCGCTCAACAAGGTATAAACATGCTTTTTTATTGAAACAAAAAATACATTTTCCCAAAATGTCGTAACACATTTAAGTGAGGATGCCGCTCCAGGGCTACGAAGATTCAACATAATATCATAAAGATATTTCCGAAGCTTTTCAGTCTCCACGTAAGCGTCAAAAAGTTGTTTACTCAACTTTTGATTGCCTTCTTCACTCAGTTTGTTTATATTTTTACTTAGAACGAAATTATTATGAAACTTTTTTCGTTAAAGGCTCAAAGATCCATAAATGGGTTTAGGGGCCCAGTTTTGGGTTTACTTAAATTTGTTTACTTATGCGCTCGATTTTTATTAGCCTTCTCGTATTTCTTATACTTGTTTGAAGAGTTTTGCCCCTAATGGAAACCTGAAATGGAGAGTTTCCTAATAGCTGCTGAGGAGGGTGGAACATATTTCTTTGAAACAGACTGAATTGAAATCGTGACAAGGTTCTTGTAAGTCACGATAAATGTTGCTGACGGGTTTAGGAAACGAACTGATTAAAATTGAAACACATGTTTCAAATTTAATGCATATCTAGCGTTGCATATCTTTGCCCAGTAGTGGGGTTAACCTGAATGAGGCATTTTTGAAATGTCAAAAAATAGTTCCACTAGACTGAAAAGATGGCTTTTAGTATCAATTTTTTTTTTTATTTAGCCTGTTTCGTCCCACTGCTGGGCAAAGGAAAAAAAAAAGGCTTTTAGTGTCAAATTATATGGCATAAAACCAGCATAGGTTCTATGCCAATCTACCACAACCTTTATTCTTCCATGAAAGATCGCTGTAATCGAATCTACAGCGATATAAGGTAAATAGGGTTTTTTCTCCAAAAGCGGGTTAGGGTTTTACAGAACAAGGAATAAAGCACTAGGTACTGAGATCAACCTTAAGAATTCGCAGAAATCAATTCATTAATTCTCAATTCAAAAATATTATTTTCTTTGAAAACTTAGCAATCAGCTATTTATTAGGAACCAACCCACTTTAAACAAAGTGAACAAAGCATTGCATTATTCTACCGGACCGTGACTCCAACTTCGTCACGGCGCAAATAAATAACAAAGCAATAAAAAAAAACAGCTGTAAACGTTTTTCCAATTCAGGAGCAAACTAAAGTCGAACTCTTTGTTGTAAGCAAAAAGATTGAGTAGAATGCATTGCCACAGAATAGTTACTGTTACTACGGCAATGCTGCTGCCCGAGGCGGCATGCCGTAGATTAGGTAACTTGATGTTATTTATAACACTTTTCCGAGGTTTTGACTTTTTAATTTTTGCTACGTGTTGGTAGGTGCAGTGTGTAGCATTAGAATTTGATTTATAGGTTCGATTCCTGGCTTGTGTGCTATGATTTGTAAAGATTTCATGATTTTTTTTCAAGTAATAATTCTAGGCAGCTTTGTCATATATTATATACTAGCTGCGCCCCGCGGTTTCACCCGCGTGGTGATGGATATTTTGGATAATATATCTTTATAAATTGTAGCCTGCGTTATTCTGATGTATAAGCTATATTATTGTAAGGTTTCATTAAAATCTATTCAGTAGTTTTTACGTGAAAGAGTAACAAACATCCATCCATCCATACTTACAAACTTTCGCGTTTATAATATTAGTAGGATGTATTATGTATATTGACCAGCCTTACTGTTGAGAATTTTTCCTTACTCTTCTAGGATTTTTTTTTTGGTTTGACGGATCTGACGACTTGTAAAGTTTGACGACCGAATGATGTGGCGCGGCGGTCAAAGCTCCACCTGTGTCGCAGGAGGTTACAGGTTCGATTCCCGCTTTGGCACAAATGTTTGTACTATCTGCAAATATTCGTTCAGTTTAAATAAGCGTTTTATAAAACTGTATCATTCTATTAAATTCTTATGAATAATTGATCGTTCAACAATAATGTTGAACGATCAATGTTTAAAAATATGTCTGCAAGCATGTCAGACATATTTTCAAATGAAATGAAAAATCAGCATTCGTTATGTAAACAGCCTAGCCATTATACAAACAGGCTGATTCTACGATCCGACGGCGACATAATGTGGAATAAATCTTATAGGTATACCATACGCATGTATTCGCGAAAACTCGTTGTACGGGGCAAAAGGGTGCGATAATATTTTATTATCATACCAACAGTTAAAAGGCCTCTGCTTACACTCCAGGCCCAGGGCAAAAGCAATAAGCTAAGACGCACGATTCAATTTGCTCCTGATAGCTAATTTATTTCCCCTTCCTGAATCATAATCACACGATCTTGGTGATGATAGACCTCGCAGGAGAAATGGTACAGAGCGCGTCATAAAAATGGAGAATAGGTTATTATTATTACACCATATTATCGCATGTGTCAACTATATTCTATCGATTCTTTGAGTAGAGATGTTTTTCTAGATTTTATAGTGCTAATATAATTATAATAGTAAACAAAGTTCTTATAGAATCAGAAAATCTATAAAAAGTCGTCGAGAAGGGATTAATTGAATATACATTTCCTAAAGTCGGTACTCAGCTATTTCCGCAAAGTGCGAAAGTCGGCATTCAGTTCCGAAATCCTAATAAATTACTAAAAAAATACTAAATTTGTATTCAATAGATGAGTGCCATGAAATACATTAAAATTAAAATTTTCAAGTTTCTCACGTAATTTGACGAACAACGTAATTGGACGTAGTGGACGCCATAGTGATTTGTGGTCATGACGTCATGTCAGTTGGCTGTGAAGGTAACTAAACAAAGCGCTGATGTTGCTGATGACAGTTACAAAATACAAATAAAAAAAGTATATTATTTACATTGTTCGGTGTGCGAGACCTCCTTTTAACACTTTGACTGCTGAAATCACACGGTATGTGTTTTCTACAAGTGACTAATATGCGTAAATCCACACTAGCGCAGCGGCTGAGAAAATACAGATCTTTGTGACTCAGCCGTAATATTTTTCGAACGAAACGCATGTGCGGCGCAACACGACCGCTGTGTAGAGCGGCAGCACTTATTTAGTTTACCGACACAGAAAATGGCGGTAATAACAATGCCTTTACTATTTTATGGTGTTAACAACGGATTTCAATAACTGAACACTGTGAATTATATTTCAAAATGTTATTTTATAAATTAAAACAAATAAAATCCTACAGCTTTTTCCCTAAACTATCTCAAAAATATACTATACTATATTTTTTTTCTCATTTAATAAAATATCCTATTGTCAACAAACAAAAAAGCATCAATGAGAGTTTAGTCTTTAATTAAAAAACAAAATGGTGTTAGCTATAGCATTTAGAACTCAAGAAGGCTGCACAATTTAGCCGAATACCAGCATCACTAGTTAAAAATATGAAAAATTCACGTAAAAAAATTACGAAGAAAAGTTTTCTCATACATTTTTCACTATCTCTGATTCTCTGCCGGGTCAGCTAGCTATAAAGTAAAGTATCATTTTTGTATGGATGGCATTAGGTCCCGATTTTCTTCTTTAGGCTACCAATGATTGAAAGTTGAGTCGCTGATGATGATTATGGTGGAAACTCAAATCTCGTGATGATAGACTTTTTACGGGTAATGTAAATTTCATCACGATAAAGATGCGAAAGTTTTGATAGAAGTTCGAAAGAATGGACATTTTCTTGTTAATCCTTTACGTGCCTGAATTTTCAAAGCGGAACGGGCTGAAATTTTGGAGAGAAAGATAATTACAGATTTAGCAGTAGAATTGTGTAAATCTAGCTTATAAGGCTGAAAAACTGGAATAAAATTTTAAGTAAAGTTTTTCTGCCACTTTAACATATGGGAGATATTCGTAGCTCAGAGCGATAAATTATCTTTATGTTGTAGCTCCATTTGACGAGATGAGATATATTATCAACCAAAAAAACTTCTACAAAATAGCTTAGTCCGGAAATACTGCGAGAGAAGCCACAGGAAGAAGATAACATTAATTCCAAGGCACCGTAGTTCTACAGCGTAGCACAATCTTTTGCTACGCTAAAACTGCAATAACATACAAACAAACAAAGCATGCAGAATACCGAAGACTTAAATAAAAGAAGGAACTCCTACCGACACCGTTAAAAAAACACAAAAAAAAAAAAACACAAAAAAAAAAAAAAAAAGATTATAAACCAAATGCTGCCTAAAAAAAAAACATGGAGAATAAGGGAAAAAAAAAAGACTCCCACAAAACCCAAGGACCGAGGGGTTGCCACCCCTCGAGTTGACGCCGGGGTAATGAGGCCAAGCCTCGAGGCCCCTCTCTGTGCCCCCACCAGGGCCGGAAAGAAACCTATTGATTGACGAAGAACTTAGGTACAGTCTACGATAAAAATGGCCGATCAATGTCTTTCTAAACTCGTTTTAGATGTTCGTGGCGAAAGAATCTACGGGTTATTCCCAGAGGTCCATGATTCTATTGTTTTTTATTTCTGGGTCCATGAAAAAAATAATTACTATAATTTAATATATTCATACATGAAAGTCATTTAAAACGGGACAGTTTGATTTTTACCAATATTTTGGCACAGTTTTCATGCGCAATGACTTTAAATGACTTAAGAGATAATAACCATGATAGTTTCAGAACTCCCAATGGGTCCCATGAGATTTAACTAATGTACAGTCGCTGTAAACAATACAATAGGGTATTGGCTTCGCCTGGTTGGTTGTTGGGAATTCTTAAAAAACGACTCAGAGATGACCTGTATAATTACTCCAGCCCTCGCCCAGCAGTTTGGTCAGATAGAAAGCGTTATCAGATATCTCATTCGTTCATGAGTCTTCATGTCGTTAGAGCGAAATATACTATAGGTGTAAGCGAGATAGACAGCATTCAGGAATGCGAAGGAGATATTAATTCTTATCAGTTGACCTTGCTCCCTTGCAGCAGGCAGGTTTAATTGAAGGTGAAGTGTTTTTGCTGTCATTGTCTACAAAATATGAGTGCAAATCAAGACGGCCTCCAATTTAGCCCGTGGATGTATTAAAATAATTAATTAAAGCCGACTAAAAAGAAGAAAGGCAGCTGCTTTCTTTTATGTATTATTAAACACCTCGCAATCATGGGTGATTACCTGGTAAACACCGTCTGTCAAGCATCGTGATTGTGGTAAAATAAATAAATAATGCTGGACAATTCACACAGCCCCAAGTTAAGCAGAGTTTGTGTTATGGGTACGAGATAACTGATATGCATAATACAATACATTACATGGATAGATATTTTTTTATACATAGGACACGACCAGTACACAAGGAAACATATCTGCAGATCGTACACACAATTGTTCCGAGGCGGGAATTGAACCCGCAACCTCCTATGTCGCAGACTAACCTTCGCTCACCTGCCACATTGATCGTCAAATAACCCAAGATTGGCTGAGGCATGTTCAGCGGAGTAATGCCTGTGCCGATAAGGTGTCAGGCTTTTTTTAAATGAACGATTTCAGCAATTTTTCTCGTTGACTGTACAGTCTGCGAAGCACTAATGGCCGGACCATGTCACCATGTCCAATAGTAACAAACTGTGCCGCTTGGACCGCTTGGTGGCATCTGCGAATCGGCTCGGCGGAAACTAAGAACGAACAGAATCAATAAGGCTCGAGCACATGCTAAGCCTGTCTATGATCATTCCGATCCACTCACTTGTACAACGTACCTATGTAATAATAATAATCAGTGATAATTAATTTAGATTTTTTTTGTTATATGTATTAAATTTATTATTATACATTTAAAAATTATTTCAGTTTATTTGTTAAATTCTCGGAGTTTCTCTGAATGACGATTCGTAATGATTACATCCGACAGAGAAACAAAGTTATCGACATAGCTCTTAGAATTTGCAAGCTGAAGTGGCGGTGGGCCGGCCATATCTCATGAAGAACCGACGCCCGCTGGGGCCAAAGTGTTCTTGAGTGGAGACCACGACTCGGTAAACGTAGTGTAGGATGCCCTCCGACCAGGTGGGATGACGACCTGCGAAAGACTGCAGGTAGATGCTGGATGCGGCAAGCTAAAAACAGGGCACTATAGCGCTCACTGGGGAGGCCTATATACAGCTGTGGACTGCTATAGGCTGATGATGATGATGATTTATTAAATCTATGTCTTGGTACGAAGAGCAGGACTGCCAGGATGTCCTGCTCTTCGTACCAAGACAGATTTATCATACTTTACTTAACTTAACTTAGTATTACATACTTAAAAGGATGTCCTAACAACTTTCTAGTATGTAGAGTAATAATATTTTTATACTAAAAAAACAATTCTGCATTTCATACAAATAAACAATTTTCAAAAAACTTGTTCACCATTGCACTACTCCATCTTGGGGACGCTTTCTATTGTTGATAGATAATAATTAATTATTATTAAAACTTATATCTAAAAAAGTTTGTTATAAAAAGTTAACGAACGCGGCGGCCTTAAACGATTTATGTAAAAAATGAGACGCGCTCGCGGCGCGCCGTGATTTTTGTCCGCGAAGCTCGGACATATAGGGCTATATAGTCGATTTGTCCGGACGTTCCAGTGGTTAAAGCATGTATTGCTTGTATTGATTTGGGTCAGTTAAGCTACCTCTGTACCTCAGCTAAATTCAAATAAAAATACCAAACAATGTTCATAATTTCGCAACTCAAATAATTTACAATTATTTTCCATTACAGTGACAGCTGGCAGAAAAGTGTCCAACCAGACACATTAATTGCCATAATCTTAATCAACAAAATCTTTGGTTTGCTTCGTTGAGTGACATGGATCGGAGAGACCGAATATGTTGATTCTTTTTAATAGTTCTGAATACGAACGATGATATATTGCTTATGAAATTTCGTAGTGACCCTCTTTCGGTATAAATCACACATGGATAGGATTACCTCCGCTGTATTTTACGTCGCAGTCACAGAAGGGCTATATAAAATATGGTGTACTTAGACTAAGTAAGGCAAGAATGATGAATTATTTATTATTTCCATAAGACACGACAAAGAAAATATTATTCGGGAAATATATCATGGGAAATTATGTTTTTGATAGTGTTTATGAGGGTCGCCATCTTTCTTTGCCAGATGGTGTTCTAAGTGTTTTATGGAGAAACCTCTGAGTTGACTGAACCCTATGCTGACTTTCTGTGCATTTCTTCATTTATAAAACCTCTTGAATTGTGTTCTTTTTTACTCTTCAACATCTGGCCCACTTATTTATTGCTCTTATAAATCTAGACCACTAACAGAACCTATAATAAAAAAAATTAAAAAAATAGGTGAGAAACAACTGCTTACGCAAATCTAACATAGTCTTTAAGGCACTGTTAACTAAGTTATGTAGCCCATTTTATAATGTTAAAAATGGATTGTCCATTTTAAGGTTCATCATAAGGTTGTAACCAAAAGCAAGTAAGCATTATTTATTTATTTATCTATATATTTAGAGTTTCCTTAAGCCAGCATGTGCGGCGCGACCTGCAAGGGTGGGCAGCTGCGAAAACGACTTGCAGAATTACATGTGCGTCGTTAGCAACGGTAGGGTTAAAAAACAGTAGGTAGGAACATACCTTGTAATGATTAAACCTTTTACCTTCGTAGTTTTTTGATTACAGTGGCGTTCATATGATGGTTATATAAGACCCTTAACGGGTTCCAAGTTACGTAATTTCATAACTTCTGGTTCTAAAATATTCGTTTTGTAAAGGACAATGTTGTACCTCTATTTTACCGAAGATAATTGTTTGAAAATATTTCTGTATCTAAATAAATTGACTTCAAACGTAGCCCCCCTAACGATATACGTCACTGTACATAACCAAAGAATCCCGTTTTTCCTTTCACTGCTCGCGGTATAACGTGCGATATAAATAAATAATACTAGACAATTCACACAACAGAATCTATCTTCAAAGCTAAGCAAAGCTTGTGTTATGGGTACTAGATAGCTGATATACATAATACAATTTTATTAATTACTTAATTCAAAAGTCAGTTAAAACCGAGAATCGTTCATTGTACAATATAATCGTCAGTTTACGATGCCATTACGCTTCATTAATTCCTCAATAATTCATACAATGTGCAATAAAATATTGTAATTTCCTGCGCTCAGCGTTTCTGCACATAAAATACCATGTGACAGTTATGAGTATTTATATTTTATTGTTGTGAGGCAAGCGATTCATAATTATCTTATCCAAACATCAAGCAGAATTGACTCCCCTATTTATTCTTCATTTGTTGTTCAAAGAAGCCGATCACACACAATTATTTTTGTGGAAATTTTTTGGCCTTTTTATTTACCATATTTACTCACTCGACAACCTTCATAGAACAGAGGCAAATATCTTTATAATGTATGTACCAACGAAGAAACTAAATTTTAATATTGTATATAATTTTTATATTATTAAAACCACCAACAACGTGCGAAAATCAGTCTCCATCCACTATAAATTAAAATCAGAATTTTTGAATACTATTTTGATTCTTAAACTACAATGATTAGGTACATTTTCAAAAATCTAATTCGTTTTCTCATAATAATTTTCATTTTCTCTTAGTAATAATGGAATTATAACTTACAGTAAATAATGTAGGAAAATGTATACAGCATCTAGTCCCAAGTTTAAAATTTGTGTACCCCTAGTACTTGATAACTGACTCAGAACACCTGGAACAATTATCTGCAGGAAGTACAAGCATTTGTCCTAAGACGAGAATCAAAACAACGACCTCCTGTGGCGCAGTGAAGGTCCGCCTGCGATGCGGACCACCCGCTTGCAATCGTAATTAATAAACATGCAAAACCTTTTCTTCGAAAATTATTTACACAAATATAATTAACAAGTCCAAATATTCTAACTTTCATAAGAATATAATAGAAAAAGAAATAATGACGAGCTAAGCGAGCTGCGATTTTTTTCTTCAAAGAGGCCTAAAAATCACACTTTTCATAAGCTGTCAAATTTCATGGGGCGCCTAATAAAAGTACTGTTTTCATAAGATAGAATAAAACAATGCCTGCGGGGCGATGCCCGGGTTCCCCGAGCCCTTTGTACCTGGGTTAAAACGGCCCTCCACGGCGGGCACATGTTTGCCTTCGACGCAGGAGATTGCGGGTTCGATTCCCGCCTTAGGACATGTTTTACGTTCTGTAAATATTTGTTACGGGTGTTCTGGGTATTTTATAAGTATTATAAAAATTATCTATGTATGTTATATGTAATGTACATATACCAGTTATCCAGTAACTATAAAACGCTTGGGATAGATGATGCTGTGTGAATTGTCAAGCATTTTTATTTATTAAGTTGTTTATTTTCTCCAAATCGAAGAATCTAATACCCTCAGCAAATTATAATCTTAAAGATTGTGAAATAAGGCATACTCTCTCACTTTTATTATTATTTCGCAGAATTACGGTTAGTTTAAGTAGATTGCTTAATCCACTATATTCTGTGAGGTCGCTAATGAGGCCCTAACACAATAGCGTATCTAGTTACTAGATTTAGTTAGGTTTAAATTTAGTGTAAGTGCTAACGAGACTGGTATATTCGTGTCCTTATAATTAGTTTTCACCGCCTATTTGAGGCTAAACTTTTTGAAACTAAACTTATACCATAGGTAACTTTTATATTCATTTCAAGCTCTGAGTAACATTGGTTTAAATCAAAAGAACTTCAATTAACGATTAATAAAAAAACATAGATAAAAACATACTATTTACAAGGCAATCACACTAACCTAACATTAAATGTATCTCTGAGATAAAATAAATAAAAACACCTTTATTCCATATTCCCAATAGTTATTAGTATGTACAATTTTAAAACAATAATAAAAGTAAAAGAAAGAATTAATAGTCGTGTAGGTACATTATAATTTTAGAATTGAATTGAATTTAGAATTAATTATGTCAGATTTTTGTTGTGTCATGTCATGTCCTCATATGGACCGCCTTCGGCGGTGTATGCCTCCTCCAAGGATCTCCAGAGGTTTCTGTCTCTGGCTTTTTGTGGCCACATTTTTCCAGCTACTAGTGTGATGTCATCATTCCATCTTTTGAATGGTCTCCCTTTTTTCCTTTTTTGGTCAAGTGGTATCCAGTTTGTGACTATATATTATGGCCATCTGTTTGGTTTTAATCTTTGAATCTCTGAGATACAGTTAATTAATAAAGTTATTTATCTATATACATATTTATTTTAGCAGTTGGTCTACAATTATTATTTGGGCTCTATTTGAATAAATTCGTAAATCGTTGATTATTTTACTTAAATTTTGTTTAATTAAATTTTAATAAGAGTTAAGGTATAAGGTATATAGGTTTTGTTTATTATTTGGTATAAAGCTGTGTGATTGGTGTTGCGAGTAGCATCAAAGAAACATCAATCATCAAAGTGAAAACCAACGCTGTTATTGCATAAAATCAGTACTAAGCTGAGCCGGTGACCTTTGTATTACTTCATTAAATTTATTATTAGTGACAAGCAATTATGTCTCCACTATTTCAAAGTTGTTCAGCGAGCTATGGAGAGAGCTATGCTCGGAGTTTCTCTGAAGGATATATATAATTTGTAACGAATACATCGGACTGAGAAAGTGAGAACCAAAGTTATCGACGTAGCTCAGAGAATTAGCAAGCTGAAGTGGCAGTGGGCCGGCCATATCTCGCGAAGAACCGACAATAGCTGGGGTAAACGTATTCTTGAGTGGAGAACGAGTCTCAGCAAACGCAGTGTAGGACGCCCTCGGACCAGGTGGGATGATGATCTGCGAAAGGACTGTAGGTAAATGCAGGATGCGGAAAGCTGAAGACAAGGCGCTATGGCACTCATTAGGGGAGGCCAATGTCCAGCTTTGGACTAATATGTTATTTTGATACACAAATAAAATTTCCTATTATATTCTATTCAAATAGAGTAAATTCGGCCAAAAAATCCCTCTAATCCCATAAACTAACTATGTTGTATACTATTTTCATCATCATCAGCCTAAATTAGTCCACTACTGGATATATTTTTCCCCTAATGAGCGGCATAGCGCCCTGTTTTTTTAATTTTGTGAAAGTGCCTAGATTACGACAAAATTAAATAATCCAGGCACTTTTCACCAATTTACTTTACAAGTGAATTTGCCAAAAAGACAAGTTTTTTTATAAATTCTGCTTATTGTTTAGACCAGAACAAAAGTTTTAGAACCTGGAAAAGTTTAAGTCAACTTTGAACTTATGCAGGCAATGCAACTTAGTTCAGATCATGCAACTACTAAGTAAATGGGGGTTATGGAGTGTGTATATTTGGAGGCGGTTGAACTCGACAAATTATGTGTAATGCCAAAATTCCAGAAAAGTTACCACATAAGGTGATGTAGGCGAATGTCCGCCTGCGGCACGGAGATTGCGGATTCGATTACCGCCTCGGGACAAATATTTGGTTCGGGTGTTCTGGTCATATTTCGATGTATAATAAAAAATATCTATCCATATAATTATATTGTGTTATGTACGAGTATATCAATTAATCTAGTACCCATAACACAAGCTCTGCTTAGCTTGGGGCTAGATAATGCTGTGTGTATTGTCAAGCATTATTTATTTATTTATTAGAGTTTTTTGACAGCTGAAATAGATTAAGGCAATAATCCGTATTGCAAAAGTGTTTTCTAATTGGTGACAACAGAAAAAGCATTAAAAATTGTTTCAATCAGTCATGTGTACATTTAGTTCAAATAAGTCACGTAGACTTGATTCTGGTTTGGATTCTTAATTTTATCAAAACCTTATAGCATAACCTCCCTAAGTCAAACTGCCTCCTTCATCTATGTTCATAGCTCCGTGACCTCTAACTAAGCTCGGGTTGGGTAGTTAAGATGCGGGCGGTTGAAACAGAGTTTCCTTCACTGTAATATCGATTTTCCATCTTATGCAAGTAAGATAAGTTTCAAAATCAGTTGCAAAAACGCAACTATTAAACAATTACCAGAGTTGGAAGAAGAAAGTCGGAATAGTAGCTAGTTAAACTGATTACGGTCTCTATGAGGAGGAAAAATAAAGAAAGGATGGTCGCCGTATTTGGGATACGTGCTTCTCTAAAAAACCTTTGGATATCAAATATTTATATCAGTAGAGTAAAGTAGTGTATTTTTTTTATCAAAACACTTAACTTTTTAATAATGCCATCTAGTATGCATCGGGGAAATCAAAGGTTCTGCCTATATCATGATCGTGCCGTCTTAGGGATAGACTTGGCGAGTTTTGCTATAATCAGAAGGACTTTTCTTGATGCCCTTCCTGTGGTACGTGCCCTTAGTCACTATATGAATGAAAAGGATTCTTAAGCCGCAATTGCCACCGCAGCATCAGAAAATCAATTCAACTTGATTGCAATTTTCAGAAGCATTATTGGAAATGGCACCCGTATTACTATGAGTTACTATAAGTATAACTTAGCAGGCTCTTGGCTATGACCTAATTTACAATTCACATATAAGTAACTGACATCACGGCAGTCAGACTTTGACTAAAAGTATTGCCGAACATTTTCAGCATAGTAACATTTTCCTAAAAATCACGAAAATGGCACGGAAATTGGAAGCGATGTCAACCGCAACAAGCAGCGGTTCGTATCGTGTGTAAACATTCAGTAGCAGACCTCAAAGTGCATCTTGTTGAAGCTTTTTCATCGCTTTAAAGCGCTTTAGTGCTCGCTTTGGATCGTGTGGTTATTTTTCACCGAACGTTTCGGTCCGTAATATCCCGTCTGGTATACGATAAGCGCTGGTTGTTAATGTCTGTTTACTTTTCCTACATTTCTAGACTTACAGCGCGAGAGTGTAAATCTTCGTACAACTTGCAAATGCTCGATTCAAGTCCGGTGAAGATCAGAAAACAAATTCTTTTGAAAAAGTATAGTAGAAATTTCCTTCCAAAACGGTTTTTTATTCTAATTGTACATAATTTATGTTTTACTACAAATAAACGCATTTGATTTGATTTGATCCAGGTTATCTCCACGGAAGATAATTCTCCATCTAGAGAACTATTTACCAAACAGTTGTGTAGATGAAAATATATTTCCAGCCAGGTAACTGTTTGTCCCCGCAAAAAATACTGAAAACTTAACTAAACAGGCAAATGTCTTGTTTGGTTCATCATCATCAGCCTATATTAGTCCACTGCTGGACATAGGCCTCCCTCAATGAGCGCCATAGCACCCTGTCAGCTTGACGCATCCAGCATCTACCTGCAGTCTTTCGCAGGTCGTCATCCCACCTGGTCGGAGAGCGTCCTACACTACGTTTACCGAGTCGTGGTCTCCACTCAAGAACACGTTTGCCCCAGCGGCCGTCGGTTCTTCGCGAGATATGGCGGGCCCACTGCCACTTCAGCTTGCTAATTCTCATAGCTATGTCGATAACTTTGGTTCTCTGTCGGATGTATCCGTTGCGAATCCTATCCTTCAGAGAAACTCCGAGCATAGCTCTTTCCATAGCTCGCTGGGCGACTTTGAACTGGTGGACCAGCCCTATCGTGTATTTTATGATTATACGTATTTCCTAGAAATACTAACAAGAAAAATAATTTAAGCTCCGCTCATAGCAACTAGCGCGCAAATAGAACTGTAAACAGCACTGCCGAAGCTCTGTTTTAGTTAGTAAGATATGTGCTTGCCAAGAAACCCGGTGAGCTCATTAGTGACACTAAACCGGCGTAACTCGCGACAATTAAGCAAGATATATTATTAAACCCGCTTGTAATTACACGGTCAGGATCTGCGTTAATTGTATGTGATTATTTTGCGTTTAAACGCAATGTTTTAACCGCGGTACGAGGTCCGAAAGGAACTAGAACTTTACTTCTGCTTTACTTTAATTGGTCGACTTTGTCTGTGATATTTAAGTAAGTGTTATTTATGTAGTTGTAAGGATTTGTGCATACGTATGGGTGCGTGTGGTGCACCACCCTAGCAGCCAGGCAGCACCAGCTCACGCCATTTCAGTGCCATATGCCAGTATATAACCAAGCAGCGGTCGTTTCACCCATGTCTATGAGCTTCACTTATGTATGTCCAGATATAGTACAGTGCGTAGATATTCATGAATAAATCTTTATTTTTCAGACAACTTAATCTATAAATAATAACAGTATAATATAATAATAACACATTACAAAATACAAAACAGGAACATACTACAACTCTAGTGTTAGGTTCTGTAATTATTTATAAAAATTATAATGTATTCGGTATCTAATTTCAGTTGGTAATAATTATTAACAATTGTAAATGTAAGTTAATTGGTAGAATGTGGTAGAAAACGTGGCTCAGATTGCCGGTAGCTAAGCGCGTCGGTTGAGCGGGCGTCAAAATGACAGCGGCCGACCGAGCGGACACTTTTGCTCGAGCCGCGGTAAGCGACGGATGTTTACTTAGCTCCGTTGGTCTGAACCACGTGGCTGCTCTTGGATTTGGATTTAGATTGTTAGCTGTGCTGAAGAAGAATAAACCAATATATAAGTCCGTACTGCGTTTTACTACACTAGACTATCATTTCCATGAAACTATAAAACCACTATAATATTACTGTTGCGACGAGCGAGTGTTCTCCGTCAATTCAGTGTATAATAGCGAAATGCTGTAGGTAAAAAAATGCAATTATTTACTTGCTACGAGCACACATGGTAACAGAAGTGTATTTCATGTGTGTGTGTATTGTATGTAGTACTTGGGAAACACAAACCGGAATCCCCGTTAAACATCCAAAGGTCCAAAATAGAGGATCAAAATCCCTAAACCAATTCAGAGAATTCAGGGAACTGATTATTCTGGTAACAATCCTTTAATTGTGCTTATATTTAGTACTAGTTTCTCCCCACAGCTTCGCTCGCTTTATTTATGACGACCGATGTGGCGCGGTGGGCAAAGGTCCGCCTGCGACGCAGGAGGTTGCGGGTTCGATTCCCGCCTCGGAACAATTGTGTGTACGTTCTGCAGATATTTGTTCCGGGTGTTCTGGTCGTTTTCTATGTATATAATAAAAAATATCTATCTATGTAATGTGTTGTATTATGTATATCAGTTATCTAGTACCCATAACACAAGCTCTGCTTACCATGGGGCTAGATAATGATGTGTGAATTGTCCAGCATTATTTATTTATATTTATTTATTTATGACGACCGATGTGGCGCGGTGGGCAAAGGTCCGCCTGCGACGCAGGAGGTTGCGGGTTCAATTCCCGTCTCGGAACAATTGTGTGTACGTTCTGCAGATATTTGTTCCGGGTGTTCTGGTCGTTTTCTATGTATAATAAAAAATATATATCTATGTAATGTATTGTATTATGTATATCAGTCATCTAGTACCCATAACACAAGCTCTGCTTAGCTTGGGGCTAGATGATGCTGTGTGAATTGTCCAGCATTATTTATTTTATTTATTTTATTTATTTTATTTATTTTATTTATTTTATTTATTTTATTTATTTTATTTATTTTATTTATTTTATTTATTTTATTTATTTTATTTATTTTATTTATTTTATTTATTTTATTTATTTTATTTATTTTATTTATTTTATTTATTTTATTTATTTTATTTATTTTATTTATTTTATTTATTTTATTTATTTTATTTATTTTATTTATTTTATTTATTTTATTTATTTTATTTATTTTATTTATTTTATTTATTTTATTTATTTTATTTATTTCTAGGAACTGAAATTATGGGAAAAAACCATCAGTCCGCAGAATGCCAGGCCGATCAGTTCCGTAGTTTTGTCGTGAAAAAGATACAAACATCCATCCATCGATCTGAATATCGCAACTTCGCATTTATAATTTTATGTATGTATGTATATTTAGAACTATGAGTACTTAATTATAACTAACTAGCGACCCGCCCCGGCTTCGCACGTTTTTCGATATACTCGTATATATATACATATAAACCTTCCTCTTGAATCACTCTATTACTGAACTGCATTAAGATCCGTTGAGTAGTTTTAAATATTTAAGCGAACAGACAGCGGAAGCGACTACACTTTTGACGACCGATTTGGCGCGGTGGGCAAGGTCCGCTTGCGACGCAGGAGGTTGCGGTTTCGATTCCCGCCTCGGAACAATTGTGTGATATTTGTTCCGGGTGTTCTGGTCGTTTTCTATATATGTATAATAAAAAATATCTATCTATGTAATGTATTTTATTATGTATATCAGTTATCTAGTACCCATAACACAAGCTCTGCTTACCATGGGGCTAAATAATGGTGTGTGAATTGTCCAGCATTATTATACTTTAAACATTGATAAGATAGTTAACTAGTATTTATCACAGTTATTTACTTATAATGGATGTTCAGATCGCATCTAAAAATATTCATGAGAACTTAAATTCTGAATCCCTGCTGCACTACACAGGTACACATCAAAAACCGCTGACTTGAACAACTGTTGACATAATACCGAATCACTGCGGGATGATAATTATCTACCAGCAGGTTTTACACCCTAACGAGCTTTATACGCAGAATACTAAGCAGTTAGTACAGGAATCCTACAGAATAGCCACCAGTTAATGGTTATTTAGGCTTGTGGTGGAGGCTAGTTTCAAATGTAAATTTACCTAATTCCAGAGTCGATAATTTCGGCTATTGTGCTCTGTAATTTTAGTGGGTTAATAACAAAACTCGGAACAGACAGTTTTTGGCTGAGTTTTTTATTTATAGTGATTATTTTAGACTAGACTGTAAACCAAACGGTTTCCTAGCAACGATAGAATCCTACTAATATTATAAACGCGAAAGTTTTATGTAGGTATGGATGTTTGATACTCTTTCACGCAAAAACTACAAAACGGACGGGGCTGAAATTTTGCATACAGGTAGTTCCAGGCCCGGAATAAAATCATAGGCTATTTTTTTCCATATATCAGTTCCTATGGGTTATAAATAATGTTAAAACGTCCCATAGAAACAAAGCGTGCGAAGTCGCGGGCAGAACTAGTAAATAATAAATAAAGAGTCGCTTACCGTTTTTGAAAACCATACTATTTAATTTTCTTGGAAATTTATTTCATCATCATCATCAGCCTATAGCAGTCCACTGCTGGACATAGGCCTCCCCCAATGAGCGCCATAGCGCTCTGTCTTCAGCTTGCCGCATCCAGCATCTACCTGCAGTCTTTCGCAGGTCGTCATCCCACCTGGTCGGAGAGCGTCCTACACTACGTTTACCGAGGAAATTTATCTATCTTTATGTAATTTCTTAGAGATTATCCCCTGTGCGAGGGCTTATAACAAATACCTTGATGTATAAATTGTTCCGTCAGCTAGGAAATGAAGAAAATCGGTATTTAGAAGCTATTTTCTGAGTCTAATCATAGAATTTTAAAATTACGAACAGACTTTGAAATTGAATGCAGAATAGTATAAATACCTTCCATGTTTACATGAAACTATATCATCAAAAGTTTGTAGGAACTGCAGATTCGATACAGCAACTAAAACGCTGATTCCCACGCGGACCACCACGCATTGAATGCAACTCTGAGAAACTGGGCGAGTTCACATCGATCTAATTCCGTCTTCGAAGTCACGTATCACATTCGCAACGTTTCCGGCGAAATGGTGTCGAAGAATCTAGAGTTGGGGCCACACCAGTCTCTCGTCTTAGACCTTTTAGATTAACTCAAGTTATAACTATTATAGATGGGTAATTTATTTTAGTAAAAACCTAAGTTAGTCTAAGAGGAGTTGGATAAAGTCGCTCGCTCGCTCGTTCCTAACAAAATCATCCGCCAGGGAACCAAAGTTATTGATATAGCTCAAATAATTAGCTAGCTGAAGTGGCAGTGGACCGGTCATAATATCGCAAAGAATCGACAACCGCAGGGGTAAACGTGTTCTCGAGTGGAGACCGTGACTAGGCAAACGTAGCTTAGGACGTCCTCCAGTCAGGTGAGAGACGACCTGCGAAAGACTGCAGGGAGATGCTCCATGCGTCAAGCTGAAGACAGGGCGATGATGATGATGATAGATTTAACTGTAGAGGAAAGTCACGCCTCGGGTCTCAATTATTTGCACCCCATAGAGTTTCACAGAACTCAGAAATATTTTTTCTTCAATTCGCGTAAATAACATCAGAGAACTGTACCAACCTTTACCCCTCAGTGTGTCAATCACCTAACATCAACATGCCGGCAGTGAAATTGTTTTTATGGATTCGATATTCTTCAATTTCAATTCGCATTCCGTCCGTGCCCTTATTCGGAGAATCAATTTGCGTTCCGATGAAACCGACTTGTGGTTTTCTTAATGATTTATTCGGCAAAATAAAAATATGGCGGGTAGATTGAATGAAAACATTCAATATTTATGTATTGCTCTTTTATTTTGATTCTCATTACGTTACACGAGCTATTGCAAACTAAGGTTTCGAACTGTGAGGCAGTTTTTTGATATTCAGGAATTTTTTGAGTGGATTTTTTTGTTTGATATGCAATACGAAAATTGGGGTTAGAAGCTTTAGGACTATATATTGATTTGACTAGATAGCAGTTTGAATAAAAAATATCGTGTAGGTAGTACCGCTGACATGTCGAGGTTGTCAAAGTGACTTAAATACAACCAATCATTTGAAAACTATAATCGAGTTTGTACGAATATATTTCTTTTATATATATTCGAATATATTTTTGTCGAATCACGACAAGAAGTTCTTTTGCCGCTGCGAGGGGCTTATTGTATTTTTGGAAATAAATATAAAAATCATCACAGGACCTCCGAAAGGATTGGCAGCTGTAGTTTAATCGAAGTCATACATTTATTTCGCAGGAACACAGTTCGGAAAAAAAAAATGGTTTAGAAACGTATTTTCCAAAAAACTACCTAGCAGAATCTTTCTCATCATTAGTCCAAACCTAAAACGTCTCAAACAAACCCGCAGTATGGCAGTAAAATGAAGCTTGATTTTACTGCCACAAAACTTAAACCCGCAAACCAATACAAGCTGTCGCTTCCAGCAGTCTATATCCTAAAGGCATTACATGACGTCACGTCCCCGAAGACAAGTCGACGTAACTTCCGGCAAGTTCCGCGACTAAATTGTCCATTTATTTGCTAAATTAGTAGAACTTGTTCTAACGTTCGCACTAACTAGCGTCTTAACTGCTTTGTAATAGAGGCTTTTCTCTTTGCGATGTTCGATGAAGTTACTCGTAGTTTGCATGATGAACCGACGTTGCTCAATCACACTTTACTCTAATAATATAAATGCGGAAGTTTGGATGTACGTTGAATGTTTGAGTGCACGTGTCTCGTCAAGAAAGCTTTCTACAGTGTTGACGAATATTTGCGAAAAATTTAATAATATTTTCATAGGTGATGATCGAAAAAGGTTTCCTAAGCCGCGGGCGGACGCTAGTGTTTTATTGTTTCAAAAACAGTTTTAATTGTCACCCTTGCTATTAATTCCCCCCTGCAAATTCTTGTGTCAAACGAAATAGATTCCGTGAAACCGGGGAAGGCAAAGCTCGACCTAAATCATCTCATAATTTTAAGAGCTACATAACAATTTGAATTACGTTTTTTATAACTTTACAAAGTATCTAAGAACCACGCACGCAAGCAAGGCATAAATATTTGTAAACAGAAACAAAAGACTAGAAAACAACAAGCTTAGCCGTTAGAAGTTAAATATAGTACCTATAATACTTTTACAGAGGCGTTATTAGTTTCTTCCAAGATTTCATTGTACTCACTCTTTTTACGCTTTTATTTTTAAAAAATTCTTTGTTTCAGCAGGGCAAGCACGATGATTGTTCTGTCGAATAGAAAATAATGACATCGTGTCATTCATGATACATTGCGTACATTATTCAAGTTGAAGGAATTAATTTCTAATAAATTTAGGCATTCGATGACAAAGTGACGTCATTTTCATGTATTCTACCCTAGACAACAATCCCCGTGTTTGCCCCACACTACGAGTCTATACTATGATCTGTGGGGCGTAGCAAAATAGCTACGGCGTAGCACATTGCTACGCTTTGTGCTCGTAGCAAGCTACGCAATCACAGCTTTGTAAATAAAGGGGATCTAATTAATGTTCTTAGCTTGGCAATTACTTAGTTCTTTTATGTTGTTGATATTTCTCAGTGACAGGCAAATCTAGTGCTTTTTATTTAATGCTCGGCAGTAGACAGCCAGGACCTTCCCCGAGGGCGAGTGAGACGCGATGAGTCAGTAAAAATTATCACAAAAGTACACTAGTTTACCTAGATGAAATGTAGCCTAATGTTTTATTGTAGAATGTATCTCTCAGTATCTCTCAGTTGTCCTCTTATCATCAAAGAAGATCAAAGAAGATAGAAGTCTCCTTGCTATAGCATGGAGACTTCTATCTTCTTCTCTTATCTTCTTCTTCTCTTCTTTGATCAACTTCTTCTTCGATCTCATTAAGGAGAATAATTATGGACACTAAGCGGATCTAAATAATTCAGCCGTTTTGCTGTAAAAATTTGCAGACTTGCACTAACTTTATTTATTAATTTATAAAATAACTAATAGATACTAATAGGTTACGTGTTTTACACCTGCGAAAATTTAAGTTACTTTTAAAACTATTTTTAAAAACCTTGTAATTATTTTGCCTAATTCATTTTAAGTCAAATTTTCAAAACCCACACTTATATTTTTGCAGTATATATTTTTGCTAAAAGCCAAGTAAACAGTGAATAGGTCACATCAAAGTACAGGCAAACCAAACCTGCTACAAACAGTTTCAATTTAAAGTAAAGGAAAGAAGCATGGCAGTCGTACCATTATATGAGCCACGGCAAAAGTTGTCCTCACAACATGAAAAATGCATTTAGTTTTAGCGAGTACAAACTGTAGACCGCAGAGAACATAGAAATACGTATCTTTGCCATAGAGAAGCTATTTTCTTTAATATTTTAATGCAAACATAAATAGAATAATTAAACAGAATTTTCATTTGAACTTAGATTTGTTTGTGCGAGTAATTCAGAATTATGGTTCAATGATGCCTAAAAAATAATAATAAGTAGAAACATAGCCTGTTTACTAGAATTATGATAAACCAATTTTTATCCTGATACCGATTATTTTCAAAGTCATAGCTGTATGATTAGTTTGTTTATAAAAAGCTAATTTATCGCAACACGTGGATTAAGTTTTATATTAATTGTACCCTTCAACAACCCAACAAGTTTTAGAAACCACTGGAGTGGCATCACCACCGCTTCTTAAGGGTACATAAGTCGTCGGCGCAAACTCGTCGGTAGGCGAGGCTTGGTCGGTAGGAGGATCTTTGTTATCTCACCTGGCAGAATGTTTATCAGGGGGAGACCTGCGTCCAACAGTGGACTTATATAAGCCGCCGGCAGGATAAGGAATGTGCGAAAGGGCACGTTAGGATAAAATGCACAATGATTCATCCTCAAAACGACCGCGTCGTCAAAGGAAATAAGAGAAAAAACTATTGAGTGAATCTCTTCATTTCAACTTTTGAATAACTACCTAATCTATGTTGGAACGGGCTTTATTTCAGAGTTTCCTTTTTCATATCTTATTTTTTTTCGCCATGGTTGGGATAAAATCAGTGTTGAAGGAAAGGTTAAAAACTTGAAATTTTTGCGTTTACGAAAATAAATGATGATGAGATAAATTGATATTATCCTTAGTTTTGGAAAAACTAAGGATAATACAAACACCTGAGTAGTTACTCTTCCACATTTGTATGGGAAGATGGGCGACTTGTTCAACGTTAAGACCCAGACCAAGACACCCAAATGAAAGGTTAAGGGTCGGTACATATCTGACGAAAAATGCGTCGCGTGTTATCGTTCGCTTTACGCCAGAACAGACAAAAACATCCAACCTTTTACACTCAACCGATGATGCGGTAGTGCGTCGAGCGTACAGCAGCGTCTGTACGTTTCCGTGAACGCATTGTGGGTCAACGTTACTTATCGCGACACGTGTATTTTGTATGGCATTCAGACTAAGCATAACATCAGCCGAGATCGTTCGTGTACAGGCCGTTCGACCGAATAGACGCGACTGATGATACGCTCGACGCATTTTCCGTCAGATATGTACCGACCCTAAGGAGCACGTATGTAGCTAATTAATGTGCGGAAGGCCAAGCGCGTAGTAATCTCTGCTCTGCGGAACACCGCCTATTGGAAGACCCGACGCGCTGAGTATTGGAAACGTCATTCCTTTTGTTTGCTGTAGCCCGATAAACTTTCTATCCTGATTAAATTCTGCCTTGGGACAAAAGGCTTTTTTAAGAAATAAATTCCGATGTTGTATTGTATTATTTTCTGAGTTTGTAGTGAAGCTACGTTCGTAAATGTATAAAATGCGAGTAAACTGTTAACGACATAAAAAATAATAAACAATAATTAAGACAAAAACCGGTTGGGATACAATCGTTAATTTCATTTATTTATTTTATTTTAATAAATTATAGCAGTACCCAAAGGGTTAAAACGGGACCATATTACTAAGACTCGGCTGTGTCGGTCCGCCGCGTCAGTGGGCAGTGTCTTATAAACCGTAAAAGGTAGAACGGTAAAATTATCACATGGTTCTTGCCGCTATAACAGCATACAATAAAATAAATTTGTTGATTTGTGAACCAACGCCCATATCACGTAGACATCGCTGAAGTAAAGCAACGTTGGGCGCGGTCAATATTTTGCTTTTGATGATACGCAACCAAATACGCAACCCTCCGCCGTGTGCGAGTTGACTTGCACTTGCCGGTTTTATTAAATTTAAATGACACCAAAACTATAAATACTTCACATTACATTTGCTTTTGTTTTGTTTTGTGTTCGTGTTCGACGTTTGAACATGAAATAAATATTTTTTTTAACTTTAATCTAGATTGCGACTGGAATAAATTTATTGGCGTCGAACTTTATCAACATTCGCAGACCAAGGAACTAAACACAAATAAAGCCATCGCACACTGCGCACGAAAGCTATAAAAATAATATTTATGACAACGTAAACTGTCAAATGAATATATGAGGGGGAAAATTCGTTTGTCGCTTGTGCTCGCTAGTTGCATTGGGCACAGCCGCGGTAAAAAATGGGACCGAATGCTGCCCGAATTCAATTTGGTGCACCCGTTGCTAGCGCCATCCAGTAAACTACCGGAGCTATCTATTAAATTTTGTTAAGCTTGTTGACTTTATTATGGATCGTGTTATAATAAGGCTTGTTGTGGTTGTTTAGTTTCTGCGGCACAGATATGGTGCGGAGTATTTTACCATAATGATAATAAAAATAACTTTATTTCACACACAACAAAGAAAAGTATAGGCGATCGTTTGTGTACAGGCCGACTGACTAGACGCTGTAACAGGTCTAATTTACCCGAATAAACGCGACCGATGACGCATTTTGCGTCAGATACATATGTACCGACCCTAACATAGATAAAATATTTAAAATTAACCGAGTCACCGATGCTCCGATGACGCACACGCGATGTCATTTGACAGGTGTCCAATGAACTTCCTGAAAATAACAGCTTTCGGCCAAAACCACATACCTTCTTTTTTTTGTTATTTGAGATGTGGGTACCTACGGTAGATACCGAAATTAATTTACCTTCAATACCTATAAATAGACTTCGTAGGCCAATGTCTCTCAAATTGTGGAACAATAAGACATAGATAATAAACTTGTCGAGAAGGTACTTTTAGGCAAATAAGTATTGAATTTTTTCTTCTCAATTATTCTTTGAAGGCCACTCCTGCGAAATAGAATATTTAATTTATTTGAATTGTGATACTTTCATTTGGAAAGTGCCAAAATGAGATTTAATAAGTCAGACAAGAGTTCTCTTGATTCGTATTTATTTAATAAAATGCAAAAGTAAAATTATATCTTTACGAAAATAATTAATGATAAATTTCAGCTCAGACGATAAACGGCCGTTTATACTGGCTGTCTAATCTGGTAGTGTGGTGCAAGCTAAGAATTTTGACTACCGCATTTGTTGCCTGCTGGTGTCGTAAGTGGTGAATTTTTCAACTTGTATGCTTAAACTACCTACCGGCGATTTGCATAAACAGCAAATGTTTCTGTAAATCTGCAAAGTTTTGTTTCTTATGTATTTCACATAGCTTTAAGTATTGGTTTTTATAATAAAACTTCTGAAACTATCATGGTTATTAACACTAAAGTCATTTAAAACGGGATATAGATATATTTCGGCACAGTTTCAAAAGACAGAAAATAAGGGTAGATCGGTATATCTGCTCATAAAAACAAACTCGCAGTGTCTTCAGTTATTCCGTGATCATGGCGCATGAAACTGTGCCGAAATATTGGAAAACTCAAAAATCAAATCATGGTAAATATCCCGTTTTAAATGACTTTAGTGGTCTTTATAAGATGGCATAATAAATTATTTCGTATTTCTTACATGTGGACTAGCATCTCGCTGTAAAAAGATTGGTAGGTAAGTTGACTGTGGGAATCATGGCATGCCCCCTAATGAAAAGCCTATGTCCAGGGGGCTAGGGAAGGCTGTTGCTGATGATAATGATCCTATAACGATTTTGAAATCTCAGACTCGGGATCAGGTTCAGGTTCCTACTCCATTTTCCGCATTTGGACTCCAGTTGGTCCTTTATGCGTAGAGCAAACTCGGGATATGCTCAACCAATATACGAGTAGGTACAGCCAGCTAGAATTTGTTTCCTCAAAATGTTTTGCATTTAATAAGTTTACTGGTTTACTCACGAATGGTTTGGTTGAGGAACTTTTATAGAATACTAGTTTCTGCCCGAGGCTTCGCACGCGTTGTTTCTGTGGAAATGTTTTAAGGTTATTTCTTTCCCATGGGAACTGATTTCTGGGATAAAAACCAGCCTTTTTTTAATTTCTGGCTTACCTACCGGATTAGGCTTACTACATGTATGTATGTAAAATTTCAGCCTGATTTATTCGAAAATTTTGGCGTGAAGAAGTAACAAACATCCATCCATCTAAACATCCAAACTTTCGTATTTATATATAGAATTAGAACAGTATTACCGGTAACGCTCAATTATGTAATTAAATTTAATAAAGTATGTATTTACATTTACGGTTAGATCTCTTGCAAAAAACCTTCAGAAAACAATTATATCAGTTATAAATATCATAATAATAAAGAGGTCATGAAAGATGAACAGCAACTCTCAATTGAATTGTAAAGTTGAAATTAATTTCAGGCCACGTAAGATAAATTGCACTTTGTTTCTTGTTCTTTAATTAAGTTACTGCAGCATCGTCCAGTTTTTAACTTCGCTAAAATGTAATTGCTAAACGAAATTACTTCCGATTTGTTAAAAGGGTGCGTCTCCACTGACGTGTAGGAATCGAACAATAAAATTGGTTCCAAGATAAAATCCTGTTGGATTCTGACAGGGCGATTCCCACATGTCTCAACTCCACTCGTATCCGCTCCACTTTGCTTAACACCTTTCTGCTGGCAAAAAATCAGCCATTGTGTATTTTAAAACCAAAACTGGAAGATTTCAACTGATTTGACTTGCCTACATTTTTTTATTTGTTGAGAAAGATCTTTCAAATTATTCGTCATTTTGATCTTTGAGTAACTAAGGAACAAAGACCACTGAAGACGATTCAGGGAATTTCATTATTGTTCTTGGAGAGGTTTGAAATAATTCCTTCCATTATTCAATTAGTGAGATCAAAATTAAATGATATATCATATTTGTTTCAACAGAAAATCATTTTATCACAAACTCAAAATAGACAAAAATTACGAAAGACTTAAATTCAATTTGTTAACAATTGTGACTTGAGATTGAATACGGACAGAGTCAAGAGCAACTACCTTATTTAATTTTTACTAGCTTTTCCCGCGACATCGCGTGTTTTTTTTTTAGGAATAATTGTTTCTGTAAGCTATGTGCATCCCCCTTAAATTCTACGTGGTCAAAGTGGTGTTGGCACGAAGCATGCTTTTAATTGATGGTTGTTTTACCGTGCGAAGAGTTTTAAGCCAGTATCTGAGCCAAGTCTCACCAAACCACTGCCTAAGTCGATTCCATATTATGTGAACGGAATACTGCAAATTCATTACAGAAATCCGATGAAAGAAAACGAGGAACGTGAACCAATTTTGTTCTAGACCCTGGGTTGGGCGTCTTTGTCCTCACAGATAGCTCTTTAGATTTATATCTTTAAACTTATGTGAGCTCGTTAGTATTTTTAGCGTGAATGATACAATGTAACTGTGAGGATTTCTTTGTACACAAACCTCGGGAATTTCTTTAAGAAATAAAAACCTACTTAATGACGACCTCTGTGGAGCGGTGGGCGAAGGTCCGCCTGTGACTCAGGAGGTTGCAGGTTGGATTCCCACCTCGGGACAAATATTTGTACGATCTGCAGATATTTATTCCGGGTGTTTTGGTCGTTTTCTATGTATAATAAAAAACGACCTATGTAATGTATTAATAAGTATATCAGTCATCTAGTACCCATAACACAAGCTCTGCTTAGCTTGGGGCTAGATGACGCTGTATTTAATGTCCAGCATTTTTTTTTAATATAATATTACCTTATAGGTAGGCGAAGCCCTAATGATAGCCATTTTACTTAAACATTTGACAATGAATTTTTGTGTATTCACATATTATAGAGTGTTGTAAGGAAAGCTTGAGATGTGACCCAAAAGAACTTACGATGTTTTATTGTTACAGTGAAGGATTCGTATATTTTTTATGTCAGATTTAACCTATAATATTTTACGCCCGGGACCCATTCACGGGTGTGACATCAAAATACATTGCAGAGGTTTTTCCTTTGATTTATAAAGGTCACAGATCAAAGAAAGAGTGTTTTTGTTCAATTTACTCAAGCACATCTGGATTTTGTGATGTGCCAAATCGGTTTAATATTTTCACGCCTTGATGTAGCATGGTAAAGAGATGTAAACAAAATATTGGGACAAATACTCTTTGAATTGCAAATTTTATTATAAGTTTTACGCAAAGGCCCTAAAAAAGAGATTTTACTAAATATACTAGAAACTGGACGTATTCATTCGTAGCAATCATACTAATATTATAAATGCGAAAGTTTGGTTTTTATCCTAACGAACGATCTGACAACAATACAAGTTAACCTATATTAATTATTATCCTAGTTCTTACATTTAAAAAACTCATTTATATCTAAGCATGATAAACACACTCACACTTACCTAATGCGTAAAATGTTTTAAGAAAGAATGCTCAAAAAAAATCAATTAGTTCTCACGGGATAAAAATAACCTTGTAACGCTTCCATAGAAAATACACATGCGAAGCCGCAGGCAGAAATTTGTATTATTATAAGGGTGAAAGTATACTCCATCTATCCTTTTCATGCTTAAACGGCTGTACAGATCTTAATTATATTTGGCAGGGAAGTAAACAATATCCCGGAAACGGGCATCGGCTACTTTAAATTTCGTGCGAAGACGCAGGTAGAACCTGGATTGTGTCGCTTTTAAAGTGCTCCTGAAAATTTTCTTTTTAATAATTTAATTTGTGATTTTGCCTGAAAGTTGGAAAAGTTTCAACTTTCAAAATTCAAGGTGTTCAAGAACTAATCAGATATTCCATAATTTAAAATCGGTCGTCAACTCAGAAGGGTGGACAGGTAATTATTCTAAAGAAAATTGAACTCTAGAGTCATTTTACGTTTCGTTAAGTTCGGATTGAGGTGTTAAATTACATCGTAAGATTGATTGGCTTTGCTTTCAAATTTAACCAAAATGTTCTGATTTTAAATACAATTAAATTCTTCCGTAGACTCAGTTCATTGTAACAGTAGGTACGAGGTCCTTTTTTAAAATGAATTTATTATCAGGGTTTCTCTGTAGGGTTATTTTATTTAATTGTATGTGTGCTGTGTTTTAGTGTGTTTTACTGCTTTAATGTGTTGTACTATTGAAACCAGTTTTTTTGCCAAATAAAATTTAGCTCTGTTCTAAAATTTATAAAATGTTCCGCGCCTAATAAAGCTGCTGATGTATGCTACATTAAGTTTTTTTTATAAAATTACTACAAAAAAAAATACCAAAAAGCCTCCAAGTAAAATTTTAATACAGTTTAATATGCGAAATCCCGTTTCATATCCTTGTCTCCCAAGTGAAAGCAGATAATTGCATAGGGTTAACTTCCTGTCATATAGGAGGGTCGTCTGAAACGATCAATCGGGTGTCCCGCCCTCGTTCAACCCCCAGAAATTGAGTTAGCAATGCCAGTATTTCAATTTAAATGCTATAGCTAATTTTCCACCCCTGTGATTGACGGTAGCTTTGAATTTGTTACTTCGAACGCGTCATGTTGTAATAGTACCTCTTTATACGTATAGTGGCTACGAGATAAATATTGACGGGTACCTGCTAGTTTCGGACCGCGGCTTCGCAACCGTTTTTTAACACTTTGACTGCGATTTTTTTTCGACGACTGCGATCTTTTTTTAACCTAAAAAATTCGTGCTGCCGCTCTACAGAGCGGTTGTGTTGCGCCGCACATGCGTTTCGTTCGAAAAATATTACGGCTGTGCTGAGTCACAAAGATCTGTATTTGCTCAGCTGCGCTAGTGTGGATTTACGCATATTAGTCACTTGTAGAAAACACATACCGTGTGATTTCAGCACTCAGTGTTAAGGTTATTTTTAACCCATGGAAACTGATTTATGGAATAAAAAGTAATCTTACTTACTGCCGTTATTAAATAAATAAATGTCCTTATTTGGTCACAGCTACTACGATATTATACAAAAATATAAATACTGTGAATAACAAAAAAAATTTAAAAGCCTATGTTATTTATATGTTATTTTTATGTTTTAGGTTATTTCATGTTACTACATCAATACAATACAAATACGCTTTATTGCACATCAAACATAGAAAACAGTAAAGAACAAACAAACAGAGATACAGATGCACAATAGGCGGCCTTATCGCTAAGAGCGATTTCTTCCAGGCAACCTTTGGATGGACACGTAGCTATAGTATAGGTATAGACGGTGGCATATTATAGACTAACGTAAATATAAATTATATACAATAAAAAACATACAAATACATAATATATATACTTGTATAAACGTTAATGGAAATAAATACTGATTATAGACACTATTATACATAAAATAATAACTATTTGAAGTCGAAGAAAGTAAGGGTTCATAGAACATATGTTTAAATACATATTATATAAAAAAATACATCATAGGTATACGTTTACGTCAAAACATTTTTCTCTTCACTAAACTAACGTCAACTTAGAAAAAAAAAGAACTAACTGTAACAGTAACTGGCTTCAAATTTTAATTGCCTGGCTGAAAGACTTCGGAGAATGTGATTTGATTTCTTCGGGAAACATTTCCCTTCGATACGGTATTTATTTAAATTGACTAATAAAATGGAATTCATTGCATTGGCCCTTGCTTCTTGCTATTTAAGTTGACAAATAAGAGTCAATAAAACGTCTTTGGTATTTTTTTTTCATGATAGCGCTCATGTTGCTTTTACAAACGAAAATTAAAATTTATTGAATAATTATTTGACACGACAGATTATAATAAGTTAACATTAATAAAGAAAATAAACTAGATACGAGTGTATCAGAAAGACAGGTAAATACTAAAACGATTTTAAAAATGTTGGAAGTCTTAGAAATAAAAAAGGCTAAAAGGCTGAATAATGAACTACCTAATTATAAGTATTGATTTTTCCCGACGTTTCAACAGGTTTACACTCTGTTGAAACGTCGGGAAAAAGGTAAATAAACGCGATAAATACCCGTTGTATCAATACTTATACCCGTTATGACCTACGGAGCTGAGACGTGGACGACGATAGGGCTGGTCCACCAGTTCAAAGTCGCTCAGCGAGCTATGGAAAGAGCTATGCTCGGAGTTTCTCTGAAGGATAGGATTCGTAACGAATACATCCGACAGAGAACCAAAGTTATCGACATAGCTCAAAGAATTAGCAAGTTGAAGTGGCAGTGGGCCGGCCATATCTCGCGAAGAACCGACGGCCGCTGGGGCAAACGTGTTCTTGAGTGGAGACCACGACTCGGTAAATGTAGTGTAGGACGCCCTCTGACCAGGTGGGATGACGACCTGCTAAAGACTGCAGGTAGATGCTGGATGCGGCAAGCTGAAGACAGGGCGCTATGGCGCTCATTGGGGGAGGCCTATGTCCAGCAGTGGACTGTTATAGACTGATGATGATGATGATGATCAATACTTATAATTATGTGTTCAGATCGCGTAAGTTTAAAAATATTTAATGAACTACCTGTCTAATTAAGAACAAATAATTAATATCTAGAATTCACCTTGGATGCCATTCAATTTGACTATAATCAAATTTTCTTACAGAGGTGAAATTTGTATCAAATCTCCTGAATTAATAAATTAATTAACTTAATAATCACGTTATTTTCTGCTCATTTAATTTCATCATTTGTGAAGATTCATTGAGTTCGAATTTCATGTTTTCATTATATTTTACGAAGCGTTAATGAGAAATTAATTTGAATTCTATAATGTCCTAGAACTATGATAGGTTTCTATCAATATAGACTGAATGAACGTCCCTTCACTTATCTGAATTAGTTTTGGTGTTTCTATCAAAGATATGGTATATACTATGTATAAGTAAGGTATGTTTTACTTGATTTAAGTTTATATGAATAATGCTAGACAATTCACACAGTATCATATAGCCCCAAGCTAAGCAGAGCTTGTGTTATGGGTACTGAATGATATGCTTCGTTACTTTCATATGCTTGGGTAAATATGGTAATAGGTAGTCAAAATACCAAAAATATTATACCAAAAACTACACCTTTTTTTATCACTAAAGGTGACAAAGAAGCATGCGGTCGGTTTAACTCTCATAGCTGACACTGTTTTTCATACTACATAGCAATGTAATGCAAACAAACTTTTTTTGCATAGTTTGTAGTCTGCACGAAAGTACATATGTGAGACTGCGTCAGCTATGCGAGCTAAGCCAAAAAAAAAGAGTTTTGTTTAGCGCGGTAACCGCTTTCCATCAGGCGGGCCGAACGCTTGTTTGCCAGCTGGGTGGTATCAAAAAAGTTAAGTTTACAGTCTGTAACCCGCATGAAGTCGGTCGTCCACGACCAGCTAAGATAATTAAGAACTAAGCTCAGTGAATGAAGCTAAGCTAAACTGGGAAATAAGTTATCTGAAAACCTAAAAATAAGCTACGTTAGGAATCAATAACAGGATATTAATATAGAACAAACAACACTACAAAGCAACTGTAGCGAAAGATAATGTAATGGGGTGAGAAGGGCTTAACTTAGTACGCATAGCTTCAGATCGGCCTACAGAACTAAGTTAGTTGGACTATTTTAGTTAGCTTAGCTGCCATAGTTTGCGGTGGACATTGTATGAAAAACTGGCTCAACTACGCGATCTCAACTAAACAAACTTGGTTTAACTGGCGGTGGACGATCGGCTTAACACTGCTTGGCTTGGGGCTAGATGATGTAGTATGAATTTTACAGTAGCATGTGTATTTGTGGCTTGAATGTTTTTGGATATTAAACTTATTTTTTCGACATAACTATCATTGGTCAGTTGAGTTACCTGTAGATTATTTGCAACAATCTGCAGTTAGCTCAATTATATCAATTGTAAATGCTAGTTTTAATTTGTTTCTATTATTTGATTGTAACTTTCTTTGATAAAAAAGCTCTTGTAGGTACCTCGATACGATTATCAAAAAAACATTTATAACTTTATTAGGAAAGAAAGTTAAGATCAAAGAAACAAATCTGAATTATTATTAATATTTGACCTTATTGCAGACTATAGCAAGCAATCTAAAAGTAGGTCAACTGATCCATATCACGATTATATAAAACACTTATTTCCTGTCTAAACAAATAGTAATATTTCTTGTAAAATTTAAACAAATATCCCCTTGAAACAACTGTATGTCTAGTCATCTGTGGAAAACATTCGACGTTCCTCTTAATGGGATGTAGAGGCACCGGAATACAGGCGACACTTGTCTTCAAGACATTCGACGTTGGCTGACTTCAGTGAGATACTGGCGAGAAAATTCCAAGAATAAACCAGAACATTTGAAACCTCTTGAGAATGGAACGGCTCTCGACACATACAAAAGGAGAGCGCTCCAATTTGTTCGAAAATCACCCCACTTTAATGAAATTATTTCTATTCCTCCAAGACCTGTTTACTCTTGAAATAAATGAGCTCCTTGTAACACAAAGCTCATGCATCTTCAAAGATACTCTCGATTCAAATTTCTACTCAAACTTATTATCTCTTTATTAAAACTGTAAAGATTTTATTTTATTTAAGTAGAGTTGTATTTTATGTAAACAGTTAATTAATAAAGTTGTAATGAGAAGTTTTACGCAATATGTAGACAGAACAATGATTGTGGCAACTGGCATCTCGCAACTAACAGTTTACTTAAAAAGTATCCTTCTGTGATAACAGCATTGAGCTTAGCCAAAGTCTACAGTGGTGTGCTGAGGTGGGAACCCTTTTTTGCCCTATTTTTATGTCCGTTTCATTACTTCTATTGTTTTTGTATATTTTTATTTAATTTTAATAACTAATCTGTAAGTCTGTATGGGTAACAATAAATAGTTTTCTTCTTTCTATGCTTTAAAGAGCATGTTGACAGTTTCTTCAACTAAAGTTGCTCTGTCTCCTCTTTTTTTTTTTAGCCTGTCCTTTCCCACCGTTGGGAAAAGGCCTTCCTTCCCTCCTTCTCTACGAGTATTATAATAATAATAATAAATAATGCTGGACAATTCACACAGCATTATCTAGGCCCATGGTAAGCAGAGCATGGGTATTAGATAACTGATATACATAATACAATACTTTACATAGATAGATATTTTTTACTATACATAGAAGACGACCACAACACCCGGAACAAATATCTGCAGATCGTACAGACAATTATTCCGAGGCGGGAATCGAACCCGCAACCTCTTGCGCCGCAGGCGGACCTGCGTCCACCGCGCCACATCGGTCGTCATTATGCTCTCTGTCTTCTCTTAGTAAATAAAAATATTTAGGTACTTCTCTTTCTCAACCTTTTTAATCATAATCTAGACCAAAACTAAAAAAAATTCAAGTGTAGCCCTTTGGCTTGAAGATTCACAAGAACTAAGATAAAACTACTGTACAATTTATATTTCACATCTTCTGTTGAGCTCTAGAACAAACAGCAAAAAAATGCTACGTTGTTATTTTTAGAACGTCCTCTTTCACTGTCCTTTTGTTAAATCGTAGTGTAGATAATATGCAAATAGGTTTGTGTTTCAATTTGTAGCAGTGAAATGGTTTGTTAGGTCACAAATTGCAGAAGAGAATATTTTCTCGAAAAAAACCTTTGTGATTTTCCATAATGGACTTTTTACTGGCAGCGTATGATAATTTATTATTATTAGAAGAAGTTGCTTTTATTTTTAAGAAAATCTACTTGACTTCGAGACCGTTCTGATGTATTGAATCGGTATTTGTATGTATGTGGACAACCTGTCTGAATAAAGAAACTTTTTATTTTATTATTTTATTTTTAAAAGAACACTTATTTTCAGTTTCTAGGTAAGTTGGCTGTGTGGAATGTATTGCAGAATTAGCATAATCTGCCCTCAGTTTGAAACGCAAATCGCATCTTCGAGGTTACAGACCAGCCACGCCACCTCAGCATAAAATGTGTAATACAAGGTAAAGCCGACATGGTACAAGTCATAGGAGTAAAAACATTTTTTTACTAAATCAGCACAATGCTGAGTGAAGGCAATATTTAACATAAACACTGCTACGCACAAGAAATTCATTAATTAACATAATAGATAGTATTAACTAACATACATATGTAGTTTTAGTGCTACTGTGTATACGAGTTTCCGGTAAATATAGCACTACAGACGTTTGCAGAATATCATTGGTTGACATATTAGCAATATACATATATAATATTTGTGATGTACAGAACTAATGGGAATAAGCGTATTTATATATAATAAAAATAATCAAAAAATAAACAAAATAATAATAGTAATGATTTTTTTTTTCTGTTGCTTTTATTAATTATTGTATTTTGTATTCGTCTTAGCCTAGTGCACCATCGGAGTCAAACGAATCAGCGAGCTTGGTTTCGTTATGGCGACTCCTATTCTCGGACTTTTCGATTTCTCTATACAATAAAGCGTAAATACCATAGTCATAGCCCCGCCTAAGCTCGAAGCTTAGGCCGGTGGTTAGTTGCAGGTGTTGGGCAGAAATTTTACGTGAGCGGTTTACTAAAGAAATCACGACGGGCGGCGGCGGGCGTGTTTAAACTCCACGCAGGCGGCGTTAGATGGCCTGTGAAGGAAGACTTACTCACTTACTTATTGCAAAGCTTCTTGTTATTAAATGTAGGTAATAATAAAGTGTTTTGGTGTGTTTCATTGATCACTTAACAAATGCACTTATATATCTCATTACCATGATCTCGGGCCATAAAGTGACCCGATCTATTGGAAGGCTTGCGTGGGCCGAAGCCAACACACAAGCCAACAGTAAATCAGCTTCATCGACCACCCGAATTCACATACTGCTGGGTAGGCTTTCTTGTGCTATCACTGACTTAAATGTAAAACTAATTACTGCTTGCGGTTTCGCACGCGTTGTTATACGTAATTTCTTCCCATGGGAATTGAATTGTGAGATAAAAAGTTTATTTTATTCCAGGCCTAGAACTACTTGTATATAAAATTTCGTGTACAACATCCAAACTTTCGCATTTATGATTTTAGTGTGATTTAACAACATCTTTAATATAATATATCAGCTACTGTTAAAAATATTTACGTAAGTACTAAAAGTTTGAAATCAGGAAACTTCAAACATCTCCAAAATACCAGAAGGGGAAAAAAATTCATTAGCATTACCTAGTCTCTAATATCACTTTAGACATCATTATAAATTAAAAAAAGTCATCATACAAAGTAAATATTAAAATAAAAAATAAAATGCTGTACAATTCACACAGCATTATCTAGCCCCATGGTAAGCAGAGCTTGTGTTATAGGTACTAGATAACTGATATACATAATACAATACATTACACAGATTTTTTTTTAATTATATATAGAAAACGACCAGAACACCCGGAACAAATATCTGCAGATCGTACACACAATTGTTCCGAGGTGGGAATCGAACCCGCAACCTCCTGCGTCGCAAGCGGACCTTCGCCCACCGCGCCACATCGGTCGTCAGTATCAAAATTATCAATATTTTATTATCACTTCTCATTCACTACTTACTACACCAACTTGACTTTCAAAATGACGCGAAACCACTCGCGTTCTAGATTTTCATGATAAAAGCGACTCTCTCACCATGCAAAAAAGGACGCCGAAGCAGACTCCAGCTGAATACGTAACAGCAAATCTTTTATGCCCAAAAATGATATTTTGTCTGTAAACATACGCCGGGGTGAAGCTTTGTGTTAAACTCGGCCTAAGCTAACGGTTTCATCAGTTTTCATTTCGAAAAGTTAGGAGTGTGTCGGAACATTGCGGGGTTCACGCGCTTCTTAACCTTATTGAATATTTTAATGATTTTCTTTATGTTTGTAAACGTTCTATTTTAAATGATGCAAAACACTGAGCAAACGTTGTCTGTAGGTATACCTAGCTACGCTATCTACTCAAAATATATTAAACTTTATTTTCTGCAGAGGATAAAGTTGAGATGTAAGTACGAGAAGTAAGAGGTTAATTATGTTCACGACCTCTGTGTATCTTGACGAATTCTGTGGCGCGGTGGGCAAATGTCCGCCTGCGACGCAAGAGGTTGCGGGTTCGATTTCCGCCTCGGGACAATTGTGTGTACGATCTGTAGACATTTGTTCCCGGTGTTCTGGTCGTTTTTATGTATAATAAAAAATAAAACTACCTATGTAATGTATTGTATTATGTATATCAGTTATCTAGTACCCATAACACAAGCTCTGCTTAGCTAGGCGCTAGATAATGCTGTGTGAATTGTCCGACATTATTTAATATTATTATTATCTTCATGCCAAATGTGTTGCAACATACTGTAACGCAGACTAGACAAATCTTCCCTGGTTTTAACACTTTGACTGCTGAAATCACACGGTATGTGTTTTCTTCAAGTGAATAATATGCGTAAATCCACACTAGCGCAGCGGCTGAGAAAATACAGATCTGTGTGACTCAGCACAGCCGTAATATTTTTCGAACGAAACGCATGTGCGGTGCAACACAGCCGCTGTGTAGAGCGGCAGCACGAATTTTTTAGGTTAAAAAAAAGATCGCAGTCGTCGAAAAAAAATCGCAGTCAAAGTGTTAAAATAAGTATAGTTTAAGTTTTTGATTAATAACTTAACACAAATACCTATTATATAAATGTATTTTGTGTGTGTTTGTTAAATAGCTTTGTTTTGAAAAGTTCTAAAAGGTTTTTCTACCGCCCTTAGCTATTGACTCTTTGATATTCGATATCGTTCTATTTTAGAACAGCTAGCCGTCCTTGATACTCGATCCAGTCCCACAATATTTGGTGTATTTGATATTTGCTCTCTCTTGCAAGGAACCTACAAACATCATTCGATTTCAAATTTGATCGGTAGATTAATTCATTGTATCAGTAATAGGGTACCAATCATTGCGTCGAAAAGCAAAATAAAGTTCTGGATAAGTTAAAATTTTACGTTTCACGATAAACGACGAAATGAAAGGATTATTTGAATTGAAAGGGAAAGGACGAGCAAAAAGTTTATGAACGTTACAAAAACGATAAAATGACGACTTATTGTCACAAAAAGGAGAGGCGAACTTCTTTTTGTTGCGAGTTTATTTCTGTTCCTTTCGTAGTCAAGCAATATTTAACCGGAAACGAGAAAATTTAAAGGAGTTTCGTATCATTTTTACTTACAGGGAAATTCTAAATAGTAGAGACAAGAAAATAAATTAGCATTAACAGAGCGTTGAAAAACAATATCCTAATAAAAATAAAACGTTTATTTATTTTTTCCTGTAATGGTGGCTTATTTCTGTGGTAATTATTTAGTGTTGCAATTGGTAACTATTGAGCATGTAAATTTGAAAGGTAACTTATAATAATAATAATAATATGTGTAGCCATCGCCTTTAGATTAACTTCTCAAAGGGCCTCTGTGCTGTTGGCTTCGGCCCCACGCAAGCCTTCCCAAGGACCGGGTCACTTTATGGCCCGAGATCATGGTACATGAGAATAATAATATTAATGATCTTTATTTCAGATTACATGGGTTCATATAAACTTAAAAGTACACAATAATAATTAAAAAGTCACATAAATCTACAAAAATTAAAAATAAACATGAGATAATAGAAGGGAAAAATAACAAAAACAAAAATAATCAAAACAAGAAATTTATAAACAAAATTATTTAACGATTTTGAACTTTACATCATTATTATTTGTAAAAGCGTGCAACCAAGAAGAGTGATAAATATAAATTGCAGTCAAACCTATTCGCGAACACGCTCAGAATGCTGTTGGAGCTGCACTTATGCACAATATCAAGTCAATGTTGACAATAAATAGGTACCTTTCTAATTAACTACTGTTGTGAGAGTCTGCTGCCATATAAAGGTTAGAATAATCCTGTTAATGCGCAATACCTGTGTTTCTCCATATGTTATATCATATCGTTCAATAAAAGTACGAAGTTTCAAGAACAAAGTTAAAACAAGTTCGAGTTCTGCACCGCCAGTACCTACATCGCATAGAGTTTATTTGTTTCAAAAGATAACTATGTGTATGACTATTCAATTCTGGATTTTCTTTTCTAGAATTATATTTTATACGTTTGATGAAAATGTGAGCAGTCGTTTTCATTTATGTATCTAACAGGCATTACTAGGAAATTCAGACAAGTTTCCTAGTACACAAAAAAAAATTATCTTGGCATATTTACATAATGTACATATATCTAGGCTCATAGACAATTCACACTGCAACAACTAGCCCAAAACTTATCAGAAAGTGTGTTATATATGGGTTTTACATTACATAGATAGATTTTATATTGAACAATCAGAACTAATATCTGCAAATCGCACAAACAATTATCTTGAGGCGGTAATGAAATCCGCAGCACATTGCGTTGTAGGCGGATTTTCGCTCGCTACGACGACACCGAGGTCGTCTTGTCATGAATCGGTGGTATGCTTAGATTCTAAGCATACACAGGGACAGGCAGCGGGAATCGACTTTGTTTTATACGAGTATGTAGTGATAAGATAAGTCATCTACCACTCTATTCGTTGCGTAGTTTAAAGATCTAAGCCTTAGATCTTTAAACTACGCAACGAATAGAGTGATTCGCGAGGAAGGTTCGTAAACTATTTAAGAGATGAACATACTAGTGGTTTCTTTTTCACTTCTTCCACTAGTGGACAAAAAGTTGAAGTGAGCAGTGAAATTATTTTATTTGATAATAATTTATAGTATAAAATATGACTTGTCTAAAGTGGGTGATAGACGTGCGAGTAAGTTCGCGAACTTGTCGCTCGACGACCTTTTTCGCTGGTGTGTCACCCTAGGTACGCGTACTTTAAAACCGCCGAGTACGTTCTTTGGCGATCTGACAAGTTTGAAATTTTGCTCGTAGTCCGCATCCGCTCGCACGTGTGGCAGCACTGCGCCACGAGCCGCCATTTAGTTTGGCCAGTCTGACAGTTTTTTAATGTAATCCTACTAATATTATAAACGCGAAAATTTGTAAGTATGGATGGATGGATGGATGAATGTTTGTTACTCTTTCACGTAAAAACTACTGAATGGATTTTAATGAAACCTTACAATAATATAGCTGATACATCAGAATAACACATAAGCAACAATTAATAAAGATATATTGTATAATATCCAGAATATCTATCACCACGCGTATGAAACCGCGGGGCGCAGCTAGTACGATATTATTCCTAAACAACACAAAGCTTCTTTTGTCGACGACATCGCAATACAGAGTGAGTAAGCTTCACGTGTGTCACTAACGTCGAGCCGAGTAAGTTCGCGATCTTAAAAACCGCGTACTTTAAGTTCGTACGTCTATCGCCCACTTAAGTGCTTATAGAAATAAATGCTATTGACTTTATCCTTGATTTTGATTTGACACATAAATTTCCACGAACAATAAACATCAGTTTAGTCATGAACAATAAACATCAAAGTTCAAAGTCTTTATTTGTAAACATGGGTCACAAAGATGGAAGAGTAGTAAATAGTAAGCACCATACATGTTTTGCCTAAATATAGGGCATGCAAATATAGTCAGTACAAGAGTCTAGTTAAGAACAAATTAAGTTACATATTTATGCATTGAGAATATTAAATTACAAATATATTAATAATTAAATTAGTAAAATAATAATTAATTAGTACATTCAATTCACTCATTCATCAATATTTATGTTCTTATCTAATAAAAAGTCATTTAACATCAGTTTAGTCATGGTTTATTTTTGTAAAAATTGACTGGTTTTATTTGTAAAGAAATATAAATATAAACCTCCAGTTGTTTTCCTCCAATCCGAGCAGTACACTCCGTGACCACAATTTGCTAAACTTTGTCGTACCGCTAATCCCCTGTTGACAAGCGACGCTTCCTTTTCAAATGAAAACTCCATCCGGGGCTAAATAACATTTGGTGAGTTTATTTGACTTCAAAGTTCGTTAATTAATTTATCTACTCTTTATTAGGAAGTTACTTAGACTTTTAATAATAAATAAGATACTACGAGTACGTACCTAAGTAGTTGGTTATTGGGGCTTCTGGATCAGGATCATTCATGAATGAATGATCCAGAAGCCCCAATAACCAACCTGAATTTATAATATATTGATTGAATTATCATTTTCTAGCTCTATTCCTCATTATTTTCATCGATTCATATTGAAAAAATATAAGAAATGAGTCTGAAAAATATAATCATTATCCCTATTCACCTTAAATAAAAATTGATCATCTATTCATCATTCAGATTGAGTGAACTATCATCAACCACTACATAGTACCTATTAGTCGATTCATATTGAATAAGTAAACAAAATATATTGAATATTAAACCTACGTGAATATTCATTTGATTGCTTGTATATACATAGAAAATATTAGTAATTTCTCTGAGGTATTAGGTAATTTACCTACATATCTATTTTTTAAATTTATATAAGGAATGGTAGGTATTTATAAAGAAAACAAAAAAATAAGAATATGATATTTTATTCGGTAAGTTTTCTCAATTTTACTTTTCTAATAATGCTTGAATTTTAGTTATAATATCCTGAGTGGATATGTAAATATCATCAAAAAGCACGGTTTTAACTACATGTTGTGCACATAACTCAGCTTTACATTTACACAATGTGTCTTCAGTCGAGTCAAAATTTTTGGCATCATATATCTCAATACGTACAAGTTTATACCCTTGAGCTGGTTTTTTTATGAATGAATAATTGGTAGTAGGGACACCATCATTCAAAGTAGTTGGTCTACTACGACGGTCATCAGTTCGGCTCTTGTATGGTCCACATACATCTTCACCCGAAGGAATGAAGTTGAATAAGTGGTCGTGTGAATCCTGAAACATGAATAAGTTTTAGATAAGATTACTCAACATTGAATGAGCTAATGACGTGCTAATAATTATGCTAAGGTATGTAGGATAAGTATAGGTACTTACCGACATAATTGTTGATTAATTTCTGAGCTTTTGCTTTAGCAGATGAGCCTACTGGTATCGACGAGTGACGAATCGTTATGAGCATTTAATAAACACTTTCGAACGCTTTTATAGACCTTTGTTAAGTATATTAGGTTGAAATTGCACAGGTAAAATCTCAAATCAAATCCATAATGTACTTATAGTTATTATGATACAACTTAATAAGTTCGATACTTATCGATAGGTATCAATCATTTCCAACGTACGTACCTAACCTTAATTAACAAAATCCGTAAGCGTTAGCTATATAGGATCAATTTAGTGAAAAATCGGATAACCTTAATACCTAATCAAACCCTTGACCCTTAATTTGAATTATAGACCGCCAACCAACATGCCAAAACGGTCTTCGATATATTAGAATCATAATTATACAACTATAAGATCGGAATACAACACGTGTTACCATTTTAGGAGCCGTGCAGTGCTCAATTACATTCCTAAGATTCCAACATTGTACTTCTATTTTTGCTATTTGCACTACCTGTGTAGGTACCTACAAAAATAATGAAAAGCTGGACAATGCATACAGCGTCATCTAGCCCCAAGTTAAGCGAGCTTGTGTTATGGGTGGGTGTAGATGGCTGATATACTTAATAGGAATACATTACTAGATTTTTATAGAAAATACTTAGAATACCCGGAACAATTATTTATAGATCGTACAAACATTTTTTACCAAGGCGGGAATCGAACCAGCAACCTCCAACGTTGCAGGCGAGTTAACGTTAACCCTACAGTTTTATTGTTCCAAGTTATTGGAAAATAGAACTAGTGTTAACAATTGAAACAGTTGAGCAGACTGTTGGAAACAGTCTAGAGTCTGAGGCAGCTAAATTTCATCACTATTATTCTTTTACATAATACCAATGGTAAATTACTTGAATGTTATGTTATGATACTACCAATTTTATAGTAGATGTAACTTATTTCGCAAATAAGTAGATTATACAATTAGATCTGCGACAGGAATTGAACCCGCAACGTTTTGCTATGCACCACAAAGGTCTTAAGATAGAAGTTTAGGGCCCCTTCGCACACGTTTTTCTCAAATAAAAAATGTGCATTAAATTGTGAAAGTGAAGTAAGTTAAAGCTCGCAGATTTACCTATTTCTTTACAATATACATAGTTATAATAGCGGTTTTTAAAATACGTTGTAAACTGTTAAGATAGGTACTTTCCTTATAAGATTTAGCAAGCTGATATCATAGAATCATGTTAGTGTGAAATTTCTGGTAAGCATTTTGTTTATGTGTGTATCATTAACGCTCCAAAAATGGGCAAGGGCTGTATAGAGTAGCATGATATAAAAGCCGCATGTCTGGATCAAAATTCAAACCACTTTCCTGAGGGATACAAGCAAGACGAGCTACAAATACAAGATTTTTAAATTTCAAAATGTAAGTACCTACCTATATAATGTACTTAATATCTTATTTATCAGCAGATAGATTGTTTATTCAATCATTCCTGAATCTATCCATTCATTCAATAATGATTATATTTTTTCATAAATTTTTAAGTTTCGATATTTTTTACGTAAATAGTAATTTTAATATTTTTTTATTTTGTTTGTTTCATAGGTCGAAGACTGCTGCTACTGCTGAGGAACTATTCGGAAGCATGTCCGATTCCAGTTCCGACGAGCGGGTGGAGAAGCCGAAGAAACTCACAGAAAAAACTACGAAGCGCCGGGCATCAAATATTGCACCCTCTCCAGTTGCAGCACCATCGGAACCGTTGGCGAAGAGATCGAAACCGACGAAAGTCCGGATCAATCCGGTGAATGTTGTCAAAGCAACGGCAGGCGACTTGTTCGGATCCGATTCAGAGGAGGAGGTGGTAGTGCCGGAGAGTAAACAAGGTAAAAAACCGCCGCCTATTTTCTCTTATTATACGAGACGGTTGGCGAATGGTTTTAGCCGGCAACTGACAGAAACAAGGAGGGGATCTCATTATGTAGAGGTTAAAATATTTAAAACCTCGGAAATTGAGAATGTCCTACCAGTTAACAGGTGGAGACATTCAATTATTACTATAAAAAATCAGATAGATGAAGGAGGTAATACGTGGCGGAAGCTACAAGAATTGGTAGGGACCGCAAAACAGGATTTTAAAGGGGTCCCATCAGTATTCCTCAGCCAGTACTACTAGCTTTACCTACATGCATTATACGCTGGCTCTTATGACTCACCTCATATTTTATTATTTTATAGATGTTTAACCCCCTATTATAATCATAGACTTAATTCTTGTAATCATTAGTGTAAGCATTGTTAAATAAATGACTATATTTATATTATAATATGATTTTTGTTTCTTTTTCAGTCCCGAACTTAAATGAAGTCACACACTGTAAACAGTGTAATATTGAATTACCAAGTTATAGATACAGATTTCATGTCAGAACTAATATTCACAAATCGAATTGTCTATTAAAGTCAGAGTATGAAAATGTTGATATTGTTGCCACGGCTTTTAAAAATAGAATTATGACATATCGTTTAAATGCCTCACAAGAAGTCGAGTACCTCACAGCTGAGGCGTTCTTGGAGGATAATAAACGAGTCATAAAAAAACTGATCGATGTATCCATAGAGAAAAATCAGTGTATTAAAATGAATTGTGAATTGTTTGCTTATTTTGTATTATGTAAATCAAATGAGAAACAATTAAAATCATTTAATACAAAATATGAAATTATTTACCATAGTACAGACTTTAATGAAATATATACGAATATCATAGAAAAATTCAGAGATAAATTAACAGAGTTCTCACAGTGTGAGTCTGGATGGTCTTTTGTTGCAATAAGCCATTTGGAAATCAATATTAACAAATATTCTCCTATGAGGGGTGGTACCTATATTGAATTACCACCTAGGATAAAGAATACTAAAAGTTGCATAAATGTAAAAAATTCTGATAATAATTGTTTTTTATGGAGTATTGTGGCAGGTATGTTTCCCGCTAAAAATAATGTATGCAGGACTACCTCATATCCACACTACTCAACAGTTTTGAGAACCAAGGAATTATCTATACCGCCTTCTAACAAGGATATAGCGAAGTTTGAAAAGATTAATAGTAATATTAGTGTAAATGTTTATGGTTTGGATGATAGACAAATTGTGACTGGGCCTCTTTATAGAACACTCAATAAAAAGCCAAATCATTTTAATTTGCTATATTTCCAAAGAAACGGAAAGGGTCATTATTGTTTAATCAAAGACTTGGTACGATTAGTTCGTAGACAGGTGTCATTGCACAAAACTAAAATGTTCTTATGTGATACCTGTTTACAATTTTTCATAAGTGAATGTAAGCGCGATAAACATGATTGTTCTAATGTTTTAACCGTACTACCAGAAAAGGACAGTTACCTTAAATTTAAGAATTATGAGAGACAGCAAAAAATTAACTTTGTTATTTATGCCGATTTTGAATGCCTGTTATTGAATTATAATGATAAATTTAAAACCAAAAATACCGAAACAAATAAAATCCATGAACCATCATGTTTCGCGTATTACATATGTTGTTCTCATGACACGAGTTTGAACAAACTTGTATCTTACCGAGGAAGAGATTGTGTTCAAGTATTTATTAAAAGTTTAATCACAGAAGTTAATAACATCAATACAATTTTGAGTAATAAAAAATGTATGAGTTTATTAACTGAACAACAAGAAATAGAATATTGTTTCGCTAAAACATGTTACATATGTAACCAGATGTTATTCAATGACAAAGTTCGAGACCATGATCATGTTACCGGCGAGTATAGAGGACCGGCTCACTCTCACTGCAATTTGATGCATAGAGTATGTCCTTTCGTACCTGTCGTGTTTCATAATCTATCGGGCTATGATGCACATATTTTCATAACTGAATTGGCAAAATATGAAGGGGAAATTAAGGTTATACCAAAAACTAAAGAGAAATACTTATCTTTCACAAAATTTATCAAAGCAAATGAGTGTCCACAAACAATTCAAATAAAATTTATTGACTCATACCAATTTTTAAGTACAAATTTAGATGCTCTGAGTAAAAACTTATCCGATAAAGATTTCGTACATTTGAAATCAGAGTTTGATGATGAACTTAAATGCAATTTATTACAGCAAAAAGGTATCTATCCATATGAATACATGGATTCGTGGTCAAAGTATGATGAATCAAAGATTCCACTTAAAGAAAATTTTTACAGTAGTTTGAAATTGAGGCATATTTCCAATGAAGAGTACGATCATGCAAAAACTGTTTGGCAATATTTTGATATACAATCACTTGGAGAATATACGGACTTGTATGTTAAGTGCGATGTATTGTTATTATGTGATATTTTTGAAAATTTTCGATTACTATGTTTGAAATATTATCATCTTGATCCCGCGTACTATATTACATCACCAAGTTTAAGTTGGGATGCAATGTTGCTGTACACTGGTGTAGAACTTGAATTGATTCATGATTTAGAGATATATCAATTACTGGAAATGGGCATACGAGGAGGCTTAGCACAGTGTTCAATGCGACATGCTAAAGCCAATAATAAATACGTACCATCCTTTGACGACTCAAAACCGTTAAATTATTTGATTTATCTTGATTGCAATAATCTGTATGGTCATGCAATGACAAGAAAAATGCCAATTTCTGACTTTAGATTTATGACTCAGGAAGAAATGAATTTTTTTGATGTATTATGCATATCAGATGATGCTTATTATGGCTATATTTTAGAAGTTGACTTAGAATACCCTAATCACTTGCATGATTCACATAGTGATCTACCATTTGCTCCTCAAAAAATGATTCCTCCTGAAGGAAAAAACCCAAAATTGATTGCAAATTTGTATAACAAATATAATTACGTCATACATTATGTTCATTTAAAAGAATGCTTGAAAAATGGTCTCGTTTTGTTGAAAATACATCGAGTATTGATTTTCAGACAAGAAAATTTTTTAAAAAGTTATATCGACTTGAATACTTATTTACGTCAAAAGTCTACATCAGAATTCCAAAAAGATTTTTTCAAACTCTTAAATAATGCGATATTTGGAAAGACTATTGAAAACAGACGAAAGCAAGTAGATGTTAAATTGATTAATTGTTGGAATGACTCTAGAAACAGAACCAACAAACATGTTGGCGGTGAAAAATTAATAACAAAACCAAATTTGAAAAGTATATCCATTTTTAATGAAAATTTTGTTGCCATACAGCTTAGTCATGAAAAACTTGTTCTTGATAGACCGATATACATCGGTTTTACTGTATTGGAATATGCTAAACAACATTTGTATCAATTTCATTATGACTTGATACAAAAAAAGTACGGTGATAAAATAAAACTTTGTTACACGGATACTGATAGTTTGCTCTATTTAGTGCACACTGATGATTTTTATTCAGATATGAAAAATGATATTGCCATGTATGATACAAGTAATTTTATGAAAGATAATCCTTATGCGATGCCTTATGTAAATGCTAAAGTACCTGGTTTATTTAAAGACGAACTTGGTGGTGATGTAATTACTGAGTTCATTGGCTTACGAGCCAAGCTATACTGTATTAAATCCATTAAAACGAAACTAGTAAAAGCAAAAGGAGTATCTAAATCTGTTACATCAAGATTAAAATTGTCTCAATATACAAGAACATTGTACAATGATGAAAACTTAACATGTAAGATGAATTTGATTAAATCAATTAAACACAAATTGTATTCACAACAGTTAAATAAGCTAGTTTTAAATAGAAATGATGACAAAAGACATATCCTCGCAAATCAGATTGAAACATTGCCATGGGGTCACTATAGTATTATCTAGTGCATCAAAATATTATAATAAAGCAACATAAATTATAATACCTATTATATTAAGCAGAATGATGATATGAAATCATTGGATTGTAATTGGTATTACTATAAATATTTTTGTCATATTAGTATAGAATGTTTTCATGTACCTATAGTGTTATTAATAAATAAAATATGAACAGTACTGTATGGTTTTTATTTTAAGGTAATCATACGTCCATTATTTATTTCAAGTCTTAGACATCTTATCTAGTAAAGAGAAGATATAGACAAAAATAAAAGCTCTATGATACCAAACCTATTCATACATAATACATAATTTATAGGTTAGGTACTTATAAAAACCAAAGCATTTGTTTTTTCGAGACACTACTTAAGCATGAACGTTATAAGGCAAGCGGTATCTTTAGAAGTGGAGCAAATAGCTATAAAAGAAAATAATTCCAAAATAAAACACAGTATATTGTTGCCTAATAATATAAGATGCATAATATGTGGACCCTCTAACTGTGGCAAGACTAATGTTATGATCAGTTTGCTTATTCACAAAAATGGTCTGAAATACAAGAATGTGTATTTATATTCAAAAACAAGTTATCAGTCAAAATATTGTTTCTTAAAGGATGTATTGGAAAGAGTATCGGATGTGAAATTGTTTATTTTTGACTGCAATGAAGATGTTATTCATCCTAGTGATGCATTACCAAACTCGATAATTATTTTTGATGACGTCGTTAGTGAAAAGCAAATAAATATACGTAACTACTTTACTATGGGAAGACATAAAAATATTGATTGCTTTTATTTATCTCAAACTTACAGTAAAGTCCCGAAGCAGCTTTTACGTGATAACACAAATTTTTTGATTATTTACAAGCAAGATTATAAAAATTTGAAACATATTTACAATGAACATGTTTGTTCTGATATGGGATGGGATCAATTCAAGGACCTATGTTTTAAAATTTGGAAAGTTCCATACAATTTTGTAACTATAAGCAAAGATCATGAATTAAACAAAGGAAGATATAGAAAGTCATTACATGATTTTATTACATTTAAATAAATATCTATATAATGTTAATGCATTCATACTTTAGATCATTTTTGATCTTGTCATTGTGTACGTGGTACAATGGAGAAAAATATAAATATAAAAAAACAACTAATTAAATCTGTAAACGCAATCAAATTTAAAGTGAAACAAATTAAAGATGATGAATTTAATGCAAAAAACCATCTTAATTATTTTTTCAAACCAGTTGCTGGCCCTTTAAGTACATTGCTAGCTACAAATTCACCAATACCTCATGCAAGCTACAAAGATCTACCAATTTTCCAAAAGATTGAACCCTCAACAAGTCATATGAAAAAGTCTGATTCAGACAGTAAACTGAATACATCTGAACAGTTTTATTCAGATTATGATAGTATTAATGACGATGGTGATGATAACGAGGATGATGATGATTATGATGCAAGAAAAGAAGATGAAAAACCTAGTACTGAAGATAGATCACTAAGCAAGGAGGAAATTCTTGAAATATACGATGATATGAATATTCCTTTTGGTGTGCGTAATGTTAATAACAGGTTGATGATAGGAAATAAAGATGTTGAATTTTTTACATCTCAAGATAACTCAGATGATAAATGTTCTGTCATTAGCATTGATGATAAAAGATATGAGTTGACTCCTGGTTTGAAAGAATTATTGTTACGTAAAAGACCAAATTTAAACATTATTAGTAATCATGATAAACTTATTTACAAAAATATTATTGAATTAACAAATGTTCACAAAAGAGATTACCTTTCATCAGCACAAATCAAGGGTGATAAGGGAATTAAGTATCGTAAAATAATCAAGCCATTAATTGAATCATCTAGCATGCATGATCTAGAGAATGAAAATGATAAAATGCAGCAAGGAGCTGGTTTGCCAACTCTAAAAAAGTATTGTAAGAATACTGAACTAGTCTATTGGGATGATCCTAATGAGCTGGTTGAAAGGCTCAAACTTTTAATCGCATCTAAAACAGCTGGCAATACTAGTTTAGACAATGAAATAATATCTATTATTGAAGAGTTACAAGAAATTGGTATAGTAAAATTATAAAAAGCGTTAACACGAATATTTTTATTTAGTAAACAGTTTTTCGTTGTGAGAATGGTTTAACTTTTAAATAATGAGTGCATTAAAAAGACAAATCGTAAATGAAATACATAAAAATGCTATGAAGAACTTTCCAAGGAGGCATGTTATACAGAAAGATATCGATGATTTATGGCAAGCTGATTTAATAGACATGCAAAATATATCATCTTGTAATAAAAACTACAATTATATATTAGTTGTTATTGATACCTTTTCAAAATATGCATGGGCTGTACCCTTAAAAAATAAAGACAAAAATTCTGTATCCAATGCCTTTAATAAAATATTATATACTCAAAACCGATGCCCCAAAAATCTACAGACAGATTTAGGCACAGAATTTTATAATGATAAATTCAAAGATATTTGTAGACAGTATTCAATAAACCATTATTCCACATTCTCAACAAAAAAGGCTTCAATCGTTGAACGTTTCATCAGAACAATTAAAAGTTATCTGTATAAAGAGTTTAACTATAAAGGTAACTATCGATGGATTGATAGAACACTTGATGATGCAATTGAAATATATAATCATAAAAAGCACAGGACTATTGGAATGGCACCCAATGATGTTGATGCTACAAATAAATTAATGTTGTTGAAAAGGTATGGTGAAATGAATACCATTAATAAAAAAACAAAAATAAAATTGGAAAAAGGAGACTTTGTTCGTATAAGTAAACATAAAGGTTGTTTTGAAAAAGGATATACCCCAAACTGGTCTACAGAGTTGTTTCAGATTCAAACAATAAAGAAAACATGTCCAACCACTTACTTATTAATAGATTCAAAAAAACAACCTATATTAGGATCATTTTATGCTCAAGAGCTGCAAAAAACACGCCTTTCAGACATTTATTTGGTTGAAAAAGTTTTAAGACGTAAAGGAGATAAAATATTTGTTAAGTGGTTAGGTTTACCATCAAATGAAAATTCATGGATTCATAAAATGAATGTATTATAAAGCACGAACATTGTATTATGTCATCACTTATTGTTCATAAATGAGAGGAGGAGGACTTGTGAATACTTTAATTTATAATTTACCGTTTGAGCTTCATTTACCGGGATATAATTATTGCGGACCAGGAACAAAATTGTTTGAAAGACTTGCTCGAGGAGATAAGGGTATCAATCAATTGGATGAGTATTGTAAGGCTCACGATATTGCATACAACAAATCACACAGCTTAAAAGATCGTCATAAAGCAGACTTAATTCTTATGAAAATGGCGAGAACAAGATCTGTAGCTTCTAATTCAAGTAGAGGAGAAAAAATTGCAGCGAATTTGGTGAACAAGGTTATGTTAACAAAAGTTAGTTCTGGAGCTGGACTTAAAAAAGATTTTAAGAAAATAGTAGCTCACACAAAAAGAATTCTTAAAAATAATAAACCGAAATGTAAGAAAAAATTAATAGAGCTGGCTTATCATGTAGCCAAAGAGCTAAGCCCAGATTCATGTATGAAACTACCACGTATCATACCGATACCTAAATCAGGCGGTGTTTTACCCTTAATTCCTATATTCGCTGGTTTATCTGCAGTTGGTAGTTTAGCTGGAGGAATTTCTGGAATCTTCAAGACAATAAATGAATACAAACTTGCCAAAAAACGTATAAAAGAATTGGAACGACACAATCAGCAATTAGAGGGTGTGAATATAGGCAAAGGACTAACATTGGATCGATACAAAAATGGATTTGGTTTGTTTCTTAATAAGTGCAATGCAAAAAACTAAATCGTTGGCTACCTAACCGTGCTCTCACCAATATAGATATCATGAAGTTTGCTTCAAGAATACCACATTTTCGTGGAGTATATATGAGAGATAAATTACCAAGATATCCATTTTTGAAAGAGTGTGGAATTGTTAACTTGGATAGTTCTAAAAACCTTGGTACACATTGGGTAGCCTACATAAAATTAAATGAATATATTGAATACTTTGATAGTTATGGTAATTTGAAACCACCAATCGAACTTATACGTTACTTAGGTCCAGATATCAAATATAATATTTTCAACATACAAAAATCTAACCCATTCAAATGTGGCCACTTTTGTTTAAAATTTTTAATAAATTTTTGGAATAAGCATGGTAATTGCACTATAAAAAGAGAGGCGTAGTGATAAACATTGCGGTATTTGGTCTCTATTGAATAAGTGTGGTCGTTTGTAGATTGTCTTAGAATCAGAATGATACTCTATCATATAAAACAAAACACATACCGAGGTAAAACTATTTCTTCGCTGAGAAGCAAAAGGCAAAGACGTAAAAAAGTTGTAGCAAAGAAGCTTACCAAAGAAAATAAATTATTCTTACAAAGTTTGGGGCTAAGAGTAATATGAATTACCTCCACATTACTGATTCTCCTCGTTTTGATAACTCAATAGTCAGTTATGAAATACATACTTATAGTCCGTATAGCAGCAGTTTTAAAGAAAATGATGAAATAAGAATACCTATCCATCAACAAGATATTTATGTGTTACCGTCGGCCAGTTACATATACATCGAAGGTCGTGCTAGTGTATTTTCCAAAGATGCATTATCAGGAAAACAAATAAAGAAAAAAGTGAAGTTTAGCAACAATGCTATATCTTATCTTTTTCAAGATATTCGGTATGAAATCAATGGTGTTGAAATAGATCGAAATAAAAATGTGGGAATCACTACGACACTTAAATCTTATGTCTCTTTAAGTGATAGTGAAAATAAAACTGCTGCATTATGGGGTTGGAAATTGAATGGTTTTAAAAATGATGATGGTATTTTCAGTGCTCTCATACCTTTGAAAAACTTGTTAGGGTTTGCTGAGGACTATAAAAGGATAGTAATGAATTGTAAACATGAACTAATTCTTATAAGGAGTAATACCGTTACTAATAGCGTCATCAATGTCGATGATAATGATACAATCGATTTTCATATAGACAAACTACAATGGCGCGTTCCTCACCTAAAAGTTACAGATCGTGAAAGGCTAGCTTTGCTTAAACACTTAGAAAATGATCGCGCAATACAAATGGTTTTTAGAAATTGGGATTTATACGAATATCCCTTATTACCTCAAACCACTAAGCATTCTTGGGCCGTTAAAACTTCTTCACAGATAGAAAAACCCAGATACGTAATTTTTGGTTTGCAAACAAATAGAAAAAACAGTAGGAACAAAGATTCTTCAATTTTTGATCATTGTAAGTTGTCTAATGTGACCTTGTTTTTAAATTCTCAATACTACCCATATGACTCTGTAAATGCTAAATTTGTTGAAGACAAGTATCATATATTATACGAAATGTATAAAACATTTCGTCAGTCTTACTATGGTAGCGAGTCTGAACCCATGCTTGATTTGGAACAATTTAAAAATTACGCACCACTTTTTGTAATTGATTGTTCGAGACAAAACGAAGCTCTTAAGACCGGAGCTATCGATGTGAGATTAGAAATAGAGAGCTCTGAAGATATTCCACAAAATACTACTGCATATTGTCTTATTATCAACGATCGTTTGATTGAATATAAACCGTTGAGTAACATTGTAAAAAGAATTATATAATGTTTGCCGTTGTTGATCTGCAAGGATTTAAAACAGACAATAATGATTTTATTGTTAAAGAAATAGCTATTTTGTGCGAAAATAATCAAATGCTGGTGTTGCTCATAAAACCACCATTCCCCTTTAATGAGTTATCGGAAACAGAAAAAACGCAGGTGCGATGGATAGAAAGAAATAGACAAATATACTGGAGGGAAGGAATAATTCCTTATTCAAATTTTGAACAATGTATTGGTGATTATCTTGAAGACAAGACTATTTATGTAAAAGGATACGAAAAAATATCATGGTTGAAAAAATTTATTAAAAATGATAAGATTTTTGATCTAGAAGATAGTCCTAGTTTAAGGCAATTGAATTTAGATTACGGTTTATTTCCTAGAGGTATATTTAAATGTATATATCATTCACGTGTCTGTGCTCTTAAAAATGTTACATGTTTAAAAAAATGGTTAGAGTATAAAGAGACTTTTATATAATAATTTTAGGCAATTGAATTTATCAAAATCTAACTTCACTTTTGGAGTCAAATTATAATCTTATTGTTTGACAGGGCTATAATAAAATGTTTATATTATCATTCTTATGTTAGTGTTAAAATGTAATATATTTGAAAAATGGTTAGAGAATAAAGTTTTTAAAAAAATCTACTTTGTTTTATTACATAAATATATAATTTGCAATCATAGATTGTGAGTGCAACAGAAAATGAAGATAGTGTTGCTTATCCCCACATATTGTTCAACATTCCACAATATGGAGGTCTGGAGCAAACTCATTCCTAAACAAGGATGAATAGAGCTAGATATGATAATTCAATCAATTTATGTAAATGTAATCCAATATTTATATTTTTTAATTCAATCAATATAAACGATGAATAATCTGACAAATTTATTTCATGTTTTCAATTTGAATCGAAGAAAACAAGAATGAATAGAGCTTAATATAATAATTCAATCAATATAACTATGAATCTAAATATAAGTTCAGGTTGGGAATTGGGGCTTCTGGATCAGGATCATTCATGAATGATCCTGATCCAGAAGCCCCAATAACCAACTACTTACCTATCTGTCGGTTTTAGATTTAAGATTACTACTACTTCTTAGACTTTCTCTACTAAAACATGATTATATTCATCTTTTGACAAATAATCTTTTACATCTAAAGTCATTTTTAACGGGATACTTACCATGATTTGAGTTGTTTTGTGATCATGGCGTAAATTGTGCCGAAATATTGTATAGCTCAAAACTCAAGCTAGGCGGGATACATCAATGATATTATCTCATGCTGGGCCAAGAGATTCCTTAGCCAGTTGATGATAATCATGATGTTTGCCTCCCTTATTGATAAAAATGATACCTCTGTGGCAAATAAAAACATGGTTATTTAAAACATTTTGTTCATCAACGTAACTTCCGATGAATATACGAGTACCTCCATTAGTCATCGCAACTGAACATGAATAAGAGTTTCAGTTTACAAATTGCAGCGTTTCATCGCAAAATACAAATTGTTTCAGAAACTATATTGATTATGTGGATATTTCAAAAGCTGCCATGTCATCGCATAATTGAAACATCAAACAATGTTGTACATTTAAATTGCAACCTATTCAAAACATAGCAATCAAGTGATATTGTAATTACCTAATCGGTTGAAACGTATGCTCACAAATGTAGCAAAATTGATAATTTGTGATAGTTCCCAGTCAAATTAAAGGCAATGTGTGCATTGCATTCTGCATAACAGTTCTTATCTGCTCTATTTATGGTTCTTTTCAGGTTCATCATTGACTTTTAAGACCTATTATTTAATTATATATTTTTTTATTACTTATACACTCATTTTTCAAGCGTCATTTACAACCGTTTCTTCGAACGCTGATCATTTCTATAAAGAAAATATATTTCACCATAGATTATTCATCCATTAGTTAGGATAGTTGATTTCATCATCCATGATGAAATTTCTTTTCACAGTCAATTCGGTAAGAGGAATTACTATTTCACAAAGTTATTTATTGCATAGATAGGGTATAAATAACCGGCTATTAAAAAATGTTTTTTTTTTAAGTATTCTCTAATATGGTGATCAGAGAGTGACTCAACAGCGACTCAAAACCTTTTTTGAGCCTTTTACTGTACTATACAGTAAAAGGCTCAAAAAAGGTTTTGAGTTTGTTCAGTTTGCACGTTTGTTCATAAAAGTTTGTGTACTTTACAAGCACTGCAAAGTTAGAATGCGAAAGGGAACTCGGTTGTTTGTGTCGGGGCTGTACCGCGACCTTTTCCGTAATATTTCTAGTTTACTGCGATAGTTTTCAGCCAGGCCAAACAATGTAAACGCGTATTTTGTTGAACAAACAAAGGGAACGTGGTCACTTTTCATGAGTGGCCTAGCTGCTAAATAGTAGCACGTTTGTCGGTAATTTGAGATGGGGGATGGGTTGCCACAACGTGGCCGCGGGACAGTTACTGTCGGACATTACCTAGCCATTTCAGTTTGCTTTATGACTGTGTTTTTGTTGAATTTAGGGAGGGAATTTTGAATTTCTAGTTTATGTACTTTATTGGAAACTTACTATGTTTTTTTTTTCTTATAGCCTCTGCTACTAACCAGCCTTTTTCGAGTTAAAATTATAGACTAAGTACCTAAAATAGACTCTAGGTTTCGATCACCTTGTGTTTTAAAAAGTGCCTCTTAATTAGGATTTTTATTTGACGCCGCATATTCGTTGGTCGTTTTCTTCCCCCCGATTGGAAAGTTTAATCTAGGAAGAAACAAATTATCAGATCAGGTGTTCCAATCCTTTAAAGAGATAAAGTACCTAACTATAAATCAACTGAAGGTTTCTTTCAGCACACTATTTCGCATTTTAACGGTACATAATAAAAGTAAAATTGTTCAGATATCTTCATCTAAACTGCAGTACCATTTCCGATACAAATATTTGTGGAGACTCGTTGTTTGAATTGTCCTCTATTTGAACCGATTTGAAGAGAAAGTCTTACTTATTTTATTGCTAGTAGAAAAGCTCGCGGCTTCGCTAACGTTTTAGACCATGCCAGAGATATATTAGGGATTGACGACCTCAGTAGCGCAGCGGGTAAAGCTCCGCCTGCGACGCAGAAGGTTGCTGGTTCGATTACACGGGATAACAGTTTGTAAAATCTTCTTCAAAGTAAATTCTTCTATTTATTTTGAGCTGGGCATTTTCTAAATATAATATAAATGTATAAATCTATTATATTATGCGTATATGTCAATGTAGCATTTAATGCTGAGCCGGCCTTTCTGTGTTCTCGTATTTTAATTCTTTTATTCGTTCCTAATTTGTTATCTTTATTATTATTAGTTCTTAAGTTGTATTATTTTATATGAAACACAAATAAATATATTCTATTTCTATAGTCATTAAAACGGGATATTTACTATGATTTGATTTTTGAGTTTAGTGTTAATAATCATATAGTTTCAAAAGTTGTAAAGCTTAGTCTATGCTAGATAAAGCTGTGCGGATTGTAAAAGGTGTACAGAAATACCAGTTCCTATTTGAAACATCAAATATATATGGAATTTCATTTTACACAGTTCAAAATACACTGTCGATAAACTGGATACTTTTGTAAAAATGCTTTTGTTCTTTGCGAAATAAAATAGCTGGAGAGTAGTTCAACTTCAAAGAACTGAACACTTCAAAGAACTACATTGTTCCCAGTGTTACTTTGAAGAATACTGTTAAGTGAAAGTTCACAAAACGTAGAAAATATCTCAATATACTGAGAAACCAAATTAAAAGAGCACTTCTTATTATCATAAAAATTATATATTTTTTTATTTATATTGAAAACTGAAGTTATTTATTTTTAGCTATTGTTATTTTAATTTATGTATGTATATTATCGACTCGGTAAACGTAGTGTAGGACGCCCTCCGACCAGGTGGGATGACGACCTGCGAAAGACTGCAGGTAGATGCTGGATGCGGCAAGCTGAAGACAGGGCGCTATGGCGCTCATTGGGGGAGGCCTATGTCCAGCAGTGGACTGCTATAGGCTGATGATGATGATGATGATGATGATGTATATTATAATCTCATCCCATAATGTATTATACTATTCGTCTTATTTGTTTCTTTGTACACTTCATCTATCTGTATGGTGATTATGTAACTCGCGACCGGTTTGCGACAGGCGTAAATTAAGCAATCATTGCTGTCAAACGTCAATTTTGAGCAATTTTGACGTTGTAGCTGGTGTCAAACTAATACAAAATAGACGTTTGACAGCACTGATTGCTTAATTTACGCCTGTCGCAAACCGGTCGCAAGTTACATAATCACCCGGCCGTTCTATCGCTTCTCCTTTAAACCTAAGGTTTTGCTGTAAGAAAACTCTTTGTTAAGCTCGCCTATGTACATATCTTTTTTTAGTTAAGTTTTAAGTTTTTTGTGTACAATAAAGAATTACAAGAAACTGAAAATATTATAAAACCCTCAAATTCCAGAGAATGGTTGAAGGTTGAACTAAAGATTTCATAAAATATTTTCTTGTTTTTCTATTTTAGATGTTCAAGTCCAAGATCATGGTTTAAGGTTGTCCAACCTTAGATTTATTCTACAGGTAGATGCTGGATGCGGCCAGATGAAGATAAGGCGCTATGGATCTCATTGGGGGAGGCGAATGTCCAGCAGTGGACTGCTATAGGCTGATGATGATGATGATGATGCGATTTCTTATGAAGCTTGGATCGTCCATAAAATGACGTTTTTATGTTTTTGTAATGTTTGAACTACAATTTAAATGTTATTTTTAATATTATTTATTTCATTTATAATTTTGAACCTTTAACACTTCGAGTGCTGAAATCACACCGTATGTGTTTTCTACAAGTGACTAATATGCGTAAATCCACAATAGCGCAGCGGCTGAGAAAACACAGATCTGTGTGACTCAGCACAGCTGTAATGTTTTTCGAACGAAACGCATGTGCGGCGCAACACAACCACTGTGCAGAGCGGCAGCACGAATGGCTTAGGTTAAAAAAAAGATCGCAGTCGTCGAAAAAAGTTCGCAGTCAAAGTGTTAATTATTTAGTTATGTTTTATTTGAGAAGCCTGGCAGATAACAAACACTTGTCTTATAGGAAGGTACTATCTATAAAAAATCACAAATATGCATTAACCTCCATCACATGTGACTGAAAATATATAATGGACTGATAATTTTAAATCAGTTGGGTTTTGTGATTTTACGATCATATGTATCTTTTTAAAGCGAATAAATCAATATAAGCAAATAACTCCAAAGTTATCGACATAGCTCTAAGAATTAGCAAGTTGTCTCTGTAATCTCGCGAAGAACCGACGACTGCTGGGGCAAACGTGTTCTTGAGTGGAAAACACGACTCGATAAACGTAGTGTAGAACGCCCTCAGACCACGTGGGATGATGACCTGCGAAAGACTGCAGGTAGATGCTGGATGCGTCAAGCACACAAACAGGGCGCTGTGGCGCTCATTGAGGGAGGCCTTTGTCCAGCAGTGGACTGCTATAGGCTGATGATTATAATGATGACGGCTTTGTGTTATTACCTTTATACGTTTTTAAAGCGAATAAATCAGTAAATGCAAGTAACTAATGCTGGACAATCCACACAAATAGATAGACTTTGAGATCTATATTTTACATCCACACAAATGGATTTACTTAAATCTTCTATAAAAAAATAATGTTTGTATAATAAAGAGTCCTACGAGTAGGTGCATAGGTACGTGTTGAATTTACCTTTGAAAAGATTACACGAGCGAGTGGAACAGGCCAGATAATCATTTCTTATAGCCACGTGAGCTGAGCTGCGAGAATATTACCTCATCTCGTCTATACCCCTTGATTATACTCTTTGTATCATAACGAACGATATTCATTCAATACACTTGCAGATTTTATGAGGAATTTTCAAGATTACCTTAGATCAAATTAAACTGTGGAGTTGTAATAAACTAATGATCTTACGTCACTTCCCGCTGTCTGTCTGTCCCTATGTATGCGATCTTTAAAACTACGCAACGGATTTTGATGTGGTTTTTTTAATAAATAGAAAAATAAATGAGGAAGGTTTATAAACTATTTGGCATATAGATTTCTACGTGGGCGAAGCCGCGGGGCGCATCTAGTTATCTTTGTAAATACGCCTGTATAGTATGTCCAAATAGGTAGGTTCTTCTCAGTCATACACTCTTGGCAGAGTAATGGTGGTGATAACACAAACATAAAATATATATCATCATCAATATCAGCCTATGTTAGTCTACAGCTGGACATAGCCCGCCTCCCCAATGAGTGCCATAGCGCCCTGTCTTCAGCTTGACGCATCCAGCATCTCCCTGCAGTCTTTCGTAGGTCGTTATTCCACCTGGTCGGAGGGCGTCCTACACAACGTTTTCCAAACGAAAATTAATATAATATATGGAATTGAAAGACAAACCTACCTTTGTAGACAATTAGTCTACCCACCAAAGACATCGTGCTGCCGACATGTTGATAAAATACTGGCGACTGCCTACAATAGTATTAAATAAATAAATAATGCTGGACAATTCACACAGCATTATCTAGCCCCATGGTAAGCAGAGCTTGTGTTATGGGTACTAGATAACTGATATACATAATACAATACATTACATAGATAGATATTTTTTATTATACATAGAAAACGACCAGAACACCCGGAACAAATATCTGCAGATCGTACACACAATTGTTCCGAGGCGGGAATCGAACCCGCAACCTCCTGCGTCGCAGGCGGACCTTCGCCCACCGCGCCACAACGGTCGTCTATCTAGTATTGGCAGGAATCAAACAAAAGGTATAAGAGCTCATCGAACAAAATGCCAAACTCCAAACAGCTCTGTTTCAAGCTCCAATAAAAGTCAGTGTCGCTCTTCATAAGCCTCGGCGCCGCAGCTGTTAATTTAATTTCGCTGTCACACGCATCCGCACTCCGCGAGTTGCATTCAAAGTTGCTTGTCAGTGAGCTGGCAACCCGTACTACAATGCTATGGCGCACATAGCAACTCAAGTTGAAAAACTGTCAACTTTTTATGTTTTTCACATAAAATTCTTCAAGTTTATATGTTAACAGCTAGTTGCGAGTTACCAGTCGCAATAGTTGCTCTGTCTGTATATACTCGTACATACCATAGATATTATTTTAGATTTTTGGAATAAAAGTTACTTTGTACCGTGTTTTCAAATTGGAGCTTGAGATTCAACTCTGTTGTTTGCATCTCAACTAAACTTATCACAAAAAATCTCGTTAATAAAAGTATAGTAAAACGTAGCTCTGTTATGCCGACATAGATAGATGGGGAAATATATATAAAAAAAAAAAAATTGACACGAGACATTACAATTGGTATAAACATAATAAATATCTAAAAAATCTACTTCAATATCTTAAAGTCTATAATATCCAGGCGCGTTTTTACTGCAGAGAATAGGCTTGTGTGCTTTTGATCTCATCTCGCCTAAAGGAGTGATTATCTTGAAGAAACCCTATAAATTATGGGATTGTGACCATTTGATGTGTCTAATGGTCACAATCCCATGATTTTTAAAGCCGTTTGCCCATGCCGTTTGCCGTTGCCGTTTGCCGAGTTGCCTAAATCGGCGAGTGTAGGACGCCCTCCGGACAGGTGGGATGACGACCTGCGAAGGACTGCGCTTATTGGAGGAGAATAGGCTGATGATGATGACTAAATAGAACAAAAGTAACGGTGGTTGTAAACTTTTTTTACCTCTGCAGTTAGGTATTCATTTTTTAAACGTGGGTTTTAGAAAGGTTTTGTAGCTATAATAACGCATTCCCCTCGTGCGCGTACACTCTACCCAATCCTATTTTACTCGTCTTTGTCAAAGCACAGAAAACAGACCCGACTATCCCATTTCAAATTGGATAAAATCGAGGTTCACAGAATTAGTTTATTCATGAAACTGCGGCCGCTAGGGATAATATATTCCGATATAGTTATTGTTTACTTGTCACTAACTAACCGTGATTTCCTCACAGTGGGCGCGCGCGTTTACAAGGATGGATGGGTTCGGGTTGGGTGGAACCGCAACGGACTCAGATTCAGATGAATCTGGGCTTATTATAATTTATCTTATTATAATGATCTGGGGTAGACGTGTTCTTCAGACCACGACTCGACAAAGGTAGTGTATGACGCCCTCCAGCCAGGTGGGATGAAGACCTGCGAAAGACTGCAGGCAAGATGCTGGATGCGTCAAGCTAAAGACGCGCGCTTGCGCTATGGCGCTCAGTTGGGGAGGCCTATATCCAGCAGTGGACTAACATAGGCTGATGATGATGATGGTGACTATGACGATAGTCCGAAAACATTTTGCTATTTCAGTATTCAGTATTTTTTCAGTGTTTTAATTATTTACCATTTCGTTACATTAAACAACATTGACTAAGTCAAGTTGATACATGGCATGTTTACTCCATATATTAAATAATTATTCTAGGTTAATTTTATTAATACAGCATGTCCCTATTAGTCGCATAATATAATAAAGTATGAATTATTAAAGAAAATATATTATAGACTAAGAACAACGACGATAAACGAACGCGGTCTTGCGCCTCCATCCATCGACTCCCCGCGACCATCCAACTACTGGATGATCTTCCAAAATTCCATTTCGCAGTCATTATCACTGGCAATTGATGCTGATGATACCTATACATTGCATTAGGAATCAAACAGTTCCACCAAGTTAATTTGCAACATATGCTTGTAGTTATCTACGTATGTTACTACGGTATGTTATCGGTTGACAATAACGCGCTTAGCATTCCTAGTTACGTAGGTAGGTAATGATTGCTGTCCTAATTTATGCTATAGTGAATAACTAGACTAGTATGGTCCATCATTAAATCAAAGTGACTAGATTGAACAGATGTTTACCCGTGGTTGCTCATTCCGTATTAACAATAGATAATACGAGTAGTGATAATGGCTTATTTTGATTGTCACCAGTGATGATTAATCTTTTGAAAAGTAAATCATCATAATCAACCTATGTTAGGCCACTGCTGGACATAGGCCTCCCTCAATGAGCGCCATAGCGTCCTGTCTTCAGCTTGACGCAACCAGCATCTACCTACAGTCTTTCGCAGGTCGTCATCCCCCCTGGTCGAAGGGCGTCCTACACTGCGTTTACCGAAAAGTAAATAAATATCTTAAATCTTTATAAAATTATTTATAATAGCAGGGATGGGCTACTTCCAACCCTAGACCGTATTTTCCCATAGCCTGCATAGTGTCTTCAAAAACCAGATTTTTTACGCAGCCAACAAAGTCATATTCATACAACAAAAAAATAAACAAACAATTTATTGCGAAAAACAGCGTAGAAAACTGATCTAGTTCAAAAATATAATGCGTTTTGAAATAGTGGAATAATATTAACTTTTGCAATTAAATCCATTCCAGAGGTGGCTTTTCTTAAGATTCGGCAGAATTTTCTGCATGTTTTTTTCAGTTCAACTTTAAAATTTCTAAATTTCTAAAACCGTAATTTAGTTAGATTAAATATCAGTTGTAATCATAGCAACACGGATAAGTGCAGTCCGCTCGCTCATAATGGTATGGAATCATTTTGAACGTAAACAAAAGCTTACTTCGATAAGACTAGGTAAAACCGCACAAAAATCAGTGCTTTATTTCCTTTAAACCGGATAGAAGACTCTTGGGCACGTCAGAAATTTCAAATTACATAATACAATAGACACAAAGTAAACCTAGAATAAGCATGTATGGATGGATGTTTGTTACTCTTTCACGCAAAAACTACTGAACGGATCGGGCTGAAATTTTGCATGTATACAAAATATATTATAATAACAAGAATAAAACATAGGCTACTTATTACCCCATAAATCAGTTCCCATAGGATATAAATAATCTTAAACGTTGCCGTAGAAACAATGCGTGCGAAGCCGCGGGCAGAAACGAGTTATAAATAAAGTATCCTTCACATTTATTCGTATTTGTTATTATTATTATATTTTTTAAGTTTATCTGTTATGTGTGTTTGTCTCCCAAATAAAGAAATAAAAAAGTATGATATGTAGAAGTGAACAAAAACCACTATCATGTAAGATTGAAAGAATTTTAGGTTAGTAGAATATCAGTGGCCCCAATCATAACAATAAGGATAATTCCGATGCCACATATGTGACTCACGCGTCTAGATTCTAGGTCATACCAGTTTCCAACGATGTTTTCCTTGCCAACGGGCAATAAATCAACGATTTATGTTACTTACCTCACCAACGTGGACTTAACCAGCTTCTGCAGTAAGTTGTACAGCTACTGGGTCTAATTGCATTTCAAAACAAAAGGTGTTTTAGTTCACGGAGGAGCTTTTTCAATATAGGTCATAAATAATTCTGAACGTAGAGCAGCTGTAGATTTCACCATCACGAAGACTGCTCGTGAGCGGGTTTCCTCGCTATTACGCCATTAGACACTTCCACCCCCGAGTCTACATCCTAAGATGCATCTCTCGCGACTCCACTCAGACCGGCCAATGAAGGCAAGCAAGAGGTGGGGATCTGGTTCTCTTGGGATGCCACTCTGCAAGCGGAGACGAGAACCAGGAACTTCCACGAAAAACATAACACAAAACTTATTCTATAAAATTTAAACAAAGGCGAACTTAACCCTAAAAAGAGTTCTCTTCTTCTTCTTCCTTCTGTGTAGTTAAAACGCCTTCACTGCGGAAGAATAGGTATTAGTAAAATTTGTTAGAACAATTATAATTTGAGCACAAATTTCAGATTAATTTCAATAGATAATATAAAGATGATCCTACTACTAATATTATAAACAAACATTTTTATGTGATATGACATAATGATGTGTGGATGTTTGTTAGGTTATCTTTCACGCAAAAATTACTGACGGAATAGGACTGAAATTTTGCATGCAGGTAGTTCCAGACCTGGAATAAAAAAAAGGCTATTCTATTATTCTATACCCCTTAAGTACCTATCCGGTTTATTGTTCTTTTTTCTATTTCAAGCTTTTCTATCATACGTTTTGCTCTACACGTTTTGTTCTTATGATTCTCAGTATGCACATAATTTGTGAAATGATCAAGTTCTAACCCCTTTATTATTCAAATTCTGTATATTTTGTGATTATTTTATGTTTTGTGCGTTTAAATAAATATAAAAAAAAAACAATTATCATGAGATAGAAAAAACCTTAAAACGTTTCCAAAGAAACAACGCGTATGAAGCCGCGGGCAAAAACTAGTAGAGAATAGCTTCACAAGCCTCGGATGAATCTATGTAGTGATCGCAATAAAATGTTATATCTAGTCATCCACATTTTCCATAAAAAATATACTTGGTAATCTTTCGGTGCCAAATTAAAAGCAGCTAAATTGGCTCAAGGCCCAAATTCCCAGATGGGCAAATAAGCAAGCAAATGAGCAAATAGTAATATCTCTTGCAGACGTCCAATTCCAGGAAGCGTAAAGCGATTACCGTCCCTCATCATGTCAATTTGGAGATAAGTTAAAAGTTAACAGATCAAACGGGGCTGTCCCATAATATACACATCTTGTGCATTGTACAGTCAGCTACATAGCATGATCTATGTAGCTGACTGTAATGCAGGATAAATAAAAAAAATATTGTCAAAAAAATATGAAAAAATTGTTCTTTGTAATAAGTCTTATTACAAAATATCTGATTATCTAGACTATAATAAATCTTGAGTTTTGCTCCAACTTGAAAACTAACGATCTAACAAGGTAAAGGTTTTAATGTAAATAAGTTTAATGTAAAACGTAAAAGGAGAAACGGTAGAAATTGTAGACAATACCGTATTCTTAGGAATAACCTTAGATAGTAAACTTCAATGGGGCCCACACATAGATAAGCTATCGAAGAGACTTAGTTCTGCAGCATATGCAGTTAAAAAAATCCGTCACCTTACAGACGTTGATACTTCTAGACTAGTCTATTTCAGCTACTTCCATAGTATTATGTCTTATGGCATACTATTGTGGGGGAACGCTGCAGATATAAACACCGTTTTTGTGTTGCAGAAGAGGGCTGTTCGTGCGATCTATAATATGGGTCCCAGAGAATCCCTACGTAATAAATTCAAAGAAATAAACATAATGACAGTACCATGTCAATATATTTATGAAAACTTGTTGTACACTCATAAAAACATCGATCGATTCAATAAAAAAAGCGATATACATAATGTAAATACTAGAAATAAGAATAAACTCGCTGTTCCCACAACTAGACTACATAAGATAAGTGCATCTTTTAAAGGGCAATGTATACGCTTCTACAACAAAACTCCAAGTGAGTTGCAAAAATTATCAATAAATAAATTTAAAAAAATTGTGAAGCATATTCTTTGTAAAAAGGCTTATTACAAAATATCAGATTATCTAGAAGATAAAAAAGCTTGGAACGAGTTTTGCTCCAACTCAAAATCTAACAACTTACAGATAAGCAAATCTATGTACTAGACGCATAAGTTATGAACATACTGGTGGTTTCTTCTCACTTCTTCCACTGGTGGACAAAAAATTGAAGTGAACTGAAATGAACATCAATATAATAATGAATAGTATAAAATATGACTTGTCTAAGTGCTTATTTGTAAGCCTAAGGAAATAAACTTTCATTTCATTTCATTTCATTTCAATGTAGTTTTCAGCAATAGATAGAGTGATTCAAGAGGAAGGTTTATAAACCATTTGACACATAGATTTCCACGCGGGCAAAGCCGCGGGGCGTAGATAGTAAAATCTAAATTAAATGTAAGTAATGCATGTATTAGGTATATTTTTTCGAAACTCATTTATTTTGTCCAGCTGTTGTTATCGAACAAAAATATATACTGACGGTATTTTTTATACATTTTTTCTTTCTATTTTTAGACAGCCCATTTAACTTTTCCCTAGAGAAGAATAACCAAACCACCCAACTTTTTAAGCTGACAGTACTCTGTTCACTCGATTTAAAATTTTCAACCGTAAATTGGTCTGCAAAAGTTGAAATTAGGAGGAGTGGCATTAACGATATAACCGAATTACGTAAAGCTAATTACTGACATGAAACTCTACCGCAAGTTCTAACAACGCTCGGTGGGCTGGTGAGAACAGCTACTGCGTTTTTGGGATGAGATAATGAAGTAAACCAAAGCCGGCGGTAACATATTGACAAAACACTGTAGCGTGCACGTTTTTTGGGAGAAAAATTTGCATGTATGTTATTTCAGGTCTCGGACTTTATGAGTGTAAAATTCCATCCTTAGCCATTCATTAGTTTCGGTGTTGTCTTCGGTCAAATATCTCCACAAGGGCAAAAGTTTTCGTCTAGGTATTTAATACAAGTGGATAGTAGGTTAGAAACCAGACTAAACTAGCTGTTCTAAAAGAACTGGCATTCAGCGTCGTATGAGAGAAACTGAGCATGCATAAGTCGAATTAAAATTGGTTAATTTATCAAATGAAGATACCGAGTACAAGTTTGCACAAAGTCTTTAACTTCTCAGCTCAGTCTTTTAATACTCCAGGTGAGGCGTTGTAAAGGAGGTAGATATTCATGGTAGGTTACTTATTTAAATTCAAATTATTTATTTACATAATACTTATACTACTATTCATCATCATCATCATCATCAGCCTATATTAGTCCACTGCTGGACATAGGCCTGCCACCAATGAGCGCCATAGCGCCCTGTCTTCAGCTTGACACATCCAGCATCTACCTGCAGTCTTTCGCAGATCGTCATCCCACCTGGTCGGAGGGCGTATGGAAGGGTTTCTGCGTTTACAGACGCATCCCATTATGTGTTTACTATTTATGGTGAAAAGAAAAGAAAAATAAGGAAGAAAATGTTATTATTCACCTTTAAATTAATATACACAACAGGTTTAAAACTACGTATTAATACTATTTGGGGGAGGCCTATGTCAGCAGTGGACTACTATAGGCATGATATGATGATACTACATTATGTACAAAATTAATTTCCTGTGTGTTTATGGCAAATATGGCCGTCATATATATGCATATTGATGTGTCCACCCACCGCTGATTATCAGTGAAGACCAGAGGGATCGTGTCACGTCACGATCGTGAAGTTCATCGTGAGGATGCATGAAGTTGTTATTAATTTTCCTCTAAAAGCACTCGTATAAACTCATCATGAAAGATGATAAAACGTGAGGCTTGTATTATCATTCCAAATGATGATAATTCATGAAGAAATCAGGTTAGAAGTGGAAATCCGTCTGCGATTTTAGGTCACACCAAATTCGTAAAACAAACACGTTTCCATCAAATGTTTACAGCCAAAAGCTTTCAACTCGTAAATATTTCAAACATTCTGTATCTAAGTACTACGTACTATAAAGTTATTCTGTGGTTCTAACAAACGTAAAATAATCTTTATATTCCTACACCCACCAAAGCAGCGTAAGCATCATTATCATCATCATTAGACTATGTATGTTAAGCCTAATTAATGTAAATTAATAAGTGCCAAAGCGGTTCACAATAAAACTTTTAAAACTACCATGGTTATCAACACTAAAGTCATTTAAAACGGGATATTTACCATGATTTGATTTTTGAGTTATCCAATATTTCGGCACAGTTTCATGCGCCATGATCACGGAATAACAGTTATTCCGTGATCATGGTAAATATCCCGTTTTAAACGACTTTAGAGCCAAAGCGCCCTGTCTTCAGCATCTGCCTGCAGTCTTCCGCAGGTCGTCATTCCAACTAGCCGGAGGACGTTCTACACTACGTTTATCGAGTCGTGGTCTCCACTCATGAACACGTATACCCCAGCGGTTGTCTGTTCTTGGGGATATATAGCGACGGCCGCTTCAGCTTGTCCATTCTTAGAGCTATATCGATAACTTTGGTTCTCTGTCGTGAGCGACAAAAAAAAGATGTTTTTGCTGGTTTGAATAAGTACCAAAAAGTTTAATATTTTTTGTTGATTATGTATCTACGCCATCTCGATTTAATTAATATGTTATTACAGAATGAAAAATCTTCTATATAAGAATAAAATTATTAATTAGATTTGATTTGCATGAAATATTATAAAAACTGACAAACCCCTGAGAAAAATATATTAGAGTTAATTCCTTTCTAAATTTTAACTCATTACACCAAAACTTCTAAACACCAATTTATTTCCTCTTACCCCTGTTCGCAAACCAACGTTAAACCATGCCATAAAAGTCCGAAAGAAGCACCAACAAAAATTTAAAGTTTTACTTTTCCCTGAAAAGGGAACGTTCCGTCCTGAACGGATGAATGAGGTATAACGACCACAGTTAGGTTATTTATGAGTAACGAGCCTATTCACTGGCACGGCGCCTCTAAATGGAGATTTATGAAACAGAAAATGTCGGATAACGTACGTCTTGAGTATAATTTGTAGAGACCGTGTGCCGGATTCACATGGACTGTTTAAAATCAGGGACCTATTCAGGTGTTGGTTATCAAATGGGGCTAACAAAGACATATTTTGAGAAGTTATTTATCGTTCAATAATTATATCAGTGACCGTTTCATCATCGACCTATGTTAGTCCACTGCTGAAATTAGGCCTTCCCTAGGAGCGCCATATCCCTGTCTTCAGCTTGACGCATCCAGAATCCAGCTGTAGTCTTTTGCTGGCATTTCAGCTGCCAATTCCGTGTAATTTCTTTGAATTATTCACAAGAACTACTAGATCCTATCGTCATAATATCAGCAGGAGACTTCTTTTGCTTGATATTAGGCCGCCCCTAAATATGATGCCAGAATCCTTCACCAGGTTATCGGTAAATATCTTAGGTGCTCAGACAACGCGTCTGGCAGTATGTGTTCTAAAATTCTGCACAATGAAACAAATTCGCAGAACGTAATCTAGCCTCGCGTTAAGCACAGCTTGTTTTATATGTACTACATAAGATAATATAAAACCTTACTATTGCACAAATGCTATCATTTAAACTGAGCAGAATTTTTTCACAGAATTAAATACTAAAAGTAACTTATTAGTAATAATAATAATACTGAATATATATACTTTTAAACTTACACGATCTGAACACATATTTATAAGTATTAATACAACGGGTATTTATCGCGTTTATTTACCTATTTTTCCCGACGTTTCAACAGGTTTACACACTGTCGTGGTCACGGGATGACTGGAGTACTGGAGTTACCGCCTCAGCGAAGCGGGGGCTAGTTTATTTGAAACTACCCTCACTTGGTTTTTGAGACTAGTAGGCATGAAAAATAGGTAAACAAACGCGATAAATACCCGTTGTATTAATACTTATAAATACTGAATATAATAATAATAATAGTCTCTACACCTGGCGGATACCATCTTTGGGTGTATCATATTGTGCAACCGAGTATGATACCCGCTATATCTAGCCATCGCCTTTAGATTAACTTTCTCAAAGGGCCTCTGTGCTGTTGGCTTCGGCCCCACGTAAGCCTTCCAAAGGACCGGGTCACTTTATGGCCATAAGATCATGGTAAATGAGAGACATAATACTGAAAATACTATTCCAATATTGTTCGTAATTTGTTAAAAAAAATGTTTTTTTTTGATGATTTAATCAACAAACATATGATTGGTGTACTAGTAATTTAAGTAAACTCTACATCTCTTTCAATGGTCAATTTTGCCCCTAGAATATGTGCCTGAGGCAAAAAAGCTTTCCTTTAGCACTCCCTGGATACCATGCACTTATATTTGTCATAACCCCGTTACGTATTGACGTTCGCAATTGAGATACGACTACGCAAACCGAAGCCACGGCACGTTTTATTGGTCCACTAATTGAAGTATACGGTGCGATGTGTGGTCCAGAAGTGAGGGTTGAGGGATGGAGTTATCGAGGGGTTTTGATATATTGTTTTACATTATTCAGGTATTTTTATGGTAAGGGGACTATATTTTTGACAATTTTGGACCCGAATTAAATAATATTAGTAATATGTTATGAATTAACACGTTGTGTGTAGGATAACAAAATTATTTGTATTTAAATCCATAGCATGTACCTAATAAAGTTACTGTACTGTTTGGGACAGTCAGCAGCTAGCTCAACACTATACTTTATTGTGGCAATAAAGTATAGTGTACATGTGCATTATCGATTATTTATAAGGCACGTGTAATTTTTGTGATATTTTTTAGCTTTCTATTTTGATATTTAACGTTTTTAGACCATCTCTGCTTGTTCAAGCCACAACAATGGCAACAATCATTGAGCTATCCAATGATAACAAATATAGTCCCAATTAAAGGCATCAAATAAAATTAAATAGCAAACATTTGTCCAAAATTGCCAAACCATAAGCCGAAAGGGCCCAATTTGCATTTTATTAGCATGAGATCGGAATAAAAATGTGTTTATACTGGGATGAGAACGAGATGGCCTTACCATAAAGAGATCGAGTGGCAATACCGGCTAAATAGCTGTATTGTTGGAACTCGACGTGTTGTAGATTGACCTCAATTACAAACATTATTGGCCTATATTTACTTTATTATGGTTTATTTTTTGCTAGAGTTTACCACACTATTTTACGCATCATATGGTAAAACCTTGAATTTTTGTTAAATAATATGAATTTAACACCAAAAAATACATGAAAATCTTATCTACGTATACCCACTTTATTTGAATACTTATTTATGTACCTATCTTTATTAGATCTCTTTTACTTGTTGTTATCTAGATTGTGTAACATCACCAAATAATACATATTTTTTAGACTCCAATGTATACTCATTCTAAATAGACTTGTTTGTTCGTTTAGGGGTTAAGTATCTTAAAACCGAAAAATAAATACTGACTAAGTGACTAAAGTGCTTCGCGAAAATCTTATGCGTCCTGTACACGTTGGGCCAATGCGTTGGGCCAACGTGTAGAGACCTACTTGGCCCATGTTGGAAGTTGGCGGCCAACGTTGGCTCGCAAACCGACTATTGTCGGTTTTTCGTGCACACATCAAAGGATCTTGGCGCGCTCCGCGAACAGTGTTCACACGTTGGTGCATTGGCCCAACGCATTGGCCGAACGTGTACAGGACGCATTAAAACATCACGTCGTCGTTAACATATGCACTAGAATATTATTATTCGTAACAACTTATTTTAAAGTGACATGAAAGTCACGAGTGTGATAAGTTTATAGAACGTCATAAAATGTTATAGCTACACTTCCTGGAATAATTATGACTTATTTATGACTTTCTAAGGTGAAATGGCACACTTAAAATGTCGTAAAGTCAAACTTCATTGAGAATGCAAAAGTTTTCGAAGAATAGTGATTCAAATGATTACGATTGCACTAAAACAAGCAGTCACTTGTCTGTGTTAAAACCCCGAATGAAACATCAAATTTTAATGTTATTGACGCAGCAGCTGCGCCATTTTAACCAGCCTCCCAAAAAAGGAGGAGGTTCTAGGTTCGGCTGGATGTAAGTTTTTTTTTATTCGTCTATGGCGTTCATGGATCGATTTGGATGATTCTTTTGCAGTTGTATAAAGGATGATTCCAAGGTTGTCCCATAAAAGTATTTATTCCCGAAGGATGAATATCTATTAAGGTATATTAAAAGTCTTTGATAATAATATTCGCAAATACAATACAATACAAAAATACTTTATTGTATACCAGATGGAGATCATTACAAAAATTACATGCCACAAGTACAATGAGCGGTCTTATTGCTTAAAAGTCAATCTCTTCCAGGCAACGTTTGAATGGAAGGAATTATGTGAATTTAAGAAAGGCAAGAATGTACCAAAAATAAGGTAGAATACATTTGAACATAAAATTATTAATACTTGTAGGATTTCACATAGTCATTTATTCGTTGTTTAAGAAAAATACATGCGTATCGATCGAATAAGAGGTCCCGACTGACTGAGTGAGTTGAGTGGGATCGCTGAACGATATCATAGGATGACGACATGAATGAATGGTAAGATAGGCAGGGATCCCACCAATAAATAGTTTTTACCTTATGCCTAGTGTGTGCATCCTACATACTTTAATATGAAACAAATATTGTAAGCAAAACGATTGTTCAGGTAGAGCATAATGTTTTCTCGAAGCGAAACATATGTATTTCTCGGAATAAATTTTTTTCAGTTATGTGTCCATACATAACTGAAAAAAATTGATTCGTTGGACCTTGGGTGAATCACGAACTTTTGATACCATCCCAAACCTCACAATATATAAACTTAAATTACACGTACATACTCTGTAACAGTACCTACAATACAATACAATAATTCTTTATTGCACAGCATAAAAACAGATACACTGGACAGGAAAAAGACAAAAAAAGAATGTGTTGTACAATGGGCGGCCTTATCGCTTAAAGCGATCTCTGCCAGGCAACCTTTGCTACCTACACGAATAAAATACTTACCGGTCTTTGATTTATTTCTGGCTGCTATAATGTTGGTATTTGTATATGTAATGATAATAGTAGTAGTATAAAGTCATAAATAATATTTAGTATAATTTGCTTTTAGGTACCAGAGGCTAGTTTTAAAAATTGTCAAACATAGATTAACTTTTTCTTTATGTATCTCATTATAAGTGAACCATGTGTGTTTGTATGAGAATAAAGTTCTTTAAACCTAACCTATATCGTAAAATACTAAAGATAACACGAATAAATCTGTCCATTTCATCCATAAACCCAATATAAAGCGAGACCACGGATAATAGATCTAGATAAATTGAAAAGGGTTCAATAAAATATATTAGCCATAAATAATTCTTCGACAGGCGCACTAAACGGTATCCATAGAAGTGATAAAGTATATGCCCGAGTACATAGCATGACAGCCAGTGTAGATTTATTTCCTCGACAGTACAATTACTCAGGGCGCTATGGCGCTCATTGGGGGAGGCCTATGTCCAGCAGTGAACTGCTATAGGCTGATGATGATGATGACAATTACTGGAGCTAATGTTTTTTTTTTTGGACAATCCACAATTTCTATCAGTAATTCTGAAACTTTGCATACAGGTAACACTAGGCCTGGAATAAAATATAGGCTACTTTTTATACCGCAAATCAGTTCTCATTGGATATAAATAATATTAAAACGTTTAAATAGAAACAACGCGTGCGAAGCCGCATGCAAAAACTATCACACTAATATTATAAATGCGAACGTTTGGGTGTTTGCTGACATTTTATGTATATATGTACCTAGTTCAGTTTCTTTGGGATAGAAATTACCTTTAATCATTTCCAACGCTAAAAAAAAAAAATATTGCTGGACAATTCACACAGCATTATCTAGCCCCATGGTAAGCAGAGCTTGTGTTATGGGTACTAGATAACTGATATACATAATACAATACATTACATAGATAGATATTTTTTATTATATATAGAAAACGACCAGAACACCCGGAACAAATATCTGCAGATCGTACACACAATTGTTCCGAGGAGGGAATCGAACCCGCAACCTCCTGCGTCGCAGGCGGAACTTCGCCCACCGCGCCACATCGGTCGTCAAAAACAACGTGAAACTCGTTTCTGCCAGAAACTAGTTAGTATAGATACTGTATTTTGCACTAACATTAGTGCGTTTGCCTACATACATCGAAAATCCAAATAAACAGCCTTAGGATTTATATTAACGCAACGCCCTTGATATTGCAACAGTAAATAATAGCTTTCGTTAAAAGGGAGCCCTTTTATCGGCACCCTTACGTTTTATGCGGCGATTATGTCATTTTTATGATCGCTCTAATGCTATTTGCCAATTTTTATTGACAAACAAATAGTATTGGCTGCATAAAAACCGAATTGGTATACGTTTAATATTGATTTGGAATTGAATGTGGTTTTTGCGTGTCGATTGATTGCCCTGCCTAACAAAATAATGTAGATCGTCCACCGACATCTTTATGTTAGGAAATGATGGCGGATGTTGACTCAGATTATTTTTCAGGCTTTGAATAATCTATACTAATATTATAAAGAGGTGAAGTTTGCGGGAAAGACCACGAAAGACTGCAGATAGATGCTGGATGCGGCAAGCTGAAGGCGCTCATTGGGGGAGGCCTATGCCCAGCAGTAGACTGCTATAGTATATATGATGATGATGAAAGTTTGTGACGTTGTAGAAGGTAATCTCTGGATCTACTGACACGATTTTGAAAATTCTTTTACAAATAGAGAGGCACGTTATTTGTGAGTGTCATGGGCTATATTAATAAATAATTAACCCGAAAAATGAAAAGACTTTTTTGTGCATAAAATTAATTTACTCTACGGTCATCGCAAAATGTTTATGAAACAAATGTCCGCCCGGCCGAAGCCGGGATTGGCCGCTAGTGAATAATAAAATTCGCTCATATTCCAATATTTTCTTATCATCATCATCATCAGCCTATAGCAGTCCACTGCTGGACATTGGCATCCCCCAATGAGCGCCATAGCGCCCTCATATTATTAGATATATGTATTTTCTGATATAGATATTATGGTTATTCTATGGTTTCCTATATGTGAAAAGTACATAAGAACCTTTTAGTAAATATAGTTTAGTCGGAATAATAATCAAATATACAGTAAACAAACAATTAAGTCTATAGTTTTAGTGTCACATTAACACAGTAAAGTAGGGTAGTAGTTTTTTTAACGGTCCTTACGTCGAGCTCTAGTCTAGACTAACTGTAATCCATTCCATTCGCAAATAAGGATTTATTTACGGTTCGTACGGAATGTACGTACGTAAAGGGTTTCGCACACCTGGACAGCCCATATTTAAATGTACGAAAATGTGCATTCAAATTATGGTAGCACTGTAGCTTTTTAGACTTTGATGTATTTTATACTAGCTGCGCCCCGCAGTTTCATCCGCGTGGTGATAGATATATTGGATAATATACAAAGCAAATATCTTTGGGGCTAGTTTATTTGAAACTACCCTCATTTGATTTTCAATAGTAGGAATGTCCATCTGCACACTCGGACGACACACAACACTAACAGTGTCCGCGACGCACTGAGAGACCGGATTACGACGACTACACTTTGCTATCACTGGATTCCACGAGGCAGAGAGTACATACTTATAATTATGTGTTCAGATCGCGTAAGTTTAAAAATATCCACTGTAGAATGTACCATAAGGAGTTTAAGACTACAATTGAATGCACATCTTTGTGTAGCGGTATTGGATTAATGTGCGCATACCTTAACTCTACGTAACAATGATAGATCAATGTCAAAAAAGCGGTAAGTTTGTGTACCTCCGACCTACCTTCGTAAATATTTGCGGTTGGCAACTTTACAAGTTGCGCCTACGTCACAATCCATCAACGTCTAGAAAGACGTTGGACAAGCTATAACTTAGCTAAGTAATTGAATAATTCACTCGTCACTCCGTTTGATAGGGACTTGTGAGCTCAGAGCTTGTGAGATTTACACGGTGATAGGAATCTAAGATAGCACTTTATTGTGCAAATACAGTAAATTATTCTAAGTAGATAGGTCTGAAATGTGTTTCTGATACTTACAATATCAGAACTACTTTTAACGGTTGTTAGGGCATTTATTTTGATTAAATTACTGTTGTTTTTATTGCTTCTTTTCGTGTTTCCACTGCGAAAGGGAAATGAGCGGGAAGTGGTAGGCGTCAAGGACTTATTTCAAATTAAATACTTTTACATTTTCACCATGAAAGATGTTTATCTATTGATTTCTACCGCAAAAAGGATGAGTGGAGCGTAATTTCGCTGGCTTATAGCCTGGTTTCCACCGCGAAAGGGTAATGAGCGAGAAATGAGAAATGAGTGAGCGGAGCTCATTTCTTCGCTTTCTGCTCGTTCAGTCCTTTCTGCTCGACCTTGATACAAGTATACCAGGCTTTCCAGTTCGCATAATAAATAAATAATGCCAGGCAATTCACACAGCTCTAAGGTAAGCAGAACTAGTGTTATGGGCACCAGATAACTGATTTTCATGATACAATATACATAACATAGATAGATATTTTTTTATTATATAGAAAACGACAAGAACACCTGAAACAAATATCTGCAGATCGTACAAGCATTTGTCTCGAGGCGGGAATCAAACCCGCTACCTCCGGCACCGCAGGCAGACCTTCGCCCACCGCGCCGTAGTGGTCGTCCTATTACAGGTGAATGCTAGTTACTCAGGGAACGCTCTTATAATGCTCGCAAACGAATTTTGGAATCTTTCATAAACAAATGCTCACGGTGAACGAGCGCCATAATGGTTTTAGTATACAAACATATTTTTCATTTTGACATCTGAGCTAGCAGAAATAACTTGCGCATGTCACTAAAAGCAAACTGGACACTGGCAGAAAAGTGACAAACTAGACACATAATTACCAAAAAAGTCAAGTCTAGTCAAAGCTATTGCGTCGATCCATACGCAGAGCCATCTAGCAAGAAGTTGAAGTAGTCAAACATATGGTATCAACAAGTAACAAATACCTACAGGTAAATAAATACCTCCTACGTGTGTAGGATTGCACGACCGCCTGGAAATCTCGCAAGGTCGCAGCTAAAGCCAATAATGTCGCGGATGACATTGCTGACCCGAGGCCGCCTGTGATAGACACAAAAGAGTCACGTAGGGACTGGTACCAGAGCCGAAATCAAGTTACGTGTGACTAACATCACCACCGGTAGCTTTAAATGAACACCCTAGAAAACAAATTTCTGTCTAGCGTAATCAGTCTACGCCTGCAAAGCAAGAAGGCCGTCATAGTTCAGATTATTACAACAATTAGGTACTCAATAGGTACTCAGTTAATTATTTGAACCTACCTATGCAGTTGAACCAATGCAAGATGAACAACGTGTGTCTTGTTTAGGTATGTTGGTAATTCTTCACACTGCACTGCTCAAATAATCAGGCTTAAATAGTTCATAGAATTTTTCCACCTAGAATACCCAAAATGGCGGATACTTTTCATTCCGGAAAATACGTGCAAAGCTACGGACCAGTGAAAAAATAATTCCAACCATTTCCAATCATTTTAAGCACTGGTCAGATCTAAAACCGCCCCTGCCAACACTTCAGTTGGCCCACCACGCACGAGCTATGTTCGAAACTAGTTCCACTGCCACGGTTCGAACCGATCCTGAAGCTTTCCTTTGTGAGTGAAGAATCACTGAACTCGTGTATCTAATATCACAAAATGACTGCATTGGAATCTCGTCGATGGAAGTTCCAATGTTGCCTACATTACCTTACTATAAATTTTATTGCTAGTTTCAGTTGATGGTTAAAGATGGAAACTTTTCTGAAATGTTATTCATTTTGCTCTTAGTATAGCCTAGATCCTACCGTATTGTATGTACTTCGTAATTTCAGTGCACAAAGAATACTTATTTAACACACATTTGCGATAAATAATTAATAGTACTTACTGTTAATTATCTGTACTATTAATTATCATATGTAAAACTTTTAAACGATCTTATTTACTAAAACAAAAATATTGTATTTTCTCATTTGTTGTGTTAATAGTAATAGGTACTTTATATTTCATTTAATTAAGTCATTGTTTGTTTCGAAAATTTCGTTTAGCCCTTTATTTTATTTAAATCATCACAATTTCGACGATTTTTTTCGAATCTAATTGCATAGCGTACATTTAATTTTCACAATGTCATTTAGCCGGGAAGGCCATTTATTAGCTTTTCTGTTGCTCGGTTAATGTTACCTATTTTGTATTATTAAAGCTGTAGGCCTTCCTTAAAATAAATAAATAAATCAAAGATCCTAGTTGCCTACGTTTTCTATGAATGGCTTAATTTAAGAAAGATAGATAACTCACAGTACTCTTTCACAAATAAACAAACATAAATAAACTCTGTTTGCTAAGTATAGGCCTCCGAGTTCTAGTGCCACTCCCTTACACATATTTATATCCTGTGCTAATTTTATCCCGATTCGTCGTGGGTAGGTAGGTGGGTAGTCATAAACAAATAAATAAATAATGCTGGACAATTCACACAGCATTATCTAGCTAAGCTGAGCTTGTGTTATGGGTACCTACCAGTATGGGCATTACATAATACAATACATGATATACATAGATAAATCTTTTATTATAAATAGAAAAACAACCAGAACACCCGGAACAAATATCTGCAGATCTTACAAACATTTGTACCAACGAACCGTGGTAGACGTACCTTCGACCACCGCGTCACAGAGATAGTCAATATATATATTTATTATAAATATATATTTTTTAAATGAATAAATCTCACGTACGACCCTTCTATACAGTCCATTCTCGTATACGTTAAGTAATGTAATAAGCTTAAATAAAAAAGTACATGCAAACCAGCGAAATGAAATCCAGCAGCGTGCCAAACAATTGCCCCCAGAACAGCCGTTGTGGCCGCAGCCAGGTACCTAATGATGTCCGGACTTACGAGAGCTATTAATTACCCTGAACTCTTGTTTGGTAATAGAAAAGTTAATACAGATTACATTACAATATGAAGTCATTTGATTAAGTATGTGTTTTCAGGACTATAATACGGCGCTCATAAAAAAGAATGCTGGACTATTCACACAGCATTATCTAGCCCTATGGTAAGCAGAGTTTGTATTATGGGTACTAGATAGCTTATTGGAGAAGGCCTATGTCCAGCAGTGCACTAACTTAGACTGATGACGATGATGTGTTTTCAGGGTGGCTTTAGCCCACCAACCAGCATTGGTTGAGGATGGCTGAGGTTTGTTGTTCACTCCCAGATCTGCTGGGTATATGTCTCTTCTTGCTTCTACCGCCTCCGCAAACCCTTTTTTTTTCACATATTGAATGGATGCAAAAAGCAAGGCTTCTAATTGGTTGATTTTATAATTGTGTTCTTCTAAAAACCGACTTCACATGTTATTTAAACGTTCAATTTAAACTGGATTAGGTTTTACTGGTAACAATATCAGCCGGTAACCAAATATATCAATGCGTTGGATATTCGTTCAAGTTACAAGGTAAATGGAAAAAAAGTTTCCCGTTCGGCAGAACATGTTTGGTTAGGTAGGTACGAGTACATTTACGTTCTATAAAATATGGCTTCTGCAATAAGCATCGTAGTAAGTTTGTACATGTTTAAGTAAGTTATTTATTTATTTGAAGTTAACTAGAGGCTTATAATTACCAGACTTAGAAATTGAAAAATATCAGAGAGCTTTTTGATTTTGAGTACAAATACCTACATGCATCATAATATAAAAATCATAAATTAAAATTATCCTTTTTATTGCTAATTATATTGCTACGACTAATCGTGATCTGACTTTGATCTCAGGAATGGTTCTTAGTGAACCTTGAGAACATACCTTGAGAAAATAAATGGCGGTTCTCAAGGCCACTTCCACTTTAAATCATCATTATTAGCCTATGTTAGACCACTGCTAGATACAGGCCTCCCCTAATAAGCGCCATAGCGCCCTGTCTTCAATCAAACTTTTTAAATATTTTCTCATATTTATTTGTAAGGCTTCTGACCGTGGCACATTTATAAGATAGAAAGAAGAAAAAACTCCAAACCTTGTAGGTATTGTATTTTAAACCTAAAAAAAAATTTTCTACAATTTCCTATATAACCTTTTCTATAAAACCATGTTACCCTAACCTTTCTACCATGTCACAGGAGCTGAGTTGACAGATGGCAACTCATGACACTGACAAATAAGTATTGATACAACGGGTATTTATCACGTTCATTTACCTATTTTTAACACGCTTTTATTAGCTTCATAATATGTATTATTAGATATTTACTGACAATTAAGATTGCATTCTAGCTACTGTTTTTTTTATTTTTCTATTCTTTTTTTTGTTTTCGAGAGAGAATCTCTCTTCCTTGTCCGTGTTGTAACTAAATAATCAAGTTTAAACTGAAAATAGGCGTTGTTTCGCGCCAGTGTTCCAGCACTAAGCTGAGTTTAACCCTTTTTGGTCAGCACGCTAGCACGGTAGCTATTTATTGTTTCTCTGTAGGTTTATTTAATTTAATTTTATGAGTATTGTGTATTAATTTGTACTATTATTATAATGTGTTAGTGTACGAAACCTGTTTATTATATAATTCTGTTAAAAAATCTACCTACATCATTAATTATAAAAGCCGTTCAATAGCCGAAAATATAGAAATTCTGCCTGTATTAAATATAAATAATCTTATAACGGCCACTGGTCCAGACTTTCAAGCACTGAAATCAGCATCTTCCTGTTTCACAAACATTCGAATAAAACATTAAACATTCGTAGGATTTTGAAGAAATTCAAAAAGTAGCCGTCTAGAGAACAATTTCATTATAACAAACACACTTTGAGCTACTTTAGAAATTTTGCAAAAACAGTATTTTTTCCATTATTTCGTGTGACACCGCAACTGACCCATGACCCCCATCGTATCAAGGTTATTATCCCCCTGACAAAAATGAATGTTGACTCTCACTCAATTCTCGCTAATGGAACGGACTAGGTGATGGTGTCCCTTTGTTCATTACCGGGCGAATAAGTACTGTCAACGCTAAAATTTACTGTGAGGATTGAGGTGAAAAATCTTACAAGCGAATTGAGATTCCCCTTTTGAAGGCTGTTAAAAATGGTCGAGTCATTGTACTGCCTGCTCAAATACATGTTACTATGTAATTCATTACTGACTACATTCTATGTATTTACATAGAATACAAGACATGTAGTATTGCTTTATACAAAGTGTAATGTGATAAACAAACTATTGCGGGATAAAAACGAATCACAACCTTGGGAATAAACATTTCATGCAATAAATATATTTTGACTTTGACCACCTCGGCAGCATCCTTATTTCAAAACAATACAATACAATTGTAGACAACGCTTGTATATAAGAAATTTTTTCGAGAATAAAACGCCTATCACACTAGAATTAAGACTTATAGGTTTAAGAAGATTATTTGTATAGGTAGTTAAAGTCTTAAAGAATAAAATAGAAGGTAAATTATAGGGATAGGCATGTAAATAAATAAATAATCGGCAGAAAACCGAGCCCGGCATAGTGAAAATTAAGAGGCCGCGTAGAGGAAAATAAGCCGTCCTCTACGCGGTATAGCCTTGTGCCGGGTAAGGTACTGCACAACCGTGCTATACACAGTCCAGTTCCAATGTTCGAGATAAGTAAGAAGTGCAATAAATCGGAATACCAAGTGAGAAGTGTTTCCCTTCATCCCCTGATCTCCATCTGGCGGCGGAACTCCTTGCCACGGCATCTCCTGAATCGGCGGGCTACCTGAGAAGCCCAGAGAAGAGAGAAAAAGGACGGTCTTCACCTCAGGGCCGTCCATAATAACAATATATCTATATTGCACCATCAATACAAAAACACTAAAATACTTTTTTCCTATGTACACATCTGAAAAGATAATCAATCATACAAATTTAATGACGAACAAAAAAAAATAACATACAGCCGAACATAGAACATCCTTTTATTTTTTGACGACCGATGTGGCGCGGTGGGCGAAGGTCCGCCTGCGACGCAGAAGGTTGCGGGTTCGATTCCCGCCTCGGAACAATTGTGTGTACGATCTGCAGATTATTGTTCCGGGTGTTCTGGTCGTATCTATCTATGTATTGTATTGTATTATGTATATCAGTTATCTAGTACCCATAACACAAGCTCTGCTTACCATGGGGCTAGATAATTCTTTGTGAATTGTCCAGCATTATTATTATTATTATTTTATCGAAGTCGGTTAAAATAGGTCATTACGAATTAGTGTTTCCATTACTTGTTATGAGTCTGATTTGTATGGTATTTTCACCGCATAAACATATAAATGCAATTACTCTTTGAAATTCCTCGTTTACGGTTCTGATGATGTTGTGTGGTCGAATGTGGTTTATCGATAAATATAGTAGGCGTTATAATAAATCACAATATTCGCTTTACTCCTCTATTATATTTTAATACTAGCTGCGCCCCGCGGTTTCACCCGCGTGGTGATAGATATTTTGGATAATATACAATATGATAATATTTATATCTTCTATATTATACTGAAGTTTCATTAAAATTCATTCAATAGTTTTTATATGAAAGAGTAACAAACATCCATGCATCCATCATCCCATACTTACAAACTTTGACGATTTATATCTTCTATATTATTGTAAAGTTTCATTAAAATCCATTCAGTAGTTTTTACGTGAAAGAGTAACAAACATCCATGCATCCATCCATCCATACTTACAAACTTTGACGTTTATAATATTAGTAGGATTTTCAGGATTGAACTATTTCGAAACTGTTTACTTTGACATGGTTACATACTATTTTGACAACGCTCGATAACGTGCGGATTACAATATTCTACCAATGCCTGTATAATCAAAGAAGTCTTTTTAAATTTAACACTTTGACTGCGATTTTTTTTCGACGACTGCGATCTTTTTTTTAACCTAAAATATTCGTGCTGCCGCTCTACGCAGCAGCGGTTGTGTTGCGCCGCACATGCGTTTCGTTTGAAAAATATTACGGCTGTGCTGAGTCACAAAGATCTGTTTTTTCTCAGCCGCTGCGCTAGTGTGGATTTACGCATATTAGTCACTTGTAGAAAACACATACCGTGTTATTTCAGCAGTCAAAGTGATCAGAATCGATCAAAAATCTACCCAATGAATATGCAATGAATATGCATGACAACCGATGTGGCGCGGTGGGCGAAGGTCCGCCTGCGACGCAGAAGGTTGCGGGTTCGATTCCCGCCTCGGAACAATTGTGTGTACGATCTGCAGATATTTGTTCCGGGTGTTCTGGTCGTTTTCTATGTATAATAAAAATATCTATCTATGTAATGTATTGTATTATGTGTATCAGTTATCTAGTACCCGTAACACAAGCTTTGCTTACCATGGGGCTAGATAATGCTGTGTGGATTGTCCAGCATTATTTATTTATTTATTTATGCAATACTCCCGATACTGCATCGTTCACCTTATTTGATTCTTAGATAACAAACTGATTGGTATGGGCCAACGTAATTGTAAGCATTGGTTTTACTGCTCCGTCGCGAGCTTTCATTTTCTTTTTATTAGCTGCAATAAAACGAAACAAAATAAACGATCGGTTTCGTCCACTACTTTATTGTACTGTGATTGTACTCTTACGAAACGTTTAATCAGGAATTCAAAATGTTGTCGTCTGTTAATACTTGTTCTAGCACTTCATGTCCCTCCAAAGGTTGCCTGGCAGAGATCGCTCATAGCGATAAGGACGCCCATTATACAGCATATTTTCTTTTTTTTCTTTTCCTGTCTTGTGTATCTTTTATGTATTTTGTGTGTAATAAAGACTAATTGTATTGTATTGTATTTTTGTGTTGTTTTATAGACCAATATTATTATGGTGTGCTTATTGATAATGTATTTATTCTCAATGCTTATTAAATTGTTCCCTGTTTTCTCTACAAAATTTAAAACACCTTTCTTTATAATAGTCGTAATCTAGAAGTAAAGTTATTGCCCTTCTTAGTCCTATCCTTGAGATTTCGGAAGTAATTCGTTAAACGTTTCCCACATTCCAGCATGTGTTTGAGGTCAGAGAGGCGGCGTGATTGGCTCGATTTGTCTTGGACCTTAGAGGAAGCTCCCAGATGGGTACAAATGGCAGATTACTGGAGTTCCTCAGTGCAGACAAATGTCGCATCCACTCTCAAATGAATGCTGGGTAAGAGGATAACGCTGTTTTCATAAAGAAGTTGGGTAAAAGCTAGATTTAGGGTTAAAATAATGGTTATTCCGCGTTCAACTTGTTTTTTTAGGATTGAAGATCAATATCGTTTACACATTTCCAGATGATTTTTGTTCACCCAAAAAGTGCTCAACGGGTCTAAAAAAGTTTTCACTTCAAAAAATCATCAATTTTGATATGCGCCCTGGAAATGTGTAAACGATATTGTTACACATTTCCAGGGCTTATTTCAAAATATATGATTTTTTGGAGTGAAATCTTTTTTAGGCCCGTTGAGCTTTTGGGTGAACAAAAATCATGGAACTCGCGTCATAGTCACCGAACGCTTTCCTAACTGTGTATATGTATATTTTATGGGTGAACAAGAAGCGTGAAACTCGCGTCATTGTCACTGCATGTTTCTCAAAATAAATAAAATAAATTACTTAGTTTTCACTTCTATTGGCAGTCCCCAAAGACGTTTATGTATAATATCCAAGAAAAACAGACTTACGGAGGTGCTATTGGTACTCAAACAATATATTTTGAACATTTGATAGAAGCTTAGGAACGCATAATGTAATATATATAGTATATAATAATGCTGGACAATTCACACAGCATTATCTAGCCCCATATAAATAATTATAATATATACATTTAGCTTATCTCAAGCAATTGAGTACTCTGAAAATATCATCATAGGCCTCACCTAATGAGCGCCATAGCGCCCTGTCATCAGCTTGACGTGCATCTCTCTGCAGTCTTTCGCAGGTCTTCATCCCACCTGGTCGGAGGGCGTCCTACACTACGTTTACCGAGTCGTAGTGTCCACTCAAGAACACATGTAAATAATATATCATCTTTAGATTAATCTGTTTTGAGTGGATTATATTATGGTTAGACAACTATATCATAAGTTTGTATGAACACGCCAGCAACATACCCTGAAAGCAACTCTGGGCAGGGATCTATCACGTTCATTTAAATGACAATGGGACTTGCAGAACGATTTACTTTGTTCTAGCTATATACTCGTGTTACACCCACACTGTGTGCTCGTCGGCTTTAGACTGGATTAGGTACCACGGGTTTTGGTTTGAAGGCTATAGAAAGCCCTATAGATCTATAAGATTGGCAAAGGTTTAGTACGTTTTAATTATTGCACGAAACTTTATATACGATCTATATAGATCTGAAATCTATAAGGTTTACTCTAATAAAAGCATGAGTTACACACGACATGGGTCAGCTAAAAATTTTCAATAGCCTTGATCGATTATAAAATAAAATAATATATGTATAAAATAATTGCCAGACAATTAACACAGCATTATCTAGATATTATACTTATCACTTTATATTACATCATCAGCATTATACGCCGCTGCTTATTATACATAGAAAACACCCAGAACACCCTGAACAAATAATATCTGCAGATCGTACAAACGTTTGTCCCGAGGAGAGAATCGCACCGGGGTGGACCTTCGCCACAGAGGTCATGGATAAATTTTTACAATTTCCGAATTCATCTTTACAATTCTAAAATCCTAAACTAAGCTTTGAAACTACGGACAACAGTCTATTTAACAGAACTTTAATGATTACAAAACTGTACAATTTAGCACCTCAAATTACAAACTACCCGAAGAAAATTTAATATTTCTTTAAACTTTGCCTTATGTTCTGTTATTTTTCCCACTTTCATCATGAAAACTGAACACATTGGAATTGTAACAAACCGATTAAACTCGACATAAAAGTTGCATAAAGCGCGAATGCAGCTACAATGGATTCAATGAAATCCTTAAATCAATGTATGCACATCGTGTTAATGCTAGAAGAAGACTATTTCACTATTGATATTGAAGCACTTTGTTAAGATTAATACGAAACGAGCTTGCTAATAATACCTATGAACATTAATGCTCTGTATATTGTCATGACCAATAATTTGCCGAATGTGTGCAATGTAGGATGATTTGGCTATGCTGTTGAATTTATGTTATGTTAGAGTTTGTAGACAAAGGCTTTAGTATACGTATTTGCAAGTTGTATATCAACATCATTTAGACCAGTTCCATATATTAAATCTATGGTTATGCCGTTCAATCAGCAGTTGAATATTATTTTATTTATGACAAATAATGGCTGACGACTAGACTTTTCGTTCAGAGGGTTTTTTTTTTGGTGTTGTGAATTTAAGTATCTTATCTGACTGATAGCTGGTCTGCTTCGCTACGAGGAGTTGCTGAACTGTTCTAGCTGCTAAAATTAATGCTTCACGTTACCGTTCAGGTCCCGTTTTGTCTCTCAGATCTTGACCGTCCACGGGCAGTAGCATCAGGACAGCGAGAAAAAAACGGTGCCTTGCGATCGCTGCGCTCTAAGGCGCTTATAAGTCCAGTAGTGGACTAATTTAAGCTGGTTTTGTTGCTGACTAGAATCTAGATAGCCAAAATCTTCGCCGACTGAAACGATTAGAGTGAATATTGGGAGTAGTCCATATTTGCAATTTCATTAAGGATATTTTGAGTGGACCTACGAATCTAGTTTTAATGTAAACCTAAGGCATATTTTACTGTAGGGTATTATTTAGTAGCAATGCTTTATCGCAGCTTTATTATGTTTGTTTGGATGCTCTCCTCGGGCCAAAATAGCGGGCCAGGCTATGAAATGACTAAAATTGCCTAAACTGTACGTGTATTGTGCTTATTTGCACTCTGTGGACCATTAAAACCCGAAGCGGTTTGTTCGGGCTACTTTACTAAATAATATTGAAGTTAAGGTCAAATGTAAATATTTGAAACGAGGTTTTGAACCTGTATAACGGAGGTCAAGTTGAAAGTTGAACTCAATAGGGAAATCAGTTTTTATAGGTATTGTTTGTTATTTTTATTTTATTCGTAAACTAGTTTGCTTTATTTCGCTTGCTAATTGTTTAGGTATTATCTAGTTTCTGGTTATAAATTTCATTATAACAAAAGGTGCATTTTCAGTAAAAGTACTTATATTTGACGTACGCCAGATATCTTTAAAAAATGTACCTATGTATGAAGTTATTCATATCAAAACTTTTGAAACTACCATGGTTATTAAAAATCATGGTAAATATCCCGTTTTGAATTACTTTAGTATATTCATATTGTGACAATGTATAATATAATATAATAATAAATAAATAATGCTGGACAATTCACACAGCATTATCTAGCCGCATGGTAAGCAGAGCTTGTGTTATGGGTACCTACTAGATAACTGATATACATAATACAATACATTACATAGATAGATATTTTTTATTATACATAGAAAACGACCAGAACACCCGAAACAAATATCTGCAGATCGTGCACACATTTGTTCCGAGGCGGGAATCGAACCCGCAACCTCCTGCGTCGCAGGCGGACCTTCGCCCACCGCGCCACATCGGTCGTCATAGAATAGAATAGTTTATTTGTAACTCAATATACAAAAACACAAAACAAACTCGATTAAAAAAATAAAAATAAAGAATAAACAGATTTTTGTAATTGAGTCACAAAACGGACTCTATCTCAGCATGGGTTAGTTGTAAGCATGTTACAACCAACGCTGGTCTTCCGGTAGAGCCGTTTGGTGACGTCACGGAAGATAACACAAGACAATATATGAAGTATTCCCGTTTGAGCACCTATTTTTTGGGCACCTATGCATTGAGCACCAAAAACAAAAAAATAAAATAAAAGACAAGACTAAAACAATAAAATATAAACTATGACAACGGATAGCGGTTCTACATACAATAAAAATTAGGCAGATAAGTAAGTTTGCGTTTTAGTTCATATAAAAAATTAAAATACAAAAGATAAAAATTGTAAAATTGTAACAGGCGAAATCAAAAAGAAACATAAAATTACACACGGATAACTACTTCAACAATTACATAGCATCATTATATGATACTTGTATCGTTTCTAAGACTTTCTTGCTTTTTCTGACCTTCAAAAATAAAATTGCGTAGTTTAAATTTAAAACCATGAAAACTTTGCAGGTATACGTATTGTCTATTCTTATTGCTTCTACTGCCCTTTATAAATAAATAAATAGCTGAGCACATAAACGAAGAAGAGTTGGAATGATAATAGATACAAACGAGGTGTTGCCAAAAAAGTAAGTACATCACTATGACGTCATTACAGGTGCCTAGTTAACTTCTGCGTGTTGTATACGTACACTGCGAACACCTTTGTGTAATAAATAAGTAAATAAATAATGCTGGACAATTCACACAGCATTATCTAGCCCCATGGTAAGCAGAGCTTGTGTTATGGGTACTAGATAACTGATATACATAATACAATATATTACATAGATAGATATTTTTTATTATACATAGAAAACGACCAGAACACCCGGAACAAATATCTGCAGATCGTACACACAATTGTTCCGAGGCAGGAATCGAACCCGCAACCTCCTGCGTCGCAGGCGGACATTCGCCCACCGCGCCACATCGGTCGTCGAATGTCGTTGTGTGTCAAAGCACTGAAGTTATAAGCTTGTCAACTCATTGTCATCATAGATTAGTTTTATTAAACAAAATCAAGAAAAATGTTGAATGATACTATCCTTCATCTGTGACAGCAGCGTGTTTTTCTTCTATGGCGGAGCACGTATTTCCTCCATGACTGAAAATCAAATTAACAAAAATATGTAGGTATAGGAAGCTAATTTCAAACCGAAAATCCGCACAAAATCGCAAGCGACCAGTCGTTTATTACCGCTCCCTTGTAACCGCACAATGTATTCACGAACCTTTATAAATATGGGCGATACGGTGTCTCTGCCAATAATGGAAGCCGCACCACATCGGCCCATCAATTATGTCGTTCGCGATCTAACCCACTGTCCATCTGCCTGCCATTTGTTCACGTCACGCCGATGCCAATGCAACCTTTACGCAATAATCAACTCTATTGTAGATAGATAAAGTTTGAAAAAAGCAGAGTAACGTTTGCTATCTAGCAGTCAGCGTTGCAATTCGACATTATGGAAACCACTACGTTGTGAATTTATAAAAAGATTTGTTACTCATAAGGTAATTTAGATCCATACAAAAACCATTATCATCAGACAGCCTATATTAGTCCACGGCTAGACATAGGCCTCTCCTAATATTTAGCTTGCCGCATCCAACATCTAGTCTTCTCTTCATCCATACCGCAATGTTTGAAAACGAAAGTTTTCAACCAGTGCGTACAACCCTACCCGTTATGACCTACGGAGCTGAGACGTGGACACTCACGATAGGGCTGGTCCACCAGTTCAAAGTCGCTCAGCGAGCTATGGAAGCTCTTTCCATAGCTCGCTGAGCGACTTTGAAAGAACTTTGACAGAGAACCAAAGTTATCGACGAGCTCTGGGAATTAGCAAGGCTGCTGGACATAGGCCTCCCCCAATGAGCGCCATAGCGCCCTGTCTTCAGCTTGCCCCATCCAGCATCTACCTGCAGTCTTTCGCAGGTCGTCATCCCACCTGGTCGGAGGGCGTCCTAAACTACGTTTACCGAGTCGTGGTCTCCACTCAAGAACACGTTTGCCCCAGCGGCCGTCGGTTCTTCGCAAGATATGGCCGGCCCACTGCCACTTCAGCTTGCTAATTCTTTGAGATATGTCGATAACTTTGGTTCTCTGTCGGATGTATTCGTTGCGAATCCTATCCTTCAGAGAAACTCCGAGCATAGCTCTTTCCATAGCTCGCTGAGCGACTTTGAACTGGTGGACCAGCCCTATCGTGATAGAACAGTGATGACGTATGAATCACATAACTAATGACTGGTCACGAATTCATAAAGAAAGTATTACACGAATACGAGTAAACTTCCATAAGTATTTTTCCTGAAGATACGAAGGAGTTTAAAATTTTGGTGAATTATTACTTTTCTATAAGAAATAAAGATTAAATTATAGAAAAGAAGATCATAAGAAATTCGTGGCGACCAAACAACCATTAATTAGATCAGATGTTTGCCGAATCATTGTCGGTCGCGGTGACTGCGCGTTTATTTTTTCGAGTTCAGGAACTAATGGTGGTTTGATTACATTTGTATTTAGCTAGTGAGTCCATCAGACTTTGTTTCCGTGGCTAACATGGAATTTATAACTAACCTTATCGAATATAGGAAGATTACTGATTCGTACTCATTGACCTACTGATTATATGAGTATGCAATCTGCTGCTGGGCAAGATGAAGTTTTTTTTGTTCCGTCCCACTGCTGGTCAATGAAGTTATATTGTTATCTAATCTCGATATAAATATAATAAATAAAATCTTAATAATTGAGCATCTTTATATTTAATTATCTTAGAAAATGTAAGTAAAAATATAATGGAATATGTCTAACAAGAAACCGATATGCTATAAAGTTGGCCCCAGTTAGCATTCCACTTCTACGATGTAGGTACCGGGCGCTAAACAAAGCAATGCTGTTCGCAGGAAATTCACAATTGTTGTGTCTGACAGATGCACCCAATTTGCGCTTTTCCGCGGCAAATTGGGAAAAGCATTTTTAGGTCCTTTACAAAGCATGACACTTTTCTATCTTCATTCTATCTATAGATCATGTTTCTCGTAGCATTGCTACGCCGTAGCACTTCTACGCCGTAGCACTTCTACGCCGTAGCACTGATACGAAAACACGTGGAGTGTGGTCACGACTTGACCAATTTAATTATTTTGTTTGCAGTAATCGATGTTTGCAGTAGATGCATTTCTTCAATCGTAAATACTAGTTTAAATTTGTTTTTATTATTTAATTACAATTTTATTTTTATTACAGTAGTTTTCTCATAATTAATAGAGTTCAGAAAACTGTCCACGAACAAACGTTTTTTGTGTTCAATGAAGTAGCCGGGAACAGAAATTAAAATAAGGCATGAAGCTTTTGCTCTTTTTGGTTGTTTCACACAACGAAGTACCAGTGTGATGGTGTTGAAACACACACCAATGTCAATAAGAAAAAAAAATTAAATACACACAAAAATGTTTTTTTACTATGTTGCTATTTTTCACCATTATTTCACGACGATTTTTAAACGAATGACGAGATATTTTAATTACTTTTCAAAAGTCAAAATATTTGGTCAAAATGTCTAACATGTAAGTGGTATATTTTTTATATGATTATATTTCCAAATCGCCTTAAATTACCGAGGAAATACCTACTGTATGCTTATAACCTAGTTTACGTTACGTCTAAACTACACTTCGACGATGTTACGCTTGTTAATTGAATCCTTTGTCAATACGAGAACAACCTTCCGTTCACCCCAATAGTACTCAGACCTACCTTATTGCGAAACCAGACTACTGTTATTTAGAGGCAAGGAATTTCAATTGTGAGATTCTTAAATGATGAATAACGTGCATGAGACATTAGAAATAACTTTTTAATTCTGTAATCTAAGCAGTCAAATTATAGTCGATTCCATTTAAAAACTTGTTCAATTGTATTTTATAAATTGATAAATTATGTTGGACAATCCACACAGCAACCCAAGCTGAGCTTGTGTTATGGGGACAAGATGACTAATATACATAAAAAAATATAGTATAATGATATATGTTTAAGATTACACATAGAAGATACCAACCTGGAATAAATGTTTACAGATTGTACAAACATATCCCAATTCTAAGGCGGGAATCGACCCCGCAATCCCCAGCGATACAGGCGGCCCTTCGCCCACCGCGCCGCATCGGTCGTCAAATATTCTTTGTTTAATTGGTTACGTTTAAATATAATACAGCCCGTTGTTCGATGTTTACATCTCTGTCATATAAACACAGCTACTCTCTGGTCGTGCTCTGTATTTTATGGCAGGGAACGCAAAATTAGGCTACAGTCTTCGGTAGATATGTAAAGAAAAGGAGTTAGTGGCGATTCGCCATGGGACCCTTTTTTCTGCTACTTTTTAGTTCCATACTTTGAGTTCTGATTCGCCATCGTCAAATAAAATATTGTTTTTCGCGTGGTGATTTGCCATCGGCAGTTCCATGTACAGTCAGCATGTAAATATTGTGACTTACAACCAATATTTTTTAAATAAACAATAATATACAGGGTGTCCCATAATGTGTAGATAACCTTGAAGGTGCGGAGGGGCATTTAATTTCTCTTTATATCATTGATATTTTTTTAATAACCTCCATTAAGGTTAGTTGATCATATTTATCAATGATATCATTTAATTTTTGGTCTTTGACGATTGACAGTTTCTTTCTCTTTTGGTGAATAACGCCGTTGTCATGTTTTTGTATTTCCAAATCAAAGTGTGCTGCCTCCCTCTTAATCACATCGATGAATGTTAAGAAGTTCGGTTTTTTCGATCTCGAATGTGATACAATTTCAGCTGATACAAAACTAATAAAATACTAGTGGCGTTCTGGAAGCTTCGCCAAATCTTCTCATCACAGATACCTGCGAGTTTTAAGACGAAAGTCTTTAATCAATGTGTGCTGCTAGTGATGCAACCGTGGTCATCACCTAGCAACACACATTGATTAGTGACCATTTATCGGATCCGTATCCGATACGTGGTCACTAACTATAGGCCCCATACTTAAGGTCAGAGTTACTCAGCAGGCTATGGAGAGACCTATACTTGGAGTTTATCTAGATTCTAGGTCTTCCGGATTACGGAAAACAATAGAAGAACCAAAGTCGACAGAGCTCTCAGAAATATTAAGCTGAAGTGGCAGTGGGCGCAGGTCATATACCTCGCAGAACTAATAACAGCTAGGTTCTCGCGTTGCGGTCGCGATGCAACGCGGAACCGTAAGTGCTATATAGTTATTCTGTGGCTAACTGGAGTGTTGGGTAACCATCCACTAGATGGACTGACGAAATCGTAGCGGTCAGAGGGAGTCGATGGACGGGGGCGGCTCAGGACCGGTAGCGTCATATGGAAAGGCCTTTGTCCAAGCCTTCCCATATGAGTGGACGTGTATGAACTGATATAATGTAGTCAAAAAATGATAAATGTCTCCAAAACAAAGGCTTTTCTATTACTTGTTACTATCTGTACCAGATCTTATTTTCCACATAACGTGATCTCCTCATGCCCAACGACCTCAGGAAGAAATAAAACAAATACAATATACATAAAAACAAGAATAAAAGGCTAGACATAAAAATTCCACTAACAAGGCATAACCAAATCCACGATATTTTACCTTACGCTACCTCCGACGAGAAAAACAAAAACCATTTGAAAGCACAGCGAGCTCGCATTCCCCCAAGTAAAGTAAATAAACGAGTAAAAGTGAGATGTAAGCATAACGCGTCACTGCTAAATTCACGTCTGATATAAATAGGTCGAGATAAGAGTGAACAACTTTACAATATCAGGGTTCCATTGAAATGTGTACAAAAAACAAAATATATTACTCGTTTAATAATTAAATAACCAAAAAATTTCAACAGAGTAAGAAAAACTCGTTCATAGCCTAGTGAAATTATCAAAATATGTTCGTGGATAAGATTTTTTAGCCTAACCCCTAAAAAAATAGGAAAAATGAAACTCTCCAAACATTAATCGAACGCCGTTACCGCACAACATCACTAAACAAGCTACATATTTTGAGAAGTTATCTATTGTTCAATAATTCCATCAGTGACCGTTTCGTCATCGACCTATGTTAGTCCACTGCTGAACATAGGCCTTCCCTAGGAGCGCCATATCCCTGTCTTCAGCTTGACGCATCCAGAATCCAGCTGTAGTCTTTTGCTGGCATTTCAGCTGCCAATTCTTTATTCAGTGACCGTTTAATTTCTTTGAATTATTCACAAGACCTACTAGATCCTATCGTCATAATATCAGCAGGAGACTTCTTTTGCTTGATATTAAGCCACCCCTAAATATTATGCCAGAATCCTTCACCAGGTTATCGGTAAATGTTGTAGGGGCTCAGACAACGCGTCTGGCAGTATGTGTTCTAAAATTCTGCACAATGAAACAAATTCGCAGAACGTAATCTAGCCTCGCGTTAAGCAAAGCTTGTTTTATATGTACTACACAAGATAATATAAAACCTTACTATTGCACAAATGCTATCATTTAAACTGAGCAGAATTTTTTCACAGAATTAAATACTAAAAGTAACTTATTAGTAATAATAATAATACTGAATATATATACTTTTAAACTTACACGATCTGAACACATATTTATAAGTATTAATACAACGGGTATTTATCGCGTTTATTTACCTATTTTTCCCGACGTTTCAACAGGTTTACACACTGTCGTGGTCACGGGATGACTGGAGTACTGGAGTTACCGCCTTAGCGAAGCGGGGGCTAGTTTATTTGAAACTACCCTCACTTGGTTTTTGAGACTAGTAGGCATGAAAAATAGGTAAACAAACGCGATAAATACCCGTTGTATTAATACTTATAAATACTGAATATAATAATAATAATAGTCTCTACACCTGGCGGATACCATCTTTGGGTGTATCATATTGTGCACCCGAGGATGATACCCGCTATGTGTAGCCATCGCCTTTAGATTAACTTCTCAAAGGGCCTCTGTGCTGTAGGCTTCGGCCCCACGCAAGCCTTCCAAAGGACCGGGTCACTTTATGGCCATAAGATCATGGTAAATGAGAGACATAATACTGAAAATACTATTCCTATATTGTTTGTAATTTGTTAAAAAAATTATTTTTTGATGATTTAATCAACAAACATATGATTGGGGTACTAGTAATTTAAGTAAACTCTACATCTCTTTCAATGGTCAATTTTGCCCCTAGAATATGTGCCTGGGGCAAAAAAGCTTTCCTGTAGCACTCCCTGGATACCATGCACTTATATTTGTCATAACCCCGTAACGTATTGACGTTCGCAATTGAGATACGACTACGCAAACCGAAGCCACGGCACGTTTTATTGGTCCACTAATTGAAGTATACGGTGCGATGTGTGGTCCAGAAGTGAGGGTTGAGGGATGGAGTTATCGAGGGGTTTTGATAAGAAGTTTTACATTATTCAGGTATTTTTATGGTAAGGGGACTATATTTTTGACAATTTTGGACTCGAATTAAATAATATTAGTAATATGTTATGAATTAACACGTTGTGTGTAGGTTAACAAAATTGTTTGTATTTAAATCCATAGCATGTACCTAATAAAGTTGGGCTGCCTTGACTGTTTGGGACAGTCAGCAGCTAGCTCAACAATGTGATTGTGGCAATAAAGTATAGTGTACATGTGCAGTACCGATTATTTATAAGGCACGTGTAATTTTTGTGATATTTTTTAGCTTTCTATTTTGATATTTAACGTTTTTAGACCATCTCTGCTTGTTCAAGCCACAACAATGGCAACAATCATTGAGCTATCCAATGATAACAAATATAGTCCCAATTAAAGGCATCAAATAAAATTAAATAGCAAACATTTGTCCAAAATTGCCAAACCATAAGCCGAAAGGGCCCAATTTGCATTTTATTAGCATGAGATCGGAATAAAAATGTGTTTATACTGGGATGAGAACGAGATGGCCTTACCATAAAGAGATCGAGTGGCAATACCGGCTAAATAGCTGTATTGTTGGAACTCGACGTGCTGTAGATTGACCTCAATTACAAACATTATTGGCCTATATTTACTTTATTATGGTTTATTTTTTGCTAGAGTTTACCACACTATTTTACGCATCATAATGGTAAAACCTTGAATTTTTGTTAAATAATATGAATTTAACACCAAAAAATACATGAAAATCTTATCTACGTATACCCACTTTATTTGAATACTTATTTATGTACCTATCTTTATTAGATCTCTTTTACTTGTTGTTATCTAGATTGTGTAACATCACCAAATAATACATATTTTTTAGACTCCAATGTATACTCATTCTAAATAGACTTGTTTGTTCGTTTAGGGGTTAAGTATCTTTAAACCGAAAAATAAATACTGACTAAAGTGCTTCGCGAAAATCTTATGCGTCCTGTACACGTTGGGCCAATGCGTTGGGCCAACGTGTAGAGACCTACTTGGCGCATGTTGGAAGTTGGCGGCCAACGTTGGCTCGCAAACCGACTATTGTCGGTTTTTCGTGCACACATCAAAGGATCTTGGCGCGCTCCGCGAACAGTGTTCACACGTTGGTGCATTGGCCCAACGCATTGGCCGAACGTGTACAGGACGCATTAAAACATCACGTCGTCGATATGCACTAGAATATTATTATTCGTAACAACTTATTTAAAGTGACATGAAAGTCACGAGTGTGATAAGTTTATAGAACGTCATAAAATGTTATAGCTACACTTCCTGGAATAATTATGACTTATTTATGTCTTTCTAAGGTGAAATGGCACACTTAAAATGTCGTAAAGTCAAACTTCATTGAGAATGCAAAAGTTTTCGAAGAATAGTGATTCAAATGATTACGATTGCACTAAAACAAGCAGTCACTTGTCTGTGTTAAAACCCAGAATGAAACATCAAATTTTAATGTTATTGACGCAGCAGCTGCGCCATTTTAACCAACCTCCCAAAAAAGGAGGAGATTCTAGGTTCGGCTGGATGTAGGTTTTTGTTTATTCGTCTATGGCGTTCATGGATCGATTTGGATGATTCTTTTGCAGTTGTATAAAGAATGATTCCAAGGTTGTAACATAAAAGTATTTATTCCCGAAGGATGAATATCTACTAAGGTATATTAAAAGTCTTTGAGAATAATATTCACAAATACAATACAATACAAAAATACTTTATTGTATAACAGATGGAGATTATTACAAAAATTACATGCCACAAGTACAATGAGCGTCTTATTGCTTAGAAGCCATCTCTTCCAGGCAACTTTTGAATGGAAAGGATTATGTGAATTTAAGAAAGGCAAGGATGTACCAAAAATAAGCTAGAATACATTTGAACATAAAATTATTAATACTTGTAGGATTTCACATAGTCATTTATTCGTTGTTTAAGAAAAATACATGCGTATCGATCGAATAAGAGGTCCCGACTGACTGAGTGAGTTGAGTGGGATCGCTGAACGATATCATAGGATGACGACATGAATGAATGGTAAGATAGGCAGGGATCCCACCAATAAATAGTTTTTACCTTATGCCTAGTGTGTGCATCCTACATACTTTAATATGAAACAAATATTGTAAGCAAAACGATTGTTCAGGTAGAGCATAATGTTTTCTCGAAGCGAAACATATGTATTTCTCGGAATAAATTTTTTTCAGTTATGTGTCCATACATAACTGAAAAAAATTGATTCGTTGGACCTTGGGTGAATCACGAACTTTTGATACCATCCCAAACCTCACAATATATAAACTTAAATTACACGTACATACTCTGTAACAGTACCTACAATACAATACAATAATTCTTTATTGCACAGCATAAAAACAGATACACTGGACAGGAAAAAGACAAAAAAAGAATGTGTTGTACAATGGGCGGCCTTATCGCTTAAAGCGATCTCTGCCAGGCAACCTTTGCTACCTACACGAATAAAATACTTACCGGTCTTTGATTTATTTCTGGCTGCTATAATGTTGGTATTTGTATATGTAATGATAATAGTAGTAGTATAAAGTCATAAATAATATTTAGTATAATTTGCTTTTAGGTACCAGAGGCTAGTTTTAAAAATTGTCAAACATAGATTAACTTTTTCTTTATGTATCTCATTATAAGTGAACCATGTGTGTTTGTATGAGAATAAAGTTCTTTAAACCTAACCTATATCGTAAAATACTAAAGATAACACGAATAAATCTGTCCATTTCATCCATAAACCCAATATAAAGCGAGACCACGGATAATAGATCTAGATAAATTGAAAAGGGTTCAATAAAATATATTAGCCATAAATAATTCTTCGACAGGCGCACTAAACGGTATCCATAGAAGTGATAAAGTATATGCCCGAGTACATAGCATGACAGCCAGTGTAGATTTATTTCCTCGACAGTACAATTACTCAGGGCGCTATGGCGCTCATTGGGGGAGGCCTATGTCCAGCAGTGAACTGCTATAGGCTGATGATGATGATGACAATTACTGGAGCTAATGTTTTTTTTTTTTGGACAATCCACAATTTCTATCAGTAATTCTGAAACTTTGCATACAGGTAACACTAGGCCTGGAATAAAATATAGGCTACTTTTTATACCGCAAATCAGTTCTCATTGGATATAAATAATATTAAAACGTTTAAATAGAAACAACGCGTGCGAAGCCGCATGCAAAAACTATCACACTAATATTATAAATGCGAACGTTTGGGTGTTTGCTGACATTTTATGTATATATGTACCTAGTTCAGTTTCTTTGGGATAGAAATTACCTTTAATCATTTCCAACGCTAAAAAAAAAAAATATTGCTGGACAATTCACACAGCATTATCTAGCCCCATGGTAAGCAGAGCTTGTGTTATGGGTACTAGATAACTGATATACATAATACAATACATTACATAGATAGATATTTTTTATTATATATAGAAAACGACCAGAACACCCGGAACAAATATCTGCAGATCGTACACACAATTGTTCCGAGGAGGGAATCGAACCCGCAACCTCCTGCGTCGCAGGCGGAACTTCGCCCACCGCGCCACATCGGTCGTCAAAAACAACGTGAAACTCGTTTCTGCCAGAAACTAGTTAGTATAGATACTGTATTTTGCACTAACATTAGTGCGTTTGCCTACATACATCGAAAATCCAAATAAACAGCCTTAGGATTTATATTAACGCAACGCCCTTGATATTGCAACAGTAAATAATAGCTTTCGTTAAAAGGGAGCCCTTTTATCGGCACCCTTACGTTTTATGCGGCGATTATGTCATTTTTATGATCGCTCCAATGCTATTTGCCAATTTTTATTGACAAACAAATAGTATTGGCTGTATAAAAACCGAATTGTTATACGTTTAATATTGATTTGGAATTGAATGTGGTTTTTGCGTGTCGATTGATTGCCCTGCCTAACAAAATAATGTAGATCGTCCACCGACATCTTTATGTTAGGAAATGATGGCGGATGTTGACTCAGATTATTTTTCAGGCTTTAAAGAATCTATACTAATATTATAAAGAGGTGAAGTTTGCGGGAAAGACCACGAAAGACTGCAGATAGATGCTGGATGCGGCAAGCTGAAGGCGCTCATTGGGGGAGGCCTATGCCCAGCAGTAGACTGCTATAGGCTGATGATGATGATGAAAGTTTGTGACGTTGTAGAAGGTAATCTCTGGATCTACTGACACGATTTTGAAAATTCTTTTACAAATAGAGAGGCACGTTATTTGTGAGTGTCATGGGCTATATTAATAAATAATTAACCCGAAAAATGAAAAGACTTTTTTGTGCATAAAATTAATTTACTCTACGGTCATCGCAAAATGTTTATGAAACAAATGTCCGCCCGGGCGAAGCCGGGATTGGCCGCTAGTGAATAATAAAATTCGCTCATATTCCAATATTTTCTTATCATCATCATCATCAGCCTATAGCAGTCCACTGCTGGACATAGGCCTCCCCCAATGAGCGCCATAACGCCCTCATATTATTAGATATACATATGTATTTTCTGATATAGATATTATGGTTATTCTATAGTTTCCTATATGTGAAAAGTACATAAGAACCTTTTAGTAAATATAGTTTAGTCGGAATAATAATCAAATATACAGTAAACAAACAATTAAGTCTATAGTTTTAGTGTCACATTAACACAGTAAAGTAGGGTAGTCGTATTTTTAACGGTCCTTACGTCGAGCTCTAGTCTAGACTAACTGTAATCCATTCCATTCGCAAATAAGGATTTATTTACGGTTCGTACGGAACGTACGTACGTAAAGGGTTTCGCACACCTGGACAGCCCATATTTAAATGTACGAAAATGTGCATTCAAATTATGGTAGCACTGTAGCTCTTTAGACTTTGATGTATTTTATACTACCTGCGCCCCGCAGTTTCATCCGCGTGGTGATAGATTGGATAATATATGTACAAAGCAAATATATTTGGGGCTAGTTTATTTGAAACTACCCTCATTTGATTTTAAATAGTAGGAATGTCCATCTGCACACTCGGACGACACACAACACTAACAGTGTCCGCGACGCACTGAGAGACCGGATTACGACGACTACACTTTGCTATCACTGGATTCCACGAGGAAAATATCCACTGTAGAATGTATCCAAACATAAGGAGTTTAAGACTACAATTGAATGCACATCTTTGTGTGGGTGGTAGCGGTATTGGAATAATGTGCGCATACCTTAACTCTACGTAACAATGATAGATCAATGTCAAAAAAGCGGTAAGTTTGTGTACCTCCGACCTACCTTCGTAAATATTTGCGGTTGGCAACTTTACAAGTTGCGCCTACGTCACAATCCATCAACGTCTAGAAAGACGTTGGACAAGCTATAACTTAGCTAAGTAATTGAATAATTCACTCGTCACTCCGTTTGATAGGGACTTGTGAGCTCAGAGCTTGTGAGATTTACACGGTGATAGGAATCTGAGATAGCACTTTATTGTGCAAATACAGTAAATTATTCTAAGTAGATAGGTCTGAAATGTGTTTCTGTTACTTACAGTATCAGAACTACATATAATCGGTTGTTAGGGCATTTATTTTGATTAAATTACTGTTGTTTTTATTGCTTCTTTTCGTGTTTCCACTGCGAAAGGGAAATGAGCGGGAAGTGGTAGGCGTCAAGGACTTATTTCAAATTAAATACTTTTACATTTTCACCATGAAAGATGTTTATCTATTGATTTCTACCGCAAAAAGGATGAGTGGAGCGTCATTTCGCTGGCTTATAGCCTGGTTTCCACCGCGAAAGGGTAATGAGCGAGAAATGAGAAATGAGTGAGCGGAGCTCATTTCTTCGCTTTCTGCTCGTTCAGTCCTTTCAGCTCGACCTTGATACAAGTATACCAGGCTTTCCAGTTCGCATAATAAATAAATAATGCCAGGCAATTCACACAGCTCTAAGGTAAGCAGAACTAGTGTTATGGGCACCAGATAACTGATTTTCATGATACAATATACATAACATAGATAGATATTTTTTTATTATATAGAAAACGACAAGAACACCTGAAACAAATATCTGCAGATCGTACAAGCATTTGTCTCGAGGCGGGAATCAAACCCGCTACCTCCGGCACCGCAGGCAGACCTTCGCCCACCGCGCCGTAGTGGTCGTCCTATTACAGGTGAATGCTAGTTACTCAGGGAACGCTCTTATAATGCTCGCAAACGAATTTTGGAATCTTTCATAAACAAATGCTCACGATGAACGAGCGCCATAATGGTTTTAGTATACAAACATATTTTTCATTTTGACATCTGAGCTAGCAGAAATAACTTGCGCATGTCACTAAAAGCAAACTGGACACTGGCAGAAAAGTGACAAACTAGACACATAATTACCAAAAAAGTCAAGTCTAGTCAAAGCTATTGCGTCGATCCATACGCAGAGCCATCTAGCAAGAAGTTGAAGTAGTCAAACATATGGTATCAACAAGTAACAAATACCTACAGGTAAATAAATACCTCCTACGTGTGTAGGATTGCACGACCGCCTGGAAATCTCGCAAGGTCGCAGCTAAAGCCAATAATGTCGCGGATGACATTGCTGACCCGAGGCCGCCTGTGATAGACACAAAAGAGTCACGTAGGGACTGGTACCGGAGCCGAAATCAAGTTACGTGTGACTAACATCACCACCGGTAGCTTTAAATGAACACCCTAGAAAACAAATTTCTGTCTAGCGTAATCAGTCTACGCCTGCAAAGCAAGAAGGCCGTCATAGTTCTGATTATTACAACAATTAGGTACTCAATAGGTACTCAGTTAATTATTTGTACCTACCTATGCAGTTGAACCAATGGAAGATGAACAACGTGTGACTTGTTTAGGTATGTTGGTAATTCTTCACACTGCACTGCTCAAATAATCAGGCTTAAATAGTTCATAGAATTTTTCCACCTAGAATACCCAAAATGGCGGACACTTTTCATTCCGGAAAATACATGCAAAGCTACGGACCAGTGAAAAAATAATTCCAATCATTTCCAATCATTTTAAGCACTGGTCAGATCTAAAACCGCCCCTGCCAACACTTCAGTTGGCCCACCACGCACGAGCTATGTTTGAAACTAGTTCCACTGCCACGGTTCGAACCGATCCTGAAGCTTTCCTTTGTGAGTGAAGAATCACTGAACTCGTGTATCTAATATCACAAAATGACTGCATTGGAATCTCGTCGATGGAAGTTCCAATGTTGCCTATATTACCTTACTATAAATTTTATTGCTAGTTTCAGTTGATGGTTAAAGATGGAAACTTTTCTGAAATGTTATTCATTTTGCTCTTAGTATAGCCTAGATCCTACCGTATTGTATGTACTTCGTAATTTCAGTGCACAAAGAATACTTATTTAACACACATTTGCGATAAATAATTAATAGTACTTACTGTTAATTATCTGTACTATGAATTATCATATGTAAAACTTTTAAACGATCTTATTTACTAAAACAAAAATATTGTATTTTCTCATTTGTTGTGTTAATAGTAATAGGTACTTTATATTTCATTTAATTAAGTCATTTTTTGTTTCGAAAATTTCGTTTAGCCCTTTATTTCATTTAAATCATCACAATTGCGACAATAAATTTTTAACAATAAATTTCTTTTTTCGAATCTAATTGCATAGCGTACATTTAATTTTCACAATGTTATTTAGCCGTGAAGGCCATTTATTAGCTTTCCTGTTGCTCGGTTAATGTTACCTATTTTGTATTATTAAAGCTGTAGGCCTTCCTTAAAATAAATAAATAAATCAAAGATCCTAGTTGCCTACGTTTTCTATGAATGGCTTAATTTAAGAAAGATAGAAAACTCACAGTAATCTTTCACAAAAAACAAACAAACATAAATAAACTCTGTTTGCTAAGTATAGGCCTCCGAGTTCTAGTGCCACTCCCTTACACATATTTATATCCTGTGCTAATTTTATCCCGATTCGTCGTGGGCTGGTAGGTGGGTAGTCATAAACAAATAAATAAATAATGCTGGACAATTCACACAGCATTATCTAGCTAAGCTGAGCTTGTGTTATGGGTACCTATCAGTATGGGCACTACATAATACAATACATGATATACATAGATAAATCTTTTATTATAAATAGAAAAACAACCAGAACACCCGGAACAAATATCTGCAGATCTTACAAACATTTGTACCAACGAACCTGCAACCTCCTGTGTCGTAGACGGACCTTCGACCACCCCGTCACAGAGTTAGTCAATATATTTATTATAAATATATATTTTTTAAATGAATAAATGTCACGTACGACCCTTCTATACAGTCCATTCTCGTATACGTTAAGTAATGTAATAAGCTTAAATAAAAAAGTACATGCAAACCAGCGAAATGAAATCCAGCAGCGTGCCAAACAATTGCCCCCAGAACAGCCGTTGTGGCCGCAGCCAGGTACCTAATGATGTCCGGACTTACGAGAGCTATTAATTACCCTGAACTCTTGTTTGGTAATAGAAAAGTTAATACAGATTACATTACAATATGAAGTCATTTGATTAAGTATGTGTTTTCAGGACTATAATATGGCTCTCATTAAAAAAAATGCTGGACTATTCACACAGCATTATCTAGCCCTATGGTAAGCAGAGCTTGTATTATGGGTACTAGATAGCTTATTGGAGAAGGCCTATGTCCAGCAGTGCACTAACTTAGACTGATGACGATGATATGTTTTCAGGGTGGCTTTAGCCCACCAGCATTGGTTGAGGATGGTTGAGGTTTGTTGTTCACTCCCAGATCTGCTGGGTATATGTCTCTTCTTGCTTCTACCGCCTCCGCAAACCCTTTTTTTTCACATATTGAATGGATGCAAAAAGCAAGGCTTCTAATTGGTTGATTTTATAATTGTGTTCTTCTAAAAACCGACTTCACATGTTATTTAAACGTTCAATTTAAACTGGATTAGGTTTTACTGGTAACAATATCAGCCAGTAACCAAATATATCAATACGTTGGATATTCGTTCAAGTTACAAGGTAAATGGAAAAAAAGTTTCCCGTTCGGCAGAACATGTTTGGTTAGGTAGGTACATCTACGTTCTATAAAATATGGCTTCTGCAATAAGCATCGTAGTAAGTTTGTACATGTTTAAGTAAGTTATTTATTTATTTGAAGTTAACTAGAGGCTTATAATTAACAGACTTAGAAATTGAAAAATACCAGAGAGCTTTTTGATTTTGAGTACAAATACATGCATCATACATAATATAAAAATCATAAATTAAAATTATCCTTTTTATTGCTAATTATATTGCTACGACTAATCGTGATCTGACTTTGATCTCAGGAATGGTTCTTAGTGAACCTTGAGAACATACCTTGAGAAAATAAATGGCGGTTCTCAAGGCCACTTCCACTTTAAATCATCATTATTAGCCTATGTTAGACCACTGCTAGATACAGGCCTCCCCTAATAAGCGCCATAGCGCCCTGTCTTCAATCAAACTTTTTTAATATCTTCTCATATTTATTTGTAAATGGCTTCTGACCGTGGCGCATTTACAAGATAGAAAGGATAAAAAACTCCAAAACTTGTAGGTATTGTATTTTTAACCAAAAAAAAAATGTTTTCTACAGTTTCTACCATAAAACCACGTTACCCTAACCTTTCTACCATGAAACAGGAGCTGAGTTGACAGATGGCAACTCATGACACTGACAAATAAGTATTGATACAACGGGTATTTATCACGTTCATTTTCCTTTTTTAAAAACGCTTTTATTAGCTTCATAATATTATTAGATATTTACTGACAATTAAGATTGCATTCTAGCTACTGTTTTTTTATTTTTCTATTCTTTTTTTTTTTGTTTTGAGAATCTCTCTTCCTTGTCCGTGATGTAAATTGGCGTTGTTTCGCGCCAGTGTTCCAGCACTAAGCTGAGTTTGACCCTTTTTGGCCAGCAAACTAGCACGGTAGCTATTTATTGTTTCTCTGTAGGTTTATTTAATTTAATTTGATGAGTATTGTTTATTAATTTTTACTATTATTATAATGTGTTAGTGTACGAAACCTGTTTATTATATAATTCTGTTAAAAAATCTACCTACATCATTAATTATAAAAGCCGTTCATTAGCCGAAAATATAGAAATTCTGCCTGTAATAAATATAAATAATCTTATAACGGCCACTGGTCCAGACTTTCAAGCACTGAAATCAGCATCTTCCTGTTTCACAAACATTCGAATAAAACATTAAATATTCGTAGGATTTTGAAGAAATTCAAAAAGTAGCCGTCTAGAGAACAATTTCATTATAACAAACACACTTTGAGCTACTTTAGAAATTTTGCAAAAACAGTATTTTTTCCATTATTTCGTGTGACACCGCAACTGACCCATGACCCCCATCGTATCAAGGTTATTATCCCCCTGACAAAAATGAATGTTGACTCTCACTCAATTCTCGCTAATGGAACGGACTAGGCGATGGTGTCCCTTTGTTCATTACCGGGCGAATAAGTACTGTCAACGCTAAAATTTACTGTGAGGATTGAGGTGAAAAATCTTACAAGCGAATTGAGATTCCCCTTTTGAAGGCTGTTAAAAATGGTTGAGTCATTGTACTGCCTGCTCAAATACATGTTACTATGTAATTCATTACTGACTACATTCTATGTATTTACATAGAATACAAGACATGTAGTATTTGCTTTATACAAAGTGTAATGTAATAAACAAACTATTGCGGGATAAAAACTAATCCCAACCTTGGGAATAAACATTTCATGCAATAAATATATTTTGACGTTGACCACCTCGGCAGCATCCTTTTTTCAAAACAATACAATACAATATATCTATATTCAATATTACTTTATATACAATACAAAAACACTAAAATACTTTTTTTCCTATGTACACATCTGAGGAGATAATCAATCATACAAATTTAATGACGAACAAAAAAAACTAACATACAGCCGAACATAGAACATCCTTTTATTTTTTGACGACCGATGTGGCGCGGTGGGCGAAGGTCCGCCTGCGACGCAGAAGGTTGCGGGTTCGATTCCCGCCTCGGAACAATTGTGTGTACGATCTGCAGATAATTGTTCCGGGTGTTCTGGTCGTATCTATCTATGTAATGTATTGTATTATGTATATCAGTTATCTAACCCATAACACCAGCTCTGCTTACCATGGGGCTAGATAATTCTGTGTGAATTGTCCAGCATTATTATTATTATTATTTTATCGAAGTCGGTTAAAATAGGTCATTACGAATTAGTGTTTCCATTACTTGTTATGAGTCTGATTTGTATGGTATTTTCACCGCATAAACATATAAATACAATTACTCTTTGAAATTCCTCGTTTACAGTTCTGATGATGTTGTGTGGTCGAATGTGGTTTATCGATAAACATAGTAGGCGTTATAATAAATCGTAATATTCGCTTTACTCCTCTATTATATTTTAATACTAGCTGCGCCCCGCGGTTTCACCCGCGTGGTTATAGATATTTTGGATAATATACAATATGATAATATTTATATCTTCTATATTATACTGAAGTTTCATTAAAATTCATTCAATAGTTTTTATATGAAAGAGTAACAAACATCCATGCATCCATCTACCCATACTTAGAAACTTTGACGATTTATATCTTCTATATTATTGTAAAGTTTCATTAAAATCCATTCAGTAGTTTTTACGTGAAAGAGTAACAAACATCCATGCATCCATCCATACTTACAAACTTTGACGTTTATAATATTAGTAGGATTTTCAGGATTGAACCATTTCGAAACTGTTTACTTTGACATGGTTACATACTATTTTGACAACGCTCGATAACGTGCGGATTACAATATTCTACCAATGCCTGTATAATCAAAGAAAGTCTTTTTAAATTTAACACGTTGACTGCGATTTTTTTTCGACGAATGCGATCTTTTTTTTAACCTAAAAAATTCGTGCTGCCGCTCTACACAGCGGTTGTGTTGCGCCGCACATGCGTTTCGTTTGAAAAATATTACGGCTGTGCTGAGTCACAAAGATCTGTTTTTTCTCAGCCGCTGCGCTAGTGTGGATTTACGCATATTAGTCACTTGTAGAAAACACATACCGTGTGATTTCAGCAGTCAAAGTGATCAGAATCGATCAAAAATCTACCCAATGAATATGCAATGAATATGCATGACAACCGATGTGGCGCGGTGGGCGAAGGTCCGCCTGCGACGCAGTAGGTTGCGGGTTCGATTCCCGCCTCGGAACCATTGTGTGTACGATCTGCTGATATTTGTTCCGGGTGTTCTGGTCGTTTTCTATGTATAATAAAAATATCTATCTATGTAATGTATTGTATTATGTGTATCAGTTATCTAGTACCCGTAACACAAGCTTTGCTTACCATGGGGCTAGATAATGCTGTGTGGATTGTCCAGCATTATTTATTTATTTATGCAATACTCCCGATACTGCATCGTTCACCTTATTTGATTCTTAGATAACAAACTGATTGGTACGGGCCAACTTAATTGTAAGCATTGGTATTACTGCTCCGTCGCGAGCTTTCATTTTCTTTTTATTAGCTGCAATAAAACGAAACAAAATAAACGATCTGTTTCGTCCACTACTTTATTGTACTGTGATTGTACTCTTACGAAACGTTTCATCAGGAATTCAAAATGTTGTCGTCTGTTAATACTTGTTCTAGCACTACATGTCCCTCCAAAGGTTGCCTGGCAGAGATCGCTCATAGCGATAAGGACGCCCATTATACAGCATATTTTTTTTTTTTTCTTTTCCTGTCTTGTGTATGTTTTATGTATTTTGTGTGCAATAAAGACTAATTGTATTGTATTGTATTTTTGTGTTGTTTTTGTAGACCAATATTATTATGGTGTGCTTATTGATAATGTATTTATTCTCAATGCTTATTAAATTGTTCCCTGTTTTCTCTACAAAATTTAAAACACCATTCTTTATAATAGTCGTAATCTAGAAGTAAAGTTATTGCCCTTCTTAGTCCTATCCTTGAGATTTCGGAAGTAATTCGTTAAACGTTTCCCATATTCCAGCATGTGTTTGAGGTCAGAGAGGCGGCGTGATTGGCTCGATTTGTCTTGGACCTTAGAGGAAGCTCCCAGACGGGTACAAATGGCAGATTACTGGAGTTCCTCAGTGCAGACAAATGTCGCATCCACTCTCAAATGAATGCTGGGTAAGAGGATAACGCTGTTTTCATAAAGAAGTTGGGTAAAAGCTAGATTTAGGGTTAAAAATAATGGTTATTCCGCGTTCAACTTGTTTTTTTAGGATTGAAGATCAATATCGTTTACACATTTCCAGGGCTTATATCAAAATTCATGATTTAAAAAGTGCTCAACGGGTCTAAAAAAGTTTTCACTTCAAAAAATCATAAATTTTGAAATAAGCCCTGGAAATGTGTAACAATATCGTTTACACATTTCCAGGGCGCATATCAAAATTGATGATTTTTTGAAGTGAAAACTTTTTTAGACCCGTTGAGCACTTTTTGGGTGAACAAAAATCATGGAACTCGCGTCATAGTCACCGAACGCTTTCCTAACTGTGTATATGTATATTTTATGGGTGAACAAGAAGCGTGAAACTCGCGTCATTGTCACTGCATGTTTCTCAAAATAAATAAAATAAATTACTTAGTTTTCACTTCTATTGGCAGTCCCCAAAGACGTTTATGTATAATATCCAAGAAAAACAGACTTACGGAGGTGCTATTGGTACTCAAACAATATATTTTGAACATTTGATAGAAGCTTAGGAACGCATAATGTAATATATATAGTATATAATAATGCTGGACAATTCACACAGCATTATCTAGCCACATATAAATAATTATAATATATACATTTAGCTTATCTCAAGCAATTGAGTACTCTGAAAATATCATCATAGGCCTCACCTAATGAGCGCCATAGCGCCCTGTCATCCTTGACGTGCATCTCTCTGCAGTCTTTCGCAGGTCTTCATCCCACCTGGTCGGAGGGCGTCCTACACTACGTTTACCGAGTCGTAGTGTCCACTCAAGAACACATGTAAATAATATATCATCTTTAGATTAATCTGTTTTGAGTGGATTATATTGTGGTTAGACAACTATATCATAAGTTTGTATGAACACGCCAGCAACAAGCATACCCTGAAAGCAACTCTGGGCAGGGATCTATCACGTTCATTTAAATGACAATGGGACTTGCAGAACGATTTACTTTGTTCTAGCTATATACTCGTGTTACACCCACGCTGTGTGCTCGTCGGCTTTAGACTGGATTAGGTACCACGGGTTTTGGTTTGAAGGCTATAGAAAGTCCTATAGATCTATAAGATTGGCAAAGGTTTAGTACGTTTTAATTATTGCACGAAACTTTATATACGATCTATATAGATCTGAAATCTATAAGGTTTACTCTAATAAAAGCACGAGTTACACACGACATGGGTCAGCTAAAAATTTTCAATAGCCTTGATCGATTATAAAATAAAATAATATATGTATAAAATAATTGCCATACAATTAACACAGCATTATCTAGATATTATACTTATCACTTTATATTACATCATCAGCATTATACGCCGCTGCTTATTATACATAGAAAACACCCAGAACACCCTGAACAAATAATATCTGCAGATCGTACAAACGTTTGTCCCGAGGAGAGAATCGCACCGGGGCGGACCTTCGCCACAGAGGTCATGGATAAATTTTTACAATTTCCGAATTCATCTTTACAATTCTAAAATCCTAAACTAATCTTTGAAACTACGGACAACTCTATTTAACAGAACTTTAATGATTACAAAACTGTACAATTTAGCACCTCAAATTACAAACTACCCGAAGAAAATTAAATATTTCTTTAAACTTTGCCTTATGTTCTGTTATTTTTCCCACTTTCATCATGAAAACTGAACACATTCGAGTTGTAACAAACCGATTAAACTCGACATAAAAGTTGCATAAAGCGCGAATGCAGCTACAATGGATTCAATGAAATCCTTAAAACAATGTATGCACATCGTGTTAATGCTACTAAAGACTATTTCACTATTGATATTGAAGCACTTTGTTAAGATTAATACGAAACGAGCTTGCTAATAATACCTATGAACATTAATGCTCTGTATATTGTCATGACCAATAATTTGCCGAATGTGTGCTATGTAGGATGATTTGGCAATGCTGTTGAATTTATGTTATGTTAGAGTTTGTAGACAAAGGCTTTAGTATACGTATTTGCAAGTTGTATATCAACATCATTTAGACCAGTTCCATGTATTAAATCTATGGTTATGCCGTTCAATCAGCAGTTGAATATTATTTTATTTATGACAAATAATGGCTGACGACTAGACTTTTCGTTCAGAGGGTTTTTTTTTTGGTGTTGTGAATTTAAGTATCTTATCTGACTGATAGCTGGTCTGCTTCGCTACGAGGAGTTGCTGAACTGTTCTAGCTGCTAAAATTAATGCTTCACGTTACCGTTCAGGTCCCGTTTTGTCTCTCAGATCTTGACCGTCCACGGGCAGTAGCATCAGGACAGCGAGAAAAAAACGGTGCCTTGCGATCGCTGCGCTCTAAGGCGCTTATAAGTCCAGTAGTGGACTAATTTAAGCTGGTTTTGTTGCTGACTAGAATCTAGATAGCCAAAATCTTCGCCGACTGAAACGATTAGAGTGAATATTGGGAGTAGTCCATATTTGCAATTTCATTAAGGATATTTTGAGTGGACCTACGAATCTAGTTTTAATGTAAACCTAAGGCATATTTTACTGTAGGGTATTATTTAGTAGCAATGCTTTATCGCAGCTTTATTATGTTTGTTTGGATGCTCTCCTCGGGCCAAAATAGCGGGCCAGGCTATGAAATGACTAAAATTGCCTAAACTGTACGTGTATTGTGCTTATTTGCACTCTGTGGACCATTAAAACCCGAAGCGGTTTGTTCGGGCTACTTTACTAAATAATATTGAAGTTAAGGTCAAATGTAAATATTTGAAACGAGGTTTTGAACCTGTATAACGGAGGTCAAGTTGAAAGTTGAACTCAATAGGGAAATCAGTTTTTATAGGTATTGTTTGTTATTTTTATTTTATTCGTAAACTAGTTTGCTTTATTTCGCTTGCTAATTGTTTAGGTATTATCTAGTTTCTGGTTATAAATTTCATTATAACAAAAGGTGCATTTTCAGTAAAAGTACTTATATTTGACGTACGCTGTATCTATATCTTTAAAAAATGTACCTACGTATGTAGTTATTTATATTAAAACTTTTGAAACTACCATGGTTATTAAAAATCATGGTAAATATCCCGTTTTGAATTACTTTAGTATATTCATATTGTGACAATGTATAATATAATATAATAATAAATAAATAATGCTGGACAATTCACACAGCATTTTCTAGCCGCATGGTAAGCAGAGCTTGTGTTATGGGTACTAGATAACTGATATACATAATACAATACATTACATAGATAGATATTTTTTATTATACATAGAAAACGACCAGAACACCCGAAACAAATATCTGCAGATCGTACAAACATTTGTTCCGAGGCGGGAATCGAACCCGCAACCTCCTGCGTCGCAGGCGGACCTTCGCCCACCGCGCCACATCGGTCGTCATAGAATAGAATAGAATAGTTTATTTGTAACTCAATTTACAAAAACATAAAACAAACATGATAAAAAAAATAAAAAATAAAGGATAAACAGATTTTTGTAATTGAGTCACAAAACGGACTCTATCTCAGCATGGGTTAGTTAAAAGCATGTTACAACCAACGCTGGTCTTCCGGTAGAGCCGTTTGGTGACGTCACGGAAGATAACACAAGACAATATATGAAGTATTCCCGTTTGAGCACCTATTTTTTGGGCACCTATGCATTGAGCACCAAAAACAAAAAAATAAAATAAAAGACAAGACTAAAACAATAAAATATAAACTATGACAACGGATAGCGGTTCTACATACAATAAAAATTAGGCAGATAAGTAAGTTTGCGTTTTAGTTCATATAAAAAATTAAAATACAAAAGATAAAAATTGTAAAATTGTAACAGGCGAAATCAAAAAGAAACATAAAATTACGCACGGATAGCTACTTCAACAATTACATAGCATCATTATATGATACTTGTATCGTTTCTAGGACTTTCTTGCTTTTTCTGACCTTCAAAAATAAAATTGCGTAGTTTAAATTTAAAACCATGAAAACTTTGCAGGTATACGTATTGTCTATTCTTCTTGCTTCTACTGCCCTTTATAAATAAATAAATAGCTGAGCACATAAACGAAGAATAGTTGGAATGATAATAGATACAAACGAGGTGTTGCAAAAAAAGTAAGTACTATGACGTCATTACAGCGAGGTGCCTAGTTAACTTAGTCGTGTTGTATACGTACACTGCGAACACCTTTGTGTAATAAATAAATAAATAATGCTGGACAATTCACACAGCATTATCTAGCCCCATGGTAAGCAGAGCTTGTGTTATGGGTACTAGATAACTGATATACATAATACAATATATTACATTGATAGATATTTTGTATTATACATAGAAAACGACCAGAACACCCGGAACAAATATCTGCAGATCGTACACACAATTGTTCCGAGGCGGGAATCGAACCCGCAACCTCCTGCGTCGCAGGCGGACCTTCGCCCACCGCGCCACATCTGTCGTCGAATGTCGTTGTGTGTCAAAGCACTGAAGTTATAAGCTTGTCAACTCATTGTCATCATAGATTCGTTTTTTTATACAAAATCAAGAAAAATGTTGAATGATACTATCCTTCATCTGTGACAGCAGCGTGTTTTTTTTCTATGGCGGAGCACGTATTTCCTCCATGACTGAAAATCAAATTAACAAAAATATGTAGGTATAGGAAGCTAATTTCAAACCGAAAATCCGCACAAAATCGCAAGCGACCAGTCGTTTATTACCGCTCCCTTGTAACCGCACAATGTATTCACGAACCTTTATAAATATGGGCGATACGGTGTCTCTGCCAATAATGGAAGCCGCACCACATCGGCCCATCAATTATGTCGTTCGCGATCTAACCCACTGTCCATCTGCTTGCCATTTGTTCACGTCACGCCGATGCCAATGCAACCTTTACGCAATAATCAACTCTATTGTAGATAGATAAAGTTTGAAAAAAGCAGAGTAACGTTTGCTATCTAGCAGTCAGCGTTGTAATTCGACGTTATGGAAACCACTACGTTGTGAATTTATAAAAAGATTTGTTACTCATAAGGTAATTTAGATCCATACAAAAACCATTATCATCAGACAGCCTATATTAGTCCACGGCTAGACATAGGCCTCTCCTAATATTTAGCTTGCCGCATCCAACATCTAGTCTTCTCTTCATCCATACCGCAATGTTTGAAAATGAAAGTTTTCAACCAGTGCGTACAACCCTACCCGTTATGACCTACGGAGCTGAGGCGTGGACACTCACGATAGGGCTGGTCCACCAGTTCAAAGTCGCTCAGCGAGCTATGGAAGCTCTTTCCATAGCTCGCTGAGCGACTTTGAAAGAACTTTGACAGAGAACCAAAGTTATCGACGAGCTCTGGGAATTAGCAAGGCTGCTGGACATAGGCCTCCCCCAATGAGCGCCATAGCGCCCTGTCTTCAGCTTGCCCCATCCAGCATCTACCTGCAGTCTTTCGCAGGTCGTCATCCCACTCGGTCGGAGGGCGTCCTAAACTACGTTTACCGAGTCGTGGTCTCCACTCAAGAACACGTTTGCCCCAGCGGCCGTCGGTTCTTCGCAAGATATGGCCGGCCCACTGCCACTTCAGCTTGCTAATTCTTTGAGATATGTCGATAACTTTGGTTCTCTGTCGGATGTATTCGTTGCGAATCCTATCCTTCAGAGAAACTCCGAGCATAGCTCTTTCCATAGCTCGCTGAGCGACTTTGAACTGGTGGACCAGCCCTATCGTGATAGAACAGTGATGACGTATGAATCACATAACTAATGACTGGTCACAAATTCATAAAGAAAGTATTACACGAATACGAGTAAACTTCCATAAGTATTTTTCCTGAAGATACGAAGGAGTTTAAAATTTTGGTGAATTATTACTTTTCTATAAGAAATAAAGATTAAATTATAGAAAAGAAGATCATAAGAAATTCGTGGCGACCAAACAACCATTAATTAGATCAGATGTTTGCCGAATCATTGTCGGTCGCGGTGACTGCGCGTTTGTTTTTTCGAGTTCAGGAACTAATGGTGGTTTGATTACATTTGTATTTAGCTAGTGAGCCCATCAGACTTTGTTCCCGTGGCTAACATGGAATTTATAACTAACCTTATCGAATATAGGAAGATTACTGATTCATACTCATTGACCTACTGATTATATGAGTATGCAATCTGCTGCTGAGCAAGATGAAGTTTTTGTGTGTGTTATATTTAATTATCTTAGAAAATGTAAGTAAAAATATAATGGAATATGTCTAACAAGAAACCGATATGCTATAAAGTTGGCCCCAGTTAGCATTCCACTTCTACGATGTAGGTACGGGCGCCAAACAAAGCAATGCTGTTCGCAGGAAATTCACAATTGTTGTGTCTGACAGATGCACCCAATTTGCGCTTTTCCGCGGCAAATTGGGAAAAGCATTTTTAGGTCCTTTACAAAGCATGACACATTTTCTATCTTACATTCTATCTATAGATCATGTTTCTCGTAGCATTGCTACGCCGTAGCACTTCTACGCCGTAGCACTGATACGAAAACACGTGGAGTGTGGTCACGACTTGACCAATTTGATTATTTTGTTTGCAGTAATCGATGTTTGCAGTAGATGCATTTTTTCAATCGTAAATACTAGTTTTAATTTGTTTTTATTATTTAATTACAATTTTATTTTTATTACAGTAGTTTTCTCATAATTAATAGAGTTCAGAAAACTGTCCACGAACAAACGTTTTTTGTGTTCAATGAAGTAGCCGGGAACAGAAATTAAAATAAGGCATGAAGCTTTTGCTCCTTTTGGTTGTTTCGCACAATGAAGTATCAGTGTGATGGTGGTGAAACACACACCAATGTCAATAAGAAAAAAAAATTAAATACACACAAAAATGTTTTTTTACTATGTTGCTATTTTTCACCATTATTTCTCGAAGATTTTTAAACGAATGACGAGATATTTTAATTACTTTTCAAAAGTCAAAATATTTGGTCAAAATGTCTAACATGTAAGTGCTATATTTTTTATATGATTATATTTATGATTATATAGTTATAACATCGCCTTAGGGCTGAATAAAAAAACCTGTTATGATGTTATTATCTCAATAATTAAATAAATAAATAAATAAATAAAAATTTCCAAATTCGCCTTAAATTACCGAGGAAATACCTACTGTATGCTTATAACCTAGTTTACGTTACGTCTAAACTACACTTCGACGATGTTACGCTTGTTAATTGAATCCTTTGTCAATACGAAACAGTTCACCCCAATAGTACTCAGACCTACGTTATTGCGAAACCAGACTACTGTTATTTAGAGGTAAGGAATTTCAATTGTGAGATTGTTAAATGATGAATAACGTGAATAACTTTTTAATTCTGTAATCTAAGCAGTCAAATTATAGTCGATTCCATTTAAAAACTTGTTCATTCGACGGGTAAAAGGCAAAGTGACTCAACCGCCACTTTGGGCGATATTAAGTTATATACATATTCGGAATCAGCTGAGATTGTTAAATGATGAATAACGTGCATGAGACATTAGAAATAACTTTTTAATTCTGTAATCTAAGCAGTCAAATTATAGTCGATTCCATTTAAAAACTAGTTCATTCGACGGGTAAAAGGCAAAGTGACTCAACCGCCACTTTGGGCGATATTAAGTTATATACATATTCGGAATCAGCTGAGATTGTTAAATGATGAATAACGTGCATGAGACATTAGAACTAACTTTTTAATTCTGTAATCTAAGCAGTCAAATTATAGTCGATTCCATTTAAAAACTTGTTCAATTGTATTTTATAAATAGATAAATTATGTTGGACAATCCACACAGCAACCCAAGCTGAGCTTGTGTTATGGGGACAAGATGACTAATATATATAAAAAAATATAGTATATGATAGATGTTTAAGATTACACATAGAAGATACCAACCTGGAATAAATGTTTACAGATTGTACAAACATATCCCAATTCTAAGGCAGGAATCGACCCCGCAATCCCCAGCGGTGCAGGCGGCCCTTCGCCCACCGCGCCGCATCGTCGTCAAATATTCTTTGTTTTATTGGTTACGTTTAAATATAATACAGCGTTGTTCGATGTTTACATCTATGTCATATAAACACAGCTACTCTCTGGTCGTGCTCTGTATTTTATGGCAGGGGACGCAAAATTAGGCTGCAGTCTTCGGCAGATATGTAAAGAAAAGGATGCTTGATTGACAGATCTCGAATGTGATACAATTTGCGCTGATACAATACTAATAAAATACTAGTGGCGTTCTGGAAGCTTCGCAAAGTCTTCTCATCACAGACACCTCCGAGTTTCAAGACGAAAGTCTTTAATCAATGTGTGCTGCTAGTGATCCAACCGTGGTCATCACCTAGCAACACACATTGATTAGTGACCATTTATCGGATCCGTATCCGATACGTGGTCACTAACTATAGGCCCCATACTTAAGGTCAGAGTTGCTCAGCGGGCTAAGGAGAAACCTACATATATACTTGGAGTTTATCTAGATTCAAGGTCTTCCGGATTACGGAAAACCGTAGAAGAACCAAAGTCGACAGAGCTCTCAGAAATATTAAGCTGAAGTGGCAGTGGGCGCAGGTCATATACCTCGCAGAACTAATAACAGCTAGGTTCTCGCGTTGCGGTCGCGATGCAACGCGGAACCGTAAGTGCTATATAGTTATTCTGTGGCTAACTGGAGTGTTGGGTAACCATCCACTAGATGGACTGACGAAATCGTAGCGGTCAGAGGGAGTCGATGGACGGGGGCGGCTCAGGACCGGTAGGCCTTTGTCCAAGCCTTCCCATATGAGTGGACGTGTATGAACTGATATAATGTAGTAAAAAAATGATAAATTTCTCCAAAACAAAGGCTTTTCTATTACTTGTTACTATCTGTACCAGATCTTATTTTCCACATAACGTGATCTCCTCATGCCCAACGACCTCAGGAAGAAATAAAACAAATACAATATACATAAAAACAAGAATAAAAGGCTAGACATAAACATTCCACTAACAAGGCATAACCAAATCCACGATATTTTACCTTACGCTACCTCCGACGAGAAAAACAAAAACAATTTGAAAGCACAGCGAGCTCGCATTCCCCCAAGTAAAGTAAATAAACGAGTAAAAGTGAGATGTAAGCATAACGCGTCACTGCTAAATTCACGTCTGATATAAATAGGTCGAGATAAGAGTGAATAACTTTACAATATCAGGGTTCCATTGAAATGTTTACAAAAAACAAAATATATTACTCGTTTAATAATTAAATAACCAAAAAATTTAAACAGAGTAAGAAAAACTCGTTCATAGCCTAGTGAAATTATCAAAATATGTTCGTGGATAAGATTTTTTAGCCTAACCCCTAAAAAAATTGGAAAAAAATATCTTTACTAACTATGAAACTCTCCAAACATTAATCGAACGTCGTTACCGCACAACATCACTAAACAAGCTACACTAGACTACCGACAGACATATTACATTGGAAATAAAATAATAATAGAATAAAATCGTGCCACAGAAGGAGACTTTACACGTAGTCAGTTAGCCTAATTTCTCTTAGAAATAAAACAAAACAAGATATGAACGAGGTAAAGAAGTTGGCTAAGTTTGATATAGACTGAAAACTTTAGGCACGGAACCCTAGAAAGAAAAAAAGCTGTTGATTTTATGTGATAAAACTCTGCTGGTAACTCAATATCTGTCAGCGAAACTAGAATTTCCCACGGCGAGGAAATGAAATAAAACCTACAGACACGAACAACATTGTAAGGAATCACAGGTCACGCGAGTAGATATTCGGATTCATTATTATTCCTATACATAATAGTTATTTTATTGACGACCGATGTAGTGCGGTTCGATTCCTGCCTCGGGACAAATCGAACCCGCAACCTCCTGCGTCGCAGGACCTTCGCTCACCGCGCCACAGAGGTTGTCAAAAATAAAGTCGATCTAATGAATATATTGCCGAAATGTTTTATTTTATGAAAGTCAAAATAAATGAATCCACCCTAATTAAACAACCATAACATATTTTTAACAGCTGTCTCATAAAAAAAAACCGTGAAAAATACAACTGCAAACAATGACCAAGGACTGTTGCAAACACATCAGTTTTAATGAGAGCCATGATGTGGTACGTTCAGCATTTATTTTACAACCATGTGCAGCGTGTTTTAAGGTTATAAATTTCAGCTGATTTTAGACAAAATTAGGTATAATGAAACCAGAACGTACATCCATATTTCTTCCGATATTTTTTGAAAAATTAAAAGTGAAAGTTAAAAAATTCTTTGTTTAACGATACCTACCATCTCTTACTAAGCAGATGCTCGAACCAGGCCGTAATCAGTGCCTCAACCATTATACTCCAGAAGAATTTTATAAAAAAAAATTGTAAAAAAAAAACTAGTATTTAGATACAGCTAGAGTTTCGGACATAATTTTAGATTATATTGAAAATCGACAGGGAATGTAAGTTGCATTTAAAATACACGACTGCAATGTGAAATTCAGGTTATATATGGGTGGTTTCTTAATATAGGTTCTACTTTCTATAGGTTCTATTTTCTCTAGTCTCTAGTTAGGCCTACCAACAATTGATTGGGATTTTTGAAAGTTTTTAGCGGGCACGAATCGAAAGAGAAAGAAGCCAAAAAAACCTTTAAATTGTAGTAAGCATTATTAAACACGACGGTCGCTGGGGGGCAAACGTGTTCTTGAGTGGAGACCACGACTCGGTAAACGTAGTGTAGGACGCCCTCCGACCTGGTGACGTGGGATGACGATCTGCCAAAGACTGCAGGTAGATGCTGGATGCGGCAAGCTGAAGACAGGGCGCTATGGCGCTCATTGGGGGAGGCCTATGTCCAGCAGTGGACTGCTTTGGCTGATGATGATGATGATTATTAAACAGCCATATTCTTAACTTAATTGAATTAAAAGAAGGCAAGTTTAAACATGGTTCCATTAATTTATTTCATTTCTATTGGTAAATTATTGAATATTTTAATAGTGTTATATATTATGAACTTTTATTGATTGGTTACATTTTATTTATTTCGCAAACTATCAGATCTTTAAGATTTTATAATGAAGAATGTCGAGTTTTTTTTAGAAATAAGGAAATCTCTAAAATGAATGTCCCATTTCAGGTTAGATTTTATCATTATCTTCAAAACATCCCGCAAAGACTGAGTACTCTCTTAGATATAAAATATATTGCTGTAACCGCTTTTATTTGATGTTTTTTGTGCATTATAGAAACTGATTGAACTTCTACTGAGTTAATCACCCCGTAGCATAATTAAGTGAAAACGTGTCCATAGTGCGCGTTCTTTGCTACCTGTTTTGACGGAACATTACTTGGAATATGTAGAACATAACAGTTCTTACATATTTAGCGTTTCAGAAATTAATGAACCTTTGCTTGTACTTCAAAGACGACTAACGACTCACTGTGTTACGTGGATTCGCTAACAAAATAAAAGCCTGCTTACCTACTATGAAACAGTAATTACTTGTTTTAAATTATTTATTAATAGTATAATTAATATATGGTTCTAGAAAAAAACGTGTTTGCGGGTTCGATTCCCGCCTCGGAACAAATGTGTGTACGATCTGCAGATATTTGTTCCGGGTGTTCTGGTTGTTTTCTATGTATAATAAAAAAAATCTATCTATGTAATGTATTGTATTATGTATATCAGTTATCTAGTACCCATAACACAAGCTCTGCTTACCATGGGGCTAGATAATGCCTTGTGAATTGTCCAGCATTATTTATTTATTATTATTATTATTAAAAATTTGGGAACAGTATGTTGCCAATAAAAAACTACTCACAGTGCCTTCAGTTATTCCGTGATCATGGACCATGAAACTCTGCCTAAATATTGGAAACCTCAAAAATCAAATCATGGTAAATATCTCGTTACGAATGACATTTGGAATACGGTTCTCTTACCACAGAACGGAAACGAAATATTGGGATCTTTAGAATTTTTTTTTTTTAAATTCGACCGAAATTTACAATAATTTTTGCACTCTTTTTAAAACGATTAGGTTAGGAATACCCAGATTTTTATCCTGAAATTTCTATTTCTAAATTTTGAATTGTGACTCAACGTAAGTGAGATAATAATTGCGATGTTAAATCACTACCTACACGTTTTCTATAGTTTTGAGACAAAAAAAAAACATCCAAACGTTCATGCTAACATTAAAGTTGGCACTTAAGAACACGTTTACCCCAGCGGTTGCTAGATTTAGCGCTTATTCAAAGTTATTAAAGTAAAAGGAAATCAAAGTATAAGTTACATACATAGGTTATTGAATTGAACCATTTAAAACACTGTTTCTTATTAGGACTTCAAGCAAACTTTAGTTAAGAAATAAATGAAAGTAAGTAAAACTAAACTAAAAGCGGATAGCTTAACTCCAAATACCCGACCACTTTCAAGTAAAATTCTCCATTTAGCATCCCCCAAAGCAGAGGCAATAAAATGAACCGTATAAAACTATTGAACATTTTGTACGCGGAAGTCTCAACCAAAAGAAAATCCAAGTTACCATCCCGCAAGCTGGAGCGGGGACGTGACCGACTTGCTAAACAGGCGTTTACCTGTGCGCCTGCCTTCATACATGCAGAGTAGGTCCTCATATTGCAGCGTACTTTGCACCAAACAGAATGCTGGGCACATTTTGATTTTAGAGGATCTGAAACTGAATACGTATCCATATATCACGAAGAACCGACAGCCGCTGGGGTAAACGTGTTCTTGAGTGGAGTCTGCGACTCGGTAAACGTAGTGTAGGAGGCCAGGCCAGTTGGGATGACGACTTGCGAAGGACTGCAGGCAGATGCGGCAAGCTGAAGACAGGACGCTATGGCGGTAATTAGGGGAGGCCTATGTCCAGCAGTGGACTACTTACTATATGTCGATGATGATGAAACTGAATAAATCTCGCTGTGCCATAGGCTACACAAGATAAATGTATCGTTTAAAGGGCAATGTAAAAACTCCAAGTGAGAAGCAAACATTAGCAATAAATAAATTCAAAGATATTTTCAAACATATCCTTTGTAAAAAGGCTTATTACAAAATATCAGATTATCTACTAGACGATAAAAAAGCGTGGGACTAATTTTGCTACAACTTGAAAACTAACAACCTAAGAAGGTAAAGGTTTATTTTTCGCTTCTTTACCGAAAAATATTTAAGGGAGCAAAAAAACAAAGTGATCACTTTGTTTCGTAGTTGTACTTGATTTGAATTTCTGTAACGTGTCCAAATGGCTCTTGGTCACGTTTAACATTATTCAAAATTCGTTCCATAGTTTTAAAGATCTAAGCATACTCGTACATAGGGACAGACAGACAGCTTTAAGCGACATTTTCTGTCCCTGTCACTACATAACTATGATTCTATAAAAAATATAATCCGACTATCAGTCGAACAATTTCAAATCCTACAACGATCAACAAAACTGTATCGATGAATAATCTCTAATCCGTGGAATATTCCAAATATTTTCGCAAGTCGACCGTCAGAGCCACTCTCATCAAAATTTCAATGTATTGGAATGGAATGGAAGGGAAACATTTATAAAAAGGACAACCGTGTCGAAAATTAACAGAACGCATTGATCCCGTGACACTGGGCCATGTCGGACACGTGAAACAAATTATATGTTTTGTTCACTACAAAGCCAGATAAATACAACTTGTAAAGTAATCGTTTTATTAACTGGTCAGCCAGGTGGATCATCAATTGCATGTATGTAATAGCGAGCCCGTCCGGGCCATATGCGAATGAAGTTCATTAGGTCAGTGTCGGATCTACAATTTTCCAGGAAGGGGCTGAAGCTTGAAAAGAAGCTCTCCAACGTTTCCGATACAATGTTTGAAAACTGTCTCTAAGCCTAAAGTATTATATTTAAGTAGTTTTGTATTGCATGCAATGTATTAAGTTTGTATTCTTTGTTTTTTTTTTTACTTCTCTATTACTGTTTGTTTGTGCTCTACCAACTCTTTTTATAATATATATTTTTCTCCATCCCTGGTTGCCTGAAAGAAATCGCTTTAAGCAATAAGGCCGCCTATTGTACTGTTATTATATAAGATTTAGATATAAGGTGTTATTTTGTTATTTTGGGTACAATAAAGTGTTCATTCATTTATTCATTCATTCCTAAACTAAGAATTTTTTTACCTATGTATTTATTGCGAGATATGTGAACTGCACAGTTCTGTTGGCTTACTAATCTTTTTAGCAGGAGCGATCTCAGTGCATCGAGTGCTTAGTAGTACACAACAAAAAAAGAGGCGCTTTTTACTCCTTGGTCAGTAGAACACCTTTTTATCCGAACAAGAATTTAGGCGCCTCGTCAAAGCTAGGGGCAAGCGACCTCTCTGGATCCTCTTGGATCCGACACTGCATTAATTTCAATAAATCACGTTTTCAGAACTAAGAAACCGCTCTCAGATGCATAAAGCGGCAGAGTAAGCTGGTAGGTAGAAGCGAGAAACCTCAATTTCTAAAGCAATTGTTCTATCATTGGTGAGCGGTGCATACCTACAGACCACATATTCATGATACCTACCCCCTAGTAAACCTCTAAACCGCAAACCAAAACTGTCTGCGGTAAACGTACGGTACTTAATCTACCACGTCCAGTGTCCGTTCTACACTGATTTCTCTGAAAGGTCTATCCGTTGTCAATCCAATCTGAGTAAATCGTACCATCCGTTTTGTATGCGAGGTGCTTTGCCGTGTATCAACTCGTCGTTTTGTCTCAATGACCGACTCAATTTGATAAAACAAATGCTGAGAGCCTCTTTGCTAAACCGGGTAATTGGTAATTATTTGAAATTCCACCGGTCTGATTGGTTGACCTGGGTTGGTATTGTAGTGAGTTGCAGCCAGCGGCTTACCGGGTTTATTTACTATAAATAAATAATGATGGACAACCCACACATCATCTAGCCCCAAGCTAAGCAGAGTTTGAGTCATGGGTACTAGATGATTGATACACATCATCATCAGACTATCTTAGTCCACTGCTGGACATAGGCCTCCCCCAATGATCGCCATAGCGCCCTGTCTTCAACTTGACGTATCCAGCATCCACCTGCAGTCTATCGTAGATTGATATACATAATACAATACATTACATAAATAAATATTTTTTTATTATAAATAGAAAACGACCAGAACACCCGGAACTGCTCTGCAGATCATACAAACATTTGTCCCGAGGCGGGAATCGGACCAGCAACCTCCTGCGTGGACCTTCACCCGCCACGCCACAGAGGTCGTTGAGAAGTAGGTATGCGCAAAAGTGGGCTTTGAGTGTACATAGACACCATCACAGCTTTTAAATGACGATACAAAACATATCTCAAATAATAATGGTATTTCCTTGTCTTCACTGTTGAATGCTCTTTTGTTTGTTGAGGGTTTTCTATTTTTAGGCGCATGCTATACAAGTTTTCCTTTGGCGAACAGATTTATGCCTATAAATAATTAGAATTCATACAGACACTTAGCTATTATATATTTATTATTTATTAGCTATTATTTATTTTTATAATTATCATCATCATCATCATCATCAGCCTGAGCGACTTTGAACTGGTGGATCAGCCCTACTGGAAGAATCCACGTCTCAGCTCCGTAGGTCATAATGGGTAGGATTTTTATAATATTTGTAGTATAAATTTCTAGTAAATAACATGGAACAAATTTCTAGTAAAGTTAACATTAAATTCAATCAAAATATGAATCGACAATACAGATTTCACTGCTCTAATTCCTAAAATTGCAGAGTTAATCGTGCATGACCGAAACACAAACCGAATCATCGGACATCGTTCAATGATTCAATTTGCTAGTTAGTGTACTCATCGATAGTGTTTAGCGATGGGATATATGCACCCGTATTTACCTAACGGTAAATAGGGATATTATAAACGTAACTAGGCCAGAGCGTGGAAACTTTACTTTCAGGTAAATCATGAAATACAAGGAAGCATTTACTTTAAAAGGAAACTTTACAACACCTGTATTAACAACCTGTATCCGAAATAGAAATAGAAATACATTTTATTGATAAAACAGTGGTTTTACCAATAAAATATATTTCTGTATTTCTATTTCTTCGAAAATGTGACTTGTAAAGTGTTACATGTCACATTTTCGTATAAGTACATATTGTTAAAATAAAAATAAATCATCTTAGAATAACAAATTAAAATAAAGTCAGGTTTACAATTGTAATAGTATGTTCACAGAATAGAAATTCTGCGCGACAAGCCAAAGTCTATTTTAAAGCATGCAGTCTTATTTTAAAGCATGATAGACTGCTATCGGATGTGACAGAGTCTGGTAGTTTGTTGTATACTGCCGGAACCATCAAAGGAGTTACGAGTACCTTTGAGGACTTCGTGAGGGAGCGGGCGATGGTCGACAGATATCCTCCTATTAATATACGGATGCCACACCTAACAAAAGTTCATACCAAGAATACAATAATTCAAATTTCAAAATATTTTACATATCCTGATTTGATACTTATGCTATATTTGGAACTGTATATTTATTGTTTTAGCTGTTTTTCTTAGGTATATAGATATGTATAATATAATATGTATTTTAGGTATATATATATATATAAATTATAATTTACTACTACTTATATTTGTATGTAATGTTAGCACGCCAACCCTTTATTTAAATCATGTGTTTTCCTGGTTGGCAGGTAGAAAATGCCTCGGCATTAAGCCCACCCTTTGTACCTTTAATAGTGCAATAAAGTTTAAATAAATAAATAAATAAATCCTTTTTTAAATTCTCAGTTCATAATTATGTATACTAAGTTAGTGAATTATTCATAGTCATGATTCATCTTGTGGAAGCTGTACTTACGTATATAATACATCTTTTCCTAGTTTTTCTTTTGTTATTTGAATTTTGTGACGTGTAAGAGTCCTGTGCATTAAAGCACACAACTATCATCTCATAGTAAAAACAAAGTTGCTTCCCGCTGTCTGTCTGTCCCTATGTATGTTTAGATCTTTAAAACTACACAACGGATATTGATGCGAATTTTTAAAGTAGATAGAGTGATTCAAGAGAAAGGTTTATAAATCATTTGACACATACATTTCTACGCGGGTGAAGCCGCGGGTCGGAGCTATTATATATATATATATATATATATATATATATATACATATTTTTGATGTCTTAATTACTTCTAGGTGTAAGTATATTTAGAAGAATATCAATATGCCTCTTAGCGATAATTCGGAAAGCGTCTGAAAAGCATAAAAAACTTAGCATTTATGAAAGTTGTTTGCAAGGTAGAGCTATAATATTGGAATCCCAAGGAATATATTCATATGAAACGCGAAGCCGATAGAGACGATCGTAAAATTTAAATCCTTTTCCGTATTGCTACTCTCCATTCTAAAGGCAGCTTTCGACTAAACCTGACACATCAATGACACTGTTTGCGCAGATACTGTGATGTTCTTATTGAATATTAACACTAAAAACATGTACGGACCTAACACCCTATTAAGACACATAATTACAAGTACTATTTGACGACCGATGTAATGCGGTGGGCGAAGGTCCGCCTGCGACGCAGGAGGTTGCGGGTTCGATTCCCGCCTCGGAACAATTGTGTGTACGATCTGTAGACATTTGTTTCGGGTGTTCTGGTCGTTTTCTATGTATAATAAAAAATATCTATCTATGTAATGTATTGTATTATGCATATCAGTTATCTAGTACCCATAACACAAGCTCTGCGTACCATGGGGCTAGATAATGCTGTGTGACTTGTCTAGTATTATTTATTATAGATCAATTTTCGCAATTTAATATAGTTAGTTAATACTCACGGAAGTACATACCTGAGTGTTAGCAATATTTCTTTTACCCATCTGTTTATACTTTATCTTTTGTTTGTACAACATACATAGCAAAAAAATAATGATAATGTCAACAAAAGTTTTCCTGTTGGTTGTTTGCAACAGTCTGCAGTTAGCTCAATAGTTTCAATTGTAAATACTTGTTCTAATTTGTTTCCATTATTTGATTGTAACTTTCTATAATAAAGACTTTTAATAAGAGAATCAGACGCTAATTAAAACGAAGCCTTATTGCTGAAAAGCGATATATGTTAGCATACGCGAGCCCATCTAATAATATTTTTTGATGGTAAAATAATCTTTGTACGCAACCAAATTCTAAGAACCCACAAAATTCTGGTTCTAGACTTCTTATTAGTTACTTATATGAACATTTCATACGCAGTGAGTACATATTTCTTCATCAAGCTAATTTTAACTTGTTCCAATATACCCTTTGTTATCTTTTAGATGCGCGTTATTTCTTTGAAGTCTGCTTTAAATGAAAACGTTTAATTAAAATTACTTGTTTGTGCAAAATGCTCGCTTTTACCGGTAAAAGCCTATAATTAGAGAAAATATTTTGTAGCCAACCGTAAAATATACATTGAAATTGAAAACTTGAGCTCAAAACAACTTTCATTGGAGCAATTAGCTCAGATGTAGCCTTAATTATTTATTGAAAATAATTTCCTAAAAAATGTACGGTTGGAATCTCTTCCACACAAAATTGTTTATATGTTGATTTTATGGTACCTACCTGCTACTCATAGTAGCAATGAAAATTAAAATTAAAATTAAAAGTTTTTTATTTCTTTAAGCTTACAAATAAGCACTTAGACACGTCATATTTTATAGTTCACTTAAATTTTTTGTCGACTAGTGGAAGAAGTGACAAGAAACCACTAGTATGTAAATAACTTATGTGTCTAGTACATTTGATTTGCTTATCTGAAAAAGCAGTAGGTAAGTACCTATTTATGTCATCTCTTTTTTTAGTACAATAACGCCCTATATAGTATTAATGAATTGTGTAGCAATTTATTGACAACCCAATTATTACGAAACAGAAAAATTATAAAATGAAGTTATTTGAATTATTATGAATGGAATATATTAATACTTATATCGTGAATTATTGATGAAATTGTGTAAAGAACTTTCTAGAATTTGATTAAGGATCTTGTAATTGTATAACATGACTTGCCTTGTATAACTTACGATGTTATAATAAAAATATATAAAAATATTTTATTGCTTCATATTTCACCCAAAAGTTGCTAATACAGACAAAAAGATTTAGTCGCGGATCCATCATATCGCTAAATATTCAGCGAAAAAACACTTTGTGTGCTTGAGATGCACATACAGAACTACCTCTTCATGCGGCTGCGGCACGCCCCTGTGGGTCGTAGGCAGTGAATGTCTTAAAATGTAGATCATAACGTTATTGGCCTTCCCGGCAATAGTGTCATGTCGTTCATGGTTAAAGTTGTGTACCTGCCTACTAGTTAAATAGTTATCTGCTTTTAATCTCCTGTTTATTGGCCATATTATACGGCGGGGACAGAGGTACGTGGGGTAATACATAGCTTAACACAGGAGTGGATTCAAAGGAGGAAAACCTAGACTGTATTCCTGTCAACTTTTTAATTTAAGATAAATAAATATGTATAACACAGGTTTTTTATAAACCTAAAACAGGCACTAGTCTCGCATAATGTTGTTCTTATAGTTATACGTAGGTACTATGTATGTATCTATGTATGGTACAACACAATGCTGAGTCGGACGCCATTTTGTAGCATTTAAGTTTTTTTTTTCAATGAGTTAGTAGTTATGTAGTCTTTATGGTGTTGGGTAGTTAAAGAATTAGTTTAGTAAATTTGTTAACAAATAGTTGTTAGCTACAAATAAAGATATTTCTATTCTATTCTATTCTATGCTAGTTTTAAACCTAAGCTCGAATAAAATATTTTTTTAGTATATAATGCTGGACAATCCACACAGCGTCATCTAGCCCCAAACTAAGCATAGCTGTGTTATGGGTACTAGATAACTGATAATACACTTAATACAATACATAGATGGTGATTGTTATTATACATAGAATGTTTTCTATGTATAATAGGAATCACCATCCATGTGTCAGATATTTATTCTGGGTGTTCTGGGTATTCCCAGAACACCCAAAATAAATATCTGCAGATCGTACAAACTTTTGTCCCGTGGCGAGGATCGAACAAGCCACCTCCTGCGTAGATGTACCTTCGCAGCTGCGCCGCAGAGGTCGTCAAATTGACAGGTTGGTTGGTGACTCTGTAATCAAGCCATCATTAATCATCAGAGGCATTTCCAAAAACTAGTACATAGACGTATGACTCCAATGTCATACGTCTATGTCACGTCGTATACGTCTGTTTGTAGCGTCAAGAGGAGGTTATGTCCAGCAATGGCAGCACGGTTGTGGGCTGATAATAATGAGACGCATGGTTCCTGAAAGTGCTTGATGCCCAAAAAGACCCAGGAAACGCTGGTATGATGACTTGTACGCATACCAAAGCAGCTGGCAGAAGATTACCACACCAAAGAAGTGATTTGAATGTAGGAGAGCTTTCTCCAGGACTAGGACTGCAAAGGCTCTTAAAGTATGACTGTACATTTTTTGAGTTCAGAAAACAGAGAATATTAATAACTAGCTGTGCCTCGTGGCTTCGACCGCGTGGAATTTTATGTTTCAAATGGTTTATAAACCTTTCTCTTGAATCACTCTATCTATTGTAGAAAACTGCGTTAAAATCCATTTAAAGAAAGAAAGAAAATACATTTATTGATTAACTGAAGTAGGTACAACTCGTTACTACATTATAAAATAAATAAGAATATAAAGGAATAAAAATAACCAAAATATCATATTTAAGCATAGAGTACCTACAATCTATATAAAAGAAGAGAAGTCATTGAAATGAATGAAATGAAATGAAATGAATTTATTTGTTAAAAGACTTACACAGAACATAATAAACTTAAACTTAGAGGTAAACTAAACGTGTCGGTAATCATGTAAGTCCAGTAACAAAATGGCTTTGCCTCAGCATTGAGAAGTTTAAAGGATCTAAGCATGTCTAAGTGAATTAATTTTATACTATGTATAAATATATTAAACCCTTAGTTACTCGCGCATAAAAACATACATAAGTACTCGCGTGGCGTGCTTTCCAACCGAATTTTAGAATTAGAAAAAAACTACTAAAAACATACAAAATCAGACTTTTCTTTCTATGATTAAGATTTAAAAATTAGCGTTGTAAATTCGAAACTCCAATAACTAGAGACGATCAAAAAGTCGCTGGGGTGTTAAACACCCCACGCGAGTAATAAAGGGTTAAATGAAAGGCCGTCTAAATCTGGTCCTGTTATCATTTCGTAATATCTGGTACCTATTCTGAATCACCTTGTTTTATACGCTAAGTTTTGGCGTAAACCACCCTAACTCAACACTTAATATCACCGGAGGGCCCTGATAATGTAATACTATACCCTGAGGGTATCTTATTACTTATTATCTTACAACTTTACCGTTGACTTCTGAGAAATTATTTAAACAGGTATTAAATACTTATGTTTTTCCATTTACGTACTGGATAAAAATAAAACAAATAATGCTGTAATCAATGCTAATGTAAATCAATGCTATCTTCTCAAAACACATTTTGTCATTTTTCTTTTGATCAAACAAACAACAGTTAGAGGGACGCATGTCAAAAGTTACCATTTCGTAAATCTCTTCGTGTAAATCCGCCTAATGAAAAAAGCGCCCCTTTAACTGAAAATTTAAGTGTATATTTTTTTCTATTGGTCGCGATTTTTTCACTTCCCCGCCTTCTCGCTGCTTGTATATCATAGGTGTCTAACTCTCGTGCGAGTATTGTACTGAAATATTTAAATATAAACTTAGGGAACATTATTGAAAGCGGAAATACACGCGTGGATGGCTTGTTGCGACACACGGATTTACAATTTAGCTGGAGCGAGCTAATTGGATGCAGGTAACAATGTTTGCACCCGTGAGCTCCAGCCGGATGTCCTATGTCACTCTCTATCTAGAACAATCTATATAACTACTTACCTGCAAACTTTTTGTGCCCGCCCACTTACCTCCTTGTTACTATTTCTGAGTTACGATGTTTGTTTTATGTGTTTCTGTGTTTGTTATAATATGTTTTTGTCTTTGTTTCGTAATGTGTCTTCTCTTCTACCACCAAGGAATCGTTGTCTCAAACAAACTTTGCCCCCGTTTTTTACCCCCTTAGGGGAAGAATTTCAGAAAATCCTTTCTTAGAGGATGTCTACATCATGGAAAGAACACACCCTCCGAGTTACAGGTCTCTACGATCAGCGGTTAACGTTGTGCTTTGATCCGTAAGTCAGTCATTCAGGACAAAGCATTTTATATATAGATTAGAGAGCTGGCTAGTCTCCATTGAAAGGTTGAAAATTGCCGCCCCTAATTATATGATAAGATTCGACTAGTATGTCATCAATTAGTCAAAATAAATTGACGTTGGTTCCAAATTTAAAATAAAACAACTAATCGGTGTAATTTAGTTGTATAAAACTCCATCAGATAAAGAGTTATCAAGAGTGCAAACCAAACACGAGCTTAAGAACTTTCATGTTCTTGCAGTGAAACTTCAAAATTGAAGTTACATTGTCAACTAGGACCGCACTGAAGCTGCTGAATTATTTTATTACTTTACATGCATCGAAAAATCGACAGCCGTACTAATTGTCTCGTAAAGAAATATATTTTGGAAACTGTGAAGTATTGCGATGGCATCCGAATTTATTGAACCGAGTCTGTTTTTAATATTTGTTACTGAGTTGTTTATCGACTCAATGGTTTTTTATCATTTGTAATAGTTAACATCACGCACGGCTCATCACGATTATTGTTCTTGAATGTAACCTTTTCCATCAAAAATCGATTGGAAAATAAAACCGATTAAGACTGGTTGGGTGCAATGTCAAGTGATGGTTTTGTTCTCACCAGTTCGATCGTCAAACTCGTGAGATTTTTTTAAGATCGACCGTTATTTTTCTCATTTGTGATTAGTGATATTATCACTTTGAGTGCTGAAATCACACGGTATGTGTTTTCTACAAGTGACTAATATGCGTAAATCCACACTAGCACAGCGGCTGAGAAAATACAGATCTTTGTGACTCAGCACAGCCGTAATATTTTTCGAACGAAACGCATGTGCGGCGCAACACAACCGCTGTGAAGAGCGGCAGCACGAATTTTTTAGGTAAAAAAAAGATCGCAGTCGTCGAAAAAAATCGCAGTCAAAGTGTTAATAGAGAAACTAAAAGTTGTGGTCTTTTATTTCTTGTACGCGCGTTCATAGTTTTTTTTTAATTTATTTAAAATGAACAATGACGTAATATCAGTAAATACAACAGAACACTGGAAAGCGCATACGCTTAAAACTGTGTCGCGCCTCCCAGCGCTCAAACTCAGGATAAGGTTAAGTTAGATAAATATGAATTTCATAGATACTCATAATATCAAAACGACACATTAGTGTTTCCACCTCATTAAAATTACAATAACCAGTTTTGTTCTTCTAACTATCTGGTAAATATATCCTAAAACAATTCAGTCAAGTTTTTGCATCATTATTCAAAAACGCACCTGTTTGGGTGTCTCGAAGAGTTAAAGAGTCATAAATATTCAACTAAATTGATACGACCAAAACTAAATCTCTCGCGATTAAAAGATTAAAACATAAATTGGTAAAAGTATCTAGACATCACAATCAGGTCGAAAGGACAATAAGTCTGATGCGATCCCAGTAGGCGGGTTACTAACTGGTTATAACTGGATTGACAAACTCAGTCCCATAGGACCTCTACACTAACTTGCGGCTAACAGAGATAGCATAATTATCTGACAGACTAATTTAATCCTTACACCACAGTTTAAATAAATATAGAATAACGGTTACCAAGTTTGACACATGACACAGAATAAGAGGAGTGTGTGTGTCTGAATTAGGTACCGTATTCTATAGTATAAAACAAAGTCGCTTCCCGCTGTCTGTCTGTCCCTATGTATGTCTAGATCGTTACAAATACGCAACTGATTTTTGATGCGGTTTTAATAGATAAAGTGATTCAAAAGGAAAGTTTATAAACCATTTGACACATAAATTTCCACGCGGGTGAAGCCGCGGAGAGCATCTAGTTGTAAACGCAAATACCTACCATAGCTCTAAGAATTAGTAAGCTAAAGTGGCAGTGGGCCGGCCATATCTCCCGAAGAACCGACGGCCGCTGGGGCAAACGTGTTCTTGAGAGGAGACCACGACTAGGTAAACGTAGTGTAGGACGCCCTCCGACCAGGTGGGATGACGATCTGCGAAAGACTGCAGGTAGATGCTGGATGCGTCAAGCTGAAGACTATTCGCTATGGCGCTCATTGGGGGAGGCCTATGTCCAGCTGTGGACTATCATAGGCGGATGATGATGATGGTGATGAAATACCTACCTAACATATTTATAACCAACTAGCTGTGCCCCGCGGTTTCACCCGCGTGGTGATAGATATTTTGGATAATATACAATATAATGTATCTTTATGAATTGTAGCCTGTGTGTTATTCTGATATGTAAGGTATATTATATTGTGAAGTTTCATCAAAATCCATTCAGTAGTTTTTGCGTGAAAGAGTAACAAACATCCATCCATAATTACAAACTTTCGCGTTTATAATATTAGTAGAATATTTTGTGCAGTTGTTCTCCTTATTTATTTGAACTGTGTTAGTACCGACGCGACGCCGACGGTAGAAACGTCGGAGCAATCAGGAGACACCTTGCCCCTGCGGAAAACTAGTCGAGTGTGCGATTAGACTCGTCTATGTTAATTGCTATAGTCGTGCCATTTTGTGTCTCTTGGCTATTGAAACTATAAAATGTAAAAAGTAAAATAATAATAATATAATAAATTCTTTATTTCAAGACACGAGATCCATATTCTACTTAAAATAGTTAAAACTAACACACGAAACAAAAAATATACAATAAGATGTAGGTACCTAAAACAGAAAAAATACTCGTATATATTTTTTTTTCTTAAAGTATTCTTAAAAGTATATGGTTCATAAAACAATACAGTGTCAATGTAATTTGCCCTTTATGGGCGTGCAATTATTGATTTACATGCATTTTTGACGACCGTAGTGGCGCGGTGGGCGAAGGTCCGCCTGCGACGCAGGAGATTGCGGGTTCGATTCCCGCCTCGGAACAATTGTGTGTACGATCTGCAGATATTTGTTCCGGGTGTTCTGGTCGTTTTCTATGTATAATAAAAAATATCTATCTATGTAATATATAGTATTATGTATATCAGTTATCTAGTACCCATAACACAAGCTCTGCTTACCATGGGGAAAGATAATGCTGTGTGAATTTGTCCAGCATTAATTATTATTTATTATTTTTCACAACTAAATTATAATAAAATTAAATAAAGAACACTTTTAAATAAGTTTTTTATAAAATATTTTTTAATTATACACAGATAACGACCAGAACACCTAGAATAGGCAGATCGTCAGATCACACTTTTGTCTCGAGGTGGAAGCGAAACCCAACCGACCTTCGCCCACCGCGCTACATCATCATCATCATCAGCATATAGCAGTCCACTGCTGGACATAGGCTTCCCCCAATGAGCGCCAAAGCGCCCTGTCTTCAGCTTGCCGCATCCAGAATCTACCTCTAGTCTTTCGCAGAACGTCATCCCACCTAGTCGGAGGGCGTCCCAAACTACCTTTACCGAGTCGTGGTCTCCACTCGAGAACAGGTTTGCCCCAGCGGCCGTCGGTTCTTCGCGAGATATGGCCGGCCCACTGCCACTTCAGCTTGCTAATTCTTAAAGCTATGTCGATAATTTTGGTGAACTTTGGTTGAAACTATTAAATGTGTTTAAACGCAAGTTTTTATTAAAAAAAAAAATTATTTTACACAGATAACGACCAGAACACCTAGAATAATATCGGCAGATCGTACACACATTTGTCCCGAGGTGAGAAGAGATTCCGCAATCTCCTGTGTAACAGGCGGACCTTCGCCCGCCGCGCCACAGAGGTCGTCATTTGATTGTAACTTTCTTTATTAATAAAAACTTCTTTGCGAGATTCATTATTGGAAAATGAAGGACACCAAAAGCAATTTAATGAACAATGGATATATTCAAACTTATCATAAAATATCATTAGAAAACTGTTTATCAACGTTTTATAATGGTAAATAGTTAAAATTGCTTTTACCAAAGTTTGAGATCCCTAAGGTTCAATTCACATGTTACCACAACCATACCATATCGCAGCGACAAAAAGTGGTAAAGCAGTGGTTACGTGTAAATAGTCTGTCTCGCTGTAGATATTTGCAGTTGCGTTGTGATAACTACAAAATACTGTTGTAGGTGCATTGACGCTAGGAGTTGTGATGTAGCAAGTGGCTATGGAGCGGTATGGATGGTGTATGTGATGTGGTTAGATTGTGGTTACGATGTGGTCGGAACTGATCAGTTGAATAAGACGGCAAAATGAGCTGTGTGAATTATTATATTTATTTTAATTCTAACTAGCACCCAACCACGTGGTGTCGTTGTCGTGTGGTTGTGGTTCGTGTGAATTGTCCTTTAAAATATTGTTCGTGACACCAACTGTTATGGAGCTAAGCGCCAACTAAACTTTGAAATAATTCCATTTTCGAAACATAATCTAACTTGAGTCAGTCAGAACAGTTCACTACACTGAATTTGACTCGTAATTTACATATATTACAACTTTTCGATGAGTACCTCTACTGGAATCTACTAGAATATAAGACCTTATTTGTCAAGAAAGAGAAAGAGCTACATTTAAGAAATATTGGTGAAAATATTTTAAGACGAACGACTATTAGCATCGAATATATTTATAAAGTAAGGAAGATTAATTATTCGACCGTGTGATCAGTACCTACCACAACGTCAACAGTCTAATCACATCGCATGCACCACCCACACCGCTCAATAGCCGCCGGCTACATCACAAGCTGAAGACGGCGCTATGGCGCTCATTTGGGGAGGCCTATGTCGAGCAGTGGACTACCATAGGTCGATGATGATGATATTTCTAAAAGTATATTTCTTTTCCATTGTTTCTAGACGATGTCAAAGAAATATACCTGCGTCATCATTTGCGTTGTTGAAGTTTTTAATAAAAAAAAATATTTTGTTACTTTTAGCTGTTGTTATCAGTTTTTGTTAAGTTTTCATACCTACATATTATCTTTGTCAACAAAAACATTCTTGGAATATCTATCCTATACCTAAGACGCGAAGTTTTACAAAAATAACGTTGTTTTCTGAAACATTGAGTTATGTTGAAAGTTTAGTTTGCAGAGGTCATTTATTTTTCTGATACGATGAGCGAGAAATATGAGTTGGTTAAGCTGTTGGATAGAATAATGGCCGGTTGCTGTTTGTAATGGAGTCTCTTAATTTTTGTATAGGTATTTGTAGCATTTATTTATTACTAGTTTCTGTCCGTAGCTTCGCACGTGTTGTTTCTATGAAAACGTTTTAAGGTTATTTACTCGTATATCCCATTGGAACTGATTTATGGATAAAAAGTAGCCTATGTTTTATTACGGGCCTGGAACTACCTGTATGCATATTTCAGCCCGATCAGTTTAGTCATTTTTGTGTGAAAGAGTAACAAACATCTATACATACAAATAATCTATAATATTAGTATAGGATCAGTATGTGAAGAAACAAAGAATGATCGAAGCAGAGATATTGTGAGCTGTGCTTCGCTAGTTCATTCATCCGACGATCGCTGGACGCAGCTCTCTAACCAGCACACATCTCCGCTTTAGCCAGCACAAATCTCCGCTCTAGCCAGCACACATCTCCGCTCTACCCAGCACAAATCTCCGCTTTAGCTAGCACATATCTCCGCTCTACCCAGCACAAATTTCCGCTCTAGCCAGCACATATCTCCGCTCTACCCAGCACAAATCTCCGCTTTAGCTAGCACACATCTCCGCTCTACCCAGCACAAATCTCCGCTATAGCCAGCACATATCTCCGCTCTACCCAGCACAAATCTCCGCTTTAGCTAGCACACATCTCCGCTCTACCCAGCACAAATCTCCGCTTTAGCTAGCACACATCTCCGCTCCAGTCTAGCCTGTACATCTCCGCACAGCTTTGATGGAGACACCCTAGCTGAAAAACTTCTCTTCTCGTCTCCGCTACAGACATCTAGGTGGAGTCGGCGTTCGGGCCTTATTACTCTGTTTTTGGAATAGTTACGTATGTATCTACTATTTCTCCTTATTAAATTACGAATTACTAGGCAAACATTCATCATCAGCCTATGTTAATCCACAGCTGGACATGGCCTCCCCCAATGAGTGCCATAGCGCCCTGTCTTCAGCTTGACGCATCCAGCATCTCCCTGTAGTCTTTCGCAGGTCGTCATTCCGCAGTTCAGTCGTAATGCCGTCACTGTAGAAATTCTCCAAAGATAATATAACCAATAATTCAATGTCCATAATTATAAGTACCTGGCCGGACGGCGTCCTACACGCTTACCGAGCCGTGGTCTCCACTCAAGAACACGTTTACCCCAACGGTTGTCGGTTCTTCGCGAGATATGGCTGACCCACTGCCACTTCAGCTTGCTGATTCGTAGAGCTATGTCGATAACTTTGGTTTTCTGTCGGATGTATTTGTTACGAATCCTATCCTTCAGAGAAAATCCGAGCAAAGCTCAAACATTTCATGGAGACAATTAGTAAACAATATATTCGTTGCAGCAAACCAATGCTATAATTTAGCAATTCAATTACAAATGAAGCTACATAATTGCAAACTGAATGGATCAAAATTAGTCTATTTATACCTACTAGGTGTGTCATATCTATTGCTATTTCTGCGTGGTTAGTATGAGTTTTCACAATACCAATATACTTACCATCAAGTGTGTACTGGACTCGCGCACCGAGGCGAGGGTTCCTAGTTGATAGACCTTGTTTCTGGTCACATTTTAATTCTAAGTCAACCTTATAGTCTATGGTCCGTGTCCAAGTCCATTTAATCAAAAATGTTTTTATTTGGTATTAAACAAAAAAAAAAATTAAAAAAAAATCTTTTATTTCGGACTACTATAGATATATATAGATATATTAAAGATAATACTTATCTCCTATTCCCTTTATTTTTGCATTAAAAATTTGCCGAAGTTTTTGGTTCCAGGTAAACCGGAGGTAACTAGGTTTGTAGTGATTCCCTTGGAAATTTGTCTGTGTTAACTTAGAACTTTGGTTTATATCACGGGGTCAAGAAGTTGTAGACTTGAGTATTTATTTTCAACTCGATACCTCCTCCAAGTGTTCTTGAGAAAAAGGAACTGACCGGCGATCAGACGGAAATTAAAGTGATCCTACTGATTCCTTTTTTCATTTTGAGGTACGAAACCCTTAAAGTGATAAAGTTTTCTTTAACAGCCACATTTTACACTCGAAAAGTGTAAAATTGAAACTATTAGATCGCTGTTCTACCATGAAAGTATCTATTTCCTTTCAGTTTCCAGTAGAGGCGTTGCAAGACACTAAATGTATGAAAGGAAACGAAAACTTTTATTAATTTTGTTAACTTGCAAAACTCATACTAAGGCCTCTGATCCCAGTCGGATCATTTAGTGTAATCGCATTTCAATATCGACTGAAAGCCTTTATGCATTAGATACAAAATAGATTTCAATGCGTAACTATCTACTTGTACGGAGAATTCAATTATTGCTAGTAGAATAACATTGTTGGATATTAAAATAATATATTGAAATGAGCCAAGGCGGGGTTGACGTCAGAATCGACCCCGAAATCTTAGCTCATGAATGTCGTAAGAGCCGACTAAAGAATCCGCTATTCCGGTTCCGGTTGGATCGGAATTGCAAAAATACAGCAAGCTTCCTTCTGTGTATTTTACCACCTCCTCTGCGATCATCAATGATCATCTTTCTTAAATTCACATAATTATTTCCATCCAAAAGTTGCCCGGAAGAGATCGCTTCTACAAGCCTTTTCGCTAGATAAGGCTTTTTGTAATTGTCGCATGTAATGTCTCTTTCGTAATGATCTGCTTCTCGTGTAGAATAGATAGATAGATAATTCTTCTATTGCACACTTAAAACATAAAACAATCAAGATAAAAATACAAAATAAGTAAGAATAAAGTATTTTTTAACTGTATGTAATCTATTGTATAAAATATATCTATCATCTAGTACCTATAACACAAGCTCTGCTTAACTTGGGGCTAGATGCTGTGTGGATTGTCCAGCATTATATATCATTATTATTTTACCACCTTCACTGCGAACATCAATGCGCCTGCCAAGCGTGTGGCTCGGTTGTCTGCGGTATTACTCCCTGTATTTTACAGATAACAGGCTTACCGCATACTCGGTTTTTCTGGGTAGCGAAAACCGCGTGTGTCGAAACAGGATCCTAGCCGAACGCACCGACGAACAAATGGAAATAAATTGAAGCAAATGAGATGTGACAAATCCGGCCGACAAACTACATTTTCATACCACGATTATTAATATTTTATAGTGCCTCCGGTTCCTTCACTGTCCGGCTCGGAAATATATGCGTTTAGTTTTAAGGTCGTCGTATACATAGGCCACTGCACCAATAGTGCCTTTAATAATTTCAGTGCCTCCGGCTCTGGAATATGTGCGTTTAGTTTTAAGGTGGTCGCATACATAGGCCGATTCACCATCACTTCAGGGCAAAGTATAACATCCGCATCTAAACAGACACAGTGACAAATGACTGAGCGACAGTCCAGTGACAGCAAGTAGCAGGATCGCTGTCCACGTACGCTTGGTAGAAGTCGTACGATCGTACAACTGGCTTCAAGGGAGCTACATGTCTACAACACGCGGGCCACTCGTTTGAAACTTGCGGTGAGCATAGCGTCAACCAACGAGTAGCTAGGTTGCAGAAAGCTTACCGCGCTGGTTGTTTTTAATGCGGTCACTGTAAAAGATATCCAAAGATTACCAGTTTACAAATAAATCAATAATGCTGTACAATCCATGCAGCATCTAACCCCATGCTAAGCAGAGGTTGTAGTATGGGTACCTTTTATATTACTGATATAGATACATAAACATAATACAATACATTACATAGATAGATATTTTTTATTTTACATACGGTGTTCTGGTCGTTTTACCAGAACACCCGAAACAAATATCTGCAGATCGTAAAAACATTTGTCCCGAATCGATCGGGACTCGACCCGCAACTTCTTGCTTCGCAGGCGGACCTTCGCCCACCGCGCCACAAAGATCGTCAAGAGTTTAATCAATATTTGAATATCCGTTTCCGTGCTGTGTGGCATCAGAGTGGGATGTGTGTGCTATGTCCTTTAGCTTACGATCAATTTCGTATCGGAAAAGTATCCAAAGTTAAGCTTTCGAACTAAAAACTTCGATAGTTCAACATCTTTGCCTCTCGAAACTTCGACAAGAGCAATATATTACGTCGAAGGCCTTTTAAATCGTAAACATCGAAAAACCCCGAAGCGAAACAACTAATGACGTATTTTTGTTCTTGGGAAATAGGCTAATTTTAAAGTAGAACGTATATAAAACTCGGGATATAACGGAATAATAACAAACAAGATACCAATTTATAAATTTTTCGTAGGCTTGCAGGAATAATAATACCTATTCACTTGAAAAAATTATTAGATTTATATTATTTTCCAAATAATATATATCATATTCATTTATTATATACACAAAGAGTATGAGAATGCACCATCTAAGAAAACAGCAATTTATTTATAAATTATTGATATTCATTCATCTTCATATCATTGTAATTTCATGCATACAGGTAGTTTCTTAGGTGTAGTCTTAGTGGGTAGGTACACAATGCATAAAAACCCTGTCAGGGTACAGCAATTTTTGGGTTCTTGTCAAATGTTACCCTAAAATTCTTAACAATCATATTTATAAAATTAGTTAATATAGGAATGTCATGGTTCATGTCGTGAATAAGTAGCTACTTACTAATTTAATCTGTAGGTGGGCGAAGTATGTCAGCTAGTACACTTTCGGTTTTTTGTTTAAAATTTAAAAAAAAATGCTGGACAATCCACACAGCATTATCTAGCCCCATGGTAAGCAAAGCTTGCGTTATGGATACTAGATAACCGATATACATAATACAATACATTACATACATAGATATTTTTTATTATACATAGAAAATGACCAGAACACCCGGAACAAATATCTGCAGATCGTACACACAATTGTTCCGAGGCGGGAATCGAATGCGCAACCTCCGCGGTGGGCGAAGGTCCGCCTGCCTCGCAGGCGGACCTTATCCCACCGCGCCACATCGGTCGTCAAATTGTCATCGGAGAAAAAATCGTGGATTGAATAGTAGCATTTATGTAGTAATCAAGTTTTCAAGTGTTTCATAAATACATTATCTTTTGGTTCGCATTTTAGGATTTCAGGTAGTTTATTAAATATTTTAATTAATCTAAATTTGGGGCTTTTGCTAACAGATTTTAGGGTTGTATCAGGGAGTACTATTTTATTTTTATTTCGTCTATTATAGTTATTGTCTAGTTCTTGTTTTGTTTTAAAGTAATTTTTATATTTTCTAACGAACATTGCCGCTTGTAATATATACTCGTAGATGCAGGGTAAACTAAGTATTTTCTTTTGGATAAAGTGTGGTTTGCAGCTTTCTCGCGGAGGGGAATTATAACAGTAGTTAGGTATATTACTAGTCTATTTATATCTAAAAACATGATGATCGGAGTTATTTGCCTTTATTGTTTTATAATAAAGACAATAACAAGCACTAAAATCAAAACAATTACATAAATAACTCTGTAGGTATGTAAATCATTTATTCATTAACTCAGTTGATGTGAAGTCAACATTTATCATACAAAAAAAATGCATAAGAGCACTAAAGTTATTTAAAACGGGATATTTACCATGATTTGATTTTTGAGTTTTCCAATATTTCGGCACAGTTTCATGCGCCATGATCACGGAAATATTGGATAACTCAAAAATCAAATCATGGTAAATATCCCGTTTTAAATGACTTTAGTGTTAATAACCATGATAGTTTCAGAAGTTTTATTGCATAAGAGCAATTTTTAATTTAGAAAAAACTGATTCCTTGCGCAATGTTTTCAAAGAAAATGATATCCTTACTCTGACAGGTTTATATATACTAGAGACCTGTTTATTTGTTAAAAATAATTCAACTTTTTTTTAAATAAAATCGAACCGACAAGAAAACTTAGAAATAAATATAAATTAAACTTGTGTATTACTCAAATTAATAATACTATGTTTTACAAAAGTACCTATATATCAGCTATCAAAATGTTTAACAACATTCCTTTAGGAATAAAACAAATAAATAACTAGATAAAGAAACTGGCTTGTTAGTAGTGCGCACTATAACATAAAAGAGTTTTTTGATACTAGTTATTAAGTTAAAGTTAAGAGGTAAATAAACCTACCTGCACAATTAGTAGTAGTTAGTACTAGTAATTGTCTAAATATTGTATGTCCGAAATGGATAAATTGTTACTAAAGTCATTTAAAACGGAATATTTACCATGATTTGATTTTTGAGTTATCCAATATTTCGGCACAGTTGCATGCGCCATGATCACGGAGTAACTGAAGGCACTGCGAGTTTTTATGGTCAGACATACCGATCTACCCTCATTTTTTGTCTTTTGCTACGAACGGTGCCACTACCACCGGTTTCACTATTATCGAACGCAGCTCGATCACGACACACAACACTGACGGTATCAGAACGCGAAACGGTTGGTACATACCATAACCATGATAGCTTCAAAAGTTTTATTGGATAAATTGTTGTTGCCAAAGTATTATTTAAGACCTTTCCTATGGATGTTTTACACAATTTTACAATAAATATATTCTTATTCATTCATATTCATTCAGTCAGCCAAATAGCTATAGTATAGATTTATAGATTAATCGCTTCGCGTTACATGTGCACGAAATGATGCTACAATGTAACGCTACATGTGTAAAAATTCTGCCTGATCCGTTCAGTAGTTTTAGCGTGAAGAAGTAACAAACATCCATCATGATGATCCATCTAAACATACAAACTTTCCAATTTAATATATATAAATCACTATCACACTAATATGCAATATTCGTGTGATAGTGAGTTTTTTTATAAACGAGTAACCGATATTTAGGCCTTATTTGAAAACCATGTAACGCCTCATAAGCCATTTAGACGCCTATGTCCAGCTGTGGACTAGCACAGGTTATACATGTTAGGTAGATAGATTGGTAGGTAAATTGGCTGTGGTTGGGTAAGATTGATGTTTATATTATTAGGTAGGTAAGTTATTCTCTAAATGCTTAGCTATTGTTCAGGAGACATCAATCAAATGAGTCACACCATTAAATTACTAGGGTTGTGTATTGTGTGTCAACATTCCTCTATATGATGCTAACAAATCTTACCTCATCTACGATCCAACGATGCTAACCATTCAAGGTTGTCTGCTAGAGATCGCTCGAGAGTTGAGCGATAAGACCGCCTTCTTCTTCTTCTTTGTCGTTGTCTTCATTGCTGAAGGTCGTGCACGTCCTGGAAGGCTTTCACGGTGACGCTGATGAACCGCTTCCACACCACTCTGTCTTCGGCCTGTCTCAGGGCTGCAGGCAAAGTGAGTCCCGTTATAGCCTTAATTCGATCAGACCAGCGGGTTGGTGACCGTCCTCTTGGGTCTTTTTCCCTCTATCTATAATTATTTCTAACAATAAATTGATCTATTTGTAACAGTAACAAGATGAGATTCATTATCAAAATAAATTAGACTTCCCAGTGCTCTTTAACTAATTTGATTCGGCATTAAAAGAAAATTCTTAAATTGCTAGAATATTGCCTAAAAGTATAATATCTGTTGTTTTCTAAAAATAACTTGAATGAAAATAGACGCCTATGTAATTCACCTTCCATCGCAGATATGCCTAGAAACAAAGTGCCTCGTTTCACATAATATAATAATACCCATTGTATTAGATAGCACAAAATATCTATCTCACGGCGATTGTTATTTATATCTGCTGAGCCCCGCGGCTTCGCCCGCGTGGAAATGGCTTATAAACCTTCCTCTTGAATCACTCTATCTATTAAAAAAATCCGCATCAAAATCCGTTCCGTAGTTTTAAAGATCTAAGCATAGATAGGAACAGACAGACAGCGGGAAGCGACTTTGTTTTATACTATGTAGAGATTTTTAACGTTGTGTCGTTCGCGTTGCGGTTGCAGCGTAAGAATCGAACTTCCTACTTAACCCGCAACCCGTGAATGTCGTAAGTCCGGTACTTATACTAATGGAATCTTGTAGACGAAGAATACCTGCTTATTTCTGTGTATTTTACAAGTTTTTATACTTACCCTGTTAGTATTATCTGTGTGGGCAACATTGCAATTGTTTTAAGACAAGTTATTTTCAACGAATTGAGCTTAAATTCGATATACTTATCTAAGTTCAGTGACATTATGGTACCATCGAACTGGTCTGATGATGGAGACAGAAGGTGGTAGTAACACCGTGGATGTTTATAATTGTTTTTCATATATGTAATTATTGAACACCCATTACGATTACCAATCCGCATACCAAGCGTGGTGTTTATGGAAAGCCCCTTTGTTTGGAGAAGTCACGTTCAGCTACGAATAGAATAGAATAGAACAGAAAAAATAGTTTTGGACATAGATACAAAACAGTATAAAATATAGAAACGTAATACAAACAGTATAACATAGGTGGAAGTAAAAATAAAGTCACTCTGACGCCATGAACCCACGCTAATATACGTATAGAGCTATAGCTAGTTAGCTAGCGAATATACGTATAGAACTATAGCTAGTTAGCTAGCAAATATACGTATAGAGCTATAGCTAGTTAGCATGCGAATATACGTATAAAGCTATAGCTAGTTAGCTAGCGAATATGCGTATAGAGCTATAGCTAGTTAGCTAGCGAATATACGTATAGAGCAATAGCTAGTTAGCTAGCGAATATTATGTACATATAGAGCTATTGATGCTGGATGCGGCAAGCTGAAGACAGGGTGCTATGGCGCTCATTGGGGGAGGCCTAAGTCCAGCAGTGGACTGCTATAGGCTGATGATTATGACGATGAATATGATAGAGCTATAGCTAGTTAGCTAGCTTATATATAAAGCTATAGCTAATTAGCTAGCTTATATATGAAGGTACAGCTAGTTAGCTAGCTACTATATTCATATACATAATGTATAGAGCTATAAAATAGGCGCTGGCTCAGCATGTGCTGAACAGAGCGCATTAGTGTGCTGTTGATGATACAACTTGTGTACGAAAATAGAAAAACTGTCTTCTGGAATGGTTACAGTTCCCATTTCTGCAAAATGTAATCGTGAAAAACTGGAAATTATTCAATTATTAAAAATAAGTATCGTAATACGAAGAAATGGAGGCCGTATTTATAGCTTTTGGCTCGACGCCACGCGATATGAACTTTGATAACACAAGCGAATATATTATATGGAGCGAAGTAATCCAAACTAAGTATTTAAGTGGCTGGCTAATTTTATTTTCATTTTCATTATTATTGCTAGCCCGGACTTTGTTGATAAAATCCTAATTTAGTTTAACTAATAGGGGACAATGGACACTACTTGTGCTATGTCAGAAAATAAATTTCGATACTTATCTACTTAGGCTGGCCGCATACACACGTTTTCCGATTTCGATTTCCGAATTTGTGTTCCGTATTCGGACATCCGAATCATCATCATCAGCCTATAGCAGTCCAATGCTGGACATGGCCTCCCCCAATGAGCGCCATAGCGCCCTTTCATCCGAATGCATGAAATCAACATAAAATAGATTGACTATCGCACATGTTCGCTTTAGACGACGACGACGCAACGCTTGCCTCAAGAGCTGGTGAATATCTGGCGCAGCGCATCAGCATTGACATACAGCGAGGCAACCCAACCAGCATATTGGCTTGATGCCTCCGACTGGTATTGATATGGAGCATGTGAGCTACCTGTAGATTATTGACAACAGTGCGCAGTTAGATCAATTATTTGGGGACGCTTCTGACTGGTATTGATATGGATCAGTTGAGCTACCTGTAGATTGTTTGCAACAGTATGCCGTTGGCTCAATTGTAAATACTTGTTCTTATTTGATCCTATTATTTATTGTAATTTTCTCTGGTCATAGATGGAACAATCAAAATGTATGAGGCTTACGCACACACCGAATTACGGTTTACGTTCGCTTTTAGATAAAATAAGTACTGTGAAACATCATCATCATCATCAAACTGTGTTAGTCCACAGCTAGACATAGGCCTCCCCCAATAAGCGCCACAGCGCTACCCTGCAGTCTTTCGCAGGTGGTCAAAGGGCGTCCTAAGTGAAACATAACTAAATTAAAAATAATATTTGGATCCCTAAAGTGGCAGCCCTAGCACATGTCACGGTACATGAACTAGATTGTAATCACGTCATTGTTGCAACGCAATTCGTGGAATAATAATAATTGACACCTGGATAACCAGGCCTGATGGCATTCCAGCTGGTATGGTGGTAAGTCTGCAATTATGAGACAATGGAACGAGTGTTCGAGGAAGTTCAAGACCGTGAAACGTAGTAAATAAGGTAATTGGTAAAAGGTGGTGAATGATAATATTTTGATACAAATTAAAATTCAAAATGTTTTATTTCTTTAGGCTTACATACAAAATAAGCACTCAGACAAGTCAATTTAATACTATAAATTATTATCAAATAATTATATTATATTATTTGATAATAATAATAATAATATGCTTCGGCCCCACGCAAGCCTTCCAAAGGACCGGGTCACTTTATGGCCCGAGATCATGGTAAATGAGAGACATAATAATAATAATATAATATGATGATAATAATTATAATGATAATAATAATATATAATTATATTATTTTACTGATTTTTTGATTATATTAACTAAACACCGGCTTCGTAACACATATTTTTTATCTGTTTTTTTTATATTTAGCGGAATAATTACCAATCCAAAAATCAATCAAATAATCCAATTCATCAATAAATATGGTCCCATAAAAAATATAAAAGTTTATTATTAGATTATATTTATTTTAATTCATAAAGTCCCATAACAAATATTATGAATTAAATATTCATAATCATCTCAGACCATCTTCTTTAGAACTGTAAAATATTCATCCAAATCGGTCAAAAGGATTAAAAACCGTTGTGGTCGCACTAATAACGTTAACAGTTTAATACAAATCAATCTTGCATTGTGTCTAATTACTGGATGACGGAATACAACCTTCAGTTAAACTAAAAAAAACGACAGTGATAGTGATATAAGTTTGACCGAATCCGCTGTACCGCGCCTGAGGTATGCGAGCGGCGAGGCGGGGGGAAGTATCGGCCGCTCCGATCCATCAGTTTGCCGTCAACTCTCACGGCGGTAGGTAGCTTTTCTACCGTACGGTCTATGTCAGACGCACATGAGATAAATATCCAAAGATGGATCGAGCGCTAACTCGTGATGTCAACCCCGTCTTTTTTTTTCTTCATTTTTTAATTTTGTAAGTATGGATGGATGTTACTCTTTCACGTAAAAACTACTGAACGGATCATTATGAAACTTGGAACATATGTACATAGTATGTGTACTGGAATAACATATAGGCTACTTTTTACCGTGGTACCACGCGAGCGAAGCCGCAGGCGAAACCTAGTAAAAAATATAAACATATCGTTTTATAAAATAAACATTTATCGTTTACGATATCGTAAGATATATCCGACAATATCGATCTCATGTGTACTCTTGCTCTTTTTTCCTCGGCCCCCACCTCGCCGCACTTTCTTAAGGGCCCATACAACCTCAACTTTGTATGAAAAGGCTAGACATATGATTTTGCGTTCATAAGAGCGGGACAGGGCATTGCAACGCAAGTCCAAAAATCAAGTTTTAGCTTATTACCTATTAATTAGGACATTATTTGAAAAAACCGAAACATATAACATTTTTATTTATACTTAATTCTATTACCACGCTTATTGTCAAGATCTGAACTTCTGTATTTATTGAGAAATTTAGGTTTTAGTAAAAATTTAGAGGTAACTTTGCGATTTTTATCTATCGAGAAAATTTTATGGAATCGTGTTTCCGAAACATATGATCGATAGATTAAGTCCTGAACTTTACCATATATCAATTTCAAAGTTAAATATTCAGTAGTTTAGACGATATGGACATCCGGCGGAGTTGAAAATTAGCAGTTTGAGGTATTATACACTCTTAAGGAGTGGTATAGCGGTTGCGGTCAAACATAGTGTAGGCCGTTTCAATAACAACCTTTACAAAGGACAATGTGTTCTCTCATCTATGCATGTGATATCAAGGTAACCTAACTTCCTATGTTATTATAGCTTAGCAATAATATCTACGGGATATTATAATATCAACTTACAATATGTCATAAGTAATTATAATTCCGCTTTAAACCTTCCTGTATATCAACAAATCTAAATCAAAGTAATTAATCAGTTGCGAATCACCAGTGGTTGAGTTATCATCCTCTCACCTCCATGTAGTTATTTCCTTCTTCGAGTCGGATTCAAATTCTAAATCAGGAGTTGCGCTCACTAAACTGTCTGTCGAAGGACAAAATGATAACGTCCGTTACTAAAACGTTATTAAGTTATACAACGTTGCGTTTTCACGTAGTATATTATTGTGTTCCAATCAGTGCTTTTTGGGACCAGAAAGTACCATCTTATCTCAGGTCTTTCAATTTATCTAACTGCCATGGTAAGTCTACTGCATAACTGAAGCGGATACTCGAAGCTATACAGAATATCGATTGGAACTACCGTGAAGATTCAGATAGCCGTAGGATACCAGTTACCAGTTTACATTGAGATATGTTTGGATAGCGAAGGCCAATATATTAGGCAGAGTTCAAGTTGAATGACCAGAAGTTGATTGGTTATTGACAAACAGAACATAAATATGGGTCGTTCGTCAACTCAAACCATGAATCTTGTCCCAACGGGTGTGAGTTGACGAATCGTAAAAAAAATATTATTTTCGTTCTGCAACTCACACCACCCTTTGTTTTGTTAAGTTTCAATTTGAAAGAACTATGAGCCATTACGAAACTATTAGGAAGGCATTTCATCATCTCTTGCAACGGAGAATAATGATAATGATCTCCCAGCTGATTTCAGCTGTGGTCACTTTACGTCTGGGCAAAGCGGGCAAGAAAAATTAACAATAACAGCCTGGAGCCAGTAAGTCATAATGTTCAATCTAAAGCCAAATAAACGCAAATAGAATTTCAATCAAATCAAACCGTTACAAACAACATATTCCTATTAGCGTAGAATGGATGTAAATGACACAGATTAGTTTAGATACAAAGCAACGTTTTAATTTAATATTGTGACAACCCTGCTCACATAGTTCACATGTGAATAGGGTTACCAAATATCAGCCTCAAAAACTATACATTATTATTTTACTTGGCTTATATTCTACTTGCCCTGTTGGTTTGTGTGGCATGGCGTTTATTGAGATAAATTCGGTGGTGTAAATTATTTTCAGCGCCAGATTTTTTTCTCTTTATTTATTTAAAGGGTGCCAGAAATTTAAATGCCGAACATACTGAACAAACCGGTTTTTTTTTACACCAACTTCTTTCAATTTCACATCACCAGCGCAGAAAAACTTTATAAAAAAAAATATACCCAGAGTTTCCGTGTTTATCTCACTGCAGAGCAAAAGCCTCCTACCCCTTCTTCCACTCATCTTGGTCCTCAGCAAGGAGAGCCCACTCTTAATTGTACAGGTCGAGCTCATCCCGCCATCTCCGCCTAGGCCTTCCATGTGGCCGTCGTCCGTCCGGGACCCAGTCAGTGGAGATCTTCGCCCACTGCTGGTCTGACATACAGTACATATTATGTACAGCACAGTCCCAATTGAATTTGGCAGCTTTTTGGGCAGTGTCGGCTATTTGCGTTTTGAAGTGCAATGTTTGTCTGTCTAAGTCTGACTCCCAAGATACTGCGCTCCATAGCATTTATAATACTTCATCCATACCGCAATGCTTGAAAACGAAAGTTTTCAACCAGTGCGTCCTACCCGTTATGACCTACGGAGCTGAGACGTGGACACTCACGATAGGGCTGGTCAACCAGTTCAAAGTCGCTCAGCGAGCTATGGAAAGAGCTATGCTCGGAGTTTCTCTGAAGGATAGGATTCGCAACGAATACATCCGACAGAGAACCAAAGTTATCGACATAGCTCTGAGAATTAGCAAGCTGAAGTGGCAGTGGGCCGGCCATATCTCGCGAAGAACCGACGACCGCTGGGGCAAACGTGTTCTTGAGTGGAGACCACGACTCGGTAAACGTAGTGTAGGACGCCCTCCGACCAGGTGGGATGACGACCTGCGAAAGACTGCAGGTAGATGCTGGATGCGGCAAGCTGAAGACAGGGCGCTATGGCGCTCATTGGGGGAGGCCTATGTCCAGCAGTGGATAGACTAATGATGATGATGATGATAGCATTTATAATATTAGTAAGAAATAAAATGCTTTCTTGTGTTCATGCACCCACACATGTTGGATGACGGTTGGAAAATGTTTCATAAGGGTTTTCTACTCGCAAGCCTAGGTTTGTACTAACTGTATTTATTTCATCATAAAGAAAGAAAATATTTACTGAAGTGCCACCATTTATACTGTTCCATAATTTCCAGTCCTAAAATTGTCTGGAAGAGATCGTTCTCAGCGATAAAGCCACTCCTTAAACTTTCTCTATTCTAAGTATTTATTTTTGTATTGTTTTGTGTGGTATAATACAGAGTATTATATATATCTATCTCTCTCATACTTGCTTTAAATGTACATGGTTTCCATAAGATGGCATAATAAATTATTTCTTCTTTCTTATTATTTTGGCCAAAATTGACGTTCCATCAAATGATAACATAATATGTCCCTATTTATAAACAAATGAGAGAACATATTTTAATATATAACTTAGAAGGACACAGGGATGTCTTTCCTCGTTATATAATCTAGATAGGACGCTTCCTACTGGTATTGATATAGATCAGTTGAGCTACTTGTATATTGTTTACAACAGTCTGCGCTTAAGTCATTTAAAACGGGATATTTACCATGATTTGATTTTTGAGTTATCCAATATTTCGGCACAGTTTCGTAGTGGTAACGTTCGTAGCAAAAGACAAAAAATGAGGGTAGATCGGTATGTCTGCCCATAAAAACTTACTCGCAGTCGCAGTGCCTTCAGTTATTCCGTGATCATGGCGCATGAAACTGTGCCGAAATATTGGATAACTCAAAAATCAAATCATGGTAAATATCCCGTTTTAAATGACTTTTAGTGTTGATAACCATGATAGTTTCAAAAGTTTTAGTCTGCGCTTAGTTAAACTGTTTCAATAATTAAATACAAGTTCTAATTTGTTTCTTATTATTTTACTGTAAACTTCATTGTTAGTAAAGATTATTAATCTAGAATAGGCCTAATTCCACTAACAGAATCGCTATACTATGACAATAGTATCGCGTCTTAATCACCACCATTGACACCTTTTGGTATTTTATTAGCAAAATCTTTCTCAGTGTAAGTCGTATCTGCGAAAATTGTGAAAATGAAAATGAAAATGAAAAGTTTTTATTTCTTTAAGCTTACAAATAAGCACTTAGACACGTCATATTTTATAGTTCACTTCAATTTTTTGTCCACCAGTGGAAGAAGTGACAAGAAACCACTAGTATGTTCATAAGTTATGTGTCTAGTACATTTGATTTGCTTATCTGTAAGTTGGTAGATTTTGAGTTGGAGCAAAACTCGTTCCAAGCTTTTTTGTCTTCTAAGTAATCTGATATTTTGTAATAAGCTTTTTGATTATGAAAACCATGAACAAGTTTTCGCATTCTATACATCTCAGTCTCTTTAGTCGCTTGTGATAAAGAGCAAACATAGGAATCCTATTATTTTTCTGACAGATAAATAATAGTCTATGTTAGTGATTATCACGGGTTATTGTATCATTGAGCAGAGGTGAATGTTTTTATTTATTTATTTGGCACACAAAACAGAATACAATCAAATATTATAAACATATATATAACTAGAAACACACAATAATTAAAACTAGACGGTATCCCTAAATACGTGTACACAGCATGTTCAAAGAGCAGTTTATGTGAAGTAAATACAAAATGAATTTAAAAGTAAGTAATAAAAAAAATATGTAAGCATTTCAAGTTTTCATACATGATTCGCTCACGATTCCAGAATATATAACTACCGGATTAATGACAGCCCTGCTCGCGAACAATCTAATCAGGGCATTGTGATAATTAGCTTTATAACCGGCCACCAGCGTAATAATTAGCTTTGTTGTTTCAAATTAATAATGTTAATGGACGCATAGTTTGATCTCGTGCAGAGAACGCAATCGACCGAAAAATGCACAGCTAATTCATGTACTAAGCAGTCCATTGTTTTATTGTCTATTGGCCTTTTGTTTAGTGATTTAAATATGTCTATTTGAGTTCTTAAGGGCTGTGGATTTTGTTTTATAAATAAATAAATATTTAAAATTGTGCGAAGCCTAGCGACCCGCCCCGGGTCACTAGTCCTACTAATATTATAAACGTGAAAGTTTGTAAGTATGGATGGATGGATGTTTGTTACTCTTTCACGTAAAAACTACTGAATGGATTTTAATGAAACTTAACAATAATATAGCTTATACATCAGAATAAAACATAGGCTACAATTTATAAAGAAATATTGTATATACGTATTATCCAAAATATCTGTCACCACGCGGGTGAAACCGCGGGGCGCAGCTACTAATTAATAAAATATTAAATGACAGGATCAATTGATGATGAGTATTCTTTGTTAATGGCAACTTTATCTGTTTATCTGTTTATCTATGCGTGTGTTTAAGTCGGCTTTCATAGGATATATCTTCTGCTTTATATCCTAAACAAAACATTTCTTAAAATTCTTTGCCTTTGAGAATTAAATTAAATAATAGAATAGTAAATTAAAATAAAGTCAGGTTTACAATTGTAATAGTTCGTTCACAGAATAGAAATTCTGCTCGACAAGCCAACGTTTAAGTCTTATTTTAAAGCATGATAGACTGCCATCGGATGTGACAGAGTCTGGTAGTTTGTTGTGTGGAAAATGTCTTTGTTTGTTGTACTACTGCCGGACCCATCACATGAATTACCTTTGAGGACTTCGTGAGGGAGCGGGCGATGGTCGCCAGCTTTTCTGCGTTCCGCGTTCCGTACGAGTCACCGTTCTTCATGAAGCTGTCCAAGTTCATGCGAACATATATATATATATATATATATAATACTGTATCACACACAAGTTCAGACTAGAACCACTTTACCGTTCGTGTAACGTAGCAATCTGTCAGTTCAATAGACAGCATATTTTAGGAAAACTAACGGAACTTTTTGAACAAAGCTAACTGAACGAACTCATTTCAACAAATACACCAGTTTTGTACGGGAAATAATAGTTTGTTAGATCGGGAGTCGAGGGCGATTTGCGTTATTCCATATTATTATATATTCCATATTAGCTTTAGATATTAAATCGTTTTAATTGTAAGCTATTTTATTTATATATTATTATATTTATAGGTTGCCTGGAAGAGGTCGCTCTCAGCGATAAGGTCGCCCTTTATACCTTTATTCTAAGTTTTTATTTCTGTATTGTTTTCTGTTTTGTGTGGTGTTTAAAGTGTTTTATATCTATCTATACAATACAATATAACTTTATTGAACCATCAATACAAAAAAATAATAAAAATACTAAAGGATCTTAATACTAACTATATCTAGTGGCACAATCGACGGCCTTATCGCTAAAAGCTATCTATCTATCTACTATCGTGATTAATGTCTAAATAAAGCAGGAACAGAGAAGAGTTACATATTGTGACCGGTTTGTAATAGAGTACCTAATACAAATTATTTAAGTGAATTAGTTTAAAATATGTTTTATGATTATTTTGTGAGACATAATAAACATAAAAATAAACCACGGGAAAAATATTTTTACGATCTGCAGATATTTGCTTCGGGTGTTCTGGTCGTTTTCTATTTATAATAATCTACCTATGTAAAGTATTGTGTTATGTATATCAGTTATCTGGTACCCATTACACAGGCTCTGCTTAGCTTGGGGCTAAATAATGCTGTGTGAATTGTCCATATTCACATATATTTATAACAATATAACATATAACAAACCAATGTATTTAAATGGCAATCATTCACGTTGTTTTGTGTAAAAAGGTGCCGAAAAGGTAAGTAAATATAACTTGACCCACCTAACGCTTCATTATTTGAACTTCAACGTTACAAATACTGCTGTGTAGATCAATAACCTCCAGCTCCTAAACTACACTGTAAAGAGACGAATGACCATCGTTTGTTTCGGTTTGCTCCCATTAACCCTAAGATACGCAGAGCCGGTCCTCCGAGCTCCGTCCGTCACGAACTAATCCGGCTGGCAGTACCAATAACTTGAACTGATGTCAGGGTTGAAATGTACAGCTTTGTAGAGCGTTTTATTGGTATTTTGTAGGTGAGGTGATAATGGTTGTTTTATATCAAATACTACTTACTGTACTAATATACTACTACTATTCTGAACGTGGTTTCGCACGCTTTGCTTCTTTGGAAAGGTTTCAAGGTTATTTATATTCCATGGGAAATTATTTATGGGGTAAAAAGTAGTCTATGGTTGATTTCAGGCTTGCGGTTACATTTATGCAAAATTTCATTCTTATAAATTTTGTAGTTTTAGCATAAAAAAGTAACAAACACCGATCCAAACTTTCGGATTTATAATATTAGTGTGATTTTAGCAGCCTTTCAATAACTACAATTAAATTTGTGTTGGAGTCGGAGCGAACGCAGATAAAAAATTGAAATTCTGATTTCCCCTCAAGGAGTTAACTTTCTCAGAACTGATAGAAAACCTTATTTAAATGTAACCTCCCAATATTCTTTTTAAAACATTAATATTATAAGTGACTGAGAACTACCGTACAACATAACGCAGTAACTATAAGGTATGCCTTTGTTATAGAGAGAAAGCAGTGACAGACAGCCAAAGATCGCGGGAATCCGTATAAAATATACTTACAAATCTAGCCATATTATGATTCCCTCGACAGCAATAGTTTATCTCCAGAGCAATCCAAAAGGAATAAAGAACAAACGTCTCGAAACTAAATTGGGAACGTAATAAAACAGAGGCGGCACGCTCAAGCCGTCCTCGTTGGCAAGAATTGCTTATGACGGAATCGCAAATGCATTTTTCGTGTCCCAAAAAGTGCCACCGCCGCTCGCTAGAGTGTTCGTCCCCACGGGAGTCCCGTACAAAGTGTTAGGACGTAGGTGGAAAAATGAAAGCTACCTTATCTAATTCAGTCTTGTTTTTCCGGTAGTAAAGAGAGCGTATTTTTCAGTGATTTGTCGATTTAATAAGTTTTTCTTTTTAATTTCTCTGACCGGTCAGATCAGAGAGAGCACGGACGAACTTTTATAAATGATTTTTGTGTCATTTTTATAAGAACTTTTTATAGATGGTTCGAAGTCCGTAAAGACTAAAAAAAGCAAACACATAACTTTACAAAGTCCATTTCTAGATCATAGTTTTTTTGTATTATTATATTTTACAGCTCTAATCACGCCTAGTTTTAAAAGTAAGCAATTTTCCTTCCGGCCCTATTAAAAATTCAAAACTCACTCGAAGATATTCAAGTAAAAGTGTTCCGGAAGTCAAATTCAGTCCATTTAAAGTTGCCGAATTTGCATTTAGAATACCGGAAAGCTAAAGAGTGTCGTCAAAACTGAATCACCTATCTTTATATAAAACTTTTAAGTTTTTATAACTCTGCAATTCACCTCTATTTCCTTGGAGTATTCTTTTATGTCAGTTTTGTTAGGGGTTAGATAAATCAATTTGAAGAATACGCTTATAAAAGTAAGTGGAAATCTGAATCCTCAGAATGTTTAAAAGCAAACAGAGGTCGAGCATAATGAAACAGGTCGTTTCCTTTGCGTGCTTAAGAAAATAAAAGGTACAGGCACGATCCTTCATCTGTGAACTGGCTTCATAGCAATCAACCTACTAAAATAGTACTACCTCCCAGTTATAAAGAAACACTGTATAGTAGCGACTGAGCGCACTCTCCGCCTTCATCTTAAAAACAGTTGACCAATGAAATTTAATGTATAAAATATGACTTGTCTAAGTGCTTATTTTGTAAGCCTAAAGAAATAAATGATTTTTTACTTTACTTTACTTTTAAAGAAATTTGCGAAAAAAAAATGTTGGGAATTATGAAATATAAAAATGTAGAACATAAAGTTCTACATTTTTATAATAGTTTTCTAAATCATCGGAGCTATAAAAACCTAGGTAATTGCGACAAACCAATTTTGTAACAATGAACCTAGAATAACTGGAAACGAACACGATATTTTATGAGACTTTTGAGACAACGCTTATAACGTCGAAATTTAGGCGTATACGCGTTTCCAGCTTGTTGCCTCAAATTATTAGATAAAACACTGAAATGACTGAAGACTATATGTGGAACTAAAATTTAATTAAAGAAAATAATATAATAATAATTAAATTTAATTATCAAATCAGATTTCGCCAAAACTAAACTAAAATGCCTCTATTAATTATGTCAAACATTTTATTTCAATCGTTTATAACAAAATATGTAAATGCCTTCTTCGAGCTTAATTACTATGAAAAGAATCATATTAAAATACAAACAAGTAAAAAAATATAGATGCAGATCGTACAAAAATTTGTCCCGAGGTGGAAATCGATACCTTTTGTGTCGCAGGCGGACCTTTACCCGCATCGCCATAAAGGTCGTCAAGGTCGTCGTGTTTACAAATTTACCGTCAATCCTTTATTTTCTAAACAATAAGTACGGTGTCTAAACAACAAAACTGCGGTATGTAGTCTTTAATAACCATGTACACAAATAGCTGACCGCAACCGTAGCTATTCAAAGGAAATGCCTACTTAAGCCGGAACACAACATAGAACAGTTAGTTGCTCACATTTGAGTTCTTTTAAATAAAAGTTGCTTTTATTAGGCTTAAACCTCCATTTCTCAGGACCTTGGTAATGGACAGAGGACGCGAAAGCAAAGAGATTTCTAAACTACCAAGTTTTTTACAGCTCTAAACATTAAGTAAAATTGTGTTTACGGATCAATAACAAGACATTTACCTTTAAGTTAAGTACTGTAGTTGGTACTGTACTGTACTGTACTGCACTGCACTGCACTGCACTGCACTGCACTGCACTGCACTGTACTGCACTGTACTGTATTGTACTGTACCTCAGGTGATTTTTTTTGTCAATATACCTTTGTTGACAATCTCACCATGTCACCTCCTTGATTGGCAATCTAGCTTTAATTTACATGAACACATTGATTCTGCTAAGATGGCATGATGCATTCACTGCCTAAAAGTACGTGTGCGTCGTCGGCAATGAGAGTGATAATAACCTTACAGCGAACTTCAAACAATGAAGGTTACTGAATTTTCATTGTAAACACTATTATTATTCATACTTCGACATTGAGATAACAAGATTGTACTCGACTTATTGGGTATATATTTACTAAAACATAATAGGTACATAATTATTTTGTTTTAATAATAATAATGGCTATACTAAACATCATAGAATATCAATACTAATATAATCAAGAGGAAAGGTTTGATTTTTTGTTTGTTTGTTTGTTTGTATAGAAACCACTGGATCGATTTGAAAAATTCTTTCTCCGTTGGGTAGCTACACTATCCCCGGTGAACATAGGCTATATTATATTATCAAAAAAGTTAGGTACCTTACTAAAACTTCAATAATGTAACCCAAGGTGTAAAAATATCACCTAATAAAGTGAAATTCGAGTTTAACCCGGGTAAACAGCGGAGAACAGCTAGTTAAACAATAAAGTAGTATTAATTCGGTGTATACACGCAAAACCGCGGCATGAAGCTAATATAAATAAAACGCCAGCGTTGCAGCGTAAAATAAGCTTTCATATAATATTTGTTAAAACAACGCGCCATGAAATTAAATTGAATCCCCTTCCAACTAGCAACATCTCTCCGCGAGATTAAACTCGTTCCACTTATCGGTGTTATGCTACAGTCGACATTATTAACACAAAGATAAAGTTCTATATTGTGTGTTGTTTATTGTGAAATGACAAAAAAATCGGCTAATTCGTAACGTAATTTTTAAATAATAGTTTTAACCCTTAATTTCGAGGAAAATTATCACTTACTATTCGCAAATTTTATGAAGGATTTAATCCATCGTAATATTTACGAAGAGTAAGTGACATCAATATTTATATCAATATTTATTTATGAGATAAAAACAACCTAAATTAGAATATGTAGCCTTTTCTTTTTCAAATTTCATGATCTACATATTTCGATAAAAAATAGTCATTGCACCCAGAAACAAACAAACTCCCTGCAAATCTCCTGCATGCAGCTCTTACAGAAGTTAAAGGTTATATGACGCATTTTTGTAATATAGTCTAGTAGCTAAAAGGTTTTAAAAGTTCTGGGATCACCTTGATTGCCTTACCTGAAAACCATTTATTTTCAAGATTTCCGCCATGATTTGGCTGTTTATTTGGTTGTAAATTTTACGACAATAATACGATATCTTTCGATCCAACATATATGCATCCGCAATAAGTGAATAATGATTTAGGAAGGTATAAGAAACGGGTGGGCTGAAGTCAGGAACATACTGAAAAAATTTAATGCTTCAGGTATGCACCGTCATTTTTTCGAACGGTTAGTGTTCTAGGGTTAAAAATGAAATAAATATCCCTTAGCTGGCAATAATAAAGAACGGTCGTGCTAGCTTTAACCCGTCTAGATGCCACTTTACGGAGACACGTAATCACTTTCACTGATACAAATCTACACCGTAAAGGGCCTTGGGTTAGACCTCACATGTTATTCACATACAAATCAGGGATGATGAATGACAGAGAAAAAAGTCCAAAATTAGATATTTACCTAATTATATCTGAGTATAATACCATAGATTACAAAACATTATATTTTTTATACAGATTGAGTTTAACTGTTATTTTGATTAAAAAAAACCGCCATGACAAGTTGAAAATCGCTCATTAATCATCTACAATAAAATCCTTGTAATAATAAAGCAATCTGAAAAAGATATTACATTTAAAAACAAACTAATGAACCTACTCCTAAATAAAACATATGACTCGATTAAAGAGTTCATGGACGATACATTCGAACTTAACTTTTTATCTTAGCTACCTCTCGAGATGCAATTAGGGCTCCTAATAGTATAAGTCGTGTTTAAGACCTCTCACATTAAATAAATAAATAAATAATGCTGGACAATTCACACAGCATTATCTAGCCCCATGGTAAGCAGAGCTTGTGTTATGGGTACTAGATAACTGATATACATAATACAATACATTACATAGATATATTTTTTTTATTAAACATAGAAAACGACCAGAACACCCGGAACAAATATCTGCAGATCGTACACACAATTGTTCCGAGGCGGGAATCGAACCCGCAACCTTCAGCGTCGTAGGCGGACCTTCGCCCACCGCGCCACATCGGTCGTCGTACATTGTATTAGGACTGCAAAACAAAATACTTGACCACCAATCAGATCATTACACAACTGTGACGTCATGCCAATATGTATTATATTTCGAGTTTTTAAAATCAAATGTCTATTCTACGAACAAAAAATAAGATTAAAGTTTTGATATTCGCTCTTCTCGTTTCACCAAATTTCCATATTACGTTGATTGACAAGAAAATAATACCGCGAAACCATTTTATTTTAACAATTAAGACTTCTACCATGGAGAACTAATACGAAATACCACGGGCGCGCTCCAAACAAATCCACCACAAGAGTAAATAGGTCTTCTAGATTTTTGTTATCCATCGTTGGCCATATCATCACTTACTAAGATTTTGGTGACACAAAGGTCTTTTCACTATAGAAAAAGTAATTGCAGGCAATTAAAAGTTAAATAACCACGACTCGGTAAACGTAGTGTAGGACGCCCTCCGACCAGGTGGGATGACGACCTGTGAAAGACTGCAGGTAGATGCTGGATGCGGCAAGCTGAAGACAGGGCGCTATGGCGCTCATTGGGAGAGGCCTATGTCCAGCAGTGGACTGCTATAGGCTGATGATGATGAAAAGTTAAATCTCACGCCCATCCTTGCTCAGATAAGTGAGGTCTCACCCTTATCCTGCGCAGGGTATGAACCAATCCGTTGATACATGGCATACAAATAACCTTAAAGTCCAACTGTGTCATAAAAGTCACATCTTTGTGAATAACGAGATAAGTTACAAAAAAGAAGTTCGCCTTTTCTGCTTGAGTTCACTTTTCCATAATATTTTATGATAATTTTATTTCGGGCTATATGCACACGGGCGCCTTGGGCTGTTATTCCACGGACCGACGGAAAACGTTCAAGAAGTTACAAATTGTTATAACACATATTTAGAATGAAAACGACCTATTATTATTTCTTTTTTTTAACCGTATCTTTGGAATGTAAGTAAACGTTGACTGGAAGGTATCCTCATCAGAACTTCTGATGAACTTTAGGATGATTTTTATACCATAATAATATAATTAAAATAGCTAAATAGTGGAATAGATATAGAAACATACTAGTAACTTTGTAAATAAATATATAAAAGGGAGCAGAATAAATAATAAGTTTTAAAACATACAGTTTACACATTAAAACTAAATTTTTTATTTTGCCGAATCTGGCCGAAACTGAAACCGTACTTCGGTAGGACACTAAATATAAGGTTCTTGGTAGTATCCACCACCTATATGGAAATAAGAAAGAGAAAAAGAGAGAAATATTGTGTACCAGAGGCCTAAACACATGAAATATTGCTTGACTCTTGCCTCCATCTGAAACGTTCAGCCCGTTTTACGAACAAATATAAACATTGAATCGGCGCAAAATAAACACGCGCGAATGTTGGTACACAAGCGTCTGCCTTCGGTTTTACTTGCGTTCAGTAAAATATGCTTACCAATAATTACGGTTTCTTCTAAAGAAAAGCTGCTGCACTACTCCTAGTAGGGTCCTTTAGAAGGACTTTTGGAATCATATACTAATCGTTCCAAAATCTCTTCTGAAGAAAAGGGAAGGCCAGCAACTTTTAACTTTTTGAAATTTTTATGAGTTCCACTGCGATCCGCCTGCTAAGAAATCTAAATCAAGCGTGGTGATTATGGCAAAATACCTAACCGAGAGGGTCCAAAAGTATCATCATCATCAACCTATTTGAATCCACTGCTGGACATAGGTCTCCCCTAATTTTGCTGTTATAATCTAAGACCACGCCACCCCCTACGGCCCCTACGTCAGTATCGTGAGTTATGATGATAAACTTAGATGCCAAGCGTAGTTACTAATCTGAACGAGGAGTTCGTTTACCTTAAAACCATAAACATGCATTCAGGAGGTACCTAACAATAGGGATACAAGAAACTGTTAAGCAAACATGCAATTACAGAGCATCTACGTGTTAGCTGGTTCACTGTTAGTACTCGTAATCTACATACCAACCTGGAGTGACAATTTGGCAAAGGCAGAAGCTAAAAATAAATAACCACATGACGTTTTTCGTTAAGGGTACACGATTCGCTAATGATTATATCAAATTATGTCGTCATTATCTGTGTTTGTAAATACCCGAAACTGTTAAAAAAGTATGCATCTAAAAAATACAAGCTTCAAAAATTTCGTACACTGATTTTAGCTCAACTTTGGGCGAAAATCTATACTAATATTATAAAGAGGAAATGTTTGATTTTTTGTTTGTTTGTTTGTAATGAATAGGCTCCGAAACTACTGAACCGATTTGAAAAATTAGTTCACCGTTGGGAAGCTGCACTATCCCCGGTGAACATAGGCTATATTATATTTACAAAAAAGATAGGGATCCGTACTAAAACCGTGCGAAGCCGGGAAGGGGCTAGTACATAATATACAGAGAAATTAAACTGTGTGTGTGAATATAAAGCCCGTTCCGACATAGTTTACTTACTTATTAAAAAGTTGATATTCGGTAAACGAATTAGCATTGCCATTCAACATGGCAATGCTGCTAGCATTCTCGGCACTCTGCCTTCTTGTAAAAACTTAGATTTATATAAAATTAATATTATATGGATACGATATAGTCATCATCAGCCTATAGCAGTCCACTGCTGGACATAGGCCTCCCCCAATGAGCGCCATAGCGCCCTGTCTTCAGCTTGCCGCATCCAGCATCTACCTGCAGTCTTTCGCAGATCGTCATCCCACCTGGTCGGAGGGCGTCCTACACTACGTTTACCGAGTCGTGGTCTCCACTCGAGAACACGTTTGCCCCAGCGGCCGTCGGTTCTTCGCGAGGTATGGCCGGCTCACTTCCACTTCAGTTTGCTAATTCTTAGAGCTATGTCGATAACTTTGGTTCTTTGTCGGATGTATTCTTTACGAATCCTATCCTTCAGAGAAACTCCGAGCATAGCTCACGATATACATAGTACTAGTTATAAAGCTTTTTTTTTAAATAATTAAGATAAGCATTATCTCACTACTGGTAAATGATAATGTGGCCAAAAACGTTTTTACTCTAGTCTTGAACAAACTCGGGTTGTAAAAAAAAGCCCGGAAAAAAAGGGGCAGGAAAATCATTGGTTGAGCTATAACTATTTGAGCTACGTACTTCTTTCACAATCAGCTGTCTGCTTAGTAAACAAATTTCTTACCGGCTATCGAAACATACCAAGAGCACCCATATAAGCGATCTTCTTCGATAAAAATCCATTGTTCTTTAGTAGTCTGGCTTATGGAAGACGTGAAGACAATGCTGTGAGTCTGTGTTTTATAATCGCAGTAATATAATTTATTAATAATGGTAAGTGTTCTGTGTGTCCTAAATGATCCAAGCGCTCATTTGTGTGGCCACTACATAATAAAATAAAGTGTTTTCTATCTTTTTCATAAAGTGAAACATTCAACATCCGTATGGTGATTATGTAACTCGCGACCGGTTTGCGACAGGCGTAAATTAAGCAATTAGTGCTGTCAAACGTCAATTTTGTATTAGTTTGACACCAGCTACAGCGTCAAAATTGGTCAAAATCGACGTTTGACAGCACTGATTACTTAATTTACGCCTGTCGCAAACCGGTCGCGAGTTACATAATCACACGGCCGATCCTAATTGTAATAAGCAGTAACTCGTACGATTGTGAGACTTCAGTAGTTAGTATAACTGGGTACCCATATGTTTACCTCTCGACTCAGACACCATCTTGTCTTTGCATAGCTTGCTTTTCGCGCTAAGCTTTGCTTGTGTATTTTTAGTGTGAGAAGCTAGGTTAAAATTCCAAAATCATAATAATAAATACGTTTATAATACAAAATTAAGGACCCAAGAGATCATGGTTATTACATAAGACTGTCCGAGGCGAATGGTTTTTTTTACGTATATGTCACGCTTTACTCCAATTTTATATTTTTTTAAAGAACTCTATCTCTGTTTGATGCAAAATCCACACATGTACATACAATAGAGGGGTTTAACCCCTCTATTATTATTTATCACATTTCATATTTTTTCCATGTCATCGCTACAATTGTATAGCTTTTATACCTACTAATATCATAATTTACCATTTCATGTTAAATATGGCAAATCAATACTATTCGCCATATTTTGTTGGTTCGTATTTCATTATGTTCCAAGTTGGGGAGATAAATTCCAGAATACATTATATTTTATGTCGAATTACTAATAATATTATATATTTCGAGCAGGCCTATGGCACCAGCACAGTCCCTACACCTTAACGGGCACTTCACCTGCATTGTTGAACCTCATCCTTAGTTCAAACAGAACCATTTACTCTACTAAAACAATAGTAATGAAGTAAACAGGGCTAAGCCTATACCAACAGCATCCTGAGCCTCCCGATGTTTGTACAACAGGCGTTGTTACGCTGAAGGAGTCAAATTAACATACAAATTAAGCATAGCTCAATGCAATACCTTTGCCTCTCGTCGTAGATGAGTAAAATTGTATTTGTATCAAGCAACTAAAACTATTTATAGCCCACGGAATTCATTTGAGTTTGATATTTTACGATGCAAAACGTCTGCTTCAGCCTTTTTTATTTCCACGAAACTTTTTATGTCTCATCTAAAAAGTGGGAATCTAGTTTAAAAACAATAAAAACTAAAGTTCAGCTGGAACCATTCTCAAGTTAGCGCAACGTGTTTGCTCGCAAGTCTTCAACTAAAAGAACACTCCAAAACGTTTCAGGAGGCGACGAAGTGAAGCGTGCAAAATTGCGTAAAGCGCTGTAACGAAGCTAGTTTACGAAGATTGTCTAGAGCAGTACACCTCTAAGGCTCGGCACTGAAACAACTCAAAGTGCAGCACACTTCGAAGACAGCTAAACAATGGATCTAATGAATTCGCTCCGGCTTTTGCTGTTTTGCACCTCGGTGCTCTCGGGATCGCGAGGTAAAATCATTTGATTTATTACCTACGAAGCAGCTTAATGTTGGTAGCGCAAATTAAAATAATTGTTTTATAAACAGTTTACCTGTGTCTAGCATGATTTATGACACAGTAAGAGCAGGAACTAGACTATAAAAAAGTCTATAAAAGCATTTTGGTTTTAAAGTTAGTTATTACAAATACATATTTAACTACTTCTGGGTGTTAGATAACAAATATAAGATCCTAATTTTTTTTACTTTTCAGGTTGCGACAGCGCTCGCAGTAAAAATTATGGTAATCAGCAAGTTAAAGTGAACAAATCGTTGATTTTAGAAACAAAATCACTAAATCGCAAACAGGTCCTTTTGAACGTCCACAGAGACTATCCAGTCAGGAACAGCATGGAGAAGCATGTGTTCCAAGACTCACACTGCTTCAAATGTATTGATTGTATGAACCGGGCCGTCATTGCCTCGGGAGAAAGCCAACGAGATTATTTAAGAAGAAACAGACACACAGACAGAACAACACAGAGTCAAAGACAGAACGCATACAACAAGAAATACTACATGAAACGACACAACGACATAGACAGACATAAACGAAGCGCAACTGATGGTGCCAAGAAGGAGATCGAACAAGGAAGGGCTTTTCTAGCCACGGTGAAAAAATACACAAAAAATAAAAAAGTGTACGCGATAGAAGTAAAAACTACGACTACGAGTGAAAACGGCCCCGGAAACACTTGCCATTATTATAGCGTTAAAAAAACTCTTGGTTGCGAAGAAGGACACAGAATGCCGAGAAGTAAGAGGACAAACAAAAAAACGTCTAAGAAAATGAAAAAATACTCAGCAACGACAACCGAAAGTGTAAGAACATTGTCAATTAAAAACGAGTACAAGAAACGACGAGATATTGAGAGCTCTCACGGTCCAGAAAGCTATATGCTTTCTATGGAAGATTTTTACTAACCCTGTGATCAATTCTAAACTCGTTGTTTGTTTGTGATATTTCTTGTACTAATAGAGGCAGTTGTGATATGTTAGCCGGGTTCTGACCAAGGTTACGGGTCGTAATGCACCATTCAAACACTATTAAAATCCTTAGGAATATCGTTGACGGCCCCGATCTACACAACGAGTTGCTTCGCCTATACGTGCCGGACAATTATATTCGCGGTAGAAGTCACAGCCTCCTTGCTCCACCAACTTACCGCACGTTAGGGCATCATCAGTCGCCGCTGCCTCACGCTCTTAACGCTCTCAACGGATTACTTAAGGCCTTCCCTGACTGCGACATATTCGCAGACGAATAAAAAGATTTATTGTCAGTTTGTTTGCTCTATTGTGAGAGGGATGGGTGACTGATTTTCTCTTATGTAAAATAATTATTAAAATATTAATTTTTTCAATTCAATTTTATACAATTTTATACGTACTGATTTCTAATTTTTTGTTTGTAACTATAAATAATTAGTGTAGTTGGTGATTGTGTCGTACTAATATAATAAATAAATAAATTTGCAGCGAGCATGATTCGTTACACCATGTCATTGCTCGTTGCGAGCTTCTTTTCCCATACTGACTGCCTAATGCTGTTATGTACCTATTGTCTACCACGTTACATAACGCCCGGTAACGCCAGTCCGTTAATAAATAAACAAAGTACCGAGACTCGCCGTACCGTACTTGGCTGGTGCTATAATTTTGTGAAACCATGGAAGCTTTATTATACGCAGTTTGTATAAAACCCATTATATTTTGTAATTTTGAATTCAACTAGGCTTTTCAGCCTAGTTGAATGCTCCATGGTTAGTTTGTAGCCATGTAGCCAATGATCAGCAAAACTGTATATGTTTTACACTTCCAAATACTGTCTATATTGCATCTGTAGGCTTAGTAGATACAATAAGATTTCGATTTATATATCTAATTGAGACCTATTGGCGTATCGCAAAAAAAGGCTCAGAATGGTAGTAGACACAAATGAAGTGTAGCCAAAAAAAAGCGACAGTAACGTCTCATTTTCTTATTCGTAAAATCTCTTAAAACTTATAATTATGCTTGTCAACTCACACATACATTAGTTTTTACTTAAAAATCAACAGAATTTTTGAGCGTGTTTAGCCTCTCTGATTGACATGTTTGAGTTAGACTTGGTACGGGTAAAACTTAGATTCACTTTAATTTAGATTTAGTTTTTTTAGCTTATGGCTTATGAAAAACAATAGCAGCCTTTCTATACAACGATTTATGCACCCAAAGCAAATGAATTAAAGTTTGAACGTTGTTTGGCAAGAGCACCTACTTAGCACTAAGCTTGCTGTGCGCTGCGGCTTTTAGTAGCACAATCTTGAGGGTTGACTTATGCGGAACCATATTTGTAGCAAGACGACTTCAATTTTGTGCGCCTTTAAGTTAGGGTATCACAATGGTACGGAACTAAAAATTTAAATTATCCTTAAAGCAACTCTGCATATTTTGTTCTTTCATGCCCAGTCCATCCAAAGGTTGCCTGGAAGAGATCGCTCTCAGCGATAAGGCCACCCTTTATACTTCCTTTATTCTATATTGTTTTCTGTTTTCTGTGGTATAATAAAGTGCTATCTATCGATCTATCTGCTTTCAACGCTGACTGTGCGTTGCCGAAACGCAAGGCTACTTCAATGCCGTAAACAGACAATCATAATAAACTTGTAATACCAAACTCAAAATAAAATATCCATAACACATAATAATAACAATAATAAAATATATATTATTACGTCTCTCATTTACCATGATCTCGGGCCATAAAATGACCCGGTCCTTTGGAAGGCTTGCGAGGGGCCGAAGCCAACAGCACAGAGGCCCTTTGAGACGTTAATCTAAAGGCGATGGCTACACATAGCGGGTATCAGCCTCGGGTGCACAATATGATACACCCAAAGATGGTATCCGCCAGGTGTAGAGACTATTGCAAAGAAAAATGAAAGAAATAAAACCAGGCTATTGTGATGGATGGATGGACTGGGTAATCGGGCTATAGGGGAGATTGCGGGCGTCAGCCATAAACAACATATTATTGTTATCATTATGTGTTATGGATATTATAAAATGGCGGCAATGATGTACAATAAGACACCTGACGATTGAAAAGATACATTCTACAAATTTAATATTAATATATAATTTAAGGTCACTTTAAAATGTTTTTATTTTTAATTTTTAGTCGATAAAACTTTACTATAATATTGTAACTATCATTATTTTACTGAAACTGACCAGGAATAGAATTATAAGCTACCAACTAAGAGTACTAGAATTGTCAAATATTCATGTCCCAATAATAATTATGGATGCAATAAATGAAATATGAAGCCAATAGACTAGTTTGGGTATATATGTATATTAAGATGAGATAAGAATGCACTCTGTTAAATATATGTTATATAATAATAATAATAAAGCCTTTATTCAGATACATTAAACTAAGTTGAACTAAACGAAGTAGGTATTAGTTATATAGGTCAACGTTACGAAATAAAAAAATCAATATCAGAAGTTATTTATTTATTGTACAAAACTATATTCTTCCTGCTCTAGTAACTAGCTTCTCCCTTTTCTTCCTGAGCGTCCTCAGAATGAGGGAAAACTTGCAGGTTTTCCCTCATTCTGAGTGGACGGTACGGACGATAGTAACGATTCGAACAATAAATTTCTTTCCGGCCCTGGTGGGGGCACAGAGAGGGGCCTCGAGGCATGGCCTCATTACCCCGGCGTCAACTCGAGGGGTGACGACCCCTCGGTCCTTGGGTTTTGTGGGAATATCTTTTTTTTTCCCCTTATCAATGTTTTTTTTTTTGTTTGTTTTTTTTTCTTTTTCGAATATCGAGTAGTCTTGTCGCAACAACGAATCATGTAAGTAGGTAATTATCGAGGCAATAACTCAGTTTACTACTTTATACATCCATCGAGGTGGTAACTTACTCGTAGTCCAGATCTAAGGGTCATATTAAATTTTAAGACGACCGATGTGGCGCGGTGGGCGAAGGTCCGCCTGCGACGCAGGAGGTCGCGGGTTCGATTCCCGCCTCGGAACAATTGTGTGTACGATCTGCAGATAATTGTTCCAGGTGTTCTCGTCGTTTTCTATGTATAATAAAAAATATCTATCTATGTAATATATTGTATTATGTATACCAGTTATCTAGTACCCATAACACAAGCTCTGCTTACCATGGGGCTAGATAATGCTGTGTGAATTGTCCAGCATTATTTATTTATATTATGAAAGCTTGCTTAGTCATAGATCTGAGCTTGAGACTTGACTTTATGGCTTTAAATATCGTTACTCAAGCATAGATCGATAACCGTGCTAGCTTTCATAGCACGTGAGTCTTCTGAGTTCCAAAGAAACTAAAATGAAAAATGATTTCAAGCTACAGCTGAGGTCCCATCTAACAGAAATTCTTGCAAAGTACATTGGCTTTCGAGACTTTGTCTTTGTTGTTTATTATTCCTTCGGCTTTGTTGAGCGGATTCTAAAACTATTACAAGAAAGTTATTGAACACAGACAACCTTTGTAGTGTAGCGGCCGAAAGGCTAAGAGGCAAAGGTTCAATACCAACCGGGTAAATGTTTGCATGATTTGCAAATATTCATCCAAGTCTAGGATGTTACATTTATTTTTATTATGTGTCTCACACATATCTTCTTCTTTATATATCCAAGGGTCATATTAAATATAAATCTATTGTTGTTCGTCAGTCTCGCTAAAACTCAGAAGGGCTCGGCCGATTTAGCTGATTTTGGTTTTGATATGTTTGTCGTAGTCAAGGGAAGGTTTAAACGTACGAAAACATCTTAAAATTGCGCAGAAATTTCCACGCGGGCGAAGCCGCGGGGCGCAGCTAGTTAGAAATAAATAAAATAATCTAGACTGGGATTAATATTAAAATAAAGAAATATCACACCCAGTGCATTAGTCGTCTATTTCCACTTATAAAACTTTACAATACAATACAATACAATACAAAAATACGTTATTGTACACCAGATACAGAACATTATGAAATATATTACATGTGACAAGTACAATGGGCAGCCTTATCGCTTAGAAGCTTTTCTCAGTTTGTGGTTCTCCGTTTCAACTCACCAAATAAAGCAGTCTGCCACTAAATCAGCAATCCCCGATGAGCTGTAATTGACGCCAGAAGCAGGTCTTTATTGTTCAATGAGGAGGGTAGAACATGCTCGTATCGATGCCAAAGGTTTATTAACTTGTACCAAGAGTGTAGGTCTATGTACACACACACCAGAGATTGAGCAAACACTCTGCCGTTGAAAATGAGCATGTCTAACATTTCAGAAAGTTGTATATTAGGATTGGCAACACTTTACCGTAAGGAGGTTTTTCTTTAATTTTAAAAGATCTTTAATTATAACCATAATCATCATCAGCCTATAGCAGTCCACTGCTGGTCATAGGCCTCCCCCAACGAGCGCCATAGCGCCCTGTCTTCAGCTTGCCGCATCCAGCATCTACCTGCAGTCTTTCGCAGGTTGTCATCCCACCTGGTCGGAGGGCGTCCTACACTACGTTTACCGAGTCGTGGTCTCCAGTCAAGAACACGTTCGCCCCAGCGGCCGTCGGTTCTTCGCGAGATATGGCCGGCCCACTGCCACTTCAGCTTGCTAATTCTTTGAGCTAATGAATAAGTAAAAGTAATACAAATCCAGTGTACCAAGACAATATTAGCTTAATTTTAAGCTCTTTTATAAGCGTTTCGCTTTTTCAAACATAACATATATGAGTAACATTCATTATTCTCCAAAGAATTCATCCCCAAATAAGTTAAATTCAGCTTGCTACCCAATGATGTTATTTGCTAACTGAAAATAATTCCATTTTAACTTCCACATTACTAGACCAATTAGATATTCTGACTCACCTACCAAACTGTAGGTAGATATTTGTTTACCCAAAACTTTATAATCTAATCACGATAGGTACCCAAAGTTGTACAAACAACGTGACTTCTAAACAACCGCTGGATTCCGCTTTGTACTTCGATACGACTGCGGGACGTGACAGTGGAATCCTATAACTACATTTTACTCCTACAGCTTTCCTTAACCCGTCCACTACAGTAGTACAAGCACACAGTAGTACATAGTCAAGGTTGCCTGGAAGAGATCGCTCTCAGCGATAAGGCCGCCCTTTATACCTTTATTCTATGTTTTTATTTCTGTATTGAGTATTTTCTATCTATCTACAAAATACAAGCTCTGCTTAGCTTAGGGCTGGATGATGCTGTGTGGATTGTCCAGCATTATTTATTTATAGATCTACTAGCGGCCTGTCCTGGCTTCGCCTGAGTGGACATTTGTGTCATGATGGATGTAATAGAGTCTTCACACTAAAGTTTCGGTGCGACATTCTGTGTATAAATATTCGCAGGCGATAGTGTTTTGTCAACTTCTTAGCGATCCACTATGGTGTGTAGACTCCATTACATTCACGCAAAGTGACGCGATGCTTGACAGATTACTAAGCGCTCTTACACACTAGCGATTAACCGCGCGGCTAACCACTTTTCCAGTTTAACTTACAACCTTGTGATAACCGCTACATTATTCCGACTACGGTTTAACCGCAAAAAGTTAATCTACAAAAAAAACTTACAAAAAACGTCTCAATTATATAGGTATATAGGTCTTTGATTTGAGTGGTTTCTAGTTGAGGTGGATATAGAATTTACAATGACCCCCGCACTAGGCTAGGCCTGTTTCGCAGGGTATCGAATACATTTTCTGTTTGCCATGATTATTTATTATTCACCTTAAAGTTTCAAAACTTCCGAGAATTGATCAAGCATCTATCAATTAATTTATAAAAAATGTTAAATAAGATTACCCCCTTTATTTATACCAAGTCCGAACTATTCGAAAACATACGAGTAAATTGGCACCAGAAGACTTCCGGAGCACGGGCTCTAATTATGCTTAAGTTAATGAGCTAACGATAAAAGTTAGCTTTCAAAATACGAGTAACTTTGCTCGTGTTCTTTGTGTACTTAAAGTTGGTATCGACAAAGTTTAACAAAGAACGTCACTTCTTATTACGTTACAAAGGATAGCCAAATAAACTTTGATATTAGGGGGCTTCTTTAAGTTCACTTTGTCTCATTAATTTCGTGATTCTGTGATATTTTATGCTAATTTTAAAAGCTTTTATTTAACTTAACGTGTATCCGTTTAAGTCGCCGTTTTAGTCTAATCTTAAAAATCAAATTTAAGCCGCTTCCTCAAAACTGATGGCCTTCAAATTTTGCACGCTTGTTCAGTCTTATTTATTTATTTATATTTATCGATATACAAAACAAAAACAATCACAAAAAAGACAAAATATAAATATTGTTCTTCGACATCGATCAGTTAAGCTATCTGTAGATTGTTTGCAACAGTCTCGGTGGCCCAATTGTTTCAATTGTAAATACTACTCGCAGTTCTAATTTGATTCTATATTATTTAATCTTAGACTTAGTTTGTTTTCCAAAATATGCGAACACAACTTGATTTTATAAAAGAGCAGTAAATACATCAAATTAACGGAAAAGGTATTCTTAAGTGGAGACCGCGACTCGGAAGACGTAGTGTAAGACGCCCTCCGATGGAATGACAACCTGGGAAAAACTGCAGGCAGATGCTGGATGCGGCAAGCTGAAGACAGGATGCTATGGCGCTCATTAGGGGAGGAATATGTCCAGCAGTGGAATATTATAATGTTGATGATAATAATGATTATAGTTGTACTTCCAATTCTATCAAAACTTAGGGACCAGTAATGTGCAGCTTGAAAAGGTTACATTTTTTTTGGTTGTCTCCAAAGTTGGCGAACATTTCCCATCAACTTTGACAACATTGCTTATTGCCAGACAATAAATATTCCAGACGCGTTCCCCCACCTAGTTTTTGTGTTTTAGCAGAGATCCGGATATCTTTTGTATTAGTAAAGCAATTTATCGGAGTCCAAAGCTATCTCTTCGCTTATTTCACTAAAAGCCGTTATATAGAATAGAGATCCAGGCTGAACTAGTTTTCGTATTTAGTAAACGAAAAGATGATAGTCATAATCAAATCAGGCCACAAAACGTCCATAACTGGACATTTATATAAATAAATAATGCTGGACAATTCACACAGCATCATCTAGCCCCAAACTAAGCAGAGCTTGTGTTATGGGTACTAGATGACTGATATACATAATACGATACATTGCATAGATAGATATTTTTTATCATACATAGAAAACGACCAGAACACCCGGAACAAATATCTGCAGATCGTAAACACAATTATTCCGAGGCGGGAATCGAACCCACAACCTCCTGCGTCGCAGGCGGACCTTCGCCCACCGCGCCTCATCATCGGTCGTCCTATTATAGCCCCCTTTCTTCTAGGTGGGTAACTAACTATTTACATACGCGTAACAAATTAATAAACATCGTAAAGATAAAGAAGAAAAATGATAAAGATTTCTTTAAAGTTCAGTTTTCAATAAAATGTCGATCTATTCCATGCTTTATTTTTCAAATTTATTGCTCAAGATAAATTACGACAACTTCGGTCTGTTAATGATTTTTACTAAGGAAAAACTCCGAAACCACAGAGTGGAACACAACTTTGTCGCTATTTTCATTATTCCGTGGACAAGGCGAGTTCTCGTCCACCAACTTTTCTAATCTAAACTGTTTGCCCGCGTTCAATCTTTGTGGAAACACCCGCGATGTCGCACATACGACCACGAGCCGAGCTGACAGTTCTAAACAGCTATGGATTTTCTTATCTATATACTGCGATCACAAATTCTATCTAGATGTCGGGTAGACGTAAAAAATCCGTCTCCGTAAATAAGAGCGCACTTGTAATGTGAGCTCTTATTTCGTTTAGTCCGATTGAAACACAGCCAACGTAAACACGTGTCACAATTCCGCAATGTGTATTCAAAAGTTGGAAAAATAAAAATTAAATATTATTTGTTAGTTTAAAGCTAAAAATATAACTTATTCTACATTTACTTACCTCAAGAGCTCTCTTTTAGCTTTGATTTTGAATGTTACCGAAATCTAGATTGTATTTTGTGATCGCAGAATACATACTCACAACCATATAAATGACCACCTCAGCGGGACTGAGGGCGAAGGTCCGACTCAAGCGGTAGTGGATTACGATTTCTGCCGTATCGATCAGTACAATATGCAGATATTTGATCAGGGTCTGAGTTTTCTATATTTTTGACCATTGATACATTGATCTGTGTGTAGTTACTTCCAAAAAGCATTACATTCCAGAACTCACTAACGTGAAAACCGGTGTAGATTTTTCAATTCATAAAAAAAATTGGTACTGATTTGGTTTTTCGATAGGGCTATGGAGACATCATCGAGACGTTGTTCCTGCTAGCTATTGTTCCGGTTAACAATTAATCCTATTTATAACAAAGGGATTCCTTTTGTTGGGCTTGTTAAAATAAACTTCTTGACTGGAGGTCTTGTTTAGAATCTCCTCACCTCATTAAAATAACTTAACAGTTTTGTAATGTGACCACATAGGATTTAAAAACTTGGTGTGAAACTTGACTGTAAATAGTATAAAAAAAGTCAAACTTAAATATCCAAAGTAACCATTCTTTTTTTTTTAAATTTAGTTTTTAAGGTGGTTTGAATGTGTGAGTTCAATGCAATGGGTGAACTCTGACTATAGAGACACTCTGATAGTTATATCAGAGTGTCTCTATAATCTGAAGGATAGGATTCGTAACGAATACATCCGACAGAGAACCAAGGTTACCGACATAGCTCAAAGAATTAGCAAGCTAAAGTGGCAGTGGGCCGGCCATATTTCTCGAAGAACCGACGGCCGCTGGGGCAAACGTGTTCTTGAGTGGAGACCACGACTCGGTAAACGTAGTGTAGCACGCCCTCTGACCAGGTGGGATGACGACCTGCGAAGGACTGCGGGTAGATGCTGGATGCGGCAAGCTGAAGACAGGGCGCTATAGCGCTCATTGGGTGAAGCCTATGTCCAGCAGTGGACTGATATAGGCTGATGATGATGTCTCTATAATCAGAGTTCACCCATTGCATTGAACTCAATGCACAACTTTTTGTGTACTCTTATCGTATATCTAAAATGTTAATATATTATGTGGGTTTATGCTTGGAGTGTAAAAACAAGCAATTTTAATAAATTGCATGTTTTTACACTAAACAAGAAGATGAACGAGGTCGTGGTATTCTCCTAGTATCGGATCGTGCGGTCACGGGCGTCTGGCAAGCGATCGTATACTTGCCACACTCGCCACCACTTGCCACTTTCAGTACCTTGGCAAGCGTATAATAGAATTACAATACCTGCTCGCTATTCACTACATTGTTATAAATTTTGTTACCTATTGTGTTCGCAAAAAGCTGAAACTTTATCGGGTTGATTAATCTTTTTGTGGTTAAAATAGCGATTGTAAGAATGTATGCAGCTTACTGAAGTCGAATTTTGAAATAAAATCATAATGTTGTATGTTTTATCGACGACCGATGTGGCGCGGTGGGCGAAGGTCCACCTGCGACGCAGGAGGTTGCGGGTTCGATTCCCGCCTCGGAACAATTGTGTGTACGATCTGCAGATATTCCGGGTGTTCTGGTCGTTTTCTATATATAATAAAAAAAACTATCTATGTAATGTATTGTATTATGTATATCAGTTGTCTAGTACCCATAACACAAGCTCTGCTTACCATGGGGCTAGATAATGCTGTGTGATTTGTCCAGCATTATTTATTTATTTAGTTGATTCGATAGGGTCAGATGCGTAACCCACCTTGCTTTTAAAAACCGTCTTATATCGATTGAGCCTTTTTTCAAATTTAATCGAATAAATCAATTCTCTCGATATTACAAGAACACATCATCGAATTACAACACCGACTACTTTAACTGCGTTCAAAGAAACGACCTATAAAAACAATAAAAAATAAAAATTGTTAACAAAACTACGAGAAAATGTTGAGTTATTTGATGGCTGTCCCCAGAGAGTTCCGAGGAACTGTAGTAAATAGAATTTTACTGAATACAGCCAGGTTTCATAATTGTAAAAGAATTTGGTCTTCAGAGACGTGAATCAAAGGTAGAGCTGGAAACGGCGGAAAGAATGCATCTGAAATGTATCACGTATATATAAAAACTATTTCGTTAAGTTTGTGTATTTGTCCATTGTAAAAAACAATCCACCTATTACATATAAATATTTTGATATGGGCAGATATTCATTTATTGTGGAGATCACAGCTCGGTAAACGTAGTGTAGGACGCCCTCCGACCAGGTGGGATGACGACCTGCGAAAGACTAGCGGGTAGATGCTGGGTGCGTCAAGCTGAAGACAGGGCGCTATGGCGCTTATTGGGAAGACCTCTGTCCAGCAGTGGACTAACATACATAGGTTGATGATGTGATATTCATTCTAAGCCCTATGAAATACACTTACAAAAAGCATACGAGTTGTAATCGGCAGGCTGATTATGTAAAAGCAACAGCAACAGCGACGCGACCGCGACCGAATTTTAGCAAGCAATTTTTAGTTCACCGATTGTCCGGCAGAGGGAAACCTAGTGCTCGATTGCTGGGTGACGTAGTACCTGGTGTCATGTTAGTACAAAATTGGCTTTTGACAGCACTGATTGCTTAATTTTCGCCTGTCGCAAACCGGTCGCAGTTACATAATCAGGGGGCGGGTCCTTTTTTATTTTAAGTAAAAATCGATGTCAATAATATTTGTCGTCTAGTCTTACCTCCTTGTCTGGGTTACGCACACATAAGTCCGCTGATCAACGTATGTATATCGTTCAGCATTGGACACTATATGCGTTGATAATAGATTACCCTTATGTTAAACTTTTCGCTTTGGCACCTAAATATCACACCCTAGACCACCATCTAATTATGGTTAAACAGCCCATTATAGATAAAAAAAGGTTTAAAAAAAAATTAAATTTTCGCTCAATAGCATTACCATTATTTACGTCTATAAGTAGCACCTGTAAATTTGTAGAAAGCTCTAAGATGATGGTAGCAAATTCTACACCATGCTACGATTTTTTAAAGTTTACGCATCTGTGCAAAGTCAGGTTGCTTTGCTAGTCTCGACAGACTCAAACGATCTCGAAAGCTATTGTCAGCCGTAACAGAATTTGAATCACTGGGTTCTCTTCCCGTTTCCTGGGATTTTTGCTGGAAACTTAATTGTTCGCTTCAAATTAGTGGGTTTTCCGCTAACGAGCGTTTTTCACGCCTTTTACTTCCGTGTTAAGAATAGCATACAATGTTTCTAAAAACATTGTTGAGGGGAAAAACTTTAAGGGAAATCTTTGTTTTGTTGCATTTGCAATATCAGAGATACTTAGGTACGTTATAAAAATGTAGGTACTGCATAAATAATATAATAATATAATGTATAATGCTGGACAATTAACAGCATTATCTAGCCCCATGGTAAGCAGAGCTTGTGTTATGGGTACTAGATAACTGATATACATAATACTATATATTACATAGATAGATATTTTTTATTATACATAGAAAACGACCAGAACACCCGGAACAAATATCTGCAGATCGTACACACAATTGTTCCGAGGCGGGAATCGAACCCGCAACCTCCTGCGTCGCAGGCGGACCTTCGCCCACCGCGCCACATCGGTCGTCAATAAATAATAATAGTCTGCCGCCGCTTTAAACAGTTTTGAGACTGTGTTTCTATAAACATAGTCGTTCGCATTTTGCCTGATTACTCAGTCCATCCACCCATTACAATAATCTGTTTTATTCCTGTAGCGGATATCAACTTCGGATGTATCATATTGTGCACCCGAGGATGATGCCCACTATATGTAGCTGTCTTTATAATTAGATTAATTCTCCTAAAGGGCCTCCGTGTTGTTGGCTTCAGTCCTACGCATAGCCCCACGCATAACAAATAATCCTGGACAATTCACACAACATTTATAATGTAATAACAATACCAAGAATATGTTCATTAGACGCTGAAATTTACACAAATTCTGTTTTTCCATAACAACTATAGTAGATAGATAGATAACACTTTATTATACCACATACAAAACAGAAAACAATACAGGAATAAACAATAGAATAAAGGAAGTATAAAGGGCGGCCTTATCGCTGAGAGCGATCTCTTCCAGGCAACCGTTGGATGGACTGGACAAGAAAGAACAAAATAGACGGTGGTACTTTAGTAAATATACAGATTAAAAAAAGAAAACAAATACTTACACTACATACCATAATACCTACATTACAAACATGATGGGTTTATTAAAAAAAAAAAAAAAAAGATTATAAACCAAAAGCTGCCAAAAAAAAAACATGGAGAATAAGGGGAAAAAAAGACTCCCACAAAACCCAAGGACCGAGGGGTCGCCACCCCTCGAGTTGACGCCGGGGTAATGAGGCCAAGCCTCGAGGCCCCTCTCTGTGCCCCCGCCAGGGCCGGAAAGAAACCTATTGATTGACAAACATGATCGTAGTTTGACTAATTCATTCAATTTATTGTTAATGGAAACGACCATTTAAAATAGGTAATTTACTTTAAAATCAAAATCCCGCAGGTGGACGTTGCGACCTGCAACACAGTATTTTACTTCTCCAGGTCGGATCACTTCATAATATATTTTTGTTATCAGCACCTAAATTTGTTTCAAATATAGACTTTTTACTTTTAATGAACTGCACAACAAAAAAGCCTATTGCGAAGAAGTATTACAGTTACTGAAGTATTTCAGGGCACTCAAAGATTATGTATTCAAAGGATGAAAGAAGAAGAGTCTATTTGTCAGTCACAACTACACGTATTTACCAGATGAACATTGTTTTCGTTCCAGACCAAACTACAAGTCCTAAAGCAGTTTTGTTGCAAAACTTTCGCCAGTTCAATATCAATATTCCGTACCCCAATCAATCCATTGTCGCCGGATGTTTGCAAACACAATAAAAGTTGGAATCGCTGTCTGTCAGAGCAGGAGATGATATACGACCCGTCTTGTTACGTACACTCAGCGTTGAGTAGGTAATAGTATATATAAAAAGTATAATATTCTGTTACAAGTGGTTTATTCTACAAGTGCTTTAAACATTGCTCATCTCAGATATATGGGTAGGATACCCATTATCCTACCCATATATCTGAGATGGGCAGTTTGTGAGTGATGAGTTTGGAAGTCGACCAGAAGGAGTGGAATGTACGATTACAATTCACTTTTTTAGATTTTTTTTAACACGTTCAAACAACTTGTTGGTTAAGCCACTTGTATCGGAATATTTAAGAAAATAAGTGTTTTGTTTGATTGACAAAAGTGTTCATACACATGGGTTTATGAACACTTTACAAACAATTATTTAAGAGTCCTTCCTCTTTTATTTATTTATTGAGATATTAGCATCATTACAGGTTTTTTTATTAAGCCCTAAGGCGATGCTATATCTACTTATACTAACTTATATATTCTAAGTCGGGTCTAATTAACAACATACTCGTACATAACCTATATACAAATAAAATACAGTTTTAAATAATTTTGATAAATAATCAACATAGTAACGCAGCTCTGTCCAGTTTATGAAAGAAAATTAAGAACGTTTCAATCGATTAAAATGCTTGCAATAAACTGCGATAGAACAATATTGTTTTGTTTGTCTTATTACTAACTACGTCAGTCAGTCTAAGCAAGACTCAGTCCCCGACAATTTAGATATAAATTCTCTAAACCTTTTCTTTTCACCTATGCCTTCCATTACTGGCTCTGTCAAAATGAATACCATCAGAAATATTTCTTCTACTCAAACCTCTAACCACTCTCAATTTTCTTTCGACCCAGTCACCCCCGAAGATGTTAAGAAGAGTATCCTGTCCATTTCTTCCAAAGCTGTTGGAACTGACGGCATCAGCCATAATATGCTCATTCCCATTCTGAACCTCATCCTCCCGATCCTCTGTCATATCCTTAATCATTCCCTGGAGTATGGAATCTTTCCTTCATGCTGGAAGGAAGCCCAACTGATTCCCTTACCTAAAAAACCTAATCCCAAATCCTTTTCCGAATATCGTCTCATTTCTATACTTCCTTTTCTGTCAAAAGTTCTCGAACGCCTCGTTCACAACCAGCTTAACTCTTTTCTTTCTTTGCACAATTCTCTAAATCCCTTACAATCCGGTTTCCGTAAAGGTCACAGTACCGTGACTGCCCTGGTCAAAATAACGGATGACATTCGGCTCGGCATGGACAACCGGAAACTAACTGTTTTAACCTTACTGGATTTCAGCAACGCTTTTAACACAGTAGACTTTGACATACTTCTTGCATTCCTTCGCACTCTTAACATCTCTCAGGGGGTGATGGACTGGTTTTTCAGTTACCTGCATGGACGCCGACAGCGGGTCCGCCTCGGTGAGTCTGTCTCGTCTTGGTGTGATACTTCTGTCGGTGTTCCACAAGGTAGTGTCCTCTCTCCTCTTCTCTTTGCTATATTTATAAACTCTATTTCTGATAATTTAACTTCTTCTTATCACCTATATGCGGATGATCTGCAGATTTATTCTCAGGCGCAGCTGGAATGTATTGGCGATGCAGTTGCAGTCACGAACTCGGACTTACACCGTATAGCCCAGTGGAGTCGAGCTCATGGTTTGAAAATCAACCCCCTCAAAACACAATCTATAATCATCGGTAGCTCAAGACTGATCGATAGATTGGATTGGAAAGCCGTACCTCAGATTATATTTGATGGAACACCCATTCCTTACAGCGTGACCGTTAGAAATCTAGGGGTTACCTTCGACCGCAAACTTTCCTGGGGTCCTCAGATGGAAGTTACCTGTAAGAAGCTATATGCTTCAGCAGGTTGTCTGAGGAAATTGCGGTACCTTCTACTGACCGCCACTAAAACCGCACTTGCCCAATCCCTACTTCTCCCCGTTCTGGACTATGCAGATGCCTGTTATTTGGACCTCGTTGAGGAACAGCTAGATAAACTTGAGCGCCTCCAAAATTTCTGCCTTCGGTTCATATTTGGTTTGCGCAAATACGACCATGTCTCTCCTTTTCGCACCATGCTCAAGTGGCTCCCTATTCGACTTCGCCGGGACATGCATGTTCTTACTCTTCTCTATTCCATTCTCTTTAATCCCTTTTCTCCTGCCTACCTAAAAGAAAGGTTTGAGTTCCTTCATTCTTCCAACTCTCACAATCTCAGGTCATCAGATAACTTACTACTCAAGTTTCCCTCTCATTCCCAAACGTTCTTTGGTAACTCTTTTAGTGTTCAGGCTGTACGGCTCTGGAACAAACTGCCTGTTGATATCAGACTTGCACCTTCCATTAACTCCTTCAAATCTAAACTAAAGTCCCACCTTCTATCTTCAACTGTCTAAAATTTTCCCTTCATTCTCCTCTTTATTCAGATTCTTATTCCTGCTCCAACAGTGATCAGATTTTATCGATTTTTTTTTTTATTTCTGTGGTACCTTCTTATTGTATTCAGTTATTCTTATTTGTTTTTTTTTTCTTTTAGGTTAGTTTTAATTTAAGTAGTTTTGTATTGTATGCAATGTATTAAGTATGTATTCTTTGTTTTTTACTTCTCTGTTACTGTTTGTGCTCTACACCTACTTTTGTATAATATATCTTTTTCTCCATCCCTGGTTGCCTGGAAGAAATCGCTTTAAGCGATAAGGCCGCCTATTGTACTGTTATTATATAAGATTTAGATATAAGGTGTTATTTTGTTATTTTGGGTACAATAAAGTGTTCATTCATTCATTCATTCATTCAGTAGCTTCCAAACACCATAAAGCATCTTCACAAAAACGAATGGTAACTAACAAATCATATTTTTAGTTACCTACTTGATTTAAACGCCGACAGTACCATACATCTTATTACATATCCTCGGGCGGGAGGGCCCCTAATATTTCTGTAAAGTGTCCCCCGTAAACAAAACTTATTTGACATGGGGCATCAACTTTCAAAGCCTCGCGTATCCTTTCTTGTTTAAAGTTTCTTAATCTAAGTCAACTATGATGTTGCAACACTTCGATAATAATGATTTTATGCATTTGACCAATAACTAATCAACACAAGAACAAGAGAAAGATAATAATAAAGGGAGTTGCAAAATTATCAACAAATAAATTTAAAAAAATTGTTAAACATATTCTTTGTAAAAAAGCTTATTACAAAATATCAGATTACTTAGAAGATAAAAAAGCTTGGAACGAGTTTTGCTCCAACTCAAAATCTACCAACTTACAGATAAGCAAATCAAATGTACTAGACACATAAGTTATGAACATACTAGTGGTTTCTTCTCACTTCTTCCACTGGTGGACAAAAAATTGAAGTGAACTATAATATATGACGTGTCTAAGTGCTTATTTGTAAGCTTAAAAAAAAAATAGGCCTTTAATCTACAGAGGTAAACTACAGGGTGCTACACTCAGCACCCTGGCGCCGCCGCTGAAAATCAGCGCTGCACTGGCTTATGTCAATGTAGCATTTAATGCTGAGCCGGTAGCCTTTCTGTATTCTCGTGTTTTAATTATTTTATTCGTTCCTAATTTGTTTTCTTTATTATTATTAGTTCTTAAGTTGTATTATTTTATATGAAACACAAATAAATTATAAATTTAAAATATAATATTTTCTATTCTATTCTATAGAGGGAGATCACAAGATTAGAAAACCGAATCTCATATTTACCGTTCTTTTATTTCTTTATTCGGAAGTCATAAAGTTTTTAATCGAACGTAACTTTATTGATAGCTGATTAATTGATCAAATGAAATACAGTTCAAAGTAAAGTTACTTACTTACTTGCGTGGCGCAGTGGCATGGTGGAGATTGCGGGTTCGATTTATGCCTCGGGACAATTGTGTGTACGATCTGCAGATATTTGTTTCGGGTGTCCTGGTCGTTACCTATGTATAAACCAAATATCTATGTAATGTATTGTATTAAGTATATCAGTCATCTAGAACCCATAACACAAGCTCTGCTTAGCCTGGCACTAGATAATGCTGTGTGGATTGTCCAGCATTATTGGTCAAGCCTGCCAAACTCAAGTCACAAAAGCCGATTATAATTACTTTATTAATTGTCTTGATTGATCACGTGTTTACGTCATTCATGTAGTGAATCGAATCTACATAATATATATGTAATTGTATACGTATTATCGAATAATCAGTGTTAGTAGATCCAATCACATTGCTTGGCTACTTGAATGGGCATCAATATTGGTAACCACCGCGTAATTGGAAGTCTGGCATCCTAGGACCTAACAGATTGCTCTGCGGTTGCGGGCTATACCGAATCTACTATGATTTGTCCCTGTCACACGTCAAGTATCAACTTAAGCGTCGGTAAGAATTGGATTGGGGATCTTCGGGTTAGTATCCATTAAGGTCGCAGATCAGAAGCGCACAATGCAATAATGTGCATTCTTATCATGGGCTTTAATTTTTAATATTTAGATGCGTTCAATATTGACGGCACCAGATGACAGAGAGCTCGTGAGCCACTTGTTTGAAATGTTTTTAGGTTCATATTTCTGCTATTTCTATTGGGCTGGGAAGAAGCAAAAAATGTGCGTGTCAAACATTTTCTGCTTCTTCCCAGCCCAAAAATATGCATGGGCTTTAATTCGTTAGACTTAAGATAAGAAAAATTTTACAGTGTCAAGGCTTTCCAAAAGCTCCAAACGAGTGGTCTACAAGCTGACTGTCTTCAAGTGGTCAATATAAAATACATCTAAATGTAAATGGATAAAGCTCATAATTGAATGCACTTTTGTGCTGTACTACCGCGGTGCTTTTCAAGTGCGTGACAAGCTTTAGCTTCCAAGTCAACATTAGCACTTGCGGCTAACATATGACATTACACAGGGTCTTAAGATGATGGAAGGGTTCCGCACACGCCCCTACGAGGCGCAGGTGTGCAAGACGACCGGCTTACCTAATTGCCCCTTGTTTATGCAAACAAATTGATGTTATAAGTTCAGCCATTTGAATTAGTTGTTGAACTTGGATAAGCTTTGCGGAGTCCCTTACGGGACCCTAATAGCACCACATGTTACACTGTGGTAAGTTTTAGTAACGCAGAAGTAAGCTCGTGGATACAATATTGGATTTTATAAGTACTTGACCGCTGTTTTGGTCGTGCTTGGGTTGAATAAGTTTGAAATGCGTTGCGGTCAGTTTAACGAATTTTGGAGAACGAGGTTGGACATATTCTGCTCCAAGAGATATTATAATGTAATTACAAGTTAGATACGACTTTAGTTTGTTCTTGACTGAAAGGTGATTCTGGGTCGCTTTATGGTAAACTAGCTGCGCCTCACGGTTTCACCCGCGTGGTGATAGATATTTTGGATAATATACAATATATCTTTATAAATTGTAGCCTATGTGTTATTCTGATGTATAAGCTATATTATTGTAAAGTTTCATTAAATTCCATTCAGTAGTTTTTACGTGAAAGAGTAACAAACATCCATCCATCCATCCATACATACTTACAAACTTTCGCGTTTATAATATTAGTAGGATTCATATAAGCGGTGTTATGTGGTCGCTCAGCTATAAATCCTTTTTGTTTGAAATGAAAACAAACAAGTTACGTTATTTTTTTTTCTGGATCATTAAGGGCCCATTCACACTGCGGATCCGAATACAGAATTTTTTTATCATCTATTACATCCTTCGCTCGAAACAATCGTTTGCTTAACCCGGAATAATATCAGGTGTGTGGACTCTCTCGTACAAAATAATCACCCTGTAAAAGCGATTACCCTTACACATAAATATTAATAATACTACGTTTATTATAAGTTTTCTCCGTGGTCCGCCTAGTGCATTACCAAAGTGTTGCCATGCTTAAAAAATTACGTGTTTAAAGAATTTTTTTTTTTTTTTTACGACCGATGTGGCGCGGTGGACGAAGGTCCGCCTGCGACACAGGAGGTTGCGGTTTCGATTACCGCCTCGGAATAATTGTGTGTACAATCTGCAGATATTTGTACCGGGTGTTCTGGTCGTTTTCTATGTATAATAAAAAAATATCTATCTATGTAATGTATTGTATTATGTATATCAGTTATCTAGTACCCATTACACAATGCTGTGTGGATTGTCCAGCATTATTTATTTATTTATGAAAACTTGTTGTACAGTCATAGAAATATGAAATGGTTCCCTAAATATAGCCACATGCATAATTTAAATATGTACTAGGAATAATAATAATTAGCTTGCTGGGCCCACAACACGGCTAACACACGTTTTTATAGTTAATTGTTAGTTTTCTATAACACAATCCCGTATAGTGTTTCCTATGTAAAAATTAATGTGTTACTTATCTAATAAAATTGTTATATAATTTTTATGCTGATAGAACTTAACGACATCAAGTGTAACATGTACACATGTTACACTTAACGAAGTGTAACATGTACACATGATACACTTAAGTTAGAACTTAACGACATAAAGTGTAACATGTACACATGTTACACTTAACGAAGTGTAACATGTACACATGTTACACTTAAGTTAGAACTTAACGACATCAAGTGTAACATGTACACATGTTACACTTAACGAAGTGTAGCATGTACACATGATACACTTAAGTTAGAACTTAACGACATCAAGTGTAACATGTACACATGTTACACTTAACGAAGTGTAACATGTACACATGATACACTTAAGTTAGAACTTAACGACATCAAGTGTAACATGTACACATGTTACACTTGATGTCGTTAAGTTCGTAAGTAAACGAGCGAGCACCAAACAAGAAGCTACAAGCATTCCTACAGCAGAAATGCCTCACACACCACATTTGACGTTCATTCGATTTAAACCCCCGGCGTTCGCACCAGTTCGGAAAGTGCCAACTGAATTAAGTTCCAGTTCTCGATGGTTTTAAGTTATCTGAAGGGGGCTGGCTGCTGCCCAAATAGTTATGCATTCATGCATCCTGTAAGCTGGTTTGAAATACGGATATTGAATTACTTTTTAATAAAAACACGCTGCATTTCTAAGACGAAACAGTGCTTTATATTTTTTGGAAGAAACTGGCTAAAGCTCTTAAAACCTACATCAAAAAGAGGTTCAAAAAGGTTCTATGACTGTATGTTTTTTATGTATTTATGTTGATTTCTACGTCATTTATCGTCCGGTAAAATGAAGGTGTGTTCCTACTTTTGTTAGATTATGTTGTTTTCGGCCATAATTCTTTTTTTTGATTTTTTACTTTGTACATTATGTTTATACGAGTATGTATGGACAGCACGCTCGTGCTCGTGAAATAAATAGAGATATTAGATACATATAACATAAGTAGGTTCTAAGTTCAAGTTTTATTGTTCTCATATACTAAGTATGTATTATTATTTTTTTCTTAATTTAAAAAAAAATCTTATATTTGTTGAGAAAATAAAAAATCTTTAAACCAATTTATGAACCGATTTTAAAAACATGATATCGCATTTAGAATGATTCCGAGATGGTCCTATAAAAATGTTAATCCCGAGCTACTATATTTGTTCTATATTATTTGTACTATATTTGTCCCAAACCTAAATAAACGGTAAAATTGTTAAGGTTTCTGAAGTGGGTTTTTTTAATTTTTTTAATTTATTTCCACCGTAGGTACCACACTACACATGTTACACTTGATGTCGTTAAATACTATACATTTTAAAAGATAAATAACATTTTTATTATATATAACACACTAACTTTTGACAAAGGGAACACCATAGGACATTGTGCAAAGAAAAGCAGCCTTAAAAAATTTCAATAAATTGATTTATATTATTTTGTCACAATAAAACAGATAATAGTTAAAAGGAATAATGACCCCTCAGTCGTTTGCGCCGATGTTGTTCCTCTCCGGTAATATACTCCGGCTTTTTAAGGAACCCATCCAGCATTCGGCAAGCCACCGTCTGCCACTCTTAACATTATGATTGACTTGTTTATGGCAGACGTCCGTAATCTCTCCTATAGCCCGATTACCCAGTCCATCCATCCATCACAATAGCCTGGTTTTATTTCATTCATTTTTCTTTGCAATAGTCTCTACACCAAGCGGATATCATCTTTGGGTGTATCATATTGTGCACCCGAGGATGATACCCGCTATATCTAGACATCGCCTTTAGATTAACTTCTCAAAGGGCCTCTGTTGGCTTCGGCCCCACGCAAGCCTTCCAAAGGACCGGGTCACTTTATGGCCAGTGATCATGGTAAAGGAATAATAAATTAGATAAAATGTCAAAGTATTCTGCTGTTTATGGGCATTGTCAAACTATGTATACTAAAAATATTGTACAAAATTAAGTAATATACAAAGAAAATATAATGAAATAATGTCAGAAAGAAGATTAATTTTAAACTTACATTTAAATCATGATTTAAATTAACTTGTTAATAATTGTCTAGTTAATATAGAAATTCCCTTTAACAACGCCAATTTATACTGTTTGATATAACATTTCCTAAGCACTGCGAAGCGAACGGAGTGTAAGATCTTGGTTAGCGCATGACGTGCAAGATCAGAGTTAATGAAAATTCTTAGGTAGCTTCAGAGAAGATACTCGGGAAGTAATATGTTGTTGCTACCCTTAAGGCTAGGTATTCCAGCAGAGGCTGCATTTTTGTAACTTTTGAAATCATAAAAGATATTTTGGTTGCAATTTTTTTTATCTGTCTGTTGACTCTGAAATATCTCTTGGAAACATAACTTTGTACAGCGATTTCTTTATTGTAATCTTGGCAGATTAGTCTTCCAAGATTACATCATCATCATCATCAGCCTATATCAGTCCACTGCTGGACATAGGCCTCCCCCAATGAGCGCCATAGCGCCCTGTCTTCAGCTTGCCGCATCCAGCATCTACCTGCAGTCTTTCGCAAGTCGTCATCCCACCTGGTCGGAGGGCATCCTACACTACGTTTACCGAGTCGTGGTCTCCACTCAAGAACACGTTTGCCCCAGCGGCCACCGGTTCTTCGATTACAAAAACATAAAATTTTACAGCAAAATTTTTTTAATGCAGTAATTTAAACAGAACGACAACATGTCATTATTTACAATTGCGGTCACCAAAAACAATAAACCCAGAAATACAATTTTAATGTAAACAGTACTTAATGTAAATTACATGAATTCATTAATGAAATTACACAAGAAAATTCATCTCTGAAAATTCGAATAATTAAAAATAATTATTATTTGATTGAATTGGACCCAGAGCTTTTTAAAATTAATCTCTGAAAAATCGAATATATCATCATCATCATCATCATCAGCCTATAGCAGTCCATTGCTGGACATAGGCCTCCCCCAATGAGCGCCATAGCGCCCTGTCTTCAGCTTGCCGCATCCAGCATTTACCTGCAGTCTTTCGCAGGTCGTCATCCCACCTGGTCGGAGGGCGTCCTGCACTACGTTTACCGAGTCGTGATCTCCACTCAAGAGCAAGTTTGCCCCAGCGGACGTCGGTTCTTCAAAAAAATAAATAAAAAATCGAAAAATGAAAAAATCTAATATAACATACCTATATTTAAAATAATTGTTAGTTGATTGATTTGGACCCAGAGCTTTTACAAACCGCTTATGTACCCTAGTACAACTAAGCAAACCTATTTGTGGTCAGTGACCTCTAGACGGCCAAATTACAACGATTTATCACGCCCGGCTGGACTAGACAACTATAAATCACAAATTAATATTCACGTTTGGTACCTACACGTATCAACGTCAGTGTTGCACGTTAATGTCCATATGGTTAAGTGCTTTGGACGTGGGATAAAGCTTAATTTTTAGCTTAACTTGCCTCTCTCTCTCTCTTCGAATGAGATATGCTGGAAGAGCTTTAGGCTCGCCTGTGCCATAATTTATCTAGTTTGAAACATAACATGTACGATTTTATTTCGTGCAATAAAGATATAACGACATTATCTGAGCGTCTGGTTGAAGAGTTGAAGCAACGCGTGACCCGAGAGCTTGTGAGTATCTGGCGCAGCGCATCAGCATTGCTATGCAGTGGGCAATGCAGCTAGCGTCTTGGAGACACTTCCGACTGATATTGATATAGAACAGTTGAGCTACCTGTAGGTTATTTGCAACGATATCATGTTTAAATATTCAGGTATTTAAAACATGATTGAAACACTTCTCTCATAACAAAGGTATGTATTCTTCGACCATGCAAACATACAAGATGTACCTATGTTTGCATGATCGAAGAATACAGTCTTAAAATAAATTCATATTGAGCAATAGAGCGAGACGCTAGAGTGATGATGAATTGGTTTAATCTTCGGGTCGGGAGGCGGCATCCATCACCCCGTATTACCTAACTTGCATCTTACGCCGCATTGTTTGGACGCTTTTCAAAGATTATCTTGAGATCAACATTTTGTTTTGGTTTTCACACTAATATTATATGTAAAAGTTATCTGTTTGGATGTTTGTTACCTCTTCACGCCAAATCTACTGAACGGATAGGGCTCAAATTGCATACAGGTAGTTCTAGTCCTGGAATAAACATAGGCTACTTTTAAGCCCCATAAATCAGTTACCATGGTATAGAAATAAGCTTTAACTGATTCCATAGAAACGATGCGTTTGAACACGCGGGCAGAAACTAGTTCTGAAATAAATCATCGTCGAACACATGCATAGAAACATCAAATAATTTGAGAGATTTTTACAAATATCTAAATTCCGAACCGAAACTTCTTATTTCTGAATATTATAAACTGTTTTAAGTTTTACGAAACACAATCTCTCGAAAAAAATATTTTATGGGAAAATTCAAGATTGTCATGGAAAACTTTTTGACTTCATCATCAGATATTTTGGTCACACCAAGAATCTTGTCCCAACTGGTGTGAGTTGATGAATCGTAAAAAAGCTATACTCTTCGTTCTGCAACTCTCACCATTTTTACTTTGGGTGAATTTTTCAATGTTCATGTACTTGTACAGTGAGGTTTGTAGACATTAATTGTCGACACACTTTATAATTCACGGAGTGGAATTGAGTGGAAAATTTTCCAGACTGTACAGTCACTCAAAAAAGTCTGATAAAATACACAGTTCTGGTTCGAGACATACAAATTACAGTTGCACTGCTATTGCGTAGCTATTTCGCGCATCGAGCTGAAATTTCGTATGAATACCTTGGTATTGTAGTTTAGTGTACTAGACCTTGAATGTCTGGATAAAACCAAACAGGCTAGCTTCAGTACGTATCCCGACAAACTGTGCGCAAAGCCGCGGGCAGAACCAAGTCGGTTATACTCGTAAAACACTCAAGCACAGTACAAATATATATACGTCCCAAGGGTGGCCAGATGTGTTTTTTTTTCGCTGACTCTAGATGAATTGAAACAAGTAAAGAGCTGTGAACGACTTCATTTAATTTGAATAGAATAATGATTTATTGCCTGAACTTATAATTACTTATAGATAGAATTACCTAACCTGTGCGACAATTTCGACTATGTTTTGTATGAAAATGGCTAACAGTTACCTACGCCTAATAGACTAATAGAGTCAAAACACACACTCACACATCAAAATCGGCGAGATTTCAGTGTATTTATTAAATTTGTAGCCAGCCGGCGGTGTTCTGTCAATTTGTCTGCGGATTTTTATTTGTAAACTCTATAAAGCTAACAAGCGAAAACGAATCGTCACTTTTGTTAGCAACCGTAGTTTCAGTTCGTAAACAGTGCAGCCGCGTAACTGTAGCACTGTAGACAGTAACGTACAGCTCTCGGCGGGGCCCTGCTGGATCGAATTATGGCTATTTGTTCTGGTAACTACTACGTACCTTACCATTGCGATGTAATGGATCTGCCTTTATTCGGCTAGTGTTCCTTTTAATTAACATTGGTATACGGGCTGCAGTTTTACTCCAGTACTTAAATGCAAAAGTTTGGCGGTTTGGATAGACGAATTTCTAATTATTTTTGGACTATCTGATGACTGTATTCCTTATTTTATAGACTTTCTTTTTACCAGAATATAACCTGATGGAAACTGAAGATGTGGCCGATGATGTATCACAAAGGTCTAGAAGATACCAATTTACTCTTATCTGTAAGAGACCCAGGTTGTAATTGACGGAAAAATAGCAGCAGGGAACTTGTTACAAGCCCTAGCAAAACCGACGATTTTTTTTTGTATTTTGTAGGAATTGATAACACAGTTGCTACAGGTGTTTTGTAAGCCCAACCTCTTATAGACATTACACCTTTAAGGTTTATGGTTTAACAAGAGCGCTACACGTCAACGTTCAGCACATGATAAACTTAAGCCTATTTCAGGGCAAAGCTTGAAAACCTAGAAATCTACTTAGTAAATAGATTAATGATTAGCTTTGTTTGTATGTACCTTTGCAATACATTTTTCGTGTCAGATAACTGAGTTGAAATAATTATTATTATTCTATTCTATTCTGAACTATAAAAAGTCCTGGTTTAGTCCCAAAAACCTTGAAACTTGTTACAGGTATGTCTATTTTCTACCTGCGGTTTCGCTGTGGTGAGGTTCCATGTCTCGCTTCTTAATTCGTTTATAGCAACCACAAAACATTTTCTTTTTCAAATATATAATAGACATGGCGTATAAATAGACAAATAAAAAAATCAGTAGGTAATATAGTTATTAAATTATATCTAAATTAAGTGGAACGGATTATTTCAACAACCCTAATAAATTTTGCCCATCGAAGAACTATGGGTTCGGTTTTAACTCCAAATCTAATTTTATGGTATTAAAACTTCATCCCTCTCTTATACCATATTAATTACCTACTTCGGGGAGCTCAAATTTAGAACACGAGTCTTTCTATTACTTTAAATTGAGTTAGTGGCGATTCGCCATCGGACCCTTTTTTCTGCTACTTTTGAGTTCCATACTTTGAGTTCTGATTCGCCATCGTCAAATAAAATATCGAATCACTACGATGGCGAACTCGCCACTAACTCTTTAAATTAATATAAAAGTATCTACTGTTATAATTATTTTGATAGCTCTTTACTAAGTTTAAAACACCAACACAAGGCGACCTACCTACAAATAGCCCTAGTAACAAGGTAAGCACGGGGATTGTTGTCTAAGGTAGAAAAGAGAAAACATAGGTACATTCGTCACTTTGTCATCGAATGCGCAAATTTATTTGAAATTAATTCCTAGGTCTTCAATTTATTTACGCAATGTATGTCGATATGATTTAATTTTTATCTAGTCTACCCTAGAGAACAACTCGTGCTTGGCATACAGATGGTATTAGGAGCCAGTAATATTATATAAAAAGTGTAATATACAGAAAAACTTACAAAAAACACCTTAATATGTACCAAGGTCTTTGATTTGAGTGGTTTCTAGCCGATGACCCCCGCACTAGGCTAGGCCTGTTTCGCGAAGTATCGAATACATAGTCTGTTCCATCTATATATTTAAATTCCTAAGTTTTAAGTCAATTTTATCGGGATATTAGTTCCAATAATCATGGCAAATATAAAAGATATATAAAATATGGAACAGACTATGTATTCGATGAAAAATGAACAAAGTGAATATGATTCGACACGTTTCATCTAATTTCTATTCATGAAACCTTGTAATTACATAACCTCTGATTAGATCGCGTGAAACCATCGTGAAACTATCCCAGATCAAACCCCGAAGGACAGTCCTCAATTGACCTTACAACTTGGATGTCCTTCGATCAATACCATCTCGATTTTACAAATTGAACCGATAGCAAATCTTCGTGTGAATATGCCTCAGCTTCACACTAGCGTATCAAGAATAATAGTATCGTGGAGAGGAAAGATATTTTAGGTTAGTGTAAGTGTACGCGACTTAGGTATTAATAGAATCGAATATTTATTTATAGAAGTTTACATAGTTTAGTCAATATTGTACTATTAATACAACATTGGTATGTATAAATATAATGTATAATGTAATGAAGTATTACAATGACAACTCACACTTTCTCACCAGAATCAACGCCCTTGAACGGACAATGACAACGGGAATGGTAGACTTCGCATTCGATCTAAATTTATCGAAATGCCTTTCGATATTTCGGTATAGGGACTTATTATAATACTTAAATTCTGGGTCCCAATCCCTGTACTGTGTTATGTGGTTTCCTATATTTTTTATTTTCCCTGGTATTTTAATTATCTTAGTACAATAGGTACCTATATTTTCTTATGAATGTGGGGTTTTAGCATGTTTTATTCCAAATTGTCGACCAATTAGCTGTAATTCTTGATCTTCACTGTATTTTTTACAGTATGTAATTATTTACATTTATTGTAATTTTTGACCAAAGCCGTCATTTTTAATATAACTAGATATAAAGCCAGAACATTAAAACTGGATGCAATTAGAAAATAAATACCACCATGGATTTGCCATGGAACCGGGGGGCGGGCAGCAGCGTCCCTTGCAGCACACTCCCTATACTGCGATCCCCAACCCGCATGCCCAGCGTGGGGATTATGGGCATCAACCCCCCCATGGATAGACACGCCAAAAGAATGTGGCCCCCAGTTCCTCGCTATTCCTGGCCATGGTAGCGGCCACGGTAACGGCGGGGCAGGGGGTGCTAGGAATCCCCGGGCTACATCAGGCTACCAAACTCTACCTAAACTGACCCTGGCTACGTTTAACGGACGCACTCTGAGGCTTGACCATCATCTAGCGCAGTTGGAAGTGGAGTTAGAGAACATCAAATGGCATGTTCTGGGGTTATGTGAAGTCCGTAGAGAGGGGGAGGACACCGTAACCCTAGACTCGGGCCATCTTCTCTACTTTCGCGAGGGTGATAAAACATCCCAGGGTGGCGTAGGCTTCCTCGTCAATAAGGCCCTCTCTAGCAACGTCCAAGAAATCTCCAGTGTGTCGACCAGGGTAGCGTACCTGATCCTTCGGCTGTCCAAGCGGTACAGCATGAAGGTCATCCAGGTCTATGCACCGACCTCGGCACACTTGGATGATGAAGTGGAGGATATGTATGAAGACATATCCAAAGCCTTACATAACACCACTAAGGCCCACTTCAACGTTGTTATGGGGGACTTTAACGGCAAGGTGGGAACCCAGACTGGCAACGAATCCCGAATAGGCCCGCATGGTTATGGGGTCAGAAATCACAGGGGGCAAATGCTTGTCAACTTCCTTGAGAAGGAGGGGCTGTTCTTGATGAACTCTTTCTTTAAGAAACAGCCTCAAAGGAAGTGGACATGGCAAAGCCCCGACACTGTGACTAAAAATGAGATCGACTTCATCATGACGGATAGCAAGCACATATTCAGAGATGTCTCAGTGATCAACAGGTTCAATACCGGATCTGATCACCGACTCCTCCGAGGCTCTCTGAATATCAACTTGAAGCTTGAAAGAAACCGTCTGATGAAGTCCACGCTCCGACCTGACCCAATCCAAATCATGGCGGGCACCGAGAAGTTTCAGCAGCTTCTCGGGAATAGATTTGTTGCCTTGGAACCCACTGATGACGCTGACGAGACCCTACACAATCTGGTTGAAACGTTGAGGGATGAGGGCATCAAATTCTGTCGAAAGCAGCGTACTGGCAAGAAGTCCAAACTCTCGGATGAGACTCTTGGGCTGATGACAAAAAGACGGGAGACCACCCAAGCGACTTTGTCAGAGAGGTCAGACCTGAACAAGCGGATTGCGAAGATGGTACGGCACGACCTTCGGAGCTTCAACACGCGCCTCATTCAAGAGGCGATAGAGCGAAACCGAGGGTCCAAAGTATTCACTCAGCAGCTTGGCAGGAGCCACCTGACAAAGCTTAAAACGCACGACGGGAGGACCGTATTGTCAAAGCCGGAGATATCCGCCGAGATAGAGGATTTCTATGGCCGATTATACGCTGCACATGCCCCTCGTTACCGACGAGATGACCAAGATTCCAGAGCCACCCTGACACGCCACTATACCGACGAACTGCCTGAAATCAGTCAAGACGAGATCGTGTTAGCTCTAAGGCAGCTTAAAAATGGAAAAGCCCCCGGCGAGGACGGTATTACTTCAGAGCTTCTTAAAGCCGGAGGAGCCCCTGTAATACAGGAGCTACGGAACCTCTTTAATACCGTCCTTGACAGTGGGAGAACTCCAAAGGCGTGGAGCGGGAGTTTGGTGGTGCTCTTTTTTAAGAAGGGAGATAAAACCCTTCTTAAGAATTACAGACCCATCTCACTCTTGAGCCACGTCTATAAGCTGTTCTCACGAGTGGTCACGAACCGTCTCGCCAGGAGACTCGACGAGTTCCAGCCACCGGAACAGGCTGGGTTCCGCGGAGGATATGGCACCATAGACCACATACACACAGTGAGGCAGATTATACAGAAGTCCGAAGAGTATAATCAGCCCCTGTGTCTGGCTTTTGTGGACTATGAGAAGGCATTTGACTCCGTCGAAACCTGGGCTGTTCTGGATTCCTAACAGCGATGCCAAGTAGACTATCGTTATATCCAGGTGCTGAGTTGTCTCTACGAGGCCGCCACCATGAGTGTCCAAGTACAGGGTCAGCAGTCTAAACCCATCCAATTGCGCAGAGGAGTGAGGCAGGGGGATGTCATATCCCCGAAACTGTTCACGTGCGCATTGGAAGATATGTTTAGGTTGCTGGACTGGAAAGGAAAGGGCATTAATATAAACGGCGAGTACATCTCACACCTGCGATTCGCTGATGACATAGTCTTAATGGCGGAGTCGCTTGAGGAACTGAACCAGATGCTGGACGGCCTAGCTTCAGCCTCCCGATGTATCGGTCTTGGCATGAATTTGGATAAAACCAAAGTCATGATCAATGGTCACATTGATCCAAGGCCGGTGGTCGTACATGGTCACCTTCTCGAAACTGTTTCCGAGTACATTTACCTTGGGCAGATTCTGCAGTTGGGTAAAAACAGTTTCGAGAAGGAGGCCAAAAGGAGGATCCAGCTGGGCTGGGCAGCATTTGGGAAACTACGTCAAGTCTTCACGTCATCCATACCGCAATGCTTGAAAACGAAAGTTTTCAATCAGTGCGTCCTACCCGTTATGACCTACGGAGCTGAGACGTGGACACTCACGATAGGGCTGGTCCACCAGTTCAAAGTCGCTCAGCGAGCTATGGAAAGAGCTATGCTCGGAGTTTCTCTGAAGGATAGGATTCGTAACGAATACATCCGACAGAGAACCAAGGTTATCGACATAGCTCAAAGAATTAGCAAGCTGAAGTGGCAGTGGGCCGGCCATATCTCGCGAAGAACCGACGGCCGATGGGGCAAACGTGTTCTTGAGTGGAGACCACGACTCGGTAAACGTAGTGTAGGACGCCCTCCGACCAGGTGGGATGACGACCTGCGAAAGACTGCAGGTAGATGCTGGATGCGGCAAGCTGAAGACAGGGCGCTATGGCGCTCTTTGGGGGAGGCCTATGTCCAGCAGTGGACTGCTATAGGCTGATGATGATGATGATGATGATGATTTGCCATGGAACTAATTAAAAAAAAGTTTTCTATAGATAAACATTTTCCAAAGTAGAATAGAATAAAAATTTAAGTAGAACTAATAAGAGATAATATTATATAAACGATAGATCCATCATAGATCTAACGAGAACCATCCTACGATAGATCCATCATAGATCTAACGAGAACCATCCTACCTATGTATATAAATGCCTAAGTGTTAAACCAATTTTATCGGGATAAATTAAAATAAATTAAATTAAATAATGCTGGACCATTCACACAGCATTATCTAGCCCCATGGTAAGCAGAGCTTGTGTTATGGGTACTAGATAACTGATATACATAATACAATACATTACATAGATAGATATTTTTTATTATACATAGAAAACGACCAGAACACCCGAAACAAATATCTGCAGATCGTACACACAATTGTTCCGAGGCGGGAATCGAACCCGCAACCTCCAGCGTCGCAGGCGGACCTTCGCCCACCGCGCCACATCGGTCGTCAATTTTATCGGGATATTTGCCATGATTTGGTCACTATGGTAAATATCGTTATATAACGGTAAGTAATAAACTTGTTTTAATAACTTCAGGCCTTTAGATACTGCTGGTATCCTATCTATCAGCTGTACATATTTGACCCGCCGTGTGGCCAAGGTATTACCTTACATAAATTATTCGTATCACTTCCTACCAACTGGAGCGGATTAACTTTTACACGGATCGTATCCTTCGCAGGTCTTCTATTAGAATTCCGTCTTTTAAAATAAATTAGGTAGGCAAATAATATATAATACTACGAGAGTACTATATAGTCATTCTGTAATAATACCTAGCTAACTTCAATTGAACTACTTTACAAGAGTGTTTTTGGAATAAAATTAAGCCTAAAAAGATAAATAGATAGATAGACAATACTTTTATTGCACACTTAAAAATAAAACAAACAAGGTAAAAAATAATAATACAAGATATGTGACAATTTGGCGGTCTTATCGCTCAAGAGCTATCTCTACCAGACAACCGTGGATGGATAGGATCGTTGGATTGAAAAAGGGGATCTGTGTGCGTTATTATGTAGTTAATTACAACATGAAATTTCATATTATGTTACATACAAATACCTATCTACTATAAATACATATATACTTTATAACTAATAATACATACCTACTTATATAAATATATAATATTCATTTAAATCCATTAAAAGACTGGGGGATTTTACACTTCTACGAATAAATATTATTTATTTTTCTTACCTAAGTGTTTAGTTAATTCTAATAAATAATATTTATTTCAACGAAGACACGAAAACACAACACAATGATAAATTACAAATACAAGACGTCGACAGGCAGACTACCAAGAATGCTGGCAGCATTGCTACGTTGAATCGTTGACCGAAACAGAAGCCAGCAGCGTTCCGATAACCTGTGGACTCAAAGAGAAGTTTGGTAGGACTTTTTCCAATTGCGTGTGGCCCAGCACCCCAAGGACCACTCAAATAGCTAATCTCGGTCAATATTACCGTATTTTCGCCCATTGAGAGAGTCTCATGTTGCTGCACAACCGGTCCTTACCGATTTCCTTGCAACATGTAAAGGCGCTAGGGTAGCACGTGACATGTGGCATCCTAAAGTAATGGCCGACCTATTTTACAGGGAATTAAGATAAACTGTTCAGATAACGCATTCGATTAATTATCTGTACTTAAAAATATTATTAAACTTATTTTAATTAAACAAAAACGCAAAAGTATTTGTGAGATTGCATCGGACTGTGTTGTTTGTAAGCAATCATTAGCATCATATCAGCCCGTACACACTACATAGGCCTTCCTCATCCAATGCCGCAATTATCGATCCTAATCCGCTTCCATCCACCGACTCCTCGAGCGATCCATCAAGTAAGAGGTCTTCGTCTCCATTTTCCATTAAATCACGGTCAGCTGTGGTGCATAGCCACTTGAGCACTTTTACTCCCCAACGGTTATCGGTATGCAAGATCTAGTCTAAAGGACTGATTCTTAGCACCAATAGCAGCCCCAATGGGATTTTTATCTCACGTTTCGTATTGACCACGACTGAAAATCTTGAAAAGATGTTACTACTGCAGGCAAATAAGGTGGTAAGTGACCGGATCCCAATCAATATCATGTAAAAGCTGACACAGAAGCGATCAGGCGATTCATAGTGGTCCATCTGTTCACAACCAATTAGATTTCATTCCACTGGATGCAATGCAATTAAAGAAGTGCTACTATTCTTTGGAGGAGTTCTGTGCCGACAAATTTAAGTCTGAGAATCTGTGATAAATAATTTAACATTAACATATAGTATAAAGAAAAATTAATTTAATGAATATTTTTGACATTTTTATTATAATTATTTAACATTTTTATTTTTATTTGACATTGTTTACTTGTAATATTTTTTTTGACATTTGTAGAATTATTTTGTATATATATCTTTTAATTGTCTATATTTATAAGCCTATGTAAAATTTCCGACACAATTTAAATTGTTTGTGAAATAAATAAATGAAAAATGAAATGAATGAAAATACTAATCTCTATTCATAGCTTGGAGCATCAGAAAATGGTTAGATGATGAATGGTAGAAAATTCTTTCATATTTCACTTAGATACATTGTATCTTGTTCAGATTTAAAAAGCAAACCATGGATTGATCAATGATCTTGATTTATGGCAACAATATTGTATATATAATATTTGACGACCGATATGGCGCGGTGGGCGAAGGTCCGCCTGCGACGCAGGAGGTTGCGGGTTCGATTCCCGCCTCGGAACACTTGTGTGTACGATCTGCGGATATTTGTTCCGGGTGTTCTGGTCGTTTTCTATGTATAATAAAAATATCTATCTATGTAATATATTGTATTATGTATATCAGTTGTCTAGTACCCATAACGCAAGCTCTGCTTACCATGGGGATAGATAATGCTGTGTGATATAAAAATTTGAATTATAAAATTATTTCTGATTTGTCAGCTGCAATATACATTTTTGGATGCAATGGATCGCCTATCTATAATAATTGTTTTTTTATTATTCTATACTGTCCCTCTGCTGGGCAGAAGGACTCCCTCCACTTAAATCCAGTCTTTTAAGTGCACGTCTAATTCGTCTTTCCACTGACACTTTTTCATCAAATACCTGTTTAAAAAAAATCAATACGTTATTTATGATCAGCTACGCATCCTCGCGTATCCCTGGTGGATACCCAGCCTTACGAGAGCGGGGTCTCAATGGAGCGCAGGCATCCAAGCATGTATAATACGGAATCGATATCCACTAGGATGCACTTTGCATGCATCAGCCTTCTTTCTAGCCGATCATTATATAGCATAGCTTATGGCTAACCACAGTTCATTTTAAACAGCTAATACATAAATTCAAAAGAGATACCGCTGGAATGATAAAGTCAAAAATAACTTGATGTCGTCGTCGACTGGACTGAAACGGAAAAGGCCCCGACCCACTGGCGTTTCTGTGTGTCGAAAGTCAAGATCCTTCGGGTAACTTATTAATTTACTAATACAGGTACTAGTTTTGGTACTTGTATTTAGTCCCTAGCAATTTCAGTCCAGTCGACGCCACAAAGAACTTCTTGTATGTATCTCTATTTGAATGATCATATTATATAGACTATTGATCACGGTAAAAATGTATGTAATCTATATATCACTACTTAATATAAAACAAAGGCGCTTGTCGCTGTCTGTCTGTCCCTATGTATGCTTAGATCTTTAAAACTACGCAACGGGTTTTGTGGGTTTTTTATAGATAGAGTGATTCAAGGGGAATGTTTATAAAACATTTGACACATAGATTTCCACGTGGGCGAAGGTGCGGGGTGCAGCTAGTTATTTTATATAGACTAATATTATTATATAGACTACTTTTGATCCCGGTAAATATGTATGTAGGTAATTTTTTATTTTCTTGGGTATTAATTCAAAACTGTTCACCAAAAAAATAACTTGTGGTAGCTGTTTATGTCGTTCACTGTGTTTAAACTCTTCACGATTGCTCATGAATATTTACTGCTTCACAGGAATATGGTTTTTGGGAATTCAGTCTTTGAGAAACTAAAAAGGTACTTATTTGCAGACGCAGAGTTCTTTGACTTCGGACCTCTTACAGAAATTACAAATCAGTGATTTCTTGAAAATTTAGATGGAAAAAGAAATATTTTGTGAGAAGACAGTGATAACGTAGTCGCCACCCCACCAGGCCGGAGGGCGTCCTAAACTATTTTTACCGAATCGCGGTCTCCACTCAAGAACACTTTTACCACAGCAGTTATTGGTTATTCTGTCGGTTCAATGTGATATATGGCTGGCCCCCAGCCACTTCAGCTTGCTAATTCTATTCATTCAATGGCTGATAAACTCTACCAAGAACCAATACAGACCTTTTATAGATTGCATAGGTTACTACTATAATGATAAATTCAAAAATTTAAAATCCTTTTTTTATAGACTTACAAAATAATCACTTAGACAAGTCACATTGTATACTATAAATTATTATCATAACGTGTTTTTGATTTTCTGTTCACTTCTATTTTTTTCCACTAATGGAAAAAGTGTAAGAGAAACCTCTAGTACATTCATATATCTCTTATGTGTTACTCCGTTTGTCCGGATATGCCGCTACCATAGTGATTGGGGGACTACTCTATCTGGTGATGGGTAAGTGAAGATCGAGCAGCGAGTGTTATTCACGGTCTCATTATCTGACTATTCGTATTCTGCCACGTTCCAGACTTGTCGATGCAGAATAAGGGATAGGTTTAATAGAGTATCTAGTATAGTTGCTGCCCGCGGCTTCTAAGGTGTTATTTCCATTAAAAAATTTAAAGGTTTTTTATATCCCATATTTTATATAGAGTTAATAAACTGCCTGTATGTTAGGCATTCCATATCTAGACACTTATGTAATATTTAACACTTTGACTGCGATTTTTTTTCGACGACTGCGATCTTTTTTTTAACCTAAAAAAATCGTGATGCCTCTCTACACAGCGGTTGTGTTGCGCCGCATATGCGTTTCGTTCAAAAAATATTACGGCTGTGCTGAGTCACACAGATCTGCATTTGTCAGCCGCTGCGCTAGTGTGGATTTACGCATATTAGTCACTTCTAGAAAACACATACCGTGTGATTTCAGCAGTCAACGGCAAACCCATTCAGTCAGAGGTTTTGGCGTGAAAGAGTAATAAACATACAAAAACGACAGCCTCTCTTAATAAAAAAAGTAAAGTATTGTATTATGTATATCAGTTATCTAGTACCCATAGCTTAGGCTAGATAATGCTTTGTGAGTTGTCCAGCATTATTTATTTAATTGATTAAATATACATACATATATAATCGTAATAAATCGTTAGATATATAATAGAAACTGTTTTTACCGTAATATAGAAATATTTTTCATATCGATCATCATTACTCATTAACATAATTAACTCTGAATTTCAAATTACGATTTAATCAACAGATAATAAGCCTTTGATTAGAACATAATTGATGATTCTTAGTACAAAGACACATAAAAGTTAGTTTGTACGTTGATTAAGTAATTAATCAGTGATTAGTTAATTATAGACGTCATCAGAGTATAAACAACCGAATGTAAGATCAATAAAAACCCTCCAACGATCTCTTAGAAATTATAGTTTGTCATTAGATGTAAAAGTATGGATGGATGGATCTTTGTTCACGCCAAAATTATTAAATCGGTCTAAAATTTAGCATATATGTACGTACGAGTAGGTACCTAAACCTCAAATTACATTATACGGAAATATCAGTTCCCATGGTTAAAATAAATAATTGTATAAACCTTTGAACGTTTAAATAAAAATAACGGGGTCGAAGCCGCGGGCAGAAACTAGTTTGTTTCCTAGAAATAAAACATCGAATGTATCAAACAAAACACAGCGCCTTACATAATGTGAGAGAGCCAACAAAAAAAAAGCAAGCAACAGAGAACAATTATTTGTATAGTTTGCTTGTCGACGCTATGCTATGGGAGACTCAGGACCCTTGTTGACGCATTTTTCTCGCCGTGAAAATCTACGGTTTCCATAGTGATAATTCATCATCAGTCATACAATACAATACAATACAATACAATACAATACAATACAATACAATACAATACAATACAATACAATACAATACAATACAATACAATATAGCTTTATCGCACCATCAAATACAAAGATAAGAATAAAAATAAAGGATCTTAATACTAACTAAATCTAGTGGCGTAATCGGCGGCCTTATAAAGCTAAAAGCGACTCTTCCAGGCAACCTTTGGATGGATAGGATCGGTACGTATTAAAGCTGACGGTGGCGTAATTATTTAGGATAATTATATATAAAATAATCAATATTCAATCGTCTGTGAGTGATAAATATTTTTAAACTTACGCGATCCGCCACATAATTACAAGTTTACAAACTGTCGTGGGAGGAACCTGTTGAAACGTTGGAAAAAAAAGTAAACGCTATAAATACCCGTTAAATTGTACTTATAAATTATCTGTGAGTGATCCATACAACGGGTTCTTCCAGTTTTCCCTCGGAAAAGAATTTCACGGCGAGAGAAACGTATGTTAACTAAGGCCCTTACTATTATAACTCCAAGTAGATACAAAAACTAAGAGGGTCAATTCACTGTCCATTTGCAAAAAAACAAATTATGTTGCAGTGGCATGTAATTGCTAACTAGAGAGAATGAAACTCCACAACCGATTATCTCAAACAAGAAGTTTTAACATCGATATCAACAAGGCACTGTACATTTGAGTATGAAAAACCCCAGAAAAAGTTCAACGTTGCAAAAAAGCTTTGATCTCGGAACTATTGGACACAAGAGACTCTGATTAAAACAGAAGTTTTTTCATTCTTGTTACGGGGTGAGTTGTTTTCGTTGAAACGACGTGATTGGGGTGACGATGTTGAATACAGATTGTTGATTTTTTAAATTAAACCCTTGGGCTCAGTACACACGGCTGGTTTTTCGGCACAGGGTTGGTAGTTAGAAAATAAAATGCATGATTGCCTATGGATAGGATAAACAGATATGCCTTAGTATTGGAATAGTTCCAGTGGATAGCTAAATAGTAGAGTAGTCTAGTATTCCTACACTATGAAGCTTAGCTGAAGAAATACCGTTATGTCTACATCAAGTGAGATTGTCGTCTAACGAAGGTCTATTGAGGATAAAAAAAGTTCACCCAGATCAACTTCAGTGATCTGCATGCTTTTATCGGCTTCATTGTGATAAAACAATACAAATAAAACGCCGTGATGAAACGCCTTCCGTTTTGGAAAACTACCTTTTTTAAGGTTCACATTCAGTTGATTATACAAAGTTCCAACGTTGAAACTTCAACGGTATGATTGTGTGCTTACTAAATAGCTGAAATGAAATTTTTACTTAAAACTTTTGAACAGATTTATCAACATCATTCAGTATCTCATGGATTTACTTTTATTCGTAGGTAGGTGTAGTCTAGCAGGCCATTATCAGCCGCGGAAGTAGCGACACAAGGATCGGCCCGTCGCAGCCTGGTGATGTCGTAATAGTCGACTAAGGAAATCTATAGAGACAAGAGCAAAGCAGCTTCCGTCTGTGTATTTTTACCATACTACTGCGATTACCAATCCGAAAATTTGGGAAAGTCACGTACTACTGAACGTATGGGGGGGTATTATAAGATGTAAGACTAGTCTAAGTGAAGCCTGCCTATTCATTGCAACTTATCATACTGCACAATCATGGCTATTGCGTCGCTTAATTAAATTTTATCGATAAGATTTTAGTGTCTTATTCTAGTTTTCGCCCTTGAAATTCCGCCATAAGGGAGAAAAATGAAATTAAAATAATAATACAATCTAGAACTCGCTTTTGAAAATCCCTTGGAAAACTGGAATCGGAATAAAATAATGTCCAGATTAGTCATCAGAATCAAGTTTGCTGAAACTTATCATTATCAACAGCTAGGTGGTATTTAAGAATTATCTGTGGATTATCGTAAGGTATTTGTAGATAATTTGTCAATTTGTATTTTTTTGCGTACTATCATTATCAGCGGGGATTATCAAACTGACTAAATCAATTTTTGATTAGATAGTAATGAAAAAAACATCTGGCCATGTCACGAGTCACGGCCCCTCTGATTTCTATTATCGTATAATTTTTTGATAATTTAAAGCCGATAGCAAGCCATCTGGGAACGAAAGTACAAAAGGTACACGAACTAATAAGTACATGTTTCAGTCAATTAATTATTTTATTAAAGCTTTTTTACATAAATAATCATGTGTCCAAATGCAGTTCCAAAATTCGTTATGATGATCAGTCAGATAACTTAGAACGGATATCTTCTGCTCGTGTCCAAGCGGTAGTCGCCAGATCTGTAACAAAAAAAAGCGTAAAAATTCATACTCAACAATGCAGGTTGGGAACAGTAAATAGTTAAATAAAACATTGAACCTACCCCCATTTCCTTAGATTGTCGTTTCCCATTGCAAGTTCTTGCCCTCGGCAGGTGTTGAGCGTAATTTGCAAACTGCTGGAGCAGAGGTTTCCGATCAGATGGTTGTAGGAAACCGTGGCTGCAAACAGCTCCCATGCGCGGTTGTGGTTGCAGATGTTGGTGAGGCAGGCAGGCTGGGAGATACCACCATTGGGGTAGAAGTCAGCATTGGCGATAGATGTACCGATGCCAAGACCGCCGACGGTGTAACCTCCGTCAGTGTGGATAGCCTCGACGTAAACACCATCATTGGGACCCAGGCGGTCGCGGTTGAGATTCCATAGGGGGCCAGCAGGGTCCAAGCCTGGAAAAATAGCATAGATGAGTAGTTCAAAGAAATGCATGACATCCCAAATATCTGATTTAGCTAATTCATCTCATCATCGTACGTCCACTGGTACACGTGACTACCCCCAAAACGGGTTTTGCCACAACCACCACGATTGGCAGGTTATTGGTGATCGCAGAGGAATGTTAAAATGCACAAATACTGCTGCCCTTTCTCTGGAAGTTGTTTTTACTCGACTCTTACTTTAACGAGAGCCAAAGTCTGAGGTGGATTAGATGACTGGGTCGATTCATAAGCCGCGACCGCAACTAATTTTAGCAAATTATTTAAACACAATCTCTTACCAGCATTAATCTGATAATGTTTAAGCTTGTAGTGGTTATTTTAAGTGTATTTTTTCTCCTGCTCGGTATAGATTAATGTTGTTTTATTCAATCACAGTATTTTGAGGTATAAACCTACCAGTAACACGGGCAACGCGTCCACCAAGTTCACGGCCAGCGTTTCCAACGAGATGAGCACCCAAACTGAATCCAACCAGATGAATCTGGTCAACCCTGTGCCCGGTCACAGACATGAGGAAGGCAAGGAACTGGCCGAGTCCACGGCCCACAGCTGGGACTCCGTTCGCAGCAGTGATGTAGTTACTAAGTGCGAGACGTCTCCAATCCAGAACAATGACGTTAGTTTCGCCCTTGTTAAGGTAAGCTGAAAATCAAGCATGACAAGAATTTATTAACTGCCTATTTTTTTTTAAATATAGCGCAATTTATTATTGAATATTCATTATTCATTAACACACGACAGTTTGGCAGGTAACCACCCAAAACAGACCAAAATATCTACTTCTAGTCGAGTTCTCCAAAATTTCTTCTTCTTTTACTAGCCTAGGCCAAGACTCACTTCGGATCGCTGAGCCATAGAAGTAAAAGGTAAAAAATATTTAGTACAGCAAAAGACAAATTATTTATATTAATTTTAGGTTTATAAACATTATATGAATTTGTATTCATACCATCTCTAATAACAGGGTTGATGTCAGTGTTCTGATTGCTGAGCCACCCGTGGACGACAACGACGGTGGGGTGCGCGGCATTGAAGTTAGAGTTACGAATTGAGTTGGCGTCGTTCACGACCAAGGTCTGCGCAGAGCTGGGGTTACGTCTGTAAAAGGGGGTTTTTCGTTAGGAACATAAGAAACAGCACATGCTTATACAGAATATTAGAGAAACTTTTGTCCAGCAGTGTAACTTCATTCTAATATTGTAACCTCCGCACAACGAAGGAAAACACGGTTAACAAATGACAGCTATAATTAAACTGACGACCCGCCCCGGCTTCGCACGGGAGCAAATGCATGTACATATTATATACATATAAACCTTCCTCTTGAATACAATACATCATTATTGCAACATCAATACAAAAAAAATTAAGGATCTAAATACTAACTAAATCTAGTGGCACAATCGGCGGTCTTACCGCTAACAGCGATTTCTTCCAAGCAACCTTGAATAACACTATCTAAAAAACCGCAACAAAATCCGTTGCGTAGTTTAAAAGATATAAGCATACATAAGGACATACAGACAGCGGGAAGTGACTTTGTTTCATACTATGTAGTGATGGAAAGGAGCACTAGGTTTTTCTAGGTTGAGATTTTTCTTATGATTATTATTAGCCCGCCTACACTCTGCTGGATATAGGTCCCCTTCGGATGAAGATTGGAGGTTTCCAATTAGTGCCATTGTAGTGCCACAGTGTAGTGCCATTTGATATCACTCTCAGCTGATCGCGCCTAGGATCTTTTTGGGAATAAACGATATGACCCATAAAGGAGGTATTAATTTCCATTATTTTTATATTTTTTAGTTTTGTGAGACGTGGTTTTTGTTTGTTAGTACAAATTACTGTTACTGCTAGATATTTTACCTCGTGAAGAGCAGGTATAAGTTGTTGGCCGGGTTCCTGTTCACGTCCTCAAGAACTGTCATGTCCAGCTCATCCTCGAGGTCTACATCGTGCATGTTCCCGAATCCATCAGGGAACTGGATGTGGCGAGGGTAAGAGAAGTCATTCCTCTGTTCCACCGGTACCGCTGATGTGAGCGATGCTAAATAGAGAATTAAAAAAAAACATTAAACAACTGTTTCTATGAAAGAACTGAAATGGATTTTGATACTAGATAGTAATATGCGAAGAAGCGAAGCCACGTGCGGATGCTTATAAATTAGTTATCTATATACAACTTTTTAAACTATAGCGTTTTTTTTACTTATTGAAGATTTGATTATTGGGTATTTATCGCGTACCTATTGTGTTATTTTCCCCTATGTTACCATCGCGTCACGGGGCTACGTTATTGATCATATCAAATCGTTTATTTGTAGTTAAACATAAATAAAACATACAAACAGAAAAAATCGTTACCTACCACTTAAAGAAAATACGACATATAGCGAATATATAATATTTTTAAATTTAGTTATATATTATTATTAAAAAGAAAAAAGAAAGAGCTATGCTCGGAGTGTCTCTGAAGGATAGGATTCGCAACGAACACATCCGACAGAGAACCAATGCTATCGACATAGCTCTGAGAATTAGCAAGCTAAAGTGGCAGTGGGCCGGCCATATTTCGCGAAGAACCGACGGCCGTTGGGGCAAACGTGTTCTTGAGTGGAGACCACGACTCGGTAAACGTAGTGTAGGACGCCCTCCAACCAGGTGGGATGACGACCTGCGAAAGACTGCAGGTCGAAGACAGGGCGCTATGGCGCTCATTGGGGGAGGCCTATGTCCAGCAGTGGACTAATATAGGCTGATGATGATGATGATGATGAATATTATTAAATTGAGTTGATGTTATTTTAAGAAGGAAGATTCCATTAAATTATGACGAAAAAACTTGTTTGAAAATAATTAAGTAGATTTTTTGCTATTGTTTTAGTAAAAACCTAAATGATTTTATGTATGGATGGTAAATTATTTGATGATGATGACGATGGTAAATTATTTGAGTATCAGGTGGTCAAAAATGCAAATAGATTTTTTTCCAAAGATCGTTAAGTACTAATACAGTCAGTCAAAACAGTAAACGGTCTATGAAGTAACTCTTCTAAAAATCATTTTGAATACAGATGATATACAGAAGACATCTTTACAACCTCTGAGTTAGATACGAAGGCATTAATAAAAATGTAAATTAACAAAACAAATAACAACAAAGACAAACCTGCACAAACCAAAAGAAGTATCAGCGCTTTTTGCATCTTGAAATGTGCACCAATTACTCGGAATGAACAGAATACGTTGAAAACTTGCAATTTTCCTATATAAGGTTTTATTTATCTTAAAGACAGATAGCTAAACTTAAGCATGATCGATGTTTTTAAAGAAATTATAATTGATTGATTCACAGGGTGTTTCCTTATAATACCCCCAACGATCCTCACTTTGTTTATGCTTATACCTTACTAGTGGACCTTCCCGGCTTCGCACGGGTATTTATTATAGCCTATGTTCACTGGAGATAGTGTAGCTTCCCAACGGTGAAATAATTTTTCAAATCGGTCCATTAGTTTCGAAGCCTATTCAATACAAACAAACAAAAAATCAAACCTTTCCTCTTTATAATATTATTATAGATAAACCTTATTATATACCTTTTCTCTTAAGTCAGCCTATATTCAACGATATAAATTAATGGTCAAATGTACAGAACATTTTACCAATAATTTATATCGTTGAATATAGACAATATTCAGTTTCTTTGGCGACTTATTCAGTCAACGAATAAGTCGCCAATAGCTGAGCATGGATATGTAGGTAGGAGACTCAGGGGACACAATTAATGAATTGAATTACACAAACCACAAGTCATCTGTAATGAAAGGCAAGAGTATAAATACAAGAGTATGTTTCGGAAAGCGATTAAAATTAAAAAATATCCTAATTTCAATCGGGTTCAAACTCTCTGCCTCGTGGAATCCAGTTATAGTCAAGTGCGTCGTAGAACGGATGAGCGGGACGTCGGGAAGATGGAGACGGGAAGATGTCGTGAACGGGACGGCAGATGGACATGCCTAGTACCTATCGAAAACCAAGTGAGGGTAGTGACAAACTAGCCGCCGCTTTGCAGAGGCCGTAACTCCAGTACTCCAGTCATCCTGTGATCACGACAGTGTGTAAACCTGTTGAAATGTCAGGAAAAATATATAAATAAGCGCGATAAATACCCGTTGTATCAATACTTATAATTATGTACAGAACATTTTACCATTAATTTATATAGACAATATTCAGTTTCTTTATTATTTTATTACCAGAGGTATTAACTTAGATTTATTAATAAATAGAAAAGAAGCTAATCCTGCCTGTATATTATCATAATAATTCACAGCAAAGGATTTTAATTAGGTTAATAATCTCTCTAAGGGTACGATCACATAGCGGATCCGTTTTTACAGGACCGTTTTTTACGTCGAAACAGTCGTTTACGGGATCTGAAATACTGTCGAACGTGTGAAGTCGCTCCTAAAACTACAAACGCCATCACGAAAAAAAACGGATACTGTAAAACGGACGTTGTGTGAATGCGTCCTAAGAGATTATGAACACCTAATCCTCTACGTGGGTGGACAACTGCTCAAAATTATCGACGCACATAGGTGCTATCAAAATATGTTTAACGCATGCCGTACCTACCTATTAGTATGTAGGTACGGTAGGCAGGTACGAAGGTACGTTTGCAGATATTTTATCTGTTCTGGGTGACTTGTGCATTATAGGTTAAGGTATGCGGTGACGCAGTGAAATATTGTCGTCTCAGGCCCATTTCATTATGCATAGTAACTGAGTGTCGCCTGTCCCATTCCTCTAAACACGGTTTCGACGCAGCAACCGTCTTTACAGTTATATATTGACTGGTATAGACTGCTACCGTTGGGTTAAACGTGTTCTTGAGTGAAGACCGCGACCCGGCAACCGTAATGTAGGACGACCTCCGGCCAGGTGGGATGACGACCTGCGAAGGACTGTGGGAAGATGCTGGAAGCGTCAAGCTGAAGACAGGGCGCTATGGCGCTCATTGGGTAGGCATATGTCCAGTAGTGGACTAACATAGGCTGATGATGATGGACGATTCTGCGACATTACTACTGTCATAGTGCATAGTGATTGGTTAGCTTGACCCAATAAATTATCAATATATATATTTTATAGTTTAGTGTAACCACGACAACAGCGGTCCTATACAAGAGATTTACTTTAAAAAATGAACGAAGTTGACGGATGTCGTCGACCGCACAAAGTGAACAACTTTACTACCAAGTGGCTTCGGGTGCGTCACGACTTCTATAAAGTAAGTCGCAGTATTATCGAGGTACCAGACTGAAAACGTCACGTCTGTCATTTTTTATTATTGAATGGAACGAAAATAGTATAAGCATAAAGAATATATAAGCATAAGAATGTGCCACCCTAATGAGTGCCATAGCGCCCTGTCTTCAGCCTGACGCATCCAGCATCTACCTACAGTCTTTAGCAGGTCGTCATCCCACCTGGTCAGAGGGCGTCCTATACTACGTTTACCGAGTCGTGGTCTCCACTCAAGAACACGTTTGCCCCAGCGACCGTCAGTTCTTCGCGAGATATGGCCGGCCCACTGCCACTTCAGCTTGCTAATTCTTAGAGCTATGTCGATAACTTTGGTTCACTGTCGGATATATTCGTTACGAATCCTTCAGAGAAACGTTCATAGATGAAAGAAACCCTAGATGTACGTGCTATCTATCTGTCCGTGCAAATAGCACCTATTTGCACGGAAAGATAGATCGAACACATAAGCTTCTGTAAATATTTTTAAACTTACGCGATCTGAACACATAATTATAAGTATTGATACATATTTATCGCGCTTATTTATATATTTTTTCTGACATTTCAACAGGTTTACACACTGTCGTGATCACAGGATGACTGGAGCACTGGAGTTACGGCCTCTGCAAAGCGGCGGCTAGTTTGTCACTACCCTCACTTGGTTTTCGATAGGTACTAGGCATGTCCATCTGCACACTCGGACGACACACAACACTAACAGTGTCCGCACTGAGAGACCGTTCTACGACGCACTTGACTATAACTGGATTCCACGAGGCAGAGAGTTTGAACCCGATTGAAATTAGGATATTTCTTAATTTCAATCGCTTTCCGAAACATACTCTTGTATTTATACTCATGCCTTTCATTACAGATGACTTGTGGTTTGTGTAATTCAATCCATTAATTAGGTCCTGAGTCTCCTACCTACATATACATGCTCAGCTATTGGCGACTTATTCATTGACAATTTTTCACAGCTGTTATGAGTTCCTTAACGCATTCCGCGACCGTGCGTTTAGTCTGGCCTAAATTTACCTGAGTAGAGTATTTTAAGAGGCGCAAATATGCAGATCTTGATAGACAGAGTATAGGGCACTTACTTTCTTTGGAGTCGAAATATGACCTGTCTAAGTGCTTATTTGTAAGCTTAAAGAAATAAAAACTTTTCATTTTCATTTTCAGACAAAATGTGCCACCCTAATGAGTGCCATAGCGCCCTGTCTTCAGCCTGACGCATCCAGCATCTACCTACAGTCTTTAGCAGGTCGTCATCCCACCTGGTCAGAGGGCATCCTATACTACGTTTACCGAGTCGTGGTCTCCACTCAAGAACACGTTTGCCCCAGCGGCCGTCAGTTCTTCGCGAGATATGGCCGGCCCACTGCCACTTCAGCTTGCTAATTCTTAGAGCTATGTCGATAACTTTGGTTCACTGTCGGATATATTCGTTACGAATCCTTCAGAGAAACGTTCATAGATGAAAGAAACCCTAGATGTACGTGCTATCTATCTTTCCGTGCAAATAGCACCTATTTCCACGGAAAGATAGATCGAACACATAAGCTTCTGTAAATATTTATAAACTTACGCGATCTGAACACATAATTATAAGTATTGATACATATTTATCGCGCTTATTTATATATTTTTTCTGACATTTCAACAGGTTTACACACTGTCGTGATCACAGGATGACTGGAGCACTGGAGTTACGGCCTCTGCAAAGCGGCGGCTAGTTTGTCACTACCCTCACTTGGTTTTCGATAGGTACTAGGCATGTCCATCTGCACACTCGGACGACACACAACACTAACAGTGTCCGCACTGAGAGACCGTTCTACGACGCACTTGACTATAACTGGATTCCACGAGGCAGAGAGTTTGAACCCGATTGAAATTAGGATATTTCTTAATTTCAATCGCTTTCCGAAACATACTCTTGTATTTATACTCATGCCTTTCATTACAGATGACTTGTGGTTTGTGTAATTCAATCCATTAATTAGGTCCTGAGTCTCCTACCTACATATACATGCTCAGCTATTGGCGACTTATTCATTGACAATTTTTCACAGCTGTTATGAGTTCCTTAACGCATTCCGCGACCGTGCGTTTAGTCTGGCCTAAATTTACCTGAGTAGAGTATTTTAAGAGGCGCAAATATGCAGATCTTGATAGACAGAGTATAGGGCACTTACTTTCTTTGGAGTCGAAATATGACCTGTCTAAGTGCTTATTTGTAAGCTTAAAGAAATAAAAACTTTTCATTTTCATTTTCAGACCAAATACCGGGGCTCTTCAGTTTTTGACTCTCAGGATATATAACTTTTTCAACTTCTAAGATTTCATAGGAATAAATTAAAAAGGCACACGGAAATAAGAAAAATAATAAAGTAATACAATAAACTTTAATCAGTCATTTTATATAGTAAAAAAACATTTCCAAAATTCGATATGTTGATCAGTCAGAAAAATTAGAACGGGTATCTCCTGTTCGTGTCCAAGCGGTGGTCCCCAGATCTGTAAAAGAAGTTAAAACGTGAAAATCATGGCACACATAACCACAAAAAGAAATCATTAATAAACTAACTAGTTTCTGCCCGCTTCACGCGTGTTGTTTTTGGTTATTTCCATCTTATGGGAACTGATTTATGTGATAAAAAGAAAGCCTTTGTTTTATTTTCGGCCTAGAACTATTTGTATGAAAATTTCAGCCCAATCCGTTCTGTAGATTTGGCGTGAAGAAGTAACAAACATCCAAGCTTTCGCATGAATAATATTAGTCTGATAGTATAATTAAAATAATCAACGACCATCTAGGTATTATTATAATATCTATTGTAGGTACATGGTTGGTCGACAGATTGCTGACCGCCTCATTATCGCAGTCAAGATAATGATAACATTTTTGAAATCTGTGGCTGAAGCTAAACTTATAAATTATAACTACATAGTATCAAACAAAGTCGCTTCCCGCTGTCTGCCTGTGCTTAGATCTTTAAAACTACGCCACGGATTTGTTGCGTTTTTTTAAATAGTTGGTGATTTACGAGGAAGGTTTATAAACCATTTGTCACATATTTCTGGGCGCAGCTAGTTGCTTTTAAAATCTGTCAATAACGTGCTTCAGCCAGTTCACTGCAAACCAGTAGAATGTATAAAAACATAAAAAACATACCCCCACTTCCTCAGATCATCATTGCCCATTGCAAGCTCTTGTCCTCGGCAGGTGTTGAACGTAATTTGCAAACTGCTGGAGCAGTGGTTTCCGATCAGATGGTTGTAGGTTACAGTAGCTGCAAACAGCTCCCATGCGCGGTTGTGGTTGCAGATGTTGGTGAGGCAGGCAGGCTGGGAGATACCACCATTGGGGTAGAAGTCAGCATTGCCGACAGATTTGCCGATGCCAAGACCGCCGATAGTGTAGCCACCGTCGGTGTGGATAGCTTCGACGTAAACACCATCGGTGGGACTCAGGCGATTACGATTGAGATTCCATAGAGGACCGGCAGGGTCCAGGCCTGGAGAAATACAAATATATTTGTATTAGAACTGCAATACCTTATCACAAAATCTTTGGCACGGTCATTTATTTATTTAAAATGGACTTACTATACATTCGAAGACGTCAAACATTATTTATAACCTAAAGTAGGTAGGTAAGTCAATTTATATAAATTTTATTTGCACATACGAGTAACATAAAAGATTAGTCTAAGAATTAAAGTTAATTTATCAGTAGGTGTAAAACAAATACAAGTCATAGACAGAATACAGTAACACTAAAATCAAAAGGTCGTCATCCCACCTGGTCGGATAACGATTATTATCCGACCAGGTGGGATGACGACTTGCGAAAGGCTGCAGGTAGATGCTGGATGCGGCAAGCTGAAGACAGGGCGCAATGGCGCTCATTGGGGGAGGCCTATGTCCAGCAGTGGACTGCTATAGGCTGATGATGATGATCCCCGAAAGTCAGAACATTGTCCACAATTTTTTTTTTTTTATTTAGCCTGTTTCGTCCCACTGCTGGGCAAAGGCCTCCCCCAAAACTTTCCACTCAGTGCGGTCACGTGCGATCTCCCACCAATCTCCTAGGAAGGCGTTAAGGTCGTCTCACCAGCGCTTTCTTGGCTGACCTCGCCCGCGGCTTCCTTCCGGGACCCAGGGTGTTGCCTGGAAGAGATCGCTTCTAAGCAATAAGGGCGCCCATTGTACTTGTCGCATGTAATGTATTTTGTAATGATCTGTATCTGGTGTACAATAAAGTATTTTTGTATTGTATTGTATTTTGCTTCCATAAAGCTTGTAGACGGATACTTTCCAAAGATTTATTTCTTTTTCTATCATATTGTAATTTATTTTATACTAGCTGCAACCCGCGGCTTTGCCCGAGAGGAATTCTACGCAATTTTACCAACCTTCCCTGGACAACGACACACATCTCAAACCAAAATCAGCTAAATCGGCCCAGCTGTTCTCGAGTTTTAGCGAGACAAACGAACAGCGATTGGCAATTGATTTATATATTATACTAGCTGCGCCCGCGGCTTCGCCCCCGTGGAAATCGATTTGTCAAATGGTTTTTTTTTAATATCCTATGTTAGACTCCTGGTTCTAACCTACCTTCTCACCAATTTTCAGTCAAATCGGTTCAGCCGTTCTTGAGTTATAAGTGTTGTAACAAACACGACTTTCTTTTATATATATAGATAATACAGAAGATTTGATATGCAAGTATAAAATAACAAGATTGAACTCACCAGTAACACGGGCAACGCGTCCACCAAGTTCACGGCCAGCGTTTCCAACGAGATGCGCACCCAAACTGAATCCAACCAGATGAATCTGTTCATGCCTGTGCCCGGTCACAGACATGAGGAAGGCAAGGAACTGACCGAGACCACGGCCCACCGCTGGGACTCCGTTCGCAGCAGTTATGTAGTTTCTAAGTGCGAGTCGTCTCCAGTCCAGGACAATCACGTTAGCTTCGCCCTTGTTGAGGTAAGCTGAAAACCAAAAAAAAAATTGAGAGACCTGTTCATAAGATGCTGATCCTAATGGACAGTGGCGCTAGACATCTGTGTTTCAGCATCATTATATTAATAGAGCGGCATTTTATAGTGAACTTAGCGCGTAGCGCGTCGTCGTTGTTCTTCTGGAGATTTGTTTAATTGTTCATTTATTTGTCTTTTATATTCACTAGGTAAAAGAGAGAAAGAAAGAAAATATTTTTATTTACCTTAAAACTAGCATACACAACAAACTTAAAACTACGCAAATTAATACTATATATCTTACAAATTATTGTGCGTAGCAGTATTCATGGCAAATATGGCCTAGGTAGGTACTTACATTATTAAGTATGAATGTACATTCCAGGAACTAAGACCTGGTTGTTGAAATGAAAGAGAAAAATAATGTTGCCAATAAAGAATCTGATTCTGTTAACAGTGTCTCTGTCAAGCTTTAGCTTTTTCGTACTTACCATCTCTAATGACAGGGTTGATATCAGAGTTCTGATTGCTGAGCCACCCGTGAACGACGACGACGGTGGGGTGCGCGGCATTGAAGTTAGAGTTACGGATTGAGTTGGCATCGTTCATGACTAAGGTCTGCGACGAGGAAGGGTTACGTCTGCAAAGCAAGACACATACATACAAAATACAACAATTATACAGTACACAGGAAAACAAAAAACATGAAACACAGTTGATTAAAATAGAAAAACAAAATATATGGGTAAGATGTCTGTGTGTGCTGCGTCAAAAAGGCCTGGGCTCAGCGTAATATTTTGCTAGGAAAGCAACAATTTTTTTTTCAGCCAGACCTGTTGAGACCATACAGAACGAGTTTCAATTTACTGTGTAAGAGTGTCTTAATGTTTGTAGTAACAAGGTCATTACTTATAATGTGGCGTTTCCTACTTAGATTATGTACCTACATGGAAAATAGAGTGCGAAGCGATAACCGATGGTAGTTTTATTTTTGGCAAACGAGAATACGAATGGAACGATTTTGATAATGAAAATTTCCGACGGATGAAGGTTATTCAACTGTTATTTTTGAATAAATTATTTTATGATATTGATTATTTACTTATCTGCTCTGCTGGATATTTTACCTGGTGAATAGAAGGTATAAATTATTAGCAGGGTTTCTGTTGATTTCATCAAGTGTCGCCCTGTCCAGTTGATCCTCAAGGTCTACGTTATGCATGTTCCAGAATCCATCAGCGAACTGGATGTGTCGAGGGTATGGATTCCGAGAGAAGTCATTCCTTTGTTCCACCGGTACCGCTGATGACAGGGATGCTAGAAAAGAAGATATCCTACTATTTATTTGATGACATAATATTATAAAGGGGAAAGTTTGTATGAATATGTCTTTATGTTTGTTACTACTTTCACGTCAAAATTACTGAACGGATCGGGCTGAAATTGCATACAGGCCCGGAATAAAACAAAGGGTTTTAGCCCATAAATCAGTTCCCATGGGATATACCTATTTTCAATGGTGTATAACATGACAACGAAAAGAGATAGACCCATCATTTGTGGAGGATTTGTAGATTAAATTATGAAGTTTAATACAACATGCAAAAAAGTACACCTCAATAACCCAGTTTTAAAGTTACAGATCAAAAATAAAATAAAAATCGTTTTTTTTGCAAATTTCTAAAATAATATTAATTTTACTAGGCTTATGTACCGAAATTGTATTTTTTTCTTATTTTATTAGGTAGGTAGACTATCTAGCTTTCAAATGAGACTACTTTGACTAAAATACACCGTTTACTCAAAAAGAAACGACGAAAAACCAGATGAATTAGTTTTCATTAAAAAAAATATTAAATCGGCTTTATTTTTGAGATAGGTAACACATAATTTTTAATTTTTTGTTTTTTATCGATAAATATATGTCGTGTATCCGCACATCTCGTTTGATCAAGGTTCGAGAATACACATTGTATTAATATATATAACCTTAAAACTTTTCCATAGAAACAACGCGTGCGAAGCCGCGGGCAGAAACTAGTAATATTATATATGGCTTTGAATAAAAATTTGTTTTATATATTATAGACTAATTGTGATCCCGGATAATGTTGCTGAAGTATGATCGAATAATTAGATTATTTACAACGCGGGCAGGGTGCAGCTAATAGTCCAACTATATCCTATCCTACTAATATTATAAACGCGAAATTTTGTGAGGTGCATGTAAGTATGTTTGTTGCTCTTTCACGCAAAATCTACTGAATGGATTTTGATGACACTTCACAATAATATAGCTTACATATCAGAATAACACACATAGGCTACAATTCATAAAAATATATGTAGATATTGTATATTATCCAAAACATCTATCACCACGCAGGTGAAACCGCGGGGCGCTGCTAGTTAAAAATATCGGAGAGAGAACGGACTGGGCTTCTGACACTACATAATAAAGCTAAACGGATGAAAGCTACTTACAACAACTTAAAAAAACAAATGAATCGTGACAACGAAGTTTTATTCCATTGTTTAATGTTATATAAAACTAGTTTCTACCCGCGTTTTCGCTCGCGTTATTTCTAAGAAAACTTATATTCTGTGGGACCTGATTTATGGAATAAAAGTAGCCTGTATGTTTTATTCCAGGCCTAGAACTATCTCAATGCAAAATTTGAGCTCAATCCGTCCTAGCGTAAGATCTTGTAAATGGGCATAATATACTATTCTACAAAAATTGCACATTATAAATAAATAAAATAAATATTGCTGGACAATTCACACAGCATTATCTAGCCCCATGGTAAGCAGGGCTTGTGTTATGGGTACTAGATAACTGATATACATAATACAATACATTACATAGATAGATATTTTTTATTATACACAGAAAACAACCAGAACACCCGGAACAAATATCTGCAGATCGTAAACACAATTGTTCCGAGGCGGGAATCGAACCCGCAACCTTCTGCGTCGCAGGCGGACCTTCGCCCACCGCGCCACATCGGTCGTCAATACATTATTTTATATATAGTAATTATAATACTAACCTGCACAAACAAAGAAAAGTACCAGAGCTCCTTGCATCGTGAAATGTTCACGAATTACTAGGAACAAAGAGAATAACTGTATAGCTTTCAACTCTCCTATATAACACAGTTTTTATCTTAAAGATAAACAACGCTGCATTGATTGATAACCTTATATTTATTATAATTAAACACAGTATGTCTCCATATTAGCATGACGGCTAAGGCAGAATCATGACGGATAAAAAAGCAGGGTATTGGTTTTCTACTCCGTTTATTTCTAAACGCTTGGACACTCACCCAGAAAGATAAACGTTTAAAACTTCTGATTACGGATAGGAAGCTCAGGAAGCTTTATTTAATTTAAGTCTACGTTATATTTAAAACGAAATATAACTTTTTGTTTCCCAAATAAAATTTAAAAAAAATCTTAGTGAGTTTGAGTGGGCAGAGGACTGAAACAAGGCATCAACAAAGCGATAAAGACCCCGAGCATCCCGAGGTCATTTCAACTCTGCATGCTCAAGATGAATTTGTAGAATGCAGAAAAACTGTTCGGTGTCTAAATAAGTACCTTTCCAAGCAAATAAATAGAGTGACGATAGACTAAAGAAATGAGGAAAGACTGAGAGTTAAGTTAGTGACGCAAATAAGGAGGTTAGCGTAGTATGGTCACAATTCTGCCATCATCTGTGGGACATTAGGAGACTTTGAATTATGAATATGGAATTTAAAATGGATGGATATCGGAGTCGAGATATAAAATAATAAGTAATAATTAATAATCTTATTAATTAATTCTAATTAATAATAATCCTCACAGCATCATCTAGCCCCAAGCTACATGTAACATATTGTATTATGTATATCAGTCATCTTAAACAAGCTGTTAGATGACTGATATACATAATACAATACAATATTATGTTACATGTAATCAGGTGTAGCAAAGCAAAAGCGTACTTCCTCCCTTTTTATCCATTATGTAAGCAACACCCTGTATGGCAAAATAAACATAGTCAAGTATTACTCTAAAAGATAAGAAATGCCTAATCCACTTCGTATTGCCAAAATCCTAATATTGCGAAGGTGCTAATTCTTTAAACTATAAATAACTATTTATAGGCTTAGGCACAGAATAACTATATTACATAAACTCTTTTGCAGTGTATATATTTACATAGATATTACCGCTGGGGTAAACGTCTTCTTGCGTGACTCGGCAAACTTAGTGTAGGACGCCCTCCGGCCAGGTGGGATGACGACCTGCGAAGGACTGCGGGCAGATGCTGGATGCGTCAAACTGATGACAGGGCCCTATGGCGCTCATTGGCCTATGTCCGTCCAGCAGTGGACTTATATAGACTGCTGATGATGATACATATGATATTATAGTGTGTAATTTTGTATATATTATGACGAAAATAATACCTGTCAAATGGCTTACAAAAGTCGCAAACTCCCTCCGATACAGTAGTTCAACTAGTTGTACAAATTGACGGTTTTTTAAATTTAGTTACGACGACCTCACGGTCGTCAGGAGCGTGATGTTGACATCAAAATGGTAAACAGGATTGCATTATAATTTTTTTTTTATACATACTTTGCACGTGTTGTTTCGGGGATATGAAGAATTATTATTATATATTAAGTATCATTAGCCCTCGATTTGTTATTTAAGTCTAAGAAAACGTTTTAATATTAGTTCTATCATGGCAACTTTTAAAACTAGACTTTTGTTTGACCACAATCTCACCTGATGAAAGAAAAGTATAGACTATATGGCCGACGGTATCGCGAAGATCTAGAATACCTATTCGCTCTTTTCTTAAAGAGACCAAGGTTGTAACTGGCCGGAAAAAACGTAGCAGGCAGCGAGTACACAGTACCGGCCCATATAAAATGACCATTAAAACTTGCAACAAACTACCAAACGCAATAACAGAATTACACATTTCCGATGATACAGAGAAGCAATTAGATATTATCAAGTTAATTATATTTGTATACATAATGTTAAACCAGTTAGTAACCAATAGTGATTAAGTTAGTTTTCCTCAGTTAAGTACCCTGATATTATATAACAAAGAACATAAGTTAACTAAATGCTTTTAACGTGGACACGTAACTGCTGGACATAGGCCTCCCCCAATGAGCGCCATAGCGCCCTGTCTTCAGCTTGCCGCATCCAGCATCTACCTGCAGTCTTTCGCAGGTCGTCATCTCACCTGGTCGGAGGGCGTCCTACTCTACGTTTACCGAGTCGTGGTAATAAGTGATACTTTTTTGTCTAATGGCGTAATAGCGAGGAAAGCCGCTCACGAGCAGTCTTCGTGATGGTAAAATCGGGTCCGCATCTCTCGACACCCCTCAATCCTTTGCGCCGATGTTGTTCCTCTCCGGTAATTTACTCCGGCTTTTTAAGGAACCCATCCAGCATTCGGCAAGCCACCGTCTGCCACTCTTCTTAACATTATGATAGTCAATCATAATGTTAAGAAGAGAGGCAGAGTGTTTATGGCAGACGTCTGTAATCTCCCCTATAGCCCGATTACCCAGTCCATCCATCCATCACAATAGCCTGGTTTTATTTCTTTCATTTTTCTTTGCAATAGTCTCTGGCGGATACCATCTTTGGGTGTATCATACGGTGCACCCAAGGATGATACCCGCTATGTGTAGCCATCGCCTTTAGATTAACTTCTCAAAGGGCCTCTGTGCTGTTGGCTTCGGCCCCACGCAAGCCTTCCAAAGGACCGGGTCACTTTATGGCCCGAGAAGTCTCTAGGTTGGTAAATAATGTAGATTGTTTTGTATTGTATAAATTACTAGCGGCCCGTCCCGACTTCGCCCGGGTGGTCATTTGTTTTAGGCAATTTTTTAAATTCTCCGTAAGAACCATCCTCGCACTTCAAGGAATATTCTAAAATAAAAGCGAAATCAGTTCAGATGATCTCGAGATTTGCGCTTAGCAACAATTTTAGCGATTCATTTTTATATTATTATGTATTTTATTAATCAAATTTATGTTATTTACTGTAGGTATGCGCATTATAGATCCTATTTTTTCCTTATATATTTTTCTCCATTCCAAGGATGCCTCGGAGAAATCACTTTCATTAAAACCGCCTTTTTTCTTTGTTTAGTTTTAATTTGGATATAATATTTTGTTTATACTGTACAATAAAGTGTACAAGTACATTCATTAATGTATCAATAAAAATTCTATAGGTTCTGCCAAACAGGTATCTGCCAATTTATGGCAGTCGTCATGTCATAGCATCTAATAAAGCCTAGAATTGCATAGCCAATTCTGGAATTCTGTCTCTAATCTATTCTAATTCTCTTCTAGAACAGAATGGTCTCATATCAAGGCTTTCATTGTTAGCCATCAAGAACCCAATCCATTAAAATGCAAGCTTTGACTGTTGTTTGTGTTGTGGCGAAAATCGAAACCAATAAAGTTATGTTAAATAATTTATTTTTAAATCAGTCCGTTTATCCGTAGTGTAGGCAATTATAGGTTAAATTTATTATTAAATCACTTAGTATGGGTAGCTCCGGCCGGTGTCCAATCGGTAAAGTCCAGTTCTGCAATGAAAATAAATATTGTTACTTGGCAATTTCAGACTTACCAATATTTCGGTGGACAAACTTGACAGCATAATTACTTTTTAGTCAAGATATGGTGATGATTCACCATCTCGCTTAAGCTTGAATTGTTTATCTAATCAAATAAAGACCTTAGCCAACTTATGGACGTTACATACCCGAATTTTCTCAAATCGTCATTGCCCAAGGGGAAACGAGCCCCACGGCAAGTATTCCACGTGATCTGCAGGGTGCTGCTGCAACCGGTACCGATAAGGTGGCCGTTGGTGACACTGGACGCCATCAGCTCCCAGGCACGGTTGTGGTTGCAGAGGTTGGTGAGGCAGCCAGGCTGTGAGATTCCTCCGTTGGGGAAGAAGTCAGCGTTGGCGACAGCGGAACCAATGCCGAGACCGCCGATGGTGTAACCACCGTCGGTGTGGATGGCCTCCACGTAGACTCCGTCGTTGGGGTTAACGCGGTTGGAGTTGTAGTTCCACATGGGGCCGGCGGGGTCCAAAGCTGTAGTAAAATTTTGTAAATGTAACGATTGATGTAGTAACAAAAATCCATACGACCGAGAGAATATTTAATTTACTACCATTGTGTACTTTAAAGTTATTAACTGTTGGAAATCATAATCATGTTGGAATCCAGTAATTTTAATTATTATTATGCATTTAGGCAATTAAGGTCAATCAAACATACCAGTAACACGGGCAGCTCTTCCGCCCAACTCACGTCCAGCGTTGCCAACCAAGTGAGCGCCAAGACTGAAGCCGATCAGATGCATGGAGTCGAAAGGAGCGCCAGTTACAGAGTTCAAGAACTGGAGGAACTGTCCGACACCACGGCCGACGGCGGGAATGCCGAGGGCGGCGGTCGCGTAGTCGGATAAAGCAAGACGGGACCAGTCGACAATAATCACGTTGACGTCACTCTTGTCCAGGTAGGCTGAAAATTATTCAAATATTTGAACTAATTTAATTTTCATATCTTGCATTTTCAATTCAAGAAGAGAAAAAAACGAAGACCATCCTTAGCGTTATGAAGAAAATATAACAAATCCTTATTATCAGGCACGATGGAATAACTGGTGATATTTGAAGTCCTTGAAGATTTGTAAGTTTAGTCTACGTACCAGTTCTGAGGGTGGGATTGGGCTCGGTGAGTCGGCTGCTAAGCCAACCGTGCGCAACGATCACTGTTGGTCGGGCAGCCCTGAAGTTAGAGCTGGTGATGGAGTTGGCGTTGTTTATCGTAAGGGTCTGAGCTACCCGGGCGTTTTGTCTGTAATACAAAGAGAACCAGTCATAAATAATCTGCGTTCTAGAAGTATGTAGATAGTGAGAATTCCACTCTTCATTATAAAATCGCTCTTTTGGGATTTTTTCCGGTTACCATGAGTGACACGTGATCTTTGGATGAAATGGCAAATCTTTTGTTTTATTATGAACTGACCTTGTGTATAGATAGTAGGCGTTGTTTGCAGGATTTCTGTTGATTTCTTCCAGAAGTTCCATGTCAGGCTGGGCTTCTAGGTCCACATCGTGCAATACACCGTCGCCATCGGGGAACTTGATGAACCGGGGGTAGTCATGCTCCAGACTGTATTCGTTACTAGTCTCAGTTGGAAGGGCTGACGCCAGGTAGGCTGAGAATTTAAATGTAGACAAAGTTAGGAAGGAAAAACGCTGGACAATAGCACTATCTTACCCTAAACTAAGAAGTGCTTTGTTTAGGGAACATTCCACCTAAACGGCGCTTACTGATGGGCAATGGCCTTCCTCAAACAAAGATCACCATAATAACCACCTGCAATGCATCATCGCATCAGCGATATTCTGGACCTACACCCTGTCATCAGCACTCATTCAAACATTTGTCTCACGGTGAAACCATGTTTCACTGTACAGAATTAAATACTCTTAAAAGTTGAATACCAGTGTTTTAAATTCTAATTTTCAAAAATGCTTCAATGCTGAGTTTTACTCACCGGTTCCGAGGAGGACAGTAAAGAGAGCGACCTTCATGTTTGATTCTTTGGTGAACTCTAGTTTCAGTGATTTGGTTTCGCATATTTATGTAATTTATTATCTTAATATTTCCCAGATAAAAATCAAAGTAATACTGTTATCAAATATTGCAAATCGACAAAAACATTCGAGATTAGTGTGATCGAATTAAAAATAGGAGGAGTGGTTCTGAATTATGCGCATATTAAGCGATAACGATATATTGTCCAGTGTTAATAAATGTTCCACAGAAAATATTCAATTTATAGGCTGTTCCGGAGGTTTCTCCCGCGTTAATTTCTAATTACACATTTCCAGGACCAGGGCCCATGTTACTTCACGTCCTTTGAACTGTTGCTGAAAAATCAAATCGATTGGTTGCTTAGTAAGGGCGTGAAGTAAGGACACACTAACAAACAAACAGAAGCACTATCGCATTTATATGTAATATTAGTTAGAATTCTGAAACATTTTTTCAATTTCCTTCGTGATACATCGTCAGCCACATCTTCACTTTCCATCAGGTGAGATTGTGGCTAAACGAAGATCTATCATACTAATCACACTAAAATTATAAATGCAAAAGTTTGAATGTTTAGAATTAGATGGATGGATGTTTGGTACACACGCCAAAAATATTAAACGGATCGGGCTGAAATTTTGCATACAGGTATTTCTAGGCTTGGAGTAGAACATAAGTATGTAGGCGCCACGCTTTGGTTAGACTCTGAGAGCACGTGCACCGAGGCGAACAAAGGGACGCTACCTGCTTCGAGCCACCACCCGTACCTGAGCGACCGCTCGTAGACTTGTTTACCCCAACCGCGCGTATTTAAAGCGAGCGCACACGCACATCCTGCCGTGGTTCGTTCGGATTATGGTAGTTGACGCGTATAGATATAGTGGTATAGATTATTAGAGATAACAATTACTGTTAATCAGAGTTTATAAAATAGAATAAAAGTATTGACGGGGTAATTCCTGGTTTTATTGATGTCTGAGCTACTCCCTCTACGACATGTATATACTATACTTTTTATCCCGTTATTCAGTATCCACGGGATAGAAATAACCTTTTAACGTTTCCATAAGACGCTTGCGAAACCGCGGGCTACAGTACTGAGAGAACTAGTTTCTGCCGGCGTCTTTGAAAGAAAGAAAGAAAATATTTTTATTTACCTTAAAATTACCATACACAACAATATTAAACTACGCAAATTAATACCTACTTCCTATGTTACAAATTATTGTGCTTAGCAGTGTTCATGGCAAATATGGCCTTCACTCAGCATTGTGCTGGGTGTGCACTAATGTGTCCACCCAGCGCTGATTTTCAGTGAAGACCAAAGGGATCGTGTCACGTCACGGTCGTCAGGAGCGTGATGTTGACATCAAAATGGTAAACAGGATTGCATTATAGTTTTTTTTATACATGCTTTGCACGTGTTGTTTCGGGGATATGAAGAATTATTATTATATATTAAGTATCATTAGCCCTCGATTTGTTATTTAAGTCTAAGAAAACGTTTTAATATTAGTTCTATCATGGAAACTTTTAAAACTAGACTTTTGTTTGACCACAATCTCACCTGATGAAAGAAAAGTATAGACTATATGGCCGACGGTATCACGAAGATCTAGAATACCTATTCGCTCTTTTCTTAAAGAGGCCAAGGTTGTAACTGGCCGGAAAAAACGTAGCAGGCAGCGAGTACACAGTACCGGCCAATATAAAATGACCATCAAAACTTGCAACAAACTACCAATCGCAACTCCGGCAAGCCACTCCGGCTTTTTAAGGAACCCAGCCAGCATTCGGCAAGCTACCGTCTGCCACTCTTCTTAACATTATGATTGACTTGTTTATGGCAGACGTCGGTAATCTCCCCTATAGCCCGATTACCCAGTCCATCCATCCATCACAATAGCCTGGTTTTATTTCTTTCAGTTTTCTTTGTAATAGTCTCTCACACTTGGCGGATACCATCTTTGGGTGTATCATATTGTGCACCCGAGGATGATACCCGCTATGTGTAGCCATCGCCTTTAGATTAACTTCTCAAAGGGCCTCTGTGCTGTTGGCTTCGGCCCCACGCAAGCCTTCCAAAGGACCGGGTCACTTTATGGCCCGAGAAGTCTCTAGGTTGGTAAATAATGTAGATTGTTTTGTATTGTATAAATTACTAGCGGCCCGTCCCGACTTCGCCCGGGTGGTCATTTGTTTCAGGCAATTTTTTAAATTCTCCGTAAGAACCATCCTCGCACTTCAAGGAATATTCTAAAAGCGAAATCAGTTCAGCTGATCTCGAGATTTGCGCTTAGCAACAATTTCAGCGATTCATTTTTATATTATTGTGTATTTTAATAATCAAATTTATGTTATTTACTGTAGTTATGCGTTAAGCATTATAGATCCTATTTTTTCCTTATATATTTTTCTCCATTCCAAGGATGCCTGGGAGAAATCACTTTCATTAAAACCGCCTTTTTTCTTTGTTTAGTTTTAATTTGGATATAATATTTTGTTTATACTGTACAATAGTGTACAAGTACATTCATTAATGTATCAATAAAAATTCTATAGGTTCTGCCAAACAGGTATCTGCCAATTTATGGCAGTCGTCATGTCATAGCATCTATTAAAGCCTAGAATTGCATAGCCAATTCTGGAATTCTGTCTCTAATCTATTCTAATTCTCTTCTAGAACAGAATGGTCTCATATCAAGGCTTTCATTGTTAGCCATCAAGAACCCAATCCATTAAAATGCAAGCTTTGACTGTTGTTTGTGTTGTGGCGAAAATCGAAACCAATAAAGTTATGTTCAATAATTTATTTTTAAATCAGTCAGTTTATCCGTAGTGTAGGCAATTATAGGTTAAATTTATTATTAAATCACTTAGTATGGGTACCTCCGGCCGGTGTCCAATCGGTAAAGTCCAGTTCTGCAATGAAATTAAATATTGTTACTTGGCAATTACAGACTTACCAAGATTTCGGTGGACAAACTTGACAGCATAATTACTTTTTAGTCAAGATATGGTGATGATTCACCATCTCGCTTAAGCTTGATTAGTTTTTTTTTTTTTTAATGCTGGACAATTCACACAGCATTATCTAGCCCCATGGTAAGCAGAGCTTGTGTTATGGATACTAGATAACTGATATACATAATACAATATATTACATAGGTAGATATTTTTTATTATACATAGAAAACGACCAGAACACCCGGAACAAATATCTGCAGATCGTACACACAATTGTTCCGAGGCGGGAATCGAACCCGCAACCTCCTGCGTCGCAGGCGGACCTTCGCCCACCGCGCCACATCGGTCGTCAAATTAGATTAAATTAATTAGACATTGGTCGTTAAGTTTATCAAATCAAATAAAGACCTTAGCCAACTTATGGACGTTACATACCCGAATTTCCTCAAATCGTCATTGCCCAAGGGGAAACGAGCCCCACGGCAAGTGTTCCACGTGATCTGCAGGGTGCTGCTGCAACCGGTACCGATGAGGTGGCCGTTGGTGACACTGGACGCCATCAGCTCCCAGGCACGGTTGTGGTTGCAGAGGTTGGTGAGGCAGCCAGGCTGCGAGATTCCTCCGTTGGGGAAGAAGTCAGCGTTGGCGACAGCGGAACCAATGCCGAGACCGCCGATGGTGTAACCACCGTCGGTGTGGATGGCCTCCACGTAGACTCCGTCGTTGGGGTTAACGCGGTTGGAGTTGTAGTTCCACATGGGGCCGGCGGGGTCCAAAGCTGTAGTAAAATTTTGTAAATGTAACGATTGATGTAGTAACAAAAATCCATACGACTGAGAGAATATTTAATTTACTAACATTGTGTACTTTAAAGTTATTAACTGTTGGAAATCATAATCATGTTGGAATCCAGTAATTTTAATTATTATTATGCATTTAGGCAATTAAGGTCAATCAAACATACCAGTAACACGGGCAGCTCTTCCGCCCAACTCACGTCCAGCGTTGCCAACCAAGTGAGCGCCAAGACTGAAGCCGATCAGATGCATGGAGTCGAAAGGAGCGCCAGTTACAGAGTTCAAGAACTGGAGGAACTGTCCGACACCACGGCCGACGGCGGGAATGCCGAGGGCGGCGGTCGCGTAGTCGGATAAAGCAAGACGGGACCAGTCGACAATAATCACGTTGACGTCACTCTTGTCCAGGTAGGCTGAAAATTATTCAAATATTTGAACTAATTTAATTTTCATATCTTGCATTTTCAATTCAAGAAGAGAAAAAAACGAAGACCATCCTTAGCGTTATGAAGAAAATATAACAAATCCTTATTATCAGGCACGATGGAATAACTGGTGATATTTGAAGTCCTTGAAGATTTGTAAGTTTAGTCTACGTACCAGTTCTGAGGGTGGGATTGGGCTCGGTGAGTCGGCTGCTAAGCCAACCGTGAGCAACGATCACTGTTGGTCGGGCAGCCCTGAAGTTAGAGCTGGTGATGGAGTTGGCGTTGTTTATCGTAAGGGTCTGAGCTACCCGGGCGTTTTGTCTGCAATACAAACAGAACCAGTCTTGAATAATCTGCGTTCTAGTAGTAGATAGTGAGAAGTCCACTCTTCATTATAAAATTGCTCTTTTGGGATTTTTTCCGGATACCATGAGTGACCGTGATCTTTAGATGAAATGGTAAGTGCTTGTTTATGTCCTCTTACAATTAAGCAAATCTTTTTTTTAAATTATAAACCAGCAGTTCCCCGAGGCTTCATCCGCGTTAAACTCGAATTTCACTTTATTAGGTGATATTTTTACACCATGGGTTACATTATTGGAGTTTAAGTAAAGATCTCTAACATTTTTGAAAATACTATAATATAGCCTATGTTCACCGGGGATAGTGAAACTTGCCAACGGTGAAAGAATTTTTCAAATCGGTCTAGTAGTTTTGGAGCCTATTCAATACAAACAAACAAACATAAAATCAAACCTTTCCTCTTTATAATATTAGTATAGACTAACCTTGTGTACAGATAGTAGGCGTTGTTGGCAGGATTCCTGTTGATTTCTTCCAGAAGTTCCATGTCAGGCTCGGCTTCTAGGTCCACATCGTGCAATACACCGTCGCCATCGGGGAACTTGATGAACCGGGGGTAGTCATGCTCCAGACTGTATTCGTTACCAGTCTCAGTTGGAAGGGCTGACGCCAGGTAGGCTGAGAATTTAAATGTAGACAATTCAAGAAAAAACGCTGGACAACAGCGCAATCTTACCCCAAACTACCACCAACTCACCGTCAACATTCCACCTAAATATCGCCTACTGCTGGACATTGACCTCCCCCAAACAAAGATCACCACAATGACCACTGTGCGGCAGCGCAGGTGATCTTTGTTCCCAAGAGTGTTGATGACAGGGTGAAGACCCTGTCATCAACACTCATTCAAACATTTGTCTCACGGTGGTACCATGTTTGACTCTGTTCAACTGAATTCTCAAAAAGTGAAACATCAGTGTTCTAATAAAATTGCTTCATTGCTGACTTTTACTCACCGGTTCCGAGGAGGAAAGTAAAGAGAGCGACCTTCATGTTTGATTGCTTTGTGAACTCTAGTTTCAGTGATTAAATTTTGCATATTTATTGCAACTTATTATCTTAATACTTGCTAGATAAAAAGCTATCTTGCAAATTGACAAAACAGTTGAGATTATTTCTGTAACTAACCCGGGACCTAGCTGTGCAGCCAGGCTGTGGCACCTGAAATATGTACATATAATAAAAAACAAAGATATACTCATGAGAGGAGTTCCTGGCTGCTTTCCTGGCAGCCTAGTGCACGCGGCCTATAAGACCTCCTTACACATATACTTTCGACAGTGTCTAAAGTAGACTCCATGGGTTGGGACTCTGTTGAATGTCTGCTCCAAATAATAATATTGTGTACTTAATTCCTATGTAATGTATTGTCTAATTCTAATTTAATTTTATGTCTTATGTTTTCTTTTATTTTATTTTTGTAATTTTATATGTGTGTGGACAATGTCTGAATAAAGAAAGTTTTTTTCTATACATTACTATACACGTGGTCTACCCAGTTATACCAGGGGTCGAGTCCATTTGGTATAGTTTGACCGAAACCGCTGTACCGCTCCTTAGGAAAGTGCGGCGAGGTGGGGGGCGAGGAAAAAAGAGCAAGAGTACGCATTGACGGCAGACTGATGGATCGTCGGAGCGACCGATATTTCCCACCCCGTCTCGCCGCTCGCATACCTCAGGCGCGGTACAGCGGTTTCGGTCAAACTATAGTCCCATCTTTATAAGCACACATATACCCTTTGCTAAACATGCTTTTTCACAAACTAAAATATTGTGCCATAATTTGATTATGGTTTTGATTATGTTTATGTTTGGGATCGCAGTAGAGGTGTTAAAAATAAACAGAAGAAAGCTGGATGAAATCTGGAATAATTTAACAAAACATAGATGTACACATACCTTACATTTTACTACACATGGAATTCGTAGGTGCACCTGCGCTAATGTTATCTTAAACCACTGTTGGCATAAAAATCTATAAGATATTGCAGATAATAAAATTAATCTGACATTTTAATCGATTACATGCATATCGATAAGTAAAATGTTAATGTCAGGGCCTCTCTGCTCCGCCAAAAAATAATCTAATAATAACAAGTTGTCGTGACTGAAATGGTTAAATCCAAGAACTACTACTAGCTGCGCCCCACCACTTCGTCCACGTGGAATTTTAAAAAATAAGAAAAATAGCTGCTTGAGAAGATTTTATCCAGCAGTTGACTAGTTGGGCTGATGATGATGACGACTTATTTTGAATTTTGCTGCCTTACTGACAAACTCAAACAGATACGTTGTTTTTTTTTACAACATTTTATAGATCCTTTCTTTGATAGTTTGTGTGAGAAAAAATGTTGCAACTGAATTTTAGATCAGTTATCCTTATACAACTTTTGAAACTTTCATGGTTATTATTACCACTAAAGTCATTATTAATAAAATTTATAATAAAATATAATAATTTATAATATTAAAAATATTTTTTTTTAGAATAAATAAAAAAAAAGAAATTAATCAGTTAGTAGGTATTAAATATCTATCTATGTAATGTATTGTATTATGTATATCAGTTATCTAGTACCCATAACACAAGCTCTGCTTACCATGGGGCTAGATAATGCTGTGTGAATTGTCCAGCATTATTTATTTATTTATTATTGAGGAATAAAAGAATATTACCTAAGTAATAATTTAAATTTGACATATTTACGTAATAAAAACGGGATATTTACCATGATTTGATTTTTGAATTATCGAATCATCCAATCAGTTATTCCGTGATCATGGCATGTAACTGTGCCGAAATATCGGACAACTCAAAAATCAAATCATGGTAAATATCCCGTTTTAAATGACTTTAGCAGTTATCCTTAACCTATTGAGTTTAAATTTGTCACTTTATGTAAATTCGGTGACAATGCGGTCATAGAAACTCTAACGAAACTACTTAAACCCGTCGAGTTGGTAAGAAAAGTATTAATTTCGCAATCTTGTAGATTAATCCCTAAAGATTAAGCTTTTTAAACAAACAAATCAGTTATTGCTAATTATTACTTATAGATAATACTTGTTTTTCAAAGTGATTAACAGTAAGTACGATTTATAGATAGCTTACCTCTTGTTTGACGTATATGAAGATATGAATAGGTACAAGTAGGTTCCTAATGTTATGATATTATGTACCTAAATAGATAAGCCGATGAGCAGAACATACGTCATACTTACCAATACTGCATCAAATTTGACGACCGATGTGGCGCGGTGGGCGAAGGTCCGCCTGCGACGCAGGAGGTTGCGGGTTCGATTCCCGCCTCGGAACAATTGTGTGTACGATCTGCAGATATTTGTTCCGGGTGTTCTGGTCGTTTTCTATGTATAATAAAAAAAATATTTATCTATGTAATATATTGTATTATGTATATATCAGTTATCTAGTACCCATAACACAAGCTCTGCTTACCTTGGGGCTAGATAATGCTGTGTGAATTGTCCAGCATTATTATTTATTTATTTAATTACATTTCTACATTTGTTTACACAAATCAATAAATAATGTTAGACAACTCACATAACATCAAAAAAGGTTTTCCAACGGGCAAAAAAGGAAGTTTAGAAAGTTCTCAAAACGATAAGAGAAAAGCTCGATAAAGTAAAGCCGGTTTGTTTACAAACATTTCACATTGAATTTGGCTGGAGTAAATAAATAAATAAATAATGCTGGACAATCCACACAGCATCATCTAGCCCCTAAGCTAAGCAGAGCTTGTGTTAGATATGAGTACTAGCTGACTAATATACATAATACATACAATACATTACATAGATTTTTATTATACATAGTAACAACCAGAACACCCGGAACAAATATCTGCAGATCGTTCACACAGATGTCCCGAGGCGCGAATTGAACCCGCTACCTCCTGCGTCGCAGACAGACCTTCGCCCACCGCGCCACAGAGGTCGTCACTTCTTCAGTATAGGCAGCTAAATTTATTATTCTTCTGTACCTACATACTAGCCTTTTTATTTGGGTAATATTTCAGTGGAACCACGAGAAACAGGTGGGCGCTATGGCGGTTAATTGCCCTTTGTTTCGAAATAATTATTTTCCTTTTTCAGCCCCGTGTAAGCTTTTCGCTTCATTATTCGGTACTTGTCATAACACCCAGCTTTTCGTTGGGTATTACTACATATTATGCCCCTATGTATGCTTAGATCTTTAAAACTACAACGGATTTTCACAACACAAGCTCTGCTTGGGGCTAGATTATGTTGTATTATGTCAGCATTATGTATTAATTAAATCTTCTGAAGAACCGACAACAGGGGGTGTAAAGATCTTTTTGAGCGGAGACTGCGACATACTGGTAGGACTATCTTCAATGTGGCCAGATGGGAGGATCTTGAAAAGATTGCAGGCAGACGCTGGATGCGGCAAGCCGAAGACAGGGTGCTATGGCGCTTATTTACGGAGGTCTGGTCTATTTGATATAAGTACATATATGTCCAGCGTGGACTAGCATGGGCTAATAATTATGATGACGACATAGATTTAGGCCTCTAATCTCAGTAGTTCGGTTCAGTACTACTGGTTCTTAAACAATCTCGCGTCCACAGTTATCTTTTTAATCAACTCCAAATAACAAATATATTTTTATTTAATTCGTTTGTTTTCGATTGATAGAAGAGTAATGAGTAATGATAACTATTTTCCACTAGCTTCCACCGTCGACTTCGCACGCAAAAAAGTAGCATATAAATATGTATATTACTAATAATGCTGGACAATCCACACAACATCATCTAGCCCCAAGGTAAGCAGAGCTTGTGTTATGGATACTAGATGACTGATATATTTAAGACAATAGATTACATAGGTAGATATTTTTTATTATACATAGATAACGACCAGAACACCCGGAACAAATATCTGCAGATCGTACACACAATTGTTCCGAGGCGGGAATCGAACCCGCAACCTCCTGCGTCGTAGGCGAACCTTCGCCCACCGCGCCACAATGGTCGTCAGTAATTCTGACAGCTATATTGATTATCTTGGTTCTACTATATTTCTGATTCGATCGCGCAGAGAGACTCCAAGCATAGCTCTCGCCATTGCACTCTGTGTGACACTGAGCATTTCTGCGAAGGCCTAAAGTGAAGGACCTCGTCTCAGTGTCATTATATCATCACTGCCAATACATACTGGTCAAACACTTTCGTTTTGAGACACTTACGGTAACTGGAACGACGGATTGTCCAGCATTATTTAGTTTATTTATTATTATTAATTACGAAAGTCAAGTGGCAGTGGGCTGGGCACAAAGCTGGTAGGACCGAAAACTGTTGGGGCCCGAAGGCTATTGAGTAGAGACCACGTAACCGAAGGGGGATAAGTCATCGGATAAGACGGCAGTGTGGCAAGCCCCCCACGCGATGGAACGACAATCTAGTGAAGGTTGTAGAAAATTACTGGAAGCGGGTAGTGCAACATCGGTCATTGTCAGATCTTTACGGGAGGTCTATGCCCAGCGGTGAACGTCGATTAGCTGATATGATGATGATAAATCAAATTAAATTAATGCGTTTTATCTACTTAACAATCTATTTGTTTCTTACTTAGTATCGCTTATCTAAAAATCTGTTATCAAGTAGGTATCTACTTAAAAATGATTACTTAAGGAAATCAAAGAGCTTAGGAAAACAAATAGATATATTTTGTCAAGTTTTTTCAAGACAGTGAAAAGGTATCTTCTAGAATCTAGACCTTCGTAATACAATATCGGCCACATCTTCATTTTCCATCGATGAGATTGTGGTCAAAGATACAATAAAATACAAAAATGCTTTATTGTACACCATATGCAGTGCAGATCATTACAAAAAAACATTACATATGACAAGTACCAGGCAACCTTTGGATGGAATTATGTGAATTTCAGAAAGGCAGGGGCTGTACCAAAGACAAGCTAAACATAAATACTTAAAAACAAATAATAAGTAAATGTTACAAATACCAAACTATATAAATAAATAGTAAGTCAAAGATCTCGGACTTTAAAAATGAGATAACCAAACAGGTAGATATAACAACAGGTTATATAGATATATAATTCTTTATACTTAGTTTATAATAACAATGTAAACAACTTTAAAAAAAACTAGATACAATTGGTCTTATCGCTCATGAGCGATCTCTACCAGACTACCATGGATGGATAGGATCGTGGACAGTACCAGGGAATCTGTGTGCTGGTAGGCTATAATAAGCTTCCATCTGAAGCAACTGAGCTCCCTATTCGTAAATTTAAAAATTACATGAAACTAAATCTCATCAACTGATACTGTTTTCGATTGTACTTAACTCTTCATGTGAATTACATTGTTGCAAATGCTCACTAACACCACCCCTTGTACAAGTAATAAGTGGATAACGGGGCTGGTTCACTTCTAGAATTACGTTTATTTAAGTTTAATAGTTTATAGTTAATTTTTAAGTGATACTGTTTGTTATCCCTAAGAAAGAAAAATAAATAAAAAATAAAGAAGGCTTTCTACTCCATAAATGATTATCTCAACGATGTTAATGCCTGGCCAGATGTCGCTCAGTTTCGCACCGACAATAGTATGTAAGTAATTTGTTGTTGTGCATAGCTTTACTTAAATATTGACATGTATCGAATCATATTATATTTAGACTTAAATAGGCAAATAGCCATGTATTAGACATATAAGAGATGAACATGCTAGTGGTTTCTTTTCACTTCTTCCACTAGTGGACAAAAATTTAAGTGAACAGTAAAATAATTTTATTTGATAAAATAATTTATATATAAAATATGACTTGTCTAAGTGCAATATGACTTGTCTAAGTGCTTATTTTGTAAGCCTAAAGAAATAAATGATTTTTTACTTTACTTTGTACATATATAATTACCAAGGTTATCGACATAGCTCAAAGAATTAACGGTAAGTGGCAGTGGGCCGGCCATATCTCGCGAAGAACCGACGGCCGCTGGGGCAAACGTGTTCTTGAGTGGAGACCACGACTCGGTAAACGTAGTGTAGGACGCCCTCTGACCAGGTGGGATGACGACCTGCGAAAGACTGCAGGTAGATGCTGGATGCGGCAAGCTGAAGACAGGGCGCTATGGCGCTCATTGGGGGAGGCCTATGTCCAGCAGTGGACTGCTATAGGCTGATGATGATGATGATGATGATGATGATATATAATTATCTTCTAAAAGCTATGATAAAAACAGAATTTTCCGTAAGTTTTAACAATGTTTTTTTTCAAACAGTCGGCGTGTAGACCGTTTGCAAAATTGTAAAATACGTCCAGGATGTGCTGATTATCTGAAAAAAAAGAAATATGTCTGTTTCAATCAGCTTTTTTTATCATCACAGCGATTGTTATCAAGCAAGCAAAGACAGGGCGCTATAAATAAATAAATAAATAATGCTGGACAATTCACACAGCATTATCTAGCACCATGGTAAGCAGAGCTTGTGTTATGGGTACTAGATAACTGATATACATAATACAATACAATACATAGATAGATATTTTTTAGTATACATAGAAAATGACCAGAACAAATATCTGCAGAGCGTACACACATTTGTTCCGAGGCGGGGATCGAACCCTCCTCCTGCGTCGCAGGCGGACCTTCGCCCACCGCGCCACATCGGTCGTCGCTATGGCGCTGGCCTATGTCCAGCAGTGGACTGCTATAGGCTAATGATGATCTAGACGGCATCCGTATGTACAATAAACCGATAGGGTGTGTCCACTGCTATCGCATTTGGCTTCGGCAATTATAGATGACTAGCTGCGCCCCGCGGCTTCGCCTACGTCAAAATTTATGTTACAAACCTTCCTCTTGAATCATCTATCTATTTAAAAAAATATATATATAAAACTTCGTTGCGTACCTATAAACGTTTCTATAGAAACAACGCGTGCGAAGCCGCGGGCAGAAACTAGTGCACTATAATGCAAACAGAAACAGAAACATTGAGGTACTGTGTCATCGTCTGCCTATAGTACTCCACTGCTGGACATAGGCCTCCCATAATGAGCGCTCAGCTTCAACGGTCTTCAGCTTGATACATCCAGCATCTGCATACAGTCTTTCGCAGATCGTCATCCTACCTGGCAGGAGGTCGTCCTACACTACGTTTTCCGAGTCGCGGTCTACACTCAAGAACACATTTACCCGTTAAAACTTACTTTGCTGAAATTTCCGTAGCCTATTACTGAAAACTTGTATGCTGTCAGCTTTTGAGGTTTGCCAGACCTGAAATTAAATATATTATGTACATCGAGAGAAGAAAAAACCTTTGAGTGGAAATAATTTTTTTATCGTATGTTATTGTTATTTATGTATATAATAAGATCGCAGTGGAGGTATTAAAAACATACATAGATGTAGACCTAAGAACAGTACTTGCATAAAATCACAATATATGATGTGTCATGATGAATTATGAGACGTAATGGTCTAAGATCCGTATGGTGATTATGTAACTCGCGACCGGTTTCCGACAGGCGTAAATTAAGCAATTAGTGCTGTCAAACGTCAATTTTGTATTAGTTTGACACTAGCTACAACATGGTCAAAATCGACGTTTGCCAGCACTGATTGCTTAATTTACGCCTGTCGCAAACCGGTCGCGAGTTACATAATCCCCCGGCCGGTCTAAGAAATTAACTCACCCATCTGTTATTTGATGATACTTATAATAATAAAGAATGTATTAAAACTTTTGAAACTATCATAGTATGAAATACGTAATACCTTCTTTCGCAAAAGTCACTTATAACGTGATATTTACCATGATTTGATTTTTGATTTCGAATAGCACGTTCCAATATTTCGGCACAGTTTCATGCGCCATGATCACGGAATAACTTTGGAAAACTCAAAAATCAAATCATGGTAAATATCCCGTTATAAGTGACTTTTTTTGAAAGAATGTATTACGTATTTCATATTTCATAGGTCCTACATAGGTTCTATAGATAATGACTAGGCTTTCAAAAGCTGTTAAATAAAGTCTAAATAATTTTTTTCCAGTCATGTCACAGTCATTTGTTATTTGAAAAAATCGAGCGTGAGAAAAAAATAAGTTTTCATTTGATATAACAATAGGTATATATATATATATAGATTAAATAACAGATGGATGTAATAAACACTACATTTGGGCACCTGTTTATACCAAGCCACCTCAGAACTGGCCCATCTGTGGGATGGCGGGTGAAACCGCGGGGCGCAGCTAGTATGCAATAATGCTTCATCATTATCTTTCTATACTCTGACTGTTGCACTGTTGCCTATAACAGAAACTCTAGAGCTTTGCTTTGTACCTTATTAGTATTGTCAATATAACTCTTTTTGCTTTTTGATCCATTTCGTACCAATTAGAAGCATAAGCGGCATGGCCGATATTTAAACTCTGGAACATAAACGTACAGGGTATATTATTTATTTATTTATTAATAAAGTCTATTTACAGAACACAATGTTCAATGGTTATTATTTCATCAGAGGTAAGGTATTTAGAAGGAAATGTATACGATACAGGGTGTTATTTAACGATTAGCGCTAGTTGATAAAGGAATGTAAAAAATCAGTTTACGACCTGTATGGTTCTTGAACCCGCTACCATTTGCTTCTATTCAGGTGCCGAATTCTGATAATCAATCACTATATTATGACAATGGTACCTTTGTAGAATCGTTCATAGATGAATGAATTCTAGATATTGCATGCAGTACTATTTGCACGGAGAGATTGATAGAATGGTTTCAACCTCACCCAAACAATGGTATCGTCTCAAAGGTGACACCTTTGACACGCGTCTCTCTATCTGTCGTTTGTTTCATCAAAGGTGTTATTTTGAGACGATACCATTGTTTTGGTGAAGCGATTCATGTATTGTAATTAGGTACGAGAACCAATAGCGAAACAAGGTCAAGTATTATTTTATTAATTACTTAATATAATATCAGAATCATCACGCTTAGCAGGCGAAGCTTGGTGATTGTGCTAAAGGCTCCCTTGTTTTCAAAAGTTTTTTGGGTATACCTACGATGGCGAAGAGTTGGTAACTCAACTAATGATGATGTTTTTCACGTGCGCACAAGTGCACTATCTTTCTGACTGTCGCTAAATGACGATTAGATTTGACAAGTTTTAGAGAAACCTCTAAACAGCTTATGGAGCATTAGCTCACAAAACATTTTGAAAGAATAATTTCACAACTTTTAAATGTTGTTGATAATAACTCCATTATTTCGATACAACCCGGTAGTAAATACAAAAATAACAGTTTCGTAGCACCCTGTAAAGGATTAAGAGTATTTTACCTCTGTTATTATATTTTCGCCGAAGACGCTCATCATTAATATTTGGAGAAGAACCGAAACGAGAAACAGAATATACCCCGGCATTTGTTTCAATTCTCCTGTCTGGAATTAATTAATAATAGTGAGTTATAGGAAAGGTTCTTATTTGTAGAACCTACTACAAGGCGAAAGGAGGTACCGCAAGGCAGGAGATGCACCAAAGATAAGCTAGAATAAATATGAACATAACATTATGAATACTTAATAACAAATAAGAGATAAATGTTACAAATACATAACTTTATATATACATAAAATATTTTAATGTACATACTACTGACATACTTACTTGTGTATCATATTTTTAATATTTGTAGTACCTACTACTAATAAGAACCTATATTATAACTCACTCACACAAGGTCCAGTCATCTATTAAAAAGTTTGGCGAGAGTGAGATGAAATGATAAAATACAAGCACGCTTAAAACATAGATTTTAACTGGTTTAATTTTTTTCACTTCCTCTTGCCAATCGTAAACCGCTGGAGAAAAATGCACGCGCTAAAACTAAATACAGTTTTGGAAAGGTTTTTAAATTATTAGTACCAAAAAATATAAAGGATACAAGTAAGTAAGAGTGTATTGTATTGTACACACCGTCAAATTAAATCCAAGAGCGCATATCTCAATTGATCCAACCAACACGTTGAAAATGTTAGGTGCGGAGTAAATGTCTTCCAAATCGTCCGCTAGTCTAAAATAAGACAATAGTTACCAGTTTTTTTTTTAAATACCTAGTTCCAAAAACGTTAAATCAAAAGTGCTAAATAAATAAATAAAACTGGACAATTCACACAAAATTATAAAGGCCTAAGCTTAGAGCTTGGCCAGAGCTTGTGTTATGGGTAAAATAAATAAATTGATACACATAACACGATGCACTAAGAAGTTTTTTTTTAATATACATAGAAAATATCTTCAGATCGTACAACGAAATATGAACTAAAATTCCCAATAAAACTTACTTTAAAATATACTGATGATCTTTTACAATCTCCTGCAGCAGTTCACTGGCATTAGCATCCAATTTCTTGAACTTGTTGGTGATAAGCTTCATATTACCGCAAATCTGGCTGGTCAGAACGTAGTACAAGATATCGGCCGTGGTGAAATAAAGCGTGCAAATGAAACCTATAAAAATGCAACGCAGTACCTAAGTCTACAAAATTGTTTTTAAACTAGAATGTTTGATTGAATTATTTGGAGAAGGAAAGTGAAAGTTCTATAATAATTTTGTTTTGATATTTATACTCACCGCAATAGATGGAAAATAAATATACCAGACCCCATGAATACCAACCGTCGACTTCAAAAGGCAGATACAAAGGGTAAGGCAAAATAAACTGTAGCTCATTGTACTTAAAAAAAATATAAATCATTAAAAACGCTGCTAGAAAATTATAGACTGCGATGAGAATACAATTCAAAATAAAAAAGTATTTTATGAACTGGATCAAAAAATTTGCATCCGATCGGAGGATAGCTCTTTCCTCTTCATCTTGTATTGCTTTTGTGTAGAGTTGTTCAAGACTCTCGGTAAGCTTGTAAATATTCTCTCTCTGTCCAGCAATGGCCACAATTTTTAGGCAAGACAATATACCAATACACGTGCAAGGAGCCAAATCGGTCAACTCCAGCAGATTTTCAGTAGATATCTTAGAAAAGAGAAACAAAATTTCACCGAATACCATTATCGATAAAAAAATTAACTGCAAAAGATATCTAAATTTAAATTTAAAATCGCCGTAAGGAATTCCGACTGCCCATAAATTTTGTTTTATTTGCCGGAAAAGCTCTTCGAAAGATGGAATATCCATGTCGTCGCCGCGGTTTCTATATGCTTTCTGAATACAATAGACCGAATTTTAACCAAAGCTGTTGAAATTTGCTAGGGCTACCACCAGACTTACTTATACCATGCTTTTAGTATTAAACGAGTTATATATAAATAGTAAGTGTCTGGTTGGATACTTTTCTGCCATGGTCAAGTAATGGAAATTAATGAGTTATCAAATTATGAAGATTGTTTCATATATGCACCAGAGCCTAGTTCGTTATCTAGCAGGGTGTTCCACGTGCAGGTTAGGTTGGCTTGGGAGACATTTTATTTCGTTGGAATTCGCCTTACACCCCAGAGCAACGCTAAATTTTCTGCCAGAACCTTTGGCGCGTGTCAATTCGGGTGGCAAAACACAGATAAAACAAAAAATATACAACCTTACATATTTCCTACACAGTGTCAGCCCTAGCCTACTAAATCAAATCCACTATTCACTTTAGTCTATTTAGTGTGACAACGTCGAAAGAGGTGACAAATATCCACTTAAAGTGAAGTCCCTCAGTTCTCTATTCCTTTTGAAGCAACTGTCTTTGATGCATCCTCTAATTTGCCCCATTTATGTCAAAGTTAAATTTATTTACTGGGAAATGACAACTCGAAAATGTTTAACTTAAAAGGTGCCACAAAATTACCACTGAGCTGCAGTCACAAAAGGTTAATAATGCTGGTACAAAAAAAAAACAATTGAAATGCTATATATGTGGTGTTAACATGATAGCTAACAGTAATTAAAACAAAGTACAAACAAACGACGCGACGGAAGATTGGTTCGATAACAGATCATTGTAGGCTGTTTACTCAGTAAACCATTTTCTATGTATCAACGTGGTTAACGCATACACTGCCTAGTCTCAGCTATGCGACATGCAAACGTCGTCGCCGACGAACACCACGCGGGTGAAACCGCGGGGCGCAGCTAGATATATATATTACTACCTGGAATCTGTTTCCAAAAGACGATTTTAAACATTTTATTGTTGGTACTATGAGTTCCCCACTTGATGCCGGCCGACCGAATTGCTGGCGTGCACATTCAAATGCCATGGCGGGCCTGGGTTTGGGCGGCCTTGGTATAGAGCGTTCAAAGAAGACGACTTTTTTATCTTAACATCCAAAATTCCAAAAATATTATTTATCTAGTACCCATAACACAAGCTTTGATTAGCTTAAGGCTAGAATATGCTGTGTGAATTGTCCAGCATAATTTATTAATTTCGGTCAATAAGATTCCCTTCGAATGTTTATTTGATGGGGAATCGTATTGAAGAACACTCCGTGACTGAATAAGACAGGCGCAATCAACGCGCACGCTGACGAACAAATTATCTTTTATCACGCCACCCATCTCATCATCGTAATGTGAGCATGAGGCTACGCTTTGCAAATAATATCTACCTAATATTGAGGAACGAGGGTTTTTTGCGTAAGAATCGACCACACAAACAGCCGGCTTGTGGTTAAAAACATTTGGGTGTTTAACCAGATTATACTTCCTGTGCTCTAGATTTTTAATATTTAAACAACATTTTTATTGTTATAATAACTAAATCAAAATATTGGCATTATGTAGATACCCCGTCTTGGAATAATGGTCTCGATAAAATGACCACTAATGACCACCCCAGACTCAAACTACTGATCTGTATAAGTTAGTATAAATAAATAAAATAAATAATACTGGACAATTCACACAGTAATATCTAGCCCCATGGTAAGCAGAGCTTGTGTTATGGGTACTAGATAACTGATAAACATAATACAATACATTACATAGATAGATATTTTTTATTATACATAGAAAACGACCAGAAACCGGACCAGTATGTCTGTGATAGGCATTTATACCCTTAGGTACCTAGCACTACTAACTAACACTAGTAATAGCTTGTGCCCGAGACTTCACACGCATATTTTCGAATAAAACGTAGCCTGATAATATAAAATCGTTTTTTTGAAGATCTTCAGAACTTTTAGAGAAAGGTTTTTCTGATAACATTGATTTGCATAAATGTCATCTTTACACTACAAACTTGACCATTCGAAAATCCGGGATTAGATTTATTTTCTAAGAAAATAGAAAGATTATTTTTCCTACCATAAAATATTACGACATCCATTGTAAGCAATGCTACTCGTTATTTTCTTTTATAACAATAATGAAATAGTACACCAACAAAAGCTCCAACCAGTGCCAAAGTAAACTCAAAAGACTAAAGTTATTAAAACGAAAACAAAAGAATCCATAACATTATTAAAATTCTCCATTGAAAAGACAAAAGGCCGATGAAAGAAAGCATTTTGTCCAAAGAGTCCAAAGTAATGGCAAAGAACCAAAGCCTCGAATCTGCATTGCTAATATCTTCAATTTTATGTAGAAATGCAACCGAAGACTGAATTTAATTCACTGTAACGCATTCACGGGAACAACCAGGAATAAAACAGAGTATTGAATGCTGGTTATCGAACTTTAAAAAAAAACACCAAATTTACTATCAAATCTATCAATTAACTTATCAAATCTTGAAAAGCTTCGTTCTGCTGAAGCCTGAGTAAGGATTTTGGATGACTAAATTATATATGTACATTGTTATTTGTTCCGGGTGTTCTGGTCGTTTTCTATGTATAATAAAAAATATCTTTCTATGTAATATATTGTATTATGTATATCAGTTATCTAGTACCCATAACACAAACTCTGCTTACCATGGGGCTAGATAATGCTGTGTGAGTTGTCCAGCATTATTTATTTATTTATTCCGTGCTGTTCAGCTTTTGGTATTTTAACTCTCTAGATTTTCTGCAGCTTAGTCTTTTAATTATACTTTTAGACGACATCCTCGCTAAATGACGAAGTATATTTCAAGTTTGACAAAAAAATATGTCTAGGTACGTCAATTTTGCGCGTATTCTGTGTGTCTGTCTGAGGTATCGTAGCGGCCAAAACAGATGAACTTATTTTGATAATTTAACTGCTACGTACGCACAGCTTCGTTTATCGTTCGTTTAGTACCAATTATAGGTTGTTGTTGAAACAAAATAGCACCACAGATATAATAATAGTATACAGAGCACGTAGGAATAATGAGAACTAGCATTTACAATTGAAACAGTTGAGGAGGCTGTAAATAATGTACAGGTAGCTTAACTGATCCATACCAAAAGGTTAGGTTGTAGGTAAGTATTGTAAGCGTTACACATCTATCTATATATGTATGTTTATATCATCATTCTTATACATAGATATATAAAAGATCCCCTATTTCTACTGGACACGCTATAACTTAGAACGGCTTTACAGATTTCATTCTACTTTTTTATGTTTTCTAATACTTCATAGGTTCTTACATTAAAAAAATTCAGAAAATTGCGCAGAAATTTCCACGCTGGCGAAGTCGTAAGGTGCAGCTAGTATTAAATAAATCCAAATTCAAAATATCGTATAACAAAACTGATTTCATACAAATACATAAACACTTTCTTTAGGCTTACTGCATATAATATGACGACCTGCGAAAGACTGCAAGTAGATGCTGGATGCGACAAGCTGAAGACAGGGCAATATGGCGCTCATTGGGGGAGGCCTATGTCCAGCAGTGGACTGCTATAGGCTGATGATTGATGATGATGATATAATATGTGGCATCGTGATTAAAACCGGTAGCTAGAAAACGACCAGAGCGGGCCGGCTTTCCGCAGAAATTCAACTTTAAATATGCAACAATACCCACTGGACTCTGGAACAACAGTTAAATCTCTCTGATTTAATAAGCTCTAGTTTTAGACTACGGGGCTTATGGTTCTTCCTCGGTACAACGCCATCTGTTATTAGAATAAAACTTGTTTTGTCAGCAGTTTAATGTATGGTTTGGTAGCAGAATAACTTAGTACGTTTGGTTATAAAAAGTTTAAACTTTACCAACCTTAAACTTTGGCCCACCACACAAATGCGACCATCTTCAAGTGCTGTTCGCCATTTAGTTACAGTATTGCCTTAGTCCTGTTAAAATCATGAAACTTTACTAAACTTGAAACAAAAAACTTTAAACAATGTAGTTTTCAGGATCACATTATATTCTTTAAGAACTTTAATTTCTTTGGAGCGCTGTTTAACACTTTGAGTGCTGAAATCACACGGTATGTGTTTTCTACAAGTCAGACTTATTCCATTGATTCCCTAGGTAAGAAAAAGATAGACCTACGCCAATTACTTTTTTGAAAAACTGAAAAAAAAAGTTGTTTTGCAATTGTTGCAGCAGTTATCTAGCTAAGGATAAGCTACCGTATTAACGGTAGCTTCTAGTCTAGCTTATCCATTTAGTGCCAAAAGAGTCAAGTGAGTAATGGAATATAATTTCCAAATTTATGCAATATATTGACAGGGAACGTAGGGCGTTGGCTGTAAGAGGAAATATGGTAGCCCGTAGGTTTGCTCGTTGTACAATACCGGTTAAAATTTCTCTATTTAAGGCCTTCTGCCAGTGTTTCTACACGAGCACCCTATGGGTTAAGTACACGAAAAAGTCTCTTAACGCCCTACGTATTCAATATAATAACATTTTCAGGATGTTGTTGGGCCTGCCTCGTTACTGCAGTGCATCTGAGATGTTCACTAATACATTCACAGATGGCTTCGCGGCAATTATGTGAAAGCGAGTGGCATCTCTGATGAGTAGAGTGAGAGGTAGTAACAACAGCATCCTGAAAGTAATATCTAGTAAATATGACTGTCCAATACGACACCACTGGGTGAAATTACTTATACTCTAGATGTAGTTATTTTGGTTTTATTTTCTTCGTATTTTCCTTTTTGTAATTTTGTGTATGTGTTTTTTATGGACCTTTGTTGTCTGATAATAAAGAATTTGAATTGAATTGATACAAAAAACAGCATATACTTTGGTTCGCTGAGCCTATTCGAAGTCGTATGAAAAAATACCTACAAATAAAAATGAACATTAGTGACATAGCGACTTCGAATGACAAAGTGCGAGAAATATTTTATCTGTCTGCAAAAAAGTAATGATAAAAATATGAAAACATGCCTTTGTAGCGAAGATATGATTTATTTCATTTAATGTAAGAAAAAGTAATAATATGTGTTTTTTATACAGCCTCCTTTTTTAGAAACTAGCGGTATAGCAAATACGACTTTTGTAGGAAAAACTTAGTAGAATCTCCGTTGGTTCCATGCTCTTTACTGATTTCTCTATAACTCAGCGACCGTACTTAAGTCAAATGATAGCCCACATTAATAACTAACAACACTTAAGGTAAGGTGCCTCCTTACTTATTTAAGGGATTCTAAGTTCCATGTCATCGTTTACACCGCTTATTCAAAAGCTCAACCATGCACCGTAAAGCTCGATGTATATCAACCTAAAACTAACTTAGTAACAAAGCATAAAGGTCTATTTCTGTTTGATGCTATCCTCAGTTTATCTTCAGACGAAGGCGAGACAGGAATCGCTTAATTTCCTATTCAGCTTTCAAACCGTCATAACTGGAAGATATCAAGTAATTCTGCTTCCTAACAGTGTAGATACTTATTTCTTATAGGAGTGAGATAAATAGATATAAAAGTTGTTAGTATAATCTAATGTTAGGTACCTTAAAGATGCTACTTTAATTAGGTTTCAAAAAGTTAAGAGCTCGATGAAACGACGCGTAGACAAGATTATGTTAACAAATTATGTTTTCTCATCGTCCGATAAACGCACAAAATATCACTAAACGAGACGACCGAATCGAGAAATTCATAGCCTACCATTTTTTTAAGGCATATAATATTGTAGTAAACTTAAAAAACACCTTATTTCTAGATGTTATTAGTCCATTGGCGAAAGGAAATTATAAATCTAAACTATCTGGCTGCCTGAATAAATATTTGACATACCTAACGAGTTATTTATGTAATCGTTTTGATTATTGTGCTTGACATTTTCATGTTCTAAAATCCAAATATAGATAGATAGATAGACAATACTTTTATTGCACACTTAAAAATAAAACAAACAAGGTAAAAAAAATAATAATACAAGATATGTGACAATTTGGCGGTCTTATCGCTCAAGAGCGATCTCTACCAGACAACCGTGGATGGATAGGATCGTTGGACTGAAAAAGGGGATTTGTGTGCGTTATTATGTAGTTAATTACAACATGAAATTTCATATTATGTTACATACAAATACCTATCTACTGTAAATACATATATACTTTATAACTAATAATACATACCTACTTATATAAATATATAATATTAATTTTATAACGGAAAAAAAACAAGGGTGTGGTCAGTGACAGCAGGACAAATAGTGTTCCTTTACCATGCTCTTGAATATTGCTAGTGACTTAGCACGCCTTACTGAGACTGGTAATGTGTTCCAAAGTTGTACAGCTCGAGCAGTAAATGAGTTGTCGTAGAAGGAAGTAGAGTGGACTGGGACTTGAAGCATGAGTGTTTCAGAAGAACGGAGAGAAAGAGCATGAGAATGGTGGAGAAAAGTGAAACGTTCCTTGAGATAAGGGGGTGCAGAAGAGAGAAATAAGATATTATAGAGAAGAGATAGGATGTGACTATTACGGCGAAGCCGTATTGGTAACCACTTGAGTTTCCTGCGAAATTCCGAGACATGGTCATATTTGCGCAAGCCAAATATAAACCTTATCCCGACATTCTGCAGGCGCTCAAGTTTGTCAAGTTGTTGCTCAGTAATATCAAGATAAGAAGAATCAGCGTAATCAAGAACTGGAAGAAGAAGAGATTGGGCAAGAGAAATTTTAGTGGCGATTGGGAGAAAGTTCCGTAGTCTTCGAAGGGAACCCGCTGAAGCAAACATCCTACGGCTGATTTCAGAGAGCTGAGGTCCCCACGACAGATTCCTGTCAATGAGGACGCCTAAATTTTTCACCGTTTCGCTTTGATCCACAGGAGTCCCGTCAAAGACCACAGTTGGAAGACTACCCCAGTTAACCCGAGCTATCATTCGAGAGCTTCCCACTGTGATTACCTGCGTTTTAGCAGGATTGACCTTGATGCCAAAGCTTTTGCTCCAGTCAAGGATACGGTCAAGGTCTTCGTTTATTGCAGAGATGGCATTCGATAGTTCATCTACCGTGGCTTGCGCATAAATTTGGAGATCATCTGCATAGAGGTGGTAAGATGAAATTATATTAAGAGATATATAAATATTTCTGTCTTGTCCTTAGAGAACTATATTTTTCTTTACAAAGTACATTTAACCTGCCATGACGACCATACACACATAAACGTTATAGGCTTACCTATAGTGTGTTGCAGTATAATGAATAGTTTAAAAACAAAAGTGCTTGAACTCAAATGCTATAATAGAACACAAACAACTTTACTATCTGTTTCCATCGAGATCCGGTAAAGTAAGTTAATCCCTGCAAATGAGGCAAAGTGCGAGACGCCTAAGGCGGGTACCTCGCTAAGTCTTCACTAAGTCGTATCCGTCATTATTCCTCGAACGGGGGCTGCCAAGTCTGCCGACACAGCACCTGTGCCCGTACAAATAACCACGTAAACCTGACAAATCGTATCACATTCATATTGGTCACGGGAGCGTGTTTCTTGCCAAAAATACATAAAACAGCCTAAAAATCTCAAGTTACTTAACTTAGTCACTGCGACAATTTTAGGTTGCGCTCAGGCTCGCTTTTTTGCGTTTGTCGGGTAAGATTGCATTATTTCAGTATAAATTATGCAGAGGCCGAAACGTTTGGTCCAAATATGTAATAATCAACCTTAAATGAATCCGTGGGTATCGTAGAGCTAACTATGGAACCTAACAGAAAGGTTAGCAGCTTACTTTGTATACATAGGTATTTTTAACACCTCTACAGCGATTACCAATCCGCATACCCAGCATGGTGATTCGGTGACTTGGTCATTTTGGCAAAACAAAGAGGTTAATCAGCAGTAGTCGTACTAGTGCTGGCTAATGGGCAAACTTATGATCACAGAAATATAAAATTATTCTTGCTAGACTATTCAACGCAATACCAGTGTAAGATTATTTATTTATGATTATGATTTATTTTTATTTCTTTATGTTCTTATTTACTTACCTATATTATAATATGTAGTAACAAGCTGTACCTACTTGTGGATCAATAAATATATTTTCTATCTTTCTTTTAAGATATCATCCTATAAAAAAGTTATTTGAATAAATTGCGGGTGGCTAGAATAGTTACCTATCTTAAAAATAAGGTGCTATATCTAGTCCCTAGACTTGTAGTCTAGGGACTAAACTTACATAAAACCTCTACAGGTTTAATAAAGTTTTCGATTTGCGGTTTAGATGAACTTTGTTTTATCTCGCCATTTTGGAAATTGCTGATCAGCTGCTCTGTTTAATTTACTCTTGAGCTTTTATTCGGGTCTATTAGATAAACTCGGGTATTTTTGTTCAGCGCTAGAAATAATTAAAATAGAAATGCTGAATCGGATGGACATTCATTTATTTGACGCCTGAGGGGCATTATATTTCAACACACGTGTTCTAATATTTGTTTTTCTAAAGGCACCGATGGAAAAGATTAAAAACGCAAATAAAATATTAATAAATTATATCTTGTTCCACACTTTAGATCTTGGGATCCAAAATCACACGGTATGAATTGCAAACAGCTCGATATCTCTCATAGCTAACAAAGTTTAAACAACTGGCTCGTATTAAAAACTTGTTCGAAGAACCTCGCAAAAATTAATATCAGATTCTGGTATTACACAGAAGTTTTTAAATCATTATAATATCAAACCTCATGAATACATGGATTAAGGAATAACTCCGGGACATCTGCTACTTAGAGAACTTGGCGAAATGCCAACTGAAGACTTCTTCAGTTCTCATTAAAATTGGAATACGGTCGTCAAATTATCTGGTAAACAATGTTAGTGCATCTTTGGTGAAAACAATGAAAGTTCTGGAATGACCTCATTGAAAAATATAACGGCGGACACACCTCCCTTCCGTACCTTATACCGTCATAGGTAAGGTCGTAGTAAACTTAGTATTAAAAATTTGTCGATGTCGTTGATGGTCTTAGATATTCGATACAGAATGTTAGCCTGTTAGTTAAAATAAACAACGCAGCACCATTTTCCTCGACAAAAGCATAGACCATGAAACTCCTATAGAATATACTAAACTAAATAAAATGTTTTGAATTTGGTTCTAAATAACAACAAAAGGTAAAATAACGGAGTGCTGCAGTGCAACGCATAAATAGTCTCTGGGTAACCATTGAGTGTTTGTGTAGAATTTTGCAAAATATTTAAATTCTCGCATTGCTCTTCTGGGTGTTGCCATCATTTTGTATTCTATCGAATAAAAATATCCATGGCCCTCATCGACTACGTGACTGATTCGCAGGTAGTTATTTCGATATTTTTTTTAACTAGTTGGTGGTACACTTTTCATGTTTATAATTAAATTATCAATAATTAAATCTCTTGTTGACGTCTATTCGGCAAGAGATAGCATCATCACCATCATCAGCCTATAATTACCACCGCTGGACATAGGCCTTCCTTAATGAGTGCCATAGTGCTCTGTTTTCAGCTTACCGCATCCAGAATCTGCCTGAAGTCCCAGCAGATCGTCATCCCACCTGTCCGAAGGGCGTCCTAGACTACGTTTGCCAAGTCACGGTCTCCATTCAAAAACACGTTTACCTCAGCGGTTATCGGTTCTTCGCGAGATATGTCCGGCCCACTGCCACTTCAACTTGCAAATTCTTAGAGCTATGTCGAAAACTTAGATCTATGTCGGATGTATTTGTTACGAATCCTATCCTTCAGAGAAACTCCGAGCATTATAAAGAAACAACCGGCTGTAAGTTTTTGAATAATAATAACAAAGTGAAAACCAACTCAAAAGTAACTTCAAGCACAACTCCCTTGAGACGAACATAGTAGCTTTATTCCTACAAACGAAATTGCATCGAGAATCATGAACATTGGACATATTGGAAGGCTCCCTCCCCTCGGGCCATGCATTGTTATATTCACATATTTCAGATATGCATTCCCAAATGTACTTCACATATCAGAGATTTAATAAAAATCCCCGGGATAGAATTCCAAATCTCTAAGGCTGAGGTTTGGAAATCTATCAGGCATACCATGACTTCATTTTATTGCTTGCGACTACCACTCGCTATATTTTATTCTGTTAGCAATATGCATACCTATTTGATATCATTATTCCTTATGGCTCTTATCATTAGGGAATTAAAGTTATACAGACTTTAAGTCCCTAATAATAATAGCCCTTAAGGGGAGGACTACGTCCAGCTGTAGACTCGTAAAGGCTATTGATGTTGAGATGATGCCAATTATTTATTTATTTTATTTTAAGCCATTATTGTCGCACTGCTGGGCAAAGGACTCTCTTTTCTCCCTCCACTCCTCGCGATCCAACGCTGCAACAGGCCATGATGTAAGATGTACCTCATGTATGGATGATGCCAATAATCAGGAAAAAACTAGAGAGGTGATAGTTTTCCTTCACAATTTCATGGTATTAAACGCACATGTCCGTCTGCTCCAGCTCATGGCTACATAAAGTTCCGTTAGGCTACATAAATCTTCTTTAATAAATTAATAAATGGCGGCCGTGTGTCCACGTTAAAAACCATATTATTACTTTGTCAGTTCTTCAAAAATCTAATAACTTTACCTACTGATATGTAATAGCACAGGCATGGTTATATTTTTAAGTTATTATCAAGATACCAAGTTGTGTTACCAAGCTTGTTATCCAGCAAAAGCAAACGAACAAATACAGATGTAGGTAGCGAGAAGCCAAAATGCTTCAGCTTAGCAATTTGGCAAAGTGCTGGCAATTTACAAAATCGATTAAAATGTAAATCTGTTGTGACCTCCCGCGGCCAATAGTTTTAAAACAAACAAAAAACAAACTGAGCTCCGTGTATTGACTAGCCTGTTTCACTCCTAACCTTTTATGGGAATAGTTATACAATCTGGTCACCGGTGTCGGAGACATTAGGGGGACTGAAATACAGACAATACCGCAAATTACAATCCCTTCACTCTCTATAATTAAATGGCAACCATTTTGTGTTTCGGTATCTTGTAATGCTTGTAATTCATTATTGTACAAAAAAAAATTAAAAATAACTTAACTAAAAAAATATATGTACATAGGCGAGCTTAACCTTAACAAAGAGTCTCTAAACGAAAACATTTTGTTTATTTCTATATCACAAAAGACCAAAAGAGAAGTAATATACCAAAAAAAAAATCCCTTCCCATCAATGAAATGCTAGCTGCAAACAAATTGTAAAATAAAATAAATTGACAGGATTAGCCACGTATGTACATAACCGGCTGGTCGGACATACTCAAAATAAATAATAATAAATAATCAAAGATCCTCAAATGATAATTGGTTCATCCGTTTCTAAGCTATGATGCTCCTCTGATCTGTCGCATTATATCTTGAAAGTGATACAGAGCCTTCCATGCTACTAAATATTCTGTTGTGTAGGGTAGATTTTGTCGGAAAATTGACAGGTTGTTTTAAATTCAGTGGGTGAACAACGCGGACCCATTCGGAATGCGATGGTGACATGGTGCTTATTGTATTTTCACTGGAAGCTCTGCCAACAAGACTATCCCAACAATTTTCATTTGAAATAGAAGTCGAAATAGGACATTTGGAAATGTACGTGTCGGAATATGTCTTTATAGTCAGTTTACTACGGAGGTAGTTTTACAAGCAGTGAAAAAAAGAGTAACAGTTTTAAAGCCCTTGTTTATTTGACTAGTATGTTTACGTGACTGATCACGCTTTTCAGTTGTCATAATTTTAATTATGGATTCTTTTATAAATAAGTATTTAATCTTTTGAATTTGTGGATTACGCACACATCCAAAGTGCCTGATTATTTATCAGACTGATAGTTTTTGTCACTGGTAAAGGCAAAAGGCAAAAGCGTGTGCAAATCACGGCAGATTTATGCCAGATTCGTCCCTAGGAATTTCGCCCACATGAAAAAATCTGCTTTCGTCCCATTATATTACAACTACCGAACATTCAAGTTCGAAACTTAGATGCTTTTCGTAATCTGGAATATCATAACTACTTGAACTACACCTAGGCTACTTTTCATCTCGGAGAAATACGAGCAAAGACGAGCACAGAAGTTAGCAACTCTACAAAATCAGCCCCTACCCAACATAAATTAATTACAACACAAATTTACCTCAATGCTGTCATGTTTAGTCAAAATTTAATCACCTCGCCTTCTGTAACCGGCTCTTTCGTTTATTGTACCGTTGTAACTTACAAGAGCTCGAATTAGTCTTTATTGCTGCAGTCTGCAGGTTTACAAGCAATAACGTCTGCTGCAAATATTAGCCGGAATTCCAGCCCGTAAAGTTTCCATACGAAAATTACAGTAAATTAGTAAGGATATCCAAAAGTTCTGAGAGACGCCTGGAACTATGCGATGCTGGGGCACTATCCGGACGGTCTGTCTTAATTAACAGCCCAGCCCGGATATTAATTCCTGGCAATTTAGTTGAAGATATCCGTCTCGACCTTTGTGGCGCTAAAGCAGGAATGTCCCCGAAATTACTGATGAAACTTGAGTCTTAAACAGATTTGGTGGCTTTTCGCGTGAAGGAGGGTTTAAAGATGTTACGAAAGAGAGATTTTTAGGATTATATTCTTGTGTTTCACTGTGCTCAGAAAAGTTAGATTCGCAACTTGAATCCAAAGGTACACACAAACTTTGTTAAATATTAATAACGCACAAAATGTTTATAATTTGGTAAAGTTTACTAAAGCAATATGTTAGTAAAACACTAGAAAACTGAAACAAAGAGCAAGATACTTTTTATGGAACTGCCATCACAAAACAAAATTAAATTTTCTCAACCATGAACAGTTCAATAAAGTTTGAAGAATTTCATAAAAATCGTTTCATTTGAAGCAATAACGCCGGAACCTTTACTTGGTAATATCCAATAACTGATCGAAAGCTGCATGCTTATAGCTATTATATATATAGTTACTAGCTGTGCCCCGCGGCTTCACCTGCGTGGAAATCTATGTGTCAAATGGTTTATAAACCTTCCTCTTGGATAACAAAAAATAACTCTAATCCCGGAGGTGGGCGTTGCGACCTGCGACACGGTATTTTACTTCTGCAGGTCGCATCGCTTCGTATTTTGTTATTGGCACCTAAGTATGTTTCAAATAAAGACTTTTTACTTATTTATCTATTTTTTACTTACATAGATGTACGAAGCCGCGGGGCGCAGCTAGTTAATTAATAAAAATAAAATTTAATTGACCTTATAGAACTCATCTGTCATACGATCCTATGTTTTAGGATCCTATTGTTTTTTCAATCGGGTACAAAGAATTAAGCAAATTAATAACGACTTCAGACAAAATTTTCTAACAAAAGCAAACAGAAATATTCTTTTAATTAGCTCATTTACCTACAATTTGACAACGAGCCTCCACATTAAGGTAATAACGCTGTTGCGCTGTCTATGGGGATTTGATAAAAAACTCTAAGTGGCTTGTAATTAGGTCGCTTTTGTTGTTTTAGTTTTTGTTACTGTAAACGTAGACTTTAAGGAGGTCGAAGTCACGTTTCGACTTGTTAAGGCTTTGTTTTCATAAGATGTCTAGAAAGTTAGTTGATAATTAACACCTAATTATAGTTTACTTAGTTTGTTTAGATTATTTTGGTACCTACGTCAATGTTCTCGAGCGGTTGGGGAGACATTTTGTATCCATGATAATGGACATGACTACCTACATGACTACAAAATTACAGAATAATACGCAATATATCTCGGTGGGCGAAGGTCCGCCTACAACGCAGGAGGTTGCGGGTTCCGATTCGAGACAAATGTTTGTATGATATTTGTTCCGTGTGTTCTGTTCGTTTTCTATGTATAATAAAATGTGCCGACGAACTTGCGCGCTCCGGAGCCAAGGGGACTCAGCTGGGACCCGAGCCGTTCTGTGGCATACCCAAAAGCTTGGCGCACAGAACACTCCTGGGATCATGCCTCGAGGAATCGCACAAGCTTTGGAGAAACTCCTCGGGCATGGATCATTCAAAATCTCTGATAAAAGCCTTCGATAGTCGGTAGATATTGTATACCAACCAAATCCTAGCGCTAAGCAGAGGTAACCTTCGCATCATGACAAGAGCCCTAACTGGACACTGTCGCCTTAACAAGCACATGTTCAAACTAGGGCTAAGCGACACACAATCCTGCAGTTTTTTTGAGGAGGCGGATGAAACGCCCCTCCATCTGCTAAGTGAGTGTGGAGCACTGATGCACAAACGCAGCATCCATCTGGGCAAGCATTTGCATAGCCCAGACGAGCTGAAAGACATCACCCCGAAGAATCCTACAGTTCCTAGCAGCTGCAAGGGTTAGTGGCGAACTATGAACGCCACGGCTTCGGGACTGATGTAAAAGTGGCGATCACAATAGGCCTATCATGGCCGCAGTGATACGAAAGCCACCCCAAAGCAAATAAAAAAAAATAATAAAATAATATCTATCTATGTAATGTACCTATTATGTATATCAGTCATCTAGTACCCATAACACAAGCTCTGCTTAGCTTGGGGCTAGATGGTTCTGTGTGGGTTGTCCAGAATTATTTGTTTTTATTTGTATTTTCTTTATATGTACTGCGTAGAGTACGCAGCGAATCTGCAGCGATGATTTTTGTAATCCTCTCGGGGCTTTAGTCAAATGTTTTTCTATATTTTCAAAGTATTTTTTTTGCAAAAGTTATTCCTTTTTTCCTATATCACCGAAATGACTGCAGACTCAGTATTTGCAACATTCAGGTGCAGGGGACAAGCTAACAGATCGCACGATCGTGAGAGGCCATTTGCTAAACGGACGCCGCGCTGAGGCCCCCGTCAGCGGCCATGCAAGTACTCACAATCAAATAGATTTATGGGTAGCTTTGTCATAGGCCAGTGGATATCATTTAATTCTTTGGTAGAAAGTGTAGAACCCCAATTATATAACGCTTTCAACTAAAAATACCCAAGAATAAAAGAAGAAGTTGTATGTGTTATGGGTACCAGACGACTGATATATGTACATTATATAATAGAGGTATATTACATAGATAGTTCTTTATTTTATTATAAAAATAAAACGACCAGAACACCCGAAACAAATATCTATGATCATACAAACGGCGGGAACCGAACGCACGACCTCCTTGGTCGCAGGCGGACCTTGGCCCACCGCGCCACAGAGGTCTTCGATCTATGTTTAGCAATAATGTAAAGCATCTCTCTTCCAATCGCCGATCAAATCTGTGTTTTGGGAATTCCAACCAGATTAGAGTTATATCGCTGCTTCGTGGAATAGCGGATAGTGTACTGATACTATTAAGTAGAATTATCTCGTGAATGAGTTATTGGCTTGGGTTTCGATAACTATTGGCCACTTTGCGAAACAATAGCGAGCTTTGCATTATAGATGATTTTGAGGAACGGGTGGATTCAATTATGAGGGGAATAGAAATACAGAAATAGAAATACAAATTATTCATAAAACCACTTTACAAGTCAAAAATTCGTTTACATTTTGTATAAATGCAAATAAAAAGATGGCGCGACGAGCTCGAATAACATCTTCCATCATGGCCTGTTGCAGCGTTGGATCGCGAGGAGTGGAAGGAGAAAAGGGAGGCCTTTGCCCAGCAGTGGGACAATAATGGCTTAAAATAAATAAATAAGAATGTCATATAAATAAAAATAATGTCATAGTATGGTTTACAATTGTACTAGTTTACAGAATAGAAATTCTGCTCGACAAGCCAACGTTTAAGTCGTATTTTAAAAAACGATAGACTGCCATCAGCTGATTATTCTGATCATTAGGATCACAACGCAGACAACCCGCTTTCTATCCAAACTGCAGCCAAATCGATACCAATGCGGAAGTAAGATGTTTGTTTCCCAAATCAGGTAAAAATAGAACTGCTCCACGTAAAGTTCTAACTTTGCGTGGGGGTAACTCAAACTCGAGCGAGCTGCAATCGAGTTCTCTTCAAGTTTCGCATAAATCGAATGGGAAAGCTTTCGAATATGCGGGCCGTTTGTTGTCCCAGAGCTGAGGGCGTATATACGACCAAACTATTATCTTAAGCTTCACATCAGTATGGATATTATGCATATCATCATCATCATCATTATCAACCTATAATAGTCCACTGCTGGACATATGCCTCCCGTAATGAGCGCCATAGCGCCCTGTCTTCAGCTTTCCGCATCCAGCACCTGACTACAGTCTTTCGCAAGTCGTCATCCCACCTGGCCGGAGAGCGTCCTACACTACGTTTGCCGAGTCGCGGTCTCCACTCAAGAACACGTTTACCCCAGTAGTTTTTGTTTCATGATATATGGCCGTCCCACTGCCATTTCAGCTTGCTAATTCATAGAGCTTCTTCATCTTTATATAATATATACATGCTGGACAATTCACACAGCATTATCTAGCCCCAAGGTAAGCAGAGCTTGTGTTATGGGTACTAGATAACTGATATACATAATACAATACATTACATAGATAGATATTTTTTATTATATATAGAAAACGACCAGAACACCTGAAACAAATATCTGCAGATCGTACACACAATTGTTCCGAGTCGGGAATGGAACCCGCAACCTCCTGTGTCGCAGGCTTCGCCCACCGCGCCACATCGGTCGTCAGCCTTAAAAACTACGCAACGGATTTTGTTACGGTTTTTTAAAAGATAGAGTGATTCAAGTGGAAGATTATAAACTATTTGACACATAGATTTCCACGCGGGCGAAACCGCGGGGCTCAGCTAGTTTTATATAAAGTAAATCCTTAGCCTTATGTTCAGTGTTTATGTATGCCAATTTTAGTTCTGCTGTGGATTTTGCTGTTTTCGTTGGTAGCCTTTAGTTATCAACGGGCTGACTGTCCAGTTGGAGGGGTCGTTTCTTACGCCAGGATCACAACGTCCGTCGGACAATGTACCTAGTTCAGACTCTACAGGGATGGCCAAACAAACTATTTGTGCTTTTACGTCGCATTGAATTTGTTCGAAACTTCCACGGCTATGCACCGACTGCGACCGTGATTAGCTCACTAGGGAGCAAACTGAGGGTAAACCGATTGAGACTACCCATCTGTAATGTAAAAACGTTTATAAATAAATAGAAGTAATAAGTAAAAGTATGTTCTGTAATCTAGCACTACCTACTAAATTGTAGTCCACACTACCCAAAGGTAAGCAACTAGCTGCGCCGCGCGGTTTCACCCGCGTGGTGATAGATCTTATATCTTTATGAATTGTAGCCTATGTTTTATTCTGATAGCTATATTATTGTGAAGTTTCATCAAAATCCATTCAGTAGTTTTTGCGTGAAAGAGCAACAAACATACATACATACATCCTCACAAACTTTCGCGTTTATAATATTAGTAGGATTCTCTCTTATGTACAACTTTTGTGCAATAAAGTATATTGTATATTCGATCCATCTATCTGTCTAATAAATAAATAAATAATGGCAAACAATTCACACAGCATTATCTATCCCCAAGGAAAGCAGAGCTTGTGTTATGGGTACTAGATAACTGATATACATAATACAATACATTACATAGATAGATATTTTTAATCATACATAGAAAACGACCAGAACACCCGTAACAAATATCTGCAGAACATACAAACATTTGTCCCGAATCGGGACAAATGGAATCGAACCTCCTGCGTTATAGGCGGGCCTTCGTGCCACAGATCCGCGCCGTCAATCCAGTTTCCATTCACATCAACTGCACCATTGAACCCTTTTCATTCTCAAAAGTGGCTTAAACTCCTGAAATGTTTTCCAATGGAATAGCTTAACCTTTTTGCTATGGCTTTTCGACGAATCTGCATTCAAAAATGTTAAATTCTTCCTTTGGAGTGGTTCGTTTTGCCTATAAGTCGTGTAGATAAAAATAGGGATTGAAAATCAAGCTGTACTTAGATCCTTTTCGCGTCGTCTGTAATTGGGACGAATAATCGCGTTTAGGACCAGATCCTTAATTCTATTACGCAGCTAAACGAAAAAATCGCTTTTAAAAGAACAACTCTAGTTCTTCTAAACTTTAACGCCCACTAAAGGTTCCTTACTGATTGGTCCCGTAGTTCCAGCCAGAGTCATAAGGTCAAAAAAATAACTCGTAAAACCTAGAAAATAGTAAAAACAAATTTTTTAGAGGCGGCGAAGCGATAAATATCCTTTGGATATTATATCGTACTACTGTTGCATCGGATAATCAGAAAACGGTCTAAGACCTGACTGCAAAAAAAGATAATTCTGTAAACTGGGACCCCGTACTACGTACGTGGGACTATAAAATAGTCCCAAAGGCATCATTCGCTTATTACGTTGGTACTAATTAACTTCCTTTTTTAAGAATAGGAGCAAAATTCCCGAAACATTCGACATAGAGAATTCAGGTGCATTTCCTAGGTGAGCTGATAGTAGGGTCAGAAGAAAAACTTCAGCAAATGACAGTTCAGCCAAAGATTGAAAATTCAGGACACAAATTTATAAAAATCTTTACTAATGTTTGCCATCTGGTACACACGGTAAAATTATGCTGATTCAATTAATTATGCAAGAAAGACGATTTTGGGATTTTTCGATATAATTCTGTCTTGATCTAGGGGTGCGATGTGCTAAACTAATGGATTCACCTAATGCCGCATAGTATGCCATATTACGAGAGTTAGTCGAGAATAAGGAGCCATCACTACTGGTAGTAATTCAACGACGGATCTAACCCTATAAGTTTTTCAGTGTGTTATAATTTTTCCATAATGTGTTAAAGTTAGGGTAAGTCCGGGGGAGACAGCCGTACGGGAGAGATGGCCAATTGAAAAATCTGCAACTTATTACCGACAGATGATGTTAGTTTTAAGGTAGTTCGCTTTGCCTCACTACTAGCAACAAGTGTAAACGGGATTTTTGTGAGAAAAAAATGAAAAAGAAAGTAAAATCCTCTTTGTTTTTTTAACATATGTCCGATTTAGTATAAGCGGTTGACGTATTAGGTGTTCTCAAAAAAGTTTTTAAAAATATCCCCGTTTTCGTACTTTTATTGTGATATGATTACCTTTTACCGAATTCTATGCTAAAAATTTGCAATGAGGATGATGTAATTCTTTTTTAAATTGAAGTGGCCATCTCTCCTGTACAATCGGGATAGACGGCCATGTTTTTGCGGAAGAGATGGCCGTATTTTATACTTGTTATTTTACTAAGTATACTGACATGACGATGTTTTTCACAAATGCCTAACATCTACATCCGGAAGGCAGCTTCTTCTCGAGGCGTTTGAAGAGAAGATGGTCAACAAGCCACGGCTGCGGTTCAAAATAAAACGATGTCTGGCTACAGAGCGTCTATTATTGACCTTTGGACAAATCTACACCAACAAGAATACTGAAAGAAATTTCGCCACTGCCTAACAAACTTTATGAATTTCACAAACGTGCAAAACAGGTGAGCATTCTTTTGACATCTGAAGATCTTACTGAAAAACGAAAAATCAAAGAAAAAGAGAAGGATTGAAAAGAATCTGGAAAACCAAAGACAGACAAGAAAGATTGATAAAACAGAAGGAAAATGACTGTCAGGAAACGTAAAGCCATTCGCAGGATCTCGGACAGCTGCTGTGAAGAAATTGCAATGGTTCTCTGCGATTCGTCCGAAAGTGAAAATCAAGAAAATGAAGAACATAACTGCAGGGGCTGCTGTGAAAACTACTTTACATTGGAGCAAGTCTTCAGTAAGTTGTGTCAACTTACTGAAGACTTGCTCCAATGTAAATTGTATATGCTGTGGGTGCATGAAAATTGCACTAAATACGAAGACATGTGCTCCAGCTGCGGATAAAAGAAATTAAAGGAGATAAAAGATTTAAAAGGGCAAAAAAACTAAAGGCTATCTCTCCCCGAGCCCCATGGCTATCTCCCCCGGACACTCTGGGAGAGATGGCCAATCGTGAATGTTTTTTAGAGACCCTTAAGTCTATTTTTTGTTGATTTTGAGGCTGATTGAGAGTATAATACGAGTAGAATAATAATTAAAGTTTTGTTTACAATTAAAATTATTGTTTTAATCGTCATAGTTTCTTGAAAATATATCGTCAAAGTTAGAAGGGCCATCTCCCCCGGACTTACCCTATAATAAAACGGCTGGAAATACACACAGCATCATCTAACTCTAAAGTAGTATAATTATATCTAATTTGTTTATGTACACTCTACTATTTTAGGGCGCTTATTTTAGAAAGTAGACCCGTTTCACTGCTTTTGATGCTGACCATACCAGTTCGGTTAATTCAGGATAATTCGACGGAAAGAGTCAGCGCGGCGGTCAAAAGGAATGATTCGAGTACAGCTCACGTACTTAGCCCGTATTAATTAAATGCAAGCCCCAGAGTCCATTTTACGACCCCACAGAGTGAAGCTCGTTTTATCCTTTTCCACTCATAAGCAATTACTTTGCCGAAACGACTTTACTGAGCTTGAATGTGAACGGGAAAGAAATAAAGCTCGGATTTTAGAGTTTACAAGTTAAATAGGGGTTAGCGGTTATGCTGTGGCGTGTCAGGTAGGGTAATTTCGAGAAGGCGACATGGTTGGAAATAACCCAACAAAATAATGCACCATCATCGTCCACGAGCGATCAAAGATTTTCCGTTCCGTGGGCTGATTCACCATCGACTGCTGTCTATGTTGTAGGTTCAATTACTGTTAGATTAATTATTTTCTCTTCGTGAAGAGGTGGCTCTTGTTAAAAAAACAGCTAGACTCAAGCCGTTCGTAGAACTCAATCACTTTGATACACACTGAAAGCGTTAAGTTATTTTGGTAGAGATTAGTTGGATCGACCCAAGACACCATTTACACCCAACATTTGTCCAAAGGATCTACAGCTCTGCATTGTAATTCGGTGCCACGATATAGCGGAGTATCCTTGTAATTCAGGGTTATCAGACAATACCTCCATTTTACAAAGTTTACGGGCCAGACTCCAAAGCAATGTAAATATGAGCGGAGAAGATATGTGTTTTTAACAACCAATAGAACGTCCTTATCTCACATCTCGTGTCCACTCAGCTTCAGTGGAGACCGCCGAGCGGAGAAGTAAAAAAACACGAAAAAATAAACAAAAAAACACACAAAAAACCAAATGCAGCCAAAACAAAAAAAAAACAATGAGAAGGGGGAAAAAATTCCCAAGGACAGAGGGGTCGTCACCACTCGAGTTGATACCGGGGTAATAAGGCCAAGCCTCGAGGCCCCTCTCTGTGCCCCCACCAGGGCCGGAAAGAAATCTATTGATTGGCGGAGAAGTATCATATTTGTATGCGAAGAAACATAGAAAGGTCGATGCATTGATGTAATTCAGTAATTCAGTAATATTTATTCACATAAGACATGGTACATAATACATTGGTGGAATAACACAGTAGAGCTGCATATCTCGCCCGAATGCAGGCACGTGAATATAAAAATCAGTAAAATTAAATTAGATGTCATTAATTAAATCAGATAATCGCAAATATTAATATTATTGTCAGTTAAAAGTAGAACTCGCTAGGTCAAAACTTAAAATTAAGGTAATCTTCAACCGAATAAAAACAATGCTCAATAAATAAATTAAATAACTTTCTGTTGAATAAGGAACCCTTCAGTTCTTTTACATTGTTTGGCAATTTGTTGTAAGCTGTGACTTGCAAGCTAGCGACGACACGTCACGCGAAGCTCAGCCGCTCTAGCCAGCAATCATCTCCGACCCAGTCTCGCCAGCTGAAAAAAAGGCAAATGCCTTCAAAATACACCTGTTCACATTTCCAGAATTTAGTTAGACGAATGATTTGATACCTCATTTATTAAAGTACTGCACGCCGCGGTTTCACCCGCTAGGTGATAGATGTTTTGGATAATATACAATATATCTTTATGAATTGTAGCCCATGTGTTATTCTGATATGTAAGCTATATTATTGTGTAAGTAAGTTTGTGTAAGTTTCATCAAAATCCATTCCGTAGTTTTTGCGTGAAAGAGCAACAAACATCCTCACAAACGTTCTCGTTTATAATATTAGTAAGATAGTAGGTTCTATCTAATAGGCCGTTTGTTGCTTTAGGGTAATTAGGAGTCAATTACTACATACAATGGACGCTCTAATTTATCTATGTGCGTTACATGAGTTTTGATGTAGTTCAGTTTGAACTTTCCAATATAAACATTGACATGGAAATAATTAAAAATACTATAGCGGAAATGTTTGAAAGCGATTAAGCAAAAAAAAACTCAACACGCTCAAACTCAACACAAACTTAGAAGGATAATTACTAAATTAATGGATAGCTTAGCCTGCCCGTAACCGGCATTAATTACGCGACTTTACTTGAGTTACAGACTGGCAAAGGGAAAAGTTAGGGTCAATAGTCTTTAATTTAAAGTCAGGACAAAGGAGGACACCAATAGCGGGGAGATTACAGTACTTCCTTGAAGTTTGGATTTTATGGAGCGGATAGTCTAGCTAGAGTGCGCTAGGCTAAGGCATTGTTCTCACTTATTGGAACAATGTTGTTCTGAGCGAAGTCATCGCTGGTATAACTATTCCTACTGTCCAACAGAAATACATCCAAGGAAGCACATGTTATTGACAGCTTTATAGAATACTAACTGTTCTCCGCGGTTTATCCCGTATTAAACTCAAACTTCACTTTATTAGGTGATTTTTTACACCTTGGGTTACATTGTTTAAGTTAGTAAGGAGCCCTAACTTTTTTGAAAATATAATATAGCCTATGTTCACCGGACAGTGTAGCTTCTCAACGGTGAAAGAATTTTTCAAATCAGTCCAGTAGTTTCGGAGCTCAATACAAACAAACAAAAAATCAAACCTTTCCTCTTTATAATATAAGTACACAATATAGAATAAAGAACACAGTCTAATAGAATAGAATAACTTTTATTTTGACGACCTCAGTGGCGCGGTGGGCAAAGGTCTGCCTGCGCGAGTCGACTACGGAGGAGAGTATTAAGTATAGATATATAGACAGAAAATTCTTTATTATAACACACAAAACAGAAAACAATACAGGAATAAACAATAGAATAAATGAAGTACCTATATCAGAACCCAAAACCTCTGGCCTTGCAGGCATACTGACCACCGCGCCACCACCGGTCGTAAAATCATTACAAAGAGATCTTTACAAAGCAATAAATAATGCAGGATAATTCACACAGCATTATCTAGCCCTAAGCTAAGCAGAGCTTATGCTATGGGTACCAGATAACTGATATACATAATATAATACATAGATAGATATTAATATAAAGCAATATCTAGTACTTTCTATTTATTTACCGAGAGTACGTTATAAGATAGTTATTATGTGCCGAGATATACATAGACATATCATTATATTAATTTCATCTGTGCCGATGGAATTTTTGCTGTCCGAACGAGCAAGCATTTAATCTACAGATATTTTGTTCAGTCTTCCACCACCATGATCTTTGTTTAAATTCGATTGAACATAAAATAACTAGATCATAAATAGCAATTAGAAACGTTTCTCTACAACTCTATGCAAATCCAACTCTAAGTATACCTACTATTCCCGAGTTTTTCTTGGGTCGTTGTCGGTATGCAAATTGCGAATTCATTAAATGATTGTACGTCCTGAGTTTTCCCTTATTCTTCCTTCATGCTTGTTAAAAGTCTCTTGTCCCCTGCCTTTAATAGAACCGTTTAAACGACGGTATAATAGAATTACTCATGTCTTTTATATCCTGTTTCTTGATGTTTTGTTGCTCTTTTGTTATGAAAACACGGGTGCTTTCCAAGAAACTTCTTAAATAAGAAATTCAACGCGTTCATGTTGACGACCGATATGGCGCGGTAGGCGAAGGTCCAACCGCGACGCAGGAGTTTCCGGGTTCGATTCCCGCCTTGAGACAGATGTTTGTGCGAACTGCAAATATTTGTTCCAGTCACTTTGCCTTCCTGGTGATGGTTTAGATTTTGAGGAAGTAGATATATGTGCAAATACTACTGTAAGACAGGGCGCTAAAGGCGCTCATTAGGGGAGGCCTATGTCCAGCAGTGGACCAACATAGGCTGATGATGATGATGACGAAGTTGTAATTGTTTTATTCTGTTATTGTTATTTTCTTAATAAATGGGTCCTAAGTAAGCCTTGATTTATTCAAGCACCTCTTAGTAAATTTGTTGAGTAACCTACATATTTTATGATAATACGCCCTACTCCCCGCGGCTTCGCCCTCGTGGTAATCTATGTTTCAAATAGTTTATAAACCTTTCTCTTGAATCACTATATATTTAAAAAAAACCCGCATCAAAATCCTTTGCGTAGTTTAAAAGATCTAAGCATACATAGGGACAGACAGACAGCGGGAAGCGACTTTGTTTTATTCTATGTAGTGATATTTAAGATAAAGGCTCCATAAATAAACACAATGTAAACAGAACCCGAAATAATCTCAGCGATTACAACAACAGAGACTCCCAGAAATAATTCCACCCTGATATAAATAAAAGCCTATTATTCTCGAGATATTTTATCGTATAATATGAGGTGATATATCATTACGTGACGGATGCTTGCATTTGTAGAGGCTCGCAGGTGCCACATAAGAGCTACATAACAGGAAACTAGCGAAGCTTCAATCGCAGCATTATTACTTGACATAATTCATGATCTTGTTCCGTTTTAAGGGTTGAGAGCGATGTAAATAGACTTTTACGCAATTGTAGTAATATTTTTTAATGGTTACGGTTAGTAACCATTAAAAAATACGGTTTCATAAATATTTGGTCCGCCATTTCATATTTATTTTATGATTTATACAGCTACACTTACCATACTACTCAGTAGCGACGCTATAATAAATCATTGAGACAGCAATGAAAAGCTAGTAGGCTACCTAATAAACGAAAGACTCAATAGCCATCACTAGGCCATGGCATATATTTTATAAACCTAAAAGCAAACATTGATTCATGCCCCTACTTTAAACACTCCTTAACCAAAACACTGGTTTATGAATAATTGTAAAAATAATTTGAATATCAAAAAAAGCCTGTTCCGTATTTAATGTATAATAAAGCTGACGAAAGGATGACACTAATGATTCTTTCCAAAAGCTTATTAAATTTACTCTACTACATAAAAGTGGCTTCACTCTTCCGGTAGTTGCGTCTCCACGCCATATATCACACCGGGAGACACATAGATATAACGGTTACGAACAACTAGCTTAGTTTTGCGAGCCCTTAATTTATCAAAACTGTTTGAGCCCGTACGCTATCGACTGTAACGCTTGAAAATGAATAATGTTCACTTCACTTCACTGCTTTACAATAGCTGCCAGAACCGATGCACGAGCTAAGGAAATAAGTAGGTTACGAAAAGTTTTAGAATTCTCTATGATTGTCTATTACCTAAAGAATTACTACTTAAATAAAGAAGTATGTTAGTCTATTACCTTCTAGGTGCTAGACTAACATACTCGTAGAACCTAACTAAAGAACAACAAAACCTAAAAAAGAAATTCCTTTCACATATATCGGTACAAAATTACAAGTAATATACCTGAAATACAATAGATTTTATAGTAAAACGGGAAATTACTATAAAATCTATAGTATTTGTAATTAATTGTAAATGGAATTTCTTTATTGATTCTTTGAAAGAGTTATTATCAAACTCAGTTTGTCAAGCATTTTGTTGATCAATAATATCCGTATTTACAGTAATGAAACTAAGATCTTTTTTGGTCTTATTTTCGCATTTTAGTCGCTGTTAGTAATTTGCGCATAAGATGCAGACAAAACGTGCTAAAAGACTGTAGAAAATACGAAACAGCGGAACGAAGTTAGTCGCCTGAATACTAAACATGTTGCCTGCAAGTTAAATACGCAAATAATCATTTCAAATTGAAAATACCGGAAGGTTTGGAGCCCGTTCAAATGTCACATCACTCTGCGAAATTGCATCGCCAGTCTAATTTTGTATTCCAGAACTCTACACGTCACGAATGTGTATTTTTCATATGAAATGAGACGTGCGAGGATTAATTGTCGCATTTTCCAAAACGGGGTTACCTACTTCGAAGTTACTTCAACAATTATTCTCCTCACTCATTACCATTGCTTATTAGCGCGGATCTCTCTGTATGGTTTAAGGGTTTTTGACGAAATCCTAGAGCAGTTTAAATGCACAACTTTAAGATTTTTATATAATAAATAATGCTGGACAATCCATACAGTATCATCTAGCTCCAAGCTAAGCACACCGGAACAAATATCTGCAGACCGTACAAACATTTGTCCCGAGGCGGGAATCGAACCCGAAATGCAAGGCAAAGGCCCATCTGCGACGCAGGAGGCTACCTCCTGCGTCGCTGATGGGCCTTCGCCCACCGTGTCACAGAGGCCGTCATAGTTTGATGATGCTGTGTGGTTTGTCCAGCATTATCTATCTATCTAAAATACCGATAGGACTTGGAGCACTCGCGCTGACAAGCCGCGTTATCCTCTTTTAATGTTGTAACTATATTCTTTATCTGTCGTTTTTGTGATTTTTTCTTTTTTATTTAATAACTTAGTTGTAAATTGCCGTAATATTATATTTATGATTTAATACAACGATTGTTTACGATAAACAATAGATATTGTGTGTGAAAAACATTTATCAAACCACTAAACACCACATCATAAGTATGTGAAACAGGTATAGAGGAGGGTCCAAGGAGGCTATTAACGACCACTATTACAAGTTATTGGCCATAGGCGGTACATGATGCTATCGTGTCGTTATTGGGGTAGGAAACAAATCATTGGGCGATAAGCAACAATATTGTTTATTGGAGCTGGCTAGTGGGTACAGATTGGGGTGATAGTTTTGGGCGATTATTGGGGAAATTACTTATTTATATTTCTAAAAAATAAGTAGAATGTTATAAAAATATTATAAATTAATTAGTATTGTGTATAGTTTGTTTGGACACTCACGATAGGGCTGGTCCACCAGTTCAAAGTCGCTCAGCGAGCTATGGAAAGAGCTATGCTCGGAGTTTCTCTGAAGGATAGGATTCGCAACGAATACATCCGACAGAGAACCAAATTTACATAGCTCTAAGAATTAGCAAGCTGAAGAGGCAGTGGGCCGGCCATATCTGTGTGGAGACCACGACTCGGTAAACGTAGCGTAGGACGCCCTCCGACCAGGTGGCATGACGACCTGCGAAAGACTGCAGGTACATGATGGATGCGTCAAGCTGAAGACAGGGCGCTATGGCGCTCATTGAGGGAGGCCTATGTCCAGCAGTGGACTATCATAGACTGATGGTGATGATGATGATGATAGGTTGTTTGTACTTTGGACCCAATAAATAAGTTAGTATAAGTAGTTATAACATCACCTTAGGGCTTAGGTGTTTACTTTTAAAACAACGTATCATTATATCACACTAGGCCGAGCCTGTGTCGATGCGTCGACACAGTTTTTTTTTTAATAATTTTTTACTTAATCTTCCAAAGAACATCACCTTGCTAAATATGTAATAACCTACGGCCTACAATACAGAAACAAAAATACTACACAGAGATATAAAAAAAGCATAAAGTGCGTAATAATGGTCATATCTCAAAGTTACGGCTCCCAGAGGCCCCCCGGATTGAGGTGTTCTAGGACAAATCTATTCGTACGCTACTAGTGACGTCATAGATACGAATAGCTGCTATGCTCTGCTAGCTGATGCGTGATAATATGTTGTTTTTTAAATTAACAACCGACTTCGAAACACTTAGTTTTAAACTGGGCTTACGAGATATATAATGCTTCGGATTCGTCCATTTTTTCGCGCTATGTGCGCGACAAATGGACGAATCCAACGCAAAATTTACAAACATTAGTCCCAGGGCGGGAATCGAACCCGCAACCTTCTGCGGCGGACGTTTACCCGTCACGGCACATAGGTCGTTAAAATGGTAAAATAAAAAAAAAATAAGTTTCTTTATTCGGACAGGTAATTGTATGGGTACCTACAATACGCGTAGGTAGAATGAGTAATATTTAATTCAGCAGCGGACTGTAAGAACCAATAGTTTATTAAATTATCCTTGCAAGAAATAAACTAGAAGTGCTAGAAGCTACAAGAAGCTACGAGCTGAACTTCCTGATAAAGTTAACGGAAGCTAACGGTTACGAAACTTTAAAACTTCCTCGAGATAAAAAGCTGGTCTGGATCAAGCGAACCGCATTTGGAAATCCTATTGGCTTACACAAACTATCAATGGCTGGTCGGATAAGTGCTCCAGATATTCGTTAAATAACAATCTTACTATCGTGGATTTGTTTTCATGTGAAAATAACGTTCTTGAAACATTTTAAATTCCAAAGATCTCTGTAAGGCAGGTTCTGTTTTTATAATAAAGACAACAGTGATAAACCAATAATATCTGAGATCGTGTCTGCCTCTCTACCGGGTTCTGACTGAAAACCAGCGTTCTTTCACAAATGATCTTGAGTTATTGTGACAGAGCAACAGAGTCAGGACCTATTAGACCTACACACGCCCGCTTATCTATTGCTGTAAGGGCTACTTAGTACCAAATGCTACTTGTGTTAGTACTTATATTTTGTACCTTTTCACTTTTTTTATATTTTGTCTGTGTTACGTGTTTTCTAGTAAGTAGGTACTATGTAGTCAAATTATAATATGTGTAACCTTGTTTGTGTGTTGTGTTGGTGTTTAATAAATCATTTTCTCTCTTTCTTTCATGTGTTTTAGTGATGTCGTTTTTGGAGCTCAATATGTTGATAAAACTTTTAATTTTGAGCCTGAGGAGACTTTCTGTATTGGTTTATTCTATAACTAACAGTTTTTCTTCTTATCAGCCTTTATTTAAGGAACCTTGAATTTACCCTGAGATTATATCGTACTAAATTATGCGAACCATACTAAGGACCAAGACATGCTTAGGACCAAGCTTATAAACCATGATATTACCAATGTCCAAAAAATGTGAATGAACGTCTTTAGAAGTTCTTTCGAGTCGTAATGGGAATTGCATCACAGAACTAAAATGGAGCTTGACGCCTTGTATGGAGACAAGACCACAGGTGGAGTAAGACGCTAATAAATGAAAAAAAAAATAATGTTCTTCCTACTGAATTGAAAGCAATTGACAAACCAAATATTTTTAAGAATAATTTAAGAAAACTTTTGCTGAAGGGGTGTTTTTATACTATTGACGAATTTATCAGACGAAAATAGTTATTATTATGTATGCTTTTGGTTCACTAACCTATTTTTATTTATTTTATTTAGATTAAGTATTTGTAGCTATAAGTATTAATTCATACACAATATAAATTGTTTCTGAATAAATGAACTGAACTGAAAAATGGCGTCCAAGAACCAGGATATAGAAGCGTCAGACGATAACGACGGAATGGACGATGTTACTTACGTCGCAAGGCGAATCCGGATGAGGTTAGCGCAGGACCGTGCGGAGTCGCACAAGACTTTGGAAGCCTAGCAGTGGATGAAGTTGGGTTGCAGATGATAAGAATGTGTCATCATCATCATCACCAGCCTATAGCAGTCCACTGCTAGACGTAGGCCTCCCCCAATGAGCGCCATAGCGCCCTGTCTTCAACTTGCCGCATCCATCATCTACCTGCAGTCTTTCGCAAGTCGTCATCCCACCTGGACGGAGGGCGTCCTAAGGATGTGTACCGCAATGAATTATCTCTCCAATAATCTCTCTCTGTCCGTAAATATATCTGAATAATCTCTCTCTGTCCGTAAAATAATTTATTTTCGTAAGACCTATGATGTGGGTCAGCCTAGATAACAATTAAAGCTGTAGAACTATAATAAATCCTGCTTTTAGTACCTACAATGATTTATCTTACTATCACACCTGAGCGCGATATACCTACATACATGGGCGTCGTCAGGAGGTAGCAGGTGGGTCATCTGACCCCATAACAACTGGCCTTTTTGGAGATAAAAAAAAATAGCATTCGTTCCTTTTGTTTATGCACCTAAATATATATGGTCCAGAGATTGACCACTGTAGACCACTTTTCCAAATTCGCAAAAAAGTTAAGAAAATAAATAAATAATGCTGAACAATTCACACAGCATTATCAAGCCCCATGGTAAGCAGAACTTGTGTTATGGGCACTAGATAACTGATATAGGTACCTACATAATACAATACATTTCATAGATAGATATTTTTTATTATACAAAGAAAACGAAAATCTAACGTAAACAGAAATATCACGGCTTTTCCACTCGCAGACAGCATTTTTGCCGTCTCACTGTGGTCCAAGCCTTAACCCTCGTTTAAGGTCAGTATACACTGCAAAAATCTAACGAAACCACAAAATTTTCGCGACCGGCTCCGCTCGCCGATACTAATTGGTCCTTCTGGGTATGGTCCAGTGTTCGACCCCCGTTTAAGTTACTTTAAAACGAAAACAAAAAAAACGAAAACACTCCGCTCGCCGATGCTCGAAATATTTTGTTTTTCTATTCATAGAAAACACCTAGAAAGCCCTGAACAAATATCTACGAATACATCGTACAAATTATGTGTCTTGAGGCGGGAAACGAAACCGCAACCTCCATCGCAGACGGACCTCAAATTTTGTCAAACAGAAAAGGAGAATTCTTATTAAAATATTTGTGTAAAAACCTCAGCACACAATCCCACTCACACTCGGCCAGTCTTGTTCAATAAGCTTCCTCATAAATGCATTTTATTTTAGAAAACGCTTTGCCAGTCACAGGTGTGGGTGTGATAGTAAAACTGACTAAAACTAATAACTCTTTCTTCTTTACATTTCCCTAATAAATCTTGCGAAAGTGCCGGCAAACGAATGCCGTCCAGACTAGGTTATCTCCAGTGTTTTATGGTAGAATTTGTACGGAACCGTGTACCCACCGAACTTCCACCATCTTCTTGGAAACTACTTAAAAGATCTCGTCCACGAATGTTAGAAGTGCATCTTGGTTTGCGAAAAAGATTCGAGAGATCTCTTGGAAGGTAAAAACCGAGATAGGATAGAGGTATTTCAAAGGATACGTAAGCTTCTTTGATAGCTTCGATAGATGTTCTTTAGTAACTAGATATGAAGGTAAGGATACCTTCAACGACAAAATTGACGTCAGATGTGAGAGTCGGTTAGAAAAACCGAGTATTCCCATTAGGGAAAAAGATACAGTGCTAAATAAAGCTAGTTTTGTGTACTGTAGTTACGTGTACAGAGTACCTAAGTGGCAAATAAAAATATGCACAAGTTCAGAAACAGTGCCAAAATAAATAATTCCCTTTTCAGTCTATAGTATTGAATGCTTTGTTCGACTCAATAAACAAACAAACTTGAATGTAGTATCCTATTTAACAGGAGATTTCAAGAAGCAACTACGTATAAATAAACAAATCTAATCGAAACAGACTAAGTAACGAGACGACTGCAATGTCCCTAGTGAATTACGAAACCTAGACACCCTAACCAGATCGTGTTTAGTTGCTAATCCTATTCTGTAAATGCTAGCTGTTGGTGTAAAGACTGGAAACATTTCATGAAACTACGATTGTGCCAAAGCTAGTAATTCATTGTGGGGAACTCACTCACTCACACATTAGAACTGCCTGAACGACTTATTACCATATTTATGAATTACTACGTGAAAACTATAGGGCATGTACTACGAGTGGTCACCGAAAGGGGGAGGGGAGGAAAGAACTAAAATGTTGCTAAAAATAGTACCTAGGGTACATTTCCTTATCCATATGCTACAAAGACATGACACCGTTATAGCAGGTTATAGCAAGATTTCAAGTCGTAGACCTTCTACGTTGTAGAGACTCTACGTCGTAGACCCTTTGCGTCGTATACTTTTACGTCGTAGACGCTTTCCCGCTTGCCGCTTTTGTCTACGGCGTAGAGAAAAGTCATCACAGATATTTTTCAACCGACAAATAACAAAAGGAGACGGTTCTCAATTCGGCTGTATTGTTTTTTATGTGTGTATGTTACCCGATTACCGTCCTACTATAAAAATAATTCTTATGTTTTTGTATAGACAATGATCCCGAGGTGGTTCTATAAAAATACAATCCCGAGGGATTACTATAATTTATATACAAAACAGTGAAAATATTCCGATAGAACTCGTTTTTGATGTTTTTGTATAACCTCAAATTATGTTTTCGTTATACAATACAATACAAAAATACTTTATTATACACCCGATACAGTTGTATTTTTGTCGTTACCATAGTTTCTCTATAATATAAAGATTACTCAACAGTACCTAGATAAATACTTTAGAATATTGTGCTCCAAATCATTATAAAACAATCGATAGTACCTACCTATTATGAACTTTAAGTACAACAGTAGATTACATACATTCAGCCAGTAACACGTAAAGAGTATACATTACAAACGAAATAAACAACACAGGCTATAAAATTGTAAGACTAAAGTACTCTCAGGCAATTAACGGGAGCCAGGCAATCTAGTAATGGGCAACTTCTTGTTTGGAAACATTGGCTTGAAAAAACCACGAAAGTTTGCTGTAGGATTTTTTCCTCGCTATTGTAATTTGTTTGGTTTGGGAAAACAACATTGTATTTTTAAATACGATTGAAATGCGTAAGCTTTTCAGCTTTTTGAGTTGCTCGTAGAAAAGCTCTTTCGAGAACGTTCTATCGAGGAAACCTTTTTTGTAGGTACTTACTGGGAATGTATCTTTTAGAATGGATTTTATATTGTGTTTTGGACGATTGGGCAATGAGTCGAAATACAGCATAAAACGGGTTAAGGCGTATTCACAGTTTAAAAAAAAATGTTTGTATCTTAATAATTAGACAGGGAAGGTACCTACTATGGTAGCCTTTATTAAATTACCAGAGACCATTATTAATTAGTATTACTTGAACCCTACCTACAGCCAAATCAATGCTTTGATCAGCAACAAATCAACTAAAACACTCCATTCAGTTAATTTTCATTGAAAACGATCCTAAAAAGGTATCAACAACAAACAATAGGCGTTTTCCTCTAACTTTTGTTCTCTTTGTTTTAATTCCGCGCTACCAATGCTTTTCCGGAAAAACTCAATGAGTAGAATCACCTACCTACGTACCTACCTACGTAATAAATCGATGTCCCCGGGCTAGCTTCGGTGCAAACGCCTTTGTTATCGGTTGGATGTAGGATTTTGCTGCAAAGTGGGTGAAAATTGCTTTAATTTTTACATGCAAACATATGTGATTAAAGGTATTTAATCCTATATAGTTAACTGAAAGTACAAGCTTGCATACATAGGTAGGTAAGTATCCAAGCAATGTCTATAGAAGTACCTATATTATTATAATTTATAGAATATAACAGAATAGATAGGCTCATTTATTTGGACACAGGTACAAAATACAGGCATATATAATAAACGGAAAATAAAGAAGTTTAAGATGAAAGTATCTAAGTGATTCAAAAGAGTCAGTAGAAAACATAGGTAATTGAAGTTACGGACGACAATTCTTAATTTATGTAAATGAAGTGAGAACCAAGTGCTAAGAAAAACCTAGCATAGGTTTCAAGGTACTGTTAACTAAGTTAAGTAACCTTAATAAATGATCTATCTATCCTCAACCTGACTTCACCCACTGCAAAGTAATAGGCCTCCAAAGGCTCCAAACGATTATTCCACTTCACACGGCCCTGCGCCAATCTCATCCAGGTTCGACCTGCGATGGTAGCTACTTATAGCTAACAAATATGAATTTATCTACCCACTCTACATAAGGTAATAGGTCCCTAACTATTCTTGTAAGCACTCCTATCTAGGCTCACTTAGGTAGGCAGTAGATGAGTAGGGTATATTTACGTAGTAGGTCTTGGTAAGGAGAACTACTGTGACAAAGGAAAGATGCCTAATGTAGGTACCATACTAAGTAGGTTGTTTATGCGCACTTAACCAATATCATCTCCTGTTATCTTCACCTACAAAAGCCAGGCAGGCATCTTACCTACATTACATAAACTTTCGTAAAATAATGTGCCGTAGGTAGGCGAAGTAACATTGTCAGCACGTCTTACCTCCCCCTCCCACAGACGGTCGTCGCTCGAAATTCACATTTTACGCTGTTTCCTCTAATTAATTCCCATTAATGAAATAAAACCACGCTCACATCTCTTGACATCTGTAATTGGCCTGAGCATCCATCCTTCAGGCTGTTTTGTTCGCAGTAGCCTCCCCTTATTATTTCCTGGAAAGGCGCTAGGCGGGAAAGAGGTAAGTGTTACCAACTTTGTGAGGTTTTGGTTAGAAGCAGATAATTTTGTTCAGTGATGGAAGACCTTACCTTTTTAACAAAACTATATTATTTTTAAAGTACCCAGAGTGGATTATGTTAAAAAATATTAACTTTTTTAACGCAAAATAGTAGGTAGGTACCTACTTAGCCACAACAATAAATCTTAAGTTAATAAAATGTCAAGCCTTAGACTACCAAAGTACCTACCGATTAAGACTACTACACCTAAGACCTGTATGCATAAAATCACAATTAATGAAATGATTCATTAATTATATTTACCATAATATGAGAGACTTGTGTCGAAACCAACAAAGTTGCATGCGCCATAGGTACTCATGTTGCTGCACGCAGTAACCGATTATCTACTTTTCTTGGCAAACTTACTAAATTGAGACAACTAGAGCTGGCAACCCATAATGTTCTAGCACTCAAGACTCGCTAACACAATACTCCCTCGGCTGTACCTACCTACCTACGTATTTGGAAGCACTTCCATTTGTAGTCCAATATTGGAGTGATATTGTTCCTATCTCGGCTCTTTGATAGGAAGGTTACATGTAGATGCAGCATAGATTCCTCTAATTTTAGCCATTGTCTTCGTATTTGAATATTTACTTAGATAAAAATAAATAATGCTGGACAATCCACCCACACAACAACATCTAGCCCCAAACCCTAAGCAGAAATTGTGTTATGGGTTCTAGATGACTGATGTACATAATATAATACATTACATAGATATTTTGATTATACATACATCTGACCAGAACACCCAGACAAAATAACTGCAGATAGTACAAACATTTGTCCCGAGGCGGAAATCGAAACCAATAGCAACCTGCTGCTTCGCAGGCAGACCTTCGCCCACCGCGCCAGAGGTCGTCAATATAAGACAAAGGGCTCTTTGTCATTGTTTGGACGAGTTGTATTTTGAAAACCATGTGCTACAGCTAGAACCACACTATTGTGTAGAATGTGTAGTGTGTCAACTTAACCCATTCTCAAGAAATAATGTTTGTAAACTACATATTATCAAAACATAAAAATCCAAAATTCCTTTTTTGGCATTGAGTTCTCAAATATAATAGTCAGCACTATAGGAAAGAGCTCCAATCTACTAGAAGTAGGTATTAATTACAACAAAAAATCAACCGTAAAAAAGATTTCTTGGTTAAATATGGGGGTAGTGTTTACAAACATTGCCATTGTACTCACAAGTACAATATCCAGTTCAAAACTTAATTTACAGAGGAGACAAAAATAATATCCCAAGTAACCATTTATGAATATTTATTTATTTATACACAAAACTACTACTAAATGCTACCCAATCTCTATTTTGATTTTGCTTGGATATGAGTTAACTTTGTGGGGTCATATTTGTAGGTTTTCTTCACAGCACCTTTGCCAGCTTTAGTGAACATCAGTTCATCTATCCTCTGTCTTTCCGCCAAATCTTTGGAGATCTTTATATTAGTCCATGAATCTTTTGCGCCTTCCACAAAACCTTTTTTCTTCATCGGTAAGTGATCCGCTGAATGTTTTAATAGCTTGGGAATCTTGAAGTAATCTCTTACTGCAGGTATTTTAAGTATGCTTACTTGAATCAGTGAAATAAAGTTACTAGAGGTCCAGTATACAAGAATAGCTCCCGGGAAGTTGATCGTGAAAGGAATCATCACAAGGGGTATCGCACGGAGGACATATCTCATAATATGCATGTTTTGTGCATCCAGCCTCCCTCCATCAACACCAAGTTCAATGGTCGCCCACATGGTCGCACTTGTAATCAGTGGCAGTATGAAGAATTGGTCAGGTACAGTCAAATCTAAGAACCACATCATGCCACCTGTTGAAAGACTCTCAACAGGGCAGTTGGCCATCCCTCTCAGACCCATAAAGAAAGATATGAATAGAGGTGCTTGAGCTACTGGGACTATCACATTTTTAAGTGGATTTAACTTCTTTTCCTTCATAAACAGCACCATTTCTTGTGCATAACGAGCAGATTCTAGCTGATTCCCTGTTTGTCTTGCTTGGGTCATTTTCAATTGGAGTGTTTGTATTTCTGGAAGGTGGTTATTCATGATAGCGGTATTTCTTTGTGAAATAATAACAAGTGGAAACATAGCCAAACGGACCACCACTGTACCAATTACAATAGCTCCCCACCATGGCACATCCAGGGATATGTGGAGGTACTCTAGACATTGTTGTACCATACCCACGGGGCTCCAGCCACCGAGACCAATGCTAGCGAATGTAGGTTCGCCATTAGGAGCCAGTGCTTGAACAGCTCCAGACAAATCAACAATGTCAGATGGGTCGGGCAGCGGAGGTGGCTCTGGTATTGGGTCGACTAGAGGAACGGTCTTACCCACATCGCTGCCACTCGTGGACGCAAATCTTACGGGTGCTGATGAACAAACATAGTAAATTCGGGCTTTTCTAACCTCAAACTTGTCAGTATGCAAATTTATAACTGCACTACGACGTCCATGACGGCTAAGCAGCTTGAACATTTTGTGATTTCTACTTTTGTTACTGTAGTTTTGCTTTAAAATTCTTCAGAAATCGAAAAAATATTATTTTTCTGCATTTTGTCACGGGCGGTATATATAGTTGACAGTAACATAACTTGACGTTGACCTTGACAGCGAGAATGTGACAGTGACAAAAACAAACAATAAAAATTATTATTACAACTCATGGACGAACGAAATGGACTGATGAACGGAGGGAGCCATTATTAGACTGCTGAGGCTGAGACTTCTATGACTACATAAATAGAAGACATAGGTCGTTTATTTTGGTATTATTGTGTGGTATTACTCTGTGATTGTAATTTTTTGCAATGTTGTGATTTCCTGTGTGAGGACCTTTGTGTCTGGAAATAAAGAATTTGAATACATATTACACCCGCCGCGCCGCGCCGCGCCGCCGCCCCGCCCGCACGAAGGGAACGAGAATTTAAACCAAATTGTTTAAATGACACTGACAATCTAGTCCATCTGACTGAATGTCATGTCAAATTGTCAATTATCAAATAAAAAAGAAAGAAACAAACGCACGTTGTAGCTAAGCGTTGTAAATTTATGTTTTAAGATTTTCATTAAGTTTTTTCACTTTACAATTGTTGCATTGAAAATAAGAATACATAGTTATGATTATTTGGTCTTGACAAAGCTTATCAACATGTCTCAGCCATCATTTCCGTACAAAAAAAGTAATACCGCAATTTTCAAGAAGCCAGCCTCTGTTCTCACTGATGATGCTATTTACTGGACCCATCTTGGGGTATGTATGGTCTAATACCTAGTAACCATACCTTCCTGCTGCTTATTTAAAGTGTGATAAAGCTATTATATGATTTGTGTAATTTTTCAGTCACCAGTGCTGATTAAGGAATTTGGAGCTATTGATTACTTGAACTTCAGCCCTGTGGAACCCCATTACTTTGCAGCAACATGCTCTGCAAGGGTTCAAGTGTATGACCCTATAACCAAAATAGTAGTCAAGAATATCAACAAGTTTGCCCAGGCAGCATTCGGAGGCACTTTCCGATCAGATGGAAAACTAATCGCAGTAGGCAGTGAGGAAGGAGCTGTCAAGCTTTTTGATGTTGCATCCAAAAAAGAGTTACGAGTATTCCATGGGCACACGGGACCAGTAAGCATTGTGTTTTGACTAAACAGTCCATTTTTTTCTTTTTTTTTTTCTCTTTTTATACTGCTTCTTGGCGATCTGTTTATGTAAACAATAATCCAGCTAACAGTCCAACTAAACAGTCAATAACATAATATTGATTAATTATTTCAACTATCTTATATCTCATTTCAGGTTCACCGAACATACTTTTCAAAAGACCAAGTGTCGGTAATCAGTTTCTCAGATGATAAATCTACTGGTTTATGGGACATAGCCACAGAGAAGAAAGTAGCAAATTATGCTGAACACACTGATTACATCAGGGCTGGTGCACCCAGCCCCATCACCTCAAATATATTTGCATCAGGAAGCTATGACCAGACAGTCAAGCTTTATGATTCAAGAACCAGTGAATCTATCCTCACAGTGAACCATGGCAGTCCAGTGGAATCAACACTCTTCCTACCCTCAGGAGGAATATTTGTCAGTGCAGGAGGCACCGAAATCAAGGTCTGGGATATATTCAATGGAGGAAAACTATTAGCCAATATATCCCAGCATCATAAAACGGTAACTTCCCTTAGCTTAGCCAGCAACAACAGTCGACTATTGTCTGGCTCATTAGACAGGCATGTTAAAGTTTATGATGTTGGAACTTTCAAAACAGTTCACAATATTGACTATCCAAATGCAATCTTAAGTATGGCTATATCAGCAAAGGATGACATCTTAGCAGTTGGTATGATTGATGGCATAATATCAATCAGGAAAAGGGATGATCCTGCACGTCAAACAGGCAAAAAAAGGAGTTTCTACAAATTTGCACCAGATAATGTCACCAAACACATCGATTTTAGAAATACTCGCATAGATTCAGTTGTGCCAGGACACAAAGATTATGTACAGGTGCCACCACATGAATATTATCTAAGGAAGATGGAATTCACAAAGGCTTTATCGTGTGTACTGAAGCCTAAAACATTAAAGTTAAAACCACAAGTAGCCGCCACACTGATACAAGAACTGCTTAGAAGAAAAGTACTACATGTAGCACTAGAAGATTTAACTAGTAGTGAAATAGTATACCTGATGACCTTTTTCAGAAAGTATATGGGTGACGCTAGATTTACTAGGCTGATTATTGATGCTGCAAACATATTCCTAGATGTGTATGAGGAAGATATTGATTCATTCAATCGCTATGTAGTTTCTATGCATGATAAACTACTAAGAATGGTTAAAAAAGAGATAAGAGCTTGTAAGGAAATTTGTGAGCTAGAAGGTGCACTAAGCATGCTTTTCGCTAGTGCCCAAGAAGCCACAGATGTGGATGGTGAATTAGGTGCTTACTCAGAAATAACTCCATCATCAATGGCATTAAAAGATATGGTCATAGATGTATGACGCTAAATAAATAATTTGTTTTTAAAAAGAGTCTTATTATTCCGTTGTAAGATGATTCTTTGTTAATGGCAATATTTTCATCTGAGCCTAGTGATTTATGATAAAAATAACACTGATAATCTAGTGTCAGAAGTCAACTTCCTACAAGTAGTTGTACCCAATACTATTACATACTCGGATAATTTGCGAAAGGGACTATATTTTTGTAAAGAATGATAATGTGACTTATTGCATATGGGCTGTTTTATTTATAAACATTCATTACCAACATTAAAGGGTCCTTTTGCAAAACGGTCCCTAAACAAAGTCACGTCACTTTACTACGCTGTAACACAGTCATAACGTAACGCGCATTAACAGTGTAATGAATTTTGGCGCGAATAATTTGTTATTCGATTAAATTATTCAGTTTTTTTTATCTCGATTTTCTAACCAAATATGTGTCCTATCGTAAACCACCATTAATTCATTAATTTTCTGAAGAATATTATTAAAAATAGCCTACGTCGTCGTCGGTAGCCGGTAGGAACCGGGAATTCCTGGTTCCGTCATCAGGATTTCCCGGTTCTTCAAAAACTACCAGATTTTACAATCCCTATCTCAAACCCTTAGTAACACATAAACTTAAGTACATAAAGGTACCGTAGTTATTGTATTCTCAGCGCGTTCTTCTTAACTCACACTGAGTTGTGAATACTATCTACTTATTGTACGAGCCAGTATTTAGGTAGGTAGGTACAAACAAGTTCAACTCGTGCTCGCTCCGACGACCGACGACGTCTTCTTCCCCGTTTGTTAGTAAGTAACTTAGAATTTAGTTAATATTCATCTATATTTTCCACATCGACAGACAGGGTGGCTAAATTCTATGGTGGGTGGCTAATAATTTCGGCCTAAATTTCGTTGTATAATCATAAACAATAGAGCGAAGAGATGAGAATTGCTTCCGGAATCAATCAAAATTAAAGCAAACAGCAAAAGTTTCTCTGCTGTCTATGGTAAAATCCTGTTGTCGATGTCATGTCGTCGGAAAATGACGTTTGTAAAAATCTCGTCAAAATAAATTTGATAACAAATCTTGTATTTCTAATAGTTTTGCTAATTTAATAGTATCATGAAACGTGTGCAATAAATACTGGAAGTGAAAATGATCGAAAACCGGCATGCATGCTCAATTTACAAAATAAAGCAATAACACAAAAAGTAAGTTCGCTCGCTCAAGGGTTTCCTTTGCATTTATTTTTATTGGTATATCTTGTTTTTCTTTCGATAATAGTCACTGCAAATCTCTACGAAATCTGCCCGCATAGAAATAAAATTCTCAAGGGCATAGGTTATATTTTGATAGTTTTTATCCTCGGATGGTACTAACGTATTGTTGTTTGTCATTTTTCTAGTAATATCGTATAAAAAACAACAAATACAATGGACGAAAAGAGAGTGGCAGACTACTTTGTAGTCGCTGGTCTACCTGAGACTCCAGAGTTACTTGATGATTCTGATTCTGGACATCTAAAAGGATACTGCACGAAGGCACCCATAACTGATATCAGTAAGTGTTGTTTAAAACTAATATTATTTGACTATTAAATAATATGTCCTGTGTACGTTGCTTGTGTCTGTTGAGACCATGGCCGAAATTAGAATAAGAAAAACTATTTTACAAAATAAAAACAAACAGTTTTATTATTAGGGTCCCACTACGGCAATGCCTAATTTTTTATCCTTCTCTCCCTATGATATATATGACATTTTCATTTATGCAGTTGTTTCAATCATGTGACTGCATGAGGGAATGCCATTTATGCTTAAACTTATTTGTTTACTCAAATGCAAGAGTTTTATTAGAATATGTCTTATTCTACTTCCTAAATATGCAATTTGAAGATTGCATTCCCTTTCTTGCACTTCTACAATAAATAAGTAAATCACCCATTTAAATCTTTGAAGAACTTATAAGTGCTCATTTTGTGTCTGTTTATAACCCATTATGTGTCTAGTAGCAGTAATTACACTGCACAGGTTCTATGACAAGAACTTAATGCAGTTCTTTTGCATAATGAATAAAATACAATTCCTTGTATAGGCATGCGGGCACTTTAGGAAGTGATTTACTATGGATGACACCCATAGTTTTCTTAGTTAGTTTTTAATATTTTGGTCACACACAGTTTGTTTGTAATCCTTCTCTGCCTGTGGCTTTGCATGCTTATTTTCGGTATGATCTTAGTTGGCATCTAAATATATGCAAAATTTTATCTTGATCTGTTCAGTAGTTTTAGAGATCATATAAGTAACAAAATAAAATTCACATTTCACAAACTGCCTTATCATGTAAAGAGGATAATTTGTTCCAATGAGAATTACGACCGATGTGGCGCGGTGGGCGAAGGTCCGCTTGCGACGCAAGAGGTTGCGGGTTCGATTCCCGCCTCGGAACAATTGTGTGTACGATCTGCAGATATTTGTTCCGGGTGTTCTGGTTGTTTTCTATATATAATAAAAAATATCTATCTATGTATCTATCTATGTATCTATCTGCTTACCATGGGGCTAGATAATGCAGTGTGAATTGTCCAGCATTATTTATTTATTTATTTAATTAAATGGCATTATACTATTAAATGAGTATTAATAGGGGTTCTAAAATAAGTCTATGTAGCCAACCATTCATGAAAGTATTTATTCCCAAGACATTAGTATTTATCGCGCATAAAAACTGTTTAAAACGAAGGGAATTGAAAACTGTTTTGTTTTTTAAAAACAAACAAATTATTATCATTTCAATTCACACTACTTATTTCAAAGCAAGTTCCAGGAAGCTGTTGAGTAATAAATTCTTGCTCACAGGTCAACCAATGTGGTTCTGGAATCAGATATTACATCATGACTAAAATAAATATCAGATATCTTACTATCCTTATAGCTTGTGCCTGTGGCTTCGCTTATGCCAATAGTGGTCTATCAGCCCCTTATGTCACCCACTGCTGGGATACAGAGGCCTATAAAAGACCTTATAATCTTTGCAAGCCTATGTTAACCGCGGATAGTGTAGCTTCCCAACGATGAAAGAATTTTTCAAATCAGTCCAGTAGTTTCGGAGCCTATTTGATACAAACAAACAAAAAATCAAACCTTTCCTCTTTATAATATTAGTATAGATATCTTACCTATAACCTCGGATTTTTTATTACGACCATACGATGTCATTGGTAAGGTAGACCATACCTATTCCAACTACAAGCTAGTCAAGCTCTTAAACTCGATATCTAACCAGTAAAAGCCCTAACAAGTTCACTCAAGAAGTCAATATATCGTGTCCTGATTATCGACTAATTAGCGGAACTGGTTTAATCAACGCTATCCGCTAGGCCTTCCTTTTGAAGGCTTAGGGAATTCATTATATTGGCCAGACGCCATATCACTACAGAATAGTAATTATGAACTATCTGTCATATTAGGATCTTAATGCGTACTATGTCTGTGTACGTTTGGTAAGTTACTTGATTTATTATAAATATAAAAACCCTACCCAACCTTAAATAATCATAGTTTAATAATAGGAACTAAATATTATCCCTATCAGATAAGCCCCCCGTAGCACTAGCAGGATAGCCTAGACAGACAAGCTCTTGTCTGGGCTATATAATTATTTATTTATGCAGATTATACAATAGGTAAACTATATTGGAAAAATAGCATTTAATTTCAATTAGATGTTCAGTCGTTGTGCTAAACCTACAGTTTTAAGAATAACAACCACAAAAATAACAATCGTAAGAACGAAGGCTAATCGAATTCTTTCGTTATTATCGTAAAACGTATGAAAGGTATAAAATAAAAGATCGTAAAATAATCGAATTAATATTTAACGCTCAGGATAAAGTAAATCTCCAATGATATGTAAATAAAATACAGACAGGTGTCCATTGCCAGAGTCAGGATTGCATAACGGCACGACTGGTTTTGCAGATGTCAAAACAAACTGGATTGCTGAACCCACCTGTATTTTGCACTTGCATTTTGAAATTCCCTGTCATGATTTCTAGTTTAAAAAGACATCCGACATCTATTTTATTCTCATTCTTAATTTCTCGTACGAGTACATTCTTTAAAGCCATAGGTTTTAAGTGTTGTGGGAATCTATAGTTTCATCCTCAGTTTTATTTCAATTTATCATAATTACGAAGTTTTGGGTTCAGTGTTAACCTGATACGCATGAAAGAACGCCTTATTACAAATTTGTTTTACCCTACCTCACGAGAGCTCTATAACTACACGAAAATCGGTTGGTTACCCGCCGTTTATCCGGTCCTGAATCTATACTAGATGGAAGTGCAGAAGTGCATAGAATTTCTATAGAAACAGAAGTGGCATGGATACCCCGTGCTTCCTTGACACGATTTTCTTAATAGTTCGACAAAGGGCCGTTCTTATTTGACCTCTGACTCAGCCAATTGATAAATAATGATCGAACTTGCAGACGAGTTCATTGCCGTTCGAGCACCTCAGACGCTCTCGTATCATCTGACGTTCTAATTTCCATACCAAAGAATTCTAGTCTTTCCTGTTTAGATCATAAAGCTTAGAAGGCTTCACACAATGCAATATTAAGTTTGTAAGAGCAATGTTTGGGTCATATAACATAACAAGAGGCGCATTCTTTTATTATGACTCGCTAATTAGCCTAGCTATCTGTTAATGGGCACGGTTTACATTTCAATTGTGCGGGCTGTCTATCTTTACTACTAGTAGGTATATCTATACCTTTACCTTTGAGGGAAAGACTGACCCTTGGACTGACCAGTAGTTTTTGCCTTCACAAAGTATATAACTTATCCGACCTGTACACTTTTCGAGCTCTAGCTAAGATTTGCTATACGTAAAATCATCTAAAAAGTGTCGTGTATTGGCAGTTAAATTGGTCTCACTCAAGTCAAGTTCATTTGCTTTATATGGCTTCCGTCGTCTACTGTATTTTGGTTCGTGTTAATTAAATTAACTACCAAGAATAAAATTTTCGATTCGCCTATTCAAATATTTGCCTATTCAATTTCAATTTCAATTTATTTCAATTTATTTATTAAAAATGAACAAAGAATTATCTCTAAGATACAATGGAACACTGGAAAGCACATAGGGTTCTAGGAGATCTGACGGTAACTATACAAAATAATAAATTAAAAAGAAAAACTAATATAAGGCAAGAAATATGAAAAAAATTAAGTAGGTAACTAAATAATGTTTAACTTACATTTGTAAAAATTTTGTGCATGTAGAGTGTAGAGCTCCTGAGGACACCGGTCTCGAGAGTCCGGGCAACAGGAGCTGCCAGTGTTTGAACGTGTTTGTGTTTGTAGAGCTCCTGAGGGCACCGGTCTCTTAAGAGTCCGGGCAACAGGAGCTGCCAGTTTTCCTCTGCTGCCAGGTTTTGAACGTGTTTGTGTGTGTGTGTGTGTGAATGTTTTGTGTGTGTAGAACTCCTGAGGGCACCGGTCTCTTAAGAGTCCGGGCAACAGGAGCTGCAAGTGTTTGAAACGTGTGTAAGTGTTTGTGTGGTGTGTAGTGTATGTGTGTTTGAGTGTGTGTTATTTAAGCACTTCTGATTTTAATTAAATTTTCAGTTTCTTCATAGTTAAGGGAGAGGAGCCATTCTTTGATCTTGTTTTTACACTTATTATAATGCAGTGGGTAAATGTTCAAGATCTTGTTCAAGCGATTATAGATGACAGGTGTAAGGAAATAGTTATGTCGCAGAGCGATTGCTGTGCGGCATGATCCTTCATTTGTACAAACTGCAGTAAATCTACGACGACTGTCAGTAGTGGGTGGAATGTAGGTTAGGGATAAGTGCTTCCGTAGGGCTATACTAAGAACAAACAACTTTCTGACGGAGAGAACCTTGCTCATTGAGTACAGTTCAATTGTAGGGAATAAAATTGGTTTGCAAAACATAACCTTAAGGATTGCACGCTGTGCCCTCTCAAGCATGAGAAGGGTGGTTTTAGGCGCGCCTCCCCACGCAGCAATACAGTAGTTTAGGACCGTTTGAGTAAGGGCAAAGTAGACTGTTTTGACTGTATGAGCATCAGCACTAGACCTCAACCTTCTAAATATATAAAGAAGCTTTCTCACTCTAGATGTCGACGAGGAGATTTGAGGTTTCCAGCAGAATGTGCTGTCTATCTGAATGCCTAGGTATTTGACACAGTCAGTTCTTTGTAGATTACTACATTGACATGTCAAGTTTTGAGGCGCACAGTTATGGGCTCTTATATTAAAACTCTGAGAAGGTTGCGAGGATTTCGTTGGGGCAAAAGTTATGTAGTTAGTTTTTTTAATGTTTAATGTAAGTAAGTTGCAGGTGAGCCACTTTGAGACAAGTCTAAAGGCACTTTCTGAGTTATCCCTGACTTCTTCCCACGTCTCACCGCTCACTAATAAGGCTGTATCGTCGGCATATGAGAGTATTTTACAATTATTGATACTAAGTCTACATAGGTCGTTCATATACAGTAAAAAGAGGGTGGGGCCAAGGACACTCCCCTGGGGGACACCATAAGTTAGTTTTTCGTCCATGCTGGTGTAGCTATCAATGACAACACTTTGGGATCTGCTATTCCTATTCCATGGATAGCAAATATAAAGGAACAATAAAACTCATAAACAGTATTGCCCATTTTATTTGATAAGTAATCAAACTATGCATGGCTGCAAATAAGTTTCGTGTACAAAATTTAGGATGACGATAATTATATTCTAGCTTCCTATCTCAAATTATCTCATATAACTAATAAAATATTTTACCTAGCTAAGCTCTATGAATGTATCTTCCTTGTGTTTATGGCATTTAACGTTTCCGCTCTTTGAAATCCATCGCCAGAACTGGGTCACCCATCGCTAGGTGTAATCTTTGCCCCCATTGGAGAAGGCCTTATCTACCAATTTATATAAGCTGTGTAGGTTGTCCAATACCCACCTATTTCGTACTGTAGTAGGTTTTCTATGAATTGATGAAGCGAGCACATTCAGGCATAAAACATTATCTTGAATAAATATTTCTAAAAACAACTATGATGCGACATTATGACATTCGAGTGTAGGTTGTAAATTGTTAGTAGCTAGCTGAATCACAAGTTGCGGTAATAGCTTGTTTGATACAATAAATCATTTCTTTGTGCATCATTTCAATTGTTTATTCGCAAGCAATAACTACGTTATGTGGTTTTTTTTGTAAATTAGTTGCACGCACATTGTTGCCATTATTTATAAGACTACTGTATCAAAAACACATTGTAACTTTAATCAAGAGAATTATTTTATGGATTTTAAGCCTTTTAAAAACACCTGTACTCCGATTCATAAACCTTGCTTTTTGTATACTTACAAAGGAGTTACAAAACCCAAGGAATATCATTGGAAAATATTTTACGACATTAATAGGTATCATTGAAGCAAAGTACAGAAGCTGAAAACAATTTTGGTTCTCTCGTTCGTTTTCGTATTCAAATTTAAACAATTTTCGCTGCACATGAGAGTAGTTTGTGTTTTAGTCTTTAGTGATTACCTTGCTGTTCCTACCTTCTTTTTTCTGTTATTCATATCTGTTTTTGTTAAGTTTTCATTCATAAATGTCATTGTTGACATAAAATATCTTATATTCTAAATCGGAGTATACCTAACTCTTCTTTTTTAAGGATAGAAATTAATATGTAAATGTAATATGATTGATACAGATTGACATGAATTCACTGTATGTACATTTCAAACAGCGAAGCTAATAAAATATCTTTCAGTCGCTTTGAATGTCGATATTATTAACGCTACACAATGATTGATAATTTCTAGAGAACGTCTAGATATTTTGTCTTTAAGTGTTCTTAAAAACAAGTGATAAGAGTACTAAAATAGCCTCGGCATTGTCGCAGTCTTGAACTCTGCTCCAAGGTGAGTCGTAGGTAGGTAATACAATGGATTTTACGGAAGGTCAATACTATAAAGAAATAGTTTTAAGTGCTCAAATCGTTGCACCAGGAAGTTTGCCCTTCCAAAGTATTGATTTTGTCTTTAAATTGTAAATGAGCATGCTTGTGGCAAGGTAACTTGGCTGGGCAAAGCGTCTTACTTTGCTGTCGCCCTTTACTTTCCGACGAAATAACAAAAGTAACAATTTTATTACAAACCATGTCATATTACATCCCATAATTATTAGATGAACTTTGACCTATTAACGCAACGCGTCTGATTATTGAATTTACCTTTTCTTTCATTCTATAATGTAAGTTTAAGGTAACATATACGGAATTACATAAATGTTAGTCACACTAATACTCGTATTATAAATGCAAAGGTTTGGATGTTTGGATCTTTGTTATATCTCTTCACGCTAAAACCGTCGGTCGGGCTGAAATTTGCATAGATGTAGTTTTAGACATGGGTTGACATTGGGCTACTTTAAATCCAAGAAGAACGCGTGCGAGGTCGCAGGCAGAAGCAATTTTATTGAGTGTATAAAAAAAAACATGACATAAGCGAAACGATGACACTATCTTTCTCTGTCATCATCTTATCTTTGCCAACCAGTTCCAATAAAATAACTTGATAATGCATTTCTATTTTGCGTCCCGAAGGGCGGACGTAAACATGGGTGTGTTGCATTGACTGACTGTTACGACGGGCCAATGATAAGATACCGATTACTTACAGGAAACTACGCTTGGCAAGGGATTGTGTTCTATGTACAATGGCATTCCAGTTTCACGCCAATGTAATTTGAGTTTTACCTATGGAAACTTAAGGTTTTATATTGTAGAGGCAGGTCAAATAATAGATTAAAATCCTAATTACAACAGAATATTAGATTAGGTAATCACCATCTCCTCGTGACCACCGCACACCATTTTATTTATTTATTTTTTAATCAATACATTATGATTAAATAGAAATTAGTCTAGTTGGTAAACGATCCAGGATGTGACGCAGGATTAGGTACTTGTATTTTTTGTAGAATTGTTTGTTAACAACAGTAGTTGATGACATTACATTAGTCATCTATGTAAAATAGGTGAGAACCAAATGCTTAAACAAACCTAACATAGGTTTTATTAAGGCACTGTTAACTAACTTATTTAACCTACTTATTTAATAAATGAACTATCTCTCTCTATCTAGTTCTAATTATTTAATATTTTTAAATACAATAAGTAATACAATTTTAAATAAATCTCTGTGATCTACTCTCTTAAGACCGAAGAGTCGTATTGACCTCAAGTATAAACGAATATTTTCCTCCTGCAGGTATAGTATTCCCAGGCCTAGATGAAGAGGTTCCAGATGGTTTCGAGCTGCTTGCGGTGACTCCAACTGGCCTACCAGCAGACTTGAACCATGGCTCGATGCGGTCTCCGGCCTGCTTTCTTTGTATACGGAGAGGGAAGGATCGCCCACCGCTTGTTGATATTGGTAAGTTTTTTAACTTTGAGGAAAAACTAAATAGATTCGGCCCAGCCCTCGATTTAGCGAGACAAACGAACAGCAGAGGCATCGTCATCTAGTACCCATTATACTAGCTCTGGTTAACTTTGGCCCAGATGATGCTGTGTGGATTGTCCAGCATTATTTATTAATTAATTAATATTAGATGTCTCTATTTGAGCGTTCATGCTTTTGCTCTATTTTGATAAAATCGACAAAAAAAAATCATATATATAAAAAATATAGATAAAAAACACGGGTTTAGGCATTGAACTGTATGCTCTGCTCAGTAGGTGAGAGCTTCTTTTGCTTTTTACTTTATTTCTTTTTAGTTCGTTTATTTTATAGGTAGCAAAAATAATTTAACCTACCTTGTTCGATTTATTTCTTGCTTTTAAAGTTCCAATGTTAAAAACAATCGAATGAAAAATAAGTACGTCAACAACATCATAAAACAACTTATTAAATCGAATAAACAATATTTTATTTAATTAAGTAATCAGTATGTTTTTAACCTTCACATAAAATAATAATGGGTCGTAATTTATCATATTTGTAAAAATAACTCTCGTTTACGCAGTGGCGACTATGTTAAGCGGAAGTTTTTAATTTATATGATTCGTCATACTTTTATCGGAAATAGTACGTTTTAGGGTTAATTTGCAAATAATTTCTACGGACTTTCTGTGTTAACGAACCCTCTAATGGCCACCGGATCCGTTAAAACAACCTTGTTAGAGTAATATTTACATCGAGTTTACAGGACCGTTTTTAACGGATCCGTCAGAAACGTAACGATCATACTGGAAGTAATTTTCTTACCGCATTTACACATTGTTTTTTGTAAGATTAGCACAAATTATTTTATTATTATTTTAAACCTTTAAAGAACAATAATTTCTCTGGCATTTTAATTGTATTTTGTAGGAAAAACTTTATGTACTTTAACTAAGTGTTATTATTATGTAAATGTTACATATTTAAGTATCTATATTAAATATTAAACTTAATTTAATTATCTTTAAGATAGCCGCGCTGCAGAGCGAGACCCTCTAGCACAGGTATTACATTACTTAAAAGAGGCTCCCATACCACTGAAATATATTAAATAATTTAAGTTAAAGCAATAAACTGTTTTTTATTTTTTTTATTTACAAGACTGCAATCAGTGTAGGTACGAGTAATGTGTCGATACGATAAAACGGATCAGTATCTTAACACTTTGTTGTGTGTTGGAACTTGCTCGTACAACAACATACGCCAGCGCCGAATAAAACCTTGTACGATACGGACCACTGTATATTTCCTAATCGATATTTTTTACTGGGTCTATAATACTGTCATGTGTGTAAACTCGCTCATACAACTACATCCTCCATCGCCTAATAAAAACGTAGGTATACGATAAAACGGACCTGTAAAACGACGAACGTACACACTAACTCGCGAATATTTATGCGCACGTTTCTATCGCTGCATTCAATAACATAAATCATAGACAAAGCTATAAACAGTTGTCAGTTATCAGCTGTAGAAAATGTTTGACGTTCATATAAATTATAAATCTAAACGCAATCTTTGGTACGTCAGAAAATAATGATGGACTGGCAGGTACAGTCGACAGTATAACTTTTACCATGTCGCTTTAGGGTCTGCGCACATTAATCCGACACCGCTGTCGCACAACACAAAATTTGCATTAAAATATAGACTCGTTATGTTTAGATACATTTTACAGCGATGAAATGGCTTCCTACAAGCTTCAAACGAGTGGTCCGCGAGCTGACTATCATCTGATGCCGTTATTATAAAATACATCTTAATATCACGTGTAAAACCCGATACGACTTGTTACGAGTGAGCCCATAATTACACACCACAAGTACATTCAACACGCACATTCTGTGCTGCGGTAGCGGTGCGGCCCTGATCTGCGACAACCTTTATACGTACCCTATTCGTAAATAGGGTAAATTTAAAGGTTGTCGCATATCAGGGCATCAGGGAGCTGGGTTCGGGTTTACGCTACTCATTAATAGCACGAGGTATTCATATGTAAGTTGAGCCGACTGTACCTACTAAAATAGACTTAAAAAAAAAACAAGTTACGCAGTGACGAATATTATAAAAAGTTACATTTATCGCTCTGATCCGAAGTTTTTCATGAAGTTTTTTGTCGGTTTGAATTTATTCTCGAGTAGCCGCCTCGAAAAATCCCGTTAGGTCGTATTCGATCCATTTTACTAGTATGATGGCTTACGTTTCAAGGTAAATGCTGAGCCTCGGCAAATTTATAAATATTTAACGCGTAATCTGCTTTCAATTTTGAACCTTATCTCACGGGATAAAGATTGATTATGTTTATTTGTTTGAGATAAGTTGTTGTAATAAGTCGATTATGTAATTACGAGGCCTCTTATGGGCATGTTATCTAACATCTACAGGTAATATTATAATTTGATTGTTTTGGCATAAAGCATTATCTAGCCTCAGGCTAAGCAGAGTTTGTAGGTATTTTGGGTAACAGATAACTGATACACATAATAGAATACACTACATAGATAGAAATATTTATTATACATAGATAACGACCAGAACACCCGGTAACAAATATATGCAAATCGTACAAACATCGGGGCAAATGTTTGTAGGCGGGAATCGAACCTGCAACCTCCTCAATTAATTCTCTTTTATCATTGTATTGTTGTTTTGTTGCTATAAAATATCTATCCATGTAATGTATTGTATTAAGTTTATCAGTTATCTAGTACCCATAACACAAGCTCTGCTTAGCTTGGGGCTAGATGATGCTGTGTGGATTGTCCAGCATTTTTTTTTATTTAATATTTAGTAATTTAATATGTATATGTCAGAACCGAAAAAACGCTGGGGCAAACGTGGTCTTAAGTAGAGACCACGACTCGGTAAACGTAGTGTAGGATCCCCTCAGACCAGGTGAGATGACAACCTGCAAAAGACTGCATGTAGATGCTGGATGCATCAAGTTGAAGACGGCGTAATTGCGCTCATTAGGGGAGGCCTATGTCCAGCAGCGGACTAACATAGGCTGATGATGATATATATGCCAAAGTTAAGTCTAGCTTTGTAGTCTCCACTGTCTCTAACCAAACGTTATATCCTCAGGTGTTATGTACGACGGCAAGGAGCGACTCATGGCCGACGCAGAAATGGTCCTCGAATCGGCCGGCGGTCGCGTCGCGAACGTCAACAACTCCTCCGCGAAAACATTCATCACATACAGACGCGCGCACCTGACTGCACCTTGCAACGCTCTGGTTGTGGTCGATGTTTGTGTGATCGTGGCGAGTAAGGGGGAGGTGCCGCCGCATGCGTTTTGTATGATACCGAAGAATTTGAATAAAGGTGAGAATATATTTAATTGCTTTCATAATTTTAAAAGGCAACTTACTTTTTTTATTGGTTTAATAGATGCCCGCGTGGAAATCTATGTGTCAAATGGTTTATTAACCTTTCTCTTGAATCACTTTATGTATTAAAAAACCGCATCAAAATACGTTGCGCAGTTTTAAAGATCTAAGCATTCATAGGGCCAGACAGACAGCGGGAAGCGATTTATACTATGTAGTGATTATACGTACAAAACATAAAATAATCATAGAATATACAGAACTTAAATGATATGGGTTTAGAAATTGATTATTTCACGAATTATGTGCATAATATAGATTATCATAGGAACAAAACATGTAGAGCAAAACATAAAAAAATAAAAACTAAAAAAAAATATGAGAAATAAATAGAAGGATATACTCAACTACTCTAGCCTCAACCCTGAGCTTAACGCCTTTTTATATTGCTAACTATACGATGTGTTACTCGTAACTCTAAATTACCTTCGGTTTGATAAATGCATTGTTAATTTGAACCTTATTTGTTTTAATAAATAAAATAACTAGCTGTACCGGATGTCATTACTTGTGTTGTATAATCGAATGCAATATTAATTACAGGTCTTATGGGCAGCGATGTCTTTCTATGCTATAAGAAGTCAATGAACCGTCCTCCACTCCTCGCGTATAAGCCTGAAGTTTTGTTTAGGTAAGTTCTTCTACCTTTTAAAACTCTATTTTGAATGTAATATAATGCCTTACCTTACCTCAACAGCCTTTATTAGTACATACATGCTGGATAAATGCTTCCTCAAAGGCGCCTTATTATTTACTAGTTTATGTCCGCGGCTTCGCACACGTTGTTTCTATGGAATCGTTTTACATTTATTTATTTATATCCCATGGGAACTGATTTATGGTATAAAAAGATGTTAATGTTTTATTCCGGGCCTGGAACAATCTGTATGCAAATTTCAGCCCGATCCGTTAAGTGCCTAGTTTTTTGCGTCAGAGTAAAAAATCATATAAGTAATAAAAATCATGTCAAGTGTCAATATAATTTTTTTATTGGCTTTTATCTCATATCTCTATCTCAAACCTGTATTAACGCATAATACTTTTTATCCCAAAAACCGTGTGAAGCCACGGCTAAAAGCTAGTTTCTGAAACATTCTACAGTCTATTATTTTTGATGTTTACGCTCCTTAGCTAATCTAAAAACAAAGTTCACTGAACAAAGAAATTACTGAAACCAATTTAAATTAGGCAGGAAGCAGAGTTATTTCCAAATGAGAGCTTGCCTTTAGGAGATAATTGAGGCTTGCACGGTATGAATCATTCTCGCAGGGTAATTAGCGATATGTACCGTTACAGCCGTTTGAAGAAGGCTTTGTCTTGAGTATGTATGTGGTAACTCGATTTAAGACTTGTATGTCTAGCCTATTATTTAGTTATTATGAAGACAGTGCAATGATCATAACACACATTATTGTGGCCTATTGATTCTTATATTAACATTTGCTTTACTTCATTAACTTGACAGTCTATATGAAATAATCCTAAAATTAATCGATTTCGGCGGGACTTGAACCGACGACCAGTGCGAGGGCTTACGCAATATAATAATTAATAACATAAAAGTAATTTGTAACGGGATATTTACCATGTTTAGATTTTTGGGTTTTTCCAAAATTTCGGCACGGTTGTAGTAGCAAAATCAAATCCGTAGTTTTTCCGTATTCTGGGCCTGGAATTAATATACTTTAGATTCGATGCTAATAGCAACGGAATAATGTTCATTTCAACTTGTACTTCTCCATCAGAGCGCAAACTGAATATGACTTTCGGACCTAGTTAGTGCACTAACGAGCTTATAATGTATTGGTACTGGCCTCTCCTTTCGTATCTATTAACACCTAGTAGGCTAATAATTAAAACTTCCTCTACAAACCTGCGCGTCAAGCACGCGGTAGGCAAAACGGGAGTGCTGTCGCACGGCAGACGCTGCAATGGCGCCTAAATGGCGTATTGTCTATGTCACTGCGATGCGGAAACTATATTTGTCCTATCTTATCTTTTATTGCTAACTGTACCAAATAATTCTATGGACCCGTTGGGAAAGAAAATATATGTATTTTACTGTATCGTGGACCCGCTGGGAATCATAGTGAGAAACTATTTTTTTAAAACAATGGGGCCGTGGACATCTGTGTATAAGCCAACTTTGTTTCGCGTCGTTTACGCTCCCGCTTCGCGTTCCACATCCTGCGTGTTTGACGCGCAGGTTTGGCTGAAGCTTTACCCTATTCTGGTATTAATTCAAAAACAAGTCTGTATTCACAAAAATAAGCAGGAACGGTGTTGTAAACATAGGTCTGAACCTATGTTTACAAAATAACGATGACTAATATTATGTAATGAGTAGTTAACGGCTCTCTGTGGTTTTGCGGTACAACTCTGATAGAATTCCTTACATATTTTTGCTACGAGGTCATAGAACATTAGGCGCCTATCTACTTACCTAGTTTAAATTTAAATGAACTACTCCACGCTACTCAAATGTACCAAATCGAACGAAAACTTAATTCACAGACAAACGGGGTCAAAATACATTAGTTTTTCAGGCCTATCTCGAGGCCTGAAAAAAAAATACATTTCATATTCGATGCTAATAGCGATGGAATAAAGTTATTTTCAGTTTGTACTTCTTCTGTTACAAATCGCTGTAATTATTAACATACATAGATATATGAATCTAGTTTTTTTAAGAACTAGTACTATTGTACCTACAAAAAGTTCTATCCCACAAAATTCCTTATTCTTATTGTTTGCTCAAATGGCAGAAATAGGAAGGAAGAGCTCTTCAGCGATGATAAGGTAAGTTTTCCAGAACGTAGGTGTAGGTAATATGACTTTGGGTTTCCCACAAAAAATTAACCAATCTTGTCAGATACGGTTTCCTCCACTCTCGGTCCATAGCAATTGCCTGCCAGGTAGATTCGAATGCATCGAGGTCATTTCGCCAGGTAGGTGATATGCTTTAAATATTACTAGCATACAGAGGGACATACCGACAGCGGGAAGCGACTTTGTTTTATATATGTAGTGATGCCGCGCTCAACACAGACATGTCAGGGACATAAAAATATCCTTGACATAATTAACGTCAAGAATATTTGGTCGTAAGGTCAAACAAGTAGCTCTACTTCCTATACAAACGTGGAAGGGTAAGAACTACACTGTTTGATGTTGACCATTCAAAACTAAGGATAATATCAATTTACTCTTCATTAAATATGTTTCTACATACCTAAAACCGCAAAAAAGTACACCCCTCACATTGGCAAAATATAGCTTGTTAAATTCATATTTCAACAATGGTTTTAGCCCAACTTTAAGCGAAAAAAAAATAAAGCCTGTTCCGACATAGTTTAGTTATACAAAAGTTGAAATAAATTTATTTCAAAAAGATACACTCACTATAATTTTAAACACCGACCACTAAACTGAAATTGCTAATCCGCCTGCCAAGCTTGGCCTATAATAAACCCTCAAAGCCTTGACCCTCAGTGGAATCCTCAGTCTAGCAAGTCTTTCGGCAGAAATTGTGACACATGATATTAATATAACATTATGTTCGTTCCAGGTACCCTACAATAGACCGTCGCGGCCTGCCCTACCCGTCATCCGTGCCTCTATTCTGCCTGCCCATGGGCGCGACGCTAGAACTGTGGCCTAACAACGCGGCGACGCCCAAACCTGTGTTCTCTACTTTTGTACTGACTGTTTCTGATGCTACGGACAAGGTGAGGTTTTGGAAATTGATTTTTTGAAAGGATGACATATTAACGGTTATAAGACGGCATCAAATAACTCTGATCGGGCACAATTCCCATTGCTTGGTAAATTCGCGCATAGGACACACAGCCAAATAAATGCCAACTCAACCAACCACATTCATTCATGCCTGAACCAGGCGGATAATGATAAATAGTGATTAAATTTATTTTACACTTTACGTAAAACCACCTGCCCTTTAATAAAACTTCATTTTTATTTTTAAGGTGTCAGATGAAAATACAAAATCACCTCTTTCGCGAGTCTTTTGGCAAAACCAAAACTTTAGTTTAAAACTACAAATTATATACTATGTATTATTGTTTGTCTTAGGTCTTAACAGCCACGAAAGGTTTTTGTAATGTCTTTACAGAACTACGTACGTAGTTGACTTGTTAGACCTATAAAGGAAAGGCAGCTGTAGCCGCAGTATTGACAAAGTTGTCTAAAGGCGATACCCTGACGCACACTAGCGCCGCCACTTAATTTTAATATAATCTAAATAGATCTCAAAACGTTTCTTCTTAGATAGATAGATTATTTATTCATACAAATAGGTTACATCATTAAGTTAGTAGTGCCTTAAAGCCTATGTTAGGTTTGTCTTAGCACTATAGTTCTCACTTAATTTAAAATAAATTGATAATCTAGGTACTGTAGTTAACGAACGATCTGACAACAATACAAGTTAACCTATATTAATTATTATCCTAGTTCTTACATTTAAAAAACTCATTTATATCTAAGCATGATAAACACACTCACACTTACCTAATGCATAAAATGTTTGAAAGAATGCTGCTAATGCGTGATCCTAACCGCTTATCGCCACTGATGCACGCGTTGACATAGTATGGAAGTGTGTGCGTTCACCATCTACAGGGTACTCCAAGTTAACTAATGGTTTTCCTAAAAAGTGTTTAATCAGAATTGTTTTTATATTTTTCTTATTTATTTTATTTTTAACTTCTATAAGTAGTTTGTTAATAAGGTAGGGTATTAAATACTGGGAAGTTCTTTGGCCATAGAGGTTACTAAATCTAGGTTTTATTAATATTTTTTGCGTGGTGCTCCTAGTAATTATCGAGTTATTTACTGGAATTTGGATGTCTGTGCGAAAGTATTGTTCGATAAGTAGGTTTAGTGTGACTTTAGTGTGAATAGGTATAATACCGCAAAAGTTAAAAAGGTCTTGAGGGCTTTCTTTATATTTATTTTATTTTTATTTCAGGTCTACGGCTCAGCTGTAACATTCTACGAGAAGTACTCTCACACGAAACTAAATGATTACCAGATCGAACAATTAGGGTGGAGGGTGGACGTGTCACAGAACACTCACTCTCTTTACGCGAACAAAAGTATATGCTTACTATCGAGGTGGCCTTTCAGTGACACCTTTGAGAGATGGCTATTGTATATACTTGTAAGTACCACTACATAGTACCTATAGAACAAAGTTACTTCCCGCTGTCTGTTTGTCCCTATTTAGATATATCCGATTTAGATGTGGTTTTTAATAAAGTGATTAAAGAGGAAGATTCCACATAGATTTGCACGCGGGTGAAGCCGCGGGCACAGCTAGTATTATTTAAATTCTGCTGGACATAGGGCTCCCTAATAAGCGCCATAGTGCCCTGTCTTCAGCTTGACATCTAACATCTGCCTGTAGTCTTCCGCAGGTCGTCATCCCACCTGGTCGGAGGGCGCCCTTTATGGTATAAAAAGTAGCCTATGTTTCATTCCAGGTTTGAGACCAACATTTCAGCCCAATACGTTCAGTAATTTGGGCGTGAAGAAGGATGTTTGTTTGTTAACAAACATCCTACTTCACATCCACCCAATCACCCGAACTTTCGCATTTATAATATAAGTGTGATGTAATGTGTACCATCAGGGAGTGGGGGGAGGTCTTTGCCCAGCAGTGGGATCACCAGGGCTTATAATAATAATGTATTTATGTTTAAATTCTATTCTATTGTATCATTCTTAAGTTGCTCATACTCATATATTTCCAGGAAATGTCATGGACAAAAGAGCCACTCAATGTCCCGATTGAAAGGTACATCACACATTTATTAGAAGAAGTACCTTTTCCTGAGCCCAGTATATTACTACAGGTATGAAGACTTGTTATAATCCCAATATTAATGTACAATTTAAACTCTATTACAAGGTATTATGAATTAATGGTGCTAACTCGGATGGAACAAAAACGTTGGCAGCACTAAAATGTCGCCACCTAATTTCGATAAGGAAAGGACTCTGAATCGCGGTCTGAATTGGCATCATTATATTTGTCTACGCTATCATCACTTGCTATTCCATTCAAAATCAATTAGTGCTACCTCTATTACAACGAAATAAGATCCTAGAATGTAACCTAGATTACGATACTGTTCTTCATATAATAGTTATATCTTTTGTTCAGCTCTCTCCAACGAACCCCCATGATCGAGTGATAGTGACGCGCGGAGACGACCAGCCTTTAGTGAGGAGTGGAGCCAGTTTTAGGCAGTTATTACTGAACCTTGGACCGGACAACTGTCTTCTATTGCTGGCGTTAGCTATCACTGAGCAGAAAATACTTATACACTCTCTAAGGTGAGGTTAAACTTATTTATAATCTACCTTCAAATTAGTAGTTTTTATTACAATAAATATTGCTGAACGCTGCCGATGATGCTGACGTCACACAATTTGCGTTGATCCAAATGATGGCAACATAGTCCAAAAAGATCGTGTTGTGTGGAAACGTTCGTTAATAGTAAATGTATAGGAGTTGATATGATAGAACGCCTATCAGTACCGTGTTTTAGAATTCGTTGCTATTGTTAAACAAAGGCCGTATATATTCTGATTATCATCATCAGCCCATGTTAGTCCACTGCTCGACATAGGCCTCCCCTAATAAGCACCATAGCGCCCTGTCTTCAGCTTGACGCATCCAGCATCTCCCTGCAGTCTTTCGCAGGTTGTTATTCAACCTCGTCGGAGAGGGTCCTACATTACGTTTACCAAGTCGTGGTCTCCATCCAAGAAAACGTATATCCTCATAAATAAAGATTTTTTTTATCTATTTCAGGCCTGACACACTTACGGCGGTGACTGAAGCGGTCTCATGTTTATTGTTTCCCTTCAAATGGCAATGTCCTTACATACCGCTATGTCCATTAGGTAAGAAAATTGAATATATCTATTTTAGGTTTAGTCTTACTGACTGTTCGGGTAAACCGACCACGCAGCAGATATGCATTTAGCTGCGCTTGCAGTTCAAGGCGTATTTGCTTGCGATTTACTCAGTTCACGAACGCCTTCGTCGCGGGTTCAACCACTTAACCATTTCATACCATTTACCATAACTTTGGCGGTAGAAGTATATAACCAGTAGTATTAGAGTCTTGTGAATATAGTCCATACCATAAACCAGTGACTTTCCTTGACCACTAACCTACACCGTACTACTTACCAATCTCAAAGGGCTGTTTGGGGATCAACCAGTACCATCCACCACAACCCTTTTCTTGGTCCTTCGAGCCGGATAAATAATATAAGCGGAGAATAGAATAATCTCAATAGTATTTTTTAATATTGTATCTTTGTGTCTCTCAAAAAACATATCGTGTGTACTAAATAAAAAAAACATTTAAGATGAGATTGTACGCCGATTTGCGGTAAATTACTTTTCCGTTACTTCTATTTCTTGTAGAAAGCAGAAAATAAACAAAAAAAAAATTGTTTTCCTCATACACTTAAAAAACAAGCAAACTAACCTTTATACCTCTATTTGATGGGCAGTGCATTATAGAACACCTTTAGGACACATAACCTATTGCATGATGCTTTGTTAAAAATGATCGTAACCAATTTACATCAGCTTTGTTCTGTCTTAAGCAATTCCACCATATTTATCCTTACCTTAGATCAAACCTTTCTAAGTCTTAAAACTGTGATTCTAAGTTTCATTTTCGCTTGCAGGTTTAGCAGAAGTACTACACGCACCATTACCCTATTTAATAGGTGTTGACTCGAGGTTTTTTGACCTTTACGAACCCCCGCCTGACGTAACGTGTGTGGATTTAGATACAAACAATATAACAGTGAGTAATCAATCTTATTAGTGTTACTTAGAGTTCATTTTACTTTAGCTCCCAGCGCGGCCTAATTATGTAACTTTATGGCAGTTACTTACGATACCAATTTAGTTTGGGTTTTAGTTTTGTTTTGTCTACTGTACTAACTCTTGCTGAGCGCAAGTATTGCCGTTCCTTTTATTATAAAGAAATGGCAATAAGTAGTGGTTTGACTTTCTCTGTTTTTACTTCGACTACATTATTCTCACATTGAGCTTAACAATTACGGTACCTACTTAAAAAGCAAGTTTCAAGCTAGTGGCCCGCCAGCTGTCTATCTGACGCTATCCATAATATGTGCGAGATTAAAGTCCATATATGAATGCACATTATTTTGCTACTGTTGCCGTCCAGATCTGGGACAGTATTTTACGCAAAGCTGGAATATAAACGTTAGTAAAAGTTTCATAAACTCAGTTTTGACTGTATACGTTAAGACACATAATTGGGACATTATTGTAGTAATATGGCTTACTGATATTGTTCTCTATTTTCTTAGCATAGTGTTTGTTTTTATTACAGATGTAAGCGCGTTTACTACGAGCCTTATTTGTCACCGCAAGACGCGGATGTTCAACCAACGACACAAATAACTATAATAATAATGTCGTTGGTTGATTGTTTTAAAACAAATAAGGTTCGTAGTTAACCCACTTACATTCATCAAACTACGATAGTTTTTGTTTACATTTCTTATTTTTCATCCAGATTTGCGAATCACAACGTCATATATCATTGAAATTGTTACCGAAACGACAAGCAAGAGCACTGAGACAGACATTAGATGTACTTCACGGGAACATAAGGCCATGTATGTATTAATTTTAATCAATGCATTTTATATCGCCCATAAAAAACCCGCCTCGACGGGTTAATTTAAAATTCACGTCGTTGTCTAGACGTCGTCGCGTCGAAGATTGATGATATTCTGATGTAGAAAATAACAAAAGTTAAATGTTTTCAGCATCACCAATTCATCACACACACGAAAGCAAATACAACGGCGAGACAACGACTAGCTTAGATAGAGATTTTCAGAAACGGAAAAAAGAGGTATGCTTTATGCTATATACGGGGTTAGTTTGCATTGTATATATTAAAATTAAGAGATTTTAATATATACAAACAAACAAGAGATAACAAATATTTTTCGCTTGTTTTTAACAAGCGAAAAATATTTGTTTTATTTTATAATATTAAATAATGCAAGGTTGCGTGTAAAAGAAAACGAAATAGGTAGATATTTATCATTAAAAACTTTTTTAATGGTCGATAGACCTTCGCTTGGCAATAATCTCACCTGATGGAAAGTGAACATGTGGCCGACAATGTATCACGAAGGTCCAGAAGATACCTGTTCACTCTGGTCTTGAAGAGACCCAGGACCCATATAGTCACAAGTTGATCCCCTTGGGGTCCAGAATCACCCACTTTCGGTTTAACGTGGCAATCTGTATAACTTGACTATTATTATCCCTTGTTATCGTGACTTTCAATTTCGTGCCATGTAATTTTGTATTTAATTTCAGTACGCCTTAGAGTTGAAAATTCAAGAAGCGTTTCTCCGATTCATGGCAATCACATTGCAAGGGTACAAGAGTTATCTAATACCCATAACAAAAGCTCCGACGGTCGGCACCACTGATCCACACGCGCTGTTTCATATGGACGCTTTTCTGAGATCCAGAGATAAGGTAAAACACTTAGAATTACTAATTACATATTACTAATTTAAGAGGGGAAATTAGGGGAGACGCTTCCGACTAGTATTGATATGGATCAACAAACTGCAGTTAGCTCAATTGTTTAAATTGTAAATACTATTTTTAATTTACTTGTTACTGCTAGATTACTACTTTGATAATATTTGATCTTAATCAAAATGATTCCTATTGCTGCAGCCTTAGCTGATATAAAGCCTTAGCTGTGTTTGGCCGTCTTAAGGGACACCCAAAAAGCGACTTTGAAGTCGCTTTTCCCAAAGTCAGACACAATCTCAAAGTCTACTTCCTTTTCAGACCCATCACCGTTTCTTCAGCCTGATGATGCGAACGCAAATGTTCACACGTTTCATAGAAGAGCGTTCGTTCGTCTGTGACGTAGACCAAGGCCTATCTTTTTTCGACGAGTGCATAGAGAGGGTGGCGCAAGGCGATGAACAAATGCTAGGCGTTAATATGGGAAATACTTCGGAGCGGACTGTGTTCGTACTACCGCCAGACCCGCCTGATCCTGGTAAGATATTTGTGGTACAGGTTTTCAAATATGTACCTCTATGGCCCAACGAGGTTGCGAGTTTCACTATTAGGGTTTCATTAAAAGAAGGGACAAACAGTACGAGATGAATGAATTGAACGAATTTATTGATTGATTGAATGAATCAATGAATTGATTGAATTAATCAATGAATTGATTGAATTAATCAATGAATTGATTGAATTAATCAATGAATTGATTGAATGAATCAATGAACTTATTGAATGAATGAATGAATTGAGTTATTTTATTTGTTTTATTGGTTTTTTTATTATAAGACTTACACAGAACATAATAAACTTAAACTAAGGGGAAAGTTGTAAGTGTTTAAGTCTAGTAACAAAATGGCTCTACCTCAGCATGAGTTGGATGACTAGCATGCTAGCAACCAACCAACGCTGGTCTTCCGGCAAAGCAACTTGTTGGCGTCTAACTAAAAGGTCAGGCGAGACGAGGCCAAACACAAGCCCCTCCAAAATAAATAAAAATAAATTCCCTAATACCATCTATCTCTTCCAGAAACAACATACACCTACAAAATCTTCGACTTAGACGAGAACCTAATATCAGTATGCGGAGGGCGAGGCACCAGTGGTACAGTTCAAAGGTTGCCAGCCGCGGCGCTCGCTTCGGCAGAGTCTTTAGCCGACGCAGAGCCTATGGCGAGACGTACGAAGCACGAAATAGCGGCGGCACAGAGGTATAACTTAGAACTTTCTAGAATGTAGGTATCTATGTACTAGTTAGCTCGATGTGATATGTTTGTAAACAAACCACGACACAAAAAATAAAACGCACTTGCTTGGCATCGAGCTTAAGATACATTTGTAGGCAATATTTTTCGAAGAAAGGATCTGAAATCATTATATGCCTCTTCGATTTCGATGACGGGCGACCCTAGACATTACGGATTCTTCTATCATGAGCCCTAATATGGATCGCTAGACCGAACTGGGTCTTGAATACCCTACGGCACAAGAAATCAATAAGTGATGTAAATTGCGTCTAAAAAGACGCAGCATCAGTGATTTTTAGGTTAAGTATGAGTGGTTTGTTTACAATCATTGTATATCCTAATTCCCATATCTTATTTGTTTTTAACCACCCTAAAACTGTCTAACCTTAATTATTTTCCTGCAGATTAGCCCGCAAAGCCTGCCTATCACCAGAAGCCTGGGCGAAATGTCTTCTCGGCGCGTGCTACTCGCTTTACTTCCTATCGCTACCGTGTCGGTTGATCCTTAGTCGAGGGAAGGAACACGCTACATTGAGATCTGCTTACGAACTGTTGGAGCGGGCGACGAAGCTACGCGTGCCTTGTGATGAGGTCAGTGACCCTTGTAGAACATATTAAGGAACGAGTAACTGTCACTTCACACACTATAGGTCTCATTCATAAGCTCAGAATCGCTTAGCGGGCTATGGAGAGAATATGCTATAGAATACGGAAACCTGTCGAAGAATTTGTTCACATTTTGTTTGTGGTCTCTTGATTTATACGGCACTGGAGTGTGTAATCGTGCGTTAAGCATTTCGTTCTGTGCTTATGAGCAGAAGAAAATGCACAAGCTAAAACATTATAAACCATATCACAAACAAGTTAAGTTAGCATTCCTTTGCAGGTTTGCTACCGAGTGATGATGCAGCTATGCGGTATACACTCAGTCCCTGTGTTGGCAGTCCAACTGCTGTTTCTCATGAAGCGAGCGGGGTTGCAGCCTAATGCGTTAACGTATGGATACTATAACAGATGTGTATTGGAAGCTACCTGGCCTCAAGATATGCCTAGGTAAGTTCGTCAAGATCTATCTCTACTTCAACTTCTTGCTAGATGGCTCTGCGTCTGGATTGACGCAATTCTGCCAATATCTGTCTCATGGTAGCATCGCAAGCTTTCTTTATGGGTTACGCAGTAGTATAGTAAACATTTAGAACGAGTATTGACAATAAAGAAAAATATTAACTGTGAATCAACTTAAATGCCAAAATGTGTAATACAATACCATTGATATGAATGAATGAGAATGAGAGAACGAATTAATGAATGAGAATATTTTATTGATATGAAGCGATTAATTTAGTAGAAATAGGAGCCAGATTTGCTCAGCCATATTCATGCTGAGTGGTGGCTGTTCTAATGCTTCTTCATTAAAATATTTTCCTGTAGGTAATTTTTTTTCTTAGTTTGTGTACTGGCCGAATAATCAAAAAAAAATCTGACAAAATGAAAGTTAAATCTGTGCCCATACTTGGTGAGAACCTTTATTCGCCTGGAATAAACAGATTTATTTTTTGACATTATGGTTATGGTATGTGTACTCCTATATCCGCACTTAGACTCCGATTGGTCCTTTGCGCGTAGTGTGTTTGCTCTCGTTGACATTCTATTTTCATGGTCGCTATTTCATTGAGATTTGTATTCCAGTGGTGCCCAACTTCTATGGAACAAACTCCGGATAGCGGTAGTGGGTGCGGCGTTGTTCAGAAAAGCGGGCGCGCAGCGGGCCAACCGCGCGGCGGGAGCGACCTTGAACTCTGTTCCTTCAGGCAGTAAGTTTATTATACATTCGGTACGGCTTTAATACAAATTACATATATATTTTTTTTGCTAAAGAGCGTATTTCTAGACGTAAAGTTCTGGTGTTCTTCGCACGAGAATAGCTTGTTTCAAAGGAGGTTTATAATAATAGGCTTACCAGAAATAAATCACAAACACAGAGTAGCTATTTCCAATATGCAATCTATTGGCATATTGTAGAAATCCTAATAATATTATAAACACGGAAGTTTGTATGGATGGTTTTTATGCTTTCACGCAAAAAATTCACCTACCTTGTACGACATATCATCACGTCATCAGAGACAACAAAGATAAATTGAGCACTGGAAACGGCCTCTATTAACTTATTATAAGTTAAATTGTCAATAATTTATGTTAGAAATTTTTAATAAACATACTTTTGATTGCAGGTAGTGGAACGCTACCCCGAGTAAGATCAGCCGCTGCGGTGGTGGAAAGTGGCGACCTAGCAAGCTTAGCTGGCCTGGCGGCGTGCGAGCCAGCCAATAGCAGAACCAGTCTTGACTCAAGTAAGTATTTTAAATTTTCTGAACCCTAATTGTACATATACATACCTCTTAGAATTAGCAAGCTGACGTGGCAGTGCGTCGGCCATATTTCGCGAAAAACCGGCACCGCTGCAGTAAACGTGTTCTTGGGTGGAGACCACGACTCTGCAAACTTAGTGTAGGACTAACATAGGCTGATGATGATACCAAAGGAAGACCTTCCCTGCTCGGGGCCGACCCATCTAGTCCACGTGATACCAAAGAAAAACCTTCCCTGCTCGGGGCTGACCCATCTAGTCCACATGTCCGTTTTTATTTGTGTTCGGGGTGTTTCTATCAACAGTTGTTGTCAAGCAGTTTCATATCAGTCAGAATCAGATATTTATTTCAATTCAGATTTAACCAAAACTAAACTACGTTTATTTAACTAAAATACAGTTAGTTTATTTTATTTTTTGCAACATCTGAATCGAGGCCCTCTAATAGACGAATAATGCTTATTCAGGTAATAACGAACCTATATTTATGTTTTTTCAGGTAGTGGTCGCGAGCACGAAGCCCGTTCTAACGCGTTCGAGGCTCTCTGTCGCCGAGGGAACATCGTGAGGGCGCATCCGCAACGAGCACAGGCTCATGCAATGTCCACCGCCGCTGGGATCCTTATATCAGGTATTTACCTAGGTTAGACATTGTATTAGTTAATACGTGTCTAACCGTGACCACAAGTCATCATAACACTCATTGCCTCCTTATATAGTTCGACAAAGCGCCTTCAGTGGCTTCTGTGTGAACCGTGTAAGAAGCAATCTATCTACGAAAGCTGAATGGGTACTTAGTTCCGCAGCTGAATTACAGATGGCGCTGTGTTTTACATCTGGTATTTTTTTTGTCTGGGTGTGTTTTTGTATTAATTAAAGTATTTAAGTCACTCGCCCATGGAGTGAGGTATATGTTAAAAGCAGGGTTAAGACCCTGGACTGAATGAGAGACGGAAATGATATATTATACCACCTGTGCATAATCGTCGGCGACAATCAGCGTAGATATAGTTTTAAACTTCTACAGACGACGTTTTAAATTTTTACGTAAGCATTGTTTTTGTTCCATACTAAACGTTTTATTTATTCTTATTATATAACAAAGTATTGTATACATTTCACGAGAAGGTTAAAAACAATACATTCTCTAGAATAATATATTTCGTATTTTTTCTCTCTCAGGTGTGCCATCAAATCCGGACTTGAGCTCGAACCCAAGACCGAGGAGTAATTCGCTGGGCAACGAAGATGCGAGCACCAACAGTGCACCACTTACTATCCCTGAGAAAAGACAAGTAAGAACTACATGCAATCTATAATACGAGACCTATTATGATGCCTGCCCTGCACTTCGATAAGACTAGCAATCTCAAATTGATACCGTTATTCAGCTTTTAACGATACTTTTACGATTTTCGTTTCTTGGTAAACCACCACTTACTTACTAGTAAACAATTTTGACAAAATATCATAAACATAGCGTGTAAGATACTAAATATCTTACACCATATCAAAAGCTATGGACGATACTAAGCATAGTGTATATCAGACCCGCGTAGACTTCATTTCATTCCGCCAGCACGGCCGATGTCTGTCGGCGTATGCATTGTTCCTATAGATAAAAATATGTTTATACATACAGTACAGTATAAAATATTTTTGTCTGGCCAAGGCACGTGTCTGGCACGCTTAATGTCTGTAGACATAAACGGACCTTTACCGTTAGGTTAGGTTGACCAAAAAGGGTTTTTACCTAATTACCTAGTTTCAAGCCGCTATCACCAAAAAGTTATGGCAGATTCTAACAATGCGCCATTATTTTCAGACTATACATCATGTAAGCCCGGATAGTCCTTCGGATTTGCGTATCCTTACTCGATCGGAGAGCTTCGCTGGTGATGCACAGATATTGCAGAACCTACAAAGGCTGTCGTTTACTAGTGGCAAGTGTTTAATTTACGTGTCTTTGATTTTTGAATGTAAGCTTTCAAAGCTCAATCGCTGAGATTGAGCTTTGAAAGCTTACATTCAGCAATATTTAAGCATCAAAATCATAGTATAGAAATCATATCATTATAAATATATGGCTGTAATTTTGAGAATTTAATCTAAGGAGCCTATCGGAACCCTTTGCTTATAGGCATGCCTTCTGTCTTATATTTATTTAGTCTAGTTATCCACCAGACCACATCCTAAGCTTTATAAATATGCTTTGTTTCTCCTTTCAGTCGGTACGCCAAATTCAAAGTCACGGTGTTCGAGGACGCTAAGTTTCCCTGAGGAGCCAGAAAAAGAGGCGGCTGCGACTGATTTACTAGACCCCAAGACGTCTCCTCTCAAGTGAGTATATCCAAGTCGTTATAATGTAAGTAATAAAATTTTGCGAGGCCTAACAAAAATGTTGCGAAGCCGCGGGGTTCAAGCTCGTAGAGATAAAACTTTTGAAACTATCACAGTTATTAACACTAAAGTCATTTAAAACGGGATATTTACCATGATTTGATTCATGTTCATGGCGCATGAAACTGTGCCGAAATATTGAAAAAATCAAATCATCAGTAAATATCCCGTATTAAATTAAATTAAAAAAAAATAGTATGAGATAGACGAAACTGTGGATGCTGGGATAAATGGCCTTGCATAGAAATAATTGACGACCTCCCAGGTAAGCGCAGTGGGCCAAATATCTGCCGGAGACATAGTAGGCTGTGACTTTGATTCCCTCCCTGGGACATATGTTTCTCATTCTGCAAATATTAGTTCCAGTTCTCTATATTTTCTTATAGGAACTCTACGTGTTTACCAACTGTAATATGGGCGTATGTTAATCCAATACTCTTTTTTTAGACTATCACCCCGAACACCAGTACTAGCTGACGACCCCCTCGGAGCGCTATGCATGCCCCCCTGCGAGTCTCCGCCCCCCGCCCCCCAAGACGACGAACCCATGCTGCCAAAACACGAGCTCAGCGTCAGTCCGAAGCTATTCCACCGGCGATCCAACTCGTTTGACGATGGGCCTACGGAAAACCAGGGGTAAACAGCTTCCTTTACTAATGTTTTATCCCTAGTCCTATACGCTATACGTGGCCGTATCTGTCGTTCCCGAGCCATCTCCGTAAGTGCTGAAAAACGAACACTAAATGAACCATTATTCTTTGTCATCGTTCAGATTTTGATACTATGATGATGCTATGATTAATATTAAAGCACAGATTAGCTTAGCTTTGAAGAGTACACATAGTCGAGCGAGTATTTCTATTATATAAAAACTAGTCTGTTTCGCTCAAGAAAGCGAAATGAACGACGGAGAAGTCGCTCCTTGAGCTTAGCTTTGTGAAACGAAATGCAAAGTTTCTGATCGCACATTTTCCTACTACGTAGATGTTATGGGTGTCAGTTGATGCATCCGAAGTTACTTGCTGGTAAAGTGTTTCGTGCGACCCATCATCCGAAACTTCGTTTTCTTTTTTTCAAAGTAGACCTCTTGTACAATTTATCCTGAATAGTAGAATCCATAACTCCCTCATCCTCTTACATTACCGCCCGCTAACAAATCCAGTACCGCTAGCTATCCCCCGTGTAAACACGATCACCTCGATAGTTTCCTCCCGCAGGAAACTGCATAGGAGCGAGACTGCGCCCGCTGGCACCGTGTCTTCCAGCCTTGTGAGTCTCGGGAATACACTGAAGATAAGCTTTGGGTGAGTTTTTGAATGACCATACACTGTACTGTGTAAAACAGTTTGTATAGGCTAGTGTGGACAAAAGATTTTGAGCCATAACAGTCTGTTAAATCAAGTAAATATCGACACAAACAAAGACTCAAGCTAAAATTCCAGATTTTTGGTCAAAATTTGATACTACTATACTATAGCACTTTTAAAGCTAGCGTCGACAGATCGGCATTGGACACTCCGCGCTAATCGCATCGGACGGATTTTTATCCGGGTAGTGCGTCTACTGGATAATCAGCAACCGGATTGCCCACGCGACCGCCATTCAGCAGTTACAGTGGACTTAGAGCTCGGAAAAAATCCGTCTGATGCGGTTAGCGCGGAGCGTCCAATGATAGCCTGTTGACGCTATCTTTAAAGTGATATAGTCTGTTCCAAATTTAGACAGTAAATCTGGAATTTTGGCTTGAGCCTTTGTGTCGATATTTACTTGATTTAAACAGGCAGTTATGGCTAAAAATATTATGTAAGAGAAATGCTTCGATTGTATGGTCATTTTAGCACTTCGGTTGAAATGGTCTTTAGAATATAGTTTAAGATAAATGTTGATAATAATTGCAAAAAAGTGTATAATTTGCTACATGATTAGAATTTAGATTTGAGTGCGTAATTGTGTATGTGTAGAAATATTTTGTATCGTAGCTGAAATTTTGCATGTCTCAAGCAAGTCCTAACTCATAATAAAATAAGTAAGAAACCATGGGAATATAATGTATCGCAAATAAGCTAAATATAAATCTTCTTAAATAGCATTTTGCTTTGCTGTTTTGATATTTTGAAACTTACGCGATGTGAACACATAATTAAAAGTATTAATACAACGGGTATTTATCGCGTTTATTTTACCTTTCACGTCCTTACCTGTCACGGGATGACCAGTCATCCCGTGACCACGACAGTGTGTGTAAACCTGTTGAAACGTCGGGAAAAAAGGTAAAATAAACGCGATAAATACCCGTTGTATTAATACTTATAATTATTTGCTGTTTTGATTGACCACACAATGTATTCGTGCGTTATCATTGTCATGTGAAAATCACTGCTATTATCACCATTTTAGTTACTGTAAAGACGAAGCATGCTGAAAATGATTGTAGTTTTACTTTCCGTTGCATTTGGCATCTTCAAATTACTTCACTCTTTTAAATCAATGCGCTATATGCTACTTAATATTATAAACGCGAAAGTCTGTATGGATGGATGGATGTTTGTTACTCTTTCACGTAAAAACTACTGAATGGATTTTAATGAAACATTACAATAATATAGCTTATACATCAGAATAACACATAGGCTACAATTTATAAAGATATATTGTACATTATCCAAAATATCTATCACCACGCGGGTGAAACCGCTAGCTGCGCCTTTGCTAGACCAAAAAAATGTTTTAAAATACTGCTATTTAATTATCTATCCTCTAACTCAAAAGAAAAAACAACAAAAAGTGGCATACACAGGTATATGTAGTTATATTCTCTCACAGTAAAGCAATTTGAAAATGCCAATGATTTTTAAGTGAACGCATTTTACCAATATGTTTCATTAACTGCACTCAAGTACGCTAGTCCGTTTGTTTTCTTAGACGCTATTCACCAGCCCGCCTGTCATTGAGAAAGGAAAACATGAAAATCGGGAAAGCTATGATCGAGAATTACTTCAGGTGAGCATGTACACCACATTTTTGATTTCATTATGAATGTAAGGATGAACTACAAACCTTGTTTGTGTTCTAGTTTCTTCCAGGACATAATGACTTTGCGGAAAATTCGACTCAAATAATTTGACTAAAATAATTCGACTATTATTAGTAACAATTTGTCTAATACGATTCGTCTAAATCGTGCCTTAACCTTCTAACCTAACAGTATCGATTCTGGACCTGCCTATCAGGAATCAGCAGGATCAAGATGTTTATTACATCCAATGTGATTGATTGGTCGATTACACTTTCATTACTCCTTGAACATACGTCTACAATGCGATCAATTTTAACATTTTATTTGCCGCTCACATTCTTTTTTAAATTTTATTTTAGCATGGCTGATTTTAATGTGGTATCATAGATAATTGCATGATTATTTGCACGAAACTAGTAGATCAACATTTTTCAATTATTATACGGGTCGGCAACGCCCATGCAACGTCCCTGATCTTGCAGGCAATTATAGGCTGCGGTAACCGCTTTTCATCAGGTGGGCCGCGTACTTGTTTGCCACCTTAGTGGTATATAAAAATACCTAAAGCGATCTGGTTCCAAACAATGCAACTGTACAAATATCAACTCTATCGCCAATACAATAACCTCCATTCCAGCCCAACAAGCATGGCCGGCAAAAAATCAAACGAGCTCCTACAAAGCGGGCTCAGCAGTCTTAAATCTGCAGCCACAAGTATGGCGAAGAAATTCGATGAAATGAAAGAGGTTATATCTACGAACTCAACGCCTGTGAAAGCTGCCGTCAATAACGCCACCAGTGCGATCAGCAGTTTTATTACAGAGGAAGACTCGGAAGGTTCTTCGGAGATCAATCCTGATGGTAAGTTGTTTTAATAATAATAATAAATCATTTATTTCAGACAATAGAACATTAAGAGATCTTATTTAACTTATTCTACGGTTCATAGTAATATATACCTTAAAACTAGCATACATAAAATATAAAAAATACTTAATTAATAACACGTTTTTTGTCATTACGGCGACAGCGTGTAGATGTTGTAATCAGGGTGTCAGCTGACGTCGGTGCACGGCGGTGCAGCGGTGTCCCCATGCAGGCTAGTGCTGAGCTAGACTGTACCGGCCGGGATAATGTCTATGTTTGACCCCTCAAGAGTGGTTTACTAAAAAAATATTGGACGGTTACATTTGAATTGACGATTATGACAATTTTTTTCATTCATTGCGTCAAATTTATCTCACAAAACTACTAATCGAGCTGTTCTCTAAATAATAATCGGACGAAACCGTCAAAAAGTCTGTTCCCCAAATCTCAAACACAAAAATCTGAGAGTTGGTCTCATGTACTTTTGAGAGTTTTCAATAAAAATCGTCACACACGCGAAAAAGCAAATGTTACAAGCTTTTTGTATCAGAATATCGTAAAATATTCAGCATTACTATTCTAAATAATATCGTACTAATAATACTCTAAATATAGATATAATATCTTTAAAGAATGGATCGGCGGCATGAACTACCGACGAGCGTCGAGCGATGCAGAACTCGCGTATTCTATGGAACGAGGCTCCCTCGCCACTCTAGTCTCACATCTACCGGATAATCTATACCCAACGTTATCGGTAAGTGTTATATATTATGATATAATTCCTTTTAGTATGGACCTGGTTTAGGAATCCTTTTTACAAGAAGTGATGCTTACATTAATTTAATTATAATTTATGAATAAGTATTCCCCACGATAGCTTATATCTTCACTTAATCATCATAGTAGCCGATCGACGTCCACAGCTGGACATAGGCCTCTAGATCTCCACAATGACTGCGTATTATAAACTACTCTTGTTCGACTTAAACAACATTTTTATAAATATGTGTTGTGCGAGTACAAATTTGTGGCCAAAGCGTAATTTTTACTCGTTTTATTTCCGTAAATATTATCTTCCTTCTTCAAAAAAGACGCATTTAAAAAACCCTCATTCAATTACTTGTTCACAGAACTCAACAAAATACGAAAACCCATCAGTAACAGTATACCTGTCGTCCTGCTCGCAATGTCACCAATGCCTCTGCTTGTTGTACGATGAAGACATAATGGCGGGCTGGGCGGCCGATGACTCCAACCTCAACACAAGATGCACCGCGTGTGGGCGGCATACTGTGCCGTTGCTCTCTGTACAGGTAATTAACGCAACTTTGAAATGATTAGAGGAAAGGTTTAGGTTTAGTTATAGACATAATGTTGATTTTAATACTAAATCACTTAAAAGCAGAATACTTGCCACAAAAAGGTCTAATTGTGAAATATTTTTTATAATTTCAGATAATGCGGACCGATGAAACGAAAGCGGAGACTCTGAGCGTGCCTTATTTGAATCCACTAGTCCTCAGGAAGGAGTTTGAATCTATTTTAGGTAAGTTAATTGTTAACATGCCAAACAACTCCCTTATTATGGATATACAGACTAACTAGACTAGGCTTTTTGTGGCGACCTCGTAAGACCGTTAATTATTTTATGTTTGTTTTTCTAGTAATTTTTGTCTATGTATTTATTTTTATTTGTGTATTCATGTGTTATGTAATGAATTATGATTCTGAATTATTTATTAAGAATTTTCTTTCAATCCATATATCTGTGACTGATTGATTGCGTCGTTGCAGTAGGTTAGAGGTAGCAAACAAAATCATAATATAAACCCTTCTATTCAGAAATCCTAATACTCTCAAATATACCTAAAACTTAAATAAATAATGATGGACAATCCACACAGCATCATCTAGCCCCAAGTTAAGCAGAGCTTGTGTTATGGGTACCAGATGACTGATATACTGCAACACCTCAACCAATCAACTCTAAAATTTAAGAATATGTACATAAATTAAATTAAGGTGTTATTATTATGTAAACTTTTGGTATTTTTTTTTGTATTTGTATTAATTATGTATGTATATAAATTTACAGGTAGAGAGGGTGACGCATGTCTCGCCGAGACCGAATTCGTCGAGTCCCATCCCATTGTGTACTGGAACCTAGTCTGGTTCCTCGATCGAGCGAACATCGAGAATCATCTACCGGAGCTACTCTGTCGGGACTTCCAAGCGAGGTATCGCAGCTTGGACGTCATTCCTGACAACGAGAAAGCTGGTGAGTTTTGAGTAGAAATATATCATATTGACAACGAAAATAAATTGCTAATTAAAACACGGCAACAAAGGAAATTTAGGTTAAGTATGGGTGGTTTATGTACAAAAATTTCAGATCTAGATTGGCTCTATTCTTTCAACGCTCCTAAAATCTCAATCCTAAACATCAAACTGCTTTATTTTCTTTAGACCCATTAGTAGATCTTACATCGTACTCTTGGACACGTCACAAATTTCAAATTGCATAATTAAAACTAGGAAATAAAGTGATCACTTTGATTTGAGTTCCCTTCATTCTTTTTAAGGTTGAGTAAATAATGATTGAGATGTTGTAAAATGATCTGTTCTTTCAGGTTGCAGAGTGATATGCGGTTGGGAGTGGGCTCATGGTGAAGCCGTCGACACGGGCGTGGCTCTACACCGCGCATGGAGGCAGCGCCGCCAGCGTCACCAGCACTCGAGAGCGCTTCAAGCGCTGCTACTGACCGAGGCAGCGGTCGAGCCGCCTCACACGTAAGTCAACAAGCGTCAGATTAAGTCAATTTAACATATGTATGTAACTCAGAAAAATCCATTTTTATACGAGCCTAATATCTTTAAAGACAATCGAAAATACGTCACTTTGACGTATTATTGGTACCTAAATATTTCACTCATATATAGTGAAAGGGTTGTCTCCTAAGTAAGCTCCGAGTCTCGAAAGAGTTGGCAGGTATGGCCAGTGTGAAATGTAGACGTAGTCCAGTCAACGAAGGATTAAGGATAGAAAGGTCGAAAGCAGAAAGGTTGACTTCGGAACTTGTTTGGACTAGTTACTACTACAAACATACTATAAGTCACCCCTGTGAGGTGAGTCCTAGGTTGGGGGGCACAAAGGTAAACGATGCATCATAACAAAATGTATTAACAACGTATGTACTATACTAAAGAAAGCTGATAGAATGCTCCATAACTATGGTTCTTTATAAGTTTTACTTATTCCCAATCGTTTTCTAATATTTTACACAAAATGTTGAATTTTACAGAGTGGCGCTAGCGGTTCTAAATGGCTTGCTAAGCAATGACTTGACTGACTCGTTGAGGAAACTGGCGTCATGGCGTGAAAACACTTCAAACAACAAGCGATATTACTCTTACTATAGGTGAGTTTTACTTGCAAATTGGGAATTTAGTAAGAAAGGATTATTGCGTTCTATCTTATCAAAGATTATTTATCGCCTGATAAATTAAAGTTATATCCATCAAAAATACACTTGCAGTTTAGCATAAAGTTTGTCTACTTGCCTAACTATAGGTACACTACGATTTGACTGAGATGTTGTTTTGTTTCTAGGGACATCCTATTCCTCGCGATGGCAGCACTCGGCGAGCACAATATCGACCTTATCGCCTTACACAGAGAGTACACATCGGCGTTAGACCAACTCGGTGGCGAAGTGAGGCCACAAGACCTACCGCCTTCATACACAGCTGTATGCTGCAGACATTACTTCAAACGACTGCGATTGAACGTGGATTTGTAATACACTGGTTTTCGAACGCTGATGGAAGTGAATAATGAATATCTATAATGAATCCAACTTAGCGATGGATAAGGGCGCATACACTCAGCATCCGTTTTTTTCCGTGATGGCGTGTGTAGATGTAGGAGCGAGTTCACACATCCAACAGTATTCCGGATCAAGTAAACGATTGCGCAGTAGCGAGGGATCCGTAAAAGACAGTCATGTAAAAAAGGATTCGCTGTGTGAACGTATCCTTAGAGATTGCATTACGATCACAGACTGTCCAAGTAATCTTTATCAATATCAAGAACTCTTGACAAGAGGTTTGAACGTTGTAGTTTTATCTGCATTCTGAAAACTAGCCCTTACACTTATAATATCTTACATAGGCTATAAAAATCAAGCACAGAGTAAAATTTTTTCTAATGGTGGTTAAATTTTTTTGAAAAAAAAGTGAGATTGATCAATGTCAAGATATAGTTGTCCCTGTTATTTTTATCTGTAAAAGGGGACGTTATATATTTGCCTCACATCGACCAAATATTAACAAACCCTTTAAAAATCAACCAACACTCAATTGAATACCTACAAAGGGTGGGTTGATATTTTTTAATGATCAATGTCAAGTTGGTTATAAACGGCTGACATAGGAAGTCATCCCTCTAAATTTTTTTTTATTTGCTTATCGATCTTACATTGTGATACTCTGATTTAGAATCCAAAATATTTTACGTCAACAAAGACATCTATGAATGAAAAGTCAATAACACATAACAACGCATAACATGTGCAGCGTAAAATGTTGAATGATCAGTGATCAATTAAATGATGATTGAAAGTTTGAATCGGAGTAAAGGTTACAAACACGACAACGGTTTTTTAAATTGTGCTTTCAAGGCTGGTTCTGGTTGAAGATGAGCTTGTTTGAGAGTATAAACTTAAGCCTGAATATACGAGACAATAAACAAAATTTCGCTACAATGAGGCTGTAAGTCTGGCGGAAAACTAAATAATCGAATACAATCGTATTTTTCTTGCTTTCATGATCTTAATTCATTATTCTCATCTGGAAATCATTAAAAAAGGATAAACGTAACCGTCCAAGAAGTTTTGCAATAAACAAAGCGGACTTATTCGCCCGTCCAACAAAATACGGTAAACTGCTATGACTCACACGTATAGAAATATCTGAGATGTACAATATGGTGTAAGTCTTCGAACATATAGGAAGGGAACCGCTAGGTATATAAAAAAATCCTCCCGATTTTATAACGGGGAGGTGAGGTAATCGTATTAAGAAATATCTAAGAATTAGCAAGCTGAAGTGGCAGTGGGCCGGCCATATCTCGCGAAGAACCGACGGCCGCTGGGGCAAACGTATTCTTGAGTGGAGACCATGACTCGGTAACCATAGAGTAGGACGCCCTCCGAACAGGTAGGATGACGACCTGCGAAAGACTTGCAGGTAGGTGCTGGATGCGGCAAGCTGAAGACAGGGCGCTATGGCGCTCATTGGGGGAGGTCTCTGTCCAGCAGTGGACTGCTATATAAGCTGATGATGATGAGGTAAAAGCGTATGTACACACAGGCGCGTAGAACAGGGTTTACGCTCTCATTCGTAACAAAAATTGAGTTCCTACGTAAATGTCCATAACACTGTGCAGAACGTTTGTAGGTATGTAGTTTGCTGAGAAGTTAGTAATCGCTTCCTTTCCTCTATGTTTGAAGGTGTGGGTGTAGGCATTAATGCAAATGAGTCTTGCATGTCAATCACTATTTCGAAATTGAGACAATAGCCTTCTGGCTTATAGCCTTCCCTTGATGTTTATTAAAATCAAGGCGATTTGAATAATTTGATAAAATAATAGCTTTATGTATTATATAATTGGAATAAAATTTGTGATGTTTAACAGGAGAATCAAGTGATTTTTCAGATTTGGTATATCATCGTACGGAATTTCGTATTGCTACTTCACTATCGCTAACACACTATTTATTGGAATTGTGGCCTAAAAATATGCCCCAAAATATTTAATTATCACTTTAAAAGCAATTATAATTTCGGCATATCCATTTTGTATAACATGGGTGCTAATTATAAGTATTTTGATTCGTAAATATTACGAAGAAAGCGTGTACATAGATTGTTGTATAGTGTAGGTTTTGAAGCATGGAATGTGTTGGTCGCGCGGTGAATATTGTTTTTTTTTTTTTTTTTTCAAATTGGTATGTATATGTACCTATAATAATTGTGGCCTAGCACGGCGAATGTTGTCTAGGGTAAAAAAGATAAATTGACATAGAATCGTCATACATTGCGGAAATTACTGCATTTGAAGGAATGTGTTTTAAACTTGTATACATTATGTGACAATGTGAATGTGTTTTCTCTATTTTACCCTAGACAGCAATCCTCGTGCTAGGTTATAGGTCCGATTTAAACGGACACAGTTTAAATTGGTGTTCTTGACTACAATTAGCAATTTTTATGCATCTGTGACTAAATAAGTCAAATAATTTTATTGAACTCAAGAGGAAAATATAGCTTAAAAGCAAACAAACTGGGTTTGAGTTAGAAATAATTTAAGTAATATAGAAAAACAAGGCCTATGAATGCAACAAAGATACAATTCCCAATGTTCACTGCGCGTACATTGTGATGTAATGTATAGGAAATGCTTTTGTGATTGAAGCACTGGTTTTTGAAACAAATTGAGTGAATGTTTTGTCACAATGTCACATTATTTACATATTTGCAATGTAGATACAATATATTACTTCAGTGCAATCTTTAAAATCAATTTATTATTTTGAAATGGGTCTTTTCATTTATTTGTGTCTAAATGATGTGACTGCCAAATCGAATAGTATTCATAATGTGTCAAGGAGGAGTTATTGATAATATTATTAGAAATCTAGTTATTATCGTAATGATGAAATGTAGCGTCAATATTTTAATGAACTACAATGTGAAGCAAAGTATTTAATTCACTGTAATAGGTTTCATAATGGCCATATTTTATCAGTTACCGACAAACAGCTAACACTATTTATCGTCATATATTTTAACCTTATGAATAGAAGCAATAAATACTCAGATTACTAACTTAAATATTGCTGTAATTTAATAAACCTCGGAAAATTACTTTCTTTGTTGTAAGGGTTGATGTAATGCAGTTGATCAAAAGTAATATAGTCTGTATTCTATAAAATTGTAAAGAGAAGCTTGCATTGTATGTACCAGACTTTTGTTGTATAAATTCTTTATGAATAAGTAATATTTTTTCGTTTTAACTTGTGAAATTCAAGCCATATTTTAGTTTCATACAAAAATGTACATTTTATCATGTAAACACTTATAAAGATAATGAATAATGTTGTATTTAGAATTGTGATGTACATTAATATTATGCAACACGGTGAAAGACATATACTTTGTAATAGGATCCATGTTCATTTATTTTGACAAAGATGTAATAAATGCATTGATTTTTATAAAAAAAATAAAGCTTAATATTGAAATAACTGTTTTATTTACATTAACTACATACTCTTATTTATTAGACATTCCTAAAACTCTATACAGAAATTGCCCATCATGGTCATAGAAGCAATCATTCACTTTGAATGTTGCACCTTTCTTGTAAGCACTTCTTGGTATCCTTATTTTTTCTGGATACTCCATTATTTTCCTGTCATCTTTATCATTAATTTCTTCATGTTTCACCACTTGATTCTTTTCAGCTGTTTCAATGGATAAGTCTACACTTGTATTATTTTGGAGTTCAGAATTACTAGAGCTAACTGATTCTAAAATTATTTGATCAGGCATATTTACAACTTTGCCTTTATCTAAACGGTTTTTGATCTTTGTTGTCAGTTCATCTAATGTTGTCGTTTTGCTATCTTTTCTTGCATATTTAGTTTTGGTATAAGTTTCTGTTTTTGAACTATGTTCCTCATTTTTACTTTGTCCTGATTCAGCTGCACATCTTCTGACTATCCTTTCAAATTCTCCCATCTTCTCTTGTTGTGTTAAATCTATTTTAATGGATTCTTTCTTTAGAGGTGGTATTTTTCTCTCAGAGAACTTGAGGAAGTGTTTTCGTATACCTTCTGAGATGTCTAATGATCCTTCTTTGAGCTCTCTCCAGTTTCTCATGACTGAGGCATCATGGCGGGCAATACGCTCTTCTGTAGCTGGTTTCCATGGGTATTTGAGTAATTTCTGAAATGAAATAACAGCCTGTTTATTTGTTTACAAACTTATGAGATGGTTTAATTAAACAAAGTTGTTGAGATAGTGAAATGTTGAAATGAAATGCTGAATTGCCAAGAACCAATGGACCAGACCTACTTTACTATTCTACAGGGGTTGGGTATAATATAATATGGATAATATACTACACTCCCATGTCAGATGACAGTTCCCCCTTTCAAATTATATCAATAGAAATTCTTTTTGCACACTTATCAAAAAAAAGACAAGATAAACAATTATAATATATGTGACAATTTGATAGTCTTATTGCTCACCAGCTCTCTACTAGACAACCATGTCTTTTTTGAGATTTTGCCTGCTGCTTACCTTGACAACTGGAACAGTAACAGGAAAACTCTCAGCAAGCTGCTCTGGAGTCCACTCCTCTGGGTGCTCATTGTTCAAATGGCGGATCTGCTCTTTCTCACTCCATGTTAGTAGATTGGGCATGTTTTCTTTGAAGTATTTATCTTTAACAATCTGATGACGCACTTCATATTTACCTATTAGTGTCTCATTTAGGTGTTCGTTGTATGCTTCACCAACCTGCAAGAGAGTGTATCCATAAATAAATGAATAATGCTCTACACAGTATATAGTAGAACTTACTAGACTACACGCAGGGCTTTTATATCACTCACACCACACACATTTACTCATAAAGTAGGTACGTAAGTAAAGATTGGAAATTAATGAAACCTATTGCTGATGCCTCGCTCATACCTTATAGAAATCACTCTCCGATTGTTCAATGAACTCCTCGGTTTCAGTATCAGTTATTCGGACGCCTTCTTTCTGAAAAGCTCTGATCCGGTTGTCCAACCCCGGGTTAGATCCTTTCGGGACGAAACTACTGCCCCGACCGCGTATAGTTCTGACTATTACTTTGTCACATGTACGAAAAACGCGGCGCAAGTGTGATGCAAGCATTGTAGAGCTTTTTCACATTTATATAATCGAAAATAATAAAATTCATTGAAGTAAACTGAACTGAAAGATAGTAAACAAAACCAACGTAACCTCAAAATAGCGAGCGATTGATATTTGATGTTGATAGCATGTTGATAGATGATATGATTGTTCGAAAAGACAATGACACTGACAGAATATTTGGAAATAATAAACGTTTCGTTCAGTGTTTCCTTTAAGCCGCGTTGACACGATCAGAGTCCGCTCGGACCAAGCTCGGACCGAGTGGACGCGTAGGAGTAGCTTCATACGAGTGCACTAGGATAGCTGTTAATATTATCATTGTTCACTCGGATCATTTTCGCCATTATTCCTATTATTTTAGTTGTTAGCTTGGTTGTTTATATTAGCCACCATTTTGTTTTCCAACTCGTATACGAGCTAGCTCGGATGAGTAGAACACGTTCCGAGTCTACTTAGATCGGACGCCGTCGCTCGTCCGAGTGCGCTCGGATTAGAGGTTGCCACAATCCGAGTTGCGTCCGAGTAGGTATCCGAGTTCACTCGGTCCGAGCTGGCTATGATCATGTCAACGCGGCTTTACCCATACGTATCTCGTACCGTATGTACCTACCTACTATATTATGCTGTTTTGTAAACTACCTACCCTACTGTCGTACTAACACGCCAAAGGAACAATATCAATTCAATTTAATGTCGCTATGTGCCTCACCTCACCACCACCACCGACCGGTACATTGATCCAAAACCGGTATTCCGTGCATTGCAAGGAACCTAAGAAAGTGTTTAGATGCACTGTCGCTTCATGTTGTTATCATGAAGCCACCTAGGTTTAGCAAATCTATAAAAAGTAGGTCTTCGAACAATATGCCAACCGCAAAACCTGGCATTTTCTTTGCCCACCTTTTTTACATTATTATTGTTGTCATAAATATTTCATGATTTAATGATTTATAAATTTTGTAATACCAAAAAATTATAAAATAGGTTTTCTTTGCATAAACTGAAACTAATTATAATAGCTTATAGATGAAACTTTATTTTTTATAAAATTATAAAAATACCTACAGGTTGGGTAAAAATAAGTTTTGTTTACCCACTTGTCGTTATTTACCTGTAACACCGGAATTTTCAACTCATATATAGGTCCATAAAAAAAATTACAATGATAACAGTGTAAGATTATCAGATCACCTTTTTTGAACCTCGAAATTCAGTGTAGCTATTTAAATTACCTCTTACGCACCTCTATGCACAAACATGCCTGACCTAATACCTAGACGTGTTCAACCCAATACCAACGCATCGCGAGCAACTCACGTAGGTACCTCGATCGGCTCTACTTTCATTCAAGAAGTCCGACGACCTCTGAGAGAGCGGTTTGTGGGTCCGACTGTACCAAGGTAGGTACCTATCTACAGATCTTACTCGTTTACACGGAGTTGTAGTACAATCAGTTCGTTGTGGGTATTGACCGCATACGCGCGTATCAGAAAGTTAGTGCAGTTTCGTGTTCCCGCTACGGATTAAAATGTAAGCAAGTTAAAACATCTTAAGTATTAAGAAGCAGGCCAAGGAAATTCCGTCGTTCCTGTTCAGGAGTTTATTTGTTTGCCACCTTTCTATATATAAATAATAAATACATAAATAAATAAAAAACATTACGTCCTAACTCAAATAAATATGCTTCTTTCGTATGGAAAAAAATAATACTTTCTATTTGTTTATCCGGATTGATGGTTGGAAAGAAACAGCTTATTTTTTTTTTATTATTATTATGCAGACCTTAGTAACACCTACTACCTACTATTTAGTGTTTAGTCTTATTTTGGCAAACTGTACATATTTTTGTTGGATCCTACATTCATTATCAGCATCAGCATATTAGTCTACAGCTGGACATAGGCTTCCTCTAATGAGCGCCATTGCACTCAGTCTTTTAGCTTGGTCCTACATTAGTATCTAGCGAGATATAAATAAAGTAGGTAGGTAATTTCAACGTGTCTAAATTAAGTAGGTACAATGTAGGTACGGTCTATATAATTATGTCGGTCACTCTACCCATCTTAATAAGAGCCTGTACAAGGCACCTGCAGAAAAATAGGTCTAACACGAAGATTATAATAATTCAGGTACGCGATTAGAACACATTAGAAAAACTATTCAAGGCACTGCACTACCTACATATGTATATTGAGATAATAGTTCTGTGATTCTCGGGTGTCCCGTGACTATAACACTGTATATCTGTTGAAACGTCGGTTTTTTTAAATAAATGCATTTAATACTCTTGAAATAGTTTAAATATTATACTTATCCCTCGGGAATAAACGGGACCACATCGGGATCATAAACTGTAAGAGCGAAATAATTTTTAAAATCGACGAAAATTAGTAAAAAAATACATACCTACATCATAACAGCAGTGCATACAGCCCAACATAATAACCTCCTCCTTTTTTCGAGGTGGGTTAAACATGGACACGTATTGGTCAATCATGTTATTGGTCTTGACACAAATTCAGCTAGTTAGACGTTTTTACCGTTCGAGGCTCCAATCTCCAAAAATGTTAAGTAACGTTTACTGAACAACAATGTACGAAAACTTTGCTGACAACAACGGATGACCTCCTTGGCGTCCAATACCTAACTTTGTCCAATATCTATGTATATTATTAGATAAATTATCGACGTTTTAGATAAGATAAATAAAATATAATTCGATAAATAATAATCTTTTTTCCCTATAGATAGGTATAAATTCGTTTACACGGCATTTTTCTGGGGCTGAAGTCATGCAGTTTGCATTTTATCGCCTAGCTTGTTCACCTAGGTAATTGTATGCGAAAATATCGTAAGTACTTAGGTAGAAATACGACATGAAACTTAAGTGCATGCCTACCTATAAATTATCAAATTTATTACCTACCTAGTGTAGAGGCACCATCACAAAAAGCGCTAAGTTTACTTAGTTCTAGAACCAAAGGTCGAGGTATTGAAGACCTATTTATGAATAAAAACTTCTCAAAAGCGTATAAAAACAAAAGAAATCCACAAGGTAGGTCAATCACTAAAAAAAAAGCGCAGCGTAAGTTAAAAAACGAACGACGAACAAATGAAAGCTTACAAAACCAAACCTTATTTCGAACTTTTGCAATTTGTCCCGACGATACCAGTGTCATAAAAAATATTTTCCAACACAATTTCTTTGAATTTATAATAAAGCATATTCCTTACCAGAAAAACCTTATTTATCTTTGAACTCAATTGATGGCAGGTTCTTTAATTTCGAACTGAAAGCGCCAACTTTTCAGTTTAAATCATTGATGAAATGAATTCTTTTTTGACATGAGATGAAGAAGATGATGATGATGAAGAATCCCATTGTGCACAAAAATATCCGGATTCTAAAACCGACTGGGTATACTCATGCTTGTAAACCAACTATTTCAGTTCCTACCGCCGATATTCAACCCTTAGTAAAGCCTAGATTAAGGTACCATATTACATTTTACACATCGTAGTATATAAGCATTAGTAGGCCTATTTTATTGTTAAAGATTGTAAATGGCTTAGTTCTTCGGCACCTGACTTCTTTACAAATTGGTAGATTACATGATCGCTTCTTGAATGTTAAGGAGCCAAGGCACGAGGTCACTTAAACGAAGGCTAACAACTAGGTACCTTCATACTTATTTATTAAATCACTTATTGATAGGTTAACTTCTTGATTTGTTAAAGTATTTCTGTCATTTGTTTTTATAGTTAAACTATTGAACTTATGTAGAGAGAACCTAAAAAATTAACTTAGACTAGATCTGGGTTCAAAATTGCGATCAAAAACAATTTTTAATGTTAAATAAAATAAAACGAGGGTCCAAATTAGTAAATTGGGTAAAATGCTAAAATTTATACAAAATTTCAAAACACAAAACCTTAGCACTTAATGTGTATTTTACACTAGTGTTTTCTTATTATGGTTTTCTTGTTAATGTGAAGAGACTGTAATACAGGTTTGTTCTCGCACTGATGTGAAAGAAATAGATGAAATAATATAAATTCATCATCAACCTATGTGAGTCCACTGCTGGACATAGGCCTCCCCCAATGAGCGCCATAGCGCCCTTTCTTCAGCTTGAGCTTTTTATAATATAAAATGGAATACAAAAATACACTAGTGTTTTCATATTTTTATTAATAAATGGACGGAGTCAGTACACTGGCTTGGCACTGAGGTGAAAGAAATAGTTGCAATCATATAAAATAGAATACAAAAACAAATAATATACTTATATAACTTATACTTAATTGACGACCGATGTGGCGCGGAGGGCGAAGGTCCGCCTGCGACGCTGAAGGTTGCGGGTTCGATTCCCGCCTCGGAACAATTGTGTGTACGATCTGCAGATATTTGTTCCGGGTGTTCTGGTCGTTTTCTATGTATAATAAAAAATATCTATCTATGTAATGTATTGTATTATGTATATCAGTTATCTAGTACCCATAACACAAGCTCTGCTTACCATGGGGCTAGATAATGCTGTGTGAATTGTCCAGCATTATTATTACTTAATTAAACTCTAGTTATTGTTTGTTAGAAAGAGGTAGAGTCATCTCTTTGCGTGACCAAGGTAGAAATGAAATAATATCTGTTGCTCGTGACCAAGGTGGGTAACTTTATTGTGAAACAAACAGACACCATTAACAATTGAATCCATTGTGTTTAAAATTATGAATTAATTACTGTCGTAACAGGACGACAGTCACGATTTGCTAAAGATGGTTGCATTGTTTGTCAGTTTGTCACACTCAATAACTGATCCTACTAATATTATAAACGCGAAAGTTTGTAAGTATGGATGGATGTTTGTTACTCTTTCACGCAAAAACCACTGAATGGATTTGGATGAAACTTCACAATAATATAGCTTACATATCAGAATACAATTCGTAAAGATATATTCAAAGTCAATGTCATTTATTCTTTAGGCTTATAAAATAAGCACTTACACAAGTCATATTTTATACATTAAATTATTATTGTATATATTATCCAAAATATTTATCACCATGCGTGTGAAACCGCGGGACGCAGGTAGTTAATTCTATTTTATCGATGTTGAATAAAACACTAAAAAAAAAAAAAAAATCTGATAAAAGTGATAAAACACAAATAACAGTTATAATGTTCCCTCGCAATACATATATCTGCGTAGGTGTTAGTTAAACACCGTTTACGTGTTATTGTTTACATTTAACGCTTAACTGAGTCTTTGACCGTTGATCGAGTTTAAGAGATATTTAAAGGTAGGTAACTAGCAAACGCGAGCCTTGGAGGATCTAATATTTAACATACAGACATACCTTCTTGTTTAAGTGTTTTGTCCTCTAGTCCCTACCTATAATAGGTACTTCATTGGTTTTGTCATTCCGGAAAAAAATTGAAGGCAAAAGCCTCTAAGACTCTTGAGTTACGAGTATTTAATATCTATCTATTTCTTTGGCTTGTTATACAAATAAGAAACCTACTCAGTAATTATATTTTTAATTTTTTGCGGCTGTGATGGAACCATTAGGTACCTACTTAGGCTCAACTCACACCGAAAGAGCGGCGAAGGGCAGCGAAGCGCAGCGACCCGCTCGGTAGAGAAGGCGCGCGGACTCCAGCGACTGCTCGAGAAGTCGCTGAAATGCTCGAGAAGTCGCGGGACTCCGCGCGCCTTCTCGAGCCCGCCCGCGATGAATGCAGTCGTACATTTGCACCAAATAAATAAGCTTTTCTTCGTCCATTTCCATCACGTCTGTATTCGTTGCACTGCAAAGAATGAATGCGAATGCTCGCGCGCAACAGACGTGCGCGGGGAGCAGGCGCGAGGGGCGGTATATTGCCAGCGGCCGCTCGCGACTTCTCGAGCATTCTCGGGACTTCCCGCGACATCTCGCGCAGTCGCACGGCTCCGTTTATAGAATTCGCCGGAATTCCCGCGGCGCCGCGGGCGTCCGCGCGACTCGTTCGAGTTTCTCATGCGATAATAAGTTTTATTGTAATGAAAATCAAGTTAAAATTCATATGACACTGAAACTGCGCTCCGCTTCGCTGCGCTTCGACGCTCTTTTGGTGTGAGTTGAGCCTTACGATTTTTGCTTGAAATGAACTCTCATTATATAAAGATACTTAATGTTAATATACCTAACGTTAGCAACATTCTATAAGCTGCGCCTTTATATTAGCAAGTGTTTTAACGTGGTAAATAAAAAAATTGTTGTTGTAGGGTGTACTTCAACTATATTCATATGTAGATATCGATTCAACATCGATTAATTAATAATGATAAACCATCGATTGTATCGTGGGGATTTAATTGTATTATTTGACGACCGCATTCACTCTTGCATAAATAGGAAGTCTAAAAATAAATCACATGACTTGAAAGTTTTCGAGGCTCACAAGAATAAAATTTCCATCAAGCTGAACTTGATTCTCCAGTACCCGAATCAAAGGGCATTCATATCTTGTGTCGCAAACGTAATGTATGACCCAATGTACATTTGAATGTATGTATATATTACCCAATTGTAACCTTGTAACATCAAGAAAGTAAAGACTATGTACTTGAATTACATCGAAAGTTAAATCGAAAAGCCAGTTGGTAGAGTTGTATTGGTAGAGCTTAAGGTTTGCGCACTGCTACAAATGTGTATTCAAATATGAGCTTTAGCTCGTAACGTTTAGATGCATAGCATAAAGAAGCATCAGATTTCAGACCGCTGGCGAGCCACTCGTTTGAAGCCTATGGTAAACCATTTTCTAACTAAAGTCATCTAAAACGGGATATTTACCATGATTAGATTTTTGAGTTTTCCAATATTTCGACAAAGTGCATTCAGTTATTCCGTGATCATGGCGCATGAAACTGTGCCGAAATATTGGAACTCAAAAATCTAGTCATGGTAAATATCCCGTTTTAAATGACTTTAATGTTAATAACCGTGATAGTTTCAAAAGTTTCATTTTCTCACTGTAGAATGTATCTAAAGATAACGAGTTTAAGTCTATATTTGAATACAATTTTTTGTGCTGCGTGGCAGCGACGTTGGATTTATGTTCGCAGAGCTTTATTCGTAGTTACGTTCAAACTCAGTTCAACGGATTGAAAACGATGGCAGTGACCACTGCGTTTTATGCCAATGCAGTTTAATGTAAATAGTCCAATATGTTTTGATGTATCTACCTTAAAATAACTACTAGACAAAACTAAAACTTACGCATACAAGTTTAGTCAATACCTAAGTCTTATTAAGTATAAAAACAGGCACGGCCAGGGAAGTTCAACCAAGCATCATTGCAATAATTTACATAGGTACCTAAAACTAATTTAGTATAAACACATTCATAATAAACACATTCTCACCTAGAAATAATACAAATTTGGAATTGAGGCTCTTGCTTGTTTATTTGTGCTTGAGTTCACAAAAATAACATTATAAATAAAAAGTTTCAATTGGTGTTTTTTTCTGGGAAAGACCATCTTTCTCTGACGTCTTTGCAGTCTACTTCAATACTCAGAACTTTAAAAATAGGACTTAAATGGCTAAAGCACAACAAAGTGGACTTTTTGTGCTCGTTGGAATATCCAAGATAGAAAAACAAATGTGACGCATTTTGGAGCCATAACAAGGCTATTAAGGAAATGAAAGGAGCTAGAATTAGCAATTTTATTTTTACATTCATTGAATAAATTAGTTTTCTAATATGTAGGTTTTATGTATATCAAATGTACTAGACACATAAGTTATGAACATACTAGTGGTTTCTTCTCACTTCTTCCACTGGTGGACAAAAAAATGAAGTGAACTATAAAATAATTTAATTGATAATAATGAATAGTATAAAATATGACCTGTCTAAGTGCTTATATATATATGTAAGCTTAAAGAAATAAAAACTTTTGATTTTTCATCTTTCAAATAAAATGTTTATAAATAACAATTTTACTAAGTAGTAAGTACATACACTTATTTTCAAAAAAAAAAATTATACTAAATAGACCAAGCCACGACCAATTGACAAGTATACGTCAAATCATTATTTTAAAATGCAGTATTGTGTTTCTGCTATACTTACCTAAGAACTTTTTATTAGAACTGGTACAATTTAAATAAATTTAAATTATAATCAACGGTAGATCTATCGTTAAATATAAATTTAATATACAAATAAATACATAGGTATATTAATTTTTTACCTGTACCGCAGCCTGTACTGTACCATTTTTGTAAAGATTGTGAACAAAAGGATGGAAGGTAGGGCTTTGCCTAACGTTGGATCCAAAGGGCTGATAAGATTAATTATGTTGTACAAATTTTTGCCCGCGGCTACAACCTAACAAAAGAGTTTCCATACAATAAATATTTAGAAAAAAGGTTATCAGACCTTTGTTGTCAAGGCGTTGCTAGGCAACCACGTTTATTTAGGAAAAATGGCGTATTGATATGCAAGGAATTTTATAGGTACATTTTTCACACCTTGGGTTACATTATTGGAGTTTTAGCAAACAAACAAACAAACTTACAAATAAACAAACAAACAAAAAATCAAACCTTTCCTCTTTATAATATTAGTATAGATAAAAAAGTAACTACTAACGATGCAATATTTAGTCCAATCTGTTAAGTAGTTTTGGCTAGTTAACAAACATCCAAACTCTCGCATATATAATATTACTGTGATGTTCCACCAAGTGTTGAGCGAGCTTGTTGAAGTCTTTAGTAAAGAACTTGATGAGTATGGGTCGCATAAGGTAAATAGCTTAAGGCTTTTCGCGTTTGTTGATTCGGAAACCATATTTTGTAGGTACCTATTTAAAAACACAAAGGTATCAACACAAAACATCCTGTACCAACAATATCTTAGTTATAGAACTAAGATATTGTTGGTACAGGATGTTGGCTAGGACGGATAAGACACACAAATATACTCAAATACACTCCTCACCACACGTGAGTACATGAGTATCTACCTATGTACAAACAATACAGTACAATACAAAAATTCTGAATTGTACACCATGTACTTAGGGACACACAACAAACTTACATGATACGGACCAAATACGAGCTCAAAATATTAAGTTAGTGTTAAACTAACAATTTACTTCCGACAAATATGTATATCATTTGAATCTTTGGTAGATACATCAGAGAGATAAGTTCTCGTGGTTTTTTTAATTCTGAGGCTGTTTGGTGTAGGTATCTAATTATCATCATCATCATTCTATGTTAGTCCACTTATGGACATATACCTCCCCTAATAAGTGACATAGCGACTACGATAGCAATAGCGTCTACGTATATATTTCGAAATATATAAATATATGTATACCTATTAGACTATTTATTATTATTGAATAAATAAACGAACACTTCATTATACACGTATGTATATTATTAGTCTAAATGATTATTATTTCTCATAGGAACCCATGTAGTATATATAATAAATACGAGAAGGTTGGTCTTTAACTAATATCTCGCATTTTCCTTACAGAAAAAATGCCTGACCAAGAGTATGACAACACTGACCTAGTTGCCATAAAGGACTGGTTGTGTAGGCAGCCACATTTGCCTGATGAAGTCGGTAAGTCCTTCCACATACATAATATATGTAGTAGATAATCTATATAATTATAGTCAAAATATATGTGTCGGTTTAGTTGGTCCAATCAAATAAAACGGGATAATGACTGATTTTTATTTTATATTTCGACACAACCTTGAGGCCTATATGTCACCAAAGCGGATTTTGAGAAGAGACGATTTCAGCTTGAGTATCTCCACTGAAGCTGTGCTGATATACGAACTGGCTAGGCTGGAGTGGAGATAGGTATGTGCTGGCTAGAGTGGACCTGACTTGCGTGAGACGAGAGTTGTATGGTTATTGTAATGAACGCACTAGCGCCGGTCACTCTTTTCTCGTCTCTGCTGCGTGACGTACCCATCTTGCGAGGCACAGCTTTCATCTCAGCTTCGATCTTTCTTTGTTTCTTCGCATACAAATATGATACATCTCCGCTCAGTGGTCTCCACTAAAGCTGAAGAAAGAGCGGAGACGAGATGTTTGAATACCGACGTTCTATTGGTAGTTTAAAACACATTCAGTTCTCGCTTCACGCTCTGTTTTGTCTTTGCTTTGATAGAGTCTGGCCTATCAATGATATATTCTAAAATTAAATAAGAAGAGTGTTGTTGGATAAAATCTCGTGGTGCAGTAACCCGAAGTGGATCAAGGCCTTCGACACCAGAGATCGGCAGTTATCCCGGTCCCTTGCCGTTTTAGTCCAGTCGACGACGGCACGAAGTTCTTGAAGGTTTTTCTTAGACAAATCTTCGAATTTCTAGTTTCGTTACAAGCTTGCTAAATACTCTCTTAAAAGTATTTTACGCTTTTTTTGAAACATTTCTTAAACTGTTTCACATTAATAAGGTTAATTATGTGCATATAATACTAACTTAGCTCTAATGATTGCGCAGACGTTGCATGTCTAGACTAGACTTTCAAATTTTACTCAAACCTCTAGTTGAAATCGCATATTATTATGTTTATAATATATGTATGTGCAATGATGACTTTGCCACGGTGTAGGTAGATAACCTTAGTAGATATACCATAAAATTGCCTTTTACAGGAAACAGAATATTGCAATACCTGCCTAGGTTAATAAAATTAAACGATGGCTTTGTAGAGTTAGCAACACCTTGCGTATTGAGACGCACGATAACGATAGAGCTTCAGCCAAGTTCGGAAAGAAATGGGGACGCAATAGCCGTGATATGATGATGATCCATGTATAAATAAAAACACAATATGTTTTATAATTTTTTTTTATAACAAATACAAATGAGTTGCCATAACTTGATAATTATTACAACTCATTTGTATTTCTAATAACTTCTACTTCTAATTACTGATGTAATTGAGCATCGCCAAAAACCTGTTTAGATGTTATTTTCTCTATGTAATACAGCATAATATATTTAATAATACCTTTTGATATGCGAACTGTACTACAAAGCTTTTATAAGTACCTACCAGGTCCAAGCTTCAAGGACCTCAACGTAGGCTTATAAATGAACGTAGTCTACGAGTAGGATCGAAATAATTAGATTAGAGTCTATAATTGTGGTGAAGGTTTCTTCACATTTCAAACCAGTTTTATATTCACTTTATACATTTTACACAGACAGGAAAGAACAAGTATAAAGTTATAAACAGTTTGTTTAATAAAGCTCTTGTAGTAATTCTTCAATCCTCAGCTCACCTCACCAGCCTATATTGGTCCACTGCTGGATGCAGGCCTGCCCTTGCTAAGCGCTTTATTGACTTTTATCTCATGGGGTGTTATGCCCATAATCCCTACGCTGGGCGTGCGGGTTGAGGGATCACAGTTCGGTGGGAAATTGTTCTGCAGGATGCGCTGCTGCCCGCCCTCCGGTGGATATCCCTTAGTCCCCTGTTACGACACCTGCGGGTGGTGCAAATTCTAAGCACCATACGGCATTCTTCAAACATTATAACGAATTCTATAGGATCTATTGTTGAATTCATAATTGTGCTGGTTGCGGCAAAATATTAATACTCTGGCACACATGACCTAAATCTGTAGTTAACTGTTATGTTTCAGCAGTTTCGTGTGACATAAGGTTAGAAAATACAAAGACTTGCATAAGGCCTATTTACAAACCTAGGTCACTAAAGAGGTACAAATAGAGGTACAAGATCCTACAAAACGTGACTTCGTCAATACAAAGTTTTCCTCTCTCGCGATCTGCATGCAAATCGCTGCTAAACATCAAACGATGGAAAATTATGCAAGCGATATACGATATGTTTATAATTATGTACAGTCAGCTTCATGAACGTTATTAGAAGAGTATAGTAATTTTTAGGGCTATAATTTATGTATAGCTCTTTTATATTTTCTCTTTATTTGTAGGTTTTTAATTCCTTGAATTATTGTAGTGTTCCTTAAAAGATAAGCTCAAATATACAATTGTTTGATTAATTTTTATCAGAATGCTTAAGTGAATTTAAGTTACCTATTAGGCTGAGGCCAAACCAGCGTCATTTGAAAAGTAAGAAACAATTACATACTCGTTTATTTGAGCATACTTATTTAAAAGAAAACTATCAGATATAATTCAAAGAATAAAATACCTAAGAATCTAGAAAAAATATAAAAGAGCTTTAAAAAAATTATTAGCAATCAACACGCACACCTTAAAATACGCTCGTTTGGCCTAAGCCTTAGAAGAGGTGCAGTAATGTCTCATCTTGTATTTTGCGCTGACTGTATTTACTGGGAATAATACGAACATCATTATTTATATTTCTTGGTAGTGTTCTCAACAACATCGACATATTTAAAAGTGCCTAAAAGAAAACTTTATTCTCACAAAGCTTTTGACTATTTAGTTCATTAGGGAAGGTAATTTAGAGTGTATAATCAAGTATAGCTTCGCTCTGCGCTCATTAATCTTACTAAACCTTGTTAGGGGTAGGCCTTTATCCATCAGTGGAACAGTATAAGGCAGTATAAGATGATGGGATAGATGAATTTTTGAAAGTGACCACAATATTAATCCACACAATATTATCGTAGGGCATCTGATAAACCCATTTATGCTTTCGTGCTTATCTATCATGCATGTCTATATCATAATTACATCGGCTTGAGACCATGAACTACAAAACGGCCTTATCGGCTCACGCTACGCTCTTCAAGCCAACTAATGGATCCAAGGTGGCTGGCGATCATTTACCTTGATTTACCATTGTAATTCAAGAGACAATTGTAAACAATGAATCCAGGTAGATAAATGATGAAGCTAATGACGACCGATGTGGCGCGGTGGGCGAAGGTCCGCCTGCGACGCAGGAGGTTGCGGGTGCGATTCCCGCCTCGGAACAATTGTGTGTACGATCTGCAGATATTTGTTCCGGGTGTTCTGGTCGTTTTCTATGTATAATAAAAGAAAATATCTATCTATTTAATGTATTGTATTATATATATATATATTAGTTATCTAGTACCCATAACACAAGCTCTGCTTACCATAGGGCTAGATAATGCTGTGTGAATTGTCCAGCATTATTTATTTATTTATTTAATGATAATAATCATGATAAATAAAAATTAAATTCGGTCGCAGCCAATCAACGACTTTTTATTTTTTAAATTTTGATGTTTATTGTACTGTTATGTTAGCAGCAAATAAATGATGAAATATAAATACATTCAATTTATTTATTTATTTATTCAAGTCATTATACTTCTTTGTTTGTTTATTCTATGCCTGTATTTTGTACCTGTGTCTAAATAAATGTTTTTCTATTCTATTCTATACATCGTAAAAAGATAAAATGCGAGCACCATTTGTCTCTACATGCTGATTTTTATATCGGTCAGTCGTTTTAGAACTTTTGCAATGTTGAAAGTAAAAGTATTTGGATCCTCAAAGTCATTGAACTCAATGCTTGCCGAATTTTAGTCGAATGTCCAGCAATTAGTTGGGCAACACGAAACTTTAGGTTTTGAAACAGTCTGTCTGAAACCTAGACTTGAAACAGCTTGAGACACCTGGTGTGGTAATTACCCCGACCGAATCAAGAGGCGTTTGAGGCCCAGACTTCACCAAAGCAGAGATGTGCGGAGGTATTCGTAGCGGAGACAAGAAGAGACGTTTTACAGTTAGGGTGCCTCCACTGTGCGGATGCAATATTGGTTAGGTGTGTTCTGGCTAACGCGGAGATTTGTGCTGGTTAGAGCGGCTGAGCTGCGTGCGGTGAACGTCGGAAGTTTGTAAGTGATAACTATTGATTACCCAGTGACTATAGTTTACCCTATTACCTAAGCACTAAGAAAAGATTAACTCATAATTAACTATAAAACTCAGGGGCTTATGATCACACTTAAAGAGCACTGTTATGTGTACAAATTTTACATAATTTAACAATATAGCTAAATGATTATAATAGATGACAATGGAGCTTATAAAGGAACGTGCCACTTATCACCGGCTCTTGTCTAATAAATCTAGGGGTGAAAGACAATAAATGAATACGTAAATTCAGATAATAAAACTATCTTTCTGTCTGTTACGCTTTCATGCCCTGAACATTCTTATTTAAATTTGGCAGGGAGGTAACTGGAATCTCCGGAACGGACATAGGGTACTTGAAAAGTGCGTGCGAAGCCGCAAGCAAAAGCTAGTTACATATAACTTCAACAAATACGTTCATGTTGGTTGATAACGTTACTTAACGTTACTAAAGTAGGTAAAGGTTTTTCAAAAGCCTTTATCTGAAGGTCAACAACAATCAGAAATAATAAGTAAAATTGATACCTTTCGGATCTACCTTTATAGGTATTATTTATACTTACAACTGGTCAAACTTGTGCAACCAGTGCCATGCAGTCCAACTTAGGTCCAACCACCTTTGGACCACCACCGTAAAATGCGTAGAGCGGAAAATAGCCAACTTTGTGTCGGGGCTATAATCTAGCTTGATTAGGCTAGCATACTCTAACCCCCATATCTTTAGTCATTACCTCAAATAATTCTCCACTCAAACTTTTTCAAGGGCGTTTCGAGCATTCCTCCAAAACATGCTCGAGTTTGGTATGCTTAGTCGTTAATTTGGTTATATATCAACCTCTCTTATATACCTTCGCGATGGGTAATTGTAGGTTTCATCGTCGTAAATGTAATTGAGATAGTCTCCAAAATCCATTGTAAATAACAACAAACTATTTCGAGGAGCATTCAAGGTAGGTAGCGAGGTACCTTGAGATGACAGTTCGTTATTCCACTCGTATGAAAAAATTCTCGAAGGCTGTTTCGAGTGAAGGATTTTTTTACGATCAAGCATACCGAAACGCATTTGGAGGTTGAGTAGAGTTTGAATCGAAGTCGAGGTAATGACTAAAGATATGGGGGTAAGTCTTTATTCGATCCATGGTTTCTAGGATAGAAGTCAAATTAACATAACGTGGACCACTGTAAAATGATTTTGTTAGAACAAGACAGGAACAAGATTAAAACTCCCATTAAGTGGTATAGTATTTTGTGCTTTCCTTTAATGCGTTTTGCGTGCTACTAAGATATCTACTAGGTCTTTTTGTGATATATATAAAATGAATAAAATATCTTTTTCACCACTCTAGCTCTAAAAATGTGACTCTTCAAAAATAGTGACCAAAGTAAATTTTTATTGTTGTGTATATAAGGGATATTATTCAACTTTTTTTTAAAACATTTTTTGAATTCAGAGTCTTTCGTTTGTATAAATACGTGGACATAATAATTTAAAGAAAACAAAACTCTATGGTCCGCGCCGAAAAAAGAACCAACTACTTACGCGATCTGCATAAGGAGAAGGCCAACTTTCTCACTGAAGGCAGCGCAATTTTTATGTTGCACTTGGCGCTACGACTTGGCGTGTGAAAATCATTCTTCTAGGCGGACAGCGCCATCTTTAAATAATCTAAAAAAAAACAGGTTTGGCCTTTTTATTGGATTTGCACCTCTGTGAGCTGCACTTATTTCGTTCGTACGCGGTATGAAAGAGGTTTAAAACATTCTTATCCTCCATGGTTGCTGACCAAAATGAGTGGCTGACATTCGACCTCTTTATAAATTACAAAATATTATCTCGTTAGTCGAATCGAAAAGTTATATGTTTACCTCGAGATCAAATGTGTCAGGACCCCCATTTTGTTTCGGCATTGAAATCCCTTGCTAGCTCAGCAGCCCGGGATTTAATGCAAGTTCAATAAAAATTCGATTTGCGCGCTCGTTGAACAAATTTAATAACCATTTTCTGAAAAAGAAAACAAAAGGATGCTATGATATTTTTGGCACTATCCACTACGGGAATGGAGTTTTGGCAGTTTTCATAATGAGCATTGAGCGTATTCTTACTTAAATACGTTTATTAATATAATCTTTGTCTGTATTAAAATGTAAAAATACGCTCAAGGCTCTAAAGGCTGAAAATAAATAAAGTGAAAGTGTAGACATTTTTAGTTTCCTAATATATATAAATGTGTATGTGTGCGTGTGTGTGTGTGTGTATGAGTATATTTAAGTAAAAATACGCTCAAGGCTTCATGAAAACTGGCAAAATCACATTCCCATGGTGAATAGTACCAACAATATCATCATCATGCTGCAGTACGTCCACTCGTGAACTGACGATAATGCTATCGTCAAGTTATTACAATACATTATATGTATTCAATATATTATATATATATATATAACTTGACGATAGCATATATATTGTATTGTAAATAGAGTTTGAGTTTACCATACTCCCTTGGTCGCGGACCGTATATTAAAACAACCAACAATATTCTTCAACAGATGAGCTGCTCCTCCGTCGGTTCCTGTCCAGCTGTCACTACAGCATGGAGCGCACCAAGCGGACCCTGGACCTGTTCTTCACAGTCAGATCCACGGCCCCTGAACTCTTCACGAAGAGGGATCCTTGGTCACCGGAGATAAGACGCGTTTTTGAAATTACGTGAGTATCAAGAAAACACTCAGAATAAAGAACTGAACTGAACTGTACAAATATTTGTCTCAAGGCGAGGCAAGGATCGAACTTGATTACGAGTCCCGAATCCTAATCAGCAAAGAAACTACTTACATAAAAACGTTCAAGTTTCAATCAAACTTAAAATAACTCTCCTTCTTGCACAGTCGGATAAATAATATCAACCTTTAATTAATTAATTATAATTAATCCACCTATTATGGGTGCTATTATGGTTATGATAATTATCACACCCATAATACAAGCTCTGCTAGCTTGGTATAGACCCAAGCTAAGCAGAGCTTGTATTATGGTGATGATGTGTAGATTGTCCAGCATTATTTTTTGTTTAATTTATTTATGGAGGTTGGTCTTTCACCTATACCCCACTTTAAATTTAATGAACTACCCATGGAATACCAACAAGCACCTTTTGTTTATTTTGGTAATAATAAAATTGTAACATACGTATCTTAAACTACAATGAAAATATACCACAGCTAGAGATGACATAAATAAGAATACATAATGTTCTGGTCATTTTCTATGCACTAATATGTATCTATGTAATGTATTGTATTTTGTATAACAGTTATCTAGTTTCTGTAACACAAGCTCTGCTTAACTTGGTGCTGGATAATGATGTGTACAGTTTCAAAAGACAAAGAATGAGCATCATTATGTCTGCCAATAAAAACTAACATGTAGTGCCTTCAATTATTCCGTGATCATGGCGCATGAAACTGTGCCGAAATATTGGATAACTCAAAAATTAAATTATAGTTTATATCCCGTTATATATAAATGACTTTTATCTGCAGATCATTCTTTATAAGACGACCGATGTGGCGCGGTGGGCGAAGGTCCGCCTGCGACGCAGAAGGTTGCGGCTTCGATTCCCGCCTCGGAACAATTGTGTGCACGATCTGCAGATATTTGTTCCGGGTGTTCTGGTCGTTTTCTATGTATAATAAAAAATATCTATCTATGTAATGTATTGTATTATGTATATCAGTTATCTGGTACCCATAACACAAGCTTCTGCTTAGCTTGGGGCTAGATAATGCTGTGTGAATTGTCTAGCATTATTTATTTATTTATAAATAGTTGAATTTCAATTCATAGGTACGAGTTAAATATTTATTGAAATAGTTGCTTAAAAATGTCTTCGTTTAAGTCAATTGAAGGCCTTTCTAAACTCTCAGATCATAACATACCTACTAATAGTTATTCTGTGGTCACACATCAAGTTCATTGATCTAAGAATCTTGTTTTTAACGTCTTGCCGATCTTGACCCGCTTCTAACTCGAACACACTACATTAATATTATAAATGTGAAAGTTTGGATGGATGGATGTACTGATGGATGTTTGATACTACTTCCCGCCGGAACGAAAGGATCGGGCTGAAGTTTGCAAAGATGCGGGGTTAGACAGTGAATAAAACATCTTATTGTCCCATTAATCAGTCCCCATGGGTAGAAATAGATATTAGTATCATACAAAGTCGACTCCCGCTGTTTGCCTGTTCCTATGCTTAGATCGTTAAAACTACGCAACCGAATTTGATGCGGTTTTTTTATAGATAGAGTGATTCAAGAGGGTTTGCAAACCATTGGATACATAGATTTCTACGCGGGCGAAGCCGCGGAGCACAGCTAGTAACCAATAAACGTTAGGTACATGACACCACGCGTGCAAAGCCGCGGGCAGAAACTAGTAACCAAATAAATGTAATTAAAATTCAGCACAGACTTGTGACGTTGTGACGTAGTTTGTTGCGTCGAAATTAATTCGAAGGCCATAAAATTGCATATTATTTGCACGTATGTAGAAATTATAAAATTTAAATATTTGCTCATTTATGTTTTGATTGGTTATTTTTATGTTTCAAATTATGAGACGTCAGGAAATTATAAATATATACCTATATAAGTAAAAGTTTAGTAAGTGTACCTACTTATAGAATCTCTAAAAAGTTAAATAACATCCAAACAAATGAAATTTCAAAATGTTACGTTTTTTTTTGCGGTTATAAGGCCCGTCGAAATTGGAAATTTTTGGAATATTATTTAATTTCTTAGAGATTACTTCAAGTCCGAGGGCTTGCGCATAAGAACAAAAACATAAGTACGTATATAAATCAATGTAATTTTTGATCAGTAGACAGGCAAAAATTATTTTGCCCGTTGTGATGTATTTTTTGTTTCTTTTCAGTGACATGTTACCCCTCCCAAACAAAACAAAAGAGAACTACAAAGTCTTCATCTACCGCCTCAACAACCCCGACATGGACTTGTTCAGTTTCGTAGACGCTGTGAAGACATTCTTCATGCTCGCTGACACCAGGCTCACTGAAGACGAAGACATACCTGCTGGGGAGATCCCTATCTTCGACTCCGCGAATGTATCACTCAAGTTCATTTCGAAGATAAATCTGTCAGTGCTGAGGAAATATATGATTTATACACAGGTATGTTAGGCTTAACGTAGTATAGGACGCCCTCCGAGCAGGGATGACGACTTGCGATAGACTGCGCAGATGTTGGATGCGTCAAGGTGAAGAAAGGGCGTTGTGGCGCTCATTGGGAGAGGCCTATGTCCAGCAGTGGATAAATATATGTAGGCTGATGATGTAAGGCTTACTTTTGAGTAGGTAGGACTTTTAATAGAAGAATCACTTTCATAGTTAAAATACAACAGTCATAGGTCATATGTAACGTGCGCATTTATAGAATGGGATTAACAATGACCTCATCTCTTGAGAACGCAGTTTCTACCTATTTATTCTTAGTTATTATATATAAGATGTATGATAAATGAACATCAGCGTGCATTGATATTATAAGGCGACTAAAGGTTGTTGCATATTAGCTACGACCCAGAACAAAAAGGTACATTCAAGTATGGGCTTAAACTTGTCAACCATTGACAAAATGTCTTCCCACGCGGTTTGCGAGCTGTCTGTCATGTGATGCCATCAATACAAAATACATCTAAATAATAAGAGTTAATTTGAATGTACATTTTTGTGCGGTGCGGTAGCGGTTCTTTTAAGGTGTGCGACAAGATTAACAATCAACATAGGTGAGAATGCTCTATCAGTGATATCTCTGGCTCAATATTCCAGAAGGACACATATTTGTCTGATCAAATTTATATAAAACATTCTAAATGAGTAAATCTCTCCTCTACATGACAAAAAAATGCAAAACTACTGAAGAACTTTGAGCAAGAAAAGATTCCCTTTCTCCTTTTATATTTTCGAATCGGCAGCATGACGGCAGCAAAGAGAAAGCACGAATGAACATACAGACAGTATGACATAGTATTGCTGATGACGGTAAAGCTAGAAGACGACATAAAATGTGTAGTAAGGTCCCACTGTCGCTTTCTCTTTTTATCGAAAAATGTTTTGTGAATCCTTTATGACCTACCGAGACAAATACGTTGAGATATTATATTTATACTAATATTATTGTTTTGTTTGTTTGCAATGAATAGGCTCCGAAACTACTGGACCAATTTGAAAAATTATTTTACCGTTGGGAAGCTACACTATCCCTGGTGAATATAGGCTATATTATATTTTCAAAATAGTTAGGGATCCGTACTAAAACCGTGAGAAGCCGGGAAGGCCCGCTGTATTAATATTTTAAGTGAAGATTTATTGTTTATATTGAGGAATAGGTTAAAATTTCATAAAAAAATCACATGTGAAAGTGTGAATTAATTAATAAATATTTACAGCACTTTAAACCATAACATTTATTGTAATATAAACCTTGTCGTTGAAAGCGATTTATCTACGAAAAGATATAAGTCTAAAAAGAGTACAATCAGTTAAAGAGAAAATCAATATAATACACATACATATAAATACTACTTTAAAATAAATACGAAAGATACGAAACTTTTTCGAACGAAGGTGAGAAATAAAGAAAGAAAGAAAATATATTTATTAATACACTGTGCAGTAGGTACAGCTTGTTACTATTACTAGGTACATATTATAAAATAAATAAGAACATAAAACTATACTATATAAAATTAACTACGTAGGTTTTGTATCTATAAAAACAGCAACAAGCGACCCTACAAAGTGAACCAATAGGTCCCGTCTCAGAATAATGTTGCTCTACTTCTCCACAAGAAGTAGAGTGAAAAAAAAACACAAAATCACACTATATAAATAAACGCAATTTAATATCAAAAAGAAGTTCTCTATATTTATTAGACGCTCGATACAGGCATCATGATTTTGTAAAGATGTTAAAAGTAAAGATTGCCTAATATCTCTTAACAAGAAACATGACGCAAGTATGCAGGTACATAGCTAGAGAGATTAAATTTCAAAATTTTGAAGGCCTCAATTACTCTTTTGGTGTCGGATAGTTATTAAAATCTGTTATGGCACGGTTCATCTCAAAGATTTATGACACCCATAATGCAATTTTATGTACAATCAATTATTTACAACACCATCGTTTACAACACATGGTAGGTTCTTGATATGAAAAACATGTTTTCTAATCAATCATATTATGTGTTCTTAATAGGTTATTATAATTAAGTGATAAATCATTTTTTACATTTTAACTGATATCAAAATAAATTTGAAACATCTGTCTATCCATCCATCTAAACATCAAAACTTTCCCACATATAGGTAATATTAACGTGATAGAAAAAACAATTAAGTATCGCCCAGCTAGAAGGTTTTCCTAATAGATAATTTTCTTATTCATAACCTAGAAATTAAAAAGCCATTAGGTACATAATTTGATCTTCTTCACATCAAACAGAATCTTTTAGCTCTAAGCGACGTTAATGGTTCTAGAAAATGGTAGAAAATATTCCATCTACTCCTATTTTGATAAAAATATAATCGTGGAATATTTCAAACGAATAACTTTGATAATTCTGAAGTAAGTTAAAAATTCTCATAGTACCTTGAAGTTAGATAGTTTCTTTCAATGGTGTTTGATTAAGTCTCACTTAAAATATAATAACTACGTTAGTACTTTGTATATAGTTATTCTGTAGTAGTAGCTATCCGTTATATCACAGATTAACTATATAGTACTGTTACTACGCACGTATTATCTACTCTATATATTCAATATCTCGTACTTAAGAAACCAAATCTTTTTAGAAATGATGTATGTTTTTTTCTTCCAGGAAGCGATGCCAATCAGACTGAAGCAAGTTCACGTGATAAATGCACCCTCCTACATCGGCAAACTTCATGCGATATGCAAACCCTTCCTCAAAACCGAAGTCGCCAAATTGGTAAGAATCATCTTAGAAGTTATAATTGGCACTTGGCATGCAATAAGTAATTTTTTACCCATCCACATAAATTAACCCGACCAAATCTGTTTGGTCGGGTTTAATTATACATAGAGAAACGGTAAAATTATAACACCCTCTGGAGTGTTGCTATTTATTGGCCATACCTCGCGCAGAACTGACTACTGCCGGAGTAAACATGTTCTTGTGTGGAAACTACGACCCAGTAAACGTAGTGTAAGACGTCCTCTGGCCAGTTAGGATGACAACGACCTGCGAAAGACTGCAGTCAGATGCTGGATGCGTCGAGCTTGACAGGGCGCTTATTAGGAGAGGCTTTTGTCCAGCTGTGGACTAACATAGGCTGATGATGTTATAGATAGACATAGATGATGATGTTACTGTGTAGGTACTTGTTCCGAGGCGGGAATCGAACCCGCAACCTCTTGCGTCGCAGGCGGACCTTCGCCCACCGCGCCACATCGGTCGTCACGTTAGTTGCGTGTTGTATATTATTTTACTTGACAATTACGGAAAAGGGCTGTGGGCTATGATTACTTACCAAATAATGGTATGTCACGCATATGGCATTTCGTATATCATTTGAAGTTATGCCATACCATCTGCAATTTCATCAATAACCGCTATTCGCATCGATGAAACCTATTATCGACAGACGTGACTATTTACCTGCGATTGACTCAGACACAATATTTTAGAAATAGGAAAGAGAAACGAAAATTTGCAAGGAAATGTACTTTGGTATTAGATAAGTACATATTACATACTTGTATTTCAATGAATATTTATGTTAACAAATAACGAAAGTTTAAATTTTTTTACTTTTATTTCATCGCTTTATGAAAGAGATTGTTCTCAAGAGCAGAGATTCTAGGATTAATTTGACACTTTGACTGCGGTTTTTTTTCGACGATTGCGATCTTTTTTTTTACCTAAAAAATTCGTGCTGCCGCTCTACACAGCGGTTGTGTTGCGCCGCACATGCGTTTCGTTCGAAAAATATTACGGCTGTGCTGAGTCACAAAGATCTGTATTTTCTTAGCCGCTGCGCTAGTGTGGATTTACGCATATTAGTCACTTGTAGAAAACTCATACCGTGCGTTTTCAGCACTCAAAGTATAGTTTATCATAATCTTTATTTTGCGTAAATGTATGCATATTTTTTTTTTTTTAAATACTTAGGTGCAAACAAAATCTACCTAATAAGGTATGAAAAATCTAAGTTACTAACAATATTATTGATTAATAGCTCTCATTGTCAATAAAATTTGCTATTGACCAATAAAATCAAATTAAAATAACAGGTGTAATGCAAAAAATTAAAACCAGTTAGTCGATAAAGTCCAGTAAGTTTGGGGGAGGCCTATGTCCAGCAGTGGACTGATAGGCTGATGATGATGATGATGAAGTCGATAAAGTAGTAAATATCGCTGAGCCATGGCCTATTTGTTGTACTGCGGCACACACATGTTTACTCGACTCCAATCTATCTATCTAAAATATGGAAATCAATTTTATATTGAATATTCTTTTTTTTGTGACACAAAAGCGCAATGTGACTAAGCTGTTTAAAAAAAGATAATTAAAATATTCTTACAAAAGAATAATGATATTCTAAAAGCCAGTTTTTAATTTGTCTTTATTTTTGGTTTGGTAAAATCATTAGAATATTTTTTATAGGTGCAGAGCTAAATCTAACCCAAAATAATTAATGATCCTATTTTTAAACGAACTCTTTCGCTTTACTGATTTATAGGTTGTGTAAGTAAGTTTTCAACTATGGCGTAGCAAAATATACCTAATGATTTTGACACCCTATATTACCTTAAACTTAAATACCTTTCTCTTCACAGATAAAGTTCCACGAGCCAAACACAGACACCCTCTACAAGGACATCCCTCAGGAGATTCTGCCCTACGAATACGGCGGGAAGGGCGGCGACCTAGGGCAGATCAAACGAGAGTGGGTCAAGAAGATTGAGGCTAAGAGGTACGTAACCAAAAACGACAATAAAGTATAATAAACTGTTTTACGATGAATAATATATGATAAAATTTGACATTTTGTGGGCCATCTGCTTGTTCCAGCATTAAGTAGAATAAATGGAAATCCCAAATTAAATTAAATTAAATATCTACCTGGTGCGATAATTTGGACATATTATGTAATTTAATTTACAAGGAGATAAACAGTATATCGAAAAAAAACGGTCGAAGCTGCGGGCAGGAGCTAGTTATTCATAAATTTATCAAATGTTTTTTGCATAATATACATAATATAGATTCGAAGTAGGTAGGTATGTTTCGCAAAACGCGATTTTGGTAGGTACAAAAGACTTCAACGCGCACCTTTCGCTACGAAAATAATCAAAAGAGCAACGGTTGTCCTTCACTCTTGCGACTTTTGCGATTTGTTAAGAAAATGAGTTACTAATGATGTCTTATTTAGCGTATTTTGCATTCTAAAATGCCAACATTATTATGTCTCTACGGATTTTGCAGAATCTCGTAAGATAACTAGCCTTAGCATAGCACGTTATTACCCTTAATTTCCTTTATAAATTGTAGCCTTATGTCACTCAGGAATACAGTTCTTTCATTGCATTATCGCGAAATAATTTTAGAAATCGGACCGTTAGTACCGGGTATACCTAAGTAACTGTTCACGTATGTGTTTGCACGATAGTTTTATTAAAGAATTGAGTGGGTGTGATGCAAATAGCGTGCGCACTACCTGGAGTTTAAAACAATATTATGGTTATTAGTAAAGCTATTTATGATCAATGGCGTAGCTATTAGAGGGCTGGGCGGTGCAGTGCACCAGGGCCCTGGAGCTAAAGGGGCCCTCTCTCTAATCTAAGCTTTGAAAAGACAGGGTCAGCCAGCTTCTGAAGCTAGGCTTCAAGCCACACAAGTATTTTTTAATGATTTTAAATGAACATCAACAATCACAGAATTCTCTATTTTTTTGTTATTGTTATTTGGTAGTTTGGTTGAGTACGTCCGTAGCACATTGTATCAGCGATAAGCTCACGTGCTTGACGCCCTTGACGGTCGTGAGATCAATTCGACTATTCCACCCGTCAACTTTTTAGTAAATTTTTCATTCGCTCTTACTTTGCATCTATTCTAATGAATGATGTTCATTGCTACGTGGAAACTGTAAAGAGGGGCGGTGAGGGCCCGATTCCTTCTCTAGGCACCGGGGCCCTTGTCCACCTAGCTACGCCACTGTTTATGATATCTGATATTTACCATGATTTGATTATTGTCTTTTCCAATATTTCGGCACAGTTTCATGCGCTATGATAAATAAATATGATTATATAAATAACTTTTGTATCTAGAGTTTCTTTCATCCTAGACTTCGACATGACGATTCTGCATTGTCATAGTGCAGCAATTGGTTATTTATTTATTTATTTAATTCACAAAACACATTACAATGCTATCTAAGATAATCGTACAAAAAAGTAGTTATAATACACATACAGTAGTAGTTATGAACACACTTTTTTTACGGTAAAATGTAGTGTGCCATAAAAATATGTGTACAACTTTATTTAGCAGAGTTATAAAAATTGGACCTCTCTAAATTAAGTTCGAAAATGTTATTAATGACTGACATATGTTACTTCCAGAGATTGGTTCCTGACAAACGACAAACGCTGGGCGGTGAATGAATCCTGTAGACCTTCAAACTGCAAGGATGATCGCGTCGATAAAGCGAGGGATCTGCCGGGAACCTTCAGGAGTTTAGCCCTCGATTAATTTTAAATAATCCTCAGTTAATATATCATTAACAGTGATCGAAATAAGCCGGGCTAAAATAACTAACGTACAAAGAACAGAGGCAAAAAAAGTTGAGACTTCCTTATTAAAAGAATTTAATTCAGCCCAATTGGGACGAAAATTGGAACAAATATCGCAGTAAGTACATGTTAATAATAAGGCGTCTTCATTTGTTTCTGTTATTTTACGAACACTTAGTTAATGGTAAGTGTACTCCTATTTCCACACTTACGACTCCGTTTGATCCTTTGTGCGAACAGTAGGTATTTAAGCCCGCCCAATTCCGATCACTGGTGATTAATGTTAGGTTAAAGTTAAGTTAAAATATTTTAAGTGCCTGATAATATTATAAAGTACTTTCACACAGCACCTGAGTAAGATATAGTGGTTGAGCTCTAAGCTTGCTCGCGTTTTGACCATATTTATGCACTTACATAAATCACATTTAAGCCATAATGAAAGCTTGATCAGTCACTATGTCACTTGAGTAGTCAGCATGCATAGACATGCATAATTGAAAAGCGTTACTCAAGCATAGAAATGTTTGAGTAATGCTTTTCTATGGTTTACTCAAGTATAGATCGATGACTGCATATGAGTAAGCTATCATAATTCGGGCCTAGTTTTCTTAGTATGGACCAATAGTATAGTTTTAAGAGTATTTCTTTAATTAAATCACAAAAACATAAACCGTCAAAGTAACTTAAAGACACAAATAAATGAAGAATAATTGGAGCGGAACCACTGTTCTGTATCATTATTTACTACTAGCTGCGCCCTGCGGTTTCACCCGCGTGGTGATAGATATTTTGGATAATATACTATATATTTTTGTGAAATGTAGCCTATGTGTTTTTCTGATAATGTAAGCTATATTATTGTGAAGTTTCATTAAAATCCATTTAGTAGTTTTTACGTGAAAGAGTAATAAACCATCCATTACAAACTTTAACGTTTATAATATTAGTAGGAATGTTATTTCATTCTCAAAGTTGTGATAAAATAATATTTTTTGATAATATTTGTTTCTTTTCTCTATAGAATAGGTAAAGTATTTTGAATCGTGATGTAGGATAGGTGTGTTGAGGTACAAACAAGATAGATCAGTATTTTTTAATAAAAAATAATCACCATAGTTTATTTTTGCAATAAATTACGTTAAAAAAGTACATTAGTTAATTTAATTTAACACCACAGGAGCCATTTTTAGTAACTACAAGTTATAATCCTGTGCTACATTATTTACTGGTATAAGAAAACCTAGGAGTAATTAAATAAGAATGATTATTTATAGTTAATCTATGGAAAGAGTTCTAAATGATCCGTTGAGTACATCATCTCCATTCTTTTTGGTTTTCTTCGTCATGTCTGCTTTCCACATATTATCTTGAAGGAAGAGTTTTCTGAAAGAAAAAGCAATTTATTTTGAGGAAGAACTTTATGACGATATTAATTAATACAAATATATGTTTCTTGATAAGTAAACAATAAATATATAGAAAAAACAGGGAACCCCTTATTTTTCATATATGTACATATTTTTTTTTCTATATATTGACAGGAATTTTTAAATAGAAAGAGGAACATGTTCATAGTGTATTTTATTCGCTAAAATGTTTTTTGTATTTACATTGTTCCATAAACTTTTTCGTCAAGCACTATCCATAAAAACGAAAACTCTACTAAATATCTCAGTATAGTTTATTCTGTACTATGAACATAAGTCGCCGCCTGATCGTAGGATGACTTTGAGCCATATTGTTGAACGTTCATCGTTATACCAAAAGGTATAACTTTATTTTAGAATTATGCTAGATTTGGTGTATCTTACCCCTCCTCCTCTATAACTTTGATCCAGTCTCTCTGCTGCTGTGCCATGCTAGGCGCTTCACCGCCGTATTCGACTGGCAGGTGTTTCTTGTCTATGAACGCATGGAGACCTTCGAATGTGTTGTGGAATCTTATCTGTTGGGAAATTGGAGGGTAAGACATGATGACATTAGTGGGAATAGCGGCTCTATAGCTCTATGGTTAATAGACGACGTAACGACAACGTTAATGAGAAAAGAGTTCTTTTGTTAACCTTGTTTTTAAATTGGTTTGTTGGTTTTTCGTTCTTTATTTTATAAGATTAAGATGAAGTTGAGTCAGTTCAGTTCATTATGAATAAGAAATATTCTTATATGTCAAACATAAATAAATACATAGGAAACAAGGAAAATACATAACGAAATAAAAATACAAAATAGTTCGAAATCTAAGTAGATAATTTTTATAATAAATAATTCTATAATTTCTTTGGTAAGTTTACCAATAGTGAATTATTCAAATCAAAGTTATAATAAGTATTATAAGTGTGGATCAGCGACATTGGCGTCATCTAATTTGTCATTTAGAAACTCTTCTAAACTGTAGTCATAGACAGGAGTAGGTTTATTGTTTAATAGAGAGTTATATTGTTAAAGTTAAAATGAATCATTCGCTTTTGAAATACTCGACAGTTTTTATCTCAAACTGAAGGTCAAAAATAAAGATTAAGAGCTACGTTTTTTGAACTTACCAACTCGTTAACCTCTTGAGGCAGTATACCTTTGACTAGTGCGTACAATTTCTCATAGAAAGACGGACAGTTTATCACATGGATCTGCTTCAGACGGACTGGCATTGCTTCCTGCATTAGAAATATATATAAAGATAAAAACAATAGTTTTATTGTAGATTCTCGCCCTATACAGTCCCTAGACGACCTGTCTGTGGAAGCCCTTAGAGCCGCCGAGTTCCAGCCTTTGGTTTCAAAAAGATAGAAGCCTTTGAAGTTAAAGACGGCTCCGATACAGAGCCGACAAAAATAGCTGGCGCCACACAAAGAAAAAACCAAACACAAACTCGACTTTCTTATTTGCGGAATATGGGCCTTTTATTATGTATATAATGTATATGTTTTGACGACCGATGTGGCGCGGTGAGCGAAGGTCCGCCTGCGACGCTGGAGGTTGCGGGTTCGATTCCCGCCTCGGAACAAATGTGTGTACGATCTGCAGATATTTGTTTCGGGTGTTCTGGTCGTTTTCTATGTATAATAAAAAATATCTATCTATGTAATGTATTGTATTATGTATATCAGTTATCTAGTACCCATAAAACAAACTCTGCTTACCATGGGGCTAGATAATGCTGTGTGAATTGTCCAGCATTATTTATTTATTTATTATATGTATTATACGCCCTCAGGCCAGGTGGATGACGACCTGCGAAGGACTGCAGGTATGCTGGATGCGTCAAGCTAAAGACAGGGCGCTGTGGCGCTCATTTTGGGAGTCCTATGTCTAACAGTGGACTAATATAGGCTGATGATGATGATGATTATATGTATATTTCTACGATGTAGCTGGAGTCATGCATCTTACCAATAAGAAAATAAGGAACTTCTGGAAGAAGAATATGTTCACTTTGGACACGAGCCGCAGTGTGTAGTACTTTATGTCCAGCACCATGATGTGCCCTTCTGGTAGGACATCGTGCATTTTCGCCCACATATCTGCCTGGAATTAAAATTATATACATATTTATTTATTACTAGCAGCCCGTCCCGGCTTCGCCCGGGTGGTCATTAGTTTCAGGCAATTTATTAAATTTTTCTCTTTTTCTCTCCGTAAGAACCATCCTCGTACTTCAAGGAATATTCTAAAAAAGAATTAGCGAAATCGGTTCTGCTGGTCTCGAGATTTGCGCTTAGCAACACATTCAGCGATTCATTTTTATATTATAACAAAAAAGAAAAGTGTGATAGGAGGCAAGGGAGGCCTATAGGTATGCCCAGCAGTGGGACAGTACAAGCTAATTAGTAGTTAACACTTAGTTATTGTAACAGCGGTCTCTACATTATTATATTTATTTACCTGAATAGTAAAAGCCTTAAGAACGTCGTAATAATCAAATTTATCCAAAGTCGGCACGTCGAGCAAGTGGATGAGTATCTCGTTCTCTTCAGCTCGATAGGTGACTACATTACTGAAACAAGAAATAAGTTTTTAAATGCAATGTACGTTGTTCAGTTTAACACTTTCAGTGCACCGAGATCGCTCCTGAATTAGTTCCAAACGGACGACGACGCGGATGTCAACTTGGAAGGTCAAGAGGGAAATAGTTGGATAGACTCTTTCAGATGGATTTTGCAAGAGAGATAAATACACCCAAAAAGTACACATATATAACAGTTAGGAAAGCGTTCGGTGTCGATGACGCGAGTTCCATGATTTTTGTGGAAAAAAAGTAGCAACAGCGGCGCCCCCTGCTCGTGTCGCAGTGATTTTTTAAATATTATTTGAGTACCTCTTTCTTCTTTATATAACAATTATATCTTCTATAAATTCAAATATAAATATTGCGTCAAACATGGTATAAAGGTGGTTTAGCTCTAAGTAAACCACTCATGTCTCACTATATTCTAGCATGCAATAATTATGGTGACAAATTAAATTAGGTATAATTATTTATTATCTAACATTTAAAAACTCATTGATGTCATAAAAATTGATTTCATTCACCCATCTAAGAAATTTGATTTTATAAAAATAATATATATCTTCTTATATCAATGAAAATAAAACATTCCGAGTATTTTATGCATAAACAATTTGAGGTATTTTACGATAACTGATAACCATTTCAAATTCGTGTTTTTCAGTTTTACGGGACAAATAGTAAGTAATAACTCGCGAGTAAAACTTCGAAACGTCTCCATATAAACAAAGTGTGTAAAGCCGCGGGCAGAAACTAGTAAATCTACCTTCATTTGATCCCATTCTATTAATTTATCCGCTTGAATTTAATAATTCACTTCACCTTAAAGACCTTTATGACATTGCTTCTATTACGTAAGAATGTACTGTAAATAATATAATACAAACCGCTCGGTCTAATGACCTGTTGAGAATGATATTCTCATTAAGTACCTACGAGGTATAAAAAGGGTTATTACAACTATGTATAGTTATTTTAACAATACCTAATATACACAAGATTAATGTGCAGTTAAACTAACAACTGTAAAGAGATTATTGTCAGTATAGGTGAAATTATAGGGTAAAATAAAACGATAAAAAACTACGGATACTAGATACTTATATTAACAGGAAACAGTCTACAGGTCGTCATCATCATCATCAATAATATTGCAGCCTCTCACATCTGGGACCCAAAAGTGGCCAACTTAAAGGTTGCCCACTTTTTGGTCCGAGTGAGAGGTCTCCTATTAACAGAAGTAAATCCGCTCATTCTATAACTTTTTTTTATCAGTAATTAAAATCCGGCCAATGAGCGGCGAAATACGTCTACTCGAACTATGTATGATATTTTCACCAGAGCCTATTATCTAGCAGGATTTACCACGTGCAAGGTTGGCTTGGGAGAATAGATGTTGAAGTCCCCCTGAGTCCCCCTTACACCCCAGGTACAATAGAAAACAGAGATGTCCGCAGTAACAATAACAATAGACACAATTAAGTTTAGAATTGCCAATTGTTTTAAAGTTTTGGAATCATAGATCAATTGAATTTTGCTAGTCTGTTATAGACAGGCCCTTTTCAGGCTGCTGACGTAGATCTAAGAGTGGACAGAAGCGTCATCAGATCACAAACAATGCCATACCATCGCACTATGCAAAAGTTTATTGATGGATGTTTGTTAGTTATTGATGCCAAAACTAGTACCTAAACGTTTATTTTGTTCGTGGACAATATTTTTAATTGCATATAGATATTAGGGGTCTCTTCTTAATCTTAACTTAAAGTAGACTTGATTAGTTCATTGAAACTATAATGTTATTGTATAGACCTGACCTAGCTTATGTAAAACACTATTATTAGAGATATAGAACAATGGATACAATGGTAAAAGTTAGTTGAACGGAAAATTAAATGAAAAATATTAATAAAAATTGTTTATGGCATATAAAGTACATACCTACATGACTCTTATTTAGGGCTCTTATTACCAATATAAGACGAGACTGACGACAGGCATATTATTATCTCTTTGTATTAAGTAATTAATTATTCTTACATTTTAGTGATGTTTAAATTGGCACGTTATTTGTTTTTTTTCTTCTATTCTTACCATATTGTAATCAGTTATATTATTTGCGTACTACAAGCGGAAACTGTGTTAGCTTCATTTACTCATATATTAAATGTACTATTCATTGTAGCATAAGCTTTTGTTTCCCAAATATATAAAAAAAAATAAGCTAAAGAATAACTTATGGTTTGGTAGTAAGTGATAAAATCATCTTCATAAGTAATTGATAATAATTTAATTCATAACTAGCTAGACAACAAATTTAATAACGCAACGCTCACCTTATTTGTCAAAAAGATGGATTGAAAGACAGCTGAGCATATATTCGTTACCATAACTTATTATATTACAACTTGTGTGCGGTAGTGTTTTTTTTTTGAGACACTGCAAGGTTATTGCTAGGTTGTTGTATAGATTGCATTTTTATTCACTGTTTTTTATCGAAGCGCTAATGAACCAACATAGAGCTATTTTAGTATAAAAACTATCGTATGGTCCGGGAGCCAGTGACAGATCTTCATGACCAAGTTCCTCCCAAGCAAAACTTCGTAATATGCATTAGGAATTAATAATTATTAATATTTAAAATTAGCATATTCCAGAATTCTGATTTATAGCTTATTCCATGGGAATCATGTCATCGCTGCCACTGCCCAACCCACGCACGGAATCGCACTTGACGGTTACGAGTATTCATAATATTAATCCCTAATGCATTTTACGAATTTGTCGCTCGGGAGGAAATAATTGACTTAATTTGTACCTGGCTCCCGGACCAGTAGTTTGATATAAGTACATATATGTTCAACATAGAGCTACAAAAACATTAGACTTCTCACCATGTCCGTGTTTTCGGAAATTTATTTTTGCACTTCTGTGCTAAAATAAATTTTGACAGAGGTAAGTTTGTTTACGGTGACTTGATAAAATGCCCAGAATGCTACCAGAATTCTGGGCATTTCACTTACATTAAATTCTGATAACAGATTATATTTTTAGGAAATTGCTATACGTGTTAATACTCGTACTAATATATAGTTTTTATATATATTGTAAATAAATAGATTACTTGTTATGACTATGAGTATCGAAATATCTCCGGAATTTTGGCCCGAAAATACTTAATACTTACACATAAAGCTAATTGATTATCTTCATTTCATGTTTTTGTCCACAAATGGAAGAAGTGAAAACGCACGATAAATATATTTCATTTCATTTTTTCATTTCATTTCACGAAGAGGCTATACTATACAATACATGTGTCTCGCTTCACTTTGAAAGGTAATGTAGCTATATGAAGTAAAGTTCACTGCAACCCACGACATCTATGTTTTATAAAAAAACTATAATAAAATATTTATATATTGTATTAATTAAAATAATAATTTAATATTGCTGGACAATCCACACTGCATCATCTAGCCCCTAGCTAAGCAGAGCTTGTGTTATGGGTACTAGATGACTGATAGGTATACATAATACAATTTTCTCAGCATTATTTATTAATTTATACTAGGTAACTAGATACTTTAAATAATTACTGCATCGTACTAGAATTATCTGCTCAAGATTTTAACTACAATTTGTAAGTTTGTTGTATCCACGAGGCAAACTTTGCTTAGATACAATGTCAGGTAATAATTACCTTAGTAATAAAGATTTACGTAATAAGAAACCTAGTTATAAACATTGTCTCTATTCAATATCACTAGGCGTAGAGCTATGAACACAATGTTAACAACGCGCCGATTAAAGTATAATTATATGGCTATTTACTAGATAAATGTACACACTTATGTACTTTTTTGTGAATCATGAATAAAAAATAAAATGCAACCAATAGACATTTTTTTTCGTTCACAAAGAATAATGATGTTATCGGAATTACAATTGATTGTGAAGCAAATAACTCTTTGATCGCATCTACTAACTAAAACAATATGTATGTTCTTTTAAATGATTATATATTTAATTGATACCACTAGTGGCGTAAGGGGGGGGGGGGGGGTGGTGTTGCTAACCCGACAACAACAAATTAAAATTACTGCGTTATATTCATATACATATTTTTACCTATGACTTCAATCTCTAAACTTTTCAGGTCCTGCTACACAAAAACAAAACGCAAAATGTTGCGGTTATCCATCATCCATAACAAAATGCTACGATTGCCGTTATTTATATTTATCTACCACCGCAGTATCAATCTTCGAACATCCGAAAGATCCATAATAAATCCTAATATATCGCGGATCGCTTCGCTCGCCGTAAGTTATATTTGCTATTGTTGAGAATTGACGTCGGGATTGTTAACCAACCCGCAAAGTGGTTTTTATTTATTATGCCCCCTTACCAGCCCCTGGTTACCACTCACGCTACGGCGCCACTGATTGATTCTAGGTATTTATATCCACTATCTTGTGTCTAGGAAATATATCATAGATAATAATACTCACTCGGTAATTATGTTACTTTTAGTACATATACCTTTGTGTTATAGGTACCATTTTCCGCCTTGTTTTTTTTGCGGAATAATAATAATAACAATATTTGACATGAGTGTCGTGTTATGTGTTAGGTTATGTATGGTGTCAAATAAATGTATTTTCTTTCTTTCATGTTTAATCGTTAATTGTTTAACATTCGTTTTTTGATATAGTCACGGACATTGTAGCTAATATTACGAGTATAATCAAGAGGTCTGAACAATCCATGCTATTATTATAAAAGCGTAAGTGTTTCTTTTTCACGCCTAAGTGACATGGCTTGACTTTATTCATTGATAGTAATATGTGTAAAGCATCATGATGAAATTAGGCACTTGGCAGAGAAGTACATAATACTACTTTTTATCCCGCAAAATTGCGCGCGATTGGCAGAAGCTGTTACAAGTCAAAAGTGTAGAGTCAACTTCAACTTCTTTTTTGTTTTGGCGCCGCTGTCGCAAAAAAAGTGTGCTATTAAGGATTTATCAATGATGACTGTCACTGTCACAAGATGACAAAAAAGGCGAAAACCTCTAATGATAAATAAAATAGCTATCTATCTATGGCTACATCTATGGTGTCTAAATGGGTAAAGCTTTAGGTGTTACGCAGTCATAATGAATTTATGACTAGCCTTTAATATTTTATTTTGCAACCAGCGTTTATAATGAAATATGACTAATTAAATTAAAAATTAAAGTTCCTTTTATCGCTTAAATAGGGTCTAAATAAATCACAGAGATCCGGGTCTAAATGTCATGGCATCATTTAGCTTTATCTGCAATTTGACTTACTTATAATTGAAAGATTAATAGCTCAAAGTGCTTCATGGCATTCGTTTTTTTTTACTATAATTTTTAATAACCGTTTCCTCATAGATCTGGTTTGTTGCTATAAATTTTAATATTAAGTTTTATTATGCTGTACAAAAAATATTATATGTTATGACCTACGGAGCTGAGACGTGGACAATCACGATAGGGCTGGCCCACCAGTTCAAAGTCGCTCAGCGAGCTATGGAAAGAGCTATGCTCGGAGTTTCTCTGAAGGATAGGATTCGTAACGAATATATCCGACAGAGAACCAAGGTTATCGACATAGCTCTAAGAATTATCAAGCTGAAGTGGCAGTGGGCCGGCCATATCTCGCGAAGCACCGACGGCCGCTGGGGCAAACGTGTTCTTGAGTGGAGACCACGACTCGGTAAACGTAGTGTAGGACACCATCCGACCAGGTGGGATGACGATCTTCGAAATACTGCAGGTAGATGCTGGATACGTCAAGCTGAAGACAGGGCGCTATGGGGCTCATTGGGGGAGGCCTATGCCCAGCAGTGGACTATCATAAGCTGATGAAGATGAGAAAACGCTGCATTATATCTTGGACATACTACAAAACTCACGTGATAGATAAAGCGGTCTGTATCTTCTTCGAACTGGGATCCCTAGATGTGTAAATCTCGGGCATGTTATACCTCCCGCAGGCAAACTTTTCTATGCATTTCTTCGTTTTCTCCAAGCTTCCGTAACAGCTGTGAAGAAACTTCTTGATCATGATGTCCTCTGAAAACGAAAATACTTGGATCACACTTAATGCTAAAACTAGCAGCCCATCCCGGCTTCGTCCGAGTGGACATTTATTTCATAAATGTTTTGCAATGAACGTGGAGTTAATTTATCTTTATACACGAAAAAGTTGTTTCATTTTTCGGGTTAATATTGTAGCCTATTACAGAAACAAATAACAGGGCTTTTTATTGGTCCTCAAAAATCAGTTCAGTAGATCCAAAGATTATATCCTACAAGCTCACAAACTCAGAACACTTTTTACTTACACTTAATTTGTCTCTAAATTACTCATTGTCATAAATTACACATTTTGACTTTGATGAAGGAAACTAAAAATGGAGGGACGTATGTCAACCTGCATCGAAGGCGGACCTTCGCCCACCACGCCACAGAGGTCGTTCGTACAACAATAGAAGTTAAAAAAAGGGTCTCAACCTGATTAGTGACGTAATCAGTAGTCAATTTTAAAAGCTTGCTAGTCAGCGTACTTTTTGTGTTAGAACGCAGTTTTTTTTTTAAGGCTATTAAAGTAAAAAAAAAATGTATGGGCTTCATTTAAATATTTTTTGGATTTTTTTTGAAAAACATAGCATAAAAAAACTTTAATACAAAAAAGTCACGAAAGCCTTTGTTTGTTAAGAAGTTTGTGAGTTATTTGTTATTTTATCGTCGCTACCACATATTTGACATAGACTATTGATATATTTTGTCGATAATTTTTTTTCTGGTTTTACCCCCTTTTAGGGTTGCACTTTGTCTTCTCACATACTGTATGTACAAAATACAATAGATATTTTTTTATGAAGATATTTGTATTCCACATAAAAAGCGAAAAGAAAACCGGCACAAATATCTGAAGATCGTACAAACATTTGTCCCGAGGTGGGTATCGAACCCGCTACCTCCTGCGTGCGCAATAGCGCCTTGGCGTTAATATTGTATAAAGCCATTATATCTCGTTCAAAAGTGTTACGGAAGTAAATAAATACTGTAAAAAATATATCTAACTTTACATACTACCCATTGTTGTATAATATTCTTGCAAGAACATGACACGAGTAATTATTATTCAAGCTATTTTAATTTACGCTAAACAAGAAAAACTAGTTTAAGAGTCAATTAACCTAAAACCTTTGTGCATGGAACCTATTACAAAAATGGAATATGATTAAATGCAGCTAAGGTTAAGGCAAAGTGCACGCGGTTTTGCGAGACAAGGAAGAACGAACGCCACGTGGGAAAGGCGAGAAAGGGAGGCAAAAGATTTCATGACCTTCTAACACAAGTACATATATATACTTAAATGAAGGTCTCCAATACGGTGTAAATAATTATTGTAAATCTGTTACAGAAATAAATTTTATTTATTTATATTTAAAAGCTGCGGAATGGCCGTCCCTCAATTTCACTTGTCTTTCTTGAAAAAAAAAGCAATACTATTTTACCCCACTAATAAATAAATATTACTGGACAACCAACACAACATCATCTAGCCCCAAAATCTTAGCTTTTGTTTCTGGTACTCTTACGAGTAGGGTCTATATATGAAATAAAATAACACATCAACTTCTTTTTATTCCAGTGATTCAGGAATCAATTCCAATGTGATAATAATTGAATCACATGGGAACTGATTTCACCTCTAAACGTTTTTAGAGAAACAAAACGTGCGAAGCCAGGACAGAAACTAGTTTACGATAAGGTATTTGGTGGCACAGTGGTTAAATAGCCGACTGTTATCGAGTGGTTTCGATTTATTTTCATGCATGTCAGCTCTTAATCATAAACGAATGCAACCGATGGGGCATATCTAGATACCTATGCAAAAATAAGTTATGATCTACTAGTTTCTGCCAGCGGCATCGCACGCGTTGCTATGGAAACGTTTCTATCCCATGGGAACTGATTTATGGTATAAAAAGTAGCCTATGGTTTATTCTAACTACCGGTATACAACATTTCACCCGAGAAGTAACAAACATCCACCCATCTAAACATCCAAACTTTTGCATTCACTATAAGTAATATTAGTGTGAATGTGCAAAGTGTGGTAGTGTGACATTAATGGCTAACATTTAGTAGCAAATAAAAAAACAAAGTGTTTTTTTATTTGCTACTAAATGTTAGCCATGTGCAAAATTTATGAAGTCATAAAAAGCATGAAATGCATAATATTAAAACAATGTAGGTAAGTATGTGCAGGTAACATAATTGTATGTACTTAGCATATAAGTGTTATTAGTATGTCTATGTAGACTATAATACAAGTGATGACGCTCATCCAATTTAATCTAATCACATATTGATATTAAGTAGGTAAGGCTTATTCAAACACAACATAGGTGCCTTTGATGACCTATGTGCCGCGGTGGTCGAACGTTTGCCTGCGACGCAGGAGGTTGCGGGTTCGATTTCCGTCTCGGGACAATTGTGTGTAAGATCTGCAGATATTTGTTCCGGATGTTCCGGTCCTTATCTGTGTATAATAAAAATATCTATTTATGTAATCTATTGTATTCAGTATACCTATCAGTCATCTATTAGTACCCACTAGTGGACAAAAAATTGAAGTGAACAGTAAAATAATTTTATTTGATAATAATTTATATATAAAATATGACTTGTCTAAGTGCTTATTTTGTAAGCCTAAAGAAATAAATGATTTTTTACTTTTTTACTTTACTTTACTTTTTTAAGAAAAGCTCTGTTTAGCTTGGGGCTAGATGATGCTGTGTGGAGACTATCTTCGAGATAAATACAGGATTACCTATCATTAAGTAACGTGATGTGCAGAACGAATTCATAAGATCATTAATTACACAGAAAACTACAGTATCAAAGGAAAAAAATATACCTATAAAAAACCTATATTAAATCTAATTTAAAGATAAAATGTATTTCTAGTATATCTTTAAAATAAACTATGTATAAAAATATATATCAAATAAAGTATACATAATGTAACAAACAAATCTAATTAAAAATATAGATTAATATTTAGAAGATACATTAATAAGTAAGTTATTTAATCTTTTGTCTATTTCTTATTTCATTTATGCACATGTACCCACTTCTCTCTTCACTTTGTCTCTCTCTCCCAATAAGGTTTTTGTAACTCTTTTCAGGGTTAAGTTCGCCTTTGTTTAAATTTTCTAGAATAAGTTTTGTGTTATGTTTTTCGTGCAAAAAGTATAGAATAAATAAATACATTTACAGTAAAATTTGCAAAAAAAAAAAACAGATTAACGCGGAAGATTTTTTGCTATAGCTCATTATTAGAAAAAACAGCCATACCCGGAAAAATTATAGGCTAGGTGGGTACAGGTAATAAAAATGCCCTAGAAAAAACTTGATGGGTTTTGTGGGCTATGATATCATAATTCATGTCTCAGCACATCCATAGAGCGTTGTTGTCAAGCGAGTTAGCAAAGCGTTAATCTATGAGTTATAAAGGCTATATTTAGATTCATTTTTTTAACTCGCATGTGTATGTATTCATACAGCTTAGATCTTAATATTAGCTTAGGTTATACCCTGTAGGGTACTTACTACAAAAAAAATATGTAAAATGTAAAACATTGATTTTATTTTATAGACGACCGTTGTGGCGCGGTGGGCGATGGTCTGCCTGCGACGCAGGAGATTGCGCGTTCGATTCCCGCCTCGGAATAATTGTGTGTACGATCTGCAGATATTTGTTCCGGGTGTTCTGGTCGTTTTCTATGTGTAATAAAAAATATATATCTATGTAATGTATTGTATTATGTATATCAGTTATCTAGTACCCATAACACAAGCTTTGCTTACCATGGGGCTAGTTAATGCTGTGTGGATATCAATATAATATAGGTATCAAATAGATATTTCAATGTCAGGTAAATCCGCACGTACTATCTGGAGTTTTATTTTACTTAATGTTATATTGTATTTAATTTTTAAATTTTTACTGTACATAGTTTATAGTTAAAGTGCAATAAAGAATGTTCTATTTTATTATTTTATTATCTATGGATTCTATCTACCTACGTGACGATTTTGCGACGACACCATTGTCTAACTCGTTAGTAGAATTTGGCCCCAGATATTTTTGCGTCCTACGTTTTGTGACAATTGTTTGTGTTAATTGGACATTTATGAAAAATAATAGACACACACATACACGAATATCATAGACATTCATTCATATACTAAATAAAGCGAAACAAATCTATTAAACTTGTTTAGCCTCGATCCAATATCGAAAAATGCAGTGTAGCAAATTCACTAATGCTTACCAAGGTCACGTGGAAGGTAGTTCTCTTTCGCAATCCATTCTTTAATAGCGACCATATCTAGTTCGGTGTCTAGCGTCATCTGAAATAAACAAAAAAATATATACATATATATACCTATATATATTTTTTATAGCGTTATCTAGCCCCATGGTAAGCAGAGCTTCTGTCATGGGTTACTGATATACATAATACAATACATTACATAGATAGATATTTTTTATTATACATAGAAAACAAACAGAACAATTAAAATTAATTACAATATTAATTACAATACATAGCAAAAAATTATCATAAAAATTAAACAATAAATAAAACTTAATAAACTTAAATAATTCATAAATAAATCCAGGTAAACAAAATCCTATAAAAACATAATGCATTTTAATATTAAAAATTAAAAACAAATACATTGCACTTTAAAACTTAAAAATTAATTACAATTGGCGGTCTTATCGCTCGAGAGCGATCTCTGCCAAACAACCATGGGTGGATAGGATCGTGGACAGTACCAGGGCATATGAGCTTGTAGATTATAAGATATTACATATAATACAATCTCAATATATTACTCCTTACATTCGTCTCTCTCGTAAAATCTCAGGTACACCAACAAAATATATTTAGTCCATTCGTCGTTTGTCCACAATAACAAATAAATCACAGATCGGGTTTTGTTCTGATCATATCCTATTACTTATGGGAATTAAGACATTTCAGGAATTTAGATACTTCTACTAGATAACGGGAGTTGACACCTTAATACCAGATATTTACAGGAGGTGACAAAAACAAACTATCTACAGGGGGATAGGAGACTACAACGGTTTTCTTCCAGAAACCCTCAGCTAAGATGCGCGCCATGATAAAATTTGTCGACTGTTTTGTCTCACTAATTTTGGGTTGAATAAAAAACAAATGCACGACAGAAAGTCGTCGCGGTATAGTAGCTCAGCGGGGCGCTGATAGAAATACATATATCGTGCTAACTAACTCTCAGAATCGACATAATTGGTAATTTTAGAAAATAGAATAGAAATAGAAAATATTTTATTTGCGTTTCATATAAAATAATATTTTAGTATTTTATGAATTCATACATCATCATCAGCCTATAGCAGTCCACTGCTGGACAAAGGCCTCCCCCAATGAGCGCCATAGCGCCCTGCCTTCAGCTTGACGCATCCAGCATCTACCTGCAGTCTTTCGCAGGTCGTCACCCCACCTGGTCGGAGGGCGTCCTACACTACGTTTACCGAGTCGTGGTCTCCACTCAAGAACACGTTTACCCCAGCGGCCGTCGGTTCTTCGCGAGATATAGCCGGCCCACTGCCACTTCAGCTTGCTAATTCTCAGAGCTATGTCGATAACTTTGGTTCTCTGTTGGATGTATGAATTCATACGCCTGGCATATAAGTTTTTTAAAAGAACAAATTAATGATTTTAGTTACTATAATACATGATTTATTCAAAACCTTGTGTAAAATTTTAAAAAAATTTAAAAGAACTTCGGTGGTCTTATCGTTGAAAGAAAAGCGAGCTCTACCAGGCAGCCTTGAATTAAAAGTTTGATCACATATCACTTTCGTTTACTTTCCTAGATAGGCAATCCATATAGAGTAGGTGTCATAGGAAATCACATTTAATGTACTGTACATACAGTGGCGTTTTTCGTTAGCTGGCTCCAACTCCGGTAATTATATGAGTTTTGGTTTTATATTAAAAAAAATGTTGTTTTTTAATAAAACAGCTTGTAATTTTAATTTTAGAGGAAGATTCTTGTTTTAAAAATTTAAAAATTGTCTGTAATCATAAAAAATAAATTTTAACTTAACCTAACCTAACTATGAACGCCTAGATAACTCACATTCAAAACAAAATTACACATATTTTATAAACACAATTTTCTAAAGTACAAAAATTACTTACTTTGATATAATCGCGCAAAAACAGCGAAACTTGAATAATTTGTCAAAGCAAACTCTTGGTGCGAACGAACCTATATTTAATATTAATTATTAATGTTATTAAATGTATTAATCTGCGATATGCTATGCACTGTTCGACCACTCCGCGTGGCCATATGATAGTGACTATGAGCTCTTGTGATTTTGATACTGCACTGCACTCTTATAGACCGCTTACATCAGCGGCAAGTCTACGATGACTAAGGAATGATTGAACAATAAAACAGGGCATTTTTAAACGTATAGGAAAAAAGGACGGAGGTTCTATGTTCTGCAGTATGTTTGTTTAACTTATCTGTTTTTCAAGTTCTCCGTCAAATTATAGACTGATTGAAATAAAGAAAAATTAAACCAAAAATACTCGTAGTTAGAGCGAGGTGTTGAAATTAAGACTGGTGAATAAAGTCTAACAACTCTCTACTATTGTTAGGTACTGGAAATACTAAGTTATAATAAGTACTAGCTGCGCCCCGCGGCTTCGCCCGCGTGGAAATCTATGAGTCAGATGGTTTATTAACCTTCCTCTTGAATCACTCTATGCTTTAAAAAGAAACTCATCAAAATCTGTTGCGTATTTTTAAAGATCTTAGTATAAATAGGGACAGACAGACAGCGGGAAGCGACTTTATTTTATACTATGTAGTGATTAGTGTTATTAGTTCTGGCTGCTGGCATTTTTTTAAACATAATTATCTATGTTGGAAAGCAACGACAAAGGTTATTTATCCAACAAAATGTTAGTTCCAGAAGATTAACTTCAGCAAGGCCAGCTGTTTGTTAAAATGTAAAAAATAAATATCATTCATTACTAAGTGTAATATTAGGGCTGCTTATAAAGAATTAAGGTTAATGTTGCCTGGAAGAGATCACTCTCAGCGATAAGGCCGCCCTTTATCACTTATTTATTCTATTGTTTAGTTCTGTATTGTTTTCTGTTTTGTCAGGTATAATAAAGTGTTTTCTATCAGTCTATCTTAGATATATGAATCGAAATGTTTTAGATATAGGTAATATTAGATAAAGTGTAAAAAGGTTTAATCCAAATTATTATAATAAAGTTTTATTATACACCTGCCAATTTACACGTGACTTTAAATCAATATTTAATTTTAACTTATTCAAAAGTTATGATAATAATGCGTACAAGAAAATTCCATTAACTACTTGAATGAATAGTCTCTATGATATGAAGGTAGGTTAAAATAAATAAATAAATAATGCTGGACAATCCACACAGAATTATCTAGCCCCAAGTACCCATAACTCTGCTTAGTTATGGGTACTAGATAATTGATATACATAATGCAATACATTACATAGATAGATATTTTTTTTATTATACATAGAAAACGACCAGAACACCCATAACAAATATCTGCAGATCGTACACACAATTGTTCCGAGGCGGGAATCGAACCCGCAACCTCTTGCGTCGCAGGCGGACCTTCGCCCACCGCGCCACAGAGGTCGTCGAAAAGGATGCTCACATATATTTTAAGTAAAATAGTTTTAAAAAGATACATAAATGTTTGTTAAATATTTTATTACCTAAATTAATAGAATACATAGATATATTATTATATAGTACCACTTCACTACATACCTACCTGCATAAATGTTGTATTTTATACTAATAGTCAGTATAGAATTAACAAAGAAAAATACAATGAATTAGAAACAAATTAGAACGAACTAGTATCTATTTATAGTTGATAAAATTGAGCTAGCTGCAGCCTGATGCAAACAATCTACAGTCTTTATACTTAATTAGTTTCCCGCGGCTTCGCACGCGTTGTTTTTATAGAAATAGAAATAGTTTATTCATATCAGACATGGTAAATTAGAGAGGTGGTATTACAAATAAATTGATCCTCATATCTCGCCACATTACTGGCATGGGAATACATAAAAAAGTATCAGTTAAGTTTCACAAACAACAAAATATTTCAAATAATAATTCTCATGCAAATTAATAAAAAGTAAAGTTTAATTAAAATAAATGTCAAGCCATACTATACAATTAGAATATTCAAAATTAAAGTTAGATTAAATGTCAATAATATGTATAATTAAAATTTTAAAGGTCAGAAACTCCTGGATTGTATAAAAGCTACGTTGCACGAGCCATTCTTTTAAGACTTTAATTAAACATTATTCCTTTGTGATCTAAAATATTTTTCGGTAAATTATTATAAATTTTGTATGAAATGTAGGCGCAGTTTCGCTTAAAACGTTCTAATTTCGGTCCAGGCATCACTAAAGGTTTATGTGTTACAAATCTCCGATTGATGTTATTTCGATATTGAAATAGGTCAGGGTGTTTCCATAAAAACAATGCAGTCTCTAAAATGTACAAAGATGGTAGGGTGAGTAATTTATTTTTTATAAAATAGGGTTTGCAAGATTCTGTGCTCTCCAAGTACCATATTGCTCGAATACACTTAACTACAGACTGTTGCAAACAATCTACATAGTACTTTATACTTAATAGCCTTTGTACCTACTTAACTTACTCTTACTTTAGTACATGCCATCATCATCAGCCTATGTTATTCCACTGCTGGATATAGGCCTCCTCGACCCTAATGCGACCCATAGAGCCCGTCTTCAGCTTGACGCATCCAGCATCTGCCTGCAGTCTTACGCAGGACATGACACTAATAGTTTATTTAAATTAATCAATGTCTAATGTCTGAAACGGTTTAGTCTCTCCCTTTTCCATCTTCTTTGTTTCACTTGGTTGATCTTCCTTGATCCTCATCCAATTTGTATCATCTAAGAAAAAGTTTCTGAAACAAAATAATCGATATGAAATGCTAAATAAGTTTATTTGACTAAGGCCGGGATCGAACCCGTAACCTCTACGTCAAACAGGTCGCCATGTTTAATGTACCCATCATCATCATCAACCTATAGTCCACTGCTGGACATAGGCCTCCCCCAATGAGCGCCATAGCGCCCTGTCTTAGCATCTACCTGCAGTCTTTCGCAGGCCGTCATCCCACCTGGTCGGAGGGCGTCCTACCCTACGTTTACCGAGTCGTGGTCTCCACTAGGACATACCTTTGGCTTAAAATAAGCTGTGTAGTGTCGACCATGTACTCAGAAAGGGACTTCCTGGTGCCTCCGTAGTCAGACGGTAGATCCTCTTTGGTGAAATCATTGAAATAAGCTTGCGAATTCGCAGCGTGGAAGTGCAACTGAAAAAAGGTACAAATAAATAATGCTGGACAGTCCACACTGCATCATCTAGCCCCAAGTTAAGCAAAGCTTGTGTTATGGGTACTAGATGACTGATATACATAATACAATACATTACATAAATATATATTTTACATTATAGAAATACGAGAGAAAACGACAAAAACACCCGGAACAAATATCTGCAGATCATACAGACATTTTTTACACAAATACTAAGATGGTTCTAATTTTTCTGAGTTGTAATTTTTGTACATATTTAGTGATCCCTTCAGCAGACGTACTTGCTGAACGTACTTTTTGCAAACAAGGGGGGTTTTGCATATTTATTTTATTATTTTTATTTTACCCAGCATATACGTATATTATGGTAAATTAGTACCTATCTAATCTAACAAGAGAAGCCAAAGAACTCTACAGGCCTAAACGTGAGATACACAACATGGATAACTATAATTTTTAATTCCTTAAACTTAGTTAAGGATATGAATTATTGATTGATGTATTAAGAATTTATTATCATGAAAAAATATCTGCAGATTGTACAAATACTGGTCCCTAGGCGGGAATCGAACCCGCAACTTCCTGTGTCGCAGGTGGACTTTCGCCCACCGCGCCACAGTTGTCGTCATTTATACCCAATATTATGTAAATGCCAATCTCCTTACCTTTTCTGTCAATTCCTGTTTCAGGAATGGCTTCATTAGAGAATATAACGAGTTGATAACGGAGGGCCAGTTTAGAAGGTGGATCTTATTCAGTCGGATCGGGATTGCTTTCTGGAATTAAGGAAACGTTATTTAAATGCTCTTTACGTGTTCTTGAGTGGAGACCACGACTCGGTAAAGGTAGTGTAGGACGCCCTCCGACCAGGTGGGATGACGACCTGTGATAGACTGCAGTAGATGCTGGATGCGGCAAGCTGAAAACAGGGCGATATGGCGCTCATTTGGGGAGGCCTATGTCCAGCAGTGGACTGCTATAGGCTGATGATGATGATGATTATTATTTTTACAACATGGCATTGATGGCATTTAATAAAGATTCTTGAAGATTTTTTTACACATATCTCTTCTTTAAATAATTAAATAAATAATGCTGGACAATCCACACAGCATCATGCACAAGCTAAGCAGAGCTTGTGTTATGGGTACTAGATTATTAATATATGTACTTAATACAATAGATTACAAATATATAGATATTTTTTATTATACATAGATAATGACCAGAAGCAGGAACAACTATCTGCAGATCGAACCCACAACCTCTACCCGTCCACAGGACACGTAAGAGCTGGACTACCCTGGTAAGCGCTTTAGGGATCTTATCATTAGGGAAGGGAATAATACCAAAATCCACATGTAGGGCTTGCCGGTTAGGATCGTAGTTCAGTGGGTGATCTGTTCTGAAGTGGGTGCTGCTGCCCGCCTCCTCGTGGATATCCCTTCGCCTAAAAGTTGGGATGGTGCAAATTCTAAGCCGATACCACATAAAAACTTCATCATCAGCCTATGTTAGTCCACTGTACATAGGCCTCCCGAATGAGCGCCACAACGACCTGTCTTCAGTTTGACGCTTCCAGCATCTACCTGCAGTCTTTCGCAGGTCGTCATCCCACCTGGTCGGAGGGCGTCCCACACTACCTTTACCCAGTCGTGGTCTCCACTCAAGAACACGTTTGCCCCAGCGGCCGTCGGTTCTTCGCGAGATATGGCCGGCCCACTGCCACTTCAGCTTGCTAATTCTTAGAGCTACGTCAATAACTTTGGTTCTCTGTCGGATGTGCCTATCCTTCAAAGAAACTCCGAGCATAGCTCTTACCACAAGAACTCACCTCATTATAACTAGTGAGAAGCTTGGCCACCGCGAGTTTAAACTTCATCAGGAACTTAAAAGACAGGCCTTTATAGTCAAAAATAACAAGATCTTCTTCCTGTAGATTCTGGCTGGTGAGAAGAAACGCGTCTGTGTTGAGGAAGTACACCATAGCATCGATCTCGTAGTCGTAGTTTTGCATGGTGGGGTCGTTGAACTGCCAGATCCAGAGGTTTCGGTTGCCTGAGATTGGTATCTGGGCTAGTTTTCTGAAATTAAATTTGAAATAACCAAAGAGCAAGATAAATAAACCGTTTTTAGAACCACCTATGTACCTCTGTTAGATTTATGGTTGCGTTGTGACCAATTTCATGACTTAGGTCAATCACTGTATAATACTTGATTTTATAAGTTTTAACAGCACTATTTTGGCAAACGTAATGTAGGTCGCCCTCTGGCCAGGTGGAGTGACGACCTGCGAGAGTCTGCAGACAGCTGCTGGATGCGGCAAGCTGAAGACAGGGCACTATGACGCACATTATGGGAGGCCTTTGTGCAGCTGTGGACTAATTTAGGCTGATGATGAGTATTTGGCCAATTTAGCGCTTCAGAAATTCATATTGAAGGTCAAGTGGTTGACCACCATATTACTAGAAAAGCCATATGACGAAAAGGTCTCTACAGCATTATTAATTACATAGAAAGAACTCAAACACTCGTTTTATTGACGACCTCTGTAGCGCGGCGGGCGATGACGGTCCGCCTGCGAGGTTAGCAAGAGGTTAAGGGTTCGATTCCCGTCTCAGGACAAATGTCTGTACGACCTGCAGATATTTCTTCCGGGTTTTGGCTATGCAGTATTATCAAAAATATCTATATATTCATGTACGACGTGATAGTTCTGTATCTGTGAATTGTCCAGCATTATTTATTTATTTTAAGACTCCACCATTTCAAAACACTTACATGGCCTTCAAAGCTTTCTGAATCCTTGGCGATAGTGGGTCCCTATTCGTGAGTAGATATGCTGCAGAGTTTCTGATGCTTATGAACTCTTCTGCGTTGCTTTTAGCCTCCTCCAAATTGTAGTAGTTGGCGTGTAGAAATCTTATGACAAGATTGTCACCTATAAATAGAATGGAAAAATATGAAAAAACTAGTAGACGAAGTAATAATACCTAATCTGTGCTTGTAGGTACGGCGTACTGGTTGTAGATACGTAAGTATTTACTTTGTCCGCGTAAAATGTAGAGAAGTTAGTATTTGATTTTGATACGGAAAATGGAATGCAATCGTTGCTAAGTTCATAGGTGTTGCCATATTATAAAAAAATGGAAAGCAATCTTTGCTAATTTGATAGGTGCTGTTATATTATTATTTTTTAAATCTTCAAGATTCGTTAACATGATATGTTAACGATTATAGACTATAATCGTTAACGAATCTCGCCCCGTGAACACGATCGCTGTAACGCGAGAGAAAAATAAAACAAAAGGTATGCGATATATACCTGATAATATTTAAGAATTCGAATAATCTTTAAGTTGCTACTTTCTTAGTTCCGTGGATTGAATATACAATTTGTGAAATATATTTTCCCTTTCTATCTATCTATCTAAGCAGCCGGTAAAACCCACTGCTGAGTAGGTATAGGCACAGTACACATATAGAATACTGAGGTATAGGCCTCTTCCTTATCTCGCCACCCCTGGCTATAATGAGGTATAGGCCTCTTCCACCCCTGGCCTCGCCACCCCTGGCGGCCAGTCGGATCCACTGTGCGGCTCTTTTCTATATGTAGCTCTAATATATGTATAAATACCTGGTTACGGATTTAAGTGTTTCTCTAAGTGAATGCAGTATAGTTTTCTATGCTTGTTATCTAACTTAAAACTAATATTTTAGGAATGATAACTCACTTATATTTTTAGGAAAATGTGGTTGACTATCTATCCATTGCCGCAGGACAGCGAACTTTTCTTGGTTCTCTTCTGATAATTTCTCGTACATTTCGGGACCTGCAAATCAATTAAAGAAAGTGAGGAGACTTTGTTAGACCACAATCTCACCTAATTTTATGCATTAAGTATATCGCAATTGTTCAAAAATCAGGGAAAATAATTAGTAGATTAGGTATGTACGATAAAGTTTAAAACTCACGTAAATAAAATATTTATAATTTATATATAATAATAAATTTATAAAATGAAATACTCCTATTCTATTCATGGCAACAACAAGACTTGCAAAATTGGAAGACTTGCAAATTAGTGTATTTTAATATTTTCCGTGTACATGTTTTAAAATGTGTCTCTTTATATGGACTGTGTATGTTAACTTTATACTATGTCTTAAATAAATGTGATTTGATTTTGTCCGAGGTAAAGAAGGGACCAAAAGCGTGCCCAATGATTCGTATAAAGATACCTACTCACTGCAATAGCGTCGCCCCACGTGCGTTTATTTCCGAACTTGACTGGACGCACGCACACGTCTCAGTTATGATATTAGTAATATTGGCTTAGCTAATCTTAATTATTTATTGTATATCAATATCACTGATCAGTGGCGTGGCTAAGTACACTTGTACTTGATTACGTGCAATTCATTAAAAAGGGCGACGACCTATTCACCTACTTTTTAGATAGTGTATTCTATAGTGCAGAGCAGATTTTTGTAACCCTGTATTACCTATGTTTATGATTTGTGGTAGTTATTTATTTATTTTTATTTTTTGATTTCCGTATACCTACCACAAATCATAAACATCTACAGGGTTACAAAAATCTGAAAACTTTTTTTACTAGATTTGACCGCTGCTGTTTTTCCTGCCAACCTGGGTCTCTTCAAAAAAGAAGAAGAAGATAGGGGTCTTCTAGACTAGGACTTCGTGATACATCGTGGGCTACATCATCACTTTCCATCAGATATTGTGGTCAAATAAAAGTATTTTGATAATAAGATATATAAAGTTGATTCTACCAGAGCAAACTTCCTTTTAAAAAGGCTACATAATAAAATACCAAATCGGCGCTAACAAATAAAAACAAACGCAGTGCACAGACTGCTAACCTAAACTAACCAACCACCAAAGTTATCGGAGCATAATAAGTAAAATGTATTTATTTAGGACAACGATTAAAATTTACCTAGTAGCATATGACGTATTTAAATTTAGGTCCTTAGCATAATTGGTACTAACATGTTTTTCTTATTCTATGTTAGCTCTTGACAAGTTTTGCATAACTTCACTTCAATTTTTATTTGTAAAATCGCGAAGTCCTCTAAAGTATCAAGAAGTATAGGTAAACTCACCAACTACGGTAACTACGGTACTAACGGTATAACTCACCTGCATATGCACTTATTGCTATTTTAAGATGTTCTCTACTCGATATACCTATGTAAACTTATATTATAGCAGCACGTTACATACATAATATGTTAATGTTGAAATCAAGTTTTAATCAAGCTTTATATAAACTCATAATCTGATAGTGATTGTGATGTATTTTGTACGTGAAATAAATAAATAAATGCTCTGCTAACTTCACAGACTACAAACTAACGAACGTTCGTAGGGTATTGTATTTACATTACTTTTCGTTTGAAATCGTGTAGAGAATGATGAGAGTAGAAATAAATTAACCAAAGAATTGTTTTATTAGTTCCTAATTTGTTATCTGATATTAGTTCTTAATTTGTATTACGTTCTGAGGGTATTTACATTACTTTTCGTTTGAAATCGTGTAGAGAATGATGAGAGTACAAATAAAATAATTAAATAATTATTTTATTAGTTCCTAATTTGTTATCTTTATGTTCTTAATTTGTATTGTTTGATAATATATGAAACGCAAATAAATATTATCGATTCTATACTAAATAGATGAACAAATTTCTTATCTTGTTAGTGACTTACTTAACAGACTTAGGTACCTATGTCAACACAACCACCAAACACGAGCGATTAATATATACTAATCATAAGGTCATATGAATTTACTGTGGTATTGATTATATTATAATTCTTGCAATCTTATTTGCTATCTTTTTACTTATTACTAATACAAGTGATAAGTAAATGTTTATGTAGATATGGCCGTAGCGAGAGGAAGGTTTTGCAGATTCAAATATGTTTTGTCAACCCACAGCTTGGTGATTATTATTTTATCGATTAATTATATCACGTTGATTATACACACACACACACAAATGTATACAATGTGTTTTGTCGAACCTTGATCAAACAAGATTTGCGGATACACGACATATATTTATCGATAAAAATAAAAAAATAAAAAATTATATTTTGCCTATCTCAAAAATAAAGCCGATTTAATAATTTTTTTAATGAAAACTAGTTCATCTGGTTTTTTCTTCGTTTCTTTTTGAGTAAACGGTGTATTTTATTCAAAGTAGTCTCATTTGAAAGCTAGATAGTTTACCTAGCTAATAAAATAAGAAAAAAGTACAATTTCGGTACATTAGCCTAATAAAATCAATATTTTTTTAGAAATTTGCAAAAAAAAACTATTTTTATTTTATTTTTGATCTGTAACTTTAAAACTGGGTTATTGAGGTGTACTTTTTTGCATGTTGTATTAAATTTCATAATTTAATCTACAAATTCTCCAAAAATTATGGGTCTATCTCTTTTCATTGTCATGTTATTCACCATTTAAAATAGGTACTTTCTGACTTGTACAAAGATCAACAGGAATATCAACTGATTTAATCTACATAAATTATAAAATAAAACGAGGCAAGATAGGAAGAAATGGAATGAGGTCTTTGCCCAGCAGTAGGATAGTAACGGCTGTTTAAGATAAAGTTTTTGTTTTTTTTACTCTTGACAAAACAGAAAGTACCTATTTTAAATGGTGAATAACATGACAACAAAACGAGATAGGCCCATAATTTTTGGAGGATTTGTAGACTTTATTGTGGAGTTTAATACAACATGCAAAAAAGTACACCTTAATAACCCAGTTTTAAAGTTACAGATCAAAAATAAAAAGAAAATCGTATTTTTTTTGCAAATTTTTTAAAAAATATTGATTTTACTAGGCTTATGTACCGAAATTGTATTTTTTTCTTATTTTATTAGCTAGGTAAACTATCTAGCTTTCAAATGAGACTACTTTGAATAAAATACACAGTTTACTCAAAAAGAAACGAAGAAAAACCAGATGAATTATTTTTCATTAAAAAAAATATTAAATCGGCTTTATTTTTGAGATAGGTAACATATAATTTTTTATTTTTTGATTTTTATCGATAAATATATGTCGTGTATCCGCAAATCTTGTTTGATCAAGGTTCGACAAAACACATTGTATACTGTATGTGTATGTAGGTATGTGTATTTATAATCAACCGGTAATTAATGGATAATCCTCAGTTACTTGTGGAGGGCACCACGGCCAATCAGGAAAAAAATCGATCTGCTAAGGATTTATTTAGTTTTTTTCTTATAGATCTATAGTTTTTTTTTCCTGATTGGCCGTTTTGCCCCCCATAAGTAGGTACCTGCGGGGTTGTCCATTAATTATCGGACACCCTTTATATAGTACACATGGAAAAATATCGCAACTCGCTCCGCTCCAATCCGACTAATCGATCTATACGAGGTCGTTTTGCCAACCACCACCGCAACAAATCTAACGCGACTACAAATATACCTAATGTACTTTTATAATTATAGTAACGGACCGAAGCTTTGTACCTGCGCCGCGCCTTTCAAGTTGTAAAGAAGTCCTTTCATTTCTCGCCCGCACCCTACCCAAGCAAGATACAGTTCACTACAATTAGGCAGGAGGAACAGTGTGATTGTTTGTAGTTAAAAATAATATTTATTTCTTCTTCTTCAAAATTTTCGCAGCACGCTCTTCTCGCCGATATTATGTATTTATAGCGTCTTACTGTGGTTATTTACCTAGGGTATTTATCTCTTTCTTTATAAAATTATTGGCTTTCTAAGCAATGAGGAAAAATAATTAAAAATGCATATTTAACTAAATCAGATCTATTTTGATTGAATAACAAATAAAAACACATTATATAATATACGTACTAACAAAAATAAAACATATAATAGGTACACAATGCGCTTAAAATGCAAAATCACCATGGCAATAACAACAGAATGTATAATTTATTATAAGTAGGTATGTTATAAAGTTACTATGACGGAACACAAAATTATTTTTTCTAAGTAATAATCCTCTAAAATTCTATCTACAATGTAAGTACCTACATCTACATTTTATACTAGTACTAGGTACTATATTTGTAAGAAAGTATTCCACTGGGCCAAATAAGGGCCAAGCGTATTTTGATTGTCTTTATTGTGCTTGATTTTGGCTATAAGAAACCGTAAAAATATCATCTTTACTTGGTTTCAGTATTCGAGATATTTTTTGTAAATAAGTTTTAAAATAAAATAAAAATAAATATTAAGGGACAGTGTTATTTGTAGCAAATCGCAAAAGGTCGAAAAATCTATTGGTTTCATTTTGACCACTTTGATTCATCATTTCATTCGTCTCTTCCCTAATCTCTGGACCTTGATTTTTTTTCTTGTCTCGCTGCACGTGAAATACAATGCTTTGTTTTATTTAAGTGGTTACTGTTAACATGTTGTGTTTTGTTATTTTTATCAGTTTGAATAAAGTTTTCATAAAAAATCATATTTCATATTTCGGCAACATTGCGCCTCGTGCCTTTATGTCTAGTTTTGGCCATACGAATTTAGAATTTAGTATGTACATACTGTCTTAAAATAATTCCTTGCCCTTATTTTGTCTATTGAATTCCTAGTATTTAAGAATTTTTTAATGATTTCGCTATATACATTACCTTCAGACAATAAAGGAGCATATATCTTACAATGTATAATAGGAAGGTTTTTTTTTAATTAATATGATCTTGTTTGAGACTTAAAATGATTACACCGTCTATCCATCCAGAATGTAGAATGTTTTTAAACATAAGAAATCAGCTGATTTTTAGGGTTATCACCACGAAATGCAGGCCTAATAGAATTCTAATGATTTCACATATACATTATATTAGATTTATTACTTTTTATAATCCTGACGTCAATTCTATGCAGAATCTAATTATTTCAATTTACAAATCGACATTATGTGGTCAAAAACAAAGATTAAAATCACTAGAGATTTTTTGTCTTTGTAACAGTGCCATCCCTAACGAATCTCAGTTTTGACGTCCCGTGTTGCAAACAGTTGGTTACTTTTTAACTACGATTTCGAATCAAGGATAGCCCTATGACCATACATATTTCTGACAGAGAGTATTATTTTAATTTAGCCGGATTATTTAACGTTTAATTTCACGCTGCATATTTGCTTAGCGACAATCAGTCCAAAAGTTATGAATTCTTCCAATTTCATCAATGATGTTTAGTGCTTCAAGGAAAATACTTTAAACAAGCACATTTACATTTAATTGAGTTGGCACAGGTGAAAAATCGTTTGAGAGCACAAAAAGTCTAATGATTTTTAGTCTTATTTCATAATCCTTTAGCTTTTATTCCATTCTATAAGGATAGGTAATGATAAAAGTAGGCTGATTTCACAGGGATGCTTTCTTTATGCCATTTAATTATTTACATCAAATATCACCAGCCCAGTAAGGCACCCCCATCAAAGCTCAAGATGTGACCTAAATAAAAAAATGTTTTTCACCCCTGCATCAGCTGATTGAACTGTCAGTGGCTCTGTTTACAAACATTCTACATTCTGGATGGATAGACATAGATGGTAAATACATACAAATTAAAAAAAAAAGTTCATTTAGTGTCTCTACTAGTATTACAAAATGCATAAAGAATTCTATCGACAATCTAAAGATGATTCTTACATACGTTTGAATCATCAACTTTATAAAAGGTAACAGGTTTTGATTGGTTTATGAGAACCTACGTTAACTACGGTAACATCTAGGGAATCCAATCGTACGTATCGTATAGTACTAATCCCTCAAAAATCGTGCGGGGATTGGGGATTCATGGTATTTGTGGAACTGAAAGAAATAGTGAAAGCCGGAAGAAAAATAGGTGCAGACATCATCAATCACACAAATCTTGCGAATACCCAGGGTTGAGATTTTTATGCGGGATTGGATTCCCATGTAACAAGGTAACAGCCGAAATAACATTAATTACTAGGTATAAAACAATTTGTAACGCTATCATAAACTCTAAAATATACAAATAATTTCATAAAATACTAATAGTCATATCAAAAGTAACATTTGTTTTCTATCTTTAATGCAACAAATAATCAAAATCACAAAAAATATTATTGCTATCCTTAGGTTTGAGTTACAAAGGAAATTGTTTGTTATTACTAAATGAATCAGAATAACATGGTGATAACATTAATCTTTTTCAAAAATAAAATTATATTAAATATAATGAAAACTCGAATACTTTACATTTCTTGTAAATAGGTCATAAATGCGATACTACTGGACTACGAAGTTTCAAACTATAGTTCAAGCAAATGTTTGTTTGTAGACGAGTAAAGAAAATGTCAGAATTTATATCTGTACTAATATTATAAAGAGGAAAGGTTTGATTTTTTGTTTGTTTGTTTATAATGAATAGGCTCCGAAACTACTGGATCGATTTGAAAAATTCTTTCACCGTTGGGAAGCTACACTATTCCCGGTGAACATAGGCTATATTATATTTTCAAAAAAGTTAGGGATCCGTACTAAAACTGTGCGAAGCCGGGAAGGTCCGCTAATACGAAATAAGAGGACAGGTTTATACTACAGTAACTTATTTCATATTAGACATACAACAACAGTAATAATAGTTTGAAGAAATAGGTTTTTAATAGTAACTATTTTGTTATATCAAGAATTGTCATGATACTTACATAAATATATGAGATTATTTGATAATAAAAGTTAAATCACGCTAAAATACCCGTTGAATATTTAATTTGTCTACTTAATCAATGGCAAGGGTTCTGAAGGAACCAGTTTCAATAGAGTCTACTTTGTTTGCGCCGTGTTTGTCCTTCTTTGTGCTTTTCCATTGTGTGTCGTCTAGGAAGAAGTCTCTGAAAAATATAAGAATAAAGATATTTAGTAACAATCAAAAAACTTTCTATAATAAGATATAATAAAGAATGGAGTCCACGTGTAAATAAATAATTTTGACTTTGACTTTGTACCGTCCGCCCATCCACAAATTGATGAAAACACACAACCGGTGGCGGTGGGCGAAGTTCCGCCTGCGATGCAGGAGGTTGCAGGTTCGATTCCCGCCTCGGGACAATTGTATGTACGATCTGCAGACATTTGTTCCGGGTGTTCTACCTATGTATAATAAAAAATATCTATCTATGTTATGTATTGTATTGTGTATATTAGTCATCTAGTACCCATAACACAAGCTTTGCTTACCATGGGGCTAGATGATGCTGTGTGGATTGTCCAGCATTATTTATTTAATTTTATTTGTACACTTAAAAATCACACTAACTACAAAATGAACAAATCTAAAGAAGTCCTGTAGGTACTTTTATGTCACCTCGCATTGAATTTCCCGGTTCCTTGCTCTCAGGTAAGATTTGTTTGTTCCAACCTGTACCTGTAGTAATACTTTATATTCTCTTTGCCTGTACCTATCTTCTTGTACGTGTTCTTCAGTGGAAACCGCGACTCGGCAAACGTAGTGTAGGACGCCCTCGGGCCTGGTGGCATGACGACCTGCGAAGGATTGCGGGCAGATGCTGGATGCGTCACGCTGAAGACAGGACGCTATGGCGATCATTGGGGGAGGACTATGTCCAGCAGTGGACTAACATAGGCTGATGATTATTATGATAGTTCTCTTTGGTACCTACTCACCTGTTGTCCATAATAAGCTTAGTAGCTCGAACCATACGCTCCGCCATAGGTTCACGAGTGCCGCCGAAGTCAGATGGTAGATCTTCCTTGTTGAGATAGTCGAAGAGAGTTGTCGATTTTGGCGTGTGGAAATGAATCTGTGGATTTAGACGGTACCTATTTTATTACCCGGCGAGGAACTCTTGAACGAAACCACGTTACGCCATCGAGCTTGGATTCGTTGGATATTTCTTCCCAAGCACTTAGAATTTTTTTAACAAAACTTTTTTGTGATAAGTATCGTTTTTTTCCATATTAATATTAATTAGAATTAATTATGAAGGTACTTGTCAAAATCACAAAGAGTGACCTGAAACCGTATCTATCAAAAGAGAACACATTAGAAATTTTGGACCTACTTATAGGTACTTCAAATAAAATAAGCTCAACTGTGGTTCGACTCCACTAATCTCTTGTTCCGTATTCACTGAACTTGTCCCGTATGGTGATTATGTAACTCGCGACCGGTTTGCGACAGGCGTAAATTAAGCAATCAGTGCTCACCATCAGTGTCAAACGCCAATTTTGACCAATTTTGACGTTGTAGCTGGTGTCAAACTAATACAAAATTGGCGTGAATCCCCGAAAATGCGTTTTTTTTTCAAGCATAGACAATGTGAGGGTTGCCATTCGTGTAAAAAAGTAAATAACTACCGATGACGTAATCATCATCTAGACTCCCCTACCCCCCATGTCATCCCAAATAAGCAAAACAAAGACCCCCCACCTCCCCATAGTGCTTACGTAATACTTGAACGGCCCCTAAGGTGCCCGTCTACTCAAACGGAAAGGAGCGGATCGGAACTGTGATAATAATTAATAAACTAATGGAATACCCTAAAACCTCCGCTCACAGACAGGCCTTATGGTCTAATATTGCTTGAAACCCCACCCAACTCACCATGTCCGTCATATCCTGCTTTAAGAAAGGCTTCATGACTGCGTACAGCTTGTCAATGATAGGCGGAGAGTTTATTATGTGGATTCCCTTCAATCTGATCGGCATGGCTTCCTGGAATCGGAAAAGTATTATGAAGACCAGATAAATATATAAGAGGATAGATTTCGTTTATTCCCCAAAAGATAACATAATTTTCGGTGAGCAGTGTCTTAAATTATGTTCACCTACACTAGTTCTCTAGAAATAATAATTATAGATAATATGTAAACGGTGCAATACGTATAATTATAGAAAACATTAACAAAATCGCAGCCTTGCTCTCCTGTTGCAGATTTCGTTATTTTGCGTAGTTATCAAATTGCTACGCCTCTGCGTAGCCAAATAGCTCGGCGTAGACCCTGTAGCATCTCTATGTTTAAAGGGTCTACGAATAGTCTACGCCGTAGCACTTTTACTCTGGATCGGGGTTGTTATAATATTGAAAAAATATACAGCTGAACTCAGAATGAAATGAAATGAAATAAAAATGAAATGAAATATATTTATTCTGATAGCTAAGACTTAATTATCTAACTATAGTAAACAAATTAATAATATACATTGATTTAACACAAAAGAGACATTTCTTAATTAATGTTGTGTAGATCAAGCCGTGTGTGAAGGTCAGTGCCGTGTTCCTGCGCTATCAGAACAGGTTCATGGTCAGCTGAATGTTGCGAGTACTTCTGACTGAATGACTTTCTTTTGTAGTAGGTTAAAAAGGGGATAATTTTACGTGGCTCGATTTCGATGATGGAAAAACATTAAATTAGTACGTAACACATGGTTTGCGAATCAGACACTCACTAGAACACACGAAAATCAAAAATCTACATAGGCATACAATTTTAATTTTTCAATTACACAATATTTAATCTTTTTAGAAGCCTTTTTTTTAGTTTTATATTGAACTAGCTGCGCCCCGCGGCTTCGCCAGCGTGGAAATCTATGTGTCAAATGGTTTATAAACGTTCCTCTTGAATTACTTTAATAATTAAACCGCATCAAAATCCATTACGTAGTTTTAAAGATCTAAGCATACATAGGGACAGACAGACAGCGGGAAGCGACTTTGTTTTAAGTTTCCAGATAGGTTTTTTAGATCATCATCATGTTAATTATCATGATCACATCTGGTTAATTATTATTTAATTATTATTTAATGTTGTCTCTTTAGTCTTCTTAATCGTCACCATTTAAAGTTCTGTATGTTAGCGATGAGAAGTATCTCAGTAGGAAAGTTAAATTGTAGACAAATTCTTACCAGCAAAAACTACAATCGTTTGATGAATTCATAAGTAATTCATTCCTTTTACGAATTATGTACAAGCCATAGTTTACCCGCTTACATTCGTAATGGAAACTCTTACCCCCTGATATCTCGACAGCTTCTTAGCAACGGACAGATTCAGCTTAGTGAGGAACTTCAGCGATATATCCTTGACATCCATGACCACTATATCTTCATCCTGCAGGACCTCATTCTCTAGCAGCCAGGCATCGGAACTCAGGAAGAATATTCTCCCGTCTTCTATGTAGTCGTATGATTCTAATCCAGGGTCATTCAGTTGCCATATCCAGATGTTTCGGTTGCCGGATATCTGGTATTGGCCGAGGTTACTGTAAGTATCAAAATTATAATCAATTATAATAATTAATTCGTGTGTACTATTATTATTTGTGTTATTGTATGTAACCTGTTTATGGCCTAATAAATGTATCTTTATCTTTTAGTTTCTGCCCGCGGCTTTGCACACGTGGTTAATATGAAAACTTTTATAGGTTATTTTCATTCCCGTGGAAACATATTTATGGCATAAAAAGTAGCCTATGTTTGATTCCTAATCTAGAACTACCTGTATGCAAAATTTCAGGCAAATTCATTCCGCCGTTTGATCGGATGGATGGATCGATGTTACTTCTTAATACCAAAACTACTGAACGGGTCGTGCTGAAATTTAGCATACAGGTAGCTCTAGACCTGGAATAAAACATAGGTTTTTATCCCATAAATCAGTTTATATCCCATAAACCACTTTAAAACATATCCATAGAAACAACGCGTGCGAAGCCGTGAGCTGCAACGAGTATACGATAAAACTGGTACCCTTTAACTTAATAATTATGGCAACATTAAACTGTATTATTGATTGTCTGGTCTATCATTTACGTCATTTTATTACAATCTTGCAAGGTAATACAGATTATATAGCAACGTCGAAGAAACCACTTAGGCATTACCAGGTAAATTACCTACCGTATCCGTTTATGGAAACTGATAAAAAATAACTAGCAGTAGTTACAATGAATGTAAACGATATTAAGGTTGATACGTGTTTTCGCGAGATTAAAATTTTGTCGTGGTTTTTATTATTTATTCTGCCTTCTACAAGCAATAAAAATAACAGAAAAGTAATTTGCAGCAAATAACAAAATACTTTTTATGAACCAAATTACAAAATATAAGATTTAATTGTATTTTGGGAGCATTTGGCAAGATGCTGATTTTTATCCCAAAATCTCTTAAAATGCTCCAAAATCCCAGTGCATCGAAGATAGATTTTTGATAAGTTGTTATGTTAATAGAAAACGGTTTAGAATTTGCGGCAAATTACTTTTCTACTAAAAAAAACATAAAAAAAATGAAATCTCACGCCAACAGGAAACGATCAACCATAAGTATATATAATTCTTTGTTTTGGGTAAATTCAGACATTTTAATGATTCACAAGTTTGCTCTGCCAACTACAATGATTTGCAATACAATGATGATAATTTTGACGACCGATGTGGCGGCGCGGCGGGGCGCGGACGTTGCGGATTTTATTCCCTCCCTGGGACAAATATTGGTATTTGCAAATATTTGTTCCGGGTGTTCTAGGTATTTTTTATGCATAATAAATAATATAAGTTTTATGTTTACCAGTCATCTAGTACACATAACACAAGCTCTGCTTAACTGAGGGCTTGATGAATCTGAGTGAATTGTCCGACACTATCTAAGTTATTAAGGGCGCCCTCCGACCAGGTGGGATGACGACCTGCGAAAGACTGTAGGTAGATGCTGGATGCGTCAAGCTGAAGACAGGGCGCTATGGCCCTCATTAGGGGAGGACTATGTCCAGTAGTGGATTGTCATAGGCTGATGATGATCCAAGTTATTTATTTATTGCTCAAACAACAACTAAGTAAAGTCAAAGTCAATAGCATTTATTTCTTTAGGCTTACAAAATAAGCACTAAGACAAGTCATATTTTAAACTATAAATTATTATCAAATAAAATTATTTTACTGTCCACTTCAATAGTAGGTTATGTAGGTACACTAGTCTTGAAGTTCAAGATAACAAGTATCTACCTACTAAATAAGTGCACTAGTCTTGAAGTTCAAGATAACAAGTATCTACCTACTAATTAACTCGACCTCGTACGTAAACTACATACTAACATGTAACCTTAATCTGATTCTATAAATCGTCTATCTGTGAAACAAGGCATTGACTCAGTGTGATAAAATTAGTACCTATTGTTTGAAATCTTCGTATGCAATTGCAACTCAAGTTGAATCGAACTGAGATTAACAAAATCGCTATCAAAATCGAGTTAGTTTAGGAGTTGTTGATTCGATTATGTCATTGTTTATAGACATTAGAAGACAGGTGTGGAATAATTTGTATGAGAACATGCAATTTATTATTCGATGCTGTAAACGACGACGGATGGTGTTCAAAAACTCATCAGATTGGGTATATTGAGTTTTTTCAAGTCGCTCATTTTCCAATATAAACGTGGAGGGTCACATACACTGTTTGATGTTAACATTCAAATTCATATTCAAATGTTTTTATTTTCCTTAGGCTTACAAAATAAGCACTTAGACAAGTCAAATTGTGTGAAAAGTCAAAAGTTTGACCATCTTAAAATAAGGATAATATCAATTTACCTCGTCATTATACACCCAAAACCGTAAAAAAGTGTACATTTACAGATATATATTTTTATACATACCTCGATAACCCGGAACAAATATTTGCAGATCGTACAAACATTTGTCCCACCGCAGACACCTCCATTGAAAGGAACTTGTGCGAATAACCGCAGTTCTACGGTCTCTATGAGGTCTTATTGTAACTCGCGTTATTTCAGTAATGTGAATACTTACACGATCTTCAAAGCCTTTTGAATACCAGGCAGCAATGGGTCTCGGTTGGTCACTATCTCCGGCATTGTTGCTCTGAGGTTGAAGAACAGTTCTGCAGTGCTCTTGGCCTTCTCTAGGTTGTAATAGTTACTGTGCAGGAATCTTATGACAAGTTTCACATCTGAAATAGATAGATAAATTCTTTGTTAAGACACACACACATACAAAATACAACAATTATACAGTACACTACATCTATTTGACCGATGTGGCACGGTGGGCGAAGGTCCACCTGCGGCGCAAGAGGTTGCGGGTTCGATTCCCGCCTCGGAACAATTGTGTGTACGATCTGCGTATATTTGTTCCGGGTGTTCTGGTCGTTTTTTATGTATAATAAAAAATATCCATCTATGTAATGTATTGTATTATGTATATCAGTTATCTGGTACCCATAACACAAGCTCTGCTTACCATGGGGCTAGATAATGCTGTGTGAATTGTCCAGCATTATTTATTTATTTATTTATTATTCAAGTGCCTTCGTCTATAATGTTCCTTCATGTCCAGTCCATCCTATGCTCGTCTGTAAGAGATCGCTCTCAGCGATAATGCCGCCCTCTATTCTAAGTATTTATTTCAGTGTTGTTTCCTGTTTGGTGTGGTATAATAAATGTTTTCTGTCTATATATCTGTTGTGGTGAAATTAGTTGAGGAGAAACGCTAATTTATAATAACCAGGAAATAACAAACCACTGGGAAACAGGAAATAATACATCTCTTCGGTGTAGATAAGCTAAGGTCTACTTACCTACCTTGGTAAAACTATTTATAACAACGAAGCATTGTAGGTAAGAAAAAGTTGTTAATTTTTCTTACCTACAATGCTTCAAAGGAAAATATTACAGCACGTATAATGAAAGTTTGCTCAGTCATCGATATATGCTTGAGTAACGATTTTGGCTGGCGATACTTAAGCAGAGAATGATCACCTATGGTTTCAAAGGCCAGGAAATAATGAGTTGAGTATTTTTATGATTATGTAAACCCAGTCAGAAGACTGATGCGACGCGGCGGGCAAAGGTGCGCCCGAGGACGGTGCTGGTTCGATTACCGCCTTAGGACAAATGTTAGTGCGATCTGTTTTTTTTAATATATGAATCACTACATAGTCATTAAATAAAGTCGCTTCCCGCTGCCTGTCTGTCCCTATATGCTTAGATCTTTAAACTACGCAACGGATTTTGATGCTGTTTTTTTAATAGATAGAGTTATTCAACAGGAAGGTTTACAAACCATTTGACACATAGATTACCCACGGGCAGTTAGTAATAAAATAAAGAAATAAAGATTCCCACTCACCTATATTTTTAGGGAAATGGGGTTGACTTTCGACCCATCTTCGCAGTTCTTGGAATTGCTGCTGTTGCTCCTTTGGTAAGCTTTGCTCCATCTCTGTAACCGAAAATAAAGAAAGAGGATTATCAACGGTTGCTTGGAAGAGATCGCTTCTTTATACAAGTTAAATAGGCGGCCTTAAGGGTCCGACGACCATCGCTTGCAAAAATCGCTCCGAATATCGCTATTCCTGTTTAACCCTTGCGCCGCGCCCCGTGCGTGCGCGATAGCAATATTAGCCGTTCAAAATTTGGTTAGTTCCGTAATACCAAAAATTATGACTGAAAACTTTTTGTATTCTTCACAAAGTATTATTATTCTGTAACAAGACAATATAAGCTATGTTCCTTAATAAATAAAACGTAAGATACCTATTGATGTTTTATTTTTTTGTAAAATGTGCAAAATGCGATTAGCTTTCATTTAATTTTAGTTAAGTATTTTGAAAAAAAAAACTATTTAGGAACCTAGATAAATACTATTCAAATACATATAATACAATATTATAGTGGAAATATGCTTGAATTGGAAATCATTTTGGTATTACGTTTGTATGAAGAATTCGTCCCTCCGGAGGCCTCTTAACGCGAGGTAGATCGCGATAAGACCGCCTATTTTACTTGTCGCATGTAATGTATTTTTTGTAATGTTCTTTATCTGGTGTACAATGGGTGTACAGTAAAGTATTTTGTATTGTATTGTATCATGCACACATAACTAAATCTAGACTTCACGCCCATACCAGTTGGTCGACCTTTCTTTTGTTTGATATTCGAAATCAACAGCAAATACTAAGCGGCGTTTTTGTAAGGAATTTAAGTGCCATTAAAATACCTAGTATGAGTGATATACTGGTTGTTTTCTATGTATAACAAAAAATATATATCTATGTAATATATGTCTTATTACTCTGAGGTATTATGTATATCAGTTATCTAGTACCCATAACACAAGCTCTGCTTACCATGGGGCTAGATAATGTTGTGTGAATTGTTCAGCATTATTATTATTATACTTCTTCGTGAATAAATCTGAATGAGAGTATTTTCTAGAAAAACTTAAATCATTTTTACATTAGAACCATAGAAGTAAGTAAAAAATGGCGCCTTTACACACAAAGTATCTACGAAGTATTAGATATCAATTAGCAATTTCCTTCAAGCATGGTCAATGAAAAACACTCCGGTCAGTCTTTTCAGTCTGGTCGAAACGTAGTCGATTTTTTTTTGTGACCAATGGGAGCAGGCCTCCCTTTCTCGCAAGTTATGAAATACTAGTTTCTGACCGCGTCTTCGCACGCGTTGTGTATATGGAAAAGTTAAATATTTATTCTATCCCATGAGAATTCCCCTAGGATAGAACTTTTGGGTACTTTTTATCTACTTTTATCTCATAAATCGGTTGAACAACAATTGGGTACCGTAAAAAGTAGGTACCCAATTGTTATTCCAGGCCTAGAACAATCTGTATGCAATTTCACACAACAATTTCAAACCGATCCGTTCAGTAGTTTTGGCGAGAAGAGGTAACAATAACAAACATCCAAACCTTCGCATTTATATTATTAAGTGTGAGTGATATTACACTAATGAATCAGACATCTGACTGACATAATCACGCTGATAACATGCTCTTATTAAATATTATTATTTATATATTTATATAATTGACGTAGGTTATAAGTAGGTTGCTATGTTACCGGCGATAGCGTAGTACAAGTCCAGCTGCGAATGATAATGAAGTAGTAGGCAATAAAAAACTGGTTTCATAGTTTTCCGTCATGAAAAATACAGAGTTTCTTAAGATAACTAGCCATAGATAATATTAAGTTTTGTTTCCAAGGCGCTATTTTTAGTCACTTAGAACTGGTTTTATCAAAAGTTATTAATACGTAAATGTACTTTACTGTAGCCTCTTAGAATTTATAAGCTATACATAGTGAATCATCATTATCACCATCATCAGTTATGTTAATCTACTGCTGGACATAGGCCTCCCCTAATGAGCGCCATAGCGCCCTGTCTTCAGCTTGACGCATCCAACATCTCCCTGCAGTCTTTCGCAAGTCGTCATCCCACGTGGCCAGAGGGCGACCTACACTACGCTTAGCGAGTCGTCGCCAACAGTGCCAAATATCAAAGACATTTTCAATGTATGTAAGGATTTGCAAGAATTTATTACCTACCTTACTGATAAGCATGAAGAAATATACGATTTGTTTTCAAAGTCTGAATTACGATCAGAAGGTTTAAGTCACACTAATATTATAAATGCGAAAGTTTGTATGTTTAGATGGATGGATGGATCGGGCTGGAATTTTGCATACTTGTAGTTCTAGACGACCTTCTAGTGCCGGCTTAGAATTTGCAACAGCCCAACTATTCCCACGGTTGACGTAAGAGGCGACTAGGGGATATCCGCCGGGGGTCGCGCAGTAGCGTCTCCTGCAGAGCAATTTAACCACCGAACTGCGATCCCCCAACCCGCATGCCCAGCGTGGGGATTATGGGCGTTACCCCCATGAGGTAAAAGCCAATAAGGTGCTTAAGAGAAGGCCAGCGTCCAGCAGTGGACCAATATAGGTTGTTGAGGTGAGGTAGTTCTAGCCTAGAACTACCTCACCTCAACACTGTGCCTCAACCTATGTTTTAAGCCTATTACTTCTAGGCCTGTTTTAAAACATAGACATACTTTTTATCCCATAAATCAATTCCCATGGGATAGAAATACATAATCTTTGAATGTAAAATCCATAGACAAAACGCGTGCGAAGCCGCAAGCAGGATCTAGCTCTTTATAATAAAGCACAGAAAAGGCGAGGTTAACGAAAAGCAAGATATTTTGAAATGAGTTTTTGCTGCTAATCTTTGCTGGCCTTGACATTTGAGTGGAGAACAATGTTATTAGTCATATTGTCCTAATCCACATTGTGCATCAGGAGGTGCTTATACTTAGGTATTTAGTAGATCCCAAATATATAAGTAGGTAATTAAGATATAAAAAAGTCAAAACCGACGCCATTTTACCATCATAATAATTATTATCGTAGTCTGACTGAAGATCTTTTGAACAAGCCTTTCGATAGGGATGAAACGTTGGTGTTCTTCTATCACAACACGGTTCTTAGTTAACCCGCTTACATTATTATTTAAGTTGGATTTAGATTTATCATTATAGGTATTTTTGCTTAAGATATTTCTTTAGGTACGGTAGGTACGGTACGAGTAGGAAATGCACGAACATGTAGATAATTTGGAGGTGATGTGAGAAGATTGCTAAAGTAAAAGTAAAATATTATTTTTACAACACAATGCAGAGTTGGTTAGGATAACATTAGGTGCTTATATGATATGAAAAGTATAAGGTTGTAAGTATTCACTTCCTGTCTACTAAATACCAGGTCTTGAAGCATGTATTTAGTAGTACGACTACCGAAGTACCTACATATGTTGTGTTGTTAACAATCACAGAAGAGGAAGGTATCATACTTCCCCATTTACATGGTGGATGAGCAAATAGGTACACCCAATGAATAGGTAGGTATTAAGATTTAAACTATACAAGCTTACCTAAATCTCGTAGACCGTAACAGATAAAACTCGCGAATTTAATGATAAGTTTAACCGGTTTTATAACGATAAAAGGCGACAAATGTGCTCAGACGTCTCACAGATACTGGCTCCAGTGGCAACAAATCAACAATCAGCCGAGCTCGAGTGACCTCGCTTAGTATGAATGTCGATTTATGTGGCGAAATGTTTTGTAGCTCCTTTCCGAGCAAGAGCATGTTTCCTACTTTGTTAAGGAAACTGGTTATTTTAGTGATAAAATCAGGGTCATTATCACGAGGTGATTCTGTTTAATTATATGTAGGAATTACCTTCGTAGAGGCATTTAGTTATATTAATCTTTAATGTATGTTGAATTATACTCGAGCCATTCTTAAGAAATAATATTTGTAAACAATTCACAACACAAAAATTCTAAATTCTCGTTTTGACGTCGAGTTATTATGCTTTATAGGAAAGCTAAATTAATTTAAAACGGGATATTTACCATGATTTGACTTTAGTGTTAATAACCATGATAGTTTCAAGTTTTTTTGTAGGAACGATCTCAAATCAACAAAACTGATTCTGGACTTGAAATTCTGGAAAAAATCTGCATCGGGGGGCAATGTTTAGAAAATTTGTATCTTACATTGGGCCGTAGCATAGCCGCAGTACGTAGATTGGTATACCTAGCTAGGTAGCAGATATTGATGTGGTATATTCTACACTGTAGATGAAATGTATTTAGGCACCTAGGTATAGTTTGGGGCTACTTTTTTGTCTTTAGTATGTAGGTTACGCAGGTACCCGTTTTAATGTGGGAACCGCTTACCTTTGTTTGAAGGTTTGGAACATGGTAGCCTATGGTAAAACCCTGTGGTAAAACCTATGGTTCCTTACTAATGCTTTTACCTACCCTAACATTATTATTGCCAACCAACCTGCACCTTGCGTGGTCACATTCATGTACCTTAAGCTAAGCAAAAACTATGACCAATAATCCTAGAAAGTGAAGTCTTTCATTGCCCATGCTTAGCCCAGGAGGGTGATTTCGTTCGTCCGAGCCCTCTACGGACTAATCAATAAGACATTCGTCCAAAAAACTTTGTCAGTGACGTCTGCGAGCAATCATTCATAGCCAAACAAAGCCTTGTTTTTGTGGTTTTTGTTTTGGATTGTCTTGTCTTTCTCCTCTGTAACTTAATTTTTGATGGAGTTACCAACGATTGATTGAATTTGATTGAATTTGTAGTGAAATAACATTCAAATACTATTGCATTAATTGCATAGCACAGTTGTCATGTCTTCTGCACTAAGTATTTGCCGGGCTTGCCTTGCTCGTAATAGTCGAATGTACACAATCACAAACCCTGAACTTCAGGCTACATTTGAGAAACTTTCAGGCTCTACGGTGGGTTATTGTGATAGTTTCCGAGGGTAACCAGATCTAGAATTCGTCACAAATATATTGCTAGTTATTTGTATTTTATGGATAAAGACTTATATAGTTCTAGTCTATTTCACGCAGGAACCCTTCCAGAAAAGTTTAGTTTCGCTTCATTTCACGCAAAATAAATTGGATAAGATGGAAATCATATCTTACATCTAGTCAATGTTTACTCAAATTTTATTATTCCAAAAAAAATGCCTGTCCTTTCTCAATTTAATAGCAATATGTGAGTGAAACATTGAAAAAATTACCCATCAGGGAATGGTTCCCATGTGAAATTGAGTAATATAATTTATGTAGGTAGGTGCTTTTATGAAAAGCAAGGTCTTTAACCAAGCATCTGTCTGTAGTTCGTAAAAAATATTTGTTTCTTAGAACATTAGTCACTTATAGAGAAAAGTTTTTAGATTTGTACATAAATTAAAACAAGGCAATAGCAGTGTAAATTTTTAAATACAGTAAATTATTAATTGTAACATTCCTTAGAAGGATGTATTTAGTGAAACAAATTTCCAAAAGTTTTTTGTAAACAAGAATTCATTATTAATGAATTCTATATGGATTCTTTCATATCATTTGGAATAATGTTAAGTAATTATGATCCCACAAAAAATTGATCTCTGTTGTTTCAGTTAATCACAAAGGATGGTGGGAAACCCAGCACAATATGCTACATTTGTTTTGCTCTTCTACACAAATGCTGGAAGTTCAGAAGGATGTCCCGAGAAGCTAATAAGCACATTATAAAGTTTCTTCGCGATAGTTTGCCCCAAGTATTGACCTTTTATTTTTGTAATCACCGTAAAAAACGAATAAGTATTTATCAGCACTGCTCTAACTGCTGTAATAATTATAAACATTGTAAAAACTATATCCCTACTATTAAATATATCCCTCCTTTCAACACAAATTCAATGCACATAATTTTTTAGATCAAAATGTTAAATTTATTACTCTTTTATTTCCAGCCTGCCCACAACATTACATTAGATGATGAAATGAAATACACCCTAACAATTGCCAAAACCAAATATACATCTATGACTCATGATTATTTAAAGGATGAAGACTCAGAAGTAACAGTTAAAGAGGAAACTACAGTTAATGAGAATAATTTAGCAACTGAAAGTAAGTACAGAACAGACCAAGTTATAGTGAAATTTGAGTTAGGTTAGGTTAGATTATTGATAAACTTTAAAATTTGTTTTTTTTATTTGCTGGTTGCAGGAGATTCGGCAGCCATCATTCCTGATAATGAAAGAACAGGATCCATGTCACCGAAGCAAGAAAGGAATTCTACAGAACATAAGAATGCTGTCAATACACACAATGAAAGTTCAAATACTAGTAAAACTATAGTGATAGAAATACAACCAATAACAGAGCCTAATTCGAATGCATCTAGAAATGGAGGAAAAATATATTCTTGTGAGACTTGCCATAAAAAGTTTAAGCAATTTACCAATCTTCAAACCCACATAGCTCGACATAAACCTCTAAAGCCATTCAGCTGTGTTAAATGTTTTGAAACATTCATCAACCACAAGGAGTTACAAAAACATGTACATTGTGATGTAACAAGAGACTTACATGTGTGTGACATATGCAGTAAAGCATATGTTTCTAAATACAGTTTACAAGTTCACAAAGCTCATAAGCACTTGAAATCAGCTGGGAAGACATACAATTGTGAAACTTGTAACAAAGCTTTTAACCATAGAGGCACATTACGACTTCACATGAGAATTCACTCAGGTGATAAGCCTTATTCGTGTGACATGTGTCCTAAATCATTCAGCCAGAAAGGGACACTGCTACGTCACAACAGGATGCATTCAGGAGAAAAGCCCTATGCCTGTCATAAGTGCACTAAAACTTTCAACCAAGAAAGCAGTTTGAAAAGACATATTAAAATGCACAATGGTGAAAGAGCATATGCATGCAGCAGATGTGACAAAGCTTACTATGAAAGCAGTCACCTAACTCGTCATATGAGAACCCACACGGGAGAAAAGCCCTATGCCTGTGATAGATGTTTCCAAACTTTTAGCCAAAGTAGTAATCTACATGCACATATGAAAAAACATACAGGCAAGAAACCATCAAACTTTACTTGCTATGAGTGTAGTAAAACCTTTGACCATAAAAGTATTTACAACCGCCATTTACTAAAACACACACAAGAAAAGCCTTATCCCTGTGATCAGTGTGATAAAAAATATGCTGATAAAAGGACGCTACAGCGACATGTTTCATGCCATAGTCAAAATATCTGATGCTGATAAATATTAAAAATATATTGCTTGAAGCTAGATGATCCTCTCTTGATTGTCCAGCATTATTATTTATCTATAATAAACTTAATTGAAAAAGAATTAAATTAAATATATTGAAAGTACATAATATAATAGGTATCTACATAAACATTTTCTTTTATTGCAATGCATAGTACTACTAAGGTACAGTAAGAAGACTAAGATGAGCAAGATACTAAGGCTGGTTCACCAATACATCAGGGTCCAACTATCTATCATAAAAATATCTACAAAAAGTCCAGTTCATAATTGGTTTGATTAACATTTAGAAAAAGAAAAATATTATTGGTGGAATTGAAAGATTATGAGCAAAGTGTTCGCGGTTAACTTGACATATAGTAATTTTAAGTAGGTATTAATTTAAATTAAAAAAAGAAGTATTTCCAGCCTTCAATCAAAATGTACGCGGCATTATCTTTCAAAGAACACCACCGTCCATTATGCGCAATAGATTTTCTACTCGCATATCAAATACAAACCATGCTTCGAAGAATGTAGCGCCAAAGAGAATAAAACCGCTACCTATATTAAATGTATACATAGGTAGGTACTGTATGATGATAATTATTGTATGGATATAATTATGCAGTATGAGTACAAGTCGCTGATATTTAAAAAGTAGCGCCATTTTCCATAGACAACTAGGGAGTGAATGTAAGAACTTTCACATCACATTCACTCCCTAGTTGTCTATCATTTGTCTATACTTCATACAGGCTTTATGCTAAACCCAAGAGCCAATGAACAATTCAATCTTAACAGCCAATCAAAAAAAAGTGCATTGTCTTTGTGATGAGTTACAGTCTTTTCGCCACACTTTCTTGAATTTGATGTCGATGTGGAGCATTTTAGGAGTTTAAGTTTAAGATGTAACATGCAAATAAAATTATTATTTTCAAGTGTAAAATGTGAACTATGTTTGAATAAAACATGCCATCAAAATAGACAAAACTACAATATTTTGAACGCATCTTATCTTTATTTTTATTACAGTGGCAGCACCAAATGCTGCAAGTTTGCGCATGCGCCGAATGGCGAATCAGTGACTATTTCTTTGAGTTTAGTATTTTGTAACTAAGAAATTCTAACGTTATTTGGTAATCTAATTACGCAAACGTGAGTTTTACAACGTATTTGATCTAAAAATACAGTAATGTTACTCATAAATCATGAGTAAGAAGTGCTAAGTGCAACATTGGTGGCCATTACAAATTCTAAACTTTTTTATCAGGACAAATGTCCATTTGATGTTTCGGCGACGTTGTGACTTATTTTACAGAAAGCTTACCATAAATCGTGTCCCGTGTTGTTAATCTTTCGGTTTCCACTCTCCAGGTGCTGCCTGAATAACTGTACAGAACTTCCGCTAAAAAGCAATTCAAAACGTTTCGTGCCGACCAACAAAATATTGGGGTTGACTTTTCACAAGGAGCTGTCAGTCAATTGTAACATTTTTCCAATACATTTGTCGCGAAACTAATAAACAGTAATTAGCTGAGTAATCAAGAATAGCAATAATCACAAGGATCGCTCGGCTGCGCGTGGCAATTTAGGTAATTTAGTTAGCAGTAGTAACACCCACATTGCTTGTTGTTACTCCTCAATGAGCATAACATTGGCACGACGACCTCTATTCATTCTCGCTGTATTTTCCCCGTAGATTCGCGTGAACAACCAATTACCAGGAGTTATCAGTTTGATAAGTGTCAAGTGTCGCCGAAACATATCAAAATTTTGTGTTGCAGACCAAAAATGATTTTGAGATAAATTGTGGCAGTGCAGTGTGAATAGTGTGAAAAGCATAAAAAAATAGCAATATATAATAAAAGTGTGGGTTAATGGATTGTGGCATGCGGTTTGGATGGTGGTTACCGTTGCTGCTGTGGTGACATGGGCTGCGTCGCGGCCCCTGCGTACGCCGGGCTCCGGGAGTGAGAGGGAGTGCTGGGCTGTTAGCCTGCACACACAACCTGTATTATGAATAAACGAGAAAGCCACGTCAAGGACAAAGAGCGCCAAAGCGACGATAAAAGAACATCTACGTAAGTTTCCTTACATTGCTGCACTGTAAAGCACACAAGGCAAACAGTATTTCATCCTCAAGCCCATACATTTTAGACATTCATCATTCTAGGGCTATTATCCAAGTATGTTTCTATCCCAATCAATGGCATAATAGCAAGTATAAGTCAAGCTGTTAAATACCTGAACACAAACTAGAAGAAAAAACCATATTTACCTACCATGTTTCGCTTGTGAAGCATAACATTATCTGTCCCTAAACTATAGTTGTTATATTTGTTATTTAAAGACGTAGAAAACAGGTTATGGTGTTCACCTATTTCTCAACATGTTAAGACTTGCTTTGTTTATCCTGCTACCTTACTCAAGTACTGAACCCATTTTTGCAAACTGCCTTTTTACCTACTAAAATGCTTTCAATACAAAATAAGTAGACAATAACAATGTTTGCAATAAAACAGTCATTATCATTACCAAGTGATCTTGTGTTGTATTATCATGTTACAAGTTCATTTCCTATTAAACTAGAAAACTATTTAATACAATAGAATATATGAGTCCGCTACGAAATAATGTTAGGTTATATAAAAATCCATTTATGCATAAAAACTCAATACACAATAATAACATACTTAGAACTGAGGAAGTCATCAGTATTGATTACTTACTCAGGTCTCTATAAGTAGTACTGAGTAAGTCAGTAGTTCTCAGGCTAGTTTATCAAGATAATCATGTATTGATTTGATTTTCACATTCCTACTTTCATAGCGTACATAGACCATTAACCTTTCATTAAAATCCTAGTAATGAAAGAATTACAGAAGATACATAAGTCAATGATATCATACACAGCTGGGAAATGTAAACAATATTTTCTTGTACTATGACCTAGTTCTATATTTTCAAGAAACATCAAAAAAGTATACCAAATATTTCAAGCAATGTCTACATGAATCTTTCATAAGTTATGATTTCTCTAAACAGTTACTAATCTTAGATCAAGAGGGAATCATGACCTTTACATTAAAAATAAGCTTATGGATCTATTCTTAGAATTAATATCCTTGGTTTGTAAGAAAGGTTTTCTTTCATTAAAGTTTCCTTTTTCCTGGAATATAACATCAGACAGCTTATCCTTCATGGAATTATGGACCTAAATTATATGGAAATGGTTTGTTTGAAGAATCTTTAGATTTATGTAATACAAAATAAAATTAACCTAGAAGCCCTCTGTTTGTTTGTTACCTTTCTTAGTTACAACTGTTACAAGCATTCGAATATGCTCCTCACATAAAAGAGTGGGCCAAAGAAAACAAACACATAATATAACAAGTAGGTAATCATTAAATTGTTAAAAAAAAGAATTAGTATCCAATATTTTTACACTGTTTATAAACTTTATGAGAAAAATACTAATCCCTCAGAATACAGATACAGGATTACATTTTTAAGGGACCCCTTTGCATACACAATTGTACTTCACAGAAAATAAATAATTTTCCGAATCATTATATAATGTATGGAGAAAACACATAAAAACAAAAGGACAAACAGCCTAATATAGAAAACTTCCTCCTTTTTTCGAAGTCAGTTAAAAAAAACAAAATGTTCTACTGCACAGTATCTCCTTTATAGCGGTTTTTATGTCTCAGGTTACAGTTATGGCAACTTAAACCTGCCCACATTATGCATGGGGCAGGCAACATTGTTCCCTAGCCTTCATCCTGTTTCCTGATAATTTCTCAGTGCACACAAATCTGTCCCTTGTATCTTGTGGCAATGAGTCAATGACAGATTAAGTGCAACATAAATCAATGAACTCTTGAATCACAGTCTCATAGTTTCTCATGTTTGGTATCACTTATTGACCAATTGTTTCAATGTTTATTTAAAGCAGGAAATTGAACAACAAAAATGTATGCTGCGTTAAGGGCTTGGGCTTTGGCTTTGGTAATATGATGTTATTTACAAGTATAATGCTACCCACCATTTTATTTATAGGAAATAGTCACTAAGTTACTGTGGACAAACTGTTGTACACTTTCTCAGAAACTTAATAATGTAATGTAGGTACCTACATACTTTTAATTTGGAAATAAATAAATAGAATTAAATAAAAAAAAATACTACTAATTTTCCATTTTCTGGTGGTTTGAAGTTCTTGTTCATGTCTAGCTAAATACTTATAACTATTTTCTATACCCAATTCTATGATCTGGAAAATGTTTATTTTAACTATCTCTAACTGTACCTAACCTACAGTCCAACCACAATTGAATTAATTAATAAATATGTACATACACATGTAGGTAGGTGGTTTCCTGGTGTCACAATTAATTCATACACAACATTTGATTGTTTGCATGTTTGTTACCTCTTCATGACAAAACGAAGAAGTTGTGTATTATGTAGTTCTAGACCAGGTTTACCATAAATAAGCTACTTTTTATGCCATGGGAACCTGTAGAGAGAAGCTAGTTATAATATAAAGGAGATCTTCCATTTACAATTACTTAGCACTTTTGCCTTACGTAATATAGGTATTATTTGATACTAGTTTCTGCCCGGGGCTTGGCACGCTTTATTTCTAATGAAACATTTAAGGGTTAATTCAATCCCATGGGAACCAATTGGGATAAAAAGTAGCCTATCTTTTATTCCAGGCCTCGAACTATCTCTATGCAAAATTACAGCCCAATCTGTTAAGTACTTTTGGTATGAAGTGGGAACAAACATCTAAACATCCACACCTTCACATTTATAATATTAGGGTGAGTTAGGTATAATTATTTTATCACACTAATGAATCAGAAACATCTTACTGACAAATTTGGCATGAAGAGGGAACAAACATCTAAACATCCAAACCTTCACTTTTATTATATTAGTGTGAGTTAGGTATAATTATTTTATCACACTAATGAATCAGAAACATAAACATCTTACTGACAAATTTGGCATGAAGAGGGAACAAACATCTAAACCTTCACATTTATAATATTAGTGTGAGTTAGGTATATTATTTTATCACACTAATGAATCAGAAACATAAACATCTTACTGACACAATCACACTGATAAAATGCTCTTATTAAATGCACAGTAATACATTATGGACATTAACAGTGTCCATTGTATTGTCATATGATTCAATGATGAGAAAAAATGGTCAGTGTCAGTTATTTTTAAAAAATCAGGGCTGCTTTTTATACAATGACATGAAATTGACAAGTGAACTTTATGCCCTGTTACTTATTTTTATTCAAAACAATGAATATGCAACAGTGGGATTGTATCCCTACTTAAAAATCAACACTAACAATGAATAGAAAATTGTAAGTTTATTGAAAGTGTAAAGTTGTCTAACATTATAAACATTCTCTGGTTTATACACAAGTGAAGTAAGCTTGACACATTTCCATAACAACACCCTAGTCATGAGTTCACTCTTGTGAGAATCTCCATTCCAAGATAATTATCTGAATCATAAATATCTCGCTTCAGCTTCTCACCATCTGCCATCCTAACACATATACTTAACCTATGTAACTCAAGCTCTTCTTACTTTGCGTCTAGCTAGAAAATGCTGTGTGAAAATCTATCTATTTATGTAATGTATGTTTTTGTTATAATTATACATTACATATAACAGAAACATACATTGTTTTTGTTGTTTTACTTAGGTATATCAGTTATCTTAGCTTGGAGATTGATGTGAGGATTATCCATCATTATTTATTAATGATAAATATGTACCTACATATATGTATCCTATAATATTATAAATGCGAAAGTTTGTAAGTATGGATGGATGGATGGAGGTTTGTTTCACGTAAAAACTACTGAATGGATTTTAATGAAACTTTACAATAATATAGCTTAAACATCAGAATAACACATAGGCTACAATTCATAAAGATAATTATATTGTGTATTATCCAAAATATCTTTCACCACGCGGGTGAAACCGCGGGGCGCAGCTAGTTATTAATAATTTAAGTATCAAATAGTTTATTCAAGGCCAGGTATTTCATGTCATGGCCGGTTCACATTATTCCAGTCCATAAACCAGGCATCAATCTTAATTAAAATCAATAATCCTAGTTTCTTAGGCAAACTACTTTCTTTCTCAAGATGATGCAATTTTAACACATTAAGGTCTTATACGTGGCCCAAAGTCCAGATACCTATAATGTAAACACTGCTGTGATTGAACCGGCTATCTCCAGTGTCTCGCTTTCTGCCATCCAAAACCATCAATACAAGCTCTGCTCACTTTGGGGCTAGATAATGTCTGAATTGACCAGCATTGTTTATTTATGTCAAAATACTATTCTTCGTTATTTTATGAGGCTTACTATTTCCTCTGTCAAGATGATGCAATTTTAACACATCAGGTGTGTCGTCAGTATACTTGGGCTGAAACGCAAGATATTATGTTTACTTTCTCAATGTTTCTATCAAAGAAATAAAATAGGTAAAAGAAACAAATAGTATTTACAATTGCAATATTTGAGCTAACTGCAGACTGTTGTAATCAATCAGGTAGCCAAACTAATTCATATCAAATACCAGTCGGAAGTGTCCTCAAGACGAGCTGGCTTCATTGCCCCGCTGTATGGCAATCCTGGTGCGCACTAGATCTCGGGCCATGTTTACTCTACATACTCCCACACTTAACCTAAATAATACTATCTTGTGTTTTTAGACAAAAATTGCACTGGTTACTTCTCGATTTTAGCTCTTTTCTGCAATGCTTAGTGCTGACAATAATATGTAGATACCTATTGTAAACTCTTCTCTTTTTTCGAGAATTTTTAATTTTTATGTTCAAGCTTTCCTTGAGACTGGATCGAGAATAGATTAGTACTGTCCCGTTATGTACTAAAAGCTGAGAATAATACATCTCAAAATATATTGTCTGCTACAAATCAAAATAGCTGTTTATGTCACAGCTACCAGATAATTCATGCTCCACGCTTGTGGTTTGAAGTGCATTGTTACTTTCACTTTTAGACTCAATGTTAATAACGCGGCGTGAATCACTTCTGTACAATTGAGCGCGCTTTATGGAGATCAATTTGGACGAAAACAGTTATTCTGGTTTCAACAACTTAGATTTTAGGTCTTAGTTTAGTTTGATTTATATAAGGCCCTTTTCACATGCATACGGTCACGGCACGGTCGTGCTATGTAAAGTAGAAATGTATGAGCTAAATAGATAACTTTCACAAGGCACGGCGATCGTGCCGTGACTGTATGCCGCACGTCCCATACATTTCTACTTTGAACGACACGGCGATCGTTCCAGACCGTGTGTCGCACGTCCCATACAATACAATACAACTCTACACGACACGACGACGCGACGCGACGATCGTGCTATGCCCGTGTGTCGCACGTCCTATACATTTCTACTAAACACGGCACGGCGACCATATACCGTGGTATGTGTAACTAACCTTGTTTGTGTGTTGTGTTAGTGTTTAATAAATAATTTTCTTTCTTTTCTTTTTTTTCTGATCGTATGCATGTGAAAAGGGCCTAAGAGTGGTGTTCATTGAAAGATTTATCAGCTTCTTCGGTTAACTTTATTTATTAATAGTAGACCACCAACTTTTGGTACTCTAAAACTAGGTTTTATATAAGTACCTTAATAAAAATCACGTTAACCGTCAATATATGCAATTATAGGTGAAGACATCATGCATGAAACATAAATATGTACAATTAAATGCTGAAGTTTATTGTGTGACGTTTAATGTATGAAACGCTTTAACGTTTATTGTACGAAAAGAAAACTTCAATTACAATGTAATCGTCCGATCTTTTGAAGAACATCACCTAGTGTGCCTGGTTCATTTTATTTGTTTAACTTGGCTACACCTGGCCCTGATTAGCGTCTAAGCGAATGGCATAAACACAGCGAGGCATTATGTAGTACCTAGCACTTGGTCGACAAGGGTCGATGATGACGTGAAACTCGACTAGCACAGGACCGTTGTGGGAGAAACAAACTTCGGAAGGCAGAGACCCAGCAGTGGGCAAAAATCAACAGTAAATGATGATGTTGATGCTTGACTCGCTACTCGTAACGATTGTTATCAGTTTATTTTGTAGGCTTATTAAATCAAATGAAATTCTCTATTGAATTAATGCGTCTACGTTAAAAGTTTCCGAATAAACAAAAAGTTAATTGCCAATTAGTTAATATTTCTTTGCTCTGCATTGGTCGTAAACTAATTTAAAACTTCGTACCTAAAAGTGGTTCTTAAAAATAAACATAATTAATATTTAAATGTATTTTTCTATTCTGTTTTTGTTCTCTGATAAACATTTTTCAATTTATATACCTAATAGTCAGATATTTCACCTACTATTGTTTCAGGGAACATAGGAACGAATAGTTGTGAAGACTGCGTGTGTTCTATCCCCTTGTCATACTTCCTCCTCGAAATTTAACCTTTACAAAATAATATCCATCATCCATCATCATTCCTCACAAAATAATATCACATACATAAAACGTTTACAAGCTCAGCATTTTACCACTGCAAAGGCGAGCTCTTACTTACGGCGCCATGATCAAAGATGTAAAGGTGTGTGCCCATTGCAGCGCAACCGGCGCGGTCGGCGGGCGCGTTGGCGGAAGCAGCGCGATGCACACGTCGAGGCATTCTGTCACCTCGTCCTCTGGCGTTCTTATGGTCGGACCCAACTTCCGCGTCGGGAAGAAGATCGGATGCGGCAACTTCGGTGAACTTAGGCTGGGTAAGTGGGCATGGTTCTTGGTACAAATTAACGGTCATAAAGACAAGGGCTTCGTGGAACGTAGGCTTGGTAATGCTATTGATTTGTTTTCAATGCGAACAGAACAATGAAGAAGGTTTGTATAGTACCTATGTAGTAACTTCTAAAGTCCGTCTAACTATTTGTTACAGTAGCGTTCATTGTTAGATTACCCCCCTTTTACGTTTCATGTCTATGAATAGAGAACTATTTTAAAACTTAATTAAATCTTTCGGTAAAATGAAGATGTCAAGCCTTTTTATATAGAAACAAGAAATTTAATCATATAATGTAAAAAATACGAGACTTGCAACATGTCAGGGGCTCAGCTAACGATGAACGCCACTGTACTTACGAAGGTGTCATATCGTTATGTATTTAAATGGCTGCTCTGAAAACATATGTAATTTTCTGTTTTGCCGCAAAACATAATAATATTTAATTCGTTAAAAGAAAGCAGCCACAACACCCAAAGCTATCTAAAAACTCTGCACGTGCTGAAGACTTAATCTTATTAACTGGTGAACACAACGTGTTATGTTGTGGTGTTTGCGTTACTCACGTCAAGCAAGACTAAATACAAGGAAGCTACGTTTCTTCTGAAAATAAAGGATATACGTAGTAAGCTCCTAACTGCGAGCTTTTAGTAGCGCGTGATATGTATCCAACTTTGACCTTTATTATGCGTTTAGTTGCGCCAACTATCTATTTATAATTCCAATGGGGGGTGCAAAGACCTAAACTGCATGAGGTGTTTTCTAACTCTGGTTGCGGTTAACCCTTGACAGGGATCCGTAATTTAAAAGCTGCGTAACTTTTTATCTATGTTTCCGGAGTCCGGAGTGTAAATGGAATATCGTGCCGTGAGCGTATTCTACATCCGGAATCTGATATCAAAAGGCATTTTTTAATAACAAGGTGTCAGTTAAGAAGCTTCTGCTCATTAAAGCTAATAAGAACGTTAATAAATCTGAAGCATAAGTTTAGAGTGATGTTAGATAAGCTAGTTTTCAAAGTAAGTTTGTCGTGTCCGCTTTATATTCATCAACTACCTGAACAAGTTAATGTAGCCGAAAGCGGCTGACTGAATGTTATCGAGAGTTACGTCTTCGTAACATATGAGAAATTAAGGTGAAGTAGGCTCGGTTTTGCGAGACAAGGACGAGCGAACGCTGCGCCGCCGCGCCGCCGCGCGCCGCACAGGGAAGCTGAGGAAGGAAGGCAAGAGCCGCGGAATGGCCGGCCTATGATATATAGGTATGATATATATATGAAATGAAACTGCTTCTTCTGTAAAAAATAAGATTTAGTGGAAACCTTGCGATTTTTTTCTAGTCAAGTTTATTTAATCTTGTTTCGACTCTCACAACTTACTAGAATACTGTACTTTTAATGCTCATCAAAAATAATAGATAAACATAGACTCACTTCACCTTAATATAGTAGCCGTTTAGCTTATCATATAGGGCTTTCACGCGTGCCTTATCTCTAGCGCTTCCTACCATTTCAATTTGCATAGTAACCCCCAGCTCGATGAATAAATCAGCATTGATTATATTGCGCTACCAATCATATCTGACAACTTTTGTGAGAGTTACAAGAAATATACTTTTCCCAACTCTCTTCGTAGGAAACAAGTTATGTACTCTATATAATATTTTCGACACGTATTGTACAGAGTGTAATACTAGAAAGAAGCTTGCTAGCTATGGCTTTCTCAATTCTTTATTGCATGAAATTAAGCATGTATGATACGTATTAAAACTAGTAAGATGAGGCAAAGGCGTGTTTAACCCTAAAAAGTTACCTTCCAGGAAACCTTATTACAATATATAACAACTCAAAGAAAATGATAAAAAATGTTGGAAACTACTTTCCTCATAATTTCTATAAAGAATACAAAAATGATAAGCACAGATGTAAGATTTCAGCATAAATCTTTCATTTCAAAAGCGAACATTTGAAACACGTAAACTTCGAATGCATTACAGACGTCACAAATTCAGAAATCGGACAAGTGTTTCTAATCTTCTTTTAATCCTGACAACAGACGTTCTTACTTCAATTTGTATTGTAGACTAAGCATTAAGTGACGAGGTCGTTCAAAACGTCTTGCATTGTGACGAAACCCATTGCTTGTCAATATGTTTGTCGTGTTAGTATCACACGGCGACACATTTCATGTTATGAATGAAATTATCATTTTTACAAGGAACTTCCACGTAAGTTGAATATTAGTGACGTACATATTGAAAGCACCTGACCAGGGTTAAAAGATTTTTACATTATATACATTTTATAAAAAAAATGGACTACACTAATATCGAACATACATACATATGTAGTTACATTGATTACATAATACACGCATGTCGGTTCAGACAGGCTTGCGTAGTCACCGAATATTTTACTCTTAAAGCTCGTAGTTTGACGAATTCATTACAAATAAAAGTGGGTTTACTACGAACCTTATGGAGGATTGAAGAACACCAACGCTTCATCCCTTTACAAGGGACTTCTTCAAGGTGAATGCGCGTGCGCATTCCAACAGAAATAAGATTATGAAAAGATTTTAAAAAGAAACCCGCTTACATCCGTTATGAATTCATCGAATATTGTATTAGAAAAAAAATATTGTTTAACATTTATCATGAGTCAGTCGTTATCATATCGATTAGTTCTACTCTAGATGTGGAGGAAATCACCAATCTAATGGTAATTAGTGCTCAAGGCGCCTGTGAAGTATGTACTGCTGATCGCCAAATTGCATTTTAATTAGGTTTTGCCACGGTCGTACCTAAACTGATGAATCTATTTATGTAGATTTATCGGTGTGTGAGAGGTGGCAAAACATAACATTTTCCATAAAGGTATACCAAACACATGCACTTAGAGGAGGCATATGTCCAGCAGTGGACTAATATAGACAGATGATGATAACAAACACCGTAAATATTAGTAATTGGTGGAATTGGTTAGATTTATCGCCCGTTCCCTTATCACGACATTATTCTTCTCGTAATCTTGTTTTGATAGGTTGACAAAAATTTCGGCCCATTCCACTCTGTTCCACTTTGCTAATCCATTCATGGAATAGTTTCCACTTTTTTCAACTCTGATCCATAGCCGGGGTGGATTACTTTCCATTGCTTCAATCAATCTATGTACATATTCCACTCTGATCTAATTTCCTTCTAATCTCTTTCACCCTAAAAATCTGCGTTTTTCGCTCGTCCAATTAACCCAATTTGCAATGTGCCCGATGCGCTCCACTGCTGGACAAAGGCTTCCTTTCTCCCTTCATCCTTCACTATCCAATTATTATTTACTTAGCCAGTTATCGACCAAATGTTTTGTGCATTATTATTCTCCTAATTAAACAATATATCGGCCACAAAATGTTTGAAGATTATTTATTGCTTAGAACTGAATTTATAAAGAGTGAACATTACTCCTATACTTGCCTAAAAATCACTTTCATTTTGTTGACATTTTGGACAGAATTTGAAATACTTGAACTTGTCGAACTCAACTCCTTCATACGGAGCATAATGCTAACAATTTTAGAAACACAACGCCAACCAAAAAATTATCTTGTATTTCTATGTTCTGAGTTGTTTACCAACATTGGATGTTAGTATAGTATAGTAGATGATGTATCAAATCTCTAGCCATTATTTTACACAAGGTTCTTCACAAGCCCTCAGAAACCCGAGTAGAGCTCCGACCTTACATCGAAGTGTGGAACGCAAATGCACAGCGTGGGCCACTGCAGATGGCATGTCCTTGGCGGCTTGCAGTTGGAAACACTATTTCTAGCCAACTGTTACTTAATCATTATTACGATAAACTGCTTACTTAACTTATTCTCTTAGTAAATTGTATGGGGCTTTGTTCATATTGGAGATATTAAACTTGCCTTTAATCATAATCCTTTACCTCATGGCATCATAATATGAGTTCAAAGTAACTTAACTAGGACTCATGATAAATACATAAAAGACTAACCATACATAATGTAATGTAAAAATTTAAAAGAATCCTGTGTATCCTTTTAAAATTGATAAAATAGAGTCGGTAATGATTTGATTGTTTAAAAAACTAAAAACCAACTTTGAGTTCCTTAGTATTGAAATTGTTTTAACACTTTGACTGCGATTTTTTTTCGACGACTGCGATCTTTTTTTTAACCTAAAAAATTCGTGCTGCCGCTCTACACAGCGGTTGTGTTGCGCCGCACATGCGTTTCGTTCGAAAAATATTACGGCTGTGCTGAGTCACAAAGATCTGTATTTTCTCAGCCGCTGCGCTAGTGTGGATTTACGCATATTAGTCATTTGTAGAAAACACATACCGTGTGATTTCAGCACTCAAAGTGTTAAAAAAATTTCGAGTCAAATACTTATCCCTCGGGAACACAATTTATTTATGATAACACCTCGGGATCATTAACCATAATAAAAACGATAGAATTTTGAAAATCAGTCCATAATTGACGGAGAAATGTGTTTGTATGTTCGTAGAACATACACATATATATGTTGTACATACAGCCGAATATAGAAGCACCTCATCTATTATTGCTTTTCGTCGGTTATACATAAAAATATAACTTTCATTGAGTTTGTAGTACCTATGTATTTATTTCTCTACTATGCTTAATAGAAAACGCCGTTTACTCTACATTTCGAAATTGTTCTAAGAATCTTGGGCTATTTTTGGGTATTTTGATTTAAACGCAGCTCACGATAACAGTAATTATTTATGTACCTTCCTAGGGTAATTACTAATTAGTACGAAAATAGTACCGGATATTTCGAGCTTCTGTTATTGTAGAATGTATTGCAGTATTAAAGCAAATATTACCTTTTTAAAGTATAAAAAAAAACTGTTTCAATTGACTTCGTTTGCTTTTGCCACATGCTACATATGTAGATGCTGAATATTTAATGTTTGTACTTAAAACTATTAAGGTATTTTATACGGATTTACCTACCATAGACCATAGAATAAGTTAAATAAGATCTATAACTTTTCTTAGTTTCTGGAATAAATTATTTATTTGTTTAATGATAACATTCTAATCAATATTAAGTATGTATATCATCTATCTGGTACCCATAACTCAAGCTCTGCTTAGTTTGGTGCTAGATGTTGCTGTATGAATTGTCCAGCATCATTAATTTATTAATGCGGGAGATTCACTGAGATAGTATATAATTACCATAGTTGTTTTCCCGGAACATTGCTTACATAAGGCTTATATTAGACCTGTGCAAAAAGAAACCTTAAACGTGTCCTTCCCAATTTGGGGATCTGCCTGCACTGTGTTTGGGGATATGCATAATTTAGCGATGTTCTTTTTCGCCTGACTTTTGCATAAAACAAGGTACAGTTTCGTTCGAGTACTTCCGGCGAAACACACAGTGTTTTATTATTGATCTAGTTGCAAGTATTTTGGGGATTGCAGGTATACGGGGTATAGTATAGTTGTCTCATGACATGACTTACGGTTCTCTTAGCTTCGGCCAAAACTAACTACTACTTAGTGTTAAACACATGGGATTCGAGACGCGCTGTGGGAGTGTCAGGCGCGCAGCGGCGGCGGACGCTGCAATAGCGCTTCGATAGCGCCTTGCACAGCACACATAAGCGACCTCGACGCGCGGGAACATTTGAAAGTAATAGTTTCGCGCTGTTGACGCTAACTTTTCGCGTCCCGCATTCCGCGTTTGGCGGTTTGGTTGTAAGTTTGGCCGAAGCTTGAGACCCATTTGACAGGTAAAAGTTACGACGGGGTAACGACTAACAAAAGGTTTCATATAAATTGAGCACATGACTTATTTTTTGCCAACGTTTGCGACTATTCGCAAACGTTTTAAAAGCTTAAGCAACATTCACACAGACAATCGTATCATTGCAATTACAATACATGCACGTTTTTCAAGTACGATTGCGCCTTATTGTTGTAGCGATAAGGTTTCTAATAAAGTCTGGAGATTATATGGCTGCGGATGGGAATCGGCTTCGACCTCGTGGCGTTCAAAGAGCATTAGTATTGACCTACACAGGTTTTCAACTGACCTATGAAGAACAACAAATCTAGATGTCCGTTGTTTACCCTCTCTGCATAAAGGCGATTAAGAGTCTATTTCCCTCTCTAGCCTTAAGCTAGAACCACGCTATTGTTGTGTGTTGTGACTGACGCTTCAGAAGGGTAGAGTATAGGTTGTATAAATTTGGTTAGTAACACGTTGTGTCGCTGTAACAATTGCATCATCATGTATATTAGCCTATGTTAGTCCAGCGCTGGACATAAACCTCCTCTAATGAGCGCCATAGCGTGCGCCATGTGCCTGCAGTCTTTCTCAGGACGTCATCCAACCTAGCCGGAGGGCGTCCTAGGAGTACACTACGTTTACCCCAGCGGCTGTGGGTTCTTCGCCAGATATCTCCGTCAGAGAATCTCCGAGCATAGCTCGCTGAGCAACAAAACGTAAAAATGTGTTTCTCAGCAAAGTAAATGTATAAACTGGTGCGCTTCTGACGCGTCATATAACATTACCTATACCAAAATAGTGTGGTTCTAGCTTTATGCACGTGCGTGTAGTGATTAATACATTACATACTTTCCATTTGAGGGAGCAAGCCGTATTAGCGTGATCGATATATCCCTAACCTTGTATGTCGTCATTGGCCTATAGTAATATACTCTAGCATAGACCTGGTCTGAAAGTCTGAAACTATTTGGAAGGTCGTTACTTACATCTAGCGTTGGAACATCGATAATTTGTACTTGACTCCGCGGTGGAGCTAATGAAAGTTCTTGTTTCAAGGCATTAAACTCATTTTGGCTATCGCGGTCTATTTTGGGTCCAAGTAAGGTAAAGTTTCTGAGTTCTCTCTGGGATTTATACACAACAGAGCTATCAATAATCTCCTACGCTTTTCGGTCTGCTTGATTGCAAAATGTTCCTATAATCTTTATGTAGGAACATTTTGCAAATTCGAATTTCAATTCAAATAAAATCAAATGCGTTTATTTGTAATCAAACAATTATAATGTATGTTTAAATAAACCGTTACTTAATAAAAACAATACGATATACGCCGATAGTATAATATTATTTTATTTAACTTAGTTTTTAGCTACAAAATGGTCCCAACTCAGCTTATGGTGTGCTGGCGTTGAAAAAATACCTGCGCTGTTTTTCTGCTGTGGCCTATCATACGGGACCAAGGAAAAATACATTTTAATATATAAAAGTGAAGTGTTATAGCTGCTTACTGAGAAATTATATTGATTATACTGATTCTGTACACGTAATGTTAAATAGCACTCGTATCATGTCTGAGAGGTTCCTGCTCCTTTAGCCAGTTAAGCAAAAATTCTATTGAATGAATCCACCCAAGACATTAAATTGAACATGAATGTACCAAGTAATATCAAAAATGCCCATCCTGTCCATTCTAGCGAAGGAAATAAAATAACCTGTGCGTGGGGTTTTTAATAGCTTCCTCCTCATTTACTTTTTACTGTGGTGATGCATTATGAGCTTTGTTAAGTACGCAATTAGGACTAATAACTTCTCGGTACTCGTTTACAGCAATCACTATTTCAAATGTGTTTAATTTTAAAAGCTTTCGTGTGTGTTGGTTGCCGCGTTGTAACACGTCTAGGTTTAGTTACAGCTTCGTTTACGACTTGTGTTTCACACGATGTTCTAGTGTTGGCAACACTTTAGGGTATACTATATCACACAGCGGATCCGTTTTTACGGATCCTTCGATATTGGAAATAATCGTTTACATACTGGATGCAAAAATAAATGATTTGATTTGACGGAATACTCTCGGGTGTGAACTCGTTCCTACAACTATATACGCTATCACGTAAAAACAACGGATTCTCTTAAACGGATGATGTGTGAATGTGTCTTACTAAATTATGATCTCTAATTCGTCAGGGGGGTGAATTTTGTAGTCTAGACTTATTATGTTTGGGACAAAGTTATTTTAAAATTAAATAATGAGAAGGTTAATTAGAAAGAAATAAAATCATTTTATGATAATAAGTAATTATAATGAAAAAAATATATAATACGAAATTCAAATTAGAGATAGTAGTAGTAAATCGTTTTTATAAACAAAGAAAATTACAATCAAATAACAGAAACAAATCAGGACTAGTTTATAATTGAAACAATGATAAGTGCAGACTGTTGCAAACAATCTACTGGTAGCTCAACTGAGACTTATCTTAATAACATCCTAAAATTAAATTCAGGGCAAATGATTCAATTGGGTTGCGGTATACATGTCATATTATGTGTTTTTCAATTTGCATGAGAGGTTAATTATAATAAATTTTAAAAAATTAAGACCTTGCTTCTTCACGGACGTATCCATGATGATGGGCAGAACCTGCCATTCACGCAGTGTCAGAGAATTACCAATGACCATGTTACACAGAGTTCAGTTCATAAGTAAGGAACCAAAGTAAACTAACTTGACAAGTAATTAAGTTTATCGAACTTGGCAATGATCTCTACCAAGCGGCATTGCAAAAACTTGTTTTCTCGCAACTAAATGATGTTTTGTCAGTGAAAGGGTGTTCCATGCTGTTTTTGCTTTAAAAATACATTATATCCAAGGCTGCTGATATATTCTATGGTCCTGCTACCGTATTTTATCAGGCCGAAATACTTAGACATACTTGTCAGCTGATTATACCAAGATAACTTTATATTATTATCGTGTTCTAATAACGCCGCAAATCTGATAAGATAATATAAATTCTATACATACAACGTCTATGATGATTTCTATAGATAAATACACCTTGCAGATACTTTGACGTCATTTATACTTCAAAAGTCGATTTGTATTCTAGACCGGACTGCTCGAAGATATTCAAATTAGTTTTAGGTATTTTGTACGCCTTATTCTGAGTAGTCTTTTTTTAGCAATAAAGTATGAGCTAGAATCTTGCGAGCGTTGATCTCTTGGAAGTTTTATGGATTTTTTCTTGTTTTATGTTTAAGATCTTACCTAACGTTTAGGCGCCTTGTAATAATCATTGTTTATGGTTATGTTATGTATGACTATTTTTTAGACCCAATAACACTTTATCGTAACTGTTCCCATGTGACATAACAACCTGAAAGAGCGAACATAATAATATAAATAGTATAACGCCGCAGTCAGCGCATTATATGTAGCAGTCTACTTATCGTGTTCTTAGTGTCATCACATCACACTCGTTATATTTTTTTAATACTGATGGTTGAGGCAGTCTGTATTCGGAAAGTTCAATCTGAGATTCGTTTATGGAAGTTTCGATATGAAATAGTATGCCTATCCGCGCCGAACGCACCCGCATTTCAGTAAAAACGAGTGCGGCTCCTGCGGCGCGGACAGGTGCGCGTTCGGCTTTAGAAAGTAGTTCGCAAATGTCAAGCCTTTAGAAATAGGAACATTTTATTGCTTTCCATAATGAGGAATACATTCCATCGGACTGTATTTTTATGTTAAATATCAATCCTAAGTATAGTGCTCTATGTGTATATGGGAGTCGATGGAAGGAAGCGGCTCAGGACCGCTATTCGTGGCGTCGTTTGGGGGAGGCCTATGTTCAGCAGTGGAAGTGTACGGGTTGATGATGTGATAAGTACATATAAAACACTGAACGTAACACTAGTCTACTACGATTAAAAGCCCTGTTGCAAGACCCGCTCAAACGACTCGTGCGTAGTCAGCTGTCAGTGACTTCTAGTCGTTGACTAAACCTTTTCGCTGTGGAACAAAGGAAAATATCCTTAATATGTAGGACAAACGAAATAAACAGCCTACTGTCATGCAACCTGGTTATTTTGCGGTTTTTATATGTATAGAACGAGTGTGTTGACGACCTCAGTGGCGCAAGGTCTGCCTGTGACGCATGAGGTTGCGGGCTCGATTCCCGTCTCGGGACAAATGTTTGTACGATCTTCAGATATTTTTTCAGGGTGTTCTGGTCGTTTTCTACGTAGAATAAAAATATCTATCTTTGTAATGTATTGTATTATGAATTGAATAGGTTATCTAGTACCCATAACACAAGCTATGCATAGTTTGGTGCTAGATAATGCTGTGTGTATTGTCCAGCATTATTTTATTTTTGTTTATTTATTGTAAAGGAAGTTGGTAAACATTATAAACTAGCCGGAAATCGCTATTGTACCCCTAAAAATGTTTGATCTTTCACGCCGTGTATTGCCCACTGATAAGATAGAGTTGATAACATGATGGCGATTTCATCGGCCTATTCACAGGAAACGGCCACTTTCCTATGTATTGTAAGATAAAGGATTGTGGGGAAAAATAAGGGATTTGTTTAAATAATCACATTTGTACACAAAATGTGTTTGTTTTCTTCTAAAACGGCAACATGCCCAATTTGTTTCCTTGCCGCACATTTACAGCATATAAGATATAACGCACTAATGCTTTTATTAAAGAACTGTATTCATTCTAGAAGATACTTCTAATTCACAGATCTACTGGGGTAATGCACCCAATTTTTCGTACACCAATTTTTTAAATCCATAATGGTCAATGGACGGAGTACCTACGTTATAAAAAAGAGCTGCGTAATCCCAGCAGTGGGTAAAGTTGGTTTGCGGATTATGATGATAATGTTGAAACGTCGGGAAAATAGATAAACGCGATAAATACCAGTAAATAGTACTTATAATTATGACGGTAATAATTTGAAAAATGCTGCTATGCTGGGTAAACACAGTATCGGATGTTACAGGGCTGATATATATAGTATTTTTACACAGGATGCAATTATTAGCGCTGTTACGAGTGGGAATAACATGAACTAAGATTTCTTATTAACCTATTTGAACACCACACAGTGAAACAACAGCAAATACAATCAGACGCGATGATTTAAAATATTTTGTTGTTTGTATAATTGTATCCGGATTGAGTGTTGAGATTCAGAAACTAAAATTAGAAGGATGAACTGAATCAGATGATTGTATCGTTATTTTGACTTTTAAAAATTGGATCTTGGTAAAACCGTATAGAAAGTTCGATGACGTTGCATGTTTGCTTGAAAATTGAACATGTTTATTCATTCGATTTTAACTGTGTTCTGATCTATCTGCTGTTTTTGTGTCTATTCTAGATTAATGCAACTTCTAGTTGTTATTAACTGTTGGTATTTATAAGAATCTTAGAAACAGGATGCTATTCCGTCTACGAGCTCTATCACTTCACACGGATACAATTTCTTGATATCCTTTTCTTTTGATAGAAATATCACTTAAAAAGACGCTTTAAAAATCGTGTGTTTTACTTTTACCTCGTGAACTGTAGATAGGGCGGCCAGAACAGTTACTTCAACCTCATCTCGATTTCGTCGGCCCTTGTCAGGGGGAAAGAATGAGTCACGTTTGATGACGACTGAAGGCGGAGCACGGGGATTGTTCTCTAGGGTAGAAAAGACAATAATCACATCGCATCGACTTACATTGCGTGCATGATTGAAGTTGAAGGAGTGAATTTCAAATAATTTACGCATTCGATGACAAAATGACGTTATTTTTCTCTATTCTATCTACACTAGACAACAATTCCCGTGCTTGCCCTACTGAGCTCCTTGCTCCAGCAACTTGGTTTCCCCTTACGATCACGTGCTAAAAGCGCTAATAATTTTTATCTCTATAAAAATGCATTGTTTACTGCCCATTGTATACTTATACATGCTTAAAACGTTACCTAATATATTTCTCTCTTTTACAGGCAAAAATTTATACAACAATGAACATGTAGCAATAAAAATGGAGCCTATGAAGTCAAAGGCTCCACAGTTGCACCTAGAGTACAGATTTTACAAATTACTAGGAACGCACGGTAAGTCCAATCCAACACAATTACATAAATTAACATGCGTGATACTACAAAAATTGGAGTTTTTGTCGTCAAGTGGTTGTTCCGCAACCTTGTAACCTACATAGGACCTGGCATAAAACACTATTGTGTTCTAATTTCATAACCATGGCTGTATCTACTTATACCGATAGATATAGCCGTAGGGTTGTAAGGCGGATCGAACAATGTTCGATACGACTTTACGCATTATTAAAATTCCTATCGACGGGTTTCGACACCCGCCTTATTACCAAAGTTTATTGGTTTTATTTGTCTGTGTTTTCCTTCACCGTTTAAAATTGTATGTGATGTACTCTTGAAGTGGGTTTACCGGTCATCTCGAGTCTAGCTGGATGACTGGTAACCTAGATTTCGAGTAAGTGCGAGTTTTTTGTGTCGATGCTCGATATAGGTAAATTACTCAAACCTGGCGCGATCCTATTTTGCTTTTCGTATACTGAAAGCCTATTTTCATTCCAAATTTCATGACCCGTAATCTAATAGAATCTAAAATTGTGTCGCAATTGAGCTACTTTTTCACTTTAGAATGATACTATATTTTTATACTGCTTGACACTTTTTGATTATTACAATGGCTTATACGTAAATGTAGAGCCAGAGTCATAAAATTCGTCCGAAAACGGCCCTTTCGTAAGCGAGAGTAGCTTAACGTTGAGTTTTGCGACCGTTCTTTACAACTGCAAATAAAAAATACTAGAGTAGGCCTCCTATCGAGAGATTTGTGACATCAGTGAGGCTGGAATCGTATGAAAAAAAGACAATCGCACCAGCTTTTAAAAATTTATCTATAGCAACCGATACAATTTATATGGAATCAAAAAACCGAACAGTAAAATCAACCATTCGCGTTTTTTCGTTCTAACTTTGGACAGTGAACGACATAAGAAACTCGCACTATAGATAATACTTGCACGTTGAAAAGGAAATACATTATGAACAAAACTGATGAATCACGGTCAAAACGCACCGAAGCTACCGATATATGTACCGTATTCTTAGTTTGATGCCCCGTAATTGTACAGTCTTCATAACCCAGTCTTAGTTTATTAATAAGAACTCACACATATGCCAGTTATGCGAGTCCAGATTGTCGCGTGCAATCATGGTTATTTTAGTATGTCAATAACGTATTCATTAGTTTCTAGAGGGGTTTGAACCTTGAGACGTGTGGTCGCTTCCACAACGCTTCAGGCCTTTATTCAATTTATCATTTCGTAGGACGTATTCCTATTCAAAGGTAAGGCTATACAATTCACGGGAGTTACAAGAATACTTATTGTTTAATGGGGAGTAGGGTGCGTATCATACAGCCTGTTTATTATTTCAAAATATTACTTAAGTAATTTAATAGAGATGGGAAGGAAATGTTGAACAAAAACAGTTTAATAAAGCAGTAAATTTAACTAGAATTTTTTTCTTCATTCTCATTGAAACGCTCTGCAAGGTCCGGGCATTTTGCTTTTTTTGCTGAGCAAGGTTTTTATTCCCAAACTCATATTTTTCAATATGAAAGTTTTTTAGATTAAATAAATATATTTAATTACTATTAAGAACGGTTAAATATCCAATTAGACTTATTATTATTAGTTATAATTACATACAAACAATGAAACATACGAGGGTGGATTGAAAAGTACTCGGCCTAACTCAGATCCATTAAATTCTAAAAATCAAATCTACCCACATTATTTAATTCAGTTCAGACTAGTTAATTGTGTGAAGTTTGAAACGTGTGCGATAATTGGTTGTGATTTTATAAATTTATTAACAAAGCAATCGGACGTAATTTCCGCAAATGGAGCAAATCGAGCAGCGTGCCGTCATTAAGTACCTCCATAAGAAGGGGCTATCATCAAAAGCCATCCATGATGATATGGTCAGTACATTAGGGGATTCTGCTCTGTCATATTCATCCGTCAAAAAATGAATAGCAGAATTTAAGCGTGGTAGAGAGAGTGTGAAAGATGAACCCCGCTCTGGAAGGCCTTCGACGTCCACTACTGATGAAAATATTAAAAAAGTACTTGATTTAATAATGGGAGACCGCAGATAAAAAATTAGAGAGATAGCCGAGATTATAGGCATCTCTTATGAACGAACTCAAAACATTATTGTCAACGAGTTGGGTTTCCACAAGGTGTCTGCGAGGTGGGTTCCGCGACTGCTTTCAGTTGAACAAAAAAGGACGCGATTGACTATTTCACGCGACTGTTTGGAGTTATTTGAAGCCGATGCCGATGATTTTTTTAATTGTTTTGTTACCATGGACAAAACATGGGTTCATTACTGTACACCGGAAACAAAACAACAATCAAAACAGTGGAGAAGACCTGGTTCACCACCCCTTAAAAAGGCTAAGTCGATTTTGTCGGCAAATAAGGTGATGGCTTCAGTATTCTGGGACTCGAAAGGTGTGATTATGATAGATTATCTTGAAAGGGGTCAGACTATAAACTCTGATTACTACTGCACCTTACTACGTCGTTTACGAGAGGAAATAAAAGAAAAACGTCCAGGAATGCTCAGAAGAAAACTTCTGTTTCATCAAGATAACGCCCGTGTTCACACATCTGTGCAGTCAATGGCTGAAATCCACAACTGTGGCTTTGAACTGTTAAGGCATCCGCCTTATTCACCTGATCTGGCACCATTAGACTTCTTTCTGTTCCCTAACCTAAAAAAGCACTTGGGAGGTCAAAGATTTTTGACAAACGACGAGGTCAAAGCAGCAGTAGACGCATATTTTGACTCTAAGGAAGAATCATTTTTTTTCACGGTCTAAATGCTTGGAAGGGGAGGTGGCAAAAGTGTATTGAACTTGATGATGATTATGTAGAAAAATAAAAATATAACTGATTAAGTCTGTGTTTATTTTCTTGGTTAGGCCGAGTACTTTTCAATCCACCCTCGTATAAAACTGTTATAAACGTTAATATAAAATTATAATATTTTACAGAAAAAATAGGTCATCTAAGTCAACGGTTTTGTTTTATGCCTGGGGAAATCCATCAGATAACAGATTCTCCAATGCCACATAACAGGCCAATTTGTCACATGACTAAACGTAAAGCCCATTTTAATTGTTATAAGGCTTCCTTCATACATAAGTCTTACCTTTTGTGTATGAAGTGCTATACATTGGCTTTGTTCGTGTAGGTACGCACCCTAACCTCCCTATTGATTTGTACAGCAAACATCGTCAGAACGTTTCTATTGTTCAATTTAAAAATAACGTCAGTTTATTTAGAAGGTGTACCAAAAGTTTACTACTTGGGTACTTGTGGCGGCCGCTACAACGCCATGGTCATGGAGTTGCTAGGGCCCTCTCTCGAAGATCTCTTCGTGCATTGCGGCCGGAGGTTCAGACTCAAGACGGTCCTTATGATCGCTATGCAACTAGTAAGATACTCCAATACTCGTGTAGTTTCTGGTCTGCAACACCGTACCCGATATCCGATGCTAAATTTTTTGTTTCGCGATGGTTCGCGCGCCGTGGTCATGGTCGTTGTAAGGTCGAGGTCAGTCGGTGCTGCGTTTTAAACTATTGCCCTAATTGTAGCACCTTGGTGGGTTATTGACGAGGAAAACACCTTGCCGTCTGACCGCGGCCCTGGTCCGCCAGCCAATCTCAAGCCGGACACGGCAATGCTCTCGCGTGCACCGACAATATCGGCTGCGGTGTTGCGTATTACAGGTGCGAGCGAGAGCAATGTCCGTGTTCTGTGAGTACTAACTGTTTGTATCTCTCCCTCCCTCCCCTACCCCCCTTTTCCTTTACCGTATCCGTGTAGCGCCGTCGTCAGCGGAGGGCATCCCCGAGGTATACTACTTTGGGCCGTGCGGTAAATACAATGCGCTGGTCATGGAACTCCTTGGTCCGTCGCTAGAAGATCTCTTCGACCTCTGCGGCCGGCGTTTCACTCTAAAGACTGTATTATTGATCGCTATGCAGTTGGTAAGTAACATTCACGGAGTAAGTTCAGCAAGCTGTATAGAGCGCAGCAAACGTTACAAATTGACGTCACGTTATGATCAATGGTTTGAATTTTAAGTTCATACATTCCTAGTCACGCCGCGGTGTACATCTTGCTTATTATTACTTTTGTTGTCACGTTTGACGTAAACACGCTTTGGGATGAGTGAGTCATAGCGCTGGGACCGGATGGCTGCGTGATTCACTGCGATGCTATTGGTCGACTTGTTAGTTACGAACCCTTCGAATATTAACGCAGTTATTTGAATGTTTTTTTTTACAAAATCCGCTCTTGATCTGCAAGTTAAAGCGAGTTTTCATTGTTTGGTTCTGCTAATAAACGGTATACACTAGGCCGTACGAAGTGTCCGTTGTGTAATAGGTGATAATTTAACAGCCCACATACAAAAGTTAGGTAAGAAATCCTTTCAAAGAAGATGAGGAAAACTCTCAATTATTACGGAAAGGTGTGACGCCAAAGTTACAGAAATCTCAGTGATATAAGAATCAACGGAACTTATCAATGGGACATAAATTAATAGATTCATCGTTCATCGTCTTGCTGAACTTACCTAGATAGATACCATAGTCCTTGCGCTATGCCGCTCATTTTGGACGCCTATATCCAGCCGTGGACTATTATAGGCTGATGATGATGATAATTCATATTAATTTTTATATTATTGCAACATTGTGAACATTTGAAGGTCTTAGTATCTAGCTTATGTATGGTACCCAAGCAGGGCGAGGCAATAGGTACTGAGAGTGAAATTAGGCAGAGTTTCTAGAAAATTCTCTAATTAGGTTTCAGCAGATCAATATAATTCAATAACAAAGTTTTAGTTAAATATTTAGGTCTAATATCGTGTAGGTGTAGCAATGTAGGCATTGTTAAAGTATTTAGTTATTAAGTTGATGAATAGTCTTTAGTAACTTGAGAAGGCTAAAACTAATACTCCTAGCGGAGGGTTAAGGACAATTGAGTAATATTCTAGTAGACATTGCGACTAATTTGTTGGTCATTGCTACCATAGTCCAGGTCACCCTGTGGTGACTCCGGTGGCTCGCTGACCCGTTTGAGGTTTTGATGACCTTCGAATAGCCTGCTCATGGTCATTTAAGATACCTTGTGACTTTTTATTAGTAACTTTAACCAAACAACCATAGAATATATAAAAATACAAAATAGACGTAGCTTCGAAGAGTACCTTAATAGAGAGAAATTAAATATTTTCCTAATTTTTTTTAACCTTAAGCTTTGTGTCCTGTTTATTTCCCTAATAAAATAATTGAATAAGGATAAATGATTAGACAAATTCTGTCACGTATTAGACAAGTTCTGTTACGTCAGAATGTGCTACATTATGCTCACTTACAAGTACTAACTTCTTCCACTAGTGGACAAAAAATTGAAGTGAACAGAAAATCCCTTATTTCTTAATTTATAGTATAAAATTTAGCTTGTCTAAGCGTTTATTTTGTAAGCCTAAACAAATAAAGTTTTTTGAAAATTAAATTTACGTACACGTAATTTGTAGTATCACAATCACCCTGTCGGTATTCGAACCTAAGACCTTGACGGATGTTGGCTCGCCCGCCACTACTCAACCATCACGATAATATCCCATTGTGACGCTTTACCCAGTTTCACACTGATCGATTGTTTATGACCTACTAAGGACAACAGTAAACATTCAGACAGATATCTATAGAGCGGACTTTGATTACAATACAATTTATGTATACTCTTCATTGCACGCCTAGAAACAAAATAGGAACCGGTAACGGTAAGAAGAAAGTGTTGTAGAATCTGCTTATTTTTAATGACTCTACACACATTACCATAATCTGAAACAGCTAGGCAGCTAGACCCTAGTGCGTAGGATAGTCCACCGCCTGTTTTACCGTCCGTCCGTAAGCGCTTGTGAAATTCAGATAGTAATGCAAAATGGATAATTACGTAACAACATGTAAACCTAAAAAAAGCTATTAGAAGCTAGGAGCAACCGTTAGTTCTGGTATAGTCTATAGGTATAGACTTCAACCATATAAATTAAGTCGACTGGGAATAGAAGGTCGAAGAAATACATCACTACGTGACCTTAAACTTTGCTAAGCGCTATAACGTGGTATTTACAAATAACTGTTTTTTTAACTTGATCTGTAACCTGAGTAAAATCACTCTATAGATGTCGGCTTCAGTACAAAAGATATAACAAACTCCGGTTTGCACTGCAGAGAGAGACGTAGGCCGCCGCTGCTGTGACGTCATGAATGCAATCGACACGCAACAGAATAAAGCAACTAAAGTAGTGCAAATCACTGTCTCATGAAGCAGGAAAACCGTAATAAAGTAGGCGTGTTTCGTATTTTATTTATTTATTGGGCACTACCAACTATCCTCAGTTGGTAGTGCTTAAAAACACATACATGATCACTTGTTATCCCCCAATTATAGGTTTTGCTAATAGATGAGTTAACAAGGCAAAACACATGTACTTACAAACTAATAGAGGAACATGTTTAAAAATAAACGAATTATATAGGAGAAGAGATGATAGTTATAGAGAAAGAGAAGTATTTGAATCGTCGATGTTGTATATGAAGACTGGAGTGTTGGGTGCCAACATATTCGGCAGGCACTAAATACTGACAAAATCAGGCTACAAATTATGAAGTTGATACTACTGCACGTATCTTGACGACTTGTGATGATTCGCAGGGTTGTATAGGAACTAAAGTCTAGCAAATCAATGTCTCATGAAGCGGGGAAACCGTACTTTATTACGGTGTGTTTCGTACTTTTATGTTCGATTTAATCTATGAAGACTGGAGTTTTGGATGCCATTATATTCCAAAGGCACTCAGTAGTGTCAAAATCAGACTTAAAAAAGTTGATACTACTACACGTATCTTGAAAACTTGTGACGATTCGCAGCGTTGTATCTCTAGCAAATCAATGTCTCATGAAGCGGGGAAACCGTAATAAAGTAGGCATGTTTCGTACTTTTATGGTCGATTTTATCTATGAAGACTGGACCCAGTTGTGGGTAAAATCAGGCTAAGATGATGAAGTTGATACTACTGCACGTATCTTGACTTTTGAAACAGTTGTCTAAAAACTAAAGTAGTGCATTTGCACTGTCTTATGAAACGGGAAAACCGTAATAGAGTATATTATTATAGTTCGAGTATAACAATATGTCTAATTCAATAATAAATAGAAATAATCGGTCTAGCAAGAAAGCTAGTTAGAAAACGTCAATTTTGTTAGGTAAAATAAACTAATTTCCTTCATTAACAGTTTGTATACGAAGCTATCTACCTTAAAACAAAGAACTTCCACCCACGAAATAAAGTATTGTTTATAATAGCGTGCATGTTTATGTTTTGACACCTGTGTTAACTGGGTCGCAACAAATTGTGTTATGTCTGCTATTGATTTCAAAATGTAGCTGAACTATCGTCTGCTTCAAAGTGATTGAAACTATTCATAATAATTTATTTAAACTGCAAGTTGAATTATAGGTTCCGTAAGGTCTTTTAACAAGAGATAGTTAGATCGATAGAAAATACGAAATTAATACTTAGAATAGAGGAAGGCTGAAAATTTATAATAATAATTTCTCAGTAGTTAAAAGTATGAGAGGACGTTTTTTATTTATAACAAAAAACGTAGGTTCTGTAGGAAAAGTAGAATTAAGAGGATAAAATCGTAGAAATGATAAAAGCGAAGATGTGTAAAAACAACCAATAGCATGATGTTGATAACAAAATAACGCCATATTATGGCAATTCTGACACGTAAATATCAAGAGTCTATAGGTCGATTTTACATAATATCTTCGATTCAATATGCTTAGATCTCAAGGCGTTAAACATCACATACCGAGCCTCAACTTTTGGATTGTTAAAATATGTATTTGTTGAAATAAATGAAAACATCTTTGCCTTACTTATTCATCATCATCATCAGCCTATATTAAATCCACTGCTAGAGATGGACTATCTCTAGCAGTGGATTTAATATAGGCTCCCCTAATAAGCGCCATAGCGCCCTGTGTTCAGTTTGCACATCCAGCATCTGCCTAATTGTCCCGTGCTTAAGTTTGTTGTAATTAAATAAATACTAATTATTGTGTTTTATGATTTCAGTTACATCGCATCGAGTATGTCCACACGAGACATCTAATATACCGTGATGTTAAACCAGAGAATTTTTTAATAGGTAGATCTGCAACTAAAAGGGAAAAAATCATTCACATCATTGGTGAGATTTATCACTTTTTATATTATTATTTGTATATATTTGGAACAGAATACAATCAAATATTATGAGGCGTGTTACGACCGATGTGGCATGGCGCGGTGGGCGAAGGTCCGCCGCCTTCGACGCAAGAGGTTGCGTACTCGATTCCTCCCTCGGAACATATGTATGTACGATCTGCAAATATTTGTCCGGGTGTTCTGGTAATTTTCTAAGTATAATAAAAAATAACAATCGATATTGCAAAATCTACACACGATCATAAGCTAAATAGAGGGAAAAAATCAAAAGTATTTGTATTTGGTTTGGTAATCTGTGGTCCTAAGAGAACACAAAAACATAGTTAAATATGATTCATTCTATACAGATATGCATTATTTATAACCCGTCTAATGTTTAATTCATAATGCTCTAGTAATGTCACTATCTGCTACTTTGATAGCGATTAAATATTCCATTATATACGTGTATCACCGATATAGAACTATGTCTTGCAAAAACAAAATATTGTTGCCATGGCGCTTGGGTGACACTATATTATCTTTTATTACCAACTCAATGGCACATTGTAGAATAACTAACCACGCAATTATGTATTTTCCTCATCACCTGTTTTATTACAATATTTTCGCAGTAAATTAATCTAACAGCTGCATTTATTCTGCTCTTAAAGTATATGTTATTGATAATACGCCATTGCGAGTTGTAGCGATGAAGTAACGAGATACGAGATACATTATGCTTTGGACGAGGTCTGTGGTTGCCATTTAAGATGTTTAAGTACTTATGGTTTGTCAGATCAGAGAATCCTAATGTATCTCAATCGTATGATAAATTTAAGACCTACATTGTTACATATATTCTGGCAAATAAATATCTTTAATCTTTTAATCTCTAATATTTCCATCAGGTGAGATTGTGGTCAAACGTAGGTCTATTGACTAAAAATAAATATTATGACGAAATATCCTAAAAAAATATTTAATATCCCATAAATTTCCATTCAGTACGGGAACGCTCTACGGGAACGCGCCACAATTTGTAGTACCCAAGTAAAGATTTTTTCGTAAATATAGAAATCACTTTTTTTACGAAAATCTATCTAATCTAAACTATTTTTAATTTTGGCATCACAAGTTTATTGTTTGACTCGGTTATTTTAATTTAATTTTTTTTTTAATTAAGTATGGAAAACATACAGCTTATAAAACTTAAATAACTAGCGAAACTATAAAATTATACTAAATTTTACTATATATATAATTCTTTCCATCCAAAGGTTGCCTGGAAGAGATCGCTTCTAAGCGATAAGGCCGCCCATTATACCTGTCGCATTTAATGTATTTTTGTAATGATTAATTTGATTATGCTGTACAATAAAGAATTTTTGTATTGTATTGTATTGAAACTAATGGAAAGAATGGCTTTTCATATACATAATCCGCCTTATTTACATTAAAATATCTTCCCCCGTTTTTTCCCTTGTTCTCTTGTTATGTAGTAAGTAACTTCTGAATTAATGTAGCTAGGTAAAGAAAGTTTTTTTTTAAATCGGACCAGTAGTTCCAAAGATTACCTACCCATCACAAACAAACTTACAAATTTTACCTCTATATTATTATTTATTAATATACTATGTATATATGATTACGAGGATATCCAAGAGCCGTTTATAACCAGTAGCATTACAAATAGCATGTGACTTTTCATCACCCATTGTTTATTATATCTTTGATTCAATATTGACATGACTAAGTACTTTTCTCTATGATCTGTTGGTTATCGAAGGTTCTGCCCCTGACTTTGGCGTTGTATTAATTTATCACGAACATACAACTTTTCGTAATCAAAGTATTATACATCTTTCTAAAATGAGGTAGTTTAGAAAACCAGGGATCTTGGTAATATCCCTAAAATTAAGATTCAGGATTTTTTGTTCATAAATGGCAGTACATGTTACAAAACGAATACTTGGTAAAATAATAAAATCCAATCACGTCATCAAAGCACCTTAATATTTACATAAAAACATCACTTAGATTCGTTTAAATTACATTGTAAATAATAAATTAATATTAAAATAATGTTAATATACATAGATACTTAATATTAAGTGACTTTTCATAGACACTAAGTTCCGCTTGCGCAAGTATTTTTAAAAGTCTAATTTTATTAAAATTTTCCTATTTGTATGGATTGATAACTCACTAATAAAATTGAAGCCATATTAGCTTTGTGAGAGCGGGTCTTAGTGTTAGTTCTACTACCTACTTATATTTATTCATATTCGTTAAAAGTGCGTTCCTACTGACGTCGAGCGGAGCGAAATCTACCAATCAGGAAACGGATAATGATCATATGTTAATTTCAATCAATGTGATTGGTTGATTCTTCTTCGCTCAGCTTCAGGTGACGACCTCTGTGGCGCGGTGGGCGAAGGTCCGCTTGCGACGCAGGAGGTTGCGGGTTCGATTCCCGCCTCGGGACTATTGTGCAGACGATCTGCAGATATTTGTTCCGGTGTGTTCTGGTCGTTAATCTATGTATAATGAAAAAGATCTATCTATGTAATCTATTGTATTGAGTAGTATATCAGTCGTCTAGTACCCATCATAACACAAGCTCTGCTTAGCTTGGGGCTAGATTATACGGCGTGGGTTGTCCAGCATTATTTATATTTACTATATTGGGAGAGAACGAACCCCCTTACAGTAAAAAAATATAAAGTAGTGTAGTAATTACTTGTATGTTTGTTTCAGATTTTGGTTTGGCCAAAGAATATATAGACTTAGAGACAAACAAACATATCCCATACCGGGAGCACAAGTCCCTCACTGGCACTGCGAGATACATGTCAATCAATACACATTTAGGAAAAGGTGAGTTATCTATCATTCATTATATAAGATTGGAGATAATTCTAATAGATATAAGAATATTTTATTTGCAATTCATTCGGAAACAAAACATGCTGAAAATAAAAGTAAGATGGTGCCGATGGCTTATTTTTGTTACTCAGCTGGCATCATCATTACTATCACATATTATAGTCCACTGTTGGACATAGGCCTCCCCTAATGAGCGCCATAGCGCCCTGTCTTCAGCTTGCCGCATCCAGCATATGCCTGCAGTCTTTCGCAAGTTATTTTTGTATTGAGTCACAAAACGGTCTCTGTCTCAGCTTGAATCCGTTGTAAACTCGTTACAACCGACGCCGATCTTCCTACAGAGCCGCTTGGTGACGTCAAATAATAAAAACGTATGACACAAAAATAAACTATAATATTTGGTGCTGGTTGACAAATACACGTTTAAGTTTTTATGAAATCAACACCAGTTTTCTTTTTCTTTTTTTAAAGAAGGAATTTCGTTTATTGGCCGTATTCCATTTACAGCGACCCATAAGAATTATAACAACAAAACATTAAATAATAAAAACTATCTACAACTTAACTACACTGTTCATTCAGGATAAACTACTAAACTAAAAAAAAAATCTATTAAAAGCTACTACCTAATTATGCAATTTTTATATTTAAGAATCAAAAAAAACAAATCAATGGTGCCCATACTATATTTAAAAGTTAAACAACCAAAAATCCAAAGACTGTGAAGACTTACGACCGTATCATAGAATCAGTTCAAGAATGCGTACTACGGTACTAGGTTATTCCAATTAGGCACAGCGTAGGCTTGTATGATTGTACCGATTACGGTGCCAGACTGTCTGCTCTCTCATTTATTGCTTGCTGCCTAGATGTTAAACAAAATTAAATGAAATGATTTTTATTAATTGCATAAAAACACATCACTTCATAGAATAAAATAAAGTCGCTTCCGTCTGTCTGTCCCTATGTATGCTTAGATCTTTAAAACTACGCATAACTGATTGCCTAACCCAACTACCATTTCTTGTTTGTTTACGAAGTTAGTTTGTAAGGTTGCTCAAATTATGTCCTTGTAATTTATTACGTGCTACTAACTTTGTAAATAGAGCTTAATGTCAAGCTATCACAGAGGCTCCATTATATGAGGATTCTAGTTCTAACCTCAAGCACTGTCTGAATTAAATTTAAATTGCCGAAGAAATCTATAAAACCGTTTACTGACTATATAGGGGATTGCCTAGAAAATGGCTTAGTTCAAACGTCTATTTAACTAAAGTTCTTTATACTTATATTACTTTATACTATCAGTGCATGGCTATCAAGTAATGGGTGGGTTTCTGGCCGCGATGATGATGGCTGTAAGCGCAGCGTAGCGCAGGTCCAGGCCATCACAGCGTGGTCAGCTTTGCAGCCCTTAATGGACAAGTTGAAATGAAGGCCAACACCGAAGGTTTGGCACCTTTATAGCGCGGACAGCAAGGGCTAGTTTTATTGTTACGCGTTTCGGCAGCGCCGTTGGTGTGGGCGCGTTCGGAGATGTATGGGGGTAGTTGTTGCGTTTCAAAGTAGCGCGCTTGTGCAGCGCCGTCCAGTAAACGTTAAGAGCGCGCTGCTCAGCGGCGCGTCCAGCGGCGTGACTATAAAACCAGCCTATGGCTGCAATGATGAGGAAACATGCAAGGCCGAGACCATAGCAAGCTTAGCTTGAGGCCATCAGATCGTTGCTAGCAGGGCTGTCACTAAGACTTGTATAGTGTTTTACTTAAACAGTGCGAGTAATTTAAATAAAAATAAATAGAAACCAAATGAAATAAATTACTTAATTGATAAATTATGGTAAGAATTTGCACCTGAAACAAAATCGTAATTTTTTGAGAGATCAGGAAAATTAAACACGGTTCATGTTAACTTGGGTCGATTCTGTTGCTACTACAAATAAATAAATATATTTTATATAGACAGCACAATGAATCCATATGTTACTAGTTTTGTATGACAAACAACACAAAATAAAAATAAAGATAAAAATAGGCACTTGTGATGAGATGAACAGAGGATAATCAATCAAGGAAATAGCTTCGTTCATTGATCACCCTCCGCACAAAACACTTCCAGACTAGGGATGATAGGCGGTCAGCCACAGTCCCTAGGATGCTGTTGCGACTACTAAACTTATTGGACAGACTCGTTGGCAATGTTGGCATCCCTTCCTATAAAATTCCCAGTTGGTAAACTTAATAGTGATATATGATTTTTTGTGTTTCAGAACAATCGAGACGCGACGACCTAGAGGCTCTCGGGCACATGTTCATGTATTTTTTACGCGGTTCCTTACCCTGGCAGGGTTTAAAAGCTGATACGTTGAAGGAGAGATACCAAAAAATTGGCGACACTAAACGAGCGACACCAATTGAGGTATGGAACGTTTTATTTTTAAAACTAGCTACGCCCCGCGGTTTTACCCGCGTGGTGATAGATATTTTGGATTATAATTATACAATATATCTCTATGAATTTGTAGCCTATGTGTTATTCTGACATGTATATTATTGTGAAGTTTCATCAAAATCAATTCAGTAGTTTTTGCGTGTAAGAGCAACAAACATACTTACAAACGAGTACTTATACAACCTCACAAACTTTCGCGTTTATAATATTAGTATCTACATAGAGTCAATTTTATTTTTATTGTATAGCTTACTATAGAAAAAACAATTTATACTTAGATTAAAGGAAGTATAAAGGGCGGCCTTCCAGCCAACCTATACAAATGCATTATCTTTCTATCAACCTTAGGATGGACTGGACATGAAGGAACAATAAAGATGGTGGCACTTTCATAAATATTAAGATAAAAAAGTCAATTAATAAATAAACTTTTTATATTAATAAATAATGCTGATGCAGCAGTTTTTTGAAGATAGGGAGTCATTTTGCACGTCTGATATCCAGAGTGAGAGCATTCCATAGCGTGCATTCGAGAGCATAGGTAGCTTGTACAGTGAAAGATTTGTCATATAACGAGGTGGTTTTATAGATAGATAGATAGAAGACACTATTATACCACTCAAGACAGAAAACAATACAGAATTAAAAACTTAGATTAAAGGTATAAGGCAGACCACCTGCCCGATGGTCAGACGACATTGTGGGGGCTGTAGGGAAGCAGTGGATCCTACTGGCACAAGACCGTTAGGGGTGGCGAGATAAGGAAGAGGCCTATACTCAGCAGTGGGTGTTACCGGCTGATTAGATAGAGAGATACAAAGGTTTATGAGTTGTAAGTTTATGTTGTATCTTTCGCAGGTGCTATGCGAAGGTCACCCGGAGGAGCTAGCGACATACCTCCGCTACGTCCGTCGGCTCGACTTCTTCGAAACGCCCGACTACGATCAACTCCGGCGCATGTTCCGCGATCTCTTCGAGCGGCGCGGCTACGTAGACGACGGCGAGTTTGACTGGACCGGCAAGACTATGGTAAATAGCTCTGTCGCTTGACACATGGGACTTAAGTCCTTTTGGGGGGGTACCGTGAATTTTATAACCGCACCGTGTGTACCTGGTAACTCTGTCGCTTGACACTTGGGCCTTAGGTCCTTCTACCGTGAACTTTATAACCGTTACCGTATTGTTACCTTGTGACTCTGTCGCTTGAACTTGCGCCTGGTAGACCTTTTTGGTACAGTGAATTGTTAAATAATATTTACGTTGCGACGTTACCGCGCCGTATTTAAACTAATAACTCTTGTTTCGGTGCTTTATTGCGTATCACACGGGGTTGGTAATATTTTAGGGCTGGTGTTCTCTGAAAGATAATCAGACGACCGACAGCTTTCACGGTTAACTTTGAATTATGACAACATCTGACAAAAACTTTGAATTAAAACTTAATCGTCCGTTTGTCTTATGAAAACTTCTGACAAAAAACTTTGAATTAAAACTTAATCGTCCGTTTGTCTCATGAAAATTTCTGACAAAAACTTTGAATTAAAACTTAATCGTTCGATTGTCTCATGACAACTTCTGACAGAAACTCTGAATTAAAACTTAATCGTCCATTTGCCTTTTGAATACTTCTGACAAAAACTCTGGATTAAAACTTAATCTTCCGATTGTCTCATGACAATTTCTGACAGAAACTCTGAATTTAAACTTATCGTCCGATTGTCTCTTAGAAGAAAGCTTACCTTTATGTTTAAATCTAAATCCAATAATGAGATCTAATTGACGATTAAACTTGCTGAATTTGACTGAGCGGTGCGGTCACGTCGCAGAGCATTTTGCTGTGAATGGGTGCTTGCATGTGTGCTGTTTGGTTGGAAACCATTTGCTTGAGTTAAATAACACAGGTTTAAGTTTACATCTTCTCTTAAACTATGGAATAGTCATATGGTTCGCTGTAAATTCTGTAAATTGAAAATCTGACACAAGTTTGTACTATCTAAATCTCTGTGCTTCATGCTAGACTCATTTAACAAAATTCACTGCCACATGAAAAATGATGGTATATAATATAATGAACGCAGTATTAAATGACTGCCTTCTAATTGAATACGACAATAACTTCTCTTATGTAGTATATATGACGCTTCTAATGTTGCACATTGTTTATTTAATGATATTCTTGATTTTGACGCCCTCTCGTATTAAATTATGCCGGCTATGCATGACTTTATGGAATGGGTTGATTTTTTTTTTGTTAATAAACAAAGAACTTGATCGTTTGCAGCACATAAATGAAACGATTTTGTCTGTAGAATAGATATACTTCTCAGATAATCTGTAAAGGTCCTTATTCTAAAGGAACTTTTCTTTATCTATTAAAAAATTAAATGCGAAATTTTACGTTTAATATCTTATTTGAAATACAAATACTTTCGTTTTATTTATGTTCATGCAATATTCTTTTCATTAATTTCTCTAAACTATCTGTATTATAGTTATAAAGCTTGTACATATGAACTCCTACTGTGAACATAGGAGAAATAATTACCGTATAAAGAATTTTTATTCACATCAATGCCATATTTTTTAGCTTGTTATTTTCATTATTTTGTCAGACACCTGGCTTTCCTTATACTTGTATTCTAAAATCGAGAAAGTTTTTTGTTTCTACGCCTTACTTTTATTTGTCTTGAAACGTTTACTTTCACCATTTGTCATGTATGGTATTAATGTGAATGAAAATTACATCAACGAATTGATCACAAATTGTGTAATATATCAAGTTAAAAATAACAAAAAATATATAAAACTTCCTTAAACTTGAATAATATATGGTCTGTGATTGATCCAAGACATATAAAAGCTTCTCTGCACCTCTTTAATTTTTAGTTTAACAAACAGAAGATGTTTTAGTAAAAAAATCTTCTAAATTCCAGTTGCCAAGCACATTGCACTGTTTGTATATTGCCTGCACAAATTGTATGAAAAAACACTTTTACTCAGCTATGTTTAATATCCTTATATTTTTTGACATGCTTAATTATCGTTTTTATTTTCATATTTTCACTTAAAAACTAGAAATTTTATGGGTCAGTATAAAAATCTTATTTTAGAATATGCTAATAGTAGATAATAAATATTTATTGATTTGGTTAATAAAACATGTCTACTTATATTTGTGTTTTTGTGTAGCATATTAGTTTAACATAGGAACTAACAACATAGAAAGTATTGTAATTTTAAGATGGCAAACTACAGTGGGGAAACTCCTCAAAGTGGGTCTTAATAAGCACCAATTATATCCACTTAGGATACACATTTTTTACTATTCATTCTATGATAATAATAAGGCATTTTTGTTTCTATACACTATAATCTAAGTTATTTTCAGTTTGGCTTATCTACAATGCGTGGTTTGTCCGTTACATATCACATTTAAACATATAACATGAAATAAATAAAATTAAGTTATCTTTAAAAAAAATCTATAAAATTTCACTTTTGCATGCTGCATGTTGCTTTTGCCGTCAGCCTAACAACATTCATGTGATGAGAATACTGAGAAATGCACCGCCGTCGAATGTTGTTAGAACTAAGTCTGAGAAGGTTAGTGACCATTAATATTAATAGTCAGTTGTGGTAAGCTTGAAATTTAATTATTAATAGTATTGTGCTCGTATAAAAATCGTTTGTAACGTTCGAGTCAGACCAGCACACGCATCACGCTATTTATCACATAACGCACGTTATTACGCTACATAGTTATGAATTTTAGCGTGAATAACGAGTGAAGGTGTATTTTTCCTTGACATAGAAGAGAATAACTAATTTTCACGCGTTATTCTCGCTAAAATTAGTATAATAACGCTGATAACGGACGTTACGTTATATGCTAAATAGCGTGGTAGCCTAGCAGCTACTATTAATACTTTCATGGCCCAAGACGCTCGTGTCCAACTGCAACAGCAACAAAATATCAGAAGAGCTCCAAAAATCAAAGGAGATTGGTCTGCCTTGTTTATAAAAGAGCACATTATTGAGTACATTAGCATATTTGCAGCTTAAACACTGCACGTATAGAGCTTTTTGCTTCACAATTGTTTTTTTAGTGTTGTGGACCAATGGTTGAGTCCAATTATTACTTATCAGTGTATTATTATTTGTTCATTGTTTGCAAAATCTATAAAAAAAAACTTATAAAATGTATTATCATTCTCAATACTCTACCACAGTTAACATTTATTCTTACCGATATTTCCTTCCATCAGTTATAATAACTGTATAACCTGGTGAGATTCGATATACATCTTAATGTTAATAAAACTAAGTTCACAATTGTATAATTTCAGTCGACGCCCGTGGGTTCAATTCAGACTGGCCATGACATAGTGGTATCCCCGAACCGAGACCAACCCTTCCACAAGGTAAACATCAAATCTTTACTAGCTTCTTTCTGCGGGTTCGCACGAGTAGCAATAAATAAAATTGGGCCGTGTTCTTGTGGTAGATCTTAAGTTTTAGTATCAACTACATTTTCTCTATCATTTTATGATGCTGATTCTAAGTTCTTTCTACTTACCAAACGATTCTACATATGTCTAAAAGAGCTTTGAATTCTTTATTATTTACTAATAAAATTTGAATTCTTAATTCCTGATCAAAATAGCCACGAAATCGCAACGTTCAGTCGTACGATTATGTGCTACATAGAAAGTCTAGATAGACTACCAATAACGTTTTGTTGTTTTTACGGCACTTAAATTTTGTATGTTCCTAACTCTTTCGAATATATTAGTAATATTCAACCATAACATGCTTTTTTATCGCCGCAGGATGATTTGTGTGATTATATGATTGGTTTGGTTGAGGACGATGAGGCTGCGCTTATTTCTGAAGAGGTTTGGTTTACTTTATTTCATTGTTTGGTTATTATTTGGTTTTCTCATTAGTTTTTTATAGTTATATGTTATAGTCGCTGACCCTTCGCCTTCAATCATTCCTTAGTTTATACGAGAATACAGAACTTTTTAAAGCTGTCGCGATGCCTTTTTTTTTTATATACGGGGTCGGCAAGGCTACCACGCTATTTAATACATACCACAACGTTAAAATAAGCGTAATAACGCTGTTAACGCGAGTTACGTTATATGTTAAATATCGTGGTAGCCTTTTACTGCTAATCAATCGCTTTACTATGACAAAATTATCGTCGCAGAATCGTCCATAGATGAAATAAACTTATAGATAGTGTGTGCGGTGCTATTTTCACGGAGATATTGATAATGGTTTCAACGTTGACAGTTTTGACACACGCATCTCTGTAGTTTTCTCTCTAGTTTCCCTTCATCACGCATAAATCTTTCGCCCTTTTTTGCATCAAAGGAAAAATGTCCAAATGTGTCATTTTGAGACGATACCCATTGTTATGGTGAAGCGATTAATTTAGTGGAATTAGGCCCTTGGATTTGTGGAGTAAAAAAAAACCATCGCGACGACAGCTTTAAAATGTATTTTAATCTTAGTAAAACATTTTCAGATTTCCCCTTATTAGGCTAGCTTAGTAAGTTAATACATTAGCGTAGCTGAATGCCCATGCTCAATGTGACCTTTTTGATATAATAACACATACAAATAATCTCTAAAGTATTTATTTGATAAATAATTTAAATAATCTAACCCCGTTCTGTCATTAAAACAAACCATATCGTGTTTTTGGAGTTTTCTAACATGTTTTTGAGTTAAGATACATGTTTAAATCAAATTGTTTGTTTTAAACATGTATCTTAACTCAAAAATCAAGTATTTGAATGTTATAAACATTTACGGGTAGGAACTCAACATTTCTTATTGCTTTACAAGGAAGGTTCATTTCATGCCATTGTTAGTAAAAACAATTTGACGACCGATGTGGCGCGGTGGGCGAAGGTCCGCTTGCGACGCAGGAGGTTGCGGGTTCGATTCCCGCCTCGGAACAATTGTGTGTACGATCTGCAGATATTTGTTTCGGGTGTTCTGGTCGTTGTCTATATATAATAAAAAATATCTATCTATGTAATGTATTGTATTATGTATATCAGTTATCTAGTACCCATAACACAAGCTCTGCTTACCATGGGGCTAGATAATGCTGTGTGAATTGTCCAGCATTATTTATTTATTTAATTGTAACATAATATGTGTTAAAAATATTTCATTCTATATACTAATATCTGATTTTATTAATGTACGCTCCGTTTAGAATTGAATATCGAAGATATTTAAAAATTATAAATACTTATCTTTGTTTGATGTTAAAATACCAAAAACCGACTTCTAATTCATATAAATTTACTAAAATCCGATGGCACAAACAACTAAGCGGGACAAATGTAGTGGAGTAATCGGCGAACATACATAAAACATGCATACAGAACCTCCTTTTTTCGGAGTCAGTTTTTTAATTATGCAATTTGAAATTTGTGACGTGTCCAAGAAGCAAGAAGGAAATAAAGCAATTTGATGTTCGATGATTAATAGGCTAGATTACCTATTATATATACGCTATTACGCCTCCAATGAAAATTACCCACTCGTCAAAACTTCCGCATGTTTAGCGCCTTTCGTTCCAGATGGCGGCACTGGCGGCCAAGGAGTTTGGTGGAGTTGCCACCAACGCTACCAACTGGCCTCACAGCGGCAAGGCGACGCCTATCACTACGGGACATCTCACGCCGGCAGACAGACATGGTTCTGTGCAGGTAATTCTATTCTCTACGTAAAACTATACTCAAGGCAAATGAAATTAGATATAATATTTGTAAACAAGTCGCCCATACTTGTATAATTTGACGAGATGTGAAATCCGAACGTACAAAAATCACATCCACAAAAAGAAGACCGAAGACCACAAAAAACTCATCTCAAATAGAAAGGTCGTGTGAATGATATAAAACTTGTACAAATTCTAACGGGCGGCTTCCTTCCTGGGGATGTAATTATTGGAGCCCTCGGTTCGATGTTCTCGTACATTCCATTACGTTTGACATCTGGACAGGATCTCAATGACATCAGCATAAAGGACAGAGGACAGATCAAATAAATTATTAAAGGCTAGAGACGAAGACGTAGAGACATACGCAAACGAGTAAAAAATTGGACGCAGAAGGTTGCAAGTTCGATTCCCGATCTGCAAATATTCCTCCGGGTGTTCAGGGTATTTTCATTGCACTTTAAAAACATTTATGTTATGTATTATATTATGTATACCTAACGGTCATCTAGTACCCATAACATAAGCTCTGCTTAGCTTAGGGGCTATATGATGCTGTGTGGATTGTCCAGCTTTATTTCTTTATTTATACCTAAACTTAAAAAGAAGTTACTTGTTTACAAATATTCTATCTTGAAAATGTATGAATTTTATCTTCAGGCAATTGACTGAGAGATACATAGAATCTAGTCCCAAAGCAATACAGTTAATATCTGTTCGCACAGCGAGCGCCAACTGTGTAGCGAACAACTTCTTCGTGTTGTCTCTGAGAAGAATTACACAAGCTGAAGTTATCTATTGTGTAGGGAGTATCTCAAATAAGGTATCAGACTGACAGTATAATGGTGCAGGTAGGTGTAAATTACACTGTAATAGTAATAATAGAAATAAAGTCTAGTATAGTCCGTAACTTACGCGAAAAATACGTTTAGAGCTTATACAAACATTGATAATGACGAGATAAATTGATATTATTTATTACGGACCGAAGCTTTGTACCGCCAGTCGGACTCGCGTTCTCACAAGTAACGGACCGAAGCTTTGTACCTTCAGTCGGACTCGCGTTCTCACAAGTAACGGACCGAAGCTTTGTACCTGCGCCGCGCCTTTCAAGTTGTAAAGAAGTCCTTTCATTTCTCGCCCGCACCCTACCCAAGCAAGATACAGTCCACTACAATTAGGCAGGAGGAATTTATTATCGTCAATATCACAACAGTGAAGAAGTTACATTTCTCAGTTTGTATGGAAAGATGAATGACTCGTTTAACTACACTCGGCGGCACGGAATCTTGGCCAAGCTCGAAACTTGCGATAACAAACTATTCAAGTGTTTCTGATGAATGTTACTATGAGTATGAAGGTAGGTAAAAAAATGTATGAGTTCACGTTCAAGAAGTTCAATAAACTTGAGTTGAATTTGACATATAAACAACGAAATGAAAAATATTTTAGAAATGATAGTAGCTAATGTGCGGTTAGCCTTAGATTTCAGTTATAAACTATATTTACATTTATTTATTGCTTACTCGTGATTTTGAATGTATATTGGTGTATTTATTTTTTAGTTACTGAAGAATAAGCATTTTCGGTATGTGAAATTTCCCGGATCTAGCTCTACGGTCAGTTTTGATGATTATGTGGCAATGTGTGTTTGCATGACGCTTTTGGCTTGCTATCCACCAAAGCGTAGACGACACTTGCTGTTGCAAATATATTCCAGGCAAATTCTACGTGGAATGTTTGTAAACAAACCGCCCATACTTAACCTAAAATTACAAATTATTAATATTGATTTACTATTCAATTCAAATTCCTTATCGATTTGAGATCTATCCATCAATAAGTATTGCTAACAATTATATCTGAAACTCGACGCAAAGCACGTGCATTTGAGGTTTGCTGTTGTGGATCGTTTACAAACATCTCACATCTACTAGAGCTGGATTACAAGTGCAACAGAATGCAATAAAACATGCTCATACTATCTCTGGCGTCAGTGGATAGGAAGCCTTATTGTTGTGCTCTGTGAACTTCACAGCTTTTTGGTAACAATAAATACTGCCAATATTCATTCATTACTCACATAAAGCTGGCTATGGCTGTATTTTATTTATATAATGTATTTAATATACATATATATTTATATATTTTATTGAGCTTATTCTATTAGTATTTTCATAACATGACCATTTTGGTAGATTGAGTGTGTGCTTGAATTGGTGGTCCTCGTGAGATTCTACGGCGCTTTTAAACAGATACGAGTAAATTTCAATTTGACAAAAGATATTTTAATAGGCTACATTTTATACAGCTTGAGTTCGCTCAAGCTGTATAAAACGTAGCCTAGACTCTATTTTTACTATCATATGCTGATAGTAAAAATAGAGTCTAGACTAGAATATAAATGCAGGTTCGATATCCGAGTCCTGAAAAAATTTAACGTGACGCTGGACTGAAAATTTAATATAATTAACTATTTTAAGTCTTGACTTATTTAAAAAAAAAAATATACTGTTTCAACATTGAAATTTCACTTTAAACACTATCGTAGTTTGACGAATCTGTTATGAATTTGGGCGGGCTAAATACTAACCTTATTCATTGTAGAAGGTATGTAGTTAACACGTTCACATACCAAATTTCAGATTGATCAATAAAATTCTTAATGAAACCCAGCTTGAAAGCCCCACAAGACTATTGCTAACATTTATAAAATGTTTCCTCCCTCTTCCCTCCTTCTTTCCAATTCTAGAACCTTTAATTCTTTATTATACAAACAAGATAATACGTAGAAATAACTTAAGTAACAAGATATGTACATAGCGAGCGAGCTTAACTCTGGCAAAGAGTTTTCTTCCGGCAAACCTTAGGGTACCTTAGGTAACCTTAGGGCAACCTTCTAAACCGTATGTTCTCATTCCAGGTTGTATCCTCTACGAACGGCGAGCTAGGGGTCGACGACCCGACCGCGGTGCACAGCAACACGCCTATCACCGCGCAGCATCACGAGGTGGACGTCGTGGATGACACCAAGTCAGTGTTCCAACTGTATGGTTCCTTTTTTATTTTCTTTTTGCGTTTTCGCAGTGCGGGTCGGTGGGCTTTACTAACAGGCTAACATAGAGGTAGAATTAATTCGATGCAAGCTTGAGTAATATAGTTGTTAATAATCAAGAAAATAGTAGTAGATTGGGATTTCGCAGTGCGGGTGGACGGGCTTTATTAACTTAAATGCTAACATGAAGTATTAACATATAGCTAAAACTAATTTTGATGCGAGCTTAGTTGCACATTGGGTTTTTTCAGTGCGGAATATGTGTCTAGTTGGACACTTTTCTGCCAGTGTCAAGTATTGGAAAATAAATTTTAATTATCTGAGTTACCAAATGTAGCTTTTTTGATATTCTCATCAGAGCCTAGTTCGTTATCTAGCAGGGTACACATACCACGTGCAGGTTAGGTTGGCTTCGGAGACGAGATGTTGGAGTCCCCCTTACACCCAATATAGAAATTATAGTTACATAGTAGATGGACTTTGATTTGAATATGAACCATTTGAACTTTGATATGGGTGGTAAATGCTATGTTTACTATAAGTACCTATGTAAAATTCATATTAAAGCTTGACTATTAGAAAAATGCTTTTAGCTACATTTAATTACTGGTTAACTCTAGTAGCGTGGAATAACTGCTTGTATTATGCTCCAATAGATAGTTAATATTTAAATACAATTAGAAGATCATAGTTTGAGATCACTAGAAAAATAAGAAAATGTTAGGGAGTTATTTGGTTATTTATTTTTCAATTTAAGTTCTTTTATTTCTTTAATTTATGTTGGTTTTTGTTTGCATGTTAAAGAACTTTTTAGGATTAAATTGAATAAAATATGAGAGACTTGTGAACTAGCTGTGCTTGGTCGAGTGATCGCACTTGATCAAGCACTCTTTACAATTTATTTGAACCTATTGCTATTGAGGTTTAAAGATATTAGCTTTAAGGTAGGCCTATGTCGAAGGTTAGCGCCACATTGAATGAATAATCCGTCGCAAATCTTACGCGGCGGAACACCAGTACATTTCTTTCATACTAGATTCTGCCCGACTTCGCACGCGTTGTTTCCATGGAAAAGTGAATGACCTTCAAGGTCATTCATCATGAGAACTGATTTATGGAATTATGTAGCCTATGTTTTATTCCAGGCATAGATTTCCCTGTATGAAATACTTAAGCCCGATCCATTCACTAGTTTGGCTTGAAGAAGTAATAAACATCCAAACTTTCGCATTTAGAATATCAGTGTGATAGTTTATATTTTCAGTTCGAACCGATCTACCGCGTAGTGTGCCTAAACAGAGCAACTACATGAAATAAAATGTGCTGGCGTTTCACCTTGTAAGATCCGCGGCAGAAAACCCCTTCAATGTGACGCTGGTCTTAATTAAGGACTGAAGATGATGACATTTCTAACTACTCCTTCAACTCTATTCCAATACATCAACTTACCCCCAGCAGACCCATCAAATCTTCATACAGGCAATCCGTATATTCCAGATGCTGTTGCTTCTTCAAGCGTAAAAAGAAGAAATGCGCAGCCCGCGCCGGGAAGTGACGCGCGTCGGACCGCATCGCACGCACCCGCTAACAGGCAGGACTAAGGTAGCTCCCGGAAACTAGGAACCCCAAGGGGTGCATAAGGCACCCTATGGGGTGCATCATGTTTTACCTCTAAAACCCCAAGTGGAAACTAAACCCTATAAGATGCATCAACTTCTAAATATTTACCCCGTGGGGTGCGAAAAGATAGGGATCATATTTAACTTTAAAACCGAAATTCAAATATTAGTAGAACCTAAGTTGATGGTCTCGTCCAGAATCACCCCCTTTCGGCTTAGTATACGTGTTTCGTAGCACCCTGTATAATATTACTGAACCCCATGGGGTTAAAGGAAATTCAATCCAAAGGCGTGACACCTTTTACATTTAAACTCCTTGGACATCTTCACTCTTGGGGTTTGTGACGCTGTATAACCTTCATGGCAATAGGTCGAATATAAACAATTTGCTATTAATCAAAGTCAATAAAGCGCCTACCGTCATAAAGACACTGGCAGAGTCGTAGCGAAAAGCAAGCGGCGCCAAAACAAAAAAGAAGTTGAAATGCCTAAAACACCGAAATAGATTCATCTAATTTATCCATTTGGCGGTTCTGTATTAGTCGGCTAGCGTAATATAGACATTAATTATAAAAAACATCAGAGAGCAATAAGCTTATATAATCCTGACGAGCCTTTAGAAACATACCGCATTACCTCATTAAACAAATTTCAATTGATTAATACAGGTATTTAAGAGGTAAGATTGTTTTTGGGATTGTACTCAAAAATCATGCTATGCTAGGGATTAATGGTCCGTTGTTCACTCTAAGTATCTTCAAAATGATGTCTTAAATAGAAATGAGGGCAACGTGAACTTAATATTAATACATACAAAACAGGTACCTCCCCCTCCCCTATTTAACGAGTAATAAATAGTTCAATTACTTAGAAAAGATCTCAATCAATAAAATCGAGTCGATTTCGTCAAATGTATCGTTTTTCCTACGGATACTTGTATGTTGACATTTCTATTGAAGAAAAGTGTCCAACTGTAGGGAATCCGAATATTCGATAAGGAAATCGGCGAAAACACTAAAGTCATAATCATAATGCATTGAGCCAGTAAAGCTTTTATTATGTTTACGGGAGCTATCTTAACCCACTCCGAATATTTGCCCAGTTGCTTGATTAAATTAAGATTTAAACGGCTGCCATTAGATTAAAACTCAATTTCAACTTATAACAGGACATGCATCATTGACGGAACAAGAAAAAAAATCAGCTACCTAATGTACATACGAATCACTAAGCTCCAGTAAATAAGTACCTTGGAGGAAATATTATATACGCAATGACAGTTTATTGTGGCGATTCGAAGCGCCCCTCGACCGTCTGTTATAATATTCACATTTTTTGAGCCATACCAAAACAAAATGACAACTGTACTATTAGTTCTAGAGACGGTCACGCCGCTTACGCAAACGATCAGCGCCAAAATGGCGAAAATCAAATGTCCTCAATCTTTCATCGATAAATATGAACTCCAGCTTACTTGGACCCAAAATGGAGCTCTGTGGTAGAAATCCACCTTTGGTCAGCATTAAAATATTAGAAAATGTATAAAAATATGTGTCAAGACCATTGGTATGAATAGCAAATGTTGTTTTTGTCGGTAACTGAATAATTTTATTTGATTCCGAAAAATAAATGAATGATACATGTCCTGTTATTCTTATGAACACGAGGTTAAGTAATATAATGTATCATGAATCGTAAACAGCAATAATAGAAAGAATACTGTAAAAAGAGAGCTAGTAATTGTTTACTTTAGAGATGGAATTCCCATTTTTTGTAAAGCAAAGTATTGTAGATATTTAGTGTGCTATTATGAATTACTATCCATGGATTTTCATAGACAGGGTTTTAATATGTAGAGCTCTCTTTATTTTCATGTCGCACATAATCTGTTATTTGTGAGCAACTGGGTCTAAGTGATACGTAAGACAATGATCGCTAATGCTCTTTCAATAGCCCTTAAATCCATAATTTAACATATTTTCGACCTTGTAAAGACGACATAGGACATAAAATGATACAGAAGTTCTGTTAAATATAGTACATAATGCTAGATGCTGTTAATTCACCGTATGTTTTCGACTTAATTGGTATTTTGATAATGTGGCATTCGAAAACATTTTCGCGTGAAGCTCTGCTACTTTATGACCTTCTTACTATAGTCATGTATAATTTACGCTCGATTCTTATTCTGTTGTCATACTATTGATGTTTATGTAGAAATTATAGTATTCGTCAACAGGCTTTAACTGAAATATCATGAGATTTGTTGAGTTGTCATTATTTGTCGATTTGGTCGAAAATTATGCATGAGGCCTACTGTCATCTGATCTTTGGAGACTAATACATAATTCAACCACCACCAAAATGTCTATTTAGAGATTAAAGTTTATCGATCATCACTAAAGCGTATGGAAATATATTGTTTAGGTCAATCGTGCGCGCGATGCTATGGGTTTTCAGTTTGTGTCCCGTCCTTAGTAAATTACGTATAATTTCTCATCTTGAACTTTAAAATAAGATAAAAGAAAGCCTATTTCTTTCACCCCATCTACTTTCAATCACATTATTATGTCCATTCCAAGGCATATTAACAAATCATACGATTTGTTGCATCAATCAGTTGTAGATATAAAGATACTTATCCAGTAGTATAAAGCTTTTCATATAAACGAAGCAGTTAAATATTTTTTTATGTCATCTCAGATTTATTTCAGTGAATGTAATTTGATTTTGTTACATAATTAATGAATTACCATAACATAGGGAATATCGCGACTTTATAATAAGTTATGTGATCGATTGCGGCGCCGAATATTGCGGACTTGCGGAAATTTTAGTTATATTTAAAGCAGGTTGTGATATTGACTGGTTTATTATTACTCATGTACATGTAAAAGTTATTACAATGGCTAAGATTTTCAATGAGGAAATCTGGTATGGTTTGCTTCGTGAGTCATCAAATGGATAGTCGTCGTTGGAATATAGAGGAAAGCGTGGTTAAGTTGTCAATGAGTCCGCCGTTTTCGACGCCGCATGCGATAGTATATTTGCTAAGTTTAACTTTATTTAGTCATTTCTAAACCTAAGTTCAGTTTATGCGAAGTATGATAATTATTTAATTGGCTCCGTTCCTATAGTAACGCCGCATTATCTTTATTTATGCCCTTAGTATAGTTAAATGAGCTAGATAACGGCGATTCACACATTCGAGTTAAAAATCATTATAATAATTTTGAATTTGTTGGTCTTCAAGTGAAAATGAATCGGTGAATGTTATGAATTTAAAAGTGCAATAATATAATATGAATAATTCATTACATTACACAAGAGTAATAATGAAATGTAATTCGGCTACCGAGTCCCAAACGAGTTGGCTTTACTATTCCTACAAGACTGAATGAAACATTTCACATTGTGTAGTGTACGAACACTTGGCTCCGGGCTCATTGTCAATTTGTATTTATTACTATCGCCTTTCTTTTAATCTTACGGTCGAAGTATATCATGAATAGACTGTAGTCAGGAGGGGTATAGCTGTGTTCGCCCAAGCCTTTACACCAGATATGGGCTACGTTGCTACGGAATGTGCTGAACCTAATAAGATCATTTAGTGTTCATAGTTATTTGATTCTATTGTATTGTTTGACTCGTTCGCCTTAGTTACGTAGCACAAATATGGTGGAAAAGGCACAGATACTGAAAGATAAGGAATAAAATAAAGACAGGCTGCATTTGTACAGAGTTTGAAAGCGACATAGTTATGCGGACCGGATTGGTTATCGGGTTCAAAGAGATGTCTAGGAGTGGCTATTGCGAATAGACTGAGAACGATGTCATCGGTGAGCGTGCGTCCCAATCTACGGTAGTGTGGCCATGGAAACCCTAAAACAAAACGTGGCCATCCGAGCGGTCGCTAAGTAGGTGGTGTAAATTGTACAGCATAAGAAAACATTTGTATATTTTTGCTTGGATTGGAAACGGCAAAGATTCGAAAAGCGTGATTTGTGTAGGTGTAAGGTTTGGTTTTTGTCGTGAGCGGAATGCTGTGCCAACCTCTCGCATGATGGAAACTTGAGTATTCAACTTGCTTGAGAGGTCTACTAAAGGCTCGGTGTTCTGGTGACGATACTAACATTTTTGTAAGGTAATTCGATTAGTCAAGGATATGTAGTCATCACAAAATTGTATTCCCGCATTAGGAGTTATCCATTTTGACTAAATAATGATTAAAATGTTTATAACAACTTGTTGTGTCGTTTTCATATTTTTTAGAAAAGGTATAGATAATGCAAATATTGTCGATGAATCACATTGAAATGAGGATTTTTTTAAATCCACTCATTGATAATGGTTTTTGATAAATTATTATTGTGTAAATTGAAGTATTCTTCTCGTTAAATGGATCGATAACTAATGTACAATCATTGCAGTATATTCGAATGTAATAAAATAATTATTTAAACATACAGTTAAAATACCATAGTTGTACCTAATTGTTACTTTCTATTTGCTAGATAGAATAATCGAATTAGATTGGATATTGTAAATCGAAGTCAAATTGTTTGATCTGTTACAATGATGGACTCGAACTTTGCGTGTTTATTGAAGTAACCTAAATTATTGTAAAAAGAAATTAACGCTAGTGTGGCGAGTGAAATGTTACGTGCATTGTTTTAAGAGATAACGTATTTACAATTGTTTTATCGCAATGTATGACCCTGGATTGTTAACGGCGATACCGACACGGCGGCAGACGCGTAGTTACTGATGTACCTTTGTGACACGATTGCGTTCTGTTAGTTACTTGTAAATCTATCGTATCTTTATTTATTACGAACGCTGCACCAAAAATAAGAGTGTGTCGAGACGAGGGACGTCTGTGGGGCTCTAGGGAGCGTCCTTGTAGTTAAATATAATTTTAAATCTTCGCTTACTAAGTAAGTCATTTCAGTCGGCCGGCTTGAGGACGCACGGAGAAGTTTTGAGCTATTAACTTTCGTGTATTTATAATACATGATGATGCTTTGAAAATGAATTCTTATTGTAAGTATAAATAAATATTAATATTCATAGAAAGGTTCTCAGTGTTTATTTTTTCAGTAAGATGTATGGTAAAGTTTGCGTACGCAATTGACATTGTATTCTGTTAAGGTCACAACCCTATTCAAAATTTGTTAACTCGTAATTAAATAAAGCTTATTATAAGACATTTGTTTTATTCTTTTTTTCCTACATCAGTAGGGAATGTAGGGATCCCAAGTGACGCATCGCAAGTGCCTTGTCTACGTGCTTCCAGTTAAATAAAAAGACTTCATCAATACACACTTATTATTATTATTTATGATATTATATGCGACTTTAATCTTATTATAAGGCACTTTACTATTATAGGTTTAGTGGTTTGGCCAGCTACCTTGCCGCTGTGGCCACCATTAGTCAATCTCTCAAGCATTCAAAATTTTATCTTTAGCACTCTCATTGCCCATGAAGCACAGTGTAGGTAGGTACCTACTTTATCTAGAGCTGCGGCGCGCCCACGGCCCAGCCAGCCACAAAGTAGGGCTTTTTTTGATGAGTGATTTAGCACGAGGACTAACATAATCCTCATGGCCAAATTCGTGTCAAAACAGGCAAAGTACACGCGCCACCGCAGAGAGGATACTTCCATTATTGAGGCCATTGTCAACAATAAGAATACAATGGCCTCTCATGTGCAATCTATTTGTTGATAATTCATTTCGAAAATAGCTTGTACGCTTTTTTTCAACTCAAGAAAATGGTTTCTTTTGGTTTTGCTTGCAACATTATTGAGAAGACCGGTAACAGCGAAACCGAGAACTTAGGTGGGCTGAAAAGTACGTAGGCTGACGCGTATCAAATCCATTTGATTTTTAGTTAGCCCTAACATGGCCCTAACCTTCAAGACGCGACGCACGCGTGTATAAATTTGACAGCTGTTGCCTTCTCTTTCTAGGGCTGTTGCACTATTAAACTTTTATAATCCGAGATAAAGTATTTTTAGTGAAAGAACTTTTGTTACTTTGAAAAAATGGATAAAAAGGAATTTCGTGTGTTAATAAAGCATTGTTTTTTGGCGAAAAAAAATACTGTTGAAACTAAGGCTTGGCTTGATAAACATTATTCGGACTCTGCACCAGGAAAATCAACCGTAAAGAAGTGGTTTGCTAAATTTAAACGAGGCGAAATGAGCACAGAGGACAATGCACGCAGTGGACGCCCCAAAGAGGCTGTTACCGACGAAAACATCATAAAAGTCCACAAAATAATTGTCGATAACCGTAAAGTGAAGTTGATTGAGATAGCTGAGATCCTAAAGATATCAAAGGAACGTGTTGGTCATATCGTGCGTGAATATTTGGATATGCGAAGGCTCTGTTCAAAGTGGGTGCCGCGCGCGCGAGCTCACAGTCGACCAAAAACAACAACGAATCGATGATTTTAGGGAGTGTTTGGAGCTTTCATTTAAGGTTAAGTTTAAGTTAGTTTACTATTTTTATACCTACTTACTAAAATGTTTAGTCAATTCACATTGTATATATTGTTAGATTGGTGATCTATTTATGTGTGATCTGGGATCATTCCTATACAATATCGATAGTAATATCTAAATCGGTCTATAAACGACAGAGAAAAAGACTCTTAAACCTATTTGGTTTGGAAAAAAAAAATCATATTTGTTACGCTTTCCAATCGTAATAAATCCGAATTTTTGCGTCGATATGACGATGGATGTAACATGGCTCCATCATTTCACACGAGTGCTTTTTTTTATTTTGCTCCGATGAAGAGGTAATCGCAGAAACTGAAGCCTATTTTGAGGCTAAAGAGAAATCGTATTATAAAAATGGCATCGAGAATTTTTAGGTATCGCCTTCAAAAGGAACTATATTGAATAATAAAAAATGATCTTTTCTATACTAGCCTACAAACTTTTAAGCACATCTGTTAATTTGCTGATAATACACAATCTGGTTTCATTGCACCTAAGAGGTATGAATTAGGCATTAAAATAGTTTTGAGATATCTACAATGAAAAACCATTTAACTACATAATAATTTTATTGTATCCTGATTCTATTTTCAAAGTTCCATCATTAAAATAAGTAGTTCTTTAAAATTATCAAAGAGGGCTTAATAACTAGGCTGAAAATGTAAAATTGCATTATTTATAATTGCACCAAGATATTACACAAAATGCCTAAAAATAACTCACATTCCTACACATACTTAAACTGTAAGTAAATAAATGTCTCCAATTAATATATTATTATTACTGATTTCATAAATTAATATAACATCTTTCACTCCGTTCACAATAACTAAAACTTCATGCATCAAATGTAATCAATGCTTACTCTAAATAAAATCATTTGCGATTTTCACTAGCGTGTGTAAATATAAATATGTAGTATTTATAAACCACAATATTACCTACAAACCCTTCACAGGGGTGCTCGAGTAACTAATGACAACAACCTAAGGAATAATAATATAACTTTTCTTAAAACTAATAAAAGGAATAGCTTTTTAGTGCCTTTCCTACGAAATTCTTATAAATAAATTAACACAAACAAACGACAAATCAATAATTCCATAAGAATTTTGTAGGAAAGGCTCAAAACACATATTTTGATAAATGATATCAATACGCACTATGGAAAACATGTAACGCGGTAAAACTAAACAATATTTCCTTCAACGTTGTTGACGACAAAGCTTTTTATTTCAGTTTCGTTTCTGGTATCATAATCTGAGATCTCTTCTATGACCAAATCCTCGTTTTTAACAGGTACCGGGGGGAAGAAATCTAGCAGTTCTCCTAGCTTTCTGCCAGTGGATATGAGCGTGTTGGTCAAGAATTGGTTGGTGAAGGCATTTTCGGTTTCCATTTTGAATTTAGTTTCGGTTTTTTGGTGATTTTCGTAGGATTCGTCTTTGATGATAGGAGAAATGTAGTCCCGACCGTCTCCATAGTCGAATTCCAGTTTTTTCATGCGTTTCTTGAGGTTGGGCGGCCAGTCTTCGTCTATTGGCAGATCGATGTATCCATTGGGCAGGGGCTTCACCTCTTGGCTTTTGACGACTTGGTAATCGTGGTCGGAGTGTGGTCGATTGAAGGTGATCAATTCCTCCATATTGAATTCACCGTCGTCTATCACGGTTTCATCCAACACCATTTCTGTAACAGAAACAAAATCGTTTAATTATGTATAATTTATATTAAACCTGAACTTACGCCAAATTGTTACTGTTATCGATTTCACGTATCTGAACGACTCGTCTGAATTTAACAGACAAAAAAGCTTACGTAACTGCTCTAGTTAATCACTTTCGTAAGCTGAACGAGTTATCAGTTACCGAGGCTTACATTTCGGGTATATTACGTAATACTAGCCCGACCTTTCAGTTCTCAACTGTGTATGAAGATAAATTAAGTCAATAATATTTGACTATGGCATACTGCAGGACAGAGACCTCATTCGAACCCAATTTTACCCTAAAAAGGTCCAGACAGACCATCCAAAAATAAGGCTTTCCCCCACCGGGAGCAATTTATCTGTAATGCACTAATTCAAAGTTCGACTACCAGAGTGCTCTGGTATCCATTGGTGTCTACATGCCCTCCTAAAAGGGGATTTGATATAATGACCACACTTGGAAGGCAGATGATTAGTGATCACAGTGGAGGTATTAAAAATATACAGAAGGAAGCTACTGCCATTCATCTGAAAGGTTATCTAGTAGGCTCTTGCGACATTCACGTGCTGTAGGGTTCGGTTCGACTACCTTTGTGCCGCGGTGGGCGAAGGACGGGTTCGATTCCCGTCCCGGGACAATTTATGTACGATCTGCAGATATTTGTTCCGGGTGCTCTGGTCGTCTATGTATAATGTAATTTATTGTAATTAAGTATATCAATCATGTAGTACCCATAACACAAGCTCTGCTTAGCTTGGGGCTAGATGATGCTATGTGGATTGTCCAGCTTTATTTATTCTTACACATCAACAGCCGCGGTCTCGGCCGCACGCTACCAGGAGCACAGAGCTACAAATAGGTGTAAAGATACGTACTAGTGGCAGATAGCAGAGCTCTGGTGCTGGGCGAGGCGGCTGTGGCTCGTTGCTCGTGCCGCGACGCCAACGTATCTTCTCTCATGGATGGTAGGGCTACCAGGGCCACAGATAGAAGGAGTACCAATAGGCAGGTCGCAGGTTGCGTGGATTTAGTGCTCGTGCCGTTTGTCACGCCCGTTAGAACGTTCTGGAATTTATAAGAATATATTTGTAATAATATAAAAAATATACGATACATATCACTATATACTTTATTGACTACAGCTTGGGATCAAAACTAGTCCGTTTTGTTTTACGAGTATTTTTAATATAATATAATTACAAAGAATGTTTTCTTTCCGTTGTACTAGAGTACCTACTCACTTTAAAATTCTGTGGTTGGAATAAAAATTAGAAGATTATTTTCCTTCCTGTAAAACAAGTACCTGATTATCTACTGTGCAAAAATCTATCTATATTTTTTGTATCAAAAGTGAAGGTGCACATTCACTTTGGATGCAAAAAGTAGTCAAGAGTTAATTCACAAAAATCGTGACTAACAGTGCTAACCGACTCAGAATCTAGCTCTCTCTTTTCTATCTAGATTGAAAACTTCTTTATTTGTTAAGTTGCACTATTTAAGACAGTAGGTATGAATTTGAATTGTATTGGCATCCTGGCATACCATAAGAAGCTGGCAGCATAAACTCAGAAGTGATTCTTGCCCTTATGCCAAGCGAGGCCGTTATCAAAGTTAAGTATCACCATCGTTTAGGGGCATCATGAAATCACTTTATTGTACTAAAAATTACATAAACAGAAATCTTATATCTAAACAAAAGACTTCCTTATCGCTGAGCGCGATTTCTCCCAGGCCACCTTGCATGTCATGGCCATCATTGGACTTATGTGTGCTGATAGAAAAAGTGTATATCGGTTAGATTAATGTAATGATGATATTTACCTGCAACCTTCTCAACTGCGCTGTTAGAGTTTGATTCTGAGACTGCAGTATCTTTATCCTTCTGATCAATGTCTGATTCTCCACCGAACATTGTTTCACTCTGAAATATAAAATAAAATAGACATTTTAAAAATCTACGGAGTTTAAGGATTTATGACGTTGGACAACAGATAAGGAAGGAACAATGAAAATTAAATAATACATTTTATGTTTGAGAGCGGTATGCTTAAGAGGCCGAATTCTTCATACAAACGTAATACCAAAATGATTTCCAATTCAAGCATATTTCCACTATAATATTGTATTATTTTGTATTTGAATAGTATTTATCTAGGTTCCTAAATAGTTTTTTTTTTCAAAATACTTACCATAAATTAAATGAAAGCCAATCGCATTTTGCACATTTTTATGCGAAAATGGACAAGTTTTCTTGCTATTTGTTTCGTATTAAAAACATGAATATCTTACGTTTTATTTATTAAGGAACATAGCTTATATTATCAAGTTACAGAATAACAATACTTTGTGAAGAATACAAAAAGTTCTCAGTCATAATTTTTGGTATTACGGAACAAACCAAATTTTGAACGGCTAATATTGCTATCGCGCACGCATGGGGCGCGGCGCAAGGGTCGCCGGACCCTTAAGTAATACTATAATAATTTATAGTTAGACGACAAAAATTATAAAAAATATTATTTAGTAATTAAGGATACCGTATACATTTATTATTACATATTTATTTATTTAGTAACAACTGCATTACATTTGTAGATAATATGGAGCAAAGTCCGTGATCGTGATATCTCAGTGAGTTTCAACCTATTGCCAACTCGCTGATATACCTACCTATATTTATATAGCATATAGCAGTTACCTATAACTGCTTTCTATAGACGAGTGTTACTCTTGACCGTACTGACTTTCAAATTATCAACGCACGTTTCATACTTTGTATGTAGTGGTATGTACATCTTAAATATGATCTTATTTTTAGACGCGTGTTCGACCAGCGCTGTTTTATTCAACAGGTTACCGTTACTATTCATCCACAAACGTCCATATTGGTTGTATTTGAAGACGACTTGATGTGTTTAAGATCAGTTTTCTTCTCACTTTTTTATAATTATAATAAACTAGCGGCCCGTCCCGGTTTCGCACGGGTGGTCATTTATTTCAGGCAATTTTTAAAAAATTCTCTTTTTTCTCCGTAAGAACCATCCTCGTACTTCAAGGAATATTCTAAAAGAAGAATTAGCGAAATCGGTTCAGTTGCTCTCGAGATTTGCGCTTAGCAACACATTTAGCGATTCATTTTTATATTATACATAGATGTGCAGACTTTGCTTTCTGGATTAAATAATTATGATAACTCTCGCTATTGTACGCTTTCGCACGCATTTTCGGGTTAAAAAATAGCATTTGTCGTTCCCCAGGAATCAATCTACCTCCTTCTTAAAATTTATTTACTTATTATTTATTGAGATATTATCATCATTACAGGTTCTTTTATTAAACTCTAAGGCGATGTTATATCTACTTTAACTTAACTTATTTATTGGTCTAATAAAAATACACAATATTACTTAATTTATACATTTTGTTTCAATAAGATGCTGTGCCATTTTCTTAGCCTTCGGCAGGTATTTATTCAGATCTACCCACCGGTTTAGTCTCAAAAAGGTCACAGATAGAAAGCGTAGCGTGGTGATAATAGCAAAACTCCCTTGTTTGGGGAAGGCAACGTCAGCAGTAACCTTATGTGTTGATTATTAAGGTTCAAATGCCAACTCACCTTTTAGTCTTAAAAAGGTCACAAGAGAGCCAAGCGTGGTGACTATAGCTAAACCCCCTTGTTTGGGAGAGACAACGTCAGCAGTAACCGTATATGATGTGATGATTAGTAAGGTTCAAATTCCAACTCACCTTTTAGCCTTAAAAAGGTCACAGACAGAAAGCCTAGCGTGGTGATTATAGTAAAACCACCTTGTTTGGGAGAGACAACGTCAGCAGTAACCGTATGTATATAAGTAAGGTTCTAATTCCAACTCACCTATCTTCAAGCCCGTCAACATATTCCTTCTTGCGCTTCCTGGAATCCTGCGCAGAGATCTTATTCCGGATCTTGCGTCGGATCCGCTTCAACTCTCTCTCTTCGTGCTTGGTCAACGGGTAGGAGGTGGGGAGAGTGATGCCTTCCTTTGCAAGCAAGCGGCGCTCCTCGGCTGTTAGAACGAGACGGGGATAACCGTTGCGGCCGTCGTGAACTTCTTTATGGTCGTCGTCGTCGTCAGAACCGCTTCCTGAATCATCTGAGAAAGGTGATAGTTTTAGTTAAAGTTTTGTATCGTGTTTATAATATCTATTCTAATAAATGAAGAGGTCTATGGAACTAGAACTTTCGATAATTATTTCAGTAACAGAAAGCTACTGCTATCCAAAAGTTGAGAGATCACTTCTAAGCGTTAAAGTCGCCCCTTGTACTGTCGCAGGTAATGTAATTTTTGTAATGATCTGCATCTGGTGTTCAATAAAGCTAAATTGTAGGTATTGTACTATATCCGTGAGAGAAATTGTGCCTAATATGTTTTATCAAGAGTTAGAAGTACAAAGGGCGCTCTTATCACTACGAGCGATGACACCCAGACAGTGGGATGGGCCGGACACAATGAGAACGATGACGACGGTAGAATTCTATGCTTTTATATTGTATTTGGTTGTCTTAAGTGTAAACAAGTCAACGACGAGAACTTGTCGGTAGGCAAGGCATGAATGTATACTATCTCACCTGACATAGTGCGCGAAAGGGCGCGCTAGGATGAAATGCACAATGATTCATCCCTAAAAGATACGCGTAAAATAATGCGAACAGAATTCTAGCAAAAGGGTTATTATAGAAAAACTATTGAGTGTATCATTCTAAAATAAATTTATTTCAACTTTGAATAACCAAAGTGTATGTCGGAACCTTTATTTTTCAGTTTTTTTTTCTCCGTATATTATTTCTTTCCGTCCAATGCTGGGCTAAAATAAGTGTTTAGATTTGTTTTTTAAATATATTATTTATTTACGGTTTTCGATGTATATAAAGAAACATATATAATGACGAGATAAATTGATATTATCCTTTGGTCAATATCAAACAATGTAGTATCGCGTTTGTATGGAAAGAAATGACTTGTTTAACCTTAACACTTTGATTGCTGAAATCACACGGTATGTGTTTTCTACAAGTGACTAATATGCGTAAATCCACACTAGCGCAGCGGCTGAGAAAATACAGATCTGTGTGACTCAGCACAGCCGTAATATTTTTCGAACGAAACGCATGTGCGGCGCAACACAACCGCTATGTAGAGCGGCAGCACGAATTTTTTAGGTTAAAAAAAAAGATCGCAGTCGTCGAAAAAAAGTCGCAGTCAAAGTGTTAAGGTAAGTAATGTTTCTCACAAACTAAAATAAAAAACAAGGGAACCATATTTCTGTACTATATCTGTCAGTATAAATACACTAAAGAAGAAATAAAGGTCAGACTGACTTAAATGAGTCAAATCTTCATTGATTTACTTGCTGTTTTCCTTGTCGCTAATATTGATGAGTTTAACGAGGTAAAATTACTGAGAATGAAGTAACGAATTGAATGGGAGGAAAAATATTAGTTTTCCTACTAATGACCGATGTAAGGAAATCCGTTACGATTCTACTTCTACAATTAAAGATAATGTATATATTGTGTGGTGAATAAATGTCATTTTAATGTATGGCTGCTCAAAAATGGAGTGTCTTTTCAGAGTTATGCATGTGAGTTTCCTTATTCCACCATTACATTTGAAGTGTAAATAATATATGCCAGTGGAAGAATTATAACGACTCTGGCTAAATGTTTTTACCCGCGAAGCGTAAGGTTTGTCGAGTGTTTCTTTGAGGGTGGCGGACACTTTATTGCATACAAGCAAAACGACTAAGCGATTTCTATAAATGAGATATTAAAATACTTTTCCGGTCTTCTGGTCTGTTCTTATAAAATATACTATGAATAAATATATAAATAAGAATTTAAGTAAATATCGACAACGTTTATAAATTCAAAATATATGTCATAATAACATAGGTCTATAATTTTATGCGTAGTATTAATAAATTTACAAAGAAGTGTATGTAACTTTAAAAAATTAAAAATTGTAATGTATTTTCCCCATTTTGATTTCGTGAAGAAGATACATAGGTTAACGACCTGTATCTAGGCTATCGGCACTGAGTATAGCTAAATTTAGTGAGCATACGCCCAATTACTTTCGTGAAAAAAAAAACAAGAACCAATTCGGTTTTTTCAGCTTTCAATTAAAAGCCATTGTTTGACTTTTGTAAAATTGCCTAGTTTGTGTAGGTTTATTTGAGCTGTCCTTATTGGTGAGATGTAAAGAATATTATGTAAAGATATATACAGAAAACAAATAATTCTTAGTGTGTTATGTACCTTAATTTTTAAGTAAGCAACTTGTCAATTGTTTAACCAATAAAGTGACTATTTGACTAAAGAAAGAAATCATTTCGGACTATGAACGTTAATTTGCTAGATGGGTCCAATGACCACATTGTCAATAGCCCAAACCGGTTATGAAACCGTTGGGCCAATTGCGTCCAATCAACCCAATATAAGATTTTAAAACAAAATGATCGTTGAGATTGAACGCTTTCCTATTTGAACACCATCAAAAACTTGATTGTTTTGAAAGAAACAAAACAAGACTTCAAATTTCTTAGTTTTTTTAGTTTTTCGTGCCAATGTGAGAGGGCTTACGCACTAACAAAAACCTTTTGTATTTTACATTGTAATGTAGCTGGAGCTCAGAATCAAGATTTAATTAAATTGTTATTTATTTACGAGAATAAATAATTATAGCCTCTCTAAATAATTATACACACAATTTAAACTTAAGTAATCTTACTCTAAGCATAATCAGCCCTATTAGGTAGCTGGGCTGGCTACATATAAAATGTTCTGCTTAGCTTGGGGCTAGGTGTGGATTTTCCAGCATTATTTATTTCTCATATTATAATTAAAATCAATTATATGTATTTGAATTTTAGATAACATTTGTCCCTATTCTTATCAAAATAGAGAGTTGCAATGAATTCAAACGAAAAACCATCCCTTATTTTGGAACTTAGAAAAAAAAAATTACACATTTCATTAGTTCCGTGCTATTTGTATATGAAACTCACCACAATCATTCCCACCATGGCTGTACTCGTACTCAGTCATTTCTTCCCTGTAACTTTGCGCCTTTCCCTGCGACAGTAGATTCGCCGCCGCCAACTTAATACCAGGATGATTCAGACCAGCATTCTTCAAATCTGCCGCATTGATGATCTTAATCGACTTCAAATCTTTCATGTCTTTTATGGTAACTGGTAGAAGAATGGACCGAGGGTTTCCAGCCATTGGTGCAACACGGATAACTCTTCTTTGTGGTGCGACCGTTTCTACGGGTTTTGAGTAGACTTTAGTCTGGGAATTTAGTACTTGGATGTTGGATACTTTGACGGGGCGTTGAGGCTGGGCTTTGACGATGAGCTGAGGTTTTTGTTCTTTGACGGTCGGTTTCTGCTGTTTTGGATGGATCACGACTTGCGGCGTCTGTGATAGGCGACGCTTTCTGCCTTTACCTGCGAGAAACGGATACTTTGAAATTGGTTTGACACCGACCGGGGTTTGGGAACCAAGAGTTACTATTATAAAGAAGATATAAAGAATACTCTAACTAGTATTATTTAGTGCAAAGGAACTCACTAATTACTACACTACAGTCTAATCTAATCTAATAATAGCATGCAAAATTATTGTGGCGAGGCATTTATCCAATTTTATTTCTCCAATGTAAAGATATTTCTGCTGCGTAGTTTTCTAAATGCCAAATAGGTAAAATTCATAAGCCATGCAAAACCGTGTTTTATTATCGTGTTTGGATAAGAACCGAAACGAATAAAAATTGTACGTAGAAAACTCTACGCTTCGAGAAATAGGTTTGATGACCTCAATAACAGAATAATCAATTGAATTTCTCGACGTGAAACTTGGGCGTGTAAATATTTAATCAAGTGGATTGTGAGTTAGTTACAAAAATATCGATACAAAGGTCACTGAGACATCAGCTACCTATTCTCGAGCCAAAGAAATATGGTTTGTAACCACTAAAGAACTTAAAGTAAAACTGCGTTCATTTTGTTAACCAATCCATACACAGCAGCGACACAAGACAAAGGTTTAAAAAAGTAGGTAGTTTTGGCGAGGAATTTTCCGATTGCAGCATTGTAGAAAGGAGATAAAATCCAGTACTATGTGCAAATTCTGTCAAAAAATCCACAACAAGAAAGTGATTTTCAGGTTAAGGATGAGCGCGATGTTTATAAAGATTTTTATAGTTAGGCCAAAGTATAGTTATAATATCAGAAAGTTACTGAATATGACTGAAACTGTATCACAGTGCGTGTTGCGTAACTAGTTGCTGATAACGAGTTATTGGGGTTATCTCGTAATTCAGGTTTTTATGCAACTATGTGGAAAAAATTGTGTTATTTACGTTGCGACCATTTATTTGAATTGGCGAGTAATCAAATTATTGCCTACAAAACATTTTTCTGAAATGTATCTCGCTCTCTGTTAGGCTTATTTAAATTATGTTATCTAATCAGACAGCGGAAGCAAATTAGTATTACTGTTTAACAATTTCATATTCCAGTTATAATTTTTCAGCGATAAGTTTATCCAACAAAAACTACACAGATAAAGTTACGGCGGGTCCCAATAACTCATAGAATGGTTCAATCAATGTAGCTTTTTGTAACTTCAGAAAAAGTTAAAGGAATAAAGAGCTGTTGAACTTGGAAATAGAATTCGAAAGGATTGGCAGAACGCCAGGAAAGTTACGACCGACCAAAAGCAGGGCCATAAAAGAAAAGGGTGTAAGTGCTGTAACTATGCTGAAGTTACAACAATTTGTCTTCCATTTGTTAGCACAAAGCATTTTCTAATGTCTCGAGTCGTTTTACGACCTTCAGAGGGAAATAAGACTTAGTTTGCTCTATATTTTCTTTATTTTTGCACTGAAACGGCAAGCAAACCCAATTAAGATAATAAAACCCAGATAAAAGACCAATGTTTTCTTAGAGTTACAGATAGTCGACAGCTTATAAACATGTTAGCAACTATAACTAAGTATTACTGTAACTGGCGAATTCGAATATTTATTTAACATTAGTTAACTCGACCGTTATCAAGATGAAAAGGAGATATGGTTAAAATATATGTTGTTTTATTTTTGTTCCAGGCTTTACAAGATTAATGTATCTTTTAAAGGGCAATGTATATGCTTTTACAAAAAACTCGTAGCGAGTTGCAAAAACTATCAGTAAATTAATTCAAACAAATTGTTCCTCCCTGGAAAAAGCGACAAGAACCTTTTCTTGGCTTGGCATAGCGATGCTCGAAAGGTCGCGAGTAATAGCAAAGGAGGCATTATGTGCAGAAAGTATACAACAAGCAGGGTTTATGTCTTAGTATAAAATCACCTAAATCTTCGTAAGAAGCGACGGGATATCTCACCGGGGGGCGGGCAGCAGCGCCCCCTGCAGAACAAATACACCATCGAACTGTGATCTCCAACCCACATTCCCATCGTGGAGATTACGCTCTAATCTTAAGAGCCAGTCAGGTGCATATTAGACCTATGTCCAGCAGAGGACTGGTAAAAGCGGTTGATCTAACAAACAAACACTTACCAGGACTTTGGAATGTATCAGTATTAGCGTTGATGAATCCAGGCACGACGTTCTGCTCAAAATCAAGCATATCGAAGGCATCTTCAATAGTTGTACTCTCATCTTGGACAGTGAGGGAGTGCTCTGGGCTCGACTGACTGTGGGTGGGGCTGCTTTGGCTATGTGAAGGGCTGGAGTGGCTGGTATCCACCCCTGAGGTGTTAGCTTCATCGTCGCACGAGTTTTGGATGAGGAAGGGTGATAGCTGCTGCTCGAAGTCACTGGAAAGAAAGGGATAGTTAGTTTTGCTGGTAGTTTTCAAGGACGCATAAGGGTAAGGGGTAGTAATGGGCATTTTTAAAGGCTTTTAAGAATAAAGGTCAAGGTTAAGAGGTTAGGGCATTATCTTTTGTTGCATACCCGCAATTTCGCAGTAGGTCTGATTATGATAAATAATGCTGCATTCATATCAGTCAGTCGGGGATACGGCCACTTTGTCAAGAATATTCATGGCTTTGGTTATCGTATCGGATTTCGGTTAATCCCTGTATATTGTGATGGAAATTCGTGCTTGTCTTCAATTTGCTTTCTATGTGCTTTGACCCAGTGTAAGATACTTGAGATACATCATAATCGTAAATCATACTACAGCATTATACTAATGAGCTCTACCACAATGAAGATGGATTTTCCTATTGCAGTCAAAGTCAGTCTTCATTAGGAAAACGTTGAGTGATGACTTGTTAAGTAGCTCTGCCATAAGCACAGCTTAGCGGGTGGTTTAGGGTGGCTTCAGTTAATGTCGTATTTTTGCTGAATTTTCCTTCTGGGTGCTACTTAGGATTGCTGCAGCAGGAGCGAACGAGGAAAGCAGATTTTTGACACTCAAAGGAAAATTATTACAAAGGGCGGCGTGCGGGAACTGTCCTATAAAAAGTATCATTTTGTTATCCACCGAATAAAGCCCTTACAGCGTTGTTCTAGGTATTAGCTGCTTTGTGATCGCGTAACTCTGAAATTGACCCAGTTCCTTAGTTAAGTTAGTTAGCTGTGATGAAAAATATATTTAATATGTTATTGTTAATTTATTTAAAATATTGTACATGTAGGTACACGTATCGTTACAGGCACACTTAATACGATACTGTTTTTATCTATTTACGATTCGTCTATACTAATTCAAATTCGGCATTATTGGCCACAATTTAAACAACGAATTAAATTTCTTACTATTCTACAAATAAATACACAAAAATACAAATTCTAATTAGAAAAGAAATTATAAAAAATACATTCGTAATAAATTAGCAGTTTAAGCAGTTACTCACAAAGTTTTGTTATCTCTTTAAGTGTATTAACATTATTTGAGAAAAAATTAAGAGCCTTTAAATTAAACCGAGCATTCTATTCCTACCTAAAGCTTAAAAGCGTATCTTTGAAACGGCGTGGTCCAGTTATTTGTTTTCGTACGAGACCAACGTATCGAATACCATTGATTTTTTGTTACCAGCAGGTGATTGTAACTTATTAAAATTGAGTTGCTTTTTGCGGGCTTCCATTAAAGTTGGGCGTGAACCGAGTGCGTTGACTTGCGTTCATCACTTGCTAAGTTAACGGGACAGCCAAGCTACAACTATTTGGGGTCAGGTTGTTCAATGTCTGGCCTGGGTGAACCGCACCATTGGAATGTACAGAGAAAAACATCGTGGAAATTTAGTAGGTTTAAAAATATAATGGATTCAGATTTCACCTTCGCTCACGTGCCTAAAAGATAACCCCGTAAACCCTGTATATCAGTTATTTAGTACCCATAGATAAAACATAACCCCCTGTTACCCTGTATATTAGTTATTTATTACCCAAAATAACACAAGCTCTACTTAGTTTGTGGTCAAATGATACTTGTAGATAGCCCTGCATTAATTTATTATCATCATCAGGGAAAAGGTTACCTGAAAGAAGCTGTTACTTTAGAAGCTTGCTGAGAATTTAGCTGCACTATCTACATAACCCACTGACCTGGGTTCGAACTGTTTGAAACTAGTATCTGACTTATCAACCTGATAAGTTAGATAATTGCTTCAAACAGTAAACCAATAACTCATGCACTGCCCAATATCTGCGGTGCGACTCAAAGGAACGCGCTGCAAGTGCAAGAACACGTTCATGTTTCATGCATGGGCAATTAAAGTTTTCATAATACTTTCTGTGCCTTGTCAGTTGCGTTGCGACACGAATTGCGCGACAAGACATGCTCTTGATTAAGTATTTGGCATTAAAAGATCACCATTACACAATTCTTGTTGAGCGAACTTGTTCGCCATGGTCGATGCGCAACTGCAAATGACCATACGTAGCGTAGATACCCGAGGTAATTGCATAAAGAAACCTACAATCAGTCTCAAAGTACATCAAACTACAAGGTAATAAGCCATTTCCTATAACCAACGAATAGTTCTAGCAAATAGCCAATTTTGTTTAAAGCTAGGTGTTCCAGCAAAGGCGGTGCTTTTGTAATTTTAAAGAAGATATATACTACAAAAGGATCTCGTCTAGTCAAAGTAGCATTCAGTTACAAGATCTAATGAATGAACTTCACTCGATAGAAAAAATCCCATAGTTACTTCTTTTTGTAATGTTTTTTCAATATTATAATATGTCGTATTGATATTTTACTTGTTTTTACCTTTCTTAAAGACAGTAAGAGTTTGACTTGATAAAATGAGGTTCATAATCATATGTTTAAATACCTACAAAAAAAAACGAGAGCAGCGGCTTGGGAGGAAGAGTCAGTCTAGGAATACCTGGCCTTAAGAAGCAGAATTTAAAAGGTTACTTCGTCACCATGGATGCCTCAATCACCGTTATATACAAGTACCTCCATACGTGATGTCCGTTCAAGCATGTGTGGGTCTATAGGCGTTTCGTACCAGGTTTCTCATAGGAAGACGCTATTAGACATACGACTTTTACCAATATATGCGTAAAAAAACCGGTCAGTTGACCTTGGGCGCGAGATATTTTGGAAGTTTTGTAGGTTTAGAGATAATTTCCACGTGTTTTAGACGCAAGTTGTGCTTCTTACGAAATTAATGAAAAGCTTATTTGTTACCGCATCCTAAATAGAATCGCATGGAAGGACCAAGGGCAGGTCTTTGCTCAATAGGGAGACAATTTAAGACACAGTCTCAATTTGTCCCCCTTAAATTAATATTTTACAAGCAAAAGGCTGTCTCTTTTGGGGTTATAACCTTAGTTTCGTATAAATACGTCATACATACAACATAACATAAATTGAATACAAAACCAGCACGAAAACAGATATTAATATCTTCAAACAAAGCAAGTAATATGTATTAAAAAAACTTATTCCACCCGCGGCTTCGCACGCATTGTTTCTATGGAAACCGGTTACCATTGGAACTGGGGTTTTATTCCAGCTTAGAGCTTCATCTATGAAAAATTTCAACCCGATCGGTTTCGTATTTTTGGCGTGAAGAAGTAACAAACATCCATCCACCCGTCTAAACATCCAAACATTCGCATTTACAACATAGTGTGTTGTGATGTGATTTCTCCGCCTGCACAAGATTAATCATTGAAGATAAGATATTGGACTCAAATTGCGGTAATGTTATTTAAATATTATCTAGTAACGAAGTATGATAGTTCACAGTCAGTGTTATGTACTTATTTACACGACTATAGATAATAAGTACTGAGCATGCGTGAATAGCGACAAAAACAATGTAAGTGTAGAACTTGAAGGTGATTCAATGATGCTAGTTTACATCATTGAATCACCTTCAAGTTCTACGTAAGAATATATTTGTTCAGCATTTTTGCAATGGCCTCAATTAATTTCAGGAGAAAAAGCTGAACAAACTTTAATTTTATAGTTGAGTCAGCATCTCTGATTCTAGAATTTGAACTGCCTGTTATTGCAAATTAAAACTATGCCAAATAATGGTTCTGTCATAACGGCAAATTCAATTTTAAGAATTATTAAGAAATTATACAGCTGCTTTTTTTCAGTCTGGTCGAACTATTTTTTTTAAGTAAAGAAAACACATCAATCCAGCGAGCACTCATCAATCTGATAAAACAGCATATTCAGATAAATTTAACTTACGTCACGAACAATAAAAAGAACCTACAATTTTTTTCACTGCTTCAAGAAAATATTTAACTGTACTTAAAACGGTTCGATAAAAGTCTCTTTTTATTTCTTCCTCAACCTTGAGAACTAACAAATAAGTAAAGTAGTCGTCCTTAGCAACAGAGAAAGGCCAACGAAAGGGCAAGGCACGAACGTTTTCCTACGATTCATTGTTTTTCATAAACTTACTTCCCGTATCCGCTTTATCCAAGGATAATCTATGGATACATCGGAGGCGTATATTGGGATTTATAGCCATATTGGATGGCTTCGAGGCGGATTTCTTGTCTTGAATATCAGTTAAATTATTTTGTGACAAATTTACGTTCTGCCAGGCAGATGAAAATGGCTTCATTTTATTGTTTCCGTTCACGCAATCGAGAACAAGAAAGCAAATGCATATTAACACAATACATCTTAATTAAATGAAGAAAGATAAGTTTACGACTTTTCATTTGTACAAAGCATATTAATCAAAAGAAAATATAAAATAAACCACAAGTTATAAAGCCAAGAGCTTTGATTACAAGTACCTACAGTGCGGACTCTTTCACTTTTACTCATTTTTACTAGAATACCTTAGGGCGTATTCACACACAGCATCCGTTTTTTTCCGTGATGGCGTAGTTATTTAAGTACTTGTAGGAGCGAGTTCACACAGACAGTATTCCAGATCCAGTAAACGATTGTTTCCATTACCGAAGGATCCGTATAAAACGGAATCGCTGTGTGAACGTACCCTTACATAAAGTTAATACTTACTAGCGAGATCCAGTGACCCGAAGTTGATACAAGCCTTGACACCAGAGATCGTATCTTACCTATCATAGATAACTCCAGGCTACTTTGTAGCAAGCCTACTTCGAACTTGAACCGATACGCAACATTCAACGACTCGCCGATTATATAGCCACGTGTGAACGTGTGACCCTTGCGGAAAACTTGTTTTTCTGAGCCGAACGACGTAGTTATCCGATTAAATACCTTCACGGTTGTTAATAGCTTACTTAGTCGATATGCGAATGCATGCACTTGACATTGAAATTACGAATACTGATAACGCGAAAAGAAAAATATTATTTTTGAATGAAAATCTCTAGGAATTTTTTATTTCAGCTTCTTCGCTCATCATTAGATGAAACGAATAAGATGAACAAAAAATGCATATTATCATAAGATGAAACCTCAGTGGTAACTGGTAATGATAATAATAGGTACTCGTTTCTAGTTCAGGTGTAAAGTTATTTATGTATGTACTAACGTAAATTTGTCTATAAATTATGGCCCCATAATTTTCAGTTCGCTTCTAATAGAAAATCAATAAATTAATTCGATGTATTAAAAATATAAATGTTGATAATAAAAACCACACATTAGTAAAAATATTCATTAAATATTTTAGTGGGGAGTTCGAGGCTATTCGGTAAACCGGTGGTGACAGAGAGCCGGTCTAATTCTCTGTCAGTCTGTTTGATACCTATCAAAGGGTTTCATAGGAATGGATATTATAAAACTTGAAAAGTGAAACTGAAACATAAATTCAAATATGTTATTCATATCAGACATGGTAATTAGAGAAGTGGTAGGTATTATAAATAAATTGATCCTCGTATCTCGCCACATTACCTACTGGCATGCGAATACATTAAATGTATCAAAAAAGTTTCAAATAATATTTCTCATGGTCATTAATAAAAAGCAATAAAAGTACCTAAATGTGTGTCATGCTAAACTATACAATAAAATAAAATAGTGATAAATTACTTAGAATTAAATTTCAAGTTAATTTTACATTCATGTATATGTATATTTTTTAGATTTTAGATGAACGAGAAAATACCTTGAAAGTAAACCGCACCAAGAGGCCTAGAGATTTATAAGAAATGAAATATTCCTTGTTCTCCCTTAGGACAGATTAAGAAAGGATTTCAGTAAATCCCACTGAAACGAAGTTTCGGACATTTACTAGTAAATTTCATCAGCCTTTTCGCGTCGTAACGATGACGTGGACAAAGGGCTACGAAACTGTACAATGGCAATTGGATCCCAAGAACACGATATTAAGTTTAGATTTATTTTGAATGTTTGCACTGACATTTTCAAGCGATTATAAACGAAAACATAAAATAAATAAGTAAAAGTAAGCTTGTGTTGGTTAGGTACCCAGAAGAGTGATAAAAATCATACCTACTTAATACACTCAGACCAGGAACAGTATGAACATACATATACAATAATACCGACCAGGACCACCGACCAGGTGGGATAACGACCTGCGAAAGACTGCAGGTAGATGCTGGATGCGGCAAGCTGAAGACAGGGCGCTATGGCGCTCATTGTGGGAGGCCTATGTCCAGCAGTGGACTGCTATAGGCTGATGATGATGATGATACAATAATATGATATGGATCAGTTGAGCTAGCTGTACATTGTTTTTGAAACTGTCTGCAGTTATTGCTCAATGGCTTCAATTTTAAATACTACTTCTAATTTGTTTCTATTACTTGTATTTGATTGTAATTTACTTTGTTAATACCGATAAAATTACTGTTTTGATATAACTTAATTAATACCGAATTAATTTTAGACAATTTTTAATTTCCGCGGGACAAATACTAATCTCTCCAGGAATAAAGAATTGATGGGATTACCTCGAGACCATTTTCTATACAATCGTCGAAGAATTATCAAAATCGGTCTATAATTGATCGAGAAATTGACAAACATACCTATAAAAAACATACACACAGCCGAACATAGAAGCTCCTCCTCCTTTTTTCAAAGTATGTTAAAAATTTATTTATTTATAAAAAATACAGCAGTTAGCTCACAGTCTAACACCAAAACACTAACTACTAGACTTAAAAAAGACATAATATATTAAAAACAATATACATTATATAATAATAAAAATAACGGGATATTAAAGCCTTATAGCTATAGCTCTACCGGACACAGGCTGAGTCAGACCTATCAGCCACTTCTACGCCATCTGCCACGTAGCTATCGTCGACGTGGAGCTTGGAAATCACGATGCAATCCACGATATGTTAGCACAACGATAGTGAATCGAACTTTAATAAAGCTACTCATAGTCTGGCCCCGGAGGTATAACGTTATTTGTAAGATATATAGTATTCATTTGCGTAGTTTTAAGTTTGTTGTGTATGCTAGTTTTTAAGGTAAATAAAAATATTTTCTTTCTTTCTTTTTTCTTTTTATATTTAAGATTTATTGTATCTCATTATAAGTGAACACTTCTGTTTATAAGAAAAATAAACATATTTAAACCGAATACCAAGGCTTTACAATAGCATCCCGAGTCCTAAGATGTATTTTCTGAACTTTACATGCTTTAAACAAGTTATTGCATTTAATCGTGAGAGTGGATGGAGTATAGCTTACAGTAGAGGGACAATAGGTACTGACTGTCCCTCTGCTGGTAGAACTTAAAATAAATATTCTAGATAGATTTATGGCATCCATAGCGAGAGGTGATTTCGACGATTTTTTGACCGAAAATCGCGCACACAGCTAATGTTCGTTGAAACAAGCCGCAGTGGATGATAATAAGGGCATAAAATGTTGCATTGCATGCAGGTAGTAGCAACCAGAAGCAAGTAAATGATAAGTGGGCTCAGCACAAGGTCTGCCTGTATCTCACATTTACAAAGTATCTAAGCACTTTTAAAATACTTCGATAAAAATATCCCCAGGGGTTTTCCGGGCGAGATAACGATCAGCCTGATCCTACTGGGAAACCTAGTTCCGGGCGACGACGGTAAAACCGTTCTGCCGGTATTTACTGATATCCGGGAGGAGCAAATAATATTTACCGCGGAAAATAACTGTAGGGATTCTACGGATGGCTTGATTCAAAGGAAATGGAATTATGATATTGTTTATTAGATAAGATTTATAATCTAACTAGTTTCTGCCCGCTTCGCACGTTCTTTCTATGGAAACGTTTAAAGTTTATTTATATTATATCCCGTATAAGAACGGATTTATGGGGCTTTCGAGCGAGGCTTCGCTAGCGTGGTACCACGATAATAAGTAGCCTAAGTTATTCCAGTACACATACTATCTATGTTCCGAGTTTCATCAAGATCCGTTCAGTAGTTTTTACAAACTTTCGCGTTTATTATATTAGTAGGATAAAGTAACCTATGTGTTATTCCAAACCTGGAACTACATGCATGCAAAAAGATCTGTTCATTTCATTCGGTAGTTTTAGCGCGAAGAGGGTAAGGAAACGAACATCATTTGGTTCCCCGTATTAGCGGAAGGTAGCCAGTCCCGCCGAAATAGTAAAAATTTGGAATATTATTTAATTTTTTACAAACACGCCGGCAAGTAAATATATGTTCGCTACGCCACACCTTCAAGGGGTCATTGTCACCGTAGACATTAAGTTTTAAAACGAGTCAACAACAGTGCGAACTCGTCGGTAGGCGAGGCCTAAATGTACGCTATCTCATCTAAAATGTACGGCCTAAATGTACGCTCCATCTCTGACATCGATAGAAAGATAAATAGAAAACACTTTATTATACCACACAAAACAGGAAACTACAGAAATAAATACTTAGTCGTTAATTTGGTTATATATCAACCTCTCTTATATACCTTCGCGATGGGTAATTGTAGGTTTCATCGTCGTAAATGTAATTGAGATAGTCTCCAAAATCCATTGTAAATAACAACAAACTATTTCGAGGAGCATTCAAGGTAGGTAGCGAGGTACCTTGAGATGACAGTTCGTTATTCCACTCGTATGAAAAAATTCTCGAAGGCTGTTTCGAGTGAAGGATTTTTTTACGATCAAGCATACCGAAACGCATTTGGAGGTTGAGTAGAGTTTGAATCGAAGTCGAGGTAATGACTAAAGATATGGGGGTTAGACTAGAGGAATTATAAAGGCTACATACAACAACATAAGCCACATAAGTACATTAGGCTGACATAGTGTGAAATACCGCGCTAAGATGAAATGCACAATGATTCATTCTTCATGCAAGCATAGATAATGGCGAGATAAATTGATATTATCCTTAGATGAGGATGGTCAACATCAAACAATGTAGTAGTCACCCTTTCACTATTGTATGGCAACTCGTGTAACTTCAAAGAAAGAATATTTTGGACGTTTTACTCCGAAGTATCAGTAATTATAGAAACAAAAGCCGTGGATCAGCATTCTTATCGCACCAATACTTTCCGCGAAGAATACTAATGCCGGTGTCAATAACACGGTAAATAAATCGGTCATAGAACGAGACAGAGTCTTGCATCAGCGTTTCGTGAGTCATTGTTTTACCTTTTTGAGTTTCGACAACCGGCAAGCGAATAGAAAGGCATGCTTTTATAGAAATACTAGCTGCGCCCCGCGGTTTCACCCGCGTTGTGATAGATATTTTGGATAATATACAATACATGTTTATGAATTGCAGCCTGTGTGTTATTCTGATATATTATTGTAAAGTTTCATTAAAATCCATTCAGTAGTTTTTACGTGAAAGAGTAACATACATCCATCCATCCATACTTACACTTTCGCGTTTATAATATTATTAGGATTCTATTTGCCCGCAAGATAAGCAAAATATGATAGTTTTTAATTTTTCTAGATTCTTCACGGAATAAGACGAGCGGGAAAGCAATTAGCCGCAAATCGTAAACCGTTTTCGATAATAACGATTTCGATTTAACTTTTGGAGCATTTAGGAATATGTGTGTCTCTAATATTCCCATAATTCCAGTATTCTTTTACTAATTGAATCGAAGTTTTTTCAGCGGATCATAGTTCGAAGATTATGTTGCGACAATACAATACAATACAATAATTCTTTATTGCACACCATAAAAACAGATACACTGGACAGGAAAAAGACAAAAAAAGAATGTGTTGTACAATGGGCGGCCTTATCGCTTAAAGCGATCTCTGCCAGGCAACCTTTGGATGGACATGAAGAGTTAGAACAAGTATAGACGGTGGCGTGTTATATAGAATAATATTTTATTGGGACATACTAACAAATACATATTGATAGCTATAAGTATAAATACAAACATAAATATATAATATAAATATAAAATACACATATAAATATATAATATAGGTATGATGTATATAAATTAACAGTTAAAAAACAAAAAAAACACAAACAAATTACTTTTTGGGTAGTACTTTTATTCCTTGTAGAAAATCAGAAAAAAAATCTACAGATAATTATTACGCCGCGCAATCTAAATCGAACTACCATACGTTTCGGCAACCGGCAAACGAATAAGAAAGGCATGCAACAGTATCCGTTTAATGTTCCGTTTAGTTTTTCAAACGGTATGATGTCCTAACTTGGCTACTATAGTTTTTATGCACGAAGAAAGTTTGGCCTTTATGGTTAAGTTGGCATTATCTAACCCGCTGTGGAATTACGCTAAACCGTGGTTATGTTAGCATAATCCAACGCATTGTGGATATACGCACCACCCAACTTATAACTGACATTTAAAAGCAATTTTAATGGCCTTGAAAGCCATTTTAATGGCCTTCGCCATATCATAGCATTAATTGATAATTAATTAAGCCGTGGAATTACGCTAAAACCATTCATCCTATATTGACACTTGAAAACCCTTTCAATCTCCTTCGTTATTTCAAATTTTATGGCGAAATCCATTAAAAGGGTTTTCAAGGCCATTGAGATTACTTTCAAATGTCTATAAGATGGGAGCTAGGTGGCGTTGGCGGGTTGTTCGGTGTAGATTCTATAATATTGTATATTTTTTAAATCCAAAAATGTTTGCAATTCATTCAAGAAAAGCTGGACTGATATTTAACTATTTGCATTTAAAAATAAAATATACAAAAGCATTACTTAAAAAATTACTTAACGTGTAGGTACCTAAAAGAATAAACAATATTTTCTATGGTATTCATTTTCTTAAATTACTTTTAATTCTCTTGTCTCAATGAATTAAGTAATTTGAATTTAATGACGTTTCCTGTAAAATCTAAAGCACTTTAATATTTGAATAAATCTAGTAATGATGAAAGGATCCGGAGGCTTTCTAACACGATTTGAAAGAGCTGTTCGAACATGTCTTGCGCAAATAATTTAATCTAGAACACGCCCACATATTCTACAATTCGTTTTTAAACAGTTGGTACCCCGTTCTTTAGTTTGTTTCAAATGGTTGATACAGCTACATAATATGCCTTGTCCTGCTGACCGCGCTGTGACGGCCTGGACCTGCGCTATGCGCTGTAAGCGCATTACAGACGCATTCATCGCGGCTAGCAACCCTCCCATTACAGACCTCGTAACAAATGTACTATTATTATTTAACCTACTTAAAACTAAATACGACACAATTGTTTTTACAATGCTCCCAGTCCGCACAACAACATGTCAGTCAACTAAAAGATTGAGTCAGACACGAAACTTCGCAGTAAATGTCTGTCAAAGATAGTCGTAATGTGAAAGTAAGTTCTAAGAAACATGTTCTGTTGTATCTAGAATGAATCACTTCTCAATAAAATGCTTTCAGGCACAGGCGCTGAATAAATGATTTATCATTTGATTTGATAGTAGATCTCATTAATCTTAATTTAGGTACATACCTCATTTAAGCAGACCTCGAAAAAAGGGGTTCCACTTTTGAAGTTCTATTTTCGGCTGTACTAATCTTACGTAAAATGTTTTAATGAGGCCATTTTGGGATGATTTTTTAGCAAAAGAATCATAGAAATTGGTCCACAAATTGATAGAATAATATATATTTTTTTAAATAAAAATTTAATCTTTACATGCTACAAATCTAATCCCTTCTTTTAGTCATTATTAAATGATTTTTATTATTGTTGTTTAAAATACAGAGCAGTTTAAAACCGTGTCTTCATTTCCACGAGCGTTTTCCAGCTAGGAACCATTAATTTGCATTTGTGGCGGATGCCCCCTCTAAACGTTTTGATAAGGAAATAGCTGCGTAATTTAAATAATATCCATTTTTAGAGCAGCATTTAACTCAAAGCAACAAAATTTTACTGTAATCTCTAGCTATTTCAACAGTTTAGGTATTTTTTTAATAATTTTTGGAGCCTTTACTAACAACAAACACAGATAGAGTTGTCATCTGAAGAATGTCGTCTGACCAGAAGAATTTTGTTCATTATTAGGCTTTTTACCTTTTTCGAAAGTGAGATGCAATTTATTTACACTTTTTTTTTGCATATGGCTTGTATTTGTATGAGGTATTTATACTAAAGGTTTTCTAAAGGTATTTTGCCATTTTTAGCGTGACACATCTCTAAAAAATGGTAAGACAAGAGTTTCGCCAATAAAAAAAGCAAGCTTATCAAGATCCTTTTACACAGTTATCTCAAAAACTCCAGCGGCTTAGGTACGCTTCTGACTGGTATTGATATACTTAGATCAGTTGAACTACCAGTAGATTTTTTTCTATGCTTTGATTGAAAGAAATGACATGTTCTTTGCGGAGTGATCTTTTGGAACGTAAGAGATGTTTTTTTTAAATATTTTATTACCTTAAATATAAAAAAAATTCGTACATTCTATAGTCCATGAGCTGTAAACCGGAATGTAGCCCAGAAAATAAGGTATCAATAGCAGTCTTTATACTTTAATCAGATAAAAATCTAGGCCAAGAGTAAGTCTATACAGTTCCTTATTTTTCAATCGATTAATTGTTCCTATAACTGCTGTTTTTAAAATTATTCTACCTACTCGTATTACCCCGATAAGATTAAACAATCATACCGGTAAATTTTCAAACCTTGAGCGTTGCTATCTAAAGCCGTTTCCGACTGGATAACCAGTCTGACAAGTTAGAATTCAAATTACGGAGCTGCTCTACCAACTATTTGACTATCCTATACTATCTGATGGATGAATCCTTGGCAGTGAATTTTTAAGCAGATATTTTCATCATAGCCTTGTTATGCTCTTTTACGTACTAAGTAGGTTTTTAGAATAACTGGTTTTGACATAATGTGGAACTAGATGATTTAAGCAAGCGTAATATTATTCAAGCATAAACATTAGATAAACAAGAAAGAAGTGAAAGCAGAAATGGTAGAAAGAAATAAACACGTGGTAGGAAATTTAGCCTTTAACATATAACATTTCGTTGTTATCGTATTATCAGCCCACAATGTCCACTTTTGGACATAGGACTTTCTCATTATAATGCGATAAATAGTGGTCCCGAGCCGCCTTTATACCGACTCCCTGCTACTGTTACAATGTCGTTGGTCCATCGAGTGGGTGATCTCATAACACTGTTTCATTCCGGTAAAGAGATTAAATGTTTTTCACACTCATAAAACGCGATTTACACGACATATGTGATATAACCCTAACTAAGCAAGCGATTATAGCCCTGTTAGCTGAAAAAGGTGAAGGTATTACCCATGTATTGCCAACTTCAAACAAATGGAATGAGATATCTTAGTGCGAGTCTCCTTGGTCAACTTATCCATACAAATTATGAGGTTCCAAATTCAAAATGTATTACTTCCTTGGGTTCATTAATCTCAAAGGAGTAATGGGATTTAATTTAGAACATCTAAATATGTATGTGTGAAAAGTTTACCATATTCTCCGAAATTAGAACTAACCTCTGTTCAGAAGGCGGAGTAAAAAACTATTGCCGAGAAATACTATACTTTTTTAACTTTACCATACTTTTTTCTATTCACGCGCAGAAAGTTTGAAAAGTAGAGGATTCTCCTGCAGCATAAATCTGCCTTCGTCTTGGGCGTGATTACATCCTTCTCGCACTTATGATTCTAGTAGCGTCTCGCTTCGCTCGTGGGTCATTCTACAATACTGAGTTGCACTCGGATATTATAGATACTATTCAATGACGCCGGTGACGTAAAACACTCGTTTTCGCACTAGGTGCATAATCCTACTAATATTATTATAAACGCCAAAGATTGTATGTACGGATGTTGGTTACTCTTTCACGCAAAAACTACTGTGCAGATCGGCATTTTGCATACAGGTTGTTCCAGGGCCCGGAATAAAACAGGCAAATTTTTATCCCATAAATCAGTTTCCATGGGATAGCAATAACCTTAAAACGTTTCCATAGAAACAACGCGTGCAAAGCCTCGGGCAGAAGCTAGTCTACTATAAATACTATAAGGATATGAACCACATTGTAAGCCACGTGCGAGTCAGCTAGCGTGCTAACATAAATGTCACGATTCTCAGTTTATCAGACCCAGGAAGATAATATTTTGCATGGGGTCACTGGCATTGACACATCATGATAAGCCGACTTCTGAAAGTTTCAGTGGGTATCTAAGTTTACGACATGGGTTTTTCCCGTGTGTTTTCTTTAAATTTCGTGCCTTGATAATAAAACGGTAAACAATTTCCGGAGATAACCCATATAAACAAACAAATTTGCGTTTACTGTTATTTTATTACTATAGTTTCTGTTCGCGGCTTCACATCGCACGCGTTGGCGCGTTGTTGCCCGCACTACTAGGAATAGATCCGGGTGCCTCCATCCGTTCTTACCTAACAAAAATATTTTCTATATAATATTAACTAAATATAGATATGTACTCACAATTCAGCCTGATCTGTAGAAACCCCGCTATCCGAGCTGGAACTGCTCAGCGTTTCACTCGGAGCCACATCCTGCTCCTGGCACAGGTTGAAGTCTGGCATAGACTCCCCGAGGAAGTCCAGAGAACCTTCCTCCAGGGAGAAGATGTTCTCCAGGAGATCGTCTGGAGCGGTCCATGTGTCCGACTGTAAGGGAAATTATAGTTAGAATAGAACATGATAGCCCTGGTAGTCGCTGCATAAGAATTGATTGGTTTATAGCGTCTTATAAATAAGAATAGTATAAGTATTTGATTAATAAAGAGATACAAATACAATACAAAATAGTCAAGTACATTTTAGTTATCGATGGAAGGGCAAGTGGCCGTAAAATTATATGAGATGGAATTCTTCGGAAATAATGAAGGTAGATTAGTATCCGATTGAATTATGAAATTTCTGCTATATTACCTACCTATCCCATGATTCTCAAGTTTACTTTACGGTAATTAAATTAGAAGCAGCTTGATACAGTTTTAATATCATGCATCTCGTTTTCGCAAGGACAGATTTGTATCTCTATTTCGTTCGCGCACGCGATAATGCGGCTAAAACTATCCGCAACGTTTAAAAATGGTTAAATGGTTCTTTGGTTGAATGTAGGTTTAATCACCTGTGTCTACAAGCTTCGGAATGTAGTTAGGAATTTATATTGGATTTTTTTAAATACCTACTGAAACGCACTGTAAGTTAAGAGAACCAAACGTATAAAAATGAGACCGGTGGTGGAGGCGGGGGCGACATTAGGTGCCAGACGGCTAGCTTATTATCACAGTTTTTGATAGCTTAGAGTTTAAAATCCGAAACGGACATCGCCTCGCTAGATCTAGACTACTTACTAATACTTAGTGCCAAACAGGTGGATATACAGGTCGTTGACCTATCTCCTTAGTATAATGGCACTAAGTTTTGTTCAGTTAGTCGCGTAGATCTAGCGGAGGCAACGATGATGTAAGTTTCTGATTTTGACTCTAAGCCACGCGTCTGTCTACCATCCAAGCGCCCGGTAGGCTACCATTGAAGCAATCAGCCAAACTAGCCGCCTTCCTTCCATTCTGCAGTGCGCCCGTGGTCTTAATGTATGTAGATCATTTTAGAGGTTTTCGTCCCATATATTTTATCTCCCTTACTAACTAAACCTTTCAGTTTCAAGGTACTAAGAGTAACTTTTATTTTAAGCGAAAAAAATTCAAAAACCAAACCCACGAAATTGTGAATTTAACGCGGGCAAATCCGTGGGAACACAGCTAGCTCTTAAGTCAAAATAATATATATCCTTCTCTAGGGATATAATTTATTCAACTGAATGACATTAAGATCCATTTAGCCTTGATAAAGTAAGAGACAGGCTGACAAAGTTTTGTTTCTCATTTACGAGACTATTGATATGGATTGATAGGTTGATAGGTACTTCTGTATTGTACAGACATAAACATACAATTTTTTTTTCAAACCTATTTTTTTTACAATTGTCATACTAAGAACCACTAAGATTTAACTTTTTTTTAATTATGGTGATCGACCAGCGTTGGGCAAAATCAGGCTGTGGATGATGAAGATACTAATTAGCAATTTATGGTAACTACTTATAGTAAATGGGAGATGTATAAGAACCTATAATGAATCCCCCATAGTTAACAATTCTATAATTAGCCATGAAAAGCAATGCCTAAAGAACTCATTAGCACCTAATCACTAAATAGGATTTGATAATTGCTAGCCAATAAGTAGCGACCTAAATGCTCTTATTAGATAATTATTGAGTCATCACATCAAATATATGATATAATACTATTCAAGTAATATAATAGAATATGTTAAGTATATATATAATTTATTTCAACACACACTAAGTACAAAAAACCAAACAAAGAACTAAAATTTGGAGTACATGTACTTAAAAAGAATGCTTTTAAGGATTTAAAATATGCAGTATACCAAAAATAATGTTCTTTTATTTCATTTAACTGAATCTTTCTTAGTGTTGTCAATACTGGCAGTGATTTCATCAGCCAGATATTTAAACTGCAAAGTGAATCACCTTATCCTTTTTCAATTGAAAAAGTAAAGTCCTTTAGCAGGTAAAATTTGACATGGTTTAGCTTTCAATGGCCTGAACTAATAGCAGGACCTTTAAATGTCTTTTAGAAAGTAATATTGTCATCTATACTAATATTATAAAGAGGAAATGTTTGATTTTTTGTTTGTTTATTTGTAATGAATAGGCTCCGAAACTAATGGACCTTATTGAAAAATTCGTTCACCATTGGGAAGCTACACTATCCGCGGTGAACATAGGCTATATTATATTTTCGAAAAAGTTAGGGATCCGTACTAAAACCTTGCGAAGCCGGGAAGGTCCGCTAGTAATAAATATACCTGTTTTGCTTATCATTCATTCTTATCTTGATTAAATATTATTCAACTTTTTAGAGAGTAAAATGTATGAATAAAAACAGTACAAAGACGCTGCATACTGCACCCTGTTCACAGCAAGTAATGTATCCTTACATTGTCTTTATAAAACATCTTGTCACTGTCTCATTGTCTATTCTATTTACACAAGATACCTAGTCATTGTTTTGAGTAGAGGTAACCTCTTATTAAATATTAAATGTAAGAGTTAATGTCTAGAACAGATTATACATATTCATTTTATCTGCCTGCGATTCTCATCAACCTAATTATGCCCGGCATGGGTACTTTCATTTCAGAGATAAGTGAATGGCACTTCAGTTGATATTTTGAGCATTATGCAGGCACTTTCTATTCTTGAATATAAAATTCCGCAATACAGTTACTATGGCTGTTAACTTTTACATTAATTATTATTTTAGTAAGTAGGTTTCTGAGTGCTTACTTATTCAGGAGTATTATGAAATTTGTTTCTTTATCATAAAATGTCTATATATTTTACACATATAGGTGTTATATGGTTCAATCTTTATGGCAATCTAGTGGTGAGGAGCAATAAATGAAACTTTACATAAAAGTCAAAAAGAAAAAGGTTTGTCACATTAATTATAAGAATATTTTTTTTTTTTATTAAATGGTGTAAGAGTATAATAACAAAAATAATATAGATATTATTCAAAATTACCTCAAACAGTGACAAGAGATCTAGTTTTTTATCCATCTTGATTATTAAGGTGTTGGATCACCGTCCCATCACTTCCAATCCGAACAACACCAAAACACCAATTTCAATTCATAAACCGTCACAAAAAACACTGAAATGTCCATCCAAAGTTTGTCCAAGCTAGCACTGGTGTTTGCTGGTGAATTTTCTATATAATTTATACAGCATATGGCTAAAGAACCGACCGCATGGTGCCTTGCTGGCAAGACGAGTTGTTTACGCGGTCGGTACCGGCGCGCGCGGCCCGAGACAATGACGCACTGAGCTAATTCAACAATAACACCTCCGCAAGGGGAAACCCTCGCCCTGATTATGTATTAGCGAACTAATTAGCGATGACACAGGAAAGTAATAGGTAAAACGCAGGTATGCAGGTAGGTATCGGCGAGCGAACTACTGTAGTACAAGAGACGAAATGAACGGGTAACGGTAAAAGTGGGAGCTCACGAAAGCTGTTGAACGAGGTTCGCTCACAGTGACTGCGATCACCGACGATTACTATTACTTCACCGCTTGGGCAGAGCACTCGTCATTATAGATTTGTGTTTTATGTAAAATCGTTCTTATCAGTGCAGAAGTAGGCGGTTCTAGAACCGACGCGATAAAGTTACGAAAGTAGAGGTACAAGTTACCTACCAATAAGCCGTCTTGTTGGAAGCCGTCCATTCTGTTAGATTTCTGGCTCAATCCGCTCAATTCGTGGTCATTTCCATCATTTATAATATAATCCAGGATCGTGGTAATTTCATCATTTGCATTCGTCATTTTGATCTGGCCATTCCTACAGAGGTCATCTTATATAACTTTGTATTCGATGCACTTTTATTCACCAATTCACTTTCGCGGGTTACACTTGTTATTTACAAACTATTTTTCATGATTTTCATTTACAAACATTGGTTTACAAATTGTAAAAAAAACATGACATTTCGGAGCTTCCAACGTGGAACTAATGACGTAACGAAAAAGACACTTCTCAGCAGCTGATTGGTGGAAGATGTCGATCAAACAGTGCAAAAACGGACGCAAAATGATACTACTAGCGCCATCTGCTGATACTATTTAGAAGCTTTTAGCAAAATTACGTTTCATTGTACGCAGTTTTGTATTATTTTGAAAGCATCGGCTCGTTTTTAATCATCATCATTACAGACAAATTAGGTGAAAAGGACGTACAATGGCTCCTATGGCTCCACAAACGATCCTACGAAAAATATTTTTGTCCTATCTTATCTTTTATCGCTAACTGTACCAAACAATTCAATGGATCTGTTGGGAAAGAAAATTTATTTATTTTGAAATATTGTGGACCCGCTGGGAATTAAAAGTATGAAACTACTTTTTTTTTATCAATTGGCCCGTGGAACTTTAGTAAAATAATCCTCAAATCCATCGTCATTTAAACACGGTTATTAAAATTATTTTTATACAAATTACATTTATTACAGTAATTTACTCCTTCATAAATTTAAATTTTTTATTTTAATCACAAACTCGCCCAATTGTTAGATAGGTAGATACATTATATCTGGCGTCTTAGAAAATGTGCAGCAGCATCTTCTAGTGGACTATGAACCAGCGCGAAGTGTCCACGGGAGCAGAGCTTATTGATATGTACAATAATAATAAATAATTATAGATAGTTAGTTAACTGAATACTGGTCTTATGTAAATTATATTAGCCGCACCATTTGATTGGTGATGCGGTTGTCAAATTATTTAAGTAAGTAACGTAGTTTTAAATATCATTTAGTTTTAAGAAGGTAGTAGTTTATTTGTTGAGATACGGGACTGGCATAGTCATTATTGATACAATGACTCAAAGTCCCTTAAATAATAATGAATAAATATAAAACTGGCCAAGTGCAAGTCGGACTCGCGCAGCGCGCACGTAAGGTAGGGTTCCGAACGATTTATCTATAAAAACGGCAAAAAATCATCTGTTGTATGGGAGCCCCACTTAAATATTTGTTTTATTACAATTTAATTAGGTATTTATCTTTTATATGTGAATATTAACGAAATATTCTGTGAATATTTCATACCTGTTGCCGTTATTAATATTGATCGAGCAAAAAAATCACATTTGTTGTGTATTAGGTACTACCGTAAATATGTAGGTATTTTATTTTAGTAGATATTTGTTGATAAGTACCTATAGCTGCAACAGAAATACATCATCTGTGAAAATTTCAACTGTCTAACCATAGTGTCTTACTATCACAGTTCATGGTGACAGACAGACGGGACGGACGGACGGACAGCGGGGTCTTATAATAGGGTCCTGTTTTACCCTTTGGGTATAAACCTTTAAAATTAAATAGGTAACAAAAACACCTTAATGCTAAAAATCCACAAAATTGTCATTGCAGATAAAGAAAGAAGATTCAAGAGGAAGGTTTATACGATATATTAATCACTGCAGTGCAACCCCATATTAGTTCATATCTACACTGCACCGGGGCCGGGCGGGTCGCTAGTTATTAAAAAAACAAATGAGTTGATGCATTCATGTGATTAACGATATTAATTAGGTTTGGTTTAAAACTAATGTGTCCATGTCCATAAACAATGAAGTAAGTTTTAGGTAGGTATAGTTTCATAAGTGCATTTAGTATAGAAAAAAAAGCTCTATGTAGCCTAGCACCTTGGCATCTTTATGTTTTCCTCCCCAGGTATCAGTCCATTAGCCGTAGGGGCTATTCCTTTAGTTGGTTATTAAAAGGGTGCTCTTACGACGAATATTCTTTGAAACACGAGAAATAGTGGTGAGAATTTCCCGAAACTCTGCACTTCGAAGGGCTTTTGTGGGGCCTTTTGTGCCTTGAAAGCACCTAATACGTCCATTAGGAAAGTGTGTGATGAAAGGATACTAGGTAGGTATCTACTTTTGAGTGTGTGATGAATTGTAAGTGGAAACACGCTAGGTACGGCCTATTATTACCTGCCTACGTAGTATCTTCGCTATAAGGTATAAAACAAAGTCGCTTCCCGCTGTCTGTCTGTCCTTATGTATGCTTCATCATCATCAGCCTATATTAGTCCACTGCTGGACATAGACCTTCCCCAATGAGCGCCATAGCGCCCTGTCTTCAGCTTGACGCATCTAGCATCTACCTGCAGTCTTTCGCAGGTCGTCATCCCACCCTGGTCGGAGGGCGTCCTACACTACGTTTACCGAGTCGTGGTCTCCACTCAAGAACACGCTATATGTATGCTTACATAGATCTTCAAACTACGCAACGGGTTATGATGCGTTTTTTAATAGATATAGTGATTCAAGAGGAAGTTTTATAAACCACCTAACATAGATTTCCATGCAAGCGAAGCAGCGGGGCGCAGTTAGTTACATGTATAAAATGAAGTCTCTCTCGTGGTAGTGAGATATCAATCTTGTAAGGAGTTACATGCTCCATTTTGAAAATAATAATTTTGCATTTAAAAAAGTCCGTTTTTTTAGTGTTTCGGGAAAAGTGAGTTTTTATATTTTTTTGTTATTGGATACTTTACTTGATATTCAATAAAGAAATGTGAGGCGATGTGCCCAAAGTTGTAGTGCATCACATTTTCAAAAACTTTTACAGTTTCAGATTTCCCTTCAGCGGCCCTGAAAACAAACTCACCTGTATAATTTTGGGACCTATATTAGCAACCTATCGACGATGTTAATTGTAAGGAGTCTTTGTGTGCCTTTGAGTTCTAATCTTCAATGACTGCTTAATGCGTGAACTATATTTTCATCAGGCGCTTCAATTTTGATTGGAGGCTTTTTTTGGTTAGGCTAAGTGAAATGGTTTTGTTACCTGAAAATAAAATCCATACCATACTTATTTGGTATGGTAGTATAATCAGAAAGTAACTCTGTCGGTCTGTCTGTTGCCCTTTACCTATTGCAAAAAAGCGCGTGCGAAGTCGCGACAGGAATCTAGTAGTCGACTAATAGGTATTTTTATACATTTGGAAATACCCATATAGGCATATTATCTATTTATAAATAGGATAGGGCGTAGACACTGGCTATGGCTAAGTTTCCTTATTTTAATAATTTGCGGCTGCAAATAGGAATGCAAATAGGCTATTTCACTTTGGAATACCTAGGAACATCTAACGATACTACCAACTTTTAAAATTTTCCCCATTTTCAGGCAAAAATCTCCAAAGCTAGCAAGGCCGGGCTTTCGGGTTTTCCTTCAACAAGCGCGTAGCGAACGACAGGCTACGGCTACGACGACACGGGCCGGAGAGCAGAGAGCGATGCGAGCCGAGCGAGCGAGCTAGCGATCGGACGGAGAGTTGGAGAGTCAGTCAGCATCACGTGCGCGCGGTGTACGCCCGTGTCTCGCTCCGAGCCGTACGATTACTCACGCGTCATTTGACAGTTGTGTCGTGCCCTATTATGACTCCCAGTGTACCACGTGAAACGCAGTGCTCATAGGATAACAAAACGTGAGGGACCTCTCACAGCAATTATATATACTCCCGTATCTAAAAAGTGATAACAGGAGGCGGGATGCGAGAGGTGAACGCTCGTCGCAGCGGCGCCGACTCTCACCGTCCACTATTGTCTAAGTGCCACGGAATCTTGGTCCTTCCCATCGGATTCCATCGATGAAGCATCCGCTTTTCGACGTGGGCTGCACGCGAATTGTTTGCTCGATTACTCACAAAGACGCATGTTTACATTGCCGACTGATCGCAGATAAGATTATTAAAAAACTTTGTTTTCTAAGATAAAAACATTAGTGGAAGACTATTGTTTTCAAGTGAATGCAAATTACTGGCGGCTAAGGCATGCGATTGCTTGATAAATAATTGTCGACGCTAACTGTAAATAGCAGACTCACGCAGCTAGGTGAACGAGTGACTGTACCTGGCCTACTTTTTGTTATGCTAAAATTAACTAAAGACTAGTTAGTACTGACAACCTGCGAGCGATGAGAGTAGAAATGAATTTAGGAAAGCCGATACATATCCATGTTTTGTTTGTACACACCAAGTTAGTTTAGAACAAAGTGTTAGCGTGCCAATTTAGACGGCGCGCTTCAATATAAACTTCCTCAAAAACAAGATTTTAATACTTTTATATATTATCTAAAGTACCTACTTAAAAAATTACTTTCAAATCTTCAAAAGTAAGGTAATTTAAATAAGTCATTACTTCGGAACATACTTATTACCCATTATTATCAATAAACACTAGCATTCAGCATGCTCAACACATGACCTGTGAAGTTCGGATATCAAGTATCAACTCAACTCACCAGTGTGAAGAAGACCATTATCTCGACAATGAGGTTATCTTGTTGAGTAAATATTCTCACTGGCTCATATTATCGATATCATTGTACTAACTTCAAGTACACGTATATCGACATTCGAGTACATGTGTATAAAATATATCGGCATGAATAAGGTAAACAATATATCGGCAACAGGAAAAATCCGCACATCTACAGACTTTCGATATCCTTATTGTATGGAAAGATTGGATGGATATTTTGTTTTGGGAAGTGGATGATTTTATATGATTGAAGCCACTGGCGTTTTTGAAAAAAGTGTGTAGGTACTTACGTTTTAAACAAGGAAATAATTATCTGATATACTTAATAAAATTTTTATCAGAGATATTTCAAGGTAAAAAGAGCAAAATTCCTTCACAAAAACTTTTGGTAAATACCTCATACAATTTTCAAGAATAGAACCAATATGTATGATTCCGTATTCTGAAGCTTCCTGGTACAAATCTATATACATATTTTTCTTATGTAAGATCTTATAGGATTCTATGATTAGATGACCTTAGGCATAACTAGTACTATAATCTACCTTGACATAGAGCGTGTTAGACATAGGTACCTATACCTAGTAGTTTGTATTATATTCGTCTAGCTAGTGGGCAGTAAATTAGGGTCCAACGTCCTCTGTATATGGACGCACAATATGAAACACAAAAGGACAAGCCGAGACCGCAGAGTCCAATTCTACTAAAGAATACAATAGAGAAAAATGGCATGATAAAACTCGCAAATAAAAGGCCTTGGTTGGAATCCAAAAAAAATCGGGTACCCGTGCCACGAGGAAATGATGTATGTCTTGTTTATCCTAAAAGTAGGGCAGGCGTCAGTCGTAACAATACTTCGGGAAGGTTGTATATCGATGAAAGGCATTATGATTAATGGTCGGCCAGTGATACGGTGATAAAGAGCTATAACAGACCCTCTGGCAGGCTCTCGAGTTCTTCCGACTTTGTCCTTCATTGTATACTTGACCCAATTATTGTCGGAGTGTCGGCAACACAGGCACATGCTCGGCCAAGTTTTAATTTGCAGGAAACTGATTTCCGATTTATAGGTAATTTTCTTACGCGGCCTGTTTAGCGTGTGCATGACGCGGATCAATACCACCGTCTCATTGTTATCTCCGTAATCTACAATACAATGGGCCCACGTATTGGTAAATAATTGGGGATGCGTGACACGATTAGAACTCGGAATTATTTCCCAATCAGGAAATCATTGGTCCACACCCTAACCGTAGCAATTATAATGTTTAAACTCCGAATGATCTCGTAAATTATGCAGGGTAAGAAGGTTGACGGTTTATTTACGCCCGTGGTTTATGAGGCCGATAGAGATTACTGCCGCACAATGGCTCCCTTGAGTGCTTGGTTTAGCGACATAGCTCTCTTGACGACCTAGCTCAGTTGAATGGGCGACCCGCTATTTGATTAAAAGCGTCGATGACTTAATTCATAGTAATGAGCATAATGAGAACGAATCTACACGATTTGATGAGGGGTATGAACTTGCGTTACTCAAAAATTCAGTTCGATAAACTTCCTTTAACCAAACATAGCTATTTAACGTCAATATCATCGGTGTCTTTACCACCAATCTGTCACATTTCAGTACCGCGCTATCTCTAGAAAATGTAGGTGTACATACATTTCTTCTCCACATTTCGCACTGTGAGCTGAATTATGCCGTCATCAGTTAAACAAATGTGTCACCATTTCTTTTCTGCCTATCAGTCTTGCAAGCTAAACGATAAATCGAGTGATCTAATTCGAAAAGTAATTTGCAGCCCACGCGAATAAGATCTTTAATCGGAAAATACGCGCCGTTGATTGTTAATTCAATGATCCGATCTTCCAGTTAGCTAATCCATGATCAAAGCAGATCTTAGTGTTCTATAAACGTATATAGAGTAGAGTTATCCAGTTTTGTGTGTGTGCAATGCTGACAAGTACTAGTCGGTGAGTGAATGTGTGCGATGGCGCGAGGTTCTTTGGCGTCGACGGCGGTGCTGCTGTGTATTCTGTCGTCTCTGGAGGCTGTCCTCGCGCACTACACTGCTACATGGGCAGTTCACGTGCCTGGAGGGAAGGGAGCGGCTGATGAAGTGGCCTGGGATCATGGCTTCGTCAATCTTGGAGAGGTAAGTTATGACGGCTTTGAAAATACATACAGGTACATGTGTCACTCTTGTACATGGCATGGCATGGTGTACATGGCTTCGTCAATCTTGGAGAGGTAAATTATGACCGGCTTGAAAATACATATATGTAGGTATATATACGTATGTGTCATATTCCGCCCAATGGAAGAGGTTCATAAGGTAACGGACTTTCTCAACTTCTATCGATTCTTCATTTAAACGATTGGGGATGAGCACAGGTGAACACCGACTGCATGTGTGTCTTTTTCCAACCAATGGAGGAGGTTCATAAGATATCAGACTTTCTCAACTTCTATCGATTCTTAATTTAAAGGATTCGGGCTGAGAACAGATGAACATCGACTGATAAACAGAAGTGAAGGAAGACCCAACAGTTAAATTAAACCTGTCAGGCAGCTACTAATACTTTATCACTCAGGACTTGAATGTTGACAAAGGAAGCGTCCTACTAATATTGGTTCTAAAACATTCCGTTTTCCTTCTTCACCGTCAACTGGTGATAAATGAATAGAGACAGTGGATTTATTGCAAATTCTGCCACGCAAGACCACGCCTAAGCTGTAAACACGGAAAATAAGAAATTGTATGCACATTTCTGTTTTAAATTTAGCCTCTGAGAATAAAACTTGATTATAGGTCTAATGTATTATGCATATTATTGCATTTCGTTCTATTATGGTGCCGCCCTGTGGTTGAAAATGTCAATTCAATGAGTAAGTAGATACCTTTATTAAGTTGAAATAAAGGGACGAATTTCCTGAATGTAGAAAATAATGTCCATGAAACTGCGCCGGATAGGAAATAAGACGGTGAATAGTCAAAACGGTCATTGCCATTGTACTGGCCTTCAGTGATTCATTAGTTTATTACCTGCCTATTCAAAATCAATACAAGATTGGTAACCACCGCAAATTGCAGTTAGGTTAGCTAATTTGTGCTACTAGTTGTGACGCTATTGTTTTAGGATATTTGATTGGTAGGAGCGGTTTGCGATATAACCGATTTGTGATGAATCGAGAACGATTCTGTTTAAGTTTATACTTTTGATATATGATTCTGTTGTACGGTAAACTACCTTCCTAATTTGGAAGATTATTTGTTTATAAAGTTGTCTTTATTTAATTTACTCGTGTAAAACTCAATTTTATTCTTATCTTGGTCCTGCTGATATAAACTGACGTAGAATGCGACCTATTTTGGGAACTAAAGAAAACTGTGTTGGCAACACTCAACACGACGTGTAACGGTAACCCTAATATTGGGTGGTGGTGTTGTCGGTATTAAATTGGAATATTCCACGTACAGAACGAAACTACCATTAGGTGGGTAAGGTAAGGTACAAACCTTCATTCAAAGTCATTATCCGAGGGTAAAATAACTTTCGTAAATGGCCTTTTTACGTGCGTGAGGAGGAATAATTCTTCATGCTCGTTGACTTCTAAATATCGTAAATTTTACAACGCAATTGCACGAATCTCATGGGTAAGCTGCACGACTGACCTGAAAAGTTTTAATTTCAAACTTTCGGAACAAGAATTCGCATTTTTATTTTTTAATAATATTTTATGTCAGGGAAAAAGGTCTTTACCTTTTTACCTTTTTAACTTCCGTACCGTAAAAAGGTTACGATTAAAAATTGGATAAGTGTTAGCAAACATGTACATACATAGGTAACCTTTACCAAACTTAAAAAACGTCTTTCTTTAGATCAGATTACCTTGATCGAATTCTAATTACCTAAATAGTATAAACGCGAAAGTTTGTGAGGATGTTTGTTCCTCTTTCACGCAAAAACTACCGAATTGATTTTGATTAAACTTCACAATAATATAGCTTACATATCAGAATAACACATGGGCTACAATTCATAAAGGTATATTGTATGTATATTATCCAAAATCAAAGATATCTATCAAAAAACAAAAACTAGACACTGCGGGGCGCAGCTGTAGGTATTATTATGGTCTTCTTATGCTGCCAACTTTATACGTAGTTTAATCCGGCTAAAATTATTTTCATATGGTTTTCAATCTGCATCCTTTCCGTTCAGGTCCCACCCAACGCATTATAAGAATGCAAGTAAGTATATACCTACCTAAATAATGCAATAATCTACCGAACCCAATATTAAAATTTCCCCAGTCTATAATTAGAAAGTAGGTACCTAACTTCTCGCCAAGCTGTAGAGGGACAAAAATAAACAGGAAATTTAAATGGGAAGAGTGAGACACATTATTAACAGTGACATATACGGATTTCATTCGCTTATGGTTTCTATTTATATGGAGCTATTTGTGGACGTTGGAGAAGGGAATTTCCTCTCCTGTTTTGACTGGTCTTCGTAAAGCTGTCGAGCTAGATAGGTAAGTAATTTTGCGTAGGATTTTGAAAGCTTTCGCCACAAAACACTTCTATGGTTTATCTTTATCTGTGGTTTCCATAGACAGATAATCGTATAATCTAGGGTAACTGCAAAGATAAACCGGGATTGTTTATCTTTTATGCAAAATTAAAAAAACGAATAGTTACTTTCTAGTTTATTTTTATCGTACAGACAGACAGACGGACGGACAGCGGAGTCGATAGGGTCCACAAAACTACGCAACAAATTTTGATGCGGTTTTTTTAATAGACAGAGTGATTCAAGAAGGTTTACAAACCCTGACACATAGATTTTTACGCGGGAAGCCGCAGGGCGCAGCTAGTAATATACATACATATATAGGCATATTATACCTTACGTAGGTAAGCATCCTATGTTCTAGAATTATGTAAAGATGTAGTAGTACTGACAATAAGCGACCCTACCTCCCGAACTTCAAACAAAAGCTTTGTAAATCATCTGCGTTTCATAGGTCACATAACATCACATCAGACATGCAGACACATGAAAAGAGCCTGTCTGGTTTCCCTCCTATCAACATTGTCGCCTCTGGCATTCGCTAAGAATATCTTTTGAATACACCCTGCATAGACGGCCTGCCACACGGTTGATTTCACTTGTATATCAGAAAGTTAACGTAGAGTAGGACGCCCTCCAACCAGGTGGGATGATGACCTGCGAAAGACTACAGGTACCTACCTAGATGCTGGATGCGGCAAGCTGAAGACAGGGCGCTATGGCGCTCATTGGGGGAGGCCTATGTCCAGCAGTGGACTGCTATAGGCTGATGATGATGAGAAAGTTCAGCTCTTACTTATTCATTTCATTATTATCGATGACGTCAATAAGATTCTAACCGTGTAGGTATGTTATCGACGATTTAGGACACTTGGGACAATTGTTTGTACGATCTACAAATATTTGTTTCCGGTGTTCTAGGTATTTTCTATAAAAATATATGTTTATCTGCGTAATGTATTGTATTATGTATATCAGTCATCTAGTCATAATAAAACACAAACTCTATTTGGCTTGGAGCTACATAGATGACGTTCTGTGTATTGTCCAGCATTATTCATTGTATTAGTCAACGTTCCATTCCATAAAGTTGTCATGTACTTAATGTACATCATCATATCAGCTCACACACGTCCACTGCTGGTTGGTATGTCCAGCCATGGCCATACGACGACGCTACAAATTGCATGCATCGATTCAGACCGCTACAATGTCGTCATCATCATCATCATCATCATCATCAGCCTATAGCAGTCCACTGCTGGACATAGGCCTTCCCCAATGAGCGCCATAGCGCCCTGTCTTCAGCTTGCCGCATCCAGCATCTACCAGCAGTCTTTCGCAGGTCGTCATCCAACCTGGTCGGAGGGCGTCCTACACTACGTTTACCGAGTCGTGGTCTCCACTCAAGAACACGTTTGCCCCAGCCGCCGTCGGTTCTTCGCGAGGTATGGCCGGCCCACTGCCACTTCAGCTTGCTAATTCTTAGAGCTATGTCTATGACATCATCATCAGCCTATGTTATTCCGTCATATAGGCCTCCAGAAATACCGCCATGATGCCCTGTCTTCAAGAATATGGTTACCTACCGTAATCTAATCATCTGCATATACTAGTACACTGCTGGACATAGGCCTCCCATAAGATCACTATAGCAGTCTCTGACAGGTCTCGTCACCACCTGGCCCGATCGAGAGCGTCCTACACTACGTTTGCCATATTAGGTACATTACATAACTTATGCCCAAATACTCAAACGCATCTCAGATTCAAGCCAGTCTCTAGTCGCGATTTTTTTACATATTTCAATGAAAATTTGTCTAAAATTCGTCATTTGAGACGTGCCTCTGAGATACGTTTGAGTATTCAGAGGAGAGTACCTGCAATCATTTAAAAGGGCATTAGACTCTTTAGTGTCAAACTATGGACTGTATAAATCTGATTCATACAAACCTGTGGCGTCAGGAGTTGCGAGAATTTTGTCGGTGTCAAAATTTGTAAAAAGTAAACACATTGTGTTTGGTCTTTGTTGCGTGCTCTGCTTGGGCGATCAAGCGAAGACGGTTAATGGTACCTCCTACCATGGAAGCGTGTGCAACATGGCTTCTGAAGATACTAAGACTTGAAGATTTTTAACTTAGGCTTTGGTTTGTCTTGAGTGGAACCAATTCTCTATTACATTTTTATATGAATTTTAATTTAGATAAGTAGGTCCCTCTTTTTAACCTACTATGTCTCTGAAGTCCTATGTCTTAAGTTTGTGTAGGGTGACCTTATTATAATAAAGTACACAAGAAACTAGCTGCGTCCCGCGGCTTCGCTAGCGTGCATTTTTTTAAAATTTAATTAAGAACCTTCTACGAAGTATAAGAAAACATTTAAAAAAAATATGAATGAAATCAGTAAAGTTGTTCTCAAGTTATAGCGTGACCAGGAAAAATAGGGGTTCTAAACTGCTTTGGCCTTTCTTGAAAAACATAATCTATAGATGTTGTAGATTGTATTATGTGGCTCTCTGACTTTTTGTCAGACGCCGAGAATAGGCAAAGTCTCACGTGAGACGTTGAGAATAACCCCTTAGTATGAGCAATAAAATGTTTGTACTGTACCTCATTGTGATTGTACATTTTTAAAGGAAAAGTCCCTGTCTTGTGTGCTGCTCAAACGAACAATAGAATAGGTGCCTACCTAGGTTGCTAAGTAGGAATATTGTGCAAATAATTGAGGAAAAATTTAATAATTGACCACAATTCCCAGAAATATCAACCGCAAAATATCAGCTGAAGTTCATAAACAGCCGATAAGAAAATAACAAACTCACACCACAAAACAGTTTGTGAACATGGAACAAAATATTATGAACATCTGTGCCAAAATCGATGCACGACAGAACATAACAAACTGATCATAATAATTATTAAGAATGATTTATTATGAAACTGTGTTGACTTATAATTTAGTCAACAGTTTATCCTTTCGGACAAAAGTACAATAGATTTAGTAGAATTAGTAACAAAAGAATTCGCAAATGAATGAGATATCTTTGTTCACTAACAGGAAATGCCAAAACTATCATCGAGGTGGTCTTTCTGATCCTTTTATAACATGTTCTCTTATCTATCAGTGTTGGGAAAGTACAGGAACTGCCTGCATTCCGAAATTCTTGCAAGTTAGCTGTTATCTGTCTTGGGCCCATTGGTTTCTTGACTAATAGAGATAGCTACAAAAATACAAACTTCGTTAAACTTCTTTTACTTATACATATTTATATATATATATACATATATATATATTTAACATTTATTTATCGTTAAATATTCATGTTATGTTCATATTTATTCTAGCTCTATCCTTGGTACACCCCCTGCCTTTCTTTAATTCACACAATTCTTTCCATCCAAAGGTTGCCTGGAAGAGATCGCTTCTAAGCGATAAGGCCGCCCATTGTACTTGTCACATTTATATTATTTCGGGTGTTCTGGTCGTTTTCTATGTATAAAAAAATATCTATCTATGTAATGTATTGTATTATGTATATCAGTTATCTAGTACCCATAACACAGGCTCTGCTTACCATGGGGCTAGATAATGTTGTGTGAATTGTCCAGCATTATTATTATTATTACTTAGTGATAAACTAAGGATAGTCCCTATACCGTACATATGTTGTGGATTGCTAAACTCAGTTTAAAACTCTGTGGGATAAACCAAAAAAATATATCAAATCAGACCTCGCGGTTTCCCTACATACATGTATGCTTCTCTTAATAACAATCATAGTTCATTGATAACTTCTGGTCACATATTATAATGCAATATGTAAAAACTACATACTCTTACATCATAATTATAATAATAAAAATACATTAAACATTACATTTTAACATCATAAATTCATTCACATCGTATATCGATTGAGCTATCAGCCACTTCCTTAGTTGTACCCTAAAAGATTGTATGGATTTTGCGCTGGTGATAGAAGTTGGAATACGAGTGTAGACAGCCGTCCCCATCACGTGTTGCAGTTTGGACGATTTCTCCAATCAATCAATAGGGTATCTCTTTTATCCATTCAGTTACTTTTTACTGAGAGAGAAATTTATGTAATAAATAAATTGACTTTTAGTTCATTGTCATCGAACATGTCTAAAACGGTATTTACTATAAAATTAATATTATATATTAATATAATATTGAAAAATATTTTATATAAAAGATATTTAAAAAATTGGTAGTTCGTAGAACTCAGCTACAGAATAAAATGTATTTTCTAGAAGCCATTTACTCAGCCGATTTTTGAAAATCATTGTGGAAGTCGCATCTTTAATCATGTCTCACAGCCTGTTGTAGACTGAAGGACTGTCAAAGGCATACTACAATACAAAATGTTTCCGTGCTCCACAAACAAATCCCCGAAATGCAAACTGATTCTGTATTCCCTCCATTTAAAACTCATTAGCCAAACCGCCCGAGGAATAGCACGGGATACCACTGATGACACATCGCCAATATCGACTCCCGCAGATGAGGAATGTCGAATCTAAAAAGCAATTGTGAAAGATTCTCAAACAATGAGCGCTTTGGAATGAGATTTCGTTTTCTTACGAATCCATTCTGCAGTCGAACGGGGTCTCAGCCTTTGTGAGGGGCAATCGTCGTTGGCTTAAACGCCCTTCTAGGGCTGGCTCGCGGCGGCGCCCCAGTTTTTGGGTCATAATCATTATATTACGATTCTGTATCCAAGGATATGTTTATAGGTATACTACCTTATATAAAAGTATGTATGTATGTATGTTTATCAGATCAGTCAATAGTCATACGTGGTCGGAGTGTAGATCATTCACCCGCCCGGTGGGTGAATAATCTACAGCGAAGAATACATACTACAGATATAGTGAAAGGTGAATTCGATCATCATCATCATCAGCTCACGTTAGTCCACAGCTGGACAATGGACTCCCCTAATGAGCGCCCTGTCTTCAGCTTGACGCATCTAGCATCTCCCTGCAGTCTGTCGCAGGTAGTCATCGCACCTGGTCGGAGGCCTCTCAGGAGTCTTAAACTACGTTAACCGAGTCGTAGTCTCCAATCAAGAACACGTTTACCCCTGCGGTTGTCGGTTCATCGCGATATATGGCCGGCCCACTGCCACTTCAGCTTACTAATTCTTAGAGATATGTCGATAACTTTGGTTCTCTGTATGTTTATTGGATGTATTAAAAAAAATATAAAAGGTTACTATTGCCTAAGTAGTACCTAGAAGGTTGGTAAGATAAGGTTAAGAAGAATGCACCGCGTTTTATAGCTAGCTGTTTTGTTTAACCTAATTACATTTAATTACTGGTATGTTGAAGAGTGTGTTATTTTATTTCATTAGGTAATGTGATTTGTCCGTTAAGGCTATCGGAAATTAAGTGGCAGTCTGAATCCTTTTGAATTTATTTTTCTAAAGTAGTTATAATAACTACTTTAGAAAAATAAATTCAAATGTATTTTTCTAAAGTAGTTATTATAACTACTTTAGAAAATAAAACGCGGTGCATTCTTCTTAACCTTATCTTACCAACCTTCTAGGTACAACTTAGGCAATAGTAACCTTTTTTTTTTTTTTTTGTTACCTAATTGCACTGTGCCACTTTGGGACTGAAATAGTGGACCTCAAAATAGTGAACCAACATTTTTTATTACGGGTAATAGACCGTAAATTGTTTTGGCTATTATTTTGTTGTACATCGAATTTCGATCACAAAAAGTCAACTTGCTTGCTCGTATTTTACAATTTCGATTTACCTATTTAGCTAAAGACTATTGACTTAAAACATGTTCTCTTTGTCTGGGACTTTATAAACTGTTCCAATAGGTGACAATTTCAAACGACTATTTTTGAATCGAAACTTTCGCCATATATATATATATACTTGGCCTATATATACTTTAGTATTTTAGATCAATTATTCCGTGATCATGGCGCATGAAACTGTGCCGAAATATTGGAAAACTCAAAAATCTAAACATGGTATAGGTACCCCGTTTTCAATGACTTTAGTATTTTTGAATTTTATGCACAATTATCAGATATGCTTGAAATTTCATGACGTAATCAACTTGGTCTCGTTCTGTCTGCTTAACAGACAACCCTATCGCTGCTCGTGAGTATACTAGACCGACAAGACTAGACTCTAAAGAGACTTTGTGTGTCCGCGCTTTATCTCAGCTGCAAACAGGCCGGCCTCAGCTAAACTGATTGCATTAACTCAAAGAAATGATTCCACGCAAATGCTTTCTTTTCAAAGAGCCTTTGTTACCTTACTTTTGCATTAAATTTTAATTGATTTCGTAGTTTCTCTTATCTTGCTAGCTTCATCTATTAATTTAAATGAGGTGGCTAAAGCAAAAGACGCGACCACATTTTTAATTGATTTGAAGTTTTTTACCTAGCTTCATTTCACTTCACAGATACACTTCGAATCGTCGCTTTTTTTGCTTCCTATCCTACATAGTATTATTATTTTCAACAAACACATAAATTGGTTTGAAGCAGCTTTGAAGCTTTAACGATCTTTGTGGCTCGGTGGGCGAAGGTCCGCCTGCGACGCAAAAGGTCACGGGTTCGATTTCCGCCTCGGGACAAATATATGTATCTACTGATATTTGTTTCGGGTGTTCTGGTCATGTTCTATGTATAATAATCCATGTCATCATCATCATCAGCCTATATCAGTCCACTGCTGGACATAAGCCTCCCCCAATGAGCGCCATAGCGCCCTGTATTCAGCTTAATCATCTACCATATATTATTAAAAGCATCTACCTGCAGCAACCTATCTATGTAATGTATTGTTTTATGTATATCAGTTACTTACTACCTATCATAACACAAGCTCTGCTTAGCTTGGGGCTAGATAATGCTATGTGAATTAATAAATATAAATAATAAATAATGCTGGACAATTCACACAGCATTATCTAACCCCATGTTAAGCAGAGCTTGTGTTATGATAGGTAGTAAGTAACTGATATACATAATAGAATACATTACATAGATAGATATTTTTTTATTATACATAGAAAACGACCAGAACACCCGGAACAAATATCTGCAAATCTTACACACAATTGTTCCGAGGCGGGAATCGAACCCGCAACCTCCTGCGTCGCAAGCGGACCTACGCCCACCGCGCCACATCGGTCGTCAACCGAATTGTACAGCATTATTTATTTAATTTATTTATTTGTATTGAAAACATTGACTTCTCAGCTCTGATCGTTGGTTGGTCTATAAACAGTGACACGGGTGCAAGATGGATAACTAAAACAGTCCGCTCGATAGTCCGTTCCTTCAATTTAGATTAATGGCTAAAATCGAATGTTCCGAGGGGTCAGGGAATTGGGATCCTTCCTTTTGGAAATTGAATTTATATTTATTGCCGACTTGTTTCTGCCCACGATGTCACTTGTGTGATTAAAACCTTCATCCTTTGTCGGTCTTGCGTGATATATGAAAACACGATTGAGTTCGATACTGTCTACAACTAAGCTTGATTTGGATCGTTCATAAAAATATTAACCCAACCTGTGTACTTTTTGTATACAAAGAGGTTGGGAAGTATTAAACGATATTGGCACATGTGAGATCATGCATTATTGAAGTTTGTAAAAACAAACTTTGAGTGATAACCTTGCTGTTACCTTGTTATTGTTAAGTTTTATGTCATAAATTTCTTTCTTGACATAAAATCTTGGATTCTAAATCGGAGTATAGAGTTCTCGCCACCACTGAAGTCTTACGGCAAAAGCGGGAACTAAACAACATTACATACAACAAAAACAGCAACATTTAGTTCTGCGAAGAAAGCAGCGCCGTCTATCGGACTTCAGTGGTGGCGCGGACTCTACCTATCCTAAATAAAGTAAGTTATGGTAACCATCCACCTTTTATCCCGGCCCCGGAAAATGTTTCAGCTTTTTATCCGTAAGCTTCATTACCAACTTTTGTTGAGAGGTAGTACTTATCTCAACCCAACAAAAGAAGGTACCATGTAGTAAGATTGAAAATTAAGGACGTCTGGCGGGTTTTCGCAACTTCCTGCGATTTATCGTGGTCATATTTTACCAGTTTTGAAGCGATTGTTAGGAAAATAGAATACATCTCGGCGGTTCGCTACAAAAACTTGTAAAACATGGATTTATCTTAAAAATTACCTACATTTAAATGCTCAGAAGGTATTTGCAATATGGCGAAGAGATTTTCCCACTGTAAATTTTCCTAATGTTGGTACTTGAAGTCATAGACAAAAAATCATGCAGGTAGCTACATAATTTTATTAATTATTTTTGAAGGTATGCCACGCCCAGCTCTGTTTTTTTCACACTCCAAATTATCAGTGATACATATTAAATGAAAACATGATAAAATCATTATTAGTCATGTATTTGATGTCATTGTTTCCAGAAAACGTTAGCACAAAGCTTTGTGCCGAAATTTGTAAGTGATTGAGAAACGAGACACAGCTGCACTGAATTACGGTGAATTGGGTAATGAAATCATCTCATTGACGCTCGACTCGACACGAACTGATCAGTGATCATCACACACAATATTGATATCGATTTTGAATCGTTTGAACCCTAATTTATTTTACATTTGTCTAGTTAGACTTGTAAAATTATGGTCTACCACTCACCACATGCGAATGCGGGAAAACATCGAATATTACTCTGTGTATCACTGTGTATCCTTTATTATTGAATAAACATTTTGTATTTTGTTTTGTATTTGTAATTTATATGAGTCCACATATAAGATTACATTATTAGGAACGTTACTAAAAACCAGTTTGAAAAAAGAAGGGTATTACTGATCGGTGTTACGGGCCTAATATTTCGGCATTGCCCCTTGTGCTATATAATCCGTCACGTTGCTCGTTGCGTTGCGAGCGCTTTCTTTCCCCGTATCTAAATGTACGAACGCCCGCTGCGTAACACGTTACACGCCGGTCCCCTTGACCTTGTATGTATGATCGAGTTGTCTTTGTTTCTCTGGATAGCGCGAGACTGTCAATGACACATGTCTAGGTCTTATATAGAACTTGCTGTACTATAATAATTTTTCAAATCACCAAGGGAATCCTTCTGATCAAACAAGCTTCAGATTTTGCATTCGAGAAGGTTTTGGTCTCAAATTTATCTCGTGTCCGCTGACCCGATAAATTGTCGTCTTAACTTGAGGCAACCATTTATTTGCGTTTAGTCTCGATACTAGGCATATTATGCAAACGAGCTTTCATTCGACCCGGGATTTGGGATGAAAATGGAAAGTTTCCCCCGAAACCTTCCGAAAATTCGAATCAAAGGGGTCCGATATGGCTTTCTCATGTTCCTTTCCGCTGTATTTGCATGCTCATATCAAATAGCTGCGAAAATACAAGGATACCAATCGTATTTATCTTGCCGTTTCAGTTTTTTCGGGTCCGTTGAATTTGCGTTACCGATAGATACAAAGTTGCTTTCAGATTTGTACTAACATCGTCTTTGATTTTCATCAGCACAAATACGTACTTACTGAACGTACCTCCAACACAAATAAGTTTCGTAGTTAACCCGCCTACATTCCTTATGAATACGTCAGACATTTAATAGTAAAATTAACATACTACCCTAAACAAAAGGGGTTTTGCCATATTCACCACAAGCAGAATTATCTTTTAGTTTATTTGTAAAAATGTTGTATTTTTATATGTCTTTTATTTTTTGTTTTGTTCTTTTATTTCCTTCATCTGGACTATAAAAAAACGTGCGAGTGATTCTGCCTAACGATGTTATTGAATAGATTTATTTTTGATTTCACATAATAGATGTTCAGGCTTGAATAGACTCGCCTCTAGACGAGCTCTGCTGAACACTCGATTATAAAATTGCCGGACCACGTCGGCTCTCGCATGTAAATAAATCTTACTTTAACCTACTTCGAAAGGTCTTTGTACAAAATATGTTAGAAACCATACCTACAAACATTATGATCTCACTCAAGGTTTAATGAATATAAAAATAATGCGGGATAGTTCACACACCATTATTAAGCGCGAACTAAAGTAAGTAGAGCTAGCAAATAGCAAACAAATTCAATTAAAACCAAACAAACTCTTACAAATTAACAAAAGGTTGTTTTAAATAGTAAATTAAATTACGGGTTCCCAGGAGCGTTGGAGTGAACTGGAATTTACGATAAGAACTTTGTGAATAAAATGCTTATAATTTCCATAGTTATTTTCATATTCAAAAAGTTAGCTAGTAATTTAGAATTCTATGATCTTCAATAGCTCCTCTATTGCAAATGAAACATTGTTATAAAATGTAGCTGGCATATTTGAAATTGTTTCAAGAAGGGAAAATTAGAGCTCTTCTTAGTCATCATCATCAGCCTATAGCAGTCCACTGCTGGACATAGGCCTCCCCCAATGAGCGCCATAGCGCCCTGTCTTCAGCTTGCCGCATCCAGCATCTACCTGCAGTCTTTCGCAGGTCGTCATCGCACCTGGTCGGAGGGCGTCCTACACTACGTTTGCCGAGTCGTGGTCTCCACTCGTGATCTCTTCTTAGTGCTAGGTATTTATTCAAGTTATAGATGTCAAGGCTTCAAAATAAAAAATGACATTCAAAATTTGTTCAGAAGTTTTAAACTCTACAATTTTTTTTATGAGCTTTTGCCATTTACTGTTCCATCATGTCTGACTGAACTTTATCTCGTCTTTAGATGAATGCTTAGGATCTAAAGGATTTTTATCTCCAGCTTCAATTTAGTTGCTAAACCAGTTTCATATCTCGTATTATCGATTTTCTTCGTCGAAGATACAATTACCACAACTAGATTCATAATTATTTGTATCAATGAAGAGGCTCTTTAATATATTTTAACAAATACATGATTCTTGTCTATAAGCTTGCTCTTCAAAAATAGAACCAAGGCATACCAAAGAAGAACGAAGTACCTTCGTTAAGTAGTTCCGTATTTATCGCATTCTACAAGAAAGCTCTTCGCTACGAATAACCTGAAACGTGCTAATAATTCGTAGCCGTCAAGATTCGGAATGATCCTAACCGAGGGTAATAAAAGCTAGTCGTGGAGGATGTAAGGGAGCTATTACACGACGATAATAAGGTGGTCCGACGTCGGGCAGAGTACAAAAAAACTTGTACCTGACGTTGTCCTAATGAAGGTCGCTTTGGAGCAAATTATTACCTTCGTTTAGGGCTGGGCAAAAACAAGGTGAAACTTTAAAGTATAAAAATTATAGTTGGAATTCTATTGAATATAATAAATTATGTTTATTTCTCTTACAAAAGATAATGTTTCACCGCTGGGGCAAACGTGTTCTTGAGTGGAGACCACGACTCGGTAAACGTAGTGTAGGACGCCCTCCGACCAGGTGGGATGACGACATGCGAAAGACTGCAGGTAGATGCTGGATGCGGCAAGCTGAAGACAGGGCGCTATGGCGCTCATTGGGGGAGGCCTATGTCCAGCAGTGGACTGCTATAGGGTGATGATGATGATGAATAAATGTTTAGTATTCATTCATATACTCGTAGCAAGTGATCAAGGTCTACACGCATTCCAGTTTACAGAAGTAACTTAGTTTACATAGTAACTGTGACTGCATAACTCTTAATGGATCTAATTGAAAGTATTAGCAACAGCAATCAAATTCAAGTAAAAAGTCCGTTGGTATCATTCAACGGGTCTGTCGGTACATGTTTACAGCTTTATTGTAGCACTGATTCAATTCCGTATTCATTTATTCACAAAATGTTTTGATTCGTTTTGCCAACCCTGGCTTGCTATCAGAATTTTATAGGGTTCACTCAATAAGCTAGTCGTGTTTTGTTTGTTCTGTGAAAATAACGCTAGCAACAAAGACAGTCATTATAGACCTAATCTTTACATTACGAATTTTTGTATGTTGAATAAGAATCACGACAATATTCCTTACATTTAACAAATTAGAAAAAAACATCGTTAATTATTCAATAAGCCTTTGTTTTAACGCAAACATTCCTATATTTTTCCATCATTATTTGGATCCTCGACCTGATATTCTTAGTAAATATTCATTCATTTCATTCATTCATATTCAGTAAGATCTTCTCTTTTTTAGTTACTATGTGTATCATATTTTAACTTTAAAAGCGCCCCTAAAGTTGGCTAAGTTAAAACAGCAGTGTTTTATAAGTAGTATGCCCCAGGGCACGATAAGCCCGTTGCTTCTAATAATGAATAACAAAAAACGTCAGAAAAATAGCATAGTAATTTAATCTTTATAGTCTAACAAAATTTTGGGTGTTGTTACTTGATGTTTCTATCGAGAAGCTTTTTCCAGGAACGTCCAAGTGCAGAACTGCAGGTGCATCTAGCGACTACCTAGTCATTCCCTAAAAAGATTTTCAAAGTAAGCACTATAGTTTAGAGGGTTAAAATAAAAACTTCCTGTTAGGTACTTCCACGCTGAGTCGTTCTAGTTCACCGTCCACTCATGCGTCACTTAAAAAGTTTCCCTAGTGTTCATATAAATTATAGATTTCAATCAGTCTCTTAGCTTTATTGACGACCGATGGGGCGCAGTGGGCGAAGGTCCGCCTGCGACGCAGGAGGTTGCGGGTTCGATTCCCGCCTCGGAACAATTGTGTGTACGATCTGCAGATATTTGTTCCGGGTGTTCTGGTCGTTTTCTATTTATAATAAAAAAATATCTATCTATGTAATGTATTGTATTATGTATATCAGTTATCTAGTACCCATAACACAAGCTCTGCTTACCATGGGGCTAGATAATGCTGTGTGGATTGTCCAGCATTATTTATTTATTTATTTATAGTAAAGCTCACCAGCGCGGTTGTTTTTGCTTAGTTCATCCTTCTGGTTCGGTTACCTGTTTTCAAGGCTACAGCCAGCGGTAGGTCGCCGCCTTTAATAAGTCCACTTGAAACAATCCGAGTCTTTTTGTTTCTTTCGCCGTCTTGTACCTTTTTGTTCCTTGCGTTCATCCATTCGGTTTGTTTTATTTGTATTGATTGCAGTGGTTGGGTCTTGTGTGCTATTTCTGTAGAAATTAGAAACCTTGCATTGAAGTATGATGACATTCTTAGGACGTCTGATTAATTATTATCGAAATATTTAAATTTAATGCATTATTTTCTTTAGAATTGCATTAATTCTTTATTATTAATACATTGCACGCCCAATAGGGCACAATACTTTGTGACATTCCATTATAACAACTTTTGTATCATGTATTTCATTCAACAAATTAATTTGATTTGACAACCTACCCAAAAATCTATAGCTTTATAATTCTTAATCACTTAAATCATTCATTTTATTAAACATTCATTAAAACACTGTGTAGGGTAATTATAATTACCTATCTATTCATAAATTCAGACTACCTTTTTAACCATTCGCACGAGCATAATAATTTTAAGTAGGCCTTGGTTTAACATTTTTTATCTACCGTGTACAAGCAGACCTCACATTTCTGCATAACTTAAGCGGTTAAACAGAACAAAAATAGCCTGAAAAGGTTGTTAAAACCTAAACGAGGCCTACAATCTCATCAAACTTGCCCATCGAGCGTGCAAAACAGCTCTTACTTTTTATGTTCTTCGCTGATCCCACTTCTAAACATTTCATAAACTAACACTAAGGAAATGAGTTCTTTTCAAATCGTGCCTGGGTAATACGATTTTCTATAACACTGCCTCGTTTGTCGGGTGGTAGAACTAGTCCGGGGGTAACCTAATTGTCATCTCTCTCAATATAATTTTATTCTTTTTTGCATTGGTTGACTATGCACTTAACTAAACCAGTCTGTAAACCAAAGATATTTTGGAAGCATCACCGAAATTCATATTCAGAAGTATATAGTAGCTGCGCCCCGCGGGTTTCACCCGCGTGGTGATAGATATTTTGGATAATATACAATATATCTTTATGAATTGTAGCCTATGTGTTTTTCTGATGTGTAAGCTATATTATTGTAAAGTTTCATTTAAATCCATTCAGTAGTTTTTACGTGAAAGAGTAACAAACATCCATCCATACTTACAAACTTTCGCGTTTTTAATATTAGTAGGATTGTTTGTTTTATTCTTAAGTGTACAATAAAAGTATTGTCTATCAAAAAAGTCAGCCAATAGTAGTCCAATGCTGGACATAGGCCTCCCCTGATGAGCGCCATAGCGCCCTGTCTTCAGCTTGCCGCTTTCTATGTAGTGAGGATTTATGTCAAAGCGTAGGTAATAAAATCCCAAATTTACTTAATTTAGGATGATCATCATTACCTTACACAATGTAATACAATTTCTGTTCGATACAATTACAAAGTCGTGCATCGGCACGAACTGACTTTGTAAATGTCGGTCGACCCCCTAAGGGTCTTCACAGACTGCATACTAAGTTTTGGTTCAAGGATAGACATAGTCGCCGTCTAAAATAGGTATACAGATGAAGATTCCAAAAACCCGTGAACACACAACCTCAGAAACTGCTAGATCATAACAATGCTAAACTTGCTTGACTCCAGTAAACGCTGAATTTTCTTTTGAAATTTGAAGGAACGCTAATTTCAGCTTAATACGTAATGGCTTGATATCTTTAAGACGTCCCTGGATTCTATTGATAATAATGTTAGATATTAGACCTCTTGTTTTTATGTATGTCGTATTTGTTAGTGAGCTTCATAATTTCTTTTTTTTTTAAACGATGTTAATCTTCATATTAAATTCAACCAGTGAATGCCTATTATTAGCTAGCTGTTGTTATTTAAAGCTCTTTAGACATTATTCTAGATGATGGTGTTCAGAAATAAATAATAAATAAATAATGCTGGACAATCCACACAGCATTATCTAGCCCCAAGGTAAGCAGAGCTTGTGTTATTGGTACTAGATAACTGATATACTTAATACAATACATAACAGAGATAGATATTTTTTATTATTCATAGAAAACGACCAGAACACCCGGAACAAATATCTGCAGATCGTACACACAATTGTTCCGAGGCGGGAAACGAACCCGCAACCTCCTGCGTCGCAGGCGGACCTTCGCCCACCGCGCCACATGGGTCGTCAATAAATACATTTGTTCAGCGGTTTCTGTTGTCTTGCAGGTTAAGCGGCTTAAGGAATGATTTAGCGGTCTGTTGTAGTTTGCGCATAGTGCACACGGGGTTTTGGAATTTTCATCTGTTCAGCATTTTTAGGCGGTGGTGACTGCATCTACACATCTACGAGAAATTGTAGTAGCCTAGTACTAATATTGATAAGGTTCAAGGCTCTTAGAGCCTTGGGCACGCCTCTTTTAATCTTGGCTTGGCTTCCAGAGAAGATTAATATTTAGAATCTGCTTGCCTACCCCACTGCCACTGATATAAGTTGGATGTTGAAAATAATTTGTAATTTGCAAGGGAAACTAGACTCTAGAGTATCTGAGTTTCCCTATATTTTAATGCAACGTGGATATACATCGTTTAACATCGGCATATCTAAACTAATTAATTTTGACCTACATATTGTTATTTCATAATTTTTTAAATAACTTGAATCTATAATAGAATATTTCTTATGATAACTTAACTTAACTTTATTATTTGAAAGTATAATATTTATAACATGTGTAGGTACTGTACTTACCTAATCTAACTATATTAAAGAACGTTTGTAACTTCGGTAATTATTATAATTGCCCTAGGGCTGTTCGAATTACATCTATAAACAAATTACAAATAACCATCTATTTAATTTAAACACGCTGTTTTTTAAACCATCTAGTCATTCTACGAAAGGGCTGAATCTACCATCCATCAGCGATATTATCTATTTGTAGCCATTAAAAAAAAAATCTCGAGACCACAAGGAAAGATTTTTTTTAATAAGAAATAGGTAGGTTCCGTTCTACAATTGTTCCGTGCGGCAATCTTTCTCAAGGTATTAAATATTCATAATACCTCAGAAGAGCCCTAACAAGCCCTTGCCAACGCTTGAAACGAAATTCGAAGTACTTTGTGGCTATTTTTAGTATACTCAGAGTTTTAAGAATCCAACCTAAAACCATCATGAGATGAATTTCGACTGTATTTGTGAGAAAATAATATTGAAGAACACTTAATTTAATCATTCATGACTGGTAGATTAGATTACACCGTAAATGCCTTATCGTACACCTGTTGCCGGGTACCTAGTGGCAAATGAAGACCTGACGACCTATATGGCGCGGTGGGCGAAAAACCGCCTGCGACGCAGGAAGTTCGATTCCTGACTCGGGACAATTGTGTGTACGATATACCGATATTTGTGCCGGGTGTTCGTTATCTATGTATAATAAAAAAATATTTGTCTATGTAATGTATTGTATTATGTACCTGTATCAGTTATCTGGTACCAATAGTACAAGCTCTGTTTAGCTTAGGGCTAGATGATGCTGTGTGGATTGTCCAGCAGTATTTATTGTTATGAAGAAACACTATTACAGAGAAGGAAGTAAGTGTTATATCCAACCATAGATAACTATGATGTAGAGCATTATTAGCAGAATAGGGGGTTAAGTTATTTAGTCAATGAAATTGAAGTTTATTGTTATCTGCTGGCAATAATGTTAACCAGGTACGTATTGAAAGCGCCTAATGCCCAATAATACACCGCACAGAAAACAATACAGAATTAAATATCAAAGGCGACCATTTACTCCATTTAGGTCAGCGGCAAAACTTACGGCTCAATCAAACACATTGTTGGAACGCGATATGGCTATTCATCAACTTAATGGTTCTATATTGGCGTTATGAATATGGACTTTTTATAACAAAACCATACTTCTTTTCGCTTAAGAATTCCCTTGAGTTATTACCTAAACATTAGGTTTGTTGGTTGAGTTCTACGGATTGATAACTCTGAGTCCACAATAGCAGTATTCATGGGCTCGATGTTCAAGACTATAAGAATCTGTCAATATTGAAGATAGATAAGGTAGATGTTCATTCATAGCATTATATATTTTATTTTAAATAATAATAATACGTGATACCTAACCTAACCGTATATCTATGGAATACTTACTTTTGGAAACTTCCGCGATTTATAAAGAAACCTTAAACATACAAAAGAATAATTGTTTATAAATCGGGATTATTAATTAATTTATTAATTTATCGGGTATGTATCGCGTGTCTTTTGTGTTATTTTTCCCTACGTTTCCATCGCGTTACAGCGATCGTGGTCACGGGGCGACTGGATGTGATGAAATAAAATGAAAGGTAAGCGATAAAAACCCGGTAACTCGGTAAACGTAGTGTAGAACGCCCTCCGACTAGGTGAGATGACGACCTGCGAAAGACTGCAGGTAGATGCTGGATGCGGCAAGCTGAAGACAGGGCGCTATGGTGCTCATTGGGGGAGGCCTATGTCCAGTAGTGGACTGCTATAGGCTGATGAAGATGATAAAAATGATAAATTAATCATTAATAACACACGTAACCACTACTCAAACACCGAGGGTTAACAATAATATTCGTGTAATTCGCATTCTGTACTGCAATAGCATATTCCACAATAACATTAATAGCATCCCCGAAATCAACAACAGCAGTCAATTTACCGCTATTAGTTCTACCAAGTAAATATTAATCTACAATACAAGAGCCAGTGGTAACAGAAATGTTATTACTGCATCTGCATCCCAAAACAAGCTGAGTCCAAGAGGCGAAATTGAATCCAGCCTTTGTGTAAGATATCGTGCTACTAGACAAAAGAGTACTAGGGCTGCAGGAGCCCGATATGAATGCATTCAGCCTCTGTAACAAGCCCGAGGCCTCAGGCCAAAGACTTAATTGTGAGAAGGCTTGAATTCATCTATGAGGGTAGTTAAACATCTTCCGTTAATTGTGAGAAGGCTTGAATTCATCTATGAGGGGAATTAAACATCTTCCGATAACATGTTTTTGAGATATTATTTTTTTTATAGAATTAGCAAGCTGAAGTGGCAGTGGGCCGGCCATATCTCGCGAAGAACCGACAGCCGCTGGGGCAAACGTGTTCTTGAGTGGAGACCACGACTCGGTAAACGTAGTGTAGGACGCCCTCCTACCAGGTGGGATGACCACCTGCGAAAGACTACAGGTAGATGCTGGATGTGGCAAGCTAGACAGGGCGCTATGGCGCTCTTTGGCCTATGTCCAGCAGTGGACTGCTATAGACTGATGATGATGATGATGAAAAATTTTATATATCGGATATTTATCGCTGATTGCTGTAACGCGATGGAAACGTAGTAAAATAAAACTTTAAAAGTTATGTCTTTAAAGCGAGTATAAGTTTAAAAAGTTGTATGTTTTTGGGAGTTGTTTAGAGGAAATTAGATCTAAAAGTGACTTTGTGAATTTAAGAAATATATACCTACCTAGTGCATAAGTTACCGGGAGAGGGGAGCGGGCGCAACGAGTCCCACAAGTTATTGATTAAATACAATCTATATATACCTATGTACAAATCAATCACAGTTCTTTAGTCTCGTAAAAACGGCTTGACCGATGTTTTTTTTTTGTTTTTGCGCCAATACTTTTAAATTTCTGTGTATAGGAGTGGTATAAAAGAGAAAAAAATGGGAATTCTGGTCATTTAGCCAAGTTTGCGAAGTATAGCTGGTAATATGTACTTTATGTAAACTAAACATAGATAAGCTACTAAGGAATGATCGTTGTGGAATCAATACCCTGTAAATTAAATCAACGTATTCTAAGAATAAGTCTCCATTCAACCATAGAAAATGGATCTAAGAAACTTCAATTAATGCAATGGCGTATTAATGGTGCATCGCGCAAAAAATATTGATGTTCTAGAAGAAGTAAATATGAGAGTATTTTCTAAAACTTGACTGTAAAGTTATCGGCAGGGTCTGCAAAATAATTTAAAGAGATTCCATAATATTTTGAAATATAAATTTTCTACGATAAACCGACCGTAAAACAAAAGTTGTTGTGAGGCAGCGCGCATGGAACGTGCATTCTATCGACGGACTATTACTTCCATGTAGAAGGTCTAGCCTTTTTGTCCGTCCGTGGAATTTCCATTTTTCCTTTGTATCATTTGTATCGTCTGCAGCATCAAAGATTCACATTTCAAGGCAACGAGGTAAAATGCAAGTAAAATACCTGCTGTTTATTATTCCCGACTTTCCTCGTACATCGTCTTATTACTCTATTTGTGGAACGTTTGTAGAAGCCTTAAAGTAGGTACTTGCCTACTCTGAGGCCAGAAAGAGCCGAAATTATTCACGACGTGGAGGACGAACTGCAAAATGTGGATTTCACAAATCGTCACAAAAAGTAAAGGAGCTTACGCCAACAGAATCTGTTCACTTTGCATAAAGTTGCTTTTCGCGTAAAAGGTTTTCTCGGAAAGTATGATTGGCGAAATGAGATTATCAACTTGGCATGTAATTGACTTGATATAAGCAGTAATTGGGTAGAAAAAACAAACAGCAAGTTATTAAATTCAGGCGGGCGAACGAATATCAGGTTTTTTATGGAATTTTATCTGGTTTAATACCAAAAGTTCATTAGGTAACTTAAATTCGCAGAACATTAAAATAATAATAAATTAAAACGTTCAAAGTTGGTAAAACATTAAAAGTAGGTCACTAGTCTAGGCAGGGAATTAAATTTGGTAGGTGTACATTTTCAATAAAATTGCCAAGATATTTTATTTATGAATTGATCGATTGAGATTGAAGGAACGGATATGGAACTTGGCACCCGATCTCAACTCTTTTATCGGCGAAGCATTCGAACGCACTTGGCCCAGTTTCGACATTTAGGTACCAATACTTACAGTAAGTCCAGCCAAACTCAAGATTTAGATTTTTTGTGTTGTGAGTTGTTAAGAAACATAATTCCTTGAGCTGGCTCCAGAGCATGATTGATTAGGGACCACATTTTCCTACCATCAACAAACCTAATTAAACTACTATTAATATACTACTACTACTGTCTTATCTATCTACTACTATAATTACCTACCTTCTTAATATGAATATTTGTAATGTATATTTTTCTAATGTCTTCGAAAATCTACCTAACGCAGTGAAACGATAACGTTGAAAATTCTATGTATAGGTACTATGGCATGTTTGTGACGTCACGGCATCTGTGCTTATAATTTAACTAGGTGTTGCCGAGAAATCGTAGAAGAGTAGTATCCAGTTTCAGGGTGTTATGTAAACGGGCTTTTATAAATTAATTAAATTCCACATTTTGATCGTCGTTTCTTGGTAAAATGAATAATTGGTCCCGATGGCGTTCTATTTCTCTACCAAGCAAGGACAAGGACTCAATTCCAGCCTAGGGACAAATGTTTAGTTTGTCCCTAGGCTGGATTTGCAGGAACTTGTTCCGGGTGTTTTTTTCTATGTACTAAAATAAAAGTAAAAAGTGTGGTAAAAAAACATGTAGGTGTTTTATTTGAGGCTAGATGATGCTGTGTGGATTGTCATGTCCAGTTATGTTATGATATTGACTTTGATTTTAAATAATTATTAATGTATTATTAATTAAGAAAATTATAATAATAGTATAAATTAATTACAACTAGTAGATCGATGGATAGAAAACACTTTAACCACAGAAAGAAGGAAACAAAACAGAAATAAATACTTAAAAGAGAAGAAGTATACAGCAATGACGACCGATGTGGCGCGGTGGGCGAAGGTCCGCCTGCGACGCAGGAGGTTGTGGGTTCGATTCCCGCCTCGGAACAATTGTGTGTACGATCTGCAGATATTTGTTCCGGGTGCCTGGTCGTTTTCTATGTATAATAAAAAATATCTATCTATGTAATATATTGTATTATGTATATCAGCTATCTAGTACCCATAACACAAGCTCTGCTTACCATGGGGCTAGATAATGCTGTGTGAATTGTCCAGGGTTATTTATTTATTTTATTTTTATTATTTTTTTACCTAAGGATGGACTGGCATGGTCATGTAGGAACAATATAGATGGAAGCACTTGAATAGATATTAAGTAAAAAAGAAAATAAATACTCACACTACCAACATACCATGATACCTACATTAAAAACAATATAATGAACTTATATATACATAAAATAGGGCTATCAAACTTTTTACAAAAATCATTAATGCTGACGCAGCAGTTTTTTGAAGATAGGAGTCATATAGAGACTAGAAGTCTCTAGTCTATAAAAGTAGTCACTTTTCTAATCTAAGCCGTCACCAGAAGGCAGAATTAATAACAAACTAAATCTTATGTCTATCGCCATAAAACAAATCCCAGAACAAAAGCAGTTTATCATCCGGATACACCGTCTTATGGCTAATATGCCTGAGATGGGCATAATAATATTCTACGAGATCGAACGATAGCAGCTATTAATCAGAATAGTTTATTACAGCAGTGTGTTTTATGAGGCTGAGTAATCAGAGTTGAGGGTCTTGCAGACACAGCGTCTGAACTGTGATTACCGAGCCTAATATTTTAACTCAACGCTGCGTATAGAAGACTGAGCTATGATTACTCAGCCTCATATTTTAACGCGACCTACGGAGCTGAGACGTGGACACTCACGATAGGTCTGGTCCACCAGTTCAAAGTCGCTCAGCGAGCTATGGAAAGAGCTATGCTCGGAGTTTCTCTGAAGGATAGGATTCGTGACGAATACATACGACGGAGAACCAAGGTTATCGACATAGCTCAAAGAATTAGTAAGCTGAAGTGGCAGTGGGCCGGCCATATCTCGCGAAGAACCGACGGCCGATGGGGCAAACGTGTTCTTGAGTGGAGACCACGACTCGGCAAACGTAGTGTAGGACGCCCTCCGACCAGGTGGGATGACGACCTGCGAAAGACTGCAGGTAGATGCTGGATGCGGCAAGCTGAAGACAGGGCGCTATGGCGCTCATTGGGGGAGGCCTATGTCCAGCAGTGGACTGCTATAGGCTGATGATGATGATGATGATGATATTTTAGCGCAACGCTGTGTTTGTAAGACTCTGAACTTCAGTCTTACAAACACAGCGATGTGTTAAAATATGAGGCTGAGTAATCACCGTTCAGTCTTGTAAACGCAGCGTTGTGTTAAAATGTGAGGCTGAGTAATCCTAATCAGAGTCAATATACACTAGTGGGCCACCAGCTTCTGCATAGGTTGGGCTTCCTCAGCATTGTTTACAACAGTCTGTAATTAGCTCAACTATTTTATTTGTTTTGCACAATATACATAGTTCTACTTTGTTTCTATTATTGAGCTGTAATTTTCTTTATAAATAACTAGATTTTGCCCGCGGCTTCACACGCGTATTATTGGTATAGTAAATATTATCTAACTTACGCTATGGTTTAAATGTACGCCTAATTTCATCTTGATCTGTTCAGTAGGTAGTTTTGGAGATCTAGGTAACAAATTAAATTCACATTTCACAAACTTTCGGCTTTAGAATAGTAGAAGGAAGTATATTTATCGTAGCCAAATGAGATCAGATCCTCAACTCAACATTTTCCAGGCAACCTTATTCTGAACATTACCCTCCAAGATCCTTACTCTTGCATCAGAATATTCGCCGTAAAAATGTAAAACGAAATTCTGTCGAGCAAACTTTTTCACCTCACGCTTGTTACACATCGGTTGGTCCAATTCGGTAACGCGCCTTGAGTGGTACATCCAACGATAAAATTGCTGAGAATTCTACATTTTTGACCTATGGAATCTATGCTGTAAATATATTGTTTATAATGACAATAATTATTGATGAACCGAAACGTATCGCTGTTAGCCAACGGCCTTCCCTTGTTCCCACCTACGTTTTATTTTTACGATAGGAATATCAGACGTAATACTGTCGGACATAGAAATCACCTATCCCCAAAGTAAAGGGAATTTGAATGCGTTTTTATAATCGCCCCGCTACATTTTTGTCTCTACCTGTACACTCGAGGAGACTCTTCGGTTTTGGTTAGCCGCGAACTTTTAGGACAGAATTTTTAAAGAGGAAATCTCAAAGGGAGGCGACCACAGAACAGAGAATACATAGAATTAGCATGATGCCTTTTTACTAAGAAAACTAGTGTCGCTAAACTCACACATGTATAAACTAACACACATAGAAATAAAAATTCTTATTGGTTGAAAGAGTACGTTAAAAGGGCGTAAAACCATAAAACTAATTTTATTGATATTAAACCTTATTTCGGTAGACACATGGTTCAAAACTCAATAAAATAAACAGCGATAAAAAATGAATATCTACTTTGTCTACTTAGCAAAAGATGGCGCTTTTGCCAAATATTTTTATAGTCTCTATTCCCAGCAAATAAGATTACTAATACAATGGCTGCCTTTCTTGATTATACACAACACAAAGCTACTTGGCGCTGGCGCTATTGCTATCGACTTTTATTATAGTCTCTAACAACGGGCCATAAGATCGATAATACAATGGCTGTTTATCGATTACCCAGAAAACACAGCTACTGCCTTAGTGATGTACCAATGAGAATACGAGACGAATCTATCGATATCGATTATTACCTACTGATGAATAACGAAATAGGTACGTCGGGTCAGGTTATATTTGTGGTGGTCGAAATAAAAAGCTTACCTTTTCTTTTATTCTTTAATGACAATTAATGAAAATTTATTGTCCTTGAAATAGGACGTACTTGTTAAATAACTGTCTTTTCGTAAGTTTTACGTTTAATTTTAATAAATGATGGATACGCACATTTATGGCTTTTATCAAATCACTGACATGGTTTGATACGGGAAACTGTCCGACTTGATGAAAGTTTATATTTTCGAACAGTTTTTCTCCAACATACTTACGTAATATTTTCATTATTATAAATTATTTTTTTATTACCCTTCCATAGTATAAAATACATTCAGATTAAATCATCACAAAAACAAAACAAAAATTAACACCCTAAAACATACTTAAATGGGTAATGTTTACGAAATCATAACCATTAAAGTTATCGATAGCACATTTGTGTTTATTACGGCACATCCCTAATTGAGTAGCGAAAGTTGCGGTTTAAGAAAAATCGACCTTAAGTGTTATGACTCACAGTCTATTTTTCTATGTCTGTTTTCTATTTTTGTTTGACGGTTTTGCATTTTGAACTAAACTAACAAAAAAACAATAAAATAATGCTGACAGTTGATATGATATGCCCCCTTACGTTAAATATTTGGTTCGGCTTTCGTTTTTACACTCTAAAACGGCACAATACGGTATTTTTATATTTTATTTGTTTTTTTTTGAAGTATGTTTACTCTAGCTAAATTAAAACACGACTGATGTAAGCGGAGCTTGAAGTGCGCAGTACTGCGCCTACTAGGTGAGACGCGGGCCACGCCTACTTACTATTTCTATGTATTCTCTGTTCTGTGGAGGCGACCACATGGCCTGGAGTAATATCTGAGTTACCGCGTTTTAAAGTTATACAGGTGTCAGGACACGAAAGGCTTCGTTAGTCCGTTAGTAGATGGACAGAACCGCAGAACCCAAGGAAAACCAGAATTATAAATATTTACCGTCCTAGCCAAGTCCCAGCAATATCATACTCTATCCCACTCTACTCTATCACGCCTAGGCCACGTGGAAGGCCTAGGCGGAGATGGCGGGATGAGCTCGACCTATACAGCAAAGAGTGGGTTCTCCTTGCTGAGGACCGAGATGAGTGGAAGAAGGGGAGGGAGGCCTTTGCTCTGCAGTGGGACACTCCGGGCTAATATAAATAAATAAAATAAGTTGTATTAGGTCATATCTATAAATATATGTAAATGTTTTGAATAAATACAGAAAAAAACATATTGCCTCGAGAAGGGAAGAACTCTACTGGAACGCTTTCACGAGAAAATTATATTCTAATCTTCGTTGATGAAACACTTTACCTTCTGAAAATGTAAATCTGAGGTTGTTTTGCTAGAAAGGTTCAAAGACGCTGTCATTTTGTTCATACCTTATTCAATTGCATTACCTTTTGCCGCGTGGCCGTGCACAGCGTTCGCCACGGTGGGATACATAAATAATGCTGGAAAATCCACACATCATTTAGCCCTAAGCTAAGCAGAGCTTGTGTTATGGGTACTAGATGACTGATATATTTAACAGAATAGATTACATTGATAGATATTTTTTATTATACATAGATAACGACTAGAATACCCGGAACAAATATCTGCAGATCGTACACACAAAATAGTCCCGAACAATTTGTACCCATCATTCAAAACATTTGTCCAATACCTTCATTGAATAATTTTATTATGAGCAATTTTAAAATTCTAATCTGTTCTATGATATTTTTTTATAGATTGATTTACATTTTGTTATAATTATAACTTAGGGATCTTTTGTAATTTAGTCAAATAGTTTTAGAAATTTTTCCTTGTGAAATAGGTTAAATTTACGTCCATGCAACTGAAAGAAAAAAATAAAGAAAATATATTTATTGATTCACTTTAGGTACAACTTGTTACATACTTATAAAATAATAAGTAATAAAAAAAATTAACTACTTAACTTTAAAGAACAAATTACTCTAAAAAGCCAACCAATTGGTCCTGTCTCAGCATAATGTTGCTCTACTTCTCCACAAGAAGATTATTACCCAGATTTGACCCACCGCACCGCCAAAAATCTATGATTATTCCTTGCTGACCAAATGTACGACAATAAACGCGATTAACACTCCTAAAGTACCTAGTTCAATTCAATTGATGTATTTCTTGATTTATAAAACATTTGTAACAATGTTAATTTGCTACTAGAAGCTGAAACTGAATCCGGAGACGTGCAGGATCATAACATGGTTACGGCGAACTAACGAAGTGCTCTTGTCAAAGGACCCCGTTGCCAAGTCTGTAACGTGGCCCTTTCACCCTTGAGGGCTTGTTGTGTTCTGCCCAAGAAAATATACTTCGGCGATGCTTTGTTCTGTAAAGGAACTATGTTGTGGATTATTTTGCTGGGAAAGCCTTGATATTTTTGAATTGACATGAATCTCAAATAATATTATATTTAACACTTTGACTGCGATTTTTTTTCGACGACTGCGATTGTTTTTCGACGACTGCGATCTTTTTTTTAACCTAAAAAATTCGTGCTGCCGCTCTATACAGCGGTTGTGTTGCGCCGTACATGCGTTTCGTTCGAAAAATATTACGGCTGTGCTGAGTCACACAGATCTGTATTTTCTCAGCCGCTGCGCTAGTGTGGATTTACGCATATTAGTCACTTGTAGAAAACACATACCGTGTGATTTCAGCAATCAAAGTGCTAAATAGGCAAAACAAGCATGTATTAGAGACACAATCTTAAAGTCATTTATGAATGTACCTACATAGGTACGTCTACTGTAATGTACTAGGTTTATTTTTCACTTCTTCCACTGGTCGAAAAAAAATTGAAGTGAACAGAAAAGCAAAAACACCTTATTTCTTATTTGATCATAATTTATGGTATTATTTTTTACTTGTCTAAGTGCTTATTTTGTAAGAATAAAAAAATAAAGATTATAATTTTTATTTTATTTTTGAATTCTTAAATCATTAAACTCGGAAATAGTAAAATGTATACATACATAATTCGTTCAAGAAAATAATTAATAACTCACGTATTTTCATCACATTATGCCGTAGCAAATTTCCATGGAATCGCTATTGAAACGGTAAAAAAATTAAATAGAAAACGTGATTCTCTTTGATATCAAATTCCATTTCGATTCAGTTATAAATCCATCACACCATTTAAATTCTGTCACACGAATTACGCATTCCATTTCCCCGCAAAACAAATGGCTGATATTCCAACCGTTATACTGGAGACTGCCTCAATTTGTAGTTTTAAAAACAAAGCCACCTCAACAAAGGCGACGAGTGCCGAGCAATCAAGTAATCCATTCAGATTTCAATTCCCCAACGGACGGCTAAGCTAAAACGAAAAAAATGTTAATTTTAATTATTTAATCTGTGCTCTATATCCGAGCAAGCACCCTGTACCCACCCGACGTAATTTACAAAGACCCTTGCTGAGAATATTTTTTTCAGTAGAAAAGTAAATTTTGCTTCGTCTGGTAGGGCGTTGCTCCCTCGGAAGTTCCTTTCTCGATGTTATGTGTTAGGTTGATCGCTTTGGGAGTAAATGCTAGTCAATAATGCACTTGTAGACCTCTACGTTTGTCTTCACTACTAAATATAATACAAAGTCGCTTCCCGCTGTCTGTCTGACCATATGTATGCTTAGATCTTTAAAACTACGCAATGGATTTTGATGCGGTTTTAATTAGGTAGAGTGATTCAAGAGGAAGTAATATAAACCATTTGACACAGATTTCCACGAGCGAAGCCGTGGAGCGCAGCCAGTCTATTTATATAAACTGATTGCCAATAGGTAGTTAACGGAAAGATTTCTATAGAAAAATGAAAATTAGAAATGCATAGAAAACACTTGCGTTAACCACTCACGGAGTTACGCGATACAATCTACGATCGACATTGCACTTGTACGGACAATGTAAAAGCGTACATATAGACAATGAGATGTGAAAATTCTGTCTGACATTCCATATTACCGTAGGTAACCTACAGTAGAAACCTCAGAAACCGTGGTACTTTCGATAGTTATGTAAAATACTTAGAGTAAGTTATGGCACAGATTTAATAAAACTATTGGTTATGGTAACAATATTGATGATGTCATCAATGTAATAATGAGTTAATAGCCGAGTAGCCCTCGCGTCTAAACACAAGTTTTATTTAGTTAGAGCGAGGAGTCGATGCATTTTCAGCACTAAGGTTTTAGGGTAGAGTACTTTACCTACAGGTAAACTTAAATGTTATAGAGAAAATCGTAACTACTCTGTTAACCTTTAGAAACCATTTTTTGAAAATAAATACTTTTTATTATTATTATTATGTCTCTCATTTACCATGATCTCGGGCAATAAAGTGACCCGGTCCTTTGGAAGGCTTGCGTGGGGCCGAAGCCAACAGCACAGAGGCCCTTTGAGAAGTTAATCTAAAGGCGATGGCTACACATAGATAATAATGATGTTATCAAAGGTAACCTCTACCTATCCTTGGATCCTCATCATCATGCCAGCACCCCGAATACATCCACTGCTGAACAGAAGTTGGATTATCTAGTTGGACCATTTGGCCTAGGTAGTCATAACGATTAACAATTTCAACACAAATACAATACAAACATACTTTATTGTACACCAGAAACAATATCATTATAAAAGACATTACATGCGACAAGTATGGGCGGCATTATTCCTTAAAAGCGATCTCTTCCAGGTAACCTTTGGATGAAAAGAATAATGTGAATTTAAGAAAGGCACATCATGAATATCATTCCCAACCCGACACAGAGCGCGGTAAGGTCATTCAACATGTTTGTCCTACCCATGTTAATTTTTAGACACACCTGTCGAGAACCTTGGATATCATTGACGTCAAAAAACAGAAAGAAAAGAAATTGATTAGGTATATCGGCATACATCAACGTACACAATACCATCAATCTATGACGCTATTTTTAAATACCTTAAAGTTACAATAATATTAGGTGTTTGCATCTATTAATAATAGTACTTCCTAGAAATAACGTCGATAACTTTCACAAAATAAACATTAAATTGAATCAACAAAACAATAGTAGAAGCAATATTATGATAACACTACAACCATAACAAGCTCCAGTCTTAATACACAGACATTGCATGAAGAACATGGAAATTTATTATTTCCATGTTCTTCATGCAATGTCTGATGAAATAAATAATGCTGGACAATCCACACAGCATCATCTAGCACCAAGTTAAGCAGAGCTTGTGTTATGGGTACTAGATGACTGATATACATAATACAATACATTACATATATAGATATTTTTTAATATATGTACATACATAGATATCGACCAGAACACCCGGAACAAACATTTGCAGATCGTACACAAAATTGTCCCGAGGCGGGAATCGAACCCGCAACCTCCTGCGTCGTAGAGCGGACTTTCGCCTACCGCGCTACAGTGGTCGTCCTCACAGCTCCTTCCGTTTTACTTACATCTCCTTTATCCACCTTCACGGCCTTGGTTTGTTTGTTTTGTCTGTTTATTTATGTAGATGCATTTCAATAGGACGGTGCGATTGATGGTCCCATTCATTCGATTCTGAAATATTTCAACAATGGGTACATTAGTTCTAAGTTCTTGCTCATCAGTGCTATTTTTGATTGGTCTCCGGAGGTAATAAGTTAAGTACCGGTATTAATTGGTACATTTTTCATAACATTTTATTGGTTACTAGCTGTTCACCGCGTTAAGCGGGGAACAGCTAGTAACCAATAAAATGTAAATTCGAATTTCACTTTTTAGGTTTTTCTTTTACACGTTGGGTTACATTATTGAAGATTTAGTAAAAATCCCAATTTTTTTTCGAAAATATAATATAGCCTATGCCACCCGGGGAAAGTGTAGCTTCCCAACAGTGAAAGAATTTTTAAAATCGGTCCAGTAGTTTCGGAGCCTATTCAAAGCAAACAAACAAACAAAAAATCAAATCTTTCCTCTATTATGTATTAGTATAGATTGCAATTTCATATTTAGAACTTCAAAAAAGCCAGGTATGATACGTTGGCCACATCTAGCAGCTCTAATATTCTTCTACGTACTTTCACTAGAATTTCATAAGGATCAAGGCTTGTGGCTCGAATATGCCAGTCACCTTGATCCAGCCTTTATTCCAATAACTAAGATTCACACGTATCCCTCACCATTTTGCCACATGAATATGTTAATCCCCGAACACAGATGGGGACTATTTGGGGCAAACGCGAAATTATTTGTCACCTGCGATATGATATTTTTCATGTAGCTTAGCAGCCTGAATCCCTACTTTTACATCGTCATCAACATCATTTGACGACCGATGTGGCGCGGTGGGCGAAGGTCCGCCTGCGACGCAGCAGGTTGCGGGTTTGATTCCCGCCTCGGAACAGTTGTGTGTACGCTCTGCAGATATTTGTTCCGGGTGTTCTGGTCGTTTTCTATGTATAATAAAAAATATCTATCTATGTAATATATTGTATTGTGTATATCAGTTATCTAGTACCCATAACACAAGCTTTGCTTACCATGGGGCTAGATAATGCTGTGTGAATTGTCCAGCATTATTTATTTATTTAAATGATAAATCTGGACTATAACTGTTTAGCTACCTTAATTAATTAGTGACATGACATACCCACCTTCCTTATTAATAAAATTAATTTTGATTATTGTGAATAATATTGTATAAATGCTCGAATTACTATGTTACCTACCTATAAATACTAACTACTATTGTTATTATTTATAAATGGATTGCTGCACCCTTACAGGGTACATGTACCTTTAAGCTAAATGGCACCTATCTAAGCTAATACGCGTATTATATGACAATGTATGTATGTGTAAGCAATAAATGAATATGAATATATAATAATAGGTACTATAGAATATACTAATGGACAATCGGAGTATGAACATTACAGCTAATAATGTCTACAAATTTATTACTACCTAAAGCTTAACACTTACAGTCTAATTAATCTTGCCACAATAATACTTAATACCTTTGCCTGTTCTTTGAACAATAAGTAACTTAGTACTTTCTCAAGGGTCAAGATTAGTTATTGTGTTCATGTTGTAAAGTAAAGGTCTAGATATACTCGTAATTTACTATGGCTCAGTGATTCAAAGTTGATCTTAGACTCGGACACAAGACTTATCCTGGCATCTCAGAGCCGAGCTTTCTACCATTCGTCATCATCAGCTTAAAGTAGGCCATAGACATAGGCCTGTTAGTGTATTTCAACCATTAATGTATCTATCTTATTAAAATTTATACTTTTTTTTCTATACTAGCTGCGACGGCTTCGCCCGCGTAGAAATCTATATGTCAAATGTTTTATAAACTTTATAAACTCTTGAATCCCTCTATCTAATAAAAACCGCATCAAAATCCGTTGCGTAGTTTTAAAGATCTAAGTACCTATATAAAGGGACAGACAGACAGCGGGAAGCGACTTTGTTTTATCCTATGTAGTGAAGTACGAACAGTATAATAAATAATATAATAATAATTCATTTATTTTAGGCAACATTAGTCTAGTACAGGATGGAAAATACTTAAAAACTACGGCCCATATAAAATAATACATAAATGGAATAAGCCTATTTACTAACCTAACTAGTATGACGCAGGAAACTCGTCACAGACTCCTGTTTCAATCTCGTGACACAGCAATATCGGTTATTGAAGATGTACCACTTCCCGTAGGGAGACGTTGACAATGTGTGGTGTGCCTGCCATTTTATTGTTCGCCACTTGTTCACCCTTCGAGAAACACGACCATCTCAGCGAGTGGATGTGTCAGGCTGTTTGCGGTAAATATTTATCTTTCTCCGCTATCACTGAACGTGCTGCACTTAGGATTCAGATTCAGATTTCTTTATTGACATAATTCTTACATAAAAGTGTACTATCCTACTAATATTATAAACGCGAAAGTTTGTGAGGATGTTTGTTGCTCTTTCACGCAAAAACTACTGAATGGATTTCGATGAAACTTGGCAATAATATAGCTTACATATCAGAATAACATAGCCACAATTCATAAAGATATATTGTATATTATCCAAAATATATATCACCACGCGGGTGAAACAGCGAGGCGCAGCTAGTAAATATATACATATTCCTTAACTTTGCTAAGGCTACGACTCGTCAAAACAGGTAATATACAATTTTGCTGTATATGAAACATAATAATATGTTATTTAAAGTCTTAAAATTATAATACATAGTTACCTATCACTCTCGGTCTGGATGTTACTTAATAAGGTAACACAAGCTCTGCTTACCATGGGGCTAGATAATGCTGTGTGAATTGTCCAGCATTATTTATTTATTTTATTTAAGGTAGTCGGGTCGGGTAACGTTTTGACAACCACAAGGACCAAGCTCACGGAAGGCTGTTAAGAATTTGCTCTCTGTCCACTGCTGTCCACCGAAATAGCAGAAATTGGAAGCTGTAGAGACATCGGAACTGTTTTCAGATAGAAGACTGAATTCGTTCTATTCATACAGAGATAAGCTCTACAAGAACCTACATTGAGAAATCATACATAGTATTCAAATATTTTAAGGTTAGACTATTTTCAGATAGAAGACTGATGTTATTCATACAAAGATAACGTCTACAAGAACCTACTCGTACATTGAGTAGAAAACATATCCGAAAATAAGTTAAAGTCATAAGGTAGACTAACTTATTATTGGAAATATACGTTTTTGTGTTAAATTCGGTTCAGAGCTGGAATAAAAACAGATTTTCTGGTTAAAAATGTATCTTTTCCTTTTCGGAAATAAGACAGACTGAAGGTAATGTAGGTTACGGGCGGTTTTAGTAAGTGCTTTTCTTTCTTTGATTTGCATATAAATGAAGCTTGTCCCGCATAATGAGGGCAATTCCGAGAGTCCTCTCGCTGGTCCTGCTAGGCTGAATTTGAGCAGAAAACGAGAAACCTTAACTATTTGGTTTCTTCTAGTTTTCTTTTTGTTTGATGTGACGACCGATGTGGCGCGGTGGGCGAAGGTCCGCCTGTGATGCAGGGGGTTGCGGGCTCGATTCCCGCCTCGGAACAATTGTGTGTACGATCTGCAGATATTTGTTCCGGGTGTTCTGGCCGTCTCAGTTCTATGTATAATAAAAAAATATCTATCTATGTAATGTATTGTATTATGTATAACAGTTATCTAGTACCCATAACACAAGCTCTGCTTACCATGGGGCTAGATAATGCTGTGTGAATTGATTTATTAATATAATTTAGCATAATTTATTTATTTATTTGTTTGGTTTTTTAGGGTTCCGTACCTAAAGGGAGACGAGACCCTATTACTAAAACTCCGCTGTCCGTCTGTATCTCATGAACCGTGATAGTTACACACTTGAAATTTTTACAGGTTATGTATTTCTGTTGCCACTATAACAACAAATACTGAAAAATAGAAAGACAAACGTTAAAAGGGGCTATTATACAACAAACGTGATTTCTTTAGCCGTTTTAGATAATGGTACGGAATCCTTCGCCGACTAGCACTTAGCCGGTTTTTTCTCATTTACCTAATCGGGATTCGGGCGTCACTATAACACTATTATAGTGTCAGTTCCAGTTTTAGGTATTTGGATTTCTGTTACGATTGTTGCCGATTAACCAAATAACTAGGTGTCCTCGTCCTTGTCGACGTTTATTTGACAGCAATAAAAAGTTTCAGCACATATGTAGGTTAGGTGACTTCTTCCGATACCAAATTCGTCCCCGTCCGTAACATAAAAGAGGTAAAGATCGCGCGATACTAAAAAAAAATCGATAGCTAGTAAAAAAAAGGCTCTTAATTTACCGGCAATATTTTATTTTAAAACTTAAGGACTTGTTTAATTCCCCTGTTTTAAAACGATTCTGATTCTGCATCTAACCGGTTGGCACCGGATTCTCTTCTTCCTGTCTAAATTCAGCTATCTCCATCTCCAGCCAGTCTACATTAATATTGGAGCAGGTATAAAACTTTGATGTTTCTTTTCCGGCTCTTGATTTGCGTAATGACGGGACTAATGATTTTTAAACTACCTGCCTTGTATTTTAGCAAAGCTAATGGTGTCCTTTTGTTCAGCGTCTTAATAAAGGAGATTGCTCTCAATTCGGCTGTATGTTCATAAATACTTACGATTAAGTTTAGAGTTTGTAAGTTTTTGACGACCGATGTGGCGCGGTGGGCGAAGGTCCGCCTGCGACGCAAGCGGTTGCGGGTTACATTCCCGCCTCGGAACAAATGTGTGTACGATCTGCAGATATTTGTTCCGGGTGTTCTGGTCGTTTTCTATGTATAATAAAAAATATCTATCTATGTAATGTTGTTATCTAGTACCCATAACACAAGCTTTGCTTACCATGGGGCTAGATTGGGGTGTCGTGGTCGGATAACCTCCTCGTGAGCCCGTACTGTTACCGGTCCTTTGGGGATACGTCCCTGGGGAACGGTAGCAGGTGGCGGGCCGGTGCACCCTGGTTCCCACCGCTAATAATGTCCCTCACCGGAGATTGTTAGCGGTGGCCAATAATCCGACAAACCAATCTAAGGTGTTATCCGTACCGTGCTGAGAGATGAATGGCTGATGGTTGTATTCAGTTTCGAACGGTGGCTCTCCGAAACCAGGGCGAATCGGAGTAGTATTCCAGCCCACCCGTGGGCATGCGGGGCTCTGCTGGCGGGTAGTTTTATTTCCCTAGCTACTCGTGGGATTTGTATGGACTGTAATAACCCTAAAAACAGATCTTCTCCTTCCAGAGAACCCTTCTCTCCTTCTGGAGAACCCTCTTCTCCCATCTCGGGAGAAACCAACAATAGGATGGAGGAGGCCCTACTGGCCTCTCCGGAGCCTATGGTTACGGCGCCTTGCTTTGCAGATGACCGTACAGAGGTCGGCGGCTCCGAAGCTGCGGCCCCTGCCACGGCAACGTCTCCAGGTAAGAGGACCCGTAAATTGAGCGGAGCAGCCCGGAAGCGGCTCCGAAGGCTAATGGCTGCCAATCTAAGCTTCGAAGAAGCTCGTCCGTTGGCGACCAAGCCTTGGAGCCAAATTCCGAAGCTTAACGCTCCTCCAGATCCAAAGTCTGCCAAAAGATTGAGATCGGAGGAAAATTCACCCGGGGAGCAACCTAAAAAGGCCCCAAGGCTGGAGTTGTCCCAGGAGACAGATCCGATCGTCCGACCAAGCTTCAAGCAGGTCACGGAGGCGAAGCGTGTAGGCATACGCGCCGCCGCCTCCATGAGTGACGAGCAGATGAGGCTGGTCCGTCGTTCCCTGTCCCTGGCGATAATGAAAACAGCGGATAGTGCTGGGAAGGGGCCTAAGTTTGCTTGTTTCGCACACAAACCTGGGTGGATACTGGTTACCTGCGTGAACCAGGAGAGCCAAGACTGGCTCACCAACGAGGTCCCCAGAATCAAGCCATGGGCCGGGGCAAAACTCTCGGTGATTCCAGAGAGTGAATTGCCCAAGGCAGTGGTGGCTGTCACGTTTGTGCCCAGTATTGAGGCGGAGTCGGTTGACGAAGTCGTCCAACTACTTAGGGCACAAAACGAGGGGCTTCGTCCAGAGCTTTGGAAGGTGCTACACAGCAGGTCAGAGGGGAACGGGTTCGTCATAACCTTCGCCCTAGACGACCTGTCTGTGGAAGCCCTTAAAGCCGCCGACTTTCAGGCTACCCTGGGTTTCAGGAAAATAGCCTTCAAGATCAAAGGCGGCCCTGAGACAAAGCAGACGCACGAGGAGAGAGGCCCACAACCGTCCACGTCCAGTGGAGCGGGCACCTCTGGGCGAAGCACAGGAGTACCAAAGCCGCGACCCGTCGCGGCTGGGCGCTCCAATGTACCGCCCCTAAGCAGGTCCGTTCCATCACGGCGGGGCGATAGTGGACCGCAGCCGTCCACGTCCAGCGAAACGGGCACATCTGGGCGAAGCACAGGAGGACCAAGGCCGCGACCTGTCGTGGCAGGGCCCTCCAATGTAACGCCTCAGAACAGCCTAAATCCGCTGAGACGAGGACAAGGAGGTCCCCGAGGAGGTGGAGCGGGTGACAGGCTGACCGGAGCTAGTCGAGGACGCGGAGCGCGCCCGAAGCTAGCTGGGTCAAAGCCTCGTTACCAGCGGGGAAACCTATAATGGCTACCCAGGCGGGGACGGCGAGGATCCTCCAGGCAAACCTTCACCATGCCGCGGCAGCATCCGCGGTAATGGAGGTTTGTCTGTCGGAAGGACAAGCTAGCCTCGCCTTGATCCAGGAGCCTTGGGTAGCCAATACTCAGGTTCTGGGACTAGACGCTGCCGGTAAGATATTAGCAAACAACAATGGCACAAGGCCCAGAGCATGTATAATTTTTAACAAATATGTTAACTTTTTGCCTATTACAGAGGTATGTAATGACGACCTGGTGGCCGCTTTTGTCGACCTCAAAGGATGGAGTGGGACGAGGGCAATCATATGCTCGGCGTACCTTCCCGGAGAGAGAGACAACCCAACGGGTGACCTGGCGAGAGTGGTCGACTACGCCGCCAAAAACAACGCTGAACTTCTCGTTGGATGCGACGCCAACGCACACCACTCAGCGTGGGGGAGCACGGACGTCAACTCTAGAGGTGAGTCACTTTTCGATTTTCTCCTAACTAACAATCTAACCATCCTTAACAAAGGTCGCGAACCGACCTTTGTAACCCGAGTTAGACAAGAGGTCTTGGACATAACTTTCGCCACTAACAATCTTGCCAGGCACATCAATGACTGGCATGTTAGCAGCGAAAACTCCATGTCCGACCACAAACACATCAGTTTTGAGATAAAGGCCTCCCTTGATTCTCAAATCATAACTTATAGGGACCCTAGGGCAACTGCCTGGGATGTCTTCAATGACAAACTAAGGCAAATGCTCGAAGATTGCCCTAAAAGTATTAAAACTCGCGACAGTCTTGAGATAGCGGCAGTCACTCTCTCAAAAGGCATCTGCAGTGCCTATGAGGAGAGCTGCCCGTTAAAATCCAAGACCACAAAGCGATCAGTCACATGGTGGAACTCTACGCTCAGCAAGTTAAGGAGTAAAACCAGGAAACTTTTCAACAAGGCTAAAAAGACTCGCTCATGGGAGGCCTACCACAAAGCCTTAACGAAATACAACATAGAGATTAGGAAGGCTAAAAGAGCATCCTGGAGGAAGCTCTGCGAGGAAGTCAAAATTCTACCTCAAAGCGCTAGACTCCACAAACTGCTCTCTAAAGCCAACACTAATCCAATAGGTCTCCTTAAGAAAGGAGATGGCACTTTCACAACAAATGAAAGTGAAACCCTAGAGTTGCTGGCTTCGACCCACTTCCCTGGTTCACGGTACAAAACATCACTTCAACCGGCTCCTGCCAACCCCTATAAGCCTCGGAATGAGGACTGGAACAGGGCGGCCCGGATTATAAGACCGAATCAGGTAAGGTGGGCCGTTAACTCTCTTAAAATTAACAAAGCATGTGGTGAGGATGAAATTCTCCCTGTTTTCTTACAGCGGGGAATCGACGTCCTCACTCCATATCTGGTAAAAATCTTCAGAGCGAGCCTCGCCTGGGGAACTGTGCCAGAACCATGGACTAATGTCAAAGTTGTCTTTATACCCAAGGCAGGAAAGAAGGACTACAGCCAGCCAAAGTCCTTCAGACCAATATGCCTTTCTTCCTTTCTTCTTAAAACAATGGAGAAAGTGGTAGACAGACACATTAGAGACGTGGCGCTTGTCGCGTCTCCCATCCACCATAGCCAACATGCCTATCGCAAGGGCAAATCCACTGAGACGGCGCTTAGTAGCCTCATCGATAGAGTGGAGAAAGCTATGGAGGACAAGGAAATCGCACTCTGTGCATTCCTTGACATTGAAGGGGCCTTTGATAACTCCCCCACATCACTGCTGGTGAATGGGCTGACAAGCAAAAATGTCGACCCAACCACCACCAGATGGGTCGAGGACATGCTCACCCGTAGGGGAGCAAAAATATCCCTTCACCAATCAAACATTGAGATAATCACGGCTAGGGGCTGTCCCCAAGGCGGAGTCCTATCGCCTGTACTATGGACCCTAGCCGTGGACCAGCTCCTGTGCAGACTGGCAGACCTCAATATCGATGCGCAAGGTTATGCAGATGACCTCGTGATCGTCGTACGAGGGTTCTGCCAATCTACCATCTCTAGCATCATGCAGCGAGCTCTCAACACTGTCAGCGACTGGTGCAGCAATAGTGGACTCTCGGTCAACGCTGACAAAACTGTGATTATACCGTTTACCAACAAGCGGCGGCTAGACAAGCTCACAAAGCCCAAACTAAACGGTAAAATCATAACCTTTTCCACAGAAGTAAAGTACTTGGGCGTAACCATCGACCAAAAACTGACGTGGAACACACACCTAGCCAACGTCTTACATAAAGCAAAGATGGCACTAGGTGCTAGCGGCAGACTCATGGGCAACAACTGGGGTGTAAACCCCAGGATTGCCCTTTGGCTGTACACTGCCATCGTGAGGCCGATTATCACATACGCCTCTATGGCATGGTACGACAAGGCCTTTCAGTCTACCGCTATCAACAAACTAAATAGCCTACAAAGGACTGCTTGTCTTATGGCCACGGGAGCCATGTCCACCTCCCCCGGTCAGGCATTAAATGCACTGCTGGGCCTTCCTCCTCTTCACATGTATATACATAAAGAGGCAAAGACCAGCATGTATAGGGCCAGCTGCCTGGGCGGAGGCAACTGGCTCTCCCACAAACTGAGATCTTTAAAAGACTCAACTATGGAACATCCCATTCTGAGCATGACAACTGATGCCATGCTTCCACGCCATGTGTTTGAAAAGCACTACACAGTGGAACTTCCTTCCAGAGAAGATTGGCTAAATAGACAACCTCTCTGCAAGGATGGATGCCTAATCTGGTACACAGACGGCTCCAAAATGGGACCGGATGTAGGCTGTGGAGTGTACGGAGAGCGACCCAGGTTTGGCACAAGCATAAACCTGGGAAATCACGCCTCTATCTTCCAAGCAGAAATATTCGCCATCTTAGAATGCGCGGATATAAATCTGAAAAAGCGCTACTCCAACCAAACTATAGTTATCAACTCTGACAGCCAGGCGGCACTCCTAGCGTTGGACTCGAAGGTCATCACGTCCAAGCTAGTTGAGGACTGTCTGTCACGACTTAACGTTCTGGGCTCGAATAACAGAGTCCTCTTAAGATGGGTTCCGGGGCACGCAGGAATCAACGGCAATGAGTGTGCCGACGAACTTGCGCGCTCCGGAGCCAAGGGGACTCAGCTGGGACCCGAGCCGTTCTGTGGCATACCCAAAAGCTTGGCGCACAGAACACTCCTGGGATCCTGCCTCGAGGAATCGCACAAGCTTTGGAGAAACTCCTCGGGCATGGATCATTCAAAATCTCTGATAAAAGCCTTCGATAGTCGGTATACCAACCGAATCCTAGCGCTAAGCAGAGGTAACCTTCGCATCATGACAAGAGCCCTAACTGGACACTGTCGCCTTAACAAGCACATGTTCAAACTAGGGCTAAGCGACACACAATCCTGCAGATTTTGTGAGGAGGCGGATGAAACGCCCCTCCATCTGCTAAGTGAGTGTGGAGCACTGATGCACAAACGCAGCATCCATCTGGGCAAGCATTTGCATAGCCCAGACGAGCTGAAAGACATCACCCCGAAGAAAATCCTACAGTTCCTAGCAGCTGCAAGGGTTAGTGGCGAACTATGAACGCCACGGCTTCGGGACTGATGTAAAAGTGGCGATCACAATAGGCCTATCATGGCCGCAGTGATACGATAGCCACCCCAAAGCTAATAAAAAAAAAAAAATAAAAAAAAATGGGGCTAGATAATGCTGTGTGGATTGTCCAGCATTATTTATTATTTATTATTATTTATTTATTAGTTTTGCAGTGGGTAAAACTTAATCGTATTACTTGCTTTACGTAGTGGTGGAGATATTATACCGTTAAATAGTACTTATTAAATAATTACCTATGTGTTCAGATCGTGTAAATTAAAATATACATATAGTGTCAATAATTCGACAAAAGAAATAAATATATGTCAAGTGATTTGAAGATATATTTTATTAGTTAATCAGCGTACGAACAACTGTCTTATTAATATTTATTTTGGGTATTATGTTTTTCTTTATTTGGGTTACCTCAGGTATTAATGTTTTTAATAAATGGGTAAGAAATAATAAAGACTTAGGTAGAGAGACCTTTTTTATTATTTATTTAAACACACAAAACATAAAATAATCACAAAATATACAGAATTTGAATAATGTGGGTTTAGAACACACTGTGCTACTAATATTATAAATGCGAAACTTTGGATGTTTGTTACCTCTTCACACCAAAACTACTGAACGGGCCGGGCTGAAATTTTGCAAACTGGTAGTTCTAGGTTTAGAATGACTTTTATCCCATAAAACAGTGCCCATGGGATAGAAACAACCTTTTAACGGTTCTATAGAATTATCAACATACAATTATTATTATTGACGACCGATGTGGCGCGGTGGGCGAAGGTCCGCCTGCGACGCTGAAGGTTGCGGGTTCGATTCCCGCCTCGGAACAATTGTGTGTACGATCTGCAGATATTTGTTCCGGGTGTTCTGGCCGTCTCAGTTCTATGTATAATAAAAAAATATCTATCTATGTAATGTATTGTATTATGTATAACAGTTATCTAGTACCCATAACACAAGCTCTGCTTACCATGGGGCTAGATAATGCTGTGTGAATTGATTTATTAATATAATTTAGCATAATTTATTTATTTATTTGTTTGGTTTTTTAGGGTTCCGTACCTAAAGGGAGACGAGACCCTATTACTAAAACTCCGCTGTCCGTCTGTATCTCATGAACCGTGATAGTTACACACTTGAAATTTTTACAGGTTATGTATTTCTGTTGCCACTATAACAACAAATACTGAAAAATAGAAAGACAAACGTTAAAAGGGGCTATTATACAACAAACGTGATTTCTTTAGCCGTTTTAGATAATGGTACGGAATCCTTCGCCGACTAGCACTTAGCCGGTTTTTTCTCATTTACCTAATCGGGATTCGGGCGTCACTATAACACTATTATAGTGTCAGTTCCAGTTTTAGGTATTTGGATTTCTGTTACGATTGTTGCCGATTAACCAAATAACTAGGTGTCCTCGTCCTTGTCGACGTTTATTTGACAGCAATAAAAAGTTTCAGCACATATGTAGGTTAGGTGACTTCTTCCGATACCAAATTCGTCCCCGTCCGTAACATAAAAGAGGTAAAGATCGCGCGATACTAAAAAAAAATCGATAGCTAGTAAAAAAAAGGCTCTTAATTTACCGGCAATATTTTATTTTAAAACTTAAGGACTTGTTTAATTCCCCTGTTTTAAAACGATTCTGATTCTGCATCTAACCGGTTGGCACCGGATTCTCTTCTTCCTGTCTAAATTCAGCTATCTCCATCTCCAGCCAGTCTACATTAATATTGGAGCAGGTATAAAACTTTGATGTTTCTTTTCCGGCTCTTGATTTGCGTAATGACGGGACTAATGATTTTTAAACTACCTGCCTTGTATTTTAGCAAAGCTAATGGTGTCCTTTTGTTCAGCGTCTTAATAAAGGAGATTGCTCTCAATTCGGCTGTATGTTCATAAATACTTACGATTAAGTTTAGAGTTTGTAAGTTTTTGACGACCGATGTGGCGCGGTGGGCGAAGGTCCGCCTGCGACGCAAGCGGTTGCGGGTTACATTCCCGCCTCGGAACAAATGTGTGTACGATCTGCAGATATTTGTTCCGGGTGTTCTGGTCGTTTTCTATGTATAATAAAAAATATCTATCTATGTAATGTTGTTATCTAGTACCCATAACACAAGCTTTGCTTACCATGGGGCTAGATTGGGGTGTCGTGGTCGGATAACCTCCTCGTGAGCCCGTACTGTTACCGGTCCTTTGGGGATACGTCCCTGGGGAACGGTAGCAGGTGGCGGGCCGGTGCACCCTGGTTCCCACCGCTAATAATGTCCCTCACCGGAGATTGTTAGCGGTGGCCAATAATCCGACAAACCAATCTAAGGTGTTATCCGTACCGTGCTGAGAGATGAATGGCTGATGGTTGTATTCAGTTTCGAACGGTGGCTCTCCGAAACCAGGGCGAATCGGAGTAGTATTCCAGCCCACCCGTGGGCATGCGGGGCTCTGCTGGCGGGTAGTTTTATTTCCCTAGCTACTCGTGGGATTTGTATGGACTGTAATAACCCTAAAAACAGATCTTCTCCTTCCAGAGAACCCTTCTCTCCTTCTGGAGAACCCTCTTCTCCCATCTCGGGAGAAACCAACAATAGGATGGAGGAGGCCCTACTGGCCTCTCCGGAGCCTATGGTTACGGCGCCTTGCTTTGCAGATGACCGTACAGAGGTCGGCGGCTCCGAAGCTGCGGCCCCTGCCACGGCAACGTCTCCAGGTAAGAGGACCCGTAAATTGAGCGGAGCAGCCCGGAAGCGGCTCCGAAGGCTAATGGCTGCCAATCTAAGCTTCGAAGAAGCTCGTCCGTTGGCGACCAAGCCTTGGAGCCAAATTCCGAAGCTTAACGCTCCTCCAGATCCAAAGTCTGCCAAAAGATTGAGATCGGAGGAAAATTCACCCGGGGAGCAACCTAAAAAGGCCCCAAGGCTGGAGTTGTCCCAGGAGACAGATCCGATCGTCCGACCAAGCTTCAAGCAGGTCACGGAGGCGAAGCGTGTAGGCATACGCGCCGCCGCCTCCATGAGTGACGAGCAGATGAGGCTGGTCCGTCGTTCCCTGTCCCTGGCGATAATGAAAACAGCGGATAGTGCTGGGAAGGGGCCTAAGTTTGCTTGTTTCGCACACAAACCTGGGTGGATACTGGTTACCTGCGTGAACCAGGAGAGCCAAGACTGGCTCACCAACGAGGTCCCCAGAATCAAGCCATGGGCCGGGGCAAAACTCTCGGTGATTCCAGAGAGTGAATTGCCCAAGGCAGTGGTGGCTGTCACGTTTGTGCCCAGTATTGAGGCGGAGTCGGTTGACGAAGTCGTCCAACTACTTAGGGCACAAAACGAGGGGCTTCGTCCAGAGCTTTGGAAGGTGCTACACAGCAGGTCAGAGGGGAACGGGTTCGTCATAACCTTCGCCCTAGACGACCTGTCTGTGGAAGCCCTTAAAGCCGCCGACTTTCAGGCTACCCTGGGTTTCAGGAAAATAGCCTTCAAGATCAAAGGCGGCCCTGAGACAAAGCAGACGCACGAGGAGAGAGGCCCACAACCGTCCACGTCCAGTGGAGCGGGCACCTCTGGGCGAAGCACAGGAGTACCAAAGCCGCGACCCGTCGCGGCTGGGCGCTCCAATGTACCGCCCCTAAGCAGGTCCGTTCCATCACGGCGGGGCGATAGTGGACCGCAGCCGTCCACGTCCAGCGAAACGGGCACATCTGGGCGAAGCACAGGAGGACCAAGGCCGCGACCTGTCGTGGCAGGGCCCTCCAATGTAACGCCTCAGAACAGCCTAAATCCGCTGAGACGAGGACAAGGAGGTCCCCGAGGAGGTGGAGCGGGTGACAGGCTGACCGGAGCTAGTCGAGGACGCGGAGCGCGCCCGAAGCTAGCTGGGTCAAAGCCTCGTTACCAGCGGGGAAACCTATAATGGCTACCCAGGCGGGGACGGCGAGGATCCTCCAGGCAAACCTTCACCATGCCGCGGCAGCATCCGCGGTAATGGAGGTTTGTCTGTCGGAAGGACAAGCTAGCCTCGCCTTGATCCAGGAGCCTTGGGTAGCCAATACTCAGGTTCTGGGACTAGACGCTGCCGGTAAGATATTAGCAAACAACAATGGCACAAGGCCCAGAGCATGTATAATTTTTAACAAATATGTTAACTTTTTGCCTATTACAGAGGTATGTAATGACGACCTGGTGGCCGCTTTTGTCGACCTCAAAGGATGGAGTGGGACGAGGGCAATCATATGCTCGGCGTACCTTCCCGGAGAGAGAGACAACCCAACGGGTGACCTGGCGAGAGTGGTCGACTACGCCGCCAAAAACAACGCTGAACTTCTCGTTGGATGCGACGCCAACGCACACCACTCAGCGTGGGGGAGCACGGACGTCAACTCTAGAGGTGAGTCACTTTTCGATTTTCTCCTAACTAACAATCTAACCATCCTTAACAAAGGTCGCGAACCGACCTTTGTAACCCGAGTTAGACAAGAGGTCTTGGACATAACTTTCGCCACTAACAATCTTGCCAGGCACATCAATGACTGGCATGTTAGCAGCGAAAACTCCATGTCCGACCACAAACACATCAGTTTTGAGATAAAGGCCTCCCTTGATTCTCAAATCATAACTTATAGGGACCCTAGGGCAACTGCCTGGGATGTCTTCAATGACAAACTAAGGCAAATGCTCGAAGATTGCCCTAAAAGTATTAAAACTCGCGACAGTCTTGAGATAGCGGCAGTCACTCTCTCAAAAGGCATCTGCAGTGCCTATGAGGAGAGCTGCCCGTTAAAATCCAAGACCACAAAGCGATCAGTCACATGGTGGAACTCTACGCTCAGCAAGTTAAGGAGTAAAACCAGGAAACTTTTCAACAAGGCTAAAAAGACTCGCTCATGGGAGGCCTACCACAAAGCCTTAACGAAATACAACATAGAGATTAGGAAGGCTAAAAGAGCATCCTGGAGGAAGCTCTGCGAGGAAGTCAAAATTCTACCTCAAAGCGCTAGACTCCACAAACTGCTCTCTAAAGCCAACACTAATCCAATAGGTCTCCTTAAGAAAGGAGATGGCACTTTCACAACAAATGAAAGTGAAACCCTAGAGTTGCTGGCTTCGACCCACTTCCCTGGTTCACGGTACAAAACATCACTTCAACCGGCTCCTGCCAACCCCTATAAGCCTCGGAATGAGGACTGGAACAGGGCGGCCCGGATTATAAGACCGAATCAGGTAAGGTGGGCCGTTAACTCTCTTAAAATTAACAAAGCATGTGGTGAGGATGAAATTCTCCCTGTTTTCTTACAGCGGGGAATCGACGTCCTCACTCCATATCTGGTAAAAATCTTCAGAGCGAGCCTCGCCTGGGGAACTGTGCCAGAACCATGGACTAATGTCAAAGTTGTCTTTATACCCAAGGCAGGAAAGAAGGACTACAGCCAGCCAAAGTCCTTCAGACCAATATGCCTTTCTTCCTTTCTTCTTAAAACAATGGAGAAAGTGGTAGACAGACACATTAGAGACGTGGCGCTTGTCGCGTCTCCCATCCACCATAGCCAACATGCCTATCGCAAGGGCAAATCCACTGAGACGGCGCTTAGTAGCCTCATCGATAGAGTGGAGAAAGCTATGGAGGACAAGGAAATCGCACTCTGTGCATTCCTTGACATTGAAGGGGCCTTTGATAACTCCCCCACATCACTGCTGGTGAATGGGCTGACAAGCAAAAATGTCGACCCAACCACCACCAGATGGGTCGAGGACATGCTCACCCGTAGGGGAGCAAAAATATCCCTTCACCAATCAAACATTGAGATAATCACGGCTAGGGGCTGTCCCCAAGGCGGAGTCCTATCGCCTGTACTATGGACCCTAGCCGTGGACCAGCTCCTGTGCAGACTGGCAGACCTCAATATCGATGCGCAAGGTTATGCAGATGACCTCGTGATCGTCGTACGAGGGTTCTGCCAATCTACCATCTCTAGCATCATGCAGCGAGCTCTCAACACTGTCAGCGACTGGTGCAGCAATAGTGGACTCTCGGTCAACGCTGACAAAACTGTGATTATACCGTTTACCAACAAGCGGCGGCTAGACAAGCTCACAAAGCCCAAACTAAACGGTAAAATCATAACCTTTTCCACAGAAGTAAAGTACTTGGGCGTAACCATCGACCAAAAACTGACGTGGAACACACACCTAGCCAACGTCTTACATAAAGCAAAGATGGCACTAGGTGCTAGCGGCAGACTCATGGGCAACAACTGGGGTGTAAACCCCAGGATTGCCCTTTGGCTGTACACTGCCATCGTGAGGCCGATTATCACATACGCCTCTATGGCATGGTACGACAAGGCCTTTCAGTCTACCGCTATCAACAAACTAAATAGCCTACAAAGGACTGCTTGTCTTATGGCCACGGGAGCCATGTCCACCTCCCCCGGTCAGGCATTAAATGCACTGCTGGGCCTTCCTCCTCTTCACATGTATATACATAAAGAGGCAAAGACCAGCATGTATAGGGCCAGCTGCCTGGGCGGAGGCAACTGGCTCTCCCACAAACTGAGATCTTTAAAAGACTCAACTATGGAACATCCCATTCTGAGCATGACAACTGATGCCATGCTTCCACGCCATGTGTTTGAAAAGCACTACACAGTGGAACTTCCTTCCAGAGAAGATTGGCTAAATAGACAACCTCTCTGCAAGGATGGATGCCTAATCTGGTACACAGACGGCTCCAAAATGGGACCGGATGTAGGCTGTGGAGTGTACGGAGAGCGACCCAGGTTTGGCACAAGCATAAACCTGGGAAATCACGCCTCTATCTTCCAAGCAGAAATATTCGCCATCTTAGAATGCGCGGATATAAATCTGAAAAAGCGCTACTCCAACCAAACTATAGTTATCAACTCTGACAGCCAGGCGGCACTCCTAGCGTTGGACTCGAAGGTCATCACGTCCAAGCTAGTTGAGGACTGTCTGTCACGACTTAACGTTCTGGGCTCGAATAACAGAGTCCTCTTAAGATGGGTTCCGGGGCACGCAGGAATCAACGGCAATGAGTGTGCCGACGAACTTGCGCGCTCCGGAGCCAAGGGGACTCAGCTGGGACCCGAGCCGTTCTGTGGCATACCCAAAAGCTTGGCGCACAGAACACTCCTGGGATCCTGCCTCGAGGAATCGCACAAGCTTTGGAGAAACTCCTCGGGCATGGATCATTCAAAATCTCTGATAAAAGCCTTCGATAGTCGGTATACCAACCGAATCCTAGCGCTAAGCAGAGGTAACCTTCGCATCATGACAAGAGCCCTAACTGGACACTGTCGCCTTAACAAGCACATGTTCAAACTAGGGCTAAGCGACACACAATCCTGCAGATTTTGTGAGGAGGCGGATGAAACGCCCCTCCATCTGCTAAGTGAGTGTGGAGCACTGATGCACAAACGCAGCATCCATCTGGGCAAGCATTTGCATAGCCCAGACGAGCTGAAAGACATCACCCCGAAGAAAATCCTACAGTTCCTAGCAGCTGCAAGGGTTAGTGGCGAACTATGAACGCCACGGCTTCGGGACTGATGTAAAAGTGGCGATCACAATAGGCCTATCATGGCCGCAGTGATACGATAGCCACCCCAAAGCTAATAAAAAAAAAAAAATAAAAAAAAATGGGGCTAGATAATGCTGTGTGGATTGTCCAGCATTATTTATTATTTATTATTATTTATTTATTAGTTTTGCAGTGGGTAAAACTTAATCGTATTACTTGCTTTACGTAGTGGTGGAGATATTATACCGTTAAATAGTACTTATTAAATAATTACCTATGTGTTCAGATCGTGTAAATTAAAATATACATATAGTGTCAATAATTCGACAAAAGAAATAAATATATGTCAAGTGATTTGAAGATATATTTTATTAGTTAATCAGCGTACGAACAACTGTCTTATTAATATTTATTTTGGGTATTATGTTTTTCTTTATTTGGGTTACCTCAGGTATTAATGTTTTTAATAAATGGGTAAGAAATAATAAAGACTTAGGTAGAGAGACCTTTTTTATTATTTATTTAAACACACAAAACATAAAATAATCACAAAATATACAGAATTTGAATAATGTGGGTTTAGAACACACTGTGCTACTAATATTATAAATGCGAAACTTTGGATGTTTGTTACCTCTTCACACCAAAACTACTGAACGGGCCGGGCTGAAATTTTGCAAACTGGTAGTTCTAGGTTTAGAATGACTTTTATCCCATAAAACAGTGCCCATGGGATAGAAACAACCTTTTAACGGTTCTATAGAATTATCAACATACAATTATTATTATTGACGACCGATGTGGCGCGGTGGGCGAAGGTCCGCCTGCGACGCTGAAGGTTGCGGGTTCGATTCCCGCCTCGGAACAATTGTGTGTACGATCTGCAGATATTTGTTCCGGGTGCTCTGGTCGTTTTCTATGTATAATAAAAAATATGTAGTAGTATATCTATCAATGTAATGTCTTGTATTATGTATACCAGTTATCTAGTACCCATAACACAAGCTCTGCTTACCATGGGGCTAGATAATGCTGTGTGGATTGTCCAGCATTATTTATTTATTTATTATGTTGTATTAATGTATTAGTTATAAAATATTGCTTGTTATTTTTGTTCGTACATATTCAATGATAAGGAATAGTAGGTACAGGTTTAGTAGGTACTTTTAGTATCAATCTATCTATTGCGTGTTCCCTTCTGTACCTGTCTGTGTCTGTTATCTGTACCCCACCTATGATGAATAGCGTCCTCTACGAGATTGCTCGTGTATTTTACTCCTTTTGTGCTCGACTCGAGATCTCGCCTTGAACAGTTTTTATGACTCGCTTACATCTCGTTTATTTTATTATTATTCTGTTTGAATGCTGACGAGTACCTTGCCTACCTTACCCATTGAGACTACTGCAAAAACATTATTTGTAAGAAAATATGTTATTCGGAGAATTATACATTTACTACGGACAGAAAAATACAAACTTCACTTGAATTGAGTTTCTAGGTAAAACTTGAGTACTTTAGTACTTTACTGACAATGCAAATTACATTTAATATGGAAACAAATAAGAGCTATTATAATAAAGTCATTAAAACGGGATATTTACCATGATTTGATTTTCGAGTTAGTTATTCCGTGATCGCATGAAACTGTGCCGAAATATTGGATAACTCAAAAATAAAAACATGGTAAATATCCCGTTTTAAATGACTTTAGTGTTGATAACCATGATAGTTTAAAAAGAACTATTATGCCAATGGGAAGAGTAAATAAGCCATAAAATAAAGAAGGAATTTATTTGTTGATTTTTACTAAAATATCTATTGTGTGAGTTTTATAAAGACGTTTTCCGACGATAGCGTGTTCTTCGTCCGTCACACTATTCCTGGTTTATGTATTTAGACGCTATACCTACGATACCACCAATGACAAATGTTACTAGACGATTGGCTATATTGGTGTTGTTTATTACTCACGAGTTTGTGCCCGCGGCTTCGCACGCGTTGTTTATATCATCATCAGCCTATAACAGTCCACAGCTGGACATAGGCCTCCCCAATGTGCGCCATGGCGCCCTGTCTTCAGCTTGCCGCATCCAGCATCTACCTGCAGTCTTTCGCAGGTCGTCATCCCACCTGGTCGGAGGGCGTCCTACACTACGTTTACCGAGTCGTGTTCTCCACTCGAGAACACGTTTGCCGCAGCGGCCGTCGGTTCTGCCACTTCAGCTAGCTAATTCTTAGAGCTATGTCGATAACTTTGGTTCTCTGTCGGATGTATTCGTTACGAATCCTATCCTTCAGAGAAACTCCGAGCATAGCTCTTTCCATAGCTCGCTGAGCGACTTTGAACTGGTGGACCAGCCCTATCGTGAGTGTCCACGTCTCAGCTCCGTAGGTCATAACGGGTAGGACGCACTGGTTGAAAACTTTTCGATTTCAAGCATTGCGGTATGAATGATGAGAAGATACGTTGTTTATATGGAAAAGTTTAAAGCTTTATGCGACTTGTTTTATAAATTTATGCAGTCTATGTTTGATTCCAGGCTTATAGCTATATATATGCGAAATTTCTGCCCGATAAGTTCACTAGTTTCTGCGAAAAGAAGTAACAAACATCCATTCACCCATCTAAACATCCAAGCGTTAGTGTGATAAAATAATATAAATTAATTTTTTTTTAACACTTTGAGTGCTAAAGTGAAATCACACGGTATGTGTTTTCTACAAGTGACTAATATGCGTAAATCCACACTAGCGCAGCGGCTGAGAAAATACCGATCTGTGTGACTCAGCACAGCCGTATATTTTTCGAACGAAACGCATGCGCGGCGCAACACAACCGCTGTGTAGAGCGGCAGCACGAATTTTTTAGGTTAAAAAAAAAAGATCGCAGTCTTCGAAAAAAAGTCGCAGTCAAAGTGTTAAACAACGTATACCTACGCGATCTAATAAACTTGCGATCGCTTTTAAAGACCGAACACGTTTTTAATTAATTAATAAGGTGCTAATTTATATTTTCCTTTGCAGGTAACACACTGAACATTTCACGCGGTTTTCCACGCAAGTTACTGTACAGTAAGTAAGCCACAGTAATGAGTAGAATCGAGACCTTACGTCTATGGGGTACCGAAGTTTCCATATATACTCGTAGCATTAGCATAGCTCTAAGAATTAGCAAGCTAAAGTGGCAGTGGGCCGGCCATATCTCGCGAAGAACCGACGACGGCCGCTGCGACAATCGCGTTCTTGAGTGAAGACCACGACTCGGTAAACGTACGCCCTCCGACCAGGCAGGATATCGATCTGCGAAAGACTGCAGGTAGATGCTGGATTAGGTGAGCTACCTGTAGATTGTTTTCAACAGTCTGCAGTTAGCTCAATTGTTTCAATAGTAAATACAAGTTCTCATTTGTTTCTATTCTTTGATTGTAATTTTCATGCCATGTCATACGAGTAGAATAGATCTTTCGAATACATTTTAGAGTTGTGTAAAGATAACAGGTGGCTATTAATAAGTTCCCACCACTTCGACGACCGATGTGTCGCGGTGGACGAAGGTCCGCCTGCGACGCAGGAGGTTGCGGGTTCGATTCCCGCCTCGGAACAATTGTGTGTACGATCTGCAGATATTTGTTCCGGGTGTTCTGGTCGTTTTCTATGTATAATAAAAAATATCTATCTATGTAATGTATTGTATTATGTATATCAGTTATCTAGTAACACAAGCTCTGCTTACCATGGGGCTAGATAATGCTGTGTGAATTGTCCAGCATTATTTATTTATTTATTATTTTACTTATATAATTTAGACACATCATTCTACTTGTTCCTATAACGTTTTTCTGGTCACCTCACTTTGGAACATCAGTGTTAAACGCGCTTGTCTTTTTGCTGGTACAGCCACTGTATTTAAAGCAGGGTTGGCATGATTAAAACAAGTTGTTTTAAAACACGTGTTTAAAACAGTGTTTAAAACAGTTTGAAATAAAACTATGTTTTATATTAAGAAAAAATCAGGGTTTAAAACTACCTTTAATTGCAAATGAATGTGTATAAATACCACAGATAGGCTGTGGTATTTATACACTGCATAGGTAACTCCCCGCCAGTAAAGTCTCGCAGGGAAAGTCCCGATGTCGGCCGTCGAAAGAAAGTAATTCACTGGATTAGTGGGTACGGTACCTATTCCCCGCTATCTCTCTAGTTCTCAACCTACCTACAACACTACATACAAGGTGTAGGTATGTAAAGTGTTTTGTATTGATTAATAATAATAATAATTTTTAATAATTATATTAGAGGTACAAATGCAACAAAAGTAAATATTTATCGTTTTGTTAATTTTTACTAATGTGAATTAGGAAATAGTTTAGAAATGGATTATTTTATTATTCGCTATAATTGATTTGAAATTGATAACTAAAAAAAAACAAAAAAAAAACACTTGTTTTAAACATTTTGAACTGTTTGTTTTATAAAATATAAAAAAAACTGTTTTTTTCCAACCCTGATTTAAAGTGAGAGTATCCATTTATTTATATATTTATAAAATAAATAAATCGGTAAAATACATTTATAACGGAAAATGAATATTATAGTTTCAAAAGTTTAATCAAATTTAAATGTGTATCTATCTATATAATATCTATCTATTAAAAAAACCTCGATGCACAATATCTTCCGCACTAAAGAACACAACCCAGTTTAATATTTGCAAATTTTTCAGGACTAACTTTCAATGTAAATCGAGCCTTATCATGCTGACTTTAAATTCAATATTGCTGAGTTGCCAAAGAACATGAAATTCTCTTGCAAGTCTTTCTCGAACAATATTGAACTGCCACGTACTGAAATAAGGTTCAATATCGCAAGCCTTCGTTCATCAAATAGTGTGAAAGTTGGGTGCATTTTGTACGTTTAATTTTTGTATGCCAACATATCGACACGTCACCAGCAAATGCCATGCACAAAGAGATTACTGGCCCGTGTCCTATGCGGGCGGCTCAATGCCATATCTAGGGTTTTATCAATTACACAATACGTATTTTTGTATGGAAACCGTTGCTTTTATACTAACAACTTTATTTTTAAACCAATAGCAACCTTATTGCTGTATCCAGATTTATGTGCCTTATCCTCTTTAGCGACGAAGCTGAGCTTTCGTTAATCCGTTTCTGGCGTTTTGAAGAAATGAACGAACGCTTCGGCAATGAGTCTAAAGAACTGGAGATAAGGATGAAATTTGACAGCATCGTATAATTGTAGGTACACAGCAACATCAGCCTACAAAGCAAAACCAATATTGCTCAAACCAATAGGAAGACTGACTGAAACTTCACGAACTGTTTCAATTCCCTTTTGTAACGGGATTTGGACTAAAACTGTATTTTGGTACTAACTTTGGGCCTTGCTGGGATCAGAGTCAACAAAAGTAAAGCCTTTTAGTTCTATTGTTTGCTATTTTATTGACCTAAAAGTTGCTGGTCTGTAGAACATTTATTTGAAGCGGGCCTGCCTGTGGAAAAATTTATAAGGACTATTTTAGGACCATCGACTACGTACCCTAGACGCCTAATACCTATTTATTCACTGTGCAAACAAGTCTGTCAACCAACTGAGGTGAGCGGGCGCGGGGAAGTGAGTGCTCATTGGTCCGTTCAAGGTTACGACAAATCATGACCATTATTAGTGATGGGGTAAGTACTATGAAAGCAATCGATACTTGCAACAAGGTATATTTACTTTGACGATTTGACGACCGATGTGGCGCGTCGGGCGAGGGCTGTCTGCGACGCAGGATGTTGTGGGTTCGATTCCCGCCTGGGGGATATTTCTACGATCTGAAAGTACCTATTTGTTTCGGGTGTTTTGGGTATTTTCTATGTATGTATAATAAAAAATATCTATCGATGTAACTAATGTGTTGTTTTGTATTAAGTTGATCAGTCATCTAGTAACCATAAAAAAATTCAGCAATATGGCTCTATGTAGGAGGGGGGGGGGGTCTTAGGGGGTTATTGGGGGGTGGCGGAAGGGCTCGCTTCGCTCACCGCAATGCCTCCGAGTTCTAGGCAAGGGGGTCTTGGTCTTGCTGTGACCCCCCGACGAACCCCCGACGACCCCCGACGACGACCCCCCCGACTTCCCCGCGGTCGCATCTTGAAGTTAGTCAAAAACGTTAGCCATATCCGATTTTTTGGTAGAGGGGCTACAGGGGGCTGGGGGCTTATGGGGGTAACGGCACGGCTCGCTTCGCTCGCTGTGCTGTTCCCCTTGGTCGCATTGCAGCTCGCTTCGCTCGCCGCAATGCTCCCACGGGTTATAAGTGAGAGGTCTTGGGGGGGTCGTCGGGGGGGTCACAACACGGCTCGCTTCGCTCGCCGTGCTGTTCCCCGCGGTCGCTTCGCTCGCTGCGATGCTCCACCCGAAAAAAAAGGTCTAAAATAGGCCAATTTTCGGTTTTTCCTAAAAAAAGGGGGTCTGGGGGGCAAAAGAGGGAAAAAAATTCTTCTTATTCAAAACCATTTGTCCACCTCCAAATGACTGTGAAAAAAAATTTCTTCCAAGTCTATCCGTTTTGGAGATGGAAAAAGGGGGGCAAAAAAGGGGTTAAAGGGAAGTCCAATTTTTTTTCTTCCAAAACAAAGAGAAACCCTCTATACGACCCCGCAATCAGAACCCCTCTAATGCGACGGTATCTGGTAGCACACTCAAAAGGGGGGTCCTGGGGGGGCAAGGGGGGCAACATTTTCTATGCATTCAAAATCACTTGTCCCCCTCTATACAACCCCCATAAAAAAATTAAGCAATATGGCTCCATGTAGGAGCCCCCCCACTGGGGGCGGTCTTGGGGGGGCAAATGTCAAAAAGTCGGAATTTTCCCTAGGAGACTTTTACCTCCTCTATACGATTCTGTAAAAAAAACATACCTTCCCATCCACCATCAAGGCGAAAATCAGTCAGTCAGTGGTAATCTAGCTTTATATAGTATGTATAATGTATAATAATAAAAAAATATAAGTATCAATGGTAATCTAGCTTTATACTATAGTAGAATAGAATAATATAATATGAAAAATAAATAAATATTAGAGTTAACATTTAGGTACCTTTAGATAATACCATGTAGCAATGTAACGTTAAATATTATTTTAATCGGCTTTTACATAATTCATCATAATCTTTCCTACGGCCATCGACATCTTAATGTCGCCTACAGGACAGCACTATTTACCCCGCCTTCTCAGAGAAAAAAAGAAAGCAAATACAGAATTAGTTATGAAAGAAAGAGATGCACAGTTGACCTCGACAGTTGACCTCAACTGGTCAACCAAATTAAGTTGAGCTCCGTCAGGAGCCATTGAGTAAGCGAGCGCAGAGATTGTCACGGGTCACTGGTCTGGTCGTTACTGATCGAACGTTAGTGGGCGTGGATTTTTAAAAGATCTCTTTATCTTATGTGATGTCTTAAATCGTTCGCCCTGTATTAGGTGTCTAGGGTACGTAGTCGATGTTTAGGACCTTTGAATGTGAGACACGGGTCCGTAAAATGTAGTCTTTTCAAGTCTACTACAGTAACGTTATTTTAGTCAGGTAGGTATCCCATTAAATATGACTGATAAGATAAGCCTAGGCATTTCATGGCTCATAAATATTACTTTGTGCTCTAATGCGAGTGCCATGACAAACCGTATTATAAATACCTAATGAGGCTGTCAGTTCTGGGCTTACGATTAATTGCAGAGATATTAATCACTAGCTTTTGCACGAGGCTTCACACGCGTTTTTTTAAAGAACAATCAAAAGTTAGCCACCACCAGTGGTGTATTTTTTTTTATCCTGGTATATAGAACTTAGCAAAAAATGTTTGATCCGTTTCCGGCCAACATTTTACATAGATAATAATATATACCAGTCGTTTCATGACAATAAGTAAAAAACATCTAGTGGTTTACATATCAAACCATCTAACATACTATTGTATTGTGATGTATTGTAACGGGAAAAGTCCGGAGTAAAACATGTATATATCTATACCTTTGTGAAAGTGCGAATAACCGCTACGTTCCTATGTGTGGTCACCTTTTGTTGGTAAAATATTTTTTTAAATAAATTAGAAAAGTTTTTTAATTTGCTTTTATAATCTAGGACTTAGACTTGGGAAGATAAATCCAATGAACCCAAATTTGAAGGGGTTAAGTCGTTTTGTTTACAAATTTTTCTATGCCTAACTTCTGTCAAAAATTCAGTGGTTTGTCCTACACAAATAATTAAGGCATGTAGAATCTTGTAAAAATAGGAACACATCAAAATCGTTTATTTTTATCACAACCCTGCAATAGTAACGAATCGCCAACGTGTAAACGGGCTGTGGAATTAGTACTCTAACACACCGAATAAGAGTTTCAATTTGCACAAAAAACAAAACGAAACACGCAATTGCGTATTTGAAGAGTTAAAATAGGCCCTCACAGGAGCGGTTGATTCTACTTTTAACCGGTCCAGTGGTTACAACGTCTTGTAGGTAGTTCCAAGTCGGCTTTAAGGTTAATATTTAAAGGTTACCAACACAAAGGAATTCCTTACCTCTAAAAAATTTTCGCACGACTCTACCTATCTCGTAATCTAGTCCCAGACAAGTTCGTACTAAACTCGCTTCATTGTGGAGAATGTTTATTTTTGCAAGTCAATGTTTTCCTTGCGGCATTTAATGCACATACACGGTCGCTTTGCTCCTCTTTCTTTCTCATTTTGCTATCTCCTTTCCTTATTTCTTTCACGTCATAAAATTAGTAATCATAACACGCTATGACAGTTTCCGACTTTGTTATGAACGAATCAGATTTATTTTTAATCCTTAGCATTAGTTCTGATTAGTACCACAACTAATTTACATCGGATCATTACGTTTTACACTAAAGTCATTTGCTACGGGATATTATAAACTCAACCTGAAATAATTGTAAAGCTGAACGCGCACCTGTCCGCGCCGCAGGAGCCGCACTCGATTTTACTGAAACCGGTGCGTTTGGCCCGGATAGGTGCGCGATGTTACATACTATTTCATATAAAGACATTGCGATGACTGCGGAGAGTGCGGCTCCTGCGGCGCGGACAGGTACGCGTTCAACTAATATGTCCCATTTTATATGACTTCAGTGTAAGTTTTAAAAGTTACATTTTCATTTATGGTTTTGGCAGAAGTTAACCTACATTATCAGACGATAACTTAGACAAGTTAACTGACGAATCTGCTAATTGTCCGATTATCTTTCAGAGAAACACGATCCTTAGAAAAAAAACAAAATTGTAAGAATTTGAAATTAAAGAATCTTAGAGCTTGTTTTTAAAAGATAGCTGGACACCAATTTTCTTTTTTTAAATAATATTAGTGTTTTTTTCTGTGATATCTTGTTTAAGATTTGATGGTAAAAGCGCGCAGTGACTGTGTATGTGTATCTTGCTAAGGCACGTCGCGTCGTGTCATTTTGTTGGGACAATGTGTGGGATGGATCACTTCACTCATTCAATTTGCTTTCGGAAGTCGAAATCAGTGATTGCTGGAAGATGGTGATTTGCGGACGTGGTAGGGTAAAGATAGTCGCAGTTTTGTTCAACTTTCTGCATGTAAAATTGTAATCGATTCGTCTAGCTTTGAAATGATAATAGAAAAAAGTATGCATAAAAAGTTGCATACTTTTTTTCTAGGTCTAAAACTAAGTAAAGTTTCAGTCTGACTCGTTCTGTGTTAACTAGAAGAGGTAACAATCAAACATACTCGTACAATTTTTACTACATAGTATAAAACAAATTAGCTGTCGTCTGTCCCTTTGTATGCTTAGATCTTTAAAACTACGCTACGGGTTTTGATGTGTTTTTTATAAATAGATAGAGTGTTTCGAGAGGAAGGTTTATAAACTATTTGACTCATAGATTTCCACGCGGGCGGAGCCGCGGGGCGCAGCTAGTAATATTATGAGTTTTCAATTTCAAAAGTTCTTTATCCTTAAATAACATTGGTCTGTTGTTCAATACTAGTGTAAATTTAATCCTAGAATGCACAAACATACACAAATAAAAAAAACGTTTTAGAAGCTAGGGGCGCGCTTATCAAAACTTACGTAGGAAATTTTACACTTCGTGTTACAAATCATAATTACTTTAAAATAAGTAAATTTTGTTTTTATACATATAAAAATAAGGTTGAGATTAGCTCTTATGAAACATGCAAGCTTTAGAAGAGCAATTGCATTTAATAACATAACCATTTTTTGTATAATATTATGAGTGTGACACAATGAATGCCAACCAAATAAAGTTCAGGAATTTCCATCAGAATTTCCAATCGTCTGGGGAAAAGTCTTGCGTAATATTTCCCATTTCTTTCCTCTAACCGATCCAATCAACCCAGCTCAAACGAGGGATCGAAACCAATTAAAACTAGTGATTGTTTATAACTTCCGATTCATTATAGTAATGAAGTCCTTCTTTACCCGAGACATTAAATTTTCTAGATTAGATGTTTACCGATCACAAACCTTAACCTGTTCTCCTGCGAGGATGGGTCGTTATGTATAAGTACAGTTTTATTTTCCAAAGGGTCATATTAACCTACCTTGCAGTCGCAGTTACATTTACCCCCTCCCAGGCGCAGGCGTTAAAGATTGCTAGTAATAGGTACAAGAATAGAATCGAGCGGGGTGGTAAATTTACTTCTTTTATGGTTTTATAGTAGCGGGTTTAGTAAACAGTCTGAATGTGTTAAACGGCGATTTGTTGCACCACAAATAACGGGGTTTATTGCGTTTACGTATTCCTCGCAATAGCTTGTTTGTGTTGTAGAAAGGTGGAGAAAAGCGCATACAGTATGGTAAAATCACGTGTATTAATATGTATATATTTCTGAGGCGGGAGTTCCCGACTTCTTTGCTATAAGACGGACGAGGATAGCAGCCTTCTGGAGTCGACTAATTCGCTCCAACAATTGAAGGCTGTCTCTGACTTCCTGTCCACATGGACGGAAACAAAAAATAGGTAGGTATCTATTTTACCTATGCTAGCTCTAGTTTTAATATATTTTTTAATTTGTTCTATTGTGTGCACTGTATTTTTGTTTGTGATATGGGTCTTTTTCTGTGCCTGAAATAAAATGATTTTATTTTATTTATTTATGTAAATGTCGCCACCAGACGTAGAACGTAGAATCAGCCCGATTGTAGAATGGCTAGGCGGATCAATTGAGAAACTGATAAATTTTAATTCGACATTTAGCCTTAGGTTTTGTGGTACCCTCCTAGCCGAAACATATTCATGAAACCGACTGTACCTTAATTTTTCTGTATGCCTTTCATGTTGTTTTGATTTCTTGCTGAAATTGTTTTGTATTTTATATGAAAAATATTTTGATTAACTTTAACATTTTGCTGTAAAAGTTTTCATAAAAAATCTGCGTTCATAAAACCGATCATTTTAATTTCGAAGTGAACATTAAAAATGACATTCCTTACTAATACTAGGGAAGTTGTAGCAAAAAGCAAGCGGTGCCATTATTAAAGAAGTTGAAGTTGGCTGTACCTTACCTTACCTACTTACTGTGTGATGTTGGCAATGTGCCCACAGGATAAAAACAAACGAAGCTCAAATCAACATTCTCTTGGGGATTTAAGTCGTTCATCTTGATGTTAGGTGTACAGAAGCCAGATGTCCCAAAAAGGTATATTCTATACAACGGAGTTAAATGGCCAATATGGACATTGTCGTTTCGTGTTGGCACCAAAGGAATTCTAAAAAAAAACAATAAAAAATATATTTTTGTTTTGTATTATTTTGTGCGTTCTACAAGGAATTCCGCTAGTTTCATTCTTTGTAGAACAAAGAAGAAAATAAATCTCGCCCTGGAATTTTCAAATGCTATTACTATTACTACTGTTCTTTATATTACTTTTCTGTATTTATTAAAATTCTGTAGCATTTTCGAAACAAATATAGGATTTGCGCATAATCGGTACCTATAATTATCCGTATAGGTATACTTAGATACATTGAGAAAGCAAAAGACATCATCCGTCGAGAGTACCTATATAAATATATTCTACATTATTATAATAAATAGACTCCAATAAATAAATAATGCTGGACAATCCACACAGCATCATCTAGCCCCATGGTTAGGTTAACACAAGCTCTGCTTGAGCTTGTGTTATGGGTACCTACTAGACGACTGATATACTTAATATACTACATTACATAGATAGATTATTTTTATACATATAACGACCAGAACACTCGGAACAAATATCTACAGATCGTACACACAATTGTTCCGAGGCGGACCTTCACCCACGGCGCCACAAAGGTCGTCAAGAATAGACTTTGCTTTAGAAAGAAACTGACCGAATGTGACAGAATCCTTAAAGGAATCAATTTCTTTGGCATATTCCTAAAAAAGAAGGATATCTCTAACATGCTGAGCTAACCTGATGTTATCTACCTTCCTCAGACCTTTGTACAAAATAAAGCGCCGAAATAAATAAATAATTAAAGCTTTATAATTAGGCTAAGCGAGAAAACAGCAAATATTTAACTAACGTTTCTGTCCCAAGTTAATAAAACTGTCTCTTAATTACTCAGCGATCAGAAGAAAAAGCGAAGACGGCTGAATTAATTATATAAGGTCTATTGTTTGTCATCGTAGGACTTTTCATTGGGTAACTTGTCTAATTCTTTGTTTAGTAGTTTTTGATATTATAAGTACAATACTGGACAGATAGACGGACTAAAAAAAAGTACAATACTGACATTGTCAGTGGCCAATAGTGCTCTATAGAGGAGAGCTGTCTTTTGTCTATGGTACCTACCTACGGATAGGTAAACTATAGACAATGGTTTAAAAATATGGCGTCGACAATGCAATGGTGGAACGCGTAACAGTTACTACACAGACTATCCGTAATACAAATAGCTGGTTGTAGCGCTTACCAAAAACTGGCCAATCTTCTCCGTAAAATACAAGCCTATAACCAATACTTAGAGATCTTTGTGTTTTTTTGCCAAGACCGAAAATAATTGCGAATAGTCTGGCAAGTTCAGTTGTAAATAAAACTTGGGACATTCGCTCCGTGCTGAAAGCTGAAAAGAACGTTTCTTTAAAGCACATCGATCATTTGTAATAAACGGGCTCTAAGTCCAATGCTAGAAATACTTTAGCTGTTTTATTTGAAAACTAGCTACTACACATGTAGTTTTGGGACGAATTTTTAATGAAGATTCAAATCTAACCCCATATTAAGCAGAGCTTGTGTTATGAGTACTAGATTACTGATATACATAATACAATAGGTACATTACATAGTATACAATTAGCAGCTACTTACTTGTACTACCCTTCCTATCCTTTTAGAGTTTTGTTTGGTTATTGTATGTTATTCCTTAATGCTTAAGCTAACGGAGCGAGTAAAATTTTGGATACAGGTAAAATAACGTTATATGGCTACTCTTTAGAAAAATTTAAACTTTGCGACTTTTTGACTTTCGCAAATAAACAAAAGACACGCGATAAATACCCAGTAAATGATATTTTAATATAGTACTTTTTATTCGGCACGTGCAAAGCCGCAGATCCACACTAATCCTTCATAAAAATGGTAATTTAGTAAGGGAGATATTTTTTACGTTACACTGAGTCCGCCAAGCCCTAGTAAATGTGAAAACATGAAAATCTTGTCACATTTGTTTACTTTCAAATCACAGGTCTGAGCATCGCAAATGTAGGTGTTGTTTCATTCGTTCGACATGTGAATGATTGACATGTCAACGGAAAATGTTCTCTTTTGCTGCCGTTTCCAATACATACATATTTACTTGAATTTAGGAAAAATCGAGAGCCTGCAGGGCAAGTTAAAACAACTGGAAAACGTTATTCGCAGTCTTTTGGGATTGCAAATTTATATGTATTTGTTGTTATAAAATACTACGAGTATCTATTAAATCTGACCAGTAGTGTAGTTTAGGCTAAACTTGCTTCTGCTACTTTGCTTGCGTTCCCATTGGCGTTCCCTAGTAAAAGTAGCGTTTTCGAAAACGTAAAAAAAACTAAATGGAACCAATAGGTACTAGACTAGACAAGGCAATGACTGATGTTATAGTTAGTTATCAACGTATCAAGATGTGGTATCAAGTAAAAAAATATATATACTTTATTACATTTTTTTCGGTTTCTGAACCGGAAACCGTAAAAAATAAATCAATATTTTTACATGAAATATATATGTTTATGTTTGTTTATTTGAAGATACGTACTATCTGAATGAAAAATCTAAATTATAATTGCAAAAGATTCATCAAAATATTTTAGAAAGTTACACTGGGTGTTTACAGATTATAACTACGCTCCTGACTCATTAGTGCGACGGTACAACACAACAAACTTGCGCGTTTATTTATTTGGATCTAGATTTACATGCATGTTTTTTTTAAATATATTTTTAGTTGAAGTTATAAAGCCTTCGACTATTTTCACACACACAATGGCCAACGAAGAAGTTTAGTTTTTTTTAAGAATTCGCAGTGAACGTCCTCTATATTGTTTGACAAGCTTCAAAGTGCAATAAATGACGGTCACTCACGTGAGTGCTTCGGAAATTCTATTTTCCGCTTTGAATGGGAAAAATAATGGATCGTTCACACTGAAATCTACTGCTGTAGAACGTATAGAAATACAAAACGATATACCAAATACTCTCCTATTATGTTGTTATGGTTCTCTAACGTAAACTGAATTACGTATTACGTGTCTTTCCTCCATATTTCATACCTTGTCCAAATGCAACACATACATAATTACTTAAAAAAAAAAAATTAAGTATTCTGTACGTAGACTTAACATACTATAAAACCATTGAAGAAGGCTTAGAATGAAAGTAAATACAAACTAGGCGTTGTAAAAATTTCGACAAGTTAGTCTCAATTTCCTATTCGTGTATATGCACTTGTGTGTCAAAGCACTGAACTTATGTGCTAGTCAACGTCAAGTCTCACACATAGCTTAGTTTTTGGTTAAAAAATCAAGAAAAGTGTTAAATGACACTATCCAGTGCTATCCATCTGCTGTGACAGCAGCGTGTTTTTCCTCTTTGCATAAGTTTCCAATTCTATGCCACATTTTAGCTACATTGTAGAGTATATTCTACGTTTTCTCCGTAAATAGATAAACGAAATACAGAAATTTTCAAAGCACACATCTTTCGACATACACATAACACTTTACAATCTGCCAGACTTACCCGTTGCCACCTCGAAATTCACTTTTGCAAAGGTAAACAGATGCACCACGGAATGTGTTTAGGGTTCTGAAAGTATTGTATTTGTCCGGCCTTTTTAAAATATCTGACTGAATGGTTGCATTATTCTCTTTTCTGGCGAGTTGAGCATCGAAAGCGTTATGGGGGTTGAGGTAGATGGTGCTCATTGAACCTCAAACACCCTTTGAGATTGGTATCACAAGTGGTCAAGGAAAGTAACTGGACGGACTATATTCACAAGACACTAAACTGGTAATTGAACTGACTCTAGAAACCGGTGTTCAAGGTAATTATATTTACATCCGACCTTTGACACTAGTTTTCTCCGGTTTTCCATTTCCTTTCCGGTCACTATTACATTCAGATTTGATGTTCTGCCAAGTAGGTCTCGCGCTCTTGAATGATATTAACAGGATTGCACGTGATGCGTGTCTAATTTAGGAATACAAAAGCATTGTGTGAAGACAGCTTTAAAGGCCTGTTGATTTCAAGCAGATCTTAAGTCCCCGCATGACAGCTCGTTACCTCTGTTTAGACTAGTCCTTTGGTTTTCGCCTAGAAGTATATTTTTTTTAGAGTAGGCAAGCAGAAATAGCAGTGGCTCGGCCATATCTCGCGAAGAACCGATAGCCGCTGGGGTAAACGTTCTTGAGTGGAGACCAAGCCTTAGTAAATGTAGTGTAGGACGCCCTCCGACCAGGAGGGATGATGACCTGCGAAAGACCGCTGGTAGATGCGGATGCGTCAAGCTGAAGACGCTATGGCGCTCATTGGGGGAGGCCTATGTCCAGCAGTGGACTGATATAGGCTGATGATGATGATGATGATGATTTATTTATTATAATGTAGTATTTTTTTCACACACATTATTTTCTCACTGCTCGCATACTGTTAAAAGTGATTAGCACTTACTTGTACGAGTAAGTACAGTTATAAATTGGCAAAAGAATCGAGAATCCCCGAAATTCAGAGCAGGGTATTCCCGGGACCAATCGCCACCACAGACGCTGCGTTCGCTCCTAAACCGATGATGGTACCTCTGTTCAATTATTAATTATAGTTTTACATGATTCTGCTCAGTATAACGTCGTCGGTCGTTTTTACTAATTTCGGTACTAGTCTATAAGGCCTATAGTTTGCACTTACCTATTGCACTATTATCTGGAGATCATTGCTTATTGGACAATCAGTGTCGATTATTGCTGAATCACTGATTTGAAACGCCTCTCTGCTAATAATTGTTACTAGCAAGCAAGATTGCTTCTATTTCACGTCATAAGGACTTATATATAGTATTTAATTATATATTAACTCTTTTATTAATACTGCGTTTATGCTAATATCAATTAGAAGACATGTTCACAGTAAAACAGGGTACTTCCTTTCAACTTAAATGAGAATACAAAATGTTGCGAAGAGTTAGAAATTATTCACATTACCCGTTTGATGTTTGGGCGGGCGGCGCCCTACCCAGATAAATTACGTACTACACGTTACAAATTATCAAGTGCGAGCTTGTACAGTCAACATGAGAATTTACTGAACAGGAAAAAATAATAAACTTCTCAAAGATCAAGAATTTAGACTTTTGATGTTTTAGAACTTTTTGGATATTGAATGTAGCTTTCATTATTCAGAAACACACATCATCATCATCAACCTATGTTAGTCCACTGCTGGACATAGGCCTCCCCAATGAGCGCCATAGCGCCCTGTCTTCAGCTTGACGCATCCAGCATCTACCTGCAGTCTTTCGTAAAACATCAAAACACATCAATTAAATCTCTATACGAATTGCCTTTTTTTAGAAGTATTTATTTGGTCGCAAGGTCTTTGTTAAATGGAAGACTTACGTAATGTTCATTGAATTTAAAAAACAACTCTGAAATTAAGCTCCATTTGTAATAGCAAATTTATGACAAAGCTGGCCAGAGCTCACGTCTCGGTACAAATTTAAAGTTTCCGACTCATAATAAATAAATAAATAAATAATGCTGGACAATTCACACAGCATTATCTAGCCCCATGGTAAGCAGAGCTTGTGTTATGGGTACTAGATAACTGATATACATAATACAATACATTACATAGATAGATATTTTTTATTATACATAGAAAACGACCAGAACACCCGGAACAAATATCTGCAGATCGTACACACAATTGTTCCGAGGCGGGAATCGAACCCGCAACCTCCTGCGTCGCAGGCGGACCTTCGCCCACCGCGCCACATCAGTCGTCAATATACACACAATATTACTACATACAATATTACTTATACCCGTCGAACTTGCGTGCTTTATTTAAGTGCCGTATTGAGATATCGCTGTTGTTTCTTATTACAAGCGCTTAAAGTTCAAAGTTGGACGCTAATATATGACAGAAAGGATACGTGTTTTCCTTTAGAAGTTTATTTTACTTTTTTCTTTATTTCTATATTGTGAGACAAGATGACAAAGGAGGTGTAAACGCACTACGCGTATTCGCGTAAGAAGAACTGAATTGCGCGTATATGTTACAAGAGAAAGAGTATTTCTAGACCAGTGTCCAAAATAACTTATTTGCCTATTGAGACCAGTCTCCATACATAAACCAGTTTGAAGATGACTGCTGATCTTTGTTCAATCGCAGTTTATGAAAATAGTCTTACCATCACTTAAGTAATAATAATAACCCTATTAAAATAATCCCCTTTTTAAATAACCCTTATTAAATAATAATCTTGAATGAAATAAAAAAACCGAAATATCCTATTGATCATGTAGCAGTTCGTATAGAAAATACAATAATTATAGAGGTACTAGTTTCTGCCCGCGGCTTCGCACGCGTTATTTCTATGGAAACGTTTAAGATTCTAAATTCATTTAAAACGGGATATTTACCATGATTTGATTTTTGAGTTATCCAATATTTCGGCACAGTTTCATGCGCCATGATCACGGAATAACTGAAGGCCCTGCGACAACGATCATTTTAGTGTTGAAACAATCATACTTTCAAAAGTTTTACGTTTAAGATTATTTCTATCCGATGGGAACCGATTTATGGGATAATAAGGAGCTTATGTTTTATTCTGGGCCCAGAACTACCTGTATGCAAAATTTCAGCTCGATCCGTTCAGTAGTTTTTGCATGAAAGAGTAACAAACATCCATCCATACATGCAAACTTTCACGTTTATAATATTAGTAGGATATACATTCCACTACACTACACTAGGTACAGTACTAGGCAGTGAGAGAAACGCGGTTACACTAACCACTACACCATAGTTACATTTTATAAAGTCTTGAAATTTCGTTACTCGTGATAATAAAAATGTCAGTATTGAAAAAAGAAACATTAGTTTTTTATTTAAATAATTGAATGAACTTTATAATAAAATAAAACAAGTTAAACAGCCAAAATAACGAGTATAATGTAAACTAAAATCAATATTTTTATGTTCATGGGTTTGAACCTGCATGCTACTGAATGACACTATTACATATTCTGTGAGGGGGTTACCAATTAATGCTTCTGTCTGTACATTCATCCATGCCCATCGACTACGTACCCTAGACACCTAATACAGGGCGAACGATTTAAGACATCACATAAGATAAAGAGATCTTATAAAAATCCACGCCCACTAACGTTCGATCAGTAACGACCAGACCAGTGACCCGTGACAATCTCTGCGCTCGCTTACTCAATGGCTCCTGACGGAGCTCAACTTAATTTGGTTGACCGGTTGAGGTCAACTGTCGAGGTCAACTGTGCATCTCTTTCTTTCATAACCAATTCTGTATTTGCTTTCCTTTTTTCTCTGAGAAGGCGGGGTAAATAGTGCTGTGCCGTAGGCGACATTAAGATGTCGATGGCCGTAGGAAAGATTATGATAAATTACATATGTAAAAGTCGATTAAAATAATATTTAACGTTACATTGCTACATGGTATTTATCTAAAATGTAAGGTACCTAAATGTTAACTCTAATATTTATTTATTTTTCATATAATATTATTTTATTCTACTATAGTATAAAGCTAGATTACCTATACTACCTATACTTTTTTTTTTATTATTATACATTATACATTATATTATACATTATACATACTATATAAAGCTAGATTACCACTGACTGACTGATTTTCGCCTTGATGGTGGATGGGAAGGTATGTTTTTTTTTACAGAATCGTATAGGAGAGGTAAAAGTCTCCTAGGGAAAATTCCGACTTTTTGACATTTGCCCCCCCAAGACCGCCCCTAGTGGGGGGGCTCCTACATGGAGCCATATTGCTTAATTTTTTTATGGGGGTTGTATAGAGGGGGACAAGTGATTTTGAATGCATAGAAAATGTTGCTCCCCCTGCCCCCCCAGAACCCCCTTTTGAGTGTGCTACCAGATACCGTCGCGATAGAGGGGTTCTGATTGCGGGGTCGTATAGAGGGTTTCTCTTTGTTTTGGAAGAAAAAAAATTGGACTTCCCTTTAACCCCTTTTTTGCCCCCCCTTTTCCATCTCCAAAACGGATAGACTTGGAAGAAATTTTTTTTCACAGTCATTTAGAGGAGGACAAATGGTTTTGAATAAGAAGATTTTTTTTTCCCCCTTTTGCCCCCCAGACCCCCTTTTTTTAGGAAAAATCGAAAAATGCCTATTTTAGACCTTTTTTTTCGGGTGGAGCATCGCAGCGAGCGAAGCGACCCCGGGGAACAGCACGGCGAGCGAAGCGAGCCGTGTTGTGACCCCCTCGACAACCTCCCCCAAGACCCCCTCACTTATAACCCGGGGGAGCATTGTGGCGAGCGCAGCGAGACGATGTGATTCCCCGACGACCCCCCCAAGACCTCTCACTTATAACCATTGCGACCAAGGGGAACAGCACAGCGAGCGAAGCGAGCCGTGCCGTTACCCCCATAAGCCCCCAGCCCCCCTGTAGCCCCTCTACCAAAAAATCGGATATGGGTATCGTTTTTGACTAACTTCAAGATGCGACCGCGGGGAAGTCGGGGGGGTCGTCGTCGGGTTCGTTGGGGGTCGTCGGGGGGTCACAGCACGGCTCGCTTCGCTCGCCGTGATGTGACCCCCCCAAGACCCCCTTACCTAGAACTCGGAGGAGCATTGCGGTGAGCGAAGCGAGCCTTGCCGCCACCCTAAGACCCCCCCTCCTACATAGAGCCATATAGCTCTCCTACATAGAGCCAGATGACTGATCGACTTAATACAATACAACTCATTAGTTACATAGATAGATATTTTTTATTATACATACATAGAAAATACCCAAAACACACGAAAAAAATAGGTACTTTCAGATCGTAGAAATATTTGACCCCAGGCGGGAATCGAACCCACAACCTCCTGCGTCGCAGACAGCCCTCGCCCGCCGCGCCACATCGGTCGTCAAATCGTCAAAGTAAATATACCTTGTTGCAAGTATCGATTGCTTTCATAGTACTTACCCCATCACTAATAATGGTCATGATTTGTCGTAACCTTGAACGGACCAATGAGCACTCACTTCCCCGCGCCCGCTCACCTCAGTTGGTTGACAGACTTGTTTGCACAGTGAATAAATAGGTATTAGGCGTCTAGGGTACGTAGTCGATGTCCATGCCCTATGAATAGAACCTAATAAGTCCATTGAAAGGAAATGGATGGTTAACATGAAGGCAATTCTGAATCAAATCCAACATTATGAACATTACGAGTTGTGAGCCCATTGTGGTTGCCGTTACTCAGTGCTCTGCTATCTGCTGGGTACACAAATATACATGGTACACAAATGTAGTGCATTATGGTACAGAAATACAATACAATACAAATTCTTTATTGTACACCATAATCAAATCAATCATTACAAAAATACATTATATGCGACATGTACAATGGGCGGCCTTATCACTTAGAAGCGATCTCTTCCAGACAACCTTTGGATGGAATGAAATATAGTGCTCTCAACCTAATAGGTAGGTACTCGTACCACAAAGGATTCATACAAAGATAAGAATAGACAAAGACATTACTTTATTGTCAATTCGATGCAAATAAAAAAAATATATACACTAAATTAAGTGTAAATTTTTTGTATTTAATTTGCGTCGAATTGACAATAAACTTAGGCCGTAGATAGTCGTCATTAATAATTATTAATGACGAGTATCTACGGTCTAAGTTTCTAAAATATTGTGTCAAGATTTGCTATCTAACAGGTAATATAGATATGATATGATATATTATATATATATAAAATATATATTGTAGCATACATATCTAACTGCTTAACATAAAGCAGTTAGACATGAATACGTAGATATAATAATAATATCATCCTCTTATTCTCATTTATTAGATACAAAAGATATACCTACCCAAGTAAAATATAATAATGTTTATTGCAAATAAGGATGCATAAAGTATCTGATTAAATTAAGAACTTAAAAAAAATAGGTTTGGTTAAGAGCGCTAGGTAGCGCTCGGGCACTTCGGACCATAGCCTTGCCATACCCCTGGGGGTAGAGTGGGACGGAACCATACCCCTATATAGAGATGTGACCTAAGGACTTCCACGTATCTTTGAAAGGATGGGTATACCGTATGCATATAGTGCCCTTAGGGTAATTGGTATAAACCGGAACGTAGGCAACTACATAGTATATCTGGTAGAAACATACACCACAGTTAGCGGAACATGTTTTAGCCAATAGAACCATAGAGATCTGAGTAAAACCTACGAAACAGAGCTTTGAACTAGATTTGAAAGGAATGCACAGAACAGTGCTTCAGTGCAGGTTTGAACCAATCACACTAATATTATAAACTAGTTTCTGCCCGCCGCTTCGCACGCGTTGTTTTTTATTGAAGCGTTTTAAGATGGGAACCGTCCCATGGGATAGAAATAACGAAATAATAAATGAAGGGGTAAAAAGTAAACTACCTATATGTATTTTATTCCAGGTCTTGAACTACTTTTTATGTTATATTTCAACCAAATCCGTTCCGTAGTTTTGGCGTAAAAAAGTAACAAACATACATACATCCAATTATTAATCCAATTTTGCATAGTTGTATGTATAAGCATGGAATCAAACATCCTACTTCTTAACAATATTATAAACGTGAAAGTTTGTATGTATGGTAGTTTGAACAAACACGCAAAAACTACTGAATGGATCGGTTTGAAATTTTACATACATAAATGTACACTGTATGTATTTTCACTTCTTCCACTAGTGGACAAAAAATTGAAGTGAACAGTAAAATAATTTTATTTGATAATAATTTAATGTATAAAATATGACTTGTCTAAGTGCTTATTTTGTAAGCCTAAAGAAATAAATGATTTTTTACTTTTGACTTTTGTAGTTCCAGGCCCGGAATCAAACATAGGCTATCTAGGCTAGGCTAGCTTTTAATATCATAAATCAGTTCCCATGGGATAGAAATAAACTTAAAAAGCTTCCATATAATCAACGGGTGATAAACCGCGGGCCAATACTAGTACCATACAGATCGGGACGGAACCTACAAAAGACTGCTTTGCCCCAATAGTAAAGCCTAATCTTTGTTTCTATTGAGCTCGTGATTAGGTTTTCCCAATCTATTCGAAACAGCATCCGCTGGAGATTCGATTGAAACGATATCGGGCGCCAAACCGATTGGAATTATCACAGTTACCTGGTACGAACATCATTGGCTGGCTAGAAATGTACTGGCGAAAGGGTAAAGTGCTAGTTAGCGACAAGTGTACCTACTTTATATTTAAAAAAAACCCCGTATTTTTGCAGCAACCCCGTATTTTTGCCTCAGATCGGCTGGTGCCTTTTCTCATTTAACGGCGTTGTATATAACACCCCCTATATAATTCTAGTTATAACTTATATACTGTTGTTTTTGCGTCGGGGGTTAAAAATACTTTCTCATATCAAATCTACTTAGACCAATATCGGTGCACCCGTTTCGGATACAAATGGCTCCGCTTTGAATGCGACCTCTAAATGCCCTTTAGTACGAGTTCTATGTACCCATACCAACCGTACCGTTAAGCCGACAGGATCTAAAACCTACAAATTTTAGTGTGACATCCACTACCTAATAATGTTACCAGCTAGGATAAACTGGGTTTACTGAAGGAGTTTTCGTACAGTCATGAAAAGGCTTCAACAAGGAGCGATGAGTTAGGTTAGAGCATTTGACTTTTAAGTTTTAATTACGCAAGATAATCTTTTCATCATTGGACGACCTCTGTGGTGCGGTGGGCAAAGGTTAACCTGCGAAGCAGGAGGTTGCGATTCCCGCCTCGGGACAAATGTTTGTAACATCTGCTGTTCTTTTTTCAGGATGCGGGTATTTTTTTACGTATAATAAAAAAAAAAACTGTCTATTGTTATGTCATGTATTGTATTATGTATATCGGATATCTAGTTCATCTATGCAACACACTTTTCTTCTAGACACACTCACAACACACAGCATCCATTAAAAAAACCGCATCAAAATCCGTTGCGTAGTTTTAAAGATCTAAGCATACATAGAGACAGACAAACAGCGAGAAGCGACTTTGTTTTATACTATGTAGTCTTATATGTAGTGATATCGGTAATATGGGTAATACTAAAGTCATTTAAAACGGGATATTTACCATGATTTGATTTTTGAGTTATCCAATATTTCGGCACAGTTGCATGCGCCATGATCACGGAGTAACTGAAGGCACTGCGAGTTTTTATGGGCAGACATGAAATATTGGATAACTCAAAAATCAAATCATGGTAAATATCCCGTTTTAAATGACTTTAGTATTAATAACCATGATAGTTTCAAAAGTTTTAATATGGATAATATCGGTAAATTGATAGTTTAGTTTACACTCTGTGACTGACACTTGTCGCTGGTTGTGCAGCGCGTGCGGATCGCATCTTCTGATAATCGAAAAGGCTATTGTGTGCGCCGCCGGATGCGAACCGCACGCTCCAATCTCGCGCCCTCGGACAATGCACGCATTCATTGTATAGGGTTGCCAACTCACATACCCACTGACAATGTAGGGTAAACTTGGGACAACACAATGTATGAATGTTGCTCTAACGCATTCATGGGAATATCCGAAAATAGGATACGATGATAGAACAACGGATAGAACCGACTCGATGATAGAAATCGATATTTTTTGAAAGAGAGAAGCATCCACGCAACAGAAATATGGCAACTCGATAAAAATCTAAACTTTTGTAAATCCCACATTTTTCGAGTTAACAGATTCGCATCTCTTTCTGTCAGAAGTAACTGTGTCTATGAAATACTTCATTCTGCCATTCAGTCTTCATTCAATCACCTGTCAACAATTACTGTACTTCACAGTCGTGCATATACAAACAAAAAATGTTTCTATCACTTAAAGTTTCTAAAGCTTAACAACCCTAAAACGAAAGCAATCCCCACATTACCTAATAGCTATAACTTCGTTCGTAGGGCTGCCACAGTTAGTTCAACACTAATTAATCTTGACGAACCGGCAAACTTCCCTAAATTGATTAGCTCTGAGAACTTTCTACCTCGCTGAGGCTGTGTCTTAGGATTTAGCGATCAATTGTTTTGTTAGCACTTTGTTCCATAGTCGTCGGTCTTTGTTAGCGGCACGACGACGCCACGGTATACATATATACATATTATGGACTGTATACCTATGGACAGTATACTACACAACACATATGGACCATATGTATACTGTGACGACGCGGCCAATTATAATGAAATCGTATGAGATAGGACGAGTACGTGAAACTGCGCGGCTTTTTTGGTGAGTTGGTTGATGGGCAGTGCAAATGGCAGCCATAACGCTTTGAGCGATCTCTTCCAAGCAACTTTGAGATGCTTGTGTCATGGGTAGGTAATTGATAACTGATATACATAATACATATTTTTTTATTATACACAATTGCACTATCCACGCACGACGCATGTGTGGCAGTCCTAGCTGCGGCCTATCGCCACCACTACGCGCTACAGGCTAGTTACGTAAATACGTCTGTGTCATTTTGCTGTCAAATCCCATTGAAGTACGAAGGAAGAACTAACTCCATCATTTCCCTAGTTAGTACTGAAGTTATAGTTACAATTAACTAAAACTTCCTCTGCAACTAGACGATTTATGTCTTTAGTTCGCAGTTTCGTCAGTCAGTTGGTTGCAACAGTTCACTGCATTGTACGTACATACATAGATAGGACATACATACATACATATATAAGCTAGGATTTATGCATCCGCCGATAAGAATGGATTGAGAAATGTTTATGGGCCCGATAGTTTATTGCACTTGCTACGCCATGCGGCTTTGTTCGAATTTGAATGAATTAGCGTTGTATGGAATGAGTTATTGTCGATTGTTTTGTTAGTGATATATTTGAATTTCAGTTTTTCAATTTTACTTCTTTGCGATGCGTGAATCGGAAGCTGGTGAGTATCAGGCGCAGCGCAGCGTATCAGCATTTCCATACAGCAGCGGGGAGATGCAGATAGCGTCTTGATTCTTCTTCCGATTGGCATAAAATATGGTTAGGTTGAGTTGCCTCTAGATTGTTTGCAACTGTCTGCAGATAGCTTAGCTCAAACTGTTTCAATTGTAACTATACTAGTTCTAATTTGTATATATTCTTTAATCGTACCTAATTTTCTTTCTTTTGTTATGTTATTTAATTTTTCGATGCTGGATGCGGGAAGCTAAAGAGTGGGCGTTATGGTACTCATAAAGAGAGGCCTATGTCCAGCAGTGGACTAATATATGTTGATGAAGATGATTCTCGTTTGCCCTACCAATTTCGTCCTATTGTAGGGATGCAGTTGAAAAACATCTAATCACATTGTGAATCACCAAATCGTTGCAATTTATCGAACAAAAGATGCATTTACGGTACAGCCTAAAAGCGGGTGTGTGTTCCTGACAGTTTTCTATGGCATTCGATAACATTTTCCGCCATTCAGCATGCCCGCCGTTTCATTTGAAAGGCGTCAAACATTCGGTAACCGCTTTTCACTAAAAATAAACCCATTAAATTTTAACGTGTCGTTTCATGTAGTGGCGGTCGTGCTGGGAGCGACGTAAGAATCGACCCCTCGAACTCAGCCTGAGGGTGTCGTAAAAACCGACTAAAGTAACTACTGAACGGATCAGGCTGATATTTATATCACCTATTATATTGTTATAATTTTACCCATATATTGTAAATATGTACTAGTTCGAATTTATTTCTATAATTGGATTACATACGGACATATTTTATTATTACTTTATCTTATGATTAAGATGAACAATGGAAATTTCAAAAATTTCGTTTATGATACCTATTATAAGCTTTCTTGACTGCCCCCTCTGCCTAAACCTATTTCATCTTACACACGACCACTATCTTACATACTAGTGTACCTCGGGGTACCGCCTTAAATTGTTGTAATTAATATAAAATAAGATTCTAAAACCTTTTGTTTTATTCCCAGTTGCCCCGTGACCTCGCTGTAACGCGACATAAACTTAGAAAAAAAAAACAAAAGGTACACGATAAATATTTGGTAAATATACAGGGTGGTTTTTTGAGAAGGGCGGTGATGGCCAAGTCCGAAACCACGGGAGTTGACGCTTTGATTGCTGAAATCACACGGTATGTGTTTTCTACAAGTGACTAACATGCGTAAATCCATACTAGCGCAGCGGCTGAGAAAATACAGATCTTTGTGACTCAGCACAGCCGTAATATTTTTCGAACGAAACGCATGTGCGGCGCAACATAATCGCTGTGTAGAGCGGCAGCACGAATTTTTTAAATTAAAAAAATGATCGCAGTCGTCGAAAAAAAATCGCAGTCAAAGTGTAGTTGTGAAAGGAGCCCTCCAATTTCTATACGTTAACAAATCGCGAAAGCTTAAAAATTGTATATAAGTTGGGTACGTTATCTTCCTGTAAGATAGCATTAAAGTAATTTCCATCTATCTATCTAATCTGTCGTAAAATATGCAGAACATGAACCCAACACCCATTATGTACCAACTAAATGCACATTGCAGTATTAGCATTACTAAGCACACACGTCACAACAAACAGTTTGTTGTGACATTTCGTGCAAAACAATATAACGTTGTTTAGCACAACACGACACCTGAGTTCTATGGTATGGTACATCGTCATCAGCCTATATTAGTCCACTGCTGGACACAGGCTTCTTCTTATGAGCGCCATAGCGCTCTGTCTTCAACTCTTTTTGTTTGATTCTAGACTTAAGGCTACTTTTATGCAAAATTTCAACCGAATCTGTTTAGTAGTTCTGGTGTAACAAACATCCATCTGAACATCCAAACTTTCTCATTTATAATATATTGATGTGATTCTAAAATAAATAGAATGAAAGAATGGAAACAAATTAGAACTAGTATTTACGCACGCATTATTATATTATACAATTATTTATTTATTTACTTTTGAAACAGTTGAGCTAACTGCAGACTGTTGTTTGATACTCATTACTTTTGGGAAATTCCACTCGTACCAATTTAGACTCAAAAACAATAACAAAGTTGAAGAATCAAAGTTGCTCGATAACAAAGGTTATCGATCGGCCATAGGGGAAATATTGCAATTAAATTATTGATGTCACTTTATCGGGGGACCGTGAGTTCCTATTTGCTCCACTTGTCCCATTCGACCCCATAGAATTCCCCAGCTTATTTTTGGTAAATTGCTTTTTCACAGTCTTTCAAATTGTGAGGGTATTGACAGTATCGATCTTGAAATCCGCAAGACTCCGGCGGTGAAGTCTTTACGGCTCTGTGCTGAGGCTTAAAAGCTTTCTTATGTTTTGATTAAATTTGATTAACTGGATAGAGCCCGCAAAAGAACCAAATGATTGAAAGTAATTGGAAGTGTGTGAGTAACGCTCTAATATTCAAACGCAAATCACATTAAAGCACGTTTCAACTCGTGTTTTGATAATCGGTCAAAAAAATGAATGAATGAACACGTTATTGTACTTAAAATACCAAAATAACACCTTATATCTAAATATTACATAATAACAGTACAATAGGCGGCCTTATCATCACTTTAGACGTGCTTAAATTGAAGTTGCTTTTGAGTATATTGCGGGGGTTAGTGTATCATTTATGCTATTTTTGCCGCTCATTTGTATATTTTCTGTTATTTTTCGGTATCAAAGTTCAGCCAACAAGGGGCGAAATAGTGTGGTTGATATTCTCACAATTAGATGGTTCTCGTTCGATCAATAATGGATAGACATCTGCAGAGACCAGCTGGAAGCTTTACAATAAATCATAATTTAGCCTCAATGTATTGTGGCATCATTATCATCAGCCTATATTAGTCCACAGCTGGACATAGACCTCCCCGAATGAGCGTCATAGCACCCTGTCTTCAGCTTGCCGAATTTATTATGTACTAACTAGAAAATTTTGATTGTTCCATTTCCCATCATTTACAAGACGGGACGACCCACATTTCCCCAGCCTTATCTTTTGCTTACTAAGTTACTAACCTACATTATCTATGAACATCTTATAAATGAAAGGCTTAAGACAAGAACTGAATTTTTAATTGTAGAAACCTACAGTACGCTAGATGGCGCTACTAGCTTGTGATGTGTGATATTGTCGATACAAATCAGGCATAAAATAACACCCCCACTTATCGCAATATTCACTTAACAATTTTATACAAAATTATTCTATACAAACTATGCCAAGAAGCAACATAAATTTATAATTTTTTACTGAACTTTGCGATATTGGTTAGGATAGGTGAGATGCCGTGATTTGGTTTGGGACAGTTACAATGTTTGATAATAATTTCTATATTCGACATCCATGTGTGTTTGGCACTAGGCCACGTCCAATGTCCATCTGGATTCTGTCCGAGCACGTAGAATTGAAGAGTGATGGGGCGATTTTGCACGTATGGGGTGTCAAAGTGAGACAACACAATTGGCATTTATCGAACCGCATCTACCATAGACAGGATTTTTTCATTGCGGCTCTGTTAAGATTACTTGTGGATTGTGTAACTCGTTTGAACCGCACTCGAGAAGATAGTTCATGGCATGGCAGCCTTCTTAGTTACCAGATTCTTAAGAATCTAACTTTATCGATGATGATTTTAAAAATGAATTGATGCGGACGGCAGTGGCAATTGTAGAAAGCATTTCGTTTTGAGAATAATTTTAGCCTAAACATATCGTCGTTGCAATTTCAAAATCTCTCATGTGACATTTTTGGTGAAAATCACTTTTTCGTTTTTTTGGTTGGCTACTTAAATAAGCCACCGTCTGCAAATACTCTTATGTGAATATCTTATTGTTTGAGTGAGATATGCTTTAAAGTTAATTCATCCCAAGTGTCACCTTACATTTTATTGTCCATCAAAATCTCTCATGTGCGCTGTATACACATAAGAGGTCATTGTTTTTAAATAATTGTAAAGCAAAAACTCTTATGTGGAGAGCATCCCTGACAAGTTTGATCTAGTTTTGCGCGTAATTTCGCGTAATGACCTACAAAAATTAATATGAACCTAAAAAGTAGCCGGGGGGGGATACCGGCTGTTGAATTTAGTGCTAAAACCTGAGTGTACTGCCAAAACAGAGATTATTTTTCCGAAAAATTCGCTTTACCCGCAGCCTGGTGTTTCAGTGGTAAAACCTGGATATACTGTCAATACATACGACGATGAAATTTCAAGGAATTCACCTATCTCGCAACCTGATGTTTTTATACCTGGACCTGTATCTCCCACTGAAAATGTCAATTTAACGTCGACGTATTCACATTCTTCAGAGCTAAACCATTCCCTAATTACGCCTGAAGATCTAGGGTTTGAGATTGAGACAGATAATTTGGTATTGTTGTCACCCTCACTTTTAACACCACCACGCGCAATAGCCGTAGAACCAGACAGTAGCGATAATGTTGAAATACCCTCGGAGATATTTACATCAGCTATGATACATACCACCTTGTCTAACCGTTTCGAACAGTTTTCACCATTGCCTCAGTTTCCACTACCTGCATCGGCTAATTTACCAGAAAATACTGAAAGAACTTCTCTAGCGTTATCCACAGAAGCTAGCTTGCGTGCATCTCCGGATGATCCCTATCAGGTAAAGGATAGGTAGTATATGAATACCTAGATGAGTCAACGAAATCACCACCGTACAGGCCATCGCTGCTAGATCTAGATGCGATTCAGCCATACTGCAGCGATGATAGCGTAGAAGACGTATGTTGAGTCAACATTTAGATCTCAAAAACAAATGCATGAGGTATACGTCGACTGGTGTAAAGAAAGTAATGTGAAAGCAGCAAGCAGACCAACTTTTCTAAAAATTTTAGACCGAGAAAACATAGCTATTCACCATCCACGTAAAGACCTGTGTGACACGTGCTGCAGCTTTAAAACGAATAATATTTCCCAATTGGAATATGATGACCACATTCTCAAAAAAAAATGAAGCTCGTCAAGCAAAAAAGGAAGCTATTGCTATGGCCAGTGATAAAGTAGTAGTAATAACTGTGGATGTACAGAGTGTTTTGCTTGCACCGAAGCTGTTGGCCAGCGCTTTATATTACAAGCTTAAACTACAGTGTCATAATTTCACAGTTTATGACTGTAGAACAAAGAAAGTAACTCTCTACTTTTGGCACGAAGCTGATGGCGGGGTCTCGGCTAACGAGTTTACTTCTTGTTTGGTCGATTACGTATCTAATTTGCCACCAGAAACAATCAATAAGTTTCTTTCCGGCCCTGGTGGGGGCACAGAGAGGGGCCTCGAGGCTTGGCCTCATTACCCCGGCGTCAACTCGAGGGGTGACGACCCCTCGGTCCTTGGGTTTTGTGGGAATATTTTTTTTTTTCCCCCTTCTCAATGTTTTTTTTTTTTTTTGCTTCATGTGGTTTGTATATTTTTTGTTTATGTTGGGTTTTTTTATTTTTATTTTTATTTTTAAAACTCTAACGCGCCTATCTTACCATTTTGTTTAATTTATACTTACTACCTGTTACAAAAACTCTCATGTGGGAAAAATACTTGCAATCAAAATGACTTATGTGTAATTATTTCCAAAAAAGGGCTTTTTATTAGAAAACTATTAAGTACAGCTAAGTTTTTTTTGTATCATAAAGTTTTACTAATTTTCTAGTTTCATTTCACTTACTGAATTATTTAGATTTTAATGTAAAAAAAAAGATGGGTAGTTTTTATCGTTTTTCTCGGTTAGTAACTTTTTACACATAAGAGATATTAAATTTGCAACGACGATATAGGCTTTACATGTCAGTCTGGGACCTATATCTGCTAATCAATCGCTTTATTATGACAATGTGTCGTCGTAAAATCGTCTTTGGATTAAAAATACTCTAGATAGTGTGTGTGCTATTGCTGGTGCTATTTTCACGGAGAAGTAGAATCGTTTCAATCTTGTTGACACCGACGACGCGTCTTTCGCGACTCCCATATGAATTTTCGTTCTTTGTGGAGATGTGTGTATTCTGTAACTATCGTAAAATTATGAATACTTATCCAAAATGTTAGCTACGTATTCGGGTCTCTGGCAAACTATTCTGTTTTCAAACTGTGTTGTAAATTCGCTACCATAAATTCAAGAGGGATTCATCGCAATTTCTACTGGGAATCTTTTAAAGGCACGAAATCTGGCGTTACAGTTTACTTTGCGAGTAAAACCTCTCGTTAACATTCCGGCGTTTTCTTTTTATCTCTTTATTTTGTTTTGGTGTCGTGAAAAGATTCTGGATGGAATTGTAACCTTTTATGAGATAAGAGCTTATGCACACGACTTTTCACTGTGTTTGTATGTAAATCGTAGACAATTGAGACAGTTGTGCTCAAAAGTTTTGTCATTACTTTTCGATGATGACGGCGGCTGCGGCAAACTTTAATACTTTCGTCATTAATTAAAATTCGGAAATTTTAACGACATTTTGCTTTTAAAAAAATTAAAACGTTTTACTCCCTTGACACTTTGCGTTGAGAACCACTTCGTATTCTTATATCGTGCGTGCCTTTCATTCGAAATACTCAATAATACTTAATTATCAACTATTACAAAAATATCACAACTGACATGTTTTTAAGACATTGGCAGGCTTAATAGGTAGGTAATTAAAGTACCTACCCACCATAATATGAACCCTAATTTAGGCGTAACAATAACGAGGTTGTTTTTGATAAATATATCTATTTTAATCACAATTGAGATCCTTTCAACTGTTTAGTCGTTAAAACATAGCACAAACAGACAGACTGACATAGTTACTTCCTCTTTTATAATGTTAGCACTAGTATGCATGTTTCAGGCTAGCAATGCTGGGCAGCTTTGCAGTTTCAGCATTTTGCAGCATTTTGCAGTTTCTCTTTTGTGATGTTGCCTTTCTACGTGATGACATACGTGTCAAATAACAAGACGTAAGTGTCAAAAATGAGCACTGCATTAACCGTCCTTCGTGGATGGAAAGGCCATTGATGATGATGATTTATTTTACACTTGTGTGCTCGATCATACTGTAACGGTGTTTGTACTAATTACATTGACCGCTAACAAACATGGCCACTGTCCAATATGTATTAGGCAGGTTTGCCAATATTTTTGTTAATGTAATTGAAAAATAACATTAGGTTTAGAAAATATAACCGATGTTTGTACACTTTATAGACTAGAAATTACAGTCAGAATTTTGCTCGAAGTTTTGACTTTGTTCTTTTAGTGATTTTATTTAGTTAAAGTTATTAAAAAATAGTTCTGATATCTTCTACCTACTTTTTATTTTTTTTATTTAGCCTGATTCGTCCCACTGCTGGGAAAAGGCCTCCCCCAAATCTTTCCACTCAGTGCGGTCACGCGCGATCTCCCACCAATCTCTGAGGAAGGCGGTAAGGTCGTCTCGCCAGCGCTTTCTTGGTCGATCTAGCCCGCGGCTTCCTTCCTTTATAACTACTACCTACTAGAAAAATAATTTATTTTAATATAGGTAGGTTTGGATACTGAAGCGATTAAATCTTTTAATTAAAAATGCTACGAATATTATTTATTCTGTGCTTAGTGATAAAACCTTCAGGCGGAAACGCGGAAGTCAATACAACTCCTTTTATCATATTTTATTACTGACGAATAATTTTTATCCGTAGCTGTGCTACTACAATAGGTAGGATCCATGTTTTTTACGCTCTGTTTTTCACTTATTGTTCCTAGAGGGCTTTTGTATTTTGAGATGAAACAGATGAGAGCGCATTTCTATTTGTTGATTACGTACATTTAATTTGATCAACGGACTGCGGATAAAACTGTAATTCAAAAAGCAATAAAATCAGAAAATTTATAACTGATTTCAGCCTAGAATGGCTGGACAATTCACACAGCATTAATTAGCCCCATGGTAAGCAGAGCTTGTGTTATGGGTACTAGATAACTGTTATACATAATACAATACATTACATAGATAGATATTTTTTACTATACATAGAAAACGACCAGAACACCCGTAACAAATATCTGCAGATCGTACACACATTTGTTCCGAGGATTACTTAGAACTGGCTGACTAGCGTGAAGCAAACAGTACAGAACAAAGATTTAAATCGTTGCTACAGACGGATAAATTAGTTGGACCATTCCATTTTGAAAAACATTGGTGACGGTTCGTATTCTGCTAACTAATCGCTTTAACATGTCAATGGCATCGTCACAGAATCAACCATAGATGATATAAACTCTAGAAAGTAAATGCGGTGCTATTCGTACAGAGATATTTATTATCAGCCTATGTTAGTCCACTGCTGGACACAGGCCTCCCCTAAATATAAGAGATAGTCAACCTTGATACTTTCGACACGCGTCTATATCTTCTTTCATTAAAGGTAAAATGCCAAAATGGTGTCATTCTACAGACTTGTGACTCCACCAGTTCAAAGTCGCTCATATGTCCAGTCAGTCAGCTATGGAAAGAGCTATGCTCGGAGTTTCTCTGAAGGATAGGATTCGCAACGAATACATCCGACAGAGAACCAAAGTTATCGACATAGCTCTAAGAATTATCTAGCTGAAGTGGCAGTGGGCCGGCCATATCTCGCGAACAACCGACTGCCGTTGGGGCAAAACGTGTTCTTGAGTGGAGACCACGACTCGGTAAACGTAGTGTAGGACGCCCTCCGACCAGGTGGGATGACGAACTGCGAAAGACTGCAGGTAGATGCTGGATGCGTCAAGCCGAAGACAGGGCGCTCATTGGGGAGCCTATGTCCAACAGTGGACTAATATAGGCTGATGATGATGACAGACTTGTAGGTAGCTATTTAATGGGTAAGCATAAGATCTAAAAGTATTGAATTTTAAATGAAATTGAATATAATCTGATCCGCGATCCATTATTTGCCTTCCATTCATTGATGAACTCTTATCGAAACCGAGAACAATGAACTCAAACAAAAGATAAACACACTGCAATTTATCCACCTCACAATCAGATCAAATATAACAAAACCGAGTTAGGTAGATCATATTTTGATTATTTTCACGTCTTCCAGCAGTGGACAAAAAATTTAAGTGTTATTGTTCTTGAGTTCAGTTGCAGGGGTCGATTCTTACGCAGCGATATCCAAGGCCTTTATGTCTTCATCATCAACCTATAATAGCTCACAGCTGGACATAGGCTTCCCCTAATGAGTTCCATAGCGCCCTGTCTGCAACTTGACTCATCCAGCATTTGCCTGCAGTCTTTCGCAGTTGGCCATCCCACCCAGTCGGAGCACGTCCTACACTACGTTTGCCGAGTCGCGGTCTCCACTTTATGACATGCCTTCATGAAATCAATACAGACAGACAAATCTGGATTACGAAAAATAATTTAACAAGTTGATTCTGGTGTTCAGAGGGCAGGTTATTAAAAATTCCTTCATCTTTGTTCGCCAACTCGACGATAAGGTTCAATTTGCTTTGCAATGCCGAAAAGAGTTCGGTTTTTTGTTAAAATCCATTTTTACTAGTATGGAAAACTCCACTTTAATTGGTAGTTACTGATCTGTTACAGTTGATTGCAATAAAATGTGCTGCAAGCTAAATAACCTATACTATATACTACCTATACTATGTACTATACCTACCTTAAGATCATTTATATACAGTTCATTTTCGAATTAGACGAGTCATGTTAATATATATATATAAATGTTTTCACTGAAAATCCGATAAAAATTGCGAATTTGCGACTTATTGAGTTCTTGGGGTAAGATTTGCATAGGCTCTCAAAGCTGCACGGTAAAAACAGATTTCTTGAAAAAAGACAAATTACTTTGCATCAAAGCAACCTTATTAGATCCAAGAAAATGATCCTCTCCCTATAGAAGTTAGAGAATATTTACTTCTTAATAGTAAAAAAATTGTCTTAAATATATTTCTTTGATTCAAGAAAAATACATGGAATCCAAGAAACAAATTATGGCAATTATGGCATTACTAAAATCGTTTTTCAGTATAGGCGTCAATGTATTCTATTTATTTACAATATTTTAAAGAAACTTACAGCTAGGTTTACTATTATTTATATATGATAGAACATGCCTAGGTAGTGCATGATTGTTAATGGCTAGATTGTTAGTCATCCCGTGACCACGACAGAGTGTAAACCTGTTGAAACGTCGGGAAAAAAGGTGAATAAACGCGATAAATAGCCGTTGTATCAATACTTATAATTATGTGTTAATGGCTAATTACAAGTTTCCGCAGATATATTTAAAAATATCTTGATACAAGTTGATGACTTATTATAAATAACAAAAACATAACTAATAAAAATATACGGAAAAAGAGAAGAGAGATAACTAAGTCCAACATAACATGAAGAACTATGAACTGAGTTAAATAGGTAACATAATGATATAGTTAGCTTATAGACGACGAGTCGCAAAGTCGGCTTTCTCTCAAAAGGGATCTCTAAGCGTTCCTACTTCCTGTAAGCCTTCAAAAGATTCGTTGGTGCAGAAATCCGATATTTTCATTAAATTAATGAACTTCAGTGGTCAAAGAGCGAGAACATTGATACACCTACCTTATATTTTATAGAGGTGGTAAGTAGGTAGAGGTAACTTGTAAGTAGGAAAGGGGAAACTTTGACTAAGTTACGTATGTGGCGCGGTGGGCGAAGGTCCGCCTGCCAGAAGGGCGCGGGTTCGATTCCCGAAACCTCCTGCGTCGCAGGCTGACCTTCACCCGGCACGCCACATCGGTCGTCAAAATAAGTGTAGGTTATTTTAATAAGTTACTTATTATTTGTATTATTCGCGATTTACGTATGTAAGCTATATTATTGTGAAGTTTCATCAAAATCGAATCAGTAGTTTTTGCGTGAAAGTGTAACAAACATACTCACATATATCCTCACAAACTTTCGCGTTTATAATATTAGTAGGATTCACAAAACTCAGAACTTTGACTCTCTCTATTTAGAATTTCGTGTGAAGCATATGTATTAGGATCGGTAACGAACAGAATCGATAATTAGATAAAGACAGCCAAAATTGGATCTTATCACGACCAAATAAGGAGGTCGCTGTATTCACAGTCGTCTTAAAATCAATTATACCGTCGTTTTGCCTGAATAGATTGCGCCAAGGACATTTTCTGTTTATTGGAGTAAAGAGTTGCGAGCAAACCGATTGTGAGCGCTTGTGACGCGCGTTTCAGGTACGCCGCCGTCACGTAAACATTGTGTCCTAATCCTAACACATAGGCTGTAGGATTAGACAAATATCTGCAGATAGTACAAATATTTCTCCCAAGGCGGAAATCGATCCCGCAACCTTCTGCGTCGCAGGCGGACCTTCGCCCACCGCGTCACAGAGGTAAAGTGGTATCACAGAGGTATATGGTGGTGGGTCATCAATCAAGGTATAGATGCAAATGATAAGTCACTTCTTATTAAGTGAATACATTAAATCAGCCAGCTATTGAATGACTACAGCATGTATCCCTGTTCTCATGTAAGTGACTATATAAATTGTCTTTTTGAGAATAAATGAATATTAAACGTAGGTACAGTGGTTTATGTAGACAGCCTAAGGTGTGTTTCATTGCTGAAAAAAGAAGTGCAATAAAACGCTTATCATCTCCTCCCTCGTAAGTCTACCCTAAAGGGCTCTCTGCCGAGTGCTAAACTTCAAACATGACTTGAAGCGTCTTTGTACCATCCTATTCATCATCATCATCATCATCATCAGCCTATAGCAGTCCACTGCTGGACATAGGCCTCCCCCAAAGAGCGCCATAGCGCCCTGTCTTCAGCTTGTATTATTTATCCTATTCATGTTCTTTATCAACTTCCGCGGTTTCTCTTTAAATGTTTTGTAGTTCGTAAAACATTTTGTTTGCGAGACTTTATACTACTTTAACATTCCTTACTTTTTAGGTAGGGAACCTACACAGTAAGGAATGTTAAAGATACAGTATAAAGTTAATGTCTGTTCAACCAAGCACATAAAAATGGCAGCAAAAAATAGAGTTTTTATTCGAGGTGGTAATCACAAAAAGAAAAGTATAATTAAGTAAAGCTATCTTCTCTTAAAGACCAGCTAATGCCCACATTTTTCCGTGATTCAAGAAGTCTATCTGTAATAATAATAACAGATAATAAACAACATAAATAAGATAGGAATTTATGAAAAAAATCAGTTATGACTTCTGACGCTGCGCTGTTAGCGATGCCGGACTATGTAGGTATATCGGATTCTATTATGTACACATACATAATATTAGTTCAGTATAAATTCGATGTTCAAGTAAAAGGTCGAATTCAGGCAAGTGATAAATCCGCTTCACTAGTCCATTCCGGATACACCCGGGTAGATCTGGATATATCCGGATATATTCGCGGGGCACGCTAGCCTCACGTTCCCCGGAAAGGACGATAGGAGCTGCTAATTTATTACTTGACTTGATAGTGGCTTATGTCCTTGTGTCTATAGAAAATACTTGACCGAAATAAAGTCGGGATCTTTTACTCTCAACATGCGTGAAGTTATAATATAACTTGAGAAATCACACTTTACTCGATCGTCTTTCAATCGGATATTCACTTTTAACATGCGCAAAGATTTACGTTGACACACTTAAAACACACTATATACATATTTTGTGAAAACATTTGCCTGCCGACAATAACAACCCTCTTATAATTAAACACGTGTTTCCTGGTCGGCAGGTAGAAAATGCCTCGGCATTAAGCCCACCCTTTGTACCCTTTGCAGTGTAATAAAGTTTTTAAATAAATAAATAAATAAAAACAAGGAAACATGTGCATAATTAAAAACAAAAACTCGTTATACACGGCAAGGAAAGGGTGCTCATTCGATATCGACAGCGCACCAGAGTCAAATCAACGGATGAAATAATAGCGGACTCTTGTGTGAAGCGATCATAAGAAGACCGCTTTGTCTCACAAGATGAGTTGCAATTGGTGGAATAAATGAAATGAAATCATTTTAAGCGACTCACATCTCAAAAATTTCATTCGACCTCAGTCATCTCTTTCTCCTTATTTCTCGGTATTGAATCAAACTCTTGAACAAACTGTTGTTATAAAATGCTGAAATGTCAAGTAATGAGCCGATAACGCTTACGTCAGCAATGGGTTATCCGCTGAATTACGCGTTATTCAATATTATTGAAAAATACTCCGTTTACAGACAGAATTAATTAGTTTACCTTCGTACGGATTTGGTTAAATTATATTATAATTATCAGCCCGAATTCTATTAAATTACTGATACGGCAGATAATCCGACTATTGTTCCCGGGTTCCCTAATTGAATGGGATCAGCATTCGTCACGATTTGTAATTCTAAAGGATTGGAATTCTCAATTCGTAGAGATGTAGTCAGATTTAAGTACCTCTTAACAATGAGGTTCTTCTACCTATATAACATCATTGCCTCTTCAATTGTTTTTTTTCGATTATATTCCGATCGATTATATTGAATTTCGAACCGATTTTGTGAGATTGAGAATTCATTTAACTATTGTATTTTATTTTCTAATGTTTGTTGTAATAGTCCATAATTACTCATTGAAACTAACGCGGAACGGAATGTTGGGAAAGCATCCAATCGAGACCGCTTTCTGTGACCTCGTATGGGGGAGGCCTATGTCCAGCTGTGGACGTGTATGGGCTGATTATGATGACTCATGTTAAAATCACCTCAATAAAGACTTTGCCTAGTGTGGAGGGCGATGGGCACGGTGGGCGATGGTCCGCCTGCGACGCAGGAGGTTGCGATGTTCGATTCCTGCCTCGGGACAAATCTTTGTACGGTCTGCAGATATTTGGTCCGGGTGTTCTAGTCGTTTTCTACGTAATTATAATAAAAAATATCTATCTATGCAATGTATTGTATTATGTATATCAGTGATCTAGTACCCATAACACAAGTCCTGCTTAGGTTGTAGCTAGACGTTGCCGTGTAGATTGTCCAGCATGATATACTCGTATTTATTGGTAGAATAACCTGCAATTAGCCCAAAAACACAAGGCTATAAATATGGGCTATTGGAGTTTAGTTTCAATATAAATCGTTCGCCCACCTGGAACAAAGCCTAATCCTATGTGTTTTATTGGACCATCATAGACTTTAAAGTACCTATCTAGGTTCTCTTATGATTGATTCGTGTTTAAGAGGAATTTAATTCTGGAGACCGAAGTGTGAACAATTTACTCATTTAATTAAATTTAGTTAAGGGTTTAGATTTAGTTGAATGAGATTAATTTAGAAACGTTATATATTTCAGGAGCTTACAGAATCGGGTCCCCCTCCTCTACAGCCTATATTTATTTAAGAAGATAGGAGTTTACAGTAAAATGAAACCAAAACACTCACTATCCTATGCGACTATAAAACATTGTATAATATTGGTCCACTGCTGGACACGACAGACTCAGACTCTCCCTGATTAGCATCCATCGGCTTTTATCTTATAATCGAACACAACTTAAACACTAGGCATGCGGGTTGGAAATCAGGTCCGATTCCGACTAATTATTAACAGACTTTGAAAAAAAGAGGAGCATATATGTTTAGAAAGGATCCAGAAGAAGATTTTTTTGTAAAAATATGTAAATCATAGTTACATGAAGGTCTTTTAATGAAATTGTAGTATCATAGAATAGCATTTTTACAACATTACATAGGTTAAAGTTATACTTTCCTTATTTTCTAGATAAAAGAACCATAGGAGCCAGTCATATTTAGTTCGGTTGAATAATACTCGTAGTAATCGGAAAATGTCCGAAATAATGTGTCCCAAATCGCTCCATAAATGACAAAGAAATCGACGACATACAAAAAAACATAAAATACAGCCGAACATAGAACGTTCACATCTTTTGTTTTTAGTTGGTAAAAAAATAAAGGTTTCCAAAGATTTCCTGGCTTCTATACAATTTTGTGTAACAGTTTTTATTGTGGTCTCCACTCAAGAACACGTTTCCCCCAGCGGTTGTCGGTTCTTCGCGAGATATGGCCGGCCCACTGCCATTTTAGCTTGCTAACTCCTAGAGCTATTTACATAACTTGGTAAACCCTCCGACCAACTGGGATGACGACCTGCGAAAGACTGCAGGTAGATGCTGAATGCGTCAAGCTGACGACAGAGCGCTATGGCGCTCATTGGGGAGGCCTATGTCCAGCGGTGGACTAGCATAGACTGATGATGATGGTTTTATTGTGTACCTTCGCAATTTGTGAGAAAGTTCAGTTAGATCTCCATCTTTAGAAACTTTTCTCATTAAGTTTTCAAAAGGTCAGGGTCAGTAAAGCCGACGTCTTGTATTTGTCCGTATCTCTTGCAAATTCTTAAGACTCCGTTTTATTCGATAAGTTTGAGTAATATTGCGAGCTTTACAAGTTTACAAGTGGTTAGCCAGAAGAACTTGAATTCAGTGCCCTTTGAATATTGGAATATTCTTCAGCTTCTAATATTTGTATATACCTCTGTAAATAAGTATTACATGTTACAAACTTTTACGAGTATCTACTTATCATGACATATGATATTATGTATTTTATTCTACCAGTCTAATCTAATGACACGGCCACACTATCGCGATAACGCAAAGATTCGACCTGTCGCGACAAGTCATGCGCGAAGCAATTTGTACTCTCGCTTTTTTCAATAAGGCAAAAACTTCATATAAAAAATAATAATACATTATGTATATATTCGGTAAACATATCCTGTATCAACCATTCGAAAACTATAATTGAGATCGTTTGAAACTATTCAATCGCTGTCAAACTACGTAAAGTACTTACTTCGTTCAGCTCTTTCCGGTAGAGGCAACTGTAAGGCGTCAAAAGAAATAATAGAAAACTTGTTTCGATATCGTAAACTAATAAGTACACAACCCATACCCAAGGACTCTGAAACTTTTTTCGCTATCGTAAACTATTAAATACACAACCTAAGAATTCTGATTTCGCATTTTGACGTTAACATTTACTTAATTTTAGGTATTTATTTTCAAAGCTTTACGGAATCCCTAAATCAATTTTACAGGAATCATTTCCGGGCAGAGTTATTCCGTTACCCTTATCAAAAGCGTGCTTAGCGTGACGAGAATCAAGATGGGATATTGAAAAGCAATTTCACGAAACAATGAAAACGTTAAATGAATTTTTAATCAACTAAATGATTTTATTTGTTTACAAAACAATTTTGAAGGGCCCTGTTCAGAATCCCCAGTTCTGGTTTGAATAAATAATTATTGGTAGCTACCTCGAGCTCTTTTAAATAATTCAACACCACAAATTCCTCCAAGAGTACCTACTGATTAAGAAGAACTGAACTGAACATACCTTTCTCTTACAATTAGGTTTTGCCATACCAACGCTTGGCAGACGGTTCCTGATAGCAGTGAAGGTGTTGAATCAAATACACCGGAGGAAGCTGTTGCCATACCTAGGTTCGCAGTTCCTAGGTTCCCTTAGTCGACTTCTACGACATCCAAGGTTAAATAGGTACACAGGAGGAAGATGCTGTCCTTCCTCTGGTCGGTTCTCTTAAACTCTTACGACATCCATGGCATGAGTTGGTGGAGTCGATCCTGACGCGACCATTACGGCTAGACGGACCTACCTATTTATTTAAAAAAAAAACAGAAATAGGATAGGCCTTGGCCAGGAAGGATTGATTGAAAGCAAATGCCAATCAATTTTTTTGCAAAAACTTTTTAATTGGCTGTCTTTTATGTGGAACGGATTTTTGACAGCTTTTACAAAAGCTAACGGCGGGATCACTCACTCGTCGAGATGTCTCGTCCAAAGACAATAAAACCACACTGTTAGTCTTGTTAACCGAACCAGAGCCCGAGCGCACCAATTACTCACCCTTGCTCGTCTTGTCTCGTGGTTTCGCGACGACTGTGGTCTTGCCATAACACAACCCTGTGCCGCTCCCGCCTAGCCACCTAGTCAGCCTAACGTTTCTGAAGTGAAAACTTCTTTAGGCGCGTTGAGCAGTTTTTAAGTGAAAAAAAAACATGGAACTCGCGTCATAGTCAGCACCGAACGCTTTCCTAACTGTGTATATATGTTATCTGTACTTGTTGGGTGATCAAAAAGCGTGAAACTCGCGTAATCGTCACCGCACCCTTTCCATAAATAAAATATAAAATTACTTAGTTTTCACTTCTATCGGCAGTCCCCAAACACTGCTCCGCATGTATTTTTTATTGTGAATAGCCCTGAGAGAGGTGTCTTTTGGAGCTTTATGAGCGATAAAGCTCTAGAAGACACCTCTCTCTCGTGTCTTGAAGAGACCCAGATTCGTCGGCCACATTATTACTTACCATCCAGGTTTGTAGTAGGACCCAGGTTTGTAGTTGGTTAGGAAAACAGAAGCAGGCAACGAGTTTCAAGCCTCCTCATAATTAAATTGAAATATATACTCTATTGGCAGGGATCAAATTATTCAATCCAAATGAGTTTGGAAAATGAGCGTACCTTCTGAGAATTTCGGCTATGTTGTAGGAATTTGTAGCGGCCTTGGGGTTTTGTTGATAATTGATCTTGATGATTAAAGTTTCAAAAGGTGTTTGTAGGTAAACTTTATACTTAGATTCCTCATGATCCTCGATTCCGCATGAGTGCTTTACATTAAATAATTATTTATAGCTGTAAGTATTATAATGCTAATACCTACTATTTACCATGATTTTATTTTTGAGTTTTCCAATATTTCGCACAGTTTCATGCGCCGTGATCACGGAATAATTGAAGACACTGCGAGTTCGTTTTTATGAGCAGATATACAGATCTACCCTCATATTCTGTCATGCTACGAACATTACCACTAAAACACACACGTCACCACCCGTTTTAAATGACTTTAGTGTTAATAACCATGATAATTTCAGAAGTTTTATTTTCCATTACTTGACACTGGCAGAAAACTGTCCAACCACCAGTTGCCATTAACAAAGAATCATCATTATTAAAAATGTATGTAATTGTTGTATGTGAGTAAGATGGTATCCGTTCAGGCTCTAACTGCCATTTAAAATGTATAATACCGTTCCAATGTAAACCACACCTTCATTGTTGCAGGTAAGGCGCAAACTTCCGCAATCTAGTCGAGTTTGGTAAGTGCTCTTAAAGTGAACAAGTGAAGGCGATCCTGTATGTCACTTGTACTGAGCTTGTACCCACCGGTTGCTGGTTGATATACTCGGTTATTGAATCCAGGATATTTTAAGTAAACAAACACATGCTCTGCAGAATGCAGAATGCTAACGGAACAAAAACTGATAATAATAAAAACAACAAGTGACAGCTAAGTTTTCACTAAAAATAAAAACACCAGCTTCAACAACGCATTGCACAAGCGCAGAGAAATAGGATCAAAATTGAGTTATAAAAATGAGAAACTAATTAAATGATAAATGAAAGCTATAAACAAAGTAAAGTAGTAGTGTACACTAACGACCGTTTTAGTAGTGTTCAAAATTCTGCGATTTCCTTAACACTTTGACTGCGATTTTTTTTCAACGACTGCGATCTTTATTTTAACCTAAAAAATTTGTGCTGCCGCTCTACACAGCGGTTGTGTTGCGCCGCACATGCGTTTCGTTCGAAAAATATTACGGCTGTGCTGAATCACAAAGATCTGTATTTTCTCAGCCGCTGCGCTAGTGTGGATTTACGCATATTAGTCACTTGTAGAAAACACATACCGTGTGATTTCAGTACTCAAAGTGTTAAATGATACCAGGGTCGTTAAATATTTTTTACCAATATTTATTTACTTTTGTTTACTTTTCTTGGGTTCTCGAGTAAAGTTCGGTGTGGCCTTGGGACCACTGTCCGTATCGACATTGTAAACAAGGTGGTACCTACTACCTACCTAGGCAGATTGTGAGGCGACTTTTCGCAAGATAGTAGAGAATAATTTATCATTCTATTTTGGTAGGTATTTCTATAGATAATTAGCCTTCTGCCTCTGACAATCCTGCCCCACTTGCATATCACATCACATCCTACTAATATTATAAACGCGAAAGTTTGTGACGATGTATTTAATTATGTTTGTTGCTCTTTCACGCAAAAACTACTGAATGGATTTTGATGAAATTTCACAATAATATAGCTTACATATCAGAATAACACAAAGTCTACAATTCCTAAAGATATTTTATATATTATGCAAAACAAGTAAGTGCTTATTTGTAAGCTTAAAGAAATAAAAACTTTTCATTTTCATTTTCATAACTATCACTACGCGGGTGAAACCGCGGGGCGCAGCTAGTAATATTATAAATGCGATAGTTTGGATGTTGGATGGATGTCTTATGGGACCTGTATGTCTGTCTGTTTGTTTGTCCGTTTATCATCATTCTGTATCTCACGACCGTGATAGTAAGACAATTGAAATTTTCTACTGAAAAACAGAATAAAATGAGAGCTAAAGTAGAGTTCTTGAGCAAGCCTCAGTAAGCAATATAATTAGTATACCTCTATATTATATTCAAAACAACTTTACACTAAAAGGATTACAAGAGTCATCTTATGTTCTCAGGGTTTTCCACACAAAACAGAAAACACTACAGAAATACAAACTTAGATTTAAGGTATAAAGGGCGGTATACATTTGCCTGAACCTGAAGGTAAAATAAACCTGTTTCTCAGGCTTAAAGTGCTTAAAACGGTAAAATAATAATCACATCAATTCGCAATGAACGATCTCATCATCATCATCATCATCAGCCTATAGCAGTCCACTGCTGGACATAGGCCTCCCCCAATGAGCGCCATAGCGCCCTGTCTTCAGCTTGCCGCATCCAGCATCTACCTGCAGTCTTTCGCAGGTCGTCATCCCACCTGGTCGGAGGGCGTCCTACACTACGTTTGCCGAGTCGTGGTCTACACTCAAGAACACGTTTGCCCCATCGGCCGTCGGTTCTTCGCGAGATATGGCCGGCCCACTGCCACTTTAGCTTGCTAATTCTTTGAGCTATGTCGATAACCTTGGTGAATGAACGATCTATGATAAGATAATCTAAGCAATATCATAAGTCTCGACACCACATGAGTTTAACCAACCCATTATTTATATATATTAAACCGCAACCTTCCATTATTATGATAGTGGTTGGTCCGTTGGTAGTATAGATACCCGATCCAACCGCTTTACAAGTTCCCAATACATGCAAATAAGTAAACAATATCCTGTATTATAGTCCGCTCGTAACCTGAAAGGGACGGAACCTTGTCAAGGTAAAGAAGTAATATTTTTATACAATAACTACATAGTATAAAATAAAGTCGCTTCCCTCTGTCTGTCTGTCCATATGCAACGGATTTCGATGCGATAAATTGATAGAGTGATTCAAGAGGAAGGTTTATGAACTATTTGACACATAGATTTCAACGCAGGCGAAGCCGCGGGGCGCAGCTGGTAAAAAAAAACCGTAATCTCCTTGTTGCCAAAATGGGAAGGGAGCTTGTCTAAGTTAACTTTCAAAAAGCTTTTTTTTATTTCAGTTCGAAATGGTTCCAACCGATTATAATATACCTACAAGCTGCGCCCCACGGCTTCGCCCCTGTGGATATCTATGTGTCAAATGGATTATAAACTTTCCTATTGAATCACTCTACCTATTTAAAAAACCGCATCAAAATCCGTTGCGTAGTTTTAAAGATCTAAGCATACATATGGACAGACAGACAGCGGGAAGCGACAATTTTGTATACTACATATGTAGTGATAATCATCATCATCATCAGCCTATAGCAGTCCACTGCTGGACATAGGCCTCCCCCAATGAGCGCCATAGCGCCCTGTCTTCAGCTTGCCGCATCCAGCATCTACCTGCAGTCTTTCGCAGGTCGTCATCCCACCTGGTCGGAGGGCGTCCTACACTACGTTTGCCGAGTCGTGATAATAATCAACCTTATTACAATTTATTTACAAACCTGTCAATCGTTGAACGCTTGTTTATCTCACTTATCGTAAAGATGCCGATAATGTTGCCATATCAATAAAATATAATTAAAGAGGTCAATTAAAGTATTTATTTAGTCAAGGTACTTTGTATAAACGAGAGTTTGGTCATTATAAATAAATAATAAATAATGCTGGACAATTCACACAGCATTATCTAGCCCCATGGTAAGCAGAGCTTGTGTTATGGGTACTAGATAACTGATATACATAATACAATACATTACATAGATAGATATTTTTTATTATACATAGAAAACGACCAGAACATCCGGAACAAATATCTGCAGATCGTACACACAATTGCGGGCGGGAATCGAACCCGCAACCTCCTGCGTCGCAGGCGGACCTTCGCCCACCGCGCCACATCGGTCGTCATTGCTTTTTTTAAACTATTGAGATGGAGTGTGGGAGTGAGATCGATTTTTGTCATTTGTCAATAGACGTTTCGCTCTATACAGGGTGGGTTTTTAAGATGGTAGTGGATGGCCAAATCCGAAACTATGAGAGTTAGAGAAAAGTCGCGAAAGGAGTCATGAGTTCAATTTATCAGAAAATAAAAACTGCGTACATATTTTTAAAAGTTAAGCCTGTGATTAAGTGCTCATTTTTGTGTTGTGTGGTACTACGGAAGTGGTGTTGGATGAGTGAGCGCCAACCCTTAGACCTTATGCAGTCAACCAAATCAATTTTATTCAGGAATAAATGCCATTGAGTCAGGCACAATCCCTAATATTTATCTAAGCAGCCTCTAACTCCAAAGAGAGACAGACTTAAACCTAAACATAAATCCGTCTTAGATTGCTATTCTAAAAGCCAATTTAATAGTAAACCCACAGAAAGACATAAAATAGGTAACAGCGCATAAATAGAAAATATAACTTCCTATAGGTACAGGTATGCCCTAAGACTTAAGGCCTGATCGTTAAATCTTGCGAAGTGCACTCGACTGTACCTTAAGTCCTTGTGTGTAGTGTGGCCATGGTTCTACACAATGCAGGTTCTTTTATTTTCGTTTCGAGGAGCACTCTTACCTGTTCGCATTCAAGGACTGAATGTGGAATGTCTCTGTGGTTGTATTGTTTGGAGCGTAAGGATTACTTTTGTTCGATTTTTCGTCACTGGAGCTGTTTGCCAGGGTTAGGTCTTCAACGCAAGTATAACTCTTCAGATTATCTGATACAAAAGTGGATGGGTGACTACTACACTGTTTGATGTTGCCAGCCCGTTCCGACATAGTTTAGTTGTTCAAAAGTTTAAATAAATTGATTTTGAAGAGATACACTCAAAAGGTAGTATTTCTATAATAATAACCCTTGTGCTGAAAGTTCATATTGTTTTACGGCGTCGTTTTAGGAATAAACCATTGTACATTTCATCCTAGCGCGCCCTTTCGCACACTTTATCAGGTGAGATAGCATACTTCAATATATGTATGTACTTGAATCACTAAATTACCTAGGTATTTACCTACCGTACATATGTATGTACTTTTACTACGTAAGTCTATTCTAGCACATTCAATTTCCTTATCCGGACGCTAGGTAATCGTGAGGTGCGTTCCTAATGCAAGACGGGACGTGACTAGCAAAATGCTTTCTAGTGCATTGAAAATTCAATTTCAATTTACCCGGTATAAAACCATGGTCGCACTAGCGCGCTTAAAACTGGTGTGTGCTTAAGCTCACCGGCAGTTGAGGATATCAGAGCCGTTGAGTGGGTAATTCCTACAGCTTTCTGTAAGCTGCCACATGATATACCAATTGTACACTGCTGCAGATTTCTTGATGATTCTTGCGCGATGGGCATCACGCGATGCCAGATCATTTTCATCTTATGTTTTACTAGGCAAAAGTGTTGAAAGTTGGCAAAAGTGGCAAAAAGTTGAAAGAATGGAGAGTAACATAGGCTATGTTACTCTCCATTCTTTCAACGAAATCTATGCCGCCAAAAATCAAGTTGATTGGTTGCATAGTTAGGGCGTGAAGGAAAGATAAACAAACAAACACACTTTCGCATTTATATATAGGTAATACCTATTCGTTGAGAAGTTGGGGATTAGTTCGGATTGTTTGCTAGTTAAGATCTAAGATCATTTTCATCGCGCGACGAAATCGTATCGTTTAGTCGCAGGACCAATTAGGACAACGCCTTTCGATTCTGACTGCCCCAACAAGACATAATTATAGTAGAGTCTTATAAAAGTCCCATTAGATTTGATATGCGCAGCTGTCAGTAAAGGTACAAGTCCGAGATGGGCTGCAGACTGCAACCGCAGGCGTCATTGCGGCTAGCGGCTGCGGTTGACCGCATTGCTTCCTGCGGTTGCGCTTACTTCTATTTCCAAGCACGGTTCGCGACACCACTGGCACTGCAGTCTACGGTCGCTGCGCCGCATTGATGCCGTGCTTGGAATCAATTTCATAGAGATTGATTTCAAGAGAAACAAGTGGTGTCGCTTGCAGCCTGCAGCTGCAGTTTGCGGCCTGCGGTCCATCTTGGAACTGCACCTTTAAACGTTCGAACAGAGTTTAGGAGCGTTGATGATGCTTTAAGTTTGAAGCAACCAGACCTCAGGCACCTAATACCCACTTATTCTTATAACAACCTTATTATACACGTTTTACGCCCCTTAAACACTTAATTTAGCAAGTAAATTGTTTCCCAAGTTCGTATTTACAGACAGCTTTTATTTTGTTTGAAACTCGCTCGAAAATTATTTCCTCGAGATAAGATGAAAACAGGTTATCTCGGCTCAAAGATGATGAAATTGGGTAAGAACATAACAAAACAACACCTTACTGTTTACCCAAGGTTTGTATAAAGCTAAGCGCACATCTATCGCCTACAGTCATGAAAGAAATAATATGTAAATGATTTTTTAATAAATAATAATAAAAAACGAATAAAAAAAATAATTTGAATAAAATGATGAGTGGTGTTTCGCAATACGACTTTTGTACGGCTTAAACGGGATTGAGTGGAGACCACGACTCGGTAAACGTAGTGCAGGACGCCTTCCGACCAGGTGGGATGACGACCTGCGAAAGACTGCAGGTAGATGCTGGATGCGTCAAGCTGAAGACAGGGCGCTATGGCGCTCATTGGGCGAGGCCTATGTCCAGCTGTGGACTATCATAGGCTGATGATGATGATGATACGGGAATGAGATATGCGGCTGATTTGTTGCTAAATAAATCAAACGAATCACCTCCGATTTACTGGTAGACTATTATTAGAAGAATATCATATACATATAAAGTTTATTTGTCATTATAATTGTACATACAACAAATTTATTCGTCTTGAAAATATCTGCATTCAGCTTAGTACGGAAATAAGCAAACACGAAGGTCTATTTAGGCCTACCTGGGACATTCTTTACCCAATTGTCCGCTAAAACGGTTTTGATTGTTTTCCAACGGATATTGTACCCTTGGCCAGTTAGCTCCTAAAGATATTGGGGCATTTCCTGTCCCTAAGTCGCAGCGAATCATATTGTAAGCAATTGTGTCGTGAAAGAATTTCTATAAATGAAGGTTTGGAATTCATCGAAAAAAACTAAGAGGGAGAGAGCTTTCTGCTTCATCTAGCAATCGCAACCTTGTTAGTCCATAGCTGGACATGGCCTCTCCCATACAGTTCTGTTGCCTCCTCTAATTTAATGACCGCCATAGCGTCCTGTCTTCTTATTAGTTCTTATTATATCATCATCTACCTATGTTAGTCGACTGCTGGATATGGGCCTCCCCCAATGAGCGCCATAGCGCCCTGTCTTCAGCTTCACACATCCAGCATCTACCTGAAGTCTTTCGCAGGTCGTTATCCCACCTGGTCGGACGGCCTACACTACGCTCACCGAGTCGTGGTCTCCACTCAAGAACACGTTTGCCCCAGCGGCCGTCGGTTCTTCGCGAGATGTTGATGATGCTTTAAGTTTGAAGCAAAGCAACCAGAGCGGTTCTTCGCGAGATATGGCCGAGATACAGCCAATAATTACATAAAAAAAAGGCAGAAACAGAAATAACGAAGCTGTGGGCATCAGGTTCCCTAGCCGCTCAATTGGCTTCATTGCTTAGCTGGATACACAGTAATGAGTCCAATTCTCTCCAATTATTGTTCTGCAGGATATTGTTTAATAGCCTCTGTTCGGATACCTGGGCCACAGTGAGGTAGAGGCAGCTTGGTTAGTTATACAGTTTATATAAATAAATAAATAATGCTAGACGTTAGTTACGACCTAGTGTTTTGTGGCACATTTTGTTGATTCACAGTTAATGTTTTTCTTTATTGTAAATACTCTTTCGTATATGTACATTATAATAATATATCGTGCTCCTTTCACGTCATTAGTTGATTGGGCCATCTAACAAAAGCCACGAGTGCACGTTGGTCATTAATTACTACAACCCGCAATGTTAAATTACAGTTGCTAACGAGAATGTTCCTACTAACTCATCAAGTGTTAGTGTAGTAGGACTATTCAATGTATTTGTAGGTGCGTATAATGAGTAGGTATTGAAAAACAGTTTCGCGTATGATTTTGATCTCCTTTGATATTCCAATGGAATTAGTTAAACGGAATTATGGAAATTAAATTGTATGTACAGGTAGGTAAATACTAAAGTCCGGCCGCGAAGCGTAAAAAATTTCTGCTTCGCGAACGGACTTTACCTGATAATCAACCACATAAAATAGTGAATATTGGTACCTACTTACTATGTATCTATTTATGTATTTAAGTAGTATATTATTTAGTTTGGCATTTGTAACATTTATTGATTATTTATTTTTAAGTATTCATGTTATGTTCATATTAGATTATCCTTGGTACACCCTGCCTTTCTTATTTTCACATAATTCTTTCCATCCACAGGTTGCCTGGAAGAGATAGCTTCTAAACGATAAGGCCGCCCATTGTACTTGTCGCATGTAATGTCTTTTTTAATTATCTGTATCTGGTGTACAATAAAGTATTTTTGTATTGTATTGTATTGTAACCACAGACAGTTGTAAAATTGTGATATCTACTTATTGGCCGTAATGGAGAGATTATTCCGTAGCGATTGCTATCGCTATTGCCAGAGAACATACGACTATCACAAGAGATGATAAAAATACACAAAAGAACCTCTGGTAGGTTCTCGTTGTCTTGCGACAACCACGAGCTGTGTTTGAGGGGCCGATTCTCACGTCGCGAGCGCCACTTTTTTAGTTTGTTATAGCTTTCTTGAGTCAGAATTCCTAAGTCTGTACCTGAGCATGGTCTGGAGAACAGATATAAAATAAAATATATTCATGAAAACTTATAGCTAGACAAAACATGAGTGCACTTATTAAAGAAATACAGCTAAGTATGTATAACAATTTAGCCTGAACTAGGTAATACTGTTTCAGGACTTTCAGGTGACAAGAGTGCTAATCACTTACCATTCACGTTAATAGCATTCAGTTTAGATATGTTATACAAACTGCGCCCCGCGGTTTCACCCGCGTAGTGATATATATTTTGGATAATATACAATATATCTTTATAAATTGTAGCCTATGTATTATTCTGATGTATAAGCTATATTATTGTAAAGTTTCATAAAAATCCATTCAGTAGTTTTTACATGAAAGAGTAACAAACATCCATCCATCCATACTTACAAACTTTGGCGTTTATAATATTAGTAGGATAATATTTAGGTACTTAACTGACATGGTATGGTCAAGCCAGGGTTGTTTATAACCTCCATAAATTAAAATAGAGATTTGGATAGTGCCATCAAAGTAGTCCTGGTTTGAATATGCAAATGTCATATCGAAATCCCGACGTCCGTGACTAGGTTATGGGCTGATAGGAAATGGCGAGCGGGCCATCTGTCATTCAGGGTTGTTTATGGCCATATGCTCTGCAAACGTTGACGACCGATGTGGCGCGGTGGGCGAAGGTCCGTCTGCGACGCAGGAGGTTGCGGGTTCGATTCCCGCCTCGGAACAAATGTGTGTACGATCTGCAGATATTTGTTTCGGGTGTTCTGGTCGTTTTCTATGTATAATAAAAAATATCTATCTATTTAATGTATTATATTATGTATATCAGTTATCTAGTACCCATAACACAAGCTCTGCTTACCATGGGGCTAGATAATGCTGTGTGAATTGTCCAACATTATTTATTTATTTTAAACGTTGTTCAAGCTTCAATTTTCATTCACGAAATAAATAATAAAATAAATAAATAATAAAAACTATTTATTTTCAAAAAATGGTTTCTAAAGGTTAACATAGTAGTTACGATTATCTCTATAACATTTAAGTTTACCTGTAGGTAAAGTACTCTACCCTAAAACCTTAGTGCTGAAAATGCATCGACTCCTCGCTCTAAGTAAAACTTGTGTTTAGACGCGAGGGCTACTCTAAAAACTTCTACTCTTAAACTCTTCTTTAATTTAAACTCTCTTGGAAATTGCGCAAATAAATAAATAATGCCGGACGACACAGCATTATCTAGCCGCAAGGTAAGCAGAGCTTGTGTTATAGCTTATGATATATCTTCATAATACAATACAAGTATTGTTCTATGATTGCCCAAAAGTGCGTTTACCTAACTGAGTTCTAATATACTCTGCGTGAACTCGTTCTATCTACAAATCCCCTGAGAAAAATTAGCTAAGCGAAGACCAGCCTTAACTTTTTGACTGCGATTTTTTTTCGACGACTGCGATCTTTTTTTTAACCTAAAAAATTCGTGCTGCCGCTCTACACAGCGGTTGTGTTGCGCCGTACATGCGTTCGTTCGAAAAATATTACGACTGTGCTGAGTCACAAAGATCTGTATTTTCTTAGCCGCTGCGCTAGAGTGGATTTACGCATATTAGTCACTTGTAGAAAACACATACCGTGTGATTTCAGCACTCAAAGTGTTAAAGGTACGTAGTTGTTTGATGATATTCTTAAATCATTTGAAAATGACAGCATACCTAAAGCCAATACAATGTATACAATATCAGATCCGTTCGGTATTTTAGGCTTGAAGTAGTAACAAACATCCGTCCATCCATACAACCATCCAAACTTTCGTATTTTTAATATAAGTGTGGTTTTTACACAAGTAGTTACCTATAGCTCCTCTTCTCAATGGGAATGTACCTATCAAAATGTTGTGTACCTACATTCTGACGACCGATGTGGCGCGGTGGGCGAAGGTCCGCCTGCGACGCCGAAGGTTGCGGGTTCGATTCCCGCCTCGGAACAATTGTGATCTGCAGATATTTGTTCCGGGTGTTCTGGTCGTTTTCTATGTATAATAAAAAATATCTATGTAATGTATTGTATTATGTATATCAGTTATCTAGTACGCATAACACAAGCTCTGCTTACCATGGGGCTAGATAATGCTGTGTGAATGGTCCAGCAGCATTATTATTATTCTTACCTCTGTCTTACATGTAAGTACAAAAGATTAGTCTTGAAGTCTTGAGTAATTAAACATCTAGATCTTCAAAAGCTGAACTCCATTAATTCACCAAGTTTCCGCATACAGCATTTCCTCAAGTTAGATTACCAACCCGTACATTTAAGCCTTCTCTAGGGACTGACTTTAGAAACCGATAAACGATGTATATTGAGATAATAATTACGCAAAATTGCATACGTCGAGGGTATGTGTGTGTTATTTTGTAGTCATCATCATCATCAGCCTATGTTAGTGCACTGCTGGACTTGAGCCTTCCCTTATGAATGCCATAGCTTGCGGCATCCAGCATCTGCCTGCAGTCTTTCGCAGGTAGTCATCCCATCTAGCCGGAGGTCTTCCAACACTACGTTTGCCGAGCGGTCGCGGTCTCACGTCAATCAGCGACTCAGCATCGGGCACATCACTACATACCTACTATTCAGTGTTACCACTAGTAAAAGAAATTACCCGTGGTCACACCGAATTGTCACACTGGTGTAACAATTCGGTGTGACCACGAGTCCGCCGTGCTTGCTCAGGGTCTGCTAGAAAGACGTATGCTCGGCTTACAATGTGCAAAAACTTCAATTTTATCTCACACAAAGTGGACTGTTAAAAACTTTCGGAAACAGTAATGATAAATCGATATTGCAAAATAAGTATGTGGACGACAGTGCTTTGGCTGCTTTCCTGTTGATAATCTAAAATTGGGACGAATTACCTTAATTACTTGCAGAACGTAGAAAATACACAAAAATCCCGAAAATCCCATTTTTTTTACCAAGCTTGTTATTAGTTTCGTTCGCTTCCTACAATGAATTAGTCTCAACCACAGTTTCTACCACATTCTACCATTCTACCAAACTTGGGAAGTCATAAGGGATGACAAATAAGGGTTAATGGCGGGAACTGGGTGACGGCTGGCGACTCGTTGCTCCATGATTCATTGTTAGGTTATGTTGTTTATAAATCAACCTAATCCGGAGTTATATGCGCTATTTTTCCGTGAAGAATGGTTATGAGATGGCCAACGACCCTCGCTTTATTAAAAGAACCACATTTTAGTAGTTCAGAATAGAGAAGCTGAACTGGTTTAACAAAGCGACAGGAGTTGTTTGAAATTGGTTGGTTGCTAATAAAGTCAAAAATATATCTAAGTACCTACATATTATCTTACATGGATGAAAAGCACACTGCTCTTCTTCTAAGATTTTTTTTTAGTTTTAGTACAGGTTTTTAAGTATTATTGTAGAAAATTGCATCATTCATTACATAGTATAAAACAAAGTCACTTCCCGATGTCAGTCTATTCCTATGTATGCTAGATTTTGATACGGTTTATTTTAATAGATAGATTGATTCCAAGAGAAGTGAAAGAAGAAGGTTTATAAACCATTTGACACATAGATTTCCACGCGAGCGGAGCCGCGGGTCGCAGCTAGTTATTAAATAAAATTAAATGAATATGAGTAAATTTATTCTATAAGAGAAAAAAAGAACAAAATTCTTATTCCCATAAACGCATGCCTTAATCTACCTAAGATTATCGACAAATGATGCTGATAAATACATAGACGCAACTCTAAAAAACTGGTTCAATTATAAAATTAGTTCCGCATTATAATCGGTACATTAATAATGAGTAAACTACAAAAACACCGACCTTCTACAAAGCAGAACTGGTGAAAACAATCAGGACCGAAGGAACTAATAACTCAAGATTTCGGTAATCCCCAACTTTGATTCATGTTGGTACGAAGATATTAGTCTTACAACTTGTACTAAGTTATTACCGAATCTAGCTAAAGCTGTACTAAAGTACGTTAAGGCATCTACTACGCCAGTTGTGCTCATTGTAAAAGTATAACAAAGTTTTTCCGACAAAGAAAATATCCGTCTTGCATATTACAAAACGTTTATTTCAAAAATAAGTGTAACTAGCGGACCTTCCCGGCTTCGCACGGTTTTAGTACGGACCCCTAACTTTTTTGGAAATATAATATATCCTATTTTCACCGGGGATAGTGTAGCTTCCCAACGGTGAAAGAAATTTTCAAATCGGTCCAGTAGTTTCGGAGCCTATTCATTACAAACAAACAAAAAATCAAACCTTTCCTCTTTATAATATTAGTATAGACAAACAATGTAGTTGCAACACTGTCTCGTGTGGTAGTTTCAATGTAGCTGTGTTGCAGATGAACAGCTTCTTTCCTTATGTAGGTAAGGTACATGACATACATAATTATGTTAATCATAGATATTTATTACATAGTACAAAAAGAAGTCGCTTTCGCCGTCTGTTCGCTTAGATCTTTGAAACTACTAAATGGATTTTAATGCAGTTTTCAGCAATAGATAGAGTGATTCAAGAGGAAGGTTTATATGATTTATTAATCACTCCACATTGCCCCGTATTAGTATCTTAGTACATTGCACCCGTGCGAAGCCGGGGCTGGTCGCGTGTATAATTATAAACTGTACTTAACTAAATACTTAAAATTCGCAGCGAAAAGAATTTCGCATCAAAGTCACATATTTCAAATCAAAATGCAGCATTTGCGGAGTAAATCGAACAAAAATCGGCGAAAATACATCTGAATTTGCCTTCAAGTATTTCTTTTCTAGCCTTATCACACTGGCGAATTGCCAGCGATTTCAAAGCGATTTTATTGCGTAGCGATCACGCCGCGATGACGCAGCATTTTTGAACACTGGTGTCGAAGGCACTTATGGCGGAGTCGTCGCTGTAATGTTTATCTATATATATAACCTTTGATTTAAGTTAAAAAACGTTACATATTTGCGGTTTTAGGATGAGAAGGAGTGGCATGGATCAAAGCGAGCATGTTGGCAGCTATACACTTTTTGAAGTAGCGACACTTTACCAAGCTGACGCCTTAACTGGTAGTTGGACTTAATCCTGTTTTTCTAACTTAACTACGATCAAGTTCCAACTACTACAATGTTCCCAAGTTCGGCTTTAGTTTTACTGCCAGGGTGTAAACGGGTTGGCTGTAACTGAATGGCATTATGCAAAGGAAACTTGCTCCAAGTTTTTGTTCTAAGTTTATACTGTACCCCAAAGTTATGTTAAGAAAGGTGACTGGAAGTTAGATTTTCATGTCAGATCAACCTACTTGGTTATCATCATCATCATCAGCCTATGATACTCCACTGCTGGACATAGGCCTCCCCCAATGAGCGCCATAGCGCCCATCATACCACCTGGTCGGAGGGCGTCAGTACACTACGTTTACCGAGTCGTACGTGTCTACGTGACCTGGTCTCCACTCAAGAACACGTTTGCCCCAGCGGCCGTCGGTTCTTCTCGAGATATGGCTTTCCCACTACCACTTTGCTTGCTAATTACCTACTTGGTTATGATTTTTATCAAATAAATCAGAAAGAATACGCACAGATAGATAGATAGAATAGAAAAGATAGAAAGAAAATTCTTTATTGCACTTTAAATAGAAAACTATGTACAGAAAAAAAACTACAATTGGCGGTCTTATCGCTTAAGAGCGATCTCTACCAGACAACCATGGATAGATAGGATCGTGGACAGTACCAGGGGATCTGTTAGATGGATATAAACATCTGTAATAGTATATTTTTAAATAAGGGACGTCTATACGCTTATCATGCCCCTCATGCCCGACGAGACGACCATGATTCCAGAGCCACCCTGACACGCCACTACACCGACGAACTACCTGACATCAGTCAAGACGAGATCGTGCTAGCTCCAAGGCATATATAGCGAACAAGGAAATGAAACTGCTTTTTCCGTAGAAGTATCTGTAGAAGTTTTTGTATCAGTATTTAGTCAATCGTGTTTCGACTCCATATCTTACTAATTAGAATCCGAAACTTTTGATGCTCATTAAAAAGTAACAAACAATTCAATGTATTTTTTTTTAATTTTCCCTACAGTCAAAACTTGGGTTTTGGGACTTACTTCATCTTATAGTTACTTTGTTCTTAAAAACAGAAGCATAGTTCAAGACCAAGCGCGACGGTTATTAATCCTCTTAGAAAGTATAGTTCGGCTGAAAACAGGTGAATCGAGCTAATCGGATCAGTGGTCCAGACTTTCGGGAAGTTCGCGGGAGCTCTGCAAACAAGTTTTAAGAAGGTGGAGTGGTCTGTAAATGTATGTCAGGTCAGGCTTAAAATCTGACTGATATATAAGAATAACAGAAAGGTAATCCGTATAATTCAGTCAGATAAAAGAAAGCGTTCTTTTGATATTTTGGGTGAAAACTACTGAACATCTTTTTCACTTTAACTTTTTTTTGCGGAACACTTAATATTTTCCTAAAGTAAAAGTAGCCTTTTCATTTGCCAGTGGAAGTCACACGAGAATCTGGATATTCGTTAAAAAAATAAAGAAAAAAAACGGGTTTTGCTAAAAATATGTATTATCCGGCTAGGTGGGATGACGACCTGCGAAGGACTGCAGGCAGGTGCTGGATGCGGCAAGCTGAAGAGAGGGCGCTATGGCGCTCATTGGGGGAGGCGTATGTCCTGCAGTGGACTACTATAGCTACTATAGGCTGATGATGATGATGTATTATTATATAACAATATTATTAAATATTATCTATATTTTACAAATACTTTCAAATCCATTAAGTAAAATACTTTTATTTTGAAATAACAAATACAAACTTAAATGTTATTATTTTTTATAGATTGAACTAAAATTTTGTGTTATTCAAACTCTTACGTTAGACGTTCCTATGCCGAACGTCTGACGAAAAGTGTTCCCAACCTCTTACGTGAGGACATTGCATATTCTCAGCGTCTTACGAAAAGTCAGAAAGCTTCTTATTACGGACTATTCGTTACAAACAAACAAACAAACAAAAAATCAAACCTTTCCTCTTTATAATATTAGTATAGATCTACAAAATCTATTGATCATGTTTTTCAAGAATGCCCAATAACAATGAATCAGTTGAGCTACCTCTAAATTGTTTACAACAGTCAGCAGTTAGCTCATCTGTTTCAATTGGAAATTCTCGTGCTAATGTTTGTAGCTTGTGATAAAAATTTAAGCACGATCGACTCTTAAATGGCTGTGTTTAATTTTGAAGGGTTTGGTTTCCGTCGAAATAGACGATCGCATTTTGTATGTAGCCTCCAGCTAACTGACATCAAAGAAGTTACCTGCTAAAAGTAAATCGAACAATTAATTAATTACGAGAATCAGCTAGTTACATGTTACCATTTTACTCGAATATATAAATAGATAACTCATTAATTTGCACACTTATACCACATAATTAAGAGATAAAATTAAATACAGAGAAAAACCAAAATGGATTTTCAACGCAAACAAATCATTGTGAATATTGAGTTCGTGCCTGTTTGCAATGTTTGACGGAGAGATTTAATGAGAGTCTGGCAGCTGAAACTCTAGAGATAACCAGAGCAGTCAAATTAAACCAAAGTGGCGTGTGGCATGACCCGTTGAAATCTCGCATTGGAATCAACTCGAAATGTTCTGATTAACTCCAGCGATAACTCGAATTTGTGGTAAATTGGGAGTGTCTGCCCACCCAAACCGGGAGCAACGCGAACATCTTAAATGAAAACAAACGGGTATTGTACTCGTACTACGCGAAATTCTCCCTTTGTTTTTGGTGCAAAATGTCCGGCTGGCTTATTGTATTACCCGGTTCAACGTTAAACTGTGTTAGGTTGCCCGGTTAGCCTGGGTTTTCAGGTTTTCGAGCTTACAAAGCTTAGTTGCAATTGCTGCAATATTGAGAATGGCTTTGCAGAGGCTGTTCTTGAAATTCGGTAGAGGCAGCAAAATTAATGTTTTGCGGGCTGCTGCCACTTCTAACAGTAGTAGATGTTGGTTTATGAATTTAGACTAGGCCGGAAAACTAAAAACTGTTTATGTGACACGGTCTCGTCTGAACGCCAGAATCACTACATAAAACAAACAAAGTCGCTTCCTGCTGTCTGTCTGTCCCTATGTATGCTTCAATCTTTAAAACTACGCAACGGATTTTGATGCGGTATGCGGTGTTTTTTTTATTAAGAAGGTTTATAAACCATTTGAAACATCGATTTCCACGCGGGCAAAGCCGCCGGAGCGCACTATTTACGACTAATTTAGATTTATCCGAGACTGCAGCACATGATACAAAGGTCACAATAACTTAGGCACGTCTTAACGTAGCACAGAGAAAATTTAGATTATTAATTTTCTTGATATCATATAATATATTATTACAGAATAATCAATTTATTGGTAAAATATAACATATCAGAAAATAATTATCATCATTATCAGCTTATGTTAGTCCATTACTGGGCATAGGCCTCCCCTAATCACGCCAGTAGTCTTCGTGTAATAACATATTTATAATTTCATTCAATTCAATATATGTAAATACAATAAATTATTAGTACAAAATAAATAATCCAAATACTATTATATTCTTAAATATTCGTCAACACCCTCTCAACGAGCCACGACGAAGTCTGAAGAGAGACTAGGTGCTGTGACTAGGCCTGATCCGGTAGGTTGTTTGTTCAACGCGGGTCCCAGCACGTGCGTAAATCTGTCCGACTTAGTCAGTCTGTATGATGTAGATAGCTTGCCAGCTCCGCGGATGTTGTAGTGGATAACTGGGACAATGGAGGTGACAATGACATGATAATGATATAAACGTAACTTTTTGAAGTCAAAGTGGAAACGCGAACTAAATTAACTGGAAGCTATATGACGACCGTTTTCCAGAATTTTTTCTCGCAGTGCAATCGATTTCCAATCAAAACTTTTAAAAATCTGCTCTGACATCCGCTGCCTACCGAAAAAGCGATCGTTACGTGCACACAAAGTTCGGGAAGTTTCCTTTTTGCTTCCTGTATTTTGATGTGTTCAACTTTGCATGCAATAACTGTTCAGGCAGGAGGCAATACCTCCAAAACTATCCATCAAACCCATACGCACGTCGAATTACGATCGTTCTCTGTACTACGGGACAAAATCCGATGCCGCACAGGTATCGAGATCTAAGCCCTAAAGCTTGTTAGCTTAAGGTCTAATTCAGAGTATCGTGTTCAGACTTTAGGGAGCGATTTTGCACAGAGGTTGATGCCAGGGATTTGCAGTCCACGTAGATTTTGTCGTTCCTACACACGATCACGTCATCAGAACGCGCCGCGTGTAGTTTAGAATTATAAGCGTGCCAATCTTTGCGATTAACTAATGATTTTATTAGCGTTTAACGTAGCATCTATTTAGTTCTTAGGTAGGAAAATAGGAGATTTTTAAATAATCTCGTTAATACTGCACCGCTTTTATTATTTATTTATTTATATATAAATCGTTTTTTGGGGACTTGGAACAGATTTATTTATTTTAAGCCATTATTGTCCCACTGCTGGGCAAAGGCCTCCCTTTTCTCCTTCCACTTTGAACATATAATAAAATAAAAACTGGACATTTCACACAGCACAACCTAGCCCTAAGCTAAGCGGAGCTTGTGCTTATGGTATATCATGACTGATATACTTAATATACTTCATTGCGTCATTTTTGTGTTAATGGCGGCCTGGCAAGATGTGGAGTCTCATGGTCGTATGCCTCTAAAGCCTGCAATACATGTTGGCCCAACGTTGCCGAGTGAGAGCCAATACCAACGTGTAGACGGCATGTTTGCCTTGCGTTGCCATTGCTCGGTGTCGCTCGCCTAGCTGGCCGAGTGAATACAAGCGCCAACGTGTATAGAGATCATTTGCAGTGACTTGTCACCACTCGTTGTCGCTCGCGGCCACTCGCCTCACTTCGGAGCCGTGTCGGTTTTTCTGCACAAATCAAAGGCGCTTGTCAGCGCTCGGCCAATCGTGTCCACATGTTTGTCAGCCCGCATTATGCGGTCGGTGTCGGTCACCATCGCGTCGCACGCACGTATTTATTTAATCTGTGTAAATACACTGACGTAATAATTATACGTGCTCATCAAATAAATAGCAGCAGCTGCAACAACTTGTACGTCCATATTGTTCGAACCAAATAAACACCGCTTGATAACCACGTAGTTCAAATGCACAACAAGAACTGACGGCTACCAACGTGTGGGCAGCTTCACAGAAAACTCGTCTACATTGGCTGCTTGCAATAGTTTGCGTAGACTTGCCAAACGTCTAGACGGTAGCACTTGCCTTGCATCGATTTGCCTACGCTCGCGTTGGCCGTAGCTCGACCAACATGTATTGCAGGCTTAAGAGACTTAAGGCATAACGCCAACGGCAGAACCGACGTGATACTCGTTCAATCATGGCAATCCTTCTACTGGGGTTAAGGCTGGGGCCAGCACAGTTCAGCTAAGGACTTGGACTAAGTTCTTGCAGTTTGTATGTAAAGGTCGGGGTAATATTTTAGTGAGGGTAGGTACATATCTGAAGGGATATGCGTCGCATATTATCGGTCGCGTTACGCCAGAACAGGCAAATAATAATAAAACCTTCAACCTTTCACACTCAACCGATGTTGCGTTAGTGCGTCGAGCGTACAGCGTCAGTTACGTTTCCGTCAACGCATCGTCGTCGGTCGACGTGTATTTTGTATGATAGCAATCAGAATAGGCGTAACATCAGCGGAGACGCGTAATGTGGCAGGTCTAATTTGACCGAATAGACGCGATCGATGATACCTACGCTCGACGCATTTTTTGTCAGATATGTATCGACTTTGAATGTGTCAAAGCCGCTCTATGCCTCCTCAAACTACATTTTTCTTGTCCGTAGCTATAACGCCACCCATTGTACATCAGTATATTTGTTTGTTTGTTCTTGTCTTGAGTACATAATACAAGAAATTACACACAACACAAGTTTCTTTAGGTTCTTAATTAGCTCAATGGTTTAGCTCAATAATTGTAAATGCTAGATCTTACTTTTTCACAAATACCTGCACTCGGTAAAAAATAAAAGTTCTGTGTAACGTATCTACCCAATGCCTGATGTGCCTTTACTTGGCGAACCCCACAACACAAGGGCTCTCTACGCGAGACGGCTGTCCCGCGTCTTTTCTTGACTCATCTTGAGTCATTTAACCGGACGTAACTATTAAAAAGAGAAATGTTTTATTGCTTCTGAAATGTCTACCTTTTTTGTACAAACTTGTAGAATTGTTCAGAAAGCATATCACGGAAAATCATTACGGAAGTTTTCATCTTAATTCTATATTTCAATTTATTTATTTAAAACTAGCTGTTCCCTGCGGTTTCACCCACGTTAAATTCAAATTTCACATTTGTAGAGGGATAAAGAGACTTAAATGTTTAGCCTATGCCACCAGGGGATAGTGTAGCTTCCCAACGGCGAGAGCAAAGAATTTTTAAATTCGGTCCAGTAATTTCGGACCCTATTCAAAACAAACAAACAATCAAATCTTTTCTTTTTATAATAGTAGTATAGGTGACCAAAGACATAGTATAACTTAAATGCAATGGAACACAGGAAAACGCATAAGTTTAAAACTGTGTCTCACCTCCCAGCGCCCAAGCGCAGGATAAAGTTAAAGCCGGTTTCACCACATTATGCATTCATCTGGCTGGACAATGGACATATTGCACCTTTTCACTTGACCTATCTCCTCCTCCATAGCTTTGTGCATACATATGTCGCCGCTGGATCATTGAATCAGCCCGTTTGTAGAATGGCTGATTGCAAAACGACGCAATTCAATTAATTGTATGTATTTGCTGGTCGTTGAACGATCTGCGTTGGCTACGTGGTGTCTATAAGCCACGAAATTAATAAATTAGGTATTCCCAAAAAATCTGGGTTGTTGTCTTCAGGTTGCCGCATCCAGCATCTGCCTGCAGTTTTTCGCAGATTGCCTCCCACCGGGCTAGCCCCTGCTAGGTTATCATTATCATCAAAAGGAGCACATATTACTATGCCCAAACCTACTATATCATAAATGCGAAAGTTTGTTTGTTACTCGTTCACGCAAAAACTACTAAAAAAGGGAGAAATTAGTACCTACCACAATAAATAGAAAATCTAAAGCGAGCATCGATTCAGCGAGGCGATAGTCTAGATTGATTATCTAGATCGTATCTACGCGGATTAGCGATACAAAAGAAGATTGCTTTCAACAAAATTAGCTTTTGAACTCTCACTAAGCTATCATGATATTGAGCTTGGGAATTTAATTTATTTTTACTTACCTCTCATGCTTTGGATATTAACAGGTCTTGAAAAACAGGAGTAGGTATACGTAGAGATGGGTTTATGCCGGGCATTTACAGGGCAAATTGAGTAAATGCCCGATAAATGTCTTTTTATGCCTTTTAAATGTCCAATCACAGGGCAGAAACTATAATTATGTTATCCATATGTTATTGCTTTTATAACTTACATAAAAATGTTTTTTATGTGTAGACTGAGGAAAATTAAGTAGGACGTACCTATTTTTATACAACTATACTAGATAAAGTAAATAAAAGTGAGTTTTCGTTTGTCTGTATTTGTTTGTGCTATCCAATGAGATTTTACAAATAGAGACGTCATACTCATTTTAAAGAAATAAAAACATGGCTATATTTTATTATTATACCTACCTACCACATGGAACTTTATGTCTATCTGACGGCCAATGACAGCCTATGACGTCAGATCGGCTATCAGTTAGAGGGAACTGGGCTAAAATGGGTACCTAGCAGGCTGCATGAAGAAAATAAATTTAATTTAAGTAAATTAAATAAATAAAAAGGTTTATTTACAAATTATAATATTAAGTAGGATATCCATTTTTATATCTACTTTTGGTAGGTTTATAGTACCTTCAAAGAAGCTTAGTTATTTATTCCGTTTTTGTCTTTTATAGATTTCTTTGCAATTGAGAATAATTCTATGTACGTAATGTAAGCCGCCACCATGAGTGTCTTGGACACTCATGGAGGCGGCTTACATGGCCTTACAGGGCCCGCAGTCTAAACCCATACAATTGCGCAGAGGAGTGAGGCAGGGGGATGTCATATCTCCGAAACTGTTCACGTGCGCATTGGAGGATATGTTTAGGTTGCTGGACTAGAAAGATAAGGGCATTAACATAAATGGCGAGTAGGTACATCTCACACCTGCGATTCGCTGATGACAGTCTTAATGGCGGAGTCGCTTGAGGAACTGAACCAGATGCTGGACGGCCTAGCTTTAGCCTCCCGATGTATCGGTCTTGGCAGGAATTTGGATAAAACCAAAGTCATGATCAATGGTCACATTGATCCAAGGCCGGTGGTAGTACAGTACCTTCTCTAAACTGTTTCCGAGTACACTTACCTTGGGCAAATTCTGCAGTTGGGTAAAAACAATTTCGAGAAGGAGGCCAAGAAAAGGATCCAGCTAGGCTGGGCAGCATTTGGGAAACTACGTCAAGTTTTCTCGTCATCCATACCGCAATGCTTGAAAACGAAAGTTTCCAACCAGTGCGTCCTACCCGTTATGACCTACGGAGCTGAGACGAGGACACTCACGATAGGGCTGATCCACCAGTCCAAAGTCGCTCAGCAAGCTATGGAAAGAGCTATGCTCAGAGTTTCTCTGAAGGATAAGATTCGTAACGAATACATCCGACAGAGAACCAAAGTTATCGACATGGCTCTAAGAATTAACAAGCTGAAGTGGCAGTGGGCCGGCCATATCTCGAGAAGAACCGACGGCCGCTGGGGCAAACGTGTTCTTGAGTGGAGACCGTGACTCGGTAAACGTAGTGTAGGACGCCCTCCGACGAGGTGGGATGATGACCTGCGAAAGACTGCTGGTAGATGCTGGATGCGGCAAGCTGAAGACAGGGCGCTATGGCGCTCATTGGGGGAGGCCTGTGTCCAGCAGTGAACTGATATAGGCTGATGATGATGATGGATGTAAGCGAACGTTGAAGAATGTATCTATGCACAGTTATAGATACATTCATCAATAAGGTGAATTTGATTGGATTGCAAGCTTCTCAAACGAAAGAATTTTCCAGTACCCATATCATATCACCCCAACATCCTCTAGCGTCGTTACACAGAACAGACAACGCCGCATGGCATTACCTCGTTATCTCTGTCACTCATAAACGTAACGCATTACTTGTCTCGTTCGTGTAGGTGGCAAAGCGGCAACAGGGCGGCAGTGATTTTGGAGTAAAATTAAATTTATAATTTTCCATTTAAACAGTACAAAACAAATAGAAGAAATAAAAAGACACATCCTTCTTTCTTTTCACAACCTCCCAGAGTAAGTATTGCACTTTCTAAACACACAATATGGCATTTTAGTATTTTTTCATAGGTACTTCTAAATCCTGCTTCAGGGTACATCCGCGTTGCGGCCAGACGCAGGACAGACTGAGTTCACTCAAGCTAATTTAATTAGCTTGTGTTCTTCTTGCCACGTAGACCTCGATATAACGTATCTACCTATATAACATCATTGGTACTAGCTCGGTATGTTCGCACTGGTCATAGCGTGCAATAAAGTGAAGTTAGTACATGTACGCGCTCAATTCATTACTCTCGCTTTAGACTACAATGTACGAACTTCACTTCACTGCGTTCCGCGCATCGCGGTACTTCCCCGAGATTTAATCAAACTAAATTTGTTTGAGAGTCGCTAACTTGCTTTATAGTCCCGTGATCAAGTAGGTACAAAATGATTGAAGTAAAAGTAGGTACTTAAATAGGAAAAAATAATTAATAGTGATATTGAAATAAATATAACAATAACTTAATAGGTACTTATCGTGTATTAATGTTTTATCAGCTACAAAACAATATATTTTGTGCTATTTATACAATTTCCCAACATATTTATCTAAATATTTTATTAAAAAAGTCTAAAAACTACAAGAATAGTTTCTGCCCTGTCATCGGGCATTTATTTGGACATAAACTCGTTTTTGCCCTATTTGTCCAGTTTATGCCCTTTTTGCCCAATAGGGTTTAAACCCTCGACCCATCTCTAGGTATACGTCATCGTAAGTAGATTTTTCTGAGATGTGTAATTCAAGGACTCCCGATTCTATTTATTTCTAATAAGAACAAAATAATTGACGGAGAAATTGACGAACTTACAAAATAACCATACAACTGAACATAGAACGTCTTTTCAAAATAATTGACGGATAAATTGACGAACATACAAAATAACCATACAACTGAACATAGAACGTCTTTTCAAATTAATTGACGGAGAAATTGACGAACATACAAAATAACCATACAACTGAACATAGAACGTCTTTTCAAATTAATTGACGGAGAAATTGACGAACATACAAAATAACCATACAACTGAACATAGAACGTCTTTTCAAAATAATTGACGGATAAATTGACGAACATACAAAATAACCATACAACTGAACATAGAACGTCTTTTCAAAATAATTGACGGATAAATTGACGAACATACAAAATAACCATACAACTGAACATAGAACGTCTTTTCAAATTAATTGACGGAGAAATTGACGAACATACAAAATAACCATACAACTGAACATAGAACGTCTTTTCAAATTAATTGACGGAGAAATTGACGAACATACAAAATAACCATACAACTGAACATAGAACGTCTTTTCAAATTAATTGACGGAGAAATTGACGAACATACAAAATAACCATACAACTGAACATAGAACGTCTTTTCAAAATAATTGACGGATAAATTGACGAACATACAAAATAACCATACAACTGAACATAGAACGTCTTTTCAAATTAATTGACGGAGAAATTGACGAACATACAAAATAACCATACAACTGAACATAGAACGTCTTTTTTTTGGATTTCTATTAGACGATGTACTCGTAGTAGTAATTAGCTAAAACTAGTTTAGCGTCTTTAGCATAAGTAATTCTAGTATTGTACCTATGCATTGTTTTTATAATTCATTGAGTCTACTGAGTTTGATTATTTTGTTTATTGTCAGCACTTGCTTTGCCTGACTAACAGGTTTTTTACCCAGTTCAGGTACATGCATTATCTTATCACATATAAAATTTAAGATTTACTTTCTGTTTTTTTTCGAATGGACATAAATGCTGTTGACCTCAGATGGCCATGACAGCGTTACCGGACTTTTGGCGGGCGCAGAGGGCGCCTCGCCGGTAAAAATTAGGTTGGGGCAACACGCACAAGGGCCACCAATTAGGTGCGAACCTCGGCTTGGGCTGTTGCCAGATGGTATAAGAGGGTAGAGAGGTAACGCTTGAGGTGCACGAGTGCACCTGAGGGCCGACCCCGCATCCGGCGGGGTCGGTTATTGGTCGGGTGAGTAGTGTGCGGAAGCTGAGTTGGTGCCGTCACTTCAGGGTTAGCGTCAGTGAGTGAGTCAACGGGGTCACCAAGAACCTGTCTCGGTCTACGGAGGAGAGAACTCGTGGGAGGGTCGTCTATACAATAATCGGGTATGACCAATAATTCACGCATAGTATGACAATTTTATCTATTCTTGTCTAGACATCTTGTCGTAGATTTTTACGAAATTTTATCGCTTACCGCACCTACATTTCACCTTAATCGTGTCGTGTTACCCATTACCACCTTTTCCCACGCGATGAGCTCGTTGATGCTCGGTTTGTTAGGTTTGCTGCGGTTTCTTGGTTTTGCTTATCCTTGCTTAAACACTTTTAAAGGTAAATGAATAGCCCCGCGAGACGCTTATTATTTTTTTGAGTGTTTTTATTTTGTTGCGGATTTTGATATTTCCAATCTGTGACAGCAGCGTGTTTTCAACCGACTTCAAAAGAGGAGCAGGTTCTCAATTCGACAGTATTTTTTTTATTTGTTACCTCATTACTTTCGACTGGAAAAAAAAACCATATCTAAACTTGCATTAAGTATGTGTGCTAATGGACCACACAAATGGACCAATAACTCAATAACACGCCAACCGATTTCGATAAAATTTTTTAAACTAAGATTTTAACCCATTTTCATTATTTAGGAATTTGAAGTCGGGTTATAGTTTTTTAAAACACCTCAAATTTATTAGTATGCCTTCGAGCATCAAAACAGCTTAGCGTATTCACTGCCATGCGACTACGGCGTAACTCCTGAGCAAGCAGCGAGCAAGTAGAACTCGTCTATGTGCAACGGACATAGGTGGGGAGGCCTAATGAGCGCCACAGCGCCCTGTCTTCAGCTTGACGTATCCAGCATCTACCTGCAGTCTTTCGCAGGTCGTCATCCCACCTCATCGGAGGGCGTCCTACACTACGTTTACGGAGTTGTGGTCTCCACTTATTAGTCAAATAAACCGAAATGTAGCGAATTTTACAAATAAGTTTATCTGCTGATGCTCGTATTTACCTACTAATAAAATAATCAACAGATTTGTTATTTCATTACATTCTATTAAAATAGGTTGTTTGAAATCAAGAGCGTAACCTTTTCCTCCGGGAACTATTTAAATACAATTTAATTAATCAAGCTTCGAGATTCCAGAGGCCTTATTATGAGTTTTGCGAATTCACGAAAACTATGAAACATTTAGTTTCCTTCTTTGAGTGCCATGCAGCATCCTTACCGGATACAGAGAGAAACTACTTTTCATAGTGTGCCAGCGATCCAATAGTTTCATACGAACTCGATTATAGTATTGTAATGATTTTTTGTGAATTAGATATTGCATGTAGGCAGGAAAATTATGACAACTTTGACTAGTCTGCTGTTAGTAAACAAAAACTTTTTGCTTTTTGGTGTTATGCTAACTCGTACTTGCCGTTATTCCAGGCTGGGAGTTTCAGTTTAATGTTTCCAACTATAACTTGATTGAGTGTTCCAATCAACGGTTTCTGGTTTTATTTATTGCTTCGTTGCCTACGGCTTTGAACTAACGAACGACGTTTACGTTTTGTTTTACAGTTTACGGTTGCCGTCCATCTACGATGTTACGTTCTCGTGTTAGGACTGGAGATATTAATTAATGTACTGAGTACAATTTTTTTAAAGTGTTACTACTGAAAATAAATAAATAATGCTGGAATTCGCACAGCATCATTTAGCCTCATATATCCTTAATATTAATATATTGTTTTACGTTAGATGAAGTGAAATATAAAAAAAATTAAAGCGCCGCCAGTGTGACTTATACTCAGACTCAGCTACTTACGTTTGATTTTCACTTTATTTTGTCTGTATGCGTGTTATCGTGTACTAAGTAGTCTTATATTTCTGTAACTAAGTTAGTTAGTGTGTTGTGTCTAATAAATAATTTGCTTCATTCTTTCTTTTTGATTTTCATATTTTAAGACTTAGATTAAACTTCACCGTATCTCTTGTGCACTAGATATTATTGTTTTCTTCGATAAACGAGAAACTTTAATAATAACGGAACGTTTACGTTTAATACGGCTTGTACAGTCAGCTGTAATAAAATGTAGCATGTCGTACTAAATCTACGATATAGCTCGATGCGTTAATCTGAAGACAGGGCGCTATGGCGGCGCTCATTGGGGCAGGCCTATGTCCAGCAGTGCACTAACATAGGTTTATGATTATGACGATGACAGCTCGATGTGTGTGGTCGTCAAACAAGTCACGCGTAAAGCGACAAGGCTCTAAAGTATGTAGTCATGTGTGCGTCTGAGTGTACATAAGTTAGAATGCACGGATCAGGGAGTTGCTTAACTAGTTCCGTACAGGGTTGTCGTAGGAAGCTAGCTATTCGCTAAAGCTTTATACGCGATCCCAATTAAATGGGTATAGTTTTAATATAAGGAGAGTATAAAGGAATCATTTTGTTTTTTTATTTACAAAGACAAGCTACAGCTTTTACAAATAAATCTGTTACATTTAAATTCAAAATTATTAATTTCGGTTGTTCACCATTATTAGACGACTGATGTGGCGCGGTGGGCGAAGGTCCGCCTGCGACGCAGGAGGTTGCGGGTTCGATTCCCGCCTCGGAACAATTGTGTGTACAATCTGCAGATATTTGTTCCGGGTGTTCTGGTCGTTTTCTATGTACAATAAAAAATATCTATCTATGTAATGTATTGTATTATGTATATCAGTTATCTAGTACCCATAACACAAGCTTTGCTTACCATGGGGCTAGATAATGCTGTGTGGATTGTCCAGCATTATTTATATTTATATTATTTATTTATTATTGATTAACTATGATTCTCTCTCTATCGTCAAAAATTAGCATTGCCATTCAACTTGGCAATGTTGCCAGCATTCTGGGCACTCTGCCTTCTGGTGACGGCTTACATTTTTAGGATATATACGTGTAAATACTAGTTGTAGTAATTGTTTTATTCATTAAATGTAATTTTCTAACTAATCTATGCCTGTTATCTACTATGGCTCTTGATTATTTGAGTTATAAACTTTACTTAATTAGCGTTTTTCTTTTGTTCCAGGTATGGAAAGCTTCAATTGTACCTGGCTAGCTGTCTTTCTTCTGGTCAGTAATATCTAAAGCCGGGTACTGACCGGTGTTACTTACGGGGCGTAATGTAACATGTTACACAGCGAGCGTTCGTGCAGACTGCACTAACGCTCGCAGGGAGAAAGAAGGCAACGAGACGGATTCATCGTAAATAAAGTGATGCGGTGCGTGAATCGGGAGGAACGCGAAACTTTTCCATTAAAAGTTCCTGTGTCTCAATCAGTAGGTGTGCAAGGCGGGACTGAGACGCCATTTCAGCGTCCGCCGCGCGGCTATCGCTGCCGCCTCGCGTCGCTTTTTTGACGCGTAGCTCTCGACGAAGCTTTAAGCTACCGGTAGCCCGATGATACTAAACAGAGGCGTAACTTTTTCTTTTAACTCTTATTTGAATCGGTAGGATGTATAAATTTATGCCCATCTGACATAAAGTATAGGCTTATAGTGCGTTGAATTATGCATACGAAGTCAGGATAGCGGAGTTATGGGGAAGGCTTGGTCACTTACTGCTGGCAGGAAATTGTGTGTTGTAAGACTCGTGTTTTGAATAGGTACCTATTGAACGATACTTTATGCCTATTTGATATTGTATGGTAAAAGGCAATCTTTAATATAGATGAAAAGCGTAACTTCCAAAAGCGGTTTAGGGTGTTATCGAGGCGTTAATTTTCTTTAGGCGTTTATTTTCGGACGCCCTCCGACCAGGTGGGATGACGACCTGCGAAAGACAGCAGGTAGATGCTGGATGCGTCAAGCTGAAGACAGGGCGCTATGGCGCTCATTGGGGTGTCTCAGTGGACTGCTTTAGGCTGATGATGATGAATTTTCTTTATAGAAAGTTTCAATGTTTTTGTCTTTGAATGTATGTAACCATGACTAGTATGGTTACAGACAGTGTTCATGCCCAAATCACGGAATGGTCATCCATTCCGTGTTTTGGGCATGAACACTAAAATAATCATCGTCACCGTTAAACTCACTGTAGATTGAAATAAATCAAAGCATAAAGGAACGTTAATTCTCCACTGTAATGTACTGGTAGGTAGTTTACAGCATAGGTAAGTACAGATAGTAAAAGTATAAGGTGGGTGGAACCTAAATTGATAAAATAAACAAACCTCCAAGAACAAGGCAAAACGTCCAAGATCGCATGTTTACTGAAAATAACTCCATCAAGCTGAAATATACGGCCCGTAAACATATTTAAAGTGCATTTATACTTTGATGAAATGTGTCCCCACTGATATATGATACGCGCATGTCTCTTTGCTAGTGCTGGGATTTGTTTCTGTATGGCTTAAATTTAATCGCAAGAAAAGAAAGAGGACTATATACTTTTTCGTTGTCAGAAATAACAAAATCAATCTTTATACCTCCCAAAACCCAAATTCATCATGACATAAAATTTTTGTGTGGGATTTGCATAAAACCGGGTCTGCATGATAGACTCGCTGTAGCGGGTCTCGTACTTTAATTAGTTCGAATGACGTTAGCTCGATCTTCATTACCTCGATGTCTCTCGTTGGTCGATGGGTCGTTACCTCGAAAGATCAGTACATCGAAGGGTTGACAGTAGGTGAGGTAATGTAACCTAGTATTAGAAATTGTTTGCATGCCAATGTGTTTTGGTGAAGTATGTGAAACTACCTATTCTAATGTTTAAGACCTTGTATTATGACCATATTTCTTGCAATAAATTAATTGAATTGAATTGAATTGAATGAACATCGAGCTAACGTCATTCGAACTAGAGTATGAGAACTGCTGTACCGAAGCAAATCCCTAGAAACCTGAAAACAAAAACCCGTAGAAAACTTAGACGTCACAATGACGTCTGGACTCTGTCGTCGTTTATTTGTCTTCTTATCATCAAAAATAACTAATATGACTGGTTATAAATCAAACTAAAGTTAAATCTTTACTTTATGAAATAACGAAGCTCTTCGTCAAATCCGCCTTTTTCCCTGTAAACCGGACATCCCTGCCGGACAAATATAGCCGAAGTGCATTGACCGACACCGCGCCATTTCGCTTTTCTGCTAAAAATTATTTCGGATGTCGTTATTTAGGCCATGCGTTTATGATCAATATTTTTGTGTTTGTTCTTTATGTGCGTTGAACTCGAGTTATAAAGGTAGACAAATTTTGTATCAGACTTTGTGGTTTTTTATGTGAGCAATAAAAATTATAAGTTCTTAAATTTCAGACAATTTCGTCTGTCTGCACACTTAATGCCGTTTGTCAACGATAAAAATCGCTTAACTCCCAAAACGATATTTACGAATGAAAACTTTAAAAAACCTCATAAATATACTAGAAAACAACACGGTAACAGCAAGGGTATTCACTAAAAAATAAAACACAAACTTTAACAACGCATAATTTCACATGTAAAGCGTTTTTTTTCAAATGAATTCGAAATCGAACGAGTGATCAATTAAATGATGAATGACCAAAACCAAAAATTGTTTCGAGCTCATCTCTGCTTCAATGTTGTGAAACATTTTCCACCAATATTTCTTTGGTATTTGTACCTAACCCTGTATACAAAAACTATCGAGGTTTTTTAATCGGAGTATAGTTACGTGTCCTTTGCTGCAAATTGCCAATCCACTATTTTCGTTGACTTCCTAATTTAGAATAGTTACGAGGACGAGCAATTTGTTTGGTGTACGCGGAATCTAAAAGGAGCTCGGAATGATTAATTGCACCTAATATTAAGCCAACTAATGGATTCAGTAGAAATGTTTTCTGTAAACTGACAAATTCTTTGAGCCTTTTGAAGACCAGAGACAAATCTGTAATGGAATGGACTCAGCAATTATTGTTTCGCATAAAAGAAGGCCACTTTGCTTCTTTCTTGTCTTATCTTTCAGGTCTATTTTTAAATTTGTCAGAGCTTTGCAACCAGCTCACAAATATACAGATTGTTTGGCCAACCAGTAGGTCCAAACAATTGAAGATCCCCCAACCCAAGGCAACCTTGCTCAGACAATTATCTCACTGCGCGTAAACAATTTCTAAGCGTGCAATTTTTATGTGTAAGGGAGCAAAATTTTTCATTAAAGAGGCACCCTCGTACCTATCTACCTATCTACCCTTCTTTATGGGTGTAATATTGTTTCGGGGCGTCTTGCCGCGACAAAATAAATGTTCCACGGACCTTGCGTTCCGGGATACCGAAGGATCTGACAATTTAAGCATTATTGGCTTCCAGATATTTTACACGGTGCTGACGCCGAGTTTTATTGCCCTTTTGTTATTAATGGGGAAAAATAAGCTCCTCTATGATTTAATGTTTGCACCTAAGCTTGCGGTTGGCGTGCTAAGGCCGTAGATTACACTATGCATCTTAGCCAAAGGACGTTGGATGGGCCATGGTCCATATGATGGCTACCACTTAACAAAAAATACGATGTAACAACTGAATGTAATATGATTCTAAATAATATTGTGTACCTGCTGTACCCGGACGGACGACGGCCGCGTGGAAGGCCTAGGCGGAGATGGTGGGATGAGCTCGACCTATGCGTATACAATAAATATTGGGTTCTCCTTGCTGAGGACCGAGATGAGTGGAAGAAGGGGAGGGGGGCCTTTGCTCTGCAGTGGGACACCCCGGGCTAATATAATAATAAAACCTGCTTATGGAAAAATAGCGCGGTGTCTCAACCTTTAGCCTAAAAAAGATGGCGGGACGTTGATTTGATACCTGCTAAAAATTGTATCCACTAACACCAACACGGAAAAACCTTTGTTTGCATATTTCGTTTGTATGCATATTATAAATTCCTCTGTATTTGAACAATATGACGTTGTTGGCGGAAAGGTTAACGCAACGACCAATAGAATCTCGAATGCATGTCGTGATGTTCGTGTAGCTTTGAAGCCATGCTAATTACAAACCTCTCCCATGGTGTTATGGTGAAAACATATCACAAAACGTGTCTTATCACACTAAATCTCATGGATCCATCTTGGATGGGTCGGTGGCATAATTTGTCACTTGAAAATTATAATGGAACCCCAATGGGCTTGGCAATCGGCTAGTGTAATAACTTTTACTGAGTCCGCTGATTCAAGGGCCTTAGGTTGCTGGGAATGGCAATCATCCATTGTATTTGACGTATGGGACGCGTATAGGTCATGAAATGGCTTTCAAACGTCAATTATAAGAGCTGACTTTCGTTACTGCAAGCGATGACTGCATAAAAAAGCAAAACTATCTCGGAATTATTACCGGACAGCAGAGAACCAGCTATTTCTATTAATAAATCCTCGGTCTCATTTCAGTTAACATGCAAATTAATTTATTCTCGAAAAGGTCACGTCGGAAACCGTTCCGTTCTACGTAATTAGATTATTGGTTGTTCAATAGGCTTCTTTTCATTTCGGATATAATTGTTATTTTAATTGTCAGGCTGTTGCCATTTGATGTTTCCAATTTTCGTAACCTAATTACGTAGGTCGTAGTGTAACTTTGTTATAGGTTCGGTGTCCCCGAACCATATCAAAGGGAAGGAAATTAATAGGGAACGCGAACTTAGCTCCAATATAGCTGATCGTAAAAGGATGGGATTTCATAAGATAATATAAGGAAAAACGATATTAGGAGGCTCCCTCCATAATATTTTCGTTCAAACTTACCACCAATGATGAGAGAGATATTAGACATCAAAGTGTTTTGTTTACTTTAGATATACAAGACTCGATATACACATAGATATATACGACACAAAATTGAAATTACACTAGTAAAACTGGGATATAAATCTATACTAATATAATAAAACGGAAAGGTTTGATTTTTTGTTTGTTAGTAACGAATAGGCTCCGAAACTACTGGACCGCTTTGAAAATTTCATTCACCGTTGGGAAGCTACGCTATCCCCGGTGAACATAGGCTATATTATGTTTTCAAAATAGGGATCCGTACTAAAACCGTGCGAACCCGGGAAGGTCCGCTAGTTTTAAATAAACTTATTTCTATTCTATTTCTTGTTCACTTCGCAATGTAATTTCAAGAAGCGTATACAATACATTATTTTTATTTCGATGGAAAACTAACAGTTTATAGATTTTGGATAGGTATTTTTTAGATGCATTTGTGGTATAACTTAAGCTTAACAGATTTCACTTAAATAAATAAAATAAGATAAAAAGAGCTTTATTGTTCCAAAACACTTATTTTAACAGTATTAATAAAAGAACTTAAGTATAACTACTATTTCTTTTTACATAAAAAAACTTTCTAAATTACTTATATACTAACTTATTTACTTAGGTAGTGTTAGGACCGCCTGGAGCGGCAACAGATTTCACTCATGGTACTTAAATATGCTTAAACTTTAGAATTATTACCCCCTCATTCATAGTGGTCTGCTAAAAATCTGCTTAACAGTGTTATTTCTCACTCTGACTTATGTTAATAGACGAAGAAAGAATGAGAGCAATGCGCTAATTAGCAGACTATTAAGAATAACGACATAAGTCTAGAACTTACAGAAAAAAGGGCTTCTGAAGACAGTTCAACGACACCAACATAATTTAAAAGTAAAACAAATTGTCTTTGTTGTTCTAAACGAACAAAAGTAGCAGGGGTACAGCAACGGGTTATTATTATTAAGTCTAGCCATAATTATTAACAACCCACTAAAACTTGTGTACAATGTAAAATCGTCCAAGTTACCATTTGTCATCGCTTGCAAACAAAACAAATTAGCACTAAAGTGATTTAAAACGGGATATTTACCATGATTTGATGTTTGAGTTATCCAATATTTCGGCACATCATGGTAAATACCCCGTTTTAAATGACTTTAGTGTTTAATAACCATGAGAGTTTCAAAAGTTTTATCGAAAACAAATTAGACCGGTTACCGCGTAGTGTAATGATTTACACTATACTAGATTCCTCGATATATTTGTTAAACAAAAGTTTACAAAAAAAAGCCTACGAAATATTGATGGAATATTTTACGACATCGGTGTAGGATCTGAGCCAATCGCAGAAGTTCGAAACAAATCTTAGTTCTGAAATATTTTTTTATAACTTCATTTGTTTCTCATCCCGAATTTTCACCTTTGATTGCTGCGCACATGTGCTATTATGCTTTGTTGAAGTTTGTGTTTTTGTTAGTTTTCTTTGTTGATAAAATATCATGGTTTCTAGAACTGAATTTAAGGACAACTCTACACAAAAATAACTTTTGAAACGGTCATAGGTTCATAACGCACAAGGCTTTATAACGGGATATCTATCATAATTAGATTTTTGAGTATTCCAATATTTCGGCACAGATTCATGCGCCATGATCACGATTATTCATTAATATTGGAATACTCAAAAATCCAATCGTGGTAATTATTTCAAAAAATGTAGGCAAATTTTAAAATTTATAAAGTGTTCTAGCACTTCATGTCCATCCAAAGGTTACCTGGCAGAGATCGCTCATAGCGATAAGGCCGCCCATTGTACAGCATTTTTGTATTTGTTTTTTTTCTTTTCCTGTCTTGTGTATCTTTTATGTATTTGGTGTGCAATAAAGAGTTATTTTATTGTATTGTATTTCGTTATAAATAGATATTAAAGAAGGCTCATCTCATCTCCTTTGCGTGAACGGTAACAACTAGTTGATAAAAAATAACGTATATAGTATATCTTATTGCAATAACGCAATAGGCATGTGATCATAAAAGTTTTCCTTCAAATATGCCTGTTTGTTTCGCCGTTTCAGAGCACTATTCTGGTCTCCCGCCGAACTCGCGTCATCAATATTTCAGTGCGGGGGATTTTTACCCCGGTGGTTGATCGTTTAGTGCCCTTTATTTATTTCAGTATACATAACGTGGTTGGCATTAATGTTTAAATGATTTTTTCTTATGAGAGTACTAAGGAAACTTTTGTCAAAGTCATTTATAACGGTATATTCACTTTAGATTTTTGATTTGATGAATCAAAAATAAAAAGACAGAAAAATCTAATCATGGTAAATAACCCGCTATCATTAATAACCATGATAGTTTCCAAAGTTTTAACTTTTGTAAAAGATCAAGATTCTGAAAAGTTTTCTGAAGGTTTGTACAGTCAAATGTTTTAGCTATTTCTCTTTCTATTTATTGGTATATTTAGTGTTGAGTTTTTAAATAGTTGTTACTTTCTTAAGTGTTTATCGAAACTACCCAAAAATGTAACAAAAATCACAAAACTCCACGCAACGCACCTTCCAACGATTTGGTATCCCATTTTCGCGGTAGATTAAACTAAATTATTGTTATTACAAGTGCATATCCCGGGTAAATATAGAGGGGCTGGCACCCCAGCAACCGGGTAAGACTTCCAATTACGGACGCCATACAAGAAAATATCCTTAACATAAATCACTCAAGGACTTCGCTATTCTTTGGAAAATTGATAGTACAATTAAATTTTCGCTTGGTTTCTCACTGTACGATTTATGTATAAACCGCACAATTGCACTTCTGCAAGCGGTGCATTTTTACCTACCTAAGCTTGGACAGCTCAGTACGCGTTCGACCGCTGTCCCGCGTATTAATATCAAGCAATAAATCAAGTATCAATTAAACATCTCTCTATCAATTATAAACTCCATCTCTTATTATTATCATCTAAAGGTATAGGGCCGGAAACCTTACATCTTTATGGTCCTTCGAGCCGGATTTGAACCAGCGACCTATGGACTAAGTTTTAATTAGGTACCAAGATTTTCATTCACTGAAGAGGCACTTTGAGAATTAGCGTACATGTACCTTTAATGTACTCGCGCTCCAACTCCAAACTGTTTCGCACCCCTGGCTCACAATTCGGCAAATTGTAAATGTGTTCACGCGCCGAGAAAATAATTTGTGCCTGTATATTGACGTTCCTAACAAAGCCCTCCAAACTTTGTCCTTTGATCATTGAGAGATAGAAAGTCTATAGGGGACGGAAAACGAAAGGCGCATTACTTAGGATTACGGTATTGCAAGATTTGCGAGACAATCCTATTTGACTACATCGTCTGTGGAAAAGGAATCGACGTCCCTAAGGAAGGCAGGAAATTAGATTAAAAGAACAAATCCTTTGCGGCTTAAGAACAATGGGATCTCGGCGTACCTTTAAGTTCATTTGAGTAATTTTACTCGTTCAAAGACTCTCATGAAACTTTATGCAGGCTTTCCCGATTTGTGGGGAAAGTTGATAATTGAAAATTTCTTGGCGGTGTTATTGGAAAAGTTTAGCGGTGCGGACCACAATTCCTTGATAGTGAAGTAAGTGAAACGATCCGGCGAGGAGCGATACACTGAAATTGCTTTTTGAAATTGTTCGGACCGTTTCGGCGGCGGCGGTTGAGTGATGAAAAAATTATTCATGGTGCGGTTAAGTAATCCCATGAAATGATTTAATATCGTTTTCATCATTTCGCGTTGCAAACAGAATTGTCCGCTTCAGGACAATTGTGTGTACGATCTGCAGCTATTTGAGCCGTGTTCTCGTTATCTATGTATAATAAAAAAAATATTTATATATGTAATCTATTATATTAAAAATATATCAGTACCCATAAAACAAGCTCTGCATAGCTTGGGGCTAGATGAAGCTGTGTGGATTATCTAGCATTATTTATTATTATTTATTTATTATACCTGGTGCAGGTGCATTACTGTAACTGTTTGCAGACTTGAATAAGGCTGAAACCCAAATGGAATCGGCAAATCTTTTCTTCCATCTCTACTTCCCTTGTAAAGTTTTATCGCGTGTTTAGCTCAGAGCGAGTACACATTAGGCGTTTTGATGCGCGCTTTGGTAACGAGCGAACCATTTGGTCCGTTAAAAGCTTGTTTGAAAGTATTTAAACATGAAAACGAATAAATGAATGAAAATGAAAATGAAAAGTTTTTATTTCTTTAAGCTTACAAATAAGCACTTAGACACGTCATATTTTATAGTTCACTTCAATTTTTTGTCCACCAGTGGAAGAAGTGACAAGAAACCACTAGTATGTTCATAACTTATGTGTCTAGTACATTTGATTTGCTTATCTGTAAGTTGGTAGATTTTGAGTTGGAGCAAAACTCGTTCCAAGCTTTTTTATCTTCTAAGTAATCTGATATTTTGTAATAAGCTTTTTTACAAAGAATATGTTTAACAATTTTTTTAAATTTATTTATTGATAATTTTTGCAACTCACTTGGAGTTTTGTAATATTCAAGTTAATAAATAGTTTCAATGGTATCGATATGTAGGTACTGTACGGATGTGTCACACCAAAGTTTTTAGCATGGGTTAGTTTATTTAGTTAACGAACACAATTTTAGTTTTCTTTCCTTACCATACTTTTAGCACCTCCCAATGGCCCTGCCGGATAGATACGTACAATTTGTTTTTTTTCCGCCAAATTGTCACATATCTTGTATTTTTTTTTTTTATCTTGGTTTTTTTATTTTTAAGTGTGCAATAAAAGTATTGTCTATCTATCTATTTATCGTATGACAGCGATCCAATATTTTCATACAAAATTGTCTTCGTTTTTTGTTTCGTCGCTTTTGCGACTACTTGCACCAATTTTGCCAATTTGATTGTAGCTCATCTAATGGAAAGTTTATTTCGTGTTGTAATTGCTTCCGGTTACTTAATAAGGTTTTAAGCCATATTTACATAGCCATATTTTATAGGGTTAGAAGCTTTAGGACTACATATTGATTTGACTAGATAGCAGTTAGGACTAAATCGCTTTCTGCCTAAATCTCGATATGACCATATTGTGTAAGGACTAGATAGCGTTTGGACTAGATCGCCATAAGGCTTGGTATGTACCGGCAGTTTTTAAAACGCCTCTTTTCCAAAGCGCACTTCAATCTCAAAACGTCTAATGTGTACACGCCCAGAACCCTGTTTATTTTCACATCTTCGTTTATAATTCGTGAGAACGCGACAGGCACTTTGCAAGATAAACATTTGTCACGAGTGATTATCCTAATGTATTTGCTGTAGGTGTAATAATAAGAGTTTTGGATGAAGGAAAAGGAAACTTAGTTGCAAAAAATAATAATTCTATTTCCTGCCCCAACTTTAACTCCAACAGTTGAAGTTATAATCAAATATTTGAAACAAGTTAGAACTAGTATTTACAATTGAAGCCATTGAGCTAATTGCAGACTGTTGCAAATACTACACACAACAACACAGCTACAGGTAGCTCAAATTGTCAATACCAGTCGGAAGCGTCCCCTAAATTCCTATAAAATATAACCCAAACCTGGGTTATATTTTATCGAAATATTTGAACAAGGGTTTTTACTACATCCCTTAGATAATCTGAAAATTAAGAAGTTCTGTGACTGACAGTAATTAGAATAATGAAACACCATAGATATAATAACTAAAGAGTAAGGTTTAGATACTTAAATATATTTTTTTTTCACTTATTCCAAATAGAAACAATATTTAGTACCTATTATATTATCTGTGAATATTATATATACTTTTAGAAGCATGACAGCGATCTAATAGTTTCGTACGAAATCGATTATAGTCTCTCATACGCAGGCTGATTATGTAAAAGCAACAGCAACAGCGACGCGACCGCGACCGCAATTTTAGCAAGCAATTTTTAGTTCACCGATTGTCCGGCAGAGGGAAACCTAGTGCTCGATTGCTGGGTGACGTAGTACCTGGTGTCATCTAATACAAAATTGGCTTTTGACAGCACTGATTGCTTAATTTTCGCCTGTCGCAAACCGGTCGCAGTTACATAATCAGGGGGACGTTATCTCGAATGATTTTGAGTATTGTTACATATTATTGACAGTACGAGCATCAATATTAACGAGTAAGCGGAGGTATCGGTAACTTTTCGCTCTTTGTTATATTGCAAACTGATACTAGACGACTCGACGACGTCGAGTATGAGTTTGCAATTTATTACAATTTTGAGATACACTAAATCTAAGTTAATGTTGAGTTACTGTACGTCGTCAAACAGTAACTCAAAGTTGATTTTCCTACACCAGTGAAACCACACAAGCACTATCTTCTGAGTATGCACGCCCCTTTAAATGATAATTTATTGCCCCTACTACAGTTCACGCCTAGATGTAGCTCCATGAATTGCAGTTAAGGACAATGATTCACTTCACCTTAAGTTTGATAAACGTGGCAGGGTTAAGTCGTGACGCTGATTGATTAGTGCTTAAGTTCGTAATTAGTTTGTAGCTGCACTACCTGAACGGCCTAGATATACATCAGTAGATCCTAATCAGAATATTTGACAGACAATGCCCTTAATACAGCAGCATACTTTGACATTTTATCTAATTTATTATTCCTTTTAACTAATTTGATTATTTGTTTTATTGTGATAAATTATTATAAATTAATTTACCTATTTAATTTTTTTAAGAAGGCATGTCTGTCTGATTTTCTTTGCACAATGCCCTATGGTGTTTCCTTTGTCAAAAGTTAGTGTGTGATAGAATAAAAATGTAATTTAACTTTTAAAATGTTAAAGTATTTAACGACATTAAGTGTAACATGAGAACCAACGGTGGAAATAAATAAATTGATATAGTCCCTAAGGACGCAAATGCTATTATAATAATTAATTTGTTATGAAAAAACTAAAAATTCGCTTTCAAATTTCTTATATAGACACATCTTCTTATCATCTTCTTAGATATTAACTCACAGAACTTATACCCTGAAAGTTCCTCCCCGATACAAGGGGTTTTTCAAATTATATAAATAATGCTGGACAATCCACACAACATCATCTAGCTCCAAGCTAAGCAGGACTAGTGTTATGGGTATTAGATGACAGATATACCTACTTAATACTATAGATTTTTTTATTATACATACATAGATAACGACCAGAACACCCTGGACATCTACAATGGCAATCGATTACGTACACACGATTACGATTCGATAGGCGTGATTTTTGTGTCACTTCGACAATGATCATACTGACTGTGATCGCCACTTTGTGAGTTCAGCTCTGAAGCTTAGGCGTTCATAACTCGCCTCTAACCCTTGCAGCTGCTAGGAACTGTAGGATATTCTTCTGGGTGATGTCTCTTAGCTCGTCTGGGCTTTGCAGGTATTTGGCCAGATGTGCAACCCAGCAGTGGACGATGCTGATATGATGGTGATAATGACGGTCTTAAGTGGGTCATGATTTCCTAAAGTTTGTAAGAAAAGAACAGTTAGAAAGTATTTATTTTCTTTTCACTGTTCTAACGAAGTTGTGTGTTGTTGTTGCGAATTTGGTAAGGCATTCCTGTGAAATGAAATTTTCCTTATTACCCTCATGCTTTGTGTTACATAACAAATTCTTTATTTCATTCTCTTTTTTGCATTCAAAGGACAAAGCAAATGTTAATTTGTAAAGTTGCTGCAAGAAGCGGGTTTACTAAAAGATGGGGATTATGCTTTCGACATTTTAGAAACTCTTTTCTTAATCCAGTGTGGTAAGTCCAGCACCAATAGAGTCCTTTCAGCTACGTCACAGACTAAGGGAGCGGTGGTGTGACTTGACACCTGAAGGTAATGCGTGGCTTCAGATAGAACAAGATAGAAATGGGACCACTTACTTACTTGTTACTTGTTTCTGGACTGGTTTCCGCAACTTGGCCGCCGATGGGCCCTTTTTGCGTGTCGGCTGGAGGGGCTGCTAGTCTAACCACCCGATGTCCTCCAGGAAGGCCAGCTCGCTGATGCCGGTGCATGCCTCCCTAGGCGTCCTCGGTGTCCCAAGGTGAAGCAGTCTTTGAGAAGCCACGCTGTCGCAATCTACAAGCACATGCGCTGCCGTCTCCTCTGAATTCATGCACCCTCTGCAAAGGGGGCTGTCCGTGATACCCAAATTAAATAAGTGTTTGTTTAGCATGCAGTGTCCCTTGACAATACCGACGAAATGGGACCAGAAACCGTATTTAATTTCTCCAAAATACACAATTGCGTGTTTCGTTGGTTTTTTTGTGTTAGTTCTCTACTTTTGTGCATTAGATTAGAGTTCAATTGGCCGAAACGAAACATACAAATAATATGTAGTTCTAGATCAAATGACGTTAGAGTGAAGCTGGCGTGCAATGGAATTAAGTATGCCCCGACTAAAGCCCCAGTTTGACCCAGTTCTGACAATCCCTGAACACGCATTTTTAAATCATCTCCTGGTAAAATTTAACTGAGTTTTGAAATAGTTTGCCCTACAAATAAATAAATAAATAATGCTGGACAATTCACACAGCATTAACTAGCCCCATGTTCAGCAGAGCTTGTGTTATGGGTACTAGATAACTGATATACATAATAAAATACATTACATCGATTTTTATTATATATAGAAAACGACCAGAACACCCGAAACAAATATCTGCAGATCGTACACACATTTGTTCCGAGACGGTAATCGAACCCGCAACCTCCTGTGTTGCAGGCGGACCTTCGCCCACGGCGCCACATCGGTCGTCAAACAGACAAAGAAAATGTACAAAAAGACAAAGAAAATGTACTGCTTGTAGTATTTTCTATAATTATTTTAAATTAAAATTTTATCAATATATTGGTTGGAAATGTCCTTAAAATTTTAAGCTAAATATTTTTCAGTAAACGCTTTTCGTAATTATGTTTCGAAATGCTAAAAGTACCTACTTCAGCAGGTATTTATCGGTATTTATCAAAGATAAATACCTGCTGAAGAGAATAGAATAGAACATTCTTTATTGCACTTTAACTATGAACTATATACGGTAAAAAATTAAAAATTAAGTACAATAGGCGGTCTTATCGCTCAAGAGCGATCTCTACCAGACAACCATGGATGGATAGGAAAGTACCAATTAATAATCAAGTAGAAAATCGGATAACCAGCAGCTGCGTCGTTAAACTTTAACTTTTCTTTAATCTATGAAAACATTTGCTTAAAAATGTCAATTTAAACGTTATTTTCCGATTATTTTTTTGCCTTATGTATTCCTTTCGGATATAGTATCGAGATTAACATATCACACACACTTCATGTCCAGTCTATTCTAAGGTTGCCTGGAGGAGATCGCTCTCAGCGATAAGACCGACCTTTATACTTCCCCTATCTATCTATCTAATCCGCCGGTAACACCCACTGCTGAGTATAGGCCTCTTCCTTATCTCTGTACCCCTGGCGGTCTTGTGCCAGTCGGATCCACTGCTTCCCTACGGTTCTTGGTATTAATTTCTGCGTTATTTAATGTCTTGTATGGTATAATAAACTGTTTTCTACCTATCTATCTAATAAATACAACGCTGACGTCACAATCTACAGACCCTTTTTACTTTCGGCCGGCAACTTTCATAACTAAAGTAACAAATCTAAGAAAATGCTGCGTCAATTTCCTCAAGTTACTACTAGGCGTTCCCAAGGAATACTCATCGAAAGGAATAGAAAATATCCACGGGAATCTCGTAAAAGTGTCACTCGCAAGACTGATCTGGAAAGTTCCGCGTTCCGAAGGGGTGAGTCCTGAGTTTGGGGAGTCGATATTATCGTTTCGACGTCGAGACGTGACATATTTGTTTGTATTTTTGTACTGCAGCAGATAAATTAATGTGTATATGATTTGGCATGGTGTTGCTTGCGACCGTGAGACTAAAAGGTATCGAACATCGATAGTATTAACGATATTGTCATTTTTAGTTTGAACCGGTTCTGGGACACTATTAAAGTCTTAAAATATTCATTGGAAGCAAAACGACGATTTTTTTTCGATAGTATCGAGACTGTCTGTTTATGTTGTGTATGTATTATTGTTAGTTTTTCAAAAACTAATACATGCATTATTTAAACGTGGAAGAGCCACCTAACATAAGTATTTCGTGTCTTCTAATATGATTAAGACTGTGTTTTTTCCTTTATTATTAAATAAATTTTTGTATTTGTAGTAAAATTTGGTAATATGAAAGGAAAATATTTTTATTCTGATAGAGCAAAAAAAATATTAAATATTAAATTAATTAAATAATGCTGGACAATTCACACAGCATCATATAGCCCCAAGCTAAGCAGAGCTTGTGTTATGGGTACTAGATGACTGATATACATAATACAATACATTACATAGATAGATATTTTTTATTATACATAGAAAACGACCAGAACACCCGGAACAAATATCTGCAGGTCGTCCCCATAATAGTTCCGAGGCGGGAATCGAACCCGCAACCTTCTGCGTCGCAGGCGGACCTTCGCCCACCGCGCCACATCGGTCGTCGTAATTGAAAAAATCGACGGGTTTAATTTCATTTAAATGAATAGGGACAGCAGTGCCTTCAACGTGTGAACATGGAAAGAAACAGACCACCATATAAAATATATCGCCTCGATGACGTCTTGTTACTATTGAGAAACTGAACTCAGGGCTGGAAGTACCGCGTACCGTTGCTGTTTATGACGGTTTGCAAATAAATCGTCTCGCGGGACCGGCCAGTTGTTTTCGAAAGGACTTACGTTTCTGTGTCTGTTTGGTTTATGTTATTGTTAGAAAGGTTTTAGGGTACGTGGGTATAGTACAATAATTAATTACTGGTAGATTCATTACAAAAGGCTTTGGAGTAGAAGAAAGGCGGTAATCGTTAGTAAACTTACCTACACAGAACAGTCATATAATTGGGTATTACGTTTAATTTCTTTGGTAACAGGGTCGTTTCAGGATTTGATATATTGAAGATGTGGACTATTGCTTATTGTTTCGGCTTGTTTTTCATTTCTTGCATTAAAATAAGTAAATACTGAAATGATGCTGGATACTCCGCACAACATATATAGTGCCAAACTAGGGATGTTGCTAATATTTGTATCCTTGATACAGATGTAGGTCGGTCGAAAAATAAATTATATTTTCTTGCTGTTTGTGTTAATTTGTTTATATAAAAAAAATAGTTTCGCTTATTTTTTCAGCAAAACTAGTGTTTTGTCATGAAATTATTATAAAAAAAATATGTTAATCCTATGAAATTTCAAAACATCAATAATAATGTAAGAAAACCCGTAAAAAAAATAGCATTCTCTTATTAAATGGTTATGTGTGGATTGTCCAGCTTACGTACCTAAAGTTAGATAATTCTTTTATTGCACACTTAAAAATAAAACAAACAAGACAGAATAAAATACAAAATGACAATTTGGCGGTCTTATCGCTCAAGAGCTATCTCTACCAGACAACCGTGGATGGATAGGATATTTGGATTGTACATGGGGATCTGTGTGCATTATATTAATTTATAAAATATTGCAAAAAAATACGTTCCCACTTTTTAAAATAAATAAAATAAACATAAATAGGTACTTACATATTATTAATTATATACTTTCTTATATAAATACATACTCTTAATTTTATAAAGGGAAACAAGGTTAGGAATCAAAGTTATCTCATTTTTTTTAACACTTCGCAAACCCAATCGCTCCAGCTCCATCGAACCAATCTATTTCCGTTCTTTCAGCTCGGTTGCAGTGTTGACACATTAAGCGATTGGTTGTGATAGCTTCCTACATACAGGCTTAAAAGATTGCACGAATAGAGCTATTAATTATATTATGCCGCGCTTAGTTCAGCTACTCGTAGACTGACAATGTGTACACGGTGAATGGTTTCAATCCAACCAAAACGTGATAGCGCAAAGCTACTGTAGGTACTACTGTATTCTCGCTAAATTACAATCTGGGTCTCTTCAAGACAAGAGTGAATAGGGATCTTTAAGACCTTTGTAATAGATCATCATTATCATCAATAACCTATGTATGTTAGTCCACAGCTGGACATAGGCCTCCCCCAATGAGCGCGCATATAGCGCCCTGTCTCCTGCTTGACGCATCCAGCATCTGCCCGCAGTCTTTCGCAGGTCGTCATCCCACCTGGCCGGAGGGCGTCCTACACTACGTTTGCCGAGTCGCGGTCTCCACTCAAGAACACCTTTACCCCAACGTTATTTGTCGGTTCTTCGCGAGATATGGCCGGCCCACTGCCACTTCAGCTTGCTAATTCTTAGAGCTATGTATGTCGACAAACTTACAACTCGGGGTAATCTCTAAAAAAATATATATTAATCTATAAATCCCAAAAAATCAATTTCGGCGGGACTCTAACCCGCGACCTTCCGTTATTACATTATGCTCTAGCTACTTCTGCTTCTACTATCGCATTAAAAACAATTTTTAAACGTTGACCAAGATAAATATTCTGTAAAGTTACTAAACACCGCCGATAATAACATAAAGTTAGTTTTTGAACGCAACCTTTAGGTTGGAATTTCCAGCCATAAATATAAGGCATAGAGCTAGACGGTGACCTAATTCGAGTACGAACAGCTGTGGACCCATATTTCTCAACTTGTCCGTGAGATATTACTGTACTGACTTGCGTTCTTGATGTCTCATAATTTCATTGCTAATTGTGAATGTAACGGGTGGTACTAAGTAGTGCAACTTTGTGCCAAAAGACATACATTTAAAACTTCCCGTATCCTTAGCTAAAGGTTAGCATTCTAGAACGTTTGAAAGTTTGTTTCTGAATATTATTTTACACAGCGCTGAATTGACACATCCAGCATCTGCCTGCAGTCATTCGCTGGTCGTCATCCCACCTGGCAGGATCATAGATTACCCATTCATGAGCTATTTCTATGGAGAAATGACACATAAGTCATTTCTATGGAGAAATGATTCATAAATACTTCAAGTTTCTCAATCCAGCTTGAGGTAGATAGTTTAATCTGAATGAATTGTAAAATGTACATAAAACAGAAGTTCGCTTGATATTCCTTTACCGTTCCGTGGATTATCTCTTCGCTCATTTGCATCAAGTCATAAATGTATAACTTTGGAGATTACGACGTGTTACGACTATAACTTTGGTTGTCACTTGTCTATGAAGATAGTTGTAGACGATAAGCGTCTATGAAGGTCTATAAAACGGTTATATCACGTGTACAGAGAGCTACAACTGCTAAAGACTTAGCAAGTCTCTGTCATACTAAAGAACGCTAATTGACTGATGGAAAATGGTCGTATAGTAGGTTAACTTTAGTGAAAAGGTGCTAGCACAGGAGGTACCTACTAGTGTGTTTGTATCCAAATAAATGAATAAATAATGGCGGACAATTCACACAGCTTTGTGCAGAGGTAGACCCAAGCTAAGCTTGTGTTATAGGTAGGTACTAGATAACTGATATACATAATATTATACATTACATAAATATGTATGCTTTATTTTACATAGAAAACGACCAGAACACCCTGAACAAATATCTACAGATCGTACAAGCATTCAAGCGGGAGGCGGAAATCGAACCCTTGCGGGTTCGATTTCCTCCTTCGTCGTCGTATGCAGACCTTCGCCCACCGCGCCACAATGGTCGTCATACAGAAGCAAGCACGTCTTTTAATCTCTTTACAAAACGACAGTCAGTTTCAAAAATACTCTATCTCTCTTCGACTATTAAACTCCCTGTAGAAACTAATCTTTAAATGACTTTCAGAATAAAAAGTCTTCCCACCATCGGCATAGATGTCGCCTCTTACGATCTAACTCCAAAGATAGGCTTCAATCGGAATAAGAGCTGAATCTAACTTTGAAAAGATATATAAGTTACTTTGAAAAGGTTTCAGAAAGTGCAAATTGTGAAACTAACGAAATGAAGCTCTCTGCTGAGGTGTAAAGTGAGGGAGAAATAGTGGAAATGCAGTTCTACCGTCGCGACGGCCGATACCGTGGCCGATACAATCTCAAAGTTTTAATAAGAAACTAGACGGTCGTGAGGAACTTGATGTTTTTACACCTTTTGTAAAAGCACTTGATATAAAACCTTGCATGAACTGTTTTGTCTACTGTTAGATTTTATTAAAAATTGGCTTGGACAAAAATTTCGCAGGGCCATGGTACCTATAAACTAGTCAAACTCGATGTAGAATGTTTCTAAACAAACAACGACACAAATACCTAATTAAAACTTGCTTGGCATAGAGTTTCAGATATCAGATATAATTGAAAGCTATATTTATTTAAGGGAGGTTCTCAAACCGACAAGTAACATAAAAAGACTAGACAAAGTAAGTTTGGCTAGTTCTCAAACCCCAAGCGTATAAAAGTTATACCAAATCAAATAAATAAGTAAATAATGCTGGACACTCCACATATACACAATAATGCGTTCCAACGTGAAAATTCTATCTGGGCAAACCGCATTGGTGACCTATTGAAAGAAGGCATGTCTGTCTGCTTTTTCTAAAACAATCCCTTATGGTGTTTCCAAATAACGTGTGTTTTATAATAAAATTGTTAATTATTTTTATGTAGAACTGACCGACATCAAGTGTAACATATGTACCTACGGTGGAGCTGAATAAATGAAATGAAATGAAATTGCGGTTTAAAGAATTAGTCAATTTATTTTTGGAGACAAATATGTTTTCTTGGCTTTGCAAAAACTTATTGCTATAAATAATTTGATTGCCAATTCTCTGCTGTTCGTTGATTTCGATACACACACCAGACAAACTGTAATATAGCTTCAAAAGGAAATGTTTCTCACGGCATCAATGGAAATGAAACAACTTCTGCAAAACCTTTGAATACGCATCACAAAACCGTATCGGGTACTTTAGTTTTACGCTTCCAAGAATCCCCGAAAACTCCGAATTCAGCGTGTTTCTCAAGAGACATCCAGCCTCATTTACGTGGAAACCTACACGCGAATTCACGTTAAAAGTTATTATTACTGTTACGGCAGATTTAAACACATTGTACTTGTGCCAAATTTTCCACAGCACCTTCCCAACTCATTTGCGAAAGAGTTAGGCATCGTAAGGAACTCCATAATGTTTCTCTTACCTATAAAGGCGTCTAAAAAGCTTGAGTCTTGCAAATTGAAACGTTTTTGTGGCGGTATCCAGTAACATTAATTATGGGAGGAATGTTATGGGGTATCAAACGGCACGTAGTCAGGAATAACCTCCAGGGTCTGCAGTTTTAGAAAATACAATTGGTATAAGTCACTAACTTTGCAAACAAACAACCATGTATTATAGGATTTTTAATATCTTTGTTGAAGGTACCTAGAGTGTAAATATAGGCATTGTTGGTTTATACGGTTCATAAACCTTTTGGCATGAATCATCAATTGTCTACTATTAAACATAGCCGTAGTTAGTAAAATCAAGTGCGGCTATTGCGTCGCATTCAGCTTTACTCGCATTCCGGGAAAATTTATCCGGCCATTCCTTTATTTACTTCAGACATTGGCTTATTGCCTCGAGATCTTTGAACTCTGTTAGTACAGACTACTTGTGTAGTTTTTTTGACATTTTCTTCTCATAGCTCTGTTCGTGACGTCACCTATACGGGTTCGAACGGGAGACCAGCGCTGGACAGGTCTAGGAGCTTAGCCAGCATTATACTGAGTTAGAGCCTCTCTATACATGTACGTATTATATAAGTGTATCGCTTGTATGTTGTTATAAATGAATGTCTATTCTATAAAAAATGCACTAACAAAATATTTGCCCCTGCAATTATCCTAGCAACGCCCCATTCGAGTACCCAAACCGATTACTAGCAATACGCCATGTGGCTCAATGTTCTCCTATTTAACTTAGCCCATCTCACTCGCATTCCGGGCAAAGTTGTCCGGCGAGTCCTTCATTTGGTTCCGACGCTGGCTGATCGCTTCGAGATTGCACTGAACTCTGAACTAGTCCGAGCGAGTTAGATGGTCTTGTTGTTAGTCAAGAAAGTCAAATGAAGTTTACTATGGAAACTTCATTTCTTGATGGAAAAGCTCTGAAGCTGTTTCGGAGGAAGCAACTATTTGCCCTTAAGCTATTATTACCTAGTAGCTTAAGACCTAGTCAACTATGCGTCAAAGATAAAGACGGGCAGCTTTAGCGAGAACTATTAATAATTCCAAAAAATATTTAAGATACCTATAAAATCGTATATTAAAGCGGATAAAAAGCTAAGACACTCTCGGTTTATTAACTGTCTTCTGTAAAATTTTTGAGACTTTAATTTTTTTTAAGTCGTAGAGTAAAGCAAAATAAATAGCTAACTTACTCTCGGTTTATTATCTGCCTGCTGTCTAACGTGGCCACCTGCTCCAAGCCTTTTATTGCATGGAATCCAATCCAATGCTCTGAAACTAGGTAATCACATAATGTGACAAAAGTTTCCAGAACTCCAAATCGACTTTTACGATGTTTGGCATTAGGTACTAGAGTTGGCATGTAGCCACATCTACAGCAGATGTCATTTGTTTTGCATCACAACCCAACTGAAAATCTAAACAATCGTCCTATTGCAGCATTATTGCAGTGACAATAATGTTTATTGAATAACCTAATTCAAATTGCATATTCCGTTAGTGTGGATTATCACGATATCTAAAGTTCAGACAGAAACCAACAGTTTAGAGTTCACATGGTTGGAATTCTAATATGGAATTCCGTTTTAGATTTAGCGGAGTCGTCAGTAAAGTTTTGTCTCTACGGAAAGGAGTTTTAGATTTGTTGTGGTGTTGGCCTCCACCACGATACCATCTACTTAGGTATGGTGTAAGTTCAATTAGCATAAAAGCTTAGTAAAATTGTTCTTAAGCTTATTTATAACACTTTCATTGCCGATGCTGATGTCCAGGTGACGAGAATAACGTCTCCCTGCATCGCACCGCACACACCGCAGAAGCTGGGTAGTGAACGCGTTTCATTACTCCCAACATGTTCAAGTAGAACAAAGTGTCCCTGCGGGTTGCACCACAGAGGCTGGGCCACTTCCCAACGGGTTAAGGCAAAACGAGCTGTGTAGCATGTAAGTACATCATGAACATACTAACACTTTCATTACTCCCGACATGATTAAGTAGCCAGCGTGTCCCTGCGGGTCGCACCACAGAGGCTGGGCCGTTGGGTAGTCCCAACTGGTTAAGGCAAAAGCGAACTGTATAGCATGTACAATACAATACAACATCCTTCAGTTTTTAGGTCAATTTGCTTTCACACTTTGATAAACTTGAGTTTAGATCAACTTTGGATAAAAGAGGCTTAGATACAAAACCAGCGCATAGGTAAGGCATATGAGCAATGTTGGTCAATTAATTGCAACGTTAAGGAATCCTGGATGAACCTAACCTTACATTATAAACCCATGTTTGTAGATCCGAGCCCTTTGAAAGTATTCCCTTTAATTACGATAAACTAGGTCAAATCCAATTCCAAGGCGAGGGAAGAAAGGCCCTTAAGGTTCACGCCGCGATAGAGACCAGAGACCGACTCACATGGTCTCTGTACGTTTAAGCTGAGACCCGTCTTACGGCCTTTTAACACTAGGTTTGTTGGGCCAAGATATATTATTATCAGAGACAAACGAAATAATATAGAGACATATTATATTATTTAGTTTGACCGCTTCTCAGTATCTTGTCTTTGTTCCGCATGCGCAAGACTAAGTTACCATTTTTTTGGGTAAATGCTGTATTTTGATTACCAAATATCAAAGTGCTTTATTTCCTTCAAACCTTACAGGACGACACGTCACCTTTATACCTTAAAACCCAAGTACAGCTAGAGGGATATTGCGCTCTTCAAAGGTTTAACTAAATTCTATCGTCGCATTATTTATCCTTATGAAAACATTGATAGCTCTTTCTTATGACTAGGTATGTTAGTCTATTGTAATGTAGGTATTATGGTATGTAGTGTAGGTTTTTGTTCCTTCATGTCCAGTCCATCCTAAGGTTGCCTAGAAGAGATCGCTCTCAGCGATAAGGTCGCCCTTTGTAATTAATTTATTTTATGTTTATTCATGTATTGTTTTCTGTTTTGTGTGGTATAATAAAGTGTTTTCTATCTATCTATCGATGCACCACATCGACTTAGTAGTGACAATGATTTTACAAGACAGATCACAATTTGGCACAAAAACCTGACGATTCAAAGAAAAATCTGCAGCAATCGAGCCACACTACGCGCTCGTAGTTTCACCCATTCATAAATCGAGCTTATGGTCTCGGTCTCTTGAGTCTTTGGTCTCTGTCGCGGTCTCCGGTCTCTGCAGCAAACCGGCACCTTAAGGGAACGGCAAGGAATGCCAGCGATGTTATTCCATTTGAATCTTCTATCCGTGGCGCGAATCCGATAGCGCTGTCATTAGAGAAAACAACTTGAGCTGGTAGGGACGCTGGATTGTTTAATCTGGTTTAAATTATATTATAATTACATAATCCTTGTTTATGTTATCGAGGAGTTATAGGTATCTGTGAATGAGTCAGTTAATTCGAGACAAGTATATCTTACTTCGTATACTGCATCACTTTATTTAACAACTAGCGGACCTTCCCGGCTTCGGACGGTTTTAGTACGGATCTCTAACTTTTTTGAAATATAATATAGCCTATGTTCACCGGGGATAGTGTTCCCACCTTCCCAAAGGTGAAATAATCTTTCAAATCGGTCTTGTAGTTTCGGAGCCTATTCATTACAAACAAACAAAAAATCAAACCTTTCCTCTATAATATTAGTATAGACAGGTGAGGATGGCTGCAACTATTTATTTTTTGATTTTTATAATCAAACATTATGAATTATTTTAATCGTAAATTCTTTACTAAATACTACCTACATAAACCTCTCACATCGTGTAACTGGAGTTACAATAATTTCATTAGAGCTTGTAGAGGTCGCCCCCAAAAATAAACACCTTAACAATAAATTAGAAATTAATAAAATGTAAGTTTAAGGTAATGGCATACTACTGCCGAAATTCTTCTTCAATGGATAAGTGACAACCCTAGTCCGCACAGCGAATCTTAACCTTTCATGTAGGTAAGGTACATGCTTAGATTCTTGTAATACAACGTCACGGTTGACTAGACTGATTAACGTACGCAAGCGTACAGTGTTGGTTGAATCCCGTTTTAAATCAGAGATTAATACAGTACAATACATAACTCTTTATTTTACACCACAAAATTAAACAAAAGACAGACATTAACATGAAACATAAAAGTACGATAGGTGGTTTCATCGCTTAGAAGCGATTTCTTACAGGAAATCTCCAAAAACACATCATACCTAAATAAAACAAGGCTATATGAATGAATGCATTATGGACTAAATTTGATTTACAATGAATCCAAAGGAATTTAGAATTAACCCATTTAAAGCCCACCTGTGGTTTAACCCGCGTAGGTGCACGGAAAAAGCTATCAGACGAAAAAATTCGCTAGAAATTAAATATAATTATTTCGAGGTAACAACACCTCCCCACTGGCAATTAATTAATTTAAAAGACACCAAACCTACTTCCACTAAGGAAGATTCTAGTATTTACGTACTTGAATGGTGGTCTAGTAAATAAGACTATCAAACGAATTCCTCAGAATTAGAAGATAAAAAGGTGGTTTAACGTATATTGGAAACTAGTTTCTGAACGCGGCTTGGCACGCGTTGTTATTTATATACCATGGGTAACTGATTTATTGGATAAAAAGTAACTTATATTTTATTCCGAGCCTGGAATTACCTGTATGCTTCATTTCAGACCGATCCGATTGAGTAGTTTTTGTGTGAAAGAGTAGCAAACACCCAAATATATAAACTTTCGCGATTATAATATTATCATCATCATCAGCCTATAGCAGTCCACTGCTGGACATAGGCCTCCCCCAATGAGCGCCATAGCGCCCTGTCTTCAGCTTGCCGCATCCAGCATCTACCTGCAGTCTTTCGCAGGTCGTCATCCCACCTGGTCGGAGGGCGCCCTACACTACGTTTGCCGAGTTGTGGTCTCCACTCAAGAACACGTTTGCCCCATCGGCCGTCGGTTCTTCGCGAGATATGGCCGGCCCCAAGCTGAAGTGGCAAGCTGAAGTGGCAGTCACTTCAGCTTGCTAATTCTTTGAGCTATGTCGATAACCTTGGTTCTCTGTCGGATGTATTCGTTACTACTATATACTTGTATTCGTTCGCGATTATAATATTACAGTTAACAACAATTGCAAAAACCATTCAATTACAAAATACCTATAATTAATCCTCCCTGGAAATTGGACCCACATAAGGGTTGAAATACGCGGAATATCTTTTACCGGCAAAAAAGCTATTCATAAAAACAATTTTATAATTTCCGCATAACAACGACCACTCTGTAGATGAAAAAGAAAAGAAACACAAGGAAAAATATTTAATAACATAAAAAGGATTTTTTTTATTTATTTTACCAGAGTAATTCTTTTTATTAGAGGCACTTGTATCATATGAGTCAGAGAGCCTGAAAGAGTTGACTTTCTTTAGTTTTACTTATGTTTTCCTTAACTTGTTCTAACAATTTCCTTAATGGATCCCAAGAGGCATTTCATTGTAAAATGGACGCTTTTTATAACAACCATTTACCGAATGAAAAATTGTTTATTCATTCTTCGATTTGCGCTTTATCTTTGTCTTGAGAGAAAGACGTTCTCAAAGGCCTTAGCACTGCTTTCAGTTATGATTGGTTCCTATAATTATTTGCTCTTGATATCTTAAAATGTTTTATTAAGGGTAAATCAGTAATATTTATTCACATAAGACATAGTACATAATACATTGGTGGAATAACACAGTAGAGCTGCATATCTCGCCCGAATACAGGCACACAGGATAAAGTGCAAACTTAATAAATGTATAATGATATCTATGTAATGTATTGTATTATATATATCAGTATGGTGATTATGTAAATCGCGACCGGTTTGCGACAGGCGTAAATTAAGCAATCATTGCTGTCAAACACCAATTTTGACCAATTTTGACGTTGTAGCTGGTGTCAAACTAATACAAAATTGGCGTTTGACAGCACTGATTGCTTAATTTACGCCTGTCGCAAACCGGTCGCGAGTTACATAATCACCCGGCATAATACCTTTATACTTCCTTTATTCTAAGTACCTATTTATTTCTGTATTGATTTCTGTTTTGTGTGATATAATAAAGTGTTTTCTATCTATCTATCTATCAGTTATCTAGTGCCTATAACACAAGCTCCGCTTACCTTGGGGCTAGATAATGCTGTGTGAATTGTCCGGCATTGTTATAATTGTTGTTTCCGAAGACAAACAATTTATTTTAACCTCCAATTAATATAATTTTTTTTTCTTTTCAGGTATGAATCGCGTGATCGAGCTCTTAGAAAACGTGGTTTGTGAGTAAGAAAAAAACCACTTACTATCTGTTAGCTTCCCGTTAAAAGTTTATAAAAAAAGTTCTACAGTAAAAAAATCCATAATCCCCACGATGGGCATTATGGAGTTAGCAGTTCGGTTGTACAATTGGTCTGTAAGAGGTGCTGCTGCAGTATATCCCTTAGTCGCCTATAACGACACCCGCGGGAAACCGTCGGGAAATTCTAGGCCCTACATGGCAATAGTATAATATTAATATGTCTAGTTAAGTTTTTGTGGATTAATAAATCATATTATCTCTCGCGCGAGGACTAGCAAAAAAGTAAAGCATACAATCGAAGAAAATCCCGAAAAAATAATGTAATCATACTCGTGAAAAAGAACGCAATAATTCCATACGAATGGAAATATCTTGTGCCAAATAAAATATTCAACGGGCGTAATTTAAAAGCTTCCGGGTCACTTACCCTCAGCTTACCTTGTCATCCGGAGCTTGTTTGGATGAATTTGAACTTTAATCCGTTGCGCGAGGAGTTATTTCTTTTTCCACCGTTGTCGGATTGGGCGGGTGTAATCTGCTCTGATTGAAAAGAAATCAATGTTGCTTGTCATTAGATTTATCAATATCAATAACAGTGACAGGAAGGGTCCCAATTCAATGACCGGGTTCTGACCCCGAGGTATTTCTGGTTTGCCCTTTAAGTGTAACCCAGTTTCTTTGATGGGAGGACCATTAACGGTGGTCATAAAACATGGCATAAAGGACTCTAAGTGATGGACATAAACCTGCAATAACTACATCTAAGTAGGTATCATAACGTAGATATCTTTAGATTAGGTAAGATACATTTAAACCCTTGGCCTCGGCGGACGTGTCGCAGTCGCTGGAAATACCTATTTAATAGCATTCGTAAAATCACTATATCAACAGCAATAATATATAAATATAAAAAAAAGCAACACCATACTTTTATTTTAGCTTTCATGCTTGGGTTGCGTGGGCTGTGCTTTAATACAAATTAAAATAGCTTTATTTTTAGGCTTAAAAAAACACTTAGCCAAGTCAAATTTTATACTATAAATTATCAAATAAGAAATAAGGTGTTTTTGATTTTCTCTTCACTTAATTTTTTGTACATAATTTATATTTTTTGTATATAATATTTTTTGTATATAATATAGAAAGAAAGAATATATATATAATAATTTTATTTGGCCAAAAAACAGGTTTCAACAAATGTATTTGTGTGTGTGTATTTGTGTTTGTCTTCTAGTGGAAGAAGTGAAAAAGTGCTAGTACATTCATATATCACTTAAGTGAATACAATACTAATACATGTTATAATAGTTTATAGTAATACTAATAGTAAATAAATAGTTTATAGTAATACTAATAGGTAAATGTTTTTTGCTTATCTATCGACAAATGTAACGAAGCCAAAGTCGATGGGGTTACCGTTGATTTAGGCAACAATTTGGCACTGCAAAAATTAGCGTTACTGCGTTTTCTAATTGGTCAAACACAAAAATTTAGGAGTTCCTATGGCCAACATCTGTCCTCCATCATCAGACCAGATCGATAATACCATGATATTGCATACGCCAAATTTTAGCTCAATCGCTTGAACATAATTGTTCGAGTACAGAGAATCTGGCTTGACAGTGAAATGGCAAAACATTTTCAGCCACTAAACAGAATAAACAAGTTAATATTATTGTGAGCTAATAGAATAATTGAACATTAAACAGAATTTATGCTAATGTAGGTACAAATAATTTGCTGAGTATAAATTGTTAGTCTACCTCTTCCAAACCCTAATCTAAACTATCATACTCGTACATAAGCTCTTGAACTTCACAGTGCATATTCTGACGAATGTGCAAATTGCGCATAGTTTATGCCATTAATGGTATTAAACTATCTTCAACATTAAGGCTGTTATTATTTTGACTTTTGCCTTACGAGACGAGTGAGAAGGAATGAATGAATGAACACTTTATTGTACCCAAAATAACAAAATAACACCTTATATCTAAATCTTACATAATAACAGTACAGTACAAGAAGGTTGTGTCGTGAAAAATACTCACGATAAGGTAGTTTATTTTGAAAAATCGAATCCCGATCGTTGCATTCATCTTTTATCCATTATAATTACTAAAGAGTTCCAGGACCACTTAAAGACGTTACTTAGTCAAACGGTGGAATAAAAAAAAAGATACAGGCAAACATAGAACCTCCTTTTTTCGAAGTCGTTTAAAAAGATGTGATATCTACGTAGCAACAATCTGTTATGAATGAATGATTCATCCAATTTGTTTCCACTGACGAGTATGGATACATATCAGGTCAAAAATATATACAGACAAACATAGAACCTCCTTTTTTGCGAACTCGTCAAAAAAGATGAATATTTATTGGTAAATCGATGTCATCAAAGGTGACCTATTTGTTCATATGAAGGTAATTGGCCATTTGTTTTGTTCAGCTACACTGGCGAGCAAGAATTAAGGGCTACGCGTAATTATTTGCGAAAAAAACATTATTTGTTGTATCATCGACGACAATAATTGATGATGCCGGCAATTGTCCTTAATCATTTAGGATGAACGCCTTTTTAAGGGGAACATCGACAGGCCGGCGTCGGACGCTCCGCGCTAATCGTATCAGAGCGTAATGCTGGGTCGTGCGTCCACTGTAACAGTAACAACCGGATTGCCGAAGCGACCACCATTTGCAAACGAATTTTAACATTGACATCCGGATTATCGTAGCAAGCTGACAAATTTTGACGAATGACTAACTGGCGCGACGGAGCGGATCATGGGAGGGTAACATATGTAGTTGGACGGATCAGTAATGTAGGTCATACAAAGTATTACTAGGTATATAATCAGTTTGATGCGGTCAGTGCGAAGCGTCGATGCCGGCTGTAGACACTAGCCCTTAAACCCACCTCGAACGCTACTTTGTGTGAATATTCCGTCAAAAATATATTTTTTTAATCCGTATAGCTATTCATTTAGGTTAGAATCGTCAATATACGAGTATATGAGCGTGTCGTCACGCGGTGATAATATTGAAGAACAATACATCCATTAAGTAAGTTACCGCGAGACACGCACGTGTAAAGGCGATCCCTGAGTTCCGCTTTTCTAAACACACTATATCCTGACGTAATAAAACGTACCTATTCGAGCTAGATAAACCTTTGAAATGCCCCAAACTCAATATAACTTCAGCGAATTTGAAACGTCGTTTTAAGATAATCAAGTTTTATTCCCCAATGATCTGGCAATTTTCTCGAAGTTTACTGCCATTAAAGTATGGTCAATTACGAATGGAAGTAATTGGTGGTAAATACCGCTTGAGGTTAAGGGAAGTAAAGATAAGAAAGTCATAAATTGAGCCTTGTTTATGAGTTGTTTTACGTAGAACGAGTAAAATTACTTTGTCATCGGCAACAACGATTTTCCTGCAGATTGCTTTGTGCAATTTTGAACTCTGTTTGCAAAGAAATGCATCTGATTTCGCCTTGTTTCTTACAGCATCACAATAGTAGCAACATTATCGAATTGCGTCACCAAAGATTCATTGCAGTCCTATAAGTAGGAAATCCGGTCGATATACGAGTATGCTTGGAATGACGCCAGCTGCTTGCGCTAAGCACTAGAAAAAGCTGAGAGGCAAAACCGCCTCGGCGCGGCATGACAAAGTTACAGCGACTTACGTACTCAAACTTCTGGAACAAATAAACGTCCAAAATGTAACAGATCTTAACAATCATTTGATACAAAAACCAAACATTTTTGAAAAGACTAAAACCTACTTCGAAATCCAAAAAATACATATAACAATTTTTGTTCCCGGTGGAATAGTATTTTTCCAGGAAAACATAAAAAAACTGTTTAAAATTAAGGGATTCGAGTAGTTATGTTTTAATTTGTTTCATTACACTCATATATAATATTTTTGCCAAAATGTACTTACATTCGTATTACAAGCTGTGTAATAAAGCCGCGAGGTAATTTAAAAATGGTAGAATTAAAAAAAAAAAAGATGGTCATCAATTCGTATGTTAGTTTTTTATGTGTGTGTTTATTTTACTTCATATCTTCACCATTTATCAGAGGGATTAATAAGTATTTGTCATGCAAAACTTAAAATAGATCATCATAATATCAGCCCATACACGTACACTGCTGGCATAGGCCTCCCCCATACGACGCCATAAATAGCGGTCCTTAGCCGCCTCCATCCATCGACTCCCTGCGACCACTTCGATGTCGTCGGTCCAAGGGTGGATAGAAAAAAATGAACAATAAAATAATTTGAAGTCTATTTTAGTTTTTTCAAAACAATTCTAATTGTTATTTTTGCAGCAGGTAAGTATAACAATGTTGGTTTTTACGTGAGCTACCAGTATTTTTGTCCATGTTGGGTATTCATAATTTTCAAGTATAGGTTAGGTTATCTTCCACCGGGGATGGAAGATACCCATGATGGATTTCCTCACAATAAAAAAAAGGTTAGTTTTTACGTGAGCTACTAGTATTTTTGTCCATGTTGAGCTTATGATTCGTGCAAATGTCTATAATTTATTTAGATACATTGTATTGTATTTAGAACAGAAAAATTACATAAATGTAAAGCTGTTAGTATTCAAAGTTTGCTATCCTAATATGTTGGGTGTTATTAATTTTCAAATGATTTATACAAGGCTAGGTCCGAGTTCAAATCCAAGCCTGCCTAAAAAACTACTGCAGTAAAACCCATTTATATAACTCCCAGCTTGATTTCTGAAGTTTGACAGGCCTAAATCAGCGAGTCCTTGTAAACGGGCTGACCCGCTGAAATATTTAACCACTCCAGTTGGTCCAGTTGGAAAAACCCGGTTGAGTGTGACCCAAATAATATTTAGAAAGGCCTTAAGCACAGAATGATTTATCCTACCACTTATATTATAAACGCGAAAGTTTTTATGTATGGATGGATGTTTGTTACTATTTCACGACAAACCTACTGAACTGAACGGGCTGAAATTTTGTATGCAGGTAGTTGCAAGCCCGGAATAAAACATAGGCTACTTTTTATCATTATAAATTAATTCCCATGGGATGTAAATATAAATAACCCTAAAAAGTTTTCATAGAAACAACACGCGGGCAGAAACTAGTATTACTATATAGTACGTAGTCTGGCGTACGAGGTCTTTGATTTCTTGGTAGGCAGTGGGATAGGAATGAAAACAATTTTTTGCAAATTTTCTGTTGGTTCAATTGTACCTTGTGTGAGATTTCTTTAAAAACTGACAAAAATTCGCTCTCTGTTGACAATTCCGCTTACTGAAAATTTAGGAAATGCTTTACAGATATTGTACTGTATAATATTTCATTTCATATATTTACGAAGCTTACAGTGGCTGGTTCGTACGCTGATTAATTAATTGAATTATCTTTAGTCAAATACTTATTTTTGTTTCTCTTGCTTGAAAAGAGTTTTGATCATGAGATGATCAGCGTATGAACAACGAATGAATGAATGATAGTGTTTTGTATATAATATAGGGGACATATATTTGCGAAGCCTAGAGTTGGTGGTTCGGCAGATTAATTAATTAAATTATCTTTGGTCTAATCCTTATTTCTCTTGCTTGAAAAGAGATCTTATTATGAGATGATCAGCGTATGAATAACGAATGAATGAATGATAGTGTTTTGTATATAATATAGGGGATATATATTTGCGAAGCCTACAGTTGGTGGTTCGGCAGATTAATTAATTAAATTATCTTTGGTCTAATCCTTATTTCTCTTGCTTGAAAAGAGATTTGATCATGAGATAATCAGCCTATGAACAACGAATGAATGAATGAATGAATGATAGATTTTATTTGCTTAAGTATTTAGAACAGAAAAATTATAATACGTAAAGCTAGCAAAGCTAGCAAGTATTCAAAGTTTGCTATCCTAGTATTAAAAATAATATTAAGCATTATTTGCATTATTTATTCATGTAAAATGTGTATGATAGCCTTATTTTATGTGTTTTCTATTCATCTTTATAAAATACGTCGATTTAATAAGGGTTTTTATCACGACAAGGGAACCTTTAAACATTGTAATTCAGAAATTTCAAGTCATATGAACAGGCATTTTCACTGAATCGTTTATCACGCCTTAGCCGATTTGATATATCGAGGTGGTGGAGAAAATCTTACGGATAAAGTGAGATTTTGTACGTAATGATAAAGTACTTTAAGCAATTTTGTGAGTAACGCGCAATATGAAAGTTTGAAAGCCCCAAAATTTAATGGTACCAGCGATCCAAACCTGTCGCAAAATTCTAGATTTATTTTCCTAAAATTTCGATCTTTCATTGTGACGAATAACTGACATAAACTTGACTGACTTTGTTGCTAAATTATTCGTTTTATAAAACTCGTGTTGTATTCTACCGTCCTGGATTCCGTTAAATAAAATGAAACCGATAGAATCGTCCACATTTTTCACACGTATCCATGTGTTACATTGAATCACAGGCAGCTAGAATGTAGCATTGTCTTTTTACAGAAAATGCTACATTTTAGCTAGCGACCATTTTCGGTTGTACCAATTGAGGTGAGAATACGTTCTGATATAATTTTTAAATTACATTTTTATCCTGAATTTGTAAAAGTTTAGTCGAAAATAGACAATTGAAATGATTTAATGTAATAACGAAATGTTTCTTATAAAATATAATATAGATACAAATCAAGTCAAATGAAAATGAAAATTTAAAATATGTTTATTACTACATCTAAACAGAACTAAAGTTAATACAGATTTGGTATGGTTTAAGTAGAGTGAATTAATAAACAAAAGTGCTAATGATTCCCACACTAGGCTGGGCCTGTATCGTGGGAACCAATATGATTACCAGGTAAGAACAATGAACTTTAAAACTACTTAGAACTAAAAAAGGCTAGCTAAAAGCAAGGAGCTTATCGTAAATAAAAACTATGATGCACCTACATACAAACATATACTACACACTTTCCTTCCATCCGTCCTTCTATTCAAGGAACATTCTTAGCAATAGCTTGTAAACAAGGAACATTCTAAGCAATAGCTTGTAAACAAGGAACATTCTTAGCAATAGCTTGTAAACAAGGAACATTCTTAGCAATAGCTTGTAAACAAGGAACATTCTAAGCAATAGCTTGTAAACAAGGAACATTCCTAGAAATAGCTTGTAAACAAGGAACATTCTAAGCAATAGCTTGTAAACAAGGAACATTCCTAGAAATAGCTTGTAAACAAGGAACATTCTTAGCAATATCTTGTAAACAGGGAACATTATAAGCAATAGCTTGTAAACAAGGAACATTCCTAGCAATAGCTTGTAAACAAGGAACATTCCTAGCAATAGCTAGTACACAAGGAACATTCCTAGCAATAGCTTGTAAACAAGGAACATTCTTAGAAATCTCATAATAGTGTTTAGAGGAAAACTGCTCTCAGCCTTGGGGCGCCGTAGGCGATGGACGAAGGCCAGGGCGGATCGCCACTAACCCTATTAAACGGCGGCCCGAGATATTACATTTTCACATCGTATTTACACTGAAGCTAAGTCGTAGCGTTATGGAGCAAGAAAGATGGCCGCTCGTATCAAAATTATATGTGTGAAATGGTTTCAATGTACTACAAAAACTAAAAGATCGTAAACACAGCTGACCATGTTAAAAAGTCTACAAAAATGTATCGCTACAAAATTTTTAGACCTGTAGCAACTGGCACGAACGAAAACCATTTTTGTAGCAATGCAACCAATCAGTTACCATTGCTACTAAAATGATTTTCAATGGCAACTGATTGGTTGCATTGCTACAAAAATGGTTTTCGTTCGTGTAACCTGTTGGCACGCAAAACAGCTAATCAATTACCAACAAATAGCCAACACAGCTTATCTTGAATTTTTAACACTGGCAACATTGCAAAATAACCGGGTTCCGTTGAATTTTAAATGTGGAATTGTCGGTTGCGCGAAACTGTTCATTCATTATCCGGGCATTGGACATTGTGGCTGGGTTTAGCCACTGCAATTTTCGTTAAATGCAAAATAAACGTTAGCTAATTCAGTTTAGATTCAAAATGGGTTTTCACACATTATTTTGTGAGTAGTTCAGTGGTCGTAGTCGGTCTTTTAGTAAAATGTTACTATCATCTTGCCTTTTTTCCACCATCAAACCATTTTTTTTTTGACTGGACATACAATGCTCTGTATCCAACAAAGTCTATCCTTAATAAATAAGTAAATAAATGAGTGATACCCGCTATGTGTAGCCATCGCCTTTAGATTAACTTTCTCAAAGGGCCTCTGTGCTTCGGCCCCACGCAAGCCTTCCAAAGGACCGGGTCACTATGGCCCGAGATCATGGTAAAATACATTTCTTAACCTAAACTAATATTAAACACAAAAATAAATTTCTTATCATGGGCAAATGGTTATTCAACATTCCTTAAGAAAACTGCATAAGTTATTAAAAAATTAAGAGCTAATAGGCTAACCAGCCAAATGACTGTTTCTTATTATTATAGGGCGTTGCACGGGGTAATCTCTGAAAAATTAAATAATATGCTAAGAAAATCGATTTCGGCGGGATTTGAACACGCGACCCTACCCTCAGTACGGATAAGCGCTAACCAAATACGCCACAAAATTCAATTAACCTTGAAAAGCTTTTTGGGTCTTCCTACGGACTTGAAATTTTTTTTGGGATATTAATTAATTCCTTATAGATTACAAACATTTGTCCCGCGGCGGGAACCAAACCCGTCACTATCTGCGCCAAAGGCGGATTTTAGCCCACTGCACTACTGATATTATTCTTGTATTCAAGCATTGCTGTTTACTTGGCTGCAAATCCTTCTATCCCAAACTATTTATCATCGGCATCATCAGCCTATAGTTGTCCACAGCTGGGCATAGGCCTCCCCTAATCAGCACCATAAATAAATACAGAGTGGACGTATTTATTATACATAGAAAACGACCAGAACACCCGGAACAAGTATGCAGATGCAGATCGTACAAACATTTATCCCCAGAGCGGGAATCGAAACCGGATCCTCCGGCGTCGCAGGCGGGCCTTCGTCCACCGTGCCACAGAGGTCGTAACCATCCAGAGTGAAAATAATAAATCCTCGCTAGTATTGCTTATTCTCTGGCACTGCCGATAACAGCTTGCATTACGTAGTCTGGCAGCCGGTCGAATGCACGCTCGAGCCTTTCTACCCGCATTATATCCGGTTGTTGTTCTGGTAAAATTAAAAACTCATTTCACATTCAGCTGACACGGCGGAAAAATTGCGAAAGTATAGCATATTATTATTATCGATAGATCGCGATAAGACCGCCCATTGTACTTGTTATTTAATGTCTATTTTTGTAATGATCTCCATCTTGTGTAAAATAAAATACATATTTTTGTATTGTATTTATTTATTACCGATGTAAGCGAGTTGAAGGTTGGCCGTTGTCAAATCTATATCGCCTCGTTGGTGTTTTTTCAACACAAATAAGGTTCGTAGTTAACCCACTGTCATCCGTAATTAATTTATGAAACTACGATAGTTTTTATTCCAAAGATGTAGTTTATATAAACCCACCCAAGCTAAATGTAGGGAAAGAGGTATACACACAATGCAATACTCATACCAAGCGATCTGCTTTTTGGCTCCATTTGGCTATATTGCAGAAACAATAGAATGCACTCAAAATGTCGGTTTTTAATGTGCTCCTGGGCAATGCACGTTTTGTTCAATAAATGGCGGAATAGTCGGTTTTCATATAAAAAATATTAAACCAACAAAGAATATGGCTGATTTTCAACCGCAAAACGAAAAGAATCCTTTGTTCTCTAAGATTTTTATAAATCTTACTATTCTTTGTTTTTCCTAGTCATGATCTACTGGTGGTATCTACATAAATGTATGTCGCAAGAATAGCTCTAGTTAGGAACAAACAAAAACACTCAAAGTAAACACCATTGTCTTACACGGTCGTCATGTTGTCGTGTTTATTAACATCCTATATAATATAATGTACAGTTAGTTACGCACCTGCTGCCTACCGCTTACTAAAAGTACAACGCACTAAGCGTCAGTCGAACTGCGCGGCGCGGCATTGCGTCGTCATTTTGACTCATCATCATCATCATCAGCCTATAGCAGTCCACTGCTGGACATAGACCTCCCCTAATGAGCGCCATAGCGCCCTGTCTTCAGCTTGCCGCATCCAGCATCTACCTGCAGTCTTTCGCAGGTCGTCATCCCACCTGGCCGGAGGACGTCCTACACTACGTTTTCCGAGTAGCGGTCTCCACTCTAGAACACGTTTACCCCACCTGTTGTCGGTTCTTCGCGAGATATGGCCGGCCCACTGCCACTTCAGCTTGCTAATGCTTCTTCAATTTGACTATCTTACAAAACAACCGCGCAGTTCGAATGACGCGTAAGTACGTTCTATCACATACGATTTCATACAAAGTACGAGTATAATTGGTCGCATCATGCCGTGCAGTTACACTGCAATGTAGGATCACTCAGTGCGGTCGTACTTTTATACTTAGGTGTAGAGGAAAGTAACCAAATATGGAATACCGTTTTGTTTTTTGGGCATAACATGAAACAAATATTAAAAATATGAAAACTTTTAATAGAAATCATAAATACTGATATATATGCGTAGTATCTAATAGCAGTCTTGTATTATTATTAAATTATTGTACTGTACTTTCACAAAAACGAAAAGAAACATAACGGTAACCAATAATGGAATAGGTGCCCCAAAATATGGAGTACCTACTATAACACCATCAAATATCAACCCTAACTGTATATGAAAAAGAAATAGAAAAGAAATACAAAGGTATTTCTGTGTTTGTAAAATCTTTGTGACTAAGTAAAAGAAACGTTACTATTCAAAGCCAAAAGCGAAACAGTTTGTGAACGCAGCTTTTGCCATCGCAACAACTTTCGCATTTGAAAGGATAGTAAACTCCATCTTGGAAAATTAACTTTGTATCGTTGGTCTTCCGTACGGCAAAATTTAATGAGTTCATAAATTCTAGCCACTGCATCGCTGAAATTGTTTTCCGTGAGATAAAATTAAAACACAATCTTTGTGGAAACTGTTCACTGTTGGCATCGGTGGTGGTAACAATTTATTGCTGGAATTCCCTGATAGTTGTAAAACTGACAGAGTTGCGTTTCAGAAGTTTTATTGCTTCCTTTTGAATAATTGGGTGAAATATTGAATCAAAATTATTGCCCTTTTTGTTATTATCATCATCATCATCAGCCTATGATAGTCCATAGCTGGGCATAGGCCTCCCCCAATGAGCGCCACAACGCCCTGTCTTCAGCTTGACGCATCCAGCACCTACCTGCAGTCTTTCGCAGGTCGTCATCCCACCTGGTCGGAGGGGGTCCTACACTACGTTTACCGAGTCGTGGTCTCCACTCAAGAACACGTTTGCCCCAGCGGCCACCGGTTCTTCGCGAGATATGGCCGGCCCACTGCCACTTCAGCTTGCTAATTATTTTTGTTGTAATTGGTTTGTATTCAAAAACATTACCAATCTGAACAAGGGCTTTCAAATCCTCGTGATGACAGTTGACGACCGATGTGGCGCGGCGGGTCCAGGGTCCGCGACGCAGGAGGTTGCGAGTTCGATTCCTGCCTTGGAACAAATATTTGTGTGATCTGCAAATATTTGTTACGGGTGTTCTGAGTATGTACAATAAAAAATATCTATCTATGTAATGTATTGTATTACGTATGTCTATCAGTCACACCTACTACATAACACAAACTCTGCTTGGCTAGATGAATATCGTGTAGATTGTCCAGCATTATTTATTTAAAAAACCGTTGTATTTCCGTGTATATAGAAAGTATATTGTTGGTAGGAAGATACATACATATTTTTATATAGTGATATCTGTTTGTTAGCGTTAGCGAAGTTCGTCCAACTCAGCAAAACTTAACACAACGTTAATTTCGGGCGCTTTTACTTGTCAAAAACTTTGACAATTGTACCCGCTTCAGAAAGCCGATTTTACAAATTAATCATAAAACGAGACAGGGATATTCCAAATTCAGATTTTATGCAATGATATTTTCGAGGAAAATAAGTAAAATTTTCACTCTGAGACTTCCGCTTTCTTAGTAATGAGAGTTTTGATATCTTATTTCAAATCAGGAATGATTCAATATTTTCATAAGGGTCGCCATTTTGATTTATTCTATTTTACCGGTAAAAATCAGATCTTTATCTTATTTGACGTCGCTAAAAGTTTCAACTGTATTCACTATGGCTAAGAAAATTTATTGGTTTTGTATTAGATTTTTTCAAAGCTAAATTATCTATAAATAAATAATGCTGGACAATCCACATAGCATCATCTAGCCCCAAGCTAAACAGAGCTTGTGTTATGGGTACTAGATGACTGATATACATAATACAATACTTACATTACATAGATAGATATTTTTTTATCATACATAGAAAACGACCAGAACACCCGGAACAAATATCTGCAGTACACACAATTGTTCCGAGGCGGGAATCGAACCCGCAACCTTCTGCGTCGCAGGCGGACCTTCTCCCACCGCGCCACATCGGTCGTCAATCTGTCTATAACACTTCAAGTTAATCTATGGTTATATGAATCATATTTATTCAAAATTATATTCTTTCTTTTTCAAAAACTTACCTACCTACATTTGTAGTCATTCTTAATAATTTTCTTTTTGTTAGTGTGTATTTTGTTTGTATAGCGGTAAGTGAGTATAGTTGGTCCGTAGCGCATGTAAAGGGTTTTTCAATAGGGACGCTCGAACTTTGACAGCGCATAGCGGCCATCTCGGTAATGCGATAGCTGTCAAATTTGGCATGAATACATATTTAGTGGTGACATTTCACCATGAAACGCTACACGCATCAACAACGCGTAGAAATTATTAAAATTTATTATCAAAATCAGTGCTCTATTCGCCTAACGTATATTCTGTGTAAGTCTTATAACAAATAAAATTCATTTATTCACTTTTATTTATTATCAATAAGTATAACTATCTCATGACTCCCCCACGTAGCTGTTATTCACAAGACCGCGCCACTCACCACTGCAAATGCAAAACAATAGAATTCCCATTTCCCAGACGGAAGGTAAAATGTCAAATGTTTTCGAAAACAGGCCAGTGCATTCGATACCTTGCTCGATAGAAAATTCTTATTTCACCGCGCTCCTGGGAGTTCTCACGTTGAGCTTAAGAAGACAATTTCTTATTTTACGCTATGACAAAACTACTATGAACGTTATAGTTGAATTGAATACCCAGATTCTTTAGTTAGATAGATAAAAAGTAGATTAAGATAGAAGGAGATTATTATTAAGTAACGGTTTTTTCTAATTGTGCATAATCATCAGCCAATGTTAGTCCACTGCTGGAGATAGGCCTCCCTCAATGAGCGCCACAGCCCTTGAGGTCTTCAGCTTGACGCGTGAATCGCCAGAATCTACCTGCAGTCTTTCCCAGGCTGTCATCCCACCTGTCTTCAATCGTACATACGAGTATTGAATTTTACTACAAATTTGATTTTTTTATTTGATTTAGATAATACATACGTTAAAACTTTTCTTGTGTTTTGTTGACTTTAGATATTCCGCGATCAAAGCCCATGTGTCTAAGCGAAATATTGAAAAACACAAATTATTCTTTACATATACATATATCCCGATAATTATATGTATTTCCCGATTTTAATGACTTTAGTAAAATATAATTTATTCATTTGCCGAAATAATGGAAAATACAAATTATTTATTTATTTATTATATAATAGAACGACCTTAGGCCAATTATACTAATTACAGAGGTATAATATAAAAGTTAAGAACACATGTTATAAATACAGTTAAAATAAAATCAAATAATCAATAATGTCAATTATACATTCAAATTACTAAAGAGTCAACATAAAATTAAGAATGAAATATAGGTAAGTCAAAAATAGGTCAAAAAATATTTTTGGAGATTAAAACATTGTCAAAAAGTTAAACATATAAACATTAGACTTCTCTACTCTTTTATTATGCTAAATTATAAATTTATATCCTGTTTAATTAAAAACTATATATATAATTCTTCTATTTTTCACTAAAGTCAAAATGATTTTAGTGAATTTAAATAGGTTAGTAAAAGTGCAATAAAAACATCAAATTGAGAAAATAAATAAATGCTACGAAAAACGTTCTAAAACCCAGTCAAAAAAGTTGAGAACAACTTCGACTCAATTTCAGTATCTCCGTGCGAGTGGCTCATAAAACTGTTTTACGCCCTCGTTCTTGGCTACGGTCGCCATAATGGAATTTATAACGAAATACTCAACTGCAGGTGTGATGTTCTTTGTGTGCTGCTTCATAATTACTGTGGAATTAGCACGACACGACGGGAACTTTGTTGTTGTGACGCAATTTGTGTAGATGTTAGAAATAACGACTTGAAACGAATTACTTGGAATACAGTATGCCGTATTCATAACTAGTGTAGAGAGTAGCTTGGTTACCTTTTTGATGGTTCAGTTTGAGACTCAAATTGGCAGTAGGCCGAGTCATGACACGTTTAAGGCTGCGTTTCCACCAGAGATGTACGAGGTAGCGTTGCTAGGTTGCGAGGCTGTGTAACTGTGAGTGACAAAACTGACCGGTGCGAGGATGTGTTGCGGGCTCTGTCTCTGGGACACATCCCTCGCACGCATTCCTCGCAACGCATTCCTCGCAAAACATCTCTCGCACACATCTTTCTCTTGTTTTGTATGCACAAAAACCCCGGAGCCGTTTCCACCAGAGCTGCGCTGAGCGAGGCTAGGTAAATTAACAATTCTATTGGTTGTTAAAAAAAAAAAAACTCGCTACGCATCTCTGATGAAAACACAGCCTTAGGCTTGTAGTACAGACTGTCAAATCAGTCAACTGTCAACTGTCATCGCAAATGTTTGTGACGTTAGGAGACATAGTAAGTAGGTACGTAAACGTGTGGTTTCACTTGCGGGCTCTTTGTTGTCGTCACAAACGTTCGTGACGACAAACGTTTTGAGTGATGGTTGATAACTCTTTGGTACAATGGCATGTTAGTCAAAGTCACTAAATCTCAATATTAACCGACTCGCAGTTTTACACGTAATTCGTTTTTTTTGTGTGAATAGGTGATTGAAAGTTGTTTATTTGTATAAAATATGTTACTTTACAACTCGGTCACAATATCTGTGCACCTTGAGCCAAACATTTTGTATGGCTCAAGGTGCACAGATATTGTGACCGAGTTGTACATGCTAAACAGGCGTTAAGATATCCTTGTAGATATGTAAGGATGTCCTGCTCTTCTTTACAAATACATGGGTGATGCATCGAAACGTCATAATTTTTGCATTTATAATAATACTAGCTGCACCCCGCGGTTTCACCCGCGCGGTAATAGATATTTTGGACAATATACAATAATATGTTTATGAGTTGTAGCCTATGTGATATTCTGATATGTAAGCTATATTATATATACATATATTGTGACGACCGATGTGGCGCGGTGGGCGAAGGTCCGCCTGCGATGCAGAAGGTTGCGGGTTCGATTCCCGCCTCGGAACAATTGTGTGTACGATCTGCAGATATTTGTTCCGGGTGTTCTGGTCGTTTTCTATGTATAATAAAAAATATCTATCTATGTAATGTATTGTATTATGTATATCAGTCATCTAGTACCCATAACACAAGCTCTGCTTAGCTTGGCGCTAGATGAAGCTGTGTGAATTGTCCAGCATTATAAAAAAAAAAAAATTGTAAAGTTTAATCAAAATCCATTCAGTAGTTTTTGCGTGAAAGAGAAACAAACATAACTACTACAATCCATAAAGATATATTGCATATTATCCAAAATATCTATCATCACGCGGGTGAAACCGAGGGGCGCAGCTAGTTATTATATATACCTATTTTATTAATTAGTAGCTACCTGTTGTTGAATGTAATCAAATCAATGGATCCCTTAGAATGTATTAATTATTAATGTATTGCTGGCGATTGGCTGCCACAGTACTATCTATTACAAAGCTTTGTGACCGATACGTGACAAAGGCTTTCAACATACCGTAGTCTGCATGACCTAGATACAAATACCTACTGATTACTGTATAGCAAATAACAAAAATACAAAAGAGGAAAGAACGACGAAGAATAACAAAAAATAGTAACATCTGACCACCTCTGTGACGCGGTGGGCGAAGGTCCGCCTGCGACGCAGGTGGTTGCGGGTTCGATTCCCGCCTCGGGACAAATGCGTACGATCTGCAGATATTTGTTACGGGTGTTCTGGTCGTTATCTATGTACCTTATAATAAAAATATCTATGTATCTATGTTATGTATTGTATTAAGTATATCAGTCATCTAGTACCCATAACGCAAGCTCTGCTTACCATGGGGCTAGATGATACGTTGTGGATGGTCCAGCATTATTTATTTATTTATTTAGTTTCAAATATTTTCCAATTTGTTGCCTGCAGTCTTTCGCAGGGCGTCATCCCATCTGGCTCCAGCTAGGGCGCAACCTACGTTTGCCGAGTCGCGGTCTCCACTTGCTTTTATTTTATTCTAAACTAAAACTCCTAGCATCTAAGGTCTAGGTGTATCCATCTATCTTCGGTCGATAGCCAATATAATAAAAGTAATATTTGCCATAGCGCAACGTGATGAGTTGTTTAGCAGGCAAATTACGTGTTCACTTCTTATTTACGGGGTAACTGAACTTTGTTTGCCATTCCAATGGGATATTCCATCCACCGGTCAGAGCAATTACCATCTTCTCAGAGTAATTCACAGAGGCTGGCTAACAGATGGATTCAAATTTGGAGTGATTAGCACCTTCTCTAGTTCTATTAGAGCTTGTTTATGTGACAAAAGACGTGAATACTGTGTTCAACCTCTGGATGGGATAACGACCTGCGCAAGACTGCAGGCAGATGCTGGATGCGTCAAGTTGAAGACAAAGCGCTCATTAGCGGAGGTCTCTGTCCAGCAGTGGACTTACATAGATTGATGATGATCATGACTGTGTTCACACAATTTCAATTTGTAGCTCAAAAAAATGCTACGAGGTTTTCTTTGGACAGTTAACGTATTAACTGAACAAAGCAGCATAAAACTAACTAAACTTAGCTTAACTAACCAAATCACCCAAACCAGAGTATGCCACCAAGCATTGCTGCTATATTGCTGTTGATGCTGTGTCAAAAATAAAAATAAAAAAAATAAACATTTTATTTCAGATAACTTGATCCATAGTTTGTTTCTAAAATTAAACATACTCTTAAGAACTTATTACTAGGATTAGTTATACCTAATACTAGAAATTAAAACTAAATTAAATCACTCTCCCCATGAAACATTTCCACAGGGGAGAGGTGATTCTACCTGCTATAGTGTTTAGGATGGTGTTGGGGCTGTCGCGTACCCTGCACATCAGGGATGCGGTCTTTTTACCGAGGATGGCAGCAAAGCCATCCGTCTGATATTCCGCAAACATTCCCGATGCACTGCAAAATCGATGGCCCGCATTATTATTATTGCCTAAACAATACAGCAGTTACCATGCCTAGAACTTGGACTGCTAGTAACGTATTAGTAAATATTGAATTTTACAATCTTATTTTGTATAATTGATTTTATTACGGCTAAGGATAGAGGCTCCACCTGCCGCCCCTACCAGTGACCCTCGGCTCCAGACTGGACAGGCCCCCTCCGATATAGTCTACAAACTGCTAGTTCTCTTTCCAGTTTGTGACAAAATTGGACAACATATCACAAATAATTATCGGGACAAGAGGACTTTATTTTTTATCAAAGCTCCTATGTCTAGTCAGTGTCTGTCGGAATTTAATCTAACTTAGTAAAGGGGAATATTAATTTGTGATATTTTATTGAAAGTAATCATTCATATCAAAAAGTCAGTCCTCTAAGTTTATCTGCGGGGCTTAACTCTACTAATCTAGATATATGTATAATATCTGACCAGTACCGAAAAGCTCCTATTTTCTCCCTCAGGAGTACACATATACAAAGGCTTCTTTACACAGCCAAAACTCTACAGCGTTATACCGTAGTATGGTTCTAGTTTCAAGTTTTTCTACTTGATGTTGTAATCCAGATAATTCCAGATATAGAGGTAATATAATGATTCACCCAACAGAGAGCATACGTCTCATAGTTCATATGGAAGGTATCACTTTCGGATTGTATCCATGGTGACTTACGCACCGAACTATTGTCAGATTGATATCAAAATATTGATAGTCTCTCACCTGAAGACAACTGAATATACAGTTAAAATTGTATTAGGTCATTCATATCCATACTTGGAACCAGATCATACCATTATGGTATTTATTTTTAGTAATTATTCAATTTACATAATTATGTCTTATAACTCGCAATGGACTTATCACTTTCGGATGTTTCCATGGTGCTACTGCAACGAGCTAATAAGATAATTTCATTATTAAAATATAAATAGTTTCGTCTTTTGGAGACGACTGAAAATACGGTCAATATATTAATAATCTCTCTCTTGGAGATAACTGTAAACACAGTAAAATTTCAATAAACAATAAATACAAATAAAATAAGTAATTGCAGCAATTTGTCTAAACAAAACTCCTTTGCTGAAAATAGGTACACATTGAAATACATAATGTAATAAGCGTGAAGCGATGATACGTGTGATATACGTCAAAATCATTAATTAAATAACCTATTACGAATTATTTAGAGTCTGGCTATGAAAATTGTTATTTTATAAAAAGTTATAATTTGACAAATATCTGGCGAATAAGTAATAAAACATGCAACTTAGCTCTGGCTGTTAACGGCCCTCGAGCGACTGTTCTTAAACTGACTTTACGTTACACTGAATTAATCACATAACAAATGTTATGGATCCAAACACTGGCTTTATATTTATTTATTAGTAAAATTTGCCTTTATTTTATAAGATTGTTAGGCAAAATTTATATGAAATTTATCACAAACTGTTTGCTAATGAATTCACTGAAATTATAATTAATTCAAATCTACACTGAATTTAATCAATTACTTTAACTTTCAAATATCAATTAGACCGCGCGGGATTGCGTTAGTTAGGGGTCCGTTGCCCTAGACTCTTAAAACCCGCCTGTCCTCTCCAGCTTCCCGAAAAACCATTCCTTCAGGGCGACTCCCGCGCACATAAGGTCCAAATTCCCACCAAAAGTTTCAGGTATTTCGCTTATCGTTTGAAAGTGATCCGTTTATTTATATTAAGAATAGGGTCTGATTGTCCCGCCCGTGGGAGTCCAAACGTTATCATTTAATATTTTAAATAATAAACAAAGCTGAGTTATGGTTAAGTGGAAATAGAACAATAAATCTGGCTATTTTATTAAGGTCGGTAAAACCTGTGAAACTTGATTTAATCGTTGACAGATATTTTCAATTTGCTATGGGAAAATTCCCGCTAACTCGAACCCCGATCTTGTAATTATTACGAATACATATTAAATCCTATATTTGCGAACAACAGGCAGATAGAGTCCTGACGGTTGTTACAGCAACTTGGTGGCAGTCCGGCGGAAATTCAGGAGATTTTTTAAAACAAACAATTTCACCGCTCTTTAGCGAAATCCAATATGCATAAGGTTATGAAAAAACAGCTCTCGTTTTACTTTTAACGGAAACCGTTCTTCCTGTTCGTTATTTAAATTGCTTGCGTGGAAAGCATTATGAGAAAAAAGTGTGGGTTTTCGAAATTATTAGTGGACATCTGATTCCAGTGTGTGCTCATTTAAAATTCGCTTACATTCCATTTTATGAATCGGAAAATTCATCCATGTTGGTTTTACAGAACCACAACTTCTCTTTATTCATGGAAAGACATTTTTATTTTTGCTTTTTATCAATTCTTGGTTTTATTCGATTACTGGCTGAAGTTCCAGTTAATTTAAAAAAGCGATGGTTTTTTAAAGGTCACATTTCGCCTTTGGTAACGTCGAGTTTCTTAACAGAATTATTTAGAGATTCTTTTCTTAAAAATTTAGATAAACATCGACAAGCATTTGAGTTTTTTACTTTATAAACTTCGGTAGAAAACGGTAGGTAATTTTTTGGATAATTAGATTTCTGAACGCAGCTTTGCTAAATTTTTAAAATGTGTGAGGGCATATAGCATTATAGAACTCTTTGAAAATACTCGTATTTTTCACACAATTTCGAATGATAAGCATGAAAAGCAAACATCTCTAACAAAATCAATTTAATTTCCATAAAAATGCAGGAAAACCCTAGCGATTCCTTAAAAAAAAACTACAACAAAAATTCTGCCCCGCATCCCCGTAACAACTCATTCTTTTGTTTCCAAAAAACAAACGAACGCCGCCCCTCAATACTCGCAGAGTTGAAACATTCAGATGTTGAACAAATAGAATAGATGTGCCATTAAAACGTAGTCTGTTAATGTTTGCACAGAACTTGTTCCTGTTGTGTTGTCTACGCTTCAGTTTAAAAGAAATGCCCTAAGGGTATGTAATAGAGTAAGTAAGAGCCAGCTTTGTCTGCTTCGCCTTAAGAGAGAAAAAGTCGGGAAGATAAAATTTTTCAACTGAAAATGCACCGTTTTGCTTATTTTTACTGACAGTAGGTGAAAAGGTTTTAGTACGGTAAATAGTTACCTGCCTAGTATTTACTTTCAAAAATGTATTTATTGAATTAATAACATCATTACAGGTTTTTTTATTGAGCCCTAAGACGATGTTATATCTACTTAAATTTACTTATTTATAGAGTCTTATGTACATAAAACCTATACACAATACTACTTCATTTATACATTTTGTTTCAATAATATGCTGTGCCATTTCCATGGCTTTCGGCAGGTTTTGAAAAAGGTGTGTACCTAATCTTCTGAAAAGATTTGGCGGTTATTTTTATAAAAATATTACTATAGCGATTAGGCTAATAATAACTACAAGTACGTTACTTGGAAAAATATATTTTATGCAAGTTGTCAGTTAAAAGCAATAACAAGAAGCAAAAACCTACAAGGGTACTCAGGCGCCACGCCGTCTGCCTTATGAATGTAAGGTTAGCCCAAGCAATAAGCGGAAGAGATCCAATTTGGGTTTATTTATACACTAGCTGCGCCCCGCGGCTTCACTTGCGTGGATATCTATGTGTCAAATAGTTTATAAACCTTCCTCTTTAATCCACTTTATATATTAAAAAAAAACCCATCAAAATCCGTTACGTAGTTTTAAAGATCTAAGCATACATATGTAATAAACAGACAACGGGAAGCGACTATGTTTTATACTATGTAAATAATAAAAAAATCTATGAATAATATAATAAAAGAAATGAAATTAACTTGTTTTGAACCATGAAAAAAGGGAGTTGGGTCTTGGTTTTGTCTGTATAAAAACTACCTAATTAAATGGGAAGTTTTTGGACGAAGTCGAAAATTTAAGAAATAATTGAGCGTGTGGGAAACTTTATTTAAATTAGTTTATTTTTCTTGGAAGTTAGAATTTTTCTAATTATCTTTTCTCTCGCTCCTCTGCTGAGAAAAAAGTTAAAGAATATATACTACATACAAAAAATTAAGTATTATGGAGTCTTTACGCGACCAAAGTCAGCGACACATACCGGCGAGTTCGTGCGACATTTCAGTGTATGAATTTTGTAGGCTGCCGAAAGGTTTTGCCAATTTGTCGGCGGGTCGCTGATTTTGGTGTGTAGACTCCATTACGGTTAGGGGTGTAAGGGGGGCTCAAACATCTCGTCTCCGAAGCCAACCTAACCTGCACCTGGTACACCCTACTAGATAACGAACTAGGCTCTGGTGAAAATATCAAACAATCTTAATAGTTTGATAACTAAGATAATTTACAATAAAGATTCCCGCCTCGGGAGAATTGTGTGTACGATCTGCAGATATTTGTTCCGGGTGTTCTGGTCGTTATCTATGTATAATAAAAAATATCTATCTATGTAATCTATTGTATTAAGTATATCAGTCATCTAGTACCCACAACTCAAGCTCGGCTAGATTAAGCTGTGTGCAATTTTCAAAAATAGAAATATACAAATACTATATTTTTCCACGTATCTCACTACCAAACTCATACCCTGTACATCAGCTGAGTGGGGTAGGGAGATTCTCCGTAAAAGCCCCACCTCGCACAATAGTGCACGTTTCCACTACATTGCGTTTGCACGGATCTTAGGTACCCTACTACCCGGGATTCCCCTGAAATCAATTCCTGCCTGTGAACCTGATGGAGGATTAATGCACTTCTTATGTTCGTTTTGAACGTTAAGGCACTAATGGATCTGAGGGCAGGATTGATCAAATAGGACAAAATAACCTGTACGTAAGTAAACTTGATCTCCCAATGTGATAAGCATTATTTGATTCGTTAATGGATTTTAGGGCAGAGAGCGCGACTTTCTGTAAAAAAGTAATCATCATCATCATCATAAGCCTATATTAGACCACTGCTGGACATAAGCCTCCCCCAATGAGCGCCATAGCGCCCTGTCTTCAGCTTGACACATCCAGCATCTACCTGCAGTCTTTCGCAGGTCGTCATCCCACCTGGTCGGAGGGCGTCCTACACTACGTTTACCGAGTCGCGGTCTCCACTCAAGAACACGTTTGCCCCAGCGGCCGTCGGTTCTTCGCGAGATATGGCCGGCCCACTGCCACTTCAAAAAAGTAAAGAAATCAATAAGAATAAAACCATGAAGGTAGACAAAGTTTATCTTACAATAAGTTAAGCTTTATTAGAGAGGATATTCGCATCGACTCAAAATAAACGTCGGTAACGTTTATAACCAAATCCGCTAAACACGAATCGTTGTTTAGTAGATAAACTCTAATATTATTCTGCATTCATTGTTAATTCTTTATTTCTATTGTTGTATGTATATTTAATTGAATATTATCTGTTGACCTTAAGTTAGTCTAAAATTGCTACATACCTGTAGCTTAAACGAATGTGACGTGTATTTCAAGAAAGTTCACGAAATAAATGATTATTGATTATATTATTTTCATAAATAATTGAACAATATAACTTACAAACTTTGAGTATTTTAGATTGGCAGAAGTCTTAAACCATAAATATGAACACATTACGAGAACTGGGTGCAATATAGCTAAAGGTAATAATCATTTACTTAACACTCTGATTGCTGAAATCACACGGTATGTGTTTTCTACAAGTGACTAATATGCGTAAATCCACACTAGCGCAGCGGCTGAGACAATACAGATCTGTGTGACTCAGCACAGCCGTCATATTTTTCGAACGAAACGCATGTGCGGCGCAACACAACCGCTGTGTAGAGCGGCAGCACGAATTTTTTAGGTTAAAAAAAAGATCGCAGTCGTCAAAAAAAACCGCAGTCAAAGTGTTAACATTGCAAAGTAAAGTCATATTCAGAGAAGTATTTTCACAATGCTGCTATATCGCAAACCCATCTAGGATTCTCTGGAGAGCAAATAACGACCATCTTTTATTGTGAAATGCACTACTTCGCAATAAAAACAGCGAGTTATTGATTTTGTGAGGGATTGCAGCTTTTCTTTGGATTTGGCCTTCGTGTTGTTTGTAGATGTTTTCTACAGACTACACTTTTACAGGTTTCCTTATGGTTTTTTGATGACACTGTGAAACTGATTTCACCTTAACTCTTTAGTAGGAAGTTAAGTTTCTTAACTTCCTACTAAAGGTTCTTAACTTTAAACGTATTCTACATTGTCATAAACTGTTTCGACTTTCGATGCGTCTATCACTTTTTGAATAAACTAATGACAAAGCACTTTATTCTATGAATATGCATATACATATACAATATACATAGATAGATTAACACATAATCAATATATCCCTTATAAATTAAGTCGTTACCTTCATAAAATACCAAATGTTTATAAAACTATTTTAAAAATTAGTTTTTCTCTTGTCTGTATACGACTAACCGTTTAAATTCCTGCGTAAATTCAGCTTTGCCAGATGAAGGTGACATGTTTGAACACCTTCGCTGTTTAAATTGAAAATTGTTCTAGAATTTTCAGAGGAAATTTTTATTCAAGCTCCGTAGAATTGTCTTGGTTGCTTCGCGCTACGAATTGAAACTGTCTTGTAACAGTCGATCGCTTGAATTTAGCACTGCCTCCGGTAGAAAGTGGCATGTTTATGTTTGTGTGAAGCGGAGATACGAAATCAATGCGATATCCTTTTTGTTTTTGTGGAAAAGGATTTTCACGAAAAGAGTCCCTGGGTCGGAATCTTATATTTTTTGGAATGAAAACTGATGAATGATGATTGACGCGCGATATCTAGATTTTCATTTAAATCAAACGAGTAATCAACCTTCAGATTCTCAATGCAACTGTTGCTTGATAGGCTACGTCGTAAGATACTGGTCCAATTCAAAATGTCGAAGTTCAAATTGTAGTTTTACTGTGATTTTGAGATTAAATTAAGGACATAATAAACAATCAGGTTCGATAGAAACCAATTCGGGAATCGGATTCGGATGTGTCAATTTTTGTGTTTTTTATCGCCAGTTCCAATTTTATTAAACTCAAAGCAAAACTGCGGTAATAATATTATTAAAATAGTAATGTTCGAAGGCAGCATAAATAGATAATTAGTAAAATGTAGCACTTGATTTTTATTAGACTAAAAATAATGGTAATTTGAACCTGTGTAACAGATAACTATGTAGAACGTGTATTCCGAAACGAAAATAGCTTCCACGAAAAAATTCCTTGAATACTTTCGGTAAATTCCTCGTCGGAGCTAAGACAGCTCCTCAAGACGTTTGTGAGCTTTATGGCTTCGAAAATGTAGCCCTCAAGGCTTATGGTTCCTTTTGTTAAAGATTTTACTGTGTTTTGCAGTTTTATTCGTAATAACGAACTTTTGTTTGTTGTTGCTATAAAAAAGTTTCGCAACTTTTGTAAAAAGCTCGAATAGTTACGTTCATTCCGCGCTAAAGTGCACCGATAAAGAAAAGGAAGCAAAACAATATTGACGCAGATCAGGCATTCGTAGTTATTTTATTATTATTGTAACCTTATGCTGCAAGGGTCTCCCAGAAACTTTTCCATGACTAACGCTCTTTTTTTTAAACTAAAGTTTTAACACTTTGACAGCGATTTTTTTTGGACGACTGCGATCTTTTTTTTAACCTAAAAAATTCGTGCTGCCGCTCTACACAGCGGTTGTGTTGCGCCGCACATGCTGCGTTTCGTTCGAAAAATATTACGGCTGTGCTGAGTCACAAAGATCTGTATTTTCTCAGCCGCTGCGCTCGTGTGGATTTACGCATATTAGTCACTTGTAGAAAACACATACCGTGTGATTTAAGCACTCAAAGTGTTAAACTTATTTTCATTATTTAAGAATTTGAAGTTAGTTTATAATTTTTTAAAACACGCCAAATTATTAAGAGTAAGTACTCGTATGTTGGTTAATTATTGAAAATAATCTAACAAGCGACATACTCGTACATCCCTGCACAAATACTTACCTCTCTATTCGCACGGGTCCATTCAAACCTTCGAGAGCGGAGGGTGTACTGTAGACTGTAGGTACTTACCGTTGTTTGTAGGGAGGTGGAGGCCCGTAGTCATGGCAACGAGACGCGTACAATACACACTGCTATAATAAGCGGGTATCCAGTGAAACCTGCGAGAGACGCTTTTCAAACAATACAGATGGGATACAATGATCTCGATCCTACGGCCACGTGATCAGGCCGGTCGGATTATGTTTGTAGTAAGATTTGCGGTTGATGTACATATAATAACCTTTATGACGTACTACATAACTAGGTATGTCTGTTAGCTGCGTTGTGGTAGGTACATAATTATTACTGACAAGCGGACCCGACAGACGTTGTCCTGTCTTAACTATGAATATTGAGCATTCTGTCAATGTCATGTCAAACGCCATAAGGTCACCAAAATATAACTACATAATGTATATAGATAGTTAGTACAAATACTTGCAAGTGTACCCCAAAAGTATCTACTATACATGTAGTAGGTCTTTAATGCGTCTCATCTACAAGCCTATAATTGTCCAGAGCTGGACGCAGGCCTCATGCCATTAGCTGGTCTTCCTTGGTAATCACGATGCATAAGATGGGTACGTCGTACACAGACATTATGCGTACAATACTGGGTTATTGATAATTTACTGACACTGCGTGAAATGCAGGTTCTGCCCATCATCACGAAGACGTTTGTGAAGACTTAGGTCTAAGTTCTTATTTTTTTCCTAAATCACTTCTGATACGAAATGAAAATACGTTTGTCCGGAACCCAATAAATTGCTAAAGACCGATCTTCTACTCCCACACTACTGTTACTTCAAAATAGAGCAGTTTTTAAGTTTAAATACAAATAAAGCTTTCTCTAAGAAACTATGTCTTAATGGATGGGGATCAAATTTAATTAAGACTTGGGATCTTCAAACTAATTCGTTATGATGGGCAGAATCTCCAGTTCACGCCATGCCAGTGAACTCTTATTTTTTTATATTTTTTATTTAGCCTGTTACGTCCCACTGCTGGGCAAAGACCTCCTCTAAATCTTTCCCCTCAGTGCGGTCACGTGCAATGGGAACTCTTAATAACCCTATATAAACAAAACGCAACATTGCTTCTATGGCACACCTTATTTTAAATTAACTTCTAAATTCTTACGGGCCAATTTTCTCCCCTCACAAAATAGGTAGCATGCAAAGAAATAACAAAAAACATTTTATTTGAGTGCACTTTAAAATATTCCCCGAACGTGCTCTCCTTCTAAGCGTAGGTCACGATCTACCCTGAGGGTTTACTACTGAAAGAGCGCCGCCTAGCTTTTACACCGCCCTGAAACTACGGTAGCACAACTTAAAATCTTGAAAAATAAGCAATCTGAACAACTGAAACGAATTTAGCTCAGCGCTTGTTGGCTTTCTGCCGTAAGTTTGTAGTTTAAGAATGAAATTGTCTTCAATATTTTGGAATTTTTAGTGGCACAGACGAAATTTTGACTGCGTTAAAGAACATTGGGGGTTCGATTCCCACCACCCACGGGACAAATGTTTTTTCTGCAGGCATATACGAGTATGTACTTTATGCTAAGCAGTCAAGTCAAATTCAAAAATTATTTATTTCTTTAGGCTTACATAATAAGCACTTAGAGAAGTCATATTTTGTACATTAAATTATTATCAAATAAAATTATTTTAATGTTCACTTCAATTTTTTGTCCACTAGTGGAAGAAGTGAAAAAGAAACCACTAGCATGTTCATCTCATATATGTCTAATACATGGTTATTTGCCTATTTAAGTCTAAATATAATATTATTCGATACATATGTCAATATTTAAGTAAATGTGTTGTTGACAATTGTGTGTACGATCTGCAGATATTTGTTCCGGGTGTTCTGGTCGTTTTCTATGTATAATAAAAATATTTATCGATGTATGTATTATGTAAATCAGTTATTTAGTACACAAACTCTGCTTACCTTGGGGCTAGATATTGCTGTGTGAATTGTCCGGCGTGATTTATTTATTTATTGATATGAAATGTCCAGTATTGATTTATTTTCAGTTGGACTTCATGCTGAAAGTACTCAACAGTTTTTGGAAACAAAACATATTGAGAGCAAAAGAAACACTAAAGGCGTGTTTTTTTTATAAAACCGTTGCCGGATCTATTCTAGAAAAATTCTGATACCTACGGGAAACACGAAACTTTTAACACTTTGATTGCGATTTTTTTTCGACGACTGCGTTATTTTTTTTAACCTAAAAAATTCGTGCTACCGCTCTACACAGCGGTTGTGTTGCGCCGCACATGCGTTTCGTTCGAAAAATATTACGGCTGTGCTGAGTCACAAAGATCTGTATTTTCTCAGCCGCTGCGCTAGTGTGGATTTATGCATATCAGTCACTTGTAGAAAACACATACCGTGTGATTTCAGCACTCAAAGTGTTAACGTTTCCAACATTCGTAAAAAATGCGAAGCGAAGCAATAAAACTGTTTGCAAAAATAGCTTCAGTCATTTGTTTTCCATACGCGACACCACGAAAGGATACACCACGCATGCATAAGCAGTTTAACTGCGCGGCTATACTAACCAAGCAGTGTTTTGTCTTTTTTAAACCAACGACAGACTAAAGATAAGGAGTTTCTATGTTCGAATGAATGTATTTTTTGATGTATCTTCGTCAATTTCTCCTTCATTCCGATGTGGAAAATTATTTCACTGTTTTATGGAAAAAGATAAGGAGGTGATCCCAAAAAAAAATTTATAAGTATTTGTCTCAAAACTGTGTGTAATACTAAGGAATTTTAAGTCTAAATAATTATTGTAAAATTATTTCGAATCATCATCAGCCCGTACACGTCTAATGCTGAACTTAGGGCTCCTCCACGAATAGCAGTCTTGAGTACCTCCTCCATCGATTCCCTACGACCGCTACATCGTCAGTCCATCGAGTATACATCGCCGCTTCAGCCTGCTAATACTAAAACTAATAGCTTTGTCGGTTACTTTGGTTCTTAAACGGATTTTCCTATTCCAAATTCTATAGCGTAGAAGAACTCCGAGCATAGCTCTCTCCACAGCTCGCTGAGCGGCTTTGAGCTAATGCACAAACAATTACAAATATTCATTTCGAATTGTTTCTCCTACTAAGATCTCGCGCGTTTCCGCCGCAAGTGCGTACTAGTTTCCATCCACATCCCTAGATACAATTTCCAAGTAGAAATGTATTTTACCCGTACAAATAAATAGCCACAGTATACAGCGCGTAAACCCGTCTCGTTCCTCCTCATAAACGTGATCGTCACGGCGGGAGCTTTCTTGGCCAGCCTCGTGTCCTCGTTGCTAAAGTGATCCACGACGCGCTTGGCCCCAGCTTTCTGTGGAATAAAATAAGCTTTTTAACACATCATAACGTTTCATAAACGTTTTGGGGCAGCAAGAGCTGAACGGAGTTGGATTTTTGACAGTTTTGTTGGAACTAAGGTTCCAATAAAACTAAGAAGAAGTTGTGCGCGAGATTTGGGTTCAAAATTATTTCCACTGTCTGCCGTAAACGTTCTTTAAATCTTATTGAATAGGCTACAGATTTTTAAACAAAATTAGTTACGTGATATGATATGTACTAACGTGTGGTGCCCGCTTACAATTCATCATCATCATCATCAGCAGTCCACTGCTGGACATAGGCCTCCCCCAATGAGCACCATAGCGCCCTGTCTTCAGCTTGCCGGATCCAGCATCGACCTGCAGTCTTTCGCAGGTCGTCATCCCACCTGGTCGGAGGGCTTACAATTTGCATCACCCTAACTCTTTCCGCGAGTGTCGTACGAGGCGACTAAAGGATATCCACCGGGGGGCGGGCAGCAGCGCCTCCTGCAGAACAATTTACCAGCGAAGTACGATTCTCAACCCACATACTCAGCGTGAGGATTATTGGCACTACCCCCTTCATGAGATAAAAGCCATTAGAGGTAAATGCGCTAATCAGTGGGACCAATATAGGCTATTGGAATGCAGTGGACCAATATACGCTATTGATGTGAGGTGTGGAGATATGTGATAAATAAGTCTACCCATTAATTGCCCCTACATATAATTAAACCTATGGCCAACATTCTTGAGTATTTTTTTGCAATTTTATTGAATAAAAAATTGCAAAAAAATACTCAAGAATGTTAAGTTAAGTACTTAGTTCTTTAACTTCCATAAAAGTCCACCATAACCGGTTTTACATACCATCAGTTCCCATAAAATCGTTATCATTCAATACTGACTGCTGAAAATGCTGAAATTCTTACATATATTTTGGCAACCATTCCACAGGCCTTATCTTGAATTTTGCTTAGTTTAAGAAAACTATAAAAGTTTTCGTATCCTTCTAATATTAAGCGCCTTGCAGTGCCCTACCGGATGATTAAGTGGTACTACTTTATAAAGTACGCAGCAATCTAAAAGTTTAATATGAACTTGATAATAGTTGAATAAATCTGTAGATTTTAAGTGAAGTATTGCATTTTAGCAAACAACGTTGGCAAGACAGCTTTAATAAACGAAAACCTTTTAATTTTGGTACTGTGCAAAGGCAAACTCATACTTACTACTCAGGACATAATTTGCTTGGAGCCATTCTGCCGAAACGTCAACCCGTTAAGCCATAAAAGCCTGTTAATACGTTACGATTCGGTGTTTCATTTTGTGCGTATGCGGTCTGCATTGCGGAAATGAGGGCAGGATTGAATGTTATCACACCTGGATGGCTATAAAAGAGAGGAATCTTTTTTCTTAGAAAGCCATTCACAACAAATTGCCAAACGATGTAAAAGAACTAAAGGGCCCCTTATTCAACAGAAAGTTATTTAATTTATTAATACATTGTTTTTATTCGGTTGAAGATTACCTTAATTTTAAGTTTTGACCTAGAGAGTTCTATTTTAATTGACAATTTATTTGCGTTTATTCTATTTAATTACTGACATTTAATTTAATTTGACTGATTTTTATATTCACGTGCCTGCATTCGGGCGAGATATGCAGCTCTCCTGTGTTATTCCACCAATATATTATGTACCAGTTCAAAGTCGCTCAACGAGCTATGGAAAGAGCTATGCTCGGAGTCTCTCTGAAGGATAGGATTCGTAACGAATACATCCGACAGAGAACCAAGGTTATCGACATAGCTCAAAGAATTAGCAAGCTGAAGTGGCAGTGGGCCGGCCATATTTCGCGAAGAACCGACGGCCGCTGGGGCAAACGTGTTCTTGAGTGGAGACCGCGACTCGGCAAACGTAGTGTAGGACGCCCTCCGACCAGGTGGGATGACGACTTGCGAAAGACTGCAGGTAGATGCTGGATGCGGCAAGCTGAAGACAGGGCGCTATGGCGCTCATTGGGGGAGGCCTATGTCCAGCAGTGGACTGATATAGGCTGATGATGATGATGATGATTATGTACCATGTCTTATGTGAATAAATATTACTGAAAATATGAATGTGTTAAAACTACTAGAGTTATTAAAATTATAACACTATTGTACTTTTCGAGACGGACAGAGTTTTTAACCTACGAAATGTGTTAAACACTGTCTGTGTTAATAGCCATGAAAATCGATATTGAATGGGTTTCAACGCTCAGCTACGCAGCTTAGATCTGCTGAAAAAACCCCCTAAAACCTCATTATCGCGAGTAAAAAGATTTAGATCTCTATCCTCTATTCCCTTTCACTTGAAAAACTCGAAGTCTTCAAAGAAAATATTCATTAGAAGTACGCTCTAGCAGTCTTCAGCACACAAGATCCTCGGAACGCGCCTTGGGCGTAACGAGCCCATTTGTGAAGTCATGCGGGGAACGCGATGAAATGCAACTCGGGAGCAAGCTATAATGCGGTCAACTGTTACTTTACCCTAGTCGACTGGCCTAAGAAGAAGGAGATGGTAATATACCATCTCCCCAAAATAGTCGGGGGGGGGGGGGGGGTATGATGAGTTCTCTCAGAAAATTTGTGCCTACTGGTACTTTAGTCGAGTGGCCTATATTGGGATACTGATTTGACGAGCTCTGTCGCGCGGTGGACTTAGATCCGACTACGGCGCAGGAGGTTGCGGGTTCGATTCCCGCATTGGGACAAATGTTTGTACAATTTGCAGATATTTGTTCAGGGTGTTCTCGGTGTTTTCTATGAATATAAATATATATATACCTAGTATGTAGTATAATGTACATAACACAAGCTCTGCTTAGCTTTGAGCTAAATGATGCTCTGTGTATTGTCCAGTTTTACATCATTATTTATAAATCTCATCAGCTTACAATTATCTTATTACTAGTAGTTTTGAGATACGTGAATAATTATTTATTTTTAGTGTAAGTGCATTTTAGGTTCACAACAGATCCTAAAATCCAGCTAACTCGTAACGTTCAATAATAAAGTTTCCAGACTCTAACCTATTGTTAAATGCATACATTTTCAGTCTGTGGTTAAAGATTAATTAAGGTTGCATTTGCGGTGTTCCGTAAATTGTAATGTTCGTTAATTTGGGCGTTTATTTGGATTTTAAAATTTAATTATGATATAGTTTGTGTAATTAATCATATGCAGAGTGTCGGTCATGAAAAATTAACTTAGTTTTTTTAGCTAGACCTTCAACAACATAAGATGCAGATTACAGCCAGCTTTTTATAAAGAAATAAACTTTATTCTGATAACCATAGAACGTTTATTTGTTTCGATTTACAAAATAACCATATAGACAAGTCAAAATATTAAAAAAATAAATTCAAGTGTTTATTGATTCTCTACACTTAATTTTTTTTCCACTCTCGAATTTGACAATGAGGAAAAAAGTCAAATTAGCAGACAAGGAGTCAGGAAGTAGCTTTTCGGCGCATTACATCCTCATGTCTCGGATAGCACGTTATGCCGTTGGTCCTGCGCTTGACTTCTCCCCGGTAGGTTTCTGTCGGTCTGCCATCCCATTGGATTATAAGAGTTAGGGAATAAAGAGTGCACCTGCACACTTGTACTATAACTAAATGCCCTGCGCAAATAGCAAGTCCATGAGAATGACAGCCGTAGCCGAAACTCCGCGAGGAAGACATCACTATTACTAGCACAATAAATATAAAAAAACCACTAGAACATATGTATATATGTACCTATATATATGAGGAACTATTAATCTGAAATGACCGTTGTTTCTCTATATGGATATTATAATTTCTGCATTATACATAATTAATATTTTCTTGGCTTTTTATCATGTCTACAAATCTTTCTTACTCGTAATAAACCCACTTATTAGTTGGTTGAGTAAAGTGTTATTTAACTATGTAGTTATAATTAACTAGTTAAATAGTACTCTTCGCTCACAAAAAATATACAAATTCAATACACAATTTCTAACCTATCCTTTCTTTGTCCTCAGATATTCGACAACCACTTCCATTTCCATCACAACTCTGTGTCGAAACGCTCGGTGACGCCGGCGCACACACACCATAACAACTTGGAAGGAGACCATAGGGTGCGATGGGCGAAGCAGCAGAAGGCACTCTCGAGGAGGAAAAGAGACTTTATCCCTATAGAAATAAATTCCACTGGTATGTATTGTGCTCAGAGTTACTATTTAGGATAGGATTCGTAACGAATGCATCCGACAGAGAACCCAAGTTATCGACATAGCTCGAAGAATTAGTAAGCTGAAGTGGCAAGTGGGCCGGTGATATCTCCCGAAGAACCGACGGCCGCTGCTGGGGCAAACCTGTTCTTGAGTGGAGACTGTAGGACGCCCTCCAACCAAGTAGGATGACGACCTGCGAAAGACTGCAGGTAGATGCTGAATGCGTCAAGCTGAAGACAGGGCGCTTTGGCGCTCATTGGGGGAGGCCTATGTCCAGCAGTGGACTAAAATAGGCTGATGATGATGTATTGTCCTTAAAGGACAGTGAATGGACTTTATTCCTTTAAGAAAATATAAGTTTAACTGGTACGCAGGTACCTATCTCTTAATTAATGCTGAAGAAGTCAATGCTTTCCATAAAAGCTTCATACGTACCGTCAACTTTAATACGTACCGATCTAAAGGTCGTGCGGAAGAAATCGCTGTTAGCGATAAGGCCGCCAATTGCGCACTAGATATAGTTACTAGATAAAAATAAAATAAATAATGCTGGACAATTCACACAGCATTATCTAGCCCCATGGTAAGCAGAGCTTGTGTTATGGGTACTAGATAACTGATATACTAGATATAGTATTAAGTTCCTTAATTAATATTATAAAACTTTTGAAACTATCTAAACTCTGCCCATAAAAACTTACTCGCAGTCGCAGTGCCTTCAGTTATTCCGTGATCATGGCGCATGAAACTGTGCCGATATATTGGATAACTCAAAAATCTAATCATGGTAAATGTCCCGTTTTAAATGAATTTAGTTCTATTCTATTCTAAAAACATGGAGTAGATTTAACAGTTTCCATCATAAATTCCATCAACACCAATTATAACTGAACATTGAAAAATACTATAATTACAGACCCAAAACTCCTTAGACGGTGTTTATCGAATTTTTTCAGATTACAATAACATTCATGATGTGCACATTAGGCTTTTTTCTGCGGAGTCCCAAAATCTACAAAAAACCTTATCTACATGTGCTCTAACTACGAGTACAAGCATGCTTAATAATTTATTCAGGCGTTACTTTGCGGAAATCCATTTCACAATATTTGGATGAAAAAATATTATATTTATGAAACAAAAGATGTATACTCGTGGAGAGACGAAGCTAGTTGACGACTAACTTTGATTGGTTTATTCATTGTGTAGTCATTCTAAGCAGAGCTTATGTTATGGGTACTACATTATGACTGATATACTGAGACGATATAACATTATATTATTATTATTTTAAGCCATTATTGTCCCACTGCTGGGCAAAGGCCTCCCTTTTCTCCTTCCACTCCTGGCGATCCAACGCTGCAACAGGCCACGATGGAAGATGTACCTCGAGCTCGTCGCGCCATCTCATCATTATATAGATACATATTTATATAAATACGAGATTTGGAACCTATTAAAGGGATTACCTATTGACGAACGCCACTGTACCTAAAAAAATCAGCGCCGCTACTTACTTAGGGCTTGGAGCGGCATAATGCTGAGACAGCCTTTTGCCTTTTGGCCCCTTATGTAACACGTATTTGCTCTATTCTGTATATCTTATATTTTCCTTGTATTTTTTTTTCTTATTTTTATTATTTTCTTACCATGTAATGTGTCGTGTTATGTGTTATGTATGGTGTCAAATAAATGTATTTTCTTTCTTTTTCTTACCTGAAACCTAAAGAGTAAGTCCCCAAACTCAAGCAGCTTAAATGAATTTTTGTAAAAAAGAAAGAAAGAAAGAAAATATTTTTATTTACCTTAGAAACTACCATACACAACAAACTTAAAACTACGCAAATTAATACTATATATCTTACAAATTATTGTGCGTAAAAAGTACTGCAATAAACGTTTTGATTTCTTTTAACTTGGAATATCCTCCACAGCCGATACAAGACCAACGGACATCTCACCAGCACCGTCGAAGCGAGACACAGGTCCGAAGAGGGACTACCAGCAAAGAGTGAAAGGTCGACCGCGGTCAGCCGACTCCAAGTTCCAGTTAAATGACCCCAAGTGGCCGCATATGTGGTACCTTGTAAGTAAACTTGAGTATTTTCTTATTTCTCGTGAAAAAAGTATGAGAAGCTAGGGGGAAAAGAATTTCATTTTAAGTTGAGTAGAATGTAGGCTTTATTCTCGCATGCCCAGCGTGGGGATTATGGGCAAAATCCATTTCGAACAAAATAAAAACCATTTTATTTAACTTGCCTTGTATGTTCGTACAATACACTACATCAATAGATTTTTCTTTATTATTTTTAATTTATTTATTAATATTTTTAATTTTCCCTTAGTCAGTGTGTTATTCTATTTTTTATTTGATTTTATGACTGATCTATTTTAATGACATTTTATTTTTAATTTTGTATGGTTTTATTTTTAAGTTTGTATATGGATTGAAAATCTGATAATAAATGAGTTAATAATAATAATTTATTATTCATGGAAAACACCCAGATGACCCGAAATAAATATAATAAGCTGATCTTACAAACATTTGTGCTGAGGCGGGAATTGAACCCCCTGTGACGCACCCAGACCTTCGTCCACCGTGCCATGCAGGTCGTGAAAAAAGGCAAAGACTGCAATTGATCGTATACCAAAAAAATTGGTAGCTTTGTATTGATTACGTACACAACCTACATGTGTGTGTTTTGTGGCGATCACAATAGGCCTATCATGGCCGCCGTGACACGAAAGCCACCCCAAAGCAAATAAAAAAAAATACATGCTGTACGTATATGTAAAATTAATTTTCTGATACAAAAAGCAATTCGTACTTTTTGCATGAACATATCCATCAACAAAATTTCCACTGGCAATACTGCGGCTGATATTTCATTTGCTTTGCCAACCATCGCAAATATTTTACCAAAGGCCTTTGGTAACATTTTACTAGATTAAAACTGGTATGATTGCGATGCTAGGTATGATGAGTAACTTAGTGATTGCGGTGCATTAAATTAATGATTTGAGTTTGTCCGTGGAGAGAAATAACATATTTTTGAAATTTTAAAAACTCTTATTTCTCCATTTCATGGAAGAAGCTCAGCTCATGACCTCTATTCGTAGCGTGGTTTGGAGGCCTATGTTCAGCTGTTATTATTTAATTAATTTAATTTAAACAAAAAACTCGCTGAAGTTTATCCGTCAGATTCAAAAACCTCTCTTTACGCAATAGTAGTTATAGTCTTTTGTTTTCTTCTATTGATTATAAATAAGTAAAATTAAAAAAAACTGCTTTATGGTGCAATTCTAAAATGGACCGCAGGCCGCAAACTGTCTTTTGTTTTCTTCTATTGATTATAAATAAGTCAAATTAAAAAAAGCACTGCTTTATGGTGCAATTCCAAAATGGACCGCAGGCCGCAAACTGTCTTTTGTTTTCTTCTATTGATTATAAAAAAAGTCAAATTAAAAATAGCAATGCTTTTTGGTGCAATTCCAAAATGGACCGCAGGCCGCAAACTGCAGCTGCAGGCTGCAAGCGACACCACTTGTTTCTATGTTTCTCTATAAAATTGATTCCAAGCGCGACAACACTGCGGCCTGCGGCCGTGGTGCGCAGCGACCGCATACTGCAGTGCCAGTGGTGTCTTTTTAATATAAGCAACCGCAGGCAGCACTGCGGTCAACTGCAGCCGCTAGCAGCAATGTCGCCTAGGGTTACAGTCTGCAGCCTATCTCGGACTTGTACCTAAGTTTTGGTCTCCTGATGATTGCAGCAGTCATAGGAAATTACATAAGATGCACATTCTTATCTAAATAATGTTTGTTTTAAACTTAGGTATCTTTAGAAGGGTTACAGTTTACACACAAACAATAAAGGGACAATTTCGATCATTTGATTATGACTAAAATAAATTAATTATTTATTAATTAATACTTAATTATCAAGAAACCTTGGATTATGCAACTGTATTTTTCAAAACAGTCAATTAATTATTTTGTTATTTTTCTGCAGAACCGAGGAGGAGGCCTCGACATGAACGTGATCCCAGCGTGGCGGGAAGGCATCACCGGCAGAGGAGTGGTCGTCACGATCCTGGATGATGGACTGGAGACGGACCACCCTGATCTACTCGCCAACTATGTGAGTATTTATAAGTATCGGGTATTTGTCGCGTTTATTTACCTACTAGCTGCGCCCCGCGGTTTCACCCGCGTGGTGATAGATACAATATATCTTTATGAATTTTAGCCTATGTGTTATTCTGATATGTAAGCTATGTTATTGTAAAGTTTCATCAAATCCATTCAGTAGTTTTGCGTGAAAGAGCAACAAACATCCTCACAAACTTTCGCGTTTGTAATATTAGTAGGATTTTTCCCGACGTTTCAACAGGTTTACACACTGTCGTGGTCACGGGATGACTGTCATCCCGTGGCGTATAGTATATAAATAAACGCTATAAATACCCGTTGTATCATTACTTATACCACAGTGCTTATACCTACCTATAATTATGTGTTCTCGAGTTTTTAGAGGTTCTCTGAATAAAAGTAGGAAAAATAAGTGCCTTTTTTATGTCTGTCCCATTGAAGCCATTTAATTAATGTACCGATTTTAAGTTTTGTCTGATCGGAAAGTAAATTATTCAAGTTTTTTGATGGAAAACGATACGTATTTATTTTCCAGATAACACAACGATGTTGAAAATTTAGGTTTAGTTTGGTATCTCTTTTATTTTAACTAATATTGATTGGCCTTCTGGGACCCGCCGGGTGATTATGTAACTCGCGACCGGTTTGCGACAGGCATAAATTAAGCAATCAGTGCTGTCAAATGTCAATTTTGTATTAGTTTGACACCAGCTACAACGTCAAAATTTATCAAAATTGACGTTTGACAGCACTAATTGCTTAATTTACGCCTGTCGCAAACCGGTCGCGAGTTACATAATCACCATACCGGTATCAAACTTACCAAATAAACTTATTTTCTCATCTGTATGTATACAACTATTTAGGAACCTTTGAAATCACAATTCTATGGATATTTAGGGACTTCTCAAAGGAATTTTAAATTATAAATAGGCAAATTATAAATGCAAGATAATAATTCTAAACTCCTAGCTTACTGCCACATGGCGACATCTCCAGTAATCATTTAAATTGATTCGCATGTTAGCCTATCCCTACTTATTTAGCATGAGCACCACACGTTTAATACCTACCATAAGTAAATGTTAACTTCGACGGAAAATTGAAAAGCATCTGCGGCTTTTATTATACAAGTTAAAGCCGTAAAAATGATAAAAGTCGAAAGGAAAATGTAATCCTTGCAAAGTCTCCAAAATGGAGATTGGGGAGTTTTTTTATATTCCATTATCCTCTTACGTAGTATTTATTTAGAAGCATACAGTAATAGCTAATAGATTTATGAATTAATATACCTCAAAATTAAAATGGAAGAGACATTATGCTTTTTTTATACGTATGTAAGGAATTAAGGCATCTTCTTCAAGAGAATGTACACCTACTGTCTAGGTGCCACCTATTCTACTCATAATATGTTATTCTATAATAACCTTTTAAGCGAGTAAGTATTCAATCGAGAAAATAATCGCGGCAATCATACAATACAATACAATACAATAATTCTTTATTGCACACCATAAAAACAGATACACTGGACAGGAAAAAGACAAATAAAGAATGTGTTGTACAATGGGCGTCCTTATCGCTTAAAGCGATCTCTGCCAGGCAACCTTTGGATGGACATGAAGAGTTAGAACAAGTATAGACGGTGGCGTGTTATGTAGAATAATATTTAATTGATAAATCATTACTATCGAATGATTTGATCGCTATCAAAACCAACAAATCAATGACAAAATATAAACAATTTACACCACACAACAAAAGCCTTAGTCGCTGAGCGGTCACATTACCTAAAATCTATTGTAATATAAAATTGAAAATCATCACGGTCTATTTTGAAACCTATACACAAAAGAAAGTGATGGCTTCTGTTAGTTTTTTTTTAATGCTGGACAATTCACACAGCATTATCTAGCCCCATGGTAAGCAGAGCTTGTGTTATGGGTACTAGATAACTGATATACATAATACAATACATTACATAGATAGGTATTTTTTATTATACATAGAAAACGACCAGAACACCCGGAACAAATATCTGCAGATCGTACACACAATTGTTCCGAGGCGGGAATCAAACCCGCAACCTCCTGCGTCGCAGACGGACCTTCGCCCACCGCGCCACATCGGTCGTCAAATAGAATATAAAGAGATGTTAATATGGCCCTAAAACTTCGATTTAATCAAAACATGTAGGCGCCTTATAATTAGGGTAGATGAATAAAAATCCCGCCTGACATCTGTGCGCGAACAAAAGCGTCGTCGTTTGAAATTACACGATTCATCTCTTCACGGCTTTAATTTTACTCTTCGTTCAGAAAAAACGGGTAATTGGGTCGCTCTCCGCGATTTATTGTGGCTGCGGGTAGTTTTGGCTAGTTATATCGTATCTTTGTTTCATCTCAGTGTTTTTGAAACACTGCCTTTGTTGGCATAATTAACGAAGCATCGCTTTGTAGATTAAGCGAGCCATAAATATAAACATGACTACAGTTCAAATTGATTCTGTAAAGCGTTACGAAATAAAGTTGAGAGGGTGTCCTCTTCTCAAGCCGGCGCTCACTTTTTCAAAGCATTCTGACCATGGCGTATGGAAATAAACAGGTTGTGTTCAGTAACTATTATCATCCACGACACTTTTATTTATTTCACTTTTCTTTTTTTTTTCGGGGATCTTTCAGAACAAAAATACATATTAGAGATGTTTAAAGTTTAAGGTGGCAAAACACAAATAATAATCAAAAGCTAATATCGCATTTACCATTAATAAATTACACTATACATAAATTAGGTAATTATAACGTAGTTCGTTTGTAGTATCGGCAAGAATGTTAGGACAATTGTTGCAAAAATGGTGGTTGCACAATACCAAAACGAAAACAGTTTTTGAGAATAACAGTTATTTATGCAAAACGATTGCATCGCTGTCGTACAAAAATTACAAAAAAGAAGGTCTATTCATGCAGAAATGTAAACGTTTTACAGTTTTCGTAAACAATGCACAACCCAGAGCTTATATAGAATAAGCTCGGATCACAGTATGGGTTGTGCATTGTTTGACTACTGAAATGTACCTTTTTGTAGATAATCTATTTCCATTTCAAGTCTGATCTGAATTCTGAAGGATAGAGCAGCCATATTAGAGAATCTAATTTCGCCTGAAAAACTCGGAGTCTTATCTCAAAGACGTTGCGGATTCAATCTCGTTAGGCTCGCAAAAAAATACCAAATTGCTGAAAACCGTAGACTAGAGATAATCTTAAAGCTCTGAAAAAAGTATAATTACGAAGACCTTAATGTTTTTTCCAATATTTAGCAATGCGTCAGAGTGCGAGCAGTTGGATTATTCATGATCACGGAATAATTAAAGTTCACACATTCGAGAAAAAAGAAAAAAAATACATAAAAGTGTTAGCAAAAAATAACTATACAGTATGAACGAAGTAATAAGCCTAACATCTGTTTTAAATTGATTGGCACTCAAAAGTTTCATATATGGTTCAAACCAACAATTAATGGAAGCGGGACGGGCGCGGAGCGCGAGCGTTGTGAATGGCGGGGCAACGTTCTATTGAAAGCTGTAATTAAAAAAAAAAAACGTCGTCTGGAAATCACTTCCTAACTCATATCCATTTATGTATATATTTTGTTGTTAAATAATATATCTAAGCCTAACGAGATTGAAAATAGTGCTAAAACATTTTCTATTTGGGTGATTTGGGATTTACCCACCGTAATCGAAAATGTTTGAGATATTCATTAATTTAATATCCTAACCATCATATCCTATAACCTAGAGATCATTTTCTAAATTCTTGTTTGATGTGTTTGTCGATTGACATGCATACGTAAATGAATGACCGAGACTTTTTCGTGCATTTCGATAACAAATAAAAAACAAAAGTAAATGAACAAATGAGCGGCGAAATCTGAATCGATCTGTTGCTCATTAAATTCTCCACTTTGTATATACTCTAATCTTGCAGATGTTGTAAAGATGAAAATCCACAAGTGATTCCCATTAAATCCATCAATCATCTCCGTTTAATATATATCCGTTTAGCATTATCTCAAGGTATTAGGTTATCCGCATCCCTACAAAACCCAGTGTTCAGTAGATTAACGTCGTCGATGATGTGGCTCGGAGTGAAGCGAGTAAACTATAGGTTACAGAAAATCGGGGAAATTTAACTAGCGAATGAAATTCCTATTGTAGTAGTATGTTAGTAGAAGAAATCCGTTTTAGTTCAGTACCTACCTAGTAGTAGGCCGTTAGCCGTGTCGCACCACACCGTTCAGTTCTTTTAATTCAGTTTACTTTTTACTACTACGTTGAAATAAAAAATCTATTAAGTTAATATTTTGTAAAATTAATCGGGATCAAATAAAATTATATTTCACTTCTTTTGCCATCTGCTTATTCTCTTGTGCTCGTATTTTGTTAGTCTTATAACCATACTCGTAAATGTTCATGTATATTGTATCACTAAGCGCTCAGCGTAGCGCTTTATGCCTCGACGAGGTACTTTGATTAGCTATTAAGAAGGTCTACTGCCTTAAGGCTTATGAAGATGAGGTGATAGGGGCTAATGAGTGTGTGAGTGCGCCGTAATACCATTTTACATCATAATCGAGTGTTTAGAAGACGTGGTGCTTAGAAATAGCATTGTGCGCTTGAGTAGTGTTATTATAACTGTTATGACATACGTATAAATGGGAAAGCCAAGGAGTTTATAATTAATTTTAAAATGTGAATCGATATTCCTTTCGGATGCTTTCATAAAAAGAAATTTCGATCAAAGTTGTCGTAGTATCAATTAAAGAACTGGCTGATCGAATAATACTTCTATAGGATTGACGAATTTGTGAAATAAGATACCTAATATCATCATTTAATATATTTATTTATTATTCCAGTGACATAATAATTATGAATGATTAATTTATTATCTTAATTTACCATCTATATACAGGGCGTCCCGTCACATGGAGGGAAAGTAACTTAAATATTGTAGATAGAAAATTTTACTGAAAGAAGACTTCATTTTTGGTCTATTATATATTTGTAATGCTATATTTTACCTATAAATTAGCCATTGAACCATATGAGCTTCGCGGAAAGTGGTTTATTAGCCATTCCAAATGCTAAAAAGGGACAGCGTGTTTTCCAGACTTTATTCACGAATACAGAATAGGCAAGGTTCAGACGCATTGCGCAAACTACCTAACTAAAAATCTCGTTACAAAATAATGTACGATGCACTTAAAAATAATATCAAGCCATAAAGTAAAACCATATCGAGTCTTCGTATTTTGAGCTCCAGAAAATCCCTGAAAATTCAGTATAATACCCACTACAGCTATATTTCACTCCCGCTAGGGAGAACTTCAATGCAAATTCATAACACGATTTCTCGACAGGATCCAATGGCGTCGTACGACGTGAATTCCCACGACAACGATCCGCAGCCACGGTACGACATGATCGACTCCAACAGACATGGGACGCGGTGTGCGGGGGAGGTGGCGGCTACGGCGAATAACTCGCTGTGTGCTGTTGGAGTGGCTTATGAAGCTAGTGTTGGAGGTGAGTCACAGTCTAGATTAGGTACAAATAAGTAAGTCTCACAGTATAAATAAGTAAGCAAGTATGTAAGTAAGCACGCAAGTATCAGCCATTGCTTGCCACAGCACTACATGATCGACTCCAACAGACATGAGACGTGGTGTGCGGGGGAGGTGGCGGCTACGGCGAATAACTCGCTGTGTGCTGTTGGATTGGCTTATGAAGCTAGTGTTGGAGGTGAGTCACCGTCTAGTCTAGGTACAAATAAGTAAGTCTCACAGTATATATAAGTAAGCAAGTATGTAAGTAAGCACGCAAGTATCAGCCATTGCTTGCCTCAGTACGACTTAATTGATGAAATTGTATGAAGGTATATACTCTTTAGGTTCCTAACTCTTTACACTCCTTATGTTGGACTCTATGGAATGGCTGCTGAACTCTAAATTGAGATCAGTATATACGTAACATTGTTTTTTTATGTGATTTTTTTCTTGTTTTTTGTAATGTTTAATGTGCCTCTTTAGTATAATTTAAGGACAACCTCTGAATAAACAAACTTTTTATTCTGTTTTTAAAAGTAATGGACTAGCAATACTTCTCATAACAGATTTCCGTATTTTCCTCGAAGCATTCATGGGACCGTAGCATCTCGTAGCAAAGGCTACGCAAGTGCTACGAAGTGCTACGATATGCTACGAACGTAGCAGTTTATCGAAACCAATATTTATTCAAAATTGAATACAGTTTTCAAAGATACAGATTTTTGATTTGCCAAAGACATCCGTTATGTAGGATAACACTTTATGAATCAACATGCTTGACCGTGAGTCGGTATGCAAAAATATTTGAGAGAAAATAACGTGCAGTAGTAAATGTTAAATTATTATACGGAAACATAAATTAGATTTGCATTTTATTGTTTTTTATTACAATTATTAGAAAATTCAATAAAAAAGAAGCTGACTCTATAATACAACAATATATTATTAAAAGTCGGTTAGTAAAAACAGATAATGCTTTTCATAGGACTAAGGCAACACGCACTGCAACAACAATGTAGTAATCGTTAGGCTATCCGTTTTACGATGCATCACTACATAGTATGAACAAAGTCGCTTCCCGCTGTCTGTCTGTCCCTATGTAGTCTTAGATTTTTAAAACTCATCATCAGCCTATGCTAGTCCACTGCTGGACATAAGCCTCCCCCTGCAGTCTTTCGCACGTCGTCATCCCACCTGGTCGGAGGGCAAGAACACGTTTGCCCCAGCGGCCGTCGGTTCTTCGTTAGATCTTTAAAACTACGCAACAAATTTTGATGCGGTTTTTATAGATCGAGTGATTCAAGAGGAAGGTTTATAACACACGGTTTTCACATAGATTTCCACGCGGGCGAAGCTGTGGGGCGCAGCTAGTAACAATAAAAAAACAAGTAAACTAAATTTCCACGCCTTCGATACAATAACAACCTTATCAAGTTATCAGCCACATGAGGTAACATTAAAGTAATCCCTATTTATTCCTTTCATAACCACTTGAACGTCTAGTGGCACATAAGTACCATGAACGTTTACCCCAGCTTACGTCCATGGTACAAAATGGCCACAAACGTTTAGCTCTTTTGGCGACCGATTTATTTATTATCTGTGCCTCTAAGTTGCTACCCGTCGATACTAGATGACACTATCAACAATTTTCTAACAATTTCTACCACAAGTTCCCATACTTGGTAGTAAAAATTATTATAAAACAAAAATATTTTGACGACAGAGCGAGACAACATTTTTAGCGGAAGTGTCAAGGAAAATAATCCTTTGGCCTTTTATTCACGCTCCAGTAAATACCCAGAACTTCGGTTAATGAAAGCAACACATCAATAGGATTGATTATAGATACGAGACCCTTTCTTTGCCTTCAATAGAGTAATTGGATCGAACTTTGACCTGTGCTATCACAAAGCAAGGTTTTTTATAGCAGGGCCAATGAATTATCTTGAGTAATCATGTGTTTATGTTTAATGTTAAAGAATTAGCTATCTGAAGTGGCAGTGGGCCGGCAGAAGCGCGATGAACCGACAACCGCTGGGCTAAACTTGCTCTTAAGAGTAGACCGAGACTCGGCAAACGTAGTGTAGAGAAATCTGAAAGGGCTGTGGGTCGGCAGAAACTCGCGATGAACCGACAACCGCTGGGCTAAACTTGCTCTTAAGAGTAGACCGAGACTCGGCAAACGTAGTGTAGAGAAATCTGAAAGGGCAGTGGGCCGGCAGAAAATCGCGATGAACCGACAACCGCTGGGCTAAACTTGCTTTTAAGAGTCGACCGAGAGTCGGTAAACGTAGTGTAGAGAAATTTGAAAGGGCAGTGGGCCGGCAGAAAATCGCGATGAACCGACAACCGCTGGGCTAAACTTGCTCTTAAGAGTAGACCGAGACTCGGCAAACGTAGTGTAGAGAAATCTGAAAGGGCAGTGGGCCGGCAGAAAATCGCGATGAACCGACAACCGCTGGGCTAAACGTGCTCTTAAGTACAGACCGAGACTCGGCAAACGTAGTGTAGAGAAATCTGAAAGGGCGGTGGGCCGGCAGAAAATCGCGATGAACCGACAACCGCTGGGCTAAACTTGCTTTTAAGAGTAGACAGAGACTCGGTAAACGTAGTGTAGAGAAATTTGAAAGGGCAGTGGGCCGGCAGAAAATCGCGATGAACCGACAACCGCTGGGCTAAACTTGCTTTTAAGAGTAGACCGAGACTCGGTAAACGTAGTGTAGAGAAATCTGAAAGGGCAGTGGGCCGGCAGAAAATCGCGATGAACCGACAACCGCTGGGCTAAACGTGCTCTTAAGAGTAGACCAAGACTCGGCAAACGTAGTGTAGAGAAATCTGAAAGGGCAGTGGGCCGGCAGAAAATCGCGATGAACCGACAACCGCTGGGCTAAACTTGCTTTTAAGAGTAGACCGAGACTCGGCAACCGTAGTGTAGAGAAATCTGAAAGGGCAGTGGGCCGGCAGAAAATCGCGATGAACCGACAACCGCTGGGCTAAACTTGCTTTTAAGAGTAGACCGAGACTCGGTAAACGTAGTGTAGAGAAATTTGAAAGGGCAGTGGGCCGGCAGAAAATCGCGATGAACCGACAACCGCTGGGCTAAACGTGCTCTTAAGAGTAGACCGAGACTCGGCAAACGTAGTGTAGAGAAATCTGAAAGGGCAGTGGGCCGGCAGAAAATCGCGATGAACCGACAACCGCTGGGCTAAACGTGCTCTTAAGTACAGACCGAGACTCGGCAAACGTAGTGTAGAGAAATCTGAAAGGGCGGTGGGCCGGCAGAAAATCGCGATGAACCGACAACCGCTGGGCTAAACTTGCTTTTAAGAGTAGACAGAGACTCGGTAAACGTAGTGTAGAGAAATTTGAAAGGGCAGTGGGCCGGCAGAAAATCGCGATGAACCGACAACCGCTGGGCTAAACTTGCTTTTAAGAGTAGACCGAGACTCGGTAAACGTAGTGTAGAGAAATCTGAAAGGGCAGTGGGCCGGCAGAAAATCGCGATGAACCGACAACCGCTGGGCTAAACGTGCTCTTAAGTATAGACTGAGACTCAGCAAACGTAGTGTAGGACGCCCTCCGGCCAAATGAAATGACGATCTGCGAAAGACTCAGGCCGATACTGGATGCGGCAAGCTGAAGACAGGACGCTATGTCGCTCACGGGGGGAAGCCTACGTATATGTACGATGATGATAGATTATGAGTGGATTTTTAAAACTACCTTTAGGTATACTACCTAGGTGTCTTACGTAAGTACGTTACTTCTTGATATGGACCACCTTTGGCGGTGTCTGCCTCCAGAGTTCGCTTTTTTCGGTGACTGTACTCAACGCATAAATTCAATTGTAGTAGTAAATAACAAAGGGTGTGAGTTGCAGAACGAAAATATTTTTTTTTTAACGATTCGTCAGCTCACACCAATCGGGACAAGATTCTTGGTGTGAGTTGAACGACTCCCCCCGAGGATCTCCAGTAGTTTGTTTAGGTCGTCATAGAAAGCTTTAATCTCTGCTTTTTTTAGCGTTTTCAGTGGGAGCATAGACTGGACGATCGTGTACGAAAAAGTTTGGATATTTATAATGTTTATGTATAGCAAGGCGACTCTCTGATATTGCTATAAAATCTTCTATTTTTCTATTTTCATGTTTTTTCTAGAGAGCCAATTCCTTTCTCTCCTTGTTTTTTCCGTGCAATGAAAACGCCGCCTTATTATCAAACAATCGGGTTCATACAAAATGTTACCAACTTTATTGTCTCTGTGCGCACGTTTATACGTCTTGTCGTAAATTTTTATTGTATCATTTATTCAAATGTTTATCACACATTTCCTTTATGCAGACAATATAGCGAAGAAATTAGCAAGCGTTCGTTTTTCTTTGTTAGGTTTCCGTATCCAAAGGCTTACGGGACCCTATTACTAAGACTCCGCTGTCCGTCCGTCTGTCACCAGGCTGTATCTCATGAGCCGTGATAGTTAGACAGTTGAAATTTTCACAGATGATGTTTTTCTATGCCCGCCATTATAAGAAATACTAAAAAACAGAATAAAATAAATATTTAAGGGGACTGCTACAAACGTGATTTTTTGTTAGTTTTTGGTCGATATTTATAATGGCGACAGGTAGACGCTTTATTTTATTTATTAACAGAGTATTTATTTTAGTAATATATTACATTTTAAAATTAAAAGTTAAATTAAAACCAAACATACATATTTAACGGGGGCCCATACATCAGACATGATTTTTTATTGCCGTTTTATAGATAATGGAACCCTTCGTGCGCGAGTCCGACTCGCCCTTGACCGGTTTTCTTTGTTATATTTTACGTGTATTATTGTTTTTACGCGTTTCTGACAGTGTAAATGAGACAGGACGAAATAACATGGTAATTTTTATGAAATTGAAACATGATATTTTGTACTCGAGTAACGCGGGATTCCTTTTTATTTAACTTGGAATTATAATAACGTCTCTGTTAAGGGTGAAAGTACAATGGCTTTATTTCTGCAAAAGAATGTTGTATGTCAATTTTATTCGTAAGCAATAATATTGAAACTGAATTTGATATTCGATATTAACGATGACATAGCCCCAATTAGTTTTATTTTACATTCTATTATATTATTTATTTACAAGTTATTTGATATTATAGATAAAGACATTTTATTTGCCAAAGACAATGTGTTTGTAAGGTTACAGGTAATAGGTTATTTTTTTCGTGGTTCAACATGCTTGACCGTTAGTCGGTATGCAAAAATAAAATTGAGAGCATGACATGCACTAGTTTAACATTAATTAAAATTTATCATTAAAACTATCTTCAATATTATAGTAACATTTAACGACATTTGACGACCGATGTGGCGCGGTGGGCGAAGGTCCGCCTGCGACGCAGGAGGTTGCGGGTTCGATTCCCGCCTCGGAACAAATGTGTGTACGATCTGCAGATATTTGTTTCGGGTGTTCTGGTCGTTTTCTATGTATAATAAAAATATCTATCTATGTAATGTATTGGATTATGTATATCAGTTATCTAGTACCCATAACACAAGCTCTGCTTACCATGGGGCTAGATAATGCTGTGTGAATTGTCCAGTATTATTTATTTATTTATTTACAAATTAACAACATTTTTAATTTCTTCCTAAAGAGTACACCATTTAGCTCTTTCAACTGTTTAGGTAGCTTATTAAAAATTTTAGATGCCATACTCACAACACTTTTTCGCATTAATGCTGTGTTAGCTTGATGTGTTTGTATTCTACTGTTATCTCGTCTGTTTCTACACACATTGCCAGAATCACAACACATCATTGTCACATAGTAAGTAAGCACTCACACTTAGAGTATTTTGTGGAACGTTAAATTTATTTGGGATATTATTACAATTCTTTATATATTTTATGTTCTATTAAAGGTATATATTGTTATAAAATAAAAATATCAAAGTACATGAATAACAATACAATAAAAAATATTTTACTGTACACCAGATGCAGATCATAACAAAAAAGACATTACATGCGACAAGTACAATGGGCGGCGTTATCGCATAGAAGCGATATCTTCCAGGCAGCGTTTGAATACATTTCGAGTACAGGCACATTCACACAGCATCCGTTTTTTTTCTGATTGGCTAGCTATATGATCGTACCCTAAGAGCGCATTAACACAGAACATCCGTTTTACAGGAAGAAGCAAAGTCTGATAGCACAAGTAAACGAAAAGTTCGAATGACGTAAATTTTTAGTTTATATCCTACTAATATTATAAACGTTAAAGTTTGGAAGTATGGATGGATGGATAGACGTTTATTACTCTCACGTAAAAACTACTGAATGGATTTTATTGAAACTTCACTATAATATAGCTTATATATCAGAATAACACATAGGCTACAATTCATAAAGATATATAGTATATTATCCAAAATATCTATTACCACGCGGGTGAAACGCTAGTAAATAAAATGATTATTGCCCTTGCCCTAAATCTATGGTACTTCCCGCTGAACTACAATTATAAAACTTGGCAAGAAGCAAGGCCTTATAGCATGAGACGAAAAAACCGAAATACGGTTTTACAGTAATTAGTAGTTAATTAAAAAAAAGGTTTCTCGCAAGGACCAGAACCTAATGGGTACCTACTTCCCATTAACCCAACTACATACGCCATTCACAAAAAACACGGATCCTGATAAACGGATGCTGTGTGAATGCATCCTAACTTGTCTCATCAAGTGACGTTTAAGTTACTGTGATAATTAGCTACATTGAGCTTAAACTCTGGTGAAAGCCGCTTGATGTATGTAGAGGGGATAGTAGATAAGATCTACCTAATGAGGCGGCTGTATTTGCTTCAAGTCTGGAATTACGAAAGGTACGGATTAAACTATCAAGATGCCAATCAATAGGTTCCTTTCCGGCCCTGGTGGGGGCACAGAGAGGGGCCTCGAGGCTTGGCCTCATTACCCCGGCGTCAACTCGAGGGGTGGCGACCCCTCGGTCCTTGGGTTTTGTGGGAGTCTTTTTTTTTCCCTTATTCTCCATGTTTTTTTTTGGCAGCATTTGGTTTATAATCTTTTTGTTTTTTTGTGTTTTTTTTTTGTTTTTTTGTTTTTAATAAACCCAAGGACTCTATGGTGGTTCCGCGGAAGGGGTCGCCATGGGCGGTCGTCAAGATGCAGGGAGTGCAGTTATTTAATAACTTGCCTAATGAGATTAAGGAATGTGCTAGCATAAGCACGTTCAAAACAAAATTAAAGAAATATATAGTCTACCTTAAGCATCTATGTATTTATATATAATAAATAACTTTAATTAAGCATCCTTATAGTTTATAAAAACATAGATATACATACCTACTTACTATATTTACTTACAATACTTACCGCCTACTGGCCCCGAGGTGTAAAACTTAGATTAAGCATTAATTTTAAGATTTATTGTATCTCATTATAAGTGTTTTTTTTTTGTTTCACCCGTACCGTTCCGTCTATTATTCACTTTGACTGCGATATTTTTTCGACGACTGCGATCTTTTTTTTAACCTAAAAAATTCGTGTTGCCGCTCTACACAGCGGTTGTGTTGCACCGCACATGCGTTTCGTTCGAAAAATATTACGGCTGTGCTAAGTCACAAAGATCTGTATTTTCTCAGCCGCTGCGCTAGTGTGGATTTACGCATATTAGTCACTTGTAGAAAACACATACCGTGTGATTTCAGCACTCAAAGTGTTAAGCTACTTTTTAAATTCCCTCCCCTATGGTGATATGTTGCGTGGTTTTAGATTTAACTGGAGATACCCAGAATACCTATATTAATATTGCTTTTTAATTTATATAATACTAGCTGTTCCCCGCGTTTTCACCCGCGTTAAACTCGAATTTCACTTTATTAGGTGTTTTTTTTACACCTTAGGTTACATTATTAGAGTTTTAGTAAGTTAGTTAGTTTTTGAAAATATAATATAGCTTATGTTAACCGGGAATAGTGTAGCTTCCCAACGGTGAAAGAATTTTTCAAATCGATACAGTAGTTTCGGAGCCTATTCAATACAAACAAACAAACATTTCCTCTTTATAATATTAGTATATATTTTAATAATATTTTTTTAACGCATCCCATTTCAAGCCGCACGTGATTAATTAATTACCCATACGTTGTCGTAATACGAAGTGGCCCAAATAACTAAACATGTTGAACTTTTTAGGCTTGTAGAGGTATATAGAAGTTTTCATCGTAAGCGGAAGTTGTGTTTTTATGGTCACAAAATGACTTTGAGAATGAAATAATAAAGTGAGCTATGAAGTTTCTCATAGCACATAAAAGTATAGGTACCTAAGTTTATAACTTAATTTAAAAACTTATTCTCAACTTTAGCTCTCTGTGCCGAAGTTCAACAATTGCATGAAGTCAATGCAGGTTAAAACTTAGTATGGGGTTTGGATTCGCGCTCGATTTAGGCAACTTGTCTAATATCAAGCTAAGACGTCAAGTTTCGGCGGCATGTGGTGGGCTTTGGCTTCTCTTTAGCGAAGTTAAATTGAAGGTGTAAGCTATAGCATAGAATCAACACAGGATAGAAAAGACTAGGTATATACATACAGGTATCTCACTCTCGTTGACAAATATTCAGATATAGCGTAGCAAATCTCCCCTTCACACAGCATTATCTAGCCCCAAGCTAAGCAAAGTTTGTGTTATGGGTACTAAATAACTGATATAGTTAATACAATATGTGATAAAGATACGAGACCATGGACGGAGGGCGTCCTATGATACGTTTACCGAGTTGTGTTATCCACTCAAGAACACGTTTACCCCAGCGGTCGTCGGTTCTTCGAGAGATATGGCCGGCCCACTGCCACTTCAGCTTGCTAATTTTAAGAGCTATGTCGATAACTTTGGTTCTCTGTCGGATGTATTCGTTACGAATCCTATCCTTCAGAGAAACTCCGAGCATAGCTCTTCCCATAGTTCGCTGAGCGACTTTAAACTGGTGGACCAGCCCTAACCTCCGTATTTGGAGACTACAAGGTATTTAACCCTTAATTTATCTGTTAGGTCCCAGGGACTCCGCGCTAAGTTTCATTTTGGTCTAAAAACTTAACTATCGCGTTTTTGTTTTCGCGCGTCCCAGTACCTTCCTGCAGTAACAGCCCGGGCACGGGGTGAAGAGGACGTGCGCCTACGCCGCGCGTAAAGGTAAGTAATTATGCCCATAGAGTCCGCTGGACTCCATGGGGTTATTTGTGTGACAAAAATATTATTTTGCTGCATTGTAATGTTATAATTTTTTCAATGTTATTTTTGTGTTTTAGGCTAACGAATGGCTTCAAACAGTCGGTCAGTAAATCTACTTGATTCAGAAGCTGAGTCGGTGGTACTGGAAACCCAGAATCCCAAAAACCATTGGGTCTATGTTCCCAAAAACCGTTGGAAAGATAGAGAGTAAAAAGCGCTGCACGATTTTTTTTCGTATAAACCTCTGCCATTTTTTAATTCGTTTTTAAAAGTTGATTATATATTAGACTTGTTATTGAAATAAATAGTTTAAAATAATGATTTCTTGTATGTAAGTTTCGAGCCAGTAGTTGGCATTGTTTTTTGTTTACTTATTTTTTAGACTATTAGGTTTTTCAATTGTCAACAAGACTGTTTACCAACTAATAAAGAATTTTGATATTAAAGCTTATAAATATAATGTTCCTTAGTAGAATAAACCATTTTTGAATACTTTTTTTGCTTTTATTTTGATCAAAATCAATGATTTTTATGCAAGGAGTCTCATGGACTCCATGGGGTAAATTAAGTGATCTGGGGTCATCAGGTAAACCAAGGGTTAAAGCATTCATTTTTGTCACACAATGTCAGGATACATCTTAGCTGTATTAGGTACTGATTAACTTGAGTGGAGAACAGAATTACATACGAAGAACTAAATTAACAAAGACGTAACTTCGACAAGTCTTAATTCGACACGAGATAGGTACGACCAAAGTATTCAGTAGCAAAGTTAATACAGTTAATATTAAATTCCCTCTTCGCTACTACACTTAACAAAGGATTTTCGACCAAACAATTTGTGCTTGCTTCATAGGGCTTATTTTTCGGGGTTTATTTTAAAAGCTTGAAGAAAAGTAAATTATAAAAGACAAGACCAAAGCTTGGTTTTAGCGAAATTATCATTGTGCGGTTTAAATTTTTAAGGGTGTATTTACATTACGTTGGGATGGAATGAAAACTGGAGCTCTAGGTCCAGGGCCGAATGAATAAATAAATAATACTGGACACTACACACAGCATTATCTAGTCCCAAACTAAGCAGAGTGTTGCGGGTACAAGATAACTGATAGACATAATATAATACTTAACATATTACATATGTATTTTTACTATACATAGAAAAACACCCGGATCAAATCGTACAATAATTTATCTCGAAGTACGAATCACCCCGCAACCTCCTGTGTCGCAGGCGGACCTTAACCCATCGACCACAGAGGACGTCAATGAAGGGCAAAAGATACCGTGGTCGCTTCGAACTAGATGGTCTGTTCTCATCACCTCTTTCATACAGTTCACCATATTGACAGCACCAGCAATGCAAACATCAGGAAACGATGGCAGCGATTTGCACGAGCAGCCGGTTCCTATCATAACCACGTCTACTCTGCCAAGAGGAAACGACTAAAAAGAGTTTACATTATACGGTATTTCGGTACATAATGTGAGACTGAAGCGAACTAGTACTACTTATTGAAAATGTGGTCTGAAATGATGACGTAGATCCACGCTTATGATATTTAAATGATTCATTCATCAAGGAAAATTATCTCTGTTCTTAGTTCTTGCACTATTTTGTACCTAATTATGTTATTTTGTAATATTAAGCCACTTAGTAAGAATACTAAGTGGCAGATTTTTCGGTACATCTTCTTGATTATTTGTAATTTGATTTTGAGTACCAACTTTTTAGATTATAATAATTTAACCGTTAGTAGTCGTCCTTTAACTTTGTATAGATTTAGATTCAGTAGCTTTTTGTGGAAATTTTTAATTAGCCTTAAGTATGTACTTAGTCACATTATACTCATTAAGTTAGCTGTTAATTTCCCAAATATTGCTAAAATAAAATATTTTTTTTAACCTATGAATATTATGTTTGACATATCAAAATTAAAGAAAATTCTTTTCAAAAAATAACTGAACTGAACTAAAAAAACTTGCCTATTGATGCATTATCATTATAATTAATTATAATTTTATGCATATACATAGGTAATTGTTATTGGGTAGGTGTAGTAGTCTTAGACACAATGCATCAAAACCCTGACAGGGCGAAACAATGTTTAGTTTCGCTCTTGTTAGATTGGTAGCTTTGTTTTTATACTTCATATAAATCAATATATAATAATATCCTACTGAATACATTTTAAAATAAGTCTTGGCTGTCTACAATCGTATTCCAACTTCTGTCACCAGCGCAGAATCCATGCAATCTGATAAGGTAGAACTAAAGAAGTGGCTGATAGCTCAATCGATATATAATGTGAATGAATTTATGATGTTAAAATGTAATGTATAATGTATTTTTATTATTGTAATATGATCTATGTAGTGTTTCACATATTGCATTATAATATCTGGCCTGTAACCAAAAGTTATCAATAAATGAACTATGAACTATGTTAAACAGAACATTACATAACATCTTTTATTATTATTACAGCAAAATGCTGAATTCACTCTTTTATTAGTAAAAACGTTTTGGGACTCATTTCACCTTAAAGACGTCTAATTCGATCTTCTGTTTTTTGTTCAATTACCAAAGGCAATACATATTTTTCTATTATAATCTATTCTACTAGCGTGTACGACATATCGTATCGTATGGTGTAAAACTGTCCTCAGTCGGGTGTGTGCTTATTTCACTCGGCTGAACATTTTTGTTGGATAATGGATGGTCTTAGCTTGGCAGATTTGCGCCAGTGCTTTTTCTTGTAGGGATCTCCAAGATTCACACAATTAAAATAAGTTGGCGGGTCTTCTCGAATCGTTTGCTCGGAGCAATTTTATTTCCACAAGTGAGACTTTTGATGAAAATATCTGTTGGAAATAAGTGAGGAAGAATGTTTTTTGTATCGACGGAAAGATTTTTAGATTATTTATCGGTAGCTTGGTATGAATTATGAACGGTATTACACTGTAGTATTGCTGTCGACTTTTTCGAGGAAAATGTAATATCAGTACATCCTTTATTCTTTTCATGAGTAGGTAGAGTTATTATTAGTTGTATTTTATAAGTTGATAAGGATTAAATAAGGCTCGGTAGCCTTTCTGTCGCTTCAAAACAAAACAGTTTTTTTTTGTCTACATAGCCGCGCGCCAACGCGCGACACCACGCACACACCGGTACAAGTTCAGTTGTTCCGCGTGGGTTGAAAATTGAAACAACATTCAAAACTGAATGTTGATGTCAGACTGCCGGGCGTAAACCGATTGTCATGTGAATGCTCCTCCCGCACGGCATCAGCGGCGTCATCTGAACTTAGGGTCGATACATATCTGTCGGAAAATGTGTCGCTTATTATCGGTCGCGTAACGCCAGAACAGGCAAATATATAATAAAACATTCAAACCTTTCACACTCAACTGATGATGCGTTAGTGCGTAGAGCCTACATCATCTGTTAAGTTTCCGTCAACGCATAGTCGGTCGACGCAATGTGTCACGATACGTGTATTTTGTAAGATGCGTTCAGACTAGGCGTAACATCGGAGATCGTTTATATACAGGCCGTTCGAACTGACTAGACGCGTAGTGTAGCAGGTCTGATTTGACCGAATATACGCGACCGATGATACGCTCGACGTTTTTTCCGTCAGATATGTACCGACCCTTAACCCTATGTTCGTTTATGTAACAGTTACCAGAGCAGTGTAAATCAGATTATATTGTACTTACTCTTCCTTAGTAGGTACGTATCTGGGAAGCGTGTTTTACACGATTGCAGCCAATGATGTTATATATACGTAGATACGTTGTACCGAGGTCTGCCTAACAAGATGAAAATCAGGTACGTGTCTGAATTGAACTCAGTACGTTTTGCTCCTGGCGCGACGCGGACGTACGTTGAAGCGGGATTTTGGAGTATGAAAAATATTAAAATGCCATGTTGTGCGTTTAGAAAGTGCAATATTACTATGGGACGGTTGTGAAAAGCAAGAAGGATGTGTCTTTTTATGTCTTCTATTTGTTTTGTACTGTTTAAAATGGAAAATCATAAAATAAATGTAATTTTACTCAAAAATCAATGCCGCGCGGTTGCCGCTTTGCTACCTACACGAACGAGACAAGTAATGCGAGCGTTGCGTTTATGAGTGACAGAGATAAGGACATATGCCGTCTCGTCTGTTCGAACTAAAATCACTGCCGCGCTGTTGCCGCTTTGAACGAAACAAGCAATGCGTTACGTTTATGAGTGTCAGAGATAATGCCATGCGGCGTTGTATGTTCGAACGTCGACGCTAGGTATGTAGCTATAGTAAAATATCGCAATGTTTTTATTTCTTTACAATGAGTATAACGTCTCTATATGTAAAATCTCTTTGATTGCAGCAAAATTAGCGAAACCAACGCTAAATCAGTTGTACACGAACAAAACATGTTATAAATCCAGTTTAATGGTGTTTTCACATGTTACCAGTGAAGGCTGCAAATAAGCATCGTCACGATCGGAATGTTAGATGATTTTGAGCCTATTCCGCATGGATATAGGTTTGGAATTTGCATAAATAGATATGTAGGGGAAACATTGTTGAAGTCAACCGATGTATTATTAAACAGTGGTATTTATTTGGTTGTTCCAAAACCTTGCTAATCAAAATTTACGGCAATAAATAAATGATGTTGTCCTTTTTATTTCAATCGTAAAAAGGGACAGAAAATTAGTTAAGTACCTATTAATTATATAGCTACCTAATAGAGCAAAAAGCCGAATGGAAACCAGCAACACTAGGCTCGCGTTCAACATAAAAAACGGCCCCCTTCTGTTTCCATCATAAACATAGATACTCAGCATATATCCTAATAAAAAACACAGACACACAAACACCTTTAAAACTTTTTTCTTATTCTAGGAGTAAGAATGCTGGATGGTGACGTCACCGACGCCGTCGAAGCGAGATCCCTCAGTCTCAATCCTCAACACGTGGACATCTACAGCGCATCCTGGGGCCCTGATGATGATGGGAAGACGGTGGACGGACCCGGGGAGCTAGCAACTAGAGCTTTTATTGAGGGAGTTAATAAGGTACATATTTCAATACCAAATAATCGATATATTTAGATAACTAGCTGCGCCCCGCGGTTTCATCCGCGTGGTGATAGATATTTTGGATAATAAACAATATATATTTAGTAATTGTAGCCTATTTGTTATTCTGATATGTAAGCTATATTATTGTGAAGTTTCATCAAAATCCATTCAGTCGTTTTTGCGTGAAAGAAGAACAAACATACTCACACTAGAACTTTCGCGTATAGTAGGATAAACCGTATATATACAGGGTGTTATGGGCATCGACGATCAAATGAAGTAAGGAGGAAAAACTGCTTCAATGTGATCCCGGTGAATTTTGTTTTACCAAGTTTTGAGGGTGTTAAGGAAAATTATGTTTTAGCAAAACCCAATGGTCGCTCTCAGTAATAAGACCGTTTTTTGTTTAGTTATTTTTTCATGTTTTACAGTAAGGTGTTCGTTCATTCATTTTTATGGTGGTTATATATTTAAGTAAAAATTAAAATAAAAGCAAATGTTGGGCTCCTGATCATACCAATGATCAGGCCCAACATTTACTTTGATTGTTGGAGGTTTGGTATTGTACTGCTCTACTTCTCTCATTTAGAGCGTGTTCCCGACTTCCATTACATTATCTCTTCTCTATAACATTCTATTTCTGGCCTCTGCACCCCCTTATCTCAAAGAGCGTTTCACCTTTCTTCATCTTTCTCACACTCTTTCTCTGCGCTCTTCGGCAACCCTTATGCTTCAAGTACCAGGTCACTCTACTTCTTTCTTCGCCCATTCCTTTACTGCCCGGGCTGTTCAACTATGGAACGCATTACCAGTTTCGGTGAGGCGTGCTAAGTCACTACCAACCTTTAAAACTATGTTAAAGGAGCACTATTTGTCCTGCTGTCACTAATGCATAACTGAGTCCCTATGTATATAAGTATATATATTTTATGATATGTATGTAGTATATTTCCATGTAAGTATTATAAGTATTTTATTTTATTTTATAATATATGTATAACCTGCAAGCACACAGATCCCCTGGTACTGTCCACGATCCTATCCATCCATGGTTGTCTGGTAGAGATCGCTCTTGAGCGATAAGACCGCCAATTGTATCTAGTTTTTTTAAGTTTTTATTTTACATTGTCATTTTATACTTAGTGTGCAATAAAGAATTATCTATCTATCTATCATTTACTGGTAGCTTAAAAAGTTTCAACTCCACACGATTTTCCCTATCCAATTTTTCACATTTAAAAACTAAAATTTATTTGAAGCAAACGTGTCATGTGAGTGGATAAAATTCATAAAATTTCCACCGTCATGCTACGTACACTTTAATGAAAGAGTCACAACGAACTCCCAACTTTAATATATCACAGCTCCTGTATACTGAGACGTATCCTGTAGGTTTTAGAGTACTTTTTGCTGTGCTGTGTAACTTTCTGTCTATTGTGTAACGAAGTTAGTGAAGGGTTCACGACACAGCCACAGAATAATAGGTCCCTATAAACGTTACTTCGAAACTAAACCGTATTGCTATCTATAGCAAAGTTCATATTTATACCGGCGTAGATGACTGGTTCTATCGAGTTTTTACAATTTGGGTACTACGAAACAACGAACGATGTGAGTGTAGACTAATGATTTCGGTAAAACCTCGTTTGTATTAGGGTTTTTGTCTAAGAACCTACGTAATTAATCTTGAAACTTGTTTTTTGAGTAGGCTCTACCATTTTTACATATGAGTACGCATAAAAAAGAAAACATTATTATTCAAGTTATTAAATATGAGTAAGCATCATCAACCTATGTTAGTCCACTGCTGGACATTGGCCTCCCCCAATGAGCGCCATAGCGCCCTGTCTTCAGCTTCATGAAAGCATATATACCAGTAATTTTTAAATGTACATATGTATATAATAATACATTATGTACATTAAAAAAAACACACTGTGTGTGTATGTGCACAATCCAATTTTTCCGCCACACTCCCGCTCCATATAGAATCTAAGTCCTCCACATTAAAGTCCATTTTCAATTAGAGCCCACTTCACCGTAGAGTTAACTCGGCTAAAGCAATTTCAGTTATGACACAATTATGCCCTTTATTTCCGACATTTCCTACGTTTCCTACTATATGGTCAAGTGTTCGCTGAGCGTGTAATTCGCATAAAGTTCTCGCCCTTTTCAGCCTCGAAGGACTCTTGTTTACGCGTGAGGGCCTTTTTAACAGCTCCCGCTGTCAACTTACCCGCTTTGCTATCTTTTTTCTTGCAACAGGATACCGCTAGCGGGGAAAACATTTTCATGTTTTATTTACGGAATCATTACTATATTGGTAAATGTTTATACTATAATAATATTATAAAGAGGAAAGATTTGATTTTTTGTTTGTTTGTTTTGAAAAGGCTCCTAAACGAATGGACCGATTTTAAAAATCCTTTCTCCGTTGGGAAGCCACACTAACCCCGGGTGACATAAGTTATATTATATTCTCTTTATCCCCCTATAAATGTGAAATTTGAATTTAACACGGGTGAAACCGCCAGTAACAGCTAGTATTATAAAAAAAAAAAAAATGCTGGACAATCCACACAGCATTATCTAGCCCCATGGTAAGCAAAGCTTGTATTATAGGTACTAGATAACAGCGAAGAGAACCTACAAAAAGCAAATTCGCCTCAGAAAAACCGAATGTTGGGAAAGGTTCTGCACCAACATTGAAAACAACAATCAGGCCTCCCGTATAAGAACTATACTGGCAAACGTGCCAGAAAGCACGCTTGGGTGCCTCATCAAACCTGACAATACCTACACCAAATCAGACGCTGAAACCAGCGAAGTGCTTATGAATACACACTTCCCAGGCTGTCTTGTCACAGACACCAATACATGGGAGGAGATATCAGAGCGCACGCCCACCGACCAAGATTGGATAACAGCCCAGAATATGATAAACCGTGAAAAGGTAATCTGGGCAATCAACAGCTTCCTTCCCTTCAAAGCACCAGGACTGGACGGGATCTTTCCAGGTATGCTCAGCTGGTGCAGTGGCTTACTAGCAGACCACCTAGTGAAGATATTCAGGGCATGCATTGCCCATAGATATATACCTCACATATGGAGGGAAGTGAAGGTAGTATTCATACCTAAACCAGGAAGGAGTGACTACACCCAACCGAAATCTTTCAGACCTATAAGCCTGACATCATTCCTTCTAAAAACACTAGAAAGGCTTTGTGACAGAGAAATAAGAGACACCACACTCTACCACAACCCTTTACACTCTCAACAACATGCCTACAGTAAAGGCAAATCAACAGAATCCGCCTTACATAGCGTAGTCTCACGAATAGGAGGTGGATTATCATCAAAACAACCTACACTAGCTGCCTTTATAGATATTGAAGGAGCTTTTGACAAGACCAACTTCACCAGCATACACAGAGCCCTTACCAGATATGGTGTAGCGCCGACGCTGGCCGAGTGGATAAACAACATGCTCCAACACAGAGCCATACAAGTCAAAATCAACGAAACCACAAGAGGTGTAGTCGCCAGGGGCTGCCCCCAGGGGGGCGTCCTTTCGCCCTTGTTATGGAACATAGTTGTTGACGAGCTAATTCGCAAACTCAACGGTCATGGTCTGGTCACGGTAGGATACGCGGATGACCTCGCGATCCTGGCGACCGGCTGTTTTGAGCACACACTATGTGACCTGATGAAACTCGCCTTCAAAACCATTGAAACATGGTGCAACGATCACGAACTGACAGTAAACCCAACAAAAACGGAACTGATCATGTTCACAAACAAACGACAACTGGGTAATATAAAAATCCCAAAACTTCTCAACACAGATATAACGCTAAAAACAGAAGTCAAGTACCTAGGGGTCATACTAGATAGCAAACTGCTATGGAACAAACATCTTGACTACAAACTCCAGCGTGCGACCGCTACTCTCTACCAATGCAGCAGAATGCTAGGGAAAACTTGGGGACTTTCACCGAAAATATCCAAGTGGCTCTACACTGCTATCATCAGACCAACATTAACCTACGGAGCGATAGTTTGGTGGACTAGAACGGAACTGAGCACCGTGGTAACTAAACTACAACGCTTTCAAAGAATGGCATGCTCTGCGATAACAGGATGCATGCGATCCACACCAGGCGCTGCCCTAGATATAATTCTAGATGTAGCACCTTTAGACCTCTACATACAACAAGAAGCCACGATGTCGGCTCTAAGACTACACAACACAGGCCTCTGGGGAGTCACAAGAAGTCCACATGCGCAGATCATGGACAAGGCCATAACATATGAACCACTCACAGCGGCCCCTTGTGACAGAATGGCCAACAAACCAATACTAAACAAACACTACCAAATACAACTATACGAGGACCAAAAAGATGAATCAGGTACCCACGAAGTCAGAATTTACACAGATGGCTCCAAAACCGAAACCGGTACGGGTGCCGGAGTTCACTCACTGGACCTCAACATTAACATATCAATAACGCTAGGAACGCATAGCTCCATATTCCAATGCGAATGTGTAGCAATAACACAGGCAGCTACAGCCGTACAAAAGAGAGGAATCAAAGACCAACGTGTACGCATCCTCTCTGACAGCGCAGCCATACTCAGAGCCTTGGAAGGAAACAACTGTAGCTCCAAGCTCGTTTACGAATGTCACTCTGCTCTGGAAAGGATATCCACTGAAAACCGGATCATCCTACAATGGATCAAAGGACATAGTGGTTCGCTAGGAAATGATGCTGCGGACGAACTGGCACGGAGAGGATCGGCGACAACCATAGAAGGACCACCGCCATTCCTACCCCTGCCATTCTCTCTGCTTCAGACATGGACCAAGCTCAGAACTAGAGATACACATAACGAACGATGGACTAGCCAAATCAATTGCAGACAAGCAAGGACGGCACTCCCATCAACATCACCGAAGCTAACAAAACGCTTACTAAATCTGAATAGATTGGACCTACGTGTCCTTGTGGGAACACTAACAGGACACTGTCCACTAAACAAACACTTATTCACCATCGGAGCGACGGATAGCCCTCTCTGTAGAGGATGCCTCAGCAACGACGAAACAGCTTCCCACGTAATCCTGGAATGCGAGGGAGTTTTAGCACAACGTATAGATATCCTCAACTTGCCGAGGTCGCTCCGCGAAGCCTGTGAAGACCCCAGGAAGATTCTGCGCTTCTGGACGGAGCTAGGCTGGCTATGCTAGCAAACTACTACGCATAAAGGACCAACTGGAGTCCAAATGCGGAAAAAGGAGTACCCCCACCTGAACCTGAACCTGAACTAGATAACTGATATACATAATACAATACATTACATAGATATTTTTTATTATACATAGAAAACGACCAGAACACCCGGAACAAATATCTGCAGATCGTACACACATTTGTTCTGAGGCGGGAATCGAACCCGCAACCTTCTGCGTCGCAGGCGGACCTTCGCCCACCGCGCCACATCGGTCGTCAGACAAACCCAATATAATATCATTGGGTTTGTTTTCTTGGAAAAATTATCGTTACGTTTCTGGCTTTATTAGGTTGGGATTTACTACGCGTTCTTTTTATTTTATTTTTGTTTACAGAATTGAGCGGTGTCAGTGATTGCTAAAAATTCGTTAGTTCTTCAAAGTCTGCTTCGTAGGCCCTCAGAAAGTTAACTTTGCTATCATCATCGTCATCATCATCATCAGCCTATATTAGTCCACTGCTGGACAAAGGCCTCCCCCAATGAGCTATAATATTCTCATAATTTTTCATTAATATTAGTTGTTTTTCGTTCAGTATTCTATGAAAGGTACATTAAGGGGTCTTCGTAAAAAGTTTTAAAGCTTTCTTTAAAACAAACCATAAGTAAAGAAACTATGAACAATATTTTATCTGAAAGATTAAATATTTCATTATACAATATTTTGTTCAGTATTATAATTATCATTGTAGAAAATACAAAAGACGATATCGTACATTTTTTTTTTAATTCGTTTTAGAGAAATATTTTAAATGGTGCGCACAGAATTGGGATTTGTTTGCGGAGCCTCGTTAAGATTATTTTTAATTTCATCCAAAAGAAACTGTATTTAGATCAAATGAAATCATTTATTTTTGCGGGAATGTCGGTGCAATAGATATTCTTAATAATAAGGTTCCTATACATGATGCCTCGTCGGGCGTGAAAAAATTATTATTACAACCTAGGTTCTTAGGCTTCACAAATCATGTCAAAAAAAGTATGTATAATATATAGATGGACAAATATATTTTTCAGTGATTCATAATTATAGAGACTACCAATGTGGCGCGGTGGGCGAAGGTCCGCTTGCGACGCAGGAGGTTGCGGGTTCGATTCCCGCCTCCGAACAATTGTGTGTACGATCTACAGATATTTGTTCCGGATGAACATCCGGTTGGTTGTTTTCTATGTATAATACAAAATATCTATCTATGTAATATATTGTGTTACGTATATCAGTTATTTTTTGTTAGTACCCATAACACAAGCTCTGCTTAGCTTGGGGCTATATAATGATGTGTGAATTGTCCAGCATTATTTATTTACACTTCAATTTTTAAAAAACATTAATAATAATTATTATGTTTCACTTCAAAGCTTCTTTAGTACCGCGCAAGCCCTCAGAAAGTCAACCGTATAGAATATCATCAACAAAAAACATTAATTAAAATAATTAGAATCATAAAGAAAGCGCCCGGATTTTTTATGTTTATCTAAATAGGCTAATAATCAGGCCCAAACCTTACACGGGTGCATTCACACAGTGGACCCGTTTTTACAGGACCGTTTTAAACGGATCCTTCGCTATTGAAAATACATCGTTTAATGAATCAGGAATACTGTCGGCTATGTGAACTAGCTCCGCGGGATTTTTTTTGTTCATAAAAAAATCCTGATTACGTCATCTACACGCGCTGTCACCGTTATCACAAAAGTGCACTAATTAAGACTATTTATTTCATAGTTTAGTTCCAGTTATATATATTGTTATTTATTTCCACCGTAGGTACACATGTTACACTTAATGTCGTTAAATACTATATATTTTAAAAGTTAAATTACATTTTTATTATGACACACACTAACTTTTGATAAAAGAAACACCCATTGTGCAAAGAAAAGCAGACAGTATATGTATTTTATGTATGCTAGTTCTAAGTATGTTCTGCAATATTACTATGGACTCAAAGTCAAAGTCAAAAATCATTTATTTCTTTAGGCTTACAAAATAAGCCCTTAGACAAGTCATATTTACTGACTGTAGATTAGGTTAAAATAAGACCTGTTACTTTACTATGGTCTGAAATAAATGATTTATTAATTATAATAAAATATATGGATCCTGTTAAACGCATGTGTGAATGCGCCCTAAAGAGGTATGAATATTAACAAAGCGAATATAGAGCCCTTTTCTACGTCAATTAATTAATGGTTTTGACGTAATCCTGCGATCAATTTACTAACGAGGGACTGGACGTAAACTAAGTACAGTCGAGTACACAAGGCGGGACGTCAACGGCTGTTTAGCGAGCTATTGACACGACACGCTAATTAATTACTTAGTCCGACTGTACCAAGGGTTTTAATGGAGTTGATGAGAAGTTGAAATAGGTCGAAAGGTATTTATGTTTAAATATAGGTGATATTCAAACGTAAATACCTTTCGACCTATTTCCTTCTTCTCGTTTAATATCTAAATGTATTTGTAGAATGACTAAATACATGAGTTTGTATTGACAGAAAGTTTCACGCAAATTGAGACTTAATTGACAACCTCTGTGGTGCGGTGGGCGAAAGTCCGCCAAAGACGTAGAAGGTTGCGGGTTCGATTCCCGCCGCGGGACAATGGTGTGCACGATCTGCATATATTTTTCCGAGTTCTGGTCGTTATCTATATATAGTAAAAATATCTATCTATGTAATGTATTGTATTAAGTATTTCAGTCATTTAGTACCCATAACACAAGCTCTGCTTAGCTTGGTGCTAACGATGCTGTGTGGGTTGTCCAACATTATATATATTTATTAATTTGTAACAAATAAGAAGCCACTGTGATAACAAAATATCTCTGGTGTCAAAATATCTTCACTTGACCATAACGATAACTTTCGAGATTCTATTGTTATCAATATCATACACAGAGAAATTGAAAATAGACAAAAACAAACCGTAATCAGTAGAATAACTTATTTATTTATTTTATTTAATAATTTTAGGAAAACTAACAGCTAGGTAACTAAATACAATACTAACTAATACTTAATTTTCAACCCAGGGTCGCAACGGCAAAGGATCGATATTCGTGTGGGCGTCCGGCAACGGTGGTCGGGAGCAAGACAACTGCAACTGTGATGGCTACACCAACTCTATTTGGACGCTGTCGATATCTTCGGCCACTGAAAGGGGAGAGGTGCCGTGGTACTCTGAAATGTGCAGCTCTACCCTAGCGGCTACTTATAGTAGTGGAGCTATAAATGAGAAGCAGGTAAGGACTTTTCATCACTTCAACTGACCTATTCCTGTAGCTACTACTTATTACTGTGTAAGAAGATTATCATCATAATAAGCATAACAGTCAACTGCTGGACTTTAGCCTCCCAAAATGATCAATATAACGCCTTGTATTTCTTGCTACACCCAGCATCTGCCAGCAATCTTTCGCAGGTCAAAATTCCACCTGAACAGAGGGCATCTAACTCTATGTTTATCGAGCTGGAGACAGGACGCTATGGCGCTCATTAGGAGTGGCCTATGTTCTGTTCTACGGTGGACCTATATCTCCCCAAAACAACACAGATAGGTTGTTGATGATTTTAAATTGTCAAATAACCTGGCCATTTGATTGCGTGAACCAGTTGTTTTCATTCTAGTGTACTATATTTTTATTATTTCGTTGTGCAAAAAATGTGCTAGTTTCTACAAAATAACAGAGGACCCCCATCAAAAGCCTCTATAGTTTGAGCTTTTTGTGCCTCACGTCACAAAAGGGAGTGTGGGTACTCAATCAATGTTACCCGAACTTTTGGGTCAAACAAAATGTTTGTGATAGCTGGTCAATACAAAAAGCGTCAGATTAAGCCCGTTAACCCGCCCATTGTAACCAATTACCGATTAAGTGGCGTTGGTGAGCTGGTTAGGTTTATTGTGAAGGTTTATCGAATAACAGGTTGTTTGATAATTTGAGATAAATCCCTGCTAATGTGTTGTGGTTATCAAGGGAATAAACATACGAATTTGTCTACTGAACTTCCGAAGAGAAATGTATCTATTTTAATCTCAACCGGTCTATCTTCTAAGGAACCACGGGGATCAGACTGGAGATGTTAAAATAACGAATAGCATGAAGTGAAAATGGGCTCAAAGGAATTGTATTTTTTTAGTTTGTTCGTCGAAAACCTAAAGGTAAAAAAAAAAATGTCCTCGCGTGGACAAAGTTCTAGTATATCTCTTTTTGATTAGGTACCCATCTAGCTTTTAACGGTATTTGTGAAATATTCTGCCCAGAAATGCTCTGAAAGAGATGTGTACACATCTCATTATTAAAACCAGCCGTGATAATGGCCATTGTATGTATTAAAAAATTTCCACTAGTGGACAACAATTTCAGTACAGAGAAAAGCAATTTACACTATTTTATTATTTGATAATTACTACATGTTATAAATCAAAGTCGCTTCCCACTGTCTGTCTGTCCCTATGTATGCTTAGATCTTTAAAACTACGCAGCGGTTTTTGATGCGGTTTTTTTATAATAATAATAATAGATAATTTATTTATTTATAGTTAGAGTAATTCAAGAGGAAGGCTTATAAACCATTTGACACATAGATTTCCACGCGGGCGAAGCCGCGGGGCGCATCTAGAAATATATAGTTTAAAATTTGACGTGTCTTTGAGCTTATAATGTAAGCCGACATTATATATACTTTATCGATTTATGATTGACCTTACGAAGCAACTAAACCAATGTCTCTTACAGGTGATAACAACGGATCTGCACCACTCTTGCACGGCGGGACACACGGGCACTTCTGCATCAGCGCCACTTGCAGCCGGCATCTGTGCCCTCGCTCTGCAGGCGAACAGAGAACTGACATGGAGGGATATGCAGCATATCGGTATGTCACTGGTTCTACTATCAAAAATTATATATTAGGCCTCTTCATCGATTTCGATGACGGATCGACATTATGGATTCTTCTATTATGAGCTCTAACATGGCTCGCTAAACCGAACTTGGTCTTTGACCTTTGGCACGTAATATGTGTAGATGTATAGGACTTTGGTCTCTCTCAGAAAAATGCTTTGAGACAATACTCACAAAACGCTAGATACGAAAAGAGAGATCTAATATCAAATATCAGTATTCTGATTCCTTTAGACCATACACGACACTTGGACACGTCAGAAAATTCAAAATACATAACGTAAAACTAGGAAATTTGGTGATCATTTTGATTTTTTGTTCACTTCATCATTTTAAAGGTAAAATAAAGAAACGAACAAGAGACCTTGTTAGGTTGTTAGTTTTCGAGTTGGAGCAAAACTCATCCCAAGCTTTTTAATACATATATAATCTGATATATGTAATTGTAATATATGTAATTGCCTATTTACAAAGGATAATGTTTGGCAATTCGTTTGAATTTATTCATGCATAATATTTGCAACTCGCTTTGAGTACTGCTTCGTTCGTTTTAACGGACAGATAAGATAATAAATATATCATCAACCCTTACTATAAGTTTCTGTAAAGATAATCCTGTTCAGCTGTTCATGTCGTCAACTGTACCGATGGTAAAATTAACATTTTTTTACTGAAGTTTGGCCAACAAAACCTATTTTATTTTACTGTCAAACTAAACTTAGCTTGAATACCACTGAAAAGATATCAACTCCTCGCCTCTAAAGCACTGAAAATATTCCCAGATTTTATTTCAAATATGTAGTTATATTAAATAACGAATAAAGCTTTGAATTACAATGAACACCTATCGTTGAATAGAAATACTGAATGCTCTGACATTGAAGTATCTAGACGGGAGAAGGTATTCGCGTGGAATTTTCTTATTGAGAGTAAAGGATAGGGTGACCTTAGAATTCTAGACGACGTAGGTGGCACAAAAAGAGGTGTTTGACTTAGAAATACGAGATTCAGCGTTACTTACAAGGATTTTGTTTATTAATTTATGAATAGGACTCCCAACGAAAGTGTTCACTATAAGCGTGAACATTTTACGAACAGAATACGTCTTAAAACTAAGTGTGCTCTAGTTAGATGGGGTCACAGCGCTTACCAATATTTAATCGACTTAGCTTAAGCTTACTTAAAATAATATTTTCTAAAGACTAAAAATTAGAAAAAAGGCAAAAAAAAGTATTAGGTACGCTTTCCTAAGAGGTTTGTCACAGGATTTGAGGAAAGTCTTTGCCCATTAGTTGGATAAAATAGGCTCATAAAAAAGAACATGTGATTTTCTGTATAATGTGTTTTTTACTTTAAATTACCTCACTTAATTAACAAAACGTAATGTATCCCGGATGCAAAACTTGATGAATTAATTATTATTTATTTAGCTGTACCTATTTGCTATCATCGACCAAACCATATATAGCCCTAGGATTATTAATCACTATGAATAAATACCCTAGGGCTGAAACCAGCAGTCTAGTTAGTAATAATTGACCGTAACGACTTGCTTCACAGGCCTATAAACAGCCATATACATACGTACGACTGATATATATATAATATACGTAACGCAGGACCCTAATAAGCGTTAGTTATGTAGCTACTCGTAGTTAGTTAATCAACACCAGCGTTGGTTGCTTGCTAGTCAACCATGCTAAAGCAGATCCAGTTTAGTAGGCTTATACTTCTCACTTATGAATCTAGAATTACGAATATTAGTCTAAATTTTATTATGTATTCTGTCTTGAGCTGCTGTCCCAGCACACGCTGTGAAAGCAGTGGACCAGCAGCTAAAGCCGCAGCATGCAGCTGCGTGCACAGCGTGCGTCGCGGTGGGGAAGCAGCTTAAATCTTGTCACAAATTTCAACAGCTTGATTCTGCCTACGACTTCGTTTCAATTACGTTTATACCAAGGATTATATATATATATTTAGTGGAGCTAAAATGCTCAAAGAATCCGCTACTAATTCGCGCTAAGCAATTCGGAGACCACACTAATCCAGGCAGTTTTGCTGGTAAAGCTGTCAAAAATTCACTCCTGTTTTCAACGAAAAAATACTAATTACATAGTTATAAAAGTTTAACTCATGCATTCGTGAAGTGTAACTAATGGTCTGTCCACATAGTGGTGCGAACCGCGCGGCCGGAACGCCTAAGCATAGGCGGCGAATGGCGACTGAACGGCGTCGGACGAAATGTCTCGCATTCCTTCGGCTACGGACTGTTGGACGCGGCGGGGATGGTGCGACTAGCGAGGACGTGGAAGACTGTGCCACCGCAGAGGAGGTGTGAGCTGGCTGCACCGAAGCCGCAACGGGCCGTGCCGCCAAGGTCTACGGTTACGTTGAAGGTACGGTAGTAATTATACCTATCTCTACACTACATAGTATATTACAAATTTGCTTCCCGCTGTCTGTCTGTCCATATGTATGCTCATTCAAGAGGAAGGTTTATAAACCATTTCACACTTAGATTATTACGCGGGCGAAGCTTATTAAGTGCATGCCGTTAAATATTATTTCACACTTTCTGCTAATTATATTTCAGGTTTGATTTCCATATTCTCCTAAAATATTCTCACTCTGTGACAAAGCATCGCAAAAGCACCACTAGCTTACATGATAAGCCCGAATAATCTAATAAAACCTATGTATATTCCTATTGTCCAACAAATTATGATTTTTATTTTATTATTATTCTTAGGTGGCAGTAACCGCCTGTCCCGGAGTGAACTACATAGAGCACGTGCAAGCGCGCGTTTCGCTCTCGGCGGTGCGGCGCGGCGATCTGCGAATCGCACTCACTTCGCCGGCCGGAACGCGCGTTACGCTGCTCGCTCCAAGGTCTGTATAGACCCTTATTGTATCAACGACCTTTGAAATTTTACTCATCATCATGAGGTGCTAAGCCTTTCCGTAAGGCTTCCGATGTGACAGATGTCACATCGAGCATCGAAGGTTCTCAGTGTTTAATGTAGGCATATAGATAACGAGCTATGCTCTGGTGAAAATAACAATCCTCATAATTTGATAACTAAAAAAAATTAAAATTATTTTCCAATACTTTCTACTGGCAGAAAAGTATCCAACCAGACATACAAATAACAAAGAATTATCACCATCATATTTTGGTCCTAATTTAAAGCGATAAACCTATTGCAAACATCAACCGTCTTTCTTGCACAGTCGGGCTATAATAAGTGCAATAATAGGCTCTAGAAATTATACGTTGCTGCCTGTTATATTCTTCTACCGTAATAACTTACACCTAAAAAATTTTTTAAATATTCTTAGGAGTAATTGAGCAATTGAAAATATTCTACAAGACATCTATCTTTATTTTATTAGAAGCTCTACAACTAAATTTATGGGACATCTGCCCTAAGAATCTCATTTTCGTCGTATGTCAATGTTAATTTCGATCAGGAATTTAATATCGAATAGCAGAAGGGGTATCTTGACCTATTTAATCGAACACGTGATCGGAGTAAGATGATATTTTGTCCTCATTTACGGTTTGACGGTCGGCCTCGGCCTCGGTCTCAACCGAAGCTGACATCTCAGATGGAGTTTGGACTCAACCTATATACATATCTATATCTTCTATACCTACATCTTATATATACCTATAAAAATCAATTGCTGTTCGTTAGTCTCGCTAAAACTCAAGAACGACTGGGCTGATTTAGCTGATTTTGATTTTGAAATGTTTGTCGCAGTCCAAGGAAGGTTGAAACGGTGAGAAAATATGGTAAAATTGCGCTGTCATTTCCACGCGGGCGAAACTGCGGTGCGTAGCTAGTATAATATAAAATAGACTATTAATTCAATATCAATAATTGTTAAAATGAGTATATTGAGTGAATGGTCTATTTTGGACGATTTTTGGTAGTAGCAGCTGGAACAAATCTCATACGCGAATGCCAAGCATCTGTCGATTTCATATCGGTCATATTTCGGCTCTCACTGTATTATTTTATTACTGAAGGCCTATTTTATTCTCGTATTTTCGTTTCGTCCAATTAGCACTCTAATACACTGAATAATAATAGCGTACAGATTTGCAAAAAAAAAACGAAACGAAACACGTAATTGCGTAATTAGAGAATTGTAATAGCGCCTCAAATATTAGAACCAACCTATTTTCGTCTTAACGCCTACGATAGAGTAGGTAGATGAGAAAACTGGAAACAGGTGGGCTGTTTACCAGAATATCACACAAAATAACGTTTAAAAGAAATTAGATTTCTTTCATTCTAGCTAGCGACATGTGGCGCGGTGGGCGAAGATCCGCCTGCGACGCAGGAGGTTGCGGGTTCGATTCCCGCCTCGGAACAAATGTGTGTACGATCTGCAGATATTTGTTTCGGGTGTTCTGGTCGTTTTCTATGTATAATAAAAAATATATATCTATGTAATGTATTGTATTATGTATATCAGTTATCTAGTACCCATAACACAAGCTCTGCTTACCATGGGGCTAGATAATGCTGTGTGAATTGTCCAGAATTATTTATTTATTATTTATTATATTTACTTATTATTAGTTTTTTTTAGTTTTTGCTGTAATAAATGGTACCTATAGAAGCTAAGGCTCTTTCGTTACAAAATACAAGCAACGGGAACTCATAGATCCTAACTTTCCCCAAGAGATACAATTAATTCAACCCACGAATGTTACTAGACTAATTACCCTAATAACTCACTATTACAGAAGTCAACGCGAAATTTATACCTCTTTATAATTGCCGGCAAGCTGCATACCGACAGACTTATTTAATAAATAAGTCTGTCGGTATGCAGCTTGCCGGAAGCATAATATGCTTCCCTAACTGTAGTATAACACAAAGTTCTATAGGTACTCGGGTCTAGAAACCAAGATATTTATTGTAAACAAAGAACATGAGTTGAGCTTCTAATCTCAATTTTTACTATTATTATTTCAGCCTGTGGTTTCCTTATCATCCTTAAATACTCGTATTCTTTGACAAAACCTAACTAAAGCCGCTAAAGCTTACATGTAAAGTCTGAAAAATCGAATAAACCCTACCTAAGTAGGTACCTAACCTACATTCCCAGTTAAACGACCTCTGTTTAAATTGAAATTGAAAATTGGTTAATTCAGATAAACATCCATGTGTTATTAATACATATAAATTTAAATAAATAGAAATTGAGAACGGTTAGTGAAAATACAATAAGAATAAGAATAAGAATAAGAATAAATTTATTGTAAAATTGTGTGAATCATAGTTACATGAAGGTCTTATAATTAAAACATAGTATCAACAATTTAATCCTATTCGGACATACAATATTATTTTAAAATAATATTAACATAGGTTCAAAGTTATACCATAATTATTTTACTCATATAAGCATCATAGTTATCTTAACCTATATTAATCTAGGCATAATCTAATTATCAAAAAACTCCTTTAAATTGTAGTGAGTTTTATTAACTAGCCATTTCCTTAACTTACATTTAAACATCATTCCATCAAGTTGCTTTATTTCTACTGGTAAATTATTAAATACTTTAATAGCTGTTATGTATGTGCTTTTATGGAACATTGAATTGTTAACTTGTGGTATACATAGGTTAAATTTATATTTATTTCGCAAGGTATCTGATCTATTAGATTTTATATTGAAGAATGTTGAATATTTTTTTACAAATAAGGAAATCTCTAAAATGAATATCCCAGTTAGAGTTAGAATATCATTATCTATGAAAACGTCCCGCAAAGACTGAGTACTGTCTAAGTTATATATAGCTCTAATGCATTTTTTTTGCATAATAAAAACGGACTGAACTTCAACTGAGTTTCCCCAAAAAATCACACCGTAGCATAATTGAGGGAAAACGTGTCCATAATACGCGTTCTTTGCTACTTGTTTTGACGAAACATTACTTAGAATATGTAGAGCATAACAGTACTTGGATATTTTGTTATTAACTTTATTAATATGATATTTCCAATTTAAATAGGTGTCAATTCCTATTCCGAGAAAGTTTATTTCGCTGACTTCTTCTACAGTGTTGCCTACAAAACATATTATCGTCTAAACATATAGTCTATATATATAAAAGAAAGTCGTGTTTGTTACAACACTTATAACTCGAGAACGGCTGGACCGATTTGACTGAAAATTGGTGAGAAGGTAGGTTAGAACCAGGAGTCTAACATAGGATATTAAAAAAAACCATTTGACAAATCGATTTCCACGGGGGCGAAGCCGCGGGGCGCAGCTAGTAATTAATAAATAACAATTAAGTTAACATCTAACAAGAACGAATCCCAAAAATTGTTGTGCCCTGACAAGGTTTTTATGCATTGTGTACCAACTAAGATACTACACCAAAGAACTTATTAAAATAAAAAATAAAAAGAGCTTTATTGTTCCAAAAACACGAATGTTAACAATATTAACTAATAAAGGCTTAAGTACTCGTATACTATTTGTTTTTTAAACGAAAGAACTTTCCTAAATTACTTATATACTAACTTATATACTTAGGTAGTGTTAGGACCGCCTAGAGCGGTGAAAGCCTCCTCCAAGTTACTCCATTTCTGTCTGTCTATCGCTGTGCGGGGCCAGAGTTTGCCCGCTACTTTTATGAGATCATCGTCCCACCTCTTCAGCGGTCGTCCTCTTTTTCTTGTCCATTGTCTAGGTACCCAGTTTGTGATTATTTGAGCCCATTTATTAGGTGTCATCCGCTGTAGGTGCCCAGCCCATCTCCATTTTTTTTAGAACTTATTACTTGTCTATAAATAAATATAAATAATGCTGGACAATTCACACAGCATTATCTAGCCCCATGGTAAGCAGAGCTTGTGTTATGGGTACTAGATAACTGATATACATAATACAATATATTACATAGATAGATATTTTTTATTATACATAGAAAACGACCAGAACACCCGGAACAAATATCTGCAGATCGTACACACAATTGTTCCGAGGCGGGAATCGAACCCGCAACCTCCTGCGTCGCAGGCGGACCTTCGCCCACCGCGCCACATCGGTCGATATAAAATCACAATAAATGATATTATATGAATATGAACAATAACAATCTCAATTATGATATCATGACGATATAATTGTCTTGTCTAAGTGCTTATGTTTTAAGCATGAAAATAAATTATATTGACCGACAACCGCTGGGTTAAACGTGTTCTTGAGTGGAGACCGCGACTCGGCAAACGTAGTGTAGGACGCCCTCCGGCCAGGTGGTATGACGACCTGCGAAGGACTGCGGGCAGATACTGGATGCGTCAAGCTGAAGACAGAGCGCTATGGTGCTCTTTAGGGGAGGCCTATGTCCAGCTGTGGACTATAAAGGCTGATGATGATGATGAATTTTGACTTTAATTTATTGATACTTAAAGTTCCGATATACTTGAATTTGGTCCCATACCTACTGTGCCTCGAACACTGTAATTAAACAGTTAATTTTCAGGGCCCACGACTCCTCTCGCGCCGGCTTCAACTCGTGGCCTTTCATGTCTGTGCACATGTGGGGGGAGTCCCCCCTCGGCATCTGGCAATTAGAGGTCTCCAACGAGGGACGATACATGGGTGAGTGGACACACGTCTCAAACCATACAGTTATTACACGAAGACTTACCCCCATATCTTTAGTCGTTACCCCGACCACGATTCAACCTCTATTTGAAACTTCAAAGTGCATTATTTCCATAAGACACTTGGACACGTCACAAATTTAAAATTGCATAAGTTAAACTATGAAATAAAGTGATCACTTTGATTTTTTGATCACTACAATATTTTTAAGGTAAAGTAAAGAAGCGAACAAGAAACCTTTACCTTGTTTGATTGTTCGTTTTTGAGTTGGAGCAAAACTCGTCCCAAGCCCTTTTATCGTCTAGCTAATCTGATATTTTGAAATAAGCCTTTTTACAAAGAAACTCAAACTCCAAACGCGTTTCAATATGTTTGATCGTAAAAAATCCCTTCACTCGGACTAACCTTAGAAAATTTTCTCATACGAGTGAAGAAATGAACTGTCATCTCAAGGTAGCAACCTTGAATACTCCTCAAAAGAGCTTGTTGTTATTTATAATGGATTTTGGAGACTATCTCAATGATATTTATGAAATTTACGACGATGAAGCCTACTAGTGACTTAACATACCGAACTCGAATTGGTCGTATATGTTTTGAAGGAATACCCGAGGTACTTTAGATAAGGTTGAGTGAAGGATTAGTTGAAGAATTATCTGAAGATATGGGGGTTATACTGTTACTTCAAGGCACTTTTAAGATTTTAAAATTTTCGGCGCACGTTGACGGCGCAGTCCTAGTGTGTGCAATGCGGGGATTCCGTCTGGTGATGGTTGATGCAGAATCAAGGCGAAATCGTCTCTGTTTTGTATAGAATTTACGTAGTTCCCTATCCGAATGGTGGAACCACACAAATTCTATAAATGTATTATAGAGTTTGGTGGATCATAATTGTAAATTCGACTTCGACGTCGAAAACGTCTCGACGACTTATCAGCAGGATTTATTAAAAATGCCTTGAAGTATAATAAAACGAACAAAATCGACACCATTGTAAAACCAATTTCCGCTCATAGGCCGAGCGACATTGCAAGACTGGTCTTTAACGTTGTACGGAACTAGCACACCGGCAGCTAAAAACGATCCGATACCGTTCCGGAATCCAATAATACGCAACAGAGGGAATGCGACGCGACCCGTCGTTCTGCAGCCGGGGAGGAAAAACAACCGTGGCAAGCCCCTACCTATCGTGCCCACCTACACCGCCGGACTCGTTAAACGGAAAAAGAATAAGAATTCGAAGAATCCGAACAGAAACTCGCAAAAATCTAAGCAGAGTCGGCCGGCAACGCGCTCGCCTATCGAAAGCAGCTCGGCACGAGCCACCACGGCGACAGATTTGAGCCTCAATTTGCGCGGCGACCTCGCTGATCCCCTCGCGACGGACGCCCGAGGCAGGAAGATGTCCAATCTATTCGAGCAATATCCGAAAATCCAGCGAATATACCCCGCGCCACTGCAAGCCCACGGTACGGCGTGCATGTTGTGTCGTTCGCAGCGTTTTGTTTGGCGCCTTGTTAGAGCCTGCACGTCGATTACCTTTGTTCCGGAACCCGCCGTTCCATGCATGACGTGTTTGCATTGTTCCAATTTTGTTTGGCAGTTCAGTTTATTTCATAGAAAATGTTTTAGATTTCGCCACCTGTATGCTTAAAGCCGGATCCTGACCGGTGTTAAGGGGCGTAACATATGTACACAGCGTGCGTGTGCAGTCAGAACAGGGAAAAAAGGTGCTTGCAATGAGCAACGATTTTAGCATTCGGCGTAACGTTTTAAGCTCGCTACGAATAGTATATTACGCCCTGTAACACCGGTCGATATCCGGCAATTGATTTATATGTTTATGTCGTTAAGTTAGCTTGTTGTAAATCGTTTTGCCTAGCGAACATCGTAGTACTTAATGCCGCACTGCGTTGTAGATTTTGAACGCTTCAAAAAGTTTTATTTGCGTATTTTTCACTGTTCTCCAGGGATGATCCCCTGACAATTTATAAACGTACAATAAATATCCGTTGTTTTTGCAGCTGGGCCGTTGACGCAGTGGCAGTTGATATTCTATGGGACGGAAACGCCAGCGCAAGAGTACGACGCTTCGCCGGACACCAACTTATTGGGGACCAACTCTGAGGCGGAAGGCATCACGGCTTGGAAGCCAGGGGCGGACCCTCCTCCGGAATCAGTGGAGGAAGTCCGTCACAACGCGATCGAGGATGAACTATCGCTCGTGTGGCATGACTCTCACGCGGTGAGTTTGCCACTTATTTTTCCCGGACAATATGTTGCCAACCACGTTAGAGTTGTAATGCCTCATAATTTATATTTTATTATTCAGTGAATAAATTCGCTGTTTTGCTGTTTCTATTTATGTATCTTTTCAATCTTATTAGATATAATTTTTGACTATTTTTTAGTAACGTGGAGCGGAGTGGAAATTTGGAAATCTAAAAGTTATATCTACAAGTATCCAATACAGTTCATGTCGTAATGATCGTGTGATGACATGTGATGATAGCTTTGACACCATGCTGTTGGTTAGAACATTTTTCACATCTTTGCTCTGCTTACGTAGGTGGAATTAAAAAACTGTTAAAAAATTAATAATAATGAAAACCTTTAAGTATTGAACGGTGAATTAAATAAACTTCTGGTTACTACTAGCCAAGGTTGGAAAAAAAACAGTTTTTTTATATTTTATAAAACAAACAGTTCAAAATGTTTAAAACACGTGTTTTTTTTCATCAATTATAGCGAATAATAAAATAATCCATTTCTAAACTATTTCCTAATTCACATTAGTAAAAATCAACAAAACGATAAATATTTACTTTTGTTGCATATCTCAGTACCTCTAATCTAATTATTAAAAATTATTATTATTATTAATCAATACAAAACACTTTACATACACCTTGTATGTAGTGTTGTAGGTAGGTAGAGAACTAGAGAGAGAGCGGGGAATAGGTACCGTACCCACTAATCCAGTGAATTACTTTCTTTCGACGGCCGACATAGGGACTTTCCCTGCGGGACTTTACTGACGGAGAGTTACCTATGCAGTGTATAAATACCACAGCCTGTCTGTGGTATTTGTACACATTCATTTGCAATTAAAGGTAGTTTTAAACCCTGTTTTTTTCTTAATATAAAACATAGTTTTATTTCAAACTGTTTTAAACACGTTTTAAAACAACTTGTTTTAATCATGCCAACCCTGCTACTAGCAAATAAACACAAGTGATCGACGAAGATAATAATTGTACGAAACAATTCGCCAATAATGGCTGAGCTTCTACGTCAAGTCTAAAGTCAGACTATCATGTTCAGTCTAGCGTTTAATTATTATTAATTAGGTACCGTCAATGTAAATTGGACAGGGATAGATTTATGATGAAATTGCTAGCACATGATATGATATTAAGCACAAATCCCACAAGGGTTGGTTTAAACTACTACTTCAATCTCTCTAATCATTACTAAGGTTAAACTCTGAAGGAGACAAATGAGTTGCTATTGTTAGGGATTTATTTTACATTCTTATATAATAATGAAACTAAAAAAAAAAAATTTAAAAAAATCTGTAATTTTCTGTAATTTTTTCATAATTTTTTGTATACTAAAGTAATTTAAAACGGGATATTTACCATGATTTGTGTTTCGCATGAAACTGTGCCGAAATATTGGATTACTCAAAAATTAAATCATGGTAAATATCCCGTTTTAAATGACTTTAGTGTTGATAACAATGATAGTTTCAAAAGTTTAATTTTTTGTATGACCATTTACTGATGGAGTTTAGTCTGAGTTTTGTAAAAAATGTCATCAACACCTAAACCATAAAAACAGTCAACTTTCTCCTAGCACGGTAAAGTACAACAAAAAGCAGAAAAATCTTTACTATGATAAAGTGTTATCCCTAAATCGTACCGTGTATTTCGCGATACGCGATAACGCGTTCCACGTGCGAAGATCATTACTCCTCCATAACGCGCATTTCACAATATGTGCCCGTCATATGCGGTAATCTAACGCAATCATTTGTATCGGTACGGCTCAACACACAATGAACGTTAAATTGCTTTAGTGGGAAATTATTTTTGTATAATTTTAGAATATCGGTTAAATTTTAATCAATAGCGCGCTCTGCATGGCGTCTGGTTAACAGTTTACGATTTTTGATTGTTTTCAAGGAAACTTTTAGTTCCGCTTTGTTCCACTTGAGGTGAAATAGATATTTTAGGATACCAACTGCCAAAACTAGCTTTTGCTGCCTAGGCCAGAAACTTATTCAATTTCTATTTTAAAAGCAAGTAATAATCATATAAATCATTTTAAAAAAACCAGCTGACGACGACGTTAAGATTTCATAATATTTTAACGGTTTTTACCATCCGTAATTTATTTTCACGTAATTCCTTTCACGATAGGGCTGGCCCACCAGTTCAAAGTCGCTCAGCGAGCTATGGAAAGAGCTATGCTCGGAGTCTCTCTGAAGGATAGGATTCGTAACGAATACATCCGACAGAGAACCAAGGTTATCGACATAGCTCAAAGAATAAGCAAGTTGAAGTGGCAGTGGGCCGGCCATATCTCGCGAAGAACCGACGGCCGCTGGGGCAAACGTGTTCTTGAGTGGAGACCACGACTCGGTAAACGTAGTATAGGACGCCCTCCGACCAGGTGGGATGACGACCTGCGAAAGACTGCAGGTAGATGCTGGATGCGGCAAGCTGAAGACAGGGCGCTATGGCGCTCATTGGGGGAGGCCTATGTCCAGCAATGGACTGCTATAGGCTGATGATGATGATGATGATGATGATGAATTCCTTTTGTATTCAGACGTTATCACTTTACATCTCATGGGTACACATAAGCCTTGACACAATTACCCACTGGTTTTCTGATAAGGTAGCAAACCTCTACCTTCGTCACTGTACCTCTACAATAATCTTTGTTAGGTAATAAGCCCATGTTTTCTTTATCAACTTCAGATATTGTCGCCATGAGTTACGTATAATTTAGACTACATGCATCCCGCAGCTTTGTCCGCGTAGAAATACATGTACAAAAACCTTTATCTTGAATCACTCTATATATTTAAAAAACCGCAACAAAATCCGTTAAGTTTAATCCGCGTAGGTTTAAATATAAGAGAAGCATACATAGGGACAGGCAGACAGCGGGAAGCGACTTTGTTTAGTACTATGTAGTGATGCTTGTATGGCAACAGTTACCAGACAAATATATTCGTTATTTTCAGCCTGCCGCAGATCTTCCATATTTCCTTTCTACACCTCGCGTTCTAATGATGTTTGTGCACAAACATCACTAGAAAGATTAGAAATATTATAAATTAAAAATATTTTACTTCAAGAGAATTAAATCTAAAAATAAAAGAGGAAATGTCTCAATTAAACATTTGATATTTTTCAACTAACATCAGAAATTACTTTACCTAACAAATTTATTTCTTGATTAAAGATAAATATAATATTACTTCAATAATATTTTATCTATGTATGAAAAAAAAACCTTTCACTTAAAGACCGGACTCCCTTGACTACACGAACAGCTGGTCTCTCTCTCTCTCTCTTTGTTTCTTGGATTCCATGTTTTTTTCTTGAAACAAAGAAATATATTTGAGAAATTTTTTTACTAATAAGAAGTCAAATATTTAATATTCTCTAACGTCTATAGGGAGAGGATCATTTTCTTGGATCTAATAAGGTTGCTTTGATGCAAAGTAATTTGTCTTTTTTTCAAGAAATCTGTTTTTACCGTGTGGACGAATCTTTTTCAATAGCGTTCAATTCCTTCCACCGTATCAACCTGAGAATAATCCAATATAAGCCTTCTTAATATTTATAAAGTATCACTACAGGCATGTCTCGTTGTGTAGATATTGCAACTTTGCTGCGAATGGCGAAAGTAGGGAGCACAGCGTTTGGTTTGGTATGGAACAAAATTTGTTAGTGTCACTAAATCTGTATAGATTTTTACTGTAGTCTAATTTGATATTGTATCCCGTATGCGATCAAGATGCTAAGTAGAATTTAGGAACCCTGTTTTTAAATTATCTTTAGTAGTATTTAAAGTAACCGCAAATCTAATGTCTACTACTAAATTAAATTGCCCTTATATTAATTACCTTATAGAATTACCTTTATTAATATAACAGAGTTACTTATACGAGTATAACAAACTAAAATTTTAGAAGTATATCCTACCCGGTTTTCTCCGTCTAAAAAAACTTACATAAAACCTCTTCGTGAATAAGGACTTGTTAATATTTATTGAATGATTTCCTTTTGTTCGTAGATCCGCGAAGAGAGTTCTCAGGACGTTGATCCAGGAAACGCTGGGCCCTACACCAGTTCCACAGGTTGCGTGAAGTTCGCATCGCCAGTCTGTCTAGGTTTGTGTCTATTATTAATGTTACTAACGGCAGAAGCTTTGCCCCAAAGCCGAACGCCCCATAGGTTAAGGACATGTGCACTAACTGCTAAAAGTCTACCGAGGCCCGCGAGAGCTCCTTGCTTACGGCATAGCGCGAACTGACTAAGGATTATTTCATGTAATGTAGTAGATCAATACACCAACCGATCGTACCAACAGCAAAAACCTAGTCGAGTCAACCAAAGCTCTTTGTGACGTCAAAAGGTAAACGAATTTATCTTACTGCCCTTAAAAATAAGGCGCTTCTATTTAAAAAAATAGGCGACATTAGACAGTTTTATCTAATTAGACATATGGGTACCTACATTACATAGATATATTCCTCAGGACAGATTTGCAAATGACTAAGTAAATGTTACACCGCTGGTGCCAGAGCTCTGGCATGTGATTTTAGTTGATTAAATAAGTACAAGTTTGTAAGTTAATTTTAAGCTGTCCTTGTTCCAGAATTTGGTGTTATTATCAGTCAAAATATATTTTTTAAAGTATAAAAACTATATACTGGTTAAACTCTTATTCTTCCAAGCTTAGACCATATTGTAGGTGCTTTTCTTTTTAGGACACCAAATTTTGAATCAACATAGAGCTATGTTACTTAAACGAACTACTTTTCAGCAGGTGTTCTTATAACTAAGTAGGTATATAACAGAAAAAATACAAAGTACTTACAAATACCGATTCTAAGATATTTTTTTAAATTTTGTTATAAATTTCCAATTCATAATACTCTTGAACTTTTTTATTTTCTGTGATATTCTAAAGGAAGCAGCTTAACTTATAGGTAACTAAAATCGCTAAATGACTGTCCATTTTTGTACTTCATCTTTAAATGATTAAATCATATTAGGATGCATTTTGATTGAAGTATTCGCGATCGATTTAGCAATCAACAAAAATTGCATTATTTAGAAAGGCTCACTACAATTTTACGGTAATTAAATATCCAAGAACTTTTTATGATATTTGAATAAATAATTTTGGCTCACTACAATTTTACGGTAATTAAATATCCAAGAACTTTCTATGATATTTGAATAAATAATTTTCGAAAAATGACGTCGTTTTTGTGTTTGAACGGGACTCTGTTGATGTTTTGGATCCTTATTCGAGAATTAGAAGTGCAAATCGGTTCCAAATTATACATTATACATTAGTATATTTCAATGGAAATGCATCCATATGGTTATTTACAAGTGCAATTACTAATACAGTCACAATACGTCCATTTTACAAGAATATTTGAGACGAGTGCGATATGTGAAATTGTAAAAAATGAATCTAAAATTATAAAATCTATTATAACTTCATCTTACACATTTTTCAGGTTTAAGTTAAATTCGTTCAAAGTTTTCGATATTAATACTCTATTCTCTTAAAATACTGTTAAAGTTCAATAATATTTTTTATTTACAATTAGTGATTACCTTTATTATTCTTTGAAGGCTATGAAGTAAACTAGGCAGCAAATTTCATCCTATAATATGCAGGGAGAGAAAACCCTGAATTATACCAAATCCCAAAGCATTTAGCAAAAATACGTAACAAAGCAAGCAATGCTAAACCATTTAGTAGGTTTCTGTTTTGCGAGTGCTATCGAGAAATAAGTTATCAAACATAAAATAAGTAACTGAAAATATACTTTTTTTTATGTCGTCGAGGCGGTAATTTACGTAACTATACATATTATTATTTTTATTATACATACTGTTATTTATATCGGTGCTGCTATGAAATGATTTATACAATCAAAAAAGGTCTAATTCCCAAACTATGCCTATATATCTTTAACTAGTGTTTGGCCACCACTTTACATTATTTTGGGTTATTCTCGAAAATGTTTATACGAGAACTGTTATAATTTTACGTAGATATATTGTCATTACATCGCATATTATTAGTAAAATCATACATATCTGTTACAATAAGTTTAATTGTTTGTAAGAAGTCGTAATCCAATATTATTTTGTATATTTTGGCCTCCAATGTCAGCTGTATCATTTTCTTCGTATCTTGAGGTACTTATTAAAATTCAGTAAACATTGTCAGATATCTCCCCCGAATTAATTTTATCAAGGCACAAAGATACAGTTCTTTGAACGTTGCTTTCGTAACAATTATCTGAGCCAAAATATACAATCCATAGAACTGTAGATACTATACTAAAAACTATTTCATTATTGTGGTTGTGATCCTATAGGAGATTGCTAATCCATAATCAAATTAAATTAGTGTAAAAACTATTACAGTAAAATGTGTAAATAATTGTACCTATTGATATATTTGTACAAATTGCTCACGAGATGTAAATTGAAAATGACTGATCGATCATTTTTCATCGACTGGTAGTTAACTATTGTAATTGTTAAATTGTAATTCAGGATAGATCAAAATATTTTAAGATAGTAAGTATTGATAGTGGATGACATTTCCAAATATCATCCACGACCGTATAGTCTGCAGTAAAGTTTGCAGCTCATCAAACTCTACCGAAATTATTTCACCGAAAATTATAATCTATTATTTTATAAATCTATTCACGTAATAATAAATATTTGATTTATTTTTATCGTATTAGTAACTAAGTATACGTATTTATCGTCAAAATATTTGGTTGTTTTAAGCAAATAGGTAGTTAATCATGTTCACCAAGCTCAAGATATTTATGTCTCTGCTATGTATATGTAATGATGTAAATGTTGCATAATGTGTATATATTGAATCTAATGTGAACGGAAATAACAATAAAAAAATCTTTTACTATAAAATTCTCGATGATTTCATTTTATGTAATCGTTCACGAGTCTTGTCTCTGATTTTGAAAATGTCTGAATAGCAGTTAGTCACATTACGTATAAGAAAACAAACTGTTTTATGTCGTAGTATTGTTTTATGTTTACTGCATGACCGCTTGGCTAATTATGTGCTTGCTTTTGTGTTCTAATACTAGCTTTCCACGCTGTATTAACTTCTCAGTACCTTTAGTTAGAAAACACTGCACGATTTCTTTTTGTCATAACTGTCGTACCACTATTATTAACTTACTTTATTTGTATCTGTCTGATTTCATATGATTTTGTGCACGTTTATATGCATGTTTTGACAGTATGTTTTCCTGTATTGTTTTTAGAAATTATCAGAACAAAATTATTTGAGATCAGTGACAAGATTCTGTCCCTATCCTATTTTCCAAACTTCCCTTTCCTGTGACATGACATGGAACTCGGACGCGGCTCGACATATCGCCTGCAAGACGCAAGCTGCATGGACGCTGGAAGGTGCTGGTGGTGAAGGTTCGGCCTTATTATACTGTAATTAAACATCTCTGTTCTTTCTTCCGATAGAATGCGTGAAAGGCTTACATTTGTACAACGGTCGGTGCTTCAGTCATTGTCCGGATAGTACGTATGGAAGCGAGATGACTGCGGAGCGCAGCTCAAGGAGACGTATTCTGGAGAGTACACTTGCGAAACGACACGATGGCAAGCCCTCAGCTCTAGAAGCTCAAGACATGCAGCTTGCATTGGACGGAGCCCCTCGCACTTGCCTCCCGTGCCACTACACCTGCTCCAGGTGCTCTGGACCTGGCGACTCTCAATGCCTCACCTGCCCGCAGGACGCTCAACTCATCAATTTAACCGTCACCGAATCGAAACTGTTCTGCTATCCTAACTCTGCCGTATCCCACATCAGCGACGTTAATTGGCACTACAGTATTTACGTCGGCCTTTCGGTATTTTTATTCGCAGTCAGTTTTGTCTCATTGTACTTTCTTGTGTCGTGTATTTTTAAAAGATATTGTTGCGGGGGTCATTATAAGTCCAATCTAGGTGCGTACAATAAACTTGCTGTAGATGAAAACCAGCAGAGCGCTGTTGAGGTCGAAGAGGAAATATGTAAGGCTTTGAAGGACTATAGCGAGAGTGAGTCTGATGACGATTTGAATTTATAACAGCTTGAGCGATCCAAGCGTTGTATGAGCTGAAGGAACAAGGTCACAGCAGAGATTACAATGGTACTCAAAAATGAATGCAGGGCGGTATTGTGATATTACCTTATTGAATTGTCACAACTTTTCGTATTTTTATGTTCGTAATTGAAATTAGATCGTAAGTAATATCAGAAATGTTGGTATTAGTGTGGATTTTAATTTGACCCCAAAGAACTGATGTTTTTTCAAATATTTCTATAATATTAATATTTTTCCATTTCGGTCACACTATTCTTTTTAGTAGAATAACTAAGCACGTGCTCATTAGATTCAAGTAAGTAGTATAGCATACAATTAGTATGTAGGAAACATTTTATATGTCAATTTCTGAAAGTACATCTTTGGTTGTGTTAGTTTTTTACTTATTTCTATTTTCTTTTTTTTTAGTATAGTTATAAACGGCTGTAGTAAATAAGATCATCTATGCCTCGGTATTTGATAGAATACCAATCGGTATGTTAACGGTACAGTTTCTTTCCATTTTTATATAGCTTAGCTTTTTTATTTATCTTTTTCTAAAACATCTAATAGCTTTAGAATAATCTCAAAGTATGCATTCCTTAGGTTAAAAATTAAAAAGCAAAAATAATACACAAGGCTTTTTAAAAAAATATCTTGTTTGCTTTTAGGTACTTGATTGTTTTAATTTAGTTTTCTCTTTGCATTGAAAGAAATAGGAGATGAGTCTAAGGCCTGTTTATGATAGCTTACTCAGACATCTTGCGTTAAGGCAGTTGTCTCACCGGGAACGATGAACGAGTAGCGAGCAGCAATGATGTTATATACATATACGTAGATACGTTGTACCGAGGTCTGCCTAACAAGACAAAAATCAGGTACGTGCCTGAATTGAACTCAGTCCGTCCTGCTCTTGGCCGCGACGCGGACGTACGTTGAAGCGGGATTTTTGAGTATGAAAAATATTCAAATGCCATGTTGTGTGTTTAGAAAGTGCAATACTTACTTTGGGACGGTTGTGAAAAACAAGAAGGATGTGTCTTTTTATTTCTTCAATTTGTTTTGTACTTAAAATGGAAAATCACAAAATAAATTGAATTTTACTCAAAAAACTGTGCCGCGCGGTTGCCGCTTTGCCACCTACACGAACGAGACAAGCAATGCGTTACGTTTATGAGTGACAGAGATAATGCCATGCGGCGTTGTATATTCGAACGACGACGGTATGTAGCTAGTAAAATATCGCCATGTTTTTATTTCTTTACAATGACTATGACGTCTCTATTTGTAAAATCTCATTGGCGAGCAGAGCTAGAATGTAGAAACGTGTCGGCGTGAAGCGGGGAGCGAGTACGTAGTTCCGATAGTTGTGTAGCTCGGCTATAAGCGAGTGTGCGAGTTAGACGAGCGATTACTCGCATCACTCACTCGCGGCGGCCAAACGACAGTCCGCATTGTACAGAAATTAGCGCTGGTTGCTCTCTCGGCGTGAGTTTTCTGATCGCTGAGCGAGTGTTTTTTTCCTGGTTCTTGTCGCCCAGCGACGAACTAGTGAAGCGAGTCCTCGCCGGCAGTGTGAACAGTCAGCGATCAACTATTTGTATATGCATCTCTTTTGTTTACACGGAATGTATATCTAACTGTACGTTTCTTGAGCGAGAAAATAGCCGATAGTTATAATTTGCTGATATATTTATTCACCATTTATTTATAAACAATATTTCTATTACCTACTCGATGCTTGCCATGGAAAAACGCAGGTACGTACTATCTGCGAGTCAGTGCAAGGAGTACTCTCGTATTTGGTCGATTCCACCCATAGACTGAGTAAGCGTTACTCAAACAAAGATCGATGACTGAGCAAGCTTTCATAAAACGGGCCTAAAAAACATGATTTGATATTAAAAAATATTATAAAATTCTTAAGAACTTTAAACAGTTACTGACTAAGCAGTGTTTCTGTCATTAGTCAACAGAAGAAAATAAAAAAGATTTTTCTACGTGACTAGCTATAGGTATGTTGTATAGGTAGATAAAATTGGGACTGAAAATGTCATGTTGTTCCGCTTAGATATCGGGACAGCATGTTATTTTTATGCCAATTTGTACCTACACAACTTATAATTGCTATGATAAAGAGAGGTTTAGAAGTAAGAGAGTTGGTAGAGATCAATTGAAATGAAAACTAAAGTACCTTCCTAAGTAGCAAACCATGGCAAAAACTGTATGCATGAACTATCTAGTAAGCCTCGATTTCCTGTGAATCGGCAGAGGTTTATCAGACAAATAAAAAGCTGTTAATGCATATTTGCAAATATCAAGCACAATTAATAATGTTTTCAATAAAAAGTTGTTAATGTATAGTTGCAAGTTCCCGGCACAATAAATATTATTTTTATATCCCTTTGGATATTCAGTTTGAATTTATATTGAAAACAAATTTCTGCTATGAATACGGTAGGTAAACGAACATTAATAAAATAAGCATAATATTAGAAAATAAGTCTACATTGCTCAAGTTGCCATTTCGTTAGTAAGTATTGAGCACTTTTTGTAATGTAAATACAATGTGAATGTAATTAAATGAGTTCCTATTTTATTTCATTGTTTCATTGCCTTTTTAAATGTCCTTTTAAAGCTGAACGCGCACCTGTGCCCGCACCGCAGGATCCGCACTTGCCGCAGTCATCGCATTTTCTAAATCTATATGAAATAGCACTATCCGCGCGGATGGCGCCGCATTTTTTCAGTAAAAGGATTCGAAATGAATACATCCGACAAAGAACCAAAGTTATCGACATAGCTCTGAGAATTAGGAAGCTGAAGTGGCAGTGGGCCGGCCATATTTCGCGAAGAACTGACAAACGCTGGGGTAAGAGTGGACACCGCGTCGCGGCAAACGAAGTGTAGGACGCCCTCCGGCCAGGTGGGATGACGATCTACGAAGGTCTGCAGGTAGATGCTGGATGCGGCAAGCTGAAGACAGGGCGCTATGGCGCTCATTAAGGGAGGCCTATCCAGCAGTCTATTATAGGCTGATGATGATTTCAGTAAAATCGGGTGCGTCTCCTCAGGCACTCATAGGTGCGCGAGATTAAAACATAAAAACTGACTTCGTCGTTTCCCTGTGTATCCTATCATCAAATCTAAAATCTTACTAACTTAGGAGTACCTAGGAAAATACCTCTTCTTATCTTGACAAACTCTGTGGCGTGCGAAGGTCCACCTTCGAATCCGGAGGAGGGTTCGATTCCTACCTTGGTACATATGTTGTAACGATCTGCAAATATTCGTCCCGGGTGTTCTGGGTATTTTCTATACATATAGTAAAAAAAACGATATCTAATATATTTTATTAAGTAGGGGGTTTTCCAATAAGAGGTGTTATTTTGAATAGCCCGCTATTTCGGTAGAAGTCACTTTTGAAGCTATCATTTTTTGACATTTGACAAGTAGAAACTACGCCATTAATAAAAATGGAACGATAAACGCTTCAACAACGCATTGAAATTATTAAAATTCACTATAAAAATAGGCGCTACGTGCCACACAAGCAACGAAACCATTGATCTTTTACGGGAAAAGTTTCCGGACCGTGTTATCTCTCGAAGAGGTGATCACAATTGGCCACCGAGATCTTGTGATTTAACACCTTGCGACTCCTTCCTTTTGGGCCACGTGAAACAGAAGGTCTACGCCAACAGCCCAGCGTCGATTCAAGACCTCAAAGATGGAATTCGTGAGGCTATCGAGGCCATAGGGCAGCCACTTTGCGATTTGGTTATGGAAAATTTCATGAAAAAGATATTGTCCTGTAAGCGTGGTCGTGGTGGTTATTTGCCTGATGTTATTTTCCACTATTAATGGCATACCTTTCTCTTTATAATGAAATAAAGATCCGATCATTTATATTAAAAATTTGCATTTTTCTTTGAATATCAAAATAACACCTCATATTGGAAAACCCTTTATATCAGTCATCTAGTAACCAAAGCACAAGCTCTGCTTAGCTTGGAGATGTTGTATATAGGTAGCTCGAGACCTGAAATAAAACATAGCCTACCTTTTGATCCCGACCGATTGACGAAGATTGTGTGTACATGCCAAAAATAAAATAGTTTCATGGGTTATGTATACATAATTTATCCATATCTCACTCAACCCAGACCACGACTACGACCAAAGACGGCGTTATTAAGAGTTCCCCCAATAAACGCACGCCTCAAACGTCAATAAAGCTAATGTATTGGGTAATAGAACCCCGAACAACGAGCAAAGTATGCTGGAAGGGACCCCTAATGCCCCTTATCGGTAATGGATTTGCAAGTATAAATTCAGATTTCATTTAGAAAAATGTTCGATAGGTTTTTTCCGATTTAAATTGGATGGGGCAAAAAAAACGGCTCAGATTACCGAGTTCCTAGAAAATATTTTATTAATTTTTTTGTGGATGTGTCTTATGATGATATAAAACCTAAATGGTGTATTTACCGCTTAAATTATGAGCTACTATTACATAGTTCTTTAAGGCTAGATGATATCGAAAATGTACAATAAATTCGATTAGTTTGGGCCTTGATGATGTTGTGTGAATTGTATATTTTTATTTACCAGAATAGTCTACGAGACCATTAGCCATAAAATCTCGCCATGACTCTGCCAACAGATGGCCAACAGTATTCCCTATCCCTGTAAGAAATATTATTAGGTAAGTACCTACTTATTTCTGCCGACTTCTATCGAAACCGAAACATTTTCGCAAATATTTGGTCAAATTCGAAAGTTCCCCTATATAGGTATAGGGGAACTTTCGAATTTGACCAAACCTCTAAGCTGCGTAAATTGGATCTCTCCAAAAATGTTGATAATGACGTGGGGAGAACACATTTCTTTTCACCCCAACCCTCTGCATCTTTCATTACTGGCATCCATGGCAAAAATATCACGTTGCAGTGAAATTGGACTTTGGAACCTTTTTGGAAAAGCTCCTCTCAAGATGTTAAAATATCGTCATGCTTGCTCGTGAAATTAAGTTGGTTCCTAGCGTAGGCGATTCGTTGCAATCAAAATTGAAAGGGGTCAATGACAATTTGATTTTAGTAGGTCACATACCAAAAATTGTTTGGTTGGTCGAAGTATATAACATAGGTACTTTTAGATGGTTTTGAGATATAAATATTCTTTAAACCTAAACTTCCCAAGGGACTAACTCATTTATTATAGGTCTCTTTGTAGGTACTTATGTAGCATTATCAGCATTCACCATTAGCGTACAGCTGTACTTATCGAACAGCGTCCATATCGTATGAAATCCTAAAACGTATTTCAGGTTGGTATTAAAAATGAGAGATTTCCGAATGCCCTACACACTTATATTATAAATGCGAAAGTTTGGATGTTCACATGAATGGGATGAATGTTTGTTACTTCTTCACGCCAGCTTTGGCGTCAAGAAGTAACAAACATTCATCCATTTACTTATGTAGGTATTACTGTAAGCTCAGGTTAGAATAAAACATAGGCTAATTATGTATCCTCCCACAAAAATCTCCATCCTAATCTCATAGGATAGAAATAAACTTAAATCGTTTCCATAGAAACAACGCGTGCGAAGCCGCGGGTAGAAAGTAATTCCGTCTGTTACCCTTTCACGCATAAATGGCTGAACGGATGTTAATGCAATTTGGCAGGGAGGTAGATATTGTCGCAGGGACGAACATAGGCTAACTTTAACACATAAATGCGTGCGATGTTGCGGGCAGAAGCTAGTATGTAATACGTCGGTTTTCCTTATGCAGGTGAAGTATCTACCCATGACATGTATCAATACGGAATAAATGATTCTTTATTTCCAAGATAACACATTACACAGGCTAACGCGCATGCCCACGCCACAAAAACACAGGTAATTAGACACGGAAGCTTTCCTCCATCTTTCACGGATCATTTGGCGCGAATAATCGCCCATAGATTGGATCCACATATCATCTTGGCCCACGTGACCCCATTCAGGGCAAAAAGGCTTTGTTAATTGGAAATCTGATTTACTTTGGCTGGATCAAGTATTTCAAATCACTGGACGAAATCGTCTTCAAGAATTATTATTTTAAACTTTAAACTAATCAGTATTCTTTCTATATTTGTTAAAATTAGCCTATAGCACGCCAACCATCTCATCTCTATAAAACATGTGTTATTGGTTGGCAGATATAAAATGCCACGGCGTTAAGCCCACCTTTTGTAGGTACCTTAGTGCAATATCGGTTTAATTAAATAAATTACAAATTTGTTCACTAAAAAACGTGTCTCGACCAAACTTGGGGGTGTTGCCATAATAAGAAACACACCTGCAAGGGGACACCGTCCTCGTGCATTGTCTTCAACTGACACCCTGATTGCGTCATTTACCTACACATCAAATCGAAAAAAGACTCCTACGATATCCACAGGCTGAGTTGGAAGGGTCCACGACCGCCACGAAAATTTGCGTTGCGGTAAGTACTTTCTAAAACGATTGGTTCGTAAGAAATATTATAATTTTAAAAAAAACCGACTAATCCGAAAAAAGACCGGAAAGTCGTTTTTTCGGTCGCCGGTTAAAGTCCCGTCGAAATCGAAATTATTTAGAGTATTTTTTAAATTCTTATGGATTACCCCGAGTGCGACGACTTCGGCTTATGCACTATCATAACAAAAACCTTAGATTATTGCGTAAACTTAGGTTCAACTAGGACCCGTAAGAAAAATCTAGGGTAAGGTCAAGATAAAATACAAATACAGTTTCCTTTTTTATTTCATCTGTGTACTGTATAGGTTAACCTCAGTTTTCCCAAGTGTTCTTCCATAACACGTTTAGTTTACGGAAGAACACTTGGGAAAACAGAGGTTCAAACCAAGGAATATTATACTCACATGCTCCAAACTGTATGTAAATTGTAAAGGCCCTTATCTATGGTAACATGGTAAGCAGGCTAACAGTAATAATAGAGATAGTTTACACTGGGTACGGTGGGTACATAAAATATGAACGTATATTGTTATCCTTTTGTTATTACTACCACCGTACTATGTGTAGGTGCCTTATACATAGGGTGGTATACTTATGGGCCTGCATATGAAATGTAAAATTGGTTTTAGTCCATAATGCCACAGATATAATATAACCAGCTAGTTTACTCAAGATTTCGATTATTCGACTCTTCGATACTTCGTTGTTGGGTTCAAGACCTGTCAAAGTCGATTTTTTAGGCTATAAAAGTTCTTATATTATTTACGAACGAAAAAGTTAAGTCAGTAGCGTATTATGGCTTACTAGCTGTGCCCCGCGGTTTCACCCGCGTGGCGATCGATAGTTTGGATAATATACAATATATCTTTATGAATTATTCCATGTCTTGCCCATGTGTTATTCTGATATGTAAGCTATATTATTGTGAAGTTCATCATGTTCATCACAATCCATTCATTAGTTTTTGCGAGAAAGAGTAACAAACATAGTAAGTTTGTGAGGATGTATGTACCTCTATACATTCTCACAAATTTTCGCGTTTATAATATTAGTAGGTACTATGATTGCTAAATAAATCTAGAGCATTTACTGCCATCTACAAAATCATATCACTAACGAGCAAAAAAGATAAGCCAGTCACGTATCAGTGATTTTTAAATAAAATCTAGAACATTTACTGCCATCTCCTATTTCCCTGTGTCAATTTCCGACCGGGGCGCGACCCAGCTCTTAACCTTAGTTTCCGCCCATGATCGTGATAACAAGAAATTGGATGGTCTTTCCCCATGCGACTCCATAAAAGACTTGATGTCCATAAAAAGGCTTCGAGATAGGCTCGCGAGGGGTTATAAGCAGAGCTCCGGCCTGACAAATATCTTTTACGAGCTGTTAAGCCTTATCAGTCAGTTTGAGAGTAAACTGGTAAGATCTGCGGTGTAACTGGTGTAAGGTTATCAATAAACGGCAAATTTGTTGGTGGACATTGTTTTGTCTTCTTGTATTGATTGCAGGAAACCATAAAGACCCTGATGTGTAGGTATGTTTAAATAATTTTACAAACAAAAGAGAAACACTGTAAAAGAACTTACAATACAAGTGTGCTGCGTGCACTGATATTATTTCATACGTTTAATATTCATTTATTCTCAAAAAGACAATTTAAAGTCACTTACATGAGAACAGGGTCCTTAGGTTAAGGTTATACATAGGTTGTGGTCATTCAATAGCTGGCTCATTTAATGTGTTCACTTAATAAGAAGTGACTTATCATTTATGATATGTTGAGCTAATTTGAGTTTGAACACATTAAATGATTTCATTAACATACTAACATTTCTTTAAATTCTTAATCAGTAAATCCAATAAATATTTTAAAACATTATAATATGGTCTACAGTAAAAAATAATAACTTTGGTGTAACTGGTGTAAGTTCATCAAACGGCGAATTTGTTGCTGGGCGTTGTTTTGTCTTCTTGTTTTGATTGCACTAAACCATAATTAGACCCCCCAAGAAGGGTCTAATTATGGTTGTTGTTTCGTAGGAATAAGAAATAAAATAAAATATAAATAAATAATACAATATATTACATAGATAGATATTTTTTTATTATACATAGAAAACGACCAGAACACCCGGAACAAATATCTGCAGATCGTACACACAATTGTTCCGAGGCGGGAATCGAACCCGCAACCTCCTGCGTCGCAGGCGGACCTTCGCCCACCGCGCCACATCGGTCGTCTAGAAAAGTAGCAATGTAGGTTTTGTAGTCAGACGAACCAATAACATACCAAATAATAATAACTATAAGATCACCACTTTATCAGTAATACCGTTAGCAAAGAAGGTTACAATAATATGATAGAATCAAATTAGAACTAGTATTTACAACTGAAAAAATTAAGACATTTGGTTCAATTGTTTCAGTTGTAAATACTAGTTAGCATACTGTTGGAAACATTCTAATACTAAACTAAAATAACTTTTTACTTTCTTTGTTGAAAAGAGGTCTTAGAACTAAAATACCATTTATGTATAAAAAAAGGTTAGGATCGAAGAATTCATTGGCATGTAAAAAAAAAAATCATTTTTTATTTTTGGCCATACATGAAAGAAACTCGTATTACGAAACAGCGGGCAATGCTACCAGCGTTATGAGCTTCCAATTGGTATTTGATTTAGTTGAGCTGCCTTTACTTTGTTTTCAAAACTGTCTACTTAGCTCAAACTATTCAGAAACTAGTTCTAATGTTTCTATTAAAATTTACTAGTGTTAAAAGTTTAAGTTTGAATTGGTACCGAGTATTTTAAATAAACAAATCCTTCTTTAAACCTTAACTTTCTTATTTCTTATTTTGTTATGTATTTTTATACCTATTTATATTATGTTTGACATATAAAAAAATCTTATCAATAAACAAGTGAACTGAACTAAACGCATAAACAACTCACCCTCGCTACAAATGTTCCTGCACAATTTGCCTAGTAAAATACACGTCCGCTCCCCAATAACCCCTGAATAAAATTCAATAACTCGACGTTCTGGTATTCCGGGAATGCTATGGGGTTGGATTGTCTAAATTGAATGAAAGCACACGTATCAGTTTCATCAATACCAAACCTACCTTGGATTTTTTCCTGTCCAATTTTGACAGAGCTATACACTTTTGTACACTATTTTATTTGTTTATTTTTGTCCCGGTCCTGATGTGGAATACTCTACATAACGTATCTACAAAGACCTACAGTGGTTATACCGTAGTTGTTTTTTATTATCATCGTAGTTCTAAATAAATTCAATCAATTTTAATCACATAAATAAATAAATAATATATAAATAATGCTGGACAATCCACACAGCATCATCTAGCCCCAGGGTAAGCAGAGCTTGTGTTATGGGTACTAGATGACTACAATTGATTACATAGTTAGTATATTTTGTTATACATATATACGACCAGAACACCCGGAACAAACATCTGCAGATCGTACACAGAATTGTTCCGAGGCGGGAATCGAACCCGCAACTTCCTGCGTCGCAGGCGGACCTTCGCCCACCGCGCCACAGAGGTCGTCGCATACCTATTTATGAGTACCTTACCTAAAGTGGCTACCGTAGTTTTTTTTAATTATAAACATAGTTTTATGCTTGTACATTCAATCAATTTTAATCCAATAAAGCGCGGTTCCAATATTTGAATATCAATCGAGAAAAAACCCCACTAATGAAAAACAAATAGGATGGCGGCGGTGTCCAGGTATCGTTCGCTCCAGATTTATTATTAAAGAATGTTATTGTAAACAAAAATTGTATGAACACTAGTATCATCAACAGCATTTACCATTCCACAGCTGGACGTAGGCTTCTCCTCATAAAAATAAATACATTATGATACCTCGCTACACACTTGAACGGGTAAATATCACATATATTAAGTGAAAATACCCGTACTAATCACCTAGGGCTTGGATAGGAGGTGGTGGGGGGGAGATCGGAAAATATCACCAAATATCACAAGGGGAGGAGGTGTAGTGAGATATCACGTGTATTTACGAGTATTTTTTCGTTGAACTTGTGATTTCTAAACCAGATGGACTTTTTCTTACAGTACTTTTCTCAGAATTCAATATTATGTAGCATACAATATTTTGAATTTGTCGTACCTATCTACAAGTCACACGTGATTTTGTGCAGTGAGAGGTTAGTATAACACCTCACCACATATCACCGTAGTTCTAATAACATCACCTGATCACTGGACGACCCTTATGCACCTGATTCATTAGGTAGTGATTCAAGACGTTTGTTGCGTCACACCTGACTACTGCAGTTCCATTTTGAATAAAATATTAAATTTTATTCGGGACTAGCTGCGCCCCGTTGCTTTACCCGCAAAAAAACCGCATCAAAATCCGTTGCGTAGTTTTAAAGATCTAAGCATACATATGGACAGACAGACTGCGGGAAGCGACTTTTTTTATACTATGTAGTGATGATGTTTCTTAGCACGTCCAGGATATACTTTGTAGTATATCATCAATTCATCACCATCATCATCATCATCAGCCTATAGCAGTCCACTGCTGGACATAGGCCTCCCCCAATGAGCGCCATAGCGCCCTACACCTTCTTCAGCCTTCCGCATCCAGCATCTCCCTGCAGTTTTTCGCAGGTTGTCATCCCACCTGGTCGGAGCGTTACACTACTTTTACCGAGTCGTGGTCTCCACTTGAGATCACGTTTGCCCCAGCGGCCGTCGGTTCTTCGCGAGATATGGCCGGCCCACTGCCACTTCAGCTGGCTAATTCTTAGAGCTATGTCGATAACTTTGGTTCTCTGTCGGATGTATTCGTTATGAATCCTATCCTTCAGAGAAACTCCGAGCATAGCTCTTTCCATAGCTCGCTGAGCGACTTAGTAGTGTAGTATATGGCAATACAGAATTGATAATATTTACAATAGACTTTATCTTGATTTCCTGAAGCATAATGCGGAGCACTTCACTTCACCAATATTAAGATAGCAATTTTATTTATTAAGGCATTTCCAAGGTACGGAGTTTAACCGTTCCTTATCAGTTTTTGCTTCGCTAAGCTTTCGCGAGGTAAAATATTATGCTCTGTGTAGGCAGCGATAGCGCCCCCATCGACAATAATTAACAAACCACCAGCGAAGGTGAAATGCTAGTTTCTGTTACAATATTTTAATACTATTAATTTGAAAATCCAATAAAGTATTATAAAATGCTCTACAGTAAATAATAATAATATCTCGCGAAGAACCGACGGCCGCTGGGACAAACGTGTTCTTGAGTGGAGACCACGACTCGGTAAACGTAGAGTAGGACGCCATCCAACCGGGTGGGATGACGACCTGAGAAAGACTGCAGGTAGATGCTGGATGCGTCAAGCTGAAGACAGGGCGCTATGGCGCTCATTGGGGGAGGCCTATGTCCAGCAGTGGACTAATATAGGCTGATGATGATGATGAGTAAATAATAAATCAAAACGGTACATCACCGGCCGCAAAGCTAGGCTTAAGAATTGCAGAGAGACGAACTTCCTGAAGATACACGCCTAGTCCAGGAGAACGGCTTTTTGGATCTGGCCCATGATCCAACTTCCTAGCGAGTCTCTTGAATTGATCGAATCAACTATCGGGATGATGGCCGCTGAATCTACATCCCATATGTCAAGTATCAAGATATTTAAACTAAGTTTATTACGATTATTAAGTGCTTTGCTTTGAATGGAGATATAATCCATTACTTAATCTATGACGTGACGTCTCCAATTGCTGTTCGCCATTTTTGTTTCACTGTTCCTGTTAAAATCTTGTTTTTTTACGCCCATCACAGTTCAGGGTGTTCCGACGATAAATATATTGTGTTTTTAAAATCACAAAATATCAAATCTACGCTGTGGGCACCGCCGCACAGGACATCTCTCATGGAAGGTAGGTATCTGGGTATATTTACCTCCTTCAAACTTCGCCTATAACCTTCTTAGAACACTTTATCGCTCATAATAATGAAAATAAATCAGTCTCTTGGGTATTTTGATAAATAAAACAAAGTTAAGTCATTAAATAACCATTATAATACCCGCTATTATATGCCGGTGTATTCTGGCTAGCCGTACCTAATATTAAATCCTATTTATGTGGTAAAACGTGTGGTTTTACTTTGATCCAGTGGCTATAATTTCGATATCCAAAGAACCTTTTGGTTTTCCCGCTGAAACTAGATAAAATTTACATATTTCGAATGGGATTTGAATGATAATTGATAAGCCTCTTATGAGACCTCATTTACCTACGAAATAAATACCATTTCACGTTTTCTATAGCATTTTTTTTTACATTTTGTTTGAGAAGTTTGAACACGAGGTACATTATTAATAGCCAGTTGAAAATGCTTAAAATTATTTGGTAAGTTTCAGTCAAGCACAGAACATTTATTAATTTATTTAAAGCATTACAACTATTTTTACAGGTAAATACAATCGTATAGTCAATCAACATGATGCTCATTGTCAATTTTCAACGATGTTTTTCGTTGACTGTACGAGTATTACACCCCCTTCTATTCAATACTGGAGGCCTATTCTAATTCAAGGAAAATAAGTCGGTGCGTGTTTCGTACTTTTTTTGGAATTTGATTACTTTCATTCAAACGTTGAAACACTCATTCGGTGTATTAGAAAACCACCAATGGCCGAAACGAAACACGCAATTTCGTATTGGAGAATAAACGATAGAACAGACTTCCTGCTGGCGAATTTCTTATCTAATCTCTGAAAGGTCAAAACAAATAAAAAAGTCCAAGTATCCGATCTAAAAACAAATTAACGTCAACTGATTGTGAAAAGAAAGCCTAGCAAACAAAAACTTCTAAATCAAAGCTCAACTTGATGGATAACTAATTTTATTACCCGAATTTTCGGGAAAAAAGAGGCAATTAGGAAGCGAGTTTTCGGCTAACTTCTATATTTTTAAAAGCAATTCTCCGCCAAACAAGTGAAGCTAATTGACTCCGAGAGAAAACTCGGGTTATTTATTATAAAAGCTTCCCTGTGTACCGTACCCTAAAATTTGGATGGTCGAGAGGCTTCGTACGAGGAAAGGTGAAATATTTTGTTGAAAGCTTGTATGGCTATGGGGCGAATGTGTAAAATATATAGGGTGCCACGAAAAATTTACGTGTACTAAACTGAAAAGGGGTGATTCTGGACTCCTAGGGGATTAACTAGCGGTGCGGATAGGTATATTTAGTTTTTTTTTTTTTTTTACTTTCAGTGTTGTATACACGTGCTCTTTCCCCCCTTTCGGCTTAGTATACATGTTACGTGGCACCCTGTCTATTAAAGTAAATAAAATATTTACCCGAACAGCCGTGGGATTACGCTAAAACCAGCCATCATATAATAGACATTTGAAAACCGTTTCAATGGCCTTGTAAGCCATTAAAAGGCCATTATCAGGGCCATTGCAAAAAATGTCTTGCATCAAACCATAAGAATAACATACACATATAGACATAGGCCTCCCCCAATGAGCGCCATAGCGCCCTGTCTTCAGCTTGACGCATCCAGCATCTACCTGCAGTCTTTCGCACCTGGTCGGAGGGCGTCCTACACTACGTTTACCGAGTCGTGAACAACGTATACGCACTGATAGATTTACCTCTAAAGAAGCGGAAATAAGAGCCCTAACATCTTCATACAAGTACATATGTATATTTTAGTGTCTGCTACAGGATATAAATGAGGGAATTTATAGATATTAGAGTATTTAATTAATCTTCGTTTGTACCTACAGAATAGAATTGATGCCTTGAGTTACTTAGTAAGAGTTAGGTTTGATCATCCACTGAGCTCAAAAGATTAATAAGAAGTACGTTGATAATTACTATCCTATGATAAATTTAATCGTTAAATTTAATTAAATTATGATAAGCAGTACTTTTTAGTCTTTTCTGAAATTAAAACTTTATTTGGACCTAAATATAACGAAGTAGGTAGATTGATTGGTATTTATACTGTTTCAAAATCATCGACATATTTCATAGTAATTATAGTGATTGGCACTTGATTTCTGAATTATACTTTATTTATTTTAAATAAAAAAATGCTATATATATAAATATTAATTAGAATAGACATTCTAATTACATTTAATTATCCATTGACATGATCAAGGTTGTGGGCGGTAAATAATTCAAATACCGACTCCCATCGTAAACAAATTAAATTAAATACGAAAGTTCGAAGGTAAGGTCTTGATTTTATAGTCGCATCGTATGAATGGCCAAATTCTACTGCACTATTTGACGACCGATGTGGCGCGGTGGGCGAAGGTCCGCCTGCGACGCAGTAGGTTGCGGGTTCGATTCCCGCCTCGGAACAATTGTGTGTACGATCTGCAGATATTCCGGGTGTTCTGGTCGTTTTCTATGTATAATAAAAAAATATCTATATATGTTAATGTATTGTATTATGTATAACAGTTATCTAGTACCCATATTTTTATCTTTTTCTTATATCTGTGGAAACTTATAATTAGCCGTTAGTTACACACTGTGTTTAGTATTTAGTTACCTAGCTGTTAGTTTTCACAAAATTATAAAATAAAATAAAATAAATAAATAAATAACACAAGCTCTGCTTACCATGGGGCTAGATAATGCTGTGTGAATTGTCCAGCATTATTTATTTATTTGTCCCCTTGGGATCTGAATCGGAATCATGGCAAGCTTATGCTTAATAAATGTGTGCATTGTGATTCCACTGTACTGCAATCGGATACGGTTACTGTAGTGTGTCGTACTAAAAAAATACGTAAACACGGATATTCCTGATTCTAGAGACGAATTGAGGGTAGTCGTGGATACTGTCGTCAATTCTCGGTGCAAACACTCCAACGCGATAGAAGCATAGGCAAAAATGAAACAAAAGACTCGCGATAAATACCCGATAAATAATCTTAAATATGTTACCAAATCGCAAAAGTTTAAAAAGTTGTATCGGAAAAGATTTTTGTGATGACTATTGAATGTATAATTAAAAAAAAAAAATGCTGGACAATTCACACAGCATTATCTATCTATATATCCCCATGGTAAGCAGAGCTTGTGTTATGGGTAAGTACTAGATAACTGATATACATAATACAATACATTACATAGATAGTTATTTTTTTTTTATTATACATAGACAACGACCAGATCACCCGAAACAAATATCTGCAGATCGTACACACAATTGTTCCGAGGCGGGAATCGAACCCGCAACCTCCTGCGTCGCAGGCGGACCTTCGCCCACCGCGCCACATCGGTCGTCGATAATGCACATACTTGTGCACTATAATATGTGCTGTGCTAGTCTCCGCTATGGCCGCCGTGATCGAAATTCTAGGACGACATCATCAACATCACTACAAAGTATAAAACAAAGTCGTCACTACATAGTATAAAATAAAATAGCTTTCCGCTGTCTGTCCCTATATATGCTTAGATCTTTAAAACTACGCAACGGATTTTGACGTGGTTTTTTTTAATGGATAGAGTGATTCAAGAGGAAGGTTTACAAAATATTTGACGCGTATATTTCCACGCAGGGGTAGTCGCAAGGCGCAGCTTGTCATCAATATAATTGGACGGCCCATTCTGAGAACGCAACGGCTGCAATTTGGAATTCTAAGTGATCATAGCTATGCAGTTTTATGGCTGTTTTATCACCACGTCTCGCTGGGATCTATTTTACTGCTGAGGCCACGGTAGAATCCCATTTGCATTTATATTCCGTGTAAGTTTCCAGGTAGGTGCATAAAATAATAAAAACGTGCTTCGATAGACTTCGTGGATTTTCCGTAGTTCATAATAGGTTGTTGGAGGAACTTTGAACCATAAAATAGAATAATAAATAAACTTCACAAGTGGTATTCTATCACTAGATACCTTATATGTAGCTACTGTATAAATAGCTCCATTCAAATTGAATTGACGACCTCTGTACCGAAGTGGGCCGAGGAAGCAGGCAACATCCTGCTTCGCCGGTGGACCTCAGGGTCGAGTCGGTCTGGTTTCGATTCCCGCCTTAGGACAAATGTTTGTACGATCTGTAGATATTTGTTCCTTTAAGTGGTAAAACAAAAATTCTTAACGTTCTGAAACCAGTTTTATTGTAATAGAACGCTAATTACTACATAGTATGAAACAAAAACGCTTACTGCTTTCTGTCTGCCCCTATGTATGCTTAGATCTTTAAAACTACGCAACGGATATTGATAACTTTAAATAGATTGAGTAATTCAAGAGGAAGGTTTATAAACCATTTGACACATAGATTTTCACGAAGACGAAGCCACGGAGCGCAGCTAGTAATAGTACAAATAACATCTTTTTATTTGCATTTGCACTATTTATACTGTAGTACAGTATAGCAGCTTAGTTAAATAAATAATGCTGGACAATTCACACAGCATTATCTAGCCCCAAGGTAAGCAGAGCTTGTGTTATGGGTACTAGATAACTACTATGCATAATACAATACATTACATAGATAGATATTTTTTATTATACATAGAAAACGACCAGAACACCCGGAACAAATATCTGCAGATCGTACACACAATTGTTCCGAGGCGGGAATCGAACCCGCAACCTCCTGCGTCGCAGGCGGACCTTCGCGCCACATCGGTCGTCAGTTATAAAATGCATTCACAAGTTATAAAGTGACAACACTAAAGCTCAAGTTTATAGAGGCACTTCCACAGGTTTACTCCATACCAGCATTCGCATACACACCCTGTATACGCATTTCAGTCACGTCTCTGCAAACGCGAACTCCGTTTTAGAAAAATACACCCTCTAGAGATGTGAATGTTTTTGTAATAAAGACCTTAAAGCCGTGTCTTTACGAAGCATTTTCTTTGCTGCATGCATTTGACTGCAAGTTTTACCACAAACAAATGGTAATAAATTACTTAACCCAAGTTATTTTTTCCAACAGATGTTCTATGATGGATCTATCTAGTTTGTTTACTTTTAATAAGTAATACTGGACAATCCACAGACTTTCGTATACCCTCAAGCTAAACAGAGCTTTTATTATGGGTGCATTATTACATAGATAGATATTTCTGTTCTACATAAAAAACACCTAAAATGCCTGGAACAAATATCTTTGTGCGATCTACAAACATTTGCCTTAGATTAGTCCATATACCAAACAAAAATGTATACGTAGCCGTCCTCGTATTTATTTTATAGGGATTGACTTACAATCTTCATAATTTTATAACTCACTAGCTGCGCCCCGCGGCTTCACCCGCTTGGAAATTTCTGCGCAATTTTACCACGTTTTCTCATTATCTCCATTTAAACCTTCCCTAGACTACGACAAATATTTCAAAACCAAAATATCTACCTATGTAATGTATTGTATTATGTATATCAGTTATCTAGTACCCATAACACAAGCTTTGCTTACCATGGGGCTAGATAATGCTGTGTGAATTGTCCAGCATTATTTATTTATTAAATTCAGCCAAATCGGCCCAGCCGTTCTCGAGTTTTAGCGAGACTAACGAACAGCAATTGTTTTTTATAGGTATATAAGATTAATTTGACCATTATTTTAATGAAAAAGGTTGACTCGCCTAACTGTGACACCTGTGGAGTCGTGGAGGATGTCTACCATTTATTAACATCATGTATTCGTTTCCAACAAGAAAGAAAAATTTTAGTCAGTTCCTTGAGCCTACATCACTATGATGTAGGACTATTTAATAAAATTCTAGCAGAGCCGACATCCGAAGCAGCGAAACAGCTGTTCACAGCGGTGAGTCATTTTAAGTGATACCTACACAACTACATATATTCTAAATTATCTGCTACTTTATTTTTGTTTACTGTTTATTGTTTACTGTGTATTAGATAAGTTAGTATGTTTTTTAAAATTAGTATCTTGTTAATTCAATAGGACCGCCATGTAATTAATTATAAAGGTCCTTACAATAAATATGATTAAAAAAAAAAAAAAAAGATTAATTTGACGATTATTTTCCATTACTCGATACTGGCAGACAAGTGTCCAACCAGACACAGTTTGCAATTAACAAAGAATCATCATCATTGTTCAAGATCTCTAATCACTGATTTCGTATTTGGTGCTGTCTTTGTGTCGATAAAAATCGACAAAAACAGACCGTTCAGTTCTTACCGAGTGTTATCTACACTAAAGACATCCGTGTATCCTTATCGAAGTCCGTGCTCGTCTAGCTATCTCTTTCTTTTTAAATCCAACGTAAACGAGTTTAAAATTCAGTGGAGTCAGGTCTATTCTACGCTACTGTAAAAGAAGTAGGTAGGACACTTTTAAGTGCGCGATAAAAACACAAAAGCTGAAAAGAAAAAAAAAACTGCAATTTTTACCAATATATTCTACGACCTTGGTGGCACGGTGGGCGAAGGTCCGCCTGCGACGCAGGAGGTTGCGGGTACGATTCCCGCCTCGGGACAATTGTGTGTACGATCTGCAGATATTTGTTGCGGGTGTTCTGGTCGTTATGTATTTATAATAAAAAATATTTATCTATGTAATGTATCCATAACACAAGCTCGGCTTAGCTTGGGGCTAGATGAGACTGTGTGGATTGTCCAGCATTATTTAATTTTATTTATTTTTTATTCTACTTTCGTATTAATAAAACAATGAAATATTATAGTTAGAGTAAAATCTGTGACCAACTGTACACAAGTTTTTGTTTACAGAACATAATTCGCATGAGTAAAATCTGTAACTGTTATAATTAAAGTTGTTATTTGCAGAAAGAGAAATTATGCGATACAATAAAGACAATAACAGCTTATTGGAATTCTATGAAGCTAAGCTTTTACATCGAAATTATGCGCGACATAGTAAAGAAAACATAGAATTGTAACTCATTTATTAAAAATAAGTCAAAGGGATATACAAGCTTTGCTCAGTTTCGCACCGACTGATTGGGGATATCACTTGAGGTGGTAAAAATACACAAAAGGAAGCTAGTTCCCTTAGTCGAGTCTTACGACATCCATGGACAGAGTTGGAGAGTTCGATTCTTACGCTCCGTGCCCGTCACGGCTCGGTGGTAATTATTATATATTATTAAACTGTTCACTAAATACTAAACAAGTAATTACCAATTTGAGCTCAATGTAAGATTTTAAACTTGTAACCCCACCTCAACAGCCTATGGTCCACTGCTGGACGCATGTTTTCCCCTGATATGCGCTTTTATCTCATGGGGGCAGTGTCCATAATCGTTTTAATAGTAAAATCCCTACGCTGGGCATGGGGGTTAGGGATTGCAGTTCGGTGGTAAAATGTTCTGTAGGAGGCGCTGCTGCCCGCCTCCCGGTGGCTATCCTCTCAGCCTCTTACGAAACCCGCGGAAAAAGTTGGGGTGGTGGAAATTCCACGCCGTCACCACACGGCTATATTTGTAGTTTGGTAAAAAATAACAAAAAATATAAGTTTGCGACACTGTTTTACATGTACTATGGCATCAACGTTAACTATAGTCCATAAAGACCAAACAAGGGAGCTTAGCCTCGGTAAGACATTTTACGGCAAAACTTAATTGAGTTTACTTTATACCGAATCCGTGATATAATTTCTAAGTGGCTTTATTTAAATTAAAACTAAGCAAAATAAGTTCTTTTTTCCTTAAATATAGTTTGTTTGTATTCTACCTAAATTAAATTAATGACGACCGATGTGGCGCGGTGGGCGAAGGTCCGCTTGCGACGCAGGAGGTTGCGGGTTCGATTACCGCCTCGGAACAATTGTGTGTACGATCTGCAGATATTTGTTTCGGGTGTTCTGGTCGTTTTCTATATATAATAAAAAATATCTATCTATGTAATGTTTGTATTATGTATATCAGTTATCTAGTACCCATAACACAAGCTCTGCTTACCATGGGGCTAGATAATGCTGCTGTGTGAATTGTCCAGCATTTATTTTAATTTTAAACATAAGATAACAAACAAAAAATTAAAAAATTGCATAATTCTTTGCAGAAAAAAAACCGATTAGGTACCTACCTATTTCGTGAGAGATCGCAAAAAAAAAAGGTAGGTTTTGTTAGAACTTTAGGAATAATTTTTAGACCCATGCATTAAATCTTATGAAGGAATTAGTTTTTTTTTGTCTCGGTATGCATTAAATCTTATGAAGAAATTAGTTTTTTTTTGTCTCGGTATCAGAAAAATAATATTCCGAAAAATATTGGAATAAAATATACGAACAGACTATACCTACTTTTAAAAATCTGCATGGTTGGGAACATATTTCATACAAAAAAACGAAAGATGCGTATCAAAGCACGCCAATGGCAGTCATAAAATGCAAATCTGAATTTACTAGCAAACGCAGTACCCACTTACAGCGACACAATGAAAACAGTAGGCAGTCCTACGAAAAACTAATAATACCTACATCAAGCAAAGATACGAAACTCGTGCTTTCTGACACCAAGTGAACAGTGTGAACATCTTCAAGGAACCAAAGATAAAACTAACTTTTATTCAAATCAAATTAAAAGGTCATACGTATAGAAAGCGCAGCATCTAGCACTAAAAGCGCTTGTTTGCTAAGTACTAAAAACAAATTGATTGAGAATGACATTTTGTAAAAAGTGACATCCCAAACTCTTGGACGAACAAAATCACTCTCTTGTCACCTTACTCATCCATAAATATAATAGCATAGACTAGAGACTAACGTCTCGCTTTGGTACTGTAAAATGCGTAGGTACCGACGTGATACGAATTTGAGCAACATGTACCTACATACATAGATCGATCGGCCATTAGTAATGGCTCGAACTCGTCAAAAGTTCTAAAGCTGTTATTGTAACGTTCCAGTTATTGAAAACAAAGCGAAAATTAGTATGATTGGGGCCCAGGAGTTAGTCCCAATGTCTCACGCCCTCCGACCAGGTAGGATGACGGCCTGCGAAAGACTGCAGGGAGATCCTGCATCAAGCTGGAAACAGGGCGATAAAGCGCTGCTCATTAGGGGAGGCCTATATCCAGCAGTGGACTAACATAGGCTGATGATGATTTATTTGAGGCACTTGTGAACTCAACAGTTTCAGTTCTACTTAACATTTCCTAACACCTCGCGCCTGGGGCACGCCTAAATCGAAATCATTTCCTTAAGAGCGTCATAAATTCCTAACAAGTGCAATAAAACCACGATCTGATCTGAACAGTGTACGCACTTGGTGTTATATTAAACTTGAAAGGTGATACAGTGCGGTGCGTCGCAATTTTTTATCGTGCGATGCGAAAATGAACCTTGTATCTTTATAAATATCTTTTAAAGTTGTTGGTTGTACCTATCGTCTGTCTGTCTACCCAATACAGACCATTATCTCTGTAGCCGTGTGTTTCTGCTGTGTGTTAGGACACGATGGTGTCAAGTGGAATTGTCAAAGTTTTTTTTTAATTTGGACCCACTACTGTATACATAGTAGTGGGGTCAAATTAAAAATATTTCCTATGATACGATCATACATATTTATTTTTGTTGTGGAATTTTTAGTGCGCTAATCCAACTCGTGCATAGCCAGTTTATTCTTATAAGAATAAACTGGCCTACAACAGTTACAGTACCTAATAACGAGATTCAATAGGGTCACGTTATTAGGTACTGTAACTGTACTAAAACTGGTAAGAGTTTTACATGGAAATAAAATCGCAACGCACTGTGTGTCCGTAACATTTTATTGTATCTCGTCTTGTCTTGTCAAGATTGATGTACTTAGCGGGAAAGGTTTTGATGTCTGTATATGAAAAGCTTTCATACTTCTTTGTTTTCGAACAAAGCTATTGTTTACTTTAATATAGTGCCCCATCGTGTCGTATTTTTCTGAAATGTAGCACTTTCTATAATTTGGTGACGTAGTAACGCTAGTGTACATTAAGGTCCGTAGTATTATTTATATATTGGATTCATATCCAGTATAAAAGTGTTTGTCATGCATATATTCATAATGAAAGAGAGAGTTCGGGTTCTTAATAAATCCTACTAATATTAATAAACGCGAAAGTTTGTAAGTATGGATGGATGGATGTTTGTTACTCTTTCACGTAAAAACTACCGAATGGATTTTAATGAAACTATACAATAATATAGCTTATATATCAGAATAACAAATAGACTACAATTTATAAAGATATATTGTATATTATCCAAAATATCTATCACCACGCGGGTGAAACCGCGGGGCGCAGCTAGATAAATAAAAAATATTGATCAAACTTGTCACCACCTGCGATTTGCGAGAAATGAGCGGTAAATTACTAGCCACTATACCCCGACCACGGTTTTAATTTTTAGAACAAAGTTAAATTTTGCGGAGGTCTATGTCCAAGCAACTTTTACTTGGACATAGGCCTTCTATACGGGCTGTCTCGCACTTCGCCAGTTTCTTTAAACATGCGCTTTTTCAATCAACATATAACATTTAACAAATTGACTTTAAGCCTTATTTTGTAAGACAATTTAATTAACACGCTGATATTAATTCGAAAGCGCTTTAATTAAAGTTTAACGAAACATGAATACACAGCTCGCACATATGCGTTTCAAATTAAAATATTCAAATTTTCAGCGTAGGTTATATAGGTAAATTACTAAAACCTGGCACAATCCTCTTTTGTGTTTCGAATACTGGCGGCCATGCTAGATGCGTCGAGCTGAAGACAGGGCGCTATGGCGCTCATTGGGGGAGGCCTATGTCCAGCAGTGGACTATCATAGGCTGATGATGATGATGATGATGAAACTGGCGGCCAATTTTCATAACGAAATTTCGGTTTTGTATCGTCCGATCAGTACTTTTAGCGAACGAAAACGGAAATTTCATACGAAATTGAGCTGTTTTTTACTTTGGAATTATGGTATTTATACTACTTGACATTGAAATTTAGTTTCTTACAATTTACATGTAAAAGTGTATTAGAAAGTTACAGTCATAAAATTCATCCGAAGACGGCTCTTTCTTAAGCAAGCCTGAGCTATACGTTAAGTTTCGCGTACTTTGCAACTGCAGATCAAAAAGAACTAGAGTAGGCCGTCAGTACCGACAGATTATGACGTCAGCGCATCGTGGCAAATTATATGAAAAATTAGAAGATAATCGCGCCAGCTTTCAAAAATATACCTATCCATATGCCAGGTAATCTGTTTTGTAGGAAGATAGCTATAATTAAAATATTTAAATCATCAACGCGATAATGATTCCAGGAATTCTCTTTGGAACAAGAAACCATTATCTTTATTTATATAGAGCAAATTATCACATGATCCCAACCTGCGTGCCCAGCGTGGGGATTATGGGCTTTACCCCTATCATAAAATAACCAATAAGGTGTTTATCATAAGGAGGCTTGCGATGCATACAGCAGTGGACCAATATACCTAGGCTGTAGATGTAAAGATCTTGTATCGCGAATATGCCTTTTTAGATAAAGATAGATAATAAAGTCTTTATTTGCATACAATATACTAAAATTATACAGCACACTAATAAAACAAACAATAATAAAACACAGGTGACTAAAGAAAATTCAGTTCAAAGTCGCTCAGCGAGCTATGGAAAGAGCTATGCTCGGAGTTCCTCTGAAGGAAAGGATTCGTAACGAATACATCCGACAGAGAACCAAAGTCATCGACATAGCTCTAAGAATTGAAGCTGAAGAGGCAGTGGGCCGGTCATATCTCGCGAAGAACCGACGGCCGCTGGGGCAAACGTGTTCTTGAGTGGACACCACGACTCGGTAAATGTAGGATACGACGCCCTCCGACCAGGTGAGATGGCGATCTGCGGAAGACTGAAGGTAGATGCTGGCTGCGTCAAGCTGAAGACAGCACGCTGTGGCGGTCATTAGGGAGGCTTCTGTCCAGCAGTGAACTAACATAGGCTGATGATGAAGATGTGTAGGTAAATTTATGTGTAAAATACTCTGTTCAAACTGCAAGCCTACATAGGTCCAATCCAATTTCCGTCGAAACTATTCCGAGCACAGTGGTAGTCTTAACGTATTCTCTAGTGCATATTTATTTTCCTCTGGTAGTGCATTCTACAACTTTATGGCCTACCTATTACTATTATGTACCGTATTTCTTACTAGTTTATAGGATATATTGATACTCTGTTCAAACTGCAAGCCTACATAGGTCCAATCCAATTTCCGTCGAAACTATTCCGAGCACAGTGGTAGTCTTAACGTATTCTCTAGTGCATATTTATTTTCCTCTGGTAGTGCATTCTACAACTTTATGGCCTACCTATTACTATTATGTACCGTATTTCTTACTAGTTTATAGGATATATTGATACTCTGTTCAAACTGCAAGCCTACATAGGTCCAATCCAATTTCCGTCGAAACTATTCCGAGCACAGTGGTAGTCTTAACGTATTCTCTAGTGCATATTTATTTTCCTCTGGTAGTGCATTCTACAACTTTATGGCCTACCTATTACTATTATGTACCGTATTTCTTACTAGTTTATAGGATATATTGATACTCTGTTCAAACTGCAAGCCTACATAGGTCCAATCCAATTTCCGTCGAAACTATTCCGAGCACAGTGGTAGTCTTAACGTATTCTCTAGTGCATATTTATTTTCCTCTGGTAGTGCATTCTACAACTTTATGGCCTACCTATTACTATTATGTACCGTATTTCTTACTAGTTTATAGGATATATTGATACTCTGTTCAAACTGCAAGCCTACATAGGTCCAATCCAATTTCCGTCGAAACTATTCCGAGCACAGTGGTAGTCTTAACGTATTCTCTAGTGCATATTTATTTTCCTCTGGTAGTGCATTCTACAACTTTATGGCCTACCTATTACTATTATGTACCGTATTTCTTACTAGTTTATAGGATATATTGATACTCTGTTCAAACTGCAAGCCTACATAGGTCCAATCCAATTTCCGTCGAAACTATTCCGAGCACAGTGGTAGTCTTAACGTATTCTCTAGTGCATATTTATTTTCCTCTGGTAGTGCATTCTACAACTTTATGGCCTACCTATTACTATTATGTACCGTATTTCTTACTAGTTTATAGGATATATTGATACTCTGTTCAAACTGCAAGCCTACATAGGTCCAATCCAATTTCCGTCGAAACTATTCCGAGCACAGTGGTAGTGTGAACGTATTCTCTAGTGCGTATTTATGTTCCTTGCAGTAACACTAACGGATAAGGCTGCGCAAACATAAGGTTTCCATACAAAAAGAATGATAGCTTAAAAACGATTTCCTTTGAAAGCTTTGCCTGAAATACGCTCCTGCTACCGCTCTCTAAGAATACACAATCTCAGTTCTCTGTCTACAGTATGGCTAACTTGAATAAAGTAGACAAGTTTCTCTCTACGGAAGAATAGAGAAAAATTACAACTCTAACATGAGTTAAAACTTTTCTATTGCAGCAGCTTAGGTTGAATGTTGCAGGTTGAAACTTACCTTTCTAAGCATTATACACTTATACAGGGTGGAAAAAATCAATAGGCCACTTTAAATCCTTAACATAGATTATTTTACTTATAGGAAACATTTATTTATTTTTAAAAAGAACCAAACTGCATTCAAACAGTTTTATCGAATCGAACCAGCTAAAAATTCAAAAAATAAACACTGCCACTTCACCTTCTAATTCTAGCTATGTCAATAAATTTGGTTTTCTGTCAGAATCCTATACTTCAGAGATACTCCGAGCATAGCTCTTTCGATAGCTCGCTAAGCGTGATTTTAGTATGTAGGTAAGTAATGAAATAATTCCACCAACACCGGCATCAGCGAGCTGCTGCCCTTCCTGAAGGACATCGGGTGGTTACACTGGCAGACCCCCTCCCCTACGCAAAAAGTGTGCCCACCTGTGGCCAAGTTGCGGAAACCAGATCAGAAACAATAGCCAAGATCCTAATTTTGTTTCGCTTTTCGCTTGAGCCCACTGTTTGTGTTCCTAGAAACTAGGTAGAGATTCACGTCCTTCGAAGTAAATTTGTGTAGAATAAAACGTTCTCTAGCTAGGCTATTTTGAAGCTAGCCAGACCGACAGTGATACACTATCCAATAAAGGCTTGGATTTATAGCCTCAATGAGTTCTGAGTTCATCAAGCCGGGAGCACTTCACTTGCAGCATTTTGTCCTCTCCAAGAAAAGTCTCTCAATTTTAAATGCCTCATTTAAACTACTATATCCCACCAAAAACATAAATGTAAAATAGGAGAGCCAAGTTCAATGCAAAAATTATGATTGGCTGTGGGCTTCGCGGCAAAAAGAATTGATATCTGAATGAGTGCCAAGTCAAATCTATGTAGGTTAGATTTGACTTGGCCAGTTTTCATTACAACAGTCATTTTATAAAGTTATTCAACGTTTTAATTCTGATAAAAACTGGCCAAGTCAAATCTAACCTACATAGATTTGACTTGGCACTCATTCAGATATCAATTCTTTTTGCCGCGAAGCCCACAGCCAATCATAATTTTTGCATTGAACTTGGCTCTCCTATTTTACATTTATGTTTTTGGTGGGATATCATTACTTTTTGTAAAGAAAACTAGGCAGGTCGGCGTTTCCAAATATAATTCTACTTGACAATAGATGGCGACACTTTGTATCATGTAAAATAAACCTACGTAGGGCTCAGTAATAATATATTTTAATAATCAAATGTACTGAAATTTGTTCAACTACACAACTGACCAATATAATTCTTTATGGATTTTTCTGAATACCGCATCATATTTCAAAAGTTCTCGAACATTTCCATTGCGACTCGGCATTTCCAAATATAATTCTACTTGACAATAGATGGCGATACTTTGTATCATGGGAAATAAACATTTATAGGTACGTAGGGCTCAGTGTTATTATATTTTAATAATCATATGTACTGAAATTACTTCAACTTAAGTTCCTAAAGACTTTTTAGTCGCCAAAATTTTAATTTTTTAGTTTTTATAGTCATTTTTAAAAAAGCCGCCATCTATCGTCATCCATTAACTTATAAAGAAAAACAGGGCCAGGGCCGTATTTAGAATCCAATTATTTTACTGAATGTCCCACGGCTATGTTGAAACATAGCATGTATGGAATGCACCTATGGAATGTTTTATAATAAATATTCTATATTGAAAGTACTTTCCCTCCGTGAGACAACTACTATAATAGAAGTTGTTTAGTAAATTTTATGAAATTGAAGCCCACCTATTAATGCAATTTTAAATTGTGTATGTTCTAGATTTCCATCTCAAGATAATGTAAGACAGCAATGGATCACACAAATTAATAGACAAGACTGGACTCATACGAAATATACGAATATTTGTTCTTGCAGATAATACTGATAATCATATTATTCTTCTGATTAAATCAATAGCTGAAAAATATATAGGTATTCGTTTTAAGCATTTTGCAACCATAGAAAATGATAGGGCAACCAACCGACAACAATTAACCAAAACAGTTATTTTTGCTGGAAAATGAATTTTGTGAATAAAATAATTCTTAGTACGTCCCCTACACTAGTGACATCTAGTGTGAGGTAGTAAAAATATGTAGTTACTTCGAAAACAGAATCTATTATTTGCCGGTCCCTAACAACTACACTGTATTCTATTGCGCAATCGGAGACGTTAGTACTATTGCTTATTCTATGCAATGCGGATTCTATTCGAATTTAAACCTTATTTCATTGACATAAGGTCGTCGTCGCTAACATCGCTTATTTTTTGACTTTTTTTTATTTTTTGATTTTATCCTACGCTTACACACAATTACCGAGCTGGATTCCAAATTTCATCCTTCTAGGTCATCTGGAAGTAGGTTAGAATTAGGTACTATATATATGTCAGTCAGTCAATGTGAATTTTTACGACTTTTCGACCTTCATATCTTTGTAACCGTTTGAGCTAGCTTCATGAAATTTGGGCTTCTACATGTCCTTATGGATATAATTCAACACACGTAGTTTTATGTGTTTACGTTACAGAGGTTTTGAGTTATAGAAGGGTCAAAAGTGGCACCAAGTGGTTCGTGTAATGATACACTCGGCGCGTTCCTTTGCTTGAACTTGGCTTGGTCACGCTGCCGCGCGCCCTGATTAGACAGGGTGCTATGGCGCTCATTGGGGGAGGTGTCCAGCAGTGGACTGCTATAGGCTAATGTTGATGATGAGTGAATTAGAAATTGCGAAATTAACTCTGTTAATAAGTTGTCTGCTGATAAGTTTTCACTAATTAACGGCTGAACGAATCTTAATGATATAGTAACAAAAATTATCGTATCCCGCTGAAGGAGTCGCGGTTGAGTCCCGCCAAAGACGAAATTTTTTGGGATATAATTTAATTTCTTAGAGATTGCCCCGAATGCGAGGGCTTACGCACTTTAATTACAAAACCTCATAATGCTGCTTTTATCATTTTTTGTTATTTTGTTAGTAATTGTTTATCAAGAACTGGTCTTTGCCTGTAGTGTAATCAGATCCTAGTTATTGATCCTACTAATATTATAAACGCGAAATTTTGTAAGTATGGATGGATTTTTGTTACTCTTTTACGTAAAAACTACTGATCGGATCTTGATGAAACTTGGAACATACATAGTATGTGTACTGGAATAACATATAGGCTACTTTTTATCCTGGTACCAAGCGAGCGAAGCCGCGGGCGAAAGCTAGTATGCAATAACTCTAATGACTAATGCATAATGTGCTGTATTAGCCTCTTTTTGTATATTGTTCTAACATCCATCCATCTAAACATGCAAAATGTCTATCTATTTAATGTATATTATATATTATAACAAAATATAATGTGGCTACCGTTCAAAACGTTCAGGTCAAACCTATAGGTACTGACCTACTCTCCTGATCCGTCCGTTAGAGATTATTCAACCTCACTCTCGGATTACCTAAGAGGCCGTACAGATCCTCCTCTTGGATTACCGATCGAACGTAAAGAGTTTAGGTAGAAGGTATTTCGAATTTGGCCAATACTCTCTTTTTGGTTTAGCTATCTACTCTTTCAGTCTAATTATTTGATAAAACAATTAAAATTATCTTTGTAACAGTACTCAAATATAGTAGATCAAACAAAAGCGGCAGGAAATTTACATTGATGAGGTTCCTTCCTACGACGGGTGGAGAAGTTGGCCTCTTCTAGTTTTGGAGATTTGCATAGGTCTACGTGTAAATAGTCTTCTGTCATCTACATTTAGCAAAATTTACATCATGGATATCATAAGTTCACTATCATGCCGCTTAACACTTTCAGTACCCATGTTCCCAACCAAACTGCATACTCAAAACATCAAAATAAGTAACTTTTTTTTCAAAATTCTATCGAAAAAGACTTTAATTTTCCGACCACTGTGCGGCGGCGTGAAGGTACCTCCAAAACGGCGCGCCCGGACCCCGGGATCGCACCGCAGAGGCTAGGCCGGCAGTGAATGGGTTAAAATACAATACGACAATCACCGAATCGCATTTCAAACCACTAGTGCAATTAGCTTTTGTTTCCTGGTTTAATTACTTAGCCCATTATAATACCTACGATATTTCCCACATTAATGGATAATGGACCCTATTGACGAGTTAGCCAATGGAATCACCCAAAGCTCACATTAAAGCTCTTTATCACCTACATGCTTTGCCGGGGGATTTGCTCTCCCTACACTACACATCTGTTTGCTTAGCCGCCGCCGTCAGAGCGCCGGTCAAGCTGCGTCGTGCAAATACTCATCCGTGCAAATACCCACGGTACAGTTATAATCCACAATACGTAGTTAGTTAGTAGTATAGTCTCTTCGAATCAGAATGGGACGGACGCAAGCTTAATCTTATCTAAGTATGTAAGTATACATATTGTACTAAATTCTACAGGTTAAAGGCAGGTGTTTAATAATATAAATAATATAAAAAACTTTTTATTCCATGAAGAAGATTTTTTTTTATTCCAAGAAGAAGTAGGTAACAATCATCATTCCAAATTTATAACAGATTATTCTGAATATTAAGTAATTAAATTAAATGTATAAAAAAAAATATGCATTGATATTTTTAGCAATATGAATACGTAGATAGTATGTTATTGATTTAAATATTTATAGGTATTTCGATGGTTCGGATCCCTTTCGGTTACAAGCCTCCTCTAGATTCTGAATTGTGCTCGTAGTCTGTTTAAATCGTAGGTAGTAGGAATGTCTAATTAAATTTAATGTGTTATGTCTTGAATTGCATTTTTTTTTATTTACTTTTGTTCTCTTCGGTAGACAGTGATTATGCGTTGTATATTTAATTCTATCATTCCTTCGTCTCAATTTTATTTTAGCCCTTTATCACATCATGCTTTGCCGAAGGATTTGCTCTGCCAACACATTTTTTGCTTAGCCGCCGCCGTCAGAGAGCGTTGACCGCTGCGTCGTGCAAATATTCATCCGTGCAAATACCCACGGTACAGTTATAATCCAAAGTTAGTAGTCAGAATGGGACGGACGCAAGCGTAACCTTATCGTAGTAAATATACGTATTTTACGAAATTCTTGCAGGTAATATTATAAACGTGAAAGTTTATATGTATGGATGTTTGTTACTCTTTCACGCAAAAACTACTGAATGGAGCGGGCTGAAATTTTACATACAGGTGGTTCCTAGCCCGTAATTAAACATAGGCTACTTTTTATCCCATAAATAGAATGGAATAGAATGGAATAGAATGGAATAGAATGGAATAGAATGGAATAGAATGGAATAGAATGGAATAGAATGGAATAGAATGGAATAGAATGGAATAGAATGGAATAGAATGGAATAGAATGGAATAGAATGGAATAGAATGGAATAGAATGGAATAGAATGGAATAGAATGGAATAGAATGGAATAGAATAGAATCAGTTGCTATGGGATAAAAATAACCTTTAAATGTTTCCAAAGAAACAACGCGTTGGGCAGATACTAGTCTAAGTAAAAATATTTTAAGAAATTCAACAGTTTATAAGCAGGTGTTTATAACATAATGTTAAGTCCCTGGCCACGTCTGTCTGCCTGTCTGTATGAATTTAATAAACACAAAAACTACGCAACGGATTATCTTAAGGTATGTTTTATCAGTAGACATAGTTATTCATGAGGACGGTTAGCTACTCGCAACATTTGTTAAGTTTTTGTGTGAATTTGCTGAAATAATAACGATGATCGATATCGGAAAATATCATGCAGATTGAGAGCTTTGAAGACCGATGTGGCGCGGTGGGCGAAGGTCTGCTTGCGACGCAGGAGGTTGCGGGTTCATTTCCCGCCTCGGAACAATTGTGAGTACGATCTGCAGATATTTGTTCCGGGTGTTACGGTCGTTTTCTATATATAATAAAAATATCTACCTATGTAATGTATTGTATTATGTATATCAGTTATCTAGTACCCATAACACAAGATCTGCTTACCATGGGGCTAGTTAATGCTGTGTGAATTGTCTAGCATTATTTATTTATTTATTTGTTGCGTCAAGCGTAAGCCAATAGAGTTATACTTCTTTATCTTACTTAGAATTTTATTTATTTTCAAATGAATGATTGCTGCTCCACTTGTTGTGTTGCTAGAAGGTAAATCAATAAAAATCTCAAGTCAAACGGCTCTGAACTTTATCAAAGTACAGTATAGGTACCTACATTTCTGACTATTTTTTTTTTTATTCGTAATGGTTCCACCGAGTTTCCACCCCACTTTGATTGCGCGCTGTATACACATCCTGCAGTTACTGAGTATTGAAGCTAAAAGCACTGACTTGTGTATTTCGGTTTACAGCGGAAATTATTTTACATGTTTGTATATCGTATTTAGTGGAGCGAAATGGAACATTTCGCTCCACTAAATATGATATGGTACAAGTTGGAATAAATATAATGTAGAATAGTTAGAAAATTAAGTTTTTTCTTGGGTAGGTATAATGGTCATGAATCACACAAAGGTACTCTGTGACTTTATGATTATGATTCATGATATTCTTGTTTCTCATTAGGTTTTTGTGTTTGTTCTTTCATATACCTACTCGTATTTTATATCGTAGATATATAATTTAAGTACTCTTACCATAGAATTATAAAACTGCCTACCTTTTATAATGAGAGGTATTTATGTAATTGTACGGTGTTATTCCTTGTCAAACCTGTGTGCAACTGATTATAGCTAAATAAACAAATAATAATAAATAATAATCAAGAACATTTCATATTCACAAAAATATAAAAAAGACAGAACCTCAGCAAGCAGAAACAAGCGGCTTTAAATTTAAATGTAAAAGCGAAACTTCACCGCCAGATAACCACAGACATAACTTTTAATCTGCCGTTTAACTGGTGTTTCTTATAACCCATTTAACTAAACTGAATCACCGAGTAAATTAACTTGAAAAACCGTTATTACCTTCGTGGCTTAATAATGAAAAAGAGAATTAAAGGAAGGGAATACACCCAGAGGAAATCAAGGGGATGCCGGGTTTGTCCGTTGACAATCAATGTCGCAAGCCTGGAGGGAACGGACTAATAATCGGACAAGAGCGAGTCAGTTTCGCGCACAAGAAGTTCGCGCGTATTAGACATATAAGAGATGAACAATTGAACATACTAGTGGTTTCTTTTTCACATCTTCCACTAGTAAACAAAACATGAAAGTGAACAGTAGGTAAAATATTTTTTATTTGATAATAATTTATAGCATAAAATATGACTTGTCTAAGTTCTTATTTTGTGAGCCTATAGAAGTAAATGACTTTGACAAGATCGACCGAGTTTTTCTTTTGTTCCTATTAGTCGTGATGTGCCATGGTAACCATGGAAACACGTAGGGCAATTTTGTCTTCTTCATGGGAGTAGGAAAAAATGCCCTATGTCGGACAGACAGACAGCGGCTCCGAAAGTCTCCCAGATCGATAAAGATGGATTAGTAAAAATTAAGAAAATATTACCATACCGTATAATAATCGTATCAGCTCATCATAATCATCATCAGCCTTTAGCAGTCCACTGCTGGACATAACCCTCCCCTTATAACCACTATAGCGCACCCTATCTTCAACTTGCCGAATCCGGCATCAGGCCATACAAGACCACAACTAGACCACACGTTTATTTTGCATCTTTTATATAAAAATACTAGCTGCGCCCGCGGTTTTACCCGCGTTGTGATAGATATATTGGATAATATACAATATGTGTTTATGAATTGTAGCCTATGTGTTATTCTGATAATGTAAGCTATATTATTGTGAAGTTTCATCAAATTCCATTCAGTAGTTTTTGCGTGAAAGAGTAGCATACATCCATCCATCCTTCCATACTTACAAACTTTCGCGTTTATAATATTAGTAGGATATATATATAATGTATTGTATGTAGATACGTAAAAATCTTAAGTTATGTGCTACTCAACGCTACCACGAGCGTTATTAAGAAATCAGTCGGCAGAGAGTAGACATCTGCAATATAGAAAATTACTTTTCTAGGCTACCTTTTCTCGGTATAAATTCGCTCTATTTTAGTTTCGTTAGTACTCGTAGCTGAGTAGAAGAGTTTTACAAAATGCGGTAAACTTTATGAGCTTGTTAAAAGAATATCAAACTACTTTCAGTTACTAAATACCCCTTTATATCGCTACAAAAGTTGAAAGCTCCTTCACGGGAGATAAGGCTCTTTCCTGCTTCATAATTTAACCCGCTGCAGGTTTCATACTTTAAACAGTCAGGCTAATCACTTTTAAAGGAAGCATTAGGTACTTAAATACGAGGTACTTAAGTCCTATTTTAATGTTGACGACCGATGTAGCGTGGCGGGCATTGGTCCGCCTGCGATGCAGAAGGTTGCGGGTTTGATTTCCAGCTAGAGAAAAATGTTAGTTGATACTTGAAACAGTAGAGTGGGGTAACCGCTTTTAAAGGACGCAGAATATTAATTAGGAACTTTCATTTTTTTTAAATATTTTAATAATGTTGACGACCGATGTGGCGGGTGCAGGTCTGCCTACTACGCAGAAGGTCACGGGTTCGATTTGTACTTCGGGGCAAATGTTTGTACGACCTGCAAATATTTGTTTCGGGTGTTCTGGGTATTTTCTATGTATAATAAAAAAAATCTGAAGTGTTTTCTATCTGTCTATCTATCCAAGTATAAATTAATAAATTATTTGAAAAAAAATATCAAAACGTAGTTGGACAAAATATGAGTACACTAAATAAATAAATATAGCTAAGTATTACAATTTAGGTACCTAATTAGGTACCTAAAGAGACATACACAAATATTTACAGTCCATACAATTATTTGGCCCGTCCGGGCATCGAACCCGCTACGTTATGCAGATCACTCCACCACAACAGAAATACGTGCTTTAGGATAGATACGGTTTCCAACTTTATAAGGGACCACCTCCACAGGCTAGTGTATCGTAATGTAATCGTTGGCGATAGTCGTCATACCATTAATGGCATTAACATCTGCAAAGGGTGGTTTACTTAGTCTTAGTTTTTCGACACTTACGAGTAGGTATAGGTAGTTAACTTAGCCGTGACTTGGCCTATACGACAATAGGTCTTCTAAGTCAACGAGCGCCATAGCGCCCTGTCATCAGCTTGCCGCATCCAGCATCTGACTGCAGTCAACACTCAAGTCAAGTGTGTCTAAGTTAACTACTGTCATTACAAATCCTACTTTTAATCCTTACTTATAATATCAACGTGGAAATTGTGTTGTGATGTTTATAACACTTCCAAGCAAAAACTAAAAAACGGATCGGGCTGAAATATGGGATACAGGCAGTTCCGGGCCTGGATGTTTTATTCCAGGCCCGGAACTGCCTGTTGGCTGCAGGCTACTTTTTATCCCATAAATTGCTTCCCATGGGATATAAATAACATTTGTCCTGAGACGGGAATCAAACTCGTAACCTGTGTCGCAGGTGGACCTTCGCCCACTGCGCCACAGAGTCTCAAACAATGTTTTGTGTTACAAATCATGGCTTATCAAGACAATTTTGTATCGACTAGCCGCGAGACTCTTTTTAGAAGGAAGAGGAAGGTTTATAAAGCCTTTGACACATAGATTTCCACGCGGCGCGCAGCTAGTTATCAAAAAGGTAACTGAACTGAACGCTCGCCGGTGTAGGTGGTCCCTAACGGTACATAGTAGAATAGTTTAATCTCTAAGCAGTAAAGCTGGCTAATCGCCCTCAAAACAAACAGGGATCCGCTGCATCCAACCCTTTGTGGAACTTTGAACTTTACTCAATTAGCATAAAGGCCACAGGACACGGCGCGTGACGGTCACTTTAGTAGTTCTTTTTGAACTCGGGATTTAGTCGCTTAGTTACGGCACAGATAATGTAATACTATACAAGGATAGGGTTTATGTTATATTATACTAGGACAAAGTTTATGTTGGGGTCAAATCTGTTGGTGGACAAATAAATTGAAATAGCCAACTGAATGTTCTTCAGTTCAGTTTAAAGAATTTTATTTGTCAAAAGAACAAAATTCTCTTAAATGAGAATGTATACAATATACTTAAGGTGAAATGAGTCCCAAAACCCACGTTTTGACTTAACGGAAAATCAATTTTAAGGGAACAAAACACCTATTTTTCCAAAATATTTTGATGAGGATCAAAAGTTTAGGATATAAGTTATTAAGTTATGGGAGTCGAAACACGATTGACTAAACTTGACTCGATAGAAAAAAATGGTAATGTTTCCTCTAAATCTTCATTTTTACAGAGATCTCGACGGGAAAACTAGTTTTATTTGCTAGTATAATATTATAAATATTATTAAAAAAAAAAAACTCAAAGGTTGCCTGGAAGAGATCGCTTCTAAGCGATAAGGCCGCCCAGTGTACTTGTCACATGTAATATATTTCATAATGTTCTGTATCTGGTGTACAATAAAGTATTTTTGTATTGTATTTTTGTATTGTATTATTGTAATGAAATGTCTTCTACGTGCTACTAGACAACTGAATTTTCTTCCTTATTTTTTAATCGAAAAAGAGCAATAAAATATTATAATTTATTGCAACAATAAATCAATTTTAATCTTTAAATTAAATCTTTTTTCAGACTCCAATCCAGGGTGAATGAGTTCCTTGTGGAAAAGCGTGCTCCCATCTTAGGCCATATCTGTAATTACTTAACTGAAGGACAAAAGCTTCAATCAGTCACCAATAGAAAAAGAGAAGTACTCAGCTAACCGGAAGAATAAACTGGGGTAACGGGGAGAAGGGACTATCCTACGATAAGACGACATAGGCTGAAGACCTAAATTAATAAATATTGCAACGATTTTTCGACTGCTAATGGTAAGTCCTGACCTACTTTCTCCAAATCTGACATGAGCTGACACCTGTGACAGATTATCCACGACTTATGATTACGGCTCGCTTTCGCGTAACTACCTCAAGTTTGCCGGTTTATATGTAAATGCCTTTTGCAACTTATTTCTGCAGCTAAGGATTTAACCACGTTGAGTTCAGTTAGACTGACTGGTCTGAATTCACCGAAAATTAAACAAAGTTTAAGTTGAACCAGTTCAAAGTTCCAGAGCTGCGAGGTCAATGCTACACACCTGTAAATTATCTAACTTCCTGGTGCCTAACAGGAAAGGTAATATTATTATGTTCAAACGTGTTCTTGAGTGACCACGACTCGGTAAAAGTAGCGTAGGACCGAGCAGGTGGGATGACGACCTGCGAAAGACTGCAGGTTGATGCTGGATGCGCCAAGCTGAAGACAGGTCACTACGGCGCTCATTGGGGGAGGCCTATATCCAGCAGTGGACTAAAATAGGCTGATATATACATATACGCATCCAGCATCTACCTGCAGTCTTTCGCAGATCGTCATCCCACCTGGTCGGAAATTTTGCTCTAAACACTTTCAAATCTTTTACAGACAGGACACAACACAACCTCATTTGTATAGAAACCTTATAAAACCCGTCTCAAACCGCGACGACCCCTTGAGAGCAATCAAAGAAGGAATGGTGCTTGACATGCCAAATAACTTTATTTCGCCCTAGTTTTTGCGCGAAACGTGAGCGGAATCCTCCCCTGATTGTGATGCCGTCCGCTCTTCGCTGTTTAGTGAAAACGTGCCTGGCTTACTTTTTAATGTACTTGCTAGTGTAAATAGGTTTTGTGCATTAAACATACTACTTATCTTCAGCTAGGTTACGTTCGGAGTTTACGCGTTTTTGTACGTTTTTTCTGTACAAAAATTAAGAATACTTTATTAAGCCTTTATGAATTTCAGCTGGACCAATTATGTAGTAACCTAAGTATTTTCTTTTTGTGTGTTTTTTTTTATTATGTGCATAATGGAACGACTTAGCTGTAAATTGCTGGGATTGGTTCAGCACTTCATGCGTTGTCATTTTGGAGTAAATAACCAAATAAGTCCCATTTCGTGCGCTCTGCTGCGCGCCGAAAAAATAACTAAACCGTTTGTCCGTTTGGAATAGCTTAAGCAAGTAATACCATAGATAATACATGAACAAAACAGATCTGGCAAATGCCTAAATATTTCAAAATGTTACCTCACTGAAATGATTAGTTCAATACTTCGAACGTAATGTTACATGGACCCTGCGACCAGGTGGGATGACGACCTGCGAAATACTGCAGGTAGATGCTGGATGCATCAAGCTGAAGACAGGGTGCTATGGTGCTCATTGATAGGTAGATAGATTATTTATTCATGCAAATAGATTACATCATTAAGTTAGTAGTGCCTTAAAGCCTATGTTAGGTTTGTCTTAGCATAGTTCTCACTTAGTTTAAAAATAAATTGATAATCTAGGTACTGTAGTCAACGAACCATCTGTATTGGGGGAGGCCTATGTCCAGCAGTGGGCTAACATAGGTTGATGATGGGAGCAAAATTAAGGCGCGGATATAAGTGAATTGATCGTTTGGGTTACATAGAAGCCGTTTTTCTTCGTTGAAAAAAATACATAATCATTTATGCCATACAAGTCATGACACCATTTATTTTTTCAAATTAATTCTTAATTATTTTTACGTATTTCGGTACTCGTTTATCGCGTGAGTTTCCCTCTGCGGGTCTACAATTTAGTACGGGGCGAGACAAGCAACGCCTTCGGCATATACCTATAGCCACCCCTTAAGTAAACATTTATGTCGTTAGTTCTTCACCTATCACTATATGTACAATACAATTCAAAAATACTTTATTGTAGGTACACCAGAAACAGATTATTTAAGAATTAAAGGAACTAGCCCCTTCGGCCTACCCAATTATACTCACTTACAACTCGGTCACAATATCTGTGCACCTTGAGCCATACAAAATGTTTGGCTCAAGGTGCACAGATATTGTGACCGAGTTGTACACCTTGTACCGAATCTACGACACAATAGATATAAACTTGATATTCCACAATCCAACAATAACGATAATTATATGTTTTACGACAGCCTGTAGATAAGTCTATGCCAGAATTATCGTACGTATACTTAAAATATTATTTACAAATACCTAACCAACCAGCACCCAAACATTTAACTTCATACCAACATTGTGAAACCTCTCATTAGAGGATCAGTTACTCTGACGAGTTTCCTGAAGCTACCTTGTAAAACTTTACTGTGTAAAATAACCAACAAATACGGCTTTATTAAATAAACAAGCTTCTTGCGAATTTTCCTGTTTTCAAAGATAAGGTAAATGGTTAATGAACTGAAAGTAACCTATCTAAAGTTTACCATGAAACTCATCTGTATCGGGGCTCGCAGCAAACTTTGAAAGACCTTAGAACTTACTTTATTAAATTTGCTTTTCATTTCGTATTATATTTGTTTACTGATTTTACAATACAATTCGTATTATGTCTCTCATTTACCATGATCACGGGCCATAAAGTGACCCGGTCCTTTGGAAGGCTTGCGTGGGGCCGAAGCCAACAGCACAGAGGCCCTTTGAGAAGTTAATCTAAAGGCGATGGCTACACATAGCGGGTATCATCCTCGGGTGCACAATATGATACACCCAAAGATGGTAACCGCCAGGTATAGAGACTATTGCAAAGAAAAATGAAAGAAATAAAACCAGGCTATTGTGATGGATGGATGGACTGGGTAATCGGGCTATAGGGGAGATTGCGGACGTCTGCCATAAACAAGTCAATCATAATGTTAAGAAGAGTGGCAGACGGTGGCTTGCCGAATGCTGGATGGGTTCCTTAAAAAGCCGGAGTAAATTACCGGTGGGGAACAACATCAGCGCAAACGACTGAGGGGTGTCGAGAGGTGCGGCCCCGATTTCACCATCACGAAAACTGCTCGTGGGCGGGTTTCCTCGCTATTACGCCATTAGACACTTCCACCCCCGAGTCTACATCCTAAGATGCATCTCTCGCGACTCCACTCAGACCGGCTAATGAAGGTAAGCAAGAGGTGGGGATCTGGTTCTCTTGGGATGTCACTCCGCAAGCGGAGACGAGAACCAGGAACTTCCCCGGTAGCACTCGGTACCCGTGGTGTTGCTACTCACCAACAGCTCGCCACAAGCTGCCCTGCGGGCAGCAATTCGTATTATTATTATTTCACTTCATTAATTAAAATTTTAGTAGACTTTTTTTACCATAGAAAACACAATTAAATATATAAAACTATTCTCCAGTAAAAAAATATATTATCCAAACCGTAGATCCTACTTCCTAGCGAGAGTTTCTTTAGATGTTTTTATTATTATGAATATATTGACATGTAAATTGATTTTACCAATTAATTATTTCTAATTCATATTATACACATTTTCAAGCAATATTTGAGAAGGCATCTTGATCTACTAAGCATATGAAAAAAACACTATGCATACTTAGTTATTTATGACTGTCATAGGATATACATACATAATATATGTATTAGCGGAAAAAAGACAATATTTTTCGTACATAAAATACATTTACTCTATGTTTATGAAACAAATGTCCACCCGGGTGAAGACAGGACGGGCCACTAGTAATAAATAATTATGTAATCGCTAGTAAACGTTGTAACAACGTCCAATAAGCGTTGTTTTGTTAGTAGGGTCAATTTAGCGTCGTAACAATTGCAATATAACATACGTAACAGTTACATTTTCGTTGGGAGGTCATTACCGTTCAACTAGCTGTTAGGACTCGAATTAACTCAAATCGTGTCGAATAACAATAGGTTGCCTATTAACAAATAAGAAAGCTATTGTTGTATAACAAAAGGTTGTATTAATTTGACAAACGAATATAAATTTATATATTTAATAATAAATTAAACATTTCTATATTTTCGTGATTCATCATCATCAGCCTATGCTAGCCCATAACACAAGCTCAGCTTAGCTTGGGGCTAGATGATGCTGTGTGGATAGTCCAGCATTATTTATTTATTTTATCTTAATTCATCATCATCAGATGATGATTGCTGGATGGATAATGGATGGAGGCTGATGCCTATACTAGTGCCTAGTCCAGTGCTGGACATAGGCCTAATGAGCGCAATAGTGCCCTGTCTTCAACTACTTGAAGAATGTTGCATTTGTTCAGATAGACTTACTAAACAGCACGTCATGGTAAATACTTAGTTAACTTTAACACCACGATAACTTTAAACGCTGTATCAAAAAGTTCATTCCAAGGTTCAATAAAATCTCTAGGATAGTAAAAGCAACGATCCACAAGGTACTTTAAAGAAACAGTATTGGTAATATGCGCGCATGTGCTTATAACGATTGTGCCCAAGATGCGATATGGAAATCCTGAGAGGAATGTTGAAGAGGCTCTAGAAATTGATTCGATCTGAACCTGAACATAGTTGAAGAGCGTAGCGAGGTAAATAAACCGGTATCTAACACATCAAAACGAACAAGCCACTTGACAACCACTTCGACACAATTGTGCGTCTAAATACTAGGAAGAAAGATTTGGAAGATATTTCATTTCCCATACAGAAGATTTTCCGCATATACCGCAGAATTGTATATTCTTGCTTATTATTGTGATTAGTTTTTTTGGAAGACAGTGAGTTTATGAGATCGAGGAAAGCAGGTTTGGGATTTACGGTTAAGTATGACCATCTTGTCAAATAGTCATTTTATCGGTAAAACAATTTACAAGTCGCTTACTTAAAAATGAAGGTACATTAAATACTAATAATTAATTATATGTACATTAAAATTATAATCAGATATACTATGGTAAAATAGTAGTACCTACCTAGTAATAATAACTAATAAATCACAATTTTCTGTTGTGAAAATCCTGGACTTTGTAGTACGCCCTCTCGATGAGCCATATCTTAAGTTTCTTTTTGAATGAAGCTAAGCTGGGTGCGGTTGTTTAAACAAGGGTTGCCATAATCACGAGGAGGCACATTCAGTACTGAAAATATCTGTCTTGGACGTACATCGCTCCATTTTCGCTATATGAAAACAAAAACATAGAAATAAAAATCATTTAGGTACTTTTTGTTTTTTCGTACGCAAAGCACGTAAAATAAATATATCATCCTAACCAAGCTCCGTTATAACGGTAATTAGAAGGTACAGCTAGAAAAATATTAAAAGAGCCATTTTCCCCCTTGTTTATTTACTCCAAGGGCTAAACAGAGTTTTATTACATCGTTTGTATGCGGAGGCATGAGGGATTATTACACTCTGTGTGCCACAGATTCGCGGTGATGACATGCTACTATGTTACAATAATATTGTGCTGTTATTAGTCTGTTAGGTAGTCATTTTGACGCATAATTATGCTTAGCTGTTAAGAGTATTTCTGCGTCAAGATTTTGTGTATAACTTATTTTTACCCGCCAGAAAAGCTTTTTGAAAAGTCCTTAACGGAGTGGCTGTTAAGGATTTTTCACAGAATCCTCGTTGTTTTTGACCGATTCTCGGTTTCCGTACGGTATTCACCAGATTTTACAGAAATAGGTACGGTATCGAAAAACATAACTATCTACCTATTAGTAACTATCAAGGAATCAAATACCTTCGAATTTATTTTAGTAATTTAAATAAAGAAAACTAATCATATTTTATCGAGCTTACAAACGTTAAAGGCTCATTCACTTAACACTTCAATAAAAGTTTTTTAAGAAGTTTGAACGGTTATCGCAAATTAAAAGTTAATGTTTCTGTTCAGCCGCTTCCATCCATCGACTCCCTGCGATCGCTACAATAATATGAGTGGGAGATCTTCCCACTTGATGGACTACTCAGTTTGGCATTGCATCACGGTTGCCATTCGAGAGCCTTTACCCCTTAAAGCCGTAAATTTGTTTGATAAAATCCGCACGCCTTCGCCTCCGGCCCGGCCACACGGTTTCTGTGTGTGGCGGCTTTCCACGGTTCTGCGAGCTATATGGCCTGCCCATCGCCACTTCAGCTTGCTAATTCTGAGACCTATCTCCGTTACTTTGGTTCTTCTACGATTTCAATAGTCCGGATTCTATCACGTAGAGAAATTCCAAGCATAGCTCTCTCCATAGTTCGCTGAGCGGCTTTGAGTTTATACACAAGGCCTCTATATAGTCGGCGACGAGTCGTAAATCTCAAACTTCCGAAATATTCTAGAAAACAATATTCTTTATGTCCAAAGTCAGGCATGGAAATTGAAACTGATTACCCAACAAAACAGTACAAGCAATACTTAATCAGAATGAAGCGAAACCCTGACATGGTAGAGACCGTGGTACAGGCGACGTTCCCGTTTGCTTTGATTGATGAGGGCGCCACTGTAGCGCTTTGACTGATAGTACCTACAATAATACTTTTAATTGACAAATCTACGGGGATTTTAGATCGCTAGTGTGACGTCGTATGGGTAGGTTATGGCCTACAGTGGACGTTTGTGAGCAGAGATGGTGATAATGGTCATTTGACTCTTTTGGCTTAGTATAGGTTACTGCTAATGAAGGATTTTCTTTGATGAAGCATTGGGATCAAGCTGGCGAGTAAGTAAGAAATTGGTACTTACTTAATAGTAGTTAGGACTCGGTGTAAAAAGCCATTTCTTTCTTTCCTCCAATTAATAGATGTTCAAAATTATAATAAATAAACAATTATTAGGCAGGTGAAACTACCAAACAACTGTTATATTAACTGGTATATTATACCAGTTATTAGGTAGTTTCACCTGGTAAGTACGAAAGTTTTGAGAAAGAAAAAAAATATTTTATAGATTTCGATGTGTTCTTTCCGAATTTCAAATTTGCTAACTAATCTTTGCCGTTTGCACCGGAGCTAAGTGGTCAGAAAACGGTATGAACGGAACGGTTTTTCCTTTCTTCAAATAAATGAAAATGAAATATATTTCAAAATTTATGAAACTTAGACTCTATTTTCATCAAAATACTTCCAAATTCATAACATTTCTCGGACAATCAGACATCATGTAGGTAGAAGTAGAATGCCAAGCTGAGAACTGTAAGCTAGTTTCTAATAAAGCCCTAGATAATACAATACCTACGCCATCAGTCAAATAAAATATTTTCTTCAAGAATCTTTATTTCAAGAAAACTTTCAATGTCTTTCAAACTTTTGGTATCAATGGACTACTCCCTCAATGTCGCGGCACGCGGCAAGAACTCGACACTTTGTACCAAAACGAGGTGCTTTATAATTCTGACAGTGACGCATCGAGAACATTCCACTGAAGTATCGTGAAGACGTATCATCTTTTCAGGGAATCTACTTAGAGTACTAAGTATAATATTCTTGGAATGGTGTACCTACAAAATATGACGGAACCTTTGTTTTTAACCTACACCAACGCTTTGGGGGAAACACATCTGCTCAGAGCATTTGCCTACTCTAGGAACTATATGCAGTATACGCTGCTAAATAAAATTGCAAATTCTTCCTACAGTACTCAATCGTGCATTAAGAGAGCTTGATTCCAAAAATTGTTCCACAAAATATTGTAAATAATGAAAGTTTAAATAATATTGAAGTTGTTTTCAAGAGTGAAGCAAGTACTCGGTTGTTTCAGATTCTAACTATCCATTTGACCGTTGTATTTATAATTATAAGTTTTATTTTTTTATTTACTTTTTATTTAGACGTGGCAATGTCTGTCTGCTTTTCCTTTGCACAATCCCATAAGGTGTTTCTTATGTCTAAAGTTTGTGTGATAATTTTAATATAAAAATTAAGAACTTATTGAACTTAACGACATCAAGTGTGACATGTGTACCTACGGTGGATAAAACAAAATACAAATTATCAGTGATGTGACATTGTATGATCCGCCTTTTCAGTATTTTTTCTTATACGTAGTATCTTGTCGCATTCGCGATATCAAACAGAACAAAAACGCAGAAAAGAGGGAAAATGTTTACCGCATATACCAATTTGATTATTGGCTGGCGGTACGCAAAAGTAATTTCCCGTTGCCGAAACGAGATATACGTTTTGTAACGTATATACGTGTGCACGACGTGGAAATGCCAAACATATGTGAAAACATCACAACACCAAGTAGGTACGATGAAGGCTTATTTCCTGTCTGAGCGGGTGAGAGCTTGATCGAATTGTTTTTCCTATTTCTGTTTATTTGGCGGATTAGCAGGATGTGCAGTAAGCCCCGACTTTGCTCGCAGGGTTGAGGAAATGAAGGTTGTGTTTGTGTTAACTGTAGAGTCAAAAATGGCTCGCTGATGTTTAACTGTTCACCAAGACATGTTCAATTCATCATTCTGGGTCATTATCATAAATCTTTATTAACAAAGAAAGTTGCAATCAAATAATAGAAAAAAGATCTAGTATTGACAACTATGAACAGCGTGGGACTAGATGATGCTGTGTGAATTGTCCAGTATTATTTATTTACTTATAAAACATATTTATATAAATAACTTAAACAATCCTATAGATCACATGTCATAAACAAAGTAGAATAGGGAAACGCTTAAGGATTTATAATGTTAGACACTTTTTATCATTTTGGAACCGCAACAGAATAAATAGTACAAGTAATACCATATAAGAACATAAACAAAATAGAATAGACAAACGCTTAAAGATTTATATGATAGATGCTTTTTTATCATTTTGGAATCGCAACAGCAGAGTTAAATAAAATCCTATTGGAACACCTGCACAAGCACCTGCATTAAGCCAATTGGTTCTATCCATTGAACAGAGTCCGGTTGCAGTCAACATCAATTAAGTGATTAACAACGTTTCCGAGTAAAGACATGGTTTTCAGCGAATAACGAGAAAAAGGTATGAGTTGAGGGAAATTTCATTTCTTAAGAGGAATTTTCGTAAATGTTAGCCTTTACCAGTACGTTGTTGATGTTTGAAGTCAACATTTTAATTTGAAGATAAATCGAATATCTTTCTTTTATTACTTTATTTTAGGACGACCGATGTGGCGCGGTGGGCGAAGGTCCGCCTGCGACGCAGGAGGTTGCGGGTTCGATTCCCGCCTCGGAACAATTGTGTGCACGATCTGCAGATATTTGTTCCGGGTGTTCTGGTCGTTTTCTATGTATAATAAAAAATAAATATCTATGTAATGTATTGTATTATGTATATCAGTCATCTAGTACCCATAACACAAGCTCTGCTTAGCTTGGGGATAGATGATGCTGTGTGAATTGTCCAGCATTATTTATTTATTTATTATTTATTATAAACTCACAATATGAATAAGATTTAATTATAAATAAAATTTGATTATCTCGAATAAAACTAAAAACCAACTTTAAATTCCTTAGCATTTACACAGTTTTTTAAGTTTTTCGGAACTTATTACTCAATAGTAAAATGTTAATAGTAAAATGTCGATTATTTATTATCCATACAATAGCGAAAGAATTTACCAAATCGATCCATAATCGACGGAGAAATCAACGAACATACATAAAAATACAATACAATACAAAAATACTTTATTGTACATCTAATACAGATAATTACAAAAGATATTACATGCGACAAGTAAAATATGTAGATACAGCCAAACATATAACCTCTAAAGTCAAAGTCAAAGTCAAAAATCATTTATTTCTTTAGGCTTACAAAATAAGCACTTAGACAAGTCATATTTTGTACATTCAATTATTACCAAATAAAAATATTTGAGGCCTTTGCCCAGCAGTGGGACGAAACAGGCTAAATAAAAAAAAATATATATATTTTACTGTTCACTTCAATTTTTTGTTTTGTCAAAAAATTGTTTTCCGTCTTCCGTTTTCCGTCAATTATTCACCAATATCTTATTATGTTATTAAAAAAAAAAATGTGACCTATTTGGTAAATTCAACTGAAAGAAAAAGACTAAAGAAAACCCCCCACGATTTCCTACTAAAAGTCTGCTAATACACTAATGTTTTTTTCCTACTGTGATCGGTTTGCATCATTTGTACTGCACACCCGCCGCCTTTTTGACTAATGACCAATTAGTCCTAATAGAGTGTTCGTTTTACCTATAGAATGTGTTCGCTTTTTGTCCGACTGTTAAGGAGGGTAATGTTTTTACTTGACAGTTACCTACTGTTTAGAGCCCTGAATTTATTCAGATGTAGCATCGCTTGCACAAGGATTTTAATAAATTTTAAGTGTTTGAATTTTGAAATTCTTACGCCGCCGTAGCGTAAGAACCTTTTCCACCACTTCCTAATCCTCGTGACAGTTGCCAGCCCAGATTCAACACTTTTGCCTACATTCTAACAACTATGAAGACATTGACCATGTTTGTTACCCGTTACAAATATTTGTACGATCTGCAGATATATCTTCCAAGTGTCTAATATGTATAATAAAAAATATCTATCTATGTAATGTATTGTATTATGTATATCAGTTATCTAGTACCCATAACACAAGATCTGCTTACCATGGGGCTAGATAATGCTGTGTGAATTGTCCATCCTTATTTATTTATTTATTTATATACAAAGCTTTTATTCAAAAGCTTTAAGAAAACTATTATTCTAGTTCCAAAGACCTTTATCCTAACGAACATATCCATAACGTAGGCTTACGCTGGAAGTTGGCCAGGACTAGGCGACCAAACTAATTTACTTTGAATGACACTAACATGGCCCACAATGGATACCGATTTGAATCACAATGAGTTTGCGTGATACGTGACTCTAACCTCGTAACGAAGGCTTGGTGAGAAGGAATTTCAGGATACTGCTTACGGCTGGGTTGTCGGCCATTTCAAAGTTAAAGTAAAGTAAAGTAACAATGTTATTTATTGACAAAATAGGCAGTGAATCAGGCAATACGAGTCCATAGGCTCATGAACTAGTAAAAAACTTGTTTCAGGAACCAATGGCTTCTCTAACTAATATATACATACAATAATGTCTAATCAACTAAGGATATCTTATAAATAATTTTAAATGTAGGTACAGAGTAATCCAGCTAAATAAAAACATAAATGTGTATAAATAAGTGCTTTTGAATAAAAGCTTTGTTTAAAAAATACCTTCATCTGCTTGGGGCTTCGTACACGCTATTGATGGTATAAATAAATATCTGATGGTATAAAGATCTTGTGGTATAGGTACTCGATAACTTAAGCTCGAAAACATGTTTTCCTAGTAGGTCCATATGAGTTTTTTTTTTTTAAATAAATAATGCTGGACAATTCACACAGCATCATCTAGCCCCAAGCTAAGCAGAGCTTGTGTTATGGGTACTAGATGACTGATATACATAATACAATACATTACATAGATATTTATTTTTTATTATACATAGAAAACGACCAGAACACCCGGAACAAATATCTGCAGATCGTACACACAATTGTTCCGAGGCGGGAATCGAACCCGCAACCTCCTGCGTCGCAGGCGGACCTTCGCCCACCGCGCCACATCGGTCGTCATAGATAGCCATGCAGCGGGGTAATGGAGCGAGTGACTTGGGGACGCTTCCGACTGGTATTGATATGAATCAGTTCTGCTACCTCCAGATTGTGTGCAATAGTCTACAGTAAGCTTAGATTTTAATATATCAACAAAAATATTTATATAACTTTATACATAGAATCGTATCTTATTTTATTATATTCGTTGAGTGTGTTTGATAACCAGAGAAAAATCATTCTAATATGTGAAAGTTTGGCTGTTTATATGTTTGGATGTTTGTTATCTCTTCACGCCAAAACTACTAAATGGCTTGGGCTGAAATGTTGCATTCAGGTGGTTTAGAGTAGCATTAAAACAGGCTCCCACCCCCACAAATCAGTTCCCATGAAATATAAATAACCTTAAAACAAATGCATAGAAACATCGCGTGCGAAACCGCAGGTAGAAACTAGTATTTGATAAAACCTCAGTATAACCACTAGGAAAAAACATTTTATTCTGTTCTCATTGATTATTTAAACTAGAGAAGATTATGTAGCATGTAATGAGGACATAAAATGTTAGATGTCGCGAAAGTTGGTTGCGATAAATTTTAAAGGTATGTTTGATATTGTAGGATGTGTTTAATTGTTATTTACTAAATGAGATATGACCAGTCAGAATCAGATAGTCTAAAGCGATTACTACCAGCCGTTTGGTTGCTGATTCAGCTTGGCCCACAACTTTTGCTTGGAGTCAACTGAATAGGTCACCCCATATTTTTCAGCGTTTTATTTCTTTTTTAAAGAGATTTTGTTGGATCATTTGTACTTAAGTATATTTTGTCTTCTTCTATTGACCCAAGTCTATACTGACATCATCATCATCATCATCAGATCAGCCTATGTTAGTCCACTGCTAAACATAGGCCTCCCCGAGTGAGCGCCATAGTGTCCTGTCTTTAGCTTGATGTATCCAGTCTTTCGCAGGTCGTCATCCCACCTGGTCAGAGGGCGCCCTACACTGCGTTTACCGAGTCGTGGTCTCTCTCTGTCATGCTTTTATGCTTTCATGCATTACTCAAGAACACGTTTACCCCAGTGGTTGTCGGTTCTTCGCGAGACTTAACATATTTAGAAACAATTCAAAACACTGCTTGGTTGCTATCTACCCGAGACCGAGATAGATTCTAATTACGTTCATGTTAAGAGAGGTTTCTAAGCAATAGGATCATAAGCTATTATTATTAGTTCGAAAACCGAGGAAAGCCATTTTCTTAATAGTAACTACCGTACCGGGTCATTTCCTAAGAAACCTGACTCCTTTGATTGGAGACCGAAACCGCGGGTCGAGCTCCATCTACACGGTATTTATTACTAACCAAATAAAACAGGAGATAAATTGGTTAATTTTAATTTATTCATGTATACAACCTCAACATTCAAAATGTCATAATAATTATTATAACTGCTGTGTAGTTGTAAAAAATTATTACCTTTACCTTACACGTCGTGTTTTCTGAAGGTAAAAAGTAATTATTGCAAATTTTCGTTTTAAGTTTATCAACCCATTCTAATTATTGTACTTATGTCGGGATTTATAATAATGAATTTTTAGATATATAAATAGAAACTGTTGAGACCATTTATAGTTTTAAGACAAACCTAAGGGCCTAATGCTGGCGCCATTGTGCACTCTGCCTTCTGATGACAGCTTAGATTTTTAGGAAATAGATATAAGTATAAATACTAGCTGTAATTGTTTTATTCTGTTATTGTAATTTTCTTTTGAAAATACAATTATCATCCCTGGTTGAAAATTCCGCCGGTGCTGTATGAAATTGTTAGAGGCATTTCTTGTGCTCATAACAAACATTGCAGCGTTTCTTACTTAGTTACCTAAAGCTTTAGTCACTGAAACCGGTAGAAGTTTCCATCCATGTACCCGAGTTTTTATCCGATACATTAGCTACATTGGATCACTGTTGACTTTGGTACCACAGATGGTACGATGTAGCTTCAGTCGACTGCTCTCAGATGTATACTTTACTACTTATTCGCTTTAAAGTTGAGTAACTTCTCAAGTCTGGCGAGAAACTGCACTGGACATGCCAAGATGGCGAATCTCATGAGACGAACACAGTTTGGTTCGCTGAAACATGGGAGTGATAGTATATTTGCACTGATTAGTGCCTATTATAATAAATTATAAAAATAATAATCCGCAGTCTCCCCTATAGCCCGATTACCCAGTCCACACATCCATCACAATAGCCTAGATTTTTATTTCTTTTATTTCCCTTTGCAATAGTCTCTACATCTGGCGGATATTAATTTCGGATGCACCCGAGGATGATGCCCGTTACGTGTAGCCTTCGCCTTTTGAAAGCCTATCTCAAAGGGCCTCTGTACCGTTGGCTTCGGCGCCACGTAAGCCCACCAGGACCGGGTCACTTTATGGCCAAATCAAGGAAATATAATAATAATAATAATAGTAATTCATTTAATTCAGGCAACATTAGATTACAGGATGGAAAATACTATAAAACTGCGGCCCCCAAAATATATACCTTAATCTAACTTACATAAAACAACCTATTAACTACCATGGCCACGTTATATTGACGACGACGTGCGGAACAGCACATTCTTCGGCCTTAGCCAGCTAACTAAGTTTTGGTCTCACCTAGTTTACATAGAAAGATATAATTAATATACGATTTATTATTACAACGTCAATTTGCAAGCCCAAAGATTATTTTCGATGAAATATTGGTAGTAACATTTTCATTTCAAACATTTATATGAATACATTTATTTAAATGATAAGTCACTTCTTATTAAGTGAACACGTTAAATGAGCCAGCTATTGAATGACCACAACCTATGTATATACCTTAAACTAAGGACCCTGTTCTCATGTAAGTGACTTTAAATTGTCTTTTTGAGAATAAATGAATATTAAACGAATACTTTGAGTTTAGAACACGTAAAATTTACTTTACAAAAAATTAAATTTTCAATTCGAATACTGGAAATATGTCCAACCGAATACGGGAGATATGACATTATCAGTTGCTGGGATCATGAAGCAGTGTTGAGTAGGTATATCCTTGCTTAGTCTAGGGATAGATGATGCTGAGTGAAATGTCCAACATTATTTATTAGATTTCAAAAACTTTGTTTCCTTAGGCTTACAAAATAAGCACAAGTCAAGTAATATTATAGACAAGACAAATTTTATACCATAAATTATTATCTAATAAGAAATAAGGTGTCCAAACAAAGCCTGATTAATTTAGCTCAACTTAACACGGAACACTGAATCAACGCTGCGACCAAAAAATAATCGTTCCCTAATCCGTCCCCTGTAACCCGTGGTCATTACCAAGGGTAACCCTATAACACTTTCGTATAAATAGGTACCTTTATAAATCGTTTTTACGGGCTGGGCTTAAAAATACTTTTCGGTTCTAAAAATTCCAGGCGTAATTTATTTGATCCGTTTATCGCTACGTAAATTAACAGCGCTGGGATATCAGCTGGGGCAGTTTTCTAAATGAATTTGAATGAGTGGTTTTCGAGGAAAGAAAAATCTTACTAACCATAATTCCAACTTAATAATACTATAAAATAATTTTAATTGATAATAATGAATAGTATAAAATATGACCTGCCTAAGTGCTTATTTGTAAGCTTAAAGAAATAAAAACTTTTCATTTTCATTTTCAATAGACGGCGCTTGCTTTTTGCGGAAGAATAAAGCCCAATGACAAAAAATTTAATTCACATGCTGGTGTCGAGATAAAGATTATTAGATTTTTAGAAGTAAAGATCACAAATCGGTTATTATATTATATATTTTACATTGAACTGGACATTGACAGACAAGTGGCCAACCTATAACAAAGATGTCAAGTCAAGCTCATTATACATATAAAGAAAGCTTCATCATCATCATCAGCCTATATCAGTCCACTGCTGGACATAGGCCTCCCCCAATGAGCGCCATAGCGCCCTGTCTTCAGCTTGCCGCATCCAGCATCTACCTGCATCTACCTGCAGTCTTTCGCAAGTCGTCATCCCACCTGGTCGGAGGGCGTCCTACACTACGTTTACCGAGTCGCGGTCTCCACTCAAGAACACGTTTGCCCCAGCGGCCGTCGGTTCTTCGCGAAATATGGCCGGCCCACTGCCACTTCAGCTTGCTAATAAAAAAAAGCTTGCTAATAAAGAAAGCTTGCGATGCTTCAATTCAATCCAGACTCAGAGCCATCTAGTAAGAAGTTAAAATTGAAGCTCATTATGTATTTTGGCATATGAATAGTCGAATCGCCTTCTTTTGTAGTGTGGTCGAAATATTTTGGACCATTTTTTTAAAGAATTGATTAAAAATTATGACCAAGAATCGTCAATATTGACATCCAAAATTCAAGGAGAAATCGGCAAACAATCAAATCATTTATTTGCGAAAGTATGGTAGTACAATCTGGAATTTGAAAATTAATAAAGTTCTCATACTTTTACCCATAGTAGAAAAAGGCTTAGAATGATAGTAGACACAAACGAGGTGTTGCCAAAACATTTCGACAAATTAGTCTCAATTTCCTATTTGTATAACAGCACTTCTATGTGTCAAAGCTCTGAATTATCGTCTTTATTATGCTCGTACATGACATTAAGACGAGGTCTCTTTGTCGTCACTTACTTCGACGTTTTCGTTGTCTAACTGAGAGATCATGGATTGAAACCGTTGCCTTTATTCGAAGTCGTTTAAAAATCCTTACTTTTACTGTTAGTTCTAAACTCAAAATATGTTGGGTGCTTCTTGTTAATAGTTCTAGGAAAAACCGACTAGAAGAGTATAACGTCCGTTATGATCCAATTATTTTCTTGTTAAGCTTTGAAACTTCTTGCTCTAAGAAGCGAAACCGTTGATTTTAGACTAATAAATCTCTTTGTCGTCAAACTGTCTATTGCTAAAGCAAAGTTTGATCAAAGGACGAGTTTCCGTTTGGTATTTACTTAAATCTATTTGAATTTAGGCAATTTAAGTTATTTATAGTCTTCGCTTCGCTCACGGTTTATTAGTTTTATTGACTTTTCAAAGAAAACTCTTCGAAATAATCTTTGATGGAGCCTGTTTAATAAAACGCGGTGCCAACAGAAAAACTATTTTTGAGCTTTTTCCATCAATGAATAAAATATTATACTTACAGAGTATATTTACTATTATATTAATATGATACAGGGTGGGGCAAATTTAACGAACTTATGAAAAAAACCTAACATTAATTCGAAGGACTGCCCTTAGTTCGTAAAATTTTAGTCCAGATTTTGGTGTTGGTAAGTTTTATTATGTTCTTGTTGAAATAAGGCTCATAGTTTGTGTTATTTTTGGTGGGTCTAATACAATTTTAATATGATTTACCTTCGATGTATCGTTCTCGTATGGACTGTGTATATATGTACCTACATTATACTGTGCTATGTCTGAAATGAATGTGATTTCATTTTTGATTTGATAAACCCGATTTTTCTTATTCCCATCCCAAGCCAATGGACACACTTACTAAAGATAAAGTTTATGACGTACTTATGATCTTAGTTGCAGTAGTATGACATCATTTTGCTTTTATTTATATTGGCATATATCATTTTGTAGGTCATAAAGCTGTGTACCCACAACACTGACAAACACATGGCCTTTCTGGCATTATGCCATGACCTCATAGGATTAAATTTATTATGTTCATTATCGTACATGCAACACAGCAAAATGCCTATTTTTGAAGAATAAAATAACAAACTCATCTAATAAAATAAAAGCGACATGGAGACTAATAAATAATGAAACTGGTAAATCAAAGCCACGTAATAGAGAAATAAAGTTAAAAGTTAATAATTCAATTCTTATAAATGAAAAAGATATTGCAGATGCTTTTGATGGATTCTTTGCTGATATCCCTAAAATTGTAACCCGGTCTCTCAATTCCTCTGCTTTAAAGGCAGTTGAATTATTAGAATCATCTGTTGAGAAATGTAAGGAAGTCTTTATCTTTAGTCACGTAAATGGTAATTACATTGTAAAAACTTTTAAATCTATAAACATCAAAAATACTGAGGATCTCTGGGGCATTTCAACTAAAGTACTAAGTTCAATTATTAAGGAAGTGGCTCCCTGCTTGGCCCATATTTTCAATAATTGTGTAGACGCAGGAGTTTTTCCTGATCTTATGAAATGTAGTAAACTGGTTCCTCTTTACAAATCTGGTAGCCATACTGATCCGGCCAATTACAGGCCAATTTCAATACTTCCTGCAATAAGTAAAATTTTCGAAAAAATTATCCTCTCTCAGTTGACTTCACACTTCAACCTTAACAGGCTGTTTCATAAAAATCAGTTTGGCTTCACCAAGGGTAGATCGACAACCGATGCTGGCACAGTTCTATTAAAGCATATATTAGATGCCTGGGATAAAGCAAAAAACGCTATTGGTGTATTCTGTGACCTTTCTAAGGCTTTTGATTGCGTGGATCATGGTACACTAATTAGAAAGTTGGAACACTATGGAATTAGTAACAAGGCACTGGACCTTATGCAATCATATTTAGCTGATAGAGTTCAAAAAGTAGATATTGGTAAAGAAAGATCTAGAGGATCAAAACTTGAACTAGGCGTCCCGCAAGGATCAATATTAGGTCCTTTTTTATTTTTAGTATATGTAAATGATCTTCCGTTTTTAGCAAAAGATCTTTGTGATATTGTCTTATTTGCTGATGATACTTCATTGATTTTTAAAGTTGATAGAAATAAAGATAACTATGACGATGTAAATAATTCGCTTTCACAAATACTAGATTGGTTCACCGCCAATAACCTACTACTCAATGCTAAAAAGACTAAATGTATAAAATTCATGCTACCGAATGTAAGAGAACTCTCAACAAAAATAATGCTGAAGGATGAGATTCTTCACCTTGTAGACTCTACTGTATTCCTAGGGTTACATATTGATTCTTCTCTTCAATGGAAGTCGCAAATAGAGGCTCTGGCAGGTAGACTTAGTTCAGCAGCTTATGCAGTTCGAACAATTAGATATATTACCAATGAAGACACAGCTAGGTTAGTTTATTTCAGTTACTTCCATAGTATTATGTCTTATGGTATTTTGCTTTGGGGACAGGCAGCTGACATCCAGACCATATTTGTTCTTCAAAAAAGGGCGGTACGCGCTATTTATAAATTAAAGCCACGAGATTCTTTGAGGGAATTATTTAAAAACATTAATATTCTGACTGTAATATCGCAATACATCTATGAAAATCTAATGTATACCCACAAAAATAAGGATAGCCTTATGAAAAAGTGTGATGTTCACAATAGAAATACAAGAAACAAGAACAAGTTACACATCCCATCATTTAGATTACACAAGGTAGGGAAATCATTTATGGGCAATAGCGTGCGCTTCTATAATAAGCTTCCATCTGAAGCAACTGAGCTCCCTATTCGTAAATTTAAAAATTACATAAAAATAAATCTCATCAAGAAGGCTTTCTACTCCATAAATGATTATCTAAATGATGTTAATGCGTGGCCAGATGTCGCTCAGTTTCGCACCGACAATAGTATGTAAGTAATTTGTTATTGTGCATAGCTTTACTTAAATATTGACATGTATCGAATCATACTATATTTAGACTTAAATAGGCAAATAACCATGTATTAGACATATAAGAGATGAACATGCTAGTGGTTTCTTTTTCACTTCTTCCACTAGTGGACAAAAAATTGAAGTGAACAGTAAAATATTTTATTTTTGATAATAATTTAATGTATAAATATGACTTGTCTAAGTGCTTATTTTGTAAGCCTAAAGAAATAAATGATTTTTTACTTTACTTTACTTTACTTTACTTTACATAGCTGGTATATATCCGACTCGAACCTACCGAACTATTCATCAATTTCATTCTTTTTGAGGCTATCTTTCTAGAAATCTTTCTTTCGTTTATTTTTATTTTGTCACTTTGCCAAAGGCCTATTGGTCACCCGAGGTACGTAGCGATGGAAGTTGAGATAGACCTACAGAAACTTCGTGCTGTCGATTGGCTGGAACTGGCGATATCTATCGGTATACATATATGTAGATATAAGTAAGTACGTACCTACTAAATATAATAAAACAAAATCTCCGATGCGTCTGACTTCCGAACTCTAAATAAATGACAGAACGGATTTTCATTTCATCATCACATTGTTCATCATCGTTCATGAATCACGTCCAAGAGGATGATTCTGGTGTAAGTTTAATTCAGGGCTATGTGTGAATTACTTGAAATGATGTTGATTTTTATGTTGATATAGATACCACGACGACAGGAAGCTTTGCTGGCGTGTCTCATTGAGCAATAGAAAAGAGAAATATCTATTAACTGTTCAGCTACCCGTGCAAAGCCGTTTGCTAGAAACTTTATAATTTAACTATTGACATCACGTGACCATAGAGTAGGTAGATAGTAAACCTGATGAAATTATCTCATTCTAACTTTCACAGGAGGATCGTCGCTAACTTCAGCCGAATTCGATCCAAAATTGAATCTCTAATTTATACTCGTGCCCATGTTTCAGCAGTCATTTATTTAATAGCATTCTAACTTTTAAACCACTACAAAACAAAAGAAAGTCACGAAAATCTAACACTTTTCAAACTATTTACACCAAACAAAAGATGCATACAAAACGAAAATAAAAACCAAAGAATTTCATGAACTTTTAATTGAACTACGTCGGGGGAACCTTTGGACGGTAGTTTGTTCATTTCCTTTTTATTTCTTGAAATAACTCCGCATCCTCTCGTTCCTTCAGCATACATAATATTGTGCATCTATACTTGAAATCTCCGCTGTGGTCGGGCAATTGCCAGAAATGTAATTTACTTTTCGACAGAGAAATAACAGAATAACTGGTGCCAGCAGAATTGTGTGATTTGGTGGAAAGATAACATTTTCAACTGACTTCATTTAATATTTGTGCTACTAAAAATAAGTCCTGTGCACATAGCTAGTTTCGATTTTTTGCAGATAATTTATCGGTTATTTATCGCGTATTTTTTGTTAATATTTTAACAAATCCCGAAAGTTTCAAAGTTGGACATGACACTTATACGGACACCTACCAACCAAACACAGAACTAAATAATTTCCAACAGAAAAACACAGTATTTTAAGTAAAGAGAAAAAATTGCAATGCAGCAGCGAATTTTACTCGAAAATTGTTAAAAACTGCTGCCCAAAAGGGGTCAAAGAGTGGTCTAACGGACATGATAAATCAAGGGTTAAGTGACCAGTCGGACATGTGCCGGGCACAGGCGGTGGATAAAGTGTACTAAACCTTAAAGCTTTGTGGGCATGCAGCATAGTATAAAGCTGCACGCATATTAGCTCCCTCACTGCGATCATTCGTCTGTCAGGGAAAAGTTCTTAGGTAATCCATTAGTCGGATTCCTCGACGCCTTTGGCTCAGAGAGGTGAAAGGCCAATAAGCTATCATAATAAATATCCAAACATCCAAAAGTATGACAAAATACCCCGCTCCACTAGCCATCCGATGAAAATGAAAGAATAAATAATAAAATGGTTATTCATCACTAGTATGGTGTGCAACGTTACCTACGCACGTTGCAACCCTAGTCTCATTTTTGAGAATTTACAATATCGGTTATTTTTAACCGACTTCAAAATAGGAGGAGGTATCCGATTGTGTGGTCCCATTTCAATTTGGTCTACATCCATGAGAAAATCATGCTAGTCTTAAATTTGTCTTAAATTTTGTAGTATGTGCGCGACAAATGGACGAATAACTCAGTATCACGCCAACCAATGATTATTTTTTAAAAACTAAGTTTGAAACCCGTTTTCATTGTTTAGGAATTTGAAGTTTGTTTATAGTTTTTAAAACTCATATTATTATTCTTGACGCTAACCTACATGATAAAACAATGTCAGACACTTTGTTCCATGAGTGCTGTAACAAAGGTTTTCCAGTTTTGTAGGTATTTTAGGATATTGTTTCGGTTAATAAGGGGAGGAAGGTAACGCATGAGTCTCACGTTCTCTTTATCGCTAGCTGCATAATTTACCGCCTTTGTCCTCCATCAGTGCTAAAAGGATTCACCCTCGATGCTCCCGAGGGATCCCTTAGCAATAGCATCCCTTAAAGGGACTATTTCACCAGCTTTCCGTTAAATCTTTAGACGACCGATAGCAACGTAAAGAAGGAACCTTTGCTGACATCTACCCTGAATATCCCAACCTTGAATGAAATTGTACGACTCGGTAAACGTAGTGTAGGACGCCCTCCGACCTGCGAAAGACTGCAGACAGATGCTGGATGCGTTAAGCTATAGACAGGGCGCTATGGCGCTCATTGGCCTATGTTCAGCAGTGGACTAAGATAGGCCGATAAAAAGTAAAGTAAAAGTAAAAAATCATTTATTTCTTTAGGCTTACAAAAAAAGCACTTAGACAAGTCATATTTTATATATAAATTATTATCAAATAAAATTATTTTACTGTTCACTTCAATTTTTTGTCCACTAGTGGAAGAAGTGAAAAGAAACCACTAGCATGTTCATCTCTTATATGTCTAATACATGGTTATTTGCCTATTTAAGTCTAAATATAGTATGATTCGATACATGTCAATATTTAAGTAAAGCTATGCACAAAAACAATTCACTTACATACTATTGTCGGTGCGAAACTGAGCGACATCTGGCCAAGCATTAACATCATTGAGATAATCATTTATGGAGTAGAAAGCCTTCTTGATGAGATTTAGTTTTATGTAATTTTTAAATTTACCAATAGGGAGCTCAGTTGCTTCAGATGGAAGCTTATTATAGAAGCGCACGCTATTGCCCATAAATGATTTCCCTACCTTGTGTAATCTAAATGATGGGATGTGTAATATAAGATGATGATAATCGTGCAGGCAGACTTCTTTGGCATAGTGGGTGTAGGACCTGAGATAAAGAAGGTTGCAGGTTCAATTGACACAAAGTTGAAGTAAAGTCAAGCCCTAACGTTCCTTCAATCAGCTCATAACGTTATACCAGTTGATTGCTGAGAGCTGATTCAGGCCCAGTTAACAGCTAAACTAGTTTAGCGGAGTTTATTGATCGGCCTTACCTGGTCCATAGAAGTATCGAGGTCATTGAGTCTCTTAATAATAGTTGGAATTCATAACCGATGGCCGTGTTAGTCTGGGAGCAAATTTGGATCCCGGAGTAGTAGGTACACCAAAAAACCTCAATGCGCCACGTCCTGCTCCCCCAGTCTGTAAGACGCTTTACAATTTTTTTAAATAATAAATCAACCTGTTGTTATAATTTTGAAAGAAATAAAATTATTTATGAGACACACAACAGAAACAAATTTAGTTACACGAATTACGACGGCCGTTGGGGCAAACGTGTTCTTGAGTGGAGACCACGACTCGGTAAACGTAGTGTAGGACGCCTTCCGAACATGGGTATGACGACCTACGAAAGACTGCAGGTAGATGCTGGATGCGGCAGGCTGAAAACAGGGCGCTGTGGCGCTCATTGGGGGAGGCCTATGTCCAGCAGTGCACTAATATAGGCTGATGATGATGATGATAAGGCTAATTAGTACTAGAAAATATAAATTAATATATAATTTTGAATGTGCTCATTCTAATAATGTACGAGTATATTTTAGGGTATTTTCGGTGTTTTTTTTTATAATCGGATCTTCAAATACCTCCCTACCTAAAACTGCTGGTCCTTTATACAGCGGGCCAATGCAGCCAGAGTTTTGCGGACGCTTCCGACTGCTTTTAACATTGACATTGGAGCAGCCTAAAGATTGTTTTCTGTATATTAAATAGCCTATAGACACAGTCTACAGTTTGTTGTAGCGGTTGTAGCGATAACGAAAGGCCCACCATGGCTGCAGTGACACCCCACCCGAAAAAATAATAAAGTTCAATTGTTTCAATTGTAAGTACTAATATCTTTTAGTACTTACAATTGACTTGCAGACTATGCTGTGTTTTATTTTTTCATTTTCATTTTTTCTCCGCAAGCAAGCAATCCTTTAGCTTCTACATGCGAGGACACATAAATGGTTATAATTATACTGTTTGTCTTCCGAATGAAGCAAAATAAATAAACAACTTACACAATTAAAGAATATAAACAAACAAGAACAAAAACAACTTAACTTCTTTGTTAGTAAAGATGTTTAATAAAGCAGCAAAAATAAAGTTGCAGCTGGCGAGCAGGTAAAGAAACACCAGATCCAAAAAGCGCTGTTGTCAGAGCCCTAAAGTTAGGTGACATGCCAGTTTATGATCTAGTGCGGGCTGTGGCCTAAACTACAAGCTTTGACGATTGTCTTCCCTGAAAACCTTGAAAACTAGGCTATATCCACTGTAATACATTATATCGTCAACCATTGGGGTAAAAGTGTTCTCGAGTGGAGACCACGAGTCGTCAACCTCCGACCAGGTGGGATGACGACCTGAGAAAGACTGCAGGAAGATGCCGGATGGGTCAAGCTGGAGACAGGGCGCTATGGCGTTCATTTGTTTTGATCCGGCCCTGGAACTACCTACGAGTATATGTAAAATTTCAGCCCGATCCGTTCAGTACCTGGTTTTTGCACGGAAAGAGTAACAGATATCCATACATACAAGCTTTTGCGTTGATAATATTAGTAGGATTTTAGCCGTGTTTGTTCAATATTAAATTTCAGCTCTAGCTATTAACCAATACACATCAATATAAACAAACAGCTTGGGTATTCAAAGCCGCGGGCAGAAGCTGTTAAGCACCAATATAAATTAGTATTTACTGATTCCCTACCCCACAACAATATCCCGTCGCTTATAATCTATTTCTCGTTTCCAATAACTCTCGTGAAGAGTCTCGTCCCTTGCGGCGCTGAATGAAATATGGATCCTAGCAGGACGTGCTTCGGAATCGCCCCGAATATTGGGTCTCAGCAGACTGCCTATCCCAAGCATTATTTATGTGAGCACGGCACTTCACTTTGCGTTGCGTATTTACAAGGTGAGGGAAAGCTGGCATTCCGGAACGGGCTAAAAATTTAATGCACGAGATTTGTGCTAAAAATTTCACGATTTCTGCAGCTGCTTTTCTCTGTTTGTTTACCTTATGCCCGAGGGTCCCCTACATTTTGTTTCCACGATTTATTTAATAATAATAATGTTGGACAATTCACACAGCATTATCTAGCCCCATGCTAAGCAGAGCTTGTGTTATGTATACTAGATAACTGATATACACAATACAATACATTACATAGAAAGATTATTTTATTATACATAGAAATATAAATAAACGACCAGAACAACTGGACCAAATATCTGCGCATCGTACAAACGTTTGTCCCGAGTATGTTATGACTTGTCTAAGTGCATATTTTGTAAGCCTAAAGAAATAAATGATTTTTGACTTTTTGACTTTATCTTTACTAGTAAAGATACTCGGGACAAACGTTTGTGCTATCTATATATTTGTATATAATCTAACTCAAAAATCTTTACTGATAGGTTTCTTTTGCGTAGTTGTTAAAGCAGAAGATGAGAAGAGAGTTATTTGCACGGCAACATCTCTTCACATCACACACATCAACAGTCTTTATTAGTCCACATCTGGACATAGGCCATCGCTGAAGTGTTTTAATGTTAAAAAGTTTCGGCTAACTCTTTGGGGTGGTGCAAAAAGTTTTATAACGTTAAGAGAATCTAAGCTCTCTTCCACAAGAAATGGAAGGAGAAAAGATAACCTAGTAGTAAGACAGGTTGACGTGTAGTTCTGGCTTAGAATATGCACCAACCCAACTCTTGCCCTCGGGTGTAGTAAGAGGCGACTAAGGTATATCCACCCAAGGGCGGGCAGCAACACCAACAGAAACAGCAAACAAAACTTATAACACTGACCTAACCTCCATTAACAATACAAACATAAAGGTTTAATATCTAGAAAAAAAATACATATAAGTCCAAGTAGGCCTAAACGAATATAAGACTTCTTAGGTTGCTTTTCAGACTTCTTTATAGCTAACGACACAATAAAATTATACGCAAAATGTCTATTACATTTTGTACCCTTTTAGGGCTCAATAAGTATTCGTCTAATATTCTATTCAATGAGGGAAGGGAAAATGTTTTTTTACTTTCCACATGAAGGTACAGATAGTAACACAATTATTCTATAAAGTGGATAGAAACTTGATTTTCTTGCTATTTCTAGCTATTAAACCTACCTATAAAAGTGTTAGGCGCGTACGTAATTTTGTAGAAACCTTTGAATAACTTCCTTTTTATTTTTTGGCTTCAACCGAAACGTAGAAGGGAAACCTACAATTTTATCCAACTAAAATATTAAGTTACATTTATTTCCAACTTTTATTAGTAACTGTACCTTTGAAGATCTCATAAAACGATATTAGCCATTCGACATTTTATTTTTCGCCTATTTTTCCCACATTCGATAAATGGCACATAAAAACTTCATAACAACGATCAAAAAGAAATAATATATTTTTATCATTCAGAGGATTCAGTACCGACGTTATATTTGAAGGGCTTTGGGTACATGAATACATAATAGGTCATAAAGTATATATATATTTTTTATTATTATTATTAACTCATTTATTATCAGATTCTCAATCCATATACAAACTTAAAAATATAAACATACTAAATTAAAAATAAATGTCATTAAAATAAATCAGTCATAAAATCAAATAAAAATAGAATAATATAACTAAGGGAAAATTAAAAAAAAAAAAAAATATTAATAAAAAACACAAAATGAAAACTTACTAACCTAATATATATATAAGATATATATATACTTTACAAGGTATACCTACTACGTCTCATGTAAATTTTCTTTGTCTTGAATTTGATCGATGTGTGTAATTTTTCCGAAAAGCTCTACATGTCTGACACCTTCCAAATGAGGAACATACTTCATAATATTTTTTTCTGTATTCTGGAAGTTTTTTAGTTTTTTAGGGTTCCGTACGCAAAGGGTGATAACGGGACCCTATATTAATAAGTCTCAAAAAAGGCCTAAAAAAACTATTTTTAGGCCATTTTTCCTCTAATTTTGTCGAGGCTGTATCTTTTGAACCGCATTAGGTAAACAGTTGAAATTGAGTTTGAATGTTGATTGAAAAAAATTAAATAATCTAATGTCCAATCAAAGTTGAGTTCACCAAGAACTGAATGAAGTTAAGTAATGTCAGGAGCGGTCATTACTTGGATGGATGACCGCGTCACCCAGTTGGCTTTTACTATTGTTTTTTAATATTTTTTTTATCGAATTTATTTCTCAGGGTTCATTTTACTAAATAGTTACGTAAGATATTACGGAACCATCCACATGCCACTCAACTCGCACTTAGCAATGTTTATTTAACATAAAATTACCTACTGAATGTACATTTGTGGCGTCGTTATTTACTTTTACATTTACATTAATTTTTTAATGCTTGACAATTCACACAGCATTATCTAGCCCCATGGTAAGCAGAGCTTGTGTTATGGGTACTAGATAACTGATATACATAATACAATACAATACATAGATAGATATTTTTTTTTATTATATATAGAAAACGACCAGAACACCCGGAACAAATATCTGCAGATCGTACAAACCATTGTTCCGAGGCGGGAATCGAACCCGCAACCTCCTGCGTCGCAAGCGGACCTTCGCCCACCGCGCCACATCGGTCGTCCCACTTACCTACATCAGTCCTATCAAAAGCTTTATTTACGCTATGGGTAAACGACGATATGTAAAATATGCAGCATTATTTTTTATACATTTACCTCCACAGATTTCCACACATTATAAAGCTATAATGTGGGGAAATCTGTTGACGCGATGAACGCGTTAAATCGAATTTTGATTAAAGCCATACTCACCTGAGTGTGTCATTTGGCAGCAAGAAACATGCGCAGGTGTTTCATGTTCCTTAGAGGCAGTAAACAGGGAATATGGGAGATGAAGACGGTTTACGATGTGTAACCGCTTTTTCAGCTTTTTGTTGCATATGAACTACCTTAAAGACCATATTTCGATATGGTCTACTCTACTGCTATTGATTACATAAACCGACCCCAAGGTTCATTTTATATTAACGCATCCACTGCCCAGCCTCAGTGGGCCATGGAAGCCTTATAATAAGTCCGAATAAATGTTTGTACGATCTGTAGGTGTTTGTTGCGCGTTCTGGATGTTTTCAATGTATATTAAATATTGTATTGAGTATATTCAGTCATCTATTCATAACATAAGCTCTGCTTAGCTTGGGGCTAAATGATATACTGTGTGGATTGTCCATTATTCGTTCATTTGACGACCGATGTGGCGCGGTGGGCGAAGGTCCGCCTACGACGCAGGAGGTTGCGAGTTCGATTCCCGCCTCGGAACAATTGTGTGTACGATCTGCAGATATTTGTTCCGGGTGTTCTGGTCGTTTTCTATGTATAATAAAAAATATCTATCTATGTAATGTATTGTATTATGTATATCAGTTATCTAGTACCCATAACACAAGCTCTGCTTACCATGAGGCTAGATAATGCTGTGTGAATTGTCCAGCATCATTTATTATTTATTATTATTATTTATTTGACTAGTTCCTTGTATCTTTCTCTTAAGTGCCTGTGTGGTTTTTCTTATTTCTATGCTGATTCCTATGATGTTTTTTCCGACGAATTAGTTACATGGATTCATTTTATTTCAAGCCATTATTGTCCCACTGCTGGGCAAAGGCCTTACTTTTCTCCTTCCACTCCTCGCGGTCCAACGCTGCAGCAGGCCATGATGGAAGATGTTATGATGATCGATTAAGTTACATGGATATAATTTTTTAAATAAATGACGAAAATATGACTTCATACATAGCATACTCTACCTCCTTTCTAGAGCCATGCATGTATAGCAACTTCCGCTGAAAACGGCACAGCTAGTCGGTTAATTATCTAACGTTTCTGTAATTTCCCTACAAACATGTCGAGCGACGAGCACACTAATTCGAATAGTGCTCGAATCATGATGTTACGCCCGTCAATCTGTTACGTCGCAGTTGTGACGCGGTTATTGACGACTAGTGATGGCTGTGACGCCGGGAATTGCGGAAATTATTGGGGAGTTTTGCAATGAAAATAGAAAAATCCGAGTTAACCTAACTTTTGTTGTATGACCCTACAATTGTAAGATAAAGCGCGCAATGCACACATACTCATACATAGTTTACATTACTTTAAGGAATAACAGATAATATTCTGGTATATAGAATCAAAGTATCTGAGTGTTTGTAAAGGTGGGTATCTACTGACCGGTGTTGCGGGGCGTAATGTACCATTCACAACGAGCATGATGCGTTACAGCTTGAACTAAATTCCTCTTGTTGCGAGTTGCGAGCCTTTTTTCCCTGTACCGACTGTACGAAATCATATCATCTAGGTGATGCTAGGAGTCGATCCCAATAAAAACAAAAGAACGCTCGCTATGAAACACGTACCCACGGTTTCAAGGCAAACAAAAATACCTATTTCAAATGTCAACCAGGTAATCGAGGAGTCGATTCTAACAAAAACAAAAACACTTTTGTATTTCCGATAACTTTTTCACCGTTCGCATCACTAGTGACGTCACGATTACCGGCTTGCAGCAGATTTTCGGCGTAGTGAACCGTGAACTAGATAAAACTCGAGTCCCGTCAAGTGATTCCCGATTACGACGCCTGTGAACGCCAGCTGTTTTCAAAATCAATGAGCTTGAAAGCTAGAGATATTTTTCATAGTAATTTTGTTCGGCTGAATCGAGAATTTTACTCTCGAAGTAGAGTTTTTGTTGAGATGTTTGACGGGTTAGGCTACAATTTCAGAGATGGCATTAAAACTGGTTTAGAAGGAAAGTTTGTGCATTGCAGGTGGCGTTTAAATTGAAAACTGTCAGCGTGTTATTCTACGTACATTTATGTATATTCGGCTTGTTTTAGGGCATGCCTTAAATTCCATTTAAGGTCACTTTACCCACCACCGCAAACAAATTACACGAAAATTTAACAAGGTACATACATTTTTTCACGACTTGATTCACTCGCCGGTAAAATCCCTGCCCTGTTTGGTGACGACTCGACCCCCCAGGAACCTAAGGTGTAGGTGTGAATCTAGCGCGCAGTGACAGTGCACGTTAAAACAACACCTTTATAAAATTGAACGTTAACAAAAGGTTAACCAAACAAACCACGTAACGTAAATTCTAATCCATCATTTTTTGCCCAGCTCTGGAAAAAACTAACGAAGTCGACGTCGATCGCATGGATCGAACAACCTAACTACGAAGTGGCTTCGGCCCGGCCGGGTTTCTACACCTTTCGTTTCGGATCTCTAAGAAATAAACGTCAGAATCATTTTCAAAATAAGGTCACTAAAAGAAAGGATCGGCCGATTGTGCGATCTGACGTAATCCGTCAACTTCGTTCGTTTTTCAAAGTGGACCTCCTGATCATCTGACGGTCAAACTATGCCCGCTTCCATACAAAACAAGCGCAGTGATAACAGGAAGATAAACGACGTGTCTGCCGCAGGACGCTATGACTGATAGACCCAGTTCTTACACGCAGATAGGCCTACGTAACTCTGAAATAGATTTTGAAGAAAAATGAACTCTATGCCATTAAGATTGAATTGCAGTTCAGTAAACTACTGGTGGATCACTTATTTTTGACGACTATTACTCCACTATGATCTTAACTACGCACGCACAATTAGTAGAGCAGTTTAATAGATCAGACAGACAGGCGCCGGGAACTTTGCTTAATAATATCGTGATATATTTATTTCTGCAGGTTTGTGGGTGAATAGAATAACAAACAATCAGCTATTTAATTTTATAGTAGGTTAACCGAGGCAATACAAACAAGTACCTGCTTAACTAGAAAGATTAATTTTCTAGATATACTCTGATTTAAAATCCAATACATTTTATGTCAACAAAGACTGAATGAATGACTTACAAACCTTAACAAAAACTGATAACAATAACAGAAAACAACAAGGTTTCTGTTATTGCATCTTCAAGGCTATCACTAAAAAGTAAAACACAGACTTCATCAACGCATAATCTCATAAAAAGGTTAAAATTTGAATTCGACAACGAACGAGAGATCAATCAAAAATCTTTCAACAACTGTTTCGAACTTCTACGCTTTGCTTTGGTGATACCAATGTCTTTAAATATTTTCCACCAACATTCTATGGGTTTTGTAAACCACAAATATCTAAGTTTTGCTAATCGGAGTATAGATACCTAGACGAATCGAAACAAAAAAGAAAGTATTTATTATTGAAAGTATTTATTCAAAACAAAATATTAGACTCTCTAGATTATGTATGATATTTTGCTAAGCTCCTCCAATCAAAAACAGCCGCGCCCGCTTGTGTTTGTGAAGAACAGAAGAGAAAAGTGGATTTAATCAAAAATATTGGCGTTCATGCTCAAGTATGCAAGATGGATTGCTAGACAAACAAGATATCCTTACATGACGGGACAAATGTCTGTAACAAAATACAATATCTTACGCCTGTAGTTTAGAAGAAACACGACAAAAACATATTTGCCAAAAACTCGGATTTCGAACAATTTGCAGATGGTTTCTTTTTAGTCTGGTTGCAGATAGTGACGCATTACAATGTATTATGTATGTAGCTATTCTCAAAGTAATCGTGCCAAAGGTCCGTTCGGTCGCTTCCCGCTGTCTACCTCTATGTATGCTTAGATCATCAAAACTACTCAACGAATTTTAATGCGTTTTTTCAAATAGATAGAGTGATTTGAGAGAAATATTTATAAACCATTTGACACACAAATTTCCACGCGGGCGAAACCGCGGGGCGTAGCTAGTTAGAAAAAATAAATCAGTGTAAAATTGAAGATAATTACTGTTAGGCACAACTCTAGTTCTCGAGTACTCGGATTGACCGATAATGGACATCTCTAGGGAATGATGGCGGGCAACCAGCACTGCATCTGTCAAAGATACGACGCATGTATCGCTATGTAATAAATAATGTTTAGTGAAATAAAACCCAGTTAAATATACATGGACTTTATATTCACTATTGAAATGAAATGAAATGAAAGTTTATTTCCTTAGGCTTACAAATAAGCACTTAGACAAGTCATATTTTATACTATTCATTATTATATTGATGTTCACTTCAATTTTTTGTCCACCAGTGGAAGAAGTGAGAAGAAACCACCAGTATGTTCATAACTTATGTGTCTAGTACATAGATTTGCTTATCTGTAAGTTGTTAGATTTTGAGTTGGAGCAAAACTCGTATTATGTATATCAGTTATCTAGTACCCATAACACAAGCTCTGCTTACAATGGGGCTAGATAATGCTGTGTGAATTATCCAGAATTATAAAAAAAAACATATTATGAGAATCCAAATACAACATTAATTATATTTGTGAAAATTCAATCAGAAACTTGAACACGTGTACGTATAATGTAAAGTATTTCGCAAAAACGTGAAATTTCGGATTTATTTGCAATAAAAATCCTTTGTAAATAATGTTTTATTAATAAAAACATTTATCGTAGGCGATAAAAGTATTACCTATCACAGGTTATTTTTCATTGAACAGGTTTCAAAGCGTTTCAATTTCCTTCTTAAAATGTTATAAATAAATTAAATAAATAAATAAATAATGCTGGACAATTCACACAGCATTATCTAGCCCCATGGTAAGCAGAGCTTGTGTTATGGGTACTAGATAACTGATATACATAATACAATACATTACATAGATAGATATTTTTTATTATACATAGAAAACGACCAGAACACCCGGAACAAATATCTGCAGATCGTACACACAATTGTCCCGAGGCGGGAATCGAACCCGCAACCTCCTGCGTCGCAGGCGGACCTTCGCCCACCGCGCCACATCGGTCGTCAATATGTGTTATGCAAAACGACAATCACTCTTAAAATATTAATCGATTAATATCAACATGGGAGGTAAAAGTTTAGTCGCGATCACGTTTATTTATGACCATGGAAACTTTTTATGAACGAAATTCTTGAATTCCCCAAACAAAGTTAGGGTGTAACTTTTTCGTAACTACTTGGAAGAACTGAACTGCTTGGGAGTATTTTGTTCGATTTCAGTCGTTATCGAAGTTTCTGTAGTATTCTGTCCCTTCTCGTTTTAATTTGTGGAATAAATTAAATCCGGTAAAGATATGTGACAGTTACTAAATTCAAGAGAAAACTTATGAATTTGTTGTATGAATTGGTAGAAAACTAGAGAAACTACTAAATAACCGCTAATAGTAATTGTAACCAAATTGTACCTAAAAAACCACAACCACACCTACCCAAATTATATCTACAATTATAATATTTATAAATAAATATAAAAAAAAATGCTGGACAATTCACACAGCATTATCTAGCCCCATGGTAAGCAGAGCTTGTGTTATGGGTATCACTGATATACATAATACAATACATTACATAGATAGATATTTTTTATAATATATAGAAAACGACCAGAACACCCGGAACAAATATATGCAGATCGTACACAAAATTGTTCCGAGGCGGGAATCGAACCCGCAACCTACTGCGTCGCAAGCGGACCTTCGCCCACCGCGCCACATCGTCGTCAAAAAAGCACTGACAAATAAAAGTTCAGCTTGATGTTTAAAAAAAAGTCGTTACAAAAACACAGTAAAATATACTTATAGCCCAAAAACATTATACGGATATAACTTACGAACGATATTTTGTCTGAGAACATTATATTTCTCGCCAAATACCAACTTCTACTTACAAAGCAAATAAAACGGAACTACCAAAGCCAAATAACGCTAAGTGAAAAGCACAAATATAATCCAGCTATAAAGCATAGCATAAAATCTATCTGATTTATTGCAAGTTTTAGATACGCCTTATGGGAATGTGGCCAAGCACTGAGTTATTGTGGGCCCAGACAAAGATAATCATGGCATAGGGCCAAGTATAGGTAGCGCAATCACAGTTGGCGAGGCTGTCTTTTTCGTGTACTGATAATAAGAATAATAAAAATCGACCACGTCGTAGTTGACAACGACATCTTAACCCGTGAATGTTGTAGTCGACTACAACATCTTAACCCGTGAATGTTGTAGTCGACTACAACCTCTTAACCCGTGAATGTTGTAGTCGTCTACGACATCTCAACCCATGAATGTTGTAGTCGTTTATGACATCTCAGCCCGTGAATGTCATAGTCGACATAATAGAACCTACCAGAGTCAGCAGCTTAATAATAATAATAAAATCATTTATTGCCATTTCTTAATCTAGACTAATATTAAATACAAAAAGAAATTTCTTATAATAGGCAAAGGCAGTATATTCAGCATTGTGCTGCATGCCAAGACATGCGGCGCTGGTTTTCAATATACTCCCTCGGATAGGTGGTCACCGAGGGGATGGGATAGCGGGCTAAAAGTAGATTCTCATACTTATTAATAAGTTACTATTGTACAATTAAAAACTCATATATAAACATATTTTAAAAAATACTAGTGAAAGTATTATCCAATATAATACGTTATTATTATACACATTTTTAGCTTCTTTCTGTGTGTTAAAATTCCACCGCAATCAGCCTCCCAAGCATGGTGATTAGGTTATTATTTAATTAGATTTAGAATTATTATTAGTATATTTGTGACGCGTGAAAAAACAAAAGATGATCGCGCCGTCTTTGCCCGAGCTACCAGACCGGACGGTCTACCTACGTGCCCTATCTGTTTAGACCATCTCGGGCCTCGATACAGGGATCGCCCTACTTATCTTGAGGGGAGGGACTCAAGTTTATTCGCCTTTTCCGCAAATTTAGTGGAGTGTGTAATCGGAACTTTTGAGTTCTTTCTTTAGTCACTATTTAGGAGTTTACTCACCAAGGACACATGAGACCAGAGTGACCATATCAGTGTATGAATGATAGTAAGTAGTCGACAGTGTTCAGTAACTCACCGACTTTGGTGTGTAGACTCCTTGATACTTCATTGATATATTCTCGGTTACAAAATATGAACGCATTTCAACAACTTCAGAAGTACAAGCCAAGCCATTCAGTTGGCAACGCAATTTGTCGACTTTATTTTGTTTTCGAGAAATAAACAAAAGATAGTGGCTCTCTCAAAACAAACCCGAGTTTATTGCTCAGACAATGTTTATGTCTGTTTCGTAGCGGCGTAGACACTCTACAGTCGTAGACGAGCTACGCTGCTACGCGGCTACGAGACTGAGGGAATCTCATTTTGTTTTTAAAAATGTTTCCTCGCAGAAGCGATTTGTTAAGAGATACCACTTTGAGACAACCTGCGAATTCTTGTATTTTTGCAACAGTGTTGCAAAAATCTCAAAATCTCTCTGATTTTCTTCTGGTACAACGACAAAGCTAGAACGCAACGAGATTAAAATAAAAGTTTCTTCGATTGCAAATTTATTCAGACTGTGATAGAATGTTCTTATAAATTTTTATACGGATGAAATATGAAATTGCTGGCGCAAGAGATGTTAAAAGAATCCCCATTCGCCGATGAAAGCGAGCCTTCTAGCAAAAGCATTATCATAAAAGGTCCATATTTCTCACTCCGTTGTCGATGCTATTACCACTGTAAACAAAAATCCAGTAACTAAAGTAATTAATCACATACAGTATTTCGTTCATCTTTTTGAATATAACAAAAATTTGGTGTATCGTTTGCTCCTTACCTTGAAATACTTCCTATTGTTGAATATAGTGTAAATGCAATGTATCTTTTGCTCTTCGTCTTGAAATATAAATAATTTTTCTTTCTTTGACTGCCTCCGACGCACTAGCCACTGAAGCTGGGCAGTTTGCACGCTAAGTGAAAAAGGTTTTAAAATATTGTATTGTAGATAAAGCCTGTCATTATACTTTTGTGTTTTACACTAAAGTCATTTAAAACGGGATATTTACCATGATTTGATTTTTGAGTTTTCCAATATTTCGGCACAGTTTCATGCGCCATGATCACGGAATAACTGAATCATGGTAAATATCCCGTTTTAAATGACTTTAGGGTTAATAACCATGATAGTTTCAGAAGTTTTTTTGTGTTTTAATTTAACAAACGTGTTGTAGTAATCTTGGCTAAGATAAGTAAATATCAATTAAAATATTACAACAACTAACTATGTGACGAATGACGTGGCACGGCGGTCGAAGGTCCGCCTGCGGCGCAAAAGGTTGCTGGATCTATTCTCTCAAATATTTGTACATTCAGTAAATATTTTTTCCGGGTATTTTCTATGTACAATAGAAAATACCTATATAACTTGGGGCTAGATGATCAAGCATTATGTACCATACTTGCTACACTGTACACCAACATTTACATTGCCATCGACATAGTTCAAAGAGTTAGTCGCACACACGTAAAGTAGGTCAAGTGACGGATGAACAGCTTCACACCGATTCGTCAGTGACTGACAGTGACAGGAAGGGTAGCTCGCTCGGGGCACACGGGCGATGGCGCAACCACTGAACAGAGCGTATTGATTACGGAAACAGGGATGAGAATTTACCAGGAACCAGGAATTGCAGGAGAATCAGAGCTAACGCCCTATGTCGAAATTAGTCCAAATGACGTTAAATTTTAGAGCTCTACTTTTAGAAGGACAGAGGAACTTTCAAAGGCCAGATAAAATGCCCTTAGTAGGAATTGGCATGTTTCGATTTTGATTTTTTTAATTAGGACAAATTTTTCATTTTTTAAATAATTGTGGAAAAATTCGGAAACAAAATTGTTCCAATATTAAAAATTTAACGAGCTCTTACGTTCACTCGACCTTCCAATTACCAATTTACTTTACTAGTTTGGTTTGCTCAGATATCTAGTACTCTATGGATACGCGCTAACCATAGATTTAGAATAGTGCTCTTCGATGTACCGAAGGGGTATATTTTTAATCGGGTTAGCTATTCGAAATAACCGGCCAAACATTTTGTTAAAATGACAAAAACTTTGAAAGTGGATCAGGAATATCAAAGATCAAAATAATTAAATGTTCAAAACTGTATAAAGTTTGGGAATTCAATCGATTTCCGCGTGTAAACAAAAGTTTTCCGTCTGAGGTAAGCCGAAGGGTTTAATGTCGTCGTTTGTACCTTTTTCGCTGCGGCGCGGCGTTAGTGGAATGGTGCGTTCGTTTGAAACCGTTTAGCGATAATGCATTTTGGGAACGATGTGTTGTGTGCACTTAATTTTAATGGCGAAAGAATACTCAATGTGCTGCAAAATGTACTGAAAACTACATTTGGATTTTAGACCAAATTAAGTTTTCAGCACAAAGACCTTTTCCGATTCCAGGCCAAACTTAAAATCATCACATTTCGTACTCTAATGATTTTTTCGATACAGGCTCAGCCTAGTGAAGAAATCAACAGACAAATGTAACTAGGTAACAATAGCTGTCTGCAAAAGACATAATTAGTTGCTGCTACCTTTATTTTATTTTTTGTGTGTAATTTGCAAAACTAACATAATACCTAATATGTAAATAAGATACGATAAGAATACGTGATTTTCTCTATTGTAATTTTCTGTCTTTTGCTGTAATAAATTACTTATTACTTTACTTTATTCAATTTAATAATCACAATATGGTGCTTATTGGATGATATGATGTTTGTTACCTATTCATGCCAAATTCACTGAAGGGATCGGGCTAAAATGTTGTTATTTTATTCGAAGAGAGAATTTTTTCGAATTGAATTGATTGATGGATTGATTATTAGTTACTTAACTATTTGCAGTACTAACGCTCGTCACCCAAATGTAATTTACTTATTAGCAATTTGCCCTAAGTTATCATTTTGAGTGATTTTTTTTTAATTACGGTTTTCTAGGCCTGGAATAAAAGATATACTACTTTTTATCCCATGAATGGCCACCGACCGTGTCACTAGATATAGTTAGTATTTTATCTTTTTTCTGTATTAAAATAAATAAATAAAAATAAAATTATTTTATTTCGGACTACTACAGATCCATAATTTGTTAGCAATGATCTTATAATAAATGTTAGTAATTCTTACGAGCTAATATTAAATTAAATTGAAATGAAAATTAAAATGAATAGTAATAAATTAGAATAAATTAATGTATTGAAGGTGCAATAAAGTTATATGGTTTAAGAAACTTTATTCTCATACGAATTACAAAAAATCACTCAAATTGATAACTTAGGGCAAATTGCTAATAAGTAAATAACATTTGGGTGACGAGCGTTAGTACTACAAATAGGTAAGTAACTAATAATTAATCTATCAATCATCATCATCATCATTATCAGCCTGTAGCAGTCCACTGCTGGACATGAGCCTCCCCCAATGCGCGCCATAGCGCCCTGTCTTCAGCTTGCCAGCATTACCTGCAGCCATTCGCAGGTCGTCATCCCACCTGGCCGGAGGGCGTCCTACACTACGTTTACCGAGTCGTTGTCTCCACTCAAGAACACGTTTGCCCCAGCGGCCTTTGGTTCTTCGCGAGATATGGCAGGCCCACTGCCACTTCAGCTTGCTAATTCTTAGAGCTATCCATCAATCAATTCACACAAAATATTGGTTTGGTTAAATAACAATCTAGTCCAAGCTTAACAAACCACACTTTCTGATATCTCAGTGTATCTTCCCTTCCCAAAGAGTCATCTCGTTAAGTAAATATACATTAAAATTTGCCTGTAACACCTGAGACGGTAAGTTAAGGCAAGTGTCGACTAACTTTTGTCCGTCGGTAGTTTAACCATGATAAATTATTCATAGAATATCGTTCTTTATGTATAGGGTAGATAAGCTTATTCAATGCAACGCTGCAGTCTAAAATATCTTGTATAGTGGTGTAGTAAGATCTATATTTCTGTGCGTTTGTTCTGAGCATTATGAGGCTTTGCTGGGTCGAGTAGGTATCTGCCAATCGCTCGTAAAGTCCGCACGTTTCATAGCTTCGTATGAAACAATGCGACAGACCCCAATATAATACCCAGTGTGTCTCTACTCCTAATATACGATACTATGAAATACTATATTATCTATAAAATATATGTATAATAAAAAATATCTATCTACGAGTATGTAATGTATTGTATTATGTATACAGTTACCCATAACACAAGCTCTGCTTAGCTTGGGGCTAGATAATGCTGTGTGATTTGTCCAGCATTATTTATCATTATTATTATTTATTTATACTATTTATATAAATCATCATCATCGTCATCAACCTTTAATAGTCCACTGTTGGACATTAGGGCTGTTCTCATGAGCGCCATAGCGTCGTGTCTTCAGTATGCCGCATCCAACATCTGCCTGCAGTTTTTCGCAAGTCCTCATCCCATCAGGCCGGAGAGCATCCTACACTACGTTTGCCGATTCGCGGTCTCCACTCAAAAACACGTTTACCCCATCCGTGGTCGGTTCTTCGCGACATATGGCCAGCCCACTTCAGATTGCTAATTCTTTGAGCTATGTCGGTTACTTTCGTTATCTGTCCAATGATTTCGGTATGATTCCTGTCCTTCAGAGAGATCCCGAGCATAGCTCTTTCCGTAGCTCACTGAGCGACTTTACTGATATAGTGAAGTAGAATAGTGGTTAAGACGCTCACATATATATTATATATAAAATACTTTGTATATATTTTATACAATGTACCTACCACCTTCTGGCCGCGGCTTTGGGTACGCTCTTCTTCGAAAACAAGTTATGTTCTTTCCCCGGATATAATCTACATATTTCTATGGTGGATATATGGACGCAATTCCCCACACTCATACAAAATAGAGTTTCAGGAATTATTCAAAGCCTTTAGTTTCTCTGGGAGTCTGTTTCATTCAAGAGTATTAATTCCGACGTAATATACGAGTACTTCGAGCTTTGAAAGGATTCTGGGTTCTGTGAAAACAAATCATACGAACTCAGTGTGTTTCCGATTTCGTAGAATCCATCTGAAGCCGTGCTTGGGCAAGTACCACCAAACCATAAAATAAAATTACACGAATTGAATTCAACATTTATTTAAAAACAGACTTTATATGTACAACATCATACGTCTACTAGAAAGCAATAATTGATTTTAGAAGATTATCGGCCTGTTTGCTGAAAAAGGTGGTCTAACCAAATTCAAACAAATCGAAAGAGATCTCTTAGTGCCAGTCTCCTTGGTAATCATTTGCATATTTTGAGGTTCCAAATTCAAAACTCATTAACCCCAAACGCCGCGAAGGGACGAATGAGATTTAATTTGGATCATCAAAATTCGTTTCAATATTTTGACCAAGGAGATCGGTAGGTACAATGAATTCTTCTTCAAAATTGGAACTAACCTCTGTTCAGAAGTCGGCCGCATTTCTCTTTTGCGCAAATGTTCACCGCGACAGTAAGTATCTCTCGCGGAAATCACTTTCGAGAAAATAATACGCATAGCGTAGCTCCCATTGCCGTAAATGAGGCCTTAGATGTAAATATTTTTGCTTCTGTATAGAAACACTTCTCAATTAGTTGATGTAGATACACTAACTGGTCAGTAACTCCGGTTTCCTTACCTTAGTTATCTCCAACATGGAGCACGTACGAACATCAATTCAAGAAGAGAACTTCATTAGACGGGCGAAAATTGAACTTCTTCTACCATCATCAGTAGCAGCAGCCGTTTTGTGTCCACTGCTGGACTGAATCTTCTCTCCATGCACTAGGTATAGATGCGAAAGGGACTAAGTGATATGAAATTACTATGAAAACATTGATAGCTCTATCTTATGTCTATGTAAAGTCTATTATAATGTTTGTAAATTGTAATGTAGGTAATATATATTTATATATACATATATATATATATATAAATAAAGTATTTTCTATCTATCTATTTATTTTCATAATAGGTCAATTGACAAAAAGTTTTTACTCCAAATCGGCCGTTATGATATTGGCCTCTTCCGTATTCGGAACAATAATAAAAAAAAGAACGATACGAAAACCGCACGTCCGCTTTTTTATTGCCACATTTGTGTTTACAATTTGAATTTATTCGAATGATTTTTAAGATTCTATGACGAATATTTTCACCCGGGAGGATCATAAACACACTGCGTTGTTGTGTCACGTGGCCTAATATTAACGTTTTAATACCATTTATTATTTTTTAATTACTATGTGAAAACAAGAGGGGGTTAGAATCTTGGCATATACGAGTACATATACTACGAGTGGTCACCGTGGGGGAAGTGATGTAACCACAGAACAGAATTCTCTGTTCTGTGGAGGTAACCATTGGGTAAAATGGGTCACGTAGTATGGGCACGTTCCCTTATACCTGATGATGATGAAGCCCTGGGCACTACAGCACACATGAGGTCACAACATGGTAAAGTTACAAGATTAAGTACATTGATATTAAACTGTAGTCTCGTACTATACAGAACTTCTAATCCTGGCTTACAAGTAGATTTAAGCAGGTACAGTCAACGACAGATTTGTGTAATTCGAGATCATTGTGATCATCATACGTCGTCTGTTATTGTCTTGTTACCAGAGATAGGTAAATGGTATAAAGAAATATTTATTTACAATATGGCCCAAGGTTCGACAAGGAGGACTCCTTGGCGAATCTTGGGCCACGGTGAAAGTGTAGTTGTGTAACTAAAGGGGTAATATATATTTTATTATATTTGAGTAATATTGACATTCTAGAATTATTTTAAATATTCATAATTATAATGTTTTTCAATTGTCTATTTTTAAAAGTGGCTTAATTTTGTACTCCTTTTTTCTGTCTAGTGTTTATTTTTGTATCTCTAGTCTTTTAATTACAATGTACGTGACTATGTAAAAAAATTCCGACACAATGTTAATTGTTTGAGAAATAAATAAATGAAATGAAATAGTTCCAGACAACAAAAATGCTTGGTAATGCATGGGGCATAAAAGCTTTTACTACAAACTTTAATGACCTGAATCCGACTGTACGAGTACTATACTGACATAGGTTCCGTTCATCTGAGGCTTGATAAAGTACAAGACACACGACTAGGTACCTTGTACCGAGTTTCTGCGAATCTGACCTGTAACGAGATTCTCGTACATTGGATCTTCACAAGAGTAGATTATTTTGGCTTCAGAAACCCTGAATAATTCTACACAACCAAATTAAAAATGCCAACGGCCCTACCCCTTCCGATTTGCGGAAATTTTGGGAAAATCACGGAAAAAGTCCTTGGAATTCTGTTTTATCATTTCATTTATTTTCTCTTTCTCGCATATTCTAAAATTATCCTTAGAAACGGCCATATTGTGGAATAAACCAATTAAAAATTATACATTTGTTAACATTTGGGCTCGGTACATATCTGACGGAAAATGCGTCGAGCGTATCATCGGTCGCGTCTGTTCGGTCAAATGAGACCTGCCATAGTCTAGTCAGGTCGAACAGCCTGTACACAAACGATCTCCGCTGATGCCCTCTTAGTCTGAATGCATCATACAAAAAACACGTAGCTATCGCGACACGTTACGTCGACCGACTATGCGTTGACAGAAACGTAACAGACGCTGTACGCTCGACGCGTGTTATTTGAGTATTTTTTTATTATATATTTGCCTGTTCTGGCGTAACGCGACCGATAATATACGACGCATTTTCCGTCAGATATGTACCGTCCCTTACAGCTTTACGAATAAACATATGTTCTTTATGTGCCGCAGTCGTAACGGGCGGGAAACATTGGACCGCAGCATCTGTGGCCGCGGCCAGCCAGCGTGGCTTTTATTTTACATTTAATGTGACAGGACATTTGTTGGGGAAAAACGATTTGTCCTGATTTTACGCACCTATATTTCAATCTGTGAGAAAATTACTACTTAACTCTTTGGAACTTTAATTTAGAATATATGTATATCAATATATCCATCTAAATTTTAGATATATGTATCATCATCATCATCATCAGCCTATAGCAGTCCACAGCTGGACATAGGCCTCCCCCAATGAGCGCCATAGCGCCCTGTCTTCAGCTTGCCGCATCCAGCATCTACCTGCAGTCTTTCGCAGGTCGTCATCCCACTTGGTCGGAGGGCGTCCTACACTACGTTTACCGAGTCGTGGTCTCCACTCAAGAACACGTTTACCCCATCGGCCGTCGGTTCTTCGCGAGATATGGCCGGCCCACTGCCTCTTCAGCTTGCTAATTCTTTGAGCTATGTCGATAACCTTGGTTCTTGTTCTTGGTAACCTTGGTTGATATAATTATGTGTGTTTGTTACTTCTTCATGCCAAAACTACTGAACGGATGGAGCTGGAATTACGCACAGATGTAAGTCTAGTATATCTCTCATACACCGAATTAACAAATCAACATATTTAATTATAATAATAATTCATTCATTTCAGGCAACATTAGTACAGGGTGGAAAATACTTAAAAACTACGGCCCATATAAAATATATACCATGATCTAATATATTACATAATAAACCTATTTACTAACACATATATTTGATTACATTTTTTATCCACACAGAAATGCTCGGATGTCGTTTATCCAAAATAAAATAGAATTCAGTGCATTTTAATATTTGCTTCCGTATTCGTATTATTTTACTACGATATAAACCATTGTACTGCTATCCGCATACATGGTTTTTAATGGAAATTATGTTAATAATGGAAGTTTATTGTGTAAAGTGGAATATGAAAACGGTTATTTGCATCATTTCATTGTAATGTAAACGCGCTGTTCAAAAATACAGCAATATTTAATTGTATTTAAAACTAGCGGCCCGTCCCGGCTTCGCCCGGGTGGTCATTTGTTTCAGGATTTTTTTAATTTTTTCTCATGTTTCTCTCCGTAAGAAACATCCTCGTCCTTCAAGGAATATTCTAAAAAAAGAATTAGCGAAATCGATTCAGCTGCTCTCGAGATTTATTTATTTTTTATTATTTATTTATTTTAACAATATTTGCGCTTAGCAACACATTCAGCGATTCGTTTTTATATTATAGATTAATGTTGGGAACGCACAGGTTCGGTTTATTCCTGAAATATTTTTGTTATAGACCTTAAAATGGGATACTGGATAATACTGTTACAGGAATGAGATCAGATGAACCTATAGAAAGATCAGACTATTTATATAATTTAATAAATAATAATAATAAGCTTTAGCCTAGCTTCGCTGTCGGTGATCTACCGTTTTGATATATTTGTTTACTGGTAGAATAATTTTATCATATTATTATTGTATTTTCTATAGTAAAAGATATTTTCTTACGTGATTTAAATAAATGTGAGTATAATAATAATAAAAAATGTTTTATTTAATTAATGAAGCGATGGAGTTTTTCTACATAACTCCATCCGATTGATCGGCTATTGCTGCCAGGAGGGTGTTGGTACTCACACTTACTCTGCTAAGCAATGAGTTAGCTCAAATAAGAATATTATATTACTAGCGGACCTTCCCGGCTTCGCACGGTTTTAGTACGGATCCCTCACTTTTATGAAATAATAATATAGCCTATGTTCACCGGGAATAGTGTAGCTTCCCAACGGTGAAAGAATTTTTCAAATCGGTCCAGTAGTTTAGGAGCCTATTCATTAAAAACAAAAAACAAAAAATCAAACTCTTCCTCTTTATAATATTAGTATAGATAGTATTAGTAAGTAACGAGGTACCAACGGAAATAGGTTCTAGGTATAGATTAAATTGCTGAAAATTCAGAAGTCAAACCGTAACCACTATTACGGTTTGACTTCTTGCTTGCTGGAAGAGAACTCTTTTTAGGGTTAAGTTCGCCTTTGTATTAATTATCTAGAATACGTTTTGTATGGTTTTCGTGCAAGAAGTACACAACAGTATTACACTTATTTATTTATTTATAAATAAATAAAAAAAATATTATTTATAAAAAAACAGAACAAAGCACTTATTTATTTATTTATAAATAAATAAATAAGTGCTTTGTTCTGTAGGCGGTTGTTATTCTCGTCACAAACTCAGCACCTCCATCATTTTGACTGACAGTTATAACCTATTTGTGCATTCTAATAACTCGCGTCGCTTGTGCTTTTGTGATGCAAAATTAAAGTGTTATCCATCACACCGGGGAATCCGCTTATAGTCCACATTCCGTCAGTTTTCGGTTCGCCGACCGATAAATTATTTAGAACTTTATCTAGCTCGCGCACACCTATGGCTGACCCATGAAGGGGTTTTATGGACGTAATGGATGGGTAGGTTTTTCAAACCGTGGTACCATGACATTGCATTGTCTTGCTTTTATACATAATAATGCTAAATTTCAGCTTAGAGAACGTTCTCATCACAGAAACGTCTGCTTCCTCCTACAAATAAGGGGGATTTGCAGACCATACCTGACAAATTCGACGACCCATGTGGCGCGGTGGGCGAAGGTCCACCTGCGACGCAGGAGTTTGCGGGTTCGATTCCCGCCTCGGAACAATTGTGTGTACGATCTGCAGATATTTGTTCCGAGTCTTCTGGTTGTTTTTCTTTATGTAATAAAAAATATCTATCTATGTATTATATTGTATTATGTATATCAGTTATCTAGTACTCATAACACAAGCTCTGCTTACCATGGGGCTAGATAATGCTGTGTGAATTGTCCAGCATTATTTATTTATTTATTATTATTAAATTCAAATGAAATGAACTATGAAACTTGATTAACTGACAACTAAAACTGTATAATTATAGCCATAGAATATATAGAATAGAATAGAATATATAGAATTGGCTAATAGGTAATTTAGTTTAATTTATTTTTTATAACAACATACCTATTACATATAACTGGTCCCTGCTATTACGGAAAGCGTGGCAATAGGCACTTTTCTTATGGTTTCTATACTGTGAAGACACTTTATTCGTGTATTATTTAAGTTTCTCTAAAATTTATGAGATCGATTATTATTATCAATTGTTATTGATCAATTACGAGTATATTATGAGTATTCTCTGGCACATACACTATAATTAACACTACACTAACTCAAAAGGTTTTGTTCTTTTGAGCCTTCTCGCTGTAACCGAGTGTATTCAGAAAACATAAAGGTTTCTCAAAACCTTTCTACAGAGATATGTATGTACATTGAACATTTGTTTGTGAACTTCCATAAACAAAAGAAACGTTGTGCAAAGGGTGTCCAAAGTTTGTTTGCACGAGTGCCCAAAACTGCTGAGTAATCATGCCGACTACTCTGATAATGAACGTCAGAAACATTACGGGAGTTTGTGAATTACTGGAGGCCTGGGGCTGCTAACGTGGCCGGCTAACTTCCCATAAAGTTTTCAATGTAGATGAGAGCGATTCACGTACGTAAGTCCAATAGTCCTACTAATATTATAAACGCGTAAGTTTGTGAGGATATTTGTTGCTCTTTCACGCAAAAACTACTGAATGGATTTTGATGAAACTTCACCATATTATGCTTTATATATAAGCTTACATATCAGAATAACACATAGGCCAATTGTTCCTAGGCGGGAATCGAACCCGCAACCTCCTGCGTCGCAGGCGGACCTTCGCCCACCGCGCCACATCGGTCGTCGTTCATTCGGTATAATTCATAAAGATATATTGTATATTATCCAAAATATCTATCACCACGCGGGTGAAACCGCGGGGCGCAGTAGTGGGTAATATTTATAAATTCGCATACAGTCACCACATTGCAATCCGTCTTTCAAGGGCAGTCCGCGTTTTGTTCTCGAATTCTCAAACTTACGTTACTTTACGTTTTGTTTCAATTGTTTTGATGAGACAGCGCGTAAAAAGAGATCTAACCTAGAAACGGCTGGATTTGTTTCAGTTTCTCTAACAAGTTCCAAATTATTCTGAAGTCTGAATCACCTCTTTCAAAAAATTAAACATATTCCTCGCAGTCGCTATATTGAAAACGTAATATTCCGTAAATTGTGTATTGTAGAAAAGCCTGTGTAACTACGATAAGGGTCTTGTCAAGAGTGTTAACTCGGTGTTCAATGGGGCACGTCAGTAACACAATATATGTCAGATTGTATGACTGTTCGTGAAAGATATTGTAGTAAACTCTCGAATGAGAAAACATAAAGGTATTTGCCGTTCTACGTCTTCATCATTCAAAACTCGCATTCTGTGTAAACCACTAGTGGTTTACAGGTCTAAACTATTTTGGCATTCCTTGCGGTCATGTATAATCCATGCAATTATTTAATTGCAATTAATTTTGCCTTATTCGTCAGGGGATCTTCAAGGGGGAAAACTGGTATTCATATTTTAGAATTTCAGTTTTCCCCTTTAGGGAGTATTTCAGGGGGGAAACTAGAATAACAACTCTGCTGGGCTAAATTCTCCCCAAATATTTCCACTCAATAGATAAGCCCACGCGTGATCTTAAGAGAATACGATTCATATAAAACAAAACACATTATTAATTCATAATGGAGACCCTTCAAGAGAAAAAAAATATTGAGATAGCTTAGGCATAACGCAGTCGGAAAATATTAGTTTTTTTAGTTAGTTTTCTGTACCTACTTTATTTTTAGTTTTGAAGAAATATAAGTTATTTTGTATTCAGTAGACGTCTAAAAACATTTCGGAGTATTTATTTAAATCAGTCAACAAGCCTATTGTCTGATTGTTTCTAGTTCGTACTCGGACAAAGGAAATCAAAATTTACTCTTGTCCCTGTCTAGAACTTTCAAGTCTAGAACTTTCTAGAACTTTCTTTCTTTTAGCCTAGTCAAAACTTCGTCAAGAGATCATTAGATCATAATCAGATTAAAGTTTATTCCAGTAGCATGATTACGATTAGGTAAGGCTACTAGATCATTAGACAATCTTCACAGGGTGTAGACTAAATTTAACAGTCAGCGTCAAATTGATATAAGCGTCAAAGTCAAAATGATCTGAAAAACATGAAATGTGTTCAAAATTCTCTTAGCAAACAAAGCTCTCAAAGGTAGTATGCCAACTCATATTTGCTAAGATTATTTTGAACACCCCGCCTGCTCATATAAATATGAAACAATGAGTAGAAAGATATTTTGAAACAACAATATGATGATTCGAACTGTGTATATCAAATTGCTTTCATGTTTATCAGATCATTTTGACTACTCTAAACGCTCATATCGATTTGACGCTGACTAAACTTCATCCCGTTATGCAAGTCTTCCGTTATTCCCGAAGGACAGTACCTTAGTTCTATGCTAATGGTTACGGTTAATTAACCGAAATGTTCCTCCCCATTACCGTACCAGAATAAATTATGAACCGTCTTCCGTTAGAGCTAGAGTCTACATTTTATTATACGATCGTAGGTATTCTAGGGAATTTTGCGAATAGTAATTTAATGCTTTCCGCACGATGATTTTCTTAAAATAATTCAAAACGATTTATAGCTATATAAGAACTAGCTACTGAACTAAAACTGTTCCCAGCGAAAATAAACACATTATTAATTTGTAACCCGATGAAGTGAACAAAGGTATCAAATTTTGTACTTAAAAAAAACTAAATAAATCCTTGACTGCTGCAAATAGACTTTTTTTTCTTAGTGGCCGTGATGAATTTCCGACACAATTTAAATTGTTTGTGAAATGAATGAAATGATGACAAGTACCTACCTTCAGGGTTATCCATTAATTACCGGACACCCTGTATATAAGTATTTATAGATAGACAGCTATAAATAGTTCTAAATTATTGGAAAAGGTTCGGGAGGTCTCTTAGGGTCTCTAAGGATCTCCTATGAGACCACCCGAACCTTTTTTGCTAATAAAATCATCATTATCATCATCGGCCTTTTCCGCCGTCCGATCCGTACTGATTCAGCTAATATGGTTGAGTGTAGGTATCTTTTGGTGTGGCTAAAAAAATAGTACAATATTTCCTTTCATTATCATTCTAGCCGAAATAAGCTGCTATACTCCGTTTCAAAAACCTAGATATTGTTTTGTATATAGGTTACAAAACCCGAGGAATATTGGTGGAAAATATTTAACGACATTGCTATCATCCAAGCAAAGCATAGAAGCTCGTAACATTTTTTGATTTTGAAAAGTTTCATTCGTCATTTAAGTAAGTAAAGTAAAAGTAAAAAGATTTTTATTTTGTCAGAACAGAACAGAGACTCTTATAAACTAAACTTAGATTAACAGACAACAAAGACTGACAAAACTCGGTCTCCACTCAGCATGTGCTATGGTAGAGCAGATCGTACCATAGCGCTGGTCTTCCGTGGAGACCGTGGTGCATTTAATTGATCTCTCTTTCATTTTCGAATACAAATTTAAATCTATTTCGCTCCACCTGTGAGATTATGTGCTGTTGAAGTTTGTGTTGCAGTTTTTAGTGATAACCTTGCTGTCACCTTGTCGTTTTCTGTTATTTTTATCGATTTTTGTTAAGTTTTCATTAATACATGTCTTTGTATATAAAATATCTAAGATTCTAGATCGGAGTATAGGTACAAGTCTCCAATACCAGCTTCTTCTCTTTGTGCTTTATACATGGTATAGAGCACTCTATGCACCTACTAAACATTTCATAATTTAATTATAAAATACTGAAAGTAATATCTCAACTTCGTTCTAAAATATCAACTTTGATACTTTTCAACAGAACTTTCAGACTATTTAATTAAGTCTGGAATTTTATGCTTCATAGTTTTTGTGAAACATTTTTTGAGCTTTTCATAAAACCAGACTATTTGGTAGAAAATTGTAAACGATTAATGACGAAAGCGAACCTATGATAACAATCAAACAAATAAAATTACGTAAAATTTAAAATTTGCTAATTAAGGCGAAGTGAATTCGCTTTTTCGAGACAAGGACGAACGGACGCCGCCGCGCCCCGCCGCGCCGCGCGGGGAAGGCGAGAAAAGGAAGCAAGAGCGGCAGAATGACCGGCCCGCGCGCAATTTCCCTGGTTATTTTTAAATTCGTTATTGCTCTAAAATAATACAGTTGCGCAAAAAACTATAACCATAATCGTCTAAAGTATTTATTAAACATGGAGAAGAAATTTCATTACAATAATATTTAATAGAGATATCTCTGTAAAAATGAAAGTTCAGAGGAAACTTTGCCATTTTTTTCTATCAAGTCAAGTTTAGTCAATCGTTTTTTGACTCCCGTAACATACTAACTAATATCCTAAACTTTTGATCATCATCAAAATATATTCGAAAAATAGGTGTTTTGTTCCCTTAAAATTGATTTTCCGATAAGTCAAAACTCGGGTTTTGGGACGATCCTCAAATAGGTATCATCATCAGCCTATGTTAGGCCACTGCTGGACACAGATCACCCCTAATGAGCGCCACGAATAGGTATATTCAGTGGAAAAGCGGTAGGCAGTAAAAAATTAGTTTAAAATAGGTCTCCGAGGTGCCTTGAAACTTGTTGCCCATTGTGTATTCGTAAAGTTTTTCTTTTGTTGTAGAAAATGTTGATGTGTACCTTTGGCGGAGCGGTAGGAGCTTTATTGTTGCAGTTCTGAGAAACGCTATTCTTGCATCTATGATAAAAATATGTAGGTTTTTACATTCAACTGTTTTGAAGTAGCAAACAGAGAAACATTTTATTAATAACTTTCACATTATCGTTAAAATTAACATAAAAATAATATAAAAATTCAATGAATTAAAATTTAAAAGAATTAATTGAATTTAAATGTTATCATTAATTATTAATTTATTAGCGAATTAAATTAAAATTAATTCACATTATTCCTAATTTAAAAACTCATCGTATGATACCGCAAACTGACCAATTCGAGTAGAAGTTTCAGACTATTTAATAAAGTCATATTGACACAGTTTGAAAAGGCTTAGACTAAAATATTTACCGATTAATTTTTATATTGTACGAATTCGTATATATTTTGTACGATTTCGGGTGAAGCAAACAGTTCCAGAGAAATCTGACTCTGTCCGAAATTACCACCTATCCAAATTACACACCCAAATCCCTGATACAGTTTGAAAATAGGCTAAAATATATCGGAAAATATTTTATACGACTTCAGTTAAATATTGTACGAATTTGTATATATTTTGTACGATTTCGGGTGAAGCAAACAATCCCGGAGAAATCTGACTCTGTCCGAAATTACCACCTCTCTAAATTACTCACCCAAATCCTCAGGCAACCTGAACCGTTCTCCCCAAGATATTGGCGTTTGAGATGAAGCTATTTCTTACCCGGGTCAAATTAAACTGATTCTGTTTGTTTACGAGGCGAATTAACACGAGGAGGGCGAGCCAATCTACTCGGCAGTGTAATTGAACGAGATTATGTTTAATTTGGCCACCATTTCTTTTACTTTGTTGCGACACTTTTTTTTATATAACTACTAGTTACAGGTAAAAGGTTGTAGCATACATGGGCCACACAAGTACTACACAACATACAAAATGAGCTAAAACTCGTAATAATAGTTATATGCTTTGACAGCGACAGCATAAAATAGCCAATTTATCAGAGGTAAGTAAGCTTGCCTGACCATATTCAATCATATTTATCTGATAGAGTTAAAAAAGTATATATTGGCAAAGAAAGATCCAAGGGCCCAAAATCTAAACCAGGCGTCCCACAAAGATCGATATTAGATCGTTTTTTTCAGTATGCTTACACCTTGGTTACCGCAAGCTTAAAGCGAGTGGCCCGGGCGCTGTACGATCATAGAAAGGGCTTTTTGTCGATCATACTTGGATAGAGATAGAGAGCTTGCCGGTCACTGTTGCCTTGTGGGCGGCACGTAGAAGGCGCGTCATCGTCACGATTTGAGGAAGAATCATTCAGGATGTGGGCGGCAGGCTCCTGCATATATCCTGCTTAATATCACATCTGTCCAGTTAAGAGTTTTATCTTTATGTAAATGCGGCAGGCTCCTGCATATATCCTGTTAAATATCACATCTGTCCAGTTAAGAGTTTTATCTTTATGTAAATGCGGCAGGCTTCTGCATATATCCTGTTAAATATCACATCTGTCCAGTTAAGAGTTTTATCTTTATGTAAATGCGGCAGGCTCCTGCATATATCCTGTTAAATATCACATTTGTCCAGTTAAGAGTTTTATATTTATATAAATGCGGCAGGCTCCTGCATATATCATTTAAAATATCACATCTGTCCGGTTAAGAGTTTTATCTTTATGTAAATTTTGTAAATGCGGCAGGCTCCTGCATATATCCTGTTAAATTTCACATCTGTCCGGTTAAGAGTTTTATCTTTATGTAAATGTATTAGGTAGCCTAATGAGGCTATCTCGCTGGCTGCTAAGGAGAACAATGGGTCGCCTTAGCCAATGGAAGATAGTAGTAGTTCAGGCCGTTATTCTATAAAGATAAAAACTCCCCTCTCAAACCAATCAATTACCTCAAAATCACTTTATAGCAAAATAATACTCAAAATATCCTGAGTTATGGCGACAGTTTCAGATTTTCATTTGCCTAGATTGCCGAACTCGCTGGCAACCACAATTTTCCGTCCCATAAACCATGAAAATAAATTAAATTCAATTACATTCTACTCTCACCAATAGCCCTTCCTTCATAAAACTTGAATCATTTCTCTAAAAGTCCCACAAAAGAATTTTCATCAAAAAACAACTTCTTAAAAGTTTCTAAAAAGGTGAAAACCAAATGCTTTTTCAGCCGTGGCAAAGTTTCGCCGGAGAAATGGGAAATGGTAATGAAAAAAGTGAGAGATAAAGGTTACGGCAAAAGGTGTTACTCGAGGTACATTAATAACGAGAAGCTGTACAAAGAGAAAATATTTTAACTGAATTTATGTCGTGCTTTTGTAATAGGAGCTATTTCAAAGTGAAATAATGGCGTAACGTGACCGCCCGCCGCCGCCGCCGGGGCAATGGCGATCGACGCGAGCTTATCGAAGCAGCAGGGGCTTTTTGTAGAGGAAAGAAGCGGAGCTTTTTAAAAGAAGTACGTATCTATGCTTCTACTGCTGCTGTTAGCTAAAACAAACGAAAATTTAATATAAACAAATCACAAAAATGATTAACTGTGAATGACATTAATTCTCTGTAAATCAATCAATAAGGATCTAGGCCAATTGGTTCGAGTAGTTCTCGGCAGAACCAATGGCCGCAAAATTATTGTACCAATAGCAAAAGCCTATTACTAAATAATTAGAGATTTGTTGACTGTATTTTCTGATCACTTTATTATATGCGAATCGTGAAGGCAAAGTTAGGATTTTTTTGGAAAGATGAATGTAAAAGTAACGGAACGGAGAATGTAAAATGTCCAATAGCATAGCGTCGAAATACCATCGTGACATGTATTCGAGATCCTATTGGCTGTTTAACTCATGCACCTTTGAATTACCCAATAGAGAGTGTAGTAAAGCTCCTACTAATTTTGATTTGACGCCTTACCGCCGTGTGCTGGAATAGATTATGGCAATTTTCACTAAAATTTATGCGTTCATACGATAAGGCTCGCCCTCTCAGCTTACTAGACTTTACTGTAATGAAAACTAAGCTTGCTCGACTAATGCTGCTTTACCCGAGATCTAGGACGTGCAAGGTTTTTAATTTTAATATCGTTAAATTGGATATATGTATGCGCAAAACATAGGTGACGTAATTCAAATTAAATACATCCTACTAATATTATAAACGCGAAAGTATGTGAGGATGTATGTAAGTATGTTTGGTGCTCTTTCACGCAAAAACTACTGAATTAATTTTGATCTAACTTCACAATAATATAGCTTACATATCTATCACCACGCAGGTGAAACCGCGGGGCGCAGCTTAATTTCATCAATAAAATCTTGGCCGATTTCTTAAACTTTAAATCTAAACGTAACGCTTTCTGAAGCTGATCACGCAACCCGCACCTGTCCGAACCGCAGAAGCCGCACTCGCCGCAGCATTTTCTAAATCGAAATAGTATGCAAAATACATAATAATCTACCTGATAATTATAAAATGAAGAAAAAGATACACCCTTTGTAAAAAGCTTAATTATTATAGAAAAACGTTACTATTCTGTTGACAAAGCTACACAATAACTAAAATAACTTTACGGCTAACGGCTAAATTCAATCTTATTAATTAGTTATCATAATAAGCGTGTTATTAATTTAGTATTTTCTTTATATTTTATGTATGCTAGCTTTAAGGTATATATTACTATGAACCGTAGAATAAGTTAAATAAGATCTGTTACTTTTCTATGGTCTGAAATAAATGATTTTATTATTATATTATTATTAATTATATTTCCATGAAACTTGTTTTACTGCGTGGATTTAATTGTATTGTTTAAATTATGTAGGTATTGTTTATGATGAATTCTTTTTAAAATAACTAAATTTAATATCGTCTTGTGTTGTGTATTTCATTTTTGTTCTAATTTTATTTAAGTCGTCTACTTTTACTGTTCGTCATTTATTAGTTTATTTATATTATATTTATTTAAAGGAAAACCAGAAGCTTATATATAACACAATAAAAAGTTCATAAATACTAGAAAGCTTATTCAAGGTTTTCACGGATAAATAACAGAAAAATATAATAAGAAGAGACTGTGAAAATAAAGTGAATTGGTACATATAGCATCTATAAAGTAAAATTAGATAATTATTTTTAGTTACAAAATTAACAATAATGTTTACTCAAAAAACCTATCACCAACATTATCATTATTGGTGCCAAAAAATTCTCTGCTAAGCCGCTATTTAAGTACTTATCTGCGGAAACTTTTTAATTGGCCTTCAGCACACATGCGCTGGTATTTACCGGCATGTATTTAGAAAGTAACTATTTTTAAGACCTAGCTGTAAGTTTTCCCAAAATTTTGAAAATAAAATAAAAATAAATATAATTATTTATTATTCAATTTGGCATTCATAAATAAAGTCGAACTCAGTTTCGCAGTGCCCTTCCGGGGTGCATATACCTAGTGACAACTTAACTGACCATTCACTTAGACCTAAGAATGAATGAACATACATGCAAGCAAAAATAAATTAATATGACATTAGCGCTTTTGCGCACAGGCAGTCGACGTGAAAGGTCGTGGCGTACTGCGTATCAAAGAGACCAAAGTTTTAATATCATATCTTGGGGAAGAACTAAAGTGAATGAGACAAAAGATTAGAATAATAATATTATTTTAATCTCTTCGCATAAAGAAAGGTAATAACTAACCGCAATGGCTAATTAAATTGGTCGTTATTCACAAATGGTGAATATTTGTTATTAGTAGGTATTACTTCATGCAAAATGCGTTGAAATATCGGAAAACAATTAAATTGACTTATAGATTAACGCGTCCATTAAGCCTATTTTCAGAATATACTCCAATTTCGAATGGACTACAGAGTGTTTGGTATTGGGACATAATTTTTTGAACAGTCGGGGAGTCATTATAAATTACATTACATTACATTACAGTACATTACAGTACATTACAGTACATTACAGTACATTACAGTACATTCCAGTACATTACAGTACATTACAGTACATTACAGCACATTACAGTACATTACAGTACATTACAGAACATTACAGTACATTACAGTACATTACAGTACATTACAGTACATTACAGTACATTACAGTACATTACAGTACATTACAGTACATTACAGTACATTACAGTACATTACAGTACATTACAGTACATTACAGTCCATTACAGTACATTACAGTACATTACAGTACATTACAGTACATTACAGTACATTACAGTACATTACAGTACATTACAGTACATTACAGTACATTACAGTACATTACAGTACATTACATTACAGTACATTACAATACATTTCTCCGGTAGAATCAGTGTTACGATTATGTTATTTTTAATATCACCGAAAATAGCGTTTTAAATTGTCATATCTGTTTGTTTGTGGTTATAATGCCACAAAATAACTTGTGTTGTCTTTACCTACCTATATTAAATAAATGATACCTTGATACAACTCTCAAAAAAGTTTAAGCATTCAAAGACAATCTGAGTAGTAATTCTAAATAATATATTTAGAAAAAAAAACGAAGTCATAATAAATTTTATTTTCTTTTTAAAAGTGTTTCAGTATTTTTCCCTTTCCAAAAATATGATTTTATAAATTATTGATTAGATGGTTAAAATAAGAGATACCTAGATACTTGTCTGATTAAAAATTTTCATTCATGAATCTTTGTTGACAATCTTAGGTTTTGATGGCGCTCATTGGGGGAGGCCTATGTCCAGCAATGGACTGCTATAGGCTGATGATGATGATGAGGTTTTTAAACGTATAATATTCAATTAAATACATACAGCGAAACTCTTTGTTCATTAACTTGTTGTTTTGACACGTCTCGACAAAAGATCTCACATATCTTATCAGGCCCGCCGCCTGGAACTTTCTCTTTCAAAGTTATGTCTCGAATAAATTATTTCGAGAGTGTTGCTCAAAACACTCTTATTAGAAAGTTACTCGTATGTTCAAACTGTAGAAGCGAGATATACATTTTGTTATAATTAGCTCTTTCCCTCGGCTTAATTCACGTACTAATAGACATAAAGTTCCTTGCGGAAATAGGACTTACCGGGTTCATCTCTTTGACAAGTACAACTGGAACGATTTTGACAGATAGCTGATTTGTTATAATTATAACGGGTAATATTAGCTGCAGCTTCTTTTGTTTTTAATGAATTTAGAGATTCACACAACAAAATTATAACTTAAAATTGCATTCTATAAACTTGCTACTTCTTCGTGGGCAAAACCGCGGGCGTGAATAGTAGTTAAATAACCAAATATTTTTGTCAAGGAACCTAATAATCGTATAGATGATAAAATGTATTCTAAGGCCCATATAAATCAAACCAAGTAGACTAACATAAGTAATATAAAAAGGCGTTATGCTGTCGATTATCTTTTATTGCGCAGCCAGTTGGTAATTCTTGAACCTAAAATTATTAATTTCAAACGAATTCAGTTATTTTATAGCTTCATAAATAAATAAATAAATAAATAATGCTGGACAATCCACACAGCATTATCTAGCCCCATGGTAAGCAAAGCTTGTGTTATAGGTACTAGATAACTGATATACATAATACAATACATTACATGGATAGATATTTTTTATTATACATAGAAAACGACCAGAACACCCGGAACAAATATCTGCAGATAGTACACACATTTGTCCCGAGGCGGGAATCGAACCCGCAACCTTCTGCGTCGCAGGCGGACCTTCGCCCACTGCGCCACATAGGTTGTCTTCATACATATTTATTTTATTTATCTTGCTTTGATATACTTAGAAATAATTTTTGCGAAAGACTGCAGGTAGATGCTGGGATACGGCAAGCTGAAGACAGGGTGCTATGGCGCTCATTGGGGGAGGCCTATGTCCAGCAGTGGACTGCTATTGGCTGATCATCATCATGATATACTTAGTATTAGTAGTGCCATTGGTGTGGAGAGTATGAAGGTTGGGGTGTTAGAACCAGTTAGAACATCAAATCAACTATCTTGTCATGTTATTCAATAATCGGCAGCAGTCAGCTTTTACACAGAAATACGTCGTTTTATTATAACAAATCCATGGGAGATTTTATAATATATTGTCCCATACTCGTCGCCACAGTAGGATATTTGTATAGTTCATGGATTGGGGAGCTCATGGACGTGAGTGAACCGACCGCTGGTTGATTGCACACTGTTTATTGCACTGAGGTGACGCGGGCTTGTGCAGGCACGCACACATGCGTAGACGCTTACTACTACATACGTAACATATATAAAATATTTTATAATATGCGTTTAATCAGCCAATTAGAATAGCAGTGTCACGGGAAACTAAATTTTCCATTCACTCTACTAGGAGTGCCAAGCAGTAGTGCCTAAGAAAAGAAAGACATTTAAAGATAGGATATGTATCACTACATAGTATAAAATAGTCAACCGCTGTCTGTCTGTCCCTATAAATAAATAATGCTGGATAATCCACATAGCATCATCTAGCCCCAAGGTAAGCAGAGCTTGTGTTATGGGTACTAGATGATTGATATACTTAATACAATAGATTACATTGATATATTTTTTTTGAATCCTATGTATGCTTAGATATTTTAAACTACGCAACGGATTTTGATGCCGTTTTTTTTAATACATAGAATGATTCAAGAGGAAGGTTTATAAACTATTTTGACCTATAGATTTCCACGCAAGCGAAGTTGCGCGGGGTAGCTAGTTCATTTATAAATAGCTTTAAGCGATAAGGCCGCCTATTGTAATTGTCGCATGTAATGTATTTATGTCATTATTTGAATATGGCGTAAAATATTTTTTTTAATAGTTAAAGTGATTCTAGAGAACGGTTTATAAACGATGTGACACATAGATTTCCACGGAGTGAAGCTGCGGGGCGCAGCTTGTTCATTTATAAATAGCTCTAAGCGATAAGGCCGCCCATTGTACTAGTCGCATGTAATGTATTTATGTCATTATTTGAATATGGCGTAAAATATTTTTTTTAATAGTTAAAGTAATTCTAGAGAAAGGTTTATAAACGATGTGACAAGATTTCCACGAGAGTGAAGCTGCGGGGCGCAGCTTGTTCATTTATAAATAGCTCTAAGCGATAAGGCCGCCCATTGTACTAGTCGCATGTAATGTATTTATGTCATTATTTGAATATGGCGTAAAATATTTTTTTTAATAGTTAAAGTAATTCTAGAGAAAGGTTTATAAACGATGTGACAAGATTTCCACGAGAGTGAAGCTGCGGGGCGCAGCTTGTTCATTTATAAATAGCTCTAAGCGATAAGGCCGCCCATTGTACTAGTCGCATGTAATGTATTTATGTCATTATTTGAATATGGCGTAAAATATTTTTTTTAATAGTTAAAGTAATTCTAGAGAAAGGTTTATAAACGATGTGACAAGATTTCCACGGAGTGAAGCTGCGGGGCGCAGCTTATTCATTTATAAATAGCTCTAAGCGATAAGGCCGCCCATTGTACTAGTCGCATGTAATGTATTTATGTCATTATTTGAATATGGCGTAAAATATTTTTTTTAATAGTTAAAGTAATTCTAGAGAAAGGTTTATAAACGATGTGACAAGATTTCCACGAGAGTGAAGCTGCGGGGCGCAGCTTGTTCATTTATAAATAGCTCTAAGCGATAAGGCCGCCCATTGTACTTGTCGCATGTAATGTATTTATGTCATTATTTGAATATGGCGTAAAATATTTTTTTTATAGATAAAGTGATTCAAGAGAAAGGTTTGATTTCCACGGCGGTGAAGCTGCGGGGCGCAGCTTGTTCATTTATAAATAGCTCTAAGCGATAAGGCCGCCCATCGTACTTGTCGCACGTAATGTATTTATGTAATGATTTGATTATGGTGTAAAATAAATCATTTTTGTATTGTAGATAGCAGATTATGTAATTGCAAGTTCCTGATTAACTTCAGAGTACCGCGTTTTAAGCATTACACCAATTTCATCCAGATAACGCAGCAATAGTAAAATATACTCAACCGAGCACTAATTACTGTTGCAAATATGCATTGCATTTAGAATTTCGGTTTTATCCGAGCAATTTGTATGATAAAGCTCGTGCGGTCGCCGCGGGCGCAGCGCCAACCCACAACATGCAGGGTAAAGACGCATCCACAAAGAAGGTTAAAAAAAATCTACGGTCAACATTAACGTGTGTTACTGTTGCTTTAATACTCAATTCGAATTGTTGAGTAGTTTAGTAGATTAGTTGAGCACTGGGAAAATCTTTACCTAGTAGCTTATCTTTAGCTCTTTACCTAGTAGTGCCTATATACTCTGTAATAAGATAAAAATCATTTATTACAGCAAAACTAATAAGTAAATACACTTCAATCTTATAAGTAGCACTTACATACATGGTGAGAAGTTATAAGAGGTTAGATATAGTAGGTTACTAAAGTACCTGTACTTGAAATTTAGTGAAATACATTAAATAATAATAATAAATAAATAAATAAATAATGCTGGACAATCCACACAGTATTATTTAGCCCCATGGTAAGCAAAGCTTGTGTTATGGGTACTAGATAACTGATATACATAATACAATACATTACATATATAGATATTTTTTATTATACATAGAAAACGACCAGAACACCCGAAACAAATATCTGCAGATCGTACACATATTTGTTCCGAGGCGGGAATCGAACCCGCAACCTCCTGCGTCGCAGGCGGACCTTCGCCCACCGCGCCACATCGGTCGTCTATACATTGTGTTATTGCCGAGACGTACCTATCTACAATGTTATGTAATCTCTGATGGCACCCTCACTAGGCTAGGCCTGTATCGATGCCTATACATGTACGACAATTCCAAGTTTAGTATTGTTCAGGTTACGGATATAACTGAATATAAAAATACCTAAGAATGAATGATGTGATGATAGTACCTATAAGTTTAGAGGTAGAGGAAAAAACCTATACAAATTAATTAAATTCATAAAACAAACATAAAACGTAAAACGTAACGTGTTTAAACGCATAGCTGATTAAAGAAAAAAATCCATCTCTTGTCTCGAAATTTTGCGATCAGTTGTTGTTTTTCTATGTTCTTATCCTGACAAGATAAGACTTTTCAGAAATTATGTTGTTACTAGTTTCTGTCCGCGGCTTCGCACGCGTTGTTCTATAGTAATTTTTTAAGGTTATTTTTAGGAACTGATTTATGGGATTAAAAGTATGTTTTATTCCGGACCTGGAACTACCTGTATGCAATTTCAGCACAATCCGTTCAGTAGTTTTTGCGTGAAAGAGTAACAAACATCCATACCTCCATACAATTTATACATATCATACAAACTTGTGTTTATAATATTAGTAGGATAATATGCAAGGTTTTTTAAGCTGTCGGCTTTATTCTAGAATTCTATTTATTGGATAACTAAAATTCTCGAAACTAATAAATAATGTTATTACAACGTTTTTCAGACGAATTCCTTTTAAGTAAAGTATATTTATTTCATTTAAAGTTCACCCATTAGTCGAGCTCATAGATAAGAGGTTTAGTGTTGTATTCGTAGAATTAGCCTCATTTCAGAAAAAAAATATTATAAATAAATAAATAATGCTGGACAATTCACACAGCATTATCTAGCCCCATGGTAAGCAGAGTTTGTGTTATGGGTACTAGATAACTGATATACATAATACAATACATAACATAGATAGATATTTTTTATTATATACTTTTTACTTTTCTTTTATAGAAAACGACCAGAACACCCGAAACAAATATCTTCAGATCGTACACACATTTGTTCCGAGGCGGGAATCGAACACGCAACCTCATGCGTCGCAGGCGGACCTTCGCCCACCGCGCCACATCAGTCGTCAATATGGTTTTATTTTTACCGAAAAAATAACATAATTCTATAAATACGGCATCCTGAAAATGATTGTTTCACGTCTGGACTGTCCCATCATATACAAATGGATATATTGATGGGAATTTGTTAAAAATTGAAGATATTTTTTATTAATTGATGAAGATATGTCTATATCCTTATAAATGTCCTTAGTAAGTTTTCATTCGGTATTTTATTTTTAATATTTTTAATTTCCCTAATTTATTTATATTATTCTAGTTTTATTTGATTTTGTTGTGTGATTTTGTTTCGTGACATTTATTTTTAATTTTTGTATGTGCTTTTTTATGGATTGTGAATCTGAAAATAAATGAGTTAATAATAATATAACCATTAATAATATTTTGACGACCGATGTGGCGCGGTGGGCGAAGGTCCGCCTGCGACGCAGGAAGTTGCGGGTTCGATTCCCGCCTTGGAACAATTGTGTGTACGATCTGCAGATATTTGTTCCGGGTGTTCTGGTCGTTTTCTATGTATAATAAAAAATATCTATCTATGTAATGTATTGTATTATGTATTATCAGTTATCTAGTACCAATAACACAAGCTCTGCTTACCATGGGGCTAGATAATGCTGTGTGAATTGTCCAGCATTATTTATTTATTTAATATAAATCCTAAAAATTATTATTTGCATATTTCCTCGATAAGAAATCAAAAAATATATACAATAATTACTGTTTAATGAAGCAGTGTGATGTAGCCCTAACAATTAATGCATTGTACGCCAATAAATATTTTAATTGTATACGAATTGCGGCGATGAAAACTTTGCGCCACATTAACAAGATCAACGTCAATTTGTTTTATAACAAAGCTTTTAGCTGAATTTTTACAAAATAACTAATGTTTCCGTTTTTTTAAAGTTACTGACCGGTCATCATCGTCATCATCAGCCTATAGCAGTCCACTGCTGGACATAGCCTCCCCCAATATGCGGCATAACGGCCTGGCTTCAGCTTGTCGCATCCAGCATCTACCTGCAGTCTTTCGCTGGTCGTCATCCCGCCTGGTCGGATGGCGTCCTACACTACGTTTACCGAGTCGTGGTCTCTAATCAAGAAAACGTTTGCTCCAGCGGTCGTCGGTTCTTCGCGAGATAGTGGGCCGGCACATATCTCGCGATTGTATGTAGATGCTGGATGCGGCAAGCTGAAGACAGGGCGCTATGGCGCTCATTGGGGGAGGCCTATGTCCAGCAGTGGACTGCTATAGGCTGATGATGATGATGACCTACTTACCTGTTAAACTGACTACTCATCCTACTAATATTATAAACGCGAAAGTTTGTAATTATGGATGGATGGATGGATGTTTGTTACTCTTTCACGTAAAAACTACTGAATGGATTTTAATGAAACTTTACAATAATATAGCTTATACATCAGAATAGCACATAGGCTACAATTTGGATACAATTCATAAAGATATATAGTATATTATCCAAAATATCTATCACTACGCGGGTGAAACCGCGGGGCGCAGCTAGTGCAATATATTTACGGCCACGCCAGTAAAAGTTCCAGTTATTTGTAAACAAGCCAAGCGAGCCATCGGTGTCACTTACAAACTTTGAAGCGACGTCATTATAACAAAGGACCAAAAGCTCCTAATAGCCTCTTCGTCCTCCTCAAAAGGGCAATTTACAATAAAACACTCCTACATTTCCCCTAAACCTCAATTATAAACCTTATTGTCTCTAAAATAAAGAAAAAACGTATCTGTTTCGATAATATCATATTTGAATGAGAGGTCTTAGAAAATGCGGTTAGAAAATGTGGTTGATGATAATTTTTTGGACAAAAAAGCTCTCAAGCAAATTGGACTTGGAGTTATTTTGCTTGGAACCTGATATTTTTTTATTTAAATAATAAATAATGCTGGACAATTCACACAGCATTATCTAGCCCCATGGTAAGCAGAGCTTGTGTTATGGGTACTAGATAACTGATATACATAATACAATTACATAGATAGATATTTTTTATTATACATAGAAAACGACCAGAACACCCGGAACAAATATCTGCAGATCGTACACACAATTGTTCCGAGGCGGGAATCGAACCCGCAACCTCATGCGTCGCAGGCGGACCTTCGCCCACCGCGCCACATCGGTCGTCAATATGGTTTTATTTTTACCGAAAAAATAACATAATTCTATAAATACGGCATCCTGAAAATGATTGTTTCACGTCTGGACTGTCCCATCATATCGCACCTTCGGTAGAACAAGGGCCGAACTACCAAGTTTTCGAAAAATGACTTAAGTATGCCAAAGTCCTTTTAAAACGTATTTTTACCCGGAGTAACAAAGACACTCGTTCAGTTCCATCTAATTTCGCCAGAGGGCGACAGTGCCTTTGTCACATTGTAGAGTTTTTTCAAACGTATTGGCGCGACAAAATCCTATTGGTCAGTTGCGGCGCTGCCGGCGCGCTGAGTGGTTGTCAGCTGGAGCGTACAAGTCGTTAAGGTAAATATGCCCTTTTAATTTCAGAGTTTTGGAGGAACAAAGTCTCACTTTCTTTACGTATGCCCATTTCTTAGAAGATAATTTGGTGGTACAAAGTCGTTCGAACAGTTGTGCTTTTGTATGTCCAAAATGTAAACAATCTCGCAGTCGTAAAATCAAGTGTGACCATGTTATTCCAAAATGTAAACATCTTGTAGTCTTAAAAACAAATGTAACTTTGTAATTCCGAAAAAAAAAATAGTAGGTGAACATAAATACTAGTATGCCTTTGTCATTCCAATTGGTTCCATAATTACATAGATATTACAACTGTTATGGCATTATCATTCCAATTAATTAACGATACTGAGCAAAATTGTGAGTTTTATGACTTAATTATTTTTTTATTTTGTTATTTAAGATAAAAATGGGAACCCGGGACACACGTAGCAGAAAAATATTAATGATGCTTAATGATGACAAAACTAATAGGCAGACAGTTGACCTTCAGATAGATAAGCATGATGAAGACTCCTTTGTTGAAGAAGATGAGAACAATAAGCCAATTCATACTTTAAACATTGATTCATCAACAGGTAATAAGTCAATTATATAATTATATTTTTATAGATAGTAATATTAAAATTTATCTTAAATGACAAAATTAACCATATATTTTGTTTTCAGATAACCCGCCTAGTCCTTCAACAATAGTTCAAAAATGGATAGACGGTAATGATTTTGAAAATCAGCGTACTATGTCTTTGGATAGTACGATTCCGGAAGCAGGAAACCCACCAATGATGAATGCAAGCTCGGGCAAGGATATAATTGTTGAGCCTTTGACTGAAAGCAATGTCACTGAAAATCAAAACCCTACAATTGTGGATAATAACATTTCGGAAACAGTAAACGCACCCTCAAAACATAATATAAATGCAATCTCAGGTATGAATAAATAAGTAATGGAAAATAAACACAGCATCATCTACCCCAAGCTAAGCAGACCTTGTGTTATGGATACTAACTAGATAAGTGATATACATAATAAAATAAAATATATAGATATATATTTTTATTATAATAGAAAACGTCTACAAAACCCTGAACAAATATCTACAGATAATTCAAAGAAATTTGTTCCGAGGCGGGAATTGAACCCACCACCTCCTGCGTCGGGCGGACCATCGCCCACTGTAGCACAGAGGTTTTCGAATAAGTAATAAGCCGTTCCATTTGTTCAATAGTACGATTTATTATCTACTAAGCGTCCGCTGTCTGTCCGTCCGTCCGTCAGCGGTCTGTGATTGAAGGAGGTGAATAATTAGTCTGCAGCTATGGCAATCGCGAACGGAGTCACGCGCGGGTATAGCTAGTTTATAATAATAAAGTTTTATATTATAATTTATTTTTTAAGATAACCAGAACGAAGATTTTTCGCCATCTGAAGGATCTGATTATGAGCCCCCACGCCAAACAAGACGCAAGATCGTGCCTAGTCCGTCAAGTAGAACTAGTTGCAGCAGCAGCAGCTCTAGTAGCAGCTCTAGTTCAAGTAGCAGCTCTAGTTCCAGTAGCAGCGCTCCTGTACCCGTAAATAATACGGCAGGTTTGGGAAATGATGGGGGTAATATTGAACAAGTACCTGCTCTGCCCATGAATGATGAAAGTGTTCTACCAGAATCTAATAAGAGGCAGTCTAGGAAACGTCAAAGAAATACGCATGCGTGGAAACAAGCTGTATCGAAGCGTTTGAAAAACAGTGGCCAAGAGTATACATCGAAGAGAGGAAAAGTAGTGCCAGCGAAATCCATTCTTCCTCCATGCAATGACAAATGCAGACTTTCGTGTTCCACTAAAGTTTGTTTCGAAAATAGGAAAAACATTTTCAAGTCCTACTGGGAACTGGGAGATCATCAAAGACAAAGAGATTTTCTTGCATCTTGTGTGAAACAAATTCAACCAGCAACTCGAAAAATCATAGTTCCAGTTAACATCCCCAGGAATAAGCCTATTAGAAAACCGAACTCGAGCTACTACTTTGTTGTAGATGGAAAAGAAGTTAGAGTATGCAAGACATTTTTGCTAAATACTTTGGTTGTCGGTGAAAAAACGCTACGCAATGTTATAAATAATACATTCGATAATGTTTTGAGTTTGAGTGCTACCGATAAACGTGGAAAGCACAGCACACATTGTAAACTAAGTGACGAGGTTCTACAATCAGTGTATGACCATATTAATTCAATTCCACGAACAGAAAGTCATTATTTAAGAGCGAACACCACCAGAGAATATATAGATGGAAGTCTGACTGTAGCGGAGCTCCATCGCAACTACCAAGCGCTTAGACAAGCAGCTGGCAGACAAGCCGTCAATTATGACGCTTACCACCGAATTTTTAACAGTGATTTCAACATTGGCTTATACGCACCTCGTAAAGATCAATGCGACGAGTGTGAGGCATTCAAAAACGCTATAGACAAGGAACCACTATTGGCTAAGCATAATTTACACATGGAAGAAAAACGTTTGGCCCGATCAGAACTTGAAAAGGATATACAACAAAGTAAACAACCAGATTCAAATACCATAGTAGCCATATTCGATCTACAAGCTATCCTCCCATGTCCAATTGGCCAGTCGTCAGCCTTTTTTTACAAGTCGAAGCTAAACTGCTACAATTTTACGGTAGGTAAAGATAGCTTACTTACTTTCTTAAATCTATACTAATATTATAAATATTTGTATGTTTGTCGTGGCTAATCTCCGGACTAGTGGACCGATTCCAAAGATTATTTCACTGACCCCTGGAGTGCTATAGGCTATGTTTTATCCAGGTACCACATGAGCGAAACGACGGGCAGAAACTAGTAGCTTATACGCATTAAATAATGTACTGATTGATTGTAAGCATACAGGCTGATTCTATAATATTTTTTTATTTTAATCTATGTTTCAGGTTTCAAATTTGAATGAAAATAAAACATTTTGCTTTTTTTGGCACGAAGGTCTGGCAAAGCGTGGTGCCAATGAAATAGGAACGTGCGTTTATAAGTTTTTGGAGGAACTTTCTAACAACCAACCCGATAAAGACATAATATTCTATTCAGATAATTGCTGTGGGCAGCAAAAAAACAAGTATGTAGATTGTAGTTGTTTTCTAATAATCAGAAGTTGTTTAATTATTTGGTCGTCACAATTTAAAACTTCCTTCTTTTTTCATTCAGGTTCGTGTTTGCAATGTTCTATTACGCTGTAAATACACTGGCAATCAAATCAATCACACATAAGTTCCTTATTAGAGGACATACGCAAAATAAAGCTGACTCTGTTCACTCTGTAATTGAAAAGAACATTAAAAGGGCAAAGAAAGCTGGACCAATTTACTGCCCAGCAGAATACATAAGCCTAATAAGAAACGCCAAAAAAACAGGCAACGGGTTTATTGTCAATGAAATGAACTTTGATTCATTCTTTGATCTGAAATCGTTGTCGGTTGAAGTGAATTTAAACCTAAACAAAGACGTTGATCGAAATAATTTAAAAGTATCTGAGCTAAAAGTCATTAAGTTTACTAAAAGTTCAGAGAGGTACCAATTCAGATATAGCTATCAATCAGATATCTGGACAGAAGCTAATGTGAAAATAAGCCGCACCGCTAACAAAAAAGAAATAAAAGATTTAAAGCTGAATGTGCTGTACACCGAAAAGTTACCTATCCCCGATCGGAAGAGAGATGACATTCGGCAGTTAATTGCCTCGAACATTGTTCCAAAATTTTATGAACAGTATTATAATGGATTATTTTAATTGTGATTCGATGACAAACGTTAATTGCTCAACTAGTTTAATAAATAAGAAACGATTCCATATTTGAATGAGTAGGTACAGTAAGGTACCGTACCTATAGCTTAGATTTTTGAAACTTTTATTCTTAATTTTAATCAAGATGAGAACGATCTCACTTTTCGAATAAATAGGTACATTATTTAACAGCCGCACTCAAAGATGTTAATGATTGCTTAAACTATTACTAAGTAACAGTAAAAAAAAACTTAGTGGTAGTTTTAGTAAACATTAACGTCGTTGAGTGCGGCTGTAATTACTGTACCTTGTTTTGATTTTAGAAACTATTGTTTTGTTAGAATTTTCCACTCAGATACGTTCAATTGCCATTAAATCTGAGTGAAAATATACTATAGTCTTGTTTTCGTCTCTATATTTTATATAACTTTAATAGTATTGATTCTCTAAATATTTAAGATTGCAAAGACTGTATTAAGTTAAGAACAAAGACTTAGAATTTAATGTTGTTAACTACTAAGTGTTATTGACTCTGTCGGTTCCTATTAAAACTTTAATAGTAAATAATTTAAAAGTTAAATAATTGCTATTTTTATTGAAAAACATCCCAAAAAAATAAAGAGAAATAAGGACATTATTACTATTTTTTTAAGAATGTTGGTGGAACAAAGGCCTAAGTGTGGGTAAGTTTTTATATTTATATGAAAATAATTAAAACTATAAATATTTAAGCATTGAAGAGAGCATGCCATTATTCACAAAACTATAAGGTATATTTCACACTAAGGAAATTACCTCAAACTCAATATAAGAAGAAGATAAATAGTCTCTAAACACAAAAAAATCTTAAAATGTATCTCCTGTAAAATCACAAACATGGCAATTATGCCCTTGTTCTACCGAAGGTGCGATATACAAATGGATATATTGATGGGAATTTGTTAAAAATTGAAGATATTTTTTATTAATTGATGAAGATATGTCTATATCCTTATAAATGTCCTTAGTAAGTTTTCATTCGGTATTTTATTTTTAATATTTTTAATTTCCCTAATTTATTTATATTATTCTAGTTTTATTTGATTTTGTTGTGTGATTTTGTTTCGTGACATTTATTTTTAATTTTTGTATGTGCTTTTTTATGGATTGTGAATCTGAAAATAAATGAGTTAATAATAATATAACCATTAATAATATTTTGACGACCGATGTGGCGCGGTGGGCGAAGGTCCGCCTGCGACGCAGGAAGTTGCGGGTTCGATTCCCGCCTTGGAACAATTGTGTGTACGATCTGCAGATATTTGTTCCGGGTGTTCTGGTCGTTTTCTATGTATAATAAAAAATATCTATCTATGTAATGTATTGTATTATGTATTATCAGTTATCTAGTACCAATAACACAAGCTCTGCTTACCATGGGGCTAGATAATGCTGTGTGGTCTCTGTCTCAGCATCAGTTAGTTAGCAAGCACGTTACAACCAACGCTGGTCTTCCGATAGAGCCGTTTCGTGACGTCATGTCATTTTTCATTTCATATCTTGTAATGTTAAAATAAAAATTCATCTTAAATCTTAAGACACTCGCGAACATAAAAGAGAAATACCGTACAAGGTTTTCCAGCGCTTCCATTAATAAATTACACGGCTGCTTAAGTTTTTGACATCCCCACTCATTTCAATCAAAATTACCTCCCCGAAGCCTACAGACTACAGTTTCAAGTAGACATTATTCCTACAGCATTAAAGTCGAGAATGACGCTCCCAATCAATCATACTTACAACTCCGGCTAAAAAATTACGCCTATTTATTTTACATTTTTTGCGAACGTAAAGAATCGGTGTAGATAAAAGGAGGGTCCTTTTAAACACGCTGTCTGTCGTTCCGTAGAAATGAGCCAAGTGTCTGCAATTACGAGGACAAATGACCTTGGATTAGGGATGCCACAGGTAGAATTAGCCGGAGGTAGAGTTTGTGCAATATTATTTTCGAACTAGGCCCGTCTTGGTTTCGCCCGGGTAGACATTTCTTTCGTAAACATTTTGCGATGAACTTAGATAAAGTCTTTTCATTTTTCGGGTTAATATATAGCCTATGACGCAAACAAATAACGTGACTTTCTATTGGTTCAAAGATCCAGATATTAGATTACATCTTACAACCTCAAAAACTCCAAACCAACAAATATAAAGAGGTAACTCTTTATAATATTAGTATAGAATAACAAAAGGATGATTCATGCTTCATTTGTTTTTCGTAAAAGAAAATCTAGAGGTATATCTTGATTCTCCAAAACAAGCCATTGCGTGATTATTTTCGGTTTTTTTGTGCATGTTGATACTCTGATTCGGTTATTAGTGTGCCAACATTGACCGAAGCGATACACTCAATTGTGTAGTGTATTAAAATAAAATAGGCCTCCTGGCCCTGGCACGTCATCCGAGGCTTCGTTATTTGTTTTCGAATTTTATTTCTGTGAGTTTGACTTATTTTTATAAATCCGCGACATCACCTTACCTAACCTAACTTACTTAATCATAATATTTTAGTTGAACGAGGCAGCACTCACTTGAAACGTAACGAAAAGTTTAAACATACATGTTATGGAAAGCCTTTCCATTCAAATTCAAATTTAAAAGTTTTTATTAAATATTTTATTTTTTGGCTTACAAAATAAGCTCCTAGACAATTCAACGAAACATTCAACGTATTTGCCTTCTTTTAAGGATAAGATTCATTTAGCATTTATTATACAAAAAACTACCCATAAAGCAATCGAATTTTTGTATGAATGTTGTTTTAGGCTGAATTTTTTCGTAAACTCTATCTTTGCGACGTTTGTCAATGAAAAAAATACTTCACGTTGTCCGACTTTCTCTAAAAGTTTCCCATTTCATCTTGTTCTCGGATGAGCTTATAAAATACACTCGGCGCGTTGCGAGAGCTCGATTTTTCACGTTTATACCTAGTTAATTCAGAATCTAGTTCCATTTCTCAGTGTGGATATACTTTAATAAAACGTCTAGAGGCTGGGAATTTTCAGCGTCTGTGTTCTGTAGTATGTTCTTTAATGCACTCATTTTACCTTTACTGAATTTTTAAACAACACTGAATATAATATATCTGAAGCCGTGATAAAATTACCTGCACTTGGTGACGGTGTTTGGTAAGATTTTGAAACTGGTCAGTCTTTCAGGGGTAACTCTTTATGAAAAACGCTTCAAAAGTAACTGTGAAGTTGCGCAACAAAACGTGAAACATAATATTTGTATTTTGTTTTTGTATTTATTTATGTCAGATAATAAAATCCATAATAGTTACATTAATATAAACTAAATATTATTTACAAATAATTGTCGATTTTTGAGTTTTCCGGCTCATTGTATAATTTATCGTGTAATCCAGAATTAAGACTTGATGACAGTTGCATGATAGATTAAAAACATTCTAAATGCTTCTTTATTTTTACCCGACTACGAACGGACGAGGGTTGGCTGTATGTATGTGTCATCTCACGAGAAAGCAGGTTTAAGTAAGAGTGTAAAAGTTAGTAGTTATTAAATTCATGTAGGGCATCATTGCAAAGGCCTGTTTGTTCTTTCTTAAAAATTGTATATAGTCGGTTAGTTTGTAACTACATTTTTCGCTTACCAGTACTGAAAAGTCGTAACAAATAGGTTCAAACCCATTCCCCTACTACGCATGACAAAATATGGCAATGTCCAGCTGTTTCGTCACAATATAGCGATGTCCCGACGTAACGTCGCATGTGCGTTGCATAAATCCAATTTTATGGTAGTAGTTTACCTTTATGGGCAACTAGCGACCCGACCCAGCTCCGCAGGTGCTATTATCATTAAAACTTTCGGAAAGCCTACTAAGGCGAAAAAGTATATTATGTGTCATTAGGGAAGTTTTGCTGGAGTAGACGTACTGGCCCCTACATTGTTGTACCTACCGTCTCTGTTTGGTATAACTAGTATATAATGATTGGTGAATGTTATAAAAAGCCAATTGGTTCTATGTTCTATCCAATGAACCGAGTCCGGCCGGGTGATTATGTAACTCGCGACCGGTTTGCGACAGGCGTAAATTAAGCAATCAGTGCTGTCAAACATCAATTTTGTATTAGTTTGACACCAGCTACAACGTCAAAATTGGTCAAAATTGGCGTTTGACAGCACTGATTGCTAAATTTACGCCTGTCGCAAACCGGTCGCGAGTTACATAATCACCATACGGTTTCAGTCAACATCAATTAAGTGATTAACAACGTTTCCGAGTAAAGACATGGTTTCCCGCGAATAATGTGAAAAATAATATGAATTAAATAAATAAATAATGTTGGACAATCCACAGACCATCATCTAGCCCTAAGCTAAGCAGAGCTTCTGTTACGGTTACTTGATGACTGATAATAATACTTATTAGAATACATTACAAAGATACTTTTATGATTTTTACTAATACACAGAAAATTCCCAGAACACCCGAAACAAATATTTGAAGTTCGAATAAACATCTTCTGTCCGAAGGCGGGAACCGAACCCGTAACCTCCTTCGTCGCAGGCATACATTCGCCCGCCGCATATCAGTCATCGTTTTGGATTCTCATGTTTTTTTTGTTTTGAACCCCAATATAAAATCTTATAAAAAGTTTAAGAAAGGCTCCTTGCTAGCGATAGGTTCCTTCCTATACATATTTGAGGGCAGCTTGTATTTTAATACAAATAATCTAACCTCACTTTTAAAAGCTTATTTAATTTCCCATCAGAGGATAAACATCATATTTCCAAGAAAGTCCACTTTGCAAGCTTTATAACATCTAGTGGAAATTTTCCAGCATATGAAACTACAAAGTCACTAGAATCCGATACTATAACGCTTCTTAACAACTGCTGTTTTATGGTGCATAAACTGTTAGTGCGACACTTCATGATGAAATGTTCGACCCGCCATAAAATATGGGATCGGATTGTAGGAGGGGATTATAGCCAGTTGTTTCAGGCAAAAGTCGTATAAAACTTGCGGGGTTGAAAACTTGGGATTGATTCGGTTGTCGCATCAATCTACCAAATAAAAGAGCACTGTGTTGTCATATACATTGTTGTGGCAACGGGTTAATCGGAATATTCCGATTTAATTAAGAAAGAGACATAGATTTAATTACAAAGCAAGTTACAATCAAAGAAGAGAAACAAATTAGAACTTGTATTTACAATTGAAACAATAAAGATGACTGCTGACTGTGCTGCATTTTCATAGTCAATTGCTACATCTTCGTGATGTCCCATTATATATGTATAAGAACTTTTAAAAATGTATTTTAATGCAATAAATGAATTTGAATTTGAATTCGTGCTACAAATTTGTAGCAAAGTGCAAGATATTCGTAGCAAAGTGCTACGAATTCGCGGTCGCTACGGATTCGTAGCAACCCTGTTAACTTTTATGTACCGAATGCTTTTGATTAATTTGAGATTAATTATTATTATATTAATAATTATTAATGGAGAATTATTTAAATTGGGAATTTAAATAATTCTCCATCAGAGAAATTCTCCAGTATTAAAAGCAAATTTACTTTTTTACAGAAAAAAATATTTCATAAGCGTTTTTAAAAAACGTAGTCGTCCCTTTTTCCGAACCTAAAGGACAAAACAAATCAAAAAATCTTTATTTTCCTCTTTATTTCCAAGAAAAGGATGGCTAAATTTTTAGGCTGACCATTACTATTGTTGATCAACTTATGGCGAGGCTTAAATCGCTTATGCTTGTACTTTGTCCAGTGAAATCAAACAAAAGAAACAACCTTTGTTATTGACTCGGCCAACATGTGGACGGACCATTACATAAACATTGTATGAAATTACAAGATCGCTAAGAGAGATACAGCGCAAAATAATCTCCGTTCATCTCAGTTTTTCACTAGCAATGTTTTTCCTTTGTAGACAGTAAAATTAAAATGTAAACTGGGCTTAAAAGCATGGCACATAACCTTAATTAATTGATGTAGCTGATGGGCAGCCTTTTAAACCAATTGGCCGCGCGTACATTTTTTAAAAGCAAAAATTCAACCCTCAGTTTACGAATGGTAAATAGAAAATACCTGCATACAACCCTTACCAATTTAGTTAATTGGAAGCAACTCGCTTTGAAATATTTTTTCGAATACATTTTTGAACTATTTTATCCGGGAGCTGCCGTATTGTTAAAAAAAACGCTCAACTGAATACGGACTTTCAACTCAAGTATTTCATATGTTTTAAACAAAGAAGCAATAGAGGTCAGTAGTGTCTATATTGTTTGTGGTGACCTCGGCGTATAAGTCGATTTATTGACGACCGATGTGGCGCGGTGGGCGAAGGTCCGCCTGCGACGCAGGAGGTTGCGGGTTCGATTCCCGCCTCGGAACAATTGTGTTTATGATCTGCAGATATTTGTTCCGGGTGTTCCGGTCGTTTTCTATGTATAATAAAAAATATCTATCTATGTAATGTATAGTATTATGTATATCAGTATTTATTATTTATATTATTATATTGGATTATTAGGCTGATTACGAGGCCTAGTAGAAGGAGAGCAGCTCCTTTTCCTTTAAAGCCAAACATTCTATAGTATTAATGAATTTATGTAGCAGTTTATTGAAATCCCTTTTCTACGAAATATAAAAGTAATGAAATGAAATTATTGGAATGATTTATTATTGGAAATGAAATTGTGTATTATTGATGAAATTGTTTAAATAACTTTCTTGACATGACTGAACCTGATATGAACATGACTTGCCTTTGTATACTTCCAATATTATTATGGTGAATAAATACAAATATAGCAAAACCCCTTGTTTTGGGGAGGCATTTTCTGCGGTGGACATAATATGTATTGATCAAAAGAGACATCAGACTTATACCGCTCTACATTTACGCGCAGCTTTGCGCTTTTTTATCAATTAACAAAGAAAACTAAACAATTATTAAAATGACTAGCAGCCTTATATAAAAAGAACTGTTATGCTATGTGTGGTTCTATATACATATAATAAAATCCCTAATGACATCAAAGATTTACCTTTAACAATATTTATAAAAAAAAGTTAAAATTATGGCTCATTGGAAAAGCTTTCTATAGTGTCAAAGAACTCATGGACCTAAATCTGAAAATTTAATAGTACATTACTGACTATATTATATAACTTATTGATTTAAATCATTTTAAAATTACATTGTAGGAACCTAGTTTTAGAAATGTTTGCATACCAATGTGTTTTGGTGAAGTAAGTGAAACTACCTATTCTAATGTTTAAGACCTTGTATTATGACCATATTTCTTGCAATAAATGAATTGAATTGAATTGAACCTAAACAAAAAATAAATGTACAAATTCTGTGCTGTAAAACTACTAAGGATTTTAACATAACAGAAACATAAACATTATTGATTCACGATTTCCTTTGCAGTCCACATTAAAATCCAATAAATCCAGCCTCTCAAAGCTCCCAATAATCACATGTAAGCACCATGAATCTCTCGTCAATCCAGCGCTCACAATAATATTCAAAGCCAAGCACAGCGGTCAATATTTGCACATACCCTGGATATGACATGTTGTGTATACAGAGGCTTGCATATACTACATATAGTAAATTATATGCAAACATCCTACCCCGGCGCTTTGGATAGATATTGACATGGCGGATTATATTGGTCGTAGTGCTAGCGATAAAGGATTGAAAAACGTGTCTATCCCGACCCGAATGGTGATTATGTAACTCGCGACCGATTTGCGACAGGCGTAAATTATGCAATCAATGCTGTCAAACGCCAATTTTGACCAATTTTTACGTTGTAGCTGGTGTCAAACTAATACAAAATTGACGTTTGACAGCACTGATTGCTTAATTTACGCCTCTCGTAAACCGGTCGCGAGTTACATAATCACCCGGCCGTTCACTACCTCTACATAGTATAAAACAAAGTCACTTCCCGCTGTCTGTCTGTCTAAATGTATGTCTATGTATAAATCTTTAAACTATGTATATCGGATCTTCATGCGTTTTTTTTTAAATAGATAAGGGTGATTCAAGGGGAAGGTTATATATGTATCAAATGGTTCATACCATTTGACACATATATTTCCTTACTGGCGAAACTGCGGGGCGCATCTAGTATTCTACTAAATTAATCGCTTCACCATTATAATGTTATCGTTCAAAATGACACACTTTGATGAATAAAACTGCAGATGGCTGTACGCGTGTCAATAGTGTCATTGTTACCAACCATTCTATCAATCTCTCCATACATCCATCGATCTAAACATCCAAACTTTCTTATTATAAATGCGAAAATGTTGGTGTGATTTAGGTAGCATTCAAAATCAATCTATCGCTATCAATCAAACCAGAACCTTAGGTTCCTACGCAATACTTTGTACGCACAACCAGTTTATAAGATTAGATAAAGCTTGCGTTTTATGTGATGAATTTCTAGAAGAAATTACTCTTTTGAGTTATAATTAAGCCTACTTAACATTTTCCTCGCAACTCGAATTATGAAATCTTCTTTAGAAACTTATTTAAAAGCATTAATATGTAAAGAAGGTCGAAAATATTTAAATTAGGGTAAAAGATACTATGGAGCACTCTTTTGGAGGCTTAATAAAATTCAACAGTGCCAATAAAAATAGATGCTTAGGACACCACCAGATTTTCGAATATAATATTTTGACGTCGGTCCGTTTTTCTACACAGTTCGGTTTCATTTTGTATTTTTATTGGTATTATTGAGCAGCTGAGAGCTGATAATATCATAGTGATTTTAAAGTTTTTCACTACACTAGAGATTGTCCCACAGCAGAGCAAAGGCCTCCCTTTCCTTCTTCCACTCATCTCGGTCCTCAGCAAGGAGTACCCATTCTTTGTTGTATAGGTCTTTGCTCTTCAGTGGGACACTCCGGGCTAATATAATAATAATAATAATAGAGGTTGTCGTCTCTTTTTGAAGCTCTTCACAGAGGGAGCTGATACAACTTCTTCAGGAAGCCAATTTCAATTGTGCACCACTCAGAATTTACACTAGAATTCAAAAAATCAAGTGAATTTACGTTTATTTTTTGTAGTAGTACTAGATATACAAAGGTGGGTCATTTGTACTACCAGTTGTACTCCTTAATAGTACTGCTGACACGGAGGCATATTTAATTAATTTACTATCTTAAACAATAAGTCTTAAAATTCTTCAATTATAACGTGATTAATGCGACATTCGCAAACAGCACACGATAAGTTCTGGAATTTTCCAATACCGCTCGAGATGAAGCCGTTGTACGTGTTGGCATGCTATAAGTTGGACTTGAGATTAGTAGGACAGTGGATCATGACGTCATTGAAGTACTAAGGAGGTGGTGAGCTCATAGGTCTATCATAATAACAGCCCAAAAGGCAGGATGTTCTTTAACCAAACGGGTGTACTCCCGGTTCTTAATCCGGTATGGTTTGACCTTAGGCAAACAAGTTGCTCATCTTTCCTATACAAACGTGGTAGGGTTCATTGTTTGATGTTGACCATCCAAAACTAGAATAATATCAATTGATCTCGTCACTATCGTATGTTTTTATATACCCAAAACGTAAATAAAGTATACATTTGAAAAATACAAACATACATTGGTACAACATACAACAATACTATACAGGCGTCCCAAGACTATGCGACATGAAGGGAAAGTACCTTAAACATTGTAGATAGGATATTTTGCTGAAAGGAGACTTTATTTTATTTTTAGAACTTAGTAACTTACTGCCTTCAAAGTTTTTTCTAAAAATTACTTACTTCGTCTGGAACGTCGACAAAAAATAATAATTCCTCTAAAGTAACTTAGTATCTTAAAACAAAGGAATAACGTTAAATTAATAATTTTAATCAAATTAAAAACATACTTGATACTGCCTTAACCCGTATAGTGATTATGTAACTCGCGACCGGTTTGCGACAGGCGTACATTAAGCAATCAGTGCTGTCAAACGCCAATTTTGACCAATTTTGACGTTGTAGCTGGTGTCAAACTAATACAAAATTGACGTTTGACAGCACTGATTGCTTAATTTACGCCTGTCGCAAACCGGTCGCGAGTTACATAATCACCCGGCCGAATTCTAAAACGCAACTCGGATTTAAGCCCGTCTCAAGTGACGATATTCTGACAGATTTTCATTGGAAAATGTCAAAAAATGACTACGTGAGACGTTCTTAAATCTGAGATGCGTTTGAGTAATCGGGCGTTAGTCAATTGAGTATTTTGTAAATTAATTAATTAAATGCTCAAAATGTAATCCTTCTTGTCTTATGCAAATCGTCAATCAATACCAATCAAACACTACGTCTATACTTGTTCTAACACTTCATGTCCATCCAAAGGTTGCCTAGCAGAGATCACTCATATCTATAAGGTACAACATATTTTTTTTTTCTTTTCCTGTCTTGTGTTTCTGTTATTTATTTGGTGTGCAATAAAGAGTAATTGAATTGTATTGTATTGTACGTCTATATAATTATTCTATGTGTAAATTGTATTCGCCATTTTGTTCCATTTAACTTTACTAATATTGTAGGGAGGGATACGAATGCCAATTATTGCAAGAGCTCAGCGTGACGTCGGTAGGCCACCGCACCGCAAACGTAAAGCCGCTTGCTATTTGACCCGATAATTACTGTCCAATACCATTCCATATGCATATGAGAGGAATTAAATTCACCATTTATTCAAACTGAAGCTAAAACTATAGGGCTTTTCGCAATTACCTATTTCAAATTACAAGAATGAAATGTCATGGACGCAAAAGTATTTCATTTACTGCAAGAAATTTGGTCTTAATTATAATAAATATATATAAATTCTAATGTTTAAGACCTACAAGGTCTTAAACATTAGAATAGGGAGTGTCACATATTTCACCAAAACACATTGGCATGCAAACATTTCTAAAAGTAGGTTCCTATATAAGGCAATTTTTAAATGATTTAAATTAATTAGTTATAAAATATGAACATGTCAATAATGTACTTAGTTCTCAAATTATTCTTCAATTAAAATATCCCAGACGCAAAAAGTTCTAAGATGCAAATTTCCATTCTGTCAGGAGCATCACATAACATGTCATACAGCGAGTCGTTTATAAAAGCTTTTGATATAGCTCTTAGCAAGCTGAAGTGGCAGTGGGCCGGCCATATCTCGCGAAGAACGGCCAACCGCTGGCTGGGGTAAACGTGTTCTTGAGTGGAGCCCACGACTCGGTAAACGTAGTGTGGGACGCCCAACGGCCAGGTGGGATGACGACCTGCTAAAAACTGCAGATGCTGGATGCGTCATGCTGAAGACAGGGTGCTATGGCGCTCATTAGGAGAGGCCTATGTACGTACATAGGCCTCCCCTAATGAGCGCCATATCGGCCGCATCTACACGTTTTTGTGCTGGGTGGTATAGGTGCTTTTCTGAATGTGAAAAACGTTAAAGTGCTAAATCTTAAAAGAAATTTGTTAAAATCGTGGAATTTTGTAAAGGGAAATAATTTGCCTGTCTCACCATCCATTTCTACACGACTTTCTTGAAGTAACCTGAAGTAAGATGCAGGTGTCATTTCACTAGTAGGTAAGTTAACAAGCGATGAAGCGAGTGGTCACCAGCGTAATAGACCCGTCTACCTTACCCACAACCTTTGACACTTGAAGTTGCGGTCTGTCCGATTCCGGAATTACGGCGTACTAGAGTAGCAGAGGTCCGATCACCCTGTCCAATTAGTGAGCACTTGGTTTGGTGCACTGGAATGCGATTTGGGTGCCTCGTCCTCCAGCTTTATTTATTATATCTGTGGATGACGACCTCTGTGGCAGGTGACGCAGCGAACGAAGGTCTGCCTGCGTCGCAAGAGGAATTCAATTTCCGCCTCACGATGCTTACAGCAACAGATGTTTATTGTAGTACAGATGTCAGACAACCTACAGATGTTTATTATTTATCAGTTATCTAGTACCCATAATACAAGCTCTGCTTACCATGGGGCTAGATAATGCTGTGTGAATTGTCCAGCATTATTTATTTATTTATTATATTAGTGCGACGTTAAGTTGAACTCCATTCTCTGGCATAAGGGTTTATCTTTTAATTTGATATTTCGTATATCGTTTCTATAGTGATGATGTTCGAACGTTATTGGTTACTTGATTAATTTAAATTTTATAAATGCTTCAAACATAAGTTCCCTTATATGGAATGTCCTAAATTATTTATCTATTATTTTTCAATAGTTATTTACTATACATTGTTGGATAATTGTCGTCAAAGTGATGAGACTAGGTCATGAATTGTATCATTGAATTCGTTGGGAGCCATTTTGTTAGTTTTGTCGTAGACTTTATTGATTATTTGGTATAAAAGTAGTTCTTTTATTTATTTCCCGGATTTATCGACAAGGCAAGTCGGCAGCCATCGTCCGCAATAAACGCTGCAGGCCAACACAAAACTGAGTGGTCGCAACTAAAATGGGTCCGTCCATCAGCTCTAGTATTCGATTATTCTGTCCATCCCATAACAAAGGCTCCCCAGATATTTCCATGTAGATCAAAAACTAAACTAAAAGCAATACCTCACTCGATTCCCGAGGGGGGAAACTTCGCAAATATACACAAAGCTTCGGCCAGTTTTGATTTCGATAAAATAAATATGGATGGGAAAGAAGTGGAACCGAATTCCCATGGGAAACTTTACTTGAAGGCTGCAAGGTCGAGTTTAACTTTGTTTGGTTGTGTAATCTTTCTGATGGATAAACAATACGTATTTGGAATATATGAGTTACCTGCATTTGACTTACTAGTTTGAGCCAAAGGTCTTGTTAGAAAACCAGCGTTGTTCGTCTTGTGGAACAACATTATGCTTACGCACAATAACCGATGGCCGTTGGGGCAAATTTGTTCTTGAGTGGAAACCACGAATCGGTAAACTTAGTGTAGGACGCCCTCCGACCAGGTGGGATGACGATCTGCGAAAGACTGCAGTTAGATGCTGGATGCGGCAAGCAGAAGACAGGGCGTTATGGCGATCACTGTGGGAGGCAGTGTCCAGCAGTGGCCTGCTATAGGCTGATGATGATGATTATGTAGCCTTGGTAGGTAAGTAAAGTACTTATCCATTAAATAAAAAAGTCTTCACACAAAAGTAAAGCCACGATCTCACTCAGACGCGGCACCACGACCGGAAGTGTCGACGGCGGGAGTTGACAGCCGGAAATAGCGTCACCGCGCCGGACGTGCCGTCATTCGACCACCGGATATTATAATAACCCACGGTACATCGGCGAAGCCCGTTGGCTGTTTGCATTGATTGGGTTAAATTTTAACCTTCTGTTTGTACAATTCTTTGTATATAATTTAGGATCTTTTTTTTGTTCTTTATTATATTTTAGGGACTTTGAGTCATTTTAATGACTATGTCAGTCCCGTCTTTAAACACTTGACATGTATCGAATCATTATTATATTTAGACTTAAATAGGCAAATAACCATGTAAGTATTAGACATATAAGAGATTACATACTAGTTTTTTTCACTTCTTCGACTAGTGGACAAAAAATTGAAGTGAACAGTAAAATACCTATATTTTTTTGATAATAATTTAATATACATATAAAAAATGACTTGTCTTAGTGCTTATTTTGTAAGCCAAAAGAATAAATGATATTGACTTTGACTTTGACTAAACTGGAACTAAAAACTAAATTATATCTAAAACTAACCTCAATAATTTATTTGCCGCATCACTCAGTGGTGTGGCTAATATAATTTGGATAACACAATTTAGGATCGTATGTAGGTACTCGATAAGGTTTAATAAACAAATAAGCTAACAAACAATCAGACACAATGTTTTATTCCCTTTAATAGACAGGTTTTTGGGTTGTAATTAGAAAACATTTTTGCAGTGACGAATTGTAGCCTCAATCGACAGACAGACAGACAGACTTACTTACTTTATTTGCCGTTTGTTATTCTATGCTTGTATTTTGTACCTGTGTCCAAATAAATGTTTTTCTATTCTATTTCTATTCTACTTAAAATACACAGTGATATCCCCACAACCTTCCCGATGAAAGCTAAAATTACCTACCTACGCAAACAAAATAGTTCCCAACACAGTGAAGGCTTTTCCTAGCACATCCAACATGTGCTAGGAAAAGCCGCAGTCTAAAGATAGACTGCAATGTATTAGTCAGAATTTGATCAACTGTCTAATATTTCAATGAAAAGGGTACAGAAATGTATGCTATTTAAGAGAGTATTTGGCTTCATATGAATCAAAGCATTCACAGCGATATTAAACCCGGTATGCGGTAGAAATTCCGTCAAAGACGAACAGTAGCAGCCCAAAATGATAGGCTTTCCAGCAATGCGCGCTATTATGTCATCGCATGGGCTGGCAAGCGCGTTAACACGCTCACATATGCTTTTGGTGGATGGTGACAGGAAGTTAACGCGTTTCTGGAATCCAAGTAAATTTATGTCAACAAAGGCATGTGTATGAAAATATAACACAAACTGATAAAAATAACAGAGCATGAATAACTAGGTAACAACTAATAACCAGACTGAAACGTTCGTCAACACGTATTTGCAGAAGCGTTGGCGGAAATGGTGCAAATTCCAGTAAAAAAATTAAATGATGAATGAAAGTTTTAAAAAAAATAGAGCATTTGCAATTTTCTCCGAAAATAGGTCATAAAAAAATTACTCTAATTTTTCTTTACTTTTATCACTCCTTTGCTTACATAAAATCTCTTGAATTCAAAAACCGAATAAAGGTTTAAAGCTCTTTGTGAATAGGCTTGTCAGTTCTGCCATCAAAATCGCTGGTGTGTTGAATTTGAATGGTCATCATTAGCTGGAAGCTTCGAACAAAACCCTAATCCAATGCCACGATAGGTTGGTCACATTTAGCGAAGGTAACACACACACATAGATAAAAGATTGTGATTGAAAACGTCATACTGTTCCGCTTAGAATTTTTCAATCACTATTTTTATCTGCATGACTTTGACTTATTAACTCACACAATAGGTATGTACATTCAGAGAATGCTGTGATTAGGTAGTAGGTATCTCATCATTATGAGATAATATTTTGAACCTATTTTTTGTACCTGACAATTTCACACGGGCGCAAAGCCCTTTCTCCCTAAGTATTTGTACACGAACGAAATAACAGTCCTATTCGGCCCTATAAGCCTCATAATCAAATTTCCCCGGGGATAATGGACCAAACACGTCCGAGAACCATAAAAGTAAACGTTAATGTAATTACGGCAAAATGAGATATAGCGGAAAAGGTGATTTTTATCACAGGTTTTGAATAAGAAGAAAAATAAATTAAATAATATATTTCAAACAGTTTTAAGATAAGGTATTTTTAAAAACAAAATTAAAAAATTGTTCAAATAATAGGCACCAATTCAAAAATGAGAACAAAAGTATAAAGTTTTTCACATAAAAAAAACTGAACGCAAGTTTAAAAAATATTGTTTCTGATTAGCCTTGCACAACCACCTTTATGGTTATCCACTCATTTTGGGACAATCTGTACATAGAATACACTTTCATGGCTAACAACGCACAAGGGCAATAATGGGCATGTCAAGCTGCGACGCACCTTGTCATGGCAGTGAATGTGTTAAATGATATTGTGCCAGAATTGAGGCCATTTGTCCTATTTTTAACACGCTTTTACTAGTTTCATACGTGTAGTATCTACATATATATCTGTGTAGTATTTATGTAGTATCTATGTATACGTGTAGTATCTATACATATATCTATGTAACGGAAACTTTGAACATGTTTTTTTAATATGTATTTGAACCCGCATACGCGTTCGCTCTACTTGATCTAAAATATATTTCCATCTCAATTGTTTCTCGTTTATTTATGGATATTGGATACCCAGTCATCATTTTTCCGAACAATTCGGTTCATTTTCACAACGTCCGAAAACAATAAAACATTGATTATTTATAGCGACGAATACGGGGCATTACAGACACTTGCTTCAAAAACAATTTCAGTAAAAAAAATTAACAAAAATATAAATATTTGATCCTTAGCATTTGGATCCCTAAGGGTACTATAAATTGCTATCATCCCAAGTTAATCGCTTTGAACGCCATGAAATCATGGTTTGGTATTTTAACTCATTATCGCTGATGCCAGAATAATCGGCTTATATTAAAAAGGCTTTTATTTTGAGCTGTAATTGATTGGACATCGTTAGCGTAAAAATACGGTTGGTAAGCCTGTGTTGGTATTTAATTGAAATCAAGTGAATGTTGACTAAGGACCAAGTGTTTAAAATAAGAAAGAAAGAAGAAGAAAGAAAATTATTTATTAAACACTAACACAACACACAAACAAGGTTAATTACACATAATTATATTAGACTACAAAGTACCTATTATAAAACACGTAACATAGACAAAACATAACAAAAAAAAAAAAAAAGTTAAAAGGTATGTACAAAATGTAAGTATTATAATATAAATATAAAAATATAAAATAGGAATAACCCAAATTGATGACCAGAATGGAAGGCAGGTACGTAGACCCTTAGGTATTCTTTAGGTAGGCCATTAAAAGGGTCAAAATCGGCGGGTTAAAACCAAGTCACGAACCACTGAAAAATAAAGTACCTCGAATAAATTAAAAAGTTTGAAATTCACGCACTTTAAAAACTTTATGGAATATTTAATGCTCGTTTTGGTTATAAAAAATGTTGTTGCCGTCGGTATTTTTTAATTTAGCAACCTGAGCTCCTAATCCGAAATCGTAGACGGTAAGCGTAACGAAATTTCGCCGCCTACAGCAGAATTGCGATGAATTTTTTAATTTGATTACGAATTTGCCTGTCGTAATTCGCTGAGATGAAAAATAAATCGAAAATATTCTGAATTGGCGCAAAGTCGTGAGTTGTAATCAAGTCGCCCTGATAAATGACAAGATCGTGGAGTGGAGCCTTGGCGAAGCAGAAAGCTTTTAATCAAAGTTGATTCCTTCGATAAATTGCTTTCGCAGTTTAAAAGAAAACTTTTGCCTTTACCTTGAATCAATAACGTTGTGTTTTATCAATTAACCTTTTGAGATTACTTTGAACTGAAGTATTTTAAATTGGGTTGAGAAAACACAAGTCAACTTTGAACTTTACAACCTGTTACATCGATAGGGATGTTGGTCTCTCGCAGAGAACTTGATAGCATATCGATTCATATGACAATAGAGATAAAGTTCAATACCCAACGTGACTTTTTCGTGATTTCTTATCAGTTCCGTATCTAATAGAAACGGAACAAGATGTTCCAGTCTGAGGTCAGATTTCATGAAACTAAAAGTTAAATTTAACGCGCGTTTATGGTATCTCCCACTCTCGCCGAATATTTTTATTGCAATCTTAGAGAATATATTCAGGTTGTTAGACTGGGCAGGACTAGGAATAAAAATCGATGGAAACTACCTAACTCATCTTAGATTCGCGGATGATATTGTACTACTCTCTGAAAACCCAACTGAACTGCAATATATGATAGAGACTCTGACGGAACAAAGTAAAAAAGCCGGACTGGAACTAAACCAAAGCAAAAGTAAAGTAATGACAAACAAAAGTAAAATACCTATAACGGCCAGCTTAACAACCTTAGAATACGTCAATGAATATATATACCTTGGACACCTTATTGCATTTGACTACTGTACGGAAAAAGAAATAAATAGACGGATAAAATCGACATGGAACAAATATTGGGCCATGAAAGAAATTTTCAAGAGCAATCTTCCTATCAATTTAAAAAGCAAAGCCATGGACATCTGCCTAACACCCTATCTGACCTATGCTTGCCAAACCTGGAACACAACAAAGAAAATGATAGAAAGACTTAGAGTATGCCAGAGAGGCATAGAAAGAAGTTTCTTAGGAATCAAACTCAGAGAGAGAGTGAGAAACCAAGAAATAAGAAGAAAAACCAGAACAAAAGACGTAGTAAAAAGAATACTGGGCTTAAAATGGAAATGGGCAGGGCACATTCAAAGATTAAAACCAAACAGATGGCCATATATAGTCACAAACTGGATACCACTTGACCAAAAAAGGAAAAAAGGGAGACCATTCAAAAGATGGAATGATGACATCACACAAGTAGCTGGAAAAATGTGGCCACAAAAAGCCAGAGACAGAAACCTCTGGAGATCCTTGGAGGTGGCATACACCGCCGAAGGCGGTCCATATCAGGACATGACAACAAAAATCTGACATAATTTAATTCTAAATTCAATTCAATTCTAAAATTATAATTTACCTACACGACTACTAATTCTTTATTTTACTATTATTATTGTTTTAAAATTGTACAACTATTGGGATATGGAATAAAGCTGTTTTTATTTTATTTTATTTTTATTTTTTATGGTATCTCTACGTACTGCGTAAGGCAAATCACCGATTTTAATGTAAACGTTATTCGCATTCTGTTCTTTGATGATATTGGCCTCAAGAAAAGGTACAATAGAGTAAAACCATCTCAAAATTAAAATAATATGGATATCGCACTAAAACAAAATAACATTGAACGCATAAAAGATACGAGTATGAGATGTCCAGCAGTGGATTTACATAGGCAAGATGGTGATGATGAAAACATACGAGTAAGGTCCAAGGAATAATTTTAATTTACATTCAACTCTAAACTCGTTTTACCCTAAACTCTTAAATCTAGTTTAGAAACAGCGCACAAGCTTGATAGAGCAGCGGGTTTAACCTAGTTTGTACAGTAAGCTAGGGTTCCTGAAAATAGGTGAATGAAATTGGCTACAGGACAGGTTAGTGTTCGCTCATACGGTCCGAGCTTTAGGCTATACAGTGTGTGAGGCGATATGAAGGTGATTATAAGCACGTAGCTCATTTAAGTGCTTATACAATACAAAAATACTTTATTGTAAACCAGAAACAGATCGTTATAATAATACATTACATGCGACAAGTACTATGGGCGGGCTTATTACGCTTTCAAAATATACTGATCTGCACACTTTCGTCCACTGTAGAACGTGCCTCTCCTAATAAAGAGGATTTTCTCAAAATCGTCATGCTTAACCGGGCAGATCAGTGATTAGAGTGGAGCTTTTTATCCAGATCTTTTAATGCGTCGTGTACGTTACGTGGCTCAGTCTGTTTATAGCTTTATCAATATAAATTGCTAACTAAGTACAACATAAAGCTAGAGGCATCTCACACACCCTGTATATGTTAGCTCTGCTTCTAACGTAGAGAAAATTAATTAGTAAACTCTGGTTTCCTTAGGCCACGAATTAGAGAATTCAACGCCGTGAGTTCTAGAATTCTAACCAAAAGATTAATTATAATTTTAGATAATCATTATTGTACCAAATGTTTCAGGTTAGGTTGTATTTTTGTGTCTTAGCTTGAGATTTTTGGTGTTATTGTATTGCTTTGTATTGCATCTGTTATTATTTTGCAAAGCACTACTAGCAAGTTCCATCGTTACATATTATCAATAATTTCTTTAATAAAATAGACTTTGTTATTAAAGCGAGAAAAAACTTTTTAACATTTTAATTTGTTATAAAATATAATACAACTACCGAACAAAATCGGCGCTAACAAATAGTTAAGTAACTAATGCCTCAATTATTGTAAAAATTGTGTATCTATATCCCGTGTAAAATGGGAAATGTGTGAATGTGGGTGGTGTGGGTAAAAAAAGGTTTTAATCCAATATGTATAGTCCATTGGATTAAAACCTTTTTTTACCCACAATTCAAATAAATAAATAAAATTGGTAGATAACAGTATCTTTGTTCCAAGGCAAATATTGCTGCGGTTATAATCAAACTGCATCTAAGTCTATGTTATTTACATTGAATCAAATTCTGGAAACCTAATATTTACTTACTTTAGTTAGTTTAGTCAGTTAGCCGTAGGTACCCCTACGGCTAACTGACTAACTTAAGTAAGTAAATACCACGGCTCAGCGACCCCAAGTGTTTTTTGGCCTCCGGTATTAGAAATCGCCTATTTTTAATCTTATTTTTCCTTACCTGTGTATTTCCCATAAATATTTTAAATCTTATACATATCTATATAAAAGAAAGTCGTGTTAGTTACACTATTTATAACTCAAGAACGGCTGAAACGCTTTAGCTGAAAATTGGTGGGGAGATAGCTTAGAACCAGGAGACGGACATAGGATTCTTTTTATCATTTAAACCGTTTAACAAATAGATTTTCACGGGGGCGAAGCCGCGGGGCGCAGCTAGTATTTGATAAATATTACTTTTTACTAGTTTGGCGTGAATAAGTAACAGATATCTAAACTTTCGCATTTATAATAATAGTCTGGTTTTTTTTAATGTAAATCGGATTCCCAGCTGTGGGACGAAACGGGCTAAATAAAAAAAAATTAAAAAATCGGATTCGTGATTGGATTGGTTTGCAGGAGTAACTAGATCACCCGATTCTAGTTTACATCGACATACAAACCGTTGCCTCATAAAGAAAGCTATAACTGGTCGAGAGGCTAACAACTTAAACGTGCCCTCTGACTAGGTCACGTATTTATAGAAACTATTGGAAACATCCCTACTGGAGCACGTAGCGTACGAATCTATTCGTGTTAGGAATTTTATTGCTTACATAAAGAAGGTAATTAGGTTACAGAATTTCATTTTGGTTGAGGAATCGTAGTTATAGTAAATACTAGCGGACCTTCCCGGCTTCGCACGGTTTTAGTACGGCTCCGTAACTTTTTTGAAAATATAATATAGCCTATGTTCACCGGGGATAGTGTAACTTCCCAACAGTGAAATAATTTTTCAAATCGGTCCAGTAGTTTCGGAGCCTATTCATTACAAACAAACAAACAACAAAAAAAACCTTTCCTCTTTATAATATTAGTATAGAAAACCGGCCAAGTGCGAGACTCATACACGGAGGGTTTTGTATCATCGTACATAACTATTAATACTAGTTAAAGGAATACTAAAATGCGTATTTTTTTTTTATTAAATAATGCAAAAAACCTACATGTCGATGTCGGTCACCCATCCGAGTACTGACAACGCCCGACGTTGCTTATCATATGATATCTTGTGATATTTAGACAAAGATTGGGAGTAGGTAAAAAGTCGCTCAGCGAGCTATGGAAAGAGCTATGCTCGGAATTTCTCTGAAGGATAGGATTCGTAACGGTTACATCCGACAGAGAACCAAAGTTATCGACATAGCTCTGAGAATTAGCAAGCTGAAGTGGCAGTGGGCCGTCCATATCTCGCGAAGAACCGATGGGGCAAACGTGTTCTTGAGTGGAGACCACGGACTCGGTAAACGTAGTATAGGACGCCCTCCGACCAAGTGAGATGACGACCTGCGAAAGACTGCAAGTAGATGCTGGATGCGTCAAGATGAAGACAGGGCGCTATGGCGCTCATTGGGGGAGGCCTATGTCCAGCAGTGGAGTAATATAGGCTGATGATGCTGATGATGATGATGATGAGGCAAAAAGTGTATAGTATTACTCAGCTTTCATTTTGTAGTTTGACAAAATATCTTATGAGGCATCGTTTACGAGATGTTAGTAAAAAATGGAACCTTCTTGTGCCCCTACTCTTTAGTTGGTTCTGAAGCCAAACTTTTTGCTTCGACCTTTACATCCGCAATCCTTTATTGACAGGATTTTGTGGAGTAAAGAGAGAAATAAATTCTTGGCAAAATCTTGTTTGTAACTGGGAATGACTTTGAGGTTGTTTCATGACCATTGTAAATCGATAACTTTTTATTCATTGCTTTTTGACGACCGATGTGGCGCGGTGGGCGAAGGTCCGCCTGCGACGCAGGAGGTTGTGGGTTCGATTCCCGCCTCGGAATAAATGTGTGTACGATCTGCAGATATTTGTTCCGGGTGTTCTGGTCGTTTTCTATGTATAATAAAAATATCTATGTAATGTATTGTATTATGTATATCAGTTATCTAGTACCCATAACACAAGCTCTGCTTACCATGGCGCTAGATAATGCTGTGTGAATTGTCCAGCATTATTTATTTATTTATTATTAAGGAAAGTAACTCTAAATTGTACAACTTATGGATTGTTTTACCTGAACATTAACCAACCTCGATAAATTTACAAACTAGATGAAAGCAAGAATAAAGAACAAACTTTAGATTTCCACACAAAACCCACAATTCAAACCAATCCTGTATACTTCAACGAAGTTGGTTAATAAATTTGGTCGTAAGTATCATACCGTAATGAATATTTAATGAACGAACATCCTAAACTGGGTTAATTCAAATATTTGTCATAGGAATATGAATAATGAAAGCTTTGTGGAGCTATTCGTTATCTGTAGTCCCATAGCTTTCCTTCCGGGTTTAATTTTAGTATGTACGAAGGCATGTGCGAGGATACGTTTGTGAGGCTAGCTGTACCAAACTTTTCAAACTCAAACCATAATAAACCATAATAACTCAATTAATAGAATCATCAGAATTATTAGATTCACACAAACAGTACAGGAAAAATAACAGAAGAACAGACACAGTACTTTAGGTACAAATAATCACTACATAGTATAAAACAAAGTCGCTTCCCGCTGTCTGTCTGTCCCTATGTATGCTTAGATATTTCAAACTACGCAACGGATAATGATGTGGTTTTTTTAATAGATAGGGTGATTCAAGAGGAGGGTTTATAAACCATTTGACACATAAATTTGCACGCGGAACCGAGCGCATCTTGTATAAATATAAAATTTAGGTTGGGGCAACACGCACAAGGGCTACCCACTAAGGTGCGAGCCTGGGCTTGGGCTGTTGCCAGATGCTGTAGGAGGATATTAAGGAGGTTTCGCCTAGGTGCACGAATGCACCAAAAGGTGAAAGCGGGGAAATCTATGTACTCGCATCTGGCGTGGTCGGTTTCTGGTCAGATGTGTAGTGTGGCCGCTATCCCATAGCTAGCCAAGGGTTCCTTTATATGTATGTACATATTTAATACGGCCGATGTTGTAGCTCCCGAATAGATAGTTCAGCCATGCACGAAAGTGTTTCTCTTACTCCTAGCCAGACTGATGTCACTAAAGGTGCAGTTCCAAGATGGACCGCAGGCCGCAAACTGCAGCTGCAGGCTGCAAGCGACACCACTAGTTTCTATGCATCTCTATAAAATTGATTCCAAGCGCGGCATCAATGCGGCGCAGCGACCGCAGACTGCAGCGCCAGTGGTGTGTTGGAAATAGAAGCAACCGGAACAGCAGGCAGCACTGCGGTCAACCGCAGCCGCTAGCAGCAATGTCGCCTGCGGTTGCAGTCTGCAGCCCATCTCGGACTTGTACCTTTAATCAACTTTCGTGGAATATTTCATGAATAAAGGCCTGTTCTGTTCAGACGCAGGCGGTATTTGCTACAAGAAAAAACATACCTTCTGAATAAGTCTAGTGGTGTCGAGATATTGTGCAAAAGCAACAAAGTATACATAATCGTTCTGTGCTATTGATTGTAGAAACACGTGTTTGCATGACAAATACACATAAATCAAAGGCTAGGTGTCTGCCGTGCCGCTGTCTGATTAGTTTTGGGGTCAGGTGGTGAGTTATTGGTTCGTGTAGAGGGAAGGATCTATGAGAACCAACGCCTGTCAACATCACACAATGTAATTTTTTATATCCCTTGTACATGTAACATATACCTAACACAAAACTGGCATAAAATGTTACGCTTCAGGCAAAAACGAATAGATTTAGGAATTCAACTGTGAATTTATATAACCTAAAATAATTTAAACTTAAAACTGTATTCTGTATCTCAACTTTTCTCACATCTAGGATTTTTTTATAAGATATATACATAGATGTTAGAACTCTGTGAAAACAAATAAATAAAATAACTAAAATAGCACCTATTACTATTACTTATATAATCTGTTCTAGGAGTTTATTCAATAAATAAAAAGTAAAGACCAATAAAGACTGGTAAAGACTGAGAAGTAGGTTTACTACTATAGAATTGAATACAATACTTATAGCTTGATACTCGTAATTTACCTCATTTAGCTTGCAACTTACGAAATCTATTCATAATAAATTTAATACCATCCCAATTTCATCCTCAATATTCCCTTTGCTGTCGAACAAACATGAAGAGAAGTTTATCTCAATTACAAACCACCTCTAAGCTCTTGAAAAAAAGAGTACTTAGTCATATAATAAAACGAGATTGAATGTACATAAGCTACTTATTCAGAAGTCGGCATAATCTTAAACGTTTCATGTCCTTGTTCTCAAGGATACAAACTTTTTCAAAGGAGATTTTTCACAGAGAGATAAAATGAGGGCCGGAATCGGTGGCGGAACTAAGTAAGTATATTCTTTTAGCTTTGAGACTTTTGTCCGTCCGTACATGAAATAGGGCAGTGGAATACGGTAAAGAGACTGTTTTTCCTGGAAAAATATGAAAGAATTGTAAGAAAATCGTGTAAGACCGTGATTTATTCGGACGAGTCAACACACTGAAGGAAGAAATTACAGATTAAGGAAGACGGCAGTTTTTGAAGTTATTGCAGGTTTTCGAGAAACTCGAAAACGTCTTTATTAGGTACTTACCTACGGTTTCTGAGAAGATAAAATAATTGTAACAGACTTCTCGTCTTTGTACAGACAACCACAAAAATATCAGAACGGGGTCGTTCTAACAAAAGCATTTTAGGTTTATACGTAGCAACTTATAATTTTGTGTTGAGTACATATAATAAAGAAAATAAATATTATTATTTCTTTTTTACAAAAATGGTTTGCAGTCTAGATCCGAGTTCAGTTCTTTGCTTAACACAAGATTTTTTTATATATTATAATTCTAAGTTCTGACGTTTATACTAATCGGAGTAGATTCCTTTCTCTCTCGCTCGTGAATATTTTTTTTATGAAACCATATCGGGATCATTCTCTCAGTCATCCAAATCGGTTCACAACAATATTTGACGGAAAAATCACCGACCATCTATAAAAACATATACAGCTGAATATAGAACCTCCTCCTGTTTTAACTCGTTGCTTTAAAATAATACAGCACAGATATTGAACAAACATGCCGGGAATCTAGGAAAAGTTATGATACAGTTGATTTAATCACACGATTTATATCCAACTTCCCTCGCAGCTGATATAATAGAATGCCTGGATCGAGCCTATTGGTATTCCAAGCAGTTTTCTATTTAAATAGGGACAGAGATAAACAATATGTCCTGTAGCTTTTGTTAAGTGTGCAGAGCGGGGAAAATGTTTCATAGGTACCTGTTTAAAGTTCCTTTAACAAATATGTATACTTACATCAAGTTTAGCTGTATAAATTGATACATAGGAGTTTAAATATAAGTTTATTTTGTTGGTGTATCTTTATTGTAAATAAATACTGTTTGTTTAGTAGCACGTGCTATAGCTACGCCGTAGCTATAATGCTACAGCTACGCCATAGCAATAGTGCTACAGCTACGCCGTAGCAATAGTGCTACAGCTACGCCGTAGCTATAGTGCTACAGCTACGCCGTAGCTATAGTGCTACAGCTACGCCATAGCAATAGTGCTACAGCTACGCCGTAGCAATAGTGCTACAGCTACGCCGTAGCTATAGTGCTACAGCTACGCCGTAGCTATAGTGCTACAGCTACGCCGTAGCTATAGTGCTACAGCTACGCCGTAGCTATAGTGCTACAGCTACGCCGTAGCTATAGTGCTACAGCTACGCCGTAGCTATACGGCTATACGTGCTACGAATAGTAGCTACAAAGCGAATTGTGCTAAGATATGTAGACCAATAAACAAATTATATAAAGTAATTTACATAAGAACAGGGTTCTTAGGTAAAGTATAGATAGATACATAGGTTGTGGTCGTTCAATAGCTGACTTATAGAAAATTTAATGTGTTCACTTAATAAGAAGAGAATAAATAATCATGGTAGATAAGTATAATAAAAAAAATCTGCGTTATTAATTATGTTTGATGTGAATAAAAATTTATGAACAGTAATTTCTATGTAGCGCTTTTCTGACGCTCTGCTTTTGCGTACATGAGTTATGATGTCGCCTTTACTATACTGATTTTGTGGCAATATCCTAAACTACAAAGCCGTTTGATCGCTCCCAATTTATTTAATTTCTAGGTTTAATCCAAAATTCCACTTCACTTTCCACGCTAACCCCAGCCACAAAACAAATTACCAAACTAACTAGCAACACTCCATTACGAAAACCGCACTTTCACTGAACCGTGGCGTAAAATAAAACATCAAAGACTAAAACGCCTTTGTCCGCATCAAATTGGGTGCGTCGACCAAAACTTAGTAAATTGAAAGCAATAAGGCAACAAAGAGCTGTAAACAATTGCTAATGAACTTCCACTTAAGTTTACTCTGTGGCTGCCAGGGCCGGAGGAAGGGAAGATAATTAAATAAATTCTTTTTTCTCTACAAACGGTCTAATAGGTACCTAATGTAACACATTGTTACATCAACTGATTGGGAGTACATCGTTTAGTACATCATAATTCTTAAAATGGGCTGTAAGGGGGACTCCAAAATCTCGTCTCCCAAGCCAACCTAATCTGCACGTCGTACTGCTAGATAATGAACTAAGATGTAGTGAAAATATCAAACCATCTTCATCATATAACTGATAACTCATTTATTTTACTTGACACTGGCAGAAAAGTGTCCAACCAGACATAATTACCATTAAAAAAGAATCATCATAATCGTTCCCAATATTACATCTTACTAAAACTTTACATTACAGGCAAATTCTCGTCAGTTAAGGAGGCAGTATTGTATCATGTAATGCTCACAAACGAATCTTGGAATATTACACACTGCAAGCATTACTTACGGTGAAAGAGCGTTAAGGGACTTAACTCTATGTTAACCTACTTCGAAAGATAGACGGATGCCATGAAAAGTTTTTGAGAACCTAATCAATGCTCTTTAACCGCGAGTAATGCTTGCAGTGGAGGACTTAACTCTATGTTTTTCTACTTCAAAAAATAGACGGATGCCATTAAATTTTTTTGAGAACCTGTATCTTAATTTAGTCAAAGAATTGCCACTCAAATATCTACAGATAATTAAATAATGCTAGACATTTCATAACCAAACATTAGTGCAAGAATCGAACTCACGATCTCTTCATTCAATCGGCGGTTTAACCTTTGCACCATAAAGGTTTGCCTTACAAGGAGTGATTTATCATGGCCGAGGTTATCATACCTAAGAATACCCCAAGGCGAGTGTTCTGAGTCCGTCACTATGTTCTAATGTCAAAGTTCGCCAATGGCCGTAACTTTGCCATAAACTTGTAGAAGTTTAGCACTTATGGCGAAAACAGAATCTTCTGTAAATTAGTAGGTACTATTGTTACTACATTAGATAACTTGAGAGGTAAATAGTACATAGAGAGGGAGCGGAGACCGTAGACGGTGAGAGCGAATATGTTGGTCCGCAGGTTTGCTCGTTGTTCCACAGAACTGAAAATAACTCTTTTCAAGTCCTTTTTGCCAATCCTTTTACATTTTTTTTTGTTTTATATATATAAATAAATAAATAATGCTGGACAATTCACACAGCATTATCCAGCCCCATGGTAAGCAGAGCTTGTGTTATGGGTACTAAATAACTGATATACAAAATACAATACACTAAATAGATAGATATTTTTTATTATACATGGAAAACGACCAGAACACCCGGAACAAATATCTGCAGATCGTACACACAATTATTCCGAGGCGGGAATCGAACCCGCAACCTCGTGCGTCGCAGGCGGACCTTCGCCCACCGCGCCACATCGGTCGTCAATATACTAAGTACCGTGAAAAGTCAAATTTTAGTAATATTCTTATTGAAATGTATGCTAGAAACAACATTTCATTTTTATGTGCTTAGTACTCAAAGGATATCTGTGACTTCGTTCGACTACTTACACTAATGCAAAATTTCAGCCCAACCCATTCAGTGGTTTTGGCTTGAATAGGTCACAAAAATCCAAACTTTCATATTTATAAAATTATTATTAGTCAGATAGTTAAATAATGTTTTTATTAATTAATGGACAAAAGTAGATTTATTAAGTTAATTGTCACACAGCAGGGGACACTTTACCAGCTGAGTGATAAGAGTTGGTAACATTGATACCACCAAGGGAGCGGATTGGCCATTAGTGTTTTGTATCTTCTACTATTTACTTATGAGCTACATACAAGTAAATACATCACGAAGACGGTCGCTGATTCAAGTCTCGCTGAAATCGACATTTTTGGGATATTCTTTAATTTCTTAGTAAATACGTTGTTAGGTAGTACTAGTAGGTAGGTACTTACAGTCAGCTCCATCGATGGTAACTCCTGACAAGTTCAACTATAAAGTCCCGAGATTAGGCAAGTACACTAGCTAAACTCGATGTAGAATTTTTTTTTTGTAAACCAATCACGACACAATTAACAGATTAACTGGAAGTCGTCGTGGCGTCAACTTCAGATATCTATTTGAAAGGAATATTTATGTAAAAAACAGTTTTATAAGATTGTCGTCGTATAATCGTCAATAGATGAAGGTAACTCTAATAACTAGGTAACTCTAATAACTAGGTAACTCTAATAACTAGGTAACTCTAATAACTAGGTAACTCTAATAACTAGGTAACTCTAATGAGTGTAATGGATAAGCTTTTTATACCTATAGATAAACGTTTTTTCACTTTTTCTTACAAAGCGTATTATAACGCAGCTTAGCAATTTTATTTGCCTGGAATTTTTATATTTTTTTTTAAGATTGTGTAATTTTATGTATAATTATTTATGTTTCATTTGTTCTAATATATAGGTATTGTAATTAACTAGTGTAATTGGTTGTAATATAGGTAATCGTGCTAGTTAATAATTGAATAAATAAATTAGCGGCCGTAAAACTCAAATCTATGCCGTCGGGATCAATCTATCAGCTTAAAAGTAAAAACATCTCGTACATTTTCCTAAATATTTATTTTGATTTTGAACAGAATTTAATATAATTAGGGCCGTATCATTACTACAACCTATAATAAATAAATAAATAATTCAAAACAACTAAGGACTAAATGGTTTACATGAGTCAATTATTATGTTCTTAAGGTCTAAAATAATACATTTGACAACCGATGTGGCGCGGTGGGCGAAGGCCCGCCTGCGACGCAGGAGGTTGCGAGTTCGATTCCCGCCTCGGAACAAATGTGTGTACGATCTGCAGATATTTGTTTCGGGTGTTCTGGTTGTTTTCTATGTATAATAAAAAATATCTATCTATGTAATGTATTGTATTATGTATATCAGTTATCTAGTACCCATAACACAAGCTCTGCTTACCATGGGGCTAGATAATGCTGTGTGAATTGTCCAGCATTATTTATTTATTTATTTATTTGCCTGAACTAGGTTAAGTAAACCTGTATCTCAGGCAGAAAGCGGTTTAAACCAAAAAAATATAACCACATCAATCTGTAGTCATAATAAAACAAAGCAACAACGGTGCAAATTTGTAAAATAACTTAATTAAGCTAATAATGCTAAACTAGATATATGAAATAAAGGTGCTTAGGTACAAAATTATTAGCCTAGTTAAACAAGGCCAATGTCTTTTCTGTGTCATCTTACTGACATAGGGAGATGTATGTAATGGGAGTCAGTTGCCAATGGTGGTCACCCCGATACCTCGAAAACTTTAAGCTAGATGGCGGTTTTAAGAATGTCATACGCTAGCGGTGAGCCGGTTACACTCTCGGTCGACGACAGCCACTCAGTCCGCGCCACGCGCTGTTAATGAAGAACGTTGGTAGTTTTTGCGCCCAGCTGATCTAATTTTACGAGTGTACAAATCTGAAGGTAAGAATCAAAATACTGACTGTTTCTTTTTGTGCTTGTGATATGTAATGACTAAAGCATTTAGGATAGTGTTTTCAAACTAATATTACCAATTTTTCTTTAAATTTTTTCTTCTAGGGAAGTTTTTTCTCGCTTTCACCGATGTATGTAATCGGAATCAGGTGACCCCCAAAACCAGCAGTGACCCTCATTGTCAACATTTCATATCTTCGATGAAATAATCTTTTTATTGGTATGTAGATGGTGAAGGTTTGTCCTAGAAGGACAAATAAGGCGAACTGGTCTAAAGCCAAGCTGAAAAGGGCCATGGAGCGCATCGATAAAGAAGGAAATTCAATAAGAAATGCCGCGAAAATAATGGACATCCCATTTTCGACTCTTCAAAAGTGGTACGCGAAAAAAATAGACAAGGAACAAGGATCTTGGCCGCACTACTACCTTCACGCCTGAAGTGGAAGAAGAACTCGCAGACACCAACAAAAAAATGGCCAATGTATTCTACGGGTGCACTGCTACTGAGGTAAAAAAGGCGGCATTTGAATATGCTGAAGCCCTGCAGTTAAAACATACCTTCAACAAGTTTTCAAGAATGGCTGGTCGTTTTTGGTTTGAGGGATTTGTTAGCAGGAATAACATTTCTGTGAGAAAGCCTGAAGCTACTAGTGTCAATAGAATTACGGCATTTAACAAAACGGAAGTTCAGCAATTCTACAAGCTTCTAGAAGAGCTTATGGAAAAAATACAAATTCCTGCCAAAGAACATCTACAACTGCGACGAGACGGGCATTTCTACAGTTCAAGACCCAAGAAAAATACTGGCCCCGAAAGGACAGAAGAGAGTAGGATCTATAACCAGTGTGGAGCGAGGAAAAAATATCACTCTGCTGTGCACTATGAGTGCTACTGGTGGATGGATACATTCCCCTGATGTTTATTTTTACAAGAAAGAGAATGACCCCGACTCTTAAAAAGGATGGTCCAGCAGGAGCTATTTAAATTCTGCAAGTGGAACGATACTTCAAATGATTTGTGCCAAGATAAAGAAAATATGGTAGAAGATGTGGTAGAAGATCCTGGCAACCAATGTCTAGTTTGCACTGAATTTGGCCGCGATAACGAAATATGGTTCAGGTGCACTTTGTGTGGGCTATGGGCCCACTCAGATTGCACTGGGTGCGACACAGCCTCAAATTACGTCTGTGATTTGTGTTGACCATCATTGTCAACAATGTGACTACCATTACCAACCGATGTTGACAATGGTGGTCAAATATGTTTTTTTTTTAAATTGATTATGTTCCTAAAATAATAAACCCATGTGATTTTAGTTGATCTTAATGAATAGCCAAATAATTAAAGTTTCTAAAGCGGGTAAAATAATAAATACATAACTAATAGTTTTGGTTTTATTTCAATTCCCGCTTAGGTGACCCCCATTTGCAACATCTCCCCTACTTACTGACATAATAATCATTGTATGTACGGATGTTTCCCAATTTTGTCAATAAAGTCTGCGGTGCTTTTAGGTAGGCTTACACAGGATACAGCTAATTTGCTTTAGCTTAAGTTGCTTAGTTTTAGAAATTTTGTAGAGCACACCCCACTCGCCATGCAGTAGTATGAAAAAGATGCAGAAACTTTAAACTAGGTAAGTTGCAACACTATAAATAAGTTTAGCGCCCGGTCCACGAATAGCAGAAGTTAGAATGCGAGTTAGTAAAGTTAAGATGGATGGTAATGTAAATAACTAGGTACAGTCAACGTCAAAATTTGCTGAACAGTGCGCGCACCAGTAACGCGTTTACTGCCCTGCTGCGGTGCGAACCGCAGGGCTAAAACTATCTATCTATTTAACGTATTATATTGAGTTCATTAGTTATCTAGTACCTAACCATAAAACAAGCTCTGCTTAGCTTGGGGCTAGATGATGCTGTGTGGATTATCCAGCATTATTATTATAACTACAGGACAGGAAATTGTTAACCCTCTCAGTGCTCAGCCTCTGCGGCGGCGGCGTGCCCAAGAGGAGCGCGCTGCAGTAGTACAAAGCTGTAGATGTGCGTCATGAACACTGAAAGAGTTACCTACTTCTCAAAAACGAGTACTTAGTATGTATTTTTCTTAGGATTAATTATATCTACAAACGCTTTTCGAAGGTTTACTAACACTGTCCCACGACTTTTGAGTTTGACTGTAGGTACCCTACCTAGATGGTCTTAATACCGGTTTAAACAAACATTTTCTGTTTAAGCATAATGACTCTAGCGGCAAATTGTCTTTTCCGATGCTTCTTGCATATTTATTTGCTAATTACAACCGCTCCGCTATAAAAATCGAGCAGTTCTATAAAGTAGGATTATGCAGGCGTTCGTAATGGCTTCTTAATGAGGACCGACAAAAGGCAGTATTTACGCACATTTATAATGAGGCAAGGAGTCCCCTTTACAGAGACGGAGTAAGGGAGACTTATGGAACTTACCTGGTTTATACGACGATCGTAGCTAGGTGCCTGTAGGAAGACCAGTCACTAAGAAAGTCGCTTGACTCTTAGCAGTAAGCTAGGCTCTTTGTAGTGTGTCATTAGCCTTAAAGTTACTTTCTAAGACAAAGGGGCTATTCTGATATTTGTAAATCAATATATTTTTACAACAAAAGTGTTTTTGAATTACCCAAAGTCCAATGAACTGTATTTATAAGGTTCAGTAACGGAAATGAAACCAAATTTAGTAAATATTCCAATCGACCACTTTCAGGCCGCTCGATGTATTGCTGATGCAATGCTTGACAGTCCAGTGCTCGAGCATAGGACTGTCAAGCCTCTCAAGTAAAGGTTCAACCATGCCACCAATATTGACAGACCCCTAAAATTTCTGTGAGGGATTAAAAAAGGCCATCATGATGATAACTTGTTCACAGGGCTCTAGCGACGGTTCATATATAGAGCCCCCCACACTCGAGTCCTACCCTGTACCTGTACCTCTTTGCAATTCAACTCTCCATATTTCATTTTAATGTGCCTCGCAGGACTAAGTGTTTGGACAATCTGCGAATAGGTTAGCGGGGACCATGCTGGGACATTGGACACCTCTGAATTTATTACGCCTTAGTTTGAGAGTTGTTTGCGGGATAAAATGTCCACAGAGGACTTTACGTGAAAGCCACTTTCTATACGATGAACAAAGGAAATTTCCAAAATTACATTGGGCAGTTTGTGATACTTTTTCTACGCTTTTTTTTCAATGCCTCTGTAATAGTTTTTTTTATATAATAATTCGTAGAGATACGAATGCCACCAAAGTCTATTGTCTTTTGATTTTTTAATTTAATTTAGCAATTTCGCCATAGGTTTTTTCTAATTCCAGCTTGGTTCTAAGTTTTAAATGTGTCCACCGCTAATTGGGGATGTTTTTTTGAATGTATCCAGTGTTACCACTGTTGGTGGTCGCTCAGATATTTAAATGAACACTATATTTTATACTATACTATAATATACTAGCCGGAACCAAAATAAAAAGCGTCTGAAAGAACAGCCTACCTACAAAGAGCGATAAAATCAAATAGCCCAGTGTAAAGGCAAACAACCCACTTGGCTCGCCTCCATTCAACTTGTTAATTACGAATTGTAATTAAGTTTTTCATTCACATAATTACGGTCAAAATGCTGGAGCTTCAAGTGGAAAAGCACCCTTCTCATTTAAACACACGGTTCCGTAACTAGGCTAAAAAGAGTAAAGTTATCAAAGATCTCAATATCAAATCGTTAGAAGACCAACACACGACAGCTATGTTTTTTTTTCATCTTCGTATCCTAAGATACAGAGCGATACTAAAATATATATTTAGCTTAATAAATCTTATTTATTTATTATTATTATTATATCCCTTAAAAAGAAACTCATGGACGTACGCATTCTTCCCATCCTCACCTATGGCGCTCAAACCTGTTCTTTAACCGATCGTCAAAAGTCCGCCCTCGGGGTCTGCCAACGAGTCATGTAGTATCAGGAGTCAAGCTGTCAGACCGCGTGCGGAACAGCATACTACGCTCCATCAACGCATCGTTGACGTTGGTCAGACAGCCGGAAGCCTGAAGTGGAACTGGGCCGGACATGTTTGCCGTATGTACAGCAACTTGTGGGCAAAGACCACCACAGAGTGGAGCCCACCCAACGCTAAGAGGCGACGTGGAAGGCCCAGGATGAGATGGCGCGACGAGCTCGAGGCACATCTTCCATCATGGCCTGTTGCAGCGTTGGATCGCGAGGAATGGAAGGAGAAAAGGGAGGCCTTTGCCCAGCAGTGGGACAATAAGGGCTTAAAATAACATAAATAAATAAAACCTTAGCAGCTGTAAAGTGCGTCAATCGTGACGTATACCAATGGAATGAAGGGAAAGTTAAAGTACATTGCCTGTTGTGTGTGTGATACATAAGATAATGTACTTAAATAATAAATAATGCTGGACAATTCACACAGCATTATCTAGCCCCATGGTAAGCAGAGCTTGTGTTATGGGTACTAGATAACTGATATACATAATACAATACATTACATAGATAGATATTTTTATCATACATAGAAAACGACCAGAACACCCGAAACAAATATCTGCAGATCGTACACACATTTGTTCCGAGGCGAGAATCGAACCCGCAACCTCCTGCCTCGCAGGCGGACCTTCGCCCACCGCGCCACGTCGGTCGTCAAACTCGTACTTAAAGCTATATATCCCGGGATGTAATGTAGGTACAACATTAATATACATTATAGCGCGCTTGATTTGTAAATCATTTTAGGTCAAGGATTTTAGAAACTTTTATGAAAATTATTAGGTTTTTTTTGTTCATCAGTTGGCATCTCTCGCGAGGAAAATGGAATCCTTTAAGAAAACAACAGGGTCGATTTTATTAACATTTATTTGTACATTAGTACCTAGCTAAATCTAACGACGATGCTTACACCTGTAATAAGAAAAGGTAGTAAGATATGAAAACATTTATGAAGAACACGGCAATGTGTAATACATTAAGTTATACATGGTGCTTCGCTTAGGACATCAAACAAATGTGGCGTAGTCTTCAAGCTTCCATCATTCATGGTGATTCATTCAATTAAGATAGACACCCCACGAATGATACGACCACATCGATTAATCTTGTGAGTCTGAACACTCTGTATAAAAACTCGGTATTATTGTAATCAGTAGAGCAAACACGGGCACTGTTGTCTAGGGTAAAATATAAAAAAATTACGTCACTTTGTCATCGAATGTGTAAATAATATGAAAATTATTCCTTCAACTTCAATTACGTACGCAATGTACGACGATGCGATGTCATTATTGCCTATTCTACCATAAAGAACAATCCCAGCACTGGGCATACTGATGACCCTATTCTTATATACATATCAATAGGTTATGGTAACTTTTTTATTTTGAATAATTTTTGTAAATTTTACTTGTATTCCCATTGCCGTATATCGATGATAAATGATAATACAAGTTCGAATTCAGTCAACATTTTATACAATAATGAAAAAGTGCATTGAAATAACTTTTTATGAAATAAACATAAGTTCAATGTAATAATTCATATAAGTAATTGACAATAACTATAAATATTAATAAAATCTAAATAAAACTTGACATATTAATTTGATTTGATTGGTTTTGCGAGTTGCATTGTAAGGCTTAATATATATAGTAATAAGTCTATTTAGAATTTGGCTGGAAGATTCAGTATCTAAATAATGTTGTTTATTTAGCTTTGACAAACAATCAGGTAAATTATTCTATATAATTTTGTAAGTCTCTAGTTTTTTGAAATTAAACAATTTAATCAACTAAATTTCACAAAATAATTGTTTGATCGTCGCCTAACAGCTTCGTAAATAATAAAGTCGTAGCATGTGATATCTAAATATGTATCTGTAAAATAAAGACGTCCAAAAATAAATTATTTCATCGCTAATAGAAAATACACGAAACTTAATAGACAAAAATATCACTTTAAAAGGACTCATAATTATACTTACATAAATACTACATTTTTGGAATATATCATTAGAATATTATATTCACGATCTATCACATAAACTTAATATACAGAGTCAATTACGCAATTCTTTTTTTAATATTTTTCTTGTACTTATGCCTGTAACATAAAAGCACCTTTATATATTATAACTAAATAATAAATGCCGCGATTAACAAAGGCAAAACACTTCTCAAACTCACTGTATATAAACAATAATTGTTTTCTACTTAAAGCTTAAGGGGGCGGTGTAACAATAGCGAACTCTAAGCATGGATGAAAGGTAAAACATTCTTAAAACGAAACTTGGAACTTTAAATATTACTTCATTCCACGATTTTAAATGAGTAAATATTAATGATTTGGTTTGTAATTTTGTATAATAGGTATCACAAAGATCAAATTAAAGCGAACAAGCATGCTACTTAATTCTACAGTAACATAGTATTTTGTTCTTAAAAATAATGAACTTATGGTTTAAAATAGCACAACCAATTACCGATTACATGGGTCCTTTACTTGGCTATGTAAAATGATAATCAAAACAAGCGTCAATCAAAAATAAACCTTACTCACTCATACAATAGCGAATAAAATATCAATTGAAATAGTGTCAAGTATCTACATCAGTGCAAGGAATAGGGCGGGGAAACAAAACTACTAAAACCAAGCGATTCACACAAACAAACCAAACGGAATAAGTGCATCACGTCAATAAAAAACGTACCTACGATAATATTTTTTAGATTTTTCGTTTTTTAGCTCTAAAAATGCAATTCTATTTTACATGACAAGGAGATTTGGAACGCTCATACGAAAGCGGAGAGGCACAGCCGTTTGAGTATTCCAACTCTCGATTTACGCGTCAAAAACGTTTTTAAACTAATTAACGAGTACCAGCTGACATGAATTACGCACTTTCAGCAAAGAAAAATATGTCAAAACACTACTAACATTTTTTTTCGACTTGCGACTAGTGAAATCAACTCTACTTGACCATTTACCGATTAAGTTGTTTCATTCGTTTAATAATTCGATTCGATTAGTTCGTTCCACGAATGCACTATGTTTTAGTATACCCCTATCTATTCAGACACCATTTTAAATAACGATACACGCGATGAATGAGTCACAACTTTCGCTTTGTGATATCGCTCGAATATCGCAGGAAAGTCATTCGAATTCGATCGTCCCAACTTTGCACAGACAAAATTGTGTTGCTACAAAAACAGCCTAATAACATGTCGATAAAGTCCATTCAACTTTGTCTGGGAAAGAATCGACGAGCGATCGTAAAAATATCGATTCCGCAGTGTATCGTAACGCTTTCGAATAACCCCTACGTTACCTAACTTTTAGCCAATTCTATAAATGAAAACATTTAAATTTTGATTTGCTCTCGATACTCTGCGACAGATCGCGAGATATCTGGTTAATAATCACGAGTGATGAGTTTTAGGCGTGGCGTTTTACACACGATTTACAAACAGACATTGAGGTAATATTTGCTTTGATATTTTCTTTCCTTGATACTTATTTTCACTTGGCTCTGAGCTGACCCTAAGTAATTTTACTTAGTTCAGCAAACAGCCAATTGATAGCACCCTATACCAAAGCCACAAGATTGAAATTGCCAGAACCTTTAAGTCATAATAGCATTTTACCGTGCCAGTTAAAAAAGCACTCTAATACAAAGTTACATGGTTAAAATTGGCTATTTCGATTACCCAACTGACCTTATTTGCGATTGTTTGAAGCAATCAATCAATTCGTTTATATAAACCAGATTCCAGAGAACTCTAATGCGTTACGTTTAGGATCATATCTGCTAAACTGTGTATTGGTGAACTTCCATTCTAATCCAACGCCTTATGGTTGAAACTGCACTTTTTTATTTGTCTAGTGTTGCCAGACTATGCTGTATTCCAAAGCCGATAGAAGTGACATAGAGTATTCCTTCTGGAAACGCCACGCCTCTGATACAGAGTGTAGAATGGTACTAGAGTTGACATACTGCAGACGACGCTACTCCTCACCGCACGCGTCCTCGCTTATTGTGTCGCCCGCTCTCTCTTGGGAAATGTTTTGACCTGAGGAAATAAATAAATAATTAATACAATTCTAGTATAACTTTTGCTTGACTTTAACAATGAGCTGGCGGCTCGCTGGGCTCAGCACTAACATGATTACCTATTTTTTAAATTTCATTACTGATTTGCCACAATGCGTCAAAAATAACAAGGTGCGAGAAGATGGTCTGCAACAATGATTTGTAAACTATAATAAGCTTAAAGGAGTTAAATATTAAAACGCTCTATTGGCGAGAAAAAGTAAAAACAATTATATAACTTCTGCTAAGGCCCCAAGGCACACTAGCGCCGTCATTTCTCTCGTCTATTTTATCTTATTATTCGAGGCCCAGAATAAAACACAGGCTACTTTTTATCCCATTAATTAATTATCTCATGGGAACTGATCCCATGAGATAGAAATCACACTAAAACGTTTCCATAGATACAACGCATGCGAAGCCGCGGGCAGAAACTAGTCTATACTATAATATAGGTACTATAATAAGGTTTGATTTATGTTTGTTTGTATTGAATAAGCTCCGAAATTATTGGATCGGATTGAAAAATTATTTCACGGAAGCTACACTATCTCCGGTGAACATAGGCTATATTATATTTTAAAAATGGTAAAACCGCGGAAAACCGCTGGGACTTTATATTCGAGTTTAACACTCACCCTTTTTCGCTGATGAAAGTATGCACTTCTTGCAGCTTATGAAGAAAAAGGAGACACGTTAGAATTAGGTGTGGACGGCATCAGGTCCATTGTCTTGCAGACCCAGCCCGCGATGTCGGCCTTGTCCACGTCCGCCTTGCGGATCCACTCGTGGTTCTGCAATTAAATGTAACCAATCAGCAAGACCACTACACTATTTATAGTCTATCCATCCAGAATGTAGAATGTTTGTAAACAGAGCCACTGACAGTTCAATCAGCTGATGTAGGGGTGAAAAACATTTTTTTATTTAGGTCACATCTTGAGCTTTTGGATGGGGGTGCCTTACTGGGCTGGTGATATTTGATGTAAATAATTAAGTGGCATAAACAAAGCATCCCTGTGAAATCAGCCTACTTTTATCATTTCCTATCCTTATAGCATGGAATAAAAGCTAAAGGGTTATAAAAATAAGACTAAAAATCATTAGACTTTTTATGCTCTCAAACGATTTTTCACCTGTGCCAACTCAATTAAATGTAAATAAGTGCCTGTTTAAAGTATTTTCTTTGAAGCACTAAACATTATTGATGAAATTGGAAGAATTCATAACTTTTGGACTGATTGTCGCTAAGCAAATATGCAGCGTGAAATTATCGTTAAATAATCCGGCTAAATTAAAATAATACTCTCTGTAAGAAATATGTATGGTCATAGTGCTATCCTTGATTCGAAATCGTAGTTAAAAAGTAACCAACTGTTTGCAACACGGGACGTCAAAACTGAGATTCGTTAGGGATGGCACTGTTAGAAAGACAAAATATCTCTAGTGATTTTCATCTTTTTTTTTGACCACATAATGCCGATTTGTAAATTGAAATAACTAGAATTGTCGTCAGGATTATACAAAGTAATAAATCTAATAGAATGTATATGTGAAATCATTGGAATTCTATTAGGCCTGCATCATTTCGTGGTGATAACCCTAAAAATCAGCTGATTTCTTATGTTTACAAACATTCTACATTCTGGATGGATAGACTATAGGCATCGTGGAAGTTATTTACAAAAACTCGTCCCACTGCAAAGCGTGGCCGAGTTTTGTCGCGGAAATTTTATTTTTCTGAGTGTGGCTCTTTAAATCTAACTCAATGGTTATTACGCTAATTGTAGCGTGAATAATACATGAAAAGCGTATTATTCAAGCTACAATTCTCTTCTCTATCACAGAAAATACACCTTTTCACGCGTTATTCACGACTTTGCGTAATAACGCTGATAACGTGCGTTACATTATGTGCTAAATAACGTGGTAGCCTTGTAGTTTATGGTACTTACTTGTCTGTGAGAAAAAACTATTTGTTTAATAATAAAATCATTTCTTAATCATCTAGCCCTAAGCTAAGCAGATCTTGTGTTATGGGTTTACCAGATTGACTGATATACTCAATACTATAGATTACATAGATAGATATTTTTATTATACATATAGATAACCACGGGAACACCCGGAACAAATATCTGCAGATCGTACAAACAATTTTCCCGAGGCAGGAATCGAACCCGCAACCTCCTGCGTCGCAGGCGGACATTCGCCCACCGCGCCACAGAGGTCATTATGTCTTAAAACTACACAATTTAGCTCTTTTATAAATTAATTAGGTAGTTATATTTTTGCGTATTTACCATCAAAGTCTTAAGGTCCGCCCTCTCATCCGGGTTCTTCTTGAGACAGCGGTCCACAAAGTCCTTGAAGTCGTCAGTAAATATCCCGGCGGGCAGCTTCGGAGGCGGTTCGTTTACAATGTAGTCTAGCAGCTCGAAGATCGCCATCGGACGGGGCGAGTTTGGAGCCTGTAACAGTAAAATATGCTGCTGTACAGCCAAAAATATAAAAAAATGTATATTCACGTTAATCATTAACATGCGCAGCCATATTAACCTTGTTTGTTTCACCTGCGTCTGAAAGTTAACCTATTTTGAATTTTTCTTCGAAAGGACTATAATGCTGTTGACCGCAGATGGCCACGACAACGTTACCGGACTTTTGGCGGTAAAATTAGGTTGGGACAACACGCACCACTACTTAGGTGCGAGCCTCGGTTTAGACTGTTGGTTGCCAGATGATAGAAGAGGATAGGGTCGAGGATAGGATAGGGTGGTTACGCCTTGGTGCACAAGTGTACCTAAGGGCGGAAGCGGGGAATTCTTCGGGTGCATGCCGTTAGCAATCTCCACTAGGGACAGGCCGAGTCACCAGATGTCTGATTGTACGGAGTAGTGTGTGCCTTGGAGCCGTTCGATCACGACCGCGCTTGAGGGATAATATACTGACCTGTCCAGGAGAATGGTCCTCATTGTGGCCTCCGAATATAGAGGCCAGAGTCTTGGCGTCGGGCGGAGGGATGGGGTACATGCCGATAGCCATCTCTACTAGAGACAGGCCGAGTGACCAGATGTCTGATTGTACAGAGTAGTGTGTGCCTTGCAGACGCTCAGGCTGGAAGGAAAAGGGAAATAGTTATAATATCATCGCTACAAATAAGTAAAATTTTATGCTCTGATTTTTCATTGATTAGATTTGTTTTTTTTTACAAAGAAATGATTAAAAACAATGTTGTGTCTGTTTGTTTAAGCTAATCTCTGTAACGACTGGACCAATTTTTAAGGGATTTTCACATGCAGATGGCTGATTTTATAACTTAACTAACTTCGACGAGTCGTACGAGTCAACTGTATACACTAACCTACTTAGAAACCTACTTAACTTGGTTGATCATCATCAGCCTAATGTTAGTCGACTGCTGGACTTCAACTTGATGCATCTAGCATCTGCCAGATCAACTAGGTTGAAACATATTAGTAATTTCATATTGTACCACAGAGGTGCTAATGAGGCTTACAACAAACAGAATTACCGTTTAATTTAGCTTCTAGCCAAAATATACTGTGAAACATAATCAAAACAATACACAAATGACAAAAAATATATATATGTTTACTCACAGACATATAACTCCTAGTCCCCACAAAGGAGTTAGCCATGGAGTCGATCAGTTGCCCGGAGACGCCAAAGTCACAGATCTTGATCTCTCCATTGCTGTTCACTAGAATGTTGGAAGGCTTCACGTCTCGGTGCATTATGGCGTGCTTGTCGCGAAGGTAGCTGAGGCCTTTGAGGACCGCTGAGGTTATTGTCCCTGAAATCAGAAATGAAGTTCCGGCTAAGTAAAGGCTTTCATGCTTCTTTCTCTCTAAAAATGTCCGAATTTGGTTTGCAAACCTTTTGATGCATAAAACTATTAAAACTTTGTTGCATATACAATAGTTAAAATAAAATATACATATATATATATATATATAGTTCTGACTAATAAAGATTTTTCACTGTTATTATAATTACACACTAGCGGCCTTTCACGGCTTCGCACGGGTATTTATTATTATTTCACTCATTTATTCAAAATTCATTTTTTACTATAGAAAATACAATAAAATATTATAAAACTATTCTACAATTATTATTATTATTCATAATTGGAGTTTTAGTAAGGATCACATTTTTTCATGGTCAAACAAACAAAAAATCAAATCTTTCCTGTTTATAATATTAGTATACATAGATAGGAATGAGAAGAAAACCAGTCGACCCCACCCCAGAGGAAAAAAGGGCAGATAATGATGATGCTTTAAAATTAAACTAAATAACAACCAAGAATCGTTTCAAAAAAGAGTATTTATCACTATGTACCTTATAGATATAACAAACAAATCGCGAAAGTTTAAAAAGTAATTACCTAGTATAGTTTCCGGGATCCTGCCAGCTTTCTTCAAGATGAGATCCAAAGAGCCCCCGTCCATGTACTCCATACAGATGGAGATCTCACCGTCGCTGTAGAAAGCGCCGTAGAAACCAACTATATGCGTGAAGTTGCATTCGTGGAGGACCTGTGAGATAAAAGCCTTTGTTACACTAATTGTACTACTTAAGAGGCCAGCGGATGGACGAATTCACCATACAAACGTTATACCAAAATTATTTCTAATTAAAGCATATTTTCACTATAATATTTTATGATTTATATTTGAATAGTATTTATCAAGGTTCCTGGATACCCAGACCAAAAATTATGACTGAAAACTTTTTATACAACGCGTAAGATATTGTTGTTTTTAATACGAAACAAATAGGAAGAAAACTTGTCCATTTTCGCATAAAAATGTGCAAAATGCGATCGGCTTTCATTGATTTTAGGTATGTAAAGATCAAATCAAGTTAAGATAAAGTAAAGATAAAATGATCGCATTTTGCACATTTTTATGCGAAAATGGACAAGTTTTCTTCCTATTTGTTTCGTATTAAAAACAACAATATCTTACGCGTTGTATAAAAAGTTTTCAGTCATAATTTTTGGTATTACGGAACACAACCAAATTTTGAACGGCTAATATTGCTATCACGCACGCATGGGTCGGGACGCAAGGGTTAAACAGGGACAGCGATATTCAGAGCGATTTTTGCAAGAGCCTCGAATTGAAGTTGGGAGCGAGCGTCGCCGGACCCTTAAAGGATGAACCTAGGGTCTACGGTAGCTACGTTGTAGCTACCACAGGAGATAGTGCTCCAACTCCATTGTTACTCCATATTTTTGAGATAAAAGATGATCTGTTCTGAATCTGATCTTTATGATAAGTGACTTCTTTCTGTTAATACTTCTATCCATGTATTGAGGGTACCACTAAATGGCCGCTCATTGTAAATATGAACGGGAATACGTACATATTGTATCTATAGTGTATATTGTACAGATATTGTATAACCAATGTCTTTATCCAAAACCTCGCAGGATATACAAATGCGCGCTACGTAACATTATAATAATAAATAAATCATTTATTTCAGACCATAGAAAAGTAACATATCTTATTTAACTTATTCTACGGTCCATGCTAACATATATACATATACCTTAAAACTAGCATATAGAAAATATATAAAAAAAACAAAATTAATAAAATTAACCCATTCTCTGCCCAGCTTTGGCGGTACGATCCGATGGAGTGCTCGTAATAGAATACGCTCAATCAGGGTTTATGCGTCGTGTGCAGTGAAAGTGTTAAACCTACGTATAATTTAAGTGTTAAACATACGTAGTATTTCATGTAATTTGCCGGCAACCAAATCCTTTAAACAAGAGCACAGTACAGCAATGCTGCCTGACGGTAGAATAAGGCAGTTATTGTGGACCAGACAAAGTCTTTCACTAAAAACACTGATAATAAAGCTCAAGCGCCATGAGCGCAAATAGTCTACATAAAGAAGCGACAGATTGAAAAAAATCGAGTTAGTGTTTAGTTTCAAGAATTTGAAATTTGCTAAGTGTACCTACACGTTTATTGTATAGAATATTTGATTTGATTTGATAAAATCATGAGATTTCCGTTATATACCTACTCAAATTATAGTGCACCGTAATAACTAATATTAGGTATCTTTCTTGAAAACATAACTCAAAGGTATATGAAGGGTATTTTACATCATCAACCTATAATAGTCCACTGCTAAACATAGGCCTCCCCTAATGAGCGCCAAAGCGCCCTGTCTTCAGCTTGCCGCATCCAGCGCCTGCAGTCTTTCACAAGTCGTCATCCCACCTGGCCGGAGCCAAGTCGCGGTCGCCACTCAAGCGGTTGCAGGTTCTTCGCGATATATGCCATGCAGGCCCATATTCATTAATTTTTATTTAGAGCCCAAATATTACTCTACCTTAAGCTCTCTGATAATCTGTTTCTTGATAGCCGGCTTGACTTCAAGATGGATGAGCTTGCGAGCCATGATGAGACCGGTCGACTTGTGGCGCACTTTCATTACGACACCACCGTTGCCCTGCCCTGTAACATGATGATGATGTTAGGCCGTAACATAGATAAATAAATATATCCTGAAGAAATGGCTGACACAAAGAACTACCTGGGCTAATACAGACCAAACAGTAAAGCACAGAAGACTTTATATCATATTAAACTATTACTATTCTATTATATTATTTAAACTAGCTATTGCCTGTGGCTTGGCACGCGGAATAATTGTTTTAGTTGCATTACAAGCCAGATAAATGTCTGTGACGTCGGACGGTCGGTCTTATATTTTTCCATTTGTCCCTAAAAATACATTTATCTGTAGCAAGAGAGTCGCAGTTAGAATTGTTCTATACAATTCTAACTGCGACTCTAGTGTCTAGTCTAGTGAGACGAACAGCAGTATTTTGACGTAAGTTTATTTAAAATACAGACCTACTTAAAAAGCACTAGGCGCCATTTGTATAAATAAAACATCATACTGTGAATGACATTCATAAAATCTAAAATTCGAGTTATTTCGAATACTGAGAATGAATACGTCTGAATAATAAGCCCAGTCCGACTGCTGACTAGTGACCTAAATAGTTATTTGGGTCATCCCATCTCGAAGAAAGAAAATGTGAATAAGATAGCTTTATTCTTTCTGCCCCTGTTTTTTACCTACCTACAAGAAATACATTGTATTTAGACGACCGATGTGGCGCGGTGGGCGAAGGTCCGCCTGCGACGCAGGAGGTTGCGGGTTCGATTCCCGCCTCGGAACAAATGTGTGTACGATCTGCAGATATTTGTTTCGGGTGTTCTGGTCGTTTTCTATGTATAATAAAAAAATATCTATCTATGTAATGTATTGTATTATGTATATCTGTTATCTAGTACCCATAACACAAGCTCTGCTTACCATGGGGCTAGATAATGCTGTGTGAATTGTCCAGCATTATTTATTTTATTTATTTATTGTTTATAAATCATTAAAAGTAAGAGATAAATCTAATATGCCGGAAAAAGAAAGATCTTTCGTAACGTTTTTTGTTATTAAAGTGCGTAAGCCCTCGCACTCGGGGTCATCTCTTAACAAATTAAATAATATGCCAGAAAAATTCCATTTCGGCGGGGGAAAGTAGCTGGTTCAGGTCCCGCCGCAATCGAAAATGTTTGGGCTATTATTTAATATCTTTCGTAATTTAACCGAAAAGGGAATAAGGCATATTTGGAGATGCCAAAACGTTCAAATGGTAAGCAAAGGTGATATTCTTCTGCAAGGGATTGTTGGTCGAAATTGGCGTGAAGACGTAACAAACATCTATTCAAACTTTTGCATAGGTACTTATGAGATGTGATGTCTATTCATAAATAATAAAATAAGCAGAATTTTGAACCCGAAAATTAACAGAATATAGTTAATTCATCCCACCACCGAAAGACATCAGAATTAAATTGTCAAAATATTGTATGTCCGAAATTGATAAATTGTTGATACCAAATTATGATTTATGACCTTTCCTAACCACTGGACCGCCCCGCCAAATCGACTATATAATATAGCCCTATGTGTCCGAGCTTCGCGGACAAACATCACGGCGCCGCGAGCGCGTCCCATTATTTACATAAATCGTTATTTATATCGCTATCTACTACACCTATGCCCTAAAAAAAATATACTTTACAGTAAATATATTCTTATCTCAAAAAAATTACCTAACTCTCCGAGCTTTTCAAAATCATCATCGCTCAGTTCTCCAATCTTTTCCTTCTGGCACAGGAAGACCTCGATCCTCCGTCGCTGCGTGTCATCCATCTCAATCTGCTCCAGTCTCTCTGTCAGTGCTTCTATGCTGGTCTTTGATTTGCCGGCTAGTCCTTGCCTCCTGCTCAAATGAAGAGTTATCTACAATTACTGGCATACATGATTAGTTTGACAATATGTTGCCAGGAGGTGATAGATATTAGAAGACTGTCTTCTACAATCTATCATCTCCTTTAAAGAGCACTATATCACAATATATGGTGCTCTCTTATGATCAACAGATTAAGAATGTTCAGCAGGCTAGCATGGGCTGATGCTACTGATAGTAAGGATGAAACACAACAACAGCATCCTGAAAGTAATTTCTAATAAATATGACTGTCCAATATGACACCACTGGGTGAAATTACTTATACTCTAGATTTAGTTATTTTGGTTTTATTTTCTTTGTTGTAATTGTATTTTCTTTTTGTAATTTTATGTATGTGTTTTTTATGGACCTTTGTTGTCTGATAATATAGAATTGGAAAATTTTTTTTTTTCATTTATTTTGTTTGTTTGTTTGTATCGAATAGGCTCCGAAACTACTGGACCGATTTGAAAAATTATTTTACCGTTGGGAAGCTACACTATCCGCTGTGAACATTGGGTAAGTATATTAAAATTATAGTATATTAGAAATAGAATAAGTATATTAGAAACGTGAAATTTGAATTTAACGCGTGTGAAACCGCGGGAAACAGCTAGTATTTTATCAAGAGCTAACTTAAACTGTTATTTGGTTTGTCTATAAGTCTCTCCAATAGGTATCATTATTCATAATCACATAATTTCAAATGATAGCTGATCATTTGAAATTTAAATTGACGAATGATGTGGCAGGGTCGGCGAAGGTCCGCCTGTGACGCAGGAGGTTGCGGGTTCGATTCCTGCCTCCGCCTGTCCAACAAATGTTTGTACGATCTGCAGATGTTTGCTCCGAGTGTTCTGGTTGTTTTCTTTGTTTCATTCATAATATCTACCTATGTAATGTATTGTATTATGTATATCAGTTATCTAGTACCCATAACACAAGTACTGCTTAGCTTGGGGCTAAATAATGCTGAGTGAATTGTCCTGTCCAGCATTATTTATATTTATAGAATTAGCCATTGCTAGATAAAGGCAGGTAATGAGGTTGATATGAATAATAATTCTGGACAATCCAATCCATACAGTATTATCTAGCCCCAAAGTAAGCAGAGCTTGTGTTATGGGTTAAATGTTAAGATGCTGTATTCAAAACATCCTATTTATTCAATCCACTTGGTCGCTCTTATTGTCAAGTCATATACCATTATTTCCAGTGAGTACACATTGTACATGACTCATCTAGGTTTTTGTATCTCAGTTTTTTGTGGGCAAGAATGACTGCACACATTTAATGAAGCAAGTTTGACTCAACTGACTGTGGCTTTGCTAGGGATCATTTTTTTAGACTGATAAACATGAATAGCAAAGTAAGGCTTACTATGATATATTATTTATCTATCTGAAGTCTCTATCATGAGACCTCACTCATAGTTAATTAAAGAAGCAAGCAATCATAGCATTCCAAACCTTAATTTAATAATAAACAAAGCTTATTCAGATAGCATACACAACTAGGAGGGCCAACCCCAAGAGAAATGTTTCATAAGGCCAAGCAAAAGAAGAAGATTCAGATAACAGATTCTTCTTTTATCTAACTTGTCTCTACTGTCTTTAACAATTATTCTATGTGATCTGTTTGCTCTAGTTTGGCAAAGGCCACTTCTAACAACATCTTCCAATTGTTCCTATTCCTGGCAATCATTGACAATAACTTTTCCAACTACAATTTTTAAGTTATATTGTATTCACATCAAATGGTTTTCTAAATTTCCCATTAAAGTTTTTAGGTTGCCAGTTAGTAATGGCTTTGCTCCTTTTCTCAGTTCCCCTTAGAGATTCAGACAGGTGACCCATCTGTGAGTGGGAATGTGACTTCACAATGAACACACTCTAAAGGGAAATCTTATTGCTCAGATATAAGTCTAAATCTCACTTGCACACGCATGTGAGGGTTTAATATTTAAGTAACAACCATGATTGTTGTAGCTTTTTTAAGTCACCGATTGCCTTCAATTTTAAGCGAAAATTATACTTATTATGTACCTAATGCCTGTAGATTCTGAAGACACTTACTCAGTAGCTGTAGCAGACTTCAGCTGAGGGGTCATAGAAGGTGTGACAGCCGGGGCCGTATCAATCGACCCTGGTGGAAGGGTCAGATTGAGTTTATTCTTTGACATCTTACTCATCTTGGCGTTTTACTTCATTGGCCCATGTAGAATCATTGATGTTTTTGGACTAAAATAAACAATTCATTACAAGTGCTTTTTTATTCTAGCTTTGTACGGTTTTGTAGATAAGCTTTGTAGTAAAATAATGCAGGCAGAGAAACAAAGATAATTTACCTGCTGTGACCGGACCCGGTGGTTTGATTGGATTGGCTAATATGTCTTTTCACGGCATAGCAGACCATAAATAGATTATTTCTGAAGGAGTTACGTACGTGGGACGATCCGTGAAATTAAAATAGAGACAAAATAGGTAAAAAGCAAACCGACCGACCTGAAAATTCGTCACTCCTTTTTGTTTTTTTTTTATTGATTTCGCTTGATTGACTGACTTTGACATTACATACACTGACATAACTACACAGAATTAATTTCTATCTCTTCCCTTTGGCCGAAATTTTTGGCCTACACTACACATGAACTGGCCGAGTTGGGCAATAGACCTACATATCGCCGACACGACGCCGTCATTATTCATTAGTTTAACAAATTCCTTCCACAGTGCAATTTGAAGACAATTTGTTAAAAGTGCAATTTGCACACACTCTATACCTACTTGAATAACTTTGTTTAGTCGTATTAGTTTCAGAATTGTTGCCAAAACTTGCCAAGGCGAACGCTGAGACTGAGAAGACCGTAAGACGACAGCCTGAAGGCTGGACAGCAGTCTGTCGTCTTAGGTAGTTATTGTATTCTCTAGTAGTGAATGCAGATGCTTTTAAATTATTTATATTCAAGGAGGACTATGAATCCACTAGTTGAATGGGTTGGGTAGGAAGGGATAGTTTGGTAGGTTTCTCATTATGAGACTTCAAGGTATTCACAAATTTTAAGAGTATACAGCAATAAGTATTTATTGGATAGTAATAACTACATTCTAGGATTATGTTAAGATATTTAAAATAGTATTTACAAGCTCATTTATAATATATGTACAATCCAACGATCCTATCCTTCCATGGTTGTCTGGTAGAGATCGCTCTTGAGCGATAAGACCGTCAAATTGTTACATATTTAGTATTTTATTCTGTCTTGTTTGTTTTATTTTTAAGTGTGCAATAAAATAATTTTCGATCTATCTATAATAAAATAGAATATCTTTTTATGTTGACAGAAGGTAGGTACTGAATATCAAAATGATTTCAATGATTACAAACAAGAAATGTGTAATTTGCCATACCTAAGCATAATAAGCACACTGAAGCAGCTCTCAGAAATTAAATATTTAAAATATTGTCGCAGTTTTACAATCAATACTTATTACTATTAAATTAGCCTATATTTTTTTTAAGAACATATTAATACCCAGCTGATTCTTCTTTGCATCCTGTGCAGTTTTTTTAGACTCAGTTTTCGCGGGTTTAGATTTCTCTTCCGTTTCTTCAACAGTTTTAGCTTTTTTCTTCTTATCAGCTTTAGGGCTTTGTTCCGTCTCACCTTCTTTGGGAACGGATTTCTTCTTTTTAACCTTTTTCTTTTCTGTTTCCTCTGGTTCTTTCGAAGGTTGGAGTAAAGGAGTAGGATCGTTCATAATCATTGTGAGATTTCCAAAGTACTTCCATATAGCATCGACGCAATTCTCTGGTTTCCCGCCATCCTCACTTTCCCATAGCAAGCCGTACATGCGTGGTTTAAGTTTTTCTGTTGGTTTCTTCATCTCTGACTCAAATTCGTCTTCAAGATGTTTTAACCTTGCTTTCTGAGTTTCCGGTGAGAGGGAAAGAACGTCGTCTTCTTCCATTGTTGCTTCCTGAAAAACAAAAACATATGATTGTATAATAATAGATTCATTTAGAACCTAAGTTTTTGAAAGGACTTTAATTATTTGGTTCCATCCGTCTGAATCACTATTTAATTAAGATGTCCTTTAAGGACTTTAAGGCTTTTAGTTTGGTCCAATGCATGCTTACTAATGGACATGTATTTTTCTTATGACTTAAGTTAATCAAAATAAGTAACTCAATAATAATACTCCAACATAGTCGCATAACCATCGTTGACGTGGCGTGGCTTTGAATTCAATGCATTCACCGCTAATCGCAGGCCGTGGCTAGGCACCTATTGCTATATACTAAACTGATATCATTTGCAGTTTCGTCTAGTAGATTCCCTTAGTCGGCGCTTACGAAATATACAGGCTGAGTTGCAACACATCATAATAATTATTTTAACTACTAGCTGCGAAATCTATGTGTCAAATGGTTTATTATTATAAAGCTTCCTCTTGAATCACTCCTATTAAAAAAATCCGTCGCGTAGTTTTAAAGATCTAAGCATACATAGGGATAGACAGACAGCGGGAAGTGACTTTGTTTTATACTCTGTTTGTAGTGATGTGACATTTAGCATACCTCGTCACTAAAGGGTACCTTTTTGCGGTACAAATACTTCGTTATCGACCTCTTACTCATCGTTCGGGTCTTGTTCGTCGAAGCTGCTGCCCATTGTCTCGTAGATTCCCTTAGTCGGCGCTTACGAGATATATGGGCTGAGTTACAACACATCATATTACTATGTATTATTACGAAGGAATAGCAACATCTAGCGTACCTCGTCACTAAGGTATCCATGAGGTACAAACACTTCGTTATCGACCTCGTACTCGTCATTCGGGTCTTGTTCGTCCTCGCTGCCGGCCGCGCTGCCGTCGAGGCTTTCGCCTTCTGCTTCTTCCTCCCAATCATCGTCGCTGTCCACTTCATAGTCCAGTTGTTTCTGGAACGAATAGAATAAAACATTTATTAAAATAAAAATAAATAATGCTGGACAATCCACACAGCATCACCTAGCCTACTAAGCAGACCTTGTGTTATGGGTACTAGATGACTAATATATTTAATACAATACATTACATAGATAGATATTTTTTACAAATTATACTAGATGTATAATATTTTTTACACACATATTTCGAACAAATATCTGTAGATCGTACAAACATTTGTCTCGAGGCGGGAATTGAATCCGCAACCTAAGCGTCGCATAATATAGCGTTACCTCATCCTGTCCAAATGGTTTCCTCGGCTTAACAACCTTGCTTTTCTTCCTCCATGTACCCCAGTAAGGAGGCCGGCGGTTTTCGTGGAAGCTAAATAGCTTGGGGCGAAGCTTCTCGCGGGGTACTAGGTCACAGGTGATTATCTCACCGGCACCATCGGATGGAGGCAGTTCATCTTCTGAAAAGATAAAGAATAGGCTTTTAACAACAAGTGCCACGGACGCCCCTAGCCATCTTCAATACTCAATGGTTATTGCTTACATGTGTATAAATAGGTCTTAAAAAAATACAACAGAAGTCCAACATGCACCCTGCAAGGGCATTGCAATATAAATTGAAAGTTAAATGCTAGGTGGCTATATACAGTTAATAATTTCTTCGGTGGTGTTTTGTTCAGCAACACGCCACTACGGGTGGCATCTTGCGTTCAGGCTTGGCAGTGAACTGAACACGCTAATAGACTCGAAGTTGTAAGTAAATTCGTTGTCACATGTCTCTGTGATGTCTCGTTAATGTCGCAAGTGGAATGGAATAGCTTACTGTCTGCGATATCTGCGATGTAAACTAAAGTTTTATGTCTAAATCCCTAGAATAATACCCGCCACGCCGCGTCTGTCCTTCTGCTATATAAAATGTGTAAAAGATAATATAAAAATGCTGGGCAATTTGGTGCAGTGAAATCATTTTAGCAATTCCTGCAGTTTTTGCTTTTATGCCACATTTGTTGGTGCAAGCTGTTTCTCAGAAATTGACAAGTATCATACACAGACATATTATATTAAACATCAATGTAGGCAACGATTTAATGCTTGTAATAAAAAAAATCTACCAATTCCTTCTAGTAATAAAAAAATGTTTATTTCAAACTTACCAATTAAAATGATGTCATCATCTTTCATTTCACTCAACGGCCATGTTTTGCCACTAGAAAGTGATTTGACTCCATTCTTCAAGGCTTTTACATACAGTTTTGACTCCATTAAACTCTGTTCGTTTAGCAATGTCTCTAGGTCTTTAGCCTTCTCATCTGTTAGTTGGTTTCTGGTTGTAGGGGCCAGCCTCATATCCGATTTGATAGTGAAACTTGATAACATGCTTGTCTTAACCGTGCCAACTGTTTGGTCCTTCTCAACTTTCTGTTTTGGTACAAAGAAGTTAGCAAAGGCCTCTGCGGCCTTCTTTTTCTTGGCCTCTTGCTCCTGTTTTTCGAGATCTAAGATCTCCTGCCTTTTCCGTTTTTCTTCATCTCTTGCCTCTTTTTCTTTCTTTCTTTGTTCTTCTTTTTCCTCTTTCTCTTTTCTTTTTTGTTCCTCCTTTTCTTCCCTTTGTTCTGTAGACACAATGTTTTATGTTAGAGAGAAATATTAAAATATTGTCAGTTGCTTGCCTATAATAAAATGTAGGTACTAGTTTTTGTTTTTGCTATTTATGTGTATAATGTAACAACTTAGCTTTAAATTGTTGTAATTTTGACATTTATGATTATTTACAAAAAACAATATTCCGAAAAAAGCGAGGGAAGCCGCAGGCAGCAGCTAGTAGCTATAAATCATTCTGGGTTAAGTTTCTTTTAGTGAAATAATTTCCGAAATCTAACTAGTAGTAGTTCCTGAGATATATTACTACAAACATACAAATTATTTCCTTTTTTAAAATTTGTATTAACACCCTAACAAAAGGAAATGATAATGGGCTTAGGATAATTAAACCCATATTATGGTATATAGAATAACATGTTATGTCATACCAGTGTAGCTTTAGCAGCTTATAGTTCCTTATCATCAGCCTATATTAGTCCACAGCTGGACATAGGCCTTCCGTAATGATTGTCCTGTCTTAAGCTTGCTGTATCCAGCAAGCTTAAAAAGACTTATTGCATATCACTTCAAATAATAAAATGAAATACTTACTTTTTTCAAGCTCTCTTTGTCTATCTTTTTCTTCCTTTTCCTTCTTTTTCAATTCCTCTTTCTCTTCCCTTTCCTTTCTCTTAGCTTCTTCTTTCTCCTCTCTCTCTTTTTTCTTTAAATCCTCTTTCTCCTGCCTCTGCCTAGCTCTTTCCTCTTTCTCCTCTTGTCTCTTACGCTCCCTTTCTTGCTTATCTTGTTCAAGCTTTTCTTTCTTTTTAGCAGACTCAAGCTTCTTTTGAAGCTGAAAATAAAATAATAACTTTTTAATAAGATATTAAAAAAAAATTACTTGAATTTATAAATAGGAAAACATAATGCTTTAAATCAAAAATTGTTGCCCTCCATCAGGGTTTTTATGCTTATTGTTTCCTACTAATTTTAACATTTGAAAGGATATTTAGAAACTATGTATTACACTTACTCAAATGATTAACATATTATGCTTTGTGATTTAGTGCTAGGCCAGCAGCTGTACATGCACAATAAATGATATAATGAATATCAATAAAGACCTCTAACCTTGTAGCAGCAAAAACAAGCATGCCTCATATAACTATGTAAAGCTACAATTGATAAGCCTGGTCTCACCTGTTTAGGAGTCAATATTGTAGATGTGGATCCATTGAGTGATTTATCCAACTTAGATACACTTTTAGGAGTAGTCGGGTCTGATGATACTGATTCATTGAGCTTAGCGCTCGGAGATCCTTTGTTATTATTCTCTTCAGCCTTTGATTTGTTCCGTGCACTTCTCTTTGGTGTGATCGGAGTTTTGATTTCTATTACAGAGTCTTCTGTTATTCCATCATGTGACTCAGAATTTCCTGCTTTCAATTTTTTTGGAGATTTTTCAGTTTTTAAGTCATCAGCCACCTCTTGTTGTATAGTATTTTTCTTTGAATTTCTCTTCTTATCAATATTTGTATTGACTTCTGGTAATTCAACTTTGCTTTCAGATTGATGAGAATCTGATGCACTATTTGAGTCTTCTAAAACTACAATGTCTACAGAATTATTTACAGTTTCAGTCTCTTTCTGTTTTAACTTATCACTTTCTTTAGAATCCGTTTTAGCACCATCTTTTGTCTCGTCCGGGTTGTCAACCTCCATCATCTCACATTCATCATCTTTTACAGTGGCATTTTCAACAGAGTTATTTTCAAATGTGGCAGACTTTCTCCTGTTCCTCTTTTTCTTAGACTTTTGCTTCTTTTTGATCGCCGTATCAACGAGCTTGACGTAGGGGTTAGGTAATTTTGTAGGTTTATCAGCTGTATTTCCATCTTTGCTATCATCGTCACTAATCACAACCTCAACAATGTCGTTTTCTTTTGTTATCTTACCAATTTTTGGGGTTGATTCAGAATTAGTTGCTGATAGCTTCCTTTTTCTGCTCGGTGGAATAACGGGAGCCGGAACAACATCACTGATTAGCTTGAATGGAAGTCGAGCTTGCTTTAGTTTTTTCTTTGAAGGAGTCAACTCTGCGGTCTCAGGGGACTTGCTCGTCTTCATTTTTATTTGATCAAATCAACAGCAATGTAAACATCGGATTTTCACAACTTCACAAGTTTGAAAACCTAAAATAAATAAAAACACTCATTTCGCAAACACGAACTTTGTTTGACATTTGGGCAAAAGCAAAACCAAACCTTCGAAAACGCGGGAGATTTGACGGATATAAACGAGGTGACGTTCGATAACTCGTGTGTAGATGTACGTGCTCGACCGAGATGCTGTTGGGTCATGTTTTCATTAATGTATCATTCATGTTTTCTGAAATTTTGTTGAAATTTATTCAACATTAATTTTATTTGTTTATTTAATCAGTTTTGAATGATTTATTTTAAAATTTTGGTGCATTTTAGTCGGCTGAAATTATCGAAAGTAGGGAGTTACAGTTACGGTACGTTCTGTAACTGTTTCTTCCCAAATTACGTTCCGTTACCAAGGCATTTTTTTTTCAATGACCATCGATGATGTTGATGCCAATTGCAACAAAAAAATAATTTTTTGGCGAGTAAGAAGTAATTATATTTTTTTTTCAGAGAAACCACTTCTCTGATTTACTAACTAGTTTTTCTATAAATAAAAACATTTGTAGCACTTAGTTATTGTATACTCTTTGGTAAACTTATTGAATTCTTTTTGATGTATTCTCCATAAAGTGAACGTCAATCAAAATTTAAATTCACTATGCATTATTGAGATGTTCCCCAAAGAGAATACAATAACTTTGTTTTTTCTGTTCTGTGACAATAATTACGTATCAAACAAAGTACTATTACCTACCTAAATACAACAACTAAGACTACGTATCAGTAGTTTCTATTTATTGTTGGCTACTTTATTCTTTCCTACATATTTTTTTAACCCAATCGCGAGTCAAAAAAATATGTCTGTAAAAAAATGGAAATACGACTTCCGAGACGTATCAGTTGGAATCAAAATGATCAGAGAGTTTCTTTTGGGCCGTCCGCATACATTCCACCCCAGGTTTATGCCTTTTCTAGCCCCAAGAAGCATACCACCCCCGTCTATTCCACGAGGACCAGAATATAAGTATGCCAACCAGTATTACGCCAATCGGAGCACAATGAATTCTGTGGAGCCCCCAGTGGTAGGGCCTGTTGCTCAAGGTCCACCTCTGAAGATCGATCCAACTCAGAAGGCGAAAGTTGGAGGAATCAAACCTGATTCAGTAAGAAATGACTCAGCAATATTCATCATCATCATGCAATACAGCCCATATACGTCACAAAGAACCGACAACCGTGTTGGGTTTAACGTGTTCTTGAGTGGAGACCGCGACTCGGCAAACAGTCGCGTAGTTTAGGACGCCCTCTGGCCAGGTGGGAAGACGACTTGCGAAGCACTACATGTAGATGCTGGATGCAGCAAATTGAAGACAGGGCGCTATGGCCCTCATTAGGGGAGGCCTATGTCCAACGTGGACTACTATATAGGTTGATAATGATGATGACGTTAACTGCTGGACATTAGACCTCCCCACAAACGACGTTCACATCTATAGCGGACCTAACGCCTTCTTCATCCCTGTACCGTTACAATGTCGTCGGTACATCGAGTGGGAGCAAGCGTCTAACACAAAGTTTCGCTTTCCATACATCGCAGTCTAGACTCAAAAATCAAAAACTCTTTATTTCCATCAATACATATCCTTGTCAGATTTTGTTCTTTTCTTAGTGTAAATGTACCTACCACTAAGAAAAAAAACAAAATCTGACAAGGATATGGTACCAAGTGATAATTTTGATTCCTGTCGCTTCGTTATGTCGCCACTCGAGCGCCTCTCCTTAGCATATACGGACTAGTAGGTATGTACGTAGTTCTTGTACCTAATTAATTAAAAAGCCACCCAAATGCCAATAGGCTGGCTCCCGTTGCACGTAATCTGTGGCCGCTGACAAGACCAGCGCGTTGAGTTTTCCACGGGCCTCGAACGGTACCTACCTATTGCCTATTATAGTTACACCACTGCTGCGCACTCTATTGGTCCGGGAGTCAGTGACAGATTTTCAAGACCAAGTCCCACCCAAGCAAAACTTTGTAATATACATTAGGGATTAATATTATGAATACTCGTGACCGTCAGCTGCGACTCCGTGGGTGAGTTTGGCAGTGGCAGCGATGACGACATTATTCCCATGGAATAAGGTTCAAATCAGAAATTAAAATTGGCATATTCCAGAATTCTGGTTTGAACCTTATTCCATGGCAAAAATGTCGTATAATTTTCGCTCAGGAGGAAATAATTAACCAAATTTGTACCTGGCTCTCGGACCAATCCATCCAGCCCGGTACTGGCTGGCAAACTAACTGACGATCAGTTTCTAACATAAAGATAATTTGTTCAGATCTGCTTCATCAACCTCCCGACTCCTGGCCATCCGTGGTGGTGGGACGGACACTTCTACTACGAGTGCGGGGAACCCCCGTGTCCTAAAAAGGCACCGCCCCCACCTAAAGATGATTTTACGCCGCCTAAATATGATCTCACTGAGGGCCGAGCTCCTTGTAATCCATGTAAAAAACGTTAGCTTAAATAGAATAGGTGCGTACCTATGTTTTTGGAGCTATAAAACCTTTTTAGATAATTGGTGCGTATGTTTTTGGGCCTATAAAACCTTTAGTTAGAGAATAACCTATATAAAATAAAAAAACGTATAAAAAACAATTAAAAAATATTGGGTATTGAGTATTAAATTCAAAATGGCTACTAACCCACATTGATAATATGAATTACATTGCTACTTGTTTAGATTAAGACATTTTATTAATTTAATAAAAAATTCTTCCAACACTACGTTTATATTATTTATTTTTTTGGTGAGCGGTCAAAATCAGGTCGCTCCGCAGTCGCGCGAATATTTGTAAAACCTGATTTTGGCTTTTCCGCAGTCTAAGTTATCCCTTAGACTGCGGAAAAGCCAAAATCAGGTTTTACAGTGTCTGAAAGTTTGTCAATTTTTTTTTTCAAACATTCACAGACTTTCACAGTTGTGTCCGCCGATTGAACCCTTTATTAGGTATATAGGTATTATATTTTTTTTTGTATTGATGGTGCAATAAAGATATATTGTATTGTACTTAACTTATTTTGATAGAATTTGGTAGTATGTAGATAGTTTTGGTTAAAGAAAAACACATAGGCTAATCTAATTTTGAAAAATTTAGGGTAAGGTTGCTCAAGCACCCAAGTTATTCAAAATATCTTACTAGATACTCATTATTCCATATTTATATGAGCTGTCAGGGTGTTCAAAATAATTTAAGCAAACCAAGGTCTCAAAGGTAGTATGCAAACTCATTATTGCTAAGATAATTTTGAACACCCTGACTGCTCACATACTCGTAAATATGAATTGTTTCATATTAGTAAGATATTTTGAACACCTGGGGTGCTTACAACAATATGCTGATTCGAACTGCTTATATCAAATTGCTTTCATGCTTTCAGATCATTTTGACTACTCTAGACGCTAATATAAATTTGGCGCTGACTGTACCTAATCCTGCGTCACCTACTAGATCGTTTACTAACTAGCATAAATAATAATAAATCGATATAATCCTAAATCTTATATAACTCATCTAAGATACTAATCTTAAAACACACTCACCTAATGTATTTATTTATACATATGTATAATGTTGCAAGAATGAGGAAAAAGTGGACCGGAGTGGTAACAACCTGGCGGGGACCACCTGGAAAAAGGAAAAGGGGACGTCCACTTGAAAGATGGGTCGACGAAATTTTGGAAACAGAAAATAATTGGGCGGCCATAGCGAAGGATAGAAAAAAATGGCACAGTCTGGAGGAGGCCTTTACTCAAATAGAGTTCGAAGAATTATAAAAATACTTAAGTATTTAATAATGCTCAATAATTAAAGTTTTCTTATTTTTTTTAACAATGTTCAATAATTTAATTTGATTATAATTCAATTATTATGTAGATAATTTATTCTTTGATAATAAATGGCTAAATAATTTTTATTATTATAATAGAGTAGAATTCTGAAATTTACCTATGTTGAGTTCCGACTGTTCCGAGAAGCCTCGTTTCAGAAAAGATTTGAAATTATGCCTTGCGCGAGCGATATCCTATATCCCTCACTATATCCATTCCAAATAAAATCCAGGGACGAGTAAGTTATTTTACTCGTCCCTGATAAAATTAAAAATGTTCATCGATCAAAAAAAATAATAAAATCATTCAGCCTCTAGGTCCCATCTATCCGTACATGTACCTAGTATGTAGGTATTTCAGTTTAGTTGAACATCATCATCAACAACCTATAATAGTTCTCCCTAATGAGCGCTATAGATAGCGCCTTGTCTTCCGCTTGACGCATCCAGCATCTACCTGCAGTATTTCGCAGGTCGTCATCTCGCCTGGCCGGAGGACACTACTCTACGTTTGCAGAGTCGCAGTCTGCACTCAATAACACGTTTACCGCAGTGGTCGTCGGCGCTTCGCGATATGGCCGGCACACTGCCACCTCAGTTTGCTAATTCTTTGAGCTATATCGATACCTTTGGTTCTCAGTTGATCATAACATGTGTAAAAAAACTTCACAAATTCCAGTCACGTAGAGGCCATTCACAGAATATTAAGGTCCCTTGACATTTTATTGTGATTGAATTTATATGGCACGACTTTGAAGATAGCGGTCGCTTGCTAATTGAGCTGGACTACTTCACACTCCTCTCGAGTGTGAAGTTCACACTGTGAACTGATGAGATTAATAAACTTACCAGTTTGTGCCTACATAAGTAGATCTTTGATTATGTACTTGTTTATTTATTTTATCCTGGGCAAGACCTTTTAAGGTTAAACGAGTCGTGCATCTTTCCATACTTTGGGGGAACTACTACATTGTTTGATGGTGACCATCCAAAATTAAGGAAAATATCAATTTATCTCGTCATTATTTATATTTGTACCCACACAAAATGGTAAAAAAGTAAATTTAAAAAGTACACGCTTCTTTACCTAATTTGTTATTTAAATTCAACACTGATTTTAGCCCAACTTTGGTAGAAAATAAATGATTCTTATACCTACGGAGAAAGTTCCGTGTTTGGTCTAACTATGTGTTTCAATATTCACAAGTTAATGGACACTCAAATAGTTTTTCTATAGGTAATGATTTAATAACCCTTGTGCTAAAAGTCACCAAAAAGGAAATGCACCCGGAAATGACTAGAGGTGAGTCCGGTATACAATATCTAACTGAATAACTGTTGGCTTGGTTCAAAAATATCCAGCGTTATTGAAAAATCCGCGTACCGCTAGGGAATAACTGTAAATGACCAGGGTGAATCAAGTCTGCTAAAAGTGTACTTAGTGCACTCGGGTAAATTACCTACCCCAAGTGAATTGAGCACCGCCCATTTTTCTGTTTTTGTTCTTGAGTATACCTAACGTTTTATATCGTTGACAATTTTACATTTTGGACGTTTTACTAGTAAGTCGTTTTGCCGCTCAAGACATTGCCACCATATAGACGTTTTAATAGCCGACGTTCTGCAAACTACGTCATTTTCCTTGATAGACCTTCTGATACGGAGCGTCTAATTTAGGCTTTTTGGTCGGAGAGTTGTTTAGATAAGAACATAGTACCTATATTGAGAATAGCTGGACTATAGGTACCTATACCTACTACCAGGGCCGTACCTACCTACTTAAATTTTATAAATTATCACATTGTCGTGCATTGCCAACACACGAGCAAAAACAGAAGTTTTGCTTTACGGCCTTTTTCAGTTTACGTTCACACAGTATTTGTTTTGTAAATAGTAAGCTAGTTTACACGAGTGGATTAGTGCTCCCTTTGCAATGGTAAACAGTCTAAACGTATGTACATCTTTGTGACAAGAAGATTTGTGGGATTTATTATCCCTGTCCGTCGAAGTATTACGCTAGATCCACCATTAGACATTTGAAAACCAATTTAATACCATCGCCGTATAATTGCAAATTACGAAGGGCATTCAAAAAGCTTTCAAATTTTCACTGAACACACTTTGAACCGGAACACGCGTCACGCTTAGTTTTTTTATTCAATTCTAAGTTGAACTCTCAGTGATAATTTTTCACTTTTCATGCTGCTTTATTTACCTAGATTCCACGTAAATAGCTATTTTATGCGAACACCCTGCATTATGTATACCTAAACCATAAACTTTATCTAATCTAGATGCCTACTTGAGAAGTCTTGCTTACAATGGCATCATTGTTATCATGGTAAATAAAACTGAACGCAGACAGTAAGTACGCAAGGTGAAAGGTGCGATGCTGCGATAAAGGCAGATCGTATACTTGATAACTAATAATCTGCCGTGCAGTCGTCTGAGCGCATGATCGAACGTCAGCCTGCCTGCCCGGCCGAAGCCAGTACTCAATCCGCTACCGAGGCTGACGCACGCATCGCGACGCGGTTCCCTACAATATGACTAGCACCCTCTAAACGCACCCCAAAATCATGCAGCTTGTCACATAGACTCGACGGTTTAACTGAGTGATTGTATTGGACTCAAGCTTTAGTTTTCATTTTGAGGGAAAAGGCGAATTATTGTTTTGGAGAAAAATGAGACAGGATAGTGATACCACGGCTCTGGCCGACCAAGTGGCCGCTTACAAGAGCGATCCTGAAAAACTCCGACAAGCAACAGAATTTGTCGACGATCTCATTCAGCAAGCAAAGAAACAGGCTGAACTAAAACAAAAAGAGAAAGACAGAAGTAAATTCGTAAGTATCAATGTATATTTGTGACCGTAAGGACTGTGGAATAGGGCGGTAAGTGTTGCAGAAGAGTAGCTGCTGTAGTGCGTCGGCTTCTTCAATAGCAACGCTATCATGTCTCTTCAGAACACGTTTAAAAGCATGCTTTATCTTCCTGTTAGAGGCAGGACCTTCACCATTCTTTAGTTTCTCACGTAATGATCAACTATGGTCACTTCACAATCATGGCGCATCAGAGCTGGCATTTAACTGAATTGCAAAGTTCATCGTAAGTCCTTTTTCATCCACTTAGGCAGGTCATTGACTTAATCCATTCAATTAGGATCTCCCTCGCTCATTGAAAGCAACGGGTACTCAGTCGAGACTTCGAGAGCCTATTTTGCTGTCAAACAATTGCATCGTTATCTTCCAACTATCGATTGATGATCCAATGTTGTTAGTGTTTTGGGATTTGTTGAGATTGTAGAGGGCAATCGGCTTATAATGTTTATCTGATAACTTGAAGAGATGAGTGTTTGATCGATGGGCATGACATGCATTTTGTGTGTTTTGGATTTTACTCATATTATAAGAGTAGAATGTAAATGAACACAATAAAATGGATTTATGTCAGAAGTTAACAGGGCATTTGTAAGCAAACGTCTCTCTCTGGAGCAAGCTCAAAATGTATTCATGAGAATATTCATGAAACGTTTTGTGCTTCTTCTCATCCAGTAAAGTAAGAAAATGTAACGCTGCCAAGTCGACTGGATAAACTGCTCAATATGTGGAAAATCAGTGGCACGATCAAAATAATGGAATTCCAATAGCTCAAGGTCCTGCGAGACGTGTCTTCAGCTTGTATTTTATTATTCAGAGCGACCACGTGCTCCACGTGTGTATACGTATTATCTTTGAAATGATTTGAATTGAACTGCTTACTGTCTACCTATACCTAACCTACTCTATGGTATGAAGATAAGGATGAAAGAAGTCCCTAAAATAACCAACCGAGAGGGTCGCAGCGTTACTCAAACTTCAAATGAATAATTTAACAGCTCTGCTTTATCATCAATGAGACTATACCATGTTTTTTTATACTCTGTGTCGTTAACTGGTCGAAGTTTCTGTCTACATTTCTTTGATTTTTCGTTTTCCGTAACCTAGCCTTTTATTACCTAACTAGAAAACTAGTCTATCAAGACGAACCTACTTGCATTAGTTGTGTACTTACGTACTTAGATTGCGTGACTAAGCTGCAATCTTTCAACACGCAGTACAATGGGTACACGATCCTATTTTTAAATCACTGCAGTTTCTAGTGCTATTTGCAACAGGACGTTGCCTTATGTAACGTTGCTTTAATCGTGTTGGATATGATAAAAGTCTTTTATGTCTTTAGGAAAATCATTAAACTTGCGTCACAATAAATTAAGGATCAGCTTAAATAAGATAGCTATTGTCCGTATTTGATTACGTAGTTTGGTTGATTTGATTTGATAAAATGGCTAGGTATTGGCAGGTACTTTCATGCTAGCATCATTAAAAAAATCATACGTTCAACCTCTAGAGAAAATTGCAAGCTTATGCAAATCCACGATATTAGTTTTTTATCACATTTGCTTTTATTAATTTATCTCCTTGTTTTGTTTCAGGACTTACAAGATACAGGATCAGGTAAGTGATTTTCGTTCAATTCATCAGAATATCGAAAAATTTGCATCGCCATTTTTTATTTTAAAAGCTTTTTACATAGAAGTTCGTTTCTAGGCTTTGTTAAGTACCTACCTTGGACTCGATTTAGGTCAGGCTGAGTCTTTTTCACGCTTTTTCTGATTTTTATTGCTGGACGCTTCGTCAGCCAAGTACTTTTCATGTAAATTAGATTTTTGCTAGAATTAGACGGGGATGTAATAATGTAGGTCATTGTAGGTATCAAATATTAATCATCATGATTAGTAGATATACCGCCACGTTCAAGGAAGTAGATAGAAACGTCTTTTTATGGGCTTCACAGTAGCAAACGGTAGTTTATTTCTAGTTAATGAGAAACTCCACTTTAATTATTTTCCTCTGAAACCTCTTAAGCGATAAGATAATCTGCCAAGATTTAAACGTAGGTAAGAATCATATACCTACTGCGAAATCGGCTGCCAGGTTGATTGATTAAAACAGGGACTGAATTATTGCCTTGTCGGACCCCTCTTGTATTGCGTTATTAAAATGAAGATTATGGAGATAGCGGGCTCATAGGGGGTTGTGTTATGGGGCATTTCAACGGCATAAATATTATCATCGTACCTAATAAAGCTCTTAGCCGATTTTATAGAAGACAAGCGGCGGTCTTCTTCAATAAAATCGGAGGACGATGACATCTTAAGCTTTTCGCAAATAAAATCACTTCCTATTTGTGAGTAATAAAATGTATAAGAAAGGTTAGAAGAAGCCGAGTAGATCTCATAGGTAAGTTATTTTTCAACAAATTATAAGGCAATTTAATTAAGATGCCTTATCGAAAGCTCTCACTCAGACGCAGTTTTACATTTAAATTGCTGAGCGTTTTACGCGAGGATTGAATTAAATTTTGATTTAATTAACTGCCTGTCAGAAATAAATTGGATTTGTTGTTAGTAGCAAGCAATGCGATTTTACAGCGGGCGGTAAGCCAGGCAACGCCCATAGAAAATAATTATATCAATAGGTATTAGGGAGCCCTAAGTGCATAACTGCGAATAAATAATAATAAATAATGATTTATTGTAGGTACACCATATGCAGATCATTATAAATAAATATTACATGCGGCAATTACAATGGCCTCTGTGCATAGAAGACAGAGAAGGCTGAAACATAGAAGGCTTGCGTGGGGCTGAAGCCAACAGGCTTCGGCCCCACGCAAGCCTTTTAATTGTAATAACGGTACAAATTCCTATAATTAGAATCTGAAAATCCCTTTACTTTCAACTCTGGCATTCAGCAAGAAATTACGGTAGGTAGATAAATAATTATTTCTCCGACGTAACTTGAGCAATTATCCTTTGATCGAGGAAAACATCTTACGCAATTTAACTCTGAACAAAACTGCCTTGCAAATAATACCTTCTTATAAGATTGGTACGTATTTTGAACTCAATGTGTTTACGATCCACAGGGCGAGTAAAATTTACGACTTATTTACGCCTTTTTTACCCGGGTACGGTGGTAAAACAGACCTACTTTATAATTAGTACTAAAACGACCCTTCTAAGCTATAAAGTAGTTATACTATATATACTTCATAATTACTCAAATAAGAACCTATATCTACCTTTAGAAAACAATAGCTAGGTACTAGGTACACGTGTTGTGTAAATAGATACATAAATGTTCGACTTCGTATTGGTTTTTAAATTGGATGAAAACCAAATTATTGTTCAGTGAGGCAGAATTGCCAACTTATAATAACTTTGTAAAATAAATCCAATAAAATATTTTAATTTAGTTGGTAATATTAAAAATGCGAATTTTTGGATGGATGTTTGGTTCGGATGTTTGCTACATCTTCACGCCACAACTACTGAACGGATTGGGATGATTCTGCATAGATTTAGCTCTAAGACTGGAATGGCATGGGCATTTTTATCCCATAAAATGGAAAATATTTCTATCAGTTCTGTAATACTAAATGTTCCCGTGCGATATAAATAACCTTTAAACGTTTTCATAGAGACAACGCATGCGAAGCCGCGGGCATTACTGAATTACTGAAACTAATATTTCATACACATACTTAGACGACCGATGTGGCGCAGTGGGCGAAGGTCCGCCTGCGACGCAGGAGGTTGCGGGTTCGATTCCGCCTCGGAACAATTGTGTGTACGATCTGCAGATATTTGTTTCGGGTGTTCTGGTCGTTTTCTATGTATAATAAAAAAATATCTATCTATGTAATGTATTGTATTATGTATATCAGTTATCTAGTACCCATAACACAAGCTCTGCTTACCATGGGGCTAGATAATAATGTGAATTGTCCAGCATTATTTAATTTTATTTATTTAATTTTAATTGTAAGATTGAGGACATTTTTCTGAAAATAATAAGTTATTACCATTTGTTATAATAGCAATCTTTTATTTATGAAAGTCTTGCTTATAATATACGAGTACATTATTGGTAAAATAATAATTTATAATCTATATTCCATCACAATAATATAGATTTGTACCTATCTGAAATTTTGTACATGCACATGCGGACCTTATTGAATATAATATACAATGTCATACACAATTAATACTTAAGTCATTTACACAAAAAAAAACACAATAATAACAAATAATAATTCAACAAAAAAAAAACAAATAAAAAAAAATTGAAGAAATAATAAATTGGCATTAGATTATATTGACTATTATGATGTCAAAACACAATATTATTCTACAACAATGTAAATATATTGTGTGACCTACCTATTTCTCCATTTGGTACAACTCCTCGCTCCAACTAAGTTTAGTAACTTGTGCTGATAGACACGAGGGATCTCTACGTCTCGGCTAATAGCTTACAGACAACTTCAATCACTGAAAAGCTGATCAACATTAACTTAAAGTTACCATAAAGCAAACCCAAACTCTTTGAACTGTAAGCTTTCCAGAGCTTCAAGTTCTTTAGCTATCTTACGAGCAAGGAAAGCTCTTACTCGAAGAGTCCTCAAGTCAAGACTTTTCGTTTCCTCTGAAAGGTTAACTAACTAGTGTAAGGAAAGGAACCCTGTCTTCAAAAGTTACTTACGTAGGTACGTACTTTCTTTATTGCTATGTCTAATTGTGTTTTCATTTCATTTATTTTACCGTAGCTTAGGTACATGTTGATAAACTTGATGTTGTTATAATCTAATTTAATATAACTTAGGTTTTTTTTTAACACAAGTTTTTTGTGTAGTTAGGGAACAACATAAGATTGTATCAAGGTTATCGACATAGCTCAAAGAATTAGCAAGCTGAAGTGGCAGTGGGCCGGCCATATCTCGCGAAGAACCGACGACGGCCGATGGGGCAAACGTGTTCTTGAGTGGAGACCACGACTCGGCAAACATAGTGTAGGACGCCCTCCGACCAGGTGGGATGACGACCTGCGAAAGACTGCAGGTAGATGCTGGATGCGGCAAGCTGAAGACAGGGCGCTATGGCGCTCATTGGGGGAGGCCTATGTCCAGCAGTGGACTGCTATAGGCTGATGATGATGATGATGATGATGATGATAAGATTGTATGGATAAGTAGAGATAAAAATGATGAATGAAAGCTTTCAAAACCAAAATTTTGTCCGAACTTCTGTGCTTTGCTTCAATGATACGAATGTCATTAATTGGGTTCCACCACCTTGGGCTTAATCCCCTTTGTATACAAAAAGTATCCAGGTTTTTACTTGAAATTTATATATTTATTATAGATTTTTTTATTTAAAGTTACTTCTATCCCTTGGGAACTGATTTATGAGATAAAACGAAAAGGCCTATCCTTTATTCCAGGCCAGAAACTATCTTAGTAGTTTTTGCTTGAAAGGGTTACAAAGAGCCATCCATACATCCAAACTTTCGTATTTATAATATAAGTATGATGTAAAGGCCATAGAGACGATTCTCAAGAGAGTGGTTGGAACTTAGAAGATAAGTTCAGAAGGTTAACAAGGTGTGTAAAGAACCTATCAGACGCGATCGTCAAGGGAGTGGATTTGGCAGGGCTTTCGACATCGGAGCTTTGCACGCTTATTTTTTCCTCAAGCCATTCTCGGGTAACGTGAATTATTTAGTAGGGAGGAAAACGCCTTTATTCAGTTAGGTATGTTCACTTAGTATATTTAATTAGGTACTTATCTATATATTTTGAGAAGGAGGCCAAAAGAATGATCCAGCTAGGCTGGGCAGCGTTTGTGAAACTACACCGAGTTTTCTGGTCATCCATACCGCAATGCTTGAAAATGAAAACGAAAACGTCCTACCTTTCATGACCTACGGTGCTGAGACGTGGTTACTCAGTCAGGTAGGGCTGCTCCACCAGTTCAAAGCCGCTCAGCGAGCCATGGAAAGAGTTTTGCTCGGAGTTTCTCTGTAGGACAGGATTCGTCACGAATGTATTTGAAAGAGAACCAAAGTTATCGACATAGCTCTAAGTATTAGCAAGCTGAAGAAGCAATGGGCTGGTCATATCTAGCAAAGAACGACGCTGTTCGTCGGTGATGACCACGAGTCGGCAAACGTAATGTAAGACGCCCAGGTGGGATGACGACCTGCGAAATACTGCTGGCAGATTCTGGATGCGTCAAGCTGAAGACACCCATGCACCCAGCGTTAATTAGGGGTCGCTTGTGGCTTAGTTGGTTAGAGCGTTCCCGTACGGGGAGGTAGCGGGATCAAGTCCCGCGGGAATAAAATATTTATTGGGATATTATAAAATTTCTTGGAAATGTTTTATTATTGTTATTATAACGAACCTTTCTATCATGGTTCTACGAAACCAGCTAAAGGTTTCAATTTTCTTCCACGAAAATTTCCTTGAATGCTCTGTTATACAAACATTCATTCTGCGAACATAGTAAAGACATTTCAAGCACAGGCATCCAATGGCAATAGCAATTCCGTTGGAAATAATTCATTATTTTACCAGTTCGTCGCACAACGACTTCGTTAATAACCAATCGCAGTTGCAATGCTGGTTGAATGATGTTTCATTAATGAAATATTGAACTGAAACCGCTTTATTAGAAGCTGGTCGATCTGTAGAATCTATACTGTTTCTTATTATTTTACTAATTTCTGCCTGCGCCTTCGCACGCGTTGTTTATATGATAAATAAAATAATGCGTCTATTCTCACAGCATTATCTAGCCCCAAGGTAAGCAGAGCATTTGTTGTGGGTACTAGATAACTGATATACATAATACAATACATATATGGTAAGAGTGTCCCTCATATTGGTGACCATCGAACGTGAAATCACGTCGGGGCCACCAATATGGGGGATACTCTTCCCATGTACCTAAATAAAAGAGCGGATAATCACTGCAGTTTATTTGGAGATGGTTGTATTCTTCTATTACAAGTAAAATAACGTGATTGCATGGAAAATGTAAAATAACAATAAGACATCACGAATTCACATTCACACCATTTCAATCGAAGGCCGTGTAGGGAGGGGACACTCTAGTAGTGTTGTAACGATCGATTAATTGATTCGCCACACATACAGTACATAGATAGATATTTTTCATTATACATAGAATACGGCCAGAATACTCGGAAAAATATCTGCAGATCGTACAAACATTTGTCCCGAAGTCATAGAACCCGCATCCTTCTGCGTCGCATCGCTTATATGGAAAGGTTTATGGTTATTTCTATCCAATGGGAACTGTATGGGATACAAGTAGCCTTCGTTTTATTCCAGGCTGAGAGCGACCAGAGACCGGCATGGTGATTTATTTATGACTAGCTGCGCCCCGCGTGCAACTCTGTATCAATTGGTTTATAAACCTTCCTCTTAAATCACTCTTCTTATCCAAAATCCGGTGCGTAGTTTTAAAGATCTAAGCATACGACGACGGACAGACAGTGGGAAGCGACTTTGTTTTTATACGTATATACCTACTATGTAGGGATGTCTACAATAGAGGCTTAGAAAGACCTCGTTAGTCAAATCTGCGTCAATGTCTGCCTGAGACACAGGTTTCCAGGTTAGGTTCGGTGCCCGCTACCAGACAAATATTTGTATGATCTGCTAATATTTGCGTAGGTATCTTCTGCGTAGAATCGCAAACAAAAGAGACGAGCAAGCATGATAAAACTAAGATCACTAGGACGTTATCTCAATAACTATAAAGATGCACAGTAGGAATTCTGATAACGCAAGGTCGCAAGCCTTTGATAATCGACGACCGATGTGGCGCGGTGGACGAAGGTCCGCCTGCGACGCAGGAGGTTGCAGGTTCGATTCCCGCCTCGGAACAATTGTGTGTACGATCTGCAGATATTTGTTCCGGGTGTTCTGGTCGTTTTCTATGTATAATAAAAAAAATATCTATCTATGTAATGTATTGTATTATGTATCAGTTATCTAGTACCCATAACACAAGCTCTGCTTACCATGGGGCTAGATAATGCTGTGTGAATTGTCCAGCATTATTTATTTATTTATAATTAATATGGACATTACGTTGTTTACTAGGTAAGTAAAGGTATATAAATAGAAAACACTTTATTATTATAACACAACAAATGAAATAATACAGAAATAAATCGCTATCAACATAGTATAAAACAAATTCGCTTCACCCTATAATAATAATAATAAATTATTTATTTCCAGACACGAGATCCATATTCTACTTAAAATAGTTAAAACTAATACACAAAACAATAAATATACAATAAGATGTAGGTACAAAGGGTACCTAGGTCAGAAAAATATAATAAAAACTATTCTAGGTGGCAATAGCCACCCACCGTTTCGTATGCTACCTATGTATGCTTAGATCTTTAAAACTACGCAACGGATTTTTTTGCGGTTATTTTAATAGATAGAGTGATTCAAGAGCCTCCTCTTGAATCACTCTATCTATTAAAAAAACCGCAAAAAAATCCGTTGCGTAGTTTATAAACCATTTGACATATATAGATTTCCACGAGGGCGAAGCCGAGGCGCATCTAGTTTGAAATAAGAATCGTTCTTCGAGGTTCCAGCCAGCCATTATCGATGCCAAGAGGTGTCCAAAGAGTCTTCTCATAATAATTATTATCTTTGGTCCTTTGTTATTTATAAAACTCGGCATCATCATCATCATCATCAGCCTATAGCAGTCCACTGCTGGACATAGGCCTCCCCCAATAAGCGCCATAGCGCCCGTCTTCAGCTTGCCGCATCCAGCATCTACCTGTCTTCCATCCAGTCTTTCGCAGGTCGTCATCCCACCTGGTCGGAGGGCATCCTACACTACGTTTACCGAGTCGTGGTCTCCACTCAAAACTCGGCCTTTATGTAGGATAAGAGTGAAAGATCTCAAACTATTTACGAAGTGCTACCTACTCCACCGACATAATCTTATCTAACTAATGAGCGGAAACATTACAAAGCAATGTTTTGTAATTATATTCTATTGTCTGCTAAAGCAAGTCATTGAAAAGTACATTATTATCTAAAGGTTATTTCAGCGGATGAGCGAGTTCACACACATGACTACTCCGAAACTTCCGGAACTAATAATAAATATCAATACGACAAAATATACAGGATTCGTTTTACCGGATCGAAGCAGCGCGGGCGTGGCCCGGTCACATTCAGTAGCCAAACGACACGGATCCATTAAAAACGGAACTGGAGGTCTACTTCCGACAGTTGACGACGTCGAATCGCACGAAACGATGGAGGTCCGATCAGTTCTTTTGGTGACCTTACTTTGAAAATGAGTCTGACATTTATTCCTTAGAGATCCGCAACGAAAGGTGCCTAATTTGTTTATTTCTTAGATATCCGAAACGAAAGCTACCTAGCATTTAACTTCAAATTTATGTTGCGATGCCCTTGCAAGGTGCATATTGGACTTTTGTGATATTATTTTAAGACCTATATGTACATATGTATGTACCTAAGCAATAAACCATTGAGAATTGAGTATTGGGTGTCAGTTCGTGACGCGCCCGAAGCTACATGGATGTTCGATCCATGCGATTGACGTTATCCGTCAATTTCGTTCGTTTTTCACACCTCCTGTAAACTCGACGTGAACATTAATCCAGTAGCGATGGATCGACGACGATCCTGTTCTTTTTGTGCGAACGAACGCTTAATGCCACATTCAAAGAATACCCTTTTTGTTTTACAGCATAACCAGTAAACAAGGGTTCTATACATTCGTACCAGTTACATTTACAACGACAACTTGTCAATTTCACCAACAGCGATAAATTAGACCAATTAATTTAGCCCATTAGCACCATGCTGCTCTACATTATAGCTCCCTACTGCGAAATAAATTAGGTACGCTTATTATGTACCTATACTTTCCTTATTTGGTACACTAATAATAATAAATAATAAAATCATGTATTGCCTATAAATTTCTTATCTTAAAATAAAATTAAACACAAAAATAAATTACTGATAACAGCATATATTCAAATGCAATATATTCAGACACTACACACCTATATTCAGCATTATGCTGCATGCCGAGACGTGCGGCGCTAGTTTTAAAATATACCCCCTTTGGTCGGTGGTCACGGAGGGGATGGGATAGCGCCATAGCGGGCTTAAAGTAGGTTCCTATAGGTAAAAATATATTAAAATATATATATATAAATATACAAATATATTTCAAACGTACAATCAAATAAAACGTCATTTATATATAACAGAATATTTAGCATATGATTTTTGAGTTTTTTATTTAAGGCGAAATGAGTTCGCTTTTTCCAGACAAGGACGAACGAACGCCGCGAGGAGAAGGCAGGAAAGGGAGGCAAGAGCGTCCGAAAAGAGCGGTTTAATGTGGTCCCATTAAAAATTTAATCTATATATCTCTAATAATCTATTAATCTATATGTATACTAATATTAAAAAGAGGAAAGGTTAGATTTTTTGTTTCTTTGTATTGAATAGGCTCCGAAACTACTGGACCGATTTAAAAAATTCTTTCACCGTTGGGAAGCTACACTATCCCTGGTGAACATAGACTATATTATATATGCAAAAAAGTTAGGGAACCTTACTAAAACTCCAATAATGTAACCCAAGGTGTAAAAAAATCACCTAATAAAGTGAAATTCGGGTTTAACGCGGGTGAAAACGTGGAACAGCTTGTTATCTATACCATTATAGAGAACTAGCTATTCCACTGTTTCACCCGCGTTAAACCCGAATTTCACTTTTGGTGATTTTTGTATATTGATACAATATAGATGGGAAAGAAGTTTCAAAAGCGGTCCATAATTGAAGGAGAAATCGTCGAACATACTCGTACATAAAAGCTGAACATAGAAAACCTTTTGTAGAAATCTTTTGTTTTTCGTCGGTTAAAAATAGATAGAACCTCATATAAAAGTGAATAGATGGCAGGTGTCGGATGAAACGTATACAGCATTTGGTTCGTAAAGCTATGAGTGAAACATCTTCCCTAGTTTCACCCTAAATCAATAATTCACCATGTTTAAAACCACCCTTGCTGTGAAAGAGAAAGGGGAGTGGAAAAGTGTGATGGTTATAAGTAAAGGGTTAAAGAGGTTGAACTTGAAAGGAAGATAAAAGTATGCTTGAAATATTGAAGTAGAAAAGAGAGAGTATCTCTCTCTCTTTTCTACTTCAACATTTCAAGCAAACTAATTAGAGTGCGGCATCAGGGTAAATTATATCGCAGGAAAATGTGTATTTGCTTCGCGTTATGTCCGTGAAACAATTTTACGACGTTATATTTTATGTTGCAATTTTTTGGACGTGTAATTTTTCTATCCCATGGGAACTTTTTTATGGGTTTTGAAAGTGTTTGATACTGGCTCAGAGCTACATCTGTGCAAAACTTCAGCCTTATTCGTTTAGTAGTTTTGGCGTGAAAAAGTAACAGCATTCATCCATACAACCATCGCCATCCATCCATCGAAATATCCAAACTTTCGCTTTTATAATATTAGTGTGATACCCTCTTACAAACCTAATAGGTACCTATTACACAGTTTCTCATAACCTACAAAAATAATAAACCCTGGTTTATAATGATTTATGAATAACAACGCCTGTGTTTTGTAAAGGGGAACAGACACGCGAAAGACACGCTATGTGTTAAAGTTAAAGCGTTTATGATGGGCGGATTTTATCTGAAGCAATATTTCATTTTCATTTCATGCTATAAATATCACAGAAGGCAAACAAATAATAGATTCAGGCGTTACTTTGCGGAAATCCATTGTAAAATATTAGGATGAAAAATATTTAGTGTAAATTTCGCGTGGAACCAATCCAACAAATGCAATTTGCGTACAAACCGCCCGCGCTCCCACGAATTCGTTTCAAGTAGGGTGGGCGGTGCACACAAATTGCATTTAGTTTACATAACATAGGTTTTATGCGAAATTATTACTGAATATTTTTCTTAATACCACAGGAGACACTAATAAAGTTCTGGAGATTGCGGTGCCTAAAACCTTTTGGACCCAACCTCGTTTATTACTACGACTTTATTCTTCGATAGAGCACTCAAACCAAGGACAGATGAACGACACGGGCACGGCTCAACTCATTGACTCGAGAAACCAACTAAATCCTTTAGGTTCGGGTCAATAGTACCTCTCTATCGTACCCAACTAAACCCGGGGTCTATTCAGCCAAGAATATACCTACTAGAAAGCTCAGCTCAGTTAACTCAAGACGAAATAAAAGGACGGTCGCAAAGTCACAGTCGAAAATATCGATCGAATGTTAAAAAAAAAATAATAATCCTAGTTGTCTATTGCTAGGAGTTAGAGCAGCGATCCACCATGTGCTCCGACCAGATGGGATGAAGACCTGCGAAAGACTGCAGGTAGATGCTGGATGCATCAAGCTGAAGACAGGGCGCTATGGCGCTCATTGGGGGAGGCCTATGTCCAGCAGTGGACTAATATAGGCTGATGATGATGATGATGATGATGAGCAGAGATATTGTAGAGGTTAAGGTAGGTACATTAGCCGCAGAGATTTCCGTAGTCGAGATGAGAAAATACTTTTTCATCTGTCTCCATAGAAGCTGTTCGGATATGCGAACTGGCTAGACAGGAGCGGAGATGTGGGCTGGCTAAAGTGGTTAGAGCGGATGAGCTGCGTGCGGCGAGCGACGGATGTTTTTTGAGATGAATACACTAGCACAGCACATATCTCCGCTCATCTCGTCTTGTCTCCGCTGTGTGACGTCGTCGACGTCGTCGCCAGCTTCCAAGGAGAGCTCTCATCTCCTCTACGGTCTTTTCTTCGCATATAAATAAGATACACCTCTATTGGAGTCTCTACTGAAGCTAAGCGAAGACGAGATGTGTGAATAACGGCATTCAGGTCAGCTGTGGTGGAGTCTAGCCCTTAGTCTTAAATTGAAATTAAATTACGAGTAATATTCCTTGTCTATCGTTATTTAGCAGGGCATAAAACCGTTACCCATAAACCTCATCCGATGGTAGTCAGGTAAAAATTTACCGCCTAAAAGCCGGTTAAAAGTTACCGCTTTCTCTTCCTTATTGAAACTTTTTGACTGCCTTTATGCAGAGAATTTAGGTAGGTACCTAATCATATTCTTTTGTTAGAAGTTAACCTTTCCTAATCCTACGTAGAACCAGTTTGCTAACAAAATAATAGAAACAACCTAACAAAGCAATATCTTGTACTTACTTAGTTTGTATTGTACAGATACAAGACTCAGGTAGAGGTAAGCTACTCTAATATTCCGTGATCTACAACCATAATATTGTAATGAAGGTTGAAGTTCGGGTCTATAATCGACCCAATCAAGACCCTCATCCACTTAAAGTCAGCCGCAGCGTCTTATTGGTTCATAGAGTCGCTTCAAGTCTCTAGGACCTTATTAATTCAGTTCAGAAGGACAGGTAGGTAGCAAAACATCTGCGACCACTGAAAAGCTTATTAAAAATGTCCCTACTACTAGTTTAGGTACATTGTAGGAGGAACTCGTTGCGATCTCGATGGGAAATTTAACTTTACCTTCTTGATGGCTCTGCGTCTGGTTTGACGTTTGACACTATTCTAATACCATATAATGAGAGTTTTCTTATAAAAAATATTTCGATCATACTGAAAAGAGTAATTTTTACGTATGTGATTGTCAAATCAAAGCGGCATGGACCGTAATTAAATTCATCTGAAAACTGGCATACACGCTTCGACTGTGTCTTCAACACACAATTAGATAGCAACACTGACTCGCTGTAACATGCTCTAAGATTGATTACTTAAAAAAACAAACGTCAAACCAAAGAGTTTTTATGCCAGTTTATTTACCATTATTTGCTATTGTTTCAGGTAATCTGAAGAGGAGGATCGGACGCGCGCGAGGCTTCGTGCTGCGTGTGTTCGACGCGTTTTGCAACTGCACCCAAACCGCGGCCGCCGCTGCCAGGACCACCGCTCGCAACAACCCGTTCACTAAGCGTTAACCGATCACATAACTGAACTGAAACTGCGGGCGACCTTCTTGTCTCTTTTATTTTGTAAAGAACCTAAACTTTTTCTCATGGTACTATCGGATCTTGGCAAAATTATCGAGGCAAGTTCTAAAATGGGGCCGTCCCCTGTTTGAATAAGAATATCGTTGAAATCTGTGTGTGATGAACATATAAAATGGAAAACAATAGGAGAATATGCACCCCGCGGACTCATTTTTCACAAATTTTCCTATCCCGTGGCATCTTTTGTAAAACTTCCAGTTACAATAGACATTCCTTCAAGTCAACAATTTACAAAACTCGTAACCCGCACAAAACGTTTTGATAAGCTATGCTAGCACATGAAAAAAATATCTTGCGTCTAATTAAGTTAAGAGTATGAAGGAGGTTGTTCTATGTTAACTGACATAGAAAATGATATCTTACCGGAGCTAAGCTGAAGATCTTGGGATAAATGACGATATCTTTGTCTATCACATTATTTTTGTATCTAAACCTAAGATATTAAATAGACCCGGATTGTAGGTAAACACAGGGCTTTGTGACGTTTCTTCTTATGTCATTTTCGTGTTCGAGTTTAATTCGAGTAAGTACAAATAGTAGGTACTTTCGTATTATACCTACAACCAAAGTTAATACAGTAGTTGTTTGCAGATGATTCTATTAACTTTACTGTTTGCTATAACTTCTCGATTTGGCTGTATGAATTTTGAAATAATTTTCATATTATTATGAAAATCATCCGAAATAACTTTATAGTCGCCTCCCTAATTTATTAGTTAAGCATTCAAATTAATTATCTGAATGCTTAACTAATAAACTTTGTTATTTTAAGGACCGTAAAAAGAAAGAAATTTGTAAAATAATTTCATAAACTGTAATATCCAAAGACTTACCAATTCTTGCTTGAAGAACTACCAAAACAATTTAGTTAATTAGGTTACCTACTCACCTACATTTCTTTGTAAAAATTTTACTTAATTATGTATACGAACTTTATAATCAGCTTAAAAATAACTGTAATCCTTGGAACCAATTGCTACATTTCAAGTTATTACCTACCAATGTATTAGATATTATAATGGATCATTATGTGTTGTGTCGATATATCCTGTCCTTCCAGTGTCTTCCTAGATGTATCCCTACTGTAATACCAGAGTAATAATGACCAAGCTATAAATAAATAATGCTAAAGGTGTGAACATGAACATATCAAATGAGCACGTAATAAACGTCAGTTTTATACTCAGTTGCATGAGCAAGGTTCTGAGTTGTATATGACCGAAACCTCTAACATAGCCCGACACGACGGGTTTGTGTCGGCAGCTTTGAAGTGATGTCGGCGATATAGCTACCGCAGACATTTCGGTGTATGTATATTGCAAGTCACTGACAGTGTTTTGTGAACTCTGAAGCCTCTGTAATGTCGACATCTTATCGGCGAGCTGTTTCGGGTAGCGAATTTAACGTGTAGACTCATGAGAATGACTTACCCCCGAATACTCAAACGCAACTCAGATTTAAGCCCGTCTCAAGTAGCAATTTTTTGACAGTTTTCAATGAAAATATGTCAGAAAATCGTCACTTGAATGATGATGATGAAAAATAACACAAAATTCTAAGGAAAACCACAAAAAATTTGGGGCTCGCTCCGCTCGCCGACAATTTCTTCTGTTTCTTGAGTAGTCAAGTGCTCACATTAAGATAATTTTGCCAAACACGAACACTATAATATAGTCACAATAAATAGTCTTGCATTTTCAGGGCTCGCTCCGCTCCTTTTTATTAATTTTTCCGTGAAAAGTATCAAAAATTTCGGCGGTATCGGAAATCATCATCTTCTGTTGTTAAATCTGAGATGCGTATGAGTAAGTATTTGGGCGATATCGCCTTGATTGCGCCACGCCAACAATGCTAAATAGAACGGTTACGTTGCAATACCTACTTTTACTTTTTTTGCATTCCAAAAATATCAATCCAAACTAATAAGTGACTGAAACTCGATGATCAAATAAGTTAAGTCCAGTGACGCATGGCGTGGCGCGATGGAGAAAGAGCAGTGTATGACTTAAGTGTAAGAAAGGTAGTGTTACAAACATAGCTTGCTTATTCTTACTCTAAATACTATACCTAATGTAACATGGTGTTATGTGATCGGTGTGATGACGCTTATAGGTATTAAGGTGTATTTTAATGTATGTATTGTATACTCGCAAAACCCTCTTGCATTTTCTCGAAATTGAACAGCGCCACCTAGTTATGTGAAAGGAAATAAACCTTCCTCGCTCTCAAAAACATTGTTTTGAATATGTATGTATTAGAAATTGCAAGGGGACAATGCTTTTAGTAGTTTTAGAGTAGTAATCACTAATAACAAAATCAGAATAATCGTATTTTCTCTATCTACATCCCTATTCTTGATGTTTAAATGTATTACTACTAACTTAACTAAGATTATTTATTTGTAAGTAAATATTTTTTTCACACATTTCTACGTAATGCTGTTTTATAAAATCTTATTTCTGACCTTGTATTTATAATAAGTTAAGTACGACCTTTTGTATAACTGTCTTTAGATTTCGCTATTGAAAAGTAGAAAACATTTACTATTATGGCTTTTGTGAAAATAGATAAGGCCTTTTAAGTAAATAACTTTTAAGTTTTCTTGCATGTTCTGATAAAAGCGCAATTAAGTTGTTGAACGCTCAAATAATTTAATCGTTTTGAAATTGTTTGCTTACAATTATTTTTACATATAAGAATGAGGAATTATTTCCAGAGTTAGGTAGGTACTAAGTTGGTTCATAGGTATAAGACAAGAAAGTCTTCGTAGTAGATATATCCGCTTATTACATTGTTTAAAGCACATGGTTAAGAATGTTATCGAACACAGGGACACTAAAAATTATATTTGTCATATTATGTGATTCGTTTCAATTAGTTTTAGAGCAATCTATAATAACGGTTAGGCATTGGGCAATTTTTCACAGAGTCCCTTCAAAATTGTTGTTTAGAAATGAATAACTGACTGTTTTTTTGAGCAATGGGTGAAATTTTAAGCTCAAAAGTAATTGTTTGCTATAATTAGATTATTTTCAATGTACGAATAGTATTTAGTAGTGTAGGTATAAGTTGTAGATGTTTCGATGTGATTTCTGTAGAAAAAGACTAGTGTTCACCAAAAAATAAATAATATTACAATTAAAATAAATAATATACGTATCTAATTTACCTAACTGGACACAGAAAACAATCTGTCATTATTTATTTCTCTAACTTTGATTTGTGCTTCGATTGTATCTTTGTTAACTTATTTATTATTATTACTACGATAGTGTTGAAAAAAAAACGTTCGTTAAGATTATTGTACCTAGATTAAACAATATTGGTGAACACAAGTTATCATAATATAAATGTTCAGGGATTTGTATCGTAAGTAATAAGTAAATATCGTGGAATTTAATATTATTCTAAATAAATGTTCAATGTGATATCCTGCCTGCAACCTTCTTCCGGTGATTCTACTGAAAAATTTCTTCAAATAAAGTGGTTTTTTTTAACTAGACGTCTCTCATTATCCTCAAATACTTATCTAGCAACTCTTTTTGCTTCCTCATTAGGTACTATTATTTCGTTGAGCTAAGTAACTTATAAGAAATAAATTGAACTTAGATTTGACTTAGATTGTCAACTTATAAAAAGATGATACCAAGATGAAAAAAAAAATTATTAGCTGAAATCCGTAGTTCCTATACTTACTAATGGCACTCCGAATTGTTTGTTCCTACTTCTATCAAAAAAGCTGAAAAACATAGTTCCTATACTGATGGCACTCCAAGTTTGTACTTAGGTACATCGAAGTGACCATGTTTACCTACTCACTATCTTGCTGGAAAAGTATTGACAAAATCAAAGCAGCTTGAAGTATGCTCAAGCTCAACGACATAACGAGGCCTCCTGACCCACTTCCCACTCAATACCTAACAGACTTGACCCGGCGAAATGAAGGGAAATTATTTTTACGTTGCTTACATAAAACAGATATCTTTACCTACAGTTTGTTGGTTCGTGTGAACGTTAACTGGGATGGTTTTTGAATTGGTATCTTTATCAGAATCGACGCTGATCCTATGGAATTCGAAAGTATAATATGGTATACTAAATGGAAAACTATAATTTCAAAACAAAAGGACAGTGAACAATAAGATCAAAACAAAAAACACTGAATTAAACTTACCTAGTGTATGTACTAACCTAAGGGTTATTGTTTGCAATATAAGTAGGTACTTACCTACATACATTTTTCAATTGTAGGTAAAAACTGTTTGTCATAGGTAGAGTAGAATATATTATATTGTAATAAATATGTCTGAATTTCTTTGTTAATAAAGATATTAGTAGGTACATAAAGTATTATCAAATAGGTATACAATTAAATGTTAAGTGAAAGATGTATATTAGCTATTATAATAGTTTCCATAACAGTAGTCACCTATTGTACCTACTGATAATGAATTGCGCTGGCTGTCGAGAGTTCGGTACAGCAGCGCCCCTATCGTGCGGACAGGCAACTACGCAAATCCCATACAAAAATGAGACGTTACGATACTATCCTCCACCGGAGTCGGGTTGAGTTAGGTACTATTGGGATAGCCGATAGAGAATCGAATTGATTAGTGAAATGAAAAGTCAAAGTGAGAGGAAAATAATCGAAGTAAAAAGTATAATTTTTGCTCGGCGTCAAACCACCCATTATAACTCGGTCTTCTCATCTTCCCTCGCTACTAGTAGGTATAACAACCTCGTCTATAATAGGGTGTTTTGATCCCTTGTTAAAAAAATATATACCATTAACACGTTAACTGCTAACATGCGTGCACGAAGCCGCAGGCAGAACTAATACCTATGATGAGTACCTCCTACCTACATTAGAGCCTTAGTCAATAAATTTCCTATGCATGCATAGGTTATTGGAAAATGACATAGGTATACCTACCTAGGTATACCTATGTCATTTTTCCTATGCCGAGTAGGTATACCTACTCGTCGGCATAGGAAATAAATACCTAACCCGAGCGGTCAGTTGCGTTGGCGGGTTGCAATCAGGGTAATTGCTCTGTCAACCACAGACTGAGCGTGTTATGCTCACATGTTAGCTTTGAATAAATGTATAGGAAATTGTCAGAAGGGTTGTTTATTTACTCCAAAATGATCAGGTATACCTATCATTAAAATTAAAAAAAAAATAGAAATTTGTGTTTCAAAATATAAAATAATAAAACTATCAACAACGTTTGCAGAGCACAGCAGATAATTTTCCAAAAGCATGAGGTAGGTACCTAAGCATGTGGTCGGTAATCGGTCTGCTACAATTTATTTTATCCCATACAATGGCATGGGATTTTTCTTTAAAAATCCGTATTAAACTTTGCGCTTTTCCTTTATTGCTATATATATATATATAGCTGCAATAATCTTTGTAGTTTTGTAGTTCAGTGCAGGCAATTATAGGTATAGATAGATAGGTACCAGAGATGAGGTGCAAACTTTCTCTGCTTTCTTCTGGTACGAGACAATAGAAGCTGTGCAAAGCCGATCGCCACCAAAAATTGAATATCTTTTGCCATATTAATTTTCACTTGCGGTTTGTCAACCCTCTTCAGCTTAGGGAGAAATATTTATAAGGCTGAGGAATGTCTGTCATAGTTTCGATGTGATAGATGAAGCCAAGGGCCTGAGCATTGCTACAATGGAGCACTGGTGGTGGAGTTTATCGAAAATAAAATGATTTGATACGCTATCTGTTGTAGTTTTGTTTTGTAAGGTACCTCTAAGAAATATGATGAAGTCTTATATAAATTTAGTTTTTAGTTACATTGCATAGTCAGCAACATGTAGCGATTAGTATTGTTAAGTTTATTTTCATATTTGAGTAGGTACAACGTACCTATATTATTGATAGAAACTCTAATATTCAATTCTGAGGCAGTCTAGAACAGAGTCACGAGCGAAGCGACTGGTTCAAATAAGGTAGAAGAGGAATTTAAACGGCTAGAAACAAAAAAACATTTTCTGTTGAGTTAAACCAGCGAGTTAAACATACAACTTTTCACCTAGATAATTTTACAAATTAATACTAGGTTTGTAGTTTGTACTAATATGGCCGATATGTTTCGTTCAAACTTCGGTGACGCTCCAACCGTTTAACACGGTTGGAGCGGTTTTGTGATTCAAACAAAGTAATCATGATGTCTATAATTTATTGACTACAGATATCAACTACGGATTAAACTTATTTCCTATGTTTCTTATAATTCGGCGAACGATCTCTATCTCGCTTCTTCTTCTTTCCCTTCCGTTTCTTATCTATATCTCTCTTTCCATCAGAAGAGCTTTTCCTTTTGCCATGATCAGATTCTGAATCCGAATCATATCTTTTCCGTTCTTTGTTTCTCTTTCGTTCATCTATATTTGAGTCTGAATCACTTCTCTTACGATCTCTTATACTTTTCTTACTTACTCTATCTGATTCTGAATCAGAATCATGCCTTTTACGTTCATTGTCTTTTTTACTTTGATTTGCTTCTGAATCAGAATCATATCTTTTGCGTTCTTTTTCTTTCTTACTCTTTCTATCTTCTAGTTCTGAATCGGAATCGTTTCTCTTGTGATCTTTTGTACTTTTCTTACTTTTTCTTTGACCAGATTCTGCATCAGAATCGTATCTCCTGCTTTCTTTTGGTTTCAATTTAGAATCATCTCTACGGTCTTTACTCTTTCGCCTAGAATTTCGTTCCAAATCTGAACTAGAGTCATATCTTTTACGTTCCCTGCTGTTCTTTCTACTTCTTCTTGATTCTGAATTATATCTTCTGCGTTCCTTCTTCCCGTCGTCTTCGTCCAGAGATTCCATGCTACTGCTTAGTTTTTTACTTTTCTCTCCTCTTTTATTTTTTTCCTTATCTGATTCACTCAATGAATCATTGCTACTATATTTTTTCTTGTTTCTACTATGTTTTTCTTCACTGGAATGTCTGGTTTTATCCCTATGTGACCTGTCTCGGTAGCTTTCCCTGGAATCTCTGTTTTCACTCTTTTTATCACTCTCAGTCCTTTTGTGGTTGTTATTTTCTTTGCTTGAGCTACTTTCCCTTTCATACCTTTGTTTTTCATCTTTGTTGTTTCTATCTGAACCCTTTTTTTCACTTTCGCTCTTTGCCTGCTTTTGTTCTTCTTTCTTTTTGTACTGATCATAAGAGCCTGCATCTGAAAAAAAATATGCAACTTTAGTTTTATGTATTATTCTTATTTATACTATTATCTTTAACATAGGTGTTCACTTAGTGAAAAGAGACACATACATCAATTTTATAGATAGTCCAAATATTGTACCTCACCAACCCTTCGATGGATCAGATTTTTTTACAAATAATATTGAATTTGTTGCCAACGGCAACTCCTCAAATGTTACATCTGTAAAGCAACAAAAATATTTAGAAATTGGTGAACCACACATACTTGGACACTACACAAAATTCAAAAAGCCTATGGTTTATTCCTAAGTCAAGAATAGAGAAAAAAATACTTACTTATAACTTTAGATTCCTTGTCAAATTCAGATTTGGTGACTGGGTGCATCATGAATTCACTGAGGCTGACTGTTTCTTTCTTAACTGTTATATCCACCATGACTCTTCCATTATCTTCGTCTAAGCTCACCACCTGGAAAATAGTTTCAAAACTATAAGTCACCAGTAACAAAGTTCTTCATTATCAATAATCTTCTTGAAGATTGTTATTCTTCGTCAAGATTGCTTGCTATAGCCTGCAGTTAGCTCGATTGTAAATACCAGTTCAAATTTGATTTGATTATTTGATTGCAACTTTCTTTTATTAAAGATATCTATGTAAAAGAAAAAGTTATTGTGGCTTGTACAGACTTACGCAAGGTACCATGAAATCAAAGATTTGCCGTCCACACTAGTGTAATGTATCACGTAAGGTATCATGCAATGCAAGGTAAAGCCAATTGTATAGGTATTTATTTATTAGTAGTAGCTATAGCTACTACGGTAAACGTATTGTAGGACGCCCTCCGACAAGGCGGGAGGACGACCTGCGAAAGACTGCAGGTAGATGCTGGATGCGTCAAGCTGAAGACAGGGCGCTATGGCGCTCATTGGGGGAGGCCTATGTCCAGCAGTGGACTAATATAGGCTGATGATGATGATGATGATAGCTACGTGTTGAAGACCTCTGTGGCGCAATGGGCGAAGGTCCGCCTGCGACGCGAGGAGTTTGAGTTTTCGTATCTATCTAAGTAATGTATTGTATTATGTATATCAATAATCTAGTATCCATAACAAAAGCTCTGCTTAGCTTGGGGCTAGATAATGCTGTGTGGATTGTCCATCATTATTTATTTATTTTAAATAGTGCGGACTCCTTGTGAGCACATTTCAAGTCGCGATAATCTTCGATTGTTTCCATACAATGGACGCGTGCGAAGCCGCACTGATACCCTTAGTTTACACATAATGTATTATATATCCAGAGTGCAAACAGCGCGCCTGTTTGCACTCTGGATATACAGGGTTATTGGTAATTTGACGTATTCCCGTTAGGAGGTGATAGGGGTGACTATTTGCGATAATTTTCATCCCCATGTGTTTCGTGCAAAAGTGAACCATTTTTAAGTTATTAAGATTTTTAGGTTTTTTCAAAATAAGTCAAAAGTGCAACATCAAAAATGTATTTTAAAAAAACTGTCTATTTAAATCTATTTTTTTCTTCTGATTTATAAAAACGAATAAACACTGGTTATTTATCAATATTAAAACAACAATTATCGCTCCAAATTTAAAAATGCGAGATGAAAAACGATATTATTTCATTATTCATTGAGATTTTTTTCCACTAAAATGCCTTAAAAACTAAAAAAAACGTTATGAAACTTGGCTTGCAGATTATTTTAAAAACATAACGGTTTTCTTAGCTCTCCAATGATGCATAACAACTATGAACTTATTTCAAAGAAACTGAAAAAACATCGTTACAAAGGAAGCAGGCGGAAATTTGTATACGAACTAAACCTAAGGTCGTTCTATAAAACTAACTTAAAACAATACCCAATGTAAATAAAACGAAAAATACATATTTAAAATAAAATTTAGAACATTTAAGTAGTAACAACATTAAACAAAATTAAATAATAAGTAACAAATAGGACATTTTGTAATTTCTAAAAAAAAAATCTCAATGAATAATGAAATAATATCGTTTTTCATCTCGCATTTTTAAATTTGGAGCGATAATTGTTGTTTTAACCCATTAACGTCCAAAATGTCAAAATTTCTTGCACGTTTTCAGAGTGATTATTTCCTATGTAATTGGCGTTGAAAAAATTCTTGAACCACATATTCTAATGTAAAATTTCATGCTCTTTGAGAATCCGTTGCCAGAATCATGATAAAACTCACAGGAAAAGAGATATGCTCGATTGAAACATAAAAAACACCTAAATTTTCGAAAAAAAAAATTTTTAGGATTTTTTTAGAAGTGTTACGGTGAAGATATCACCTTGCGACCGTGATCAAAGGTGATCATGCGAGTTGAAGTTTAACAGGGAATTTTTTTGTTGACCTTGAACCATCGCTTCTTTACAAAATGGCGGAAAAAACGAATTTTTTTTTTTCAATCTTCATCAATTTTTTTCTCAAAATCTATGGTCGTTAGAAAAAAATTTATGGAAACAAAAATGCCTTAGAATCGCTCGAGGAACATTCTTAAATTTTTTCATAATTTTTTGAGACAATTTTTGATTTTCCGGGAAACTTGGGAAATGGAATTTTCAAAAATGTCTCCAAAAATTCTAAAAAAATTTTAGGATGTTTCTCAAGTGATTCTAAGACATTTTTGTTCCCATGAATTTTTTTCTAAAGTCCATAGATTTCGAGAAAAAAATTGATAAATTTGAAAAAATAAAAATTCGTTTCGGCCGCTATGTTCTAAAAACCTATTGGTAAAAAACGATTTCTGTGCAAATTTTCGGAAATTTTTTTTACTCTTAGCGTTACCCAGAGACTACGGCGTGGACGTGGTAAATTTTTTTCTCGAAATCTATGGACTTTAGAGAAAAAATTTTGATTTTCCGGGAAACTTGGGAAATGGGATTTTCAAAAATGTCTCAAAAAATTTTGAAAAAATTTGACAATATTCCTCAAGCAATTCTAAGGTATTTTTGTTCATATGAATTTTTTTTAAAGTCCATAGATTTTGAGAAAAAAATTGATGAAGATTGAAAAAAAAAATTCGTTTTTTCCGCCATTTTGTAAAGAAGCGATGGTTCAAGGTCAACAAAAAAATTCCCTGTTAAACTTCAACTCCCATGATCACCTTTGATCACGGTCGCAAGGTGATATCTTCACCGTAACACTTCGAAAAAAAATCCTAAAAATTTTTTTTTTCGAAAATTTAGGTGTTTTTTATGTTTCAATCGAGCATATCTCTTTTCCTGTGAGTTTTATCATGATTCTAAAAGAGCATGAAATTTTACATTAGAATATGTGGTTCAAGAATTTTTTCAACGCCAATTACATAGGAAATAATCACTCTGAAAACGTGCAAGAAATTTTGACATTTTGGACGTTAATGGGTTAATATTGATAAATAACCAGTGTTTATTCGTTTTTATAAATCAGAAGAAAAAAAAAGATTTAAATAGACAGTTTTTTTAAATACATTTTTGATGTTGCACTTTTGACTTATTTTGAAAAAAGCTAAAAATCATGATAACTTAAAAATGGTGCACTTTTGCACGAAGCACATGGGGATGAAAATTATCGCAAATAGTCACCCCTATCACCTCCTAACGGGAATACGTCAAATTACCAATAACCCTGTACATTATGATGTACATAATACAATACATTACATAGTTATTTTTCATTATACATAGAAAACGACCAGAACCTCCGACACATATAGCGCGCCTGTTTGCACTCTGGATATACATTATGATGTACATAATACAATACATTACATAGTTATTTTTCATTATACATAGAAAACGACCAGAACCTCCGACACATATATCTGTAGATTATACACACATTTGTCTCGAGGCGGGAATCGAACCCGCGACCACGTGCCTCGCAGGCGGACCTCCGCCCACCGCACCACAGAGGTGTCTTCTAATATGATTCAGACTGTGTATCTTTTACTAGTGAATTTTGTATTTTTTGTATAGAATCAAGAAGCAGAAATTATTTATTACCTTGCCATAAAATCCACTATGTTTCCCCGTGGTTATCTTGACAAAAGCATTCTTGACAATGGTCAAATCTTCATCCTTGTTGTTTTTAGATGCTTTCTGCTTGTTGTTATCTTTGACCACTTTATCAGCGCCGAGGCCGAGGCCTTTAGGTCGTAATGCAGGCTGCTTGAATGTAGACCTGAAATTAAAATTAACGAAATTGAACATATTGGACGAGGCGGTCATCATCATCATCAGCCTATAGTAGTCCTCTGCTGTGCATAGGCCTCCCCAATGAGCGCTATAGCGCCCTGTCTTCAGCTTGCCGAATCCAGCATCTACCTGCAGTCTTTCGCAGGTCGTCATCTCACCTGGTCGGAGGGCGTCCTACACTACGTTTACAGAGTCGAGGTGTGCACTCAAGAACAAATACAAATTCTTTATTAATAACACCAAGTTACAAGTCACACGTAATACGTTGCCCCAGCGGCCGTCGGTTCTTCGCGAGATATGGCCGGCCCACTGCCACTTCAGCTTGCTAATTCTTAGAGCTATGTCGATAACTTCGGTTCTCTGTCGGATGTATTCGTAACGAATCCTATCCTTCAGAGAAACTCCGAGCATAGCTCCGAGGCGGTCGCGGTGTAACATTAGATTAACCACAGACATCAGCAAGGCTACCACACGCTATTTAAACTCGCGTTATCAGCGTTTTTACGCCAATAGCGTGTTAAGGTGCATTTTAACCTGAAAAATGCCTTTTCACACGTTATTCACGTTAAAATGCGCCTTACTTAACACGTTATTGGGGTAAAAACGTTGATAACGCGAGTTACATTATGTGTTAAATAGCGTGGTAGCATTGCTGAAGGGTCTATTGCTACACCGCGACCACCTGTTAACGTGAATAACGCGTTAAAATGCACCCTAACATTCGTTATACGCGTTAAAATTTGCGCAATAACGCTGATAACGCGAGTTACGATATGTGTTAAATAGCGTGGTAGCCTTGCAGGTCGTGGATGTCGTAATAGCCGACTCAGGCCTAGACTGAGACGAGATTGACTAGACTTGATACGACCGATGATACGCTCGACGCATTTTCCGTCAGGTATGTACCCTTATATTCCTTTATCTCTTATATTACCTAGTTAAAAATTGCAGTGTTCACACTTACTTTTCGTTGGTTTTGGACCACCCCATACCACGCAGCATAGCCAGTCCAAACTCTTGAACAGGAACAGTTTCGTAGTCATCCAATGTGGACTGAAAACATGGGAAGATCATAATTAACCACTAAATCCATTTACAACAATACATAATGTAGTATAAAACAAAATCGCTTCCCGCTGTCTGTCTGTCCCTATGTATGCTTAGATCTTTAAAACTATGCAACAGATTTTGATGTGGATTTTGTTAATAGATATAGTGGTTTATGAGGAAGTTTTGTAAACCATTTGTCTCATAGATTTACATGTGGGCGAAGCCGCAGGGCGCGTCTTGTTATTAATAAACTGTAATATTCAAGTCAGAAATCTAAAGCCAAAATTAACATATTTGGGCTTCAGATTATTATTATACAGGGCTATGGTCGGGCATAAAGATACCTGCAAAAAATGTCAACAACTCTAAAAATAAACTGACGACCGATGTGGCGCGGTGGGCGAAGGTCTGCCTGCGACGCATGAGGTTGCGGGTTCGATGCCCGCCTCGGAACAAATGTGTGTACGATCTGCAGATATTTGTTTCGGGTGTTCTGGTCGTTTTCTATGTATAATAAAAAAATATCTATCTATGTAATATATTGTATTATGTATATCAGTTATCTAGTACCCGTAACACAAGCTCTGCTTACCATGGGGCTAGATAATGCTGTGTGAATTGTCCAGCATTATTTATTTATTTATTTTATAATCCTTAATTTACATGCTTGGAACCAAGATAATGTTTGCAATGAAAAAGTCATGTAGTACTCTATATTCCAGCCAAATTAGATGTAGAATGTTTGTAAGCAAACCATCCCTCCTAAAAGGTGCTTTTATTACCTGGTTTTAATAAACTGGTTTTGGTTTCGTTAAGCAAAAGATTACACCACCTTTGAGATTGCATTATTCACATTGTCAAAATTCTGTTGCTAGTTATTTTTATACAATTTACGTTACTAGTCGATTTGAGATCCTTCCTTCAATAAATATTGCTTGTTGTTATTCAACAGCCAGCTAGTGTGTTTAGTTTTTGAGCAGTTGTTTGTTTACAAACATTTGACATCTTAGTTTGGCTAATGTATAGATTCTTTCACTCATAAAGGACCGACTGGAGTCCAAATGCGGAAACAGGAGTATCTCAACCTTAAGATTGTGATTCAAGTACAGTGGGATTGCTATCTTTATTGAACCCAAATGAAACAATATAAATGAAATTTTTAAAGTTTGTTACTTCTAAAATCTTTTGAGCGATTTATTGTAGAGGTACATAAGCAAATCTTGAATTACTCACCTCCTTTTCACCACTCGACACTGATTTTGCAGGCAACACCAATTTCAACTGAGGAGGATCTACTTTCACAGTCTTTTTAGAGTCCTCCAATAACTCCCTGACAGCCATTTGCTCCAATGTTTCATTATCTGGTAACACTTCCATTGGCTTAGGAGGTTCTTCAACTGAATCTGGTTCTTCAAGTGAGTTCTCAACCTTTGCAGCGATCTCTTTCAGTCGTTCTGTGGTGATGAGCGTGTTGGGTTTCATTTTGATGACTAGTGGAGCAATTTCTTTGACCTCATCACCCCTGAAAGATAGAAAGGAATAGTATGAGTAAGTTTTCTTAAAAGATTAAGAGATTTAATTTATCTAAACGTAATTATGCAATAAGGTTTAGCGCAATTTTGTGAGACCAAAAGCTAGGACAATCGCTAGTACAGAATGTAGATTTTGATTGTTTTGTAGGTTAGTTTCTAGACGTACCCAACAACTTTTATCGCCTTTTCCTCGACGCATTCAATATAATCCTTCTTTTCTGGCACTGGCGGCTTCTCTATTTTTCTGTTGGTTTTCAGAAAACCAAAAGATATCTTCTTGCCGGGTTCCATGGTGCTTTTTTTGCCAGAAGAATATCACACAAAACAAATGAGAAAACACCAATACATCGCACGTTGCCGCTACATGCAAATTGAAATAGCTATTAGCTAGTAAGCTCTGTTTATAAGAATTGTAGTGAACTTATTAGAATTTCACTACATAATTCAATTAGGATGATCTAAAACTTTATTTTGATGTATATTTTGCTTTGGGTCGCGCCATCTTTTTTTAGTGTTACCAACTCCAACCAAACATCTAAGCTCACACAAAGAGTTATAAATAAATATAAACCTACAGTTTTCGTACTCCCTAATGGTGGCACTTCACATGGCTATTTGTATTTGTGTATTTGGCATATTTGGCAAACAGTTACCATGTGTGGACATTTTATTTGTCAAATTTGACAAATAAGTTCAATACCAAATACGCGTTACCGTGCGCTTGTCGGTTTCTCGAGGCACATCAAAGCAGTCAAATAGGCAAATACGCAATACGCCGTCCACACAATGGACGTATTGGCACCTTGCGCTCTGCTCAGTCTGCTGCCAAATGTTTGTGTTTGTTATTTGTGTACCATGTGTGGATGGTCGTATTTGCCTCTTTTTGCATGTTTGTCCGAACGTCATATATTTTGCCAAATACAACAAACACCCAATAGCGAACACAAATAGCCATGTGAAGTGCCACCTTAAGGTTCGACGGACGTCGACGCGACGACGACGTCGTCGTCGTCGTCGCGGCGCGGCGCGCTGAGGCACTCAAATGAAAACATGTTAGCTCTTCTAATCGAATACCCAATTTATTGTGCCAAGTAGGTACACATTATAACCAATTAATTATTTTAATTAAATTTCCGTACATAGGTAAGCATTTACTTAAATTTGTGGTTACAAATATCTATGCAGATAAAAATTACATATTAAATATTAGAAATGATTGTATGCTAGGTAACGTAGTCTAAAATGAATACGATTTATAACTAACTAAGATGTTTGCATTCAATGCAATTAATTTTATTTGTATTTGTGTTTGACTGACTCTTTAAGTACTTATCGTAGGTATAATTATAGAGAGATGTATATAATTATCCGAACTTTGTCAAAAACTCTTTCCCTACCAATTCTGGTTATAATAAGGTTATTTGGCTAGTGCGACGACGACGACGTCTTAGACCTTTGTTCGTCTCTGGATTGTATCTACGAGGGGCAGTATGCCTAAAAAAATATTTAAAATGTCACAGTCATGATTATATCCATCAAATGGAACATGAAAACTCCTCATTACAATGCAGAAGGTTTTACCCGTAAACACGGTGACATTAAATATGTTGGAAGCACCGTAATATAATGTCACATGACAGTGACAGTGACATTACCTGTGCCAGGTTGTTTGTGACTGGTACGCACTACTTATCGAATCGAGCGTTTTGAGATCTGTTGAAATTCTGGCTCCACTTCTGAAGAGCTGAAGTGGATAAGGTGAGGCTGGGCAGAAAATATGTTTAGCTTCGCTCCGAAGTCTGATTGAGCCGTAACCTTGGTAACTAAATTTATACATAGATCAATATAAAAATACCTAGATCCCCTAGAAACACTGGCTTTTGGAAGGATCCTGTTGAGCGATTACAGTTGTTCAATGTTGTATTATAGGTGGCTGAGTAAGTAGTTGGTGTTGTTATCATAAAATGTTGGGATCGTGCAGATGCCCCGGAAAGAAGATAGGAAGTTAAAGAAATAAATATTTTGTATTTTTAAGGAAACTGGATTTTTACCTCAATTGGATTAGGTAATAACAGTCGTCTAATTTCATATAAAGGTGAACCGTAATATTAAAGTCGGTCATTCGTAAAATCTAATTTCCGTGACAACAGGCGTAGTACCTACCTATATACCCCTATAAAAGGGAAGTTTTTTTACGAGGGTTCCAACAAATTAAACGTCCGAACATTAAACCAAAATCACTGTTTTATGTGAGGCGGAATGTGCATGTTGAAAGATTTTCACGTTCGTTTCGTCCATGACGTTATATTAAATATTTCGTTCGAAAAGGTTGTCAACGGTGATAGAAAAAGCTCTTTTAAAACTCATAACCACTTAGATCGGTTACGTTACAGTAAGATAAACATGGTAAAGAACGAAATAGAAAATGTAAGCATCAAGAAAGTCGATCTACTCTAGACGGGGAGGCTCAAAGGTGTGACCCGCCCTTTGAGCCTTCGAGTCGTAGAGGACAACGTAGAGTAGGTATGTACTACGTATAACACTCCGAGTAGATTATCGTAACGTTAGTAGATAAAGGAGGCCTCAAACAAAAGAGACACCCCGGGGTGTGAGGCCTTCTTGTATTCGAGCCAAATTGGATGTTCAATGTATGTGAACAAACCACCCATTTTCGCTGTAGCTGTGTATTTTTTACATTCTTTATCGATGTGAGATCTTTCCTTCAATCAATATTGTTAACAAATAAATCTAAATGTCGATCCAAAGTAAACTTTAGTTTTATGTGTCGTGTTTTGTTTACTAACATTTCACATCGACTTTGGCTTGTGTACCTTCACAAGCCAAACTATAAATGCCCATAATTCTTATTTAAATATTCTGTGTGGCTGATGTAAATTATCTACGAGCCTAAGATAGGATTGCCCCGCATAAAAAGTAAGTATATTTTTTATAGGTAAATTCAAGTTTTATGCGGGCAATAGATTGAATTGATTGATCCTATATAGGTTTTATCTAGGCGTCTCTATCTAGCTTCTTCCCTATGAACATTTTAATCAAAAGGTTAACGTACCTTCTTAACGTGAGCCTTTTATGAATATTTGTTTAAAAAGGTTTTAAGTATTTTGTGGACCTTAAGTGATTGTTGTAGCCTGGGTCCCTGAACATGACAGCCATTACATCTCGCATTATCCAGGGAATTTACCTTTTTGACGCTCTCAAAGCTGGTTTTATGGACGAATATTACGCATTCTAACAAAAAGTCATAACAGAACAAACAAGACCTGTGCCCACTTAGCTGTAGGTAAATGATAGAATTTATGAATTATTTATTTCTCAGTTACTTGTAGGTTTAAGATTTTTGATAATTTAATTAGGAAAAGTTAAAGTTTTTTAATCTAAAAACGTATAAGATCCAGAAACGTTTTTTCGTCGTAGGTTCTGATAGATATCGGCGAGATCAAGTGGGATAGATCCATCAGAGAGAGAGACTAGAAGCCTCAAAGTTCTTCGAACTCCGTCAACGCTTTAATTTCATCATCATTATTAGTAGTCCACAGCTGGACATAGGCCTCCGCTAATGAGCGCCAGAGCACCCTGTCTTCAACTTGCCGCATCCAACATCTGCCTACAGTCCTTAGCAGGTCGTCATCCCACCTGGCTGGAGGGCGTACAACACTACGTTTGCCGAGTCGCGGTCTCCACTCAAAAACACGTTTACCCCAGCGGTTGTCGGTTCTTCGCGAGATATGGCCGGCCCACTGTCACTTCAGCTTGCTAATTCTTAATTTACTTTGGATGAATGAAATAATGTAATATTTCACTTCTTTCTAGAAGTAGTGATGCAAATCTGTTGACTCGAAAAACATTGGTACTTATTAGGGACTAACGAGAGCTTCGCTATTTAATGAGCTGACAGATTACGTATAATATAATGAAATATTACATTCTTTCATTCAGTTGAAGAAAATAAACTTGTGGACAGAGAATAGTAAATAGAACAAACTTCCAATCAGGCCCTGAAAACTTTTTGCTTTGGCACAGTTCGAAAACAGCTCCAACAATCTAGAAATTCACCATGCTTGATAGAATTATTGGCTACCTTCCTAAATTAAGAAGTTTCAACAAGGAAAGTTAAATTAATTTGTAACTTTAGGCATCTTGTGAGAATGCCAAGTTTTCGGCTCGGCCTAATAGATGGGATATTCTAGATTCTAGGCAAATAGGTTATGTGTAATTATGACCACAAGTTTTTCACTCCTGGGTATATTACCTATCGGTGTTTTTGCTATTGACTAACCTATCCTCACGATAGGGCTGGTCCACCAGTTCAAAGTCGCTCAGCGAGCTATGGAAAGAGCTATGCTCGGGGTTTCTCTGAAGAATAGGATTCGTAACGAATACATCCGACAGAGAACCAAGGTTATCGACATGGCTCAAAGAATTAGCAAGCTGAAGTAGCAGTGGGCCGGCCATATCTCGCGAAGAACCGACGGCCGCTTGGGCAAACGTGTTCTTGAGTGGAGACCACGACTCGTTTAACCTGCAAAAGACTGCAGGTAGATGCTGGATGCGGCAAGCTGAAGACAGGGCGCTATGGCGCTCATTGGGGGAGGCCTATGTCCAGCAGTGGACTGCTATAGGCTGATGATGATGATGATGAACCTATCATATCCTAACAAGTAGGTAATCAGACAGATCTTTGACAGATAGCGGGCTACAACTCTAATATGGTGAATAATAAATCTTCCATCTTTGACGATCTCTGTGGCGGGCAAAGGTCCGACGTGACACACAAGGTTGTGGGTTCGATTAGCGCCTCGAAACAAATGTTTGTACGATCTGCAGATACTTGTTCCGGGTGTTCTGGTCGTTTTTCTATGTATAAAAAAAATATTTATGTAATGTATTGTGTTAGGTATATCAGTTATCTAGTACCCATAACACAAGCTCTGCTTAGCTTGGGGCGTGAATAGTCCAGCCTTATATATATTTATTAATAGTAGTACTAAATGTGAAATAATAAAATGTTAATCAGTTACTATTTTTTATAATCCCTTTTTTTGCTGATCTGTGGGGCTGTCAAATCAAATAAGGTTACATTCACACAGCGCATCCTTTTTTTACGGATCCTTCGCTACTGAAAACAGCTGTTTAAGTGCTGTATCTAGAATACTGTCAGGAGTGAGAACTCACGGAAAAAACGGCTCCTGTAAAACGGATGCTGTATGAATGCGCCGTATCACAAATTGCCCAATGAAATTTTTGTAATTTCCTTTGTACAAGGTAACAATATGATCAAATAGGTGGCGGGGCTTATGTACGTCGGGGTATCGCCTTAACTTTTTTGTAAAAATGTCCAATCACGACATATTTAGATTTTGTACAGGAACTACGATTCGAGTTCGATGTTAAGGTCTTGTTAGAAACTACTAAAAACAGTTGTTTACTTCAACCAATATAATGATGAATAGTATAAAATATGACTTGTCTAAGTACTTATTTGTAAGCCTAAAGAAATAAACTTTCATTTCATTCATGCAGAACCGCCTTACTTAGAAATAGTGTGTTCTGCATGGCTCCAATTTATCTACAACACAATCCCTTTGTCAATACGCTCCGAGAGTAATTTGAACGCATTCAAAAACAAATTCCGTTGTTTATTATACCATTGATGACTTCCTAAATGACAAATTTTAATATCTTTTGACAACGAATACCTACATTTTTGAAATTTTTATTATTTCATGTGACATACATTCCTATACCATACTAATCAGATAGCTATTGTTATTTTTATATTTGAATTGACTCCATTGACATTATTTAACTACAAATGTGATAAAATATATTTTGACATCATTTTATGTTTACCTGTCTTTCTTATATTTTTTTTTTCTTTCATTTCTATGTTGTAAGTATGACCATGGCAGATTAGAGATGCATGATAGTATTATAAGACCAATGTAAGTTACCACCTAGTTTTACAACAATAAATTCATTTATCATTTTGACGACCGATGTGGCGCGGTGGGCGAAGGTCCGCCCGCGACGCAGGAGGTTGCGGTTTCGATTCCCGCCTCGGAATAATTGTGTATGGTGTGTTCTGGTTGTTTTCTTTGTATAATAAAAAATATCTATCTATGTAATGTATTGTATTATGTATATCAGTTATCTAGTACCCATAACACAAGCTCTGCTTATTATTTATGCCTCATCACCTGTATATACTACACATGTATTTTCATGCAATAAAATATACTTTACTTACCATGGGGCTAGGTAATGCTGTGTGAATTGTCCAGCATTTTGTTTTTATTATTTTATTTTATTTTTTTATCATTTATTTAATTTCACTGGATCTGGAATACTATCGGGAGTGTTAACTCCGGAAAAACCGGATGCTGAAAAACGGATGCTGTGTGAATGCGCCGTAACCTAACAAGGCATAATATTACCAATACCACGGTTGCAGCCTAGCGGGGTAGGGTGTAGGGTGCCCGTTTCAATGTGCATAATAAGCAACAATTTACATGCTCCGTCTGCAGGTAGCGTTTGACAGATGCTACATAATGAAGATGGGTGTGGTCCGAGATGAAGCGACTCTTATCGACTTCAATATCCACGATTACACAAATTATTTATCCACTACATAATTTTAAGCAAAACCAATGGGGAAAACGTGTTCTTGATTGGAGACCGCGACTCGGCAAACATAGTGTAGGACGCCGTCCGGCCAGGTGGGATGACGACCTGCGAAGGACTGCAGGTAAGATGCGGGATCCAGCAAGCTGAAGACAGGGTGCTATGGCGCTCATTAGGGGAGGCCTATGTCCAACAGTGGACTACTATAGGCTTATGATGATGATGAGTTTAAAACAAAGTCGCTTCCCGCTGTCTGTCTGTCCCTATGTATGCTTAGATCTCTAAAAAACGTAACGGATTTTGATGCGGTTTTTTTAAATAGATAGAGTAATTTAAGATAAAGGTTTATAAAGAATTTGACACATAGATTTCCACGCGGGCGGAGCCGAAGGGCGCAGCTAGTTATTGTTGAAAAAAAGAGCGTCCTCTTTTATTATATAGAACCTTAATAATAAGGTTCTATATAATAAAAGAGGACGCTATACGACGAATATAGAACCTTATTAACGAGGATAACCTCGTTAATAAGGTTCTATATTTGGCTGTATCAGTATGTATTTTTTATGTATCTTCGTCGATCACTCTGTCTATTACGATTTGGTAAATTCTCTTGCTACCAATGGAGAGTGATCTCGTATTGGTCTCATATTCCCGAGGGATAAGTTTTTATCCCAAAGAACGAAAAAAATTAGATACAGGATTTTTTGTCCGTTTTTTTAAAACAATCAAATTACGTTTTAATAAATTGAATATATCGTAGGTTGAGCTATAGAATAACTACATAATATGGATGCGGTAAGCTGAAGACGCTATGGCCACAGCCTCTGTCCAGCAGTGGACTGGACTATAGTTTGATGATGATAGTACTGGTAGAGCTTTGGAAGCAAATTGAATGAAAGATTCAACTAATACTACGACTTCTAACAAAAAAATTATATTATCGGCCACATTATTCTGAACAATTTCTCGTAGGTAGATACCCAAGTGCATTAAGCATATTCTATACTTTGACTGCACAAGCAAAAGCAAACACAAAAGCTGTTACAACCAGCTACTTTTATTAAAATTCCAAACCAGCCAACCATACGTGCTGGAAACGATTTCCCATGGAATTTATGCGTATTTTTTCTCATTTCCATATTTGCTGTCAGTGCTGGCTAGGTCGATAAAATCTACTAGCTTGCATGCGTTGCCGCTTTCAGAAGCGCCGCGCATTGTAACCAACAACATGTCTTGTATGCCTCAATCACACAGCAATGGATAACTTAACCATGTAGAAGTGAAACTCATCTTATAATATCGGGTGCTTACTATGTATTTTGCTGATATAATTTGTGTATGCTGATAGCTCTTGCAGCTAATGCACAGTGTGTCCTTAACCGCCCGCATGCACTGACATTTCTTTGCCAAAAATTTCCATTGGCGACATCTTTGGTATGTGTAAAGGAACTACGTTATCGAAGTTAGAGGTTGACGTGTTGTTGGAAAGGTGTCATTTATTAAAAAACATACGCACTACAAAGGGTACAAAGGGTGGGCTTAATTCTCTGTGTCGTTATATGATACAGAGATGGGGAAAGCAAAATATGCAGGTAATTATATCGTCTGCTTACGTTAAGGCTAGATAAATTGTATGAACAAACAGGATTGCTTGTTTATTTTATAGTGACTTGTGTGTTTTACTGTTGTAAAGTACTGGTTTTGATCGTGGCTTCCTTTTGCAAACATTCGATACTAAACAGAATATAACTCTCGTATCTGTTTTATTTCCTTCTAAATTATTTAAAGTGGATACCTACAAAATTGAACAAAATAATACGCACCCAGTATGCACCTATCTAACTTATAAAAGAGTTGCGCATCTACACTGTTATTATTTAACGTAGATGTGTTCCGTAGTCGAAATTGATACTGAACAAAGATGTGCACCTAGATTTTTATAAAAGGTTTGCGCTTCTACACTGTTATTTCCTCCATCGTAATGCTCTGGTAGGTATGCTCCAATCATATTACATAACGTGCATAACCGCGGGCGATGCTATGTATGCAAATTCGCTTGCATATTGCGAATTCATCTCGCATTGCTATCTTTAGTGTTTCCCAAAGGTATGAATTGAGCGAGATACGATGTGAGATCAAAGAACTAGTGAATGATGCAGTCTATTAGTAAAACTGAATGTGAATGTTAACAGGGTGGAAGACGAAAGGGAGGTACCCTGAAGATTGTACCTACTATTTATAAATTAAGTATGGAGAGTACTCAGATATACATCATCATCATCATCATCCTATAATAGTCCACTGCTGGACATAGGCCTCCCCTAATGAGCGCCATAGCGCCCTGTCCTCAGCTTGCCGCATCCAGCATCTGTCTGCAGTCTTTGCGCAACTCCTCATCCCACTGGCCGGAGGGCGTCCTACACTACGTTTGCCGAGTCGCGGTCTCCACTCAAGAAAACGTTTACCCCAGCGGTTGTCGGTTCTTTGCGATATATGGCCGGCCCAGATGTACATGAATACCTGGAAATGCAGAAGAGAAGAAGTCAACAATTACAGCAAGAAATACAAAGAAAGACTGAATAATGATAGCAACACAATAGCAAAAAACTTACAACAGGACAAAGACACAACAGAGCATAGACTCCCTTAAAAGGTGGAATATATTCGAACTTGACCAAAGAAACTAAAGTGTTCCAATCTAAAGATGGTGCTTTTACTGGAATGACACCTGAATATACTACCCAAGACCCCATCTAATTATGGCTAAAGAACCGATTCTAGATAAAAAGACTAAACAAAATAGAACATGGAGAGTAAATTTCCTAAAATAAAATGGATAGTCTCCAAGGACCATTTTTCAGTAAAAGTAAAAGTATTTATTATTTTAGATCTACAACTACATTATGCTGAAGCAAATAAATGAATCTTTATCTTATCTTTATCTTTATTTCAGCAAAAGACAGGTACTTATTATATATAATAGGTATTCTTAACTAAGAACGTATAAAGCAAGATAGGTATCTTAGGAAGAATCACGATAAACACACAAAAAATGAATAGATGATGAACTAATTGTATTATTTGCAGATAGCTCTTAATACCTAGTATTGTATTTTGTTCTATTGTATTCTGTTAATATTTTACTAGGCTAAGAAGAAATCATAGCCGTAGCTACAATGTCTGCCTAGACAAATAATTATCAAGGTTAAGTAGAATAACAGAACGCACCATCGAAAAAAAATAATTCTGTTGATTCGCACGGCACTGATGAGATAATTAACGATTGTAAAGTTACTGTATGTGTTCTAATTAAAACATTTTAGTGCCCATGATACTAAAGACATGTTCGCTATCCTGTATTTGTGAAAGTGATATAGGACATGAATTGATCTCAATATAGCTCATTGACAAATGACATTACTAATCTACAGTTTTCTAGACGGACTTTACGATAGGACCATGGGATACATAGTCGCAAATTCCTACTGGTCGAAGCAATTTTCAAGTAAGCTAAATAAGTACGTATTCATATTTTTATTGTGCCGTCATTTCAGTCGACGCAATAAGATGAATCTTCGCAAATAAATGGAAAAACGGCGGTGCTTCGGCGAAACGCCTCCATTTCTCAAGGCTTGATAGGTACATTAGGAAGAAACTGGAAAAGTGCCGGATGAAATGGCGCGGAGGTTTCCAGCATTTTGTGGCTGTAAATACCCAGGACACAGATTAAAATAACTTGGACCTGGTTTCTTTGTGCAAGTGAAGCTACAAAAATCGTTATAAAAGCGTAGATTTCTTTATTGTAGTTTTGTTACGACAATTACTAAATCGTAGCTTTTCTACGACGATTGAAATCAATAACGTTTACTTAGAAATCAAAAAGGTAAAAGCTTAAAGATTCATTGCTTCCTCGTAGCTTTGCTACGACGATTGCTACATCGTAGCTTTGCTACGACGATTGAAATCAATAACGTTTACTTAGAAATCAAAAAGGTAAAAGCCTAAAGATTCATTGCTTCCTCGTAGCTTTGTTACGACGATTGCTACATCGTAGCTTTGCTACGACGATTGAAATCAATAACGTTTACTTAGAAATCAAAAAGGTAAAAGCTTAAAGATTCATTGCTTCCTCGTAGCTTTGCTACGACGATTGCCTTCGTAGCTTTGCTACGAACCTTTGCTAGGACGATTACTACATCGCAGCTTTGCTACGACGATTGCCTTCGTAGCTTTGCTACGAACCATTGCTAGGACGATTACTACATCTTAGCTTTGCTACGACTGCTACAATACAACGCAGCTTTACATTCAGCTATGTTGTATGTATGTGCTACGTAATGTAAAAATACAATAAATAACGCTGGACAATTCATACAACACCATCTATGCCCAAAGTAAAAAGAGCTGTGTTATGGATACTATAGGAAGATAACTGTCATACTTAATATAGTAATATGTACGTAGATAGATATCTTTTTAATATACATGGAACAACCATACCACCCGAAACAAATATCTGCACAATCATATAAACATTTCCCAAAGTGAACCCGCAACCGTCGCAGGCAGACCTTCGACCCCGCTGTGCCACAGAGGTTTTCAGTATACCTATCAAGTCAAGTAAAATAATCACATTGTAAGTCAATAAGCTCTTTGTTTATCTAATACATTGGAAAGGTGTTATCCGTATACAGATTTGCTTAACAACACAAAATATCTACCTATACCTTCGCATTGCAAAATAACTGTCTTTACATTAATGCACACAACAATTTGGTTCTTGAAAGTGAGAGAGAGTTTATTCAATTTGATATTCCTAGTATTGCGGAAGGATGACAATGAGGCGACAATCAAAGCGTTCGAGCTTGCGGCCCCCGGAGGTTTGCCTACTTTCACAACCCCTCCAGACTATTATTCATATCGTGTATTGTTCTGCTGATGTATATTTTTAGGGAATTGTGACACAGGTATTGTTGTAAAGGGAGCCGCGACAGCAACCGTTTTATTGCCCGTTCGTGATTTCACGCGTGCTCTGAATTCTTATGTTCTATTTCCCAATGAGCACGATCGACCTACAGCTTAAATCTTTCGGAATTGCTTCATGCAAGCAAGAAGCCTTGAAAAACAGCTAGTAAAGGCACGTACGGCCATAGATATAAGTAAACAACTTGGAAAATAGAGGAAATGGACAAATCGTCGCTTTTATTATCTGTTCAACCATGTGGAGAATGTTTTATTTCGGTAAATCGTGACACAGGTTTTTGAGAGATAAAAACAGGGGATGTGGGAACCCCAGATTCGTAGAGCTTTATTGGTTTTATTGGTGGGTGTGATGGGCTATGAAATCGGCTACCGGTTTCACACTAGCGGACAGATGAAAGTAAAAAATCCGGCTTTACTGATGCAGATGGTAATCATCGACCCGCATTCGGCCTGGCCCGCTCGATACGGCCGTTCTAGTTCATGCGATTCAGAATTTTCCCTCGTTCGGTTACGCAGATTAACTCGGATTTGCGCGAAGTGGGAAAATAATTCCCTTTTCGGTGTTTGATGAATTTGTCTGAATTTTGTGGGCTTGGTCGCGAGATACTAGAGGGTATTTTTATAGTTTTTATTAAGAACATTATGTTCTTGATCCTTCAGGATTCGTCAGGATCAGATTAGGGAATATTTGGGTATGTGGGTTCTATGTATAATAAAAATATAAATCTTTATAATGTAATGTAGAGTACTTAATTATATCGGGCATCTAGTCTCTATCTATACACTTGGGGCTAGATAATGCTGAGTGGATTGTCCAGCATTTTTATTTATTTATTATATTTGCGAATAAGTTGATTAAATCGCAGCAGCAATCGCTTTCACACTAGGTGGAAAGAAATGTTTTCACGTACATTACCTATTACAGGAAGTTTTATTATTTATTCATTGGAACGCTAATTGACGGATAATGTAAACGAACAAATTACTCTTCCAACCTTTTAAAGTTTGCTTCATTAAACTCTAATGATTCCCACGAAGTCTATTTCCGTTGTTTCGTGGAATCTCCGGGATTGCTTTAATCGTTCCGTCAATATTTTTCAAAATAGGAAAATGTTCAGGTTTCTCAGTTGCTATCTTCTCAGGACGAAGTTCACCTTGAATGTTCCTGTGCTGTTCGTCTTTTCGCCTTATTTAGGGTTCCGTACTTCAAAATGAAATAAAAAACCCTTACAGAATCACTTCGCTGTCTGTGTCTTGACAGACTGACTATTGAAAACATATTGCTGGCAAGTTAATATTGAAACTAATCATCATCAGCCTATACTAGTCCACAGCTGGACATAGGCCATCCCAAATGAGCGCCATAGCGCCCTGTCTTCAGCTTGACGCATCCAGCATCTACCTGCAGTCTTTCGCAGGTCGTCATCCCACCTGGTTGGAGGGCGTCCTACACTACGTTTACCGAGTCGTGGTCTCCACTTAAGAACACGTTTGCCCCAGCGGCCGTCGGTTCTTCGCGAGATATGGCCGGCCCACTGCCACTTCAGCTTGCTAATTCTCAGAGCTATGTCGATAACTTAACATAAAATTATTTACAACAAATAACTAACTTAAGAAGGATTTAAAACGATCTCTTCCTTAAAATTAATTTTCTTTAAGCATCAAATTACGACTGCTTGAGTTATCTTCCTAAATAAGGAAATTAATTAAGTGACAGGTCCGCAGTGATTATATCCACCATCGCAGCAATCCCATTAGGAAAGCAATCATGACTGTGCAGAACAGTTGTCAGTATCACTATAATATTATAAAGCAGTCGCCCGACGCGTCTGTCTGTCCGTCTGGGGGCATTCCTCGAAGCGCACCTAAGTACTTCCACATAGCAATGTTACTATGAAAAATCTGTTGATGTATTTAAGTTTGAACAATGTTTTTAGTTCCATAAGATAGTGAGTGCTTTGGTTTGTGCTGTGAACTCATATCTTCTTAAATTAATAAATAAATAGCGCACCCGTTTAGGTGCGCTTCATTCAGTCGGTATAAAGGCATTAACTTAAGAGCTACCGAACGAAATTTAATTTTGTCAAAAACGCCACTGCACTGAACTTAGAGCTCTTAAGTCCAGTGACTCTGATGCTTGGACAGTGAGACATGAGTGAGCCTGTTAACCTGGTACTCTTTTCCCATCCATCAGCAATGAGTGAGCTTTCTTCCTGAGAAGATTATTGAATTGCTTGTTCCGTATGAAGCCAGGGCGGGTTGCTCGTATTTGATAAGTTCTCATGCAATCAAGGACAGAATATTAGTAAACAGAGGGCCGATCGGGAACTGGGCATGTCTTGTTTACTCTTCGGCTCGGCTCTACAGAGACGGAGCTAAGGGAAGTTTCTATTGTATTTTTTTTTAATACTTTCGGTTTTGTTAATACATTTCTTTGCAAAGATTAATCCTGTATTATTGTTTTTGAAAAACCACTCGGGTCTACAATTTCCGTCAAAGTAAAAGATTAAACAAAAACTAAATATGCAGTAATTGTTTTCTTATAAATCGAGGGCACCGTCCTTCTCAAAAACCCACCCTGTAGGTAGGTATAACTTAGTCAATATAAATAAAATAGACCTATTTACCACCACGTAGTATCGACGACAGGGCTTGGAATATCGGTTTTTTCAAGTACCGGTACGTCTGAACTTGACGTGGTACCTATACCATCATTGGTATCGATATAAATTTTATCGGTACTTTTTTAGTAGCGATACTTGTAAGTACCGGTACTTCATTGGTATCGGTATTTTCAATAAGTATCGCATTAATTACCGATATTATGCGCGTAAAGTATCGATACCAATAAAGTAGGCAGGCACGCGCGCGCGCCCGCCCCTCCCCGGTCGGTACGCTAGCACTGGAAAGCTGGCAACGTCGCGAGAACCGCTTTGAGTACCGGTACTTTTGGCAAAGTATCGATACTTGAATGTATCGAAATGAAAATAGCATAATTACCGCTATAGTATCGGTATTATTGGTACCGGTAGCAAGCCCTGGTCGATGACGGGTGTGACGCAATATATGCTGCGACCGGTAATCGTCCACGAAAACGCCGGAACAGCACATTCTTCGATCAGAATTCTTTCTTAGTGAAGCTCGAAATATTCTCAAAATTGAAAATAACCCTTACGCCCTCCCTGTCCCAATGCCAATACTAAGAATGCTGGGTACCTACTTCTATCGTAGCTCTGTGTATGGCTATCGGGGAAACGCGATACCAATTGCACTTCACAACGACTGTTTGTTGTTTTACAATTGTTGTCCAGATTTATCGACGTATCACGAGACGGGGATTTGCTTCGTCGGTAAGAGCCGGAAATCGTCTAAGGTTGGGTTTAGGTTTAACATCATCATCATCAAAATACAAAAGATAAACAATTGCTAAATTAATTCTACCTTGAAACTAAACAATTTATACGCCCCTAGAGTGAGATGTAGTGAATCTAATACCTTCTTATCGATAAGACTTGACAATGTATATCTAACATCTTTAGGAATCAATTAATTTGTATCAGTCTATACTAGTCGATAGCTGGACATAGGCATCCTCTAGTGAGCGTTATAGTGCCCTGCTTAGGTGAATACTGGAAGGAATTTTTGACTGTTTTTCGATTGAGCATTTGGCTTTATGCACGAGTACAAGCTAAAAATACTCCAGCCAAACTAGATGAGAAATATTTGTAAAAATACACAAAAAAACTCTTAAACTGAATGTGGATGTAGTATCTATACCTACTTTAAAAGGTTCTGTACGGAACTAATACCTTGGGCAAAAATCCAGAAGATGATGAAGAATTCGGCAGAAGCTATTATTGAATATTTGTAAAGAGTATTGAAACTAAGATTAATAAGAAAATCAAAGAAAAAATATGTTTCGTAGAAAAATAAAAATGCCTTTCCCTTACAGCTTTTATCTATGACCTTTGAAATTCTATTCTGACTGTTATTAAAAAAGTTGAAATGTTTCTTGAAACAGTCTCTGAGATTTCATTCATTAAAGTTGAACAAAGCCTGCTTGTTTAGGATAAACCGGCCGGTAGCTTTTACTTTTCTTGATCTGATTACATTTACGAAAACACTTTTTGTAATTGTGTTTCGAGAGAACACACAAAATAAATGTAATGTTGTGTCTTGACGACTTGTCATTTTATTTTGTTTAAATACAAATGATTTATATAAAATAAAATAAAAAAAAATAATAAATGTTTATTGCATTAACTTAAAAAACTATAAATACAGGTTCTGGGGTCACCCTTTAAGCAAAATTTGCTTGTGTTAGGAGACCCCGCTCTTACCAATAATATATTAACATTATTTAAGTATTTGCGTAACAAGATATACATACTAAATTAAAGCTAAAAATTATTATAGTTAACAGTAAAATTTATTAGACTAAGAATTAGATATTACAAAAGCAGCTCTAGACAAAACAAACATATAAAACAATGTTTATGCCAAATGTGTAGGTGTGGTACCTATGGCTGTCGTTCTCCAATAACACCATGCTCATAAGAGCCTGGGTACCAGATTAGGACAGCCACGAGTTCACATAGAGCGTGTTTTCTTACTAGAGTTAGAGCCTCATCTTTTGTACAATATTCTCAACTTCAACATAAGTTTTCGTCATCAGCCATTCAGTTATAGATTTTTTGCATTTGCCATTTGCATTTGCATTGTGCCTCATAGCGAATGTAGTTTTAGCTGTTACTTTGGGTATAGGGAGTTTTCTTCTACGACTACAGATGTTATATATATATAGGCAACTTCGTATGCTTTTAATTTATGTATACATTTGTGTAAATAATTACAAAGCATGTATCTATATGTATAGATACGAGTACATACATCAGATTCTATTTTTGCTGATATTTAGGTATTTGTATTTTATTTTTTTAAACAGTTTGAAATAAGACTCCTTAAGTTTTATTACACTACTAGCTGCGCCCCGTGGCAATCTATGTGTCAAATGGTTTATAAACCTTCCTCTTGAATCACTATATCTATTAAAAAAGCCGCATCAAAATCTATTCCGTAGTTTTAAAGATCTAAGGATACATTGAGACAGACCGACAGCAGGAAGCGACTTTGTTTTATTGTATGTAGTGATTCAGTCTGTATTGACGGATTATGTGGTGTTAGGTAATTCCTCTATTGCAACCTCTATTGCCTCGCACTGTGTTTAGGTACGCACTCGTGCATTAAATGATGTCTGGGCACATGGCTAGTCATAGTCACTGTTGGGACTAGCTGCTGCGGCCGAAACTTCGGGCAGGACAATTAGGACAGTAATAGTACAACGTAGGACATTGGTGGAGTGTGGACATCAAAATACTTCTTACCCAAAAAAAATTACCCAAAAACTTATTAGAACGAAAATACAATACAATACAATACAAAAATACTTTATTGTACACCAGTTACAGACCATTATAAAAGACATCACATGATACAAGTACAATGGGCGGCCTTATCGCTTAGAAGAAAATAGTCCTTCCCTTAACACTCGACCGCCTATTCCAGAACTCATTCAGAGGCAAGCTTTTAGATTTATTTGCTCAGTGCTAAGTGTTCGTCACAGATTGCTGTGGAGTTTCTTGTTGCGTTGAAACATCCGGCGTGTGACACGCCCTTTACATTAGCTTCTAACCTCACTTTCGCACTGCTCTACTTTGCTGTTTTGGTTTGGGGTCTTAGTAACGCTACATATAGTTATTCTGTGGTCTTGGTAACGCTATATTCTATACTGTACTTCTTTTGGTAGGGGATCTTTCTAACGCTTTTATTTTATACACTGGTTATTGTAGATAGTGATGTTTCAAAACTCTGGGTATACAGGTTGTGACGTAATGAGTGTACTAACCCTCGATAACAAAAAGGTGATTCTGGCCTCTTTTTTTCGAGGGTTATATATATATATTTTTAGTTTATAATTTTTTTTGGCAAAATAAAGTACCGACCCGTTTTCTTCTTATTTGCCAACATATCGCTGAGAAGCCTTTAACGTCCAAAACGCCGGGCTGAAGGCAGTGTTGGCGACTCGGGCGTATAGTCTCCTTAATATAATCTCGACTAGATGGCGTGATGGTTAATAGTATTTTATTATTACATTCAATAATGTAAGATAAAAATTTGTTTAATAATTAATTTTTATTGGAGTCAGAACAGAACGTTGAATAGGTAATAGGTACTTTTCTGTTAAAATGTTAACCCTTAGTTACTCGCGCATAAAAACATGCTTATGTACTCGCGTAGAAAAAAACTACCAAATACATACAAAACCAGACTTTTATTTATGATTTACATACAACATGTTAACATTACTTAAGTAAGTAAGTATAAGTTTTAATTTTAAGAATAAAATGTGATTTCAGTCAAATTAATCAGTGCTAATTTAAATTATGTCTAAGTAAATTTGAATACTAATGTAGGTATTATTTTGTCCTTCAGACTCTTGAAGGAAAATAACCGAAAAACCGGGTTTGAAAATATTAAAACCGAATTAGCCGGTTTCTAAAATGACCCGGTTTTACATGCCCTAGTAGGTCGGTAGATCAGGGGCAGTCATCTCTCATTGGCTGTCCTCGACTGCATAAAATATTCATTCTAAAGAGTCAAGCACCTTCTTTTATACCATTCAGATTTTAACACGAAATTCATCGCTCGAAACAAAATGGATGAAAATGTACTTTAATTATCCGATGAAATTGCTTTCCTAAACTAAAAGTGAATATTTTAGTATAGTGGATGCGGTGAATGCATTATCTATGATTCATTTAATTAAGGATTATGAACTGAAAACTCCTTTTATGCTGAAAAGTTCTGCAGATGGTGTTTTAAAAACTCTTTAGTTAGAGTGTTTGTTATTTAATATTGTGAAGTCTAAGAAATCTAAAGTAAATATAAAAATAATTTGATTATTTTTAAAAGTTATAAACCACCTTCGAATCCCAAAGTTTTATTATTAAGACTGTTTTTAAATTTTTCGGGATAAATACTAATCCCACGGGAATGAACATGTTATGGAACCACAATAGATTATTTACTAATTTGAAAAGTATTTATTTCCTTATTTGTTTTATTATTGACGGAGAAATCGACGAGCATAATGTGCATATTGACGACCGATGTGACGCGGTGGGGGAAGGTCCGCCTGCGACGCAAGAGGTTGCGGGTTCGATTCCCGCCTCAGAACAATTGTGTGTACGATCTGCAGATATTTGTTCCGGGTGTTCTGGTCGTTTTTTGTGTATAATAAAAAATATCTATCTATGTAATATATTTTATTATGTATATCAGTTATACCATAACACAAGCTCTGCTTACTTTGGGGCTAGATAATGCTGTGTGAATTTGTCCAGCATATTTATTATACAAAAACTGCTCTATTTTTATCAGTTTTTTTAAACTATCATTTGTTTTTAGTTCTAACTCTGCACCTGACTTAGAACATTGATTCAAACAAATCGCGACCATAAATTCAGTCACGAAACGAGGAATAGGTTGGTTGGATTCGGCAGCCTCATAAACTTAGCTTAGTTGGAGCGCAGTACCAGCTTTTCACAAAATTAACTTTTGAGCGCGCCCACTAACTACTACATAATCTGCGACCAGGCTTTGACAATGTGTATGTGTACTAAACTTTATGGCTTCTTCATACCGCAGTTTGGAGATTTATGACTCAGCTCATGACACTGACAAGTTTACTTAATTTTTAGTCGATCATAGTGGTGCGGTGGGCGAAGGTCTGCCTGAGACGCAGGAGGTTTTACATTACATTGATATTATTATACATAGAAAAAGACACACCCTGATCCAATAACTGCAGATCGTACAGACATATTTTTTGACGAGGCAGGAATCGAACCCGCAACCTCCTGCGTCGCATGCACCACAGAGGTCGTCAATCGACATCTAGCTAAACCGATTTGATCAAGTGGAATATGAAACCAAAACTGGCTCGTTTGATCTCTGCCAATAATTTATCCACTCTAACCATTTTAGTATGGAATGATCTGCATTATTGCGCAATCTACGCTTGATTTGATCGCAGCTACGCGCGCCGCAGTACACACAGTGGCGTTCATTGTTAGTTGACACCCCTGACGTTTGGAGTCAATTTCTATGATTAGTAATGTAGATGATTGTGAAGGAGAACTAAATAAATAAATAATGCTCGAGAATCCACACAGCATCATCTAGCCCTAAGGAGCTTGTGTTATGGGTACTAGATGACAGGTATACTTAATACAATACATTACATTGATAGATATTTTTTATTACATATAACGACCAGAACACCCGGAACAAATATCTGCAGATCGTATACACAATGTGTTCCGAGGCGGGAACGGAACCCGCAACCTCCCGCATCGCAGACGGACCTTCGCCCACCGCGCCACAGAGGTCGTCTAAGAAATAATACAACGCATCCATTGCCATACAGCGGGGCAATGCAGCCAGCGTCTTGGGGACGCTTCCGACTGGTGTTGATATGGATCTGTTGGCGCCGCAGTATATACACTGACAGTGGCGTTCATTGTTAGTTGACATCCTTGACGTTTGGTGTCAATTTCTATGATAAATAAGTAATGTAGATAGTTGTGAAGGAGAACTAAATAGGGTGCATAGGGTCAGTTAACGATGAACGCCACTGTACCCAGGCAAACCTAGTGACCAGGTCACTGATCACAATTATGATACCAAGGTAGGTATAGTATGTAAGTTAGTAATCAAGCTCAACAAACATAAATAACTACATAGATTGCTCCAGTTTTCACACTAGACAGTAGCAAACAAGTTAATTCCTGTAGTACCTGGGTACTAAATTTTTTTTAGGGTGAAACCGAAAGGTGTAACCGGGAACCTATTACTAAGCCGTTGTCTGTCCGTTCGTCCGTCAGCGGGCTGTATCTCATAAACCGTAAAAGTAGATTTTTTTACAGAATAGGTAGGCTCTAGCGGCGACAACATCAAATAAAAATAAAGTATATTAAAATCGTTTGTATTTAAGATAATTTTTAATATACATAGAAAATACCCAGAACACGCGGGACAGATATTTGCAAATCGTAACAACATTTGTCCCAAGGCGGGAATCGAACCCGCAACATCTTGCGTCGAAGGCGAACCTTTGCCCGCCCCCAACAGTCTTTAAATCGTTTTTATTTAAGATAATTTTTAATACACATAGAAAATACCCAGAACACCCGGAACAACTATTTTCATATCGTAACAACATTAATTGTCTCAAGACGGGAATCGAACCCACAACCTCCTGCGTCGAAGGCGAACCGTTGCCTGCCGCGCCTCAGAGGTCGTCAAACTTGCAGACAATAGCATATTATCTAAAGGTGATTTCAAATAATAAATCTATCGACTATCGAAATCATAAATCTATCGAATCGACTATCGTTCGCTAAAACACTTTTATTTCTATACTCACCTTCGTTTGACCACAATCTCACCTGATGGTCGGACATCGGGTCGCTGAGCCACGGTACAGCAGTAAGGTAAGTTATTTGTCCCTCGGCAGTTGAAAACACTTTCTTCTGCGTTCCGGATAAATTTTACCAACTGCACGTTAACGGTTGTAGAGTTTTATTGGACAACACAAGTTTATCCTGTTTCGCAATCAATTTATATATAAGAATAAAATGGTGGTAATAACGCGTGTTAACAGAGAACCTTTATTACGTGTAGATTAAAGCTGCACGTGCAACTGTCCGCGCCGCAGGAGCCGCACTCTATTTTACTAAAATGCGGCGCGTTCGGCGCGGATAGGTACCTACGCGATGTTGCATACTATTTCATATAAAGATTGAGAAAATGCGATGACTGCGAAGAGTGCGGCTCCTGCGGCGCGGACAGTTTTGCTTTCTACTCTACACTAGTAGGTACACAGACTGTCGGATCCGTGGCGATCGGTGCATAAAGCCAGTGTCCCACCGCTGTGCACGGTGAGGCTACACACGTTAGTCTATCTTCGCTTTGCAATAAACAGTATGATAACGTCCACTACAACCCACGATTCGAGATTAATGACGTCATTTCTACACGCGTGGCTTGCTCGATATGAACCCTTCCAACTGAACGCTGTCAACACTATGGTGTTTTTTGATTGTACGCTATCAGCGACTCCGGAATCAAACCCGCAATTTCGTGTGCCGCAAACGAACCTTCCCCACCGCGCCACAGAGGTCGATTTAATTCAACTCAACACGTATTGCGTCTAATTCGGGTCGCGTGGCGTGTCAATAGTTTGTTTCCAGCTTGAATCGAATCACTTGTCGATGTACTATGAGATACATAACCAAAGTTCCATATGGTTACTTCAATAAAATAGCTATGATAACATTGATTGATAGCTCTATCTTATGTCTATGTAAGATTATTATAATGTTTGTAACGTAGGTATTATGGTAGGTATGTAGTGTAAGTATTTTTTTTCTTTTTTTAATCTATATATTTACTAAAGTACCACCGTCTATTTTGTTCCTTCATGTCCAGTCCATCCAAAGGTTGCCTGGAAGAGATCGCTCTTAGCGATAAGGCCGCCCTTTATACTTCCTTTATTCTATTGTTTATCTATACTTCAGTTATTCTTTCAGGTTATTTGCGAAAACTGACTACAATACCAAAATCATAATGGTTGAGACAGACTGGCGAGAAATATTGAACTTCTCACAGCGAGAGCTCGGGCAGGCTGATAAACTTTGCAAAGGTCTATCATGGATGGAAGCGGACGATATCGAACTCAACTTTTCACATCTGAAAATACTGTATAGACTCGCTCAAGATATCTTACAATACAAAGACGAGCTGATTTGTTCCCATTTTAAATACCCAAGTGACATTCTTTATCCTACTCAATATTATAAACGCGAAAGTTTGTAAGTATGGATGGTAAATAATAAAAAATACCCGTGCGAATCCGGGACGGTCCGCTAGTTCCTGTATAGTTTTCTGTTTTGTGAGGTATAATAAAGTGTTTTCTATCTAACATATCTATTACCACACGGCATATTTCAAAAGGTACCGTAGGAACATTTATTAAACTAATAAAAGGTAGCATTATACGTACTAATGGCACGAGCCAACGAACTGGGACACAATTGCAGTTGCAATGGGACGCTCCACTTCAGAAACAATTCATTTTGTTCCCCTCAGGTGATATTTTCAAAGAGAATTTCATAATCTTTGTCGGATTCGGTTTTAACCTGGTTAAGAAGTCTCTAGAGTCATATTTGACTCAAATAATATTCGTTAGATAAGTTACTGTAATATTTTTTTAAATATACAATATATCTTTATAAATTGTAGCCTATGTGTTATTCTGATGTTTAAGCTATATTATCATAAAGTTTCATTAAAATCCATTGAGTAGTTTTTACGTGAATGAATAACAAACATCCATCCATCCATACTTACATAATTTAGCGTTATATTAGTAAATTAGACTAAAAGTCTAATTTTCAAATTAGACTACAAGTCTAGAGCTTACAAGTCATATAATGTAGAAGCAAAATAATAGTTAAAATGTTAATACAATAGGCAGCCTTACCACTGATATGCTGATTTCTACAGAGCTGGATACATGTCCAGGTTGCCAACTCCCTGGCTCCAGGCCTCTATTTTTCAAATCGGTCCAGTACTTTCGGAACCTATTCATTAATTATTTTATTTTGTCAATATTCAGGGAATTAACAGCTAGCTTAATGAATAGGTATCTGAATTAATCCTGAACAAATAAAAAATAAATATCAACAACAAACAAACAAACAAAAAATCAAACCTTTCCTCTTCATAATATTATAATCACAATAAATATAATACAGCATATACATTATCAGACATACGTCAGTAGGTATGACACACAAAAGTACCTAAAATGGGAGTTAGAAGCGATTTCTTCCTCGTTACAGGATATTTAATATTACCCTAGTTTATTTTATTTATTTATTGAGATAAAAACATCATAACAGGTTTTTTTATTAAGCCCTAAGGCGATGTTATAACTACTTATACTAAAAATTACATATTTTTGTAGACATACTAAATAATTTATAATTTTGTTTCAATAACATTTTGTGCCATTTTGTGTTAGTTATTTGATATAAGTAAAACTCGTTTTAACGCTACGCTCAGACTTCAGTCTTCGTCTACCTGTAACATTTGTGTTTTACAGGCCTCTAAATTTTTAACCTAGCCTAGACCTATAAATTGTTTTTGTAATTTCAAGAAAAGTAATTTTCAACTGTAGACATAAGTACTAAGTTCTTATAATAAGTTTTCTTTGGATATAAGTTGTTTGCGACTATAGTTTTAGAACTAATTTCTATCATAATTAGTGAAACCTATTTTTGAGTAATTCTTCTTATTATCTTTGGGTGGCTTGGTTGCCACAGCGGCCATGATAGGCCTATTGTGATCGCCACTTAGGTATACGTTCAGCCCCGAAACCGTAGCGTTCATAGTTCGCCACTTACCATGGCAGCTAGGAACTGTAGGATTTTCTTCGGGGTGATGTCTCGCAGCTCGTCTGGGCTATGCAGATGCTTGCCCAGATGGATGCTGCGTTTGTGCATCAGTGCTCCACACTCACCTAACAGATGAAGGGGCGTTTCATCCGCCTCCTCGCAGAATAGAGGAGGCAGATGAAACGCCCTTCCATCTGCTCCATCTCCTCATTTTTAAGTAATAGTAATTACAATATTATTTAAAAATACTGTCATGATTACTATTCATCATCATCACGTCAGCCCATACAAGCCACAAGGAGTGGTCCCGAGCTGCCTCCATCCAGAGAATCACGTATCTATTATAAATGCGAAAGTTTGTATGTTTAGATGGATGGATGTTTGTGACTTCTTCACGACCACCGAGCACTTACCGAGCACAAGAATATTCCAAAATATTTTATTCATGATACATAAGAATACTTAAGAAGTGTTTCGTACGGAATACGTACTCTAATCATTTTAGCTTCAAGGCTTAATACATACTAATATTATTAAATGCGAAACTTTGGATGTTTAGATGGATGGATGTTACATCTTCAAGGAAAACTACTAAACACAGCAAAATGAAATTTTGCATACTTCGGTCCTGGCCCGGAATAAAACATACGCTACTTTTTATACATCAGTTCACATGGGATAGAATTAACCTTTAAACGTTTACATAGAAACAACGAGTGCGAAACCGCGGGCAGAAACTAGTCACTACATAGTATAAAACAAAGTCGCTTCCCGCTGTCTGTCTGTCCCTATGTATGATTAGATCTTTAAAAGTATGCAACGGATGATTTTGATGGGTTTTTAAATAGATAGACTGATAGATAGATAGAAAACACTTTATTATACCACACAAAACAGAAAACAATACAGAAATAAAAACTTAGATTAAGGTATAAAGGGCGGCCTTATCGCTAAGAGTGATCTCTTCCAGGCAACCTTAGGATGGAATAAGGAAGAAGATTCAAGAGAAGAAGAGTGATTCAAGAGGAAGGTTTATAAACCATTTGACACAAAGATTTCCACGCGGGCGAAGACGCGGGGTGCAGCTAGTATTATTATAAAACAAACCACTTTGTCAGCTCTGACAAAACCGACAGACTAAGCTATAATCCAACAACAATAGACTAGGGGCTCCAGAAAACGAAAGGCCTCAGAAAAGTTACTTAGCTAAAGCCACAGTGACAATGGAAAGCGATCTGAAAACGTAGCCTGAAGCGGCCGAATGTTCCTTATCACTGATGACTTGGCCTCTTGGGTAAGACCAAATTAGACAATTATGATTATTTGGCTTGAAAGCTCGCACAAACAATTTGAAAATATATCAATATGTATATCAGTTATCTAGTACCCATAACACAAGCTCTGCTTATCATGGGGCTAGATAATGATGTGTGAATTGTCCAGCATTATTTATTTATTTATTATTAAAATATTTATTTGCGTTTCACATAAAATAATACAAGTTAAGAACTAATAAACATAAATTAAATTTGAGACCACACTTCACTTCACATTAATACAATATTACGAATGCGAATGTTCGGATGGATGAATGTTTGGGAGGTCTTCACGCTTAAACTACTGAACGGATCAAGATGAAATTTTGATCTAGGCCTGGACCGAAATCTATACTAATATAAAACAAATCGTGTTAGTTACACTATTTATAACTCAAGAACGGCTGAAACGCTTTGGCTGAAAGTAGAAGTGAATAGCTTAGAATCAGGAGACGGACATAGGATACTTTTTATACCGTTTCATATTTTTTCAAATTTCCACGCGGACGAAGACGCTAGGCGCAACTAATAAGATAAATAACCAATGTAGTTTTTTATTTTTTATCTCATAAATCAGTTCATGATTAATTGTTTAGGATAGAAACAAGTTTTTATTTGTGTTATTTCAGGCAACTATATTTCAGCCCAATCAGTTCAATAGTTTTAGCGTGAAGAGCTTACAAACAAACATCCATCCATCTAAACATCAAAACATTTACATTTATAATATTAGTATGAAGTAATAATGTACATTCTATTTTATACAAATTTTATTGTTATTAGGGTAGTACCTATATCTCTAAAACTGCTGGTTAAATTAAAATGGAGACACATTTTTTATATATTTTTCAACAACCTGAGCGCTATGACAACTTTGAAAGAGAGAATACTCGGGTAGAAACTAGATGGATTACAAAATTAATTAGATCTAGTTGTCTTGTTAGGCACCCCTGAGTTACAATCATGTTTCTTCACGTTAATTGGTCACAGAACGAGAAATATGATATTAATCAGATATAAAATTGTAATAAATGACGCTCAAAGCCGGCGAGAGCTGGGCGAGAACCAGATAATTTGATTGAATCATTCATAGACAGTAGATGGACCATGTTCGGACGGACTGTCAACTTCAACTTCTTCCTAAATGGCTCTGCGTCTGGATTGACGCAATTCGGCCAGTGTCCCTCTCATGATAGCATCGCAAGCTTTCTGTAAGGTTTTCTCTTGTATAGTTAAAAATATGGAAATAATAGTGAGTCAACAAAATGTACTACAAATACAAACAAGAAACTAAGAAAAAACAGTGCTAGGACGGACTGTCAATGTCTGTCTGTTGTTAACCACAGACTTGTAATGTGACGTCATCCATAGGTTCAGCCTGAAAACCAGCGTCGTTACAGTCCTCGAGCGGTAGTGACATTAAGCTGAGGCTGGACCTAATTAGCGCGCACTGAGGACAGGCTACGTTCTTTAAACTTATTTTCTATTGTTTATCTTTTAGTTTTATTGTTATATCTTATTTAGCTTAATGTGTTTTTTAATGTATGCTTGTCTTGTTTGTGTGTGCTAATAAAAGTTTTCTATTCTATTCTATTCTATAGTTAATGTAAACACGAAATAGATTTTTTTGTTCAGATAAGTACATAATTTTTGTCGAATAACTTTTTCTACCTTCGTTTAAATTGGAAGTGTCTAGAGTACATCATCGACCCATTAAGCCACGCGACTCGACTCAAGCAAGATTAAAACACTCTAGGATTATGTACTAAAAGGTCTGAATATCCACTTAGCATAAAACAAACAGATTAAATTGAGTGCTAAGTCGGCTTTAGAAGTACGTACCTACTTTATTTGCAGGTAGAAGAAAGATATAACATGTCAATATTCTGTCGTTTATTTTTTTTTATATTACCTTTTTACATAACAGTAGTATGATCCTGATTCCGTAGAAAATGGGTCAGCCTTTAGTGCGTGATAAAAAACAAGTCAGAAATTACATATCTACATCCGTTTCGTCAAACATTGTTCTTTTTCTCTATCCCTAGGTTGCCTGGGAGAAATCGCTGTCAGCGATAGGGCCGCCTATTGTACTTTTAATATGTAATGTTTAGATATAAGATGTTATTTTATAGTTTTAAGTGCAATAAAGAGTTCATTCATTCATTCATTCATTGTTATTTTTCTCATGTTCGAATAAACTACAATATCACTACGCTGAATAAAAGCTCACACCTGATGAAACCGGTGTGAATTTATATCCGAACTGCTCTCGAAAATAAAATATAAACCAAGCAGTAGTCGACGTTACCTATACTTTACGTTCAATGTCAAAGATTGTTGAAAAATGACAATTTCAAAAACTCCATAAACGCTGAAAGGATACGGTGGCTGTTCAGCGACTTTTGTTGGTTACGTTACGTTCTCGTCTCGGCCAGATTGTGCATATTTCACGGCAACACATACTCGTAAGTACCTAATCCCGGATATATTACCTCCACCGCAGCGGGAATAAAATAAAGAAACTCTTTGTAAGTACTTCCAGCCGCAATAAAGATTATCTTCTTAAAGCCGTGTGTACCTGAGCAGGTTCCTCGTACGACCACGAAGCCGTCCGGAGCTCAAATATTACATGTAATAAATTAGAGCGAGACGTCCTATAACATTCCCTCAGTCTCGTTGGCTTCACATGGCAATTGTCCTGATATTACATGGCGATAAATTGAAGCTTTACTCTGGCAACTCTGGTTGTACCTAAACGCTCGTAGCGTAATACTTTGTAGTCGAGGCAGAGAACAAATTTTATTATGATTATAATGTCTCGGTGAATTCTCGGCGATGATTCTGAGGACAGTAAAAAGGAATTGCTAAGGACATGTGGCAGGGAACGGTTTCTTCTCGTAACGCGAAAAAATATTGGAAAGTCTTTATTGAAATAGCTCGGGGAGGAACTCGCTTTGATATACTGTTTTATAGCCGTATCCAAACTTCGAATCCCGTAATAAGGAAGTGGGTAAAACATAGCTTAAGAAGGAGGTCACAAAAGAAAATGTGCAAAAAATGGTGGACCCAAGCAGTGACCCCGCTTTCGAATTGCAAATGAAAAACAAACTCTTCAAATTAAATAAACGTTAGCAGTCACCGTAAAGCCCAAAGCAATTAGGTTGGATATATTTTTCTACAATTTTCTGTTCAATTTTTCTTTGGGTAAGTAGCAGCAGGTGCACTTAAAGACATTTACACTTTCATAAACGTTGAGGAAAAGGTTGGAGCCTGACTTTAATACGGTTGGGCTTTTCGTGGAATTATTCCAGAAAAAATGCTCAACAAATCTTGTACACAGCTTTTTAGTGCAGCGTTGTTTTGTTTGGCTACTATGAATTAGGTACATCAGTTACTAAATATTGGAGTCAAGGTTCCTACTAACATTTAGTTAATGATTTTAGGGTTTTCGGTATTCTTTTTAATAATAAATAAAAATAATGCTGGACAATTCACACAGCATTATCTAGCCCCATGGTAAGCAGAGCTTGTGTTATGGGTACTAGATAACTGATATACATAATACAATACATAACATAGATATTTTTTTTATACATAGAAAACGACCAGAACACCCGGAACAAATATCTGCAGATCGTACACACATTTGTTCCGAGGTGGGAATCGAACCCGCAACCTCTTGCGTCGCAGGACCTTCGCCCACCGCGCCACATCGGTCGTCAAGTACATTAAACAAACGTATACATTAAACAAAAAAAACACCAAACTTATTTGGTAAAATTATCTCAAAATGATGCTATATTCATGTACTTGTATATTGGTGGATACTTAAACCAATCACCTTACATTTATTACAATAAATTCGAACAACTATTCTTCACGTATTTGAAATGTCTACTATTTTCACGTCAGCGTTTTTTACTAATAGAAACCTTTTACGGCCTATAAAATGAAGTGAGCTTATGTAGAAGGAACGCGGTGTAATTTGCACGCTTCGATCGCTTTGAAAAGAGCCATTTAGTTGTATTGAATGAAAGCTTTTAGTCATCACGTTTTACAGAGCTTTGATCCTTGTGTGTTTTAGATTGTAGGTTTGTATACTCAATGCTGTTCGTTTTTTATCAAAGTACTCAGATTCAAACGTAAAAATGTGTTTAAATCTGCTAGAAGCGAATATGTCTCAGCCTGTTTACACATCACTACATCATAGTATGAAACAAAGTTGCTTCCCGTTGCCTGTCTGTCCCTATGTACTATGCTAAGATCTTTAAAACTACGCAACGGATTTTGATGCGGTTTTTTTTAATACATAGAGTGATTCAAGAGGAAGGTTTATAAACCATTTTACACATAGATTTCCACGTGGACGAATCTACGGGGCGCAGCTCGGTAAATAAATAATAATAATAATGTTTCTATATATCTATCACGTTTGTGATGGATATAAAGTATATGTACTTATTGTGTGAATAGTAAGTATGTTATGTAAGTTAAGAAACTATTTCGTGTTGTACAAAGAAACAATACGGACTAGGTTCGTAACTTATATTCATATTGATCATAGCTCATTTACTGATTATTTTTGGTCACATGTATGGCCTTTGGCACTTGCCTTAATTGTTTTGTTTAGATTTAGTTTTATATTGTTACTATAGTTTTTTGTTAGTGCACTTCCTTACCCGACGAGCAAACAGAAAATGTTTTGATACCCCGCGAAACAGGCCTAGCCTAGTGCGGGGGTCACTGTTAAGTGCAACACCTCAACCAATAAACTCTTAAATGTATGTACATAAACTAAGTTAAGGTGTTATTATAATTGTAAACTTTTGGTAAATAATTTTTTTGTATTTTTTTTTGTATTTGTATTTTATTGAGTTCACAAAGGTAGACAGAAATATGGGTTAAAATACAACTGGATAGACGTAGGGTTGGGTTTTTCCCAAGGTCTCACGTGAGAAGTACCTATTTTCAGCGTCTCACGAAAAGTCAGAGAGTATCTGATTACAATCTACAATATCAATCGATTATGTTTTTCAAGAATGGTCATTAACAATAAATCAGTTGGGGCAAACGTGTTCTTGAGTGGAGACCACGACTCGGTAAACGTAGAGTAGGACGCCCTCCGATTAGGTGGGATGACGACCTGCGAAAGACTGCAGGTAGATGCTGGATGCGGCAAGCTGAAGACAGGGCGCTGTGGCGCTCATTGGGTACATAGGTTGATGATGAGGGTTGAGGGTCATAGACAAATAAATACGATTATCCAAGAGATATTTTAAAACGTCTGAAATTACCAATTGCAACTAAGATTTATTGGATTCCTTTAATATGTAACTGTCGTGGTAAGCGATAATTTTTATGTAAGGGCGGTGAAAAATCCTCGCCTTGACGGCGTCCTAATTGGAATACCTACATCGTACGAGCGAATGATCGTCGCACGACGGAAAACACACATTTATTTGGAGTGTCCTAATTGACGCTTGCAAGTCATCGTGAGCAATGGAACTGCTTAATAACGATATTATGAGAGGTTTGATCATGCGATCGTGCAATCAAAACTACAAATCTCTTTTGTGTGCCCTGATTGGTCACTCGACATCGAATGATCACTGACATAGACACTGAGTGAGACTGACATCTGGCTTCGCACGACCCATTAGGCCACCGGTCTGTTTGACCAACTCCATTCTATGACTATGAAATTTCTGTTTAGGTATACATATTGCCAAATCAAAGAAGTCATGTCAAGTCATCGTTAGATCATTTTCATCGCGCGACGAAATATTATCGTCCAGTGCTACGATCGTTAGCCAATTAGGACGACTCCGGCAAAAACTTAGATGCAGGAGATAATAAAACCAGTATAAAAGAACGCATAAAACGCCACCTTCTATTAACAAGAAAAAACATTGGGATTCAAAAGTAAATTGAAACTTTAAATAAATAAATATAAATAATGCTGGACAATTCACACAGCACTATCTAGCCCCATGGTAAGCAGAGCTTGTGTTATGGGTACTAGACCACTGATATACATAATACAATATATTACATAGATAGATATTTTTTATTATACATAGAAAACAACCAGAACACCCGGAACAAATATCTGCAGAACGTACACACAATTGTTCCGAGGCGGGAATCGAACCCGCAACCTCTTGCGTCGCAGGCGGACCTTCGCCCACCGCGCCACATAAAAGAACGCATAAAACGTACCCACCTTCTATTAACAAGAGAAAACATTGGGATTCAAAAATTAATTGAAACTTTCCCAGCTTTAAAGCCAGTAAAATATTTTTTCAGTTGAAAGCATGTCAGCATAAAATGTTGGATGCATTGTTGTTGGTATACGGGACGGCTGCGGCTTAGCTGCGTGACAAATCCAGACTTTTCTAATCTAGAAAGTTGAAATAACTTTTGTTGCATTTTGTATTGATGGAGTTACAGTAATACTAAATCAACTTTCTACTTTATTTGTTTGTTAGAGAAGTATGAACTGGAGAGTTTGCAATTACTATGATGAATACAATGCTGTTCTGGTCGTTTTCTATGTATAATAAAAATATCTATATATGTAATGTATTGTATTATGTATATGTAAAATTGAAGTGAACTATAAAATAATTTTAATTGATAATAATGAATAGTATAAAATATGACCTGTCTAAGTGCTTATTTGTAAGCTTAAAGAAATAAAAAACTTTTTATTTTGATTTTCATTCATTTCATTTTCATATATCAGTTATCTAGTACCCATAACACAAGCTCTGCTTACCATGGACCTAGATAATGCTGTGTGAATTGTGCAGCATTATTTTGATTTTTTTTTATTTAATTCTCTTACAATACCCATGGGAAGAGTGGAGGTAGTGCAAATTCTAAGCCGGCACCATACGGTTACAAAATGATAAAGAATTCCCTCTTCATTGTTCAATCATTATCATCAGCCTTAGCAACATACAAATCATTGTAGTAAGGCATTAATTGTAATCCATGGACATACGAAATAAAGAGATTTTATTTTATTTATTTATACACAGCACAGTCACTCTTTTAAAAAAATATTTAGTGTTTCTTGTTATGAATTATGTTATTAAGGAAAAAATATATTATTCTTAATTTTTTCTCCTGCAGCAGAACATTAGTTAATGCTTGTGTCTAGACTTAGATGGTAGTATGAGTCATTTAAAACGAGATATTTACCATTTCAAAAGTTTTATAGGGCAATTCATGGTTTTGGGGTTTTTTACAAAATAGCACATTGAAAACGGGTGAAATCAAAACACGTGGGTATATAATATATGAAACAAGACTGATAAGGCCTTCAATACACGTAAGCTATTCGAAGATCTGAGATTTCAGGCCCTAGGGAACGTTGCGTGACCGTCATCCCTTTCACGGAAAAATTGCGGGAAATCCCTGCTGACTTTCTGATCCTCCGATATTTCTCGCAGAGAAAATGACATGTCGATTCTAAGTTAGAATACAGGACCTATAGTTGGTACTATTATGGCCGCTTAGGAATTGTATGCAAAAAAATAAGGCGAGCGATTTTTTACCCTAAGTAACTACATAGTTTCTGCTCGCAACTTCGCACGCGTAGTTTTTAGCGTTAAGGTCGCCTATTGTACTTGTCTATTGCAATGTTTTTTTTTGTTATGATCTGTATTTGGTGTACAATAAAGTATTTTTGTATTGTATTCTGTTTTTATGGAAACCTTTTTTTTTTAATCTGGACAATTCACACAGCATTATCTGGCCCCATGGTAAGCAGAGCTTGTGTTATGGGTGCTAGATAACTGATATACATAATACAATACATTACATAGATAGATATTTTTTTATTATGTATAAAAAACGACCAGAACACCCGGAACAAATATCTGCAGATCGTACACACAATTGTTCCGAGGCGGGAATCGAACCCGCAACCTCCTGCGTCGCAGGCGGACCTTCGCCCACCGCGCCACATCGGTCGTCAAGTTTGTTTATCGCATCGGGTCTAAGTGAGATAAGCAGTGTTAACCAAGGTTTAGACTTACATCGATGTACCTTCATATAAGCGATGAGGGCCCTAACTCCACTAAACTAATCGCTTCGCCATAACAATGGTATTGTTGCATAATTACACATTCTAGCATTTTACTTTCGATGAAAGAAATTACAGATAGAAGGACGCATGTCCAAATAGTTAAGGTTGAAACCATTCTATCTCCCAGTGTAAATAGCACCCACGCACTATCTAGAATTTCTTTCATAATGACGCCTCTGCGACAATACCACTGTCCTAGTAATTGGTTAGCAGAATAGGGCGCAAGTTCAGTAGTTTTGACGTGACGAAGTATCAAACATTCAAACTTTCGCATTTATAATATAAGTGCTATGTGTTTAGTGTGAGCCTTCATATGTTCATAAATAATAGTAGCTTGACACTAAAAATAGAACCAGAAAAAGAACCCTGGGAAATGTTTCTTACAAGTTCCACAAAGAGATCGAAAATCTTCGCACTGATTGACCTATTGACCTTTTCATTATAAGAAGTAAGTACCTACCCATACAAAACTTTCGCTCATTCTCAACCGCTTCCTTTCTCTTTGAGTCTTTGAGTAACATTTACCTTTGATAGAAAGAAAAAACAAACAATTTTTTGCGGAGTTGGCAACTGCGCTCCGTAAAAAGTTGCCAGCTCCAATTGAAACAAAACAGCAAGTCTGCAATACGGCAATAGTTTTATTTACTTACTTTATTGGCACAGATTAAATTAAGCAGCGCAGCTTATTCCAACTCGAAAAAACTATCTGGGAATGCAGAAGTAAATTGGTATGTAAATCAAGTCCGCCCGTTCAGTGTACCTCTCGATTCCCGATACACCTGATTACAGAAACGAACACAGAGCAAATAGGACGGGACTTGTTATGTTGCCTTTTACTTCAATAGGTATAAACGCTTTGCTGCTATCTTTGAGGAATACTGCCACGACATGGAAATAAAGAAAGCTGAGTTTTAACACGCTTCTGTCTGCGGGTGGCTTCGCATAGTAAAGCAAAGTATAGCATACAGTGTTATTTTCAGCTCAACTTAGTTTCCGGGCTAGGTGATGCGTTGTATATTGTCCAGCATAATAATGCTACAAAACAACAGTATTGTACTATTAGTGTTGTATTTGCTTTGAATGACACACTCATAAGTGGCTTACCTATTATGTTGTTCCTAGTCCAGAACTACATCTATTTATGCAAATTTCAGCCCAGTTTAAGCCCAAAGGAGTTATAAACATCCTAACTTTCGACTGTTTAATATTACGGGTCGCTGATCTGTTTATATTATAGACAAAATGTTAATGTACTATTCCAGAATAACACTTGACGACCAAGATCATCTAGCTAGACATAAATAAAAACAAAACAACGTTGAGCGCAGTTTATTTTTCTAGTTATGGCAACTCATTCTTAGCATCAGTTTCTTTTTCTCTACAATGATCCAATTATAAGTTCTGTTTTAGCAGAATGTAGAATACCGTCTCGTTTTTAGTTCTCAGAGAATGTCCTCTCGTTATAAAGTTTTTTGTAACGTCGTTCGCTACGTTCTTCTGAAATAATAGCACACGAGATGAAGAGGTAACGAGGTGAAGAAAAGTTTCCGGATACGGATATCGATTTTGTCTGGCAACAGCAGTTTGCAAAATCATGATTCACTTTATGATATCCATTTTTTTTCCTTGCGTAGATTGTTCAGGGGTTTGCAAAATCATGATTCACTTTATGATATCCATTTTTTTTCCTTGCGTAGATTGTTCAGGGGTTTGCAAAATCATGATTCACTTTATGATATCCATTTTTTTTCCTTGCGTAGATTGTTCAGGGGTTTGCAAAATCATGATTCACTTTATGATATCCATTTTTTTTCCTTGCGTAGATTGTTCAGGGGTTTGTAAAATCATGATTCACTTTATGATATCCATTTTTTTTCCTTGCGTAGATTGTTCAGGGGTTTGCAAAATCATGATTCACTTTATGATATCCATTTTTTTTCCTTGCGTAGATTGTTCAGGGGTTTGCAAAATCATGATTCACTTTATGATATCCATTTTTTTTCCTTGCGTAGATTGTTCAGGGGTTTGCAAAATCATGATTCACTTTATGATATCCATTTTTTTTCCTTGCGTAGATTGTTCAGGGGTTTGCAAAATCATGATTCACTTTATGATATCCATTTTTTTTCCTTGCGTAGATTGTTCAGGGGTTTGCAAAATCATGATTCACTTTATGATATCCATTTTTTTTCCTTGCGTAGATTGTTCAGGGGTTTGCAAAATCATGATTCACTTTATGATATCCATTTTTTTTCCTTGCGTAGATTGTTCAGGGGTTTGTAAAATCATGATTCACTTTATGATGTCCATTATGATATTATGATACATTATGATATCACTTTATGACATCCATTTTTTTACCTTGCGTAGATGCATGCTTTAAATAGAGGTATGTAGAAGGAAATATTTGTTAAACTATTTTTTAAAAATCTAGTAACGCTTGTTAAACTATTTTATTAAAATCTAGTAGCGCTTATTATGGTAATTGTCCTAATAAGTGTTCCTAATAAGGCAGTATTTTTCTAAAGTTTGTGTTTTTTCTCAATTTTAGCTGCACTGGTGATTTAGTTATTCGCTTCACACGTTAGTATGTAGTCTAGACCTAAAATTCGCCGCTGAAACCGACTTTCAACCAGCTATAACTAAACCAGCCACAAATCTAGAATGGTTGACACGAACCAAAACCTCGACAAATATTTGCATGAGCTAAACAATTTCTCGTATTTCACACTGGAGCTTTTCTTTCACTAGAAAGAAAAGCTGTAGTTTGTATATGAGTTGTTTTATTTTTTCATTGGATAAACAGAAAGGGTTAAGCTAAAACTAGTTGCAAACTGCGGCTTTGCGGTTTTGCCAAGTGGTTCTATTCAACAACATAGCCTATTAGTAGTAATTAACATAAGAATTAGCAAGCTGAAGTGGCAGTGGGCCGGCCATATCTCGCGAAGAACCGACGGCCGCTGGGGCAAACGTGTTCTTGAGTGGAGACCACGACTCGGTAAACGTAGTGTAGGACGCCCTCCGACCAGGTGGGATGACAACCTGCGGAAGACTGCAGGTAGATGCTGGATGCGGCAAGCTGAAGACAGGGCGCTATGGCGCTCATTGGGGGAGGCCTATGTCCAGCAGTGGACTGCTATAGGCTGATGATGACGATGATAAACATAAAACATTTAGGAAATTAAGATTTAGAAAAATGAGAGTTAAGTCAGACATATTATAGCGATCCCTAGATATACTGACTATAAAATGTAATTTTCTGTGTTTAAAGTATTTTTTAAGTATTTTTATAGGCCCATAAAATAAATAAATAATGCTAGACAATCCACACAGCATAATCTAGCCCAAGCTAAGCAGAGATTGTATTATGGGTACTAGATGACTGATATATTTACCTAAACAATACATTACATTGACGTATATTTTTTTTAACGCATACAATATACCCAGACCATAAACCATATTATTCTGTACTGTTAATAACAACTTGAGTACGTATTTGTCCCAAGGCGGGAATTGCACTCGCAACTACCTGCGCCGTTGGCGGACATTCGCCCGCCGCCGCCGCCCTACATCGGTAGTCATAAAAAAGTCTTAGAGCGAGTACACACTCGGCACTTTGAATAGCGAGCTTTGGTAATGCGTTACATCCGTACACATCCAACGCGCTTGAATACCGAAAAGCGACGTACCAGATGGCTCTCAAAACGCGCGATACCAAAGCCCTGGGCTTCAAAACGAATGTGTACCTGGTTTTATTTGTATATATATGACTTGGTCATGGATGGTCATTCTCAAATATTATATCATTTTGTGGAATACTAGCACAAACAAGATCTCACGTAGAGTCATTCGTTGGCTTACGTTGGTTTATGTTTAGGTAGGGTAATGAAACCGAATATTGGATACACATTCGAGGAAATTAAGCCTTTCCTAGAGGAAAGGATAAAGATATATTATCACAACAGATTCTTATATACCTTACCTACTTACTTTAAATAATTTGTTCTAGGAATCAATGTTTTTTGTTGGATCTCATCAGAGAAGGTCTTACGTGGAATTGTAACTCAATTTTTATAGATAATATTTTTTTAGGAACCATTTCCTTTTCATATGATCAATTTTCCTTAGATCGATTGTTCGTAACCTTTTTTTGTTATTTTTTTTATGAAAATGATTCTTACTTCAACCTACCTCTGATTTCATGAAATATTCCATGAAGATTTAACGATAATACTATAAATAAATAAAAATAAAAAGATCTTTATTGTTCCAAAAACACTAATGTTAACAATATTAATTAATAAAGGCTTAAGTAAGTATACTATTTTGTTTCTATAAAAAAAACTTTCCTAAATCACTTAGATACTAACTTATTTACTTAGGTAGTGTTAGGACCTCCTAGAGCGGTGAAAGCCACCTCCAAGTTACTGCATTTGTTTCTGTCTATCGCTGTGCGGGGCTAGAGATAATAATATACACCACAAAATTTAAATTCTGTACCAAAATTTATAAGCGCAAAAGATAGTTAAAAACTTATTTGAAAGTATAATTTAATTTGGAATTTATAGTGAAAACTGCTCCAAAGGTGTCGAAGTACGCGGTGGCAAACCAAAACTATCGCAAAACTTTTCAATTTTGTTAAATTGTAAAATAGATAGCTTAAGGTGTAGTTTCACAGTTTCAATATTGAATTTTCTTTATCAGTAAACTTGGGCAACTGATTTTCTGAAATGAAACATTGAGACGGAGTTTCCGTGATGTGTTTTTACATTTATGTATATACCGACTTGCGTTACACATTAAAGGGGAATCAGGTTTTGTTGGGAGATACATCGAATGTGTAAAATTTATGTTCTTAATATAATTTGATGGTTTGAAAAAAAAAACCTAAAAACCTACCGCAAATTCCTTAACTTATCACTGATTTTTAGGTTTTGCGACCAATACGTAGGTAATTTACGTATTTCAATTTTAATGGGATAAATCTCGGATTATTTTTTAAACAATAGAAAAAGAATCATTATAGTCGTTCAACAATTCACGGAGAAATCGACATACCAAAAAGCATACATACAGCCTACTCACTACGAACATAGAACCGACTCCTTTTTACGATGTCGGCTAAAATACACTTCTTTAATTCCAACATTTACGCATTGTAGAATATTTATTGCCATTCTTCCCTAAACTACAAAATAACTATATTGCACTATCCCTATACAAAACCTTTAGAGTTACTACGCGAGCGCGAGAATCACAAACAAATAACGAACGGACGCCGCTACTATAGTTTCTCCCAGTTACACGCTTGTTTTTCGAGAATAAATCGAGTCATCCCAGTTTAATTTAAAACTCATTGCGGGTACGTAAAAGCGGCTCACAAAAGGCTAATTAGATGACATACAAGATGTAAGCCCGCTTTCCTACGGATTTTCAACGTGATTAGTACGAGGAACGGAAAACATGGCTGATGTGCCTAAATTAATGACATTTCGAAGAGTGGTTTTTGAAGTTTGAGGAAAAACACAGTCAAGAGAGTGTGGTGTGTGAAGATTTAATGAAAGGAAGCTTCACTCTGGAGTAGTTTTTAGAGATCTTTGTACATTTTTGGAGTTACTTATACTTCTTTTAATGGAAAATCTCAAATCAAGAGTGATTTTAATATTAATTTATTAACTCATTTATTTTCAGATTTGTAATCCGTAACAATATACAAGTACAAACAAATTTATAAAATGTCACATAAAATCTCACATTAAAATCAAATAAAATTTATTATAACTAGAATAAGTAGTAATCATTAATTCTACCCTAATCCTATTCATTTTCGCTTCAGTCTACTCACTTGTAGATGATGGATGTCAACTAGACCCTTTTCCAACATGCAACAACATGACCGTCTACCAACCCTCAGTTCCATTTCACCAGAACACGTTCAAGAGTTCACTATTATCCTAGCTGGAAAAAACTTCGAATACAATTAAGTTCCATAAACTAGGGATAGAGTAACGAGTCGTAGGACTTGAACTTTGTATCTGAGCTTGAAAGATCGCTGAATAATGTAGGGAAAGCAAATGTGCTGCGCGCTCATCGCCTCCCAACTGCTTTAAAGTCAGCCCGTATAAGCCTTCTTAGCATCCGATGCATTTCCGATAAGTCACGTTGGAAGTTTATAAGCGTATCTGTGCTTACGTACGAGTACTTTGTGTTTTTGTGCCTCAGCGTGCTGATAGAAGCTGGAATACCTAAACATTATTATATAGGTAGGCTTTTTTTTAACTGTCGCTATTGTCTTTTGTTTTTCGTACCATTATCAACGGTCGTCACAAAGCCTCGAGTATACTAACAACAGAAAAGGATCGAGCAGTTTTTATAACATCATGATCATCCACCTTATACTACCTATAGTCTACTTCTTACAAGTCACTTCTTATTAAGTGAACACATTAAATGAGCCAGCTATTGAATGACCACAACCTATGTATAACCTTAACCTAAGGACCCTGTTCTCATGTAAGTGACTTTAAATGGTCTTTTTGAGAATAAATTAATATTAAACGTTAGTCTACTAGATACCTAGGTCTTTCCTAATGAAGTTTCTTAACGAATTTCCCATTTAACATCTGCCTTCAGTCTTTCGCAGGTCATCATCCCACCTGGTTGGAGGGCCGCCCTAACTTCATTTGCTAGTCTCGGTATCCACTCAAGAACAAGTTCACCCAAGTGGGTATCGGTTCCACGTAATATGGCCGAGCTTCTGCCCCTTCAGTTTGATAATTCGTATCTACAAAATAAACTCTAAAAAGAGCAGCAATAGATAGAGAGGTACCTAACTGTATCGTATTAGAACTACCGAGAAGTGTACATCAAGCTTGAAATAGGAGGCAGGCATTGATGATTCAGTTTGAAAGCAATTAGACCTGGCATTTCCAGTGAAATTTCGGCAACAATAGACGGCCACACGGTAATTTTAGAACCAAATGCCGCTCAGTTGACGCAACAAGATACTGTTTTGCATTCTAGTCATAAGAAGGGGATTATTTAGAATGGGTTGCTTTAAGCAAATTGCTGTATGAATTGAGTATAAAGGAATTTAATGCGAAGCCGAAGTGACGCGTGTCTCAAGTGCTACCTATCTGGCGCAGCGCATCAACGTTGCCATACAGCCAGCGCAGCGGGGCAATGCAGCAATAGCAAATCTTGATTGGGGACGTTTCGGATTATTTTAAATCAGTTGCTACTCTTGCTACCTCTATATTATTTGCAACAGTCAGCAAGTAGGTCAACTGTTTAATTGTTTAAAATGTATTTGCATCTAATAGTTATAATTTTCGACGGCCGCTAGGATTGCTGAAAGGGGCGTACCAGAAAGCGCAGAGAGGGTAGGTTCGCCAAGCGGCTCAGGACGACCTGGTTAAGATGAAAGAAATCACTGGATGAGGGAAGCGCAAAATTGGACATTGTAGATATTTGAACAGGAAGCCTATTTCCAGCTGTGGACTGATAACGATGATGAGTTGTAATATTTATTTTAAATACTTAAATTAATTTAAACCTAGTTTGTATTTGCTTGTTCAAAAGAGAGCAGGTCATATTTTCTATATATTTTTAGCGCCATCTATTTGCGTCTAAATTCATGAACCAAATTGGTTTATCCAACCCACTCTAAGCCACTAACTACAACACAACACTGGATTTTATACAGGGTGACGAAAAACATCTACAAACGTCAGTCAGCAAGTCTGGTAAACAAAACAATCATTTGTTTATATAATACAGGTGTTGTTTTCAGGAAATCATTTTTTTAATTGTCCATATAATATAAAATAGAGGCAGCGGTTTGGGGTGGTAAAACAACTTTGATGAAAAAACACTTTACTATAAATTGTATAAATGGAATAAGGTATGTTCAGTGCAGATCCTGTAGAACAATTTACCACTGAACTCCGATCCCCGCATGTCCAGCGTGGGGATAAAGGGTGAGTATGATCCTCATGAGATGAAAGCCAATAGGATGTTTATCAGAGGGAGGCCTGCACCAGCAATGGACCAATTTAGGCTATTCAGATAAGATGACAATGTTTATCGAATCTGTGTGCTTCGTACGACCTGTCATCCGTCATTACTAAAAAAAAGTAAAACAAAGTAAGTAAAAAGTAAGTTAGTAAAGTAGACCTTCAGAAATTCACTCACCAAACTTTTAAACTATCACTATTTCTTTATAATTTTTTAAAAATTTATCTTTTCTAAATAACACGTCAGATTCCCTTAAAAGTTTCAAACGTCCCGACCATTTACACACCCTGTATTTGCAATAGGTACGGTACTATGTACGGATCGAAATTCCGATCGGAAACCTGTTCCATGTATTTTAAAAGCGTTTCGTCCATTGGAACCATATTGGAACGCATAAATCTAGCAGGCCTTGCTTGTTCCCGCCGGGGAGTCGGTAAAGCCTACTTTGTTTATACCTTTGTATGAATAACAGACCCAACGAGTAAGTATCTGAAGATTCTACAGAGCTTTGAGTTTTGTTCAAAGTATCGACCTGGGTTATAAAGCTACAAGATAATAATACGGTGACACCGTTGCTTAGAACGCCCTCCGACCAGGTGGGATGACGATCTGCGAAAGACTGCAGGTAGATGCTGGATGCGTCAAGCTGAAGATAGGGCGTTGTGGCGCTCATTGGGGGAGGCCTATGTCCAGCAGTGGACTGCTATAGGCTGATGATGATGATATGGTGTTTTATGTGCGTAACTACTGCCGAGCGTTTTTACAAATTACCTTCATTGTTAGTGACCAAAAAACGTGTAATTTTTCTGTTAATCACTACATAGTATTAGAACAAAGTCGTTTACCGCTGTCTGTTTGTCCCTTTGTATACTTAGATCTTTAAAACTACACAACGGATTTCGATGCGGTTTTTTAAATAGATAGAGTGATTCAAGAGGAAGGTTTATAAACTATTTGACACAGAGCGAGTTATCTCATATTGTGATCATTGTTTTAAGATTTGAGTAAAGTATTCTTTTCTTGCAGTCGTTTATAATACTCAGCCATAATCCCTTTATTTATGGGTGCAGATCAAGGGGATATACATAAATAAGTAAAATAAATAATGCTGGACAACCCTCAAAGCATCATCTAGCCCCAAGCTAAGCAGAGCTTGTGTTATGGGTACTAGATGACTGATATACATAATACAATACATTACATAGATATATACTTTTTATTATACATAGATAACGACCAGAACACCCGGAACAAATATCCGCAGAACGTACAAACAATTGTCCTGAGACGGGAATCGAACCCTTCTTCGTCCAGGCGGACCTTCACCCACCGCACCACAGAGGTCGACATATGCTAATAATCCCTGAAGCCTAACAATAAAAAAACGACGACTTTCGGCACAGAGTGAATTGTTTACTGAACTCGTGGGTTTAACTGAGCACCCGAGCACAGTCTACAAAACGCAATAACGCTTTATCGAGTCAAACTGGAATCCTGAAACGATTGTTAAAACAGAAACCATCGTCCAGAAACAACGTTTATTTCCTGGAAAAATTGTACTATTTTTTTGTTTGAAAAATTATCTGCCTAGGTGGGAACCTAGGAAGATAATTTTTCAAACAGAAAATGTGCCAAAATAATGACTTAAATAACCGTGAGGGATGTGATAAGCCATCATCATAAGTGATGGCTAGTCCACAGCTGGACATAATGTTTTCAAGACTTCATATGCATGAGCCCCATGGCACCCTGTCTGATTCTTGATTGTCAGGGTGGTTTCTATATACTAGCCAAATTCGATGCAGAAAGTTTATTAACTAAGTTTGTGAATCACGACAGAATAAACTTAAACTCACATGCTTGGTGTCCAAACATTTGTTCCGGGACGGGAATCGAACCCCAAATATCCTGCTTCGCAAGCAGACCTTCGCCCGCCGCGCCACAGAGGTCGTCTTTGAAGATGAAATTATTGTTTTTATAGATTTTGGAATCGAATGACCATGTTGGATTACTCTTACACTTTTACAAAGTCGCTCATCTCCTTTGTTCGGTATAGGACAGATTCTAGATTAGACAGATTCGTAATTCGGCAGATTCGATACTCGACAGATCGTGAATTGGGCAGATTCTTGGATTTGACAGATAAGCTACTCGACAGAAGTACAGTTGTATATACAACTACGGAAGGGTACTATACTGTTTGATGTTGACCATCCAATTCTAAGGATGGATGATTTATCCAGTTATTAACTATGTTTGTATACACCCAAAACCGTAAAAAAGTATAGGTACATTAGAAAAATACAAACTTCTAAACTTTCGTATTTCAAAACTGATTTTAGCCCAACTTTAGGCGTAACTAAATGAAGAGAGATAACTTTCAAATAAAGCCCGTCCCGACATAGTTTAGTATTCAAAAGTTGAAATAATTTCATTTTTAAAAGATACACTCAGTTTTCACAGTTTCAGATAGTTTTTCTATCATTGGCCTTCAGCACACATGCGCTGGTTTACCGGCATGTACTAAGAAAATAACTATTTTTAAGACCTAGCTGTAAGTTTACCTAAAATTTTGAAAATAATAATAATAATGCTAGACAATTCTCACAGCATTATCTAGCCCCATGGTAAGCAGAGCTTGTGTTATGGGTGCTAGATAACTGATATTTTTTTTTTATTATACTTAGAAAACGACCAGAACACTCGGAACAAATATCTGCAGATCGTACACACAATTGTTCCGAAGCGGGAATCGAAACCGCAACCTCCTGCGTCGCAGGCGGACCTTCGCCCACCGCGCCACATCGGTCGTCAATAAAATAAAAAATAAAAATAACCCTTGTGCTAAAGGTCACATCACATTTTTTATGCGTTCGTTTTAGGAATGAATCATTGTATTTCAATCATCATTTCATCCTAGCGCGGCTGAGCGCGGCCTACTGCATGTTATGTCAGGTGAGATAGCATGCATATAGCCCTCACCTACCGACGAGATCGCGCCGTCAACGTTTACTCGTATACCCTTAAAACAGGGATTGGAACAAAATAAGTACATATTTTAAGCTTTACAGATTCAGAGTGCCATATTAAATTTGAAACGATCTCATTATACAGGCTTCGCAGTTCCAGTTTCGCAATGTTCTGTTGGAAACAAATTTAAAACCCATTACGTCATTGAGAAGACAATAAATTACGTCATTCATTTAAAATGATGACGCCCCTTTAGTAACACGCTTTTTCAGAATCGTACATTTGGAGCGATCACAACACCTCTTACAAATTAATGAAGTAATTCTTACTATATTAAAATTCAAACGTAAGTCTGTCTTTTAGATTTTAGCCTAAACGGATATACATCCTGGCTGACTGCCTCGCATCTCCAGTCTGAAAGTGTTTTGTGCCCTCTGCTCAATGAAGGAATGAATGAATGAACACTTTTTTGCACTTAAAATAACACCTTATATTTAGATATAAGGTGTAATATTGCCTTATCGCTTACAGCGATTTCTTCCAGGTAACCAGGGATGGAGTAAAAGATATAATACACAAAGAGTTGGTAAAACACAAACAAACAGTAAAGGAAGCTATTTCTTGGATTGATTATCCTAGGCTTATCATATCACAGTGTCTATTTTATTTTGTGTTGTTGGTTAAAATTGTGTGTCAGAAAACTGTATGAACTCATGTTTGATCCCATCTTGAATCCAACGATTCTATCCATCCACGGTTGTCTGGTAGAGATCTCTTGAGCGATAATACCGCCAAATTGTCACATATTTTGTGCAGTAAAACTTTTGTCTATCTATCTATCTATTGAATAAAATTTGGCCAGGTGGTAGACGGTATCTCAGGTACGTAAAGGAAGGCTACTTATGGTATGATCTCAAAAAAGAGCGAGCGAAGTTGCAGTTAGAAGCTAGTACTTATTAACAAAGAAAATTCCAATTGACTAATAGAAATAAATTAGAACTAGTAAAATTGAAACAGTTGAGCTAACTGCAAACAATTAAGTTTCCTTTTCTTTTCCGCTACAGAAACCTTGCTTCATAAAATGAACCCGGGAACTATCGGTGGCGGCGCAAAGCGTTAAAGTTAACCTAAACAATTTTAATCAAGCAGAAACTTCAGTTTTACACTGATAGCGCCATTTTTATTTATCTGAAATACTTGCAAATTTTCAACACCAGCGCAATGTCTGAGTTAGTTCCTTTAAAGGGAATTAACCTGAAAAGAAATTGAAAATTGATACTACACTTTGATCATAGCCAAAAGGCTGAGAAGCATTATGTAAGTATTGATTGATGGATGGATGGATGTTTGTTACTCTTTCACGTAAAAACTACCGAATGCATTTTAATGAAACTTGACAATAATATAGCTTATACATTAGAATAACACATAGGCTACAATTTATAAAGATACGAGTATATTGTATAATATCCAGAATATCTATCACCACGTGGGTGAAACCGCAGGGCGCAGCTAGTATTATATAATTACTTGTAGATATGAGTTTTTTGAGCTTACGTGGTTATCATGGTGTTTGTCAACTACTGGTTTCTATACACTCAATCGACGTCCACCTTGCGCACCACGGTCTCCACGGAAGACCAGCGCTATGGTACGATCTGCTCTACCATAGCACATGCTGAGTGGAGACCGATTTTGTCGGTTTCTGTCTTCTGTTAAACTAAGTTTAATTTATACGAGTCTCTGTTCTGACAAAATAAAAAACTTTTTACTTTTACTTTTTTTACTTTATGTGTAATGTTTTGTAATCAAACCACGACACAAATAACTAAAACTAAATTGCTTGGCTTCGAGTTTCAGATAAGTATAATTGTAAGCAATATTTATTGAAGGCAGGATCTGAAATCGACGAATAATAATATCAAGTATTTCATGGCATCACAACACAAGTACATAGTAACTTAACTATCATCATCAGCCTATGATAGTCCACTGATGGACATAGGCCTCCCCCAATGAGCGCCGTAGCGCCCTGTCTTCAGCTTGACGCATCCAGCATCTACCTGCAGTCTTTCGCAGGTCGTCATCCCACCTGGTCGGAGGGTGTCCTACACTACGTTTATCGAGTCGTGGTCTCCACTCAAGAACATGTTTGCCCCAGCGGCCGTCGGTTCTATTCGGATATGGCCGGCCCACTGCCACTTTAGCTTGCTAATTCTTAGAGCTATGTCGATAACTTTGGTTCTCTGTCGGATATATTCGTTACGAATCTTATCCTTCAGAAACATATAAATAATAGGATGATATCGCACTGGCAATTTGCTAGCGATTTGAAGGTGAGTCAAGGGCACCGCGCACTCGCTTCGCTTTGAAATCGCTCGCATATCGGCTCTTAATGTCAAAAACTCTAGTTTTCTCCTAATAATAGGTGCGTCTGAGGCTGACAGCCACTGACAGCTAGTAAGATTAAAACAAAAGCCACATTGTATAAAAAATCGGGTGCAATTGTATTTATCACAGCTTTATTTAGGGTCGGTACATATCTGACATAACTACATCGGTAAACGTAGTGTAGGACGCCCTCCGACCAGGTGGGATGACGACCTGCGAAAGACTGCAGGTAGATGCTGGATGCGGCAAGCTGAAGACAGGGCGCGACAGGGGCCGTATTGTATGAAAAAATCGAGTGCAATTTTATTTATCACAGCTTTATTTAGAGGTGCAGGTTGTCACGGGTGCGGGCAGCATTGCGCAACGGCAATCAGCGATGCGGAGTTCACACCAGCGCTAATTGGTTTGTTACCTACCGCTACCGATTCTGGACCTATGTTGAATGAAATCTGAATATCGATTGAAGTTTGGGTAAATAAACTATCAGGTATGTTTTTATAGTACACTTAGGGGAAATTCTAAGATTATTTACGAATAGAAAAGAAGATTTTATTTATGTATTTAATTATAATATTACAACTATTTTCACAGGTATTACCTAATACAATAGTGTAGTCAACCTAACAACCTTTATGTCATCACATCGCTTATTTATATATATATCCAGTATTATTTATTTGACGACCTCTGTGGCACGGTGGGCGAAGTCCTGCCTGCGACGCAGACATGACTTTTTGTTACACTCTGTATAGAGAAAACATAGTAATGTAGTAGAGAATACTATTCCTACATATGCTTACATTATAATGCAATTTATTGAGACTGCTCCGCGAAGAAGTAAAGATAACAGAGAAGAGAATCTCAAAATATTTATATCTCAATATATCAAATTTCAGTATATTCAGTAAAACAACCAATTTATGGATGAACAAACCAATGCTAGCCGGATTTTATTAGCACTCTGATATTGCAATATGTCGCGTCGCGTCGCATCGCGTTTGTGTGCGACCTTTTAATTCAGAATATGCTAGTGGATTGCAACCGCCGCATGAATTCATTTGCGGTCGCGATATCGATTCGATTGTTTACCGATGTGTCGGAAATATTACTTGTGGTTTACGTGAGCCAAATGGACAAATATTAATACGAGAAAAAACAAACAAATGACTGTGCCATGCGCGAGAGTAATACCTAGTGGAATTAAGGCGGTACGCCGAGGCACACTAGCGCCACCACTTATTAGTTCTATATCTTCATCTAATACAAATTTGATTTCAGTAAAATTTTTATGCAATTTAATTAGTTAATGATAGGTGATTGAATGAAATTCTCTCTTCATCCATACCGCAATGCTTGAAAACGAAAGTTTTCAACCAGTGCGTCCTACCCGTTATGACCTACGGAGCTGAGACGTGGACACTCACGATAGGGCTAGTCCACCAGTTAAAAGTCGCTCAGCGAGCTATGGAAAGAGCTATGCTCGGAGTGTCTCTGAAGGATAGGATTCGCAACGAATACATCCGACAGAGAACCAAAGTTATCGACATAGCTCTGAGAATTAGCAAGCTGAAGTGGCAGTGGGCCGGCCATATCTCGCGAAGAACCGACGGCCGCTGGGGCAAACGTGTTTTTGAGTGGAGACCACGACTCGGTAAACGTAGTGTAGGACGCCCTCCGACCAGGTGGGATGACGACCTGCGAAAGACTGCAGGTAGATGCTGGATGCGTCAAGCCGAAGACAGGGCGCTATGGCGCTCATTGGGGGAGGCCTATGTCCAGCAGTGGACTAATATAGGCTGATGATGATGATGATGATGAGGTGATTGAATGAAATGAGTCGGGAGATAAAAGTATTACACAAACAAAAACAAATTACTTCATGATAATGTCCTAAAGCGTCAGGTTTCTGAGATATTCATAGATGAAAATAACTATTGTTGTAATGATTTTTAAATATTTTTAAATTTACGCGATCTGAACACATACATAATTAGGTCCAGCAATATTATTATTATTAGTACTAATAGGTATAATACACGCGATAAATACCCGTAAAATTAATGATTTTAATTCATATAATTAAGACTATCTCCGAAACCTGACGCTTTAGGACGACCATAGACATTTTTGATCACCTATCCAAATAAATGATCATAAAAGTAAAAATATCAACCTTTATAGAATAGAATAGAATAGAATAGAATAGAATAGAATAGAATAGAATAGAATAGAATAGAATAGAATAGAATAGAATAGAATAGAATAGAATAGAATAGAATAGAATAGAATAGAATAGAATAGAATAGAATAGAATAGAATAGAATAGAATAGAATAGAATAGAATAGAATAGAATAGAATAGAATAGAATAGAATAGAATAGAATAGAATAGAATAGAATAGAATAGAATAGAATAGAATAGAATAGAATAGAATAGAATAGAATAGAATAGAATAGAATAGAATAGAATAGAATAGAATAGAATAGAATAGAATAGAATAGAATAGAATAGAATAGAATAGAATAGAATAGAATAGAATAGAATAGAATAGAATAGAATAGAATAGAATAGAATAGAATAGAATAGAATAGAATAGAATAGAATAGAATAGAATAGAATAGAATAGAATAGAATAGAATAGAATAGAATAGAATAGAATAGAATAGAATAGAATAGAATAGAATAGAATAGAATAGAATAGAAATATCTTTATTTGGAGCAAATAACTATTTGTAGTTAACAAATTTACTAAACTAATTCCTTAACTACCCAACACCATAAAGACTACATAACTACTAACTAATTGAAAAAAAAACTTAAATGCTACAAGCATTGTGTTGTTCTGTTCATGGTGCGCAAAGTTTTTAAAATAAGATGTGGTAGTCGATGTTTAGGCCAAAACCCGGGTTTTGAGGGGCTTGATAACTAGACGGAAAGTCGTTTAGTTATCTCGTAGATGTGAATGGAAAACAAATTATCCAAACGACCCCAATGACCTAAAACGCCTAAAACTGACTTGACAACGTTCGATTTGACCTGAAAACTAAAATACTTTTAATGAAATTACGTCTACCCGATAAATTATAATACCAAGGCATATAATTCCTTGGAGAATATAAGGGTTTCATAGGAATTCTGAATTTTGGTAGGGGAATTAATTGAGTCTCAGTACAGAAGGCACCATTTTTGCCGCGGCGAGGCATCCTTATCAAGAGAATAGATTTTGAGATGATTGATTCTTGAAATTCCTCCTCAATGCAGATAGACTATAGAATGACATCATTCAATTATCAGGAACCAAAAAATAAAAATGCACACATAAGTCAAATAATTGAAAACGGAGAACTAACTACTCTAATGTATTTCGACGACCACTCTGGCGTCCAATCGAATCCAACATCCTGCGTCACAGGTATGTCACAGGTATACCTGTGACGCAGGATGTTGGGAAAAATATTAGTACGATCTACAGATATTTGTTTAGGGTGTTCTAGTCGTTTTCTATTTATAATAAAATATATCTACCTATGTAAGTATTGGATTATGTATATCAGTTATCTAGTAGGTACCCATAAAACAAGCTTTGGCTTAGCTTGGGGCTAGATGATGATGCCTGTAAATTGTCTAGCAATATTTATTTATTTATATTACAGAAACTGCGAGGCCGTGATCTATTTATGTATGTACATAAACCATCTTGTACCCCCTCGTATGGCTAAACGAAAATAACAATTGAAACGATTGAGCTAACGGCAGACTTTCAGTAAGGTCTAATGGTAATGGTTTCAATTGTAAATACTAGTTTTACTTGATTGCTATTTTCTTTGTGAGGTCGTCACGAAAGAGGAAAAGTATTCCTTATATGATTCTGTGTAGTAATAGCCCAGCCTACGTGTTTATTATATAGGTGTAGCTTTAATCAACCCATTTTATAAAGCGTACCTATCCAGCTTCGTAGAAATCTGAGCTGAATCATAAACATCCTGTCATCCGGCACACCTGCGACAGCTACAAGATAGCAGAACCTACTTGCAACAAATAGCTATTTACCCCAACTTTGCGCATCTTAGGTAAGTGCTTTCGCTAGCACAATATCCAGGTCGTCACTCTACTGCCATTCCATTTTTCACATTATTCTTATAGACAGGGGTGTATTTAGGGTTTATTTTCTCTTGCCACGTGTTTGATTTTCAATTCAATGCGTTTATTTCAGGTAGATACATACATATTTTAGCCATAGGTAGACTAATTAAATAATTACAGAAACATCTTAAATAATAATTCTTCTTCTAATTCTTAGAAATTTGTCTATAACGTTGGTTGTCTGTCGGATAATGTCGTTACAAATCATATCAGAGATACTCCGCGCATAGCTTTTTTCATAGCTCCTTGAGCGACAACATTTTTAACCAAATAAGAACCTACCAGTAATTTAATAACTCAATCGCTTTTAGATTATTTTAGCCCTAATTCCACACCACACTTTCATTTGATGTGTAAAGCAGAAATTAGTTAACTGTTTTATTTAAATTGCCCCCGAGTTCTTGCCCCTAACTTCCTGCCTGGAAATTTCATAACGGCTATTTCGTGGAGACCCGTGTTGCGTACACAAAACGGGAAATTCGTGCATTTATTCATGAATGCAAGCTGCCCACTTGGCGGGGATTTGTTGTAACAAAATATGTATGTGTAAGACGAGATTTTGAAATGCTGGCCCGAGCGTGTTCAAATGAGAAAATACCGAATGATATGTTTCGGTTTTTTCTGTATATTTTAATTTTATTTTTGTGAAGGATACGTGGGGGAAGCGGAGACGGGATCGGATTATTTATGGACAGTTTTCAATGGAAAGCTTTTGCATAGATTTTCTTAATTTTTGTCTCGTCCGATTTTGAACTCAAATATGCTATATATTTCTATTTGTCGTTGCGCGAGTGCAATTTGAACATTGCTGTTGTTTGTTTTTGATACAAATTTTTGTTCAGTTTTCATTCGAATGTCTATGTTTACATAAAAATATTCTTAAACCGAATAAGCGTGTGTGATATGTAGGTGGATGATGAAGATGATGTAGGCACTAAAAGTTAAAATTAAAATGATTAGTTTAGTATGATCTAATCAAATTATCGCTGTTGATGGAACTGCTAAAGGCTCCTAGAAAGATCGTAAAAGCAAAAATAAAACGTTACGAGGACGCTGCCTCAGAGAATAAACTTAATGGCTCTTGAAAACAAACTACATAATGTTTTCATGCATATTTTCTTTGCCGTACACAAATTGTTTGTTGAACTTGATTTCAATTTGTTCATCAACTAGTATTTCAAGCGCAAATATGGCTTACCACTAAAGTAAGCAAGAACATGCTATTTAGAAAGTTAGTTAAGTAAACTTATTTACTAAATAACTTGTTATTGCTATTCAAGAAAGGATCTATTTACACAGAAAGGTAGATAAGCATTATTTGATTGTTTAAAAACCAAAAACCTTTTTCAGTCCTTACATTGTTTTTTTTGTTTTTCCAGACAAATACTTATCCCTCGGGAATATAATGTTTATATTTCCATGTCGGGATTATTCTCTATACAATAGCGAAAGAATTAACACATATAAAAACATAAAGCCGAACATAGAATCTCCTATCGTGATCGAGCTGCGTTCGATAATAGTGAAGCCGGTGGTAGTGGCAACGTTCGTAGCAAAAGACAAAAAATGAGGGTAGATCGGTATGTCTGCCCATAAAAACTCGCAGTGCCTTCAGTTACTCCCCGTGATCATGGCGCATGCAACTGTGCCGAAATATTGGATAGAATCTCCTCTTCTTTTTCGACGGTTATTGATTTATTTGTTGCCGTAGTATAAAAAGTATGTAATTTTGTGTTGACTATACCTACCTAAAACTTTTTGTATCGACTGATAGGTAGGTATAACTCCTTATTTCAATGATACAGCGGACATACATAGGCTACTAGGGGTGTAGGGGAGACTCCAACATCTCGTTTCCCATGCCAACCTAACCTGCACGTGGTACACCCTGCTAGATTACGAACTAGGCTCTGATGAAAATATAAAACAATCTTCATATAATAACTCATCGATTTTACAATAATTTCCCATTACTTGACACTGGCAGACAAGTGTCGAACCGGAACCACACGACCACAGTTGCCATTAACAAAGAGTCATCAGCATCAACATAGGTTACTAAAATCTGAGAATTATAGTAATGACAACCGAACTGTCCAAAGAAATACAAAACAAAGCTTGTCAGTAAAAGAGTTCCGGGTTGATTTATAGAGTTTTTAGCAAACCTATTTTTTCGAAGAGCTCAAAGCTCTTCCTAAGATTGTGTCCGCACGATTCTTAAACTACCCTCCGCATTGTCGCGCGTCCATCTCAACATTCCCATCCACCAACAATCCCTTTCCGACATAAAAGATCTTCCCATCGACTGTTCGGTGCGAATATCCATTTGCTAGGACATTGGGAGATAATCACGACGCTTTTAGGGGTCCGAAGTTAAACAGAGAACATTTCAGGGTGGTTCGGACTTCGTTTGTCCGGATTTGATCTAAAACTACAACTATGATATAACTACAGTTTATTTCGGTTACATGCTGACAAGGCTTAAGCGTCAGTTTATAAATGTTACCAACGCAACCTATTTAAAATATTCCAGTCACTAATTGAGACAAAAAAGTATACATCAAATAAATACCTCAAAATACATACACGTATCAGGTTTCTTCCAAGTATAAAAACAAAAAGAGACCACATTCAGAGCACAGTCGCACATTTTATTGAAATATCCAATTTCAAAATTAATAAGGGTGCCGAACGAAATACGCTTCAGAAAATGTAGGAAATTCCGCGTTCCATAACAAAGAGCGTTTTCACATAAATGCTCGTATAAAATGAGCATGAAATCATACTCATGCTATTTGAATTTCTAAAGAAAAGCGCTGAAAGTTATGAAATGGCAGAACCCAGTCACGCGTGGCTTAAAATCACTTGACCGATTTTTTTCTTCGGTGAAATCGATCCTATTCGGAAGGAATTTAAAGAAGCTCTTGGAATTTTAAACGGGATTAGATTGGTATTGACTGTGGTTACTCAAATGGATCTGAATAATTACAGTATGGGTCGATATTGCAGATTGCAGGATTTTTTATCAATTGCAGGTTTATAGCGAACGGCCATTATTGTAAAGATGTCCCAACTACAAGTAGATGGATGGTTCTATCCGTATGTTTTATATTTTTTTAGCTTCAACTACTACACAACATTTAGTACAATTTATTACCTAATCATTATGCATATGGTATTAACTTAAACCTAACTAATTACCAAGGTTTCTTTGTTATTAAAGGTGTTTGTTTATCTGGTTGTTTGTTATTAATTAATAAACAACCAGGTATTTATTTCAGAAATGTAAAACACTACTCAATGTTATCAATGGTCAATGGTCACATTGATCCAAGGCCGGTGGTCGTACATGGTCACCTTCTCGAAACTGTTTCCGAGTACACTTACCTTGGGCAGATTCTGCAGTTGGGTAAAAACAGTTTCGAGAAGGAGGCCAAACGGAGGATCCAGCTGGGCTGGGCAGCATTTGGGAAACTACGTCAAGTCTTCACGTCATCCATATCGCACTGATTGAAAACTTTCGTTTTCAAGCATTGCGGTATGGATGGCGTCCTACCCGTTATGACCTACGGAGCTGAGACGTGGACACTCACGATAGGGCTGGTCCACCAGTTCAAAGTCGCTCAGCGAGCTATGGAAAGAGCTATGCTCGGAGTTTCTCTGAAGGATAGGATTCGTAACGAATACATCCGACAGAGAACCAAGGTTATCGACATAGCTCAAAGAATTAGCAAGCTGAAGTGGCAGTGGGCCGGCCATATCTCGCGAAGAACCGACGGCCGATGGGGCAAACGTGTTCTTGAGTGGAGACCACGACTCGGCAAACGTAGTGTAGGACGCCCTCCGACCAGGTGGGATAACGACCTGCGAAAGACTGCAGGTAGATGCTGGATGCGGCAAGCTGAAGACAGGGCGCTATGGCACTCCTTGGGGGAGGCCTATGTCCAGCAGTGGACTGCTATAGGCTGATGATGATGATGACTCAATGTAAGTACTTTTTCTATCCAACTTTTTGTCTACATCGTAGTCATGTTGTATTTGAAATTCTTGGATTATTGCGTTTCCTATGTTTTTTTCGTCTCGTGCTCTTTATTATCGGTACTCTACTGCATGTAGTGCGGTTTTACTCTATTCCTTAAGTCCCTAAGTCATATCATCGAATGTTCAACAACACATTTAAGTCGACCACAAAAACAGCTAAACGCGTTTTGCGTAATTGCTGGATGAATTGTTCATGCATAAACTGATGTTTCGAAATGAGAGATTGCGGTCTGACTGTGCAATTATAGTTAACTTTAGAGGTTAAATGCGTAGCGCAGCTTTTGGCGTATTTAACACTTTCATTGCCCACGATGTACATGTTGTATTAGCCCTATTAGGTGCGAGTTGCTCTTCATAGGCTAAGCCACAGAACTATATCGATATAGAAGCTAAGTGTACGATTTAAAATCGAGCATGTAGCATTTTGCGTAGGTACTTTGACATCACGAAAGTAATTAAATGATGTAATACACAAACCACGCGATAACAATACAGAAGCATCGATTAAAATGCGGCAAACCGATTCTTCGGGTCGATCATTTTCTTCGTGTTCGTACCACAATGTAATGATTGACTGTGAGAAGCGTAAGGTTATACAGACAGATAGTCGTTATTCTTCTATATATAATAATTGTAAATCCTTTTATTGGCTGTTACTGATATGTTTGATATAAGTTAATATTTATATTATATTTAAGAGCTGTGGATTTTATTCATAAATAAATAAATACTTTTAGGTAACTTTATTCGCTTTGCCGAAATCTAGATACCTTAATTAGCGAACGTAATGGGTTATCAACACTTTTATTAAAATAATAATAATAAATAATGCTGGACAATTCACACAGCATTATCTAGTCCCATGGTAAGCAGAGCTTGTGTTATGGGTACTAGATAACTGATATACATAATACAACAATACAACATAGATAGATTTTTTTTTATTATACATAGAAAACGACCAGAACACCCGAAACAAATATCTGCAGATCGTACACACATTTGTTCCGAGGCGGGAATCGAACCCGCAACCTCCTGCGTCGCAGGCGGACCTTCGCCCACCGCGCCACATCGGTCGTCTGTATTGCTCACGTTAGTCAATAAAAATCGTCTAAGGAGATGAAAAATACCTAGTAAGTAACCTAGATTGGAGCAGCAACAATGATTTTAGACCGTAACTTATGGAAAAAGCTTCCGTAACTAGGCCGCGCTGGACAGTTTCAATTAACCGATTACTTCAATTAAACTTTAATTGCACATTTTATAAATGAGCACTAAGATAAAAGATTAAAGTTATAAGTTAACTAGTGCAGTGCTAGTAGTAAGTTAACTGTGGTTACAAAATCATGACAGCTGGAAAATTCATACCGGGAAATCTTGGAAAAATAAAGAATCGAAGTCGTTACCAAAACTTTTAAATGTGGTGTTTTTGTAATTCATTGTGTAGTCTACAATGCAATAATATTTAAATAATTGTTCTAAATTAAATTTATTTTGAACTGTTTCTTTTTATAGTACGTAAGCCCTTGCAATCGGAGTAATTTTCTAAAAAATAAAAAATAAACCCGCCGAGATCTTAAATTTTTGGGATTTTTTTAAATTTCTTGGAATTGTTTTTTTATTAAAGAAGAGAAGACTGTAATTTTCTATGTTAATTAAGATTTTTTACGGTATAGGTAATCCAATATTCAGTAGATAACTATTATAAACTTTAAAATCAGCAAATATGCTGTGCCAAACGAAATAGCTTGCGAAAAGTATAACAAATAACAACACCAATCGATAGGTCAGAACTATCAAAGTAACATTAAAAGCTGTCAATACTAAACGATCTAACTGTCCCGAGTTTGGCATCTGACTCAGAGTCTGGTCCGAAGAGTGGAAAATCGATGGTGGCAGGTACCTTATAAATACGCAGTGGCAATATGCCAATCGTTAGTAGCAGGAAATTCGTGTTTAGATCTCGGTCGTTAGTACATTTTCCTACATAAGTCGGACAATCCGACATCCCTTCCCATACAAACTTCTTCAAACGGCCATGCAAACAACTTATATGCAAACAAAAACGTGCGGGTACTTTTCGAAACAGTCGTTAGTACCTACCTAGTGTAAACTTCCATACTATTGTTGCAATTGACTATACAAATAGTAAATTAACATAAATGAAATAAACAATTACACTGAGAAATATTGTGCTGTACGGCCAGGCGGCGGCTTAGCAGAGAATTTTTTGGCACCAATAATGATAATGTTGGTGATAGGTTTTTTTTAGTAAACATTATTGTTAATTTTGTAACCTAAAAATAATTATCTAATTTTACTTTATAGATGCTATATGTACCAATTTACTTTATTTTCACAGTCTCTTCTTATTATATTATTCTGTTATTTATCCGTGAAAACCTTCAATAAGCTTTCTAGTATTTATGAACTTTTTATTGTGTTATATATAAGCTTCTGGTTTTCCTTTAAATAAATATAAATATAATAACATCAAAATGTGTCACACATGGTGATTATGACGCGATGTGTCATAGTGAGGCAATTGTGTTAGTGGAATTAGGCTCTTGTTGCTATTTTTTTCTGCGACTGTCGCAATTTTCAAAGTAACATTTTGTAATTATTTATAAGAAAATATTTCAATTAACGGCAGCGTTTGTACCTTAACTGCCCAAAGTAGAATGAAATGGAAGAGTTTCAAGGAGGCCTAAGCCAGTATTTGTCAACAAAGAGTGAGAAGAAGAAGAAGATTTCCATTACCACCTTTATTATATCTCTAAAAGACTGTATGGAAGCGGCAGCGTACCATCCAACTTAGTAAAACTGTTTACCCATCCGCCCAGGAACTAGAACGTGGAATCAACTACCTGCCTGTTCGGATTTAATCCGCCAATCACGATGAAAGGCTTTGTAAAATTTAACTACATAAAAGCATTTATAAAAATTTCATGATAAATTCCTTCACAACCAAAACGTTTTAAACTATCATGGTTATAAATACCAAAGTCATTTAAAATAAAATAAAAAGTTTCTTTATTCAGACAGGTTGTCCACATACATACAAATTACAAAAATAGAACATAAGACCTGAAATTAAATTAAAATTAAATTAACATTAGATTTGCAGCAGTCATTCTACTACGTATATCTACGACTCCCGAAAACAAACAAAAAAAAATTATATAAACCAAATGCAGACAAAAAGAAAACATTGAGAAGGGAAAAAAACAAAGATATTCCCACAAGACCCAAGGACCGAGGGGTCGCCACCCCTCGAGTTGACGCCGGGGTAATGAGGCCAAGCCTCGAGGCCCCTCTCTGTGCCCCCACCAGGGCCGGAAATAAATTTATTGTTTCAACAGACTCCCATGGAGTCTAATGGTAATGAGTGAGGACTCTGTTGAATGGCTGCATGATGGGCGAGGCAAACTTGCTGCCCACAACCTGCAGGATGGAGTTGGTACTGCTCCCTGTTCTGCGCAGCAGCGAGGCTGTTTTCTTGTGGATGATGGCGTGAAAGCCATCACCCTGGGCTTCAGCAAACATGGAGGATGCACTGCAGAAGCGGGGCAATCCCATTTAAAACGTCCTTCACAACCATTGTTAAAATAAAAATGTTTGTGTATTCAAACATTGTCATTGACGTGGTATTCGCCTGAGGCCAAATTCTGATAAACCAATCGCTTTATTATTATTTTGACAGAAGTATTGTCGAAAATAAATAAATTATAAAAAATAAAATCAGTTTATTTCAGGCACAGATAAAGGCCCATATCAGAAACAAAAATACAGTGCACACAATAGAACAGTATAAAATTAAAAAATATATTAAAACTAGAACTAACATAGATAAAATAGATACATATTTTTATTTCCGTCCATGTGGACAGAAATCCAGTGCCTCTAAGTGGGGTATTGTCGCAAAATCCTCCATAGATTATAGAAACTCTGGATAGTGCGGTGCTATTTGTATGGTGGTATTGAAAGAATGGTTTCAACCTTGCCACTTGGACTCGTATCCTTCCATCTGTAATTTTTTCATAAAAAGTTAAATACCACATACTCGTATGTACATTTGACACGATACCCATTAGGTAGATAAATAAATGTCATGCTTTAGTAATGTATATTTTATGTTTTTGTTGTTCTTATTTTTCTTTGGAACCTTTACAATGGCTTTAGGCTTACTGACCGCAACAGTATAGGTGTGTTTATATGAAGTTCCCTACGAAATAATATCCTAAAAGTATAAAAATTATGTAAAGCTAACATTATTGTAGTGTTTAGACCAGCAGGTCGATTCGATGTATTTATGGGTCTATCACTCATACAATTTTTTAAGCTCATTCGTTCATTTACATTTTCATTCGAATTCGTAATACAACTAATAAAATACATATAAATACCAAAGCGTCCATAAGAGCCCTGAGACTCCTTTATTATATTTTTTAGGGCAATGATGGGGCTGCCCAGGCACTGTAATGCGTCGGGCTTGTTTGCTGACTCGCTGTAATTCGCCACAAAATAACATCCGTCAGACACAGAATGCTGTGCAGCATCAATAAGGGTTCTGGTGGACAGACATTGCAGTAGCCTACAAAGTCTAATGAACCTCTATGCTAAATCTTGGGTAAATTTATATAATAAATTTGTTTACCTATAAATCTAAATGGACAAGCTGTGATCAGTGTACGTAACTTCATTTAAAATTAATCTAACGCTAAATACTTGATAGAAATGAGTATGAGAAAGGAAGTATTTATTTTTCTCCGTAGATAGTGATGTCCTTGAGGTTAATTAAGATTCCTCATTGTCGAATTAGCTTAGCCTTGAAGTTCTGAGAGGTACGGTCCGCATATCAATTGGACTCTTGATAGTATAATTAGTCCTTCGTTGATTCTTATCTGGTAATTTGCCTTATTTACGAGACTTTTATCTCACCGCTACTTTTCTCTACATTTTCTTTAGCTTCGGTATTGCTATCCTGTTACTTAAAATAAAATGAAATAAAAATAAGAAAAGCTTTATATTCCGATACAGTATGATTGCAATATAGTTATCTTATTCTAGTCGTTAGTATATGGACCGCCTGCGGTGAAAGCCTTTTCGAAGCGTTTCTCATCAGTTCTATTTGTAACCATCTTAGACCAGATGTTACCTGCAGTCTTTGCCAGGACTTTGCTCCAACTTTCAACTCCAGGGTTAGCGACCTCTCTCTATTCCGCGAAGGTCACCAATTCGTGGTGATTTAACACCATCTGTTCATGTTTAGCCGCTGGAGATGACCAGTCCAGCTTCACTTAAGGCTAAGTATCCTTAGGATCATTATGTTTATCTCGTGTCAGGTTTCGGATGGTCTTGTTTTTAATACGGTCTTTTAGTTTTAACCCAAAGAAACTTCTCTCCATTCCCCTTTCACATACTCCTAGCTTTTCCAATAAAAATACTTATTTTTCTAGTGAGCTAGGATGTTCATTGCCCTTATTGGACATGTTTATCTTGAAGACTCTTTCAGGGCCCAATATTTGTTCCATATATATCTCACTCTGCGGTTAACCTCTTCCTCTGTGCAGGCCTTCAATGAGATGACTTGGCCTAGATAGACTACTATATTTGGATACGAATTCCAGTATGTTTATATCTATGTACAGATTGGGATTTCGTTTCTGTTGGTCATTTAGTTTCTGACTTATACTAGAAACATGGTCAGATAACTCGCGGAAGCTTGGAAGCATGATATAAATTTACTTGATTTGTTTTGGTCATTTTCTCAGAAAATTTAAAATAACTTTTCTTGCCGCATAGATTGGGCTGTGTCATCTTGAAGGTTTTTATTAATGATAAACTTTCTATAACTTGTAATTTAGACTATTTTTTTTTATTTATATTGCAGATATTTTAATTAAAAAAAAGCTTTAATAAAATATTACTACAATCTACTTCAGGAATCATTTCTTAATTATTTTTTGCATACATTTTTAGTGGGATCTGTAAGTAAGTAAAAATTAAGATAAAATCCATCCTTTCTACATTTATATATAATTTAGCTCCTAATTCTGCTTTTACGGTCCGTTAATCATCCTTGTGTTTAGTTTCCAAATAAAGGATTTCCCACCTTTTTATTTAAGTAGGTACCTTTCAACGCTTACGACAACTAAATCTTTGAATTGAACAAATCAGAGGTATTTTTGTTCACCGTACTCGTGACGAAATGAAGCGTATCAGATAAGGGAAGATTGACGAGGTTTCCATCAGCCGTATAAGGAAGACGAAAGGAAAAAACTCAGTAAGACTTACATGCAAACTTCCCATTCTGAAACGTGAGTTTACGTTATTTATTTTGGCTAGTGAAATTTGTAGTAGAAATATGCTGAGATCGGACTCTCGGCATCGGATCTACTGACATTATTTCCTAATAATAAAACGACGGTAATATTTTTATTTTTCGCTGTTTGTCTGTTACCTTTTAACGCTAAAACGACTGAACATATCCTAATGAAATTTGGCGAAAAGATATATAGTAGTATCGCGGGTAAGGACAGATGCTTCATTATTTTGAAAAATGCATGCGAAATAGCGGGCATACTTTATGCCCGCTAAAAATATAATATTTTTCATATTTCTGTACATTGTATGTATGAACGGACCAAGCCGGTTTTTGGAATTTTGATCTCTGTTATAAAAACTAATCATAAATTCCTAACATCCCACTTCTTTTACTTCAATGAAAAACTAGAATATTCTGATAAATGAGAGTTAGAAAAACTTTTATTCCGCATCACTGATTTATTTCTTTGAGGCACAAAAAAAGAACTGTCGTTTTCAGATGGCAAAGCAAAAAAACATAGTACACACTAACATTCCACTTAACAGAACGGTTCTTCTATTAAGGTATTTTTATACATTATTAATGAGTGTATCAAGCAACCAATGTCCCGGGCTACAGCTAGTCCAATTGTAAAATACTAACTGCACCCCGAGGGAAACATTTTGATTATCCTACGGGAATACCAGTTTTCCGGATAAAAGTAGCCTATATGTTAATCCAGGATATAAGCTATCCTGGCAAGCAATTTCATCTAAATTCCTGTTTGAGTGTGAAGGAGTAACAATGTGTATGTACATATTCATACAAACGAATATCGTTGTATTTTACTGATCTATAGTGTTAAGTTTTCTCTGATATGGTCGCCCCGAAAGAAATGACAAAAGATGTAAAGTACACTTTGTACACTTGTTCGATGTTTTCGTTCCGAAACTGAATGTCATCCGCAATCTTTTACGCGTTTAAGACACCCGAGGGAGTAAAAGGATCCAACAAACACTTTCCATCTTTGTTGTGGCAGATGGGCCCTTACTAGGTACTTCGACAACTCAAGAGGACAAACTCTTTCAGCCTTTTTGTTTCGCTGTTTGTGACGCAGGAGGCTGCAGGTTTGATTCCCGTCTGGGGACGAATATTCTACAGAGAAACTGTCAGATAAATTGTGCGATGGAAAGAAAGTTGGCCTCAATCCTTTCTTTTTCTACTCACTGGGCAGACCTTTGTTACATTTATTGTCAGTGTAGATTCACAGATAAAATAAAAAATATAGTTTTTTATTTTTGTTTTTTGTTGCAAACTAGTAGGACTTATCAGACCACTGGATCTGTAAGTACGCTACTTTGCGGTTACTCTTAAAATCATAATCATAGTAATGGCCGTTTCTTCCAAGATGAAACCATTTTTGATATTGTTTGGTTGACAAGACACATATTTATAACACGAACTGTTTGTACAATTCGCAAAAGATACCTTGGCACAAAGGTAACTGCGAACATTACGGTTATCCTAAATGTAGAAGCGTATCCTGAATTGTTCATAAAAGTTATATTCCAGAAAACTTACCTTTTACTCACATCAGAGGAAATGGGTTCTGCCGACCGTTCAATGAGGAAAGAAATAGAGGCCTTGGAATAGTTACCTTTAGCAAGGAAATCGAGCTTCAGTATTGAGTGAAGTGAATCTTTGTATGTAATAATGGAGTCCCAAATCGATACATCAAAATCGATTCTGTCGGCGACCCGGCGGGTTCATGTCGGCAACATTTATTTATAGATTCACGTCATTAATTCATTAATTCATTCATATCATTTATTGTGAGGTATCAGGTAATTGTTCTTAGGTGTAGTAGTACACAAAACATAAAACCCTGTCAAGGCACTACAATCTTTGGGTTCACGACCGATGTGGCGCGGTGGGCGAAGGTCCGCCTGCGACGCAGGAGGTTGCGGGTTCGATTCCCGCCTCGGAACAATTGTGTGTACGATCTGCAGATATTTGTTCCGGGTGTTCTGGTCGTTTTTTATGTATAATAAAAAATATCTATCTATGTAATGTGTTGTATTATGTATATCAGTTATCTAGTACTCATAACACAAGCTCTGCTTACCATGGGGCTAGATGTGTGAATTGTCCAGCATTATTAATATTTATTTATTTATTTGGGTTCGTTCTTGTTAGATTGGTAACTTTACTTTTATACGTTATAATTATAGAATTAATTAATATAAAAATGTCATTTATAATTAAGTAGGTATTGGTTAAATAAGGCAAGAATTAATAATAATTAATATACATAAGATTAAGTTTTCAATCTAATAAAAAGATCGCAAATTAATGTCAATCAGGTATAGTTAGTTAGATTATGTCAATTTTATCTACATAATTATGTCTAGGTTGGTTATGTTAAAGGTTTGTCATCATAAAATCGTAGGTATACTTAGAGTGTGTCAGCAGTCAGTGAGTCAGTATGTCAGCGACAGAGCCCGCCGAATTATTGCAATAAATGTCGACGGCATGTCAGCGAAACTACATAACTTGTGCTTATGTCGTGCTGCCGAAAATTTTTAGTAACACAACTTGGCGACTTCGGTGATAAGACTAGTTGTCTAGTGACTGATGATTAGGTTCTGTCTGATAACTGCCATTGGGATTCAAGGTACAAGTCCCAGATGGGCTGCAGACTGCAACCGCGACATTGCAGCTAGCGGCTGCGGTTGACCGCAGTGCGGTCTGCAGTCGTGGTTGTTTCTATTTCCATCACACGTCTGCCGCTGCAGTCTCCGGTCACTGCGCGCCGCGGCCGCAGGCTGCAGTATTGCCGCGCTTGGAATCAATTTTATAGAGATACAAAGAAACAAGTGGTGTCGCTTGCAGCCTGCAGCTGCAGATTGCGGCCTGCGGTCCATCTTGGAACTACACCTTCATTGTTATTGCCAAGTAACTTGAATTTTTCACATTAATACCTAATGGATAATGTGACCTACTTAACAGGTTCAAAACACTCCGGAATTAGTCGATTCCCTCAGGATTTCCCTGAAGAAATTGTACAAAATGAGGGCGGGCAGGTAGATAAATAACTGAATTCACTGACCCTTCAATGGCAGACGTATTAGAACTTACGCTTTGATTTTCGGAACCGACGATGAAATCGACGTTTTTCGGAAAAGCTTTTTGTGAATCGGACGTAGGTAATGGATTTTACCACTGTGAAATTTACCACTGTGAAATTCTAAAAAAATGTGTAAATGTGTTTAGATAATAAGTACTGTTCAGGAAGGCTTTATCTAAAACCGAACTACAGTGATTCAATTCAATTGTTAAATTTTTAAACATTTGCAATGTTGTAATATGATAAATATTGAATGTAATATAAACACCACAACTTACTCAAAATCACTGTTATTGAGTACTCTTTACTTATGTGTTGGTAAAATAAAATTCCGAATAAAAAAAGGTTTTATATTTATATACTTCTAGTACTGGGTCATTTCTCTAAGCGCACCCGAATGAAGCGCACCTAGGCGAAGCGCACCTATTTACTTCCACATAGCGCATCCGTTTAGGTGCGCTTCATTCAGTCGGTTTTAATTTCTAGTTCCCTAAAACAAAACAAAAAACTATCGACTAAAATACACATAAATATTTTTTAGACTTTTTTCATGTTTCGAACTAAAACAAGAAGATAATCGTCTCAACTAGTGTTGATTTCAAGGTTGCGGGTTTGATTTTCGCCTCAGGACAAATGTTGTACGGTTTATGGTCGTTTTCTATCTAGTCGTAATCTATCTATGTAGCCATCTAGTACCCATAACACAAGTTCTGCTTAGCTTGGGGCGAGCTTGATGCTGTGTGGATTGTCCAGCATTATTTTTTAATTATTTTTTCAGGGCAATTAGTAATCTCGTACAAATATTTTTCAACGTGACTTCAATGTAAAAACTCCACTGTGTAATGGCTAATATTCTTTATCCGATCCACAGTCTCTAACCTTATGATATTCTATTACCAAAAAGATAAGAAACATTAGCGAAACCCTTTTTTATTCTACGCGAACATTTATATGAAAAGTTTTCACTAGTTTCGTATGTTACGTGACTTTTTCATAGTTTTGTTTTGATGAGCCGAGCCTACAGCTCAAGAGTTAGACAAAGAAGAACAGACATTAGCTTTGTACTGGGAAATACTTTTAGGGTCAGATCAAATGGTATAAATGGAACTTTATGTTGCGATTTTGTCTAGTTTCTAACTAGTTTTGGATGAATGAGTGAGTCATTCAGAAACATTGCAAATGGACCGAAAAATGTTTGTGTGCGTACATCGCGTGTATGATTCGGCTCAGAAATGGTCCCTATTAAAAATAATTGAACTCCCCACAAAACAGTCTAGAGAATGGTATTGTAAAATACAATTGAACCGAATTGTAATTGGAAAGCGGTATTTTTTTTTGTTTTCATGTTTAAAACCAATACTTAAACAATTTAATCTTCATTCCAAAAATGTAGTAAATTGAGTAAAGCGAATAATTTTGAGGAAACTGCGGGCTTAGGATTTAGTAAACATTAGGATACTTTTGCCAAAGTGGATTTGACCTCTTTACTAGAGGTCTGAAGGATTTTTTCATTTCACAAATAACAATTTTATGGTGGATAAGGGGGGTGACGGAATAAAGAAAATTCAGTAGTTCCTTTATGGTTTTCTTTCAAAACATAATAATAGTTAGGATGGGTTTCGTAACTATACCTACTTGCGTATAATATTGTTATGCTTACTAAATCGCATTAAACATACTTTTCAATCCCATTTATACCCAGAAAGAGTAAACAGGAAAATGTCCTACTGATCCACTGGGGATAACACAGAGGTCAACATAAATAATCTATTATAACACGATGAAAGAGGGCTTAAATTCGAACTTCGAAAATGACACAAGATTAGATACATAGATAGATAACACTTTATTATACCACACACAAAACAGAAAACAATACAGGAATAAACAATAGAATAAAGGAAGTTTAAAGGGCGGCCTTATCGCTGAGAGCGATCTCTTCCAGGCAACCTTTGGATGGACTGGACATGAAAGAACAAAAATGAAATGAAATGAAATGAATTTATTTGTTAAAAGACTTTATTCTATTGCTTTGCCTCAGCATGAGTTGGATGACTAGCATGCTAGCAACCAACGCTGGTCTTCCGGCAAAGCAACTTGTTGGCGTTACGGACTCTATAACGAAATAGACGGTGGTACTTTAGTAAATATATAAATAAATAAATACTTACACTACATACCATAATACCTACATTACAACAAAGTTATAACAAGATTATTCAATAAAACCGCCAATAAACCATTTTTTATCGGAAACATTCCTAGTCTACCATTCATAGAGTTTAATTTCCGTCGACACGTTCTGTGTCGTGCCACGGTCTCATGTCGTAAAATATTTACGTAAAAAAAAAGTATTACACACAACATAGGTGGCGTAACTGTGATAAATGACCAAAACGGGCGAAGGGTAAGTAAGTAGGCGACTGTACCTTTACTTTTTATGCCTGGAACATGGCCGAGGAATATCTACAATCCATAATAAAAGAGGTAAAGGGTGGGTGTTAAAGAAATATTGGATGGGACGTGAAATATTATAATCCTTGGGATCCCGTATTTTTAATAGACCCGACCGTTTTTATATGGGTAACAAGTTATTAAATGAAAAATTCTATAATCCGATCCTGAATCCATATTTTCATAAATAAGTTATTTTGCAAGCTCATCAATAACTTTTAGAGACATGTTAAGTAGAGAGCATCGACTTTTTTTATGACCGTTTTTCTATGTGATCGACGGGCAGTCGTAAAATCTCAAAGCAAAGAGACGAGGTATGATCGTCTTTTGATGTATTTTGTAGGGCCTTAATGAAGGTTTTTCATAGTTTTCAATTCATTACTTGTTTCAATAGCCTAACGAGGGAACCACCACACCACAAAATAACACCTTATATTTAAATATTACACATTAAAAGTACAATAGGCGGCCTTATCGCTGACAGCGACTTCTCCCAGGCAACCTAGTAAGGTTGCCTGGAATACATCGCTCTCAGAGATAAGGCCGCCCTTTATACTTCCTTTATTCTATTGTTTATTCCTGTATTGTTTTCTATTTTATGTGGTTTTCTATCTATCTATCTATGCGGTACATAAAAAATTCTCGCGAAACCTAGCGAAATTTTTGCTTCCGGTCTAGCTAGCGAATACCATGCAGGTCTAAACAGGCCTTAACTCAGAAGTTTCAGGAACTTGCCCAGACGAGTTCAATATTCCAAACTCATTGATTGGAACGTGAACTGAACATGAGTTCAGTCATACACGTTAATATTTCTGATTGGATTATTTCACGGTCTGATTATCTTATAACAATATGTTACGTTATGTTGGGGCGTAGTGGATATAACCGACTGGCATGTTAGAAGCTACGGGTTCAATTCCCGCACCCAAAAAACTATGAAAAGCTTTGTTAAGAGGGTGCATGCACGCTACTTTGTGAAAAGGCATAGGAATTTGCGTTCATAGGAGCGGGACAGAGCATACATTTTTTTGGCGGTGTAAGCGCAAAAATCAAGTTTTTGTTGTTTACAAGAAAACTACGCAATATATGGTTTAAGGTACCAACTAATTAGAAATAACCTACGAATTAAAACATAAGCCATTTCAATAGACCGCAGGGTTCCTGATATCACGACCAAATTGTGCACTTTCATGATGTTTTTGACATTTTTTTTTCACAATCTTGTTTTCACTTTCAAGAAACCAAAGAATAACCGTTGTATTTTATGTCTTTCGAGTCTTTTACCACGGGTATCCCATGAGTACCAGTAGGTACTCATGGGATACCCGTGGTAAATGACTTTAGGCTTATATGTCAGTAGACATTTAGGCTAAAGTCATTTATTTCATCTTTAAACTTATTATAAAGCACTTAGACGTGTCGAAAAATTTTACAGTTTGACAATAAACCCCGTTACGTTTGCCCAGTAGACATATAGGCCTAAAGTCATTTATTTCATCTTTAAACTTATTATAAAGCACTTAGACGTGTCGAAAAATTTTACAGTTTGACAATAAACCCCGTTACATTTGCCCAGTAGACATATAGGCCTAAAGTCATTTATTTCATCTTTAAACTTATTATAAAGCACTTAGACGTGTCGAAAAATTTTACAGTTTGACATTAAACCCCGTTACGTTTGCCCAGTAGACATATAGGCCTAAAGTCATTTATTTCATCTTTAAACTTATTATAAAGCACTTAGACGTGTCGAAAAATTTTACAGTTTGACATTAAACCCCGTTACGTTTGCCCAGTAGACATATAGGCCTAAAGTCATTTATTTCATCTTTAAACTTATTATAAAGCACTTAGACGTGTCGAAAAATTTTACAGTTTGACAATAAACCCCGTTACGTTTGCCCCTTAAGAAAAGTAAATCCAAAGTGTATTTAGCACAGAAAACCGTGCTACAAACTCATAGACATGTATACTCACTTAAATTTCAGTACCTCTTGAGAAAATAAAAGTTACTGTTTGAATGTTAGTCAGATACTGCTATCGTAGGACTACATTTACATAGAAATCTAGGGTTTAACCTCAGGCGTCTCGATCTCAACCCTTACTGTGCCCTTACCTTAGTTATATTTATTCTGCCTTGGTTTGGTATTTTTAAACTAGTTTAACATTCGAATCGGGAGTTATAAGATACTTTAAAGATTGGTGAATTTGTCTGTGTTCAGTCCATTTCATTTATTTATCTTTAGAATACGTAATAAACAGAACTACTGAGACAAATTATGTCTAGTTCTGTACAGACAGAATAACAGCAGTTTTCATAAACTTAGACATACAAAGTTAATCTAAATCAAAGATTATTTATAACAAAGACAAATAATCCCTCGGGAATAACATTTTTTTGAACCACCTCGGAATTATAATTTAGCTATACAATCGCTAAAAAGTATCTTGTTTATCTGACGGAAAAATTTTTTAAAGTAAAAAGTAAAGCAAAATTTATTTTATTGCATGAAATACATGTGTAGTGTATACAGGTGTTGAGGCATAAATGTGATTCAATGTATTTCTACCGTTAAGTGTGCAATTTTACACACAAATTTACAATTTGTGTGTAATGAAATGAAATGAAATTGTAGAAATATAATTAAAATTAAAAAAAGTGTCTTTAAAAAAACAGTTGAACATACGAACGTTCTACAACACCTAGCTAGTAAGTGGGACTACCACCTACTAGGTATTGTAAAACTGTATAAAACTAAAGCTCCACATAGAAAAACCTATTCTTTGAAAAGATTACGACTCTGTTGTCTATTCTGTTATGTTGAAAACAAATATATACACAATAAAGGACACTCTTTACACTAAAAAACTTGAGCTTCATCTTTGTCAGGACATATTTCGTAACTTGTAATTATAACTTTTAAAATTAAAAGAACTTAACGACATCAAGTGTCACATGTATACCTACGGTGGAAATAAATCATCATCGTCATCATCAGCCTATAGCAGTCCACTGTTGGACATAGGCCTCCCCCAGTGAGCGCCATAGTTCCTTGTCTTCAGCTTGCCGCATCCAGCATCTACCTGTAGTTTTTCGCAGGTCGTCATCCCACCTGGTCGGAGGGCGGACACTACGTTTACCGAGTCGTGGTCTTCACTCGAGAACACGTTTGCCACAGTGGCCGTCGGTTCTTCGCGAGATATGACCGGCCCACTGCCATTTCAGCTTGCTAATTCTTAGAGCTATGTCGATAACTTTGGTTCTCTGTCGGATGTATTCGTTACGAATCCTATCCTTCAGAGAAACCCCGAGCATAGCTCTTTCCATAGCTCGCTCAGCGACTTTCAACTGGTGGACCAGCCCTATCGTGAGTATTCAGGACTCTGGATATAAATACCTAAGCAAACTAAATTGGCTGTTCTTTCCTATGGTTCTACTTCTTTGCCGTCTTACTCTAAAACTTCGAAGCTCAGCTTTCACCATTGCGAGATGGATAAGTGAGCTACACTTTAAGTTCCTCGTAAGCTGTTTGTAATAGCTTTTGTTGAAGATTTTACATACTTAGCAAACAAAGTTATGCACCGCTACAGTGCATAGTAAGTGCTTAAGTTACGTGCGTCCCAAGTTATTTTAATTTATGTTCCAATTAAAACAGGCTGACGTATTTATTGCTTCAATATATCTAGATCTTGAAAAGAGTGTCTCTTTTTAACAAAGCACGTTTGAAGTAGGAATCAAATAACTTAACACTATAACTATTATAAAAAAGCTTCTGTTTGATTCATAATTGCTATTTCCAAATAAAAAGAAGATTCAGTATGATATAAGTCGAGTCAAAAATCATTTATTCTTTAGGCCTACAAAATAAGCACTCGACAAGTCATATTTTATACATTAAATTATACTTATGGAAATTTCAATTAAAACAATTTCTGCTCGAAATTTTCGCCTTTAAATAAAAATGTAGTATACACACCAACGTTCGGAAACGGTTGAAGTTGAGGAGGTTGAAGTGACAGCTTCGAACCTACGTCAAAGTGGACCTTTGATTGATTCGGATCGATTTGTGTTCCTGATTCATATGAGTTCCTGAAACAGTTTGATTGAAAGGGGCCTAATGACCTTTTATTGCCGTAGTGATCGCACTGCATAAGTACCTTTCTATTATTACCCGTTAAAATTATAAAGAAAATAATAATCATATATTCGAGACAAATTAGAACTAGTATTTACTATTTGAGCTAACTGCGGACTCTTGCAAACAATCTAGAGGTAGCTCAACTGGTCAACTTACTGTATAGACGATTTAAATTTTGCTAACTACTAAATTATGTACATGTTACAATTGTTCACAGAAATTTTCAATATAATGCAATTTTAGTATAAAAAGTACTATGCTTGATCACACTTTTATACATAATTATTATGTTTAACCGTGAAAACCTCTGAACAGCCTTCTGCTTCGACTTTTTTATTTAATTTGTACCTACATATATGGTGCTGGTTTTCATTGAAATAAATAAACCTCTTAGTCATTATTATTATTGACGACCGATGTGGCGCGGTGGGCGAAGGTCCGCCTGCGACGCCGAAGGTTGCGGGTTCGATTCCCGCTTCGGAACAATTGTGTGTACGATCTGCAGATATTTGTTCCGGGTGTTCTGGTCGTTTTCTATGTATAATAAAAAATATCGATCTATGTAATGTATTGTATTATGTATATCAGATATCTAGTACCCATAACACAAGCTCTGCTTACCATGGGGCTAGATAATGCTGTGTGAATTGTCCAGCATTATTTATTATTATTATTTATTATTACAAGTATTTCATGAAAAACGCAAACCGTAAGTAAAGTTGTATAATTTGTTTTTTTTTGTTGTTTTTGCACAACAAAATTAATAGATCTAAATTTATTATGAAAATAAATTAGTATAAATCAATAACGCAATAACTAATAAATAAACTTGTATTTGTTCGCTTACGGCCCTCGTACAATAAACGAGTCATCCTGGCCGACAAGTCAAAACAACATGAATTGAATTGAAGATGCTTTTAATCTTCAATTCAATTCATGCATTAAATCTGTCTGTAAATAAAATGTGTGTTTTGTGTCAGACATAACAAACTTATCACACAGCTTTTCATCAGAAAAATAACATGCAAAAGAAAAAGAACCATTAAAATAATATTTCCAGCAAATTATTACTGTCCCAATAAATATCGTCAATGAATCTTTAACTGTAAGTAATAAAATAAAAGCAAAGAGGAATCACTACAAGAGAAAACAAGTCCCAAACAAGAATCCATTATTCGCACTTTTGTTCGAACGAGCTGGCATTTTTCCGGCTTCGACCTTTCATTTATAAAATACCTGAGTTATATCTTTGGGCGAAATGGAGAGAAAGTAAAAGATGAAATACGATTGCTTTGCAATAAAGGCCATCTGTATTTAAAGATGCTGATACCGTCAAATGACGGTGGTGAAAAGGAACGACTGAATCAGTTGGAACAAATTCGGAATTTTTCTAGTAGGTTCCATAAGTCGGATCTAAGGACATCCACGAACTGACATGGAGTGGTCCATTTTTACGTAACGTCCAGCACGGCCATGAGATGGAACAGAACACTGAATTAATTCTCACTTATACATATAGTTAGGTATTGGCGATTTTAGGTACAAGCTATGTATGTACGTACATGGCGTTCGCTTTTCTAAAAACCTTTATATCAATAGAAAAGAATCTACGCGACGAAAACCCAATCTCCGATTGAGGAAATCGTTTTTCTGTCAGATTACTAAATTGTTATTTGTGCCTCTTAATTCTCCATTGTGTTCCTAAAAGGTTTTTTTAGGACGATTACGGAATATACAAACAATAGTTACTATTCCGGATACTTTTGATAGAGTCGTTGTTTCTTAGTATCGATAAGGTTTTGTCAATTGATTTAGGCCGTATTGGTTTCATTACAGAAGTTTAATTTGGGTCTAAGCACACAAAAACTCCACTGTAGAACTACAAGATGGTACCTACTTTAGTTATTATCCTGGTCAGTCATCGCCTCGTTGCTTCCGGCGTATATAAGCTAGAAGTGGTAGCTGGCAGTGTAACCGGTAAATTTTCATACGTTTTGTTTCATCTTATTCTTCCATCCTAGCTACCATGCGACAGCGCCGCCGTAGCCTCAGAAGAAATAGGTTAGTATGAAGAAAGTTTTTATTTCAAGTGGAAGACAAATTTCGTAGCAAGCTACGGCGTAGAGGATCTACGCCGTAGACTGCTACGAATATGGCTCTAATGTTTTGAGGATACGTTTGGAAAGAATCCAACTTTATAGACACACATTTACTACTAATATTGACAATTGAATCAGTTGAGCTTACTTCAGACTGTTGCACACAATCTTGAAGCAGCTCAACTGGCAGAATATCAATCGGAAGCGTCTCCAAGATGCTGGCTGCATTACCCTCTGTATGGCAACGCTGATGCGCTCCGCCTGATACACAATACACCAGCTCACGGGTCACTCGTCGTTTCGACCAGTTGAGAGATAAAACTCCTTTTTACAGCTTAAAAATTGAATAAAACAAAACACAGACATTGTTAGTCAACACAATGCAAAAGCTGCTTACGCTACACGCCGCTCTATAAAGCAGCGGAAGCGTAAACGTATTGATCGACACAATTACGACAAACCGAGGCTGATTGACAATAGTGTTATGCGTTATGATGAAGGTGTACAGGCGAACATGATTTCTGCTACTGCTGCGTAATCTGCACGGTACAAAAGAATGATGGAGTGCAATTGAACACCTTCATTGCGTACAGCGAATCCATATTTTTATGTGGTAAAATAATACTAGCTTTGACGTAGACATGTCTAATATTGAGTCTGTTGTTATTGATAGCGTTTCGATTTTTCTAAGTCGGAAAAATTAAAACAAACAACTTAGAAATAAAGATAAACCATCATCAGACGACCTCTGTGGCGCGGTGGGCGAAGGTCCGCCTGCGACGCAAGAGGTTGTGGGTTCGATTCCCGCCTCGGAACAATTGTGTGTACGATCTGCAGATATTTGTTCCGGGTGTTCTGGTCGTTTTGTATGTATAATAAAAAATATCTATCTAGGTAATGTATTGTATTATGTATATCAGTTATCTAGTTTATTTTATTTATATGTATGTATGTAGTATTTTTTTATGTAAAAATTATAAGTATTTTATTTATCATATGTCATAACCTACAAGCACACAGATCCCCTGGTACTGTCCACGATCCTATCCATCCTTGGTTGACTGGTAGAGATCGCTCTTGAGCGATAAGACCGCCAATTGTAATTAATTTTGAACTTTTTTTCTGAACATAGTTTTCTATATAAAGTGCAATAAATAATTTTCTATCTATTTTATCTTATACAAAAATAATTCAAAAACGCTAAATAAAAACGTTGTGTAAACTTTCTTACCTCTCAGGTAAGCGGGTCGCATTTGCCCAATGCTAGTGTAACAAGGTAGGTACCTAGTCGCTTGCTGGCTCACGTAGCACCTACGTGACGGGCACATGTACGGCAAAACTACGGGGAAACTACGTATTACTTCATATATCTAACTTAAACATAACTAAACTAATAAGAGAATGATGAGAACTGTGTGATGTATCGTTTAGGCACGTTTACTGATTGAAACGCGTGCAATTTTAAGTGAAAATATCTTTGAATATTTATTTGAAGACCAAGAACGGATATATATGTTTATTTATACACAGGTATGTTTATTTCGCCACATAAAATAAATAAAAAAAAAAAAAAAAATGCTGGACAATTCACACAGCATTATCTAGCCCCATGGTAAGCAGAGCTTGTGTTATGGGTACTAGATAACTGATAGACATAATAATGCAAAAATGCAAATAACTCATCAAAAAGTAAAGTATGTAAGACCTGAAAATAATGGCTACCACAGACGGAACGAATCACGCCATGTGAAGCGAGGTACTTCTTAATAAAAAAAAGATATATCAAACGTTGACCTAATTCAATAAAATCTACAAATAATAAGGATATATTATTGACAAACGATGTGGCGCGGTGGGCGAAGGACCGCCTGCGACGCAGGAGGTTGCGGGTTCGATTCCCGCCTCGGAACAATTGTGTGTACGATCTGCAGATATTTGTTCCGGGTGTTCTGGTCGTTTTCTATGTATAATAAAAAATATCTATCTATGTAATATAGTATTATGTATATCAGTTATCTAGTACCCATAACACAAGCTCTGCTTACCATGGGGCTAGTAATGCTGTGTGAATTGTCCAGCATTATTTATTTATTTATATATATTATTTGCTATACAAAATATTCACGACCCGTACAAAACCGATTAAAATTCACAAAATGCCCCGCGTAATTTCCGGCCTAGTTAACTAGTTAGCAAGATACCGAGACATAGATACCTACTATTATAATATTATAATACCTGAACCCATTTACATTGACCCTTATCAAAAGTTCCTTTGATGTTACTTACCCACGTTGTTACCATCTTGGATTAATTTGCACCTTTTGTGCTAGTATTATCCTTATCCAAGTATGTTACCATAAATTTTATACTGTCTAAATATTTTTATTCTCATTGTCTTTCTCATTCTTATAGAACGCCTTCTCAACGAGTCAAGATTTCAGCCTAACCTTGTAACTGGATAGACTAGTTGAGGTGGATAGACATACGAATCATGTTATGATATATCCCACAAGGACTTTGTTCTTAAATGCAGGATTCAAGATCAATACCTACCCTCAAAAGGTATTTTTATACTACTATTTACATTATAAGTCCAGTCTCTTTGTGCCCATCTTGGCACAGAGCATCCTAGCTAGCATAATATTCGAAAATTCAAAGAAAGCTTCTTGAAAAACTCAAGCAAAACAAAATACGCTGTCTCATCAACATTTTCTCGTTCCCCAGACATCTTATTAAAAAGCTCACACTTTATTCTCGCAATATACAACACCCGGCATTATCGAGGTCTAAGGGCATGGAGGAATGGGAATCATTTAACATGTCCGCGCTAGGGTCTATAATTGGATTCATTGCTGGCCAAGAGAAATATAGATGCCATTTATTGTCGTCGGACGTATTGACGACAACACATGGCTGAGAAATTGAGAATGGCTGAATCAGTTACAACAATTAGTATTTTTGTAGCATATTAGTTTTCATTATAAATACTGAAACTTCGGGTAATATAACTAACTAGAGGGAAATAGGGGACTTGGTGAAATTCAATCGATTGTAAATGTCGGAAAAAATTACTAAATGAACAAAAAGTCTTGGGTCTTGGCTGCAGTAAAGTTATAATTTTACACTAACCTTTTACTTTAGTTGATTGTGTAGAATAGCTATATAAATAACTTTGAATAAGATAATTAACCGTGCATCTACTGAAACCTACACTACGCGTGACCCGATTGCGACACGCGCTTGAGAAATTTATACTATCTTTGATTTTTCTGTACATGACCCTAATGTTTGTTCTCTTTGTAGCTTCATAGTCTTCCTGTAAAAACATGTGACGATGTGACTCAACGACCGGCCATTAGCATTATATTATTGTACCGTCGGCATTCACCAAGGCCGGCATCACAAAGGGACGCGTTAGCATGAAAAAATTCCGTTATCTGGATTTCGGACATTCGGACGATGTCCGGACAAATGCTCGGGTTTCCGAACAATTGGTTATGTTCGGAGGTACGAATATGAGGCTGGACATAATGGATTGCCTTTTGTATAATTATTACATTTGTGAAATTGCCATGTCATGATTTGGCTTTTATCGAGAGATCAATAATACATTTTGACTAACAATGTGGTGCGGCGGGCGAAAGTTGGCCTGCAACGCAGGAGGTTGCGGGTTCTATTCCCGCCCTAGGACAAATGTTTGTGCAAATATTTGTTTGGGTGTTCAGGGTATTTTCTGTATATAATAAAAGTATCTAATATATGTAATGTATTCTATTAAGTATATCAGTCATCTTGTACCCGTAATCTCTGCTCCGCTTGGGGCTAGATGTTGCTCTGTGGATTTTCGAGCAATTAATATATATATATTTTTTGCGTCAATAACGATAAAACCTTTTCGAGCCTTTTTAGAAAAATCACTGTATATGTCCTTATATTTTTCTATACAAACTTCCCTTTCTTGAAAGCAGTTAAACTAATAACCCCAACATAGAGGTATATGTAAGTAAGTTTTAGATCTACTTGTATCATAACGAAAACATAGCATCAAAATCAAATTTAACTTTCACAAAAACAAAACCTTTGTCCCGTCCTGCATGTTGAATATGAAATACGACAAAAGTTACAACCACAACATTGTCGGCACTATCACGAGTTGTTATTCTACATAGCTTCGTACCTACTCTTCGAGAGGGCAACACCCTACAATAGAGAAACGACGTCGGTTCTCGCTAAAACGGCTCCTTTTGTCTATAAAGCCTTATCATGGAAACGGACAGAGTTTTACAGCGAAATAATATGTAAGTCTGGAATTTATGAGGACTGCTAGAATATTGCGAATTGCGTTCTGCAATCACTTTGATTGTGAATTAATACAGTGCAAACATCTCCTCACTAAAATAAAATAAATAAATAATGCTGGACAATTCACACAGCATTATCTAGCCCCATGGTAAGCAGAGCTTGTGTTATGGGTACTAGATAACAGATATACATAATACAATACATTACATAGATAGATATTTTTATTATACATACATAGAAAACGACCAGAACACTCGGAACAAATATCTGCAGATCGTACACACAATTGTTCCGAGGCGGGAATCGAACCCGCAACCTCCTGCGTCTCAGGCGGACCTTCGCCCACCGCGCCACATCGGTCGTCAAAAATAAAGTTTGTAGGTATGCATGAACTTGAGAACTTGACTGAGATAAATATTGAGATAAATATTCATAGCATAAGGGAAAAATATATCCTATATACATATGTATGTATTTCGATGTAGATAATATTAATCGGACACTTATTTTAATCTGCGAGTATCATCATTTTCATCAAATGATAGATAGATAGACAATGCTTTTATTACACACTTAAAAATAAAACAAACAAGGTAAAAAATAATAATACAAGATATGTGACAATTTGGCGGTCTTATCGCTCAAGAGCGATCTCTACCAGACAACCGTGGATGGATAGGATCGTTGGATTGAAAAAGGGGATCTGTGTGCGTTATTATGTAGTTAATTACAACATGAAATTTCATATTATGTTACATACAAATACCTATCTACTATAAATACATATATACTTTATAACTAATAATACATACCTACTTATATAAAATATATAATCTTAATTTTATAACGGAAAAAAAACGAGGGTGTGGTCAGTGACAGCAGGAAAAATAGTGTTCCTTTACCATGCTCTTGAATATTGCTAGTGACTTAGCACGCCTTACTGAGACTGGTAATGTGTTCCAAATGATGTTCCTCTATTTTAAAATTGAAGATACTTTTAGTAAACAAAGAGATTTTTTATGAAGACTTTACTAAAATGGATAATTATAACAAAAAATAACATGGTAACTATTGCATCAAAAACTACTACACGCATAGTAGCAAAATCGCTGCGAAAATAAGCAAATTAAGTTAAAAAACGCTCGAGAGATGAATGAAATGATACATGAAAGATTTAAAAACTTTTAGATACGATGATGATTTGCAAAAGACTGCTGGTTGATGCTGGAACCGCTAAGCTGATGCCCTGTTTTCAGCTTAACACATCCAGCATACGCTATGGGGAGCATTAGGGGAGGCCTATGGAGCAGCGGACTAGTAAATACTTATTATTATTACGAATTGGACTGGAAGAGTCCTGGGGCCGAATTCTGTTAACCCATTCCTTTACTATGCCAATGGTATATATCCATATGGTCCAAAGATAAAACAAACTCTAGGTAGTGCGTGCGGGTTTATTTGTGAAGAGAGATTGATAATTTCGTTTCAACATTGACACGCATCCCTCCATCTGTAGTTTCTGTCATCAGAATGACACATTAAAATGCTTATATGTGTCATTTAGCGATGATACAATTATTATGGTGAAGCGAAAAATATAGTGGAATAAGGATTACGCCACTGCAGACGTTAATGATTTTTCTGACTTCATTTCGCTCGAGAATACCAGAATAACTGATCATTGTTCAAATACTCCATTGTGTTACAGTTCAGACATTTTGGATCCTATTATTTTCGGAACTTTACCATTTCATTACAAACTTTGAGGTCGAATTATTCACGAAACTCTTCAATACAATTTTGGACATCGCGATACAATTTCAAAGACAGATGGATTAATTTAATTGCTCAAGTTTCAAAGTTTCTTATCTTATATTTAGTATTTTGCATAAAGCGAGTTTAAAAAAACCTAGCGGTGGAATTATTACTTACTTATTTTACAGTAACAAATAATACTTTAATGTTACTAGTAACTTAATCCTAAGAAGATACTTGATAACATGAAAGAACGCTATTGGCATTTAAAATAATAGAATTCTAGAAATTTTATAGCTTAGCTAGATTTCTATTTTTTTAAAGATACTCATGAAATATACTTACGACTTGTAAAACAATGGAGCTTTTTCAACGAAAATAATTATGTACCATTGCGATCATCGTTAGGTTACCCCCCTTTTATGTTTGAATTCAATTTCTATGAATATATGAAAACTAGAATCTTGCGGTAATCTTAAGCTAGCAAATGATTTATATAAAATATAAAACTAAAACTAATACATATAATTAGAAGGCTAACGATGAACGCCATGGTCAATGGCCAAGGCAACCAACGCCGTAAAAGGTACTAAGATTCGGAAAAATCAAGACACATTGAAAACACAAACTTCTATCGACGAGTCTACAGGAATAACACATACCTATTGGCACCAAGACTGGCCCTATATGGGTCTAAGCGGATTGAATAATTTTCATGCAACGAGCAGAATATCTCGCGAAGAACCGACGGCCGCTGGAGCAAACGTGTTCTTGAGTGGAGACCACGTCTCGGTAAACGTAGTGTAGGACGCCCTCCGACCAGGTGGGATGACGACCTGCGAAAGACTGCAGGCTATGGCGCTCATTGGGGCAGGCCTATGTCCAGCAGTGGACTGCTATAGGCTGATGATGATGATGGTGACGATGAGCAGAATATTGAAGAGATCTTATTTTACAGATTAAGTTTTACCTGCTAATGATGACGATGATGATTCTTTGTTAATGGCAACTGTGCCTGGTTGGACACTTTTCTGCCAGTGTCAAGTAATGGAAAATATATAAGTATATGAGTTTGATAACTCATATACTTTACAATTATTTTCCATTACACAGTTGCAATTAACAAAGAATTATGAAGATTGTTTGATATTTTCACCAGAGCTTCACTAGTTCGTTATCTAGCAGGGTTATACCACGTGCAGGTTGGCTTGGGAGACGGGATGTCTGAGTCCCCCTTATAACCCTTACCCTGCTAAAATAAAATATACATATAACTGAAACTGGTAGATAATGAACTTGAGACAATTGCTGTGAAGTTTATGTTTAATGAATGATAAATGAATTTGTGCTCTGATTTGTTAAACTTTTTGTATCACCTTTATAACTATAATTAATTAGATTTATATTCTTATTATTTTTGTTTGTTTGCCCTGTATCAGTATCAGTTTCTTTAAATCTCAACCGTTAAAATTATCTACGTAAACAGGCTTGCCTCGTGCGGGGGCCGCTAGTAATGTGTACGTATTTAAGCGTAATAGCAAATAAATAATTTTGTATTTTTTTGTATTTGTATGAACGGTCATCCTCGAAATACAGACTTTTAAACATGTAATTAGGCATCAAAAGAATATTTCAGAATTTTTCCAGAAAGTCTAAGCTGAAAACTGCTAAATTAAAATAGGCGTGCCTCATCATGTTCCAAGTAGATACCTGTTAAACGGTTGTAAAGCTCTCTCAAGCTAATAAATAAAAAGTTGAATCATTTGATATAAGTTGTTTAATTTTATTTTTGAGAGTGTGTTTTAGTGAACAATGTAAATGTGTTTAATTGAAATATGTAGTATGTGTCCAAACCACCTATTAGTACTGGTAAATTATAACTAGATGTCGCTGTAAAAAGTGGACGAGCTCTAGATCGCGCTATCGTTTGGTTCGCAACATTTACCTACATCAGAACCATAATTTTTAATAAACAAGTTCTCATTGGAAACCAAATAGTTGTGTTATTTTACCTAGTACACGAGTTAAAATGAAATAAATAAATTCATACTGCGAACTTTTTTTAAAACCTAAGCAATTCGTGCTGCCGCTCTACACAGCATAGTGTTGCGCCGCACAGGCGTTTCTTTCGAAAAATAAGTTACGGCTTTGCTAAGTAACACAGATGTGTGTTTTTATTTTACATAGTTCTTATATACTAGGTATTTAAAATAAGCAGGTTACAATACAATACAATATAACATTATTGCACCATCAATACAAAAAAAAAACAGGATCTTAATACTAACTAGAACTAGTGGCACAATCAGCAGCCTTATCGCTAAAAGCGATCACTTCCAGGCAACCTTTGGATGGATAGGATTGGTACGTTTTAAAGCTGACGGTGGCGTAATTATTTGAGATTAACCAGTAACCGTTAGTCACCTATATGTAATCTATTTATTAGTAATTACCCCATTTTAAGTGAAATTTTGTAATTCGTATGAGAATAAAGTTTCTTAAACCATAAACCATATACGGTAGATAAATAAGTGTGATATTAAGTTATTTAAATTCATTTGCTGCGATAAGAACTCGCAAAGTTCTTCGACCTTTTCCTTGAGAATTCGAGTCTGAAATTTCAAGTAAGTATTTACTCGTTTGAAGCCCAAAATAAGGTCTGACAAAAACATGTAGGCGAGATATTTGAACCTAAAGAAATAACCTCATTTCTCTTTTCTTCAATCGAAAACCAAATAGTCTCAAATGTTAGCACTCTTCAAACAACTTGGAATTGGATGGTTCGAGCCCCGAGCAGTCGTTGACCCTTCAGATGGGTTTTTAGATCAGGAGACTCGATGGTGACATAGAAATATTAAAAGCCTCCAAAAGGAAAAAATCATTGAGGATACGAGACAGCACTTGTTAGGAAGTTCTTGTTAGGTGTTGAGTTGTTAGGGACTGCGACAATGATCTACCTACACTGTACGGGCGAATCCATTCTGCGTTCATTCATTAGTTTATTTATTACCTTATTGGTAATTAATGAACCTGCTTACCTCAATTTTTCATGTTTTTAGATGGGCTATAACTGTACTGTATAACTCAGAATAACGCGTAGGTACTTAGAGCTTTGTATAATTAATGAGTAATGAATAATGACAGAGTTACCATACTTAAAAATAGGTTTCTTTCCGGCCCTGGTGGGGGCACAGAGAGGGGCCTCGAGGCTTGGCCTCATTACCCCGGCGTCAACTCGAGGGGTGGCGACCCCTCGGTCCTTGGGTTTTGTGGGAGTCTTTTTTTTTCCCCTTATTCTCCATGTTTTTTTTAGGCAGCATTTGGTTTATAATCTTTTTTTTGTTGTTTTTTTTTCCTTTTTTTTTTTAATAAACCCATGGACTCTATGGTGGTTCAGCAGGGTCCCGCGGAAGGGGTCGCCATGGACGGTCGTCTTCCTGGGGCCGGGGCTGGGGCGGCGCGATGTTGTGGAGGTGCTCGTGGTGCCCGGTGGTCTACCATACTTACATTTGTGTCATATTATGATCTAAAGGTGGGTATGGAACACAATTATGAAAACTATTTCACGTGTACATACATACAAAGTTACATAATTATGTACACTTTATCAAGATTGAAACCCGAGGAATGTAACATTCGGGTCAAACCCCTACGGGTTTAAAGAGTGTTAAATATAAGAAATCATGTATATTCTTTAAATAAATAAATACATACATACATAAGTAAAAAATTTAATAATATCTACCTATTTGACTACTCAGGGAACTATTTACCTACTTTATTGAATACTTTACCTCAGTTGGTACGAGTACCGATACTAATTTTACTGAGCTGCAATCCTTTAAATATCACGATCCCGCGAAAGCTTAATTTTTCTATTAATGTTAACTTGATTGGTGTATAGATATATTTATTATGTAGATATATTTATTTATTTATGGGTTCGATTCGTCCTTTGGAATACATATTTGTATCTACGGTCTGCAAATATATGTAGGTCTATTGTATTATGGATTGTGTCAGTTGATATGTGTTGTGTTAATTTTTTTCTTTAGTTTGTATTTGCACAAGCTCCTTCAAGGTTTCCACCATTGTGGTATACCCTGTATATAGCTACCCCAATTCCCTAGACTAAGGTATTTTACCAGTACCTACGTACGTCAGTAACGACCATTCAACAAACGTTTAGACCATTTAGTGCGGTGCAGATATGTGGAACTGAACTTATGACCAGATCTACACGCCCACTACGTCATAAGTCATAAAAATGCTTGCTTCGTGAAAAATCATAAGTTTGAGATATTATACGAGAATTTTATGGTTCACGACTTTTCTGGTTGCGATGTTTTTGTGCCCGAGGAGACATGTCTATGCCCGGTGCCCATTTCACAAGTCTAAACTTTTTCTTGAGTGGAGACCACGACTCTGTAAACGTAGTGTAGGACGCCCTCCGACTAGGTCGGATGACGACATGCGAAAGACTGCATTCTGGCTGCGTCAAGCTGAAGACAGGGCGCTATGGCGCTCATTAGGAGAGGATTTTCATTTGTTAATTATTTAATGAGCTTAGTTACTGTTTTTTCTGTTTTTTATCTCTACTTTTCCATAAAATCCCTTATGGTGTTTCCTTCCTACACAAAAAAAAACTTGTGTTATATAAATTATAATAAATAAGTAATATGTATAATATTAAATTAGATTATAACGACATCAAGTGTGACATGTGTACCTATGGTGGAATAAATGAAATGAAGCTTATCTACGTCTATACTTGTTTTAACACTTCATGTCCATCCAAAGTTTGCAGGCAGAGATCGCTCAGAGCGATAAGGCCGCCCATTGTACAACATATTCTGTATTTGTTTTTTTTCCTGTCTTGTAATACAAAGTAATTGTATTGCATGTACCATTTCTAAATACGTACAAAATAGCCATTACCATAACAAGAACAAGACGATACCCATTCCTAAAACTTTGGAGAAATTAAACGGATGAATATTCAACGCGGTAGACTGTAGATGTAGAATATCCACTGGTACACGGTAGGCTATCTCCAACTCTTGCTGTAGCTAAATAAGCAATAAGCTGGTTTACTGTTTCTTTCTTTAGCGGCCAAAGTCGGTTATTTTTTTATTTAAAACTTTATTGCACTACAAAGGGTATATATATACACACACATATATATATATATATATATATAGGCGTCCTCATCGATTTCGATGACGGCGACCCTAGATAATAGCGGATTTTTTTCTATCATGAGCTCTCATTATGGCTCGCTGGACCGAACTTGGTACTACAAAGGGTACAACAGTACTTTAAGGTCTATAATGAAATAAAGCATTTTGGTATTTGATATTTGACAAAGGGTGGGCTTAATGCTGAGGAATTTTCTACCTGCCTCGGCATTAAGCCCGGTAATAATTAACTTAAAGTAGATAGTGATAAAGAAATATAATGATATCATTTGAAAAAAGATTTTACCCATCATAACAGGAATATAAGTGTGTGTAAGTTTTTAAGACTAAGCTGTTTCAGATTCAGATAATTTATTGTCATACTTCATACACATAATAAAATCACAATAATGTAACTTAAATTAAATTATGAGACTATGACTCGTCAAACACGATATAGATACAATAGTGATATGTAATATAGAACAATTTTGGCAGTAGAAAAAGTATAATAAATATGCTTAAATCTTAAATCTATCACTATTATCTACACTATATTTAGATAAGGTGATGCTACGAGGACGTCGGGTAACTTAGAGCATTTCACATTAAACTGACTGTAGTCGTTTTCTAAAAACTCTTTGATACTATATAGCGTTTTGTCAAGTAAGAGATTTCGTAATTCTATATTAAACCGATTTTCGTTTTGAATTAATTTCAATGTTTTTTATTTTTTCATTTTCATTTCTCCTCCGCAAGCAAGCAATCCTTTAGCTTCTACATGCGAGGACACATAAATGGTTACTTATAAGTTATTATTTAAGTTATCTGTTAAGTGTGTAAAACTGTTTGTCTTCCGAATAAAGCAAAATAAAATATTCTTGGAATCGAAAGTTTTAAATACCAAGTGTTTAAACTATTTCGGAATTTAATTGAAGTGGGCAATTTATTTACCAGTCAGTCACTTAGGTGATCATAATTTTCTTTTAAACAACAGGTCAAACTTTTAAAATAACTTGACAAATTTTTGTTTGTTTAACATGTTGTTAAGGAAAAACTTTTCTTTAGGCACACAAATGCATATAATAGCATCGTTATTAAAAATGATAGATATACATAATTAAAATAGGTACGGAACATTTCTTGATTTGTAACCTTAGATCGAAAAGAATAGATAAATTGTAAAAAAAGTTTAAAATTTCGTAAATTTCCAATAACTCCAAAACCGTGTGAAATTTTGTACCCAGTAGTACATTTTTTATTTCCTAAACAGTAAGATACCCCTTACCTGAAGGCAAAGGATTCGACTACTTGTTACGACACAACCTGTATACATATATTTACAAACTTTAGTGTAATGATGCTTTTTTTCTGTTAAATGTGCCAGTCCCTCTGTGCCTGGTGTCTCTTCTCAGACTGTGACCTACCTACCAAGCTCCACTTAATTGCATCAGAGTTTCATCTTAAACGGATCGTAAACACTATAATTTAATTGTTGTCCCGGAAAATTATACGTCAAACTTGGAAAAGGGACGAATCCAATTAAGGGAAGAGATATTGTGAAAGTTTTTCTGGATCAAACTTGGATATGAAATGGAACGTCTGCCTACTGGTAATAAAGTTATTAGTTCCAAAGAGACGTCTATTGTAATATGGTTAAAGTTCAATTTTGATACTCACTGAGTTTGATAGAATCTAGTAATAGTAATAGAATCTAACATTTCGTTCGATAGTTTATAAGATAAGCCTGAGACATTAATTATAGAAATAGAAAATATTTGTTTGTGTTTCATATAAAATAATACACATTAAGAACTAATAATAATAAAGATAACAAATTAGGAACGAATAAAAGAATTAAAATACGAGAACACAGAAAGGCTACCGGCTCAGCATTAAATATTACATTGACACAAGCCAATGCAGCGCTGGTTTTCAGCGGCGCCAGGATGCTGGGGTGCCATTAATTACCACCACAGCACTTTAGCAGTTTTTATTATCTATCAACACAAATTAGGGTTAAGTTAGAATTCTCTATAAGCGACTAAAAAATAAGGTCAAGTCTTCCGAAACGTTTGTTATCTGAGATAATCTTATCCTTAGAATTAAAACCCTCTCGATTTAGCACCAGCAACAAAGATTCCAGCGATTAAAGTAATCGAAAAGATAAACAAGCGTAAAATGGCGCAGAAAGAATAAGAAGCAAATTGAAAATAAAATCCCTAAGATAATGATGCTAGGACAAAAATATTGTTGAATATTTATTATGCTTTTTTGCGAGCTATTATCGTTAGAGATAAGAGGCGGAGGGTACAAAGGGCCGCGATCACAAAGCCTACGTAATAATGACGTAAATTTTTGGAATAATTTTAATTAAAGGCTAATTTGCGACATTCGCAAACTGGAAAATTACCCTTCGTAGGTATCAATTTTAGTAAAAAGAGACAATTACCGAATGTAAGAACGGTGCGTAATAAATAATGTTAAGGGTATCTACCTACCTTAATGTTATAAGGGATGATAGAAATCTCTTGCGTTCGCTTCCTCCATTAATTAATTTAAATATAATTGCTCGTTACGTTATGACTTTGTTCCTCATCTCGTTTATGATAGAGTTTGAATTGATCCTATTTTCTAAGTGCTCTTTGATTTTCACGAGAACTTTTCCCAAGTTTCTGAGTATATTTAGTGAGACAAACTACCTATGTTTCAATTTGAACATTAAATAGCACATTATTGACATGTTCATATTATATAACTTATTAATTTAAATCATTTTTTTTATAAATGATCAATTATTATTAGTTTTTCTTATTGTGTAATTTTATGTATAATTTTTTCTTTTTTTTGTATCTTTCATTTGTTCTAATATATGTATAGGTATTGTAATTAACTAGTGTAATTGGTTGTAATATAAGTAATCGTGCTAGTCAATAATTAAATAAATAAATAAATAAAAATAAATACATTTTAAAATTACATTGTAGGAACCTAGTTTTAGAAATTGTTTGCATGCCAATGTGTTTTGGTGAAGTATGTGAAACTACCTACCTATTCTAATGTTTAAGACCTTGTATTATGACCATATTTCTTGCAATAAATGAATTGAATTGAATTTCATACAAAAATGTTTTGTTCGTAAACTTACTACGTAATTTTTTATATTTTGTTGTTACTCTCGTTTATCTATCTCGTTTTGTTCAGCTAAATAATCGATACTAAAGATTAATACCCATTTTAATTAAAAGTGGTTTAGTAGGAGAAGTAAACACCCTTTTTCTTTAATAATTTCAATATACCTTACTCAATAGTACCTACGGCTATCGACTTTGAGTACAGTCAGCTGAAAAAATATGTATTTATACTCCCAAGTTTTCAATTTGACTAAATAGTAAGTATGTATATAAATCAATTGTGAATGATATATACCGCATATTATTTATGTATCGCATTATGACAAGTACTATTAAGTACTACTTTAAAAAATGTGTGTATGGACTTTTATTCGAAAAGTTCCGAGTAAAATAAAATTGAAAACTTGGGAATGTTTACATACATATGTGAGCAGCTGGCTGTACCTTTACCATGGCAGCTTTAAAAGGTTTTTCTGAAAAATGATCTGTATGTTACCTGTAATAAGTGAATTCCCTCATCGTCTGTTCAGATGATTCAAAATGATAAGCATCTTTATTTTATTACCATTCTTTGTATTATTATTATTTTTTCCTCCTGACTCCGCTGCTTTCATTCATTCTATGGTAATACTGAACAAAACATTATTGCTAAGGAAATTGCTCATAAAAACTTCGCTGGTATTTATTTTGCATCTAACGTTTTATGCATTTTCATCATCATCATCATCATCAGCCTATATCAGTCCACTGCTGGACATAGGCCTCCCCCAATGAGCGCCATAGCGCCCTGTCTTCTTGTTCTTATGCATTTTACTCTACCACAAAATGAGAACAGAAAAGACAATACAGAAACACACAAATAGGTTACCTACCCATTTGTGTGTTAGTACTCCTTTCTTACACAACCTCTAAACGTAGTTAAAAAAAAAAGTTATTTTGCATGCTGGAATTCCATTGATGACGCACTGTTGGTCTAAGATTCGGTTTAAGAAAACTCAATACTCATCCATCTGTTATTAGATAATAATTAGGCTTTTGTTTTTTAATTGAAGCATAGTCATTATCAAGGGTTTAAATATAATAACACCAGACCTGCGATCACAAATACTATCTACTTAGATGTCAAGTCGGCGCAAAAAATCGGTCTCCAGTAATAAGTGCGCACTTGTAATGTGAGCTCTTATTTTGTTTAGTTCGATTAAAACACAGCCAACGTAAACACATGTCACATTGCCGCAATGTGTATTCAAAAGTTGCAAAAATAGAAATAAAATATTACTTGTTAGTTAGCTAAACATATAACTTAATCTACATTTACCTACCTCTCGCGTTATTTACGTAGTCGGCTTTTAGCTTTGATTTTGTATGTGACTCGAAATCTAGATAGTATTTGTGATCGCAGCACCAGACAGTCAAAAGCATTAACAGCTCAGCCAGCACTTCATTCGTTTGGCATTGCATCGCGGTCGCCACTAGAGAACCTTTACTCCCCAGCGGTTCTCAGTTCTGTGAGCTATTATGACCTGCCCAGTGCCCACTGCAAAATCAACCTACTAATTCTGAAAGCTATGTCGGTAACTTTGGTTCTTCTATTTGCGTATTCCGTGTTAGCGAACATGAAAACGCCTTACTAACTCGGCTTAAAGATTCTTTATATCTCAAAGAACATACATTTAGTTTATTATGAGAAAAACAAAACTTCTACTTAGTATCTACGTATTAAAGTACTAATATGTAACTGCCGTTATAAGCGACTCCACGCCTATATAGAAGTATAATCAACGACGTACCTATCCTTCATTATTAATCTCCTTACCTAATCTATCAGCGAGCTCCAAAACAAATCCGCTACAAGTTTACCCAAAGGTATCTTCATTTATCCGAAACCCACAGGATTCAGGTAGATGAAGAAATGGATAAATACCCGATGTAGTTTCGTAAATACCCACAATATAGTTTCGTCGGGCTCCTATCTTGTTATCTACGGGTGTGCTTTCGGGTTGTTTGTCCTACCCGGCTATACGGCTAATCGCCGTGAGAGTGCCCATACATGATCAATACACTCCACGTCGACCTTTATAGATAGATAGATAACTATTTTATTGCACACTTAAAAATAATACAAACAAGACAGAATAAAATACAAAATATGTTTATACCTTCTAGCTGTCCGTATCCGAACGTGTTCTTGAGAGACGACTTCGAGAGATGACGACCTGTGAAAGACTGCAGGTAGATGCTGGCGTCTCTTAGTTGTCCATATAGTTTTGGAATGAGGTGAAAGAGAAATATTATATATTCCCTAAATAGCCTCAAAATAATTTCAACGATTTCTTCCGAAAGGTTTTCGCTTCTGAGCAGATTAAGGCTCAATTCACACCGGAATGGTAGCTACCGACAGCGACGCGGCAGTTCAATGTCAACAGAAACATAGTGTAGTCTTTATCTAAATAATTTTAAACTTTATCCACATACAGTAAACACCAGTATCGCTGAAAAGCTCGAAAAGGTCGTGTAGCCGCGCGCGCCATCTAGCGGCCACGAGCATCTTGTCAGTCAACGAATGAATTACTTTATTGCACTTAAAACTATAAAATAACACCTTATATCTACATATTACACATGAAAAGTATAATAGGCGGCCTTATCGCTGACAGCGATTTCTCCCAGGCGACCTAGTCAGTCCGCAGCGCCACCTCGGCATACTTGTCCATTCCTCTAGTATGCCTCTAGTTTCATCACGTCTAGGATCGGAGACACCGTGTATGTATATAAGGGTCAACCGTAACAGCTCATCCGATTTATTGAGTTAGGCCTGTTTACTCACTCAACTGAATCAGAAAGGGTGAAATTTTTGAAGTAAACATATCTGGAAAACTTTCATTATTATAGCTTGTTATTTTATTGTTTTAGGGATTTTTATTTAAATACTACAAGAAGTATAATTTAAAAATTCTAATAAAAAGTGGAAAAAAGAAAAAAAAATTGCTTTACAATAATAATAATTGATCAAGTTCAAGGTTTACGTAGGTATGAACTAAAAAATAATTGATTAAAACCCATATTATTATTTAGTTCATACGCAAATCGCGTTTTTTTCGAAATACTTGTCTTTTACCACGTTTTCATATAAATGCCCCTATTGAAAAATCCGTAGTACATTGTATAATTGAAAATGTGTACTGAAAGATGCCAGTGAAAGCATTCGTACAAGTGCTTTTAAAAGAACTCCTCTTTACATAACTTTCCCGGTATTATCCCCAACCTACTTTGTTTCACAGAGCACCTATAAAAACACTCCCTTCCCAGAGATAAAGTCAAATGTACTAAGATGTAAATTTATTACAAGAAATATAATTTTATGCCAACAGAAGCCTCTGCTATAATTTGGTTGTTTAAATAAAACGACTGAGAACACGTAAAACGTATTTATTTACAAATGTTAATTAGTATTTACAGAGCTTATTAATCTAGTTTACAATGATTTCAGCTTAAACTAGGGTCTTATAGACTTAGACAATGGTTTACGTCGTGCTATTTCAAATACAATATTAAAGAATCTACAGTTTTCTATGTACAAGTAGAGTTTTACAACGATAATTTTAGAATCATATTTAATTTAGAGCGTTGAGCGTCGCCTCAACCTCGTCTGGAATAAATTGCCTCCAGAACAAATGGTCTAAGCTCCCGAAAAGAGGAAATAACATTATATGAAGAAATTTATATATACTTTACAGACTTAATAATTCCAATTTCTTCTCTACAAGCCGTAAAGATTGAATTAGTGAAGCATGCGCTTCAGGCTAACGTAGGAAATGTGTTTTACTTGAAACTTACATTAATGTTAAATTTTGTTCAGAATTGCGTAGTATTTGTAAAAGGCTACCGGAACCTCTTCAGACCTTTAGAGCGTCTTTGTAAGCCACTCTCTCGTTGATAGTGTTTTTTTACGATGGAATCGCTCACGAAAATATTTATACAGCTCTACTATGTGCCCATTGCTTGAATGCTTTGCACCGTTCCATAATCACTGAACTAGGAATTAACTGAAAATGAAATTCATAGAGCATTACCTCCGTATAACAATATCAGCGAAGTGATACTTTCGTATTGAATAAAATTACCATACCGGTAATTTAATATAATCACGAATAGCTCTAAAGATTTACAACATCTTTACTACCTGTAGAGTCTGTATAAGGGATTGTTGAGCCTCTGTAAGTTATTGTAGAGCCACTTAGCTTCGGCTATCACACCTTAATGAAGTATAGTAGTTACGCTTCATAATAATTAATGATAAGAGCATCGGCAAATTGAGTTGTAATATTGAGAGCAGCTGTTAGAAGCAAGAGTAGATTTTAGCAGGTGTAAATTAATGAATCCTGTTACAGTGATTGTATAAAGAATCTCGTGAAAATGATCGGCTTTTAATTTGTTTACTTACAAATTAGCTAAGGAATTTTTTTAACGAAATTGGCAGAATTGTTTCCTTGTTTTTCTCTTAAGCTGCTCATTCAAAAAAAAAATGATTTATTTATAACTTCTATAAAACTTATTATTAATTCGTTCCACGCACGCAAAAGCGCTTTAAACTCCCCTTGATTCTGGTCATCTGGTCACGAACCGTCGTATTATATTATAGTTTTCGATGAAAGGTATGATTCTGTAGATGTTGTGTAATGAGAAAATACAGCGGATGTCGTTGAAGAGTTTAACAATAATATCAGTCAGTGTTTCTCTATGTTGATAGGTGTTGGCGATGAGTGTGAGCGAGACGAAAGACGGGATGGTGCGGATGGCGTGGCTCTGCATTGCTGCTGGTCTTTCGCCGCTCACCACGTGGACCACGACTGATGCTGAATCTGTAAAGAGAATTACCATAAGAGCCAAGTTTAGGGCGTGTTCTTTCTTTCGGTATAGTATCAGAAGATCGGTTATTCATTCAATCAGTAATCCAGATGAGAAACGAACAGGAATTTTTGAGACTTTATTATTTATTTTTTAATGGTTCAGTCCATATCACAAAAAACACTATGTAAACAAAACATTGCTCGATCTAGCAATTGAGACTTACAGTCGGTTGGTCGTACACTGATCATCTACATTATAACTAATAAATTATCAAATGTATTCTTCTTCGATGACGAGGCAAGACAAAGAAGTATTTGACAAGAGATTTGATCGTTGATTAGTGGATCAGCGTACAAACAACCAGCTGTAGTGGCTTGAAGGCTTGATCTAAATAAAGCCATGTCTGAAAAGTACGAATATGCTTCTAGCAATACCTATTTGTTTGAAAGTATTGAGCCGGTAATATGCAAACAATGGATATTAACATATCGCCCGTTCGGTTTCAAACTTCAACCAAAACCCTGTTCCGTTCAAACAAAGAGAACAACAAAGTCGATAAAATGCGGAGCTACATTTTTTACAAAATGGAAATAGATTTTAAAATGATTGTGTCGTTTCCCGTTTACGTGTCGTGCGCATAAATTGTTAACCTCTTGTATTTTTTACGGTCAACACTTTTGGGATTTAATTCAATAAAAAGGATGAACGAGGCGAAAACGAATACAAATGGACTATGAAAACCCGAGGGTTGAAAAATAACAGGATTAGACTTCCTAGAACTGATTTATCTTGTAGCTAAGAGATTACAATTTTAAGCGAACTATATTTGAACAATGGAAAATAAGCGAAAATGAATATAACAAAAGCTATTCTGATAATAAAGAGGTTTATTTTGTTAGAAATGGGTATTCCAGAACAACTGGTCCAATTATAGGGTCTGTACATATCTGACGGAAAATTCGTCACGTATTATCGGTCGTGTAACGCCAGAACAGACAAATATCTAATAAAACATTCAACCTTTCACACTGAACCGATTATGCGTTAGTGCGTCGACCGTTCATCATCTGTTTCGTTTCCATCAATGCATTTTCGGTCGACATAACGTATCGCGCCAAGCGTATTTTGATTGATGCATCCAGACTAAGCGTAACATCGGCGGAGATCGTTTATGTACAGGCCGTTCGAACTGACTAGATGCGTAGTGTAGCAGTTCTGATTTGACCGATTAGGCGCGACCGATTTCGTCAAGTGGATACACCTGATTGAGACTACGTTACATTCAGGTAACAGGTTTCAAAGCGAGGGCAACAGTAAGTATAATAAATGATCATAAAAGCAGAATAAAAGAAAGGTAGTCTGATAATAAAAACCTTTTATTTTATTTAACAAAATAAACAGCGTATTTGGACAGTTTGATTCGGGTCCTTGAGAAAGGGCGAAGACAAATTACTGTCACGTGGAAGCAGACAGAGATGTAGTGTTGAGTGGCTTTTTCGAAAGTGCTCTGTTGTAGAAAAGAGGACAATTTCGCGTTGTGGCTCAGCCAAATGACTTTGTTTTCTGCGTGCAGTGAATTTATTAGAAAATTGAAAGCAAGAATGATTGAAGATCAATTATCTGAATTAAACTAAAACCAACGATTAGTATTTTACTCGATATTGTATCGACACATAAACCCAGTAAGAACAGCCCCCGCACGCATCCCGCCGCCAGTCAATTTGATAGTTTAAAAAAAAACTGACTTTTGCATCGTATTTAGGTTGTTTCTAAGGATATTCGAGACACGAGATTACAAAAAAAATATCCCCTTATAAACGCTACACATAACAATATTAAAATTTTTAGACCAACTCGGGTCATTCCAACTTCATCCATAATTGACGGATAAACCGACGAACATACATTTAAAATACATACAGCTGAACAAAGAGCCTCTTCTTCTTTGGTTCATCGGTTATTTATTAGAAAAATAGACCATGGCTGCGAGACACGTCTATACTAATAATATTATAAAGAGGAAATGTTTGATTTTCTGTTTGTTTGAATAGGCTCCAAAACTACAAGACCAATTTGAAAAAATCTTTCACCGTTGGGAAGCTACATTATCCCCGGTGAATATAGGCTATATTATACTTTCAAAAGAGTTAGGGACCCTTACTGACACTCCAATAATGTAACCCAAGGTGTAAAAAAATCACCTAATAAAGTGAAATTCGAGTTTAACGCGGGTGAAACCGCGGGGAAGAGCTAGTATAGTAATAAATTCTACTTTTTTACTCTCATTGACATTGTTTAAAATGTAGAAAGTAAGACGGCAAAGCAATAATACGCCGAACAAGAAGTTGAACTGCACAAAGAATTTGTCAAGTTACAGAAAGTTAATAAAAGTCTAGTTTGCTTTCGGCATCAAGCAATCCATTCTTAGAAAACCTGTTCACAATATTCTCTATTTTCAAATAGCCTCTAGATTTATCGCACGCTTTGCGAGTTCATTTTATTGAACTCGACAAACGATAGGTATAATAAAACCATTTAAATTGTTACAAACGAATTCCCTAACATATAATGGCTTTAAGCCAAAACAGTCGACGTAAAAGAGCACATGCAAACAGAATAGAGCCAGGCCAAATACCTGTTTCGAGTATGCAAATATTGTGCTACTAGGGTAGCCAAACTTGAGCTTGAAGCTGGTCTAAACCACAAATACACGTAAGATAACTTTAGTTGGTGAAGGTGGCTGGCGAGAAGCAAATATTGTTAATCAAACATTAAGCGTACCTATAATCTCGTGTCTGAATAAAGAATATTATTATTATTTCACTCATTTATTCAAAATTCTCGTATAAAATACATTTTTTACTATAGAAAATACAATAAAATATTATAAAACTATTCTACAGTAAAAAATATATCAAAACGGTAGATCACCGACCGCGAAGCTAGGCTTATTTATTATTATTATTATAAGAATACTTATAATAATAGTAATAAATAAGCCTAGCTTCGCGGTCGGTGATCTACCTGTTTTCGTGAAATTATTATGGTTAATAAACCATAATAATTTCACGAAAACAGTTGAGAAATCTATCATAAAAGCACGTGCTTTTGTAGCATCATGTTTTAGTTTGAGTTAGTTAACCAAACACATAAAATAAGTACCTAATTGAAATTGAAAATGTATTTATTTCAGACAAAACACCCACTTTGTTAATAGTATAATAAAAATTGAGAATGGTTAGTAGGCACAGAAAAATTACAAATCCTACTAATATTATAAACGTGAAAGTTTGTATGATGGATGTTTGTTACTCTTTCACGCAAAACTACTTAACGGATCGGGCTGAAATTTTGCATACAGGTAGTTCTGGGCCCAGAATAAAACACTCATTATCCTATAAATCAGTTCCCATAGGATAGAAATAATCTTAAACGTTTCCATAGAAATAACGCGTGCGAAGCCGCGGGCAGAAACTAGTAAGAAGAATAGATCATAATATTTTTTGAGGCTCTATGCATATAATATCCTATTCAACTCTACGTCGTATATAATGGAGAGGTAAGAATATTTTTTGTGCATTTTCAAAAGGTTCCAAAAGGGCGAAGGGTGATATGACCTTCATTACCAGTTTTCTTTGTGAGCCGTTGCGTAAAGTTAGCTACGTTTATTCTACTCTCAATTTACTTGTTTTGTTGTATGCATGACGGTATGGTATATTATACAAGCTTTTCTTCTACTTTTTTTTGCCTTCCAAATAACTTTGGTCCTAGATTATAAGAAAAAATGTTCAACGTGTGAACGATTTTCAATACATTAAAACAATATTTTGTTCATCTGTTAAATCCTCATTTTTATCAAGGTAACTAATCAATAAAGTATTCGGAAAAGCAACGACAAAACGTAGCTTTGCTCATGTAATGTTTTTTATAATTACATTTTCCTTGTCTCTTTGGAAAGACAATACTTAATAACGGAGCGGACAGCTCACTGGCATGAAACAATATTTTGAAACCTATTTTTTTAATTGACGATGGCAACCCTACTGTGTCTTGAAATTAGAGTGGGAATCCACGGTACAAATCTCCTTAATTGTCGCTTCAGTAAAACCGAGCTGGTACGACTGTGTTAGCCTCCGAATACCTAAGGGGTTTGTTCAGTGCTCACTTAACCGCTAATGAATGCCTAGGCACAGCACAACTCCATTTTAGAGATATAGATTTTAAACATGCTTTTAGTATCATTAAGTTTCTACTTTTGAGCTAAAACATTTTTAATGAGATGCGCTAAGAGTTGAGGCAGAGGGACCGCAAGCAACGTGAAGTGTTTTTCAAGCTTTTTTTTTAGAGTAATGCGGTGTAGGGAAACTCTGATTTTAAAGTGGATTGCCATCATCGTCCAGATGTTATAGTAAGTAAGAGGTAGAGAGGGTGTTCAATCATGTTTATTAGAGCTAGTGCCAATTAGTTTAGCGCTAATGGCTATTATTGATCTTTGATGGGTCCATGATACCTAGAACGTCCCTACCTACTATTTAATTATTACGATTCGTAGACATCGGAGCTGATTGTTCTTAAAAGACAACATAAGTTTTAATTTTATTTATAGTACGGCGTGAGTATAACTTGCTGTCGGGAATAAATTGAAAACTAGAAGTATTAAAAAAAAAATCTTATCTAAGCAGATGGGCTCTCATTTATAGCTGCCAGAATCCCTCGACGAGGTTCGATAAAATAAACTATATATAATACCTATTCATAAAGTAAGATATAATCCCTCTTCCAGGCCCGAGCTATTAATAGCCGATTGCTTCGCATGCCTCGCTCTATTGTGTGTAGACCTTATTTTCACTCTACCTAGAACTCTTAGCAGAGCTACATGCACAGGTTAAGTTACCGGAATCCCGCGGTGAGGCTAGAGCTATCAGCATTCAGATTATTCTCTAGTAATGTTCCGTCTCAAAAACCCGCGGCTGGGTTAAACCTAATTACAACTGTATGCCCTTTTTTGACCACCACAGTGGCGCGGTCTACGAAGGTCTGCCTGCGAAGCAGGAAGTTGCGGGTTCGACACCACCTCGGGACAAATGTTTGTACGATCTGTGATATTTGTTAGGGTATTCTGGTTATTTTTTAAAATAAAAAAATATTAAATATAATAGCTAGGGGCTAGGGCTGTTGGAATTGCTTGTCATTATTTATTTAAACCTCATTACAACTTTACGCCCTTTATGTTAGAAATCTTACCAGAGCTACTAGGCGCACAGGTATAGTTGCCGGAATCCCTCGACGAGGCTAGAATTATCATCATTCAGATAGTTCTCGAGTATTGTTTCGTCTCTGAATCCAGCAGCTGGGTTAAACCCAGTTACACAGTATGTCTTTTAAGTTAGATATCTTACCAGAGCTACTAGGCGCACAGGTATAGTTGCCGGAATCCCTCGGCGAGGCTCGAGCTATCAGCAACCGGCTGGTTCGCGTGCGTTGCTCTGTCTCGACACTGATACCGCCTCGTTGGGCGTAGTTCACCACGTTGGTCCCTCGATACCAGTATATGAAGCTGTTGGCAAAAAATCGAAGAATTCAGTCGATCACTACATAGTATAAAACAAAGTCGCTTCCCGCCGTCTGTCTGTCCCTATGTATGCTTAGATCTTTAAAACTACGCAACGGATTTTGATGCGGTTTTTTTAATAGATATATAGTGTGAATCAAGGAGAAGGTTTATAAACCATGTGACAAATAGATTCCCACGCGGGCGAAGGCCATCTACTAAAATAAACGAAAGATAAAATGTTGGCATAGCCATTCTACAAAAGGCGGATTATACCATCTGGCGGTAACTTATACAGAACGCGACAGTTCAGTTTGAATATTTCATTTTAAAATAAAACGTCAGTGCCAATTTTTGCAAGCAATTTTAAGAATAAAATAAACTTTAAAGTAAATTTGTGATTAACAAATGAAAGCCCGAGTTTTTATTTGAAAAATGAAAGTTGAAATCCGAGTTATAAAAGCACGGCGCTATTTGGATTAGCATTTTAACTGTAAAATATCTCTAGGCCGCTCCTTATTAATTATTAGTATTGTATATAATATGTCATAGAGGCATATACAATACATATCATTTATTTGCCACTAATGTACTATTATGTAATTATTATATTAAGTATAGGAACTAGTTAGGTTCCACGATTTCTATCTACAGCTCGGTTCAATGACGCAGGATTTCCATGATAAGTGCTTTTTGGACTCTTATTGGAATATGAATGCGATCCCCAACCCGGACGCCCAGGCATACGGGTTGGGGATCGCAGTGCGGTGGTGGATCTGTTTTGCAAGGGCGCTGCTGCCCGCCCACCAGAGTTTATTTATTTCCGTGTGCTATAAGTAATTTTTAACTAGTTGTAACCAAATTTTTCGAATAATAAAAACCATTTGATATCAACCTATGCTAAAATAACTTCGAAACAATTTCATTTTCGACTCGTCGTTCGTGTCGCATTTCATTTCATGGCTTAGTTGGTTAGAATGTTCCCGTACTGAGGGAAGTTCGCGGGTTCAAGTCCCGCCGAACTATTTTTTTTTTGGGATATTATAATTTTTTAGAGATTACCCCGAGAATAATAACAAAAACCTTAGAGCTAAACAAAACAAAGACCCTATATTTTAATTATACCCCGATAACGCACGTTCCACCAAGAGGAAACTATGGTTCTATGTAAGCTCGTGAGTGAACCCGCGGGAACAAACGATAAGCAATAAAACGAGGACCGAACATTATTTGAATTGCAGGAACAATGCATTTTGAAAAGCTGACAAGTCGATAGTGCAATGAAAAGGTCCCAATATGCACAGGGCTTCCATCAAGGCTCGAAGTATCGGGCATGCTCGTTGAATATTTATAAAAGCTGGGATGAACGAATACCTTGAATTTTTCATGGTTTTGGACAACCCAACTTGAAACTTTGACGTTGTTCACCGGAACGAATTGTTGGTTGTACGGTTTATAATTTGGTGTGCACATTTCGAAAGGTTTTTAGGTTTGCGTACCCTATATTATTTAGTCAAACAGAACAGTAGTATGTGACGCAGGTTAACCTATTTTGTTGTAGGATTGTACGTTTACTACAGTAGATATTATTAAATCTATTTATGTAAATTACTTGAGAATCAAGTCCAAGGGTTGCCTGGGAGAAATCGCTATCAGCGATAAGACCGCCTATTGTACTTTTTGTTGATATCTAGATATAAGATTTTTATTTTGTTATTTTTTATTTAGTGCAATAGTGTTCATTCATTCATTCATTCATTCATGTGCTTAGGCAAACCTAACACAGTATTCCAGGCACTGTAAACTACATTATAATATAACCTACTTATTCATAAAATAAACCGTGTTTATTGTTTTTTATTCGAGATAACATGTAGAAAACAAAAAGTGTGTAAAATGCATGAAATACCATTTAGCATTACAATAGTACATAAAACATTGTATTTATCTAAATTTTTATATAAAAAATGTACCGTAAATCCCCATAAATAGTCCAAAAAATACTAATACATTTCCACCATCTCCAAAATCTCTAAATCTGATTTTATATTTCCCAATAACGGCTAACACGATGAAGGTAATTCCTCCTAAAGCCATTTCAGAAGAACTGTCGCTAAGCTGCATCGTACACGCCGCAAGCTGAGCTAATCGTTTGGAAAGTCGACTGGCTGTCCTTTGTAAAGGTCTTATCTACACGTGTAGTTGGTTCTATCCTGGCTTTAACCAGTAACGACGTAGCAAAGTACAGAAATCTTTTAATACTGTAGTTTCTTTTCAAAGTAAATATGTTGGTAGAATAAAGTAGAAGTAATAATAAAATTTATTTAGATATATGTATGTATCTATCTATTTATATCTCAAAACACAAATTCGGGTTCGGTTGTTCGAACACTTATTACTCGAAAACGGCTAGACTGATTTTCATGGTTTTAGGTTTTTTGTATTTGTCGTGTAAAAACATTGGAAAACTGACGACAAAATAAACTAAAAAAAAAAACATTTTCCCATACAAAATGTCATTTTGTATTTGATTTTTTTTCCATGAGGGTTAAACATTGACTTTTAGGCGGTACGAAGTTCGCCGGGTCAGCTAGTAGTTAAATAAAAAACAAGACCGAACAAAGAAGATGGAAGAAGATGGTGTGCGTCAAATCGAGCTTTTCCCCATGACTCTGTGTCGAAATAGGTGTTGACTCAGCATGTGCTGAACAATTGACGCTCAACGGTTATATTGTCACGTTGCCATTACAGAAAAGTCAGGTACTTTATAGGCAGTAGATGTACGATAAACCTTTTGAAACTATCATGATTACATGGTAACACAAAAGTCACTTATAACGGGATATTTACCATGATTTGATTTTTAGTTTTTCCAATATTTCGGCACCGTTTCATGCGCCATGATCACGGAATAACTGAAGATATACGGTTTCGTTCTAAGTTATTTTGGGAGTACATTTTTTTGTTTTACCAACGTTGCTTTTCCCTACGAAAATCAGTCCAGAATTGTTTATTTACTCAAAAATACGAGGAAAAAACAGAACATACTCGTACTGGTATTTATCGTATCACATCCGGCTGTGGTTTTAGCGTGCTAGAGGGAAAAATCTTCTCAGAGGCTTTGGCAACGAAAACTGTGTGAAGTGCGAGTAAATGAATTTTTTAATATCTGTTAGTCGTACTATTCCGCTATACTATATGGACCGTAGAATTAGTTAAATAAGACGACCGATGTGGCGCGGTGGGCGAAGGTCCGCCTGCGACGCAGGAGATTGCGGGTTCAATTCGCGCCTCGGAACAATTGTGTGCACGATCTGTAGATATTTGTTCCGGGTGTTCTGGTCGTTTTCTATGTATAATAAAAAAATATCTATCTATGTAATGTATTGTATTATGTATATCAGTCATCTAGTACCCATAACACAAGCTCTGCTTAGCTTGGGGCTAGATGATGCTGTGTGAATTGTCCAGCATTATACAATGTGTATTGTCGAACCTTGATCAAAAGAGATCTATATATATATAGCGGATACACGACATATATTTATCGATAAAAATCAAAAAATCAAAAATTATATGTTACCTCTCTGGTTTTTTTCTCCGTTTCTTTTTGAGTAAATGGTGTATTTTATTCAAAGTAGTCTCATTTGAAAGCTAAATAGTCTACCTAGCTAATAAAATAAGAAAAAAATACAATTTCGGTACATTAGCCTATTAAAATCAATATTTTTTTAGAAATTTGCAAAAAAAAATCGAATTTTATTTTATTTTTGATCTGTAACTTTAAAACTGGGTTATTGAGGTATACTTTTTTGCATGTTGTATTAAATTTCATGATTTAATCTACAAATCCTCCAAAAATTATGAGTCTATCTTTTTTTGTTGTTATTTTATTCACCATTGAAAATAGGTACTTTCTGTCAGTTGATATTCCTGTTGATTGTACAAGACAGAAAGTACCTATTTTCAATGGTGAATAAAATAACAACAAAAAAAGATAGACTCATAATTTTTGGAGGATTTGTAGATTAAATCATGAAGTTTAATACAACATGCAAAAAAGTATACCTCAATAACCCAGTTTTAAAGTTACAGATCAAAAATAAAATAAAATTCGATTTTTTTTTTGCAAATTTCTAAAATAATATTGATTTTACTAGGCTTATGTACCGAAATTCTATTTTTTTCTTATTTTCTTAGCTAGGTAGACTATCTAGCTTTCAAATGAGGCTACTTTGAAGAAAATACACCGTCGACTCAAAAAGAAACGAAGAAAAAACCAGATGAAGTAGTTTTCATAAAAAAATTTATTAAATCGGCTTTATTTTTGAGGGGGAGGTAACATATAATTTTTAATTTTTTGTTTTTTATCGATAAATATATGTTGTGTATTCGCACATCTCGTTTGATCAAGGTTCGACAATACACATTGTATATTATAAGATCTGTTACTTTACTATGGTTTGAAATAAATGATTTATTATTATAAAATAGATACTCGTAGACAGGAGGTATTGAAACGAAAGGTCTCAAGTGATCTCAAATGTCAGACGGTAATAATCTGTGAATTATCGCGTATGTCGTATTGTGTATATCTACAGGATTAAGGGGAGATGTTTTGGTTTTTTTTGTTTTATTTTATTTGTTTGGTAGTGAATTTGGTCATTAAAAACACTGCTCGACTATAATCACTGTTGGTATTATCATTAAGTTGTCAAACCTTATCTGATTTGCAAACGTCAATGTAAGTATTTTGTCGCGATTTCAGATTAAAAATATATTAAAACTTTATAACATGGTTGATTTAATCTAGGAATATTAAATTACAAGCAAATACCCGAATCTCCTGAGCTCTGGGCACATTTGACATGTTTCAGAAATCCTTTTGTAACTTTGAAACCTTTCAATTCCATTCATGACAGTTCTTAACAATAAATCCAGCTTAATATATAATAGAATTGCCCTAAGCAATACATTTTTTATATAAAAAAAACTAAGTTACATCATAAGTAACACAGATTTTTTATGTTAATCATCATCATCAGCCTATATTAGTCCACTGCTGGACATAAGCCCAATGAGCGTCATAGCACCCTGTCTCCAGCTTGACGCATCCAGCATCTATCTGCAGTCTTTCGCAGGTCGTCATCCCACGTGGTCGGAGGGCGTCCTACACTACGTTCACCGAGTCGTGGTCTCCACTCGAGAACACGTTTGCCCCAGCGGCCGTCGGTTCACTGCCACTTCAGCTTGCTAATTCTCAGAGCTATGTCGATAACTTTGGTTCTCTGTCGGATGTATTAATTACGAAACCTATCCTTCAGAGAAACTCCGAGCATAGCTCTTTCAATAGCTCGCTATTTTTTTTGTTAAAAAGTGCCCAATAATCCTCTGTTTTCCCTTATACACTCGGTTTAGTTGTTGGATGGGACGGCTTAAGGCCGCTATTTGTGACTTCTTATGGGGAAGGCCTATGTCCAGCAGTGGATATTTGTGGGCTGATATGATGATGACACATTGTGCTTCAGCGAGTTTAAGTATACAACGTCTTCAAATAATATCCAACTAAACCCACACGTGAAACAAAAGTTTAGTAAAGAAATACAGCAATTTTTTGAAGTGAAAACTTCTTTAGACGCGTTGAACACTTTTTGGGTTCACAAAAATCATGGAACTCGCGTCCTCGTCACCGAACGCTTTCCTAACTATGTCTACTTTTTGGTGATACAAAAAGCGTGAAACTGGCGCCATCGTCACCGCACTCTTCCCAGTATAAATAAAATATAAAATTACTTAGTTTTCACTTCTATCGGCAGTCCCCAAAGCCTGCCCCGTTTTATTTTATTTTATTTAATAACTGGCAATGCTCTCCTTCTGGACATCAGACGTGCAAAATCACTCCCTATCTTCAAAAAACTGCTGCATCAGCATTATTTATCCTTATGAAAACATCGCTAGCTCTATCTTATGTCTATATAAGTTTATTATAATGTTTGTAATGTAGGTATTAGTAGTGTATTTGTTTTCTTTTTTAAATCATTATATTTACTAAAGTACCACCGTCTTTTTTGTTCTTTCATGTCCAGTCTATCCAAAGGTTGCCTGGAAGAGATCGCTCTCAGCGATAAGGCCGCCCTTTCTACTTCCTTTATGCTATTGTTTATTCCTGTATTGTTTTCTGTTTTGTGTGGTATAATTGACGACCGATGTGGCGCGGTGGGCGAAGATCCGCCTGCGATTGCGGGTTCGATTCCCGCCTCGGAACAATTGTGTGTACGATCTGCACATATTTGTTCCGGGTGTTCTGGTCGTTTTCTATGTATAATAAAAAATATCTATCTATGTAATGTATTGTATTATGTATATCAGTTATCTAGTACCATAACACAAGCTTTGCTTACCATGGGGCTAAATAATGCTGTGTGAATTGTCCAGCATTATTTATTTATTATATTTATAATAAAGCGTTTTCTATCTATCTGGTTTCTAAAGACAGTAACGGAAATATACAATACCTTGGTGGGTCAGGTGCATGTCTCGCGATGCAAGTAAGGTTGATGTCTGAGCCGGCACGAACGAAGAGCTCCGGACCTGAGAGGATCTCCGCCTTGGAAACTGTAACAAAACATTCAGCATTATTGACTTTGTAGGGTTTCAGAAATATAAATAAATTTTATTGGTAAAACACCTTTACATGTCAAATTTTCGTATCAGTAAAATAAATTTTGTTAAAATTAAAAATAAATATAAATCATATAAGAATTTATGAAAAAAATACTAAGTAGGTGAATTTAAAAATATTGCAGCTTGTTAGCAAATAAATGCACGTAGGAAAAAACGTCCAGGCAAAATAAACACAATATTCGCTCTACAAAAATCTCCACACAATATGCTTATGAAATCAGCTACTTTTGCGAGAAAAGATTTCCTGGAACTCGGAATTAATTCCGTATGAGCTTTCAAAAACAAGAGACAACGAATTGTTTCAGTACAGGGAATCTGAATTGCACAATTTGTACGGCGCTAGGTTGAGAGCATTAGGGACCTTACCCTCTACACGGCTTAGTACCAAGGCCGGACCGTAGAACAAAAGCTTTTATAAAAAACTTAGAGATCCGATTTTTGCCGAATTAGATTTTTTGAATGCGTGTAAGTAAATAGATAAATATGCCGGACAATTCACAAAGCATTATCTAGCCCCCAGCTGAGCAGAGCTTGTGTTATGGGTACTGGATAACTGATATACATAATATAATATATTACGTAGATATATATTTTTTATTATACTTAAGAACACCCGGAACAAATATCTGCAGATAAAAATAAAGATGGAAATAATATTAAAATATTTTTTTTAAAGAGTTCATTATATTATACAAAGTATTAATTATGGTTGATTAATTCGAATTCTTCATGCTTATACGACCTCTGTGGCGCGGTGGGCGAAGGTCCGCCTGCGAAGCAGGAGGTTGCGGGTTCGATTCCCGCCTCGGAACAATAGTGTGTACGATCTGCAGATATTTGTTCCGGGTGTTCTGGTCGTTTTCTATGTATAATAAAAAATACCTATCTATGTAATGTCATCTAGTACCCATAACACAAGCTCTGCTTACCTTAGGGCTATGTGGATTGTCCAGCATTATTTCTTATTATAGCTTCGAAAGCACAAACTTAGTAGTGGGTAGTGGGCTGCAGATGAATGTAAGGATCATAACTTGACACGCTAGTGGGCAAACTCCTTTGGCCTTCAGCCGTTTAACTTAAGTTGCGAGGGTGTTATTAAAGTTGTTATCGGCTAGTGTGAGGTATATTGCTAGGACAGGTGCGCGTGATTGTTTTACCTAAGGCTTGGAACGAAAATCATGCTTACGAACTAGTTTTACGTATATGGCAAGCCGTGAAAGTTCACGGTTATGGGTACATAACTACCACACGGTTAACAAAAGACTTATTTATAAGATTACTAGCTGCGCCCCGCGGTTCCATCCTCGTGGTGATAGATATTTTGGATAATATACAATATATCTTTATAAATTGTAACCTATGTGTTATTCTGATGTATAAGCTATATTATTGTAAAGTTTCATTAAAATCCATTCAGTAGTTTTTACGTGAAAGAGTAACAAACATCCATCTATCCATCCATACTTACAAACTTTCGGATAAGGATAAGGCTCGTTTTTGCTAATGGCTTCGGGTGCAATTATAATGTAAGCGGTGTGTGAAAAAAAGCACTTTGGTAACGACTGAGGAACAAAATGAAAAATGAACAGAATCTCTAAATAAATAAATAAATAATGCTGGACAATCCACACAGCATTATCTAGCCCCATGGTAATCAAAGCTTGTGTTATGGGTACTAGATAACTGATATACATAATACAATACATTACATAGATAGATATTTTTTATTGTAAATAGAAAACGACCAGAACACCCGGAACAAAAATCTGCAGATCGTTAATACAATTGTTCCGAGGCGGGAATCGAACCCTCAACCTCCTGCGTCGCAGGCGGACCTTCGCCCACCGCGCCACAGAGGTCGTCATATATGTACAAACATATGCTTAATAGACACTTCGTATTCGGAAATATCTCATTTTTTTTAATTATATTTTTTAGTGAACCTCTGATGCACGTATTGTCAAATAAAATATAGGAGGACCGCCGGGTGATTATGTAACTCGCGACCGGTTTGCGACAGGCGTAAACTAAGCAATCAGTGCTGTCAAACGTCAATTTTGCATTAGTTTGAGCTACAACGTCAAATTTGTCAAAATTGACGTTTGACAGCACTGATTGCTTAATTTACACCTGTCGCAAACCGGTCGCGAGTTACATAATCACCCGGCGGTCCTCCTATATTTTATTAGTTATTATTAGTTTAAGAAAATTATAAACGTTTCTGTTTAGGTTTAGCTTTAATTTAGCGCCTCATCGAACACAGAGTAAAACTTTTCATGATTGAGCAGCGATTGAAACCTTTTTTGTGATTATAGTTTTCGAATTATTCTCGAGTGTTTTTTTTATTTGTTCATAGGCACATCTTTGACAAGTGAGCGGTAGTAAACGATTTTTTTGTATTTAAGTAATAGCGCATAATCGTTCTAGCCAGTTTGGTGAGCGACGTCGAATTCGTCTAATATTTGATTAAATGAAAAGGTATTGGAGAAGCCGCAATCGAGATTGAGCGATGAATATTCAAATTGAATGTTTGGTTTGTGGTTGATAATGAAGACGGTTTCACTCAAATCTGAATATAAATTACCTACCTACATTGTTAAATGTAATATAGGATGAAATCGGCGTTTTTCGTTCCGAAAAATCGTATTTACACAAAACCCTTACGCAACACGGATGACATGCGATCTTTTATTTTTCAGTTGCGTTTATTTATCTCCTATTCTATAATATAAAAATGAATCGCTGAATGTGTTGCTAAGCGCAAGTCTCGAGACCAGCTGAACCGATTTCTTTAATTCTTTTTTAGAATATTCCTTGAAGTACGAGGATGGTTCTTACGGAGAGAAAAAAGAGACAAATTCAAAAAATTGCCTGAAATAAATGACCACCCGGGCGAAGCCGGAACGGGCCGCTAGTTTATATTAAAATAATCTGTGGCGTCATAGGATTGGCTGAATAAAATGTACATTACAATAATGCTTTATTGTACACCATATGCAGATCACTACATGGACAATACATGCGACAGGTATAATAGGCCTTATCGGTTAGAAGCGATCTCTTCCAGGCAGCCTTTGGAAGAATTATGTGAATTTAAGAAAGGCAAATTAGGTTCATATTTAGCATATATTTGGTACACCCTGTACCAAAGAATTGCTAAATATGAATATAATTTGCCTTTCTTAAATTCACATAATTCTTCCAAAGGTTGCCTGGAAGAGACAAATAATACATAAATGTTACAAATACCAATGGGGAAGGCCTATGTCTTACACTACTTAGATACATAAATATATAAATAGTAGGTACCATACCAATATTCTCTATTTTGATAGGAAAGACTCCTTGACGTGAGATTTAAAAACTCGTAAGGAAACTGTTCTTCTAATGGACTCTAGTAGTGCATTCCACAACCTTATAGCCTGGAAGGAGAGGGATTTGTCGTAGAAACTGGTAAATAAAATGAATCGATATACGAATATATAGAGGTCTGTCTTTGGTTTGCTACGAGATTTGATTTTCCGCCGTTTAGTTTACGAGTCCTTCGTTATCCTTTACCAGACGCTTGCTAGCTCCAAATTGATACTGGCAAGCAGATCGTTATAGCCGCTGTGTTGAAAATGTGTAGGTATAATATATATATATATATAATATATATAAATGTGTTTCCTTGTTCTCAAGGTAAAAGCGACGTTTGAAAACCTTTTAGAATAAATAGACGTTTGTTGAGTGACACAAATTTAACTGATTTGAAGTACCTTTAGACTGGGTGACTTTTGTGCGCGCTTTGTTACGCGAAAGGAGTCGTGTGCGAAATTTATTGAAAAATAAACCTAAATATGCTGTTTAGTTTTCTAATAAATCGAGGTTATGATTCCTTTCACGACTTTTCTGTAACTGTTTTGAATTTGGCCATCCCATCTCCATATTCCTTTGCCATTTCTATATAAATATTCCCTCGTTTAATTTTTCAATGCCTATAGACGGACTTGAGCTATGCCCTCAGGTGTATCTACATTTGTTTATTTGAAGCTTACGAGTATGCAAGAAGTATGTGTGGGTGGACTCCGATAGCGTTGGCTAGAAGAAGGAAAGTAACTTAGATAAAAATATGTCATCAAAGAACTCGAACGCCTTTTATTGAAGTTACCGTTCATACCGTTCTTTCAAACTCTTACCAATAACAGTGAGCCTAAACGAAAGACTAATCTTAGGCTTTGTAGAGAATTAACACTCGTACGCGCCAGAATCCCTCGGCTGGGCTGGCGCAATGCGTAGAGTCCACTCATCAGAGTTGTCGATATGGAGTTCAGCGAAACGAGCATCGCTGAACCAAAAATCTGGCATCAAAGAAGCCAAACGCCTTTTGAAATTACCACTTACTAACAACAGTGAGCCTGAACGAAAGGCTAATCTCTGTAGAGACTTGACACTCGTACGCGCCAGAATCCCTCGGCTGGGTTGGCGCAACGCGTAGAATCCACTCATCAGAGTTGTCTATATGGAGTGCAGCGAAGCGAGCATCGCTGATCCAAAAATCAAAGAAGCCGAACGCCTTTTGAAGTCACTACTTACCAACAACGGTGAGCCTAAACGAAAGACTAATCTTAGGCTCTGTAGAGACTTGACACTCGTACGCCCCGGAATCCCTCGGCTGGGCTGGCGCGACGCGTAGAGTCCACTCATCAGAGTTGTCGATATGGAGTGCAGCGAAGCGAGCATCGCTGCTGTAGGTATGTACCCCCACAGTCAGGATGTGTAGGTCACGCTTGCGGATCCAGGACACCTGGGGACAATAAAGGGTGTTTATGAGGGGTGACGGTTCGGGGGGGTGGTTTTGAAGTCGGGTTTCGTTAAGCTTTAAGAGCTTAGTTGAGTGATAATATCGTAGACTGTTTTATAATTCCCTATTAAATAAAGTTTTTAAGGCTGGACGTAATAACCATCGGCATCATCCGTAGCCAGCTTACTCCTGAGGCCTTCCGAAGTTTGGATTTTGATGATTATTTAGTTAAAGACTAGTATCTGAGAGCTGATATGTCTATAATTACAGTGCTTTTGTTTTTCACTACACTAGTTCGTCTCTTATAGTGATCAGAATTTCCGTTCGTAATTAGTCAAGTCTGTTTTTGAAGCTGTTACAACTTCTTCAGGAAGTCCATTCCAATTGTGTACCTCTCGGTTCCTCAGGAAGCATAATAACGCTTGAATTACCTTGCTGCTATTCTTTATAAAAGCAAAACAACCTCCCTGTTAAAATTTACATTTCGCGACAGGTTTACGTATTCGTGAAAAGTAACTTAGCAGGAATCTACAAACCTAATATACCTGAATGTACTAGTTTTAATTTCTTGTATTTACAAGCATCCAGAATTGCTGAATAACTTCTTCCTGAATCATGAAATTTCATAATAAATCCTGAAACTCTTCGTCTTGGACTGTTCCTGAGTATAATTAGACTCGATAACTTGCTCTAGATAGAGTACAAAAGCTGGTAGTAATTAAAAGTAACTGACGCAGTTGCGGAGGCAATTTCTTGTTTTGTTTCGAGGTAATTAAGATATCAGTAAGTGCAGAGAAAAAACTTTAGAGTAATTGAATAACACACAGATAGTTTTGTTTGTGGATTTTTAGTTTAAATACCTAGGTTCTTTATTTCGAAATGAAAAACTAATCAAGTTAAAGGGCACTAAATGTAGCTATTGTTCGTGTATACAACTGAGATAATACCTACAAGTGTCCATAGATCTTTTTATTGACACCATAACGATGTCAATGACCTTCCTTCTTGAGTCTGGAATAAGAAATATGTTTTTTTAATACATATGTTTTTGGAGTCACGCCAAAAAAGATACTGTTCATCCATCAGAAATTGTAGCTAATCCATCATTGAGATATGAGTGACAGATGTCGTTTTGGAAGATACCTTTAAATTGGATGTATAGATGCTGCAAATAAAACAAATGAAATACTATCATATAATGTTTTATTTTAAATTTGTACATACATTGTTGTACACTACACACTTGGTTCCATCTACCCCGCTGTGCCGAGCATCCTGTATAATGATTACTCAGTAAAATGATAGTATAATAACTTTTAATGTATATTTATGCAACATTTCAGCGTAATCCTTCCAGTAGCCATGGAGCTAACAAACATGCAAACTTTCGTATTTATAATATTAGTGTTCATTCCTGATAATAGAGAATACTTCTCGAACTTGGTCAGTACACAAGCTGAAAGCTGAGAAGACGGTTTAGATAGGTGCTAAAAGCTTTCTCCGCCTTAGTAAACAAGTCTCAAACTACAGGAATCTTCTATAAAGGAAATGTTGAAAGTAAAAAAAACACTATATGACTCGCAAGTAAGATATCTTCAAAGCATTATAGATGGAACGTTAAGGTTGTTGCAATCGTGTTCTTGAGTGGAGACCACGACTTGATAAACGTAGTGTAAAACGCCCTCCGGCCAGGTGGGATGACGACTTGCGAAAGACTGCAGGTGATGGATGCGTCAAGCCGAAGAATATAGGCCACATCGCTCCAGCGCCGCTTCCACGCGGCACCCGAATGTAGCCCTGCTAGATTTGTGTTGACCGCACACTATCCTCGCTTGAAATAGCCATTGTACAACTTGCTTTAAACGAGCAGGTAAGAAGTGCGTCAACCAAGCAGCTAGGTTACGACAAGCTCGCTTACTGCGCGCTGTCCGCTATTGTATGTTGTCACCTAAAATGTATTTAAAGATGGTGAGTTTAATCCCACATCTGAATCCCCATTTTTATACTGCTTGCGGTAGCGGGGTAGGATATGTGTGCTATATCCTCCGCTTTCGCGAGATTTCTATTTTATAAATATCGGTTGTTTGGCCGCGACACTCCGCGATTTGTCAAAAATTCCTGATATAGTGCCGTCGACAATCTTTACCAATCCGGCGGTCCTCGACCAATGCATCAACATCGAATCCGCAAGGCTGTGTCTACGCTGCTGGCGACTTTGGTGACAAGAGAACCAAACTAACTCACATAGCTTATTGTTTGTTTATTTATTTCCCCCGTAGGTATACTATTACACTGTTGTATACAATGTTACACTTGATGTTAAGTTCTATAATTTTTTATAAGTTATATTAAAATTTTATTATATTCTTACTCCACAAAGGAACAGCATAGAGGATTGTGCAGAGAAAAAGAAAAAGCATACAGACAACCCTTCTTTAAAAAGAAAATATGTTGATTTATTGTAATTTATCATTATCACAGTAAAATAAATAATAAATTAGTTAACACTTTGACTGCGATTTTTTTTCGACGACTGCGATCTTTTTTTTAACCTAAAAAATTCGTGCTGCCGCTCTACACAGCGGTTGTGTTGCGCCGCACGTGCGTTTCGTTCGAAAAATATTGGCTGTGCTAAGTCACACAGATCTGTATTTTCTCAGCCGCTGCGCTAGTGTGGATTTACGCATATTAGTCACTTGTAGAAAACACATACCGTGATGTACATGATTTCAGCAATCAAAGTGTTAAAAGTTATGTCAAAGTATGCTGTATAAGAGCATTGTTGTGTAGCACTCAGAATTAGCAAGCTGAAGTGGCGATATGTAGACCATACAGCTCACAGAACCGATAACCGTTAGGAGTAAAGGTTCTATGGTCCTACTTAAAAATTCTATAAAGCAGCTTCCTCTTCCGTCAATTTAGTATTCTACTTATGAATACACGCTGTACTAGAATGGTCTAGAACACACGATTACGGATGTAGCCATTGTCCGTCGATCACTTGAATAATTAGGACGTCCGGTGCTATCTAGAACGAAGCATTGTGTTTGTGAAGTAGCGCATAGTACGGTAGGAGTAGCGCGAATAATGACAAAAGCATAACGAATTGAAGCTGAAATTGCATGTGTAAATTTATATATAATGTAAAGCAGGATGGCCAACTACATGGCCGTTTCAATCATGTTCCAATCGGTGACATTATTCGTAATGAATAAAGCCGCCAGAGATATGACAAAACCATTATTTACTAGCAGCGACTCGAAATACCACTCCCTATGCGGAATCACTACATAGTATACGTATAAAACAAAGTCGCTTCCTGCTGTCTGTCTGTCCTTATGTATGCTTAGATCTTTAAAACTACGCAACAGACAGACGACCGGTGGGCGAAGGTCCGCCTGCGACGCAGGAGGTTGCGGGTTCGATTCCCGCCTCGGAACAATTGTGTGTACGATCTGCAGATATTTGTTCAGGGTGTTCTGGTCGTTTTCTATGTATATAATAAAAAATATCTATCTATGTAATGTATTGTATTATGTATATCAGTCATCTAGTACCATAACACAAGCTCTGCTTAGCTTGGGGCTAGATGATGCTGTGTGAATTGTCCAGCATTATTTATTATTATTTTGATGCGGTTATTTTTAAAAGATAGATTGATTAAAAAGGAAGGTTTATCCAGCCAGCAGGTCCAGCAGTGGAGTGCTATAGGCTGATGATGATGATGAAGCCGCGGGGCGCAGCTAGTGGTTTACTAAACTACAACTTTTCACAGAGTTTATGAGCTTCTCATGAGTTTATCGGACAGCTGCGAACCATAGTTTACTGTCAGATATACTAGAACACGTTAGCACAATTGGTTGGTTTGTTTTTATTGTCTGTAAATACATTTAGTACGTAAAGTAAGCGTGAAAAGGTTAAAATTCAGTACCGCTTAAAATTCTGAAAGTGACCCACAAGTTTGTAAGTAGTTTCCAGAATTAGGTATTTCTACCTAGCTCCAGAACACCTACGTGACTGGAGTTTGAGAATTATACAGTTTTAATCCTTGCATTTGGAAAGCTTTTCGATATATTTTGGCCCTTGACAGTGCTAAGATAGCAACACTGGCAATACAAGATGTTCCATTTTAAATCAAAATCATTATAATCATCATCGCAGCCGTTAAGCTACCCTTTTTTGGGTACCTATTGGCCTTCTAGTAACTAAAGTGGCAGTGGGCCGGCCAAATCTCGCGAAGAACCGACGGCCGCTGGGGCAAACGTGTTCTTGAGTGGAGACCACGACTCAGTAAACGTAGTGTAGGACGCCATCCGACCAGGTGGGGTGACGACCAGCGAAAGACTGCAGGTAGATGCTGGATGCGGCAAGCTGAAGACAGGGCGCAATGGCACTCATTGGGGGAGGCCTATTTCCAGCTGTGGACTGCTATAGGCTGATGATGATGATGATTGGCCTTCCTGTGTACCGATGACTCCTTTAATTCTTGACTGACTTTGCCTAGGGAGTTTAGTTTAGTTTGATTTTAGTGCTTACGCTTCAAAAAACTAACTATGTAAGCTCTGTCCCGCTCCTATGAACGCGTAATTTTACCTATTCCTATCCTATTCGCACAAAATTGGCAGCAACGTGCGTATTTAAGAGAAATTTTGTTAAAAAAGAATTTTTGTAGTGCTTTTATTATAGCCAAGCAAAAAGTAAACACAGCAAAGTTTAGTTTTCGTTCAAACGTGAATAAAAATGTTCCTGTTTGCAATTTGCTCAAGTAACGTTTTGATTTGCCTTTTAACTTGCTTGAGTTTTAAAGTTACTTAGAATGGTCTCTACAAACAAAACTTTATACTTTAAAATTAACTGACTTATTGTTTTGTTTGTAAACTTGTTAAATGAATTACTCTTATTTAGAGAATCTAATAAGGCACGTATTTTTGAAAGGATATGATTTATATTTATTAAAAATATTTTGATTTTGCAACAAGACTTACACAGTACTTATTATTTTTCTATACTTATATTATAAAGAGGAAAGGTTTGATTGTTTGTTTGTAATGAATAGGCTCCGAAACTACTGGACCGATTTGAAAAATTATTTCACCGTTTGGAAGCTTTTCTATCCCCGGTGAACAGAACATAGGCTATATTATATTTTCAAAAAAGTTAGGGATCCGTACTAAAACCGTGCGAAGCCGGGAAGGTCCGCTAGTCTATCAATAAAGTGACTAAAATATAAAAAGTTAAGTCAAAAATCTTCTACAGAATGAAACTACAATTTATGCCACTTTAATCCGATTCAATGAAGGAGATCTAAATAAATCCCAGGTTTGAGTCAAATGTCGAGATTTGCTCCCTGGCTAGACGTCGCATTTCAAGCACAGTATATATCTACATCTCCCTCTAATCCCTCTGAGAGCAAGAGCAGTGTACAGATCACAGGAATACGAAGATTATTTCAAGCTGTCATGAATAAGTTTGAAGTTTCATTATAAAAATAAAAATAATGGTTGACTATTCACTTTTTTTTGACGACCGATGTGGCGCGGTGGGCGGTGGGCGATTCCCGCCTCGGAACAATTGTGTATACGATACACACAATTGTTCCGAGGCGGGAATCGAAACCGCAACCTCCTGCGTCGCAGGCGGACCACCGCCCACCGCGCCACATCAGTCGTCAATTATTAATAAATTGATTATGTATTCCTCCTATTATTATATAATGCAGCGAAAACGACGACGACGATAAATAATTGGATGACAATTAATCCACCGATAATTGAATATGTATTGTGTTTAGTTCCACAACTACGAAATCACAGTAAATACGAGTACGTATCATATCAGCTGTATCATTAATTAAAATAGCAGTATGTTTGAACAACAAACAACGCTTGGGCGTGTTGTTGACTTTATAACCGTAGGACGCATTGATATGCGAAGCCAGAGGGCTCCTTGCGTTTTATCTTAGTTATAGACACGGCGATAAGACACGTTCTGCTTGGTTATTCACCTTCTGGTTCGAATAAAGATGTAGGTTTGTAGCGAGATGAAAATAGATCTCCATCATTTGCAAAGTTTATACAGAATTTCTGAATAATGTTATGTGTAATGTATGAGAAGTTTGGGGCTACACATCAAAATGAGCGAAGTATCTAGGTAATATAGTTTTTATGTGGGAGATTGATTAGAGGCAGAGACACGACGTTGCTCTTGGTGGCCACCAAACTCCATTTTCACATCTCTGCCTTAACTTTACGGTTATTTACATTCTGGTTCGAATAAAGATGTAGGTTTGTAGGGAGATGAAAATAGATCTCGATAATTTGCAAAGTTTATACAGAATTTCTGAATAATGTTATGTGTAATGTATGAGAAGTTTGGGACCACACATCTCAATGAAAGTATCTAGGTACTATAGTATTTGTGTGGCAGATTTGAGGCAGAGATTTTAAAATTAGCTTTGTTCAACGGAAAAATAAGATAAAATAGGGAGCGGCACACAAAAAAACACACAAAAAAACACAGTACACGATTTAAAAAAACATAAATAAAATAAGCCTACAGAAAAACAAAAATAATAATAATACATGGCTACCGTGCTAGCCTGCTGGCCAAAAAGTGTCTAACTCAGCTATGTGCTGAACCACGCGTGGCGCGGAACAACGCTGGTTAACCTTCATCATCGCCTCTTTGTCCACGGCTTAGACAAAATTAAAACGTTATGGACTATGTGAAACAGAACACTGATACAAAATTTGGTAGGTAAAGGATCACCTTAAAGTAGCAAGAAAGGGATCAGCTTGCTTCTATGGCAGCTTTTGTACGTGTCTTCACCAGGCGATATCATTACAGTAATGATAAAATCTATACTGACGACCGATGTGGCGCGGTGGGCGATGGTCCGCCTGCGACGCAGGAGGTTGCGGGTTCGATTCCCGCCTCGGAACAATTGTGTGTACGATCTGCAGATATTTGTTCCGGGTGTTCTGGTCGTTTTCTATGTATAATAAAAAATATCTCTATATCTATGTAATGTATTGTATTATGTATATCAGTTATCTAGTACGCATAACACAGGCTTTGCTTACCAGATAATACTGTGTGGATTGTCCAACATTATTTATCTATTTATTTATATAGTCTCCTGTGTGTAGCTTATAGTTGATAATCCCTCAAGTTAGCTTTGACATAACATTAATCAAACATGACGCATGAAAATCATTTAATAAATTGCGACGCAACGTAAACAGGCAATTTTCTAACAATTTTCCCGTTTTTCTTACGAAGTACATCCCACGAAGACAGAAACGTTGTACATGTTGATATAATTTGACCTTTGGGAAATTCACATGTTGTTTCTTCATTCGTTCCCCGAATTATATTCGAGTAATGTATTAGCTGAATACATTTCGAATGCGGCTTTTGCCTTGAGGAAAAAAACGTTTCTTAATTTCATACTCTCGTTTTGTTGATTTTATCCGGATTGTTTGAGGCGTTCTGAGAGTTTATTGGGGCTTCAGGAAAAATGTTTTAATAAATTAGACACGACTTACATAAGGCTACAAGATATTTCTTGGATTTGTTCGGTGCCTCATCACGTTGTCAATAAATAATAATTGTATTGTTGTACAAATATTCGAACCATAAAGATTAAGATTTGTTGTTTGCCAAAACATGTGTTATGTAAGGTAACAAGTGAATATGTACAATTTATGATTCGTGCTTGACCGTTATTCGGCATGTAAAAATATTTGAGAGAAATGTTGTTCTTTTTAGCTTATGTCGGGTATTCATGTTTTTGAGAATCAATTTTGACCTTAATATGGCCTTAGGGTCAGGTCACAGTCCAACCAAACTTACCAAAAATGTGCACAGACCAAATATAAATGCACAGATCTTTTGGTATTAGAGTCATCGGAAATCATGAATAAGCATACATGGCGACCTCTGTGGCGCGGTGGGCGAAGGACCGCCTGCGACGCAGGTTCGATTCCCGCCTAGGGACAAATGTTTGTACGATCTCCAGATATTTATTCCGGGTGTTTTGGTCGTTTTCTATGAATAAAAAAAAATCTACCCATGTTATGTATTGTATCGTATACTTGAGAATTAGTTAAATTCTCTAAGATTGTATATCAGTCAACTAGTACCCATAAAACAAGCTCTGCTTAGCTTGGGTCTAGGTGATGTTGTGTGGATTGTCCAACATAATTTATTTATATTTATTTATTTAAACTGATGATGGTCGAAGTAAAAATTTACAGCATTTTTATGACCCATGCTCAATCAATAGATTTCTTTCCGGCCCTGGTGGGGGTGCAGAGAGGGGCCTCGAGGCTTCGCCTCATTACCCCGGCATCAACTCGAGGGGTGACGACCCCTCGGTCCTTGGGTTTTGTGGGAATCTTTTCTTTCCCTTACTCTCAATGTTTTTTTTGGCATCATTTCATTCCGTTCTATGACCCATGCTTGACATAGAGTTAAGATAGATGGTCCGAGCATATTTTAGTTGTCAGAAGCATTGCAAATTAATGAGCAAAAATGGCTAATTTGTTCCTTAAAAACCTTCATCGTTTTCGACATAATTCTATTACAAGCACTTACAAACAAATACTTTCACAGTACGCCTTGTTCACAATGACAAGTGAAACTAATAACTTTGACCGCAACTCATACAGCGTTTTAACGAAATAAAATAAATTCTGTGGTGTTGGCTTGGGTCCAGAATGTTAGGTTTTGCGAGCCTCGACCCAATTCCCTTTGCTTTATTCGACGTCGCCACACGACGTTTCCTTTTGTACTTTGCGGAATTTGTTCGGGAATCAACTCCTTGCTAGTAGCGTTTCTGAGCTAAGCTTTATCGGAAAGGCTATGTTTCTGGATTTATCGTTTTTAGTTTTTATTGGAAATAGATATAATTTTTAGTTTCATAAAGAAACACAAAATAGCTTAATAGCCAAACATCAACGATGCGAATGCGACCGGAGGCTTCACTAGTAGATATAAAACAAAGTCGCTTCCCGCTGTCTGTCTGTCCCTATGTATGCTTCGATATTGCAAACGACATAACGGATTTTGATGCGATTTTTTTAAAAAGATAGAGTGATTCAAGAGAATGGTTTAGAAACCATTCGGCACGTAGATTTCCACGCGGACGAAGCCGCGGGGTGCAGCTATAATTTCACGCCCGGAGGAACGCATCACTGCTCTTAAACAATAGCGGTGCGTCGGCACTCTATGTGTTAACAATTCGTGAAATATAGCATATTATGCAGAAACGCAGCTCAATGAGATATTACTTTTTCGAACTGTTTCAAGGAAATAACTAACATTTAAATAACACCACCCTCTAGGAAAATATCACTTCATACAAAAAGCTATTTCCATTTCTAGAAACAAAATGCTCCCATTGATTGCAAACTAATTTTGTTACCGCTCCGACCGGAAATCAAACTTAAATCCGTTAAAGTGGTTGACGGCGTGCTGGAAACAGCTTCGTAATCGAATTCCTTCGTGTTTATAACCTTTGTCACGATTTTCAGTGGAACGCCAATGTTATTACTAGACTTTTTGGACTTGTGGATAGAGTTTGTGGAGTGACACATTTCAATCCTATAAAAAAAGATAGAAAACTACCAGAACACCCGGAACAAATATCTGCAGATCGTACACACAATTGTTCCGAGGCGGGAATCGAACCCGCAACCTCCTGCGTCGCAGGCGGACCTTCGCCCACCGCGCCACATCAGTCATCAAATATTGGTCGTCAGTAATATTGATACTAGATGACTGATGTACTTAATACAATAAATAACATAGATATATATTTTTTATTATACATAGATAACGACCAGAACACCCGGAACAAATATCTGCAGATCGTACACACAGTTGTCCCGCGGCGAGAATCGAACCTGCAAACTCCTGCGTTGCAAAATCCTTTATTTCTTTATGCTTATAAAATAAGCACTTAGACAAGTCAAATTTACACCAACAAATTAAATTCAATGATAATTGATTAACAAAATAACTATTGAGATACTAGTGAGACCAAAACAAGCACTTGAAGCACAACATTTTCATTGTACTATGGAAAGTAGAAATTTCCATTACAAACTTGGTCAATTTAATTCAATATTCTATTCAATAGTGAACGCTTTCTAAACACTTTGCGCTGTTGCGTGCGACAAACAAATAGGTTTCATAGCCATTCCCGGAATTTTATGAGAGCAGCTTGAAAATAATGACTGTGTTGTTGGCAAAATTGTATCTAATTTTGTTTTCCATTACCATAGTGAAACCAATTAGGGGCTTTTATAGGCAGCTTAACATTTTATATGGTTCCTAATGCTTACGTTATGGGAAGACAAGGTCGTACTCATATGACAAACAAAATAATGAGCAGTACATAACCATTCGCGGAGACCATTATTGGATACCGCGACTCGGCAATCGTAGTTTTAAACGCCTTCCGCAGGGTTGACGAGTGTGTTAAAGACTACAGGCATATGCTGGATTCGGGCAGCTGAAGACAGGACAAGGACTAATTTAGGCTGATGATGATGATGTCATGACAATTAAGAGCAAGAGAACTAGTGCTTAGATGAACCTAATTTATGCCTAAGGCTTTTTAACATGTTTCATCAGCCTATACAGTCCACTGCTAGACATAGGCCTCCCCCAATGAGCGCCATAGCGCCCTGTCTTCAGCTTGCCGCATCCAGTATCTACCTGCAGTCTTTCGCAGATCGTCATCCCACCTGGTCGGAGGGCGTCCTACACTGCGTTGACCGAGTCGTGGTCTCCACTCAAGAACGCGTTTGCCCCAGCGGCCGTCGGTTCTTCGCGAGATGTGACCGGCCCACTGCCACTTCAGCTTACTAATAAAAAAATATATTTATTTATTTATTTAATTTTCGGAAAACTTGCGGCTAAACATATAACAAGAAAGATTAAATATATATAAAAGGACGGCCAATTACAAGTTTTCACAAGTAGTTAGAAATAATATTAAAATGAATAAGTAGTGGACAAACAATATGAATATGTAAAGTTATACATTAAAGAAGTGATTACTACAAATACATTTGAAGAATATATATATAGAGAATAAATCTATATACCTATATCATTAATTAGTTTATAGGAAAACCGGGCTTATGGCAATATGACAACAAATAAAATGATATTTATTTATTGAAAGAATACAAAGAGAATAAAAAACTCTACCTAGTTGGGCAAAATAAATAAATAAATAAGGCTGGACAATTCACACTGCATTATCTAGCCCCATGGTAAGCAGAGCTTGTGTTATGGGTACTAGATAACTGATATACATAATACTATATATTACATAGATATATATTTTATTATACATAGAAAACGACCAGAACACCCGGAACAAATATCTGCAGATCGTACACACAATTGTTCCGAGGCGGGAATCTAACTCCTCCTGCGTCGCAGGCGGACCTTCGCCCACCGCGCTACATCAGTCGTCAAAAAAAAGGAAGATGGACTGGGGTCTATCATCAAAGAGGCACAGTAAACAATAAATCGAATAGCTATTATAACTTCTGTATCAATCTAAAATCGATAAACACATAAAACTACTTTTATTATTCTTCGGCAAGATAAGCAACGCTATAATCACAGTAATTTCGGCATTGATTATTATTATTACGTGCCACAAAAGCCGATGTAATGGCAAGTAGATGAAGCGTCTACAAAACTATTTTCCAAATTTATAGCCTACAGTGAACCTATGAATCAAATTTATGGGCCATGATAACGGTTTCGGGTAGGGGATGAGTAGATGAAACCAATTAGTAGCGTTGTGGTTTGGGTACCTAGTGGCTGGCTATTTGATGATTGACTTTTTAATTATTACCGTAATTTGCCCATAACTCAGGTTAGACTAATATTGGATGATAGATGTATTATTATTTATTATTATTTATTTTAAGCCATTATTGTCCCACTGCTGGGCAAAGGCCTCCCTTTTCTCCTTCCACTCCTCGCGATCCAACGCTGCAACAGGCCACAAATAGAGGTATTAGTTATACTAAAAATATTTGTTAATACTATTGAACCAATCAAATGGTTAACTGCAAGATATTATTGCAAATAATAAATATATAAATATAATTGACTTAAATTTAGTATCCTTAATTTTCTTAGTAATCAGTGCCAGTGTCCCGGCTAAGAAAACTTCCACTGAGTCACTACTCGGTTTGGAAAGTCAACTGAGTGAATTTCCGGTATTCGAGTTACTCAGGGTTAATAAGGTTCTAAGTAAAACACGTTTTATATAAATTACAATTTATTAAATGACAATTATAACAATAGGGAGCCTGAAGGGCTAAGTTAAATTAAAGTTTAATAGTATCTAGCTCTGCCAGAGGGATAGATTCCTACACATGGCTGATTCTACTTGATTATAAAAGGTCTGCACCTTATTTTCCTTCTTCCTCAGTACTTCCTTTAGTGCGCCGCGGGTGTAGCAGAGACCCTCGGCGAAAGGTGTAAGCGCTGGCTGGATGTACAGGTCCAAAAGTGTAACGCAGCTCGTGGAAAGTCCGGCCGGAGATGAGACTGCCCTTAGGGTGAACTTTGAACACCACATTTACATTTTTTGTTTTGTCTGTATTATGTGATATTTAGTAGTAGTCTTTATATTCGTGTATATGTTTGTGTCTCATAAATCATTCTTTCTTTCTTCTTTCTAGTATCCAATTTCCGTCATTTTGTTTTTCCTACAAACTGTCTCTTTAAAACATGTGGAGTGTTATCAGTTCTTCAGTTATTCATATGATAATGAACACGACACGCAGCCGTGCCATTATGTCATTTAAAACGCTAACAAAAGGAGGAAAACAAAATGGCTGCCCTAAACAACTAGGTCGAACACATGCTTTTTAAATAAATTTTACAGTAACCTTGGTACTTTTTTAAACAATATATTAAATGTTTGTAGTTTTAGTAATAGTAGTTTCTTACAATTATAATAATGGTAAGAACCAACTTAGAGATACTCTACAATAGGTATACATAATGAATGTCATTCGATAACAGAGCAAATTTACTGAATGTTCTCAGTAGGTCATTAATTCTAAGTTCTTTTATCATTAAAACTGGTTTAGCGTATTAAGCTTAAGTAATTCTAAAGTAGGCATTGCTTTTATAATTAAAAAAATAAATTTAAGTATTGGATTTCTTTATTTGTTTGTTGACTGCACTTTCTCTGCAGGAAAAACCCATGCATTATCATAACCCAAAAAATATAAGATGTTGCTTTTTTTCTCCTTCCTCTTAATGTTCAGATATTTTTGAAAAAAATATTTTTTCTAACTTTTTTATTATAAATTTTAAACGTATCTATCTGTTTTTTCTGTATAGATAAAGTTTGGTGTACCTAGTAGGTTTTTCATTTAGAATACCAACCTACTTTTATTACTTTTAGATCGATGCCTTGTAAATAAACATAAAAGGTGCAAAGCAGCATTTTATGCAGTTAAATTATTTGTGTTTCGAATACTAAAGTCATTTAAAACGGGATATTTACCATGATTTGATTTTTGAGTTTTCCAATATTTCGGCACAGTTTCATGCGCCATGATCACGGAATAACTGAAGACACTGCGAGTTCGTTTTTATGAGCAGATATACCGATCTACCCTCATTTTCTGTCTTTTGCTACGAACGTTACCACTACCACCGGTTTCATTTTCATTATTATCGACCGCAGCTCGATCACGACACACAACACTGACGGTATCAGAACGCGGCGCAGTTGGTACATCACTTCTTCAATGAGGGTAGATCGGTATATCTGCTCATAAAAACGAACTCGCAGTGTCTTCAGTTATTCCGTGATCATGGCGCATGAAACTGTGCCGAAATATTGGAAAACTCAAAAATCAAATCATGGTAAATATCCTGTTTTAAATGACTTTAGTGTTAATAACCATGATAGTTTCAGAAGTTTTATTGTGTTTCGAATACTTTTAAAAATAGAATACATCCTAGTTGGAAAGTAGGTTCCTTCAAGATTTTCCTAAAGTTTCTTCCCCCAAGCTCGCACGATGCTGCAAAAAGGATTTAACTGTGAAAAGTCAAGATGCACGGCATTACACACCTGTGCACATATTTGCTACTAGGTATACTTTGAACGAAATATTAAAAGGAAATAGCAGCTCCCAGAACGAAGACTGTGGTACATAACTATTTTACCTATATTTCCTTCCATTACTTATTCTACAAGGATTTCGGTTTCAGTAGTTATTAAAAAAAATTAAACAATTAAGCTATGATAAAGACGACATTATTGAGAATAAGATATAAGTTTTTTTACGCAAAAGTTGCATAATTATTAAATTTATAAAAACCAAATATACAAATAAGTTTAGTTTTTACCCGACTACCACCTTTTATAAAATTGGCACCGTATGTATGTAGCCAATTTATATAACACTAGCGGCCCGTCCCGGCTTCGACCGGGTGGATCTTTGTTTCATAAATATTTTGCGATGAATATAGAGTAAATGTATCTTTATGCATGAAAAAGTCTTTTAATTTTTTATTAAAAAATTCTGGTTAATATACGTATATATGCCTATGACACTCACAAATAACGTGGCCCTCTATTGGTAAAATAATTTTCAATATCGGTTCCATAGATCCAGAGATTACCTCTTACAACCTCACAAACTTTCCCTCATTATAATATTAGTATGGATCACCGTGGGATGACGACCTGCGAAAGACTGCAGGTAGATGCTGGATGCGGCAAGATGAAGACAGGGCGCTATGGCGCTCATTGGGGAGGCCTACGTCCAGCAGTGGACTGCTATAGGCTGATGATGATGATGATGATGATGATAGTATAGATCAACTGACGCAGACGGATAAATCTTGGCATCACGGCTATTACTATCTGTTACCTGGTTTACTTATTAACTGAACCTAAGCTTTTGCAAATTATCCTACACCCACACCAGCCTACGTCAGTTAGACGATGGGCTATATTGGATGATGCAAATCCAATATTGCCTAACTACGAGTACGTTTCCACAGACTATGTAACATGATTTACAAAGTGAACTAGTTCAGCTCAAAAGTACATAATAGATATAACAGACACGTACTGTTCAAAGTAGAGTTGCCACGAATAATGATTTGGCCGAATAACCGAATAACGAACATTCGGCTTCCCCCTCGGCCGAATGGCCGAATATTCGGCGGCCGAACATTTGGCCACATGATTTGATTTTTATTTGAAAACTGCTCGCCTGAATCGTACAGCAGACTCATACAAATGGTGGTCAGCAAGCGCCAAATCATACCCAGTACTGAAGAAATTCGCAAAGGTTTATCTATCGTCTCCTGGCAGCAGTGTCTATAGTAAGAGACTTTTTTTAAGAAGCGGGTATTATTTATGAAGAAAAGCGCAATCGTTTACTTTCAACAAATGCTGAAAAATTTGTTTTTATTTGTCTTAACTTACCATTGGTAGATTTTAAGTATTAATGTTGTCATTTATGATTAAAGTATTGCATTTTTTAATAATATGTGGTTTTTTATTTTCCATTTTTTATTATTCGGTATTCGGCCGAATAGTAGACACTATTCGGCCGAATACCGATTAATGGCCGAATATTCGTGGCATCTCTAGTTCAAAGTTTACAGTTTGCCCTTCACATGAAGCACTACAATGCCTTTAGCACAAAACCTCGCGTGTAGGTATGTTCGTAATTCATCTTGGAATTACCTCCAAGCTTTGGATTATGTTCCTATTAATTTACCCAGAATGCTAACTATATGAGGTAAACGAACGTTTGCGAACTTCGTAGAGGAGAATTATCTAATATTAGTCTTATCAAAGTTTAGAGCTCATCTCAAATTACTGGAATGCTTAATATTGTATTTAAATTGAATGAAAGACTGACTTTGTGTATTAAATGTAAGTTGTTTCAAAACTTCGACATAATACCTACGGTTAACATTAATTACAATACAAATAAATTTATTTTAATAAGTTAAAGGACTAGACAATTGTAGGATCAGATTGCTTAGAAAGTTCAATATAAGTTGGTTGAAATTTTGTTTCAGATCTATTTTTGTGGAGATATCAAATACTTTAAGTATCGAATAATTTAAGTATTTTTTATTTAAATTCATAGAACAGTGATTGAATATCAAAATCATATGAATTTGGTGAATGATTTTCAGCCATTCAATAAACCTTGTAATAAATTTATTTCTGCAACAGAAACCGAAGGACAAACTTTAAAACTAGAAACGTTTTCTCTATGTGCATGTTTAAAATCAGGAGCGGCAACTTTTTTGCAGTAAACCATTCTAAAGGGAAGTTTACAATGGAACGCGAATGGTTCATCTTCGCGGGGCTCCGCCGAGACGAACGCAACTTTACGGCCAGTTACAGTAAAAATATTCATGTATTCCGCTTACGTAGCTTCGCAGTAAGTCTTTTGTATTTTAACAGAGGTCTTGGAGGTAAAATATTAGACGTGTACTATAAGTACGAACTGCAAGCTGATGTTTGATGGTAGAAAAAGTTTGTATCGATAACTAATTGTTAGTTGACTTCAATGTCAGTTAATAATATTGCTTTTGTGATTTAGTTTAGTTTTTATGTTTACTAGCTGGACCCCGCGGCTTCGCCCGCGTGGAAATCTATGTGTCCAATGATTTATAAAACTTCCTCTTGAATCACTCTATTCAAAAAACTGCATCAAAATCCGTTTTAAAGATGTAAGAATTATAGGGACAGACAGACAGAGGGAAGCGACTTTGTTTTATATTATGTAGTGCTAAGCATTGGTGGAATACGAAAAATGTTTTATTATTAATACGCCACAAATAGACATCCTGAGTCATGTACATATGTACTAGACACATAAGTTATGAACATACTAGTGGTTTCTTCTCACTTCTTCCACTGATGGACAGAAAATTGAAGTGAACATCAAAATAATGTTATTATATACGTATAATAATGAATGAAATTAAATGAAATGAAAGTTTATTTCTTTAGGCTTACAAATAAGCACTTAGACAGGTCATATTTTATACTATTCATTATTATACGTATATAATAATGAATAGTATAAAATATGACCTGTCTAAGTGCTTATTTGTAAGCATCATATTAGTATTGGTCATATTTTATACTATTCATTATTATACGTATATAATAATGAATAGTATAAAATATGACCTGTCTAAGTGCTTATTTGTAAGCCTAAAGAAATAAACTTTCATTTCATTTCATTTCACTCGTAGGTTGCCCTTTGTCCAGAACGATTGTGGGTTTTTTCCTTATCTACAATCTGTAGTTTATTTAGCCTTACAATTAAGTTCATAGATACTATATGAAAGCACACAAGTCGCGTAAAATAACTAAATAAAAATATCTGCCATAAAAAAACAAAGTAAAACAAGATTACTCAGCGAGTGAAAAACTGTTTCGCTCCCTGTAAAAAGCGTTTCTACAACACTTTTAATATATTTCGCGTACATTATGTAAGCCCACCAGCAGCCGAAAGGCAAAAAATCTGAACCCGCCTCATATTTTTATTATTATGATTTATACCAAAATAAACCTGTCAGTTTCACACAACCCATTTCCTTGCAACCTTTCCCCGCACCTTATCAATAATTCCAGCAATAATAACATAGATCGACTTGCCATGTTGCTCCTTGCGTTACGTCATATCCCTAAATTATTCATACATTTGGCATGAGAAACAGTATCCAGTATTTGTGCACATACTCTGTAATTTTACGAGATTAGTATGTAAATTGCGAGTTAATTCAGAAATAAGCGGAACAGCAGCGTGGGCTTGTGCATTATCATTGTTTAATCAAGCATTTGTTGAGGATGTGGTTGGTTTTCGTGTCTAATTGCAAAATTGTAACATGGAAATTATTTGCGCACGAGCTTATGATAAGGACTTTAGGGACTGCCAGTTTATTTACAGCCAACATTAATAAAACAGATTCTCAATGTCAGTGGCTCCGTTTCCGTTACCATCATCATCAGCCTATATCAGTCCACTGCTGGACATAGGCCTCCCCCAATGAGCGCCATTGCGCCCTGTCTTCAGCTTGCCGCATCGAGCATCTACCTGCAGTCTTTCGCAAGTCGTCATCCCACCTGGTCGGAGGGCGTCCTACACTACGTTTATCGAGTCGTGGTCTCCACTCAAGAACACGTTTGCCCCAGCGGCCGTCGGTTCTTCACGAAATATGACTGCCACTTCAGCTTGCTAATTCTTTGAGCTATGTCGATAACCTTGGTTCTCTGTCGGATGTGTTCGTTACGAATCCTATACTTCAAAGAAACTCCGAGCATAGCTATTTCCATACCAATTAGTACCCAATTGTAACCAATTAGTGACCAAGTCCGTGGGTTATTGAACCAACGAAATACGCAACCCGTTTATTGGAATGCTATAATAAACTCCAGAGTTTATTTTATAAAAACTTATTTTTCGAGTAATGTTTAACGTCAAATGGCAAAGTGAAACTTCAACTCGATAACGTAGCTTTCATTCTTCTCATAAAACTGAGACCTTTAATAAACTCATGCCTGTAAAAAGTTATTGAAAAAGAAAGTTTTGCCAGCAGTACAAAAATCTTAAAGCGAATAATATGGCGTAATAAAGTTTGTAATAACGGTTTCGAGTACGAAATGAGTACCAAGGATTTTGTTACTATAGTGCGTAAGCACTCGCTATTAAATCTTTTAGAAATGGCTACTTCTAATTCGTAAATTCTTTCGAAAAATGTGTATAAAGAGACTACATACGTTTGCTAAATTAAATTTGAATTAGCAAGCTGAAGTGGCAGTGGGCCGGTCATATCTCGCGAAGAACCGACGGCCGCTGGGGCAAACGTATTCTTGAGTGGAGACCACGGCTCGGTAAACGTAGTGTAGGACGCCCTCCGACCAGGTGGGATGACGACCTGTGAAAGACTGCAGGTAGATGTTGGATGCGGCAAGGTGAAGACAGGGCGCTATGGCGCTCATTGGGGGAGGCCTATGTCCAGAAGTGGACTGCTATAGGCTGATGATGATGACGTTTGCTAAAAGCTTTAATTTAGTCTTATAAGATTTGTAACATCGACTCATTCTACAGTTTGAAATTTCATTAAATAATTTAATGGAATTGTGTGTTTACGTTGGCTTAAGATAAAGGATGGTTTCTTATGTATTTAGAGAATTGAATATTCTATCTTTGAAGGATTACAGTTATCCAGTTGCAGCTCTAAGCTTAACCTCTTCTAAACGGAGAATTAAATTCCCTGGCTATTGTAAAAAAGTATTAACAGAATGAAATAAATTCTTTAATATACAAGCTTTGAAGAATTAACCTAATAATAAGGACTTCATTGTAAGCTTTGAGTTTGAGAGAGCTTTTCTTGTTATTTTTAATGTCTTTGCAGACACTATGTGCAGTTTCACCGGTCATTCGAACTTGATCAAATCAAATCAAATGCGTTTATTTATACTAAAACATAAATATGTAGACTAACTCAGCATGTTTGATCATCGAGAGTGATCAATAACCATCATTTCAGTCAAGCACCATGATATTTCAAAGGAAAATTTAAACAAAATGTTAAACTTGACGCCAACACTTTATAACTCAACGTCTCTGGAACACATCAGGGATACGATTACAAGTTTTTACTCAGAGGAGAAGTGAAGGCAATTTTTCATTATAATAAATGGTCTTTCTTATCTGGACGTCGTGTCTCGTTACAGAACCTAGAACTTGAGCTGCATTCAAACAGACTGCTGTCTGCGTAGATGATGATACCTATAGAATACATTAAAAAAAGCATTGTATTGCACACAATGTCTTTAGGCCGCCATTGACAAGCTTTATTCGGAGGTTCGGACATAAGTGACGATGACTAAAAAAATGGATTTCCTTTCTCACCTTCAATCGGACATAATGAGGTGTTATTTTTATTCTTAATAATTTATGAGACTTTGAGTCATTGGTATGATACATAAATAAACAATCTGGCCCCAAGCGAAACAGAGCTTGTATTGTAGGTACTAGATATATAACTGATAAACATACATTTGACAACCTCTGTGGTTCGGTGGGCGAAGGACTGCCTGCAAGAGGTTGCGGGTTCGATTCCCGCCTCGGAACAATTGTGTGTACGATCTGCAGATATTTGTTCCGGGTGTTCTGGTTGTTATATGTATAATAAAAAATATATATCTATGTAGTCTATTCTATTAAGTATATCAGTTATCTAGTACCCATAACACAAGCTCTGCTTACCATGGGGCTAGATGATGCTGTGTGGACTGTCCAAAATAATTTATTTATTAAACATAATGCAATACATTACAAATATAGTTGTTTTTACCTATACATAGAATACGACCAGAAAAGCCGGAACAAGTAGCTGCAGATCGTACAAACATTTGTCCCAAGGCGGACATTGAAAGCGCAAGGTTTGCTTGCGTACCTCTTGTGTCGCAGGCAAACCTTCACAGCTTTGCTCATCGCGCTGCAGAGGTCATCAAGTATGACTACATCAGTCCCGTATTTTACCCAAACAAACTACTACCAAAAACTAATTATATCTTAAACAAACTCAAATAATTTTATTGCCGCATCACTCAGTGATGCGGCTAAAATAATTTTGATAACTTTATAAAGTGGGGCCGCGTTGGGCCGTCCAATTATAAAGAGACATAGATCGCGTTATTTGGATATTACATCACTTCGGCCATCTTGCACCTCTCCGTTAATGTACGTAATCTATTTATTTTAAGGTAAATAGGGTTTTTCTTGTTTCAAAGCTTCTCATTGAATAGAAGGTAAAAAAAACAAATATAAATTGGGATTTTTCTTTTTTTGAAAGCACCGTATTCAAAAAGAAGATAAAAAAATACTCTTTACTGGGCACAGTTCAAAGTCGAGAGAGGTTTATATCTGTTTCTACCAATCAGATCCTATATTTCCCTATTTTGATATCCGTTTACAAATTTAGGCCGATAAATTTGAATGCCTGTGCAAACCTAGACTCGATATAACTCAGTCAACATGTGGACGGGCCATTACGTCTGATTTCCGTTTTTGTTTTAGCCGGCAAAACAACCATCATATGCCCAAAACTCTTCTTTATAGCGTGGTAAACTTTAGTTAAATGATTGTGTTGAAACCACGACTCGAACTGCGTTTAAATGCATTGTTGTGCTAGCCAGCTGAAAAGATTAAAATAAAGCAGAATTTTCAGTTCATTCTAAGAACTGAATTTAAATTGAATTCTGGGAAGCTTGAAGGTTTTTAGAATTAATTAGATTCTTATCAGAGTTTTTCTTTTTATTGTAGAAAAATCGTATTTTTTTCAAAAGACCGATGATATAAGTGTTTTTAATCTTGATTAATGAAATGTTATGTAATTTATCTTTTAAAATAGTATTTAACGACATCAAGTTTAACATTGTGTACCTACGGTGGAAATAAATAAACTGATAAACTGTTATAAGGTTAAAGAAGTGAAAAAGAGAATTCTCATAACGCTTAGTTTTGGATGCTTAACATCAAACCGTGTAGTACATACCCTTCCTACATTGTATGGCAACTTGCTTAACCTTACGTGAAATTATAGCACATATAACAGAAAACAGACTGCGCCTCAGTTCAAAAGAAAAGTTGCAGCCTTGCTGGAAGCAACTACGTAACTAGTCATTAAGTATTCCATTCAAATAAAGGCATTACTATTCGCAAGTCTGTATTCAAGCTTGTAAGAACCGCAAACTTAATAGAAACTTGTACATATCGCAATCTGAATACGTAATAATATGCGGGGACAAATTATATTGAACATCAGTGACGAGCCGGCACAACAAATTAACAACGGGTAATCTCGGGATTTTGATTAGAAAACGAGGAGCGAAGGAATGTCAGCTTTAAACGGCTGTCACAAGGTTGCTTATTGCCTGGATAGAGTACTTCACAAGGGGCCATACGGTGTCGTTTACCTCTTGATCAGCCGTGACAGCCTAAGCTCATCTCGTGATGAAACTAAATAGGTTTTAACTAAAAGGTACTGAGGGCATTAGATGATGTTTTAGAGATTCGTGAGCGTGAGAGCTTGGAAGACAAATTGACTACGGAATCTAGTTCAGTTGGCGTTGAATACGATGTAACTCGAGAAACTGATGTTGCTCTAGACTAGAGAGTTGCTGGATTTGAGTAAGTTGAGTTCACAATTCACCAGCTGCAATAATTAAAAACTCTTAAGTTCCATAACTACAATAACTGAACACTTAGACAAGGTCAAATTCTTAAAATTAAACATTGACATGGAAATAAACTAATATTTTTGATTTCTGTCGCTTATTTTTGATTTCTGTCGCTTCAGTATGTACGACGATAATAATGGTATTTAATTATGTTGTACGATTGTCGTAGCAGGTCTACGAGTATCGTAGCACAGCTACGAGTATCGTAGCACAGCTACGAGTTTCGTAGCAGAGCTACGCAGTTAAAAAACTACTGGTGACGTACTGCAACTAACAGATTTACACTGAAATACCTGAACTGCGAACATTTGCGTTTTACATTTGTGCCATCTAGGATACGACCACTCATTAAACAAACATTTCACGCGACAATTTCCTAGTTAGACGAGCTTTTATAAATATCAGTCAAAGAGAGCGTTTGCGAATTTAGCTTTGAACAGCGTGCAATTGTTATTAAAATATCTTTTGAGTATTTGAGACTGTCTCGAGCATGGCTGATAAGGCTTCTTGAGCGTTACTGATAAAGAAATATATTATCATCAACCTTATAATAGACATGGGCCTCGCCAAATGAGCGCCATAGTGCAGAGTTCAATTAGCCGCATCCAGCATCTGCTGGCAGTCTTTCGCAGGTCGTCATCCCACCTGGCCGGAGGGCGTCCTACACTACGTTGTCAGTTAAGGTTTATGTAAAGCAACTTACTGCTCGATCTGCCAGATTCTTCACCCTGCAGTGTAGATAAGCCGGTTGGCCGACCGCCGCGGTGTATTCCCTCTTAGTGTTATTGTCGAAGTAGGGCTGTCCCACGGCCTCTGTGACGCCCGTGACGTTACCCGGATCAAGTGTGGTCGTGTCGACATCCTCGTGGAATTCAACCGACCCACCGCCACCGGCCGAGATCCCTGAAATATAAACCTTCATATGATAAAGGTTTCTATTGTTCGCTGTCTGAATAATATTGACATCTGAACTGATTTTTGATTGAGGTTAAGGATGAGTAAGTACGTCTTATTTACGTAAATTTCGATAGACATTATTTGGTTTACTCCCAAATACTCAAACGCAACTCAGATTCAATAAAAATTTAAATTAACTTTGGATTTGTTGATCTTTCAAGATAACGATCCATCGACGAAACGTACCGTCGAGGTAGATACATCGAGGTAACATCATTCGAACTACAGTACGACACCGGTATGGTGATTATGTAACTCGCGACCGGTTTGCGACAGGCGTAAATTAGGCAATCAATGCTGTCAAACGTCAATTTTGAACAATTTTGACGTTGTAACTGGTGTCAAACTAATACAAAATTAACGTTTGACAGCACAGATTGCTTAATTTACGCCTGTCGCAAACCGGTCGCGACTTACATAATCACCCGACCGACCGATTTAAACACGTTTCAAGTAGCATTATCTAGCCCCATGGTAAGCAAAGCTTGTGTTATGGGTACTAGATAACTGATATACATAATACAATACATTACATAGATAGATATTTTTTATTATACATAGAAAACGACCAGAACACCCGGAACAAATATCTGCAGATCGTACACACAATTGTTTCGAGGTGGGAATCGAACCCGCAACCTCCTGCGTCGCAGGCGGATCTTCGCCCACCGCGCCACATCGGTCGTGAATGTTACATTCCTCGGGTTTCTATTTTTAAAGGAAGTTTACGTACATCATACGTAGGTACGAGTAAGTAAAACTCTCGAAAATTATCTATATATATTTATATTATCTGTTTTGTTGTGACAAATTATTATAAATGAATTTATTTAAATTTTTTAAGAAGGCATGTCTGTCAGTAGTAGGGAATTGGGCTTTCTAGATCAAAGAAGATCTAGACGCCCAATTCCAATAGTCATCTATTCATTTTACTTTTATAAAACTAATAAAATGACTTTTCAGCAGATGCCCTATTCATTATTTACTTTTATAAAACTAATAGATGGACTTTCATTAGGTGCTCTAATCATTTTTTACTTTTATAAAACTCAAAAAGACTTCTCATAATATGTTCTATTCATTTATACTTTTCTATAACTAATCAAATTACTTTTCATTAAGTGTTCTATTCAATTTTACTTTTATAAAACGAAAATTAACTTCTTAGAAGCTTTTGTAATCAGGTTTACGTTTATGAAACCAAATACCTACCTATTGTCTTACTTACACAGATAGCCTCTCTATTGTTTTATGCGTAAAAGATCAGTTTAACAAGCTAATCAGGAGTGGAACGGGTAAATAATCAGGGGAACTGGTTTGAAGTCGACTTGTTTCGACATCTGTTTAGCTGCATTCATATTTAGGTACTGTTTGCGGTTTGGATATCAGATAGATATGGGTGATTCTCAATAAAAGAATAACAATTTGTTACAACATTTTATTTGCCAAACTTACTGACAATATTGATGGAGCAAACTTAATGACTACAACTTAGTGGTATGTATATGATTATGTACAAACTAACAGATAGTACTTAGCCTAAAAAACTAACAACTACAATATGTTACTATAATGCCCCCAAGGCACAGTATCTATTTTATTGATGATTTGTCTTTTATCATCATTAGCGTTCAGGACAAGCTTATTTACTTCTTGAGAGTATAGAGCATGACGAATAGACTTGATCATATTCATTTTGCATTTTAAATTCTCATTTTTACATAATGCATCCTTATAATTCGATGGAGTTAAATGTTTTGTTACCGATTTTGTTGCCCCTTTAGCTTTATTAATTTGAATACTTAAACTTTTAATGCAATAAAGCTTTGCTCTCAATCCGATAAACTCGCTTATAACGTCACCACCTAGCTCATCTTTAAATAGACCTGGTATCTTGGCATTGAGTAGGGGTATGTTATAAGCATTTTGGGGGGAGTAATTGCTAGTATCGAACATTTCTATACTTTTTTTCATGTCTTTATAAAAATCCCTAGTTCTAATCAAATACAGAAGACTATCTGTATCTGTATAGCAGAGTTTAGCTTTGTCAGCATATTTCTGTTTAATGAAGTTATAATGGAATTGATATAAATGTGTTTTTGCATACTCTAAAACAACAAAACCTATATAAATTGGTCTATCTAAGACAATTTTTTCTGGTTTTAATTGAATCGCTACAAAATCATCTGTAAATATAGCCACACTTTTTAAATTTGGTTTAGCAATTAGGTTTTCAGCACCCAAACACTTATTAGTAGTATTAAAATTGTCACTCCAGCATGTAACTAATTTAACATCTACTTGTTTACGCTTATTTTGAATGGTTTTGCCAAAAATAGCATTATTTAATAATTTGAAAAAATCTTTTTGGAAAGCTGATGTAGCTTTTTGACGCAATTCGGTATTCAACTCGATATATTTTCTCAAAAAATCTTGCTGTCTAAAACATATAATCCTATGAATTTTGTTCAGTTTGAGACCTTGTTTTAGGCATTCCTGAAGATGTACATAATGTATTACATAATTATACTTATCGTATAAATTTGCTATCAGTTTTGTTGTTTTACCACCTGGGGGAACAAATTTTTCTGGTGCAAATGGTAATTCACTATGTGAATTATGAATATGTTCAGGGTAACCTAAATCAACCTCCATAATATAGCCGTACTCATCTTCATTAGTGCACTGTGTAATGTCAAACTTATCAATTTCTTTTACAGACAGAAATCTGAATTCTGAGATTGGGAATTTTTTCATCATTGCGTACCCATACAAATTATTACAATCAAGATATACTAAAAACTGTGAATCTTTAGTGGCATCGTAATCAGGCAAATATTTGTTGTTTGCTACAGCATGTCGAAGAGAACATTGAGCTAAGCCACCTCGTATGCCCTTTTCTATTAATTCATATATTTCCAAATCTTGAATTAATTCAAGTTGAACTCTAGTGTAAAGTAACATCGCATCCCAACTCAAACCAGGTGAGCTAACATAGTAAGCAGGATCAAGTTTATAATGTTTTAAACTAGTGTCCCTGAAATATTCAAATACATCACATAAAATTAAAACATCGGTTTTTAAGTATAAATCAGTGAATTCACCCAATGAATTGATGTTGAACTCTTCCCATATGTTCTGTGCTCTACGGTATTCTGCATCGGTAATATGTTCTTGTTTTAAGCTATTGTAAAAGCACTTTTTAGGTGGCAGATTTAATTCACTATATCTAGACCATGAATCTACGTAATCATAAGGATAATTTCCTTTCTCTTTTATTAATTCAAACTGTTTTGAATTTCTTACAATTTGCGACAAATGAATAAAATCATTTTTATTTAATGTTTTACTCAAATTATCCAAACTTGTGTTTAAAAATTGAAAAGAGTCTATAAACTTTATTTGCATACATTTGGTTTTATTATTTCTATGATTTGGGATGTATTTTGTTATGCTGATATATTTTTCTTTAGTTTTCGGTATAATTTTTATATCACCAGGGTATTTTGATAGTTCACTTATAAAAAGATGAGAATCGTAACCAGACAAGTTATGCATTATTACAGGTACAAATGAACAAATACGATAATTAGCGTTGCAATGCATGTGAGCAGGCCCTCTGTATTTTTTTGTTACATGATCGTGATCCCTTACTTTGTCGTCTAACAACAAATGTTTACAAATGTGACAAATAGTAGCTTTTTCATATTCAATTTTTTCTCTGTCTGTTAATGGCTCCATGGGTTTTATGGTATCCAATATTTCATAAATGTGTTCTATGTCATTTATTAAATATTCCATAAAATATTTGACACAATCAGGACCACGATACGTTCTATATTTGTTTAAAGAACGATTATGCGAACAACAAATATAATAAGCAAAGCATGACGGCTCATGTACTTTGTATTTTCGTGTGTTTGTATTGCTAGTATCTGTATGATTTATTAAAAGACTTTCAAAATCTGCGTATATAACAAAATTAATTTTTTGTTGTCTTTCAAAATGCTCAAACTCTAAAACTTTATTCCTCGGTAAAACTGTTAAAACCTTGGAACAGTTATGGGATTCGTATTTATTCTGACTAGCAAAAAATTGAAGACAAGCTTCACATAACAATGACTTACCATTATGATGAGTCACTTGTCGTCTAACTAATTTTGCTAAATCTTTTATCAAACAGTAATGACGTTTACCCAACTTTTCAAAATATAATAAGTTGACATGATTAATTTTTCGAGTGTTTGAAGTATATAAAGGTCCAGTAACATAATTTTTATCGTCTAATCCATAAACATTTACGCTTATATCAGGATTTGAATGTTCAAATAACTTTATATCATTAGCTGTGGGTGGAAATTTTATTCCTTGAATACTGAGAACACTAGAAAAGTGAGGATATGAGCTTGTTCGATTTACATTTGATTTGCATGGGTACAATGCTGCAACAATGCTCCAGGCAAAACAATAGTCATCAACTGTTTTTATGTTTATACAACTTTTTGTGTTTTTTATGCGAGATGGTAAGTCAATAAACGCTCCACCTCTCAAAGGACTGTATTTATTAATATTAATTTCTAAGTGACTTATTGATTCAAAAGACCAGCCTGATTCGCAATGCTCAAATTCAGTCATTTTATTTTTTACAGTTTCTAACGCATTTGAATAAAATTCAATCAAATCGGTACTCTCATATAAAATACAGTACTTATTACTAAACGACTTTAACTGTGTCGATAATCCTTCTATTTTATGTAATACAAATGTAGCAAATAGCTCAAAGTTTACCTTTATGCAAGTGTGCTTCTGTATAGATAATTCTAGGAGTTTAATTACATCACTCTGGTGTTGAATTAAAAACTCCTCGGGGGTGGTATACTGTAGATCGGGGGGTGGATTTACTCTATACGACCTAATTCTGTCCTTAAAAGCTGTGCCAATAATATCTATATTTTCAAACTCTGACTTCAACAAACAATTAGCTTTATGAATGTTAGTTCTCAAATGATACCTATATTTTGACTTATCCATTTTTAAATTACATGTCTCACAAATCATTATACTAAATAGTTCATCATTCATAATTTCTGTATCTGATTCGGTTAATAGTGATGTTGTTGAATGAACTGTAAAAAAAGAAAACAAATATCAAAGTGAGTAGCATTTTATTTATTTCTCATTATAATTACACCCTACATTGGTGTGTTGTAATTAAAAGAGGGGGTGAATGGTTTATACTCTGCACGAGTCTCTTTCACATATTTAGAAAGATGGCGCCAAGCCTCCGAGGTGTTATCAGCACGAGTTTTTATACTAATAATGGCTTGACGCCATCGGTTCATAGGAGTAATTTTTTCAACCTCTGCACTATCATATATTTTTAGATCAATATAATAAGTGCCTTTCTTTTTATCATTATATTGTCGGGCATACCCATTCGCCACCCTACGAGTTATATAACATGGCAGACGAGGAGGTTGCATACCCGATGGAGCGGATTCTTCATCGTCGCTGTCGTCATCTCCGAATAAATCCTTCAATGTCGGGCGACATTTCGATGAAGTGTCCGTAGTTTTGGGCTTCTTGGCTTGCTCCCGAGTTTTCGAAGATGACGAGGGTGACGATAACGACTTTGATCTTTTTTTAGGTTTCTCTGGTTGAGCGCACGATATTTCAACCTCTTCTACCGCCGAAGCCTCATCTTCTGAAGGGAAAACTAGATCTGCATTCTTAGGCCTGAAAATAATAAAAACATGATTAAGTATTGAAAAAGGCTTTAATTACCTGTCTGTGTTTAAATAGTGGGTTCTTAAGTAGATTATCGTTTATTGAAAATATAAATGTAATATGTATATATTATATTATACATAAAAAAATATCTACCTACTAGAGAAAAGTAATAAGATTAAAAACGATCTAATTTGTAGCAAATTAAGTGATCAAACTAAAACCAGAATACAGGCAAAATAATAAAGGATGTTTTTGAGAGTAATCTCTTTACAAGATTTCATTTCCATTGATATCTGATACCTTTTAAAAGTTATATTTAAAAACTAATAATTAATACGTAATTCACTTTTTGAATAAGAAAGGGTTTAAATTATGTTCTATTCGAATGTTAAAATGAAAATATTGTTCGAATGCTGAAATGTAAATTAGGTCAGTATTCGGTGTGTTACTTTTATAAAATAATTTTTGAAAACTTACATGTTGGTTGATGAGTAAACTGCACGGAAGTCAGTAGCACAGTCAGTAAGCTGGACACGTCACAACAGGGGTGTTCTTCACTAGAAATTTGACGAATGAATGAGAGCACTCCTGGACTGGAAGGATCCTTTTATGCAAATCATCTTCATCTGTGTGAAGTCTGGATATACATTTCATTAGTGTTAAAAAGTAAAATCAGCAAAAATCGAATTAAAATCTGGTGTCTTAGTTTAGCTTTGATAAACTAATTTGTGTTCTAATCAATGAGATCATAAGAGTGATAATATTTGTTCTCTAGACACAATATGATTTCACTTCCTTATATGAAGCGAGCAATGACTAATGATTGCGCATGACTTTACTTATTACTAAACTAAATAAAAATATTGTATAATTTTTAAGAGATAGAATATAATTGTCATTACTTACTAACTTCTGTTTGCGGCTTCCCTAGTTGCATAATATTCAGGATGAGTTTGCAGATAGACAGACACGGAATGTGATTATTTTATACAATATAAAGATGTAAAAGTAACACTGCTGTTGAATGCATTCGTACCATTTTATGTGGCTTTATACATGATTTTTTTAACTCTTTTTATAGCAGAATTGGAGTAAATTAGAGCATTCAAAATAAGATGCATAAGGTAGGTAGGTACATTCGAATCAATGGAATGTTGAATTGCTCCTTATACAGACAGCCTCCTTATACTAGATACATGATACGTAGTTGACGTGCACGAGCCTCACTCATACAAACAGATTCAACATGCCCAAAAAATTGGTAGACACATACCTAGCACATATTTATTTTATATTACCACTTGATAATACAGACCCCTACCAAAAATGTTATGCAAACTACTTAACAAATAGGGGTAAAATTTTCATAGATTTGATTCTAGACCCGCCATATACATAAGTTACTGTTTATTCAAAAAGGAGAGAAGCCGAGGTATTGACGAGTACCCAATCGAGTAAAACCTATAAAATGAAAATACAATAGATTGAAAACAACTTGATTTACTTTTCCATTATTACGTGATAACAATAATATCATAAAATTAAGTTCAACTTAATCGGTTCGATGCTATGAATATATACATTAGTACCTACCAATTATTATTTTGATTTACATACTTAGTTTGTTGGTTTAATACACCAACTATGTTTAAGTACAGCTTGGTGCATTATAACATCTCATTCTTTTCTATAGCGGTAGTCGGGTAAATTAAATCATTGAAACATGCACCATGAATTGGTAGTTAGGTACACCCAAGTCAGAGGAATGTTGGAATGTTCCTTATACAGAAAGCTACACGATACGCAGTTGCCCCGCAGGAGCCTCACTCATAAAAGTAGCTACCTCTGACATGCTCTAACTAAATAATATTATCATGCTATGTTTGTCCGACGACTTTACTGAAACTAGCAAACAAATAAGTAAGTTGAAATTTTTGTTGTCCTAGACTTGGATTAATACTATCCTACTAATATTATAAACGTCAAAGTTTGTAAATATGGATGGATTGATGGATGTTTGTTACTCTTTCGAGTAAAAAGTACTGAATGGATTTTAATGAAACTTCGCAATAATGTAGCTTACTTATTAGAATAACACATAGGCTAGAATTCATAAAGATATATAGTATATTATCCAAAATATCTATCACCACGCGGGTGAAACCGCGGGGCGCAACTAGTATATTATAAACTTGATTAATAACATACCTTTAGGATAACTACTATTCTTGTACCTATGAAATGAATGCACATTAGATTAAAACGACTTGTTGTATTTATACTACACAGTGCATATACTCAGATAGGTACAGATGTTGGTTTTAGTACTTTATCTAAGTTAAAGGCTGCTTGGTGTGTTAAAAGGATAATAAAATAAATATCCTCTTTTATTTTGACTTACAGCAGCAGTCGAGTAAATTAAAACATTCAAAACAAGACGCATTAGGTGAGGACATCCTATTTAAGGAGTGATGGAATGCCCCATATAAAGAAAAGTACTTACATGATGTGTAAATGTATATCTACCTAGATAGCTTGTGAATTTATTTAATATTTGAATACTAAGTACACATAAAAATTCGTCATTCTCGTTTCAGATTTATTGAAGTGCATACCTAATAATACTTAGCGTAGCGACATCCCGAAGTGGTAAGTTTAAAGTCTATCGTCTGCTTATTTGTTGAATTATTATTAACAATATTTATCTTACATTACCTGTCTATATTTTTACAGAAAATGAGTTGCATTAACTTTGAAGATGATCCTGACCCCATTACCAACCCATACTACTATGCTCAGAATATGGATGCTTTTTATGAGGCAGAAATTAAGAAAATTCAAAACGAAATGAAGGAGGACCAAATGATAAACGATAAAGACGTAATTAAGCAAAGCAAAGAATTACCAGAAAAAGGCAAACATAAATCTAAATTATCACTAAAAAGAACTATTTGCAAGCCTACTGCTTCTACTTCAGCAGCATCTACGTCATATGTTATTCGCAGCGAAACAGAGAAAGCAAAACATCTCATAAAAATAAGCATAGAAGATTTATCGGATTTTCATTTACCTAACTCCAACCTTATTAAAAAGGAAATATGTGTTCAATACTTAGTTAAGGAACACTATGATGAAATTAAGAATGACGCGGACAGGTTAATTAGTAAGATCGTTCAAAAGTTAAGTTCAATGGATTAATATCATTAATTTAATTATAAATAAAGAAATGAAAGACAATTATTTGTTTTATTATTTAACCTTATTTTAAAGAAATTAATACATCATCACCATCATCGATGTGGCGTAGCGATGCGGAGCAGGTTGCGGGGTTCGATTACATGTTTCCTCGAAAAACATGTTTGTAAGATGTGCAGATATTTGTTCCAGGATTCTGGGTGTTTTTCTATTTACAATAATAATATTATGGTAACTATGTTATACATTGTATTAAGTCATCTAGGCTAGTTGAATTGTCCAGCATTATATATTTGTTATTTATTTAGGTAGGTATATGTGAATGCTTTAAATATTCAGATAAATTTATAACTTAGCCAGAAATAAAAATGAGGTTGGTAAAGCAACCCGTGACGTTAGAAATAAATAATTTAAATGTTGAAGGCATACATAAAAACCATATAAAACATAGCGTATTATTGCCGAATACTATTCGTTGTATTGTATGTGGTCCATCAAATTGCGGTAAAACGAATATAATGCTTAGTTTACTGTTACATAAAAATGGTCTTAAATTTAAAAATGTTTACCTTTACTCTAAAACTACTTTTCAACCAAAATATTGTTTTCTAAGCAATGTATTTAAATGTGTACCCGGAGTCAAGTTTTTTATTTTTAAAGAGGATAAAGATGTGATTTCACCTAGTCATGCCTTGAAGAATTCAGTATTCATATTTGATGATGTTGCTTGCGAAAATCAAGTGAATATAAGGAATTATTTTTCCATGGGCAGACATAAACAAATTGACTGTTTTTACTTATCGCAAACATATTCTAAGATTCCTAAACAGCTTATAAGAGACAATGCTAATTTATTGATAATATTTAGGCAAGATGATATCAATTTAAAACATATTTACAATGAACATGTAAATACAGACATGAATTATGTTCAATTCAAAAAATTGTGCTCAGACATTTGGAAAGAGCCATATAGTTTTTTGATTATAAATAAAGACTGTGCGCTAAACAAGGGTAGATATAGAAAATATTTCGATGTTTTTGTAACGTTTTAGTATAGTTACATTATAAAACTAGTGTAATGAATAAAATAACTCATTCATATTTGTATTACATGTCATAATGGCTGTGTCAGTAGAAAACTTAATATTGAATGGTAATATTAAAGGAGAATTAATTAAATCTGTGAGTGCAATAAAAAATAAACTTAAAGAAATGAAAGACTATGACAATGAGTTGGAATTAAGACAACATAAAATATTTAAGCCTATTATTGATCCTTTACAAGCTTTGACCGCTAATAACGCGAAATTACAAACAGAAGTAAAATCTAACAATCAATATTCAATAGATGAAGAAAACGATGACAGTAAAGTTAAAATCAAAAATACGACTTATCCGTCAATTTTAAATAAACAAGATGACGTGTTGGATAACGATTTTCAAGACTGTTTAGAAAATGATGATAATCTCGAAGAAATAAGTATTCCTTTCGGAATCAGAAATGAAAATAATAATTTAATGATTGGAAGTATACCTGTATCCCTTTCTACTTTTTATGATGAAGACCGTTTGAAAACAGTTAAAGTACTTAAATTGACAAATAAAGATTACGAGCTAACACCGGGTCTTAGTGAGTTATTATTGAAAAAAAATCCTAAACTAAACTTAGTTTCGGAATCTGATAAATTAATGTATAAAGAAATTTTAAATATGACAAATGTTCATAAAAGAGATTATCATCCTGGAGGGCAAATAAAAGGAGATAAAGGAAAAAAGTATACTCAGATTATAAGACCGTTGTTTCTTCTTGAAGGCAAAAATAATGAGGTAGTAAAGCGTGGGGGGAAAATGACTTTTTTAAAAAAATACAAGAAAAATACAGATTTTATATATTGGGACGATCCTAATGAATTAGTCGAGAGATTAAAACTATTGATAGCCTCGAAAGATGCGGGAAACGGTAACCATAGTAATGAAATCATATCAATCATTGAAGAATTAAAAGAAGCTGGTATAATAAAAGAATAAAAGGTTATTACTATTCTAAAATTATTCAGTATCGTACTAGTTGTGAACATGAACATAGACAAATTTGGTCACCATGTTTATAAAAAACGGAATATGGACACAATAAAACCTTTGTGCGTGTTACACATACACAAAGATCATTTGGATGCAGGAAATAAAGTAATAAAAAATTGTGGGAACCCTGTTGATTTAAATGACTCTGTAACAAAAAAATATGTTGATGAATTAGAAAAAAATATTCAAAAAAAAATTACCGAGCTTAATCAAATACTAACACAATTAAGTTCTCAATTAAACGTTACTAAGAATCATATCCCAAACATTAAACCACTTGAAAATGAGCAAAGAAAGTGTGGTAAACGAAATCCATAAGAACGCAAGGGTGAATTTTCAGCGAAGAAGAGTGATCATGAAAGATATCGATGATTTATGGCAAGCCGATTTAGTCGACATGCAAGCTCATTCTAAAGATAATTCTGGCAATAACTATATTTTAGTTGTTATTGATGTCTTTTCTAAGTATGCCTGGTCATATCCACTCAAGCAGAAAAATAAAGCACATGTCTCTCAAAGTTTTAGGATGATATTAGACAAGGGGCGTTGTCCTAAAAACTTACAAACCGATTTAGGTAAAGAATTTTACAACAACGATTTCAAAAAGGTCATGTTGAAGAACAATATAAATCATTATTCTACATATTCAACAAAAAAAGCATCAATTGTGGAACGTTTTATAAGAACTTTAAAAAACATGTTATATAAACAGTTTAGTTTAAAAGGGAACTATAAATGGAGTAATGGGGTTCTTGATGCAGTTATGAAGAAATATAATTATTCTACACATAGAACGATTGGCATGAAGCCAATTGAAGTAAATCATAAAAATAAGCACGTAATATTACAAAGATACAACCATTTAGAGAAAGCTCTTTCGCTAACATGCAAATCAAAATCGAATAAAATTAATGATTTTGTTCGTATTAGTAAATATAAAGGAACTTTTGAAAAAGGGTACACGCCAAATTGGTCTACGGAGATATTTAAAATAATAAAAGTTCAAAATACTAACCCTGTTACTTATTTGTTAGAAGACAGCAATCATCATCCTATACTAGGAGCATTTTACGCAGAAGAACTTCTAGCAACTAAACACCCTGATGTTTACCTTGTTGAAAAAGTTTTGAAGAGAAAAGGCAGCAAAGTATTTGTTAAATGGTTAGGATTTCCTGATAGTGAAAATTCCTGGATAGATAAATCAAATGCTTTATAAGATTTCAAGTTTATTATATCAATAGGTTTGCTCATCTAAGCGCTTAGTTTATAGCTTGTTATGGTAGAAGACGGACTAGTTAACAAATTAATTAATAAATTACCATTTGAATTACATTTGCCCGGATATAATTACTGTGGGCCAGGTACAAAACTAAAACAAAGATTAGCTCGTGGTGATAAAGGGATCAATCAATTAGACGAGTATTGTAAAGAGCACGATATTGCCTATAACAAATCATCAAATTTAAAAGAACGTCACAAAGCTGATATCGTCTTATTAAAAATGGCTAAGAAACGTGCCACAGCATTAGATTCTAATATCGGAGAAAAGATGGCTGCTGATTTGGTAAATAAAACTATGATCGCAAAAGTAAGTTCCGGTGCAGGACTTAAAAAAAGTTTTAAGAAACTAGTTTCACATACCAAGAAACATATGCATAAATTAAAACCAAAATGCAAAAAAGCAGCATTAGAACTTGCCTATGCAGCTGCCAAAGAAATGCTTTCTTCAGACGAGTCTCTTAAGTTGCCGCGTATCATACCAATTCCGAAAACTGGTGGTTTTTTACCTTTGATACCAATATTTGCGGGATTGTCAGCAGTCGGTAGTTTGGCTGGTGGTGTATCAGGAATAACTAAAGCTATTAACGAATACAGATCTGCTAAGAAACGTTTAGTAGAATTGAAAAGGCATAATCAAAAAATGGAGGACTTGTCTATTGGTAGAGGACTATGCATTAAGCCATATAAAGATGGCTTAGGTATATACACCTCATTAGCGCGTAGATCAAAAAACTAATTCAGCGGTTACCCAAGAGAGCACTTTCTAATATTGATATAATTAAATATACAAAAGACATTCCCCATTTTCGGGGGGTGTACATGAGAGATAATTTGCCAGCTTTTCCCTTTCATAAAGAATGCGCAATTTTCAATTTAGATAGCTCTAAAAATCTTGGAACTCATTGGGTAGCCTATGCAAAATCTGGTAATTATATCGAATACTTTGATAGTTACGGCAACTTGAAACCATGTAAAGAATTTTTGAAATATATGACAAATTACAATATTTTTTATAACTATGACAATATTCAGTTAGACAATTCTTATAACTGCGGACATCTCTGTATACGTTTCTTAAAAAACTTTTGGCAGAAATCAAATAAATAGCAAGGATTAGCATGACTGTTTGTCATTTGTCAGTGAATAGCAATGTCGACTACAATATCGATCACAGGAAATAAATCTTTAATAGAAACGAATTTCAATCCACCGTTGCTTCTTGATGGAAAATATGAATGCGGATTGTTGTATTTTTCAACGTTTAACTCCATCCCCAATGTAAATGATAATAATAATGTATTTTCATATGGTGAAAATGGCTCGGAAATCAAAATCCCCACAGGAACATATGATTTACATGATATAAACGAATATTTGTCAAACAAAATGAAGAACTGTGACTTACAGATTCTACCTAACAATAATACTCTAAAATGCACATTATTTTGTACTCAAACTGTAAATTTTCAATCAGAAAATAGTATAGGTGAACTTCTAGGATTTCCTAAAGCAAAGTTAGAAGCAAATAAATGGCATGAGTCCATAAATTCAATCAACATTCTTCCCGTGTCCGTCATCAAGATAGATTGTGATCTAGTTCTTGGCTCATACAACAACTCTTCACCCTGTCATACAATTTATGAGTTTATTCCGAACGTACCCCCTGGTCACCAACTTGTTGAAATACCAAAAAATATTATTTACCTACCATTGGTTCAGAGGAGTATAACATCAATAACTATAAAAATTATAGATAATAACGGAAAACCTATCGACTTTAGAAACGAGAACATTCAACTTGGTCTTCATATACGTCATACAAAATGATTATTTTCTATAAAACTCCAACTACTAAGAAAGAAAAACTTATTGTTAAACGTTCATTCAAGAAATCAAGACGCGCCATTCCACTAAAGAAATTAACAAAAAATAATAAAGCATTTCTACAGGCCGTTGGATTTAAAGTATGAGTATTCTTGACATAACCAATTTACCACATTTTGACAACTCAATTGAAAGTTATGAAATCCATTCCTACAATCCCTACAATAATAGCTTTAAAGAAAACGATGAAATTCGAATTCCTATTCATCAACAAGATGTTTACGTTTTACCATCTGCTAGTACTATTTATATTGAAGGAATTGCAACCGTGACTAACAAAGATGATCCAGCAAAACCTGTCAAAAAAAGCGTGGATTTTACAAACAATGCAATATCATTTTTATTTCAAGATATTCGGTATGAAATGAATGGTGTGGAAATAGACCGCATTAAAAACGTTGGAATCACATCAACAATAAAATCATACATATCAATGAACGAAGGAGATAGTAAATTAGGAGCTTTATGGAATTGGAAAATTAATGGATCAAAGAATAGCGATGGCACCTTTAGCGTCATTATTCCTTTAAATAGAATATTAGGATTTGCAGAAGATTATAAGAAAGTTATTTTAAACAGCAAGCATGAACTTATTTTGAATAGAAGTAGCACAAATTTGAATAGTGTTAAGATGACTAAGAATGATCGAGTAGACATAACTATACAGAGAATACAATGGCGAGTTCCACATATAAAGGTTTCTGATCGTGAACGTTTATCACTATTAAAAGTTCTTGAAAAAGATAAACCAATACATATAGCTTTTCGAAATTGGGATTTATATGAATATCCACTTCTACCAAAATCATCTAAACACTCATGGTCAGTGAAAACTGCTTCTCAGTTGGAAAAACCTAGGTTTGTAATATTTGGGCTACAAACGAATAAAAAAAATAATAAAACTGAAGATTGCTCCTTGTTTGATCACTGTCAAATAACAAACGTTAGGTTATATTTGAATTCCCAGTATTATCCATATGATTCACTAAACTTAAAATTCAATGAAAATAAGTATGGTATATTATACGAGATGTATATGAAATTTCGTCAGTCGTATTATAATGTTCCTGCTGACCCATTGCTAAGCTTAGAAGACTTTAAAATAAAATCTCCTCTATTTGTTATTGATTGTTCAAGACAAAACGAAAATTTAAAAACGGGTCCTATAGATGTGAGATTAGAAATTGAAAGTTCACAAGACATTCCGGAAAATACCAGTGCCTACTGCCTGATTATAAACGATCGCATAGTTGAATATAAACCACTTAGCAACATTGTACGCAAACTATCATGAAGGCAATTGTTGATGTACAAGGATTCAAGACAGATTCCAATGAATTCATTTTAAAAGAATTAGCTATGCAGTGTGGTAATCATGTTATCGTTCTTCTTATAAAGCCCCCCTACCCATTTTATAGTTTAACTAAAACTGAAAGAAGACAAGTAGCTTGGGTTGAAAGGAATAGAAATGTTTTTTGGAATGATGGTTTTATACCTTACTCTAATTATAAAAATCATATTGTTAATTTTTTTAAAAATAAACGTATAATATTTGTTAAGGGTCTAGAAAAGACAAATTGGGTAAGAGTTATGTTGCAATCCGTTTTAGATGTAGGAAATGAAAATTTAGACGTTATTAATATAGAAGATTTTGGTTGTCCTAATTTGCAGACATTGTGTAAAAGTTATAAGGAATGTCCTGAAATATATAACTGTATTTATCATTCCAATTATTGTGCACTTAAAAATGTTAACTGTATAATGAAATGGAGTTTAGAAAATAAAATAATGTAATAATTCTTTCTTTCTTTTATTGAAAATCATCCTTACTTTAATTTATTTAAAAATACATTTGAGCATTCAGTTTCATAAAAATTAAACATGATGACGCTTTTAAGTATTATAAAAATATAATCAATAGAGCATCCTTAAAAAAGTACTTTTATTTGACTGAAAGTAAAAATGAATATAGCATCTAAAGTCCTTTATTATTAGTTTTACATAAGTAAATGAATAGAGCATTTATAAGAAGTCTTTTTATTTTTATAAAAGTAAAATGAATAGAGCATCTAAAGAAAAGTCCTTTTATTCGTTTCATAAAAGTAAACTTGAATAGACCACCTAATGAAAAGTCCGTCTATTAATTTTATAAAAGTAAAAAATGAATAGGGCACCTATTGAAAAGTCCTTCCTATAGTTTTATAAAAGTAAAAAATGAATAGGACACCTGTTAAAAAGTCATTTTATTTGTTTTATAAAAGTAAAATAAATAGACGACTATTAGAATTGTGCGTCTAGATCTATAGAAAAGTATAAATCTATAGAATAGAATAGAGATATTATGAGAAGTCTTTTTTGAGTTTTATAAAAGTAAAAAATGAGTAGAGTACCTAATGAAAAGTCCGTCTATTAATTTTATAAAAGTAAAAAATGAATAGGGCACCTATTGAAAAGTCCTTCCTTTAGTTTTATAAAAGTAAATAATGAATAGGGCATCTGCTGAAAAGTCATTTTATTAGTTTTATAAAAGTAAAATGAATAGATGACTATTGGAATTGGGCGTCTAGATCTTCTTTGATCTAGAAAGCCCAATTCCCTACTACTACTTTTGCTTACTACTGCTTTTTTTTGCACAATGTCCTATGGTGTTTCCTTTGTCAAAAGTTAGTGTGTGTTATAAAAAAATGTAATTTATCTTTTAAAATAGTATTTAACGACATCAAATGTAACATTGTGTACCTACGGTGGAAATAAATAAACTGGTAAAATTATGTACGAGTGGAACTTGGAAGTTAACGAGTAAAAGTAAACATTTCATTTCCTTTAAAACGCCTGTACCTACGGCATCGACTACTAGTCGATGACCTACGGTTAGGTCTTCTGCGTAAAAATATTGTGCTGCTAACATTAGATTTCCAAAAACAGTTTTGAAGTTAGTAAATTGAGTTAAACTCAGCAATTGAAACAAAATGTTTTATGTTTTATAACAATTTTGTTGCTGAAATTTACGCATTTATTTTAAAATTGATGGTTTAAATTTTAGACAGGCAAATGGTAACCTTTCTACCTTTAAATAGACAAAAACGGCTGAGTATTTAAAGGGTTTATTCAAAGAAGTTCAAGGATAATTTCAGTTTTCTATTAATAATTTTATTGTGCGATGAAAATCGTCTAAGTGGTTATTAGGACATTATGCTAGACTTAAAAGTCGTCAGGAGGCGAGTGAAGAGACTACGCCGTAGTTTTTAACTTTTGTGGTCTCGTCATAAAATATTATAACTATGTACTTGTGCAAATAAACGATTTTTTTATTTGTATTTTGTAGCACTTGGACTTGAATACACTGAGCGAGTTTACAAACCATAATTTGTGTGTATTTCACAAAAAGGTAAAGTGAACAATAAAATAATCTTATATGTTAATAATTTATAGTAAAATTTGACTTGTCTTAATGCTTATCATATAAGCAATAATAAATTGAATTTTAATTTATAAGCAGCACCACCTTAAACCCACCTTAATAAAAAAAATAAACGGCATTTGAGATGGTGAAAATCCCTCCTTATTGAGGAACCTGTTTTTTTACTAAAGTTTGACCGAAACCGCTCTACCGCTCCTTAGGAAAGTGCGGGGAGGTGGAAGGCGAGGAAAAAAGAGCAAGAGTACGCGTTGACGGCAGACTGATTGATCGGAGCGGTCGATATTTCCCCCCCGTCTCGCTGCTCGCATACCTCAGGCGCGGTACAGCGGTTTCGGTCAAACTATACAAAGAAAACCGGTGATAGAAAATCATTCTACAACACTTATGTGCGTTGACTGTATAGACAGATGAAGATGGACAAAATATAAGACAATCCATCCTGGTGGAAATACAATCTGATATTGGACAATTTATTATAAATGAATTTATTTAAATTTTTTAAAGAAGGCATGTCTGTCTGCTTTTTTTTTTGCACAATGTCCTATGGTGTTTCCTTTGTCAAAAGTTAGTGTGTATTATAATAAAAATGTAATTTGTCTTTTAAAATAGTATTTAACGACATCAAGTGTAACATTGTGTACCTACGGTGGAAATAAATAAATAAATTTGACTGTTGACTTTACATCTGTAGAAAAAATATAAAATTATCTTGTTGAACGTTAACTCAAATGTGATACGAGAACCTACGTCGAGGTCGTTGCCTGAAATAACATGTATGTTAATTTAATTCATTTTGATCTTTTTATTTGGACAAACCGAATGAGATTTAGTTGAAGCTAGGGATTTTTTTTAGTAAATATAAATAAATAAATAAATAATTCTGGACAATCCACACAGCATTATGGCCTAGCCCCATGGTAAGCAAAGCTTGTGTTATGGGTACTAGATAACTGATATACATAATACAATACATTACATAGATAGATATTTTTTATTATACATAGAAAACGACCAGAACACCCGGAACAAATATCTGCAGATCGTACACACATTTGTTCCGATGCGGGAATCGAACCCGCAACCGCTTGCGTCGCAGGCGGACCTTCGCCCACCGCGCCACATCGGTCGTCATAAACTTAAATAAACTTAATTTACGCTAGCGGTATTTAAAAAGGCTTTGTTAACTAATCAAGCCGTAATCACTAAGTAAGTCGTGATCACTAAGTAAGTCGTGATCACTGATCTACCTTATACCAAGTAATCTTAATATTATTAATAACTTAATATTATATTATTACTAGCTGCGCCCCGTGGCTTCGCCCCCGTCCAAATCTATGTGTCAAATGATTTAAATTATAAAAAGTATTCTATGTTAGACTCCTGGTTCTAAGCTACCTCTCCACCAATTTTCAGCTAAATCGGTTCAGCCGTTCTCGAGTTATAAGTGTTGTAACAAACACGACTTTCTTTTATATATATAGATATTAATATTATAATCAGAATAATCAATTTATTGATAAAAAACGAATATTACAACATATAATAATTATAAATTAGAGTTAATTAAATAATTAGACAATAATCAAATAACTTATAATTAGATTAAAATAAATGTATTATAACATTTATAACTAAGTAATAATACTCAAGATATTATTGAATTTTTCGCACATAATCGTCAATACTGTAGAACGCTTTCTCGACGAGCCACGATTTAAGTCTTCGTTTAAAGGAAGAAAGACTAGGTGCTGTGACTACCTGATCTGGTAGGTTGTTATACAACGCGGGTCCCAGCACGTGCGTGAGTCTGTCCGACTTCGCCAGTCTGTGTGATACCGCAGATATGTAGCTTGCCAGCTCCACGAGTGTTGTAGCATCGCGTGTATATAGAGAAGGGTTTATTTTTTTGTATCAAAAAAAGAAACCCTTCCTAAATTTACATTTTAGTTTTGTTCCTTGTTGTATTAGGCCAGCTTGCGCACCGCGGTCTCTACGGAAGACCAGCGCTATGGTACGATCTGCTCTACCATAGCACATGCTGATAGGAGACCGATTTTGTCGGTTTCTGTCTTCTGGTAATCTAAGTTTAATATATAAGTGTCTCTGTTCTGACAAAATAAAAATAGTTTTAGACCCAATGTCACGTAATATCTATCATCATCATCATCATCAGCCTATAGCAGTCCACTGCTGGACATAGGCCTCCCCCAATGAGCACCATGGCGCCTTGTCTTCAGCTTGCCGCATCCAGCATCTACCTGCAGTCTTTCGCAGGTCGTCATCCCACCTCGGAGGACGTCCTACACTACGTTTACCGAGTCGTGGTCTCCACTCAAGAACACGTTTGCCCCAGCGGCCGTCGGTTCTTCGCGAGATATGGCCGGCCCACTGCCACTTCAGCTTGCTAATTCTATCAGAATATATCATATATGTATATATATCTATAAGATATTCTAATCCAGACACCAACAAGATTCAAAATGAAGTCTGTAAGCGGTTTTCAGATTCTTATTTTGTAAGTTCTCAGAAAATGTAAAGCCGTTCCCAAGTTGCCCAAAGCGTGTGACATTCTATTGATAGTTGAGGTTATTCGCTTAGGGGAAGTTTATTGACAATTTATTTCATAGAAACCTTCTTACCCGCCCGTCATTCGTAGTTTCAATTGCTTTTGGCTTCTCAGAACTTCGCTTTTATTGAAATCTTGTGTAGGCGTGGATTATGATGAATAATAAAGTAAATAGATAAGAAGTGATATCCTAATATATTATAAACGCGAAAGTTTGTAAATATGGATGGATGGATGTTTGTTACTCTTTCACGTAAAAACTACTGAATGGATTTTAATCAAACTTAACAATATTATTAATTTACTACTAACTTTACAATATTTAGCTTATATGTACATCAGAATAACACATAGGCTACAATTTATAAAGATATATATTATCCAAAAAATCTATGCACGCGGGTGAAACCGCGGGGCGCGAAGTTTTTCTGATCGATAATTACCAATTTATCGGGTATTTCATATGGCGCAACATTTGATATTATTTCCCCTACGTAAATAAAGCTATAAATACTCGATAAATTATCATTAATTATGTTAAATAAAAGTTTTTAACTCTTTCTGCTTGTCTGTTATCTTCTTACGCCTAAACGGCTGTACGAGTCTTAATGTACGGACAGGACAGTAGGCAGAAGTACATGAAAGGACATAGGGTTTTTTCTCAGAAAAACGCATTCTATGGGCTGAAGCTAGTTTGATAATAACACTATTTTGAATCAGCCCTACGGGGCGGCGCCCTTTTTTGTGACGATGTGATCTTAACGAGTTTTGTTTTCCACGTACCCATTTTGTGACGATTCTATGGGATTCACATTATATGTAGGTATAATGCAGAGTGGATCTGAATATTCTTCATTTTGAATATCGCTCAACTTTACATTGTAAAGTACTAACACAAATGTATAGTTAGTTAAATGTAGTCGTTTGTTATTCCTCAATAAATAAATAAATAGATCTATTCTCATTGCAATACAAGTATAGTCCCCATAGCAGAGTTTGTTACCGGTACTGTAATTAATAAACTCTAACATAGACAATTTACCTACTGTCTGGAGCCCTAACTGGACACTGTCGCCTTAACAAGCACATGTTCAAACTAGGGCTAAGCGACACACAATCCTGCAGATTCTGTGAGGAGGCGGATGAAACGCCCCTCCATCTGCTAAGTGAATGTGGTGCACTGATGTACAAACGCAGCATCCATCTGGGCAAGCATCTGCATAGCCCAGACGAGCTGAAAGACATCACCCCGAAGAAAATCCTACAGTTCCTAGCAGCTGCAAGGGTTAGTGGCGAATTATGAACGCCACGGCTTCGGGACTGAAACGTAAAAGTGGCGATCACAATAGGCCTATCATGGCCGCCGTGATACGAAAGCCACCCCAAAGCTAATAAAAAAAAATACTGTCTGGAATGGGGACAATAAACACAAATGTATAGTAAGTTAAATGTAGTCGTTTGTTATTCCTCAATAAATAACTAAATAGATTTCTTAGACAGATTCGGTAGATACTGTATCCAAGCTATCATTTTATCGAAATTGTATTTAAGCATTTGACAATGCCCATATAAAGCAGCAAAACTTAGATATAACTTTTAATGGATTTATTTAACTGTGAAATATTATTTTAATTTTATGTTGGGTCACTTCTGTATGCTTTTTCGTTGTACAATATCGTATGATAATAGTAATATAAAAAATAATTATGTAACACTGTGTACCTACGTTGGAATAAACAAATGTGTGTGTCTTCTTTCTTTTCTTTCTTTCTTCTTCTTTCAAGCTGGGCATGTGGAGATTGTAGTTCGGTAATAGAATTGCGACGCTATTGCCCGCCCTTTAGTGGATATCCCTTCGCGTCGCGTCGTACGACACCCGCGGGAAGAGTTGGGGTGATGCAATTTATAAAAAACAGACATTAAATAAAATAAATAAATAATGCTGAATAACTTACACAATATCATCGAGCCCATTGGTGTTATTAATAAGAATAATAATAATCGTATATTTTCAGACAATCAGGTTAATTTATTAAGTCTTAGGTCTATGTTAGTTAGATATTATGGAGGTAGGTGTAGTTATTTAGTTAGTACAGCAATGCAGTGTCTGTATAGCAGCCATCAATCTTGTCCGCTCTCATATGCAGAATGTTGTTGGTGCTCCCACGGACTCTACTCAGCAGTGAGGCTGCCTTTTTCCTCATGCAGGCGGCGAACCCGTCTGTGCGCGCCTCGACGAACATGCCGGACGCGCTGCAGAACCGTGGCAGCCCCAGCAACATCCTGAATGCATTGTTGTATTGTACGCGAAGAGTATTGACGGATTTTTTGTATATGTAAACCACAGCCTACTCGACATATTGTTCATATTGTGTCCTTCAACATATTGTTATTGATCAATAATAATATGTTGAAGGGTGTATTCATTATTATTTGAAGGCGGTCTCCTTGTAAGGCTACCGAAAATGTACAAATAATTCATAGTATCTCTATTGTCAAGCATACACTCTGTTAACAAGCACTTACTCATATTACATCATGATCAATAAGATCGCCCTCTGTAATATAATACGACAAACGCTCCCTTTCCCCTGATTCATTTCCGTAAGAAGTTTTACGGCACTTTTATATCATCGGACGATTTTATTTTATGTGCTGGGTTTATGTCGACGGAATATCTAAACTGTTGGTCTTATGTCTCGCAATACGACATCAAAACAAAATGTGAGGACATGATATTCGATGAGGATCGCACTTAAAAACGATGGTTTTGAAAATCTCTAGGACATAAAATGAAGTGTTGTCTCGCATTCACATTTTAACTGCGATTTTTTTTCGACGACTGCGATCTTTTTTTAACCTAAAAAATTCGTGCTGCCGCTCTACACAGCAGTTGTGTTGCGCCGCACATGCGTTTCGTTCGAAACATATTACGGCTGTGCTGAGTCACAAAGATCTGTATTTTCTCAGCCGCTGCGCTAGTGTGGATTTACGCATATTAGTCACTTGTAGAAAACACATACCGTGTGATTTCAGCAATCAAAGTGTTAATTTCTGTTCTGAGAATAATTATTAGTACTCAGGTGTAGGCTAAGCATTGTTCTCTAGGGTAGAATATACAATAATGACATCGCATCGTCATCCCTATAATATTGAAGTTGACGGAAATAATTTCAATTAATTTACAAAGTGACGTAATTTTTCTCTTTTCTACTCTATACAACAATCCCTATGCTTGCCCTACTGATGTCAAAAAAAGTCGGCGATACGACATTATTGAATTTGTTGGCACCCGACAGTGTTTTGTCGGCGGCTGACTTTTGTGTACAGACACCATCATACTTCAGTGGTTTTTGGTATTTAGAAACAGTGAGCAGTCTCTTATATCCTCAAAATAAAACTCCTATTCCTCAAAACAGTAAACTAGCAAATAAAGTTTCACCCGCTCTCGTTAGTAACAAAGTGTTAAGAAAAGTCCAAACTTCCTGCTCCGGTACTTAAAAGGAGATGGGCTGGTTATGGCCTTTTTATAGCTAGGATAATGCAACACTCCTATGCGAGATCTCGGTGCAGATCTTGTTCCGCCACTAGAATCATAAGTATTAAGCACATTAAGATGATGTACTTTACACTACCTAGTAATCTTCGTCCCCAGGCACATGCTAAATATAAGCAATCCAAGCACGGGGTTGCCAGCTTATTGATTCAATCAGACGCTAACATTCACGCTGGTAGCTGCCAATAGCAACGTTAATTTTCTTTTATCGCGATGAATTACTAAACCTGTCAAAATTGCACACCGTTCCAAATTATTGAAATTAATTCGTTTGATCTGGTATAGCCTTCTCCATATTTATACAAAATATCTAGCTGAAAAACGATAAGGTTTTAATTTGATTTCTATTTTAGCATATCTTGCATATTTGATAATATATGTACATTATGTATACTAAGCTTATTGAATACCACAGGGCAAAAAAACCTTTTCTCTTTGCTATAGATAATTTCGGTCTACAGAATAACTGTGTTCACTTTTATTTTAGACAGACAAATTCTCCTATTTCAAAGACAACCTTTGCGTGACCTCGAGCTATAACATCAAGGGTCGTAACTTCTTTAAATTAATTAAGGAAACCATTTCTTCTATGTATATTATAATGAGTTGACCGCAAAATTTTCGTATAATGACTCTGTAGGGTAAAGGTAGCAACATTAGCCCGTTTGTTATAACTGGGAATGGGCAGGTGATAATGCCAAATAGGGCAGAATACATGAATTTTCTCTCTTTTAGAATATGAAATGAGGAAGAAGCGCCTATTTAGGGAAGCCACGTAATAACAGACTCGAGATATTTGTTTGTAATGCTTTTACCGATTACAAAAATGATAATGTACTTTATTGAACGTACAATAAAGTTCATTATCATTTTTGTAAACTATACGCACGTAAAGGTGACAGCCACCTAAGCTGAGCTGAGATGAGCGGAGAGGTGATGTCATTTTAAAGCAACCATTAGAACGTCGTTATTCACACACATCTCCTTCTCAGATCAGCTTCAATGGAGACCACTGAGCGGAGATACAGGACAATACTTTATTCATCATCAGCCTATAGCAGTCCACTGCTGGACATAGGCCTCCCCCAATGAGCGCCATAGCGCCCTGTCTTCAGCTTGCCGCATCCAGCATCTACCTGCAGTCTTTCGCAGGTCGTCATCCCACCTGGTCGGAGGGCGTCCTACACTACGTTTACCGAGTCGTGGTCTCCACTCAAGAACACGTTTGCCCCATCGGCCGTCGGTTCTTCGCAAGATATGGCCGGCCCCCTGCCACTTCAGCTTGCTAATTCTTTGAGCTATGTCGATAACCTTGGTTCTCTGTCGGATGTGTTCGTTGCGAATCCTATCCTTCAGAGACACTCCGAGCATAGCTCTTTCCATAGCTCGCTGAGCGACTTTGAACTGGTGGACCAGCCCTATCGTGAGTGTCCACGTCTCAGCTCCGTAGGTCATAACGGGTAGGACGCACTGATTGAAAACTTTCGTTTTCAAGCATTGCGGTATGGATGACGTGAAGACTTGACGTAGTTTCCCAAATGCTGTACAGCCCAGCTGGATCCTCCGTTTGGCCACCTTCTCGAAACTGTTTTTACCCAACTGCAGAATCTGCCCAAGTACAATACTTTATTGTACACATTAAATGGAAAAATAGACATTAACAACTTTTGTAGCTAGGTACACATTGAACTGAAACTCGTTCTGCTTGCTCTCAAAAGGTCTGGCTGAAAAACAGTCATTTTGCTTCTTTATCAAAATATTACGCTGAGCCCAGGCCTTTTAACATGCTACAGCACACACAGACATCTTACCCATATTTATTTTAATTTAATAATAATATAAATAAAGTTTGCTTTTTCTTATTTTAGTCAACTGTGTTTTATGTTTTTGTTTTCTAGTGTAATGTATAATTGTTGTATTTTGTATTTGTGTCTGAAATCGTTAATAAATGATTTATCTATCTATCTATCTAACATATAATAAAAGTATAATGGGCGATCTTATCGCTTATCGCAGATGTACCATATTTGTATGCATAGAAACAAAGAAAGTTTGAGGTGAATGTGTGAACTGTGCCTCATTATACATTAATCGCAACAAAAATCCATAGCACGACGCACGCAACTTAGCAGCTTTAACCAGCACAAATGTCCGCTATAGGCAGTACGCATCTCCGCACAAGCAACTTTAACTGAAAAAAGCCTTAGAGCTGTAAAAATATGCAATCATTGTTTGAAGTTTTTTATCTTTTCGTTTATAACATCTTATAGTAAGTTATGTAAATTTAGTAGTAAAAAATAAATGAGCCCTAACGAGTCTTAATAGCTTTAAGACTTACGAGATAACGTGTAGGTACCCGGGCCTAGTATCTTTAAAGCAGCTTAAAGTCGATAAACCCCACAAATTACGTCACAGCAATTAGAACGTACTTGGTCCTCGTATTTTGGCCTTAATGTGCGACATTAAGGAGCGTTTCGTAAGGGAAGCGTTTGATTAGAGCTTCATTAAGGCAAATCCGCCTCCTCGCACCTTACAAAATGCTCAGCCTAATCTGTGATCAAACGTAAATCGGTTTACACTAGATAACGCTAATGGTAATTTAAAATGGAGCCTGAGATTGTTCTTTGCGCTGCAGAACTCTGTTAACCACAGTAAATACAGGCTTCTACATTTACACACGGCTTCAGTTGACTGGAAATTTCTCTTGTTTTTCACATCGCAGATTTGCAATACAGACCTATGTTTCATGCAAATCTGAACCACCTAGATCTTTGTTACGAGATTTAGAGAAAATAACGATTTATTTTGCATAGATGTTGGAAAAAACCCGTGACTTCCACAACACTTCCCACGCAATAACCTGAAGAATTGCAGATAGCTCTCGCGAAAAAACTTTCCTACCTAGATATTCGTGCTGTAATTTTCCACATTTCAGCACTTCATTTGTCGTGGTGTGAAAAGTACCAGATCACTGCTCTCAATGTGACCCAAAAGCATCATCAATCAGTATCGCAAACATTTTTCCGCCTATGACCGTACGCTGCCTAAAAAGTTCCGTTCGGAAATGGAAAAATCAAATCCCAGAAGGGACGCATTGTAGTGTAACGGAGATCCAGGGTCTAGGGATGTCGATCAACGTCGATCTCTTATTATAGAATAGGGTTACGATTGAAAAATGTTGAGCAGCTCTGAATAGTTTTGATCGTAATATTAATATGTTTTATTAAAAAGTTTATATGAGATAAGTTTATAAATCACTTTCGGCGAAGTCATATATATGTATATTCCTGATAGACCTAAGTCGCCAAAAGCAAAAAACCTGTTTTTGAAATATGATATTCTATAAAAAGTCCCAACAATTATTAATTAAACTTTGTATGCTACATAGATACAATTTGTTTAACAAAAATAGTTGCTTCAGTAATTTCAATAAAACAAATAAAAGTACTGTCAAACAAAGAGTTTCGGGCAAACGATTGCCTATGATTTGGTATTTGTCCAAGGGAAAAATTGAATTTCACGCACCCACAAGCTCACATTAAGTATTCATGTAGGTACGTATCGGTTACGGGAACCCTTAGGGTCACGTATTCAATTATAACACCAGACAAATATTTAATATTTGATCAATACTGGCGCTTGTTGAAAAGGTTGTTGGGGTAACTAATTTGTGTTCGAAGCGGGTTTTATGTGAAACAAAGTGATTAACGTCTAATCTATGGGTGATTGGTTTGGCAAAAGGTGTTTCTTTCTCATCTACTCTGATCTTTATAATATTTAATTATTAATATTAATATTTACTGACCTAGGGTCCATATTTTATAAAATTAATTATTCCATTATTCAGACTTGACATACAGATTAACCTACATTCCATAACGTCAATAATTATTTATAACCTAAAGTAGGTAGGTAAGTCTATTTATATAAGTATTATTTGCACATTACATTAAACTATTAACCTATAGGGGAACATATGGGATTTTATGTTCGTGTATCATGGATGGGACCTAATGGTTTGTTTACCTATGGGAAATCCACTGATAAGTTCAAATATTTTAATTGGCATGACAAAATTAACGGACAACCCTGAACATTTCGAACTAGCATTCGTTCGATTCGTTTTATGATCTCTCGGTATAGCGTTCATTCGAGATCGTTATCGTTCGTTCGGTAAAGTTTTTCGAAGTAGTGTGCTTTCGGTATTCCGCTAAGCGGCCCTGTGTTTTCTGTATTTCGTTGTGCGGTTTGCTTTTCTTTCTGGATACCGTTCTCCAGTTTTTCAAGTTTCGGTATTCCGTAGAATACCATAAATCATCTATAATATAAAAATGAATCGCTGAATGTGTTGCTAAGCGCAAATCTCGAGAGCAGCTGAACCGATTTCGCTAATTCTTTTTTTAGAATATTCCTTGAAGTACGAGGATGGTCCTTACGGAGAGAAAAAAAGAGAAAATAATTAAAAATTGTCTGAAAAAAATTACAACCCGGGCGAAGCCAAGAAGGGCCGCTAGTTAATTATAATAACTAGATTTTTTTTTATAAGTATCACTTAAAATAAAATAGAATAGACGGACATTTCTTTATAACAACATTCAAAAGACACACGTATAGAATATGTAAATGTATAGAATTATTATAAAGAAGCAATAACTCGGTATAATGTTGACTAAGCTTCGTAAGAGACCTAGCCAACGCTGGTCTTCCGTTAGAACCCGTATATAAATAAATAAATAATGCTGAACAATTCACACAGCATTATCTAGCCCCATGGTAAGCAGAGCTTGTGTTATGGGTACTAGATAATTGATATACATAATACAATACATTACATATATAGATATTTTTTATTATACTTAGAAAACGACCAGAACACCCGGAACAAATATCTGCAGATCGTACACACAATTGTTCCGAGGTGGGAATCGAACCCGCAACCTCCTGCGTCGCAGGCGGAACTTCACCCACCGCGCCACATCGGTCGTCAAAGATAGGTAAGGTATACGCTTTAAGAAAGATAAAATAATAGAAAAAAACTAAATTAAAATAATTAAGAATACAGTTTAAAAATAACAAAAACGTACATGTCATAAACTGGAGAAAATTATTTTGGTTTATATTTGTTTTGAGTTTTGTAATTTTAAGTATTATGTACTGTTTATTTTCCAAATAAAACAAAGCAAAACAAAACTTTCTCAACACAAACACAAGTGAACTTTATCAGACAAATCCTGATTGGAAAATATTTCATGTGTTTTTACTACGACAAACACTGCCTGAGGCAGTGTATTGAAATAATAATTAATCCTACTAATATTATAAACGTGAAATTTTGTATGTATGGATGGATGTTTGTTACTCTTTCACGCAAAAACTACTGAACGGATCGGGCTGAAATTTTGCATACAGGTAGTTCTGGGCCCAGAATAAAACACAAGCTCCTTATTATCCCATAAATCAGTTCCTATAGGATAGAAATAATCTTAAACATTTCCATAGAAATAACGCGTGCGAAGCCGCGGGCAGAAACTAGTATCTTATCAAAATAATATTATAGCGTTATTATATTATGAACTGAATTTTATCACTATCATCGTCATAGCATCCATTTACGTCCCTACTGGTTTAGGCCTCATTTAATCTTTGCAAGCCTTTTCCATCTTGTGCCATCCCGATCCAGGTGTGCCTAGGATTATGTAACAATACATTAAATAAGTCGCTCATCGAGCTATGAAAAGCTATGCTGGGAGTCTCTCTGAAGGATAGGATTCGTAACGAAATCATCCGAAAGGGAACCAAAGTTCTTTGAGCCATGTCGGTACATAGCGCACAGAATTAGCAAGCTGAAGTGGCAGTGGGCCGGCTATATATCGCGAAGAACTGACAACGGCTGCGCGCTGTTAAACAAGTTCTCGAGTGGAAACCGCGACTCGGCACGTAGTGGAGGACGCCCTCCGCCCAGGTGGGAAGACGACTGACTGCAGGCAGATGCTGGATGCGTAGAAGACAGTGCGATATGGCGCTCAATATGGGAGGCATATCTCAAACAGAGGACAATTATAGGTTGCTGACGATGATGACATAAAATAAACCTAGACGAATACCTAGCTCTTAGCTCTATTAGTAAGACTAAGACTATGAGTAAGACGAAGCTTCCATCTGAAGCAACTGAGCTCCCTATTCGTAAATTTAAAAATTACTTAAAACTAAATCTCATCAAGAAGGCTTTCTACTCCATAAATGATTATCTCAATGATGTTAATGCTTGGCCAGATGTCGCTCAGTTTCGCACCGACAATAGTATGTAAGTAATTTGTTATTGTGCATAGCTTTACTTCAATATTGACATGTATCGAATCATATTATATTTAGACTTAAATAGGCAAATAACCATGTATTAGACATATAAGAGATGAACATGATAGTGGTTTCTTTTTCACTTCTTCCACTAGTGGACAAAAAATTGAAGTGAACAGTAAAATAATTTTATTTGATAATAATTTATATATAAAATATGACTTGTCTCAGTGCTTATTTCGTAAGCCTAAAGAAATAAATGATTTTTTACTTTACTTACTTTTACTTTTTACTAAGACTTGTATAGTGTTTAATGTTCTTCAGGGTTAGTCCATGTTATTTCAAGCTAGATCCAGTGTTATTAGCTCAAGCAAGATAAACAGCATTCAAGCTGGCAACCTTAGGCTATGTCTACAGTAAATCATATCTCTTGAAGTAATTATATTGTGCGCCTTAGCCTCGAGGATTTAATAATGGCTTGAGAACAATTTACGGTGTATAAATAAGAGTGGAGTATTGTCGTAGTAGATTTAAAAAATCATGTTGTTTTTTTAAGATTATTTTTATCTTGTGTTATATGAATGAAGAGCTTATAAATAGTGTTAAAGATAAATTAATTTATTTTTATTTATTTTTGTAATTGTTTTTTTTTATATTTATGACGACCGATGTGGCGCGGTGGGCGAAGGTCCGCCTGCGATGCAAGATGTTGCGGGTTCGATTCCCTCCTCGGAACAATTGTGTGTACAATCTACAGATATTTGTTCCGGTCGTTTTCTATGTATAATAAAAAAAATATCTAACTATGTATTGTACTTATTGTATTATGTATATCAGTTATCTAGTACCCATAACGCAAGCTTTGCTTACCATGGGCGTAATGCTGTGTGAATTATTCAGCATTATTTAATTAATTTATTTATTATATTTATGTATAAAAAATGGAAAGTAGCGTGCCTGAAAAAGCACTCTGGATATAACTATTTATGAAGAGGCCTCCTCGAGAAAGGCCAAAAAAGCACCATATTTGTTTGCCGTCTATAATAATTTTATGAAATAATGTCAAACAAGCCATAATCTAACCTTACTTTTTACTAAAGTGCCACCGTTTATATTGTTCGTTCATGTCCAGTCCATCCCAAGGTTGCCTGGAAGAGATCGCTCTCAGCGATAAGGCCGCTCTTTATATCTTTATTCTAAGTTTTTATCTCTGTATTGTTTTCTGTTTTGTGTGGTATAATAAAGTGTTATCAATCTTACGATTTACACACACAGTTATTATTAAATCGTGTTAAAACAATATTAAGCCTCTTAAAACATTACAATAAACATCATTAAAATATTAAAGGCCCCGTCCTCATAATAACATGCGAAATATTCTTATCTACAGCAAAATGTGGAGCGGCATTACCATATCATTTTATGTTATCACGCAATTTCGTATCTCTACTCCCTTACAAATCCAAGATATTTTATGACAACACGGTGAATGAAAACTTTACAAAACCTGATAATAATTACAGAAAACAACAGCGAGGTAGCTAATCTTGGTGGATCGCCTGTGTGCAGCTGCCAAGCCATGCAGCGGATAGCGAAGTCACTGTGCTTGTTGCGTGAATGCCTACCGCGCTAATTACTTTAATTTTAATTTTTAACCTTATTATTGTTTAGAGAACTCTAGTGTCTAGATAAACCTATGTTAGGATTTAAGATACTATAAACAAAATGTAACAAATTTGTATCAATAAATAAATATATCTATATCTATCTTTCTATCTAATCACTATTCGAGTTCTATCAAAAAGGAGCTACATATAAATAAATAAATAAAAATAAATAATGCTGGACAATTCACACAGCATTATCTAGCCCCATGGTAAGCAGAGCTTGTGTTATGGGTACTAGATAACTGATATACATTATACAATACGTTACATAGATATGTAGATATTTTTTATTATACATAGAAAACGACCAGAACACCTGAAACAAATATCTGCAGATCGTACACACATTTGTTCTGAGGCGGGAATCGAACCCGCAACCTCCTGCGTCCCAGGCGGACCTTCGCCCACCGCGCCACATCGGTCGTCATATGATTGAAATGACGATTGAAAAAAACCGTTAAAATTGTTTCGAACATTTGCACCGATGAAAGCAGTGTTATGAAACCTTACCACCATATTAATTTGATTTAAATTGTTTGTTTACATATTTTATGTAGGAAACAACCGAGTAAGGGCACATTCACACAGCATCTGTTTTTACAGTACCGTTTTTCTGCGGATCCTTCGCTACTGGATACAATCTTTTACTGGATCCGGAATACTGTTGGGTGTGTGAACTTGCTCCTACAACAACATACACCGAAAAAAAACAGATACTTAAAACGAATACTGTGTGAATGCACCCTAAGTATAATGTCATGACAGGTGGATAATGTAACTGTCACATGTTACTATGAACAAAGCTACTGCTATTGTGTTTTGACCTGGCGCAGAAAATGTAAGCAATTTAATAGCGTTAACGTACGAGATAGGACATAGTATTTACGAGTAGTTTTACACTGTTCATATGACAGAACTAACTCTGAATAGAGTAAGAGATCTGGGATGTAAGCTGGTATATGTATATTCATATCCCTGACCAGCTTACATCCCAGCTCCAAAACGAAGTGAAACTTTGTAACCGAGGCAGAAAAAAAATACCAAGGCTTTTTTTTATTGTTTCAACAAAATCAACAGCCCTTAATCTAAATAATTTAAACCTTAATTATCTAAGTTACGACCAATAAGAGATTTACATTATATAAAATAAAATGTTATTTTTTAACAAATTTGTATAATGAATGCAACATGTCCAATGTCCATTATGACAAGAGGTAGGTATTCCATGTTCTATTGTTTGTTTATAATCTTCTTCCCTCGGATTTAGTGAAAAAATTATATGAAAATATGTAATATGAAATAGGCTAGAATTAAAAAAAAGAAGTTACAGCCTGTAATTCGCATTACATCAGCATTGTCATACAGCGGGTCAATGCAGCTAGCGTCTTGGGGACGCTTCCGACTATTGATGTTGATTAGTTGAGCTAATTCTAAATTAAATTTTAAAAACTAGATCTAATTTAAAACTTTTGAAACTATTAGGTTATTATAACAAAAGTCGTTTATAACGGAATATTTACCATGATCAAATCATGTTCGTCAGTTCGATCTAGCTGCGTTTGATAATGAAACCGGTGGTAGTGGTAAAGTTCGTAGCAAACGACAAAAAATTAGAGTTGATCCCTATGTCTGGACGACCAATGTGGCGCGGTGGGCGAAGGTCCGCCAATATTAGAAAACTCAAAAATCTAATCATGGTAAATATCCCATGTATCATCTTTGTAGTTCTATTTTTTTTCTATTTTGAAGTTCAGTGGACAATAAGAGTCATTATCGTGATTTTTCAAACGATTCCATCGATGGACAATAACAGTCATCATGATTTTTCCAACGATTCCGAATTTGTACCAACGTAACCAGTTTACGCCACAAAAACAGCCGCAAAAACACAATAGCCTCTCCTCCGGCGTATTTATTCACATTCACCGATATTTACAATGCAATAAAAGCTAACAACAATAAAAATATGTTGTTTCCGCAATAATGGACGCAATAAAAGGCATTTTAGCGCCTTTGACGGACGTAAAGGCTTTAGTGTAATTATGAATGAGCTTTTACTGTTGTATGTTGTATTGTAGATGTATGTACCTTATTATGTTTTTGGTTTCATTACAGTACCTAGATACCTGATAGATAAAAACTACAACAAAACGAAGTGATTTCGTGGCAGAGCTTGCCCGTACTGAGGGATGCGGGTTCATGTCCCGCATTTTTGCATAATATAAAACTTCTTGTAGATTACCACGAGTGCGAGGGCTAACGCACTATAATAACAATGTCACTAATATAATGGGGAAATGAAATTAAAAGACGCAGTGCAGACTTTAGAACAGAAGCACAGAGCGATGATGAACATCTATTCTGTCCGTCCCAAAGTTGTCTGGAAGATATCGGTCGTAGCGATAGGTCCTTTACACTCGTGATTCTTTAATTTCCCTTCCTTCGTCATAAAGTTTTTTATTTGGTGTGTTTTTATAAATAAAGACCTATCGATCAAAGAATTGTCTCTAAAGGTATCATGTTTTAAGTCGACATACAAAACATCAACGAATTCTCAAAAGAGCACAACGTACTTTGCTGTATCAGCGTCTCTCATAAAATCGACTCCATGCCATGTTCTCAGAAACCAAATATCTGTAAGTACCTACCTACCAGTTCAATTTGAACGTAAAAGTAAATTGCTGTTTCATTTTCCAAGCACTTCTATTTAACTGTACTATTTCTGTCCACAAAAGAAACAGCTTTGTCATGGCGTTCGTTTCAAAGCAAAGAAACCGTGGCTTTACCCGTCTGCGAATTGTTTACCTGACAAATCAAAACAGCTAGATAATATTTACGGTTCGAACAGGGTCTGTAAAATCGACCTTCAGCGAATCAACAAGCCACGCGGTTCCGTTTAATCCGTTGGAATATTATAAACAGTGCATAATAATTGGTGGTGAAAGCTATGGTGGGGAGCTATTGTTACTTCACAGAGTGCTCGGGGCTGCGTTGGTCCCATTGTGCCTCTAACCAGTCACAAACTGAATTCTAATTGAGGAGGGAACTGTATTATTCCATGGCACGTTAATGCTGTGGGGTGATGAACTTCTGAGGCATTGTTTAGTAGCACGAGCTTGCTGTTGCCGTTTTAAGTCTCTTGAGATGTTCTCAGGTATATCACAGAAACAAATTTAAGGAATCATTATTTATATAATCGTTCTGACAAAATATAATTTGATCGGAAATTAATCTTTTAAAATAACATAGGTAATATAAAAACAGATAATATAGGTAACCTAAATTTCCACGTCTTTGTATATATTATAAACTAAGTATACTATTTTTATATAAATATGTGGAAGGAGAAAGGGGAGGCCTTTGCCCAGCAGTGGGACAATAATAACTTAAAATAAATAATATAATCAATTTTTAAATAGGTCTATCGTAACCACAAAAAACATGCGTGGCAGTCTTTGGGGACTGCCGATAGAAGTGAAAACTAAGTAATTTTATATTTTATTTATACTGGGAAGCGTGCGGTGACGATGACGCGAGTTTCACGCTTTTTGTATCACCAAAAAGTACACATATGTATATAGACAGTTAGGAAAGCGTTCGGAGACGAAGACGAGTTCAATGATTTTTGTTGTCTCAAAAAGTGATCAATGCGCCTAAAGAACTTCACAAATATTTATGTAGATGTCCTTATAGCCGAATTTCGACTACAGTCTCGGACTACGGTGGCCAGCCGAGACATATTATATACAGTCAATAAAAAAAAAATGCTGGACAATCCACACAGCATTATCTAGCCCCATGGTAAGCAAAGCTTGTGTTATGGATACTAGATAACTGATATACATAATACAATACATAAAATAGATAGATTTTTTTTTATTATTCATAGTAAACGACCAGAACACCCGGAACAAATATCTGCAGATCGTACACACAATTGTTCCGATGCGGGAATCGAACCCGCAACCTCCTGCGTCGCAGGCGGACCATCGCCCACCGCGCCACAGAGGTCGTCTAGTCCACAAGTGTGTGCGTAAGCAAGAGCTCACTTCGTTCACATCACTCATGTGAACAGCGTTGTAACCTTATAAATAATATAATAGCAAACTAACAAAAATGAACTGTTATGGCAGGCAGTTGTTTCTCACTATCGGTTATTTCGTGTTATTTTTCCTCCCTTACATTGTATTGACACTGTAACTTAATAGTATCTTAAGGGCCCAGCGGAGGATGAATTACCCAAACAAACGTAATACCAAAATTATTTGTAATACGAGCATAATTCCATTAATGTTATTTTTTGTATTCGAATAGTATTTATCTAAGTCCTAGTAAATATTTTTTCAACAAACTTAGCGAAAATGAAATGTAACCCAATCGCATTTTGCATATTTTAATGTCGAAAATAATATGTTTTACTCCTATTTGTTTCGTATTAAAACTACAATATCTTACGTTTTGTTTAGTAAGAAACATATCGCATATTGTCTAGTTACAAAATAATGTGAATATACAAAAAAAAAACAGTCATAATTTGTGGTATAACAAAACAATCAATCAACGGACGACCGATGTGGCGCGGTGGGCGAAGGTCCGCCTGCGACGCAGGAGGTTGCGGGTTCGATTCCCGCCTCGGAACAAATGTGTGTACGATCTGCAGATATTTGTTCGGGTGTTCTGGTCGTTTTCTATGTATAATAAAAATATATATCTATGAAATGTATTGTATTATGTATATCAGTTATCTAGTGCCCATAACACAAGCTCTGCTTACCATGGGGCTAGATATATGTGAATTGTCCAGCATTATTTATAACAAAAAATTCAATCAAATTATACAAAACTTTGATCGGCTTATATTGCTGTCCATTAATAAATACAATTTATTTTTAACCCTCGACAGAGTGAAGTGTGAATTTTTTCAGAGTCGCATGATGCAATATGTCAATTTATACACTTGGGGGACATAAGACCTAAGTGATTCTAATAGTGTATTTATTAGATTCACCCAAGACTATCGGCGGGATAAGAAGTGAATTATGTGTATATGAAAAGGATAACGTTACTAGTTATTAAATGGTATTTACTAGTTTTATAGAGCTCTTAGTACAAAGTTATTTAACTGTTCGGATAGATTTTTCAAAGATTGGTTGGGTTGAAGTTTTTTACTACAAACATAATAGGTAACAGTGATAACATTTGTGAGGACCGATGTGGCGTGACGGGCGGAGGTCCACCTGCGGTGCAGGAGGTTGCGGGTTCGATTCCCGCTTTTGCACAAATGTTAGTACCTACGAACTGCAAATATTTGTTGTGGGTGCTCTGGGTATTTTCCATGTATAATAAAACATACCTATCTATCTATGTAATGTATTGTATTATGTACCTATTTCAGTCCTCGTACCCATAACAAAAGCTCTGCTTAACTTGGGGCTAGACGATGATGTTTGGATTGTCCAGCATTATTATTTATTTATTCGTCATCTATGAAGATGTTTTTTACCTATAAAAGCCTAACTCCACCAAACCACACAGTACATTTATGTAAAAGCAATTACACCGAAATCATACCATAGCGATAATTATTATACCAACATACACAGGTAGGTAATGTAGAGCCAATCAGCATAATCAGCCTAACTGAGCTTTAGTGCCTAAACTGAGCCAGCAGCTTAATGCTTTAGTCAAACTGAGCTAATAATTAAACTTCAAAGCAATTGATCTCGCAAGTGTATGCTTCGGTATCCGTGAGATCACATGTAGGTAAGTGCTTTTACCCTGTTAAAGTAGCGGTTCACGCTGCGAACGAGAGCGGAGACCGAAACTAAAAACCGAGACTGGAGATCGAGACAGGAGACCGAGACAAGAGATAGAGACATAGATCGAAACAGGAATTCTTCGTCTGCGATGACGTCTACTGCGCTCTTCTATTTCGAATCGCGGTCTATTGTATCATATCCATCACGAATGCTTGCAAAACCCAAGTCACATTACACACATTACAAAACCCAAGTCAAGCTTAGTCTCCGTCTCCTGTTTCGGTCTCAAGTCTCGGTCTCCTGTCTCTGTTGCGGTGTGAACCGCCATCTTTACTCGTATAAGCGAGGTCCTATCGTGGTTCACTGATGTGCGATGATCGATCACATTTTCAAAGGGGAAATTGAGTCGGCTGCATACCTTTATATAGAGAAGTAGGTAGGTACTCAGTTGATACTCAAGAGAGCTTTATCATGGAGGTTATTCCCGAGTAAAAGAACTTTTAGTTTGTATTAGAGAATGTAGGTATTCTCTACATAATAAATACAAAGAGATGCAAAATTAAATTAAAAAAATATTTTCTTAGAGCGCCGTAAATACTGTTTTTCTTTCAAGAACCGTTTTTACGCTTTTGGAAAATATTAAAAGCTAAAGCTCAAGCACCAAGGAGATAGCGCAACCATAAGTTCCGCTTTTCAGCAATCTCGAAATGAATCTTTATGGCGCTTAGCTTCCTTCTGGTTGTTACTTTATAGCTAACATTATCGCAGCAAAACACTCTCACATTAATAAGAAGATCACAGCCAAAACAAATCATCATTACGTTGTTGAGAGCGGAGTAAGAGCTATCATAGGCCGGCAGTATAAAGTCACGAACACACGCAACAAATCGTGATACATGGCTCATAACACGAGCCAAGCTTCCTACATTTGTGGGACATTTTCTCGCTGGGTGCTTTCACAAATGGCCATGTGGACAGTGCCTTACGGACTACGGCCGTCCCTTGCACTGGCAGAGATCCATTTGCTCTTATTACTATTACTGTCACCACAACCCATTACGGGAGCGAGATCTGCAGACGAATGGTTTTTTATCTGTGAAAGCTCTTTGTGAGGACACGTCTATCAGGGAAAAGTTTTGGAAGGCCGTGTGAATTGATTTGTGAGAAAGCATGAAATGTAGTTTGTGTTTCTGATGTATGGAGTTTGTTTGGCGACAAAAGGTTCTATTGTAATGGAATATTATTTCGAGAAATTCAGAGAAAGTTCGAATTAAGTGTGAGTTTAAATACAATATGGCACGGCGAATACATATATAATACGCCCACTGAAAAATACTTATTTATAGATAGATACATAACACTTTATTACACCACACGAAACAGAAAATAATACAGAGATAAAAACTTAGAATAAAGGTATAAAGGTCGGCCTTATCGCTGAGAGCGATCTCTTCCAGGCAACCTTGGGATGGACTGGGCATGAACGAACAATAAAGACGGTGGCACATTAATAAATAATTGGTAACAAATACACTAAATACCTACATTACAAACATTATAATAAACTTACATAGACATAAGATAAGGCTATCAATATTTTATATGAATAAATAATGCTGATGCAGCAGTTTTCTGGAGATAGGGAGTGATTTTTTTGAACTACTTACGGGGAGGTGGCTCAAATACAAATTATTTAGTGAACTGGTATAAATAACTGGGAGAAGACATTTAGATTTTCTTACTAAAAATTGTTAAGCTCGTTTTATTTTCGACTATGTTTGATTTAATTTGAGTTAACATAAAACATACAGATTGACTTTTCTTTGACCTTGTTTTGTACGCACATAAAATGTACTTTGCAAATAATTATGTATGAATTTAAGTAAACTAACCCGATGGAACATCACGTCAACGTCAACGTATCTTATGATAATACCTGTCTTGTACCAATTTGTACTAACTGAAGAATTCATAAAAACTCCAATATGGTAATCGAGAAAAGTATTCTTAGAAGGAATAATTTGGCAGTTGCAAAGTTGGAAAGTAACAGGGATTGGGGGAGTATACGGCTTGCAAATTTTTCAATCTGGCTCACGAACAAGCCGCCAAGTCACTTTTAGTCTAGTTGGAAGTTTTCCTTGCCGACTTTATTTTCTTTCCCCGATAATATCTGATACGTTGATATTTATTTCTCTAACTGGATTTTGCTGGAGGGTTTTTATGCATTTTCGTAGGCAAAATGTGTATATATATATAATAATAATATTAATTTATTATTCCGTTTACTTGCGCAAGTTTTACAGCCCGATCTATTATAAAAATGCTTGATGTATAATAAAAAACACCTGATGTATTATAAAAATAATTGATCTATTGTGTATAAAATGTTAAGTGTAAAAAACCAATCCAAACCACAGTACACAAGACAAGTTAATAAAGTTCTCTTTAAATTTGTTTGCAAACAGTACCTACACTGTTGTGTTTAATATTTGGAAAAAGACATTTTAAATTATCTAAGAACTTTACCACAGCAACACCACATCGCAGCGACAAAAAATGGTTGATTGATTGAGAAATGGTTGTGTCTGCAATGTAGCCGGTGGTTGCTAGTGCGAGGTGTGGCTGGTGCTTAAGTTGTGGTTAACCGTGACAACGTACTACACTGTCGTATAACCACTGCTTAACGACATGTTGTCGTAGACGGGTTGTGTTTGGTTGTGGTATGTGTCAATTTTCCCTAAGTAGTTCAGTAAATAAGTCATGCTGTATGTTTATCAATGTATTATATTATGTATTGAATGCATGTAATTGAAATAATTAAAATGACTATTATTATTTATTATTATATTGCACCATCAATACAGAAAACAATTGAACAAAAACATAATACCCACTATATGTACATATATGGCACAATCGGTAAATTGTAAGAAACCCAAACCTATTTTTTGTAAGCATATTAGGTAGTTTTCCACTTTGGTAAAGGCGTACTCCCATTTCTAGCTACTTAAAAGTACACAATGTTTGAACACAACCTTAAGTGTTTTACCAACGAGACCCTTGCTTTAGAAGACAGTAAACTCAGTCCTAAACTATCAAAACTGTTTTAATATACTAAGCTTCGCTGTTGACAATGATCCAGTTACGTTTACACTAGTCCAACAAACCACCCCTTAACAAAGACGAACGTTTGATAAGTTTCTACTTAAATGTAATTTTTAACCTTGACAAAAAAGGCGTTTTATATCCTTTTTTGCACGACAAAATATATAATAATGAAACATTGACGACCGATGAGACGCGGTGAGCGAAGGTACACCAGCGACGCAGAAGGTTGCAGGTTCGATTCCCGCCTTGGGACAAACTTGTGATCTAGGTATTTTCTATGTATAGTAAAAATATCTATCTATGTTATTTATTGTATAATCTATAATATAAAAATGAATCGCTGAATGTGTTGCTAAGCGCAAATCTCGAGAGCAGCTGAACCGATTTCGCTAAATCTTTTTTTGAGTGAAAAAAGAGAAAATTTTTAGAATTACCTGAAACAAATGACCACCCGGGCGAAGCCGGGACGGGCCGCTAGTATAGTTTTAATGTAACTCATTGCGTTTTTATAATTACGGTAAAATTGACAGCCCATGTGTTTGAACACTGATCATTAATAAAACTCCGTTTATATCCCATTTTGTTAACAAAATCCATTGTTCGTTAACCAAAGTATGTACACATGATAGAATATTAATCACCGCTCTTTTGTGTCTAACTTGATGGGCAGAGTAGGTAGGAAATTACCTATTGGCAGTGAAGCGACCGCTTTTCAGCCGTGACCTCGCGCGTCCCCACTTGACCCTTTGAGGTAAAATAAAATGGCTTTGGGGCGCTGTGACTTGCAACTTGATTGTAAAAAGAATAAGTCAATTTCCTCAACCGTAGTGCTCTACAAATAGCGAGATTTATGAGTAATTGGGTCAGGATTTCATAATAATATTCAGATTTATTTTCCTCGTTCAATATTATTTTGATGTAGTTTATTTTTTACAATAGCTTCTCGAAATGTTACAATATTACATCTTTTCGATCTAAGATTTAATTAAACAAATGCGGGGCAGTCTTTGAGGGCTTCCGATAGAAGTAATTTTATATTTAACTAGCGGTCCGTCCCGGCTTCGCCCGGGTGGTCATTTGTTTCAAACAATTTTTTTTAATTTTCTCTTTTTTCTCTCCGTAAGAACCATCCTCTAAAATATTCTAAAAAAAAGAATTAGCGAAATCGATTCACCTGCTCTCGAGATTTGCGCTTAGCAACACATTCAGCGATTCATTTGTATATTATAGATTTATACTGGGAAGCATGCGGAGATGATGACGCGAGTTCCATGATTTTCGCTAACCCAAATAGTGCTCAACGGACTTAACAAATATACAGCCTTTGACCATTTTGATCGGGCAATGACACCACTCGTCCTATCGCGAAAGCTGAGCAGTGAACGCGCTAACAAAATACAAAAAGGTTACTTCGACCAAAACGATCATAAAGACAATCACCAACAAAAAATTAGCCTGAACTAGTTCAAAGGACAACATTGCCAAGACTCGCTTGCCAAGAAATATGACTCGCGGGATGCAATTCATAATTTAAGTTTTCCACATGAATAATTTCGAACAAAATGAATATGTAATGATTCATTACTTGTGATACTTTATCAACTGTTCCTTTAACACTTTTTTAGATGATTAAAACAGAGCGCGGAAACAATTTAGATGGATGGTTGAATTTGACATAGTTATTATATATATTTTTCCACGCATAGCAAAACAGTTATAATATACATATAAGCGGGTCCTATGATGCCAACTCAAATCAGAATTTCGTGTATTTTGCGGATACAATTATCTCGCCTTCATACTTAAGTTATCGATCAATCCAGCTAAAAGCGATATACATTCAATTCTATTTTTAAAAATATGATTGTTACGATTCCGGCTACAAAATAAACAAGGATAGAAGGTAGATTTCTGGAATATTCTCAGAAAGCTGCTATAATGATTGTATTCCAAAAAGGCATTACGACAAAGCTATAAAAGAGACACATGTTCTGGAACATTTCCTGTCACAGATTGGTTAAAGAAATTACTTCCTTTATGAAAGAGTTCCGCGAAAAGCCTCTTTTCAGGCGCCATCGCACTTGTCGGATTAACACTTCAACCTAAAACGCCGGCGAAACGTCTCACCTATAATCCAGAGTGCTCGGAATCATAAAAATATGATCGTAAAATGCAGCGCATTTGACGCTTCGGGAGTAAGAAAACACCTCGACAATAGATTCAACTCTATAGATGCCACATCAAAATCTCGTTTGCATAATCAGCGTTCTTGAGAACCTTGCGTTCGACGTCCGAACGGCGTGAATGCCTTAATGCAGAATAAGTAATAGTATTCTGGTATAAAAGATTCATACAGACCTATCTCTGTGGAAAAGCATTTTAGCTACGGCGTAGCTCTTTGGCTACGAAATGCTACGACTTGGTGCAAAGTGCTACGACTTGCTACGAGTTGCTTCAAAGTTGCAGTATTAAGTAGATAGAATATACAAATAATAATTAACATCTCAGACTGAGACTCTCGTGTCGTCATCACCATCGAGAGGTAGGTAGTACGTATCTATCTGGGTACCTACCCTAACGAAAATACCTATTTGAACTTGGTTCTTTAAACATTAGTTTTCATTATTTAGCGTAATTTTTTTATATTAGATTTTTATTTATTATTATTATTGTATTGTTTGTGTACCTAAGCAATTATGTTATTGTATTCATACCGATACCTACCTAGACCTACTTAAGTCTATGTTTGATTTTTTGTGCTGTCTATGTTTGTTAACTAAATACATCTATTTATCTATCAATATTAACCTCAACAATGACGATCCAAACAATGAGCTTCAATCATTATTAAACACAAAAAAAACGGAATTTATTTTTTAAAGCTTTCATGTGAAATAAGGTCTAGTGAATGCTGAATACAGGACATTTTACGTCGACTATTCACCGATCGAATCGTATGGAGTATCATATTCTTGATCGTTACGCAGATCAACTGTTATGTTACTGGTGTGTTGCTGAAAATCGCATATCCGCAACCATATGACGTAGGTGTACAGTAAATGCGATAGTAAAAGTAAAATTTAAAATATCAGATGATGGGAGACAACAGACTTATATTTTCATCATCATCATCATCAGCCTATAGCGGTCCACAGCTGGACATAGGTCTCCCCCAATGAGCGCCATAGCGCCCTGTCTTCAGCTTGCCGCATCCAGCATCTACCTGCAGTATTTCGCAGGTCGTCATCCCACCTGGTCGCAGGGCGTCCTACACTACGCTTACCGAGTCGTGGTCTCCACTCGAGAACACGTTTGCCCCAGCGGCCGTCGGTTCTTCGCGAGATATGGCCGGCGCACTGCCACTTAGCTTGCTAATTCTTTGAGCTATGTCTTATTTTTTCTTTTTTGTGACTTAAGTATATTTTATTTCGTGGTAATTACTTGCATGGATATCTCGTTTTGCGTTTGGCTGAACATGCCTTTCTAAACAATAGGTGAAGTTTTTTCAAAATCACCGGCGAAGTAGGGACTGTGTTAAAAATGTTTAATAATACACAAAATAGCTGAATCTTTGGCAGGTTCCTTTAGTCGACTCTTGTGATTAATTAATAATAATATGATACACTTTATAGGTCATTGAACTTCAACTAGAATTAACACTTCAGACAATAATTTGACTTCAAAGTACAGTTTTCACAGAGGAAAGGAATGTAAAAAAGCTTGTTTAAAATAATAAGACAGTGCCAGAGCATAAAGATAGCATTCTTTGGTAAAAGAAAATATTTACAAGTCGCATAGTAAAAATCAATGTAAGTACATACTAACAATTAAATACAATTTTAAATATTAAAATGATAACAATTTGTCAGAGTATGGAACATAGATTCAATTAAATTTGCAGAAAAAAAATATATAACACAATACAGCAAGTAATAAAATAATAACATTATTCACAATCATTAAAATAAAAATAAAAAATCATAACAATACAAAAATTCTTTATTGTACAACATAATCAAATTAATCATTACAAAAATACATTATATGCGACAGGTACAGTGAGCGGCCTTATCGCTTAGAAGCGATCTCTTCCAGGCAACCTTTGGATGGAAAGAATGATATGAATTTAAGAAAAGGCAGGGGGTGTACCACAGGTTATCTAAATAAGAATACTAAAAAACAAATAATAAATATTACAAATTCCAAAATAAATAATACACTACTTAAATACATAAATAAATACATAATTCCTTATACATAATTTCCTTTCGAGAAAATCCTCGACCTTATAGTACGCCCTCTCGATGAGCAATATCTTTAGTTTATTTTTGAAGCTAAGCTGGGTGCTGTGACAACATGCAAAACCAGAACCTATTCAGGTCTTATCGGAAGCGGGATAGACCAATTTTTTAAATATACATCATCATCATCATCATCAGCCTATATCAGTCCACTGCTGGACATAGGCCTCCCCCAAAAAGCGCCATAGCGCCCTGTCTTCAGCTTACCGCATCCAGCATCTACTTGCATATACATATATATATATATATATGTGTATATACATAACAAAATATAATACAAGTAGTAATACATATCCAGTGTACATTTTCCTAGATAATATTAACTTAAATTTACAATCGTTTATGAGCGATGCGCTTTTTCAAACTTATATACTAGGGAGTTAAGAATTACGCATACTACATACTTTTGGTTATTGAACCATTAAAAAAACGGGGTATAGACCTATCATAACCACCCGCACTACACGCTGCTGTTTAGTTTTGTTTATTTCTGTTTTTTTTTCAGTCCATGAGTGAAACGTATCAGGTTATAAAGTAAGAAAACTTCACCGTCAAAGTTTTTAACTTCATATTCAGAGAAGCTACGACTAATGGTCATTAGGAGCACGTGCTTCGCAAGCATGAGCGATGCCAATCCGTATAAAAAGTTATTTTTACGACCAACAGCGTGGAATGGCTAAGTTCATATTTTTCTATGGCGTGACTCAATGTTTCGGTTACAGTCAAAACCATAATGTTATAAATAGTTTGACTGAAATGATCAAAAACATATATTATATGATAAAAGTAGACAACAAATAACAATAATAAATAAATGATAAGTTAAATTAGAAAACGATATAACGAAATCGCAAGGTGACCCGATATTAACGGTTTAATATGTAAAAACGTGATTTCTAACGATATTTTTAGAGTGCGTATTGATTATTAGTCTCTGCCTGCGGCTTCGCACGCGTTATTTTTATGGAAACTATTTAAGGTTATTTCTATCCCATGGGAACTGATTTATAGGATAAAAGTAACCAAATATCAGCCTGATTTATTCAGCACTTTTACCGTGAAGCAGTAACAAACCTCCATCCAAACATCCGATCTTCGCATTTATAATTATTAGTGTGATTTTAATATGCCAAACATTTTATAAAAAACAAGTTATGTTTATGATAATTTTCGAATATTTACTGGACCATAATTAATACTAGTGGCAGGGTTTAGGCAGGAGCCCGCGGCTTAGCATACTTTCTGAATAAAAAGAAGAAGAAGCTAATGTCCATCCCCGGGGTTATCATCTACCACCATCCCAATTTAATTTAAATCCATTCTGCTGCAAATTGTAACAAACAGACAAGCAGAGCGGACAGAAATATTTTCTTTTGTATAATGTTAGCGAGTCGACCTAAACGCATTCCTCGTGCCATTGATTGGTGGGACGCACAGGATCATATGGAGTGGAAAGTTTCGGGGAGGCCTTGGCCCATCTGTGCGACGGAATATGAAGAGGAAAAAACATGTTGGTAAGGATACGGATAATTTACGATTAGTACCAACTTCTCTGAGTGAGGCCGCAAACTGTTAAATCATGCAAACCGTCCAAAGGTCAGAAGATCGTTTTGAAATGAAGATTGAGGAGCAGGTTAGGGTCATCTTTTAGACCCTTTTTACCTTTTCTTAGCAATTTGCTCCGTAATGTCTTAGAAAATATGATTTTGTTTTTGCCCCTTTTAAGTTATAAGCAGATGTAGCAGGCAGACCTTTATAAAGAAGGAAGACATAAATTGAAGTGAAAGTCACACATCATAATAATTATGACAACAATATTAGACACTAGCTGCGCCCCGCGGTTTCACCCGCGTGGTGATAGATATTTTGGATAATAAACTATATATCTTTATAAATTGTAGCCAATGTGTTATTCTGATGTATAAGCTATTTTATTGTAAAGTTTCATTAAAATCCATTCAGTAGTTTTTACTTGAAAGAGTAAAAAACATCCATCCATCCATCCTTACAAACATTGACGTTTATAATATTAGTAGGATGTTCTTAAAAGACGTCGTAGGTCTTTTAGAGTAGATCTAAGATCGCACTGTTGGGGAATGGGATCACCAATCCACCTACCAAGCATCGTGACTATAGCAGAATACTCCTTGTTTGGGAAAGGTATGTCCAGCTATGGACTTATTTGTGCTGATCAGGTTTGAATTATAAGATTCTACCATAAAAAACTGAGTAGTTTGGCGAGTTAGAGTAACTATACGACAAACGAAGAAGTTAGTAGTTGGTGTTGAAAGAAAAACACAAACCAGGTTTGTAGTTACCGCTTCATATATTTTTTGTTTAGAATTTGAAATACATGTTGTGTTTTGTTCGCTACTTTTTAAATGTGCCATTAGCATCAGTCCACTTTAGATAAATGCCTGGTATAGCGATTTTGAGCTTTTAGCTCGTCTACTGTTTTTGCTAGCTACCTTAGATTTTTTTATTTTTTTAATAATTTTGGGAAAACTAACTGCTAGGTAACTAAATAGTAAACACTGTGTAACTTACGGCCAATTACATATATAATAAGTTTCTTATAATAAGATACTTAAGTTATACTAACAGTCGAAAAAGGAAAAAGACAGCACATTTGGTTGAAAATAAAAACTAAGTTACATTAAATACTCAAAGAAAAAATAGCTGATGTAATATATTTCGAACGAAACGCATGTGCGGCGCAACACAACCGCTGTGTAGAGCGGCAGCACGAATGGCTTAGGTTAAAAAAAAGATTGCAGTGGTCGAAAAAAAATTGCAGTCAAAGTGTTAAGACGTTTGGTTGAGGTATTAAATAAATCTAAATCTACTTCATCGCTTATGCTAAAAACTCCTTGATAGATCTGATATCCAATCTTAGAATATTCTAAAATGGCCTGCTGGCCGTTATCGTAGCTCTGACGGAATTTTTAACGTCCACTGCCAGACACCGGGACCAACCGGCACTGTTGGTGCTCTTACTTCCCAATAGCGTGCGACCCAAATACTTTCAAAAGAGAAAATACGTTCAAAGAGAGTGCAAAATCTCGCCTTTGTTGAAGTTTTCTTGCTGAAACATCGATACTAAGGTCGAACCCTAGTGACACAATCATTTTTAAAGAAGGTAAACCTTGTAAATTTATCCATAAACCTGAATAAGGTAAAACAGAATAGAGGGCACAAGAACAGTCTCTTCTCAGTATTATATCCAACTAGTTTCTGCACGCATTGTTTATATGGAAAAGTTTAAAGGTTAGTTCAATCCCATGGGAACAGTTTTACAAAATAAAACGTAGCCTATACGTAATTCCAGGCTTATAGCTACATATATTTATGCGATTCCAGCCCGATTCGTTCAGTAGTTTTGGCGTGAAGAAGTAACAAACGTCCATCCATCCAATAACCTTAACTTTCGCATTTAAGTGTGATGATAATATTTTTTCTGATAATATATTTTTTTAATTTTTTTACCAACTTAAAAACTAAATTTATCATTTATTGATGTGTTTAACAAACACTATAAAACTAGATTTTGAATAACTGGATATTTTTTTAAATGTTTATGAACAATCATGAAAATCAAATAAAAACGAGCTGGAAAATGTACTATGTTTTTATATTGGAGTTTTCCAATATTTCGACACTGTTTCATGCACCATGATCATAGAATAACTGAAGGCACTGCGAGTAAGTTTTTATTGGCAGACATACCGATCTACCCTCTTTTTTGCTACGAACGTTATCAATATCACGGGTTTCATTACACATCTCGATCACGACACACAACACTGACGGAACAAAAACAAATCCTGGTAAATACCCCGTTATAAATGACATTTGTGTTAATAACCGTTTAAATGTTTGAATACAAGTTTTGTCTCAAAAGGCATAAATACGAGTAAAATTCAAAACATACAACGCTTATATATTAACTTGTTCTCAGTACCGAGCTCGTATATCAATCGCCTACCAATATCCTCCACAAGTCGGACGCAAACGCTATTGTCACGTAAAGACAATGCACACACGACCCTGACTTTGACAGATGGTGCCAGTCTACGATGTCACGCAGAACCAATCGAGTTGAATCAATTCTTAATAGTTTAGAATGATATCACTTTGTAGAGTATTTGAATGTTTGTACGCTTACACTAATCTATACTAATATTGTAAAGAGGAAAGGTTTGATTTTTTGTTTGTTTGTAATGAATAAGCTGCGAAACTATTGGACCGATTTGAAACATTCTTTCACCGTTGGGAAGCTACACTATCCCCGGTGAATATAGGCTAATTATATTTTCAAAAAAGTTAGGGATCCGTACTAAAACCGTGCGAAACCGGTAAGGTCCGCTAGTCGTTTATAAATATGAATCCGTATTTTTTAAACGATTAAGTGTAAGCGTCACTAGTCGTGTAATTTATATTTAAAACTAGCGGCCCGTCCCGGCTTCGACCGAATGGTCATTTGTTTCAGGCAATTTTTATTTTTTCTCTCTTTTTTCTCTCCGTAAGGACCATCCTCGTACTTCAAGGAATATTTAAAAAAAATAATTAGCGAAATCGGTTCAGCTGCTCTCGACATTTGCGCTTAGCAACACATTCAGCGATTCATTTTTATATTATATGTAGATTAACTACATATGTACGTAGGAAACGCAGAAAAGTAGATGTAGGTATGTACTTTTTTGGCTATATTTTTTCTGACTTTGGCCTTGCCAATTTTTCTGGAAGTAACACAAACTGAACTTTACTTTACTGAGACAAGAAATATTTAGTCGAATTGAAATAGGAATTGCAATAAATAAACACCAAATTTGAGAAAACAGAGTTATCAGTACTAATTCAGAGTTATTCAAAAGTTTCAACAAACAGCAATTTGCAAATCGCTAAATCAAAGTCCAATTTGTCACGAAACATTCTGTATAAAGTTAACAGAATCTGTGGCCAAATATAATTTGAAACAACGTTTGAGTTAAATCGGAATTTGTTGGTTAGCGTCGGACGTTTTATGAGTGCCGTCTGTTTTCATCCTACTTCAAAAGGAGGAGATTTTCAATGATGGTGTATACTACTCTTTTAAGTTTATTTGTAACACGATATGACGATTTCAGGGTGCTGATGGGGCTGCCGCGCTACTGCAGCGCATCAGGAATGTTTGCTGACGCACGAGTAGACGGGTTCGCGGCGATAATGCGAAAAAGATCGGCTCCCCTGATGCGCCGGGTGCGCGACAGCTCCAACAGCTACCTGAAGCTCATTGCTGGGAGGCTGGACACTGACTGTCTCTTTATGGAGCACTGGACAAGAGCGTATATTGTGCACTCTTGTGTTTGTTAGATATTTAAGGGATAATATAACTTTAATTATGATTTTAATTTGCATTGTAATTTTAATTTTTATATTTAATAATTTTGTAGGGGTATTATATTTTAATTATGATTTGTTTTATGTAAATTTAATTTATAATTAAAAAAAACAAAAATATGGACACTTTTATTGTTTCTGTACAATAAACTGATGTTCTGAAATAAACGTTATGAATGTATCTCCACCCAATAATTATTCGATGTTGATGATCATTTTGTATAAAAAAGACTTACATTTATTTTGTACTACTGCTTACATTTGTCTCGTAAAACTTAAAGAGCTGTGATAGAGGTTAAGGAATGGCAATGAGGCTCAATAAGGCTCATGCTCATGGTCCACTGCTAGACAAAAGTGGATTATGATACTTTAGAGACTGGCATTCCGACATTAAGAAAAGAAAACATAAAAACCAGTTAAATTGAGAACACGATTGATATCACAGCCGTTAATTGAAGGTCTCCCGTTTTCAGAAAACATTGTTCCGAGTTTCTTTCGTCACTCGTAGGAAAATTGTTGACTTTATTATGCTGCAATACAGCGAGATGTCTAGCGAGATTCAGTCCAATTTAGAGAGAAGAGAATGAGAAGTAATATAGGTACGTGCCATTTTTCGCACTTTTGTCAACATTTACGGATTGGAAAGCTTTTTATGTAAACATTTGTTACAGAATTATTATTTTAGAGACTTTGGATAATCATGTGTACTGTATTGCCTATATAAAAGTGTTAAGTTCACATTATTTTCTAAATAATGTGAAAGTGTGTGGTAAGTAGTGTACTTTCGCCCGTCAAACCAATATACTGCCATGTCTCAAGACGAAAGTCTTTTGTGTTACCACCAGCAGCGCAGGTACCACGGTGGAACTCGTATTCGTTAATAACGCAATATTCCAAGTTTTCAGTGAACAGAACAATATCAAAAATAAACAATTGGCGCGAAAACAAATGAATCACTTAATTCAAAACAAATAAAGAAGCCTAAATTTGAATTTGGAATTCATAAACAATCGCCAGATAGGTATTTTAGATGAAAGTGGCCAGTTCGAAAAAACACGAATTACATATTTTCATTTTCATTTTCAAGCTACGTGTGTGCGTTTAGCGTATGAAAATTTTATTGCGATTTTTAGATGTTGATTTATTGATGATATGGACCCATTTTTCATACTCAGAACATTCATATATCACGAAAGTAGTAAACAAAGAAAAAATAATACCGTTGCGTTTTAATTGTATCAAAGTATATTTTCTCTGAAGGAGACCTTGAGATACTTCAGACTTGTTTCTGTGAAAAAAATCCATACCTTCTCCAAGTGTATATCTATATTTAGACATATTACGTGATCGAGCCGGATCGCACAAGATGAGTCTATTAAGTAAACAAGGTTGAGATTCGAATCTTATCAGCAATACTTATGAGGCGGGCTGTTTGTGGTTATGTTATTTATTCGTCTGTTTTTCTTTTGATCCGTTAAATAAGAAAGAATAATAATTAATGAAGAGATATAACTGATCTGATGGTAGAAATACTTCCAATTAGTAGCTTTAAAAGGAATTTCCACATGTATTTTGTGTCTAGCCTTATAAAATACCTGATACCGTTAAAATTCCTTTTGAATGAGGATTACGAACAGAATTACCATTTAAGTTAGCTTCTAGATTAAATATATTGTATCAAAGTATTTTTTCTCTGAAGGATTACCTTGAGATACTTCAGACTTGTTTCTGTGAAAAATCCTGACCATATCCAAGTGTATCGTTTGACTTTCCAACGACAGAGCTATATACTACTAGCAATTTATTGAGTGTTGAGGAAACTTTATATACTAAACTTAATTATTGCAAAGCATAAGACTATTCGTTGTGATGCTAATAGCTACCAGAAGAGAATAAAATTTAATGATGATACTTATGTCAAGACTCGCTTTGCTGAGCAACAATATACTAACCGATCTAACTTCCTGTACAAAAAGATCAATAATATTCTTAATATTTATAATGCACCCATATTTGCGCTAAAAGCTAATATTACTAAATGGTTAACTACGATGAGCTATGATGAAATTGAAACATTCCTACAGGTACTCAGTTAAATATCTAAATCATAAATATATACAGTAACTTCTAAACCACTATAATATTCAAACAACTCATATTAGTGCTCTTATTATTATAACTATATAAACATACATACACATTCACCTTAACAACCTCTTGGTAGCCCCCATACAACCTCAACTTTGTGTGAAAAGGCTAGACATATGATTTTGCGTTCATAAGAGCGGGACAGGGCATTGCAACGCAAGTTCAGAAATCAAGTTTTCAAGCTTATTACCTATTAATTAGGACATTATTGAAAAAACCGAAACATATAACATTTTTATTTATACTTAATTCTATTACCACGCTTATTGTCAAGATCTGAACTTATACACTCTTAAGAGACCGGTGTCCTCAGGGGTACTACACATACACACAACATAGGCAGCTCCGGTTGCACGGACTGTGAGATCGGTGTCCTCAGGAGCAGCCGCCAGACACACAAAATATACACATGCACAAACAAACACACATTTAACATAAATTCACATAAGTATCAGAGCTATCTATTAAATCCATTAAACAAAAAGCCCGTAGATTTATTTTTGTACGTCCAATTAACAATAGTAGTAAGTAATCATTAATTTAATTATTTTTTTATTTGTATTTATAAATTATAAGTATTTCATTTATTTTATTTGTAAAATCCATGTATTTGTAAGGAAGAGCAGGACATCCTGGCGCAAGTATACTTACATACTTAAAAGGATGTCCTAACATGTCTAGCATGTAAAGATACTTTTTATACATGTTTATTTGTATTATATTTTATTTAAAATTTTTAAATTTTTAAATTTTTAAATTTCTCAATTTCTCATTTATTAATTTTTCAATTTTCAATCTACTAACTCTGAGTCAGATATAAATGAAAAAAAAGATACACTTCCGTAGCAAATTAATATCCTACATTGCTACCACGACAAATGTTTACTCTAATCCCTTTAAATAATAAATAAAACCTCTTAGTTCTTTCCCAACTAGAAACAACCTTCATTTGATTTTTATTGTGCTAGCTAACCATTAAAATTCCCTTTCAGGAAAATACAGTAGAAAATTGGAAGAAACCGGCAAATCCATTTTTCTGTAAGTCGTCACTTCAAAGACGAGATGTAATAGAGTTAGATGGCAAAGAGCTTACTTTGTAAAGCTCAGGCAGCCTAGTGTCGTGAAATATAGCATTTATTTTTCTGTCGTTTTAGTATTTAACGTCTAAGAGCGGTTTAAAGATGTCAGTTAGGTTTTTGTAAAAGATAAGCTTTTTGGCGTGCCAAAATAATCACAATTTTCTATCGAGAATAACGATCTTGTAGCCTTCTAAATGAACTATATCTTAAGTTTCTTTTTGAAAGAAGCTGCTGATGGTCATATTTGTCGTTAGATTTCCCTGTTTCATTTCAATAAGGTCACTAGAATCGATTCTTTTTATCTAGAAACTTCTTTGAGCTCTGTATAGCTCTACAAAGAGCTTGAGGCTGCAATACGCCGTTCATTCGACAAATACAAGCCTTTTTACTTACACTGCATTTGCTCCGAAAGTAATTTCAAACTGTAAACAATCATGTTGGTACTTTCCATCAAACCAGTTCACTGTTTATGTCGTGTTTGCTAAAAGCTTTGGTAACCTTTAGCAACTGCAAAATTATCTGTGGGAAGTCAAGTTTCTAACTCACAAGCCCCCATGTCAAAAGCAAACATAGGTCGGCAAATATTACATATTTATGTCTATGTACTTAGTAAACGTTCCTTTATTTACCGAAGCTGTTTATCAGACCTCCTCAGGGTTATTTTTTCTCTTGGCTCCTAATGGCAATCTACTTGTAGGAACTTTCCTATTTCCGTATGTTTTGTGTTATGATTCTTTGGGTTATTTATCCTTGTATTATGCCACGTTATATGACGACCGATGTGGTGCGGTGGGCGAAGGTCCGCCTGCGACGCAGGAGGTTGCGGGTTCGATTCCCACCTCGAAACAATTGTGTGTACGATCTGCAGATATTTGTCCCAGGTGTTCTGGTCGTTTTCTATGTATAATAAAAAATATCTATCTACGTATATGTAATATATTGTATTATGTATATCAGTTATCTAGTACCCATAACACAAGCTCTGCTTATCATGGGGCTAGATAATGCTGTGTGAATTGTCCAGCATTATATTTTTAATATATATATTTTTAATTATTAATTAATTGTGTGTACGATCTGCAGATATTTGTTCCGGGTGTTCTGGTCGTTTTCTATGTATAATAAAAAATATCTATCTATGTAATATATTGTATTATGTACATCAGTTATCTAGTACCCATAACACAAGCTCTGCTTACCATGGGGCTAGATAATGCTGTGTGAATTGTCCAGCATTATATTTTTAATATATATATTTTTAATTATTTTATGAGGGTAGTATTTTGTGGTTGCTAAGCATCTATTTTGACTCTTACACAACTAAGCCACGATAATGAAATTAAGAGTTTTTGGGATATTATTTAATCTTAGAGATTAACCCCGACTACGAGGGCTTACACACAATAATAAAATCAAAATCTTACTCATTACTACTTAACCGTAGATAGCATAATTAAGTTATTACTTATACAAATCTGCACCGTGTATAACTTCATCAGTAGTCATAATAAAAATTATGACTGCGGATGTGGTTATTAGTTTAATTTAAGCACTTTATGCCTTATATACAGGTTTACTTATCCTAATTCTGGCACATGTATTATTTCATATATTTAGAATAAAATGATAAATGACAATACCCCGGGAACTCCTAGAGTCGCCCGAAGCCATCACCTAGGATGATCAGACTAGCCAACAGGCTAATGAACAGCTCTTGAGAAGCCTGCAAGGCTCTCATAGCGACAGCACATGACTTGAGGAAAGCTTTCCTCGACGTAGAAACCGGAAGAAAGAACATTAGTTCGATTCCTGCCCGCATTCAACAGCGTAGACAACGTTGAGTCGAATGTTGATGACCACCTGACTGATAAATGACACTTTTGTCTTATCCATTTAGTTCTAAGTTTTTTTGAATAAATTATTTTATTTATTCCTCCCATCATCCGCAACCTGACACAAATACTGTAGGTAGATGCTCGATGCGTCAAGCTGAAGACAGGGCGCTATGGCGCTCATTGGGGGAGGCCTATGTCCAGCAGTGGACTAATATAGGCTGATGATGATGATGATCCGCAACCTGACTTCACCCATTTAATATTGGTACCAAAAAAATCTGTTTATAACACACGTAAGTGGATAAATAATTATTTTTCAGTATTTTTAGGCTTAAATCACATTTAACTTTAAAACCAGCTAACTGGCTCTTAACCATAAGCAACAAGTAAAGATCCCTATTAACCTTAACACCAGCCATAGAATTCTATAGCGAAGTTAAAAGACAAGTTTGAGTTTCTGAGTTGCTTAATGGGATATAAGAGTACGAAGTAAGGATAACTTTCACACTTCTCTGCTTATTAAATAAATAATGCAGGCTTATGCTTGGATTGGCGAAACTTTGAGAGACACATTCTAGAGCGGTCGTTGACGATTCGAGCCGTCTTTTGTTTATGTCAACAGTGTTTTAGCTGGAACTCCGTCTAAACTTTGTACGAAGGTTTATGCGTGATAAGCAGAAACCTATCCATTATTTATAAAGTTTATTTCTAAAAACGCTTATAAAAAACAAGAATATGAACACAGGATTACATAGGTTTTAGATTTGAGTGGTTACTATTTTAGAAAAATTTTAGATGGATATAACAAATTTACAATCACAACTGCTATAGGCTAGGCCTATTAAGGCGAAATGAGTTCGTCTTTTCGAGACAAGCACGAATGAACGCCGCGCGGGGAAGGCGAGAAAGAGAGGCAAGAGCGGCAGAATGATCGGCCCGTGTGCAATTTCACTGCTTTTTATTTTTAAATTTGTTATTGCTCTAAAACAATACTATTTCTCAAAAAACTAAAACCATAATTGTCTAAAGTATTTATTAGGGAACACGTAGAAGAAATTTCATTACAATAATATTAAATAACTAGCAAATAAAACTGGTTTTCCCGTAGAGATCTCTGTAAAAATGAAGACTTAGAGGAAATTTTGCCATTTTTTTCTATAGAGTCAAGTTTAGTCAACCCTGTTTCGACTCCCATAACATACTAACTAATATCCTAAAGTTTTGATCCTCATCAAAATATATTCGAAAAATAGGTGTTTTGTTTCTTTAAAATTGATTTTCCGTTAAGTCAAAACGTGAGTTTTGGGACTCATTTCACCTTAACCTGTTTGTTTGTTATTGTGTGGCCTGTTTGTTGTATTTTTATAATCGATTTTAGCTTTAATATTATATAATAATTAGTTGGCCGATAGATAAAACTTTCCAAAACAAATTCAGTAGGTAGTAACAAGCACAGCGATTTGTCTAGTGTTTCTAGGATAGAAACACTAGACAAATCGCTATTAGATAAAGATCACTCGTCGTTTTGTCTATTCTTAGACAGAACAAGACTAAACATAAATAAATACAAATGACATCGAATCATCATCAGGTGCGTTAAATATTTGAAATTCGTTTCTTCAACTACTCTAATTAACGCAATGAATAAAATGTTATCAATTCTAGATTAAACCCTTGTGCCAATATAAAAGCGACATGTACTAAAGCAACATCCAAATGAATCCGACTGTAAACCTATTAACAGTCTAGCAAATATCCATTCAATGTGAATTCAACTCACCCGATTGGTAGAGCAAACACACCAGCGCCCACAAAAACATCATATTGTCTTCTTCACATCATTAGCGAAAACGCACCTTTGTGACACACCACCTCATTAGTACAGTTAGAATTCAATTGTCATTCTCAGTCACTTCATATTTCTCACTGGCACTGCGGTGTCACTTCGTTGTTCTGAAAAAGAAAAAGCTTTGGTAATATTGTCTGGAATAACGTGAAATGGCATTGTGATAAAAGGACTTTTTAGGGTTCCGTACTTAAAGGGTACCAGTGGGATCTTATTACTGAGTCTCTGCTGTTGGTCTGTCTGTTCGTCCGTCTGTCAGTGGGCTGTATTATTTAATACCATAATTGGTAGATACTAATAACATACATACTCAACATTTTCACACACTTAGTCTAAAGTCTTTTTACCAAAATATTATTGTATTAAGTATGTCAGTCTTCTAGTACCAATAACAAAAGCTCTGTTTAGCTTAGAGCTAGATGATGCTTTATGATTGTCCAGCATTATTTATTTATTATTATATAACAACAAATAATAAAAATAAAACAGAGTTAAAACTGAATTTCAAAGAGTTGTATTTTTGCTTGATCAAAAGTACATTATGTTTATAATCTTATACGAAAGCTCGGAACCCTTCATGTGCAAATCCAACGCGCACTTGACCGTTTTGATTAAGTAATATTATTTTTATAGTTGCAGTTTTCTAGTGCAGTTTTCCTAAAGTGATTTTCGTTATTGCCGTCTTATCTTTTTCTAATCTGCAAGCGAAATGAACAAAGAAGTAGGTATTATGTAAGAGATTGGACTGGAATGTTCCACAAGCATGCTACTAACAGCTTCGCTACCTACTATTCTCGAAAATAATGTTAAACGTTATTTTTACACGAATGGAACTTGAATATAACGTCACCAGCTTATCATTATTATTTTCCCCTCATATGATGGCAACAGCAGTGGATCCGACTGGCCGAAAGTAGCCAAAATTATGCTATGAGGACATCATGGCAACTCTTTATGGCATCGTGAGAAGTAAGTGTTCAGCTGGGGACGTACCTACCTATACGTATAATAATAATAATCATCATCATCATTATCAAATGATAATAGTCTACTGTTGGGACATAGGCCCTGGTCTTCAGCTTGCATCTTGCATATATTGAGCACCATAGCGCCCTGTCTTCAGCTTGCATCTGCCTGCAGCCTTTCGCAAGTCACCATCTCAACTAGGTGGAGGGCAACCTACGTTTGCGAAGTCGCGGTTTCCACTCAAAAACACGTTTACTCTAGTGGTTGTCGGTTCTTCGTGATATATGGCCGGGCCACTGATCGGATGATTCCGTAATGAATCCTATCCTTCAGAGAGACCCCGAGCAGCTCTTTCCATAGCTCGCTGAGCGACAACGTATATTATAGTGGGCTAATCTGATGATGATCACTCTATAAATTTAAAGTTAAAATTAGGGAATGTATCACTTTATGCAAACAATTTTCTTTCCTTAAGACAAAATCGCGAAAAGCTACACCAGATTTTCCCTTCAAATGTTGCGGTTAACAGTGACGAAACCTATCGGTAAACATCAACAACTACCAAGTTTAGGGAATCCCGCGCAAATATTATTCAACTCGTTATAACAGAACGAAATACAAATAACACCGCCAAGAAAGAGAAAATAGTTCGCGAAAGTTCCAGCTTCCTTACATAGTTAAATATAAGTTTCGAGGCGGTTGAAACAGGCAAAAGTAGGTTAACAGCTGTAATGACTTAATCTACGAGAAGTTTTCTATAGGCGCTTCATTATGGAGACGTTAAAGTGGTCCTGCACAATCTACCACGTAGAGCTAAATGCTCTAAATCGAAAACTCAGCTCTTGCACTAATAGTTGGCGCCTATTGTGTAGCTATTATGCCATTATAAGTGTGAAGGTAATGGAAAAACTCAGTTATGCGCGTGTTATCTGCTATTAACAATTTTTCTCTTTCCTGCGGTGAAAAAAAATTAGTCCCGCAATAACTCTTAAGCTTTGGCCAATCATGCGCGTCAAACACACGTTGGTTGTTTAAGAGGAGCCAAGTTCTTGCCTAGCTAGTTAAGCCTTCTAGTAGTTGCATCTTTTTTATTATCTTTGTATATAACTCATATGTGGATAGCGCTGTGGGCTACATTGTGAATATAGCTCATCTTTAAATAGTAAAGTACTAACACAAATCTATATATATAAAAGAAAGTCGTGTTTGTTACAACACTTATAACTCGAGAACGGCTGGACCGATTTGACTGAAAATTGGTGAGGTTAGAACCAGGAGTCTAACATAGGATATTAAAAAAAAACATTTGACAAATCGATTTCCACGGGGGCGAAGCCGCGGGGCGCAGCTAGTCTTTATATATAAAAGAAAGTCGTGTTTGTTACAACACTTATAACTCGAGAACGGCTGAACCGATTTAGCTAAAAATTGGTGGAGAGGTAGCTTAGAACCAGGAGTCTAACATAGGATACTTTTTATCATTTGACACATCGATTTCCACGGGGGCGAAGCCGCGGGGCGCAGCTAGTGTATAATAAGTTAAATGTAGTCGTTTGTTATTTCTCAATAAATAAATAAATACCGTGAAGCGTCAAAATCGCGAAATTTTCCCGCGTCTTGGTCACGTAAGTGTGCAAAGCCTTATTGAGGTGCCAACGCAGCATGCGCCTGTTGGACGCGCAGCATTGGCAGAAGCTTTAATATTTAGATGGTAAACTGAAAATGAATGAACAAGTTGCCTTCAGTTTACCAACTCAGTGGCTAAGTAAACTGCTTTCAGTGTTCGCTAATAATTAAAGTTTTGCCACAACAATGCTGTCCCAGAGGAAATCCTTTGGGAGAAAACATTGATTACGGACTTTCTGATTGTTCGCTGAATAACTTCATTTTCAGTGAATCTTTTGTTCTGTGGTCTAGATTTTAGCAAAGTTCATGTTAATTCAAAATTAATTCATTTGAAATTTATTAAATTACTGTCCCAACTAGAAGTGGGTTTACAGTTAAACCGATCAATTCACAAAAGCGACCTACAAGAAAATAGTTTTGTTTTTTGAGATAGATAGAAAATCTTTATTTGTAACTTCCGACACACACACACATACAAAATATAACAATTATACAGGACATTAGGAAAACAAACAATAATAAAACACAGTTGACAAAAAAAAAATCATAATGATAATGTTAAAATCTTGGTAAAATGTCTGTGTGCACTGCAGTATGTCAAAGAGGCCTTGGCTCAGCGTAATATTTTGCTAGGCTGAGCCAAGGCCTTTCTATAAATAGACCTTCGTTTGACCACAATCTCAGCTGATGATAATTGTGACGATGCGGCGGACGAAGTATCGCCCAGATCTAAAAGACACCTCTTGTTTGAAAAGACCCAGGTTGTAGTGTCGGGCGCAAAGTAGTTCTATTGATCCACTTTCAATTCAAAGTGAATGTTGGTATTCAATTGGGTGTTACAACTAGCACGTAGCTGAAACTTCACGTCTTTGAGTCTCTCGAAGATCGCACACATCAAAGTCCTTGGTCAGGGCCACGCGTGACCGAGCATGCTCTAACAATTTGATCAAACACTGCCCCACACGATACTGGACTTTATGTGCGAGTCACAAGGTTAAATTCGGGATGTCGGGAGAGTTGTAAACAGGCTAAACCTGCTTTGTAACTAAACAACTTAACTAATTTTAGGCTCTGTTTGAGTTGACGTGTTGTTTGAGGATGAGGAATTATGGTGATTCTACGACTTCTGCTGGGAAACACTAACTTTGTTTGCAAGTCAGGTGACAGTCAGGTAAGTAATAGGCCCGACGAGATTTCTTTCAGAAAATGACACAAGATTCATTCGTTAGGAGGTACCTACAAAGTATAATATCTAAAAGCTGCTGATATTTAATAGTTAAAACCACCTGGGTGGAGTATGTTGGTTACGACCAACATACGTCATTAAAGTAGCAAATTATAATTTTTATTTGTCAATAGCAATATAACACGACAGAACCACTTAGCCTAAACCTCTAAATATTTATAATTGTAGTAACTTTAATTAATTTGCAACTATATATATAACTATTTTTAGATTTTTCTCCATCTTAAATAACAGAACAAATAAGAATAAGGGTTCCCCACAAAAACAAAACAACGCGGGCGAAGCTAATGTATTCATTCAAGTTTGGTCATAATAAATTAAAAAATGTTGTAATGCATGTATCTATCATTTATAATAAATTATGCCTGCCTAGTAAGTATTAACCACAAATATTCAAAAGGAATAATGTATTTAATCGTAACTCATTATTGAGTTATTTGCCTGCGGTCGCATACCTTGTTTACTTTTTGTTTTGCATAATACTTCTCAGCTGGAATGATTTCCAAAATATTCTACCAACAGATCATAATTTAACGTTCAATAATATTTTATCGCTGAATTCATAAAGTTTACTTCGGCGGTTTATTATTCGTTATTACATGTTGGACTTCAGTGTTACATGCTTAGTAACTCTCAAATTTACCCGTACAGACATAATGCGGGAAAGCCAGACTCGACAAACAGTGCGTAGGTGCATAATGTGTTTTGCCACGGTCGACAAAATCCTCTCAACATTGTAGGCTTGCCTAACCATGGAGGCTGACTTGCTAAGTCATCTAGCTAATGACGTTGTTACAAGGTTATACAAAAACCGCAACACAAACCCCGTACCTAAACTAATTTACGCAAAAGCTCGCCACTGTCGGCGTATTATCTTTAAACTATGGTTCGCTGCAAAAAGATCCCCTCTCAGGCACAAAGGCACAAAATTTATTCTGCGCACGGATACGCTCCGAGGAGCTTCACAAAGAGCCATGAATTGTGATACTCACCTCAAAAAAGACATTAAAATATTCTCCCAGGCTCGCAGTCTTTCCATCAAGGGTGTGGTATAAAGCGTTCCATACGCGTTTGTGCAATCACCTTTTGAAAGGAAATCGGTATTGTCAGCGACATCAAAACCTTAATCCTACGCACATTATCTTGGAACTTTTCTCTTACGCCATCGGAAAATATTGGAAAAGTTACTCTTCGTCGCAAGTATCAAGTGCTTGGAGCGTATTTACGAACGGGTATAACAAGGGCACGCAAAAGGTCATAAGAGAGTAATAGTCGTAAGAAAACATGCCAGTTTTAATTTAACATGATAAGAAAAACGAGGCATAATATTATGAGGAGCCCGTGTAATTGGGTTGTTTCACGCGTAATGTCTCTATGAAGTAGACTCTTTATTTCGCATAAAAGACACCGGGCGGTGTATAGATAATTTCGTAAGGCGGAAATATCTCGTAGAATTTGGGGAAGAAAGCGTGAAAGATGGTTAGGTACCTACTGTAAAAACGATATTGATCTTCCCGAAAATTCTCGAGTCATCGCAAATACAGTTTGTTATGATAAATTTGACAGCCTGTAGGACAACCACGGGGATTGTTTTCTATGGTAGAATAGACAATAATGGCATCGCATCGTCATACATTGCGTGAAGGCCAGAATTTCAAATAACGCTTTCGATGACAAAGTGACGTAATTTGTTACTATACTACCCTAGAAAAGAATCCCCGTGCTTGCTTTACTGTAGGTGCAAGCATATTCTTGCTAAAACTCGGCATGTGGACGGACCATTTCAAAAGTGGAATGAAACTGCGAGAAATCTAGGAGACGGGGGCGCTCTAGCCTCTATAAAAAAATAATCTGTGCCGGCGGCCGCTCGCCTATCGACGCAGTGGGCGGCAGTAAAAATTTTACGCTTCGGGTAAAGCGTTTGAGCAATCAGACCGGATTGTGTCGGGAATCTAAGCTAAGCCGCGTGAAGCGCCGTAGGCACTGGCAACATTTCGACCCAACTCAATTCTATTACTGGTTTTTTAAAAAAGGTGTCCGTTTCGGTAGCTGAGTAGACAAAGGGTGAAGGAAGGAAACCTCAAAGGCAGTGTTAAATGTGAAACAGAAAGGTAAATAACAAGAGAACGTACATAAGATTTTAATATTTAGCCATTTCTTCGGTTCCTTAAAATAATAGATATAGATTAGTACATGGATTGTCCACGTTCACATAAAATTGGCCTATTCATCAAAAACGTGGTTTGTTCGGTTTGATAGATTGATATAATTTGGCGTGTTTTAATAAACTATAAACTGACATCAAATTCCTGAATAATTAATAGTTTTGAATCCCGATAGCACTATCTATCCAATTTTTCAGTTGGCATCTAGTTGATTAACTAGTAGTTGAAATTCGAGTCTAATTTTTGTTTGATGTGATGACTCATGGATGACACATGGAGGCGACCGATGTGGCGCGGTGGGCGAAGGTCCGTCAGTCTGCAATGCAGGCGGTTGCGGGTTCGATTCCCGCCTCGGAACAATTGTGTGTACGATCTGCAGATATTTGTTCCGGGTGTTCTGGTCGTTTTCTATGTATAATAAAAAAAAAACTATCTATGTAATGTATGTGTTCTGGTCGTTTTCTATGTATAATAAAAAAAAATCTATCTATGTATGTATTATGTATATCAGTTATCTAGTACCCATAACACAAGCTCTGCTTACCATGGGGCTAGATATTGCTGTGTGAATTGTCCAGCATTATTTATTTATTTATTTATAAAACAACGATAGAAAGCAGGCCTACTTAATTAATTGATTTGTAAATTTACCGTACGAATAACCGACAAAATCATCAATATTCAGTCTATAATTGACAGATAAAGACAGAATCGATGTACATAATCGTACATAAAAAAAACAGACGTACATACCAGCCGAACATAGAAGGTCCTACGTTTTTTAAAGTCGCTCAAAAATTTTAACTTTTGTATCTTGTGATAGTATTCATGTTCATCTTAAATTAATGATTTCATAACACTGAAACCGGCAATTTCCCATTTGGAATACTAATTGAATTGCGAACTGAGGATTTACTTTTTAGATGGATGTACTTTTAGGCCTCACAGGAATTAGGTACCTATCTGTGCTTCATGAATTATTTATGCAGAGGAAATCGAAGAAACGCTACCAGACTTATAATTTCTGATAAAATTCTAATTCTGTTTTAATTAATAGGTGAATCGCTGTAAGAGAAGCCATTTGTTTCTTTTGATATTTAGAAAATACAAAACGTGCGCATTGATGTGCTTTCGACTAAAACAGATTTGAACTAAACTTTTGTAAGTAATTTGGTAATAAATAAGGTATTTTTAAGTAGGAACCATGATCATAAACAAACAGCTTTTATATACTTTGAAATAATTGAGCTAATGACACACTACAGTTTGTTGTAAAAAGTCTAGATGTAGCTTAACTGAGCTACATCAATCGTAATGGAAAGCGTTCTCAAGGCTGTGTTTTCATTGCACCGCTCATAATACCACTAGGTATTGTGTGACTCTTCCCATGTACCTATAATATGTTCATATTATATCAGCGATGCCTACCCAAAAACTCGTAAGTGTTAAAATTTGGCGCAGTGCATCAGCGGGGCAATGCAGCCACAGTCTTGGGTACGGTTCCTATTGCTCTTGATATGGACCAGTAACGATACTTTTAGATTTTTTACAAAAACTGTAGTTTTTGTCAGTAGCTCAATTATTTAATTTCTAAAGTATCTATTGTAACTAAGCGCTAGATTTGTTAGAAATAAAAAAAAATATACATTTCGACCAATATCAAAACGTTGTAGAAAATAGATAATGTTGTGACGATCAGTTGCTCCATTAATTTTTTATATTATTTATTAATTTTATTTCAATAACAAGCTATGTAATTTCCATGGCTTTCGGCAGATTTCGGTAAGATATATCTAAGCTGTTTAACATGAATCATGCCTACTGGGCATGCTTGATTCAAGCAATCCTATCTCGGATATCATCACCGATGATACCGTAGGTAGGTATGTTAGTGTGGAGTGTATAAATAGCTAGCTAGTACCCCGTTAACAGCTTTCACGCCTCAGTAGGCTTTTGCGCCCTCTAAATGGGTGGATATGATCCCTTTCTAATAGGGATGGGGTATTCAACGTTATTATTATTATTGGACGACCTCAGTAGCGCGGTGGGCGAAGGTCTGCAATGCAGGAGGTTTCGGGTTCGATTCCCGCTTCGGGACAAATGTTTATACGATCTGCAAATATTTGTTCCGGGTTTTCTTGTCGTTTTCTATATATAATAAACAGTATCTGTCTATGTAATGTATTGTATTAAGTATATCAGTTATGTAGTACCCATAACACAAGACCAGAGGCTGGACAATGAATGCTTTAACTAGTTTGTTTTTTTAGTTTTAATTTGTATGTTAGATTTGATTTGCCAAATGTCCTATTCGGTAAAATATCGGCATGAATTGAAGTTGGTAAAACATTTGACTCTAATTTCCTAACTAAACACCCACTTTCCGAATACATTTAATTTGAGTATCATAACATTTGGTAGGTACCCACAAAAGGTAATTTTATTTGACCTATCATAACCGACCTTTCTTGAGTTCGATGGTTAAGTATGCTCCATACTTTTTATTAGATATTCAAATTCAAAAATGGAGATTGGGCGTATTTTTTACTAGCTTCTGACCACAGTTTTGCAGGCGTTTTAACAAGATAAAGAGTAGCTTGTGTTTTTTTCCAAGCCTAGAACTAGCACTCTGCAAAATTTCATCTCGATCAGTTCAGTACACCTAAACATCTGAAAACTTTCCCATTTATAAGTCGCTACGCACGCGTGGAAATCTATGTGTCAAATGGTTTATAAACCTTCTTCTTGAATCACTCTATCCATTAAAAAAACGGCATTAACATCCGTTGCGTAGTTTTAAAGATCTAAGCATACATAGGGACAGACAGACAGCGGGAAGCGACTTTGTTTTATACTATGTTATTCCAACTGGTTATAATTATGTATATAAACAAATTGGAATGTTGTCTGTTCAAACCAACAATTCTATTAATTTGGACCAGTTAATTATAATTAACTGGTTTTTGCATTAATTAAACATGTGGTAAGTTTCCCTTCATTGCTTAAATGTTTAATGCCGTTTGACCTTTTTGCTGACCCTTATCAACCTTATTGCTTAGAAAATATCTCTCAAAATATATCTAATGATTTTGAATACAATAGTACTTATACATTTTTCATGAAAATGTTCTGCAGCCCTTTAATAATATCTTAAAAAGAAGTCTCTGCATATTTTTATTTTAAAGTTTGTAGTTTTTAATAAACGAAAATGAGATAAGTCTGCTTTATAATAAACATGGTACGCCCCAATATAAACGTTTCGTATCGTATAGGATAAATAGTCAAAATGTAGTTTCTTTAGAGAACAAAGTCGAGGAGGATCGTACCTACTTGGATGCGAGAGTGGCAAAGGAGGTAGGCGATAGAAAAAGGTGGCATAGGCTTCCATTCACTCTTCCGTAGCATCACCCTTGGGGAATGTCCAGCAGTGGGTGATCCCAGTATATAACGGTTATGATGATTATGATTTGTTGCTATTGATTCTATCTAGACATTTTTCAACGCAAATTAAGGAGCCACATTATAAATTGATCGATTAAAAGAAAAGAATTCACAGTGCGTAACAAAAAATGTTCCAGTTGAATAATAAGAGAACCAGGAATCGAAAAAAAGCTCCGAGCTTTCGTAAAATAAACGCGTTCTTGCATACACGCATGCCAAAATAAAAGAAAAGTAAAATATATGGCATTATAAATATTATTAGATAAGTACTTACAAAGTTTATAGCTTAATCTTTATCATCCGATAGTAAATATCACAACACAGCTCCCAGAGCAACTAATCAAACCAATAAATCTCAATAATAGCCTTAATAATACTTGTTTACTGTTTCTTCAACTTAATTGCGATAGAACACGAACACATTTTTCAACTGTCAATTTTATTACACAAAGAACGATACGTAGGTTTGTATTCCGAATGCTTTTTTTAAATAATATATTCTCTCGAGCCGCGTTCGAGTTTCGAAATTCGAAATTCCCGCATGGCGGGGCTCGTTCGGGAACAACAACAGCGCCGAGCGGACTGGAGGCCTCTGTGCTCTGTTCGCAACGCGCATGCCCGCAACCTCTTATAATTTGATATCTCACATCACCGCCCTTGTGACATTCCGTGGTAAAACCGACTCGTAAATTATTCAATTTTATTTACTTATCCGTGCGTTGAGGGATATTGCTGTGTGATTTTTAAGAGGCTATAAAGGGAGCCACGAGTTATGCCCTCGTTCTAAATTCAAATGATAAAAGTGAAGACAAATAGAGGCATCTTATGCAAACACCTGAGAACCGTCAGTTGTTTTTGAAAGAGGTTTCCGTTTTCCGCGGTTTATAAACTTTTTGCTCGTACTAAGGATTCCAAGGAGATCGACAAAAAACTAAGGGAAGTCCAAGTCAGTTCGCTGATCGAGATTAAAAGTAGTTTCTTTCTGATGAGTTTTATTACGTTTAAAGGATGTTTTTAGTTGCTTTTCAAGGAAAAAAACTATGTCCCGCAGTGGACTTGCGTAGGCTATAAATATGGCTAGATACATTATATTCATACACACTAACTTGTTTATGTCCTTACTGAAAATTGTGTATGGTGGCTAACCTCAAAATTCAATCTAGCTAGTCAGTGTATAGGTAATTATGACTATCCCGATGAAATATATTACTAACAGCGTCGCGCCGTAACTTTGCGCTGACCACAATTTCACTTTGCATGCATTAGGGCAGAGAGTAAAATTGGGTTTCCAGTGCATGCGTCGTGACGTGACTCCATATATAACGGTAAAAGTTATATTAACAACCTCGGTAGCGCAGTGGTATAGGACTAACTGTGATGTAGTACTTAAGTAACAGGTTCGAAGCATGCTGCGAGATAAAAAAAATATCTGTGTGTAATCTGACCAAACATCAGTAGCATCCTTATGCACGGCATATACTCTATTCTGTCACTCCCAAAAAAATTAACTCATTGCCAATTAGTCAATAAAGTCTGTGCAATTAGTTTCTGCCCACCACGGCTCCGCACGCGTTCTTTCTATTGTAACGTTTTATGGTTACTTCTATCCCATGGAAACTGATTTATAGCATAAAAAATAGGCTATGTTTTATTCCAGGCCCAGAAATACCCGAATGCAAAATTTTAGTCCGATATGTTCGGTAGTTTTGGTGTGAAAAGGTTTCAAACATCCATCCGTCCATCTAGACAAGCAAACTTTCGCATTAATAGTGTGATAGTAAGCCAGCTTGCCAAGTTACCTTAGCTTATCCAACTACGCAGTACACGTCATAATTCAAATCAACAGAAATTCCATACCTCTTGCCAATGATTCCACGTATTCAGGGTGGTATCCACATCGAGTGGAAATCAACTCCCAATACCAACATGTGCCAAAATTGGAATTATATTTGGCATCAGGTTACGACTTGATTAAGATGGAACAATGTTGCCATTACAAATTCTAACGAAAGCTCCTGAGACCTACATAATTTTGAAGAAATAAAATTGTTGCCAATTTATATTTCAGACTTATTATACATTGTTTTTAATCTTAACATACGGGTTTGATGTCATAACTTTCCCGAGTAACATTTAACAGATTTAAGAAAATTAGATTTAGAAAAATCCGAGTTACGTTGTTTTTGTTAATATTTTCGAAATATTCGAGTTCAAAGTATAGAATTTGCACAACAGTTTCTGATATTTTCGAGGGTTTGAAGTGTTTTTCTATTAAACACAAAAGGTATGCAGAAATGTAGAATAGTGCTTTCCCATTTCACATACATTCGTACACGAATGGTGAAATTACAAGCCGTTGAGAGCACAACCAATATGTCTCGGTACATTTTGATTGACGACCGATGTGGCGCGGTGGACGAAGGTCCGCCTGCGACGCAGGAGGTTGCGGGTTCGATTCCCGCCTCGGAACAATTGTGTGCACGATCTGCAGATATTTGTTCCGGGTGTTCTGGTCGTTTTCTATGTACAATAAAAAAAAACTATCTATGTAATGTATTGTATTATGTATATCAGTTATTTAGTACCTACCCATAACACAAGCTCTGCTTACCATGGGGCTAGATAATGCTGAGTGAATTGTCCAGCATTATTTATTTATTTATTTTTAAAATAGTGCTTTCAACAAAAGCCTATGTACCTATTTCGGAACATTATAATTATCTCCATTGGTCAAATCCTGTTAAATATTGTCTGGGAAAATGTGGATAGCTTGTTTAATCGACCTGAACTTTTCCGTAGATCCAGAATTACTTAAAAAAATACTAATGTCATTTAAAATAGGATATTTATCATGATTTGATTATTGAGATATCCTATATTTCGGCACAGTTTCATGCGCCATGATCACGGAATAACTGAAGGCACTGCCAGTTAGTACTGCGAGAGTGTACTTAAAAATAACATTTTATCTGAAAACACGGTGGGCTGGTATTTGAAATTAGTAAATAATGAGGTTTGGGTATTTTTTTAAATATTTTAAGTAAACTAAACCAAAACTCAAATGGCCAGAATTCCATATTTTTAGTAGACATTTTTTTCTGAATTTTAGTAATAAGGATTAAAAGATTGTTCTGTTATGCATTATGTAAACTTAACAGCATTATAATTCTTCATAATCTAGTAACGTATGTACACGATGACCACTGACTCATAATTTCAATTTATATTCCTAATCTATATCCCACGCTAGGTTAAGGGACTACCATTAGGTGGAGAATTTGCTGGCTATGAGGGATAAAAGCCTTCAAACATCAACGTAAGTACAGCTCCAGTCAAAACCTACGCAAAAACAGTCCAAACCCAAAACCATTAAACCGAAAAAACTTAATGCTACCTCTTTTCTTCACGCTTCAAAATCGTACGGACCACGCACGGGATTAATATCCTACGATAAGGCTGAGATTTCACTATAGATGTACGAGATAATAATAATCTTGTGTCTTTTTACGTGAGTTATAGAAGTGAATAAAATAGGTTTATAATTTTAACTTTAAAAGGTAAATTAAGCATATTATGAACTGTATATAGCCACCTAGTATTTAACTTTAAATTTATATTGCAAATTGCAGGGTGCATGTTGGACTTCTGTGATATTATTTTTAGACCTATTTGTACATATGCAAGCAATAAAACATCGAGTATTGGGTATTGAGAGGTAGCTGACCGGTGCGAGGCTGTGTAACGACGTGAGTGCTTCCATCAGAGATGTGCGAGCAAGCTGACCGGTGCGAATATGTCTTGCTAGCTCTTTCACTCGCAGCTCATCCCTCGCAAACATCTTTCCCTTGTTTTGTGTATTCAAAAACCTCGCTACACGGAGTAGTTTCCAACAAAGCTGAGCACACTGAGCTAGGCTAGGCAAATGAAGTGATTCTATTGGTTGTTAAAAACACATTCCTCGCTATGCATCTTTGGCGGACACGCAGCCTAATGCGTGGAACCATAATACATCAAATTATTATCAGATGAGCAGGACAGCATGAGATAACGTCTTTATCAATCTCTTTCTATAAGTACGAAGGTTAAATTTGCCATTTCGCAACACGCTGTCAGCCCCAAAATGATATAATTCCTAATTTAAAATCGACAGTTCAATAAAGTCCATGATTCCCTCGGGCATTGGGCAGGAGTAAAAAATGTTCTATTGTAGAAATCTTATTGGGGGCATTATCTAAATGTATTAGAGTAAGTGCGGCCAAAGAGATTGTCGCACTGTAAAGCCGACTAAAGGGGCGAAACACCGCGATCGGTTTTGGCAGGGAGCCATCAGTGTTGCTAAGTTATAACTTATCATCAATGATTTTAGGTAAAATTTACCCCAAAATATAACATTCAAAGACTTGGAAATCCCGCTGTAATCGACAATGTTTGGGATATCATTTAATTTATTATACTAGGAAAGCTATAACTAGAATTTTAATTGTGATAACATCAGCTCGAATTCAGTATTTCTAGTTAATAAATTAATGACGTAAACCGAAATGTTTTGGTTAGAGATAACAACTTAAGTAAGTTTGAAGTTAAATTTTTAGTAAGTATGGGTAGTAGTTCGCTTTAGTTCAGCTTTAGCGTTAGTTCAAAGCATTTCCTGTTTAGCATTTTACTATAGTTTTTTAATGTAACTAGGTCATTTTTCAAGTTTACTGGCAACACTAGCCACCGTTAGGTATCGAAAGTAAAAATATTCGTGGTTTTCATGGCGCATCATTTGCAGGTCTATTGAATACCTCTGCCAACGGTAATGAAAGATGGGATACTTTTAATGAGCATCCAGAGCGAATAGGTACGTTATTACTGCGGTGCTAAGGATCAAAATGAAACCAATATGGACAATAGAAAAGGGTTAACAAAACGAAGCAAAAACAATTATAGCACTTATATGTATAAGAAAACTCGCATCATAATCATCATCGGTCTATACTAGTCCACTGCTGGACGTAGGCGCCATAGCGCCCTGTCTTCAGTTTTCCGATCCGAATCAAGCATCTGCCTGTAGTTTATTGTAGGTCGTCATCCCACCCGCCCAGAGCGCGTCCTACACTACGTTTGCCTAGTCGCGGTCACCAACCAAGATCACGCTTACCGCAGCGCATAGCGGTGTTAGATTCAGCTTGCTAATTATTTTAGCTAGAAAGCTCTACTAAGTGTTATATTCCTAGAAGAAATAAATATAATACATACATTTATTTGACACCAGAAAAGGGAGGCTCGGAGTTTCTCTGAAGGATAGGATTCGTAACGAATACATCCGACAGAGAATACATCCAAAGTTGTCGACATAGCTCTGATAATTAGCAAGCTGAAGTGGCAGTGGGCCGGCCATATCTCGCGAAGAACCGAAAGCCGCTGGGGCAAATGTGTTCTTGAGTCGAGACCACGACTCGGTAAACGTAGTGTAGGATGCCCTCCGACCAGGTGGGATGACGACCTGCGAAAGACTGCAGGTAGATGCTTGATGCGTCAAACTGAAGACAGGGCGCTATGGCGTTCATTGGGGGAGGCCTATATCCAGCAGTGGACTGCTATAGGCTGATGATGATGATTTACTAATGTAGCTGACTGTACCTCAATGTAAGGGTATGTAACTTCTCTTAGAAGCGTGAAGTAGAAGCGTGACTGAAAGTTTTAATTGTTCCTGATCGGGTCGATATCAGTGCACTTACGGTTTTATGACGGCGCTCAGTGGCGGCTCTTATGTTCTCTTTGTGGCGTAGTTTTGTCTACTGAATAGGTCTTTAAATCACCTATTCATGAAACATTTACTTTTTTATTAACACTTTGGTTTGTGATCGGCGGGGTTATTCCGTAACAATTGCTTTCGAATTTTCGTAGCTACTTGTAAGTAAGTAAAACATTTATTCACCCCACGCTTTTTTACATTAAAATAATTTCTTTTATTTATCAATAATTTGAATTATTTAAAAAACTATTTTCTACTTTTTAGTTCGTTTTATTTATAAAAGCGTGGTTTTTTTAAACTATTATTTATTTTCCATTTTTTAGTTCAAATTATTGTATTGTCATTGGTTATTAATAAGTTTGCTAAGTTTAAATGGAATCTGACGGTTTAAAGTGGGTCAAAATCGAGTCCAAAGGAGTCGGTTACAAACATATATACAGGTGAAGCTTATAAAAGCATGGTAAAAATGATTCAACCTTGAGTAGTCAAGGTTGAATCATTTTAAAAAGAAGCTGATATAATATTTCGACGACCGATGTGGCGCGGTGGGCGAAGGTCCGCCTGCGACGCAGGAGGTTGCGGGTTCGATTCCCGCCTCGGAACAAATATTTGTACGATCTGCAGATATTTGTTCCGGGTGTACTGGTTGTTTTCTATTTATAATAAAAAATATCTATCTATGTAATGTATTGTATTATGTATATCAGTTATCTAGTACCCATAACACAAGCTCTGCTTAGCTTGGGGCTATATAATGCTGTGTGAATTGTCCAGCATTATTTATATTTTATTTATAAATAAATATCTAACTTGTGCAGTCACTTGTTTATATACCTAGTTGAATAAATAAAGAATGCTACTCAAAGACGTTCTCGAAAACGATCTGGGAATGGAAAGTCCTCCATCATATCAATTCAGCATTCCGCGCCTTCGGCATTCTATTCATGGCGTAGCTCTGGGTAGGAAATTGAATTTTGATATAAATAACTTTACTAAGGCCCTTTGGCTGTCTTTATTGTTCGCATATCAAGCAATTGTTTCTTGGTTATTTTGGAAGGCAAAAAACATATTTTTCCTCTCGATCTTCCAAAGGCCTGTTTGCTTAACCTTGTTTAGGATTTCTAGCTTCATGGCTAGCACCTTTGAGGCTTTGTGAAGGCTTCTAATTTTAGAATTGGGTTACACACATTATCGTTTTTACAGGCACTGGTATAGCTTCATTCAAATTTCAGGGACTCGCAGGCGCGTGGACAAAGCCAGAGGCAACCGGCAATGTACGATATGTCTAAGCTTCTATCGAATATCTGCAACGAACAAACTGGTCAAGTGGCTTCTTTCACATGGTTACGTGAGATGCTTAAGGGTCCGGTGACCATCGCTTGCAAAAATCGCTCCGAATATCGCTGTCCCTGTTTAACCCTTATGCCCCGCCGCGCCACATGCGTGCGCGATATTAGCCGTTCAAAATTTGGTTTGTTCCTTAATACCAAAAATTATGACTGAAAACTTTTTTTATTCTTCACAAAGTATTGTTATTCTGTAACTAGACAATATAAGCTATGTTCCTTAATAAATAAAACGTAAGATATTGATGTTTTTAATACGAAACAAATAGCAAGAAAACATGTCCATTTTCGCATAAAAATGTGCAAAATGAGATTGGCGTTCATTTCATTTTAGGTAAGTATTTTGAAAAAAAACTATTTGGGAACCTAGATAAATACTATTTTAATACAAATAATGCAATATTATAGTGGAAATATGCTTGAATTAGAAATAATTTTGGTATTACGTTTTTATGAAGAATTCGTCCCTCCGGAGGCCCCTTAACAGCCATTCCAATAACATATCGGTAACAACTTGTCGAGATTCTACCCTCAAAATTGTATTTTTGTTCAATTTATAGCTTGCTACCAATACTACAAAAAAATAAAAATTAATAAATAATCCGAACTTCATCCACGACCAGCATTAATAATGAACGGAAAAATCAATAATGTATTGTTTGTAAAGCACATGTCATTAGCAATCACTGTGTATGTTTGATTCAAAGTCAAATAAATTTAAGACAATAAAGCATTCGTGAGACCGATCGGGGAAAGTCAAGAGTTTTAAGCGATTTTATCTGTAGGTTCGAAACTACATAAAAATAGTTTAAAACTCCTCTAGGTTCAAACCTATTCTGATGTTTTTATGATTATTTAACTTTTCACATCCCGAGGTGGACCCATAAAAGTAACATTCCCGAGAGTTTATATTTTGATTTATGCCAGATTCGTGCCTAGGAATTTCGGCCCACATTAAAAAATCTGCTTTGGTCCCACATTATATGCCGTATTCGGCCCATAATTTGTTTCCTAAAACTAATAATAACAATTCGCGAAAAACACTGTTTTTATAGTTTTTATTTATTTATTGAGATACATCATTACAGGTTTTTTTTATTAAGCCCTAAGGCGATGTTATAACTACTTATACTAAAAATTACATATTTTCGTACATACACACAATACTAATTAATTTATAATTTTGTTTCAATAACATTTTGTGCCTTTTTCATGGCTTTCGGCAGGTTTTCGTAAAATATATTTGTGTTATTATAATTAGGTAGTGTATTTGTTCCGAAGAGTTAACGACATAACTCTAAGAATTAGCAAAAAAGACTAGAAAAACCTTTGTCCAGCTGTGGAGTAACATAGGCTGATGATGCTGATTATGTTTCAAAAAACAATTCCGTCCAAATAATGAAATATCATTTTATAAAGTAATCATTTTAATGACAGATGATAACGATAAGGAATCACGCTACCATTTAGAATGATAATCGGCACTTAAGAATAATTGACTCAGGGGTATTTCCTATATCTATATAATCAATAATAATTAACCTATCGCTTTGATTACCTACAGTACGAACTTAAACATTTTAATAACTAATTGATGAAATATATATGCAACCAAATTACTTCTAAATAAATAAGAATAATAATAAGTTTTTGTTTACAAAAAATGTTTTACTTCGAAGTAAAATCAATTTACCTAGATAAACACAATACTTAGAATAGAGGAAGTATGTATAAAGGGCAGTCTTATCGCTGAGACTACCTACCTAGGTAACATTTTCTTTTGAAATATGACGTTTGTGGACCAGCAAGGTTCAACAAATTGAAATAATGTGGTAATTTCCCTATTATCACTTTGTTTTGACATGCATTCGACATAATAATGGGTAATAAAGGTACACGCACATCGAACCGACCAAACTGACGGAGTCTAAACACTAAAGTTGGCAACAAAGCACATCGTTCGTACGACTTTTAAAAATATAAAATTCTTTATTCCAGAAAAACAGTGCATAAACAAAACAAAAATTTAAAATATTATTTTCAAACATTAACTAAAGGTTTTGGGTTTGGGTTTTGGATTTGTGCGGCTGCCAAGCCATGCAGCGAACAGCGAAGTCACTGAGCTTGTTTGCGTGACTGCCTACCGCGCTAATTACCGATCCTAGCATTAGTTTTAATTTTAACCTTAGTATTGTTAAGAGAACTCTAGTGTCAAGATAAACCTATCAAACTGTAACATATTTGTAACCATAAATAAATATATATATCTATCTATCTATTTAGGCTTGCTTTGTCTTAACTGATGTCGTTGTAGGTACGAGTACAACCAGGGTATTTTATCCGGTAGGCGCCGTTCTCCTGGCTTTGCTCGCGTACCAAATGTTTCGTATTTTCTATGTTGCTTTTCGCCTGCTGACTTTGGTATTTAGATTTTTATTACAGACTTACTATGAGAAAAAACCAAGAAGATATACATCCATAAAAGTAGAAGTAAGGATTTAGTCCTGAACTGAAGCGCTTTTAATTCGAAAAAAAATCAATTCATTCGTGAGATCACAGTTTTCTCTAATGTCGAGTGAAAATGTGTCCGACGATGTAACACAAAGGCTCACAATGACCGACGACAAGGGCAGGAATCTGGTTGTAAAGTTGTCAGAGTTCCAATTTTGTAAATGAATTTCATACAGCCCTCTCGGCACCTCCGGTATGCGTACAGCTTAAGTCTAAATAGGACCATAATAATTTAGGAATCCCTATAAAACAGAAATTCTAGGTGTTGGATGTCAAACATTTCAAAATGAAAACAAGGTCGCTAGTAGCAATTATTCACTTGCAACTGAATTTGAACTTTCTCTGCAGGTACAAAGATTCGTTATTATGTTTAGTTCATAATTCGTGCTATGAGAAATTATACTGTGAGGCATCGGAACCTCATTGCACCACTAACCGTTGCCGCGTTGTCGATGTTTCTTTTTAGACTTTAAAAAGGTTCTACTTTATCAGATAATTAAAAAAAATTTGAAGCTACTAACCGCCCAATAATTACCGCTAAAACAGTTTTTTTTTCGGGCCAATTTAAACCACACCGTTACATCGACTTTTAAGTACGTTTCACATTACATGTTGTAGGTATTGCTTCATTCTTATCACAAGTCGAAATACACCCTCGTTTTAATGAATTAGTAAAGTAGCATTTTAAAACAATCTGCTGCTTTCTTTTATTTAAGCACTTAATAATCCCGCCTTTAATTTACTGCCTAATTATCATAATTACTTTTAACAACTCGGGGAAAAAACATTTCATTCGCGCCCGCTCCGAAATGAAGTCGCTGGATCCACTTCAGCATGTTTCTATGCAAATGAAAGTATTAGATTTTTTCGGCCTTTCATTTCGAATTCCCTATTCAAAGAAGAGCGTGTTATTTTGGCTGGGGGTGGTGTCGCGGATGTGTACGGGTGTATTGGTCTTTGTTATTCCTACGGGAGCGCAAATTGTATACTTGACGCGTTTGATATTATCTGAGAACGTGGAGGTACAGAGTGTTGCTGCTATGTAAGTATTTGAAGCAGGTTTATCTCGTAAATATTAAATTCCCTCGAGAATGGTATTTTGTGATTGAGTCGATAGGAGTGCAGAGTAAGGTACTGTACTGATATAGATAACTCTTTTTATCGAATAATACGTTATTCAGTTCAAGTTTTTTCAATGAAAATATAAGCAGCACAATTGGTATTCTGTGTACTTAGGTACTTAAAATTACTACGACATCAAAATATTTTTTATATTTTTTTAACACTTTGACTGTGATTTTTTTTCGACGACTGCGATCTTTTTTTTAACCTCTAAAAAATTCGTGCTGCCGCTTTACACAGCGGTTGTGTTGCGCCGCACATGCGTTTCGTTCGAAAAATATTACGGCTGTGCTGAGTCACACAGATCTGTATTTTCTCAGCCGCTGCGCTAGTGTGGATTTACGCATATTTGTCACTTGTAGAAAGCACATATCGTGTGATTTCAGCAATCAAAGTAACAACATATATTTTTTATATTCTGGCCCGTCACCAAACAACACCCAAAAATAATCATGCCTTGTGTTAAAAAAAGGGCTTGATCTGCAATTAATTTATGTTTGACAATCCTCATAACTTTTCTTTCAGAATAAACTTAGTAATAACAGAAATGTTGACGGAATTTAAACTACTTGACATGCGCTTGCGTCGCTCAAAACTCGAACAGCTGTTCGATCAGTTTACAAGCAAGGAGTTCCATTACAACGACGGACCTTATCGAAAAATATCTGAACGAGCTGTCAAGATTTCAAGATGGCTGTTTTTATTACTAATAATCAGCGGGAGCATGGATATTCTATGTATGTATGTAAAACAACGGTAACATTAGTAGAATTGATGCTTATGAATGAAATAAATTAGAATTATAATGGTTTTATAGATCAATCAGGAAAATTTGTTTTTATTAGACCAAAGCTGACGAGAAGATGAAGCATTGATAAAAAATAAATAATGCTAGACAATTCTGTGGACTGGTTTGTCCAGCATCATGTAGCTAGTCTTACCTATGCTAAGCAGAGCTTGTGCTTTGGGTCCTAGATGATTAATATACTTAATACAATATATTAAATACAAAAATATAGTTGTTACATAGATAACGACCAGAACACACGGAACAAAAATCTGTAGATCATACACACGATTGTCCGGAGGTGGAAATCGAACCCGCATCCTACTGCGTCGCAAGCGGACCTTTGCCCACCGCGCCACAGAGCTCGTCGTTGATTGACGACGCGTATGTGTAAATACTCCGAGCTACACTCGACAACTACACGCTACAACCGCTGGGGTAAACGTGTTCTTGAGTGGAGACCGCGACTCGGCAAACTTAGTGTAGGACGCCCTCCAGCCAGGTGGGATGACGACTAACGAAAGACTGCAGGCAGATGGCTGCGTCAAGCTAAACACAGGGCTACGCTATGGCGCTCATTAGGGGAGGCCTATTATAGGATGATCATGATAATGATCAGCATTATCATCATCATCAGCCTATAGCAGTCCACTGCTGGGCATAGGCCTCCCCCAATGAGCGCCATAGCGCCCTGTCTTCAGCTTGCCGCAACCAGCACCCAGACATTATTCCATACAATACAATACAATAACTCTTTATTGCACACCAAATACATAAAAGATACACAAGGCAGGAAAAGAAAAACAAATACAAAATATGCTGTACAATGGGCGGCCTTATCGCTAAGAGCGATCTCTGCCAGGCAACCTTTGGATGGACATGAAGTGCACCTGCAGTCTTTCGCAGGTCGTCATCCCACCTGGTCGGAGGGCGATGATGATAATGATGTGTAAATAAAACGTATTTTAGGGAAAACATTGACACTTGCATTGGTTTACTTTTAAAATACTAAAATCTTCTTTTCAGTTCACGTAGTCGTTGTTCCCGCTCTAGCCAGATTCGAAACTCTGCCTCTGAAGATGGATTTCATATTTTTTGACGTGAACGACCCAAAGTATTTCGGCTTTGTCTGTGCCTATCAGATTTTGTACAAGCCGTGTATGATCAGTGTTTTTACTTTGCTGTTATCTCTACCTTGGGCAGCGATGTCGTTTACAAGTAAGTACGAATATATAGAACATGCAAACATGAAATTACTCTGTGTATGTTCCTATATCTTTTTATGTAATGTTAAAATTATTAAACACAAATTTCTGCCCACGGCGTTCTTTCTATGAAAACGGTTTGATGGTAAGTATACCACCCTTTTAGTCCCATTTTCAAACATAAATTCAAATTAAATGTATATTCTTTGTTAATCAAACACGAACAAACCGAGGGTTTATGTAAGAGGACTAATGTCTTGTACTTACTGATGATGTCAGACAAAAATTAAAAAGAAAAAATAATTATCTGCCCTTGGGCTTAAACTCAAGTTCCACTACTGCTATAATGACACCATTGTTTAGCAAAAAAAGTGGAAAATTCGTTTTCGGCGATTGATCCTACATCTTTTATTTACCCTTGTTATCACGGGCTGCCTGTAATAAAGCTAAGTAATATCATTAACCCATTGACCAAATTTCGTTTAGATACCAACTACTCGACCTATTTTCATGACAAAACTGAAAAGGAAACAGTGGCTAAAGTGGTTTGGCACACTCTATGAGATTACATAGGTGCACCTACATTAAAAGGACCACAATAAATCTCCATACCGTAAATTGAATCATAACTCAGCGGCGTCGACACAAAATTTCCATAAACTTGAACGAATACCAAAAGTTCATACAAAAACTGGCCCAGAAAAGGCAGTGATTCCTCGAAAAACAACATCTAAAGCCGTCATTTTTCCAACGATTTATTTACTTTCCAGTCAGCCAATTGGACATTTTAATTTATAACTTTGAAAATATGAAAGAGTCTGTTAAAGCAACAAGAAATGAAAGGGGCTGTGATGAAAATGAAGCTTTTCGTCAGATATTCAAAGGGTGCGTCCTTCATCATTCTGCTATTAAAAGGTAACTGATTAAATTATTTCGCGAAATATTTTCTGAACTGGCCAAATACCTGCTAACTAGGTACCTACTTATTAAGTTAGCAATCGCTGGAACGACGACGCTAAAAAAGCTCAGTGATAAAACCACGCCAGTGTAGGACGCCCTCCGACCATGTGAGATGACGACCTGCATGTAGATGCTGCATGCGGCAAGCTGAAGACAGGGCGCTATGGCGCTCATTGGGGGAAATATGTCCAGCAGTGGACTGCTATAGGCTATCTATAGGATGGTAAATATCCCGTTTTAAATGACTTTAGTGTTAATAACCATGATAAAAGTTTTATTCATTGGATTGGTCTAATGAAGCTGTTATTTTAATAAGCGCTAAGTCCCTTCCGTTTCCTTTCAGGTTTATAAATACTCTGCAATCAGTTTTTAGCTTGCAATTGGCGTCGTCGTTGTTTTTGAATGCAGCGATAATTGGAACTACTGCGTTGCAGTTTTTGTCTGTAAGTTATTACATGTCTACGAGTTTCCTGCAATGTTTTGCAATGAATGAATGTGCACTTTATTGCACTAAAACATAACAGAATAAAACCAAAAAAAAATTTTAATTGGTATTGGTTGGTTGGTCTGTGCTACCATGATATTTAACATATAACGTAACGCGCGTTATCAGCGTTATTACGGTAATTTTAGCGTGATTAACGCGTGTTAAGGCGAATTTTAACGCGAAAACCGCATTTTCACGAGTTATTCACGTTAAAATACGCATTAACACGCGTTAATCGCGCTAAAATTTCCATAATAATTTAGTATGTCTTTTCTCATATCTGTGGAAACTTATAATTACCCGTTAGTTACACACTGTGTATAGTATTTAGTTACCTAGCTGATAGTTTTACCAAAATTATAAAATAAAATAAATAACGCTGATAACGCGCGTTACGTTATGTATTAAATAGCATGGTAGCCCCACTGGAATTGGTGAACACACAAACACTATACTAGCAACACTATATCTATCACTACGCTAACACAAAAGGCCAAAAAATACCTAATTGCTATTATGTAAAGAATAATTTGATGATTCTCAGGAAATCTCATTCTGGAATTATGTATCAATGATATGACTTGACTAATATGGGCTTATCGTCGCTCAGCGAGCTATGGAAAGAGCTATGCTCGGGGTTTCTGGATTCGTAATGAATACATCCCACTGAGAACCAAAGTTATTGACATAGCTCTAAGAATTAGCAAGCTGAAGTGGCAGTGGGCCGGCCATATCTCGCGAAGAACCGACAACCGTTGGGGTAAACCTGTTCTTGAGTGGAGACCGCGACGGTAAACGTAGTGTAGGACGCCATCCGGCCAGGTGGAAAGACGACCTGCGAAGGACTGGTAGATGCTGGATGCGGCAAGCTGAAGACAGGGCGCTTTGGCGCTCATTAGGGGAGGCCTATGTCCAGCAGTGGACTACTATAGTCTGATGATGATGAATATAGGCTTATGATGATGATGATGAACTTTAATGATTTTCAGATTGAATCACCGAAGGATAATTTTGTGGAAGTATTGTGGGTTCTCATGTACATGGTTATCTTCGTCGGAATGCTCTTTGGTGATTGCTATTTCGGAGAGGCTGTCACAGAGAAGGTATACTAATCAATGTTGAAAGCAAGGTCACGAATTTTATTCGGGTGAAATTTTTATAGCGAATCGAAACACAGTGGGCGGTGCCAAAACGGAGCCAAATCAATTTCATTTAGTTTTCTTTAAAGTAGAAGTTACAGTGTGGTTTTTTTATCATTGCAGGGCTCTATGTACAAGACAATATAATAGTGTGAGAGGGAGGGTAACCTTATTCAATTTAATTATAAAGGCAAGAAGCTTCTTGCCTTCATTAACCAATACATATTAAAAAAAAAGACTTTCTTGCTTAATTCTATAAATATGAAGTGAAGCTCCCAAAACACAAAATAATTGTACCCTGACAGGATATTTACCATGATTAGATTTTTGAGTTTTCCAATATTTCGGCACAGTTTCATGCGCCATGATCACGGAATAACTGAAAATCAAATCATGGTAAATATCCCGTTTTAAATGACTTTAGTGTTAATAACCATGATAGTTTCAGAAGTTTGACCCTGACAGGGTTTTTATGCATCGTGTACCCAGTCTTCTTCACCTAAGACCAATACCTGTATGCATAAAATCATAATAAATGATATGGCAAAACCAGTCTTGTCATGTGGCGACAAACTTTATAAAGTGCTTCATCTTAGACTTAATACTTTCATATTTAAAGATTTGTTTATCTGGTATTGATCGCGTATCTTTTTTTATTTTTTTTATTTTCCCTTACGATTACATCGCGTTACAGCGATTGTGTTGACGACGACGGGGCGATTGGATGGAATCGGAGTCAAGGCAGGTCTAGACAGGATCAGTGACTGACTCCGAATGCGAGACAAGACAGCGCTGACCTGAAAAAAACCCAAGATAAATTGATTTGAAGTCAGTGCAGCGGACGGAAGTCAGTGCTGACTTGAACATTCGCTGACTACAACTCGGTCACAATATCTGTGCACCTTGAGCCAAACATTTTGTATGGCTCAAGGTGCACAGATATTGTGACCGAGTTGTACATTGGGTTTTTTGTCAGCGCTGACTTGTCTCGCATTCGGAGTCAGTCACTGATCCTGTCTAGACCTGTCTAAATCCTCCCTTTACCAGCCGAGAATTCACGGCAGTATCCACAACTACCACTATATACTACTTTCTTTATATTTTCAGTGTGTAGACCTATCAAACAAAGTATACGAGTGTCCATGGACAGATTTGGATACAAAGCAGAAGAGAAGTCTGGTTCTATTCCTGGCCAGCACCCAGAGGCCTGTTGTTATAGTGGCTGCTAAATTAGCCCCTGTGTCTTTGCAAACCTTCACCAAGGTAGTGTATTCTTAGTGTTTATATTGAATGTTTGTCGAGGAAACGTTGATAAAATGTCGCGTCGGGCAATGATAAAAAAGAAAGCTTCTTGATTCATGACAATGTAAAAATTAATGAGTAGGGACAGTTAGCGTCAAACATAAAAGCATTTTGATATAGACAGTTCGAATCATCATATTGTTGTAAGCACCCCAGGTATTCAAAATATCTTACTACTCATTGTTTCATATTTATATGAGCAGTCAGGGTGTTCAAAATCATCTTAGCAATTATGAGTTTGCATACTATCCTTGAGAGCTTGGTTTGTTTACATTATTTTATATATGTAATGTTTCTATGTAATTTGCTATGTAATGTTTTGTACTTATATTATGTATATCAGTCATCTAGTACGCATCTCTGCTTAGGTTGGGGCTAGATGATGGCGTGGGGATTGTCCAGCAGCATTGTCCAGTAAAAAAACTGCAGCCCTTAATTTTTAGACAAAGTTTTTGATGTATCGAAATAGTTATTGTACACTTCAAGAATAACAACTTAGGCATTCTACTAAGATATGTATATTTGTATCTAAGTTCTGCAAACAAATTGTGTTATTTGGTTATCTAATTTATATTATTTATTCTTCAACTTCGGTGCAAGTAAACTTATTACTAAATTGAATATTCACGAACCAGCCCAGCAATCAGACTTCTCCCTGAAAAGTATTATAAGTTACTCGTAATTAGTTTTTGAACTTTGTACATTTAAAACATTTTAGTGTCTGTGAATCCTACTGAAACAAACAGTAAAATTTATTAAGCCCCGCCTCTCTCCTCTCCTCAGCTGTACTTCAAAATAATGTTGTGAACAGATGCTGTGATATGGTTGCGGGTTCGATTCCCGCCTCGAACAAATGTTTGTACGAAATACAGATATTTGTTCAGGGTATTCTGGTCGTAGTAGAGAAAAACAATTAAGGAACAATGAACAAGGCAGAAATTAATCACAATTAGTATTGAAACAAAACCCGATGCGTGTTGAATTACATCAAATCTTGATAATTTTCTAAGCTCTGTAAATGGGGTGTTTACACGTTGAGTCATGAAATTTTAAGACGCAATTGAAATGTACCGCACATTTCAATTGCGTCTTAAAATTTCTTCAGAACACATCTAATTTAAAAAAAATCACGGCGGAAAACATTATATATATTACAACTGCGTACGAAAATGTCCACACGCCGCAGACCGTTAGCATTGTGTTGGTCACTCACATTAGCTTCTACTTCGTCTCTATCACGCCATATTCCTTTGACGTTACTTCGTGCGTTCCAAATATTCTAGTAGCCAATGTTCCGGTCAGCTAGTACTCATTAGCGAGCTTTTCGAGGCTGCCAAAGTCATCACAAAGAAAGGTTGCTACTCAAACTAAAACTCAATAGAATTTATTTCTTTAGGCTTACAAAATAAGCACTTAGACAAGTCAAATTTTGTACTGATATAAAGATAAAAGAAGATATATTGTATATTATCCAAAAAAAATATCACCACGCGGATGAAACCGCGGGGCGCAGCTAGTTATCAAATACCATTATTTTAATTTTTTGTCCACTAGTGGAAGAAGTGTAAAAGAGACCACTAGTATGTTCATATCACTTATGTTTCTAATACATTTGATTTGCTTATCTAAATGTAAATAAAGCGAGATACATTATATTATTTAAGCTAAGCATAACATTGAATTTCTTACATATTGTCGGTGCGGAACTGAGCGGCCTCTGGCCAAGCATTAACATCCTTGATGTAATCATCTATGGAGTAGAAAGCCTTCTTCATAAGATTTTGTTTTATTATTTACTAGCTGCGCCCCACCGCTTCGCCCCCGTGGAAATCTATGTGTCAAATGGTTTAAATGATAAAAAGTTAAGTAACTCCTGGTTCTAAGCTACCTCTCCACCAATTTTCAGCTAAAACGGTTCAGCCGTTCTTGAGTTATAAATAGTGTAACTAACACTACTTTCTTTTTTATATTACTAGCTGCTCCCCGCGGCTTCGCCCCCGTGGAAATCTATGTGTCAAATGATAAAAAGTATCCTATGTTAGACTCCTGGTTCTAAGCTACTTCTCCATCAATTTTCAGCTAAATCGGTTCAGCCGTTCTCGAGTTATAAGTGTTATAACAAACACGACTTTCTTTTATATATATAGATTCTTAACTCATTTATTTCGGATTTACCTAAAAAACATACAAAAAATAAATGTCACAGTAAAGTATCTTAAATTGAATATTTTTATTTACTTATGTAATGTTTAAATTTACGAATAGGGAGCTCAGGCTCTACGACTTGGCCAATGCTACGACGAATAATAAAGAATGCTCACACTACGCACACAGAATCTTCCCCATTACTAAAACAGCAATCTTAAGTTTCCCAAATATTAAACTGACGCGAAAATACATCACGTCCTAGATAGAGACCGGAGACAGAATAAATAATTCATCAGCTGCCCAAGCCAGGACATAGGGAGCGCTCCGGGAATTACTAGATTCCGATATTTAATCTCAATTAAATTGAGGGCGAACTGTTATAGTTTAGATATACCTAGTATACTGGGATTATTTTCATATTTTTTAAGATCTTGGGGTATGAAGTCTTAATTTAACACTTAAAAGAGCCTTTGTTCAAGTTCATTCTCTGACATCTCTGACATAATATCAGGCTGGACATAGGCCTCACCCAATGAGCGCCATAGCGCCCTGTCCTCAGCTTGCCGCATCCAGCATCTACCTGCAATCTTTCGCAGGTCGTCATCCCACCTGGTCGGAGGGCGTCCTACACTACATTTACAGAGTGGTCGTGGTCTCCATTCAATAACTGCCCCAGCGGCCGTCGGTTCTTCGCGACATATGGCCGGCCCACTGCCACTTCAGCTCTCTGTCGGATGTATTCGTTGCGAATCCTATCCTTCAGAGTAATTCTCTGACAACTTCTATCCAATCATTCCATTTTGTATGAATCCACGATTGGATTTGACCTAAGTAGTATAAATCTTATTAAAATTCCGAAATATCGATAATTTGCTATTAATATCAATAAATACCTATTTATGGTAACAATGTCCCATTATTGTATAAATTTGCACAGTTTCGTACATCCTACTAATATTATAAACGCGAAAGTTTGTGTGGATGTATGTAAGTATGTTTGTTGCTCTTTCACGCAAAAACTTCTGAATGGGTTTTGATGAAACTTCACAATAATATAGTTTAGATATCAGAATAACACATAGGCTACAATTCATAAAGATATATTGTATATTATCCAAAATATCTATCACCACGCGGGTGAAACCGCGGGGCACAGCTAGTAACAAAATAAAGTTAGAAATAATGACAGTTAATTACACCACCTCAACCAATTTCCGCTTCATAATTTGTACAAAGGTTAGTTTTCAGCGCCTCGTTGAAAACTAAGCTTTGTAGCAGCTACTAATTGCGATGATTAATTTTACAGGTTTAAGGGCCTTTGCACACGAACACTTTTTCACGCGCCATCGTCGCTAGTTTAAATAAATAATGCTGGAAGTCCACACAGCATCATCTAGCCCTAATCTAAGCAGAGCTACTAGATAACTGATTAACTTAATATAATACCTACATAACCTAGATGTATATTTTTTATTATATATTATAGAGAATACCCAGAACACCCGGAAATATATTTGCAGATAGTACTAACATTTGTTCCAAGGTGGGAATCGAACCCGTACCTCCTGCGTCGCAAACAGACCTTCGCTTTTCACGCCACATCTAAAAAAATGTTGATGACGCGAAAACCGCCAATTCACATGGTTTCTATCGATTGAACATAATATATTTGATACAAACCACATGGAACATACGGTGCTACAGTGACAGGGGTGGTTTTATTGAAAACTAATTATTTGCTGACGTCCAATGTTGGAGCTCGATTTTGAATCGATTTAGCAACGAGCGCTAGACGTGACTTGATTGCTACTGATTTTGCATAAATCCTCAGTTACTTAAATGTCATCCGCCTAACCGTGAGAGCGGAGATAAAGTTGATATGGGCAATAATGAGCTCTTGGTAACGCGTCGATGGCGCGTGAAAAAGTCGTCATGTGCATTGGCCCTAATAGAAGTTTCTCATTTCAGGTTATGAATTGGACTTACAAGGGATTCGCTGTGCTGAACCAGATGAAGTAAATTTAGCATAATTTGTGCTTTGTAAATGTCGCTTGCAACCTTTGTAAGAATCTTACAATCACTTCTTGTAACTTGTAAATTAGTTTCTACTACTTATATTAAAGCCTGCAAAATATTAGGATATTGGTGTTAGTAACAAAAGATAATGACTTTTTTGAAAAATTTATTCATAATAAATAAATAAATAATGCTGGACAATTCACACAGCATTATCTAGCCCCATGGTAAGCAGAGCTTGTGTTATGGATACTAGATAACTGATATATAATACTATATATTACATAGATAGATATTTTTTATTATACATAGAAAACGATCAGAACACCCGGAACAAATATCTGCAGATCGTACACACAATTGTTCCGAGGCGGGAATCGAACCCGCAACCTCCTGCGTCGCAGGCGGACCTTCGCCCACCGCGCCACATCGGTCGTCAAATATAATAATGCTAAAGGAGCGAGCACATCAAAACCACACCGCTCCAACTCAAATGATGTTGGCCACACGTTTTCCACGCAGCTACTGCTAACAGCGAACGCGCTGTCACGACACGCCAAGCTGAAAGCTCGCGGTCTACACACGGTCGGCAAGAGACCCTTGTTTACCACCGTGGCAAGTACATACATATGTATGTACGTGATTCAATCTTGACTGTGAGCAATTTAACATTTCTCAAATTTCATTTGGTGAGCTGGCTACATTTGCTATTATGCTTGATGAAGAGGAAAACTCCAAATGAAGGTACTGGATGCATGACATTAAAATGACAAAAAATGGGGGAGAATATTGGCAAATCTCACGATATCTGGAAGACAATGAAGCGTTTTTTTATGTACTTTCGTATGCCTTAATATTTATTTAAATATATGTATGCCAGGAGTTAGCCAACAATATCGTCTTGTGTGTTTTATTGAGTTAAACTTTTTACTTAATCAAATCGAACCCGCAACCTCGTATCCTTGCATTACTCATAGGTATTTATAAAAAATCTATAACGGAGTGGAATTTAATTGACCTACTACGGTCTAGGCATTTACAATATAAAATACAATACAAAAATACTTTATTGTACATCAGGTACAGATCATTACAAAAGACATTACATGCGACAAGTACAATGGGCGGCCTGAAGCGATCTCTTCCAGGCTATCTTTGGATTGAAGAATCATGTGAATTTAAGAAAGGCAGGGGGTGTACCAAAGATAATCTAATATGAACATAACATGAATACTTATCTACTTTATCTACATAACGTTACTTGATAAACAGTGTAAATAAATTTAAAGAACAAAGGCCTAAATAAAAGCACGGACAACGTCAGAATGCAATTAATTTCGAAGAAGGACACTTGACGTGATTTTTAATAATGCAGCAAGTACCCTTGACACAAATTCACTATTTTCAGTAATTTAAACTGAAGTGGGATTGTGATACTCCGCCTTTAACACTTTGAGTGCTGAAATCACACGGAATGTGTTTTCTACAAGTGACTAATATGCGTAAATCCACACTAGCGCAGCGGCTGAGAAAATACAGATCTTGTGACTCAGCACAGCCGTAATATTTTTCGAATGAAACGCATGTGCGGCGCAACACAACCGCTGTGTAGAGCGGCAGCACGAATTTTTTAGGTTAAAAAAAAGATTGCAGTCGTCGAAAAAAAATCGCAGTCAAAGTGTAAATGAAAGTACGGTCAATGGCTGTTGCTCTGCATATTGCCAATTTCGTAAGCCGTTTTAGCCTGCTAAAACGCAAACATGTTCATGTATCACAAGTCTTCACGAGATATTTATTTACTTATTTTTTAGTAGAAAATATTCTACGATAGAATGTGTGCTAATAACAGGCTTGCACAACATTTGCAATTAGTTTACAAACAACAGCTAAATAAAGAAAAACTTACTTTACTTTTACTTTTGGAAGGAACCCTGTTGAACTGATGTTTTTTTGTCTTTGATTGTACAGTTTAGGTACACAATAACGAATCAGAAACATGATTATCGTTTTTGAACTTTATTAGGGATTACCTCGAAATCAAACTTTATACAACAACGAAAAAAAAAAATTTTTTAACTTTGGGCGCAAAAATCATAAAAAAATATGGGAAAAAAATAATTTGCTTGTCCTAAATTCATAAATTTTTTCATATTTTTTTTTATAATCTTTCTTATGCTCTGTAGAATGGTGAAAGAATCAGCAGAAACAGTTAACCAATGGCGGAGATATCAAGTAACATACATGCACTAAATAAACTTACGGACCAATTATTGAGAACCTACTTCTTTTAACACTTTGTGTGCTGAAATCACACGGTATGTGTTTTCTACAAGTGACTAATATGCGTAAATCCACACTAGCGCAGCGGCTGAGAAAATACAGATCTTTGTGATTCAGCACAGCCGTAATATTTTTCGAACGAAACGCATGTGCGGCGCAACACAACCGCTGTGTAGAGCGGCAGCACGAATTTTATAGGTTAAAAAAAAGATCGCAGTTGTCGAAAAGTCAAAGCGTTAAGAAGTATGTTATAAATAACATCGCCGTAGAGAAAACAAAGCCTATAATAGCCTGTAATTATGTAGGAATTTCAATGACTAAGTACACAACGTGCTGACTTGACATTTCGAAGGAATAAATAGTAATTGATTTGACATAGGTTCAAATTTTCGAGTGGGTTGATTGTAATGGAGCTGTACGTACATGTAGGTTATTATAATAATATCTAGAAATGGAAAGGTTAAAATTGATAGCTGTATAATCATAGTAATGATTTATTGACGACCTCTTTGCCGCGGTGGGCGAAGGTCCGCCTGCGACGCTGGATGTTACGGGTTCGGATCTCTGACAGGCACTGCATTGTGTGCATTCCTAAGCACTAAAATAATGTTTTTACATATCGTTGGCAAATATTTTTAATTAATGATTATTATGAATATAAATTTTACTACCGACCCGTCCCGGCTTCGTAATGGTGCAATGTAGATACTAATATGGGGCTGTTTGGAGTGATTAATAAATTTTATAAACCTTCCTCTTGAATCACTCTATCTATTGCTGAAAATTTCATTAAAATCCGTTGGGTAGTTTAAAAGATCTAAGCAGCCAGACAGCGAAAGCGACTTCATTCTATACTATGTAAAGATTATACCTAATTAAAATAACAAAAATATTATTGATTAAAACATATTATTCATGTAATGTTATTGTAATGCAACCACACAAGCTCTGCTTATCTTGCGACTAAATGATGATGTGTAATTTGTCCAGCATTTTTTATTTATTTAAACCAAGGGTTAGGTACGAAGAAAAGTAACTATAAAAATCGTCTTTCTTTGAAGTTTTGGAGCCGATCCAACAATGCTGCCGTTCAATTCACATGCATAGGGATTAGGGATGTTCGTTGATAATTGAATAGGTTCTTCGTACATCTATAGCATATTATGCTCGTATTTCATTAACCCGTATAAATTAAGCTTTTTCTTCGGCTGAAAGTATTTCCGGAACGAAGAATAAGATGTGAATTGAATACGGAATGAACTGTTTCTCAGAGGAGTAAAATGGAATAGGGCAGATTTGGCAAATTTCAGATGACTACATCGGATTAGGTTGTAAGGCATGTCAAAAATCCTAGGTAGTTTGGTAGCCCCAACAGCATTCTACATCTACTACCTATGAAGCATTACGAAGCGGCCACCAGCTACTGGTGGCCGCTTCGTAATGCTTCGTGCGAAAGGTTTTGTTTTGGAAGCCATTACCTGAGAGGTTCTGGACAGGATTTTATACCTACCTAAGTGCTAAAACAATTTTAAAAATCTTAAGGAGTTTGGTAGACCTAACAGCATTCTGATAATTTACCTAGTTGTAGTGAAATAATAATAAATCTATCATTATACTATTATTTCTGTTTTTAAGCTTGTTGCGTAGGAGTAGCCAATCATTCAAGTACCTTACTTAACTTAACTTGTCATTCGTTATTTTCCAGGTCAAACAAAACCACTAATTACACCTGACATTTGCTTAGATTTAATTTATACCCGTTTGTTCACCTTTGTTTTATCCATAGCATTCTCCTCTTTATTACTTCGAGATAGAGCTGAATGGGTGTTGAAGAGGTCAGCAGCAAACTAGTTGTGAAAAAGCCTTTTAATTTTAGAGTGGGTGGAAAATGAACTCATAATTTCTTTGGATTATAGAACTTAAAGAGAAAGTTTGGCGGTGTATGAGAATAATGTAGTAACGACTTGGGTATAACATCATCATCATGAGCCCGTACATGTCCGGTGATGAACACAAGCCACTCCAAGCCTCGAATAGCGGTCCTGAGCCGCCTCCGTCCATCGACTCCGACCGCTACAATGTCGTCGCGTCGGTCCATCCAGTGGGAGGTCTTCCTACACTCCGTTTCGCATTACATTGCGGTCGCCATTCGAGAACCTTTCGCTATTCGGGCTATCGGTACTGCAAGCTACATGGCCTGCCCATCCCTTCAGCCTGCTAATTCTGAGAGCTATATCAGTAACTTTGTTTCTTCTGTGGATTTCCGTTTTACCGATTCTGTTACGTAGAAAAACTCTGAGCATCGCTCAATGAACCATAGCTGGATGAGCGACTTTGAGTTTATCTATGAGGCCTATAGTCAGCGACAATGACTTCGATGGGTAAGTCACCACACTGGTAAAAAAAAAGTTATTATTACAAAATTTTCTAAAAACAGCAACTGCTACATACATTGACAAAAATCACTGTATAATTATAACTTTTCCAAAACAGTTATTGTAAAGTCTGGATAAAAATTCATCAATTAATCTGTCTAGCATCGAATGATAAAAACGGTCATTGCCATGTTGGTTTCCTTTGTTGCCGTAATATGCAAAATAATCACATTGAATCAGATAATGTTATACAAAAGCTGAATAATTGATTGGCATCCGTAGATACGTAGTTATCGATATGATACCAAATTATCAATTACATACGAGCCTCGCGGACAGATAGCCGGTACATCGAAATAATCGATGGTGTCGAATTATGAGGAATAAGCGATTCGACCATTAGTAGTGTTGCCAACGCTCCCCGTGGAATGGGAAACGTGATGAACGGATTGTTTATTTACTCATACTATAGATGGAAGCAAATAGTTAGGTCATTTGTATTTATTTGTAATTATAGTCTGTTTATTTGGCATAATTATTATACAGCTAGCTTCAGGCCTCAGCTTCGCGCGAGTTTTCATGGAAAAAGGTGATGTAATGTTATTCGAGGTCTAGAAAATTTTCAACCGAATTCATTTGCTGGTTTGTGAAGATGTTACAATGATCCAAACAGTGCGCGTGTAATAATATTAGAATATCATATATTAATACATAATCATAATAAGAGTATATCATTTAATGCATCATTTATAATATTAATTTAATTCGTCTCAGTGTGAAATTAATCACTTAGCCACACATTTTAATTAACGTTAATTTGGATATCTGGAACAACATACTATATTATTTATTTTATTAATCTATTATTTCGTATTATTATGTTGTTTTATTTTATGAAGAAAGCCAAAGATATTCCGAATATCCCTCAACGCCACCGTAGACCGCAACTATCTTGAACACTTACCAACTTACGCCTCAAGAACTGACACTAGAATCAAAACTTAACTTGCCCGCAGACTGATGAGTCGAAACTCCCGAATTCTAGGGAAACTTGTGAGTTCTGGCAACACCGACCATTAGTGACAAATGTTTGCTGCAATCAGACGCCCTGCCGCTGCGTGCAATTAATCAACGCATATAACCGCTCTGTAATGCCGCTGTGCTGTTCGATTTATGGGGTTGGACGATGAACCTGTCCATTTTGTCTCGTTAAATGTCGACTGTATTTTGATACTCGCATCTCATTATTTCGTCTACAATATATTTTGTAATAATAACCTGCATTTTTGTGCCAATTCTAGAAAGCATTTAATTCTAACCATTCTACACGAGTTGGTGTGTGTAGGTGTACATGCATTCCTTAGGTTTTAGAGCACAATATTTTGTTTGATGCAAACTGTTATATACCTATTTAAAGATATAGGTATTCATCGTAACATTAATTCAAAACATAATACTATTTTGTAAGTCATAACCGAGTAGGCATCGTTAATATTTGTGTGCCAAAACCTAAAATTATATCCTCTTTTATGTTCATTATTTCGTAAATAAGCCGCGACGATATTCACAATAAACACAAGCATCACCATTTTTATACATTTTAAATTTTCTCCAACCGCTTCACTCCGTTTTCACACTTGCCACACGCTCCGTTATATTGTTAGGTGGATATTTTTATCGTGAACTCAATGCGTGTCAATACGTCGCGTTTATAAATGATCGATCTATTCTATAGTATAGACTTGATATTCTATAGTAGAGACTGAGATATTTTAGTTTTTTTCTTTATTAGCTCTAAGAATTAGCAAGCTGAAGTGGCAGTGGGCCGACCATATCTCGCGAAGAATCGACGGCCGCTGGAGCAAACATGTTCTTGAGTGGAGACCACGACTCGGAAAACGTAGTGTAAGATGCGCTCCGACCAAGTGGGATGACGACCTGCGAAAGACTGCAGGTAGATGCTGGATGCGACAAGCTGAAGACAGGGCGCTATGGCGCTCATTGGAGGAGGCCTATGTCCAGCAGTGGACTGCTATAGGCTGATGATGACAGCCTTATTACAATCAAATGGCCATTGCCAGCGATTTCAATGCTGGCAATGGCCAGCGATGCGATTGCGCAGCAAGCAAGCCGTGACGATAGCTTGCTGCCTCGTAGCGCGAATAGCGATGGGAAGTGCCAGCATAAGAATCAAGCTAAAGTTTGTCTTTTCGCGTCAGCGTCAGATAAACTTCATTTGAACGGTCGTCTGCCAAAATGCGCCGTATGTCTCTAGCATTTGGGGCGAAAATCGCGCTCAACTAGGAGTCGGTATGATGAAGCTCAGTCAAGGGGAAGGCGAGGACTGTTCATTATATGTACCTATACGTTAGTATTATTATAATATTCTATGTTTAGAGTCAACATAAATCCTTTTCTTAACTTATCGTAGAACATTTGAATACATCAACAAAAAATTCAAGATAGAAGCGATGGAATATAAAGTGGTAGGGAATGCACCGGAGATTCCTTGCAAACTCTGAAAAATCCGCATCGAAACTAGCATAGCTAAGCTCTGTGCTATAAAATTGGCACCGAACGATCGGTGCACAGAGTCGCAGGAATCTCTAATGCATTACCTACCATTTTATTTTATTTACCGCGCAGTTTTGTCAACTGTTGAGGGTAATAATAGCTTGATTCTTATGGGCTGCAGCTGCATATGCAGCCCATAATATTCAAACCAATAAAGTTATTCGTATGTTTGTATTATATTACCCATAACACAAGCTCTGCTTACCTTGGGGCTAGATAATGCTGTGTGGATTGTGCAATATTATTTATTTATTTTATAGAAAAATAAAAATAAGATATCGTATGTATACCTATGTATGTGTAGGTTTGATTTGTCCGTGCGTTACAGTAAAAACCTAAATATACCGATTTTAATCGCAAGACGTTATTGTAGGCATATTATTATCAAATATATTTGGATTCTTACAAGCCTAGAGAGTTCACAGTATTTACTCATCATAGGTGCTAAATAAAATATTTGCAATATCTAAGGAAGTATTCTGATAGAAAGATTAAATAAAGTAATTAGAACAACCATTTTATTTATTTTTCTTTCTTAGGGATAACAAACAGTATCACTTAAAAATTAACTATAAACTATTAAACTTAAATAAACGTAATTCTAGAAGTGTACCAGCCCCGTTATCCACTTATTACAACCATTCATAACCTTGCGATGCCTTTGCCACACAAACTATACGATCAAGAACCACTTCTGGAATTTGCCTAAATAAAGCAAACACACCCTTGAACAAAGCATTAAATAGTTATTAGCGATACAAAATGTTACGAAGTGCTAACACAACAATACAATTCCCTACAAAGAAATATGACCATCATTTCTTTTCAATCTGTTAATGCGAACGCATTTTTACTGCCTGTAAATTCTCAAATCGCGTGTGACGCTAATAAGGCGGTAGTAACTGCTGGATAATCTACGATAAGACTGCCTTCTGGCCTCCCATTATGTCAACCGAGGCTTATCAGATGGAAGCGGACTAATCACGAGCTTAGGCGATACACATGGAGTGAGACTGTTGAAATGAAATTTGTAGCGTCGTATGGGGAGGCCTAAGACCAAGAGAGGATGTATACGAGCTGATATATGATGATACCCGTTTGTCTCTATGAACAAAAACAAACAAGGGAAGACAGCAGACTGTTGCAATTAATATATTAGTAGCCTAGCGCAGTTAGTTTGTCCATACTAATGGCGTTAGGCCACGATAGACTATTGACGTTTCGTAGACGGTGGCGACGCCTTTACCTATGTATCATCATCATCATATGATATTAAAAGTGCAAAGTTGCCGGTCTTATACCTCACCTAAGCTAAAACCACATAATCACACAACAAGCGCAGCTTCAAGTAAAGCCGCTGTTTCACCGCTACGCAAAGGCAGGGTTCCCACTTGTGTCTAGCTTCGCTTTGCAAGTAAATGTATGTTTTAACGTCCACTGAAATCCACACGCTACGCGCGAATACGAGATTAATGACGTCATTGCTATTCGCTCTTCTTCACGGATGTCAACGCTGTAAAAGCTATGCACGCAGTACACGTTAACGGGTGTTGTAGACGTCAAATAAACGAACCTACTCCACGTGGCCGTGCAGTGCACAGCGTGCGTGTATAGTGTGTGCTGCAGTGGAAACATATACCTACGTTGTCAAACTAACGAACCCATGCAGCTAAAATACTCCGCGTGGCCGTGCACAGCGTGCATGGTGGGATAGCGGCCTTAATCTACTTCAATTCAATCAAACCACGTTCGACATAAAGTCCGTATCGTAAATATCGCATCGCGTCGTGTCGTGTTTAATCTACAACCACCGCACCGCACCGTGAGTTCAAACATTAGCAGTTTACGATGGAAGTTAGGTAGCTTGGTTCGTGAACGCGTTATAATTAAAAACAAAATTAGTTCTTTGACCTGCTAAAGTAGTTTTGCATATTTTAACACAACTGTTTTTGTGTAATAAATCAAGGGTGTAATAAATAATAAAGCTTTATTGTAATTCATAAACTAAGCCAATTAAGTTAGTTGCCGTATTTCATTTTTAAATCATATTTTAAGACGATTTATGTTTCTAGTTTGTGATAGAGTCGGACTTTAAAGGCTACTGTAATATTTAACGTTAGTCGGTTAAATGCTAGATAACGGGATCGACTTTTCTCCCGAGGTTTGAAAAGCTGAAGCAAGGAGAATTGCATTTATGACGACCGATGTGGCGCGGTGGGCGAAGGTCCGCCTGCGAGGCAGGAGGTTGCGGCTTCGATTCCCGCCTCGGAACAACTGTGTGTACGATCTGCAGATATTTGTTCCAGGTGTTCTGGTCATTTCTATGTATAATAAAAAATATCTATCTATGTAATGTATTGTATTATGTATATCCGTTATCTAGTACCCATAACACAAGGTTTGCTTACCATGGGGCTAGATAATGCTGTGTAGATTGTCCAGCATTATTTATTTATTTATTTATTTAGCTATCATAACAGTTTTGATCGAACTACGAGTAACAAGCCGCTCCAAGACCTATCAAAACGCATCTATTATTTCGTTCGACTCTCGAGCCGAGTTCTCTAACTAAACCAAATCTTCATCGGTATCAAACGCTGGACCACAGTTCTAAGTTATTCCATTACAACCACCCCATTTCCACTATTGGAAGCATTGAACTCCGAACTCCACTTTCATAGTGAGATCAGCGCCGTCAACGTTGGAATACTTTAATTCTGAACCCGAAACAATCATCTAGGGAATTCCTGTTCAATTTCACTAAACGACTTTGACGTAAAGTCGTACCTAGGTAGGTAGGTAGTAGGTAGGTTCTACATTTGGAACTTCATTGGCCGACTGTTCGTGTGAAACGGTTCTATGCAGGTCGAAAATTATAAAGATTTAAAAGCTTGACGTTGAGATTTTCGTCACGTATTCTTTTGAAGACCTTTTCAAACACTCAAATAATAATCCAGATTATATTACCTTTTAAGAGTATATAAGACCTCTTTGTGAAAGTGGTCTAAAGCCTACCCACATGCCCACATATGGAGAAATTACAATTACTTTAAAGAAAAGAAAATATTATTATTAGAAAGGCTTGCACGCTTAACGCGTGTTTAAAACTGCTGCTTTAAAGTATCGTAGAGCATATTCTAGTCATGCGTGATGGCGATAGCCATTAGTTTTTCCATCTCCAAATATTTTACGCTAAAACAATCGCATCATCTTTTGTTTTTAAGTCTGTGCGGTCTGAAGGTCACATAAGGTCACATCACTTATGTTACGTATTCCGTGGGCCATCGGTAATCTAACGAAATTAAGTAAATAGCGCATAAAGCACCAAAACTATAGCTATGATTTATCTATCTATGCATAGCTCAACTCAACGTAAGACATATCCAGCTATTGTAGAATCGCACCCTGAACAAACGTTGAACTACAGCTGAACTTTTGACACCCCTTCAATCTTCTATTGTCTAAATATTTCATCTGAACAGAGTATGGGCGTCTGACGTTGATACATCTCTTTGCAGTTCGGTAACTTCTAAAATAAGCTTTAGGTACTTATATTTGGGTTCAGAGTTCGGAAGAGAATGAAAATAATTACTTTGATTAATTAATAAAAAAGTAAAGTAAATCTTTTATTGGCCTTAAGTTTAGTAATTAAGTATGTTAATATTAGTTTTAAAGGCTGTGGATTTTGTTTCTTAAATAAATTAATTAATTGTATGTAAATATGTCTACATCAGCAATAATGATGGCCTAGAATAAATGACAGTTAATAGTAAACAATTGTGCATTTTACCCGACTACCAACGGAGGAGCGTTATGAGCATTTCTGTACACTTTTCCATCGAATAGCCAAAACACAATCTCAATTAAAGACAGAATACATCATGCTTTCTATAGTGTAAATACCTATCTGTTTTCTTAAGCACGTAAGTATCATCTAATCATTCTGACCATGGCAGATAAAATGTATTCAGTCTATCAAAACCTTTTCAAATTCATACGCAGTATTTTGAGAAGGGCACAGGAAACCGACCGCTTAAGTAGACTCGTGTAAAATGAACTTCCATGGACGCTACAAAAACATTTTTAAAGGGCTGCGGTCTGACCGCGAAACAAACCAGTACCTACGGCAGAAATTACACCCAAAATTACTCTATTACACCCCGCGTTAACATACAAACCCGACGTCTCTTTGTTGCTGACTTTATTATACATTTTACGGTTTCAACCAGTTTATTTGGCTTATAGGATGTATCCAGCAATGTTTTGAGCGTATTTGTGACGGGGTAGCGCCGCAAATTGAATTGTCGGTGGAAGGGGGGTAGGGGGGTGTGAAGCCATGTGTCCACTCCGCATGCTTTCGACAGCCAGCTTTTCATTTCTATATTAATTTGTTGGGTATTAACTGTGGCGCAGCGTTTGGAAAATGTAATAACGAACATTCGTTTCCGGAACAGAATCGCTAGCTTTGTTCCTCACTACGGTTAATAATGTACAGCAATAAAGCTCCAACGTATGATATTAAAAGCTTATCTAAAGTACTTATGAGAATAGTGGCTGTTAGTGATTTAATAGCTAGCGGGTAAATGGTAAGCTCCATCGAGTTTTGTTTATACAAACTTTGACCATACTAATCTTTATAATAAGTAAGTATGTTGGATTTATGGACTGCAAGCTTTGTACGCTGTTTCATCTATATAACTACATCTATGCAAAACTTAATCTCATTTTAGTTTTGGCATAAACGAGTAACAAACATCCAAACTTTCCCCGTTTAAAATATTACTGTGATACTAAGCGAAACTTTACGACACACCAAACTGGCGTTGTACACGTGGCGGATACTTAAGAAAAACGTAGAATGAAGAGTAGGTAACTAGAATGTTCTAGCACGTGATCAAACTGCAGGCCATTTGCAGTAAAAACGAAGTGTACCTGCTCTGATATCATTCCCATTACGTAAGAATATCGTTATGCGTTATCGATATACGATAGACATAAGGAACGGGAGCGTCGTCGGTTCAATTGGTTAAGAACAAGCTGGTTCAAGTCGATTTTCACTTCCCAAGGAGTTTAAAACTTGTACGAACGAAAGTAGCTTGTTCGAATTGAAGTTTGGACCCAGGTTATCGGATGTTTTAGTAGTTCTACATTCAGCGGTGCTTGTATATTAATGCATTACAGCAACATGCTGAATTTATTTCATTCGTTTTAGTTTTAAGTGTTATTTAAATAGGTATAAGTCTAATTCTATCTTATTATTTTTTCAATTAAGGCAATAAATGATTTTCTATTCTATTCTATCCTTTCTATTCTGGATTAACTTTTGGCCCTAGGGCCAGAGTTATGCAGCACTACGTTTTCATCGACATTAAACAGTGGGGTGGTTTCCTATTTGACAAACTCAGGGCTTTGGCTGTCTATGTTGGATTGTTGAGCTGACAAACACGATTTTGATTAGATTAGCTGTAGAAAATAGTACGCTATTATCGTCTTTTGTTTGTATGGAGTAACAATCATTCAATATCAAGCGATTTGTGTTACGCCTAAGTTTTCTTAGCTCACTTTCTTATAAAACTTTTAAAGGACTATGTATATTTTTTCAAAATTTTGAAAAGCTATTGCGAACATAACTATAATTTTGTTTTTTATTTTACCCCGACAATACCTCTTTAACTCACTTATTGTGCAATTCTCAAGGCACAAACAAAGTCATGGGCAGAAACTACAGCTTATTATTTCCTTCTATCGCTTGCGCAGAAAACACTTCACGCTGGCACTTTATTCCCTGTTAATGTGTTTGCAAATGGATCTACAGAGGAGATTAGGTACGGAACCGAGCTATAATATCATAAGCGATTATGGTTATCGCGTTTTACTCAGGTTTTCGCCGGCATTGCTAGAGAATGACTACAAAAATGCAGTGAAAAACTACAAAGGATAGCTTTGAAAGTCGATCAAAGGAAGAATGCTCAAAGTGGCCTGAAAGACATTATCTTTAGTAATACTTTATGTTCATCGGGTACTTTAGGATGGAAAGCAGTAAGTATAATATTGTATGAACTCCTACTCATCCACCTGTGGTGTGTGGGCAGGTTAGGTGTAGGTATACCTCCTAATTTCAAGAATTAAAAGTAAGTATTAATGATTTTTATTTTTATATAATTCTCACCTTATTTGTTGTGTGCTTGGTCCAATAAATGTTTCTCTCTCTAACAATAAATTCGTGTTAGATAACTCATTTCGATCATTGTTCAAGGTTCAAATTAACCTAATGCAAACAAAAAGGGCAGAAGTATTGTATTTTTAACCGATATCCAAAAAAGGAGTAGCTTTTTTGTTCGGCAGTATGTTTTATTTACAAAAAAAAAATTTACAAAAAGAAATAATTATTATATAAATTAAATAAAATTCACATTGAAAATGAAAATTCGTAGAAAAATAAATACACTTACTCTCCTCCTACCTCGTCCCACTAAACTTAAAAAAAAATGACACTATAAAGAAACTCAAGGTCGTTTTTTTTCGTAATTTATACTTCAGAAGAACCACAGACTTCTGCGTCAATACTATAGTTCTTCAATAGATTTCTTTCCGGCCCTGGTGGGGGCACAAAAAGAAATCTATTGAAGATATTCTATTCTATTCTTCTATTGAAGATACTATAGTTCTTCATTCGTTTATACTAAAGTTCGGACCTACTTCATCAGAAAATTATTCGAGCGCGGCCACCAGGGACCCCTAATTAGGTTGTCGCGTGAAGTTAACTTAGTTCAGCAAAACATCAGAAAGAACTTTTAATGCCTTTACACATTTTGTGTCTGGCGCAGAAAATGAATGGCCGCGTCATGTAGCGCAAAAACTGTTTGTAAGTGTGAATTAGATGGTACTTGAATTAGGTAGGAGAATTAGCAAGCTGAAGTGGCAGTGGGACGTCCATATCTCGCGAAGAACCGACGGCCGCTGGGGCAAACGTGTTCTTGAGTGGAGACCACGACTCGGTAAACGTAGGGTAGAACGCCCTCCGACCAGGTGGGATGACGACCTGCGAAAGACTGCAGGTAGATGCTGGATGCGTCAAGCTGAAGACAGGGCGCTATGGCGCTAATTTGGGGAGGCCTATGTCCAGCAGTCGACTAATACAGGCTGATGATGATGATGAATTAGGTCTAAAAGCGGTTGTAAAAAGATTCTAAACACTAAGATTTTTTACTAGCTACGCTTGGTTTAAGGCTCTTTCTATCTAAACAAACTGGTACTTTAGTACTTCCTTTATCAGAACAGGTGCCTCGTAATAATATCTCTATTCAGTACCCACTTTTGTATCGGTTAGGCGTGGATTATGTTTTTCCTGTGTTTCTTCGTGGTTGGCGGAAACTTTTCTTTTTACAAAACCAGCAATGGTCATGGAAATGTTCCTCATCAATGGGCGAAACGACAATAGTCTTTTTTAATCGTCGTCAGGAGGTTAAAACTTGATTTAACCTCCTGAAGACGATAAAATTTACGTTTTATGTTCGGCTGTATTTTCGCCGACTTTTGACATGTATTTTCGCCGATTTCTCCGTCAAATATATATATATATATTTTTGGTGATATTTTCGCCAACTCTTAATACATTTCGATGATCCTATCGTTGTTGCATAAAAGAAGATATTGAGGTGCTCACATCAGAATTTAGACTTTCAAGTAATTTATATATGCGCCCCGTAAAACGTATCTTAAACATCATTAAATGATAATTTTCAGTCACTGATAATATGCACATATATACATAAATATAATAAATATAAATATCAGGTATAAGCGCTATAAGTCATAAATATGCCTTTGTGTTGTTTACGAAATTCCTTCGCGCACAAGTCAATTTGAGCTTTCATAAGTTCTCATATCGGTGTTATCAAACAAACCTACCTAAGACGAATAAAGCAGAACCATAATAGTTGAGCTTAATACTTACATATCTGAGAAGTAGTAATATATTTAGCCCCGACTCTGAGGGACGCTTTCTAAAACGGAGTATAAGCAGACCAAATCATAAATTCGAAATTAATTCTGTCTGTTACCTTTACACACCAAGACGGCTGAACGGATTCTAATGAAACTTGGCAGAGAGGTAGACAGTGTCCCAGAGAAAGACATAAGCTTCAAAAACGTATGTGAAGATGCGGGTTGCACCTGTGTTTTATATTATACGAGTAAAACAGTGCGTTCACGGGAAACGAATTGTAGCGTATACGCAACGTACGCGGTAAGGTTTTGTCCCGGGAATTCCCGGATTAGAATTTCCGGGGAATTTGCTATCTTTCTTCATCAAACACAAGTTCGATCTGGTATGGAGTATGCTGCCATGTAGCTCCGTTGTTGATCCGGTGGACGCCCAGCTTTAAACAAAGTCCCCCATCGCCATCGGCATCTGTCTGTGAAAACGCGATAAACTCAAAAAACACCGAATAGACTTGACTACTTTCATTTGGCAAAAAAACACCGAATAGATTTCAACCAAACGGCGGCGTTTATCGTCTGCCAAAGTCAGAACTTAAAGCGGTAAAGCGTCACACACCCGCTGCCAACTTGTCATAATAACATAAGTGCACGCTTCAACTGGGAGATATATCAAGTTAGGAATTTGAAACCGCCGCCTTCGAACTTCCTCTGGTGAAATTGAGAATATTAGCACATGGCAGGGTGACCAAAGATAGCTTTGATACACATAAATAAATAATGCTGGACAATTCACACAGCATTATCTACCCCAATGGTAAGAGCTTGTGTTATGGGTACTAGATAACTGATATACATAATAAAATATATTACATAGAATTATATTTTTTATTATACATAGACAACGACCAGAACACCCGGAACAAATATCTGCAGATCGTACACACAATGGTTCCGAGGCGGGAATCGAACCCGCAACCTCCTGCGTCGCAGGCGGACCTTCGCCCACCGCGCCACATCGGTCGACATGGATTTAATATCTTAAAGTAACAATGAAAAAGAAAAAAGAAACAGTTCGAAACGACTATTTATTTTTTATGTTCCTTTTATAATTTCGGTCATTTTGCTGAATTACTCGTCGACAATAAAGCAAGAGTTTTATTAAAAGTTTTCGTGTCAAAGTCTGCAGAAAATTATTTTATTCAACAAAAAACTTTATAGTTTACTGAGTCAGTAGTATCATGTCGTTCTGTACAAAGGAAAATCACGCGAGCGCTGTCCACTTCAACTGACTGCAATAAAACTCAAATATTTACGAAATAGTTGACGCTTGTTGCATTTTACGACGTAGTTTAACTTTTCACGGGTATATCTAGCTTAAAAAACCAAAAGGATTACACGCGTTTAAAAAAAATTCTTAAGGTGTAGTCTCATAAGGCCAGTAACAATTAAGTGGACTACACTTCACGACTCCCAGTCCGGTTAATCTTAACATCATCATCAGCCTATAGCAGTCCACTGCTGGACATATGCTCTCCCAATGAGAGCCAGCGAAGGTATTATAAAATGTTGACGAAATTAAGCCGGCTGATAGAAAAGTCTTTTAAGTAACTGGAAACAAAACTGACTTCAAAAACATTAACATATTCACTGCAAAGCTATGTCGATAACTTTGGTTCTCTGTCAGATGTATTCGTTACGAATCCTATCCTTCAGTGAAACTCCGAGCATAGCTCGATAAGCGACTTGTGAATGCAATACTTATATTAACGTATATTTTTACACATAAAAAAGTTTTACAAGCAAGGGCGCATATCAGAAATCCGTAAGTAAAAAATGTACAACCCTCTTATACTCATGAAGCGGATTTACGCTACATTTTCTGAACTGTCAGTTGCACCGAGCGATTGGATTCCGGCGACCACTCGACTCGCGCCTGTCGGATCGCTGTCATCCTAAGGCCAATACATTCCACATAGAGCCAGTATTAAAGGTAAGTACACACGTGACACTTTTGGATCAAGACCACTTTGCACCGAGACGCTTAACAAAAACCATATTTATTAAAAGGATAAGGACTCAAGTTTACAGTAATAAATAAATAATGCAGGACAGTTCACACAGCATTATCTAGACCCAAGCAAAGTAGAGCTTGTCTTATGAGTACCAGAGAACTGATATACAAAATACGATACATTACATATATTTTTTATTATACATAGAAAACGATTAGAATACCTGAGACAAATATTTGCAGATCGTACATTTGACTCAAGGCGGGAATCGAACCTGCGACCACCTGCGTCGCAGGCGGATCTTCGCCCGTCGCGTAACAGAAGTCATCCAAGTACACACAGTACACTATTAGTATACATTATCGGTTTCCACCAAGCAGTATTGTAACGCTTTTGACAAATAAGTACTTATGATATTAGACCAATGAAATAAGCTAGCGGACAGTAAATGATACAAGGTTTAAAGTAAAAGTGGTAAGTAGAATAGGTATAAATTGTGTTGAAGCATTGACTTCCCAGCTTCAGGGGTCCGCCGGGGTTACACCGGTGGTCCAGGGCATTGTACTTACATCTTGGGTATGAAAGTGTAAAAGGTTGAAATTCATGGAAATTATCAATATAAAAAATACAATTACGTTTATTTCTTTATGGCTACAAAATAAGCACAAAGGCAAGCGAAATTTTAATGTATATTATTATCATATTTTAATATAAATAATGTGAACAATATATGCTTAAAGGTAAAAGCTTCAAATCCCTGGAAATCTACGAAGAAATAACTTATTATTTCTTCGTAGCTGGAAATGATAAAAAAATAACGTTTATTTCTTTAGGCTGAAAAAATAAGCACATGTAAGTGGAATTTTAATCTATAATATTATCAAATAAGTAGATATAATGAATTATTGCATTTTCTTTACATAATTTTTTTGTCCAGTAGCTAACTAATCAGTCAGCTAACATACAATCACAGCTTGAATAGTATGGATCTACTAATTAAATAAATAATGACAATCAAATAATAAATAATGCCCGCTAATGACATAATCTCTTCCTATTGTGACAACCGCTTAACAGATTATAGCGAGACTCATCGATGACTTTCTAGAGAACCAATCTCTCGACATAGCTCTAAGATAAGCAAGCAGAAGTGGCAGTGCGCCAGCCATATCTCGCAAAGAACCGACGGCCGCTGGGGCAAACGTGTTCTTGAGTGGAGACAATGACTCGATAAACGTAGTAAAGGACGCCCTCCGACCAGGTGGGATGACCTGCGAAAGACTGCAGGCAGATGCTGGATGCGGCAAGCTGAAGACAGGGCGCTATGGCGCTTATTGGGGGAGGCCTATGTCCAGCAGTAGACTGCTATAGGCTGATGATGATGATGATGACAGTGGTACCGGCACCCGACAAGCAGGGTCATAATTACATACAATACCTTGTTATTTGTGATTTTTCTTTGGAGAAAATCATAAAAATACTTCGAAAGTGTACACGAATAATAAACCAAATTTAATTTAATCTATAGGATAAACTGTACAATATGCGCTTTACCTATAAAAATGTATTTAGTCAATATTATAGATTTATTGTCGTTCGTTTCATCGCCCGTGTGAGTGGACCCTAAGTCCATATATTCCAAATAGAGCCAGTATTAACTCGAATCGGTATTTTATTGTTTCCGGTATAAAGGAAGGGGATTTCTGTGGAAAATTGTAGAGGATTAGAGAATATTTGAAGTTACGCTGTAACGAAAGTCTACTCGAAATGGAAAACGTTTTTTGTTTGCTTGGAAATAAACTTTCATGTCTACAATCTAAGAACTCATGGACCTAAATTTGAAAATTAAGTAGCACATTATTGACATGTTCATATAATAAAACTTAAAATAAACAATTACATTGTATAGGGACCTAGTTTTAGTAATGTTTGCATGCCAATGTGTTTTGGTGAAGTAAGTGACACTGCCTATTCTAATGTTTAAGACCTTGTATTATGATTTATGACTATATTTCTTGCAATAAATAAATTGAATTGAATTGATTTATTTTGGTCTCTAGCAACAATGTTGACTATTTCAATTGTAAATACTGTAAGTAATTTTCATTTTCTAGTCGTAATTTTTTTATGTTTTTGGGAAATAATGCAAGTTGTGAATTATGTTTAAAAAAACTTAATAATACTTATAGCTAATGAGGTATTTTTTTGTAAACTTACCGTTTACTGCGCTGCAACTACTGAAAATGTTTTCGAAAAAACAAAATTAAATATTAAATACATGTATCAGGATTTATCGTCAACATAAAATAAGAATAAAAATATGTCGTATTTTTTATGTTCCTCAGTGTGAATATATATAACCAGAGTGACCCAATTTTCTTGAAACTTGTTGATAATACTAAAAATACAAAACAATTAAACACGATTTCTGAAAAAGTTCCTGAAAATGTGGTAAATCGGGTTAATACATTTTGAGATTCGTAGCTAGCTAGGTACCGTATTGAAATGTTAATAATATTGTTTATTCTAATTCTTGTAATAAAATCGTGATCGAAAGCTTAGATATAAAGATTAGAAAGGTTAGAGAGGATAGGATTTATATGTAAGTAACAACATTACCTACTTTTGTATGTCCCTATTAAATATTTTTCTGTATTACACGCCACCGTCTATACTTGTCCTAGCACTTCATGTCCATCCAAAGGTTGTCTGGCAGAGATCGCTCTTAGCGATAAGGCCGCCCATTGTACAGCATATTTTGTATTTGTTTTTCTTTTCTTGTCTTGTGTATTTTATGTATTTGGTGTGCAATAAAGAGTTATTGTATTGTATTGTACTTTTGACCACATCGGCTACATTTTTTCCAATTACCACTCAACTGAACCCGCAGGCAAAAGTTTGTATAATAGAAAATGATTATAAAATTCTGGGCAATTTTCAGGGTTGAATAACAAGCTTCTTAAGTTCTTGAAAAGAGTTACTAATTGTTAAACAACGTGATTATTTTCCTGCCTAAATAAAAAGCTATTTTCTTAACATTTCAACCTTCAAAGACTTTGTAAAGGCAAATCTTAAATTCGTATCCTGTTATCTTTAGCTAAATATTTATTTTACTAACTTCAATATTTTCGCTATATTAAATCAAATCTGTTTTTGTGTAGTTACTTTTATTTTGCCTTTCAGGAGTGAAGAGTATCAAGATAGCAAAAAAGTAATAAAAACAGAAACTGCCGACCCCAACGAAATAGTGCGACCGATTGGTGTCGACGTTGTCTGTTTTAAGCCTATCTCACTTCTGGGCTAATGCCTCAATCCCAAAACAACTCTCGGTCCTGCGTATTTTATTTTTTTAATTTCTGAAGGTGGTATGACTCAATCGTGACAACGTTATGAAAAACGAAAAGTGGAGAAGGTTATCTTTTAACTATATGTAAGTAGGCCGAACATTAGGGAATCTGGCATAAATCGTATTTTTATATGTTTGTCGATTTCTTCGTCAATTATGTACTGATTTGGACAATTCTTTCGCTATTGTATGGAAAGTAATCCCGTGGTGGTTTCCTTTATTCTCGAAGAATAAATATTTGTCTCGAAAAACTTAAAAAATCGTAACTGTGTGTAAATCCGATGAGTTGTTATGTATGTACGTACGTCATCATCATCATCATCAGCCTATAGCAGTCCACTGCTGGACATAGGCCTCCCCCAATGAACGCCATAGCGCCCTGTCTTCAGCTTGCCGCATCCAGCATCTACCTGCAGTCTTTCGCAGGTCGTCATCCCACCTGGTCGGAGGGGGTCCTACACTACGTTTACCGAGTCGTGGTCTCCACTCAAGAACACGTACGTACTAAAGTATATTATACTCACGTATGTTGATATTTAAACTGAGAGAATGAGTTTTAGGTCGGAAAAAAACCCGACTTCATTAACCTTAATTATTCTCATTCAATTAAATAAAAAGTACAACATTCTTAATTCAACCTTCTTATTCGAATTCCGGTCTATAAATTACTCTCCCTCAACGTGTAAGTTTGTTTAACAACTGCAGCAACTCAAAACGGTACGAGGGATCTATCGTTGTCCACAATGCGTCTATTCGCCTTGTCCCTAGCAGGAGACCAGAAATACAAAGGCAGTGGACGTAGGTGGTATGTCTAGGTTATTAGTATATCTATGTTATGTCTTAAGCTCTGCGCACATTATTCTAACACCGCTACAGAACAGAACAAAAATGTGCATTAAAATATGGACTAAAATTACTGACAAAATTACAACAAGCTCAAATCGAGCGGGCCACTCGTCTTGATGAGCTGTCTGTCATCTCAATATCAAATACACACTATACCAGTTATAGCCCATATATTATTGCACATTTTTGTGCTGTCCGATAGCAGTGCGGCGCTGATCTATGACAACCTTTAAGGAGTCATTAAAATAAGTAAATGTTTTATAAGTATTGATACAACGGGTATTTATCGCGTTTATTTACCTTTTTCCCGACGTTTCAACAGGTTTACACTCTGTCGTGGTCACGGGATGACTCCGACGCGATAAATACCCGTTGTATACTTATACTTATGTGTTCAGATCGCGTAAGTTTAAAAATATTTAAATATTTTATGCTAATCAGAAGAAACAAAAGGTAAACATTGAAAGATTATTCGAATGTTTTTTATGTTATACTTAGTGAAGAGAAAAAAAATCATCTCATTGTTCCTTCATGTCCAGTCCATCCCGAGGTTTCCTGGACGAGATCGCTCTCAGCGATAAGGCCGCCTTTTATACTTTCATTATTCTATTGTTTATTTCTGTATTGTTTTCTGTTTTGTGTGGTATAATAAAGTGTTTTGTATCACCTGTACAAAAAATGTAAATCTATTAGAGTAAAATACCGCAAAACCAAGAAAAATGCAAACCCCTGATATCCTAGAAAGTAAAAGACCTCCTTTGTAAGAATATAGGGATGTGATTGCACCCGATGCACCGACATCGGCACTGTTTGATCACGATCTTAGTAATCGAATAACCCACACGTGGCCGATGCTATCGGATCTTCCCTCAGGTTGTATAGGGTGTAACAGAGCTTGTGGTTGATTCTGAATAGACCTTATTATGTTAATGATCGGTTGTATAGAGATTGAAAGTGAAGCCATGACGGCATCATTGGTTAATTCCAATAAGGACTATCCAGAAATAACTATAAGGTTTTTTAGTTTGTAGTAAGTTTGTAGTTGTAGTAGTAAATTTAGTTCAATTAAGACAATCACATAGCATCATCTAGCCTCAAGCTAAGCAGAGCTTGTGTTATGGGTAGTAGACAACTAATTTACTTTAAACAATACTTTACATAGATATATATTTTTTATTGTACATAGAAAACACCGTTCTGGGTGTCTTCTACCTGGAACAAATATCTAAAAATAGTACAAATATTTGTATTTTAAGGTGGGAATCGAACCCGCAACCTTGTGCGTCGCAGGTAGATTTTCGCCTGCGTCATAGAGAGAGGTCATCATTGAGATCATGACTAAATACAAACTCTGCTTGATTTTACACTGACTACAAACTTTATACTCCGTTGTATAACGTGTGATAGGAAATACTCTAGTCTAGTTAGGCTAATAAATTATCTTTAATAAATCCGAAAGCAATACTCATACAATAAGTCCAAGTGTAATTAAATTACTGCTTATATTTTATTACCGAAATTTCAAACGGGAAATGTTCACTTTTTTATTTGTATACGATTTTCCCCTCGCCCATTTTACCTAATTCCTAAAAAGTATGACAGTATAAAAGATTTCACTCTGTATAATCGTCTCCCGTGGCACCTTTTGTGTACCTATCTACCCATTTCCCAAGCTCCTCGTACTTGAATCTCAGCTTTATCACAAAGCAGTAAAATCTATCTTATTTCGAAGGCTTACACATAGACTGTATTGCCCTCGTCTTACCGGAAATTGTAACTGAGCACAATTGAAACTCGTATATATCGGGCCTGTTGAAGCTTGAAATCGTGTTTTGGTGTCTTTTTTTTTGTTCGTGGCGGCTTAAGCCGCTTTATATGACATGTTTTAGGAGTTTTTGAGGGTCGTTTTGTATTTTGTAAATTTACAGAAGCTGTGTATTACTGTGTATGTTATCGACATAGCTCTAAGAATTAGCAAGTTGAAGTGGCAGTGGGCCGGCCATATCTCGCGAAGAACCGACGACCGCTGGGGCAAACTTGTTCTCGAGTGGAGACCACGACTCGGTAAACGTAGTGTAGGACGCCCTCCGACCAGGTGGGATGACGACCTGCGAAAGACTGCAGGTAGATGCTGGATGCGGCAAGCTGAAGACAGGGCGCTATGGCGCTCATTGGGGGAGGCCTATGTCCAGCAGTGGACTGCTATAGGCTGATGACGATGATGATGTGTATGACTATAATATAGGAATACGTTCGCAGCACAGTTCTACGGCGTAGCACCTTGCTACGACGTAGCAACATGCTACGGCGCTTCTCTTCTTCAGTGGTTTAGGTCTACGGTGCGTAAACGTAGGTATATTCCTATGTCGGTCTGTCCGTCCCATCAGATCATGTGAGTGAGGAAATCATGATTGCATCTGTGTGCGCACGCACTTGTCCACTATACATAGTTAAGTCCCACGCTCATCGCTAGTGAGCATAGAGACTGAAGGCCGTCAGAGAATCACACTTATTATAAATGCGAAAATTGGAATGGTAAGACGTATGAATGTTTGTTTGCTTTTGATATTTTATTTTTGCAGTTGTTTTATTTCTCGTTATAAGTTAATTAAGTTATTTTTATTCAAAATGTCATACCTACTTTGTTTATGATTTGTACTGCAGCAGCACACAAATGAATGTCTATGTCTATGTATGTCTATGTCTATGTATGTCTATGTCTATGTATGTCTATGTCTATGTAATATGTCTATGTCTATGTAATATGTCTATGTCTATGTCTATGTCTATATTTGTTACCTCTTCACGCCAAAATTACGAAACAGATTAGGCTGAAACTTTGCATACAGGTAGTTCTGGGCTTTTTTATTCCATAAATCAGTTCAAAGGTCTAGTTGCTGCCCGCTATCATTTCCATGTCATACTTGCACCTCCTTTATGCCCCTCCTTCTGTTAGTTATTTTATAATATACAATAATAATAATCCTCAGCATCCAAAATTCTCAAATCTTTTCTCCGCGCTTTGTTCTTAAGTAATCACTTGAAATTCATAAAGTGGAACTTTATTCGGATAAGGCCCTGTATGAACAGATTACGCTAACGAGATTACTTCAATTCGCATACGTGCTTATTTATATTCATCGAAACGGTGAAATTTTCGGGATTAGGTGAACAGGTAACAATGGTGTTTGTAGGGTATTTATAGTTATATTTGTCTAACAACAACCAACAACCTTCTGATAAAGCGCTGGTTTGATGCGTTATCATTTTCATCATCATCATCATCAGCCTATATTAGTCCACTGCTGGACATAGGCCTCCCCCAATGAGCGCCATAGCGCCCTGTCTTCGGCTTGACGCATCCAGCATCTACCTGCAGTCTTTCGCAGGTCGTCATCCCACCTAGTCGGAGAGCGTCCTACACTACGTTTACCGAGTCGTGGTCACCACTCAAGAACACGTTTGCCCCAGCGGCCGTCGGTTCTTCGCGAGATATGGCCGGCCCACTGCCGCTTCAGCTTGCTAATTCTCAGAGCTATGTTGATAACTTTGTTTCTCTGTCGGATGTGTTCGTTGCGAATCCTATCCTTTAGAGACACTCCGAGCATAGCTCTTTCCATAGCATTATCATTTTAACCATAAGTTATTAAGATTGTGTATCTATCTTACGTGTATTCTGCTTTTTATTATATATCTATATGTATTTATATAAATAATTTATATCATTTGCTTCATTCAGGTAATTGAAATAGTAATAAGACTGAAATGTTTCTTCATATCTCCTCTGCAAGCAAGCAATTTTTTAGCTTCTACATGCGAGGGCACATAAATATGGTTATTAGTTAATATGTAAGTTTATCTGTAGAGTGTGTAAAACTGTTTGTCTTCCGAATAAAGCAAACTAAAATAAAATAAGAGAACAAAGTTGTTCTTAAGGGTCCGGCGACCCTCGCCTGCAAAAATCGCTCCGAATAGGCTCAGTCCCTGTTTAACCCTTGCGCCGCGCCCCATGCGTGCGCGATAGCAATATTAGCCGTTCAAAATTTGGTTTGTTCCGTATTACCAAAAATTATGACTGAAAACTTTTGCATTCTTCACAAAGTATTGTTATTCTGTAACTAGATAATATAAGGTATGTTCCTTTATAAATAAAACGCAAGATATTGATGTTTTTAATACGAAACAAATAGCACGAAAACTTGTCAATTTTTGCATAAAAATGTGCAAAATGCGATTGGCTTTTATTTAATTTTAGGGAAGTATTTAGAAAAAAATGTATTTAGGTACCTAGATAAATACTATTCAAATACAATATTATAGTGGAAATATGCTTGAATTGGAAATCATTTTGGTATACGTTTGTATGAAGAATTCGTCCCTCCTGAGGCCTCTTAAGAGTTGGTACTCGTACATTCCAAGGCCGGTGGTCGTACATGGTCACCTTCTCGAAACTGTTTCCGAGTACACTTACCTTGGGCAGATTCTGCAGTTGGGTAAAAACAGTTTCGAGAAGGAGGCCAAAAGGAGGATCCAGCTGGGCTGGGCAGCATTTGGGAAACTACATCAAGTCTTCACGTCATCCATACCGCAATGCTTGAAAACGAAAGTTTTCAATCAGTGCGTCCTACCCGTTATGACCTACGGAGCTGAGACGTGGACACTCACGATAGGGCTGGTCCACCAGTTCAAAGTCGCTCAGCGAGCTATGGAAAGAGCTATGCTCGGAGTTTCTCTGAAGGATAGGATTCGTAACGAATACATCCGACAGAGAACCAAGGTTATCGACATAGCTCAAAGAATTAGCAAGCTGAAGTGGCAGTGGGCCGGCCATATCTCGCGAAGAACCGACGGCCGATAAAGATAAAGATAAAGATAAAGATTTTTTATTTGCCAAAAACATGTGTTTGTAAGGTTACAGGTAATAGGTATACATTTCGTGGTTCAACATGCTTGACCGTTAGTCGGTATGCAAAGATATTTGAGAGAATGACATGCACTAGTTTAACATGAATTAAAATTTATCATTAAAAAAATCGTCAATACTGTAGTAACATTTACAAATTAACAACATTTTTAGTTTCTTTCTAAAGAGTACACCATTTAGCTCTTTCAACTGATTAGGTAGCTTATTAAAAATTTTAGGAGCAATACTAACAACACTTTTCCGCATTAATGCTGTGTTAGCTTGGTGTGTTTGTAGTCTACTGTTATCTCGTCTGTTTCTACACACATTGTCTGATAGCCGGGGAAACAGATGAGGATTATTCTTAACATAGAGTGCTACCTCTAATATGTAGAGGGACGGAAGTGTCAGAATTTTATGCTTTAGGAATAGTGGTCTACAGCTATCAGTAGTTTTAATTTTAAACATAGCCCTCAGGCACCGTTTCTGTAGCTTAAAAATCATCTGTTTATTTGTAGAGTTGCCCCAAAGTATTAGGCCATATCTTAACACAGACTCTACCATCCCGTGATATGCCGTTAATAAAGCATCTGTATTTACGGTAGTTGACAATCTATGTAAAGCATATGATAAGCTACTGACTCGCTTACTTAATTCGTCTATTTGTGGTTTCCAATTGAGTCTCCTATCAATTAAAAGTCCCAAGAATCGCGTAGCTTCAACTTGATTAATTATATTATTGTCAAATGTTAAATTTATGTCAGATTGAATTGTGGATCTTTGATTGAAATGCATAATTGTAGTCTTTTTTAAATTAATTTTTAGATTATTATTGTCAAGCCATGAAATTATTGATTTAATTGATTTATTTATGTCAGATTCGTAAGATTTAATGTCATTACATGTTATAGTTATTGTACTGTCATCAGCGAATAATGTCATGGGATGTGTAGTTGCTCTTGGCAGGTCATTTATATATATGATGAACAGTAATGGTCCTAATACACTGCCCTGTGGCACACCATACTTTGTGTATCGTGGCTTAGATTTATGCGTGACCTCCAGTTTCGATTTATTTTGTAGTCTTGATATTTCGGTGATTTGTTTTCTATTTCTAAGATATGAGTCAATTAAATCCAACAAATTCCCTCTAATTCCATAAGCGTCAAGTTTATTTAGCAAAATATTGTGGTCCACATAGTCAAATGCCTGTGTCATATCACAGAATATACTGCAGATAGGAGTTCTGTTGTCAACTTTACATATAACATTGTAGTAGAAGTCATAAATTGCCATATTTATTGTCTTTTTTTGACGGAAGCCTTTTTGCTCTTCACAAAGGATGCGGTTTTTCTCTAGATAAGAATTGATTTCGGCGTAGTAATATTTTTCGAATATCTTGGAGAATATTGAAATCAGAGCTATTGGTCTGTAGAATTCCATTAGTTCTTTATTTTCCTTTTTAAATACTGGCTTGACTATAGTAGTTTTGAGGTCTGTGGGAAACTCTCCTGTTTGTATACTTAAATTTATAAGAAAGGTAAGATGAGGACTAATAGATTCTCCTACTGCTTTTATTATTTTTGTACTAATGCCATCACTTCCTGAGCTATTGGTATTTTTTAGCGATTTTATTATTTTGTAGGTGTTCTGTGGTAGGCAGGGAGCCATGAACATGGATTTTTCTTGTCTTTTTATATTTGTTGTAATGTTCTTACCTATCCCAGGAATTGGTTCTACCTTGTCGATAAAGTAGCTGTTGAAGAGATTAGCAATATCTGTTGGGTTTGTTATATATGTATCATTATATTTTATTTTTGTTATAGGTTCTTTGGGTATATTTGGTCGATATTTATTAATTACTTGCCATGTTGTTTTTGATTTATTATTAGATGTCAATATTTTATAATTATTTTGGGCTTTTTTTGTCAATGAGATTATATTTTTAAACATTTTATTGTATTTATTATAAAGTATTTTATTTCTTTTTGTGGGCTTAGATCTGTAGTTCCAAAGGAGATCTCTTTTTCGCTTACTACAAATTCTTATACCACGCGATACCCATTTTGGTTTTCTTTCTACCCTTATTAAAATATGCTTGGTTGGGAAACATAAGTTGTAAAATAGCCCAAAAGTATTCATAAATTGCCGATAGGCCTCACTAGAATCTTCAGCGCTGTACATATCAGAAAACGAAAGATTTTCCATACATACCTTGAACTTATGAATATTGTCAAGATTATAGTCTCTTACTTCCTTACGCCAATACTTTAATTTAAGAATTTTTTTAGCTGGCAGTTTAATAATTTGAGCAGAATGGTCTGACAAGCCAAATTCTAACACTTCAGTCTTACAATTATTTCTAAAGTTATGAGCAAAGTTATCAATGCAGGATTTGCTAACCAAACGTGTTGGTTGCTTTAGGGCTAACTTTAAGTTATAGTTTAGTAACAGGCACTCAAAATCTTTTACTATATTATTACATTTTAGTATATCTATATTAAAATCTCCAGTTATTATAATATTTTTAGTATTTAATTTTGTAGCAATGGTCAGAACCTTATCTAATCTATTGAAAAATGTATTTAGATTATTTTGTTTAGGTACCCTATAAATACATACAATTACAATTTTATACTCGATGGGGCAAACGTGTTCTTGAGTGGAGACCACGACTCGGTAAACGTAGTGTAGGACGCCCTCCGACCAGGTGGGATGACGACCTGCGAAAGACTGCAGGTAGATGCTGGATGCGGCAAGCTGAAGACAGGGCGCTATGGCGCTCTTTGGGGGAGGCCTATGTCCAGCAGTGGACTGCTATAGGCTGATGATGATGATGATGATGACTCGTACATTCATGATTTTAAATGCTATATCAAGAGCGAAGCAAACTAGCGAAGCAGTCATGAATACTCCATGATTGACAGTGGACGAGTTATTTTATGTATTTTTTATTATTCAGTATTTTTTCATACACCCCTTTGCCCGCAAAAGATGACTTAAACCTACGCAAGGATTGCATTGTGTAGAATTTGCACTGGACTTGTAAATAGTCACGAGCTAAGCGATACATACACATAAACTACACCACATCTTACTTATCGGTGTGATATTATTTTATTATATTCAAGGGTTGCAAGATCAGCTAGTATTTTCGCACTTCCACCCCCCGCTCACTTTGCATACCTTTTTACACCTGGGAGATGGCTAGCTCTAATGACTTTACCACCAGTTCCTTTACCCAGAAAGTTTAATATTAACATATTCCTCCTCATTGAAATAAAATAAAACACCCCAGCTTCATAATAGAAAATAAATTCCAAGACGTAAGAAAAATGGTAATTTATCCAACCTGAGTTCTACCGCAAACGTACCTGACTTGTCGGCTACGAATTAGAAGGCATTACTAGGTACTTACCTACAGGAGGATCTTTAGTCATGAATATTAATTGCGAGATATCGCCCTCGACATTCCGTCCTGGCAATATGGCGATAATTTTGTGAATTTTATTCAGAACAGCATTGTTTTCAGGTCAGTGGTTGAAGGTTGGTTTTTACGTATTTCTCGGCCACTGGATTCCTCTAAAAGTTTTTAAAGGCTCCTTGGTAAATTTAGCAAGTAAGTAAATAAATTAAATAACTAAAGTTACATTAGTATTTAGTAAGTAAGTAAATTAGTTAGTTTAGTTCCATGGTTCTGTGAATAATCAGAAAAGGGTTTTTTGATAAGAATTTCTTATTGTCAAACATAATATACATAGGTAAAAAATACCACACAAAATAACATAATTAAGTACAATTTTTATGCATTGTCTCTTTGTAGTATTTTTGCTTGTGTACATCAGAAAATTTTTGTATTGTATTTTAATACTCTTATTCATATTGGCTAGAAGAACGCACTGCCTTTGAAAAGTGTAAAAACGCGCGCGAAAGCTAGATGTTTGTTTTTACCCAGATGCAGCATCGCTCATCTCCATAATTGCCTAATTCAATCGCCCTACTAAATTGTTAGCCCACTTCCACAAAGATTTTTCCATCTCACGGAATAACATGATTAAATTTTCCTAAAAAACATTCTGCGAAATATCGCGACATGTTTCCCAAGTTTTTATCTCAGTAATTTAATTAAAAAAATATCGGCAGCTCTTCTCTTGAGGGTTCGGTTATTGCTAGGATTCCTTGTAATTCCGGGGAACGGTAGACACGAAATCTCTTCGTACCGCAATTCGTCCGTAACGCTCCTTTAGATGGCCTATGGAGCAATTTGAGAGGCTTCAATGTCGTTTCATGGGAGAAACAATTTTAAAACAATTTCAAGTGTTTTTTTAGTCTAGTCTTCACTTTAAGGTAGCAGTTTTTAGTAACAGAGATGTAGTTACATTAATAAAATGATAGACATTAGACTTAATATACTAGTATATACGAGTAACAGTCTGTATTGTTTTTTATATTGTGTGGTGTTTCTGTCTAGCTATATATAGATACAAAACATGAAAGTGCACTGTCTCTTATGTGATTTGATTCGTAGGTTTTTACTAATTAATTGGTTTCTCTAAGCCAGTTTCTTAATTATTTGCGTAGTTTTTATAAGTAAACAATAACTAGATTTCTGCGCATACGCCTTTTTTAAAAACGTATGCTCTGTGCCGCTCTTATGAATGTAAAATCACATGTCTATCCTTATCACAAAATAAATAAATAAGTGTTTCATTTAATTAGAAAATGAAGAAGAAAAACAAACTTCACCATTCAGTTAAATCTCAGGTACGCTATACGAGTAGAACTAACCCAAAACTGATGCAACCAATCAGAAACTAACAAAATCACCCACCGAATCGTTTCCAACCTCTCACGGCAAATAGATTTCGGCTTTTATAGAAAGGGACTATTCTATAGTTCGTTCTATTTTATCTATAGTTCCAAGAACTTAACCCGGCATTGGTGACGTAAATTTGACTTTATATAATTGGTGATCTCGGCCAGTCCTATGCACCGGGTTATACAACCTAAGTTTTTAATTTTAACTGTACTTTTGGGTACTTCTAAAAATGTATTGTAATGTGTGTTTACATGACATTTTTTGTATAGCAATAGGAAATTTCATCATTAATATTATGACAAATCTCTAAAAATTCTCAACAAAAAAACATGATATGTTTTACCTTAAGTTATTGCCAGTCTTAAAGACGTTATACAAATAATAGTAGTACTATAAAATATAATAGTAATACTTACTCTAGCGACTGACAATAGCTTTAGGTAGAATATATCATGTATTTTTTTGAGATTTGTACTTTTTAAATGTTATTTGAAAATCATTGTGTATTTTAGTGTTTAACCCTTAACTACCTACCCGCGGTCTCACAGACACCAGCTGTAATATTTTTGTGAATTACGAAGTGAGTGCGCATTGTAACATCTCGTGCGTCTATGTACCTTTTCCCCGCTATCCGCAGCATCGCGCCTGCGCTTGTCAAGGTCACAATTGCGCGCGTTTGCTTTTGGTGAGTAAAAAACATTTGTCAGCGGTCTGAGCGACCGCGGGTAGGTAGTTATGTGACTTTTTTTCATCAAATGATTTTTATTATTTTAGTGCAAAATGGCTACTGACATCAAAATATTGTGCGCTGGTTGGAGGAAGACCCTTCCGATGATGAGGAATTACCAATCGGAGACTGTAGTATTGTGGAGATAGATATAGGAGATGATTTTCTGATGGAAGAGTTTCGCGATTCGGATTCCGAAATTGATGGTGAATATGAAGCATTTTTAGCGGAAGAAAGTAAATATTTTCGGCCCCAAAGTACGCCCTCGGTCTTGTCGACGCAATCCTCATCATATGATGACGACAATATCCCATTAAAAGAATTGAGTTGCAGGCCAAGGAAGAAACAATTTTTTGGGCAAGAATGGCTTTCGTTGGTCGTCTTTACCACCGTCCTATTGGACAAAAACATTAGAACATGAAAATAAAGTAGGTTCAAATGCATGAAGAAGCTGGCTAAACAGCTTCTGAGACCACACATGGAGCGTAGAGAATTGAATTCGTCCATACCGCGGGATATCAAACTTTCTCTTCGTCGGGTATTGCAGTTCAATGCAGAACAGCTTCCTGCAGCTGCTGGAAGTGATGCTGGTGCAGATAGGTTGGAAACTCGCAAGACCTGCTCTGTTTGTGACCCTAAGAAGAAACGCAAGACAAAATACTTGTGTTTTCATTGCAAGAAACCAATTTGCCAAGGATGCGCAAACATATTGTGTATTTACTGCCGCGAAAAACTGTAAAGTTCATGACATGCAATTTTATAAAAATAACTTTTTTTATATTGATATTACTGTGTAGTTGTATAAGTTGATTCCTGAATTTATAGAAATTTTAAAGAGAAGTTCCTCATTTATGTCACTTTTGTTGTAGATCTCATTTTATAAATATGTTGATTTTTTATGTTATTTCTCAGGTCTTAGAAGAGATTTTTGTTTAGTGAAGAAACCATGTTGATTTTTTATATTTTTGTTACTTTAATATAAATAAAAAACTTATTAAAATATACGTTTTATTTCCAATTATCTCCCACTGCCATAGATTTCTTTTGCTGGAACGATATATCGCAGACGTCTCACAGACCGCGGGTAGGTAGTTGCGTGACTAATAGAGGGTAGGTAGTTAAGAGTTAATGCGCAATGCCTCAATAACATACATACAATAAATAGTATAAATTACTAAGACTAAGAAAGACTAAGAATCTTCTTTGGAGTTTTATTTAAAAAAAGGTCTCAAAGACGTATACAGCACTATAGCGGGTTAAGGATTTGTGCTTGTCCGAAGGAATTCGGGATTCCTAGTTATTGGGCAGGTATTCGTGTGGTTGGTTCGTGATTACGTCAAGCTGGAGGGAGTGATGACTTTTATTTACTTCGCTGCGTTGGTTGATTAGAACCTGCCTATTTTCGCAATCTACCTTTTTTTCACGACCGATGTGGCGCGGTTGGCGAAGGTCCGCCTGCGACGCAAGAGGTTGCGGGTTCGATTCCCGCCTCGGAACCATTGTGTGTACGATCTGCAGATATTTGTTCCGAGTGTTCTGGTCGTTTTCTATGTATAATAAAAAATATCTATCTATGTAATGTATTGTATTATGTATATCAGTTATCGGTACCCATAGCACAAGCTCTGCTTAACTTGGGGCTAGATGATGCTGTGTGAATTGTCCAGCATTTTTTAGGAATATTCTAAAAAAAAAAGAATGAGTGAAATCGGTTCAGCTGCTCTCGAGATTTGCGCTTAGCAACACATTCAGCGATTCATTTTTATATTCTTCGATCGTCGCGTGGTTGGAAACTTTATACTCAAATGAAAAGTAAAATCTGTTGGAATTTCATGAAACAAAGTTCTTAGTTTGTATCTTATTATCTAGTTTACAAGGTTTCATGTTGACTGAAGTTGGATTAAAGTTTGCAAGGGCTGTAATGAGACTCGAAACTAATAAAGCTTTGATCAGCGTGTGTTGTTTTGAATACCTACTTGCAATATTCAATACAATACAATTATTTATTAATAACGCCAAGTTACAAATCAGTCATCTACATGACTGATATACCTACTTAATACATTACATAGTTATATATTTTTTATTTGATAACGAACAGACACCCGGAACAAATATCAATATATTATAATAAGTTAGATTTGTTAATTTGATACTAAAAAACTTTATAAATAAAATTAAGTCTCCTTTCACGACCGATGTGGCGCGGTGGGCGAAGGTCCGCTTGCGATGCAGGAGGTTGCGGGTTCGATTCCCGCCTCGGAACAATTGTGTGTACGATCTGCAGATATTTGTTTCGAGTGTTCTGGTCGTTTTATATTTATAATAAAAAATATCTATCTATGTAACGTATTGTATTATGTATATCAGTTATCTAGTACCCATAACACAAGCTCTGCTTACCATGGGGCTAGATAATGTTGTGTGAATTATCCAGCATTATTATTATTATGTCTCTCATTTACCATGATCTCGGGCAATAAAGTGACCCGGTCCTTTGGAAGGCTTGCGTGGGGCCGAAGCCAACAGCACAGAGGCCCTTTGAGAAGTTAATCTAAAGGCGATGGCTACATAGCGGGTATCATCCTCGGGTGCACAATATGATACACCCAAACATGGTTATTATTATTATTATTATTTTCAGGAAAATATCCTACATGTCTACAATACATATTTATTAGAGTACTTTCCCGAAGTAATAAAAGTAATATTATTATTGACTGGCTTTTATCTAATTGTACCGGACTTTGAGGCTTCTGTACATTACCTGTACAAGAGCCACAAAATCCTTTGTGGTAGGTTCATTGACGACTGTTTTATAATTAAAACTACAGCAGGGTCTAATTAGGACAGCTCCTAATTATCTATTGATGGTCTGACTGCAGGGTTTGTGCTTACATGCTGTTTTGCGAGTAGTGTGTTCCAGTAGGAGTTATTCCCAACGTCTCTCGTGACACGCTGGGAATAGTTACGAGTGCGACGTTGGGAATATCTCTTGAGTGGCCACTTTAATATTTCACGTCTACGACGACGACTACTTGCAACTTTTTGCTGTTATTATATTTTTACCTACAATCAAATAATATGTTTTTTACCTATAAAGTAAGTCAAATGTACCAAAAAACGCTATCGATTGTTTCGTGTATTATGCCAATGTACATTTACAATTCGGTGTATTCGATTACAATCGGCTGAAACTAAACTCGGAAATTTATTGATTGTTGGAGAATTGAAATAGACAAACGATAATAGACAGACGAAATAGAAAAAATTGAAGACGACAAAAAATTCTAAATTTAAGTTTACGTTTAATTTGACAAAAAAAATATATATGACATTTTTTGTGCCCGATGCGAGCAACATTATCGAAGAGGGAGAGGAGAGACGAGAGGTTGAGGTCCACCAATAGATATAACATAAGCTTTTGAAAGCCTCCATTATAGAATCATACTCTCCATTAGGCTTTTTTATAATTTACCTAACGCACGCAACGCACGTAGAATCGGGGATTGTGCCAGTTTTCGCTCAAACACTGGCACACAAGGAAATAGTTATGAAAAATAAGTATGAAAATATAGATTTTAAATAAAAAAAAAAGTGAAAAGTGTTCTTGAGTGGAGACCACGACTCGGTAAACGTAGTGTAGGACGCCCTTCGACCAGGTGGGATGATGACCTGCGAAAGACTGCAGGTAGATGCTGGATGCGGCAAGCTGAAGACAGGACGCTATGGCGCTCATTGGGGGAGGCCATGTCCAGTAGTGGACTGCTATAGGCTGATCATGATTAAAAGAAAAAACCTTCCTCCATCTAACTTGAATGTGTGTCCTGTCCCACAGTTAACATAAGTGTGTCGTTCAAACTATAAGTCGTCTGTGCTTGGAAACTATGCTTGTACCACCACTTTTCAATAAACCATATTTATTTATTTATTTTAAGGAAGACCTACATCTTAAATACACATATATCTAACGTCGGATCTTCAACTCTTAAACAGTACCGCTGACAGAAAGGATAAGAAAAAAAACAGTACCGCTGACAGAAAGGATTAGAAAAAAACAGTACCGCTGACAGAAAGGATTAGAAAAAAAACAGTACCACTGACAGGTAATCTGCGTTTCAGATGGCAGCCCACTATGCCGTAGAGGTCGTTGTATCCTGTTCATCATTATCACAACGCAAGTGACCGACCATTATCACAGATTAAATTAGGTTTTTTTTTAAATTCAGGAATGTAGACGTCAAAATATATCTAATCATCATCAGGCTTTAGCAGTCCACTGCTGGACATAGGGCTCCCCCAATGAGCGCCATGGCGCCCTGTCTTCAGCTATCTATATCTACTCAGTTCTCACTATTTACATTATTAGTTGTATTGACCATGAGTGAAGTTCAATAAAAGCGCTATATTTAGGAAAACAAAAGAAAATTATACCCGTATCTTATCCCGAGGCATCTAGACAGATCACGTCTAAGGCCTGTTTACACTGCGCTAGTAGCTGGCGTGATAGCAGACAGCGCAGTAAAGTACTATTTTGCTGCACTGTCTGTCATTCTCAAATCAAACTTTCTGAAGTATGTCCTAGGAGAGATGCACTTAACACACTATAGTTATAATCCATTCTGATGTTTGTTTTTGAAAAGGCGTCAAACAAACATGTTTTAGACACATAATTAATTTATATTTATACTTGTAGTTTCTTTCTCACTTCTTCCACTAGTGGATAAACAATTGAAGAAGAAAATTAATAACACCTTATTCTTATTTATTAATAACTAGCGGCCCTTCCCGGCTTCGCCCGGGTGGTCATTTATTTCAGGCAATTTTTCTCTTTTTTAGATGGTGGACTTACGGAGAGCCGTAAGCACCATCCTCGTACTTCAAAGAATATTCTAAAAACAGAATTACCGAAATCGGTTCAGCTGCTCTCGAGATTTGAAATTAGCAACACATTCAGCGATTCATTTTTATATTATAGAAGATTTATAGTATTAAATCTTATTTGGCTAAGTGCTTATTTTGTAAGTATAACTAAATAAAGTTTTTTAAATATACTAGATAGCTAGCATAGTGTAAACAGACCGTTAGGTACCAACATTAACGAAAATTCTCTAAGAAAACAAGTCGGTTGATTTAGCTCTAAAACTTAGAGTACATTGCTTTGAGTTCTCAGTCTAGGTTCTTAGCAGAATGAATAGTTCAGCATGGCTTAAGTCTCTGATTAAGTACTTGTTTTACTTACTGAAATTTCGCATTGGCCGTTGTGGTGCAGCTGCAGTATAAAAGTTTAATGTTACACTTCGCTTCTTCAGTTTTCCGTTTGATAATGCGGATTTTAACCAACCGTTGAAAAATAGATATTTTTAAACTTACGCGATCTGAACACATAATTATAAGTATTAATACAACGGGTATTTAGTTTAGTCGTCGTTATCCGGTCTCTCATTGGGTCGCGGACACTGTCAGTGTTGTGTGTCGTCCGAGTGTGCAGATGGACATTCCTGCTATTGAAAATCAAATGAGGGTAGTTTCAAATAAACTAGCCCCCGCTTCGCTGAGGCGGTAACTCCAGTACTCCAGTCATCCCGTGACCACGACAGAGTGTAAACCTGTTGAAACGTCGGGAAAAAAGGTAAATAAACGCGATTAATACCCGTTGAAAAATGAAATGGAATTTTAGATGGAGAGTAGATACGAGTAGAGTATATCTATTTTCTTCTTGCGGGTTTCGAATAATCCCCTGAATGCTCAAAGGCAAAATAGCCCTGTGTGTTAAACCCTTAAATAACGATTTTTAAAACAGTTTTTCATAAATTATAATGGACAAAAAGCTGGACAATCCACACAGCATTATCTAGCCCCAAGCTAAGCAGAGCTTGTCTTATGGGTACTAGATAACTGATATTTAATACAATATATTACGTAGATAGTTTTTTTTTTGACATTTATCCCAAGGCGAGAATCGTACCCACAACCTACTGTGTTGCAAATGGACCTTCTAGCACCGCGCTATAGAGGTCAAAACTATATATTACGAAACTAGGCTTTAGACAAAGTTTAATTGATTGAAACAAATTATTATTTTGATTGCTCTACGGTTGGTGTATACTAAACATCATATTAATTATTATTTAGCATAATAATGCGGTTTTGTATAAAATGAATATTCATTTATGAATATGCCTAGTAACATTATTTGAAAAACAATATTTGCAAATTGATTTGGTTTGCGTACTTATCCTGACGTCGTAGTAATTAACGTAGTCCCCCCTCCGACCAGGGAGACGACCTGCGAAAGACTGTAGGTAGATGCTGGATGCGTCAAGCTGAAGACGCTGTGGCGCTCATTGGGGGAGGCCTATATCCAGCAGTGGACTAACATAGGCTGATGTTGTTATTATTTCGTAAGGTATTTTCTTTGTTTCCTATGTATTATTTATGTTTGACTTATAAGAATATTTCTTAATAATAAAGAACTGAAGTGAACTGATATCGATTACTAATCCTTAGCAACCTCAAGCATGAAGCCTGTAATCATAATAACAGCAAGGATGTTATAACAGCTACCTACAGCGTTAGTGTCATAATATATTCCCAGCTTCGGCGTAGTTTCCCGTAATGTGGTTTGTTTACCATACAAACAATCAATCACGACGAATACACGAGTTAACTGAACAGAAGAAGCGTCTAAATATGTGCGCGGCAAATTGAAACGGGAACCTAATTAAGTATGCATGACCTCCGTAGAGTAGCGTATATTACAGACTGAAGTAGGTTTTATTTCGATTATGTAGATACATAGGTTTTAATTCTTTTTCAAGCATTACAATACAATACAATATACCTTTATTGCACCATCAAATATAAAGAAAATAATAAAAATAGGATCTTAATACTAACTAAATCTAGTGGCACAATCGGCGGCCTTATCGCTAAAAGCGATCTCTTCCAGGCAACCTTTGGATGGATAGGATCGGTACGTATTAAAGCTGACGATGGCGTAATTATTTAGGATAATTATATAATATATAAAATAATTAATATTTATTAAGAACGTACATATTTAAAAATAGAGCACAAATATACATAAAGCAGGAAGCATTATACAATGTAACAAAAAATCTTTATTATCAAAGAATGTTACAATCAAAAATAGGAATAAATTGGAACTATAGTATTTATAATAATTGAAACAATTGAGCTACCTGATCCATATCTGTCATAGTCTGAAGTACACAAAATATATTGTAATGTTATATGTATATATATATATGTATATTTTAAAAAAATACATTAGTAAATTAAAATCTTTTTAAATATTTATTATAACAGCAGTATTACGTACGGCAGTATCAGAGAATATCAAATTATATGTGGTCGAGTCGGATACTCTACAAACGATTTGGTGCAAAGGAAAAAACGAGAGAATATTCGATTCGATTCGATTCGAGAAGATTCGTTTTTTTTTTAAACAATAATAAACTATAAAAATATAGATAAGGAAGCAAAAAAAATAAAAAGCTGCATTATTATAATTATATTTTTCTGGTGACATGGAAATAAAGACACAAAAAACGGATATCTAGTAAAATAAGTTTTATGTAGGTATTCTGTGACAGCTATATTATCATTTAGCCCTAAGTTATGCAGAGATTGTGGTTGATACTAGATGGCTATTATACGTATAGGTAAGTACACAGATGACTTATATAATTTAAAAAAAAATTGTATATTTTTTGAGTCTAATCCATACATAATAAATTAAAATCGCATATTTTATCCAGCCGTCTTTGTACGTTTGCTCCTAAATCACGAACGTTTTAAAATTATTTTTCATTCCAACCTTGGGTTGTGAGTCCCCAAGCAATCAGTTACAATGTGCCTAGTGTTCAAATATTCAGATATGACAAGGATCTGAAACGAGATAACGTAAATTAAGCGGGATTTTATTAAAAATACAAAAGTTTTGTTATTTTTAAGCTCAGTTTATAAAGTATGAAAATACGTAGCGCCAGTGCTACGTTTTTTTAGGTAGATCAAAGACGAGTTTTTACTTGATTTACTCATATGTACATACAGGGTTCTTGGTAATTCGACGTATTCCCGTTATGAGGTAATAGGGGCTTAAATAGACAGTTTTTTTCAATCAATTTTTGATGTTGCGCATTTGACTTTTTTTGAAAAAAGCTAAAAATCATGATAACTAAAAATGGTTCACTTTTACATGATGCTCAAGGGGGTGAAAAATATCGCAAATAGTCACCCCTAACCTCCTAACGGAAATACGTCGAATGACCAATAACCCTGTATATGTTTCGGTGGTTAAAAATCATGGCTGACAAAAAAAAACAAATATCACATTTAAGTACGTTTTTATTTGAACATAGGAACCATTAATTGACGACCTCTGTGGCGCGGTGGGCGAAGGTTCGCCTGCGACGCAGGAGATTGCGGGTTCGATTCGGGAATCAACGCCGCAATCTCCTCTTCTTATGTTTGTACAATCTGCAGATACTGGTGATGCTGGATTTTTTAAACCTCGAGGAGGTTATTACCTAAGTTTCTATACTATTATACTGGTGCAATCTATAAAAAATCTCATGTTATCTTATTTCATATGTGAAAAGAAACCTCCAACATTTATTAAGTTTATTATGTACTGTAAAAGACCGCAGGTAGATGCTGGATGCGTTAAGCTGAAGACAGGGCGCTATGGCGCTCATTGAGGAAGGCATGTCCAGCAGTGGACTATCATAGGCTGATGCTGATGATGATGTTCTGTAAGTCTTATTAAATAAAATAAAATTCTAATTCTAAATTCAGATGATTCTGTGTAAAAAAGGCCATGCTTCGAGTAGAACAAACAACCAGACTTTTCCAGCCAACATATTTAGGACTTGTGTTCTTTGATCTAGACATATCAAATGAGTTCATTGTAATTTTTCGGTTGGAAATAATTAGATACAAAGCCAGTTACAGATAAATAAAAATCAGAGGCCTACATTTCTTCGTACCAATATTAAAAGGACCGCAAAATGTTTATTAGCTTAGTAAATAATTAATTATCTGATCGACCCGAAGGTATTTGGTGTAACTGAGTAATTAACAGATCCACATATGACAACGAGTATTTTAATTAAGCAGATTGATTCTCAATCTATCTTCTTAATTAAAATACTGAGAAGCTGAGAAGAATCACAGTAGATTTATCACCTAAAAAGGTTTTCAAACAACACCTCATATTCGTAACATAGCCATAAAAAATTATTATCTGTTTTATTGTGACAATTTATTATAAATGAATTTATTTAAATTTTTTAAAGAAGGCATGTCTGTCTGCTTTTTTTTGCACAATGTCCTATGGTGTTTCCTCTGTCAAAAGTTAGTGTGAGTTATAATAAAAATGTAATTTGTCTTTTAAAATTGTATTTAACGACATCAAGTGTAACATTGTGTACGTACGGTGGAAATAAAAAAAAAAGAATAGCTAAGCAAATATAGAGGCTATTCATATAAACATTTTCTCAGATACTACTATCAATAACTGTCGGACGTAGCTTAGGATCAGGAGACGGACATAGGAAATTAATAAAAAAATTTAATTTGATTAATTTAAATTTTTATTGATGATATATAATTTGATTTGTTTTAACTTATTTAAATTTTTTCTAATTTATTACTATTCATTTTAATTTTCATTTCAATTTAATTTAATTTTAGTTCGTAAGAATTACTAACATTTATTATAAGATCATTACTAACAAATTATGGATCTGTAGTAGTCCGAAATAAAATTATTTTATTTTATTTATTTATTTATAGGATATTTTTTATTGATTTTTTTATAATTTAAACCATTTGACACTGTTTAATCCGCATGCCCAAAAATATAGAATAACATAAGCCGTAGCTTCTGTTATTCTATATTTTTGTGCGTTTCTCTTATTTGTAACTATAACATGTGTGTGTGTGCTGGACAATTCACACAGCATTATCTAGCCCCATGGTAAGCAGAGCTTGTGTTATGGGTACTAGATAACTGATATACATAATACTATATAATACATAGATAGATATTTTTTATTATACATAGAAAACGACCAGAACACCCGGAACAAATATCTGCAGATCGTACACACAATTGTTCTGAGGCGGGAATTGAACCCGCAACCTCCTGCGTCGCAGGCGGACCTTCGCCCACCGCGCCACATCGGTCGTCAAACTAAATCCAACCTATACATACTAGGTATCTATAATTGCAACTCAACAGAAAATAATTTAATTTGCCAGCTCGAATTTAATTTTTGCATACCAGTCGAAATTCTTGTAATAATGGTAGGTAAGTTTTAAAGTGAATTTTAATTAAAACTATTCAGTCCATTATTATTTTTTCGTAGGTAATTTAAACCAGCAATTTAATAAAGCTTGCAAAGAATAGTTCCACTTTTTACAACGCTCGGGCTGTTTTATCTTTTTTTACTAAACGAGATTATTTATCTATCATTATGTTTGTAGATTTTGTATGAATTTTCAGGATTAAAGAGGATTAGGATTACATTTCACCACGAGAACGTGTTGAAATCTAATATTAACCTCCTAACAAAAGCTTATTATATTTATTTATCTTAGCATCATGTACATATCTCACATACCTACTCACACCACACACACACACACACACACCACACACACTACACACTTATTTCTCTTTTTTTATTTCTTTAAGAAACATACATAATTATTTTGTTTGCGGAGGAAGGCGCTGACTCCGCTACACAGTTTTTTAACTTTTGCGGTAGTCAGCCCACAACTGTAACCTATACTATAACCCCCATATCTTTAGTCATTACCTCAAATAATTCTCCACTCAAACTTGTTCAAGGGCGTTTCGAGCATTCCTCCAAAACATGCTCGAGTTTGGTATGCTTAGTCGTTAATTTGTTATATATCAACCTCTCTTGTATACCTTCGCGATGGGTAATTGTAGGTTTCATCGTCGTAAATGTAATTGAGATAGTCTCCAAAATCCATTGTAAATAACAACAAACTATTTCGAGGAGCATTCAAGGTAGGTAGCGAGGTACCTTGAGATGACAGTTCGTTATTCCACTCGTATGAAAAAATTCTCGAAGGCTGTGTCGAGTGAAGTATTTTTTGACGATCAAGCATACCGAAACGCATTTGGAGGTTGAGTAGAGTTTGAATCGAAGTCGAGGTAATGACTAAAGATATGGGGGTTAGTCTCTTGTTTCAAATAAAGATTTTTGTATTTTGTATTTATATATTACCAGCTCTCGACTTGTTTGTCATACAGGTTCTTATAATCGCAACAATTTTGGCGTGTATCAAATCATTAAGTTGTTTATTCGAAACTATCTGCGCCCCGCGGCTTCGCCCCCGTGGAAATCTATGTGTTAAAAGAATAAAATAATAATTTATTGATAGCGTTATTCGTTATATGGATTTACATTTGTAATATTATTGTTCACAAATCGGCAGCTCGTAAAACTCGTTAATAGAGAAAAACGAGTTTTCTAGATATGTATATATATATAGTATATTAGGTAGCTCCATTGTCTAAAGTCTCATCTTCAGATTCTCAGTACTTTTTTGAAAGCTCAATCATCATCATCATCAGCCTATATTAGTCCACTGTCCACTGCCCTGTCTTCAGCTTGACGCATCCAGCATCTACCTGCAGTCTTTCGCAGTTCGTCATCCCACCTGGTCGGAGGGCGTCCTACACTACGTTTACCGAGTCGTGGTTTATACTCATGAACACAATATAAAAATCCTTTATTGTAAACCAGGTACAGATCACAGCTTTACTTGTATTATTTAGTTATTCTTACCTCTGCTCTCGTTATTTGCTCATAAAGTCGTTATTCCTGTAACCCTCATTCATTAGGCATACGACCTTCGATTCCCATGTTCATACCTTTTCCGGGATTCCGTGTAATCGATTCTAACACCTGTGAGTGGTAATGCATATCACATTACCAAGATAAATAATGAGGAGAATCTACGTGCTTCTTTTGGTGACCGATGTGGCACGGTGCGCGAAGGTCCGCCTGCGAGGTTGCGGTTCGATTTTCGCCTTGGACCAAATTTTTGTAGGGGCGATTTGCAAATATTTGTTCCGGGTGTCTTATTTATTTTCTATTTATAATAAAAGTTATCTGTCTGTGTAATAATGAAATATTCTATAAAGTAGGTACATCAGATAACTAGTACCCATAATAACACAATTTCTGTTTTGCTTTGAACCAAAACTGTAGAATTTTACGTTACTGAAAAACGGTTGGACTTTTGTTTACAACGTTTTCAGTGACGTAGTTTTTTTTCGTTTTTTTTGTGTTATTCTACCTGCCAGATAGAATGGTACAATATAAGGGGAATCCAGCAGGACCCAGCATTCCGTATCCACAGGCTGAGTGGATACATTAAATTACTAAAGCTAGTTTTCGACATAAGATAAATGGACAATAAGGCAGCTTCGTCGGTTAACTTTGACGTAATATGAAATTTATCTCTAAACGTCAATTAAATAGTACCTAATTCCCCGATTACCTTTTTGGAGAACACGTACCTAAACTAACAGTAGAAAACATCACTTTCATACGATCCAGAAGCAGCAACTCAGCGATATCTATTTTCATATGAAATTAATTGCTCGGGTAGGTACAATCATCGATAGAAAGCTAATGGGGTGTGAGAGGATGAGACGATGAACGCGATTGTACTCGTAACTCGCATGTTACTTTGTGAAGGAAGGAATAATATTATTTGTGTTGGTGAGATTATTATTGTTATGTGATAATATTGTCTGCTGATTATTTCTTCTCTCTAAGGCAATGAATTGGTACCTTCGCAAACTTCCTGAGTTACATGAGGGGAGTTTTAGACATTTAGTTTTATTCGTTGAACATGTTAGCTCTGGGTGGGGATTACTAGGGACAGGTACAGAAAGAAAGACCAATAAAGAACTGAACGGGATCAGAAACACACAATGGACCAACCTTAGTCTAAGTGAGGACATAAGAGTACACATCAAAACCAAAATCGTAATGGGATCTTTTTTATTTTAAAAAATCGGCAGCTAAGTGTACCAATTTTTTAATAACTTGAATGTGTTTGTTAAGTAGTAGATGTTTGTTATATAAAACCTTTTCGTCCAATGATGAAACAAAGGAATAAAACTAACTGAGAGTAAAAACCAAGCTAGAACCTGCCCACCTTAACCCAATAGCCCCGTCTTTAATCCCTCCCTGCTTCGTCGAGCGTGTCTAACGTAGAGTCAGCTAACTTCCTGGGAGTTAGTTAACCGTTGGCTCCTATTTTTCTACGGCAACTGCTAAATCTTGTTACGTCTTTTCTTGGACTTTAAGTGTGTGCAACTGTTATAGGAATTCCATTCAGCAGGGACGTAGTTAGAATGTGCTTGTCAAGTAATAAGATATTTAATTTTTTAAAGACATAATCTATTACCTACTTTTCGAACAAGTTCAACTAGACATAGATATTATAACATTGGACATTATGTATTAATACAAAATAAAATCTGCGTGGATAGATCGATGTTTGATACTTCTTCACGCCAAAACTACTAAACAAATTGGGATGAAATTTTGCATGAGTGTAGCTCTAGAACTAAAAAATAGTATTTATAGTATTTTTAAATAGATCGGTTTTATAAAGGTAAGAAACAGCACGTGCCAAGGCACGGGCAGAAACTTGTTTAAGAATTAATTACAAGATATCTTCTTTCATCAGTATGTTTCAATAAGTAGCTATTACTTATACCTATTAGAAATAAAATAAATTAAAGTTTCTGAAATATCTTGATCAAAATTAAAATGGTTTATAAAGTTTCTATTCATATTTTTTTACGCGAGATCATGAAAAAAAAAATAGGAATAGAAACACATAAGAACTAGTCATTTAGATAAAATAAATAAATAAATAAATAATGCTGGACAATTCACACGACAGATAACTGATATACATAATACAATACATTACATAGATAGATATTTTTTTATTATACATAGAAAACGACCAGAACACCCGAAACAAATATCTGCAGATCGTACACACATTTGTTCCGAGGCGGGAATCGAACCCGCAACCTCCTGCGTCGCAGGCGGACCTTCGCCCACCGCGCCACATCGGTCGTCTGACGAGAGTCTGAGATCATTAACAATTACTCAACAAAATGTTCACCATGCAAATACAAAAACCAAAAACTATCTCAATATTACATAAAACATAGCTATAGAATTTAATTACAAATATTGAATACAGTTCAACTTTTCAATAAACCCTGTCACTAAAATAAAAACACGCATATTTCAAGTTGTAAAATGTTTTGCCGCTTCGCATCACAATGCATCGCTACACTTTTGTACGGCAAAAATAATCCATTACCGATGTCAACCTGTAAAGCCTGAAGGGTGGTTCACACGAGCAACCCTAAACAGCGTCAACGTCAACCACAAGTTACTTTTAAAATCTACCTAATATTTTGATTCGACTGCCTCGATGGTCTTGTGGTTGCATGTTCGGTTTAAAGATTCTTTATTTTTCTCAAAGAACTTACATTACGTTCACTTAAATTAGAAATACTTACAAAACTTGTACCTACTTATAAAATACGTACTTAAGTATCTGCTTATAATCTATGTATATTAGTACGTTCGCTTATTAGTGTTCGACCGCTAATAAAGAGCTCCCAAGTTCTAATCCCGAGTCTATCCAAGAACAATAAGAATATTGTTCTTTGATTTTTTCTAGGAAGAATAATTTCCACGTCTGAGAGCTATCGGTGTAAAGAGCGATCTCTTGAGCGATAAGACCACCAAATTGTCACTTATTTTGTATATTTTTTTATCTTGTTTGTTTTATTTTTTAGTGTGCAATAAAAATATTGTCTCTATCTAAGATCGCACCTGTGCCTCGGAAAGTACGTTAAGCCGTTGGTCCTTCATCTGACAACAACGTCTGTCTAACGTCCCATCGGATATTAAGAAGAGATATGAGGATGTCTACATAGGCTGAAAATGTCATTCCAGCCTCTGCAGTCTGCATAGGCTGAAATGACATTTTATCACTACTTTTATTCTTGTGCGAAAGATCCCTGCTGTCTATTGCGTTCTAGGATAAATAAAGATTTTTCTGTACATACATAGGGTAGGTAACCGCACTATTCGTAGGATTCAAATTAGGACCATAGTAATACAGTGTGCGTTTTACACTGTGCGCTTACTAGAGCAATCAAAAATAAGTCTAGTTTTAAAAATACAGGCTGGTGATCATGATAAGGGTCTTGAAGTAGAACGGAGCTCGTTTGCTTCGAGCCTTATTCAAAAATATAATTTGCTTTGCGAATAGAGCTGTCATGTCGTACATCAACTGTCAAAAGCCTGATATTTTCGGCGCTGCTGCGTGGCTGTAGCAGGTATGGTTGTCGACGAAAATTGATTGGATGTTGCCATGTGGAAATGGTATTAGAATTGAGGATAACAACCGATAACACGTTTTACAAAATGCTTAAATATAAACAAACAATAACGGATATAGATCTCTTACAACTTTTTAAACTTTCGCGATCTATTAACATATTATTTAAGATACTACAGCACAAAAATGTGCATTGTAATATGGGCTTTAACTCGTAACGTTTAAATGCATTTTATATTGATGGCATCAGATGACAGACAGGTCGCGGGTCACCCGTTTAAAGCTTGTGGGATGCCAATTTGTCACTGTAAAATGTGTCTAAAAATAACGTGTTTAAGCCCTTATTTGAATACACATTTGTGTATTGCGTGGTAGCGGCGTTGGATTAACTATATTTTGAGAGATTATTTATCGCGTACCTAAGGGTGAAATAAAGCGAAAACGTAGGGGAAAATAAAACAAAAGTTACGCGATAAAAACCCGATAAATAATCTTTAACATAGGTAGTTTAACTGAAAACAATCTTTAACATAGGTTGTTTTGGAAACAAAATCGACACCATTTTTACTTAAAGATCGTCTTTTGTTTATTAGATTCGTAGATCGGCCGGGTGATTATGTAACTCGCGACCGGTTTGCGACAGGCGTAAATTAAGCAATCAGTGCTGTCAAACGTCAATTTTGTATTGGTTTGACACCAGCTTCAACGTCAAAATTGGTCAAAATTGGCTTTTGACAGCACTTGCTTAATTTACGCCTGTTGCAAACCGGTCGCGAGTTACATAATCACCATACGGGTTTCCGATTTAGAATGACAACGAATTAATGTAAGATAGGAACGAATTCCACTTACCACCACGGCGCGCCGGCGCCAACGCCAACGCCGCCTGCTTGACGCACAAATGTATCATGCCAGTGCCGGATAGTAGAAAAACACTCCATATTATGATAAGACGACCTACGTGGCGCGGTGGGCGAAGGTCCGCCTGCGACGCAGAAGGTTGCGGGTTCGATTCCCACCTCGGGACAATTGTGTGTACTTTCTGCTGATGTTTTTTCCGGGTGTTCTTGTGGTTATATGTATAATAAACACAGTTCGTCTTTCGCAATCACAATAATACCTACAACAATGTAGGTAATTGTTAACTTATTTAGATAACTTTAATTTCCCAGTTCGGCACTAGCTGAACGAAACTAAAAGCTGAACAATTTTGAAGCGTTCGAACAAAAGTTAATTTTAACGCTTCATTGCAGTTTGTTAGAATAATTTCGACTTTATAATGATTTGATTATTATTCACTGGTGAAATTAAATTTTCAGTTCATAATTTTATGATAATGTTTTAGTGTGGATTTCAGTGATCTACATAGATCCTAGATAAATATTATTTATGTGTTAAATATCGCGTTTTTTACTTTGACTTTGTTTCTTTTGTTTTGTTTTCCTCTGTTTCTATCGCGTTCTACCTCGTTTCTATATTGACGACCGATGTGGCGCGGTGGGCGAAGGTCCGCCTGCGACGCAGGCGGTTGCGGGTTCGATTCCCGCCTCGGAACAATTGTGTGTACGATCTGCAGATATTTGTTCCGGGTGTTCTGGTCGTTTTCTATGTATAATAAAAAAAAACTATCTATGTAATGTATTGTATTATATATATCAGTTATCTAGTACCCATAACACAAGCTCTGCTTAGCTTGGGGCTAGATAATGCTGTGTGAATTGTCCAGCATTATTTATTTATTTATCGCGTTACAGTGATCGTGGTCATAGGGCAACTTGATGTACTCGGAGTTACAGCTGAGAATTGAAGGCAGTATCCACGATTACCCTCAATTCGTCTTCAGAATCAGGAATGTCCAAGTACGACACTCTACACTGACCGTGTCCGACTGTCCGACTGCAGTACAGTCAGGTCACGACTCATACTCTAATTAAGCACAGGATTCTACAAGGAAGAGAGATGAAAACCAGTATTATTAAGATGTTACATATGTAGATGATGTGAAGTTTTTAGTTGATCCTAGTTAGCAACAGCATTGAAGATATTAACTGAAACGTTTTTTTGTAAATACATAAATAACAATCGCATATCTATATCTATACTAATATTATATAGAGGAAAGGTTTGATTTGTTGTTTGTTTGTTTGTAATGAATAGGCTCCGAAACTACTAAACCGATTTTAAAAATTCTTTCATCGTTGGGAAGCTACACTATCCCCGGTGAACATAGGCTATAATTTTCAAAAAAGTTAGGGATCCGTACTTTAAACGTGCGAACCCGGGAAGGTCCGCTAGTCATTTATTGTCTTACTACCTGCGTCCCGCGGCTTCGCCAGCGTGGAAATCTATGTGTCAAATGATTTATAAACCTTTATTTGAATCATTATACCTATTGCTGAAAACTGCATTAAAATCCCTTGAGATTGATCCCCTTCCCTTTTTAAACTAAAAAACCTAAGCGAACAGACAGCGGAAGTGATTTTATTATATACTCTTTGTATTTGAAGCTGTTGTTGTATAAGAAGCTACAACAAAATTGTCCTACTACTTGTAAGGACAAGTTTGTTGTGTGTGACGACTTCATATTTCATCATTGTTTAACTCAAACAGAGTTTAATAATGATGATGAGGTTGATGAATGATGATGACACAATTTGTTTGTACCTATAGTAGGTACGAAGCGAAACGAGGCCCTATGACATTGGGGTGATTGAATAATGAAGAAGAAGATGGCCGATAAAGAACCGTATAATGTTTTGAATGCGGAATTTATTCTTGAAATCTATTCAGAACAGCTGTCTCATAATAAATTTTATTATGATTGGCATCTCTACGCAAGTTTCAAATGGAAAACGGGAATTTATGTCTGAAAATTTGCGAAATCAATAGATATTACAACTGGGTCAGATTGAAACGGTACGGAATGTTTGCTGCCTCGGCAAAATTCAAACAAAAGTTTGCACCCGTTTTACCTTTTGGGCTTCAGTTTTAGTTGTTTACTTTATTTTGCTTGTTAGTATTTTTGTGATGAAATTTGTGAGTTTAAAATGGGGATGAGGAAAATAAACGGAGATTGTTAAAATACCCTTTATAATCGAAAACAAATAAAAAAGCTATTGTCGTACCTGTAGTGTTATTTGTACTTATGTCATCATCAGCTAGCAGTCCACTGCTGAACATAGGCCTCCCCAATATGCGCCATAGCGCCCTGTCTTCAGCTTGCCGCATCCAGCATCTACCCGCAGCCTTTCGCAGGTCGTCATCCCACCTGGTCAGAGGGCGTCCTACACTACGTTTGCTGAGTACGTTATGTAAATAACACTAAAAAGCATTCAATAAAGTTTGGTTAAGGTACATACATATGTAGGTTCCAGTTTTATAATGGAGGCAATAACACAAAACTCATCAAATTTTATCCTATGTTGTATGACATCTTTTTAAACAAAGAAAGTTACAATCAAATAATAGAACAAAATAAGAACTATTATTTACAATTGAAACAAATTTTGCTAACTGCAGATTGTTTGCAACAGTCTACAGGAAACTAAACTTTCTTAATATTTTTTTTAAATTTCGGTGTGCGAAGGTCCGCCTGTGGCGCAGGAGGTTGCGGGTTCAATTCCTACCTCGGGACTATTGTACGATAAAAAAATAAAAATTTCACAAAACGTGTACGATCTGCAGAAATCTATGTATAATAAAAATATCTATCTTTGTTATCTATTGTATTAAGTATACCAGCCATCTAGTACCCATAACACAAGCTCTGCTTACCTTGGGGCTAGATGATGCCATGTAAGATTGACCAGCATAATTAATTAATTAATTAATATTAATGTAATGTAATTCTAGGGACACAAACGAAGGATAATTCTGATTAGATGTCCCTAAGTTTTGTTATATGATAAGTTGAGCTGTCAAAGTTCAGGCAAAGGCCTTGACCTTCGTTATCGGGGCTTAGGAGATTATTCTACTTATAATAAGAGGTTGGTATTGGTAAGAACTTTCGCGTTATCTTTGTTTGCTTTGGAACTTAAATGTATTCTATTAGATCAGTAAGTTATATTTCTTTTGTACTTTTGTTAGTGTATTATTGTCTTGACTACTTTAATATACCAACCAACTTATACTTAAGTATAATTAAGTTTACCTATTTGACTTGTTATAATGATTTTATCAATAATTGAACTTGATTTTTCGTCGGTATAGAAGATGTCATTTTAAGAAGCTATCAGCTATTGTAGTGTAGGACGCCCTCCGACCAGGGATGACGACCTGCGAATGACTGCAGGTAGATGCTGGATGCGGCAAGCTGAAGACAGGGCGCTATGGCGCTCATTGGGGGAGGCCTATGTCCAGCAGTGGACTGCTATAGGCTGATGATGAAGTCCATAATAGTTATGTCATAGTTATGCCATTGGTACTGTGCATGACCTCTCCATGATGTTGGTCTGCCATGCCGTTCCATCGGATTATAAGTGTGAGGGAACAGACAGTGCACTTGTGTTTGCGCACATACTTGTGCACTCAATAGATTTCCTACCGGCCCTGGTGGGGGCACAGAGAGGGGCCTCGAGGCTTGGCCTCATTACCCTGGCGTCAACTCGAGGGATGACGAGCCCTCGGTCCTTGGGTTAGTGGGATTTTTTTTTTCCCCTTCTCATCTTTGTTTTTTTTGGCTGCATTTGTTTATTGCTTTTTTTTTTTTTTTTTTTAATAAACCCAAGGACTCTATGGTGGTGGTTCCGCAGGGATAAGGTCCCGCGGCAGGGGTCGCCATGGGCGGTCGTCTTCCTGGGGCCGGGGCTGGGGCGGCGCGTTGTTGTGGAGGTGCTCGTGGTGCCCGTTGTCGGCACGGTCGTACATTCGACGCGCCGTCTGCACGACGAATTCCTCCACGGATTGGATCTGCAGGTCGCGGACTATGACGTCATTCCTGACGTAGCGCCCCGCGCCCGTGCAGATCCTGAGAGCCACGTTCTGCAGCGCCTGGAGCCGGTCCTTGTTGGTCTGGGAGACCAGGGAATACCAGCTCGGCGCCGCATAGGTTAGTCGGGACCGGACGTAGGACTTGTAAACCCTCACTTTAGTCCTCAGTGGCAGCCGAGATCCCAGGACAGGTCGGAGGAGCGTGAGAGGAACTTATGCACTATTTCCACGCGTAGAGAGACTGGCCACCGTGGTTGGAATTGCAAAACCGAAAAATGTAGATGAATTTCGCTTAGGTCGTCGAAGTCTCCTTCCATCGACATTGTTTACTACCGATTGATCCATAAGTACCCATATCCACTTTCTTTTGTAATCTTCAAAGGCCCTGAAGCGCACAAGCCAGCGACATAAACACTTAACGACTGCACTTTATCTACCGTTAAGCTACACTCGATACTTGACACCGTTTTATGTGGGCCAAGTCTATGCACCAGCCTTATGATCGTTTCGTTACAGCTGTTTTCATACAAAAATGTGGAGCCTAGTTCGTTATCTAGCAGGGTGTACCACGTGCAGGTTAGGTTGGCTTGGGAGACGAGATGTTGGAGCCTCCCTTACACACCCCTTGAAAAGAGAAATAAAGATATTATATTATGGTATTATGGATGACTGTCGTTCTCTTATGAAAAATAATCATAAACTTAATATTTTCATTTTAATTTTATATAATTTATACGTGCTGATTTCCAATATTTTGTTTGTAATTGTAACTATAAATAATTAGTGTAATTGGTGATTGTGCCTTTCTAATTAATTAATTAAACAAATAAATAAATTATTTTACTCTTGACATTTGTATGAAAAATGCTTCAACATAAATGATTAAGGTGCTGAGCGTCCATTGTCATACCCCGCCTGTTATCCCGCTCACACTTCATTGAGCCCGCGCAATGGGGAATATTCGTATCGCGCGATACGAGCACAGTCCTTTGTGGGCAGTTCATACAATGTCGAGTATATTAACAATGATTTGAACTGGCTCTTGTGTATCTATCAATAGGTAACTCTTGATTATCATACATACGAACTGAGTATCAATAGGTCCAATAGGTCTTGGGTATCAATAGGTCAATCTATATGTATCTCATCAAAGAATTAGCAAGGCTGAAGTGGTAGTGGGCCGGCCATATATCACGAATAATCGACAACCGCTGGGGTAAACGTATTTTTGAGAAGAAACCTCGACTCGGCAAACGGAATGTAGGACGCCCTCCGGTCATGGGTGATAACGAGCTGCGAAAGACTGCAGGCAGATGTAGGATGCGGCAAGCTGAAGACAGGGTGCTATGGCGCTCATTAGGGGAGGCCTGTGTCCAGCAGTGGACTACGATAAGCTGATGATGATGATAATGTATCTGATGGTTTCAGCGGTTCTCTGGAGCCTGTACCACGAGATCGGCAATAATTCCACCGCTAGGTACATTGTTTTGAACGAGCTCCGGAAGTTATTGGGACACAATGCATGCTGCTGCCAATAAGGCCTATCTCAGCGCACATTAATTACCTACATATAATGTAAGTATCAATTTAGCTGCTTTTATGATAGAGTTATACCTACTACAATCGGGATGTCAGCAATCTCGGGGATGATTTTTGCTTAATCACTACATAGTATAAAAAAATTCGCTTCCCGCTGTCTGTCTGTCCCTATGTTGGTATGCTTAGATCTTTAAAACTACACAGCGGATTTTGATGCGGTTTTTTATAGATAGAGTGATTCAAGAGGAAGGTTTATAAATTAATATTTATTAATAAAATAAATAATGCCGGACTATACACACAGCATTATTCCTCCTATAACTGATATACCTAATACAATACATTACACAGAGACCTTTTATTGTACACAGAAAAACGACCAGAACTCCCTGAACAATCTGCAGATCGTACAGACATTTATCTCGAGGCGGGATTCGAACCCGCAACCACCCGCGTCGCTGGCAGACCTTTCACCACCGCGCCACAGTGATCATCCTAGTGGTAGTACTTGTAGCTATTTATGTTCGTTGAGAAATTACTACAAGAACTTAAAGCCGTCGAAAGAAAGAAATGGTAAAGTCAACAAATGGTAATGTCTTGTCTAAAACCAAGGTCCACATCGAGTCACTGCGTCAAGTCGGTGAGTACCTACGAGTTAGTTAGATGTATGAAATGCAATCTCTTCAATCGACGCGTTCAGCTCGACAAGACGTCTAAAGGATCAAATTGTTCATTCCACTCTGGTAGGCTCGGTATGAGGCATTCCTCGAGTTTACACTACCTACTCAAGTTCTACAAACTCCATGTCGATCTTTACATCACACTAATCACACTATTACATATATCTCTACAGGATGGACCAAACAGTGACGTCATTAAAAAAATAATGCCTCACACCCGGGGGTATCCGAAAATACCCCATGTAGAAGTGGATTATTTTTTGGAAGGCGGTCCAGTGTTTGCAGTAGTGGTGTTAAAATACATATAAAGAACTGCCAAAATAGATGCTTACTTGGGTAAATTCTGATAAGGTTATCAGAGCTTGAAATTTTCTTTAACTTTGGACTTTATAATATTGGAAAGGCCAAAGTTACAGAAGATTTGAAGTTGTGAGATGTTTGGTCGAAGAGAAAGCCAAAAGTACAGAAACGAACCGATCGGTCTATTTAGCATGCATGAAGTTCTGCATCTAGGAAGAAACTTGTACAAACGTGTACTTATAAACTTAATCCTACTAATATTATAAACGCGAAAGTTTGTAAGTATGGATGGATGTTTGTTACTTTTTCACGTAAAAACTACTGAATGGATTTTAATGAAACTTTACAATAATATAGCCTATACATCAGAATTACACATAGGCTACAATTTATATAGATATATTGTATATTATCCAAAATATCTATCACCACGTTGGTGAAACCGCGGGGCGCAGCTAGTATTTACATATTACAATCACCGATCTACGTCTTATCCTAAGCATATAAAAAAACTCATTTTCAATCGCATGTACATAAAGTAGAAAGTAATACAGAAACAGAGAAAAACGATTTTAAACTAAGTTGCGTTGTTATAGTACTATATTAACGGGTACTTAGTTCTTATAATTATGTGTTCAGATCGCGTAAGTTTTAAAATATTTAATATGCGTTGCTTCATAAATAGGTTGGTAAATGTTATATATTGACATGTATCGCACTTTATTTAGATTTAGATAAGCAAATCAAATGTATTAGACACATTGAGACACATAAACTTAAAGTACATCTGCTTGATAAGTAAAAACAGGGAATTCCTAAGCACTTCGATCGCTGCTGAATATAAGCAACGCGCAGAACGTTCGTCTTTCGACTAGGTATTTTGGTAGGTTTAAGCGCATAATAATATATTTTTATTGTTTTTCTACACAGTTGGAGGGCTTTCCAATGTTGCCCAAACTCTTATGAGATTGGTGTCCTCAAAGGAGAGTTCCACCCATCTTAGGTTGCATTTGTAGTTCGTAAGTTTAATTATATTATCGTTATTTGTAGGTGCATATGTAGTGTAATAGATGTCTTCTTATATTTAACTCTTGGTTATCGTTGTAGACAGTAGGTAGGTTATATTTACTGACAGACGTGTGTCGCTGGGCTCGCCTTGTCTCGTCACCTTGAAGGTGATACCTGAAAATCAGTGTTTGCTCATAGAGCAATATTACCACTGAGCTATTACCTTTTTGGCACTGCTACACACACGCATTTCTTTGTAATTACTTTTGATAATCATGTTTTGTTTTAATTTTGTACTTTTGTAATTAAGCTGATTAATTGTATGTGTGTGTCAAATAAATGATTTACTTACTTACTTTACCTACTTACATAAGTGAACATACTAGTGGTTTCTTTTTCACTTCTTCCACAAGTGGACAAAAAATTGAAGTGAACATTAAAATTAAAATAATGTTATTTGATAAAAATGAATAGTATTAAATTTGACTTGTCTAAGTGCTTATTTTGTAAGCCTAAAATAATAATTGTTTTGACTTTGGTACTATTATGTAAGTAAAATCTGTTATATGTACATATCGTACATATAAGCATGTAAACTCGTGTGTTTGCTTTGATTAATATCGCAATTACCCTGAAGCCCTTCAGGTAATCGACATACACAATATATGTAACCTACTTCGCGAAGGTTAAACTAGATACATATTCCTGGAACTTAATAAGTTTTCTCGTTTAAGTTTTTTCGACGAAGAGGTGCCTGATCTGGTTATTCTGATCCACGTGCCTCCTTGCCATCAATTTAGAGGTAGAATGTACAGTAGATACGTAGAGAAAAAACATACAGAAGTCAGCACTAGCATTATACTAAGGTCCGAAGTATCATATCCAAACCTAGCCACATCCTGCCACATCATAAAAACAGGAAATGAAAGCATATTTTAGTATTATGATGATCAGTACGTATACACTCCACTGAAAATAACCAATTCCCAATAGACAATGGCCTCTCTCACAGTTTTTGGCCACCAAAAGGATCATTAGGGCCACCAAAAAGGTAATTTTCTATTGGCGACATTGTCCTTTGACCTAAAAAAGATATCCCCAGCGAGAAGTCGTGAATAATTTAATAAATGCTACCTAATAAAGAAGGTTTGTAGGAGTCGTAATTTTGAGATTCAACCCTTTTGAATATCATTTTGACAGCTGTCTGACATTTGACAGCTGTTTACGAGTGACTCATTTCATAGCACGTTTTACGCCTAATTTACGTTGTATATAATTTTCAACGAATAAACAAAATCACCTACCATAATCTTCTCATAGTTATTTAATTGCATTGCATTGTATGTCATATTGTCAACGTAAAGAACATTAAACGCTTTTGTCAACAAGCCAAAAACAATGTTAGACAGACGTCCCTTTTATTACAGTTCAAGTACTTTACTTCTCCGAAACTAGAATTATATTTAATTAGAACACTCGCTACAAGCGATTTAACCCAAACAATCCCAACAAACGAAATTATAGTTGTACGAACATTTTACCTCGTTTTGTTTGATTGTGTATCTGAACTGAAGGTATATTTAATAAGGCTATTTTATTATAACTTATACATCAAGAAAATCCAAAATCTTTTAAAAACACACATACAATACACATATAATAATATGTGTAAGACGGGTATTATATGTGTAAGAAGGTTTTTAAAACATTTTGGATTTTCTTGATGTATTTATTGATAAGGCTTGATTTAGGCTCGTTAGTAAACGATCTAGATTCTAGAAGGTTATGCAGGTTTAATTCGTGTTGTAGGATTGTATGTACAGTAGATACATATAATAAATGTATATAAATTAAGTGAGTATTAAGTGCTAAGACAAACCTAACATAGGCTTTAAAGCACTGTTAACTAAGTTATATAACCTCATTTAAAATGAATAAATGATCTATTTAAGTGCAGGCGCGGTCCCAGAGGGATGTCACAGGGGTCAAGCAAATAACAAAATTGTTCCTTCTGGCTAGAAAAAAGCAAACGCCCCGCTTTAAAAAATAACATTTATTCATTCATATTGATTTAAAAATCATAAATTCTAACGAAAACAACAAAAAATTTGCGGCTTGCGGACAATTTGTTCTGTTTTCTTGAGTAGTCAAGTGCTCACGAAAACTTGCAAAAATACTGTTTCATTTTCAGGGCCCCCGCTCCTTTTTATTTATTTTTTCATACTCTTCTTAACTAGTTTGAGAAAAGTAACAAAAAAATCAAAATTGACAAGTAACAAAACATTAAATACCAAGTCATTACCATTCTACGTTTTCGGGGATCGCTTTGTTCACTGTTCTTTCTTTTGTCATAGTCATAGGTAGTATCGTAAGGTTGCTTGACCAAGTGTGATATTTAACGATATTGGTATCATTGAAACAAAGCATAGAAGCTCGAAACAATTTTTTAGTTCTGAAAGCTTTTTCTATTAATATTTCGTTCGCTTTCGAATTCAAATTCAAATATTCTTCGCTCCACATATCAGATTTTGCGTGTTAAAGATTGTGTTCTACTTTTTAGTGTTTAGTGATAACCTTGCTGTTACCTTGTTGTTTTCCGTTATTGTTAAGATTTCATTCATAAATGTCTTTGTCGACATAAAATATATTGGATTCTAAATCGTCTAGGTGTTTTATTATATTGAAAACTTCTTACAAGGCTTCTTTGGCCACACGTAGTCCAATATAAACCGGGTCTTAGTAAAAATCCTTACTGGACCTTTCGGGGCTGTAAACCTGATACCTCCACTCAACACCCGCTTTAGTCCGGCGGTTTACCAACCACTTCGGTTCGCTTTGTCGCCAAACTTTACTTCACTAAATCGAATCGTAAAAACTTCAAATGTTTCGAAACTTTAGGGAACTTTCGCATCTTTATGTACCTTTTTAAAGGTTTTCAAGTAGCCGTTGGTATTATCTCGGGTTTATGTCAAACGCAGGCCAAGTTTCAGAGTTATAGGTACCCGTAGTTTAAAAGCTTGATTCTGGTGTGAGGTATAACTTTTACCAACTTTGAACTTCATTATGGACTTAACGCGACTTGATCTGCGGTAGAGGGTGTTTTGAAGAAAGGACAGAAATTATAAAAAATTCTTGGGAGTTTCTTGGAATATCACGGAGGTGTTTTTGAATTTTTGATACAATTACATACTTATAATTAATATAAAACCACAGGAGTTACAGATTTCAATTTGAAATTAATTGAAAATTATTTATTTCAACTATTGTCGTTTATATGAATATCTATATTTATACTAATATTATAGAGAGGTAAGGCTTGATTTTTTGTTTGTTTGTTTGTAATGAATAGGCTCCGAAAAAACTGGACCGATTTGAAAAATTCTTTCACCGTTGGAAAGCTGCGCTATGACCGGTGAACATAGGCTATATTATATTTTCAAAAGTTACGGACCCGTACTAAAACCGTGCGAAGCCGGGAAGGACCGCTAGTAAATTATATATTATTCAATAGTCGGTACCTACCAACATTTTTGTGACATCAGATTTTTTGTGTCTACAGAACTCAAAGTAAAACTATGTCTAGATATTTTATCCGGCATATTTGCCCACCATGAAAGCTTTGATCGCTCAACCTATACAAAAACTACTAAAGAGATACGCTTAGAATTTCTTTTGACATTTGGAGATCCGCAAATATTGGCAGGCAGGGTATTTATAAATATGGCGTTCGATGAATAAACGGACAAGAGAAAGTAACGTCAAGCTGCGCCCCGCGGTTCCACCCGCGTGGTGATAGATATTTTGGATAAAATACAATATATCTTTATGAATTGTAGCCTATGTGTATTCTGATGTATAAGCTATATTATTGTAAAGTTTCATTAAAATCCATTCAGTAGTTTTTATGTGAAAGAGTAACAAACATCCATCCATACTTACAAACTTTCGCGTTTATAATATTAGTAGGATTGAGCGTAATTATAATGACCTCTTTTCAAACAAGGGTAAACTTTCAGAAGTAGGTTCTTAGGGATAATTTCCCAAAAACGTATCTTTAGTAGGCCGCCGGTATGAAACCCCACCACCAAAATAATAAAAAAAAATGCAGGCATAGTACCACTATATATCAATACGTGATTGCAATGCTTTAAAAATTTATCTTTAAGTCTTTTTAAGTCGTGTGCTGTATTTGTTTACTATAGTTAGATAATTAAGTTTTTTGCTCTATCAGAATAAATAAATATATTTTCATTTCATTTCAATTTTCGGAATTCGATTTCAGAAAAAAAAACAATTTAAAAACCTAGGTAAATTTTTTTAAATTTTTTTGCACAACGACTTTCCGTTGATCCCGCCTTTTATTTTGTAACCTGCCTGGTTTTTTGCTTAATACCTTTTTGCTGTTGGTAAACTGGATAAAATAAAATACACGTTCATAGAAGCAAAGAAAAAACAATTATATCTACCCATAATCAAAACTTCTCGCTCACTATTCCGCAATTGCCTCGTAGACAAATGTCTTGAACAATTAAAAGAAAAGTTCCGTGATGAGGTTTCTCATGAATATTCATGAAATCCATTCTACACAACGATTTTCATAACATTAGCATAATATAAAAAAGACGGCTGCATTTACAATGAAAACAGCATACAGAATTAAAATAAAAAAATAAAAAAAAACTTTAAAATGAAGTTTTATTTATTTATTTTATTTTTTTGTTTATTAAGGCACAAACAGTTTACATTATTCTTAAAATTAACAGCAATATAGTTTTGTATAAACCAATGAAGATGCCAGTGATAGAAACATTATATTAAAAAAACACAACAACGTTACAGACGCTAATTTGGAAAATTAATAAAACAACAAATCAAAATAGACAAATCATGCATGAATTATACAAATATATACATAAACATATTATATAAAGCAAATTAACCTAAGAGAGAAACTTGTTTAGATAAGTTTTTCAAATCTCAGAGTTTGGAACTATATCAAAGTTTATCAATTTTTTTTTTGTGATATTCAACACTAGTTGAAAAAGTAGTGATAAGCTTCTACCGGTGGGTTTGGATATTTTTTGGGATCACTTTATACGTGTGTTGTATCCAGAGCTTAATACATACAAAATTTCAGCCTGAATAGAGCATTCAGTTGTTTGGGCGTTATTTCATGATAAAACATATTCATTTATCTTTACAAACGATAGCATTTATAATACCTAGCCTACGTATGAATGGGATTACTAATGAATAAAGTAACCATTCTGTTCTGTGTAAATGTGGTCTAAAAGAAAGCTCTTTTTAAGGTAGCTTATTGATTATTCAATTTTTAAGAAGAGGCTAATTACAAAATGTAAATGAAACATCTCATTTCGAGATTAAATTCAACGTTTCTTTAGATTTTATCCATTGTTTTTTATTGCTTATTCAATTTATGATACGTTGGTATAGAAAACTGAATTACCTAATTATGTATGTATGTATTTCCCAGACTTGGTTTTTAACTTAAATTAGCAAGTAAAGAAAGTGGTTTTATTAACTAGTTTGTAAATATCACTGCCGTCTAGCAATTTTTTAATTTCGTCATGCATTGTTCTTTACCCAAATCTTGTTAATACCGTCAGCGTTTGATAACAATTATCCAATTTATCGAGTAACACATACTTTTTACATTAAAAAATATATAGAATGAAACCAAATTAAGAATCCCATCTCCATCTGTTTTCCTAAGCAGCTGGCAAGTATAGGTAAGTAACCATACAAACCATGAATACACAAACATGTTGTTGTTTACGTCAAGAGACGTGTTACCAAGACCCTCGGGATAACTAATAGCGTCAACACAATATTAATCAAGTACAGCTAATTACTAGGTAACTAGCGACATCTAGCGACACGGACTAATTGCCGCGCCACGCTTCAAGCGAAGAGTGTTGTGATACATGATAGCTCGAGGTTTGATGGGTATTTCCTACAAATATTTCTCGCCCGCGTGGAAATCTATGTATGTGTGAAATGGTTTATAAACCTTCCTCTTGAAGTCAAAGTTTTTCTATGACAGTTTCTTGGGAATGAGTAGTAAACGTTAACGCGTCCCTGCAGTTCACAACGATGCTGTTTCTGTGGCTGTGGCTGAGCTAAGTAATAGATATAGAAAATTTTTGAGAAAATGCCAAAACAACAAGCATAATTTCCCGGAACACTAACGAAGAAACGAATATATGATATGTAAATCCTAGGGATAACTGCTCGTAATAGCATAACCACTCCTCTTTGTTTTTGTCATCATCATCAGCCTATGTTAGTCCACTGTTAGACATAGGCCTCCCCTGATGAGCGTCATAGCGCCCTGTTTTCAGCTTGACGCATCCAGCATCTTCCTGCAGTCTTTCGCAGGTCGACATCCCACCTAGCCGGATGGCCTACACCACGTTTTCCGAGTCGTGGTCTCCACTCAAATAAATGTTTTCCCCAGCATTTATCGGTTCTTCGCGAGATATGGCCGGCCCACTGCTACTTCAGCTTGCTAATTCTTAGAGATATGTCGATAACTTCTCTGTCACAAACATTTTTCTTTCCGAAAGAAAAAATCGCAAAAAACTATACGAGATTTTTCCCTGAAATGTTGCGGTTATCTTTTTTATCATATATATACAATATCATCCAATAATTTACAATAACGTGGTTCAAAATCCAAGGCAACTCCCCCGTAACTCTCTATTCCTCCATAATATGCCTCTGTGGAGTTGACAAAAAGAGCTATCCATCGCTGCAATCTCTAGTTTATAGCGCGCTGCAGTCGCTTGATTAACATTTTTTACTTGCGGCATTTTAATAGGGGGCTTGCGAAATAGACCGGGCGGCGAATAGGCTATCATCAAACAGGTTAAAATAAAACGAAAGTTTGCTGCGTTACTGAATTCTTATAAGTATATTATACGAGCGTCTATTGCTCACGTAAGCTCATCGTGAACAAACGAACACCCATTATATAGCTTTTAAAATGTGGAAATCATGAGATTTTTTTTTTAATGTCTAGGCTGCGGTCTAGGTGAGTGGCGAAGGTATAGGAAGATGGGGAGGAAATCTGATACCCGAAGGACTGAAAAATGATTTTTTTTTTATTATGTCGGTCAATTCCATGTGTATTTATGGCATAACTAAAGTGTAAATGAAATCCTCCTCTTGAGAACTTTCAAACTTATAAAGCTGGAAATCCAATAATCCGTAAGTAGAAAACACTATTTTCACTCAGAAACTTTGAGAAAAGATTCAAGATAAAGATTTCTCAGGGAAAATAACCTGTACACCCGACGACAGAAGCTCTTATAAATAGAATCAAGGTTTACTCCACGGCTATACGTTTAACTGAGTATGTTCGCATAACTGGGCTACTTTGTGTATCGCAGAACTAAAGTTTACCTATTGTAGAACACACAACAGCAAAACTTTCCCCATGGCATTATAGGCGGCATACCTTAATGAAAAAACCAAAGAAATAAATAATATTAGCCGCTTAGTTTTAGTCTAGACTAGCTGCGTCCCGCGGCTTCGCCCCCATAGAAATCTATGTGTCAAATGGTTTTAATGATAAAAAAAATCCTAAGTCCGTCTCCTGGTTCTGAGCTACCTCCCCACCAATTTTTAGCCAAATCGGTTCAGCCGTATTGTTTGCGCAGGGCTTAAGCTCTGCGCACATTAATCTAATACCACTACTGCACAGCCTAAAAATATGCAATGGGCTGCTTAGCTTGGGGTTAGATGATGCTGTGTGGATTGTCCAGCATTATATTATTATTATTTAAATATGAGTTTTAAGCCCATATTACTCGTTTTTTTGTAGTTAAATTTGACAGTAACGGCTTATGGCTTATTTTATAATCTGTTACATTTTTTTTTCAGATTTCAGTTACTTTGTTTATTTTATGATTATTATCATCAGCCTATGTCAGTCCACTTCTGGACATAGGCTCATAAAACAAACACATAGACGCACGAGTGGCCCACGAGCGGCCTAGCGCCTTTGGTCTGCGACAATCTTTATAAGAAACATTATTTTAAATATGATAATACTTGAATAAAATATAAAGTACTCTATTGCATTAGGTCTGCCTTTTACGATATGTAGGTACATGTTTATAAATATTTAACTGCGGTATCCAGTAGGTAATGTTTTCGATCTATGTCTTCTCTAGGGCACTCACATGGCTAACACTGGCCTGTTTCACGGGATAACTACTTTAGCTCAGCGGGGGGGCGGCAGTCAAACAAATTTACGTGTTTACCTCACAGGGAGATACCTAGTTCCTGGGATTTGTGGAGGCAGGAACATTATATTGGCCAGGAAGCCTTCTTTGAAAAACCTAATACGATATTTTGGATTAAGGAAGGAAGCCAACAATGCAATTTATCATCAAGTGTGGACCTCAGTAGCGCGGAGGGCGAAGGTTCGCCCACGCACGACGCACGAGGTAGCGGGTTCCATTCCCGCCTCGGGACAATTGTGAAGTGTTGAATTGTGAAGTCTGTCACGCCACTCCAGTTTTTAACATTATAATAGTATTTCCATGTACACTTGTAGGAGGGCTTAGGTCTCTGTTTTCGTATCCTGGCGTCTTGCGTCCATTGCCTCGATGCGATTTTCCTGAAACGCTTTAACTCTATTATAAATAGTAGATCAATAATAGCACTCATCGGGCCAACTCTACTGCCATGCGTGCCGTAGGATATTCAAGATCAAGTTTGGTCTATCGAGCCATATTAGAGCTCATGGTAGACAAAATCCGTGATTATCTAGGGTCGCCGTCATCGAAATCGATGAGGAGGCCTATATATATGTATATATATATTTTCATGTATCTCAAAATAATCATTATAAATCAGTTTGATTAATAATGATTACATTATAAAACAATAAACAAAAACCAGTGTTTTGTCATGAAATTATTACAAAAACATATTATCATCATTAGCCTATAGCAGTCCACTGCTGGACATGGGCCTCACCCAATAAACGCCAATATAAAAAAATACACAGATCCCTTGAAATAAGGAATTGTAAGAATACACGTAACTATTCATTCTAGCTTAACCTTGGTACACCCCCTGCCTTTCATTCACATCATTCTTTCCATCCAAAGTTTGCCTGGAAGAGATCGCTTCTAAGCGATAAGGCCGCCCATTGTACTTGTATCATGTGATGTCTTTTTAATTATCTGTAACTGGTGTCCAATAAAGTATTTTTGTATTGTAACAGACTCATATACTCATATGGAAAAAAGTATTTAATTTATCATCAAAAAAAATTTTGTTTGTAGAATAGAATAAACAAAAGCAATTATATTTTTTAACAAAGATGCCAACTGTAATATAATCCTTGTTATAATTTGTTTGATTGTACTGAAACAGTTGAGCTAACTGCAGACTGTTCCATTATATTCGAATTCTATTAAAGCAGTTTGCAAAATAAAGTAAATAATTTAACACTTTGACTGCTGAAATCACACGGTATGTGTTTTCTACAAGTGACTAATATGCGTAAATCCACACTAGCGCAGCGGCTGAGAAAATACAGATCTGTGTGACTCAGCACAGCCGTAAAATTTTTCGAACGAAACGCATGTGCGGCGCAGCACAACCGCTGTGTAGAGCGGCAGCACGAATTTTTTAGGTTAAAAAAAAGATCGCAGTCGTCGAAAAAAAAATCGCAGTCAAAATGTTAACTCCTGGTCGTAAAGGTTTGTGACCTTTATACAGCTGTTTAATCAACTGAACTAATACATGTACGTATCTATCATCGAGAAAGCAATTTGGCTTATTACTTCGTAACTATTAATGTTCTCTGAGATATTACTTCGACGGTGAATTTGAAGTTAATTTTACTACGCTTAACTGGATGAGTTTTGGACAAACGATTTTATGTCTACGTCGTAGCTTCGTAGCACGTAGCACTATCTCGTAGAGCTAGCTACGAAAATTTATCAATGTTTTTATAGGTTTTTTCATCAATATTTTTATTCCTAGCTGTAAGTAATTTTACTAAAATAAAAAACGATAATTTCAACAGTACTAGAGGGATGCCTCCATACAGTATCTTCCTCTGTTTCCTTCTTGGAAAGTAATGGGAAGACCCGACCCAGCGTTGCTCTACTTCTTATGGAGAAGTAGAGCAACATTATGCTGAGACAGGACCTATTGGTTCGCTTTGTGGAGTCGCTTGTTGCTTGTATATAATACATACGTAGTTAATTTTATTTATTTCTTTATGTTCTTGTTTACTTATATATTATTATTATTTAGTAGCAAGCTGTACCTACTTGTGAATCAATAAATGTATTTTCTTTCTTTCTTTTTTTCTTTCTTTAGCTCTGGGACACTTTGTGGTTGGTTAAAAACCTGTACTCTATTATTACTTATATTAATATTTAAATAGTTTTGTGACTCTTGTTGTCAGTTCCCTTTTCAAGCCAAATGATTCAATGAAAAATAACAAATTCCCGGAATATCATCAGACAATTTCCTCCAGGAAAAGTGAGTACGAAGCTGCTGACAGAAACTACACATAACACTACAGTTCCACTTGAAAAAGTTATTCCAAAAATGGATTCCTGAATTGCGTAATGTCTAAGTGCTTATTTGTAAGCCTAAAGAAATAAACTTTCATTTAATTTCATATCGTTTCATTTCATTTCATTTCATTTCATTTCATTTCATTTCATTTCATTTCATTTCATTTCATTTCATTTCATTTCATTTCATTTCATTTCATTTCATTTCATTTCATTTCATTTCGTCGTAGCGAAACTGTACAATTCATAGCAAAATAGACACTATAGAGTTCTCAGAGAGTTCAACAATAAACAACATTATTCAACGAGACAAACAACCTACCTATAAAGTACCTAAAGTGGCTGCCGTATTGTTGCTCAGCTTTTATTGCTCAATATTTCATCTACCTATCAGAATCTATTCCAATATAGCGTAAGCTTTGTCCGATCCTTGGTCGCTGATTTATTTGGGAATTACAATGTTAATAAGTGAGATTTCGATTCTCTTGTGTTACTGTTTATTTATGTTTTCTCTTATAAAAGTCCTGTACACGAGTTTGAAAATTATTTGGGAGCGCTTTTATTTAATTTCTGAACATAAACCATAAAAAAATATATTTTTGAACTTGAAGTGATGCGTAGAAGTAAAATACTGTGTCGCGGGTCGCATCGCCCACCTCCGGGATTAGAGGTTTCAACAAAGTGAAGGTACATAGCATAACAGATGTTAATATTAGGTTTGTTTTATTTAAAAAGTTATATAATATAAAAAAGTAAAAAAATATATTTTTGAACTTGAAGTGATGCGTAGAAGTAAAATACTGTGTCGCGGGTCGCATCGCCCACCTCCGGGATTAGAGGTTTCAACAAAGTGAAGGTACATAGCATAACAGATGTTAATATTAGGTTTGTTTTATTTAAAAATTTATATAATATAAAAAAGTAAAAAAATATATTTTTGAACTTGAAGTGATGCGTAGAAGTAAAATACTGTGTCGCGGGTCGCATCGCCCACCTCCGGGATTAGAGGTTTCAACAAAGTGAAGGTACATAGCATAACAGATGTTAATATTAGGTTTGTTTTATTTAAAAAGTTATATAATATAAAAAAGTGAATGTATTTATATAGCAAAAATAGAGGAAATTAAGAAATAATTTAGGAAACATTTTATAAGACAAATTAAGACTTTTACTCTGTGTTTGTTTGTGCGGTGTCCGAGCCTCGACATATATAAATGTGTAACAGAGGGAATAAGACATGAAATCATCATTATCGATGACCTATAGATCCGTGAAGAATGGTTATGTAGTGTTTGTTCCTTGGCACCTACGTAGATAACTTGTAAAGCCTATACGGGAGCAATCACAGTATTGACAAACGTGCATCCCACCCGGTAGATGTTGTAGAATTGCTACTCGTGATAAAGCATAGATCCAGAAGCGATCTGCAAGACGAGTATTCAGGCTCCAACGGCCTGCAGCGTAAACCGCAGATAAGAAGTAGGTATTTTGTTATGGGCATCCAAAAACTTAACCCTTTGTCACTTTTTCGTTCCTTGGGACCCTTTTAGAGTTGGCAATAGAAGTGAGATTTTAGAGCGTTTCCCCGAGACCAAACTAGTTTCCAACCACAATCCAAACCATATCACATCTTCACTTACCATCTGTTAAGATTCTAGTTTCAAGATTTGGTCAAACGCACATGGAGTTATACATATAAGACAATCGCCGTACGTTTCTTCGATTGCGCAATGGTAATTTAAGTACACCCATAACTTTCTGTAGTTAATAGCATGAAGAACTAACAAACATCTATCCATCCACCCATACAAACTTTCGCATTTATAATATTTGTGATGAACATTTTCGTACGCCCTGCCCGAAATACCAGGAAACACCCATTCTATATTTAAATTAATTGGTGCTTCAAAATCTTCCAGCTAACGACGTCTTGCAAACAATTTTGAACTGATATTGTTAATGTTTATTGTTATTAGGTGCGTATTTTCCGTGCCATTACGAACGACTCTTCTATGAATTTTCATAGTTACCCTCGATTTGTAAGCAAGCCAATTTGAGCTTATTGTAGAGTTCCTCGAAATCTCTGTTATGGTAATAGCTTCTGATTTAATTTATCGTGTTTAAAGGGGTTTGTATTTGTTGATAACATTAAGCTACCGTTCAACTTACTGTTTTAAATATAATCCTGATTAATTTTTACCCAACCACCAGGCTGATGACGGTACCATGAAGTAGGTACTTCGTTCGTTATAAAAATGTAAAAACTAAAAGTCGGGTAGAAATTTCGGTTAAAATAAACGATAAAATATTATTCGATCAGTGAACTCTCAAAAATATTTGATTCCACACGGCAAAAATTACAAATAGGTACTTTTAAAATTCTGTCTATTTTGGTATTAACGAATTTGATAAAAACTGATGGCTAGTGGAATATTTATTGGTTTTTTATCGTGCCCACTGTGGTGAATAATGATCCTGAAGCAGTGACAATATAAATTAACAGCGAGAGTCCCGTGGGAGGGACTAGATTTATGTTATTGGTTTGGAATTTTCGATATTTTAGTTAGGATGTGGTAAATGAACTACCTCGAACAGCTATTTGGTAATTTTACTTAGTTTGTCAACAGAGCCTAAACAATGGTGGTGTGGTTTTTTTTTAACACTTTGACTGCTAAAATCACACGGTATGTGTTTTCTACAAGTGACTTATATGTGTAAATCCACACTAGCGCAGCGGCTGAGAAAATACAGATCTTTGTGACTCAGCACAGCCGTAATATTTTTCGAACGAAACGCATGTGCGGCGCAACACAACCGCTGTGTAGAGCGGCAGCACGAATTTTTTAGGTTAAAAAAAAGATCGCAGTCGTCGAGAAAAAATCGCAGTCAAAGTGTTAAAGAAACTATTTGTGGTTTTTTTAATATTCGTCGGAGATCATGAAAATCTTGATCTCCGATGAATGATGATGAAATGATGTGAATATTGTGGTTATAAATGACCGGATATTTTTTCTACGCCCAATAGATGCTTTACACAGATTTTTGTAACATTAAAAAAAATATAAACTCCGTCTCTGCATTCGTTGTGAGCACTATCAACTATCAAGGTTATCGACATAGCTCAATGAATTAGCAAGCTGAAGTGGCAGTGGGCCGGCCATATCTCGCGAAGAACCGACGGCCGCTGGGGCAAACGTGTTCTTAATTGGAGACCACGACTCGGTAAACGTAGTGTAGGACGCCCTCCGACCAGGTGGGATGACGACCTGCGAAAGACTGCAGGTAGATGCTGGATGCGGCAAGTTGAAGACAGAGCGCTATGGCGCTCTGTCTGATCCTGTTTTGTTTGTCTGCAAACGAATATATTTTCTATTCAATTCTTCTATTCTAATGAAATATCTTTATCCTAACTCAATTATATCGAGCAGCGTGAAAGCAAAACGAAAAATTATCCAATACACAAAATTATACGATCGGCAACGCTATTCTAAACAAGGACAAAACAACAATATCGAAGATTATACCAACAAAAACCTATTCCCTGGCTGAATTTCTTGAGATAAAATATTAGACTGTATATTTCAAAGCACGCACTATAATATAAAACATGGTGGCAATAATCCACTGTCACGTAGATAGCGTATCGACTCTCGGGATCTAGAAGAAAAATAATAGATCGTGTGAACAAATAACTACAGAAAGAATATATTTATCCTTGATTTTTCGTTTTAGTCCCACTGTTGAGCAAAGGCTTTTTTTTTCTTCTACACTTTCCTTGTGAAAGGAAAAGTAGTTCTAGTTATAATTTGGCTGATTGGTATATGTGAAAACAACCGCTGGGGCAAACGTGTTATTGAGTGGAGACCAACGACTCGATAAATGCAGTGTAGTGTAGGACGTCCTCCGGCCAGGTGGGATGACGACCTGCGAAAGACTGCAGATAGATGCTGGATGCAGTTAGCTGATGACAGGGCGCTATGGCGCTCATTGGGGGAGGCCTATGTGTATGTGTGTTGATGATGTAAATTTGGAAACGGTCGAATCAGAATGAGTTCACATAAACGGCCATGTAGATTTTTGAGGTTGCCGAATCTCTACAGGTCTACCCTTATTACTTTCCTTTGTGAACCTTGATTAGTGAGAACCTGGCTTGTCCTTCAAAATACGACCTCCCAAATTGTAATAATAAAATATGTAGGTGTCTAATGGATTTTCACAACTGACAATTTCTGGAGAAATACTCCGAGTTCACGGTATGATTGTTCCGCAAATTGGAAAATGGAAATTAAGAAATGAATTACACTTAGCAATGAAATATTAAAGGCCGCTAAACGAGAAATTAATATCACGAAAATGTAAAGCTTTTATACACCTCTTGGCGGGAAGTAACAATTGATGTAATTGTTGGATTTTAATTAAAAATTCAAGTACTTTGGAATACTGTTTTTCCGCAAGAGTGAAAATTCATTATGGCAGCAACGCCTCCCATTTTTGTATTTTCGGTACACAATTTATATTGTCAATTAATGATTGTATGAATTTGTTCAATTATTCATCACACAACAAACTATAAGGCTTCGTTTTCGGTGGACAGTTGGAACGGTTTGTTATACGTTAGCCCAACGCGTGACAAATATAAAAAATATATTCTTAATTATTAGTTGAAAACTAACCGTTTATTGGAATAAACGGTTAGTTTTCAACTAATAATCGAACTACTAGTAGGACTGGATGGATCCAGTCCTACTACTACCGCAAACCCCATACAAAAAACACGATGACGTCTCGATACCATCGTCAAACCAAACTCAGGGCTCTGTATGCATTATCGAAATAAATAAATAAAATACAAATAAATAATGCTGGACAATTCACACAGCATCATCTAGCCCCAAGCTAAGCAGAGCTTGTGTTATGGGTACTAGATGACTGATATACATAATACAATACATAACATAGATAGATATTTTTTATTATACATAGAAAACGATCAGAACACCCGGAACAAATTTCTGCAGATCGTACACACAATTGTTCCGAGGCGGGAATCGAACCCGCAACCTCCTGCGTTGCAGGCGGACCTTCGCCCACCGCGCCACATCGGTCGTCAAAAAGTATTTTAATAAGTAATTGATTATGTTAGTGAGTTTAGAATGTTTCGCCAATAGATTGGTAGACGCTATGTTCCCTCAATTCAATCCACATCCGAATCGATCTGTTAACAAAATACCATTTAAAATACGTGAATTCGTTTCCAATTGATAAACCGCAGCTGTTACACTTTCCCATTCCGAAATAATTAAACAATACCCTCAATTTAGACGGAAACAAATAGATTCGAATTTGATTTCATGATGAAATCCACGTTCTGTATAAATTAATGATTCCTGCGTGTAACGGACAATTTGATAGGGAATTAGCGAAAAATGTTGCAAACAGATTAGAGAAACAATTGTCTTTGATGATATTTGAAGCTGAAAATCGGTGTTATCTGGTGTAAAAGTAGCATTTTCTATTAAATTATCGATGTCGATAACATCGAAGTTAGAAGTTAGAACAAGTTGTCCTATGTCTATCGAGGCAAATAGTGCAACTAGGTAAATACAACTTTGATAAAGGAGTAAGCCAACGAATCCAACACGGATGGGCAGTGTATACTCAACGACTCGGCCTAAAAACCACCACCCATATTTTCAAATTAAATTGAACCCGAAACATGTTTCGAAATTACGTAAGTATCAAAACTTTTATATCCACTGCCGAACGTTCCTCTCCACACTTTGACTGCTGAAATCACACGGTATCTGTTTTCTACGAGTGACTTATATGCATAAATCCACACTAGCGCAGCGTCTGAGAAAATACAGATCTTTGTGACTCAGCACAGCCGTAATATTTTTCGAACGAAACGCATGTGCGGCGCAACACAACCGCTGTGTAGAGCGGCAGCACGAATTTTTTAGGTTAAAAAAAGGTTCGCAGTCGTCGAAAAAAAATCGCATGAACTGAAAAACCGCAGTCAAAGTGTTAACAAGGAGAGTTTTGTCATATTCACTTGGTAGGAGGATTAGTTGTATGTGTATTAGAATTAGCAGTAGAGGTGTTAAAATATGTCGTATAAATCTCATATCTATCTATCATCTATCAGAAGGAAACTGATGTCCTTGCTGTGGTAGTCGGCTCGAGGGGTTTATTCTAACGCCGACCGCCCCGGCAGAATTAAAGATCAAGCGAATTAGTCACTAATGGTATAAAACATAGTCGGTTCCCGCTGTCTGTCTGTCCCTATGTATGCTTAGATCTTTAAAACTACGCAACGAATATTGATTGCGGTTTGTTTAATAGATAGAGTGACTCAAAAGGTTTACAAACTATTTGAAACATAGATTTCTATGAAGGCGAAGCCGTGGGGCGCAGCTAGTTTTAATATAAAACAACTACTTTGACAATCAAAAACTCGTTCGTGTGTAACCAAGCTCTCACAATTCAATAAACTCTTTCTATCCAATTCCACAAATGATATTCAAACGATTCACAAATCAACATTACCCCTCAGGAATAATAACAAGGAGGCTGTAAACTTTCCCCTAAATAAATCATTTTTACAGTCCCTCCCTTAGTTGAAGACTCAATGATTTCCTCTCTGATCCTTATTCGCTATGAACTGTGACTCATTGCCGTGACAAACGCAATTGCTTGCAATACCAGTAGCCCTAAGAAAGTTCTATAATGCAGAAACTTTTTTTTGCACGTTCTATTGCAAGGTAGACATGGTGAATGGTAACGCGTATAAAAAAATGTATGAAATAGTATTCAACATTTAATTGCTCTCTTTTCAGAATATATAAACAATCTATAGCACTATTCCAACTTTTGTCTGCATGTTGGTGATATATTATGAGATGACGTTGTTCTCGACCGTCTATAAACCATCCGGTTTAAAGGTTACTTATTATCCAGTAAAAATGCGTGCAAAGACGTGGGCAGGAATTAGTTCTCGGAGTGCTAGAGTATCTTTGAAATCTGTCTTTCGTTCTCAGAGTGCTAGAGTATCTTTGAAATAAGTGCATAGTGTTTTTTTTGTACTACGTAATCGTAAAACAACACACGTTTTTCGTAAGGATTCTTATCGAATAAGGGCCCGGAAACGGTTTTGTAATATTTATGCAACTGTTGGGACCACTTTACTCGTGGGAACGTTATTCCTTTAAATTATGCGTTGCTCATGTTAGCTCCCGTGTACCCCGAAAGATCAAAATTCAAATTATATCGACCTAAGCAAATAAAGGATTAGACCCTTGTCTTTTCACAACGAATCACAAAACTAGGTGAGATCAGGGGTTCGTTACACAAGATTTAAATAATCGTACAAAGGGTTTCCTCTGTTACGCAACACACAAGAGACAGAGGAAGAAGATTTGTGTAAAAAAAAACAATTTAAATGGTGTCAGAATCATCAACGTCACACATTTCAACCAAAGTTCATCATAACTTTGGTTAAAATGTGTGGCATTCGTCAAAAATGTAGACAGAGCATTTATTTGAAACATAGACCGTATATCGAGAATCAGGCTTACCTAAATTTGAGATATATAGAAGGGAAGGCTCTGTCCACTGTCCAGCCTTCCTGCAAAGACCGTACGGAAGACCTGCGTTATAATATCCGTACCTATCGACTATGATTTAATTATAATAAAGAATAAATATTTTAAACTAACGCGATCTGAACACATAATTATAAGTATTAATAAAACGGGTATTTATCGCGTTTAATACCCGTTGTATTAATACTTAGAATTATATGATAAAGAAAATTGTTTTTGTTGTATCTGACAAAGTGAAAGTCGACGCATATTCTTTTATTCATATCAATTTAACTAATTTATAATTATTTTACTGTTATAAATATTATCTATGAATGTTGTATCAAATTTTTAAAGAAGGCATGTCTGTCTGCTTTTTCTAAAACACAATCCCTTATGGTGTTTCCTATGTCAAAATTAATGTGTGTTTTATAATAAAATTGTTATATTATTTTTATGTACAACTGACCGACATCAAGTGTAACATGTGTAGTGTACCTACGGTGGAACTGAATAAATGAAATGAAATGAAATCAATTATTTTATAGATACCGGTTATATCACCTCGACATCCGAATTTGTTTCAAAAACCAGCGCATAATATGATTTGCTACAAAACTAGTTTGAAAGTGCAAAGTTTACATCATCTCGCGTAATGCAAGCATATTTCCGCGAAATTGGACACCACCACCGTCTTCCTGTTGAAATAATTGAGCCGCAAAGTTTGCAGCCTGATGATAAAGTAGATTGGGCATCGTGCCAGAACCAGACATCGCGCAAATTATTTAGCTTTTACAACCGCAGTGATGCTGAAATTAATTTCAAATTATCGGAAAACTTATTGGTGGGTGATCTTTCGATTTATGGGCGGTTAAACTGAGATTTTAGGTGTTAGCTACGTGGGCCTGTTTTGTATGTCGGTATAGAAAAATCCGCAAACAAAGCAAATCGAATGCGTTTATCTTTATCTTCTTATATATAAAAATCAATTGCTGTTCGATAGTCTCGCTAAAACTCGAGAACGGCTGGGCCGATTTAGCTGATTTTGTTTTTGAAATGTTTCTCGTAGTCCAGGGAAGGTTTAAACGGTGAGAAAATATCAAAAAATTGCGCAGAAATTTCCACGCGGGCGAAGCCGCAAGGCGCAGTTAGTTTTAATAAAACATAAATTTGTACAAACCAAATGCAACAATATTTTGCCAAGTTTGTTATGATCAACGTGGAAAATTTAAAAATATATACATTCATTATATCCTGCTATCTTGCATACGGCCCGCGCGGGCGCGCTATGGTATGCAATTAGCGAGCCACCACGGCAGATAGGTTCATCATCACCATTATCAACCTATATCCACTGCTGGACATAGGCCTCCCCCATCAGCTTGACTCATCCAGCATCTACCTGCAGTCTTTCGTAGGTCGTTATCCCTGGTCGGAGGGCGTCCTAAACTACGTTTACCGAGTCATGCTCTCCACTCAAGAACACGTTTGCCCCAGCGGCCGTCGGTTCTTCGCGAGATATGGCCGGCCCACTGCCACTTCAGCTTGCTAATTCTCAGAGCTATGTCGATAACCTTGGTTCTCTGTCGGATGTATTCGTTACGAATCCTATCCTTCAGAGAAACTACGAGCATAGCTCTTTCCATAGCTAGATTTTCTTTATTTATGAGTATTACCAAGAAATATAATTTCTACTCTGCTTCATTTTGGTAATGCTACGAGTATTAATTCACTAGATCATCACCGCCACAGTACCTAGGTACCAACATACTCGTACCTATCTACCTTGCTACTTACCTAAGTCTATTATAGGATCTTACTATTTTCCTCGCCATTTTCGGTCCCAGCAATGATTCCTTATATTTATAACTGCTACTATTTTCTAATATTTTGCCCCGGTCGTTATATTGAGACAAAAACCTACTTTAGTAAGCATTTAGGGCCTTGTTTGGCTGAAAACATAAATATTTTTCCACCGAAGCAAGTTTTATTCGGTCGTAGCACGTACCACGCGAGTATGCATAGACAAGTAGAGCACACACTACATACAAGTAACAGATAAAACATTTTATCTGCTAACATTCATTTATTTTATTTATTTATATGTGTTCGTCGTGCCTGTATTTAAGTATGAACTTACCTGAGTACAAAATACATTTGTTTAGCAGAAAACTTCCATGCACTAATGTCAAGTCCAGTCTATGTTTGGTATATTTTTGATCTTAGTAGAAATACTTTACAAGCGAAACTCTATCTACTAAGTATGTACTTGCACATTTTTTTATATATTGTTTATGTTTACTGTGATAAGCCGACATCTGTGACGCAGTGGGCGAACTTGTGGGTTCGATTCCCGCGTTGGGACATACAAATGTTTATACGATCTCCGGATATAGTTCCGGGTTTTCGGGAAATATTATTAGATAAATATCTATCTTTGTAGTGTATTGTATATCAGTTATCTTATCTAGTGTCGATAACACAGGCTTTGCTTAGCTTGGAGCTAGATAACGTTGTGTGAATTGTCCAGCATTATTAATTATTTATTTTCCTAAGTGTGGGCTTGTTAGCCCACACTGTGTTGTTGTTACAAGTAAATATTCTGACTCCTGAAATACAGTTGGTACTAGTTCGGGAGTCTATGGATTCATGTAGCTATTGCATATAAACTGTGTCAAATAAATAGTTTTTACTTTTACTTCTGTTGTCAAATGTTCGTGTGCACACATACACGTCATTTAGAAAAGGCCATTTTATTGCCAGCCTTAGTTATGTTCGCTTGCGACGCGCTTGATTCACAAATTGTGTGTCGCGAATATCTGGGAGAATATTTTATTATGAAATAAGTTTAGCTGCTATAACGGCAGAGCTGTTTAATTTGTTTGTTTATAGAAAGATAGAATAATACTTTTATTCCTCACCATATTATCATACTTTTTTCCAATGACCCACTATCATCCTTATCAGCCTATAGAAAGAAAGAAATAAAGAAAGAAAAGGTCTTCAGCTTGCCGCATCCAGCTGCAGTCTTTCACAGGTCGTCATCCCACCTGGTTACCCACGGAGGGCGTCCTACACTACGTTTACCGAGTCGTGGTCTCCACTCAAAAACACGTTTGCCCCAGCGGCCGTTGGTTCTTCGCGAGGTATGGCCGGCCCACTGTCAATTCAGCTTGCTTATTCTTAGAGCCTTGGAGCTATGTCGATAATGTTGTTTTTTTTAATATAATGTTTCTATCAGTGGCACCTTGATTGGTGTATACAAAACTATATTACTGTTATCTTTAAGAATATTGTAAACTTTTTGTGCCTTAACACTTTGACTGCTGAAATCACACGGTATGTGTTTTCTACAAGTGACTAATATGCGTAAATCCACACTAGCGCAGCGGCTGAGAAAATACAGATCTGTGTGACTCAGCACAGCCGTAATATTTTTCAAACGAAACGCATGTGCGGCGCAACACAACCGCTGTGTAGAGCGGCAGCACGAATTTTTTAGGTTAAAAAAAAGATCGCAGTCGTCGAAAAAAAATCGCAATCAAAGTGTTAATAAATTAAAAATAAAAATAAATAACTTTGGTTCACTGTCGGAACAATGACCCAGTTTTTCTCTAATAGCCCGGCCGCACGCTCCGTCTTATTCAAATTAATTTGTTGTTATTATATCTTAATCATCAAAAATATTAGTCCAATGATGGACATGCCTCCCCTAATGAGCGCCATCGTACGTTGATACCTACAATGTAATTTATATGTAAAAATTAATGTGTAAGTGAAAGGTCTCTTTATAGCGTACACTCAATTCAACACGTGAAAACAGCTTTTTCTGTGCATTTAAATTAAACTGTTTTACCGAGTCTAAGAGCCAGGTAACAATAAATTTTTATTTTTGCCGAATTTCATTTAATTTTTGAAAGTCCAATAAATAATAATAAACCTATCTTATTTTAGGTACTATGACTATGTTCAAAGAATTAGCAAGCTGAAGTGGCACCATTTATCGAAGAACTGACTACCGCAGGGGTAAACGTGTTCTTGAGTGGAGATCGTGACTCGGCAAACGTAGTGTAGGACGCTATCGGGCCAGGTGGGTTGACGACTTGTGAAAGACTGCATGCAGATGCTGGATGCGGCAAGCTAAAGACAGGCTCCTATGGCGCTCATTACGGGAGGCCTATGTCCATCAGTGGACTATAATAGGTTGGTCTTGAATACCCTACGGCACGTATGGCAGTAGAGTTGGCCCGATGAGTTATATGTACCTATACGTGTAGCGGTCGGTTAAAGGAAAGGGTAATTTCATTTCTTTTGTCGTTTGGTCTAGCGAGCCATAATCGAGCCCACGATAGAAACATGCGTGATATCTAGGGTCGCCGTCATCGAAATCGATGAGGAGGCATATATATATATATATACTAGCTGCGCCCCGCGTTTTCACCCGCGTGTTGATAGGTATTTTGGATAATATACAATATATCGTTATAAATTGTAGCCTATGTATTATTCTGATGTATAAGCTATATTATTGAAAAGTTTCATTCAAATCCATTCATTAGTTTTTATGTGGAAGAGTAACAAACATCCATCCATCCATCCATACTTCAAACTTTCGCGTTTATAATATTAGTAGGATATTATAGGTTGCTAATGATGACCTTAAAATGATGTAAAACCAGACATAATATTAACGGTCTAGTAACTAGACCGTTAATATTATGTCTGGCTAAATTCATCGGACTACTGATACTAGACTCTAGTATCAGTAGTCCGATGATGCTGATCAATACAGATCATCGGACTTCTGAGCCTTTCAGTCTGATATTTACACATTTCGACTTTCCCAAAAAAAGAAATGTTCTTAACTTCATTAACTTTAACACCGCGTCGCTGACACTAAATGCTGCAGCCAAAAACACCTGACGCCAATCCAGCTATAACAAATTGCACGTATATCACCCAATATTTGTACCTGTAATGTTCGCGTCAGTAAATAGGTTGCTTAATAGTTCTCTGTGAGTTACAACGTCGATAAATATATCATCGTTTCAATTTGGGAGCTTTTTTTGTATGGATCGATTGATTCGATGTTTTATAGCTCCGTGGGGATTTGAAACTAATAGTTGGGGAACCTATTAGCCTATCAAATCTCTTTTGTATTGTATTCATTTCATAAAGATACATTGGTATACATGGAAATTTAAGGTATAAAACTTTTATTCGATTCTAAATAGATTTCCGCATCCACGAATCGGTAAACGTACTGTAGGACGCCCTCCGACGAGGTGGGATGACGACCTGCGAAAGACTGCAGGCAGATGATGGATGTGTCAAGCTGGAGACAGGGCGCTATGGCGCTCATTGGGGCAGGCCTATGACCAGCAGTGAATATAGGCTGATGATGATGAAACAGATTTCGAGATAAGACTTTGGAAACTACCATGGTTAACACAAACGTAATTGAGAACGGGATATTTACCATGATTTGAAACTCAAAAATCAATTCATGGTAAAAAACCCTTTATAAATGAGATATCGAGATACCCAAGTTAAGATTTCAGATTTCAAAAACCTAATTTATTTAAACTTACAAAATAAGCATTTTTCCTACTAATATTATAAACGTCAAAGTTTGTAAGTATGGATGGTTGGATTGATGGATGGATGTTTGTTACTCTTTCACGCAAAAACTATTGAATGGATTTTGATAAAACTTCACAATAATATAGCTTACATATCAGAATAGCACATAGGCTACAATTCATAAAGATATATTGTATATTATCCAAAATATCTATCACTACGCGTCTGAAACCGCGGGGCGCAGCTAGTATATAATCATCTCCAGCACGTAACCAGTAATTCATATTATTTAAAACATGCTAATGACTTCCGCAATCTACATTAAAAACGGCCCTAAATTCCAAAGTTCACGAAAAGTGATTAAACTTTCCACAATCTCTGTGGGATACCCACACGCATTGGAATCAAGCTGGGATTGAGTTGTGACGTCACGATTTATTATATACCAGCCCTTATTATATACCAGTTTCTACAGCCGGTTTTGTGCGATTTTATTCAGTAAAAGAAAGAAAGAAAGAAAGAAGGAAAGAAGCCTTTAAGTTATTTATGCCTAAAATTGTATTATCTTCGCGAAATTTCAGGCTTCACAATATATTTACTACATTATATTTTAGTAGCAAAATTTTTTTTGATTTATTTATTAACATGTAGATATATTAGTTATGATAGTGTGATAAGTAGTAGTTGTAGTAATTATTAAAGTGAAAGAACGTTATTGCGATAAAAAAAGGCTTTGTTTATGAAGGTTGGTAGGTTAGGTAGCCTCGGTGAGTAAGGCGAGGATTATTCAGAAATAGTCCTAAAAAAAAATGCTGGATGTGTGGATTGTCCACACAGCATCATCTAGCAGCTTACCTGTGTTATGTGTCCTAGATGACTGATATACTTTATATAATACATTACATAGATATGTAGATATTTTTTATTATACATACATAAATAACGACCAGAACACCCGGAACAAATAACATCAGATCGTACACATAATAGTTCCGAGGTGGGAATCATCCAATTATCCAAGTGAATAGTCCAGCATTATTTATTTATAATAGAACTAGGTGCGCCCCGCGGCTTCGCCCGCGTGGAAATTTCTGCGCAAATTTACCATATTTTCTTACCGTTTAAACCTTCCTTGGACTACGACAAACATTTCGAAACCAGCAAATTCGGCCCAGCTGTTCTCGAGTTTTAGCGAGACTAACGAACAGCAATTGATTTGACCCTGCACAACACCATGTTCGCGTCTATAACTCGCGCCCCGATACGGTTCTTCTACCTGAACCCTTCAGGGCGGATCTTGAACCGGTTCTCGATGGATATGGGGGCAGTGGATTAGCTTTTTCCCAGAAGATAGGGTCACATAGGTATTAAACTCTGAGTAATCAATGAGAGTTGAATCATGCAATTTTCTGTGCAAAATCTCGTCAAGCATCACATTTTCCGTCCTACAAATTTTTATACCACATTACCAACCTACATCCTTGGATATTCGCAAATTGGGATATGTTCCAATTAGGAGTTAACAAAAAGCCAATTCGGTTCGCAAAATATACATTTGTGGTTTAATTTAACATTATTTACATGTTAATTAACACAGCGGCGTTGTTACGGCGAAATAATAATTGAAACTACGTTTTGTTGACGGAAAATATTATATGAGTTTCTAATTAGCGAATGAAACATTCAATTGATTTCCGGAAACAATTGGCTAATTATTTTTAGACATCTATATCTATATCTTTACTAATATTATAAAGAGGAAAGGTTTGATTTTTTGTTTGTAATGAATAGGCTCCGAAACTACTGGACCGATTTGCAAAATTATTTCTCCGTTGGGAAGCTAGCTACACTATTCCCGGTGAACATAGGCTATATTATATTTTCAAAAAAGTTAGGGATCCGTACTAAAATTGTGCGAAGCCGGGAAGGTCCGCTAGTGAGTTATAAGTTCAAGACTCTTTGTAACCTTGAAGCTGTAACTCGTGTCTGTTTCACATATTTTTTCCTGTATTTTTATTGAACAATAAAATCACCCAGCCCTAAAAACAAATACGTTAGCTGTTGTAGCTTCAGATATTACCTATAATCTGAAGGTATATATGTAGGTACTCAATACTCAGTATTTTATTGCAAGCAAGTCGTATAAAGAATCTTGAAGAAAAAGTGTTGCACCCTGCTAGGGCACAGCAATATTAAGTTAGGAGGCTAACACTTATAATTTATCTAGCTGCGCCCCGCGGCTTCGATCTGTGCCTGAATCTGTGTGTCATATATTATACTTTTTAAATTTTCCTTTCGAATCACTCTATCTATGTAAAAAATCCGCTTCAAAATCCGTTGCGTAGTTTTAAAGATCACAGGGACAGACAGACAACGGGGAGCGAATTTGTTTTATACTATGCTATCTGAAACCTTCAAGACCTTTTTAACTTTTGCGGTATTATACCTATTCACACTAAAGTCACATCACACTAAACCTACTTATCGAACAATACTTCCGCACAGACATCCAAATTCCAGTAAATAACTCCATAATTACTAGGAGCACCACGCAAAAAATATTAATAAAACCTAGATTTAGTAACCTCTATGGCCAAAGAACTTCCCAGTATTTAATTCCCCACCTTATTAACGAACTATAGGTAGTTCGTTAAAAATAAAATAAATAAGAAAAATATAAAAACAATTCTGATTAAACACTTTTTAGGAAAACCATTAGTTAACTTGGAGTACCCTGTAGATGGTGAACGCACACACTTCCATACATTGTCAACGTGTGCATCAGTGGCGATAAGCGGCTAGGTTCACGCATTAGCAGCATTCTTTCAAACTTTTTATGCATTAGGTAAGTGTGAGTGTGTTTATCATGCTTAGATATAAATGAGTTTTTTAAATGTAAGATCTAGGATAATAATTTAATATAGGTTAACTTGTATTGTTTGTTAACTACAGTACCTAGATTATCAATTTATTTTTAAATTAAAGAGAACTATAGTGCTAAGACAAACCTAACATAGGCTTTAAGGCACTACTAACTTAATGATGTAACCTATTTATATGAATAAATAATCTATCTATCTATCAGAAAAAGCCACAACAGTCCATGTATTTGTTTTCATGAAAAAACACCAAATCGACACACTAAAATAACTCCGCAATGAGCTAGCAAATAACAACGTTTTATTTTTTAATATAAAACCGCTCGCCGGAACCTGGCTCGGTACCAAAACTCTCGCTTAGGAATGATTTGACGTAAGTACTTAATAAATATTCTGAAAATGCGGTGAACCGGTTTTCATGGTGGTGAGGACCCAAAAGCGTATTTTTACATGTGGCCCGGTATCGCTGATGAGCTACTAAAAGCGTGTTAAAGGCCGGATGGACCTTTAGGTACTCAGGTATAAAGTCTGGCCTAGGCCATAGAAAAATATTTATGCAGGTCGCGGTTTTGTTTCTTAATCTGTTAAACATTTTGAATATGGAGTACACTGATAAGGAAAAAACATATTGATTTATAATAAGTTCATCAATACTGCTGTTGCCCTCGATCTTGTCCGCATGAAGTGTTTTTAGAGATTGGATATTCTAGACTGAACGGGTTGACTTTTCTGTTTAACTTAATATAATACAAATATGATAAATGCAAAAGTTTATCAGCAGATGCACATAAATAGGAATATGACGAAGTTTATACTGAATGAAGGGGTTCTCATTCATTATAAACTTCGATACAATTTCATTGATGAGTTTCGATTAGTCTATCTTAAGTCCGTCATTTAACGGTGGCCGTATATTTAAAAGCGTCACCAACCAAACCGAGAGGGAGAGATTAAACCACACGAAGAAAAAATCTGAATCGCAACCGCGAACTTTGAACAATGCATTCGCAATTCGGAATTAAAGTTTTTATTTGATTTCCGAGCTGGGAATGAATTTCCTATTACGTACCGTTTTTATGGGGTGCTTTACGCGCTGCGCCTAAATAGGTTTCAGTTTTAAACTTACCTAGCAATTATAATAGATTTTAATAATTATAATAATGCATTTGCTCACGACACGACATTGAACAGGACTTTGACTAATTACGGTAATAATGACGACCTCTGTGGCGCGGTGGGCAAAGGTCTGCCTGCGACGCAGTAGGTTGCGGGTTCGTTTTCCGCCTCGGGACAATTATGTGTACGATCTTCAGGTATTAGTAGACAATTGTCCCGAGGCGGGAATCGAAACCGCAACCTCCTGCGTCGGAGGTACCTTCGCCCACCACACCACCAAGGTCGTCATTATTGCCGTAATGTAAGGTCACTATCAAAAGTCATTCAGTCAAATGCAGTCAGGGGAATTAATTTATCCAGCACCTCGTATAAAAATACCCAGAAATAAAGCCGCGTGTACAATTGCAACGATTCAGACAATAGCCTCATTCACCGGTACCTAATCGAATTATCCATGTGACGTCGGAAGCGTGAAGCTTCGGAACATGTGAACAAAGTAAGTTGTTTATAAACAGTATTGCAACTTGGAAGGTAACTAAAGTATAGGTAAATCAAACAAACTTGTGACGTCAACGTTACTAATTGTATGTAAAAAGACAATCGCACCACCATTTAAACATTTACCTCCTCAAAATGTTTCACATGAGTAAAACTTAGAAAATGACCTAGTTTTTTTTATTCTTTATTATATTTTAGTCATTTTAATGACTATGTCAGTCCTGTATGTATTTTAACAACAAAATTTATTTATAAAACTGTATATTAAAATTATTATACAAATCCGACCAGGTGGGATGACGACCTGCTGACAGGGCGCTATGGCGCTCATTGGGGGAGGCCTATGTCCAGCAGTGGACTGCTATTGGCTGATGATGATGATATAAAACTAACCTAAATACTCGTAAAATCACAGTCAGCAGAGGACTTATATATGCTGAAAGTTCTCACCCGGCAGATAAAGACGAGACTTTAAAAAGTTGGAGTACGGTTAAGCTTCATCTACACTGAGCGAAAGGCTTTGATACAATAATTGTGCACCGGCCCTAGCACAGACGAGGCGCGGTCACAAAGGGAAATCCGATAAATGTCACAACGGTATGCCTCCGGAACAAGTTTTATATCTGGATCCCGTTTGTGCGGACTTCAGGCTCTCTTCCCATTGGATGAAGCAGCCTGTTTGATGGAAAAGTTTATTGCGATGTGCATTCTGAATGTCAACTATACAATTTTATTTTTCATAAATATTATTCAGTAGTTTCTGCGCGGCTTCGCACGCGTCGTTTCTATGGAAACGTTTACAGGTTATATCACGGGAAGTGTTTTATAGGACGGCAGCTTATGTTTAATTCAGGCTTAGGCTACATTTCAGCCCAATCTGTTCAGTAGTTTTGGCGTGAAGAGGTAACAAACATCCATCCTATTTTAAAACTTACACGATCTGAACACGTAATTATAAAGTCATCCCGTGACCACGACAGAGTAGAAACAGGTTTATACTCTGTCGTGGTCACGTCAAGAAAAATAGGTTAATAAACGCGATAAATACCCGTTGTATCAATTTATAAACATCTATCCATCCATCTAAACATCCAACTTTCGCATTTTTAATATTAGTATGGTGCTAATTTGTAGATCGACAACTATAGTGTCGAGAGAATGGATCATACTGAAATTTACCATAGATCCTGAAATGGCGTCATCATTCTCAGCCTATGTTAGTCCACTGCTGGGCATAATTGTGTAATTTTATGTATAAATTTTTATGTTTCATTTGTTCTTATATATGTATAGGCATTGTAATTAACTAGTGTAATTGGTTGTAATATAAGTAATCGTGCTAGTTAATAATTAAATAAATAAATAAGCCTCACCTAATGAGCCCCATAGCACCCTGTCTTCAGCTTGATGCAACCAGCATCTGCCTGCAGTCTTTCGCAGGTCGTCATCCTACCCGGCCGGGGAGCGTCCTACACTACGGTATTACAAAACTGAAGCTTACTTACTCTTCTCACTTAGATACTAATTCATTGTAAGTTATAATTTTTTAGTGCAACTATCAATTCATGGTTTTTTTTAATTATTTTTGAGTTATACTTGAATTAATTTGCTTGAAGACATTTGTATCAAATTATTATATTTTGCTTATTGTGTTTTAATGAATTATTTTATTTTGACTACTCTATTGTAATCGGTCATGCCTGGAAGAATAGATGTTATTTTGAATAAATAAAAATACTCTTTTACTCCTACTGTACTTATAACAAAAATACTGTTTACTATAGATACATTAAATAAACGTTCTACATTTCTAAGCTTCTAAACCCAACACCACTATAGTGTAGGTAGTAAAGTAACTGCATTTCAACGCACCAACACTCCGTCGTGACCACGACCTCCGTTCATGCTAGTCGTCCCGACGCTACGTAACCACTTTCCAGTAGTTTGTGGTAGGGAATATGTTCAAAGATTTCGTTAGGTTCCACTTAGCTAAGCCGTACACGGTAGTTTTGTTCGACCACGCCACTTATAATATGAAACTATTCTAATAGAAAGAGAGATAAAGAATATATTTTTATTTACCTTAAAACTACCATACACAACAAACTTAAAACTACGCAAATTAATACTATATATCTTACAAATTATTGTGCGTAGCAGTGTTCATGGCAAATATGGCATAATAGCTTAATTATGTTGCAAAACTTTGTTTAATAAAAGTGGATAGATTTAGTGTTTTACATACATAGCCAGAATATTAATGCTCACTTTAATAACAATGACACTGCTTACTACAATTCAACAGACATTAAATAAACGTTCTACATTTCTCAGTTTCTAAACCCAAAACCACTATAGTGTAGATAGTAACTGCATTTCAACGCACCAAAACTCCGTCGTGACCACGACCTCCGTTCATGCGAGTCGTCCCGACGCTACGTGACCACTTTCCAGTAGTTCGTGGTGGGGAATATGCTCAAAGATTTCGTTAGGTTCCACTTAGCTAAGCCGTACACGGTAGTTTTGTTCGACCACACCAATTTACAAAGCGATACTTTGATATTTGTAAATATTGTAATAGCTTTAATCATGTTGCAAAACGTTGTCCAATAAAAAGTAGGCATCTTTAGTATTATAGATGCACAGCCAGAACAATACACCACACAATAACCAGTGCTCATTCTCAATTGTTTTCCCTTTATCCTTAGGTCACATAACAGCGTTGTCTGTATACTGGATCTCGAGTTTCCTCGTGGTGCCATCGCCACATCATTGACGCCAATTAAGTGTACTATCTCGAAATATATCCTATGCTTAGGATATTATTATTATTAATTCCTACTAAAGCTGCCTACAATTTTTTTTTCCGACCTACCAAAATCAACGGTTTTTCCACTGGGCAGGACTTTCCAACCGTGTAACTAATACCCTCTTGAAAGGCTTCAAGCTGTGAGTTATGTTAAAATTCGTTGAATTCAGAAAATTGCAAATAAGTACGGCTCGGTACGGGTACAGTCGAAAATAGAAAAATGTTTTGAAAAACTCATTTCATACCTACACCAAAAAGATTGAGCCGTTTTTGTTATCGTAACTCCAGCCCAGACATTCAAAGATCGGGTAACGAGTTCCAAGTAAAATTTAGATTATTTTGTTATTACGAATTACATATTAATTTTATACTTGGTTGCTTTTATATAAAACAACTTGCGTGAATACTGAATGTTACCGAACAATACTAGTTTGAAAATATATCTGTAAAAAGTAATCAAACTTCAAACTAACCTATCGATGAACCTCACTGTGCTTAACTTAAGAGTGTATAATACCTCAAACTGCTAATTTTCAACTCCGCCGGATGTCCATATCGTCTAAACTACTGAATATTTAACTTTGAAATTGATATATGGTAAAGTTCAGGACTTAATCTATCGATCATATGTTTCGCAAACACGATTCCATAAAATTTTCTCGATAGAAAAAAATCGCAAAGTTACCTCTAAATTTTTACTAAAACCTAAATTTCTCAATAAATACAGAAGTTCAGATCTTGAAAATAAGCGTGGTAATAGAATTAAGTATAAATAAAAATGTTATATGTTTCGGTTTTTTTAAATAATGTCCTAATTAATAGGTAATAAGCTAAAACTTGATTTTTGAACTTGCGTTGCAATGCCCTGTCCCGCTCTTATGAACACAAAATCATATGTCTAGCCTTTTCACACAAAGTTGAGGTTGTATGGGCCCTTAACTACACAAAAATATTATAAGAATAAAAATGTTTTATTTCGAATTTACATGGTAGCCTTAAAGTTAATTATAATATTTATAACACAAAATAAATTTACTTTAGAGTTAACTTAGTACAGACATATTATATAGGTATATAGTATACTAGCTGCACCCCGCGGTTTCACCCGCGTGGTGATAGATATTTTGGATAATATACAATATATCTTTATGAATTGTAGCCTATGTGTTATTCTGATATGTAAGCTATATAATTGTGAAGTTCCATCAAAATCCTTTCAGTAGTTTTTTTCGTGAAAGAGCTATAATCATCCTCACAAACTTTCGCGTTTATAATATTAATAGGATATACATACTATGTGCTATAAAACTTAGAATGTATTTTAAGGCTTCAATGTTTTGCATGTCTCCTTCTGTTCCTTCCGTCCTATGATTATAATTTCCTCAACAAAACTGAAAATGAAAATGAAAAGTTTTTATTTCTTTAAGCTTACAAATAAGCACTTAGACAGGTCATATTTTATACTATTAAATAATTTTATAGTTCACTTAAATTTTTTGTCCACCAGTGGAAGAAGTGAGAAGAAACCACTGTATGTTCATAACTTATGTGTCTAGTACATTTGATTTGCTTATTTGTAAGTTGGTAGATTTTGAGTTGGAGCAAAACTCGTTCCAAGCTTTTTTATCTTCTAAGTAATCTGATATTTTGTAATAAGCTTTTTTACAAAGAATATGTTTCAATTTTTTTTTTAATTTATTTATTGATGATTTTTGCAACTCACTTGGAGTTTTGTTGTAGAAGCGAATACATTGCCCTTTAAAAGATACATTTATCTTGTGTAGCCTAGTTGTGGGCACAGCGAGTTTTTTCTTATTTCTAGTATTTACATTATGTATATCACTTTTTTTAGTGTACTGATTGATATTTTTATGAGTGTACAACAAGTTTTCATAAATATATTGACACGGTACTGTCATTATGTTTATTTCTTTGAATTTTTCACGTAAGAAGTAGGTTTAAAGAACTTTATTCTCATACAAACACACATGGTTCACTTATAATGAGATACAAAAGAAAAAAATAATCTATGTTTTACAATATTTAAAACTAGCCTCTGGTACCTAAAAGTAAATTATACTAAATATTATTTATAACTTTATACTACTACTATTATATCATTACATATACAAATACCAACATTATAGCAGCCAGAAATAAATCAAAGACCGATAAGTATTTTATTCGTGTAGGTAGTTACTGTTACAGAGTATGTACGTGTAATTTAAGTTTATTTTTATAGGCATTCAAATTAATTCACTCCTTTACATTGTTTGGTAGATTGTTGAACAATTATAAGTCATTTATAACGGGATATTTTTTTTTAATTCTAAATTAATTAGGGACTTTGTGTCTAACAGTGACTAATTCAGTCCCATAGGATATCTTATAACTAGTTAATAAATATTTACAAGTATCTTATATGTATGTGGACTCATATAGAGTGACAACAGAAGTTTGTTCCGCCAGTACACTCTGAAATGGACCCACATCATGGACATTAATATTATATTTTGCTATCAACTCTTCTCTCATGGATGCGCTACGGGAACACCTCCACCAAAAGTGATAGGTGTCATCCACTACGCTACATGATTCACACATGGGGCTTTCTAATATTTTCATAAGAAACCTAAAACTATTCAGCGGCATGTGCCCAGAGCGCAGCCTGTGTGCAACAACAATTAAATGTCTGCCAAACTTACGAGGTAGATTGGTAAACCAGGGAATGATGGGTGGTTCACTTTGAATAGTCTTATACCATATTCCTTTCTCCCTAGAAATAATATCGAAGGAATGGGATATTTATGATTTAAATTTACACGACGCGCGACGATACGGCTATGTAATGAACACAATGCCTTCAGTTACTCCTTGATCGTGGCGCATTAAACTGTGCCGAAATATTATCAAACTCAAACATCAAATCATGGTAAATATCTCGTTATAAATGACTTTTGTGTTAATAACCATGATAATTTCAAGTTTTAAAATTGTAGACGTATCTACCTAGTACACCCAATTTCACTAAGTAAATCTGAACGATCAATTTAACTTTGCTCCATGCAGTCCTAACATCAAGTAGGTAATAAACACTGAAAACGAGTTTGCAGTACTTTAAAATAGGCCAGTGCTAGTTGTTAGGTAAAACGAAAAAGAGTGTGTTCGTATTTCACGTGTTTGAATGTTAGCAGGTACAAATCTCTAGGGATCTCTTTGCCCAGTGCGCCAAGAGAACATTATTTGCAAGTTTGAAACCAGTGTTGCATACCTACCTACCTAGTTATTTTAGACACGACTATGGATTGAAGATAGACTAAAGTAATTGACGTAGCTTTATTTTGACACCCTGATTAGGTTCGTCTTTTAGACTGATCATGATACTTTTTTAGGTAATGTAATGTGGGAGTCTGTTGAATGACTGCTGCAAATCTAATTTTAATTTAATTTAAGGTTATGTTTTATTTTTGTAATTTTTATGTGTGTGGACAACCTGTCTGAAAAAAGAAAGTTTTTTTTTTTTTTTTATTCAATGGCATTAAGTTCTACCAGTGTTAAGTAATGGAGAATAATTGTAAATTATCTGAGTTATCAAATTATTTTGATTGTTATAATATTTTCACCAAAGCCTAGCTCGTTATCTAGATAGACATTCTCTAAGAGGTAGACTAAGTAATTGACGTAGCTTTATTTTGACACCCTAATTACGTCATCTGCGGCCGTCGCAGTAATCACTTAATTAAGTCTGTTTGTATTTTAAGTATGCTAGTCTTAGGTATTTATTACTTTGGACCGTAGAATAAACTAAACAATAATAAAATATTAAAGATCTCTTATTTTTCTACAGGCTTCTACATTACGTACATTATTAAAAAGTTTTTTGCGAGCGATTTAAAAGCAATGCAATTAATGATTGATGATTAGATATTAATATGCCTTTTCTTATTCCTCAAAGAAACAATAATGTTAATATCTAGTTATATACTAATATAATACTGAGATATTAAGCAAACACAAAAATATTTTCGCGAAAGTTCTCGAAGAAAAGAACAATAAAAGGTACACTGTTCTAGACACCGAGCTCTAGTCCTGAAACTTGTCGCGTCCGACAATTTTGTACCGACAAAGAGTTGCATAAGGAATGCCTTACCAAGAATATGGAGGGTATCAAGTAGAAAACGCTTGCTTTTGTTGGACTATTTCAGTGGAACGTTTAGTTTCCTGGCAAGGGGAAACCAAAAATGATTTATAACGGGACATTTATTTACTTAAAACACATTACAATGCCCTCTAAGATAATAATCATACAAAAAAGAATTTATGTATAATCTACATCGTAAGGTAAAAATATGTGTGTACTGCACAGCTATAGTTAGTAAACTGTAGTAGTAGTTTTTTAATTTATTTTGATATTTTATTAATGGCAAATATACCGTTATAAATGACTTTAACTTAACCAGGATAGTTTCAAAAGTTTTAAGGGAAACCAGGGTCACCAATATAGCGGTTTTAACGTTGTCCCAGGTGTAGGTAAAGGTGGCAGAAAAATCCTTGTTACAAAAACAGTAGGTTATTACGTTTTTTAACGAAAACATGGGGTATAAATAACCATGGCCAAAGATCTCAAGAGGCGCAAATATGCAGGTCTCGACAAAGCCTACGCATTTGTTTCCCTTGGAATCGAGACCCTAGGTCAGTAAGGTACCAAAGCTCCGGCAAGGAGGTTTTAAAAAAATAGCTGAGTCTCTCTCTTCGTCTTGTAGTTGTAACGAGTTGCCCGAGAGCTGGTGAGTGAATACCTGGCATAGGGCATCAGCATAGCCATACAGCGGGGAAATGGAGCCAGTGCCTTAGGGACGCTTCCTTATTGATATGGATTAGTGAGCTCCCTGTAAATTTTTTACAGTAAGGTCAGCAGTTAGCTCATTTGTTTCAATTGTAAATACGAGTTCTTATTAAAGTTTTTGACACAAAATTTAATACGTTAATACGTTCTAATTAACCAACGAAGCTATTTATCGTTTTTACAATATTATCGTTCAAAAACCACCACTCTAGTCGAGATGTAGGTATCCTTTCGACGAAAGCCGTTTTACCTCAGCTAGAATCGATCTCACTCGTTACAATCGAGTCTCATTTGTAGTCAGCTTGCTTTTAAATTCACTTTATTGCTTACATAAGTAGTTGTTTCTATTCAAATATCTGCAATTCAAATGCATTGGAACAGAGATCGCAAAGGAGCTCGAATGAAATAAAACGGTCCATTGCTTTCATAAGATATTAATTGCTTGAACATCTGCTATTGTTTAATATATTAGGTACAAATATTTAGTAAATTAGTATTGTACGTATATAAAGACCAGAGATAAAGACTGTTGCGTTATTTGTATATTTTACTTTTAGCTGACTTCAAATAGGTAGGGCGTTCTATGTTCGGCTATATGTATGTTTTGGATACATTATGTTCGCCGATTTCACTGTCTATTTTGATGATGATTTTGCCATAGTATATAAAATGATGAGATGGTTCCTAAATATTTTATGTTAGTATTTGTCCCCAAAACTAATTATTTAAAAAAAAAAATTATTATGTGATCGTACTGAGTGGGAGGATTTGGGGGAGTCCCAACAGTGGACGAAATAGGCTGGCGAATGAAAGTCGCAAATCTTAATCTCCTAATTTGCGTTCAAATCATCTCTGTGTTTCCCGGAGTAATAATATCAAACTCCATATGTACTCGTAGAAAGTATCTCTGTCTGATTGTTATAATTTTTATTCACGTCTAAACGATTGAACGGTTTATATTTAAATTTGGCAGGAAGGTGATGGTTTCTATCTATTTTTATCCCGAAAAAGCGAATGCGAAGCCGCAGGCAGAGGCAAGTTAAGATTTAAAGCGTGCTTTGTTTTGAGGACCTCAGTATCGCGGCGGGATGTAGACTGTCGAAGATATCTTAGAAGATAGTTAGTTCAATTCTCGCCTTACGACAAAAAATTGTAAGAAAAAAATGTTTCTTCAAAATATATTTGTTTATAACACGAATTTTTCCTCTCATCATTCAACTCTTTCTTCAAGAGAAGCGGTTTCTTTCCAAAGTTTCACAAAACGCTCATAACAAACAAGATGCGGGACTCTGCTCAGACAGGATTTATTTAAAAGCTTACAGTTTCTTTGAACAAAAACCTCCGTCGTAACAGTTTCACAGAATCATAAAATCTATGCACGTTTCCTGTTACAATTCATTTTTATGATGTCAGGTCAGTTGGCAACTACACCCCGGCCAAAACACTGGGGATTCTGCGACTCTGCTACTCGTCCTAGTTAGGTTGAAAGCGGGGGTACGCACGCTTATTGTGAACTTCTGTGCCCTAATTCCACTAAATTATTCGCTTGACCATAACAATGGCATCGTCTGTGAATGACACGTTTTGTCATTCAACCTTTGATGAAAGAAACTACAGATGTCAAAAGTGTTAAGATTAAATCAATCAATCTCTTCGTGCGATTTATTTATTTGACTTACGTTTCCTTCACCTATGGACGATTCCGCGACGATACAAATCATAGCACAACAAATGGTTAGCAGAATTTGGCCCCCGATTATTTAAAAAAAAATTAAAATTGCTTATTAGGTTTATATCGGCGACAATAATCATTCTAAGCAGCACACTTTTGATCTACTTACCAATCAATGTTGTGACGTAGGAACATACTATTTCTTCACTACGAGTATATAGTACAAAACAAAGTTGTTTCCCGCTGTCTGTCTGTACCTATGTATAGGTATGCTTAGATCTTTAAAACTACGCAACGGATTTTTATGCTTCTTTTTAAATAGATAGAGCGATTCAAGAGGAAGGTTTATAAACCATTTAACACATAGATTTCCACGCAACCGAAGCCGCGGCGCAGCTAGTTATAAATAAGCAGAAAGCTGGTTACCCGTTTCAACCAGATTTCTATGCAATGTGGCTAATACCAGGATACTGGATCTGTTTGTTTGCGCGCACGTAGTAAATATTTACTGGCTTATAGACGTACTGGCATTCGGGCATGAGCAGAGTAGTTCGTTTGCTCTCTAGCTGTAAACATTTTCTATGGACTTTCCACTTCGTTGGTTGTAAACCACCATTTTGGCCCAGGTTTTTATTTATAGAGGTAGACACCGCCCACCGCGCCACTGAGGTCGTCAAAACACAACCATGGCAACTATGGGCTGCCACAATATTGCCTCCAGAACAGACAGAAGTGTGCCCCAACTCAGCCAGTGGTTGTCGTCAAAGGAAAAAGGCAGCAACTTCTTTCTGCTGGCCGCCATGGACAAAACAGTTTTTTTTAACAAATGTAGAGGCTGTGCAAAAAGAGAAGTCTCTTAAGAATAGAGGGCGCGCGTGTGCCAATGTACTACTTTGTTGCGTTAATATGTTAGTTCATCGTTTCGCCACGAGACTTCTCTTTTTGCACATACCTACTCTATTGCGATATTCAACCTTCATTGCATGTCGGAAACATCAGGAAAGGTATACTATGTCCAGCTATGTATAGACTGAGACTGTAGATGAGATTACACTTTATCTCTAGTACTGATTTAACTATTTTTTGACGACCGTTGTGCCGCAGCAGGGTGGTCCTGCGCCTGCCTGTAACGCAAAAGGTTGCGCGTTCGATTCCCGCTTCGAGACGAGATGTCGGAGTCTACCTTACAACCCTAAGAGCCTGTCCAGATAGAGCGTTTTACGCGCGAGTGCCCTCGCGCGTAAACATTCGAGCGTTCTCCAGATACTAGAGCGCTATACATCCCGTCCAGATGATGCGTTGCGATTCCTCACTCGCGCGTAAAACGCGAGCGCCGCGCGAGTCGAGATACTCGGACGCCATTGCTGCGTACAGGGTGCGCGCGAGTCCGACGCGAGTGGACGTATTTGCAACGAAAATGGAGACCGATAATTTTGACAAGCCACAACACGACTGCTTTGTCTGGCTCCATATTTATGTCCCTGGGTCCGTCACAAACACATCGCGCGTAGGAGCGCGCGTAAAACGCGGCATCTGGACACAATATAAATTGAAACGCGCGAGGCCACTCGCGCGTAATACGCTCCATCTGGACAGGACAGGCTCTAAAAGTTTTTTTTTGTAAGTTGTTGACAGTGACAGTTCTTACAGTTACAAGCAATGGTGATTTGATAAGCAGAGTCAATCATCAATCCATCTGCTCTCTGAAGCATGGTAGCTGTGACAGAAGTCTAATTTTTAAAGTAGATTGCAACTCCACTTCGTCTGTAGAATCCAAAGTTCCGGTACAAACGAACTGATTATTTATGAGGTTTCTTCTTTACTTTTTCCGTGTAATATAATTTTATTTCATACTTCTCTGTGATATTTCACGAGACGCGAATCTCTTTTGTTAATGTTCAAATGAATGAGGAAGTGAATTGGAAAGGAATGTTTCTGTAAGCTTGGTTTAACTTGTTTGAATGGTAACAATAAGCTCGCTATTTGTGATATGACTATGTGATAATGACTTCATCATTATCATCATCAGCCTATAGCAGTCCACTGCTGGACATAGGCCTCCCCCAATGAGCGCCGTAGCGCCCTGTCTTCAGCTTGCCGCATCCAGCATCTACCTGCAGTCTTTCGCAAGTCGACATCCCACCTGGTCGGAGGGCGTCCTACACTACGTTTACCGAGTCGTGGTCTCCACTCAAGATCACGTTTGCCCCAGCGGCCGTCGGTTCTTCGCGAGATATGGCAGGCCCACTGCCTGCCGCCACTGCAAACGAGGTGTATATTAGGTAGATTATTGAGACCCAGACATAGCACTCACAAAATGCTGTGTGATTTATATTCATCCCATGGACCATCCGTTTCCTTCTATTTTATTTGCATATTCATTGTGACTTTACTTTACATGAACCGAGACGCGCAAATATTTCATTTGTGATTTTATTAAATACTTGACCTAAATAGATGAAACCGATGTGGCGCGGTGGGCGTAGGTCCGCCTGCGACGCAGGAGGTTGCGGGTTCGATTCCCGCCTCGGAACCATTGTGTGTACGATCTGCAGATATTTGTTCCGGGTGTTTTGGTCGTTTTCTATGTATAATAAAAATATCTATCTATGTAATATATTGTATTATGTATATCAGTTATCTAGTACCCATAACACAAGCTCTGTTTACCATGGGGCTAGATAATGCTGTGTGAATTGTCCAGCATTATTATTATATTATATTTATACCATAAAACTACTATATTTTAAGTATGTAGGATTTTTAAACAGTTTTATTCAATTTTCTTATTCCAAAGAACTTTCTACTGCCATGAATATATAATGTTCAGCCGGCGGTAACTTGAAACTCAGACAAAAAGCACGGCAAAGTTGCTCTACTTAACAACTTGCCCGCGACATTAAAATTCAAGCCTGATTGAGACCTAAGTCCTAAATTGTGTAGGCCATGTATGCGCCTTTAGCCTTCGTGCATTCAGCTACTGGACTAAAAACCTGTATCCATTTTCACTGAGACATGGACATTTTGTCGTGCCGCAGTGCAGCACACAAAAACTTAGAACGATAGATACTTAAAAATGATAGATAATTCTTTATTAGCATCTTCAGACACACACATGTATACAAAAAAGACAATTATACAGTACACAGGAAAAAAAACCATATTGAAACAAAGTTGACCTAAAAAATAACATTGGTAAATTATGTGTAATATTATGTATCTATGTCCTGCAGTAGGTATGTCAAAATGGGCCTTAAAAAACTTACCTCCACCAAGTTCCATACATACTTTCTTTTTTGAAAATGTTCTTTTGAGTACCTATCAAAAAATTTCTTATTGTGTGCGTGTCTGTAGTAACAAATACATTTTTATCAATTTATACTGAAAACTATCTGTAGAAAAGTATATTCTACGTGGTTGACTATCTTATACATATAAAAAAACATGGATTGTCTAGAAAACTGCCTCTAAATAAAACTCTCGTTGATGTTGGTGAAGTTAGCAAAGCATCTTCTCGCAGAGCTTAGTGCACATGACTGTACTGGTCCGATTTTAATAATTTCTCCTATCGGACTTGTTCTTGATAATAGATAGATAGATAACACTTTATTACACCACACAAAAACAGAAAATAATACAGAGATAAAAACTAAGAATAAAGGTATAAAGGGCGGCCTTATCGCTGAGAGTGATCTCTTCCAGGCAACCTTGGGATGGACTGGACATGAACGAACAATATAGACGGTGGCACTTTAATAAATGATGATGATGATGATGCCAGTTACAAATAATTTTACTTTTGAAAAATTACCAAAAAAGAATTAAAATGTTCGCAATAATCACGTGCATTAAGCTATCACTACATAGTATAAAACATAGTCGCTTCCCGCTGTCTGTCTGTCCTTATGTATGCACAGATCTTTAATCTACGCAACGGATTTGAATGCGGTTTTTTTAATAAATGGAGTGATTCAAGAGGAAGGTTTATAAACAATTTGACACATAGATTTCCACGGGGCGCAGCTAGTTTTACATAAAGCAGATCGTTTCAAAGTGGTTTCAAACATAAAGTTGTTTCAAATTAAATTTATGCGTGGTTAGGCTGTTTATTTATATCTCTGAATTTATAATTGCTGAATTAATAGCCCAAGCATGATCAGTATTTCTAGGTACCCTAAGCCATTTTAAAGCGTGTTTTCGAGGACTTTGTTGTTACACAACAAAATTCCTGTTATTTGGGTATCAAAATTCGTCCAGACGCTAATAGTTATTCCGAGTATTTGATGAACCGCATTGCGGATTACACTCTGTCTCGAACCCTGTCAATATATCCCAATAATTCACCATGCAGAACAAAGTGGACTCGGACGATATAATTTAGATAGAGCTATTAAACCGATATCTTTAATAGGTATACCGATACCTATTATAGGTTTTCATACAATATTCGAGTTATCGATGGTTTATTGGTGTTAGTGCTATAGAAGGTGGAAACTTTGCTTATCATAGACAATTCATAATGTAGTTTGTATTGTCCTTGGTAACAATCAATGTGGAGGTTAACCTCCATCGGCGAAGATATCGTCGGAAATTATTTCGACACGCTACACAACTCGCGGGAAATACAATTTACTTGCATAAAAAAACTGGCACTTTATTTCATCATCATCATCAACCTATAGCAGTCCACTGCTGGACATAGGCCTCCCCCAATGAGCGCCATAGCGCCCTGTCTTCAGCTTGCCGCATCCAGCATCTACCTGCAGTCTTTCGCAGGTCGTCATCTCACCTGGTCGCGACTCAAGAACACGTTTGCCCCAGCGGCCGTCGGTTCTTCGCGAGATATGGCCGGCCCACTGCCACTTCAGCTTGCTAATTCTTTAAGCTATGTCGATAACCTTGATTCTCTGTCGGATGTATTCGTTACGAATCCTATCCTTCAGAGAAATTCCGAGCATAGCTCTTTCCATAGCTCGCTGAGCGACTTTGAACTGGTGGACCAGCCCTATCGTGAGTTTCCACGTCTCAGCTCCGTAGGTCATAACGGGCACTTTATTTAACAAACTTAAATAGATAGATGGATAGATAAATTCTTTATTAGCAACTTCAGAAACACTAATACAAAATACAACAATTATACAATTTGACATGCCAATATTGGTGGTAATGTAATGTTGAAAGGAAACTGTGTAATTCAGTAAATTCAATCTACAAACAATATTGAAACATAGTTGACCAAATAAACGAAGAATCATGAAGTTAAAATATGGGTAAGATGTCTGTGTGTGCTGCAGTATGTCAAGCTTGCATGATTTTGGCTACTTTAGACCTATCTGCGAGAGTGGGGGGAGGCTTTCGCCCAGCAGGGATGACTAGGGCATATAATATTAGACCTAGGTACCTATCCGGCGGTGACGCAAACTTTACCAGAGTAAAGTTTGCGTCAAAGTTGCCGCCAGATACGCTGCGGTAAAATCGTTTGTAGAGTTAGGGCCTACACTACATAAAATATACCTGCGTGTGATATTGTCCTTCGGATCATTAAGTATTCATAGATGGTTGACAATCGGACAGCCGAATGATTGTTCGCTTTGTGGGAGTTGAAAACTATAAGGTGACTGGTTTCCGCTCGCTGTGTTACCTGTTTTGTTTTCCGTTTCTACGAAAGCGGAATGGACAGGATAATGTTATGTTGAATATTGAGACCATACTACGTTGAATCCACCCAAATTCGATGTGACTGTTTGTAAACAAACCACAAACGATTTAAATCTTTGACAACAAAAATATCTCTTGCAGTACTTACTATGGCGATTTATACTGAACTAGCTGCGCCCTGGGGCTTCGCTTCGTAAAAATCTATGTGTCAATGTCAAATGGTTTATAAACCTTCCTCTTGAATCACTCTATTTATTGCTAAAAACTACACTACTACATAAAAAGGAGTATTTTAAAAGATCTAAGCGAACAGACAGCGGAAGCGACTTCATTTTATACTATGTAAAGATGTACGAGTATCATGACGACATACAATTAAATGTTTAGGTTCGACACGCGTCGTGATTTCCGATAATATCTATTGACAAATCATATAACCTCGATAGGCACTATTAATAGTAACTATAGTACAGCATTGTGCTCTAGCATAATGGCTTCTGTTTTGGTCGAAATGTGCTGATGAATTAATTAGGTATGTAATAGTTATGTACCTACATAATTATAATGGGCCATGTTCATAACCAATTTATAATTCCACTATTGTGAATTGGTTATGTATTCAGAGTGGGTACCTAATAATTATTTCAGTTAATTCATTTCCATAATTCTGTTCGATTAGGTGGTTTAATGGGTTGTTTAAATCCTACTAATATTATAAAAGACGACAGTTTGTATGTTAGTTACTCTTTCACGGAAAAGCTACTGAACGGGTCGAGCTGGGATTTTTCATACAGGAAGTTCCAGGCTCGGAATAAAACATAGGCTATTTTTTTGTAACAATAAATCGGTACCCATAGGATAAAAAACCTTCCCTTCAAACCTAATAATAGCCTAGTCCATGTTGGTTGCTAATTTAACATTTCAGACTTTTTATGGGAATAATAAGCATAAAATTACAAACCATTTCAGACGATACATAAGTAAAGATCTTAATTAACTTAGTCTAGGGTCTATAGATTCAATATACCTTAAAACTAAGATACTGGCACTTAAGACTTTTGAATATATTTATAAATAATATAATAAGAACATAGGCTGATGATGATGATGTGGAGGCTCCTATAATAGGCCAAACGAAGCTAGATACCATGGTAAATATCCCGTCATAAATGACTTTTGTGTTAATAAACATGAAAGTTTCAAAAGTTCTATTGTTATCTAAGTCGGGGCCTGTCTATTGTCGTAAATATCAAGAAGTGCGGTGCAGAGGGCATCCACACCAATCTTCCGTCAAGTCCAATCATGGAGTTGGCGCCGCTCCAAGCTCCAGATGTCCTTGACTTGCTAACATTAGGACACGATGACGTCCTGCTTTGAGTTTGCAGCTGTATCATATTCATAAATAATGCTGGACAATTCACACAGCATCATCTAGCTCCACGCCACATAAGCAGAGCATGTGTTATGGGTACTAGATGACGGATAAATATCCTACTAATATTATAAACGCGAAAGTTTGTGAGGATGTATGTAAGTATGTGTGTCGCTCTTTAATGCAAAAACTACTGAATGGATTTTGATGAAATTCACAATAATATAGCTTACCTACATATCTGGAGAATGCACACAGCAGCAATTAGCCCCAAGCTAAGCAGAGCTTTTGTTATAGGATAACATATGTAAAATACAATACCAGCACACCCGAAACAAATATCTGTAGAGCGTACACAAATTTGTCCCGAAGCGGGAATCGAACCCGCGACCTTCTGTGTTGCAGGCGGACCTTCGCCCACCGCACCACACTATCGTCAGAGAGTTTTTGGGATGTATGTCTATACTAATATTATAAAGAGGAACGGTTTGATTTTTTGTTTGTTTGTAATGAATAGGCTTCGAAACTACTAGACCGATTTGAAAAATTCTTTCACTGTTGGGAAGCTACACTATCCCCGGTGAATATAGGCTATATTATATTTTCAAAAAAGTTAGGGATCCTTACTAAAACCGTGCGAAGCCGGGAAGGTCCGCTAGTAGGTTATAAAACATTCTAATATAACTTTATGGCTATTTTTGGATAAGTTTATCAAATAGCTTAATAAGCATCTAGTACTTATAACTCATCAATCTAACCCCAAAACCCTTCCCAATAAATCCAATAAGTATTCCTTCGGGGAACACATCGATTCGTCACACACATCGCGATACGCCATTAATTTAGGAGGCCACCCATTTCTGTTTGGTTTGACAAGCCCTGTAATCGAGTAGGAGGGAGGGCAGTTTAGAATGGGCAAGTACATTGTCAAGCTATTATGTAGATTGGTCCTGTGGAGTGAATTGACTGTTCTGACTGTTTCGCAATACATCTATGAAAATGTTATGTATACGCACAGAAATAGGGCTGGTTGTTGGTTCTTCGCGAAGGTACATATATGGCCGGCCCACTGCCATTTCAATATATTTATATACAAACTCGTAGTCTTCACCAAGCTTCAAGCGAGTGACCGACGAGCTATCTGTTACCTGATACTGTCAAAATAAAATGCATCTTATTACGAGTTAAAGCCCATATTTGAATACACTCGGTAAACGTAGTGTAGGAAGCCCTCCGACCAGGCGGGATGATGACCTGCGAAAGACTGCAGGTAGATACTGGATGCGTCTAGCTGTGGGGGCGCTGTGGCGCTCATTGGTGAGGCCTATGTCCAGCAGTGGACTAACATAGGCTGATGATGATGATGAATACACATATTCTGTGCGGCAGTAGTGACTGTCCAAATCTACGATAACCCTAAGTCCCCGATTAAAAACGGAACCCAAATCACGAAAGCGCTAATAAATTTCCTGATTAGTCCAGACTAGCCTGTACAAACGGAGCTCCAGCGAGTTTTGAGCGGCCCCTGCTGTAAATCACTAAATTTAATTCCGGCACGACGTTTGCTTTGACTGGTCTTACTAGTTTTATTGACATGTCTGCCTCGCTCGTATACTGGATTTACAAAGGAAACAGGCAAGTAAGGAAGTATACAAGGAATAGTATACAAAGGATAAAAGTTCTAGCACGAGAGCTTGTGGTGCGGTGGGCGAAGTTCCGATTGCGACGCAGGAGGTCGCGGGTTCGATCTCCGCCTCGGGACAAATGTTCGTATGAACTGCAGAAATTTGTTCAGTGTTCTGGTCGTTTTCTATAAATAATAAAAAATATCTATTTATCTGTGTATTTGTATTGTACTTTGTATATCAGTAATCTAGTACCCATAACACAAGCTTTGGCTTAGCTTGGGGCTAGATGATGCTGTGTGGATTGTCCAGCATTATTTATGGGTACTAGATAACTGATAAACATAATACAGTGCAAGTAAATACATAAATAATACAGGGCAAGTACCTAAAGCCTCAGAGTAATAAGACATAGAGTGATAATTTCACAAAACATTCCGCTCTAAGTTGAAGCCAAAAACCAAGCAATGTGTGCGTAAGCGGCACGTCATTACAAGAGCCGACACGCACACAAGTGCACAAATAATGTTGCAAGCTATTAACATTTTCCCCATAAGGTAGGGAAATTGTAACATTTTGTAAGGAGTAAATGATTATCATATTTATCACTTTTCTGTTAGATGATATTTCATTAACAGAAAACTTCCTGTAAATATTATATACTCTATGGGTGTTTACATACAGGGGAGTGTTGAGTTAGCGAATTAGTTAAATAGATAGAAATAAATATTATGGCCGAAACATTTTCATACCTTTGTTGGGATAGCACCCTCTCGTAATTTGCATAAACCACCTTTCGTGATATGCTTGTCATTTTCTTCAGAATGTATAGAACATAATCAGTGTAGTGTATTTCTTTTTAGTGTATAGTCTTAGTGTATTTAGTTGGCTTGCAAAACTTTTCTTTGCAACTCCGTCTAAGTTTTTCAACCAATCGGGAAGCAACAGTCTATTTTATTTTTCGTGTTATTTCGTTATATTTTTTTTTGTTACCCTACATATGTATGTATTATTTTGTTTGACATAATGTCAAAACAACATGAATATTCTTATTAATAAAAAACTGAACTGAAGTCGGATCAGAAATCTAAGAATGAATATAAAGACATTAATAAAACTAGGGTTCATCGTCTAATGAAACCAATGAAATTTTTATATTTAACGCTCCGACTACATCAACATCCGGACAGTCTGTAACAATCTATTTCCTTGCCCGTGAAAATAAAACAAAAGTTTTTGATTATTTATACCAAGCTTAATAGAACATAGGTACATATTTCACTTAAAAATCCGGGTAAGTTAGTAGGTAACCCTAATTATATCTGGCAAATAAAAGTCCTACAAGTGTAAAGTAGAAATAGATTAAACAAATAAGTACCTATGGGGGAAAATAATTTTTCTAATAGCTAGCAACATTTTTATGTAATGGCGTCTGTTATGTTTACGATTTATTTTTGTGCTTATACCAATGTTTTACTCAAGAATATAAGATGCCAGGTTGTATTTACCCGTGAAATGGAATATTCTATTGTTTCTGATTATTATGAGAAGAATTGTTACACCCTCTCACTGCACAATAAGTCATTATTATAAAAAAATTACGGAGCTCTTCCCAGTAGGTCTTGACCTTGAGCACTGACATGTCGAGCGATGTACGTAGCCTTTAAAGGCTAACTTGAAATTGCGTCACTTCGCGTGCGCCTACTGCGGTTCTAAGCCTAGTTATTCTAAGCCTAAAGCTTGCAAAATGCCAACAAAGAGAATACAATAACTACGTAAGAACTGCCAGTTTTTGAACTGACAAAAAATAAATGCGAGTACAAAGACGTTTATTTTTTGTCAGCTGCCAACCTGCCAGTATTTTTCCGAGTTGTCAAAGTCACATCATAAAACCTCTTTGATGGGGAAAATCTACATATGAACCAATCAATTAAATGGAAGCCTAATGCTCGTTCTGATTTTGAATTATTTCGTACAGCGCAGCGCCTGGGTGGTGTGGAGAATTCCAATTTTAATTTCAAAATATTCAAAAATAGAATGTTCTCTCCACGTTAGCCTAACCTTCCGATTCCGACCCAGGGCTCCGGTCTCCACGAAAATTCTGCCTTTACCGGATTTCGAATTTCAGATAAAAGTAGTTTTGCTTTTCATTTGACGGCTCCGGAAACGGGAAAAGCGGGCGCGCGACACATTGCCAATGTTGTGTCGTTTTTGTGGCTCTGCCCGAATATATCAGTTATGATTTGGATTTTCCTTTCTGGAATTAGGTTTTTGGGTGCTAGGAATAAGCGCAATCTTTTTTTAAATTTTTAAAGCAACAAATATGTTGTTTATCGGTCTAACCTTAGCGTATAACCATAAGACGATCATTCATTTTCTCTATAACAGAATGGGACTTCGGGTAATGTAGTCCAGTTAATGTAGACCAATTAATATTGGTTGTTGAGACAAAGGTACAATTCCAGAAGTAAGGTGCTTCAACAGGCTATCAGGGTATTTGATCGGATAGATTTAGTCGATCGGGTATCAAACGCGAAATAATACACCAGTTACATCGGTAAACTTTAAGTGTACATATATTGTTATAATTTTACACCACTCTGAGCCTATGGTCTATGGCACTATTCAATCGTTCGATATATTAATTAATTAACTTTGATTTGACCGTAAGCTAGCATAGCTCTAAGGATTAGCAAGCTGAAGCGGCAATGAGCCGCGGCCATATCACGCGAAGACCCGACAACCGCTGGGGTAAACGTGTTCTTGAGTGGAGAGCACGACTCGGTAAACGTAGTGTAGGATGCCCTCTGACCAGGTGGGATGACGACCTGCGAAAGACTGCAGGGAGATGCTGGATGCGTCAAGCTGAAGACAGCGCTGTGGCGCTTATTAGGGGAAGCTTATGTCCAACTGTCATCTACCTAACATAGGCAGATTATGATGTTTGAATCCTAAGTATGAAATTATGTTATGATGATGATACCCTCCTAACCAAATGTCGGCTACGCAGACTAGCCAGATGCGCAGGAGGACATATTATAGTGCATAAGTGTTGCGCAAACGCAGGTGCACTCTCTATTCCCTAAAGAAGTTTGTCACCAAAAAAATAGTGACCCTGTTTTCGGTCAATCAATTTTCGAGTCGATAACTAGGCACCTACAGATTTGAGCCTGAAAAAAAGTTGCACCATACCATAAAAGAAAATTAATAATAAACCATTCCACGCACATGTTATTATTCCTACTTTATCGCGTATAATGCCCTGATCACATATTTTATGTGTAGCAAACAAAAACAACATTACGTTGAATGATTTATAGCAGAGATAAAAATTTAATATGGATGTTTGTACAAAATATTTTACTTAGGTATTTGTGGGCTCCTTGTATTTATGAGATTTACTATGCCCTTTATTAATTTAGTGGAGGAAAGGGACCTTTGCTCTACTGACATGTGAGTGTATCACGCATACTATTTTCGCCGCTCATGGGTTAATTTTGTTTTGTTATTTATTCTATCGCGAAGACCAAACATCCGCTACAAAGGTAATCGTGTTCTTGAGTGGAGTTACCAGGACTCGGTAAACGTAGTCACAGACGTAGTGTATGACGCCACCCGACCAGGTGGGAAGACTACCTGCGAAAGACTGTTGGTAGATGCTGGATGCATCAAGCTGAAGACAGGGCGCTATGGCGCTCATTGGGGAGGCCTATGTCCAGCAGTGGACTAACATAGGCTGATGATGATGATATTATTAATATCTGTAAGTTGTTCACTTATCGGTCCATAACGAAAACATTTATAATAACTTACCGATAACTTTGTTATATATGTTTTCGTTGTGATGAAAATGCACAATGAATGTACTTGAAAAATCATACCTACTCATGGCATGATTTTCATCTCAACTTGCAACAATCATTGAATTGTTTTCATGTTTTTCATCACGACATCAATTAATTTTATTAATTGATACACATATGTACTTATTCATAAAATTATTCACATATCGAATCATTGCAGAGTTCACTCTTCTGTGCAGTTTTAATGATGGAATCTACGATGGAATGACACTTTTTTTTAAAGGTTTCGCAAACTGCGATGTATCGGTGATAATATAATACCTACAGTGAAACCATTATTGCTCATCTTTTGTTTATATAAACAATACTGTCTTATTTATCATCATCATCAGCCTATATTAGTTCACTGCTGGACATAGGCAGACAGGGCGCTATGGCGCTCATTGGGGGAGCCCAATGAGCGCCATAGCGCCCTGTCTTCAGCTTGACGCATCCAGCATATTGTCATACTGCGTCATCGCATACTGTCTTATTATGCAGTCCCAAAAAGATATTTTCGCAGTCTTTCAACAAAAAAAAATTGAACGTATTTGTGAGAACAAAACGACAGGATCTGGTCTTCCACTCGTCCTGGAGCTGCTGCAATTGTTCCAGATCGCCAAAACGCTGAAACAGTTATGGTTTGGGGTGCGATTTGCGCTACTGGCAAAACTCCCCAAGTTTTTGTAGAAAAGGGTATCAAAATCAACCTGGAAAACTACCGTCGAGACATTCTTGAAAATGTGCTTCTTCCTTGGAGTCAACAGCACTTAGGTAACCAAGATGGATATTTCAACAAGACTCTGCTCCAGCTCACAGGGCCTTAAGTGTTCAACAGTGTTGCAAAGATAATTTTCCTGATTTCATCAGCTCCAAACAATGGCCACCCTACTCGCCTGATCTGAATCCGATGGATTACAGTTTGTGGTCTATCTTAGAAGCAAGATCCTGTGCTACGCGTCATAGAAGTGTTGACGAGCTAAAGGCAATTCTTACACGGGAGTGGGTCAAAATATCGGTGAAGGAACTGCGGAAAATTGTAGAAAATTTTACCAAGCGTTTGTCTCTATGTATCCGCCCTAAATGAGGTTATTTTGAAGACAATTAGGGATTTTTGTATAAAATAAAGTGTAGTTTTATAATTTCTAACCTTATTTAACTCATGTGTAAAATTTATTAAATATTTTATAAAAACATCTTGTCAACGTTATTTTGGGCCACCCGTACTAATAACTCTGTAATAGGGGAAGGTTAGGCATAATGATTCCCTTAAGGGAAAAACTTAACTGTGGCTAAAGTTGAAGGCAAAATCGCAAGATTTCTATTGTTGGAGGTAGTAAATTTACTTAACTTTGTAACTGAAACTTATTTTATATTATATGTATGTAGTTTTTTTGTATAAGAGGTTTGTGTTAAAGTTTAGTATATATATATAGCATTTTATACAGACCTATGTATAAAATGATCCCTGGGGTAGGGGTAAAATAATCTCAGGGGTCACTATTATCATGATTTCTCAATACTCAATACTCAATGATTTATTGCTTACATGTGTACAAAAGTTCTTAAAAAAAATATATATAAGTCCAACATGCACCCTGCAAGGGTATTGCAACATAAATTTAAAGTTAAATGCTAAATGCTAGGGCTATATACAATAAATTTAATAATATGCTTAATTTACCATTTCAAGTTAAAATTATAAACCAATTATATTATATCTAATCACTCATCACATAAAAAAGAAACAAGATTATACCTTATACTAAAAGCCTAATACCTACTAAAACTAAAACTACTACACTACTACAACTAAAACAGGGCTAGAGAACAAGGAACATCAATTAATTGTAGGTAAGTATCTATTTTTCAAAATATTTTTCGAGGCTATAAAAGCATTTTTCTAGTAAAAAATGCTTCAATTTGCTTTTAAATTGGTGCAAATTATCTTCTTCTCGAACCAATAATAAGTATAATATATCTACTGCCACATCTTTGCACGTTATTATTCTATTTACTCCTTTAGTCAAGCCAATAAACCCTTTGAAATTAATTAAGATTGGGCCGATTCGCATTTCCGAAATTATCTACGTCAAAGAGGTTAATTAAAACTAAAGCAAACAATTAGATTATATAACGAAATCAAGATGGAGACTTTGACATCTTGGATTGCTTGACAAATTACAAGAATTTGTTCGATGAAGTTAGTTAGATATTAACATAGTTAAGATGGTACGGATTCCATACAAATACGTTTATACACATTCATACTCGTATATAGAAAAGCTAGTTGATATGAGGAAATATTAAATTTGCACAATTTTAATAATAAAACATGTGTAAACGAAATAATAAAATAATAAACTCGGTAAACGTACGGCCTCCGACCAGGTGGGCTGACGACCTGCGAAACACTGCAGGTAGAGCTTGATGCGGCAAGCTGAATACAGGGCGCTATGGCGCTCATTGGGGGAGGCATATTATGTCCAGCAGTGGTCTGCTGTAGGCTGATGATGATGATGATGATGATGATGAATAATAAAATTGCTAGTAATCTCTCAGGCGCGTACAGGTGGGAAACGCTGTAATTTAAATAAATGGGAAAAATAATATAAGCATAATTTCTTTTAATATCATTAATAAATAAATTTAATAAATTAATTATCACCGTTAAAATTGACCGGTGTTACGGGTTGTAATGTAACGTGGTACACAGCGAGCGTTCTTGCAGCCACGCTATGCAAACTGACATTTTACGCAATTGCAGTATTAATTTGAAAATGCTAGATACCTAAAAACCCTTAATTATTAGTGCATGGTTTTATAAATATTTGGTCCGTCATTTCATATTTATTTTATTATTTATACGGCCACACTTACCATACTACTAAGTAGCGTAGCGACGCTATAATAAGTCATTGAGACAGCAATGAGAAGCTATTATGATACCTAATAAACGAAAGACTCTATAACCATCACAATTGTATGGCGGCGTTACTGTAGTCTTTTTTTTAAATAGTTGAATTGGGCTCCAGTACGAGCAATGAGACGGATTTTCGACGTCTCCGCAACACCGGTATCTAAGATTGTGCAAAATCTATGTTTCGAAATCGAACCACCACTAAGAACTACGTAGGTAAAGGGTCTACAATTTCTCAAGTGTCGTGTTCATATTAGAATTTGCGTGGGTAGATAATTATTTCCCTTGATCTTGTCCCATGATACAAAAAGCCATTTAAATTCAATTTTATGGTTTGTATTCATGATTTCGGTCCACGTTAAGTGAGAGGGTCACGTTGGGTACATGATTACAAGATTAATCTTATAACCTTTGCATAAACTGCCTATGCATTGTCATTCTCTCGGGAAGAACCGACGGCCGCTGGGGCAAACGTGTTCTTGAATGAAGACCACGACTCGGTAAACGGCCAGTGGGATGACGACCTGTGAAAGACTGCAGGTAGATGCTGGATGCATCAAGCTGAAGACAGGGCGCTATGGCGCTCATTGGGGGAGGCCTATGTCCAGTTGTCCAGCCGTGGACTATCAGGCTGATGATGATGATGATTATTATGATGATTGTCACGTGCCGTGATAGGTAAGTAATACTGGGTTAGAATTAACCTCTCTCTCCCTCTCTCTGAATGTCGTAAGAACCTGAGAACCTGTTAGAAGAAGAGCAGCAGCTTCTTTCTGTCTATTTTAACACCTCTAATGCGATCCGCCATACATGTGTGGTGATTAAGGCCCAAAAGAAGAGGCTGGCCTCTTATTTTGGGCACGTTCCACATATGAGTGCCTTTTTGGCCCGTTGTGTACTTGTAATGTTTCTTGTTTGTACACTTACGGTCTATTCATGTAATATGTCGTGTTATAAATGTATGGTTTCAAATTAATTTGTTCTCTTTCCTTCTTTCGTATTTTTTGTGGTGAGACTACTATTCTACACTCTACTCTACACTCTACACTCTACTATCTATTTTTATAAATTTCATTCGGAGTTAGAATTACTTACGTTCAATTAGGCGCAGCTAGTAGTAGATATAAAGAATACTGTATGTAGCTGTAGCCGTTGCGAGTTTGTTTTTGTCTGTGTCTTTATAATGTAAAGTACCTTCTATCTCCAGAAGAAACGTCTACCTTCATAAAAAGCATTGAAGCATAGAATTAAACAGCTTGCAGCAACTTGTTAATCGCCTGGACTGCTGCCAATGCCCAATTTGTGAACGCTGACAATTTGTACAGGTTTTACCTTGCAGTTTCTATTTGAAGGTAAGCTTCTTAGGCCAAATATTTTGAGTTGTATTGCTAGGTATTATGATGATATAAAATGAAGAGCTCTCTGTAAATAACAAGAATTCTTATTAAATACAAGCTTCTCGCTTGTGGTTTCACTCACGTTTCTGGAATAAAAAGTAGCCCATAAGTTATTTCTGAGCAAAACTAGGTAGGTACCTACATCTCTGGAAAACACTTTGGGCTGAACCATTCTGTAGTTTAAGCGTATAGAGGTTTCAAACATCCAACATGTTGCTCTATGTAGATAGGTAGTTATTTATTACCTGCCAAAGTTAGACGACCGATGTGATGCGGCGAGCGAAAGTTCGCCTGCGTCCTGTCTCGGGACAAATGTGTTCATGATCTGCAAACATGTATTCCAGGTGGTCTGGGTATTATCTACTTATAATAAATAAATCTATCTTTGTAAAGTATTGTATTATGCACCTATATATCAATCATATATTTCCCATAACACAGCTTCTGTTTATTTTGGGACTAATGATGTTGTGTGGATTGTCCAGTATTATTTATTATCTGGTTGAGACTTGCACCTGAAGACTGAGAATTCGAATCGAAATGATGATGTTTTTGTGTGGGAGTAAAAGCTTAAATTGCTCTGTATTTTGCTCACTGTTTCACCCTAAAATCTAATATAAGCTTCCGAGTCCCGGTATAAAATTGAACGAAAAATTAATTTGTCAAAACTGGACGCGCACTGATTGGGGTATTCATAAGGCTTATGGTTTCCCAGTTAAAACAAAATGGAATGAAAATGGAACGAGGGGCATTCAATGAACCAATCCTGTTTCATTGGGAAGAGGATTTTCACAGCTCTATAACCTATAACCAATTAAATTATAGAGCTGCAAAAACAGAATCTTCTTTACAGCATTTTTTGTAATCGTTAGAAAAGTCCTGTAGTGAAATAACCAAATTGCCAATGTCTTGAACGTCGATGGACATACCGTACATCGATGTCTACCTATACCACAAAACATCATCATCATCATCAGCCTATAGTAGTCTACGGCTAGAAATAGGTCTCCCCTAATGAGCGCCATAGCGCCCTGTCTTCTTGCTTGCCGCATCCAGCATCTTCCTGCAGTCCTTCGCAAGTAGTCCCACCTGGCCGGAGGGCGTCCTACACTACGTTTGCCGAGTCGCGGTCTCCACTCGAGAACACGTTTGCCCCAGCGGGTGTCGGTTCTTCGCGAGATAAGGCCGGCCCACTCCCACTTCAGCTTGCTTATTCTTAGAGCTATGGCAATAACTTTGGTTCTCTGTCGGATGTATAATAATGTATAGTATAGCACAAAGCGATGATGTTAAATGATCAATGAAGAAACTTACGGAAGTACATTTTAGCGCCTGCAATATCTTTGAATAACCGTGCCTCACTCACTCGGTCAAGAAATACACAGAAATAATATACAGAAACACAGAACCTATATCTCGATATACATATTTCTGTGGGTACACGCCACCATACGCCCTTATTGTTCAAGAATTCTTCAATACAAACGAGTTTTTCAAAGTTCGCAGTCAATACGAAAACAAGAAAATATTAATATGGTAGAGTCTGAAGAATTGTAAATACGTTGGACTTGGAAGTGAAGAAACGTGAGTATAATTTGTAAGAAAACTCGCAGATTCCAGTGCAAAGTTTAATTGGGTAGGTACATTTCCGACAGTCTTTGCTAGCGTCCATTCGTTTGCTTAAGGGAATTTTTATGGAGCTCTAGGAAAGATGTAGTAGGTATTTTAATTATTACGTGCTTAGATAGTAAAAGCTAGGAAAAAATAGCGCAGGTTATGATCTCCTAGCCGAATTTCGACCACGGCGGCCAATCGCACTCAACGGACACTAGCCGTGTGCGCGGGACATATAGTGCACAAGTGTGTCTAGGCAGGCGTCTTGTGAGATAAATATGTACATAGATAGGTACTTGTCTGACAAAACGTCTGCCTGCGTCAATGATGTTACATAATTTCATTGAAAATCCCCATTTTTTCCCTAAGCAAGCAAGCAAGTCTCATTGGTCTGCGTAGTACGTTTAGCCTGAAAGTAATTATTAAAAGCTTCTTTCTAAGGGTTCCTTGACCGATGAGTGCCAAAATAAAAGTCTTTGTCTGAAACATATAAATGAAAAATAATTATTAGTCTAGGAAAAGGAAAGTTGTACACTTGTACACGTTTAAAAATTGTACCTATAGGTACATATTTATTATAAGTAGTACCTAAGAAGTCCTTAAACTTTTTAAAAGTTACGACGATATAAATGTGCATAGACATAATACAACTATGTATCTTTAAGTAAGTTAACTCTATTGTGATTGTAAACTGCTTTGTAAACACGTTACAATAAATAAATAAATAAAGGAAAAGCTTTAGTATCCAAAGACATATCCATTTGCGAGTATCCATTTTGAACGGTTTCTTGAAGGTCCGATTCTTTGATTCTTTCATACCTAATATCATCTCTTTCTCCACCAATCCATTGTAAAATAACACACAAATCAATGTAAACATGCACCACATAATGAACCACTTATTTCGGGTCAGACAGACAGACGACAAGAAGAAATAAAATATCCTGTGAAAATCGGGAAATAAATGTGGTAAGACGTGAAAACTCTTGAAGCTCGTAGCAAAGTTCGCAAGATGGCAGATTTCCAAAGAAGCTGCTTACAAAAACGGTAAGTTTACCCTATTCGTCATCCTCGGGCTACTCTGAATACATACAGTATTTTCAGTTGGCGGGAACATCGATTTTATTCCTTGGGTTGCATTTTCTGTGAGTAGATCGAGTGAAAATCTGTAAGCTTTCAAAGAACCGGTAAATGTTGCATTGATAACTTAACAATTAGCTGCCGCTTCCGCTGCCAGTAGCATGCCTTCGTTTCTGATATCTATCTGAAAATGCCTACATCTTAGCAAGTAGATGTCTACTACTGAACGAACATAGGCCTTCCGAACAGATCAAAGTTTGAAAGGGTTTGCCATAAAGCTTAACACTCTTGGCACGCATTTCATGAAGTAAAGATCGTTTCACTACCCTACGGTGCAGCGGTGGTGAGATAGCAAGCAAGCAAAGTGAACTGGCCGTTGCAATTGCAACATAGCTTATGTTGCAATTGCAACGGCCAGTTCACTTTCACAGTAAAGTACGCAGTATATTCACCTGAATTCACAGTACCGAAAAACGACGGCGCGGCAGCATGTCTCTACGAAGATCAACCAGTATTATGTATGATACCTACATTAAATAAGAAGTGAGGTTTTTTTACTCACCTAGGAAAAACACCATTAGCACTTTTGCGACATTACTATACTACTAACATTTATAACGCGAAAGTTAAAAAATATGTACTATGGATCTTTGTAACTCTTGCACGCAAATTTTTTTTAGCAGATCTGGCTGAATTTTTGCATATCAGGTAGTTCCATGCCCGGACTAAAAAAAGGCTATTATTATCCCATAAATCAGTTCCCATTGGATATAACTTAAAACGTTCCCATAGAAACAAAGGGGGGATCTAGTATTCTATAAAATAATATTGCCCACATCAACCCGCCGCGCCAGGATGTGTCGACGAAGACGCAACGGGACGCTGCCGGCATTGGTGTGTACCAAGGCTCCTTAATGGGCTCGGTTGGAAAGAAGCCACTGCGTAATGTAGCTGCCATTGTGGTTGGTTAAGAACTTGGAACAATTTCACCTAATCCGTATAAAGTCGATTGCAAGATTTGCAAGACGATCGTTTGGATAGCTGCGCTTTGCCGCCAAGTTTGTTTAAGTAAGTGCTAAACCTGTGGGCTATCTGCAGTTTGATAATGGTTACCTCAGTCACGACGATGGATAATTTATTCAAAGTCTCTGTCTGCGGGTCCCGATGGATCTATACCAGCTCAAGTTCTAAGCAAACCTGACCTAAAACGGGGAATGCGGTGATGCTTTTATTACCTACCACTTACCCTAGCGACTATCAAAACAATTTTATCAGAGTGTGTAGGTACCTAGATAACATCGAGTAATGTCAACTGGGAATAGCCAGTCAGTGAATAGGTAGGTACAAGACTATAAGTCATCATCATACAGTCTCATTATCATCATTATGAGGGTATGTTAGTCCACTGCTGGACATAGGCCTCCCCTAATGAGCGCTATAGCGCCCTGTCTATAGCTTGAAGCATCCAGCATCTACCTGCAGTCTTTTGCAGGTCGTCATCTCACCTGGTCGTAGGGTATCCCACACTACGTTTACCGAGTCGTGGTCTCAACTCAAGAACACATCAATAGCCTATGCTAGTCTAACTGGACACATGTCTTTCCTGATAGGCACCCTAATGGAATAAAGGTGAAGAAAACACTACGCCCGGAACCAAACATCTGCGGTTCATGGTAAATTATGTCCCGCTGCGCGGCGGAAATCGTACCCGCAACCTTCTGCGTCACAGGTGGAACTTTACCCGCTTCACCAATAACATCTTCAGAGGCTATTTTTATAGAGGTCGGTCTGGTTATTTTCTTTTTGTCCGCAAGCTGTTTATAATGGACTTTCGCTTGGTAAAAGATTAGCCTCGATTGTACAAAGAGCATCTCAATGGAGGCGAGAACAATTTATTCAATCTCATAGCAAGCAGGGGTGGATCTAGGATTGTCCTTTTCTCTTATCAGCACATAATCCAATAGATAATTTGTTTTGTTATTGTGATTTTTGCATAAATTATTTATCATACCTTTCATAATGATTTAAATAAGTAATTATATAATTGATCTGTCCATCTCCTATTGCAACATAGGGTGTTGCAACAATGGGTACATATTGTGTGTATGTATATTTTCAAATAATTATAGTCTATGAAATTGTATGTAGGCACCTTAATATGATGTAATAAATAAATAACGATATGATTATAGTTTTTTAAATTCCCACCCGCTCATGGCCAATATTCGTGTATGGCCGGTCCGGGGCGGCGACGACTATGTCCAGCAGTGGACATCGTACGGTTTCGATGAGATGATGAGGATGACACATCTCTTTTCGCTCACTGAACCTCTTTATAGGTACCATCTACGTTCCTTACTCCGTTCCCTATCTTCTGCCTGATGGCACCAGCTTTTAAGGAAACACTTGATGTAGAATTAGACACGCCTTCTGCATTAAGCTACGGGTTATTGTGGCAACATAAAGCGAACTCGACGCCAGCTAATTGCGAGTTGGACGTGAGAAGAATAATGAATCCTACCAGACATAGGTAGGTACGTAAATAGGTATCTACCTAGTGTATGTCTACGTAGTTACGTACCTACACATAGATACCTAAGCTAGGAACATCGTGCTGTATTCTTCTTGTTGCGGTTTTTGAAATTTTAGTGGATTTAAATTGATAGCTTCGAACATTTTATACCTACTACCTACTTCTATTCTATGGTTGGTAGATACCCATATTATATATTAGCTTATCTACCTACGTATTCTAAATATATAAAAAAAATGACTCGTACTAGTTCTTTGAATTATAAGAGGGTAAATAATGAAGAAAACTGGATGTATGTGACCCAGTCACATACATCCAGTTTTCTGAATTTTTTTATTTATTCATTATTTAGCCTGATTCGTCATATAATCGTGTTCTTTATTAAATGTTTTTTTGTATTGCATGCGTCGCATGTCGTGCAGAACACCACCCAAAGCGCAACTGTACGTATAATGTCAATTTCACCGTCGTTTGATGTGATTGTCATCACTGGAGTGAACGTCAATGTCAAACCAGCATGTTCACAATCTGTCAACAAACAAGAAACGAAATTGCTCATGTTGTGCAACTTTTCTCAAAATTAACGCAATATTGATAAAACTACAAGTTACTCACTGAAACTTCTCTAAATTCCAAACCATACGGACACATTTGTGCGCGCAAAAGTGCAATCATCTTCAAAATGCGGCTGATAGACTCGACGAAACTCACAGATCTTCAAAACAAACCGGGTAATATCCGAAATATTTGCATTGTGGCTCATGTAGACCACGGGAAGACGACTCTTGCTGACTCCCTGATATCCAGCAATGGCATTATATCGCCGAGAATGTCAGGAAAGCTGCGGTACATGGACAGCAGGCCTGACGAACAGGCGCGGGGTATAACCATGAAAAGTAGCAGTATATCGCTGTTTCATGCTGTAAACCAGCAAGAATACCTTGTGAACCTCATAGATTCACCAGGACACATTGATTTTTCGAGTGAAGTGTCCACTGCTGTCAGGTTATGTGACGGAGCCATTGTTGTGGTAAGTAAACAAACAATTTATTGCGTCTTCTTTTCTTTGCTACCCCTCGCTACAGATCAAGGCTGTGAATACATATAACTAAATACATACATGTTTAATCATTCTCAAAAATAGGGTAATTGCTAAATTCTTATTAGAATCCATTTATGCGCATTCTAAATGTTCTAGTAAAATAAACCTATTCTCTTCAGGTTGATGTGGTAGAAGGAGTATGTCCCCAAACCCGCCTCGTCCTCAAACAAGCATACTCGGAGAACATGAAGGCTGTTCTTGTTCTGAACAAGATTGACCGTCTTATTTTGGAGATGAAGCTGACTCCGATTGATGCTTTTGTGTTGTTACAACAATTGTTGGAGCAAGTCAATGCTGTGATGGGAGAGCTGTTTGCTACTGAAGTGTCTGTTAATGAGGAGAGAACTATTGAAAAAGAGGTTTGTATTTATTTTATTGAGTGTTTAAATCAGCTCACAAATGTGTTGTTATTGTTGTTTGTTTCAGTTAGTAAGTATATAAGCTTAAACTGCTTGTAAATACTGTGTTCAGATATTATCATACTAGGTTTCTGTTATGGACTTGGTAAATCAGGACTGAAGATTGTTGGTCGTTGTCATCGGCATCTTTATTCAAGTACCCACATATATTTCGTTATTTATTATGAGTGTACTCACACATAGGGTAGGTATTTAATACACCACAGTTTCCCTCCAACCAGGTGGGATGACAACCTGCGAAAGACTGCAGGTAGATGCACATTGGGGGAGGCCTATGTCCAGCAGCTGACTATCATAGGCTGATGATGATGATGAAGATGAAGTTTTCCTAAGTCATTTCTTGTTAGGAAGGAAAGATTTTTGATATTAGTTTATCCAATTTATATGGAAGAAATTTACAGCAAAGCTATCAGGCTTTTTACCCTACATATTTAAAACATAATGAAACACACATAACATTATGTGTAATCAATTATTTATTATAGTGGTAGCTAAGTGGTAGCCTTGCAGTTCCTAATAATATACAAAGGTGAAAAGTATCTGTGAGCTTAATTCTATTTTCTTATTTTTTTTGTTTATTTTCATTATGCAGCAAAAGAAAGAAAAGCTAAAAGAGGATAATAACTTCTACGATTGGACATCTGCCCTTGAAGACGCTGATGACTCAAATCTGTACTTCTCACCAGAGCAAGGCAATGTTGTTTTTGCCAGTGCAGCTGACGGCTGGGGTTTTACTACTCAGACTTTTGCCAGGCTTTTCTCTGAGAAACTTGGTAAGCTTGTTTATTTATTTATTAAAGGTACACCAACAGTGTATATTGTGCTTACATATTATACATTAGCATGAGACAAGTTCTAATATATTATACTTTTGAAAGGTGGACACAACATTCAATAAACTTATTACTATTACAGTTTAAACCATTATCACCCTATTTTGTTGTGTATGTTTTTGACTCAGTTTATATAATCCCACTGCTGAGTAAATCTGAAAGGTTTCTTAAATTTAAATTTCTGTTGGGAAAAGTATCCAGAATTTGTATTTTTGAGAGCTTGTTTATTTCCTGTTTGTTACACATAATTGGTTTAAGTATTTTTTTAATATAAACCAAAAAGATACATGCCCTATAAAATTAGAGAAATTCATTGGGTAGAAAGTTACAAAACAAGGTGAGTATAGTTGATTTGTCAACCTGAATACCAATGGCAATTTATTCACATTACATAACAAATTATACAATACATTGCACAATTGTAAATGATAGGTATACATGATGAGAATAAATAATTGAGGCAATTTTGCTTATTCCACTGTTTTTCCAAAGTGATTACTTTTATTTTGATTTTAGACGACCGATGTGGCGCGGTGGGCGAAGGTACGCCTGCGACGCAGGAGGTTGCGGGTTCGATTCCCGCCTCGGAACAATTGTGTGTACGATCTGCAGATATTTGTTCCGGGTGTTCAGGTCTTTTTCTATGTATAATAAAAAATATCTATCTATGTAATGTATTGTATTATATATATCAGTTATCTAATACCCATAACACAAGCTATGCTTACCATGGGGCTAGATAATGCTGTGTGAATTGTCCAGATTTATATTATTATTATTTTAGGAGTAAAAGAAGATATCCTGTGTAAAGTCCTTTGGGGAGACTTTTACTTAAACTCAAAAACGAAACGCTTTATGAAAGGAGCCCAAGAAAAAGCAAAAAAACCCCTATTCGTCCAAGTCATACTCGACAACCTCTGGAATGTCTATGAGACGGTTGCTATGAGAAATGAAAAGGAGAAAGTGCCTGTAATATGTGAGAAACTTGGAATCAAACTTACAACGCGAGATCTAAGGCATACAGACTCAAGAGTGCAGCTACAGTCACTGATGGTGCAATGGCTACCCCTCTCCGAAACAGTACTAAACATGGTTTGCAGCAAACTCCCTTCTCCAAAAGAACTACCCTCAGATAAAGTAGAGAAACTTATGTGTTCAAAGATAAGAGATTTCAGTACTTACCATTCTGATACTCAGAAACTTAAAGAAGACTTCTTAGCCTGTGATAGTAGTGAAGATAGACCGTTGATTATTTTTATATCAAAGATGTTTAGTGTAGATAAGAGTATATTGCCGGAGAACAAGCCAAAGGTTTTGACGGCGGAAGAAATGGCTCTAAGGAGGGAAAGAGCAAGGCAGATTAGGGAAATGAAACAGAATGCTGATTTAGAAGGTCAGCCGATTTCTGTGAAAACAGAGGACAGTCAAGAAAAGAGTGTTGCCGATGAGGTGAGAAGCCCAAATTTATAATTTGTTCTAGGTTGTTATCTATGTATGATAAAAAATATCTATCAATGTAATGTATTATATTAAGTATATGAGTAAAAAACTAGTACCAATAACACAAGCACTGCTTAAATTGGGGCTGTGTGGCTTGTCCAGCATTATTTTTTATAAGATCGATAATACATTTTTACTGTTCAGTTTGATCACAACCTACTAGATGGCTCTGTTTTACGTTATTATATTATTCCTTATACTGACTCATAGTATCGTTTCAGGCTGAAAAAGAAGATAAAGATACACTGGCTTTTATTGCATTTGCTCGAGTGTTTAGCGGGAAAGTAAAGAAAGGTGACAAAGTTTACGTCCTAGGTCCAAAACATGATCCAACCAATGTGAATTTCAAAGAAAATGGCGTTATTGGTCCTGAGTTGAAGTTGAAAGATTTGCCAAGTGATCAGCATGTAACTATAGCAGAGTAAGTATTAATATAGATTAATACTAAGAATAGATTAATACTAGATTAAAGCAGCCAACTGACGAAAGAATGCATGTTAAAATAGTTTAACATACCTTTCTTTCGTCAGTTGGCTTCTTTAAAGTTAAAAAGTAAAAGTACCCAAGTAAATTTGTTTTTCACAAAAAATGTGAACATATGTATTTTAACACTTTGACTGCGGATTTTTTTCGACGACTGCGATCTTTTTTTAACCTAAGCCATTCGTGCTGCCGCTCTACACAGCGGTTGTGTTGCGCCGCACATGCGTTTCGTTCGAAAAACATATTACGACTGTGCTGAGTCACACAGATCTGTATTTTCTCAGCCGCTGCGCTAGTGTGGATTTACGCATATTAGTCACTTGTAGAAAACACATACCGTGTGATTTCAGCAATCAAAGTGTTAAAGAGGAATAACTAAATTTTTTGTTTCAGAATTAAATCATTGTATATTTTGATGGGAAGGGATTTAGAAGCCATTGATGAGGCTATAGCTGGCAATATTATTGGTAAGTAATCTTTCAGCTCATAACCTCCGACTCGGGTAGAAGAAATGGACAGGGCATTCTTAGACACCCTATATAATTTTGTTTAGTCATGACTTAGTATATTACGTACTACAGTTTGCCCGCGCCTTGGCAAGCTTTGTTTCTACTGGCTGAGGCGAGCAAAAGTAGTCTATGTTTTATGTCAGGCCTAGAACAGCCTATATGCAAAGTTCATCCCGAGCCCGTAGAGTTTTGGCGTGAAGAAGTAACAAACATCCATCCATCCATTTAAACTTTGGAATTTATAATATTAGTGTGATGTATTATAATTTATATGATACTATGGTCGAATGGTCAGTGTCGTTCATCTACGAACGTTCAAAGAAACGAAAATCATTACCTTCAAGTGCGAGTACCTTTTTTCAAAGTTTAAAATATCACTACACAGTATAAAACAAAGTGGCTTCCCGCTGTCTGTCTGTCCCTATGTATGCTATCTTTAAAACTCCGAAACGCATTTTGATGTGGTTTTTTAAATAAATAGATTGATTCAAGAGGAATGATTATAAACAATTTGACACATAGATTTTCACGCAGGCGAAGCCACTAGGCGCAGCTAGTATAATATAATTCCTTAAATGACCTATAAATAATTCAGGTATCGGAGGATTAGAAGAGCACGTGTTAAAAACAGCGACTCTGAGCAGTACACTGGCATGTCCTGCGTTTAGCGAAATGCAGAATGCGGTTGTCCCTATCCTGAGGGTGGCTGTTGAACCTACTAACCCGTCCCAACTATCGCAATTAGTCAAAGGTAAGTTACCCATACTGCAATGCTTGAAAACTTTCGTTTTCAGTGCGTCCTACCCGTTGTAGGACGTACCCCCGTAGTATGACTTACGGAGCTGAGACGTGGACACTCACGATAGGGCGCTGGTCCACCAGTTATAAGTCGCTCAGCGAGCTATGGAAAGAGCTATGCTTGAAGTTTCTCTGAAGGATAGGATTCGTAATGAATACATCCGACAGAGAACCAAAGTTATCGACATAGCTCTAAGAATTAGCAAGCTTAAGTGGCAGTGGGTCATATGGCGCTTATTGGTTATGTCCAGCAGTGGACTAGCATAGGCTGATGATGATGATGATGTTACCCTAGTTCCTAAATTACTTTTACGGTGGTGAATTCCAAAAACTTATGTAGCTATAAATTAAATATTCTCTGTAGTGGAGGAAGTGAATATTTAAAATATTATAAGATTGTAGCATTATAATATTCTAACTGTCTTCATACAGTCACAAAACTAATAAACCTTTAGCGCCTTTTAAATTACGATGCGCAAACGCCAAAATTACGATACGCGTTTGCGCATCGTAATTTACAAGGCGCTAAAGGTTCATTAGTCAGTAGTAGTTGTTAGTAGTTTGATGTTTTAAGACAAGGAAAAAATTAAACTTGGTTAGGTTTTCTGAGATCCGTCTTTAGTCGCCTCATACGACACCCGCGGGAAGAGTTGGGGTGGTGCAAATTCTAAGCCGGCACCACACGGCATTCGCACTTTATTGCTACATATTATAAAACAAAGTCGCTTCCCGCTGTCTGTCTGTCCCTAGTAACCATGTATGCTTAGATATTTAAAACTAAGCAACGGATCATGATGCGGGTTTTTAAAATAGATATAGTGATTCAAGAGGAAGGTTTATAAACCATTTTGACACATAGATTTCCACGAGGTCGAAGCCGCGGGGCGTAGCTAGTTGCTATAATATTCTTTAACTTTTATCACCATGGCCAAAACAAAAATCAATTCAATTGGTTAATTCTTAGCCCCATCTCTTTCCAATCCACCTTGAATCTCAACATCAAGTTCTTTCGCAGTTCATTTGTTTTAATCCTACTTTTCTACCTAAGGTTTGAAGCTCCTCAATCAATCAGATTCGTGCGTTCAAGTATTACTTCAAGAAACGGGCGAGCATGTGCTGGTGACTGCCGGTGAAGTGCATTTAGAAAGATGTCTCGAGGACTTGAAGTAAGTTGTTGAATTTTGTATTGTAAGGTTTAGATATAAGAATGATTTTTCAGTGGCTTTTCAGAAGAAAATTGGTGCTGAATTTATCTTCATCAAACGAACTGTCGCAATAACATTTTTAAATTCGATAAACTTATAAAGTCTTTAGTCATAAGCTATGGGTAAAATCCCGCTGTGAATAATGATGATGATATTAGTAGCCTCGTAAACATACTCGTTAATTTAGATTTCCTATTTACAGGAATGACTACGCCAAAATACCGATAACTGTCTCAGAACCTATCGTACCATTCAGAGAGACAATCATAGAGCCGCCTAAAATAGACATGGCCAACGAAGAAATCGACTCACAAAATTTAGACAAAGGCGAGAAAGAAGAAGACCCTGTCATAACTATTTACACGAACAACAAACAAAGTAAAATTCTAATACGAGCTAAACCTCTACCCAACGTAATAACAAACTTACTAGACAAATCAACAGATCTGCTTAAAGCAGTCTCCCAACATATAAAAACACAGCAAGCTATGAGTAAAAACGAGAAAAACATACGAATAGAAATGAAAGAGAAACACATACTATCAGATCGTATGCTGAAACTCATAGAAATATTCAAAGAAGAACTAGAAAAAGTTTGTTCTAAACTAGGCCCGGAATGGATGGACATAGTCAATCAAATTTGGTCCGTAGGTCCTAGGAATTGCGGTCCAAATTTACTGCTCAACCAGACTGCGGATTATAGAACGAAATATTTGAACCATGAGAAGGAGATAAAGGAAGATCCAAGGTCAGAGTATGAGAGTAGCTTCGTGAATGGCTTCCAATTAGCCGCTTTGGCAGGACCGCTGTGTGAAGAGCCAATGATGGGCGTTGCTTTTTGCGTTGAAGAATGGACTTTGGAGAAAGAAGGGGATGATATGTCGAATTTTGGACCACTTTCCGGTGAGTAACTATTATGAATATCAATAACTTTGTTTTAAATTAATAACAATAACCTTCATATCCCTGGATTCTTTCATACAATAAAAACATAAAATGTTTTTTTATAGACCCTAAATATGGTAGAACTCGTTTTGATTACCATCACTAAATAGTATAAAACAAAGTCGCTCCCCGCTGTCTGTCTTTCCCTATGTATTTTGATGCGATTTTTTTTAATAATTAGATTGATTAAAGAGAAATCTTTATAAACCATTTGATAGTTAGATTTCCACTGGCGAAGCCGCGGGACGCAACTAGTAAACTTTAAAGAGGTATTGAATTTTTCAATGTGCGAGTGAGATCTCTGCAATGTTGACTTGAATCATAACAACTTACACACAACTTAAACAACTTAACTGAAACAACTTAAACTTACAACTCGATCAAACTTGAATCGAGCCACAAATCGCCCTTTGCCCAATTAATTTCCTAATAATACTTATTACCTAGGTCAAATAATGTCAGCAGTAAAGGATGGATGCAGAAAAGCCTTCCAAGTCCAGCCCCAAAGGCTAATGGCGGCCATGTACTCCTGCGATATCGCCGTCGACCAGAAAGTCTTGGGTAAGTGTTGTTAGTTTCCAGAACAAAGTACTGAGATCTATTGTTAATGCTCCTTGATACGTAAGAAATTATATTTTTTGAATATTGAATTTGTCGATACAGTCCTAAAAAAATACGCAGAGGCTCATGAACAAGGGCTCCATCATCATTTGAACGTCGCGTCGAGGCGATCCAGCTCCGACAACACGGATATAGTGAGAATGCTCAAAGGAACAAAACCTTTTGAGTTAGTGTATTGATAATTATAGTGCATGTTATTAGATAATTGATTTCGATATATATATATGTGCGTGTTAAAATATGTCTCAATGTCACATGGTATTTTCAGCATTGTTTGTATTACCCTAAAGTACAAAATACTTACTCAAAAATTTACGAAATAAAAAAGGTTTGCTAAAAAAAGAAACAAAATTTTTAAATCTTTTAAAATGTATTATCCATAGCTACTGTTAATCTTATCCTACTATTTACATTGCTAGTCTAAGCATAAATATGGATTCCCTACGTAAATATTATTTAACCTAACATTATAAATGCAATGAAAAGTTATAAATTCATCCGAAAAACAACTCTATCACATCTCTTTTGTGTACATCATAAATAGGAGCCTTAGTACAAAGCTTAAGATTCTTAAATTTTAAATTTAACACATGTTTTAAGACTTACAAATTCCCTATTCACAATTATCTAAGTTAACACTTCCAATGCCCATGACGTACATGGCTGCTCAAATAATGGCGGGCGGCTGCGGCCCACCCATGCCAGACACCGCTGAGGCTGGGCATTGAATGTGTTAAGGAGGCGATTCTTTTAAAATAACAATGTGGATCAAATTTTTCGTAATTACATTCAGGTAAGGTCTAATAGATGCTTACAAAGGTGGGTGGTCAATGCCAATGGTTCTATCTCTCGAAAATCTTATTACTAAATCATGTCATGACCTACTTCTATCTGGCAAAATTTATCCTACGTGAATAAGTTACGACGACGACGGTACAATAAATTAGAAATACTGAAATAATTGTCTTACTGGTTGACAAATGGTTCCTATAATTAATTAAAAATGTCTATCTTGAAATGGACGATATAGCAAAAAGCACGATAGCATCTGGGTGTATTCCTAATAAGCCTCCACTTTGTTCCAACTTTATAAAATCGTTGATTTAGGAAGACTATTTACTTGTTCGACTAAGGATTAATCTATTTCATTTGTCTTTTTTTACATTATACTTATAGTTATTGTAGGTTTCTTCCAATGTCACAGTAAGGCAAATTAAACTAATAAATGCGCTGAACACTGAGTATTAGGCGTAGAGTTTTCACCAAACTAAAATGCCGCTTAGAATGGGAAAAGTGAAGCATTCAGGATTAAGGAAAAGTATGTGTTGAATCCAAAAAGGCAAATCAGCCTTGATGGAACCAACAAACTTCATTTATATTAATATCTCAAAGTTAAACTCATTTCAAATCATCCACGAAGGTGGAATTAATAAGACGTGTTTTAATTTGAAGCTTGTACATACAAGTATTACCAAGGTCTAAATCCAATGCAAAGACCTAGCTAGTTCTTGTACTTTGTGCCATGGGAAGGGAGGATTGTTGGCGGATCGCTTCGCTCGCGCCATGCGGTTTCTCCGGTTGTAGTAGTTGTACCGGTTGTACACAGGCTGGTGGGGTTGGGAATAGTCCACTTTGTAAGACATCGTTGTGCTTTGGACGCCGCTGTACCGATTAGCATTGTAACCTGAAATAAAAGAAACTCGGTTATGCATCAACTAGGTGTTTCATGACTTCTGTGTAAAGTCAACCTTAATTTACGAGTATGTTATGGAAAACACCAACGTGTCATCCTATTACGTTGGGTTGGTGGTTAAGTTTTGGCGAGTTTAATTAGCGGTAGTTAAAGCCAATTCTAAACACACAGATACGCTGAAATTTTCGTAACGACTATCAAAACTTAGCCATGTCGTAGTTCTATGATTTGTATTCTTAAATAGTGACTTTAAAACTCTTTCAAACAATAAAGCAATCATAAAACAATTCACGGACCATTCTGTTATACTACATTGTACCAAATAATATGTACTTCCAATATTCTACCTTTAACGATCCGACCCAACACGAATATGCAGTATAACAAGATGAATAGTAACAGCCAAGAAATTAACGGTATTAGTTCATAGTATTATCTAATAGTCTAGACTCTTAGACTCTTGATGGGTCATAACATAAATTACAATTTATCGCTTTCTCTAGTCGCTATGTGAACTCACTTTGTTTGATAGAATAGCGTTAAATAAACCTCTATTTGCTAAGGAAATGCTTTGAACGGCCGCCGGTGAAATAGCCCAGGAAGTTGTAAGGCGAGCGCGTTTATGTCTTTTGTAAGGTTGAGATGGTGTGACGTCATGGGAAATTGCTAGTTCTTAAAATAATTTTTACGACGGTATCTCATTTTCTCTAATGTACGATTTGAGTGATTTATTACACAGCCTGAAAGTAGGTCTTTAAGTTTTTAGGATGTAGGTAGGTACTAATAAATTAAAGTAATTAAATAATATCCCATAAATTTTAGATTTCGACGGGAATTGAAACCGCTACCTTTAAATTTTTGGGATTTAATTTAATTACGTAGAGATTACCAAGAGTGCTATTTACACAAAATCTAGAAGAATTGTGGTCATTAAACTACAATATCGATAAGTCTCGTTCACGTGGTAACAAGTATTCAATGGCAAACTTTTAATCAACTAATACAAATATCTATAAGTACTATATTATAAAGAGGTTTGATTTTCTTTGTTTGTATTCAATAGCCTCCGAAACTACTGGACCGATTTGAAAAATTCTTTCACCGTTGGAAAGCTACACTATCCCCGGTAAACAATGCTATATTATATTTTAGAAATGTGAAATTCTAATTTAACGCGGGTGATACCGCGGGAAACAGCTAGTATAATATAAAATCTCACACTCGCGAAATAAAGACGAGTATATATCTCATCAAAATCACATAACCCGTCAGAGTATCAAAGAATACCAGAAAAAAAAAATTTAAAGTAAGAAGTCCCTACGTTTTAACATTGATATTACCACGGCATAGAACTGTCCCCGTGTGAGGTAGACCGCTCTGTGTGGCCCTTACTTCCCCCTACTATCAATATAGAAGTCTCAATACAAAGACTGTTATAGATGTTTTCCGACAAGACTTGTATAAAGTTGTCTTTAGTTTTATAGCTTCCTACTGAGCTAAACGTAAATTTCAATCAGCAATTTCAAAGGAGTTACGACGCACTCTTGCAATTTCATGGTCCAAAAGAAGTTGCTACAACTTGAAACTGTTAGAATAGTATAGAGAAATATTTATTGCCTTAGTTGATAAAAAAACACAAGGTAGAATTAGACTTATACATATTTGAATAAAACTAAGACAAAAGTAATCATACTAACAAACATACATTTTTGTGCGGTACTAGAATGATAGCTAGAATTGTAGTAGTGCCATCTAAGCACTAGCCAAACTTGATGTGAAAAGTTTGTAAACACCACGACACAAAAAACTAAGGCTAGTTTGACATAAATTGTAAACAATATTTACTGAAGGAAGGATCTCAAATCGACAAGTAATGTAAATTTCGTATAAAAATACGCGACAGTTTTAAAAATAAAAAAAATAGGATCGAAATCGTCAACTCACACCAGTTGGGACAAGATTCATGGTGTGAGTTGACGAACGACCCTGAAAATGTAGGGGGTGTGCGATTTGTATGTACGATAGTGTAGCTAAAGGTTGACTTAGTTGTTACCTGAATGGTAGGCCGGCGTTGGTCGCACACACATCATGCCGTACACCCTGATCCCTGGTACTGACGCGTAAGTTGGCTGATCATGTGTCATTGGTCCTTCTGCAAATTAAAAAGACACTTATGAATGGTAATTCCTACTGGAACATTCTTTCTTACACATTCTCAAAGCATTGAGTAAAGACTTAGGATCAGGTGATTGAAAATTCAAACGTCACCATAGAAAACCATAAAAATTATAGTTAACCAATTTTTAGAAAAACTAAACAATAAACGGTCTATGAAGTGGGTATCTCGTCTAAAATCATTTTGTTTACAGAGTACGTAAGTGGTTTAAATATCTCGAAACTAAATTATTGCAAAAGTATCTTCCTGACTAAACCACAAGAGTTACATTCCATATTTCCTAGTCATGTAATTTGAATTTTGTGACGTGTCCAGTCCAAGAGTCCCGTAAGGTCTAAAGTAAATAAAGCACTTTGATATATTATATTTCTAACATACTGCAGCGCACACAGACATCTTATCATTATATTTAAAATACACTATTGTTTGTTTTTATTTCTTTAGTCAACTGTGTTTCATATTTTTTGTTTACCTGTGTACTGTATAATTGTTGTAATTTGTATGTGTGCGTATCTATCTATCTTGTATGTATTTTAACGAAAATTCGTTGAAATTAAAGACGCTTACCAAGCACATTATTTTCCGAACACCTACAGATGACCAGGTAGTGGGATTTGCCAGTCCTTATGTTCTGCAGAGCCAGCAGCGACCAGTCTCTCGACGCTCTGCACTCTCGCATCTCTGACACGGCTTCGCATGTCTTCACTAGGGTCACTGCCTTGCTGGCGTACTGGAATTAACACATAGACATGTGTTATGTAATGCAACAAGTATATACATTTTGTTTACAACATGCTTGAACGTTAGTCAAGCATCACTACATATGTATCATCACTCATAAAACAAAGTCTGTGTGTCCCTATGTATGCTTAGATCTTAAAAACTACGCAACGGATTTTGATGCAGTTTTTCTAATAGATAGAGTGATTTAACCATTATTTTACCGCGGTGGTCTATTATTTTGTTCAGTGATCGTTTTCTGTTTACTATATATTTTTGGACGATAAACGACTGACGACATGAATTAAAAAACTTCCTCGTCATCGTGTCTAGCCGCTATAACATTACCTAAACAAAAACCAGTCCAGACCCTAGGGTCCGCAAATCTGCAGGCAAACGACCACCCTAGAATCTTGTGTTCGTTCACTCTAAAAGACGGACAGATACATACATATGTCCAAACAATGTGTTCTAAAAATTGAATGATTTTTTTATTTGATATAAGACTTACACAGAACATAATAACCTTAAACTAAGAGTAAACTTGAGTTTGGTGTACCAGTCAATTACTGTCTAAATAAATAAAATCTTACCCGTTTCTTAGAATCGGAGGTTAGCCTCGTGGTATGTAAGTCATCTGCGTTCAGACTAGCGGAGCAAGGATCTCTGTAACGCGCGGGGCACGCGCAGAGAGGCTGGGTGTAGTTCAGTCGCACGTACACTGCGTTGCAAACCTGGAATGTTGTAGGAAGTGATGAGTTACGCGATATGTGGGAATAGGCGTGACCGTGATGAAATCCCTAGGATATGTACATAACCCGCCTCTAGGGCAAACGTGTTCTTGAGTGGAGACCACGTCTCGGTAAACGTAGTATAGGACGCCCTCCGACCAGGTGGGATGACGACCTGCGAAAGACTGCAGGTAGATGCTGGATGCGTCAAGCTGAAGACAGTGCGCTATGGCGCTCATTGGGGGAGGCCTATGTCCAGCTGTGGACTATCATAGGCTGATGATGATGTACATAACTAGCGCAAACCCGCTGCTTAGCACGCACTTTACGGGGGTCAAAAGTAGCCTATGCCCGTCACTGGGATACCGTTTACTTACCTGCCGAATTTCGTTAAGATCCGTTCAGCAGCTTAGGCGTGAAAAGGTAACAAACAGACGGAGTTACTTTCGTATGTCTAATATCAGAATGGATTAGTATAGATTTGAAGGTTTTATAATAACGAAAAACAGCCTCAGAAATTATTATTTTTATTTTAACTGTTTAATTAAGTTTTGCGGGAAAAATACAATTTGGGATATAATATACATTCATAATGAATTAAGTCTTTACGAATGGGTTCGTGATGAAGGGCAGAACCACGCAGTGTCAGTGAATTACCAATAACGATGTAAAGGCTCCTTTAAATCCCGAAGAAAGCGCGCGCGAAATCGCGAGCAACTTCTTTATGATCTACGATAAATTGCAGTTCCCAGTCAAAAGTGAACTCCTATTATTCCTTTAAGTTCTGAATATAAATACAAATTACCTGCTGAATGGCGCACTCCGGGAGCAGATAGATGTGTTGATTGTGCGGGTAATAGTGGTACTTTGTGGGCTTCGCTAGTACTGAGGTGGACCCAGCTGGTAGTGGTACGGTCTGGAACAAGAAAGGAAGATTTAATGAATGGGATAGCTGAAACCTTTAGTCTATGGAACGCTTCCGACTGGTATTCATATGAATCAGCTAAGCTGCCAATAGATTGTTTGCAACGGTCTGCAGTTAGCTCAATTTTAAAAACTAGTTCGAGTTTGTTTGAAAGAGTCGTTTTACAGAATTTATAATTGGAATAAAATAAAAATTAGAGGAAGAATTTGATTCATAGACGAACTCCAACTTCGCAGCTGTTTTATTGATATCCAGTTTTTTGATCTGATGACCGATGTGGGGTAGCGGGCGAAGCGTCTACCTGCAACGCAGGAGTTTCGGCTTCGATTCCCGCCTTGGGACATGTTAATAATCGAAACGTTTCGTTCACGACACGACAATTGCAGTCGTTTCTCAAAACGTAGGCCTACGAATCGCAAGCCAGTTTTCTCCTCTGCACTAGCTCAAACACAGTTACCTAAGGAATCGAGATAATAATAATTCTTACCGCGAAATGCTAATGAATGGATGAGATGAAAGCGCTAATTCTTCTATATGTCATTATCCATTGTTACCTCGATGGGAAATGTCGCGAGGTCGCCCTCAACCACACAATCTCATTCCCGTTGAATGCTCAGTTTCTGTGTCAATGATCTTGCTCCTCTTATTGATTTCACCTTTGCGGAAAGCTTATGACGACTCTTAGCATTGTATGAACATAGTTTCTATCGAGTAAGTCTTGAAGGAATTCGCTTCAAAAAGAAACTTTATATTTTTCATTTTTCTATAGACCACTTGACTTGACTTCTTTGATTTGGCAACATGTGTCTACCATAGATCATACTAATATGGTCCATGGTAAAGTTTTTATTGATTTTGTTTTTTTTATGTTTATATTTAGATTTAAGGGTTATTTGTAGATAAGTATCTAGAATCACGTTAGTTTTCTCGTAAATTGGTAAAATAGAACTTAGACTTAGTGATGCCATCAAAAAACTACAATTTTATTCCCATTTAATATTTTAAATAAACGATTCGACTTAATACAATACCAATTGGCTATTCGATATCTTATCTACAATCTTCTATTCTGATTTTGGCATATGAAAAGGCATTCGTGCGTTGTGTCCCTGCAACAATACCGCGCGGTCACGGTCATGCACCTTACGATTTACGGATTACGTTGTCACGTTGGATAGACGTCGTATTTCGGTGTTCGAATGGCTATGGTTATCTGGACATTATCCATTTGCATTGCTAAAATCACGAGTTATATGATTAATTGGTAAATTTATACATTATACAGCTATTTTATTCATGACTTTCATATTTAGTTAAGTGGACATGTTCCCTTACTCAATTTTAAGGATCTTGTTGAAAAATCTGAACTCATTTTTTTTTTCCTTTCGTCCTCGCGACCGATATTGTATATTTCTTAGGTTGATACGAGGACACTCGGTAATGATTATCTACGTTTAAATAAAAATCTATGAATTTTCCACAAAAGTTCTCACTCTCGTTGCCGATCCGCTCTTATATATTTTTATTGAGCTTTGCTAAAAATGAGGATGGCTAACATCATCCAATTTGTCATACCCATCACCATATAGTTTAGTAATAAGCTATACAATAAGACTAGCTGGGTTAATAAACCTGCTCAGAGAAAATCGCTTTTGTCCTTAGCTTTTTTCGCAAATTTATTGTGGTTTTGGTTAATTTAATCTTGTGAGTAGTTTAACGCCAATTTGCAAAGTCGTTTTGTTTGTTAGTTTCACGATTACCGCCGTTACAATAAACGGCTAGAAAGTTTGACTATATCGCTAACAAAGTTTTCGAACACTATTAAAACCTAACTAGGTGTGTTATATTACACTGACGACCGATGTGGCGCGGCGAGCGAAGGTCCGCCAGCGACGTAGGAGGTTGCGAGTTCGATTCCTGCCTTGGGACAAATGTTTGTACGATCCGCAAATATTTATTCTGGGAGTTCTGGGTATCAAAGATCATAATCATTATTTTCAAATGTGAAAAAGCAGCTCAATTTTTTTTTAAATATTCGTTTTAGTTCGATTACAGTACGGATCGGACGAATGAAAACCGAAATTTCGCAATGAATGTAGGCATCCAGTATACGAAAAACAAAAGGGAATCTCGCCAGGTTTGAGTAATGCCTCTGCCTATGATGATTTAATTTGACAAAGGAATCTTCTTGTTAGAGAACAAGTCCAGTGTCATCGTAGACTCAAAGATCTCCACAAAAACGTTCGAATACTCCACCTGCTGTGAGATGTAATTTCGATAAGTATCAAACCACCAATCACCAGGCTGCTCTAGTAACCTCATGATAACGCACAAAGAGTTTGTTGTATTTGGACCTGATTTTGACGTTTTGATTCCGTTTCTTTTTCACTTTTGCTTCACAATGAGCCTCTTTTAATGTTTCAATTTCGTTAACTAGGTTTGTAACTGTTTGGGGAACTGTATAGTTAGAGATTTTACTGTCATTCTGTATCGATGTTTATTTATTTTGATTTGGCTTGCGATATATCTTATATTTCTCACGAAGAACCGAAAACCGCTGGGGTAAAGGTGTTCTTTAGTAATGACCGCGACTCCGAAAACGTAGAACAGGGACGGCCTACGGCCTGGTTAGATGACGAACTGCGAAAGACTGCAGGGTATATGCTGTTTGCAGTAAGCTGAAGACAGGGCGCTATGGGCTCATTAGGCGCCTTTGTCCTGCAGTGGAATAATATAGGCTGTTGATGATGTCTTACATTCCGTCGCTAAAACAAACAATTAAAAGATATCTTGCCTTCAATAGGTGGACCTATTGAAGGCAAGATATCTTTTAATAACCTTTATGGGCGTATTGGTTTTGCACATTTTTGCACAAATAGCTTTTCCTTTACTTATAAAGTTTACGACCAATAGAACTCGATGACAATGGGCCCTCATTACCTGCCAAAGGGCCTCAAGATTCTTAAGCTTTCTCTAATCCTAGGCATACTCGAACTTTCCAATTAGTGAGCATGATTTGAAGTTCTCTATTAAGGGCAGAGAGGCTACCGTCTTAGATTTGTTAGAATTAACACCCTTTGGGACCATTTCAATCATAATTTCTCTACATTATGAAAATACTGTTATGTGTTTTCTATAGAATCAAATCATCATTATCATCAGCCTATGTTAGTTCAGAAGCGCAGAATCTTGGGTTCTTCACGGGCTTCGCGGAGTGACCTCAGCAGGTTGAGTATTTTTGTTCGTTGTGCTGTTACTCCCTCCTTAGGAAGGCATGTTCGACAGTTGGCGTATATGTGCCGAAGAAGTAGCTACGTTTGTTGTTACTTGTGTTAAGTTTCGGCACGACCTGCTCGTCAAAGTGGCGGGACGTGAAGCGGGAGCGCCAGCCTCGCGGCGGACGCTTCAATTGTGGCTCAATGGAGCCTATAATACCTACGATCAGGTCACATGTAGGCTACATTTGACCGATAATAAGCTCAAACAACGCGTTATTCCTCCTTGGGGGGCATGTTTGACAGTTGGCGTATACATGCCGAAGAGTAGATAACTACGTTTGTTACTTGCATTAAGATTTGTCTGAACCTGCGCGTCAGCCTCGCGGCGGGCGCTGCGATGGAGCTTCTATGGAACCTTTCACACCTACGCGATCGAGTCGCGGGAATTTTTTAAGCGAAATTTTCGCGTTGATGACGCTCGCGCTTCGCATTCCGAATGCCGTTGTTTGACGCGTAGATTTAGCCGAAGCTTTAGCCTACATTTGACCGATATTTCGCTCGTACGACGCGTTATTTGTTTCGTGATGAAAGGTGAGGAGGAACTTTCATTATCTATCATTAGGCCCTTTTCACTTCGTCCAATAATAATTATAAATGAGCTTGTAACAATCACGTACAAGTTAATCTTAACCTTCGCGTAGTGAACTAGTGCAATTATTTTTCCAGTTACAATTGGCTGGGTTTTGTTCTTATAGGTGAAATAACTTTCACTCTATTCTTATAACTCAGTGAGCAGTCAGTCTATAAAGTGTATTACATTTTATTTTTTAGAATACAATAGATAATATATTTTCGGTTTAAAATATAAAATATTACAAATTAGGAACTAACTTTTAAACAGGCGTGTGTGTCTCTTTGTCAGGTTTTAGGGAAAATTGGCTTTTATATTGTCTTTTCCATTAAATTTATTTATTATATTGTTTTATTTTGAGCCACAATTGTCCCACTGCTGGGCAAAGGCCTCCCTTTTCTGCTAAATAATAAAATAATAATTAAATTTAGCTTAATCATAAATGTCTCGAGACTATTTATCGTGCTTTCTTTATTTTCTTAACGACAGGTGCTGGCTTTAGTGTTGTTCTTGTAAAAGCTATATAGTCTTAAAACTATATCATGTTTTCACGTTCATCAATTTTACCAGAATTCGCTCTTCTATAGAGATATTGCGTTCACTTTATTGACTTCCACTAAGTATTTACCTTACCTTACTTTACTGACCATTACAGTAATAGGTTTGCTTCAAAGGTTTGAGAAGATGAATGAAAATGGCCAGTAAAACGTAATATACAATAATATCTCCTTTTACCTACTGGCAATTTTCATTAAATGCTTCTATTTATATTGCGAATAAAGAAGTTATTATCAATATAATGGTTATTTCACCAACGGCAAACTTAACGGTGAAACACGCCGACTATCGGCGTGGTCGGAGTAGTCTAGATCACAAATCGGTGAACATATTTCTGTTTTAACATCAGTTGTTCCTAAAATACAATACATCACAAAAAACGCAGTCTGTTCTTGAAAATATCGTAAATCTCTTCCGCCTGGACTGGCAACTCCAAGCTGAAAATACAATATTTCACTCTTAGTTTTCTAAAAGTAGGCAAGCTGTAGGACTGGTATCATCATCATCATCATCAGCCTATATTAGTCCACTGCTGGACATAGGCCTCCCCCAATGAGCGCCATAGCGCCCTGTCTTCAGCTTGATGCATCCAGCATCTACCTGCAGTATTTCGCAGGTCGTCATCCCACCTGGTCGGAGGTCGTCCTACAGCCACTTCAGCTTGCTAATTCTCGGAGCTATGTCGATAACTTTGGTTCTCTGTCGGACTGATATGCGATTCTAGAAACCTACATCATCTTTGTAAACAAGGTCCAGCATTAGGTATATTATATTTCATTATCCATTTATGACATTTTTGTTTGTGTCGTCATCTTGTAATGTCTATGTTTACAAAAAAAAAATTGGATTCTAGAACCTAGTTTGTATCACTACATAGTATAAAACAAAGTCGCTTCCCGCTGTCTGTATGTCCTTATGTATGCTTAGATATTACGCAACGAATTTTGATGCAATGCAGGTTGAATTTAATACATAGAGTGATTCAAGAGTAAGGTTTATAAACTATTTGACACATAGATTTCCATGCGGGCGAAGCCGCGGGGCGCAGCTAGTGTAAGTAATATAAAGCTATTGAGTTTTGTAAAGTTGCCATACCGTTTTGATTTATTCCGATAAGGCTGGTAAAGAGAGGCAAAGATGGAAGGCGAGATCCTCCGTAGATTCGTATTTATTTTTTTACAGCAAACCGGACGTCACGTTTAGGTTGAACGATCTAAATGGTCTTTAGTTGATCGTTGGCGGTCTTTTTTATAGTTTTGTGACTGTTAAAGTGTGAAACTGCCTTTGTTCCTTAATTTTGTTAATGCTTTTTAGATGCGTCATCTTTAAAGGATCGCTCCACGGGGTTAACCGGATAATTGCGATAGAACTTTCTAATTCCAACATTATTTGACTGCTAGTTAGACTTTCAGCGTATCAGTGTTGCCATACAGCGGGACATTGCGGCCAGCGTCTTGGGAACGCTTCTGACTAGTATTGATACGTCGAATTTATTTTTTGTTTGTATTGACGAGAAATGTAAAAAAATACATATATAAAGAACGATCTACACAAAGTAAGGTAAGTCTCTTGTTTGATATAATCCGTATTTCAAAAGCGAAAACTTTGCGTTAACAGATTCGAAAAAAAAACTTTGACAGAGTCCAATTCTTTATTTAAAGATGGTCGAAGCGATTTAAAGATGGACTGCTCCGACCTACCCAATATCTTACCTTTCCACTTAGGTAGGTAATGTACCCAACTTTACCTAGAAGATTCGATTTTAACGCAAACACTGACTGAGTTTGTGTTTCAAACAATCTATTCACGATAAATGTTTGATATTTGTATTTTAAAAGAAAAAAACTTTGCATTAACAGATACCGATATTTCGAAATTTCAAACAGACTTTACCCGGAAGAGTCGATTTTAAAACAAACACTGACTGAGATTGTGGTCAATCTATTCACGATATAAAGTACAGATAGAAACAAAAAAAATAGCGTATTCTATCCATACCAAAAATCTGAAACATCTCATGGTCCGTTATTAAAAGGTCAGGGAGTCAACGCTAGGGCGTTTATTCAAGCGATACCCGATCTGTAGTTCGCGATCTTGACGTGATCATGCCTTCGTGATGTAACAGACAGTCCGCGATACGGACGTAAATATTACGGTGTATTTACTGTTTCGTTGGTGCCCGTGGGGTCGCGGCAAACAAATAAATAATAAATAAATAATGCTGGATAATCCACACAGGATCATCTAGCCCCAAGCTAAGCAGAGCTTGTGTAGGTACTAGATGACTGATATACTTCAATCCAGCATATGAATGGAGAAATAGTACGAGTTATACACTTTCGAACGCATCAGCATTGACTTGGGCCATTGCTGCTGGTGATGATGCGGCATGTTGTGTCCGACGGACGATGTATCACGAAAATCTAAAAGAGTCTTGTCTTAGCGTTTTTTCGATTGAAAAGAGATTGTAAATAAATAAATAAATATAGCTGATTTTTTTTTTATAATACATAGATAACGACTAGAACACCCGGAACAAACATCTGCAGATCGTACACTCATTTGTCCAGAGACGGGAATCGATTCCGCAACCTCCTGCGTCACAGACCACGGACCTTCGCCCGCCACGCCACATCGGTCGACATTGTGGTCAAACAAAAGGCTATTCACAATACATGTTACAATTGGTAAGAAAATCAGGGATCAGTAAAGACCCGATCACATATCAAAAAACAAAACTGTCAAGTGCGTGTAAGACCCGTGCGTTGATCGTTTAATCCTACACGAAATCTGACTAAGATAAACCAATAGCAAATATATTATTAACATCGGTTGGATGCGTCAAGCTGAAGACAGGGCGCTATGGCGCTCATTCGGGGTGGCCTATGTCCAGCAGTGGACTAACAAAGGCTGATAATGATCGACAATGGCGACTATTTAATTACGAAAGCGATCTAACGGTATCGATACTTACAACGTGCGTGTCTGTACTGCTTACACTGTATCTAAACAGATTACGATCTAATTAGCCCTTGGGCGTTAAAGCGATGTTGTGGAGGAATCGCACTTAATTGAATTAATCACTTAAACATTTCCTCAGTTTTTGTCCAGAGCTATAACGACTTTGCGTTGTGCTAAGGAGTCTATTGCCGCGGAATACCGCTCTGCGAGTCACTTATATTAATTTTCCTGGATAATGCAAATACCCATAAATATTTTTAAAATAATCATTGGTCTGGGCCCGAATTCTGCTAACACATCGAAATAATCAAACAAAGACCGTGTAATACTTTTATCAAATAACCAATTTTTTTTTTATATTTGTATCAACAAATACAATAATTACTGATGTACTTATACAGCAGCCAAACTCGATGTGGAATGTTTGTAAACAAACAACAAAACAAAAACTACAACTCATTTGCTTGGCGTCAAGTTTCAGATATAATTTGAAGCAAGATTTACTGGAAGAAGGATCTCAAATCGACAAGCTATGTAAATTGCGTATAAAAAGACGCGGCAATAAAGTGAATTCTAGGTTAAGTATGGGCAGTTTGTTTACAAACATTCTACATCCAGTTTGGCTAGTGTATAGAAAAGGACAATACATGGAAAAAAGTGATATTTTTTTATTTCTATCGCTTCCATATATATGTAGACTAAAGTGAAGTAGTGACGAAGAAACCTTTAAGCTTATGGATTACGATTTGAATGAGTTGAGTTATCATTTTCTCATATTGGAGTATAATTTTTCCACCTATTTATTTAATACAACTTCTTTAGTAATTTCATTAAATATATAATTCCATATAGGTCATAAGATAACTATAAACTGGCGCCTCAGTAGGCTGCCCTTTCCGTATTTAAACCCGCTTTTGCAAGTTAACCTGAAGAACTTTTATAGGCGTAAGATTCTAACCTTTCATCATTTTAGTGGTTGCTATAAATCTGTACGCTCCATAATATAAAGTAGGGTAGATACCAATCGAATTTTGAGGTTATGATTAACATTAGGGTTCTTGGCTAAAGGATAGTGAATTAATGTGGTCATAAAGCATAGATTAGACCTATGATTCAGTTTTTAGGGTTCCGTCAGCTAAGGGACTTTTACTACGCCGTACGTCTGTCCGTCCGTCATAGGCCTCTATCTCAGTTATGTAAGAAGTGTGTGTAGCGGATTAAAATAAAAAAAAATTGAATTCAATATTACATACATTCGTTTGATTGACAACAATCTCACCTAATTTAAGGAGAAAATTTGGCTGATGATGATATGAATCTGCCCTAATCACGATCTATCGAGTAGCGAATCTGCCGAATTACCAATTTGTCCAACCTAGAATCTGTCCTACACCGAACAAAGGGTACTTAGGTAAGTACTTACCCAGAACCTGTGATGATGCCTGGTAACAAAAAAAATTGTGTGCTATTCGAGGATTATGTGGTATTGCGGAACCCTTGATACATGAGTTTGACTCGCACTTGGCCGTTTAAAAATGTCTATAAAATGATGGTGGATAGAACCTCAATCGTGTCGAATAAATCATCCAAAGCTAATATCAGAAGCTTCTAAGGAAACTTTCATATTTATGTCTAATTGCAAATTCCCATAATCAATTCACGCGGAGAAATGACCTCGCCACACTGCATCAATAAAGGTGATAGCATCTGTACTCCGCTGAGATGTTTTGATACTTGTTATATATTGTATCGGCTCCTTATTGATGGGTTGATTGTAGTTGTTGACAAGTAATTAATTCACTAACGGATTAGTTAAATGTATGCGTTGTATGAGACGATTTGACATGGCAATTAATAAATTCATAACTGATCTATCCTTATCGATGATCAATACATTCTTATAAATTTACTAGCTGCGCCCCGCGGTTTCACCCGCAATATTTTGGATAATATACTATATCTTTATAAATTGTAGCCTATGTGTTATTCTGATGTATAAGCTATCTATATTATTGTAAAGTTTCATTAAAATCCATTCAGTAGTTTTTACGTGAAAGAGTAACAAACATCCATCCATCCATAGTTACAAACTTTCGCGTTTATAATATTAGTATGTCACCTTTCAGCAATATCTTTTTTTAATCTGACACGTTTCAACAGAAGTAAACGAACAAATCTTAGCTATTGCTTGCTGATACAGGTTTAATAAATAAATTTTGTTTAATTGCAAACAGACTGGCGCAACACCGAATCGAATTGCATAAATAAACATAGGGATAAGTACCTATGATGGCCAACAGTGGGAGTAAAACGTCTTATACTGATGGTAAATACCATCCATGCCTATTGAATTACTTACTGCCCTAGTTGCAAATCTAACACCAATAAAACCTTCTGTAATAAAACTTAACGATGTTCAATCTTCACCCCATTTTCCCCATAACAGGCTAAATGCATATGAATTAAGCAGGCACGTACATTAAACTTTCAACGATCAAAACCACTCGGTCTTCTCTTCCGGCGATCATTGGCCGCGACCACTCACAACATATGCTGCATACAAACTAGTTATTAATCTGTGACTTGTTGATACTAAGTGTTAGATAAACTGTGAGACAGGTTCTATGTGACACAACAAAGTTATTATTAATCTGTGACTAGTGCATACAAACTCGTATATAAACTGTGATACAGGTTTAGTGACGTGTTTAAGTAAGCTTCTGGTGCACTCTTACGCAATTATGTCGGAACTTGGGATGCATCCCTATTTATTTTTAATCTCATTAGCTTGGAGATGGAAATTGATTATCTTCATTATGCTACGGAGCTCTAGAAAACTATCTGCGTCGATTGCTCTGCGATTCAAAGTAATGATATAGATATACTAATATTATTAGTGCGAATGTTTGGATGTTTAGATGAATGGATGTTTGTTACTAGCTCACGCAAAAATTATTGAACATATCGGAATGAAATTTTGCATACACGTAGTTCTAGGCCTGGAATAAAATATAATGCTCCTTATTAACCCACAAAACAGTTCCCATGGTATCGAAATAACCTTAAAACGGTTCCATAGAAATTCCATAGTAATGCCCATAAGGGTATGCGGGTTGGGGATCGCAGTTCGATGGTAAATTGTTCTGCAGAAGGCGCTGCTGCCCACCCGTTAGTCGCCTCTTACGACACCCGCGGGAAGAGTTGGGGTGGTGCAAATTCTAAGCCAGCACCACAGGCTTAATCCGTGTGAATATTGTTATTGAACGAAACGCTGAATAAATAAATAAATATAAGTGATTGCTAAGGTTGATTTAAGTAATTTTAGACTCTATTGGTAGACGAACACGACAGACTACTATAATCTAAGTAAAAGCTCTCTAATGATACTATACTCGGTACAATTACATCGACAATTGCTATTTACAATAGCGTAGTTCAGGTTCACGCCTACGTAATAACTTCCGACTCGCACCTATTCATTTGCGTGCCGATCAATGCATGAGAAAAGAGTATTCGATCGCCTTGAACGATTCCTCTGACAGTCGAAAGAACATACAGACAACGTCATCATGCTAAATCGACTTACTATCAGCAGGGGCGTAAGGGGGACTTCCACATCTCGTCTCCCAAGCCAACCTCACCTGCCTTATCGTGGTACACCCTGCTAGATAACGAACTAGGCTCTGGTGGAAATATCAAACCATCTTCATAATTTGATAACTCTTTAATTTTACAATTATTTTCCATTACTTGACACTGGCAGAAAATCGTCCAACCAGACATAGTTGCCATTAACAAAGAGTCATCATCATCACTATCAGCACAGAAGTCACTTATAATTAGATTTTTTGATATTTACCATGATTTGATTTTATTGTGGTAGCGTTCGTACAAAAAAAACCAAAAGTCACAAGGGCTACCAATAGATGACGCCTTCAGTGCAAAATAGCTACGTAAAAAAAACAATGGTAATTAAAAATTCTCCGATAGTACAAATGATTTGCATCCTATAATGTGAACCGACCAGCATTGAAAGAAATTCTCAAGGAAATGCCAAGTGTCATAATAACTTAGCGAAAAAATATCATTAGCACGGTGGTATTACCGTTTTTATGTTCATTCTATTATGACAGGAAACTCGTTTCGCCACACACGATTCGCCCGGAGGCTAAGGGCGGATGTGCTTTTCAGAAATGGCGGTAATCTAGGTGGGGGACCGGGCCAGTTTGGAACACCCAGTAATCGTACACGAAATATATGAAGATAGAAACAATACCATACAATGAAATACAAATACGCTTGATCAAGACAGAAAAGAACAAACGGCTCAAATAGGTTTAAAGTAAACAAACAAAAACATATATGTATGTCCAATGGATGGCCTTATCGCTAATTGCGACAAACTTTGGATGGATATGTTGCTACATGCAAGCTATTGTATATACAGGGTGGTTTTATGAGAAGGGCGGTGTTAGCCAAGTCCGAAATCAAGAGAGTAAGAGTAAAGTTGTGACACGGCCCTTCTCAAAAACCATCCTGTATACGTTGGCTTATTATAGACTTATTTTTATACAAAATAACACAAGAAACAAATTTAGAACTAGTATTTTTGCACTATGCACTTTGCAGTAGCAGATTGAAGCATTCAACCCCGACTGATTCAAGCTGGCGACTGCATAGTGAACTACGTGTACATCATCATCATCATCAGCCTATATTAATCCACTGCTGGACATAGGCCTCCCCCAATGAGCGCCATAGCGCCCTGTCTTCAGCTTAACGCATCCAGCATCTACCTGCAGTCTTTCGCAGGTCGTCATCCCACCTGGTCCACCTGGTCCTGGTCCCACCCGTGTACCTACCCCCTTAATCTCTCTTTCTTTGACTATCCTTCTAACAGTTCGCATAATAAGGAAATCAATTAAAACAAGCTCCGACTGACACAGATTCAATTAATTTAATTAAACTGTCCGTACATTTCCATTCCCCTACAAGCGGTTTATCAGTTAACATTTATAGGCCGGTGTTTACTATACTACTATATGTCTGCTACTGTTGCTTCAACGGGTTCCAGTAACGGTTTTCACCTATATCCTTGAACGTCTACTGATCCCAGGGAAGTTACTTTGTTACAAAAATTTTCTTTGATAGACACTTAGATAGATAGCAAATGATTAATTGCACACATAACAAAACAACAAACATAATAAAAAATGGACCATTTGGCGGTCTTACCGCTCAAGATTGCTCGGGATATGTGTGCATGCAGCTAATACAAATTGCGAAATTAAAATTTATAAAAATACTAGCTGCGCCCCGCGGCTTCGCCCGTGTGGAAATCTATGTGTCAAATGGTTTATAAACGTTCCTCTTGAATCACTCTATGTATCTATAAAAAACGCATCAAAATCTGTTGCGTAGATTTTAAGATCTAAGCATACATAGGGACAGACAGACAGCGGGAAGCGACTTTGTTTTATACTATCATCGTCATCATCATCAGAGCACTTATAGAAGTCCACTGCTGGAGATAGGCCTCCCCTAATGAGCGCCATAGCGCCCTGTCTTCAGCTTGCCGCATCCAGCATCTACCTGCAGCCTTTAGCAGTCGTCATCCCGCCTGGTCGGAGGGCGTCCTACACTACGTTTACCGAGTCGTGGTCTCCACTCAAGAACCCGCTTTATACTATGTAGTGACTTTATACAAACAAATAAAATTGCAATGTCTGAATGTAACAGCTTTTGGTTGAGCCTATTTTAACGAGACTCACTGGCAGAAAGCTGATGTTAAAAGTAAGCTAGAGTAACTTAGGATACTTTTATTTAAACAGAATTAGGGTTCCGCGCTAAACATTTTAACCTATGAAATAGTGAATTCTACGCGAACGTAGCCGCGCGGCTCAGTTTGTATTTCCATATGGCATTCCGTATATGCGGTAGCAATAGGAAGGCGGTGTTTTTCATCCTAATAGAAGATTGTCTACCCACTCGACTATTATCGTGTGAAAGAATTGCTCAGGACTTGAACGAGGAAGTAAAGTTAACAATTCGTTCACATGTCAGTCTTTTGAAACAAAATTATATACTGTGCCGTATATCTATTGGTTAGATGACTCCCGGCTATTGCCTAGGATGCTTAGAGACGACTCAAGTTCCGTCGGAGCGAATTTATTGAGGAACGTTTTCATGTAAATGTCTCTATGTATTTTTGTGTTCATCAAAAGTGATTCGATAAAGTCGTATGCACTAAGTTCAAAGCGATTCATCCGTTTGGCAGCTATGCAGGTACACTTACTCATCCCCGATTCATCATCATCTTCAGGACATAGTCTACTGCTGGACATAGCCTTATCCCCGATTACTCAAACGCAACTCAGCTCAGATTTGAGCACGTCTCAAGTCGCGCTATAAGAAAGTTTTCAGCGAAAATTGTCACAAATTCATAACAAGAGATATGTTTAATGCTCTGTTACATTTCAGCATTTGGAAGTGAGACACGCAGATGTCAAACTTAAAACACCCTTATTTTAGAGACTCAAGACCCCCGTCTTGAGGGTCTCTGAAATAAGCTATAGCTATGAGGAACCCTCGTAAATTTATATTGTGTTTAGGTACATGTAGTGACAAAGAAATTTTTCTATGTCTATTTTGTTCCTGTGTAATAAAAAATTGGTTAAAGCGTTGGCTCTGCATAATTTTGTTCCATTCAAAGTTGGAGCAAAACATGACCCAAAAGTCTTTTATAACGATAATTAGATTTTTGAGTTTTTTAATATTTTGGCACATGAATAAATGATATGTCCATGTCTATATCGTTCCTGAGAGCTATAATACAACATTGGTGAAAAGCGTTGGTTTTGCATAATTTTGCTCCACACAAAGTTGGAGCAAAACTTGACCCGAAAGTAATTTATGGGATATTTACCATGATTTGATATTTGAGACTTATAATATTTCTGCACATGACTATTATGTCGATATTGTAATTAATGACTGCTTTTGCTTTAGAACACAAAGTTCTTTGACATTTATAAAATAATGTAATTTAATTGATATTCGTAATGATGTTAAAATTATATACCTGTGTGTGTGTGTGTAATGATAACCAACTTTTACATCATCATCATCATCAGCCTATATTAGTCCACTGCTGGACATAGGCCTCCCCCAATGAGCGCCATAGCCATACATACATAAGTATAATTAAGGTTAATTTTTTTGACGTGTAAAAATTATTTACCGGTAAATGAACTTGATGAGATGGCGCGACGAGCTCGAGGTACATCTTCCATCCTGGCCTGTTGCAGCGTTGGATCGCGAGGAGTGGAAGGAGAAAAGGGAGGCCTTTTCCCAGCAGTGGGACGATAATGGCTTAAAATAATAATAATAAAATAAATGAACTTGAAGCCAATTTTACAATTCTCTTAGGAAAGTTAAGAAATAAATTCACAAGGCTTGATGCAGTTATATCATAATAATAATATACATAATGTAATTAAGTTGTAAATCCAGTATTTTCCGGAACCAGCCTACACAGTTCGTTCTAAACCCGATAATGTGTTGCATCTGAATAACCAATGTCCCTACGTAGGCACTAACAGCTACCAGTCCAACTGCCCAAGCCAGTTAGTCTAATATCTATATTTTGCATTGACTCTGATAAAACTCGCCACGGGTGTATGGTAAAACGTGCTGGAACTATTTATGCTCTGGAGAATAAGTGCAATGTCATAAAATAATCGTAGATATTATGCAGTATGGCTTTATAAGTTGAATGGTCAAAGTAGCAGTCGAAATTAAATTAAATCAAAGCTATACATGTTATGATTCTTCGTATGATCAATTTAAGACCTACATTGTTACATACATGTATTCTAGCAAATAAACATCGTTAACCTTTGATTCGCTTTGGATATTTTATGAAGTGGTATTCAGAAATTAATACATTTTATTTCTTTAGCCATACAAATAAGGCTCATTCTCAAGACACAGATTAATTTAAACCAGTTGCGCCCCACGGCGTGAGTCGCAGTGAATTTGACTCGGTGTTACTTTAAACCAGCTGCGCCTTACAGCGTGAGTCGCGGTGAATTTGACTGGGTGTTACTTTAAACCAGCTGCGCCCCACGGCGTGAGTCGCGGTGAATTTGACTGGGTGTTACTTTAAACCAGCTGCGCCCCACGGCGTGAGTCGCGGTGAATTTGAATGGGTGTTACTTTAAACCAGCTGCGCCCCACGGCGTGAGTCGCGGTGAATTTGACTGGGTGTTACTTTAAACCAGCTGCGCCCCACGGCGTGAGTCGCGGTGAATTTGAATGGGTGTTACTTTAAACCAGCTGCGCCCCACGGCGTGAGTCGCGGTGAATTTGACTGGGTGTTACTTTAAACCAGCTGCGCCCCACGGCGTGAGTTGCGGTGAATTTGACTGGGTGTTACTTTAAACCAGCTGCGCCCCACGGCGTGACTCGCGGTGAATTTGACTGGGTGTTACTTTAAACCAGCTGCGCCCCACGGCGTGAGTCGCGGTGAATTTGAATGGGTGTTACTTTAAACCAGCTGCGCCCCACGGCGTGAGTCGCGGTGAATTTCACTGGGTGTTACTTTAAACCAGCTGCGCCCCACGACGTGAGTGGCGGTGAATTTGACTGGGTGTTACTTTTACAATATAGGAGCAATTTTTCAAATAGTTATCTTTAAAAGAAAAAGCCACAGACCGCAAATTAAATTAAAAAAAAATAGTCGAGTCGGGTTGTGCTATGTGCAAAGCAACACATTTAGCAATATATTTTAATTTATATAAATTATTTATCAAATAAAAAAAAATTGATATTTTATTGTTTCTATTTAATTGATTCAATTCACTTATCATTGTCCACTAGCGGAAGAAATTAAGATATTCATCGTTGATCAAACTTCATAGCTGATCAAGCTTGCTTGTAAAGGAAATAATGACTTTTCTCGCTTGTATTAAAACCTATTTATAAATACACACGTGAATGCGCACTAAAATCTTCTCTCGTATAATCAAATAAACAATAAAAATAAACCCAATGGTACAAATGGAATCGAACGCACCAGGCCATAAAAGTCTTGGTTCACATAGGGTATCTATTGGTTTACAATGGCAATCTACACAAGACAACAACGTCCTGAAGGTAATAGTTCCTGGCTGTCTGCAGTACATTACGCCCCGAGGCATACCATACAAGATTACAGTAGTTCTATTATGACAATCAATTAATTTATGAAGCGGCAATGTAACGCTATCAAAGCCTGAGGTGCGTCGACGTATATCCTAACTAATATGCGAAATTGTGTTTGTTAGTTAGCTTGTCCTGTTTTCACGCCCTTACTAAGCAACCAATTGTTTGACGACCGATGTGGCGCGGTGGGCGAAGGTCCGCCTGCGGCGCAAGAGGTTGCGGTATTTTCGAATCCTGCCTCGGAACAATTGTGTGTACGGTCTGCAGATATTTGTTCCGGGTGTTCTGGTCGTTTTCTATATATATAAAAATATCTATCTATGTAATGTATTGTATTATGTATATCAGTTATCTAGTACCCATAACACAAGCTCTGCTTACCATGGGGCTAGATAATGCTGTGTGAATTGTCCAGCATTATTTATTTATTTTTAATATGCGAAATTGTGTTTGTTAGTTAGCTTGTCCTTTTTTCACGCCCTTACTAAGCAATCAATTGTCTTGATTATTCGCATAGAGTTTGTTGAAAAGATGGAGAGTAATATAGGCCACTTTTCGTCCAGGTTAAACATCAAATACCCATGAGAAATTTACGGGAATATTCGTATTTTTTTTTTACGAAAATACGTCCTCCCTGCACGGTCTAACAAAGCTACTAATCGACTTGATTTTTGGTATAGCCGTAGTTAAAAAGACGTGAAGTAACATAGGCCTGGAAATGGGAAATTAGAATTTGACGCGGGTGAAACCGCGGGGTACAGCTAGTAGGTAAATATTCCCATTTGTACAGTGGCCATTAGAAACGGTCACTTTTATAAGGTTATCGGGCCTATTGATTAGAATACTGTATTTATTTGTTTATAGTGGGTGTTATAATAATGCCTTTTAAAAACACATCACCTTTTACACACATCTTAAGCTTGGTAACTGCAGAAACAATATACAGGTAGCTCAACTGATCCATATCAACACCAGTCGGTAGCGTCCCCAAGACTGTTCAATAATTACAAATACACGTAAATATTCCACTTCTAAAGGTGCATTTAAATAAAAATATATTCAAATATTTAGAGCTGTCGCATTAGAAATGAGGTGTAATGATAAAATATAAACCGTGATAACTGATAGCTAAAACCTGATAGTACCTACATTAGAAAGCCTTACCATGTTACCGTCCTTTCTACTACCGTTCTAGGGCCGGCTTAAGTGTTATTAGCCTTTCTTTAAATTATCTTGATACCATAAAATATAGCACAGGTATTCTATTTCACGAATAAGGTTTGATCTTGGTTGTCGTTAGCCGTGCGCATGCACATTGAGTTAGTTTGCGTAACCTCGGGAGCACTCTCGATCGCTCAGTCTCGATCGCGACGCGGTCCGAGTCACTAGTGTTTTTGGGTCCACGCAGAATGTCAGTACAAGGCGACTAAACGTAGAAAACTCGCTGGCGTAACCTTCTTCGTGAAAAACAATATCTGTAGTACAATAATAGTCTGTAGACTAGATGGAAGATCGCGAACAAAACCAACTGAGTACTCGTACCTACAGTGGTTTCAATTTATATGTCGCCAAAACTAAACTTTACTAATTTGACAGCACTAAAATGGTGTCATTTATTTATTTCAATTGTTCAGTTTATTTTAGTTTTGGGGAACATCATGATCACGATGATACAGTACAGTATCAGCAGATGATAGCCCAAACACAAGTCAGATAAACATGTTTGGTTAGAAATCGCGAGATCAATCTATAATATAAAAATGAATCGCTGAATAAGCGCAAGTCTCGAGAGCAGCTGAACCGATTTCGATAATTCTTTTTTTAGAATATTCCTTGAAGTACGAGGATGGTTCTTACGGAGAGAAAAAAGAGAAAATTTAAAAATATTGTCTGAAACAAATGACCACCTGGGCGAAGCCGGGACGGGCCGCTAGTAAAATAATAAATATTATTTCCTATGCCATAAACACAGAAACAAGTTTTATTATGTTTGTAAGGTTAGTATGCAACCGCACAATAATTTATTTTCCTATAAAACAAACAGAAAATACGCACTTTTAGAAGTTTTTTTAATTAAATATATTGTATAAAAACATGAATAAAATTATTATAATTACATACGGGCAGAAATAAAAGTCGTCCACATTCCACATCCACTTCTGAATAATATCTTCCCATCCAATCGAGTAACTTGACTATCAAAGCCTAGGCTCAGCGAGGGTGATAATAATTATTGTAGGAAAAGTTTAAAAACTTCTGCAGAAATAATTAGTACGAGACGGGGCGCTTGTCAGAATGTACACGTTTATTATAAGGTTTATCGACGCGATCGTAAAAGTTTCATCGAGGTATTATCATTTAACTGTATAAAAATTGTTATACAACTTGTAGTAGTAATAAAATTATTCAATTTATACTATTTTTATAGCTTTTTTTCAGGTTGCTGCATCTGCATATCTGTTTTATCGTTTCCGGAATAAGTTAAACTATAATAAAATTGTGTTTTCCTGCTCTTATAGTATTGTTTCCACGCATAAATCCGCAGAAGGAATGTGATCACAAGGGTCAAAATTCCTTTGAATTAGGGTCAAAATTCCTTTGAATTAAATTGTACTCGTACATAGGGTAGTTGTTTTCTTGAGAAACTAAATCGTGAATAACACATCCTACTAATATGATTTTGTTGAAACAATAAAAATAAATAAATAAATAAAAATATTTTTAATGAGAAAATTTGGATGTCAAGATGTTTGTATGCTTGTTACCTCTTTACGCTAAAACCACTGCACGGATCCGGCAGACATTTTGCAGAGATGTAAGTCTAGACCTCAGTCAAGTCTAGACACATAGGCTACGACTGTATCCGACTTATGAGTTCCCATGGGATAGAAAACCTTATAAAAAGTTTCAATAGAAGCCGCGGACTTTAGCTAGTAATCTCTTTACCTAGAGACTAAAAAACATAACAATACAGAGGTTGAAGCTACAAAAGCTCTACATCAAACTTCCAGGAAATCGCGCACATACAAAACTAACAATAGGAAGAATTTTCTAAAAATACTCTACAAAACCATCGTGAAGATTTGAAATACTTCGGAATACAGACGCTGCCTCGTGATTCGATAAGATCTAAGAAGCGTATGCCTTCTGTTTAGGAATAGTATTCTCATCGACTTATTACTCGGAAGTCGGGTCTTCTAGGTATTAGAAAGGACGTAGGGTCAAAATTCTTGAACCTTGGTTAGTTACATTATCTACATTTCGCTATATCTACATGGCTAAGCCATATGAAGCGAGAGACACAGAACCAAAATTATCAACAAAGTTCAAAGAATTAGCAAGCTGCAGTGGGCCGACCATATCTCGCGAAGAACCGACTTTTTTAGTTACAAAATCAAGAACATTTTTAAATGACACTATGTCTCTGCTGTGGCATCTGCGTGTATTTCCTCTATACTAATATTATAAACGTCAAAGTTTGTAAGTATGGATGGATGGATGGATGAATGTTTGTTACTCTTTCACGTAAAAAAATTTATAAAGATATATTGTATATTATCCAAAATATCTATCACATCGCGGGTGATACCGTGGGGCGCAGCTAGTGACTAATACGTAAAAAAAATTATATCTTCGAAATGCCCACCCCTTATTACTTTTTTAAATGTGAACAAAATACGTTGACCTGTCCACGTGTGCAGTCTCTAGTCAACTCAACGTGTGGCTTTTGCACGCACATTCTCTGCACATTACTGACGTGCGTGACCTCCCGAGATGATGCTGTTATGCGATGATTGCCACTTAGCATATCGTCCAGGGGTGCGCAGACTTGGCTATATCATCGCTATCATCATCGTTTAGTACCGCCTAGGGATGAGCCCGTCTACAGCTTTGCCATTGGCTTTAGTCCCAGTATGTGCCATAAATATTTCGGCAACCGACGACCTGTCTGCCTATTTGAATAGAATACAAAGATATTTATTTATAACAACATACAAAAGACACACTTATAGAATAGGTACATCTATAGAGTTGTTATAAAAAAGCCCTAACTCAGTATAATGCTGGCTAAGTTTCGTAAGAGACCTAGCCAGCGCTGGTCTTTCGTTAGAACCCGTACAGATGACGTCACCATAATTTGTTACTTGGCACACATAAAAAAAACATAACAATTATTCGTTTTTTGTAGCATTACTATATATATATATACATAACTAAGATCCAAACACTTCGCCAAACAGTATGATGATTTTAATGTATAGCGAAAAATTTATATAGATTGACACTTATGTATTATTAAGTTGTTGTTATTAAGAAAAGAATAAGAAAAAGAAAATTAAATCAGTAAACACACATAAAAAACACAGTACACAGTATAAAAAAACATAAATAAAATAAGCCTACAGAAAAACAAAAATAATAATAATACATGGCTACCGTGCTAGCCTGCTGGCCAAAAAGGGTCTAACTCAGCTATGTGCTGAACTACGCGTGGCGCGGAACAACGCTGGTTTTCAGTTCGAACCTTGTTTCTCAGTCACATCACGGGCAAGGAAGAGACAAGCTCAAAACAGACAAAAAATAATAGTAAAAAAAATAAAAACAGCAAGTAGAATGAACATACATAGAAAAAAAATAGCTGGTTATGCGGTAAGATTAAGACATTAGAGGAGGCCTATGTCTAGCATTATAACTTTTATAGTTTGATGATGATGATTATGTTGTTTGGCAAAGTGACGCAAATTGCCAGTCAACCGTGATCGACCATTTGAGCACCCCTGTTGTAACAAGAATACAATTCCCTTGTTCCGTTTCCAATTTGTATACAAAACAGGTTCTGCTTTTCTTGATAGATAAACCTTAAACGTCTTAAAATACAAAATTGTTGCCGTACTAGTCTCGGTGTAAGTAGCTATTATGTAATTGATAGGGTGGCTCAGTGTCTATTAGAGTAAGTCTCGAGGGCTATAAAACAAGCTCATATAGGATTATTTCGAGCCTATAATGTATTGTAATTCTTACCTTAGTATCTTTAACACTTAGAATTTGTACCCACTATTCGACAGATTATTATTTGATCGCGCTCCTGTGTGACTTTTAGTATTATTTATGTTGTGGGATGCTTTGAGTTATTGAATTGGAACGTGAAGAAATAAGTAAGGGACCCTTTCACCACCATTATTTAGTCTTAAGTTAATCGTCCCTTAATGTCTTGTAAACTATGCACACAGGGCTGTGTAACATTCCTGTACATATTTGGCACCTGCCATCCTTTGATTTTAAGTTGGAATAAATCGCTTCAAGCGATATGGCCTCCAATTCGAGTACGTTTTTTACAAATCTGTTTTAGATATAAGTTTTACGAATAAATAATTATCTATCTATCTATTAAAGGAATAATGACATTACCAAAAAAAATACTATAATTTTTATGTTCAATAAATGTTTGCAACAAATCGTCTCTACCGAACACTATTCCACAACAGTGTTGTTGAAAAGACAGAATACGATTTACTATCTGACATAAGATCAACAAGCCAGGACAGTGTAGAACCACACTACGGAATGTGTGAAGCACGTAACACAAATAAAAAGAACAAGCAGTTCGTGACTGTTGGAAATGAAGACATCCCATTTTACCTTACCCTTGATCAGTTCCCGCGTCGTGTTTTTGTCCGAGGACCCTATCAGCTGCTAACGAGACCCAGAGACGTGTGTGTAGAAGAATATAAATTCTTTTCACAGCTTATAAAATTAATTGGTAGAAAATAACTAGCATTTTACCTAGAGAGACGTGATCGTGACGTGTCCTTTTTCATGCGGTTTGGAACAGCGCCCTATCGTGCGGACAGGGAATTACGCAAATCCCATACAAAAATGAGACGACACAATTACATACATCTCGATACTATATAACCGGACAGGACTCAGTATAAAATATTTATTTTGGTTCCAGTAGGACATAAGTGCATAGTTAAATATTTCCAACATAGATATTATAACTTCGATTTCACAGTAAACCTACCAAGGTATTCTAGTCCTTTTAAAATTTCCTAACCTAGAATTTGAACAGAAAATCGAAAGCAAACAATGAAAGCAGCCTCGCGAAGTGGGTTTCCGATGAAAGTGCCGTAAATAGGAGCCGCGACTGTTGTACCTCGCTACAAATTGATAGAATGCCTGCTTTGTATTCCGTGAAGTAAATGTTGAGATGCTGACTCTAATGAGTCATAAATATCCGCGGACATTCAATAGCGAGCTCAACGATAGTCCAGGTCCGCGTAGGATGGAAGATAAGAATGCGCCTCCAACGACTAAGCAGTTGATGCAACCCGCTTGATAGGCGCCTAGGCAGCGGCCCACGCTAACTTTACTACGGCTCGCGATAGCCACCTCATAAGATAAATTCCCTTTATCGCGAATTAATCTTAGTAGGCATCCTTGCCAATGTATTGAGCTCATACTATGTTTGAGCTTCCTGAGTTACGACCCGCGTACAATTCCCCTGAGAACCCGTAGTGTATCACTCAACCCACAAACGCTAACAAATAGCTACGGAATAAATTCATCTATCCGAACAAATGTAAACTCTTCCATTTAAAGCGCATACAGCTCGGGAAATTCAGTCGGATTGTATCGTTAAATAGAACAATGAGAACCATTGAAAACGAGTGGGTACAGATTTACATCTCAACAAGAGTCAGCGGTCTTCATTGTATTTCTTAGGGAGTTTGTAATAGGAACACGACAGTATGCGGTATTGGCTATCTGCAGTATCTTCATCTAAATATTCAAAGGCACGTGCGTCGCTCTGATGGGCCGATAAAGGCGGCTCGTATCTTGGCTTATCCTGATAATATTTGCGGCGTCCGACGCCTCTTTCATTAACCCGCCGGTTCCCGTAATGAATACATTGCCGTGTTACTGGCTAGCTAGACCGCGGCAGCGGATCGTAAACTGTCTGCAATCAGTATCTCCCATACTGCGTGCTTTGTGAACGTTATATTGTGCCTCTGGAACAGGCCTCTCCCATTTCTAAGATGTTAGATATACGTAGAGAAAAGCGTACTATATTTTTATTATTTCCTTGAAAGCAAGGTTTTGCATGGATCAAGATCTTACTCTTAAACAAGCGATAACGTCTGGTCCCGTTTGAGTTTTTACGATCGGTATAGCTGTCCACGAATTTCAGGTTGAGGCCGACGGGCAAAGAATGTCCCGTTTTAAAAGTGACTTACGGTAACATATGCTCTGCAAATTGAGTTCTTGCGATCTATTGTCTCAGATGTTTATAGATTGTTATTAACTGTGTGACTTACGCAACTCATCGTGCGAAATCTTGGCAGTTTGCACCTGTTTTTGCGTTTATTGGATTAGAATTTTGTGTCAGCTATCGGTAAAGTAGCTTGGATCGAGACGGCGGCGCCTGTATTAGACTGGCTTGAGGCTTATATTGAAGTTGCTAGTGTTTCTTTGGGCTTGGTTTTATTTTACGATGGCATTTTCCGTGCTAACGAAAGTCTTGGCCTCTTCGGTAATGGGCGCACATCGCCTACGTGCCTTTTGTTGCAAAATACTGCAGTCTCATAGTTGTTTATGTTGTTTCTTGCCCGAAGGCTTTACGGCTTCTCTCGGTTCGCGGAAGGTTAGCTTTCTATGTTTTACTATTATTTTAATGTTAGCTTAATTCTTGTAATTTCACTTTTACGTTGGTATCATTTATTCTAGGTAGGTAATGAAAATATGTTCTGTTTGTTTTTGTAAAGTAACCAAAAAATTCTTCAGAGAACATTCCATATCACCACCATTATCAGCCTATATTAGCCCACTACTGGACATAGGCCGCCCCTAATGAATGCCATAACGCCCTGTCTTCAGCTTGCCGCATCCAGCATCTGCCTGCAGCCATGAACATGCCATACAGCATGCTATATAAATAACGAAATTAGAAAACTCCTTGTTATTTTGTTTAGTTAATGGCATGTTCTATGAAGTACTTTGTCATCAATACACACACTTATTATTTATCTTATAAATCTGCCCTATATCATAATTAAATAACCCTCCGTTCAAAGAAAAAAGTACACATTTTCTTTTACTCTCAAACTTCAAGACAACACAAAACCACCAAGTTATCCCCTGATGTCCAGTCCTTGTCGTCGTACAAAGACATCGTTTCGTCTTCCGCCTAGTAAGCAATAACGCGTATCACCTCATAGCAACAACCGTTCATTACCATCTATTCTTCCGCTACATTGTACTCTCGCACATGCGTAATGGCTATCCGTGCGTATCGAGACAAGCGCATATAAACTGCACTGTTCATGGTAAATCTGTTTTTACTGTTTATCACGCATCGGCCTTCTAAGGACATTACGGTCCCGTTTAGTGTCGACAAAATCTAACGACTGGTGGTTTATTATGCGCAAATGGACTAGACGTAGTACAAAAATAGCCTAAGTATGTTATGGAGAAGAAGACACTAAGATTACTGCAATATAGTTCATAATAGATCAATTATGCGACGGAGGATAAGAGCGATAAGCGACAGCCAAAATCGTAGGTCTTTATCTTGAAATTTAGCAAAAAATATAAGGTAAAAAACGCATTCCGCGCGGACAAAGTCGCAACCAACTACTAGCTTAATCATAAGGTTTTATCGTTGGTACTTTCTCACTTCTTTAGATGGGTTTGTTATGGCTTTCATTCAACATCACCTTACCATATTCTTAACACTTTGACTGCGATTTTTTTTTCGACGACAGCGATCTTTTTTTTAACCTATAAAATTCGTGCTGCCGCTCTACACAGCGGTTGTGTTGCGCCGCACATGCGTTTCGTTCGAAAAATATTACGGCTGTTCTGAGTCACAAAGATCTATATTTTCTCAGCCGCTGCGCTAGTGTGGATTTACGCATATTAGTCACTTGTAGAAAACACATACCGTGAGATTTCAGCAGTCAAAGTGTTAAGTTATTTATTACATGCATAAAATTATCGTAGTATTCGTCTCTTTTGTCCGATTGTTTCAAAAAACTAAATACTCAAATTTTCACTAAGTATTCTGAATTAGCCGTCGGATGCTGGTATTTTAATATTAGTATATATGTATGTATCTATAGTACATGCAACCTGTAGGGCACTGCAAAATCACTACATAGTATAAAACAAAGTCGCTTCCCGCTGTCTGTCTGTCTCTATGCATCCTTAGATCTTTAAAACTACGCAAAAGATTATGATGCGTTTTTTTTATAGAAAGTGGAAAGTTCATAAACCATTTGACACATAAATTTCCACGCGGGCGCAGCCGCGGGGCGCATCTAGTAATTTATATAAACTGGCAAACATTGAGTTTAAATTAAATAGATAGTATGATTATTCTAAATTTAAAGTATGGCACTCTCAGCATCAATTTATGGCGATTGTCACATAAAACGCCAGAATAGAAGATACAACTGAGTTACGGGTTTCTTCGCCTCCTTCATATTCTTGCATATCGCTACTTGTCTAAAATTAGCATTAACGAGATAAATCCTAATTAAATTCACAGTTACACGTAATCTACGATCAGTCATCGCCACTCGCCTGTTTCTGTCAGTTCTGTATTAATTTGTTCCTGTTTCTAAGCAGGAATACCTGTTTCTATTGATATGCTTCTTATCAGCTGATAGCTGGAGCATGAAGTATTGAGGACTGTATCCTGGTGGGATGTGACGTGGAAGTCCGCAGGAATCTGTTGAGATTTCCTGTGTAAATGGCCTTAGATGCGCGTCGCATCGTTTTGCCTTCGGTAGATATTGTAATGAATCAATAAATTGTCGCGAAGAACCGACGGCCGCTGGGGCAAACGTGTTCTTGAGTTGAGACCACGACTCGGTAAACGTAGTGTAGGACGCCCTCCGACCAGGTGGGATGACGACCTGCGAAAGACTGCTGACAGGTAGATGCTGGATGCGGCAAGCTGAAGACAGGGCGCTATGGCGCTCATTGGGGGAGGCCTATGTCCAGCAGTGGACTGCTATAGGCTGATGATGATGAAATAAATTGTTAGCTTCATCATCATCATACCAGCCCACACACGTCCTAGCAGGACATAGACCTTCTCCATCAGATCATCTCACATCTACTGCCTGTACTAGTCCACTGCTGGACGCTGATAAGCGCCTTATTGGCTTCTATCATATGAGAGTAATGCCTTTTAATTCGTATTCCGTAATACAAAAGCATAATTACACTAAAAAGATAGAAAGCAAATAATTTAATTTACTTTATATCTAGTCTAAGCTTTAGATTCTAATTAAAACTAATGAATACTAACTTTATTGGGTCTTAGGCTTTTAATTGAAAAGTCGCTAGATTGTTTTTTTATATTAATAGGTTAAAGAGTACTTAGTAGAAAAGTTTAATATTTAACTTTTATTTCTTTTATTTTCTATGATTTGCTGGTGTAATTATGAACTCGGCATAACTACTTCTTAAATCATTAATTTCGTAAAAAATATACCTAAACTAGCTGCGCCCCGCGGCTTCGCCCGCGTAGAATTCTCACCTTTTAAACCTTCCCTGGACTACGACAAATATTTCAAAACAAAAATCAGCTAAATCGTCCCAGCCGTTCTCGAGTTTTAGCGAGACTAACGAACAGCAATAGATTTTTAACCCTTAGTTACTCGCGCATAAAAACATACATAAGTACCCGCGTGCTTTCCACCCCAATTTTATAATTAGAAAAAAACTACCAAATACAATTAGCGTTGTAAATTCGAAACTCCAATAACTAGAGACGATCAAACAGTCTGAGGTGTTAAACACCCCACGCGAGTAATTAAGGGTTATATACAGCCTTGGCCAAAAGTATTGAGCACCCCTGACATTTTTATTTTTTTAAAGAAATATTGAACGGAAGTAAAATAAAACGATTATTATAGATTTATATACCTATTTATTAATAAAAAAATAATATTTTGTCGGTCCACCCTTTGCCTTTATAACAGCAGAAATTCTTTTTCGAATTGAGCGTACAAGAATGTCGCAGTGTTCGGTAGTAATTGAGCTCCATTCCAGGCGCAGGCAACGCTTGAGGTCTTCTTTGTTGCTGATCGTGTGGCGCCTGACTCTGTGCTTTAATAAACCCCATAAATGCTCAATGTGGTTCAGGTCCAGAGACTGGGCTGGCCACTTCAATAACTCAATGTCGTTTTCCCGAAACCGTGTCATTGTGAGGGCTTATTTGTGACATGGCGCGTTGTTTTGCTGAAATTTAGCGCCATCCATGTTTGTATCGCCAAAAAGTGTCATAAATGACGGAAGCAACGCAGATTCTAGTACATTTATGAACTTTGTAGAGTTCGATAGAGTTCATTCGGCCCTCGCATACGAACAATTCACCAACTCCAGAGCTTTTCATGCAGCCCCAGACCATTATGCTGCCGCCGCCGTGTTTTATGGTTGGTACCACACAATCTGCGTTAAATGCTTCACCTCCCCGGCGACGCACAAAAGTCACACCAGGGGTACCAAAAATCTGTAATAAAGAGAATAATGTGAGTTTCGAAAAAGTTCATTAAAATTTATATAGGCGATTACTTTTTAATAATTTTACTAAATTTTGTTAGATAATTAAATAGATCAACTCACCTCAAAGTTTGATTCATCTGACCACAAAACATCGGACCAATCTTCTGCGGTGAAATGTTGGTATTCTAAGGCCCATGCATACCGCGCTCTCTTGTTGTTGTCCGAGAGCCATGGCTTCTTCCGAGCTTTACAACCTTTCAGGCCAGCTTCTTGAAGTCTTCGGCGAGCATTTCGACCAGAAATTGTCTTATCAATTTCAGCTGACAACTCAGCAGCGAGCTCTAAAGAGGTTTTCCTCCTGTTTTTTAAAGACTCTCTTAGCAACTGACGGTCCTCACGGTCGATGGTGATGCGTTTGCGTCACGTTCTCGGTCTATTTCGATGTGATCCGGTTGCAGCGAATCGCTCAATAGCATACTACACTGATCGGCGCGAACATTTCACTGCTTCGGAAATCTTTACTTGGGATTTCCCTTGTCTATGCAGAAGCTGTATCTGCACACCTTGCTCCAATGAAAGTTCAATTTTTTTAGGCATCTTACAAAGATATCACTTGAATCTAACGAAAAAATTACCAAAAGCGCACTAGATCACTTGATGTATCCACGACGATTGAGAGTAGTGAACTGATGAATAATTACAAAAATCGTTAAAATGACAAAATTTATTGCACCCAGGTGTTTTATTGCTAGATGCAGTTTGGGTCATTGTTTAATGCCTATTCAGATGCCGACAAAGGGATACGTAAACAAAAGATTTGGTTTATTACAATACTTTCCGTACAGATGCAAAATGCTTAGGGTGCTCAATACTTTTGGCCAAGGCTGTATAAGATTTAAAGAAACTAACATCACGTTTCTATAACACTCAAAACAGAACAACGATTCGTCTCGAAACTTCAACTCCTAATGAAGATACAGACAGACAGTCGCTCGTGCTGAATGATCAACCAACACTTTGTTTTATCTCGTTTTGTTTAATTCGCGTGTTTGTTTTGTTAATGGCGTTGTAGTTTTTCACGATGTAGAAAGTGCACTGTCGATATAAATTGGCTAACGCTCGAATCACGATTAATCCTCTCACTACGATCCCTGTTGTAAATCGAATTTAGTTTCTATCTTGACTCCTATTCCTAGCTTACAGTTAATAGCTAGGACACTTGAGGTCATTGCTTTGTATTCATCATCATCATCATCAGCCTATATCAGTCCACTGCTGGACATAGGCCTCCCCCAATGAGCGCCATAGCGCCCTGTCTTCAGCTTGCCGCATCCAGCATCTACCTGCAGTCTTTAGCAGGTCGTCATCCCACCTGGTCGGAGGGCGTCCTACACTACCTTTACCGAGTCGTGGTCTCCGCCATTGCTTTGTATTACCTTAGAGTAAATAAACTATATAGAGATAGTCATTAAAAAAACCTTAGGTATAGAAAACCCCGCCGTGAAATCGTAATAAGTAGCCTATGTTCGTCTTTGGGATATTCTTTACCTGTCTACAAAATTTCGTTAACATCTGTTTAGCCTTTTAGGCGTGATACGTTAACAGACAGACATACAGAGTTACGGTTTAACAATAAATGATCAAGTACGAAGTATTTGCTCTTCTGAATTAATTGAGGAAACAAGGAAATCCTCCGAGACCGACTAAGCTCTGACACTAAATACGAGTATTTAGCCTAAATCGCTTTCTAATCTCAATTTCAGCTTAAGGGGGCTTTTCCACCACAGCTTAGTGGTGTCCCTAGACGGCAGAATATAGTTATCAAACGGTATCTAACACAGCCAATAGGCTGGCTATAAGAATAAAGTAAATCTATGGATTTTGATTGACTCGTTTGGCACATGCCGAAGGTGCCTAATTCAATTTTATGGTAATTCGGTAAATATTGTGTGGTACTTTTATTCACGTGTAATAAATGAGACCGAAATAATTTAGAAACAATACAACATAAGTAAATATCATATCGATGTATTGTGATTTCCATCTTAAGCTAAATTATATTGAGCAATGATGCATAGGTGAACTATAGCGGACCACTATAAGCTATAGCGACTCGACGCCATTGTCTTTAGTTTTTCATACAATTATCCATGCTGCTGTCACGAAACCAGGCATCTAGTTTACGAAAACTGGGATCCCGCCACCATTCAAAAATTTACCAATACCACAGAATAACTGCATAATGTACCTACGTAGGAAATCTCCAGTGAAAATGCAAAGCTGTCATTTGCATGAAAACAGCTGCTTTCCTTCAACGAATGCACCAGCTAATTATCTTTTATGAGCTGCACCGCAGTGTTGCTATTATTAGTTGATTTTATCGCCGATACGAATGTTCCTGCAATGTTTGTGGATTGGTAACTGCCCCTAGATGCTAGTTTATATTCATATCCAAGAGGCGAAGCGCTGCTTTGAAGACAAATTGCAAGTGGTATCACGCATATACGATTCTGAGCTGATAGTTTGCCAGTTAGATTTTAGTTTTGTAGAAAGTTTTGAAGGGAAATTTTACTACGCACTTTAGAACTTTTTCTAATATTAGGAAGGGATTATGAATGACTGTACTCCAGCCATTTTCGTTGAAAACAAACTGCGATACCTGTCGTAAACTTCACTTTATATCATTACTTCAATAATTTCGAATAATGATTTGAAACTCTGTATGTAAATTACCTTGTGAATTATAGTTTTTTTGCTATGGACTTGACAAGTATTTCACATCGAATTTGGCCGTAGCTCAGAAAGGGAAATTTTGACCACTTTTAGAACTGTAACCTTATGACAAAATATTGGCTTTTGTCCGCTTTTGGCAATGGATTCTAAATGACTTGGTAAATAAGAGGTCTTTACTACAGGGTGCCACTAATATGAAACTGTAAAGAATATTTGAAATTAAAAAAAAAACATCAGTTGATCTCCTTGTTGCCCAGAATCACCCCTTTTCTGTTTAGTACGCATATTTCGTGGCAAAGCACAATGGGTACATACACAGGGTATATTGTGCTTTAATTTTCTAACATCCTATAGCTTTAAAAAAAAGTAGTTATTCCTCGGACACGTGCTCAATTTATTAGATAACCCGAGCTTCTAGCTCATCAAATTACGTTCGCCTTTCTCTACGAATGACGAATGAGCTTCGATACAAATAAACAAACGCACTTCATTAATCTTACTTGACCTCGCGCTTCACGTTTTTTTTTTATTAATTCACGTTTTTTCTTACCGCCTAAGCAATGCAAAATAAAAGGTGATTTCTTTAGAAGCTTGCAGTAAATTCACGATAATCATGCTGGACATTTTCAAACAGCATGAGTACCCATAAAGTGCGCACAGTATCTGTTATGGTATGTTATGCAAATGCTACTAAGGCTGGTATTTACCAAAAGATAATCGGACAATTAAGCTGATCGCAAATCTGACAAGTGTGTCCAGTCCTCCAAGCTAATAAAAAAAAAATCTACCTGCAGTCTTTCGCAGGTCGTCATCCCACCTGGTCGGAGGGCGTCCTACACTACGTTTACCGAGTCGTGGTTTCCACTCAAGAACACATTTGCCCCAGCGGCCGTCGGTTCTTCGCGAGATATGGCCGGCTCACTGCCACTTCACACTTGTCAGATTTGCGATCAGCTTAATTGTCCGGTCAGCTTAGTTGTGCCGGTTCGGCGGCTTCGTTGGTTAACTTTGACGTTTACTGTATGAAAACTGGTGTCCAAAACGTCAAAACAACTGATTAATATTTGGCCATCACATATTGGTACATACAATAAGTTCTCCTTCTTAAATTTTTCTAGGAATTGCACGTGCACTCGTTTGAAGAGAGCATAAACCATTATTACCTCCATATTGTAGTTACAAAATTTGAAGTTACTGTGAGTAATAATATCATCAAGTTCGATTTTTTATAAATATTACGGTGTCTGTACTATTTAGAATACACTGTGACTCAGATTTTTGCTTTGGGTAGAACGGAGCATATGTTTTGGGTTGAACGGGTAAAAATAATATTGGGTAGAAAAATCTTGGGTCGAACGGGTAAGCACTCTTGGAGAAGTCGGGTTTTATTTTGACAAATGTCATTGTACGTGATATACATCATACATCGAACCATAAACACAGGACCTGTAATAATTTTGCCACAGCGGACACATCGTAAAACAATTCAAAACAAATTCATTCGATGACGATTTTCTTTGGCAATAAATTACCGTTAGACCTCTTTCTTTGTATGCTATTGCTGCGATTGTCGCTAGCCTGATGATGGCCATGAAATTCCCATAAATTTGTTCTCGTGCTTTCTATATTCTCAGTCTATTTCCTCGAAAAACAAAATATGTAAACAAACGCAACATTCACAATAGAACACGTTGTACATCGAAATTTCGCTATCAAAATCGTGATCAATTTTTTCCCCGAAAAGTGAACGCGTTTTTCCCAAATTTTCTATCTAAATAAAGACTTAAATGAAGAAGAAATTCCGATGCGTCACGGAAACGTTTAAGCAACTGGGTTAAGTAGAGTCGACGAGCCTATGCGAAAGATAATGTAACAACACGTCCAACGTACGTGCTTACGAAGGGGACCGAAAACAGTCTCTGTCACTACTAGGGTCTGCATCGGAAATGTGCGACAATTTTCATTACGTAGCCGGGTCTGACCCAGGATATATTGATATGAAAAGGTCAAGATTAACATCCCGTATCTGGACCAGGGGCTTCCAGAAGATAAATATTTTGTTAAAGGATATCACTGACAAGGCGTGTCCTGTTTGGGAGGGTGCATTCTGAGATTAGTTCCGGTTATTTCGATTGTTTATGAGTCCTATACATTTCAGGTTATTTGTTGGCTCGACTTCCATACTAGACTAAACTAGACTAAACTGCCTTTTGTGTGTAGTCCGTCAAGCCATCAATCATTTGTCAATTACTTATCATTAAATGATTTTGTAGTCAATGATACAATATTTTGCTAGCGGAAGAAAGTGCTGACTCGGGTTTTTAAACTTTTGCAGTAGTCAGACCTCAATTGAACCATAATCCTATGTTCTGTTTCCAATAAAGATTTATATTTTTTTATATAAGGTTGTGATAAGATTTTGTATTTTGCTATAAAAGAGATAAGTTTAAGCATTTCGCTATTCTGACTCAGGGTTACGCGAACCGAGACCACCGACTATCAATCGCCGGTGAAACTTTTCGCACCAAACTGTTATTAATACTATGCGAACTGTTGAAAGGGACCAAGGGAAAGCGAACATTCGCTTTTCTTCGCTTTCCACGGAACCTGTTACAATTAATCTGCATTGATTACAAGGCTCGATTTGCCGACATGAATAAACATTCGAGATGTTTCTACTCGCAGCCCGCTTCTGACTGATCGTGATATGCATACCTAAATATATTAAAACCTATAGAGATACCTCACTAAGTTCCGATTTAGACGATGGATCTTATTAGTGTTGAGAAAATCTTTGAGACCAAGATTTATAATGTGCGAGGTTCTTTGGTTTTTCTTTGGTTCTCTTTCAGATGTATTCTTTACGAATCCTATCCGAGAGGGAGAGAGTCTTCGAGCATAGCTGTTCAAAGCAACTAGTTCAAAGTCGCTGATCGAGCTATGGAAAGCCATGGTGTACGACGACCGGTATTGGATCAATGTGGGTTTATCCAAATTCATGACACCCAAACAAGCACGTACTCGTACATACCGAAAATCGTGAACTTTCTTAAGACCACAGGTACTTCTATGCTCTACATATTAAAATCGAGAGTAGACTGAACGATCTAGGTTAATGAAGCCAGTGATACCTCACGTCGCGAGTAATCGCTACTTCGTGAACAGAATTGCGGAAAGGGATGTTCTCTCTATTCTCTTACGCAATTTGTTATCATCTAATAATAGCATCGATCATATAAAACTGCTCTGGTACTTTGCAATACTGTTTTCGTAAATAATGGACGAGGAAAACGGTATAGACAAGCGGTGTTCAAGGCGTGATCGTAAAGCGCCGCTATCACTGCGTATATGTTCTGTTTTATGGAGAAATGCGGGCGTCGTTTCTGAACCACCTCAGTCGCCATATAATTGGTTCGTTAGCTCTATCAGTGGAATTCTAGAACTTATGCAGCGTACGGCCAATATCTTAGCAGTGAACGATTTAACACTTTCATGGCCCAAGGTGCACATGACCGTGAGCGCACTAACACGTAGCGGTGCCGGGCCTCTTCTTGTCGTACCGCCAAGGCTAGGTGGTGAAAGACACGTAATGCCACAACATCTGAATATTTTGTTAGCGCTTTGCCGTCACGCTAACTTCTCGCAAACCCCTTTATCTACGTAACTTTGGCTTATAAATCTTTTAGTTGTACTATCATTATTGTGATTTATAGTATGGTTCCGTAGGCCACGACTGCGGCTCATCTCGAGGCTCGTGCTTTAAGTTAACAGTGCCCGGGAAATTGCCCTTTCGCGATGATTGCCGTTTGTTTACGAATGACTCAGCTGGTTCAGTTATTCAAAAGACACGAATAAATATATGAAAATAAAATGTATATTACTTACTACACTTATATTTTCCGTCGTAGTTCGAAACAAAGCTTACCTGTAACAAAAGAAAAGAAAATATTTTAATTAATTGCACAAGTTTCATATTATGATAAATATATGATTGATTACTAGTTTCTGTCTGCGGCTTCGCATGCGTTATTTAAGGTTATTTATATCCCATGCAAACAGGTTTATGTAATGAAAAGTGGTATGTTTTATTCCAGGCCTAGAACTACCTGTATGCATAATTTCAGCCCAATCCTTTCAGTAATTTTTGCGTGAAGAAGCAACAAACACTCAAACATCCAAACTTTCGCATTTATAATATTAGTGTGATGTGATTTAGCTGCAATTTAATCCGACACAAGCTTTTAATTATCAAGCTCTATTCTAAATCTAGCAAGCGGAAGTGGCAGTGGGCCGGCCATATCTAGAAAAAACCGACAACCGGAAGGGTTGGTTTTCTTGAATGGAGACCACGACTTGGCAAAAGGTAGGATGACGAGGTACTTTAAATATGGCATCTAGTATGCTACTACATAAGCCCATTTAAGTACTAATACAACGGGTATTTATCGCGTTTATTTACCTATATTTCCCGACGTTTCAACAGGTTTACACATTGTCCTGGTCACGGGATGACATCATTATGTAATATGTGACATAATTAATTATGTTCAGATCGTGTAAGTTTTAAAATATTTAAAACGGCATTTGTTTTGATTAAAATAAAAAAGGAAAACAAATAAAGGAATAATGTCCTGATGGCATGTGAAAACGAATAACACTTTTCCTGCAATGAACTAGCTGTTCCCGACTGTGTAGTTAGCTAATGCAGGCTTGTTGGATACCACGGTGGCTTCCGCGAAGAAATATTTATTTTGAGAAAATTTATAGCCTCCACGCAATCACAACTGTCTTTAGCTCGTTGCGTCTCCGTTTGTGCCTCTTCACCTACAATTTGCTATCTCGCTTCCTGAATTAGAGACAACGCTTCCTTGTTATAAAGAAAAATTGTTAGCCTGGTCTTATTCTGCTAAACGAACAGCTACACTATGATAATGGCATCGTTATAGAATGACACGTTTAGACATACCAAAACTGGAAATGTTATTGGTAATGTGCAAAGAACAAATATTGCTTAATACATTACCCGGTTCTGTGTGAAGAATATGTTTTCTTTGTACATTGCTGGTAATGTAACTCTGTAATGTACGAGTCCCTAACAAGGGACCTTTCGAAGACGAAAGAAACTACTGATGGAGGCATGCGCGTCAAAAGTGTCAGGTTGAAATCCTTATATCAATCTCTCCATGTAAATAGCACCGCAATAACTATTTAGTCTTTCTTTCGTATACATTCTAAGGATTCTACGTGACACGTTTGAGACGATATTATTATTATGTAAATAATTAAATAATGCTGGATAATCCACACAGTATCATCTAGTCCCAAGCTCAGCAGAGTTTATGTTATGGGTACTAGATGACTGCCAAATTTGATATATATATATTACATAGATATTTTTTACTATAAATAGAAAATACCCAGAACGTCGTCATTGTCTCATTGTCATAGTAAAGCGATTGGTAGGTAGAATTGGGCTCCTAGAGCATTCTTCTGTCATCAATGTCATTATAATAGGACGGTGGTATGTATAGGTGCAGATGTAAAACTTTAGTTTTAGAGTCAAGTTTCATTACGAGTATGGTTACCTGCACTAATGAATGTCACTTAAAACTCACACATTCTCAAATCGTAGAGAATATCCTGTTTTAAACATAAGGGTCGGTAGTCCGCAAAACTAAAAGTCTTACTTTAATATGGTATTTAGTATGCTACTACATAAACTCAATTGGTTTGAATAAAATTATAAAGGAAGACATCGACAGTTCACTGCAAAAAAGCCTTCAACGAGCGAAAATGACTATAAACTCCAATTCATTAGTTCAATTACTTTATAATAAACCAATCAACCCGCCTGTCAGTTTTTGCATTACGCTGTGATACGAGAAAGATTGAAACCACCGCAAAAAGTATATCATATAAAATAGACTAAGGGTCGGATCACACTGAGTGTCGACACGACGCGACACTGCGCGCCGCTTTTAAGATTGTGATTCAAAATACCACTTTTTTACGATGCAAAAAGATACAAATTTTATTGACATAATACAAAAACTCCGCGCGACGACGCGACGCCTTGCTGCGCAGCAAAACGCCGCGTGACGCAGCGCGCACTTATTAACAGATAAACATTTTATTAATAACTAGTAAAATTATACGTTACAATTTATAGTTTATTATCATATATCTAGTTAGTTCTAAATAAAAATTATATATTAAATTTCTATCAGTTTACTCATTAACAAATAAACTTAGTAAAAAACTCGTCGTAGTGCTACAACTTTTTGCTACGAACTAGTTTTTATGCTTTTGCTTAAAATTTTCGAAACTCTTAATTCTTTAATTAATTACAGTGATTCAAAACTTTATTTACTACACAAAAAGATACAAATTTTATTGACATAATACCAAAACTCGCGGTACCGAGCTGCGCTGCCTCTAAATGCCTCGAATCGTGCGCGTTGCTTCTCGTTATGAACTGACCCTCATGTATAAACTCCTTTGTTTTTCTGTGTGTTCGTGACACGTTCGTGGGACGTTCGAGTCTGCCGAAACCGAAAGTAAAGTGTTCGAGTACTGAGCATTGAGATTAGTTCGAATGGAATTGTTTATTGTTCTGACTCACTGATAGTTTGTATTCTGAAGGAAATTGTGATGTTTATGTGGTGGTATGGTGTTGTGCTGCTTAACTTGTATAACACCATAAATAGTCCAATACTAAAAAGTTTTTTTTGAGTCTTGAATAGACCTCTTCACCCCTAAACTACTAAATTTAGCAAACAGGAAGTTCCAGACCTGGAATAAAACATTAGGGACTTTTTTCCCATAAATACTAATTATCCCTTGGGAACTGTCAGATCGGATATACATCAAAAAACGGTAGAAACAACGCTAATAATAATTTATAGCATAAAATTTGAATTGTCTAAGTGCTTATTTAACTAAAGTTCAATAACTTTATTATACGTATACTTGAAATCTGCATTTACGATGATCGACGTTGTATCACGATGGCACCTAATCATTTAGACTCTTGTGTTGGTTAGATTCTTCATTGTTCAATAGGTCGGTTTAGGTACTTTAAACTGTACGACATCTTAAAATTAACCTGGCAAAGATTTTTACTATTTACACTTGACATCTGTCGCTTTCAATTGTAACTTTTCCTCCTTAAATGAAAACGAAACTTGCTCCAACCAAAATAAAGCTCGTTTTTGCGGGAAACTGTTAATTAGTTTAAGGAATTTGCAAGTTTTCTAACTTCATTACATTCTGAAACACGTCTTTCTCTTGCTGTTTTACTTGACGAGAGCTAATTAATGACTGCGTGTAGATTTATCTTGTATCAAACGGAATTAAACATGGTGTGCACTAACAGGCTTACTTTAATAAAACCGTTGGATATTTGCATTGAGTTATATATGTATATCATCGGCCTGTTAACATCTACGAAAGATTTTTTAAATTCAGGCTCTCCGGGTTTAACAGTAAAACAGTAAAATAATCTTATTTAATAATTTACAGTTTACATTTGACTTGTCCAAGTGCTTATGTGGCTTACACACATAAGCAAAGAAATAAATTATTAAGACTTTGTCTTTTGACTTTGTTTTTAAAATATCTGAGCGTCTAGTCAAAGCGTATGTACTGCAAAATTTCTTATGATAGACTTCATCACCTGGCGCAAAGCGACAAGCAAAAGCGTTGTTGTATCAAGAGATAACTCGTTACTCTCCTCCGTTTCAGGATGTTTAAATACTATAAATCTGCATTACTAACTACAAGAACGCAAGATACTTCTTCAGCCCCATTATCATTTACCACCAGGTGTCTATGTGGTCAAACGAGGGTCTATAAATGCTTATCTATCTCTAGGTCGTATTCCAGTCCTAATCTCACGCTAAATCGACAGAGCTCCTTCGCACTTGGATCTCGATATACCGTCGAACTTTTGAAATACGGATCTATAGCCTGTCTCTGCCGTTTATAGAACGAACCGTAAGATTAATTAATATATATTCTGTACAGGCACAGGTTCTGAGAACTTCCTCTAATTAGTTGAAAGGATCCCTATTAATGGCCTTTGAGTATTTCCTCATTACTGTGCCTCTCTCAGTTTCTACTATACAGTTTGTTAGCGGCGCTGGTGCCGTTAGGTTGGTTTATGCTTGCCTTTTGACATTTACCATATCGTTCCCTTTCTCAGTCTCTTCTCTTCTGAAAAGGCTTTCTCCTAAAGCTTTCAAAACTTCTTTCATACTTCTATTGCTTAAAAATCTATATATTATTATATAAAATACAAGTCAGGCTTTTTACGAGTATAATTCGAGAACGGCTGTGCCGATTAGCAGAATAACTATTAATATTATTGAATAATTGATGAAAAAATAAAATAAAAGAAAAAACATTTTCCAATCCAAATTTTAATAACTTTTGTAACTGTTAGGCGGTACAAAGATCTCCGGGTCAGCTAGTATTCCTATATATGTATGCTAATGCAGACGCTGAAATCTTAATTTGCAATTTGGTTAATGTGAAATCACTGTAAAACTGATTGTTTTATGTTAATTGCATATAATAAAACATAAATTTAACGATCGTTTTCACTTATTCGTAAACCATACACTGTATAAGTAGTACGCGTCCGTATGCAACCAGGATCAGAGTTGGGAGCTTGTGTAGCATCCGGTCATTTGAAACTGTACCTACGCAAACAACGTCTATGTAACCGTAATTGACGACCGATATGGCGCGGTGGGCGAAGGTCCGCCTGCGACGCAGGAGGTTGCGGGTTCGATTCCCGCCTCGGAACAATTGTGTGTACGATCTGCAGATATTTGTTTCGGGTGTTCTGGTCGTTTTCTATGTATAATAAAAAATATCTATCTATGTAATGTATTGTATTATGTATATCAGTTATCTAGTACCCATAACACAAGCTCTGCTTACCATGGGGCTAGATAATGCTGTGTGAATTGTCCAGCATTATTATTATTAATTTTGATGAGGTACCTACTTGAACTCAACCTATACGAAGAACAGAGCATAGCTCTTAATGCTTTCAAAGAAAACAGCAAGCCCCGTTTACCTTGAACATAATAAACAATGTTTCCGCCAGCAAAAGTTATAAAAAAGTAAAATCCGATGTATAGGAATTCAATTACTTTATGATCACGTTAAAAGACCATAAAAATGAAAGCACAAGTAAGAGAAAGGGCCACCAAATCGTTTTACATGGCCGCAATTGATAAATTATAGAGAAGGTGGACCCATTTGGACGATTACACCTGTAATTGTAAAGCCGAAATTATAGCCCTAGTATCAATCGCAGGTTTAAAATTGTTCATGGTTGGATACAATTTATCATTACGAGTATATCACCACAATATTTGATATACTCGTAATAATTATATTTCATCGGAAAAATTATACTTAATCGTGCTTAACTGTGAGATTTTCGTGTACCATGCCACGCCATGAAATTTAATTATGAGTTAAAAATTATTGGTTGCTCGCTCCCGAATAACTGGAGGGTGGTCTTTTTTAAAATTTTTAATTACGCTTAGAATAAATTGTCTTCATTCATCGTCAATTTTATTTTAAATCATCTCAACTTAGCGACCTTTGCTAATACCAAATAACTGCATCATCTATTCAAAAACAGTTTGAATAATAGCCTCATTGTGTGTTTATGGCATAATGTGACCATAAGGTGGTATGAAATGCTGAGTTATTCCAATTTGACACACCGATCATTTATCAAATGCATTGTATTCAAGCGCACCTAAGGCATCAGCTGAGCGGCTGTAGGTAGGTTTAAGTGATAAACTTTTATATACGGTTTTAGAAATTTATTTTTCTCAAAAGAATATACATTCACTTATAGAGAGATATAGGATTATCTTAAGTAAATAAACGAAGAAGAAGAGCGGACTTATGTAACTAACCGTTGGAGATATGCGTATATGTAACATCGAAACATGTGAAGTTACATGTTCAATCTTATGTTTCATATACATATTTTTGTATCATCCTTAAGGCCCTTATCATCATTAAGGCCTAATTGCACGTACTGTTTGTATTGGCCTCCTGTATAACCCTTTTATTTCCCTTCGCTTGATTAATTAACTGTAGGTGCTTAATTACCATAGGTTTTTTAAATTCGCTTTTTTGTCTATGCTATTTTCTTATAGGAAACAACGTAGTCGATAAATAACTAAGCGGTTTTTTCTTCCATTACAAACAAGGTTCGTTGTCAACCCGCTCACATAATGAATATAGGCTTGTTTATATTAATCAACACTATTTTTATCTCATTTATATCTCACTACATTGTTTTTATTGCATTAACTTCTGGGTTTACCGCTCCGCTTTTGTCTTACGCCATCGCCATCGGCTTGATATTTGACCTTAGCACGCGACGCGCTCAGTCGAACTTTCTTCGAGAAGCACCTGACAAATTGCTTTATAATGATGCCTAATTGATCGTTTGCTATAATTTGAACAACTTCATTTTTTTGGGCGTGGAGTCTCTATTATCGAATTACATCTATTAGAATCAAGGCTATGTTCATTATCTTCAATGTGTTATTTGAACGCCTCAGGATTTGAAGCTGTTACACATATATTAAAAATTCAAATATCTCGAAGGGGCTTAACTTTAGACCAGGGTACTCCATAGTCAAATTGGTTTCTACTGAACCCTACTATCAGGTCCTTAAAGGATCGAGTCTACTTACAAGTAGTTGGCTTGGTTAAACAATGTTTAATACGTAAATGTACTTCTGGGCCCTAATAATCGTAAAACTATGTTTCCAATTTACATTTTCAAGCATTACAAAGTAGGTATCTGTTACCAAATCATAACACAAATATTATAAATGCGAAAGTTTAGATTTTTGAACGTACCTGTATGAATATATGGTTGGATGTTTGTTACGTCTTTATGACAAAACTACATGTCATTCTAAAATTTTGCATATGTGTATCTCTAAGCCTGGAACCAAATATAGATTTTATCCTATGGGGTAGTCATATCATAACCTTAAACCGATTCCAAAGACACGACGCGTGCGAAGCCACGGGCAGAAAATAGTTGTAAATATTTTAACAAAAGCAATCACAGACTTTTAACGGTTATCGAGTTATAATCGATGGAAATTGCAAATAGAAAGTTCATCAGATATGGTCTAAATACTACTTACTAAAACAATCGTGGCTAACCATTTCGGGGATTGTCACGGCGTTTACGGAATTGGCACTTAACCGACCCGTTAACCGCACATATTACCAAATTAGGTGAAATTCGAATCGTGTTTGCTATTACTCTGTTATTATATCCTGCATTTTACAGGTAAATGGTAATAATAGAGAACTTAAAAGTTTTATTTTTGCTAAAATCATTTCATTACGTGATTATTCGTTTACAGTTCTACTGTAAACATTTTTTAAAAATTAATATTTCGTACCGTTACAATGTTGCTTCATTGGTGTCTCTCAGGGTTTCGTTGATAGAGGTCTGTTATTACGTGTGTAAGTGATTTCTCATTGTAAACCGCGCTATTACCGTCACAGGAGGTTGTGGGAACCCGACGGGAATAGTTGAGGTCCCGAGCGCTGAACCCTAGCACTCGTTTTTCTACGCCTCTTTCTTGCATGACTAGTTCTTGTTCGCTTTGACTGGCTTGCTGATTTCCATCTGTATCAATAACGTCTTCCTCATTATCGTTGACATGTGCTTCATTAACAAGTTTGCTTTTCATACAGCTTTACCGTTGTAGTCTTATTTTTTCAAATTCCTAATGAAGTTACGGTTACGGTGTCTGACAATCTAATTATTCGTTGTTATGATGTTATAGATATAAAATGTATTCAACTCTGTCAATTTTTTAAGGGCTACCCACATGAGCATTTCACGATAAAATCAAAGTGAAAGGCTACGCGTTTTCCGTAACAAATCGAACCAGCTGTAGCTGAATTCTATTTTATATTTAATACCCGCGATACATTCTACAGATCCATATCAACCATAAATATCGTGGCATCTCTGCCATGGGGCATCACTTCTGATTGAATTGACATGAGCTTGTTAAGAATTCCTATACAGATACCGGTTATGATTTGCACATTGATATTAAACGCAACATACCCGTTTTCTAAACAAAGCCTTCATTGATATCAGAAGCAATGTTGTTGAGTGAACTCCAAGGCTTGATCATTCTCAGGAAAATAGTGAAAGTCGTTCAAGCAATTCCTATTAATTTGCTTTTAATCATCATTGCAATATCCCTCCGCACTGTAGTGGGAAAGTATCGACTTATTCATAGTCGACACACTCCATCGCCTTCAGATACAGCCACTTTACAAATCAAATTAACTTCTGTTATGCATCTAGTAAAAAGTTCATGTGGAATCAGCACTCTTACCAATTTGCCGCTGAATTAACTTCGGATACTCAATTTGTGTTTACGATTGTTACCGTTCGTTTGTGTTTCTAGATTGCTGTTACCGCTTTTACCATATTCTATTAAATTTTTGGGGGTAATAGTGCCAGTACGGTAAGGTCTAAGATTGCATTCTATTTATTGAGCGACTGCTATGCATATTGTGGTGACGTTTTGATTACATCGGTATTTGCTGTTACCATGGTTTCAAAATATGTACATATTTGAATAAAATTATTTATCGGTGTTAAATGCTTACTTTAGATATTTACAAGAAAATCATGGAAGATCTTGGGTAAATTAATATAATAATAATATATGGATGCGTCAAGCTGACTGAAGACAAGGCGCTCATTGGGGGAGGCCTATGTCCAGCTGTTGACTAACATAGGCTGATGATGAATAATAATATAACATGTTTCCTTTCTTCATATATATTTCTTTTTAAATCAGAAATCAATAATTTTCGGCATCATTTCTTTCATTCACATCATTGCTGACACCAATCCCTCCTGCTTAAGATAACTGATTATAACTATCATTGAAAACTATCCGTCATCGAATCAGCAGTTGCAATTTTCTACGTGCCATGCATCATACTGAGGGTTAATCGCAGGTTTCTTGTTTCGCGCAGCTATGTAGGCAGTGCATTGTAGGTCAATGGAACGTGGACCACGCGCGCCTCGCTTTCCTGCATTTGTCTTATGCAGATGAGAGATAAGTGCATAATCCTTGATTGTTTGCCGGCCATTTATTTAGTTGCCGGCATACCTGGCAGTTTAGTGCTTGCGTCTGCAGCTTTATATTATTGCCTGTAATTATTGTCAACGGCAGTATTTGTTCACTGACTGCTTATTCGTTTTGTAGCTAGTAAACTGTTTGCTGCATCTTTAATGTCGCCATATTATCCATGATTTTATTGCTTTATTAGCCATTTATCTACAAAACATCTTTCTAAGTGTGTGTACGAGTATGTGTAGTAAGCGATGCTAAAGTTAATTTTGACTACCTCCTTTCAGTTTTATAACACGAGTCTGATCCACTCGTGTTCACTCACATTGATGATTGTAAAACATATCAGACTAACGTTATATTATGTAAAATTATTTAAATGTCGTATTATCATAGTAATAACTTGATTTAATGATATTGATTAATGGCTGCAAGTACATACATAAATTAATGGTATTATGGAAACCAAACATGATATTTCAAACCAAATCAATAAACTTATTGTCCTACAGATAATGTTGCAATTAAAATTTTAAATTGGTTTTGCCTGTTGGACATGGTTGGATTAAGTAAATTCGTGAAACATGATAATTTATGCCGTCAAATGCAGATTTCGGTGATTTCAACCTAAAAACACGTTAAACCCAAAGCCGTTCTACGTTACTTTCAGTTCCCACATTTTCTAGATCAATGAGAGAAACAAAAGGAATAATTGCCAATTCTGCTGCCTGCCATTGTACGCAATAAATTTATCCGTGAAAGGTGATTAAATCTTATTGCATGACATACTTGCTATTTCATCCGTTTGAACATGCCGGTGCCGGCATACTATAGTCTCTTATTGTTTTCTCATGATCATCCAATTCCAATTCATTGTATTCTCAATTCCGAGTGAGCCGCTAATCTTATTAGGCTCGATTTGAATCACGATTGGATCAAGTTTAAGTATGTTGTTAGGTAGGTCAGTTTTCCATCCGCTTATGTAGTCACGTTTGTCGTTCTCAAATTACATGAAATAAGCTTTTCTGGGCCAGTTTGCATTTATGCTAAATCACGGCGATACGCTACTACAATATTGGCAAAAACATTTTCTGGTTCACTAGTCGCGGAGACATCGAAATCACCTGTTAAGACTTCTAGGTCAGTTTTTGTTTCGTTTTCACTATTCAAATAGATGCGTAGCTTTGCGTCAGTTTACTTACGAAATTTACTCTGCGCAAACTACTTCTTCAGTGCATGCTGAAGTGGGTTCGCTCATTCTCACGTGCCGATATTCTCATCTATGTCATTACGCTCAGCTTTATTGCTGTCATTACTAGTTGTATTATTGGTTTTTCAGTTCCGTTCAACACGTGTTTATAGATCCATTAGGCTGCCTCATCTCTTAACAATTAGCGGTGATAACAAATTTCGCACATGATTTTACTTTTTTCCTTTTATATTTTCAATGTTGCGTGGTTCGTTTGAGCGTGACGCGTCGTTTTGTCGGTTGCTTGCCGACACGGTCTATATGCTGCACAGTATCCGTTGAGTAACCTCAAGTTTGCTTATCCTCTTTCTTTTGAAGTAAAGCATGTTCTGAACTTCTTACTTGTTAATATTATATTATGCCTTACCTAAAGTACATAATATTGTTTAAAATGATCCAGTATGAAAGTATGAAATAAATCATTGTATAGAGCTTAATATGTTTAAGTCTCATTGCTGTTTTCAATTATTTTCCCACGTGTTATTGAATATTCAGCTAATGGGCGCCGTGAAGTGCGCACTGCTATTACATTAGTAATTATTCAAATTGTACTCGTAATACGTGCTCGTGGTAGCAACCTTTCTTTTTGTTCTTCTACATTATCAAGATTATGCCTTTGCGTTATTTGATGCGTGGTTGATATACAAATGCCCACAAGCAAAACTTATTCAACCGCATAAGCTTTATCTTCACAGGAAACCATCTTGTCTGTTAGGAAATTACATTTCTTATTTGAAACTCGTTTAGCATAAATATCAAGTAATTTACAATAGTATCCACATATATTCTTCATATTTACATGTAAATTGGATGCAAACAGTTTATATTAACACGGTAGCGGACTCCGCCTCTTCTAAACATATCTCCAAACTAGCTTTATTGAAGCTACGCGGTTTTATGAATTACGGGTTTCACTCACGTCTAAAATTGAGGTCGATGAAGGCACCGATCGGGTTTCAGATTGTGTGTGTGTCGCGGGCACACTTACCCTAAAGTATTTTAAAAGTATTTTAGCTAGTGAAACCCGTAACCGAAATTCATAAAATGTGTAGTCCATCACACGAAAACTTTCAATGTCAAGCTACACGGTACTTTTATACAAGTTTTTAGCTATTCGACCCAAAAATAAACGTCCAAGTATGGGTGCAATACCATTTTTTCCTTATCACGATAGTCATAGTTGATTTCGGAGCGGTACCCACAACGGTACTGTAATCTTGAGTTGAAATTGAAACATTTAAGCAAAATAGGATCAACCGGCACGACCATAGCCCAGTTTCGAGGTGAAATGCAAGGTCGGGAAATGCTGGTATTGTGTTTATAAGCTTTTTGTCATGCATCTCACAGAGTTGTATTGTGATGACTGTTCTATTGAGATAGATACGCCGTGCGATACTCAGTCGGAAACGTTTTTGCCACCTTCCGTGTTGGATGTTGGCTCGTCGAAAGTCCCACTTATTGTCGTATGTTCATTGTACGCTGTGATTAGTTCTACTATGGCTATGCCATTTTAATAACAGGTAATCGGCTCGCATTCATCTCCATTGCGGACATTAATTGTTGTTTAATGGAGAGAAGCCTGAACACTTCTAGTTCCGACGTCATACATGTAATAAACTATTGATTATCTTACTAATAATATCGAGGCGAAAGTTTGGATCTCTATCTGTTATACGCCGTGACGTTGTAAAGGGGAATAAATCACACACTGCACAGAATATTACTGTTTTATGCACCATGCATTTGAATTTACTATTAGAAGAAAGTTGTTCTATCTGCATTTATTAAGACTTGTGAATAAAGGGGCTTTGTGTGTGAGCTATCAAATCTTTGGCTAGAGAACGCGATGTTTCCTGTGATATTGACGTTTTGCAGTAAATCTTCGTATCCTTCTGTCGTACGCCAATCAAAAAGTAAGATTTATAAATCCGCAGGAACTTTGCAACGACGACGACACTTTCCCGACGTCCACTGACAAAGGTTATTTAGTCTTTCCGGTTCTTCACCATCACCAACATTTGGTATTCATTCACCCATAACATAAAGTCTTGTTATTGATAAATGAAGCACATGCTCTATCAAGGGCTTTATTTGCAAGAAAATGTTAATTATTAATAAACTGTTATAAGTAAATAATTCTCACTGCTTTGCTGCTTTTCGCATACATATTAATTTGAAAGAGTCTATGTATGGTGGTAACTCAGAACTGCTATTTATAGCGTCCTATAAGGAAGGCCTATCTCCGGCAGTGGACTATAGTTGGCTGATCTGATAGAGATACACATACAATGTAACATTTTACTGCATCTAACCGTCAGTAAATTTGTCCGCGCTGCCACCTGCGGTACCGCTTACGTGGCTGCGGTTTGCTTAAATCCGAAGTGGAAATGAGCTTGCAGTTGCCGTCCTGTGCCTTAGACCGCAAATTGTGAAGGAACCCTTTAACGCTGTGTTGTTATGGCTCACTCCTAATGTAGTGTATATCACCTGTCGAGGTCGACTGATATTTCTAAGAAACAACTTTTGCTATAATAATAGTGTAATATATCTTAATACTAGCTGCGCCCCGTGGCTTCGCCCCCGTGGAAATCTATGTGTCAAATAGTTTATAAACTTTCTTCTTGAATCGCTTTATCTATTTAAAAACCGGATCAAAATCCGATGCGTAGTTTTAAAGATCTAAGCATACTTAGGAACAGACAGACAACAGAAAGCGACTTTATAAAACAAAGTCGCTTTCTGTTGTCTGTCTGTTCCTAATTTATAAACTTTCTTCTTGAATCGCTTTATCTATTTAAAAACCGGATCAAAATCCGATGCGTAGTTTTAAAGATCTAAGCATACTTAGGAACAGACAGACAACAGAAAGCGACTTTATAAAACAAAGTCGGGTTTGTTTCGAACACTTATAATCCGAGAACAGCTAGACTGATTTTCATGGTTTTTGATTTGTTATATTTTTCTCCGTCCCGAATAGCAGAATAACTATTAAAACATTGGAAAATTTACGAAAAAAAATTATATAAAAGAGAAATCATTTTTAATCAAACATTGACTGTTAGGCGGTACGAAGATCGCCGGGTCAGCTAGTTTAATATCAATGTTATAAATCAAACCAAATCAATGTAACCAAAATCAAATCGTCATCGATGTTTCTCTTGTAACATGTTTTTGTAAATGAGAAATATGGACCTAAGTAATATGAACCAACAATTGTCCTAGCTCTTACTGTGTCTTCCTTCCTACGGCAGGGTTCTCCTCCACGTTCCTTGAGTGAAACAAATGATGGACTGTATACTAGGCTTTTATTCTTCAAAAGCTCTTGGCGCCGATTTGCTGGTTTTACTTTTACTTTATGACTGGCTGACTAGGTACACTTTCATATGTCTTGCGCACCTGGCCAGTCTTTGTTGAGACTGGAAGCCGTGACAGAAATTCGGCTGGGAGCTAGCTTCCTATCCCATCATCAGCTTACTCTTCGTATATTTCAATGTTAAAGAAAACAATAGTAGGCCTGCATAAATGTCTTATTTTACAAGCGGCTGTTTTCTCGTCAATAAATAATCCTATGGGAAGGCCTTGTAATGGTTCACTTCTAATGTTCTCAATTAGTGCTATTACTAGTTATTTCGATTCTAAGCTAAAGTTGTTAAATAAATCATAGAAAATGATTTATTAATCTTTTTCTCTGTTTATATTTAAGTGTAAAAGATAACAATGCTACGCCTAGGCACATAAATTTCTTAAATTTACGAGCGGGTGGGTGTTTTCTCACCTATGAACGTTTACGAGTCATTATCTTAATACACATAAAGCACTCGCTGCTGTAATTTGAGACGACCTTTGCTATTTTTCGTCAAATATTTTTGCTAAATCCTACTTAATATTATAAACGCGAAAGTTTGTGAGGATGTATGTTAGTATGAGTATGTTTGTTGCTGTTTCACGCAAAAACTACTTAATGGATTTTGATGAAACTTCACAATAATATAGCTTACATATCAGAATAAAACATAGGCTACAATTCATAAAGATATATTTTATATTATCCGAAATATCTATCACAACGCAGGTAAAACCGCGGGGCGCAGGTAGTGCTACATATTTTCAAGCACAAACTTCTACGACCCTACAAGTCTTGGCTTCCACAACATTTTATTCTTCAACTTTTCTTTATCTGCGATCAATTTTAATACTCTCATATTTATTAATTTTCCAAGCGGGCGAAGCTGCTGGGCGTTGCTAGTCTATCTATCATAATCAGTCGTACTTTATAAAACTATTTTATAGGTTTGGAGGTTGTTTTACTATTTCTAATACTAGGTTCGGCGCAGCTTGGCACACATTTTTCCTGGATAAAAAATAGAATATATCCTGACCCCCAATTATAATATCAGTCTCTTCTTTTCTTTTTTGTCTCTTTTTTTTCAAATTTCATTAAAATCCGCTGCTATACAGATATATATACATATGTATGTATATGTAGATATAGTCATGATAGCGTTAAAGACAAAATTACTTTCGAATTTAATAATATTAGCATAAATTTTATGGTGTCCAGCAATAAAATCTGCACGGAAACCATTATTATCCATCATGTCCAATATTATCTCGTCCACCCTCTTATCCGGCACACCTACACAGCATACACCCAGTACTGTAATGATCGCGTGTCACCGTCAAAGATTGGCGGTGTCCCTAGAGGTACAGTGACACTGACGTAGACATATGGTTCGATAGATTGAAAATTCAACGGGTTGTTGCGAATATGCTCGAGGTCTGTTACAGTTAGACTGGGAAATTGGAGATTTATTGCAGTGGTGAACCTAACTCTAACTATGCTAGGATAGAGTGTATAATGACGTGGAACTGGTTGTTCAGTTTTATGTAATTGATAGCGAAAGAGAGCGTTGGGCGTTGTTTTTTGGCATCAGAATGACCTGATGATTGTTTGTTGTTGATTTAAAATTATATGCTTAAACTTTTTGGTTTTGTGGTGGAAAAAAAACTTTTATTTCTGCCTTCGTTTATGTGGTCTAGGGTCAACCCGAAAGGGGCTTCCCCATTAAATATGACACCTTCCCAAAAATAAACTCATTAACAACATAAGCTCTGTTTTCATTGCGGCTAAATGATGATGTGCTAAGCAAAATTACGACCTCTGGCACAGTGGGAACCCGTAAAGTACAGTAATTATCGATAGAATAAAATTCAGTAGGTATCGATCAAATAAAATTCCCAGCTGCTTAGCCAGTATCATTTCAGTGGTCATTTACTGGGGAATAAAGTCACCAGTATCAATGATTGCTTTGTAATTTCACGGTGCCGCGTGAACCGCGTAACGGAACTCCTCTCGGATTACTACAGCCTCATGACACAGTTCCCGGTCTCGGTCTCCTCGCCAAATTGATTTCCACCTTACCCCTGCCCTTACTGCACTCGGCCCATTACAATATTGTGGAGTGAACTTTACCGGCCCAGTCACGTTTGCAGCTACAATGTGCTGGAACAATGGGTATGTCGCTTCTATGTTATCTGGTTTTAAAGGCCTGGTATAACAATGTATGTATATATGTAGTTAAAGGTGCTTTGTCGTTTGTTAGTACTTAAACAGTGGGGTTTACGAATCCCGTATCTGTTTCTCCAATCGTATTTTCTTTAAAACTAAGGCTTTAAGGGTTTCACGTGTACGTATACACGACACCGTGAAGATTGGAGTCAAATGAGACGACAAACATAATTTTTTTGCTTTAAATTGTGTCATCATCAACCTATAATAGTCCACTGTTGGACATAGATCTCCCCTAATAAGCGCAATAAATATATAAAGCCGGACAATTCAAAGAGCATAATCTAGCCCCAAGCTAAGCAGATATTGTGTTATGGGTACTAGATAACTTATTTACATACATAATACAATAAATTACATAGATAGATTTTTTATTATACGAGTACATAGAGTAGCACCCTGTCTCCAGCTTGCCAGATCCAGCATCTGCATGGATGTCAGGTAGGATGACGACTTGCGACTTGCGCAAGTCGTCATCCTACCTGATCGAAGGGCGTCCTACACTACGTAAATGAGAATGACCTATCAATCAATCAATCAAATCATTTATTTGCAGAACACATTATTACAGGTACATGTCAGGTCTTATAACTAGAGTGGAGTCAAATGTATTCAACCCGCAAGCAGGTGTGCAAATATTAAATCGTGTTTTAAGGTCGTTAAATTAATCAATAATTAAAATGAATGGAAAACGATCCAAGAGAAAATAATAATATGAATGAATGGAGTGAAATAAACATAGTTCACCTATGTCTAAGGCCCATTAGTGATTCATCTTTCGACCCCATCATGACTAACGCGTTAGCAAGTGACGAGTGACCCGCGGCGATTCTCACGCAGTTTATCATATCTAGGTTGAAAATGCATTTGCAACTGTCTGTCACCCTTACCTCTGATTATTCTGTGTCTCTGTGCTGTTGTGTCAATGCCAATGCCATCGACCGATTTGTGGTAAATTGAAAAGTTTTCGCAGAGTAGGTTAACAACTTTTCCGGAAGTTACTTTTTTGCGCGACTGAGTCTTGGGCTGTCTGCTATTTTATAGCTGAAAAGCTATTCGTTTTGTGTAATACATGCATGCCACCTTTCATTTAAAGTCGATCAAATCAAATGTTGGTCTCATGTAAGTGACTTTATATAAATTGTCTTTTTGAGAATAAATGAATATTAAACTTAAATATTTAAGCAATAAATAAAAAACACTGGAAATAGAATACAAATAGTGTTTTATCCAGAAAACAATGCTAGAACGAGTTCTTCTTTCCTTATGTGCTTATTTGGTGTTATAATACAATGTATATGTTATAATACAATAACTTCTTTCCTTATTTGGTGTTATAATACAATGACATCCACAATTAGGTACTTTCTAAATGCTTATCAAACGTTGCGGTTCCGACGGGACCCTCTGTTTATCGTCGTCGGGGTCGCAATAAACATCACAGATAATTCGGTACATTATTAGCGATATGCATACTAAAACGCGGGGCTAAGTATGGGCAAGGCAATCTTCGCTTCCGCTATCCAGTTGATGTATGGGAGTGACCGCCGGGGTCCAGCCAGCCCTCGTAAATCTGTACGATCCATTGAGGCTGGGATTTGCCTGCTCCGACATGGCAAGGGGAGCCGGGATGGGTTGTATAGCTTTGGGACGCTTAGTGTCAATGACTGGCTAGTAAGGGGCACACTTGCAGATCTATCAATCTAATATATGTATTAAGCTAACTGTAACCTAATGTTTTGATTATGTCAAGATTCATGTTTGCAATTGGCCCAAATAAACGCTATTTTATTAAGAATCTAGCTGCGCCCCGCGGATTCAACCGCGTTGAAATCAATGTGTCAATTGGTTTATAAACCTTCCTCTTGAATCACTCTATCTATTAAAAAACCGCATCAAAGCCCTTGCGTAGTTTTAAGTAGTTGTTTGAAATGAAATGGACTAATTTGTTTGAAACAACACATTACAAATTGTTATAAACATTTAAAGAAGAAACTAATATATATACGAGTTTATCAGTAAGACAGGTAAAAGCAAAAATGATGTATGCAGAAACGGATCGGGCTGAAATTTTGCATATATGTAGGTAGTTCCAAGCCTAGAATAAAACATACTTATTATCCCAAAAATCAGTTCCCATGGGTTAGAAATAACACCTAATAACCTTTAAACGTTTCCATAGCAACAACACGTGCGAAGCCGCGGGCAGAAACGAGCTTTAACATATGTAAGGTATATTAATTTATGGTCAGTTTGCTACAGAATTAATTTCCGTAAAGGTAGTGAAAGAGGCCTACAAATGTAGGACACATTTAATTTCGTCTGTTTCACAGCTTTTTTGGCTTTCAATTAAAGTGGCGACGTGCCTCGCTCCAATGAGTTCGTGTTCGGACACCTTTTCACGCTTTTGTGGCCCTTTATCTTTGATCGGGTTTCTCAACATTGGGCTGCTGGGAAATATATCGTGTTTTTCGGGTCTTTGTCAAACTGTGTTTACCTTTTGAGTTATTGATTTGACACATTTTTAGGTAAGATTTTGATTCAAAATTATCGTCATGATGCTTAGAAAATGGGCAGTTCGATTTTGAACAAGAAAGTTGAGTAAAGACAATTTAACAAAAATACTTTATTCTAATAGAAATAGTAGTTTAGTAATAGTTATCGTCTCAACTATACATTTCTATAGGAAACAAAGTTTATTGAATAAACAAGTTGTATTTTAGAGAGACATTTCACAAGCCATAGAAATTAAATAAACTATGCCGATCGACAATGAATAAAAAAAAAACTCAGCCATATTGTGAACCTCCTACTATTTCCAAGTAGGTTAAAACTACTTGAGATTCCGTGGCCCACACAATATCTAACCAAATTATCTGTCGATGGTGATTCCGCTGGCCATTGTGCGGTCTCCGATGGAATCCGACTAACGGGAAGACCTTGCATTCGACGCCGACTGCATTTCGCCGCGCGGTATCACATTAACTTAGACGCTATCAAGTATCACCGCACATTACGATGCCCACTTCATCATACCCATCTCATAGAACGCTGAACTGCAATTTTCATTTCTTTAATTTACTACCGCTCTATAATTCTTCATTTCTATTTATTACGTTTTCGCGCTTTATGATACCATAGATTGATTACTCCGGTGAATACCTTTTATGCAATCTCCACCATCTCCTCAGCTTAGTTATGGCGTTGAGATATATGGCAGTCATCGGATTTTATGGCCGCTTATCGTTATAGTAAAAGGGGCAAGGGCCACTTGCGCTCACTGCCTTCCTTACCGAGTACTGATGTGCCGTATACAGCGCCGTCAAATCTCCAAGTTTCTGGGACAACGTGGGTGTTGCCATGGGTACCGAATGTACATTGTATGCCACACATTGACCGAGAGATCATTCGGAGTAGCCGATTCAACTGAGAACAATGTGAAGCTCACAGTCGTGGGAAATCATGACCTCTCCAATTTAAATATCTCACTTGGAGAACGAGAATCGTCAACTATAATTAAAGAGCGCGGTCATTACAAAGAACATCTTTATTGACAGCACAAAGGCGTGAAAGCCCCCATTGAGCATCTATTGCATTGTAACGCTACCGACAGATGCCTAATAACCCCGTAAGCTCACCAGCAACTCATTTTGGAAAATGAAAAGCCGGGGCGATGCTCTCCACTCTCCCTTGCCGTCGCAGTGGCTCACAATAGCCAAGGTTATCAGACCGGATGATGAGGTCTTCTGAATCTATTGCTTTCACCGATTACGTTGCCTTTTGTGTTCAACATTTCTTTACTTGCATAACTATGATACTAATTGGAAGAGATGTGATTATCCCTCGCTGGACCATAATAAGGGACATTTGGACGATGACCTTCTGAACTTTCTCCCTCGTGTTGGGATTTAATAACGCTCGAGTTCCCGCTGCCAGCTTTGAACTTGGGGTTAATTACAATTCCCTTGAAGTGTGGACGCTCTCGCGTCTCAGAGATTATTTTCATAAACAATAAATAAATGGAATTACTGGAGTCTTCCAGCAGCTAAAGGCAAGGATTGCTGAATATTTATTTTATTTTTACAATCTTAGGAAAACTTACAGCTAGATAAAGATTTGATACAAGAATATTTAACTTAAGGCCAATTAGAAGTTTCCACAAATAATTTGAAAAAAAAAGCAGCAATTAAGAAAAAAATTACAGAAAGTAGACGATTTATATTATTAACTTAAAAGAAAGAAAAAGTTACACACACAAAAAATATTTATAATGAAAATACATGAAAACTGACTTCAATTACTTTGTAAAAAAATTATTACCTAGTAGGCGCTTAAGCTGAACAGACGTATTGAAAAATATATCAAAATCGTGATCTTTTACTAATGTGTTAAAACATCTGCTAGCCCTAATGATGAACGAATTTTGCCTATAATTTGTTTTCGCAAAAGGAATATTTAGCAGGTTAGGATTCCTGAGTGTTCCAATATTAGTTCGCAGTCCTATCTGTTCAAGAAGTTCCGAACAGTCAACCTTCCCATTAGCTACGTTTAACAGATAAGATAAGTCCGCCATTTTTCTACGTTCCTGAAGAGGAAGAAAATGAAATTTACGACATCTTGCCAAGTAGTCAGGTAGAAACAATTTAGCTCGAAACTGTAAGTGTCGCAAGAATCGTTTTTGAATACGTTCAAGGCGAGTAATATAAACATCATAGCACGGGTTCCAAACCTGAGATGAGTACTCCAGATGACTACGAACGTACGCACAGAAAAGTATCTTAGGGATCTTGATGTTAGAGAATCGCTTGACATTCGCAGTACAAAACCCAACGCTCTGGATGCCTTGTTGACTATACTGTGGATATGATCCTCAAAAAGAAGTTTGTCATCAAAGGTTACTCCTAAGTCCTTGATTTTACTGACTCGAGTTAAGGTACTATCTCTTATTTTGTAATCAAACTTTAAAATGTTAGCTTTACGAGTAAAGGAGCACACGTAACATTTAGAGACGTTGAGGTCAAGCTTATTGGCAGTGCAGTATTCCTGAAATCTATTTAAGTCACTCTGTAGGTGGATGGAATCTTCAACTGATTTAATAGGACTTAGGATTTTCATATCATCCGCGTAAAGGAGAATTTTAGAGTACTTAAAACAGGATGAGATGTCGTTAACCATGATAATAAAGAGGAGAGGACCGAGCAAAGAGCCCTGAGGCACGCCAGACGGGATACACATAGAAGAGGAAGTATATCCATTGAGCACTACAGTTTGGCACCTGTTCTGGACATATGACGAGAACCATCTGTACAGGTTACCTCTGATACCCGCACATCTGAGTTTATCTAATAGAATTACGTGATCAATTCTGTCAAAGCATTTGCTATAGTCAGTATAGATTACGTCCACTTGAGATGGCTCTGACATACATCGAGACAGGAACTCGCTACAGAGCAGGAGATTTGATGTAGTAGATCTACCTTTCAGAAAGCCGTGTTGTTGAGGATTAAGATAATGTTTAAGAGAGGGATAAACCTGAGCGTAGACAATCCTTTCCAGAACTTTGGAGAAGAGACATAGTTTCGATATGGGCCTGTAGTTTGTAACGTTGTTTTTAGGGCCTTTTTTGTAGATAGGAGTAATAAAGGCGGTTTTTCAAATTAAAGGGACCATACCCTCAGTCAGTGAACGGGAGAAAAGGATAGAAAGAGGCCTTAGTAAGACTATTGGCGCATTTCACTATAAATATTGCTGGAACGTTATCAGGCCCCGCAGATTTATTGAGGTCGAGTGATTTTAATAGTCTAAAAACTTCCATTTCTAAAATTTCCACAGAGCCTATGCCACAGGATGAGGTATACATAGTATTGTCTGATTCAGTGCGCTCATCACTTGCTGCACTATCTAAAAAAGTAGAATGGAAGTATTCTCCAAACATGTTGCAAATCTCATCACCCTTGTCGGAAGAACGGTTACCGTACTGAAGTATTGAAGGATATGAATTGGTTTGTTTTTTCGTTTTAACGTATGACCAGAATGCACGCGGATTTAAAGTGATACAACGCTCCATATTTTCAATGTAGGATTTGTACATATCATTTTCCAAGGTTTTAGCCCTAGCTCGCAAAGTTAAAAAGGACAGCCGATCGTACACGTTACCATATTTTATGTATTTAGAGTGATATTTATGTTTTTCTTTAAGCAGTTTTATCAATGGCCGCTTATACCATACAGGATATTTACATGACGGCGTAACGAGTTTAGAAGGCACGAAAGTATTACGTAAATTATAAATAGAATCATAAAAAAACGATACTGCTTCTTCCAGTGGTTTGTTACATAGCTCGAGATGCCAGGTATATGAGGTAGGCTAAGGCCTACCTATGCCGATAGTTAAGACTCATCATCATCAGCCTATATAAGTCCACTGCTGGACATAGGCCTCCCCCAATGAGCGCCATAGCGCCCTGTCTTCAGCTTGCCGCATCCAGCATCTACCTGCAGCCTTTCGCAGGTCGTCATCCCACCTGGTCGGAGGGAGTCCTACACTACGTTTACCGAGTCGTGGTCTCCACTACCTTCGGTCTAGTTAAGACTAACAAAGCGAAAATATTATATTTTGGATAAATTGATTCAGACACATTTTGGTCAGAACCACAAAATGCAACTTACCTCTATAATAATAATATATCTCTATAGGTTATAAAAATCACGCTTATAATTATAAATCTGAAAGTTTGGATGTTTAGATGGATGGATGTTTGTTACTTCTTCACGCCAAAAGTACTGAAATAAAACAGTTCCCATGGGGTATAAATAATCTTTCCATAAAGACAACGCGTGCGAAGTCGCGGGCAGGATTAGACTGTATCTTAGCCATAAATAAAGATTTTATAATTCTTATTCTATATCTGTTAGTAAAATAGGTATGAATAAATTTAATGTCTCTGAAATGATACTAACTTTAAGTGTGTCGTTTGACGCGATTTGCAACGGCACTTGTGCATTAACGTTTGAAATGCAACAACGATGTCATCAAGTCATTTGCTTGTCACTTTATAAATGCCAGCTTTGCCATTGGTTTTTGCTGAGGCAAATACATCAGCCTATAGCAGTCCACTGCTGGACATAGGCCTCCCCCAATGAGCGCCCTGTCTTCAGCTTGCCGCATCCAGCATCTACCTGCAGTCTTTCGCAGGTCGTCATCCCACCTGGTCGGAGGGCGTCCTACACTACGTTTGCCGAGTCGTGGTCTCCACTCAAGAACACGTTTGCCCCATCGGCCGTCGGTTCTTCGCGAGATATGGCCGGCCCACTGCCACTTCAGCTTGCTAATTCTTTGAGCTATGATGAAATACATCTTAGGCCTGATGTATTACATCTGATGACTGACTCTCTAATGGACTTCGTTGATTTTGTATATCAACAATCGTCAAATCCTACTCTTTTGCGTTACTTTAGTAATTACCTACTAGCGGCAAGGCCTGGCTTCGCCTGTCTATGACACTCACAAATAACAAGGTTTTCTATTGGTAAAATAATTTTTAAAATCGGTTCATTAGAACCAGAAATTACCCCGTACAACCTCACAAAATTTACTTCTTAATAATATTAGTAGGTATAGATAATACGTTTTTTACTATTACGCGCCTTAAACCGCACTTACTCTGAAAAACCACCCACTCGTTAAGGGATGTAACGTACAGGTTCCTCCAACATAAATAATATTCGTTGTTAATCCGCTTGCATCCGTAACGAACTATAAATAGTTCGTAGTCTTTTGCCCTCAGGCGTAAAATGTCAAAATGTGACTTATTATTTTTCGTCAAGTTCATGGCATTAGAATCTCACGATCGTTACCGTTGTGCAGCGGTGGGCGTTTGACCCCATTCTAAAACAAATAGAACCTTATAAGGGCTCCATTAGTTCGCAGACAAGAGTAGGCAGTTTACTGTACGATCCATTGTTATCAATCAACTAGGTATACCATTCGTGCCGCCACGAAATTGCATATCCAAACGGGCGGGCCGCTCAACCCCTCGGAAATTATACGAAGGATGCAGAAGAAGCTTTGCGGTCTGATGTATTTGTTATGCAAACCATTATGTTACACTTGATGTAAACGATTGAGACAGGAAGCAATTGAAAGCATCCTATCGGTGAATGCAAAACGGCTACAAATTATTCCGCTACACCGATTTGCTACACGCATCTCTACCATGCTCGATTGGTGCAGAAACTATGGGACTCGTAGAGCACGTACCGCTGATCTGGTGCAGATACTTGGGATAAGATTAATCGAACGGCGTGAATTGCGCGTGAGCGATGTAGAGAAAGGCTTTCCGTGAAATTCTCAGTTCCTTGACTCTCAGATGCCTGTGTCACGATATAAATAAGGCTGGTTTTGTGCTTCTTGCACGTCTGCCTGATCTCTCCCGTGATACGCGTGTCTGACCGCGCCGTGTAGCCCGTCCTGTCAAGCCTCTTTCCTAGAAACTATCATAACCTTTCCTATTCCGTTGTCTTTCCTTATCTGCACTGTCGCGACAATTCTACCTCCACAATCTGATACAAAGACTTTCTAGAAATCTAGTGTTTTATTTCCATCTGTAGGTCAAGTTTAATGTCCGGCGACAAGTAAACATAGTGGTTTAGAGTCAATAACGTGGTGCGGCACGCGCCTTTCGCGCGCGAAATTCGCATGATGGTGCGCATACTTATCGCATTTCGCGGCGATCTTTGCATTCAATCCGCGCGGCAACACACTGACATCAAATCAAGTTTGACCTGCGACTGCGCAGGGAAATTGTCCGCAGCTTGATACATACGTGCTTAAATGTAGGTTGAGACTTTCGTCGCTTACCAACCGCAATTCAAACAAGAGACGGTCACGTTTCCGAGATCCGTTTCCGATGCCCGCCTATCAATGATACCGCGAAATTTATTTTGCGGTATAATCTAAATGGGCGAATTTGTATAATTGTTAGTCTACTGATTTCACATCAGCCATTATGAGAAGACATTGTCGAGATGCAGTTTCCCACGTTCCCGTGCTCCGAATATTGACGTTTTCTCGCAGTCATGCGCTTGATCATCCGTACTAGATTATGATTTATTTCCACACTTTGACAAGAATCTTAAATCTCAACAAAAGCTTGGTCTACCTTAATGTCTAAACAAGGAAATGAGCTTAGTATTTATAGGCATGACATTAGCGGTGCCTAATAAAGCGGTCCGACAACTGTCGCCTCGTAATGCGATACTAACCGTTTACAACACCTAACGCATGTGCAAATGACTGTACTTTTTATCCAGTTCCCGAGTGATCTCTGTGCCAGACCAGACCACTACTTCCACGTACAGTTACAGTGAGAGGTGCCTATTTAAGCAGCATCCACTTTTTGTGCTCAGATATCGCTATTTATCGTCGGCTATCATTAACTAGAAACGAAAAGTGATCTCGCAGTAACACCTTTTGTTCGATTGTAGATTAATTTGGGTACTGTTGCTTTCTAAAACGGTCAAATTATTTAATACGATCGTCACGCTCTTTGCCAGACACGCGATTGGATTCGTTTTTTCAGGTCCTAATTGTAGGGGAAGGACTAAAAGCGTATTCTTAACACTTTGCCGAAAAAAGAGAAAGCTCTTTTTATAACTTACTAAATAATATATAGTTCGGTCTAGTGAGCCATATTAGAGCTCATGATAGAAAAAATCCGTGATTACTTAGGGTCGCCGTCATCGAAATCGATGAGGAGGCCTATATATATATAAATAATATATTGCTGGACAATCCACACAGCATCATCTAGCCCAAGCTCAGCAAAGCTTATGTTATGGGTACTAGATAACTTAGATAAGTGATATGTACATAATACAATACATTACATAGATATATATTTTTTATTATACATAGAAAACGACCGAAACAAATACTGTTTTTTTTTTTTGTAAAATCATCAAATATTTGTTCCGGGTGTTCTGGGTATTTATTTATTTATCCAAAGGCGGGAATTGAACCTGCAACCTCTTGTGTCGCAGGCGGACCTACGCCAGCTGTGCCAGATCGATCGTCACTATAACTAACTTCATTTTGGGTAATTGGAGATCAAAGACTCATGGTGGATCTTTACGCTCACGGAATATAAACAGTCCCCTCCAATTGGTTAAGCAAAATGTATCTATCACAGCGAATCTGTTAGTCCATTACACACACAAGTTAGAACCTATAATTCCAGAAAGCCCCAGCACGCTCTGAGTTATGTCAGCTAATTTACGCAACATAAGGCTATGAAAGGTGAAACAGACATTGTGCTATCTACCGTTTAAATCGTCTTCCTAAAAGGGAAGGCATGCTGTACATTCCTATAAATCCTATGCTTCCCTGCTCCCGATAAGGTCTACCGTTGCGCGTCATCCAACGGAATTCTGTTCAATAAAGCACTGTGTCAAGTAGCGGTAAGCACTTTTTTCTTTCTCGGCTGACAATTCGACAAGCTACGCTAAACGCAGCTATTAGCTGCATGGTTCTTTTTTTTTACCAAATTCTATTACTTTAGAATGAAACGTAGTTTAGGACGGCCTTTGACCAGGTGGGATGACGACCTGCGAAAGACTGCATGTAGATGCTGGATGAGTCAAGCTGTGGCGCTTATTGGGGGTGGCCTATGTCCAGCTGTGGACTAATATAGGCTGATGATCATGATGATTACTTTAGAATACTTTAAATCAATATTACGGAAATACGATTTGTAGGTGAATTAGCATTTCGTTATTGGAATTGCGGGAAGTAACTTCCGGTCTCTTTTTGATGAATTTGTGATCAAAAGGCTCGTTTTAATCATGGGAGGAGCGCGGCTTAGGTATGTCTCAAAATTTGTTTTTGTGAAATTATTTCGTAGTAAACAGGAAAATATTTGTATTTGTTCCGGGCGCTATGGATATTTCGATGCGTAATAAAATAATATACATGTAATGTATTGTATTAGTAAATAATGCTAGAAAATCCTCACAGCATCTAGCCCCAAGATAAGCAGAGCTTGTGTTATGGGTACTAGATAAGGATATACTTAATAGAATATATTACATACATAATTGATTATACATAGAAAATACCCAAAACGCCCGGAATTTGCAGTTCGTACAAGCAATTGTCCGAAGACGGGAATCAAACCCGTATTCTCCTGTGTCGCAGATAATATTCGTTATCACGTACCACAACTCAACGTGTTCCTAGCTTGGGGATAGATGATGTTGTGTGGATTGTCCAGCATTTATTTTAATTGCCATTGAATTCGCAAAATAAGACGTTTTATTTATTAAAATAAAATTTTCCTCTTAAACATCGTTTACTTTTATGATTACTGCTATTTACATAATTTAACGATACAGACTATAACTTTAAAGATAAACTGAAAAATATTCTTACTCACTCAGTTATAGAAATGTATAGGCTTTGAGCTTAATGAGCTAATCTTCATTAGGCCTGTACTTAAAGTTTTATGAATATTGCTGTGTGAATTATATACTCGTGAACTAATGGTCTTAAGAGGCTCTTTGCCTGAGAGAGTACATTCTCAAAGCTTGTCAGTGTCATTACTAGGAACATTACCCTCATACTCTGCAATCTATTCATAAAACTACCACACTGATATAAATGCGAATGTTGGGATGTTTAGATGGATGGTTGGATGTTTTTTGTTACTTCTCCACGCCAAAACTACTAAACGGATCAAACTTAACACTTTGAGTGCTGAAATCACACGGTATGTGTTTTCTACAAGTGACTATTATGCGTAAATCCACACTAGCGCAGCGGCTGAGAAAATACAGATCTTTGTGACTCAGCACAGCCTTAATATTTTTCGAACGAAACGCATGTGCGGCGCAACACAACCGCCTTGTAGAGCGGCAGCACGAATTTGAGTATTTTTTGAGTTTATTATTATGATTATAATAATAAACTCAATACAATCATAGATATACATATATCTATGATTTCTGAATTGTACATAATATTTACATTTTCTAAAATATTATCTTCGCTCGCAAGGTCGCACGCAAGGTATCCGGGTAAAAACCCGGAAGATCTACCTGCGACACAGAAGGTTGCCGGCACGATCCCCGCCTCGGGACAAATGTTTTGTATAATCTGCAGATAAAACTTTTGAAACTATCATGGTTATTAACACTATAGTCATTTAAAACTGTGCCGAAATATAGGAAAACTCAAAAATCAAATCATGGTCAATATCCCGATTTAAATGTCTTCAATCTGCAGATATTTGTTCAGGGTGTTCTGGTCGTTTTCTTTGTACAAAAACATCTATCTATTCAATGCATTGCACTTTGTATATCAGTTATCTAGTACCCATAACCCATAACACAAGCTCTGCTTAGCTCGGGGCTATATAATGCTGTGTGAATTGTCAAGCATTATTAATTATAATAACTTCTTTCCGCATACGATACCTTCTGCCCATAGACAGAAGCCGGTATGAGAAATGCATGCAAGTAAGTACTAATCGTCGTACTGGGAAGCTTATTAGATCTAATCACAGTCCATTTAGCTCGCATCACGAAGTGACGGTAAGAGTAAGAGAGTTTACTTTTCCGTAGTCCTAATTGGGTTAATGAAAGACTTGGCACTGGTGATATAAATGTTACTAAAGTAAGGCACAGTGTTGGACGTGGGTAATGATGAGGTTGACAGGTGTATTTGTGAATGTTTGCGAATCACTGCATAGTATAAAACAATGTCGCTTCCCGCTGTGTATCTGTCCCTATGTATGCTTATATCTTTAAAACTATGTAATGGATTTTGATGCGGTTTTTTTTAATAGATTGATTCAAGAAGGTTTATGTGTGTATAAAACATGCATTTGCACCCGGGGCGGGTTGCTAGTTAGAAATAATCATAGGTTATGAAACCGAAAACGGCGCTATATCGCTAATTAGGGAAGGCCTATGTCCAGAAACGTTTTAACTTTTTTTTACGTCTTAAGGTTATTACAACGGGAACTGTTTCATGGGATAGAGAGAAAAGTAGCCTATGTTTTATTCCGGGTCCGGAACTACCTTTATGCATACATTTCAGCCCGATCTGTTGAAAGAGAAACAAACATCCATACATCCAAACTGTCGCGTTTATAATATTAGTAGGATTTCACGTAACTACCTATTTTTGTATAGGTATATCCTTACGCTTCAATGGCATGAAAGTTTTGATCTTATGTTTGGTCTATATAAGAAGTCAAATATACCCAGTTCGATTCCGTTATACTACTTGACAAAGCTACACTTGTCAACGGAATTCGTTGTGCATATTTAGCTAATGCTTTCTAGAGCAGTATAAACAATATCTGTGTCAAGTTATTAACACTTTGCAGAGAGATCACTATGTGTGAACTATTTGTCACATCTAGATGAGCACTTTATATGCTCCAAAGAATCACAGGTATCAGAAACTCCTTATTATTTCCAACGTCTGGAAGTTCTGTAAAATGAGGAATGAATTAAATAAAATTATCTTTATTTAGTACAGAGTTTAGTGGAAACCAATAACTGATGTAAAAACGATAATACGCGCAGTAGTTACTGTGTCGTGGAATGAACGGCCTCCTATGACAAAAAAATCTAGTTCAGTCCTTCATATTTCACGTTTTATTCTCAAAATGCAGCTTATAACCAAAAGGGAGCCCAAATTAGTATTTTTTATACATCAAAAAAATCACTTTAAAGCCGTTTGGATGGTTAGTGGTAATAAATAGTACCTACCTGATAACCATACAGAAACTAGTGAAAACATAACATACTAAAAATTGCTTATTAGAAAAAATAATTGGGTCATCGAATAAGTCAACGCAATAAAGCGACATCGCAATAAAGTGTCTTCCACATGCTGTATCTACTAGTTCCAAAGCGAATTATTTATGTTTGTACATCTGTATTTTCCCTTTACGAGAGTCAGAGGTGTTCAAAATAATGGCTAGCTAATCTCAGAAAACACTTGTCAGAAGAGCCATATTTAAAGCTTCCTTGGTACGTGATAAAATCCCAACACTGCTAGCTGGTATTAAATAAGTTGTATCAAGATTACGTCAAGGGGGTGTTCATTTAAATGGTACAATACGAGACAAGCCCCGCCCTCTGTATGGCTAGGCCTTTATTAAAGTACAATGATCGAGGTGGATCTGTTGTTGTTACTAAGCCATAGCTGACTAAGGCTTGTGTTCAATCACTACATAGTATAAAACAAAGTCGCTTCCCGCTGTATGTATGTACATATGTATGTATGCTTAGATCTATAAAACTAAGCAACGTATTTTGATTCGTTTTATTTTAATATATAGAGTGATTCAAGACAAAGGCTTATAAACCATTTGACACATCGATTTCCACGCGGGCGAAGCCGCGGTCCGTTGATTTTGACGTTAAATGTATGAAAACTTCCGTCAAAAACGTCAATTAAAATATAATATACCAGGGTAAGTAAACAGAGAAGTCTGCATGACTAAGTAACTATTTCTGCACGTTGATCCCTCGTTTCCACCAAGTGTAAAAATAATAATTTGTTCCTTGTTTCACAAAAAAATATACAAATAGAAAAACTTGAAAAGTCGAGAATCTTACAATCTCATTAGACCCTCTCTTGTCCGTTTTCGCACGTTATTACGTGGATAAAATAGAAGCCTACATTCATTTCGGGGATAAAATGTATCTTACCAAATACAACGTTTGAGGAACTCTGTTGCGCGGTGGGCTAAGGTCCAACTAGGTCGCAGAAGGTCGCGGATTCGAATCCCGCCTCGGGACAAATGTGTGTACGATCTACAGATATTTGTTTCGGGTGTTCTGGTTCTGGTCGATATAATAACAAATATCTATCCATGTATTGTATTGTATTATGTATATGAGTTATCTAGTACCCATAACACAGGCTCTTCTTAGCTTGGGGCTACATACATAATGTTGTGTGAATTGTCCAGCATTATTTATTAAGCCAGCCGTCATGCAGTATAGTCTGGAAACTGTAACACATCAACAGCTTTTCGCGTTTATAATAATAGCATAGATTATTTATAAACCCTTCGTTCCTGGTTTTTGAACTAAAACATCACCTCTCTAATTGGCGGCAGAGCAGACATGTTACGCTGCAGGTTCGCTAAGGATGCTCCACCTGCCCTTATAATTTTACCGGTTCGTGTCTCCGATTTGTGGGCCCGTTGGGTGAACTAATGAGCCTGTACCTTTAGCTTGTAGTGGCTATTTATTCACTCGACAGGTACCCACTGCTTCTATTATTTTTTATCACGCCATTAGCACACTATTACGGGCTGGTTGGTGAGAAATATGGCCTCTTTTAATTTATACCAAAATATAAAATATTTGCCCTTTCAAGATGACAAACTGTAGAATATGATACATACCAACAAATCAATCAAAAATCGTGAATATCAATTAAAACTAAGTTAGTATAAGCTACCTCTTTAGTATTTATTTTATTTTAGGCCATTATTGTCCCACTGCTGGGCAAAGGCCTCCCTTTTCTCCTTCCACTCCTCGCGATCTAACGCTGCAACAGGTCATGATGGAAGATGTACCTCGAACTCGTCGCGCCATCTCATATAGTACAGATAGATTATATTTATTATTTATTTATCTTTCTTGTTTTATGTTTAGCCGTAAGTTTTCCGAAAATTAAATATATAAATAAATAGGCGATCCCAATAAAATCCAATTACTCTCATGAAAAAGTTGAAGCAAAAATTTATTTGCTAAGTTAAACAAAGTACAATCTCACAACTAGAATATTAATTATTCTATTGTTTATCTTTTAGTTTTAGTGGTATATCTTATTTGGCTTAATGTGTTTTTTTTTAATGTATGTTTGTCTTGTGCTAATAAAAGTTTTCTATTCTATTCTATTAAATAATGTTTCACCAAATATGTCGTAGAACGCTGCAAATCTTGCCACACGGGTTGTCGCTAGAGAGTGACCAATATGCTCTGACTTTAAATAGAATATGTAATTATTGTTCCAAACACCCTTATTTTTTTTATTGTCTTTGATATCACCGATGAATTCCAGAATAGCGACCATGCTATTCTGGAATTCACCCCTGAAGCTGCGCCGTTCACACTTCACCATTAAATTTCTAAATGTTAGGTTAGTAAGTTTTCAATTTGTATTTTATTATTTATTTTTTAATTTCCCTGCGTTATAATTATTCTAGTTTTATTTTATTTTATTGTGTGAGTATTGTGTGAGTGTGTAAGTATTTGACATTTTTAATTTGTATGTGCATTATTTTATTATGGATTATGAATCTGAGAATAAATGAGTTAATAATTAAAACCAATTGCAATTGCTAAAAATGGAAGGACTTTCTTAGGGACTCTCTTAGCTCGTAGTATCGATCTGGAAACACCTAGCCCAGACGGATGCTACGTTCTCGCCTAATAACAAACATGACCTAGACACAAACTCCAATGGTCCGAATAAAGATATCATTATGCTAATTTCTCCTGTCACGTACGACACCAACACTAAAGCGACACTTTAGCTTGGAATGCTCAATGTGCATGCAAATTGAGATCGCCGCTGTCAAAAACAGCTACGTGACAACTTTACTTGGTCTTTGGTGTCCCGTTTGTGAGTGGTCATTTACTTTTTATTTTATTGTAAAATCAAACAGTTTTACAATCTTAAGGCGTGTGTTCTTCTAAAATAACAAAACAATAATATTATAATAATTCATTCATCATCATCATCATCATCAACCTATAATAGTCCACTGATGGATATATGCCTCCCCTCGTTGCTCTACTTCTTATGGAGAAGTAGAGCAACATTATGCTGAGACAGGACCTATTGGTTCGCTTTGTGGAGTCGCTTGTTGCTTTTATATAATACATACGTAGTTAATTTTATTTATTTCTTTATGTTCTTGTTTACCTTATAGATTATTATTATTTAGTAACAAGCTGTACCTACTTGTGAATCAATAAATGTATTTTCTTTCTTTTTTCCCCTAATGAGCGCCGTAGCGCCCTGTCTTCAGTTTACCGCATCCAGATCTGCCTGCAGTCTTTCGCAAGTCGTCATCCCACCTGGCCGGAGGGCGTCCTACACTACATTTGTCGCGGTCTCCACTTAATAACACGATGTTATTAATTTATTAATATTCATACATAAACATTTTCAATCATTTTATCAAACACTTTAAATGCCGATAACCAAACAATCCTAGAGTAAAAATACCAAAACCAATTAAAACCCACTTGTTGATTATAAACCACATCCAATTTTACAAACCAACTGGCAGATTGCATCTCTAAATCACAGTCAACAAGTGTTAATTGCCTGGCTATTAATGAAAGTTATCCGGAAACGGTGATTAATGATGTTTAACCGTGGTTTAACGGATTGTACTGTAAGACGGATTACATCTGCAAGTCCGATTGGGTTAGCGTAATGTAGGTTAGTTTAGGTTTTTTTAAGGTTAAGTAGGTAAGTTAACCTACAAACATGACTCAGTCACTTTTTGGCGCAGTGACTATGGAGTAGTGCTCGTAAGCCCTACTAATTGTAAAGCTGAAAGTTTGTAAATTTTATTACCTATTTTATCTCCAAAACTACTTAACAGATCAAGATGATATTTGGCGTACATTTAGGAAATACGCGCGCGAAGCCGCGGGCAGGCGCTCGTAAAAATATACGTAAAATTCTGGATCTGAGATATTGCCAGTTATAGGAGTGGTAAAACAACATAGGATTGCATAGGTTAATTCTAAAGATAGCTTAAATACTAAATCGAAGTAAAGTGTCGACTAGATAAATAAGCGCTCAGTTTTTTAGGTTCAACCTAAAGATAGAGATGGTCTGGACCGCAATAACTGAGCACCAGACTGCTTTGCTACCGCAAATCAAACAGTTACCTCGGTTCCGACATAGATAGGTATGTGTCTGCCGGTCTGTAAAGGCATTGTAAATATTTTATCAATAAATAAATAAATGTGTATTGACAAGCATCTATACTTATCGACCGTACAGTTTTAACTTTTATTCGCGACATTTTCGAATTTATTCTACATACATGATACTTGAAACAATATTTTCTATAGTATTACTTATTTATTTAAGTATTCATTATTTATTACATATTTATTTAAAAACCGATTTTCCCATAAAGACTCATTAACGCGGAAACGCCCTTTTTAACCAACAGCGGCACAAACCGGCCCTTGTGACACTTAATTAATTAACTGTTAACCAGTGATTAATTGTTGAAAGTTGGTTTTGTTATTAATATCCGATCGTGCCTAAAACGTATCGAATTTTAGTACAAGCTCTATTTAAAAGGAAAATATCAATTCGAGCCTATTAGAAATTTAAATGGAAAGTTTCAAACAAAATTACCCTAGAACTATGAAACCAGAATTTCTAACTATTCCGCTTTAGTACACAATTTCTTTATTGTCAGAAGCTGCTTTATCATAACGATCGTTTCCCAGTACCGACTGGTTTGCTTCTCTCATTTTATGGTTGCGTTGGTACACACAGAGCCAAATCGACCACACGCAAAACAAACAGAAAAGTAGAACAAGAATCTCAAAAACAACAAATTTTTACTTCGCCATTGAAAGTTTTCTAGACATTTATGCTGCCTACTTCAAGCAACTTCTGCAATTCTAGTGAGATCCGGTGATAAGGGTCACTTTAATTGCCCTAACAGTAAAGCTTTTGTCTGATAAGTCGCAATACGTGCAAATATTCCTTCCATCTCGAAAATTCACGAAAGTGGGCCACCTAATCCTATTACGGCTACCGTTATAATCAGCTGTTTAAAGAACAAAAATAAAGACAAAAAATTGCAAACTTCACAACAAAGGCACCGTACTTTGTTGTCTGATATTCCAAATTAAGTTTGCAAGTAACCGGTTTTACGAAGTAAATGTCCATATTTCAGGAGTTTAAAGTTTGACTGTGAAAGGCTTGGTATAAAATTTATAAATTAAAACGCATCTTTCAGCATAATTTACATTTTACAATCCACTGGTTTTACAACAAGAATAAATTTATTACACGTTAATTCATCACCATTATCATCATCAGCCTATAGCAGTCCACTGCTAGACATAGGCCTCCCTCAATAAGCGCCTTAGCGCCTTGTCTTCAGCTTGCCGCATCCGGCATCTACTTGCAGTCTTTCGCAGGTCGTCATCCCACTTGGTCGGAGGGCGTCCAACACTACGTTAATCCAGTCGTGATCTCCACTCAAGAACACGTTTGCCCCATCAACCGTTGGTTCTTCGCGAGATAGGGACACGTTAATTGGAAGAGATATTTTTTTTATCTCATTAGATAAATGTGTTCTTAACTGATTTTATTGAGATATCAGGAAAAGTAAATGCAATTTTGCAACATACTTTACTACCGTTCGATTTAACACTTTGAGTGCTGAAATCACACGGTATGTGTTTTCTACAAGTGACTAATATGCGTAAATCCACACTAGCGCAGCGGCTGAGAAAATACAGATCTTTGTGACTCAGCACAGCCGTAATATTTTTCGAACGAAACGCATGTGCGGCGCAACACAACCGCTGTGTAGAGCGGCAGCACGATTTTTTTAGGTTAAAAAAAGATCGCAGACGTCGAAAAAAAAATCGCAGTCAAAGTGTTAATAGTATTCTGAAATTATTGGTTTGTTAACAATCGGTTAATAAACCAATAAATAATTGCTTTAATTGTAATTGGTGTCTCTTTCTAGAGGCGATAAGAGCAATATCTTTAAGCAATCTTGCAGCAATCAAATTAGCCGGCGGGGTTATTATGAACTTAATACCCATTTAAGTTTTCTCAGCTCAAGCTCAAGCTTGATAAATGGTAAAATAATGCTGTGAGTCCTACAACCCCTACAATTTATTTTGGTTGGCTTATGTTAATCTATTTGTGAAATTTGTTTCTCTGTAATTGTGTAATTTTTTATTGTACACAAACAAAACTTTAAAATAACTGAGTTAGAGTTTTCTTCCAGCAAACCTTAGGTTTACAGTTTCTCTTGTATTATTTGATTTTTAAACTGTGCAGTATTAAGTTTTAAATGATTTTATTTTAATGATGTGTTATAGGTAGATATTTGATCTGAAATAAATCAATAATAATGACGATTAATGTAACGCGGTGGGCGAAGGTCCGCCTGTGACGCAGGAGGTGGCGGTTTCGATTCCCGCCTTGGGACAAATGTTTTAACTATCTGCAATGTAAGTAAAATATTTGCAGATCGTAAAAAATATATTTTATTAACTTCCCCCCTCGGTTCCGGGTACGTTCTAAGTATACTAAATATCCTATCTATCTTATGTATTGTGTTATCATCATTATCATCAGCCTATATTAGACCACTGCTGGACATAGGCCTCCTCTAATGAGCACCATAGCGCCCTGTCTTCAGCTTGACGCATCCAGCATCTACATGCAGCCTTTCGCAGATGCTGGAATCCCACTTGGTCGGAGGGCGTCCTACACGTCCTACGTCCTATTGCGTATATCAGTAATCTAGTACTATACAAAACTCCAAGTGAGTTGCAAAAATTATCAATAAATAAATTTAAAAAAATTGTGAAGCATATTCTTTGTAAAAAGGCTTATTACAAAATATCAGATTATCTAGAAGATAAAAAAGCTTGGAACGAGTTTTGCTCCAACTCAAAATCTAACAACTTACAGATAAGCAAATCATATGTACCAGACACATAAGTTATGAACATACTAGTGGTTTCTTCTCACTTCTTCCACTGGTGGACAAAAAATTGAAGTGAACATCAATATAATAATTAATAGTATAAAATATGACTTGTCTAAGTACTTATTTGTAAGCCTAAAGAAATAAACTTTCATTTCATTTTATATGGGTACACAAGCTCTGCTTCGCTTGTGCTAGATGATGTTGTGTGGATTGTCCAGCATTATTTATTGATTATAAATAATACAAACTTTACAGTTTCATTCCCTAATAATACAAATCGACATCTCATCAATGCATGCATTCACTATAATCATTATAGAACTTGTTTCGTAACTCCATTCCGACTTGATACCTACAGGTTGTCCGCAATCTATTCTACACAATACATGATTCGATTCGATAAAATCGTTCAATCTATTTGTTTTCAATCCACGATTTCAATTTGATCCATATAGCATTACACCTAATGAAATCCGCTGTCGAATCTCACTTGAATTAATTTTACTTTCGATTATCGTTAGCTATCATTTCTTCTATGTTATCTTGTATTGAATGGAGAGGTCAGTTCTGAACTTTCGCCTGAGGCGTTTTGTAATGTACCTATGTAATGCTTGCAAAAACTATTGCGTAATACATAAGTCATTTATAACGGGATATTTATCATGATTAGATTGCTGAAATCACACGGTATGTGTTTTCTACAAGTGACTAATTTGCGTAAATCCACACTAGCGCAGCGGCTGAGAAAATACAGATCTTTGTGACTCAGCACAGCCGTAATATTTTATGAACGAAACGCATGTGCGGCGCAACACAACCGCTGTGTAGAGCGGCAGCACGAATTTTTTAGGTTAAAAAAAAGATCGCAGTCGTCGAACAAAAATCGCAGTCAACGTGTTAAGATTTTTTTTTTTTTTTTTAGTTTTCCTTTTTTTCTGCACAGTTTCAAGCGCCATGATCACGGAATAACTGAAAGCGTCTGCTAATAAATAAACATAAGACTTAAAACTAGGGTAAATCAGTATTGATCTACCCTTATTTTTGGTCGTAAGACACTCGTATACGAACGTTACCACTTATCATTTCTTCATTTGTTCTTTTTTCATCAAATCATCGTAAATATCCCGTTACAAATGACCTATGTGTTAATATTAATTAATAACCATGATAGTTTCTAAAGTTTTATTGTTTTAATTTTTCATTTTTGTTTCAGGTATGTATCAAGAATATCACGTTGTTTTCATTTCAATAGCAATGCCGACCTATGGCGTCAACAGATTTCAATAGCGGAGCTGACATTCGCTGTCATCGGTAAGTTTGCTAACATTTACAGCTGGTACGTAACATTAAAAGCTTATTGTTGCATTTGCCTGTTTCCACATTTGGACTCCATTCGGTCCTTTATGCGTGAGTTGCATTTGCCTCTATCAAAAACAAAAGAAGAAAACACTTAACAAAGTTAAAGGAGGATATATCGATGGTTTATAGATTAACTTCAATATTATCAGTCAAGAGATATTTCTTAATGTTCTGTTATTTATATATTTTATCTTGTTTTCGCGTCTTAACTTGGCTACGGATCAAACAGGCGTAAAATGAATAGGTACCGAACTTTTGCGTAACCATCTTCAACCGAAACTCAATTAAAAGTTACCATGAACGGAACTAGATTGACAGAGGTTCAAGAGGGCATAAAATCATTAAGAGCCAGTAAAGATCAATTTCACACTTTCTCTGAAAACATATGCCAATAAATCTCATTGAACAAGCTCAAGTTTCTAGTTCACTAACCATTGATTGAATGACAGTTTGCCCGGTCTGAATACATAATTTCGCATATCAGTGAAATATTTCTAACTGTACGGAGTAGAGGTATTAACATCATGTTGCTCTGTTTACATAATTGAAATGGGTCTTAGTCAGATCATTAAGCGGGCTTGTTTTGATAGCTGTACTTGATTTAGCATTCAGTATCTGCTCCTTAATGATTTATTTATGTAGTAGGTATTCATTTAAGAATCTAATTCAATCGGAGCCAATTATTTCCTCCATAGTAAAACATCCCTTAACCTACTTCTCGTCTTAACTGTCATGTTATTATCTACCCTTGTATGCGTCTGTATATTTTAAAGTACTAACAGACGATCGAACATGGTGCGTTTCACCGCCATCTTGGTTCACTCCGGACTCGATCATGTGACGAACGGTGCACCATCATCGTCACCCGCCTATGATAGTATGTACCGGCTGGACATAGGCCTACCCCAGGTGCGTCATACATGATTATTATTAGGTTGGTTCGCTAACATGAAACGACTGTACAGTGTGATAAGCTGGAGCTAAAGAAACTAGTTTAGTAAAAAAATTATACCGATGGTTTTCTTATTCTTATAGTAATATTAAATACAACTGTACCTATCATTCAAAAATTCCGTAATGTCGATTCAAGATATTCCGTTTTCAGTTACAGTTAATTTATGTAAATGAGTTATAGTATTGATTGCGGAAACAGCGGCAAACAATACTCGTGCCATTGCAATCGCAACATCTGAATATTCATCAAATTCTATTTCCCTCTGTGTTATAGCGGCAACATCGGGCCTATTCCACTCCCAATTAATATTTAAAAAAAAAATATGTTTAAAATATTGTGTAGTTATTCCGTGATCATAGCGCAAAAATGTGCCAACGTAATGGAAAACTCAAATATCAAATCATGGTAAATATCCCTTTACAAATTACTTTTGTAATATTATTTACGATGCGTATTTTAATTCTATTTATTTATGTAATATTTTGCCATTGAGTTACGACTCATTGATTACCTGTCTGATATTCTTTACAGTTACACTAAGTTCAGTCCGTCACTTTTCACTCATATTTCCTAGATAAAAATAAGTCATCAGAAGTAACAAGTAATGTCATTCCCCGTTACCTAGCAATTTTCATTGTCGTTCATTAGTGTTCCTCAATTATTTATTGTAACTCTTTGTAATGTATATGTAATGGCTGTCATCCAAAAAATTAAAAAAAATTATACGCTAAAAATGAGTACGGATGGTTTGCATTCATGCTTTTAATTCAAAGGAGTGATATTACTTTATTCACTTAAAGATTCTATTATGTGTGATACTTTATGCACTTCTGCGTCTAAACATAAAACACATACCAGTAGTTGTTAAATTCACTTTCTTTGGTGGTAATTTCATTAGTTTCGCTTTCTTGATACTTGTGACGCTGCGTTTTTTTGGCTATATTTTTACAATGCCTTGTTATTGCCTTGTTTATGATGTTTCCTCGATAGTTTTATGGTTTTAAACTGAGTGTTACTTGTACTTTTGAGGTCAATATTTATCTCTCAATTAGCAATGGGTACTGCCTAAGCTTCGTTGCGTACTGTTACGACTGTCGCTGCGGAGAAGCGGTCATTTATTTTGTAACTAGTTTCTCCCCACGGCTCTGCACATGTTGTTTCTATGGAAATGTTTTAAGGTTATTTCTGCCCCATAGGAACTGATACTAACCTTAAACGTTTATATAGAAACAACGCGTGCGAAGCCGTGGGCGGAAGCTAGTAAAAAAAATGACCGCTTCTCCGCTTTCTATGTAGAAACAAGTTAATTATAAATAATAATATAAATCGTCACTATGTGAATTATTTACAATTATAATAGAAACAAAGCAACAAAGACAAGACTAATATTATAATATCCTTTAATATAGATAGTAGGTACCTACTTAGATCTAAGCTGTGACATAAATTGTTATTTATGTCACAGCTTAGATATAATTGTTATTGTTATTATTAAAAATAAGCACAAGCATAACAAATCGGAATCTGCCGCACAATGTGTTAACTTGCGTTGAAACTGTAACACCATACATAACGATATCCGTTCAGCCAATTATACGTTAAATATTTCATCTCCCGTAATGTTATCAAAAACGGTAATCCATCTGTTCTGTGCTAGTTGTCTCGCGTGCTAGTGTTGCGGATAAGTGCATGATGCTGTTCATTTAGACATGGAACAGATCGGTCGTGTCATATTCGTGTTAAAAATTACGAGCATCAACTAAACTGTTATTATATTGTGTTTGAGTTGTATCATCCATCTCTTAACTTACAGTCATGGTCATACAGATTTGATATTTTTTAACTTTATATTTATTATGAAGATATTTACAAATATGTAGTTAAAATATCATACAATTTTCGGATATCAACATAAAGTCCATATTGCTAAGATTGTTTTAGATATAGATAATATATGTACCCAAACTTTCGCATTGACATTATAGTTTGATTAATGTGATTTTGTACATTCAAGTCTCTTCACGCTAAAACTACTGAACGGATTGGACTGAAACTTTGCATTCAGGTAGTTCTGGGCATGGAATAAAAAATGGGCAAGGAAATGGGGAGTTCCCATGGGATAGAAATAACCTTTAAACGTTTCCATAGAAACAACGCGTGCGAAGCAGTAGGCAGAAACTAGTAAATAAATAAATATGACCAGCCCATGACCGATATGATATAAGTGTCACATAATGGAGGTGGCCTCACCCAGGTCTATGTTAGTCCACTCCAGGACATTGGCCTCCGCTAATGAGACCCATAGCGCCCTGTCTTCAGCAGTGGGTAGACAGGAAGATTTTTAATATTGCTAGATTTAAAATAAATAGTAGAGACCGTTACATGGAAACAGTTTATGCAATAACAAATGGCCTTGAACGAATGGCAGAAGCCATTGCACGCACCGGACACACAAATTACGAACTGCGATACCTGTCGTTATTCATTTACGCTCATCAGTGAATTCATTCGTTATGAATTCCCTCATCAATGTATTCACTTATAATGAAGCTCGTTTTATTTACGGATACCTTTTATGTAACTGACAAGTGGAAGTTTAACTTCTGAAATTTGGGTCTCCGCTTATCTGCACTGCATGTCTTTGAAAAGCATTCATAAAATGGAGACTAATTTAATTTTAAATAGCTGTAATTTTAATAGGTTATGCGTTCTAGGAAGTTTCAAATCATTTCTTGTTCATCATCATCATCAGCCTATGTTAGTCCACTGTTGGACATAGGCCTCCCCTAATGAACGCCATAGCGCCCTGTCTTCAGCTAGACGCATCCAGCCGTCGGTCGGCGTCGTTCGCAGGTCTACATCTCACCTGGCCGAAAGGCGTCCTATAATTACTACGCTTGCCAAGTCGTGGTCTCAACTCAAAAACACGTTTGCCCCAGCGCGCTGGAGAACGCTGCAGCGGTTTTAGGTTCTCCGCGGGAATGTATTTCTTGTTAAGAAGTACCAACCCCACTCGTTTAGGAATACTCTTAACTGTTAGTTATGTTTAGTACAGCAAACGATTATTTTATGTTTGCATGCGTCTTATCTCGGAATCCAATGATCATTTCACCTTAACATGCATTGAGCATCTAGGACGGACCCTTTCGCGGAGAAAACGCAAAGTTTCACATTATTTTATAACTAGCTTCTGTCTATGACGCCACTTGCATGTAACTTTGATGAAACGTTGCTTTGAGCACTCAGGAATATTAGGTAGGTAGTAATACTCTCAGTTCAGCATCTCATCACCATCATAGCAGTCCATAATAGCCCGCTACTGTCCACTGTTAGACCTAATAATTGCCATAGCGCCCTGTTTTCAGCCTTTCGCATTCAGAGGCTGAAGACCGCGTCTTGGCAAACGTATTGTAATCAAAAGACTTACAGCAGATAGTAGTCTTTCGCAGATCATTATTTGACCTAGCCGGAGGACGTCCTACAATACGTACGGTCTTCATCACCTATCAGTAGGAGTAATCTTGCCTAAAAATGTTGAATAGTAGGTATAGAAGAAAAGAAACAGTTTATTTTCGACTAGTTGCGCCCTTCGGCTTCGATCTCGTGGAAATCTATGTTTCATATAATTTATAAACCATCCTCTTGTATCAAAGAAAACCCCATCAAAATCCGTTGCGTAGTTTTAAAGATCTTAGCATACGTACATAGGACAGACAGCGGAAAGCGACTTTGTTTTTTTATACTATGTAGTGATAAGTTTGTTTGTTGAAGATTTTAAGTATCCTGTACGTTCAGTTTGTTTCAGTTAAATTGATTTAATGTTATTATAGTAAATCAATTCACCACTATCGTGTTTTCCATTCCAATTTCGTTAAAAACGCCCAAAAGTTTATTTAAGTAATACAAAAGTGCACTTGTGTTAAGTGCAAATCGTTTTAAACGTTAATTCAGTTCCGTAGGTGTTACCTACTGAAATGAATTAACGTTAACAAAATATTAATGAGTGGTAAGGAAACACGCTTTTGTCGTGATTCAGATTAAATGAGACGAATGAAACGTATTTCAACGCACGGTTATGCAAAAGCTACTATAACAAAAATTTTAAAAAAACTACTACAATTTTACTTTAAATTATAGATAGATAGATAGGTAATTATTATATTGCTCACTTAAAAATAAAACAAATAAGTCAGAATAAAATACAAAATATGTGACAATTTGGCGGTATTATCGCTCAAGAGCGATCTCTACCAGACAACCGTGGATGGATAGGATCGTTGGATTGTACAATAATATAATAACAATTCAACGGCTGCATCGATTTTCTTAACACTTGATCGAATCACCTTTCAAATAAAAATACTGATTTCAGATCGGCGAATTTCTCGAATATCGATCACGTAAATCTTATTTCAATTCAAAGACATTTGTATTTAGTGGCTATCTAACGGTTCAGGAGTGTAACGGACGGAGCCGGGAGCTGAAGACATTGTCCTCTTTGTAGCCCTTTCGAGAGGGAAAGCTATGTATCCCCGTCTCTCTCTTTAGCTTTCACATATCTATATTATGATGTATAAAGTCATATCATGTAGAAATTCTTGCTCGCTCTACCAGTAGACGCTGGAGGGAGTAATTTTGTAATATAATAAGTGCCGATTTGCGTACAAATTTGTAATCGTCAAGTAGTCAGCAAGTAACTCTCAAGAAGTCGGCAAGTACTAGCAAATCGGCGCCAGGCAGGAACCTTTGAAGAATAAAGTCAAGAATACAGTCCACTGGTGTTTTCATTAAGGAACGTGGAGGGAAACCCTACTCGTAGGAACGACACAGTAGGAGCTAGGACCGCCACAATTGTTGGTCCTCCGATGCCGGGATAGAGAAGAGAAGCCATCGTCGAAGAAAGAAGAGCGGTATCCCCTCGGCCCGCACCAGGTACGGCCGAGTCAGGGTACCTGAAGAAAGGAACCGCCTGCCGGCGCATCGTGCATCGCTCGTCGGGGCGCCTGGGAGCGCTCAAGGACCCGCCTGCCGGCGCAACGTGCACCGCTCATCGGGGCGCCTGGGAGCGCTCAAGGACCCGCCTGCCGGCGCATCGTGCACCGCTCATCGGGGCGCCTGGGAGCGCTCAAGGACCCGCCTGCCGGCGCATCGTGCATCGCTCATCGGGGCGCCTGGAAGCGCTCAAGGACCCGCCTGCCGGCGCATCGTGTATCGCTCGTCGGGGCGCACGGGACGCTCAAGGAACCGCCAGCCGGCGCAACGTGCATCACTCGTCGGGGCGCACGGGGCGCTCGAAGAACCCCGAACGGGGCAGCGTGCATCGTTGTCAAGACCGGCGCAAGGGGCACGGGGTGCCTGAAGATCACCGAACGGTGCTACGTCCGAAAACACGCGTTATCGCGGCCGGCGGCGTTGACCACGGATACCTTGCGGTGTTACACGAAGTGGCCAACAGGTAAACGCCTTCGGGTGGTGTGGTGTTTGTGCGGCACCACCAGTCCAACAAGAGCGCAAGGACAGCGCGGACTGAAGTGCACTCCTCGCCGGTAAGGGTCACGCAACACGGGCGCCGGACTGTAGGCACACGCCCAAGGGAGTCGGACATTCCAGCCGATTCGCGAGCATCCCGTGATTGCGTGTTCCCCTCTGCTGGGTGGAACCCCCCCTCCTATCCCAACGTATCCATCCCCGAAGGAGCGAACGTCTGCCTTTGGGCGGTCACCTCCTGACGGACTGATAGGGACTGCTAGGGACCGTTAGGGACCGTTAGGGACCGTTAGGGGCGTTCAAGCCGAAGAAGATGCCGCCTATCGGAAGAAGCCCACCACTCACCAGGAAGAAGACCGCCGCACTGAGGGTGTACCACGACTACCCCGCATCACCGACGACAGACAGCACGCACCACGACGCACCACCCGTACCGAACCCCGGCGCAGAGACGGAACCCGGACCATCCACACCCGAAGTACTGTTTGCTGGAGAGGCTACTACCACTACGGCTACCAACCAGACCGTGCGCGACATGATTGAAAGAAGCGCAGTCGAACCTCGACGACAGAATAGTCGCGCTCCTTCAGTACGCTCACAACGATCAAACGCTAGCATTGCGCTGCGTATCCAACAGGCGGAGCTTGAGGCAGAAGAACGGATCGCAGAGATACATCGAAAGGAACTGCGAATTCAAGAAAATCTGATCAAGAAGAGATTAGCCGCTGATGTCGCGGGGATACGTGAAGAAACCGATGCAGTTAGCGAAAACAGAGATGAAGATTGTAATGCGGAGCGAAACGTTAGCGATTGGCTTCAAAAGCATCGCTCACGGGGGGAGCAGAGAGGTTACTACGAAACAGAAGTGGGTACCAGAATCCGAATGACATCAGAAGAACGAACTGCTCCACTTGAGCCGATAGCGAACCGAATTGCACCTGGATCAAGACGACAGAGATCCCCTTCACCGGAACAATACAGAAATGAAAACGCATTCGATAGATTGACGATAGCACTGGAAAGAATGGCGTCAAATAGGCCACCGACAAGACAGATGCAAGAACTGCCTATCTTTAGCGGTGGAGCCAAAGAATGGCTACCGTTCAGAGCAGCTATGCGAGAATCTACGAAGCTTTTCAAGATTTCACCGGCGGAGAACCTAGCCAGACTTAGAACGTGTCTGCGAGGCGAAGCACGAGCTACGGTGTCGGCACTGTTGTTCACGGCAACTGATCCATCTGTAATCATGAACACTCTTGAACAATTCTACGGACGCCCAGAGATGATAATAGACGACGCGATTAAGGACATTAGAAGAATGCCGCGTTTGGGAACGACCGTAACAGAGTTGAATACTTTCGCAATCAAGCTTCAAAATATAGTGACAGTCATCGCGAGTTTGGATGAACGAGGATACCTACACAATCCCATGTTGGCGCGTCAAGTTACAGAAAAGCTGACCCCATACATGAGGATAAGATGGTGCGACTTTGCCGAGGAATACGAAGATCGAAGGGAAGCGGAAATCGTAATGCTATCCAAATTCCTCATGAGGGAGGCAGATCGCGCCGTACGTCATGCATACTCGGCCGCCGCAGCTCGCGGAATCAGCTCGCGGCCGAACGAGGGAGGTGCAAAGCGCACCGAAGAACGGGGCCGTGTGAATGAACGAACCCGCGGAACCGTTCTAGCTACAACCGAAGAAAAGGACAACACAAACGCTAAGAAAGATGAATGTCTCTGCTGCGGCAGTGAGCACCGAACGCCACTGTGCCGGAAGCTGGCAGCCCTGACCGTGAGCGAACGATGGTCATGGGCGAAAGAGGCAGGAGTCTGTTTCCGTTGTCTAGATAGTAAACACAGACGTTTCCGCTGCAAGGGCAAGAAATGTGGAATCGATGAATGCACCCGATCGCATCATGCGTTGCTGCACACGCCAGAGGGCCAAGGAAAGGCACCTGTCGCTCAGAACGAAGAGTCGGCGCTAACAGCATCAGCAAGGGCACCCGAGGAAGCATTACAAATATTGTTGAAGGTCTGTCCTATCACAATTCGAGGCCGAAGCGGGAGAGAAATGAGAACTCACGCATTACTTGATGAAGGGTCAACGATAACGCTGGTCGACGAGGAGATCGCCTCTCAGCTAGGAGCAAGAGGGCCAGTGAGAGCGCTGAATATCGTGGGGGCCACATCAAGTCAGCGAGAACCCGAAAGCCAGACTGTAACGATTGAAGTGCGTGGACAGAGTCAGGAGAACTTTCAACAAATAAAAGCCAGGACGGTAAAGAATCTAACCCTGGGAAAACATTCGGTCGGAACAGAGCTTCTCCAATTACCCCACTTACAGGAGCTTAAACCGGATGCCGTCTGCTATTCAAACGCGAGACCACGCGTACTTATCGGCGCCGACAACTGGCATCTCATCGTAACACGAAAACTGCTAACAGGCAAACGAAAACAACCAGCCGCCTCGCTTACAGAATTGGGTTGGATAATACATGGAAACGCCCCTCTTAGAACGATAGAAAGAGACAGTGAGATTATATGTCACGTGCGCACACTTCAAGGCATCCCAGACAGAGATGATGAGTTGAGCGAACTCGTAAAGGCGCATTTCGATATAGATGCTCTCGGAGTCTCATCGAAGAGGAAACCCAACCCTGATGAAGAGCGCGCTAAAGAAATATTTGAACGGACAGCCAAACGAAAGAAAAATTATTTCGAGGTTGGATTACCGTGGGCAACCGATGAGTCAGTAATGCCACCGAGCTACGATATGGCCGTACGCAGGCTACACGGCATAGAGCGCAAGATGGATAAATCACCTGAGTTCAAGGAAGCGTACACTGCGCAGGTGACGAAGCTATTCGATAAAGGGTATGCGGCCAAGAGTGATGAGGACCACACGCGAAAGGAACGATTGTGGTACCTACCGCACTTTGCTGTCACGAATCCCAACAAACCAGGAAAAGTTCGAATGGTGTTTGATGCAGCTGCGCGTTCGAACGGTACTTGTCTTAACGACGCGCTATTGGATGGACCGGACTTACTACAGTCGCTCCATAGAATACTGTTTCGCTTCAGAATGAAGCCAGTCGCAGTCACTGCTGATGTACGTGAGATGTTTCTTCAAGTGAAGATAAGGACAGAAGATCAAGTAGCTCAACATTTCCTGTGGCGAGGCGATGATCGCTCCATTCCGCCCCAGAAGTATGTAATGAAGTCTATGATCTTTGGAGCACGAAGCTCACCATTTCTGGCTCATAGCGTGAGGGATCGAAACGCAACGGACTTCAAGGAATCACATCCGCTTGCGTACTACGCTATTACTGGCAGCCATTATATGGACGATTGGGTACAGAGCTTTGATGATGAAGAAACAGCAGCGCGAACAATATCAGAAGTGCAAGAAGTGCATAGCAAAGCAGGCTTTGAGTTGGCTAGCTGGAATAGCAACAAAGAACATCTACTCGTAGGAATACCCGACGAAAACCGCGCACATGCCGAAAGAGCTCGCCGCTAATACACATCTGTACGAGAAAGCGTTGGGAATACTATGGATACCTACTTTGGACGAACTGGGATTCAACACAGCAATGAATCGGGTACCCATAGAAGTGAAGAATTCTCAAAGGTTACCGACGAAGCGCGAAGCCTTAGGAGCAGTGATGTCTTTGTTCGACCCGCTAGGCCTGCTGAGCCCATATACGATAACTGCCAAGATTATGCTTCAAGAGCTGTGGAAAAAGAAAGTGGGCTGGGATGAACCGTTACCACCCGAGGAAGCATCAATCTTCGATGAATGGCAGTCGGATCTAAGATACATCGCCGCGTTAAGATTACCGCGATGTTACGATCAAAGAAGTGGTATAACGAAGCGTCAACTTCACGTATTCTGTGACGCAAGTGAGCAGGCGTATGCAGCCGTCGCGTACTGGCGTTTGTCAAGCCAAGAAGGCATCAGCGTTTCAATAGTCGCCGGGAAAGCGAAAGTCGCGCCATTAAGAGCACAAAGCATACCAAGGATGGAGCTACAAGCCAGCTTGATCGGAGCGCGGTTGGCGGATGATATCGTACGCTGTCACCAATGGGATACCGAAGTGATATTTTGGAGCGATTCAAAAACGGTACTGCACTGGATAAGGAACGATACAGTCCGCTACACACCATTCGTCGCACATCGACTGGGAGAGATAGCCGAATTAACCCATCCAGATCAATGGCGATGGATACCGACGGCTTTGAACGTAGCAGATGACGCGACGCGCGCTGGAAATACAGAGCTGAAACGAGATAATCGATGGTTTACTGGACCCCAATTCCTACATGAGAATGAAGACTGCTGGCCCGTGTCGAATGCTTCTGAGCCATCAGAAGAGGAAGTTGTGGTGACGCACGCCAGAGAGAAGTCGCCGTTAGTAGAAGTGTCCCGTTTCTCCTCCTACGAACGTTTGGTCAGAGCGGTGGCATACGTTCTCGCCTTCATCGATATGTGCAGAAAGCGTGCTAGGAGACTTGGATTGAAGCATATACAAGAGGCCGAGCGCCGGCTAATCCAAGAATCTCAAAAGGACAGTTTCGCCGAGGAAATAACGCGACTATCGAAAGGACAGAACGTCGATCGCACGAGCCGTCTCTACAGGCTAGATCCCGTGTATAACGATGATAGGATAATACGTTTGAACGGAAGGATCAATGCCGCAACAGTGCCCGATGAGATGAAACGACCGCCGGTTTTAGATGGGAATCATCCAATCACGCGTCTGATAATCCGACAAGAGCATTTGACGACCGGTCACGTGGGAAGAGAACAGATAGTAAATAATCTCCGCCAGCGGTATTGGATTCTACGCCTACGACCAAATGTACGAGCTGCGTTACATGAATGCACATGGTGCAAAGTTAGAAGATCTAACCCAGAGAAACCAGTGAAGGGTGACTTGCCTCGGATACGTTTAAACACACACACAAGGCCATTCTCGCGGTGTGGAGTCGACTGTTTCGGCCCTATGTGGGTGACGATTGGCAGACGACGAGAAAAGCGATGGGGAATATTATTCACGTGTCTAACGACTAGAGCGATACATGTGGAGTTAATCGCTAGTCTAGACGTGGATTCGGCTATCATGGCAATGAGACGAATGGCAGCACGCCGAGGAATGCCTTGCCTGATAGCGTCCGACAATGGGACGAATTTCCGTGGAGCTAACGTAGAGCTGAACAAAACTTTCAAAGAATGGCTCCCCGCCCTCAAGGATTACGCACTCACGAAGCGTATCGAGTGGAGATATATCGATCCTGGAGCGCCGAACCAGGGGGGAGCCTGGGAAAGAATGATTAAAACGGTAAAAAACGCTCTCGCAGTAACGCTCACCGAACGAGCACCTAAAGAAGAGGTACTCGCAACCCTGATGACAGAGATTGAGCACACCGTCAATTCAAGGCCGTTAACTCACGTACCAGTGGAAGCAGAGGACCAAGAAGCCCTAACGCCGAATCACTTCTTGTTAGGAACTTCGGTGGGACTGCCCTACGTGGGAGAATGCGACAAAGCCGATAGACGAACTTGGCGCGCTGCGCAAGCTCTAGCTAATATGTTCTGGGCGCGGTGGATCAAAGAATACCTACCGACCTTATCGCCGCGTGGTGATGTCAGACGTAAATATACTAACGTCAAACCGGGTGACATCGCGATAATAGCAGACGGTACGCTACCGCGAAATTTCTGGCCCCGAGGCGAAGTCGAGCGCGTATACACGGGTCCGGACGGTGTAGTGCGAAGCGTGGAGGTGCGAACGAAGGGAGGAATCTTCAGACGACCAGTGAGAAGGCTCATCGTCCTGCCGGTAAAGAAAGGCTTCGAAGATCTACGCCGGGGGGAGGATGTAACGGACGGAGCCGGGAGCTGAAGACATTGTCCTCTTTGTAGCCCTTTCGAGAGGGAAAGCTATGTATCCCCGTCTCTCTCTTTAGCTTTCACATATCTATATTATGATGTATAAAGTCATATCATGTAGAAATTCTTGCTCGCTCTACCAGTAGACGCTGGAGGGAGTAATTTTGTAATATAATAAGTGCCGATTTGCGTACAAATTTGTAATCGTCAAGTAGTCAGCAAGTAACTCTCAAGAAGTCGGCAAGTACTAGCAAATCGGCGCCAGGCAGGAACCTTTGAAGAATAAAGTCAAGAATACAGTCCACTGGTGTTTTCATTAAGGAACGTGGAGGGAAACCCTACTCGTAGGAACGACACAGTAGGAGCTAGGACCGCCACAAGGAGATTATACAGTTTTCGAAGGTTTAGCTGGATTTATTTTTGCATAGAAATGTATCTAAAATGTTTAAGAAAAGTAAATTTTTTAAATGATATAATTCGTCCTAGTTTTATTATAAGACCTGTCCCAAATTCTCTGAGCCATATTGTATATCTTTGGCTCCGCAAAAACCAAGCAAGAAAATTTTGATATCGCTACCTTAACACTGGTGTGAAGGCTCAGTGTGAAGGTGGGTCGCGAACGAACGTTAATCCATTCCATAATTTTAGTTTAGGTATAATATCAAAAAAAGGCGTCTTTGACAACATTTTTAAGACTTGCCCACTTCAAAACCTGAGTCCCTTTGTATATAAGTAGAATAAATATATATTTATCGTATTATGTATGTAGTATATTTAATATATATTTAATATATACATGATAATATTTTATTTATAATATTTCATAACCTACAAGCACACTGATCCCCTGGTACTGTCCAGTGTCCACGATCCTATACATCCATGGTTGTCTGGTTGATATCGCTCGTTGAGCGATAAGACCGCCCATTGTAATACATTTTTAAGTAATTATACATAATTTCCAATATAAAAGTGCAAAAAAAATATTATATGTCTCTATCTATCAATCCATTAAGGATATGTTTCAAAATACATACATACTAAATTTTATTACTGACTCAGCAATCTTATTCCCGCCACACCGCTTTCCTTGGCTACCCGAGACATTGCCGCCCCTTTCTCTTACAATCGGCAGATAAAACCATCGACTTTCTATCGTAATACGGATTAATTAGACACGATCGGTATCTATCGTTCGTTGTCTTCGATTGCGAAATCAAGACTAATTTTCCTTTTCTTGATTATCTTGGTAGGTACCGAATTAATGAAAGGCGATAAAATTTTTCTTTATTAATCGTAAGCGAGGTCGGCCAAGAAAGCGCTGGCGAGACGACCTTAACGCCTTCCTCGGAGATTGGTGGGAGATCGCACGTGACCGCACTGAGTGGAAAGATTTGGGGGAGGCCTTTGCCCAGCAGTGGGACGAAACAGGCTAAATAAAAAAAAATCGTAAGCTACAGCCAAGCGTTTGCGCTACTCACGCTTTTTTGTTTTGTCCATATTGTTTTCTTATAAAAAGATCTGATGTTTTTTTATGAAGAGTACCTTATAAGAGCCCTCATATTGTCCCAATTAAAAAACACACTGTTTAAATCCATCCATCCATTTGAATGGATGGATTTAAACAGTGTGTTTGTTTACATAATAAAAGTTTTTTTACAGTTTTGATACAGAATTTAACATTATGAGAAAATTTGAATACTAACATACCTATCCTAACTACTTTTCGCAAAATGATTAATATAATGAAAACTATCATAATATTATTTTGTTTTGGCTGAAATCGGCAATAAACATAACCTTTTCCCATTCATTATAATATATAAATTGAAAGAGGTCAATTAAACAGTAGTATAAAAATAACACGACCTCTCAAAATAAATAAAACTAGCCATATAAAATTATGAACGCTGATAATAAAGTTAATTTGACGACCTTTCCCAACATTAAGTCTTGTTTCTAGAGCATATTTGCATTACAATGGGACTATAAAACAGCAATTAAGTAATGTCATTATACAAAGTGATTCTTCAACCGGCCCGTTTCGAATTTTATTCAACTGTTTACACTTTATGAAATAGTTTACACTTTTTTTGAGTGGACGGTTAAATTGAAATATAGTGCTGCTACAAAAACAACAAGTACTAAACTTTTAAAAGTTTAGTAATTGTTGTTTTTGTAGAAATAACTGATAACCGTTATTTATGAAGTATGATGGCATTATACTTAATGTTAATAATATCGATGACAGCTGAGTTTACGATAATGTTAATAAAGCGTATTAACATAACGGTAACTTAATAGATTATGAAGTCGAAATAAAATTAATTTGACGGTAAATAAGTTTAGAAAAGGCTTTATCGATACAAAAATTTTGACCTACTCGGCTGTTATAGGCGTTTTAGATAAAAAATAAAAAATTCCCTGCAATATTGTTCGTAAATAAAACTCTGAAAGCTAGTATATAGTGACATGAGTTCATCATTTAGAATAAAACCACCCTTATACCATATTTGACGCAATAAATATTATATATTTGAATTTGAAAGGTATATAACTAGATAATTCATAAGTCATCATCATCAGCCTATGTTAGTCCACTGCTGGACATAGGCCTCCCAAATGAGCGCCACAGCGTTCTGTCTTCATCTTGACGCATCCAGCATCTAACTGCAGTCATTCGCAGGTGGTCATCCCACCTGGCGTCCTACACTATAGTGTAGGACGCCCTCACTATAGTGTAGGATACTAAAATCGCGACTCCGTAAACGTATACGTTTACGGAGTCGTGGTCACCACTCAAGAACACGTTTGCCCCAGCGGTAATCGGTCATCCATAAGGAATAGCAGCTTTTTCAACACCGTTATCAGAGAACCGTTTACATAACCGCGAGTTTCCGAAAACGCATAACGGTATGTACATACACATGCCTATCGATAACGCTACCTTACGGGTAAGATATTATGGTGAGATACCGAAATGTAGATTGCCAAGCGTGTATAACCATCGGCAGAACCGTTAGGTGTCGATCAGGAAACGGAGATAACTACTCAATTTTATAACCGAGTAGTTGTATAGATACTAGACTATCTTATTATATACTAGTGGACCTTCCCGGCTTTGCACGGTTTTAGTACAGATCCCTAACTTTTTTGAAAATATAATATAGCCTATGTTCACCGGGTGGCTTCCCAACAGTGAAAGAATTTTTCAAATCGGTCCAGTAGTTTCGGAGCCCATTCATTACAAACAAACAAACAAAAAATAAAATCTTTCTTCTATTATAATATTATTATAGATATAGATATTAACTACATAATAACGCACACAGAACCCCATTTTAATTCCAACGATCCTATCCATCCACGGTTGTCTGGTAGAGATCGCTCTTAAGCGATAAGACCGCCAAACCAAATATGAACAGCTTTATACCGCCGTAGCCGAAATCGCCATGAGTAGTAATTATCACTACATATTCGTAGTATAAAACAAAGTCGCTTCCCGCTGTCTGCCTGTCTCTATGTATGCATAGATCTTAAAAACTACGCAACCGATTTTGATGCGGTTTTTTAATAGATAGAGTGATTCAAGAGGAAGGCTTATAAACTATTTGACACAGATTTTTACGAGCGAGCGAAGCCGCGGGGCGCAGCTGGTTAATAGTAATAAAATTGAATAAAAAACAAAGGAAGGAAAACTTGCGATAAGTATTCCCACGTAAAAAAATTATGTCGTCACTTTCAAGATTTCAAATAAAATATTAAATATTTCATATATAAGCTAAACGTTGTTTCTCCGTGGCATTTATATCCTGTGCTCCACTACTGTTCACGAAAATCGCTTACAGAGTCAAGATTATCCTCAACCAACTCGCAGGTGGCCACTTGTCACAGCGCATCGTCCAACCACACAAATGCTAATCTCGTACTCCACAAAAGCGCGAAACTAATGTCACCAGCCCATTACCACTTACTGCATAAACGAAAACCAATTAGTGACAAAGCGATTCCCCAACAATAGAACATGTAACTTTAGAAAATGCCCATTCATTACCGATGATAAATCCACTGTAGTGAAAGTCTATTGTGAATATTGTCCCGGCAAAAGCGAGGTGTGGATTTATTTTTCTGTCTAAATTTTCTGCGGACTTCTGACCACAAACTTGCTAATGACAAGAAAGTACTTGATGTGATTTGAAAATGCTTTTTTTGGTAATTTATGATTCTGCTTAATTCGCTTTCTTCACGCTCGATAAAAAGGGTTTAATTTGTATACCTATTATTACTGTGCAACTTTTATTTTCCCTAATGATTTATGCATTTGTTTCTAAATATCTGCAGGTATTTGTCTCGGGTCCGTTTGTGTCATATGTACCTATTTTTATTTTAGTATATCAGTTATCTCGCCAGATGATGCTGTGAGAATGAACTCATCTATTATTCATTTAGCTATTTTGTTACCTTTCGTTGCTGGACATAGGCCGCCCTGATGAGCGTATTATCGGTAGGTATAAGAATGGACCCCTACAACACAGCCGTAGTAAGACTCGACTAAGGGAACCTACGAGTAACACAGGAAGGACAGCAGCTTCATTCTGTATATATTAACACTAACACTGCGATCACTAATACGCCTGAAAAGCGTGGTGATCGTAGTGCTAGTGGTTTGGCAAAAACCCCCTCATTTAGGAAAGGCAAGCATACTCAACAGAGGACACTAGTGTGCGATTCGGGAACCTAGAGCTTATCTATTTCCCGGAATAGCGGTAACGTTCGATGTTCATGCTGTGTCTGGAATTTCTGCAGACCATTAATCGAATTGTCGTTGATAGCTGCGGCTTCACAAGCTCGTTATGACTTTAGTTTGACCACTCTAGCTTTAGCTATTCAACTTTATATGAATGGGCGGTCATATAAAATGTCACAGCAATATATCATCTTTTTCTCCGTAGGAAACTTTACCTTTTTGCTCTTTGGCGTTTTTGTACGCAAATTGCAAATTAGCCTAACGACTGAAAATAGTTTGATTTTATGATTGCATTTTTTTTTGTGTTGTTTTATTTTGCCGCCTCTGTTTCATTGTTTAAGAGTTTTTGTGTAATTATGAAGTAATGGAATGCATGTGAAACAATTTTTCGGAATCGTTATCTTTCACCAGAATCAGCAATTATACAAGGTGTATTACCGAGTAATTTAACACCTTCCTTCTGTTTTTTTGTGTACATTTCCTATTACAAGGTGAAGTGCAGTTATGTTAAGATCATTATTATCATGATGGTTATCCTTGTTATACCCTTTTTACGGTGCTGAGCTCTTCAAAAGAACCCCTATTTCGTTTTTATATCAATCTTGGTAGAATTTCTCTGAAAAACTACCTGCAGTTTATTATATTATGACTTTATCAGAACTTTTATAATTGGTATAAGAAATACATTATCTTCTTTAAATAGCTTATAATCAGTAATTACATTTAAAAGGCAAACTTCTCTTTTTAATGAACAGGTTTCTAATTGCTTTGACCAATAAGAAGCTAAGCGTGATATCCTATCGTAGATTTTTATACACTATAAAATACGTAGGTACAATAAATTAATAAGCTGCATGTATTTTGTAGTCATAGGGCGTAAAACACGCGCTTTTTCTGTGCAGTTTTTCCGTAATCGTTGCTCTGGTGCACTTCATCGACCTGATAGGTTATAAATAATTCAATGCAATTTGCACGGATAATGTGGGAACCCTGTGATTATGGATATGTGGGGGCAGCGAAGAGAACCTTTTTGTACAGAGAAAAGGTTCAAATTAACCCGTTTCCTGGATAATTTCAGGTAACAATATCCACGCCGAATATGTATTGGACGCATAGTGACCTTTCTGCGAAGCTCATTAGATACAATTTACGTGAACTCGATTATGTACTGCTGACACTATACGGCACTATATCTGGAAAAGCTTTCAAGTCGACGTATTTTACGTCTACAAAGCGTACAGTACAGCGAATGTTTATTTATCGTTGCGTTTACACCGTCGATTAGAAATTTACAATCGCTCTGAGAAAATAGGAAAGTTGTAACTATTAGACTGTGAATAATTTTAACAAGAAAAAAACAAAGCTCGATGCTATTAAATCACTGACCTCTTTCTTGGTTTGCTCGTTGATCTTGACGTGGGTTTGTTGAGTCTTGTCGCGCAGTGGGATGTACCCCTCGCGGCTGTCGGCGGGTTCGGTGCTGTCGGTGAGGGTGGTTGGTTCCGTGGCGGTGCTGGCCGATCCTGCGTCCGTGGAGCGGGAGTCGTCAGAGGTGCTCAGCGTCGGCGCCGTTTCCTTCGGCTCTTCGGCCGTCGTCCCCGCCATATCTATGTCCGACATAGTCTCCGTACTGTCACTATTCAGCGTAGTTTCAGTATCCTGAACAGTCGGCGTCTCCGTCGTACGTATTATCGGCCGTATTGTATACTTTTTCGTCGGCCGATAAGTGGTCGCGGTGGATTCTTTCATCGTCTCCGTTCTGGTCTGCGTGGTTTTCGGCTCGGCGGTCGTCGTCGGCCGGCGGGTGGACTTTTTCGTTTTGGGCGGCGTCGTAGCGGTCGGATTTGTCGCGGGCACGGTCGTTTTAGTTTTAGTTGATATTTTTTTAGCGTAGGTCGTGGATCGCTCTTCTAAGGTTGTGGGTGCGGGGGTGCTTTCGGTGTCGAGCGTGACCGTGGTGGGTGGGGGTCTACGGTCGGCGGGTGGGTCTAGGTTGGTTTGTTTGGGGGTTCGGGAGGGTGGGAAGAAGTAGTCCATGATGGAGGGTGATCTGTTGCGATTTGTGGGTAGCCATGCCCAGGGGTTGAACTCTATTAGCCGGGGGCGCGGCGGTTCGGCGGCGGCGGCGAGCGCGAGCAGGGCTAGCAAGACTAGGAGGCGGGACATCGCGCGTGCGGCCGCGGCGACGGATTCTGCGGGACTGCGGGCCGCAGCGCGCGCGCCGGTGAGCGGCGAGCGCGCAGCGTGCGACCTGAACCCCGCAGGGAGTATGCAGATTTCCTCCCTCGACGGAGCGTTTCCGTATTTTCGTGATGTAGTGGACAACTGTAAATTGAATGCAGAAATCATAACTGGATTTGCTTAAATAGAATTATCAACGGACTTTACTGGTGTCTGTTAATGGTTTGCGGTACTCTATTATTTATCACTAGTGCGATGTTGTTAACTTTTCAACATGCTGCTAATGGCAGTAAGTTTCCAAGCTCTACCTCCGAGAGTTTTAGATATAGCTATGTATGAAAATTAATAACGGATGCAAAAATGTCTTCCTAAAATCTATTTAGGTATCATTCAAATTATGAATCTAGGCTATCCCATAGACACAAGTCTGGCACTAAATGGAGCGTACACAACGAACCATTTCACGGCTAAACCGCCATATTTTCGGATAATGGTGTAATCTATTGTGCTACGTGCATCGATAAATAAATAACAAATCGATGTCTGATCCACTGACATTTGGCAAGATCTAGATATTGAGGTAATATAAGCTAACCACAGTTATGGGATTTAGGAATATTTTGAACGCAGAATTTTTGGACACTATGAAAATGAATGCATTGGATGGGTATTATCTATACCTACGAAGACGACTTACCTTAATTTAATTTAGACCTATTTTATATTGACCTACATTAACATTTTATAAACCTTTTTATATTAGGTAACTTAGTTCTCATGTAAATGACATTGTGTCTTTTTGAGAAATATTTCATATCGGTTTCGGTTAAAGACATTTAGTCTTTAAACCGAAACCGATATGAAATATTTGAATGAAATTGTTTTCTGTCGGACATACATTCTGCAGCGTCATATACAAGCTCGTAACACCTTCTTGAATAAGCCAAAAAGCTCTACTATCTACAATCCAACTTATTTTATGTCTTTGTATGATACATTTATTATGTTTGTAATGTATAGTACTGTGGTTTGTAGTGTAAGTATTTCTTCTTTTTTCTCTAAATACCTTAATATATATCTGTTATATATATATTGTTATTTATAACGTAGTAGTGCTTGAAGCATAGAAATACAGAAATACAATTTATTGGTAAAATCAATTTATATGTCAAATTTTCATAAAAATTGTCACAACTATAATACAAATTGTATTTTTAAATCAGTAAGCTCAATTATAACATATATAATTATGTCGTTTTGTTTATTTGATGATAAAACCAGTAGTTTTTACTGAATGAAATCTCAAGCCCCAACTCTACAAGATACATTATTTAGTTCATTTACTAATTAGATTTGCAAGATGAACACCATGAGAACAGTTTTTACCGCCTTCATTACAAGTAATGAGGTAAAATGTTACGTGATTGGCCGGGAACCGCCGCAGTGTCATACGAGAAATATGAGTTGTGGTGATTTGTTGTAGACCAGGAGCCTAACGACAAAAACCTTTATAATTCCAGAATAATGCTAGTCATTATTCTGGAATTATAAAGGTTGTTGTATGTGTGAGAAAAGAAAAGAGAAAAAATAGAGTTACCTACATAGGTTACATCTCCAGGAGATCCTTAGTTATCGGATCGTATGAACTATACAATCTTAAACTACACAATATCATGTTTTATTTTCTGGCCAGTATCCATCAAAGAAATTTGGACTCCCCAAACTGTGATGTTTGCGGAGTCCTAGATGATGTGCACCACTTGATCTTGATGGATTGCGTTAAATTTAAAGATCGAAGGGAGGCACTGATGATTGAACTTAATTTAAATAGATTTAATTAAGGTACATTTATTAGCATTTTAGCGGAACCAGATTCAGCAGCGGCTGTCATTATTCAAAATATTTATGCATCAGTGACCCCTTTTTTAAAAATTGCCACAATTTATATGTTTTTATTTTGCTGTATTTTTGTTTTGTTTGTTAGTTATAAGTTTAGGTTATGATAGGACTGGCATACTTTACGAAGTAAAAGTCCTTAATAATAAATATGATTAAAAAAATGTTTTATTTAAACCAAAACATACACATGTCAAGATCCCGAAATTCCGAATTCCATCCAAAACGATAGGTGCGATTCGATTTGAATACCAAGCGACTCTACTTGGCTCCGAATAGCTTTTTACATTTACTCTCATACATTAAGTTCCGTATAGTATAGTAAAAAATTGCTGACGCCGTATAAATCAGAATACGATAATGACTTCGATCTGTCGCCAGCTCCATCTGTATTCCGTTAAATAATTGTCATCTCCGAGAAAAACGTCTCTTTCGTACATTACGTAGTGGTACAGTCAGCGTCAAATTGATATGAACGTCTAGAGTAGTCAAAATGATTTGAAATACATGGATGCAATTTGATATACGCAGTTCGAATCATCATATTGTTCTAAGCACCTAGGTGCTCAAAATATCTTACTACTCATTGTTTCATATTTATGTGTGCAGTCAGGAAGTCCAAAATCATCTGAGCAATTATGAGTTTGCATACAATCTTTAAGAGCTTGGTTTGCTTGGATTATTAAGAACACTCTGACCGCTAATATAAATATGAAACAATGAGTAGTAATATATTTTGAACACCTTGGGTGCTTACAACAATGTGGTTATTCAAACTGCGTACATCAAAATGGTTTTATGTTTTTAAGATCATTTTGACTACTCTAGACGCTCATATCAATTTGACGCTGACTGTACATTACGTAGTGGTACCCCGTAGCGCAATACCAGTTCTCCGTTATCGATGCTCTATTTGTTCATACTATTGTGAATTTATCCTATGATTTGTTACTGTTCTACATTTGCGAGGTTGAATTAATTTATTTTCTGAGTAGATCCATATTACGTACTGTGGTGTTTGAAGGGTTGGTGTTTGTTCTAATTGATATCAGACGTCGACGAAGCTTTGCTTACTTTGAGCTAGTTGATGCTCTCGGGCATCTCTAAGACATTCAATAATATCCCCAAAAAAAAATTATTTGGCGAAATTTAAAGCTGCAACTTTCCCGTACAAAAACAGGGATTTTATTTAGTTCCTTAGTTATTTGGATAAGATTGTTATGTTACCTAAGACCATTAACAATTTTTTCCGGGTCATTAACACTTTTTTAGGCATTCATGTATAAACTTCTATTATTTTCAGTATACCAAATATATGTATTAATAAATAAATCAAGATAATTAAAAATATATTATCTTTTTGTATTATGCTTATCAGTTATCTAGTACCTATAGCACATGCCTTGATTAGCTTGGGGCTAGATAATGTTGTGTGAATTCTCCAGAATTATTTATTTATTTATTTCTAAATAATTTGGTTAAACTCGCAACAGGAGGTCTACTTCGAGCCTAATCCGTATATTTATGAACCTGCCTACATGCTCGTGGATTCGGTAGCTAACCCACTTTTACTCTACAATGTCCTCTACCGCTTTCCAATAAGGACTTTAATGGTTTGCCAGCTTTCTGTTTCTTAACGCTTAAGATTCCATTGCTGTTTCGAGATCATTTGTAGGCAGATGACAGTTTTGAGTTCCTTTTGTGTTCGCAAGTCAAAGGCTTGCGATTTACTTCCTATTTCATTAAACGAGGTTAATACACGAATTACTTGAAAAAAAAATGTTCTACTTGTAAAGCTTTATATAAAGACCGTTTCTACTTTCGATCACAATTATGTAGTAGATACTATAATCGAATATGTTTTTGTTAACAAAGGCATTAATGTATTATATAAAATCTTAACAAAAATTAATAATAATTAAGAAAACAACAAATTAACAACTGAAAACAAGACAAATATCTTCAACAGCGCATAAGTAAATACGCGCAGAGAAGTATGTGCAAATTCCATGTAGAAATCGTACGAGAGACACAAAATTGAAATGATGAATTTATTTTTTATTTTTAATACCTCGAAAGCTTTGATGCATTTCATTTTGGTTTTGAGTCCAAACCAAATATTGTTTTGAACTACACTGCACTTTGCTCCGATGATATATGGTTGGAAACACTATAACTACTTTGGTTCTGTAACTTTTTGTTTACAAAAAATATCTTAGTTTTTAGAACCTACAAAAAAACCTTAAACTCCTTCTATGTCTCAAGAATAAAAGCAACCCACCACAATAAGCAACCAACATGACCTCAACTTCTTTTCATCGCACAATAAAAAGCAACCGCAAAATGTTGAACTGTGTTTCTTTGAAACATAAAGATAGGTCTGACGATGTACTTGTAAAGATAAGGCATTCGTGTACGGTTGTTTGTAAGCAAAGCAATGTATGCAAATGAGATAGCTGGATTAGGAGAGCTAGTATCTAGGTACAAACTTACGGAGCTAGAGATAGGTGAAGTGTATAAACTTGAACTGAACGTCTATGCTCCGTCCACGCATTTATTTTCTTTGACTGAATAAAATAATAATAATTATATTACGAATACTGCTTCTTATATGAATAGTGATGCGAATCTATCAGTTCGAAAAATATTTATTATTGTTTATTTATTTCCAGCGTAGGTACACATGTTACACTTGAAGTCGTTAAATTCTATACATTTTTAAGAGTAATTATAAGTATTGATACAACGGGTATTTATCGCGTTTATTTACCTATTTTCCCGACGTTTCAACAGGTTTACACTCTGTCGTGGTCACGGGATGACTGGAGAGATCTAATATCAGATCGCCTAAGTTTAAAAATATTTATTTTTAAGAGTTATTATTATTACACTTTTATTTATATAACACACACTTACTTTTGACATTAGAATACCCATAGGGGATTGTGCAAAAAAAAAGCAGACAGATTGCCTTCTTTAAAAATTAAATAAATAGATTTATAGTAATTTTTCACAGTAAAATAAATAATAAATTAGATAAAAGGTATGTCAAAGTATGCTGCTGTATAAGGGCAATATCAAACTATACTTAAAATCTTGTACAAAAATACATAATAAACGGAAACAGAATAAAAAGATCGGGACTAACGTGCTTCTATATTTATAGAGCTGACAATTAAAGTGTATGTAAAAAAAAATACGTTATGCCGTTGGTTATGCGCGAGTTCGCTCGCTTCAGATTTTATCCTCTATGTCACTTCACCCGGATATTGCAATGACCATAGGAACAATAGGCTAGTTGACAAAATTTGGAAATTAGTTTAAAACTATAGCTTAGCATCTATTTCACCCCAAAAATATATTATTTTAAGAAAATAGGTAGGTATTTTACATTAATATTTTGAGTTTTTAGAAATGATCTGAAAATTGACCGCGAAAAAGACCAAGACTGTCATGGCGTCTTGAATGACGTCATACCTCGCGAAGCAACCTGTTCACTTCATACGACAATGACAGCTACAACATGGCGTTTCGCGAGGTGTGACGTCACGCTACCATGCGCTTCTCTGATTGTTGTTTTATGTCACGTAATTGAACGCCTCATTTTGTCGATTTTATTTTCCTAAAATATTATTAATATTTTAATAAAAAGTTGTTTTTTTTGTTTACTAATTATCATGGTTAATCATTAGAAACTCTAAGCCATCCGATTTATTCTTAGTGAAAACAAGCCTATCCAATGTAAATCTGATATACCTAATGCTAATTCCTAATTCCCGTTGTTGAACAATAATGAATTCCAGTCTAAATAGCAGGCCTAATCACAAAGCATGCGCTGTACTAAAATTGGTCCGCGCATATCAACGCTAATTCAGAGAGAATGCCAAAACAGCGTGTCGGTATTCCATCGGATTCGCTATTGCATTGGATACATAATACTGGCAATCATATCACACTAATGTTAACTAGCTGTGCACTCGAATTCACAATTTCATAGGTTTTAGTTTATTTTGCGCGGAATCCTAATTCTTTTTCAGGGTTAAAACTTCATAAAATTGAACAAGAAACGTAAATTACCTGCTATAAACATAAATTCTCTGAAATTAAAATCTAATTACTCGTATAGGGGAAAAACAGACCTTCTACGAGTATATTTCGTGTTTTGTTACAAAATCTTGGTAAAATTTTCTACAATAATTATTCGCAGTTCCACCACAGATTTTTCGCCCTCATGTTAGTTTAGAATCATCCTTAGCTCGTCAAGGGACATCCTTATGCTATAAGTATATTAATTAATTTAGTAGGTCAATTGAATACGTATTCAATTAGTTCATTTAATTGAAGACTTTACTATAATGTTATTTTTGTATGCTTACTAACCAAATGTGGAGCCATTAGTTATCTGAAATAAAGACATATATACTGAAGCCGCGGCAAGAAACCATTCGGTTTTACGAGCATTATGTAACTTTTCAATACCACCTCATTGTCTTATTCGGAGGAAAAGTAATTCGAAGCTACATTACATTAGTACATTAAAATAAGTTGCAGAGCTTATTCGGAGAAGTGGGACGGGAAATAGTTTTCGGAGTTTCTTAATAGGGATTTCCGTTTGGAGATCCACTCGAGTAACTCGAGATCTCTCGATTATCCTTAGATTCGTAGATACCGATTATGGGGTGGAGGCAATCTTATCGATAAAGCCCAAGTGGTGTACGGTGTCTTCCTCAAAACTATATCCTGTTATTTGGAGCTTTCAGTTCTTTTCCAACTTTTAAGTGCGAAAGATTCGTTTGTGAATTTTATTGAACCTACCTCCTATCTTTTGGTCTGATACAGACTTCAAGGTCAAGCAAAACTAGGTTAAAAAGTTAGGTTTAGTCTCCTTAAATAACGTTTTCTTCTAGCTAGAGCAATATTGGTGTCCCATACTGTCCTATCTCAAAAATACAACCTAGAAAACGTATCAGTACAAACGTATCTACCTGGTTAAGTAGGTAAATACATATTAGTAATTTAATAGGCTTTTATTTGGTAGGCTTTTTCTATTCCTCTTGGAGAAAATTAATACAAAGACTAACCCAAGTGAACATTCAAAACAAAACGCATAATGAAGCCACGACCATAACCGCTCAGTACTTCTAAGAATCGCAACACTACCTCTATAATTTCCTTGCGTAGAGGTGGATCCTGACCGGCGGTACGGGGCGTAATGTAATGTGTTACACAACGAGCGTTCGTGCTGTCAATACGGGGAAAGAAGGCGGTCGCAACGAGCAACGAGACGGGATTTATCACATGGCGTATCGTATCATGTATGCCATGTGGTGCTGGCTTAGAATTTGCACCACCCCAACTCTTCCCGCTGGTGTCGTAAGAGTAGACTAAAGGATATCCACCGGGAGGCGGGCAGCAGCGCCTTCAACATACAGTTTTTACAGTTCTACATACATTTACCACCGAACTGCGATCCCTAACCCGCATACAACAGCGCTGATCATAAAATGTTCAGCACACGCTGAGCCAACCCAAATTTCGGCGCAGGATCATGGAGGCATCCTCATTTTAAGTATCACCCTTTTGTGTCACTTGCCTCCATGTTAAACTGTATTTGTTTTCCGTTTGTTTATTCTATACCTGTATTTTGTACCTGTGTCCAGAATAAATGTTTTTTCTATTGTCTTCTTTCATGCGCAGTGTGAGGATTATAGGCATTATCCCCCATAAGATGAAAGACAATAAGGCGCTTATCGGGGGGAGGCTTGCGTCCAGCTGTGAACCAATATAGGCTGTTGAGGTCGACGTATCGTATCCTGCTTTTCAGAAATCGTATGGTACATCACGCCCCGTAACACTGGTTAGTACCCACCTTAAGATATAACGATAGGATGCAAATTAAGCTTACTTTGTATGATTATAAAAGAAACAGATAATCCATGGAAACTGGGAGGTTCTGATGCCATATACTTTTATCTTCCTCACTCGTTCTCATAGTAATCTATTTGATCGCCGTTGTAACTGAACCTAATGACTTGAGTGTGCCCGAGTGGGTTTTAACTGAAAACCGGCGACGGTTCTTTTCAAACAAACTGAAAAAAGGATTTATTCGAAAAAAATATATATGTTTCATGTATGGTCACCGATTTTTCCGTCAATTGAGGACCAATTTTGATAATTCTTTTGGTTTTGAGTAGAGAAGATCATAAGGTGGTTCCATAAAATTGTATAATTATAATCCCCGAGGGATGGACTGTTAGTCAGCAAAACTTAAAAAAGGAATTCGATATTTTATTTTTTCATAACAATCACTTGTTTAGTGTTATTTGTTTTAACCTGTTTTGAGGAAAAGTTTATCCATTTATCTTCTAAAGGTCTTTCACTTAGGAAATATGTAAAAATTGTCTGAAAGATTATCAAAAGTGCACCTTGGTAAGACAAGGTACTGAATTATAAACATATTAACACGTGGCTGTACCTATAAAACTCGAGCTATAAGTATTTTTCTGTAGCCCAGTACGTAGGAATCCACACAATAATGGTGCGAACACACAAACACTTTTCCTCGTCATTACGAACAAGAAGTAATTACCTACGGACATGATTAGTTGCTGTACTGACGAGATGACATCCCATCGATGATTGGAAATTGAGTGTAAACTACGCCTAATATTAGGTTTGCAATAGGATTTCTAACTATTTATTTAATTAAATTAAGTTATCAGGTTTCCATTAAAACATCTTATCACTCGTGAAACTTTGACCACGGCACGGTAGTGGCTAATAATGGGTCGCAGAAAACCCGGGTGACTCGCTTGCAAAATAAGAAGACGATATTCGCAGGATACCCTTGTGAGCAGCACAAGACAGGAGGCTAGCAGAAACGATAAGAAGCCTAGCTTAGCACTTTTTTCAGTTTTAACGTTTGATTCATTTACAAGAAGAGCTACTACGTTTGTCCAGGTGTCCAAAGGTCCAGGTGTAGTCCAGTCCAAATCAAAGGTCTAAGTGTGTTTGGCAATTTCAGTAAAATTTATTATTATCTAAATTACCTACACTCAAATAACATGATAGTTTTCAAACATTAAAACCATTAATCTCGTTCTGTTATCTCACACAGTTCTCACACCTCCAGATATGCATCCGCTGTACACTCTGCATTGTCCCGGGGAATTGATTCACCTTTAATGAACACAGTAATGCTGCTTGCCAGAAAAATTCATGGAGGGAGTACTATTCCCAATGATTCATTTACAAGACGCACTATTACAAAGTTTTTTTTTTAAATTTTTAACGTTTGTCCGGGTGTCCAAAGGTCCAGGTGTAGTCCAGTCCAGACCTAAGATCTTAGTGTTGATCGACAATTTCAGTAAAATTTTATTTAATCCAAGTTACCGCCTAAATGAAATAATAGTTTTCAAACATAAAAACCATTAATCTCGTTCTGTTATCTCACACAGTTCTCACACCTCCAGATTTGCATCCGCTGTCCGCTCTGCATTGTCCCGGGGAATTGATTCACCTGTAATTAAAGTAGTGGAACCGTGAACGTGCCCGCGGTGCAGATTAGAGGCTTGCTTGTATCGCGCCGGGACGTGAGCGGGACGAGACAGTCTAGCCAGTCCTTAATCGAAGACGGGGGCGCGTTTTGATTTGAACAAAAAAAATCGAACGGCGGGTAAACTTTTAGTTAAGTTTTAGGTTTAGGTAAAGGACATAAAAGTACATATTACGCAAACAAGACATCTATCTCAGCGATAAGGCCGCCGTTATACTTCTATTCTAAGTGCATATTTATGTCTGTATGGTTTCCTGTTTTGTGTATATAAATAAAATAAAATGTTTTCTTTCTATCGTTCTATCAAGACATTAAATAAAACTACAGGTTTTCGTATAGATTTTAATATATTTTATAGCAGTTGTAGAATTTTTACTAGCTTTATAATTTTTTAGTTAAAATATGTAAAACTTTTCTTACATCAAGCATATGTTTTGAGGCAGGAGATTCGATTCGGGTTCAATTCTCGCTTTGAAACACGAGTTTGTACGATCTGCAAATATTTGTTCCGGATGTTCGGTACGTATCATAAAAAATATACATATATCTACATATGTAGTGTAGAATACATTAAGTATATCAGTCATTTATTTTGTACCTGTGTCCAAATAAATGTTTGTCTATTCTATTATATCTAATACCCATAACACAAGCTCTGCTTAGCTTGGCTCTAGATGAAGCTGTGTGGATTGTCCAGCATTATTAATGAATTATTATGTAAGGAAAGAAACTTTATTTTTGCAAGAACATATTAAATATGTTCGTTTACAACTCTTGACGCGTGTCGTTCCCGTCTCGGTGCAACATTAACGGCATCATTGCTGTGAGCCGATCTCGTGGGACCTGCGCAGCCTATTGACACAAATAGAACTGTCATAGCTGATGGGCTCTTCACGTGGGGCTAAGCTGAAGGCTTACGTAATTCGGAGACAAAGAGTTCATTATTTAATGGCAATTGCATTGCTGATATATGCATGTCTTAAGCCGTGTGGTGCCGGTTTCGAATTTGCACCACCCCAGCTCTTCCCGCGGTTGTCGTAAGAGGCGTCTAAGGGATATCCGCCGGGTGGCGGGCAGTGGCGCTTCCTGTAGAACAATTTACCACCGAACTGCGATTCCCATGCTCAACATGGGGATTACGGGTATTACCCCCCAATGAGATAAAATTCGATAAGGTGCTTCTCCGGGTTAGGCCTGCGTCCAGCACTGAGCCTGTTGAGGTAAATTTGTATGCCTTATTTGCCCAAAATAAAGTAACTTTTGAACCTTTATCAATTTATATCACGCAGCTCTTGCCTAAACAGATATTTATCTTATCCTCATAAACGCAGGTAAATAATATAATTATAGTATATTATAAAATAAATAAATATTAATTATAAATGCTGATTGTCCAGCATTTATTATTAATACAAAATATCATGTAATTATAATATGCAGAGCAAATATGTTTAAGACTAAATAAAATCACATATCACCACTTTCATTGCCCATGACGCACATGGCTGTCGTCAACATGCTGTGTCTGATGGGCAGTGAATACGTTATACTACTGGTAATTACGCCCCATACTCTTAAAACATGGTACTCGTACTACGGAACTCGCATTCAAATCTATTTCAACTTATAATTATTATAAATCAATGTTTTTGACCTATAATAGTCATAACACTTTTACCAGGTTTCTCGACGGAAACATCAATTATTCTTCGGGTAATAATCGACGGTAAATAATTTTCATACAACTCAAGTCCCGACAGAGTTTCTTTGTAGAGGACTTACAAATAAACACATAGAAAGCAAAGAACCATTGATGTCATGTATTGGACGACCATTAAAATTGCTCTCTACAACAACTTTACTGTGAATAGGAAATATCAAACTCCTGAGAATAGGTACTTGCTTTTAGATGGTGACGAAGTGGCACGCAGAATAGATGCATATAACTTCATAGGGATGAGACTTTTGAAACTATCATGGTTATTAATACTAAAGTCATTTAAAACGGGATATTTACCATGATTTGATTTTTGAGTTATCTAATATTTCGGCACAGTTGCATGCGCCATGATCACGGAGTAACTGAAGGCACTGCGAGTTTTTATGAGCAGACATACCGATCTACCCTCATTTTTTGTCTTTTACGAACGTTGCCACTACCACCGGTTTCACTATTATTCTTCTGATCCGGCATAGTGATGAGGTCTTTTCTGTATGTTTATTAAAAAATAACTATTGATATGCCACGCGAACCGGCGAAGAGCGATGCTTTTTGAGATTAATTAAATCGTATGACGACCGATCGTATACGAAGCCACGACACCTCGGGTCGGATTTACAATGTGGTTCTTGGCATCACACTGATATAACTTTTTTTGCGATTGGTTAATATAATAAATATTATTTATTGGGTATTTATCGCTTTCTTTTTTTTTAAAGTAAAAAAAATAAAAGCGCAAATAAATTGATTACAATTTGATACAACATCTAAGGTACTAATGGTTTAGCAAAAAACTTACCCTCCTTGCCCAGTCGGGTAAAAGCAAGTCATGTTGAGATATTCCGTTTCCGTGAATAGGAAATAGCAAACTAAGAATACTCGTAGATGGTGACGAAGTGGTACCTAGGACTTAGCTAGTGATGGGGTCCTTCCTTTCACTGAACATATTTGTTATGTACCTTGTTTCTAATGTATCACATATATACATAGTACACACACTACAATAGTATAAATGAAAGTCTATAACAAAAGTCGTTTACCGCTGTCTGTCTGTCCCTATGTATGCTTAGATCTTTAAAACTACGCAACGGATTTTGATGCGGTTTTTTAATAGAGTAATTCAAGAGGAAGGTTTATCCATCATTTAACACTTAGATTTGTACGCTGGCGAAGCCGCGGGGCGTATTGTTTCACTAAATTTAATTCCGCTTTTTCTATCAGACTCCTGACTCAAGTACCTACTTAGTTTATTGGGAGAATTTAAGAGTGTACCTATTGATTTTAGTTTATGAAAAATGTGCCTTAATATTCTTGGTAAAAGAAAATCAGAGCTTATCCTCGAAAAATTATAGAAGTTTCACTAATGAGTCTCTTTCCATTATCCTACAACAAAGTTTACTAAGAACCTTTTTAAACAATGTAGATACTTTCCAGTAGACTTTCTAGGAATTCAAAGTATCGGAAAACAATATCAATTCCAGCGATTTCTCGAAGCCAATTACTAGACAAGTTTTCTTTATTAACCTCAAACTAGAATCAAGCTCAGTGAAGTCTTTATTTTGCGAAAAACTAACTTTTTATAACATTTTCTCTCAGCAAAAGTTGTTATATTTTTCCTGCTTAGACTTTCCCATCTCTAAAAGAAAATACCAAATAGATTCCCGGGTGGTCGGCCCTAATGATTGCTGGCCACAAGCTGTACGAATCATAGTCACGAGAGCTCGCTATTCAATTACTGCTTTGCCGAGCTGCGTCTGCGCAGGGCATGGAGCGAGGAAGGGTTTCCACGGCACTAGAATCTAGAGAAGCATTTTATCCAATCGCTATGTTGAGAACCATCTCAACATAAATCGCCTGAACCGAGCCTAATTAGGCATGATTGTTTGTATGTATTAGCCTTAATTTAGTTATTATGGTAACAATTATAAACTAGCAACAATTATTGTAGATTCTCTCTTCTGTTCAATATAGATTACCAAGTCCCAGGCATGTTTCTGTAACTATTTTCTGTATATTAGAAAAAATCATTCAATACAAGTTCAAAAAGTCAACGAATTTTTTTATCTTATACAGCTATATAGTAGCTATAGTAGTCAAAACAAGACCTAAGACGTGGTCATTCCGAGACGTTGTAGACTTTATGATAACCAGCCGAAGACAATATATAAGATCTTCGTTTGACCTCAGTCTTTTGTGGCTATTTGTGACGAAATGACCAAAGACGTGTTCTAGAAAATACGGTTTACTGCTCTCATGAAAAGACTGGCGTTGAAATACTTGGGTGTCAAAAAATAGAAGCTGAAGAGAAAAATATAGAAAAATTGCGTCACTTTATCAACGAATGCGTAAATTATATGAAATTAATGCATTCAATTTTACTGAAGTTGACGATGCAACTTACATACATTGCGTACATTATTGAATGTACGATGCAATGACATTATTGTCTATTCTACCCTAGAGAACAATCCCCGCACTTGGCCTTCTTTATTTTATTATGCAAATATCTAATAATTATGTATATATGATAAGCGGTGACAACATAATTATAAATAAATCCATGTAATCAATCTTGACCATCAGTTTTTTTTGTTAAACAATCAAAATTGTAATACCTGCCTATGGTATTCATAAAGTATGTATATCGTTTCTATTCTGGTGCAAAAAAGGGCTGGTCTGCATTCATGTGTTTCGTCAATAGCGTCTCTATCAAAGCAAAGCTTTCCTAGCCCATCACCAATGCAATAAGACATAAGACTACAAGAACAACAGCTTCTGTAGAAATTAAAGGTTCTATAAATACGACAGTAAAGTTAAACTATATAATTTGTTTGTAAATTGTGTTTCTGCACCCGCGTCTCTTGCATTTTTATAGCGAGCGCTTACAAATTGCATAGCACAGAACAAAAGCTATAAATTTAAAACGTATGAGTTTCCTTTCAGAAATGTTTTATCTTATTGGCGTTACACCTAATTTATTCATCCTAGCTTTCTGGGCTAGCGTGTAAAAAAAATATAATCTCATATTCAGCTTCTAGAACTCGAATAATACTACTAATAAAATGCGAAAGATTGGATGTATGTTACCTCTTCAGGCAAAAATTACTGAACGGATCTGGCTGAAATTGTGCATATAGGTAGTTCTAGGTCTGGAATAAAACATGGATATCAAGATGCTTAATATTCCGTAATTTTTGTATACCTGAATTTCGATTGTTTGATACTTTCTTTTAACATAAAAATACTCGTGATTTCGGGTAGGGGGTAGTCTAAAACTTAAACATAGGAGAGGGGGGTAAAGACTTACTAAGAAAACATCACGTGAAAAATGAACAGCCCTTAAGCTGAGATCGTTGACCTTTAGACTTATCTCTTTGTTTTTCTGAAAAACATTAGACTTGCAAAGAAAACGTGAGACAGCCTCCTGACTATTACTTATTCCTATATTTGTGAAATCAACCGTAACACTTGATAAGAAGATTCATTTTACAACACAGCTGAGTCTAACACCAGTTTTTTTTGACAGTAACTCATGTACGCTAGAGGTCATTTTCGTTCGGCAAGTTTGCGAAACTCACGAATTATTGAAATGTCGTTAGTGGAGTTGAATTCAGCTGAGTCGTGGTCTAACTGTACCGATTGTTAGAGCCATAAAAGGCTGTATTTAGGTTAGTAGATAGGTCTTAGGAACAGTGCTTTGAGGCTTAAGGTAATAGTCTTTGGACAGAACCCGTAGCTATGTTGCTTTGACAACAGTAACTGTAGGCTTTATACCCGGTATATAGCTAATTATGATGTGTAGAAACAACTTTTTTTTTATAATTTAAGAAAAACTAGCTAGATTATATAATATTAGTATTACAAAAATGAAGAGATCGCTTCTAAGCGATAAGGCCGCCCATTGTACTTGTCGCATGTAATGTCTTTTTTTAATTATCTGTATCTGGTGTACAATAAAGAATTATTTTATTGTATTGTAAAAATGATAAGTTTCCACAAAAATATCAACCCGCTTCATCAGGATAAGGACTGGTCCACTGCTGGACCTGCCCTTATCCTGATAGGCGTCTTATTAACTTTTATCATAATAGGGGGTAATGCCTATAATCCCCACGCTGGGCATGCGATACGGATCGGGGATCGCAGTTTAGTGCTAGAATTGTTTTGCGGCGGGGAGATGTATCTTTCATTGTATTTTTTTAGTCTTGTAAACGCTTCTACAAAAAAACTCCAAGTGAGTTGCAAAAATTATAAAAAAATAATTCAAACAAATTGTCAATCGTATCGTTTGTTAAAAGGCTTACTACACAAAATCTAATAAATACCTTTAGTTCAATATAAATAATAATTATACGCTCTTAACGATGGCGACGTGGAAGGCCCAGGATGAGATGGCGTGACGAGCTCGAGGCACATCTTCCATCATGGCCTGCTGCAGCGTTGGATCGCGAGGAGAGGAAGGAGAAAAGGGAGGCCTTTGCCCAGCAGTGGGACAATAATGGCTCAAAATAAATAATAATATGCTTTTAGTTGTTTCTGAGCGATACACAGACGATAGTCGATTTATGTCGTCTCTGGCTTTAGAATTATGGCAAAGAGTGACGTGATCATTATAATGATTGGTCACTCTTTGTCAATCATTTCCTCATAGACACTCTGTTCGGAAATGGCATTGCATTGTCACCAGCATTAAGTGAACTTTCACACTCATTTCATTTAATTTTACAAAATGACAGTGTTTTAGCACTTTAGTGCAAAATAATGGTGACAAAATTGTGAGTGTATTCACTTTATTTTCACTTTCCAAAACAATTTGACGGAATCATGAACTCACTTTAGGTAACAAGGTGGTGATTGAAATGTTCGTGGCCTAGTCGGGACTAATTTCTAATATAATTACAAATTACAGATTAGTCTCGAATAGGCCTAAATATATAGATAAAATCACAGCTTAATAAAGAAACAAAATCGAACTAGTATTTACAATAAATGAGAAGAATGAAACAGTTGAGCGAACTCCAGACTCTTGCAACTTATCTATAGAATAGACCATCAAAAAATAATTAAAATAATGCTGGACGATCCACACATCATCTAGCCCCAAGCTAAGCAGAGCTTGTGTTATTTGTACTCGGTGACTGTTAAACCTACTTAATACAATACATTATATAAATAGATATATTTCATTATACATAGATGACGACCAGAATACCCAGAACAGATATCTGCAGATCGAACAAATATTTGTTTCGAGACGGGATTCAAACTCGCAACCTAAAAGTAAAGTAAAAGTAAAAAATCATTTATTTCTTTAGGCTTACAAAATAAGCACTTAGACAAGTCATATTTTATATGTATATAAATTATTATCAAATAAAATTATTTTACTGAACACTTCAATTTTTTGTCCACTAGTGGAAGAAGTGAAAAGAAACCACTAGCATGTTCATCTCTTATATGTCTAATACATGGTTATTTGCCTATTTAAGTCTAAATATAATATGATTCGATACATGTCAATATTTAAGTAAAGCTATGCATAATAGATGATAGTAATACTACAACATAATAATAATAGAGCGTGATAATAGAGTTATCCTTCGTATCCAACAAATTATTTTCTTCACATCATACAAAAACTTGCAGACTTTGTAATGGCTGCATTTTCTGTATTTACTGCGTTATTAGACCAATCAGTGATTGGCGACGCTCGGTACCGGAGCCCTATTTCCTAGGAAATTCTTTAATCTGCGATGTAACTAGCGAGGGTCCATGAGTGAATGTTCCATGGGATACAACAAATAAGTCAATGTATAGGAGTTAGATTAAGTTATACATTATATGTATTTGACGACCGATGTGGCGCGGTGGGCGAAGGTTCGCCTGCGACGCAGGAGGTTGCGGGTTCGATTCCCGCCTCGGAACAATTGTGTGTACGATCTGCAGATATTTGTTCCGGCTGTTCTGGTCGTTTTCTATGTATAATAAAAAATATCTATCTATGTAATATATTGTATTATGTATATCAGTTATCCATACACAAGCATAACACAAGCTCTGCTTACCATGGGGCTAGATAACGCTGTGTGAATTGTCCAGCATTATTTATTTATTTATTATTTATTCATTTATGTATTTTTTTCTAGGCCATTGTTTTGTAAGTACTTTCCATCCAGTACTAGACATAAGTTGCCTGAAATAAATCAATTATTATTATTAAATAAGAGAAGTAATACCTACAACACTGTACCCTGAATACCTGCAAACCCCAAAATGGGTTAAAGTGGATCAAAATGATTGACTAGTACATTGGAAAAAGTGGCCAGAACCTCTTCCTCACTAAATAAAAACCAATAGAAATTTAGATTTTTACGTGTGGATAAAACCATAAACTAATTTGAATTCCATACCACACGAAAGGAAAAATCTTAATTCAAACTTAAATACGTGTTTTTGAAGGTTGCCTGGAAGAGATCGCTTCTAAGCGATAAGGCCGCCCATTGCACTTGTATCATGTGATGTATTTTACATCGGTTCCATAGTTATCTATATTGTTATCTCGTTCCACTCTTGGAAGTATTATATTATTTTATAGACCATCAACAAGATATTGTGAAATAAACTTTTAGAGCTATTGAAAAATACACAGTAACTCGAAAAATTGTGAAGTTTCAGGCTTTTTTAAGTTATCTATTTATGTATTATGTATGTCAAAGAAACGATTTGTTAAATTGATATTGAAACATTTATTCATTTTTCATTCAATAATTTAACTTAATGTAAGCGCTATACATAAACAAATACAGGAAGACGTACCATATCAAAAGTGTCGTTATACAAACTTAATTATATACACACTGGTCTAGCTGGGAATGGTTAAAAATCACTTAATCTATATATAGGAGTTAACACTTTGACTGCGATTTTTTTTTTACGACTGCGATCTTTTTAAAAAGTTCGTGCTGCCGCTCTACACAGCGGTTGTGTTGCGCCGCACATGCGTTTCGTTCGAAAAATATTACGGCTGTGCTGAGTCACAAAGATCTGTATTTTCTCAGCCGCTACGCTAGTGTGGAATTATGCATATTAGTCACTTGTAGAAAACACACACCGTGTGATTTCAGCAGTCAAAGTGTTAAGTTTATTAGTAAGCATTTCGCCAAACTTTAGACCGAAAGCCATCTACTAAATTAACCAACTATAACACAAAAAATATTTTCTCAAATGTGAGTATTTAATATATTTTGTACAGCAAAAAAAGTTTAGTACCTACACAACTTAACATATTCTGATTGCATTTTATCGGACTCCCTAGGTATAATCTATATAAAAACATATCTAAATATGTGTCCCACTTTTACATAAGAACAACATAGCAGTTAACGTAACCTTAAGATACGGCTTAAACGTATAAAAGCTATCGTATAACAATATCATTATTATACAATAACAAAATAAACAAAAACAATTTGCCCCTGACTGGAAGTGGAAGACACAGAGGCCCAACAAACTAATTATGGCAAGTAAAAATAATTAAAATATGAAAAATAATTTTAACTTATCGTTTGGAATGATTGTCCTTACAACAATAGTATTTACAATATAACAGAAACAAAGTACTTATACCGTTAAGGTATTTACATGATATATGGCCTAAGTATGAATAAAACTCGTGGGAGTAGATTAACGAAAATTCCTTATTTTCATAGGAAACGCACGTTATTAAACGTAGACTTTATGCATTTTCCTCAGGCCTAGGCCACATCTACTAGTACCCATTATTATCGAACACCTAACTTAGTTTAAACTTAAAACATATGCATTGTTAATCGGCAGGTTTCTATGAAAAACTGCCTTAAAAAGTATGAATCGAATACCTAAACAACTTAACAAAGCTAAGAACATGTTGATAAAAGATTTTTCGTAGCATAAATTAAAAATACATTGTTTGTTTTGCTATTTTTCGGAAGCAACGAAATCCTAGTTTCTATATCTAAATGTCAGTGTACCAGATCACAACAAATTTGATCAATAAATCGCAAAAAGCGTTCATATATCCCTCTATTAAGAGTAACAAGCAATTTGATTTCGAACATTACCAACTCTAATTCAAACTTTTCAAACCCAAACATGTAAACCATAATTTTTGTACTAAACAGGTAATGAGCAAAGCGAAGCCTACATCGTCAATGACGAAGTCCAAAGCCTAATTCAATAAATATGTACATGTTATACCGCTCAATCTTTATCGCCTACGAATCTGTATACGTCGGGGGGAGGTTCAAGCATGCAATAGCCGTGGTAAGTACGGATGTCCTCCGAAGCGTAGGTGACTCCAGCTAGTACACCAGGCTCTGTGTGGTGTCTTGGGCAAGTGTGGTCCCGGGGACATTGGCAGATCGTGTTGGCATTCACTTCGTCGATTTGCTCGTGCCTTCTGCGAGCGCTGAATAACTTGCAAGGTTCCTTTCTTGAGCAGCGTAGCCTCTGTAAAGGAGATAAATAAATGTTGGTTAAATGTTCGGGAATCATATTAACTTTTTAGTAAACACTAGCTTATCAGCTCTCAGCTGCTCGTCTATAATTTAATAAATATAATTACTTTCTTTGACTTCCTTTAAGAGCTATTTTCCAAGACGTATCTTGTAAAGCCACGACACATATTTTTTAATTGGTCTGGTGTTTTCATTATCTTCATTTTAACCCTTCTGCTTATATTGTTGAGTACAGAGTGTCCCCCAAATGATAAAACGTAATGAAAGAACATTAAACCCTTCATTCAAAGGACAACTAGCGCCACCACGCTTCAAACATAAGAACTAACAAGCTTGCTACGGGTTCTCAACTTACGCTTTGCGGCGAGCACGCGAACTGGTACTGGTTCCCCTGTTCCCCGCTAGGTGTCGTATACGGCAACTTCTTCAGTAAGTAAGTAACTGACATCTTCGGGCAGTGGCAGTTGACGATCTGCTGCGTCGCGTTGGAGTCGGGGAAAGAGAAGATGATCCAAGCAGCATCTTTGAAGTAACGGCACTTTGGCAGACGCTTCACTGGCTCGCAGGTCTTGTATAGGGTGGTCTTGTCGGCCAGAGTGTGGTTGTCATCGCTAGTAAGCTCGCTGAAAGAGAAATAAGTCTTATTAGAAACGAATAGGTTTGGTCTTTGAGTGTTGTTGAAAATTGTAGGGTACCTACTTCCTTCATAAAGTAGTATCATCCTTGAATTGATAACTCATGATTATTTTTATTATGAATACTTTATGTGTGATTTACAAGTTATTATTTTGCTTATCGTTTCAAAGATGTCAATATTTAAAAACCTTTTGAATGATAGCGTTTTTTATTTCAACGTTGATTTGTGTCTAAAGGTGGTCGCAGATCTGGATCCAATCTTCCGCACAACACAAAACTTTGTATTTAAATATGGGCTTTTACTCGTTAATTCTAGATGCATTTGATATTGACGAAATCATTAGGTATAACAGTTACCTTGCGGGCCGCTTGAAGCTTGTGGTAAGCATTTGTCCCTGAAAAATGTATCTCAAGATTGTGATAGGCTTAAAGTCCATATTTGAATGGTTGGGTATGAACGGTTGTGTATACCCATATTTGAAAGTATGTGCAATGTCCCTTAGTTTAGACTCTTTAATAGAAATAGAATCAGTTAATGGAAAACCAACCTCGAACAAGGTCTATGTCCCAAACACCTGCACTTCCTCTCGATCCAGGGTTGTGTTGAGTCGTACAGGTCCACTTTACTGCACACCTGTCTCGCTCTGCAGTCAGGAAGGTCCTCCTCTGTGCCCTGGAAAGAAAGAAACAACAAATAAATACGGTGTAAAGCTATTTGCTAATGAACGCTCGATCCTCGAAAGCATTAGGGTACAAAAACACGAATACTTGATCGCTATCTATTGATTGATATCCAAGTTAAATGAGATAGCAAAGTAGGTACTTGTCGAATCTGTATAGGGTACTTTGGGCTTCAAACACACAGTGAACTTAAAAGTAAAACAGTAGACTATGCTAAGAATAAAACTAGGATTGTCTGGAGGTCTATCAAGTAACAGTATTCAAATGGACTAAAACTTGATGCTTTTGTCCGACTACAAAAGTGGTTCATGTAAATCACCTTTCAAAAGTCGCACAGACCCGGCCCTGATATGCAGTTCACAGCGGCCTAAATCTGCAACTGACAGACCCTAATTCCAAACGGAATAGATTAACCTAGGTCCCTCTGAGGGTACGTAGGTACCTACTAATACTAGCCTGGGGCGAGCGTGTCGTTCGCTCGTGATCCACATTCACGACGTCTCAGGATGTTGCATAAAAACACGCTGAAAGGATGGCTGTTGTATGCGGCTTTACTCAAATCAAATTAAATATAAAGTTTTTTATTTCTTTAGGCTTACAAATAAGCACTTAGACTAGTCATATTTTATACTATTCATTATTATCAAATAACATTATTTTAATGTTCACTTCAATTTTTTGTCCACCAGTGGAAGTGAAAAAGAAACCACTAGTATGTTCATAACTTATGTGAAGTTATGTGTCTAGTACCGCCGAATGTGGTTTAATAATTGCAATTTTTATAGGAAAGCATAGCATAGAAAAACATTTATTTGGACACAGGTACAAATACAGGCAAAGAATTAACAAACGGTAAACAAAAGGGTATTATTATAATATATAAATTAATATATAAATGTAAGAGAAAATTTTCACTTTCGGTCAGTTTACATAAACTCGATATATGCTATAACTAGCTTCTGCACGTGACTTCAAGCCGCCTATGTCCGTTACCGGGATACAATTGACTCCTGCAAAATTTCATTAAAATCCGTTCAGCGGTGTAGGCGAGAAAACAAACAGAAAATCTTCTTACTTTCGAATTTATCATATGAGTTTGAATTACCTACACGTGAAAAGCTTCAATCTAAATTTAATTGTATACTTGTACAAACAGGTCTCAAAATAACAATTATAAATAAATAATAAATAATGCTGGACAATTCACACAGCATTATCTAGCCCCATGGTAAGCAGAGCTTGTGTTATGGGTACTAGATAACTGGTATACATAATACAATATATTACATAGATAGATATTTTTTATTATACATAGAAAACGACCAGAACACCCGGAACAAATATCTGCAGATCGTACAACGTACACACAATTGTTCCGAGGCGGGAATCGAACCCGCAATCTCATGCGTCGCAGGTGGACCTTCGCCCACCGCGCCACATCGGTCGTCAATTGCAAGTGTTCTACTGCTGTACAAAGGCCTCCCCTGTTCCCTCCAAGCTTCTCGATCCTGAGCCATTCTTGACATACATTACAAAATTGTTGTGTGTTCTTTGGATGCGTGTCTTGCTAGGTCCAATGTCACATGTAGAATGATTGTATTCTACATGTGACATTGGACCAAACAAGACACGCTAATATTATGCTATAATAGTTATTGTCAAGAGGATATACGGTCATAACCACGACACCCGATATTTACAGCTACTTCTCGCAATACTGAATTAACTAAATGTACAAAGTACAGAAATGACTATACCCAGATTGTATTCATGAATGTCTATGCAAATTTTCGACAGGTGGCACAACAATGTAACCGTTCTGGGGCCGAATTCTGCTAATCAATCGCTTTACTATGACAATGGCATCGTCGCAGTAACGTCCATAGATGAAAGAAACTCTAGATAGAACCTGCGCTACTATTGCACAGAATGGTTTTAACTTTGCCATAACCTTTCTCGATAGAACCTGCGCTGCACTGAATTGTTTTGACAATGACATTTTAGACACGCGTCCATACATCTGTAGTTTCTTTCATCAAAGGTAAAATGCCAAAATGTGTAAATTCTGAGACGAAAACCATTATGGTGAAGCGATTCATTTAGTGGAATTCAGTCCCTGTACGGAACGTAGCATTCGTATAATGTTTACAAATTCTCGCAGTATGCCATAGATATAAATGTGTCACAGAAGTCAAAAGCAAAAATCAATCATTCGCACAAAAGACATCCACCGTGGGAATAACGTAAGGTGTTCCGAATTGTATCACACCTGCCCGCACGAAGAAAATGCGTTATTATGATGTGCATCGAAACGATGGCAATCATTAACATCTGAGCGTCTACAATGAACATGTGCGCTCCTAAATCCATTCATTATACTTTTTCTGTCGAAAAGGACCATCGGTCGTACTTCCTACCGGAAGGACGTAACCTGTTTACTGTGGGAACATTTTTTCAGCGCATATGCCTACAGGGCTACCATGTGCTATAATTAAATCGTTTTAATTACGACGTCTTGATGAATCAAATATGTTGTTGGGCGAGTCGCTTTTTTGTCTGTGTTATGATGAAACACATGAACATCTTGACGTTATGGAATTAATTATTTTGGTATTTTGCTGGTTGTGTCTTTGTTAACGATAATTATGAGAGTTTATAAAGTTTGTGCTTGAGTATCACGTATCACTTAGAGAGACAGTAGAAACAAACAACAATCAATCATAAAATATTAAACTTAGAATCAGCATAACAGCCGGGTATGATAAAAACATAGACTTTTAAAAAAAATACGAAGGGTTTCTGTCAGCCCTGCGCGCAATGGGCACTTTTGACAGCCCTAGTAGATCGTAGGTGCGAAAAAAGCGATGTTTTTTCGTTGTTCCGGATACACTTCCCGTTTCTTGTGTATTGCGATAGATTTCGCGGAAACGGCCGGATCTCCGAAGCCACCGGAAATAGCCCTTTTGTGTAACAAACAAAAAGCACCATATTGTACAGTACTTTGTGTGGGTTGTTGACTTCGACTTTTAACGGAGCTGCGTCTCTCGCCCTGAATCCTAATGCCGTTTGTAAGAAAATCACATCTGTCTTCACAACAATGAATGCGTAATGAACAAAATCCACAATGGTAGTAGCCGATTGACATACTAAACAGTGTTTTTCAACAAGGCTTACAGTAATTGCATCTTGAAATATGCAGTTGTTATGATCGAATCGCGTGTCCCATTGTCTTTTTGAATAACAAATGATTTATTTTCGTCGGTGTTGGGAACGCTTTGAGGGGCAACGGATGTTTTTGTGATTTTGAAACCGAAGATTAGGCGCCTGAAGGCAGAAACCATAATTAATCCTATTCTCGAATTGATTGGAACAATCTCCGATGTTTTTGTGATATTGGTCATCAAGCTGTTGAATAATAAAAGATTTTTCTTTAAGTGTTACCAGAGGGTTTTATGCGATCTCAATCACGGAATGACTGAAGTCACTGCGAGTACGTTTTTTACTGGCAGATATAGGTACCGATCTACCCTCATCTCTCGTCTTCATAGCTATGAAAAAAAAAACAAATCACGGTAAATATGCCGTTATGAATTAACTTTTAAATTCAAATATCGATTTTCCTGTCATCTCCGTCCCTTTCCAACCTCTTTCCCAAAAAGCAAAAACCTATTTTACAAAAACTAAATCCTCCTTTTTGCTTCGCGATTTGTTGCCATGTCCCTCTGGCGAGGGGGGGCGAGGTATCCGGTCCGAGGGACAGGTGGCGGCGACGCGAGCGCAGCGCCGCGCCCACGCTAATCAAATAATTTGTTACCCGCTACGACCTTACTCCACAGGGAATACTCATAGTCTGTAGGAGATGTTTCACTTGGATCATCAACATCACAGGCTTCCCGCGATACAGGCTTGCCTCGTGCGGGGGCGGCCAGTAATGTGTGCATATCTCCTAGGTGACATGGCATATTAAACAATATTTTATTTTTGTATCATCCTAAGTTAGTTCCTGGACATAGGCCTCCCCTAATAAGGTATTTAGCGGCCGTAGGTGTAGCTTATCGTATTCAGCATCTGCCAGAAGTCTTTCGCAAATCTGCCCACATAGCCACAGATTCTTAAACAATGCAACTCGTGTTATTTTGAAATTTGAACTTTTCTAAACCTGACAAGACCTGGATGCAATCAATACAATGTAAGCGGTAGGTATTCCTGTGACAAGTCTTTTGTGACCACTTAGTGGAATGACAGTCTCAACATTTTATCATGCTGACGGCCATGGCCAAAGTTTAAATTAAGGCATACAAATTTAAATTACGGAAATTAGGGCCTTCAGTGTGTTTTGTATTGCCTCATTTAAAATCTTTACCCTAAATCAAGATAAGGCACTTAATATCATACATGGCTAGTAACAAATCCTGTCTAGTGAAGTGACGGAGGCCTAAACAGCCTTGTCCATTCACCCGTCCCATTCCAGCACATGGCTTAAGACTATATCCCTTTCACTCCCTTCAGAGGCTGTAGGATTCGTTAGGGGCACAGTTTTCAATGAGTCGATTGTTCTCATTCATTGACTTATCGGAGATGCCAAAACTATTGCAATTTGACTCTAAGACTTTCCGGTCATTATTCGTCAATCGTAGTATTCATTGGCATAGTTTAAATATATAGCAAATACTGCATATAGATGCTGGATGCGGCGAGCTGAAGACAGGGCGTTATCGTTATGCCGTTCATAAGAGAATAAGTAGGTATACGTTTATTGTAAAACGATGTATATCATAGTTACGTCGGTCTTATAGTGAAAATATAGTATCAACAACTTGATACTATTCGGACATACCTATATTTCTACAATAACCTATAACCAGCTATGGACTAATAAAGGCTGATGAAAATGGTGATGTCAAATTCATCACGAGTATCACCACGATGCATCCTCCCATCTCGACTTATCCCAGATCAATTTATATCTCCACTCACATCCTCCCAAAAAGCAATCTCCTTATTATCCGTCCATTCCGCTCCCGATAATCGCCGACAATAAATAACCTGGTATAGTAATTACTTGGATTTGTAATTTGTTTGCTACCTGTGTTCCCGGTAGGGCTGCCCGGTATCCGGCCATGGAGGAACGAGGCCGGACATAGTGGTACCTTTATGCAAAGTTTAAGAAAGTATCGGATGAAAGACCGTTGCGTGATGAGCTGATTGAAGAGTAATTGATTGAAGATTGAGATGTGGAAATTAATGGTCAGTATTTTTGTGGAGAATCGTCATAGGGTGTGATGAGCTTACCCATTGTTATCGGCTTGCCCTACACCATGGTCATAAACACTATCAGATTGGCTATTTGCTTTAGAACTTATATATTAAATATGTACTTTAGTTGACTGTTTGTGGAAAGTTCGCTCCTATTTCTTATTTTGTGATTCCCACTGCAAAATCCTATGCTAAATTCTATCACAGACTACAAACCATAATCAATATTTCTGGTACAGTAAAAAGCACAGTATCAACCTTTTAAAAAGTCATTAAAAAAGTTTCTCCGTCCAAATACGTTTTTCCTCAGAAATAAACTTGCAACATTAATAAGGAAAAGTTAAGCTGATGTTCTCGGAACAAATAAAAACAAACGTTCCATTTAGCCTAAACAACAGAGCAAATAAATCACCTTGACACATAATTATCCATGTAGGATGTATAATCCTACGCCCATGCCAGCCCGTGCCGTAGGTATTGTATAATCACCAACAGAAATAACTTTTAAATATATAAAAACAACGAACAACAATCCTTTAGTCAGCAATTGATCATGACTCTGTTGTCTTTTAAGTTTATATTAGTAGTAGTAGTACCTAGTACGGATGGGATCGAGGTTCCTCGAGTAGTTTTCGCAATTTAAGGTCCAGCTAGCTCTGCATCTAATGCTTGGAGGAACAAGAGGCAGGATTATGCCTATTAGTATGCCTTAGATAGCTGTATGAGTAATAAATGGTAAACCCGCCTCACCTCCACTCTCAGTACCTATTGCCACGCCCTGCTTGGGGACCATTGCGTTTCCTATACATTACCTATAGATACTAAGACCTACATTTGTAGGACTTAGTATCTATAGGTAATGTAAACAATGATGCAATAAAATTAATATGAATAGTTATTTCTAGGAACGTAGTTTCTGATATTAAAATAAGATTGCCGGTGACTGTACCTACGATGTGTACACACGTACAAAAGACATCAACGCGCGCAATCGGAAGTGTCGACCGCGAATAGAATGCCTTTCGAAAATCTAGGGATGTGTACTATTACAAATAACACGTTTGGTTATTTATTTAGTTATTGGCTTTTTTAATTTGCATGCCCAAGAATGTAGTTATACATGTTTGGTGCTTAGGTCTGTATTTAATCAAAATGTAGCCTATGTTTCCAAATAAAGAACTTTGTATTTTAAGTTTGTTTAGAAAAAGGACTGTGGATTTTGTTAAATCATCATCATCATCATCATCAGCCTATATTAGTCCACTGCTGGACATAGGCCTCCCCCAATGAGCGCCATAGCGCCCTGTCTTCAGCTTGACGCATCCAGCATTTTGTTAATTAATAGCTGAAAATAAAATCAAATGGACTGTGACTGATAAATTATGCAATTTTGTTCGGTATTAAAATACATAAAAGACTAGCTTTTACCCGCGGGTTCGCACGTGTTGTTTCTATAGAAGCATTCGATCAAATAATATAATATATCATATCAGTCAGCTATATATAGCATTATTGATCGAAGATGGAAGCTTTAAAAAGTTATTTCTATCCCTTGGAAACTGATTGGAAGACATACATACATATGTATGTATATTCGAAAAGTCAGCCTTATATGTTCAGTATTTTGACTAACGAACATAATATGTCCGTCCAACGTCCACCCATCCATACAAACTTACGCATTTATAAGTTACTAGCTACGCCCACGTGGAAATCTATACGTCAAATGAAAAACCTTCCTCTTGAATCACTCTGCTGAAATTTGGATTAAAATCCGTTGAGTTGTTTAAGATCTAAACAAACAGACAGCGGAAGCGACTTCATTTTATACCATGTAAAGATATTAGTGTGATTTTTCTTGCATTCAACTTCAAATTGTTCTTGTCTTGTTAAAAACCTAAACTCGAATGCGCGCACGCGTCTTCACAAATTGCCTCGCCCAATACGGACAAGTTGATTTATCACCGGGTTATCTACAATGACAGTCGGATTGAGAGCATTCTGGTAAGGAGGTTTACGCCTCGTAAATCAAGAGGAGATCGGTTTTACGCTCGCCAAAAATTGCGTTTTACGGTTGTCTGAAACTTAAATAATAATATCTGTACAGAGCTGGATTTAGATTTTTTCTGCTGCCTATTCGCCTATTCTAAAACATCATATTAATACAAGTTTCTGCCCGCTGCTTCGTACGAGCTGTTTCTATGAAAACTTGTTAAGGTTATTTCTATTCCATGGGAACTGATTTATGGGATGAAAAGTAGCCTTAACCCGGCCTGGAACAACATGTATGCAAAATTTCAGCTCGATCCGTTCAGTAGTTTTTGCTTGAAATAGTACTTATTAGGATTATCTCTCTTAAACAAACTCTCTGACTCTTTAATTAGTTAATCGGCACCCACAGACAAACGGCTTCATAAAACATATCACAACTCGCTGGCACTTCTCCTAAATAACTTACACAACCTCATTAACAATCCCATTATTCAAGGAAACCCCATCCAAAGACCCCCTTCACAATACAAGCCATGACATCCGCGTACATACTATCTCTGCATTGATGTGTCCTATTGTAGGCCATTGTAGGCCAGGGCATCCGGAGTGGTCCATTCAAGACGCACGTGGCCTCTCCGCGACGGATGTTGCTCCCCAGCTCGTCTTTCATGACGTCTCGAGTTTAAGTTTCTATTTGAGGAATAGATAAATACGATTCAAGTGTACTTGGAGTGAGAGTTGAAGTTCCCAAGGAATATTTTAAAGTTTTAATTAAGCTTTTTGAGTGTTTTTTTAAAGGATACCCAGCATTGGATTATAATGATGAACTTACGCGATACACCACTTACTCGAATTCCAAGTTCTTACTGTGGCTGTTACTTACTGTCATCTTGAGTATTTACTGTATTTTAAATTTGTGGGTCAAATAATTATCCCTCCATAATTATTCCTCTCAATTACCAACACGACTTATGGGAAAACATCGAGATCATTCGTCATACAATAGCGAAATAATTGTCCAAATCTATCCATAATTGACGGCGAAATTGAAAAACATACATAAAAAATACATACGAACATAGAACCTCCTCTTTTGTTTTTCATCGGTTAAAAAGTACTCGTTGGACGCGGTCACAATATTTGTGTCCCCTCCCCCGTGCACCAAATGAGGGTAGTTTTTGCTTCGCAACGTCCGTGACGTCTCAAGGTCACGATAGTGTTTATAATGCTTAAAGCTCGGCAAAGCAAAACTAATAAACAAGCAAAATACTCGTGCATACTCGAACTTTACATCCTCAAAAATATCTCGCATCCGAGTAAAAACCGATGGTAAAAATACTAGTTACAAAAGTCATAGTAAAATCGAAGGTCTCAAAATTACCAGAAGTTTTTGTTCGTGTTTATTTTCAAACGGTTAGCAGGCAGCGTAAAAAGAGAAGTGTTTTTATATTTTTTGTGGCGTAACGCAGGTGCTGCGGTCCTGTTGGGTGCTTTGCTTTTTTTACAGCCGTGTAGATTATAAATCTTGATTTCGGGGCTCTTGGGTTGGAAATTAAATCACGCTGTAGGTATATATACAGATGTGCTAGCTGTAACTCCGGAGCTTCTCACGTGTTTTCCCTCATCAAAAGTAGCCGATGCCTTCCCTATGTTAAAATCTTGCCAAATTTAAGTAGCCTCTGTTCAGCTGTGAATCGTGAAAAGGTAAGAGAGAGGCAGATAAAGTTACTTCAGAATTTATTATTCCTAAAGCCCTAAGTATATTAATTTGACTATTTCAAAAACTATTTTCACCTTTTAAGCTCACGTATATTTTACTCTCCTGTTTCATTTATTAAAAGCCTCCCTAAATCCAAGCCTTGCGGTCTGACGAACCAAATCGAATCAAAGTTTTCTTATTGTTCTTTTATCAGAAGTTTTTTTTCTTTTATTGTAAGTTTTTGGGTGCATTTTATTTTTGACGCGTGTCTTGGTGTCACGGGCTTTAAATCGTCGTACCGTGCCGAAGCGTAAATTAACCGTACATATTTGGTTTTGTTGTAAACAATCTGAGTCCTTCAGTTACCTATTTATACTGTCCGAATCATGACTCAGATTTTAATTTCCGTATATTCAACGGCTTGGATTGGAACAGCAGTCAAGTCGTGGTTTTTGACAGCGTTTTGATGAAATCTGACAGTTTTTAAGGCCTGTGCTTGATTGACGCTTGTGTCATAGAAAAATGTTACTTAACACTTTGACTGCGATTTTTTTTCGACAACTGCGATCTTTTTTTTAACCTAAAAAATTCGTGCTGCCGCTCTACACAGCGGTTGTGTTGCGCCGCACATGCGTTTCGTTCGAAAAATATTACGGCTGTGCTGAGTCACAAAGATCTGTATTTTCTCAGCCGCTGCGCTAGTGTGGATTTACGCATATTAGTCACTCGTAGAAAACACATACCGTGTGATTTCAGCACTCAAAGTGTTAAGCATCGATTAATGACTGAGCAAGCTTTTAAAATACGGCCAAAGCCCTGCTCAAATCTAAGAAAAATATATATAAATAATATAATCTGCTTAGCTTGGGATTAGGTGATGCTATGTGGATTATCCAACATTATTTATTTATCTCTTCCCTTCCGAGAAAAGCAAGTCTAAGCCTCAATGATCTCTAAAACTATGATCTGAATATGACGTAACTATTTTCTTTAAGCAATTGAGTCAGGAGCACTTTAGTACCTTGGGATTATCTAATACGAAATCAACCACCAAAACGAATCAACTCCCCGCTTGCGGTCACCTTCCATCAGACGAAACCATTTATGTATCTTAAAAAGTTTCTTTCATTACCTTGCAATATACAATTAAGGTAACCCAATCCGTTTCCCGGTGTCGACACAGTTACCTTTATCTCGTTTTGTGGGTCGCCTTGGACCAATTACGACTAGTACAATTATTTCATAATCTGTATCATAGTTATTGTTTGTAACCATTTATAGACTTGGAATTGACTCACTCATTTTGTTATTACGTAAGTTTGTTTACCCATTACCACTAAATAGGCAGGGTTCTGATAATCGATATTATACAATACACTATTCGGCTTGCCAATTCCCAAGCAGCACTTCAACTTCTTGCTAGATGGCAGAAGATCAACTGTCAACTCGGCTGCCCACCCTTTGGGCTCGCATGACAACCCTTTCATCCGATTGTCTTAACACCCGTCAGTGACGTACAACAGAGACAATTTGCTTAGCAATATATTGACACCCTAGACGGCGATATATAGTAAATGTAATTATCTTGCAGTTTTGAGTTAAATTAAATAATAAAATGTGTAACCTATAAAGAAAGCTTGAGATGCTACCATGAGACGGACCTTGGCAGAATTGCGTCAATCCAAACGCAGAGCCATAAGAAGTTAAAGTAGTACCTACATACACTATAAGCCTTCTACAAGCAGTAAAATTATTTCAGTATAGCTTTGAGGTTGAAACTGAGTGTCCAGCTGAAGTGGCACAACACTTAAATAAAGCTTAAATTAGTACCCAACCCAACCCCACACATAGGGTGTTGGGTTATTCCCAACAAAAGTAGTAAATTATCCTTTTTGAGCTTCTCTTATTATAATTTTAGTAATAAACATATCCAAATCACAGCTAGCCCTGACCCGTACAGCCTACGGTATATCTAGATGAAGCTAGGGACATGTAAAATGTCTGTAACTTCTCGAAGTAATGTCGTACATTTACATAATAATGTTATTGACGTCCATCGTTGTTTGTAATTGTACTTCGTATGAATAATTAAGGTTGAGGTCGGATTAATATAATCGTTATATACCTAAATCTACATAATACATTACATATCTACATGGTTAATTTGTAGCTTTAAATAACTCGTGCTTCAGTCAGCAAAATTAACATGGTATATTTTGATATTTATCTCTAAAGGAAACTACATGATTGACTAGTAATAGATTTAATTTATATAGTTTTTCTTTGCCTATTAGTCAGCCTACACTTTTCAAGGGCGCAAAAGCTAAAAAAATATAAGAGTAAGGGTAACTCTTAAAATTCTTACCCCTTATTCTACATATCTCTCAATATTTCATCGCACAATGGTTATTGATATTCTCTATTTAAAATACCTACCTAACATTCTTGTGGATACAAAAAAGGATAAACCGATACAAACAATAAAAATTCAAATAATCAAATGGCGCCAATAATAAATACCTATACAATTTATATGCAAATATCACGGAATGTGCTAAGAATTAATTGTATAATCTGTGCTTTTTATCTATGTTTAAACTAGATTGTTTTACGACCTGTCATTTGAGTCTAGAGAAACCGCAAATAGTTCCTAGCTCGTGTTTTCGTAAATTTTTGTTTATATTCGATTTGATGAATACAATTAATATCTACTGAAATGTAATGTAGTAATTTTCGAAACAGCATTTCCCCGGTAAACTAATCGTTTAAGATACGTACCTACCGGTTAACTGAAAACTTAAACTTAGACTAGTACTAAGCAAGGTTAACTTGAAAGGTAGATCATTGAAAATCATCCCGTGGCGGGAATCAAACCCGCAACCAATACAAAAAAGTCGAAACAAGTTACTTGCTACTAAGCTATTTCCTGGTTATTACGTGATGGTGAAATTGCCAATTTTATTACGACTATATACATATATTCGTAGTTTGTTTGAGCGTTGGTGCATAGCAAATAGCTTAGGTTGTGCATAAAACTTCTTATGTATCGAAAACCTAGAAAATAGCAAAATCTTGTTAAAAAAAAAAGATTGGTAAGTTAAGGTTTTGATTAGTTACCTTAACCTATCAATCTTGGTTACGGATCCAGCAATGGGAGTGCCGACCTAATGATGATAAAAAACCTTGCATTGTTACGTTACCTCCTTATATCCGGAATAGTGTGAAATCATCTAATGTAATTTACTTTTTGTGTGTTCCAAATGTTATACGATAAATTAATATTTACTACGTAAGGTTGAGAGAAAAAAAATTGTGTATAATTTTTTTTTTCTACGGCCTTTTTGCTATTAGATTAAAAACCTTACGTAAACTTTTATTATTTTATTTACTACGACCTTATATTGAAAACATAATATTTTAGATAAACATTACCGTGTAGTAGGTAAGTCTCCGAGTTTACTGTCAACTTATGCTCATAAAATAAGAAAATGCGCAACTTACAATATAATAAACAGCGGGTATTAGCCTAGAAAACTATTTCTTTATCCAAAGCTTTCATATATTTCCCTTGCGAAAGTGCATGCAGTTTGCGTGTAAAGTATCTGGGCCTATGACGATGTTGTATAATTAAAGATTGCCCTGGATTTGAATCACATTTGACTCACACGTACAAGTCATTTAACTCTCTAAAGATAAATTGATATGTCTTCGGGCGGCTTCATAACTTGTGAACCAGTACTAGTACAACTAAGCCTGAAATTTTTAAGATACCTATGGCTTAGAGCTTGATAGCAGAGTACAAAACGGAAGTTGTGTTAAAAGCAAGCGAAAAGGTATCTTATAAACTAGCCAAGTGCGAGTCGACTGGCACATGGAGGGTTCCGTTCTATCGTACAAAACTATATATTTTGAAAAAGAAACAAAGGAAACCCTATAAATGCGTTTTTTAATGGATCATAAGTGACATGACGAAACCCTAAAAAGCCGCCTTGATCGATTCGAATTTGTATCTCTTCCTACACTTTGATCTGTCCTTCCGCCCTCGCTTAAATGAGGCCAAAGAATGATGTACGTGGAACCAATTGCTAAAACAATTTGCAATAAAACAGAGCACAGTCATTATCCTATTGGTTGTCGCCTTGCGGTCGTGACATTGCTCCGCGAAATCTGATCCGCTGGAACTTACAAATTGCGTTTGCTGACAGTTTTGACACTTGAGATACCTACGTGATACATTGAAAACTGTTGCATGAGTTGGTATGCCATCGCAAATGCAGAAACCAATAATTGTGCTTATGCAAATCTTAATTTTGGAGGATGGTTTGCAAGTAAAAAATTTAAAGAAGACTCATTCATGGAAGCTAAAGGAATGGACATGAAAAAGTGATCATTCGTTATCGTGGTCATGTGCCGACGAAGCATATTGTCATTCAAATTTAGCACTAAACTCTTCTATTGTCCCCCTCAAGCGGCATTTCAGAAGATCTTCGCCCGCAGAGACTTTGAATGCATAATAGTAATTGCAAAAACACACCGCTTTTCATCCAATAACGACTAAACCATTTTTGTAAGAGCAAAGATGCAAAAATCAAAAAGCTCATCGCGCAAACTCGTATATCTGTCAAGATTTAAGCCCTCCCATAAAACGAAATATAAATAAGCGGAGATAAGTTTAAATTCTTAAAGAGACGAACGGTTACCGTTACGAATGAGCTTAAAGGCAGTGACAAAAAACAGTATTTTTTAAATCAAATATCACACACGGCACCCGGCTCGCCCGTAAGTCATCGAAGCTGTCAAGATAAGAGCGAGTGAATGAACACCTGCCGCCACCGGTGTTACGCGAGCGCCTACGCACCCAAACATATAATTCCATTTTAAAAACCTCCGCCGTAATAACAATTCTACATTTTAACACACAAACTTTACAGTCGCTTTTCGATTACAAATCCCCACATCTTTAAAGCCATTATTGAATGAACGTAATTACGGACCTAGGCTAGAGCGATTATCTCCATGAATCGACTCTAAAATTAGGTATAATAATGATTATGGTTGTTTTTAAAATATGATCAAGTGGAATTGACATCCGGAACTGAGCGTATTTTTACAGGTTTAAAATTGTAATTAAGATAATGAGTACCTTGGTGTAGGTTTGATATGAAAGGAAATGTGTAGTGTTGCGACGTATCCGCTGTCTTAGTTATTTTGTTGTTAATTTTCCGCTTGCGCGTTTTATTTCTTCGAAATGGTCGGTTACGGGGCCCGTTTTATGAACATTTAATGGTCGGCATTCTTGCTCTATTTGTCAGTTATAATTGGGTTAATTGTTGGGTGGATCCATTCACGGAATCTCCCATGGTATGCGTCATAACATAACACGAATATACATTATACATACTTACAAACATATTACGTTTTTTACACATTATTATTACGCATTGTTTTTGTTCATTTTGTAAATAGTTTTGTATCCGTGCCAAACATGCGTTATTCATTCATCGAAGCATCAAGATGTTTTGCAACTTTGTAATGTCATTGAAGTTACTTCATTTATGTTGATTCCACATAGCTTTAGTAAAATACAACTTAATTTTTTTATTTTTTAACAAGTATGGAATATAGTTATGGATAGGCAGCTCTGCCAAAACTGCTGTTGAATTTTAAAAACTTACAAGGCAGCGTCTTCCGCACTGCACTGGGCAACCACACTATTCGTTATTAAGAGAGAAATGTGTATAAATCTAGCCTAAGAATAAAAAGCTACATACAAAAAAATCCTAGGTTAAATGTTTTTTTTTTCATTTTTCCTACAAAACTTTCACAGATACGAATAAAATTCAGAAATCTAATGTCGAATATAAACTATAGCTCAGGGTCCCTTTATAACAGGTTTAAGATATCTAAGTCAAGATGAACCTAAATGTTGGTAGGTTGATACTACTTAAAAACTAGCAAAATATTCCCTTAGCTGTCGTGCCCGCTTGTCACGACTTTGACGTTTAATAAAGAACGATCGAATACGGAATTCCAGCAAGCTACTTAGCCAGTCTTACTGTTAGTCGCATGGACAGCTTAATTTGGTTAGTTGTTGGCTAAGAAAATTAATACTAAAGCTTTACTTATTTGGCAGTTGAAAGTCGTCGGCGAAATGTTTTAAATGTATGTACTGTCAGTTCAATGAATCTTACTTAATTTTAACCAACTCTGACACAGACTTTTTGCAAGGTACATTACTTTTTGGCGCTTTTTGTTTGTGGGTTAACACTATGAAACAAATAAACTTGCCGTGTAGGCTCTCTGTGGGTAAAGATAAGCCTTAGACTCCTATATTGTTGAGTTACTTCTTCTCTCAGGGAAGGGAATTCTATTGTTGGCTAAAGTCATTTCAATCAATCACTTTCAGAGTTAGTAATTTGAAAATGAAATCGTAAAGCTAGTCGTTTTCTGCTCAGCTGAAAATTGTTTCCGTTTTCGTTCAATCACCGCGAATGCTATTTACTTTAAAAGGTGAATAATTAACAAGAATAACCTTATGGACGAATGTAAAACCTTTTGCTTTTCAACGATCATTATGTGTAGAATTTTTCCGATAATTCGTCCGTCTACGTCACTGTTTTATTAAGTTAATATATAAATTAAATAATTAATAAATGAATAAATTCACACCAATCATCTAACCGCAAACTTAGCAAAGCTTGAGTTATGGGTCCCACCTATTAGATAACTAGGTATTTGATTATATGTATTTATTTAAATGCAGCTCACCATAATTACTCCTAGTACTTTAGTAGGTATTCTAACATGCAAAACCTCCGTTACTCCGACAAAACACCAAGAAAATTAAACCTAAGCAATGTAGACTAATCCGCAATCAGGCAATACGCGAAACCCGCACAGCGACTCAACTCACCCCAGTCTGATATAAAATCTTCAAACCGCTTTTTGGCGGCAAAGTCGTCCTTCTATGCGGTAAAAGCGGCAGCTTATCCGGTCGCCGTATATGTATCTCTCCGGACGGTCTGAAGGCTTCCAGGGGGGTTCTTATCACCGCCCTGACCCCAGAGAGCACCCACGCGAGGAGAATCGGAGCTAGCACTTGCATCTTGGCTTGCGGGTTAGCTGAATCACTAGCACAAGTTTCGGAAAGTTCGCGTGAGGAACGCGTGCGATGTGTCCCTTCGAGGAGGCAACAACGTACTGGCAACGGGCGAGTCGAGGCAGGTACGTCTTTGCCTACGCCTGGTATAACCACCTTTTACGGCGGCGGTGTAGAGTTGATACTTGGAGGCTTTCGCGCTGGTGGCGACTGTCACTTTATACGTAGGTTATTTGGAGGATAGATTATGCCATGTGGATTGTATAAGATTATTTATTTATTGGTAGGGATAGGGATAGTCGATAATTTTTCATTTGATATTATTAACACTAAGACAGTATGAGAAAGCAAAAAGTACAGTACAAAATAAAAAATAAAGATATGTGTAATGACCTCTTATTGCTTTATGTAGCAATTCAATAAACAACAATAATCTAACAAATAATTCTTCCTCAATAACTGACTATAATATACTTAATAAAGCTGACATAATCACTATTAAAAAAAATAAGAATTAATTAAAATTATAGAACGCAATAATGTTCTTAAATTTTAAGGAGCTTAATGTTGTCTGCTTACTCAATAGCGTACGATCAATTTATTTTCTATTCTTTTATTTAACGACATCCTTGATTTGAAAAAAGTCAATAAAAATCACAAACATTGTTTTGAAAAGACATTGGATATTTATTGTTATTTCGTGGTATTTCAGGTTATAAATTGGTCGTAAACTAGCATATCGATTTTCTGGGAATTCCGAAGCTTTATTATGTAACTTTGGAATATCTTACAACGATCAAGACTACTTTGTTGCGACGGGTTGACTTCCTACCGACGATGTTTTTTTTACACAATCTTGTTGCTCAATAAAGCTGTATTCACATAAAATTTTATAAAATAAAGAATGTTTTTAATTCGAAACATTATTATATCTATTTTACTTTATCTACTCTAGGTATTTTTGTCTTATTTCCTGTGGCAAAATACAGACATGTGATGTGTTTTTGTTATTAAGACCTTCGATTAATTTCGGCCCATAATTTATGGAGAGAATCCATAGGGATATAATTCCATAAATAAAATCTAATCAGGCTTATCTTATCAGTGTCTAATTATAACGCATCGCAATTATTTAACTATTTTGTTTCGTATTTAGACATATTCATGGCTAGGCTAGAATTTCAACTGTGATTGATGATAAAAAAAATCAGAAGTCATCGACGTCAAATGCCTATCAGAATTTTGTTATGATAGTAACAAGAAATGTCTTTCACTCGATAATAAAAGAATATTTGGTTCTCTGGTCCTCGCCTAAAAACCGAAGTCATCATTATTGTAAGCCAAGATAAAGTACTTGACTTCAAGTGCCTCTAAGGTTCTAAACGAAATTGACTTTGTTTTTTTCACACAACATTCTCAAAATTACCACAAAGCGATCCCACCCATTCATACTCATCATTCAACAGTAGCTTCTTGCAAAGATCGCTTGTTCCCGTAATCCCCACTTCATCGATACATAAACCAATTGTTTTAAACACAAAACATCGCCATTCAAGTATTCCAAGAACAGGATTTTCAACTCTATTGAAATAAGATTCCATTGTCAGTGTAACCCGACCTTAGGTCTTGCCTCTCGCTCGCTCCCATTCACTTGGCCACCGCATGAATGAACAGTTTCTTATGAATGGAGTTGGACAGTCGCTATAGTACTATACATACCTGCGACTGTGTGTTTAGGTACCTATAGTGGTGTATATAGAATTATATGGATATCGTTAGAGATATGTATGTGTTGGAGGGCACGGCACGTGGTAGTTCTTTTTATTTTCTTTTGTAAATGTTTTGCTTGCGGCCGAGTTGGTTATGAAAATGTAGGTAGGCAGTAGGTTGTACCTATTACGAAAGCTTTCGCTCGCGAGCCTTAATGTATTTTGTAATCAACTTAGCTATTAGTATCAAACAATTTTGCGTTTCGTTGATTATATACCCCTGTCAAAATGTGTCATGTTTTATGAAATGACACATTTTGCATTAAAAACAACGGAAAATAATGTTTCTTTTTTAACCGACGAAACAAAAAACAAAAGAAATTCCATAAAAAAATATTCCCGAGGGTTTAGGAAATGAAATGAAAGTTTATTTCTTTAGGCTTACAAATAAGCACTTAGAAATAAAAAATAGGAATTATTCAACCCGAAAAACTTAAAGAAACTGGAAATACTAAGGAACATAAAATCGATTTTTAGTGTTTTCAATTCAACTTAATTATTTATGTTAGGACTTAAATACTAAAACGCGTTTTAAATGAAACGAAATGATTTTAAGTTTTTTAAAATCATGTCTCTAGTAGCTAGTAGGTAACCATCAAATACTTTGTAAGTAGGTGAGTACATTACTCACCCTTAGATAGGTACCTGTACCTACCTACCTAACTGAATACACGTGCCGGTATTTTTGAGTCGTTGAAATTACCTCAAGAATTTATGATTTCGTAAACAAAATGATTGAGCATAAAATAGTAAAATAGCTTTGTAATGACTTAGTTTGTTCATTAAAATTTTGTCTGATTCAGACAAAATTTTAATGAACTAACTAAGTCATTACAAAGCTATTTTACCTACATTCAAACGAAAACTTAATAAAAAGCTAGCATAAATAAAATAAAATATACGGCATTGGTAATTTTATAGTCTGAAGAATGACATAAATAACTAATATCGTTAACTGATTCCCATTTTTCACGTTAACAAAACCATAAAAAGGCAAAGGTAAATTACATTTTTTTTTGTTTCACTCATTAAAATGGTTCATAATCTCATTAGTTCTCGGATACACATTCGCATAATTTAAACCAGGGGTTCGAGTTTTATAACTTCGTATAAAAATAAATTTACCCAATCATTATTATTTTTATTGTTATCCGAAACCTTTTTTAATAACGCACCTCTGCTACTTACACAACGGCTATCAAAAAGTAATAAAAACTCCTTTTAAACGGACTTTTTCAATACCTTTACGAAACCAGTTTAAATGAACAGTAAATGACAAAGTTTTATAGGCGCGCGAAGTCACGTTCGTAAGGATGACCGTCCAACAGACACTACGAGGGTCCAGAGAGGTAGTGATGAGTGCTTGAGTGCTTGCTTTGTGGTCGGTAGTAGACAATGGTGCTAGAACCCACTTGAGATATTTGAGTTTTGAGTGCTCAGCTTTTTTTGCGGGCTAGTGATGGGACGAGGGTTTACTACGAATAGTTTCGAAACGTTAAGTGGTTGGTTAATTTGAAAAAATAGATTTAGAGACGTGATAGCGATGAAAAAAATCTTTATTTCTCTTAAATTTTCAAAATGATAACTCATATAAAACTTTAAACCTTTAGTGAAAACATTTCATTGAATCGTGCGTTCTTATACTTCATTTTTTTGTTTTTGTTTGTTAGTTATTTTCCTAAAAATAAAAAATTTGCCTCATCTCGTATGTAAATTACACTTACACCTCAACTCAATATATTGGTAGGGAATTTGAAGTTTTATCTACCGCTGTTAGTTCTTCGCCGGAAGAATACTGTATAGGAAGCTCAGAAATCCGGCTCACTTCCACTCTCAGTACCTACCTATTGCTACACCCTGATTGGGTATGGGTACGATTGTGTCTCGTATACATACATTACCTAGATACTAAGACCTACAAATGTACACAATGATGCAATAAATAAATATGAATAATAAATATATTCAGTTGAATTGATTAGATACATTTTTAACACTATCGTAATGTATAAAATTGTTTATTAGAAACTCCTGTACTTAGATTTTCAACTATTTTGTATTTTTCTTGTTATTTCGTTATGTATTTTCTTTGTTTCCTATGTATTGTATGACGTCACTCAATTTAAGGTCCAGCCTGAAAACCAGTGTAACTGTCGTCCTCGGACTATAGACAACACGCTGAGACGGGACCTTATTAGCCGCGCACATAGGGACACACACTAGATTATGTTAAAGTTTAAATCCCTACGACCTATGTTGTTTTGTATTTTTGTGCGTTTTCCATTTTTTGTAACTCTGTATATACATTGTGTGTGTGGGGCTATTAATAAATTCTTTATTATTATGTTTGACATATAAGAATATTCTTATTAATAACGAACTGAACTCTCTATCTGTAAAACTGGCACATCACTAGCCAGTGTAAAGGGATCCGTTGGCACGCGCACTCAAAAGCCTTTGTTGTTCCTGGCTATTTCCTTGTTATAGCACGGTTTTGTTCCTTACTTAGAAGTGCTGTGAGAAATCCGGTGCGTTTTTTACTTGAGGGATGTGCCATGATTCTTACGATGTATTTTAAAAGGTTTAGATAATATTTATGTTTGATTCCGTATAAGTAAACGAATTATGATGTACAAAATAGTTTCATATAAACTTATTTAAACGTCTCTCACTCCTATATGAAGAGTAGCATTTTTGTTTGTCCATCTTTACCAACGTAAATTAAATTAATGTTTTATTTTTCCGCTCGCTTATGGACGGATCTGGAAGCCTAGAAAGAAGAAGCCTAGAAGATATTGGCTATACAAAAAAAGACGATTGTGCGGGTTCATAAAGTTACCATGAATTATTTATTTAAATCTAAACTAATATTCATTCCCTCATATTATCGTAACATTAATAGGACAAAGGCAAAAGAAGTTTTTTTGTGTTTTTTCTATGATTATTTCCCAAAATTGACCTATTTGTACACATGCAAGCAATAAAAGAATGAGTATTGAGTAAAACCTAACTTATCCATCCTCTTTAATACCAAAACGCGCAAAGGGCAATCTTCGAATAACCTTTTAAAATAATTCGAGGACGTCGTCAATCCTTGTACCCAGTCACGGAACTCGCAGCTAATCGGATTCGTGCCTCCTGAAATTAACATGCTGTCATCCATACACCTGGCAGCGGGGAATGGCTGGTGCACTCCGGATGCTGCTAAAATGCCTCATCGCGAGCTTGAAAACAATAAAAATACATCTTGTGAAATCCCAATTCATTATCATAATAATTTCCAACAAAACACTAAATTGCAGTGATTACCTATGTAGTTTAATTCTTATACGTACCTAGTAAGTAAGTAAATCATTTAGTTGTCTCCTAGTCAATAGGTATTAGTTACTTGCTTAAGTACATTATAAAATCATACAATATAGCAGCATACATCTAGCAAGGGATATTATAATGCTTGTTATAAACATATTTGATTGACAGACTGGCGTTACGGGGCGTAAAGTGTAATACTGCGAGCGTTAGTTGGTGCAGTCAGTACTGGGAAAGACGGCGCTCGCAACGAGCAACTAGCTAGATGGCGATAGCGGATCTTAGCAAACTGCGTATCCTAGAATTAGCAAGCTGAAGTGGCAGTGGCCCGGCCATATCTTGCGAAGAACTGACAACCGCTGGGGCAAACGTGTTGAGTGGAGACCACGAATGGGTAAACGTAGTGTAACGTCCCTCCGACCAGATGGGATGACGACCCGCGAAAGACTGCAGGTAGATGCTGGATGTGTCCAGTAGTGGACTAATGGTGGAAGAATGATGGGCGGCTGAAGGATGAGGCATATCGTATCACACGCTGCGAATGGTACATTACGCCTCGTAACACCGGTCAGTACCCGCCTTACAAGACAAACTGCAAATCTTCTATCGTTAAGACAACTCGCTGTAGTGAGCCAGCTATCCCCTCAAACCTAGATCATTATCTTGATGACTGCGAACACGAAAATGATACCACTTTAATTACATACGAAACTCGACTCATTTATTTCGTTACAGCTCTTGAAAACCGCGTTAAAACTTCGCAAGGCTGTTAATGTAGCTGGGAACACGCTATGGTCCTAGTTTTAACAACTTTTAAAAACGTTTCCGGGTAAGATAAGTGCGGAATTTAGCTTTACGATATTTGTTTTAATTGCAACTCTAAATTGTGTGTTTTATGCTCTTTCGTCACACACACCTAATTTGTTAATACCTGAAGACCTACCATTGTTTCGTACTCTTGGAACGAATGGAACTTTATTTCAACCAACTGTCACGTTATTTTGTGTGAAAATTCTTTTAAAAAAGGAAAAAAGTATTTTTTTACCGCGTGAACCAAAGCCTACCTATGGTAGGGGCTAAGCTGCTAAGAGTCACGGCATCATATTTTTTTTACTTGTATTCAAATATCTTAAAACTTGTGCTTATGAAATTCAAAATAATTTTTTATATAAAATAATATCCCAAAAAAAATCTTGTAGATTACCGACGATTATAGGTCACGATAGTTTACGTAATAAAAAAATAAGATAAACCTTTATATTTATATTACCTTTGCCCAGCAGTGGGACAATAATGGTGGACCGTGGCTTAGTAAGGCACCTGTGAAGTCCACCTGTGGACGTCGTTTTGCTGATAGAATGATGATTGCTTATAATATAGAAAAGTCTTGATATTTTTTGCACGTGTATCCTTATTTCATGATTATTATTGCTATTTCGCTTAACCTCAAAACAACCTTTGTACAGTCGGTCTTAAAAGCGTGTTGTCCTATATAAAGTACCTACTTATTTATTATTTTGGCTGAGCCATTTGTAAATGCTGGACAATTCACACAGCGTTATCTAGCCCCATGGTAAGCAGAGCTTGTGTTATGGGTACTAGATAACTGATATACATAATAAAATACATTACATCGATAGATATTTTTTATTATACATAGAAAACAACCAGAACACCCGGAACAAATATCTGCAGATCGTACACACAATTGTTCCGAGGCGGGAATCGAACCCGCAACCACCTGCGTCGCAGGCGGACCTTCGCCCACCGCGCCACAGAGGTCGTCAGATACCTCAAATACCTTTATTTCTTAAGGATTACATAATAAGCATTAAGACCAGTTCTATTTTATACCATAAATTATTTTCTCGGCTCAGAGCTCTCTCCAGCTAGTTGGTACCTATATAGAATAAAATATATGTTTTTTATTTGCGTTTCAAAATATCATCTCATCAACCTATGTTAGTCCACTGCTGGACATAGGCCTCCCCCAATGAGCGCCATAGCGCCCTGTCTTCAGCTTGCCGCATCCAGCATCTACCTGCAGTCTTTCGCAGGTCGTCATCCCACCTGGTCGCAGGGCGTCCTATACTACGTTTACCTAGTCGTGGTCAAAATTCATACGACACGTCACCATACCGACCGACATGTCCGAATCGTGGTTTAAAAATATAAAACAATGCAAAGGAATTTCATTCATATTAGAGTTATAAGAAAAAAGTGAAAAGTTCTAATGTCAGCCAATACTAATAATACTAAATATTAGATTTCATGGATATCTTGTACGGCAGACGAGTGTACCTACTAATGGTTTTTGGGGAAATTTTATTTTTTATATGTGACTGTATCTATTTCATTCCCGGGTGTAGATTTCTTTGGTGATTTATTTCTTTTAAAAAATAAATAAATGTTTCTTATAATAATCATAGGGATTTAAAGTGTCCCTTTAAGACCCATGAATTTTTTCCACCCTGTATATACGATATATCAAATTCGATGAAAAAAAAACTTGTTAAAACTAGCTCAGAACCGTGTAGGGCACAATAACTTGGAGGCATCTTGGTCACATACAAACATGTCTGTCTGACTGTACATAAAATACACGTGCAGTCCCGCCTACGGGCGACCTCTAACCTCAGGTTTCGAAACCACTGAATTTCATAAATAACCAATAATACCCCAATCAGGATAATAAGCTAATTTTTAGCTATTTTCATACCATTGCAGGCTTTATTGAGTTACAAATGATGTCTTTTGTAAATACATAGGTACCTTACTTACTTGATTTTTAGTTTAAATATTATAAATAAATAAATAATGCTGGACAATCCACACAGCATTATCTAGCCCCATGGTAAGCAGAGCTTGTGTTATGCTTGTGTATGGATAACTGATATACATAATACAATATATTACATAGATACATATTTTTTATTATACATAGAAAACGACCAGAACACCCGGAACAAATATCTGCAGATCGTACACACAATTGTTCCGAGGCGGGAATCGAACCCGCAACCTCCTGCGTCGCAGGCGGACCTTCGCCCACCGCGCCACATCGGTCGTCATTATTACCTTGTATGTTTTGATAAAAACAATTTCAGGTATATTTGTAACCCCCATATACATACATATAATAGGTATGGTTTGACTTTTTTCTATGAAAAATAGTTTTATGGTTTCAGGGATCATTTTTGACTACGTCAGTGACTTCCCAATTTCAAGAACTTTTATTAGTACGTGTAAAAAAAGCGCTAAGAAGTTATTGGATATTAAATGCCCTAAAAAGAAACAAATACGAGTTGGGGTTACCACGGTTGTCTGGTAGAGATCCACGGTTGTCTGGTAGAGATCGCTCTTGAGCGATAAGACCGTCAAATTGTCACATATATTGTATTATTATTTTTTACCTTGTTTGTTTTATTTTTAAGTGTGCAATAAAAGTATTGTCTATCTATCTATCTACCTAACTCTTTCTCGCAAGTGTCGTAAGAGGCGACTAAGGGATATCACCCAGGTGATGGGTAGTGCCTCCTGGAGTACAATTATACAATACAATACAAATACGCTTTATTGCACATTAAACACAGAAAAAAACAGTAAAGAACAAACAAACAAAGATACAGATGCACAATGGGCGGCCTTATCGCTAAGAGCGATTTCTTCCAGGCAACCTTTGGATGGACACGTAGCTATAGTATAGGTATAGACGGTGGCGTATTATAGACTAATGTAGTGTAAAAATATAAATTATAAACAAAAAAAAACATACGAATACATATATACTTGGAAATAAATACTGATTATAGACACTAATACATAAAATATTAACTATTTGAGATCGAAGAAAGAAAGTGTTCATAGACCATATGTTTAAATATAGGGAGGGATTTAGCCTGTCTTATTATATATTATACAACTGAATGATCCCTAACACGCGTTCCCAGCGTGGATATTATGGACATTACCCCATATGATAAAAGCTGCATTCAGCAGTGGACATGAAATAGGTTGTAGATGTGGGTACCTACTTAATGTGATTGGAAATTACCCCATATGATAAAAGCTGCATTCAGCAGTGGACATGAAATAGGTTGTAGATGTGGGTACCTACTTAATGTGATTGGAAATGGGCAGATGACTGCTAACTGAAAGATCCCAACCCGCATGCCCAGCGTGGGGATTATGGACATTACCCCATATGATAAAAGCGGCATCCAGCAGTGGACATAAAATAGACTGTAGATGTAGGGACTTCAAAAAATTGAGATGAAAATATCTAAGTGCATTATTACCAATCTACTAAGTCCGTCAGTTAGATTATTAGAAGATATTGGAACCGTGTTTTTTCTTTTGTCAATTAAACAAAAAAATATGAAGATATAGCCAGTTATAGCGTGACGTCACGTCTTGCTACACTTTTTAGCAAGTTGTGACGTCACGAGCCCCCGCTCCTAAACTTTGACGCGCGTTATTTTTGTATTTCTTTGATTGACAAAAGAAAAAATACGCGTCCAATATCTTCTGATAATCTAACTGACGCACTAAATAGAAACATATATTATTTACCCGGGACACACTACCCTATTCACACGACATAAATCTAGTCAAGTATTTATAATAGAAATATTGGTTTCTATTATTATTATTATTATTTTAAGCCATTATTGTCCCACTGCTGGGCAAAGGCCTCCCTTTTCTCCTTCCACTCCTCGCGATCCAACGCTGCAACAGGCCACGATGGAAGATGTACCTCGAGCTCTTTATATATATCATTGGTTTCTATATATAACCTAAATACTTCGAAGTCCCATAGATTACTATCAAGTTTCTATAAATGGCTATTTTCATAACAGGCCTATTACCGTAATGCTAATTATGTAACATGTTTACTCCGACTGCGACCCACGTGGTAGTGGGTTCGATTCTCGTCCCACTCTGTGCCCACTGTTTCCTTGCACTTATATGGGTAGTTGAAGTATCAAGTGCTTACACAAGATATTGACAACACCTGGCGTTATGATGCTAAGATGCAACTATCGTCATATATTTTACAAGTTTTATATTTCCTGGCCATGTTTTTGCCGTGACCTCATTGTAAAATTGCTCTCTATAAATCGAAAAGCTAGGTATTCGCAATACATCGAATCCTAGTGATCATCATCATCATCAGCCTATATTAGTCCACAGCTGGACATAGGCCTCCCCCAATGAGCGCCATAGCGCCCTGTCTTCAGCTTGACGCATCCAGCATCTACCTGCAGTCTTTCGCAGATCGTCATCCCACCTGGTCGGAGGGCGTCCTACACTACGTTTACCGAGTCGTGGTCTCCACTCAAGAACACGTCTGCCCCAGCGGCCGTCGGTTCTTCGCGAGATATGGCCGGCCCACTGCCACTTCAGCTTGCTAATTATCAGAGCTATGTCGATAACTTTGGTTCTCTGTCGGATGTTGCGTCGTTGCGAATCCTAGTGCGAATCCTAGTGGACAGGGCAAACTACAGTTTAAAAGTGTTGTTCGATGACAAATTATTTGACGCCGATGTCGTAGATCCCTTTGAGAATTCAACCAAATTGATTCTCAAAGCGTAGATCCACACTTATAATATTTAAATTTTCTTTTGTATTTAATTATGTTATTTTGATAAAACCCGAGTATATCATATCAATAAACAACTGAAACTGAAACATCGTGGCTACCATCAGGTGAGATTGTGGTCAAACGAAGGTATATTCACGATTTAAAACAGATTAAATCATGTCAAATCATCAAATCATTAATAGGATAACTTGTATTGTTTTTGTCTTGTGATATTATCAATGAAGAGTGAACGAGTGCTTAGACAAACCCAACATAGGCTTTAAGGAACTAATAACTAAATTATGTAACCTATTAGTACTATAAATAAATCCATCTATCTATCTTTGTATGCAGCAGTATCCTGCACAGTTAAAGCAGACGGAAACATCCAATGCCAAAGGTAAAGCTCGCCTACTCTGCATAATACACCCATAATCAACAGCTGTTCATTCATTACTACTAATAAACGCCCACCGGTCACGCTGCTCCTATTAGCTATATACAGAGAGTCGTATAAGGCTAGGAGTGATTAGACACGACTGCACATTGCCATCAGCCTTGTTGGTGGCTCTGACTCAGCGATTCAACTGAAGCAAGGACGTAAAGGCGCTTCTACACAGCTCTATCAAACGTAGCATTGAAGGCTGGCTTTGAATGAAAACCCTCATCCTTTTCGTCTCAGACGGACCTTTGCCACTGAGATCATAAGTAACATCTCCACGGAAGACCAGCGCTATGGTACGACCTGCTCTACCATAGCACATGCTGATAGGAGACCGATTTGTCAGTTTCTGTCTTCTGGTAATCTAAGTTTAATTTATAAGAGTCTCTGTTCTGACAAAATAAAAATCTTTTTACTTTACTTTTTTGCAGTGACGAATTATTGCATATACCTGTCCATTCTGGCTTCTAAATTCAATGAATATAAAAATGAATGAATATAAATATGAGAACATCATTACATAATATATTCTTTATAACCAGGGCCCTTATTTCCACTAGATGAATCGCTTCACCATAACAATGATATCGTCTCAGAATGACACATTTTGATATTGTTTCTTTGATGAAAGAAACTACAGATGGAGGGACATGTGTCAAGGTTGAAATCAATATCTCCGTGCAAATAGCAACGCACGAATTCTGCTTACCAATCGCTTTACCGTGACAATCAATGGTATAATCGCAGAATCCTACTCCTACTACCTCCTACTAATATTATAAACGCGAAAGTTTGTAAGTATGGATGGATGTTTGTTACTCTTTCACGTAAAAACTACTGAATAGATTTTAATGAAACTTTACAATAATATAGCTTATACATCAGAATAACACATAGGCTACAATTTATAAAGATATTTTGTATAATATCGAAAATAATCTATCACCACGCGGGTGAAACCGCGGGGCGCAGCTAGATCACAAAGCCTTTATGTCGTTGGTTGACTAAAACGACAGAAAACTATGTCCACACTTCCAACTCGAGCCATAAAAATGTTCTATGTCCCTTAACACGTTTTTACCCACTTTATTTGTCTCAGCCTCCGTCCAATATCTCAAAATATGTCCGGTAATTGCATTATAGACAATTATGGTGCGGGTTTATGGAGCCAGGTGGCGCGCAGGAAGCCAGCGCTTAGCGGCATGTGGGCTTGCTCTGCTCTGTGGGAAAAACGTAAACGGTGAAAAAACTTAGCACCGGGAAATGGGTTTTTGTTGGATTTCGGAGTCCGGTTCCGTTGGAGCGGGCCTTGGCCGTTAGATTCAAATTGTGTGAGGTAAGAGGAAAACTTGTAGTCTCGTTAAAAATTGAATGAATAACCCTCCTTGCCCAGTCAGGTAAAAAGGGGATGCCTAATTTCCGTAAGCAGCAAACAAAAAAAAGTTTATTTTTTATTTAATTTCGGGTTTTAATAGAAAACGTAGTAAAGTACGACGCACATCACATCTAGTCACCCGAGGACCTACCTACTAGCTGCAGTTGGGCTAAAGCTGGGCAGTGAATGCGTTAAATTGCCCACAAGGGCAAGAAATGATAAGTGTCTTAGTGCTGACAATTGACAACAGTTGCCAGCATGCTGGCCGAAAGCCTAATGATCATCATTATCAGCATATGTTAGTCTTCTGCTGGACATAGGCCTCCCACAATAAGTACCATAGCGCCCTGTCTTCAGCTTGACGCATCCAGCATCTTCATCGTCACACCTGGTCGCAGGGCGTCCTACACTAAAAAAAAGCAAAAGCCTCACTTAAACGTAAACGTAGCCTTCTAAAGTAAGAAACCTTCAGGTTCCGCAGCAATACTCCTAACATATTCACATTCGTATGATAAGCGGAAAGGGCAGATCGGCGTGTTATTAACTAATATCCTCGACGATCGAATTTAATCTGTTCTTGTGTTATGCCTTATCGTGACGGGAAGCCGGCGACAGGAAGCGGGTTAAATGTTATGTCGATGGGGGGACGGATTAAGGAGGGTTTTCAGGGGCGACTTACTTCGTTACTATGTTTATCTGGTAGTTAGTAGTTTACCTGGTAATCCTTGATTGGTTTTAAATCGCCCCACGGTGTCTTCATTGTATATCGGGTATTTAATTTATAACGTAGGTACGTTGTTATTATTCGCTATATAGATAATGACTTGCCATCTTTCCCTATTCTTCTTATGACGCTAGAGAAAATGCAGAAAGTGTTGCTATTTTTTATATTGACAGTTGATCAAATAATAATAATAATGCTGGACAATCCACACAGCATCTTCTAGCCTGAAGCTAAGCAGTGCTTATGTTATGGATACTATAGATTATGACTGATATACATAATACTTAATTATATAGGTATATATTTCTTATTATATACATATTATATCATTATATATCATAGAAAATTTATTAAATCTAATCTCTCTTATTATATTATACTATTTTGGTTTTGCATGTTTATTCGAGAGCAGCGCTTTGTGGTTTATTTTTGGTAACTATACTAAATTATCTGTGAAGGCTGTTGTGTTTTGTGATTTTCTAGATAATTTTTCCATCAATTTAAAACATGACCACAGATCACATAGTTTATAAAATGCCCTTTCCTATCTTAGTACATCCCTGGTCTCGAGTAATGATCGAACGGCGATCGAGTTTTTGCCTCTTGCCCGGCGGCGACCAGTGACAAATTACTATCGGACGCACTTTCCGATTCTATGGGATACCTAGGCTTTATCGCGGATCTCCTTTTCCTGTGCCTACGTCACACATACATACATCTCTTGACTGGTTTTCAAATGGTTATTTATCTATACGAGGAATATAATTATTCGATTTTTGAAAAATCGCTTATTATTTGACTAGGGTGCGATGACAATCTGCGAAAGAAGAAAGACTGCTGGAAATTGGTAGATGCTGGATGCCGCAAGCACAACACAAGCTATGGGAAATCTTATGAAAAAACATGATAAATCTTGAAAAAACTTAAGTCTTTTAGGGTTCAAAAAGCCGCTAAGCTATTGCACTTGGTTCCACACTCATGTCCATCGTTAAATTAGCAAAATGCTGATGATGATGTCTCAGATGGTTTATACGGATTATTACCAACCGCAACTTAGGAAAACTTAGATGTTTGTATCGCATAAATAATCCCTTGAAGGTGTTTTTAATAGACTTCATCAACACACACTAGCATAACCCTTCTGAACTTCTATACTGGTCCTTCAGGAGTTCTAGGATACAAGCGATAAGACACCTATCATATAATTTACTTACTGATAACATGGTAGCATCATTGTAGACACGATGAAATGCGTAGTCGAGTCTAGGTTTGTTAATTCTATATCAGAAAGTACGTACATATTAAAGGTGTCTTATGGCTAGTATCCTAGAACTATTAAAGACTCACTCAGAGGTTACTAGCCATAAGACACCTATAATATGTACATTCTGACAACATTGTAGCATCATTGCAGACTCCATCAAATGCGTTGGTCGAGTCTAGGGTTGTAAATTGAATGTATAAGTACTTAGCCAGTATTTATAGCGTCAGTACCGATGAGAAATACTTGCGCGTGTCTAATTATAAGATAAATTACGCCTAATGCACCGTTATTATGGGCATGGATTATTTACTCTTCCTGGCAGTAGGTACAGTCAGCTAAGAAACTCACAAGCGTCGCTTTAGGGCTAGTTTAAAACATTAGTACCGCGAAATATTAAACCGCGTGGTTTCTATTTTGCATGAGCTCGGTCTAGTTTAAAGATGTACCTACTACCTAGCTAGTAAGATCTCAGAGTGAAAAAAAATATTGTAAAAAGTATATTTTATCGTGTTTTTTACCAATTTTCCCGACGTTACAACAGTTTTAAACACTGTCGTGGATTATGTGTTCAGATCGCTAAGCTTAAAAAAATGTCCCTCTATTATGCGACACTTTGAGTTAACGCATTCACTGTCCAGCAACCGCGATGTTACTGGAAAAAGCGCACCGCACCACCCGAGAGCTGAAGTAGGCTGTGTGCGTCATGGTTACTTAAAGAGTTAATATAATACGCTTACAGCGCGGCGCGGCGTCCCCTTAGGCTGGTTTTATTGTTACGCGTTTCGGCAGCGCCGTTGAAGTGCGTGCGTTGGGAGATGTATGGGGGTAGTAGTTGCGTTTCAAGTCGCGCGCTTGTGCAGCGCCATTCAGTAAACGCTTATAGTTTGACCGAAATCGCTGTACCGCGCCTGAGGTATGCGAGCGGCGAGACGGGGGGGAAGTATCGGTCGCTCCGAGCCATCAGTCTGCCGTCAATGCGTACTCTTGCTCATTTTTCCCCCCACCTCGCCGCGCTTTCCTAAGGAGCGGTACAGCGGTTTCGGTCAAACTATAGCAGTAAACGTTAAAAGCGCGCTGTCCAGCGGCGTGATCGTATCGTAACCTGTATCTCAACTATTCTAGAAAGTTCATGTTTAGTCATAAACGTACACAGTAAGCATACTAGGATCACGCTGTCATCTACGAGTACTAAGCACATTCAACGAAGTTCTCAAGTGACATATTAGAGTAGCTGACTGTACTTCCAGAGTAATATATGGCAGTTGCTAATCGCTTAATGCTCATGGCAACTCATTGTAATTAAATCTCTTCCTTTAGGGCCTGGGTTTGCGGACACTAAACGACCGGTTAGCTTAGGTAGGTACTAGTAAGTTAACAACCGGTTGATGCTGTCAAGTGTATTCCCAGAAATTTCGAAGCTAGGTAATAATATTGAACTTTTTTGTTAGGTGTAGACATAAATATAAATATTAATAGATTTTTGGTTTTTGTTATTATTCAATTATTTTAGATAGAATAATATTTAATAGCAAATTCTTAAAATTATACAAATCATAAAAATTAAGCCAAAATTAGTAGTTGTGCAATTCGATGATTTCCTGCGATGCCTTAGAATTTAACACAAACATCCGGAAATATAGTGAAGTAAGCATTTCTGAATAAGTTTACCGATTCTTTAAACACAGAATAATAACCAGGTTTTCTTTACTTCACACAAATCACACTAATATTATAAATGCGAAAGTTTGCATGTTAGATGAAGAGTAGATAGAAAGTTTGCATTAGATGTATGGATGGATGTTTGTTATTTCTTCAGGTCAAAAGTACTGAACGGATCAGGCTATCAGGCAGAGAAGCTAGTTATTGTACAAGAAACAGATTCCAAATACAAATCATCATCATCTCCGAACGACGTCCACTGCTGGGCATAGGCCCCAAAATTGCCACAACCTTCGCTGCTCGTATCCAGTGGTTCTCTGCGACCTCCATTATTTGTATTATTATATTAAGGGGCCTAGAGCCTATACCCTCACTCCGCCTGCCGCCAGTACACCTCCATAACATAATATAATATAGCATAACAACCATAATACCTATATTACAATCATTAAATAATTCAAATCATCATCTCTAAACGACGTCCACAGCTGTGCATAGGCCCCAAAAAATGCCATAACCTTCGCTGCTCGCATACAGAGGTTCTCTGCAACCTCCACCATCTTCTGTCTATCACATGGGGGCTTACCCACTGTGCCTTCCGGTAGTTGGTCGCCGCTCGAGAGCCTTGCGGCCCCAATAGCCGTCTGTTTACTGTGGCTATGTGCTCTTCCCACTGCCAATGTGTCGTTGAGTGTCGTACTCCTAAGAGCGATATTACTGTGGTGCATCTCTTCATTTTCGAATTAAAATAAAAATAGTAATAAATAATGCTGGACGATCCACACCATCGTAAATAGCCCAAGCTAAGCAGAGCTCGTGTTATGAGTAATGCTGATGACCGATATACATAATACAATATATTACATAACACAGACAGATAATAATTATTAATATATTATTGATTATACATAGAAAACGATCAGAACACACGGAAAAAATATCTGCAGATCGTACAAACATTTATCCCGAGGTGGGAATCGAACCCGAACTTTCGCCCACCCCGCCACAGAAGTCGTCGTAATAATCATAAATTAATATTGCAAACACATTCCAATGGTCACGTTATCCGATACAATACCAGTAATGAGGCTCAATAACATATTCATAAACAGCGTCGTTTGAAATAAATTATTTTTCATCGGTCGTTATTAGAGTCTAAAATAGAATGGGAGAGTCAGCAAAACAAGATTTTTCATTTAATATTTGAGAAATCGCGAAAAATGATGGTACGCTCTCGAATTTAACTTGATGGAAGAACTCGAAAACCAGATCGATCTGAAGTGTTTGATGAAGGCATTGCTGTTTAAAACATACAGTCGATCTAGGCATTGGATATGGATATATTGATCTTGAAGCTCTTAAAAGTCAAAGAGCACGCCCGAAACACAACCTTGTGAATTTAAGATGCAAGACATGGAAAAATACGTCTTCTGGGAGCTATGGCGCTCATTAGAGGAAGCCTATGTCCAGCAGTGAACTAACACAGGCTGATGTCGATAACACGGTCCGTATGATAAAAGCTTACTTAGTCATATCATATCATATCTATGCTTGAGTGACTTAAATGCCATAGATAAAGATAAAGATTCATTTATTTGCTTCAACATAATGTAGGTTACAGTTGTAGATCTTAAATATATTGAAAGTTTCAATTATGTTCTACCTTAAAACTAGGCATGCAAATATTAAGATTGTTGTATTTTGTAAATTATTCATATAGGTTACCTGTTACATTTAAATGGTCAAAGTTTCAGATTGTCAACTAAAAAGTCATTAATTGTGTAGTAGCACTTACTTACTAATAATTGTTTTAATTTAACTTTAAGCATAATCTCACTAAGATTTAAGAAGGACTTCGGCATCTTATTAAAAATTTTAGGTGCCAGAAGGTAGAATGCCATATATAGTCAAACATAGATCAATTACTGAGCAAGCTTTCATGATACGGGCCTAAAATTCGATGAAAGAGAACAGTCCCTTTTCTGAAATGCAGGCCTCTGTCTGTAGTATTTATTATGTTTTAACTTTATGTCTATTACTTTGTATGTAGGTACAAGAATAAATAACAAAATCGGAATATATCTTATCCATATATCGCTTTATATTCTAGTAAGCTAGGCACTTTACCTAACTACTAAGAACGACACCGTTTCCTTAGAACTGGGCTATGGCAATGTTTATTTTGCGAACGCTACAGCGCACAGTCGTGGGAAAATTGTAAATCACACACTAAAGCTGTTTTACAAGTAGCACGCGTAAGTATTTGTAGCTTAAATCTACGTATTCTGAACCTTAAATTAATGGCTATAAGTACTACTAATCCTATACGCGTTAGATACGCTATGTGAATGGCAATGTGCGGTGTCGATTCAGCGTCAGTTTTCGATATTTTTGTCGAATCGTAAAAAGTAATTCCCTGTTTGGAATTACATACGTAAAATTTCGATTCAGCATGTGCAATTTCGACACACAAAAAAGTTATCTGATATCTCATTATATGAAGCCGTGTTCATATTATTTTATGAATACCTAGTATTTTCATACCTTCTTGCATTATTATATCGCCTATTTTTATTTTAACAGTTTTAAGGTTTATTCTACAATACATCATCAAAAATACAGCTTAGTTCTTTTAGACATAGTATTGTTTATAGGCCTAAAACATAAGCATTATTTTTACATTAGTATTATAAATCATAATATCCGTTATCTAGTACCCATAACACAAGCTCTGCTTACCATGGGGCTAGATAATGCTGTGTGAATTTGTCCAGCATTATTATTTATTATTACTTATAATGCATTTCAAACCTTACAAAGCTCCTCGATAAGCCCTTCGATAGCAAGCTACTTGCAGGCCATGCAGGTAGGCTGGACACAGCCTCCTCCTTCATGCAGCACTGGACGAAAGTTCTTATTTTTAGTGTACCTATTCTAATGTTTTCTGTGTATGATTTAATATGCGTCTCGCTATTATGGACTGTGTATGTTAACTTCGTACTGTGTGTGAAATTTGATTGATTTGATTTGATAAAAATAATTTAGGTTTTTGTCTACCACACAAAAACAAATGCAAAACACATTTTAATAACAATGTGTTAAACGATCAAGATCAAATGAGTAGGTAACCCCAATGGACTACCTACCCATTTTAAACGATTTTAAATGGATATTAAACGAAACATAAGTAAAGACCCTACGAGGCCTATAAGTAAACGGATTTCCTAGGCATCCGTTAGGCGGGTATATAGGGCAGCCACCGCTCGCCTCCGCATGCCGTGGTTATTACATTCAACATAACCGTATAGGTACCTTGCCTTCTGCCGGTTGTCTGGTAGCACGTTTATCTGAACTACCTAGATATTGTGGAAGAACCAAGTTAACTCCAGAGATGACAAAGGGAATCAAAATGAGTCGGAATCGAAAGTCGAGGTTATAGTTATAAAAGCTTTAGTAAACACTATATTATATAGATAGTCGAGTCGTATAAGTCGAGTTTACCTGCGGATTCGCAAGCATTTTTCAAGGAATTCATTTAACCTATTTCTATCTAGGATACCGTCTACTTCTCTGCTGACGTGAATAGATAAACAAAAGTATTTTCATCATATTTATAATAATAGTTTCTGCCCGCGGCTTCGCACGCGTTGTTGCTATGGAAACGTTTAAGATTATTTCTATCCTACGGGAACTGATTTATGGGATAATAAGGAGACTATGTTTTATTCTGGGCCCAGAACTACCTGTATGCAAAATTTCACTGACGATTTGCGAGCGCTTTGAAAGCGCTCGCAAATCGACAGTGTGAAAAGGCTCTAAACTAAAATATGCCATTGTTGAAGAATGGATTGGAAAAGTAAAAACGTTGTGAATCCCTTATCACAACTTTTATACTTTCACGATGGTAGACGGTAGAAATGACCATAAGAGTGATAGACCAAGAATATTTTTTGGTCTATTTTTCGGGTATATCTAGAAGGTGACGATGGGCAGTGAATATTTTGGAAGTTCTCTTACTTCCAAAATATTCACTTCACAACGTCATCGTACGTAATCTCAATATGTTGAGATATCACAGAATCCAACAGTTAGTATCGAAGCCTCGATCTCGCAGATGTAAGCCAAAGCTAACCGGAGTTTTTATTTTACGGCAATTAAATTACAAATAGTGTTTCCCGTTACAAATTGATATTATTTTTTCGTTAACATTCTTAGCGTGCTGGGAGTTTAAATATCTGTGTACACAAAAAGCTCGGTAAAGTTTGTTTTCCATAGCAAGCTAAGTTGAAAAACTTCGCGCTATGGTTTTGTTTACATGTTACCCAGGGAAGTTTCTAAAGAGTTGGATGCTTTTACTTTTGCCCCAAATTACACATCATCATCATCAGCCTATAGCAGTCCACAGCTGGACATAGGTCTCCCCCAATGAGCGCCATAGCGCCCTGTCTTCAGCTTGACGTATCCAGCATGTCCCAGCAGTATTTCTCAGGGCGTCCTTCACTACATTTACCGATTCGTGGTCTCCACTCAAGAACATGTTTACCCCAGCGGTTGTCGGTTCTTCGCGAGAAATGGCCGGCCCACTGCCACTGCAGCTTGCTAATTGTTAGTTGATCTGATATATACCTACTATCAATTGTACTTTATATCGATCTAGCTGTTTCCTGCGGTTTCACCAGCGTTAAATTCAAATTTGAATATAGCCTATGTTCACCGCGGAGAGTGTAGCTTCCCAACGGTGAAAGATTTTTTCAAATCGGTCCAGTAGTTTCGGAGCCTAATATTAGTATAGATAACCTAGACATCTTCTATGAAGCTTTTTACAATTGGTATCGCATCATATGGCACACAGCCCTAAACTCACTGGGCAAACAGCTCCACTGACGGCTCTGTCCGACCGGACGCCCGTGACCGGAAGCAGGGCCTTTCATCCGCGCAGGCCGCGACCAATCTCCCGCTGGAATGCTGTGCTGCCAACTCGGACGCACGCGTTTGTGACGGAACAAGCGCTTTTTTGAAGCACGCGTAGGTAACTTGCGTTAACTTGTTTCCTTACTACTTACCTTCCTTCCCTTCTTCCTTACGAACTTTAATCGATCAGATTCGTCTCTTATCTATAAGTCGTTGTCAACAAAAACCAATATTATATCCATGGCTAGTAATTTCATAGAAGAGTTCTTCAATGACAAATTAGATGACCATGTATACTCATTCTAAGAGGACTTGTTTGTTGTTACAAAAAGCCAAAGCGAAAGCCAGCCGGTAGGTATGTCTATGGCTTTAAAATAAAATAAAAGATCTTTGGACCTAGTAGAAATTCAAATTAAAAATGCTTTTTTTTAATTGTGATTACAAAATAAGCACTTAGACAAGTCAAATTTTATACCATTAATTGTTATCAAGTAAGATTAATTCACTTTAATTTTTTCTCCACTTGTGGAAGAAGTGAAAAAGAAACCACTAGTACATTTATATATCACTTAAGTATCTAATAGACGACCGATGTGGCGCGGTGGGCGAAGGTCTGCCTGCGACGCAGGAGGTTGCGGGTTCGATTCCCGCCTCGGAACAATTGTGTGTACGATCTGCAGATATTTGTTCCGGGTGTTCTGGTCGTTTTCTATGTATAATAAAAAAAAAAAAAAAAAAAAAAAAAAAAAACTAGATTTGCTTATCTAAATGTAAATATACATACATAATGCGAGTTTAGATACATGTCAATATTTATTTAAAGCTAAGCAAGCTTCTTCGTTTAAAGTTGGCAGCACTCATGAATGTTCTAACCGATTGCTCGCTGGAATCCGACTTTTAACCCGTCACGATGCCAACTTTTTACGATGTCCGCGCTTTTGGGGTTTCCTCTCGAGTTACTCCGCGATTTCGAGATTTTGGAGAAAGGCAACTTGATCGTAAATAAACTAAGGTCGTAGGTTTTTGTTTTGGGTGACGCATTCCGAATCGATATTTTGTAGTAAGCCTTTTTACAAAGTGTCAAGTTTGACAATTTGTTTGAACTTATTTATTGATAACTAGCGTCCCGCTCCGGCTTCGCACGGGTGCAAATGCATGTATTATATAGGTAAATAAAAAACTTCTTGAATCACTCTATCTTTTAAAAAAACCGGATCAAAATCCGTTGCGTACTTTTAAAGATCTCTAAGCATACATAGGGACAGACAGACAGCGGGAAGCGACTTTATTTTATACTATGTAGTGATTTGGGGACTACATCTTGATTTGACTAGATAGCAATTATAACTAAATCTCGATATGACCACATCGCGTTAGAACTAAGCTATCCGACTTAAGCAGCTTATTAATTAACTTAGAGGCTGCGGCTGCCGTTGCCCGTGCATAACTATCTACACTTGCTGCACCAAGATTTGTTAACGGCAAGCGAGACCTGTACCGGACCCGCCAACTAGCGTCATGATGTTGCGATGCTGCGTAGCCGCTTCTTCGTCAAGTCTTGTGCTGTAATGTTAAAATATAAGAATTAAGAATATTTGTAGTTTTCTTGTACAGTTGAATGAAAAGCGGTCGGTCGTTGTTAGCGGAGTCTTAATAAACGAATGCATTTTCGTGGTATACTTACGTCGCTAACGGTTGGTTGTTAAATGCGAAGTTGCACTAAACGGACAACACGTAGCGTTATACATTGCCCTTTAAAAGACTTACTTTAATATATCGTCTATCTCATCTTTCCAGGTAAACTATACGCCGCCCTAGGCCGCCGCGGAGGCCGCGTGGTGGCCTCGGACCTGCAAGGAGGCTCCGCCTCGTTCCGCGTCCAAGCGCTCCTGCCCGTCGCTGAGAGCTTCAAGTTCGCGATGGAGCTACGCACGCATACCATGGGGCTGGCGGCGCCGCAGCTGCTTTTTAGTCATTGGGAGGTTCGTACGAACCTTCGTTTCTACTTAGTCATGTAGTCGTGATCTTACCCGTGGCCGATTGCTTCAAGTTTGCGTTCTAGTTCCGAACCTTCATGAATACCACGGTGAACAAAGTAGAGTATAGAGATATATTATTAATAGAGGTATTATTTTTTTGTTTATTAAGACAAAAACAGTAGTTACACAAAATAAACAGCACATACTTACATAATAATATATCTATGAAAGGTTAGCAGTATACAGGCTGGATTTTTGAGAAGGGAGGTGATGGCCAAGCAAGTCCGTAATTACGCGAGTTAGAGAAAAGTCGTGAAAGGAGGCCTTCGATTTAAATGAAAACAAAAACATATACGAGGCGCTTTGGCGTATGTCCACACTGTGCATATTTAGTTTTTTTACATTTATACTATATATCTACAAGAATCAATGGGTTATTTCAGCTTCAACTTTTTTATTCAACTATTGACTCATAAGTGAACCTATATTGTCTTCTTCAGGTGATAGACATCGACCCGTTCTGGAGGCCACGGACTGAAGAGGAGTACCTCCAATGGGGGGAAAAGTGGGACGGCGTGAACCGGGCGAAGGCCTACATGGACTCGGTCCGGACGCGGAAAGGCCTCTCTACAGACAAACATTTAGTGCAGCATGCTGAGAAACAGAGAACGCTCTCTAAGAATAAGTAGTTGTAGCTTTGATACCCAGATATTGAAATGAATTCATTGATTGATTGAAAAATGATGTAATATAATTCATTAGTCATTAAAAAAAACTGTTCTTTTTGTAAATTCTCACTCAAAAATCTAAAATGTAGGTAATATAACCACGAAAGTTATTTATAACGGGATATTAACAATGATTTGATTTTTGAGTATTCCAATATTTCGGCACAGTTTCGTGCGCCATGTTCATGAAATTTTTCAAAAACAACCCTTAGGGCCTTTGTTGTTGGAAGTTTTTCTCGCCGGCGAGAAAAACGTGGCCCGTAGAGCTTAGGGCTCTTGTTCACGGCACGTTTGCTTAGCCGTACCATTATGAACCCGTGTCGTGTACAACACCTTTTAGTTGTTGTATCTAGGTAATGGTGTCAATTCTAATGTCACGAAAACTAAACTAATTTGACAGGACTAAAATATTGCCGTTTCTTTTATAACAATCCAAATAAAAAGGCATAATTTTTCATCATTATCATCAACCTATAGTAGTCCACTGGTAGGCCTTCCCTAATGAGCGGCATAGCGCCCTGTCTTCAGCATGCCCGCAGTCCCTCGCAGGTCCTACACTACGTTTGCCGAGTCCCGGTCTCCACACACCATGTATACTCCGCATCGTTTTTAGTCCTGTCAAATTTGTTTGATTCGGTTTAGGTATCAGAATTGACATCACTGTTAAATTTTAAAAAAACGTTCATGTTTATAAAAATGTTGTGTCAAACTAGTTCGGTAAAAATGTGTCATCGACTCTTCTTAAGATTTCCTATTGTTAAAGTGATTTAGGATAATGTACGTAGTATAATTAATAACTTTGTCACTAAAATTGCAGTTGTTATGATAGTTCAAAGCCTATTTTAACATCTTCGTTTTATACTTAGAAAATTGCTATAAGCCTTTTAATTAATAAAATTACTTAAAAGAATACTAATGTTTGTTTTAATAAATTATGTGCATCTATTTGAAAATGTTGATCCACTAGCAAGTGGATGGACCACACTTCGATAGTTATGTCCACACTGTGGCCCTTTTCATTCATCAAAAGAACATTCAATTATTATTGAATGCGACAAAAATCGATCGAATTTATACGTAGGTACTAGATTTAAATTGCACACTCCATCTTAAAAATTACTTAAGGGAGGGAAATCTTTTTTGTACAATTTCAGCGCTTCTAATAAGCTTCCTTCCGCACCTATTACGCATTAGAAGGGATCGTATAGTGGAAAAATAAAACAACAGTTTCCATTGAAATAACTCATCTATCTATATTTACAATAAACGAATCACAATAAACAAAATATACAAATAACACGTCAACAATTCCTACGCGGTAGAAATAATCAACATTACCACCAGCTAAGGCTTTCCTACCCAGTTCTGACAAATAATTTTTAAACCAAACTACTGAGTAATTTTTTTTATACCCTTTTATTTAATTCGAAAGTATGTTTAAGGGTGGTCGTTTTGTGTTGGCGCGAAATTATTTTTTAGTGTGGTTTAAGTTTTCCCGCGTTCTACAAGGATTAAAAGTAATTTGCCGCAAATCGTAAACGTATTTCAATGAAAAAGATTAAAACCACATAAAATAATCTCGCGCCAACACGAGACGGTCAACCTTATTGATCAGTTATTTTTATTTCAAATACATTGTTTATTGTTATTATTAACCGAGAATACAGGAAACATTGTTCCGTTCAATATCCAATATTAAATTTACATGTAAAATTCCTCATTTTCTTTTTTTAAATTTCTCATCTCACGGCAAAAGCTATCGTCAGCACTGGTGGGAATTTTCCTCGGATTTCTAAACGAAACTTAAATAGTGCTGTCTCTTTCTATCTACAGATAACGCTAGGTACAACTTACAACGGGAGGAACAAGGAAACTAAAATTCGTTGCTTATAACTAGAACGAACATCACAATTTTATAACAAACTATCGGATACAAAAACGCCAAACAAAAGCATCTTTTAAATATAATAGAACTCTTGAAATTATAACTGGAATAAACTATTGCACTGGTAAAAATAAAATTACGTAAACCTAATATTAATAATCTTACGAGCTATATATTCTGTTGTATAAATAACTCTCAAACACCAGTAAAACTATACTGCACTTATATGTTCGTTGAGTCATCAAATGGCTATATAATTTTACGTTTTGGTCAAGAATCGCCATGACTTGGTCAACAGTCAACATATAACTAAAGCATTATTTTACTTTCTGAAAGCCTGTTTTACTCAGTTTCACGATAAAATCGTCAAACATGACAAACAAACGTATTCAATTTCATATTTTATCATAAAACATGGTAAAAGCAGTTTATTATATATTTTGAGCAGTTATTTAAACAGCAATGTTGTACAAACATACTAAGTATAGCACTAATTCTGATATACGTCTTCTATTCTAACTTGTTCTTTGGCAAAATACCGCTATTTTTTACGGATTTAATTATCTAGAAACAACCATAGGATTTAGAAATGTAGAATGTTGCGTTGAAATTGTGTTAAAACGGGCTTTAGACGCCAAATTTTTAAAAGTACCCCCCAAATACTTCTTAAAAGAAAGTAAAAGCAAAACGGTAAAAAAATAACAAATCCATCTTTGCTAGACCCTGTGGCGCCACCTCTCGATGTTTCTGTGCATATTGTCAGCTTTAGATGATTTTCTGACAAATGACAAGAAACCTTTTCCCGGCGTACAATAGAGCCTCTAATTAAACCAACAAATATAACAAAAGCTACATGAGCTACTTTCATGGCAAATTTGTGTTGTTTTTCTTTGATACTTTGGCGTCCCGTATTTATCACAAAATGGGTAAGTATTTTCGAATCTTCGAATCTTTACAACAGTGCCCTCTACTTGAGCATTGCGAGAAACATCGCACGACTATTTGGTCTGTTCTACGTAAAATTAGTACCATTTTCAAAACTAAATTGAAATTGGCACTAAGTACAAATTGATTCAATGGCTTCGTAAGTCTACTTAGTGCCATTAACAGCTACTTAAATTGTTCCATTACATTATAACAAAATAATTCACTAGCTTTTTACTAAGAACAAAATATTGTGTGCATTTTATAGTAACAGTGCATTAAAATCACCATGCCTAGGATAAATATATTTAACTATTCTGACTCAAAACAATTACAATGGACAAATCATCAATTCTTACATCATTTATGATTTTTACCGACATCCTAAGTACTGACCAAAATCGAATATAACTAAACCCTTGAGCTTTACCAAAGACTAGAGAAAAAACATTTAAATTTACAATTACATTCAACGATCAAAATTAACTAATACAAATAATTTCGGAATATCCCAAGCCTATTACACCATCCAATTTATTTACGCCCAATATCATTCTCTAGGGTTATTTGCAAAGAATGGACCAATAAATCTGATAGTGTAAAAGACCCATTTATCCCAACCTTAGCATAAGAATGATATAACCTTGTCCAAAACGCAATTTAAAGCTCTGCGCACATTAATCCAATACCGCTAACAAACATCACAAAAATGTGCATTCAAATATAAGCTAAAACTTACCATATTAAACACATTTCACGTGGACGAACGGTCCGCAAACTGTCTGTCATCTTTATTTTGTAAATAAATACTTTTTGTTTTGTTTGTTTGTTTGAATCTGGCGTTGTCAATATAAAATACAACTAAATGTAACGAGTTAAAGAGCCTATATTTGAATGCACATTTTTGTGGTGTGCCCAGCGGTGCTTTTTAGGTTTGCGAGAAGCTTTAACTATCTCATTTTATTGGCAAGAAGGAAAAACTACATTTGGCAAACCACTTTTGAATGAAAAATCCGCAACGAATTTTGTAAATGACATTGTAATAAAGGAATGTTGACATAATGTTACTTAATTCTAGCAGCAAGACTATTTTCACAATTTCATAAACTTAATTTAGTTGACAGATTAAAAATTGAACATGATTTCTCTTGACCGATGTTTACAAGCAAATAAGAGTAAACCCAAATACCCAAGATTTCATATTAAATTGTAAATAAAGCATAAAAGCTAAATAACATAAAAGTCGAAAAAAAAATGATGACGCTTGATTTCTACCAATAGGGCCAGACCAATAGGGATATGTGTAAAATAACCAAAAAATTAGAAGTTGCCATGTAAATTATAATCATTTAAAATAATGCTGGACAATCCACACAGCATCATCTAGCCCCAAACTAAGCAGAGCTTCTGTTATGGGTACTAGATAAGTGATATACCTACTTATATACATATTATTCATTACATAGTTTCTTTTTATAATGCGTAAGTAGAGAACACCCAAGACACCCGGAACAAATATCTGCAGATCGTATAAACGTTTATACAGAGGCGGGGATCGAACCCGCGACTTCCTGCGTCGCTAACGGACCGCCTATAGCGCCATAGAGGTCGTCTGCTTATTGTTTATTCTTACACATATCCACCCCGGCTTGGTAGAAACCTCCTAAAGCACTTGACACATATCCAGCACCGTTACCGCACAGCTCAAAAATAAGCGTAAAAATATTGACTTATACTCGTAATCTTTAGATATATTTTACAGCTTACCGCAAGCTTCAAGCGAGGACCACTCGCTTGAAGCTTGCGGTAAGCTGTAAAGCAAGCTGTCTGTTATATAATGCCCTCAATATAAAATGCATATTAATATTAAGAGTTAGAGCCCTTATTTGAATGCACATTTTTGTGCAGTGCGGCCTAGATGTGTGACAACCTTAAGTCCTTTTTCCACTCATACGTTTCTTGTACGTAAAAATGGCTTTCCTTCTATTTTACGTGTTTGACACATTACAGACGCCTCAAAGGCAGCTAGAAAATAAAAGTAAACAGTAAAATTACATAATAAATAACATTAAAGGTAAAGACGAAGAAGAGAAAAGATATGGCTTACAATGATAAATAAATCTCAAAAGAAGTTTTCTATACGTCATTTTTACGCACACTTTAAGGTAACCAAATTCAACATTCATAAAAGTTTATCTACATTTTGGCTTTTGAACACCCAATTTGTCTTTTTGTGCATTGTTTCGGATTTTCTAATTTAAGGCTGTAACGATTTTGAACCGTATAGTAAATAAAAATAGTCCAAATAAAACGGGGTAAGAGTGGTTTACTACCAAGGCCACCATCCACAAAATCGTAACACACCATACACAAAAACATATACCTAGTATAGTCAAATTCGTATTACTCCCTAATGTCAAACCTTTGCACTTCTTACGATGCATCTTGGCCGATGTTAAGCCAAATTATCACCATAGCGAAGATAATATGTATAAATATATTCACCAACAATTATACTCGAACCAGATTTTTTTTTATAAACGACTAACAACACATAAATTCCAAATTCTTCTTGCCGCCGAACGTCAAGTTTAATGTATTGTTATCAGTACAAAAATTAGCACGATAAAGAATGGGCATATTTACAAATATTGATTGCCCGGGGTATAGAATTTCACATAGCTCAGATCATGTGACGTTACTTCGACGCTCTTAGTTATTTTACGCCTCTTTTCTCTTTTTAATGTTATACTTTGAAATAAATCACCCGAGATGCACAGAAAGATGTGTCTTATTTAGCTTAACACCGGCCAAGATATATTGTACGAAGTGCACCTACATTAATCTCTATTTATCAACTCATGGCCCGCTTCGGTTTAGTAGACGCAGCCCTCTACTTCTATGTACTACGTAGTAACTAACATAATTTATTGATCACATGGTTGCCTTATCGGCGCTTGCGCTTCGATTGCGCTAGAAGACTTTATGATATCACTAGTGAGTCACGAGAATAACATGATAACGTTGTTCTTCAAACGTTTTAACGTGAAGTTATTTATGATTGAAAATTCGACTTTAAGTTAGCCTCGCGATGTTCATAAAATACCAGCATTCTAAAAATGATTTGGCTAGCAAATATAATGTTTGTAAATAGTTTGCTATTTTTACCAAAAAAACTAATCGATTTTATTGTCTGCCGTTTTGGTGTATGTATTGACATTGAGATTTATTATTAAAATCGATATCGATAGACTCCAAAACGACTGTTGATTAGAAGCATTACTTAATACCATGGTCGCCAAACGACCTTACTGCTAGCTAACTTGCTTTTAGAGAGTTAACTTTGCTAGGAAATACAAATAACCCGTTATAAAATCTGTGTAATGTACCGATTTACCAACTGCCAACATAAACGTTTTCTAGTACATAATTATTAGGCTTTTGATTTGTTGTTTTAATTTTCTGGTTATGTGGCATTTTTAGTTCCAACTTTGTCAAACTTCTTTGATCAATACGAAAAGTAAAAATCCTCCAACCTCTAGTTAAGACTTGGTTGGTCGGTTGACGACGCGAACAAAATATGTAAATGAAGAGAATCTATTAACATTTTCTTTCTTTCGATAATTCAGTTTAAACTTGACTTTTCTATAAGTTTTTTTACGAAATTTAGCCTAAAGAAATAATGTTGTTGGTTTTGATTTTAGAATCGTTTTTTGTACCTTGTACAATAAAATGTTTTATTACGAAATTAATAATCATAAGACCAGCATTAAAACGTTCAGAAGCGTCACCTAGTGATATCATAAGTATGGAAATGCTCCTAAGGTAGCGTTACCGGGCAGTGGTTGCTAACTGAAGACGGTATCCGCTGGTACTTCGTGCGCCATATCGGAGAGAATCACGCCGGATAACGCTTCTAGGGATTGCCGGACCTGGAATGGAAATATTAATATTATACTACCTAGTATAATTATATAATAATAATCATAAAAAATGTATTTCTCAAAAAGTAGGCTTACAAAAATCGGTAAACGTAGTGTAGGACGCCATCCGACTAGGTGGGATGACGACCTGCGAAAGACTGCAGGTAGATGCTGGATGCGTCAAGCTGTAGACAGCGGGCGCTATGGCGCTCATTGGGGGAGGCCTATGTCCAGCAGTGGAGTATCATAGGCTGATGATGATCATGAAGTGGTATAGTATGTACCTTAGTGAGCAGTAAAAGATTGGAGCTGAGGAAGGTGTGTAGTTCGTTGGCGGCGCGGCCATGAAGCCGCGCGCGGAACCGAACCAGCTCCGAGTACAGCTCCGACCCGGACAGCTTCGATAGATCCTCCTGGATTATACATACATTGCATACATTAGATATACCGAGCATAAATAAAATAAAATAAGCTTCATTTACTTCCACAATTAATAACATTTTAATCTTTACACTGAATTTAAATTATAGCTCTGAGGCAGTACCACTTAGAGTGGTGAAATCCTCCTCCAAGTTCCGGTCCTTCCATGCTTCTCTATCCAAAGCCAGTCTACTCCAAGTAAGTCCAGCTACTTTGACTATATATATCGTTACTCCAACGTTTTGATGGTCTAAAATCTAAATGTATTCTAGCTAGATCTTCTCTAAATCCAAGTGTATTCTATCTAAAGGGTCTTTCCGAACTTTGACAGTTGATAGCGGCCATCTTGTTGAAGCGACATCTGTCAAATTACACAAACAAATCTCGCTTCATGAAAAAGCGCTCAAAGCGCTTAATGAAAGAAACTTTAGTTCTAAGTGTATTCTAGTAGTAATTGTATCTACCTGTAAAGGATGATGGCTAGTGAGGTAGTTTGTAGCACATCCAAGAGGCGGACAACGCTAGGAGTACGCCGAGCGATATGAGCAGGGCATTGTACGGCATGGAGCGTCTTATACTGTACGAGTTCTAAGTGTGTTCTAGCTAGTTCTAAGTATATTCTAGCTAGTTCTAAGTATATTCTAGCTAGTTCTAAGTGTATTCTAGCTAGTGGTAACTGTATCTACCTGTAACGGATGATGGCTAGTGAGGTACAGTTTGTAGCACATCCAAGAGGCCGACAACGCTAGGAGTACGCCGAGAGATATGAGCAGGGCATTGTACGGCGTGGAGCGCGGCTTTAGTGGCTGAGCAGTGCTGCCAGTAAGCAATGCTGGTTGGATCACTGCTGATACTCCCACTGGAAATAATAAACAATATATTATAGAATAGAATAGAAAAATCATTTATTTAGACACAAGTCCCCATCCCGTCGATATAATTTTTTGTGATATTATTTAGTTTCATAAATTACTAATTTCTATGATCGAAGGATAGCAAGTGCTGTACGTGAAGTTGGGGAAGGTATTTCAATCTGCATAGAAGTTGCGTAGAAGTAGTCTTCTGCAGAACACATATTTAAGCAGCGAAAATGCCACGCAGTTCACGCTTGGTGTATTGACACACTGTGTCAGTATGGCGAGCGAAAGGAGCCGCGCTTTTTATTACTGTATAGTACGCACAAGAATTTTCACGAACTGTATAGCAGCCGTGTCCCTGATACATGTAGCCTACCTACCCGATCTTCACTACATATAAACAAAGTCGCTACCCGCTGTCTGTCTGTCCCTATGTATGCTTAGATACATAAAACTACGCAACGGATTTTGATACGTTTTTTTTTAAATAGATAGAGTAATTCAAGAGGAAGGTTTATAAATCATTTTACTCATAGATTTCCAAGCAGGCGAAGCCGCGGGCACAGCTAGTAATATATATTTGCGTAGTTCCCTGTCTGCACGATAGACAATAGAGGCGAAGTATCAAATTCTATGGAAAATAATATATAAATAAATAATACTGGATAATCCACACAGCATTGTGTGGCACAGCTAGTCTATATCTAGCTAGACTTATATTATAAAGGATTGAATTTTTTTGTTTGTAATGAATAGGCTCCGAAATTACTGGACCGATTTGAAAAATTATTTCACCGTTGGGAAGCTACAGTATCCCCGGTGAACATAGGCTATATTATAATTAGTAAGTCTATCTACCTAATCATGACATTCCTAATTTTATAAATAATGATTGTTTAGAATTTTAGGCTAACATTTAAAAAGAACCCAAAAATTGTTGTGCCCTGACAGGGTTTCTATGCATTGTGTACCTACCCACTAAGACTACACCTAAGAAACTACCTGTATGCATGAAATTACAATAAATGATATGAATATGAATATATTTTCAAAAAAGTTAGGCATCCAAAACCGTGCGAAGCCGGGAAGTTCCGCTAGTTAATAATAAACAAGTGTTGTGACTCACCCTTGCCCGTCCCTATGAGTGTGTCGGTCTGTGTCCGTGTCGGAGGCGGATCCGGCGCGTCCAGGCGGTCGCCGGCGGAGCTGCTGTCGTCTTCCGGGGAATATTCCGACGCGTCTAGTTCCACTTCCGATGCTCGGAGGTCCTGGAATTTAGGGGTGTGTTGATAAGACACCTGCTAAGAAGACTTCAGCAAATTATGGTGCTAGGGAATCATCATCATCATCAGCCTATTCCAAAACCAAGAACTGTAATTATGTTGCCAATAAATAATCTGAATCTATATTAGTCCACGGCTGGACATAGGCCACCCGTAATGAGCGCCATAGCGCCCTGTCTTTAAGTCTTCTCAATGAAGACAGGAAGTCTTCATTTCCTGCTAGGTAATAAATAAATATAAAGCATGACAAATCTATCTGATATAATTTAAAGATCTTCTAAATTATACTCGCAAGGGATTTTGCACTCTATTTGGTTTTGGTGTAAGTACACAATACAGTGTTGTCTGAGCGTCTGATCGAAGCGACGCGTGACCTGAGAGCTGGTAGTATCTAGCGCAGCGCATCAGCATTGCCATACAGCCGGACAAAGGAGCCAGAGCGCGTCTTGAGGACGCTTCCGACTGGTATGAATATGGATGGATCAGTTGAGCTACCTGTAGATTGTTTCCAACAGTCTGCAGTTAGATAAATTGTTTGATTGATGAGGTTAACGTGCGTCATCCATCAGTTTGTAAATCGAATCCCGCGAGAGAAGCGAGTTGAAGACATACGACATTGCGACTTATAGTTCTAAGGTCATACCGGCGACTTAATCAAATTTTTAGTAAAACCTGCGACTATAGGGGTGAATTGGGAGTGACGGTTTCGGCGGCTTTCTCGCAGCCTTCCACACGTGCGTCATCAGTTTATAAGTCGAGCCTCGCGAGAGAAGCGAGCCGAAAACACACCAGTCATTGCGAGTTACACTTCTAACATATAAGCGATTTCCTCAAGTTTTCAATAATACCTGCGACTTTATATTAGGTGGGACGAGTTCCGGTGGCGCCCGCGCAGCCTTCCACACATGCGTCATCAATTTATAAGTTGAGTCTCGCGAGAGAAGCGAGCCGAAGACATGCCGCTCGTCGCGCGTACAGACGCCGACCGCGTTGGGTATTATTCGCGCGACCTTCTCCTTGGTTATCCTGAGCACTGATGTTGTTGGGATTAATAGCTGCAAAGGAAAATATTCCGTGATTAGCAATCGTACGGCCCGTGGCGGTCGGGGAGAAAGAATCGACCCCCTCAACTTTTTCAAGGGTAAGAAAAGGGTAAAAAAGAAAAACTTATTTCACGATCAAATAAATGTATTGATAACATGGGAGGCTAAACTGAAAAGTCATAGTTTTTGAAGGCTTATTCTTTTTTCTAACATATCCATACTGAGAATACATTGAACGCCCCTCGTAGTAGCATAGAAATTATATAGGTATGGAATTTGAAGAAATGGACAAGTACTTTCAGGGCTTCAGCCTTTAAAGTAGAAATGTAGTGAGCGAAATCCTATGTCTATGATATAAGTGACGTCCTTTAGCACAGGTCATAGAATCATGTTTAACTTAAACATCTGCTGAAATTCTTACCTAACCAGTCATAGAATAAGGAAAATGAAAACAATACAAAATTGCCCTGATTAATTGCTTTAGTTTGATGTGAACATAGAAGCGTGAGATAATTAATCTATAAATAGGAAATATCTGTTTTCAAATTGTCTATCTATTTCTAAATGTCTTGAGCATTATCTGACCATTCAGTTGATGTTGATAGTATCAAGGTCTAATCGTGCTAGCTTGGGGCTAGATGCTGTGTGAATTATCTACCAATATTTATTTATTATTTTTCATAGAATTTGAAACCGCGTCTCTATCGTCTATCGTGCATACAGGGAACTACGAAAATATATATAATAATTATAATATAACAGTATATCTATAGTCTGTAGGTACTCGTTCAAACACTCACTTGGAAATCATCTGTTAAATCTACAAAAGCAATACAGCCTAGTTGTGTTCTCGTTGTTAATTTCGGTAATTTCATAAGCTTTGTACTTTTTCGTTATTGAATTGTAATTTCTATTAGTTTCTACTTTGTATTGTTTTATATTTTGAAACGCAAAAAAATATTTTCAATTATATTCTTACAAAAACGAGACGTCACGATCAGGCCTCTATCTCTATATTTCAAATACAAAGCAGGAATATTACGTACCTATTCAAAATGATACACAGACACAAACATAGATAAAAATGCACCAATTTAAACCCAGAACACAGAACTCACTTCACAACAGCAAAACACAGCACAGAGATAGGTACTATACGGTATAGTATAGGGTAAATATTACATTGTAATAATTATAGAACTAAACAACTCGCTGAGTAGTTAATCTAGTTGTCAAATGAATCCAATTCTATTTGTAGAGTACTACATACTTATGTTTGCTGGTGGACAAATTCGGAACTACAAGAGTAACTCTTGTATCTAAATTATTCTCTAAATAGCGTCTGCTTGCGACTTCGTAAGCCATTTTCTGGGACAAAATGTACCGTGATCTATGCAAAATGTCAGCTCGATCTGTTCAGTAGTTTTGCCGTGATATGGTAACAAACATCTATTCATCCATCAAACCTTTCCTATTTAAATTATTAGTGTGATTCGAATACAATGCTTTACGCCGCCAGCGCCGTTGGCAAGAGAATACATACATGTGTGGATGACCTTTCGACACAAAATACCTGTTTGATAATTGGCTAACGACGATCATCTGTTTTGTGATTGGACAGTGACGACATTGGCGTGGACATGTTCATATTTTAGGTCTGAATTCATCGAACAAAAATAAGATAGGCTTGCTTGTATTTGTTGCTGCTTTGCTTATAGTATATATGCAACAACAATATTGCTGCGCTTTGTGAATTCTTCGAGATGGCTCGAGAAGTCTTGTATAGAAGAACATAATCAACTTAGTCGCTGAGCTACAAGAAAGTATGATGACATGATTGTTGCAACATGATTTCTTCATTTATGTAATTCTTTCAGCTCTCAATCAACTTAAACCTCACTCCTTTTTATGATGTCTCTTACACAGTCCATCTATGTGTTCTTGTCTACCTTTACGTCTATATTTATGACCAAACTAGCTGCGTCCTGCGGCTTCGCCCGCGTTTATAAATAAATATTTTCTCACCGTTTAAACCTTCCCTTGACTAAGACAAACATTTCGAAACCAAAATCAGCAAAATCGGCCCAGCCCGAGTTTTAGCGAGACTAACGAACAGCAATAGATTTTTATATACCTATAAAGATTACTTATTTTTAAAACCCTCGACTATATATTGGAGTTCCAGCTATTTTAATCATAACTGTGCTACGCAACTGACAGTTCAAGTCTTTAACCGAGTTTAGAAGCGTTGACGGCGTGCAAAGATTTGATGTATGTACATGCAAGGAAAAATTAATGAAGTTAAAAGAGAACTCTTTTTAATGTTAAGTTCGCCTTTGTATTAATTTTCTAGAATAAGTTCTGTATATGGTTTATCGTGCAAGAAGTATATGTAAATAAAGTTAAAAAAGAAGTTGATGCAAACAAGTCTTCGACGTAGAATCTAATTATGCAAAGTAAGCGTTTCAGTGTGGGTGATTTCATTATATTTGGGTTGTAATTTTGCCGCGGAACTACAAGCGATAAGAAGCGTGTACGTAAACACCATTAACCTACCTTATGGGTTCTAACACGCCTGTGTATATATAACAGTAATTTGTTTCAGTTGATCGTATGGTTGAGAATTTACAGGACCTTTTAAAGTTTTTGCCCTAATTGGACGACTGCTTTAGCTGCCGTATTTTTGGATGTATTTTTAAATTAGGGTTTATCATAAATCCGGTGCTTTTATTTCTATTTTTATATCTATTATTTAACTATAACCTACTTGGAGATCCAGATAATTTTAATAAATATAAATAATGCTGGACAATTCACACAGCATTATCTAGCCCCATGGTAAGCAGAGCTTGTGTTATGGGTACTAGATAACTGATATACATAATACAATACATTACATAGACAGATATTTTTTATTATACATAGAAAACAACCAGAACACCCGGAACAAATATCTGCAGATCGTACACACAATTGTTCCGAGGCGGGAATCGAACCCGCAACCTCCTGCGTCGCAGGCGGACCTTCGCCCACCGCGCTTTTTTTTATAAATATATTATTGGCAAATAGTGATTAATATTCAATAACTATGATTTTATTGGTATGCTTAGTTATAAATAATGTTTACTAATGTATATTCTTGATTGTAAATTGTAATTGTCTGATTTTGTGTGTTTCTGTATGTGTGTATGTGTATGTTTGTGTGTGATTATTGAAAGTAATAATACCAGTTACTAGTAAAATTCCTTGTATGATGTCAAAAATTATGTTGCTTTTATAGCAACAGTTTATTATTGATTTTAAGAGTAACCGCAAACTAGCGTACTTACAGATCCAGTGGTCTGATGAGTCCTACTAGTTTGCAACAATAAAAAAAAATCCTAGTTTCAGTTCAAAGTTAGGTTTACGAGGTTTTTTTGGTTGTTGATGATTATCAGATTCAAAAAATGTTTTTTTTAGTTTTTTTTGTTATTAGTTAGTTAGTAGATTTTATATACCACAACCCCACTATTCAAAAATAGACTTAGATATACGATTAACATATTTTTACCTCTCCGTATTTCTGTCAAATCTTATATGTATATAAAAATCTATTGCTGTTCGTTAGTCTCGCTAAAACTCGAGAAAACTTGACTTTGGTTTTGAAATATTTGTCGTAGTCCAAAGAAGGTTTAAACGGTAAAATTGCACAGAAATTTAACGCAAGCGAAGCCGCGGGGCGCAGCTAGTGCTATAAAAATAAATTACATAATTTATATTCAAAGTAAGAAGGGGTCAAACCACCCATAAAATACGCAAAGTTCGACATTACATAACGAGACCTTGACCAGGTAACACGTTAGATTGGAATGGAAAGGGACGTATTGATGAATGTAGGCGCGGACGGTGTTTTGGATCAAGGCAGCCGGGTGGTAAGAAATCTATAAGACATGTAATTGGGAATAGGTTGATAATGTTTAAGAAATAGGAAGAAATGTACCACAAGTCTTTCGTTAACCTATAATATTATGTTGGACTAATCTTTTTTAATTTGTCAACAGGCGGTAATCGAACCTACAACCGCCTGCGTTGCGTTGGAGGCGGACCTTCGACTTCGGTCGTCGAACAAATTAATTTCCTAGTTAATTAGACTAGGACGATTTTATATTTTTTACCCGTGCAACAGTTATGCTAGAAAAAATCTAGCGAGGTTAGAAAAACGAAAATATTGAAAGTATCATGGTTATTAACACAAAAGTCATATCACGGGTTATTAACATGATTTTGAGTTTCAGCCAAATCATGGTAAATATCTCATCAAAAATTACTTTTGCGTAAATACTATATTGACTCAGTTATCTAGTACCCAAAACACAAGCTCTGCTAACCATGGGGCTAGATAATGCTGTGTGAATTGTCCAGCATTATTTATTTATTTATTACCTAACTAGCTTACCTTGGTCACATATCCGAACACGTTGGAGTAGAACGCGAAGTAGTTTTTGGTGATGTAGAGGTGCCCTTGGAGTAATAGATCGCCGACCAGGGCGCATGAATAGTCTGGAAAAAAAACGACGCACATTAAATATAGTAAAAATATAATATAGTTAGTATTTTCTTAGATACCTTACTACAGCTAGTGTACAGTGGCGGTAGCTTCATACAAGCCCAAAAGCCGGGCTTGCCCTACCTCGAATTTCATACCGACCGAAAACATTTACTTCAATATTTCAATTTTCGCGCGCCAATACATTCATTTATTTCTTTTTAATCTATGGCTAGATGACTATCTAGCTTTGCTATCTAGTAAGTATCCGAACGCGCCGGCGGCGGCGCGCGGCCTCAGGTTGGCTCTCAGCCATGCATCTCGCTCGCACTCATGGGCTTGCAACGGGGCTTTGCAGCCGCCTATATCTGTCCCGTTCTATCCTATGACAAAGTGCTACGTCTATAGATATAACTAGGTTAGTTTTGTATAGCGTTTAGTATGGAAAATGAAGCCCGGCTTTCACTGTGAAGTTCGTTACAAACTAGGGTCAACTCACGAAGTTCGTACAAGAAAATTTTCGTATTCATTCATTCGAATCACTTGTTTGTTTATTGAGTGAGCGACAATTAGCATATTTATTTATCGTCCTAACTTTCGAGATTTTTGTATGATTTAGAGTTTAAAATGAGTGTAACAGGTGATATTGTTACTTGTGAGGATTTGAAGTGTGTGAAAGTTTTAATAGGCGAGGAGAGGGAATCTTTATCTTTCACGGAGAAAAAATACCTGTGGGCTTCCGCAAAACCTACACTACACTGGTTTTGTGTATTTCGCAAACAAGTAAGTCTCATTATCATAAGACAATTTAATAGATCAGTGTACAAAACTCATTGGATTGTTGGTTGCTCCCATTCCAACAAATTGTATTGCTGGATTTGCATATTTTCTAACGAGATAACGGTTTGGAATACGTCTGGTTTTGATGATTTAAATTAAAAAAAATATTCACAAAATATACATGAATGTAATTCCATTTTGTAATTTCGATAACCAACGCATAGAGACATCATTATCTCGTCAATTATCTGAAGAAATTTCAAATCACAATACGCGTATTTGCTCTCCAAATACGACCTTTTTTTAGAAAAACATATGCAATAACAAGATAGCGGCAAACCGGTGCCTAGTTATTTAGCGAATCGTATCTCGGGCTTGCCCTGTTCTCAAGCCCTAGGCACGCCACTGCTAGTGTATATTATTTTAGTACTTAGATAGGTTACTTTACTAGCTAGTGTCCCTTTTTATTAACAAATAAAGTTGCAATCAAATAATATAAACAAATTAGGTTGATGATTGTATTTACAATTGGAACAATAATAATTGAGCTAACTGCTGACTGTTGCATAATCTATTTATTAGCTTTTTTTTTGTTAGAATACAAAATTATAATCATTTTGAATTTTTGCAAATTAATGTTATTACGATTATGATAAGTATCTATTTATTATATTGTTATAGTTTATAAGCTTTATACTTAAATATTTTTTACGTTTTCTTCTTTATCTTTATCCGACTTCAATTATTTCACCCAGATCATTACCTATATAAAACATAGCCGGGGCCAGTCAATGATTATGTAGGTAACGATATAAGCAAAATAGTAATAAAATTGTTTTAATCAGAACCCGGTTTTAACCATTAACACTTTGACTGCGATCTTTTTTTTAACCTAAAAAATTCGTGCTGCCGCTCTACATAGCGGTTGTGTTGCGCCGCACATGCGTTTCGTTCGAAAAATATTACGGCTGTGCTGAGTCACACAGATCTGTATTTTCACAGCCGCTGCGCTAGTGTGGATTTACGCATATTGGTCACTTGTAGAAAACACATACCGTGTGATTTCAGCAATCAAAGGGTTAAAAACAATCCAACAAAAGAGCAATTAATTATTTATTAAGAAATTACAATAGAATAAAACAATTATAAGAAACAGTTAATTTAAAATGAGATTTATAATTTTAATTTATAATTTATAACTGTATTTATAATTATTTTATTCCTCTATTGTAATTTTCTTACATACCATAGACACGATAATTAAAAAATAGAATAATCAACAAAACAATAATCATTAGAAAACAACACAATATTACCTGAATATAATATTTGTAGGTTATATAGACAGGGCGCTATGGCGCTCATTGGGGGAGGCCTATGTCCAGCAGTGGACTGCTATAGGCTGATAATGATGATGATGATAGCATAGATAGATTAGGAAAGATATTTTAAAATAAACATTATGCTAACTAACTGGATTAAGGCCAACGCCCGATCTCTGAACTTCTGAGGTTTCTCGACCGTAGACTAAAAATAACATACTTAAAGCAAAATTCAATAAAAATCGAACTATTTAATCCTATACCATCATCGACCGAAACAAATAAACAGACACAAAAAACAAATAGACACGAGCAAAAATTTAACTCAAACCTCCTAAGAATTCCTCATAGAATCTCGATATACCTATGTAGTTCAATGGAATTCACTTAAGAATTTAGGATTTTACTAATCTGTTTGTTATTCACGGAGATGAATTTAATAAAAGTACCAAAGTAAAGATTAAAATCAAATCTCCTAAAATGTTAGTCAAAATTCTGCTTTAACTAATCTGTTCATTATTAAGCACGTGACTGAAATCCGTACAAAACGGCTTAATCTTCACCAGTAATTAAATACCCTAGAAAATAACTTTACACTTGTCAAGTAGCTCGCCCCAGTTTAACGTGCAAGTCGAAAGAGAAAGCGCGAGCTTTAAGACAATCTGTCGAATCACTGTCACACAATCACGAAATGTTATAATTGACCTAGTTAGTGTCGTCTAAGAAAGTTTTCTGTTCTTGGTTAGATACAATCTTACCTACTTACCTATACATTTCTAGATGCGAGGTGAAAACTATGTCAGTATTTTATTATCAGTTCATAAATAGCTCTGCTTTTATGTTAGATTCAACACAATTAACTTACGGATGCTTTTCTAGGTACTTATTTATAACAAACTTTTAACAAGCTAAGTATGTAAATAAATATATATAAGCCGTAATTCATATCTGCACTAACTAATGCCGCTAAGCAATTTAGTATGAGATAAGAACACGCTTTATTGCACATCGAGTAACAGAAATGCACAACAGGAAAAGACAAACGTATCGCCTTAGTTACTCAACCGCATTCCCTCTATAATTCATTATTCAATTCAATAACTTTATTAGCAGCCAACAGTCCATAGATAAATTTACAAACAAACACATCGTACAAAATAAATCACTTAGCTAAAGTGCATCTTAGTGCAGCCGATGATTGAACTAAAACTGCCAGCTGCAAAGCAAGTAAGAAGCTATCTTCCACTGGGTACACGTACACCACTGGGTCAGTCTCAACGCAGCACCCACAGTATCCTGTTCCCTAATCCCATTTAGCGACACTGACCTACTTTAGAAGAGTGAGTATGAGTGCGCGTGTGTTATATTTGTCATAATGGTGTCATAGGTTACGCCATGAGTTGTAAAATATTTTTATGGAGCAATTTATGAGCATTCCAATAGGTGCCTGTTGTTTTGAAGATAGGCGGATATTAAGGTGAAGAAGAATCTACTTTAAAATTCTAGGTATGGGAGCAAGGTGAAATGGAGTATAGGACGGTATAAAAAATTTTGACGACCGATGTGGCGCGGTGGGCGAAGGTCCGCCTGCGACGCAGGAGGTTGCGGGTTCGATTCCCGCCTCGGAACAATTGTGTGTACGATCTGCAGACATTTGTTCCGGTTGTTCTGGTCGTTTTCTATGTATAATAAAAAATATATATCTATGTAATGTATTGTATTATGTATATCAGTTATCTAGTACCCATAACACAAGCTTTGCTTACCATGGGGCTAGATAACGCGTGAATTGTCGAGCATTAAAAAAAAAAACTACCTACTCCGATTTAAAATCCAATCCGATTTACATAGGTATTTTATGTCAAAAAAGAAGATTTATGAATAAGGGTAAGACAGTATTTTTTTTTGTAATAAGACATTTATAAATTCTCGCTATACTGAAGGTTCACACGGTCTTGCGCCAATCTCGGAAATTAGGATGTTTAGATAGATGGATGGATGTTTGTTATTGCTCCACGCCAAAACTACGGAACGGATCGGGCAGAAATTTTGCATACAGGTAGCTCTAGGCTTAATTAAAACATAGGTCACTTTCATCACATAAATCTAACTGTCCTGTAATGCACTAATTGGTCAAAAGGACAAAATATGTAGCTAATTTTAAGTAGTAACATCTAGTTATAAGCAAACTATAGTTTGACCGAAACCGCTGTACCGCTCCTTAGGAAAGTGCGACGAGGAAAAAAGAGCAAGAGTACGCGTTGACGGCAGACTGATGGATCGGAGCAGCCGATATTTCCCCCCCGTCTCGCCGCTCGCATACCTCAGGCGCGGTACAGCAGTTTCGGTCAAACGATAACACCATTAGTTATCTGAATAAATGAATTTAATTATTATTATTATAAATCAGTTCCCGTGGGATAGAAATAACCTTAAAACATATCCATAGCAACAACGCGCGCGAAGCCGCGGGCCGAAACTAGTACATAATAATAATGAATGTTCAACTTAGTGTAATTCCCAAAGACTTCTTCATTTATCGTCAGTGTAATTTTAAGATAACCTCGCACGATAAGCCTAGCATAACTCGGTATATTCCGAGCCACGAGGCGAACAGCCTTGACGGTTACACAATAGTTGAATGAACTACATAAGTTACCGTAGGCTTAATCTAGGGCACAAAGATTTATTCACTATTTAGGAAATCTTATCGAAAGTATCATCATCAGCCTATAGCAGTCCACTGCTGGATATAGGCCTCCCCCAATGAGCACCATAGCGCCCTGTCTTCAGCTTGCCGCATACAGCATCTACCTGCAGTCTTTCGTAGGTCGTCATCCCACCTGGTCGGAGGGCGTACACTACGTTTACCGAGTCGTGGTCTCCACTCAAGAACACATTTGCCACATCGGCCGTCGGTTCTTCGCGAAATATGGCCGGCCCACTGCCACTTCAGCTTGCTAATTCTTTGAGCTATGTCGATAACCTTGGTTCTCTGTCGGATGTATTCGTTACGAATCCTATCCTTCAGAGAAACTCCAAACTCTATAGTTTACATTTCGTGGAAAGGCACCCTTACCCCCCAAGTCAGGAAAGACGAGAACCTTGAACTCATCTCTCATTATTTTTAAGGCCTCAACAACTTGCAAAGGCCTTAAAAAGGATGAGAGGCGCAAGAGGCACGACTTTGAGTCGTTCCGGTTGACCTTGACTCGAATATTCAATGTTGTAGAGGTCTTCCACTGTGTAATTATGCGGATTTGCAGATTTTTTGCGAAGTAAGACAAGACAGAAAATTAGTATATAATAAAATATTAGTACTCGGCGGGACGAGTTCTAATTGCCTCGTAGCTTTAACGGTAGGGTGGTAACGGAGGCCGCTAAAAAACCGAGATGCTTGAAAAGAATGAGGATAGTCTATGCCCAGCAGTGGGACGAAATAGGCTGATCATAGAGTCTAAGTGCTTATTTTGTAACCCTAAAAAATAAAGTAAAAGAAATCTAGAATATTTCCAATGACTTTAGTGTAAATAAAAATGATCGCTTAATATTTTTTTTGTAATTTGTAACGTTGCTATTTGCTAAGTAATTCTATAAAAAGTATTAATCAATACAATGCACAAATCTGTCTCTTTTTTTATATTTTGTTTGTGCAGTTGTTTTTTTTTTATCGTTATAAGTTAATTAAGTTATTTTTATTCAAAACTAGCTGTGCCCCGCGGCTTCGCCCCCGTGGAAATCTACCTATGTGCTAATGGTTTAAATGATAAAAAGTATGTCCTATGTCCGTCTCCTAGTTCTAAGCTACCTCCCCACCAATTTTCAGCCAAATCGGTTAAGCCGTTCTCGAGTTATAAGTGTTGTAACAAACACGACTTTCTTTTATATATATAGATGTCATACCTATGTACTTTGTTTATGTTTTGTACTGCAGCAGCAAATAAATGAATGTCTATGTCTACAATTTTACTTTAAACAAATTGTAGTCGCTACCACAACATTTTGCCTATTTACTTTTATATTATACTTTCTTTATTTATTTAAAAAATATAAATAAAGAATCATTTTACGTGTCAAAACAGTATTGACACGGTGCGTGTATTGATTTCATCTGTAGATCGGTAGACCTTGCGGTTGATTTGTCACAGGCTCATATTCAATTGTTACCCACCGCAGCAGGTATTGTACATCGTAGTATAGTAGGTATATACATATAGTAAGAATAGTACACTACGTACATACGAACTATTTTCAACACCTTGACAACCTATTGTATTATGTATGAATCCAGATATTTTATGTCAACAAAGACATTTATGAATTGAAACTTAACAAAACTGGTAACAATAACAGAAAACAACAAGGTATCACTAAAGAGTAAAAACACAAACTTCAACAACGCATAAGCTCACATGTGGAGCGATAAATGTTTAAATTTGATTTCGAAAACAAACGAGAGAAATTATGAATTAAGCTTTCAAAACCAAAAAATGTTTCGAGCTTCTGTGATTCGATGATAGCAATATCGTTAATTTTTTTCCACCACTATTCCTTGGGTTTTGTAGCCTCTTTGTATACTAAACATATCCAGGTTTTTGAATCGAAGTATACATAATATGATACGAGATCGTTAAGTTGTTCCAAAGAGATTGCTCGTTCATCATTCATCATCAACGTATACTTATACGAGTACAAATAGGTACATAATGAATCAAATCAATTAAACACTAGCGTTAATAGGATAATACTAGCTAATAGGCTCTTTGTGAAAGGGCTGGTCGGAAGTACACCACCACTATGGTGCCAAGCAACAACACTGTATTGCCATGAGAAGATTTTTGTCTTAGGCTTTTTGTGATAACTGTTCTGTTCTGTGCGGAAAACTCGTGGCATTAACTGGGAAGAAAATAACTTTATAATGGTCGACTTAAAATGTCGTGGCATGGCTTGGGAATCAATGTAAGTTTAACATTCAGAAAACAATAGATTTGGCATTGGTGGGGCTAACCCATTTCGATTTCAGCTATGCCTCAGGTAGACGCTAAGGGCGCGGGACATTGCATCGTAGAGTACACTCCTAACGTGCCCTGCGAGGTGCTATTTAATATCGTCTATAAATACAGCTATTATATTTCGATTTCAGCTATGCCTCAGGTAGACGCTAAGGGCGCGGGACATTGCATCGTAGAGTACACTCCTAACGTGCCCTGCGAGGTGCTATTTAATATAGTCTATAAATACAGCTATTATATTTCGATTTCAGCTATGCCTCAGGTAGACGCTAAGGGCGCGGGACATTGCATCGTAGAGTACACTCCTAACGTGCCCTGCGAGGTGCTATTTAATATAGTCTATAAATACAGCTATTATATTTCGATTTCAGCTATGCCTCAGGTAGACGCTAAGGGCGCGGGACATTGCATCGTAGAGTACACTCCTAACGTGCCCTGCGAGGTGCTATTTAATATCGTCTATAAATACAGCTATTATATTTCGATTTCAGCTATGCCTCAGGTAGACGCTAAGGGCGCGGGACATTGCATCGTAGAGTACACTCCTAACGTGCCCTGCGAGGTGCTATTTAATATAGTCTATAAATACAGCTATTATATTTCGATTTCAGCTATGCCTCAGGTAGACGCTAAGGGCGCGGGACATTGCATCGTAGAGTACACTCCTAACGTGCCCTGCGAGGTGCTATTTAATATCGTCTATAAATACAGCTATTGACTACTCTTGCGTCTTTACGAAAGAGTTCGTGGTGATGGGCAGAACATGCAGATCACGCAGTGCCAGTGATTTACCAATAACCCTCTACAATAAACTTACAATTGAGCACCTTCTCCTCCGGGCCGACCTGCGGGAAATGCCGCTGGAACTTCTTCTGCCTGCTCTTGCTCGGCTGCTTGCCTTCCGCCGCGTCGCCCGTCCCATTGGCGCGGACCGACACGGCCGATCCTGATAGCGGCTTGAGCGCTTGCCTGGAAAGAAACCTACTTTGAGTAATGAAACAAACAAAAAAATTCAGTGAATATTAAAATCCTACTAATATTATAAACTTGAAAGTTTGTGAGGATTGTAAGTATGTTTGTTGCTCTTTCACGAAAAACCTACCGAATATATTTTGATGAAACTTCACAATAATATAGCTTACATATCAGAATAACACTTAGGCTAATTTATTTGTGAAATATCTATTGTGCTTATTTTGTAAGCCTAAAGAAAATAAATAATTTTGAGTTTGAATGCGAAAGACGAGTCCCTATCCTACTACTCCTACTAACGTTATAAAGGCGAGAGTTTGTGCCATTGCATTGTGTTTATATTCGACGATGGCGGATGTAATTATATGCGCGTGTTTACACATGATAGTATTCCGGATCCAGTTAAAATATCGATGCGACAAGATCCGTTTTATCGGATCGAAGCTACGAGGGGCGAGCAACGGTCACCTCCAGTAGCGACGGACTCGTTAAAAACGCTTCAGTCTCGGTGTGAACATTGCCTCAGTAGCGACGGACCCGTTAAAAACGGTTCAGTCTCGGTGTGAACATTGCCTCAGTAGCGACGGACCCGTTAAAAACGGTTCAGTCTCGGTGTGAACATTGACTCAGTAGCGACGAACCCGTTAAAAGCTGTCCTGTAAACTCGACGCGAAAATAACCTTCAGTAGCGACGGATCGTTCAACGATTCTTTTTATTTATTGATAACGAAACGTTAGCACTATATAGTTATTCTGTGATAATAACGGTAAAGCGTTTGACCAAAATCACACTTAAGAAAGCAAAGATGTAGTCTTAGATGGAGCACGCTTCCCCAGAAGGAACTTATTTCACTCCAAGTTTGAAGACTCCGAGATGGACTCTAACGGAAAAACAGACGTGGGAAGTTTTACGTGGGTAGTAACGGATCCTGCAAAACGGACTTTATACTACTCCGAACCAAGACTTAGTTTTATGTAACGCAAGACACCTATTACCTGAAGTAATGTTAAAGCAACGTTATACCCATGTTATACCTATCATGTTTTACGGATTGAATGGTTGATCAGTAATGATTATAAATTGCAAAGTAATCAATGACTTGTGCCAACGCAGCCATTGTTAAATACAACAATTACTTAGTTTCCTTTGATAACCTTTGTGTAGATCCACTACATAATATTAAACAAGCAAGATACTTACAGTAACAATGTTGCTAAGATTATATCTTTTCAAAAAATGATCGCAAAATAGTTGGAGAAAAGGAGAGTTTTAGAATTAAATGGATGTGTGTTGAATATAACAAAATTAATATGAATAAGACTTTAAATAAATAATAATTAATTAACAAAATTTAAATTTAATAAATAAAATAGGTCCGCGGGTTCTAGTCCTACCGAAATGAAAGTATACGTCCCATTTTAGTGTTTGGTTTGGACAACACCATGTTTGTGAGCATCCGATGTTTCAAACAAACAAAGGATGTAATGATACTCTCCTAAGTGCAGTTTCTTCAAAGAATACAACAGGAAGGCAACTAGCCTGACAGCCTTTAACACTTTGATTGCTGAAATCACACGGTATCTGTAGCCAAAACTAATGTGACGTGTATTTCATGAAAGTTACGAAATAAATGATTATTGATTATTGAATAACGTTTATAAAATTTGTCCATAGAATAACGAAACATCTATATTTTAATGAAACAGTCTTGGAAAAAAGACCCCCATTCTTTGGTTATTAATTGACCTTGAGTTTCATTACGAAATCGGCTTATAATTTCGGCCAAGATAATAATTATGATTCAGAGACTGCGTAGAGATAAAAAGTTACCATGGAAACAATGAAACCAAAGAGCCGCTTAGTTAGAAACACGTCCGTTGTTGAAACGATCGATTGTACGAGACGGAAAAGTTATCTGTACCAGGAACTCAATGGAGATAATGGGGGATGTTCAATTCCCTTCGTGGAAAACCCATCAGGCGTGCCTCGGAACAAATTTGTATTTAATCAAAACATCTTAACATCTATCATTCAACATCAACAATTACATCTATTCTTTCAGGATACGACCTTAATACAATAGATAAGTCCACATTATATACATTACATATTATATATTACAGGCTAAATCATACTAATATTATAAACGCGAAAGTTTGTGAGGATGTTTGTTGCTCTTTCACGCAAAAACTACTGGATGGATTTGATGAAACTACAATATAGCTTACATAACACATAGGCTAATTCATAAAGATATATTTGTATATTATCCAAAATATCTATCACCACGCGGGTGAAACCGCGGGGCGCAGTTAAATAACAGATTAATAAAAACACAATAAGCAAAATACCTCAATAAAAATGTCCATAACCAAACTAAAATAATAATTGATACACATGTCCTCTAGCAAAATAATTGAAGTATAAGCATAGAGTTAGAAAGTATAAGGCAAAAATAATTCACAAAACCATAACATTGTTAAATGTTTGTACGATCTGCAGATATTTGTTCCGGGTGTTCTGGTTGTTTTCTATGTATAACAAAAAATATTCATCTACGTCGTAAGTATTGCATTATGTATCAGTCGTCTAGTAGGTACCCATAACACAAGCTCTGCTTAGCTTGGGGCTAGGTGATGCTGTGTGGATTATCCAGTATTATTAATTTTATTTCTTCTAGATTAAAGCCTAGTTAGCGTTAAAGTCAGGAGTTTCAAAGCTTTGAAATTCCGGAAATCACTGAATATTTACTAATGAGGTTTTATCTCAAGGTTCGTTAGATATCGATTCGTGAGTAATCGTGAAAGAGACACCTGCTGAATTATGATAAAAATAGAGTACATCTACCCACCTAATGATAAGACAATAGTTATACAAAAAAACATAACAATGTATACATTTTTGAAATAGGTGATACCCGTTGAAGTTTTAGCCTAACATACAACAATATGGTTTTGATACAAGGTTAAGGAAATGTCACAAGGTTATTGCCCCCCTTGTGATATTTCCCTAACTTGTATTATCCTATCATATGTTAGGCTAAAACTTCAACGGGTGATACGCGTTGAAGTTTTAGCACGGGTTAAAAAGTTGCTAAAAACTAATATATAATTGGACTAATATATAATCGATAATTGGACGACCCCTTATTGGATGGATATTTTTAATTAGTATAATTTGTCCTAGGGCCGTTCTGATTACATAAAAAAAAATTGTAGTTAAGAGAATCAAGATAAACTCTTACTTTGTCAGGAAAAATACCCCCATTTTCCAAGCACATTCACTCCACTTCCCGAGACATTGAAAGCACAACACAGACTGGGCAGGTCCCGTAATTCTTTCAGGTTTTATGTCTCCATACGAAATTGAGCAAAAGAAAACAACACGAAATTGCACTTTATCAGCAACAAAATAAGAGACAGCTCAGAGATGATAGACATGCATTTAAGATACAATGACGCGGGTATCCTACGTAAGTAATTGAATTTTAATAAAGGAATGTATAAAGTTTCAAATAATGAGGTTTTGGGTCAAATAACCAGAAAACAGAACGGTGATAAAGTTGAATTACAATACAAAAGTTGAATTTCAATATAGGTCAGCAGGAAAAAGCCGAGACGACGGAAAAACTGAATTGTATGCAAAATGTCTTGCTTACATGTTTTAGATTTAGATTAATTTTTTTACGGCATTTTCCAACATAGAGAAACATGTCATTTTTCTAACATTCAACACAACATTGAAAACAAATCAATTTTTTTTCAATGTTATGATATTTTTTTAGTTATTATTTATTTAAATTAAATGATTATTTATATAACTGCATGCTTTTTAATAAAATAATATAATTATGATTGTTAGCTACAATATTAATACAATGTTTATTAAAATGTTTGTACGCCTAAGCGGCAGAATCCAGGGATCTTAAATAGTCTTATGGACTGACTACCCTGATTCACAAACAATTATGAATTATAATATAATAGTTCTGGGAATGAAATAACAAGCTACCTTATCAAAAAAAGAGGGCAGGAAGCCGCGCCAGAATATAGTTAGTAAAATAGGTTACCTACTTAGTTATAATTAAATAAATAAAATGCTGGACAATCCACACAGCATTATCTAGCCCCATGGTAAGCAAAGCTTGTGTTATGGGTACTAGATAACTGATATACATAATACAATACATTACATAGATAGATATTTTTTATTATACATAGAAAACGACCAGAACACCCGGAACAAATATCTGCAGATCGTACACACAATTGTTCCGAGGCGGGAATCGAACCCGCAACCTCTTGCGTCGCAGGCGGACCATCGCCCACCGCGCCACATCGGTCGTTAAATTAACAAAATCAAAAAAAAAAAAAACAACAAAATCAAAATTGTCGCAAAATTCAACTTACAGGTCATTCATCTTCTGATGACCCCCACCGCTGGAGTCATCTGAATACTCAAACGAAGCGTTATCCACCATTTTCATTTCTAGTTTCACTTCACTATATCACTGTTTCACATCGCCCATCGTTATATCTGTGCAAACTTATAGATGAGTAGTATTAGGTATCTAAATTAGTTTAGATTATTAATTATTGGTCACGAGTAGCAGTATTCACGTACTTGCGATAAATGAATACTGCGATTCAAATGAGGATAAAATGTATCGGAATTTACTGTGAAATAAGCCCACCGCAACAATAATCTTCTCGAAGTTATCGGTTTAGCAGTGATAGGAATATCCTACATATGGATTAAAACTATGAAATTTAAACAACACATTATATTCAGTAGTTTGATGTTGAAGTGACGAAATTCAATTTAAAAGTCAAACAATTGTGTTGTTGTTTTAAACTGTCGTCCATTATGATAAGGTTAGATAAGTAGTGACACCTAGAGTAAAGAAAATATCCTGTACGTAGGAGTAAGCCTTTTTAAAATCGAATATGGAAATGAACTATGGCACTCCAAAAATTAGAACAATATTACTAGAGACTAAGAACGATTTTTTAGAGATAAAAGCCGGCTCTTTACATTTATTGTGATTGTTACACGCAGATAATTATTACGTGAAACGAGGAGCATATAAGCGTATGCAGTGATGACACAGATGATCACGCCTGCATGATACACATGGGCCAAATTATTCAACTGTGCAAAATAGGACACTGAAACGTTATAGATAGATTTCAGATAGATAGTGATACTCGACTCGGGGCATACAAATAAATACACGTTATAAAATAGTGAGTCAATGTCCATCAGTAGAACAAAACATTAGCACGTGACGACATTAGTTCGCCGGTCGTGCGTGTCACGACCAAACTATCACAAACAACGCCTATGTATCATATTCACATGATAACATTTCACAATTAGTATTAGCAGCACAACAAAAATAAGAGAATTAATCGAACCATCGACAAAGCGCACCCAACGAACGACCCGCGCGATATCGCGAGAATAACTGTTGCAAACATTACACACAAACGCGACTTGTTATAATATCGATTGTGTATCGAATAGACGGTAAATTATCGCGGCGATAAGATAGCTGTCCGTTTAGGCGTGTAATGAAAGCATATGCACTGGTGATTTTCCGTATGGACACGAAAAGAAAAGAACACTTGCTATTGCTTCCGAAACAAACAAGTTAAAAAACTAGTGCGACGACCTTGCGAGTAGTTGAGACTAGAGTCATCGAGTCGGAACAAGAGAGTTCTCTGAATGAATTGAATCCGGTGCGGACCGCTATGGATAATTTAGAGAAAGGCTTGTGCTATTGGCTTACGGAATCGCCTGATGAGTGAGACTGAGGCCTCACTATGTGCTGTTACCAGTAAACTGGTATAAACAATGTCCAGGTACGTATCATGTTAGCAACGAAGTAAAGAGGCAGTTTGTAAATACTGTGTAGTACGGTCAGAAAGATCACAATCAATACATTGTGGGTGTTCTGGTCGTTTTCTATGTATAATAAAAAATATCTATCTATGTAATGTATTGTATTATGTATATCAGTAATTGAGTACCCATAACACAAGGTCTGCTTAGCTTGGGGCTAGATGATGCTGTGTGCATTGTCCAGAATTAATTATTTATTTGATTTATTTATTAGTAATTGAAAAAGACTATGTTCAGCTTAAGCGCCTACTAGGTAATGATTTCTTTGCTAATTTAAATAATTTATCATTATAATCTCAATCAATTCTTTGTATCTAAACTAGCTGTAAGTTGTCCTAAGTTTGAAAAATTTAATTAAATAAAAATAAGAACTGTTGAAACAGCATAGGTTAGGGTTACTGATGATTTCTGAAAAGGCTGAACAAGCGGGAAAATAATCGATTCTATATCTGGTAATTTCCCTGTTCTGGGGTCTATATATACATATATTATCAGTTCAGAATAATGAGGCACGGACGACGCTATATTAAATTTTCCGTATACATTTTTATCTATATAAGTACATAATAATTGTTGTTGAATTCAAATAGTTAGTATAAATTTATATATAATAGCGTCTATACTTATTATTTATTTACATTAACGTATACATGAGTATCTGTTTATGTATGTATGTTCTGAATAGTTATATACATTAGTCTATAATATGCCACCTCTACAACAGCTACATGTCCATCCAAAGGTTGCCTAGAAGAAATCGCTCTTAGCGATACGCCCATTGTGCAATTGTTTCTTTCTATTTTTTTATTGAAGAATCCAAACTCCCAACTTTATAACGCTCGTTATAAAATAAAAAATACAAAAAAAAATGCCGGAAGGGCCCCGGATTTGCCACGGCCTCCTAGTTACGCCACGCCACTATAGATTGAGTATGTAAAGAAAAATCATACTTGTTTTGCGATCACTACAACCAGGGTCGTATGAATCGAGGGAGTGACGGGAGCATCAATATGATCTGTGTTGATTGGACAAATGGGCTCAACAACATCACACGTGACAAAAACGTACGTACACTTACATAGTACCGAACCGACTGATTCTAGTCCTAGGAGGAAGTTTTAAATTTATTTCACTTCCGTTTGGTTTCTAAGCTTGGTTAATAAATATATTAAGGTATTTTATTTGACACAGTATTATATTGCCCCATGGCCTTTGCCCAGCAGTGGGACAATAATGGCTCAAAATAAATAATAATAAATAAATAAATGGGTAGAAGACCTTTTGCTATAGTATCTAACCAGAATGACTGATAATTAAGTAAGAAGTACAAACAAACCTATTAATAAAAGAAAACGCCCAGACACCGAACAATTATTTGCAGATCGTATTTTTTACCATTTAAATTTGGTGGTTTCGACAAAAACGATACGTTAGTATATTCACACTAATATTTTAAATGTGAAAGTTTGAATGGATGGATGGATCTTTGTTTCCTTATGGAACTAATACTTTAAATGAGAAGTACCTCTTCCTCTTCCTCCCTACTCCTACTACTCGTTCCTTAACTACTGAACGGATCGGGCTGAAATTTATGCATAGGTACAGGTTTCAGGCCTGTAACAAAACATAGGTTCTTTTTTATCACATAAATCTGTTCCCATGTGATAGAAAAAACCTTTAAACGTTTCCATAGAAACAACGCGTGGGACGACGCGGGCAGAAACTAGTTTTAAATAATATTTCACATTCATAAACCTCTACAATGTTTTTATAGCAAGGTTATACGCATGAATAACAGGTAAACTTTACTGACGTCAAACATTATGGTTATTATAATCAGAAGGACAAATAAATAATCAAAGGTTATTATTATCAAACCAAATTATTTGCGTATTAAGTATAGTACCTACCTACTAACACGAACTAACTCACGTAAGTACTTTAATTAGTAACTGTACCGTAAGTCACTACTTTAGTTTTTTGTAATCTTTACAATTATGTAATTTGCTGAAAAATATATGTAGAATATATTTTGCAATACGTAGAAATGAAATGAAAGTTTATTTCTTTAGGCTTACAAATAAGCACTTAGACAAGTCATATCTTATACTATTCATTATTATATTGATGTTCACTTAAATTTTTTGTCCACCAGTGGAAGAAGTGAGAAGAAACCACTAGTATGTTCATAACTTATGTGTCTAGTACATATGATTTGCTTATCTGTAAGTTGTTAGATTTTGAGTTGGAGCAAAACACGTTCCAAGCTTTTTTATCTTCTAGATTATCTGATATAGTAGGTAAAATAAATTGCATTATTGCATATAATGGGAATTTTATTCCAAAAGCCAATAAATTCCTAATAATCTTTAAATAAGTGGCATTATCCTTTCATGAATTAACGGAGAATATGGAATCATTTAACATTTTATTAAATGTGATGATTCCTTATACTCCTCCTTTAATACATGGAGTATAGGGATAGTATTATTAAATATTAATGCCTATAATGCATTGCTATAATGTTTATTGACTTGTAGTTTGTAATATGTTGTGATAGATATGTTACTAAACATAAGGCATCAACAACACTAAGAAAATGTTTAAAAAAAATGAGCTTGTGTCTTCAACGCATTGTTTTGGAAAACCGTGTAATTTTAAGTTAATGCGTAAAAACGCGTATTTCTTGAACTTTTTTGGCAAAAATAAGGTACGGTAATGTTTTTTTTAATGATCCTGAATATGTTAACCTATTCCTAAAATTAAACTTGAAACAAATTGTACGTACTTTTTATTATTTTAATTTAAACAACATTTTACTGGATGGGCCCTATTTTGTTTTGAGTAGTTTAGATTACCTAACTAGTGTTATTTGTTGTTGAAGATTTCACACACTTCATTAGTTACTGGCGTTAGTAGCTGTACCTATTTATATTCCACTCCTACGCACAAAAAATAAACATGAATGCCAAATATGTTATGTCAATGTCTTATAAAAGTTTGACATGTTCTCAGAAATAGTTAGAGAATTACAAAGTACTAAGTAATCACTAATTTCCTGGAAATTAAGGAACATGGAAAATTGTGTAAAGATTGAAATTAAAAAGACAGTAAAGCTAGTCGTACATCTGTCAAATTATATAATACCTGACTCTTCAAAGTCATAGATTGACAATACAGCAAATTTATGTACATTTAAATATAACTCACAAAAAATGGCTTATACAAACGAATGTTTAACCATTGTAGGAAACCTATTGAAAAAATTTCGAGTATCTTATTTACTACTAGCTGCGCTCCTCGGCATTTATAATAATAAAAATATAAAAGTTACATGCAGCTTCAAATAAAAACACTGCCATTCATATTGACAGCTGATATTGAAGCATTCTCCTAAATGAGAAAACGCCGGGATACACAAAGGTACAATCATGGCTGAGAGTGATTTTCAACTTGTTCGCTCAGACGAAGCTTTTTCAAAGTTCTCTCAAGAAGGGAACAGGGAACCCTAGGTGCTTACTCTAGTACCCTGGACTGTACTTCAAAGTTTGTTCTTCACATTATTATCTACTACCTCCTGTTTATCTATCTTATCTAAGATTCACAGTTTGAAAACTATTTAGAGTGGATTATATTGAATGGAAACTTTATTTTGTTGATTACGAGTCTTTCCGCTTTCACCAATCTGACATATAACCTAAAAGTGTTTAAACACATATACATGATATGTGTTTAAACACTTTTAGGTTATCCATACCAAACCTACCGATTATTTCGTGCATTTAGACATTATCATATTCGTAACATCTACAGCCTCTAAGTAAAGCCGCTCTGTTTACAATCTTGTTTATATTCCTGTTTTATTTACTTTTATGTACGTAATATATTGGAGTATATAATATATTGGAACTTGCTTTTATTCCTTGAATCTAGAATCAATATTTTTCCGCGGAGTAATGAACGTAATCGATTGAATCCTTGACCTTTTTGTATTGATTTCAAATTGCAAATTTAATTCTTATTTGCCGACAACTAAAAAGTTATCTTTCGCTTAGAATCAACTGAATGAGACATATACCTAAGACACATTAAAGACTAATAAAACGAAATTTTTGTACGCACTGAGGATTGACAAAGGAATATACAATACCTTACTTTGTTGATCGATTCGACAAGCTTTATCACATCCAATAGGGACTGCTCATTTTCCTGTTTCATCATCTTCCCCATGGTGGCTCTTGTCGGAACATTCTAGATTTAACAACCAACAGGAACATTCTAGATTTCACTCATACTATGATATTTTGCACGGCTGTATCAACATAAACATTTTATCGACGCAAATCCTTGAATAGATTCAAAAACACGTTCCGAGTCTGTCGCGTCGTCAACACAACTGATCGACTAGTTGACAGCGAACGAAATCGAATACACTGTGATAATGAATGGGCTAGTTGATAAAGATTATAAATTGCATATTATGGTACATTTTGCGATATCTTTATCTAACTGCTACGACCTACGTATCTAACCTAACTTATAAATTTTGATATATTTTGACTACCTACAGCTATAGCTCACGTACGATTAATGTTCGACACGACACACCTGTGCAATAGCACTTAAATTTTATGTGTTCTTAACATTGATGCCAAAATTACCGTACCTAGCTTGAAATTAATTATTAACTACCTATTATATTCCCATATTTTTGCAGAATATATTTGAGTAATATATTAACTAACTAGCTGCGTCCCGGCTTGGGCCGCGTGGAAATCTATGTGTCAAATACTTTATAAACCTTTTCTCTTGAATTACTCTATAAACCGCATCAAAATCCGTTGCGTACATAGTTTTAAAGATCTAAGCTACTTTCACAGCAGAAAGCTACTTTGTTTTATACTATGTAGTGATTTGAGTTATTGAATTTGTACCAACTTGTTTAAATATAACTCATAAAAATATATGTACAATATACACATTATTCCGAGTTTACTTTACTCGTCATTTTTTAATATAATTTACGAGCGTGAAGTATGAATGAATTTAGTAACACCCTCGAAACAGGTTATTGACAAAAGTATTTCGAGTCGGGCATTTCCGTTTGCAAATCTGATTCTCATATTTTCTCTAACAACAATTGGTAGGTATATTTAGCATAAACTCTATGAATACCGTACAAAGAACATTCAAGGCTAGCTTCTTTATAGACCTAATCTGCCAGCCGTCAAAGGCACTATGAATCTTGAGGATCAGCGTACTTTCTGGATTAATATCATTTATTTTCTGAAAAAATTAATAAAATAATAATAATAAATAATAATGGACAATTCACACAGCATTATCTAGCCCCAAACTGAGCAGAGCTTGTTTTATGGGTACCAGATAACTGATATAGGTATATATTACAATACATTTCATAGATAGATATTTTTTATTATACATAGAAAACGAACAGAACACCCGAAACAAATATCTGTAGATCGTACACACATCTGTCCCGAGGCGGGAATTAACAGACCTTCGCAAACCGCGCCACAGAGGTCGTCAATGAGAGAATAGATCTATTTTCTAAGAAATAAATTACACTTACAGATAAACTATTATTACTACTTCTTACTCGACTATCAATGGAGGGTGGTTATCTTATAAGGTTGTTTAATGTTTGGTATTAACGAGCTATGTAAAGAATAACGGGACCCTACCTTACCTACGGATTTGCCCCCCGTAAGGGGGAACCCTAGACGGGACCCGGATACGTATTTGTAACCCTTAGGTTTGTTTTTCCGTTAGTCAGTTCGCAGAACATTTTGGTAACATCAGCGATAAAGTTTTATGATCCGTCAGCAAAACAATCTTTGAATAATGTTAAAGGCCAAAAGTTTTAGCTAAGTTAAAAACTTGCTAAAAAAGATTTCGCGACACCTTGTATGTTAAGTAGGTAAACGCTTCACTCATCATCAATTAGATCAAACATTACTTTTTTTAGTACGTAAGAATTACTCATTTTAGTACGTAAGAATTACTAATTTTAGTATGTAAGAATTACTAACATTTTTTATAAGATCATTAAGTGCCTACTAAAAAATTATGGATCTTGTAATCCGAAATAAAGGAATTTTATTCCTGGTTGCCTGGAAGAAATCGCTTTAAGCGATAAGGCCGCCTATTGTACTGTTATTATGTAATATTTAGATATAAGGTGTTATTTTGTTATTTTAAGTACAATAAAGTTTTCATTCATTCATTTATTTTTATTTATTACCTACCTGAGATCCCTTGAGCGAAAAGGCCGCCGTTGGTACTTATATTGTTATATTTATTATTTCTTGTTAAGTTTTGACGACCGATGTGGCGCGGTGGGCGAAGGTCCGCCTGCGACGCAGGAGGTTGCGGGTTCGATTCCCGCCTCGGAACAAATGTGTGTACGATCTGCAGATATTTGTTACGGGTGTTCTGGTCGTTTTCTATGTATAATAAAAATATATATCTATGTAATGTATTGTATTATGTATATCAGTTATCTAGTACCCATAACACAAGCTCTGCTTACCATGGGGCTAGATAATGCTGTGTGAATTGTCCAGCATTATTTATTTATTTATTTGTTATGTTTTCAAAATTATGGTGTAGTATTGTAGAATACAGTAATAATCTATCTATCTGACTACTTACTCGGCTTTTTAGACCTATTAAGACTCTCCCATATTTAAGAAGCAGGGCGACTTGCTTATAATTCTGCGCGAAGGTTTATTGCCACAGCAACATAAGGTACGGACTTGTGTTCTGGGGTGTGGAGCATTGGCATTACGTATGGTTATTCTTAGCCAAATATGCCCGTTACTTTGAGAGTTGAGACGTATCAAGGGCGTGTGAATGTGAAGGTTATAGCCCTGCCTGTATTTGCCCTTTCTTTTAGGAAATTTATACGAAAGGGTCCTTGTAAAGTTGTGAACAGCATATACAGTATATTTTTAAAGAACGTTGTAAAAAATCTTTAAATTTTAATGCTAAAAACCAGCGCTGCATTGGCACTTGTGTCAATGTAGCATTTTATGCTGAGCCGGTAGCCTTTCTGTTTTCTCGTATTAAATTTTTTATATTAGTTCCTAATTTGTTATCTTTATTATCATTAGTTCTTAATTTGTATCATTTTATACATAAATAAATAAAATATTTATTTAAAATAAAACGTAAATAAATATTTTTTATTCTATTCTAATTTAATATTTTTGTAGAATAAACTGTGTTGTTGCAAAACTAGGCGATTGTTTCCTGTTTTGATATCGACGATCAATCATTAACAGATTTGTGTTGCTTAAACAAAATCTAAAGGGCAACAGTCAATTTTAATGTCTATAAAGACCGTGTTCCTACAAGGATAACACGCTCATTAAATATATTTTCCTTAGCTAGCTTACTTATTATTTCGGCACGGATACTAATTCTAAATATAATATTGCCTTTATTGCTATGTAGACGCAATAAAGGTGTGGTAACATGTCGCTTGGTAGTTGGTTTGGTAGAGTTAGAACTACGAAAACCAGATGCCGTCCTGTCGTCATTTATATTAAACTATAATGATGCTTGATGATGAATGATGATACATTATGTACTCACTTATCATGCTTGTTCCGCGGCGTTGTCGGCTCGAGTTGCTGCGGGGTGGCGGGTGCCGACCGCGGCACGTCGCGCCCGCCACCCGCCGAGCCCGCCGCGAAATTGCCGGTTGACCTGCCAACAAACAGACATACTATGAGCAATGTTACTATTAGACAATAATGGTAATTGGTTGCATTACATTGCAAGTTGCACGGTCGACTAGCACCGTTTACCTTTAGGAACAGTGTCGTTGCAGAGTTACATTACAATAATAATCCTTCACTAGTAATATGTGTAGCGTCCCTATATTTTGTAGACTTTGTCACTCTGGAATGGTACATAAGTTTGCGCTTGTTTACAATAGAATTCTATAAAATTGTCCTTTTTGTCCGCTTGATTTCGATCAAATTTGGGACCACCGACCTTGAACATTGCAGAATTAGGATCAGATCCGAACAGTTTTCAATAAATATCAAAGTAAAAGCTCGTCTGAAGGCGGGCCAATAAATAATCTTCTAAGACTCGTAATGAATAATATTAAGTACCTAATCCTTCCGCTGTGAACGGAACAGAATCTATACGGACGGCACGGCAGCTTTTAAGAATTTTCCTAGAAGAACTATTGCGCAGTTTGCCCTCCTTAGCTGCATTACACTTGCAATTTTAGATGAAGGGCCGAGATAGGCAATATTCATAGGAGTGAGTTCGTCAACCCTACCTACTACTAGATTACGAGAAGCATCATATACTTTTAAACATAATTATGTATGTCCATCGTGTTATGAATGTTTTGCCATCTGGTCAGTCAGATACGGCAGCGGCAGCTAAACAAAGCTGTTTAGGAGCAGAGAATTAGAGCGAAAAAACACTATATTGAAATATCCTATTTTATTATATCTTTAACCATAAGATATTTGTTTTTACGCCATTGACGAGGTCAATTCTTCGTAGAGCACAACAGCACATACATGTCCGTTGAGAAACAGGAATACAACAAACATTTCGGTAATGTAGATATACATAGATACCTTTTGTATATGATCGACTTTCGACGCAATGATTTCGGAGATCGAATCGGGGTCACTACAAAGCACGGTTGATGTTTCTTTAAAACTTTTGTCTTTGATGAAACCATAATAAACACTCATGTCAAGGAAGTCACAAAGAAAAGTACTACACTGCTATCTTTACTATAGTTGTTATGATGTTTTTGGAGCTAATGACTGAACTATCATCTTAGATGGATCACATTGAAGTTAAAATATAATTAAATTTGAATATGAACACTGTAACAATGTATTAAACACGTGGTGACCAAAACTAAACTAACAATACGTGATTAAAAATTTGCCGCACCGCACTTCATTTACGCAGGACGCAGACAACATGTGAAACAAAAACGTGGCAAGCAAAACTGACTTGTATTGTCTACGAATTAAAATCGATAACATTTGTTTAAATAGTGATGAGTTCATCGGTACTAGAAAATAAAGCTGACATTGAACAAAACCTACCATAACTACTATCCATAATAACTTTTCTTCTGTTGGTAACCAAAACACAAACAGTGACCATAACACGACTTAAATTGAATGAAATGCATGTTTGCGAAATAAACAAATAAAATGGTAAAGTTTCGTATTAGCTAGTAAAGTATTATATTATAAATACCTTATTATGATGTACATGGGTAAACAAACATTACATTTTATCCTCGATCCGGTTGGACGAAATATCTTGTGTAAAAAATCACCTCAATTACGGTCACTGGGGCTGAGCCACAATATCTAGTCAGTACTAGAGCGGCATCTTGGTTCTGAGCTGTCTCTAGCCAGCTGAAAGCATGTTTTTCTGTGATCACGGCGCATGAAACTGTGCCGAAATATTGGAAAACTCAAAAATCAAATCATGGTTAATATCCTGTTTTAAATGACTCTAAGTGTTAATGGCGCTCATTGGGGGAGTCCTATGTCTAACGACTAATATAGGCTGATGATGATGATGATGATGATGAAGTGTTAATAACCATGATAGTTTTAAAAGATTTATTGAAATCATTGAGTTTGCGGAGATCAGCATCCGTTTCGTCAACCCAGCGATACCCAGGGCGGTGGTCTACATCTCTGTGTTAATGTTGGCTAATCAATCGCTTTCTCGTGACAAAAATGGTTACATCGCAGAATTACAGTTTTAAACTATGTAGTGAAGTGATGCGATGCTATTTGCATGGAGAGATTGATAGAATTATTAAAACTTGACACTTTTTATACGCGCACGTCCTCCTCCCTCAATCTGAACTTTCATTCATCAAAGGTAAAATGCGTAAATATGGTAATTCTGCTCAGAATGAGAATAAAAATCGCTTCACAATAATCAAGAATATCGAAGCGATTAATTTAGGCCCCAGCTAATCTGCCTATGTCTACACCAGCTACACCAATATTGCTAAAGACCGCTTTGTACCAGACACAACAATGATCCAGCCTTGAAGCAATGAGCTCAATAAAATGCATCCGTAATGGCATACCATTGGAAATTGGAAACACAGATGACAGAATTATCCTTGGAAAATGTAACTTCCTACCTATAAAACTAGAAAAACTCGAAATCAATTAAGATATATTTTATTACATCATATCGTACAGTGGGCACAGTTAATAAGTAAATATTTAAATAGAGGTAGGTGAATATAAATTGTGTTTTATTTATTGCATATGGTAAAATGTTGTTTTTCCTGAAAGCCAGTTTTTCCGACCCATTTCGGTGACCTTCGAAGTTAAGGGTCTAGGACGAGTAAACAAGATCCGGGTTTCAAGGTTTCGGAACAATAATTGGAATGATCTCTAACAAAATATTAGGTGATAAAGAAATCTAGAAGTTAACATATGTTTTGTATAATAAATAAATAAATTTCACATTACTACTAATAGGTATGGTGTTATTTGATTAGGAATTAACGATAGCACTTTCCGATAATCAGTTGACTCTACATTTCAAAAATATAAGGATCACACGAAATGGAGTTACGTGGTTAAAATATCAAATGTGAAATTCGGGTCACATCACAACTAGGTACCTATCAATGTTTAAAATATATTTGGGAAATCGAGTTCTCTGTGTCAGAGTAGTTTGCATTGCAAAGAACTACAGAAATAGAAGATAGCGGGCGTCTGCTTGTCTAGCGTTAAACACCGACCAAAGGTTTATTTATACTCTGGATTAAGAAACACAGCAGTGTTGCGTAGTTTAATTTTACATGATAATAAATAGTAAAATACTGAAATCTGGTTACCGATAAATGTGAACATGTTCGCAGGGTTCCGGGTGGGGTTTATACATAATTTAACACATTATTATGAAACGTAGAGCTTATGGAAAATAGCGCATAATATTATAGCATAGTTCGTCGTATTAGAACAAGGTTGATATTATAATGACATTATATAAAGTTAATAGTTTTCCGCATTTTATTTTGCAAATGGAATCTCTCGTTGAACCTGTTTCATTGGTTACTTTGAGATTCACTAAACTTGTTATTTGTTATTAAGATATATTTTATAAAGCAAACACAATGTTACAATAGAAACTTACTATGAAAACCACAGCACTATCCATAAACCAAAATATAACTGCTTCATTCAGTGATTCCGTGTTTTCGTATCTTTCAAAAACATACCAAGATATTTGAGGAGCGAAACGGCCTTCGAAAAAAAACAATGACCTTTGTTTAAAAATGAAATCGGATTATGTTCATTTTATCGGTGAAAGGTTGCTGAGACGGACATGAAAAATTTTTGGGTAGCGGTTGCTATCTTTACAAAGATTATTTACGTCGAAAATGTGAGTACTTCCTATTTGTCACAGAAATACGTACATAAAAAACTAACTGTTGTTGTTTCTTAACATCAAATATTAACTAATAGTTATTGAAAACCTATTGCTTACTCGAAAAGGAAAAAATAAGAATCTGAATAATTTCCAATAAAAACCAACTCGTATGTCGCTTGCATAAGATCAGCGTTTGCACCAAAATAAATCACAAACTTCAATTTCGTTTTTACAAGTACGGGCCCAGAGGCGCAATCTCGCTTTTATAAATGTAAATGTGAAAGAACTTAAATATTTTTTAGAGAACGATCCCATGGAACTATCTACAAGATCGTGAATTAGACGACTTGATAGCACCACTATCAACACCAGTAAACATGGCACAACATCACAACATAAACATGCTAAAGAGAAATTCTGAGAACATCTACCTCAATACTTACGAAATAGAGAAGAAACGGTTCAATGAACATAAGAAAAAGGTTACTATCATAATTATCAAATAGTTTGAGATGACATATAAATTTTATTGATAAAATCAATATTTTTTTTTAAATCAAATAATAAAAAGAAATTAGAACTAGTATATATAATTGAAACAATTGAGCTAACTGCAGATTGTTGCATTGAAAACGATCTATAGGTAGCTCAACTAATCCATATCAATACTAGTTGGAAGTGTACCCAAGAAGCTGTCTGCAATTACCCCGCTATAAATAATAAAATATTTCTTTTTTTTTCAGCCTTGTTCTATAGTGGTGCTGTCGAATGCACAAAATCCGAACACGCGTTCGCTTTTACGTAGATATAGGTATGATTCTAATGGTAAGCAACAGCTTGTATCTAATTTTATGTCAGTAGCCAATAGTGTTTGGCCATCTCTACAAAATCTTTATTATCTGTAATGGTCATCCCAGCCAAAGTGTTATTGTTTTAAAATTATAATGTATTTTTCATAATTTAAGTACCATAAAAAACTACAAATTCATGTCAATCATTTTAAATATATTTTTGAACTCGGCACATTCAGATGCATTTTATAGCCATTTTGTCACTGTAAAATGTATCTAGAGATATCGAGCCCATATTTTAATGCTGCGTGGTAGCGGCGTTGGATTAATGTATGTGTGAAAGTAAAGGTTTTACAGTGATGTCAGTCATCTTAATGTTATTTGGTTTTTCAGGGATTTTGATACCCAGCAGCGTGAAATATTTCATCAAATTACCAAGAGGAACAGGATCAGCACCAGTTTTACTGCCTTTGAACGATAAGGCGTTTTCACCTTTAGGTGGATTTGTTAGGTTAGTAACCTTTGTTTTCTTATTGTCAGTGTTCTCATCCGACACATTTCTGCTTTACAGACAAATATATTAGGTATATTCAGAGAAAACTGAGCCTGGCTACGTTTAACGGACGCACTCTGAGACTTGAGCATTATCTAGCGCAGTTGGAAGTGGAGTTAGAAAACATTGGCACATGGCATGTTCTGGGGTTCTATGAAGTCCGTAGAGACTGACTGACTTTTATTTGAGTCTGTAGTTTTTAAGGAGGGTTTTGTCACAAAAATGACCTTCTAAAATGTCTCTAAATTTTGTATTATAATTTGATTACATAGCGTATTTAATATTCACACTATCATTTAGCCGTGAAGGCTTAGCTTTTCTGTAGGTTAATGTATCTTAAATATTTTTAAACTTACGCGATCTAACTAACGTCGGGAAAATAGGTAAATAAACGCGATAAATACCCGTTGTATCAATACTTATAATTAATGCGTCTTATTTTGCATGTAGGTATACATATAAGCTGTAGACCTTCCTTAAAAAAATTTAAAATAAAAATTATCAAATTATCTGCTACTTATAGACCTCCCTAAAACTTATACACATTGATTACTCTTTTTTATGATTTCAGGTACTACAAAGAAGTCCCGCCGATTCCCCAATCCTGGTGAATTTACAGTTAGCTTAGAAACGTTATTCGTATTTATCTCGGTTATACAGTAGAAACTAAGAATTTTTACGTCACGCAAGACATTCATTAACAAAAACTTAACAATAACGACAAGATAACAGCAAGATTATCACTAGAAATAAAATCAAAAACTTTAACAACGCAAAATTGCACTATCGCTGTCGAAAAAGTTTTTCGACTTATGAACCTAAATGTAGAATTGTAGGTAAATGCAACTCGGTTCAAATATCCAGGATTGTAAAACCAAGAAAAATCAATCGTACCACCCTAAAGGTTTTGTTTTCGTATGTATTGTTGCTTGTACGTTTGTTATTGTGTTTACTTGGTTTTTCGTGTAATAAAGAGTAAACATTTGGTGTGTTATATTTATATATTATCCATCTATCAATATCTCCAGTTTTCACTTAATGAAGGAATTGCGCTTTTGTAGGTAGAGTTTTTTTTTACTTCAGACTTGGAAATAAAAAAAGGCTTACTTATGTAGCGATTATCGTCGGATTTGGCCATACAAACATAATCAAAATACGTAGGTATATTTTATGTGCACGTGGAAAATTTTCAAGTGCAAGTTTAAATTCATTAAGTAGCTCTAGCCTTCTCTGTATCGAAAATCGTTAAATACTTGTATTGCAGCTGTTGACTCCCAAAGATTGACGTATTATATGGTCAAGGTTTCGTGGAATATATCAAACGTGCACGTGTACTGTACATCTACAATTCTTTGACGACCGATGTGGCGCGGTGGGCGAAGATCCGCCTGCGACGCAGGAGGTTGCGGGTTCGATTCCCGCCGTGGAACAATTGTGTGTAAGATCTGCAGATATTTGTTCCGGGTGTTCTGGTCGTTTCCTATGTACTTATAATAAAAAATATATATCTATGTAATGTATTGTATTATGTAAATATATCCGTTATCTAGTACCCATAACACAAGCTCTGCTTACCATGGGGCTAGATAATGCTGCTGTGTGAATTGTCCAGCATTATTTATTTATTAAAACTTTAAACTTTAGCATACCTAGTGTTGAAACTTTAAATTTATATATATATATATATAAATGCGAAAGTTTGGATGAATCGATGGATGTTTTTTAATTCTTAACGTTAAAACTAATAAACGGATCTGGATTAAATTTTGCATAGATGAGCCTTCTAAGGATGTGCCTATGAAAAAAATATTATGCTTCAGAATTTATAATGCCTTTGTTTGAGATTTAGGCCTATGTTTCTTTCCAAGGCCATTGAAAGTGCTTTCAAATGTCATTTATAGAATGGATAGCTTCAGCGTAATTCCACAGCAGATCTCTACAGGTAATCAAGACAGTAAAAAAGTAATGACCACAAAGTCCGGTTTCGTTCGTTTACGTTCGCAAAACCGTAATTCTTATTTTATGTTACCAACCAGCCGACATATAAACGACCGTAAGTAAATAAATGTATGGGATATGTACCTAGTTAAAGTAAAAAAATACCTATCGAATAGTCATGAATAATCATCATCAATACTAGTGCACAGCTAGAGAAAGGCCTCCCCTAATGACTGCCATAGCGACCTATCAGCTTACCGCATGTTCCTGCAGTCTTTCGCAGGTTTCGGCATCCCATGTGGCCGTAGGGCGTCCTACACTACGCTTGTCGCAGTCTTTACTCAAGAACATGACCAACCAATAGTAGTCCTACATAAATATTTTGGATTTAATATCTATTTATTAGGGGACCCTTCCGACTGGTGTTGATTTTTATCTGTTGATGCTGTGTCAATTGTCCAGCATTACTTATTTATTTATTATACTTATAGACAGGTCATATTCACGTCAAAATAACTTCGACATTCGTTTTCACCAGTAGGTACATACGGATCTATGCCCGAAATAACAAACCTGCTTTACATCCCGGAAAACCCCGAGCAAAGCCGAAGCAACATCAAGTTAATCATATTGATTGCTAAAACAAATGAAGGATGATTTGTAGCACAAACCATTACCCTACTTCGTATATCTGTACTGTGCAGCGCTGTTCATATAACGTCCAATAGAGCAGTGGCCAAATATTGGAAACATGCCAATTTCTATTAACTTAACTTGAGAGTTAAGAGACCAACGACCACCGGTCTAGTAGGTACTTGGTACAGGAACTATAAAACACAGTAAAGGCGTTATTCATATTTGAGACGGAAGAAGTCGACGGACACTTTTCGATTCACTTCTTCCACTAGTGGACAAAAAAATAAAGTGAACAGTAAGTAAAATTAATCTTATTTGATAATAATGTATTTATAGTAGGTGTACGGTGGTATGCTCGGAGTTTCTCTGAAGGATAGGATTCGTAACGAATACATCCGACAGAGAACCAAGGTTATCGACATAGCTCAAAGAATTAGCAAGCTGAAGTGGCAGTGGGCCGGCCATATCTCGCGAAGAACCGACGGCCGCTGGGGCAAACGTGTTCTTGAGTGGAGACCACGACTCGGTAAACGTACTGTAGGACGCCCTCCGACCAGGTGGGATGACGACCTGCGAAAGACTGCAGGTAGATGCTGGATGCGGCAAGCTGAAGACAGGGCGCTATGGCGCTCATTGGGGGAGGCCTATGTCCAGCAGTGGACTGATGATGATGATGATGGTCTAGCCCTAAGCCGAGCTCTGTTATGGGTACCAGATAACTGATATACATAATACAATACATTACATAGATAGTTTTTTAATAAACAAAGAACGACCAGAACAACCGAAAGAAATATCTGCAAATCGTACAAACATTTGTCCCGACGCGGCAATCGAACCCGCGACCACTTGCGTCGTAGGCGGAACTTCGCCCACCGCGCCACATAGGTCTTCTTAAAAATCTACTTAGGTACCTAGATAACAATCATTATAGTATCGAACGAAATATTGTACTCTACTCAGCTTTCCGGATACTTCCTAATATAGGAAGAACAGTGGTGTCAAAGATGTCTTACAAAGCTCATGTTTTATTCAACAACATATCGCCAAGCGGGACGACCTTGAGTGGTCGTAGTTTCAAAAGTCACACACACAAAATTATACGTTAAGACCACAGAAATATAAATAATAAGGCCATAGAGGAAAAACACGCTGCTGTCGTAGCAGAGGAATAGTGTCATTCATTCTGATTTGGAACCAAAAACTCTATGTGTGAGTTAACAAGCATATAACTTCAGTCTGTGCTTCAGTGCTTTGACTCAACACGTGCACATATACGAATAGGAAATTGAGTCTAATTTGTCGAAATTTTTAGGTAACACCTCGTTTGTGTCTACTATCATTCTAAGCCATGGCACTATTATTTAGATATCTGTGGTGAAGACGATGTGTCATACAACGATTGATGTCGTTAAAGAAAACAGAAACGAACACGATGACGCACAAAATACAGGAAGAAACAAAGAAACAATCCAGAATTCGTACCTACGCTTTGTTATGTTCAATCAGGTATTAACAATTATATTATTTTTGTGTTGGTACTCGAAGTATCCAAACGTAATCGTGACATCTCAATTTATGTGTGAAATTTGCGTAGTTCCCTGTTCGCATGATGATAGAATATATCTAGATACTATCGTTAACCGAACTCTGGGCTCTGGAAACCATAATACGACATACGGTACTGAGAGTGCCAAAACAACAAAGAGCCTTGAAGAAGAGCTCCTTGCGCAAATTTTACTATCAATTTCATACATTTGATAGATTTTCTTATCAGTGTTTTTTTGCGAGGAATTGTTTTACATCATAATATGTTTTTCATGTTTAATTACATATTTTATACGCAGCAGGAAAACAGTTTATGCGAGATAACCTTACATATACCTACAATAATAGCAGTTTGACGTAAAGGTACAGTGTAGATATGGAACAAAGCAATTGGTTCCATCAAGTCACTGTTGCCGTCAGAACGAATTTACCACACTGCTATGTGCTAATTCAAATCTAGATTTTACTAAGATAGAGCTGAATTTGCAATTAATATTTTCAAACCAGTTTATAACCCGGAATTTGTATGTTTGGCCCAATTAAATTTAACTTCATGCTAAATTCTGTTATTTAAGTAAATAGAAATGTAGTTTTAGCTGGTTTTTACTGTTATTTAAAACGCGGCTCTTCCACTTTCTAACAGATTTACGACGTAAAACTAGAAAACATAATTCAAAAGCTCTTTGTTCTTACAAAGAAGTCCATAATTGCGTATCAACCTTAATTTAATTTCGCCTTTGTGATTCACGGCGGCCGGCGTAAGAAACGTCAAGCTACGCACTAGTTAAAAGTATGTAGAACAACTCTACCTAGAAATTTCTGTTCCATGTCATGTACCAATTAACGATTTATTTATTTAAATTCTATATCAAGACGAAACTTGACATACATATGTAGATGTACAAAAACATATTATATTCTTACAATATACGAGTATGTTGTAAGTAGATAATTCTGGACAATTAACACAGCATCACCGCTAGGTGTACTTATAGGTAGGTTAGGTTACTACAATTCACTATAGAATAGAATATATTAATTTATTATAACACTTATACAGAAACTACATAGATATTATTATTAATTTCATCATACAAAGAAAAACACGAGGAACAAACACATGCAGACCAAATATTAGCTTAATAGGATTTATGCAGGTTCATTTCCTCGCTCGAATCAACAAACAGAAAATATCTGGCAAAACATTCAGCAGTAGGTTGATTGCCAATCCAGTTTCCATGACGCTGGTCATTAAAACAGAGCAACCACTTCATCAATATAGCTATTGGAGCAAAACTCTACAATCTAGGCCACGAGGCTTGAGCTTTTATTTGACTCCATGTATGTTTGCATTCTTTTGAAGAGACCTCGAGATCTTTTATACATATGTATCTGAGTAGTTTCTTATAAAGGTGCCTAGCCAGCTAACTCAATGTCCCTTTGATAAAATGTCTTACCAGTTCTTCATTTACTTTTATGTTACTGATAGTTTATTACTATCGGAAATAGAGCCTAAAATATCGTGTTTTTATTAGTCTCTATTTACAAAGAAACTTAGTAAAGTTACAATAAAATAGTGAAACAATTGAGCTAACTGCAAACAATCTATATTTTTCACATTTGGTTATTTTTAATAGTGGCTTTTATTTGGTGGAAACCGAACTTAGAGCAGGAAAATGACGATGAAGACAAAACTTTATCAACTTTTCTTTCTAGATTTCTGTATTCAATTTGAACGTACCTAGACATTATGCTATTGCCGGTCGATTAAGGCCACCCACACCAAATTAGGAGCTCCCTCAAATGACATCACCGCACCGTACGTTTAATATGCAATAAGATGGTGTGACAGTGCGAAAATCGTTTATTCATGCCGATATTTATCGTGATGACTAAGAAATGTACGGGGTTATTCCCATCGTTTGCTACTTATTAAAGGCATTCAAAAGTCCCATGGTTTCTATGTAGGTAAGGCATACGGCAAGGTGCCAAAGACTGTAGGCAGATGCTGGATGCGGAAAGCTGAAGACAGGGCGCTAAAGCGCTCATTAGGGGAGGCCTATGTCCAGCAATGGACTATTATAGATTGATGATGAATGATTCCGGGCTGATTCATTATGAAGGCATCTTATACCACATCTTCATTTTCTTATGGGGCGAATCTAACGGGTTTGTTGTGAAATAATACCTAGATCTCAGTAATTACGGGATCCCCGTGTTAAAAAACTTGATTTACATAAAATTCAGCATTATTTCATTGGTTCCTCTAATGTGAAAACTCGATTAAGAAAAAAATACGATAAGTGCACTATTTCGCGCATAATTTGGTTGAGATCTCAGGAACCCTGCGGTCTATTGGAATGACTTATGTTTTGCTTTTACTGATAATTTGGTTCCCCTAATCCAGTTTCTTGTTATAGTTTATGTTGATATATGCGATAACACCTTTCCAAAAATATGCCTATGCTCTGTCCCACTTCTACGAACGAAATAAATCCTATGCTTTCACAGAATGGCGCTAATGATGCCCTCTTATGTAAGATGGTGGACAAACGCTTTAGACACAGATTTAACTACATTAAAAAAATGCTGATTTGTTTCTTTACCTACCTATCTAACATTATCTAATAATATACGGAGATAAAAAGTCTCGGTCAGTTTATTTGAAACAATTAGGTAATCGCCGGAAATACTGGCCCAATTCTAAAAAAATATTCCTCTGTTAGGTCTGTTAGGTACTACGTTTTTGCAGTTTCCACATAAGTGAAACCGGGACCAGAAGCCTAACTAACTCGCCCAGTACTAATTGGAAAACAGAGCATGATGGATGATGAAAGAGAGACCTCTGCAATAACGTACATTACTAGACTGCATCATCATCATCAGCCTATATTAGTCTACGGCTGGACATAGGCTGCTTATGCCATTGATGTATTCCACTGTTCACTGAGCGAGTTCGCAAGGGCTACTATTCAATTTATGTTATGGTAAATAATAATATTTTTGTGTATGTTACTGACAATTGGATTTATTTTGCTCATTGATGTATGTGTATATGAATTATTTTTCTTAAGGACATTTGTGATTGTATTTTATTTGATTTTGCTTATTGACACGTATATTTGATTATTCGTTTTATTAAATTAGATGCTAGTGATTAATTAAGTTGACTACACTATTGTATTAGGTAATACCTGTAAAAATAGTTGTAATGCTTTGAATAAATACATACATACATGCTTAATACCAAGATAATGTTTTTTTCCTAGCACCTAATATGCTGTTTCCACACAGCTACAAGAAAATTTACTGATTAATAGGTTTTATGGATGGTAAAAAACCATTATTTTATAGGATAACTGAGCCCTGCAGCTTCACCCGCGTAAAAATATATGAATGTGAAAATGAAAAAGTTTTTTTTTCTTTAGGCTTACAAATAAGCACTTAGCCAGGTCATATTTTATACTATTCATTATTATATAATAACATTATTTTAATGTTCACTTAAATTTTTTCTCCATTACCTACTGGAAGAAGTGAGAAGAAACCACTAGTATGTTCATAACTTATGTGTCTAGTACATTTAATCAAGAGGAAGGTTTATATATTTTATAAACCTTCCTCTTGAATATGCAACACATGCGGTACATTTCCTATCTATTGCTGAAAACTGCATTAAAATCGGTTGAGTAGTTTAAATGAAGCGAACAGACAGCGGAAGCGACTTCATTTTATAGTATGTAAAGATACCTACTGAGACAACCTGTGGTGTAGCGGGCAAGAACCCTCCTGAGACGCAAACGTCGTGGGTTCAGTTACCGCCAAGGGACAAATTCCTTTCAGGGTTCCCCTAAATAACACAAGCTTTCTTTGGGACTAGATAATGATATATGAAATTTCTATAATTTATATTATAATTTTTTTTCTTATGTATATGTATGTGGGTAGTTTTATTATAATTTAACTTTCTGTTTATATTAGAAGAGTAAAGTAAGTATAACGTTTTTAATAGTTTTCATAATTTTAACTTTAAATTTAAATTGGAATGCCCTTGCATGGGGTACATGTTGGACTTCTGTTAATGTTCTGTTATATTATTTTAAGACCTATTGTTCACATGTAAGCAATAAACCATTGAGTATTAAGTATTGAACAGGTATTTGTTCGCAGATTACAGTTATTTCATACTGCTTTGTTCAAACCTTTGTTCATTGTAAGATAAGTTATGGGCAGAACATGTGGTGAAATTCTTATCACCGGTAGACCTGAAATGCAGGTGTTCAGGCCGTAAACTCGAGATTTCCTATCTTTCTTATCAGTTTTATTTGAGTACAGGGAAACAATGAGGGTAGATCAGATTTGAACTCTATCGCCATGTGTGAAGAGTTGAAATGGTTTCTTTTTCAAGTAGTGGTAGCTTTTTGTAAGCCATATAGTCACAACAAACATTTGGTTAAGGCTTGGTTAGTGGAATATCAAGTTTTATTTCAGAAGAGCTGTTAATCCGCAATGTTAGCTTACTTCTTTGTAATTTAGCGTTGGGCACTTATAATATGTATTTAATGATGTCTGAAATAAACATATTGATTTATTGATAAGAATAATATCTCTTTTCACAATCCACTCACTAGAATGGACTGTTAGTACAATGAGATATCCATAAAACATACTTAAACATGACATTTTATTATTATATACCTATATACCTTTAAGTTCGAGAGAGAGAACTTAAAGGTATTCTCCATTTCAATGATCCTCATATCACTGGTCCTCTACGCTGGAGCACTCAACCTAGTGAGTAAAAAAACTGCTATTTTTGTAAGATTCTTTAAACATATAGCTTCCTGCTGTCTGTCTGTCTGTCCTATGTATGCTTAGATCTATAAAACTACGCAATAGATTTCAATGCTGTTTTTTTATAAAAACTCTATGTTTCAATTCAGAGAGAAATAGATTTCTACAAGTGCGAAGGCGCGGGGTGCAGCTAGTATAATATAAATCAATGTACATCAAACATAAATATAACATAAGGAATAATGTTTGGTGTGTTCCTCAGTAGGTAGGTACATACATTGTTAAATGTGTCAGATAAATAGTCACATATTAGGTACCGAGAGGTCATGATCTGAATAAACAGAAGTGGAAGTAGCATATTTTATCTACAGGTCATTCATGTGCCAAATAAACAATGTGGTGCAATTTGGTCTAAATTTTTTATTTCATTGAAGTGTGAACAAAATACTTTTCGAGTTATTTGTTCTTATGTTTCATCAATTTGGCTGGAAATTTGTTAATCAGAAGGGTATCATTTCAAGGGTTATGCAAATCTAAGATAAACTATGTAAAAATCAGATAGGTTAGTACCGCTTTTCAGTTTTGAGATAGGTAAAAAGATATCAGATAAGAATACATATTTTTGTATCAGTTTTGTCTTCAGGCGCAGCGCAGGTGACTGTCAATATTATATCTAATCAAAATGTGAGAGTAGGTATAACTTACCGATGAAAATACTTATCTTGACATCTCAAACTATGAAACATGCAATGAATTCAAAGATAGCATGTGCGTTATCTAAATGTTTACATTTTCAAAAAAGATCTACAAATAATATGTAAGTATTCATAAAAATTACCAAGTTTTCCGTATGGTCAATGGTTCTTTCCCTGGCTTTCGTAAGCTCCTATCAGTGATAACAGAAAAGCGATCACTTATACTCCTCTTCACTTCGGGAAAGCGGGAGCCTGACGTCAGTTTCAATGACTTCCCAGTCACCAAGGCCTGAGACCTTCTAGTCTTATCCTGGGATTGCTCTGAGTCCTCAAAGTGTAAGTAGACCTGCTTGCCTCGCTTCTTGAACTTCAAGCCTGAGTCCGGTACACTGTTCGACTCAGAAAAGTTAATCTCACGGTTCTTACTGTATCCATGTTCGCTGTCTCCAAATCCTTGGACGAAACACAGCATATTTTCGTCGTGAAAATCCTCCTTCATTTAGAAGGTCATTGGAACACTTTATAGGAACACAGACACGGGATTCTGGCACAGGATCATTCTGAATGAGACCAGAATCTAGTTCATCGTGATTTTACGAAATTGTATGATTTCGGAGTTCGAATACGTAAACACGGATCGGTAACTAAGAACACAAATTGAGCAGAATGCAATTCTACTATATTATAATTCACTTGCACGAGAGTCAATTCACCAGTTTATTTACTAAATAAAATAAGTTTTATTTCGTTTCGTGGCGAGAAAGTAAATTAAAATTACAGCGAGCCTAGTCACAGTAGTCACCAGCAGGGAGGCCGCCCTGCAAACAAACGTCAACACAACACAACTCGAATTTGATTGACGTTTGCTTCAAGAATATCTTGTCCTGTCACTTTCATTCGACGCGGGCATACGTGCGTTCGGAAACACGTTGTATAGCCTCGGTGGTGATTGCGAACTGACTGACGCGACGGACGGACGAACGAACGGACCGAACAACCTCGTTTGGCTCGATCCGGGGCCAAATCGGTGACCGGTTGCGCCCCGCTGCCATCCTGCCCGCCCCCGCTGATGATATCAAGTAGGCGCAGGCAGACGCGCAGTAGGTTACGTACCTTCTACATTAATGAATGAAAATTCACGTTTTTATTTTCAGCCACTTTGACCATAATAATTATGGACGGGCGCGGCGGTGTAGTGGAGTATTCCCGGTGTGCCTTGGGGAATCAATAGGAATCACCTAGGTTACGGAAATCAAACATTCCCGTGCATTCACCTAACGGATGAGGTTTTTGAAATAAATGGGAGTTTTTAAATTAATAGTCTTTTAACTGTCGTATTTGTCAGTGGGACAAAGAGGAATTTTTACAACAATTTTCCCGTTTGCACCAATAGGTCAATATTTTTTATTCTAATCTCTACTAAATTAAACTTTATTTATGTAGATACCTACCTAGTACTTACCTACTTATTAGTCCTGTTTTTGTGATTTAGATTGAAGTTATATTTCATTGGTGGTATATTATTACGTAATATAATCAACAAATAACCATCGTTAGAAATAGAACATGGGCGAAGAAATAAACAATTATAATAAAATTTTCTTTGTCCAGGTTAAACTATGTTCCTTTCTTATTATACGATACAAATATAACTGGATTGCGTTACTATTATAAGCATTCGTTTGTAGGTACTAATGCTTCTTATCAAAGTACGGCAATTCCTACCTGTACTTAATCGTTGCAAGAAACATTCCGCAAAACAATCAGAGGTGGATTTAAAAAAAAAACAATAATACTGACTAGAGGCTCTATAGTTAATAAACAAATTTTCTTTCTTTTATACACTTTTACATAAGCAGCTACTTAACATAATCAAATTTAGGCAATGCCAATGTTACCATGTTTCGTATTGGGTGTCAACAAGTAGGTATCTTCCTAATTTAGCAGGTTGCTTGTTGTAGGTTAGCTCACGGTTAGCCTACCTGGCTAACCGTGAGCTAACCTACAACAAGATGTAGAGAATGCCAATATCTAAAGTAGGTAAGTAATCGTCATCATTCTGTTTGTGTTTATTTACAAAGTTTATACAAGTGTGTCTACTGGGTGACTTGTTTTAAAAATAGCTTTATGTAGGTACCTACCTAACTAGTTGTTTGAACTATCTATTTGTCTTAAATTTGGAAGGAACTTCCAGTAACACAACAAATTATCCGGAATTCCAAGAATATAAAATGAGGCATTTATTGCTTGTAACGGGCATAAAATGTAGGAAGGAAATGCGAAACTAAAACCCACGCAAAAAAAAATCGTCTGAAATTCCAAGATCTCGTTATGACGGGCACTTGTTATGAAAATGTTTGGCACGAAAAGGAAGGAGTGTCGTACACGTCATTGATGCCCAGACTTTTGGCACTGCTTCTGGTTCGTGACGTTTTGACGTCAAGTGTGTTTGTGCTAAAAGTTTCGATTTCCCTTTTTATAATTTATCAATTGCTGACCCTCGAGTAGGGGTGTAATCATGAGAGGTTCGAAAGGCCCCCGTTTTGGGGAGGGTGTTCGAAAGTAATCACATAATATAATGAAGGGGGTCCTTTATTGATATTTTGTGAAAAATTCCGGTTAAAAAATGCTAAAAACATTACTTGATTAATGGACGACCCCTTGACAGGAAGAACTATTTTTGATTAAGACCTTGGAAATGTTAATTAGGTAGGTAAATGTAAAGCTTTGCATTGAACTTGACCTTTGTAGGTATTTAATTGGTGTTGGTATCAAAATTTGAGTTTGACCTTTGTTTAAATAAAAGAACATTTGTTGCATGTTAAGAAACGGATAAAATTTTAAGAACCACTACATTTAAAAAAGTTAGTACAGAAACTTGTCACACCGGTAATCAAACTAGGATCATATAAAGCTATACAAACATGGACAAAAACATGTCTAGATCATTTTAGCAGCAAATTCATACATATATCTAGGTGCGAGAAAAAAGAAACATGCAACAATTGACCCGGAAGGTCTTACTTTAGCGCTGACTTTAGCGATAGAAGTAGATTAAGTACCTAGCAGTAAATCGAGACAAAATTTTGATAATTTGAATGCATTGCATACCTACTGGGTACAGTGGGTACTAAGTTTATCAGTTATCGTCACAATGGTAACAATGTGTGTAGCTCGAAGAAACCGACTAGAGTAAATTATAGTTATGTTTTATTATAAAGTTCTTATCTTAGTATTTTAACACCTCTTCAAATATTTTCGCATCAATTAACTAAGTACTAACTACCTTATATTTCGCCATTGATACTGTATATAGTTGTTTATTACTGACGCTACAATTATTTTGTTTGTTGCTTATTTAATATTTGCTGAAAAAACCACACTAAATACATGTAGGTTAGGTATAGAAATTGTTAGGTATGTTTTTAAATCCAAATGATAGGTAGTTGCTTTTTTTTCATTTAATAGACAGACTTCCTACATTATTAGCTTGGGGCTAGATGATGCTGTGTGAATTGTCTAGCATTATTTATTTATATTTATGTCCTAGATAGTTCTAATAATTTTTAAATCTGTGTGTACATTATATTATTATCATCACATGACCAGCAAGTAAAAAACACGAATAACCCAAAATAGCACCATAGTTTTGCTCAATTAGCAATTTTAATATCTAAATTCTACATTTCTACATGAAACATAGGTTCGTCAATGCCAATCAGTTAATGCTTTAGGCAGAATATTTGAGGTAGGTATTATTTACGTATTAATTGCTACGCAACAAAATTGTTTTGGAGGATAATGAAAGACTAAGGTCATTTCTATGTTGGCTTTTTTTCTATGTGACCAAACAAATTTAAAAGAACCTTGTTGGTCGATTCCTTAAGTCGAAAAATACAATCAAATCAAGTATGGTTTAAGAGTAAATATGGGTAAACAAACAAACCTCCGTCTCCATGACGAACTATCCGGTGAAAGATTCCTTTTCTTTAAAAGCACGTTCCTTATACTGACAAGAGGGAGGCTGTCTCTCCGTATCGACCATCTCAACAACTTTCCACTAATTGGTATATCTCTGCTATCCTGCTTCACATCTTTCACATCTTTGCTCTCTGACTTCAGATCTTTAGTGTTTACCTTGACTGTACTTTTCGATGTTGTGTGTTTTTCATCGAACTTTACTTCTTTGCATTTTGATATTGAGTTATTGTTGCCACATTTGAGTAAACCACGTTTACTACTGTTTTTATTGTCTAAATTTACTTCATTACCTTCAACAGCCGCGTTCTTGCCTTCCAAGGTTTTGGGTGTAGAGTTGTTGTTATCTATACTTTTTACATCTGCTTGTAAATTAGTTACCTGGTCTTCGTTTTCTACTACAATAACTTTTTGACCCAACTTTTCGTCCTTCCTTTCTAGTAAATTCTTGATTTCAGGTATCACATCTTCGACTATTGACTCTCCATTCCTCTTTTCTGTTATTTTACTATCCACATGCACATTTTCCTTATGTAGATTCGTCACTTCTTTGCTTTTTAAACCAGAATTGTCTATGCCAATACTTTCCATTGACCTTTAAGAACTTTTTAAAACTTAACACGAAAATAAAACAATTTTCCTCACAGAAGAAAACAGTGACACGATTTGAACTTAGTTTCTTTTTTTTAATTATTTTTAAGTTGAATTAATATTTATACCAAATTGTTATGAAGTCAAAAACTTGACGTTTCTCATAGGTAATAATAAACCGCACGGTAAAGCCTTCAACCGTAAACTAAAACCAGTTCAATCTTATCTCATTACTTCAGAATTTGCATTTTGATATGAGACGTGTAAACTTTATTATTTGGACAGTTGCTGTTTTAATCTTCAATGTTATATTGTTTTTCAGTTGATAAAATAGCAAGGCAACCATTTCTACTTACCATCGGGGTATGAGCACTTTGTCACGTTTTTCCATGGCAATAATCTTAGTATGAAAAGAATTTAAAATCTATTTGGTATTAGCAAGTTCGAACATTAATAGAATATTTCCGATTATGATGATCTTTATGGTCGATACGAAAGTTTTATATGATCATAAAACACACCTCATACAAGTAAAGTTTCTTTAGCAATTAAATTAGTTATGTCTGATGTCCATCCAGCGAATGGGTAAAAACCTATAAAATTGATGAAACATTTATTATGGGTGGAACCATTGGAGTGTTCGTTTTACATTCATTACAAAATAATAAGGAAATGTTTTGTTTGCAATATCAGGGACAGTCGGACTACACGACAGAGAGAAGCCCGTCTGGATGTATTCTTAGCGAAATGTACAATGTATATGTTGTATAAGGCATGGTACACATTAAAGGTAGATAAATTAAAGGGAAGTAGAGCCCACTCCTAGAGTATGTGTTTCTGCGAGGTATTGTTCTGACCTTAGAGCAATACCTCGCAGAGACACATACAGCAATGGCTATACCACAGCATCAGGAATTACTAGCTTATTTCGTCAATTCATCATCAACCTATTAATAGTCTACTGCTGGACATAGCCTCCCCTAAAGAGCGCCCTATCTTCAGCTTGTCCCATCCAGCATCTGCCTGCAATCTTTCGCAAGTCGTCATCCCATCGGGCCGGAGGTCGTCCTACACTACGTTAGTCGAGTCGCGGTATTTTGTCAATTAGTAATACCATAAAAACACACAAATAGGTATCTAGGTAATAATAATAACTACTCACTGTCCCACGAAGGCTGGAGTAGGAACCCTGAGATGGTTCCTCCGAGGGCGCTCAACGTCGCTGCCGTCACTTGCCTCGTCGAGCCCAATGTGGCTGCCCCCGCCCACCGACCTGCCATCAAACTTTATATGAAAATCACAAGGAGCATTGGATTTCTACCGACTATAAATGTTCGGAGTTTCATCCAAATGAAATTGAAAGATGAAGAAATACTTAATGCCCAAGTCTTAGATATTTGATACTTTAAACAGTGGCTATAATCATGACGTGAACATAACATTTGCTTTCATAATTTTTAGTATTCTTATAAACAGAGCAGAAGATTGAAATTGTGCAGCATCACCATTCTAAATGAGCAAGCATCAAGACTTATCTAATCTACCGTTCACAGCGAAAGCATTAACATGCACTTAATTTAAGGAGTTAGTTTACCTTCGCATTTTAAGCTTTCAAAAGCTGGGAGCGGGGGTTTGGGTCTCATCGGACGACATGCCACCTAAAAAAAGATAATGCGTAAAGCCTCTATGGTCACTTCAAACATTCATTCCCACATTGTCCACCCTTAAAATGGAGTGTACCCCAGTCCCCAATAGAGCCTTAGCCACCCACGACTTCATGTCCGTGTTGGTAGTTACAGTTAATTACTCTTCAGAGAGTGATGCAGTCGAGAAAGGCCGCATTTAACCGAGAAATTATTATGTATTGAAGGTAATTAATTAGCAACTATTATTAAATACAGGCGCATCAAGCATAGTCGCATGAAACGATGCAACGATGTGGTGGGCGACATCAGGTTAATGGTAAATGGTAAAATGATAACGAATTCTGGTAATAAAGCATGCAGGCAACTTTTGGTTACAATCTACAATTCTTCAATTGTCATACAAGTCTGGGAAGGTTTCACTGTGATAACTGACCTTCACTAATGGATTTCTAAAATTGACACTAATCATACCGAACCTACTTAAATCAGCGAAAAATTTTATACACAAGTCAAGTGCAAAACCACTAAGCATCGTCCACTTACCGAAATATTCTCTTCAGGCGACTAATGACTTGGAATGTTTAACTTCGATTCCGATTCCGACTAGGTAAGCATATAAATAGATTTAGGTAGGTACATTATCGTGCGTTTAGGTAATTTGGACACAAGAAAGGATTTCTTACAGTAGGTTATCATATTTTATCACCTTGTCGTTTTTACAAAATTTTCCGTGTAGCTTTGTTATTTTTATTATATTTATTATTTAGCGCAGTCCTTCGTTGCTTCTAGGTTTTTAGAAATAGAACAGTCGCGTCGATTCAATCGAATGATGACATAAAAGTTTCGTATTGAATACAATATTCATTTAAAGTAGGTAACATCACTAGGATGTTATACAATGCCATAAGTATGTACATATTAGGCTTTATCCAAACTCCATAATCTAGGTTATTTGTTTCAGAGACTCATTAGGAAATAGGTAGCTACGTACATAGGAGATATGCAATAAAAATATTGTAAAATTACTTAAGAAAATTACAATCAAATAATAAAAACAAATTAGAACTAGTACCTATTTATAATTGAAACAATTAAAGGAAGGCCTATAAGCTCATGATTGTAACAATAAGGTAAGTAGGTACTAGGTATACAGGATATAATAAATAGGTAGGTAGGTATAACTAAGTATCACTTTTTGTTTCATATTTGGCCATAATAACAATAGTAGTAAACTGTAGTAAACAGTATCAAGCAAAGAAACGAGTTGTTTCAAGAAAGATATTAATAATTATATGTAAGAATGATAAAAAATACCTCTGGTACTAAAGGTACAAACTAGGTATTTTAAACAAAAAAATTACGATAATTATCAAAATGCGTAGGTATTTAACTTGTTTGCTCTGAGGAATTTGTACCGGTTTGAGCAATTGAAATGAATTTAGGAATTCTGGCCCAACTATAAATAGCAAATTGTTTTTTAAAGGGTACTTACTCATTCATTGTTCGGATTTAATGGGGAAATATCACAAACATTCGGATAATTCCATGCAATAGCATGTGTATTATTAGATTAGCATCCATTTTTGATAATCTTTACGTTTCCACGGGTGAAATACGGTTCAAAGTGTTAAATATATTAGAATTTTGTAATTTTTGGGCCACTATTATCGAATTTAACGTCTTTTATCTCCGTTTTCACGATAAAAATCACATGCACTGTTTCTTTACTAAGCTAACATCTGGGCTTCGATGTAATTTGTGAGCTTGAAATTGAAATTCTACCTTAGTCGGTAACAAATACTGTACAATATCGTCTGGTAAGGTTTTTGTAGGGGAACGTGCGCAATGCTGCATTGCGCACAAAATCGATTGCGGTTCGTGGGGTTAAAAATGGCGGAAATATTTGATTTGTTTGACATTACATATTATTTTTATTGCTTGTTCAGCTTGATTATGAGATTCAAAAGTTATATTGGTAAGTAATAAATATCAAGGATAACGCAATTGAGTGAGGATTGAATTTAAGTCTTGATATGGAAAAGAAAAAGCAGGAACATACATTTATTGTTCCAGAATATGTAAAAATTATTATTATACTTATTACCAAGTACGTATTATAAGTTTTAACAGTTTTATTATTTTATTTTATTTATTATGAACATTACACCTTATAATACCAATATACGGTTACTGAAGGGAAATCAGAAACCGTAGGTAGAGTTATCGAAAAGTCATGTTAGGACTTAGAAGTTATGTGCTCGATTTGAAATAAATAAGTTCTCGCCGGAAATCGGAATAGTTTTTAGTAATGCGAGCGTTGAATTAATAACATCAGGAGTAGGTACCACCCACCGTGCCACAGAGGCCGTCAAGAGTATATAAAGCGAATCTTAATTATTATAACAACACAACTCACGTAACCGAGAATGTGGGTACATGGACATGGTATTTGTCCAACGCCGAAGTTGATCTGGTGCCAAGGACGCGCCGCGGCGGGATGTCCAGATAAGCCAACTCTGGAACTAAAACTATTAGTCATCTATTTTCATCTGTTATTGTGCAAGTACCTGCATAAATACGTATTTGAAAAATTTCAAATCTAGAGCATGTTGAGAATGAAATTTGAATAAATTCCTGTTAGTCCCACTGTGTATTGCGTCAAAATGTAGTAGAAAAAACAGGAAAAAATAGCCAGCCCCTGTAATTGTCTCGTACTCGTACCATAAGGTCGATCTAGTTAGCGGTACGAGAGGGAATATACAGAAACTTGGTGGACCAAGACAATGGGTCCAACGGTAATATATAAAGCCGTTGATTCCTTACCTTGGTATGTACGAGTACTTTTATTGTCTTTTCTTTTCAATATGTACCTTTCCCTACTAGTGCTAACAAAGCTAAAAAAACTTTGAAAATGCAAACGCAGGTCGCGGGTTCCATTCGCGGCGCGCAACAAAATTAACTTTGCTGAAAGAGCTCAAATCGACATCCAAAAAAAAAATCAAAAGATTCTGATACCTATTTCGGTTCTGTATGGAGGCAATGCTTACAAACATTGTAGGTACCTCCCTATTACATTATAGAACACAGCTTAGCGTAAGAATAATTTCTGTTCCTATCTGTTTTGTAAATACCACTTTCTGTATTCTGAGATACCAACCATGATCAACGATGGAGCACAGCCCAGCATCAGAAATAGAGCGGCCTCGGACACGGAGCTGCTTGTTCCTCTTGAAATACAACCAGCGTCGGGCGACCGACGATCGCAGGAGTCGATTGAACCTGTATTCAATAAATAAATAATGCTGAACAATACACACAGAATATAATAGAAAAAAAAACATTTATTTGGACACAGGTACAAAATACAGGCATAGAACACAGACAAACAGCAAATAAAGTAGTTTATCATGGGGGTAAGTGACACAAATAGGTGATATTAAGACTAACTACCTCTATGACCCTGCGCCGAAATAGGGGTTGACTCAGCGTGTGCTGAACATATATTCAGCGCTGTTTTTCAGTCAAAGACCCACCATCATCATGCCCCAGCCCCACACAACCTAAGCAGAGCTTGTTTTATGGGCTATCAATGAGTAATATTATACTTAATAGTGAGCTTAATAGATTACATTATAATGTATAGGTAGATATATATTTTTTATTATACATTCTTATAAAATATCCAGAACACCCAGAACAAATGCCTATTTCCAGATCGTACACAACATTTGTCCCAAGGCGGGATTCGAATCCGCAACCTACTCGGCTGGACATAGGTATCCCGCAGACGGAAATAGGCAATTAACTGTTTACCGGGAAAACGCGTGCGAAGCCGCAGGCAGTAGCTGGTATTGTATAATTAGTAATTGTCTGGTAGAGGTCGCTCTTGAGCGATAAGACCGCCAATTGTACCTTGTTTTTTAAAGATTTATTTTACATTGTAAACTAAGTGTGCAATAAAGTATATTATGTATTTATCTAATTTTCAACTAGTTTCTATCTCGCTCGCTCGCGCTATTCTCATCTCATCCCAGATAGCTGCGGTAGGTACCTACCTAATCTCCTACCTCATCATCATCATCAGCCTTTAGCAGTCCAGTGCTGGACATAATCATCATCATCATCATCAGCCTATATTAGTCCACTGCTGGACATAGGCCTCCCCCAATGAGCGACATAGCGCCCTGTCTTCAGCTTGACGCATCCAGCATCTACCTGCAGTCTTTCGCAGGTCGTCATCCCACCTGGTCGGAGGGCGTGAGTGGAGACCACGACTCGGTAAACGTAGTGTAACGTTTACCGAGTCGTGGTCTCCACTCAAGAACACATTTGCCCCAGCGGCTGTCTTGGTTCTTCGCGAGATATGGCCGGCCCACTGCCACTTCAGCTGGTTAATTCTTTGAGCTATGTCGATAACCGTATTCGTTACGAATCTCCGAGCATAGCTCTTTCCATAGCTCGCTGAGCGGCTTTGAACTGGTGGACCAGCCCTATCGTGAGTGTCCAATCTCCTGCTGCCTACCTACCTATTTCCTATACCTAATATTCTTATTAGAATAACATCTGTTGGTGATCGCAGATCTGGAGTGTTTTCAAAGTTTCGTCGCATGTGATCTGCCGAATGTAAACAATCTAGACGTAAACATCACGTGGGGCGGATGTAAGGAATCTAAAATTAATGTTCCTGGTAAATAACAATTTAAAATTATTACCATGATCGCATGATCTCATTTTTCATAGAAATCCTAAAATAGTAGATAGGTAAGAATAGAACTAGGTACATAATATGATTTCGCCTTGTGCTATTCCAATTCGTTACCTAGTTTAGTTTTTCTTTCAGTATCTAGTAGTAGGTTTGATTACCTATTTTTTATTTAATAATCAGCACTCTTGTCACCTGAAACACAGCATATTTATTTATTTTGCGCACTTACCTGTTTTTTATTTTTACAATTTGAATAAATATATTATTTATGTACCTACATAGTTTTTCTGTCTCTACGTATGACTTGCTGTGAACTTGTAAGTACAAAATTCATCGTTCGTCTTGCTCTTAGGTAGGTATACCTATATATTCTAGATAATGTCGTATATTGTATTTGTATATTAGCATTTTTTTTTAAATAAATATAGCTGGAAAATTCACACAGCATTATTTATTGTCCATAATAATGTTTTAGGTATATTTTGTAAACATAGATTTAGAATTTATACCACAATACAAACTAAGTAGATATCTATTGTATTATGTTACAATACAATAAAATACAAAAATACTTTATTGTACACTAGATACAGAACATTATGAAAGATATTACATGTGACAAGTACAATGGGCGGCCTTATCGCTTAGAAGCGATCTCATCCAGGCAACCTTTGGATGGAAATGTTATGTTATGTACATATATCAGTTATCTAGTACCTACCCATAACACAAGCTCTGCTTACATACCATGGGACTAGATAATGCTGTGTGAATTATCCAGCATTATTTATTTATTATTTATTATTACCTATCTATTATCTACGTAAGAAAGGCAGTTAGTACTTATTATATTTTTGAGATAGGAAGAAAGTACCTACTTACTTTTTCAAAGCGGAATCCGAATTTCCCGAAGATGTACTAGTATCGCTACTGCTCGAGAGAATACTGTACATTTGGCTCGAGCTTTTGCGAACCATTTTCAAACCCTATTATAAAATATATCACACTGAAAAAAAGCACTGAATTTATAGTATTTTTAACACGAATCAAATCATACAATTTATTGAAAATTACAACACTTTTCCTTTTATGTTGTGTTTGTAACTTGTACCTAGCTGTAGACATCCAGTTATTTCACGTTAAAAAAACATTATTTCACTTTTAACAATTAAATCACACATGACTTTTTAAAAACGAAATTAACGAAAATGTTATTTTATAGACGTCCGTACTATTATAGAAACCCGCACAGATGTAGAGTCAAAGCTGTAGTAAATTTTCATTGAATTCTTGAAGTTTTGTCACTCCCGCGCATCTAAAAATAAACTAGTCAGTGCGCACATTTTCACTGAGATCGATCGTGAAAAGTAGAAGGAATCGAATATTGCAAAATCTTTTTTATAAATCACGTTGGCACGCTTTTGTAGCAGTTATTAGAGTTCTGGCCCAAAGAATCCCCTTGTTACCTGTTACCTCTGGCCAAAGAATTTTACCTAGACAGATTCGCAAAAGATCTCAAGCTTTTTCGTTCATTGAATTTTTACTATGGTAAATATATTATTATCATTAAGTATACATCTATAATTTTATGGTAAAACACGGTTTTACGGTTTTCAAATAAGTTTTAACACTTTGAGTGCTGAAATCACACAGTATGTGTTTTCTACAAGTGACTAATATGCGTAAATCCACACTAGCGCAGCGGCTGAGAAAATACAGATCTGTGTGACTCAGCACAGCCGTAATATTTTTCGAACGAAACGCATGTGCGGCGCAACACAACCGCTGTGTAGAGCGGCAGCACGAATTTTTTAGGTTAAAAAGATCGCAGGCGTCGAAAAAAAAATCGCAGTCAAAGTGTTAAGGGGACTCCGGAGTGCCATGTATGGCGCACAGTCTATAAGATTTCTCTAAAGTGCATCTAATATAAGTGATTAAAAATATCACATTACCTAAACAAATAACTGATCTTCAAAAGTTTATATTTCATTTTACAATAGTTTATGTAGTTTTGTAATAAAACACTGGAGAATAACACTTTAAAACAGCACAGGGTTTTAGACTTTACAGAAAATATAGTAACTTCAAGTGAATTTAAAATACTACAATAACTGCTTCATCATAATATCTTTCTCATAAATATTCGTAATTTTTGTAGAATTATATACAAAAAGAATAAAACCCAAAAAACACATTTTTGTAAGGCGTTTTGCGAAATTATTCGATCCTAGGAAATATTTTGCCACAACAAATTCAACCTTATTGATACAATATCCCTTCCTATATAACTCAAAATCGCTTCAAATAACGTCAGTCGGAGGCTGGATGCCTTCTCGGACGGACGTAAGGTTATGTCACTTTTTTGCATTTGACAGCTGGTGTCGTCGTTCGAATTACGATGTTTGACAATTTTTGTTTTTCAGTTCCGATAGTCTTTATACCATTGAAATAGAGTTAGTTTTGACATGCACGAGCGCCAACTGTATTTGTTTTGCAAATGTCAGTGAACGTAGAGTTACTCATAAAAGTTTATTAATTAGAAGTTACCTATAGTAAAGCTGTAAATGATGTCAACAAATTCAAACAAAAATAAATTGACATGTGGAGTTAACAATATTTACTTAAGAAATTCTCTCCCTATCTAAAAGTTTTTTTAAATTGCTATTTTTCGTTAAGGTAGGTACTTAGTTAATCTTTATATAAACTTTTCAAACAAAAATGAATAGCTTTATGTGTTGCTATTCGCAAAACTTAAGAATGGCTGGAACTTTTTAGGTAATGAAGTCCGAGGAAGGTTTTCACGACGACAAACTATTATTTTTATTTATTTATTGTTTTTTTTGCTATTTTGCGAACGCAATAGGGGAAGTCAAGAACTTTAATTAGGCTAAATTACAAAATGTCTTGATTGTTACTTATTATTAATTTTGTTTATTGTTGTTACTACTTACCTATTGCAAAATTTTATTTTAAATATGTATTTTTCATTTTATTTGCATTGGGTATTGTTTTAAGTTAGTTTTATAGAAATTTTAAAGAACGACCTTAGGTTTAGTTCGTATACGAATTTCCGCCTGCTTCCTTTGTAATGATGTTTTTTTCAGTTTCTTTGAAATAAGTTCATAGTTGTTATGCATTATTGGAGAGCTAAGAAAACGGTTATGTTTTTAAAATAATCTGCAAGCCAAGTTTCATAACGTTTTTTTTAGTTTTTAAGGCATTTTAGAGGAAAAAAATCTCAATGAATAATGAAATAATATCGTTTTTTATCTCGCATTTTTAAATTTGGAGCGATAATTGTTGTTTTAATATTGATAAATAACCCGTGTTTATTCGTTTTTATAAATCAGAAGAAAAAAATAGATTTAAATAGACAGTTTTTTTAAATTAATTTTTGATGTTGCACTTTTGACTTATTTTGAAAAAAGCTAAAAATCATGATAACTTAAAAATGGTTCACTTTTGCATGATGCACATGGGGGTGAAAATTATCGCAAATAGTCACCCCTATCACCTCTTAACGGGAACACGTCGAATTACCAATAACCCTTTATATTATATTTTTATTATATTATTTTTATTATTTTTATATTTTATTTTTATTATATATATATTATATTTTATTGTAAATTTCCCGTTAATAGGTGATATAAGTGATTTTTTACAGTATCCTTGGTCCTTCTTTAAATTATAAATTAATTATTAGACAATTATTCCCTTAATTATAAAAGCTATAAGAAAAAACTTAGAGGCACTCTACCTACAATGTACGTAGTATGTCATACGATGAAACAGAAAATTATCTGACTTTTATAAAGTAGGCTACTAATTGTAAGCAATTTTATTATAAAAACTACTTACGTACTTAGCGTACTTATGTGGACTTACTTATGTTAAGTACGCTAAAGCAGTGTTTATAATAAAGGTGCTTACAATTAGTAGCCTACTTTAGATAGATTTGATATTTTGTTTATTGTCAGCTAGCATGCACTTTCTTTGCATGAAAAACGGGTTTTTAGCCAGTTCAGGTAAAAACATTATCAAGCATTATCTTATTCCTATACAATGCAATATTTTTTCCAATAATATGTAGAAACAAAATCTAACTCTTTATAATGATATAGAATCGAATGCACTTTAAAACAAACCCGGAGATGACATTATTACCTATTTTATGTGCTTCTCATTTCGAAGAATATTTAAAAGATCATTTATAAGCTACCTACCTGATATTAAGCTACATACGGTTTAATTTAGGTACCTAGGATATCGGGCAAATATTAGTATTACATTAGAAATTAATAATGATTGTAACTTAAATTTGCTTGTAATTTTGTAACATAGAATAAATACCTTTTTCATGTTTTTAGTAGGTACCTTACATCAACCAAAAGAACTAAAGTTTGCCTATTCTATAACAGACAAAATTTGCACAAGTCTATGTAAAAAATAAGCGCCGTCTGTCGACCACTTTTGGTAAAATTGACATGCAATCTGACAGTCTTAGTTATTCACGGGATCCCCTTAAGTGTAGCGCCCGAATAGATACCTACTCAAACGCATCTCGGATTTAACGTCTGAAGTCGTAGTCTTTTGAAAGTTTTCATTGAAAATATGTCAGAAAATTGTCACTTGAATGAAACTGCGTTTGAGTATGTATTCGGGTGTAAGTCTATTAATTTTTATGTGATGTGATGATCATTCATGTTATTTATTTAAATATAATAATTTAATTTACTATAATGATATTTACGTATCTTACCTACCCAATTAATGTAATTGAACTTGTCCGTGTTAATTAAAGTAAGTTTATGATACTTATGTCACAGATAATATAATACATACTGTACTTATGTATAATCACGACCGATGTGGTGCGGTGGGTGAAGGTCCGCCTGCAACGCAGGAGGTTGCGGGTTTAATTCCCGCCTCGGAACAATTGTGTGTACGATCTGCAGATGTTTGTTCCGGGTGTTCTGGTTGTTTTCTATGTATAATAAAAAATATCTATCTATGTAATGTTATTGTATTATATATATCAGTTATCTAGTACCCATAACACAAGCTCTGCTTACCATGGGGCTAGATAAGGATGTGTGAATTGTCCAGCATTATTATTATTATTAATCAATAATAATTAAAAGTACTATTTACCGGTGATTAATCGCGTTTATTTACCACGTGTATAAACCTGTTGAAACTTCGGGGAAAAAATTGGTTACTAAACGCGAAAAATGCCCTTTAAATAGTACTTATAATAAAATTGTGTTCAGATCGCGTAAATTTAAAAATATTATCTTAATGATTCAAATGGTTTAAAAGAAAAACTGTTTTTCTGTGATGAGGCGACTACTATAAATAAAAAAGATGAAATAATTTTAAATGTTTTATTTAAGTAACTAATAACTACGAAATACTCTTAAAATGGATAAAATAGGTTGCCTTAAGTAACATAAAACTAGCTTAGACCATATCATAAAAACAACAATTTGGAAAATTCCTATGTATTACATAGACAGCCATAATACATAATCTCAAACGCTAAAAACTAATTAAATAATAAATATATTTGACTAACTTAAGCCTACCCTCCTGTAGGTACTTGAAAAATACATTTTTTTTTTGTAAACATGTATAATATCAAACGTTTATGTATAGATGGAACATAATACAAAGACAAAACTTATTGACAAACGCAACAGTAAAATTTATGGTTTTCTTTATCTTATTGCGTTTTTGTTTGTATATTATTCTATTAGGTCGTGAGTAGTTAGTCCGTAACGCCAACAAGTTGCTCGACGGAAAACCAGCGTTGGTTGCTAGCTTGCTAGTCATCCAACTTATGTTGTGGCGGAGTCAATTCGTTACTAGACTTACACACGTTCGTCATCGTATAGTTTGACCGAAACCGTTGTACCGCGCCTGAGGTATGCGAGCGGCGAGACGGGGGGGAAATATCGGCGGCTCCGATCCATCAGTCCTGCCGTCAACGCGTACTCTTGCTCTTTTTTCCTCGCCCCCCACCTCGTTGCACTTTCCTAAGGAGCGGTACAGCGGTTTCGGTCAAACTATAGTTTAAGTTTATTATGTTCCGTTTAAGTCTAATATCAAATAAATATATTTTATTCTATAAATACAATTTATGTTAAGTTCATACACTGACTGTATCAGTAGGTAACATAAATGTGGTACATTTCATTCTGCATTATTATTACTAGCATTATTATGTTTTTAATAAGAATGCGAGCGGGGTAACTACGAATCTTATTTGACTGTTGTTCCATCAAACTATTAGAATAAAGGAATAGAGAATGATTCCTTTACTCTAATAATCTGATGGATACCTGTGTTTGTGCACACACTTGCACACTTGTGGCCTACGATAGGTATGTGGTAATACTTTATATTCACTTTGGGTATGTCCGTCATCACCCTTATTTGTGTTTTTCGTAGTTAACACGCTCGCATTACTAATAAATTCGTCAAAACGTAGTTTTAAAGTAACATAATTAGGTTTTGTTCAAAAAGCTACCACCTTGTACAATATATCGAATTGCATAATATTAGAAACGTCTCTCTTCAGTAATATGGTCTTCGTGGATTATTCTGGAAATAAAGAAAGAACATTTTTTTATTTTATCAAAATAACAATAACTCTCGGTCAAAAAACAGTGAATAGTAATCTATGGATTTGGAGGCAGATGTAAATTGCTTATTTTAATTGTTGTTTTGTATATATTTTATGTTTTTTCGCGTCTCTATCTACAATAAGAAAAGGCAAGAACCTTTAAAAAATAGGTTTCACAAAATCCTAATGAATTTTTCGATATTTCCTTTGTTCAACGTAATAATAAGATAAAATAGGTAGCTTCGAGGTACCTCCTTAAGCACACTGCGTAAAGTTTCATGCTCGCTGCAAATCGTACATTACGCCCCATAACACCAGTCAGTACCCGGCTTTAGCAGACGATACGATAAAGAGCACTCACCAAAGGGTTAGGTCTGAATCTGTACGCCAACATCATCCGTTTCCTATACGCATCGAACTCGTCGTCTTCAGACGAGACAATGTCCCCAGTTTTGGCTCCGAGGCCCAAGTTTGAGACGGGTTGTTGAGCTCTGTAATAAACAAGTCGTTTTGTAATATACTCGTTTTATAAACTAAAAACCTATCTATGGCACATTTAGATCGGTCAGTATGGGAATGTATAGTTTCATACTTTCCTTTCTGTACGTTTCTGTCATAAGACAAACGAAGATCTCATCTTAGTAAGTCAACCAATAATTTAAAATAGGAATTAATCTACCCTCAAAAAATATACACAAATACACCACAAACCATAATATCTACATTACAAACGTAGTTCGTTTGTAATGTAGATATTATGGTTTGTAGTGTATTTGTTACGTTTGTAATGTATATATTATGGTTTGTAGTGTATTTGTTACGTTTGTAATGTATATATTATGGTTTGTAGTGTATTTGTTACGTTTGTAATGTATATATTATGGTTTGTAGTGTATTTGTTACGTTTGTAATGTATATATTATGGTTTGTAGTGTATTTGTGTTCTTATTGTTATCTAAATATTTATTAAAGTGCCACCGTCTATATTGTTCGTTCATGTCAAGACTACAGTCCTAAGCTTACCTGGAAGAGATGGCTTTTAGCGATAATACCGCCCGTTATACTTCCTCTATTCTAAGTATTTATTTCTGAATTGTTTTCTGATTTATGTGGTGTAATAAACTGTTTTCTATCTATCTATATTTATCGCCATTATATATACAAGTATCATCATTGATTAATTATCTATACGAGTATATGATATAAAAATCAACCCCTATTTCTCATAATAACGCACGGTTTTAACAGATTAACCCAGATCTCTTAAAACAACTGAGAAATGCCTCTTAACAAACTGCATAATATTAGCATTTCGCTAAGGTAGTGTAAGTTAAGACGGACAATTAAGAAAGACTTACTTATTAATTGGATCTACGATACCGGAGCCGTCTGCGCCCAATCCTTGCCCTTCACTCCACCCAAACTTCTGCAGCATTTTGAAACCTGAAGAGTTATGAGAAGTTGATATATTAGTTTTTAGAATCAGTAATATTTATTCACATGAGACATGGTACATATGTATACATAATACAATCAAAGTCAAAATCATTTATTTCTTTAGGCTTACAAAATAAGCACTTAGACAAGTCATATTTTATACATTAAATTATTATCAAATCTTATCTAATTGTTTTACTGTTCACTTCAATTTTTGTCCACTAGTGGAAGAAGTGAAAAAGAAACCACTAGTATGTATATCATTGGTGGAATAACACAGTTTATAGAAATTGAGATGAGTCTTACGGTTCAGTAATCATCAAATTCTCATCATCATCATCAACCTATAATAGTCCACAGCTGGGCATAAGTCTCCCCTAATGAGCGCCATAGCGCCCTTTCTTCACCTTGCCGCATCCAGCATCTACCTGCAGTCTTTCGCAGGTCGTCATCCCACCTGGCCGGAGGGCATCCTACACTACGTTTGCAGAGTCGCGGAATCGGGATACGTAACAAAATCATCCGACTGAGAACCAAAGCTATTTTAAAAAGAAATTACCCATTAGCCAATCCTATGACTACATTGTAGTTAATACTCTAGTGGTATTTAATTTAACATTAATCTAAAATATGTAAACAAGAAAAAAAAAACTTTCAAGCTGAACGTACCTGTCCGCGCCGCACTCGCCGCAGTGATCGCATTAAATCTTTATATGAAATAGTATGCAACATCGCGCACCTGCGCCGAACGCGCCGCATTGTAGGATCCATGAAGACGCGGACAAGTGCGCGATCAGCTTTACAGTACATTATATTAAAACGTCTCGTGAATGTGATTTATTAATAAACTCACCGACATTGTCCTCTTTCAGTTTAAACTCCTTGTAATCACTCAGATCTGGCTCCTTGCCACTTTTCACCGCTGAATACTTTTCCATGAACCTGTGGAAGAATGCAGGAATTAAGGTGACTTCACTTTGCGGTCAGAATCCAGTTTGATTAACATTTCTCAGAAATTATGAAGTACTTAATGAATCAGTCTCATATCTGCTAACAAATTGTTGGCTTGTTTAAGCGTTGTATGATTTTTACTTTATTCTTAACTACTATCTATTCTTTTATTCTTACGGTCAATGTATACAAAACAAACTTACTTCCTTAGTTCTTCGGGGGGTAAGAAATCGCCAATGTGATGCTTGCCCGCTGCTTGCTTGGTCAGCTCATCGGCCCATTTCTCTGTGGCGTTCATTTCGCGAGAACGCAGCCTGAAAACAATAGAAACCATGACAGAGTTGAACTGTATTTTTTAACAGCCTTCTAATAAAGGAGGGGATTCTATGTTCGGTTGTTTGTATGTTTTTTATTTTATTCATTAAACACACAAAACAAATTAAATTTATTATGTTTGTTCGTCGATGTCTTCGTCGCTTATGGACCGATTAGGATGATTCTTTTGCAGTTGTAGATATGAGATAGATAATGATTTCAAGGTTGTCCCATAACTGATTTCCGACCGATGTGGCGCGGTGAGCGAAAGTCCGCCTACGACGCAGGAGGTTGCGGGTTCGATTCCCGCCTCGGAACAATTATGTGTACGATCTGCAGATATTTGTTCCGGGTGTTCTGGTCGTTTTCTATGTATAATAAAAAATATCTATCTATGTAATGTATTGTATTATGTATATCAGTTATCTAGTACCCATAACACAAGCTCTGCTTACCATGGGGCTAGATAATGCTGTGTGAATTTGTCCAGCATTATTTATTTATTTATTGATATTTTGATTATCGTGGCATGCTTAAAGTGACTAAATTATTGTGATGCAAGGTGTTGGGGCTTGTTGAAGGTGTAAGACTTCAACGAGGGCTGGTCGGGATTGATGTCAAAGTAATATCACTTAATGATTCATATCGTCGCAATGTAGGTATTGTGGTATGTAGTGTATTTGTTTTCTTTTTTATCTATATATTTACTAAAGAAACACCGTCGATTTTGTTCCTTCATGTCCAGTCCATCCTAAGGTTGCCGGAGAGATCGCTCTCAGCGATAAGGCCGCCCTTTATACTTCCATTATTCTATTGTTCATTCCTGTATTGTTCTATCTATCTATCGTCGCTAACACAAGGTCGAAGAACATAAATGGGATCGATTCGATGCATATTGAAGCCCCAGCCACTTTATTTTGATCTACTAAGTCTGAAACAGCCCATATAATATTAAAGTGAAGGTAAATAAAACCTACTTGTGTTCCCAGGTCCCAGCTGACGTATCTTCGTCGCTGTCATACTCGTACTTATGTTTGCCGGCCGCCGCCAGACGCTCCACTTCACTGCGTTTCTTCAACATGTCCTGAAATAACGAATACACGATGTTATGTACCCAAAATAAAGCTTCAGCCAAACCTACGTATCTATATAAGAGATTTGATTCAACATTATTGAGTGGAGTTTAGATTTAACCAAATTATCGACAGCAAACTGATGTTTTGAAGGAACGCTCGCAGCACTTCAGACGAGTTTCAGTGGATTAGCTGAAGAATTGTCTACAGATAATGGGGGTACACAGTATGAGGTAAGTATGGAATATTATACCTGATACAGCAGATTCAGTTTGAAGTTATCCTCACACTTCTTCCACTCCTCGGGCTCGAGATTGGTGGAGCCGTAGTTGGTCATAGCGTACTGCATCAGTGCTTGGTTGTTCCGGTTCAGATTGGTCAGCTTTAGGCCAGCTTCGTCGATTCTGGCCAGATGTGGTGTGTTTACTAGGCCTGGTGAGCATATTTTTATTTAATATTTCAATCATCTCGACTTAACCGAAAATACCATTTGGCTAAAAATCTATCTGCAACAGTCAAGGATTTATTTAGTTTTTTCTTTAGTACAAAATTTGATACCTTTGTTCACGTCATTGGGCACTACGGCTACAAATTCAATAATAATGAGTTTATTTTATCTGGGAACAACCGTGAATAATTGGCCTTGCCATCGCACATTACGAAATATTTCTAGCTGGTTCTGTTTGTTTTTCTTAAATACTTAAACATGAAAATTAGTGTTTTAGATTTTTTATTATAAAGTTGAGTACCTGTGGTATAAAAAAAAAACGTGAGACCGTGGTGGCCCATAGCCTAAAAACATGCCTACTTTATGAAGTTTTTTAAATGATATTAAATTAAAAAAAAAATATCATTCTCTACCCGTATTTTTCTTATAACAGAAAATGTTACAAAATAGGAAATTTATTTCGGAAATCTGTGGCAGTGAATTATGGGGTGGTTGGGGTGTTATTTATAATTGAAACGACAATTTAAAAGAAACACAATGGTACCCAAGCAGGGCGTGGCAATATGTACTGAGAGTTAAAGTTAAATAGTTGTTGCATAGATTTGATATAATCTTTTTACGTGTTTCGAAAAACGACTAATTCTACATACCTGGCATCATCCCCGGCGGCAGTAACGGAGGCAACAACCCCGGTGGCTTAACATCCATCAAGCCAGTTGGTTTAAAGTCCATCAAGCCAGGCGGTTTGACATCCATTAGCCCAAGTGGTTTGATATCGATAAGCCCAGGTGGTTTGATATCGATAAGCCCAGGTGGTTTGATATCCACAACACCAGGCGGTTTCAAGTCCATCTGAGGTTCGTCTCCCCAGCGTGATTTTTTCTTACGCCTACGCCTTTCGCGTTTGTTGTCGACGGAATCGTCGTCGCTTTGGGAGCTGGTGGCCTCGCGTTTGTTGGAATACTGCTGCCAGAAGGAATTTGAGTCGTTGTTGCTGAAAAATATGAAAAATTAAATAATTATTATAATAAATAAATATTTCGGTTAACGATGTAATAGCGGAGCGCCTCGATCAACCTCCAAACTGAAGTTGGAGGCCAAAAGGCGGTACTCCTGGAATCGGCACGCATCGTCAGAACGTTCCCTCTCCCTGCAGCCCTAGTCACATACTCAATAGAACAAAATTGTATATAAATCGTATGCATAGTGATCACATAAGTAACATAAGTAAAGCATGCTTATATGTATTAAAAACAAATACCTATTAGAGCTTTCATCCTTAAAATGCGGCCTAGCATCATTACTGTCATCATCATCCAAACAGAACTCCGGTTCATATTTATCTTCATCCTTCACCGAGTTCTGATGTTCTCTGTCCTCCCTCATTTTCTCGACTAGCTTCCTAAACGCCTTGTATTCAGCACCATTCGGGTTGTGCAAGAACCTGCAAGGGTAGAACTATATAGTATGAAGAACAAGGGGTAGAAATAGCAAAGGTGAATGGTTTACAACCTGGTTCTCGGACAATGGAATAGGGTCTTACATAGAATGGTTTAAGAAATGCATAGTTAAATATTTTTGTAATCGCTATTCCACTGTGTCACTGGTGATATATGAACTCTTGAATTTAGAAAGTTAACACTGGTTTTGTTTGTCTTTTTTATAGTTTTAGCTGCGATGAGTGAGATGCAATAAAATATTTATTATTTAATTATTAAAAAATTATATATCCTTAATCAAATCATTTACAGGTTTTTTGATATTTTTTATAAAGTTACAAGATTCTTGAAATCCTGTTATAAAAATAAGTACTATTGTACAAAATTATTATTCATCTATTGCAATTGATTTATTGATGCAACAAAGGATACAGATGTACATGAATGTGAAATGGCTCACTACATAATAACTGTATAGGTTTCAATTGAAGAGGCCAGTGTTAACCCTTTCCGTATCCAAGACATTAAATAATAAAAAGGAATACGCCCGTCCTCTCGGCACCTAGTGGCATTACCACATGTTTTGGTCTTGTGTGTGTATAGCTTTCAGGACGTTTTCCCAGCGGTCACCGTTCGCGGCAACCTCACTCGCGGCTTGAACCACAGTTGGCGGGAACGAATCTGGAGAGAAAACTGCATAGGACGGGTCAGTAACTGGCCGTGGGGTTTTTCATTGCAGAGGCCTCTGATATTTACAGTTTTTAACAATGCGTCGCGCTTAACGTGTTAATTCGGTAAACATTGTCAGAAAAACCACTTAAGGTCTTTAGCAGTCTTAGATAGTTGTATGCAAAACTGCTGATTGAAATATGATAACAATATCAGAGACCCCTTTTCGAACTGCCTTCTCTAAACAAGCATAATATCTTAGAATACTTTTTACCTTGAGAGGATTTCGATGGTGCTGGTATATCCCCAAGTTCCAAGTCTTTGGGTTTTGGTATATGGTTCAAGGTCAAGGGCATGGGTGGTGGAATGTTCTGGAGTTTCATCGGCTCAGGGGGCGGGATTTTGTCCACTGGCTTCAGCTCAGGATGCGGAGGACCCATCATGTTCCTAGGCATGAAAGGCATGTTTGGACTGTTGAAGTTGGGATTTGGGCCAAAGGGTGGTCGAGGCAGCATAAATGGGTTACCCATATGGCCCATTGGCATCGTACCAGGCGGCATAAGAGGACGAGGACCATTTGGCCCCATCATTGTACCGGGAGGTCTAAGTGGCCCATTTGGACCAGACATGGAATTAGGAGGGGTGTTAGAGTGCATACCGGGGCCTCCTGGTGGCCCGGGAGGACCTGAATTAGGCGGCATATTTTGACCCATCATTGGAGGTCCATTGGGACCCAGCATAGAGTTATTTGGACTATTCTGGGCCATAGAAGTCGGAGGTGGAGGCGGCGGGGGTCCAGGTGGACCCATCATTGAAGGGTTAAACGGCGGAAAGAATGGCATCGGACCATTAGGACCCATCATATTAGGAGGCATACCGCCAGGGCCACAGGGACCCCTAGGGCAATTTGGACCCCAATTGGGTGGCATTGGAAAGTTAGGAGGACCACCCATGAAAGGCGGCATTCCTCCAGGTGGCATGTGACCAGGAGGCATTGGGCCCGGTGGCATGGGAGGCATATTAGGCCCTCCCGGTCCCATCAGATGGGGACCAGGGCCCATCGGTCTTGGTCCCATATTTGGGCCAGGACCTGGGCCCATCATATCCCAGCTAGGAGGGCCAGGAGGACCAGGCGGCCCGTGAGGGCCTCCAGGAGGTAAAGGATGTGGCATATTAGGAGGATGACGACCAGGGGGTAACATTCCAGGACCACCTCGAAACTGGTCTTCGGGAGGGTTAGAATCCTGGTCCTGAGTCCAGTCCTCGGGGTCTGAGGCTTGTTGCTCATGATGGTCAGGTTGGAAAGACTGGTTAAAATCATGAGGTTTTCTTTCCTCCATTAGTGGAGTCATTGGACTGTGACGATTATGTCCTCTGTCATTCCAACGGCGACGGTGTTCCCTGAAACAGTAATAAGACTCAATTAAATTCAAGATTAAATGCTAATTGACATAATATTCTATGTACATATTTTATCTGTCTGATAATAAATATAGACTGGGTAGTGTTATGTTGCTTTAAATGTACTGTTCCTTCAGTTCATGGTTCATTTATTTCATCCTTGTGCTAGTCTAACCAGCCTTACTAAATAGGATTACAGAACCTCTTGCACTTTTGAACACTTCAATGTTTTACAAAAAATCAACTATAAACCACTGTTTATACTAGATTTTTTGTAGGAATTTATATACTTCTTGATATCAGATGTTTCCTAAAATGCATAATACTCATCATCATTGGACATATGTAGGCCTCCCCTAATGAGCGCCATGCAAATGCATAATGCTGACTATAATTTTCAGACTCTAAAAAAAAGAAAATTTTAGATATTTGTGTATACATAAGTGTATAAGCATTGTAATTTAACAAAAACTTTTTTATTTTTATTTACATATATTTCAATGGATATTTGTATTTACCTATTATTATTCCCTCTCTCATTTGGTCTACTATGTTGTTCCACAATGGGTTCCCCATCAAAGTCGCCTGGCTCCTTCGTCTCTTCCTCAATTTTCTTTTGTTCTTTCTGAACCTTAACTGCATTTTCTTGCTTTTGTTTCTCGAGTAATGTTTTGAATTGATTCATGAAACTTCCATCGTTTGAGAAAATATTGGCGCTGTTATCATCGCTGCTAGGACTGAAACATAATGATATAAATATAAAATACAATCTGTCACGAACTGACCTTTGGTGTTGTGTATTATGTTTTCATTAGGATGCCCTTGGCTATAAAATTTTGCTCTATCCTTAATAATATTAATGTGTCATTATAACAACAATGCATAGCAGAAACATCACACACAATTTTACAACTAAATAGGGACACAATGTTGCAAAAAAAACTGTTACAAAATAAAATGCATCTAGGGAAGAGAAGATTACGGTATAGCTTAACATAACGCATGCTTTTGCGGGTTCACCCGCCAAAACCAAACGTGAACCAAAATATAATTATAACCTCGACATCATATAGAAACTAGGTATAAAGAATGTCTTACTTCGCAAGTTTAGCCTGGGCAGCCAACGCCGCCGCCTGTTTCTGAGCATCAAGTTTGGCTTTGATCTCCATCTTCTTTCTTTCGATGATTTGTTCCTGCTTCGTCATTTGAGCCCATCTTGTGTTGAGAGGTGATTTGTTTTTATTATCCTTGAAATGAATCATTATCAGCGCTTAGGCTGAAATGAATTTTGCAGAAGTTTTTATAGTAGAAAACTAGAAATTATTTTGTATTGTATTTCTCAAACAAGCACAAGCACTCCATTCATGACGTAAATAATGAATGAATGAATGAAAAGAAAATGAATGAATGAATCAACAAAAAGAAATAGACCACAGACTTCGGAGGAAGTATCAAAAGAACTTGTTCTGCTGAGCGGAGCGACGACGGAGCGACAGACAGATGTTGAATCGTATGGTGATTTTCTCCGTCCACGAAAAGTTTACCTGTATAATGCTATTAAAATACATTACAAGTGCGGACAACGTATCGTTCTGGGCCTGGAAAAATATATTTAACATACTAGATCCACGCAACGAAGTTGCGTAGCTGTCTTTGTGAAAACAGCTACAAAATTGTATAGGGGATCTCATATTTATTATCATTTATCAGGTAGTTTCTTAGGTGTAATGACGCGAATAACTAGTGAAAAGGCGGTTTTCGCGTTAAAATTCGCCTTAACACGCGTTACGTTGGGTTCTTTCTTGTTGGCTGTTATTATATACAATCTTAAGGTTCAAACTGAAAACCAGCTTTGTTCCGCGCCACGCGTGGTTCAGCATTTAGCAGAGTTTGACCCTTTTTGGCCAGCAGGCAAGTAGCCATTTATAATTATTATGTCTCTCATTTACCATGATCACGGGCCATAAGTGACCCGGTCCTTTGAAAGGCTTGCGTGGGGCCGAAGCTAACAGCACAGAGGCCCTTTGTGTGTAGCGCAGATTCTGTTGATTTACATGATGTGTAGGCGTGTTGTTGTGGGTGCTGTGGTTTTATTAGTATTGTTATCTTTTGTGTTGTGTCGATTATAGATAGGTAACTAGTTAATCTAGAGCAAGGCCACCTAATAGATTTTCCGGGTGGACAATTTTTGGTTGTTTGTGGTGAAGCCCCGCCGGGCCACCACATTACTACTCCTCCCGACCTGGGTTACAACTTTTTAACTTATGTATGCAATTAAGTAGGTTAATTAAATAAATTAAAGACAGAAAGTTTTTTTTTTGCCAACTTGCCACCCTTTAGGCAAGCCACAGCCTACTGCATTAACGGAATTTGATATAAAAAAAGAAAAAATCTTTAATTTACCTTAGGTATTTGTAAATGAAACAAAGAAATCACATAATTTAAATGTGAGCAGTGAAGAGGTTTTCGTTTTCCTGATAGTCATTTCGGTCGGTAGGTATTTGGTTTTAAATCCGATATTATAAGTACAATTACATTTTGCTAAATAATTCGCGCAATGTCGGAAAATCATCCCTAGAAACTTATTCCCAAAAATTTGCTAAACTTTCTATTACCTGCTCTGAAGATAAAAGCAGTGTGAAGCAGTGTTTTGAAGATCTGTCACTTCACGCTGAATATTCAAGCATGTCAAAAAAACAGATTTCAAATGGATTCATAAACAGCAGCATATTTTTATTATGAGATTCAAAATTCTGGAAACTGTTTTCAAAAGACTCTTTTAAACATTTTATTGTTGATAGGTACTTTGAGTTCTTTCTTTTAAAAGATTTTCTGATCTGTTCGCTTCAGAGTTTGATTTTCTGTTAAGGCATGAAATGCAATCTAAGTCAAATCAAAGCAATAGACAATAATTTATTTTTTTACAATAATATTATGTAAAACGCGTGTTTTTTTTTTTTGTTGAATGGAATAGAATAGAATAGAAAGACATTTATTCATAACAACTTAAATTAACATAAAAAAAGACACACTTAAAGAATAGGTACATTTAGAGAGTTGTTACAAAAAGGCTCTAACTCAGCATAATGCTGGCTAAGCTCCGTGAGAGACTTAGCCAGCGCTGGTCTTCCGTTAGAGCCCGTACAGGTGACGTCACGAACAGGCCTACGCAATGAAATAAAAAAATAATAATAATTGTAGTAATAATGACACTTAAAAAGCCATTGACAAAAAAAAACATAATAATAGGCTAATACCTATATTATCACTAGATTAATTTAATTTAATTTAAGCCAACACCATGCGAATAAAAAGTAAATAAAAAACCATGGTACGATACTATAAATATATATATATATATACATACAATGCAAACAAAAAACATAAACTATAAACATTTCATTATGAAACATATTTCCGGCTATAAATAGTGCTTAGTTTACTGGTAAATTTTATTCTATTTCATATATCTGTTTAAGTTAAAAATATACTGATGGAGTGTGTTTAAGTGTGTGTATGCGTGAGTGTTTGTGTGAATGGGTCCTTTCGCTGGCAGTCCTTTTTATTAATACCTCAATATCGGAAAAATATTATAAACTGGCAATAACTCTTGCGAATGAAATGAACCACAGACGAATAAAATTTTTGGTTCCGCTAAATTACAAAAGATGGCAGTGTACAAGTTTGATTTATCCGCAACTAGATGGCGTCGAACGTAATTAAATGGTTATTTGCCATTGCCAATTCTTATTACTATTAGATATTGTGATCGTTCCCATAAAACTAAATTCTGTATTCAATTTGATCTACCCAAATAAAAACTTGAAAGATCCTGACTCTACTTATGAAATTATTTAATAGTGTTGTATTGTTGAGATAAAATCACGATTTCAAGTGCGAAGTAGATAGTATGTAAAGTACTAGGATTTAGATGAATCTTCCCTAGTTTTCTAATTGTCACTCAAAATTAAGCGCGGGGCCCTAGTGTTAGTTAGTTATGAACTCCATCCATATAAATATAAATGGCCAACCAAGGAAGTCCCAAACAAATAAAACATCAGAATTCATTGCATATTATTCTTTTTTATATTTTTTTCATCAGTTTAAATGGAAAATACAATTTTCATTTATTTATAATGTTGTCATTTATTGTAAACAAATATATTATAAAAGATTTACATATTACTATCAAAACAAAATATTCACAAAATGGCAGACTAACTAAACAATTACTTAGCTGTTTTATCAAGCATGCTAACAATTGCATCGTTTTGAGCTAAACAAGAAGGAGAAAGTTTGGCACTGATCTCATAATTCAAATCAACATGAAGATGGCATAAATGCATATTGCAGCAACACTATCTGTCCTTTAGAGATAAGTTAGTCTGTTCATCCAAATTTTGAATAGGTACCTTTTATAACGATACTTCACAACCTCTCTTCAGCTCATGTTTATTGCGAGTTCTAATACTGACTACATAGTTCCACTCCTGTGCCTAGCCTAGCCTTGCCTAGACTAGACCGAGGCTATGCACTGCCAAGCTTCCGACCGAGTAAGGGCAACGCCAAAGAGAGCCTAAATCTGACTATTGTATCTGTGGTAACTAGACAGTTCAACAACTAATCTGCTGCCTCATTAAAATCCAAAATCAAATTGACTTAATTAAAAAAAAAAACAACAAACTCTGGCTCCTTTCATAACAATACAAATTCCATTGAATGGATAAAGTCAACTCATTTTTAAACATTCAAACAAATCATCTTCAAATTAAAAAGTACCTCTTCACATTTCTGCATTACCCTGCCATAACAAAATCATACCATACACTTAGACAGTTGACAAACAAAAAAGCAATGGAAGAGGACATGAGCAAAAGAAATCACAAAATATATAGAAACATTCGACATCGCGTATGTAAGGAGTGGTCAGCGTGTGCCTCCGAGGGCCACTTGGGGGGGAGTAAGCCCTTGCCACTATTACATGAAATGCCGAAAAGAAAAGTATAATTAATAAATTGTACCTATACTTTGTTTATAATCTAATTTTTTTTTACATTTTAATAATTTAAAACAACCAGTACTTGGTCGAGAAATTTATATCCATTTTTTTTTTGTGTATTTTATATTTTGATGAAATATTTATAAGCTAATTAACGTGAGCCGATGTCAGGATTCATAGCTAGTCGTCGTCGCTCGAACCGGCTGGCAGCCGCCCGACCCGAGCTCGTATAAACGTATAACGTATCTATACATAAGTCTACCGCATACATACTATACATCTTGACTCGTATTATGTATTAATGCACTGATATTTCGAGGGGCACAGGAATATCGCAGCATTGGTCCGTGCCGCCGCCGCGCGCTCCAAACACGTGAAACGTACACACATCAACAACATATCAAAAATTACTCTCCCTCCAATATACATTTTATATGCAAAACATAAAAAATAAACTACGATTATACCCCTTAATTTGTCTAATCTAATTCGTACTCTATTTACAATGACGTAATATTCAAATTGTTCTGTGAATCGACAGTCTTGCGCTTGACGTCGGGGTCGAGCGAGCGGCGGCGGCTTATCACTGTACACCAAATTTACAATAACAATTTGATCAGGATACGCAAACTCAAACATCTACATCTAAAAATATAGGTAAGGTTCATGTATCGCCCGCCATAAGCCGCTATCTTTACTATTCAAACGCGATTTGCCCATGACAAAAATGCCACACGATATACATAATCAGTAAATTAAATAGGCCCAATTCATTGTTACGATTCAAACATGGGGTTAACACAACCAGACCGATAAATTACAATAATATACAACTTTACAGCTCATAATAAAAATTGGCAAACGTAACATAGATAACAACCATTTGTGGCCTGTTTGTCATGCCGCAAAGAACAATACATATTTGGGAATTAGTTTCTAATACATACTACTAACTAGGATACAAGAAAATGATGACACTAGATACATAATATTATCGCCTATACTGTACAACGGACTATGATATTTTATTGAGATAATTCTTCCTTTGTATAAACATGACAAAATACAATTTTCTGTCCAATTCACTAACAACTTATCCGGTAACAATCGAGCAACGTTTTGTCATTATAATTACTCCCTTTTGTGACTTTTATACATTAGATATTAATTACATTTACGTTATAAAGGGACACCTTATTCGTAAGTGGTCTGGTATTTGTAAATACGAGTCTAACTTTGTTCTGTAAACATTATGAGGAGTTTCCTATCTCATAAAGAACAAGTATTAGACAGCTTTCTTAGTGATATTGCCTGTAAAAATATAGTACTTTTTTATAATATTTTATACACTATCAAAGTATGTGCATCGATGAACAGTGCTAGGTAAAGGCTCGAGACGAATGGAATGCATCTTTTACGATATCCACTTGAATATAACAACCACTCCAATAATAACAAAAAGTATCTCCTCATGATAACCAAATTTACAAATTGTCATTCGTAAAATTGTTATTACGAATTATTTTTTAAACAATCAAGAACTTAGACTAGTGGTAACAATAACACTTTTGCAAGCTGTTTTGGGAAACTTTCTAAGATTTCGTCTAAGCTTTTGAGATTATTATGGGAAGGCAAGCAAAACGTGATGTTTCAAAGGGTTTTATAAGGCTGATCAACTATACGTTTTTACAAAATCTACAATTCTACCATCGCAGTCTCATCTTATTAGTTTTTAGGTAATTCATAGTTCATTTTGATTTCGTTCCTTAGGTAAACATTATCTATACTGGCAATCTACTCTCTGCACTATTTTATCATTCATAAAATTAATTTATTGAGTGTGATTTAATAATCAATATCTATGTATTGATAAAGACAACCAACGGAATAAGATAGGGAACTGTTCTAAACTGGTGTCTGAGTAATTTAAATAAATAAATAAACTAAATCTCAAAGCGAAATTTTATCATCTAATATCAATGACCATATAATATTGAGCATTAAAATGAGTAAATAAAAAGCATTAAATTCACAAAAACGGTTTCACACGAGCAACAAAAGAGCACTTCTTAGAATTGACCGATAACTTGACGATAAAGACTACTTTACAAGAAAAAACAATTGACGTAGTGACCGTAATGAAAACAAAATAGCGTCGATTTGACATAATTGACCAAAAATCAACTGAATTAACATTTTCCATTCAACGAGGTTTCGTAAACCCAAGCGAAATATTTTAAACTACATATACGCATTAAATAACAAGTATGTATATCATACAACGGATTAAATGAGAAAAGGACGCACTGTTGAAAAGAATCAATGGAATCGCACAAAATTATTTTGCCTTTTAAATCAGAATCACTTAACGCTAAATTGGACGTTACTTTCAGGACAAAATTATGCAAAACGGACGAGCATTAGAGCCATAGATAGAACGCTAAAACTACACGTATGCCTTTCCATCAGAGATGTGCTATGTAGGTAATCAGCAGTGGGTTAAACCCAACTATAAGAACACTTGACTTTTTATGGCTAAGAAATCCTATTGGCGTTAAAACACATCTGCTTTTTATCTATGTGGGACAGGACATTCTGGTGGATAGTCATATTAAGTTGAAAGCGACCAATGGCCCAATGCATTCTATCATTCCTAACGTGATCTGGAGGGGACAAAATGGGACCAGAATACTTATTCCTAGTGGATGACCAACCAGCCGGACGTGGCTTACTCGAAGACGTTTCATTTTGGCAAATATAATAAACAATGTTTGGCAAATCGCAATAGGCCGTTCTTTGTCATGTTAAAGTCGACCTCTTAACCTACGCATTGGTACCGATCTATAAAAGTTAACTTTGTGACACAAACGACTGATATTCTCTCTATGGCGATATTTACAAGACCCCTAGCCGACGATAACAGGGCAAAGAGCGCGACCGATACGATATTTCACGAATAAAATAATAACTTTGAAAATATTACACTACCCATAACAAAATTTTAACAAGAATACTATAAAATCTTTTATATGACACTATCTATATACAACATGCAGGCTGGGCAAGACGAATAAATTAAATGAACCTCCAACTTGGATGGACCGTTTAGAAGCAAAAGGGACGATATTTGGGCGAAATTTAGCTTTTATAAGGTCGTAATTGTTTTAAAAGGCCAACAGTCATCAGAATTGACTTTTTAGGTGTTTATAATAGGGTCGAACTAGCTTGGTTAACATTACACATACCGCTTTAAAACGTATTTTATAGAATTGACCACAGTAAATTGGCTTCATTTACATTGACCTTTTTAAAGACGGATATTAAAAGAATTTAATCAAACATTACAAGCAAATTCAATGGACAATATTAGACGGCAATACTTTTCAAATGGAATTAAACGTGGACGAACATATATCTACTATTGGACTATTATATAAATTGTTTTAAATATTCTTTATACATATAATATTTACAAAAACCAATCGGACATGTTTGATAGACGCATCGACAGTATCTACCGAGAGAAGACGGATTGGCGGAGTTGTCAACGACAACAAACGACCTCGCTTGCTTCCTTCAATATAATTATTACATAGTAAAATCACTAAGGAGATACACCGCTCCATTATAACCAACGACCCCAAGTATTTAATCTAGCAACATGACAAACTATCAGAAAGAAACAAGACGGTCGAAGCGAGTATATAACTTTCATAAAATCTATTGATAATGAATTCAGTGTGGGCCCTCATTTCCGGGTTTAAGAATATACAAATGGTTAAGGCAATTGTTCCGTAGAAATAATGGAAGAACGGTAAAACTTAACATACTTCATGTAACATAATATTTGTCTTATCTAGTCCGAAGTGACTTACAGAACGTACCTTAACCATAGTCTCAAACAAGTGTGTCAAGCTAAATTGGCAGATTGCCTATCGTACTGCTCATTATAATTGTTATAATTCAAGTTCAATGACATTGCTCTTATAATTGTGTCGAGTCAAAGTCACACTGAGATCGATAAAAATGAAAGTCAAGACCGGTAGGTCAAAGTCGAATAACATGAAAAGTTAAAACGTTTAACCAAGGTATCCATCTTGAAATATAGTCGATAAGATAAAAACTGAAGATAAATTGATAGGAATAAATAATTTATAGTATCTGGCAAAAGATTGGGTAAGGCAATGTTCAGTCCTTGAATTATAAAACGAATGCAAACCTGCCAATTTACTCGAGCTGCATACAAAATAGGCGACGCGACGGGTTGTTTAGTAACTCAGTTACGTCAACGAATATTATTACGCCATTATCTACAAGAAACTAATTCGGCTTTTGATATAGCCTTATACCTACCAGTCGAGAAATTCAACAGGCAGAATGTGAGTATAGTGTAAACATCAGACTGAAATAATGGTCAACAATAAAAAGTAAAACAACACGTCGTCGATCGCTCCCATATTCTTACAAGTTCTAGATGGATCGACCGCTCGGATAAGAAAGTACAACGCTGAATGACGGAGCTACAAGATTGAACCTTATTTACATCCACTTTAGATTGAATTCCTGTTTGAATTCAATTAAAAATTTGCAATTTTGTAAGAAAAATCGTCTTGCTTTGATGAACTGATAAACTTTATTAATTTAATTATTCCAGAGATTGATGCCAAATTTTGGCCCGAAATTTACCAACATTCACAATTCGTCTTTAAAATATCGGTAATATAAGTATTCAACCCTAAGCCAATATAAATAAAGTTCAATCTGCATAGTATTTCTAATCCGAGTTTTCAATCGTACGGGCCTAACAAGCGTCAGTCAGCGCGGCTTCGACAGGACCGTAGAGGTGATATCACACTGATACGTAGGAGAGCGCAGATGTTTTGAATCAACCGTAACGTTATTGATACAAGGTATAAAATCATACCTTAATTTAAGACATGCTTGATTAACTTAACAAATTTGTATACCATTTTAGGGCCATCGTTTACGATTGTTTGCAGCAATGCTGTAGCAATTCGTTTATCGTAGAAGTTGATTTAACTCAAGTTTATCGCGACCTTTTTATAAATAATTATAAATCTTTATATATATGTAAATGTAATAGTTAAAAAACCTATAATTGTAAAATAATTATGTATTCTTATAAATAAACTATTAAATATGATTACTGCATCGCTGCTTTGTCAATAAGCAATGGCTTGTAGACATATAAGTATATTAAACCAAAGATATCTTAAATTAAGATAACTCTCATAGATTCTATACTTTAAACTAGTCGATCCAAAACATCTTCACTTCCTTACAGTATAAACACCACCATAGATAACTTTCCAAAGGCCTTATCATATAAAAGCTTAATGTATAATAATATATAACTCTGAGGGAGGCACTGTGTAACTATAGTACTATAAATTGTCCAGAGAAGGCGATACCGTGGATACCGTAGCCGTGACTGCACCGTGGATACGGCATTGGCGGTGGCAGGCGGGTCTGCCGTCAGTACGCCTGAGTCGTGCTTGCAGTCGACACACGGTCTTGTTTCAAGTTGCGCTGAGGACAAAAGTAGCAAGATTAGTAGATGCCTAGAGAATATGTATCGTTCGACAGTGGCGTAACTATACCGTTCGAGGCCCGTGGCGAATTCATCTGATTCGAATGTTGGGAGTGGACTAACATAGGCTGATGATGATGAATCTTGGGAGTTGGGATTCTCTTCTGACCGAGGCCCCCTTTTCGGCTGAGACCCGTGGCATTTTACCGACTAGCCACCCTGTAGTTACGCCACTGTCGTTGGAGCTACCGTGGCCATGACTAAACAGTAAAAGCAGAAGTAAGAAAATATATCGACTAGCGTGTAATTCCCTGGTCACGGTTCGCTTGTAACTATGCAAAAATATATGTAATCATGGATTTATTAAGTTTTATGTGCTTTTATGTACATTCATTTAGTTACTGTCTGAACTATTCAGAACGCTTACAAAACATCCACTTATGATCACGTTTCTGATCACTGATCAAAAGTGACACTGAATGGTTCTTTATAAAATAAAACAAATATATTTAATTGTGCTTTACCACTCAGTTAAAACTTCTATCTAATACTTATACATGCAGTGATAAACAATCTGTAACATGCATTTGACACTTTAAGGTCCAGTTTCCTTTGACCACAGTAGAGCAGAGGGCAGATATGTAAAAAAAATAATCAATCATTATCAGCCTATAACACGCATAGATATAGGCCTCCCTTTAAGCGTCATAGCGCCCTGTCTTCAGCTTGCCGCATCCAGCACAGTTGAATTAAAAATTTACCAGCATAGCCCTGGCGCAGGCCAAGTTGGCCAAGCACAGGGATGGCCATCTAGTGTAGAACAAAGAAAAATTACGTCTCTTCGTCGTCAAATCCTTAAACATTAGATAATTATTCCTTCAACGTCAATAATTGACGCAATGTATGACGATACGATGTCAGTTTTATTTGTAGACAACAATCCCCGTGCTTGGCCTACTAACTGGAAGGTAAAGCGCTACATTCAAGTATTAGAGATTCTATTTTTTTTTGTGTTTAATTTTAGTTTAGGTGATTTTTTTTTATTATATTGGTTGTTTCCACATGTCTCCCTTAACTTCGCTTTGCAAATTATGTGTACTTAACAGTTTTATCAACTTTATAACTCATGCTGTACGAGTAGATTGTACTTTGGATATGATAACAAAGAAAGATGGCATATAAGAAAGGCCTTATTGCATTTTTCCATTCAAATTATATATTTTTTATTTCTTTGATATGCTCCTAGACAAGTCAAATTGTTAATTCTCTCAGCTTATTTATAATTATATAATAAACACACTGTCATGCAAATATAAGTGAATATCTAACCTAATCTACTTGAAACACCCAGCATGTTTTGTGCATTCTACCGAACACTTATAACTTACTCTACTTGGCTGACTTCCGCAGTCAGACCTTACAATAACAGACTTGAAAAGAAATTACACATTCGTAGTAAGAATCACACTAGATTATAAACTAATCTCTGCCCGCGGCTTTGCACGCCTTGTCTCTATGGAAATGTTTAAAGATCATTTTATCCGATGGAAACTGTTTTATGGGATAAAAAGTAGCCCATGTTTATAGTCTTTAAACGTTTCCATAGCGACAACGCGTGCGAAGCTGCGGGCAGAAACTAGTAATTTATAAATATGTACATAAAACAGACATTTCCGCACTGTAAAATAAACGAGGCTTGTGTTATATATACTCGAATACTGAGGAATAAGGTTGATGACCTTAACCCTCAGTCTTTTTTGTATTAAATCAAAACATTGCTATTCAGCGGATTTAAAAGAAATGCCTCGCTTCTAGTTTTCTATGTCCAGTCCATTCCAGTTAGTTATTTTAAGCTTGATCAACATGATTCTATTACCTGTGTTATTAATTATTACCTATAGTTGTAAGGAAATATATTTTCAAATTACTTGATTTTACTTCAGGGACTTTACCTTTTTTAGGCTACAATTAAAACTATAGGTAATGTATATGTATGTATATATAATGGTGGACTGCGACAGAGGAGGTTGCGGGTTCGATGCCCACTTTGGGATAAATTTACAGCCCCCTATGTCGGAGGCGAACCATCACACACTGCACCACAGTTCGCCTAGATAGTTAATCTGTAGTCATCATCATCAGCCTATTTTAGTCCACTGCTGGACATAGGCCTCCCCTAAAGAGCGCCATAGCGCCCTGTCTTCAGCTTGACGCATTCAGCATCTACCCGCAATCTTTTGCAGGTCGTCATCCCACCTGGTCGGAGGGCGTCCGATACTACGTTTGCCCCACTTACTGTAGTGGTTGTGTACTGTAGCGGTGTGTAGTTATACTGTAGTGGTCAAGTGAAACTTACCGGTTGATCGTACTGATGCACCATGCGCTTGATATGGTTGAGCTTGCGATGCAGGAAGTTGACACGTTGCCGGTCGTTCTGGTACTGTATGTCGTTGTTCACGCGCCGGTACTCCTCGACTATTCGTTGTTCTATGCTCTGCGGACACAGAATAGCGGTTTAAAAAAAAACTAAGAAAGATGTACTGGCGTCGCGTCGTTCGTCACTCAAAATTACAAGATTGTGATCTACGCTGTCCTTCTTGAAGTTCAGGCAGCCTAGGGCCGCCGGCTGATCTTCACCCATTACGTTTTTTTTTAATATTTTTAACAGACTTAAAAAAAAGGAGGTTCTCAATTGGACTGTATTTTTTTATATTTTGTTTTTATCTCAGAACTTTCGGGTGAACCGATATTGAAGATTTTTATTTGAAAGCTGGTGCTTCCCGTGTGGCCCCTTTTAATTCATCAATTTGGTCCAGTTCTGACAAGTCTTAAATTTGCATTAAGTACATATGTACAATTGTACATAATATGCGCGACAAATGACAAATAACTCTCAATATCACGCCAACCGATTTATTATTAACTAGCTGTTGCCTGCGGTTTTACCCGCGTTAAATTCGTATTTGATCCCCAATTTTTTTTTGAAAATATAATATAGCCCATATCACCCGCGGATAGTGTAGCTTCCCAACGGTGAAAGAATTTTTAAAATCCGTCCAGTGGTACGGAGCATATTAAAAAAAATCTAATCTTTGCTCTTCATAATTATCAGAAGATATTATATCAGCCACTTCAATAAACGCCTTCAAGAATAAACTCGACAACTGGATACGAGACAAAATAATAAAATAAAAAAAGTAACGCAATGAATAAATTCAACACTGTGTGATATAGACACATCAGCCAGCCCAGAAGCTATTAACAATCTATTAACAATAAATAAATAAATAATATTAGTATAGATTATTATTCACCTGATGATGTGGCGAGGCGGGCGTGGCTCGCTGCAGCTCAGTTTCAAGGCGAGTGAAGAGATGCGCCACGGTCGCGACGCGCGAGTACACAGCTCGGTATTCCGTATACAGCTCCGCGAATTCATTCTTGTAAGCGCGTCGCATGTTCCAACTCGTTATGGCTGGATATAGCCTGCGAAATAAAGAATTAAATTAGTACCATAATGCAGCCAAGTCAGGCTCAATATAGCCTAAGAATACGTTAACCGGTGGGGTAAGCGTATTCTAACGTATATTAATTTATAATTTGCACCTAGTCTGTATATATAGTATGGGTAAATATATAAATAAAACTTTCTTACTTTAATCTGGAGCATCAAGTGTAAATGCAATAGATCCATATATCGGTTTTATATATTATTTATTGTATTGTTGACTAATTTTGGAATTAAGTATTTCAAGTATTTTATTTTGCAATCCATATACAATGTAAAAATCTGGTCTTAATAATTTCAAAGCTATTAGGAGCCTTTAGAAACTAGAGCGCCATTATTAATAAAGTAAGTTATTATCACATATTATTAATAAAGTAAGATGAAACATACCTTTCAATCTCTTCGGCATCATTGGCGTTGTCTTCATTGACATTGATATTTGTTAGATCTGCAGTTGAGGGTACTGTAGTTGCTTCTGGTTTTGTGATGATAGGTTCTGCAAATGAAAATATAGCACTTTAAAAAACGAAAAAACTAAATGTTTCAATCTTAAATGTTAATTTATCAGGTTTTGCTAGGTCGCGGTTTCCATTCAAGAACACGTTTACGCTAGCGGTTGTCGGTTCTTTGCGATATATGGCCGGCTTCAGCTTGCTCATTCCTTTTTTTAATACAAACTAAACGGTGAGTTAATTCAAACTGGATCCCTTTATGCTAGCGTTTTTCTTATTGTTTACTAGAATTGTGATTTTTATTAGTTCCTACTTTGTATTGTTTTATATTTTAAAACTTATTTGTGCTCTATGACAACTAAGCATAGAGCATAGATTTGCAGACCTTTCTCACCTGCTATATTATTCTGTTCAACAGATGGACTACTCCTAAAGCCATTCTTGGTTTGCTCTACGGGGGGGCTACTCCGGTATCCGTTCGTCGCACCATTCTTGACAGGACTCTCGCATAACTCCTTGACAGTCGTAAAGTTGAGTGTGTAGCCTTTGTCTTCTTTTTTGACTGCGGATACAAAAAATACATTTAATTAATTGATTATACAGGAGACAGTTACAAGACAGTATACTTGCAAGAAATATTTTTGTAATAGTAAGTAATGTAAATACGTATAAGTAAGCACCATAAGTCTCATATAACTTAGAAATAAGTGTTTCGATGAATAAACGATTTTTTTATTTTTATTTATTTAAATATATTCTGAATAATATGTCCTTTTATGGCCAACATGTCATGTTCATGGTACGGTACCTCATGAGATTATGGTAAGACTTTAAGACTATGAATTGTGACCATTGTGTACATAAACGATGTAGTTTGTGATAGTTATACACCCAGCATAGACCTATAAGTTTTCCTGTTATTTCTCAGACTTTAATTACTTCAATAGAAACCATATTATCTGTACATTACCAAGTATTTTAATATTAGTACTTATTTATATAAAATGGCGGCATGAATTGTTAAATATCCTATTTTTACATAAGTATTATTCTTACACATGCATATATTTATTAAATAACTATCATACAAAGGTGCACTAGAGAGTACAGTCGGCTGCGCAATGATGTAAAATTTTAGTACCGTGTCGTTTTAAACTTATGTAGGTATCTTCTCGACGACCGCATTATGTATATCAATTTGCTGATTTTCTTTGACAAGGTACGAACTAATATGGCAAGCTGGCTAGGTAAAATGCAGCTTAAATTTATCGTGCGACTGTAAACTTATAACTAGCCATTTTCGTGGTTCTAATATCACTTTGTGTAGCACCATACCTCGCTTTAAGTGGGTTTTGCAAACATCATTATTAAAGACCTTTACATCGATGCGTAAAAACTTGAGCACTCAAGTGTTGTGCCACTTTCACTGCTCGTTATATGACTAGCATATATTTGTGGTTGGACAGTTACATGGGACCACCCTGAGAGAAGATTTTAGGAGTTTAGATCCATCAGTGCTACTGAAACTTTCTCTAAAAATCGCGAGAACAAGGAACAGGTGACTCTCAACGAATTCTCCAAGAATGAGTGATTCATATTCTTCAAAAAGTGGGAAACACTCAACGGTCATAAAAGTACTTGGGTGAGAACTGTCAATGTCACATATGTCAGGTACGTCAACGACAGCTCGCAACCTAACTTATAAAAAGTCGAAAGCCATTTCTGAACAATAGGAAACTATTGACGTGAAATGTTTAGCAGGGCAAGCGACTCTGTATATTTTGATTTGCTTTACGTGTCTTTCAAATCGGTAAGTTATAAGGGGTCACTTGCATAAAATCTTAACAGAGTTTATTTAATCATTCTTTGATCTTGCAGGACTGGTAGCCTTTAACAGAGCTTATGCTCATCATAATGCGTCATGCTGTCTGACGAGCCACTTTGTCTAAATATATTAAGGCAGTAGGACCACGTGGCCAGAGGGAATATATTGAGATGCTGTGCCAGTACGGCATAGCGTGGGGTGCTCTGCTCTGTGCTATTCTATAACACGCACCAGACGTTACACGTACTCTACTACGGCTAAGCAAAAATACAGGCAACGTGAGATATTAGCTGCTTGTAATGCGCTAGAGATAGTAGTCACCTGTCTCGTTAGTTCGCTCGTCCTCATTGTCAGAAGCGTGACGTTCGCCGGAGGAGGTGGTCGCGTAGCCAGAGGAGGGCGGCGAGGGCCGTCGGTAGTGAGATATACGCTGCTTCTTGGTAGCCGGCGCGTCGTCCGCAGAGCCGCTGGCGCGCTTGTTGGTGCTGGGCGAGGCGCGCGGCGAGAGGGAGTTGGCGGAGTCACTGCTCAGCGGTGGCGTTAGATTTTGAGGTTTCCGCCTGTTGGGATAGGGTTGGTTATTGTTTGGTTTATTGGTATGATTAAGATCGTGCAATCGTTCGATGAAAAGAGACCTGAGTTCATTTATTCGATAGTATCGTCTAAGTTCCATTTCTGTATGAGATTTTGTACTGCGTCTCTACGTCATAGAACTATCAAAGCCTAAGAATGGAACGTTATGTCGTAGATACGACGCAACGTTCCATTTTTAGGCTGATACTATCAGAGCAAGGACATACAGATGTATGTCCTTACTTTGATAGCATCGGAACTCAGGGCACATTCCTACGGTAAACAAAGAAAAACGTGTTCTATTCGGATGAAACAGAATACAGTTTTCTTTGGGTTGAGTTCAGATGCCACCTCGCTAGGACGACATTGGTGAGTATGTTTTTTAAGGTAAATACTGACTAAGCTCCTCGTGATACAACTAATTTAACTGCAATACAAACATGAATTACGAGTATAATAATACAACTAACATCCATTTTTTGTTTCAATAACATCCAAATTAAAGAAAAATATAGTTTGCTCTAGTTTAATTGATCAAACGAAATTGAGGTTAACTTCATTAATTACAATTATATTCTGATTAAATTAAAGACCGATAAAAATAAATGATTTCTTTAATCCGTAATTCGTAATCACAGCTTTTATTATTTGGTACATCAGTCTTTAATTTATTCGGACGGGACATCAATATAATTAACGAATATTGTTGCATTCATAAATAAAACATCAATTAATAGTCGATGCAACAGTTTAAAAGCCATAGTACACACTAGCCGAGACGTCTCGTCGTATGTCTCGAGAGCAGGCATATAAATAAATCCTTTGTGTATATAGAAAATGGAGAAACATAGAATTACATATTGGAAATATTTATTATGACTTGCGTACTGTATTCTAATTTGACTTGATTTATTATTTTTATATAAAATAATTTTGCCATATAAAACTTTAACCTTCTTTTTTTGTAATTTTAATGATTAATTTCAGTATTTTAAATTCAATATTTCTTTGCTAAACCTCGGTAAAAGTGTGAGAACTTTATATATTTTAGATCTACATGTACTATACCATACTTAAGCAAATGATGATTTGATTGATTGATCGATCGAGACGAGAGCACATCTCGGGGTGTCTCGGCGAGTGTGTACTGCGGACATAAGGCAATCGTCCATATGGACGTTAGCACCCCAAAAATAAAGTTAATTTTATTACCTTCTAGTTCGCTTGATATCCTTCCGGCAGCTTAAAACCATAAAGCAATTTCTTACCATAATTCTCAAGTGGCAGCTAAATATCGGGGCATCCATTACTACTGAAGGAGATTGGGCTGGTTTTTGTGGCGGATTGTGCTAACGCTCTCAGAGGTTTGCCACACACGATAGGCTTTTTGTAACTAAGATGACAGGCTACACGACTTGCAACACAGTTTAGTTATTGCAAATAATTTAGTTTAGTTCTTGCCTTTGCTTTTTACTGCAGCGCTGAAATTTGCTAATGCAAATTCTCGCTTATCTACCATCTGATATTTACTAGAAACCAAAGCGCCCTCGGACTAGCCACGCTTACAAACTAATCAGTTGATCTAGTATCAAATCTCTGAGAGGGTTAGCCACCGCCTAACCGCCCAGTCTCCTTTCGAGGCCAAGCTTTAAATCTCAACATTAAACGATAAAACAACCGACCTCTTGAGCATACGCTTCTCTTCCTCAGAGTAAAACGGCCAGTCTTCGTTCACGTCGTTCCATAAGTGCCTACGTAAATGGTAACAGTTGTCCTTAAGCGTGCTGATTTGCGACAATATCTTGGAGAAAGCGCTTCTGTCTTTCAGCCCCTCTGGAAAGTTAGGCCGTGGATTAATCGGGTCCTTGTTTTAAAACGCCCGAAGGACACTCATGTACTTTCAAGCTAACGAAATTGACCGAAAAGCAGTCATCTTTGTATGTTCTCATATTAAAATTGACTGACCAAAAAGCAGTCATTTTTGTATTTTCAAAGCATCAGCATGGAACAAATATGACGGACAAAAATGCATGAACAAGCCAATATTCTTGGTACCTATATGATTCATCACGTTTTGTTTTTTAGCTCTTACCTGTTGACAGATTTACAAAGAGTATTGGCAAGCTTATGGTTTTATTTGCTGTGGCATCGTGTTTATTTATTTATATCAATAATATTTTAACATATGAAGATAAATTTTATGCAACAGTTAATAGAACAATAAAATTTCGTTGAATGGAAAGTTTATGAGAGTCCCCAGAGCAAATTTAGCCAAGTAAAACAATAAAACTTACCGCTGGTGAGCCGCGCGTACAATTCTGGCTTCTTGAAGGTTTTCAATGCTAATAGCTGAATAAGTCTTTCTCTGAAACAACAAATATTGTTTCCATTAGTATTCGATAACATTTCTTACGTAAAGGTCAGATTGAGATTAATAGCTTATAAATGTTTGATAATTTCTATAGATTTCCTTAGGGTTTGAACTTGACATTGGTGAGGTTACATGAATCCATAATGTTAGGAAAATTACATGTAACGCTTCATTATAATCAACTAACCGTATTATTGTTAAGATAACTCTAGTGTCTAGATGAACCTATGTTAGGATTTAAGATGCTATTTATATATAAACTGTAACAAATTTGTATCAATAAATAATAATATCTATCTATCTATCTAACTAGTTTCTGCCGGCGGCATCGCACGCTTTGTATCCATAGTAACTAGTTTAAAGGTTATTTATATCCTATGGGAATTTTATGGAATAAAAAAAAGCATATGTTTGGTTCCAGGCTTAGATCTACATCTGTGCCAAATTTTAGCCTGATCCTTAGTTCTGACGTGAACAAGTAACAAACATCCAAACTTTCGCATTTATAATATTCGTTCCCTTCCATATAAAACAATTAATTAAGTAAATACAAATTAATTGTGTCTCTGGATAGTAATTACTAGGTCCTGTATGTATAGAGCTACATAGCAGTGACCTTAGATCTACGTGACCGACTAAACTTATAAAGACATCGATCTATTCAAATCGTTTAAAAATGTATTTCGTAACAACGTCAGTGCCTATCAGGCGATTGGTAAATAGAGTACATGGGTTGTGGTTAACCAAAACGCGACAATATTATCACAAACGGACATTTAAAGTTCGCTTTTAGTATAACTTTTGAAACATATTACTCTCACTCTTATACATACTGTAACTATGTGAATTAGTTTCGCTTTTCAATTAAGGGAATTCAACAAAAGGTTTACTGACGCAAACAAGCCTTGCTTGCTATATCGAAGACTATGATATCAATAATTTTGTAAACATTAGATCTTAATACCTAATTTAATTAGTCATAATTATTGCATGCTAGAATACAGTGAGACATGAGGGCATTATATATAATTAAACCATCTTTATACCATGTTTGACGCAATAAATATATTTGAATTTGACGTCTTTACAATATTTTTCATCTATTATTTCGTTTAGTTATGGTTTTTCCGCTCAAAAACCCATGAAAATGTGAATTCTATTATATTCTATTCTCGCGGACGAAGACGCGGTCATATCTAGTTTTATCTAAATTGACTACAAACTACGTAAGTCATTAGCTACCTAGTATTTATGTGAAGAGAGAACGATTGGCTGATAAAATCGTAAATTTGCAATTCGATTTACTGATAAATTTACAAATTTACAAAGAGATCAGCTGATAAATTTGTAAATACGCAAACCATTTTCTATACAGCTTTACGTATTTTGTCATGAGCTAGATTGCTCCACTGCCCGGTACATAATAGGCGGTAAAGTTAGATAATTTGGTGTTTAGGTGCATAGAATTGACGAGGAAAAACCAGTTCACCAGAACACTGACGTAACATAATAGTGAATGTTATTTCTATTGATTAGATCGCGTAAAATATTTATAGAGTAACTATGTCCCTATCGTAGTTTGAACGTCATTAATCTTTCTCATCTCTTTAACAAATAAGTTTCAATAAGCTTTTAGATAACACATTTACTCTGATCACTTCTATCGCTTTTAGTTTTATCCGATGAAGCGAAACAAGAACCGTCACAGGACAACATAATGCTTTAAATGCCAGTTAACCTACGACATAAACCTAACATTTAATTACTAAAATATGTCAAAAACTATTTAATTTTACATATTACTATACAATTGACGACGCTATGGTGGATACAACTTAATTATGTGAAGATAATTCTGATATTGGACATATCACAGAGTAATAATTGTTTGCAAAGAGATCTACGAATAGTACATTGTACACATTATGAGTAATATTTCGACATTACTATTGCTAAGATTAAAGTGTGGTTTGTATAAGCTTTCTTACGCGATTCTATGGTTTATAATATTTTCTTGTTTCATTTCACGCATTGACCCGGCGATCTTAACATTCCCAGCGTGTCTGATATAATATATTGTTAAGTTATTTATTACCAACAATATTTTATTTTAAACTCTCAGATATTCTTCACTTTTATCTGATAATGAGTGGCATGATTATTAGTTTTATATCTTGAAAGACTGAGGCATATGGCTGAAATTACCTTGGGGTATATTTATTGTTTTTCTTATGCAACGTTTGGAAATAATTTTGTAATGTAGATGACTCAGAGATGTTTCCCATTTTGTGTTATTGTAGGTAGGTAGCTGACGAAACAATGCCTCTTACGTAGAGACGGGAAAATATCTACTTCAATGATGTTTTTATGACAGTATCGAAAATTCCTAAGTTAAAGTAAGGGCTTGGACAGGCACAGAATAAACTAGCCTCAGATATTGCATCCCAAACTAGGCAAAAAATAAATAATTAAAAATAAATCATGATGGACCATTCACACAGCATTATCTAGCCCCAAGCTAAACAGAGCTTGTGTTATTTAATAGGTTAAATAATAACATTCTTAATAATTTGAAAAGTTCAATGCATGAAAATGAAACAAACTATTTGACATTAGCTTTTCATAAAACAACAATATTCGTAGTCACTCTACCATAAACACGCATTAAATAACAATACATTGAACCTCAAAATAAACTACTATCAAGGTAATAACTATTAAGTATATACTCTAAATATTCTGTAAAATTGTAAACGATTAGTTAAAAATACAATTAATGTTTAGTGCCGCTTTTATGGCAACGATTTCCTCTCTACCCGCGTTAAGCCCCTAAAATTATCATAAGTTGATAACAACGCGACGAGATAAGGATACTTCTGACGTCACAAAAGATTGCTAATTGTTTATCGATAAATCTATTGACTTTGTGACATAATAGCTCATCCCTTGCCTTTTGTCGAAGAGTCAAACACATTTTATCGAGTTATCGATGGGACTCGATAGCATCAAGACCTTCAATTTCTTCGCCGCAAGAGCCATACTCGGTTTTACTGAAATTATATTACTGAGACGCGGCGTGGATAGGTGCTCGATATTGCATACTATTACATATAAAGATTTAGAAAATGCTGACTGCGGCGAGTGCGGCTCCTGCGGCGCGGACAGGTGCGGTTGCAGATTAAATCATATTTGCATTCGAGTGTTCTAGGGATACTCAACCAAAACCACTAATCATGTATCATATTGTGTACCACGTTCAAGTGTATTTCACGAGTTCAGTTAAAGGTAAAATACTTCGCTTAAGTCAACCGAGGCAACATGTTACCCAAACATTCGCAGGTAGAGAATGCTATCTAGCATTATGCTCGCCTATGTACAACTTTTGTGCAATAAAGTATATTCTATCTATATAACAGGAAATATATTTCTTTCCTGTTGACTAAAGTCTAATGAAGCTGCAAAAAAGTATCTTCATTCAACAGTACAGTAATTTTGATCAATAAAATACCTTGAGCTGTTTATAACCGTAGATTTCCTTGATAAGTCGATGTACGAACACGTAACAAGAGTAATTAAATCGTTTATATAGCTAGTTTCCAACACACTGTTAGGTTCTTATCGAGCAATTTTCAGTTTTATATTGGGTGGAGAATTAGAATTTTCTAATTCATCACGAAGAAGTATATATTGACTTTTGGTTTCAATACGAAAAAGAAAAAAATCTGCTGTGTAAAAATTAATTTTATTGCAGCAGGTTTTTTTTTTAGTTTTCGCGACTTTTTGACCTAAGCCTCTTGAAGACTTAAGTGTCGGTGTCTTCTTCTTCTTGTCACCTTCGTGAGACATCGCCACTTACCATCAGTTCAAATTGTGGTCAAACAAAGGTTTTTAAAAAAAAACGAGGTTTTTTGCTCCATTGTAATTAGTTTCAATTCAAAAGCAACAGACATGGTAATTATAATAACCATTGGAAGGTGGTGGCGCGGCGAAGGAAAGGAATGATCTAGTTTTTTCTCCAGCAGTGGAATAAAAAAAGTCTATAAATTTCAATGGAATAACTTTCAAAACGATATAGCCCCATATTGGCCCAATCAAATTGCGGAGGAAACCTAATTTAAACTCTATAGCAACTTTTCAATGTAAGAATTTACCTCATAAACCTAATACTAAACGACAGCATTAGTAATTAACAACACAAGTGTTATTGCATACTAATGACGTCTGAGGTAAATGAACGAGCGGTGCAAGCGCTTCAGCCTTATAATCATATCGTTTGAAGGTTAGTTTAATGCACTCCATCAAAATTCATGTATGAACGTAAATCCATTTTTTGTATTTACAGAGGACATTTGCCTTTCTCTAGCAGTGGGACAGGCCAGACTCATAGCAGAAGTAAATGGTGGTTGTATTTATACAGTTTTGTTTTTCGTTTTTCCCCAATACTAATTTTAATTTACCCACAGCTTTCTTATCTGGGGAATTACAGACAGGCTATCCTGGACAAAGTATGTCGAGATTAGAATTAAATTTACCATCCTGTTTTTTCCAAAGAAACGAAATAAATTATTTTTAATCAGATAAGAATTTGTTTGGATATGTATCAAGGATTTTTAGCATTTTTAGATGCTAGCTTCTACCAACGGTTTCGCGTTTTTCGTAGATATTTTTTTTTCTAAAGGTTTTTTCAGTCGTGAAAAGATGACGGACATACACAAATAGTTATTTTCTCTTTTGTATTATTACTAAGGAAGGACTTTACTATGGACTCGTAAGGAGCAAGAAGTTGAAAAGCTATAAAGTAAATACTCACTTCAATGACCGCCGCCCTACATCAGAATTGGAGGGCGGCCGCTGCGCGGGCGGATTCTGTTGTGGCTGCGGCGTCGGCTGGTGCACCGGCACGGAAGGTCTAGGGGCGAGCGTCGGCGCCGCGGGCCGCTCAGGTCTCTCAGGCCTCTGCTCAAGTCTCTCAGGCCGCTGCTCCGGTCGCTCAGGCCTCTCCACCCGGTCGACCCTCTCAGGTCTTTCAGGCCTTTCGGGTCTCTCGGGTCTTTCGGGCCTCTCGGGTCGTTCCCGCTCGGCCCGTTCGAGGCGCTCAGTGATCTGGGCAGCCGCGGGGGTAGTGGAATACGGATGGGCAGTGCGTACTTTCACGCGCCGCCCGATGTCCGTTTGGTTGGGTTTGATGACGCGGGTGCTGGAACAGTTTGGGAAATGTTTAGTTTGGATTCTACTTGTATTCGTGGGGGTATACTCTAAGCAGGGCTAGTGTTAGGTCTGTAAGCCTGTATGCAGGGAAATATCTTCTTCTACTGGTTTCTACAATCAATTGATAATATGAGCTGGAAAGACAAGAGTCTTGCATCTCCAGGTTGATGGTCTTCTTTGCAACCATCAACCATGTTTATGGACATGGTTGACGTTTATCACTTTGTCACATACCATTTGCTCTGCTCCGCCGCGACCGTCCTCGCCATTCGATCCTTCGTCGCCTCGTAAGAGTCATCGTTGGCCAGCACCCGCATCCGTCGCGGCAGCGGCCCGCATGACTCCAGGCGCCTTGCGCCGCCACTCCTGACGCATTCGAACGAACCCTGGAAGGCAAGTGGAAAAACTTCAGAGAGGCTAATGCACGAAGTTTCATTCAGACCTGTGGCCGACGGAGACGTGGCAGACTGCTGACAGCTGATAGATGCGGTAAGCTGCAGACAGGGCGTTATAGCGGTCATAACATAAGGGAAGAAACCACACTTTCTTAACCTAGGTTTGCATGGTATTTTTCTGGTAAGACAAATTCACCATTATTCTTTTTTAACCCAACTAATATTCCTCTCTATCACGGTTTCTTTCTTCTCAGAGTCGCCCAGTGGCAAATAATTTTCACGACCAAAAATACTAAGAAACCTATGCTAAATAAATCACAAGGCAAGAAATTACAGAGCACTTTAGCACTCGTAAACTACTGCCCCATATCTTTTCAACCTGACTCATCAACCCGTCACCGCCTACCCGTAAAACGTAATCACGATGAAATATTATCCACAAAATATCGATGTTTTACTATAAAAGCTTCCCTAAAACACAGTGTAATAAGCGAAAGCTCGTGGGAGGGTGAAATTGCTACACCCACGGCTTGGCATTTATAGCAACGTTGAATCGGTTCAAGTGTACTCTTTCGTACGATTATCTTACGAATTACACGCGAAAAACGCAGTAGCATTTTAACATTTTTAAATTTAAACTGTTTATGATGCAACACAAATGCTCAGTGACTGAAATCGTACTTTCTACTGCTATTGAGTAACCTTCTTAGTCGTATAATGTACCCGAGGTATGCAGAGTTCAAGAATAAAGACTTTTTGCTGGTTCGATTCGAAGTAATCAAGAAGTATTACAAGAACAAGGGCAAAGGCATCGCTGATTTCTTGGAACTGGGAAATGGAAAGTTGTGACCGGATTTCTATCCATTGCTTTGAAGATATTCCGAAAGATTTGTCGAAGAAACGTAGATTCAAATAAGCGAATTGAATGCGAATGCGTCTTATAAAGTAACGTTACACCAAACCAGGTGAAACCATTGAGGGCGTGGTCCGGCTACTGGTTTAAAACGCACCGTACGTAAGTTTACTCTTATGAATTTGTCGGCGACAGCTTATTGGATGCCACGGTCCCGCGACCTACAAAACCAAGCGTGTGTATGAGGGGAGCCATAGAGAATATTAATAAATCCGCAATCGACCGGCCGCGATCAGCTGAGCGACTATGAAAACAATTTGAAGCATCGAACAATAAAATGTGTTGCTATCTTGTATTTTACAAAAGATAGTGAAATTATAATACAAATAACATTGGATGAAAGTCATGCAAACTATTTGTAACAATGTTGTTATATCAGTCAGTTGTAGCGATTTATCGATTTCATTAGAGTTGAACGTATCAAGCATGAAAAAGTATTTTTGCGGTATCAGAAAAAAAAGAACCGTGGCTCGTAGCGTAGAGCTCAATACGATTTCTAGTTCTATAATTGTCTTACCTATTAACCTTGAGAATAAACGTCAAAATATCGTCGATCTGTTACCCGTAGCGTGCTTACAGAAAATTTTTGCACAGAACAATTTATATTCGACATTGAAGATAAAATGTTAATGTTTGAAGTCGTTTCAACACAGTGCAGGTACAAGTAAAATTTTAAAGATAAGGTGATCGCGGAGATTTTTAAAACAAGCAGAGACAGAAATAAAAATTTAACCAGCTATAAAAATTGTTAAAGTAGAGTCTCTGAGATGTGTTGAATTGTTGATACTGCCCGCATGACGCAAAACATCAGATAATCAATGTGAAATAGGATGCAAGACTCGACAGATAATACTCGTAAAAGTCACATTATTTCTCTTTTTTTTTCGTTGGATCGTTTCTTTTTCTAGAAGAGAAGGGTGTAAAATATTTGATGTTCTTACCTGTGGACCCTCAATTTCTGAATTGCTAGAAATGTTAAAGTGAAATGTAGCCTCGCCCAACGGGCCATTGCCACTGGTAGGAACCGGAATGCAGATTTTCTGAAAAAGAAAAAAGTATATAAGTAAATAATTTGCACAATGAAATATTTTCGGAGGCCTCGAGTACGAGGGCATTTAATTCGCAAGTAGTCAGTAAACAGAATAGATATCTTTTCAGTCAGTGGCGACATCGACTATCAAGAAAAGATAAAGGAAAACACTTTTGAGATGATATACATATGTATGTATTGTATGTATTCCCAAGAATGGTTCTTTAGCTGATACATTTTAAAGAAATCGCTTTTGTAAATGTGTGAATGTGTCACGTTAGACGTTTCGACGTGGGTATCCTGGCACAAGATATTTGCGTGAATCACACAAACAACATGGTGATCTCTCTTCGCTTTTAGACGTGTGTAAAATAATATAACATAGTATATCAGTTTGAATATCAACAGTACACCTGCTAGTTCACTTGAATATATCGTGATGGACAAAAGAGCAAAGTAATCCCACGACAAATCTACGGTATAATCTTGTTGTAGATCCAAATAAGGCAGTCCTGGGCTAGAACGATTAATGATACCGCATATGTATGCAATTTAATATACGTACACGGCTCAACATGTGATGACTTTCATTGCCTGGAATGGCGACGTCGGCATTGCGCTACCAGTTGTAGTATGTTAGTAAGAGCTCAATCCAAAGGTACCGTTTCTTCAGTAGTCTAGATCAGTCGTGTTAATAGAGTCATGAGAGCACTAGGCATTCCTACTTCCACGTAACATTTACAAAAGAAGTTTTCTAAATTAAGAGTTGTGAGAAAACCGGCACGACAAATTTGTTTATTGAGGTCGCGAGCTTCATGGTTCGCTACTTAACGCAAGTGCCAGAAAAAGCTGGACGGTCTCGTTTTCTGACTTGCTTTGCTTCTCATGTAACAATGCGGATAAGTTACAGTTTTGAATTGGGTTAGTGAGTTGCTCTATTATAGGACAGTGTACCAGGTGTCGAATCAAAAGAGGAGTGCAATGCTAGGCGTGTCTCATTTGGTGATGCGCCCACCTTCACGAGTGGCGTGGCCGCGAGCCGCTTTAAGGTCGTGGTTGACGATATGTGCCAGCACCACAATGCCAGACAATTAACCTATTAAAGAGTTAGCCGCGAAGCGCAGACTGATGGAGCAATAACCCGACATGTCCTGTCGCTAAGGGGTCCGCGACCTATTACAAACATGAACTTATTTACCTAGCAATTAATTTGGAGATTTCTGAAGAAAACCATTTCAGCACGAGGAATTAGTTTGTTAAATTCCAAGATTTCCTACAATTCAATGTCATATTTGAAGAATATCATAAAGAGTTCGTTTGATTTGCATATGTTTAAAGAAAGACAATCTGAGAGAACAAATATATCATGTTATGACGTTAAATCCATGAGCCAACAACGTTGATAAACACAAAGTAAGGCATCAAGTGTAGTGTGGAATTATGAAGCTAATGAGGAAAAAACCCGCTACGAGCCGAGGCGACCAATGCGGGGGCGCGCGGGACGCGGCTTTCTCTGCAGTACTAGCGACCGATATAAAGAGCGCTCGCAATAGAATACTTCGGCATTCGGTGAACAGCCGTCTCGCCCGGATCACCTGTCTGTTGTCGCGCTGCCTCTTCCATTGTTTTGTTTGTTGCTTTCATTGTATTTTTCTGCTCCTATTACTAATACAAATAACGCATGGTGATTATTAGGTTATTATTAAAATGTAATTGGCCTAATAATCTTCAGATGTATTATGTCAAGGTCGTTGGGGTTTTCATTGTTTGTCTTTTAGCGAAGGTCGGAGCAGCTAGGTAACGCCGGAAAATAGGTGGGTTCGAGGAAATCCGTCATCCGCATTTCAAGGCATTATTCAAATGTCATCTAGATAATCTATGGCACTGCCTTATCATATCAGGCACATGTTGGCGTCTGTAAATTCTTACGTTATTCTTGTATGTATTTTCCGCTATTAAGCGTAATTTGTCGCTCGTGCGGACAGATTTCTTTATCGTGTAGTAGTGCCGATTGTGTCTTTTGTTGGTTACCTAATTTCACAGCAAGCGGTGTACGAAGTTGCGAAGTGAGAGGCCGTCGCAACCGGTCCGTTCAGCTCGCTCGACCGAGAGATATACCAGCCACGAACACAACTACTTAGCAGTCCAGTTGTATATTTTACTACTGCTGTTAATGCAATATCTCTCTTATTCGAAAACTTTTCACAGGCAAGATCCGCTTTGATTCCGAGAACCAGTTGGAGTTTTAAGAAATAACAATATTGTTTGTGAGGGACAGACCCGGACGCTAAACAAGCGGTCGTGCGCCCCAGCCTCGAGTTAACGTGTTGTATCTTATTGACGTAATATCGCGGAGGTGGCAAGCATTTGTTCAAGCTAAATTCAACTGTATAGCATAAATTCTTGAATTCAAAACGCTTTACTGTGGTATCGCGATACGTCAGCAGCCTACTATATATTAAATAGTTCACATCAACACAAATCGTAGCGGGAAATCCACGCGCCTGGGTTGTGATCGCTTCGCTGCCATTTTAATTGCTTGCCATCTTGTTTTCTTTAAGCAGGGGTTGATAAATGTATGTGTTGACAAGAATAATTATTGTGTATCAATATTGTTTACAGCTCAACCTTCAACCAGGACTGAGTGAATGTAATGGAGGCTAAAACTTACATCCGGATTGATGCCCGACAAGGTTGAACTGCTGAGGCAAGGTTCCATTGAATGATGACTCGGGATAAATATTAATTTAGCTTCACATTTTACAATTATTATGATTAGGCTTTTAATTAATTACGCAATAATCACGAAAACAAAATTTTGCGCGTAATTTAGACCTATACGTCACTTTCAATGAAAACAACGTATCGTGAGAAAAATAGGGCTCGCCAAATGTAAACAAACTGAATGTAGCTAAACGTGCAAGTAGCAGAGGTGTTGTTAAACACTCCTCTGTGTTTAAACAAAACGGTGCCAGTCGCCCACATAACAAGAGACGTTGTCTTTTGAAAAAGGAAACCGATCGATACAGATTGAGAGTTAAGTCCATTTTGAGGGAAGTATTAGCACAATTCGCTAACGGTTATAGTCACTTTCATCGCAGACACATTTGAAGGCGAAGTGAGTGGCCAGTTATTCGTGAGGTTTCTACGATAGTATTTGCATATTCGCCGACTTTCTAATGGACGATACGGCCACTCTTGTCGCAATAGTCTGGGGTGAGGTAACACTGATTCATATAATTATATTAGCTATGTGAAAAACAATTTGAATGTTGGGCATTGTCAACATTGAATATGTTGAGTGCGCTCGGCCTAGCTTGGGTTTTTTCGCAGAGAATACGGCTTGCTGATTGGTTGGCGCAAGGCTTATTAAAAAGTAGCGCTCCAACCAGTGTGCCTTGCGTTCACGTTCGCTCGATTAATTACATTTTAAGTAAACTGATTGCTTTTAAGTAATACAATTCATCAAACATTAGCAAACAGTCAATAAACACAATGTAGGATTCCAATTTTCGTTTAATTTCGTTGAATGAACTATAATAATTGAATCAATTCTAATTTCGTGCTAGGAAGAGATAAGGGTTATAAAAACAATTTGATTGCAAATTTTGCTATCATGACTTCAATGGGTAAAAAACACAACGTAATCATGATAGATAACATTTCTGTTGCAAATAAATAAGAGGCTCGAGTTGTTTTGTTGCGAATAAATAAAGAATAGTTGTCGGGCGAGTCTTGGTGGCGGATTCATAGTGATGCCGTTCTCCTTAGCGATTGCGACCTTCCGCCAGAGGAGGGGCACCTCTCACCGGCAACGTGACTGCAACCGCGGCCTTAACTCGCGAGGCTGTATCGAAACCTCTACGTAACGAAGCTCTTTCCAACGCACTGGTTAGTGGTTACCCAACGCCTGATAGTTCCGTCGATACATAGCAAACGGGCTTCGGCATATAACCACCAGCGGATCACGTGATCACCTTGCGTAATCAAATGTTGCTGGCACTCCTTTTTGATACAACGTGAAATACATAGAAATCTTTCATTATTGAGCCACTTCATAATGGTGAAACTCTTATTGAAGTTGCGAAAACTAATCAAGCATTAGCACATTCGCACGTCGGATAGTCATCATGACGAGATGGCAAAATAATGATTGAACAATTGTTGAGGCTCACTGCCATCGCTCATTTACCACGAGATTGATTATTGTATATGAACGAGAGATGTATGTTATGTTTTTAGGAACTAGTCTTTCAAAAACAATGGTAAGTAAAAAGGGAATGGATGGTTCCCACTGCAAAGATGAACAGTCGTGTATTGTATTGTGTTTAATGATTACTTTTACTAACAAGTAGTTGATCCACACAAATAGCACCTACTTGAAACAGAAATTTCAAAGAAACGGTCAAACTTAGAATTATATTATACCCATATTTTTTTATTACATACAGATCAATTTCATATTCCAAATTATGCAATATGACTGATACACCGAAACTAGACTTAACAAACAGCATATTTTTATAGTATGGCATGAAATAAAACATTGAAGTGCAGCAAGAGCATTAAGCAAACAAAATCACATAACATGAAGTTAAAAAGAAGACGCCTCTTTCAAAAGATGGCGAAGGCTCAAAAGGGTAGCGACCGAGGTTATTTCCCTCGAGACAAGGATAGGGGCTTGATCCGCAAAAAGGTTTTTTTACGATGATATCCCATATCATTTGGTAATGACGACGTTAAGAACCTAAAGTTTCATAGAATCAAATGTAGCAAAAGGGAAGGGCCCTTGAAATTGAAAAACTTCGAAGGAAGCAGATGTCATAAATTATGAACACAATGAGATTTAAAAGTTAATGACATAATGCACTTCAAAGGCTTTGAAATGAAACTAGAATAGAAGTAGTATCAAACGCACAATAGCACAGAGACTAGACAATGTCGCAGGTATTTAGATCAAGGCGCTAAACACGCGTTCGAGAGTCGAGATCGGATCCGAGGAATTTTTGTAGAAGATCACGCTCACGACAGAGAAGCGCATAAATTCATTATGAAACCAAAGCGGAATACGCTGCATAAAAATTAACTTGTTAACACACGAATAAATAGAGTAGTGAAACTATGCAAATAGATGGAAGTGGATGTTTCAATAGCCATTCAAATCTAAGAAGTTACGGAAAGTTTTGTTTAGTGCTCGATCAATAATTGCCAGTAGGTAACGTTATAAGGTTCTTTAAAAGGATGAAACAAATTTGTTAACAGCTTTTCAAAGTTCTTTCCTCCCTATAAAGTGTTCCGTAAATATTGATCCCGTAAAATCCAGCACAACCCGGTGGCAAATAGACGGCGCCAAAGCGACGTGATGCCGGCCACGCCTCCGACACTACGGCTCTATATTACGCACGGTTCCTGTTCCTACGCAATTAATGAATGTAGGGAGACCGAGCAAACTTTGTATGTGAAATAGGCTATTGTAACTAAGTATTACTGCGGCGATAATGATAACCTTAGCTATGAAACAAGATACAGTACAAAAGCTAGTTAGTATCACTGTGATAACATCGTATTGATAAATAACAGCTGTAGTTAGCTTGTTGTGATTACCGGTAGTTTAGGGAGATTTTGTTGTACGATAATCAGGCTTGTGACATCAAATTAACCGCAAATTTGAACTGTATTCAACAAATTGTCGAAAATGCTTTTACGAAGACAATGTTCTATTCAAATCAAAGCAGACAGGCAATTGTTACCATGTGTCAATGCTATTTTGAACTTGAGGCAAACAGAAGCGAACAGCACACACAATAAAGCAAGCAAATTGACTGGGAAACCGCGCGCGGTGGCTGGATTCAATACATGGAGATTGTAGGTGTGCCGCTGCCGCTTATTGTATCCAGGCGGATGTACTTACAAACGAAACCACATACAGTTTATCTATGTCTTGGAAACTAAATTATTGAAGTTTGGGCTGCGTCACATTTATGAGATTTTAAATGTAATTTCCTCGAAGCTAAAAAAATTCCGCCAACTTGTAAATTTCACTCTCTTTATATGAATAGCATTTACATAAACCTAAGTACGTATGGGCGCCTTATTTGTGTAGAGCAAATAAGATGCCAGCTTAGGAAATGACAGGCCTTATGAGTTTCTAAGCGGACAATTTAACAAGTAGTTTAAAAAATCGTCAAATTTATTATTTAGCATCAATATTCGAATATAATGATCAAATCTTAAATCCGATTTAGACCAGATTCCCTCGTTCTAAGCAAATAATATGGAAATGGACACACATTGTTACAGTGTTCGCCTGACATAGTTAGTGAAGTAAACAAAAAATTTGGACGCCTCTGTATGCATCATAATTAGATATGTGTAGGAAATTGACCACGACGAGTAGATATGCTACGCAACCGTTAGACGTATAGCTAAGCTAATAAGATTTGTTGTATAACGGATATTATGAAGCAGACAGTGAGGGCTATTGTAAAAACTATTGTACGTAGACCGGTTCCATGGTCCGTAATCAATTGTGCTATCAATGTTTTCGTCTCCCGAACATTTATCAAATGAGACATGTTATTAAACGAGACAAAAACACGCTAAATGGAAACTGTTGTTCAACAATCTTAACATATACGTCATATAGAGGAATGCAAATGGTAGTCGGTACAATCGCCTATACCTTGTATTCAAATTCGCTGTTCGAGCAACGGACGACGATACTGTCAAATTATGTTTACAGATTTTACGTACACTACTTACATAGAGAAGCTTTTGTAGATCGATTTTGTCGAAATGTCTCATAACAGGAATTAGCTTTTTTCGTAAGCAACAAAAAAGAAACTTCAGTAAGATAGGTCACGCACGAATTTGGTAATACAAATTGAGTAAAAAACTTATTAGGTCGCATTCATATCATTAGAGGCAGCTTAGGCAATCGGTTTAGTCACATTCGATGGACGTGTTTCTTTCAAGTAAAAATAGGTTTTGGGGTGAAGGCCACGACCACGAGTCTTGTTGCACGTTGCATTGCTTATACATTTCGAGCTTCGAGATTACTCATTACAAGACTTATCTATTGATTCTCATTTCTTTTCTTGCCTAGCGTTGTCTGATAACCAGTCCGGTGGACTGGACGGTTTCAATTGGCGTCTGTTTAGCTGAAGTTCAGAATAATGCTGCGAGCGAGCGGTAACTTTTACCTGAGTTACGTAAGACTGTCAGGTACAATTTATTATCGACTTTATTACGAGCTTTCGTAATATAAGCCAACATAGCTTTTGCTTGTGCACAGCATTTTGCGTCTACTTGTTCTCTTTTCGCTTGGACCCGGATATTCGGACTTTGATTGGGTTGGGATATACATTTGCTAGGTGGTCTTATAAAGTTATCAGTCACGACTTTAGGGTTTCAATTATATTAACTTGACTTGATCTATTTAAATCTGCATATACATAGACTGCGTTGCAGACGTACTTTTATTAATGTATTCTATTACTACTGTTAAGCAGTACAAACTACTTCTATTTGCATTTTACTCAGTAGGTTTCTCTGTCTAGCCAGACGGAAATTATGAAGGCTTGGAAAACGGATCTAGCTAAGTACGTTTATTTCAAGTACCAGAGCAGAGGTAAACAAAGAACAATATTTGAATTTAATCGCAAACCAATATAAAGAATCATACGTACTACTGGTAAAACATACTGATTGATGATGTTATATTATGGGATACAGGTTTTATTAAACTTCAAGCTATTTGCTAACAAACTAATGCATTTTAATCGAACTGCAAGTAATTGCAAATCCTGGTAAACGACTTTATAAGCACCATTAAATTAGCTAATTGATAACGATTTCAAAGTGCATTCTACTAAGCCTATAAATTGTTTTGTTGGCTAATCAAAACCATTAAATTATGAATAACAATTCATACATAATTTGTGTGTGGGCTTGAATAGGTATTTACATGTCCCTGCAAAAGCAAACAGAAGACAGTAAAAGATACGTATGTGTAAATAATAAACCGGACAAGTGGGTTACTAGATATCAGTTAGTATATAACATTTTGTTTAAGAATTCAACGTAATTTTAATAAGGGTTATGTAAAGTTCACAAAACTATGTAAAACCCCAACAAATAATAATGCCCTTACACGTGACGCTTCAGTCCGAAGACCCACAAGTGATGCCTGATCTTTGCCCTTTCTGCCCACTATCAACTATGAAAATCAGCTTACAATATGCTTAACACTGTTACAAGCAAGCAAACAGTTTATTATCTTGTTTTTCACAATGAAATACAAGTGAATCTACATCGATAATTTCCATGTATCTATGCCAAACCTATACCCATCTGTTCAATAACATGACAATCGATGTCTGCGGGCTATGGGTAAATACCATAGTCACAATGTCAGTTTGCACGCATCATTGCATACGATGATCTCATTCTATGTCAAATTCTGAACTCACATCGCTATATAACTCTTGTGCACAAATCTGAAATGTTTGTTTGATGATTCGGTGATTCATTCATACATTATATAGATCTATTTCAATAATAGCTCATGGAAGGCCCCGTCTATATGTTTCTCTGCGACATATCGAACTTCCGTAGCCAAGATCGCCGAAACGCGCTAGAAGCGCTGATATATAAAAATTATGTGCTATAAGTGATTAATACCGCAGATATGACTTTAATAATTATGGTCCGATACTAACTTTGATAATTGCTTATGATTGAAATGATGCGAGGCGTTTATCAATCGTCAGTGACGGAATACGTCGTCGCGAGTAAAACTGCATGACTGAGGAGAAATCCAAGGTATGCGTAAAAACTGCAATACGAGTAAGCGATAGAACAGAACTTTGTATGGATTAACTACCATAATATTGCATAATATTACAAATTTAGAGACATATTTATCGGCTTTATATAATACGTTGGGTAATACAACAACATAAATTGTAATGAAATATAATAAAACTGATATTTTACGTGCGGAAAATGATGTTGAGAACCGTTGTAATTGTAAATAATAGGGACGTCAAAGGCATAAAATGTATATGTACTAAGTGTGAATACTATAATTGTAAAGTAGGTCATTTATTTGTTAAGGTATGTAATTATTTTGAAACACTGATAGATTTGGATCGATTCGGGCTTAATATAGTGGAAGTCGCAATGTTTCCAATTGCTGGTAAAGAAAAGACACATGAAGAAACTGATATATTTAAGTACGCTTCCTCATTGGTCATCGAAAGCGGTATTAGCTATGTATGATGGACACGCGGTATCGGTGCACACGACAACTTTCCCTTCTTTAATGGAAAAACAACATTATACCAACTACCTTACGGATAGAACTTGAAAGGCACATGTAGAGCGCGTGAGATATCCAACATTTTTTTTCTAAATAAACTGATACAAAAAGCTAAAAACAAATTCATCTGGCTAGGTCTGTCCGGCAACTATTAAAACATTGCTGTAGGTAGATAAGTCATGTATATCGGGAAATTTACCAAGATTTGATTTCAGAGTTTAATATGACTGTTGTTGTAAACGACTATTCTATAACCATGGTAGTTTTAAGTTTTAGTGCTGTAGATGTTTATAGGTTCGGTTAGAACTTCAACAAAATGTTTCAAGCACGAATTTTCTTATACATTATCATAATTGCCTCAGCGTCGATCACGCTAGACCTGACAATCATTTCTATGAATCAAGTACAGCCTCTAGTTGCAGCGCTTGACAAATTAGTATTCATTAGACGAACGGTTCATAGTAAAATCAGCAGCGATCGAAGTATACCTACTGCTGTTGTAATTTAACTGTTGCAGCAGTGTCCTTAATGGTCGAGTAGAGATTGCGCAAAGGTCGTTTCTCAAAATTGCATTTATTATAAAGTGAACATGATCTAGTCTCCGAAATTGAAATATCGAGGCTTTATTTAATTTTATTTGTTTACACGTGATCATCGCATATTTGCTTTGACGTACCTATATTGAATGAAACAAAGGATTAAATTTGTTATACTAACACGGCTTAGTACTTTATGACACGCTTACTTTTCCCTACATCATTAAAACTTTGTTAAAACTTAGATTAAAAAGCATATTTATAAATATAAACAAAACACGCTAAGTTTAGGTGCATTTTCTTGTCAAAACAGATGAAATGATGGGTAAAAGCTTTGTACGAGTGGGTAATCATCGAGGTTGTGGTAAAGGCCGGTCATCTTGGTAAGGGAATGTATGCGAATACCACTAAAACCCAAAGTGAAAGTATGAGAATGGAACTCCTCAGTAATAAATTGACTTTTTTTGGTCATACACATATCAATTTTGCCCGTTACTAAGCCGTTGTTAAGAGAACAAATATTGAAAGTTTACACAGGTTGTTTTATGGTTTTCTGAATCAAATCTTGATTCGTTGTTGATTATTTTGTGGAATCGGTATTATGTCAATTCTCGGGTTATAATATACGTTTTAATGCTCATTTGAACATTATGAATTCGTAGATCGTATTAATGGAATATAGCAATTAAGATTTAGGAGCTATTCATTAAATGGTAAAACAAGCTGCGATTAAGAGGTTCACGTTTATTTATGACTTCTAAGATTACAACAAAGCATGTCAGTTCAACCGTTCTGCGTACAATTTAGTCCAAGCCTCACGCGTCCCAATTAAGAGTAGGTACGTCCTCAATAACACCTGCAGATACCAAATGACGTCTACTTGGCCACCAATAGCTGAGGCACGCGCTGTGAAGTGAAAGTGAATAGCGCGCACGTACGGCCCGCAGCCCCAATAAGACGACACCGCCGTCCGCATACTTCGGCCATTACCTCGAGGAAATCAGGCACCGTTCCGCCGGTTCGCTCCCAGCACCCTGCTTTAGTGTTCATCCACGATATCGCAGAAAGATAATGTTCATGTATTCGATGAAGAGCCCATGAGGACACCGGATCACACAGAATGGCTCATTAGAGAGCAGTTCCATTGCTAACAGTAGGCGTTCAAGTCATTTAAAAACTACCTATGCAAAAATGTCTGGGTACCCACTTTTACACTTTTTTTTTGCAAAATGCAAATACCCATTTTGTGCCAACGCTATGTGGCTAAATAACCATTTAGGAGTCCAGACCGAGTATTTTGATAATTCATTTATCAAAACAGCTTCAGCCGTTTGGATGCATCGCGGTTCTAATAAAGAGTATCAGATAGCCACATAGAAACACTAGCCCTCGCAAGTAAAAAAGATGCTTGAACTATTGTATTTAACCAAAGAGTTTTTCATTTTCAACACTCATAATCTGAAGAAGTAGTAAGACTTCTTCTTCATCGAAATTAATCAAATTCTTCATTAGAAGTTTAAACGGTCAGGAGTTTCCGGAGGTGCTTTTAGGTTTAGTTTAAATTAGTAGATTTTGTCTATGTTCCTAAAACTCAGACGTACAGAAGATGGACTGTATTGTAATCATTGTGTAATGTTTTTAGAGTTCCGTATCCGAGGGTGAAAACGGCTCCCTATTACTATACTATACTGCCTTAATATTTAGTCTCCGCTGGCGCTGTCTGGCCGTCTGTTAGCGGGCTGTATCTCATGAATAGTAAAAGGAAGACAGTTGAAATTTTCACAGAATATTTTGTTATATGCGTCTTTTGTCGCTTTAACAACAAATAATATTAAGTAATTAAAAAAATTTAATAACTGAGCGGGCAAATATCCAACCCAAGTTGAGTAGGTTAGGTACCGATAACTGAAGTTAAGCAACGTCGGATGGGTGACCGCTTCATGACGGCTTTTTGCTATTATAATTTTTAAATCAGTTTTAAGGATTCGTTTTGCGAAACAGTTATGTACATAACCATCCGTATGCTAGTCGACTCGCACATGGCCGGGTTTTTTATTCAGCTTTACTATTTCACGCCTGTGTTTCCTCTACCAAAACGTGTTGACCTACACGATATCCGATATCATATTCAAAGATATCAAATGAATGTAGACATTGCAACCAACCCTGACAACATGGTCAAATCTAAGCGCTTGTAGAACCGATTAACCTTAGTATCGATTCATAAGGCTCCTCCATTTTGTTCCGGTTGTGTTCTAGTCTTATACATCATGCAGTTTTTGAATTTACGTAACCAACTTTGACGCGGTTGCTTTAAAATAACATTGGCATACTATCAATAGTTACTTTAGGACATTGATCTACCGTTTTATCCAATAATATGCGAAACACTTTGTCTGGAACACATCGTACAAGCCCTCTATATATTTATAATGGAAATATACGAAAACGTAAGTTTGTATAATCAAATCATAAATAATAGTTACAAGATTTGAAGCAAATGTGCAAACCAGGAATGACGTCAAAGAACAATACAATGCACGTTAAATAAAATACAAGTAAACAAAACAGACAGTAAAGGCCTGCGTCAATTAAATTTGAAATACATATTGTTATGTGGTTTACTTTTCATAAAGGTCTCTATGACATTTTTGTTTTGTGCAGTGGCGCATAGTATTACGTTTCAGCCAGATATTCTGTGTCATTATATTATTGCTGGACGAAGGTCTTAAAATGATTTCATGTTTCGTATCCTACGATGCAGCCTGGATATATCGTTAGTATTTGAGACCTTGAGATTTAGAGATGATTATGTGCTCCTAGCCGATACTTCGGACATAGCGGCATAATCTTATTTCTTTGTAGTTTCTCATCTTTTATTTATTGCTCACCCCCTCCTAGGCTTGTCTGCTAGGTGACACAGTCTCAATGGAGACTAGTCAGGTGCGCAAGTCCTATTATAGTGCTCAAGTGTGCCCGAAAGCACAGGTGCACTCTCGATTCCCTCACTCTCATAATTCCATGGGATGGCACACCGACACGACCGGGGAGAGGTCAGGCGAACGACCAACCGCTTAACGTGCTATCCAGCACGGGGGCGTAAGGCTGGTGATTTTAAGATACTATCCAGATCAAAGAAAGGACTTCTTTGAATGTCTTTCAAGTATTTGGTCAGATCAGCGCCAATAACAAGTACAAGATAAGAATAGGCCAAGTTTATCGCAAAGAGCACGTCAAAAACAATAGACCAGTGTTTAAGATCTGTAGTAGCCATAGTTTGATGTCGTCCTTGTGGTGAAACGTAAACACTATTGTTTGATCACGTGGCTGCATCCATTACGACCTGAAGGGTTTCTCAGTGCCGCGGCCGCTAAGCCTTTGTTTCAGTTACTTTGGCGACAATATAATGTCGTGCAATTCAATAAATTATTTGAGACTGCTGACAAACATCGCTCTGCGGGCAGGACATGCTCGAGAAGGAAAATCAACTGGCTTTATGCTAGTACATTGATTGATAGATAACTGCAACAGTGTTAAAATACACGAGACAATGACGAAAATGCAATCAACGTGACCTAGGTACACGCAAAACTGGAGTAACCTTGGTACGAGACAAAACATAGTAATACATCAAGATGTCAGTGTGGTTGTCACATCTCTCCAATTTTCACGACAGTAGAAATATTATAACAGCAATATGATAATTACTTGAGCATCTTTTGTACTCAGAAATAATCATCGACTGACCAACGCGACAACAACGGTACACCAATATATTGTTCCTTTTCTGACGAATTTAAATTTAGAATGTGTGACAGTGACAACGGTACCTGAATATTTTAAATCTCGGAAATGGCAAGTTCTAGCGGCCATTTTAATACATGTCATGGAAACCAAACAAATATTAGTCCTTCATTTAGTTTTAGAACCCAAATCCTGTTTTCAAGGACTGCAATAATGTTCCGTAAACCGTCGGTGAAGGTAATAAAGTCTTGGGAGGACAACGACCTGACCAAGTCAAATCGTATTCCAAGTTACAGTGTGATGAACATTCAATTTTATAATGCAGAACATTGGGTTCATTGTACACCCGATATAGATGATTCATTTGTTGGATAGATAACAGTCGATAGGAGAGCGTTAAATTTGCAACAGATAGAAAATATTATCACGATATGATAAAGGGTTCGTGAGTGATGTGGAAAATTATGTTACAAGATAATCACCTGAGAAAAAAGCCGGTTGGAGAGAATGGCGCAATGAGGACATTGGCCGCAGCCCACCACCTGGAAGGTGCACTATACTTGCGACTGGAGCCGCTTCTATTTTTACACAGTCCACTCTATCTTATTTACTATTCTGGTCTGCGACTCATTGAATTGTGGTTATTATGTGCAAGTTGGATATGTGCCAGCGAGTCTCGGACCTAACACACGATACAGAGATATTCGAGGAATGATGGCCAAGCGTTTTCAGAGAACAGTGTTTTATCTAACTTCAAGATAATTTTTATAAAATCGAAAAACCAAAGTTAATTTTGACAGACGGTAACAAAACTCAAGATTGTTACAGTGGCTAAATTATACATGTTCTTTGTCGTTATCAAATTTAAATAAAAAATTATCAACGTTTAGTTTCGTATAAAGTTGCCGGGGTCGTTTACATATGATACGGGCAAGTGACTCTCGACAAGCAACAAGAGAAGAGATCACTTCAAACCGGCAGGCGAGCGGTGGCAACCAAGAAACCGGTCGGAGGCGCCGGCCGTCGGGCGCGGGGATCGACCGGGGATTATCACCTTGTAAACAAAATTGCATTGCTTACGTTTTTGCTTAGACAACTTCTGTCGATTAAGGAATTACAGCTCACGATACCTAAGGTTTAAATCGGATCATCACGACTACGTTGAAGAGAGATATCCACGTAGGTATACATTGTCAGTTTAAAAACAATGACTGTGGCTACTGATACAGAGCCTCCACGCTCGGAGCTAAATGGCAAGGCCGCCTGAATGAAGGTGGACAGTCTCGCTTTAGGTTAAACAGATCAACGACCGTAGCTTGATAGCAAACCGAATTTCACTAAGTGGGTCGTCAATAGTCATATAATTTCGCAAGCGATCGGTTGCGAGCGTGAACTGGTACACCCAAGGCAAGTCAAGGCCCGCGTGACGATGAGGCCCGACAATCCTGGCCGAGGAACTTTCCGGTAAAGATCATTGTTTTCCTTTACTGGAACACGGATGGACTTGCCAGACCAAACAGTAATTATAACAAATGTTAAGTGAGCGCAAATAAAAGTGAATGTACCGGCTAAGTTAATTTTATGAAAGTAAATGAAAGGGTTAAGTCAAGATCTAATGTTTAAACCTTGTTCCGAAACAGTCTAGGTTTCAAATCAAGTCACGACTTGGCAGTTTATTGTTTTCGGGCCAGGTGTGAATTTGATTATGAATTTTGTAGGTAATCATTTTGTATAAGGTATTAAACCCCCTTGACATAATTACGAGTTTGTATGCCGATATAGGTGTGATTTTATAACTTCTTATAACAGTGGTATAGAACGGTATAGTGGTACATACGGGGTGAGGATGAAAGAGTTCAATTACCTCTTTTGTATATTATCTAATAACGTATCCCAGGTTTAAGTCACTCGACATTTATGTGCGTAATATTATGCTCATCATATCTTCAAAAAGTCGAATAAAATTACATAACAATTTCAAATGCCTCAGTTAGTTGATAAGGTCGTTGATATTATGCAAACTGTATATCTAGTACGTGCATTTACTGTACGTATGATTGCAATACAAACCTTATCTTAGGAAATCTTTTGACAGAAGTTCTAAGAATGTTTACCTAACAGAAATATTCCCTTAGTATTTGGAAAAAATAGCCTCTTCTACCGGTATTTCAAAAACATCAGATAGTTTCGATTTTGAACCAAGCTTCCTAAATGTACGGAATTGAAGGCTTCACACAAGTATGAATCCTAAGAATTACAGGAAAACGAACGAAAATCCTCCTCTCTTCTCTGAATTCACGGAAAATTCAAATGTTTTACAGTTTTTGTTAACGTATTAGTGTACGTATCTTTCTACTATAAGCATGAATGTAGGTAGATACACCTAGTATGATAAAAACTTACCCCTTCATTTCCGGGTAGGAACTGTATTCTTGCTTTCGCCAATTTATCCTGAAACAGAAGAAATATTTGAATTATATATGAGTTCAAACTTAGTATAGGAACCTAGGAACTTAGCCAAGCTATGAAAAACTAGATTATAAAGACAACCAAGGTAAGTGGTAAGCAATGTCTGATAAATATTATATTTATTTTCATCGCCTTCAGGAAAACACAATGACGGTAACAATTTTTTAACTCGATTTATAAGGTAAAGCGAACATAATGAAGTAACGCATATGGTATATAGTAGCCATGCTACATTGAATAGTGGAAAATGATTCATGAAAAAGTTGCATTGTACTCATTGCGTAAGTTCGATAAACTAAGGACAGTCTGTAGACAAAGAGGTAAAGAGTGTTGGTACGCGATGAAAACTCATGAAGAAAATAATACGTACTTAAGTAATACCAAATAAGTAAACAATAAAAATAATGAAGAATAAGGAATACGATAGCAACATTTTCGTGAGATTAAAAAGAACTGCAGTTACAACGTCACTGGCAAATTTTAATATTTTTACAAGGAAGTAACACAGGTTATATGTTATGCAAATATATTGACAATAATATTAGTAAGTAAACGCAAAAATTCCAAGAATGTGATGTCAGAAAAGATAAGCAACGGCTTCTGAACCCAAAGAAACTCTGGGATCAAATTTCTTTCAATCAAGTTTCATTGATAATATCAATATGCAATAATTATAGTCAAGGCGAAATTGCGGCTACATGACAGTTTCGTTCTACAAATTTTATAAATCTATCGATTATGCTTAATTACACAATGTGCATATAAAGGACCTAAATACAAATACATTTTACAATACTTTCCCGGATTTTGTTTTAAAATGACCGTATTTTAAAACGAAATCCGGGAATTATGTCTAATGAAACGTAGTAATTAGACGACAAGAAGCATAACTAGTTAGGCAACGAATCGGGTTGGCTACAATAACCAAGTGTCGGCAAGTCGTGGTCGTTGCACAACCAGCGATGGCCGAACGCGAGAAACATAACTAGGCTGGGCGGCAGTGCTGATGATGTAAACTTAAAAATTGCTTTAGTTACTTACTTAACCACAGAGCTCAATGTGAAATTTAGTTGTATTGCAGTCCGTCTAGACTAGACTAGGCGTACAGATCTGTAGGGGGAGACCCGGAACTAAACTGCGACCGTGACTTGAAAATTCGAATAATATCTGCTCATAAGGAAACGAGTGACACCAACCAAATTAATTTCAATTGAGACGACTGATACGCATTGAAACAAACTTAGCCCAGGTGAATATCGAATGCTGACTATAGAAATTTAAATCTTTGTGAGATACATTGATATGTAATAAATAAATTGTATGACTAGAATGAGATAGATATAAATTGTGAATGCCAAACCAGTTTTCATCAAGCAAGGTCGATTGTGAATAATATTATTCCAATTTAGAACAAACGTAGAGGTCCAATATAATCCAACATATGTCACAAATTGAAAATTGTAAGCAAGCAAATCGTTTTGCTTTTTACTTGTTGAATAATATTAAACAGAAAAATAATTGGGATATTTGAAAAAATGCATAGATTATGGATAAGAACTTTCCTTGCGATATCTTTTGGAAAATATTAATTAACTATCGATAAGATAGAAAACAAACATGAGGTTTAATTTTAGCGATAACAGAATTACCTACTTCAAGAAATATCGAGTGCAGCACGTAAAATCTGGTAAAACCCGGAAAACATAGTGGCCAATAATAAGTGGATTATTCAGCATTATTTAGGTAATTTAATAAATATAGAAAGACTTAATAAAAAATTACATAGGTAAACTTCACATCTTACAGCAGTTGGATGACATTTCCGCTCTTGTATGTTACATCAGAAAATCAATCGGACAAAGAAAGATATTGCAATGCAGCCGACAAACACTTAGGTACTTTATATAAATAACGGGTTTAGGTACGTACGTACTCTATATTTGAAAATGATTTTTTAACAAAATTTACAAATTAAAGCTAGTGCAAATTGTTCAAATTACATACTGAACAGTCAAAACATGTATTATTTGTCGGGTAAAAAAATATACAAAAAGCAATTTCGGCCTTGCGTTGAATTGCTTCGTTGTAGAGTGAGGCAATAAAATACCTGCACAAAGTGACCTTAGCGGAATATGCTGGTGACCTTTGAGCAAAAAAAGCTTTTACGAGATAAGTTTTAGATGGAAGAAAAATCAAATTCTCTACTGAGGGCTATTTACACAAAACACTTAACTGGCGAAAGAGACGCTATAAAGAAATGACATGACGACATACTCTGCGCGCAATGCTAATAGTTTGATCTTTAAGGATGCTGCTGAATGCAGCAAAAGATGTGAAGATAGAACGATTGTAAAAGCAAATTCACTAAGCAGTAGCTTTTTGCACAAAACACACAGATTCGGTGGAGGAGGTACTTGCGGAAGTGATTCTGATAACACAGCGAATTCAATAACATCTGCAGGTGCTACAATGAGATCGTTACGATACACTGTATGACTGCAAACGTCTGAATTTACTGTTGCCTTGCATAGTATATTCTACATGGAAACTGCTTTTCAACATTATATGCCATATTTGAATACCTTCTGTATTCCGATGTGGTTTCAATAGAATCCAAACCAGTTGCATTGCGTGGAAACAACGCCAAACGTTATTTACCTAGTAAGTATGCACTACCACGAGAGGATTTGCATAATCCTTTACAACAATAATGTTAAAAATTCCCACTGAACAGTGTAACGTTAAATTAAATTAGTAATTAACGAAACCTTCATCAGCATTTCGGTGTTAAGGCCAGTTCAAGGTACATGGTGGTTTGACAAGATAAGAAAGCGTCAAATCACGAGGCACCCAACACCGTTGTACGAAAAATTCTGGGCAAGTGGGTCTGTTGAGGTGACACAGATAAAGATCAACCAACATCGACAACACTTAAAATAAAGTACTTATTTACTCCATAGCCGAGCCTAGTTTAAGCTTATAAATCTCGGCATGAGGCAAAAGTAAGGACACAATTTAAAATCCGACCATGGTCAAAACGTCTCAAAGAAATGGTCAAAATCTATGCCGTGAAGTCCGTTACAGAATTAAAAATAATATTCGAGGTGTTGGGGCGCCTACCTGGGAAGCGGAATTTTGAGACAATAATGAAACGAAAGTGGTTTTTGTCTAGTTTAAGCGTTACCTAACAAAATGATCTTTGTACAACAAGCCACGACCTGGTTGAGGATTTAAAGATTAGAAACTATCATTATACATGTCCAGAATAACTTGATTAGAAGGAAGAATACGTACAAAATCACAGTAGGACATCATCGTTCCAACAGTTCCAAGATTTTTCTACGTCTTGGCATAAATTACTAATTGAGGTTAATTACTGGGTTACGAGACAAAAACCAAAGTGTCATTACTTAATAGGGATAAAATAAACAAAATGGTACAGATATTATGGTTTCCTCTTATTGCTATGTTAGTATGTATCTTCTTTGTAAACATTAAATTAAATTTATTGGTTTGTTGACAGTTTATAAATAAGGGCTTGTCTCGCAGTTTCGTAGCCATTAAATTAATTTATTCAACGTATCAACTCTCAACGTCTTTCAGCCTCCCTTTGTAAGTAAGTACGTTGACTGTTACGGTCGCCCTATGCTCCCTATCACCAGTCATCCGTCCCTTTCTACCCGTAAAGCCCATATACTCAAAGCAAGGCGGCATTCTTGCCGGTCGTAAAAGATAGCAACCTTTGTATAAAATACACATGATTTGATGAACCCCTACGAACTCCTACGCCACATTGTGGCATTTCCATCAATTAAGTAGGTAAAGTAAAATAAGGTTTTATTATTCAAATAATGTTAACGAATTAAGTAAATATTTCTATCCTTAATTCCTAGCTATTACTCGCGCCAGTTGAAACCGACAGACAGACTGACATTTTCAAACAGGTTTTGGTAGAGTTTCAAACTCAAAGCAAGCTTCTTAAAGGTAAATTATTTCTGGTATTACATACAGGTAAGGAATGGGCGATAAACTAAATAGACCTTAGCTCGAGTTTGAGACAAATTGCTTTAGAACGCGATTGCTTAGAGAATGGATTGAATTATTGGCTCGGTTGGGAGAGTGAAACATCTGTTCACAAGTAAATACGTGGTTGGGGATAACCAGGTGCTAAGGCATGGGGGACGGAGGGTGCGACGACCCTTGGGCCTATGAAGGCGTGCTCTCCGTCACGCGTAAGATTCAGCAGGAACTAAAATCCATTGTTAATTTCTTTCCTTGTATGTAACATCAAGTATTTTATTCCGTTTAATAAATTTTTTTCACTAAGAAAAACATAGTTATGTTTTTAATGTAATATCAGCAACACAAATTGATATTAGCGCATGTTTATACAAAGAAGTCCGATTACGCACATCCAATTTAAATAGCAAATGCTGAATCTGCAACTGACGCAGCACCTAAGGACTCCATAGATTATTTGAAATTTATCAATGAAAATTGAAACAGGAGCGACGGAGTAATTGAACAAAACAAGCAGTGTGATGTGATCCATCTTACAATGAATTAGGTACCTATTCCAAACCGTCACTGGACAGTCATTCGGGTGCTATACAAAAAGTGATTCATTCCCTTCAATGAATCCAATGCCCAGGAAAAAAGGCCAGGTGGCACGCTTACAAAGCGGAGAGAAAAAACACGGCCACCAAACCTGCTGCAATTCGAGAGAGTTGGTAGCGGAAACACGGCTTTGTCGTATGCATAGAGGGTTGAGGGTTGCACGGCAATATGAAAGAATAGGTGCTCGTGATCTGAGGTAGTCAACAAAAGATATGCATCGCAGTCAAACACGTGCACGGAATAGGGAATCACAAATCAGGTGGTCGAGCTTTACGCTGCACTGCCGTAACAAAAATGTTTACATTGGCGAAATGGAGGCACTTTTTGGGGAGGATGAACTGAACATCTGTCGTTGACGATTGTTCCTATTTTAAGATGGATATTGGTTACCCATGAACTTGCTTTTAAAATCATTAGAAGTTGTATGGAAGCATGAAGCTCTTTTCTCTCTCTCTCTCTCGCAATTATTAGATAACTAAAACTAGTAAATGCACTTTATATCGTGTTGTAACCCTTGGAATTAAAACGAGATTTTACGTTAATAAGAATTAAATAATATACTAACAACTTGACCATGGTTTTCTCTCCCTAATGTTTTATAGGACTAATCAAAGATTAAAAATAAATCACGGAGATATGTACGTCAAGCAAGTAGAGTACCAATCAATAACTTAGCCACGATTGAAGCGTAACATTTTAAATCACAATTTTTACCTACTTTGATACTGGTAAACAATTAATGTTTCTGACCTAAAACGCAATGTACCTACAAGGTCTTAAATTATTATCGTCCTTTTAAATTCTACTGTCGATACCTGTTCTACAAATGTCAACGAGTTTTAATTTTGTATGATTTTCGAATTTCAATAAAATATTTAGTGGCGTTTAAAGCAATCGGTTCCTTTCTATGTTAGGCGACGCTTAACTATTTTATTATTGCAATACATTTTTGATATAAATAATGCTGGAGAATTCACACAACATCTTCCAAAAATGCGATATTTTATTTTATTTAGGTTCATAAGTAAATACCTATGCCTATAACAATTTCGGGTTCGTAAACATTCGTGTTTACCATTACAGCACCGCACTTCCTAAAAATAAGAAGCATTATTTCATTATCAATATTTGATACATAACTGGTTTTTATCTATACTAGGTACCTAGAGTATCAACACGTATCTGATGATGCTTAAGCGGTTATAAGTAGGTAAGATGACGACCCACTTTTCTTGTCCAAATATTCTCAGTAATTCGTATAATAATGTTTATTCTGTAAGTAATCCGACAGTTTAGTACTTTCACCGTCTCAAATTCTACCAAGCCACCCAACATTGTCAGGCAGGCGCTAGCGAGCCAGTTTCGCTTACCTAATGTAGGTACAGTGCTTGCGAAACTGGACCCAAACATAGTCTGTGTCAATCCAAATCTACTTCTAATTTGCTTGAATTTATCGGTGACTGTATTTAAAATAAACTTTTTATAATGTATAGAAAAATAATGTTGAGTTTGTTTTCTTCTCTGTCGCCTGTCGTTGGAAGAAACTGGGCCCAAACCTAGTCTGTGTCAGTTCAAATCTACTTCTAATTTGCTTGACATAGCAAAATTTTCTGTATATTGACTGAAGTCTTCTAGATTAAGTTTCTCTATAAAGAAACTAGCTTAACAAATGTGGAGTTCGTTTTTAATGTTGCCAAAAGTTCTCGCGTTTCGGTTTGGATGCAAACCAACTTAAATCGACAACTAATTTACTTGACTATAGCTCACTTACTGTAATTTAAAGTAGACTGATTATAATTTAGAGAAAACATAATAAATATTGCTGGACAATACACGCAGCATTATCTAGCCTCACGCTTAGAAGTACTTGTGTTTTGGGGACTAGATAACTAATACCTATACAGTACCTACATGAAAGTTTGGTTTGTTTGGTATTTTTATATTTTTCGCGTTTCGGGGAAGTACACGTAATTTAAATATTACAGACTATTTACTTGGTTAGGTAATAAATAGCTCACATTTATGTAAATAGTACTGAATAAAATGTAGAGTAAAACGTTGGGTTTATTTTTTTTCTACAATGGTTTTCAGTTTTCGATTCGATATTGGGCCCAAAACCAATTCAAATCGAAAATGGAATTCTATTATTGACGACTCATGAAATGAAGAGAATGACGAAAACTACAGAGAAAATGAATAATGAGTTTCTTTTTATCTGTGTGTATTAAAAGGTTATAAATATTCTGAGCGATCAGTTATCAGAGAATGTACCTACTCTTTTTCTCCTTAAAAGATTTACATTTCAATTTCCGTATTTTTAATATTACTTACTATATAGGTACTTATTCACTGATCCAACCATAAGCCAAGCACAGGGGATTTTGTCTAGGGTTTTTGACTGTACAGAAAAATTACATAGAAAATTCGATTGACATTGGATGTGTAAAGTATTTTATATTTTCCTTCCCCAAATATAAAAATATACAAAAAAATTTGCTGCGCTACGCGCTATACTGAATAGGCTATTTGTTATTAAAAAGTAATAGGTACAAATACAACAGAGCAATACAGAATAAGTTTTGTTACCTGTAGGTAATTATCGACAATTTTTTTTGTAAATGTATGAAATATGAAATAATGCAGTTGTAGACACATTGACTGGAATTCGCGACATGAAAAACAACTTCCTCTTTAGTGGCTTTGATAAGATTAAATTATCTAACAATAAAAAATATGTATTCAAAAACTACGAAACAAAAAACGGATCAAATGGAGCAGTTAGAGACAAATTGGCACATCGACCCATTACAAAATGAGTCTATGACTTTATATATTGCATTTTCATATTACATTTAGCAATATTTACGGAACATACTTAAACATGGATTTGTAGTAAAAATTATTTTATCTTAGAACCCTACATCCTTAAAGCCAAGGTCCAGTACTATGTATGTTAAAGACACAATTAAAGTCACACATAACTTGTATAATAATTCATTGTTTGCAAGGTTCGCATAGCATTCTCAAGTCAAACTTGTCAAAGCAAAAGAATTTGCCTGATTATGTCTATTCATGTAAACTGTAAATCTCTTTGGATGCAGTGACTTGTGTAATTATGGTCAAACTCTTCTTATGGTTAGTTTGTTCAACCTTCAATAATTCATATGAAAAATTATGCAGGCTAGATCTAGGCAGGCAAAGCAAGATGAGAATGGTGCAGAACTGAGTGGATTGTCACAATCACAAGAGTTTGGAGGCCTTTATCTAGCAGTGGCTGAAATCAGGCTGTGGTCATCTATATCATTATTTAATAATTACCTATGATTTTATTTTTAGTTGGGTGGAGTTGATGACGAATGCTGGACTATTTACACAAAATCATCGAGGCCTAAGCTATGCAAAGCTTGTATATTATTTCAGTATTGAAGAATGATATTTGAGATTTTGGGAGGCCACAAGAATTTAGAACTCATAAAATCAAGTAGATATCCTTCAACAACAATGCAAGTTTTAATAATAATTAGGTGTAGAGATGACCATGGCTTAGTTATTTTTTGGTTTGCTTTCACTTTATTCTTCTATCCTTTCACAAACTCTGCTGTCCTGTTCTAAAAGAATATTTATGTAGGTTCAGAATAAATTGTTTCGATGTTATAACCACTGACTCTTTCTAAGTCTAGATATTTATATTTTTTTACAAGTATTTTAAAATTTAGGATTTTTTGTAGTAGACAGTAATCTAGAATATTCCGTTCATGAACCTAATTTAAATTAAAATATTCTAGTTTTACTTTATGGATAAAAATTATAGAGTAAGGCCAGGTAAATTTCTACTAGGTATGTTTTATTCAGTGTTTATCTTGAGTCAATAAAGGTCAGAACTTGACCTGAAATAACTTATCAATATTTCTACAGAGATTATAGTAGCCGGCTGTCCATGGGTGCTGATCAGATGTTATTTTTAACAGGCCAAGAACAAAAAGAAGCTACTAGCGCCCTCTTTCTGCACATTTATGTTATGCACTTGCAAAACTTTGTTCGAACCTTGAAACAAATCTGTTATTATGAGGAGACTAGGTAGTGAGGTCGCAAGTTTCTAAGCTTTAAGCAACTGACAATAAAATAATTTAATATCTTACATAGAAAAGAATCCTGATTAGAATTCAATACTTGATTTTGATGCCACTCCACATGTAGGCGGAGCTAAAATTAAAGTGAGCTCACTTTCTCCAATTTTGCACAATATACAACTATCTCGAAGTCTCCACTTATGGTATAGATATTTTCTTCAAGTTATTGTTTCAAGGAGACCAGCTACTTTATACCAAGCCTTTTTGATTACAATTTATAATTGCAAATATTGACATGAAGGAATTTAATCAAGCATAGGTATGGGCCCAGCTTTAAGGAAATTTGATCTCTACCTCGTAGTGATTTAAAAATTATACCCAGAATACAAAAGCATTTGAGTCATAAGGATTTTGTAACTAAGAACAGGACATTTTGACGTTTTAATTGTAATAAAGTTATTTGAGAAGATGTTTGTACATAGTACCTACCTACTACATTAAAAGGTCAGTTTCTTTATTTGTGGCCTTTATCATGAAAAGTTTGTTTTTTTATGTTTACAGTGAAACATTATCATAGAATGTAACGTAACGCCTCTGTAAACGTCGAATTCCGAAACAATAAGACAGAATTCTCTAATTATAGCCGTATGAAATGTAAATCTGTGAAAATAACAGAGCAATTTTCTACATGTTGACGTGGCGTGACATCGTAAAAGAATATCTATTGATGCCCTGGCTACTTCCACTAGTGAATAAGGCAATTACCGTAGTTTTTTATCAATTTGGTAGATGTAAAACAAGTAAATTTGCAGTTTCATTTCAATTACTGTAATAAAAGTATGGCGACTGACATTGTTGGCTTATCTATATTTTGGTTTAACAATATGGCGAGTGGACTTACCTTTTTTAGGTAATCATGTATAGCTTTTAGCGCTGAATCCGTTAATTTCACAAACACTAGTTCCTTGTTTTCTTTACAACTAGACTCCGATGATAACCCATACTGAACACCTGCTGGCAAGGCCGCCATTTCTTATTCACTATTCGCACTGAGGACCAGCTGACTCCGTTGCTAGCCGTCCCGATTCATATCATTCACACATTTCTTAACCGTAATCACAGATTCACAACCTATATAAAATTATAATTACAACAACAAAAGGGTCTAAAAGTCCAAATTAACAATCTTTTTGTAACCCCATCGACTCGGCCTTTGTTGGCAGCGCTCTTCAGTCTGCAAGGCCGCACTGACTGTCATGCGCAATGGCGCTTTTGACAGGAAACGCAAGCATTCACTGCTACACTAGCGCCAAATGGCAGTTGGCAACAAGTAATTTGATTCGCATCTATCTTCATTGTGTAAATTTTTTCAATATTTTTTTATATTGCTGTCATAATTTGAAAGAAAATCAAAATTGGAATAATTGTTATACATCGCTGTTAGTAATTTTATCAAACTAATTTCAGACAGTAATTTTAAAACTATTTAAAAACTTTCCTTCAGGTTTATGAGGTTATGTTTCACCTGATTTCGTAATTTTCGTATTCGTAGACCATGGGCCAGTTACTTTAGCTCCTACGTGTTCTTTTGATTTTTATCTTGTTTAAGTCATATGGTGTTGGATTATCGCTATTTCTTTATTTACTAGTAAGTTAGTGCTATTCCTTTGATAAGGAAATAATAAGTACATACCTAGGTTATGATCTCCACATAAATATTTAATAACAAATGACTGCGGTTTCAAGCAATTGACCTAACAACCTGTTTTCACTGTTCCAGGTAGTAAAACTTGACACGATGGCGAATTGGGAAGAGAAGAAAAGCCTTATCACACGAAACCTTCAAGAAGTTTTGGGCGAGGATAAACTTACAGAAATCCTGAAACAGAGAGATCTCAAAATCTACTGGGGGACAGCCACTACCGGTCGGCCTCATGTAGCCTATTTTGTACCTATGTCTAAGATAGGTGACTTCCTCAAGGCTGGTTCCGAGGTAACAATCCTATTTGCTGACTTACATGCTTATTTGGATAATATGAAAGCACCTTGGGAGTTGCTGGCTCTGCGGACTGAGTACTATGAAGCTGCTATCAAAGCAATGCTTCAGTCTATCGGGGTGCCCCTTGACAAGCTGAAGTTTGTGCGTGGCACGGAATATCAACTGAACAAAGAGTTTACATTAGATGTATACCGTATGTCATCTGTTATTACTGAGCATGATGCCAAGAAGGCTGGAGCTGAAGTTGTGAAACAAGTTGACCATCCTTTATTAAGTGGGCTCTTGTACCCTGGGTTACAGGCCTTAGACGAAGAATATCTAAAAGTAGATGCTCAATTTGGTGGTGTTGACCAAAGAAAGATATTTTGTTTGGCTGAGAAATATTTACCTCAACTGGGATATGCTAAGAGAGTTCATTTAATGAACCCGATGGTTCCTGGTCTCACTGGAGGCAAGATGTCTGCGTCTGAAGAGGATAGTAAAATTGATCTTTTGGACAACCCTTCAAATGTTAAAAAGAAACTTAAAAAAGCATTTTGTGAGCCTGGCAACATTGAAGAAAATGGAATTTTGTCTTTTTCCAAACATGTACTGTTTCCTCTGCTTAAGCCTGATGAGACTTTCTCAATCACCAGGCCTGCTGAATATGGTGGTAATGTGAATTATACAAAATATGAAGATTTAGAGAGTGCCTTTGCAAAAGAAGAAATTCATCCAGGAGATTTAAAAGCATCAGTTGAGCTGGCTATAAATAAGCTTCTGGCACCCATTCAAAAAATATTCAGTGAACCTAAACTACAGGAATTGACTAAGAAAGCTTATCCTCCTCCAACAAAAACGAAGGGTAATGTGAATGCTGCTAAGGGCAATGCTAATGTGGCGAGCGATGAAATTACACCTTCCAAACTGGACATCAGGGTTGGCCGTATTGTAGAGGTGTCTAGACACCCTGATGCTGATGCTCTCTATGTAGAAAAGATCGATTTGGGTGAACTTGAGCCTAGAACTGTTGTCTCAGGTTTAGTTAACTTTGTGCCTATAGAAGAGATGCAAAACAGAGATGTTGTTGTACTTTGCAACCTGAAACCTGCTAAAATGCGTGGTGTGGAATCCAAGGGAATGGTTCTCTGTGCATCAGTTGATGAACCCAAACAAGTAGAACCACTATTACCACCAGCAGATAGTAAGCCTGGTGATAGGGTTGTTGTAGAAGGCTATGAAACTGGTGAACCAGATGAGGTTCTCAACCCTAAAAAGAAAGTTTGGGAGAAGTTGCAGGTGGATTTGAAAACAAATGACAATTTGTTTGCTGTATGGCAAAACAATAAGCTTATTAGTAAAACGAATGGCAACGCAGTTACAACTAAGTCTATGAAAAATGCCCCTATTAAATAATGGCATCAGTAAAAAAAAATAGTTTACATTTAATGTAAAAATACAGCAATTTAAAATCCACCTTGCAACATTTCAATGGCATTTCTTTTATCGCAATATAAAAAAAAAATATTATTTGTTACTAGTAAGTATGATACTTGTAAGCTTAATTATATTTTTTTATTCAAATAATATTAAAATGCTTGATTTCAATAGTTTTTAATTTATTTCCAAAAAATCACATCTTTCGTAGATAACCTAGCAGTTATTATTAAAAATAAATTTAGCAGTTGCAAATTTATATACAAGCAACGCCATCTAGCTAACGGAATGTAAGAACTGATTTTGTTTAGCTGAGAAGCATCGCTAGGGGGCGAGCCTTTATGATAAAAAAAAAATTACAGCAAGAACGCACATATAAATTCGAAATTATGAAGGGTCTGGTTTAACGTTTATAACCATTGTTTCTCCTGTTGTTTCATAAAATTCATTATCCAAAACATCTGAATTAGTTTCTGAAACTTCATCAATCAAACCCAATACTTTTCTTCTAAAAGCTTTCATTTGAGCTTCTGTTAAATTATTTATCTCTGGTAGCAAACTTAAAAGAAACATTTTTCTGGGGCAAGCGTTCTCTAGATCCCTTGATTTATGCGAACTTTTCCTTCTTTTCGCTTGAGGTTCTGCAAATTCTAAAGCGCAATATTCTTGGCTTGGTAGGTCATCTACGAACTCCACTGTGGCATCTTCATCCGGGTTATTATCGGTAATAATACCATCATCGGAATCATATTGTGACATTACAGCGGCTCCTTCGTTTAATGTCCTCATAAATGGTATGAGGAATTCCATTTCATTATGAAGATAATAGCGTTTCTTTGCTGACCCGTCTGGGTGTGGTTTTAAGCTTCGTAAAAAACTGTATCGTAAAGTTCGCCATTTCTCTTTGCATTCTTGAACTGAAAAGATAAATAGAAAGTCTAATTAGTGCTATCTTCAGAACTAGGCATTCGCTACTAATAGTAATAACACTAATAATAAAACAGTTGAACATAGGAATTACTTATTAAATGAGTTCACTACTGCCATCTGTGAAGTTAACCAGAAAGTAAATAGTTGGCTCCTTTGTAACGTTACTAAAATACGTCGACGCTCAACAGCTCCGTTTCGCGGACTTCGAACACAGGTAAACAAAACGATAGCTGTACTATGGCGTTGCTAAATACATTTCTAAACAAAAAAAATCCTCACCAGTCTGCCCCATGCAATTCGCCACTTCGCTCCAAGCAGAGTCGGTGTCATCCTTTTTCGTATATTCGGGTAAATTGAAGTTGTAGAGACATGGGAAATTCTTCACAGCGTTTACTAGCAACAGGTTTTCTTCACACATTATTTCTACGTTCGAACGTTGCCGCATGTCGTCACGCGTCAATGCCGGACGGCACGATACTGGCTGACTGACGCTATACAAAATGTCTGCCAAACGACGCAACACAGCGCTCAGCCAATGCCGTGCAGCAGTCAGTGTGGCCATTTTTTCATATCCTATAATGGCCGGTCAACCTACCTGTCTAACTTACCTGTCCTTTCTAATTATTTAGGCAGTTGCCTCCCAGGAAAGGATGATGATTAGGTACGGAGACCGAGTTCTCTCATAAAACAGCGGCATAATCACAGTGCTAGGTACCTATATCGACACCTTGGGGTAGAAAGGTCGTATAAACCATTTTGCCCAAAATGAGTTATGAATGCAGTCTTATTCAGAATTTTCCGCTCTATCGATTAGTCTATGTGACGCATTCCAATTCGCATAAAAATGGTTTTTACAGCCCAGACGACTTCAACGTCTAAGCAGAGTTTTTGTTGCAACTTATGATGTAAGAACCAAAGAAAATATTATTGCTACTAGTTCAGGTTGTAAAAGATAGTAGATTTGAGTCAAGTATGGTGTACTACCAAAGTAATAAATTGCGCTTGGTTGTAAAAACCAAAGTTCAGTATGATTTCGTTTTAAAGCCTTTTACCTCCATACGTTTAGTACAATTTGGTTTTTACACCCTAAGCTCAAGACGAGCAACTGACGGTAAAGTATTTACACCCATCCAGAACACTTTCGTGAAGGGCAAATTGGCTTTTACATCATAATACATTTTTATCACTATCACCTTTTTATTTATCAAAGAAGTATTACAAACTCACAAAACGACGTCAATTATATGGCTATTTGCTTTCAATTGAAAGAAGAGTACTTCAATCACTATTAAAACTACGAAACCGAACGCCAGAAAGGTAAGCTACGTTATACCTACATATTTTACTTACTTTAGCACCCTTAGTGCTTTCCTCCCGTTTTTAATAATAAGTATTAATTATTAAGTACCGATGTGTAATACCTTGTTACTAACTTATATAGCCGGTAAAATTATTGAATTTAGTGTTAAAATAAGATGACAGTTATTTCAATAACGGCGACATTTAGTTCCAATTATAGCCAATAAAAGTTTTTGTCTTTACAGATAATTAGTTTAGTTACTGAAAGTTTTATCAATATAAATACCTGTCTAATAAAAATATGTGTAAGTATAATAATTTGAATAAGTAATTTTATTGAACAATGTATACCTACCCAGATAGTCGTGGTCGTAACGAACACCAGCCGAAATACATGGTTTATACACCCATTTTGCTTTCAATATTTTCTTTGGCTTTGACGGTATAAGTGGCTTATACGACCCAGTTTACTATTTTTCAAGGCTTTTACTTCTTACTCACTTTTTGCCTCCGAATGAAAAGTGTTTTCAAGTGATACTTCATTTTCCTAATATTCAGATGAATAAATTGAAACAATTTAGTTGGCACCTACTGGGATCGTAACCGGGATACTCCGACTCTCTTTCCCACCACTCTCTCACTCCTGTTAGAGGAGGTATCTGCAGTGGATACCATGAATGACAAAAGCACACTCTATTATAATTATTAAGATTAGGTATATTTTTTAAGATTGAACCACGAACGACAAGGTGAGATAAGCAGATACAAAAGTATTGATAAAAATAGCAATGATGAAAATCAGAGCACAGACATCATAGAAGACAGTGATTCAGAAAGCCCACCAAAAAGAAAAAAAGTAAGAAAAGAAAATATCATAATACATAGCAGCAGCGAAAGTGATTTCAATACTTCTACAATATCTGTACCCCGATCTAATACGTCTTTCTTTGGAGACAATGTTGGAGTTTCGAACAGTCCATTAAAAAGTACTGATGCAAAGAAGCAAAGTCAAGTTAATATTATTTCTATCGAAGTAATAAAACACGGGAACTACTCACCTGCTGCTTCCGAAGATCCTCAGGCCTCAGCTTCGTGCTCCCGGCATCCTGATGAAACCCTGTGCTCGACGACGACCTACTCACCAGCTGCTTCCGAAGATCCTCAGGCCTCAGCTTCGTGCTCCCTGCATCCTGATGAAACCCCGTGCTTGACGACGACCTACTCACCAGCTGCTTCCGAAGATCCTCAGGCCTCAGCTTCGTGCTCCCTGCATCCTGATGAAACCCCGTGCTAGACGACGACCTACTCACCTGCTGCTTCCGAAGATCCTCAGCCCTCAGCTTTGTGTACCCTGCGTTCTGACGAACAGGGAACTCCAGAAATGAAGAAAAATACAAAACGTAAAAGATTATCTTTTAAAAATTCCTTGTACGTAGAGTTTTTGTCAGAAGATGTTGTCAGTTGTCAGTTATGTTTGTCAGAACTAGGTATTTTGCCTTAACACCGTAACATACCTACGAGCTCATTTCATTTTGCTCATTGCACTTAACAATAATGTTTTTGAAAGTTTATAGTTTTTATTTTATTTGTTATGTCGTCAAACTTTCAAGTTTATTTTATTATACATAAAATAACAAGGTAATTCTCTGAGCTAGTATGTTGATTACCTAATCATTAAATCTAAGTACAAGAGAATTACCTTTCTAGATTTTAATATTGACCCGCATTTATAGGACTTAATTGTAAAGTTGAGACTGATGATAGCCTAATTTTGAACTCAATGATAGTTGTTAGAAATTAATACACTCTTTTTAAAGCTAGGTTAGGTTAGTTACCTATATGCATTAAATAGAATAAAATATTTGTGAAATACGAACGTGTTTTTACAGGTATTATTATATTACCTATGTTCCACTGAATCGTGTCATTACCGTTGTGTTTACGTTATTTTGAATAAAAACAATTTGATTGAACAATACAAAATGTTTTATTTTGTGCATTATTTTGAACAAATGCCTCATTTCAAATATTGACTGCATTTTGTTTCATCTGATTAAAATTGTAATTAGTTCACACATAGGTACTGGTAGGCAGGGTTGGCATGATTAAAACAACTTGTTTTAACACAGTGTTTAAAACAGTTTGAAATAAAACTATGTTTTATATTAAGAAAAAAACAGGGTTTAAACTACCTTTAATTGCAAATGAATGTGTATAAATACCACAGACAGGCTGTGGTATTTATACACTGCATAGGTAACTCCCCGCCAGTAAAGTCCCGCAGGGAAAGTCCCTATGTCGGCCGTTTTATACACTGCACACTGCATAGGTAACTCCCCTCTTTAGTTCTCTACTTACCTACAACACTACATACGAGGTGTATGTAAAGTGTTTTGTATTGATTAATAATAATAATAATTTTTAATAATTAGATTAGAGGTACTGAGATATGCAACAAAAGTAAATATTTATCGTTTTGTAAATTTTTACTAATGTGAATTAGGAAATAGTTAAGAAATGGATTATTTTATTATTAGCTATAATTGAATTGAAATTGATAAGTAAAAAAAAAAACAAAAAAACACTTGTTTTAAACATTTTGAACTGTTTGTTTTATAAAATATAAAAAAAAAACTGTTTTTTTTCCAACCCTGCTGGTAGGTAAAGTGGTTATGATGGTTTTTGTTACCCAAGTTTATAGTAAGGTATGTAAAATTACTTCAGTTACCATAGTTACGACTCCCACCATTCGAAAGGTATTGATTTTACGACTTTCATTATTTTATGTAAGTAGTTTTTAAGCCCAATTAAAACGACTTACATCTAGTTACGACTCATTACAATGTAACAACTCAAATAATTATAGGATGTAAAAACCATTTTGAAAAAAAATCTTGGTCGTAAATCCACGCTAACTTCTAAATTAAGAGACTGACAATAAAATAAGGTTTTCCATTGCAAAGAACATACAAAACTAATAAATCTCACGAAATAGGGTCAATATAGCCATAAGAACAAAAAAATTATTAGCCAAAATGTTTTTAAAATTTTGTTTTTTGCTCGTCCTGTAAAGTAGGGTTTTGGTTTTTACGACCTTTCTACCCCAAGGTAGCGATATGTCGCTGTGTTTAACTGCGATTATCGCAGTAGCTTAATCACACTGTCGCCATTGAACTTGAAATAAATAGGTTGGCATCTACCTACTAAGTATTAATAAAAACAAGATTTTATAAAATGCTCAGATTTATTTTTATGTCCAGGTTTGTACGTGACTTTGTACCAACCTACATACATATATTTATACCTAATATAAGACGAAGTACCTACCTATGTAAGCATTGGGCTGCCTTTCTTAAAGTTGTCAAAGCTCAAGATGTCACAGCTCTTATGCTAACACATCAGAGCTTGGGTTACGATTTGATAGCGCTGGGACTTTACACACCTTGGTATATTACTTACATAGGTACTATTAGGTAGGTATTTTTGGAACTCTTGCGACCCCTTAAACCTTTGTTAACCTACTGAAACTTAGTAGTACGATAGTAGGTACGATGTAATGGATAGGTGCCGTAGTATGCCTTGCACCGCACGTCATGTCACCCGGCTAGAAGTGTATGAATAATAAAGCGGACGAGTGCATCGCAGCTGAGTTACAACAATGAATGCACGCCGATAAAATTAGATATTCAATAACGGGAAGGGGGTCGGAGGTCCGCCATTTTGGAGCCTCGGCGACGGGTGAGGGGGAGCACGCATGCGCACGGCGCGACCCGCACCCTGCGAGGGCCGGGATCCGCAAATGTGATGTCAAAAAACACGTTATTCTCTCCCCTAAATCTACTAACCTAGTACGTCTTAACATGTTAATACGCCCTGATTTCTTTAGAACGCTCCCTATAAAACACAAAAGTCCCATCTTAACTTTTCAATTCCCAGTGACGATTGAACTGTGACAGGAACGGCTGATCAGTGATTCATTGGGCCTCTAGAACAGTGCTATCTTCGGACGTGAGCGGACTAATCGCGCAGTGAGTCAATAAATCATCAATGAAACTAACTATTATAATAAATTTATAAACAATAACATTTAAGTGAATTTATGATCGGTAACTACCTGAATCTGTTAATCAGCTGAAGTGCAAAAATAGCTATGGGATGACATCAATCACCGATGGAAAAGGTTTGGCGTCGGGTTGGTCTCCATTCCTCCCGTAAAAAGAGGGATGGAAGCGGACCCAGCCAGGAACCGACGACCCCAGCAGCGCCAGTACCAGAAGCGGAATACCAGAACATACATACTCTGAGAACAGCTGATCTGATAAGACAAAGGCAAGGGGATGAGAAGTCGACTCTCCGTTCGTCGTACATAATCCGGAACGGGGATAACTTCATACTGGTTGAGAGACGTAGACGGAGACGTCGTCGTAGTGGAACCAGGGCATCTTCAGGTGGTAGACACCACACGCCGCCTGTTGAGGAGACTGCGCGCACGGAACAGAAGCGCCGGCCTCCAACTCGTTTGAAGTTGTTCGGCATCCAATGGCCTTTACACTCCAGTGATTCGAGGTAGGCATTCATTGACTTATTCAATTAAACTAGATGCATAGGTAAATCTTTTTGCAAAGTTATTTATTTTCCTGTCCCTATTGCGAAAGGATGATTTAATGCAGGAAGCTTATAAAATAATTATTATGATCTAACGTCTTCGAAACTTCGTAGCTCACTCAATCGAAATATTTCTTAATAAATATATTACATTTTTAATGTCTTCGGATTGGACTTTAATTATGCCAGATCGTAGATTGAACATAATTGTACCTACACTCTTTGCGCGTAAGGTGAAATAAAATCATTAGTAAAATAATTTAATTAGGTACAGTACAGTGCCTCATGCTATATATAGGCACCACACTACCCTTACCTTCGATAACAACGTTAAGTTAACGTTAGTATTATAATTATCTGTGGTTAAGAGAACAAAAGCAAGAAAGCATTCAGCTATAGCTCTTTTAGCGTGTGCAGCCAAGCTATTGCTGACTGCGGCTATTGTTTTCGAAATGCATTGTTTTGGGCGTTGATTTTAGTAGGTAGGTAGAGCAATGTAGGGTAGCAGGTATTTTTATCCTAATAAACGTTTAACGACTTCTTCAAAGCCGTATACCTACCTCACCCCAATAGCCTCTAATAGGTCCACTGCTGGACGCAGACCTCCCCATAATAAGAAAATTATAATTACCTAATTACATTATCTATGTCAAATAACAAGTTCAAAGTCGCTCAGCGAGCTATGGAAAGAGCTATGCTCGGAGTTTCTCTGAAGGATAGGATACGAAACGAATGCATCCGATAGAGAACCAAGGTTATCGACATAGCTAGAAAGAATTAGCAAGCTGAAGTGAGTGGCTGTGGGCCGGCCATATCTCGCGAAGAACCGACGGCCGCTGGGGTAAACGTGTTCCTGAGTGGAGACCACGACTCGGTAAACGTAGTTTAGGACGCCCTCCGACAAGGTGGGATGACGACCTGCGAAAGACTGCAGTATGTCCAGCAGTGGACTAATATAGGCTGATGATGAGTGTTTTTTCGTGTGGTAGATAGTGACTGCGGTGGTAACCTGAAAATCGACAATTTTCAAACTCTATTTATAACATCAAAAACTTTTGAAAGATCGTGTTTAGTTTCTTTGCTAATCAAAGCTGCCGTTTGCCGTTGCTATGATGATGTCCAAAACCACGGTGTCTTAATGGCGAGGACATGTACCTGTACCTTACTAATAATGGGGATTTACCCCCATATCTTTAGTCATTACCTCAACTTCGATTCAAACTCTACTCAACCTCCAAATGCGTTTCGGTATGCTTGATCATAAAAAAATCCTTCACTCAAAACAGCCTTCGAGAATTTTTTCATACGAGTGGAATAACGAACTGTCATCTCAAGGTACCTCGCTACCTACCTTGAATGCTCCTCGAAATAGTTTGTTGTTATTTACAATGGATTTTGGAGACTATCTCAATTACATTTACGACGATGAAACCTACAATTAACCATCGCGAAGGTATTATATATAACCAAATTAACGACTAGGTAAGCATACCAAACTCGAGCATGTTTTGGAGGAATGCTCGAAACGCCCTTGAACAACTTTGAGTGGAGAATTATTTGAGGTAACTAAGGTACTAAAGATATGGGGGTTAGTGTTAAAATGTACGATGTTCATTTATTTTTTTGATGATGATGATGATGAATCGGAACGTTTTCTATACACAACCTTTATCTTTTACCCTTACTTTACAAACAAAGTCGACCACAGAACATGTATTCTCTGTTCTGTGGTTAAGACGACCTCTATGGCGCGATGGGCGAGCGAAGGTCCGCCTGCGACGCAGGTGGTTGCGGGTTCGATTCCCGCCTCGGGACAATTGTTTGTACGATCTGCAAATATTTTTTCCAGGTCTTCTGGTCGTTATCTTTGTATAATTAAATAAAAAAATATGATTACTAATTGAACTATATCACCTTCCTGTAGAATTATCTACTTTAAAATACGATACTCTACCTACAGCCTAAGGATAAATTTAAAGCCCTTAAACAGCTGCTATACAGCAAAATTGCTGTATAAAGTCTGTTTATGCAGCTTATGTGCTAGTAGGGCATCTAGTGCCCATAACACAAGCTCAGCTAATCTGCTTAGCTTGGAACTAGATGATGCTGTGTGGATTTCCAGCATTATTTATTTATTTAATGAAAGTGCCATCTTCTATCTTCTATCGTATGGTTTCCAGACACACGTCGATCGCCCGTCGATTCTGCCGCGGTCGCCGCTCCCGTGAAGACAACGAGCTCTATCGCTCTAATAGCTTCAAGTTCGAGAGGTTTGCCCGGGAGCCGGCAGCTGATGAATTCTCAACTGGATCTCAGGTGAGTACTCTGAGAACTTAACGCTTTCACTGCCCAGCCTCTGCGGTGCGACCCAAAGGGACATGCGCGCCACTGCTCCATGAGGGTAAACTTGTTGTGCGTCTTTGGCAATGAAAGTGTTCATCTAATTATTTTCAGTGTACTTAGGTAAGTTGAAGAATTCTCTGGGACATAAAATATCTCGCGCGAGAATTGAAAAGTATCAAAATGTAGCCTGAAACTAAAATCGAACCATATTTCTCAAAAATTAATAACTCCCAAACGCTTCCAATATTTAAAATATAAAATGTTTTATTGGCCTTGCCCCCACGCACCTTAAAGGTTATCCACTCATTATAGGACACCCTGTATATTACATTATATTACTAAGAATTAAAAAAAAAGAAATTTCCCGTAGGTCTCTGTCCGTATTCTGAGCTGGACATTATAGGGATTCTTCGCACTGCACTGGCTCAGCTGGCAAACCTCAGCAACCCTGACTTTGCCCTCTAAAACCAGTATCTGTATGGCTGGGCCAGGCATTATAGAAATTCCTCGTACTTCACTGGCCCAGCTTGCAAACTTCAACGACCCTCTAGAACGCTTTAAAATTGAAAGTGCTAGAGCGACATTTTTTCTAATACATTATACATTTCATTGGTATGGGACTCACTTTTAAGTATTACCTAATACCTGTGCTAGGAGGTCTCGCTTTGCAGCGCAGATATCTTATAGATAATTAAGTATAATTAACAATTTAATTGTTAAGTACTTGTTTAAATTTTATCCAAGCAACTCTTTACTTAGATAAAGCTCATAAAGAAACAGTTAACTAAGTGCCAGAATACCACTTTACACGTTGACTGCTGACAGAGGAACGATATCGTTGTAAAATTAATTTTCCTCTACGCGAAAATCCTCAGAAAATCGAGTTCCTTATACCAGAGATTACAGTCTCCTATAGAAGCGATATCACTCTCAACACTGCCAGGATGAAAGCAATATCCACTTATCTAGATGAGCCATCTTTTCCTTCAAAGGAAGCCTTATAGAGTCTGTCCGAAAGGGCTTTCTTCGAGAAAACTCTGTGAAAAGTGGTAATAAGGTAGACATCTTGGCACCTATGTGCGGATAAAAATGGTCTTGAAATTGCCGTGGAAATTCATCTTTAGATTTTATATAAGCGTTGGAAGGGACACTACCCGATCATACACTAGGAAAGCAAACAAGATTGTTGATGTTGTATTTGTTTTAAATCATATGGGATTCCACACCTTATGCATTATATCGAAAAACTAGGTGGGGCGTATAATAATAATACAAGCTCTGCTTACCATGGGGCTAGATAGTGCGGTGTGAATTGTCCAGCATTATTATAATTAGTCAGTGTAAAATTCCCTTGATGATTCCCTTGCTACAGTATCTATTTATTATATTATCTGTGCCCTTTCAAAAGCTTCAACAGGAGATCGGTACGAGAAGGTTTCAATTGCTTTGAATAGAATAATAATGAATAGTGATAAATACCTATCTCATTTCTTTTTCTTTTGATAGAATCTTAGCTAGGTAATAATTTTTATTTTACTATCTGTAAGTAAGCATGATGAAGACCGTGGGATCACCAAATTACAAAAGCGCCATCGTGTGGTATGAGCCGGAACTACGAACTCGCACTTCCTCTGAAAAACCTCGATCGTAAGAGATTCGAATGTGATTCAGCAGAGGGCGCTGTTTAAAACGTTCATGTTTCGTTAAATTATAGACAGATGTCACCATCTAATAATATGTTCTAATAATTTGGGTATCAGATTTTATGTCTTTTGAGCAAAAAGGCTGCTTATATCAGTATCAGTATTTTACATGTTCCTCAAAATATCTTCGGCAAAATGATTATTTATGGTTCCCCTACCAAGGGCACAGGGCCCTAGGGGTGGTTCTGGCATTGCAATATAAATTGTACACACTTGTTCTGGGGGACATTAATTTTATCTGTCCGATCAATTACGTCGTCGTGTTCACCTTTCTCTAGGTATTGAAGGAAAATACGTGAAAGTTTTTACCACAGTTTTTACTGACGAAACTCTAGGTTGAAAATACTTTTTCATTTATTTATTTTGGCCAACTGTCAAATCTAGGATTTCTCTTTTAAAATGCCCTCTGGCCACGTGGTCCTACTGCCTTTGTCCTACCGATCGGACCACATGAACTTTTTTTTTCCAAATACACCTACACCAAAGAATTACTTGCTAGAAGTCAGATTTAAGAGTGATTTGAATTGGGACTAGGTATTGTTTCTAAGTTCTAAGAAGATCAAGTCTGTCATTAAACAAAAAGTTGTTCAAAGCAGTTTGTTTATCAGACACCAGCAGGTGAAACTGACATAGAGCTGAAAATTGCCACTACCCACACGCACATGGCATCGACATCGCCACACCCCTACACGGCAATATAAATCACATTTGCCCTTGCAATGAGCGGGATTGCCTCATCAACATACTAATGTGGAAAAACCAGCTGTTCCCAGACTTCAGACTTGGGAATAGATTTATGTTCCTATAGAAATTGGAGAATATTGAAAAGCTTAGACCGATTTCCTTTGAGATTGTTGCTCATTTTGTTGAGTGTTGTCAATATTGAACTCTATTGTTATTGCTTGCAACCTAGGAATAAATATATGGATGTTTATAGAATGAAGAAAGTTTATACATGGGTACATCATTACATTATACGTACCTAGCTAACGATAAAAAAAGCGAGAGGTATAACATACGTTTTATGAAACGTAAAATTATCCAAACTTAAAAAAAAAAAAGCCTTTTATTCCTTAACCTTAAATAACATTGATCAATCATGCTTATGAAAAAATTGTTAAAGCTAATCCAAACTTTTACCTGGACATAAATAGTACCTTTGGTGTTAAAATAAATAGATGACTAATCTACTTATTTTGACACCAAAGGTACTATTTATTGGTTATATCGAGAAATAGAGTACGTTTCGTCAAGATCCTTTTGTAAACTAAGTGTGTTCTCCTTTAGGAATCAAGTTTTTTATCGACGTTTAATTTTTTCAATAGCTATGCCTCCTTAAAGCTCCCAGTAAACTTTACTTTTTGTAAATATTTTACCCCAAAACTGAGACATCACGTCATAATAATATGACTCGATTTGTGCCCGCTACTCCCCACAGGCACAGGCAACTGTAATCAACTTCCAGTTTCGGAAATTCAGTGTAGGTAATTGAAATCGACGTGCGATGTTCATTTTCCAGTAATTAATCGCCGTGATGACGAGGCATGTCCCCTTGGCGTATTGTGATAGCTTCGATAGGTTTGGGGGTGGTGTCTGTTATACAGGATGCTACGAAACATGTGTACTAAGCTGAAAGGGGAGATTTTGGAACCCGAGAGGATTTGTTTTATTTTTCGAATTTCGATAAAAAAAAAAAAAAGTTTGTCTTAGAATTCGTGGTTTTTACGTGTAGGTTTTTTCTTAAATTATTATATTTCATTCTTAAATTATTATAATTGTTTTGAAATTGTTAAGGATAAACATTATTTTTTAGCAATAATTTCATGACAATTTATTGGTTTTGAATAAAAAACCAAACGAGAATATTTGTAAAATATTTTATAATGTTAAATAATGCGTGTCAGAAGAATTACTTAATTCTTCAAAAAACTAAAAGAAATTTAATAATAGAATATTCAGAAGTTGACTCCCCGTTGAATCACCTGCTTAAGTGCTCTTTTTATCCGTTTTGGCCTAATAAATATGTTGTGTGTGGGGGTTTTCCATTAGTGATATGATATGCCACGAAACTATTCTGAAAGAACTAAGCAAGAATGAGTTTTAGTCTTAGGCTATGAAAAAATAGAAAGATCTTCAGGTCTTCAATCTCTTTTTTCATAGCCTAACTATATTAGATTTAAGAGCTAACTACATAATCAGTCTCAATTTTAATTGCCACTTGTTAGTGAGAACACGACCTCTAAAAATAAACGTCCGTCTGCGTGAGACATAAATCTAACAATTACGAACCTTACATCGCATAAAATAATACTGCGACAGCCTAAAACTGGTTGGACTCCAAATTGCCAAAACTCTTGGGAGATACGATCTCGAAGTTTACACACCAAACTCAACCCTATTCTCGTTGTAATAGAGACAAGAAATCTTACTATTTTTTGCCGTCGGTTCCTGTCTTGTGACCCGAGAATGTTGTATCTTCAGAGTAAATTTGGATTGTTTAAAGTAGGTTGTTCGATGGTGTGAAGAGATCTATTATAGATTAATATAACTTTAGAAGAAGTTTTTTCTCATATAGCCGTATTCTGGAACGGATTTTGTGGTCGTGTTTTGCATAAAATGATCAAACGGTATTATTTACGTGCATTGAAATAAAAAACAGTTTATTTCCAAAAAAGCTTACAAAAATACCTTAACATGAACACAGGAAGGTCTTACATTTCAGTGATTACTATTTTAGATGGATATAAAAATTTACAATGACCCTCGTACTAGGCTAGGCATGTTTCGCGGGGTATCGAATATATAGACGATTTGCCATGATTATTTTTCAAAAGGTAACAAACTAACAAATTGCGGAAGAAATAAAAACAAATCTAATGAAACAAAGTAAGTGCTACAATGGCCACACGTTATACGAACCTAATTACAAGAAAATATAAAAATCATGAACACAACCAAGTAAATTTATATAATTTTTATGTTAAATTTAAGTAAGTCGGACCAACAAGTGCTCAGATCAAACTGAATCATTAAATCTAATTAAATCATACAATTATTTCTGAGGAATGCTACCAAAAACAGTGTCTCTGAGAGTATAGCATACATTGAAATGTAGCGTGAGAGAGAGTTAATACGAGCACATGGATTGAAAATATAAAGGCTATTTCGGTTATTTTATCTTACGTTTTAGAACGGGCTTCGATTAAAAATCCACTTATCAATTTATAACCGTAGAATAGCGAAAGTGGATATATATAAAGAAGTATCAATAGAAGCTAAAAAATCCAACTTCCTTGTTCTTATTTACAAATCAAAGCTCAAAGTGTTCAACCAGACCCTTAGAAAACAGAGCATATTGTCGTACATTTGTTTGAACTTTCGTGTAAATTGATTCGTGCGATATTGGCAAAGTTTGTTCCAAATCCTTTCAGTAGGTATAGGTACCATACCCTAACATTGGTATAAAGTGGAAAGCCCGACATTCCTTTGCGTGTCTTCGGGTACAGGTTATTTGTCCTCTTGTCCTTATAAATCACAAGTAGAGAAGTTGGAGGGACGCCTTCAAAGTTTTCATTGAACTGGGGAATCAATAAGTTTACCAACAATAACTATGTACCTATATTGTGGGGAAGATTATTTATATGGTTGCCTTTAAAACATCTCTAAATTGGTTCTCAAAAGTTATTCATTATTTACGTAGACTAGTTAGTATATAACATGTAGGCAGTTTATAACTTCGGTGGTATTGATGGATGGATTGAGGCTTACCTGTACCTCGACGAACGATGTGGCGCGGTGGGCGAAGGTCCGCCTGCGACGCAGGAGGTTGCGGGTTCGATTCCCGCCTCGGAACAATTGTGTGTACGATCTGCAGATATTTGTTCCGGGTGTTCTGGTCGTTTTCTATGTATAATAAAAAATATATATCTATGTAATGTATTGTATTATGTATATCAGTTATCTAGTACCCATAACACAAGCTCTGCTCACCATGGGGCTAGATAATGCTGTGTGAATTGTGTCCAGCATTATTTATTTATTTACCTATAAAACGATGCGAGCACACTGGTCCTTTCCAGTGTGTGCTGTGTTTCCGGGGTGTAGTTCAACGTATCCTATAAAACCCACCTAACATAATAAAAAGGATTTAAAGACTTTGTCCTTGATGCAGGTAGGTCGGACATGATTCGATATTGCTTGTAGGGATCATTTCGTCAGTATTAGACGCAGGAACGTAGACTTTCAGGTAGGATTTCCTGCTAAAATCCAGTACCTCTGAGGTGTGACGCCGCCTTTAAAGTTAGCCCTAGCCTATTTTACTGAAACACAAAGTTTAAGTAAAATAGGTCTTTCTTCGCAGGTTGTTTCAGTAAAATAGGGCTAACTTTGAAGCGTTTCTCAGTAAAATAGAGCTAACTTTGAAGGCGCTACATTTGCTTTCGTATTCTCTACACTTGTTTATCTCATAGCTCTTCTACCCAACCGTCCATAAACAATAAAATATCACCACATCGCATACTTTGAAGCTATTTATAACACAATATCCTCGGAAGTACCTTTCAACACGACAGCCCCACATTATGTAATTTTGCCATAAACGGTTATGGGCCAACTTTGATCGTTTTCCCCAAAGGGATACAAAAGCTGCTTACTGTGCTACCGCGATCAACAGACAATAACGCTAAATGTTGTTCAATGACGGATAACGACAGAGACTGTTGTAAACTAGTAAAGTTGATAGAGTTACTTATGATGAATTTAACACTTTGACTGCTGAAATCACACGGTATGTGTTTTCTACAAGTGACTAATATGCGTAAATCCACACTAGCGCAGCGGCTGAGAAAATACAGATCTTTGTGACTCAGCACAGCCGTAATATTTTTCGAACGAAACGCATGTGCGGCGCAACACAACCGCTGTGTAGAGCGGCAGCACGAATTTTTTAGGTTAAAAAAAAGATCGCAGTCGTCGAAAAAAAATCGCAGTCAAAGTGTTAAGGATAATTTTATAAGTACTTAACATTATCATGTTTATTGCTGGCTTGGCTGTTTATAAGTATTATAATGTTTGTAATGCAAGTATTATGGTTTGTTTTATTTTCTTTATCTACATATATATTTAATTTATCAACGTGCCACCGTCTGTATTGTTCCTTCATGTCCAGTCCATCCTAAGGTTGCCTGGAAGAGATCGCTCTCAGCGATAAGGCCGCCCTTTATACTTCCTCTATTCTAATGTTTATTTCTATATTGTTTTCTGTTTTGTGTGGTATAATAAACTATTTTCTATCTATCTATCTATTATCTAAACTTTAGATTATGTTAAGTACTAATAAAATGATATACACTGCCGTCATAAGAAAAAAGGACGTTTCTACCAAAACTCAGAAACGGAGAAAAATTTTTTTTAGTATTTTTTAAACCAAAAAATTCGCTGTGACAAATAGAATAATGAAATAAAAAAATTGATTTTGCTAAAGTGTGAATTAAAGTTTGATCTATTGAAAAAAAGATGCAAAACTAAACAAAAACAATTGTATTCATTAAATAAATTACATTTTCCTTTTTCTTTTAGTAAAAAAAATAGTGAAAAATACTTAATACTGCAATGAAAAGACGTTTCTGGCTAGATGCTTCTATTCAACTTAGTAATTTATGAAATGTCTTTCTTACTTAGTAATAATGATTTATCAGGCTATCGTTACCTAAATAAAAGAGTCATTTTTAACCATTAACTGCTTTGCAACTTAGTATACCTACCTAATTTCAGTGAACTTTAAATATTACCTTAAGAAACGCCCTTGTTGCATATCTTAAGGGTGTTAAAATACCTTATCAATCCTTTATCATATTTAAACAAAAATCTTTTTTTTTAAACATTTTTTCAAATAAAACCACAAAGTATGAGAATTAGACTTATATTTTTTATTACTTATAATTTAAGAACGGCAAAACTAAATAACCTCAAACTTCTATGGCAGGCTTATTCAACATAAAATAAACTCTTTCTGAAACATGTAATTTTTACCTTATAACTAAAACTAGTATCAAAAATTGTACCTTATTATTCTTATTCTAAATAATTATCACAGCTTTGTAAACTGTCTACTCACAATTTTATGTTGAAAAAGTCAGAAAGGCTTTAACCGCTCTGAAACAAATCTCTCTGGTTTTTCCAACATAAAACGATGAACTTTTAGTAATATATATTTTTTTTATTATTTCTAATTAGAGATAATTATCACAACTTTGTTCAGAATCAGTCTTCATAAACTTGAGTGAGATCAACACAATTTTTATCAGTAGGTAAATTATACCAAAACGATCTTCTGCTGTCTGGCATTAAAGGTGTCAGTTTGTTTGGCTTTGGAGGTGATATATCCCAGATTTAATATTTTTTAATCTCAGAAAGTCAAGTGAGTATTCCCCTCCATTTCAGAAGCCAGTCTTGTAAAGAATGACGTGGGTACCTCTGAGGAATGTTACTTCACACATATCAGCTAAATATGTTCGAGGAGACGAATTTGACAAAAACTGAAAAAAATCTTCCACATTCATTACTTTTACGGTAATATTTGTTCTGGTGCTCAATACTGCTTGGTAAAAGTCTTCAATGTCATAAATGCGTTTCTTCCTCTTCATGGATAGCGCTCCACTTGGTGGTGGAATTCGTCTGCAGCCATATACGTGTGGCCTACCTCTAAATATTTTACTTTTCTTGTTTTGGGCTGCACAGTTGTCTAACCAGATGACAACGTGTTTAAGGTCTCTATTTGCGTGCAGAAAAGCCCTGAAACAGCTCGTTACATCATGATATTATGATATTACGGCCGGATATTGCTTCGTGCCATATCGCAGCAAACGTTTTAGAAGCGTTGTTTTTTTTGGCACAAAACTTTCATTGAATACTAGGTACATATTACATATTATACACACTACATATTATTCTAGGGCAGAACATTGCAATTTTGAACTCTTCAATTCGTGGGACCATAATTACTTTCTCTAAATCAGCTGCAAAGGCAGTATCTGTGTTGATGGTTCTGTTGTTTTGTTTTTCAATATCATTTTTGTATGCTTGCCTGGCTTCTATATATTTTCCCGGTGTCGTGCGTACTCTCTGCACTCTTTGCGATTCCTGTGGCTTTTCTCCTTATACTCTGGATTGTGAATGTAATACTTTTCACAAAGCTCACACTCTTTATGTCCCAGTTTTGTAAAAGATATGTTTAACTTCTTCACAATTTTTCTATAGTGGTCATAAGAAACCTGTTCGTTCATTAACAGGAAGATCTTTCATATCTTGTTTTTCACAAAAGTCTTCATACATTCTGGTCACTGTTACATCAGACGGAATGTATTTTCTATTAAGAGCGTGCTCCCGTCTGTAGTGGGATATTATAGACGGATTAAATGAGTTTGTGTTCTACAATTTTTGTGTCATCCAATTTTTTTGGATAGGATTGGTTCCTCGCTTGTCCACCGGAATTTCAGTTGGCATGGTGCTTAAGGCATTCCTTACAGATTAATCATTTTTTCGATTGTAACCCAGCGTTTCTAGAGAAAATAGTTCCGACGTTCTGACTGTCTGGGCGCATCTGATCGTACAGCTCCAACCGCGTCCCCCACCACACCCCGCACGACTAGCAATACTTCGTAGAAAAGACGCTACTGCCACTTGCGACTGGCTTTTTTTTATAATACTAAATTGAAAAGGCTTTTCTACGCAGAACCGTTTTTTCTTCTTATTACCAAGCAGTAATGTCTTTTCATCTTATGATGAATTAAATATATTGTAAATAAATTAGACAGATCTACCCAAATGCGTTTTTTCAACTTAGTAAACGTCAGAAATGTCTTTTCTATTTCGTTAATATTATCACGTAGTTTCAAATGCGTCTTATTTAACAGTAAGATTTTTAAGGTTGTGTTTGTTTTAGCCAAAATATAAAAATACTGGTAGATACGTCTATTTTTACTGATTCCGTTGACGTATTTAACTCAATTTTGAAAAAAATGTCAGAAGCGTCTTTTTTCCTTATGACGGCAGTACAATACTTTAGATTCTAAAGTATCGTAGATAATTGCATTATTTATCTTTCATTGTGTGTTATAATTGAAATCTAATAATATGGTATTATATCTAATAACAATTATGATGAACAACTGAAATAAATAATTTTCAATTTGAATTGTAACGATCTGTGTACAAAGTCCTTAAAACGATGCACATTTTAAAATATACACAGAAAATATGAAAACTTTAAATATAATAATAAACACTAACAGACTATGTGAACCTTCATCCATTGCTGCATGTAGGTAAAGGCTGTATCCAGCCTTCTTGCAATGACCTGCAGGTCGCTGTTGGTGCTATCGCGTACCCTGCCTGTCAGCGACGCCGTCATCTTGCGCAGGGTCGCAGCGAACCCTTCGACCGAAAATAAATAGCATCAAAGAGTTTTTGGAAAAATATTACAGTCAATATAACATATCTGTTGTCACCTGCCATTTGCGTAACATCACCTAACCGAGAGTGCCCCCGTAAAGCAAAATCGTATTTTTTTTTTTATAATGCTGGACAATTCACATAGCATCATTCTAGCCCCATTAGAGCTTGTGTTATGGGTACTAGATGACTGATATACATAATACAATACATTACATAGATATATATTTTTTACTATACATAGAAAACGACCAGAACACCCGGAACAAATATCTGCAGATCGTACACACAATTGTTCCGAGGCGGGAATCGAACCCGCAACCTCCTGCGTCGCAGGCGAACCTTCGCCCACCGCGCCACATCGATCGTCATATCGTTCGTATTGTTCGTGTGTTGACGAGTCATAATTAACCTCAGCGTAATTAAGGTACCTTTTATGTTGTACACTTTTGTATGTTTGAATTATGACAATAAAGAAATCTGAATCTAAATGCAAATATTAATTTGAGGTACACTATTCCTCTCAATATAAAGTAGGAAGTATAGGAAATCGGAATTCAATCGATATTGAATCAAACCGCATTGACATCAAAGTGTAAATAAACAAGATGGAAGTGCAGAAATGTTATGTAAATTCTTACGCCACAAAGTAAGATCAAAGGCTTATATTTCGCAACCAGCGGTGTTTTATTTTTCTTTTCTGTCCCGATTGTAGCTGATATTGAAATAGAGTACGCAACTAATGCAAAGCGTAGAAGTGAAACTTAATTCAGATTTACCTCTTAGCGTTGCAGGTATTTTCAATAATAAATATATATAATGTTGGACAATCTACACAGCATCATCTAGCCCCAAGCTAAGCGGAGCTTTTGTTGTGGGTACTAGATGACTGATTTACATACATAATATTTTTTTTAATACTTATAGAAAATACCCAGAACACCCGGAACGAATATCCCGCAACCTTAGCCCGCCGCGCCATATGGGTCCTCAATGTCTTCATATTTAGCATTGTAGCACTGTGATGATAATTTTAAAACAAAATTAATATAAAAATAGGTTACTGAACGCGTACAATAAACTCATCGGTGTAGTGTAGACTCATTATTTTCTCATTTGATCCAGTCACTAAAACGCATAGCTAAATATCTAGCACACTGTCATGTCAGCTTATATAAAAAAGGAAGGAAAAAACATCAGAGAACCTATGTAGCGCATCTATACATTCATTTATTCGTTTTGTTTGTGAGAGCTCTTTCATTGCAAGTTGTGCTTTTCAAACCTCAACAGTTTTTTGATGGAATGGGGGGTTTTGTGAGCTTCTAAACTTGTGCTACCACTTCTGAAAATGGATCTTTGGTCGGTGATGTCAGCGTTTCAGTGGTTTTTGGAATCACTCTCTAGATAACTCACACGTAGGTTTGGTATGGTACTAAATACAGATATTTTAATATTTTGGTAAATGGATTCGTTGTATTCGACGGCTGATTTTAAATGCTAAATATATTAGTCCGTCGAAATATTTGCAATTTACGCTATTTAAATTCAGTCTTACCTATTATTTCAAGAATAGGTAAGACTGAATGACTGAAATGCAGGGATGTGCTGGATCCGTCAAGCTGAAGACAGGGCGCTATGGCGCTCTCTAGGGGAGGCCTAATGTATGTAGTGGACTAACATAGGCAAATGATGATTATGATATTCTTTCAGCTGTTCTTTTTCAGACATTATCCTGTTTTGTCTATGCTAATCAGAAAACTAATTCTTTTGGACGAAAAGACCAATCAATATTTCCAGAATATCCTTACGAAAATAACAAATACAGACAGCATATAGAATTATTGTGTAGGTAATCCCTTTACCTTTCAGCTCCATTCACACAGAAATTGTTTAACAAGTTATATTGTCACGAGACACTGAGAAATATTCCATCCAGCATTTTCCAACTAACACCCAATGTATGATTAGGAGGACGGGTTGACAAACAAGATTTCTACGATGTAATTTTCTCTGTCGCGACGCAATCAGCTGTGTGTATTGTGTGTCTGTCTGAAGTTTTATCCTTTCAATTCATTTTTCTCAAAATATTCCCATTTTGTTGTCACGAACCGTTCTTTTTAGAGAGGCGTCAAAGCCCATCTAGGATTTCAAGGACTATGTTAGGTACCTTACCTTTTTGAGTACAAAAATAACTTATCTAACACGAAGTGATATGGCATGCTCTGAATATTTAATATCAGCCAGGGTTCATATCCCGGCTAATGGCAATTCCGTGAAGATATTCATATATCTGTACGGAACTGTTTTATTGTTTGCTATTTTTGCCTCTCGACTCTGTTAAAGCTCTCTCTTGCGAATAAGTATAGCTACCTAGCCTAAAGTGTGAGAAACGTTTCAGACCGTATTTTCGACCAACAGTTCTTATTATTTTGAATACAAGAATAGAGAGTATTCTTGTGTTAAAAGAGCTAATATTCGTAAAACTGTCCCACGGTTCTCAATTTTCTCGTTGATTGTCAGGTCGAAAAATTGAAAATTGGTCCTGAAACTTTTAATCCAAAAAGTTCTGTGTACTTTGAATACCAATTACAATTTAGGTCTCGGTCGAAATTTCGTAGCGTTTAATTTCGTTGATAGAGTTTATCTTTTTATTTTTCTTTTATCATGAGTTGTGTTTGTACCTTTAAATTATTATTTTTTATGTTATGCTTTACATCCAAACTTTAATATATTGTATAACACAAATCGTAAAAAAAATCGAAAACTTAAATATTTACCTTTCATATGATATGTATGTTCAGATCGCTTAAGTTTAAAAATATTTAAATTAAATATTAACTTTATACGAAACGTTTACTTTGATTTGATTGGTAATAAAACACGCACTAGTAATGCCAAGTATTTAGAAAAGAAAACTATACCGTTACGCTTTCAATGCCGACGAGATGGAACAATTAACGCGCACGCGATGCACCTACTTATGCTTTCGGCATCAATTTCATTTTATGTGAAAAAAACTATCATTCCGCATTACTACTTAAAAAGATTTTAAAATATTTAAGAACTCCTGTGATAATTTGAAAAAATAAATTAACAAATATTGCAAAAAATCTTATAATTTATCAATAAATATCTTACTCTATAAATGCAGTCTTGAAATATTTACAAAATGCTATACCTAATCACAGGACATCGCTTTGTCTAAACGTAAATTGGAGGCAAGTAGCTCTTCATGGAAGGTCCTGCTCGGCCCAAGGGCGGTAAATTGGATGACGCCGTTTGAATCGGAGGAGGTGACAACTCCCTTTTTAATTGGTCAGCCTCTCGAATGTTCGCGTTATTATTTCTTTGAAGTACTTTATAATTTTTGATGTTTCCTCTTACTTCTTCAGGTTGGTAATAATTTGTTCGCAAAGCACTTGAGCTCTGATCAATTTCTTCGTTGTTATTATCACCTTCGTAATGGTTTTCTTGCACAGGTATGAAATGCATTTCGCTTTGTTGGTAATTGTTGTCTTGTCTGAAAGCCGATTTAGGTTTGGTCTTTGCGGACTCGAAATGATTCTTGAGCGAAATAAAATTCATAATATCAGCCATGTCTAGAGGCTTTTTTTTCATAGGCTGAACTTCATTGAAAGGTTTAGACTTTACTGGTATGAATTTTGGGGATTTTTCATTTTTAAATTCTGTTTTTTCAATTGGCAAAGTCTTTGTTTGGGTATTTACCTTTTTGTCTGCTTTTAATTGGTTGGTTATTGGTTCTGAATGGTCGGTTTTAAATAAATTTCTTAGGAAGATGTTGTCCCTGACAATGTCCTCGTTGCTCTGTTCAGTTGTAGTAGTTACATCGTTTTTAATTTCCGCTTCAGGTTTGTATACAGGTCTAAGTTCATCCATTTTCTCATTATTCAAAAAATGTGCGAATTTTATAATGCTTTCAGTTGAAGTGATTGTAGGAGCTACAGTCGTAGAAGGCACTTGGACAGGATCAGCTTTAGACCATAAAACGTTCTGCGTTATAGCTTTATCATAACTGTTTTCTTTATATTCAGAATCGGATACACCTAAAGCAGACTTTGTAAGAGGTTCCAACGTTGAAGGTTTAATTCTTTGAGGTTCATAAACCATGTCTTCATTATTATAAGAATGTGTGACGGTCAGACTGGAAGGAATCAGTTTATCTTGAGTTATGAGTTTATTTCTCATATCCGGTACGTAGTGAGTGTTTATATTGTTATTTTGATTATCACTTCCAATTTTGGCAATGTTTTCGTTTGAGCTTTCTGACACTAGTTCATTTAATTTTGGACTACTATCGTATTGATTTTCATGTTTATTCCAATTTATGGCTTGACTGGGCGCGTCATAATAGTTTTCAGTTGAAGAAATAGCGTACTGGTGTTGTGGAAATACATTATTCGTTTCGTGACGATCTCGTTTCTGGTAATAATTTCTCATAGGTTCATTGGCACGGGTGCTTTGCTCATTTTGTGGTGATCCATTGTTTGAGCCTAACTGAGACTGAATCATACTAGTATATTGTTGAGGCGTCATATCACTAAAATTTATCATAACGTCGTCTCCCTCGCCGAAAGACCTCGAAATTGAATTTTTCTCTGGATTTTCTCGATTGATGTTTGCATTCAGACCGTATTGCCACCTCCATAGTGCTTTATTACTCTCATCTGAGTCTTTGATCCCAGCCTCATAATTTATTAACTGTGGCATAGTTGATCTCTCTGTTGAGAACAACGGTCTACTGATTGTTTGTATTGTTTGTTGCGGATTCGACGAAGGAGCGTGGGCACCTTGCGAAGCTAGAAAAGTTATTTGGGGAGAAATTCCATTGTTGGTTTTGCCTTTCATTTGCTCCATAGTAAAGTCAACATTCGCTTTGATTGGGGCCTGGTTACTTGCTGCGGGTACTAAATTGTTTTGAGTGTTCTGAGCCCCTTGAGAAAATGCAAAGGAAAATGATTCCGGAGTTTTTCCAGTGAATAAATTTCGCGGCGGCGAGTTGGCGTACCGTTGATATTTTTCACTTTCGCTTAATTCGTTTTCTTCACTCCACGACTTCATGTGCGGGGGTTTTTTTGCCTCTTCAGCAAGGTTATATTGGATTGACCTGAGAAATGGAGAATTAAATTAGAATAATGGAAATTTATCGAGGACTATTTGGAAGCATATTAGAAATAAGCGGACCTTTGAATGATCTCTGGGATTGGTGGTGCTACAGGTAAATGGTCACCAGTGGCTCTAAATCCATTAGCATCTGCTATGTAGTTCACTGTATAAGTTTGCCCATTGTCTCCAACGTACGAATACGATCCTTCGACGACTTGCTCTTGTTTTTCATTTCCAAAATTATCCACACGACTGTGTTGTACGTAGTGAGTCTGATCAGCTCCTAAAGCTCTGAAAAATTATAAGGCTGTTTCAAAAGTTCTCGAAACGAAACAAAGGTTGCACTTAGGTTAATACGTACTCGTAGCTGAAACTCCCATCCAAATCCATTTCATTCGATAACCGAATAATTGGAACCGCTGTTTCAGTAGTTGAGGACAAGTATACACCAGGTATATTTGGAGCTGCTATATACGAAGGGCCTTGGGAACCAGCTGACTTGAATTGGTCAAATATGTCACCCTTTTGGTTGTCTGGTACAGATATGATCATATTTCGAGGCGTCGCTCTTTGAAAGTTTTCTTGATTATGATTAGCAGTGAATCCTAGTGGAACTTTCATATCAATTCTATCTATAGGCTGATAAGTAATTTGTCTCGGTCTCAATTCTCGTTTTTCAACTGTTGGCTGAGAATTTATCTGAGTACGGTTATTCTTTTGAATTTGTCGTGACGGCCTATCATCGTCATCATCACTGTTATCGTCGTTATCTATCGCCAGTCTTGTCGTTGACATTATCAGAGGAAACGGTGTCGAGAAATAATTTGGTGCTTTGGTAGCAGTAGAAGGTAGATACGGGAATGGTAGATTTACGTTCTTCATTGGGAAATAGGGCATGGAAGTGTGACTCTCTGGAGGCAGGTACACAGTTCTATCTGGAGACATTACTCCTGAGCCATGCGGGTGAAATTGCGGGGGATATGTAAAATGCTCATTGGAATTAACATTAACTGCACATATAGTCAAAATTATTAACGATATCTGAAAGAAAATAAAATGTATTAAACTTACATTCACGAAAATCAAAAATCCAAGTATCACTGCACTTTTGACCTACCAGCTTCATTTTTCCTGAAGCTGAAATCTTTTTTGATAACAATAAATAGGACGTCACACCAAAACACCAGTAGAAAACCGACTGATAATGAAAATGAATTCCGCATATATTTATACACATGCAAGCGTCGTGTCCAGGCATTCGTGAAAGATATCTTAAGCCAAGTTTCTCCTTGCTTAGTAGTGTTCTCCACGGCTTGCTTTTTGCGCAACCTAATTATGATTTTAATTACTGCTTTGTCATAACAAAACTAAGTGCGATCGCTGATAAAAACCAAGCGTTCCCGCTTTTGGGTGGTAACGGATAAATCTCACCAACTCAATAAATCTCAGTCAGGCTAATTAAAAGCACGAAGATACCCTCAGCCGATTCATCGGAAGGTCATCGCTCGATAAATGTGCATATGAATTGGGCGAAACGTGCGGTCATCCGAAATGTGCGTTTCGCAAATGATGCAAGCGCGGTAATGGTTAAAAATGGTCAAAGTCAAGTCGATGCCCTCTAGGACCGGTTTTTTGGACCATACCCTTTGCGGTTAAGAACTGCCGATTCAGTTTTTGGGAATTTTATCACTTTATTTGAAATTATAGGCTTCGTACAGTTTTTTACCACCTATTTTATTATGTTGTTCATGAGCTCAGTGTTCTTTATTTTTGTTGAAATATATCGGGAATTATTATATTCTTTTCCTTGAAGATTACTATAGGTGGTTTTTGCTTTCCAGCTGATTTTTTCTAACATCTGCTGCCGAGGTCAAAAACCTCATCTATTTATTTATTCACTTCTAAGTAATAAGTTGGAATCTAAGCTTGTTTACCAAAATTTTAAAATTATACATAAGAGTTTTTATGTTCATTGGTAGGTATAATTTTAATAAGTTTCTTTATCCTATCTGTCGTATCAAGCAAAGTAAGCATAAGTATTTAATCATCATCATCATCAGCCTATAGCAGTCCACTGCTGGACATAGGCCTCCCCCAATGAGTATTTAATACCTTTTACCAAATATCTCTGTCTATCCGCCTATCTATTTAGTCTGTCAACACCCATTGCAAGGTATAGGCCTTAACTCTTGCGCCAGTACATATGCCCAGCCCTATACCGAACCACATAACGTATTATTTTTTTTTTGGTTTCAGGTATGTGTGCTGGATATTGCCATTCATGTAAGCCAAAATCCAGGAGGTAAGTCAAAATTATCATTTCTACTGAATTGTTTAAGCCATTCAGTAAACTTCGGTTAAGGTAGAGGTAAGTCAAATTCTCATTACTACAGAATTATTTATTTAATTACACGAACATTAATTATCACAATCAAAACCCATCTCTTAGTTATCAAGTTCACAATCTCAAGTCGTGAACTTAATAACTTATCACTAGAAGTTTTATTCTTCTATCGTATACCTACAGTTCTATACAATGATACAAATTAAAAATGGCTAAGAAAACTTAAACATTAATAATCTCTCTAGTCGAAAATATTTCGTACGTATCATGGACTATGTTATTTACATTATTTACCGGAAGGGTAGTTTGTTTGGGGGTAGTTATTTTGGGGGTAGTAAGTCTGCTGGGGAGGGTAGTAAGTTTCGGGCTGTTGGATTTGTTGGGGAGGGTAGTAAATCTGCTGAGGCTGCTGGGGAGGGTCGTAGTAGACTGGTTTCTGCACGGGAGGGTAGTATGGCTTGTTCTTCTCGGCTTCCGCTTTTGCTGCGTCTTCCTTAGCTTTCTCGTCAATGCTCCTGAAATATACAATGAGAAAATTTATAAACAGGCGAAAATATTTCGTATTATGTGTGTTTGCGATTCTGTACTTTACTATTGTTTTGAGAAAAGCACACACATAGATACAGATAGCAGTCACTTCAAACTTATCACTAGAAGTTTTATTCTTCTATCGTATACCTACAGTTCTATACAATGATACAAATTAAAAATGGCTAAGAAAACTTAAACATTAATAATCTCTCTAGTCGAAAATATTTCGTACGTATCATGGACTATGTTATTTACATTATTTACCGGAAGGGTAGTTTGTTTGGGGGTAGTTATTTTGGGGGTAGTAAGTCTGCTGGGGAGGGTAGTAAGTTTCGGGCTGTTGGATTTGTTGGGGAGGGTAGTAAATCTGCTGAGGCTGCTGGGGAGGGTCGTAGTAGACTGGTTTCTGCACGGGAGGGTAGTATGGCTTGTTCTTCTCGGCTTCCGCTTTTGCTGCGTCTTCCTTAGCTTTCTCGTCAATGCTCCTGAAATATACAATGAGAAAATTTATAAACAGGCGAAAATATTTCGTATTATGTGTGTTTGCGATTCTGTACTTTACTATTGTTTTGAGAAAAGCACACACATAGATACAGATAGCAGTCACTTCAATTGGTATGCGAGCGGCGATAGAATGGAGACACTGAAAAAATATTTTGGCAGCTTTTAATCCTTACGAATAATAAATATGCACCCTCGATCAAACAGGACTATGCCATGAAACAATTTTATTTTTGGTAGTTCGACTTACAATCAAATAAATAGTCATGTCGTTTACCGATTCCATTTTTAATGACAATCTACATTATTTCGTTTACGCAGACGTTGTAAAAAAAATAGTTAATAACTACCGCATGAGGTGACTGTTCTATACAAGTTCGATTCAATAATAACACTGACAAATGATTCATAAAATTTGTAATTCATAGGGTAAAAATCTGTTATGTATTTTTTGCTCTATGAAAAAAATATGGTAGTCTTGACATGCTGACCCAAGTCCATTATGCATATGCAAATCTAATCTTGATTGACTGGAAGGAGTAGCCCGCATTGTGGCTTTGCATATCACAGTCACCTTCATGTTGTATGTGTGGGTGTAAAGATTTATGTGTTTCAAAATAACCTAGCTGGTAAGTATCAACTTTTTTGGTCATGTCCGTTAGAACAGTGTCAAGGGGAAAATCCCGAATTTCTTGGTCGCGTTTTCTTTGAGGAGCTAGAATCATAGCGGGAGCGGTTTTTTCACAATTTTTAATCCAAACATCTAAAAAAACGTTTGTCATCTCCTTTGAAATCTGTAAAAAAATCTCGAATATCTCTATTCAGCTGTCCACCAAAAATTAAAGTATTTGTTAACTTTTGTCGTAAATCTTTTGCGCTGACTGCAAAGTTCGTAATGGCATAATTTTAAATGAACCCGAATTCTACGCCTGGGCAACGATTTCTCCATTTTACAAAATTAGGAATCACTCTCAAAAAACCGGGTTAGCTTCCTTGCCTATATTAGAAGAACACAAAGTAAGAATTTGGCATCCAAGGATATCCTTGGACAAATAATTGAAGTGAAGAGAAAATAAATAACATCTTATTTCTTTGATAATAATTTATAGTACAAATTTGACCTATGCTTACTTTGTAAGCCTGACTTATTTTTAAGCCTAAAGAAATAAACTTATTAAAATCGGTAATCTGATACTTACGCCTGGATCGCGGGAGGAATAGGGGGAGGGGTGGGCAAATGCTCGCCATTCGCGTGGTACCCGTTGTGGTCCGCCCAGTACGTCACTGTGTATGTCTTGCCGTCAGCGCCGATGTACTGGTACCATCCCTTCTTGACCAGACTCTTCTCATCCTTCTCGGGGCTGGTGAACCAGCCTTCCTCGCCGACCCAGGTTCCGTCGGCGATTTTGTATCTATAAGAATTTTGTTTCGTGATTAAGTATATCATTTTTAGTTCGAAAAGGCTGTGGATTCTGTTATATCAATAAATAAATGAAGGAAAGATTGTGTTTAAAAGTTAGAAATAAAAACAACAGATGTGTGTGACACATGTTGGATGCGGCAGGCTGAAGACAGGGCGCTATGGCGCTCATTACGGGAGGCCTATGTCCAGCAATGCACTAATACAGTATGATGATGATGATGATGTTGTGGAAAATTTCTTAAAGAGTCAGTACCTATTTTTTAGTTCTTTCCGACTCAAAAGCACCAAGAAAACCGAAATAATCTAATTTTAGAATTCTTTGTACGTATGAAGTCGTATGAAAAATGGATCATTAGGCGCCGTCAACATTTCTTTACTTCATTTAAATTCTAACATTTTAGTCCTTTGACAATGAAAATGGAAATAAGAATAACAATAAGAATAAGAAATTTTTATTTGGCCAAAGAAAACAGCCTACACAATTAAAGCTGTAAATAGTTTTAGTTCTTTTTTAACTCATGCCTGTTTTAGAACGGACAGAAAAGGGGCATGGCCTTATTTAAAATATTTGGTCCCTCGACTATTTTACGCCAACAGATTACCGCTACTTTGCTGTTTAGCGACTGTAGGCAGAAGTTGTGGATTCAAGTAAACAAACAAAGTTTTAAAGTGAGTTAAATTATTGTTTGTTTTCCTTTGTGCAATGCCGGTTTAAGTTATTTAGCCATTTACAAGGTAGTCAACGTAATAGAGATTACTATCAATGATAAAGTAGCATCATAAAAGAAGACAAGTTTTTTATTCTGAATATGTAGTTTAAGAACTTTGAGTCATTGATTTGAGTATGTCAGTCCCGTATTTTAAAATATACGAACTACTACTTATAACCCAATTAAATTTAAGATTAACCTAAATAATTTTATGGTCGCAACACAAATAAATAGTTGAGCTAAAATAGTAAGAATATAAAAAAATACCAGTTTCTTGTGTATAAAATATAGGATATCTCGTCAATAATACTACATCAACACAAAATTAGCATTTCTATGACAGATAAAATAATATAATAAAATGAAAGTAGTAAAACGGTAAAACTTCACATCTCTTGGATGACTCACATACGGGGACACATCTGATGTTTCTAAATTACGTGTGTTTAGGACCTTTTTTAAAATACCTACTTTAACAGTTATTGGCAGTAAAAAACCGGATGAAATAAAATACAATGTTCAGGACAGGATCCCGTTAGGGTCTCATCTCAATTCGCTTGACACACAAAATGTTTTTTTGCATAATATTAACATGTTTGCCAAGGACAACGGTTTTGTATGAATATGGAACCCTGCCCCACAAATGTATCTCATAACGTTTGGCAATGAACTTTTCCCAAATAAAAGTATCTAAGTTTAGCAAGATTAGCGGGATATAAAAGAATGGTGTTAACTGTAAAGAATGCAACTTTAAAACTATCCTGGTACTTCTCAGCTTACCATTTTTTTTATTACGAGTTATCACTACATAGTGTAAAACAAAGTCGCTTCCCGCTATCTGTCGTCCCTATGTATGCTTAGATCTTTAAAACTACGCAACGTATTTTGATGCGGTTTTTTTACATAGATAGAATGATTCGAGAGGAATTTTTATAAACTATTTGACACAGATTTCCACGCGGGCGAAGCCGTGGAGCGCAGCTAGTCTTTAAAACTCATTGATTACGCTAAAAAAACTTACTCATATCTGTAGCTGCCGTCTTTCCCGAACCACTGCTCATTCTTGATCACAGGAACAGGAGTCGTGGTGGGGACAGGTTTAGGTTGCGGATACGGATGCTGGGGAGGCACGTAGTCATTCTGCGGTCCAGGGTTGAATCCTGGCACGTAAGACCCGGACTGCGGGGGTGGGAAGTATCCCGGCTGAGGTTGGGGCAATAATGGCTGGGCCTGAGGTTTCTGGTTCCAAGGAGGTTGTGGCCAATTCTGCGCGGGGGGGCTAGGGTTAGGCTGGTTCCATGAAGGGTAGGGAACTGAGGCGTAGACGCTTGCTTCTGCCTTGAGGTCTGTCTTCTGTAGCTCTATCGATTCGGCGGCTAGAAGGTCGTCATAGTGCTCCTGCTCGCTCTCGGCTAAGGAGAGGGCTAGGAGAGATGCGAATACGTATAGCTGGAAAGATGAAAGAAGTGTAAGTTATTACAATACAATACACTACAATACAAAAATGACATGCGACAAGTACAATGGGTGGTCATTTATGATTCATCTTGTTTAATATCGGAATGGCGAGCAACGCGGTAAAGATAGACGCATTTACTATTTTAATGTTTGAATTCTGTCTTTTTACGAAGATTTTAATTTTATTTGTTATATTTAGCCATTTCACCCCCATTTCAGTCGGTTACCGTTTACCCTCTTATTTATTTCGTTTTCTCTCTGATTTTGACATCTATACGCTGTAATCATAATAAGCGTGTTATTAATTTAGTATTTTCTTTATATTTTATGTACGCTAGTTTTAAGGTATATATTACTATGGACCGTAGAATAAGTTAAATAAGATCTGTTACTTTTCTATGGTCTGAAATAAATTATTTTATTATTATTATTATTTATAAGTTAAGGAGCCTATATCTTGTTGGAGCAATGATGCCATTTCTTCCACTTTTCTATTTCCACTGCTGTCTGTTTTACTTCATTTAAAAAACATTTTATTCTATCCTCTCCCCTTTAAATTTTTCTAGAAAGTTATTTATTGTACTTGTAGGGATTTAAAGAAGTTTGTGAAATGCTTAGAACATTATTAGTATATTACTGTGTAGAAAAACTGATCTAATTATATTAAAAACATCCCTATTTTGAACTCAGATTTCAGTAAGGTAAGATTCATTTTAGAACTTAAATTCACATGCAACTGAAACTACGACCGAGCTTTACTGCAGTTCTATTTTAATAAGAGTATGAAGTTAATTAACTTATTAAGCATGAAGAGCGTAATCAAAAGACTTACAATTTCGTACGAGAGTACAAGTTTCTACGTTTATTCAGCTTAATTTCCCACCATTAATAATTTAACTTAGGAATCATTAAACCACTTTTCAAAAACCAAAAACATTTTTTTAATATTTTTTTTGCTAAAATCTAATTTTTTGGCAATGCACAAATATCCAAGGACTCACCAATTTCATTTTCGTGTCCTTCTATGTCCGTGGTCGGTTCGGCACTGCCGGCTAAGGTGGACCCCACGAAGTTTTTATACGGAGTTTGATAGGATGCGTTTGTGCTTCCGCAGATTTGATATTTAGTACATAATCTTGTATCTGTGTTCGATACAATGACCTCGCTAATGGTATATATTATCTTTTGGACTTTCCTTCGTTTTTGGTTATGGGCTAGTTACTTTTTTGCTGTGCATTTTAGCGCCTACTACTATAATGAAACATGTATGTTTCATATCCTTTCGGGTCGCAATGCATTCGAGAACCTTCGCTCTTTTTAGTTCATGGGAAATAAATAGTCCTCGTTAGTGTTTCTGAATGACATCGGTTTTCATATATGAATAGGACAATTTAGTATACCAAGTTTGCTTTAAAATTGGCAACTACAACTGGTCCATAGATAAATCTCTACCACCAATCAGTATCTGATTAACTATAACTTGAGAGATAAAGAGGACATGGAGAAAGACAACTTATACTTATGTATAACTAGCGGCGCGTCCCGGCTTCGTCCGGGTGGTCATTTGTTTCAGGCAATTTTTTTAAATGTTTCTCTTTTTTCTCTCCGTAAGAACCATCCTCGTACTTCTAGAAATATTCTAAAAAAGAATTAGCGGAATCGGTTCAGCAATAATGATTTTACCAATAAATGAACTTGAACTTGAGAGCGGAGGGCGTTGATGGTGACAGCTAATAATATTATGGTCCGCAGGTTTGCTCGTTGTTCCACAGAAATGAAAATACCTAACTCTTTTCAAATCCTTTGCCAATTCTATTACACGGGCAGCCTGTGGTTTACTTATACTAAGAATTCCGTAAATTCTCTTCGCGTCTACAACAATGCTTTCAGGATGCTGGTAGGGCTCCCGCCATTTTGTAGTGTTTCTGGCATGTTTGCGGAGGCCTGTGCGCATGGTTTCGCTGCCTGTATGAGGAAAAAAGCAGCCTTGCTAAGCAGAATACGTGGGAGTACCAAAATCCAATCAGCAATAGTCGACGTCACCAAACGGCTCTATCGGAAGACCAGCGTTGGTTGTAACATGCTTACAACTAACTCATGCTGAGACAGAGACCGTTTTATGACTCAATTACAAAAATCTGTTTTACTTTATTTTTTTATAATGTTTGTTATATGTTTTTGTTTATTGAGTATAAACTATTCTATTCTATTCTAATAATTGGATGGAGTGATATAAAAAATACTCTATCTCTATTATAATTGATTTTGAATTAAAAGTAAACTAACTTAGTCTAAAAGGTGCCTGGAAGATCGCTCTAATTGGTAAGTTCGCCCATTGTACTTGTCGAATATAATGTATTTTTTGTAATGAATTGTATTTGGTGTACAATAAAGTATTTATGTATTGTACAGTCTAAGATTTTATTCATACTAACATATGGATCTACGAAATCTGAAAATAAATACATTTATTATTTACTTTTACATATTATAATATAATATAATTACATATAATATTATACAAAAAATATAATTTATAATATTCTCGTCATGGTTCTGGACGTTTTTGTTTTTGGATAATAAAACTGTTTAAACAATTGAATTATCTTCAAATAAGTAATTTAGTATTCAAATAAGTAATTAAGTACCACAATCTTAATCTGAAACCTTTATCATACTTAATACCCTAATTATAATGACACTTCGTGCACCCTAATCATCAAATCATTTCACACCTTCGTTATCTAAACGAATTCAGAACATTATTCCTAAACAAAAGAATTTTTCGATATTGCCAAAGCCTATTCATTCACTAAAAATGTGTAAATAAATCCATTCACAAAGTTGAAGGCCGCATAGAGTAATATCGGGCTAGGCATAGGTAGTCTTTGTTGAGTTAGTGTTCATACTTCAGAGTTTTTATATATCGCTGAATGTGTTGCTAAACGCAAATTTCGAGAGCAGCTGAACCGATTTCGCTAATTCTTTTTTTAGAATATTTTTTGAAGTACGAGAATGGTTCTTCCGGAGAGAAAAAAAGAGAAAAATTTAAAAAATTGCCTGAAACAAATGACCACCCGGGCGAACCCGGGATGGGCCGCTAGTAATTTATAAATATTTTTAAACTAACGCGATCGGAACACATAGTTATAATGTTAATCCAACGCATTTATTTTTTTTATTAACCGTTTCAACAGGTTTACACACTGTCGTGGTCACGGGATGACTGGAGTTTTTATAGTTTCTTTACAATATTCAAATTTATTAATATCACCGCTGTTGGTTGCTATAATACCGTAGTATTGCACTCTTAAACTTAAAAAAACAGCGGCTAACATAATGTACATTTTCTAGACTCTATGTAGAGTTTTCTTAGTAATACTGAAACGCTGAATAGCAACTTTACGTGATTCACCTCGGAACAATAAAGATAATGTCATCATCATCATCAGCCTATAGCAGTCCACTGCTGGACATAGGCCTCCCCCAATGAGCGCCATAGCGCCCTGTCTTCAGCTTGCCGCATCCAGCATCTACCTGCAGTCTTTCGCAGGTCGTCATCCCACCTGGTCAGAGGGCGTCCTACACTACGTTTACCGGGTCGTGGTCTCCACTCAAGAACACGTTTGCCCCAGCGGCCGTCGGTTCTTCGCGAGATATGGCCGGCCCACTGCCACTTCAGCTTGCTAATTCTTAGAGCTATGTCGATAACCTTGGTTCTCTGTCGGATGTATTCGTTACGAATCCTATCCTTCAGAGAAACTCGGAGCATAGCTCTTTCCATATACATTAAATAGGTATATCTTTTTTTTACCTAGAGCACTCGGAACAATAAATTTGCCGCGTGCAAACATTTGTCCCAAAGCGGTATATAGGTGTTATATTGTCTCTCAGAAAGCTGTAGGCGTTAGGATACATTTTGTTTAGCGCTTGACCAAAACTACAGACTGCAAATAAGTCTAATTGGCTTAGAGGGCCATCACTTGCGGACCAGACTAATAAATTTGAAGAAATTCTAGGACTTGAATATTTTTATGTTGGTTGTTCACGTGCCTATAAATTATATAAAAACGAAGATAAACGGGGGAAATGACAAACGCTAATTTATAATGTTGAAGGTAACATTACAAATTAGCTTTTGTAAGTATTAGTTTTCTTTCTTTTACCAATTATTTATTAAAGTGCTACATTCTACATTGTTCCTTCATGTCCAGTCCATCTTAAGGTTGCCTGGAAGAGATCGCTCTCAGCGATAAGACCACCCTATATACTTCCTTTATGCTAAGCTTTTATTTCTGTGTTGTTTTCTGTTTTGTGTGGTATAATAAAGTGCTATCTATCTATCTAACCCTTTATATATTAATTAATTAGATAGCTATATGACGACCTCTGTGGCGCAGTGGAGGTCCGCCTACAACGCAGGAGGTTGCAGGTTCGATTCCCGCCTCGGGATTTAAATCTTTAGTTTTCAAGCATTGCGGTATGGATGACGAGAAGACTTGACGTATTTTCCCAGACGCTGCCCAGCCCAGCCGGGTCCTCCTTTTGGAGTCCCTCCCAAGTAACATTTTGTCATACGATTACCACTATATCAACTTTATAGAACAAAAATGTCACCGCCAACACTTCTACAGGTCTACTATGTCACTTTTTGGTGATATAATTGCGCCAAATCGGCTTTACTCGACCTTCTTTGGGCCTCTATAGTACCAAAAGTGGTGTTTGAGATACGTTCTATGGACTGCTATAGAACCAGAAATTGTTACTTGGGCTCTTACACCCAAATTCCCACAGAATCATCCAGCCAAAACTATATAAAGCTTGGGCCAACGTCAATGTCACAATGTCAACAACATGTTGCGCAGTCACTTACTTCATAATATATTACGATGAAATTATATCTTCTTACGTGAGCAAAGTATAAATGGTTTGTATTCGTGGTCACATCAATGTCAACAATATTTTTTAAATAATATTAGAAGCCAGAGTATGTACCTACTTGATAATAATAAAAATGTTAGCTCAATTGATAGCTTTAAAACTGAACTTGCTACTTTTGTTCTAGAAAATTGGCAAATAAATAAATAAAATAAAATAAATAAATAATGCTGGACAATTCACACAGCATTATCTAGCCCCATGGTAAGCAGAGCTTGTGTTATGGGTACTAGATAACTGATATACATAATACAATACATTACATATCTACAACTCGGTCACAATATCTGTGCACCTTGAGCCATACAAAATGTTTGGCTCAAGGTGCAGATATTGTGACCGAGTTGTAGATATTTTTTATTATACATAGAAAACGACCAGAACACCCGGAACAAATATCTGCAGATCGTACACACAATTGTTCCGAGGCAGGAATCGAACCCGCAACCTCCTGCGTCGCAGGCGGACCTTCGCCCACCGCGCCACATCGATCGTCAAATATAATATAATAATGTAATCTAATTTGTAATGTGTAATTTTTTCCTATTTTCTTGTAACCTATCTTTTAAATTAATTGGGCAATATGACATTAATAACTTACCTATAGATCGAACAATTTTTATTTACATATACAAATTATTTACACTAAGCTAAATAACTATCCTCATGTAAGTGACTGTGTCTTTTTGAGAATCATCATCATCGTCATCAGCCTATATTAGTCCACTGCTGGACATAGGCCTCCCCCAATGAGCGCCATAGCGCCCTGTCTTCGGCTTGACGCATCCAGCATCTACCTGCAGTCTTTCGCAGGTCGTCATCCCACCTGGTCGGAGGGCGTCCTTCACTATGTTTACCGAGTCGTGGTCTCCACTCAAGAACACGTTTTTGAGAAGAAATATCTTTAAACCTAAACCTATAATAATTAATACTAAAGTCATTTAAAACGGGATATTTACCATGATTGATTTTTGAGTTTAAAACTAACTATATCTTATTAAAGGAACTTAATACTAACTACATATATCTAGTGGCACAATCGGCGGCGTTATTGCTAACAGCGATTTCTTCCGGTAATTATAATAAATACAATACAGTACAATTACTCTTTATTGCACACCAAATAAAACAGATACACAAGACAGGAAAAAGACAGGAGAAATACAGAATGTGTTCTACAATGGGCGGCCTTATCGCTATATATAATGATCTAAATATATGCAGCCATGTGTGATTTGTTTTTGGAAGTTAAATAATGTTTAAGAAGGACATCTTTTCCTCCATTGAAATGGATATAGGAGGAAAAAACAGAATTTATCGAGAATATTGAAAAATACTAAGGTTTTGACCCGCCTTTTTGGAAGCTACGGTATTTTGTGAGTCATACACGTTTGCCCTTTTTTAACGGTTTTTAAAGCGGGATGTGAAAAGCTATTGAATTCCTTTAATGCTCGATTGGACCTTTTGTTCGATTGATGCATTTTTATATCGACAATTTACATAAATAATAAATAATGCTGGACAATTCACACAGCATTATCTAGACCCAAGCTAAGCAGAGCTTGTGTTATGGGTACTAGATGTGTGGTAGATGATTCATATATGTACATAATACAATACATAGATATATATTTTTTAATATACATAGAAAATACTTAGAACACCCAGATGAAATATTTGCAGACCGTACACACAATTGTTCCGAGGCGGGAATCGAACCCGCAACCTCCTGCGTCGCAGGCGAACCTTCGCCCACCGCGCCACATCAGTCGTCAAAATAAATTGTAAAAAACCGTAAACGAAAATTCAAGAAGCTACTCGTTACTAGGACAATCAAACCAAGCAGTAGTAGCATAATTCATATTCAAATTATTTATTTTCATGAGACCAATACCACTTTACAGATATCTCTTAATCGTTATAAATAGTAGATTGAATCAATTCACCAACTTAAAAACTACGAGAAATAATTAAGACTAGAAAATGAAAATTACAACAATAATATGTATAACTATGTACAGGTACATACATAAAAGCTTAAAACTCAAAACATAATATAACATTGTTAATATTCTCACAACATTCCTACAATCTAATAATAGTAAAAGTGTAAAGAAATACGACATTTAAACGTGCTCACAAAACTCCAGGCACACTCTTTTAATCATCTTCCAACCATCCATATAATGAACTAGCGGACCTTCCCGGTTTCGAACGGTTTTAGTACGGATCCCTAATTTTTTGAAAATATAATATAGCCTATATTCACCGGAGATAATGTAGCTTCCTAACGCTGAAAGAATTTTTCAAATCGGTCCAGTTTCGGAGCCTATTCAGTACAAACAAACAAAAATCAAACCTTTCCTTTTAATATTAGTATAGAAATAGATGTCGTCGGGACCATTGCTAAAATAACGTAGGTTCTAATAAAACCTAAACCGATTTAGTTATATCAATCCAATAAATTAGGCAAACGGTAAAAAAACCGGTTGCCAAAAACTGACCCTCAATCTGACTACTAATAAGAATACGTCATAGTGATTGTGAAGAGTGCGAGTTGGACTCGCGCACGAAGGGTTCCGCACCATTATCTATAAAAACGACAAAAAATCATGTCTGTTGTATGGGAGCCTAAATATTTGTTTAATTTTAAATAAATAAATAACAAATATAATGTATTTCTGTAAAAGTTTTACAATAACTGTTTACACCGTAGTGAAATTAAATTATTTATTAAGTAGTAATAAAGTAGTAGTAGTATATAACTAAAATATTCTGTGAATATTTCAAGCATTTACCTATTGCCGTTATCAATATCGAGCAAAAATCACGTTTGTTGTATGGGAACCCCCTTAAATATTTATTATATTCTGTTTATTAGTATTTGTTGTTATAGCAGCAACATAAATCCATCATCTGTGAAGATTTCACTATCACAGTTCATGAGATACAGCCCATAACGGGCGGGACAGGCAGACGGACGGACAGCGGAGTCTTAGTAACAGGGTCCCGTTTTATCACTTAGCTACGGAACCCTAAAAATAGCTTATTAAAATATTCTTATAACAAGGAAAAATATTAAAAAAGGTAAAGTTGCTTTCACAAAGAACCACTCCAAAAACAAGATTAAATTTTCGGGGAATTACAAGCCCCAATATCTGTTGGCTTCCTCGACTCATGGAATTTATTTCTATGAAATGCTGAGCGTGCGTTCTTAATGTTTTGAAATATATCTAACCTACTTTTTATGCTTTATTTTCGAAAACTTCATTATCTATTTTGAAGACAGACAGAACATAGAATTTAAAGACATACAATAAAACTTTTCCTAAACCAGTAAACTCTCCACTATACAATTTTTTAATTAAACAAACTAGAGTTTGAACTGATATATGGGATAGTAAGTATTTTTTATTCTTGGCTTGGAACTACCTATATGCAAAATTTCATATCGTTCCGTTCAGTAGTTTTGGCGTGAAGAAGTAACAAACATCCATCTAAACATCAAAACTTTCGCATTTATAATATTAGTGTGGTCATCATCACCATCAGCCTATACTGTCCACTGCTGGACATAGGCTCCCCTAATGAGCGCCACAACACCCTGTCTTATTAGTATAATAATCATAAATAATTAGGTAATCATTATTAAATCATTATTATGGCGATGACGTCATTTTCTACATTCTATAGCATCATCATCTAGCGGCATCCCCGGAAAATAAACTAAGTGATGATAGACGACCTCTGTGGCGCGGTGGGCGAAGATCCGCCTCCGACGCAGGAGGTTGCAGGTTCGATTCCCTCGAAGGGACTTTTGTGTATGCAGATAATTGTTGCGTGTGTTCTGGTCGTTATATTGTAAGTATAATAAAAAATATCTATCTATGTAATGTATTGTATGAAGTATCAGTTGTCTAGTACTCACAACACAAGCTCTGCTTACCTTGGAGCTAGATGATGCTGTTTGGATTGTCCAGCATTATTTATTTATTTATTATATTTTATAGGTATTCTGTACCTAAAGTTTGCGAAAGTTTCTCAGGACCTTAAAACAAAACAAGTTTTTTTGTCCCCAGGATATAAAGTTGGATAATGAAACACATAATTTGATTTGGGGGTTTATCATCGCTTAAGTGGATTTATATCAGGACAATAAAACAAGGGTCTCGTATCGCGAATGAATACATCAATGATTTAGCTTAGCCACGGTATATAAAAGAGTTGGTACGTTCTTTATAAAAGAATAGCGGACCTTCCCGGCTTCGCACAGTTTTAGTACGAATCCCTAACTTTTTTGAAAATATAATGTAGCCTATGTTCACCGGGGATAGTGTAGCTTCCCAACGGTGAAAGACTTCAAATCATAAAGACATTTCAAATAAAATAAAATTAAACTAAAATTACCCAACATACGCACGAACTACGGAAAAAAACGATTCTTTCAGAGGGAGCACGTATTTTTAATAATTTACCAAATACCATAAAATAATGTAATAGCATTAATATGTATTGACGACCGATGTGGTGCGGTGGGCGAAGGTCCGCCTGCGACGCAGAAGGTTGCGGGTTCGATTCCCGCCTCGGGACAAATGTGTGTACGATCTGCAGATATTTGTTCCGGGTGTTCTGGTCGTTTTCTATGTAGGTATAATAAAAAATATCTATCTATCTATGTAATGTATTGTATTATGTATATCAGTTATCTAGTACCTATAACAGAAGCTTTGCTTACCATGGGGCTAGATAATGCTGTGTGAATTGTCCAGCATTATTTATTTATTTGTATAAAAATATGTTGAAAGCACATGTCTATTCAATAGAATAATCTAACTACATATGTACATAATTCTAAAATACCACTAATATACATATAATATAATTAGTTATGATTACACTAATCTAGGTTAAGCCTCAGAGCCCAGGAGTTATACCTACTTAACTTATATTTAGTACTGTTTAAGTTTATCTCATTTTAAGTGAACTGTGATGTTTTTATGAGAAAATAAAGTTCTTTATACTTTGAGTGCTGAAATCACACGGTATGAGTTTTCTACAAGTGACTAATATGCGTAAATCCACACTAGCGCAGCGGCTGAGAAAATACAGATCTTTGTGACTCAGCAGAGTTGTAATATTTTTCGAACGAAACGCATGTGCGGCGCAACACAACCGCTGTGTAGAGCGGCAGCACGAATTTTTTAGGTAAAAAAAAAGATCGCAATCGTCGAAAAAAAACCGCAGTCAAAGTGTTAAACCGAAATCGGTCTAGTATTTTCGGAGCCTATTCATTACATTTTCTCGAAAGAAAATTATGATTTTTTTTTAATTTAATGATTATGAATAATTCTATTATTTTATAACTTGTTGTATTGCGTCCTGCAAATTTAATATAATTTAATTAAGTTCTTACTTTGACAAATTTTTATCATTTTAATATTTAAAATTTTATGTAATTGTTAGTACCTATGTCGGTACATTGATTTGTATTATTTGACTTGTAAATTATTATTTTACCGATAAATTGACTATCTGACAAACAAACAAAAAATCAGACTTTACCTCATTATAATATTAGTATAGATACATCGGTAGCAATGTTATCGACGCATTAAATCTAAAGGATGGATTAGGTTCAGCAAATATGATTGAATTGCAAGAATAAATTTGATAGCTTTTCAAAAGAGAAAATTTTGATGGCTTTTACATGGGGTCCCCTAATATATTTCCTTCCTATAATAGAATTTCTACGTTGGTTTTTAAGACGCTTAAAAGTGTCTTCCTTGAATTATTGAACGTTGCTCTGGCAGAAGACTATGTTTAATGTATTGTTTCTTGTTTCTATTGTTATATTTGCTGTCAATCCAAATGTCTAGCTAGTCTTGCTTTCTGTTTTAATTAATGATGTGTCTATTGTGGACTCGCATTCGTTTACTATAAATAAACTCGGACCAACAAGAAATATAATTTTGTTGCTGGAAAAAAGGTAAAAAAGTTTAAATATAAACTTGACAAATAAGCTTTTAAACAAGACAAATTTAAACTGTCGTTATTTTCTCTATAGGTACTTTTTTGTACACTAGATGAAGAATGATTAGAAATTCGAAAAAGCCGTTTCTTATAATGTCATCATCATCATCAGCCTATAGCAGTCCACTGCTGGACATAGGCCTCCCCCAGTGAGTGCCATAGCGCCCTGTCTTCAGCTTGCTGCATCCAGCATCTACCTGCAGTCCTTCGCAGGTCCTCCTCCCATCTGGACGGAGGGCGTCCTACACTACGTCGGTTCTTCGCGAGATTTGGCCGGCCCACTGCCACTCCAGCTTTCTAATTCTTATAATGTAGTATGTGATACGTTTTTCAAAACTCAAAGCTCTTTTGCAGATAAAGTAAAACGTTTACTATCAACATTAATAAGTTTGATTGCGTGCTGCAGTGACGTCACCAGTCGGCGCATACGCACCGTATCAGACGTTGAATCCGCAGGTCAATAAATAATGAATTCCTTTTCTTAAGATATTATAATAAAGTGCGCCCACCTGCTTAAGTTGTGGTCACGCCTTGATAAGTTGAATATTAAAGGTTTTTCGCATTGTTGCCTGCAAAATAATGTGGTTTTTTTTACAAGATAAAAGTACCGACTTTAGGATTTGGTTAACGATATTTAGGCAATTAGAACTGCGATAATAATTTACCCCTATAGCTTGCATAGAACATAGAATAAGTAGGCAAAACTGTTTTTAAACTAAAAAGAGAAATATGCAACCACGAAATACCAGGTTAAAAAAAACATTAAATTACATTGTATGGGAACCTAATTTTAGAAATGTTTGCATGCCAATTTGTTTTGGTGAAGTATGTGACACTACCTGTTCTAATGTTTAAGAACTTGTATTTTGACCATATTTCTTGCAATACATTAATTGAATTGGTAACAGCGTTAATATTCATCATCATCATCAGCCTATAGCAGTCCACTGCTGGACATAGGCCTCCCCCAATGAGCGCCATAGCGCCCTGTCTTCAGCTTGCCGCATCCAGGATCTACCTGCAGTCTTTCGCAGGTCCTCATCCCACCTGGTTGGAGGGTGTCCTACACTACGTTTACCAAGTCGTGGTCTCCACTCAAGAACACGTTAGCCCCAGCGGCCGTCGGTTCTTCGCGAGATATGACCGGCCCACTGCAGCTTGCTAATTCTCAGAGTTATGTCGATAACGTTGGTTCTCTGTCGGATGTATTCTTTACGAATCCTATCCTTCAGAGAAATCCCGTTAATATTCAATTAAATAAAAACGTTAAGAAAACTTCCCGGAAAGATAATATCGCTCTCCTTAAACCACATAAATCTAAAGAGCATCCAGTATTTTTGTCTGAACAGAATTTCAGTTAGATATACGAGTCTTAAAGAACTTCAGATGAGTTATGACTCCGTTAAAAAGCACTTGTATCATCGCTTCCCCTTGAAAATTCAGTTTCACAAAGCAGAAAGTAGTTTTATTTATGAGATAGGAAGGTAAATCACTGGATAACATAGTTTTGTTTTTTATAGAAAGATTTTTTATTTTTTATAGAGGGCCGAATACAGGCATATAATGTGGGACGAAAGCAGATTTTTTCATGTGGGCCGAAATTCCTAGGGACGAATCTGGCATAAATCGAAAATTATTGCAATAAAATACCTTCCATTATAAAAAATGTAAACTCATTCAATGCATTCAAAACAAAACTATCAAAATATGTATCAGATAATTATTTTTGAATGCATTGGATGGGTATTATCTATACCAACGAAGAAGACCTACCCTAACTTAATTTACACCTATTTTATATTAACTTATTAACATTTTATATTAAACTATTTTATATTAGGTAACTTAGTTCGCATGTAAGTGACATTGTGTCTTTTTGAGAATAAAATTCTTTAAACCGAGAAAGGTAAACCTATATGTACCTATAGTTAATTTGAAAGAGGTACCTAACATATAGAATACATGATTTAATCTTTATTTTCACTAACTACTAAAACTCCGGTGCATTAACCTTAATTTAAAGTTCAGAAGAGTAAAATCAGAAATCAATAAATTGGCTACCTGAATTCACATTTAATTCAGGTAGCCAATTTATGCTTTAATTTCAAGTTTTTCCAACGTGGGTATATCTATTTTAAATGTTAGTAACTAAAATTTAAATTGGTACTTATTCTAATAATAGTGTTATAACTAGGGCTCGGATAAATAATAAATACATATTTTAATCATTTGCATTAATTATTTGGTTTTCTACATAAACCATGATGGTTTGGTAATAAAAATAAATAAATTAATAATAAATTTTAGCTAAGGAATTTAATTTCGTTGATTTTTTAATATTTTTACAAACAATTAATATGAGAATAAAGTGTTTTAGTTGTCTTTTTAGTCCATATTTTTCCATATTTCCGTTTTTTAGATCCATATTATAATGTACATATTTTGGGATTTTTAGCACATATTTATCCGAGCCCTAGTTATAACTAATAATACTAGTACTGGTAATAGCTCAACATGATATCCCGAAGCTCAACATGAATAAATAATTAAGTGTCCAAAAACAAACTCGTTGCATCGAAAAAATCACCACCTGCTTTATACTTTTGCTTTTAGTTAACTTAATTGGGAATTCTCTTTTTTGTCGGTCTCAAACAAACCTCTCCCACATCGATTTTATAAAATTTCATTTGCCATATCATGATGTATTCGCATTGATAAGAAAGTAGCACGCCGTTAATTTTACATATCAAGAACTGGCTGTCCCACCTCATCAATATTCGTCGAAATGTTTCTTTGCATTACATTTGTTCGCATTTTAGTTGATAAAATTTACGTAAGTTACATTAGCAAGCAAATTTTTTGAACCCTTTGTATTGAAACGTTGAACGCTGAAGTGGCAGTGGGCCGGCCATATCTCGCGAAGAACCGACGGCCGCTGGGGCAAACGTGTTCTCGAGTGGAGACCACGGTAAACGTAGTGTAGGACGCCCTCCGACCAGGTGGGATGACGACATGCGAAAGACTGCAGGTAGAATCAGATGTTGGATGCGGCAAGCTGAAGACAGGGCGCTATGGCGCTCACTAGGGGAGGCCTATGTCCAGCAGTGGACTGCTATAGGCTGATGATGATGATGATGATTGAACCGTTGGCATACTTATTATCTACCAAGGAGGGCTTTACTTGGTTCTGGGTCTTCTTTGTTATAGAGCACCAAAACGTATGAATGAATGGGAATCCTACTATACTATAGTAGAATTCCCACCAACATTAGCCTACAAGGTCATCTATATAGGATATAGGCTTTCCCATACGACGCCACAAATAACAGTCCTGAGACGCTTTAAATGAAGGCTTTTGTCAATTTTTTTCCAGGGCTCTTCAAAAAGTTTAATACGGTTTATTCAAAAGCTTTCATTTAATAGCAGTATTAATTAGACATTATCAATGTGAGTTATTCAAAACCTGTCGTTTAATTTACCCTGCGGTTTGTGGTTTTGCTTCACAGCATTATAAATTGACCTGACATATTTGGGAAGGCAGTATATAAATTGCGATACGATAAATAAGGCAGGCTTCATCTTTTTGTTTTTGATACAGTTTAAAACTGAGAGAGTATAAAAAATACGTATTTGGAATATTCTATTTTTATAAATCAAGAATCCCTGAACATGTTTATAGGGTATAGGGTCCTATAAACATATCCTAAATATGAGTTAGGCTCATGTCGACGACCTGACGACTTATGGAAGCACCGACGAATTCAAGGAATCGTGTGAAACATTTTAACTTAAAAAAAACGTTTTAAATTATAGCATTTTCTTACGTGGTTTCGTATAACGTGCTAGTGACCTCTTCGGTGAATCATACAAGCTGTTTACTTTAACTTGCTAAAACTTTTCGCTGTATTATTTCCTGATTAATTTATTTTAGATAGCGTTTAGTTTGACGTATTAACGATAATTGGTATGCATGCAGTAGTTAGGAGAGGTCGTTCACCTCTTGTCTTTGAAATTTATGAGTTTAGTAACCATTAGTAACGCCCAGTCGAGATGTCCTAAGGCGACATATTTTTATTATGTTTTATGTCTGTAGGTTCAACTAACTAATGAAAAGAATAATTGTTCTTGGTACATAATTGAAATATTTCACACACTATTAAGTTCAGGTTATACATTATCTTCTATATTTATCTTTCTCACATATTATATTAAGAATATCTGATCATCATCATCAGTCCACTGCTGGACATAAGCCTCCCCCAATGAGCGCCATAGCGCCCTGTCTTCAGCTTGACGCATCCAGCATCTACCTGCAGTCTTTCGCAGGTCATCATCCCACCTGGTCGGAGGGCGTCCTGCACTACGTTTGTTAGGAGAGTTCGTTCACTACGTAGTGTAGGACGCCCTCCGATCAGGTGGGATTGTGGAATTAACTGATATTGTATTGGAAATAAGTGATTTTCATTTTAAAGAAGGCAGAATTTTGGAAATAAAGCCTTAACTCACACTTTCATGGATTGATGTCCATCTGTAGACTGTAGGAGCGTCAGGCGGCCGCGCCCCGACGTGCTGGGCAGTGAGTGTGTTAAAATGCTTATAGATCGAGCACCAAAGAGTAGCCTAAAACTAAAATTGCAGGTAGACCGGTTATGCAAAAAAAAACTGAAGAAAAATAGATAACAGATTGTATCTAACCAGAATTTAGCGGCATCCGAGCCTAATTTCACCAAGGTTATCGACATAGCTCAAAGTATTAGCAAGCTGAAGTGGCAGTGGGCCGGCCATATCTCGCGAAGAACCGACGGCAAGGGGCAAACGTGTTCTTGAGTGGAGATCACGACTCGGTAAACGTAGTGTAGGACGCCCTCCGGTCAGATGGGATGACGACCTGCGAAAAACTGCAGGTAGATGCTGGATGCGGTAAGCTGAAGACAGGGCGCTATGGCGCTTTTGGGGGAGGCCTATGTCCAGCAGTGGACTGCTATAGGCTGATGATGATGATGAGCCTAATTTGAATAATCCCAAAATACCACAAACATTTTTGCAATAAAAGGAAAACTAAGGAATGGTTATAAAAAGAAAGCAAACAATTAATATATTTAGGCTTTCCAAGAAGTTCGGAACACGGTCATTACGAGGTTTAAAGTTTATTGAACCCTTCCGATGTCGCGTTTTATCAATAAAAAATAAATCAATAGGTACCTAATGCATAAAATAACAATTAAATTGGCTTGGTGTGAGCTCTAATAATTTATTCAGAATGTGAAAAGGAAAAGCATGAATAAAAGTCGAATAATGTCCAATAAAATTCATTCGTTTCTGGGTAATAGAATGAAATCATTAGTTATCATTTTAACGGTATGAATTAAAAACATTAAAAACAATCTTCAACGATGAAAAAATTAAATTTAATATAATTAGTTATGGTATATTACAAGGCTGCCTGCAGAAGTGCAGAGCTCTATTCAATAATGTATATATATGATAAATCATAACTGCTCTGGCGATTTCCAATCATCGGTGTAAAATATCCATCGATGTTATCAGCGAGTCTGTGGGTCAACTATACCCAAAAGGCTTACAATACTTTGCGGGTCCAATATAATAACGCGTTTAGGTTGCTGTTGCGACTACCGCGATTCTGCAGTGCCTCGGACATGTTCGCCCAGGCACGCACCGACACCTTCGATGCTATCTGGCGGAAAAAGTCAGCTTCACTACTCAGCAGAACCCGCGGGAGTGGCAACCGCATCCTAACCGCGATTGCTGGAAAATTTAACTGTCCGGTAATGCACTTGGTCCAAAGGACAAAATCTGTAGTTAATTATAAGTACTAATATCTAGTTATAAGCAAACTAACACCATGGATTATTATTATCTGAATAAATGAATTTAATTTAATTTATAGTGTCTAGTTAGGTGATAGCGTTGTGTGCCCACTTACATAGATACAAAGATAATAATATATTTTACAATATCTAGTATTATGTCATCATCATCAGTCTATAGCTGTCTACTGCTGGATAATGCCTCTCTATTGAGCGCCATAGCGCCCTGTCTTCAGCTTGCCGCATCCAGCATCTGCCTGCAGTCCTTCGCATCGTCGTCATCCCACCTGGTTAAAGGACGTCCTACACTACTTTTGCCGAGTCGCGGTCTCCACTCTAGAACACGTTTAACCCACCGGTTGTTGGTTCTTCGCGAGGCACTGCCACTTCAGCTTGCTAATTCTTAGAGCTACGAGTATGTCAATAACTTTGGTTCTCTGTCGGATGCATTCATTGCGAATCCTATCCTTCAGAGAAACTCCCAGCATCAGTATTATGTATCTATATATTATCTGGAATATCACAAACTAAATTTTTTTTGTTGTTTATAATATATGTAGAATGGGTATAATTTATTTATTTATTGAGATAATAACATCATAACAGGTTTTATTATTAAGCCCTAAGGCGATGTTATAACTACTTATACTAAAAATTACATATTTTCGTACATACACACAATACTAAATAATTTATAATTTTATAACATTTTGTGCCGTTTTCATGGCTTTCGGCAGGTTTTCGTAAAATATGTCTACGCTGTTTTTGGACAGAACATTGAGTAAATATATATCGAGACATAGGGGCAACCTTAAGTACAATAATTATCATGTACATTATGTACATTTATCAAGAATGTTATGCCCTACAGTTTTCTCAGCCGCTGGTAGAAGCTTGCTTATTTATATTTTTCTCCGCTGTAATTCATTTCTTTATCTACAGGTCAGGCAATGCGAAACATTGTTGACTTGCTTCGTACTATTTAGATCTCTTCACCCTGACGGTTTCCTGTACATTTACATAAGCGAGCTAAATGTAGGCTAATGTTATTCAATGGCCCTTTTAAAAAATAATGCTGAAAATATTTGTTCCGGGTGTTCTGGTCGTTTTCTATGTATAATAAAAAAAGTATATCCTACTAATATTATAAACGCTAAAGTTTGTAGGTATGGATGGATGGATGTTTGTTACTCTTTCACGTAAAAACTACAGAAATTTGCATTTCTAATATCGCATCACTAACACTAGTTAAACTTCATTACTTTGTACACTCCACTTACATTAATTGATCGTGCTCGGTTTAGTTATTCTACAAGTGTATCGACTATGCAAATGTCACTTTCGATGCCAGAATATAATCAAGAACGCAATAATCGATGGAAAGCAATTTGCTCTCAGGATCAAATACTAGATTATTATTACAAACTAAAGGATAGCTAGGTGACTTCATGATTTCCTTCATTTCTGGAGCTACCATGATACGCCCTGACCATGAGTCATAGACTAGGTGGGATGACGACCTGCGAAAGACTGCAGGTAGAAGCTGGATGCGGCAAGCTGAAGACAGGGTGCTATAGCGCTCATTATGGAGGCCTTTGTCCAGCAGTAGACTGCTATAGGCTGGTGATGATGATGATGATAATGAGTCAAATATGAAATTAATAGCTTTTTGCTTTTTTTTCTGCTGACCTAAGAAATATACCAAACTACTACTTAGCCACATGTGGAGAGAGTTCAGAGAAGATTACGTGTGGGTAAGGTTGATGTGATTTGATGACCATATCTTTGATTTATAGTTTAACTCAATGAGCTCAATGATTCTTTAGAATAGAATAGGATAGGATAGGATAGGATAGGATAGGATAGGATAGGATAGGATAGGATAGGATAGGATAGGATAGGATAGGATAGGATAGAATAGGATAGAATAGAATAGAATAATTTATATTCTTCTATTCTATTCTATTCTTTAAATCGGTAAAAACGAGTGCGCAGCCATGAGTAAAGGCTACTTTTATGACAATGCGTAGCCAAGAAGCATTTATCATATAACCTACCACATGTAAGTATGAGCTCTACTTTCAGATTAAGATCACCAAGATTTATTCTCGACGGTAGATGGTACCTTGTTGTATGATGCCCTTGGATGTGCCTTGAATGACTCAGATACAATATAGGCTATCTTTATTGCCGTTCCTACTACGGAATTAGTAATTGACAATTTTACATAAAAAACCTTACATTGGGTAAAATTCTCAAAATTGAATAAGGAATTAAATTTGTGCAGATTTTAAGTCTCTATTAAAAATCAGCGGCGCATTTTGAAACATGCATTAATTATGTTTGGGATTACCCAAAAATTATTTGTTCATTCAACTTTCCTTGCAAATGGAATTCACTTACAGTCATCATAAAAAACGAGGCCTTTGTTATATCTGTGTGTTGAGAACCAAATGTAGGTGCATGGTATCATTTTTGCAACACATTTTTCTTTACGAGTATTATCTGTATTTTACGATAAAAACAATGGCTGAGTGTCAGCTGAATTCACTCTGTATAGGTTGAATGTCTAAAGAATGTGTATCCTACGTGCATTTAATGGCTTGGTGGGCACTCACGATAGGGCTGGTCCACCAGTTCAAAGTCGCTCAGCGAGCTATGGAAAGAGCTATGCTCGGAGTTTCTCTGAAGGATAGGATTCGCAACGAATACATCCGACAGAGAACCAAAGTTATCGAGATAGCTCGGAGAATTAGCAAGCTGAAGTGACAGTGGGCCGGCCATATCTCGCGAAGAACCGACGGCCGTTGGGGCAAACGTGTTCTTGAGACTCGGTAAACGTAGTGTAGGACGCCCTCCGACCAGGTGGGATGACGACCTGCGAAAGACTGCGGGTAGATGCTGTATGCGTCAAGCTGAAGACAGGGCGCTATGGCGTTCATTGGGGGAGGCCTATGTCCAGCAGTGGACTAATATAGGCTGATGATGATGATGATTGAATGGCTTAGAATTCTGCAATGAAATACAGGTACTTTTCATTTATATTCATATTAATAAGATCATAATTTTAGAGGGATGTTGATTTCATGATTTCTGGATTCGATCTACTAGATATTTTTAAACTTACGCGTTTTGAAAATAAACGCGATAAATACCCGTTGTATCAATATCTACCTGATAGATTTTGGTTATTCTCTTTATTTATTAACTGTATTCGATAATAACAACTTGTCCATCAATACCTCAGGTACATTAATATTAATTTTATTTAATATTTATTTTCCTCACGTGTCTGAATGGACAATCTGTTTATACTTGTTCGAGTACGTTCATCGTTGGCGACCGATGTGGTGCGGTGGGCGAAGGTCCGCCTGCGACGCAGGAGGTTGCGGGTTCGATTCCCGCCTCGGAACAATTGTGTGTACGATCTGCAGATATTTATTCCGGGTGTTCTGGTCTTTTTCTATGTGTAATAAAAAATATCTATACATGTAATGTATTGTATTATGTATATAAGTTATCTAATACTCTTAACACAAGCTCTGCTTACCATGGGGCTAGATAATGCTGTGTGAATTGTCCAGCATTATTTATTTATCTACAGCAGCTATAAACTTTATTCGATCCAGTTTTATTGCTCTCCATAGTGATGCAGAAAAATAAATACGATCAGCTTCCAATATCATTCCAGCGCGAGGAGGTGTAACCTTCCTTGGCCACACAATGGTGCGTCTGGCGGCAGTTTCATTGTCATGGATCTCGCTCAGATCTTCGATTCTGTATATTGATAACACAGTACTATGAACATTATTGTCATGCTTGGATGCATTCAATATTCGTGTTTTTCCTTTTTACGTTGAGTTGAGATCTGTCTCGCTTGTACTAAGGCAGTTTCCTAGACTATGCGAACATTGAACAAAAAAAAAGTCTACAAACAACAAAACAACACGAAACATACTTAAAATGCTAGTAGCAAAATATGAAGCGATATTTTTGCTAGATTTTTTCGGTTACTGCAATAACAAAGATAACAAAGAAATACTGAAAAAAAAATGCTGGACAATCCACGCAGCATCAACTAGCCTAGCTCCAACCTAAGCAGAGCTTGTGTAATGGGTACTAGATGGCTGATATACTTAATAAAATATATGACATAGATTAGATATACATATGTTTTTAATTATACATAGAAAATACCCAGACCCGGAACAAATATTCGTCCCAAGGCGGGTATTGAACTGCACCACAGGCGGACCTTCGCCCGCCGCGGCCCATCGGTTGTCGGTCGTTTAAAGCACAGAACATTCTCTGTTCTGTGGTTTAAAGTATGCCAATTATTTCGTACTAACGAAAGTTGTACGAGCTCCTTGTTCAAAGACTTATTTAGCAGTCCTAAGGAATGTTTGTGATCCAAATAAATTGTGCAATATGCATTTTGTTCACGTTATACGAGTTTTTGAACGAGATACAAAAAATGATGAAAGGATACACCACAAAGCCGACCTCCATAAGCATGAAGTTATTTTAATATATTATTGTCATGACATGACGCTGCAAACTTGAATTTATTATCAATGTTGATCATCGAGTCAAATCCTTGACCACTCACTATATGGCTTGTCCTTTGATCTTTGAGTATTTTTTCCTTAAAGTAAAGTAATCCATTGAATCCTTGGTTACTGTGGGTAACGGATTTACCGTTTTACCATGAGTCACCATATCTAAATATCTTGTTTCTGTGGATTCAAGGAAATCCCAAAATTTTTCAGTTTCTTAACTCTTCTTATATAACATGACTTATTGGGAACAATGCATTCCAATCCACCCATTATGCTTGACGGAGGTCCTTTGATTAAAGGTCTTTTACTTTATTTAATCCATTGAATTCTTGGTTAGTAATCCTGTAGGTAACGGATTTTTTTTAACAGTTTTACCATGAGTTATGAGTATTTACATATCTAAATATCTTGTTTTTGTGGATTAAAGGAAATCCCAAACTCATTTTTTCAGTTTTTTTTTAAATTTTGAATCAGATCCTGTCAATTATAGATTTTTGCCAGATACAATTTCGAATCATAATATGTTTTTTGTCAATAGCTTAATCTAGTTCGTGATGATTTATGTTTTATCACACACAACACATCTTAAGTGTTCTAACGTCACCATTATGTTGAGTTATGTGACCGCAAATGAAAAATTTGTATGCTACACTCTAATGGTTTCATTGGCTTAGGTCTTCTTTGGATATAGGAAAAACCTATTATTTTTACAAATGATATTTTGTTTCTATGTATATATGTACATTAATGCATGAAATCAAATTGCACGCTTGTATATCGTATCCTCAAATTCCATAAATGTGGGATTCCCGTTCGTGTTATCTCGTGAAAGATTTTTAAATCCACATTTTGCCTTGTCGCATAAAGTTTAGTCGTACCTCAACCGGTTTTACTTTTGGGAAATGTTAGCATGAAATGGGATTCCTGGACTCGTTTACGAAGATTTTTTACGTTGTATCATATTATAGCATGAATGATTGAATGAAGAACTTACAGCGGATTATGTAACAAAATATTATATCAAAATAATAAACAAAAGTGAAAAACATATCGGTTCAGTTCTTTTACTTTTATTTGTTATACGCTTCATGCGTGAAGCATGAACAAAATCCTCAAAAGAGAATCCAAATTCCAATTAGCAAATGGTTCGAAATGAAATCCCTCTTTTCACGCAGGATTTTATCAGCTTTGAAGCCATGTAATGACCATTAAGTTTCATATTCATACGCGGAATACCTTCAATGATTAATTCCGCGTCATTTTCGATGATAATAGCCTTTTATTGCAATGCATAATTAATGACGGTTAGACTTATTATCTGAATTAATGGTGTTTTGATGTTATGAGATTCCTAAAAGTACAGACACCTAGTCCATTGAAAAAAAATCTAAGTTGTAAAAGTGTTGCGAGTTTTTAGGATTGTAGTGTTTTACATAAAGACTTCGTGTGTCTATGTCTATATTGACGTTTCGTTGAACAAAGCTCTCATATAACTCTAAAAAAAATAAGTTTCAAGATAAGTAGGAATATTATACAGATGATACGGCTATATATTGATACCTCCAAAGCTACTGGAGTTCTGTTGTAGGTAAAATCTAAATGTGATGGGTAAATGAAGACTGAGTTTTGGTGAATTCACAATTTGATGATGTGCGTAGTTCAGAACCTTACTAAATAATTCTGCAACCATTCTCTACCCAATAATTAATGCATTGAACATTAAATCCTAGTTTGGAGTACAGCAGGGCTCTGTGTTCAGCCCCCTATTGTTTTGGGATGATAAATTAGGGGACTTACCTGTCTGGATTAGGCCCCCTCGATCGTCACCCTTCGGTGTTGTCGTTTGTACCTTTTTATTTGCATTTGAGCATTTGATTAATTTGCTTCTGGACAACTGTATCGGATCTGCATACTGTTCTGTTGTTTTCGTCATGCGTGTGTTTCGTACTTTGTGATGCACGAGAGTTATATAAAACTGAATAAAAAAAATCCGTTCTCTAGAGTCAAAAGCTGGAGCAGCCGCGTTACTATAAAAAATATCGGCTGTGCAGTTATACACAGCCAATATTTTTAAAATTCAGTTGCACGATTTGTCAAACATACTAACAAAGCAAGTTAAATAATCATCATTATCATCATCAGCCTATATTAGTCCACTGCTGGACATAGGCCTGTTATATATACCTAGTTAAATGTAATATATAGTTATTATAGTTAAATAATATTATGTTATTTATAGTTAAATAATAACCATGTAAAAATCAGTTATTTTGACATTACAAACAGACACTACTATTTTTATTTAATTGTTGTGTGTTTTTATTGACGACCGATGTGGCGCGGTGGGCGAAGGTCCACCTGCGACGCAGGAGGTTGCGGGTTCGATTCCCGCCTCGGAACAAATGTGTGTACGATCTGCAGATATTTGTTTCGGGTGTTCTGGTCGTTTTCTATGTATAATAAAAAAATATCTATCTATGTAATGTACCTATTGTATTATGTATATCAGTTATCTAGTACCCATAACACAAGCTCTGCTTACCATGGGGCTAGATAATGCTGTGTGAATTGTCCAGCATTATTTATTTATTTATTTATAATATCAATATATTTCAAATATATTAATTTACTTCGTGGCGTCGTCGTTTAGGGGAGGTCTATGTTTAGCAGTGGACGTGTACAGGCTGATGATGATGATGTTAGTTAATAATAACCCTTTTGTACATCTAAATTATGTAAAGTATTGTTACCGTGTAGACGGTATTGCTTTTGTTTAGGTTGTTGTATAGAGGTAATGATCACGGTGATCAATCACCAATCAAGCCTGCGCCGATCAACATGTGTGTTTGTCGAATCATGTTTGATTGTATTTTTATCGCTTCTTGTGTGTATTATTGTTTATTTTCCTGTTACATTTCCATTACTTCTGTATTTTGTTTATATGTGATGGTATTTTAATGTATATGGCCTGTTTACAAATTTGTTTTATTTTATGTAATTATAAATAAATAATGCTGGACAATTCACACACAAGCTTTCATTTGAAAGCACACAAGCTCTGGTTATCTTGGGGCTAGATAATGCTTATCTAGCCCCAAGATAACCAGAGCTTGTGTTATGGGTACTAGATAACTGATATACATAATACAATACATTACATAGATATACAGGCGGACCTTCGCCCACCGCGCCACAGAGGTCGGCGTTATAATAAAGCTCTTGTTTTCAGACGGTAAGTTATCTAAAAGGATTCGGAGAGCTTTCAAATGTTTTATTAGTAAACTTCTCAAAACTGATCGCGTATGGTCTGTTTCTCACTCAATTTGATCCTAACACAGCCTCAAATAAAGTATTTTTTTATAAATAAGCTTTCCAAAGCTTTGTTGATTGAAATTGTCTGCCCCTAAATGCCCACGTCTCAACAATTACGCCTTACTTAGGCACGTCGCGCCCAGTTTTTGCCTTACATGAGTTATGACGTTGACGCCAGCTCTCTTCGTGATAAATCACAGGCTGAGCTGCATAGTGTCTCCTCAGCCACAGTAAATAATTCATAAGCAGTAGAGTAACTTTAATATTGTTGAATGAAAAGGATCAAGCATCTTTGTTATAGTCGGTTGTTATATTGACAATTAGAAGACAGGGCGCTATGGCGCTCATTGGGGGAGGCCTATGTCCAGCAGTGGACTGCTATAGGCTGATGATGATATTGACAATTAGTGTACTCTTATATTCATCATCACCAACATGAAGACTTTTGTAATAGGTATTCACACAAAGTGTTGTTATTCAACTTTGCTTTACGTATATGGTAAGGTAAGGTTATGGTAAGTGTACTCCTGTTTCCGCACTTAGACTCCGATTGGTCCTTTGTGCGTGGTGTGTGTTTACTTGCTTTACGTATACCTACTATACAGACTATCTGACTATCTGTTGCCATAAATCCTTATCAACATTGTCTATAATAACCACATGCTTTTCTTCTGCATGAAATTTGTTATTGTGGTTCAAGTCTGAAGCAATTTCAAGCCGTCAAACATTATCAGTAACGACCTTAGACTTTACTTGTAGGAAACTTATGTTACGACCCGCCGCCGAGCGTATGGAAAATTGTTAGGACGCGTCAGCGCAATGATATGAGTTGAAAAAGCAATTTTAAACGCTTTTCATTTTAGTTTCAGAGGCGATGTGATGTAATATAGGTAGGTAGTATGCAAAGTCATAGCTTGGAAAACAAACGATTTATAGTTAGGATATACACTTTATCGATAACAGCGATGATGAGCTATTTACTTGCGATCTATGTATATGGCCGGCCCACTGCCACTTCAGTTTGCTAATTCTTAGAGCTATGTCGATAACTTTGGTTCCCATTTACCGTTGTTACCCATCCTTATTAATTTATTCTTTTTTATCTATGATATTGTAATACCTACTACATATTGGGATGATTTGTGTTCACACCTCTTTGTAGTTTTAGGTATTTTACGATTGACGTTATGAGTAATGAGTTTTGCTTCCTTCTGACCCTGATGCAGGTAGTGTTATTGAAATATATCTTCTATTCAGCCCATGAGCACAATATTCTAATCGGTTAAATTTATTACACCGTCGAAAATCAATAAAAATAATTTTAAGCTTTTATGATAATTGGAGAGACACGCTCAATAAAGCACTTTTAACCTTAATTACAAAGGCGCAGAATGCATTCTTGTTTAATATTTATAAACCTTGCGGTCCATAGCGGTCTGAAACCGCAAGAGGTAGCTGGAATCCCTGTACCCCCGAACTTTATAGACACCGGTGTTTCAAGTTTAAAATCTGCAGGAAAGGATTTGTTTATTTATGACCCTTCACTCCTCTAATTTTAGCGCCACATTATTGTTTGTCTCAAATTATCCACCTGTCCTCATCAGCATAATCATCCTATGGTAATTAAATTGGTCAAAATTGACACATCTTTTTTTATCATGATTTATTTTTTAGTGTCCAATAAAATTATTGTCTTTCTATCTACTCGTATCTATGTTAGTAAGTCCACTGCTGGACATAGGCCCCCAATAAGTGCCATAGCGCCGTGTTTTCAGCTTGACGCATCCAGCATTTCCTTGCAGTCTTTAGCAGGTCGTCATCCTACCTGGTCGCACGGCTTCCTACACTACGTTTGCCGAGTTTTGTTCTCACCTAAAACACGTTTACCCCAGCGGTTATCGGTTCTTCGCGAGATATGGCCGGCCCACTGCCACTTCAGTTTGCTAATTCTTAGAGCTATGTCGATAACTTTGGTTCCCATTTACCGTTGTTACCCGTCCTTATTAATTTATTCTTTTTTATCTATTGTACCTAGGTAATTGAATAGCAAAAATGCTCTGTAGGTACAATTGTTTTCGTTTCTTCATATTTTGCTTTAGTATTATTTAATGTATTATGTTAGTGTACGTGACGTGACGCGTGGGTTTGGTTCCGACGGAAGATCAGCGTTGTGATAGCTATGCACATTGGCTATCACAACATAATGCTGTGTCGGACGCCATTTTGTAGCATTTAAGTTTTTTTTAAATAAGTAGTTATGTAATCCTTATGGTGTTGGGTAATTAAGGAATAAGTTTAGTAAATTTGTTAATGCTACAAATAAAGATTCTATTCTATTCTATTCCATTATGTTCCATTCTGGTCCATTCTGTTCCATTCTGTTCCAAATAAAGTATATTTCTATTTGTAATTTTTTCTTGACGCTATTCGGCCGTTCGTCTAATTTTACAAATCTACGTAGAATCCTACATCTTTACACGCCCTTTCGCCCTTGCGTAACCCTGGTGTATATTGGCCATGCTCATAAGTTATCGAACAATCTGCTAGACCCTTCGAGTCTGTTACAAGACGGATGGCAAATTAAACACCTTTGGAGGACCGTGATTGAGTATGAAAAAGTAGCGTTGCAAGATTAGTTGTCGATCGGCGTGAACTTATCCATCGACAGGGGATTGTAATTGGAGTAGAGCTTGCGTTCAGGAGAGCTATATCGATCCTGTGATTGAGCGAATCTACGCTGTCTGAATTTTATTGAAAAATTTAATAAAAAAATATTCCTCATCGGTTCAAAGGGATAATGTGTTTGCGCCAAATGTGTTAAGAATAAAATTTCGATTTCTGTCTATTTCATTCACGGTTTTACTTTATTTTCGCGTCTGGTTCGCTTCAAATCCTGCCAATGAATAGCTTTCCACCTGCATGAAATTATTTTTTCTCGTACCATTGAAATCTCCAGCCTCGCAAAAAGGGCAAATTAAATCATATACCGGGCGTCTCAATTATTCGAAATGCGCGCTGCACGCCACAGCAGTTACAAAAAGAATCGCGGCGCTGGTCCTTTGAATTGGGGTGCTCTCAAACCTGTCACCCCCAGAAGCGCACTTCACTAAGAGCGTAAACATCCACCGAATCTCCTGACGCCAACACATCGACGGCAGAGTACCCACGTGCTGCGAAACGCAAACAATTACCCCGGCAATGTACAGAACACGTTTCATCTCGCCGTATTCGGAATATGGAGGCGCCATGACGGCTAGTGAGGCGCGCATGCGCGACGGATCGCACCCCATTGGTCTAGGATGACGTCATCGGGGTGAACCCGGTCTCGGTGACAGTAACAGTCACCCCTCAGCGGTCGCAGGGATACCCCGTATTCATCCCGGTCGTCCAGCATCCTTGTACAAAAACAAACGTTTTGTTACTGTGCGATAGACTGTGAATAGTAACGGTGATTAGTGAATGAACAGTGGTGTTTTTCCTGCATTGGTAGCGGGTGAAGAGAAGATTTATCTCAGGTATGCTCTTGTTTACTGTTTCAGCGGTGTCAGTGATCTCAATGATGCTAGCTCATGCATAATTGCGCCGAGTTTAAAATACTGCTTGAACGTTTCCTTTCAACGGATTCGGAATGTATATTTGACCAAATTCAACTATATTTCTCATACTTTTTATTGTAAAATCATATACCTACATACATATAAGGCACCTTATTCTATCGTAATTATCTTCTTGGTGTTTTGTTGTAAAAATACTCATTTAGTACAGCAACACTGCTCAGGCATAAAGGTCATCGTGATTAATTTCATTATTCGTATCACAGCATCTTTCAGATCGCTTACGCTCTCTCATGCTACATCTTATTTGATGAAATCATTAAGTTGTATTTCGTTTACTCAGGTTACCCCGTCGTTTACAATTTGTATCAACATTGGTATCACGTTTATATTGAGTACCGCGTAACCCGATACTTTACATAAATTAATGCCACCCACGGCAGCGAATCCATCTCTGATCTAACCAACCATTGCGGGCTTTCATCTCCCATTTGAATATTTAGAAGAACCAAACGTGTTATGGGTACTGCAAACGAAATTTGAGCGAAATTGGTTTTTAGACCGAGCGTTTTAGTTGAAGGGTCGGAATAGACCCGGTTCGGATAATGCTTTCTAAGTTAATTCGTTAAGTCTACACGATGGGTATTACCTTTAATCATGAAGCTCGTCTTTTTGGGTTCCTTTGTAGACTGCTAAAAGGTTTATTGTTCGCTTTTCTTTATCTATTTTGGTCACATAACCCCAACTTTTATTAAGAAATTGAAATTAACCTTCTCGATGGTTATCATCTTTTGTTACTTATGAAGTAAGCGAAGTGTTATTACGAATTTTATTATTTAGTACAATTTGTGTCCGTAATCTTGATCGAAATAACCGGTCCCTAACAAAAAATACACTAAAATAATTAGTACAAAACTTAGCTTGATCCTCAATGGGATTATGGAGTTTACCAATTGCAGACTAACTTGCAAATTATAGATACATTTTATAGAATACAATTGTGGAACTAAATAGAATTTGGTAGGCTGAGCATAACAACATATTATATACACCCAAAGACCATTTTAAAGATTACAACGAAAGCGGAAATAATAATAATGTCAATTCAATTAAATAATTTCCCTAAAGGTTCCTGTTTGAAGGTTCTGCTCCAACCCTGACCCATTAAACAGTTTTATCAGGCTAGGTATTGCGATGTTGGCACTAAGCTGTGTTTACTGGAATCCAGACTCTCTGTGAGGTGAGTTATTGCTTTCGAAACTTGGCTGAAAAGCTATGCAGATGTCGAAAGTTGGTTTGAAAGTTTTCAGTGTGCTGTACTGGAAAATTGTATGGTACTCTATGTTATAGTGCGCTCAAGCTGCTACGCTTGAAATGTAGCTGGAGTATTTATGTCCCTGATGGCAGAAATATATCCTCATATAAGGCAAATCAAAGAACGGGCGTCGAAAAATATTGTTCGTATACCATTCGGATTTCATCTGCCGAGTCTTCTCGTACCGCCTTTTTTAACTGAGGAACTCGCCTAGTTATTATTAGCTATTTGATTCATAGAATAAGTCTAGAATAGATGTTGCTAATTATTTTCTTTTACACATATTTCCTTCCGGCAGGTATTCTCTTACAGCCACCGCTATAAAAATTGGAAGCTATTTACATGCAGAATATTTTCGCCCGACTTTCCTTACCCTTCAATCTTTCGCACCTGCTTACCGAAGTAACTGAGGTAACCATCTGTTGAGTACTCCGTTTAATCTACTCAAAGCAAAACCGAAGTTTTTGACACGTTTTATGGGTGCCAAGTTTTCGTGTTTCGGGAGACGTGTGAAAATACAAACTCGAATTATCTGCTCTTAGGTTTTCAGGAAGGAAACGTTGCCAAGTCATGTCTTATTTCGCAGAGCTGTGAATATGTCGGGATATTACTACTCATAAAGAATGTCGGTCCATTCCTTTGTACCTAATATGAACGTTGAAACAAACGCTGACTTTGAGAAAAAAAATCTTCGTATTTCTCTCTTTCAGCAGGGAATTTTTCTGTGATTTTGCAGTGATCGTATGTAAATGCCTTTATAAATGAAAACTTCTTAATCTAGACCAGATTATACGTAGGTACCATTTCATGTCGCAAAAGCCGATCTAAAATGTACTTTGTCAAAATGAAAAGGATTTTTACCGCAGAAATAAAGGCAATTACGGTAGGACACATGTGCGGAATTGCCAGTAATTGGAACTAATCACCGTACAACGGCGAAACCACCCCTATTGGATCATCGAGCGTGTATCAAAACCTTTATTGATGTGGAAGAGGACGATGAATGAAATCATTGGCCAATTATTTTTTGAAATTCCTTAGATATATGGCTTGCTTATGCCGTTGGCTTCGCACACAACTTTCCTCTAAAATGCGCCTTTTAGAGACTTATATTGAAATTCAGTTCACCCAGATTTGTAGTTATACCGTAAAACAAGGTACAAATGCCGTCCATCAATGCCAAGATCCAACAAACTTTCGCATTTATGATCTTGATTATCACCCTATGATAAAGGTATTTTTAGGTTAAATGAAGGTCTAATTTGATCCGCAGTTGACGATTAATTTTTCTTGCGAATTTGAAAGAGATTTCTTGTTAACACTTTGAGTGCTGAAATCACACGGTATGTGTTTTCTACAAGTGACTAATATGCGTAAATCCACACTAGCGCAGCGGCTGAGAAAATACAGATCTTTGTGACTCAGCACAGCCGTAATATTTTTCGAACGAAACGCATGTGCGGCGTAACACAACCGCTGTGTAGAGCGGCAGCACGAATTTTTTACGTTAAAAAAAGATCGCAGTCGTCGAAAAAAAATCGCAGTCAAAGTGTTAATGAAAAATTGGAACAATTATTCGAATTGAAAACTGTAATTCCTCACATAATCCTGGTAACTAAAACTAGGCTATAATCCTTATAATCGTTATAAACCCTTTTAAACCACAACTCCGCGATCGGTGTAAGCTTAAATTTTACGAGAATTAAAAAGAGATTATCGAATCCGTAGAGCGATCAAAGAATATAATCCGTCGATTAACCGTCGGACGTCGAATCGCCTAATTTGATTGGCACTAGCATCTGGCAATGACGTGGAAAGCATTCTACAAGTCAGTCTATCAGGGTTAAGTGACCATCAAAGGAAATGTATTGATTGGCCTGTTTACGAAGGTTTGGGAACGTTCTTTCAGGAATTTACGGTTCGTTATCTACCTTTCGTTTTTAAACGTATTTTTGTTTCGTAAATTTAATGATTTCTAGCTTCTGCCACTTTTCCTGGATGAAAGTAGCCTTTAGTGTTATTTTAGGTCTAAAATTACATTCTGTCAAATGTTCAGACATAACATTTTATCAGTTTTGGCATGATGGAGTATCAAACATCCATCCATCTTAGATTCTATCATATTCGTGTGATAATTTGTAAAATTCTAAAGCGTTTCTACAAGCCAATTAATCTTTTTCATTTAGGTAAAATCACTTAATCATGAAAATCAATTTATCTAAAAATTTATTTAACTTTGTCACACAGTTGTATTCTGTTTAAAAACAAATATGTTTTCATGTCATAAAACAATTTTCTAACACCCAACTGATTATGCAGATTTTTACATTTGTTTCGGTCATTTCACTTAGTCATTTATCAAATTAATTATTCAGTCTATTAGGTTAACGGCCTAGCTCCGTTAAGTTAACCGTAGGTATACCTCAATCTAGTTAAAGAAGCTTTATAATATCCATTCTATACTAGATAATTTGTCTATGGTCTTTGAGTGTTAGGTGTCAATAAAAATTCCGCCGGGGAGCAACAAATGATAATGTTGTAGCGGTTTTTGTAAAATATGAATTGATGACAATTTATGAATATTGAATTGACTTCCACTTTTGTTTCACTCCAATGTAAAGACTGCGTGATAAATTTTTTTTTATATACATTGGACAAACATTTACAAAGGCAAATGTTTGTCATTTTCTAAAAAAAAATGTCACCACCAAAAAAAATTTAACACATTAACTTCCCAGCCTCGGCAGTGCTTTGTAGCGTTCGGCAGTGCACATACACGGAGGCCCAGATAGGTATATGCTTCATAGACAATGAAAGTGTTGATCCAAGATGCGAATGAAACTGCAGACAGACATTTATTGACAAACCAAAACGTATTCTGATAAATTGCATCCGGCTAGAAGCTAAAGCGTTCAATCGCTAATGGACGGCCAATATCAATTAATTAGTTTATATAAAGGAAATCTATTAGTAGGTAATTCATGTACATGAAAAAACACTCCCGGTCTGGACTGGTAGTTTCGTTGTATTATTTATTTAATGGATTTAAGCTATGGAAACGGATTAGTCAACTTCGTTTAATTCGGCATTGGTTATAATGTCATTCAAGTTTTATTTAAATCCGTTCAGTCTGTAAAAACTAGTTTTGCTAGGTAGTTTAGGTACCTAAGGTTAACCCTTGCAAAACTAGGTTTTATGGTGAAATATTTTGAGATGAAATTGATGATATAACCAGTAAAAAAGTTTGCATAGGACCTAAGCTCAAAAAATGCAGCTTCATGGATAAATAACGAACGCACTTTCCAAATTCGAAAATTTTCCAAACGATGAAACTGAAGATCATAGACAAAAAGGCGCAAAATAATAAAACTCTTCTGAAAAGGTCTCCTCAAGTATAATTTATCCGTTTATAATGCCCTTAAACTTTTAAAAACCTTGAAACTGCAGAGTTTCCTGAATGGGGTGAGAAAGTATTAATCATTTAAGTTAATGAAAAAGAAAATGTATATCAATCTTTTGTCTCAAGATGGCGGGTGGGAAAATTAAGACCATGAAAAATAGGGTGACCATTATGAAAATTATTATTTGTTTGGAAATAAACGTCTAAGTAACGATTTAAGCTGGGTAACAAATGATCATTTTGTTTTAATTGAAACAGACCCCGTATTTTACGGGATGTCCACATGTTTTAAATTTACATTTTCGAAGAATATTCAACAAAAGAACTTATTTTAGCTTCGGTTTTTAGTTATCGCTAATACCGTTCGTTTTAAAAAACGACAAAGGTTTTCTTAAATGCGAGTGTTGCTATTTTACCTGCAAGCCTTACTTAATCTGAGCAATTTAGCCGATTTATCGCCTCCTAAATTATGAGTAAACATCCTCAATTTACCGAGGAATATTGCCCTCAGCGATATACGATTGAAAAATTGTTACGCTCGCTTCAGCGTGGCGTACGTTATTTTAAAAGGTAGCAACCCCGATACGCCTTAGGCGTTTGTCACAGGGGAAAGGTAGAGCCAACAGACTTTGATATTACCTACTGTGATAACACGTTATCAACATGCTCTTAATGTAGTTGCCATAGTACAGTTTTAACTTTAAAAGCAAGACGGACTCAAGACCAACTAAATACTCGAGGAATGGAGATGGAGGGAAGAGGTCTACTTTTTTGTTTAGGTTAGTACCTATTTGATGATGATGAGCAAACATTAAAAATAGTTTGGTTTGTTTCGTCTAGAGTTTTCGAGCTTAGGGTGTCTTATGAGAGTTTGGCAGCCTTTGCAATGACGTAGGTCCCACGCAATGATGATATTCAGATTCATAATTTGAATATAAGTATTGATACAACGGGTATTTATCTCGTTTATTTACCTTTTTTCCCGACGTTTCAACAGGTTTACACTCTTTCGTGGTCACGGGATGACTGGAGTATATTCAGATTCGCCAGGCGCTACGGAAACCACTAATAATTCCTTTATATCCTTTGGTAACCTCTGTGGCGCGGTGGGCGAAGGTTCGCCTGCGACGCAGGAGGTTGCGGGTTCGATTCCCGCCTTGGAACAATTGTGTGTAAGATCTGCAGATATTTGTTTCGAGTGTTCTGGTCGTTATCTATGTATAGTCAGCCCAGTTTGGGTATTCATACAAAGGCATTTTAAATACTACACGAAATACTAAATGATTATCATCCGGCGGGAGCACAATTGGATTACACTCCCAGTGTCTCGGCGTGATATACCCTGGTGTTTTGTAGGTACGTAGCTGTCACTTTTGACGTGTAACCCTTTGGCACAAAGCTGGGGAAATAGAGAGCACGGGCTTAACTCTGTCTGGAAAAACGATAGCGCTGAATACATTTAAAGTGTTTTTGATGTCTGCCACCTACTCCTATCTATGCCTTTTCCAGATTTTTTGGCGTTTGGGATATAAAATTTGGAAAAATTTTACTCCATCGTATAATAAGTAGTATAATAATTCGACGTTTCTATTTTAGAAAATAATCACCATACGACAATGGATACCCACTCTCAAATTTTTAAGTTCAAATGTTTAGGAAGACTTTGCTGCACATTTTTTCACATTTGTGGTAGGCAGCCCTCAATCGTACCTTCACAGTGGGAGAACTCCAAAGTCGTGGAGCGGGAGTTTGGTGGTACCCTTTTCTAAGAAGGGAGATAAAATCCTTCTTAAAAACGACAGACCCATCTCACTAGCCACGCCACGCCTAGAAGCCACGTATATCCTGGTGTTTTGTAGGTACGTAATTTGTGGTAGGCAGCCCTCAATCGTACCGTATATCATAAATTTTCTGTTCCCTATAAAGTTTTTTGTAATCTTTTAAATACAAATGGATTTTTTTAATGGCTCTTTGTTTACAGCTATGCAGTCGCTACCGATTTAAATTCTCTACAATCGACACCTAGTTTTTGCACATCCTTTCAACCACTCCATTCCTGTGTCAACACCACTCTAAATATTTTATACATACAGAACACAAGCCAGTTATAGCGGGCTCGGATCTCTCGAGGGATAAGAATGCACACATGCATTTACATACAACTCTGAGGGTAGTCAAAGAAATACATTTTCGGACGAGAACCTCTCAGACATTCTAATGAGGTGGCCTTATATTAAGAATGGGGCTTTGGGCACGTTTTGAATTTCGAAGTTTAGAGAATGTGGTTAGAAGAGACTCCTTGAGTAAAAGAATTGGAGGGATTGACAATTATTTATTCGAATAGAGAAAAAGGAAAATTGAGGAAACAGAAGTAGAGTTTAGCGAGTCATTCAGCAAACCCGAAGGCTATAAAAGCAAGATTATACTGCACTATCCTAATGCTTTACCGATTAGATTTTTTATGACAATCGATTTTGTTTATGAGGAAGTTGTAATCGTTTTTATTATTATTGCTCAGCATTTTGTATTATTATACAGACTTTAAACTCGCTAAAGAACCTTTAACTCGCTTTTAACTTTTAATTCAGGCGTCTAAATTACTTTATTTTGGTACAGAATATTCAATTCAATAGACTAGTACTATTTTTGTGGTTTTATTTGGCTACTTGCTTCTACACGCATCATTACACGCTTTTTTTCGTGATAAGTCCCCATTTTTTTCGATTCGTCAGATTCGCATATCTTTCTGTTCAAATAACTGTGTCTATGAAAAGTTATCACAATACCTACCTATTTTGTAGTATAGTAGAATGCTGTCGTACGTGATTGATCGAACCGTGACCTACGAAACAATGGCGAGGTATGAGTCACTCATAGTTAAATTTTACCCCATTTTACTCATAGTACACCCCTTGTAATAGAAGCAGGGTGCATTCTTATAGGTTATTAGCTGAACAAAGCGTCGCACTTTCTACGGAATTAAAATCTAAGGACAATATTGTAGATGGATAACAATAATTGTGTAGGTAGTTGTTATATAAAAAAAAATAACATTTCAACATTCTTTTATTTTACAATCATCCAATTTTACTACACAATTACTACAAATACAATAACAAATTACAGTGTCAATGTATGGAGAACAAAATCACCTCTAACGGGATATTCTGATTTGTGTCTTCCTTTGACGTAGTGTAGGACGCCCTCCAGCCAGGTGGGATGACGACCTGCGAAGGACTGCAGGCAGATGCTGGATGCGGCAAGCTGAAGACAGGGCGCTATGGCGCTCATTAGGGGAGCCTATGTCCATCAGTGGACTACTATAGGCTGATTTTGGTAAAGATTTTAGTATGAGTAGCCATAAAGTTTTAATGCAAAGACAGCTCAAAAACGAGACGCCTGGAGAAGTCAAGTCTTATGCTGGAGGCCAAGATGGTTCCACAGCCACAGGAGCGTGTCTTGAGTGCGCATCGTGCCAAAAGAATCCATAGCAGATAAAAGACCTTGTTTAAACGATGTTCTGCTTCTCCAACAACAGTGTTTGCGGTATACCGTTCCACCAACTCGTTAAATTACCAATCACCTTAGTTCTATTAGTCATTTTGTTCAAGTATTTGCACAACTGGCAATACGGATCAGTATCTGGAGAGTCCTCGATGTTGTGATAAGAGTAGTGGTTGCGCCATTTGAAATAATCATAGTATTTACTTTTATCTTGTATCGAAGCGTGCATCTCTCGAACAACTCCCTTGATTCCCATTTTCATTACATCTAGATATATTCCGTCTGGCATGAACCTGTGAAAAATATACCATATTATTCATAGATTATACCGAAGTACTACCTTTTTGTACTGGTGCTTACCCACACTTAGGGAATATTCTACGAATGCGTAGTAGGTATGTGTTTCTTTATTGTATAAAAATATACAATGTTTTATAAAGTACGTCTTTTATCTTTTCTATAATAACTTAATAAGCAATCGTCACTATTAACCATAGCCTAACTTTACCAAGTTCAAAGTTCGCTTTGTAGGAAAATGGTGCTAACACTGTCTAGAATAGGCCTCCTACACCAATGAACTGATTCATACTAGTGGTAAAATATTACCTTGTATAATTAGCACCCCCGAAAACAACAGGAACAGCATAGTTATTTAGTGGTGTCAAGAGCTTTTCAGTTACGTAGTCTTCTGCGTTAGAGTTCTCGAATGCCAAGTAAAAGTAGTAATCAGTCTGAATCATCTTTAAACATTCTTTCATTGAACTGCGAGGGCATTGTTTATTTCCGCAGCCACCATAAATGTCCAAAGTCAGTCCAAAATGCAAAATCTCTTTGAACATTTCGTAGACAACTCTTTCTCTTTTATTCGGAGTATCACAGTTTGATACGAACCATGCAGCAGCTAAGCGTTTATTTTCTAATTTACTTTTTATATTATCATTGATTGGTAACATTTCACTGTGACTTATCCATTGCATTTCTGCTTTAGGGCCGATAAGGTGACCACTTTTATTTCTTATTGATATATACCCAAAATATATATCAGAATCTAGTTTGTAAGTCCAAGTTATATTGAATTTACCGTCGACTATATCATGTCTAGCGGGGTAGTTACCCGATGACTCCATGCTAGCAAACACATATTTCTGTTTTTCAATGCGTTGGTTAGGTTCTCTATAAATCCACGCTTCCATGACCTCTTTCGCATGAAATAGCAACACATCGAAATTTTGAATATCGCCTAAGCCATATTTGTTTGCCGTGACAAAGCAGTTCGCCACTTCACATTTTCTTTCCGTAAATGTTTTCGTTCCCGTACCCAAAAATACAAACGGTTCTGTTTTGGGACTTGTCCATTGCAGTAAGTAAATTATGCCCGGCTCTCTTTCTATTCGTTCTATTCGTTCCACAATATCAGAAATAAATATACTGCGGTACAATCTTAAAACCATTACGAAAATTATTGTAAAAATAACACATCGCACTATTGAGTTCTTTCTGAATGGGTAGTTTGGCATGATTAGTCAAAAATATGATGGAATAACTCATTCCACGGCGCAATAATAATTAGAGAAAAGTCTGCAGACTTTTATTTACTTACTACACTTTGCATTGACCTGTATAATTTTGCCATTATACTATGATTGCATAATTAATTCAAACGTAACGCGTGTAAATTACGAGAGCCACAGGCCAACTGATTAAACTCTTTAAAACCATGGTACTCCACGACTACGTCACTTCGTCATACAGTAATCAGTAATTACACATTGTTCTATGCCATATCGCATACATACATACATAATCTATGCACCTTTATATTAGCTATACGTTTATATGGCTTACACAATTGCTATTTGTTTCGCTCTTGATGTAGATCTCGACCTTTTCATTATTACTTTAAGTGAATTACACTCTGCGTTTGCAGAGTGTAATTCATAGTTTTTATGACCGTTTTAGCTGTTGAAGGGGGATGGATCGTTAGTACTTTTCTATTCGCATTCGCTTGAAGGACGTTTGTTATTTACGAGTATTGTGTTCACGAGTCAAAACAATGGACGTAAATTACATGAAAATCGCGCAGAGCAATAGAGCTTAGATTTGTGTTGCCAGTGGATGCTTTAATTGCGTTCGCAACATTTAGGAATTGCTGTGATTTGTTTGGTCCTAACGCTTTAATCTTGCTATATGGAATTGCTGACGTTAGCGGAATTAAATAACTGGATATTTTCTTTCTTTGCTTTGAGGTTACGCAGTCTTCATTTAGCCGATACTTATACTTGGCATAAATTACCAAATTTCAAGTACATTCGTTGAGAGAATTAAAAATAAAAACTCGGCGTATCAGGAAGTTTTTATTTTTTAATTCTCTAAACTATAGTGCTTGAACGGTGGTCCTTTGTGTCTACCCTATAGGTACATTAAAAAAATGCTTTCCAACGTAATTCATCTTTGACATTCATTCTCGAAATCATCACTAGGCATGTTGTTTTTTTTAAACAGATTGTGGTACCCAGAATCAATTACAAGCTCGTTTGCATTTACATGTAAAGAGTATATACATATAAGACGACTGATGTGGCGCGGTGGGCGAAGGTCCGCCTGCGACGCAGGAGGTTGCGGGTTCGATTCCCGCCTCGGAACAAATGTGTGTACGATCTGCAGATATTTGTTTCGGGTGTTCTGGTCGTTTTCTATGTATAATAAAAAATATCTATCTATGTAATGTATTGTATTATGTATATCAGTTATCTAGTACCCATAACACAAGCTCTGCTTACCATGGGGCTAGATAATGCTGTGTGAATTGTCCAGCATTATTTATTTATTTATTTATTTATAAGTATATAGAGTCCAACTACATAAGTACCTACTTAACGAATTATTTTCTACTATGGCTTCTGTAGTACTATCAAAAGTTACCCAATGTGAAAACAGAGAACTACCACTATGTATAATTTCAACCCGATCCGTTCATAAGTTTTCGCGTGGAAGGGTTACAAACATCCATTAAAGTAAAGTATAGTAAAAAATCATTTATTTCTTTAGGCTTACAAAATAAGCACTTAGACAAGTCATATTTTATATATTAAATTATTACCAAATAAAATTATTTTACTGTTCACTTCAATTTTTTGTCCACTAGTGGAAGAACTGAAAAAGAAACCACTAGCATGTTCATCTCTTATATGTCTAATACATGGTTATTTGCCTATTTAAGTCTTAAATATAATATGATTCGATACATGTCAATATTAAAGCTATGCACAATAACAAATTACTTACATACGATTGTCGGTGCGAATATGAACATCTAAACCTTTGCATTTATATCATGTAATATGATTTTATTTCTCATTCTAAGAAAAGTCACGTATTAAGAGTGCTTTGCAAACTTCTATTCTTATCTTTGCATTACATCTCAACAGTTCCTCCACCTAGTCGGTACGTGGCGCATGTTACGTGTAAACACAGCTTAATTGACTCTGGGATTCCATTGCATTCCCTCTTGGCTCTGATACACTACTATATACAGTACGCTAACTAGTCATTTAAAACGGGATATTTACAATGATTCATGGATTTATGGTAAAAATCCCGTTTTAAATGACTTAAGTGTTAAGTTTCTAAAGTTTTACTATACATACAGTACGTACATGTGATGACATATTAACAAAGTCCGTATCTTATCTGAGAGATAGTTCTATATAGTTAATCTGATAATCATCATCATCATCATCAGCTTATATCAGTCCACTGCTGGACATAGGCCTCCCCCAATGAGCGCCATTGCGCTGATAATGCTAATAGATAATCCTGTGTGAATTGTCCAGCATTATTTATTATTTAATCTGTGGCTGAGTACGAATAAGATATTTATATTTCTTGCACTTGACTTAATATAACAGTAATATCTTAATATATGTATTTTTGTAATGTGTTGCAACTTCTTCACATCAAAAGTACTGAAATATTGAATGTGTCGGGTTGAAAATAACAGCTTGGTGTTTCCCACAAGTTTGTTGGACAAAGACCAGGGCTCTGGTCCCTTCAAACATTTTTCATTAATCTGTTCAAAAGTTTATCTCTGAAAGTTACTATGTACACGTGGAATTCTATATTGTGTCAAATGGTTTATAAACATTCCACTTGAATCATTGTATTTATAAAAAAACCGCATCAATATTCGTTGCGTAGTTTTAAAGATCTAAGCATACATACATAGGGACAGATAGACAGCGGGAAGTGTCTTTGTTTCATACTATGTACTGATAAAATGCGTGGGATGCCGGGGCAAAAGCTTTTTGCCCCGGCAAAGTTGTTCTGTTTGTTAGCTATACCATCACACTTGTATACAAATCTGGAGCAGGGCTGGGCTGGACTGCCATAGTGGCGTACACGTGGCTTCATCCTTTATTCATGGCCGGTGTCCAAGGGACTGCATATTGCGACGCCGCCGCCTCGCTTGCAGTGATTTGATTGCTTACGGTTAGATACCTTGTTTTGTGATACTCGTTACGTGATTCTCTACAATTAAACGTTAAGAAATCAAATCTTATTTAACGTTTAATTATAGTTGAGATGTCGACCTGCGAAGGACTGTAGGCAGATGCTGGATGCGGCAAGCAACACGGCGCTATGGCGCTTAAAAGGCTTGGAAGGCCTATGTTCAGCAGTGGACTATAGGCTAATGTGTGATCGTGTGATCGTCGTCAAATGTTATAAATAGAGTTTCCTTTTAAATTCTTTTTGAAATCATCTTGCATCTAGAACCTATAACAATCTGCGTGTGCTGTGAACTAGGCACTCTGTGGGTATAATATGTTAATGTATTTAGCTCCGGTTTTAATGTAAAAAAATCGCACGAATATTATATGTATATGCGAAAGTTCGGATATTTAGATTTGTTACTTCTTCATGCCAAAACTTCTGAACGGATCAGGCTAAATATTTATTTTGATGTAGATCTAAGCCTGGATCAAACGTAGGCAAACGCATACGATACGATAGAAATAACCTGTAAACGATTTCTTTAAAGCCGCAAGAAACTAGTTAATCATAATCATGCAACACATAATATACAATACCCATCTACGGTATTCAACTATTATAGAGGTATATAAAAGAATAGCGCTGAACATATCGATGCAAAAATATAACACAATTACACCGAAAGATTCTTAATGCTCATCAGCCTATGTTAGTCCTCTGCTTGAAATCCATCATCTCCCTACAGTCTTTCGCAGGTTGTCATCCCACCTGGGCGCTCCGCGATCGAAGAATTCATAATAATAAAATATTAAATCAAATTGTGAAGATAGACTTCACAATCGATTTCGACAAGTCATTTACAGAGTTTCTTAGTAGCAATCTGAGTATTGCAAACTTGAAACTAACTTACTTTGCTTCTAATCCAAAATGCAACTTAAGTCGTTTTCCTAAACCTGCAGCATGAAACTTTAATTTAGGGTTCCGTTGTGGATTCCGCAAACCCTTACATGTCTGCAAATTGCGTGAGAACGTGCTTATGGGTTCCCGAGGCAGCTGTTATGAAGTTTTCGACATTATTTGGACGCTTGTTAGCCATGATGAGAATGGTCGGCGTTGAGGTTGATATGCAAGGAAGTTTTAATTTCTAAACGGCCCCTCTCTTCAGATTCCTGGTGTATTAATGTTTATATTTTTAATAAAATAGGGTTTATTTATTAGCATCATATTCGCATACCTATTTGTTTTCTCGCACTGATTAATATCCGTGTTCCTGGCTCAAAAAACAATTTTTTTTTAGCCACCAGTGCTTAGCTTAGTCTTTTAAGTTAGTTGTTATTTTCCTGAATATGTCATCATCATCTAACTGCGACCGCTACGATGTCGTAAGTCCATCGAGGTCGTGTGTCATCAAGTGGTTGGTCTCCCAACACTCCGTTTCGCGTTTCACCGCGGCGGCGGTCACCATTCGAGAACAGCGGTTATCAGTTCTGCGAACTATATGACCTGCCCGCTGCCACTTCAGCTTACTAATTCTGAGAATACTCACAGCTGGACATAGGCCTCTCCTGAGCGCCATAGCGCCATGTCTTCGTCTCGCATCTCCCTGCAGCCTAAATATTGTAAACATAAAATAAAAGTTCTTGGAGGTTGGGCGTTTCCTAGATAGAGAGACATTTATTGATCAAGCTCAGTTACAGCACACAACAAATTAGGTGATAATTGACTAATTAAGTTACATAGATCATTATTATAAGACTTAATACTTAGAAGTAGGAGGTATACACCTAACTTATGGATATAATTTTACCATCAAATCTAATTTTACAGTATCCTTGGTCCTTTTTTATACAATAGATTAAATGTATTAGCCAATATTTATCCCTTAAATTATAATAGTTGTAAGAAAAAACTTAAGGATACACTGCAATGTATGTCGTACGATGACACAGAAAATTTATTGACTGTTTTTAAGTAGACCTACAAATCTTTGTGTATACCTTTATTATTTTAATTTAGTTTAGTGTAAGTAGCATAAGTTATTATCATAAAGTATTCATGTTCGTCCCTTTGTATAATAAGCAAGTTCAAACTGATTATTTATTTGTTGTTAGCACTCTTTCAGCCTGAAAAACAGGTTTTCACCTAGTTCAGGCACCCACATTGTTATTTCCATCAGAATTTAAGTAAGGTACTTTTTGTTACTCTTTAGTCCTAAGATATTTTTGAATAAATTTTTATTTTTTTATTTTATTTTATTTATACGTATACCTACCTATTTACAAAAAAATATAATTTATCAGTCACCGCCATAACAAGAGCTCTGCTTACCAAATGGACTAGATTTACTTTCAATCTCCGAATTTCTTTAACATTCCAACAAATGTCGCATAAGCACCTAATGGCTTTATCACAGTTCACATTCTGAGAACATAAAACGGTCGTATCAAAACGCCTTGGCGCTTTTTCATCGCAATATGGCGCATTTCATCCTTAACGGGCTTAAATTTTATAGGCACTACGTTCCGTTATACGTATTTGACTTATTAAATAACGTTTCCAAATCGTCACTCCATAATTTATGGTAAAACGTGAAACTAAAATTGTTTTGCATATAGATAGACGAATATGATGTGCAACGAGTGAGCCGTACCATCATACTTTATAAGCCCACTAGCTGCGCCCCGCGGCTTTGCCCGCGTGGAAATCTATGTGTCAGTCAAATGGTTTATAAATCTTCCACTTGATACACTCTGTCTTGAAAAAAAAACCGCCTAAAAATCCGTTGCGTAGTTTTAAAGATCTAAGCATAGGTACAGATAGACAGCGGGAAGCGACTTTGTTTTTTGGAGCTTAGCCAGCATTATGCTGAGTTAGAGCCCCTTTGTAACAACTCTCTACATGTGCCTATTAAATAAGTGTCTTTTTTTTTGTTAACTTAAGTTGTTATGAATAAATGTCTTTCTTCATCTTCTTCTTCTTATACTATGTAGTGATTATAAGACTGGTTTTAAAAAATAAAACTTTTTTTTTGGTTTTATCATATTGCTTATTTTATTCTATAGTCCTATTAATATCACTTATAATCCTATAGATAAATCACATATAGTTCTCTGGATAACACCGCCGCAACAAGTGAATCTGCTGGATGGCCAGGAATTCCTCAGATATCTATTGCCAACACCAAAACGCTAAACACCACCTCATGTTTCAAATTGTGGCACAAACTAAACACAGAAACCGACAAGGGTTAGTCTACGTGACGGTCATAGTTTCCTCTATCTGTATCTACGACTCCCATGTTCTCTATATACAAGTATTGTAGGACCCTTGTCTGGTTGGACGTCACAAATTACGTCGTTCTCGTCTCGTCACGTTCGTAGCCGGATCTTGGAAAACTTAGGCTTTTGCTTAAAATCGTACTTTGTACTTTTGTAAGGGCTCACCGTGTCCTAAAATGTTCTTTAATGTTGTGTCTCGTTCTCCTAAAATGTTAAGTCTGTCTTATTAGACTGACTAAATATTTTAGTATCTACACTGTTTACTTACACCTGGACAAATGTATAGAGAGACACTAGGCTTATTAGTTGAGTGTCTCTCTCTCTCTCTCTCTATCTGTTTGTCCAGTTTATGAATCTTTTATATTATTTTAAGGTTTTTGTAGAGACTAGCATTCTTTTGTTATGTTAGATATGCTGCGTATGCATTATTGTGGTAAAATATAGCTACTCACTACGAGGACCAGTTTTTTCTCCATTTTAAATCTAAAATATCTTTATCAACCTTTTCTGTGCTAGACACATCATCATCATCAACCTATATCAGTCCACTGTTGGATATAGACCTCCCCTAATGAGCGTCATAGCGCCCTGTCTTCAGCTTACGGAATCCAGCATCTGCCTGCAGTCTTTCGCAAGTCGTCATCTCACCTGACGACGTCGGAGGGCGTCCTACACTACGCTAGACACATTTATACCTAAATATAAGTAGAAGGTAAGTGCTAGATAGTTTTCCTTAAAAAAACCTCTGCTTCACTATCAGAATATTTGCAGAGGTCCTCGTTACCGAAGCTTGTTTAGATGAAACGACGTTATTTATTCCTAGACGGCTTACTGGATATTCAAGATGTTTGAGGGAAATTCGCTGAAACGGTAAATACTACACCCAGGAATCGTTTAGTGAACATTCGGATTCAAATTGTTTCTTGGATTATTCGGTTGGTTTATGTTTGGCGAATATTATTTATCCTAAATTATTCAATTAAGTTTGATTATTAGGAAGTGAAAAGCCGTATTGCCCCATGTGGGTATTCTTTAATTAAAAGGCCTCTTTTCATAGTTCTGTTTCTCTAATACATTTGCCACTGAAATCATCTCTCCTTACTATTTATAGTCCTTTTCGTAGTGGAAGCAACAAAACCTAGGAGTCTATTTCAGTTCCCAACTCACATTTCCTCTGCTTTGCCCTACTTTGCAGATGTAGGTACGAGCGACAACGCCTGCATTTGCGAAATAGCAAAACAACAAAAACGTGTTAATTTATTCGCGGCTAAAAGGGGACGCGCGGGATGCTAACATTAAAATTTGAGTCTCGTCAGGTGTTAAGTCCATAATTTCCCAGGGGAACAATCCAGGATTGCTATATAAGGGTTTCATAAATGGCATCTCTAATTCCTGCCGTTGTCGGTCGCTCGTCTTAGACTTCGTTTTATATAATTTGCTGTGACCATGAAATCCTTGTGATTTCGAGTTTGGAACTGTTTAACATTAATGCTCATTACAAAGTTGAGGAGTTTTAAGTGGTTACTGAGTGCTGCGCAGTTTGCTACTTTTAATAAAATTATTAGATACAAATTACACAGGAATTGGTATTAAACGTCTGAGGTTTCGGCACTATAAACAGTGAATTTTGTTGATTGGTGCTAATGTAATATTATGTCTCTCATTTACTATGATCTCGGACCATAAAGTGACCCGGTCCTTTGGAAGGCGCGTATGGGGCCGAAGCCAACAGCACAGAGGCCCTTTGAGAAGTTAATCTAAAGGCGATGGCTACAAATAGCGGGTATCATCCTCGGGTGCAGAATATGATACACCCAAATATGGTATCCGCCAGGTGTAGAGATTATTGCAAAGAAAAATATAAGAAATAAAACCAGACTATTGTGATGATGCTATTGTATTATGATTATTATTATATTAGCCCGGAGTGTCCCACTGCAGAGCAAAGGCCTCCCCTTCTTCCACTCATCTCGGTCCTCAGCAAAGAGAACCCACTCTTTTTTGTATAGGTCGAGCTCATCCCGCCATCTCCGCCTAGGCCGTCCACGTGGCCGTCGTTTCGTCCGGGACGACGGCAATGTAATGTTATGTATCAAATGTAATAATGCATCATTGTAATATTGTGTGTAATAATCAATGATCCTAATGTATTAAACTCATGTACGCTATTCTATGCTAAAAGTAACTGTATTTTGTTCACAGGTAAGACCAGCGCCTGGCGTATAACGATTAGCAAGCACCTGAAGGTACTGTGTTTTAACAGTCAGTAAATTATTATTTCATCTTATCTTACTGATATCTCTTAATACCTACAATACAATACAATACAATACAATAACTCTTTATTGCACACCAAATACATAAAAGATACACAAGACAGGAAAAGAAAAAACAAACACGAAATATGCCGTACAATGGGCGGCCTTATCGCTAAGAGCGATCTCTGCCAGGCAACCTTTGGATGGACATGAAGTGCTAGAACAAGTATAGACTGTGGCGTGTAATACAGAAAAATATTTAATAGGGACATACATAAAACCCTACCTACCTATGAACCCTACCTTTAAATATTTTTATAGTGAGTCAGTTATTATTTTCACCTATGATTTTGCCTACATAAATGGAAACTACACGAACTTCGTAAGGCAAAATTTCATATTGTAAACTTTGCCTCTGAAAAGTTATACATGTAGGTACCGCATAAGGTCGTCGAAAGTTGAAACTTGAAGCTACGAAGAACGGAGTCTACAGGTTATACATACTTCTTAAGGTTGTAGCAGACTAGGGCCACACCGCTACTGCACATAGGCAACTTTTAGATGCATTTCTGATACAAGCTCTGCTTACCATGATGCTAGATAATGCTGTGTGAATTGTCCGGCATTATTTATGTATTTATTTATTTATTTGATTGCATCAGATGACAGACAGCTCGCGGGGAACTCGTTTGAAACTTGAGAGAAGTAATTAAGTAATTTTTTCTTTGTTAAGTTGATCTTAAAAAAATTAATTATACTGTGTGGTAACAGAAAGGTGTTGGATTAATTTGCGCATTGCTTTACTTTAGGCTGCGTTCTTACTCTGACTGGGCAAGAATTTCTGCTGACTTTACCCCTGTTTCCTGGCCATTCTCGCCCCTGACGGGAAGTAAACTTAAAATTTCCATTTGAACCTGAGTGGAACACTCAAACTTCGTGTTCGGGCTAACGAACCTACAGTTTGTTAACTGTGTTACCTACAGGCAGCTAGTGGATAAACTAGCTTTTGTTGGGAATAAACTCGTTATGAACGTTGGGTAAGATAGTAAATTTACTATTGTAGTAGCTTTGATGAGTCTGAGAAATCTGTCTTTCCTGCCTCTTTGTGAGTAGGTTACCTTATTATACAATGTCATTTAGGGCGAAGGCACGTGCGAGAGCTAGTTCACTTCTTATATTTATAGCTTAGCAATACCGTACGTGTGATCCGTGATGTTTATTATTATACGTGATTACTATGTTCCCTATTGCATATTCATGTCAACCTAAATCTAATGAATAAACCAGTTGCGAACTATCAGCGTTAGAGTTATCAATTCCTATTCCTTGGTCCCTCTCTAACAATTTGAGTATCAGTTGTTCTAAGACTTTTTACTGACTTTTTTGCCGAAATAGGGATTGGCTCAGCGTGTGCTGAACATCACATCATATCTCATCTAGTAAAACACCTAAAAGACCCCTTCTGATGTAGGTACAATACATACAGTGGTTCTTAACCGGGTGGTCCGCAGACCACTAGTAGTCCCTGGAAGAAAATGAAGTGGTCCGCGACGCCACTTCCCCACGGTTTCACTACAAGTATAAAACAAAGCTGTCTGTATGTCCCTATGTAAGATCTTTAACACTTCGCCACGGATTTCGATGTGGTTTTTTTAAATAGTATAATAAATCAAGAGGAAGGTTTATAAACCATTTGACACACATAATTCCACGCGGGCGAAGCCGCGGGGCGCAGCTACTGATTGTATATATTGTATATACGACCCCCCACCACTGAATTTCTGACTACGCCTTACCATAGGGTTTACCTCCAATTTCAGCTCCAGTTAGTGGCCCGTGACAAACCAGAAATTTGTGTCCCCTAAAAAGTTAAGAACCACTGATCCACTCAATGCTTTCTTAAAGCTTCCTGCGACGCAGGAGGTTGCGGTTTCAACAAAATCTATGCGGTAAAACTGCAAACTGCAAATTGCTTCAACATAGTAGACCCACATCATGCGGTCACGGCGACTCCTGAATGTGGCTTCAAACTTTTACACGCTGGATGGACTAACGAACTGAGGGTTCTACAAAGTTTGTGTAGCATTTGCATGTATGTATGTGCCTAACTATTATTATTGTTTAGTATCTCTGTCTGCGTCAGTTCTATCTCTGTTATTTAGCTGGCTGGATTGTTTTCAATACATATTTTACTAGCTGATCCAACACAGTGTTGTCTTGACAAAAAATTAAAAACACTTGCGTCAGGTAAAAAAAAATTTTTGGACATCTTTTGGAATTTCCATTAGTCTAACAAAATGTTATTGTAAAAATGCCGGAACGTTACTATCAGAAGACATGAGAATGATTCTACCATTGAACTACTAGGACAAAAAAGTATTAACAGTTCCATGGAACAAAAGTTCTAAAAACAAATGGGCTAGTTTTCGTTTCAATAGTTCTACCATTGAACTACAGGGATAACAAAGTTTTAACAGTTCTGTAGAACAAATGGGAGTTGCTGAGAAAAATCCGCTAGAAAAAAATAAAGGCGCTAGAATCTGAAACAAGGTCACCTACCACCGCCCGTCTACCTTCTTTATGATATTTGACTTGAACCTTCTCGCTAGCTTATACAGAACTTCCCACCTTATCACCTACTCCGCCATCTATTCAAGTAAATGGACTCTGAAGTATCACATAAGCTATTCTTGCTCGTTACCTTCTTGCCACGTAATCTAGGATATATTTTCTATTCATAGGGTTACAAAGCTGCCTATACCCTCAAAAGCTTTGCTCATTCAGTTGAAAAATCCACTGACCTCTTTAGCAAGCTACTTCGATTAATAACTTCGCTATCAAATCTGAGCTTGAGCTCAGCCGAAGGGGAATGGAGTCCGATTTCATTTACTTTTTAATTAGTTCACTCCGCGACAAGGCTCTGGGTAATAGACACTAGTATTTCCACTCTCAAACGGATGATATTGGAATCACGTAGCAGATCGTGGATGGAAATTGGCACCTGTCTGATTGAAGGAAGGTCTTGCGGCTAGGTTATTATGATAGTCAAGTTAATGTATTTCATATAATGATGAAAATATATGAGAAGGTATCATAGTTCCAGCTCCAAACCTAAAACGAACTGATTTTACTTCCTCAAAAAAAACTTGTTTTTCTGACGGACCATCATAGCTTACTGCTTGAACAAGGAGATATATTAATAGAAATTGCAGGTACCTTAACCATTGAAGCTACATGAAAATGGTCTTAGGAAAGTACCTATCCTTTAAAAAAAAAAACATCTACATTCATTTTTTTTTCAAAAAAGATCCACTTTTTTTACTATACATATAATCTATATAATTGATAAATCTTTACCCAGATTGCCCGGAACAAAAATGTGTAAATCGTACAAACATTTTGTCTCAAGGCGAACCCGCAACCTCTTACGTCGCGGACCTTCGTCCGCCGCGCCACAGAAGTTGTAAATCGATCTGCTCTACCATAGCACATGCTGAGTGGAGACCGATTTTTGTCAGTCTCTGTCGTCTGTTAATCTTAGTTTAGTTTATAAGAGTCTCTGTTCTGTTCTGACAAAATAAAAATCTTTTTACTTTTTTAAAATATACACAACAATTATGTAGCGAATATAGTATCCATCCAGGAAATAGGTAAGTATCAGCTTTTCGTATCTATCATAGAATCATTATCTGTTACTTGATCCAGCACTTTCATAGCTTTTATACATTTTCTCCATTCTTTGGATTTACTATGTGAAGCATTCTTCACAACGTCGCTGTCTGTGCCATCCGCCTTTGTGTTCTTGACATGTCTTCGGTTCTGAGCTCTATTGTATCAAGGAGTTATTGAAACTTGAATGAGTATTGAATGATTTGAAAGACCTTTGACGCCCTCGAAACAAATGAACTTTACAAGAATACTTTGGATGAGTTTGAGTTGTTTGTGACAGTTGAGTGGGTGTAATGTTTCCATTTCCTAAACGCTGATGCAGACACAAATACTTATTTTGTGTTTGTAAAATTAATGCTCTGGATGTACGTGATTAGTATCTAGTAAGAAAAATACCAAGATGCGGCAAGCTGAAGACAGGGCGCTATGGCGCTCATTGGGGGAGGCCTATGTCCTGCAGTGGACTGCTATAGGCTGATGATGATGATGATAATGAAGAAACATAAATAAATAAATAAATAATAAATAATGCTGGACAATCCACACAGCATTATCTAGCCCCATGGTAAGCAAAGCTTGTGTTATGGGTACTAGATAACTGATATACATAATACAATACATTACATAGATAGATATTTTTTATTATACATAGAAAACGACCAGAACACACGGAACAAATATTTGCAGATCTTACAAACATTTGTCACGAGGCGGGAATCAACCAGCAACCTCCTGCATTGCGTGCGGACCTTCACCTACCGCGCCATAGAGGTCGTCAAGATCGTATCGGTAACGGTCTTCCGCCCATACCCCAACTCCCCTTACTATTTGACCGTTCTAAATGTCCTGTCCCTATAGTGTTATGAAATACTCTGATTCTGCGGCAAAGCCACACAAAACTCCATAATTTTTATGTTATCATTTCTCACCGTTTTATGAACCTTGTGATCTACTCGAATATGCTTCATTATTCAAAGGGTTGTCGACTAAACACATCAAAAGCCACGGTCTGGCTGTTAGTTCGTAATGGGCCGAGAGCGATAGGGTTAGCCACTCGAAGTCCACTCCGCTCGTCTACGTGGGCTTCACAATGCTGACTCAGGTGGAAGACTGTGCTTTCAAAGCCTAGTATCGAGAGGTCGATAACCTTTTGGAATACCTGCATTCATAGATTTCATATTCAGATTGTGTGTAAAATAAAAAAAGAATTTTAAAACGACTATTTAGGATCAAAAAGTGTGCACAGCCTTCAAAAACCCATGCTTTCAATTTTAAAACACAGCTATACAAAAAGAGACATGCAGAAATCCATTATAATAATTGCCTGATACCGTATGTATCTACAATAACGGTCAGAAATGTTTCATAATAAAAAGTTTTACGCGATGATGGTTTAAATTTATTTCGTCCGGGAATTTAATTTGCTACCGAATCTCGATTATTAGTAACCCTCTGTATGATTTATTTTAATCATAAAATGATGGTCTACGTAATGCCATTATTCTATAGGTTATTGCGAAGACCTTTTGTTGGAAGGATTAATATGGGTTCATATACAAATTTTACCCTTACCTACGCCGTGAATTCTTGCGTAAGTATCTAATGCTTGTATTAAATTCCTCATAATTTTAGCTTTGTAAAGTTTCTTTGGCTACGAGATGCTTCGAACGACGTTTTGCGTTATTCATAAATTCTGAATTTCAAATCTCGTCTTCACATTACATTTCGTGTAACGTACACTTTGACTGCGATTTTTTTTCGACGACAGCGATCTTTTTTTTAACCTAAAAAATTCGTGCTGCCGCTCTACACAGCGGTTGTGTTGCGCCGCACATGCGTTTCGTTCGAAAAATATTACGGCTGTGCTGAGTCACAAAGATCTGTATTTTCTCAGCCGCTGCGCTAGTGTGGATTTACGCATATTAGTCACTTGTAGAAAACACACATCGTGTGATTTCAGCACTCAAAGTGTTAACGTGTCGTGGAAGAATCGAAAGAAATTGTATGTCATCTCATCTAGTACCCATAACACAAGCGCTGCTTAGTTTATGGAGCTAGATAATATTGTATGGATTGCCCGGCATTATTTATTATTATTACACTATATCATAATATACTAGTCCACGTAGTGGACATAGGCTTTCCCTAATGAACGCCCTGTCTTCAGCTTGACAGTTTATGGAATCGTATTTTCACCTGATATAGTATTTAGAGTATATCCTAAATTTTCCATTTAGAAGATATAGAGGCTGAAAATAAGCAATGCGAGATAGTATTGTCTCATATGGTAATAAATAAATAAATAAATAATGCTGGACAATTCACACAGCATTATTTAGCTAGCCCCATGGTAAGCAGAGCTTGTGTTATGGGTACTAGATAACTGATATACATAATACAATACATTACATAGATAGATATTTTTTATTATACATAGAAAACGACCAGAACACCCGGAACAAATATCTGCAGATCGTACACACATTTGTTCCGAGGCGGGAATCGAACCCTTCAGTAATAAAACACTTCAGTTTATGACTATGACTGTATTTTGGTCTTACGGAATACAACTAGATAGGTACCTGTCTAAAAATACCTATACGCTGTCCGCCCGCCATGCTCCATCATCATAAATTAACCCCATCGCTGCTTTACGAGATCACTAATTAGACACGATAAGCGGATTAGTGGGTACTTAAGCCTAGTTCGGACTAGGCTTTTACTTTAGTAGAGTAGCGAGTATTTTAGTAGCTAAACTACTCGCTACTGCCCAGGAATCGTTCGCATTACGGTCGAGTACAGTACACAAGTGAGTGGTGTTTTGCAAGATGAACGGGCTGCAACGCAATGATGATAAATAATAAAAATAATATAAATAATGATGATGATTAATGATGCTTTTAATTTTCAATTTAATATACTTTTCACCAAATTCGTGTATATATTCATTCTATTTTCTATATCCAAGTATGCGATTTGTTTCATTTGTTTGTTTTTTTAATGCTGGGACTTAATATTTCCACAAGCATTCATGTTCTACATATTTGGAAACAAATATTAAAGTCGTATATTCGACCGACACGAAACGAAACGACATTTTTGAAGGAACTAATGAACACGACTAAATCGACAGGTTCGGACTTGTTTAGCCGGTGAACCAGTAACACAGACGCGTGGTGGGAGGTGCTACTCGCCCGATAAAATAGAGTAAAATGAATCGACTCGACTTAATCGTTCACTTAACTACTTGACTAAATTGTTGTGGTTCGCACACTTTTAGCCACTAAATTACTCGCTACTCTACTAAATTACTAGCCTAGTCCGAACTAGCCTTTATCGATGTGAAACGCTAAGCCGGCAGTGATTCGGTTATCGACACACTCGGTTTTACAATGCACACCGTTCGTAGGTATTATGGTATGTAGTGTAGGTATTATGGTATGTAGTGTAGGTATATGTTTTCTTTTTTTATCTACATATATATTTATTAAGCACCACCGTCTTTTTTGTTCCTTCATGTCTAGTCCATCCTAAGATTGCCTGGAAGAGATCGCTCTCAGCGATAAGGCCGCCCTTTATACTTCATTTATTCTATTGTTTATTCCTGTGTTGTTTTCTGTTTTGTGTGGTATAATAAAGTATTTTCTATCTATCTATCTATCCGTTCATCGGAGGATTAGTAGGTTCATAGCTTTACCAAACTTTTTCTGGTCTGGTCATCACAATGATATTATAAGGGCGCCCCGCGGCTTCGCCCGCGGGAAAATCTATGTGTCAAATTATTTATAAATCTTCCTCTTTAATCACTTTATCTATTTTAAAAAACCGTATCAAAATCCGTCGCGTAGTTTTAAAGATTTAAGCATACATAGAGAGAGACAGCGGGCGCCGAGTTTGTTTTATACTATGGAAAGTGATCATAGTCTTTGTCCAGCAGTGGACTGCTATAGGCTGATGATGATGGATAGTGATACCAAGGTTTGGATGTTTGTTACACCAAAACTACTGAACGGATCGAGCTGAAATTTTGCATATAGGTAGTTTTAAGCCTAAAAAAGACTACTGACTTGAGGTGACTTTTTATCTTATAAATCAGTACCATGAGATATAAATAACCTTAAACAACGCGTGCGAAGACGAGGACTTGCTTTCTTGGATTTGTGATTAATTTTAGGATTTTCTGCAATTTGTTGTTTTTCACCTTTTGCGTCTATTGCGTTTGGATTATTTCAGCTATCATCAACGGAATGCCACAAAATCACGCCGAAACTCAACGAAAGTTATGACAACATTAAATAAACATATTGCGTACGGAGGTACGCAATATAGCCTCATAAAAACCGACATATTGGTTATAACGCTTAGTCTCGAAGATGCGGCTATTACCAGAAATCGCCATACTAGAGTTGGGCACTTACAAAAGACGGTTAGCAGTTACAGTTTTATACTCAAGTTATGTGAGAACTATCCACTATCAATACAATTATTTATTATACATATATTATTATTTAATAACACCAAGTTACAAGTGAAACGCAATAAGGTTATACTGTTTAATATTGTCTTAAAGACAGGGCGCTATGGCGCTCATTGGGGGAGGCCTATGTCCAGCAGTGGACTGCTATAGGCTGATGATGTGTGATGTGATGTGATGTGATTTAATATTGTCGACAAGAAAATATAAAAGTCGACGGATCTTAATGAAATTCGGCAAGTGGATAGAATCCCAGGGGACTTAGGCTACTTTTTACGTGCCGATAAAACGCCTGCGAAGCCGCGGGAAGTAGCTAGTCTGCAATAAAAATAAATTTTAGGTAAAAAAATCTTACCTAAGTTAAGTTTGAGCATAATTACACGATTCGCTGCATCCGAAGGCATTTTTAACTCACTTTTTGAGACTTCTAAAAAATAATAATTTTCTTTGATCATCTTTTGGTTGAATCCAAGTTAGAACTGGATTTTACCGGATAAATCTAACTGAAGCCTGCTCTACTATCGATATTTCTTTGAGCCACTTTATTGAAATTCTGCACGGCAGCAAAGTTTCGATCACTCGCTCGGAATGTAAGAAAGTTACATTGATTCCAATCTCTGTCTTTCATCTCTTTGCTGTTTTAGATAAGGTTGTTTTTGCAATGAAAGAGAGGAAGTTATCAGAAGTTACTTTTGTACGTTGACGGTCTCTAGGTTTATCTGTTCGCTAAGCTACTTTTAGTGGTCGTGAAACAATAACAAAGTTTTCCTTCTCTTGTATTGTGCATAATAGTGCTTGAATTTGATCGTCTACGATTAAATTCATTTTTGTGGGTTGGGTGCCTGGAAGAAATCGCTCGATAAGGTGTCTCAATGTAATACCTAACTTTTGAATTAAACTTCCTGTACTTTTAAATTATTGATTATTGAAGACAAACGTTTTGTTGTGTTTACTGTGTAGCGTGTAGGGGCAAAGATGTATTATATATTGCTAACTTATATATTTTATGACTCTATCTTGCATCACATAATAACTAAGATGTAGGTATTATGGTATGTAGTGTAGGTATTTGTATTCTTTTTTTTATCTTTATATTTACTAAAGTACCACCGTCTATTTTGTTCCTTCATGTCCAGACCATCCTAAGGTTGCCTGGAAGAGATCGCTCTCAGCAATAAGGCCGCCCTTTATACTTCCTTTATTCTATTGTTTATTCCTGTATTGTTTTTTGTTTTGTGTGTTATAATAAAGTGTTTTCTATCTATCTATCTAACATTGGCTTTGCCTATTCTGCCCAACTAGAAATACCTGCTACCTACCCCCAGTACAACCCCTACTATAATAAATCGGTATTTAACTCTCAGTTTTTCCGCTTTAATACGAAGACATCGGTATTTCGATAATGTACGTTATCTGTCCCCTCTACGAGAATTTATCGAGGGTAGCGAAAAACGCGTAATAATGAGAATTGGGGACATGTGATCTTCTGTAGTACTGACTGATCTGTGAAAACTCAAAAAGCGAAAATAAAACTAAGAGCTCTAGTGTTTCAGTCCTCTTTTGCTTGTTGTAAAATAATGTAGCTTTGGTCTTTACTGAAAATCGGCGCTGGGTGGACACATTTAGTGTACACCTAGAACAATGCTGCGTGAAGGCCATATTTGCCATGAACACTGCAACGCACAATAATGTGTAAGATATATAGTATTATATATATATATATATAATATAAACAATAATAGTACATAGGTATATAAGTTAACTTCTGTTATAATACTTCAATTAATAACTAACATAAAATATAAAAAGATACTAACATAGACTTTAAAACTTTTGAGTTTGTAATATCTGACAAATTCACTGCAAATAATTAAAAGGCTATTTTGATTTTATTTATTTATTATAGTATTAATTCGCGTACCTAGTTTTAAGTTATGTATAATAGTTGGTAAATAAAAATATTTTCTTTCTTTCTTTCTTTGTTGGAGTACTTTGCTTATCCGTCCGTGTAATGTCCCATCGACGTGGTGTGCCAGGAAGTAGACGTTGGCGGCATAATGAACAGTTTTCTTGACCTTTGCATGCGTCTAACGGAGCGGATCTTTACAGCTTTGGAGCGTACTTGTCCTTTGCTTCAGGGTTTCTAGAAATAGCTTCTGTACAAATGCGTGTACAAACTTTTTTGCATATCTACTGCTTATCTTGAATGTGTGCAGTGCAGATACTATTTTAATTTCTCCGTGGGCGTGCGACTTGTGCTATGTAGGTATATCATTATTTTCTATTAGTAGTAGTACATACTATATGTAAGTACATATCGACGGGTTCCGGGCTAATTGTATTAAGCGAATACAATATTATTGTATCTGCTGATGTAGTAGGATAATACAGGGTTAACAAAGAATAATCGGAAATTATAGTTGCCTACCTACTCTCTTTGTACTCTTGTATATGTAATGTAAAACTATTTATAATGTAATATGTAATGTATGCTTTTTATTCTATTTATATATATTTTTTTAACTTTAAAACTATTTATTATTGTTCCTTGTTAAACCTGTAAACGTTATTGTGTAACCTGTTTATGGCCAAATAAAAATATCTTTTTACTTACTTGTATACTATCTTCCTATAACTTGAAATAAATGTTTTCTCTTAACCCGTGAGAAATCGATCATACTCGTCATCATCATCATGATGACGAGACTCATGATGATGATGATGATGATGATCATACTCGTATAATATAATAGATTTTGTATTTCCACCGTATAAAGGCTTAAGAAATATCTTCAACGGAATCTAAAAATCAGCAAAAGTCATAAAAACAAATCGATGACAAGAATTTAACCCTCCGTTACATCCCCCTCCATTTTCCGCATTTTGATTTTCCGTTGATTGGGTTTAAAATACCCCCCGCCATTTTGTTAAAGCCCACAACAAAATGGTGGCTCGGACCCCTATGAATATGAAACGGATATTGATAGCAGTGTGTAAGTGTTTGGTTACGGTTATTATCAGTTCCCTTATGGAGGTATGTGCGATTGTGGGACGTGCGACCCGAGTATGACGTCACAGGAAGGAAGCGAAGGGTTAAATGATTTTTCATTTTTATGTATCAACGTTATCTATAGCAGAAAGTATGGAAATATTATTCCGGGTGAAGAGGAAGCCTTTTCTGTCCCAGTAATAATCGTTGAACCATCTTTTGGGTGGGGTATTTGGTCGTATAGCATCAAAGTTAATCCCATACTATATAGATAAGGAAGCGTTTTCGTTGAGTATCAGGAGCGAGTAGATATGCCATTTATTAGGTTCTGGAAAAACCTGCCAACAAAAATCTAAGTCCGCCGAGTAAACGTAGTGTAGGACGCCTTCCGACTAGTTAGGATGACGTCCGGCAGAATACGTCAAACGAAAGACAGGGCGCTATGGCGTTCATTAGGGGAGACCTCTGTCTGGACATAGATCTACCCTAAAGCCTACGACGAGTATGTTAGTCCACTGCCAGCAGTGGACCTATAGGCCGATGATGATGTAAGTTGAAGCTTCTAACTAAAGGAAAACCGCTTTATTTATTTAAAAGAACCTCATTTGCATGCCAAAAGTATATCCAATCCAATGTTGTTACCACTTCTCTACCGGATTTACAAACTAAAGTTTTCCGAGCGTGTTTCAGCAAACTTTTCATCCGCTCGAAATTCTGTCGTTCTTTTTAATTTTAACAATATTTCTGCCTTAACAAAATCGACTTTGTTCCCTCGGGATTAGGATGTGTTTAGATGCTTGAAGTATGATGCATGTTTTCATTTTCACGTCGTGACAGCTAGGGGGGACGTATGACGGGAGCCTCGAAAATCCAATATGACAAATTCGGGGATACGTGATTGGAATGAGTGAGCTGTGAATTTATTTTTGCAATGTTGGATGCCTTGGGTACACCTGGGTCTCGGAGATGAATTTAAAGAAATCAGGTGAAATGTAAATGATGAATCAGGTTTGCCTGTTGAATTATGAATCAGGTTGGAGCAGGCGTTTTTACGAACAATGGCTTCTAATACATTTCTTCAAAAGGAAAAAATGTATATGCTTGGCATATTCAGTTTTAAGGCGTGTTTTAAAAAAACTATAAACTGTCTTCAAATTCTTAATTAATGAAAATGGGTTTAAAACTTCGTTCTAAAAATGAATCATCGTACTCGATTGGCGTGATATTGAGTTATTCGTAAATTTGTCGCGGACATACTTAATGCAAATTTAAGACTTATATGGTTTTCTTATGGAAGCTATTGTCAGAACTGGACCAGATTGAAACATGACCACACGAGAAGCACTATCTTTTAAATAAAAAACGTCATTAAAATGGGTTCTCCCCGTCGAAAGTTCTTAGGTACCTAACAACTAAGTCGAATTGAGAACCCTTTTTTAAGTCGGTTAAAAATTGACTATGATGGATGAACTCGTTCAATTTATATGGTTTTTTGGCATTTCGCACTGAATCTCTAAAATAGTGGTAACAATTTTTGTAGCACTCAAGCGCAAAACTATTTCGAAAATATCTATTAACCAATAATTCTTGTAACCCCTGCACGTAAACAGCCTTTATTTGTTAACACCGCAATAAGAGTATCCGAACCGAATAAAATAAATATTGGTTCCGAGCAAGCGAGAGGTCCCGAAAGACTTCGATCGATAAGAGTAACACTAAGGGCTTAGAGCAATAGCCCCCGGCGATGGATTCTTCTGGCCCTTTTTATAAGCGCAGAGCATGAAAAAAGGTACACAAAACGACTTCAACGGTAGCCAATTATTTTGACATAGAAGCATTTTATATTTTGATAAATAAAATTGAAACATTCATAAGGGATAGATTTACTCAAAAGGAAAACAAAGGTTAAATAAAAAAAAACGTACATATAGCTCATCTTATTATACAAGTATGTATATCCGTCGTACTGGTTACTTCAGTCGTGAGTGTTTCACGCAATGAGGTATTCAAGTTATGAGTTAAACTATTATTTACACCAATAAAAAACAATCTCCTAAAAATCTTAATCTATCTCTATGGTATTAAACTCATTATTACGCATTCGATTTCCACAGCTAAGTTATTTTTCTTGTGCTTTTTTCGTTATCAGAATGCAATCATTAAACGGCAAAAAATCTATGATACCCTCATGAATATGTACATCTGAATGGACCAGCTGTACCCAAAGAAATCAGTGTTGTAGAAATGGCTGTTAATCATGATTCATTTTGTTGTCGATAGTTTTGGTTGTGATCGTTTCCTCAAAACTTTACACCGTCTCTTAGCACACAGCATCTTGCCGAACACTTCCCCGCGTGATCAGCTCGACTCCATGTATCACTGTGAAGGATTTAGAGGCAATAACGTGTTCACAGAACTACCCATTGTTCGCAGATCGGATTAGTTCGCGTAGGTGGTAGGTAGTCGCCTGGTCTTTAAGTAATTGGATTGTCAGTTTTAAAAGTATGGGTGCAATTTAAATTATTTATAGGAACTTCTATCGCCTAACTCGATATACCTAGTCTTCTTTTGATGGGTCGTAGTATCTGGCACGTTGAAAATGTTTGCGGTCCATTATTTTAAGGAAATTTTTTGATTTATAGTTCTAAGAATTTACCATGTAAGCGAAGCTAGTTAATTCATAAATAATGTTAGTAGGAAGAACTAATATCTCATTATAATCCTACTAGTATTATAAATGCCAAAGTTTGTAAGGATGTATGTAAGTAGGTATGTTTGTCATTGTACAACACATTCTTTATTTGTCTTTTTCCTGTCCAATGTATCTGTTTTTTATTTGGTGTGCAATAAAGAATAATTGTATTGTATGTTTGTTGCTCTTTCACGAAAAAACTACTGAATTGATTTTGATGAAACTTCACAACACATAGGCTACAATTCATAAAGATATATTGTATATTGTCCAAAATATCTATCACCACGCGGGTGAAACCGCGGGGCGCAGCTAGTAACTAAATATATGTATTTCAACATCTACCAGGCCTATTATATTAAACACTAGCCTAAAAGCTTGTGTCATGAAAACAGTGAAAAAGCGTTAAAATGAACTTGAAGGATTTATAAACTGGATCATAAATTTGAAATGGTCCCCCAAAGTCAAGACCAGAACTAATAAAAGACCGAGAGAAAGACCCGCAGCCGTTCAATAAGAACCACTATTGTCTTCCTCCTCTCATTTTAAATGGGAGATCCAACGATAAAATTTAAATAAAGGTCATCTTATTTTTAAAGACGAATCCGAGGTTGCGGAGTTTAGTTTAAGATTCTTAATAAAAACTGGTAGCTTAAGAAAAAAGACCGGGCTTAAGAATAATCTTAGCTTACTATCAAGGATTTAATAAAAATCCTAGAAACAAAAAAATTGCTAAACTATCTTAGATTTAAATAAACTATAAGAAAGCAGTTACATTCTTATTCTTTAATAGAGTAAGTATGTCTGCTTTTCATTAATGGCGCGAGTAATAATTTCGAATGGTCTTAGACCAAGGTTCATATTCTAAAGCAAACAGGATCTAAACACCCGGTTTCCATACTGACGCAGTAAGCATCATAATGGTAAATTTTTAAAAGTGGTCTTCATCCCATTAAAGTGGTCCTCATTCATTTTCGTACCTGGATTTGTGACGTCAGCATGGATAATTGTATGAAAAAACAGAAGACGAACGTGCCTTAAAAATGCATCTTATTCCGTTATCTACTGGCATTCGAAATTTAAAGTCGGTAATCTACTTTGACACCTATAGGTACACAAAAGACGGCCCATAAACAAAACATTGTGACAATATTTGGTTTAAACTATCTTTTTGTTCGTTTCTTGGATAATTCTAGAAACCAACCCCAAAGCAACTTAGCTCCTAATCTTACAATATTGACGAATTCCATCCGTGTTAACAAAAGAGATAAAACCTGGCAACATAAACGCCGCAACGCTGCTGGGTCGAAATTGAAGTATTTTGCCGAAAGATATGAATTTAGCATGAAGTGGGTTCAATTTACCTCCGCCGCTGGTTTCATACATAAAGGATGAGGTTGCTGCATCTAGCATTCAAAGATTCAGCAATTTAATGACATTAAGAGATTTTTGAAATGGTAGTTTAGACTTGTCTCAGTTCTTTCGAAAGAAACTAATGTAATGTGGCCAAATAACATAAATATTATTGATTTGTCAAATTCTGGGCACTAGATTTTTAGAAAATTGATATAAGTGTTCTCTATTAGTCGCCTTTTTTGAACTAAATAACTCTACATTCGAAAAATCAAGAAAATTACGAACCTACCAATGAATATGATCCAACAATCATTTGAGTATTCTACTCTAAAATGACATACAATTTTCATAAAACTTTCCGCTCTTCATAATTGAATTTAGCTTTTAAACTAGCCTAATCATCATTTGCCATCATATTTTGGTATTCAAAGTCTCCATTATGCAATAAAACATTATCATTATTTTTTTTACACCTAATAACTGTCAAATCTGTAAAAAGACGTACTCCCGACCCTTTTCAATCAAAGCCCTACATAAGTCAGCCGGTCATTCTTTTCTTAAAGACTCGAGAGGGTGAAAATGAAATTAAATTCTGAATGAAAGCTGATCTTGCCGTGAGATAAAGGGCATCTCCTATGAATTATAGCCCCCTTAGCTTCTAAGATCTCTCTTAGAGGGTTAAAGGAACAATAGTAATTGTCCAATTAAGTGTTTGTATGTGCACGGAGACGGCGCGAGAGAATGCTTAGTCTGGAATGCTTTTGTTGTAGTTCATAGGGCATACAACATTTAGGAATGGTCGTTAGACGATAAACTTTGTATGACGTTGAATACTCGTAAGTATTCTACAGTATTAGCAGGGTTTTCGGCAGCTTGAAAGACTAAGTAGATAGATATACCATACAAATGTATATACAGAAGTGTACAAATATTTACAAAAGGAAATTCTTAAATTTTGCCAAATATTCCACAATATGCATTACTTTTTATGGAGTTTAAAAAAAAAAACCAAACCATGAGAGTAAGAAAAAAGTTATGTTAGCAGCCAAGGGCTCAATTTATGAGAAAATAAAAACTGTAGATTGTATTTGACCTTTCCTGATGGGACCCGATGATGGACCTATTATTTTAAAGGAAGCATACAAAACGGTGGTCAATAAACAAAAATATTTATCATTTCATACAAATACAAATAATCTGAACAGAGTTGTCAAAAGCATACAAATAACAACTCTGCGAACGTGAAATACTCCAAACGACGGAATTACAGTGCCGCACAGGACTGTAAATTCAGCATCTCTGTTTCGGATATTCCAGTTTGAATCGGTCATAATTTCCGATTTTCCGAACAGTTGAACAAGACACACCTTAGGATTTGGAATGTAGTTATTAGGAAGGGGCTGAAGGGGGTAGTTATTAGGGAGGGGCAGAGGGGAGGCTAGGTGATAATTACAAATGCTTCTATTGAGCTTGGCAGAATGTTTATTTAATGATTGTTAAGTTAAACTACCTGGTAAATTGTAATAGGTGCTTATTGGGCCATAAACCAGCATCATCTCTAGAAAAAACTATTAGTTCCTAAATATTCTGAAAAACCCTTATCCTTACCTTATATTAGGAAAAGCAAAAAGGTACAGAATATGCCATTTTTTATAATAGTCGTCATTGGCGAAAGTGTCTGTTGTTAAACACATATATTAAACTGATTAAATCATTGTAAAAGGATATTCGAGTAATTCAAATGCAAGAAAATAAAAACTCCACGCGGATCGTATGTTTCATTTCAAAATTAATAATATCATGACTTAAAACGTTCTCTCTGGTTAAAATGATGCATGTTAAGTTGATTGTGTGTGACACTTCACGCTATCCAATATACAGGGTACCTATGCATACTAAAGCGCACTAGGCTTTCAGGCACCTAAACGATTCTATTTGAAACAAAGCCACATCACCCCTGCAATACGATTCAATCGAACTGCCCAGTGTTGTTTCGATCATGACACCATCCTGGTGGACCCTCATGAACGTTGATTGGCTATTTAACGAGGTGCATACATTTAACGGATAACTGGGCAAAAATTTAGTGCAGCAATCTGGCTGCCTATCGCAATTAGTGATGTTGGTGTTGGTAAAATATGTGGTTTGATTTGCATTCCTCTCTAATATGATATTTATGGGTGCGCTTTTGGTTGGAAGCGTGAATGGAAGCGGGTATTTGGGACATCTGGTCTTGATGAAACTAATAACTGAAACATGTTTATTTCGCACTGGTTGAATCAAAATTAAGGTATAGTGTTGGTGTATGGTGCATTAGTTACAAATACAACATGCGAAAAACGTTTACTTTGCAAAAAATTGCGTTACGGACAATGCGACGAATGCCTTGGTGGGAGTCATGCAAAGAACTATTATTTACAAATTCCTACCTATAGTAACATAATAACTATATATGTATATTACCATAAGTATATATTACCTATAGTGTTGTAGCAAGTATTGTGGTTATCAAATCAGAATAAAATCAATACTAGATACGGTTCCCATGAAATATATTTTTAATGAATGAATTACAGGCTAACTTCATTCGTCGACTTCTAACGTCATCAAACAAACATTTTGTTCCGTAGCCTTCAATTGTATCAAAAATTTGAACGGCTGACTCTGTTTTCAAATAAATCATTAGAAAACACTGATCACGAAAAAAAAATATATATATATCTGCCGGAATTCCACCAGGCAATGTATTTTTCACTTCGCAGTTGTTGTTCTTCAAATTTCTCCCAATCAGCTAAACGGTAGCCGAAACTGAATGCATAAACAAAGGCCTTAGAATTAATAATTCCAACGCATCTTGGTCCGGGATCTTTACAAGATAAATAGCCATTAGTTAATCCGAGGGCGGGCGGGCTGTATTTCACCAGGCACTGACGATATTGCTTATAGTAACCGCTCTAATGAAATAAAATTTGCATATTATCAAGATTTATGTAAGAGGGAAACATCGGAAAACAATGTTTCAGATAATTTCGAGAGTTTAGACGTAATTAGGCAACAGCTTGATTTTGATGTTGTTGTTATGGACTTATGCTTAGTAAGTTTCTTATTTTTTGAGTTCTTTGTGGGATTATTCGCCATAAATAATCTTAGGGTAATCAGTGTTTTTAATCGGGTTTATGGAAACGTTGAAATTTGATTAACCGCTTTAGCAAAACCTATAATGATATCACAAGAGTCATTTATAACGGAATATTTACCATGATTTGTTTATTGCGTTTCCATTTTGTGTTAATAGCTATGATAGTTTCAATATCTCGTTATCTATTCTTGTACGTATGGAAAGTTCCAAAACAACTAAACCTGAACTTTTCGAAAGCAAACATAAAAAAATATTTACAAACAAAGCATCTCTCATTAACCTAATGATGTCAAGAAGCTTCTTCAGCAAACTAATTATGAAACAAAGCAAACTGAGACAAAGTCGTATAGCTGTCTCGTCTTTTTATGAACCGTAGTAGAACAAAACGAGAAAAAATGTCCCTTTGACAATATGCCTTTTTGGGATTTAATTTTACGATAAAATGAGCCAATTTGAAATCGCAGACAAAAGAAGGATTATGAATCTGCGCCTCTTTAACTAATGGACGAAACAAGACGTTTAAAGGGTGGGTATTTGTTACCCACGTGTTTGTGAAATGAAAATGGTAATATTTGAAACAATCTTCAGTCAGAGGTTAATGCTCGGTGTTTAGTCATAAGGCGTTTTGATTTATGGTTATGAAAGGAGTTTTGCAGCGCTCAGTTCAATGAAGATGTAGATAATCACAGTAAGTCTTATAATTTTAAGGCGTATGCCTTTCTTTCATTGGAAAACGTACTGTATTTCCTGATTGTTTTTGAATTTTAATATATTTTAATATATTAAAATATATTTATGCTCTACACAATTTTAAGTACCGCTTTGCATACATTAAGTTGTGTAGAGCATAAATATATTTGATTCTTTGGAGCTGAATAACCGAGCCGATTATTCGGCAAAGAAAAAACAGAAGAATTAAAATCTCCAGCGTGCTTCAAATTTTAATCGACACCCGTCAAAGCAACCCTTTCAAAACCCCTGCTACGATGCGTCGGTATTTTGTTTTGACACTTCACTTTAATCACAGTGTGGGACCGTGAAACCTTACAGTAGGTTTTCATTCCGAAAAGAGCAGTGAAATATGCAAAGCTTTTGTGCCTAGGGAAAATTACTGCTACGAGTTAGAAGTCCTATCTTAGGACTTTTTTTTTCACTTTTTAAGAGGTAGAGATTCAAGTTTGGAGAATTGCTTTCCTTTTAAGCTCTCGTTACTTTTAAACTTCTAAACAGAGAAAAAAGATCATGGTGGTTGATTCATAGTGAGTCTTGACCTTTATGTGGGTTCTTATAATCTTGTGGCATGTGTTCATTATGACAATCGATGTGGAGCGGTGGGTGAAGTGGTCCGCCTGCGACGCAGTAGGTTCCGGGTTCGATTCCCGCCTTGAGAGAGATGTTTGCACAATCTGAAAATATTTGTTCATGGTGTTCTAGGAATTTTTTGAGTAAATGTATGTAAATAATCTAGTGGTGGTCCAATAAAAATGTTATTTCCAAGAAATTCGTATTAATCACGCAAACCTATAAAAACTATTTAAAACTAAAGAATTTCAAGACGCTTTTTAGTTTTTTTTAATTTAATCAAATTATCTCAGATAAAAACTGCACTCTTTGTTTCTGTCTGTTTAGAGTTAGACTGAGGATAGTGATGACTAGTGCTGAGTTTCCCGATTCAGCGTAACCGACCCGAGCGTGTCGGTTTCTTTCGTTCATCGTACAGAGAAAGGGCACCGAAAAAAAAAACCCTTGAAATACTCAAATGCAGTAGCTTCCTACCTTTTCCCCTGAAAATAGAAACAACAACTCGAATGCAGTAGTAATGTCCGGCTGGCAATTGACGATAGGTATCGTCATTTGCCAGCCGGACATTGTCTTTTTCAATTTGCAAATCCACGCGTATCGTTTATGCGGACGCGATTAATCATCGACTGATGTCATAAAAATTTATACCCGAATCGAAAATATTACCCCATCGCTATTCGATTATTGGTTATCGATTCGAATCGGAACCATGATTCAATAACGCAAATGTGTAATTAATAATCGTACTATTGTCCGGTGTTGTTAAAGTTTCTGTCAGTTTTGTCTGTAGGTAAATAATTTCGTATTCATTCATGGGAATGGATTCAATAGGTACTTCTAATTCATTCATAAAGTTTATTTCAGACAGTCAGTTTATAGTACAGAAACAATAAAAGTGTCCATATTTTTGCATACTTATATAAAATTAAAACAAATTAAAATTAAATTTACATAAAATAAATCATAATTAAAATATAATAGCCCTACAAAATGATTAAATATAAATAATTTTATGGTAGGGGCTGATCATTATTTTGTTGAAGTACCTACTTTATTTATTTATTGTGTGTACACACTTCGCAACACTATTTTACTGGTAAGTTTTATTGTATACAAGCAAATCTTGCAAGCAATGAGGCGTTTTCCTAAAAAGAAAAAACCCTTGTTACCTTAGACATCAATAAATGGTAGGGATCTTTGGCGAAAGAATGAGGGTTGTGGCATGTCAACCTGTGCGTGTAGGGCTTTACTTTTTACCAGCTTCTTATCACTTAAAACATAGCCTACTTTGTCACTTGTTTTTAGAATCGATGATTTTTTGTGAACAAAGGAGTTCAGGGACCGTATGTAAATAAATAAAAATTGCTGGATAATCCACAAAGCAGCATCTAGCTTTTTTAGCATTATAAATAAAAAAAAATAAAAATAATGCCGGACAATTCACACAGCATTATCCAGCCCCATGGTAAGCAGAGCGTACTAGATAACTGATATACATAATACAATACATTACATAGATATTTTTTATTATACATAGAAAACAACCAGAACACCCGGAACAAATATCTGCAGATCGTGCACACAATTGTTCCGAGGCGGGAATCGAACCCGCAACCTTCTGCGTCGCAGGCGGACCTTCGCCCACCGCGCCACATCGGTCGTCTAATGACTTGTGTGTATTATTTTAGGTAGCAATTTGATCCAAACTAAATAGTGTCCTTATTTAGTATTTAAAATACTACTAATAAATAAAGTACTCATTTTGTTGACGTTATTTGTCATAATTATTTAGATGCTTCTATTCAGCATGAATATTCTTGTCATACTATCATTCTAAACATAATCATAGTAGAACAATAAACTACCACTAATGTAGAGCAATTCCATAGCTATGTTCCTAAGCTATTCGTATTCAGGTCTTGGCTGGCAGTCGTTATGTGGCCGACATATTTGTCACAGGATTGTGACCTTAAAGGTTTAAACCCTGGGTATGTAGTCATACGTCTTCTAGGGTCTGCAAAGACAATGCACTTAGGGTGAAAAATGCTGTGAAGCTCTGGGAAAAGAGTGTATTATTTGGGTAGGGAAATTCTAGTGTATTTTTGGAGAGTGGGGTATTGTAGTGTCTCCTCGTTTCCCATCCTATAAATAAATATAAATGCGAAAGTAATTTTGTCTGTCTGTTACCTTCTCATTCATAAACGGCTGAACGGGTTTTGAAAGATGATTAATGGTTTTTCGGAAAAGGATTTATGATGGAAAATATTTTATTGCTCACTTAATATGTATATAAGACAGAAACTAGGAATAATAAAAACTTAAAAACTAAGTTTCAATTGTGGTCTTATCGCTCAAAAACTATCCCTACCATGGAATACAACATGCAATGCATGGAATATAACTTTATCCCGGAAAAATGCGAGTGGAAGCTAGTCTAGTCTATAAAGCAAATATCAGTATCGAACAGAAAAAGGCAAGTCATTTACTTTCTTTTACATTTTAAGAGGTTCAAAAGCTCATCTGTAAAACCCACTCCTTATCAGACCGCCCGCAGACTTTTAAAAAACAAAAAGGGCTGGTTCACACTATCTTAGGGTGCGAAAATCCAGAGAGATTACGCACTGAGTGATTGCTGTTCGTAAACTCCACGCAAGTGAATGTTTAGCCTTGCATCCTATGATTTACAATCTTATCCTGCCATGCAAAATTGCGTCTTATACGTTGCTTGCACCGTTGATTTTTGAATGGGAGAAACTTTGTGTTCTTGGCAGTGGGGTATCTTAGTTATGTTATATTTCCTTAAAGTTAAGGTTGAGTTTTGATTGTAAGTGCCTTGTGGTAAGAATATTGGGACGATGCGACTCTTCTGTAGTGTAATGGGGAAAGTTTTCTTATTATTTTTTATTTATTATATTCCCCGCTGATAGGCTGCCTCGGTGCGTATAGTGAAAAGTTGTGGGTGACTCATATTGTGAGCTACATAAGAGCTACTTTTAATTAGAATTGTTATCAATTGAGCAAGTTATTATGGGTTGGACCATTATCATACGTTGCAGTTTCCTAGAAACTCTGCCTGCCATAGTGTCCATATCCTTTGTATCTTCGAATACCTCATCATCATCATCAACCTATGTAAGTCCACTACTGGACATAGGTCTCCCCCAATGAGCGCCACAGCGCTCTGTCTTCAGTTTGCCACATCCAGCATCTACCAGCAGTCTTTCGGTTTCGCGTCATCCCACCTGGTGGGAGGGCATCCTACACTACGTTTACCGAGTCATGGCATCGAATACCTACGTATTTATATCTTTATTCAAGGATAGCAATTTTTCTGGTTTATATGAAGCTTTAATAATAATAAAAGGCTGAACGACCGACTGAAACTGTAAAATAAAATCTAGAACGAAATGATTTATGCAAATCACTTAGTTCAGGGTTTAAATTAAACTTTTGCCAATTTATTTAATAAAACTAGCTACAAATTCCAGCAACCGTCATGTTGTTTTGACGTGAAGATAGCGAGGGGACCGCAGGGGTGGTAAATGGTAAAATGCATTCGACTCATTTGAAAAGTTTTACAATGTCTAGTTTGTTGGTGGTTTCCTTGATAGTAAAAATGACATTTGATTTGTGGGAAGAGAAATGAAATTGTATGGTGTTGTGATGAAGTACAATAAATAGTTACAATTACTGAATCAAAATAGTTATTGTATGGTTTAGTGACATGTTGACCGAGTCAAGGCCATGTCTGGCTTAGGATTATAAAAAAAAAATTGTCACAAAATAGTATGAGTCACGAATACATCTAATTTGACCAGCAGAGATAAGACTAGCTTGATAATCATACAGTCATAATGGCCCAATAATTATGTTTTAGTCTCTGTTTTAGACTGTGCTATGTCTGAAATAAATGTGTTTTTATTTGATTTGAAAGCCGAATAACAAAACCTTAATTGTGTAAACTTTTCCTTTTCTTTTTAGAAACAAAAGGTTCTAATTGAATACAACACTATTCCCATTAACCCTCAACTGTTCCCAACCGGATACAAAACTGCAGACACCTGATACCGGATACCACATCCGGACCGTATCCGATTTTTACGCTTCATTGTTTAATTCGTAATCAATGTCTGTTGTGACGTGTCCGGAGGCTAGAGGGGTGGGTAGTGACATGAACTGATTTGTTTACGGTTTATTTAACATAGATATCTGCATTGACGGAGCTCAAAAGGGTCCATACAACGTGGTATTTAGCGAGTAGTGTTGTGTTTTTAGCTGCAACAAAACAGGTATGCAGTAGTTAAATATTGGAAAAGTTATGACAATACAAACTATTGTAAAGATATCCCGGTTTCAGAGTTGTTAGTCATCTAGTTAAGGTGTAGCTTAACTCTACTCACATTTCCAAAAAATGCCTACGTAATCGCAAGTCAAATTTACGTCCTAAGTGTAATTTGGATATCATTCGCTAAAGTCCGTCCAAATCAGATTCAGATTCCCTAATCGAAATTATCAGCAATCTCTTTAATCGTTCCTATCTTTTATATTATTATCATTCAGTAATTTTTATCATAAAAAGCTGTATCTATATCGCCAAATCTCCCTTGAAAGGTATTTTCGGGTCATTGTTAAAAACGTCCGGTCAGCGACGATAAATATAGAATACATTTCGCCGAGATGAGAATATAATCCGGATTTAGAAAATGCCGTTTTTGCCAGCGCGGGCAAAGCGAGGGTTGGGTGCGAGATGTAGCGGCACTGAACGCGTTAAAGTTGTGCACCACTTTAACGCGTTTAGTGCCAAGCTTCAGCGATGCGAGCCGGAGGAGCACGCGTCGTCGCTGAGCAAAGAGCTATAGTATCTAATAACATGGTGTAGGAAGCCATAATTTTTGTCTCTTGTCATGATGTTAGGAAAACACCGATAGGAAAAATATGATAATTCAGAAAGCACATTGCGACGAAACAAGATCGAGACAAAATGCGACTGGGAAATAAAACAGCCGATGAAAAATAGATTCAAGTTACTACTAATAGTACTAATTTCTAGCCCTGAAATCTATATTAAAAATTATAGGTGATGATTCATCTTCATTAATTAATTTTAAACATAATTCTTTGATTTTTTGAAATCTGTACGAAGTGATCGATTTTTATTCGCAATACATTTATATTTAAAAAAATTACAGCATTACACATATAAAAAAATAATTCAGGAGATGTTTGACGTGCATCAACCAATGCTACTTTAGTTCATTTGTAATTTTTAAATATAACGTTAGTTTGGAGTAATACTTGTATACCTAAATTAACTTCACGCTAACGCCATTAAGCTGAGGCTGGACCTAATTAGCGCGCACTGAGGACAGGCTATGTTATTCTTTACCTATTTTCTATTGTTTAGTGTTATATATTTTTAGCTTAATGTGTGTTTTTTTATTTTAATGTATATCTGTCTTTTTGTGTGTGCTAATAAAAGTTTTCTATTCTATTCTATTCTATAACTTGATAACTTTTAATCTTTTAAATTTGACTCACGACATGTTCTCATCGCTATTACCACAACCGCACCTCAACAATGCTTATAAAAATGCGCATATCATACGAGAAAAGGACATGACTAAATCTCGCTCTTTGTTGCGGGAGTGACGTCATCCTTTGTGGAACATAATAAAGAAATAAAATATTCGCCTAAACTTAACTGGATCATGGCTATTTTCTCGCCCCATCTTGGTCTTTTGGTGAGTCGCAGTGAATTTTGTAGTTTAGAAACCTGGCCCTTGTACTCGTGTTTCTTGATTTTTGCGTGAAACTAACTAACGAAATCCCCTGAATGATTATTTTAAAGTAGTTATTGATGAACCAAGGTTATCGACATAGCTCAAAGAATTAGCAAGCTGAAGTGGCAGTGGGCCGGCCATATCTCGCGAAGAACCGAGGGCCGGTGGAGCAAACGTGTTCTTGAGTGGAGACCACGACTCGGTAAACGTAGTGTAGGACGCCCTCCGACCAGGTGGGATGACGACTGCGAAATACTGCAGGTAGATGCTGAATGCGACAAGCTGAAGACAGGGCGCTATGGCGCTCATTGGGGGAGGCCTATGTCCAGCAGTAGACTGATATAGGCTGATGATGATGATGATGAGTTATTGATGATAAATTATTTTGTGATCGGATCCCTGAGTTTGGAGTTTTAATGTGTCATTACTATAAACGATGTTATCAAGATAGCGGTTCTACCATTTCTACGATGACATGGAACACAGAAGTCAAAATTCATGGCTTTGGTCGCGTAAGCCTAACATTTAATTGCCTAATGAAGGAGCAAAGAAATGGTGGCGAGAAACTCCGTAGCGTTGCTTTTTCCTATTACGAAAAAATAGCAAATAAAATTTCCATAATTTCAATATAACATTTTAAAGCATCTTTTAAAAAGAGATATTCTAAAAAATTACGCGCACGTATTTTTCTAAAGCACGTAATAGTAATTACTCACAGATGGCGCTGCTCGTTAGTCGAGTCGAGATATTAGTCATTCGTTCATTCATTCGGTCGTTGCGCGGTAAAAACGGTGCAGTTTTCGGCATCTTTGTCTGTTGGGGAAATATTGGCTTATTTCTGTTTTGGAAACATTTATTTCCAAACAATATAATTCAAAAGGGACAACTAAGTATCCGAACAAAAATCAATTACTTAGTACATATTTCCATTATTCTTAACAGTTTGACTGCTGAAATCACACGGTATGTGTTTTCTACAAGTGACTAATATGCGTAAATCCACACTAGCGCAGCGGCTGAGAAAATACAGATCTTTGTGACTCAGCACAGCCGTAATATTTTTCGAACGAAACGCATGTGCGGCGCAACACAACCGCTGTGTAGAGCGGCAGCACGAATTTTTTAGGTTAAAAAAAAGATCGCAGTCGTCGAAAAAAATCGCAGTCAAAGTGTTAACAAAAATCAAACTCCAGACAAACATTGGGTCAAAAGCGTACTAAAAAAATATCGACAATCTTTTTTGCTGAAGTAACTAATACCTAAACTAACCTAACTATACTACTCTATAGATACTTGCATGTTTGTATGTGGCGACGAAATCTGTAGGAAATAATTAATCCCCGAAAGTTCATTATAGCGCTTGGGCCGAAAGAGCGTCGAAATGGAAAGATAAAGGGATTTGTCGACTCAGGGCTTTAGTATGCTACGTCACCGTTGTATCGGTTGATTGAGAGCTTTACTGGTGATTGGGTTCATAGAATTTACTCATTGCAATCATCAATCAATTTTATAAGGTGAATTGCAGATATCGCCCTCCGACCAGGTAGGATGACGACCTGCGAGAGACTGCAGGTAGATGCTGGATGCGTCAAGCTGAAGACAGGGCGCTATGTCCAGCATTGGACTGCTATAGGCTGATGATGATGATGATGATGAAATTGCAGATATTGGCTAACAATGACTTAACTCTTTAAACTGTCATGGTAACACCTTAACCTTATAAGACGTGTCATTTCTGATGTATCTTAACATCGTCGTACTAATCCACCGTTGGACATAGGCCTCCCTTGCCATGAAGAGCGCTTGTAGTCAGCCCGTCTAAAATACCTTCTATACCCAAAGACTTTGTACGATAGTACCCACTACTAAATATTCCGTTATTAGTGTTTTCAACGACTAACCTTATGAAATCGCCATCCTACTTATACAGATTATAAAGTAGGGGCCGAATTCAACAACCGATCAACTAATCACATTACTATCATGGCAATAGTATCGAAAATCGTCCATAGATGAAAGAAACTCTAGATAGTGCGTGCGGTACTATTTTTACGGAGATATTAATAAGTAGTTATTTTGTTATCTAGGATCTCCAAAATTATTCAACAGATTTAGATGAAATTAGCGTAAAAAAACTAGAAAATAAAAATTTTAAGCCTAACCTAGATAAATTGAGCTATATATTATAGGTACTGAAAATATGCGTGCAAATACGCGGGTTAGTAGTACATATTTTTAAATTCTCCCTACTTATATAAATCGGAAAGGAACCGTACATAACGTACGCCCGACTATTAACGCGAAAATATGAAAGAAAAAGTATCAAAGAATGAAATCTTTTGAATGAATTTCCTTTTAAAAGCTTCAGACGGCTTACATGAAACGATAAAAGATTTCACTGTAAAACCGCGCTTTGCCAATATTGAATCAAAGGACTCCAAAGAATAATTTGCATACAATCTGATACTGTTCAGTGGATTCGTCTCACAGACCTGTCGGTTTCAAACAGCTGTGACTCGCTCAATATTTCTTAGAATTGCATGAATCAATAGAAATTGAACTTCTTTTATATGTTACTTATGGTGCTTTACCTACGGTTCTCAGGATAAAAGTAATATGTTGGTACTAAGTCAGTAGATAGTAGCAGTAGCAGTAGCATCAGTAGCATGCTACTGCTTTTTTTATTTGTAACTAGTATTTCCAAAAAAACTGTTGAGCTAACTGCAGTCTGTTACTAAATATCTAGAGGTAGCTCTACTGATATTGGTTACAGACTTAGTTCTTAAAAACGGTTGGTCTTTATAATATTAACGGTCGATATGTCATGTCATTATTTTATTTTATTTCATCGTAATTATGTTTAACTAAATTATAATTACCCTGAAATAAATTGAGTAAAACTCAGCAAAACACTCGCAAAATATGCAAATTGCCTCAAGCTCGCACCACGTTGCCAATGTCTTCTTAGCAGTCTTTCAATGTTCCGATTCTTTTCAATAAACTCGATGTTAAAAGCATTTGGAATATTCATGAGGTGTCTTTTCTTTTTCAGGTAAGTAGAGGGCGCTGCGGTGGGGAATCCCCTCCTTTTACAGTAGTTATGGTAACGCCCCGTTGGGTAAATATAATTTTACAGGTTCTATCTTCTAAAAAGCGTATTATTTTGCTCACAATGCGTATACGTATTTTTTAGGTTTTTATCTTGTTTGTTTTATTTTTAAGTGTTCAATAAGAGTATTCTCTATCTATCTATCTTTACGAATTCTTAGAAATTTCCAATTTTGAATAATTTCATTTACACATGATATTAATTACTGCAAATTATTTCATCCACTATTATTTTGAAGTAAACCTACCTCAAAAGCATTTGCCTACCGCAAAAACATTTGGTTTAAAAAACCTTAGTTACAAGCATGAAAACTCAGTCAAATTTTTAAGCTCATTGTATTGGTTTTCCAAATCATTTATCTCCAAACTAATACAGTATATTCGGAAGCTTTATTAATACGAAAGAAGCACCTTAAGTTAAAATCAAGTTCCAAGTAAAAATGCTAAACGGAGGTGGAACTTTAGCAGACCGTCTGATGCCTAATTGAATACAATTTTAAGAAAATAAGTTATTCCTCCACTCTGTCTCTGCACTTCTGATCATGATTTGAATGAAAACTGTTGAATTAAATAATCAGACATTTAAGCCAAATGAGAGCAAAAAATAGGAGCTACTCTAATGCTAAGCGCAAAAGCAGTATCTCAAAAAAAAACTAAAATTTGATTTTTACGGCACCGGATAGCTTAAAGAAATACGCATCCAATGAACTTATCCAAATAGCGATATCTTATTTAAAACATATAGAAAAAAACCTTAAGAAAGTTTTCCCTATCTCAGTTTTACCTTAAATTACTAAGAGATGACGAGGTATATCGTATAGTCTGATGCCTTATTGAATACAATTTTAATAAAATAAGTTATTCCTCCACTCTGTCTCTGCACTTCTGATCATGAAGAAAAACTGTTGAATTAAATAATCAGACATTTAAGCTAAGAGAGCAAAAAAATAGGAGCTAGTCTCACTTCGGTCCGCAAGATTTTTACAGCGCGGACCTAAGTGACAGTTTAAAATAAATCAATATTTGTATTATATCTTCGGCCCGCGTTTGAATTTTTTTGCGCAATGAATATTTTAGCCTCAACTGTGGCCTAAAGTTCATCAATCATTTTAAGTGAGATGGTCAAACGCTTGATCATCGCCAATAAAACCATTTTCCTTAAAATCTATCGAATAACTAGAAGAAATGTTGTATTATTATGTGGTAATTATTTAACCTTCAAACAGTGCAATTATCTAAATTATTAAACTTTCATATTTAGTGACATCGGGGATAAGTTTCACAACCAAGTCAATTACGTTTACAAAATCACTAAACATTAACCGTATGATGGAGTGCTATCCCAAAATAATGGTCCAACAAAGTCATAATTGCGAAACTTTGTTTAATTTATTAATAAACCTAAAATTGGCTAACCTGGTTAGGCTGCTTGATAATAAAAATTATACGAGACGAGAACGACATGTTTTAGCTAAGCGGAAAGTTATGGATTATTATTTCCGCTTATCTAAAAACGTGCCTTGAATCGATAAGCTTACTAAAATGATACTAAAATCAACATTTTATTTTAGTTTATTAGGTACACAAAACACATGACAAGCAATAATAGAATAACACAAAAAAAAATTACGTATGATCTGGCTTGAAACGTAAACTATGTGCACACAACAAATAATAGAGTTATGTTATGTAGTAGTTATACATAATACAATGTAAAGAAGTTATACCTAATAACATTTTAAACAACCTTATAATTTTAATACTTTATTTAATCGTTCGTCTACAGTTTATGAACTAAAATAATCACTAGAGCGGTTTATATTTCAACTGCAACAAAGAAAATAAACTCTATAAAAACACCATAGGACACAATGTCCAAGTCCAATCAGGAAAGTAGCACCTGATATCCGGACTACACAGCATCAACCTAACAAGTTGTGCTAAAGTCGATCTTACTAAACTGCGATAAGGCTTAGTATAAATTAGCAGACCGTCAGCTAAGAGCGTCACTTGCTCTGAATAGCGCAAATAGAGAAAATAAAATGAACCTTGTGTAAAGTTAATAAGGATCATTGTTGTCGAGTCCACCTGGTGTCTTTTAACCCCATAAACTGTGACCCTTTTGACGTCACAACACTGCGGTAATGTAAGAAGGATGGACTGCTTCAATAAAGCTTGTTATAATTAGGGATGAATGAAGGGTTATATTTCGGGTTGACGGTAAAGGCTAACTAGGATACTTGAAATATTTGCTGGACATTATTTATGTTGTGTGAGTTGCGTTTTTTTCCTTTAGGTTCAAAGCTTAGGAGCAGCACATAATATTATCATTAAGATATCAGTTCACCAATCAGTCACCATAATGCAATGCTAGTGCACTGCTGGACAGGATTTCCACACACACCATTTAATTGGCCACAACGCCCTGTCTTCAGCTTACCTCGTCCAGCTTCTGCCTATGCTAGGCCACTGCTGGATATGTCCAGCAGTGGCCTAGCATAGGCAGAAGCTGGCAAGCGTATATATTCTGCCTAATAAGCGTGATAACGTTCAGCTTGCTGCATCGGCCTGCAGACTTTAGCAGAGCATCATTCTACCCCAAAGGTCAATTTATGACATTCACGAGGCAATCCGTTAGGCAATTTTCACCGCCCACGGATTTTTTTCTGCGTATTCAGTTTGCTACCAAAAATTGGTGAAAATAGAAAGAGAAGTCACCCAGTGATTGTCATATAGGCATTAATTTTTTATGACGTCACTGTTTGGTCCACTCTGTACATTGACCAGCCCGAGAGCCTTATTCTACCAATCAATCATTACCACATAAATAATAGCCATAACTATTTCCCAGGATTTCAGTCAGCTTGATAAATTACGTCAACAAACACATCCAAGCATCAGTCCCTTGTCTTTTTACGATGGGTCATTTATTGATTCCATGAATCAATTCGTCGTCGTGAAGAAGTCACGTATCCTGATGCTTCCCTTGAGGGTTGGAGACGGTAGATTAACGTGGCACGTCTGTCCTCCGGCAATCACATTACTCTTGGCTTAATGTCTTGGATGGACTGTGATTTTGAGGGACCTGGGGAATTTAGGTGATTTAAAATTTTGGGAAAGTTGATGACTTAGATGAAACATTTTGTTTCCTGGACCGGCACGTTTTTGCGGCGATTTCGTGTCGTTGAATCCTTCTATATTGCCTTTTGTGATTTTTTTAAAACTTTTTTTGGCATTTTGATATATTTACACGTTTTCACGGCTGAACATGAATATTGCCAGGGAGATAGGGCTTTTTGTCCAGGAAAAAGCATTCAATTTAGGTATAATTTGGAAAAACATATATTAACAAAATCGCGTGTAAATGACTTGATACTCGTAGTTTAACATTTTACTATATACGTAGCTTATCAAGAATAAATAATGGATTTCAATAACCTATTTTCCAATATGTTTATAAATATTTATGTTTTATCTAACTACATGACCCTATTTATGTATTATTGTTTTTTAGTTTTAGCAAGACTATCGAACCACAATTGATTTTGTAATATAAGATTATTAACAAAAATAAAACACCTGAAGCAATGACTAACTTAACTAACTCTCAGATAAAAGTGTTAACAAAACACAAATTAAAACGTTGCCAGTTCAAACTCTGTCGACTGCAAAGATAATAAAACCTGTTTAGATGAGAGCGGCTGAATTTCCGATCACGTTGCGAAACCGGGCCGGCAGAGCCAATAAATTACATTTACACGATACTGTCGTGCGCTTTCAGAGGCCTACAAACGGCTCGTTTTTAAACATTTTGGACCCATTTTGCTAGACTATTATTTAGGACACAAAATTAAAACATACATATAATATTATATTTGATTCAATATTTGATATCGTAAAAAATACAATAAATCAGTCAAACCATACAGCAGCGTACTGAAATATTTTAGTCGCAAATATAATTTAGATTAAGGGCTGTTGATTTTGTTGTAACAATAAAAAAAAAATATATACCTACTGGTCCGCTTATTCCTAGTCGGTCTGGGAATAAGCGTACCAACCAGTAGTCGTGTCTCTTTATCACTGCTTCAGGGTCTGTAAGGTTACTTTTACGCGTATTTATACAGACACAAATGTATGTGTGTAGAGCACTAAAACTTTACTTTAAGCTAAGGAATGACGTCACAAAATAGAGTAAAACACAAAACCAGAGTAAAGTACAACAGTTACAGACAGTAAACTAGCTGCATGTCCGCTCCTTATTACGTGTTAAAAGGTACATTTTGGGAAAAGTAACGCCGGGTCCACACCGTCACTGTGTCTCCCATAAATATCTCGTTACACCCATTTGAGCGCGGCCTTACAAAAAATCACTGACCGTTTTTTGTTTTGCGACATCAACTGTGAAAGTTTCGCAATCAGGGGTTGCAAAAACAAGCAAAATGGATATTGGACAAGTTAGGGATGTCAAATTACAAGGGTTTTGGTTGTTATTGGTGATATGACTTTTGTGTTGGGTGATCATGAAATTATCTAGTATACTTGCGTATGGGTTCATAATTTGTTGGGATGTTGTTAGTGTTTTATGCCTCTCAGAAATTAGTAAAATTTTCTGGAAAGGTATTTTTTTTCCGAATTACGTTCATTCTTGAACACCTTTGAAACATTATATTCACAAACAATCTACTACAAACTATATACTAGTCTAGTAACTATATATTACTAGGTTTTGCCCGCGACTTCGCACGCGTTGTTTCTATATCTCCCATGGCAACTAATTTATGGATAAAAAGTAGCCTATGTTTTATTCTACGCTTTAAACTACTCGGATATAACATGTCAACCTGTCCCGTTCAGTAGTTTTGTCGTAAAAAAAGTAACAAACATCCATCCATACATCCACACATCTAAATTCTCTAATTTGTAAAATTTATGTGATGCTATAACTGCTGCTAAAATACTAATATTTTTAACCAAATAATACAAACTTACTAATAACGGAAAACATTAAAATGACCAAGACCCGAAACAAGTATTTGAGAAAATATTTATTCATAAAGAATTAACCAACCATGTCAACATTCAATTACACCACATACCACAAACAGTATACTACCATAGTTTCCCGCATTCCAGAATTCCGTACTATACCTCACTATGCTCCACTATGCCATACGGTTTCCACAATGAACATAGGAACATTTCACTGCTGCGCTAGGTCAATAAACCCGGCGACATGAAACTATGTCTCATGGAGGTGGCAATCGTCTGACAAGTATAAGTTCCGTTTCATGATCTGTTCCCATGTAGGCAGAGTTATTACAAACTATGAACGAACAACATAAAATTACCTATATAAACAGCAAACGTAATTGTTTGATTTGACATAATGTACTTTTCAAGAATTATGTTCACACTATCACACTTATATTATCGATGCGAAAGTTTGAATGGATGGATGTATGTTTGTTACTTCTTCACGCTAAAACAATGAACGAATCGAGTTGGAATTTTACATCGATGAAGGCCTACCTCTGAAATAACACAATGCCATAAATCAGTGTCCAGGAATAAAAATAACATTTTAATTCGTTTCCATTTAAACGACGAGGTTGATGCCGCGGGCAGAAACTAGAAGGAAAAAAAAAAAACGGACTACGTGCTTGCACTTATGTGTCAGCAACAAAAGTCAATGTTCTCTTTTCTCAAACTTTATGGACCTTTAACTGCCAAACAAGCAAAAAGTAAAATCCAATTTTCTACTCGCAATACTTAAGAGCTATTTACAATAAATTGCCGCATCTATTTATACTGCCTTCGTGTTTACTACGTAACAGTGGTCGGTAAATCAACGCATGACGTCACCCGTAGCCCGTAGCACCCTATAGCTCGTAGCACCCCGTAGCTTTCTCGTAGCACGTAGGCTTCGTAGCATGTGGGTTTCGTAGCACGTAGCGGTGTTTGCCAAGGCGAGTTGCTACCAACTGTGCCTATAATGAATGATTCATTTATGGGAGAGGCTTTCATATATAGTTTACATTATGTATATATTTTCGCTTTCAAATATATATTTTCAACGGTTAGCCCTTAAGATACTCATTTATTTACCTCAACCCAACGGGGTGTACATAAAATCTGAAATAATAAAAATAATCATGCTGGATATTTTCACACCGCATCAAGTCCCAAAGTAAGCTGATCTTTTATTATGCTATGGATAACGGATAAGTCTGTTAAATGTCTACTAAATGTTTTTTTTAATGGCTAATAAACGGGCAGAACATAAGTGAATAAATATATTCTTAACCTAATACCTTTTTATCTTCAAATACTCTTATTTTATTTAAAAGATTCGCGTTAGGGGAAGTGCGTTTTATTCACTCAAAGAAACAAACTTTGAAACATAGGAAACCCTTTATAAACTTTATTTGAAGGGAGCATTCGGATGTCCCTTACTTAGAGCGAAGCTGAAAGCAAGTTTAGGAAACTTTTTGTGACGTTATGAACTTGAAAAGCAACAAAACTTACGGGAATGGAATTTCGAACTGGTTTTCTTTCTGAGCGTAACACTGTTCTTCTCAAGTGGTTTCACAAGAAAAACCTGTATCAATGACATAAACCGGCATAATATGTAAACTTAAAAAATATTTAATTATCGATTTATTTCCGTTTTTCATATAAAATTTTAGCAGTTATTGCCGTTGGCTGGATAAAAAGCTACAATGTTCATAATTTTAATATTAAAATGCAATATTTTCATATAATTTGATAAAAAGCTACAATGTTAATGTTAATTTCATTTATGCACATGTACCCACTTCTCTCTTCTCTTTGTCTCTCTCTCCCAATAAGGTTTGCTGGAAGAGAACTCTTTTTAGGGTTAAGTTCGCCTTTGTTTAAATTTTCTAGAATAAGTTTTGTGTTATGTTTTTCGTGCAAAAAGTATAAATAAATAAATAAATGTTACACAATGTTTAATCATCATCATCATCAACATATGTTAGTCCATTGCTGGACATTGGCTTCCTCAATGAGCGCCACAGCGCCCTGTCTTCAACTTGACGCATCCAGCATCCTTCGCAGGTCGTCATCCCACCTGGGGCCTAATTCCACTAACACAATCTCCTCACAATGACAGTAGTATCGCGTCTAAATCGCCACTATTGACACCTATTGGTATCCCACAAGCACAATCTTTCTCAGTCTCAGTTGTATCGTGGTCGTATCTATGAAACTTACAATTGTGACAAGTTGTCGCATTCTAATAATCACAGTCTCTTGTATCGCTTGCGATAGCAAGCAAACATGGAATTCTGTTGTTATTTTGACGGCTAATTTAGTCTATGGTTAGAGATTTTGACGAGATAATGGACGATTGAACAAAGGTAGCTCTCGGTGCTATTGTGCTTGTGAAATAATAGTGAAATAATAAAAAGTTCAATGAGTTTCCTAATTCGAGCGCGTCTGCAACTCATTATAAACTCTCGCCGGCTGTTAGAGCGTCAAAACCCGCGACGATCTAGAGCTCTTCTGCGAAAGACGCTGGACTCCTTGCATTGCAGGACAAGGAATTTACAAAAACCTATCGTCTTATCAAGGGGACAGTCAAAACATAAGCGGAAGATCTCAATCCTCATATTCGTAAGGAACGCCGGCCGTACTGATCTGATGGCATTTCCATAATGACCAATGTAAGTAAAACAAACTATCTTTGTTGATTAAATTCCTCTTGCCTAAGCTTTATAATGTTTATTTCATGTAACTAGATAGTATCTACTATTTAAAACAATTTATTTTGCAGATATTGACTGCACTGGCATTTGTCGCTCATAGCACGCTGTTTCCAGAGCTGTGAGGGAGGTGTTGGTGGCACTTATTTTGGTCTATCCCATATATGTTTCTTTGCCAACACGAAGAGATCAAAGCAACAAATTAAAGAGCAAGTGAGTTCATGAATATGATACCTATATATAGATTAGAAACTGTCGAAATCAGATAAGTGTCTGTCTCCCTTAAACTCGAGACCTTTTACTTACCATATCGTCATGATTAAAACAGAAGCTAGCTTAGCTGTTTAGTACCCCTCACACTTTGTACCTAAACCCTAATTATACATAATGTATATACATTCATTGTTATAATTTTCTATAGATTGCAGAAGAATTGAAAGCCAGCGCTGAAAGCTGTTGTTGTAGAGTCAAACCAAAACTTCTAGCCGGTCGAGCAATGCAGCAAGCTGTCGTTGGCAAATAGTGGCAAGGCATGGAATCAGCCATGTCGACAAGATAATGGCTGTCATGATGATAATGTAAATAGTATTAATAAATTCATTTAAACACTTAACTCCACATGTGAGATTATGCATTGTTGTAGTTTGTGTTTTAGTTTTTAAAGATAAGCTGTTACCACATTGTTTTCTGTTATTGCTATCAGTTATTATAACTTTTCATTCAAAAATGTCTATGTTGGCATAAAAAATCTTGTATTCTACTGAGTATCCAAGAATCTGCAGGTTTAGAGTAAAAATAAATACCATTTTTTATATACACATTTTTTATTCATAATATAATAATGTATGTACACTTATGCTAATTAAAACAACACTTAAACTAATCAAAAGCGCTCTAAGATAAACACTTGTCTAATTGTTTTACATAGGTAGGTTATAATTGTGTTATGTTTTCGAAAGACACAAAGATTGAGTGGGAAAAATAATGCTCCGCAGACCATGTAAATCTTTGTAGTTGCAACAATGAAGCGACGACAGCATACATTTTCATATTTTGTATTCATTGTAGTACTGAAAAAGAACGGTAGATTATTATTAGGTATTAGTAGGTAGACCTATACAACAAAGAGTGGGTTCTTCTTACTGAGGACCGAGATGAGTGGAAGAAGGGGGGGAGGCCTGCAGTGGGACACTGCGGGCTAATATAACAATAATAATAAAAATTAGTAGGTACTAGTTTATGCTTGTAAAAGTGTGAAACTAACTAAGTAACTACATGGTATTATGGGCTCTCTGTACTTGTTTGCGATAAAAAATGGAGTAGAATAGAATAGTAGTTGCATTTCTTACCAATCTCCACTCGTCTCCCGTTTTTGATGGCGAGTCTGAGCTAATACCATTTCTTTATGAGATCGTTCCACTTCCTTCGAGATAGCTCTAGGATAAGATAAGGCATTCTAGATTAATGCCCTAGCGCCAAATATCGGTGGTAGTCGAGGTAGTCAAGGAGGGCCTTAATTTGTTTCAGCAGTACCATTATCCATTGATTTTGTGTGGGAAAAATGTGTTTGGAAAAATCAAACAAAAATGTTTGTTTCTTGAATACAAGTAACTTTGACATGAGTTGCTATATGACGTTTACATTGACAACTTGAAACTCTTTTATCTATGTCATTAAAGCTTACTACTCACAAATTTTATTAAAATCGTGATTTTGTTGCGTTGTAAGTATTTTAGAGCGATGTAAATAGACTTTTACGCAATTGCAGTAATAATTTGAATTGTTAGATACCTATAAACCCTTAATTATGAGTGCACGGATTCATAAATATTTGGTCCGCCATTTCATATTTATTTTATGATGTATACGGCAACACCTACCATACTACTCAATAACAATACAATAGTAAGCGATTGAGACAGCTGTCACAATTTAGTAGGATACCATATAAACGTAAGACACAATAGCTATGACAATTGTATGGAGCCATAGTCGTGTTTGTTTTAAAAATAGTGGAATTAGGCCCCTGGTAGGAGGGTGTCCTACACTATGTTTACCGAGTAGCAATTATTGCCGTTGCCTGGATAAAAAGCAACAATGTTACAATGTATGGTATCAAATAAAAATCTAGCTATAGAGGTAGGTTTTCTGCTCAGTTAAAATAGACTAACTTATAGGTAAACGATGAATAAACACGTGGGAATAGCATGCGCTTCTCATTTAGATACAATGTGTGAAGCCACAGGCATAATCTTGTCTTGTAGTCTTAAATACGTAATGACAAGCAGTTTTATTCACAATTCTACACGCTTTTAAAGCATCAGGTGTGCACCATGAATACCTAATCTTAATGGAGTAGGTACAAGATAAGGGACGGAATAAATCATCGAATGTTTTACACACCCTGTGGGAACAGCCAGATTGGGAGTATTTGGGACAGGGGACGTCTTTTGTTTTATCTTGGAAGATGTTTCTGTGCACTTTGTTCCATAAATAGGACAGTAGAACGGTACAGATGGATCGTCGATAAATAGCTCGACCTGTTTAATGTTAAGATAATTTATATTAGCCCTGAATCATTAATGGGAATGGATAGTAAACTGTTCTTTACAAATAAAAAAAAACTGTTCTTTACAATTAAAACATTTAATGTTTTCAAATGCTTGTAATGTGGTCAGATATGAGGGAGGATTAATTAATTTATAATAAATCGTCTGATATGCATAAACTCTTTGAATTTGAATAAATAAGATTTGAAAACGGTCATCATCATCAGCGTATATTAGTCCACTGATGGACATAGGCCTCCCCCAATGAGCGCCATAGCGCCCTATCTTCCTTGTTTTGTGAAAACGGTCATCAAATGTCAATTAAAAATGTCATGACATCTTGATTATAATAAAAGTGTCCTATAATATGGACGTTTTAAATTTTGAAAAGAATCTGACTAAGAGCTTTACATTATCGCATACCTACAAGCGATAAATAATTGAAAGGTTTTAATCAGATTGGTGGCATGCTAATTTATAAGTAGCTGATTGGGAAGGTATTTTAACTGAATTATCTCGAATTTCTCTACTTCTATTCCCAATTTGCACATAAACTATTCATTAAAAACACTTAAAATGAAACGAACATTTTATTCCAGCACTTAAACTTAGACCCGCGAAATTAAACGTTAGTCCGCGAAACGCCGAAAAGTTAAAAACAATTTTCGTCCGTTCCGTAAAACCGACCATTAACGTCGTCTAAACGAAATTATTATCTGAAAGTCTGGGTTAGATAACGCTTTTCCTGCAGCGGTTTTTCTCTTATAGACCTTATTTCTTTCTTGTAAGCCTCATATTTGCTTATAATTCACGAGATGCTCTCATGTCTAACGAAAAAAGCACTAATATTTTCCTCTATAGAGTTGCTAATCCCCTGTGGTTGGTTCTGTGGCGCCACTGTTCGTCACGTTCAAATATGATTTATGCAAGTAATTTAGGTAAGTACATATAGACATTACGAGCTCTGCTGAGGGACTCCACTACGTAGCGCTGTTGCTATTAGCTTTAGCAGATTCGTTCAGTTGCAATGATCAATAGGAAAAGTTTATGGAACCCGGTTTTCAGTAAACAACCTAACTGCTAAGACCAACTAGATCTAGGCCCTCTGCGTGACAAGGAAAAGCATTTTGCTCTGTTTAGAAGAATTAAATGTTGTTTATCCGCTCTACACCAGGAAATCAACTAATGGCTACTAAAAATATAAAAAAAAGGTGAGATTTTGGTCAAACGAAGGATGGACATTACAAAAAAAAATCAAACAAATGCTCATGAAACTTATTACGTTCATGAGGACACATTAATGGTTATTAGTTATTATTTAAGTTTATCTGTTAAGTGTGTAAAACTGGTTGTCTGCCGAATAAAGCAAAATAAAATAAATAAATAAATATATATAATATTATTCTGATTGAAATTACTTAGATTCTTGTCTCGTTTTCAGATTTCTGAAAAGGCCACTGTACTATATTTCAATAGCTATCTCTCTCTCTGTTGTGATAGCAATTTCCACTGAATGTTTATCAATGCAAGATACGTAATACCCCTGCAGGAGATAGATTAAAACGTTCAGAGAGTCTCTTTGAGGGGCTCCTTGTTTCTCCACTAGGGTACCACCGGGGTAATGCTGTAAATCACTTAGCGGTGTAATAGATTTGGTGACGTAATGAGGTACAATTTCGGTGTAATTTTACGTGAGAACATTAATTTTGGTAATCGCTGGTCTTTGTTAGGAGAACTCAATTGAATTTGCATTGAAGTTTTGCTAGAAAAATATTATAAATTAAATTAAAATTATTTTACGTCCGTCTACACAAAAATCATGATAGGAAATGAAGGAAATTTCGTATTCTGTGTTAGAAGTAGTTTTATAATTTCAAACACTGCAATTGATTAATAATGTAACTATTTCATCATTACTCGTCCACTACGCTACGACTCAGAAGATTGCGGGTTCGAAAACCGCCTCTGAACAAATGTTTATACGATCTGCAGAATATGAAATGAGTGTAATGGATGTTTTATAATAATAAATATTTTAAAATCGATCGTATTGTATTAAATATATCATAACAGTCTCTGCATAGCTTGGGGCTGCTCGAAAATCCAAAAGCGTATATTTATTTATTATAGAAACACTTAAATTGGCCAAAATATCGCGGCCAGTCAACTTGTTATCATACTATTTGAATATGTACGAACGTTTGTATGGAATGGATCACGACTGTCAATTCACGATGATAACACGCCTCAACAAGCTAGAGCCACGTGATAAAGAGGTTTCCAAGCGAGGCTAGTGAAATGAGTCATACTGGTCTAAGCGGTAGACTTAGAGCGGCAAAAAACATTATTTATACATATATAAAACAAAATTCACAGCTCTTAAGAATAATTATTCTCTTGACATAAGGCCAGTATACGGGATTTTATGTAAAATTTGAAACGCTAAAACAATTTTGAACATTACTCGTGTATTGACATAGAAATTAGGAAAATAGAAATGATTATACTCAAATTACTAAAGTCATTTAAAACGGGATATTTACCATGATTTGATTTTTGAGTTATCCAATATTTTGGCACAGTTTCATGTGCCATGATCACGGAATAACTCAAGGCACTGCGACTGCGAGTAAGTTTTTATGGGCAGACATACCGATCTACCCTCATTTTTTGTCGCAGTCGCAGTGCCTTAAATTGCGTTGAAAGCGTTGGTAAATATCTCGTTTTAAATGACTTTAGTGTTAATAACCATGATAGTTTCAAAAGTTTAATACTCAAACTACTTTGTTTCCTATGTATTATTTATGTTTGACATATAAGAATACTTCTTATTAATAAAGAACTGAACTGAACAAAGATATTTCTAGACAGCGAAGCAGTGTCAAGGCACTGCAATTTTACACTTCTAAAAAGCTTTTATTTAATTTCAATATCCGCTTATCTCTTACACATTGTGTACTTGATAGAACAACCACACAACCTTGAACCCGGTAGATGGAAATTTTATACATAGCATGTCGTGTGTATGCATTGTTTGCCGAAAATAGAAGAATTCCGACATTGTTGGCTGTACATCTAGTCGAAAAGAAAAGTACCTTTTTTCTCACCCGTCTAACTAAAAAATGTTAGGAGCAAATTTAAAATGCGTTTTTTATACGTATGGTACTTGCCTAATGAAATTTGTCAGGCCACATTGATTGCTTGATTAATAAATAAATAAATAATGCTGGACAATTCACACAGCATTATCTAGCCCCATGGTAAGCAGAGCTTGTGTTATGGGTACTAGATAACTGATATACATAATACAATATATTACATAGATAGATATTTTTTATTATACATAGAAAACGACCAGAACACCCGGAACAAATATCTGCAGATCGTACACACAATTGTTCCGAGGCGGGAATCGAATCCGCAACCTCCTGCGTCGCAGGCGGACCTTCGCCCACCGCGCCACATCGGTCGTCAATCGTCGTGATGATCTCTGGACCAAAGTATTAACCTTGATGGCCTCTATTGTTTTTCCTTATCTTCGGATTTGAAAAAGATTAGTCCAAACCAAAAATATAAATAAATTCGCAAGCGAAGCGTTTCTCGCTGCAGAGAAATATATTTGGATTGCTCTTTCGCTCCCTCCGCACGTTAGCGAGCGATAAATTTTAAGCCATAACTAAGATTCCATTTGCGTTTTAGAGATAATTCTGCACTACGACATTCAACTTAGAAGGATCAGCGAAGCAGTCTAAGTTTCAACTATGTTAGCTAAGTAAGTTCAAGCGCTCTGTTCAATACCTCGCTCTAAGCACAAACACTAACGGAATACGTGTTTCATGGAAATCCAATCATAGCTTATATGCGATGAGCGCAAATTCTTGGAAGCTTATAGCAACTGTTTGTTCAATAACTACAAGCATATAAGAGCTTTATTATGAAAGCATAAATTAAGATAGGTCTTGTCTAATTTGTCTATGGTTGGGTAAAATTCAGCGGTGTCTCGAAGAAATCACTTATTCTATGATCTCTTATTTCATCAAATCAACTTATTTTAACTCTAAATATGAAAGATTTTAACCCTATTGCCCTAAACATTTGTTCATCAGAATAACACATAGGCTACAATTTACAAAGATATATTGTATATTATACAAAATATCTATCACCACGCGGGTGAAACCGCGGGACGCAGCTAGTATTTTATAAAGGTCTTGATTTTCGTAACGCTCTCAAAGCCTATTATAATTTCTCTCTTTCTTTATTTGTCCCGCTTTATCTCTCTATTCTTTCAACACTATCATAATTACCCTCAACATCTCTACCAATATGATTTACCTCGATTCTCTGACACCTTCCTTATTTAGGGCTCCCTAATGATGCATGGGTTGTAATATAGACGATTAACTTGCAGTTTCTAAGATGCCCCTATGCAAGTGCAAAGGTCGGAGTAATGGTGTTATCTCACGCGACCGTATTTTACCGGTGGATTAAGTGGTTTGGAAATGGAGAGATAATTTTCTTTTTGCGGTATTTAGTAGTTGCCCTTTGTTATTGTGACGCCTTATTCAGAAGAAAAACTTAAATACTAAATAAATAAATAAATAATGCTGGACAATTAACACAGCATTATCTAGCCCCATGGTAAGCAGAGCTTGTGTTATGGGTATTAAGATAACTGATATACATAATACAATATATTACATAGATGGATATTTTTTATTATGCATAGAAAACGACCAGTACACCCGGAACAAATATCTGCAAAAATAAATACTGGTAAAATCTTGAATAGAATAACATTTATTTAACACACAAAAGACTGAAGGAAAGTACAATAAAAATAACATAAATGAATACACATTAAACTAATAAACTGATATAATAAAACATAATAAAAGCCGAAGTCTTGGAACCGTTTTCTTTGGGACACTTCGATCAGCAAGCCAATAGATTGCGTTGCCTCCTATGAAAGTCTTAAAGGTTACTGGACATTTTAATATCCAATAGATAAGAATAATAATTATTAATATTTTTGCTCTCTAAGAATAACTTTAAAAAACAAGTTTCTCTCTTAGTTTAATTTGCTTTATATAATATATATGTATGTATATATATGTATAATTCATGCATGCTTTGTCTATTTTAATTTTTTGTTTTATTAGTTTTCCAAATTAGCGTCTGTAATGTTGTTGTGTTTTTTTAATATAATGTTTCTATCAGTGGCATCTTGATTGGTTTATACAAAACTATATTACTGTTAACTTTAATAATATTGTAAACTGTTTGTGCCTTAATAAACGAAAAATAAACAAAATAATTCAATATATAAGAATACATTTTCAATGCTGACTTCAAGAGGACTTAAGATACCAACATCTTTTAATAATAATTATAGAAATCATCATCAAAAGATCATGATTGTGCACTGAGAAGAAAAAAGTGTAGTGGTCTTAGGTACCTCCTTTCTAATTTCTTAATTCATACTGGCGTCTTTATTAAATGATTATAGATGCTGACTGCGTGGTGCGAATAAGATCAAATATTATTTTGGCACACGAGGGCGCGGCGGTGTGAAATAGTGTACGATCGAATGTTCCATCCAGATGTTGCCAGTGTTAAATTTTGTTTAATATGCCTTTGGGCCTTTTAGTCCATTATGTACATTAAAATGGAAATTCAATCACTGCACTTTAGTAGACTTGAGTGTTAAAATCACAGCATCCTATATTATAAAATTACTTATAAACTATTATGTCCTTTTAAAAAGTCCCGTAATATCCGTAAGGTGGTTAAAACTCGTAGCCAACGACAGACAAACAAAATGGAAAATGTTTTCCGACGCTAATGCAAAAACATTTTAGCTCAAATAGTTGCTGGTTAATCCAACTTTTTAAAATAAACCTCTTTTGCTGATACCACCTTCTAAAGAGTTTAGAATGCAAGCAAAAAGGTTTTAATACCCAATATTTAACAATACAAAACCTAGTGCAAAATAAATAAACCTGCGACTGAAAAACCTCCGTTGTTTGGCTTTGCCAGCTTGGAAATGGCCTTTTTTTCGTCACAATGCACACAGCACTCGGTTTTCAATTAGCAATATAGAGATTTTCCGCCGACGTAATCTGAACTGAGGCACAGCTAGTCCACTGTAGGCTACAGTAATCAGCGTTGATTACTCGGCGGTTTTACGCTCAACAGCTTATGGCTGACAATCTTTTCTAGATTTTCTCTAACCGCAAACTTAGTGTAGGTTTTTATAAATCTCTATATAGGCTCTAGGTAGCTTGATTTCATTAATAGTTTTTGTGTAGTTTCGGTTAATTTAACTGGTTTTCGTCAAGTATTTCGGTCACAGGAAAACATAAAGCAAGTGCAAATTACTCTACCTTTTCTTGCCGTCAATGATTGCATAATTTGAACTAGCTCTTCTTCATTATAACTGTGCTATGATTTTATGTTATATGGAGTGAAAAAATCTCTATACCTAGTTATTGATTTTCCCGACCACCCTTCGATCGGCGTTGTTTATTTTTCACATTTTTAAACACGAAAGAATATGTTTAGTTTTTTAAAATGTTGTTGGATTCTGTTAGGGTATAAAAAAAGTTGCATAAATGCGAAAATGGCAGTTCTCAAAAGCAAAATTGCATCTTCATAAAAAAACCCTCTAGCAAATCCGACAAAAGCCTCTTTACGACTACGCTCCCTGAATGCGAAAATCAAAATCACTTTTAATTTTTCCCTCCCATAAACGGTTTCAATTTCGACGGTATTTAAAATGCTAGATGGTAATGATTTTGCGGCAGCCATCTTGTCATTGCTTGCTCATGATGCGCTATTTGTATGCCTCTCATGCTATTTGAGACATTTTAAAAACGGAACGCATTTGCAGCCGGAGGGAAAAAAAAGAACATCGCCAACGTTCCGATTTTGAATATAACTGGAACTGGAGAATGGAGGTTGCAGTGTTTTGTTTTACATAATACTGGTAGAAAGAATCAAGGAGTATAATTAATAAGACGTTTTATTCAGTTTACTATATATAAGTAGAAAAATGCGTTTGTAAAAATGTAATGGCTACCAGAGTGAATAATTTTTCAGTGTCAATAAATGTTGGCTAGACTAGGTTATACCTAATGGAAGCCAAGCTATGCGTAGAATTCTAATGCGACATTAACGACTATCTATTGCGTCTTGTGGTCGCCATCTTTACGATGATCATTAAGAAAAAAAACAACAACTATTTAATAGTGAACTCTCATGAGAGCTATAAAGTCTGTCTCGATCGTCTATTTAATTGTCGTTCGTGACTCAGAATCTCAGCCATTATTCTGATGGGTCGTGGATTCATCTTGAAATAGAAAAGCGTTTTAATACCAACGGAACGTAATGTACATAGTGCACTGCACGCCTCTCGGTTTAAGAAAGTTGTAGGTACAGTCATACGGATATTTGCCGAGCGTGTCGTGTGGACACCTATGTGTAGATGCTGTTCGGGGGAAGAGAATTTAAAAAAAGAAACAAAACACGACTTCTTTTCGTTTGCAGCCACTTAATGTTTGATTTCATCATCAACCTACAATAGTCCACTGCTGGACATAGACTTCCCTAATGAGCGCCATAGCGCCTTGTCTTCAGCTTGCCGCATCCAGCAACTGCCTGCAGTCTTTCGCAAGTCGTCATCCCACCTGGCCGTTGTTTTGATTTGATTTGCATGTAAAAAATTAATGTACATATACACAGGATTTTTAAATGTTCTTGGAATGTGCTCCACTTGATATAAATTATTTATTTGTAGATTTTTTTCCACATTTTGAGCCCTAATGTAAATAATATTGATATTAAAAAAAAAATGTGGGTCATGTGAGGATTTGATATCCCCTTATACATCCAAATCTCGTCGGGCATTTAGAAGTTATGGTGGAACAAATAACAAAGTACCCTGATCATGAAAATCATTAAACTCCTATTTTAGGCAGTCGTATAAAAAACGCACCAGCTTTCTATGTCTAGCGAAAATGAAGCCTTTATCCACTGGTTAGTTCTTTTGAAATATTATAGGTGTGCACCAGATATTTACTTTGTATTGACGCAAATCCCATGTAGGTATAGGTTTTATTCTATTGATTATCGTGAAACATGTGGCCTTTACTAAGTACCTATCAGTAGGTATACAATACAATACAAAAATACTTTATTGTACATCAGATACAGAACATTACAAAAAGACATTACATGCGACAAGTACAATGGGCGGCCTTATCGCTTAGAATCAAGCTCACACGGCTAACCATCGGGCTATAACTGTATCGGATTTTCAGCTTGAAATGCAAGGCCTGGGAACCAAGCCTTAGTCGCCTCCATTCATCGTCTCTCTACAGTCTCTCCGCCATGACCGTTATAAATAAATAACATAAATAATGCAAACCACACAACATCATCTAGGCCCAAGTTAAGCAGAGCTTGTGTTATGGGTACTAGATGACTGATATACTTACTTAATACAATACATTATATAGATAGTTATTTTTATTGTACATAGATAATGACCAGAACAAATATCTGCACATCGTACACACAATTGTCCCTCCTGCGTCGCAGACGGACCTTCGTCCACCGCGCCACAGAGGTAGTCAAATTATTAGTGACGTCATCGTTTGGGGAGGCCTATGTTCAGCCCGTACGTGTATGGGCTTGCGATGATGCAAGGTCTTCACTCCCTCTAGGAACTTACTACTTCTTTTTTGTTGTCCTACAGTACACCGTGTTTAATTGACCCTAAAAATTTATCCGTCTCACTTATTTTATGTTGAGATTTGCATGGAATTATCTTATCTCTTAGTTTATTTACGGTTTTTGTCGGCGTTGACGTCATCCTTTTGCATAAGTCAGTGGTTCGGGACTTTTGACCGTTTTTATGACTTACTAGCTGCGCCCCGCTGTTTCACCCGCGTGATGATAAATATTTTGGATAACATACAATATATCTTTATAAATTGTAGCCTATGTGTTATTCTGATGTATAAGCTATATTATTGTAAAGTTTCATTAAAATCCATTCAGTAGTTTTTACGTGAAAGAGTAACAAACATCATCAATCCATCCATACTTACAAATGTCAAATGGTTTATAAACCTTCCTCTTGAATCACTCATCTATTAAAAAAACACATCAAAATCCGTTGCGTAGTTTTAAAGATCTAATCATAGGTACATAAGGACAGGCAGTCACCAGGAAGCGACATTGCTTTATACCTACTTTGTAGTGTACGCATTAGGGACTTAGGTATCTAGGTAAGGCAACTAGGTAGTAAGTAAATTGAAAAGGCCTTGAGAAGTGAAGCCCTAGTTGCAGGAACAAGATTCTTTCTTTGTTGTGTTATGGACTGGTTTAAATGTAGCACTAGGTTAAATGTCATTAGGTTATAAATTTAAACTACTCTCTTTAAGTACATGTAACTTAAAATGTTAACAAAGGCTTGACAGTAACTAAAATAGCTACAATATTTGAATTCTGTGAAGTAGAAAAATCTCCGAAAAACTTATCAAACAACAATATTTTTTTTTTTTTTTTTATTTAGCCTGTTTCGTCCCACTGCTGGGCAAAGGCCTCCCCCAAATCTTTCCACTCAGTGCGGTCACGTGCGATCTCCCACCAATCTCCGAGGAAGGCGTTAAGGTCAACAATATATTTTTTATATATGTATTATTTATGTATTTTTTTATTTTTAAACATTATATATTTTTTTAATTATTAATTTTTGAGCACTGAAATAATTTTTGGGATATTTTGTTTTTTCTTTTGTTTTGTATATTTAAGTAATATATAACTGTCTCTCCTCTATTATTTTAGTAAAAAGTTTGTGCCTAGTTCTTAGTTATCCTTTATGCTTTTAAAGTGTACCATTTGTAATGTGTCGTGTCAAATAAACCATTTCATTTCATTTATCACTTATAAATACGTTCGTCCTATCAGCTTTGCCACACTAGTGGGTTGAAACGGTTGAATACGATAATACAATTATCACTTTATTATAGAATAATATACCTATTTTTACCGAAAACTTCCACCTTTATCATTTCCATCACATCTTGTCTCAAAAGTATTTTCTTGTCCCAAAAGTATTTTCCGTCAAACAAAACCAGATAAATCAGCCACAGAGCGAAACAATAACTGAAACGCATGCATAAAGCAACCTATCAGTTACACCATAAAGAATAATAAATCTTGTTGATCCCCGTGCAGATGATAAATGTGTGTTTTTCTCTAAAATCTGTTATCTGTGGTTTTTTAAGCAAAACATGTATGCTCAGAGTTGTGGTTAATGTTTTATGAAAAGAATAGGTGAGAGTGAAATGCAATTGACCTAACAGCGTTGGCTCCACTCTACAGTATACAACCTATGGCGTAAACTCATCTCATTCGTATCCATAATAATAATATAAAATAGTTTGCAACCACGACTTTGCACGTCTATTCCCGTGATAAAAAAATATAGTTAAGAGCAACATCTATGAAAAATTTCAGCCCGTTCAGACAGAAGGAGAACAAACATCTAAACTTGCAAACTTTCGCATTTATAATAAATGTGTGTGGTAACTTTGCGCGATGTACTTTGTTACAGTAAAGTGGCTGAACGGAGCTGAATGTAATTTTCTAAGGAGACAGAAAATTAGGAACACATGCTTAGGCTATAGAGAAAGCGCGTACGCAGCCGCGTTTGCAGGAACTAACAGTATTTATTGGTAAAACTATTTCACGAAAATCTTCTTTCAATTATTTTTATCCTTTTATATATTTGTTTACCATTTAACCAGTGAAATCGGCTCTTATGAGCGTCAGCTAAGTCCAAAATAGGTCCTAAGAGTTTCCTTTCTTATGAGTCATAGCAAATAAACTGTTAAAAATAGGTTCGTGTATTTGCTATCCAAAAAGACATGCGTTTCTATATATAAAGCGGCTTGCATCCTAAACTGTGAGACATCGATCTGGTATTCTCGAATCAAAATGAATGTTATCTCGAAGGGAATGCTTTTCGATATGTCATTCTCAACAAGAATATCTCGCATCCGATAAACATAGGCAATAAGGCTAAGATATCTACGCTGAATAACTTCACATGTATAAATTTGCTTGTATATAAATTTGTCCCGTGTGGCCGCTCCTCGTTCGCCAAAATCATTTCTACTTTTCGTTTGTGGAAATATAAATCAGTAGGTACTTGGAAATGAAAACTCTATAAATTTATTACTTTTTGCTTTCTCATTTGCAAGAAAAAAACAAATCACATGCACATCCGTACGTGCCTACCCTAAATGTTTGTACCTAGTCCGCGATATAGGGGCTTTACCCCTATATCTCTTTATTTAACAAATAAAGTTACATATGCAAGGTAATTCTTGCATTCACATTACCTAGATCAAATATCACGCGATATTTTTGCGGGAAAACCTCCAGACCCTTACAAGAACTCATAACATTACTCATATTACTGGAATAGGACATAATTGTGCAATGATGACGAGCTAATGTTCAACGACCACCTTGTACCATTTGTACCAGGAAACTCTGACGCATCTGAACGGATGAACTGAGATTTTTCTACAATGAATGTCGTTATGCGTAAATTTTTTGAATCATTGGTGGTGGGAAATTGTAGACGGATGTTGGTAGGTTCGTAGAAGTATTATGATTATTGTATTTAGGTAGGTAAGGTATTATTAGTAAGAATTAATCGTTAGCAGACAGAATACGGCTTTATTGAAGTCATGGAAATGGAATGCCTTAAGATATTATCACGTCAAAGATATGTAAAAAAGTGAGCCTTTATATCCTGCATTTTCTAGCTAGACCTTTATCAAACAAGACTATTTCTCGCTTCTGCGTCAATCCCATGCAATTACCATGGTCTTTAGCGGCCTTTCACCAAAAAACTAGAGTTTCCTGCTGTCTTTTTTTGGCCATCAATCAAAAACAAGAGTTGACGATAGGGTCCTATCGTCAACTTTCGTTTTTGATTGCCATGGAGTAGTTTTTAAGTTAAACCTGTCAATTATCAAGTTAATCTATTTATCTAACTAGCCGGTAACACTCACTACTTATTTTTACCGACGATTCGACACGTTTACCTACACACTGCCGTGGTCACTGGATAACCATGATAGGATTTAGTTAGTATTATCTGGTATAGGCCTCCTCTTTATCTCGCCACCACAAGCGTTCTTTTGCCATAAAACGTGCAAATAAATAAATCTAATTTAAATAAAATAAGTAATCGCTAATATACCTATGTCTTCGTACAAACTAACTTTATCAATGGCCAATCAAATGGGCAAAGTCAATGGCCCAGCCCACTAAAGAAAGCAGTGACGAATCAACCAAAAATATTATAACAAAAATAGCTAAGACTAATTTACGAATTGGAAGTATGATCGATAACAAGCATTTAATAACGTCCGAAGGTCGCTTCGACCTGTACCAGTGACTCATGCGGGAATTGGGGCATTTCGTTTTGCGGTGAACGTATCTTTGATCAGTCATCAGTCTGTGGTCAGTGGTGGCAATCAGTCTACTGGCAGCCGGACGTTATTATGATATTGTCAGTAATACCACGTAAAACAAAGATTCTATCTCAATTATTGACGTATTCATTAGGACCATTGATATACATACATATAAGTTACTAGCGGACCTTCTCGGCTTCGAACGGTTTTAATACGGATCCCTAACTTTTTTGAAAATATAATATAGGTAGCCTATGTTCACCGGGGATAGTGAAGCTTCCCAACGGAGAAATAACTTTTCAAATCGGTCCAGTAGTTTCGGAGCCTATTCATTACAAACAAACAAACCCATCCTCTTTATAATATTAGTATAGATATGCATACACATGAAACACACACGCGCTGACAGCTGAGGAGGATTGAAGTAGGCTTTAGTCAAATGGAGATTATCTTATTTCATGTATTCTAAGATACCTTGCTCACTTTGCGGTTAGCCGGAACCCGGTTAGCCGTCCCAAAAATGTACGAAAACATACTCGATATACACCATAATTATCTCGCGAAGAATCGTCAACCGCTTCTGGTGTAAACGTATTCTTGAATGGAGACCCCATGTAGTGAAGTACGCCCTCCGGCCAGGAGATGGCGACATAATGAAAGACAGCAGACAGATGTTAGATGCGGCAATATAAAGACAGGGTGTTATGGTGCTCATTAGGGGAAGCCTATGTCAAGCAACGGACTAATAAAAGCTGATGATGATAATGATTTAAAACAATCTAATTTAGCCTAATTATGCAAAACCGAAACACTCAACGGCCTCAATTTCGGCTGAATCAATACGAAGCCGAAACCTCCGCTGAAAGCTTTAAATATGAATGAGTTCAGGAAATTGAACCATTTCGGTAACTTTGCCATTCTGCTTTATGGTTTTAAGTATAGGTTAGAGGTTCACGTATGGGGCTCACTATGACTAATACTTACTATATTCGGTTCTTGAATGTAAGATATTTTATGTCAACAAAGACATTTATGAATTAATAAAAACTGTTATCATTATCAGTAACAAAGAACAACGAGCTTTTCATCTTAATCAGTTGAGGATAACTGGTCTAAAATTTAGTTGCTAGATTTATCTCACACAAATAAACAAGGCAAGTTGAAGTATAAAAGCCCGTAAGAAGGTTTAAATTTGGACTATACACAAATAAAATGGATGAATAAATCTTTGAACCAAGAACTGTATGAAGTTCTGCGATTTGCCTTGTAAAAACAGTGTCGGAAAATATTTTCCATAATTCGTAATCATAAATTTAATTTTCTCATGTAAGTAACATCTATGTTGTAAATGAGAAATAAATATCTTTGAACTGAACTAAACATATTTTTTTGTTTCTGTCACCCTATTGTTTACAAAAAATATCTAGGACTCCAGAACTGAGTAGGTAATAGATTACGTGCTAAGTTTACAGTCATGTTTTCTAGTTAACCTTGACCTGCGGTGAGTCACAGTCTACAATAACTGTTCCCTTTATAACTTTGTGCCATGAATGCCCACTGTTGTTCGCTAAATGACCGGCACTGCGGCAAAGAACTTCTTTGATGTGTTGAATTGTAAATAACTATATACTGCGTGTGGTTTTGCAGGCATTTTAATTAGATAAAATTATTTTACTGTCCTTGCCCTTGCCTCTCCTTGTCTTGCATCTCTTGACGTTTACGTGTGAAAAGGTAACAGATAGACAGATTTTTTTTTTACATCTATATATATAAAAGAAAGTCGTGTTTGTTACAACACTTATAACTCAAGAAGGGCTGAACCGATTTAGCTGAAAATTGGTGGAGAGGTAGCTTAGAACCAGGAGTCTAACATAGGATACTTTTTATCATTTTAACCATTTGACTTGACACATAGATTTAACGGGGGCGAAGCCGCGGGGCGCAGCTAGTTTATAATAAGTGTAGCCAAGCTACTATTAGTGTAGACTGTGGTTTTGCAGATATTTGAACGGGATAAAGTAATTAGTCCAATTAATGAAGGTCAGAAAAGGGCGTCGGGCGAAAAAGCTAAAAGCAGAAAGTTTGGCTTCGAAACTTTGTTTAGACTAGTTAGGAGACAAACATACTAAAATTCCCCAACCGTATGCTGTGAGCCTTAGGAGTGACGTCACAAAAAAGGTCCCATTTTTTACATCTTGTAAATGTATAGAACCAAAGTTGAAGATAATTTTATCAATATATTTTTATTACAATCCTTCGTTATAATTTTCATTTGGTTTGTATATATATATACAGCGTGTATCAAGACCACTACCGAAAACAAAGGGGAGTGGCGCAGCACCCCAAAACAAAACGAATAAAAAAAACCGTTGTCCGAAAAAAAAATTCTAGCTGGAGATATGAATTTTTAAACATTTTTATTTGTTTTGCTAGCCAGCAATGTACACGTAAGTTCGCAGATGCCGTAAGTTAGTTATAGGTATGTAGGTAGGTACTTACCTAATTCCGATGCAGCCTCGGTCGAATCAGAAATGGCTCGAACTGAGCTCCTCCTCGTTCATGGCACAGCTGAGCACGTCTGATTGAGGATCGATGAACACGATCCAGGAATGTAGGATCCTCGGCGCTTCTCGCATTTAGTTCGCAGAATACTGAAGTGATGCGGCTTCTCATTTCTTCAGCAGTATCACATTCCCGATCAAAAACTCTTTCCTTCACATAGCCCCATAGGAAAAAATCTAATGGAGTCAAATCAGGTGATCGAGGAGGCCAAGCACGTGGTCCAAATCGTCCAATCCATCGGTCTGGGAACTCTTGGTCCAGCTGGCCCCGCACAGACCTCACAACGTGCGGTGGTGCGCCATCGTGCTGGAACCACATGTCTCTCTGCTGTCCTAGGCAAATGTCCTCCAGATATGACGCTACAGGACCTCTCAATAAATCCAGGTATGCCTCTCCGTTCATTCTGGGAGACAAGAACACGGGCCCTACGATAGTCCTCTGATGAATCCCTGCCCAGACGTTTACCGACCATCGTACTTGATGCCCCGTTTCTAGATAGGCATGAGGATTTTCATCCGACCAGAAATGGGAATTCCGTCGGTTCCACATCCCATTTCGGGTAAAAGTTGACTCGTCTGTCCACAAAACATTTTTGACGAACGTGATAGGGTTGCTTTGGTTCAAAATCCATTGGCAATATTCTAATCGTCTTGCCTTGTCTGGAGGAAGTAGTCCCTGGACCTTATGAATTTTGTAGGGTCTTTTATTATTTTTTCTTAAGATCCTGTGCACAGTTTTGTGGGATACTACGGCTCCACGACCTCTGAGCAGTTTCGCTGCAGTCCGCGTACCTACTCGAGGATTTCTCCTAATAAGGTCCAAGACCTGTTCTTGCACTTGAACTCCTACCCCTCTACCACCCCCGCGCCTTTGGGGCGTAATACGTTCATTATTCAGAACCCTCTGATATGCAGCTGTGAACACTCTAGCATCAGACGGATGCCTCTGGTTGGGGTACCTATCCCGGTAAATACGCAAGGCTCGTGACGCATTTCCTCTAGCTTCACCGTAGCACATTATCATTTGTCCATACTCCCTCGCACTAAACATACTTAATATCTAAACTCAAACACTCACCTAATTAAAGAACTACTCTAAGAATAACGATTAGCACTTAATAAAAACACATCAAAACTAACTGAAAACTTAATAAACTAAACTGCTTAGTACCTAATGAGAAAAACTAAAAAAACAGAAGAAAAATACGAAGTTATTGCAATTTTTATGCACCGCGCAAGTGTTCATTGCGAATAATGAACACGTACTAAAACAAATTAATCAAAATTAGTGAAATTACGTAAATAATGTCCTTTGAAAAAAGCCGAAAAACGCCTACCAGCGCCGCGGCGGCGGCATTGCTCTGTCATATCTCTTATGATTATGAGTCTTATTGCACAGACATAAGATTCAGTTTCCTTTTACACTACATTTTTCTTTGTTGTAGGCCGACACACACAGGCATCACACTCACAGGTGATGCCTATTACCTATTTTTAATTAGGGTTCAGTACTTAAAGGGTGCTATCGGGACTGTATTAAAAAACCTCGGCTGTCTGTGATTGATGACAATACGATGACTCGACTTAGGGTGGATCGTCGCGTGATTAAATTTTTTCGTGGTTTTTCATTTTTTCTGCGTTTTACAAGGAATAAAACTACACGGACAAGTACGGTATTTTTCAGTTAGTTTTATGCTTTGTAGCAGGAAATAATACCACTAAATAATTTTAATTTCGCGCCGACCCGCGAACCACTCATGTTGGTTGGTATGTTTAGAATAATTACCTTGCAGTAACATCGCTTAAAATAAAGCTACGGACGGAACCAATTTGTTAAAGTCAATTTCTCAAAGTTTTCCAAATTGTCGGTAAAATTCAAAGGCGTGCGCGTGCGTCCGCGGCCTATTTGTTGGAAGGTTTGGTGAGCTCGCGCGATGCTTTTCAAAGGAAAGCCGCCGAACTACCTATTCTCTAGGCAGGACGATGCCCTCTGAAAATTAACGTGGGTCAGCTGTTCTTTTTACAAAAGTAGGTACTAGGTAATTACTTTAGACAGATTAAAATGTATTTTAAGTTTTGATGTTTCTAATCAATTCTTGGTATGCTTTCAAGATCATGGCCGCTAATAAAATCGTTGGTACCTACATACCTGCAAATTATTTATTGAAAAGATAAGTGAGCTCGCGCGACGCTTTTCAAAGGAAAGCCGCCGAACTACCTATTCTCTAGGCAGGACGATGCCCTCTGAAAATTAACGTGGGTCAGCTGTTCTTTTTACAAAAGTAGGTACTAGGTAATTACTTTAGACAGATTAAAATGTATTTTAAGTTTTGATGTTTCTAATCAATTCTTGGTATGCTTTCAAGATCATGGTCGCTAATAAAATCGTTGGTACCTACATACCTGCAAATTATTTATTGAAAGATAAGTTCGTAAGCGCGAAAGTTTCATGTGTCGGTCGGTACCGGCCGGCGGCGGCGCGGCGGCGGCGGCGCGGCGCGGCGGCAGGGCACTGACCGCGGACGCGGATTATCAGCTGTGCGATGATCGATGCGGGCTGTTAGTGCTTTAGGATACATTGCTGTTTTTTTAATTTTATTATTTTTTTGCTTATTTAAACTACATAATTAGGTAGATATGTTCTTATAGTGTTGTGCTATGGGTATGTACCTAGAAAAAAAATTAAAAGAACGTTGATGGGTCAACATATTTTTTGCGTTTTTTTTTCGCTAAATATTTTCAAAATCATGGTCTGATTGCACCCTCTCAGTTTTCGGTAGTAGTCTTGACACACCCTGTATTGTTTTTTTAAATATACAAACCAAATGAATCCAAAAAAAAAACATTGAGAAGAGGGAAAAAAATATATTCCCACAAAACCCAAGGACCGAGGGGTCGTCACCCCTCGAGTTGACGCCGGGCCGGGGTAATGAAACCAAGCCTCGAGGCCCCTCTCTGTGCCCCCACCAGGGCCGGAAAGAAATTTATTGATTGATAATTTTCATCAAAAATTTTTTTTACATTCAGTGGGAACCGTTCCCTTGTTAGAAATATAAACAGAAAGAGAAATAGGTAAACAGATAAACAGATGTAGCAACTTTCTATATTATAAAAACATATAATTTTCATCGTTTCCTGTAAATTTGTAGATAATTGGCAGGAAATCTTATAAGATAGTGATTTGACTAAATAAATAACAACGACAGTGCTACTAATCTGATTGATTTCTGTGATAGATTTGAACCGGGTTTTAACATTATCTAACGCTCGGATTATAAATCCAAATATGTATGTATATACATATTATAATAAAGTATCTTAGGCTGAAACGAAAAATATTATTTAATTTAAGGTGGTTAATACAATATAGTAGTGGCAGTGGGCCGGCCATATTATCTCGCGAAGAACCGACAACGGCCGCTGGGGTATATGTGTTCTTGAGTCTCCACTCAAGAACACGACTCGGTAAACGTAGGACGCCTTTTGACCAGGTGGCATCACGACCTGCGAAAGACTGCAGGTAGATGCTGGATGCGTTAAGCTGAAGACAGGGTGCTATGGCGCTCATTGGGGGAGGACTATGTCCAGCAGTGGACTAACATAGATTGATGATGAATACAATATTGAAAAATAAAACAGTATGGTAAACCGATGTTAGGGTCAAATCTTCATACACCTTTCATCATCATCATCATCAGCCTATAGCAGTCCACTGCTGGACATAGGCCTCCCCCAAAAAGCGCCATAGCGCCCTGTCTTCAGCTTGCCGCATCCAGCATCTACCTGCAGTCTTTCGCAGGTCGTCATCCCACCTGGTCGGAGGGCGTCCTACACTACGTTTACCGAGTCGTGGTCTCCACTCAAGAACACGTTTGCCCCATCGGCCGTCGGTTCTTCGCGAGATATGGCCGGCTCACTGCCACTTCAGCTTGCTAATTCTTTTACACCTTTACAATGGAGTATAATCATATTATTATACCTATCACGAGGGGCTTTTAAGTTTATATACCAATAGGTAGTAACATTATGTACGTATGTTAGCATCAGCCCGTAATAGATTAGCTTCCATAGGCCTTAAAAAGCCAAACCTATTTGCATACAAGGAGTTTTTAGCACTGAGCACGCAACCAAGACACGCATGCCCTGAAATAAACGATAGGTAGCTTTTACTCGATTTTTATAGAAGAGTCATTGATTAAATGTAATTTTGTGGTAGGTGTTGTAGTGGCGTTCATTGTTCCATTCGAAATCAATTTCGGTAAATACAGAGCTATTTCAAAACTACATACTCGTAGAATCTTTCGGTAAAATAAAAAAACAACAAATATATTAATAAAAAACAAAAACTGATGTAATTAAGAAACTGCACTGAACATGCCAGCGGGGTCAACTAACGATGAAATCCACTGTTCTTTATAGTTGACTAGCTTCTGCACTCAGCTTCACGCGTGTATTTTGTTTATACCAAGTAATCTTGGAACGAGTTTTGCTCCAACTCAAAATCAACCAACTTACAGATAAGCAAATCAAATGTACTAGACACATAAGTTATGAACATACTAGTGGTTTCTTGTCACTTCTTCCACTGCTGGATAAAAAATTGAAGTGAACTATAAAATATGACGTGTCGAAAGTGCTTATTTGTAAGCTTATAGAAATAAAAACTTTTCATTTTCAATCGATTATCTATGATAGGCTAAGTCTTGGCTATGTCCTAAGATACGCCACATTAATTCATCTTGATCTGTTTCAGTAGTTTGGGAGAGCTAACAAAATAAAGTACATATTTCAGCACTTCCTCTGGTAGGTTCTTTTAAACAAGGTTACTATCACGAGCGGAAACGACCTATTAAGGAATCCGTTTAATTCGCACGAGTAAACTGCATACTGGTATTTACAACAACAAATAGCCGAGCGGAAAGGGCTGAGCGAGAAGAAAGATAGTCGAACGTAACAGGCCTGAGGGAGCAGAAAGCTTTGAAATGAACTCCCACCTCTCATTTCCCACTCATTATCCTTTCTCGGTGGACACCCGGTCTTCTCTTACGACATCCACGGCCTAAGTTGGAGAGGTATATTCTTACGCCACAGCTTTATACAAAACCGGAGAATATACAGGACAAATCGTACAGAACTACTGGGAATAAGCGCTCTCATTCGGTTTAAACGATCAGTTAGTTTCACGTACATAAATTTTGCGTAGTAATAACACCGTAGTTAGTTATATAAGGTATTTAAATTAGTTATAATTAGGGTTTAATTATAAACACGTTCACTGCCGCAAACTCAAAAAAAAAACTACCTTAGACATTTACTGAAAAAAAAATTGTTTCTACCACAGTCATTTGTATGTAAAGTAAATAAAAATATATGCATATGTACATATATTTCATCATGTAAATATGAAACATGAGTGGTATGCATAAATAAGGTTTCTAGTAGAAATGCATGCTTCAAACGCGACGTGCATTTTGCATTGGATTTTGTATTCCAGATGGTGAGGACAAGGATTGCATATATGATTTATTTTTCTACTAGCTGCGCCCCACGCTTTCACCCGCGTGGTGATAGATATTTTGGATAATATACTATATATACATCTTTATGAATTGTAACCTATGTGTAATTCTGATATGTAAGCTATATTATTGTGAAGTTTCATTAAAATCCATTCAGTAGTTTTTACGTGAAAGAGTAACAAACATCCATCCATACTTACTTTGACGTTTATAATATTAGTAGGATTTTATTCTCTATAACATAGAGTTATAGAAGAAAGTATTGTATTAAATTTCAAGAAAAAAATTATCTGTCGTAATTATAATAATTTCTACTGAGAATCGACACTGTGTAGGTAATCTCTGGATCTCCTGAACCGATTTTGCTAATAGAAAGCCAAGTTATTTGTTAGTCACAGGCTATAAACCTGAAAAATTAAAAGACATAAAGATATATTTCATCGACGTTCATCTAAATTATGTTTATGAAACAATTGTCCACTCGAGAGAAGCCGGGACGGGCCGTTAGTGCTTATTCAATTTGTAGGAAGTACTTTTAAGTAATTCATGCATACATACATAGTCATAAAAAGAAACAAATATTTTATTTATAAATAAATTAAATTATAGTAATTCATAATAATAATTCATAATTCATTTATTGTTTGTGAATCAGGGTAATGGATAGTCAGATACATAAGACTTATTTTAGATCGCTAGATTCTGCCGCTTAGGCGTAGTAAACATTATAATGGAAATTTATAGACTTTGAGGTAGTATTGTATTATCTGTGATTTGTTATAAAACTTTATTAGCAAATATTTGTATAAAAAAAATAAAAAAATAATTTGTTTAATCAAATTATCATGAGATTACAAGATCTCATGATAATTTGACTTGTCAATATTTATTTAGTGTAACAAAATAGTGCATAAATCAAATAATGAAATGTGTTATATTAGCTTTCCGTGACAAAACCCATTTATTCTTAGATCCAAAGTGTCCAGCCACCTTGAAGGTAGGGACGAAAGATAAATACCACTATCTCGAGTTAATGGCTTTCTGTCTTTTGTCTTAGGGAGTCTTAGGGGCCACCCGAAACATGCCACTCAAGTCACTGCGCCTTGATTTGTCTTCGTTACACAGACATGCTTGATGCGTCCGGAATTCCAAGCAGGTTTTATTCAATTGTGCACTTGACCCCTGAAAATTGATATTTCGACAATTTGTCTTGAGACATTCACGTTCAAAAGTAATTGAATTATGAGTAAGCTGAAAAGATCAAGTTTGCAAGTCTACCTAGCATTAGCAAACATGACATTTATGTTAGGTACCTGAAACCCAAGTGTAAGGATAAACTTGAGTTTTAGTTAAGTATCTTTTATAACTACATCATCATCAGCCTATGTTAGTCCACTGCTGGTCATAGGCCTCTCCTAATGTGTGCCATAGTTCAGTCTCTGCATCCTATACTACTGAGTCGTGGTCTCCACTTAAAAATACGTTTACCTCAGCGGTTATCGGTTTTTCGCTTTCAATAACTGGCCCACTGCCACTTCAGGGGGCTAATTCATAAAGCTTTGTCGATAAGTTTGATTCTCTGTCGGATGTATTCGTTACGAATCCTATCCTGCATAGAAACTCCGAACATAACTTACATAATGGTAGATACGAGGAACCTAATGAATTATCAACAGAAAAGTATTGAAACAGTCGGTAAAACCAATGCCAATTTGAAATATCCATTTTCAATGAGTTCAAATAAACGATGATTGTAGATAGGAGATGAACTCGAGAATAAACTTTCCATTCCCATTTTTCAGATAAACCAACTCCAATATTTAAAATTCGTTAGAGTGCAGTCTCAAGAGTACAAAGGTTATTTATTTCACGCTTCTTGTTCTCAACTTGTGAGCATTTCTACTCAAGACCTTTAGGTGCATTTTCCAGGCTTCTTTTTATCCCTTTTCGAAAATACACTCTCATTCTTTGTTGTTTAGGTCTAAAATTGTTTGCTAGTGATAAAATAAATAAGTCACCGTCGTCACCTGAGCAAACCGAGCGACCCCACAACAGGTTTTTATCAATTTTCCGCCGACTGCGTCTGGTTCGCAAAAACACTTAAACCAATGTGAAACTTTATGTTGTTTTTAAAATACACTTTTATCTCACCCACTCTCTCATTTCAGTGTGCAATGCGAATGAGATTTCGATTCTACGGAATAAAATTAGTTTTTATTTCTGTCTGCAAAACACGCCAATGTCCTTTACATTTTTTTCGGTTCAGTATTCGTGTGGGTGATTTCGATCTGTCTGAAGTAAACATTATTAAAAAAGCTATTTCTGTCGTGTCTTTGTATGATTCAGCATTTACGTTCGCCGATTTTATTATTGGAGGTAAATTTGTGGCGCGGTATGATTCATATCCCATTTTCTTTGACCTTGATTATATTTGGCTGGCATGTGTAGTGGTGTGTACTACATTGATTAGATCGCGGGTCGGTATGCGGTATCGCGGTAAACCAATCATTTGGACAAACAATCTTGGAACGCATTGTGTAAACACAGCCGTTTCTTTTCTTATTATGATAGAGAAAGTGGTTTCTATAAGGAGGTACATACTTGTTTACTAGGCAGTAAGCACTAAGGTTTCTTTTGATATTATGTACTTAATATCTATAATACTCGTAATTACTGACTTGAAAATCAGGTAAATATCATTTACAGTAGCAGTTTTTGTAGTTTTATATTTAGTCTCTATATATTGGGTAGACATTAATTGACGTTTAAAAACTTGGTTCTTCGCGAGATCGCGAGATTTCTCGCGAAGAATATCAAGTTGAGATGCGTCAAGCTGAAGGTGCTATGGCGCTTATTAGGGAAGGCCTATGTCCAGCAGTGGACTAACATAAGCTGATGATATAATCCGCTCCCAAAGTCCATTAATAATGAATTAGTAGTCTATTATTTAGTCTAAAATATTTTGCATTTCGTACAGCTTTATATTACTATATCTATTAATGTAGATATTCTATAAATGTGGTTCTTAACTTATACCTCAAACGAACACGTCCTTTGGACCGAACGGCCTTCATAACCTGCTTCAACCGGGCGTCCTTGCGTCCTTTCCCTCCAACTATTCCAGCCTGTTTTGGTTGACGTTATTCTATTAACATTACACGCTATTTTATTATATTAGCTAGATTATTTAAACGTTAGTTATTGAACGCGTCTTAGAAAAACTTCAGTTTCTGCTACATATGAGTATAACACACGGAAAAATATATGAAATTGGTCTAAAGAATATTTACGGACAAACGGGTTAGCAACTTGGACAAAATCAGCTACCAGAAAGAGGAAGGATATATAATTTTTATAAATAAGATAAGATTGTATACATTATTGTATTGTATTGCAGTATCAAACACATTATAGGTATTCTTTGTACCCAAAACCAACAGAGTGTAACATAGTAAGGGCCTTACTTAGGTAAGTATCTACCTTATGCTAAGTTACCAAACAGGTAGTAAGTATATGTGAATTTTATACAAAAAAAGATTACGTCTTTGCATAAAAGGAACTTTGATGAGTTAACCCTTGACTACCTTTTGTCCGATGTCCTTGATTCTTTCCTTGCCTCTTGTTTTTGTTCACAAATTTATGTCGTGTGTGTACCTATTTATGGTTATGTGCATATCTTTGTAAGCGTTTTACTCCCGTTCGTGCGTGCGCATTTTAATAAACGTTTTTATAACGTCTCGTGAAGGATTTTATTCTTATTTCTTGAAGATTTATGATGTTTTTCTTCGAGTATTTTTGTGACATGATCATTTATTTCATGTTGACTGGAATGTAAATACGTAAATACTATGATGAGTCATCTCGAAGAATTGCAGAAGTATGCAAAATAGTTTATACTCGTACCTTGAGACCAACGCTTAGAATGACATTCTATTAGTAAGTATATCTTCCTAGACAAGGTTTTATCTAGGTATTATCTTGGTTTTATCTTGTTATGGATCAGTTGAGCTACCTATAAATTGTTCGCAACATTCAGCTGTTAGCTCAATTGTTTCAATTTTAAATACGATTCTAGTTTTTGATCGAAGAAATAAATTTTATTTTATATCTGGTGTAATTTTTGTCAACTCTACCATAGACAATAACTACAGGCGTTGTTATTGGTCTAGCTAGGTTAATGAAATAAATCATCACTTACAAGTATATTTATAAAAGTTTAATAACATGTTTATTCGGTTTTAACAGATCATTGCTCTCTTACCATGGGGCTAGATAATGATGTGTGAATTGTCCAGCTTTATTTATTATTTATTATTATTATTACTGATGGTGTTGACTTAAGAGGAATATACCTAGTGTTCGAGCCGGTGCCAATATGTCTCCTCAAAATACATGCCGTCCCCACAAATGTGCACATAATTAGCTCAGTGAATAACTTGGAAATCCTGAAACACAAAAATACCCAGTTACTCATCGACAGTCTCGCACAAAAGTGCACACAGGAAACGATCACCCTCCCTTCTGTAGAAAATACTTTTAGTGCCAATTGTACACATGTTGGTTCCCTCGCCATTTTCGCCTTTTTGCTCCCCATATGGAGATAATGCTCTTTCGTTGTCGTCCTTTTTATTTTCAAGAAGATTGAATATCTGTTTGATAAAATAGAATTGAATGTGTGGAGTCATGTACTTATTGATTTGCAGGTGTTTTGTGAATCATGCTTGACAGTTTAATCATTTGATAGTGTTTTGATTTAAGCTATTCATGTTTTAGTTTATTCATATTTTATATTATGATTGTGAGGTCCACGTCACCGGTTAAAGGTTAATAGAGTATAGATATCGAATATTGAAACTGGAAATGTCAGCAAAAAAAAAATTACTATATAATTAAATGACTCTTAAGTTGAAGTCAAAATTACCACTTCCTTAAACTTAAACCTAAACTAAATAATACGCCAAGATATAAAAAAATATTTAAAACATTTTCGTCTCACATCTATGTAGGTACTTTTGATAATAAAATCGTGGAGCCATTTAAAATCTATTTCAGCTTCCCACGGCCAAAATGATTCTGCATTTTCCTAGTTTTAAAGTAAACAAAATCTCAACAATGTATTTCAGTTTAACTCATCTTAAGCAGAAAAAGCGCTTTAGAGCGCCAGCGAAAACTGGATTACTCTACAATTGCACTCCAAAAATACTGGTTAAAGTACTAACAAACAAAAGCAACTGCACTTAGCAAAAGAAAAACAATTAAGGCACTTTCACACTGCCAAAAATGCTGCGTCGGAAAAACGGTATAAGTGCGGAAACATCGTTTTGTGCAATTTAGCGAGCGTGTTGTCGGGTGTCGTCGGCCAATTCCGGACTACAAGTCCGGAGGTGGACATTATTGCGGATGTTTGTATGGCATTCAATGAGAAATGCTCTTAAGTATAAGTAAATTATCTTCATTTATAATTAAATATCCTCATGAAAATCACTTTCATTCATCAACCTGAAGTAAGTGCCGACAAACGAACACTACATAAACACGGATTGAATTAATATGGTCAATGATAATGATGAGTTTAAATGACTTTACACTAAGTCATTTTAGGGTCCTAAAAGTTTAAGCATTAGTGCGCTGGTAACACGAAATTAAATTTACATGCTTTTAATGTGTACGTTGATATTGATGAAGAATTAAATAAAAGTTCGTCTAAATCTCCGTCTATTAACAATAGAAGGGCCGGGCTTCATACTATACCTTCAAAGACCGCAGCGGTCAATTTGATGGCACTAGAGATTCAGTCTAATTATTGCGTATAATTGTACATTAAAATAAAATAAAAATAACGAAAGCAAATTAGGAAAAGTCAAAATATGTAAAGAAACAAAAACATAGTTTGTAAAATATTTTAAGAATGAAATCGCCGTGCGGTCAAATTGACGGCCTTGGTCTTTCTAGTGTTAAGTGAATAGTGGACATTTTATGTAGCGGATAAGCGTCAGGTGGGGCTCTGAGCTATCTGAAGGATACCAGCTTCCATGTGGGATAAGACAGGGGGGGCTGACCTCTCCGGACCTGTTCAACACCTATGTGAATGATTTAATCGTGGAACTGAGCAGCACCCCGGTGGGGCTCAGGCTGGATGACAGATACGTCAACAACCTGAGCTATGCTGATGATATGGTGCTGCTTAGTCCTTCGATTAAAGGATTGAGAAAATTAGTTGAAGTCTGTGAGAAGTACGCTAAAGAACACGACCTAATATACAACGTAAAGAAGACTGAAATGGTGATATTCAGGTCCGGAAAGGGACCAGTAAACGTGCCGGAAGTATACCTGAACCGACAACCAATAAAAGTTGTTGACAAATTCAGGTACCTTGGCCATATCGTAACATCCAATCTAAAAGATGATGATGATGTAGAACGACAACGTAGGTCTTTATGTATGGTAGGGAATATGATTGCGCGTAAGTTTTATAGGTCCTCGCCTGACGTGAAAGTGACTCTGTTTAGGTCTTTCTGTCAGACATTCTACACGTGTCAGCTCTGGACTGAGTACACCAAAAAGACGCATGATAGGATACGCGTTGCCTATAACAACATCTTTAGGCAACTGATGGGTTTGAAGCGCTTCTGTAGCGCTTCTGAGATGTTAACGCAGGCCCGCGTAGACTCTTTTAACGCTATACAGCGGAAGAGGATTGCGTCTTTCATGTCCAGAGTTGACTCGTGTGATAATTCGATTATCAAGAGTCTGGCAGAGAGACTTAGTCAAACAGCAATATTCAGACGATGGGTGGATATCGCCACCTAAACCTAGATAAAGCTATAATACTTAGCTAATTTAGCCTATATACAAATATTTGATAAGTATTTTTTTAAGTCAGTTTATGGATAATTTATATCTGAAATAAAGATCTATTATTATTATTATTATTATTATTATAAAATATCGCTTAGCCAAACATATCATGAATTGCATACATAGGTAAACTTGCCCGCGCGGGCCGTATGCAATTCCAGTTAAATAAACTATTGGTTTACGAATAGCGATCGTTTAACAAAAAGATCGCTTTTAGTTCCACTTACGTGGCTTTCGAAAAACGTGTCGCAAGCTACTGTGTTTGATGACATCTCCACAGTGCCGCTACAACAGCCAGTAACTGTAGAGACCTGGATGTACCATGGAACAAGCGAGCGTTAATTGAAACTGGTATTTTTCCTAATCCGCCCATGTTGGATAATCTGCCCATGGAATTTATAGAGCAGGTAGCAATTCATTGGGCGGAAACGAGGGCGGTTCTGCCGTGCTATATCGAATTGATAACCGAATTTATTTATTCGTTTGAATTCGTACTAAAAGGATTTTTAGCGAAGTCTGAAATAAGTTGTCTTTTATTGCTTAAACACTTTGATTCCCCACAATGCACCATTGCACATGCCGAAGAAGGCACCTTTTGGGTCACACCGCCGTTATCATGAGTGTTTTCAAGCCCAAGGTAGCTTTTTTCTATCCTTACAAAATGTATTCACTGCCCAGCTTATGCAAGAGCAAGGCCCACCGCCTACTGCTCTACAAATCACTCAACTGCAGCATGTGCGTGCATCAAGTGCTATCAATGTTTTAAGGTAGTGAATAAATTTTTGTAAGGATAGAAAAAAGCTACCTTGGGGTACTCATGATGAGAGTCACTAAGCTCATGATGGGGAAAAATAATGGTAAAATTTTAATCAAATAGAATTTAATATTATTTTATATTCAATTCAAAAAACTCTTATTAAGAACATATTACTAACAATATCTATTGGTGGCCTTATCGCTAACAGTTCTTCCTTTCCTGTTCCAGGTAACCTCAATTAAATTATAATTAAGGTAAATAAAAATATCATAGTACTCAGTAGTACTGAGTTTCCATACGATGATGTTTTTATTTACGCTATCTTTGGTCTTCTGTACGAGTATGTACTGAGTCAGTACATACTCGTACAGAAGACCGAGAGAGATTTTGTTGAATTAGACCCACATGACTGCATCCGTAATAAAAACCTTACGAAACAACACAAAGCGAGCGAAGGCTAATTTAGCTCAGAGTTAAATTGGAATTATTCGCGTGTATGATTTTATTATGAACTAATAAAGCCTCCGACTTCGTTCAAGTGCTTTTCGAGTACTTGAGTAGGTACTATTAAAGCTTTGTTACAATATTTACAACGCAAGCAGGTGTGGGTAAAATTAGAGTTCTATTGGTGAAACAAAGTCTAGAATGTTCGACTTGTTAAGAGCCTTTATTCCTAAAATGCGCAGAAACAGTACTTTTCAAACCCGTTTATATCATGAACCACTTGTCTTATAGTATATGTTATTTACTAATAATTTTAGGAAATTTTAGTGTCCAAATAGTTTGACTATAAAATATTTCGATTAATATAGTATGTACGCGTTCTATCAAGATAACTTGTGAGAGGTTTTCATAATTTCCCTTTCAGCATCAGTTTCGAAGCTCAAAATAATAGAAAATACTGACATATCTAATTAAGAAAAAAATATAACCTACTGATGAGATCCTTGGCTAATCCTGGGCAATAAAGTGGAGCATCTTTTTTAAAATCATACATTTAAATTTTTTATGATTTTGTTGCTATTATTTTTCTATAAATATTTAATGAGCGACGACGTGACCACACTCTAGAAAGCCTCGCGGCGGACTGATTTTCGCGCAGCGTTTTATAGTAGTTTTAAAATATTTATAGAAAAATAATAGCAACAAAATCATAAAAATTTTAAATGTATGATTTTAAAAAAGATGCTCCACTTTATTGGTAGGCTATTATTATATTAAATTAAATAAGGTATATCGGTAAAAACATCATTTAAAAATGTGAAATATTCGTAATATTTCACATTTTTTTAATTTTAATTTCTCATAGTAGGATACCAAAACCAAATATCTTTCTAATTAGATTTTTAGCCAAGGATCTCATCAGTAGGTTATATTTTTTTCTTAATTAGATATGTCAGTATTTTCTATTATTTTGAGCTTCGAAACTGATGCTGAAAGGGAAATTATGAAAACCTCTCACAAGTTATCTTGATAGAACGCGTACATACTATATTAATCGAAATATTTTATAGTCAAACTATTTGGACACTAAAATTTCCTAAAATTATTAGTAAATAACATATACTATAAGACAAGTGGTTCATGATATAAACGGGTTTGAAAAGTACTGTTTCTGCGCATTTTAGGAATAAAGGCTCTTAATGTTCTACTATAAGTCTATAATATTATATTATAATCATGTACAGCCTTACTTTACAATACAATACAATACAATACAATACAAAAAATCTTTATTGTACACCATAATCAAATTAATCATTACCAAAATACATTATATGCGACAGGTACAATGGGCGGCCTTATCGCTTAGAAGCGATCTCTTCCAGGCAACCTTACTTTACCCACGAATATAGACCCTCCAAAATTCAAGGAAACTTTTGAGATATTCCAATTTAGGCACCGAATATTTGAAGCTTCTCAATTCTGCGCCGATTCTGTTTTGTTTTCTACATCTAACTAAAACTTTTTTGTAGTTTTTTTTTATGTACATTGGTGATCAAGTTCACACAAAATTAAATTTATAAGGAAAATCGGCAACAGTTTATCTAACGTGCATTTTAGCTTGTGCCTAGCTTTATAATTATAACTTCCATCACGTGTTAATACAATTTTACGCATACAACCGGCTTTCTGTGTTAAAATCCACGTTTGATTTACCTCATAATTACGTTATACGGCGATAGGCTGATTATTATTTGGTTCATTGAAAGCTTACGAGCTCATAGCTTATGAAAAGGGTACTTAATAGTGTAGTGTACACGTACCAAGGCGTACATACATACGTCATCTAGTGTATCGATAAATTAATAAATAAATAATACAGGACTATTCACACAGCATCACCTAGCCCCAAGCTAAGCAGAGCTTGTGTTATGGGTAATAGATAACTGATAATAATATACATAATATAATAGATTGTATACATATATTTTTATGATACATGGAAAACGACCAGAACACCCGGAACCAATATTTGCAGAATCTGAAAATCGTACAAACAATTGTCCCAAGGCGGAAATCGAACCCGCTACTTCTTGCTTCGCAGGCGGACCTTCGCCCACCGCGCCACATCGGTCGTCGATGTGTTGCTAAGCTGTCACTGTCATATCTGGCACAATAACATAGCTGGAGGCAGGAATTAACATAGCCGCCTCGGGAATTTCGTTATAGAGTTCACATAAATAGGCACATCAATTGGGTAGGCCTATATGTCCAGCAGGTCGTAGATATGAAGACGATGAAATGGGCATAGCACAGTGACTTGGTGCTTAAACCATATAGTTCTGTTATGCACAGCTGAGATCACATGTTCCCAGAAATCACTGAAGTCTAAAGCACAATAAACGCTCGTTTATAAATAGCCCTGATTTATACAAACTCCACTCATAAAGTAACTTCATTCAGAAAACTGTCATAAAACTCCAAGCCGCATTCATCAGGGCGTTGTCAAAGAACAAAGAGGCGTGGAGACGACAATACCACGTGGCAGAGAGCTTTCGTCAGTGGTCTTTGTTGATGAGATTCATCATGACGACTCTTCTAAGTACTTGTGACGAGCCTTCAGTATTATTAGTATGAACACTGAACAGGCTTTAGAGATTTTTTTATGATGCGGGATGTCACGTAGGCTCTTATGACCAGTTATTTCATTTAGGCGAAAGCTACTTAGGTATTTGTTTAAAAGCTTAAAAGCAACAGCAAATAAATTAAGTTAAGCTTAGTTAACTTTCAGACTGAAAAAATCTCTGCATTAAAGTTGGCTACAGATGATGTCCTAATATATTTTTTATAGAATTTACAATACCACTGAAAAGGCAGCCTATTTTCTGCGACAGAGGAGGTTGTGGGTTCGATTCCCGCCTTGGGACAAATGTTTGTATGATCTGCAAATATTTTTTCGCTGTGTTCTGGTTCTGTATGTATAATAAAACGGAATCTTTTTATGTACCTAATTTATTTTGTATATTAGTCATCTGGTACCCATAACACAAGCTCAGCTTAGCTTGGGGCTAGATGACGTTTAGTGGATTCTCCAGCAATATTTATTTATTTATTGTAGTAGGTACCTATGTTGTATTATTTGTTCACGCGTTTTAGGCAATAACCACAATGACATCAGAAATCTTTGGTTTCGTTTATTTACGTTATGGTCATAAGGAAAATTGTGAACCCAAATATTAGTGTATAAAACTTACCACAAGATTCTGAGAATAGATACACAATGACAAGTGAGAGAAGTAGCGGTTATTATTATAAAAATAATAATATAAAATAAACAATGTGTTGTGTTGTTTGTATCACACGGGGTATATCCCCATTATACAAAATTTAAGGAAATTTATATTTAATTAATAACCAACGTTTTAAAACTTTATTTATATAAGTTTCCTGTTAATTGTGTTTTTATTTAACAATAACATTAATGGGTACCTACCGGTTGATTTGATTCGTTATACCTACAACTTCAAAATTTTAATTTTTTTATTGAAATTCTCTCAATAAAATTAATGGGTACCTACCGGTTGATTTGATTCGTTATACCTACAACTTCAAAATTTTCATTTTTTTATTGAAATTCTCTCAATAACATTAATGGGCACCTACCGGTTGATTTGATTCGTTGTACAACTTCAAAATTTTCATTTTTTTATTGAACTTCTCTCAATAACATTAATGGGTACCTACCGGTTGATTTGATTCGTTATACCTACAACTTCAAAATTTTCATTTTTTTATTGAAATTCTCTCAATAACATTAATGGGTACCTACCGGTTGATTTGATTCGTTGTACAACTTCAAAATTTTCATTTTTTTATTGAACTTCTCTCAATAACATTAATGGGTACCTACCGGTTGATTTGATTCGTTATACCTCCAACTTCAAAATTTTCATTTTTTTATTGAAATTCTCTCAATAACATTAATGGTATCTGGTTTAAATCACACGTAATCACATAAAATACTAATCAAAAAATTATCCGTAGGTGGATCATAGAAAAATTATTTATTAGCACTAAAGAATTATACAATACAATACAATACAATAAGTCTTTATTGTACACCATAATCAAATCAATCATTATAAAAATACAAGTACAGTGGGCGGCCTTATCGCTTAGAAGCGATCTCTTCCAGGCAACCTTTGGTAGGAAATAATTATATATATTATATATATTATGAATATAAGAATTATTTATAATTATGTAGGACATTAAAAATTATAATAAAATATCTAGTTAAATAAGTTAAATATCGTTCGTCCATAATTCATGGATAAATTGTTATTTTACCTAGATTTTAAGATCATTTTGTACACAGTTTACTAAATTTAATAACTTAAATTTGAAAATTTGTATGTATAGTTTGTATGTATGGTCTCTTAATTTCTTCACGCCAAATCATGAGAAAAAATGCATATCTCTTGACTTGGAATAAAACATATAGTACCCATGGAAGGTGTAAATAAACTCAGAACAATCCCATAGAAACAATGCAAAACCGCGGGCAGAAACTAGTTACGATTAAAAATCCATTAACACCACAAAAAGAGAAATTCTCATTTTGACACACACAGTTCAAAATAAACAATTTAAAGTCTGACACACGCTACAGGATCAATATGCAAAACATTCTCATAAATATTAATAGCGTTTTTGTAAGCGTTTCCCTCTAGTTTAGACTCTTCACAAAACGTTTACGCTGTGTACAACCAAGAGGCTGGAGGATCCCTAATTTAAGGTACCAAATGCAGGTGTGCTCAACTTTCGGATCGCACATGTACGAATAATCTGAGAAACTTGGCTAGAAGAGCCTGGTTTTCTCTAAATAGATTCCATTTAAACCATTGCTGGATATAAGAAAAAAAACAGAGTAGGTATATGTATATATGAGTGGACAAAAACCTAATCAGACAAATATTGTTTATCTATTTTTGGACTTGCAACCAACTTTTTACTTTGGACTGGATATGGTCCGGTTAAGCTAACTCTTGATTATCTGGAAAAGTTTGCAGTTTACTTGATTATTCCAACTGTAAATACTAGTTCAAATGTTTTTATATTCATTGGTTATAATTTTCATTGTGAATAAACACAGTCCCTTCTTACACTTTATGCCAATTCCAATTGCAAATGTTTCCAATTGGAATTATTTCAATAATTAATTACTGTAAATAATTTCATGTAACGTTAATTAATTGAAAAAGTAAATTAACGACAAAAGATCTGCATTTACAGAATTCACTTTATAATGTAGATTGTAGGTTGCATACAACTGTATACGCCCCACATGGCTCTTTTTAAACAACGTGGCTCTTTGGTAACAACATGGCCCTTTGGTAACAAACATGAAGGGTTAACAGTCTGCTGCGTTGCAGGGTGCGTCTATGAAATAAATAAAAAAGACCTGTTTCAGACAGGGCTTTGTGCATTTGACGTGTTTGATTTTTTAAAGGAACTTTGAAATGGAAGCGTGACATGGAATTAACTGATTGGATGTTGTGTTCCAATATAGTTTTTTTAATAGCTATAAATTTTTTTTTTCAAAATCAGATTTCGGTAGCGATTTCGGAGCATAGTTACGTTAGTCAGTACATTACTAAATAGTTATTCTGTGGCATAAGAATTATAAAATCAGTACCTATATATAAAATGTATCACGATATAACTCTGAATGTAGCTAGATTATGAAACGAATAATTTTATCTTTTAAACTTGTATAAAAGAGATAAAAAAGAATATGCAATATAATGCAACAAAATATTACCTAAAGTTGATTCATAACGATACCTATCTACTATCCCAGCTACCTGTCTATTTCACGCCCCACTCCATCAAAAAGCAAGCATCCCATACAAATCGAGAACAGGCTTTTTCAGACGTGCTTATAAATCAGTGTGTATGCGATACCGACCACGGGCCATCAACTTGATAAATGCACGTAACGCGACCCAGGGTTGTCAGCGCTTGGCTACACAAGACAGCGTATTCCAATGGCGCTCACGGGCCATCATCTTGATAAATGCACGTAACGCGACCCAGGGTTGTCAGCGCTTAATGACCTATGGACGCCATTTTGAGGTTAGACATCATCTATAATACCTTTAGACATAAATAAATTATAGAGATTGTTGTTCTACACAGCACAGTATATTCCTATGGCGCTCATGGGCCATCAGCTTGATAAATTCATGTAATGCGAGCCAGGGTTGTCAGTGAGAGATATAGACACATTTGGTTCATAGGGAATGAATTATTTGCGACCGTAAACGGTTAATGAACATTATACATGAGACTTTGGAAATTCATGAGGTTCTTTGGTGTATTACTGTATAGTATGCAAGAGGAAAGGTCTCGTAAATTTAAAAAAGGTAAAGTAATTTATTAATTGAATGTTTTTATGTATTGACAGTTACCTAAAATATTATAATTTGAAAGGGTATCGTTTTTTTTAACCTAAAATACCTTTTTAACCCGGTCTGTCATTATAATATACCTATATCTCTTTAATATGTATAAAATTAATCACTGAATGTGTTGCTAAGCGCAAATCTCGAGAGCAGCTGAACCGATTTTGCTAATTCTTTTTTTAGAATATTCCTTGAAGTACGAAAATGGTTCGGAGAATAAAGAAAAAAAGAAAAAATTGCCTGAAACAAATGACCACCCGGGCGAAGCCGGGACGGGCCGCTAGTAATGATATAAAAAAATGTCGATGACCTTAGTCTATGGTGGTGACTAAGGTTATCAAAAGTTTTAAGCTCGATGCAGCCCTATTTTCGCTAAAATGTTAAACTAACGCAGGATAAAAAGCCACGCGCTCCTTATTTCAAGCCGGTGAGCTATCATAGCGATAATTTATCTTATTTTATCTTTCGATTTTCTCTAATGTTGGGGTGAGTGCAAATGATTTTGATAAACTATGTTTCCGTTAGATAAACTCTAGAAAAAAATACTCTCACTTTACAAAATTCGTTAAAGTAACGCTTAATTTACTTTGTTAATACAAAAATAGGGATTTGTCTAAGGGTCCCTGAGAGATTCCAGTCAAACAAAGGGTCATCAATGTTACTATCTTCACCACATCACCAATACGCTCACAGCTCCTTCGCTTCCTTGAATTCTTGCCATAAAAAAGGACAATACTCAAAAATACCTCATTCAAAGGTTACCTGGAAGGGATCCCTTATAAGCGATAAAGCCGCCTATTTTACTTGTCGCATGCAATTTCTTTTTATTTTGTATAGATCTGCATGTCGTGTACAATAAAGTATTGTATTGTATTCAAATAAAATGCTACTCCAAAAAATTCTTACTAAAGTTATCAAAAAGCTATAAGATCACTCAATTCGTATTCCAATAACTTTATCGTCCAGACAGATTCGTTATTCCGCATTCATTCCGATGCCGACTTCAATTCCGGTGGAAGCCGCTGGGGAATTCGGAGTAGGCATCCGAAGTCCGAAGGTCCAAGATCTTTGGTTGGAATTAGCCGGTCTTCAGATGATATTCGATAGGTTTCGTTGGGAAAGTATTGGAAGACTCGTGTAGGTAATCGAGCTACATATCCAGACATAGATAGACAGATCGATAATTCTTTCATTGCACACTTAAAAATAAAACAAACAAGACAGAATAAAATACAAAATATGTGACAATTTGGCGGTCTTATCGCTCAAGAGCGATCTCTACCAAACAACCGTGGATGGATAGGATCGTTGGATTATACATGAGGATCTGTGTGCATTATATATACCACTTTTATTTGATGAGAGTCAATCAAAATGACAATATCAAACCTGTAGTATAACTTTTTACTTTACGTATAATTTCTACTTTTTAACTATTTTTCTGTTTTTTATGGATTTATAATTTTAAATTCCATTTTATGTAGTTTTAGGCTAGTAGAAAAGTAGCAAATGTTTTCATTTATTTTGTAAGGTTTAGGAAGAAATGCGAGAGTTTGGTGGCCAACAAGGGCAACTTCGTATCTCTGCAGCTATATACAAAATAAAACTTTTCACAAGACATAAAAAAAAAACACATAATAGGTATCACAAAATCCAGTGAACTAGGTATTTGATATTTCCTTTGTACAACATATTAATAAGATGAAATAGCCCTAGAACTTTTATCCCATGTACAGCTGTATATCAACGAAGCGGTTTTCAGTTTACGTCATCATCAACATCATCAGCCTATAGCAGTCCGTGGTCCGTCGTCGTGCTGGACACATATGCCTCCCCCAAAGAGCGCCACAGCGCCCTGTCTTCAGCTTGCCGCATCCAGTATCTACGTTTCAGTTTACGTGGAGGACGCTATTACATCACATCTGCTCAACAGTGCTAGTTACCTATTTAAAAAATAGGAAATCAGAGACCACCATGCTCCCACCGTTTAGTTTAACCACTAGCACGTACAAAACCATCTAATAGTGGATTTTCAATTAATCAGTTGAGGCTGTATCCATAGTTAATCGAACCGCACTGGACGTAGAATGTCCAGTCCCCTTCGCCGCATTCAATCTAACCCTACGCACCCTTCTAGTCTTGTACCGCATCGCATCCTTAGGGTGAGTTTATCGGAAATCAGGTATTATTAAGCTTAGGATTTGTATCAGAGGTACTGCCAATAGGATCGTTTGATATAACTTGGGCCAGAATACAGAACTTAATAACTAAATAAAATTGATGGAATTATGTTTGACAATCCACACAGCATCATCTAGCCCTGAGCTTGCGTTAGGGGTAGGTACTAGATGATATCTATCTTCCTTATCTCGCCATCTCCGGCGGTCCTGTGCCAGTCGGATCCACTGTTTCCCTACAGCCCCCACAATGTCGGCTGATCATCGGGCAGGTCGTCTGCCTCGACGCCGCCGCATATCCCTAGGCCACCGTTCGGTGACTGCTTTGGTCCAGATCCAGATGATATACTGACTGATAAGCTTAATACAATAGATTACATAGAAATATATTTTTATTAAACATAAATAACGACCAGCAATGCTGGGGCAAACGTGTTCTTGAGTGGAGACCGCGACTCGGTAAACGTAGTGTAGGACGCCCTCCGACCAGGTGGGATGACGACTTGCGAAAGACTGCAGGTAGATGCTGGATGCGGCAAGCTGAAGACAGGGCGCTATGGCGCTCATTGGGGGAGGCATATGTCCAGCAGTGGACTGATATAGGCTGATGATGAGATAACGACCAGAACATCCGGAACAAATATTTGCAGATCGTGAAAGCTTTGTTGCTAAGCTTAGGATTTGTATGATATGTAGGTAGGTTCTGCCAATAGGATGGTTTGATGTAACTTGGTTCAGAATATACCGATTTTATTATAAAACAGTTTCTGCTTTCACGCGTTATTTCTACGGAACAACTTTTTAAAGTTATTTATATCCCAACGTATTACATACTTATATTCGTTTGTTCACAATCTATAGCCGAAAATATAACGAAATAAAATCTTAAATGAGTATAGCCCAACTTTTCATTGTGCACAGCCCTTTAGCTCGCCCCTATGGATTTCTAAGCTTCCGACTTTAATTCCGACTGTATTGCACATGCACAATGTACCAAGATAAGAACGTGGGCACTTTTGTGTTTGAGGGGTTTTCTACTTGAGGTTCAGCTTCAGTGAAGTGGGCCTTAGGGGCTACCTTTATTAAAGTCGATAATTAAGAAAACCTGAATGTTACCGTTCCCATTCAAATATAATCACACACATAATATACAATTTGAACATAATAACAAGAATGAATAAATAAAATAAATAATCCTGGACAATCCACACAGCTTTATCTAGCTAGCCCTAAGTTATGACAAATTAGCTTCATTTAAAACTTTACGTATCAGGAGGAGACTACAGAAATATGCAGATCGTCATCTCGAACAAAAAACTTTAAATATGCGTGTGAAGCTGCATTTTAAAAGGTATTAGAAATATTAGGAAATTAAATATCTTATAAATAATGCTGGACAATCCACACGGCATCATCTATCCCCAAGCTAAGCAGAGCTTGGGTTATGGGTACAAGGTGACTGCTATACTTAATCCAATATACGTATTACATACATAGATAGATATTATTTTAGTATACATTGATATTATCCAGAACAGCTGTGACAATAATTTGCAGTCTATGCAAATTATTGATCCAGGTGTTTAATGTATATTTATGTTTATTGGTCCAAGGCGGATATCGAACCCAAGCAACCTCCAATGTCGCAGGCGGACCTTCACCCGCCGTGCCAGATAGGTTGTCTAAATTGACAACCTATTTTATTCTTTGCTTTAAAATATCCTCATCCAAAAATTTCTTCCACTAGTGGACAAAAAATTTAAGTGAACATTTAAATCAAAATAATGTTATTTGATAATAATTAATAGTACAAAATTTGACTTATCTAAGTGCCTAAAGAAATAAATGCTATTGAGTTTGAGTTTGAAAAACAAACACATCTCGAGTTTTGCCCATTCAGAAATGGATTACATTAAGTCAAAGGGCACATCCCGCTTCCGGTGCAACTCTGTCGAAATGTTAATTTACCGGAAATTAAAGTTGTTTCAACTTGTTACCCTTTGGACACGCCTTTATATCCTTGGACACTCATGAATAAAATATTATTTGCGTTTAATTTCGACAGAACAGATTTTTCTGGTCTTTGTAGACTCTCTGTTCATTTATTTTTATTTAGTTCTTTGTTGCAAAACATTTCGTGTTTCATTATTGAAATACGCGTACATAACTGTGTTTTGATCAATTTTAACACTTCGAGTGCTGAAATCACACGGTATGTGTTTTCTAAAAGTGACTAATATGCGTAAATCCACACTAGCGCAGCGGCTGACAAAATAAAGATCTGTGTGACTCAGCACAGCTGTAATGTTTTTTAAACGAAACGCATATGCGGCGCACCACAACCGCCTGTGTTGAGAGGCAGCACGAATGGCTTAGGTTAAAAAAAATATCGCAGTCGTCGAAAAAAGTTCGCAGTCAAAGTGTTAAGGTTAGCCTTACAGTTGATCAAGCACGGTGCCCAGGGTTTTTTTTTTGGATTATTAAAAGTGATCTTCTGTTAATTAATTCCTTTTTTTCTCTCTCTCTCTCTTGTTGCGTTGAAGCTATTCAGTTTTTAATAATACTCAAAACTACCTTCTGCCCGCTGCTGATGGTTTTTTTGTTAATACGAGTCTATAACTACAGGGTAATTAGTAGCTAGGTGCTAAGCTATAATCGGGTTATCTCCCTAATAAATAATTCGTTATAAATCTATTCTGATATTTTTTCTTCGACAACCATGGTTCTAAATTGTCTGTTTTACCTTCTCCATAACGTTTTGCAACCCTGTATATCTTGCAACCCTGTATATCTCTGTATAATTTTAACCCGATTCGTTCCGCAGTTTTAGCGTGAAGAAATAAACAAAAATGCAATTAGAAGTAAGTCATTATGATGCCTCCAAAAGTATCAAAGATTTTTAACTATTAATTAAAAAATCATGTCATTATTTCAGGCAGAACTGCCTAAAATAATGTCCTTATTTGTGAGTCAAAAATTAAACATTTTCTTAATATTAATTTCATATTGTAATATTAAATAGGAAATCAAAATGCTGGTATCAAATAAACTGAAAACATATTCAAAAATTGGTATTCAACCATTTATTCCTACTAATAAGGCCACCGTAAAGTGCTAATGAGTTCTGGTACAAACCCGAATGTGTAAAATTACTCGCATTAAGTATTTGGTTTGCGCCGTGTTTTGCCTGACCATAGGTGGACTTAAATAGATGTAGGTAGAGTTCACCGCAAGCATTAATTCGAACTGTGATTAAATCGCAATTGTTGCTAATGGTGTTGCGTAGATTGGAACGTGGATTTATTGATTGACGATGTAATAGATTGAATTGTGTAAACTGAAATCAATTAGGATAACAAGTGAATATAGATTCTAACATAAATATAATTTGATTTTTAGTGCCAAAATAAGAGTGTAAGAAGGAAATTGTTTAGAATGGAATAAAATCATAATTCTCTTTTTGACTGTACTACACTAAAGATATAATGTATATGAAATGAGTAAACACATATATTTTAATAGCACTATTGACTATTAAATTTTTATTAAGTTTATGTGCTTTGTTGGCAATATCAAAGTTCACGTAGGTTACCATCCGTCTTTATCATCTTTATAGCGTGTAGGAAGAAGATGTAAATAAAATATATAAAAAATCGCGTATTTCTACTTCTTGCATATTTTTAGCTACATAAAAATATTATCGTCATAAATATTTACTGCAAAGATATGTAAATATATTGCATTTTACGGTATTAGCCTTGAATTTGGCAGGCTGTGTAAACGTAACTTTTACCTAAATTTTACGGAGGTAGGCCGTTCCGATATGTTTAGTATCACATAAAATGTTTGGGATTTCAAGCTTTGAGTCTTTTTACAATCTTAAGAATTTGAGGTAGGTAGTACATTGAAATACGTAAGTCTCTAACAAGTAAGCTCCTAAGTACCTGCGGTTTTTTTCTAGCACATAATTTAAGTTTTGTGGTCAAATAAGTAAGATGCTCAGGAAACGACGTGCTAGTTTTACGAAATTAGTTATGAATTTAACAAATCTAGCTCTTACAAAATAACATTTAAGAAGTAATTATCAGACATCTGATACCTATAACCGAAACTCCGCTTATATTGCTCTAGCTGTTGAGGTGTAAGTAATATACATAGTTGGTACTGAAATAGTACCTTGAGGTAGACCGCCTTTCATAGTCTGGCTGCAAAACAAACGTTCAACGCAGCGGCAATGGCAGCACGTGTTTATAATGAATTCAACATAAACAGAGAATCTTTAGCTTTATTAATTTCGACGTGGTAAACTAAGCTACTGGTTTGAATATTGTCGAATATCGTATAGGTCGAAAGCCAATCAAATAAGTTTTAAATAAGATAAAGACTAAGAATAACACAGACTTATGAACAGATAGAGCAAGCTTAATTGAATAGGTAGTAGGTAGAGAAGATACACAAACGGATAAGATAGTTAGACGAAATAGCACCTAGTTATTGATTAATGTAGATAACATAAGAGAAAACACAAAACTTATACAACTGATAATTAAAGCAGAACAGAAATATGAAATAGAAATTACACGAAACCATATTTAGACGGGATTAACGAATTACGATAAAACGCTCTAGCCTAGCTGTTATAAATCTAAGCACATACCAATACCTCGATGCATTAGACTGCAGCTTAGGGGTAATAAGCTATTTGGATCACAATTGCAATCTAAATCACAGCAGCAATCTCAATCAAGGGTTTCTCGTACGGGGGTAGTTAATTAAATTTTAGACCGTCTAGTATTTCAGCAATGTCGGATGTTATGTATGTTAATAGGTAGATATCTCTGTATTGGGTCTAGCGCAAGGTGTAATGAATTTAATCGCTCGGACATATTGAGAAAGGGGCTGGAATTGTTTATTTTAGTTTCGATATTTTTAGATATCTTACTATTATTTTTTCTTCTTCTCTTATTATATTTTGTTATGTTTTTATTATTTATATTGTTAAAGCCTAAATTGTCTCAAATTATAATAATTTTTTCTGTATAAATCAGTAGAAATATTTTTTTGAAAATTCAGTTATTTAAAACAAAAGTCTCTATTAGAAAGAAATATAACGCTTCTACCGATTCCTACAGAATTTTGAAATATATAATAACTAGTTACGGAATTTATTTCCATGTCTTACATGTCTGATGCTAAGCCAAAACAGCTAACACCCAAGCCAACCTTAAATCATTTGACTGTGTAGCCAACACCTGTGATCCGACAGCAGACGGCGTAGGCTGACAAATCCTTTGTTACCCGAGACTAACCTGACGACGCTTTGTGGTTATCTAGCCTCCGAGCTATAGAGATATCTTAGCTGTTATCTTGGTAGATGTAAGTTCATTTGCCTATGTGCTAGTACATTCTGCTGATCAATTAGTATTTCACATAAATAATAGATTATCTCTCTGTCTCTCTATAATAATAAAATGGATTGTCTCATCTTTTCTCGCATATCTGTTGATGATTAATTTATATCAACAATAACAGAGAAAAACAACAATACGCACTTATACTGTAAAAATACATAAAGTTGTTTATGTATAATACGACGACCTCTGTGGCGCGGTGGGCGAAGGTCCGCCTGCGACGCAGGTTGCGGGTTCCATTAACGCCTCGAGACAAATGGTTGTACGATCTGCAGATATTTGTTCCGGGTGTTCTGGTCGTTTTCTATGCATAATAAAAAATATCTACTATCTATGCAATGTGTTGTATTAGGTATAGTTATCTAGTACCCATAACACAAGCTTTGCTTAGCTTGGGGTTAGATAATGCTGTGTGGATTGTCCTGCATTATTTATTTATTTAATAATTCTGTGTGAGATTATAAACAACTTTATGTTTATAATAATCTCACACAGAAATGAAATTTTTTCATGTAACGAGCACCTATTTAAGTACTTCGTTGATCCTCTCAAAAGAAAAATGTTCATTGACCGAAAGTGCCTAATAGATCTGCTATGCTTGATATCAACTTTTCGTCTTTTATGAAATGAGTCATTGTGCTCCACGGTTTCCCCTCACCGAGGGTTGAAAGCCATCGAGTTGCCATTATCTGCACCAGTCAGTTCCGATCAGAAACTGTACTGAATTAATATTCATGAGGAACTAATCTTTAACGTTCATTTCACACCATTGACTTTATACGGGGGTTAATAAATCGAGGGTTTCAACTGCAGTCTGGATTTGCGGGCTCTCTGGTTGAGACTCGGTTGGAATTTAGTTGAATAACTGCTTTTAGTCCATTAACGGTTATTGTTGTTCTGTCTGGAAACTTGAAAATATTATTATACTAACAGCTGTGCTTGCGGCTTTGCACGCGTTTTCCCGTGATGACAAGTAATCTATAATATGGCTTATTCCCAGAGGTCCATGACTCTATTGTTCTCAAAAAAGTAAGATTCATACATCGTTTCCCAGCGGGTCCACGGAATTTTAAAATACCTAATATTTCCTTTCCCAACGGGTCCATGGAATTGTTTGGTACAGTAAGCAAGAAAAGCTTCGATAAGATAGGATAAATATTAGTTTCTTCATGAAATAAATGACAATGAATAAAAAAATCAGGACTTTGTATTGGATCACAAAAAATATTAAACAACGTTGGATAATATGCCTAGGTCTTGATCTACATCTAGACATTTCTTCTTTCTTCAGAAATTTCAGCCCGATCCATTCAGTAGTTTTGGCGGAATGATGTCACAAACATCCAAACCTCTAAACATTGACCATATAGACATCCAAAATATGGCATTTAACATATACTTGATCTATTTTTTATCAGTTGGGTTTATTTTATATGTTGTCTAGTTTAAATGTAGTTATTACATATTTAGTTAAACGAAAAAAAACTAGTAGGAACCAGTAGTGTTCCTACTGGAACATTTTCTTCGTTGACAATAGCTTAGTAACCTTGCACCTCCTTATTTAGTACTTACGTCAATGAAATTAATTGGTGACGGTCATTCTACACTTAATTTGAATATAATTATTGGATCATCATCATCATCATCATCAGCCTATATCAGTCCACTGCTGGACATAGGCCTCCCCCAATGAGCGCCATAGCGCCCTGTCTTCAGCTTGCCGCATCCAGCATCATTATTATTGGATGGTCGGTACTAATTATAAATGTCATTTTTTTTTTAAATTTACGTATTTTCTGACTCAACACGTAGATAGATAGAAAAATAGAAAATACTTTATTATAACACACAAAACAGAAAACAATATAGGAATATACAATAGAATAAAGGGCGGCCTTATCACTGAGAGCGATCTCTTCCAGGCAACCGTAGGAAGGACTGGACATGAAAGAACAAAATAGACGGTGGTACTTAATACACGTAGCTCAGTACCGATAAAATGTCGAAACCAGAAGTCCAGAATAAGATGCTGTGTCATCCCCAAAGCACTTAACTGATATATATTAGTCCCGTATAATTTCCGCTTTTGTCTGTCGTCATGGATCCGTGACCAGTTTAAAATCATTAGCAACAACAAAAGGCTAATTTAGCTGTCCTTTGTTGCTGACAATTTTATCAGCGCGGACCACTGGCTCGGTGCTTATGATAATCTGATTGTGAGGGCGGGGTCCTCGAAATGGAAGTTTCTGCCGAGTTTTATGAGGACGATATAAGTGGATAGGAAGTTATAAGATACTCTTCTGCTGTAGAACTTTCTTTGACATAAACATTAATTTTATTGTCTACGTTTTTGCCAAAAATGTAACTTAATATTTATTTCTTTGCTATCGTTACATAACTTTTGCGCTTTGATTATAATAGGTATTCAACGTTTTTTTTACTTATATTAAAACGAAACGATCCAAATGCTCAATGTTGTGCTTAATTATTTATTTGGAACTCATGCGAAACCTGTAGATAAGGTCATAAGCAATCCGCGAAACAAATAGTGTAGAAAAGTTTACAAGATCATATCTTAGTTATGTATGAGTAAAGAAAATATTAAGTAAAGGAAAAATTACCTGTTAGTTTTATAAGTAAGAAGATCAGTTTCATGTTGTCTGAGGCGGGAGTTCCCGACTTCTCTGCTATAAGACGGACGAGGATAGCAGTCTTCTGGAGTCGACTAACTCGCTCCAACAACACCATTCTGAGGGCTGTCTCTGACTTCCTGGCCAATCATCAATGTGGACAGAAATAAAAAATAGGTATCTGTTTTACCTATGTTAGCTCTAGTTTTAATATATTTTCTTTAATTAGTTCTATTGTGTGCACTGTATTTTTGTTTGTGATATGGGTCTTATTCTGTGCCTGAAATAAACTGTTTTTTTTATTTTAATCTACCTTACCATTAAAGGAGCAACTTTTATGTTTTATCTTAGTTGTGATGATAAAGCTTATAATGAACTTTTACTATGCAATATCATCACCAGCCATAACAACGAGCCGTCTGCATAACTCAATAACAAAACTATTCCTCTACCACCATAATATCCTACAGACTATCTGACGATCCTTGTCGTTATCCTATATTAAATTTCCAGACTGATATTTACTGAATTTCTTGAATGTTTAACATGTTTTGAAGTCTTGGTACAGTATTTGCGTAAAAAACTTTTTCTATCTTTTATATACTAATATTATAAAGAGGAAAGGTTTGATTTTTTGTTTATTTGTTTGTAATGAATAGGCTCCGAAACTACTGGACTGATTTGAAAAATTCTTTCACCGGGGTAGGTGTAGTTTCAAACTACACCTACCCCGGTGAACATAGGCTATGTATTATATTTTCAAAAAATTTAGGGATCCGTACTAAAACCGTGCGAAGCCGGGAAGGTTCTCTAGTATTAAATAAAATCAAACTATCACGCGTAAAACTTTTACTTATTAATGAATACTTTTTTGCACTTAAAATAACAAAATAACACCTTATATCTAAATATTACACAATACCAGTACAATAGGCGGCCTTATCGCTTACAGCGATTTCATCCAGGCAACGAGGTCCTAAATCATGATTCATAACAAAAATGTATTTTTTGAGAATTTATAAGAAACTAGACGTTATTACTGATACCAATAAACTCCAAAGATTTTGTACATATAGGTAAGGGACTTTTCAAAAACATTTTGATTAATCGAATTAATTTGAAATTTCCTTAAACTTATGTAAGCTTTCAAGTCGAAGTTCAGATTTCGTCTGAAGACAATAAGAACACCAAGTTTTGTTACTAAACTATTTATTAGGAATTTTCCAACATCGTAAATAAGGCGTGTTTTATTAAAACTTCGAGCGCCTCTGGTGGGAATTGTATTATTGTAGGCATCGCCAATTATTAAGTTCTGATTTTGAACGTTCTTTGTCTTGTTGTTTATACCTAAATTATAAGTTCTTAAATATTTTGGTTACAGAAACAAACAGTAGTTGCAAAACCAAAGAAATTCTAATGGAAAATATTTTACCTATGGCACTGGCACAGACTACTGTTGGTACCCCGGTAACAGTATCAATAAAAAAAATAAAAAAATTTTTTTTGTAAGTTTGTGCTAATTTTATATCATTGACGACCGATGTGGCGCGGTAGGCGAAGGTCCAACTGCGACGCAGGAGGTTGCGGGTTCGATTCCCGCCTCGGAACAATTGTGTGTACGATCTGCAGATATTTGTTCCGGGTGTTCTGGTCGTTTTCTATGTATAATAAAAAATATCTATCTATGTAAGTATATCAGTTATTTAGTACCCATAACACAAGCTCTGCTTACCATGGGGCTAGATTTGCTGTGTGATTTGTCCAGCATTATTTATTTATTTCAATGACTTAAAACAGTGAAATGATCATTGCAAAACGTGTTGCCGCCTCTTCGTTTAACTGATCGCTTCGCTTTTATTACGCAGACAGAGCCCTTACTTTTAAGTTGGCAACGCTTTGCAGCTTTATAATTAACGACCAGCGAAGGTTCCATTTCGAGGGCAAAACAAAAAGATAATTGCGCCCAATTAATTTCGGCTCCTTGCAAATGAGGGAGATTCTATGTCCCTACAAGGTCTACTCGTTTATTGGTTTCGAACGGTATTTGGTCCGATTTGTTTGCTTTACGTTTCCTTTGGTAATGAATTTTCTTATTGAACCGGCGATCGTGGAAGTGATCCCTTTTTGCTTTATTTATGGCGATGGATGGGAATAATTGAGATTCGTTTTAATTTGAACTGATGCGATTTGAGGGGGTTTATCTTAATTTTTTTTTGTTTTTTACCCTCCTCGTTTCCCTAGAGATTAATGCTCTCAACTTGATTGTTGAATGACGTACACTCTTCGAATTAATTGCCGATCTCTGACACGAATACTTTGTGTCGTCTATCAAGCATTTCATGATTTCATCATCATCAGCCTATGATAGTCCACTGTTGGAAAAAGGCCTCCCCCAATGAGCGCCACAGCGCCCTGTCTTCAGCTTGATGCATCCAGCATATACCTGCACATGTTCTTTCACATGTCGTCATCACGCCTGGTCCTACAGTATGATTACCGAGATAATAATGATTTCATGATTTTCTGTTTCTCTTTTAACGTATATTTTCTTTACTTTCAGGCTGCCCTCTGTGCGGACTACAGCGTACCAGTGGACTGTGTAAATGCCGGTCCAGCTCCTAGACCCAGCTCCTTTCACGAGATATCTGCACCTAAGGTAGGTTCATCTCACATGTTCATCATTTGTGCCCAAATCACAAGATCTGCTTACTTTAGGGCTAGATGTTACTGGGTGAAATGTTTCAGTTTAATTTATTCACCATTCAGTTACACAACGCACGCATAATTTAACAATATAAATCGGACTTATAAAAAAATTCAAAACAAACACTTTACCTAAATAAGAAAGTTATTATAAACTGATTTTAATAAAAATGTCAGGTATTGTTTCTTTGTCGTCGCTAAACAATATAAAGCAACACTAAAATGCTATTTTTATATTGATGGCAATGTTTTATAGTCCTCTAAAACTGATATAAGGCATAGATAAAGAATCTATAAAAGTGGTTACTATGTAAGTATGTAGGTTCTCGTAGATTGGGCTGTGGTTTTAAAGGTGCTTAGCCAGTCACGCAACAATTTTATACGATATGCAAAAGCTCGTTTCACTTAGCGAAAGTATGCCATACTGAGCTTCGCAATTTCACCGAAATGGGACTGCGTACACCCACAATAAAAATCAATGAACCAACATCACTGTGACCTTTCAAGAACGTAGTGTTGTGAAAGAATGACTCACTAAAGTCATTCAACCCGATGATTGTATCTTTGGGTTCGTTACTCGGTCAGCCGTATCGCTTGGTCGACTTAAGCTTCCTTTTTAAGTTTCATGAGTCATTTTTGCATGACCTACGTATATGTGCAAGTGAATGTGTCGTGTTGTAACATTCCTTCTGATAAAGAATAATATGAAAGTACGGCCTTCGTTTATAACATCTTATTTGAATCGAAATCTAATTAGCTGGCACTGAAATTGTTACTGCATGAAAACAATGCTTGATGGCATTGTTTTCATGCCCGTTTATATCATCATTATTACCGTCCAAAGACTGATTTTACCTAGACTGCTGGATTTAATATGGCCTCTAAATTATGGTGCCACTTCCACAAACATATATGTATATATTCAACATTATTTCTTGCTACCAAATTCAAAGGCTCATAATAACAATAATAAATAAATAATGCTCGACAACCTAGACAATGGTTTCATCATCTTACTGTTGTACCTGTTGTACCTTTTCTGTTCATTCACCATTACCGTGTTTCTTGGATCAAGAGTGAGAATAAATCACAAATTGCGAAATCTTGAGAGCCTGCCAGTAACACAATGGTGTTTACCCAACGTCTTGCGATCTTAAACAATGAGTCAGGTTCTTTCTTCGCTGGACCTTCCTCAATGACAATCCTTTCAGTTAAACCCACTTAGTATTAATTATGATTAACGTCTTGTGGGATATCATTGACTCACTCTTTTCAATTCTTTATATCTTCTTCGTGTCTTTAATTCGGATGTTGCTAGTGTAGTGTAGTAAGAAAATTATCTGTGACTAGTTTTCGGACTTTACGTTTGGTTCATTTCAATAAGCTTTTGCTTGTGAATTTCTTGTACAAAAAAAACATATAAAGCGTGGATACACTTGTATTCTAATCAAAGCTTAAACTTGCACAACTAGACAACGTGAGAATAGTTGCAAAGAAACCGAGAATTAGAAAGCGTGAGTCACTTCTAAAGCAATTGTTACATTGAGTTCTATCTTAATAAGGATTAAGAGGCTAGTTCCGCAGGATGCAGAGTTAGTCTATTAGGACCTTAATGACATGACAGGAACTTGCGTCCCTTAAAACAAGTGAATGGTCCTCATTAAGCCAGCATCAGCCATCAAAAATATGCATGTAGTACTATATAGTTATTCTGTGCTAATTATGCTTAAAACAAGAGCATGTGTTGTATAATGAAGATGAGGTGGTGACTCATTAATTGAATCTCTTGTATAATCGAACTGCGTTCTAATTATGGAAGTACAGACTGATTCATTGTTTAAACTGTCAATCACAGTTTATCTGCATAGAATTTTAATGATACAATAAAATCATTCATAAGTATGATAATTGCTGTCAATGATACGTATAAATTATTGGCATTAATCATACGCATAAACAAGGGCAGTGATTGAGTCAGGACAAAGGGACAATTGCAAAGAGCTGGTTCATTACATTCACTTAGTGATATTATAAAATTTAAACCTCTCTATGTTTCCAATAACTCAAACACAGCGCAACTAAACTGAAACAATGACAGCGCATTACAAGTGCAAACGTTCATCAGGAACCCATTACAATTATGACCAATATGGCAAGAGTGACCGACTAAAAAAAATAATGTTTCCAATAGTATAAATTGGGTAGCGAATAATAATGATACACGCAACTTTAACGATACACAGGAAGTCGCGAACTAAAACAGAAGAAATTCAGCGCAACAACTATTGAGTGTATAGGGCTGTACGATTACTTACTTACTTATAGGAATAAAGATAATGAAGTTCAGTAACATTTATTGGTAAAAAGATTATTACAACTATTGAAATTAAACCTAGTCTCTGTGTTGAGTAAATTAGGTTTACCTTCCTACCTAAAAGGCAAAATACGAAGCTAAAGTCTTATGGAAACAACTAATTTCTGAAGCGCAGCCACCAGAATTCCTATTTAGAGCATGATTCACTTACTTACCTTTTGTAATTATGGAGTATTCGTTTGCCCGCTCTAACGCATGTCTTTTAAGAGTTGCCCCTGTCTTTCTCTTGTGGAACCTGATAGAGCAGGATCCTCCTCTTGAATCAAATTCACAATAGTCTCCTTTAATTTGAATTAGATAGTAAGTAAAGTTACTCAGCTTGATTTTTTATAAGCAACGCAGGGGCTTTTGTAATTGGCTAAGGATATGAGTCAGGATTTAAGTACATCCCTATTTTTGATACGTCATACATTTGTAATAGGGGTGTGTCATTGCAAGACTAGTAATAGTTGTGGTTAGCGTAATGTGAATTTTAGTTGGACTCATTGTCTAGTGAAGTGGTATTCGTTGCGCGTCAAAATATGCTACTATGTTACAGTGCACGTGATTGTTTTGGGGTACTCATTTTGTGGTTTAAATACGTCACCCACGACCAATACAATTTCTAAGAGAATGCTATGATTTTTTGAAACTTATGTAAAATTTTACTAGGCATTGGTAGGTAACTTGAAAGCTTAATCCTTAGTTACTCGCGCATAAAAACATACATAAGTACTCGCGTAGAAAAAACTACCAAATACATACAAAATCAGACTTTTATTTATGATTAAGATTTAAAAATAAGCGTTGTAAATTCGAAACTCCAATAACTAGAGACGATCAAACGGTCGCTGAGGTGTTAAACACCCCACGCGAGTAATTAAGGTTTAAAATAGGAATATCTCATAATCATAATTGATTGATTATATTACCTATTCATTTATTTTATTAAACACAAACTTCGCATACTTTTGGACTCGAACATAATGAAATATATAAAAGGTAAATATAAAATGACGAGTAAGCAAAAAAGGGGCAATTTATTCTTCAATAAAGCTTTCAAGTTCTCAGCATTCAAATAAGTCAACAAACGGACTTTATGCGTCATAAAAGTTCTTTCTGATGTCATGATGACGAAGGATTTAGCATGCAAGGTGTGATCCTGTGCTTGTTTCCAAAAATTGTGACGTCAGTATGAGCAAGCATGAGTAACTTTCAAGTTAAGTCTATATTTAACTTAGCTTTCCGAGATTTTTTTTATTGTTCGTATGAGACGCTGGTTGTTTCAAATTTCTTGTCTTTACTATGTCGTAGGGGAGCGTAGACCCTAGAGATATAAAGGAACTTATGTCTTGGAATTATTTTACGCACCTAAGTTTTTACTTATTATAAAAAAAATGTTAATGCCTGCTAACCACATGCGGTATCTAGCTGCAAAGTGAGAGAGTTCTCTTATTTAATTTATCTATCCCACTTTTATGTGTGCTATATAATGTGGACTTTGAAAGCTTGACTTTATTTCATAATTTTACTCTATAATATTTTTTCACATATCAAAGTAGATCAACAGCATAGTTATTCTGGAATGTAATATATTATGAATAATGCTATACAATCCACACAAATTTATTTGATTTTAGGGTTGGAAAGAAAAAATTAACCAACATAACCTCCAAAAAAATCCGTAATCCGTAAATTTCTATTTGATTCACAATAAAAAAATCTCTCAAACAAAAAAAAAACAATATCTATCCCATTCAATCATCACCAAGAACCATGATATTTGACAAGAAACAAGGTCTTTAAAACATAAAAAACCACGTCCGCGTGTCCAACTCTCGCTTGACGTTTATTTAATTATACATTGACATTAAACCTTGGACCCCATAACGAACGTTAAAAAAACCGTCCATGTTCCCATAATGTTCCAACTGGCACAACAGGTGACGCATGTTTTATGGAACGTTCCGGAAATAAAGACTCACACGAACCCCTAAAATATGTTACCAACGGTTAACAATGGTTATGGCACAGTACACATATAGAAGTTATGGTGCTTTTAATACAAATTACGTAACGCTTTTGGGGACACTTCCGTATTTCTATTAGCTTCTCTGTTGCTAGGTATAATGTTACATATTTTGTATATATTTAAACTAACACCTTAAACCTTACCTAACCATTAATATTAACCATAAGTAACATTAATTTATTTATTTATTTTAAGGAATGCCTGTAGGCCTTCTTTTCCCCCGTGACACATGTGGCTGGGCTTTCAGTAGTGCGTTATCGTATTACCTATTTCTATGTCGGTTAGGTTGGTCTTATCGAATCTACGAGTACCTGTTATTTCAGCTACATACCTTTCAAAAACAAAAATTGCACAGGTGAAATTAAAAGGTATTATAAAAAAATTAAACGTGTTCTTGAATGGAGACCCTGACTCAGCAAACGTAGTGTAGGATGTCCTCCAGCTAGGTGGGAAAGACTGCAGGCAGATGCTGGATGCGGCAAGCTGAAGACAGGGCGCTATGGCGCTCATTAGGGAAGGCCAGCAGTGGACTATTATTATAATATAGGTTGATGATATTAAAAAATTTAAATCTCTGCGTGTAAATATCTTCAAGGGCCCTTGAAATAAAGCTTTATGATTTACAAACTGAGTACATAATAATGAAATAATAATAAAGCTTCGAGCAACCAAACAATTTTTGGAACCAATTCATACAGATTCAGAGCACTATTTTAAAAACATGTAAAAGCGTGCAACTATAAATTAATTTAAAAAGACGAGTCTGTTCAAAGGTAATTTTCGACCGCTATACCCTGTTTGGTATACTCTCGACTAGGGAATGAAAATATTCATATCATAACTAAAATTATCTATAAATGCGTATGTAACGCGCAAAATGGCAGGAGAAATAATGGCAAATCACCGGTGCGTCCCTCGACAGTCCTTGAATACGCGAAGCCATCTGTTGCGTAATTTTCCCATACAAAATTACCTACAGTGGCGTATCGTAATGCGTCTAACACCTGCGTCATATGAGTCACTTTATTACACACGAGGTAATACCATATGCTACCAAAATTTGGTGCATTTGTGAGTCATGCTGATGTAAATAGAATGTTCAAGTAAGGTGCTTGGTGGTCAATATGGTAGGTACTTTCTCAAATTTTTGTTCTAATAAAAAAACTTAGTTCTTTAAGTAATCATTAAATGATAATAAAATTGACAATAATATGTCTGAATAAAGAAACTGTTTTATTTATTTTGATCCAAAAAGCAAGACAATACGTTACCGAGATAACTTCTGTCTCAAATCCAAATTGTAAATAATTTAATTCCAATATTTTTAGAATTTTTCTGAAGACCATTAACGAAACTGAATCAATGACAATATTTTTTCAAAATTATATTATGTGAAAAATTCTAAATACTTAAAGAAAATCATACGCAGAAGCTAGTAAATAAAGACGAAACAACAGGAAGATCGTCAAAATAGTTGAATTATTAATTGATTAGTCATGGTAGGTACTGCTAGGTTTACTGATTTGCGCAAATCATTATCATAGTGGAATGCCCCTGTGCTATTCGTAATAAATAATAATTATTTCCAATCCTTGATAACAGATGTAATTACTACAAAGTTACTTGTATGAGTCAGAGTAGGTAAATATGTTACCGACGGTATTGATTTCTTAGCGATCAGTTTCTTTTACCTTTTTGCACGAATGCTAAGGCATTTAATGTTTATGTTTTTCAGCCCTCCCAGAAATACATCAATAAGTATCTGTTTTCATAAATAAGATAATAAACAGTAAACACCTATTATACCTACATTACTCAGAGTTTTAATTTACGTCAATAACAGTATGTATGTACCTAAAAATGCCTATTCTCTTGATATTAAATAATGATGCGTTTGAAATATAGGCTCCTCTTTTTGAGGTTATTGTTATTAATGGCGTCGAAAAGAAAGTTTAAATAAATACTTATAACAATCATATTTAACCAAACGATGTCATACCGAAAATATAGCTGTCATCTATTGAGACGATGACGAATGAAGTCATCAGTCGTCAATAGGTATAAATAACAAGCAAAGTGCATTCACCTTTGGACTGAGATCATCCTAGAATTCGCACTCACAGATGTTTAATTATCTTTGTAGCACGAACGGGAAATCCACAATGATCGATAATACATATTAGAAGAAATACCTACGGTCTTGTGTCATTCTGTTTCTCAGCCGTTCATTTTTGCCTTGCATTTTGGGTCCTGATCAAGGGCTGCTTATGCAATGTGCCTATATTTGTCCCTGTTGGATGCGATATCAGTCATATGATAGAATTACTTCGGCCCTGGACCAGTTGTTTGATATAATTGAGATTTTATTTGAGCTTCTGCCCAAAGAACTTCAAGGAACATGTTTCTTAAGTCTATCATAAAGTTTCAATCAATGCTTTTGTTACGTCATTGTACATATTTGGCGTGTCTTGTGTTTACATTTGCCCACGTAGGTATTGGTACCTATTGCCTAAACAAACTTAAATGAATATGACATGTGTTCTTAAAAGGTGATCTCATATTGGACCTCTTACGTTGAGTTTAGACGTTAATATAAAAACGTATACAGCACTCAAACTCAGAAGATATTTTTCTTAATATGAGAGCACATACCTATGTCTGAAAAGCTTTGAAGGTTGACTGACATCATTTCCATTACGCAATATAGATTTACTTATATGACCTAGGTAGGTACCTATACCTACCCGACGTCACTGTAGGTAATTTTATGTAATAGGTTTAAGTTAAAAAGCTGGTTATCTACGTTACCGTCAGTGTACCTACCTACATCTGGTCTACCTATGTATTTGATTTTGAGACTTTTATACAAAAATATCTTCTTCGCTAAGTAATATATGTATGGACATAGGTACTAAACAGCAATCAAGCAATTAAAGTAAACTTACAGCTTAATCTAGGTAAAACGTATTATTATCAAATAGGTAAGTCGTAGGAAATAAAACTTAAAAAAAATTACGTCCGATTCTATGTTAAAAACCTGATGGCCATAAAAGGTCACCCTGTTAATGCCAAACGACAAAACTCTGATCTCGTATTCTGAACCTACCATCCTTACATTGTCTACTTCTTAGCTAACTTCATTATAGCTTGCTTGCAAACCACTGCACTCAGGTTTAACTGTCTGGGTAAGAGAACCATTGGTCAGCAAATTTAATTCGTTGTTGGCAGTGTCGCTTGTTTTGCGAGTATCAGAGTGCGAGGGTTGGTTTCGAAACAGTTTGTTACTATTTCTAATCTAGTTCGTACTAGTCCAATAATGCCCATAGCTCTTATTCTTATAGCTATCCTGGTTTCCAGTAGCAAAGTTTATCCCTCTCTCTTGGTCGGATAGTTCAACGTATCGCCAAACGACCTCAAAACGGCATTCGACCTAGTCAAACCGGTCGAGCGTAATCCAACATAACTCCAAACCGATTCGAAATCCAAACGCGAAAGTTTACGTTTCGTTACCCAGTCGTACTACAGTAAACGAGAATACTTTATACTTTATCTTTGAAGGTTTAAAGTTCATATTACGCTAGCGCTATGTAGGACACGTGCGGAATCGAGGTATTAATGGAGTCGTTGGTTAGCAACAAAGCGTTCCAGCGCTTTTATATACCGACGGTGTCTAGCGAACGATTCTTTGGTCGCAGCGCTGCGTCGCTGTCGGGTATAATTCCACGGCGATGACTCAAGCCTCGGTAAACAGTATGCGGGGCGATGAGTCACCGTTTTACACATTCGCGTATAGCATTGGAGTAGTGTTGTCAGTCTAGAGTTGGACTCGTCAAAGTATCCAACAGAAATCGTGTTCTAGGCGTTTATATTGCAGGTTTTACTGCCAAACGCTTAGTAATTAAAGACATTGCAGTTATATACATATAGTGTGGATTGTTAAGACTGAAGGAACAAATTGTGAGAAAATTTAGGTCTGTAATAGTTAGTAGTTGTGTGTGCGTGTCAACAGTGAAACGGTCGATAAAGTTGGATCGTTGTGTTATTTGTGGAATCTTTAAATACAACTGGATTGGTGTGACTGTTTGTATTATATGACTAGTGCAAGATGCCTTCGAACAAGAAGTTGATATCGAAAATGAGGCAGATTGCCCAATGGATACTCGTTGTGCATGTGGTGAGTTGAGTTGCTAACTGCATTATTTAATAGACTAGCTCGTAGAAAATACAATGATGTTAAGAAAATAGAGTTTCTTTAACATATAACCTTGTTCCTCATTCCTGTTAGTACTATGGTTGCTACATTAGGTCCTACAGCACGGTGTTTGGAGTCTCAATTCTCATTTATGTATTCCACTATTTCGTTATATACCTACGACATAATAAATACATTTAAGGTTCTATAGTCAAATTAAAAACTAACTTGGTACCTAGAAGCTTTAGTAGGTATGTTACCATTGATACCTATGATATAATTACAAAACTAAATTATATTCAATTTCTATCATTTATTTAGGTACCTATGCACCTACTTATCAAGCATAATATTTTTATGAAATTAGTAGGTACTTACGACAATTTCCTATTGACTATTATTTATGTCGACGCGACGCGGACGTAGGTACCTCTACCTACCTATAAAATATTCTAAGCAGAACGTAGTAGGTGTAGATACATCTATATACTTATAAAAAAAAATATTGCAATATAGGTAACTAAACTATGTACCAAGCCCATGAATGCCAAGATTCCCAAGAGTTGACTTTTACAAGTTTAGAGAGGAAACTTTGCTCTCCGAGTCGCAATATAATAGCGCTGGAATTACCTACCTTATAAGTACTTACGACAATTTCTGATTGATCATCATTTTGATCAACGTTGCGCTTGCGTACATAATATTCCAGACAAAACGTAGTAGATTATAAAAAAAAAACTATTGCAAAAAAGGTAAAACTACCAATATTAGGTAAAACTACCAATACTAAGCCCACGCATCCCAAGGGTTGACTTAACTCAGTTACAAGTTCAGGAAGCTAACTTTGCTCTCAGACAGCATAGATCCAATCTTATGTTTCCCAATAAGTGGTAAAACTTCCAATATATCAATTTAGATGCTGTATGTTGTTGGTTTTTGAAGAGTATTTAATACATAATGCATTTCCTAACTTACAGCAGGTTAGCACGTGTATTATTATTATTGTTTCCTTGTAGGTTTATTTAATTTAATTTTATGTTTGCTATGTTTTACTGTTTTAATGTGTTGTTTTGTTAAACCTGTTTTTTGGCCAAATAAAATTATTTTCTTTCTTTCTAACTTAGGTAGTGAACCAATAGTTACGGGATAGTGTACCTTACTACGTAAGTGTACTTACCTCTTTGAAGGCAAAAGTTCCATTATTATGGAAGCTATTGCATTAAATTATAAAAAGGATATGAAATAAGATACCTACCTAGTTACTTAATTAAATCATGTTTCGTTTTGAGGACTTTTCTATAATCCTTTGATGGTATTTATTTACATCCTTGCATGCCTTTAGTTTGTTTTTTTACGCGTGGGTATGCATTTAATGTACACTAATTTTATAGGCCATTTAAATATCTCCTAATCTTTTTATTCCAATTACCTTTGTCAGATCTTCATGAAAGCCATTCAAAACCAAGGACTAACAAAACGTCTAAGCTTTAGAGTTGAATAGCTTGGGATGAAAAGAATTTGATGTTCTTACTCTTTCTTACTTACACAATGAAAGTCATAAAGAACTATTCAAAGAGACAAATTCTAAAGCTTAAGTATTCATCCGATTAAAAGAAATGTTTATTGATTGTTTAGATTTAAATAAAAATCTGTTATAATTTTCAATTTTTTTCGTTTATACCTACATGAGTAATAATCGTATAGAATTATGGACGAAAATTATTTCGAAGAGACAATTTCGAGGTGTTGAATATTTCCTTCGTAATTGCGCCCTTCATTGAAATATCTAAGGGTCTACTTAAGACCCTCGGCCCTTCCGGCAAGTTGACTGGCAACTTAGTAATTAAGCTTATTTCCTACTTGTTTAGTCCCTTCCAACAATTGCAAGCTCAAAGAGAAAATACTGAGATGTATGGGAGTAAGAACAGGAAGTATTTAATTATTCACAGAATCTCTTCTTCCAAAACAAATACTTAGTTATTACGAACTGTCGCCTGGCTAGACATATGTCAGACGTCGATTCAGGGCTTCGAGCCAACAGACAGGGATAATTGAAAATCACGTTCCAGAGCCCATGGAAGTGAAAAGAATATAAAAGAACAAATCTGTTTAATTCAGTTGCGGACCTGTTTGCGGTCTCCTGGTTTACCGAACGTGACCAGACAGTGTTTGGTGTAGGCATGACCATGCCAATAGTCGCCTGGCATGCAGTTCCCCTCGAACGAACATTTCTTTTGCTCTATTTTAATGCTGCTCGCGCTCCGTTTAAAATAATGCTGCTCGACAAGATTGCATTGAAAGAGATGCATTTTTATTAAGACAAATATGTTTGCGTAATCATTGTTATGGTAAACAAAACCGTATACCCCGAATTGTGACTCATATTGAAGCATCTGCTTTGCAGATTGTTTATATATCTATTCGTCTTCGGTCTGCACTCTGCAGGATGTCAACTTCTCGTTTTGCATAGCGCTGTTGTTAATCATCAAACAATTTAGTTCACAACTTAAACTTAACTTGCCTTCAGCATAATATTACATATTTTCTAAATGCTTCTGCATTTGCTGCATTAAAAGAGTCTTAATATGACACTACTCTCTTATAAGTTCTTCATCAAAAGTCTTTTTAACTATTATAGGTAAGTACCTTAATAACTTATCACGGACACGACATGTAGGTCAACCCTTAGTAGGTAGCTAACATTATCGACCGCCTCACCTAATTCATCGGTACCATCCACATACACCGTGGAAAATTTCAGTAGCTAAGGAACGCATATTACCATAACGTAGTCACGCGAGACTGCGCTATTTTAACCATCCCAGGAGGCGTGTCTCGGTATTAATACACCAGGCCCGGCTGGTGAGTCATCTGGTCTGAAACTTTCGTCTTGTCCCACTTCCATACCTACTATACTGCTCGTATTACTCACAACGTGCGAACCCGGCTGTTTATCTGAGACATTTTAGGTATTAATGGGCCATGCGAGACAATAAGGCATTGTGCTTCCTGGATGTCTTGGCAATGGTTTGATCTCCTAGTGCGAAGTAGACAAACTTATCGACAAAGCTGAGAGTCATAAAGATTTCCCACTTGATAATATTGTAGTTTCAAAGCCATTGTTAAAATAAAAACAATACAACATCGCAATATTCTACGGCTGAGATAATATTATTTTCATCTTATCTCATGGAAAATATTACTCACTTCGCACTTAAGATTGTGCTAACTTATCAGTGACAAAGGTACTAAAACATGACTCATCGCTCGAACGTCAGGACATACGTGCTGACGTGCTTAAAATTTTATATTCGCATTAAAACTCGAGTCCAGATCCTGAATTCCTAGCCGATTAGCCATCCGGTTCTAGGAATACGATCGGCCATAATTGCTATTTAATTCATCGAGAATGATTGAGTTTCGATAAAGATTTATTTAATTTCCTGGTTATTTGCGTTGCGCTGATCTTTGCAAGGTCATTCGTTATTTCATGAGGTTTATCTCGCTCAGCTTCCTTCCTGGTGGAATTAACAGAATTATTTATTTGCGTAGCTCACAAAAACATACATAGCTCAGATATTTATGCAAGAGCTAAGAATCTTAAACACTTTATTATGACCATTTTTTTTTACAAAAGTAGGTACCCAATAATTACTAAATACAATTACCAAAAACAGATAAGAAACAAAACATATCCCACAAAATAAAGATCCATCAACTAAAATAAGGTTATAAATCTATTGCATCGAATGCAATGTCAATTAAATCAAACTGATACTAACTTTTCAATCAATATCAATACAAGTAACAGGAAGTCTATACATCGGTAACATTATAGGTACATTACATAGTCAATACAAATCAAGTATGAGTATGTAGGTAAGGTATAGCTTGATTCGTTGCGTCCGGTGTACACATCGAACACAGGAAGTGAACTGTTGACTACTATTCCCCCATTATGCGATACAATTGATGAATGGCCAGACGGGCATGTGTGCTTGAGCAGAATTCAATTTGATCCCTTCAGTTAACCCCTACGCTCCAATGCTGGCATTGATTTGAATCGGTAAATAAAACGAAGCATGTTTGGTTGTAGGAACATTTCGATATTGGAGTTTTAAAGTTTGATAAAGAGCATGTCATGTTTGAAGGACTGCATTCGATCATTGGCTTTACTTTAGGGTTTTGATTAGGACTTTAATTTGATAAAGATTTCTAAGTGGGGTCTTATCAATCTTATGATAATGATAAGTAGGTACCTACCTGATATAGTATCTTCACGTGATCTACACAATATGGAATCTATAGGTCTACATATTGGTACTTGTAATGTCAAAGTAGTTAGTTACTTATGTCATCGATGACTGTTCACAAAACTTAGGAACGAGTCATTAATTAAGTATCAAATTATGCAAATAATGAGCAAAAATCTCTGTAGACAACACGAATCAGAAAAGGGTTTTCAACTGGCAACCCCGTTTAATTATGTAAATAAATTTTATGCATAGCAAGGCATTGCAAAACAATGCGCCAGATGAAGCTTACAGCCCACCCTTCCAAAGTAAAAGTTTTGTAAAGAACTGCCCTAAGGGCAAAACCGGTTCTGGGTTCCTTTGTTCTGAGACTTGTGCCTTTTATAGTCGTATCCAGCATTCGAATATGAAAGTTTTGCGTCAAATAAACTTATTGTAATATGTCAATGTCATCTAACAAGATATCAAATAAATGGCTTACAATTGAACTGATCTCTCATCTAGGAAGAATTTGAAGTTGAAGTTGAACTGATCTCTTTCGCCAAAGAGAATAAAATAACTACATACGTTCGCTATGCGTTTGCTTTTAAACGTAGTTATTGTATTCTCTTTGGCTATTAGGTAAATAAACCGCTACAGATTTAGGATAGTTGACGATTAGAGCGAAGTACACTTCACAAATATCTTCGTGGAGCTCGCAACGAGTTTTGTGAGTGAAATCCATCCGAGTCCACTAATTTAAGCCAAATGAGGACTCGAGCCATCCCTCCGTGTCCGGAGGCGCGGAAGCAGGAACTCATCACTGCCTCTAATGGCCTGAAACCACCCTCGGGTTAATAGATATCATCTTATTTATACTCTGATTCGAATAAAACATGCGAATTCCGTACGACTCATTATTTTCTCTTCGAGACACCCACCAATTAAAAAAGGGTTGAGGATTGATTCTGCCATTATTATGCTTCACCTTTTAGCAAAGGATTTTGAATAAAACACCAGGCATTGTTTAAAAGGGATGCAATTGTCGGTAAGCACGAAAACATTCTAGCGCGCGTAAAAACTGTCTACACAATTTTGAAGGCGTCCCTCAAAATTGTTATCACCTCGTGGTACCCGATTCTGGGACAATATCTCATAATATTCTTTATATCCGTCCCCATAAACACAAACGGGTCGTGGTAATGACGCCCCATCGAGGGGGAGAGGAGGTCTAACCGGCCGTTACGGTCACCGAATATGTGACCGCTGCATTTTATTACCACTTTACTCTGCCACATAATCGACCTTCGTGATGAAGGGCTCTTTTTCAACTAATATCATCGTGGTATGTCATCTTGCCATGCTCTCTAATCGGTCCTCTCAATTTCATCTTGTATTTTGCGCGATAAAAATCTGAGCGGTGAATAAGTAGTTAAACCATTCCACCACGGGAAGAACGAACATATTACAAAACCAACTAGGTAATATGTCTTGTAGGACAATGTCTAAAAGTTCTCTATTGTTTCAGGTTGAGTTCCTAGAGGCGTACTGCACTCCCCGCGACACCGCGCCTCGCCGCTCGCCACAGCGCAGCCGCCGGTCTCGCGACACCCGGCGCTCCCCAGATTCCAAATGGGGGTACGATTCTCGCCGTAACTACGACTTTGACACCGGTCGTAAGCCGTACGACTACGAGGGTCGACGGTTCGACGGTGATTCTGGTAGACGGCCGGAATTTGACGCTGAGTCCGCGCGGAGGCGGGCTGATTACGAGTCGGCTAGGCGCACGGACTTTGATTTGTCCGCGCCTGGGTCTTCGAGGCGGAGCCCTGAAAGTGCTCCGGAAGGTTCTGTCGAGTCGCCTCCTGAACCAGCTCCGTCAGCGCCTTTGAGACACGAGAGGCAGAGAGGACATCGTGCGCAGCCACTTTACGAATCTGGTGAGTACTTTATTAATCACTAGCGGACGCCGCGAACTTTGTTCCGCCTTAGAGGAATAAAAAAAACTAGGTATAAAAATTATCCTATGTCCGTCTCCTGGTTCTATCTAAGCTCCACCAATTTCAGCCAAATCGGTTCAGCTTCTCTTGAGTTATGTTAATCATTATCTAATCGTCTCGTGGTATATATAAGTCGTTTAGTTCACTTTTTATTAGAAAGAGATAATACAAGAATTTTTTTTCTCTTATTTCAAATTCAACTGATTGAATGTAAAGTCGGCGATGCGACGTAGAGTTTCTATTTCTATCAGTGTTGTTATTTTACAGTAAAAATTTTTTGGTACTCGCAGTCAAGTAAAAAACTCTAATATGAAGCAGAATGTTACATGCTTATAACTCAATATTACTAACGCAACAACACCGACAATTTGGTACACTATCACCATTACATCCTATCGTAATATTGATTATCAAACATCCTGATAACATCATTGCAACTTAAAAAACTTGCGACGACTCGACGACAGCTCAATCGATACATTGATCGCACCATATTCCAAAATAAAATGCCTAATCTTGTGTTATCATAAATACGTTGCAAAATACCGAAACCCTCGTCATCCGTAACAGTAGCCTAAAGCTATTCCAACGAAGGAGTAGAAACACGTTTAGATTTTCACACTTCATTTGGTTGTTTGCCTCGAGCTCTTTAAGCATCCTATCCTCATCTCGGCTCTAGGACAAAAGCCTTTTGGCGCAGCGTCTCGGCAAAGCCTAGTTATGCCATTGTTCTCGGCAAGAATGAGTCTGGTCCTGCCTTTATTAAAAAAATACAAGAAGTTGTGATTGTTGATGGAATTGTAAATCTGTAATGCAAAATCCAGGAGGGAATTGGATGTCGTTTGTTTTCTATTTCTCGCTGAAAACAATTTGTAACTACTGGTGGTAGTTGTGTCTCTATTCCAGTTTGTGTTTGTTCAAAACGTTTCCGATAGAGCTTGAATTCTTTTATCGGGTTGCATCATTTATTATCTTCCGTATTAGGTGGTACGTCAACAGACAAATCTGCCTTATTTTTTGCAATATATTTTATACATTGTCCTGGGATTTCTGCTGTACTGCGTATTGAAGCTACAAAGCTACTTTTAATCAGTCTCTTTGCCGGTCTAGGTAATGGAAATATTCCGGTTAGGCTTTGACTCTGATAAATTATTTTGTAGCAACAATGTAGGCTTCTTCTTTTGTTTTATAGGGCTTAAAATACTGGCAGAGCATTATAATGGGTTATTTTATAATTTAAACACCAATCTCCGAGTCAATCTTTAAGTAGGTGCTGCTAAAAGACATAAAGTTGTACTACCCCAAAATCGTTTACATAGTATTTTCCGATTGAAAACGAATTCAATCATAAAAGCGTTTTACAACTCTGAATCTTCGCACACTGATATAAGACTTCGTTTCGAGTGCGATCACGATCACACACGCTAATTATCTGCAACCTTTCACCTCCAAAACGTTTTAGAAAGACATTTAACACGTTAATCGCGTCGATTTAACAAATTTCGCCTCCCTGGTCATCCACGCGGAAAAGTAATTACGTCACGTAATGACGTCACTTATCCCCCACAGCACTTCACGCCGGGCTAATAGACAATTTGCTCAGTTTTTTATGTCGCTTTATACGGATGAATAAAAGAAGAAACGAAAAGAGTTGTATAAAGTACGAGAAAATAATACTTATATTTAATTTAGTGTGTTCAGAAAACATGCAGACTAAGAAATTACTAAAAGGTTGTTACAAAAAGTTTATAACAAAGACCTGCTAATACAAAGTGAAACAATACACTGAAACTTAACAAAACAGAAAACGCAAAACTAAAACAATAGTTAAAGTACAAGGTTTTACAGTTAAAAAGTTTATTATAAAATGGCTTGCCTGGTCTACGTTTCGTTAGTCCTTGCGTATTGTCGCGGCTGTTCCAGTATTTTTTTCGCATTCAGGGAATACCTTTGTTGCGCGGAGCAAGTAACTCTCATTAGGGTATTTCGAGCCTTTGAAATAACATTAGCTGCGTGTGCTCCTTCAAGTATGGGGGATGTAATGCATTCATTAACTGCCTGAGCTTGATTGAAATAAAAACGAAATTAGGGTTGCTTTAGTATGTTTTTAACGAATGAATAATACGTGTTTCAAGTGGCATAAGGAAGTAAACTTCAGCAAATCCATCCAGATCTAAATTTTGTGGAGAAAGAAAGTAAAATATCACAATCTTTTTACAATCGATTGCGTTTTCAAATGAATATAAAAAGCCCGGACGCTCTTTTAAATGACCACTTGAGACATGCTGAAGCGACCTCAGACGTAAGAAAAGTCGGAGCTTAAGTCTCGTTACCAGCACAAGTTTTACTTTTGAACTTATAACGGACGTCTAATCCTTTCCTTTGTTCTAGAATCATCATCAGAAGATCGGTCATCATCGTCAGAAGAGGAAGAGGACGAGTTTGGAGATTTTGACACGTTTGCTACAGCACCGTCATTGCACTCGCCAGATAGTGGCCGTTCTGATCCGCGATACGCGAACGCCCCGCGGCGAAATCCAAGTCCTTACTACTACGGTGACTTGTTCAAAACCGCTCCTCCAACTCCGGCCCCATCAGCTCCGACGGCGTCCACAACCTCGTCAAGAGGCGCTCGGTACAGGAAGTCCGCCAGCCTAGACGCGCCTCACGTGGCCCAGCGACCCAACCTGCCCAAGAGATTCTCAGTTGCCGAGGATGGATTTCGTGAGCTAGAGCGGTCCTCTTCTTCGTCCGGCGAGAGCGCGTGGATGCCGCCGAGGCGCCGTGGGCGCGACGCGGCCGGCTGCGTGTGCGCCGCGCCCGACGATGTAGAAGAGCATCGTCCATCTCGCAGCGTCTTCTACGTGCCGGCGCCGCTGCCCCGCTGGCCGCAAGAGATGACCACCCGCCAGATTTACGAAACTGCTTTTGACTGCAAAATTACCCGCTCCGATGATGATTTGGATGACTTCGACCGCGTCAGTAACCACCCTGCTCTCTTACAAGCTGAGGAACGCAAAGTCATTTCCTCGGCTTCTTCCGCTTTTGAAGCTGTCGAACGTGGTGAACCTGACTACAAAGGTCGTAGAAAGGTTACAATGAAGACAGATAGTGTTCGGCGCTCCAAGATTCCCACTATTCGCCAAAAAAGGGAGAATGAGACCAATGCTTGTGCTCTATCTGAGGAATTAGAGAAGGTTCACATTGAAGAAGACGAACGCACAACATCGGTATCGCAGTTGCCGCTGCGAGGATACACACCGTCCCCGCCATCAACCGCACCTCTGCCGACAAAATTTCAACAGAAAGACGGATCTGCCATGAACAGCATAAAGAGCGCACCAAACTTGCCTCAATCGCAGCCGGCACATCCTCGTCTGAAAGATCTTAGGTTACCCGTGAAGTCTCTGCGCGCTCGCGATACGCCGACCAGCAGTGAAGCCAGCATGGCGGACGTAAAAGGCTCATTGTCAACCGACCTCGATATTGGTCATCGCCTTAGGGACTCCAGTCGCGATTCCCGCGATGATGAAAGGGGACAATCAAAGGACGGGATTTTTTTAGAGATTAAGGGTCGACCCACTTCCGATTCTGACACACCTGAACGGAATCGGTATTCTGGGCCTAAGGGGGTCGGCCCTATAATGGAATTTAAGGGTAGGCCTGGCGTTACCCGCCCACGGCGCAAGTACTCCAGCACTGAAAGCATGGCCACCAGCAGCAGTGGTGGGAGCATGGAGTCTTTGCGCAGCAGCAACAGTGAGGGAGACAGGAGCAGCAGTAGCTCCGAGAGCCGCCACTCCTCATCACTGAGCTCACACAGCTCAGATTCTGGAAACGTTCCGTTCACAAAATCCCATCATCACATGCATCTGTCGGGGTTTGGGAACCATCCAAATAAGCTGCACATATTGAGCCCAATATCAGATAAATCTTCGCAAGAACCAGGATCGGAAACATCGGATAACAATAAAAATAATAACTCGCAAAAAGTGTCCCCCGAGGATGGTGAAACCGGAAACACAATACAAACAACTGTCGAAATCGTTGCCAAACCGAAACGCCGAGCGTTGCAAAACAGGAACCTTCTGAATCTTACGTTCAGACATTCGACTCCCGGTGACTCGGAAATTCAAGGATCTGATAGTGGAATTTCCATTCATTCGAGAGAGGGAGTAGATTCTCGGAACGCGTTCGTAAACTTCAAAAACAACAGCAACTCAGAAGAGGAAAAGAAAAAGGAAGATGTGGACCTATCCGATTTGCCATTCGATATGCCGAAATTGAGGAGGCGTCGAGCTGAAGCCGAAGCCGACTTACGAACCTTGCCATTCGATATGCCAAAACTGCGCCGAAAGTTGCGCGGACAATCACTGCAACTCAACAATGACTTCACAGGAGTCATCTCTGATGCTTCCTCGAGCCAGAGCGTCCAAGACTTGAATCAAGGTTTGTTATTTTCTTTTCACAAGCAATTCATCACATAAATGTCAAATCAGTTTCCCGGAGGGATTTCGAGCTATCAGTTCATTTGAAATCCATTTATGTCAGTAGGATTTACTTGTCAATCCTGGAAGGAGGTGCACGAAGGGTCTGTCTAGTCAATTCTTTGCATTCTCGTAACTCGAAACGACCGGCACCGCATTATGCCGATTAAGATGTATGACTCCGGATTACTCCACATGAAAGTCTCTGGTCTAACGCCCAATATTTAATTTGCTTGAGTGCTTTTTGAGGGAAACTTTTTCCTGTATGTTGGGAGCAATTTGTAACCGTTATGTTGAGTTAGGAGTTCGCAATCTTTAGGATTGCATGCGGTTAGACGGGCAAAGATTTCCCGTCTTTGGAAAAAGTGTTTTTTCTTACTTTTTTATTTATTTTTCAGGAAATAAACATGACAAGCCAAACTTGAAGTTGAATTTCGAGAGTGGTAGCGGTTCCGGCAGCTCCAAGGGACTGCATTTGAATTTGGGACCTATTGCGCCGCCTCGTGACCTTGTTGATGCCTCACTTCCACTTGATCGTCAAGGGTAAGTACTTTCAGTAAAAATTTCAAACACAGATCCTGAAAACTATATTTCACGATTCTGCAACTTGTGACATGTGGAACTTCGATAGGATTATTTGATTTATTACACGCATTACTACTGCATACTACTGGTTTCTTTTTCACTTATTCCACTGGTGGACAAAAAATTTAAGTGAACAGTAAAACAGTAAAATAATCTTAGTTGATAATAATGTATAGTATAAACATTTGATTGTCTGAATGCTTATTTTTTTAGCCTAAAGAAATAAAATATTTTGACTTTGACATTGTTGTACTTACAGTGTTTTATAGGTTATGTTTTTCTTTTCAGGTGGTACCACGGAACGTTGTCTCGCGTTGAAGCTGAAAGTCTGCTGAGAGAAGCGGACGAAGGCGCGTTCTTGGTTAGGACCAGCGAGTCTGCCAAACATGACTATTCATTAAGTCTGAAGTAAGTCTTCTTTGTAATTAAGCACCCATATTGATATTCTCATGTTTCATTAAATATGTATAATTACATACTAGCTGCGCACCGTGGCTTCGCCCGCGTGGAAATCTATGTGTCAAATGGTTCGTAAACCTTCCTCTTGAATCACTCTATCTTCTAAAAAAGCCGCATCAAAATTCGTTGCGTAGTTTTAAAGATCTAAGCATACATAGGGACAGACAGAGCGGAAAGCGACTTTGTTTTATACTATGAAGTGATTTCATTGTCTGGTTTTGTTTCTTTTTTTAAGCAAAAGTCATTACTTACCTTCTGTTTCTATTACTTGCAGGTCAACCAGGGGTTTCATGCATATGCGTATCTGCCGCGGCACAGACGGTTACACATTAGGAGGTGCTGCCACCGCCTTCCCGACCGTGCCAGCTTTAATGAGGCATTACGTTACCGCCCAGAGACTCCCGGTCAGGGGCGCTGAACATATGGCTTTGTCCACTCCCTTGCCAGCAGTCTTGCTTTGAGAAACTCATTGCAAAACTATGGAATGAACTTCACAACGCCTGGTAAGGCAACAATTCGCAGTTATAGCGTTGTTCGCGGTAAAGCACCGATGCCGAACAAGATGGGTGTACATAGGAGAAACTTTTGATTGCTGTAGCACAATCGCATTATTTATTCATAGATATCGTTAGAACCAGTGAATATTACCAAAGAATTAGTTATTTTTTAAGTCTGTATCTATGCTAGTCCGAATAACGCAGCCAACTTGTACTATAAGTTATTTATTCGCATGTATTTTCAGTATCGTAATAGTTTGGTTTAGGATCGTATGATATTAATCATTGCTTATTTAGAGGCGAGTTATTATTATTCTGTATTTATTTGTAAACTCGCCAACATATATTTTGCTATAGAATAGAACAATATAAACTGTAAAAGATTAATAAAACGATTGGTCAGCGGCAGTTAAGCATTGCTTAGGCGACCGCTGATGACTAAGGTAGCAGAGAGTGGAACCTACTGGCTTTCGTTTTAAATTTTGGACTTAGATCTAACTCGGGTCAACCCAGCTACGGTTTCATAATATTTATTAGACTTAGTTAATACTATTGCCGACCTATGTACTTAGGTATGCTTACTGTATTTATCAGTTGACGCAAACGATATGTATCAACAAATAGTTTTCTGGAGATTTTTGTTCAGAATTCCTATCATTGTGCTTATCACTTTGACCTCTACGGTTTGTAAATAGTTTCGCAACGCAATAACATGGCCTAAGTTGATATGAATAGAACAGTGAATTATAAAATAACCTTACAACATAAGAATCCATTATCCTTGAAGCGTGTTGAACTTGGAATAAACGACACAAATACAATAGCGCTGTAGTGACTCACTATGAAAATATTTGAAATGAAAATAGCGTGTTTGTGCAAATTTTTAAACAGTAATATTCTGCAAGGCCGGAAAAAAACCACCAATTTTATTTATACGTTTTCGTAGACTATCTAAGTTGTCACGAGCATTGATCGTGATTGTAATGTGTAACCTTAATTCGATAGCAGTAGAGTTGATTTTAGATCCTGGTTTATGGCTTGTTATTTGAAGATGGCGCGATCTTTTTTTTTTTTGCAATGAAATGACGTTACAATCTGTAGGCACATTTGAGAAAGGAAAACTCTGGTATTATAATGGAGGCTATAACTTCGAGCTATATGATATACTTCTCTTTAACGGCAACGCACGCAACTTTATGCTGCAAAGCACGCAAATTTTGCTAATAGACCGTAATTATAATGTCGGCATTGTATCCGAAAAACAAAAAAGACCGCGCCAACTCTGATTGAGCTACCTATAAATATTGTGAGTCATGATTCCACGTGGGTAGACCGGTCACGAAATCGTATTGATTTTAGTACAAATAGTACGCCAGTACGCATAGAATACGGCTATCGCACATTAATAACTGAGTGTGGTAAAATATAGTTTTAATGCCCAACTTTTTAAAATAACAATTTGATTCGATCACACATGCTATTTTTTTGACGGTTTTAAAGACAATGTGTTCTTTGTCATTTATTTGACCTATGTCATGGTTATTGAACAGAATATACTGTATATAAAGGGCATATTGGAAATCCATAGAGAATAAAGCGTGACTTTTTTTCGTTACATAAAAACTGAAAAAAAGCAAGTGTGAATCGACTCCATAGATTTTTATATATTTCTTACCAGATAATATTCTAATCGTAACCAATAAGCACGTATCATACTTAAACATAGAACTAAATAGCACGTGTTATGTATTTTCACGGACTTGATTATATTTTTTGTTAACATTAGAATTTAAGGGTTTACAGTAGAAGTTACAGTGGGTCCCTTTTTTATAGGTTAGAAATCCATGACATAAAATAGCAATTAGCATGTTTCATGAAAATGTAAAAAGCATTTTTTTTTTTGGGTCGCATTCAAGAACGGAGATATGTCGGAAACTAAACCGTTACCGTCTTTTGTTTTTAGACCGTATTTTGTTTTTAGATTGTATTTATTTCAAAGGTCTAAAAGACTGTAGGTACAAGTCAAAACTGCCGAAAAAGTTGTCAAAAGACTATCGCCTACATACAATATTCCTAATTTGTCAACACGCCCCGGCCTGCGCTGTGTGCGTCGAATTTGGTGTGTGATTTTATTACTGAATAGGATTACCCACACTGAGAGACTATTCATATATATTTTTATAGGTTTCAGAGTGGAGCGTGGCAGTTTTTAATTTCGATTAACAACTGATTAAAATTAAAGGTTTTCTTATGTTTTCTGTCTCTTAACCGCGTCATTTGGGAAAGGGTGTTTAAATACGAATGAAGAAGCTATTGTTCGTTCTCGAATGCGACCTATATTTATCTAGAGTTCTTAAAATTGTTTTAAACAACGATTTAAAAACGAATGTTTTAAGTGGCAGCTTCTTTACTTATTATATATTCTCTGTGATTGTCAGCTCATTGCATGATAAAAGCCAAAAACATGTTGTGTTTAATATATAGGTTTGTATTTATTATAGGTATATATGAGCGTTCTGTGTATCATATTTTGGTGTATCATTCATTATTTATACCTAAGCCCGGTTAAAGTATCAAAACGATGAAAAATCATTTAAAAATCAATTCAGTAAACCTTTATCCGGGCATTCATTTAATTTATAAGTAAATGTTTAACACGATCTCAAATGAATAACTTCCTGAATATTATTTCAGTTACCTTAGACTTAATTTTGATTGATTTGTACCTGATTTTTGAAAATCGTTGTTTGAGACTTAAAATTACGTTTTAACAGATTTATTTTGTTATTGTAATTAATTTAAATACAGTAGTTAAGTAGTGTTGTATGGGAATGAGCGAATTTGTATGTGTTCCAACTTAAGTGTATGTAGGTAATATCACCACCGCAAGGCAGCTTACGCAAGCATGCAAAACTTCATGTTTTTTTTGTTTAGTCTTAAAAATGTACTGTAGTTTTAAGTAAGGGTGAATACACATTAGTGATTCCAATAATCCGGGTCCACACTATCGTCTCTGACGATTTTTAACTTCTGCTAAAATGTAGAATCAAATCACTGTGTGTACAAACCCTAATAATGTATGTAGTAAACACATAATGGAATGGTAGAGGTAATAATAATGTCATAATACGTGGGGGTTTCAAAAACGTGTCAAAATTTTTGGAAAAACTTATTTAGGTCCAGATCAGGATGTAGGGAAATATTACAGCCTATGGTAGTTATAATCAACGGTAATATCGAAGGTGTAGTTTGAGTTGAATGAAATAAATTCCATAAACAAAATATTATACGTTTTTTATTGATAAAATCATCATTCCTTTAGTCCTTAGCATTTTTATAACCTACCAATTGAATTTTACCCACAATTTCACCTGATGGAAAGTTAAGGTGTGGTCGCTGATGTATCAGGAAGGACTAGACTAGATGATACCTATTCACTCTCGTCTTGAAGCATCTCAGGATAGGACTCAGTAGAAACCTGAGAAGGTTACAATAGTAAAACAACACAGATAAAAAAATTGCTTAGGTACAGACAGATTCCAGAGATATTCTGTATTTTTTGGGCACTGATGTTTGATTATAAAAGATGATGATGATTCTTTGTTACTGGCAATATTGTTGGACACTTTTCTGCCTGGTTCAAGTAATGGAAAATAATTGTTAATTATCTGAGCGATTAGATTCGTTGTAGGTAGAAGTTATTCTGAAGTAGAATCGCTACCACCTTTTACATTTAAAATCCTTACGCACAGCGCCATCTATGAGTAACTGTTCGTAGTAGATCAGCATCGTGAATGTAGCTGAGGTATAACCAAGGTTCTTCATCTAAGCCGAAAACTTGAGGTAGTTTGAACGTCATTCCCATGTTGCGTAAAGCTTCTAAAGTTAACTACTAGATGGCGCAATCCAAAACTGAATTAAAATATATTAACTGTTGTTTTTTCTCGTCTAGATTTTTTCGCAATTCAATGTTGTTCGATTTATGAGTTTGCTATCCCGTAATTTGTGAGAACAAAGCTCATTTAATTTTGCTTCGGTTGGGTTTGAGTTTTAATCATATTAGTACCTACATATGTCTGGGGTTGACTTTGCAAAACTAAAATTCTGAGAGTTAGCGTAAATGGATTTGTTGTGAGCAAACAATTGATTTTGACCAACATAATTGAAAAGGTCACATATTATGTGAAATTGAATTAAAAACATTATCGCTATATAGCCTGCTATTCTTTTTAAAAGAACCATAAGTAGTTAGAGGCCTTATAGTTGAGCAACGGGGCTTCCTTTTCGTGCAACTGATTTTGTTCCTCATTGCTCAGCTCTAAATATAATTATAAATAAGTTAAATAAGATCTGTTACTTTTCTATGGTCTGAAATAAATGATTTATTTATTATTATTATTATAAATTGCCAATTTTTGACCTTTCTAGTTTTGTTTGGATTCGGGATATTTTTTTATAAAGATATTTTAGTCGAAAAAATAACTAAAATATTTCTTGACAAAAATGATAGATATGTAATGTAGAAAATTACAGAGTTTAAAAAAATAAAATCAATGTCAGAGTAATGTCATGAACATGAGTAAAAGCTAGTTTTTTCAACCAATGAATAAGGTAAATTGATACCTGCTAAACTAATACGTCTGTAAAGGTAAGCAAGCTTAGGTACGCTACCTAAGAGCAAAGTTTCTCGCACCATATTTACCTCACTAATAATACCTCCTGCTGACAGATTGAGGTTGCGTAAGTTTCTTCGAGCGGGTAACGTGAAAGTTCGGAGAACTTATTGGATTCTCAAGTTGCCCCTATGTACAGTCAACGATAAAAATTCATAATCTTGGAGCTTGAACGCTGTTTGTCTACAAGAGTTCTTCAGGTATCCTATAATCAAAAAGCCAGCCAAGCCAAAGCCAAAGAGTTAGAGGAAAGTCATGTTAGTTATGATCTAGATTTATGATGCATTATGTAGTGTTTTTGTATCTTTTACTTTAGCGGCAAATGGAGCCTATTTATTTTCAAATATGACAACGTTTACTTTCGCACTTACGAATTTAGTTGATGGTAAGGATTAATATTTGCAAAGAAACGCATTAATGGAATGAAATACAATTTTAATTTTAATAAATAAATAATGCTGGACAATTCACACAGCATTATCTAGCCCCATGGTAAGCAGAGCGTGTGTTATGGGTACTAGATAACTGATATACATAATACAATACATTACATAGATAGATATGTTTTATTATACATAGAAAACGACCAGAACACTCGGAACAAATATCTGCAGATCGTACACACAATTGTTCCGAGGCGGGAATCGAACCCGCAACCTCCTGCGTCGCAGGCGGACCTTCGCCCACCGCCCCACATGGGTCGTCAATAATATTTAATTCCCTACTACTACTTAATTAATATTTAAATGAAGTTTGGAACATGACAAATTCTGTAAAAAATGCAAACTAAGTTTGCAGTTCTCATTGACTCATAATTATTGAGCTCATAACTCATAACACGACTTTTCTCTCATAGTCTCGGAATTGGCCATCCACTCCCATCTCAAAAATTCACCCTGTATATAAGCTAACTTAAAAAAATCGTTTATGATCGGATAAAAAGATTAACAAAAAAAAAAAAAAAAAACACTCAATATTCCGGACATCTGTTGTTAACTGTACCTACTAACTGAAGCATTAAGCTATTCGATCCTGGGCCGAAATATTCTGTAGAAAAGAATTATTAATATCTAATTTTAAATTAAAATACATTATAACAAGAGGAACAAAAAAAAGGATCTTTGTTAATAATTCTATAAGTTAAAAAAAAATCCGCCCTCAAATGTCTCAAGCATAATATTTCATATCATACTGAAAAGATTTCTACTTGCCTGACATTATATAAAATATCCTTTGAAACCTTTTAGAAAGGCTTTTTGTTTACATCTTTTCAATATTCGAGTCTATTCGCTTCGCCCGGTGAAAGCAAATATGAGTTTTCAAGATCAAAAACGTCTTTATTTGTGAGTTTCGGTAAATAAGGCTGATTTCACTTTGTTTATTTATTATATGTCGAGATGATGGGTCTTGAGAGATTACAGACATGTTATCAGTAAATAAAGTAAGTCAGACTAAAGAATAAAGAAGAAATATATTTAAAAGGTTTACTATTTAAAATTTTAATAATATTTTATTTTAAATAAAGGTATTTTTTTGGCGATAAGGCCACCCTTTATACCTTTATTTCTGTATTGTTTTCTGTTTTGTTTGGTATAATAAAGTAATTTATCTATCTATCTATTTAACAAGACTTTCATTCCGACAGAGTTCAAATTTAATTTTCTTTGTGGTACAGAAGGGTTTTCTGTGGAAACAAACTGAACTGAAGTAGGTACACTTATACTCACTGGGATGTAAACAATATAAGTTATATATACTCGTAATATAAGGTAAGCAAAACAAAAAAACAAATGAGATATACGGGGTAATAAAAACAATTTTTTTTTTCTATTTATTGAGCTAGTACAGAAATACACCTACAATAACACTAGCCATACAAGAATTACAATAATATTGATACATTCGAAGTATATAGATAGACAGAATTTCGCGTTCACAGAAGCGGGAGAGAGCATAATCATTTTGCCTGTAATCTTAGTAGTAAATTCGGGGCCGAAGTAGCACTACGTCGTAGAATCTCTACGCCGTAGCGTTACGTAGCACTTCGTAGCATTAAGGTAACATGCCTAAATAATATTATAATATTATGTACAATACAATTTTTGGCTTAGGATTTTTCTCATTAGCAAACAAAAATTTTATAACAAAAAAAAGGTTTATAATGTTTTATAGACATGGATATAATAATGTAGTAATCATCATCAGCCTATATTAGTCCACTGTTGGACATAGGCCTCCCCCAATGAGCGCCATAGCGCCCTGTCTTCAGCTTGACGCATCCAGCATCTACCAGTCTGCAGTCTTTTGCAGGTCGTCATCCCACCTGGTCGGGGGGCGTCCTACACTACGTTTACCGAGTCGTGGTCTCCACTCAAGAACACGTTTGCCCCAGCGGCCGTCGGTTCTTCGCGAGATATGGCTGGCCCACTGCCACTTCAGCTTGCTAAATCTCAGAGCTATGTCGATAACTTTGGTTCTCTGTCGGATGTATTCGTTGCGAATCCTATCCTTCAGAGAAACTCCGAGCATAGCTCTTTCCATAGCTCGCTGAGCGACTTTGAACTGGTTGACCAACCCTATCGTGAGTGTCCACGTCTCAGCTCCGTAGGTCATAACGGGTAGGACGCACTGGTTGAAAACTTTCGTTTTCAAGCATTGTGGTATGGATGAAGAGAAGACTCATGTAGTAATAGATGGGTCAAAAAGCTTTTTACTAAGAAGAAAAACTTCTTAAATAGTTTTCTTCTTAAATAAGTTCTTTGATTGAGTGTCTTATATATTGATCCATGTTAGAATACACAGAGAATCTCATTCTAGTAACTTCAATTTCGAGCATTCGACACAACTGGACAATAACACACCTTCGTTGGTAGTCGGGTAAAAACGGATCAAAAAGCCACACGTTTTCAATATAACGTATCCATAAATAAATAATAAACCCTTACCAAACCGTCTCGTTATGAAATTTACTACATTTCTGTTGAAGCCGAACAAAAAGCTGACCCAGTTGTGGCGATACATAATTCAGAAGTTGACCTAAACCGTTGTTCTTGGATATCTGTTTTAGTTTCTTGAACTTTAATTAACCTGGAGAATTTTGACCGTAGTGTGAGACCTGACTATATCTTCAAAAGAGCTTATTTTATTAGACTTCAAATAAGACCAATTTGACCAAAGGAACAAAGTGGTACTAATATTAAAGTATTTATTTTGGCTTTTAACAAAAAAGTCATATAAAGCGGGATATTTATCATGATTTGAGTTTTTAGCAACCTAATACGAGTATATCGGCACATTTTATGCGCCATGATCACGGAATAACGGAAGTTACTGTGAGTTAGTTTTTATCAGCAGACATACCGATGTTATAATAAATTTAGATATTAATAATAATATATATATATAAATCAATCATCATCAACATCATCATCATCAGCCTATAGCAGTCCACTGCTGAACATAAGCCTCCCCCAATGAGCGCCATAGCGCTCTGTCTTAATATAATACATTTTCATATTATCAATACATTTTATCAATTATATATTTTATTAAGTATTTTAAGTCGTGTGCTGTATTTGTTTACTATAGATAGATAATTAAGTTTTTTGCTCTATCAGAATAAATATATTTTCATTTCATTTACCCTAATTTTTTGTTTTTACTACGACTAGTCATGGTAAATATCCCGTTATATATTTTATTTTATTTATTAAACACACAAAACACATTACAATGTTATCTCAAATAATCATAAAAAAGTAATTTTAATCTACATTGTACCGTAAAGATGTGTGTACAGCTTACTTAGTAAATTTTAAGGCATTAAATCTTATTACAGGTTATTAAGGCTTTGAATATATAATTTGTGTTAAAGAACTCAGTTAGGGCTCTGTGCATTTTAAGAGGTAGCTACAAACACCCTAATTTTCGCAATCTTAAAAGGCTGAGACTTCCTTGGCAAAAAAACCTTAGCAATATACAGTTTTTTTTTTCAAAAGACAATTATTTTATTTCTTTAGGGTTACATAGTAAGCATTTAGACGGATCGTAAGATAGTAATGTTATTGGTAAAGTCGAATAATTTAAATTAAGGGACATACTAACAATTAATCATATTGTATATAGTAAAATGTTTACTATGTTCTTTGAGATAACAAAGAATCTTAAAACCGATTACAAATTGTCAATGTTGGTACTCAATATGGTAAATAATTCAATTCGCACATGACAAGTCAAAATACCATAAATTATTATCAAATATGAAATAAAATAAGTAATAATATAGCAAAAATATTAAAAGTTTACTCTGTATTTCTCTGTATCTCTGTGTTAACGTAGGTACTATTGATCTCCTTTGCTAGGTGTAGGTAGGTAACAGTATGAGTCTCAGCTCTCAGCCCACATGCTCCAATAAAAGACCTTTCACGAAGATTGATGGTAAACCTCTATAGCTTTTATTTGCACGGAATAAGATGTCCGGAACAGCGCCCGTCACCCGAGGGCATTACACTAATGCGGTGCGATGTGACGCAAAACTAGTACCGAAATAAATTAATATTTATTTATTATTTTTAGCCATTATTGTCCTACTGCTGGGAAAAGGCCTCCCTTTTCTCCTTCCACTCCTCGCGATCCAACGCTGCTACAGGACACGATGGAAGATGTGTCTCGAGTTAGTCACGCGAAACGAAATAAATATTGCTGGAAAATTGACACATCATCATGATCAGCCTGTTAGTCCACTTGGACATAAGCATCCACTAATGAGCGCCATAGTACCCAGTTTTCAGCTTGACGCATCCAGCATCTACCTGCAGTCTTTCGCAGGTCGTCCTCCCAGCTGGCCAGATCGCCAGATCGCGTCCAAAACTAAGTTTGGCGAGTCGTGGTCTTCACTCAAGAACATGTTTACCCTAGCGATTGTCGATTCTTCCAAAGTTATCAACATAGCTCTGTCAATAACTTCGGTTCTCTGTCGGTTGTATTCAATACGAATCCCATCGTTCAGAAAAGCTCCGGGGATAGCTCTTTCCATAGCTCGCTGAGCGACTTTGAACTGGTGGACCAGCCCTATCGTGAGTGTCCGTCCAGGTATCAGCTCCGTAGGTCTGTTTGCTCGTTGTTCTGTTTCTGTGAAAAAATAAGAGAGCCGTTTACAATAAACACATAAAAAATCTGACCTATCGGTGATCGCGTAAATCGCAACGTTTTGGTGTTCCCCAAAATTTGTTTCGTCCAATAAAGGTAAGGTTTTGCGAAATGTTCTGTATATTCTCATCTTTTATTGGATCAGCTTTGGTTTGTCGGCGTGGGTTTTATTGGAAGTCACCTTCGTTGACATTTGAAGAGAATTTAGAGATTTCGCAATATTGTTCGTTCGAGCTATCTTTTGTGGCTATCTCTGAAAATGGAAGAGGCGAATAAAAAGGGCTCTACTTTTTTCTCTGGTTTTGTTACGTATGTTTCAAATATCGATAATATTTTCAGGAAAAAACGGAAGGAAGATATACCTACTGTTTTTCTGTATTTTTATTTATGTTCATTCACAGATTTCTTCGTCAGTGTTGGACCGATTTTGATGTTTTATAGGTGGCCTTTAAGTATTTCGAGTGGATTAATATTTTGTCCCTTAAAGCTTTAATAATAGTCTAAATTGCATTTTTGCTGAATAGACAGCAATATCGTTGGCGTAACTCCCGCCTATGGAAGTGAACCCCTACACCGCTTTAGTAGTTTCAGTTTCTATTGACTTTGGGTAGGCAATTACACATATCGCGCACCGCTTACCACTAGTTACTATTTACATCAACTATAAGCAATATCAACATAGATAGTCAAATTCCGACAACTAATAATAAAACCTGCTCGAACGGGATGAACTGTCTGTTTGTAACTTGATAATCCGGATAAAACCGCAAACCTTGATATTTGTTCGACCGGACCGGATACCGACCGTACCGGGCTGTGGAGGCTTTGTTCTAACCTGATGGAATGTTTCAGGAATTGAAAGTGATTGGATATTTGTATTTTATTTACATATTATATGCTGGACAATCACAGAGCATCATCTAGTCACCAAGATAAGCAGAGCTTGTTTATTATGACCGACGACCGATGTGGCGCGGTGGGCGAAGGTCCGCCTGCGACGCAGGAGGTTGCGGGTTCGATTCCCGCCTCGGAACAAATATGTGTACGATCTGCAGATATTTGTTCTGGTCGTTTTCTATGTATAATAAAAAAATATCTATATATGTAATGTATATCAGTTATCTAGTACCCATAACACAAGCTCTGCTTACCATGGGCTAGATAATGCTGTGTGAATTGTAAAAAAAAAATGGTAAATGGTAAAAAAAATATTATATACTAGCTACGCCCCACGGCTTCGCCTGCGTGGAAAACAATGTGTAAAATAGTTTATAAACCCTTCCCTTTGAATCACTATCTATTACTGAAAACTGCATTAAAATCTGATCTAAGCGATAAAGCATGTAAAGATACATATTTATTTATTGAGATAATAACATCATAACAGGTTTTTTATTAAGCCCTAAGGCGATGTTATAACTACTTATACTAAAAATTACATATTTTTGTACATAAACACAATACTAAATAATTTATAATTGTGTTTCAATAACATTTTGTGCCTTTTTCATGGCTTTCGGCAGGTTTTCGTAAAATATGTCCACGCTGTTTTTGGACAGAACATTGAGTAAATATATAGCGAGTGACGTAGGGGCAAACTGATCTATCGGTCAGTTTGCCCCTACGTCAGTGTAGGTTGGTCCTACAAGTGGGCGCCTCCAGCATGGCGGGGCGGCGGCGCGCGCTCAAGTAGTCGTTGGGCACGCGCAGCCGCAGCGCCGCCAGCACCGCCGCATATGTACGAGTATATTATGTTTGTTTATATGGGTACAAAAGTCATTTATAACGGTATATTTACCATGATTTGACTTGATTTTTATATCTCGTTATTAATGACTTTTTCACTTCTCTTGCTCAAAAAGTGTATCATAATAGTGTAGCTTAGCGGGCCTAAAACTCCAGTTTAATACCTCGGGCTAAAAAGTATTTTTTCTTTTTAATTTTTGTCTAAAATCATCAGCCCGTACAAAGCATTCGTTCTCTTACATAAAAACTCGACTTCTTGGTGCTCCGTCAATCTTTTTTTTTTTAAATAGAACCGTCTTGGTGATGTTTTATGAAGGTTGATTCTTCCCTTCACGGTAGAATGCGAACTGTTTCGTTGCGGGTTAAATAGAGATTTAAAAAAAAAGATGGTATTGGCGCTAAATCTCTAGAATTTTCTTCATTCCAAATCACAAACTTTTACGTTTAACTTCCTGACTTTTACTTCCAAATGAAAAATGTCATCAAGTGATAGTGAAGATGCTAATATGCAAATGAAAGAAAAGGGCAAAGAAATAATTAGGAATCTGTTGCCGACATAATCACGTGGAATATATTTAAAGAGTTACGAAAATTTTATGAAATGGAGAGATGAGAAACGTGTGGATTCTTTTACAGAAGGGGTTTTTCTCACTTATTTTGATGAATTATCGAAAAAATTCAAATCGTCGACTTTTTGGAGCACATATTCAATGTTAAGAATGACCTTACAAACGAGACACGACGTCGATATTAAAAAACATTCAAAATTGCTCTAACTGCACATTTAATTTTTAATAAAATTTCTGAAAATTGTCTAATTTTGAATTGTTTTATTTTCTCGCAATCGAAGTGAAAAGTAGAGTGTTTTACTCGGGCCAAAACCACCCATTATAACTCGGTCTTGTCATCCTACCAGTATAACAACCTCGTATATAATGGGATGGTTTAGTCCCTTGTAAAACAATCTACTATTGTTAATAACCATGATAGTTATATGTTATGTTTATGTATGTTCAAATACGGAATATGACGGCCGCTGGGGCAAACGTGTTCTTGAGTGGAGATCACGACTCGGTAAACGTAGTGTAGGACGCCCTCCGACCAGGTGGGATGACGACCTGCGAAAGACTGCAGGTAAATGCTAGATGCGGCAAGCTGAAGACAGGGCGCTATGGCACTCATTGGGGGAGGCCTATGTCCAGCAGTGGATTGCTATAGGCTGATGATAATGATGATGATGATGTTCAAATAACAAGAAGACCTCAATGCCGGCACTATATACTCACCGTGCAACCAAGATACAGGCCGAGCCGAGCACGAGGTGAGACGTCTCGATGAGTTTGGAATGCCGAGATTATCTGTAGCACTTAACACGTGACAAAAATCCTGCCTAGGCTCCCATTGGACGATTCGAATAATATCGAAGCGTGATCGTGACGTCTCTTATTTGTATGGGATTTGCGTAGTTCTCTGTCCGATAGAGGTGCTGTATCAAAGTTTATGGATAAATGAGACGTCTCACTATCACATACTGATACTATCGTTTATATTATCTGTGATATCGTCAAATGGATTCACCTCTCTGGTACAATACAATATAAATATCTTTATTGCACCATCAATACAAAAAAAGGATCTTAATACTAACTTAATCTAGTGGCACAATTGGCGGCCATATCGCTAACAGCGATTTCTTCCAGGCAACCTTTGGATGGATAGGATCAGATCACACTAATATTATAAATGCAAGTGTGGATGGATGGATTGATTGTTTGTAACTTCTTCACGCCAAAACTAGTGGACGGAACCTGCTGTAATTTCGCATTGATGTGGGCCGATAGAAACCTCGAGTAATATTCATACATAGGCTTATTAATCCATAGATCTGTTGCCATTGGAAAAAAATACTTTTAAAAGTTTTCATAAAAACAACGCATGCGAAGCCGCCGGCAGAGGTTGATATTAGAATAATTATACTAGTTTCAGTATGTTTCTTTCTTGCAAAAAGCAATTAAATATTTTTTTATATAATCGCCAAGGTTGTCGCCAACAGGTTGTAGGAACTTAATATAACTGAGTAAATTTACCCACGTACAGAAACGGAAACAGCATGACTCTTGTATTAGGTATAGTATACCATAAATCGATAAGCAACTATCCCCTGCTAACTAGACAGATAACGTGAGGATCCGGAGCAAAGATGAATACAACATGAGAGTTGTTCACTTCAATATGAATTATTTACTGGACTATTGGGGCAGTATTATTCGCGGTAGTGGTTCAAGCAAAGTAATAATAGAAAGAAAGTGATTTCTCACTCCTTTACTGTAAAAATATATTAATAAAATAAGAGCTTTATTGTTCCAAAATACTAATATTGATAAAAAAACTTAAGTATTAGGTATTAACTTAAGTAACTAGGGGTGGCGAGATGAGGAAGAGGTCTATACTCAGCAGTGGGTGTTATCAGCTGATTAGATAGATAGTTAAGTATACTATTGTGTATATCAAAAACTTTCCTAAAATACAATACAATACAATACAAAAATATTTTATTGTACACCATAATCAAATCAATCATTACAAAAATAGATTATATAAAAAAAATAAAAAAAAAATGCTGGACAATTCACACAGCATTATCTAGCCCCATGGTAAGGAGAGCTTGTGTTATGGGTACTAGATAACTGATATACATAATACAATACATTACATAGATAGATATTTTTTATTATACATAGAAAACGACCAGAACACCCGGAACAAATATCTGCAGATCGTACACACAATTGTTCCGAGGCGGGAATCGAACCCGCAACCTCCTGCGTCGCAGGCGGACCTTCGCCCACCGCGCCACATCGGTCGTCATATGTGACATGTACATGTTCAATGTAAAATACTTAACACTTTGACTGCGATTTTTTTTCGACGACTGCGATCTTTTTTTTTAACCTAAAAAATTCGTGCTGCCGCTCTACACAGCGGTTGTGTTGCGCCGCACATGCGTTTCGTTCGAAAAATATTACGGCTGTGCTGAGTCACAAAGATCTGTATTTTCTCAGCCGCTGCGCTAGTGTGGATTTATGCATATTAGTCACTTGTAGAAAACACATACCGTGTGATTTCAGCACTCAAAGTGTTAATATACTAACTTCTGTGAAAGCCTCCTCCAAGTTACTCCATTTCTCTCTGTCTATCGCTGATTTTGCCCGCTACTTTTATGAGATCATCGTCTCACCTCTTCAGCGGTCGTCCTCTTCTCTTGTCCATTGTATAGGTTACTCTACTGTACTCCCTTTACTGTACCACACAATAAAGTGTATTACATCTCATGGGTATTTCGGTTATACGAACACTCTATGACCGATGTGGCGCGATGGGCGAAGGTCCGCCTGCGACGCAGAAGGTTGCGGGTTCGATTCCCGCCTCGGAACAAATGTGTGTACGATCTGCAGATATTTGTTCTGGTCGTTTTCTATGTATAATAAAAAATATCTATCTATGTAATGTATTGTATTATGTATATCAGTTATCTAGTACCCATAACACAAGCTCTGCTTACCATGGGGCTAGATAATGCTGTGTAAATCTCCTGGATTTTTTTTTATTTATTTTAGTCTAAGGCAAAGAAAGCCCAAAATGGCAGTTTTTACTGTGTTTTACTCGTAAAAGCAGGGACTTGCATATTTGAAAGAATATAATTATGCTAGACAACAGTATTTCAAAAAGGCTCCAGATATAGGACTATATTGTAAATGACTAGTCACTTCTTATTAAGTGAACACGTTAAATGAGCCAGCTATTGAATGACCACAACCTATGTATAACCTTAACCTAAGGACCCTGTTCTCATGTAAGTGACTTTAAATTGTCTTTTTGAGAATAAATATAAATAAATAAATAAATCATGCTGCATGATAAATGAATATTAAACGTTTATTGTGATGAATTTTATTTAAGTTCTATGAAGTTTGTACGATAAAATGTATCCCGATAAAACGCCTTAGACCTTTCTAAATTTTTATTAACATCTGTGTTTTTCTGTTTTTTCACATACTGGTATGAAGAAAACTATCACTGAATTCCATGTAAACTGTAAAATTTCAGTAAATACCTAAATTGTGGAAAAGTACTACTGTGTATCTATAACGAAGTTAAAATTACTTTGATGATTTAGGAAACCAAGTCATAGAACTGGTTGACTTAAATAAGAAATAATAATTAATTGTAAAACATAAAATACACCGTTCAAAATATTTGTATTATTGTAAAACGGATAATAAGGACTTACTGAGATTATAATTTCAGTCTGAAATCATTTTGAATACAATTTAGCAAGCTTTGATTAAAGCGAGGAATGAGATGGATGAGACAAGACAGTGATAAAGTAAATTTTCATTGGCCTTTTCATTATTTTGGGGTTTGAATCTGTTTTGCCTCTAAGGCTCCGAGAAAACGAGCCACCGACCACAGCCACTGTTGGCCAGCGACAGCCACTTAACATACTTTTTCATATATTTTGTATAGACGCGCCGCCGCATACGTGTAGCCGGTGGCGGCCACTCGCTACAGCGTATAATACTCGTATCGTATGTGGTGGTAGCGCGCGACAGCCACCGGTGGCTGTGGTTGGTGGCCCATTTGCGCGGAGCCTAAGAGTCTGTACGTCTGTCCGCCTGTCAGGGGGCTGTACTGTATCTCATCCAACCGTACTAAGTAGACAGTCGAAACTTCCATAGAATATGTATTGTCTTGCCGTTATTAGAATAGATACATATATAATACAATACAATACAATACAAAAATACTTTATTGTACACCATATACAGAAAATTATGAAAGATATTACATGTGACAAGTACAATGGGCGGCCTTATCGCTTAGAAGCGATCTCTTCCAGGCAACCTTATATAATATATCTACATATACATACATATATGTATATATGTATATATTGTATATAGGTAGAGTGGAGACCGATTTTGTCAGTTTCTTGTTCATATGTTATAAGTTTAATTCATAAGAGTTCTGACAAAATAAAAATCTTTTTACTTTTAGATATACGAAGGTGGGTGAAGGTCCGCCTGCGACGCAGGAGGTTGCGGGTTCGATTCCCGCCTCGGAACAATTGTGTGTACGATCTGCAGATATTTGTTTCGGATGCTCTGGTCCTTTTCTATGTATAATAAAAAAATATCAATCTAATGTATTGTATTATTTATATAAGTTATCTAGTACCCTTAACACAAGCTCTGCTTACCATGGAGCTAGATAATGCTGTGTGAATTGTCCAGCATTATTTATTTACGTAGTGGACCTTCGCCCACCGCGCCACATCGGTCGTCTAAATGTAGTTTTAGTTATGAAAATAAATAAATACAAAAAAAAAAAACTACCTTATTAACGTACATATTTTCTATGAAAATAACCAGTTATTAAGCTTTCAAGTTACATTATTTTCAAGCATGTGCTTCAGACATTGTTAAATGCTTGCAGTTCTCGAGTTTATTTGCAGCAAAGGTACGAGTTTCAAAACACTGTCTCGGCAAAGGCATTGTGGTTTCTGCAATGAGGGTGCAAGCCGGCACGCGTGTTAATGCTGTTTAATTTAACTAGGTGGTATTATCCTTTGTATGAAAATGCTGGAAATTTTGTAAAATAATTTTCTAATACAAAAACAGACTTGTACATGAAATGAGAAAACATACGTATATAATGGTGAAGTACGATTTATTATCTATTTAATGATTTTACACAAAAAGATCTGTTATAAAAAATATATTTAAGATAATGTTATCGTTCAGAGACAAATCATCACAGAATAAAAAAAAATTGTATGATTTTGATTATGTATAGCACGAATTTGAGTTTGATATTATCGTATAAATTTGGTTTGCATTTTAGTGGTACATTCAGGTCTTTTTGAATTGGTATTAATTAATGAAATGAAAGTTTATTTCTTTAGGCTTACAAATAAGCACCTTAGATAGGTCATATTTTATACTATTCATTATTATATAATAACATTATTTTGATGTTCACTTCAGTTTTTTGTCCACCAGTGGAAGAAGTGAGAAGAAACCACTAGTATGTTCATAACTTATGTGTCTATACTTACACTTATGTGTTTTTCAAAATGGAATTATTATAGTACTCCTTAAATATTACATCTAATAATCAGATAAACAGATACATATTTTATTCATTATTTGTCAAATTATATGTCACACTTTATAAATCAATCATTTCTAAAACAAAATTATAATATCTAATTATAGTAAAATTACAAAAATAATATTATTCTATATTAAGCATAGTTTAAAAACTCGTCGTAGGTATAGAACGGCTTCAATCAGTTAAAAAATCACACAATTGAACAAAGCAAATTATCGCATTCCCCATCATAAGAGGAGGCTTGACTGAAAAGAATATATAATTTTTTTATTGAGCCGATAAAATCAAACGTGCTCTGAATATTTCCAATATTTTATTCAGCGAGCTTTCAAAAGGCTATAAATATCTATGCGCTCTGGAGAATTAAATATAAATATTACTGGGCAATATAAATCACTGTTATGGAGCCAAGATGGCTGATGATCTGTGAGAGAATGCTGGCAGATGCTGAGTGCAGTAAGCACATTACTTTTTTAAAGAGGGTTCACTTGACAAAGCAAATATTATTATTATTTTGAGTCATCAGTGTCCCACTGCTGGGCAAAGGCCTCCCTTTTTTTTCAACTCCTCGCGCTATTTATTCCGTGGGATGAGTTAACAGCGAGATCAGCTAATTAAAGAGCCAGCGCGGACTGACAGGAGGCTATTGCGCTTATTAGAGAGCGCCACCGCTGTCCAGCAGTGGACTAGCAACATAGACTGATGGATGATAATAATAACAATTGTAATCACTTTTGATTACCCCAAATTAACGCATTCACTGCCCAGACTCGGCGGAGCAGGGGCGCGCCGCACCGTCTCTAGGGGCTACTGGGATGGTGCGTCTTAGGTCGTGTATTAAGTCTGTAGTATGTAGTGTAGTCCTTGTTCTTAGCACAAACTACAACTCGATGAAGGTAAAACTTTTGAAACTATGGTTATTAACACAAAAGTCACTTATAAAACCAAATCATGGTAAATATCCCGTTACAAATAACTTTTCTAGATGCAGGTGTTTGTAATGATTTTTGCTGAAATATGTATATTAAATTGAGATACGTACGTATATACGTATGTACTTTAATTTTAGTAGGTATATCATTTTACTCTTCTATCGTTTACCAAGTCTTATTTCGCTTTGTTAAATTCTCGTTTCTCGATTTGCTGAGGCACATAATAAGTTCCAAATTTATTGTTCAAGCGAACATTGTTTCAGTTCTCTGAAAGTTGTAGGCCTCTAATAAAGTGGAGGCACATATTTAAAACAGGGTTATACAGACCAAGTTCAAAGTTATCTTAAAATAAATTGAATAATATCTTCCGTCCGTTCAGAGTTTTTCCTACAAAAAACTATTTAGTAAAATCAATACCAACACATTTTTTATCATCTGAACCGCTTGAGAATTTTCCAAAATGTTTGGTTACTATTACAATATAATTCTGAAGAGTGTGTATGAACTAAGTACTACTTTTAGATACGACCTGTTATCAGATTTATAAGACGTACGTCTAATAAATCTGATAACAGGTCGTGTGATAAGTGGGACAGTGCGTCCCAAATTCTTCTGTCCCAAAAAGCAGCAAGTCGTATGCTTTTATAGTTGGATAGCTATTTAGTCCTAACGCGATGTGGTCATATCGAGATTTAGTCAGAAAGCGATTAAGTTATAACTGATATCAAGATGTTTTTGATCTTTTTTTGCTTTGTTTTTTTTTGTTTTTGATGTTTTGTCCCGAGGAGGGAATCGAACATGCAACCTCATGTGTCGCAGGCGGACCATCGCCCACCGCACCACAGAGGTTGTCGAAAATAAACCATTTTTTTTACTGTATTATGTATGAGTGAGGCCGGGGCCGTACTTAAACCAGAGGTTATTTAAGCAAATTATTCTCTTTTAACCGTCCGGTGCATACAATTCATTTTCAGCATTATTCACGCAAATAATCTTTATATACAAAACACCATACAGATTTTCTTATTAAACACAGACCGAACCGCTACATATACGACGACTTGCGAAGTAGATAAATTTTACAGTTCTCAGTTTTTCGTCTGCGTTGTCCCTAAAGCAATAAATCTCCGCTTCAACACTTTATTCTAGCGTCGTGCACCTACACGATAACAAAGTAATGGAAGATATTTCAGGAACTCGCTAAATTACCTGACATAGGAGCGTGAATACGAACTGGGAATTTCCAATGAGCTCAAGATTGGTATACTGTCTTGAAGACTTCAGAGTTTAACTTTTTAGGTACCTACCACTTTGGACCTTGTTTTTATGGCAATTTTTGTTGATTTTTTATTGTTGATCGATTTAAAGCCATTGGTTTTTTGAGACATATTTTATCGCCTCTCGTGATATAGGTGATCCTTTTCTTACCCCATGACAGCTCACAACTTAATAATCCAACGAAAAAAAATATTTTTGCAGTATTAATTATTATTATTGTAGAATGGCTAGACCGATTGCATAACAGCGCGATTGTTGAACGATCAGCAATCAATAATGATGGCTTTATGTCACTTATTCATCTCGCCGAATGAGATTAATAAGTTATTCCCAACAAATCAGCGTTCATTTAGTAATCAGCCTAGCCATTCTACAAACGGGCTGATGCTACGATACAGCGGCGACACGTACGTACATAGCAATGAGACACTGTCGCGAAGCCCTACGTCTGATAACATCGCCTTATACGCTACTTGATAACGAGAAAAAAAAACATGGAGATCTGCAGTTCGTACAAACATTTGTCCCAAGGCGGGAATCGAACCCGCAAACTCCTGCATCGCAGGCAGACCTTCGCCCACCGCGCCACAGAGGCCTCTGAATAAAATGGCGCAAGGAGTCTAAAGCTGACGGTTCATTCGCACACTTACGCCTTAATAATCCAAGTGCCTTCATTTTTGCAAACAAAATTCTGTTATACATTTTTATGATTGTTAGAACATGAAAACCAACAGAGCGAGCGGGCGAACTCTCGCGAGACAACAGCCTTTCAAGAAACTTCAAGAATATTCTCTTAGAATGAGTTTTCATTCTTTCAAAAATAGGTTGGTAATAATTGAATAATGCTGGTTATTTTCAGACAGCTTTACGTTGCCCAAAAATATGCAGGGTCTGATAGAGTAATGATACAAAGATAGATATTCTTCTGCATTCATCATCAGCCTGTTGCAGTCCACTGCTGGATATAGGCCTCCCCCAATGATCGCCATAGCGCCATGTCTTCAGCTTGCCGCACCCAGCATCTACCTGCAGTCTTTCGCAGGTCCTCATCCTACCTGGTCGGAGGGCGTCCTACACTAAGTTTACCGAGTCGTGGTCTTCTGCATTATATTTATTTAAATACATCAGTTTCGTCCAATCTATTGATGCGACAGATGACAGAATTTTGTCATCTCTTGACGACCGATGTGGCGCCGTGGGCGAAGGTCCGCCTGCGACGCATGGAGGTTGTGGTTTTGTTTTTCGCTTTGGGACAAAATATGTTTGTGCAATCTGTAATTATTTGTTCCGGGTGTTCTAGGTATTTTCTATGTATTATATAATTAAAAAAAACTATCTGTTAATATATTTTAATAAGTATATCAGTCATCTAGTACCCATAACACGTCATGCTCTGTTTAGCTTGGGCCTTGAGGATGTGTGGATCGTCCAGCACTATATATTTATTTATTTTATTGCTTACAACTAACAATTATGATTATGACATTATCATCCAGTCATAGCTACAATAAAAATCTAAAAACTTCGTATTAAACAAATACGTTTAGGAGAAATTTCATTTCGAGGCCCAAAACTTACCGAATGAAATCCATAGGTTGTAGTAGGAATAATACCAACAAGGGACCAATTCGAGCCGGGAAATGCGAACAATTTCCGTCTATTGTTCAACAATTTTCACGAATGTATTGTGTGCTTCAGTTTATTGTTTTGTAAGTTTCTGTAACCTTGTGGTCAGTTTTGACTCGGAATTTTTGTGATTGTTGTTATAATTTGCGTGAAATAATTAAGGAGCTACAATGTTAAATAAGTTAAGTTTTAATAATAATAATTCAATTTATTTGTTCAGAAAATTTAACAATCCATTGTGTCAGTTTGCCTATAACTAGAGGTTAGTTCTTAAATTAATTACAAATTTTGTCAATTTATTAAATAAAATATAATTGCTGCTTTTTAAAAGTTGATAGGTACTGTTGAAATGTTCAATATAATGATAACTGTTGAACTAAAAGTAAAGTAAAAAAGTAAATTGATTTTTATTTTGTCAGAACAGAGACTCTTATAAACTAAACTTAGATTAACAGACGACAGAGACTGACAAAATCGGTCACCACTCAGCATGTGCTATGGTAGAGCAGATCATACCATAGCGCTGGTCTTCCGTGGAGACCGTGGTGCGCAAGGTGGCCTAATATAGTAAGGAACCAAACTAAAATATAAATTAATCTACAGAAACTAGAACTGTTCAATATATGAAGCGTTTTCTTCATAAAAAATATCAAAAAATAGTTTGATCAGACTGAAAAGAAAGCTATAATAAAGTGGCCTTTATACACCTTGCTTATTTTGACATGACATCCAATTGACAATGACGATGATTGATCTTCCTTGCGAAAGCCATCTTCTTGAGTCCTAAGCTCTAAGGTAAATTACTTTTCTTTTTCGGAAAATGCCTCGCTAAGGTCGATCTTCCCAAAGCGTTTACATTTTTATGTTCCGTATTTTTATCGTTGATATTTAATATAGTTCATCATCCTACCTTTTTTAATAATAGTAGGGTTTCACAAATTCGTATTCAACACAATACAATACAATACAAATACGCTTTATTGCACATCAAACACAGAAAAAAACAGGAAAGAACAAACAAACAAAGATACAGATGCACAATGGGCGGCCTTATCGCTAAGAGCGATTTCTTCCAGGCAATTTTTGGATGGACACGTAGCTATAGACAGTGGCGTGTTATATATACTAATGTTGTATTTAAATTATATAAATAAATAAATAATGCTGGACAATTCACACAGCATTATCTAGCCCCATGGTAAGCAGAGCTTGTGTTATGGGTACTAGATAACTGATATACATAATACAATACATTACATACATAGATATTTTTCATTATACATAGAAAACGACCGAGGCGGGAATCGAACCCGCGTCGATGCGTCGCAGGCTGATTTTCGCCCACCGCGCCACACAGGTCGTCAATATACAATAATATACAATACAAAACATGTACAAATACATAAATAATTGTTTATACGTTAATGGAAACGTACGAGTACATATACCTAACCTAACCTTAAATCCTCGTACTTACCAAAAACTAAGTGAAGTATGGTTATGAGAACAAAACATACGAGTATGTACCTTACCTGTCTGATAATATATTTTTCTTACGAAGATATATTTGAATCGGTTTTGAAGGATTTCAAATTATTTCTGATGAAAAAGGAAAGCCGTGGAACCTTTGTGATGGTAATAAAGCCAATTATTTTTTGTTGAGTTCACTTCAAAGGAGGGAATTAAAAAATTGCTTGTTACACAGGAAAACGGTATATTCACTAAAATGCCTCTTTTGACAGACGTAAATCTCTGCTTCACTGATGATTTTAACTGTCTATTAAAGAAAAAAAGCAATTTTTGAAGATCCTGAATCAATTACGATTTTCATAAAAGCTTATTTTGTACTTAAAAATTCAAATTAATGAAAGACCGTTTAAAATTTCTGTCTAATTTCATTGCATGTAAGGAATATGTGAATATGTTATGTAGTTAAAACAAATAAAACGTGTTTATTCATGAAATCTACAAAAAAATATGATTTTTGAAAATGGAAACACGTTTTAGTATCACGACACGAAAATGTCTTGACGACAATTGTACTTGTATTTAATTACTTTAAGTAAAAAATACGGGTTTTTTTTTGATAGGTAAGTTATGTTGACACCTTTTCCAAGGATATACAAGCTGAATATAAATTAAAGCCCAAATTAAACGAGGCGTAGGGGAGTGTTCAATAATGTATGATGCTAAGGCCCCACCTACAGTATTTAATAAATAATTTTGTACGAAAACACAGGCAATAGCAGGTTCAGGCAGGTTCTTATTATTATATTTTGCTCCAAAAGCCAAAATACGCCGGCATCAATTCAAGTACCGTGAAAGCCTCTTTCAACTCCTTTTCCATGTACACTATTGTACACTATTCGTCTTGGAATTTTCTAGTGAGTGACTTTTCAAATAGAATCTGATTTATTTGAAACAACTTTTGCCTGCGGGCTGGGCTGTTTGCGTTGCGCAAATCAAAATGTTGCTTATAACTCTTTTTATATACTATGATTTCGCAAACAAACCAAAATGTTCCTGATTCATCATACAAGAGTGCATTGTATAATGATTGTAGTATATTATGGTGGTATATTGAATTATTTATGCACATGTACCCACTTCTTTTTTTACTTTGTCTCTCTCTCCATAAGGTTTGCTGGAAGAGAACTCTTTTTAGGGTTAAATTCACCTTTGTAATACATTTTCTAGAACCAATAATGTTTTCTTTATGTTTTATCGTGCAAGAAAAATAAATAAATGAATAGATTGTGACATTGACAAAATATAGTTAAAAAAGTAAAGCCTTTACACATGAGTGGCTTAACCACGCGTGGCTGGAACCACCATGGTTGAGGTGCGTGCATACTGACACAAAATGATAGCTAAATGACAGCTAATCGAGCTGTTCAATCGCTACAAAGAGAATACAATAACTGCGTAAAGTCGCTAGTTCAAAGTAGGGATATTATGCGAATGCAGTAGTTTTCCGAGAAATTACAATTTATCCATCCATAATCCATTTTTAATGTTCTTAGCTCTAGGCTTACGTGTAGCCGTGGTAGAAATTGTGATCGCCCCCTTACTGAAAACCAGTGCAGTATTGGGCAAGGCAGCGACCAATTTTTACCTTTGAATACTAACCCTAAACGTTGTAACATCTTTTATGTTACTACATTTAACTATAACTACCTTGGGCTACATAAATTATCTCTCTCTCTCTTTCAGTTTAATAAGATGGCGGGTATTTTCTTACAATGAAAGGAAAAGAGATAATTGACCTCAGGAAAGGATATTAGCTACCTTTTAGGCTTTTATAAAATGACGGAGAGAAACTAAATGACCTTATTATACCAGCAATAGGAACGATTCTACAATGGCCGTGCAATCTTACCTCTAGAGTATTGCACGCTATCACAGAGCTCTGTGTTCACATATAAACACAATATAAACACACTATGTTATCTGACTTATGATGCTATAAATGCTGTTACACATTTACCATAGCTGAAATGCTGAGATCATCATCAGATAGTACCGGAATGAGACAGGATTTTTTGGCTGCTTCCGATTTCTCCCCTTCAAAATACCCTTAAAAGAGAAACTGGAATAGAAAAACAATGAAATTCAGTTATTCCCATTTAAAATTTCCCTTATCGGGAAAAATACAAGTTAAAAACGTGGATGCGCTTTAAAAACATCTTCTCTTATTTCGGTATCACAGGTAGTTTCATCCCAAGACAGAAAATCAAATAAGTTTCCTCGTAGGCAGAGATAACATCTTGCGTAATTTACTTTGGAAGTGTGAAATTCGTTTTGTGGCCAACTTTGGAGAAAACTCAATTTGTTAATATAGGAACATCCAAACCAACAAACTGCCGTACGCTTTAATAACATACAGCCGGAGAGTCTGTAGACTTTGTATTTGGAGACGTGGGAAGGGTATTTTATGTGCTTGAACGAAGTGTTGAATTCTGAGGATGTTATGCGGTGACAGCTTTTCTTGAAAATTGATGGTGAACGTTTATTTCCCGTGGCTTCACTGACGTGGATTTTGTAAGCGATCTAGCCTTTTTATTTGATGAAACTCTAAATTTTTTGCGTGTGAAGACACAAAGAAGCGGGTTCCCTGTGCAGACAAACTGCTATGGGAAGGTACCGATCCGTACAGGTAAAATATGCCAATGTAATCATTATGCGCTCACGCAATATAGGTTGGGATTTATCAGTCTCTAAAAAGTTTCGCAGCAGGTCTTGAAGATAAGATTCAAATTATTATGTTGGTTCAAGATTTTTTGTAGACATACTTGCGCCCGAATACGCACATCGTATGTAGCAATTTTTTGACAGATTTCAATGAAAATATATCAGAAAATCGTCGAGTTTGAGTATTTGGGGTTTAGCCCCGAATGCTCAAGCAACTCAACCTGTAATACTACGCCCAGTAACACCAGTCAGTACCCACCTTAAGGGGCCTCCGGAGGGACGAATTCTTCATACAAACGTAATACCAAAATTATTTCTAATTCAAGCATATTTCAACTATAATATTGCATTATTTGTATTAAAATAGTGTTTATCTAGGTTCCCAAATAATTTTTTTTCAAAATACTTTCCTAAAATGAAATGAAAGACAATCTCATTTTGCACATTTTTATGAAATGGACAAGTTTTCTTGCTATTTGTTTCGTATTAAAAACATCAATATCTTACGTTTTATTTATTAAGGAACATAGCTTATATTGTCTAGTTACAGAATAACAATACTTTGTGAAGAATACAAAAAGTTTTCAGTCATAATTTTTGGTATTACGGAACAAACCAAATTTTGAACGGCTAATATTGCTATCGCGCACGCATGGGGCGCGGCGCAAGGGTTAAACAAGGACAGCGAAATTCGGAGCGATTTTTGCAAGCGAGGGTCGTCGGACCCTTAAGAGGTCACTGAGTTCGTTCATATTTGGTGAGTTTAGGCCTCTGACTGCAGCTTAACCATCCATTTCATGATGATAAAGCCTAAATAACTAGTGGACTACTATTTTATTGAGGCATTATTTTTATGAATCCTAAAACACAGCTTTTATTAAAGTTCGCCGTCGTCGTCCATACGTTACTCGACTATAAAATATAAACCTGCTATAATAATATACTTGAGTGTATATTTCATGTCATAATTACGACCGATGTGGCGCGGTGGGCGAAGGTCAGCCTGCGACGCAGGAGGTTGCGATTTCGATTCCCGCATCGGAACATGTGTGTACGATCTGCAGATATTTGTTTCGGGTGTTCGGGTCGTTTTCTATGTATAATAAAAATATCTATCTAATAGAAGATAGATAGAATATACTTTATTGCACAGAAGTTGTACATAGGCGAGCATAATGCTAGATAGCATTCTCTACCTGCTAACCTTTGAGTAGTGTGGACAACAATAATTTAGAAGGTAGATAGTGCTATTTTACAAAAACTTACTTTTACTTATAAACATAAAAAATGTATACTCAACAGTTTTTAAAACCAAAAAGTTACACTTCCAGAATAAGTAGGTAGGTTATTATGTGCGCGTTTCCAACGGCTCTTCATTATAGCGAAATGAGTTGCCAAGGCCCGGACTCGTCCATTACCTACTCGTAGCATGGTTTCAAATGACCGTTACGAAGCTCGCGTAATTAAGAATAATGCGAAAAGGAATATTTTCTTCTAACCTCATTTGCAGGGCGGAATAGGGCTTAATAAGCTTGCTTAGCGCGGGAGCACAAAATACAAAAAAGGTTGTGGTTTTAGAATGATTTAAGCCAAAACTAAAAAAAAGTCGTTGTTCAGAGTCCTGAGTTTAGTTATTCGATCAATAGTATCAGCCCTGGGGACCTCCCCAGGGCTTTGTTCTGTCTCTGGTGTTATAGGATTGTATGTTAACTACAGTAAGGCTCCGCGCAAACGAGCCACCGACCACAGCCACTGGTGCGACAGCCACTTAACATACTTTTTCATATATTTTGTATAGACGCGCCGCATTCGTGTAGCCGGTGGCGGCCACTCGCTACAGCGTATATATCGTATGTGGTGGTAGCGCGCGACAGCCACCGGTGGCTGTGGTCGGTGGCCCATTTGCGCGGAGCCTAAATAATAAACTTATGTACGTTAAATAGGTATTAAGTATATAATAGAACCAAGTACATACTTAGACAAACCTAACAATATGGCTTTAAGGCACTGTTTATATTATGTTTATATATATTAATTATACTATTATTTATCTCATCATCATCAGACTATAGCAGTCCACTGCTGGACATGGCCTCCTCCAATGAGCGCCATAGCGCCCTGACTTTAGCTTGACACATCATCCAGCCTCTAGCTGCAGCCTCAGGTCGTCATCCTACCTGATCGGCGGGCGTCCTACACTATGTTTACCGAGTCGGTTCTTCGCGAGATAAAATGGCCGGCCACTGCCACTTCAGCTTCTTAGAGCTATGTCGAAAATTGATTTATCTATTGAGAAATAATACTGAGAAATCCTTCCGCAGAAGCGAAAATCATATCCCATTTTACGGTTTAAGCACAATTTCTACATTACTCATTAAGCCCAAAGGAGATCGTAAAAATATCCTGACACTGAGACTAGGTAATCTCGGAAAGTTAAAATTATTTGATATTTGTGGTCGTTTGGGTGTGGTAGTAATTTGTATAACTCATACCAAATTTATAGATATATGCTAAATAAAATGCAGCAAGTTCTATGTTTGTTTATGCTACCTTAGTAGTAGTCAAATTTTGTGCAGTTAAGTACCTACTTGTGGCAGCGGGCCGGCCATATATCGCCAAGAACCGACAACCGCTGGGGTAAACGTGTGGTTGAGTGGAGACCGACTCGGCAAACGTAGTGTAGGACGCCCTTCGGTCAGGTGGGATGACGACTTGCGAAAGACTGCAGGTAGATGCTGGTTGCAGCTAGCTGAAGACCGGGCGCTATGACGCTCATTGGGGGAAGCCTATGTCCAGCTCTGGACTGCTATAGGCTGGTGATGATGATGTGCACAGATGTATAGCTAAAGGCTGGGGATACCTTATAACATTATTCAACTTCGATTAAAAACTTTTACTCTAGGTAAAGTCTGGCATTAAGTTCTCGCACCCTTTTAGAAGATAAAAAGTCGATAAAACTTTTGTTTTTATCTGAAGGTTCTACCCTAATATCGAAATTCACTTCGATAAAGACGGCTTCTCGTGTCTCTCATCGAAATTTCGCTTCGTTGCATGAAATCACATTTTCACATTTCCGTTTTAATCCCCTTGGCAAAAATGTCGAGCTAGATTTAAAATTAGGTAACGAATCACATTTCTAATATAATGCAAAAGTTTGGATCATCATCAGCCTATATTAGTCCACGACTGGATATAGGCCTCCCCCAATGAGCGCCATGGCGCCCTGTGTGTGTGTGTAGCTTGACGTATCCAGCATCTACCTGCAGTCTTTCGCAGGTCGTCATCCCACCTGGTCGGAGGGCGTCCTATACTACATTTACCGAGTCGTGGTCTCTGCTCGAGAACACGTTTGCCCCAGCGGCCGTTTGTAAAGTTTGGATGTAGATTGATAAATGTTTGTTACTTCTTTACGCTAAAACTACTATCAGGCTGAAATTTTGCACAGATGTAGTAAGCCTAGAATCAATAATAAGCTACTTTTTAAACAGTTCCCATGGGATAGAAATAACCTTGCGAAACCGCAGGCAGAAACTAGTAGAAAATACTTCATTTTAGAGAGATTTTATTTCTGTTTCATACTTATTCAATTACCTACTATAAAAAGTAATTGTTACCAACACATATTATAAGTACCTACCTACATATTATATACCTACCTACGTTCCTATTTATTAACCTATAATAATTATTATTATGCCTATGTTATTATTACGTATAACTAATTGTTTTTATAAAAGTAATTAACGCGAAAAATACCCTTGAATATTTAATTAAAAAATATTTTGCAAGAAACCGTTACACGGCCTACAAATTCATTTTCTCGGCTATCACCCAAATATTAAACTTTCAGGATAATTTATTAATACAGTCATGTACAAAAGCGTCTTAATGATTATGCTAATAAACATTGTGGTGTTGACTGTAACATGGCTTTAGATTAATTTAATTAAATCGGTCTACGTCGTCGTACAAGACGGTTCTCTAAGCTCAGCGTTTTGAAATTTGATTTTGATAAGGGGCTGGGAACGCCTTCTAATGGAAATTATCGGAGACATGTTCACAGAGTAGATAATCAAGAGACTAACTGTAGATTGTGTACTTTAATGGTTTAGTTTGGGCATAAACGCCAAATTATGTGTGATTGTTCGTGGATCACTTTTAGCAACTGTTCAATAAATAAATCATGCTGGACAATTCACACAACATTATCTAGCCTTAAGCTAAGCAGAGCTTGTATTATGGCCACTAGATAACTGATATACATAATGAAATATATTACACAGATACATATTTTTTTATATAATTATAAAACGACCAAAACGCCCGGAACAAATATCTGCAGGTCATACAAATATTTGTCCCGAGGCGGGTATCGAACCCGCAACCGTCTGCGTCGCAAGCGGACCTTTGCCCACCGCGCCACATAGGAAGAATGTTAGACTTTGGCTTGACTTTGTTGTTCAGTAAAAAGTAACTTTGAAGTAAGTAAAACAATCAATTTTCAGTTTTATTTTCTCTAGTTTGAGAATCTATAGTTATCTCAAGCTTTTTGTTGTATGTACCCACATCCTTCACGTTTATGCTACCCTAGTATTTAAATAAGTAAATCTAGTGGTGTAAAATGATACAAGCCCAGCACTATGGTAGGCTTGATGGTAAGCTGGGTCTATAGTGGGGCGAATTCATACAGTAGATTTTACAGATCGTACGCTCCTAGAAACAATCGTTTACCGGACGTCATCGGATAAGTGAACCGACTCCTACAACTACATACGCCATCACGGGAAAATGATCGGATCATGTTAAAAGCGTGAATGCGGCCTTAGGGGTCACATTCTACAACGGTGCTTGAAAACGTCCTTTAACACCAATTGTTGACAAATATACATGACATCATAATGCTGATGCAGACTCAATCAATAGGTACTCTAGCTCGACACTTTTAACACTTTGACTGCTGAAATCCCACGGTATGTGTTTTCTACAAGTGACTAATATGCGTAAATCCACACTAGCGCAGCGGCTGAGAAAATACAGATCTTTGTGACTCAGCACAGCCGTAATATTTTTCGAACGAAACGCATGTGCGGCGCAACACTAGCGCTGTGTAGAGCGGCAGCACGAATTTTTTAGGTTAAAAAAAAGATCGCAGTCGTCGAAAAAAAATCGCAGTCAAAGTGTTAAAACTATTTTTATGATCTAGTCGTCCCACTTCGAGTTAATGAACGAGATTTGTTACGCTTTTACAACTAGTAGACGCAAAATGCAAATAACCCTCTATTGACCTACAGAGCTAGGAAAAAATTCCGTGTCGTGTTATCAGTGTTCTAGCCACGTTGATACTACCTCGACTAGAGTATATTTTACTAGTTTCTGAACGTAGCTCCGCACGCGTTTTTTCTATGGACACGTTTTAAGGTTATTGCTATCCTATGCGACAGTTTCCATGGGATAGAAATAACCTATATATAAATCAGTACTTATGGGATATAAATTAGTAGTAGAATATGTTTTATTACGGGCCTGGATAGTTCCAGTCCTGCATGCAAAATTTCAGTCCTATCCGTTCAGTAGTTTTAGTTTTAGTAACAAACATCTATACATAAAACAAATTTGTGTTAATAATATTAGTAGGATTCTGAGCGATCGTATGTCCTGTTTTTATCTAATGCGTAGCCAATTCACTCGCTCGGAAAAACAAACTCAATAGGTACGTTTCGTACCTAGACAGACATCCCACGTTTCAAATGCTTGTGTGTTTGTGTCAGTGAAGCATTTGCAGTGTCGAATTCCCATTCTGTCCCCAATTACAAACGGGCTTAGCTCTTGAAAATAGACGTCATACGTCAAGTTCAGCTTGACGTATGACGTCTATTTTACTTGGCACGAAAGGTCTGGTGACTCAATTATATTGAGCAAATTGCGGTGTTTTTGATATAATATGTAGATGATTGTAAGGATTGATCTTTAATGATTATACTAATCGTAATGGGTTGGGACAAACATATTTTTTTTACATTTTAACCGTATAAGAGTCTGATATTAAAACCTTTTTTTATAATAACAGCAATTAAATAAAGAATAATGCCACTCCACCCACACTATGAACAACCAGGTAGATTTTGCGCTTCTGATCAAGGGATAGGCTGTTACACGCATAATACTATAATACACATGGGAGTCATCTCAAGAACTCAAAGTAATAGTGCTTTATTTTTACAGGACTATATCGGAAAAGTCCTAATGCGGAGAACTAACTATTAATAAGTACCTTCATCATTCGCACCGCTAAGTTGGAAACGTGCACAGCTTGCTGCTGTTTTTCTAGCCAATTACAACTTGGGTCTCTTCAAGAAAGAATACGTGTCTTATAGACCTTCGGTCAACCACATCGTTGCTTTAATCAGATTGTGGTCATATAAAGGTCAGTAGATAATAAAAAAAATAGTGTTTATACAGCGACGTTGATAATAAAATCCGTCCAGCCATATGGACAAAGTACCTACTGCTACAGAAGACGGAATTTTCATTCATACCCACATTCAAACTCCACAAAAATGTTACCTAACAATACAATACAAACACGCTTTATTGCACATCAAGACAGAGAAAAAAACAGTAAAGAACAAACAAACAAAGATGCACAATCGGCGGCCTCATCTCTAAGGGTGATGTAACTTATTTAATAGTATTTTTTTCATTATGAATGTAAAAGCGGGTTATTTTTTTTTTATAGCTTAGGGTGGCTTTCGTATCACGGCGGCCATGATAGGCCTTTTGATCGCCACTTATACGTTTCAGCCCCGAAGCCGTAGCGTTCATAGTTCGCCACTAACCCTTGCAGCTGCTAGGAACTGTAGGATTTTAAAAGCGGGTTAACCTCAAACCTTGTATATTTTGAAACAACATCAACATTTCAACATAACGAATTCGTGAAACAACGATAGTTTTTAGTCTAGGCAAATTAACTAGACTTGGTGGTTGAATGAAATCTACAAACATTTTGGAATTCCCCGCGGACAGTAAACAAGTCCTGACTGCTATCTCACGGATATCCGGCCTGTATAAATTAACAATGTAGGTACTCGTAGGTTCTTACAGAGCTACGAATTTATGTGTGCACTTTGACTTGAACTGCAGACTGCAGTTGTGAGAAATTTAAGGCAGTTTAGCTCTCGCGTAGGTGTTTTAATGATCCAACTTGCTTTGGCGAGGTTTCGCGGGGAATTATTGCTGGATATGGTTAATTATGAATATTTGTACTTTCGCGATTTGGTTTGTTTTTCGACGACGTTTCAATAGCGTAACAACGTTGTCAAGAGATTACGCCAATTAAAAACATCTTATATTTTTCCACTTTTGAGAAAGAGCAGGTAAAATGCCATTTTACCATTACATACTAAATGTATAATATTTTTAATGCTTCAAATATTATACATTTAGTATGTAATATTATTCTTATGCTAACAAAAATATATAAAGAAAAAAATATACGAAGGTATCGTATATTTTTTGTTATTTTTATTATATTACAAAATTTTATTAAATTAAGCTTCAGCGAAAGCCTGTAAAATATTATTTCATGCAGGTAAACTAACGTTGGAATTCCAGAGTAGCTTGACCGCATCCTGTTTTTGGTCACCCTGTAAATCGCTTGGGTCTTGAATAACTTTCGTTTACCGACAAGTTTATCTCCTCGACATAGAATAGTTAAGTTTTGGACACAGAAGGCACTTTATGAATTAACTCAGCGGCTATAAGGCAGGGTCATTATGACCCTGTTTGCTTGTTGATTTGACTGCCGTTTTTTTTCTGCGTTCACATATTTCCCGGAGTCTAAAAAAATAGTATGAAATAAATTATAATCATAATAATAATATCTAGTTTTAAATTTTGGAAAAAAATGTATTAAACTAAATAAAAATTGTTATGAGATATCTATTTCAGCTATTTTCATAAAAATCAAGACAATTTTAACCAAGTAAGTTAATCATTGGGTGGTACTGACCCTAATTTGCAGATGACCTTACCATTCACCACATTGCAGGCGCTAGGTTAAACGTGACCTAGTAATTTTACTTCAAAATGAAACCCTTTCATCAATAATTCAAACATTGTTAATTTGACAGCTAAAATTGATCTACGGTAAACAGACAATTTATCGGAAAACATGTCAGCGTCTATTAAAATGGTTTACCGAATTAATACGTCAAGTTTAGTGAAATGAGTTAGTACCAAATTAATATTACGAACAAACCACAAGTAATTTTATTGTGATTTCATTAAAAACATGCAATAATATTGTTAATTTTTCACTTCATTTCATTTAATTTCATTTATTTATTTTACAAACAATTTAAATTGTGTCGGAAATTTTCATAGGCTTATAAACTTAGACAAATAAAAGATGAGTATACAAAATAATTATACAAATGTCAAAAAAAATATTACAAGTAAACAATGTCAAATAAAAATGTATAATAATTATATGAAAACTGTCAAAAATATTCATTAAATTTTCTTTATACTATACGTTAATGTTAAATTATTTATCACAGATTTTCAGACTTAAATTTGTCGGCACAGAACTCCTCCAAAGAAAAGTAGCACTTCGTTAATAAGTTTTCTTAAAGTTTATTTTTAAATTTATTTACATTATATATGCATTATATATTACTATAACATTATATAAAGGAAATAAGGCAATTTATTGTGTAATATTACAGCCTGGTGCCATACACTATGCTCTGATATGTAAAGCTTGGGTGTAAATTCCTTTACTATATCTTTTCATAGGATTGGGTAGAAAACATTCTGCAACCACATCAAAATCGGTGTACCTATTTCGGTGCAAAGATTGTGCTACATTCAGACAATACAATATAATACAAAAATACTTTATTGTACAACAGCTACAGATTATTATAAAATACATCACATGATACACGTACAATGGGCGGCCTTATCGCTTAGAAGCGGTCTCTTCCAGGCAACCTTTGGATGGAAAGAATTATGTGAATTAAGGAAAGGCAGGGGGTGTACCATGGATATACGATAGACATAGATATTTGTCTTTTTTGATATATATAAGATTACACATTACTGATAAAACACCCCACTTCTTACGTTGAGGGTGAAAACCATAATTTTATAAAAATACAATCTAAAAACTCAATCCACAGTAAACCTTTTAAGTAAACGACGAACAAAAAGCTTTTAAAAGCTTAGTTTATAAGAATTTCCTTTGTAAATTGCGCCGCATTATACTAAACCTACTCAACGGGAACATACATCGTTGGCAATGCAGTCTACGGCAATAGAGTTGATCACGCGAAAGGTTCTTCACCCCTGACCTGACGGGCACACAGAACCAATCTGAGTCATTACGAATACTGCTACCGCTTTGATGTCGACGATTCGCAATAGTTTTTTTATTTCTAAAAACGTTATTGTCGTGAAAAAAAGTATATTTGAAAATGGAACGTTACAAGCAATTGTCTGAAAGGTTTTATCCTAACTAAAGTCAACGAGGCGTTTTCCAAAAAAGAACATGGCTGCAGAAAAGTCACCAAACACTTTACTGTATTATAGCTAATAAGAAACATGCTTGTCTGCATGATTGTATTAACCTTTCTAATAACCATCGTGATTGTGACTGAAAGTTCGAGTCCAAAAAATGTGATTAATATTTATCCTGCAAAACTTCAAAACGTGTTAAATTAAGAGGTTTGAAGTCTGTTATTAGTTTTCCATACAAACAAATTATTTGCATACAATTTTTTTTTTGTTTTCGAAAAGATAATAATATATTTAAAGGTTGCCATTTGTCTGATTAGTTTTACTTTTTACTAGTAACATAAATAAAATTTCGAAGTCAATCTAAAGTATTGGATTTATTCTTGAAATGTTTTGTTCTCAAGGGTTTGAAAAGGCAAGGCATGTGAACTTCTAAAGTAATGCACATACCTACATAAAATTATATTACTTTTGGTAATTGGAAAACGAAATTGAAATGTATTCTATAATGCAAATTGTTTTTGGATATGTAAAAAACAAAAACCAACTTGGGCGAACGGCATTTCAAATAAAATATTCAACCTTTTTCCTATGCGGTTCGTTTGAAAGAGGTTTGCATGCAATTGTATTATTTAAATGAAAAGGTCGAGGTGTGTTATTTTCTCCATATTTTGTGAATTTTTATCACGTTCCGTTCAAAAGTTTGGGTTACAAACAGATAGAGATACTTGACTTAATATTAGTAATTTAGGTTTCTGTATTCTGTCTAAATGTAAGTCTTTATTAACAAAGAGCTATGGAAAGAGCTATGCTCGGAGTTTCTCTGGAGGATAGGATTCGCAACGAATACATCCGACAGAGAACCAAGGTTATCGACATAGCTCAAAGAATTAGCAAGCTGAAGTGGCAGTGGGCCAGCCATATTTCGCGAAGAACCGACGGCCGCTTGGGCAAACGTGTTCTTGAGTGGAGACCACGACTCGGTAAACGTAGTGTAGGACGCCCTCCGACCAGGTGGGTGACGACTTGCGAAAGACTGCAGGTAGATGCTGGATGCGGCAAGCTGAAGACAGGCGCCAGACGCAATGGCGCTCATTGGGGGAGGCCTATGTCCAGCAGTGGACTGATGTAGGCTGATGATGATGATGATGAATAACAAAGAATATTCTACTCGATATTCGTAGTAATGTTTAATCTTGAATTCCAAACCTAACCTGAAAAGTAAAAGTAAAAACAAAACCAGTTTATTAACTATTGAAAACACCGTTCTTTCTCTACATTACCAAGTAGGTAGGTATCTAATTGTTTTCCAACAATACAAAAACCAAGCGGTATAAAAATAATTTGAGTTTAAAAAAGAGCATGGATGAAAGAACATCCAGATCTCACGCTCCGCTATTACCTGTATTGAATACTGCAAAAGTCGGCAGTGCGAAAGTAGGCTCTACGCTCGGAAATCCTTGATATCTTCCGATACAGACTGATCTAACGCCACCTCATAGTTTTGTTAAACCAGACCGTTTGGGCTTCTGCCAACAGAACCTACATTATGTACGTGTCACCGCCGGACCGTAGAAACAACCCTTTTGTAAAATAGGAGTGTCAAAAGTATTAAAGTTGAACCCATGCAATTGAAAACCCAAAAAAAATTTCAACAATTGTTTTACTGTCGGCGCTGTTATTTTAATTTTTATTTAAAAAGGATGTCCTAACAACTGTCTAGCATGTAAAGATACTTTTAATACAAATAAACAATTTTCAATATTAACACGCAACAAAAGTAGTACATTGGCACACGCGCGCCATCAATTCCTAAGAGACTTCTTTTTTTGCACATACTCTAACACTTACCTAATTTTAATTAATAATTCCTAATTCATTTCGTCGACTACAACATGTCATGACAGATGGAGGGAGGAGTGTCAAAAGTATTAAAGTTGAACCCATGCAATTGAAATCCCAAAAAATTCTTCAACAATTGTTTTACTGTCGGCGCTGTTATAAAAGCCACGTAGCCATTCTACAAACGGAATGAGCCGAATTCTGCAAGCCAATCACATTACTATGACAAAAGTATCGTCATAACATCGTCCATAAATGAAGAAACTCTAGATAGTGCGTGTGGTATTTGTATGGAGAGTAGATTGCATGGGTTCAACTTTAATACTTTTGACACTCCTCCCTCCATCTGTAGTTTTTTTCATCAAAGGTAAAATATGTAATTTTAAGACGATAACCATTCATATGGTAAAGCTATTAATTTACAGGAATAAGAAACCTAGTTCTACATATGTATACCCCAAAAATATCATCCGCAGTCGGCTAAAAACAAAATAAGTTTGACGACCTTTGTGGCGCGGTGGGTGAAGGTTCGCTTGCGACTAAGGAGGTTGCGTGTTCGATTCCCGCCTCGGGACAAATGTTTGTACGATTTTCAGATATTTCGTCTGGGTACCCTGGTCATTTAATATGTCCTCGTATAATAAAAAAAATCTATCTATGAAATGTATTGTATTATGTATATCAGTCATCTAGTACCCATAACTGTTTTTGCTATAACAGATTGTCCAGCATTATTTATTTATTTTGTAACTTATCATATTAGCTTAAAGCTTCTAGAAAGGTCGAAAGGTAGGCCAGTTTTATAGCTGGCTATACTAGAGGAGAAATACTAGGTTCAATCCTTCGGGACCTGAGCTTGACCCCAAATTATACGAGTCCTTTGTTTTATGGGCGGGCGTTAGCCCCTCGGAATTAGTTACTGTGAATAATACATAAATAACATCAAACTTTTATTTCATACCAGCTTAAAGTCGCCGTCCCACGGCGCATTTTAGTTTCGTTGGTTTGTTTGTTTCACAACGTGGTTGTTTGTATGTTCGTTAGCTTGACAATATTTCCACTGCAGCACACGCATAGCACACACGCTGTGCACGGCCGCACGGCGCCTTTTCGCTGCGTCGTTATCATCATCAGCCTATGTTAGTCCACTGCTGGACATAGGCCTCCCCCAATGAGCGCCATAGCGCCCTGTCTTCAGCTTAACGCATCCAGCATCTGCCCTCAGTCCACACGGTATTGTGGACCATTAGCGGTGATCCAGTAAGTAGTTACAGTAAATGTAAGGCACGTTTCAACAGTGAGGCTGGGAAATAGAAAAAAACAGAACTTTTATGTATGTACAAAAACATAAAAAATGCCATGTCATAAAAAAATCTACTTGGGCATAGCCAGTGTTTTTTCTTATACATGTGTATGTTGCCAGAAGAAGTTACTATGTGAGAAGTAATTGGAATATATATTTATAAGGGTACAAAAAGGTCTCTTCGAGTGCTGAAATCACATGGTATGTGTTTTCTACAAGTGACTAATATGCGTAAATCCACACTAGCGCAACGGCTGAGAAAATACAGATCTTTGTGACTCAGCACAGCCGTAATATTTTTCGAACGAAACGCATGTGCGGCGCAACACAACCGCTGTGTAGAGTGGCAGCACGAATTTTTTAGGTTAAAAAAAAGATCGCAGTCGTCGAAAAAAAATCGCAGTCAAAGTGTTAAAACGGAACCCTTTCATTTAAGTTTTGCTGTCCGTCTGTCCTCTAGTTCAATTAATTTATGTTTTTTTTTTATACACCGCTGTTTGTTATAAACATTTTTAAACTAAAGGTTGTGCATGTCGAAATGGGTTAATATAATCTCGTCTAAAAAAGCAGCGAGGTTTTAAAGCTACGCTAAAAACTCAACATGTTTTCAAAAAATATCGGCTTGAAACCAAACCTAAACAAACAGGGTTTAAAAACAATCCACAAGCCTGAAAACAAAATATTGTATACAGGGTTAAGCCAAAGTTGAAAAGAAAACATTCTCAACAGTCCCCTGTGACCCAAATCCCGGGTCATATACCAGCCGGTTCAACTTCACCTAATTTGAGGTGACGTACGGGCTTGCGTGACATTTTTATGCAGATTGTATCGCTTATCATGCATTCCTGCTTTCATTCCTTTTTAGCAACTTAGGATTACGTAACCAGATATTACGTAAAAATTTCTTCTTTCATAACTACAGAGAAATAATGACTACTCTACTCTAGTCTCTTTACTGCTCTAATCTACCCGCGGTTCTTACGCGATAGAAAAATCGACTTATGCCGGCTATCCTTACGCAAAATTTCAGCCCAGTCAGTTCAGTAGTTTCGCAGTGAAGAGGTAACAAACGTCTAAAATTCCTAGCTTTTGTATTTATACTATTAAAGTAAGAAGAAAATTATATAATAATATGTTCGTTGTTCGGTGTTCGTAACTAAAAGTTTTTATTTCTTTAAGCTTACAAATAAGCACTTAGACACGTCATATTTTATAGTTCACTTCAATTTTTTGTCCACCAGTGGAAGAAGTGAGAAGAAAACACTAGTATGTTCATAACTTATGTGTCTAGTACATTTGATTTGCTTATCTGTAAGTTGGTAGATTTTGAGTTGGAGCAAAACTCGTTGCAAGCTTTTTTATCTAATAAGTAATCTGATATTTTGTAAAAAGCTTTTTTACAAAGAATATGTTTAACAATTTTTTAAAATTTATTTATTGATAATTTTTGCAACTCACTTGGAGTTTTGGAGCTACCGTAGACCGTCTACGAAGCTACGCCGTAGCCCCGTAGACCCTCTACGAGGCTATGCCGTAGCAACCCTAGCGGTCTGTCAAAGGTAGATGATTTACGCGACGAGAATATCCGAGAATTTCATTTTCCGTTTGCAGTTGGAAACCTTGAAATATCTGAGACATACACGACAACTTGAATCCATTTGATACTAGCGATCAAAAATCAAATTAAATTTTTTTTACAGCTTAAACTGCTACTATGGATCTGAACAGTCTTTAATGGTGTCTCAAATTAAAATGATAGTAAACACACACGTAAAAAGTTTATTTATCGCAATTACATTCTTTGTTTAGTATACATATATCCTTAGTAGTAAGGTGTCTAAGTAAGTACCTATTTATAAACTTAAGATAAGTCTCATATTTAGCTTTTGATGAACGAATTTGCCCTTAAGAGGCCTCCGAGGACGAATTCTTCATACAAACGTAATACCAAAACAATTTCCAATTCAAGCATATTTCCACTATAATATTGTATTATTTGTATTTGAATAGTATTTATCTAGGTTCCTAAATAGTTTTTTTTTCAAAATACTTAACTAAATTTAATTGAAAGCCAATCGCATTTTGCACATTTTTATGCGAAAATGTACAAGTTTTCTTGCTATTTGTTTCGTAATAAAAACATCAAAATCTTACGCTTTATTTATTAAGAAACATAGCTTATGTTGTCTAGTTACAGAATAACAATACTTTGTGAAGAATACAAAAAGTTTTCAGGCATAATTTTTGGTATTACGGAACAAACCAAATTTTGAACGGCTAATATTGCTATCGCGCACGCATGGGGCGCGGCGCAAGGGTTAAACAGGGACAGCGATATTCGGAGCGATTTTTGCAAGCGAGAGTCGCCGGACGAATAGGCATGCAATTATTCTCGTTATTTACATTATAAGCAGCTCATGTATATTATCATATCATATAATTTATTGTGATTTTATGCATACAGGTAACTGTTCTTAGGTTTAGGTAGTCTTAATGGAGGACACAATGCATAAAAACCTTGTGAGCGAAGAGCGAACCCAAAAACTGGTACGCCCTTGTACCATTTTGGTTTCGCTGTTGTTGGATTAGTAACCATTACTTTTAAAGAAAGAAAGAAAGAAAATATTTTTATTTACCTTAAAAACTAGCATACACAGCAAACTTAAAACTACGCAAATTAATACTATATATCTTACAAATTATTGTGCGTAGCAGAGTTCATGGCAAATATGGCCTTCACTCAGCATTGTGCTGGATGCACACTGATGTGTCCACCCAGCGCTGATTTAAATTGAAGACCAGAGGGATCGTGTCACGTCACGGTCGTCAGGTGCGTGATTTATACATAAAAATAGTAAACAAAATTGCATTACATTATTAGTTATACATTATACAATACTTATTTATAAATTCTATCCTTATTCATTCTAACCAAAATATAAGACCGGTGGCTGTGGCTTGCTTAGCCAGGCCGAACAAATTACACTGTATATACGAACCAAAAACTGCGAATAAGTCTGATTGATGGTGCGAATAGTTATGAACTTAGTTCTTTTTATATTGATTATATTATTGATTATTAGTAAGTAGAAAACTTCTCAAATTTCATAATACTAAGGTAGGTAAGTACTAAGAATATTGTCTCCTAATCTGTGTCCCTAAATAGTTATTTAGAGCACTTTGATACTCTATGATAGTTCAGATAACAGATCTATCTATTATGCTTCTTATTTATAGAATTAATTAACTTAGGAATGTCATTTTGAAATAAGTATTGGTTAAGTAAGGCACGAATAAATAATAATTGAATTAGAAAAGATTATGTTTTCAATCTATTAAAATGATTGCTAATTTGACGACCGACGTGGCGCGGTGGGCGAAGGTCCGCCTGCGACGCAGGAGGCTGCGGGTTCGATTCCCGCCTCGGAACAATTGTGTGTACGATCTGCAGATATTTGTTACGGGTGTTCTGGTCGTTTTCTATGTATAATAAAAAATATCTATCTATGTAATATATAGTATTATGTATATCAGTTATCTATAAAACTTTTGAAACTATCATGGTTATCAACACTAAAGTCATTTAAAACGGGATATTTACCATGATTTGATTTTTGAGTTATCCAATATTTCGGCACAGTTTCATGCGCCATGATCACGGAATAACTGTTATTCCGTGATCATGGCGCATGAAACTGTGCCGAAATATTGGATAACTCAAAAATCAAATCATGGTAAATATCCCGTTTTAAATGACATCAGTTATCTAGTACCCATAACACAAGATCTGCTTACCATGGGGCTAGATAATGATGTGTGAATTGTCCAGCAATATTTAAAATAAAAAAAAATATAAAAAAATAATATCAGATCAGGAATAGCTAGATTATGTCTCATCATCATCATCAGCCTATGTTAGTCCACTGCTGGACATAGGCCTCCTCTAATGAGCGTCGAGATTATGTCTAGCTAGGTCATATCTTAAAGCTATGACAAAAGACGTTGTCGATTTAATTCCCAAATAAACTATCTCTATTCAAAATGTGACCCTACAACTTTTACTCGCTCCCTGACATAATTCAAAAGAAAAAAGCAAACCGAGGGAGATTGAGCTTCATTTCACTGTATACTCCGTACAATACTTTCGCTGTAAGCCGTGTCCCGAAACTTTTTCATTACTAACTCCATCTTGTTTGATTAAAGTTTTCATTCATTCTCAGGCTGTAAGGTAATAGAAAAGTTGTTTTGTTATAGGTATCTTGTTACTGGATTTTATGCATTTATAAATATAAATAGAAATTAAACAGTCTGTTAACCAAACCCAACACTTGATTTAATCCAATTATGGTTCATCATTGTTTAGTATTCGAAGTTTTAATTCCATAAAACCAGAGCAGTATAAAGATTTTTGTTATTATGGTGTTATTAAGCCCTCACACTCGGGGTAATATCTAAAAAATTAAATAATATCCCAAAAACAGGTAGGGAAAGGTCGCGGGTTCAAATCCCGTTAAAATTGATTTTTTTTGGATATTACCTAATTCTCAGACCATTATAGTAAGTACATAAATACCACGCTTGGGAGGCGGATTGGTCGATGAAGAAGAGGTCTTAATAAAGACACAAGGCTGCTCTGCCCGTCCCTTATTACAACATCTGCGGACTGACTTCGAAGGGTTGATAACTAGGCTGCCACCGCCACAGGTAAAAAACAAATGAAAGTTTGACATACAAAAGGCGATTAGGCTCTTATAAAGGCTTAGCCTGTATCCAGCAGTGATATAATATAGGCTGTTGAGGTGAAGTAAGGAAGATGAGATTATGGTGACGATAACAGGCCACGGTAGGTCACGAAATCAATTTTGAAATAAATTTTATATTGCCTTGTCTTTTTAATAAGGAATGATCCCTTCTTTTGGAATTCCGTAAATAATGGAAGGAAGGCAGCCGCCATTCCCTCCTTATTACTTTTGCTCTGAATTTTAACTTTTCTGATTGACAGTATAACTTTATTTCGAAAATAAACATTAGATTATAGCGTAACTTAGATAAATAGGGCTACTTATTATACTAAAAATACCTACTCGTGCAAATATGCGTTTTAGTCATACATATTTTTCAAATGTCCCTAACTAATCGGAATAACGTACGCCCGACTATTGTGGCAAGAATATGAAGAAAATGTATATAAAATAATTACTTAAAATATATATATATAAATATGTCTATAACTACTTCATATAATAATAGACCAATATAAATAATGAATAAAATTTTGTGACACTAATAAGAAAGGCAAATGGATACCTTTGCGAGCAATTTCGTCCAATTCCCAAATTACAGTCATTATGGCGCTTTACTAAATTAGAGCGGAAAACGTCGACAAAAGTATGGTTAAATGGTACAAAATCAACCTTCTGTAATTCCTGGCACAATCTAATTATGGAAGCCGAACAAACTCTTTAGTTTGGGGGATTGAGTTTCAAGTCGGATTGGGTTTTGCCACAACCCAGTTACGCTTGTTTACTTAGTAACGGATCGGAAACTATTCAGTTTCTTGAAACTTGAGTTTATTTCTTTGAGAACAAATACTAAATATATTTGGCCGCAACTTCGTTCGCATCGACTTAATTTATTTGTATTTAGAATAAGCAGAAACTAATTTCATGAACACAGACGAGTTTAATTCTAGCTTACCCAACTGTGTCTAAAAGAGAGTTATATATTACGTATCTTCTCAGCTTTATCATCAAGATTAACGAGCAACAAATATCACTTTGATGAGCTATGTGTGGTTCTATATATAATAAAATCCCTAATGACATCAAAGATTTACCTTTAACAATATTTATAAAAAAGTTAAAATTATGGCTCATTGGAAAAGCTTTCTATAGTGTCAAAGAACTCATGGGCCTAAATAAAGTTCATATTAAATAACTAATAATTTAAATCATTTTAAAATTAAATTTTAGGAACTAGGAACCTAGTTTTATAAATTGTTTACATGCCATGTGTTTTGGTGAAGTATGTGACACTACCTGTTCTAATGTTTAAGACCTTGTATTATGACCATATTTCTTGCAATAAATGAATTGAATTGAGAGCATAGTTTGATTAAACCACTATTAAAACGAACTTGGCTAGTTTCACGTTTATGTTTTTCATTTTTAATTTTTGACTTCTCTATTTACAATGCCTACAATATTCAGATACCGCTAAAACAAATTGTCAGCTTTAACGTATGTAGCTTCAAATTCATTATTCAAATTTCAACGTTCTAGCTCAGATAAAAAGGTTTTTTTGTTCTAGTATGTACTTGAGAGCTGTACTCAGTGTAAGGTAGATAACCTAAACAAATGCTTTTACGTTGATTTGTACATTAAGTAATACAAGTTTGTCGTGAATTATGATCTCGCAACTTGTAAGCAATCATCATCATCAGCCTATAACAGTCCACTGCAGGACATAGGCCTCCCCCAATGATGCGCCATAGAGCCCTGTTGTAAGCAATATACATCTCGAATGAATGACCATGAAATATAATTTTTGAAGAATAAATTACTATAGATACCGTAATTTAGATGGATAAATAAAAAAATATCTATCTATGTAATGTATTGTATTATGTATATCAGTTATCTAGTACCCATAACACAAGCTCTGCTTACCATGGGGCTAGATAATGCTGTGTGAATTGTCCAGCATTATTTATTTATTTATAAATGTTTATTTTGTTCTGAAACATAGATTGCAAACTACTTACTACGAACAGGCAGAGAACCTGCTAAGTATTCTATCATAGTTTTGGGCTACATTATTTTATAATAGTATTATACATAATATACATATTTAGGTTAATAATTATTAGTAAATAGGATCATTCTTTATTTGTTTTACCCGTGTCAGTCTTCTTATAGTTTAAAATAGTCTCTTAAATAAAGCTTGTACACAATATCCCTCAAGAGGCCGCAGGCATGAGCCCTCCCTTCTAAACACAAGTGCAAACTTAGAGCGAGGAGTCACCTTAACTCTGAAAGGTTAAAATCAAGTACTTCAAATTAGAATATTTGAACTGTAAAAATAGCTGTAACTACCCACTTGTTAACCTTTTTTTCTATGAATAAAAAATATATTATTATAATAAAAAAATATTATTATTATAGATAGAACAAAACAAAATCAAACATAGACCTAAAGTAGGGTATCGGTAGAAATCCAACACACAAAAAACTTACAAAATTACGGTAAAGAATACAAAATAAAGTTTAAAGGAGCAAGTACAAATAGATACGTACCTACCTACCTAGTAGTTTGTCAGTTGGTCATTTGTTTAGTTGTAGTTGAATTTTTGTTACATGTTTTTGAAGTTTTTAACAGATAACAGCAAAAGTATGTATGAATTCATAATAAAAAAAAACACAAATACAAATATACAAAAATCTTTATTAGAAACAAGAGACTTATAGTATAGGGTACACGTACAGTGTATTCAAAAAACAGTTTTGCTATTAATCTTTCTATGTAATCTATTGTATTAAGTATATCAGTCATCTAGTACCACCCATAACACGAGCTCTGCTTGCCTTGGGGCTAGATGATGCTATGTGGATTGTCCAGCATTATTTATTGGCGTTTATATCAGCAATTTGCCATTGTGTTATTTGAAGGCGTTTTGTCTACAGTAGCCAGACCTTTCCAGGTAAAAAGTTACTTAGAAACCATTTGCCGAAATTATAATCTCAACTCTCTTTCGCCTCGCTTCGATCAATAAATATTCATGTGAACATTGAACATGCAGTCGTAAACAAACCGCTTCGCGAATTTATTTTATTATGTAGCTGGAATAAAGTACCTCAGAGATAAACAATGAAACTCGTGAAAATAAACTTAATTTGAATTATCTTGTTGTTTTGCGTAGGCCGCGGGATGAAATGGATAAACTTGTGAGATAATATTTTACGACGACCCCTGTGGCGCGGTGGGCGAAGGTCTGCCTGCGACGCAGGAGGTAGCGGGCTCGATTCCCACTTCTGAAGAATTGTATGTACGATCTGCAGATATTTTTTCCGGGGGTTCTGGTCGTTACCTATGTCTAACAGGTCCAATTCAGCTTGTTCATCATCATCATCAGCCTATAGCAGTCCACTGTTGGACATAGGCCTCCCCCAATGAGCGCAATGCAGTAATTAGATTTTGTATTTAGCTTGTTGCTCTAACACAATAACTTAAGGTCATTTTGAAAGAGCTTGTTTTCAGTCACACCAATACGTATGTAATGAAATTCGTAGGAAACCTAGAAACATGAAGGTTATGAAGAACTTAAAACATTCCATCAATTGTCGGATTTACTAAACTACAAAGTCCAGAACTTTAGATCACAAATAGTTCGTGCAGCTGCAGCAGATTTTCAGTTTTGTTTCATTTAGATGAGCTTCTAGTTATAAATTATTCATAGATTTCGGCGTCGTTTATTGGCTGTCTTTGTGTCATAGCTTATAGAGTTTGGTTTGCTCATAGGTATGCTAAATTAACTAAGTTTGAACGCTAAACTAAATTTTGCAATTTTAAGCTTTTATGTCAAAGCTTTCTTTAGATGTAGGTACTGAACAATCAATCAATCATTCATTTGAAAGATTTATTTGAAAGTCATAAATTATAACTTGTATTCAGCCTGTAGGCGTGCTAAATATTGCGGTATTCATATTTTTGGTTTATGTTATTGAAGTCACTCCATTTCAATCATTATTATTTTGATAGGCAGAACAAAAAGTAGATTGTTCAGGCCAAAAAATACCTAAACTGCTCAACAAACAGTATTAATTATTTCATTAGTAAAAAGTACTAAGAATCCTGTGGCCTAAAGCAAGCAAGCTCTGTAATAAATAACTATTTAATATAACAAGGTACATAAATCGTATTTAATATTAATTCTCAAAATGACAAATTATATAAAGTCAGTTCTTAGGTTAAGTATAGATAGATATATATGTTGCGGTCGTTCAATATTTGACTCATTTAATGTGTTCACTTAATAAGAAGTGATTGAATTACTAACTGAAATAAATACTTACATTATTGCTACAAAATGTGTATAAATAAAATACCGTAGCTTTTTATCGCTATAATATCCAGTCGAAAGTGATTTATGGAAGCGCTGTCCACATCGCATGCTTCCGCCGACACCTGCGGTTCTGAACCCATTTGCGCGTAAAAGCTTCTTTGTAATCTTATTTATTTAGAAAGATTAGTGGGGAAAAAACCTAATGGCTTTTGTTCGCAATTTTTGTCCTACATTTAAATTAGGCAACACACATACATCTGGGACCTGTTTTAGAATGGAGGGAGATATCGTTCTTTTTAAACTGGTGTGATTTGATTGTCTCTTGTTTTTTTCACACGATTATCCAAGCTGTCGTCACTAATCCAGACCTCTAGTATAGGAAAAACAAAAGAGGAACGCGAAAGCTTTAAAAAATCGAATAGTTTAATTAAAATCGTCACCACAACAAAAGCTATAAACAGCTTTTGTTTTTTGGTTCGGAGTCAATTGTAGGAAGTTTGAATAAGATTAAATTCTAAAATAGAGGGATACTGTTCGGATTATTCGATAATTGCGTTTAGATACTATATATGTAGGTACATACGTACATGGCCGTGGTGGATATAGCGTAAGAAATGACCCGTCAAACACAGCACGTCTTGTTAGCTGACTAAGCGGACCTATCAGAGGAAGGGCAGTTCCTTCTGTGTATTTTAACACCCTAACTGCGATCAACAATACGCCAATTAAGCGTATGATTATTGCAAATCCCCGTTATTTTGGGGAGGCTCCAGAATTCCAAATAGCAGTGGAAGAATGTTTGCTAATGAAGAAGTTTACGTAAGGCTTAGAGAGTGAGATTTTTTAAATGTGGGTTGTATTCTACACATTTAAAAAATCTCACTCTACGCCTAGAATACAACCCTTTAGGAATAGACAGCAGTAAAATCCAACGCAAATTTCGCGAGCACGGAATCCAAGAATCCATAAATTTTGTATGTTATGCAAATCTACAACGTCGGGTATAAAAAGAAGTTTCGTTGTGCAGATCGTCAACGGCCCTTGTCCCAGTTGTCGGACATACCCACTCCAAGTCTCAAGTGGTGTCGAGCTCGATGGTCTACAAAATAAAGAAAAATGGATGAGATATCTGAAATAAAAACCCGTAAAAATTGTGGTTTTCCCGCAATACGGAGATTTATGGATAATGCTTTGAAATTGCACGATATAAGCAAGATAACGGGCGCATAAACTTATATTAAAGTTGAGGTTTTATTATTCATAGCGGGTAAAGTAAGAAGTATAAGTAAGTAGAGATTTATCACACGATCCGTCAGTCGATTCAGTTATGCGATGACCCAGATCTGATGCGGTTGTAGGATATTGACTATTGATGAACTTGGAAAATTCATGCTTTGGACAGAACCTTATAGACCATGAAATACCTCAATTTTTATATACCACAATAATGTTCGGATAAGCGTTCGGTTTGCCTGATTGGAAATGCTTACCGAAGCCGACGCCTGTATCACTAGAGACGTTCAGTAGTGAGTTAGAGAGTAGAGAAAGTTTCGGTTTAAAGTTTCATTATGTTTCTCAAAGAACATACATTTATTTCACTTTAATGAGAATGACAGTACTTGTACTTAGTACCTCTCTCACCTCTCTAAGTTTAACTCTCAGAACTAGACCGGCAAACATTACAGCATTCAAATTGCTGGATGTTATGCAGCCCTGAAATGAATAGTAGTGCTTATTTGCAGAGCAAAAGTTGTCGACTGTGAACTTGCTAGGTTAGGCGAAAGCTCTTATTGTGTACAGTGGCGTTAATATATTAGGTAAACCCCCCTTACGGGTTCTAAGTTCACGTATTCATTTTCCATAAATCAATCAATCAATAATGGATTGTTTTTATCTAATGTAAATACGAGATTTTTTGCTGTAATAATAATTACATCTGTTGTTTTATAAATAATGCTGGAGAACGCATAATGCACTGATCTGATATACTTCATACAATACAAACCATAAAGAGATATTTTTTAATATAAATACATAGAAATCGTTCCAAATAACATAAATAAATCTTAATTTTGAACAGAAAGATACAAGTTTTGATTGAAATAAATAAAATAATGCTTGACAATTCACACAGCATTATCTAGCCCCAAGCTAAGCAGAAGCTTGTGTTAAGGTACCAGATAAGAAAACGACCAGAACACCCGGAACAAATATCTGCAGATCGTGCACACAATTCTTCCGAGGCGGGAATCGAACCCGCAACCTCATTCGCACAGCATTATTTAGCAAAATCACTCATAATCTTTGTAAAATTATCATCGAGTTTGTAAGAAACGATTGGATCGTCATCATACTAAGAAAAGTAGTACCTCTCGATCCGGTAGGGGCGCTGTAAGGCGCTAAATGTATAGGAAAGACTCGAAAACTATGGAAGTATTAGTAAGATAATACGCACAGTCCATACTAAGCACTCGGATTGAAGCAGGCATATTGAAAGTCCAGTGTGTACACTGCCCAAGTAAACTCTGTTCTAAACGTGCGTATACATAATGAATCATTCGTGTTGACTCGTCTGTCGCGCTGAGCAAATATGCGAGTGTACGGGACAATTAAACGAGATTTTTTATTAGAAAAGGTCAGGGTATTGCTTTTTGTTTAAATCGGCATTATGAAGGTTTTGTTTTTTTTTCAGCTCTGAAGTTTTTTGAGGTTTTGAATTGAATGCCGGTATTCTACAAAGTTTTCTGTCATTTTACCAATTTGGGGCACTATGACGCTTATTAGGAACGTCTATGTCTAATATTAGTATAGATATAGAAAATACGAGTACAATAAATTATTATTGCTGAACAATTCACGCAATTGTTTTAATTATTTTTGAATCACTAGCGAAAATACATATTAGATGATGACATTGATGACAACCTCTGTGGCGCGGTGGGCGGGCAGAGGATACAGGCGACTGGGCCCACTACAAAAGTGGGACCGCGGTCCCAGTTACTTGATTAGTTTTTTCTTGTTTATTTCGTTGGGCGAGTGGGACCACTCGTAATTTTAACCACAAATCTATTGTTTAAAGTACAGTTGGCATTATGTCTTATTGTCTTATTGTGCAAAAAATATAAGGTCCGCCTGCGACGCAAGAGGTTGCGGGTTCGATCCCGCCTCGGAACAATTGTGTGTACGATCTGCAGATATTTGTTCCGGGTGTTCTCGTCGTTTTCTATGTATACTAAAAAATATCTATCTATGTAATGTATTGTATTATGTATATCAGTTATCTAGTACCCATAACACAAGCTTTGCTTATCATGGGGCTAGATAATGCTGTGTGGATTGTCCAGCATTATTTATTATAAAAACTTTTACGTCTATCTCGTTTCAGAATTAGCAAGATAACTTTTAACTCATTTGATGCCTTTGAACCCTAAACGATGTTTGTAAAATGGTTTTTAGGGTTTTAATAATATATTAAAGCTCGCTTTTTGTGGGTAAAATGTGGTTAGTAAATGTAAGCTGTTGTTATTGGGGTACGTGTGAATAAAATGTAGAAAACCTTTTTCGAAAAGGGTTTTTCGCTGAAAAAGTATTGAAAGTTATTTAATATGTAGCCTGGCAGAAGGTTACTTATTAAGACTATGAATATTTGATTACAATTTTTAGAAGTTTTTGGCAAGGGTCGTAACGGACGTACGGTCACGTGTTTCGTAGCTATGACTACTTTAATCATCAGCCTATAGCAGTCCACTGCTGTCCAGCAGTGGACTGCTATAGGCTGATGATTAGATAGGCCTCCCCCAACAACGACTACTGACTACTTTACCCTACATTAAATCAATCAAGTTCTATATATTTATTTAACGTTATATATATTTTATTTTTATTTTATTTTATTTTTATTATATATTTATGTATATATTTATACTTATAGCTATGTATATCAGTAGGTATTTTATGTAAGTCCCTATTAAATATTTTTCTGTATTACACGCCACCGTCTATACTTGTTCTAGCACTTCATGTCCATCCAAAGGTTGCCTGGCAGAGATCGCTCTTAGCGATAAGGCCGCCCATTGTACAGCATATTTTGTATTTGTTTTTTCTTTTCCTGTCTTGTGTATCTTTTATGTATTTGGTGTGCAATAAAGAGTTACCTACCTATTGTATTGTTATAACGTAATATTTTGAGACACATTTTAAAATATATAATATTTGCTGACATACATATTTACTTTAGCCTTAGATTTTGACATATAACTTCATAAAGCCTAACATTCTAATTTTGCACGCTTCAACGAGGCAGAATGTACTGGATATCTATTGTAACACTTTGAGTGCTGAAAACGCACGGTATGAGTTTTCTACAAGTGACTAATATGCGTAAATCAACACTAGCGCAGCGGCTGAGAAAATACAGATCTTTGTGACTCTGCAGAGCTGTAATATTTTTCGAACGAAACGCATGTGCGGCGCAACACAACCGCTGTGTAGAGTGGCAGCACGAATTTTTTAGGTAAAAAAAAAGGTCGCAGTCGACGAAAAAAAACCGCAGTCAAAGTACTAAGAGCTTTTGTACCTACATTCTAGCGAGTAGATGATTTGATTTGATTTACCAATAATGTTAGTCTCAGCGAGTACACCAAAACTTGACTTAACACAATATAGGCTTTTACATATATGCCATCTCACGAAGATCCGACGCCCATTGGGCCAAAAACACGTTTGCCCTAACGGGCTTTGCTATCATCGTTTTTTTCAATGATGAAGATGGCGGCAAATGGATGAAGATGAACGCTAGGAGTCTGAAAACGGTAATTTCGACTTCGAGTTTTAGAGTTATTGAAAGTTTTATGCTATGTCGGCCTGTAAAAGTTGGCACACTCATCATCAGCCTATAGCAGTCCACTGCTGGACATAGGCCTCCCCCAGTGAGCGCCATAGCGCCCTGTCTTCAGCTTGCCGCATCCAGCATCTACCTGCAGTCTTTCGCAGGTCGTCATCCCACCAATACACTAGCCAAACTCGATGTAGAATGTTTGTAAACAAACTGCCCATACTTAACTTAGAATTCACTTTATTGCCGCGTCTTTTTATACGCAATTTACATAGCTTGTCGATTTGAGATCCTTCTTTCAGTAAATATTGCTTCAAATTATATCTGACACTTGACGCCAAGCAAATGAGTTGTAGTTTTTGTTTTGTTGTTTGTTTACAAACATACCACATCGACTTTGGCTGCTGTATAGTCGGAGGGCGTCCTACACTACGTTTACCGAGTCGTGATCTCCGCTCAAGAACACGTTTGCCCCAGCGGCCGTTGGTTCTTCGCGATATATAGTCGGCCCACTTCAGCTTGCTAATTCTTTGAGCTATGTCGATAACTTTGGTACTTACATGTATGCTTAGATCTTTAAAACTAAGCAACGGATTTTGAAGTGGATTTTAATAGATATACGTAGTGATTCAAGAGGAAGGTTTATAAACCATTTGATACTTAGATTTTGAGGCCGCGGGGCACAGCCAGTACCATATAGCATCCCTATCCCCTTCGACAATTATTCACAGTCTAGTGCTTTTATAGATCGATCCTTGTGAAGAGTTGCTCTACGCTTAACGTTTCAATGTTCTCTAGAAAATGTATTTACTTTACGAACAAGATAACTTTTAGTTGTAACCAAAGATTAAATTACGAGAATCTGGCGTGTTTAAAACCAAATTGCATAGATATATACATCGTACACACAATTGTTCCGAGGCGGGAATCGAACCCGCAACCTCCTGCGTCGCAGGCGGACCTTCGCAGATATTTGTTCCCGGTGTTCTGGTCGTTTTCTATGTATAATAAAAAATGTCTATCTATGTAATTTATAGTATTAAGAACATTATCAGTCATCTAGTATCCATAACACAAGCTCTGCTTACCTTGGGGCTAGATGATGCTGTGTGGATTGTCCAGCATTATTTATTTATTAATAGTAATTAATAAGGATTTCTTTATGAACAAAGAAAATTATAGTTAAATAATATAATGAGGGCAGGCCCCGCCGAAATCAAAAATGTTTTTTTCGAAGAATACGATACCTGATGCTGAAATTGAAAATAAGGTTTTAACTGGTCGGCAATATCCAAATTCCATCATAAATCTTTAGTATATTTTGAGGAAGGTAATTTATAGATGTTGAAAAAAGATTATCTAGCAGAGATGTTTCTAGCATTAAAATTGCCAAATCAACCAATCGTCGTCTCTTAGAACTTTTCTAGAAAATTGATTCTTCTAGGTCTTCTTCACCTGTTCTTTAGAACCAAGTAATTTTTTTGAAGATTTTCTCGGTAGGTTCTTTAATATTATTTGAACTTTTATTTTTTAATAATTAATTTACGAAGAAATGTTTCTTACTTACTTTACGTACTTTCAAAAACGTATTTGTAATATTGAATATCTTTCCATCTATCCAATCCTCCATTTTCTGTCGGCCATGACACCTCCCGAGCTAAAGGGAAAATAAACATTATTAGTGAGTATCGGATTTTAGCTTGGAGTCAACGAACTCTTAGCGAAATTGGCTAACACATCGCGTACCTATAGTTATTTACAAAGATTGTTTCACATTGAAATCCTTAGAGCACATTATTAATCCCTATGGATTACCCAACCACTGTGGTTGGAAACGGTTGGAACTAAGTCACATCCGTCACCCCGTCTATTAAAGGGTTACTAGCTGTGTCCGCGGTATTTCCCGTGTTTTTTTTTATATCTTTATTTATGAATGGAGTTTTGTCACAAAGTGACTATATCACTCCCGTAAGAGATCAATTCTTTATATACAAACATGGAAAATTATGTATATAAACTCAACAAAAAAGAAAGAACAGTAACGTTTGACACATGCCCTTGCATTGGGAATGTGGATAACAATGTGCGGCTTTCAAAGCTCGCGTTGATAAGAATTATTGTATTATTTGATCATTCCACGGGAACACTGCACTATTTCAGGATCAAAAGTAGATTATGTTTTAATCCAGGATACGGGTACCCTTCAAATTTGGGCGGTATGATTTAAACGATTCAACAGGAGTTGCACCTAAATCGTTTCAATCGTCACCTCGTCGTCGGTCCAAGGTGACGGTTCACATGTCATATCAAAAGTTTCACCATCTTTCATACATCCTAGACCCAGTAACAATGGAGGGCGGCTGTCAATTTTTAATTGGAGACATTTCCTTTCAGGGCGTTTTCAGGTCACGTATGGCTGCATTTACTCTGTAAACATACTGCTAGTGCGTAGCGTAACAAGTACCTACAAATATGTATATGAACGCATCTTTTGCCGAGCGTGCCGTGTTCTGAAATTCTCTTTAATAACTTTAAAAAATTGAACTGCTATGACATATCAAACAACAATACTACAAATTATAATTAAAAGTTACACCTATAAATATAATTTTCCTATAAATCTAAGCCAACACCAGAAGGCAGAGTGCCCAATGCTATTACATTAATTCTGGTCTATAAAATACACTGATTTGTCGATTTTTTTTGACGCACAATTTTTGACTGACCGGAAATACTGGTGTCGATTTTCGTGTTGCATTAAAATAATTTGACAAAAATTAAAATATTACTGTTCCGTTCTTTCAACATCAAAATATACTATAACTCTATTAAAGGCTCATTCATATTTTTATGTAAGATTTAGAATATTTTGTTATTTTGGGTGCAATAAAGCGTTTATTCATCCATTCATTCATACATCTTAGGAAGAAGTTGATGTGAAATGTCTTTTTCTTTTTTCCATAGGTGTATACGATTACAGCAGAGTCGATACCACTGCAGCACTGATTACATCACTAATTACATGAAAACAGGTGCAAAGTCTGGTTTATGTGTAAATGCGTCTATAGGTAGTAGTCGCCGTAAAATATGTATTGGGGTTTTTCACGACCTCTGTATTGTTTTACGGTGCTTTATAAGGCTCTTTGTTGAAGCTCAAGGGCTGGCCAAACAAAACAACATCCATAATAACTTGATTCTTTTGAAAAAAGTAAAACCTTACTTCAAATATAATTGATTTTTATTTAAAAAAGAAGTAGTTACTACCCACATAAATTATAGTCCTGTGGTACATTAAAACTAAATTATAATACAATACAATAAAATACAATTATTCTTTATTGCACACCAAATAAAAACAGATACACTGGACAGGAAAAAGACAAATAAAGAATGTGTTGTACAATGGGCGGCCTTATCGCTTAAAGCGATCTCTGCCAAGCAACAATACAATACAATTCAATACAAATACAAATACGCTTTTTTGCAACAAACCTAACCTTTATTACGTAACTTAATTTACCTTTTTTCCGAATAATTAATCAGTTCCCATCGGATAGTAATAACCTGAAAACGTTTCCAAAGACACAACGCGTGCAAAGCCGCGGGCATAAACTAATGTTCTGTATAATAAAGTTGTATAAAGTGACAGCAATTACATACTACAGCAATCTATACCTAAATCAATCAATATATCGTAAATCAGCCCGCACGTATAATTGAATACCAGCATTAACAAGACCGCCACACCCTTGACAGGTCGGTTATTGTTTATTATCGCTAAGCGAACAATCTAGCTGCCACAGATTAATTAGCAGTCGTTACGTTAATTAACGGCCAACGAACCGAGACTTATTGCGAACTGATAGGCATTCATTTGTTATCTATGTTATCAGTTTATCTTTGAAGTTGAGTAGACCGGCTCCCTTATTCAGTGGGTATAGTGGCAGTTATCGATAGGTAATTTATTTATTTATTCTTCTTGCACGATAAAATATTATACATACATAACATAATAAAAGAAAAATCATACCAAAGGCAAAGTTAATCCTAAAAAGAATTCTCTTCCAGCAAACCTTATTGGGAAGGAGAGACAATGTGAAGAGAGAAGTGGGTACATGTGCATAGATAATTAAAATAGACAATATATTATTAAAAATATATTACTATTATAAATATAAATTTACCTCAAACTTAACAGGAGGCTTTTGAGGCCGGTACGCACGCGTTTGATCCCTTACTAGGCTACTTTTCGTCTAGTTTTTAATTCGTCTAGAGCTTCATGAGTGCAAAGTTTTATGAAAAGTTTTTATTTGGTAGCTATGATTGTCTCTCACATAAATATCCCGCTATCAATTAATTGGCAATAATTAATTTGTTTAGAGCAATCACCACATCATTCCGTCCTGAATAAGCTAATGATTGGCTTATGACGACCGATGTGGCGCGGTGGGCGAAAGTCCGCGTGCGACGCAGGAGGTTGCGGGTTCGATTCCCGCCTCGGAACAATTGTGTGTACGATCTGCAGATATTTGTTCCGGGTGTTCTGGTTGTTTTCTATGTATAATAAAAAATATCTATCTATGTATTGTATTATGTATATCAGTTATCTAGTACCCATAACACAAGCTCTGCTTACTATGGGGATATATACAGATAACGCTGTGTGAATTGTCCAGCATTATTTATTTATTGATTTATTTTATGGGTATTTTATTCTCGCGATTATTAACATTAGATTTTCTCAACGTTTCAGGAGATGTGCGGGATACTGTCACGGGATGACAGGATTGCCTTTTCCGCCCTTCTAGTCGAGTCTGGTACCGCACGAGATAACAAAAACAGAATTTAAAAAAAAACACGTGTCAAACTTGCTACAACAATCTATTTACGTCACGGGTTAAAAATACTGAACCAACAAGATATTTTAATGAAGAAAAGCTTTTACAAAAGGCTTCATTTACCAGGGACCGGAAGCTGGCAGCTTCCTTTAAAGTTTACTCTATTGTTTTAAGAGGACGGAAACACTCAAAGTCTAGAAAGGTTTGTATGGTAGGTACTCTTAAGAACTCGAGTACGTATGTATATATTATGTACACGAGTTCTTAACACTTTGACTGCTGAAATCACACGGTATGTGTTTTATACAAGTGACTAATATGCGTAAATCCACACTAGCGCAGCGGCTGAGAAAATACAGATCTTTGTGACTCAGCACAGCCGTAATATTTTTCGAACGAAACGCATGTGCGGCGCAACACAACCGCTGTGTAGAGCGGCAGCACGAATTTTTTAGGTTAAAAAAAAGATCGCAGTCGTCGAAAAAAAATCGCAGTCAAAGTGTTAAAGACCTCGACAAGACAAAAATAAATGTCTTTGAGGTACTTCTAAAACCATGTACCAACCAACCTAATTTTTTGATAATAAGGTAAACATTTCTGGTTATTGTAATTGCGTGTGTTTTAACTAGATATTAAATTTAATTTTATTGAAATTTGGTTTAAATTCCTAATCAAAATCAAAAGTTTTTATTTCTTTAGGCTTACGAATAAGCACTTAGACAAGTCATATTTTAATGTATATGTAGTATAGTTAACGAAGTAATGTAATTTTTTTTAATAACTAATTTATAAGGTACCTCTACTATATTAGGAACCTCTATTATGTAGAAATAGAGCTATGTTTTTAGATAAATGAATATAAAGAAAGGTCTTGTCGTTTTTTTGCGGTCATCCGATTAAGGACTGAACCTTATATTGACCTTTTGAAGGTTGATGGATCTAAAGTTGACAGAAATCGACCGAGATACAAATTTTATTAGTATCTTGCTCGGTATCGACCAATATGCAAATTGAATTAGTATCTTTCTCAATTATTATATATTTATGACGACCGATGTGGCGCGGTGGGCGAAGGTCCGCCTGCGACGCAGAAGGTTGCGGGTTCGATTCCCGCCTCGGAACAATTGTGTGTACGATCTGCAGATATTTGTTCCGGGTGTTCTGGTCGTTTTCAATGTATAATAAAAAAATATCTATCTATGTAATGTATTGTATTATGTATATCAGTTATCTAGTACCTATAACACAAGCTCTGCTTACCATGGGGCTAGATAATGCTGTGTGAATTGTCCAGCATTATTTATTTATTTATTATCAAGTACATCGATATTTGTTTTCAAAATACCAAACTATGATATTTTTTTAAAACTACGAACATAAAAGTCTACAACCATTATGTATTGTAAGCTGACATCCACATCATCGTTTTATCAGCCCATACACGTCCACAGCTGGACGTAGGCCTCCCCCGTTTCCGCATCCACTCCCTGCGACCACTACGATGTCGTCAGTCCATCGAGTACACCCGACCAATAACCGACCCCGCCGGATGCGGGGTCAAAGAATTCCCCGTTTCCGCCCTCAGGTGCACTCGTGCACCTAAGGCGTTACCTCCATACCCTCTTGTAGCATCTGGCAACAGCCCAAGCCGAGGCCCGCACCTAAGTGGTGGCCCTTGTGCGTGTTGCCCCAACCTATTTTTTACCGGCGAGGCGCCCTCTGCGCCCACCAAAAGTCCGGTAACGCTGTCATGGCCATCTGAGGTCAACAGCATAATAGTCCATTCGAAAAAAAAAATCGAGTGGCCACCCACTCGATTTTTTTTTTGAATGGACTATTATGCTGTTGACCTCAGATGGCCGCCACGCGGCCGCCACAAGCACGTACGACAGTAATCATATAAATAATTTATATAACCCTGAAAATTCACGCTGTTTCGAAATCTTTTTATACGTAATTTACGTTTTGTCGATTTGAGATCCTTACTTCGATAAATATAGCATACAATTATATCTGAAACTCTACGGCAAGCGATTATGTTTAAGTTATTAGTATCGTGGTTTGTTTAACTTTCTTCAGAGCTACAAATATGTCAATCTCTAGAAATAATATATCTCAAGCAGCAGGTCTATAACGGTTCCCTAGCATCAGCCACAGAGAGCTAGAATTGGGTTAATTTGGCATGAAACGAACGTTAATTATCGGACTTGATGGAATACTCCCTCAGGTTGTATCTTCAGCGTTATCGACCCTATTTCCGCAAGATATTACGGTAGCTTTTTCGCTTACTTTCATTACAATACGCGTTTCAGTCAAACGAAATCCTGAAAAAGTACTTTTCCAGTATGTTACACACAATAAATTCTCTGTCAGACCAATGCTTCGACCCTGGAGACCATATTTTTAAACAAGTCATGGAGTATCCTAATATATTGCGGATAGAAGCTAACAGGCTACTTTATGGTTACCTGCAACTTCGTTGGTGTGGTATGTGAATGCCTATATCATTGATTTTATTAGTATATTATACAATCAAAAGCGAAAATTATAAACGATTTTTCTCCAGGCTTACATCATAAGCTTTATTAATAATAATAATTATTATTAAACAATTATTATAACAATCAGTTTTTTGATATCTATTGAGACCGACATCAAAATCGAATTCACATCTTCAGGTTATATAACTGACTGTTAGAAATAGCCGTCCCCTAGTAAGCGAGGGGTGGCTCATATTATTAGGCAACGCCTGAATCCCCGCGCTGGGGTTTGGGATGACAGTGGAGATGGAGATGGAAGATGCTGCTCTTCCTCTGGTAGAATCCCGTGGATTCACCCTCTTTAATCTAGTGTATTTCGTATGATTTACAAAATAAAATAACATCAATAAAGTAATTAAGATTTAATGAATATGGGTACACCAACAATATAATAATCCTAGCACTGTTTTTGTACTAAACTGGCTGTGCCCAAACTAGACTGAAAAAGATATAATAAAATTTAAATTCAAACATACCTTTCTAAAAATGCTTACTAGAAAATATCAGATTATTTAAGGTTCACAGGTTTTAAGGTTTTATTTAATAAAATAAATTATCCAGAGGATAAAAAAGCTTAGGGCGAGTTTTGAACCACCTCGAAAACTAATAACCTAACTTAGTAAACGACCCGTGTTCGCCTCTTATTACATTATCTTAAAAAGATTGAAATTGATAAAAATATCGAAATGATTACCTTATTTGGCGACCGATGTGGCGCGGTGGGCGAAGGTCCGCCGGCGGCGCAGGAGGTTGCGGGTTCGATTCCCGCCTCGGAACAATTGTGTGTACGATCTGCTGATATTTGTTCCGGGTGTTCTGGTTGTTTTCTATGTATAATAAAAAATATCTATCAATGTAATGTATTGTATTATGTATATCAGTTATCTAGTACCCATAACACAAGCTCTGCTTACCATGGGGCTAGAGAATGCTGTGTGAATTGTCCAGCATTATTTATTAATTTCCTAGTTTTACTTACGTAATTTGAACTTTATGACGTTTTTAAGAGTCCTGTATGGTCCTAAGCAAAGCACTTTGATATTTGACTAAATTCTGTCAATCAGAGTCGGGGCCCAGCTTTACAAGGCGCTTCGTTGCCTAGAATAATGAATCGGTCTCTCGCTGAGTCCATTAGGGCCGGGTGCGTTTGTCACTATGTTATTAAGCTGAACTGAATTAGGGAATGATGACTACCCTAGTTGGGTCCAGATGTAGTTATCTCTTTACGGGATATTTGAAAAAGGGGCTTCACTTTATTTGGGTTAAGGGAGCTCATTCTATGTTGAGACCGTAAATGCGTCTTATTTAGGTAAAATGCTTCCTACTAATATTATAAACGCGAAAGTTTGTAACTATGGGTGGATGTTTGTTACTCTTTCACGTAAAAACTACTGAATGAATTTTAATGAAACTTTACAATAATATATAATAAAATTGTGTTATTCTGATGTTTATATCAGAATAACACAATTTATAAAGATATATTGTATATTATTCAAAATATTTATCACCACGCGGGTGAAACCGCGGAGTGCAGCTAGTCATCTTTAAATGTTTTCAGATGAAATAGATTTCTCTTCAAAACTCTTCATTTATCAAATATTACTCCAAGAGTTCCACTTAATCATGAATTTTGCAATAGCATGGTTTATTAACTAAATTTTGACAGATCGCGGTCATTGGGGGAGGCCTATGTCCAGCAGTGGACTACTACAGGCTGATAGTGATGATGGTTTATTAATTTATTTACTAACAAAATCCACAGCTCTTAAATATAAATTAACTTATCACAAACTAAACATCACTAACAGCCAATATAATGATATTATTTATTATTTTGAAAAATAAGGAAAACATAACTAAATGTACTTTTACATATGCTATGTAGAACGGTATTGACACAATACATAAAATATAAACTTTAAGACGTATAACAACTCTCATAGCAAGTCTCATAGGTACCTTTTTCCTAAGAATCTTTAGTAAGATAGTTAAACAAAACCAGTTTCTACGACAAATCCTTCTCCATCCAGGCCATAAGGTTGTGGAATGCACTACCAGAGTCCATCAGAAAAACAGTGTCCTTACCAGTTTTTAAAGCTCGCGTTAAGGAATTTTACCTGACAGAAATGTGAATATTGGTATACTAAGTATTACTAAGAAGTATATTAGGTATACATATTTTATGTATATATATATATTTATTTATCTTTAAATATTCGTGTTATGTTCATATTTATTCTAGCTTATCTTTGGTACACCCCCTGCCTTTCTTAAATTCACATAAGGTTGCCTGGAAGAGGTCGCTTCTAAGCGATAAGGCCGCCCATTGTACTTGTATCATATGATGTGTTTTATAAGGATCTGTAACTGGTGTACAATAAAGTATTTTTGTATTTGTATTTAAACGTTGTAGGTATGTAACGTTACTTTTTACCAAATAAGTTATAAAAAGTTTTATCTTGTCATTAAAAACGAAATAAATTTTAAATTAAGTGAGAACTATAGTGCTAAGACAAACCTAACATAGGCTTTAAGGCACTACTAACTTAATGATGTAAAATAAATAAATAAATAAAATAATGCTGGACAATTCACACAGCATTATCTAGCCCCATGGTAAGCAGAGCTTGTGTTATGGGTACTAGATAACTGATATACATAATACAATACATTACATAGATAGATATTTTTTATTATACATAGAAAACGACCAGAACACCCGGAACAAATATCTGCAGATCGTACACACAATTGTTCCGGGGCGGGAATCGAACCCGCAACCTTCGGCGTCGCAGGCGGACCTTCGCCCACCGCGCCACATCGGTCGTCCATCGGATGTAACCTATTTGTATGAATAAATAATCTATCTATCTATCAATAAAAAATAAACCTTTTTTTAAGTAACTCGATCCCTAAATTTAAATCTCGTATTTTATTCACGTAAACTTGCGTTATTACACAGAAGGGTGAGATAAGACCCTTTTTACATACCATTTTAACCGCAAGATAAATTTAGAGATAAGATAATTAATCTTTAGTGTCACTGGTTGAAATGTCACCCTGATGGGTCACTTGGACCTTGAAAGTTAATGGTGACCTCGTTTTAAGTAGTTATGGAAAACAGAAAAGTGCTAGGTGGTCATAAGCGGTATTTTTTGTGACAACTCCCTACATGTACCTAATGTATACATAAGTGTGTCTTTTGTTAATTTAAGTTGTTATGAATAAATGTATTTCTATTCTATTCTGTTCCGTTCCGTTCCGTTCCGTTCCGTTCCGTTCCGTTCCGTTCCGTTCCGTTCCGTTCCGTTCAGTTCCGTTCCGTTCCGTTCCGTTCCGTTCCGTTCCGTTCCGTTCCGTTCCGTTCCGTTCCGTTCCGTTCCATTCCATTCCATTACATTCCATTCCATTCCATTCTATTCTATTCTATTCTATTCTATTCTATTCTATTCTATTCTATTCTATTCTATTCTATTCTATAAGCCATTGGTTTTGAGCCTGATTTCTCTTCGGACCACATCGGGATAATTATCCATACGGTGCATTAGTGACGGAGAACAATCCCTACACCGGCCGAGTGATTATGTAACTCGCGACCGGTTTGCGACAGGCGTAAATTAAGCAATCAGTGCTGTCAAACGTCAATTTTGTATTAGTTTGACACCAGCTACAACGTCAAAATTGGTGAGAACCAAAGTTATCGACATAGCTCTGTTGCATTGACATGTTCTGCAAAGTTATCGACTGCAGGTAGGTGCTGGATGCGTCAAGCTGAAGACAGGGCGCTATGGCGCTCATTGGGGGAGGCCTATGTTCAGCAGTGGACTGCTATAGGCTGATGATGATGATACTGATGTAGGGGTTCGTCTATAAGAGCCGCGACTAAGTCAAAACATAAGACAGCCGTTATTATCTAATTAGTTAAGTGCTTTTAATTTTCTCATATTTAGATCCTAAAATATTTAAATACAGCTTGAAACTAGATACGAGTTTATGAGGTGACAGAACTAGACAGAGTCCCATTCAGCTGCGGCCGCGTAAATAATTGAAGAGTCCTTGTGAAGGTTCTCATCTTCACACTCAAATTAGAGTAGGTGCTACACATGGATACAAAATGTATGAATTGTTTACATCAGATAAAGGTCATTTTGATATTATCTGTCTACTGCAGCATTTGTCCTATAGACAATAAAAAATATTCTCGTCATTGGAGGACTCGCCGTATTACGAAAAATTTACTAATAGATTTAGTAAATTTTTCGTAGTACGATCGTATTTTGTGTTCAATTTGAATCATATTTAGTGGTATAAGTAATCCAAAGACTTCCTTTATCGTTGTTTCATCGAAAAAATAACATAAAAAGGCAATTACTAGGTGCTTAAATAAGGTGGGACGCTCTCGAACCAGGTGGTGAGTGACCTGCAAAAAACTATAGGCAGATAGATACTGGATGAGGCGAGCTGAAGATATGTTTTTAAGTGCTCATCAGGGACGGTCTAGGTCTTGTAGAAGATAAGCGTAGGCTAATGGATCTAGCCTCCACTTACACTTCCTAATTTTTGTAATTAATTGTGTTTCTTTTGTTGGTGATAAGGCTACTCGTGAAAACCATGAAACCAGGCCGGTGGTCGTACACGGACACCTTCTCGAAATCGTTTCCGAATACACATACCTCGGGCAGATTCTGCAGTTAGGTAAAAACAATTTCGAGAAGGAGGCCAAAAGGAGGATCCAACTGGGCTGGGCAGCGTTTGGGGAACTACGTCGAGTCTTACGTCGAGTCCATACAATGCTTGAAAACGAAAGTTTTCAACCAGTGCGTCCTACCCGTTATGACCTACGTAGCTGAGACGTTGACACTCACGATAGGGCTGGTCCACCAGTTCAAAGTCTCACTCAGCGAGCTATGGAAAGAGCTATGCTCGGAGTTTCTCTGAAGGATAGGATTCGCAACGAATACATCCGACAGAGAACCAAAGTTATCAACATAGCTCTGAGAATTAGCAAGCTGAAGTGGCAGTGGGCCGGCCATATCTCGTGAAGAACCGACGGCCGCTGGGGCAAACGTGTTCTTGAGTGGAGACCACGACTCGGTAAACGTAGTGTAGGACGCCCTCCGACCAGGTGGGATGACGACCTGCGAAAGACTGCAGGTAGATACTGGATGCGTCAAACTGAAGACAGGGCGCTATGGCGCTCATTGGGGGAGGCCTATGTCCAGCAGTGGACTAATATAGGCTGATGATGATGATGAAAACCATGTATGACGTGACTTATTTTACCGTCCTTAAGATTTTTCTAAAGCGCAACTAATATAAGTTATAAAAAATATCACATTAAGTAAACAAATAACTGATCTACAAAAGAATAAAATAAAATAAATATATAATAAATATATAATAAATAAATGGATAAATGATGGTGGTAAATTTATAAATTAACCAGCTCTTTTCAGAGCTCATAAAATCTACTCTGTTCGACCACGGGTCTCAAATATTCATAAAAGCAATATAAAAGCACGTGGGCTACAACTATATTACTCTTAAGCGTGTAGGAGTGAACACGTTAGCCCTTGTGTGGGGCCATTACCTTAAATAATTGCATTTGTTAGCCCTTCGGGAAATCAAAAACATTTCCATTGCTTGTAATAGTCGCCACCTTTACGCCTTTCGTTTTGCATGTGATATTAAAAATCTTCATCCACATCATCATCAGCCTATACAAATGGTCCACTGCTCGACACAAGCTTCCCTAAATAAGCGCCATCGCGCCCTGCCTTTAGCTTGCCGCATCTAGCATCTGCCTGCAAGCTTTCACTGGTTATCATTCTGCCATTAAATCTCTCTGAATTTGATACTTTTTCCGAAGGGCGTCTTACACATTTCACAGGTCTTCACTCTCCCCAACGGTTGTTGGTTCTTCACGAGATAAGGCTGGCCTACTGCGACATCATGCATTTATATTTTATAACATTTTTAAGGATTTATTATGTTGGTAGAGATTTCTGGACTAATCCTTAATAGTAGTATTTTTAGATAGATAGATATCATTGTGTAGGTACTCGCATCTATATTATACGTACTATTTCTGTTCTTCAGTTATTTTTCATGTGCTGTTTTGTGTGTGAACCTAATAAAAAGTCCTACCCATAGGACTTTTTATTAGGTTCACACGTAATCATAATTTAAAGTACTAAATTAAAGGGGATTTATTCCGTTTATAATTATGTGTTCAGATCGCTTAAGTTTAAAAATATTTATCTTCCTATGTATGTTTCTGAATTCAGCCGGATCACTAACACATAGGAGCCGTTTTGACACGATCTACTCAGAAACAAAAGACAGTAAAAAGTATAAAAAAACACGGTGACTGTTCAGTTAGGTACCGATGAAACTATCATCGTTCGAGTACGACCCAAATCACAAAACAATAAACGCTGGAAACGTTTTCCTAATGACGGCGCTTTTAAAGCAATTAATATTGCCAGCTCAAACTAAATTATGAACAATCGGCGACAATTTTCATTGGGGAAAGTTTGTTCTTTCAGTCAGTCAGAGTGCTGAATAAATTAGTGTTTGATGGCTGTACGGAGCGGTGCAAATTATTAACGCTTTCAGGGAGCTTTTATTGCCAGCTTATGAAGTTCTGACTGCATAATTTACCTATTTCTCTTGTGTTTCTGTTTAACGTGAACTAATTATCTCCCTATAATCTTACGTCCTGCTAATATTATAAACGCGAAAGTTTTTATGTATGGATGTTTTGGACGTTTGTTACTCTTTCAGGCCAATCCAACAGAACGGATCGGGCTGAAATTTAAATAGGCTCGGAATAAAACATAGCCTACTTTTGAACCATAAATCAGTTGCCATGGAAATAAACTTAAAACGTTTCAATAGAAACAACGCGTGCGAAGCATTGCGCAGAAACTAGTAATATTGTATGTTTTTATGTATTTATTACTTTTTTATTAATTTTATTACTTTTTTATTATATATCAGTTTCTTATTATATTTCTGTATAATTCAGGTAAATGTTAGTAATTAGTTTTTTTCTCAATTGATAGTTCTACTTAGGTTTAATTCAATGTACCTAGATGTAAGTTTTAAGACTGAACTTTTTCTTCATTTCTCCTCTGCAAGCAAGCAATCTTCAAGTTTCTAAACGACACATTAAATGGTTTTTAGTTATTATCTAGGCTTATATGTAATCTGTAAAGTGTGTAAAACTGTTTGTCTTCCGAAGAAAGCAAAATAAAAATAGATAAATATTGTATCGTTTGTCTGATATACTTTTTGAACAGAAAATGGTTTTCGATTATCAGAATAACATTCACTCCAACAGTAGATATTTTTACTAAACCCACCGGGTGCAGTCTATCAATATGTTGATTTTACATTTGATTTGATTGCATTATTATGATTTCTACGGGTCTACAATACAATTCCTCAAGTTGAACAAATTGAAACTAATTAACTACTACCTGATGACGTGTAAGCACATAACATAGCTTATTGCAATGGAAACCTTATATCGGCACATATTGCGTCAACGCTGCAAATACAGGGTGTTTGCTCTAATAGCTGTGTGGTTTCTAACACATTGTGTGGCGAACCTTCACTTTGAAGAATGCCACAATAGCATTGCGTCCTATGCGGTATCAAGCCTTGTGTTGTGGCGACTCTATTCCAATTGATATTGTATGGTAAATGCTTGGCTTCTGTTGACTATCTATACTCAAGAAAGAATACAAGAAAACGGCAAAATCATACAAAATGCTGTTATTTAATTAAGTACTTATTCAAGGGGTTTTTATCGCGTTTATTTACATATTTTCCCGACGTTTCAGCAGCTTTAATAACGCGGTAAAAGCCGTTATATTAATGCTTAATTATGGGTTCTGATCGCGTAAGTTTAAACATATTTAATGCTGTTCTTATCTTACTTTTTAACCACCAAAATAAATTGGGTGTGTAATAGGTTCTTCTATCTTATATTTAATACAATACATTTATTCGTAACACCAAGTTATACGCCGATTACAATAGTAGTAGTGTTTCTATAAAAACACTAGGTACTAACTTCTAAGTACACTAATCATTTATACACTCAAGAAATTCATAAAATAATAAATTATTGATTGCTTTATTTATTATATTTATTTACAATTGTAATATTATTTTTCACAAATGGGCAGTTCGTAAAACTCGTTAATAGAATAGAAAGAGTTTTCTAACAGACAATGTGTTTGTCAATCCAACTTACTTTATAACCACCAAAATAAATTGGGTGTGTAATAGGCTCTTCTATCTTATATTTAATACAATACATTTATTCGTAACACCAAGTTATACGCCGAGTACAATAGTAGTAGTGGTTCTATAAAAACACTAGGTACCAACTTCTAAGTACACTAATCATTTATACACTCAAGAAATTCATAAAATAATAAATTATTGATTGCTTTATTTATTATATTTATTTACAATTGTAATATTATTTTTCACAAATGGGCAGTTCGTAAAACTCGTTAATAGAATAGAAAGAGTTTTCTAAAAGCCAATGTGTTTGTCAATCCAACTTACTTTTTAACCACCAAAATAAATTGGGTGTGTAATAGGCTCTTCTATCTTATATTTAATACAATACATTTATTCGTAACACCAAGTTATACGCCGAGTACAATAGTAGTAGTGGTTCTATAAAAACACTAGGTACCAACTTCTAAGTACACTAATCATTTATACACTCAAGAAATTCATAAAATAATAAATTATTGATTGCTTTATTTATTATATTTATTTACAATTGTAATATTATTTTTCACAAATGGGCAGTTCGTAAAACTCGTTAATAGAATAGAACGAGTTTTCTAAAAGCCAATGTGTTTGTCAATCCAACTTATTTTTTAACCACCAAAATAAATTGGGTGTGTAATAGGCTCTTCTATCTTATATTTAATACAATACATTTATTCGTAACACCAAGTTGTACGTCGAGTACAATAGTAGTAGTGGTTCTATAAAAACACTAGGTACCAACTTCTAAGTACACTAATCATTTATACACTCAAGAAATTCATAAAATAATAAATTATTGATTGCTTTATTTATTATATTTATTTACAATTGTAATATTATTTTTCACAAATGGGGCAGTTCGTAAAACTCGTTAATAGAAAAGAACGAATTTTCTAACAGCCAATGTGTTTGTCAATCCAACTTACTTTTTAACCACCAAAATAAATTGGGTGTGTAATAGGCTCTTCTATCTTATATTTAATACAATACATTTATTCGTAACACCAAGTTGTACGTCGAGTACAATAGTAGTAGTGGTTCTATAAAAACACTAGGTACTAACTTCTAAGTACACTAATCATTTATACACTCAAGAAATTCATAAAATAATAAATTATTGATTGCTTTATTTATTATATTTATTTACAATTGTAATATTATTTTTCACAAATGGGCAGTTCGTAAAACTCGTTAATAGAATAGAACGAGTTTTCTAAAAGCCAATGTGTTTCTGTGTCAGTCCAACGTGGTTCCAATTTGATAAACGGCCTACGGTTTTGTACGGATTTTTATTGTATTAAAGGGAACTTCATCAACTTGTTATTAGAAGCTTATTTATTTTGTTTATTTAATTTTCGGAAAACTTACGGCTAAACATAAAACAAGAAAGATTAAGTATATATATAAGGACGGCCATTTACAAGTTTTCACAAGTAGTAAGAAAGAATATTAAAAATAATAAGTAGTGGACAAATAATAATGAATATGTGAAGTTATACAGTAAAGAAGTGACTACTACAAATACATTTGAAGTTACTTGGAGATGTATTGAACAAATCAACTTCATTTATTATTATTTTATTTTATTTTATAATTTTGGGAAAACGAACAGCTAGGTAACTAAATACTAAACACAGTGTGTAGCTAACGGCTAATTATAAGTTTCCACAGATATAAGAAAAAGATACTAAAGTTAAATACTAACAGTCGATAAAGGAAAGACAGAAGAGAGATAGACAGAAGAGAGATTTGCCATTGCATTGAAAAATCTGCTCGCACGTAGAATTACTTACTTTACTTATTCGTGTTATTGTGCAGCCGTGAAAACTTTTAAATACCGTGAATAATTGTAACAATCGGATTACAATACAATACAAAAGTACTTTATAGTACACCAGGTACAGATCTAACAAAAAAGATATTACATTCGACAAGTACAATGGGCGGCCTTATCACTTAGAAGCGATTGCTTCCAGGCAGATTATTGTCGATAAGCCCCAACCAGTCGAGTTAGTCCTGTTCTAAATCAGAGAACGCTAGAATTCTATTAATAAAACACAATAGGATCTCCTGTGGATTTTCTCACGTAGCGTTGCGCCCAGTTCAGTTCAATGATTCATTGCAATTCCTCTAAGAATTCTTATTTTATTTCAATATAGTTCAAGTGAATTAAGTTGTATGTTTCTACTTGGTAAGTATAATTGATTCAGTGTATAGTATACTACAAAGGATTAAACGAAGCCTTAGAGTTAGTAGAAGGGCTTAGGTGAATTACATTTACGTAACCAACGTGACGTAGATTATATATAGTATTATTAAAAGACAATGTCCCATTAAAAAAAAAACAACATTTGATGATGTTGATTTTTTTAATTCTTTATTAATCCAAGTTAGCGTAGTCAGCGGTAGACCCCATAATGCACATCATAAATATACAACATAATGAGCGCCATAGTCTTCAGCTTGCCGCCGGAGGGCATCCTACACTACGTTTGTTGAGGCTCACTTCACCCAAGACCAAGTTGACCCCAGCGGTTGTTGGTTTAAAAAAAACAAGAACTTAATTCTCGGGCCTAAATTACGTGTTAGAGATAGATAGATATATATATATAGAGACATTTATTGGACCAAGCACAGTTAATTGATCCTGGTTAGTCTCACTTCTACATGCAATATTTTGGATCGCATTGGCCGTAGTGAACATTCTAGAAAAATAAATGTTTCTGTGCTTATTACAGGTAGAACTATTTTTGATAGATGACCTTGACAGGAGCATTGCATCGCATGGCAGGTAGCGTGGTGGATTTTTACTGTTTCTACGATAAGTATTATGTGTGGCAAGAATCTTTTTTTTACTAAATAGTAGTTATAAAAACTATTATAGATGTAAAATTATCCTCCAGTCTGTGCACATTAAAATAATCCTTCAAAAGCTAAACAGTTTCTTTCAAAAAATAAAACGAAATCTGTCTTGCTTCTAAAATCAAACCAGCTCACTTTCTGAAGGTTAAAACCTTTGAAAGATTTTGCTTTTATTACTCCATTTACTCGTATACTTTTTCATAGCAATTACGTGACCAAAATACAGAAAAAGTAATTTCGAAGGTATCTCAATGCAGGCTTTTGTTCGTATCGTAAACGAGACGGCCGACCGCATAAATCATCCTAATACAGACATTGAAAGGTGTAGGCTCAGACCTCAGGGTATAGACGTATTTAGGCAAAATACTGCCTTGATATTTCACACTATTGTTGCGAACAGAAAAGCTCCAGAGAAAACTTTATCTAGGAGAAACTTCCAATGAAATATTCGTAAGAAATACGTGGTTTTTGTCTGTATAGGTGTGTTCCTAGCCTTATCGGCCGGAAAATCTTGAAACCTTTTCAAACAAAAGGTCAAGATGAAAGGTCTAGGTACCTACTTGAGAAAAAAATACGCTTACAGAGTGAAGTGTATTGAAGAATAGATAGATAGATAGATAACACTTTATTACACCACACAAAACAGAAAATAATACAGAGATAAAAACTTAGAATAAAGGTAAAAAGGACGGCCTTATCGCTGAGAGCGATCTCTTCCAGGCAACCTTGGTATGGACTGGACATGAAAGAACAATATAGACGGTGGCACTTTAATAAATAATTGGATTGAAGAACTCAGCTGAGTACCTATCCTTTTGATTTTAACAATCGCTTCGAGTATGAAAGGTAATATTATCGCCAAAGACGCAAAAAATGTAAAATTTACTTGAATATTATTGTTTATTTTATTAGAAAACTCTTCAAATAATGTACTATTTGCGGGACAGGAAAGCAGAAAATACTGCAAGAGAAATGTTTCCTGTAAAATGGCGTAATTTGCCTATCATTATTTTCAAGAACGTTCATAATTTTAAATTATCCTCTTCAATTATTCTAATAAGCAATAATGTAACACAATAAGTACATAATTGTGTTATTACTTTGTTTCTACAGAACAGAATAAAGTGGGCCAAACTCAGACAAACAACGTATTTTTTTTAATTTAAAAAGTTAGGCGTACCGTTACCTATTACTTTTGTTTTGGAGGATCATTCAAAATTTTATTAATTTGTCGAATTATTTCTTAGACAGCCTAGTATGAATAAAAGTACCAATCAACTAATTGGTCATGACATGACGAATTTTATTTTCGGTTTATAATTGCCTGGTTCGCTTCTAAGAGATATGTGGTTTGGTTAACATATTTGCATAACAGTTGGTTAATTTTGGTCATGTAAGTTCAATGTTCAGAAAAAACTTTACCCTCAGGCTTCAAGGCTCAGAGGCAAAATAACTAAAAAATTACACTACCTACCAAAACTGTTAAACATCAAATATTTAGTATTTATGTGAAATATGGAAGTAAGAAGAAATAATCAAAAAGCTTGCTAACAATAACTTGTAATAGCTATGAAAAATGCAAATAGGTGCCTAAAAACGCCTGCATAATACAAAAATTAGTTATATTTTAAATAATATTTACCACAGAAGTTGTAAAGCTTGTTTAATAAATCACTGAATTAAATCACTGAATTAATTAATGTTGTGCTTACCTTTACAGTATTGACTTGTATCTCAATTCACATAATATTTAGATTTAAATGAGCAAAACCAACATAATATGACAAATAAGTGATATATGAGTGTACTAGTGGTTTCTTTTTCACAGACAAAAATTTTACGGATATTTTACGGGCGTATCATATTTGGCTTATAATACTTAGTGAGTGACAAATCATACAAAACCGTACAAAGAAGTATTATGGTTACGTTTGGACTGTACAAGCGGGGCTTTAAATATTTGTATTTGTATAAAAAACAGAAACGTATCAGAATTATAGTTCTACGTAGTTAACTGATATAATCAGCTGAATCGGAGTTACGGACGGACAAAGTGTAACTATAGGTTAGTTAGAGTTTCATTCTGTTATGCCTAAAAAGTTGAGTTTCAATTACGAAGGTACGCTTCAAGGTCTGGAAACTAGACAATAAGCCCGTATGCCAGTATTTTCGGCTTCCCAAACAGCTTACAAACTTCAGAAGTCTCAAACTATGGCCTAACTGTGGCCTGCACGACCCAGATTGGGCGTATTTGGGAGCATTTCCCTCTAAGCCGAGATCGTGACACGCTTATTGCATCCCAAATATTAATAGATATGTATTGTACGCGCGTTCAATGTCGCTCAGCGAGCTATGGAAAGAGCTATGCTCGGAGTTTCTCTGAAGGATAGGATTCGTAACGAATGCATCCGACAGAGAACCAAGGTTATCGACATAGCTCAAAGAATTAGCAAGCTGAAGTGGCAGTGGGCCGGCCATATTTCGCGAAGAACCGACGGCTGCTGGGGCAAACGTGCTCTTGAGTGGAGACCACGACTCGGTAAACGTAGTGTAGGACGTAGTGTAGGACGCCCTCCGACCAGGTGGGATGACGACTTGCGAAAGACAGCAGGTAGATGCTGGATGTGGCAAGCTGAAGACATGGCGCAATGGCGCTCATTGGGCCTATGTCCAGCAGTGGACTGATATAGGCTGATGATGATGATGATGATGTATTGTACGCTCGTTGTATGCGTTTATAACATGGAATGGGACGTTTTCAAACTAAAATTACTATACTACTACTAAACGAATTTTCTGAATTACGCGAATCTAAAATCTTGCGTCGACGCTCGCGAGTGAGAGAGCAATGAGGTTTTTGATGGCTAATTATTAAATAAATAAATATAAATAAATAATGCTGGACAATTCACACAGCATTATATAGCCCTATTGTAAGCAGAGCTTGTGTTATGGGTACTAGATAACTGATATATATAATACAATACATTACATAGATAGATATTTTTTATTATACATAGAAAAACGACCAGAACACCCGGAACAAATATCTGCAGATCGTACACACAATTGTTCCGAGGCGGGAATCGAACCCGTAACCTCCTGCGTAGCAGGCAGACCTGCACCCACCGCGCCAAATCAGTCGTAAAAAAAAATTCGATCCCATTATTTAGTATTGGGTGTTAAAAATAGAACCACTGTGTACCAGTATCCGTAGGAATTGCACTAAATATATATAATATAGATAAAACCTGACGTCCAAATTGCGTGTTTCAATCGCATTCTAACCTACAGCGCGGACTTTAGCGTTCCTATACTTTTGTATCGACGCGAAATTCACAGTGATTGATTTTTCGAGAGTTAAAGCGTTGGGTGCTTATTTTTTTTGATGAAGAATTTGTATTCCAATATCTGAGCGTCATATATTTAATCTCATTGATTTTAATATCGATTTCATACAGAATCCTGAAATGTGGTTCTGGAACCTACAATAAGATAGATAGACAGATAGATAATTCTTTATTGCACACTAAAAATGGCAGTGTAAAATAAAAACTTAAAAAAACTAGATACAATTGGCGGTCTTATCGCTCAAGAGCGATCTCTACCAGACAACCATGGATGGATAGGATCGTGGACAGTACCAGGGGATCTGTGTGCTTGCAGGTTATACATATATTATAAAATAAAATAAAATACTTATAATACTTACATGGAAATATACTACATACATATCATAAAATATATATACTTATATACATAGGGACTAGGTTATATAATAAGCTCCCAGACAAGGTTAGGGACGCACCGAGTTTAGATAATTTCAAATTAAAACTAAAAAACTGGCTCATAGAGAAGACGTTCTATACCTACGACGAGTTTTTAAACAATGATTAATATAGAATAATCTTATTTTTGAAATTTTACTATAATTAGATATTATAATTTTATATTAGAATTGATTGATTTATAAAGTGTGACATATAATTTGACAAATTATGAATAAAATGTTTATCTGTTTATCTGAATGTAGCAAAAAAATTAAGAAGGTCTTCATCAGAGGATGATTATAGTTAATGTGTTTTTTTTTGTATATCTTTTTTATGGGTTTCTTTTTTTTTAACCAATTTTATCACAATTTTCTGTCCGCATATTTAATTTGATCAAGTTTCGAATAAACACGTTCTAGTTATTATATTATAGATGTAGTATTTATTTCAATATACAAAATGAGGACATTTTACAGTACAGTTACAACCACCCGTACCGCTCGTCAGGAGGATGTTACGAGTATACAAGTAAATACATAGACCGTAGGTAATTACTGAAAGTGTGTCAGGGGAAATTACGCTTATTATCCGAGTGCTTTTTCATGTTCCTCTAAATACAGTTAATTTATCAATAAAATTAGGGTGTGAGGTTATTTAGGAAAGTTTTATCAATGAAAAAAAACTAGCTTTTGCCTGCGGCTTTACTCACTCTTTTCCGGGATAAAATCTATGTGATACCCTCTACCTCCCTGCCAAATTTAATTAAGGTCCGAACAGCCGTTTACACGAGAAAAGGCTACAGACAGACAGATAGAATTACTTATAAATTTATAATAGTTATAGTATAAAATAACTAATTCTGGACAATTCACACAGCATCATTTAGCCCCAAGCTAGGCACAGCTTGTGTTATGGGTATTAATGATGAAGATGATTAATATACGATTAATATAATAATTAAAATTCAATATATTACACAGATAGATAATTTTTATTATACTTAGAACGCCCTGGACAAATATTCGTCAGATCGTACAAATATTTGTCCCTAGGCGGGAATTGAATCCTCCTGCATACTTCTACTAAGGCGGACCTTCGCCCTCCGCGCTACAGAGGACGTCAAATATATGGACGTAATGTGATATTTTTAATCACTTATATTAGATGCACTTTAGAGAAATCTTAAAGACGGTGCGCCATACATGGCACTCCGGAGTCCGCCTTAAGCTCTACCAAGTCAAATCGAACAGGAAGACAATCAACTTTTCGTTCCTAATTAAGCTTGCAGGGCATGCCTGGAACTTTTTAATAGCTTGTTCAAGGTGGGTAAAACCTCTTAAAGGCTTTCTTACTTCAAAAACAAGGATTTTCTCTTTAAATATCTTCCGGAAAGTAGGCATTGGGAAGTCATCGCTTTCAAGGCCTGAAAAGTATTAGATTCGATTTTTATCAAATGTTTTTTTTAACTACCATAAACCGCAAACTGTTGGGTGGTATTATATTTTACGAATATTCATTAGTGTGTCTACAAGCTAACTATTTCGATGGCAGGGAAAGACTAAGCTGAATACATATACGGTATAATCTGGAACATAAGACATTTCACACCAGCAAGAATTATTTTTCATGGTGCAATTGCACTTAGAATTTCCAGTCCAAAAGTTCCATGCTCGTTTTTCCGCGGTAAGTTTATTTTCATACCGACTTCACCTTTCGCATTTATCTTGACAGATTTACAGTGGCAAATAGTAAACTATATTCGTTTCGTTCACTCTTACGGTTGTTGCTGAAAATAATTGTATCATGAGCTTTTTCAATCATGCATCAGCGTCAGTTCGCGTTGAGGCGGCAAGGAGAGCGGCCGTGTTGCTCCGCCGCCCAAAAATAACTTGACGCGGGTTCCGACTAACAAATACCATGAAACCAGGATTTTTTTACGCAAAGAACTCTCAGCGAAGCAATAACTAATAACCCATTAGTCTCACGGATTGTTTATGTTTGTGTATGTACTCAAGTGAAAACGTAAGTGGTGGAATGAAGTATTTTGGTCTTTTAGTTCCGTGGCACGAGTGTAAACATTATTTCCATTAAACCCAACCCACAACTCTGAACACCCTTCGGTCCAATTTTGTGACATATACCTAGCAACTACAATATCAATTTTCCATATCCTTAGCAACTGTAAATAATTTAGAGAAGTGTATTGGTTAGTGGACCAAAGTTTTCGACTTTTCTTACATGCAGAGATTAAAAGTGTAGTGTTGTGTAGTTGCAAACATATCTATAGAAACCGACATATACGTCACGTAAGCAGACGACAACGAAGCCTTAATTGATATCGATTTTTCATACATAGAAGGTAAGTTACTAGTTCGTTAACATTTGTTAAGTTACGACCATTCCTGTCTACATGGCGAGTCGATTTGTTACTTCAAGCGTTGGTGGCGATTTAAGCGCTCTGAAGTTATTTATCTGTGTCCCTTATTGATATTGTGGCTTCTCTTGTAAAGCTTCAGGTTTTATTTAAATGCAGGGACTTACAAAAGGATATTATGGTCACTTCAGGCATTTGTTTACACCTCTATTTATGCTTTATAGAATAAATTTATCAGACAAGTAGTGATATTAAAGTCATTTAAAACGGGATATTTACCATGATTTGATTTTTGAGTTATCCAATATTTCGGCACAGTAGTTTCGGCTTTAGTGTTAATAACCATGATAGTTTCTAAAGTTTTATTGAGTAGTGATATCCCTATTATTAATACCTTTCTTAGATATCTTCTTATTATATTATTATATATTATTTTCTTAGATATTAGATACATCCGACAGAGAACCAAGGTTATCGACATAGCTCAAAGAATTAGCAAGCTGAAGTGGCAGTGGGCCGGCCATATCTCGCGAAGAACCGATGGCCGATGGGGCAAACGTGTTCTTGAGTGGATACCACGACTCGGCAAACGTAGTATAGGACGCCCTCCGACCAGGTGGGATGACGACCTGCGAAAGACTGCAGGTAGATGCTGGATGCGGCAAGCTGAAGACAGGGCGCTATGGCGCTCATTGGGGGACGCCCATGTCCAGCAGTGGACTGCTATAGGCTGATGATGATGATGAGATATAAGATGTCCTGTGCTATGTTCGTCTGGTAAAGATTTCTGTAAGGGTCAAAACCACCACTTGCAGACTACATTTGTTTGTTTTTTACGTAGGATAAAAAAAAATTAAAAAAAGTTTTCGCCTCCGTGTCACTAGTACTACTAACAAGTACAAATAGTAGTACCAATGACACACCTTTCTATCTATAGTACTACTACAAAAAAAACAAGTATATTCACTCGACTTCAACAGTTTTTTTTTAATTATAATTAAAACGTTAGTTAATCGACATAGCTCAAAGAGTAAGCAAGCTTTTTTAGTTAGTCAGCTTACGAACCAGCTGAAAAAAATTATTCAGTCTATCGTAAATTAACTCTTAGATCAGAAAATAAACGTTGAGTCAGATCAAAGTAATCAACCAATTCAAGCGATGAAAAGTCTAGACTTTGCTTAATATCGTTAGTAACCTATGTCCCGGGGCCCTGTTCTGCTAATCTAATAGCTTTTGTATGTCAATGTCGTCACATAATCGCCACAAATCGGACCAATCGGACACGTTTTGGTATTAAAATCATTTATAATAAGACATTTACCATGATTTCAGTAGTTTTTGCTATTTTACCTCGGATGCAAGAAACTACAGAGACGAACGTCATAAATGTCAAGGATCAGAATAGGACCGTTTCCCGCGACTATGTAAAATCATCGCGATAGGGCACACGTATTGTAGGATACACTCCAGCCATGTGGGTTGACGACCTGCAAAAGACAGGCAGATGCTGGATGCGACGAGCGAAGATAGGGCGCTATGGCCCTCATTAGGGGAGGCCTATGTCCATCATCATCATCACCTTATAATAGTCCACTGCTGTACATATATTGGCCTCCCCTAATAGGCGCCATAGCGACCTGTCTTCAGCCTCCCGCAACCAGCATCTGCCTGCAGTCTTTCGCAAGTCGTCATCCCACCTGGCCTATGTCCCGTTGTAGACAATAGATCCAATTTGTGACGTAGTTTTTTAAAATAGATTTATTGGGAAAAAGTTCTCAATACCAATTGGGAAAAAGTTCTCAATACCAACCAATTGGATCTTGATCACTAGATCTACAGAGAGTAAAGGGACTATTAGGTATAGGTTGCTGATATGATGTTAGGTTTATACCTACTAATTCATATGTTCTACCAACGGTTGGACCAACACGAACGTTCTATAAATGTTACTAGTAAATGCCAAGGACCGTCTAACATTTAGGTGGAATAAAAAATGGTAGGCGGGTAGGCGCTTTGTTCTTTTATAAGTTTACTTGCTTCTGCTCGCGGTTTTACATGGGTTTTATTGATAAACAAATTTTTTATCTTAGGTTTTTGTAAACCGTTGTCTTACACTGGTACTGGTATACCTAACACATTTTCATATTATAAATCCGAAAGTTTGGATGTCTGGATGCTTGTTACCTCTTCACGCCAAAACTACTGAACGGATCGGGGTTAAACTTTGCATACAGGTATTTTCGGATTTGGAATAAAAAATATGATACTTTTATTCCATAAATCATCAAACATTGAACGTACGGTTTCTTCTCACTTCTTCCACTGGTGGACAAAAAATTGAAGTGAACTATAAAATAATTTAATTGATAATAATGAATAGTATAAAATATGACCTGTCTAATACTTATTTGTAAGCCTAAAGAAATAAAAACTTTTCATTTTCATTTTCAAACATTTCAATAGTGACGTGCGAAATCGCAAAAATTAAGGCAGAAATAAGTATATAAACACCCCATTCATAAAACTGAAAACAAAGGAAAAGCTGCATAACAACAGTTTAATTAAATCTATTGTTTTATTCAAGACATCTCGAGCCCCTAGACAAAACTATTAACTCCTACATAACAGACCGATTACACTGTACCTTCTCTAGCCACGTTATTTAGAGCTGTACTACTTGTCAGGCAATTTATACTGAATTAAGGTCATCTGTTTCACTTTGCCAAAATAAATGTTGTTCTCTCCTTTTAGCTTAGTAATTATTTAGCTTTTGATTGATTGGTTTTATACACAATATCTACTTTCTGTTTGTAAAATGTAGGATGGCTTCTATAAAAAAAGCAAAAACTTTTTATATGCAAGAAAAAAATAAACAGTTTAACAGTTTTTTTTTATTTTGGCACGTACGCGGTTCTGAAAGAGTACGTTCTGTTTTCTTTTTCATACAATTATGGACGCTAACGTTACAAAGTCAAATCCGATTTTTTATAAAAAATCGCTTCACTATGACAGTCGTATTTTTGACGACCGATGTGGCGCGGTGGGCGAAGGTCCGCCTGCGACGCAGGAGGTTGCGGGTTCGATTCCCGCCTCGGAACAATTGTGTGTACGATCTGCAGATATTTGTTCCGGGTATTCTGGTCATTTTCTATGTATGATAAAAAAATATCTATCTATGTAATATATTGTATTATGTATATCAGTTATCTAGTACCCATAACACAACCTCTGCTTACCATGGGGCTAGATAATGCTGTGTGAATTGTCCAGCATTATTTATTTATTGTCGCAGAATCGTAGTTCATAGAAGAAAAAACAAGGGTCGAATTTATAAGCTATACGGACTTAGTTTTGGTAACATGATAAACGTTTAAAAAGTACCCAGCGATTGACCAAAATTTTAGAAGAATTTTGAAGTGAAAACTTCTATAAGTGCATGGAACACTTATTGGGTGAAAAAAAATCATACAACTAGCGTCATCGTCACCACACACTTCCTAATATAAACAAAATATAAAATTACTTAGTATTCACTTCTATCCGCTGGCTGTACCGAAAGACTGCCGCAATTTTTTGTTATCGATGTCGATATCACTTTGCTAGCGTAACTACATCACTAGCAAATTAACGTCAACTATTGGTAACGCCTACACAATGTCAATCTGGTACATTTTGTATTGATACCATACAAAATGTCTCCATAAAGACTAGATTTTTCTTGATATCCATGGATCAAAGAAACTTTAGATAGTGCGTGCAGTGCTATTTGCACGGAGTGATTGATTGAAATTGTTTCAACCTTGAAACTTTTGACAAGCGCGCGTCCCTTCTGGAGTTTCTTTCATTATAGGTAAATGCCAAAATGTGTTATTCTGAGTCCATATAATTGTTATTGTGATCGAGCGATCAATCTATATCTATAAAAATTAACCCCCATCCTGATCACGCTATAACTTGAGAAAGGCTTTACCGATTTCATTCAATATTTTTTTAAATATTTCTAAACTACGTAGATGATTAAAGCGTTCGTGACGATGACGCGAGTTCCATGATTTTTGTTCACACAATAATTCAATAATTGCTCAACGCGCCTAAGGAGATTTTTCACTTCAAAAATTTAAAAAATTGCACAGAAATTTGCGGGGCTCAGCTAGTTTTTTTTTCATTTGATATTGCTTGTTGTATTGATAAACGTTCTGTAAACCACATGTACCTAAATTCATAGTTTTTCTTACTCTTAGGACTCTACTACACGCTACATTATGTTAAAGTTTAAATCCCTACGACTTATGTTGTTCTGTATTTTCGTGGGTTTTCCTTTTTTTGTAACTCTGTATAACATTGTAACTCTTTATAATGTCTATGTACTGTCTGTCTTCCAAACAAACAAAAATAAAAATAAAATAAACATTGTGTGTGTTGGCTATCAAAATATTATTTTATTATTTTTTCTTTTTAGTTTACAAACAGCTTGTATAAAGGGCGGGCTGCATAAACTCACACACGAATAACAGGATAACCTTATACATACATACGTTTTGTTGTAACCCACAAAAATTCAACAAAAATATAGACATGCAACATAAAAATACAGTAGGCATTTTAGTATAGGGCATTGGGCAATGAGTATAGTCAGTAGAATTATGTAGTATCATGAAAGAATATAAGAAAAGTAAATGTAAGCCCTTTGCCGGCACGTACCAAATTCACGCAAAACACACATTTTTATTCTGATATTCAGCTCTTCTGCTCCCACGGGTAAGATATCAGTTCTAAGATTATACAGGGGTATGAATAATTTGAATTCAGATGATTTGTATGGTAACTAGCTTCTGCCAGCGGCTTCACACGCTTTTTTCCGGGATAAATAGTAATATTCGCCCTTCTTCAAAATTATATTATTTAAGATCTGTTCATCCGTTCAGGCGTGTCTTCTTAGGGTTAAACTTGCCTGTTTCATTAATTTTCTAGTTTTATTTATCAGGGCAATATAAAATCACAAAACATTATTTTGTAAATTTATCTTTCAAGAATGAATAAATAAGATTTTTCACTATCTACTCGAAACCTTAAACATGGAGACGTTTAAAGCTAAACGCGCATCTTGTTACGTCGCACTTGCCGCACTCGCCGCAGTCATCGCATTTTCTAAATCTTTATTTGAAAATTTAGTATGCAACATCGCGCACCTATCATCGCCGAACGCGACGCGCATTTCAGTAAAATCGTGTGGCATCTGCGGTGCGGAGCGGACAGGTGCGCGTTCATCTTTATTTCCCAATTAAACTATCTCCGTTCTACAATACGACCCTTAATTATTACTCTTGACCTTGAATTTAAAGCGCATTGAGTTTCTTAAGCCCAGGGGTGCCCAGGGTGACTCACTTTAACTTACATTTCTAAAGGAAATCCAGGTTGAACTCTTCGTAAGTCTTCGTTTCGGCTCTTCCGAAATTTACGTTCAGATTTGCGAGAACCTATTTATAATTTATTTCAATCTACGGAATTTATGAACCTCGTAATGTCCTCTATCTTGTAAGCATCAGAAATAGCTTAACAACTGTAGTCATAAAATCTTCGTCGCAGTGTGCAATTACATATATTCAGCGTATGTTGTGGTTTTCGTTGCTATAACTTTTTTTATTTAATAGACCTTCGTTTGACCACAATTTCACCTGTTGGAAAGTGACGATGATACAGGGTATCTACCGCGTAGCTTTTTTATATTTCTAAATTTCGCATTGCAGAGTTCCTGATGCCATCATACCTAAACTGGATGAGATACCATTTTATACTTTTTAATGTATTTGTGTTCTTGAGTGGAGACCACGACTCGGTAAACGTAGTGTAGGACGCCCTCCGACCAGGTGGGATGACTACCTGCGAAAGATTGCAGGTAGATGCTGGATGCGTCAAGCTGAAGACAGGGCACTATGGCGCTCATTGGGGGAGGCCTATGTCCAGCAGTGGACTAATATAGGCTGATGATGATGTATTTGTATTAAAAGATAACCTTAAGGTGTCAAATGCCGGTCAATTACGTCAGCATGTCTGTCACGTCTATCGTGTCATTAATAAAAGTTTAGTAGGTTACTATTTATAACGTTATGGTAATTAGGTTATTTTGCTTTAGGTTTTAAGATTAGATTTTGTTTTGTTGTGTTTAACTTACCAGGGTATCATAATCGTGTGTGCGACAACGCCCTTAATAAAGACATTAATAAAGCACAACGTTAAAATAAAAATTATACTAACAATAAAAAACAACAGCGATTGGACAAGACATACTATATATTTGTTAATAAAGACGTTAGGTTCCTACCTATTAACAAAATTATTAATTCTCATGATCCGAATACCGAAGTCTGTTCAGCTACATTTGGCTCCACAAGCTGCTCAGTATCTTACAACGGCGACGGAAATGTATCAGTATTTTTGTGAAACAAGCTCGCGTCGGCAATCTTACTGTAGGTATGATTAAGATAAATTGAAGTTTGAGGACCACCACTCGGCTTTAGGGCATTTATTATTATGTGGACCTTAGAGATTTATTATGTTAAGGGAACGCTAGCTTCTTAGGTGAGTTAGAAAGTGAAAAATCTACTGGTTTGGGATGTGTGAACAAAGTGTTTTATAAATTACTAGCTGCGGCTAGCCTGCAGCTTCGCCCGCGTGTCAAATTGGTTTATAAACCTTCCTCTTGAATCACTCTATTTATTATCTATTAAAAAAAACACATAAAAATCCGTTGCGTAGATTTAAAGATCTAAGGATACATAGGGACAGACAGACAGCGGGAAGCGACTTTGTTTTATTTTTACTAGTGAATCAAGTTTGTCAGCTTATGACATCGTAGCTTTGAAAAAATCCTTTGGAGAAGATAAGTAAGTAATCTTTGGTAACTAATCTTGATTTACTATTAATGTTATGCTAAATCAAGATTACTTGCACGAGAAGTCTATGGATTATTATCACTTTGTCTTATTTTCTGTCCGTACGAAAAGGGAATGTAATGTAATCAGCGTTAGGTTTGATTTTCCGTGAACTATTTTAGGCCGAAGCCAGTTGAACGTAGGCGGAACACCTCGAATAAAACAATATGGTTTATTTGTTAGGTAAATATTTGATCTATGCTTGAAGAAAATTGGCACAGCCGTTCAAATGTTAGGACAGTTCAAAGTAAAATATTCGTTGAGTGTTTTTACGATTTTTTTGCTAAACAAAAAAGCCTTCATCTTAATACCTATGTATATATTGCTTTGTAGAGACGCAATAAAGTAAACAACTAGTTGTTCACTGTGTTGAACAACTTGTAGCAACTTTCGACAGAGTGAACAATTGTTTCTAACTGTTTTATTAAAGCTCAAGCTAATTAAGAGCCACGAGTGACGCAAGATAGCTCGTAATTAACCACGACTGGGATTTAAAGGCATGACAAAAAATGTGCTCTTGTGTAACTCAAATTAAATCAACCATGAATGATCATGACTGATCAATGTAGGTATATTATTAATTATTTACTTTAAGTCTTTTCTAAGTCGTGTGCTGTATTTGTTTTACTACAGTTAGATAATTAAATTTTGGCTCTATCAGAATTAATATATTTTCATTACATTTCATTTTTCATTTCATTTCATTTCATTTTCCATTTCATTTTCATTTCATTTTTCATTTCATTTTTCATTTCATTTTCCATTTCATTTTTCATTTCATTCTTCATTTCATTTTTCACATCATTTTTCATTTCAGTTTTCATTTCATTTCATCAGCTTAACAGTTGCAAAGTCACATTAAATATAAATATATGCAATGTCACATAAGTTATTTGTAACGGGATATTTACGAGTACCATGATTTGATTTTTTTTTTCAAAACGTGGTGTTAGTGACCATGATAGTTTTAATAGATTTATAAATGCAATGTCAATACCTATTAAATAATGAATAGGTTATTTTTCTTGAATTTTTCGATCAAAACTTTATTGACATTGTAAAAAGCCTTATTTATTAATTAATAATCTTAATTCATGTTTAAAAATATTACTTTCTTTAATGCTACAAGCATTAAAGAAAGTAATATTGGTTAGGTGTGGGTGATACAAAAATTTGTTCCGAGGCAGGAATCAAACCCTGACTGAACGACCTCCTGCGTCGCAGGCGGACCTTCGACCGCGCCACAGAAGTCGTCAACATGGCCTAGGCCTCTCTTTCTTTCACTTTCATAGAATTTCATGTGATGATGTACCAACTTATTCTATTTTTTCATTGACCCTAAAAACTATCGAACCTTTTCACGTCCGAGACTTTGACCTAACAGCGCCCCATGCAAACATAATAAAATTATCGATCTAACCTATTTACGACCGTTCTATGCATACCTATACGAATCTGTGGGCACATGGGGTCAAGGAGTGTAAGTATAAAGGTATTTGTATTGACAGACTGGGTTAGCTAACGGTCTAGACGTTTTACGTTTTAATTTTTAGCCCCCGACATAAAAACGACGGCGTATTATAGTCTGACGTGTTTGTGTATGTGTGTGTGTGAGGGTTCGTGTGAGAGGGTGTGTGTGTGTGTATGAGAGAGGGTGTGTGTGTGTGTGTGGCACCGTAGCTCCCGGACGGATGAACAGATTTTGATTTTGTTGAGGGCTTGATGAAAATCAGTCCAAGATGGCCGCTGCAACAAAATGGCGTGTTCGTTTATTTTTTAATTTAAATTTTATTTTAATATTATCACAAGGTAGCAAATAAAGGACGTAGCTCATCTGGGCCACACCACAGCACAAAAATGAGTATAATCATTATTAGATAAACTTATCAGTGTCAGGAAAATTACAATAATAAAATGAAAGGATCACAACTGGTATCCATTTACACTTACATATATCTATTTTCTAGATATCTAAGCCGTAACGTAGTGTAGGACGCCCTCCGACCAGGTGGGATGACGACCTGTGAAAGACTGCAGTGCACGTAGATGCTGGATGCGGCAAGCTGAAGACAGGGCGCTATGGCGCTCATTGGGGGAGGCCTATGTCCAGCAATGGACTGCTATAGGCTGATGATGAAACCGTCACCAAAAGGAAGAGTGCCTAGAATGCTGGCAGTGGCAGCATTGCCATATTGAATGGCAATGCTAATTCTCTGACCGAAAAAAAAGCCAGCATTCCGATCTCCTGTGGACTCTATTAGAAGTACCTATTGTAAGATTGTATTATTACTCGTACGTATGCTACAGCACCCCAAGAACCTAGGGTTTCCACCTCAAACGGCTCAAACAGGTAGTACCCTCGGTCTATATTAGCTTTACTTAAATATTAACAAAAAAATTTGCTAATAACCATGTATTAGACATAAAGGATATGAACATTCTAGTGGTTTCTTTTTCACTTCTTCCACTAGTGGATAAAAAATGTAAGTAAACAGTAAAATATTGTTTTCTTCATAATAATTTATAGTATAAAATATGAATTGTCTAAGTGCTTATTTTGTAAGCCTAAAGAAATAAATGCTATTGACTTTGACTTTATTGTCGCCTTATGTGGGACTCCGCCAATGTTGCTGCAGAGTCGGTGAACGTCAGCAATTTCATTCATATACATCCCATCGAGAGCCGCGCTTGATCCAAACCACAGCACGCATTATAAATAGACCTCAGTTTACACTTGATCGGATATAATGCGAGCGCCTCACCGCGTCGCGTCGGTTATCGTTTTCAATAGTTTATTCACACCTAGCTACAAGTACGGGCAAATTTCGCGGCTCACTGCGCTTGTTTGAGGGTTAAATTGCAATTTTCTATGATATTATTAAATTTTGCACACACACACAGGTTCAAGCTCTGAACCAATATTCTGCTATGCAATGCTCTGCTTCAATATTACATCACAGAAATAGCACAATTTGGTATTCTCCTTTAGATTATAGAAACTACAGAAGGACTTCCGTCAAAAGTGTCAAGTTTGGCATTCTCAAATATTACGCTGAGCTAAGGCACAGACGTATACGTATAGATACATATGGAGAGATCGCTCAGCGAGCTATGGAAAGAGCTATGCTCGGAGTTTCTCTGAAGGATAGGATTCGTAACGAGTACATCCGACAGAGAACCAAAGTTATCGACATAGCTCAAAGAATTAGCAAGCTGAAGTGGCAGTGGGTCGGCCATATCTCGCGAAGAACCGACGGCCGCTGGGGCAAACGAGATATACTATGGCTAAGGCCTTTTTGACACACTGCAGCACACACAGACATTTTGCCTTTTTAAATTTTATTGTTTGTTGTACTGTATTATTGTTGTATTTTATTATGAGCTATTTCTCATCTACATAAACAACATAAATCAGATCGGACCAACAGGTTACCTAACCGTGTACGCAGATGACACTTGTCTCTTATTATTTTGGTCAGTCTATGCAGAGTATAGTAAACGAAGCTCAAAAAGACCTTGACACTTTAAATGAGTGGTTTTTACACAACCTACTCACAATAAACGTTTCAAAAACTTCCTACATGATTTTTGCTGCCAAAAAGCTTTATCTTTATGTATTTATCTAAAAGGAATCAATCTTTTCGTGCAAATCACACCACACGCACTATTTGGAATTTCTTTAATCCAAGGATTCTATTTGAAGATTCTGCGACGCTACCATTACCAGTGACGCAATTGGTTATTAGAGTTGTCAAAACATAATAAGTAATAACACATATTCTTCACTTTTATCACAGAATAAGACTATAGTAATATACATAGACTGCCTCTTTATTCTCTCCCAGGTGGAGTCTAGCCCAAACACACAGATATATAGATAAATCGGAAAAGAGACGTTTTTTAAAGAACCAATAAAATAATAACCTCATCATCAGCCTATATTAGTCCACTGCTGGACATAGGCCTCCCCCAATGAGCGCCATAGCGCCCTGTCTTCGGCTTGACGCATCCAGCATCTACCTGCAGTCTTTCGCAGGTCGTCATCCCACCTGGTGGGAGGGCGTCCTACACTACTAATAATAACCTATTCCGAGAATTTAAAATCAGTATTCGAATATTTTTCTACTAAAATTTAATTTTATCAACAATATTGGATTTTCACACTTTTGTACCTAGTCAATCTCGTGATCTAGGCGAATCGAGCTATATTTTATCTCACCCTCACTTTATCAAAATCGGTCTAGCCATTTTGCCTACAATGACAACCAACGAGCCTAACAACAAATTCAAATCAAATCATTTGTTTCATAGATCCGCTTGTTATCAAATTATGCTCTCATTTTTTTTCCTGCTCTTTATTCTCCAAAAAACATGACCATTCTTCTTCACACTCTGTCAAATATAGGTCACGGTCGAAAGAACTCAATTTGGTGCCGCTTCCAGCTCGACAGCGCTTGAGGATGTGACGTCTAAAATTATAACAAGGGTTAAAAGCGCTTGACCGCTTTGTTGACACCTTGTACGACTAGTTGGATAACATTGTTATTATGTTAGAATAGATTACAACGTTTTAGGCGGAAACTGTGATGGCGTTGTTGTTTTGAATAGCTGTTAAGTGCGATAAGAAATATTGTAGACTAGATTGTGCTTGCGGCTTCGCACCAAGTCATGAAAAAAAAATGTAATGTTTGTTTTTATTTACACACCTCAACAGCCTATATTGGTCCACGGCTGGACGCAGGCTGCCCTTGATATGCGCCTAATCGTCTTTTATCTCATGGGGGGCAATGCCCATAATCCCCAGGCTGGACATGCGGTTTGGCCCCTAGTGGTTATCCCACAATCCCCTCTTACGACACCCGCAGGAAGAGTTGGTGAAGGTTATCGACATAGCTCAAAGAATTAGCAAGCTGAAGTGGCAGTGGGCCGGCCATATCTCACGACCGACAGCCGCTGGGGCAAACGTGTTCTTGAGTGGAGACCACGACTCGGTAAACGTAGTGTAGGACGCTTCTGACCAGGTGGGATGACGACCTGCGAAAGACTGCAGGTAGATGCTGGATGCGGCAAGCTGAAGACAGGGCGCTATGGCGCTCATTGGGGGAGGCCTATGTCCAGCAGTGGACTGCTATAGGCTGATGATGATGATGATGAGGAAGAGTTGGGGTGATGCAAATTCTAAGCAAGCACCACACACCACACAGCTCAATAGCCTATAATTTTCTTTTACTTCGAATTTACTAGTAATTAAATTACATATTGAATCCTCGGCATATATGGTTTCCCACTCTGCATTTTGTTGGCATGATAAAAGTTCGCAGCTGTTGAGTATAAGCTGTTCTGATTTTCCCTAACTTAAACCTCGAAGAAGTCATTTATTCGTCCCGTTACGCCACCTTATGAAACTCATATTCCCTAGGTGTTGATTGGATAGCCAGTTCCTAACTAGTTGGCTTGTCATTACAACTTGGAGCGTAGTCTGAAACTTCTCGAACTACTGGTGTATTGATTGATTGGATTAACACTGAACACTATGATTGGAACGCTGAGGATAGTAATAGATATTAAGATAAGATTGTGGGTCGGTACATATCTGACGGAAAATGCGTCGCGTATTATCGGTCGCGTTACGCCGGAATAGGCAAATATAATAGCAAAACATTCAACCCTTCACACTTAACACTTTGACTGCTGTGCACTCATCACACGGTATGTGTTTTCTACAAGTGACTAATATGCGTAAATCCACACTAGCTAATACAGATCTTTGTGACTCAGCACAGCTGTAATAATTTTCGAACGAAATGCATGCGGCGCAACACAACCGCTGTGTAGAGCGGCAGCACGAATTTTTTAGGTTAAAAAAAAGATCGCCGTCGTCAAAAAAAAATCGCAGTCAAAGTGTTAACCGATGATGCAATAGTGCATCGTTAGCCTAGTCGGTCGACGTAACGTGTTGCGAGACACATATATTATGAATGATGCATTCGGACTATGCGTAACATGAGCGGAGGTCGTTTGTGTACAGGCCGTTCGAACTGATTAGACGCGTAATTCGGCAGGTCTAATTTGACCGAACAGACGCGACCGATGCGCGATGACACGCTCGACGCATTTCACGTCAGATATGTACCGACCCTTAGGCCCGTATTAGGATGCTGTCCCACCGCTGCGCATGGCCACGCGGCGCATTTTAACTGCATGGGTTCGTTTGTTTGGCAAGATAGCTATGGTTCCACTGCAGTACACAATATACACTCACGCTGTGCACACCCAAGATATCGCTTTAAACCATAAGGCCGCTCATTCGTGTACGTTTTTCACAAAATTTTTTCAGATATAGTTTTTATGAACAAAGGTTATCTATCTAGTTATCACATACATTTTCTTGCGAAGTGAAGCTAGCACACGTGCGTAGCCTCTCCGTGGGTGGTGGTGGGACAGTAGCTTTACGAGACTCGGTCATCGATCTCTGCTTGAGTCACGCTTTTCTATGGCATAAGCGTAACTCAAGCGGGCTATAATCGATAGCGTATACAATGATGGAAGAGTCAATTCGGCGGAGTCATGGTGAGCCTTGACTCGCTTTATATTTTCAAGCTGTCAAATTAAACTACATAAATTTGATTGATTTGAAAAAAAAATCTGTTTTTTAAGTTAAGCGAGACTAATGCTTATCTCTCGGAAATTCCATTTTAAGGGTTCATTTTCTATACCACTGCAAAGAATCATCCAAATCGATTCATAAATGACAAAAAATCCAACGTACATACAATTAACAGATACAGCCAAATCTCATCCTTTTTTCGAAGTCGGTTAACTTATAACGTTTCCACACGTGCGAAACCGTGGATTTCAGCGCAAAATGTAGTACCTACCTAACAGATATATTTAAATAACCTTTTTCACTCAAACGAAAAAATACTAAGTCATTATCCGCAGTTGGTCTTATTCACCCGGGCATAGGACTTCCTGATGTTCGTTTCCTCCGTTCCCACAAAATACAGAATACCTACCTACCTACCCCAGAAATCGGCAGGTTTTTGAGTCACTACGAAATGTCTTTCAATCGATTTATATCTCTTCGCGACGCCAGATTTCCAATCTTTTTCGTTCCGCCTTCGTAAAATCGAAAAACTTTTTGTCAAGCTCAATTCCTACCCTGAAGCTGCCTGAAGGTACCTATACCTCCTTAATCAGCTGTGTTTATATTCAACACGGCATATCCTTCGAAGATTCGCATTCTGTCGTAGTAAAATAGAATGAAGAAGGGTCAAATAGTTTCGTTCTCAATAAAATAGAAGTTTTATGGACATTTTGTTACGTATAGGTTCTTGAAAGGGCGAAACGATATGAGGTCGAGGGACGTAATAAGTTCTTTTGTTGAGATTTTATGACTTCTTTTTATTCGTTTTATGACAGAGTAGGTACAGGGCGGAAAAAGTATTTTGTTGTGCAGCTAGACGCTTTACGACTTTGCTCGCATGCAAGAAGTAGGTAAATGCTTTCTCATAAACTTGAAGAAATGTATATAAAGATAATAAGTGGCGTTGTCTAGATTTAAAAAGAGAGAGAGAGAGAGAGAGAGAGAGAGAGATAGAGATAGACTTGGTAGCGAGATGGACTGACTTCACTTTATTATTTGACGACCGATGTGGTGCGGTGGGCGAAGGTCCGCCTGCGACGCAGGAGGTTGCGGGTTCGATTCCCGCCTCGGAACAATTGTGTGTACGATCTGCAGATATTTGTTCCGGGTGTTCTGGTTGTCTTCTATGTATAATAAAAAATATCTATCTATGTAATGTATTGTATTATGTATATCAGTTATCTAGTAGGTACCCATAACACAAGCTCTGCTTAGCTTGGGGCTAGATAATGCAGTGTGAGTTGTCCAGCATTATTTATTTATTTATTATTATTATTTAGGGACAAACAAAAAAGGCAGCTATGTCCCTCCACATTCCTCTACAAAATAAATTAAATCTCATCGTCAATATTATACAAATTAAAGTAGTGAAGATGGCTTCAATTTATTAATATGAAAACTAATTTTACTCAACGACCTTGGCGATGAAAATATACGAAGATAATTTAAGATGCGAAAAACCAACAAATATAGTCCAGTGATTTCCGTCCAGCAAAAAACGAAACTTGGCACGTAAATCGTCGACATGCTGATTCACTAAAAACTGCTGTCGTAATCCTAACTAAACGATTGTTTGTCTAAACGAATATAATGCCAAGGATATAATACACATAACACACAACGCACGTAACGGACATATAATGTACATATACGGATGTTTCAGAACAATTATTTATTTATTTCAAACAAAAATAATTTTGGAAGCTTACCTTGAACTTTTAAAGCTTAAAAATTATTTGATGAAAATCGAATAGTCTCGGTACTGTAAATTGACCCTGAAAAAGCACTAAGTCCCCGTTTTTTACAGTACAATGTAAAATAGTAGATCAAAATTAAAAAACAACCAAATCATCGACAATTTGTTTTGTAGTTGTGATGTCTATTAAAAATCGTGATAGCAACGGCAGAAGCAACAGCAACTCATACGAAATCGGACCGCACTTTCAGATCTTCCGCAGTCTGACGCCTTTATTTAGAACATGACTCATCGTGTAGATACCTATTTGTAAAGTGCATCGCACTTATGTTTTAAATAGATAAGGTGTCATGGCAATATAATTAGAATAGACGATGGGCACTTACTGTATTATTAGGACACGCGGCAGCGTGTCCAAGCCAAGTTCAAGCAAAGGAACGCACCGAGTGTATCATTACACGATCCACTTGGTGCCACTTTTGACCCTTCTATAACTCAAAACCTCTTTAACGTAAACACATAAAACTACGTATGTTTAATTATATCCATAAGGACATGTAGAAGCCCAAATTTCATGAAGCTGGCTCAAACGGTTATAAAGATATGAAGGTCAAAAAGTCGTAAAAATTCACACTGACTGACTGAGATACATAATAGTACCTAAATCTAACCTACTTCCAGATGACCTAGAAGGATGAAATTTTGAATCCAGCTCGGTAATTGTGTGTAAGCGTAGGAAAAATAAAAAAAAAGACAAAATTAAGTGATGTTAGCGACGACGACATTATGTCAATGAAATAAGGTTTAAATTTAAAAAAGAATTCCGCATTGCATAGAATAAGCAATAGTACTAACGTCTCCGATTGCGCCATAGAATACAGTGTAGTTGTTAGGGACCGGCCCGTATATAACTACCTAGCTATGAAACTGTTGTCGAACGAATAGAAAGGATAGAAAGGGAAATCAGAAATGTTCTGGAATATAGAAAGAGATAGGTATAGCCCGGAAAATCGTAGAATTTTCTAGTTTAGTTCAGCGGAGGTATACAAGCCGAGTTTGTTTGCAAGTTTAGTTAGTTCTTATTTTACAAGTGACCAAGTGAGCAAGTGTTAAGGAAAGTAAATAGTGAACTTCAACTTCTTATTTTTATGGCTCGCTGTGACTAAATAGTGAAGAGTGCAGTGACTTTGTAATAAGTGCACTAAGTGTTCTGAGGTGTTTTACTTGATCATCACTCCCGACCAGCCCTAGTTGAAGTCTTACACCTTCGACGAGCCTCTACAAGTGGTGTCCCCATACAAAATAAAAAATAAAAAAAAAATCTCTTTTTTTTAGTATTTACAAAACCACGTAGCGGAAACGCAAGAAAAAACATTAAATCTCAATACCTGCCTAGTTCCCTTTACAAAAAGTAATGATATCCCACCAAAACATAAATGTAAAAAAGGAGAGACATTACATCAGTAATTTTATAAAGCTATTCAACATCTTAATTCTGATAAAAACTGGCCAAGTCAAATCTAACCTACATAGATTTGACTTGGCACTCATTTAGATCTCCATTCTTTTTGCGGGGAGGCCCACAGCCAATCATAATTTTTGTATTGAACTTGGCTCTCCTTTTTTACATATATGTTTTGGTGGCATTATTATTAATAAGTTAGCGTTGACCTTTAGTTGAGCGTCTACAAGGTGGTGGGAGGTCAAAATCAGCGTTCTTGTAGACACCTTGACAAATATGGGTCCAGACCTCTAAACCTACCCTCATCATCATCAACCTATAATAGTCCACTATTGGACATAGGCGCCGTAGCGCCCTGTCTTCAGCTAGCCACATCCAGCATCTGCCTGAAGACTTTCGCAAGTCGTCATCCCACTTGGCCGGAGGACGTCCTGCTCTACGTTTGCCGAGTCACGGTTTCCATTAAAGAACACGTTTTATGTAATGATGGTATTTTCAAACCTTTAACGTTAAAACTGTATCTTTCGCAAGTCGAAGCGCTAAAGATACTAAAGATGCAAAATTTATCAGGCAAGCCCTTCTCACGGCCCGCCCATTCTAGTCATGAATAATTAACTTCATCGCTTGAAGCAAGACATTCTTTACCCATTAGCCAATTTACCGGGGCGAAGCAAAAATAAATTTATTAAAGGTGCCAACCTTAACTTTATTTTAGTTCTTTTCCTGAAAACTAGGTCTGTCCGTGTCTGTTTGTGGGTTAGCTATTCTAATTATCATCACTAAGTTCTTATAGAACATCATCAACATCATGAGCCTATATAAGTCCACTGCTGGACATAGGCCTCCCCAATGAGCGCCACAGCGCCCTGTCCTCAGCTTGACGCATCCAGCACCTACCTGCGTTCTTTCGCTGGTCGTCATCCCACCTGGGTGGGGCAACCGTGTTTTTGAGTGGAGACCATAAATCGACAAACGTATTGTAAGGACGTAATTCAATTTTGTAATTTTACTGTACATGGACATTAATTTAATTTATTTGTTTTTTTATGAATTATTTTCAATTTATTTTATTGTTATATGTAATATGAAATAAAGCTCTCAAGCGTCCAGCTGCCGGCCAGACTAATATAGGTAGGGTAATCAAATAATAATCAGATTGATTATTATTTGATTGTATAACTATATTGTGTTCTAACCTTAATCTAACTATATTTTAGATTAACAGTCTGTAATTAGTATAATTGGCCTATGGCCGTTCTGATTACGTAAATAAATAAATAAATAGGGTGATAATGATGAGACTTTAACAAGTGACATATATCAGCTAAAAACTCAGCATATGAAGGAAAGGCAGCAGCTTCCGTTTTAGTTTTTAACACCTCTGCCAATAAAAACCCGCCTGCCAACCGTGGCAATTAAAACGATTATATCGAGCCCACTCGTTTGGGGGCTTCATGTTCAACTGTGGTCATATGACAGGTAATCGGTAATTGTAGATAAGGTGATAAGATAATAATGGGTGTTTTCATTATCTGAGTAAATTATGTGCGGAAGGCCTTGTCGATTGTCGTTATTAGAAAGTGAATGATATAGCACTTAAATAATTGGAAAGCTTAGCTGAACTATATAAATAAATAGTATATAAATAATATTAAAATTATAGGTTGATTGTTAGAAAAAATTAATAATTAACTTCGAATCCCTTAATTTCAATTGTTTTTAAATATTGTGGGATACATACAATATTGTGGGATACCTCGCACAATATTGTGAGATACCTCATACAATATTGTGGGATACCTCGTACAATATTGTGGGATACATACAATATTGTGGGATACCTCGCACAATATTGTGAGATACCTCATACAATATTGTGGGATACCTCGTACAAAATTGTGGGATACATACAATATTGTGGGATACCTCGCACAATATTGTGAGATACCTCATACAATATTGTGGGATACCTCGTACAATATTGTGGGATACCTCGGAATAAATAATGAATATTATGATTTTTTTTAATCATTTGGGATTATCTCTTTAGGTTACCACCCTGTTAAGTTTAAATGCAATTTCTATGAGAAAATAAATTAATATTAAAAAGTTTCTGATTTCTGAGGTGTCAAATCGGGTGTACCTATAAATTTATATATTTACTTTAATATACATTAAAGTATTAGATTATAAAAACATTGAAAAATCTAATTTTGTAATCATTCCTGGCGGAAACACAGCGCGATATAATTCACAATAGAATATTAAGTTCGTTGACATTCAAAATTATCACAATCTAAACAAAATCGAAAACAACAACGAGTTTCAGCTTAATCCAAAATCTGTTCTACTCGTAAAATACGACCAAGAAACAAGTCTTAAAGATTCCATTGGTTGTTTGCTTTAACACACCTCTCCTCTGTCAGTTAGCTTTGAAAACTTGGCGTATAGGTGCAGTCAGCACCTTACAGTCAAGTAGCATGATTTGAATCCTCATCCAAAATTCATTAGCGAACGTCGCTCACCGACCTGAGTAAAGTATAATCAGCTAAAATTACTCAATTTCAAGCCTCCAGTGTCATTGAGTAGCTATCTACTGAGTGGCTAGTAGTATGAGTTTGCATAATATCAAATCGGAAGCAGTTTACGTTTACTATTGCTCTGGCTTATCAAAATAGTGAATTGTAGGACTATGTAAATGACTATGCAAAGGAATGCTATAGCAGGTACTGCTAAAATACAAGAAATATTTCAAAATCATTCGGAAATTATAATCAAGTTCGTTTGAAACTAGTGTATCGCTGTCATATTATGAAAAGAAGTGCTCTCTGAGTAGTTTTGGAAAACGATTACAGTCAATATAACATAAAATCTGTAGTCACCTGACATTTCCGTAATATATCATATCACTTATCCGAGAGTCACTATTATAATTTTATTGTAAGAGAATTTAACGTGCTTCTATGCAGCATAGTTGTATTTTTAATATTTTGACGAGTCGTAGCCTCAGCATAATTAAGTTACCTTTACGAGTATAATTGTCTTTTTCTTCTTCTTCTTTGTCGTTGTCTTCATTGCTGCAGGTCGTGCCCGTCCTGGAAGGCTTTCACGGTGACGCTGATGAACCGCTTCCACACCACTCTGTCTTCGGCCTGTCTCAGGGCTGCAGGCAAAGTGAGTCCCGTTAGAGCCTTAATTTGATCAGACCAGCGAGTTAGTATAATTGTACACTTCTATAAATGTTTGATTTATGACTATAAAATCATGTACTACAAGGTGCTAAATGTACGAACTCGAAAACTTGTATAGTTTTCGTACAAAAACTCATCCTACGGCCTCTGTTCATTGTGACAGCTCGTTTCAAATACAAATGTTAGAGTATGTTAGTCATGATGGAGTGCATCTAGCCTAGATCCGCCATCTGCATGTCCATCGCATAGGTATGTACCTAGATGATCTAGGTATATGCTCAGACTTGGATTAATATTAATTGTATACCTACTTAGTAATCTTAGTCTGGACAGTTAGCGTGAGACATCAGCTATTCTGATTTATTTGTCTGTATCACTATTTAACAAACCTTTTTCCCGCTATGAAAAAACAATAGAAAATAAACTTTTTTTTATTTGTAATCAAAGCAGCCATCTCTGATAGATAATCAAGATATATTTATGTATGAGGTTCTTGGAAATATAGCGCTTTGCCTACCTCCAAAGCTTACAACGTGGCTTTCAAACGTAGCATTTTATTATGTAGTCTACCCTCAAACTGGTAAAAAATCCTGTTGTATTCACTACTTTTTTCGTAACAGTTTTATTACTTCGTTCATTGCAAGTTGCTTAAAAATGCAAATTCTCAGTTTTGCGTTCGTTGCTTTAAATTCGTTCTTCTTTTTACCATTGTACGGGAACCACTTCGGTTTATTTTTCTGGAAGCTTGAAATTGTGATATTATTAAGGGTCATAGACTTCTCTGTTTTGTGAGTAAAGAAATAAACAATGTGAAGACAATAAATAGATACTATAGGAATTATTCATCATCTACCTATAATACCACCGCTGGACATAGGCTTCCCCTAATGAGTGCCCTAACGCCCTGTCTTCAGCTTGCCGTATTCAACATCTACCTGCAGTCTTTCGCAGGTCATCGTCATAATTATTCAAATAACTAAATTATGTAGGTATTGCAAAAAAATATCGATAATAAAATTGACTGTTTCAATTTGCAAAATGTAATACTATTTATACATTATTATTTTAACTAAGATTTAATAGCTTCTCGCAAAAACGGCTAAACGTATATTACAGCAATTTGGCTAAGGTTAAGGATGGTATCCATATAAACACATGAGCTACTTTTTATACTGGAAATCGTGCGTAAATCCACGGGCAGAAGCTAGACTCGCTATCAGCTACAAAAATGGACGGTTGACACTGTCCATCGATTTCTGTCGTTGACTGTCAATCCTATTCAGAATCTCGTGACCCATGTGTTTGCGCAAATCATATTAGCCAGAGCAAATATTAATTGAGCTCTCAGATATATTTTCCTGGGTTATTTTTATAGCTGAGATATTCTTCGTGAAAGGTTGAACGAGCATAAACTTTGATATACCCATTGAGAGGGTTACGTAGGAGTAACTTTCCTAATGTGTACGTAGGTGTTTGAATCACGTGTTTTACCCGAAAACAGACCTTTAGGAGTAAACCTTTTTTTATTCAAACTTAAAGTTCAGTCAAAACAGTTTAGGTAGAAAAGCTTTAATTATGTGTGACGTAGGTAGGTGTTTGAATCACCTGTTTTACCCAAAAACAGACCTTTAAGAGTACACCTTTTTTATTCTACATACACGTTTTTTAATGATAGATAATAGGTAAATAGCTAATTTATCCTCACATATCATCAAAATATAATAGTCCACTGCTGAACATAGGCCCTCCCCAAATGAGCGCCATAGCGCCCTGTCTTCAGCTTGCCGCATCCAGCATCTGTCTGCAGTGTTTGGCATATCGTCATCCCACCTGGCCGGAGGGCGTTGTACACTACGTTTGCCAAGTCGCAGTCTCCACTCTATCATTGGCCTTTATCATCCATTAACAATGGCTTATGTAGTGATTTTGTCCGTCCATACTTACGTAGATGTACCTTATGCCTAATAAAATATATGTATATAAAGAATGTATAATAAAAAATATCTATCTATGTAATGTATTGTATTATGTATATCAGTTATCTAGTACCAATAACACAAGCTCTGCTTACAATGGGGCTAGATAATGCTGTGTTGATTGTCCAGCATTATTTATATTTATTATTATTTATTTATTATGCCTACAGTATTCGACTGGAGAATTAGAGATTTGAAATAAAAATATGAAGAGTAAATACCTATAAATCAGAGCATATTTTTACTATAACTAAAGTAACAAAATTTTTGGTAACATTGACTGAAATCAATTTTAGCGATATTTCCAATCGAATCTATTCAATGTGTTCGGCTTAAATGCATTTTGTGGAACAGAACAAAACAAAAACAAAACATCATCGCGGTTCAGGTCTCTGAAGCGCGACGAAGTTCCGTTTTATTTTGTTGTTTTATTTTTGCGAAATAATATCTAGTAAAAACAGTATTTCAGCTCAGGTTGAAGTTTGATGATTACTTGACGGATTTCAATAGAAAAATAATATTAATGAATATTTCTAATTACGGATTTAATATAAAAATTATATAAATTAATATATTTAATTCATTAAAAAAACCAAAGCTAACTGGAGCGGGACTTACACGCTTGAGGTGTTGGTACATGTATACGCCTCTACAAAGAAAGCCAACTTAAGAATTTCCAGTAAACAAATTACAAATAATAAAACTTTGGAAACTATCATGGTTATTAACACTAAAGTAATTTAAAACATGGTAAATATCCAGATATAAAAATAATTGTACGTATCAAGGCTTACAAAAAGTTGGAGAGCTTTAAAGAGTTAAAGCCGCTTTAAACCGTTATAATTGTTTTATTCTGGTATTGTATTTTTTTATTTATTAGTATATCATGGTATTAGCAAGCTGAAGTGGCAGTGGGCCGGCCACATCTCGCGAAGAACCGACGGCCGCTGGGGCAAACGTGTTCTTGAGTGGTGACCACGACTCGGTAAACATAGTGTGTAGGACGCTCTCCGACCATGTGGAATGATGACCCGCGAAAGACTGCAGGTAGATGCTGGATGCGTCAAGCTGAAGACAGGGCGCTATGGCGCCTATGTTAGTCCAGCAGTGGACTAACATAGGTTGATGATGATGATGATGATATAATGGTAACAAAATATAAATGTATGTATGTATATATGCTAGTATGTATAAAAATTGTACTTAAACAAAACCATTTTTAGATTCCCTCGTTCTTCTTCGCTAAAACACCTGGCAGATATCTTGCGGTGAGAACGAAAGAGCAAGAACATAATAACACTTCGCCAGACGCAAATGTTTTACGATTGCACTATTATTCTCCCTTGTTACTCGTAAAGAGAACACTTACTTTTATTATCTTGTAAAAATATTGTCTGCTCCAAGATTTCGAAAGCTTTCATTCGTCACGTTTCAAGAACTGTAAAGATAAGAGACGTATCTTTAAAGCTCTGCGCAAATTAATCCAACACCTCTACTACAGAGCAAAAAAATGTGCGTTAAAATATGGGCTCGTTATTACATACACTTTACAGTGACAAAACGGCTTTCCTTGCTTTAGGAGCTTTAGAAAAGTGGTGGCTTGCGCTGTCTGCCACCTGATGGTGTCTATATTATAAAATGTAAATGCATCTGAACTCCGCGTCACTCACATGATGAATGCACACTCTCTTCACGCTTGCAAGCTTTCTGAACTCGCAAGGTCAACAAATAGCCTTATGAATTTTGAATTATAAAATTTGATTGACTAGCATGAAACGGGCGGCGGCGGCGGCGGCGGCGGTCCACGCGACTCCTGCGCACGTCCACTTGCTAGCGTAGTGAATAGTGATGCGTGCGGATCATATATTCTCCAACCTTTATTCTATCACCAGTGAGAAATAGGATTTTAGATACAGTTTAAATAGGTAGCGGTTTGTGATTAGTTTGTTCTAGAATGCGGTCGTCCCTACAAGAAGCCACGAAGCAATATACTATGATTACTTAGCAGATCAAATTGAATGTGAAAATCTAAAACGGTCTAGGGACTTGCTAGTTCACATGAGGCTTTATCTTGCTATTAAGGAGAATAGTTTCGACCCACAGCAATTAATTAACATAACGATAGTAGGTATTATTATAAAGTAGGTATCAACTGAATATAATTATAATCAGCATCATGCCGACTATATTAAAGGTACAAGAATCCATTATAATTTATAATGGTAGAAGCTTCTGCCCGCGACATCGGACACGCTTTCCTCTATAAGGAAGTTGTCTGAGCGGATGCAAATAGGATCTTAATTCTACAAAAAAGAGCAGTAAGAATTTTTTATCAAATTGGACTTTGAGAGAGCTTTAGGAACGTATATAAGTAATAAATTACTATTGTGACTACGTCATCGCTATTTATTTAACTATTTACTCGCAGAAAGTAGTGTATTCTACGTAATCTAGAATCCTGATATGCGCTGGGTCAATGACCCCCGTGACGTAAGACTGCTTTACTCACTACCTACATATACGAAATCCACAGCTCATAAAATATTTTACACCAATAAATTATTGTTTTCTGAAACTTTACTGCTACATGATACTGTCTGGATTGTCTAGACTTATTGATTCTGACCAACAATATTTTATCCTAGAGTAAAATAAACTATATGCTTTTGTCCTATTGATGAGTTGCAAGCTCTGAGCTTCAGCTGTCCAAGTGTCTTTTACGAATGAATAGAAAAAAATACATTTGGAAAAAGTGAAAATCAACCATGCAAACACTTATGAAATTGACACAGCTGATAAAACAAAGTCGACTGATACATCAACTCATTTGATAGTCCGATCGCGTGCGGACCCTGACATAGTTCTTGGATCGTGGAGTACCATAATTTTGATATGATGAGTGGCTATTGATTGTATCGTCTGAACGAGTATGTACCAGCTGAGCGAAAGTTTGGATGGATGTTTGTTACCTGTTCACGCTAAAACTTCTGAACGGATACGTTTGAAATTTTGCATGGTAATTACGCCTGGAATAAAACATAGATATAACATAGACGTAGAAGAAGGCTCCTTCTTCTACGTCTATGTTATATCATATGTATTTATTGCAAAATTTGGGTAGTTTCATAATAAAGAAATAAATTTATTCAAATACTAATTTATTATGTCAGAACTGATCAGTTCTAGTTGCTTTTTTAATAAGAACTTTGAAATTAAATTAATTTAATTTATTTACTGCTTCACTCAAGACGCAGAGCAGTAAACAATTGAATATCTGTTCTATTCTATACTCCGATTCAAAATCCTGGATATTTTTTGTATACAAATGGGGTACAATACCCAAGGAATATTGGTGTAAAATATTGAAAGGTATTGGTAACATCAAAGCAAATCACAGAAGCTCGAAAAAAAAATTAGATTTTGAAAGCTTTCATTCATAATTTAATTGATCTCTGGTTCGTTTTCGAATTCAAATTTAAACATTTTCCACTGCACGTGTTGTTGAAGTTTCTGTTTTAGTTTTTCGTGATTACCTTGCTGATACCTCGTTGTTTTCTGTTATTATTATCAATGTTTGTTAAATTTTTAAAATTTTTAATTATCGATCAGCGGAAACTTTTAATGAGCCGTCAGCAAACATGCACTGGGTCTTTCCAGTCATGTTCATAATGTACCTCATTTGTAAACCTAGCTGTAAGTTTCTCCAAAATTTTGTGAATAGATAAATAAATTTCCATTCGTAAACGTCTTCGTTGACAAAAAATTTCTTGGATTAGAAATTTGAGTATATATGTATCAACATATGATAACCGCGCTTCGAGCGCGTTACATGTTTCAACCTTTGATCTCACTCGTACTAGCTAAGACTTTGTTTATTTGTTATTTCCGTTTAGCTTGTACAGGCTGTCAAACTTGTCATCACAAACGTCATGTGTGATGACAAGACGGGGCTAACATGTAACTAATCCATAACTAATCCATTGCTCGTGAATTTCGCTCAGAGTTTCGAGTACTATCATTATACTCGCAGTAGTATACACAAACAAGGTGTTGCCAAAATAATCCACAAATTAGTCTCAATTTCGTATTTGTATATGTGCACTTATGTGTGTCAAAGCACTGAAGTTATATACTAGTCAACTCATACAAAGATTCGTTTAACGATGTCGATTCTGCTATGAACCCTCAGTACATAATATACTTACATATACTACTTTTGCCAACGACGTCATGCCCATTGACTGCGAGCTATTGCGTGTCGCATCGCCAAGACTGGGCAGTGAAGGCAACCAACTATAACTACTTATTGTTGATCTTACGATCATCCTACCTAGCATTGGATATCTAATAATAGGGAACTCTCATGGGGCAATTTTTTATAAATAGAACTTTGTTTCACCACAATCTCACCTGATGTTAAGTGACGATTATTTACATTTCCCTATCTATAGCTACAACGTTTAAGCTACTGCCCTCTACCCTGTGTCCTATTGTGTATAAAAGGTATATGAAACCTCATTGTTTCCTACTGAATGAACGACGAGAGCCTGGAAAGGAAAGAATGATCACCACAAAAGATAATTACAAAAATAAACACAAGATAAAGCGCGATGATTAGTCTCTTAGTTATCTACCCGCCAGATACAAAAGGAACTGGTTTTCAGGTATGCGGGTATGTTTTTAGGCAGGCTTTCCCCAAAAATGCTAATATTCCTTTTGATTTCCGTTTTAAAAGAGTCCCATAATCTAGTGTCGTCGTAACATGAAAGCTTTTGCGCGGTAAATTTCAGAGTAAGAGCTCAGCTCAAATAATCACCATTCCATTTAAAGCAACATTAAAAATGCAATTATGGTTTCATGTTCAAAAGTTACGTGTATCAACCGAGTGGAAGTTTGTTTTGATTTTCATCGACGAACATTTAAATTAATTCTGAAATTAGCACACGAACATAATATTGACACACACTAATTATTATAAATGCAATAGTTTGGATGTTCAGATTTATGGATGTTTGTTACCTTCTCACGCCAAAACAAGTGAACGGATCAGGCTGAAATTTGGCATAGATGTAGCTAACAAAGCCACGGGCAGAAACTTGTTTATAATCTTAGTGTGATGTAAACGGGTTAACTAACTACGTACCTAGTTTGTGTTGGAAAAACACCAATGATTCTTCACTTAATAAAATAATTAATATTTATATAAAAATAGACCACAAATACACAAAAAACAGGAACAATTGACATAGAAAATAAAAACTAAAAATAAAAATCAAGAAAACTTATCAATAGTGGTCAGATAGTGTTGATGAACCATACTTTTGAAGATAGGAAGGGATTTCGCTTGACGGATAGAAACGGGAAGGGCGTTCCAGAGTCTGGCGGCCTGCAACGTGAAGGAATCACCATAGAACTATCCAGGAAGTATGTGATGGGATTTTTAAAAGAAGGGTATCAGACGAGCTAAGGGATCGTGGGTGGGACATATGGAGAAACTCAAAACGGTCTTTTAGATAAGATGGCGATGATGGAAGGAAAAGGACAGAATAAAGGAGATTAAGAATATGAGCATTCCGACGAAGACGAATGGGTAACCACTTGAGCCTGTTACGGTACACAGAGATGTGGTCAAATTTACGCAGGCCAAATATAAACCTAATGGACTAGTCTGAAGATGCTAAAGCTTGTTGAGTTGGTCTGTTAGGTCGGGATAGCTGGCGTTTGCATAGTCTAAGAGGGGGAGTAGTAAGGATTGTGCAAGCGCAGTTTTGGTACAAGTTATTAGTAGTAGTATTTAACTAAGTTGCACCCGTTTATAAAGTTAAATTGAACCGGAAGTCGCCAAAACAGATTTCATTTACGAACTAGTTTACTCCGGGTTGTAACTTGTAAGTTGTATGCTATAACTTAATTACGTTGGCTCTGCTTAATATAAAGTTAGCGAGTTAGTTATAAAGTAGCCTAGCGTATCATTTAATTTGAAACTTTGATAGAATGAATAAGCTATTTAGTAAATTCAGTAAAATGAATAAGTTTTAGTATTAAATGACATTAAATTAATTTTTGCCTGCGACGCAGGGGATTGCGGGTTCGATTTGGGACAAATGTTTGTACGATCTATCTATAATAATATACATTATATATGTATTATAATATAATATGTATTATGTATAATAAATGTATTATGTATGTTATTAATGTATTAAGTAGGTATATCAGTCATCTATTGGTCCCATAACACGAGCTCTTCTTAGTTTAGGGCTAGATGATACCGTGTGGATTGTCAAGCATTATTTATTTTATTTATTTACTTAATGACTTGAAAAACAACAAGATTTTCTTATGGGGTTTCTGAGATTTAGACTTAAAATATGAGCGAAACAGAGCACTTTCATGTCTTTTTACCATCTTATTTTTTTACACAATCTGGTTTTTACAACCTAAAACATTTGAATTTTATGTAATTCGTTTTTTTGACGGCGGGGTCCCGTGAATACAAAGATCTTTAAGTCTATAGATCTATAAGTTTGACATCCAAACCCGTTACGTTCACCCCTTAAGCTACTATCTCGAAGCTTAATGCACGCTGATGTAGATATCTAATACTATTGTACCTAATACTTCATGTGGAAGAGCCGGCGCCAAACCATTGTCTTTGAACAATCTACCAGACCATAATAGAATTAGTAATTGCCTGCAATTACTAATTCTACTAATTCTATAATGCATAATTACATACTAACAAAGTTCTGCATATGTAAATTAATTACCGACTACCTCTGGAAGATTGTTCAAAGACAATGGCTTCAGTTTAGTTTTTTTAGCGCGTTCCATGGGCGTAGCTAAAATACCTAAAGGCCTTGAATGTCCTCGCCTTAAGCTACTATCTCCAAGGTTCATGCACGCTTTGCAAGCTGTAGATAATACTATTGTACTTAATACCTCATGTGGAAGAGCCGGCGCCAAACCATTGTCTTTGAACAATCTACCAGAGCTCGTAGATAATTAATTTACATGTGCAGAGCTTTGTTAGTATGCATAATAGAATTAGTAATTGTCTGGGCCGTTCTTCTTCCGTTTAGTTTTATGGAACGATCTCGTATAATAGAGTCGGTTAGTAATAAAATTATGAGTAAGAAAACCTATATTAAACATACAATACAATACAAAAATACTTTATTGAACACCAGTTACAGATTATTAAAAAGACATCACATGATACAAGTACAATGGGCGGAAGAAATCTGGACATCTTGAACTGCCATTTTAACTGTCAAAAATGAGAATCAATAAAGGAGGTTTTATGTAGGCAGCCTTAATTTCATGTCACTTACCTCCATATTATTATTTTTTTCCATTTGTTTATTTTTATACCTGTATTTTGTACCTGTGTCCAAATAAATGTTTTTTTTTTTAAATAATCAAATTATTACAAAAGTAATTTTTAACGGGATATTTACTATGATTGTTGATGGTAGATAGATGGGTATGTCTGCCAAATTGTCTGTGTTCTACACTTGGTTCTACATTCTAGAGGCAAAATGAGTTCGCCTTTTCGAGACAAGAACGAACGAACGCCGCGCAGGGAAAGCGAGAAAGGGAGGCAAGAGCGGCAGAATGATCGGCCAGCGCGCAATTTCACTGCTTTTTATTTTTAAATTTGTCATTGCTCTAAATTAATACTGTTTCTCAAAATACTAGAATACGTAGAAGAAATTTCATTACAATAATATTAAATAACTAGCAAATAAAACTGGTTTTTCCGTAGAGATATCTCTGTAAAAATTAAGATTTAGAGGAAACTTTGCCATTTTTTTCTATCAAGTCAAGTTTAGTCAATCATGTTTCTGCTCCCATAACTTACTAACTTATATCCTAAACTTTTGATCCTCATCAAAATATATTCGAAAAATAGGTGTTTTGTTCCCTTAAAATTGATTTTCCGTTAAGTCAAAACGTGCGTTTTGGGACTCATTTCACCTTTGTTGCACTATTCGCAAAAATATCTATCCAGCCTGTAAGTGATGTGCATGTTGATTGCCTCGTAATAAAATAACTTCACTTTAATAGGACAGGAAATTAGTCGTACTGTTATTTTAAGTGTTTTAATGATAATGTTGCGTGGCAAAACGGCTTTACGACGGAAAATGTAATAAAACACATTACACCTTGGTGTAATGAATGGCTGGTTAAATTAAAATGTTATGTGTTGGAATGTTAGGTCTGCTAGTTTAGGGCTAGGTGATGCTGTGTGAGTTATCTAGCATTATTTTATTTGGTTACTAGTTTCTGCTCGCGGCTTCGCACGCGTTTTGTCTATGGAACCGTTATTTATTCTAGTTTTTAGTTATTTCTATCCCATGAAAACTGTTTTATAGGAATAAAAAGTAGCCTATGTTTCATTCTAGGCTTAGAGCTATATTTGTGCAAATTTCAGCCTAATTCTGTTCAGTTGTTTGGGCGCGAAGAAGTAACAAACATCCATCCATACACCCATCCATCCATCTAAACTGCCACCAGTAATAATAATAATCTTAAAGAATTCCCTGAGATAACGCTAAACGGCATGAGCATTCAAAATTAAACTTCTTTCTAATATCTTGGATATTATTATTACCGACGATCTGACATTGAAAGAGATCGTAGGGCTCTAGCGGGAATAGGTAACATGTTAATTTGTAGGTTTACCCGGTGTTCAGAAGAAGTAAAAATAACGCTTTTTAATACGTTACAATATGTTCTAGTTTCTACAGCGGGACGCTGACCTTTGGGTCAGCTACACCAAATGGCCGCTGGAGACCCTGTGACAAAACAGAAAGTACCTATTTTAAATGGTGAATAACATGACAACAAAAAAAGATAGGCCCATAATTTTTGGAGGATTTGTAGACTAAATTGTGGAGTTTAATATAACATGCAAAAAAGTACACCACAATAACCTAGTTTTAAAGTTACAGATCAAAAATAAAATAAAAATAGTATTTTTTTTGCAAATTTTTAAGAAAATTTTGATTTTACTAGGCTTATGTACCGAAATTGTATTTTTTTCTTATTTTTTTAGCTAGGTAGACTATCTAGCTTTCAAATGAGAGTACTTTGAATAAAATACTCCGTTTACTCAAAAAGAAACGGAGAAAAATCCAGATGAAGTAGTTTTCATTAAAAAAATAATTAAATCGACTTTATTTTTGAGATAGGTAACATATAATTTTTTTTTTTTATCGTTAAATATATGTCGTGTATCCGCACATCTCGTTTGATCAAGGTTCGACAATACACATTGTATAATCATATCTTTGGTATGACGTTGGGACTGCCTTTGTTTCTGCAGTACATCAGGGATGTTTGCTGAGTATGAGACGGATGGGACGGATGGCTTTGCCGTCATCCTCCGCAATAAATCGGCCTCCCTGATGCACAGGGTACGATATACCCCCAACAGCATATAAATAAATAAATAATTTATTTTAATTTCATTAATTTTAGAACTTAAGAATACTAACATTTATTATAAGAGCATTACTTAAACATTATGGATCTTTATAATTCAAAATAAAATTATTTTATTTATTTACATAACCATCCAAACTTTCGTATTATAGTGTAGTGTAATATTTGCATTTTAGTGTGATTTTTTTCTCGGGCCGGGAATCGAACCCACGATCTTCTTACGCATACAAAAGCTGAAGTATTAACAAATAACTAGACGACGACATTTAGTTCCAGATTATACCTTCGTTCTAAACTGCGACCCGAAGAATGCGGAACATTTCACAAAACGTGAAGCGTGAAATTGCTTTCGGTCCCGCGAACACACCGATACAGAGTTTTCAACGTTTCGCGAAACTTTTAACAAGGAAATAGTAACTGTATTAATAAAACTTGAAGTCGTAAAGGTTACTTATGGTTCAGGAAACACGCAGATGCTATTTATTACTCAAAACATGCTATTCGGTCTGCGTGCTGATTCAGGAAAGATTGATGCAGTAATGGTAATAGGTGACACTTAAGACTCATTTTAGGGGGCAGTAGTACATCTCCGCCACAAAATCATAGAAGCGGAACCGCACTAGTTTCGCCAAGACTTATCCATTTAAATTAAGTGAGAACTATAGTGCTAAGACAAACCTAACATAGGCTTTAAGGCACTACTAACTTAATGATGTAACCTATTTGTATGAATAAATAATCTATCTATCTATCATCGTACGACAAAGGTAAAAGAAAATACAACAAAAGGTACGCATTATCATCATCAGCCTATGATAGTCCACTTCTGGACATAGGCCTCCCCCAATGAGCGACATAGCGCCCTGTCGTTGACGCTAGATACATATACCCGATAAATTTTTTTTCTTTCTTTTGGATAATAAACAGTATCACTTAAAAATTAACTCTCAAGTATTAAACTTAAATAAACTTAATTCTAGAAGTGAACCAGCCCCGTTATCTTTAATATGTTAACAAATCGAGAAATTTTAAAAAGTAATAATCAGCAGGGTCGTTGTCCTTACAATTTTAGAATATATAAGTTTCTTATTTACTGAAGACTTTCCTCAAATACTCCCATTGCAACACATTATCTACATATATGAGTAGGTAGTAGTATATATTGTGTATCCGACCCGACATCTAGTCTAGATAGTATTTGTGATCGCAGGTATTCTCTCATAGTTATAGATATACAATAAGTTCTGGCAAACTTTATGTACTATCATATATTATGATGCAATAAATAAATTAAATAATTTAAAATAATAAACTTACAAACCTATGGCCCTTTGTCAGAGTAAGTAGTTGTAAGGTCCAAGCTGTGTGTAAACCAATAAATACCAATACGTATCCCCCCGTATATTAATCTGCTGCGCTTTAGTAGGTAATTCCCGAAATCCTCTTTCGGTGATTGTACTAGGGGAGCCCTAGTACAATCACCGCCTTGTTTTATAATTTTCAGGGTTACATTTACCTTTGTGGCGGTGGGTGCAAGCTATTTCTCTTACCTGGAGCGAAGGGTCACCATACGTGGCCATAAACGGACGCCTTTAACGGATATGAGCTAAGAAATTAGGCGAAGTACACTAGATCTGCACGCGATCGGGAGAACTTAGGATAAGTTTTGCATAGTTTTACGAAAACTATGAACTTTTAAGAATTAGAATTAGCAAGCTGAAGTGGCAGTGGGCCGGCCATATCTCGCGAAGAACCGACGGCCGCTAGGGCAAACGTGTTCTTGAGTGGAGACCACGACTCGGTAAACGTAGTGTAGGACGCCCTCCGACCAGGTGGGATTACGAACTGCGAAGACTGCAGGTAGATGCTGGATGCGTCAAGCTGAAGACAGGGCGCTATGGTGCTCATTGGGGGAGGCCTATGTCCTGCAGTGGACTAACATAAAGAGAATACAATACCTAGGTACGTGTTTCAACGTTGACAAGTAAGAGTAAGGTAAATGTTACGTTCTCGAAAAAAAAAATGATATTTTTAAATTCAACGTGGAGAATGGAATAAAGCCAATTATAAATTTGACAAAAGCGCGGTCGTTTATTTCTTTGACAAGGTTCAATCCCCTTTTAATAACGTGCGGATTGTACCAGAAATATGAAAATTAAATACATTAAAGCTTTTTTCACCCGCTACACCGCTGAGTTTATCCAATTTCCAATTTCTTTGCATAGAAACGTGAAAAAAGACATCGCTGGTTTAAATGCAGCATTTCATAAAATGTTATTTACACGAAATGCTTCGTCTACAAAAAGTTTTACGTAATAAATAACGTTTAAACCCGAGAGCTGGTGAATATAAGGCGTAGCGCATCAGCATTGCCATACAGCGTACAACTCGGTCACAATATCTGTGCACCTTGAGCCATACAAAATGTTTGGCTCAAGGTGCACAGATATTGTGACCGAGTTGTAGTAATGCAGCATCTTGGGACGCTTCCGGTTAGTGTCGGAACGGATCATACCTATATTGATAAATAAGTGATAAATTTTCTTATACCATTGATGACAAATTGAAATATGACAAAATGACAAATTTTAATATCTTTTACTTCACATCAAATACCTAAATTTTCTAAAATGTTTATTGTTTCATGTGACATGCATTCCTATACGTATATATTATTATAATAATCAGATAGCTATTGTAATGTTTATATCTGAATTGACTCCATTGACATTATTTAATTACAAATGTGATAAAATATCTTTTAATAAGCGAGGGCCTTAAGGGTCCGGCGACCCTCGCTTGCAAAAATCGCTCCGAATATCGCTGTCACTGTTTAACCCTTGCACCGCGCCACATGCGTGCGCGATAGCAATATTAGCCGTTCAAAATTTGGTTTGTTCCGTAATACCAAAAATGATGACTGAAAACTTTTTGTATTCTTCACAAAGTATTGTTATTCTGTAACTAGAAAATATAAGCTATGTTCCTTAATAAATAAGACGTCAGATATTGATGTTTTTAATACGAAACAAATAGCAAGAAAACTTGTCCATTTTCGCATAAAAATTTGCAAAATGAGATTGGCTTTCATTTCATTTGAGGTATTTTTATTTGGGAACCTAGATAAATACTATTTTAATACAAATAATGCAATATTAGAGTGGAAATATGCTTGAATTAGAAATAATTTTGGTATTACGTTTGTATGAAGAATTTGTCCCTCCGGAGGCCCCTTAATGTTGTAAGCCTGACCGTGGCAGACTAGAGATGCATGGTAGAATATAAGACTAATGTTAGTTACCACCTAGTTATACAACATTTAATTCATTTATCATTAATTTTATGGCTATTATAATACTAGGTATAGGTACCTATCTAGTCTCTCATAGTTAGTACTTTTCTGCTAAATTTAGATCGTTTACAACAGTCTGCAGATAGCTCAACTATTTTAATTGTAAATACTGGTTCTAATTTGTTTCTATTCTTCAATTGTAATTTTTTATATTAAAACGAAGTCTAAAAGTAAGTAAACCTTAACCTCCTTCATAAAAAGCACTCAGTGTTAGTGTAACAAAGCTATTAACAAAGCAAGTTTGTCGACAATAACGTTCCATCTCCTAATGCAGTCGAGATTGCCGGTACACGTATACTGCGCAAGATTGGAGGCAGCTGGTTCACTTCACTACATAGTATAAAACAAAGTAGCTTCCCACTGTCTGTATATCCCTATGTACTTTTAGATCTTTAAAACTACGCAACGGATTTTGATGCTTTTTTAAATAGATAATCGTGATTTAAGAGGAAGTTTTATATTGTATATAATACATGCATTTGCACCCGTGCGAAGCCGGGGTGGGCTCGCTAGTGTTTTATATATTGCTGTTTTGATTTAAAACAGGCACCAAAAATGCATCAGCTATTTCGTATAAGCTAGCACACGGTGCTAAGGGAAACATGTCGTGTGTAATATTACCTTTGAGCTGCATTGTTCCAAGCTCAAGGGAGCTTACAAGGTGGAGTTTCGTTGGCCTTTAACTTTTACGATGTCTTGTCATGCACCTTACGAAATGACAAAACATGCCAAATCCATTACGTAAGGTGATGCTATAGAATTAGTTGGTTCGTTACGAGTCCACTGCTGGACATAGGCCTCCCTTAATTATGTGAACTTACCTACCTTACCTATGTGGAGGAAGACAAGGCGCTATAGCGCTCATTAAGGGAGGTCTATGTCCAGCAGTGGACTCGTAACGAAATCAACCGACAGGGAAACAAAGCTATCGACATAGCTCAAAGAATTGGCAAGCTAAAGTGACAGTGGCCCATATATCACAAAGAATATACCACCGCTGGGGTAAACGTGTTCTTGAGTGGAGACCGCGATTCGGATAACGTACATACCAGTTGAGATAATCTTTGAGTGCATTGTTCCAAGCTCAAGGGAGCGTACAAGGTGGAGTTTCGTTGGCCTTTACCTTTTACGATGTCTTGTCATGCACCTTATACGAGATACAAGAAGAATTGGTTGGTAGGTTTATATGTTATTATGTAGATGAAGACAGGGTGCTACGGCGTTCATTGAGGGAGGCCTATGTTTGATGTAGATTGTTTTTTTTTGTTTATTTAGGTACCAACTGAAAATAATTAACAAAAAATGCTTAAAAATAACACAAAGCAAACCACAAAGATTTGTAGAGGAGTGTTGTTAGCGAGTCAGCTAAGTAACTATCACATAGGTTTGACAATATTATGAATAGCTTATTATACCTATGTACTTTTTCCTCATCGAACAAAATTTTATACATAAAAAAACAAATTTGACGCACATTTTATCAGTGAATCGAGTCCATCGGCAGTCAGTATCGGAAATTAACATTTTCAAATTATCGGGAAACATTTTCTCTTACAGTTACTCCAACTCAAAAACTAACACTCTTACAAGGTAAAGGTCTCTTGTTCGCTTCTTTACCTCAAATAGCTTGAAGTGAACAAAAATCAAAGTGATCACTTTATTTCCTTGTAACAGAGTTAATTAATAACACGCTATTATTACTATTATACATATAGTAAATAATTTTATTTGATAATAATTTATATTTAATATGACTTGTCTAAGTGCTTATTTTGTAAGCCTAAAGAAATAAATGATTTTTTACTTTACTTTTACTTTACTTTACTAAAATGTTTGCTATCTTCATTTTACCAAAATGTTTTAGTTTTAAAGTAGTTCGGTATTCGTAGAAATTATCTTCAAACGTAACATGGGGGTCAGCTAACAATGAACGCGACTGTACCTACATCAAAATGGCTATGATCTAGGTATAGACCCGCTGTCAGAATCTAATTGGCAAGAAAATCCCCTTTGAGGTCTAAATACCACAGAATATTGTTAAAATAAAATAAAATAAAAAACAAAATAAAGGCATCCCTTATAAAGATTTATAGAATATACCAGTCAAGAACGCGTTGCACCACGCGCAGTGTATGGTTCTGTAGTTGCACAATAATAATAATAAAGTTGGACCTTACAATAACTAGGCCTTGCCTTATTACTCTGAGTGCTGGACTATCCACACGGTATCATCTTGCCCCAAGCTAAGCAGTTTCCTTGTATTATAGGTACTAAATGACAGATATACGTAATACAATACATAACATAGATAGATTTTTTAATTATACATAGAAATAAACTAGAACACTCGGAACAAATACATATTTGCAGATGGTAAGAATATTGGTTCCAAGGCGAGAATCGAACCCGTAAACTCCTGCATCGTAGGCGGACCATCATCGCCCGCCGCGCTACATTGGTCTTCACATAAGAACGAAGTAATTGGCATATTTTTACTCATATTTATGTTTAGCGAGGTAAACCACAGGCGTTTCAATTTTCATTATAATACTTAAAATAAAACGAAAAGGCCAAAAGGATTACACAGGTTTTATTATTTTAGGATTATTTTACCACTTTTGTCGGTGTGATTAATTATGTACAACCATTGCCAAATTACAGCTTTCTAGTACTTATAGTCTGAGCTAAGCCGCGGACGGACAGACGGAAGTGTCGAAACTATACGTATTTACATTTCCGTGTTTACAACGGAACCCCAAAAACCGTCAAACACAGCAAGGGTATCAAGTACTGTATTTTAACCGGGATAAGAATCCATTCAACTGACAAAAGCTTCGATTCATTGAAAGAAATCCAATTTTCCAACCCTTTGCCTTTGAGGACAAGTAATAATTGATTTTCAACTCAGGTAATGAAATCCGTTGAAGATTGATTGATGAAGAAGTTGGTTTTAATTGGTTTATGGAGATTGCCTAACTTTTAGCGTCGTGGCATTATTGATACTGATTCTAGCGAACTTGGATTGATATTCTTGAAGAAGATAAAATATGGTTAAGTATCTACTAATACTCGATCGATACTAGATCTCGGTAAACGTAGTGTAGGACGCCCTCCGACCAGGTGGGATGACGACCTGCGAAAGATTGCAGGCAGATGCTGGATGCGGCAAGCTGAAGACAGGGTGCTATGGTGCTCATTGGGGGAGGCCTATGTCCAGCAGTGGACTAACATAGGCTGATGATGTTGTAAACAATGAATTGAATGAACACTATTATTTTCTATTTTGTTTGTAACAAATTCTATGATCCATAATGATCTCGAATCGAACAAAAGGAGATCCGAGATAACTGAACCGTTTCAACTAAGCTTCTATTAGAAGTGGATTAGCCAAAGACGAGTAAACGATGACGCATCAAGCGTAAGAATAGACCCTATCTGAAAGGTCGTAAGGTTATAAATAAGGATAATGTTTATACGCAGCCCAGGAAATAAAAACAAACATTTAATTTAGAAAATTAATCCTCGGTAAGGTAGAGGAATATTCCGGGAATTAATTTTCTTTTTCCTAGTAAATGTGCCTGTTTTAGAACCGACTATCTTTTAATCGTAATGACGAACTCTGTGGCGCGGTGGGCGAAGGTCCGCCTGTGACACAGGAGGTACACGTATTCGGGTTCGATTCCCGTCTCGGAGCAATTGTGTGTACGATCTGCAGATATTTGTTCCGAGTGTTCTGGATTATCTATGTATAATAAAAAAAATCTATCTTAAGTACCTACACATCAGTAATCTAGTAGGTACCTATAACACAAGCTCTGCTTAGCTTGGGACTAGATGATGCTGTGTGGATTGTCCAGCATTATTTATTTAATTCACATTACATAAACTCCTGGAATTGGAACAACTTCATTCCGGTTTCATTTCAAAAGGTCTGTAAAAGGGAGCACATTCAATAAAATAAAATTGGACTGATCCTGTCCTCTGCCAACAACCGTTACTTTTGGTGCATTCTTGACCCATCTTACAACTATGTTTTAACCACTGCAAAATGGGTTTGGAAAGAAAAAAAAAACCGGCTAAGTACGAGTCGGACTCGCGCAAGTAGGGTTCCGTACCATCTATACTAATATTATAAAGAGGAAAGGTTTGATTTCTTTTTGTTTGTTTGTCATAAACAGGTTTCGAAACTACTGGACCGATTTGAAAAAAAAATTCACCGTTGGGAAGCTACACTATCCCCGGTGAATATAGGGATATTATACGAGTATTTTCACAAAAGTGATGATTTGTACTAAAACCGTGCCAAGCCGGGACGGTCCGCTAGTTTTTCATAGAATTCGTTGAAAGGAGTAAAATAGGCTAGGTATTTTTTTCCTGGAAAAACATCAAGGTCCCAAAGGAGGTTTACGGGAATATTCTTATTTTTAACAGTAAATATCTATAGCTATATAATGACTATATATTTGCGTGTGCCCAATGCTAGAAATTTACATGTCTTAACTGCTAAGACATGTAAATTTCTAGCATTGAAAGGAACACAATATTGTTTAATCTAGCGTTCTTAAATAGTGCTCTGTTATGTATACAATGGTCAGTTTCTTATTTCTCCAGGATAAGTTTATCAAAGTTCTCCACGCCGGCGAAACCACGCGAGAAATGTGTAATAAGAACCAATTAAATGCAGATGAAACCGCGGGTAACAGCTAGTAGTAATATAATTTAACTAAGTAAAATTGGAGTACTTAGATTTACACCTTGACTGCGATTTTTTTCGACGACTGCGATCTTTTTTTTAACCTAAAAAGTTCGCGGTTGTGTTGCACCGCACATGCGTTTCGTTCGAAAAATATTACAGCTGTGCTGAGTCACAAAGATCTGTATTTTCTCAGCCGCTGCGCTAGTGTGGATTTACGCATATTAGTCACTTGTAGAAAACACATACCGTGTGATTTCAGTACTCGAAGTGTTAAACAATAGTCTATATTCAAAACACACATAAACGAAATATCCAAACATTTGAATTTCGCAAAATATAGCATAATAATTTTTGAACAATAACCATAACGTGTTAAAATCCGAACAGAACGTTAAACCCAAATGTATGCAGACACCATAAATAAATAAGAGGCTACCCAAAAAGCCTGGGAAATATCATTCCGAAACAATATCATTATGGGATTTGGTCCGACCTACGGGCGGATTGCGAACGTGATGTTAGTGTTCATACAACCCTTGGGTATTAGTATTAACCCGAACCGTTTCTCTGAAGGATAGGATTCGAAATGAATACATCCAACAGAGAACCAAAGTAATTGACATAGCTCTAAGAGCAAGCAAGCTGAAGTGGCAGGCGGCTATTTCTCGCGAAGAACCGACAACCGTTGCGGTAAACGTGTTCTAGAGTGGAGACCGCGACCCGGCAAACGTAATGTAGAACGCCCTTCGGCAAGGTGGGATGACGACCCACGAAGGACTGCAGGCAGATGCTGGATGCGGCAAGCTGAAGACAGGGCGCTATAGCGCTCATTAGGGGAGGCCTATGTCCAGCAGTGGACTGCTGTAGGCTGATGATGATGATGATGACGAAGCCATATTAGTTTTAAACCGGTCCGGTCAGGAATAACCCTTTTGTAACCGAGCGCAGGAATATCAAGCTAATACAGTTGCTTGTTGCGAGTTATGTTATTGTATTTTTAAAACAACGAGTTTCAACGTTATGGGAATATGTTTTAGGTTTAGGTTTTATAAAGGTGTTGTTATGAACCATTAGAGATCTCTTATACACTAAATGGTTCTTTTATATAGCGGAATTTACCAGGATGTAGGTAATCCCAACAAACATTTCTGTCATATAAGTTCAAGTTACGCGGCTCAAAATGCTATAAACATCGTATTGAAGTAATTTTTGCGTGTAATATGACGTTAGGTCTCTTTAAGTTTATACAACTTGTTGTCGTATATAGACATCGTATAAACTTCTATATGACTGTTTTAATGACAATTATACAACTTTCAGTAGTATAACCAATGCTGAAATCTTAATAACGTCTATACGACTTTTCACCGGCATTACTCGTGTTAGAGTTGAGAGAACTACTTTTACGTGACGTTCGTGTAGAAGTGATCAATCGTACTCTTATACGACTATAATGTCAATCGTATTAGAGTCGCTAGAACTACTTTTAGGTGACAATTGTATAAGAGTGGTAATTTTCTCTCTTATACTATTTTAAGTAAATATGAACACTTATCCTACTCTTTAACGACTAATAGATGTACTACCATATTTTTGTAATATACAAGTGAACTGTAAAAAAACTGGAGTTGGTTCCGTACAAGGTTTAATTTTGAACTCAGGAGATTTGAGTTCGGTGCAAAGTTATGATGTTGCTCAACGCACAGAAATGATATCCAGTGGTTCTATAACAGTAGAGTCAGAAGAAGATGAAGTAGATTAAATTTTTGATAAATTATGTCTTGTTTATAGTTCCGATTATAAAAGTGAAAGCGAAGCCAGTAAAAATGATATACTTTGGGATGATTTAAAATTTTAAATCACTCATTCATACTCTGAAATAAAAGAAAAAATGACTATGGTGGTTTTATTTATTATTAACCAATCAAAATTTTATCACATGTAATCATAATCATTAACAGTATTTATTTAATTAATAAGGTAGGTAGATTCTCTCGGTACCATGGATTAAAACTAATTAAAGTATAACAATCATAAAAGTTTACTATATACATAGAAACCCCTTTTTCAACAACTGAACCCAAATTTCCTTGGCTTTCCAATATGGCTGACCCAAAAGAAGCGCACATAGTGAAAAGTCGTTAAGAAATTGTATTACGGTCGTGTCATAAACTCTTAAGTCGTATAAAGGCAACTGTTTACACATTCGTTAAATTAGAGTAAAATTACTGCTTAAATCTAAATAATTTATAAGGCGCGTTCATTATTTCGAGGTTACTAGCGCATATTACTCGATAAAATTAATTTCCCAATTGAACTATTTATTTGAACATGAATTTCGACGATGTACGTAATACGTAATGATAAAATAAAATGGCTTCCTTGCAAGATTAATTCTATCACAGTAAAAATAAATTGTGTCATTTAGTTTCATTCACTATCTCCACTTCACAATAAAATCCCGTAAAAAAAGTCGTAATTAACACTACATAATCGATAAAATGCCGTAAAGCAATGGTAATAAACATCTTAACTCGATTAAAAGTGCATCACACGACATCTATACGGCCACTACAAGACCATATTGCGATTAATACGACTGATACACGACTCTATTATGACACTAACTCGTATAAAATGGGCCCTTTTTGGGCCGTGTTAACGTGATAGCGACGTATTTACTACCAAAGTATAAAACCAAAAGTTAGAATCGGCACGTTGTGGCGACTTATGAAATGTTTGTTGGGATATCGCTGATTTATGCATCTACAATGACGACATCTGTGTCGCGGTGACCGAAGGCCCGTCTGCGACGTAGTTGGTTTCTGGTTCGATTCTCGCCTCGGGACAAAATGTTTGTATGATCTGCAGGTATTTGTTACGGGTGTTCTGGTCGTTTTCTATGTATGATAAAAAGCTGTTCCCCGCGGTTTCACACGCGTTAAACTCGAATTTCACTTTATTAGGTGATTTTTTTACACCTTACATTATTGGAGTTTTAGTAAGGATCCCTACCTTTTTGAAAATATAATATGTTCACCGGGCATAGCGTAGCTTCCCAACGGTGTAAGAATTTTTCAAATCGGTCCAGTAGTTTTGGAGCCTATTCAATACAAACAAACAAACAAAATATCTCACATTTACTCTTTATAATATTAGTATAGATAATAATGTCTATGTAATGTATTTTATTATGTATATCAGTCATCTAGTACCGATAACACAAGCTCTGCTTAGCTTGGGGCTAGATGATGCTGTGTGGATTATCCATTCTGGATAATCCACACATTATTATTATTTATTTTATCTACTCTTTGACTTTGATACCTAAATCTTATACCTGAAGACAGAATTTCTAAACACTTCCATCAAATTATTTTAGTTCCAAAATTTACTAATTTCACAACTTTATCAAATTAAATTACGTAACTTTCATTTTCAAGTTAATTAAAGTGCTGGCAAAGTTCAAAGTCATAGTGAAGTACTGTGAAACTACTAAGTGAATTTGTTAATTTAAATGTTTACCCCCTTATGACTCCTAGTTCTAGTAAATAATTTAGATGCTGTATAAATTTTGTTAATTAACTGTTAATCTTTATTAACAGTTAGTATTCCAGTTGTTTTAATAAAATAAAGTTCTTCGAAATCATTGCCTAGTTGTGGAAAACAACCCCCGATGTAGTAAATACAAACAAACACACTTTCTTTTTTATAATATTAGTAAGAATGCCTTTCCAGCTTTCCTCCTTGGACAAATTTTCTTAACACTTTCACTGCGATTTTTTTTCGACGACTGCTATCTTTTTTTTAACCTAAAAAATTCGTGCTGCCGCTCTACACAGTGGTTGTGTTGCGCCGCACATGCGTTTCGTTCGAAAAATATTACGGCTGTGCTGAGTCACAAAGATCTGTATTTTCTCAGCCGCTGCGCTAGTGTGGATTTACGCATATTAGTCACTTGTAGAAAACACATACCATGTGATTTCAGCAGTCAAAGTGTTAAGGGGAAAAATAGAACAGGAAAAGACAGTGAGGGGAAAACTGTTTTTTTTTCGATTTCAGTTTTCTCTCTTATGAAGTATTTGTCAAGAAAAACTGGAATAAGCCGACCTTACACTTATAAAGTTAGACAGTTTATGTGTAGAACATTTACATAGAGTCCATTAGAAAAACTATATCCTTGCCAGTTTTTAAAGCTCTCGTCAAGGAATTTTTCCTCCGAAAATAATGAATATTGGTACTTACTATTTATTTATTAATGTATTTAAGTAGTGTATTATTTAGTTTGGTATTTGTAATATTTATTATTTGTTTTTTTAGTATTCTTGTTATGTTCTTATTTAGATAACCTGTGGTACACCCCCTGCTTTTTCTTAAATTCATATAATTATTTATATCCAAAGGTTGCCTGGAAGATATCGCTTCGAAGCGATAAGGCCGCATATAATGTATTTTTGTAATGATTGATTTGATTATGGTGTACAATAAAGAATTTTTGTATTGTATTGTATTGTATTGTATTGTATTTACATCGGTCTGCCGTCCCATCGGATTATGACATACATATGTCATAATCCGATGGGACTATCTACTATATGACTAGTCTATATCAAGACTGGCGGCCCCGTGGTAGAAAATTCGCCTACATTGAACACAAAAATAATAAAACAGTTGATACTATCATAGTTATTAACGCAAAAGTCATTTATAACGAGATATTTAGTTACCATGATTAGATTTTTGAGTTTTCCAATATTTCGGCACAGTTTCATGCGCCTTGATCACGGAATACACTTGTCTTCCACTAGTGGACAAAAAATTGAAGTGAACAGTAAAATAATTTTATTTGATAATAATTTATATTTAAAATATGACTTGTCTAAGTGCTTATTTTGTAAGCCTAAACAAATAAATGATTTTTTACTTTTACTTTACTTAACTTTACTTTAATATCTGAAGGCACTGCGAGTTAGTTTTAATTGGCAGACATCCCAAATGAAACTGTGTCAAAATATTAGAAAACTCAAAAATCTAATCATGGTAAAATATCCCGTTTTATATGACTTCTGCTCAACAAAGACCTACAAAATATAATTTATAAATTTTGTATTTTTTGTAGGTATACCTATATAAATAGATACCTACAAAATATCACAGTCATAAATAACTCTAATAATAATTAATAACAAACCTAGCAGCTGTGTTATAAAACCCGGATTTAATAATGATAACATTGACGTAAACTTTATATATAAAAACGGATTTCAGGATTTCCTTTTATTTACGACATCAAAATACACCATTCAGTAGAGCAAAAACTTCAAAATAATTATGTTATGTAATGTAGTGGAGCGGGCAGTCGGGGAAAAATGTTTAGACGGTCTGAAAATATTTTTTCCGGGTGTTCTGGGTAGTTTATGTATAATAAAAAAATATGTATGTACAGTGCAGTATTCGGGTGCGCCACGGTGGATCGATCATACAACGGGTTGGACATAGCGTGCCTAAATTTTCGAAGTCGTTTCATAAATTGGAATATGCCATTCGAAAGGTTTTTTAAATTGAAGCAATAAATATTCTATTGCATTTTTGGCCTAGAGTTATAGTACTACTACTTATAGTACTACATATTATATATATGTATATGATCAGGAGTAAATGGCATAAAACTCATTTCATTGTATGGGAAAGCAACATAAAAACAGTAATAGGGGGTGTGTTTCGTTCTGGGGGCTATTATAGCATGTTTTTGGCACTGTGTTGCAAATTTCCTTCAAAGACGCATTTTGCGCTTTTTTGCGGATTTTCAGTTACATCGAAAAAAATAATATAAAAATATGACCTTTTTTATTTCGCGATTCGAACCCGTTGTATGGGCTCGATCCACCGTGGGGCCCGGCCGCAGCGACATTAACACTTTGACTGCGATTTTTTTTTCGACGACTGCGATCTTTTTTTTAACGTAAAAAATTCGTGCTGCCGCTCTACACAGCGGTTATGTTGCGCCGCACATGCGTTTCGTTCAAAAATATTACGGCTGTGCTGAGTCACAAAGATCTGTATTTTCTCAACCGCTGCGCTAGTGTGGATTTACGCATATTAGTCACTTGTAGAAAACACATACCGTGATTTCAGCAGTCAAAGTGTTAAGCTGGACCTGTTTAGCCGCGCTCTGGGGAAGGGCCAATTTTATTTATGAGACTCTATAATAACGCACGAATACTCAAACGCATCTCATATTTAAATTCGTCTCAATTCGCGACTTTTTGACAGTTTTCAATGAAAATCTGTCAAAAATGTGAGATGTGCTTAAATCTGAAATGCGTTTGAGTATTCGGCCGGGTGATTATGTAACTCGCGACCGGTTTGCAATAGGCGTAAATTAAGCAATCAGTGCTGTCAAACGTCAATTTTGTATTAGTTTGACACCAGCTACAATGTCAAAATTGGTCAAAATTGGCGTTTGTCAGCACTGATTGCTTAATTTACGCCTGTCGCAAACCGGTCGCGAGTTACATAATCACCATACGGGGGTTACCGTTTTGTTTTTTATTTACTTTGATACCCGGTTGTTTTATTACGTCGGTTTATTTTATGCAGTTTAATGTATGCAGTCTTATGTATGTATGTTTATTTGGCTGTAATTTCCGTCAGTCTTTTATGTGTGCTTAATATTACTTTATTCCATTCTACCTACTTGATACACCACCCCTACTGTCTACTATATAACCTGTATTTTGTAGGAATACTTCAAATACCAAGGGCAATAAATTTTACCTAATCCACTTCCTCCAGAAACCTTCAGGCTGAAATGTAACCGCGATCCCAAATGATGGCCCACCGGGGTTTGTCCTGAAATATAGTGTAATACGAGACCTGAAACAGATAAAGAGGTTATTTCGCAAGTATCTGTTACCCTTTACACCCTTTTTACGGGGATCAGATGGTTATTTCCTGTGTAAGAAAAACCGAATGAATTGCATACAGACATTTGAGTTTGTTTGTGCTGTTCTTTTATCTTTGTACATATTACATTACCTAGCTAAATGTCTGGAGATAAGTAATGAGATTGTTTTCGCCTGAATGTTTTTTTATTTGTTTATACTATCAAAATCAAAAAAGTTTTATTCTTTAGGCTTACAAATAAGCACTTAGACAAGTCCTATTTTATACTATAACAATATTTTAATTATCACTTCAATTTTTTGTCGACGATGTTTCGAGTTGGAGCAAAGCTCGTCCCAAGCTTTCTTATCATCTAGATAATCTGATAATTTATAATAAGCCTTTTTACAAAGAATGTGTATCACAATTTTTTTAAATTTATTTACCTATTGATAATTTATGCAACTCGGAGTTTTGCTGTAGAAGCGTATACATTGCCCTTTAAAAGATACACGTATGTAGTCTAGTTGTGGGTACAGCGAGTTTAAACGTAGTAAAAACTAATCTGACTTCTGACCCTCTGCTCTCTGGTAATCCAAATTGATGCAAGTTCATTTATCAGACACGCTTGTCAGGTTTTCTTGCAAAAAATGTATCTTTAATGCTACAAAGTTTTGTTGTTGGTAGGTTTAGAAAAAGGTTAGTCATTATCACTTACAAACTGGCAGTAGGCACTTCTGGGTATAGGCCTCCAAATTCTTGTTGTCACTTTGTAGTGAAGAATCTCAGATACCTAGGAAAAGGGTCGTTGGACTAAGGTCCAAATCCGCGTAAAACCGTCTCTGATGATAAGTCATCAGAGAAGGTTTTACGCGGATTTATTAGAAAATATTTTTTCATCATAATATCGTGCTATGGAATAAATAGGTACCCAAACAACGTTAGTCTAAGCGTCACTAAGAAACAAACCTGAATAAATTCTATCGAAACCCAATTACCGACGGAACGTCTTGGTGAATTATTGACTGCAATCAATTCGGTCAAGGCTCGGTGTTCTGCTGTTATATGATCGTAAATTCCTCAAAGCGATTTATTTTTACTCGAAAGCTTACCAAAATTTTTCGTATTATAAGATACCTACCAAATTAAAAAATTATAAGATCTGTTTTAATGAAAACCTTTTAGATTTAGATTAATTTATTCCATTTACTCATTTATTTTAATATATTCAGAAAAGTACGTAAAGTACATTTAGAAAAATCTTCCGTACCTAAATCTAAATCACTTACTTATTTCAAACGCATTTGAACCGTCTGTCTAACTTTACGGTCAGGTAATCTGAATACGACTGCTAAACGTAACGCCGGGCGGGAGAACGACAGAATTAGTTCTGTCTGTATTCCGACATAACATTATTTTTCCTTCTCGAAAAAACGTTTTTCATGTTCTACAATAGCGTTTTTTTTGTTCCAGATAAATCTATATCAAGATGTCAGCACCATCCGCTGACAGTACCGAAATAATCACAAACTCGGGCTACGGCAGCAGCGATGAGACCGCCAGCCTCCTAGTCACCGGCCCCGCTGTCACCGTCATCGTCCCAGCCAACGAAAACAGAGCGGTAAAGCCCGTTCTACAAAGACAAGACTGCACCACACACTTAAGACCACAACTTTCAGGCGGGCCGGGCAGCGAAGAGAGCGCCACTTCCATCAGAGTAGACGACGCGACCAGAAGCGTCCCTGACATAGAGTTGCAATGCCGTGACCAAACGGCAGACCGCCCTCAGACGCTAGTATCACCCGTAGCGACCTGCTCGCACCGAGGGTCAGTGACCACTTGCCAGCTAGTTCCACACTCGTACTCTAGATGTCGCGTTTGCGAACGAAGGCAATCCACGGCGCCAGTGTCCGCCCTGCAACTAGCGCGCTCTGTGTCTAGAGAGAGCGTGCGGTCGGCTTTGCACTACCCGTGTGGTTGTAGCTCGCTCCACGCAGTCAGTACGTGCCCTGTGATCCAACCCCCGGCTTTACTGCTCCCGACTACAAGTAACAGAATCATCCGGCAGAGTTCGCAGCCAGAGTCTAGCGCATGCGCGGCGCACTGCCCTCACGCTCACCAGCACCCTAGCGCCTCTCTGCGGCAACTGAGGGAACCAGGAGATGGCATCGCTGGCATCGCGGCCGATTCACTCCGAATCAACGGGGGGATGCGACCCTTCAAACAGGTACGTTCTGAAACCCGTAGATGGCAGCACTGTCCATTGTTTTTCATGCTAACCTTTTCATTATTGGAAACGGTAAGGAGCTTTAATTTACGATCGCTATGTGGGCAACTGAGGATAAAGCATACGCATGTTAATAGAAATTTAATTGTAATATTCATGAGATTCTCTACGTTCATGTAAAAACTTTTTCACACATCTTAAATGACAGAATCTGGAATAATAAGTCGATTACTCAGTCAAAAAAGTAAGAAACCTTAATGAGACACCACATAAAAGGAAAATAGAAAGAAAACATTGTTTACACTTCTCAAATGCCAGTGTATCTTAACAAAATTTGTACCGATTTTAATATTATACTTATTCTTGTAAATAATCTTAATAAAAATAATGGCTGTCATGTACATACATATGTTCAAATTAGTTTTTCTTCAGCGCATTAATAGAAAAAGTAGACCGCATTCATTAGGCAGACACTGATGTAACGTAAGACATTTGTACCCGACTAAGCTCTGCTTTTTACTGTAGGAATTAAGTTTCAAGACGTAGAGTATTCTCTACGAAAGCTTTCGTCGAAGAAGCTTTCGTCGAGAGAAGCTTTTGTAAATTGTAATTACTTAGATCAAAAAGCTTTGGATGTTTTCACAAAAGGAATCTTCAAATCATCACCGATATCAAAATTTAAAATAATTAAGTTCAAAATGTATCCGTTCTTTACTTAACTGGTGTGTTGTAAGTGCTGTGTATTTAGGAGCTGGATGATCGTTTCTTGGGGCCAAATTGCGCAAAGAAATCGCTTCACTATGCGAATTGTATCTTTTCAGAATTGGCCGCATAGATATTATTAGGTTTTGCTTTTCTACTTGTCCATTCCGCAAGGATAAAGATAAAGATAATTTATTTGCATAAACATATTGTGTTAATAAGATGTACAAAAATTGAGATGGCATGTAATGTCTCTGTTGCTAAAATAATAATTGTATTAATAGATGTTTTCTCAAAAAAAATATAATTTCTTAATAACGATAATAAGTCAGACAATAATTCTATAACTTTTTAATGGAAATTTATATTTTCATAGAATTTATCATTTAGAAAGTCGTGAATCTTATACTAAAAAAAATTCAATTAACAATATCTTAAATTTAGTATTTAATTCATATTAAGATACCATTAAGATAGTGAAGAAATTGAGATAGTAAATAGAATTGTGCCCCAGGATTGTGGAAGTCAAATCAAATCGTTTGATTTGATTTGTGTTTTTCTTCAGGCTGGCCTGCTCCTATGTCCTCAAACCCTGTCGCAGACACGTCGAGCCCGGCTTCGGCGAGCGTTCACTGAAGCCACGGGAGATACAGTTACCTACGTTAAAACGGTTCGAACTCTAAACCATTGGATTATGCACCAATCGACTGTACAATCTCTTGAGAGGATGCTTGCTCGCTTATTCCAAGGTTGTACAGTAGGCTGCACAATATACACTTGAGTATTTTTGAATAATCACTCTTATTTGACTTCTGGCCGTTTCAAATATTCATCTTCTCATCATCGTATTGCCTATCTGGTATTTTGAGATTCACGTGTGATACAGTGTAAAAATTAGGCTGAAGATAGCAAAAACTTGCGTACTTGATGATCGCGTTTCATCTGTTAACAAGACATCTTTGCACAAAGTACTCTACAAACATTTGTCAACAAGACATCCTAACCTACTCAAGTGTATACAAAATGCAGGCAACTGTATCAACATTATAGAACATGTTACTCTAGCTGCATGACAAATGACTAGATTGTACAGTCGAAATCACTGAAGTAATTCGTTAGGCAAATGTGACGTCCCTAGCTTCGATCAATGACCACCGTTACCCACCCTGACACCCTGGCACCAAAGCTTGTCACGAAATCAATCACTGAATGAACACAGGTTCAATCACAAGCACTTAGAATTTGACTTAGTGTGTCAAATTTCTGAACCACCACAGGTTAGCACATGGTTTGTTGGGAGTGATGAGGATTCGTTGTCATTGCTTCTGGTATCCATAACTCAGGAATACACAGCACCTACACAACCATGCTAATCATCCTCACTCGGGTGTAGGAGCCATGCACTTAGATTGATGAATAGATTGCACAGAAATGTTGCTTGAATTGAGCATTCGTTTAAAAAAGTATCCTCAACGGCTTGATTTGGAGCAACAATAGCATTTTAGCTATTGTTGCTTCAAAAAGTGGACGTTGAAAGAGGTCCATATGATACAATTATCATTCCACTGGAACGTCCGGCCAAATCGACTATATAGCCCTATAAGAGAGTCAAGAAGGTCAACTCTCTCTAACATCATTACTGAACTGAGAAAAACTTAATGTTCTTTCGTGAATTGTAAAAGTCTCTAAGACATCTTTGGGGAAAAGTTTGAAAATCAAGCCTAGTAATTCATCAAACCCGGATAAAACATTTTTCGGCAGAAACTTCGGAAACTCTTATGCAAACTTGTGAGCCGTGATATTGGAGATTATTCTGCATCAAGGCACGCCATCAATTTTAGTGTCATCACGTGATAAAGCTACCCGTGATCGCGTGAACTTCAATTATCTAGTCTTTGAGGCTATAAAAGGTTATCGGAAATTCATGCATTGTAAGGAATGGCCCGATGGCATGGCAGCAAGGAAAGCTTTACTGAACTGAAATTACTAATACAAGTTGCATTTATATTTCCAGCTATTACTTTTTTGACAACACGATGAGGATCCTACTATTTGGCAAAGAATCTAAGAACCCATTCTGATAAACTTTAAGAAGAATAAAGACAACCAGATCTCGACAACTGGTTGTCAACGTGAATAGAATTTTCCGCGGGGACGACCTGGATGGAAAAATACCCAAACAATTATTTCACAAGCTAAGCTTTAATTGTCATTAAGATACAACACGACCTATTTCTCGAGCTGGTTTTACTGAACTAAATTATTTAACAAAGCTTATTATGTTGATATGAAGTTGATAAGTCACATTAGTTGTTCCAGTAAGTGTTTCTAACTATATCACAACGCGAGATAGAAACAGAGTTTAATCTACCCATTCTGTACTCGTATGTTGATTAAAAAAGCATACTCATAGTCATCAACATAGATATGTACATACATAATACTTTTGACGACCGATGTGGCGCGGTGGGCGAAGGTCCGCCTGCGACGCAGAAGGTAGCGGGTTCGATTCCCGCCTCGAAACAATTGTATGTACGATCTGCAGATATGTTCCGTATTGTTCTTACAGTATATCATTATTCTAGTACCCATAACACAAGCTCTGCTTACCATGGCGCTAGATAATGCTGTGTGAATTGTCCAGCATTATTTATTTACTTACTATATTAGATATAAGGACTTACTATACTTAGCGTCTACTGGCCCCTATTGTATCTCATTTTAAGTGAACATTTTTTTATGAGAAATAAACTTGAAACGTTAGAAAGTTCAATTTCTCAGTGAGTGTTTTCGTAGTGCAATCCAGTTCAGTTTTAATTTAAACCTGACGCGATCTATTATTTCTGGATCGCTGTTCTAAGACAATGCCCGACGCAGACTCCTGCGGGAGCAAGATAAGTAACGAGCTAGACTGGCACAGGCGGGCAGACATTCAACTATAGATTACTTGTTAAATAATAAGTAACTACGAGAACGGGCAATAAATTGGCAAAGAAGTTTATTTATTTATTATTTCTTGTACTATAAATTACAGGGTTGATGTTGCATTTTTGACTTATTTTGAAAATCATGATAACTTAAAAATGTTCCTCTTTTGCATAATGCACATGGGGTTGAGTATTATCGCAAATAGTCACCCCTAACAATAGTCACTCCTAACGGGAATATGTCGAATTATCAATAATAGAAAATTATAGACCAAGGCGAGCTTAACCCTAAAAAATTTATCTTCTAGCAAACCTTATTGGGAGAGAGAGAGATAAAATTATAGATCTTCTTCTTTGTCGTAGTCTTCATTGGTGAAGGTCATGCCTGTCTTGGAAAACTTTCACGATGACGCTGATGAACCGCTTCCACACCACTCTGTCTTCGGCCTTTCTCAGGGCTGCTGGCAAAGTGGTCTGATCAAATTGTCTTAATTTGATCAGACCAGCAGCGGGTTGATAGAAGTGGGTTCATGTGCATTAATAATAAAATAGGACAAAAGATTTAATTTTAATAATAATCTCTTTCTAGGTTGAGCCAGTGTTAAGACTTCTGTGGGTCAGCGGATTTATCTTATTTAACCATTAAATGTCAAATATTTGCATTTCGAAAGAGAAAACCAAACAAATTATTTTATTATAATAACTCAAATTAGAATAATATTTTTTATTGTCTTTTCAAGCTTAACACGACAATAAAGTATTTTGTATTGTATTAAAAATATTTTGACCATAAAATTGTGGTAACCTTAAATTTTTTTAGGTCAACAAAATAATGCATAAAACTACAGAAAAACCATTATACAAATAAATAATAACAAATTAATTAATTTCTTATTTTATCACGACAAAGAATGTAAAGAAATTTGATTTAACAATTATAATCGTAAACTCCATTCAACATTATCAGAACCAATTCCAATTTCGCGAAAACACAAACTTTGTTACCTGAAATTGAAACACCTAATTGCCACAGTATAATTAATTTTCTCATACACAATTAAATGGTTTCAGCGTAGGCAGGTTTTGGCATGAAAGCCACGTGTTTCCCTTTCTGTAGCTTTGTAATGTTAATGCACATAAAACCTACTATGTACCTATATACACCGTCCATGCGTTTGTTTTATTTGAGTGAATAAAACAATAAAATGATTCAGACTGTATCTTTTTAAAAATTGTGATGCAAATCAGTCGACTTGAAAAATATCGAGTTGACAGATTACGTGTCTATGAAATATTGCATTTTTTCATAAAATTATAAAAATGAATAATTTGACGGAAAATATAAATTTCATGGACGCTATACTGCGCCCTTGAGCTCTCAGACAAGCAGAAAGCTGGTATGAAGTCTCTGAGTGGACTGTTTGCGCTTACACAATACCAAAATTCATATTATTAGTATACTATAGAATACATACGAATTTTTTTCGTAAATGACTTGCCAAATTTGTTCTGCCAAAATTCCATGAATGACTCACATAGCATTCGAAAACTATAATGAATAAATAATACTGGACAATTCACACAGCATTATCTAGCCCCATGGTAAGCAGAGCTTGTGTTATGGATAACTGATATACATAATACAATATATTACATCAATAGATATTTTTTATTATACATAGAAAACGATCAGAACACCCGGAACAAATATCTGCAGTACGTACACACAAATGTTCCGAGGCGAGAATCGAACCCGCAACCTCCTGCGTCGCAGACGGACCTTCGCCCACCGCGCCACATCGGTCGTCTAAGTTGTATAATCGAGTTTGTATGAAACCGTTACTATGAAAAGTAGTTTCTTAATAACAAGATGACTTGATCACATTATTAAGCAAACGCTTCCACTTTCCAACAGGATATTCTGCTTTATTTGACATATGAAATACGCTGCTTATTTAGGTTGGCTCAAGATAATAATTAGATTGAGAGCTCTGTGTTGGAAAATGTTGTTTTAGGCTGATAACGGGAATTTTGTGCTCTCATTTTAACACTTTGAGTGCTGAAAACGCACGGTATGAGTTTTCTACAAGTGATTAATATGCGTAAATCCACACTAGCGCAGCGGCTGAGAAAATACAGATCTTTGTGACTCATCAGAGCTGTAATATTTTTCGAACGAAACGCATGTGCGGCGCAACACAACCGCTGTGTAGAGCGGCAGCACGAATTTTTTAGGTAAAAAAAAAGATCGCAGTCGTCGAAAAAAAACCGCAGTCAAAGTAACAATATTAATATCCACTTCCCCTTGATGTGAAGCACGTGACCAAGAACTCTGATATTAAAAACATGCGGTAGAACACATTGGTCTCGATTCTTCATTATCATTATCGTTTATTATAAATATATGTACCTATATACTGTTGGTGTACCTTTAATAAATAAATCGTAACGGTCGTAACGGTCGCGGCGTAAGAATCGACCCCTGTAACTGAGTCTTTGGATGTCCTAATAATCGACTCATGAAAACTTCTAAGAAAAGGGCAGCAGGTTTCTTCTTTTTTTTATTCCACCTTCACTGCCATTACCAAATCGGCAATTTACCATTCGTGGTAATTATGTAGTGTATACAAAGATTATGGCAAAACCCCTCATGCACCCCGCATGGGGTGAGGTTTGGCTATGCTTGCCGGCTCAGCTAGTTTATAATATTCAAATAAATTTAATAAAAACAAAAGACGATCGCGCCAGCCTTGAATAACTGAGCTGTTGTTGCCTTCCTCAAGTACCTACCTGTCCAACACCTACTTGCATCGCCTACCTTTGCTTTATTGGGTAGCCACCTTCAGCAGAGCACGTATGTATGTATGTGTGCTGTAGAGGATTCTAGCCCGAGATTGTTTATTACCTACATATATCTACTCAGTGCTGGGTAAACACAACCTTTGGCTTTTGCCTGCCTCTATCTAGCGTTCTTTGCAATACCTGTGTATTTATACAGGGTGTCCCATAACATTGTGTATTTAGCCGGAAGTGGATGATCTTTGTATTGTATTTATGCAGGGTGTTCCGTAACATGTTTAGCCGAAAGAAGAAGTTCAAAAGTTGGTCCTCTCAGAGTTGTGGGCCCTGAGGTGATAAACTTATTAATGATAGGTGCATTGTTTTAAAGTTTACCCTCTATATAAAACTTTTGTTCATCATGGTTATTAAGATCAAAGTGGGAAGGGTGGTAGTGGTAGCGTTCGTAGCAAAAGACAAAAAAGGGATAGATCGGTATGCCTGCCAACAAAAACTTTCGCAGTGCTTCAGTTATTCCGTGATCATGGCACGAAACAAAACGAATTCCTTTATAAACGACTTTTGATCCTCTACCTCTGGATCTAGAATCATCCCCTTTTGGCTTAGTAGGTAGTACACACATGTTTCGTGACACCTTGTAGAATGGAATTGTAAATGACGTCATGAGAGATGTCGTCATTCTCAGTGACTTGGAGGATGTCGTCGGTCTAGCTATTCATCTTAACGGTTCAGACCAAAATTTTCCTCGTCGTAAAATTATTTTACAGCTCCCAGGATTTCAGAAGCAAGCGCCATAATTTTCTCGAATCCGAGTCCTCTTCACTGTTCTTTAATTCTCTGGCCATCTCCCAAAGGCCGAGAAAACGTCGTTATTTTCGAATTATGCAAGCTGTCTCAGACAATTCTACTTGTAATGTACTGAGATAAATGTCGTAGCGAGAAGAATTGTACTCTAGAGTGCAATTTTAGACGTAGCATAAATTGGGGTCTTGAATTTACTGCTGCGTTATAAAACCATAAGGTCCATTAGGCTTAGTTCCGGATGCCTGTGAAGTACAATAAAATAAATAAATAAAATAAAATTTGATTTCTCTAACAGATTTACAATAATTGTTTACACCGACCTTCATTTAAGTATAAATATGTACTTGTATTGGGTTTTTATTATATTATGAATCAGAATAAAAAAATTATTGGTAACAAAATAGTACATGTCAAAAAATAATAATTCTTATAAAGAAATAATAAATAAATTAAACATTATTTAGAAATTGTAACATAACGTCTACACTGTAGAATGCCTTTTCGACGAGCCACGATTCATACATATATTGCATATATTACCTACACACATTAGTGTGTATTACATATAAGTGATATTACACACAGTATACTATGTGATATCATGCATCCCATGAGAACACCAGTCTCATGAGAGTCTGGGAAACAGGGGACCCCGACATAATAACATATAATATAAGTAAAGTAAAGTTTAGATAAGCCATACTTCAAAAATCTATTCACATTCGTTTGTGAATTGATTTTCGAAGTATGGCTATTGTTGTAGAGATGGCCTCTATTGACTTTGACCGTTGACGTGAAGAGCCCAAATTACCGGATTTTTTGGTTTGTGCCGTATTGACCCAATCAAAATGAGAGATATTTGACGACCATTTTTTTTTCTTTCCCAATGAATCAACCTAAGGTTGCCGTGACACGGTCAAAATGAATACCTACCACAAATATTTTTGTTAAAGTTTAACTAGTTTTACTTACTTGCTGAGTATTTTGACGTATAATTCACAAACGTATTATATATAATAAAACTTTTGAAACTATCTTGGTTATTAATACTAAAGTCATTTAAAACAGGATTAAAAAAAAACAAAAAAAACTCGCAGTGCCTTCAGTTACCTACTCCGTGATCATGGCGCATGCAACTGTGCCGAAATATTGGATAACTCAAAAATCTAATCATGGTAAATATCCCGTTTTAAATGACTTTAGTATTATATGTAGGTAAAATCCTCATTATACATTCGAAAGTAATATTGTCTCTAGGTACGGTCTTATGGTGAATATTTTTCACGAAGGTTCAACGGATTTTAATGCAATTAGACAGATAGATATACACATTCTATATTGATTTATTGATACTAATTTGTTACAGTTTACCGTTTTTGGGCCTTAAATCCTAATATAGGTTTATCCGGACACTAGGGTTCTCTTAACAATACTTAAATAAAATGTATGCTAGCATCGAAAATTAGTGCGGTAGGCAGACGTACACACAAGCACAGTGACATCTTTGTCCACTGCATGGCTTGGCAGCCGCACACAGGCGATCCACCAATCACGAGCAAGCAGCGATTCCAGATTTGACAGGGATTCAGATAATAAAGATCCCGGAAAAGAAGGGGGTACTTCTTATCCCGGAAAAGTGCTCGCAAAGCCGCAGGCAGCAGCTTGTTTCTAATTATTTTATTTTATTATGACTACATAGTATATAACCGATGGGTTTATTTTTATGACCTGAAATAAATGACCATTATTATTATTATTATGTCTTTCATTTACCATGATCACGGGCCATAAAGTGACCCGGTCCTTTGGAAGGCTTGCGTGGGGCCGAAGCCAACAGCACAGAGGCCCTTTGAGAAGTTAATCTAAAGGCGATGGCTACACATAGCGGGTATCATCCTCGGGTGCACAATATGATACACCCAAAGATGATATCCGCTTGGTGTAGAGACTATTGCAAAGAAAAATGAATGAAATAAAACCAGGCTATTGTGATTATTATTATAAAACGATGTCGCTTCCTGGTGTCAGTCTGTCCCTGTATGTATGATTAGATCTTTAAAACTACCCAACGGATTTTGATGCGGATTTTAAAAATATAAGTAAAGTAATTCAAGAGGTATGTTTTTAGACCATTTTATACATTGATTTCAACGCGAGCGAAGCCGCGGGGCGCAGGTTATATTATAATAATTTATGAAATCTAACTATGAGACAAAATGTTGAGTTTCACGTTTTTATATAGGTCAGCAGTTTGATGGATTTTTTGCAATTCAAACAACCAAACAAATTAAAATGGCGGCAAATATTCGCACAAAATGTTATCTGAGATTGAAATCTAACCAAACGCCGCTAAATTTCAAAACTGATCGACTTTTATGTCGGCCGGCATATTTTATTGTAACTTTGCTGATAACGTTTTTTGTATTTTTATTGTTAGGCAAAAATTTAAGTTGAAAAAAAAAACATCCAAATTATAAGTACCTATTGGATACTAACGGGTATTTATCGCGTCTATGAACCTATTCTTTGTCCAATGATATAATTTTACAAAAAAATAAAACCTTTTTTTTATTGTATCTATTCTATGTCTTTGCGATATCCTACCTATAATTAGCTATAGTATATGTGAACATTGCTTAAAAAACACATAATAAGATCATAGATTATCACAAAGAAACTGATCATACCTCAGAATATCACGCCAAACAGCGACGTTTGATTACATGTTAAGATGCCACGACATTTTATGTTTTTTCTTAGTATTGCTTATCTATTACATTCTTGTTGGCACCTTGCTTTATTATTGCGGTTCGCACCAGATGCACTATCAGCCACCAATATTGCCCAGCGCATGTTATGGCAAAGTTCCAAATAACCACAATGGACCAGCAGGCTAGAACTTTGTCAGAGTAAATTATGGTTTGGCCGCGGACAATACGTTCCAATACATTGAACTAAATCGGAACCTATCGGACGGTATGATCGATTTGATGTGTCAGGTTTAAATATGGTTTCCGGTGCGGTTATTATGTTCTAATGGATATTTCAGTTGGAGCCATTTGCTTTTGTGCTAGGGTGATTTAATTACGAGGTATTACAATCGATTACCAGTAGTAGATATACTACGAGTTTTGTAAAACTTCTGATACTATCATGGTTATTAACACTAAAGTCATTTAAAACGGGATGTTTTCCATGATTTGATTTTTGAGTTTTCCAATATTTCGACACAGTGTAGTGTAGTGGTAGTGGTAACGTTTGTAGCAAAAGATAGAAAATGAGGGTAGATCGGTATATCTGCTCATAAAAACGAACTCGCAGTGTCTTCAGTTATTCCGTGATCATGGTGCATGAAACTGTGCCGAAATATTGGAAAACTCAAAAATCAAATTATGGTAGATAAATATCCCGTTTTAAATGACTTTACGAGTTATGTGTTAGATTTTGTGAGTTCGTTCTTCAAATCGCATGCTCAACGTGGGGATTGTGGGCCCATATGATAGAAGGCGCGATAATTGATCAGTGGGAGGCCTGTGTCCAACCGTGGACCCGTTTAGGCTCTAGTTATATTTATATTATTATACTAGCTGCGCCCCGCGGTTTCGACCACGTGGAAATCTGTGTCAAATTTATTTACCTTCCTCTTGAATCACTCTATTGCCGAAAACTGCATTAAAATCTGTGGAGTAAAAGTAGTTTAAAAGATCTAAGCCAACATAATAGCGGAAACTACTTCATTTTAGTATAAATAAAAAAATAAATAATGCTGGACAATTCACACAGCATTATCTAGCCCCATGGTAAGCAGAGCTTGTGTTATGGGTACTAGATAACTGATATATATAATACTATATATTACATAGATAGATATTTTTTATTATACATAGAAATCGACCAGAACACCCGGAACAAATATCTGCAGATCGTACACAATTGTTCCGAGGCGGGAATCGAACCCGCAACCTCCTGCGTCGCAGGCGAACCTTCGCCCACCGCGCCACATCGGTCGTCAATTTGTTAGATTTTAGGAAATATATGAAAACCATAACAAGCGATAAACAAGAATGATTGGAATAAACAAAATAAATAAATACGGCAGTCTCGTCGCTTTTCAATGAAAACATAAAGAAACTATTCTTCATATAAATAAAGTGACTACCAATATCTTATTCATTCACAGAGATAAGAGCAAGCAGTTGCGCTCCACTTTTTTTCAGATAGGTACCTATTCACCCCACCATGTTATTCCAAGTGGACAAAAACATTCAAAATAGACGTCAATCTGAAATTCATGAGTTAACCCATCGGGTCGTAAATACTTAAAACGGTAAATCGCAGGGTTGTCCACTGTCTCCATCCTTTTAAAATTTAAGCATGGGATCAAACCAAAAACAGTCATTTGATTATTCGGTTTGATAAATCTCCTTTGAGGGTTTACGAACTGTGAATTAATTATATTTACAATAATATGGCTGTTTTAATGGACTTCATAATATGAATGTTGATGACGATAAAGATGTATTTATTTGGTTATAAACAGGTTACGAAAATAACATAAATAATATTTTATACGTGTTATATATACATATTTAATTAAGAAACACATACATGAATAACAGTATAACTACGAGTACTTCTAATACAATTTTATTTATAAGGTAATTAAGGTGCTATTCATTTGACTGTATTTTTATGATACCCCAGGATCCGTATTCCGTTATTTTGTGAGAACATAAAAAAGCGGCTAAATACATAGGTACCACCGGGGTAAACGTATCTTGAGTGGAGACCGCAACTCGGCAAACCTAGTGTAGGACGCCCGCCGGCCAGGTGCGATGACGACCTGCAAAGGACTGCAGGAAGATTCTTGATGCGGCAAGGCAATGATGATATACAAAGAATGACAACCTCATATGTACAGCATAGTACTTTACCTCTACTCCGTTGGTAGTCCAACAAAAATCTATAATATCGGTGAGTTTTATGTTTTGATTTTGTTTTGTCAAACAAAGTTATTAAACAAACAAATCTGACCCACATTGAAGCCACGAAACGGGAACAAAAGTATGGGTTCATAGAAAAGAAGAAAACCCACTAATAAAATTGAAAGCACTGTAACATCTAATAAGAAAAGTGTTATTATGTAGGTTAAGATATGGGGCCTCCTATAATTTCCGTTTAGTACGGTAGAGCAATTTCATTACCTCTATCTCTGGCTTATATCTGATTTATTGGAAAGCTAAAAGAACAGAGAAAGGTTATCATTACGATTGTTAGGAGTCAGGAAAAAAGCAAAAAAGCTTTCCCAATCCGACCTAATGGAAAAAATGAGGCAGGCAAAGCAATAATTCATAGGATTCATTTAGAACTAGAATTTAAAAATGAAACAATTAAGCTAACGGAATTCTCTTGCAAACAATCTACAGGAAGCTCAAATAATCCATATCAATACCAGTCGGAAGCGTCCCCAAGATGCTGGCTGCATTGCCTCGCTGTATGACAATGCTGATGCGTTCCTCGATAGGCACCAGCTCTTCAGTCGCGCGTCATATCGTAGGATTTTTTTGAGAGCCGCGTTGATAACGTCGTCGGCCTAAAATGCGAACCTTATTCAAGCTGACTGGTACAAAAACTACTTTTAGTTAGCTAAGTGAAGAAACTTGTCAGCAAAACCTTTATAATACGAGTAAAACCAAGTCGTTACGTTTTAATGACCTAGGAACGTAACGGTCTGGCTGGAATTTCTAGGCCATTAGGTAATACCTGCCTGCTTATAATTCTAAAATACCACTGTTTGTTTACAGTGAAACAAACAGTGGTATTTTTAAACAAAGCTATCGATTTGGGAAACTATTACGTAAAGCTGTGTGTCCACCACATCGGAATCGAAATCGTATGGAGCGTACGTGGTAGGGTTTTGTCCCAAATAAATCCTGTTTTGTATTTATATTTATTCAAAAGAATTATATATATTTTAAAGAAATAACCTACTACAATAGAGTAGTTAACATTATATATTACAATTACAACCATATTAATAACTGTCAAAAAATTATAATCCACAAAATGTTTCGATAATTCCCGGGAAAATCCGATTACCAGGAATTCCCCGGACTAAATAATACCGCGTACGTTGCGTACAATTCCGATTGCGATGCGGTGGACGCATAGCTCAAGGAGGTAGTTATATTGATTGTGTTGTGGGTAGCCTTTGAAAGAAATTATTCATGATAGAGTTCATACAGAAAGTTCTTTATGATCGATATACCAAGTCGCGTAGCCCTGTGCAGCTTGTCCACTTCGGCGATATCCAAGAGTAAGTATAATTATACTGGATGATCAGAAAAAATCGTATCTTCGCGGGTACAGTCAGCTGCAGTTTTAAATATGACTAAATCGTATAGTAAGTGTGAGAATGTATATACCGCATTCAGACGAGTACGATGACTGCTTTGTATGAAAAAAGTAAACGTGGACTTATTTCAAAAGTTCCGAGTAAACATGTATTAACTTGGGTTTATTCTGTATCACTCATCACTTATCACGCTTGAAAGCCGCAACACATAGAAACCGTGGTCGGGCCGGAGGCGAAGGCGTGTACCGCGCCGCCCCACCGCCCGGCGATGTACTCGTATGTGTAGTCTTTCATATAAATTCGAATAATAGAACCTTTCGCGTCCGGTCCGGCCACGGTTTCTGTGTGGCGGCTTTGAAAATCAAATGAACCACTTCTCCGCGCAGACAGTCGACGTGACGTTACCTACGTAGCGTACTGCGTGGTGATCAAGAGGGTATTTAGATGACTAAAGGTACAAATCCGAGATAGGCTGCAGACTGCAACCGCAACACTGAATGCGACATTGCGGCTGCGGTTGACCGCAGTGCTGCCTGCGGTCGCGGTTGCTTCTATTTCCAAGTACAGTTCGCGACACCACTGGCACTGCAGTCTGCGATCGCTGCGCGCCGCGGCCAGCATAGAAACAAGTGGTGTCGCTTGCAGCCTGCAGCTGCAGTTTGCGGTCTGCGGTCAATCTTGGAATTGCACCTTTACACTCGCGGGTGGATTAGCAGAAGTACAACAACTTTACTGCTCCACTTGAGCAATTGCAGTGATATCCTCAGAACACTCAAGCACTAGTAGGCACCTTTAAATCTACAGCCAGTTTTATATTCTCGGACTAAGATTTGAGTGGCTATCAAGTCGTAGCTTTTATTTTCAATGCTGGACGTTCATTTCAGCGTCGTTTAGTCTAGTATAAAGATTAAGCCATATCTATTTTGAAAGTTGAATTAAAAATTATTACAGTTCTAGTGACCTAATAAAGTGTTAGTAGAGTTTTTATCGCGTTTAGTCATCCCGTGACCACGACAGTTTGTAAACCTGTTATTACGTTGGGAAAAATAGGTAAATAAACGCGATAAAAACCAGTTAAATTAGTACCTACTTAAATATGTGTCCAGAACGCGTAAATTAAAAATATTAATTTTAACTATAATTTAAGAATTTGTTTAATATTCGCTACTTTTTCCTCCGGACAAGCACATCGTCGCGTCTCTGAGTAACAAGCCACCAAAGCAGACTGCGTCGCCGGCAGTGAAAGTGTTTAGGAATATTACTTGTTACTAGGTTTTATTAAAATTCATGCCTACTGTAGTAACAAGGGTCATGGAATCTTTTGTAATACCCACTTATGCCCTACGGGATACTTAACCCTATTTTCGGGGATGTGGGTATATTTGGGCAGCGTCAATGAACTTGGTGGACAATCTTGTATTATAATCCAGAAGGTCTTCTTGACCCTGAGTTTATTTTTCTTTTGCTTTTTTAAGGGTACTGTGCACGGTAAAAGTATGGAGATACAGATAAATTATTCTTCATAAACAAAAATAAAAGTAAATATTCGTAATAACAGTAACACTTTATTTGTATAGGAATATGCAAACAATGTGGAATAATACAAAAACATAACATTATAGAATAAATCTATGGCAGTTATGTAGATAGCGACATCTACATATTCGATATGTAGCAGGTAATAAATTATCAAAGCTCTGATATAAAGGCGGGCAAACACAAATGACAGTTTTTACTGCTAATGTTTTTTTTTTAAATTCGATTGTAGTCGAATTTCCGTGCCAGATTGTCTTTATTATTTTTAAAAGTGCAATTATAATAATACCTACTTGTAGATAAGCTTATTTTATCGCAAAAATGCAGATCAGATGTCCAATTGTCCATATCACAACTTTGCTGGAATCGAAATTATTTTATAACTACCATCTTTACATATTTATCATTCTGTAAAGTCTGCAATTCCTCTGCCTCTGATTTTTGTTTAAATAAACATGAATAATATCTGTACACTGGTAGTTCAAAATAGGTCAAAGTAGTTTAGTGGATTCTGCACCGTCTTTTCACAATTCTTTTTATTTGAAAAATCTCTATTTTTCTTACACAACTTAATCTGTAGTTTTAATAAAAGCTGTAAACGAGTAAAGCGTCTTGGCTCCCAACGCCATCTGCCGCCGTAAATCCGCATTATGTTTTTATTGTAACCTTTTTTACAGCAACTAGGAAAGGATATCTCAACATATTTCTAGAAGAGCTGGACCATTTTATTGAAAGTGGGTTCTAGTTGTAGGGGAATAGATATCACTTTTGTTAAACAGAGGATGCTATCGCCGTTTTAGGTCCGTATAGCTCACCATCATTATTTGCTTTGGTAAGGCTGTTCTGTAACTAATAAGTCACTCAAGCTTAGATTTACGACTGATTTAACTTTTATAATAAGTACGGCCTGAAGTCAGGCTTTTGATTTTCATACCAGTACGAAAGTAAGGTACCTACCGAAGATCCTAGATTCAACTGAACAATTTGAGAACATAGGCATAAGGAGATAACAGCTCACTGTAAATTCCTACAACTAAAAATAGCCTAGCTATTCTCGATTAAACTCAACAATTTGAGCATTTTTTTATTAATGTTGTTGAAATTTGCAGTTGTTGTTAATTTCAACAACTTTAATAAAAAAAAATGCTTGCGGACCCTCAATACAAACTGAAAATAAGACAATTATCGCGAAACAACGCTACAATTAAAAATTTACAAGTATTATAGACCTCCCTATACCAGTTTAGTTGTTAGATGAAAAGTCTTGATTGCACAATTAACTTCAAAACCCCACAAAAAGAACAATTTAAATTTACCCAGCCCCCGAGAAATTAATACCAAAATTAATATTTTATTCCGAAAGTGGTCAGGCTTTTCCCTGTACCAGAACACCGCCTATAACTTTAATACCATTTGGGCAGTCCAGGAGTCCATCCATTTAGATTAGGTAGGTAATAAGCCGTAAAATTTAACAGCCAAAGGCGTTTCCTTCCGTGGAAAGCGTCAATGATTTGCTTTGAAAAGATTTGGAACCATTTATGACACATATGATGTAAATTAACAGATAAATAATTCGATGCAAATGAGGTTTTAGATGTCTATCTATCTGGATAATCCTTTATTTATAAAACGTATTATTTAAAACAGTTTAGTAAAACTGTACACGAAACAAAGCTTGGTTGCCTGGAATCGTTTTGAGACATTCTAACATGAATAAGTTTTGATTATTTAGTGTCCTTGGTCCTCACTTTGTTTTTTTTGCCTGTGTTAGGTATGTAATTTGTGCGTACATCAGTCTCATCAATTACTAACAATACCTATGCGATATCGATCGTATCGTATCGTAGTCGCGACGCGACGTGTTACTCGACATTTTCTCTTTTTATTGTTGTATTTTGAGTAATTTTAAAATAAAGCGAAAAAGAATATCTATCATCATCATCATCAACCCATAGCACTGTCCACTGCTGGACATAGGCCTTCCCTAATGAGCACCATAGCGCTCTGTCTTCAGCTTGCCGCATCCAGCATCTACCTGCAGTCTTTCGCAGGTCGTCATCCCATCTGGTCGGAGGGCGTCCTACACTACGTTTTCCGAGTCGTGGTCTCCACTCAAGAACACGTTTGCCCCAGCGGCCGTCGGTATCTATTTGTATCTATCTGTTCTATATAAATCTAATCAGCGTTTGAGAAACCCGCAGTAGGCAACTTTTTCAATCTAATTCGATACCTTGTAAGGTACATCTTGTGATCTTTTAGTTCCACGTAGTAAAACATTAGCCGCATGAGTTTGCGTCTAATCTGTTATCGGATGCCAATCACACATCGTTAGTGTTCGTGGCCATGGTTTCTTTCAAAGTAATAACAACCTTAAAGCTAAAACACATAGTCGCTTGTCGCTCGACTAGTGTCGAAGGTTTCTTCGATATATCATTCGACAGTATCAATAACGTGATTAAAGTTTCAGTTTGAAGGACCCCAGGGGATCGAAGTATCGGTGTTTAGCTTTGAAACATGAGAATGAAAATACATAAACGAAAAGGTACAAAACTGAAACAACGCTTGTTTATAAGAAACACATTGCGGATGGTTTTATTTGATAGAAGTTAATTTTTAAATTGCATTGCAGACGTTAGGTTATATATTAACCGACGAAACGAAAAACAAAAGAATATTCAGAACCTTCTATGTATGTTCGGTTGTACGAGTATGTATTTAGTTTGATGTGTCATCGTCAATTTTCTTTCAATTGTGGACCAATTAGGAAAATCCTTTACTATTTATTGTATGGTTAATAAAAATGTATATATTCCTGAGGGATCATTGATTATTTGTCCTGAAAAACTTAAAAACTATGTAAATGCTAAGGGAATTGAAATCGTGTTTCATATTTTCAAAATATTAAATAATTTGTATAGAATATTTTCTAAATGACTGATAGATAAGCTACTTTGGTTTTCCTTCATAAAAAAATTTTAAAATAATGAATATTATCAAATCGCAGTACACATTACATTATTTGACGACCGATGTGGCGCGGTGGGCGAAGGTCCGCCTTCGACGCAGGAGCGGGTTCGATTCCCGCCTCGGAACAATTGTGTGTACGATTTGCAGATATTTGTTCCGGGTATTCTGGTCGTTTTCTATGTATTATAAAAAATATCTATCTATGTAATATATTGTATTATGTATATCAGTTATCTAGTACCCATAACACAAGCTCTGCTTACCATGGGGCTAGATAATGCTGTGTGAATTGTCCAGCATTATTTATTTATTACATTTAAATGAACATGTAAATTGGGTAGCTAACTATCACCCTGACGAAAAACTACAATTAGTAGAACTCATTCCACGTTTCGGGATTCGTATACTAAATTATATCAATCGAAGCTTTAGTAATTTAATACTAACGCCGTTGAAATCGAGACTGAGTTTTATTCAATCTATATTATTGCAGCAGAACTAAGTCTGAGTAATCGCTCGATTAAATTGAATCTAGGTCTTCATTGAATATTAAAACTAACTTGGGTTCATCCAACTGACATTATAAAGGTAAAGTTTGCGAAGATAATGTGTTTGTGCTAGAACTTTGAACGGATCGGGTTGACATTTTACACAGATGTCATTCTAGATCAAAGTATTTTGGCAGCTGAGAATTCTTTTGGGATTTTTCGCGCACATAAAAGATATACTTTGACTTCCCTTCGTTAAATTCAAAGAGGAGGTAATGAGGCGTTTTCTTTAAAAAAAAAAGATGAGACAAGTTGTTGACTGAAAATACGACCGATGCGGCGCGGCGGGCAAAGATCCGCCTGCGACTCAGGTGGTTGCGGGTTCTATTCTATTATATTATAATAATATATATATATAATAATATTTTTTTTATTTTCAGACACGAGATCCATATTCTACTTAAAATAGTAGGTATTAAGTATGTTAGTTATCTAGAACCCATAACTCAAGCTTTGCTCAGCTAGGGGCTATAAGATATGATGCCGTGTTCATTGTTCAGTATTATTTATTTATTTAATAAAATTTAATTACCTATTACTGTTGGGGCTGGTAGGTACATTAAAGTGACATAGCCACCCTGCATAGACCCTATCTATTTGGACTTGACATCTCATTCACCTCCTGTCCTCTCCATTTATATTGAGTTGTAAGAGAAATAGAGTTTTTCATAGTTCTACATACATTAGAATTTAGAATTTATTGATAACGTAGCTATTAAAGCTACAAATTTGTTTCTTTGAAAACGCCTCAATTGAGTCTAACAAACCAAAATGAATATATGAATATCAAATGTATATATATAAATGTATGTATACATATATATATATATATACATTTTAGATCTTAAAAACCACAAAAAAGGCTTCTTGTATTTAGACTTTTCTCTAAATACAAGAAGCCTTTTTGTGGTGTGCATACAAATATTATTCCTAACTTATGACGACTTTACCCTAGAACGAATCAATTCATAACTAAAACGTCTGTCTTATTTTCACACTTTTTTATACTCATTTATATAAAACTGCTCTCGAAAAAATCTGGCAAAGATTGCCAACATTAAATATTCAAGCTAAAAAAGCGAAAAATAGTTATAGGTCTGCTTTTGCGTACCGATATATTTTAGCTTCTTGTGTGAAGTTTATACGATAAGTTATATTGAAGTTGTAACGGGTAGTTAGGGAGGTCAGAAGTATGTAGCTCACTTAAGGGCCATAGGAAATCTACATCACTCGCCTCATTTCTTCACACCTGATCACAATAACTATACTACAACTATACTAACTATACTACCTATTTCCGCATTTTCTGTAATTCTTTATTATATATTATATAAAACTTAACAAAAAAATATCATCATCATCATCATCATCATTATCAGCCTATAGCAGTCCACTGCTGGACATAGGCCTCCCCCAATGAGCGCCATAGCGCCCTGTCTTCAGCTTGCCGCATCCAGCATCTACCTGCAGTCTTTCGCAGGTCGTCTCCAATCTTTTTAGGTCAATAAAACGCAAAAGAAGAAACGAAAAGATAGATAGATAGATAATTCTTTATTGCACACTAAGTATAACATGAGAATGTAAATTAAAAACTTAAAAAAAACTAGATACAATTGGCGGTCTTATCTAGGTATGTTACGCAAAAGAATTTCCACATGTCTAATGTGGAAATTCTTCAGCAACTCATGGCAAAAGTTGCAAAACAGTGAAACCATTAAACTCGTTTAAAGCTACTAACGCCACACACAGTGCTCAAAAACTGATGCTAAAGTTTGACTCATGGCTCATGAGCAAATAATTGCTTCTAGCTAGTATTAGTCAGTACCTAACATGCAAACTTGTTCAAAGTTTGTTTCCGCTCAACGCAGAGCGAGTCTTGCTTAGCTTAGCTTCTATCAACATGCAGTCAATAACACACAATATGGCTGAAAAACTTGAAACTATCATGGTTATTACTACACAAAAGTAATTTATCACTATAATAATAATCACTACATGGTATAAACCAAAGTCGCTTCCAGCTGTCTGTCTGTCCCTATGTATGCTTAGATCTTACGAATTTTGATACGGTTATTTAAAATAGATTTAGTGATTAAAGAAGTTTATAAACCATTTGAGATATAGATTTCCACGCGGGCGAAGACGCGGGGCGCAGCTAGTAAATATGATTTACGAGTTATTTTAGTGGATTCAACGAAATACTTCTTTTTCTCACCTAGTTAAAAATTTATACTCTATTACTATAATATATGTAGACAGGACTCCTAAGATGTTACTTTTCATCCAACAATTCCTTTCTTTAATTAGGGCCATAATTATATAGGTGGAGAATCTTTTGCCAAACAAAATAACTTGTTTTAAAAACAATATTTTCTAAAAAACCATTCCTAAGATTATTTCTCGGCTAAATACAATAAATGATTAAAATTCCCTTTCCCGAAAACCTTCAAATCGAAGAATAAAGCCCACCCGACGTTGGAAAATATACTACTATTGCAGCTGGCAACCCAGTAATAATACCTAAACCAATCAGCTAAAGTGCGTGGGTATCGGCCTGTACGTAATAGGTCACGTGGTTATCTAAAAGCATGCAAATGGCGTCCAGTACGCCACTGTGGGTATTTATGGTAATCCGATAGATTAAACTCATTATAGAGATGGCATAGGATTTCATCAATTTGGAGGATTTGCGGTTCTGGGATTCAGTTCTGGACTATCTAATGGGAACGTAATACGAGCTGAAAGTTCAGTTCATTTATTAAAAAATATAATTATAATTTACAGAATACAAGCAAAATAAGTACTTGTATTTAATAACAAAAAACACAGTTGAGCTAACTGCACACTGTTGCAAACAATCTAGAGATATATCCCTCTTATATTAAACATATGTATGTTTCCTGGTCGGCAGGTAGAAAATACCTCAGCTTAAGCCCATACTTCGTACCCTTTGTAGTCAATAGTTTTTAAATAAATAAATAGTTCAGCTTACGTTAGCAGTTCTAACTCGTTCGTCTACGTTCTGCTTTTAAACAGTTCTAATGTGAAATAAATGCAAGTTGTATGTTTTAGAGCGTTTTGAAAAATTATTGATCTACTAGTGTTCTTTGAACAAACACTTTAATTCATAATGTTAAATAATTTCATATATTTTATAAATAGCTCAGCGTCTTTGATTTATTTTGTCCGACACGCCATTGCAGAAAAATAATTGTTATAAATATTCATCATCATCATCAGCCTATAGCAGTCCACTGCTGGACATAGGCCTCCCCCAATGAGCGCCATAGCGCCCTGTCTTCAGCTTGCCGCATCTAGCATCTACCTGCAGTCTTTCGCAGGTCGTCATCCCACCTGGTCGGAGGGCGTCCTACACTACGTTTACCGAGTCGTGGTCTCCACTCAAGAATACGTTTGCCCCAGCGGCCGTCGGTTCTTCGCGAGATATGGCCGGCCCACTGCCACTTCAGCTTGCTAATTCTTTGAGCTATGTCGATAACCTTGGTTCTCTGTCGGATGTATTCGTTACGAATCCTATCCTTCAGAGAAACTCCGAGCATAGCTCTTTCCATAGCTCGCTGAGCGACTTTGAACTGGTGGACCAGTGCCCTATTGTGAGTGTCTACGTCTCAGCTCCGTAGGTCATAACGGGTAGGACGCACTGATTGAAAACTTTCGTTTTCAAGCATTGTTAGTTATAAATATTACCCCTATTTTATTTTTAATTTTCCATTTGAGCAAAAGTTTCTGCCTGATTTGTTCATCAGTGGAGGCATTATTCTAGATAGACCTATATACAATAAAAAGATATCCAAACAATTGAGACAACATTACAAACCTTCAGCTGAACCTCACCCTCAACCTTCTAAACTATCAACAACGAAAATAGCACTCGACTTTTTCTTTACCTTACTGAATGTATTTTTATTTAATGGGTCAAGTATGTCATTTTATCTAAAGTTGACATTTTCACAGACAAACAGGGAGAAACTAACGGAAAATAAACAACAAAATAAAGTGCTGATTCAAAAGCCGTTACCATCCGCTGCATAAAGCTCTTAGCTCTCGACCATTAACGAACTATTACTCGTTACGTCAGTACAGTCAGCAACAAAGCGGATTATTTCGAGTGCTAGATATATTTAATGTACTGTCGCACTCGTAATAGCGTAACGCCCACGCTTTTTAACATTAAAATAATTTCTTTTATTTATCACTCTTATCCATAATTTGAATTATTTTCTACTTTTTAGTTCGGTTTATTTATATTATTTTTTTTAAACTATTATTTATTTTCTATTTTTTAGTTTAACCTCTCATGTCTCCTTACAATGCCAGACTACAGTCAAGCTCAACAGGGTCTTCCTTCCCCGCTGATTCTCCCAAGCCCGTTCTCTTGGCTGTGGTTTCGCTAGATAGTAGATAGTGACAGTGGGAATCTCGTTAATCCATTCATTTTCGTCACTAATTAGATGACTATTATTTATATAGACATAGCTCGATATAACAGAATATCATCATTTATGCCAATAATAATGGAATTGGAATTTTGTGGCTGACTGACCCTCTTATTCATATTATATAATCTTTACCTACAAGTTTACCTCCTAATATTGTGGGACAGATTTTGTTGGACTCGACTGTACCTAGTTTTAATGACGGCGAACAGGCTTCGTCTGAAAATGAGGTTTTAGTTGGAAATTGGTCTACTGATGTCTGTCAGTGTAAATTTATCTTTATTTTCGTACCCATAAGAGTCAGCAAACAAATATACATTTTGAAAATCATATTAAAGCTTACAATGCAAGTTTCGTGTACAAAACAAAGAATAATGCCCAGAATTGACCTGTTAAACATTTTGATAGAAGTTGTTCTGTATATTTTTGTTATTCATCTAATCTTTATTTTGATATTTTAACCACAAAAATACATCATAAAAACAAAAATCAACACATGGTATGGAGCGTGGGCATCCTTCTTTTGCGCTGTTAGAAAAATGTCCATATTAAGAAGAAAAAAATCATAAAAGCTCGGAAAGACAAAGTGAAATTCAGAATAAAAACAAGAACTAACTTACATGAGAGCGACGAGTGAAATCAACCTTTTAAAATAAAAATATAGAGTTGCTGTTACCGCTCGGTTTTCCCTTTCCAAGAAACATTCTACTCCATTTGCATAGAACATTTTATGTATAACATTTGCATGTTGCGAGCACTGACAAGAGGTACCTAGTTTGTATCGTGAAGAGTCACCGCTTTTATTAAATCTGTGTTCAAAATGGAATAACGTTGAGAAAATTGCGGATGAATCCTTGGAGAAATAATTTGGCGTGTTTTAAAAAAACTATAAACAAACTTCAAATTCCTAAATCATGAAACTGGATTTAATACTTAGTTTTAAAAAAAGAATCATCGAAATCAGTTGGCGTAATATTGAGTTATTCGTCCATTTGTCGCGCACGTACTTTATACGAAAATACTTTTATGGTTTTCTTATGGATGCCATTGTCAGAACTTAACCAATTTGAAATGAGACACGGGAAGAACCATCTTTCAAATAAAAAATAAATCATCGAAATCGAACAGCCAGTCGAAAGTTCTGAGGTAACAAATATTAAAACAATCGAATTGAGAACCTCTTCCTTTTTTGAAGTCAGTTAATGTTATAATTTGGGCTCAGAAACTATGATTTTACCGATGAATCCCACTAAGCCGAGCCTGTCTCGCGAGGTCCAAGCAAGTCCACTGGTAGGTAACTGGATCTTCGTGAAATAATAATTTGCCACCAAGACAACTAGTTACAAAACCGTTGCGCAGATGGAAATACGAGGGTAGTTTGATAAAACAGTGACTTTTGCTATTTGTAATGGTCTGATAGTTTGTCTATGGAATGTGTCAATATCTGTGGGAAAACCGAATAAATTTTAGGTCGATCTGGCAAAAAAATATTATTAGATAGTGTTTTTTTAACAAGAAAATCGGTTGGTTTTTGCAATAATGGATAATAGTGAGTTTCGTGTTCTGATAAAACATTTATTTTTGAGAAAAAATATCGTATATTTCATCCAGGTACCTGGTTATCCCAGAGGAAAATTATTTCTATATACTACAATCAGTTGTATACATAGTTTGGTTGTCTGAGCGGAACAAACCAATGATTCATACAAAGTAATTGAACTTGGTGTGATCGTCAAAGGTTGAGCGAAACAGTTCGATGTTGGAGAGGTTTATGTCCAGCAGATATATTTTTGGATAAGACTATGATGATAGTATCATAGTCTTATCCAAAAATATATGTACGGACAAGATGCTCGTATATCTATATATACGAGTATCTAGTCCGCAAAACGATATCGAATTTATACATCGTATGTATTTTGAACAATGAAACGAATTATTATTGACATGGTGATAAATTCTAGACAGATAAATTCTAGTAGTAAAAAACAAAAAAACATAAAAACAATCGTACGTCATTATTATTTACGTCATTATTATTATAGTACTATTTAATGGGTATTTATCGCGTTTATTTACCTATGTTTCCCGACGTTTCTTAAAGTTTACACTTATTATTATGTGTTCAGATCGCGTAAGTTAAAAAATATTGATCGTACGTCACCTTTGAATAAGATAATTTACAATGGTACCTAGTTCTGTATTTTAGTTCCGAATGTAACGTAATCTATTTTAAGACAAGACCCTCCGCTTTTTAGGGTTCCATAAAATCCTTGTACAAAAAACATCAAAGCTTGCTAGATTTTCATTCCATCTGATGACACTGACTGCCCCAATCTCAAACCCGTATGGTGATTATGTAACTCGCGACCGGTTTGCGACAGGCGTAAATTAAGCAATCAGTGCTGTCAAACGCCAATTTTGACCAATTTTGACATTGTAGCTGGTGTCAAACTAATACAAAATGGACGTTTGACAGCACTGATTGCTTAATTTACGCCTTTCGCAAACCGGTCGCGAGATACATAATCACCCGGCGGATTGTTCATGTTTTACCGTGCAAAGTAATACCGAACCCTGAAATATCTTGACAACATACAAACTTTGTATATTACAAGCAAGAACTACACTCAAACAACTTGACTATTGCAAAACTGCTCAAACCGCATTCTAACTAGTTAACTCCCCGATCTACATAATATAGTCATAAAATTTATTTTCTGTGTTAACTGCACTTCGCTACATAAAATTATAATTTAACGGTGTAATTATTTCCGCAATATTAGCCAAAACTCATTAGTATGAAAGGAGCGAGTAATTTTCATGATACCAAGTAGGTACTCAGGGTGCGTTTACACTGAAGTCCTGTTTGTTAATTATTTTCGGTAAGTATTACAATATACAGTATCTACTAAGCTATATGTAACTGTTTTGACCCAACCCCGTGGTGAGTAGAAAATGTAGTGTAGTACATAATGTGTAGGACGCCCTCCGACCAGGTGGGATGACGACCTGCGAAAGACTGCAGGTAGATGCTGGATGCGTCAAGCTGAAGACAGGGCGCTATGGAGCTCGTTTGGGGAGGCGTATGTCCAGCAGTGGACTAACATAGGCTGATGATGATATAATTTTTTTACATGGGTTTGTCAAAACTCAAAGTGCAAACATAAAGTTTATTGCCTTAAGGTTAAACAAGTCCATGGCGCAAACTCGTCGATAGGCGAGGTCTAAATATATGACTCATGCACATCATCATCGTCAGTCTATATTAGTCCACTGCTTGACATAGGCCTCCCCCAACGAACGCCATATGCCATCGACCCACACACATCATCATCATCATCAGCCTATAGCAGTCCACTGCTGGACATAGGCCTCCCCCAATGAGCGCCATAGCGCCCTGTCTTCAGCTTGCCGCAAGAACTCACACACATTGTTCAAAAAGGCGCGTTATAATGAAATGCACAATGATTCATATAACAAAGACCGCGCAAAAAATGTGAATTAACTTTTCGCACAAAAAATTGGGTTGTTATTATAGAAAAACTTTTGGAGTAAAAAACTTTTTAAAAATTAGGTACCTTACCTTAGGCCTAGATAATGCTGTGTGAATTACATGATTTAATAACATTAAAAGTATTTTTCATCCTCAATTATAAAGTTCGACTTAACTCTCTGTTTGTACGCTTAGACAATCAGATGAAACGTACTATTACAAGTACTATATTCTATTCGCTACTCTAGCTGCTAAGTACAAAGTGTACTCTATGAGATTAAGTTAAGGATAAAGCCACGTGCTGCAACAAATTGAGTTAAATACCGGTACAAACCGCATTAGGACGATTGAAGCGTAGTCTGCAAGTAACATAACAGAAACTGAGATAAACTTAACAAAGTCACTGCTAGGGAAATAAATAATATACATATATGTATAATGCACAGAATAACCAGATTTTACCAGATCAAAACGAGGAATGAGCTAGCCCACAAGTTATGTGTTATATGACGACCTCTGTGGCGCGGTGGGCGAAGGTCCGCCTGCGATGCAGGAGGTTCCGGGTTCGATTCCCCCCTCGCAACAATTATGTGTACGATCAGCAGATATTTGTTCCAGGTGTTCTGGTCGTTATCTATGTATAATACAAAATATCTATCTGTGTAATGTATTATTTTATGTATATCAGTCATCTAGTACCCATAACACAAGCTCTGCTTACCTTGGGGCTAGATGATGTTGTGTGGAATGTCCAGCATGATTTAGTTTGGATATGGTGTGTACATATATATATATATATATAGTATGTGCGCACTTAGGCTCGAGTTGGTCCATTGTTACTTGTGAGTTGGTCCATTGTGCGTGGTTTGTTCTGTTAGTCTAACCAGCCTTCTCTTCCAGAAGCGCAGAATCTTCCTGGGATCTTCACAGGCTTCGCGGAGTGACCTCCGTGGGTATAACCGTAACCCACGAGTTATAAGAAATAAATGAAATCAGTTTGATTATCAGATAATCTTCCCCAAAACCTGTTGAGAAAAGACATATATTTAGTCAAAAACTGACACACAACTGCTTTTAAGACATAAACAAAAGTTTTTTTTAAACATTTATAATAGGTATATAAAATAAAAATAAAAAAAACACCGCATTATTTTTAGATATTAAAAACCAACAATATGTTGTGTGACAAATAAGTGATATGAATGTACTAGTGGTTTATTTTCACTTCTTCCACTAGTGGACACGAAATGTTAAGCGTCTAGAATATCAAAAACACTTGTCTTTATTACTTATTTGATACTAATTTGTGGTATTTTATACCACCCTCTTACGCTACTTCTAGTTACCCTAAGTGGGCGATTAGTCCCAACCACTTTAGTTCATTTAATCACTTGTTTGGAACGCTAAAACAAAATTTAAAAAGCGCTACGAAACTGCTACGCCAGGTACTACGGCGTAGATCATGCTACGAAAGATATTCAACTTAGTGTAAATGTACAGAAATAATTATTAATAACTAGTGGCCCGTCCCGGCTTCGCCCGCGTGGTCATTTGTTTCAGACAATTTTTTAAAAAATTCTCTTCGTAAGAACCATCCTCGTACTTCAAGAAATATTCTAAAAAAAGAATAAGCGAAATCGGTTCAGCTGTTCTCGAGATTTGCGCTTAGCAACACATTCAGCGATTCATTTTTATATTATAAGATTACCCTAGGTTGGCGAAAATAGGGCTAAATACCCAATATTTTAAATACCCAAATTTTCGACGACCGATGTGGCGCGGTGGGCGAAGGTCCGTCTGCGACGCAGGAGGTTGCGGGTTCCCGCGTCGGAACAATTGTGTGTACGATATGCAGATATTTGTTCCGGGTGTTATGGTCGTTTTCTATGTATAATAAAAAAATATCTATCTATGTAATGTATTGTATTATGTTTATCAGTCATCTAGTACCCATAACACAAGCTCTGCTTAGCTTGGGGCGAGATGATGCTGTGTGAATTATCCAGCATTATTTATTATTATTATTTTTATTTATTTAGCCCTAGGTTGCACCAACCTAGGGTAAAACCGCATAAAGCAAACACCCAATTAATGGCCTCTACACCCAATTGTGGGTTGTTAGGCGTTATACACCTACCTTGCCATAAACAGCTTTACAAACTTTCCGCTGTAAAACGTTATAAATTTAATTACCGGAATAAAAGCCACTTACAATTTATCTCTTTCTTTCCAATGCACAAGAGAGAGACAGATCTTCCTCGTCTACCTTTCGGTTGTTAACTTTAACGATAAGGTTATAACGTTTCTGCAACTGAAATCGCACAAAATCACACTCTAAAACAATGTTAGCGAATCCCATTTCTCTTTGTTTTAGAACATTGTTGTTAGTGACATAAAGCTTTTGTTTGAAAATGCAGTTTTAAAAACGATGCTAACGAACAACGCTGGGGTTTTTTCAGAGAAATATTTAGCTCAAATGTCAAAGTACATAAAATTATGCGTTAAATAAATAAATAATAATAATATAAATAATGCTGGACAATCCACACAGCATTATCTAGCCCCATGGTAAGCAGAGCTTGTGTTATGGGTACTAGATAACTGATATACATAATACAATACATTAAATAGATAGATATTTTTTATTATACATAGAAAACGACCAGAACACCCGGAACAAATATATGCAGATCGTACACACAATTGTTCCAAGGCGGGAATCGAACCCGCAACCTCCTGCGTCGCAGGCGGACCTTCGCCCACCGCGCCACATCGGTCGTTGTGATCGCGAAAGATTTAACATAATATTTTTATAATCTTTATTGTTTGTATACATTTTTTTTTAAATAATCCAAATTACTGAATAAACCAATACAAGGTGCATAAAAAAAAAGTCTGCAACGCTGAATTTTAAACATATATTTGAGCTAGAAATATCTAGCTCAAATGTATATTGAGCTTTATATTATGTACCGTCTTATACGTATTTCTTGTAAAAACATAAATTTTATTACATAGAAAAACACAAATTCGATGAGCTGTTTGGTATTTGTATACATTTAATATAAGTACCTACTACTTAGCGGGTATATATCGAGTTCAATTGTCAAAATAATCTGGAAATATTATTTCATACTTTAAAATAGGTAAAAATACGCGATACATACCCGTTAAATAGTATCTAAAATTATGCGTTGTGATTGCGAAAGATTATATTATTATTGTTTGTATAAATCAATATTTTTTTTTTAATAATCCAAATAACAGTATAAACCAATACTAGGTGCATAAACAAAAAGTCTGCAACGCTGAATTTTAAAACTGCATAAATTAATCAGTTAAAATATCACAACTAACTATCACAGCCTATCCATATTTTATTCAGTAACGTATCTACGTTCTACACGTATCTACGTGGTGACGTCACGGACAACATGCATTCTCTTGTTCCAGTTTTGTTTTTATGTAGAGGCCTCATAGTGGGGGTGGGTTTTTTACTTTTTACACTTTTATTTCAAAGCAGGGGAGTACTGAAACTTTGACTTTTAACATTTAACTCTGTTGCACACGTCTGGGATGAGATATCTTATAACTGGAATAACTTATTATTATTTTATTTATTTTGAAACATTATAGCGCTATAGCATATTATATAACTCCCTTTTCTCCTTCCACTCCTCGCGATCCAACGCTGCAACAGGCCATGATGGAAGATGTGCCTAGAGCTCGTCACGCCATCTCATCCTGGTCCTTCCACGTCGCCTCTTAGCGTTGGGTGGTAGGAATAACCTAACAAACATTAAATTTAATAACATTTACAATGACCTCAAAGTAAATTAAGGTTTCTAAGTGTACTAAATTATCGTGTCCAACTCGTTCACCAGTTAAGCATTTTTTTGCAAAACGGTGTTAACAGTTAACGATATTGGGCAATATATTTTTTACTCTAATATTCTTTCAGTGTCTGAACTAGTACATAAATTGACCAGCAAAGCAATTTTAAAGCCTGGTCAGACCTCCTCGGTACCCACACTTTACTACCCTTCACAGAGCGGTAGCATAATTCAAAATTCTAGTTAGTATGCGGTAATTCTACTGTGACTAGATTACTGGACATAATACCGTGGAATAGCGTAGCATTTTTATATTCGCCTCGCCTTGAAATCACTCACAAATTGCCAGTATGATAACATAGTGTGATATGAGACGAGATGACAGATTAACACAGAAACTTTGAAACCTGATACCAGCAGCTTTATATATAGCAGGATTGGGGCTCTGCATAATCAATTCCATTAGTAGAAGTTGCCAGTTTCATAACAAAACTTCTCAGCTCGTAGATAAATGAGCTATGTTGCTGAGAGTTCTACTCAAGTGTTGTTTGACAAAAGCGCTGACAATGAAATACAGCGAATGAGGATATAGATGAGGTACTTGTCTTATGCCAGAGAAGTTTGTTCAGAATATTTCTCTATGGACGAGTATCATGGCTAGTTTATAAATTATCGCAACTATATTATGATGAAACACTCTCTCACTATATTAGCATGAATGTACTAGACACATAAGTTATGAACATACTACAAACAAAAAATTGAAGTGAACTATAAATTAATTTTAGCTGATAATAATGAATAGTATAAAATATGACCTGTCTAAGTGCTTATTTGTAAGCTTAAAGAAATAAAAACTTTTCATTTTTTTCATGATATACCTCAAAGAGCGTTTCACCTATTTATAAGTATTAATACAACGGGTATTGATACTTATAAATGAAAGGCATTACTACAAGAGAATGTTTCGGGAAGCGATTGAAATTAGGAAATATCCTAATTTCAATCGTGAAGACGGGTTCAAACTCTCTGCCTCGTGGAATCCAGTTATAGCCAAGTGTACTCGTCGTAAACCGGTCTCTCAGTGCGTCGCGGATACTGTTAGTGTAGTATGTCGTCCAAGTGTGCAGCTGGACATGCCTACTAATCTCGAAAACCAAGTGAGGGTAGTTTCAAATAAACTAGCCCCCGCTTCGCTGAGGCGGTAACTCCAGTACTCCAGTCATCCCGTGACCACGACAGTGTGTAAACCTGTTGAAACGTCGGGAAAAATAGGTAAATAAACGCGATAAATACCCGTTGTATTAATACTTATAAATATGTGTTCAGATCGCGTAAGTTTAAAAGTATTTTTAGCGTTTCACCTTTCTTCATCTTTCTCACACTCTTTCTCTGCGCTCTTCAGCAACCCTTATGCTTCATGTACCAGCTCTACTTCTTTCTTCGCCCATTCCTTTACTGCCCGGGCTGTTCAACTATGGAACGCATTACCAGTTTCGGTGAGGCGTGCTAAGTCACTACCAACCTTTAAAACTATGTTAAAGGAGCACTATTTGTCCTGCTGTCACTAATGCATAACTGAGTCCCTATGTATATAAGTATATATATTTTATGATATGTATGTAGTATATTTCCATGTAAGTATTATAAGTATTTTATTTTATTTTATTTTATTTTATAATATATGTATAACCTGCAAGCACACAGATCCCCGGGTACTGTCCACGATCGTATCCATCTATGGTTGTCTGGTAGAGATCGCTCTTGAGCGATAAGACCGCCAATTGTATCTAGTTTTTTTTAAGTTTTTATTTTACATTGTCATTTTATACTTAGTGTGCAATAAAGAATTATCTATCTATCTATCTATACCTAAATGATACAACTATCAACTCAAACAAAAGATGTAATTGTAATGTAGGTATTATGGTATGTAGTGTAAGTATTTGTTTTATTTTCTTTATCTAAAATTTCCCGCTAATAGTTATTTAGCAAACAACGACTTCATATATGTTTTTTAATTCATTCCCGTTGGTATTCTTTTTAAAAAAAAAAACCACGACAGTTAACGCGTTTTCTACAAAAAACATTTTTTTACTATTTGTGTTAAAAAAATAAAAACAATCTGAGTTCTAGTTGTAGTTCTAGAGTCTATGTCCAACAGTGGACTTACATGTTACGATGATGATGATAAAATGAATATGGGTAGTATTATTTATGGAGAAAGGTTTACATTAATGTACCTACTTATATTAATAAATGAAGAATTCTGGACAATTCACACAGCATTATCTAGCCCCATGGTAAGCAGAGCTTGTGTTATGGGTACTAGATAACTGATATACATAATACAATACATTACATAGATAAATATTTTTTATTATACATAGAAAACGACCAGAACACCCGAAACAAATATCTGCAGATCGTACACACATTTGTTCCGAGGCGGGAATCGAACCCGCTACCTCATGCGTCGCAGGCGGACCTTCGCCCACCGCGCCACATCGGTCGTCATATTCTCTACACCAAGCCTATGGTATGGCATCAAGGTTAAAACAGCCAGTGCCTATAAAATCCAGATTATCCAAATGGATTTTTTAATGGAAAAAGGCTTTACGTCTCATAAACTGCGGGAAACGTTAAAATCGAATGCATCTGATGTATGGGCTGGAATAGAATGCAGCGGAACTAAAAATGGCGAGGGAATATTAAGGCGAAGTAAATTTAATGTCCAGCAGTGGACTGCTAAAGGCTGATGATGATGATGATGATGAAATAGTTGTTATTAATAATTATTCATCTCAAGTACTTGACTGACTAAGACTATTTTTAGTTTATTTATGAATAATGCTGGACAATCCACACAGCATCATCTAGCCCCAAGTTAAGCAGAGCCTGATCATCATCATCCTTCGTCTAACGACCAGAACACCCGGAACAAATGTCTGCAGATCGTACACACAATTGTTCCGAGGCGGGAATCGAACCCGCAACCTCCTGCGTCGCAGGCAGACCTACGCCCACCGCGCCACAGAGGTCGTCAAACTTACTCTTGGCTTTTCAATTGCATCACCCTAAACGGTCTCATATTGAGAACATTACTGTACGGGACACCTTTTAAAGTAATTAATATAATCTATAAGAAGAGATTCATAAATAATTCTTATATACATAGATAATATGTATCGATTGATATTTGAGCACGCGTCTACCATGACGAGGTGAAAACGAGAACTGATGCATTAGACTAAGTGGAAGGCGCGTGTAACATTTGACCTTAATAATATCGATGATTTTACTATAATTAGTTAGCTTATACCTAAATATACGGTTACGCTGCACCGTACAAAAATACAAAAATACTGAATACAGAAATAAAAAAACGTAATCCTCGTCTAACCTACAAAGAACATATTTGGTAGGTGGAATTGAAATTATTCAGCACTTTTTGCAGTTTTGAAGCAGGTAAAGCTAACTGAATTTCATTCAAACAACGTTAGTATAGGTTCCTAACTTATACGACAAAGTCATTGTGTTACCAACAATTGGACAAAACACTGTCGGCTGCCTGCCTACAATATTCGCCCACTGAAATGTTGCACCAACATGCAGGCTGTGTCACCCACCTATTTTAGTCCGTAGACTACATACAAACTGTAACCAAATATAGTCTGTGAAAAAGAGAAGTCTCTTATGAGGGCGCGCGTGTGCCAATGTACTACTTTTGTTGCGTTAATATGTTAGTTCACCGTTTCGCCACGAGACTTCTCTTTTTGCACAGACTCTATCTATCTGAGAAACAAATGAAGACGTGAAGCAATGCAATGAAGTCATACGTTTGTTTGTATTTTGCGGACGGGTAGCGAGTTAGGAAAGCAATTCCTAACATCTATCCTCTTCTATGAATGAAGTGCATGATTTTGAAGAATAAATTACAAGGTGAACCAAATATATTCTGAAACCTCGGGTTGGTCATTTGCGACGATGAGGGCAGAGGTCCATACCGCAATGCTTGAAAACGAAAGTTTTCAACCAGTGCGTCCTACCCGTTATGACCTACGGAGCTGAGACGTGGACACTCACGATAGGGCTGGTCCACCAGTTCAAAGTCGCTCAGCGAGCTATGGAAAGAGCTAAGCTCGGAGTTTCTTTGAAGGATAGGATTCGTAACGAATACATACAGAGAACCAAAGTTATCGACATAGCTCTAAGTATTAGAAAGCTGAAGTGGCAGTGGGCCGTCCATATCTCGCAAAGAACCGACGGCCGCTGGGGTAAACGTGTTCTTGAGTGGAGACCACGACTCGGTAAACGTAGTGTAGGACGCCCTCCGACCAGGTGTAATGACGACCTGCAAAAGACTGCAGGTAGATGCTGGATGCGGCAAGCTGAAGACAGGGCGCTATGGCGCTCATTGGGGGAGGCCTATGTCCAGCAGTGGACTGCTATAGGCTGATGATAATGATGATGCGGGCAGAGGTAATTTAATGAAAGATAAGGACGTGTGTATTCTTCCTAAAATATGAGTTATGATACAATCATAAAAAGGTTCATTGACCCAAGACAAAGGATCATAAATACGTTTATTATAAGAAAGACCTGCTGAGAGCCAAATAAGAATGTCCATAAAAGACACTCCAATTTTATATCGCCAAATAAACTTCGAGACAAGTGATCTTCGTCGGCAGTTTTTGGATTAAAGATCATGTCTATCTATGCCTAACAGTTAAAGAGAATAAGAAAAAAATTAAGTCATTTAAAACGGGATATTTACCATGATTTAATTTTTGAGTTATCCAATATTTCGGCACAGTTTCATGCGCCATGATCACGGAATACTGAAGGCACTGCGAGTTTTTATGGGCAGACATACCGATCTACCCTCATTTTTTGTCTTTTGCTACGAACGTTGCCACTACCACCGGTTTCACTATTATCTTTTGTGTTAATAACCATGATAGTTTCAAGTTTTATTTAGAAAAAAATGTAGAACAATCGATTTCAACCCAGTTCATATCAAAGTCGGTTCAAAGGCGTGTTTTAAAAAACTTTAAACTGATTTCAAATTTCTAAATAATGAAAATGGGTTTAAATCTTAGTTTTAAAAGAGAATCATTAAATCGGTTTACCCAGTCGAAAGTTATGAGGTAAAAAACATACAAAATCAGTCGAATTGGGAACCTCTTCCTTTTTTGAAGTAGGTTAAAACTAGCTTTCGTGTACAAAAACCAACAAAATTAAAACAAATTTCGCATGCTATCGGTACACTCGACTGACGTGGACTAGATCCAAACAAAGTGAATCAGCGTCGAAAAAGCCTATATGCAATAAACAAACCAAAACACCACCGCCGCTGGATTCTGCCAGTTCACAATCTTGGCAATTTTCCAGCTCTCTAGTGCAGAAACACTTAAAATGTAGCATAACTCGAACTTCTCATGCCAGTTTTATATTCCACATTTTAACGTCTAGCACAGAAAAAATTATAGTCTCATGGGAAATATATAAGATGAGTGGTAGAGATCTTCTTTACCATATCATCATCATCATCATATTCGACCAAAAATGTCCACTGTTGAATAAACCTTTCCGTATGATGCCCCAAAAAGCGGTCCGGCTCCATCCACCGACTCGCTGCCACCGCTACAATGACGTCTGTCAATGGATTGTCTAGCATTCTGTTTCGTGTTACATGGCGTTTGCCACTCGAGAATCTCTACTCTCCAACAGTTATCGGTTCTGGGAGCTATATGACCTGCCCTGCACTAATTAGTGAACAGGGGTTAAATCGTGGGATCTTCTGATCGCCCCACAATTCTCACCGTTTTTACCCCGGTACTAGGCTAATGACAGAACTGAGTTGACTTACAAGGCCCTGTATATTAAAAAAAACTATAATAACATCAAGATGATGGTACGACCAAAAATAAGGTTTTTGATCGTATGAGATTCCTAACTATACATATATGAATAAATAAATAAAATATCCCATAATAATAACTCATTTATTGTTTGTGAATAAAAAAATCCTGCTATCTAAAAAAAAGCTTATGAGAGAAAGATTTTGGAACTCCTAATTAGTTTTCCTCATTATGACCGCGATATCTCTGTAATACGAGTACATGTGTATCACAAATGAATGACTTTACGATTTAAACTATAAAATTAGTCCATAACATAAGTCCTCTTCAGCGTAGCAGAGATTTGCCATGATGATGATGAATAATCACCACGCATATCATAAGTGCTCTACATAAAAACCTTCTACTGACAAATAACCTTTAATGTAGTATAGAATGAAAGCATGACATTAATTGATTACAGGTTGTATTCACACTAATCTATTATTCTCCAGATAAACATAGCTTTTTATTTTTTTCTCTAACACAAATTTTTATCTAAAGATATAAAAGCTCCTTTCGAGCGGAAAATGACCACTATTTGGCAACCTACCTCCTTGATTTTCACGCCAAGCATTGGGGCTGCTTGGCGTGAAAATCAAGGATCCAAATATCCCATGATTGCATTGCCTTGCTTCATTTCAATGCTGAATTAGACTGACTTTTACACATTTGATTGCATTGGTTTTGGCTCCAACCTCACCATTTTAAACATTTCTAAGCATTGCAAAATGTCACTAGAGCTTATCGTAGAACTATCAATTCAAATAAGTGCAATATTTGTTACGATGTGTTTCATCATCCCCACTGCCAGGTGCCTTCGTAGGCCAGTCTTGGAAGGAATTATGAAAGGCATCTTATCAAATCCACTAGCTTCTAAGGGGGATACGAGAAAAAAACATTTTAAAGTTTGTATAATCCCCACCACGCGATCATCAACGACGCGATGGTTTATTTTGGTTGGGTAGAAGTGAAATTAAAAATCGATCGCTATAAAATTATACAAAGTATCTTTAAATTCTGTTTTAGGCCTGCTCAGGACCCCGGGATCAGATGACACAGGTAAACCTAATTGGAAATTTTAGTAGTGCTTTCAGAATATTGGTTAGATGATGCTTTCGATATGAACCAGCTGGCCGATTTTATGAATGTTGTGTACATCTGACACTGAACGAAAGCTAAGATCACGCTATAAGCTGTAAGCCTACCTTGAAACACGAATTGTCGCACGAAATGCATAATAACCGCACGAATCGGACCTCTTTGTCACCAAGTTGCTTAGGACGCGTTATTTTAAACGACCTTTCATTTCGAATCTCTTAGTTCAAAATCTTTTCCCTAATGTACTTGCGTATTTAGAGAATGGGATTAAGAGTGACATCATATTGTCCTGCTCAGTTCAAATCCGATCTGAGTGGGACGGCATGTGATATGCATTCGGCATGCTCAATCCTATTTTTTAGGTACGCAGGTTATAGCATCATCGAAAGAAAGGATCGGTCGTCCGTCAATTCTTGCTCCACTTTAAAGTAAAACGTAGTTATTCAAAGTAGACCCGCTGAAGGCACATCTATTCGAACCGAACGCGACGTGGAAGCCAAAGGAATCGAATTGGAACAAATGAAGTCTGACGATGCGTTCAACTTTACACGGAGAGGTGTGCTGTGCAAGTGTTCTAACGATTTCATAAAGATTTCTCGTTTCGTTTAAGATTTCTTTACTTCTATTTTATTCTAGTAGTGGAGAGTGTTAATAACGGGTTTTAAATAAATACTCTTGATCTTATTATAGCAGAGGCAATAGGGTAAACGTGAGCTTAGCATCAGTTATGTGCACAGACGTTTATAAAATCAGAACTCTGAGTTGGTATCAGTTTGACGATGTTATCGAAAAGTCATCGTGACATCGCATTTTTGCATAGCAATGCGTAGTTCTATATCTGCACGATAGCAGTCATGTAACAAACCCTATAGAAAATGAGGAAACGATGACGACTTGATACTTTCATCAAACAGAGCAACTCAAGACTCGGAGCCAGGAGCACTTGGCGTTTACCTCACATCATGGAGTTACAGTATAGAATATCAATGGCCTATTCGCATGATGAATGCCCCGTTATAAGACTGGCTAGCTTAGTTTTCTTATAACAAAGCAGGTGATTTAATTTTTATTTACCGAATGGTGGCACGCTTCACAAGTTTTATATTTTCTTTTACATGTTTATTTATAACCCAGGTTTTGATTATTGCCTTCACTGGTTTTCTGGCTACTAATATTAACTCACAACGCAAACATATTTTTTCTATAAGAATAGATTGTAGCAATAAAAAGATCAGAATGTCCAAGCCGATTCCGACCACGGCAGCCAGTCTCAAAGGAGTCTACAGAGAGCTATAGGCGCAGGACCATCGATTTCTTTTAAGTATATCAATGGAGATTGCACCCCACTCTCATTGTCATTGTCGGATACTACTAACGCCCGAATAGTCAAACGCATCTCAGATTTAAGCACATCTTAAGTAGCCATTTTTGACAGTTTTAAATGAAAATGTGTCATAAAATCGTCACTTGATCCCGGCTTAAATCTGAGATTCGGGGGCTAGGGATACTCTCATAATGTCAGAAATAGTTCTATAACAACTAGAAGAGTACCCGAACTTACCTATTTAATCAGTAGAAATAATATAATATTTCATTGATGTGGTTTTTGGCTTCAAACATCACCACAAAGGGTACATTTATTTTCAAACGATCAATGTGTAGATTAAAATGTATAGTGTATAAAAGTGGGTATAAAAATTAAATCAGTGTTTTTTACGAGGATCTGGAGATTCCTGCTGGTGGGTCGCTTTGGATTGTATTTTATTCCAAAAACGTATGGTCGCATTCATTTGGATCATGTTCGATCAGGCATGCATCATCTGGATGTTTATTGGTGTTAGTATTGAAAAAAGGCATTCAATATTTTTTTACACATTCTCAGTTTTGTTAACGTAATAAAGATTATTTGATCGGATATTTATCACGTACCTTTTGCGATAAATAATCGATAAATAATCTTTAATATCATTGTCATACTATCGATGTTACCTAGAGTTTATTAGCTATGTGATATTTTTCAAAATAATGCATTGTTATCCAAATATCCACTATCATATTATATATTTTATTACTATTGTCAGCGCTGATTTTACTATTTTATTTAATATTTTTAGGGCAAAGACAATATGATCCTCTAAAGATATGTGCCTCTCTATTAAAAAAAACCTTTGAAAATAGCAATCAATCAAATTAGTTAAAATTAAGCGAAATTTTAAGACTCATGATCTAATATTTGATTGCAATTTTCGGTAAATAGGTTTTTTTGTGATAGACAACGTATCACAACTACGGTGATTTTTCTCCTATCCTTCACGATGAAGTTTCTAAGAGCCTTATCACACTGGCGATTTGCAACCGCTTTCAAAGTACAGCGATCTCTTCTTGCTACGCCATCGCCCCGTTTTAGAATCGCTCGCAAATGATAGTGATAAGACTAAGAAGAAGTCACTCACAGAAATGATTTAATAGCCATGCTTGTCCATTCCGATTGAGCATCACAATGGTAAGTTCATTTAACAAGCAGAATAGAAATTACCAAGGCATTACCTTAGTAAAGCAGTTTTCTTGCATTTGTCAGGCTTTCTCTCTAGGTGTTATTGTGTTCCCGATACGAAATTGGATTATGTGATTCTAGGGGTAACCAACGCATTTGTGTAGTCACCTGTGATTGATGTGTTAGAATCATATCACTTTACCGAGTAAGAAAAATGGGTTCAGGTTTAGTTAAAATAATTTAGTCCAGTTTGAGACAGTTAAAGTCAATATTTTCTTTTAAATATTGACTAAACCCTATCAGGTATATACCCCATGGATATACCATTCCTCATGTACCAGTTTCTGATAATTGTAACATACATAATATAATATGTAAAACTGACAAAATACAGCATATTCGTAATCATCATCATCATCAGCCTATATTAGTCCACTGCTGGACATAGTCCTCCCCCAATGAGCGGCATAGCGCCCTGTCTTCAGCTTGCCGCATCCAGCATCTACCTGCAGTCTTTCGCAGGTCGTCACCTGGCCGGAGGGCGTCCTACACTACGTTTACCGAGTCGTGGTCTCCACTCAAGAACACATTTGCCCCAGCGGCCGTCGGTTCTTCGCGAGATATGGCCGGCCCACTGCCACTTCAGCTTGCTAATATTCGTAATCTATGCCCTCAAATTAGCCGAAAACGTATATCATTTTCAAATAAAAAAATGAAGTTTTAAAAATATCCGCCATCTTGAATCTGAAAAACATCGCATACCTACACGTCCTAAAATATGAATTAAAAAAAAAAAAAATGCTCGAGCTTTATATTAAACCAAGCATTATAGATATTATAAGATATTGCGTATCGTCGTAAAATGTAAGCATTTTTGTATTGGTAAATTAATTAATTTTGTTTATTTGCATTTTGTATGCACCAATATAGAACCAGCCCTGAAAAATATATCGAGCTGCTGCGAGAGGAGGTGACTGCAAGCAGCACGGGAGCGTCTTTCCCTCGTTTCGTCCCTTGCCCCGCACGATTACCCTGGAAAACGCCTTCGTCGAACGTAATATTTATATCTTCAAAACCTCGATAGCTTGATCGAACTTCACTTGGTTGTAACTTTGACTCATTAAATAAAGGTCTCTACGAGATTGCACTAATTGTATTGTCCCGGATTTTTTAACAGAAGCGTCAAACTTCCTGCCCTTAAATATTCAGCAGTGATATTTCACTAGTTATATTAAGCATAGTGCACATTATTTATTCGAAGGTATCATTATTTTGTAGGAAGTATACAAAAGCCTCCATTAACTAATGCAGAGCCTTTAGTTTGATGGAAAAACAAACTTATTTTCTGTGAAATAAGGGTCATTGTAATTGATTACTGCAATGCACGCTATCCGTGGTTCTGATAAAACGTTATAATTGTGTGTATCTACCAAGTGGAACTTCATCAACGGCAGTTCATTTGTAAGCTGATTTGCTGACCACTGCTGGGCACGGGGTAGGTACTCTTGTCTGCTATCTTACTAATATTATAAACACGAAAGTTCGTGAGGATGTATGTAAGTATGTTTGTTGCTCTTTCACGCAAAAATTACTGAATTGATTATGATGAAACTTCACAATAACATAGCTTACATATCAGAATAACACATAGGCTACAATTCATAAATTTGTATTGTATATTATCCAAAATATCTATCACCACGCGGATGAAACTGCGGGGCGCAGCTAGGTTATAATATTAACCTTGGGCTGGCTAGCCCAGGGCCTACCAGGGGGGTTATTCCCAACGTCCCAATTGAGATGTGCTCATTCCCAACGTCTCATGAAAATCAGAAAATCAATAAATCATCTACGTCATCTGTTTTTATCCTTTTCAACAGTGAATATCCCTCAAAGGGTGAAATTATAATTGATTATAATTTTCAATGACAGCTGTCAAAATCAATATTACTTTCATTAGTGGCCCTAATCGTCAGAAGCGCTAGTAATGTTTGGAAAAAATACAGTTATAGTCATAGAATAACTATTAGCACAATAACTATTATAGTTTTAGTCCGAAATGACAGTCAGCCATAAATACAGCAGCACATTATTTTACTATTGAGTTTTAACACTTTGAGTGCTGAAATCACATGGTATGTGTTTTCTTCAAGTGACTAATATGCGTAAATCCACACTAGCGCAGCGGCTGAGAAAATACAGATCTGTGTGACTCAGCACAGTCGTAATATTTTTGAACGAAACGCATGTGCGGCGCAACACAACCGCTGTGTAGAGCGGCAGCACGAATTTTTTAGGTTAAAAAAAAGAACGCAGTCGTCGAAAAAAAATCGCAGTCAAAGTGTTAACAATGTAGAAAAAGTTGCCAACCACTAGTTACGAATATGTATTTCATATTTAGCTAAAAGTTTTTTTGAACCAACTTCGAAGAAAGGGCGTCTGCATAGTTCGACTATATTTTTTATGTAAACCATCGATTTCTACGTCATTTGACGACCGATGTGGCGCGGTGGGCGAAAGTCTGCTTGCGACGCAGGAGGTTGCGGGTTCGATTCCCGCCTCGGAACAATGTGTGTACGATCTGCAGATATTTGTTCCGGGTGTTCTGTTCGTTTTCTATATGTAATAAAAATATCTATCTATGTAATGTATTGTATTATGTATATCAGTTATCTAGTACCCATAACACAAGCTTTGCTTACCATGGGGCTAGATAATGCTGTGTGAATTGTCCAGCATTATTTATTTATTTATATTTTTTTATTTATGAACAAATTTGCATAGTATTTTTAGAAATAGAAATAGAAATAGAAATAGTTTATTCATATCAGACATGGTAAATTAGAGAGGTGGTATTACAAATAAATTGATCCTCATATCTCGCCACATTACTGGCATGTGAATATACAAACAAAAAAAAAAAAAAATTTCTAATAATAATTCTCATGCAAATTAAGAAAAAGTCAAGTTTAATTAAAATAAATGTCAAGCCATACTATACAATACAACAATTCAAAATTAAAGTTAGATTCAATGTCAATAAAATAATTTAAACTTTAAAGGTCAGAAACTCCTGGATTGTGTAAAAGCTGCGTTGCACGAGCCATTCTTTTAAGACTTTATTAAACAATATTCCTTTGTGATCTAAAATATTTTTTGGTAAATGATTATAAATTTAGTATGACATGTAGGCGCAGTTTCGCTTAAAAAGTTCTAATTTCGGTCCAGGCATCACTAAAGGTTTATGTGTTACAAATCTCCGATTGATGTTATTTCGGTATTGAAATAGGTCAGGGTGTTTCCGTACAAACAATGCAGTCTCTAAAATGTACAAAGATGGTAGAGTGAATAATTTATTTTTTATAAAATAGGGTTTGCAAGATTCTGTGCTCTCCAAGTACCATATTGCTCGAATACACTTTTTTTGTGCAATAAAAGCCCTCTGGAGTTCACAGGAATTGCCCCAAAGTAAAAGTCCATACCGGAGAACAGATACTATGTAACTATGGTAATGGTTTTGCAGTTGTATAAAAGATAATCCTGAGATGGTCACATAAAAATAAATAATTAATGCTAGACTATAACACAGCATCATCTAGCCCCAAGCTAAGCAGAGCTTGTGTTATGAGTATGTATGACTGAGGATTATACTTAATCCTACTAATATTATAAACGCGAAAGTTTGTGAGGATGTTTGTTGGTCTTTCACGCAAAAACTACTGAATGGATTTTAATGAAACTTCACAATAATATAGCTTACATATCAGAATAACACATAGGCTACAATTTATAAAGATATATTTTATAGTATCCAAAATATCTATCACAACGCGGTTGAAACCGCGGGGCGCAGCTAGTACAATATATTACAAAGATAGATATTTTTTAATATACATAGATAACGACCTCCTTGCGTCGCTGACGGACTTTCGGCAACCGCACCACAGAGGTCGTCAAAAAGTTTATTCGCAGGGGGTTAGTATACATCTCTCAAAAGTAAAAAATAGTTTAAAAGTGAGGGATTCGAAGTCAGTTTTTAGTTTCATCATCATCATCATCAGCATATAGCAGTCCACTACTGGACATAGGCCTCCCCCAATGAGCGCCATAGCGCCCTGTCTTCAGCTTGACGCATACAGCATCTACCTGCAGTCTTACGCAGGTCGTCATCCCACCTGGTCGGAGGACGTCCTACACTACGTTTACCGAGTCGTGGTCTCCACTCAAGAACACGTTTGCCCCAGCGGCCGTCGGTTTTTAGTTAAACAACAATCAAATTATAAATAGATACAATCGATTCATGTCAAAAATTGCTGTTTTGAGTGGCATTAAAAAGTGTTTTCTATCTACCTATCTAGTTTCTGCCCGCGACTTCGCACGAACTGTGTCTATGGAACCTTTTAAAGGTCTATCCCATGGGAACTGATCTATGTGATAAAAAGTAGCCAATGTTTTACTCTCAGGCTTTACACTCAGGCCTTGAACTATAAATAAATAATGCTGGACAATTCACACAGCATTATCTAGCCCCATGGTAAGCAGAGCTTGTGTTATGGGTACTAGATAACTGATATACATAATACAATACATTACATAGATAGATATTTTTTATTATATATATAGAAAACGACCAGAACACCCGAAACAAATATCTGCAGATCGTACACACATTTGTTCCGAGGCGGGAATCGAACCCGCAACCTCATGCATCGCAGGCGGACCTTCGCCCACCGCGCCACATCGGTCGACATCCATACATCCATCCATCTAAACATCCAAACTTTTGCATTTATCATGTGATTCAATCAAGCCAAGAAGTACCTCACTACTTCATTTATTCTAACAAAGAAGCCTACCACAAAGCGACATGCATGTTTAATTGACTAATTTCCTTGCATTCTAACTTGAACAAAAAGCTTACGGGGCCAATTTCCTCAAGCTAAATTGCTGCTTGGGCGAAAGGCCACCAAAGCTCGAGAATTAGCTACATAGTAAGGTTATCTACAAAACTAACTGGGCTATTTATTTTGACCCACACCGTAGAAATACAGCTTGGTTTTCGACGACTGCGGCGCGGTGGGCAAAGCTTCGTCTGCGACACACGAGTCGCGAGACGCGAGGTTGCTTTTCGCCTCGGGACAATTGTGTGTACCTACGATCTGCAGATATTTGTTCGGGGAGTTCTGGTCGTTATCTATATATAATAAAAAGAAATATCTATGTGGAATTGAATTGAATACTAATCAATTCAAATCAACAACTAATACAGAACATTCAACTTAAACTAAGGGGAAACGTAATTATGACGTAATCTATTGTATTAAGTATATCAGTCATCTAGTACCTGCCCATAACACGAGCTCTACTTAGCTTCGGCTGATGTTGTGTGGATTGTCCAGCATTATTTATTTCGCTATCTTTTGAGTTTTTCATCACATAATGTCGGAATTCACTCTTGTTGGTCAAACAAAAAGCCTACGAAGTCTAATAACAGAAGTGGGACGAGAAACGGTTCGCCGATTAATTATTCGGCACGGCGACGCGACATCGATTCTCGATAGTTATGTAAGGGGCTGTTTATATTGAGCTCTATTTCTAGGTGTGCAAGGTTGCATATTATTATTTTCTTGCTTGGATCTTATTTTACTAGGTTTATATGAACACAATTCTTATTAATCTCATATTCTTTTTCAATATGAACTATATTGTGATTTGAAGCGACGCGACGCCTGCCTCTGTGAGCACTACTCAGACGGGCATTAAATAGGTGACGAGCAAGAGGATTTTTTGTTTTTTTTGATTACGCTAGTAGCTATAAACATGAATATGATGATGTTTTAATATTCTGCAATTATTTAACCACCCAATTTACTTTTGAGATCAAAAAGTCATTGACATAGCTCTAAGAATTAGCAAGCTGAAGTGGCAGTGGGCCGGCCATATCTCGCGAAGAACCGACCGCCGCTGGGGTAAACATGATCTTGAGTGGAGACCACAACACGGTAAACATAGTGTAGGACGCCTTCTGTTGCTGGATGCGTCAAGTGAAGAAAGGCCCCTATGGCGCTCATTAGGAGGCCAATGTCCAGAGGACTAACATAGGCTGATGATGATGATTTTACTTTTATTGACATTTTTAACCGACTTAATAAAAGGGGGAGGTTCTCAACTATTTTGATTACAAAAGTGTTCTGATCGATAGTCTAGTCCAAATCGAAATTAATATGTTTCTGATTCCAAGAAACCGAAATGGCTCACCATATTCACATTATACGTCATAAATTGATAAGCAGGTATTAAACGGTGTTCACGCTAAAGTGGACCTTATGTGTATCGTAATCGAGTAGGTATGTCCTTACCAATAAGGTCCAAACTTAACGGCAATCCTCATCCCGACCTAAGCCCCCCTGATACCGTCTACGTTGGTAAATCGCAAAGTGCCAGAAGATTGCATTACCATACCAAGGCTTGGCAACGTTACAAATGAGAAGATTTCTCGTAAAGGATATTTTCTGATATAATAACTATCTGAGCATTTCTTCAATAACAAAAATACCTAGCAAGAAAATACGTTACTACGATAATATTTCACTGTAGCACGGTACCAAAAATTTGAATAAGATTTTCCAGCTTTAACAATTTTACTAAACTACTTTCTTTGAATTTTGCTAAACTACTTTTTTTGACGACCGATGTGGCGCGGTGGGCGAAGGTCCGCCTGCGACGCAGGAGGTTGCGGGTTCGATTCCCGCATCGGAACAATTGTGTGTACGATCTGCAGATATTTGTTCCGGGTGGTCTGGTCGCTTTCTATGTATAATAAAAAAGATCTATCTATGTAATATATAATATTATGTATATCAGTTATCTAGTACCCATAACACAAGCTCTGCTTACTATGGGGCTAGATAATGCTGTGTGAATTGTCCAGCATTATTTATTTATTTATTGCCCAACACTATAAATACTACATTACTACATAGACGCAAGCGGTGAGGTGTCGTTTGAACACATTCTTGTAGCGCAGATGCTGACCGCCGTGTCTTCGATTACCCTCTGCCATCTCCGAATAAAATACAGCCGCGATATTGACCCGGGGTGTTGGGAGAAGCTTGCTTCTCGTAGGTCATCTTGGCGATCTACTATTTACAACAGAGTCAAAGCGTTTGAGGAAAATCGCATCGAGGCAATGGACGCAAGACGCCAGATACGTAAACAGAGACCTAAGCCCTCCTACACGTATACATATAACTCATCGGGCCAACTCTACTGCCATTCGTGCCGTAGGATATTCAAGACCAAGTTCGGTCTAGCGAGCCATATCAGAGCTCATGATAGAAAAAATCCGTGATTACTTGGGGTCGCCGTCATCGAAATCGATGAGGAGGCCTATATATACTACATAGTATAAAACAAAGTCGCTTCCCGCTGTCTGTCTGTCCCTAGGTATGCTTAGATATTTAAAACTACGCAACGGATTTTGATGCGGTTTATTAATAGAGTGATTCAAGAGGAAGGTTTATAAACCGTTTGACACATATATTTCCACGCGGGCGAAGCCGCAGGGCACAGCTAGTAACTACTTAATTTAAGTACCTACTACCTTAGTAATTTTAGTCGCTAGATAGTGTGGATATGATAGATGGATTTGGATGGATGATTCACCCAAAAATCCATCGATCCATCCAAACATCCAAACTTTCGCATTTATACACTAGCTGCGCCCCGCGGTTTCACCCGCGTGGTGATAGATATTTAGAATAATATACTATATATCTTTATAAATTGTAGCCTATGTGTTATTCTGATATGTAAGCTATTTTGTGAAGTTTCATTAAAATCCATTCAGTAGTTTTTACGTGAAAGAGTAACAGACATCCATCAATACTTACAAACTTTGACGTTTATAATATTAGTAGGATATACATAAGTGTGATTATGCGACGTTTCCCATCAAACAAAAAGGCAGTCTATAGTCACCTTAATTTTAGTTATGATGATCCAACTAAAAGTTTTCCACATAAAAATGTTATCTTTATTTTTCCTAATGTCTTTGAACGCTTGGCCTTCATTCTACGATAGCTTTTTCCGTGAAATGTCAGGTGAAATTAGAAGCTAAAATTACTTGATCTAGGCCCCTAAATACTAACCTAGATAGCCTAGAAACCTAGATACGTTTGTTATTCCAAGTAAGAACAAGTTTCGCTGGGGATAGAATTTCTCGTATTTTGCATCTGGTGTCAGTATAAATCTTGTCGGCAAGTATTCGCAAGATTTAAGCTGAGTTTTATTGTTTCATATATCTACTGTAAGAAGAAGTCTTTTGGATTCAGTTCAGTTATTTATTGATAAGAATATTCTTATATGTCAAACATAATAATACGAGTAACAAAAAAATACACAACGAATTACAAATCAGGAGTTTACAGGAGTTTCTTATAAATAATTCTTTTTTTTGGTAATTTTACCAATTGGAATAGATGTAGGATCGATTTTGGTATTGCCATCGTATACTTATATGATTTGATTGTATTGCAAAAACTTAAAACGGATTTCCATTTCCTTAATATTTACACGGTATTTTATAGTGCCCTGTCTTCAGCTTGATGTATCGAGCATCTCACTGCAGTCTTTCGCAGGTCGTCATCCCGCCTAGCCAGAGAGCGACTTACAATACGTTCGCCGAGTCGTGGTCTTCACTCAAGAACACGTTTCATCATCATCATCATCAGCCTATATCAGTCCACAGCTGGACATAGGCCTCCCCCAATGAGCGCCATAGCGCCCTGTCTTCAGCTTGCCGCATCCAGCATCTACCTGCAGTCTTTCGCAAGTCGTCATCCCACCTAGTCGGAGGGCGTCCTACACTACGTTTACCGAGTCACGGTCTCCACTCAAGAACACGTTTGCCCCAGCGGCCGTCAGTTCTTCGCGAAATATGGCCGGCCCACTGCCATTTCAGCTTGCTAATTCTTTGAGCTATGTCGATAACCTTGGTTCTCTGTCGTATTTACCCCAGTCATTTATATGCAAAAGTATTTTTGCTTTATATACCAACAAAAACGGTTTGGTAGATTGGTTGGTCAGTCATTACATAGTTGGCTGAAGGACGGAGGTGGGTTCTTGTAAATATAATTTACTTTTTCTATTTAACAAATGTATTTAACCCTCGTGGGAAAACCGGGATGGAAAAGCTTGTTTCATTATGAAAGACAAACTTTTCCGGGAATTTCAGCTAGCCTTGAGCATTTCTTTAATTGTTGTTTGTACAAACTCGGAACAAGCATAATTAAAATAAAATAACTACCTAAACACTTCCCGCTTCTTGGAATAAAACGTTATTTTATTAAAATGGCCAAAATGGTAGTTCTTTTTTTTATAAATGATCATCAGCCTATGTTACTCCACTGCTGGACATAGGCCTCTCTCAAATATCTTTGCATACCGACTAACGGTCAAGCATGTTGAACCACGAAATGTATACCTGTAACCTTACAAACACAGTCTTTGGCAAATAAAAAATCTTTATCTGTATCTTTAATGACCACCACAGTGCCCTGTCTTCAGCTTGACGCATCCAGCATCTACCTGCAGTCTTTCGCAGGTCGTCATCCCACCTGGTCGAACGGCATCCTACCACGTATACCAAGTTTTGGTCCCCAATCAAGAACTCGTTTGCCCCAGCGGCCGTCGTCGGTTCTTCGCGAGATATGGCCGGCCCACTGCCACTTTAGCTTGCTAATTCTTAGAGCTATGTCGATAACTTTGGTTCTCTGTCGGGTGTATTCGTTACGAATCCTATCAATAGAATCCTAGAATTTTCCAAAGTGATGCTTAGTGTTCTTGGTGGAGTACATCGTCAATTGAAGATTTCATATTATCTATCTATACATAATACAAAGAGAGGTTTGTTCGAACACTTATAATTCGAGAACGGCTGGACCGGTTTCCATGGTTTTTGGTGTACAGTATAATGGTCTCACTCCCGAGTAAGCAGAATAAGCTATTAAAAACATTGGAAAATGTAAGTTCTTTTTGATAATGATATTGTTGTTGGTACTCTCTTTGCCTGAAAAACAGGTTTTCATTAGGTTTTCACCTAGTTCAGGCATAGGCATTGTCAATTTCCATCATAATGTAAGTAGTGTACTTCTTTGTTATCCTTTGATATCAGCTACCCGCAGTAAATGTGATATACTAACACTTTCATGGCTCAAGACTTACATTGGCGGCCTTACCGCTTTCTGAAAGCGATATCATCCAAGCAAGAAGTAAAAAGAAATTAATAAGATGACGGTACATGTGCCAAATAAAAACTGATACAACCTATTATTTCAGAGCTTTATGATACAGTCAAACTCTGAAGTTGGCAGCCTTACCGCTTTCTAAAAGAGATTTTATCCAGGCAACCAAGATGTAAAGAGAAATTCATAGGATGGCGGTGTATGTGCTAAACTAAAACTGATAATAGCTACTTAATTAGAAATATCTATACCAAATGGATAGACAACATTATTGGGTTATTAATCGTATTACACTATAAATAAATAATAATAATAATAAATAATGCTGGACAATCCACACAGCATTATCTAGGCCCATGGTAAGCAGAGCTTGTGTTATGGGTACTAGATAACTGATGAACATAATACAATACATTAAATAGATAGATATTTTTTATTATACATAGAAACGACCAGAACACCCGGAACAAATATCTGCAGATCGTACACACGATTGTCCCGAGGCGGGAATCGAACCCAAAACCTCCTGCGTCGCAGGCGGACCTTCGCCCACCGCGCCACATCGGTCGTATTTTCTATTTCCATCTATAAACATAAAGAGCCACCTTTTGTAAGCCTTTTGTTTACAAAAGCTTCAAAAACCGTTCAAACCTAAAGAGCCAAGGAAATGCTTTTAACACGAGCACATCACCAAAGGGCTCACACAAAATTGTCCAATCTAGCTCCGGTTTCGTAATGTCTTCATAAATATTGCATTTCGATACTGAGAAAGGAAATCTGAACGAAATCCTTTAAAATCCTTTCTGAGAGAGAATAAAGATAGGTATAATGCTTTTAAAATTTAAAACCTCTGTTATTACTGTCACAAGGTTTTCTTCGTTGTAAAGTTATACGATATGAAAGATATACGCACGATGTACATGTTATATGCAGTGCAAGCTATGCTGGACAATCTATACAGCATAATCTATCCCCAAGCCTGATTTTGTGTGTTATGGGCAGAGATAGGAATAGGTAGTGCAATTTGGGGTAAATGACCTCAAACATTATCAATAGTATGGATACGCCCCGGGATTCCGGGAAAAAGATCGGGAAAAATATGACGGAACAAATTTCCGATAAAAAACCTTATTTTAATTATGCTTTTATTATTTCTTTATAAAATATGACAATAATCAATAACAATTAAAATAAATATTCGCAACAGACATAAATAAAATTATTTTAACCATAACTTAATACATATTAAAATTACAGTGATACCAATCTTCAAGGCGATATCAAATGGGATGATTGAAACTCATCGTAAATAAAACAATGGATATTGAACGTCAAGATTTAACAAAAAGTTAAAATTGGTTCAATCTTCGCCTTCACTTTCAAAATCTGAAATAGTTGGTTGATTTTCCATGAAATTGAAATAAGCTACAATTAGTTTTTCGATATTTTCTTCGTTTAATCTATTTCTTTTGACGTTCAATATCCATTTATAAGTTGAAAAACTCCTTTCAACTTCTACTGATGTAACATCAGTGCATATTTAAATATTAAAATATCGTCACTAGCCGAGCCGTTTGCTATATGGTCTGAATACGTTCTAACAATATCTAATTCCGGATAACGATCCATGACCGCTTCTAATTTATTTTCGATGGATAAACATTTACTCCAATTTATAACCATCCTGACTTCGTCGAATATTTCAAAAGAACCTACTATAGAAATATGTGTAATTTGTAATTTTTTTAGAGCTTTTTCTATGATCTTAAAATTATCGTTGATGAAGTCCAAATCAGTTTTTATGTTTTCTTTATTCAGTATATTTTTCGCATAATTGATACTGCTTCGGTTCTTCGTAGGTATGATAAAACAGTTTTTATTTCATCGAAATATTTGACATAATAATATGTCGCTGCGAGCCAAGTGTCCCATCTTGTTATAACTGGTTGTGGCGGCAATGGCAATAGCATGTATTTTCAAATATTATTTTACACAGTATAGAATAACATTTTCTTATTAAATTCCTGGGACTTGTGGCATGTCCATATTAAGATATCTTCATGAAGTCTCGGCAAATTGCACTACCTATTCCTATCACTGGTTATGGGTTCTAGAAAACTGATAGACAATACATTACATACGAGTACATACTTGGATTTATATACTTTATTATACTTCATAGAAAACTGACAGAACTACCGTAACAAATAACTTTAGATCGTACAAATATTTGTCATGAGAAGGGAATAAAACCCGCGACTTTCTATTATGTTTTGTTTAAATTTTGAGCGTAAAAAGGGAACAGCCTTAGTTTACAAGTAACTTAATTATAACTTTATTTAAATAAATTATCCCCTAGCTAGTAGGTGTTCATTTTCAAATTAAAATCCCTCACCGCTTAATCAAAAGTTCAGACGCAGAACTATAAAATAGGATCGCTAGAGAATAAAGTGAAGACGCTCACTTGAGCAGACAGATGAGCACTATTGGCACACGGAAGCTGTGGAGCACAGAAGTAAAGTAAAGTAAAAAGATTTTAATTTTGTTAGAACAGAGACTCTTATAAATTAAACTTAGATTAACAAAGAAATTGTCAAAATCGGTCTCCACTCAGCATGTGCTATGGTAGAGCAGATCGTACCATAGCGCTGGTCTTCCGTGGAGACCGTGTTCCGCAAATCACACTCAGAAAAATCAAACGTCACACAGAACATGAAGCTATGTAGCAGCACTGAAATAACCCCCCAGGGTACACTAAAAAATCGAAGACAACTCTTTCAAAGCACCAATAGGGTTGCCAGAAATACTGGTAAGATTTGGTGAAACTGAAAGAAGAACCAAATTTATCTAAGTTCACACCGAAATTAATAATAATGGACAATTGACACAGCATCATCTAGACCCAAGCTAAGCAGAGCTTGTGTTAAGGGTACTAGATGACTGATTTACATACATTACATAGATATACTTACCATACATAGAAAACGACCAGAACACCCGGAACAAATAGTATCTATACTTTGGACAATCATAATAAAATGATTACTAAATAGATTGTCATTTGTTCTGGTGACCGTTCCTACTGATTTAGATTTTGCTTCAGTGTGCTTTTGGTGTCAAGTGGAACGGAATGTAATGCCGATAACGTGGAAAATCGTGATCGGAAGTTTTACGCTTTCGTTAAGGTAGCTGTCGAAAATTATATCGTTTTATTCCGTGCTTATTTTGTGTTATTGGTAAGACGCAAAAGCTAAAGTAAATCTTATTTCTTTGTGTCATCTAAACAACTACCTCGTCAAAGCATAATGCTTTGAAGAGGTAGTTGTTTAGATGATATTTATAGATTATATTGTCAACTAAGAGTTGTCGATACCATTGCACTGTTGTTTTCTATATTGACTGGATGCGAGAGTCTCGCTCGTATCGCTCGTTGAGGTGAACCCTAAATATATCCTATTATACCGCTATTTTTAAAATATTAACAAGCACCACCTTGATGTTTTTTGAGATAATATTTAAAGACCTCCAAACTTTCATAGAATGAGGTCAAACTCATTGACTATGTCCGAGAATTGCTCGTATCACTCGTCGAGGTGAACCATAAAGAATGTCCTATTATACCGCTGTTTTAAAAATGTTATCGAGCACCACCCTGATGTTTTTTGAGATAAGATTTCAAAATCTTCAAACTTTCATAGAATGAGGTCAAACTTATTGACTGTATGCGAGAATCGCTCGTATCGCTCGTCGAGGTGAACCCTAAAGAATATCCTATTATACCGCTATTTTTAAAATGTTAACAAGCACCACCTTGACCTTCTTTGAGATAATATTTAAAAACCTCCTAACTTTCATAAAATTAGGTCAAACTTATTGAACATTTTTGGTCGAAGACTAAATACTTTATCGTACAGTTAGGCTCAGAAATTCTCATTAAAAATTCCAGCAAATGTAACTATGTGAATAAACAAGGCCTTGCGAATTTTTCGTAGAGATTCCCTTTTAACTACATCAGCTTCATTAATACAATAAAAATGGAAGTGCCAATAAACGAACTGTGAAAACCAAGCAATTAATGCATACTGTTTTATTTACATTTCCAAAATAACTCGAAAACAACTCAAACGGCCTTCAACAACAACGAATTACCATCCATCGCCGCTCCCAAATAAAGATTAATATGGCGTAGCAAATATCTTGAGTAGGTGCCTTACTTTGCTGATGGGGTGTTCCACTTGGGTAGGGCTTTTTTGTTGGCAATAAAACGAACGTTTCCTATGCCTGGACATCGACATACTATAAGGTAAGTTTAGAAATGGTTTCAGTGAAAACGGAAATCTGAGACCGCCAATGAATTACAGGAGTTATTCATTAGATATGTTTTTCTCAGTTTATACAGTTTTACAGCAGACTTTTTTATTCTAAGAGAGTAGGGCTTGTTGTAACAAGACGAGTTCTTGTACCAGTTAAAAAATAAATTTGTTTACAGTAAAGAAAATGTGCAGGATGTAGTGATACTGTTTTTTTTACGTACTTGAAAGAAAAAACATTATGGCAATCGAGAAAAAAAAATAGAAGCCAAAATTAGGCTAGTTATATACAAATACATATATATGTTCAAGAATATAACCGAAGTCATTTAGATCCAGTAGGTACACATTGGACGTTTTTATCCAGGTGATTTAGTAACGCGCGTTTTAAAAAAATATTCCAATACATTCAGCAGCTTTATTAGGACATTCCTTGATATTTACTCAAATTATTATTCTATATGTATTTGATTGTAGGCTAGATACCTAGGTTTATTTTAGTTTATTATTGACAATGCCCTTATACAGCTGCATTAAATTATCTTGACATGTATTTTTTATTTCAATTCAATTTAACTAATTTATTATTATTTTACTGTTATAAATATTATCTATGAATGTTGTATCAAATTTTTAAAGAAGGCATGTCTGTCTGCTTTTTCTAAAACACAATCCCTTATGGTGTTTCCTATATCAAAATTAATGTGTGTTTTATAATAAAATTGTTATATTATTTTTATGTACAACTGACCGATATCAAGTGTAACATGTGTAACAACACACCTACGGTGGAACTGAATAAATGAAAATGAAAATTCGTATACAGTGAAAATAGTAATTCTTGCAATTCAAACGTGACGTTTTGGTACTAGGAGGCACTTTTATGGAGAGATAAGATAATAAGTCAAATTAATCATAGACGTGGTTCAGTACCAATGAAACACTTTGTAAACCTGTGCTCACACGGGCTGGATACGTTTGATATTCACCAGAAATATGAGCAGTATTTCGCAGATGTTGTGCTCGAGTATTTCGTTTTGTTTGTAAATTTCGTTCTGTATTACCTCGGGAATTTTGCTGGGAGTATATTGCTTCTGTTAGAGGTCAGTCTCTAATATTTATAGGATGCTGAAAACTATCAATTTTTCATTCACTTATAGAAGAGTAAATGGGAAGTGAATAGTGGTTATTCTTCAATAGTAATAGTTATTGAGATCATCATCGTCATCATCATCAGCCTATATTAATCCACTGCTGGACATAGGCCTCCCCCAATGAGCGCCATAGCGCCCTGTCTTAAGCTTGACGCATCCAGCATCTACCTGCAATCTTTCGCAGGTCGTCATCCCACCTGGTCGGAGGGCGTCCTATACTACGTTTACCGATTGTTGTTCTTGAGTGGAGACCACGACTCGGTAAAAGTTGAGATTATCGTAGATTTAAAATATTTTATGAACCAATCAGGTTCTTAAAATATTTTAAAAAAGTCTTTGAAAAAATAATTCAATCAAACGGAAAAATTTACAGCCCAAAGAGCTGTCAATTTAATTTGGTATAAACCCTGCACAGACTTAATAAGATAATTCCACTTCTCTTTGCAAAAAATCCCTGCCATCTATTTTTTATTTTTTTATTTTAGCCATTTATTATTATAAAATAAGTTAACCTTACATAATAAACATTGGTAAAAAAATTGCCTGCTATCTATTGAGTTATAAAATGTATCAAATGTACAAGACACATAAGATATGAACATACTAGTGGTTTCTTCTCACTTCTTCCACTGGTGGACAAAAAATTGAAGTGAACTATAAAATAATTTAATTGGTAATAATGAATAGTATAAAATATGACCTGTCTAAGTGCTTATTTGTAAGCTTAAAGAAATAAAAAACTTTTCATTTTTTAACATTCATAGAAATTGTTACATATTTGGAAAACGCCTCATTTGGTTTGTGTTACTGTATAAAATAGAAGACCGTGTTTGAAGCAAGGTCTTTTGTTTCTGTAGACAAAACCTACTTCAGTTTTGGTGCCACAACAGAAGAGTGCGCTTGTGGTCTCGCTAGATATTAATAGTGTCTGTCTGTGGTACGTAAAAATCTCAATCTTGATAATAACACATTTTCAGAGTTATTGATGCTTGGGTTTAAAGTTAAGGTCTTGAGTAAGTCTTTGTACCGAAAAAGTGTAGAAAATCTTCCGTTCTCGTATAAAAATAAACAGGGTCAATTATTTTCGAATTAAATAAGGACTTGTTGTGTTGCATTGATATCTATGGTACAGCACTGGGTCGCAATATCATTTAGTGACGAGCATATTTGTTGCAGATGACGTCATCCGAGACCGACCCAGTGGACGCGTAGCTTAAGACTGCAATTTCAGCCTAGAAAGCATTGTTCTCGTAAATGTATACAAATAAACGGGGCCAATCCTTTTCGAATTAAATGGGACAAAACCTTCTTATGCCCCGTCAACTACATTATCGTTATTACGTCACAATGCTTTTTAGGCCCAATGCAGGTCCACTGGGTCGGTAGGTACTTATCGAGCGAAACGATTTATTGCATTGTTCTGATTTCTAAGGTACTGGAGAGTACAGGACTAAATCCTCTATTCTAGCGGTTGCCCAGCCCTAGTAACTTTGGACGACCTGGGATAAATGAATGCTGGTTCAAAGCTTAAAAGTGAATCCTGCGGGATGCGGGGAACGGACACTTGTTGGAACGTACGCTGCCTTGGAAGAAAGCAAATCACCTATAAATGCCTTATAATAACAACTCACCTCAATTCACCACTCGCCTCGATCGGAAGAATGCGTGCTTCTGGAATCGCCAGGATTCCCGTGACGTCACTGAAATGTCTTTGACACACACAAGCGGATTACCAGCAGTTGCCAGCGTAGCAGATGCGGTGGTATGCGGATTTATCAGAGTCCAACTTTTATTAAGATAAATTAGTGCGGGACGCGTGTTGGTCGATCTAATGACTTGCGAAGACTCAAAGCACCAAGATGGCGGCTTCTTGCGGTCCCCTGCATGGGGCGGGTCGGTGCAATCTATACCGACCTTTGACGGATGGTTCACCAAAATAAGTTATTAAAATAAGACATTCTTAATAGATAGGTGAAATACCATCCAATCAAGACAGCGGTATAATTATTCACATTAATTTGCAAATAATCCCAACAAGCGTAACCATTTCCCCCGGCTTGAAAGTTCCTACTTTCGAAACACAGAAGAAAAGGGATATGAAAATTGAATTGAAGGATATAATAATCCTGTATGGGAAAAAAAGTAAGAAAATCAAACCTTAGTTGCATATTGTCACAAACTCTATTGTAATCTAAAGTTATAAACAAACACAACGCGCAAGCGTTAGAGCAAGAGCTCTTAAAATAGAGATACTAAGAATTACTTAACTAACTAACCCTATAGTCTACACAGCGATGCGATGCAAGACCTTAATTTTAAACTAAGGACATAAACAAAAACTATTAAAAACCTTACTGAGTTGGCAGAGGGCACAACTTCACAACCGGTCGACTTTGTAAAATCCCACCTTTAGCCTTAAAGAAGCGACTCGAATTACCCCGTTTTTGTCCGGACAGATTTGAGTAATTAAATCTAACGGAAATTGCAAGGGCATGACAATGTCCTGGATGGAGACAACTACCATGCCTAATGTTATAGGATTAGCTGGAGTGTTCCATTTCTCTCTGGATTGCAAGGTGTGTAAATACTCTATACGCCACCTATTCCAAAAGGAGCGGACAAGTTTATCGGTCAATTCATATCGCGAAATAAGATGCAAACAAGTTTCATTCAATTCACGAATGGGAAGAAACACAGGCGGTTTCGTATACAAGAAGTGCGGCGGCGGCAGTGTGGACAGTTCCGCAAGGTTAAAGCTTAGCGAATGCGGGAGCTTTGAATTCCACAAGGTCTCCAGTTGAGCTAACCCAGAGTTAAGCTCGTGAAGAGTGATGGTATGTAGACCAATCACTTTGAAAAGATGCGTATTTACAATGCGGTTGGCGACAAATATGTGCCAGCGCTGCGGAGTAGACCATAACTTTACCGTTGAGTTAGATAAAGCTATGACGACTGCCTCAATGGCATGACGAGCGGCATATAATAATAATATATATAATCGATTTATCAACTTTGATAAAAGGAGTGCGATGCGAATCTCATGAAGAGTTACACATTTAGTGGCGCGACCGTAACACGGCCTAAAACATCAAGACGTGCGGATGAAACAAGTGGAAGATTATGATTCTTCAATTGCGAATTATCTAAAGGCTCCTTGATGACGTCATTGTGAATAAGCTTGATATTAGGTAGCTTGGTAAGTCCGCGCTCGAGGCACAAAGAACTGCGACGAGCGACGGCGACTGAAGAGCTATCCAATGCTACGTAGCTGTCATCAGGAGTGCGATTTTTAGTGGATAGACAGAACTCTTCACTTGTTTTACTGTTCATGTCTCCAACTGCGGTGACTTTGTCAATCTTGATAGACGGACGCAGGTCGCAAACGTCATGGCAAGAAGTTGAGAGGAACGACAACGTGTCTGAAAGAGGTAACAATATAGGTGCCTCTCCCATAAGTATATAGCCCAGCACCGTCTCGACTGCGTCAGGACACCCAGGTTTACCAGTGACGCAACCTGGTCGCAACAATTTAGCGAACAGTTTTACGCCAAGTAAAATATCAATGTTACCAGGTACATTCCATGTGTCGTCAGAGAGTAAGCTCGGATCAATGTGGTTCAACCCAGCGACATTTATATCGCACAAAGGAAGTTGAGCGGTAATTTGATCCAGTACTAACGCATCGATATGGTACTTAGCACGCGAGCGAAGTCGTGAGCGGAACGTGAGGTCGACGGAACCTCGAACAGGCTGAGAAATACCACCAATACCTCTGACGGTACTAGTAGGTGCCGCGCGAATCGACAAACCTAACGTGCGACAACAATGCGATGTTACATAATTTTTCTGCGAACCGGGATCTAGCAAACATCTGATCGTTACGTCCCTACCCTTTTTATTCACCACTATTATTTTAGCGGTGGCCAACACTTCGGTAGTACGTTTGGTCTCCTCTACCGCGGAATGTGTACATAGTGCAACCCGCTCGGGAGCTGCTGACAAGACTTCAACAGGACCAGCAGAAGAAGTAGCCGCGGGGGCAGTCACTGGGGGTAGAGGGGCAGAAACTATGGCGTTGGTTTCAGCGCACGGCGGCGGCAGTTGTTCGAAGTGAAGCAACGTGTGATGCCTGCCGTTACATTTTTTGCAACCGATTTTCGATTGACATTTCAGCGTGGTGTGCCGGTTGCTTAGACAATTGACACACATTTTGTTATCTTTAACAAATTTAAATCTATCAAGTGACTGCAGTTTCTGGAACCCAGTGCACTTGAATAGATGTAGATGATTGGTGCTACATAGGGAGCATTCACTATTGTCAGCTACGCCTACATATACCTGCGGCACCTTTGAGGTGGAAGGAGAGGGAGGCCTGGTCCCTGCGGTCGCGCGCGGGGGCGCTGTTGTGCGGTAAATTATTTTAATTTGTTCGCGTACAAATTTTACAAAATAGTCGTAGTCAACGAGTTCTTGATCCTCTTGATATCGCAAGGACATTTCATAATGTTTTGCTACATCTGAGTCAATTAATTTGAGGCCCAGATGGGTGAAAATAAAATCAGCAAGATTTTCTATTTTTAATTGTTTGATTCCTGCTATAATTGCTGTAAACTTATCAAACACCTTTTCTAAGTTAGCAGGTGACGATGTACCTGTTGACTTTAAGGCAAACAGCTGATTTAGATAATTGACAGCGAGCGCGCGGGTATCTAAGTATTTTGCGATAAGCGCATCCCAAACAACTCGGTAATTTTCGGCGGACGGACATAGACCTGCCGACACATTCCTAGCCTTGCCTTTGAGACAGCCTAATAAGTAGTGGATGCGATCTGAATCCGAGAGGTCAGAGTTTGTGTGGATCACCCTCTTAAAGGTTTCATAAAAAAATGGAAAACTTTCTATGTCACCGTCAAACGTGGGGAGTTCAATTTTTGGTACCTTTATATGGTACGCACTCCTGCCAGCTGAGCTCATGGTGGCAGAGGGCGATGACACCGGCGGCGGTTCCAATAATGCGCTTAAAGTATTTTTTATTTCACAAACCAAGTCGTCAAATGAGTTCAAACTACTATAACTGACTTCATATTTCTCGTCCAGTTTCATAGATGAAAGATTGACATTATCCAGTATCTCGTTGAATTCACCGCGCAACGCATCAATTTGCTTAGCTTGCGCAATGAATGTCCTGCGAGCGCGCTCAGTTGTCAACGCCTTGGATGACTCATAAATGGCCTGGACGCGTGCGAAACATGCGTCGCGTTTTGCGAGATAAAGTTTTAATTGGATTTTATCTTCCATATTTGATGGAATTACCTACCACACAAACAAACCCTAAGATTCAAGCGGAACCCTAATGCGAAGGGTAAAAGGACGTTATTTAATTACAATTATTTTACAAAAATACTTAGAAAGGAACAAGAAATGATGATGATCTTTAATAAATTCGTTACACGATAAACAAATTGTATCTAAAAATCAAACAAACTGCGAAAGGAATCAATATAAAACAAGGAAACAAAAAACGCGTAGGTAAGTAAGTTTGTGTAAACAGGCCGGACAGGTCGACCTATTTATCACAATAAAATAAATGCGATGCGAGTAAAAAATATTCTATGATAAGCGTAGGTAGGTATCACAAACCACAAAGTTCACGCGATCCACAACAATTGAGTAATTACCTAGCTATACCCAAGTAGTTAGGGAGGTAGGTAAGTATAAAAAATGCTGTTAAATAATGCGATAGTCGAAGCTTTCGTTCGTAATACCTTAGGAATGTAGGCAGTAGGTACAAATTGTAGGTTCTCCCTACTGTTACATCCTAGCGAGAAAAGCGTTAAGTATTGATGAACACGTAAATAAATGTTTAGGTAGGTATTAAGTTTCTAAACGAGAAATTCCTATCAAAAAATCAAGGTTATTTCAGTATCCCAGAAAGATAACACAAGCCCTAAAGTGCGGAGTAAGATGAATGACTAATAATAATTCATTCAAATGCGAGTTATGAAAACAATAACGAACTTGCCTACCTGCCTATTATCGAATTCAGAGATTCCCGTCAAAAGATCGAGGAAACCCTATAATGAATGAATAATAGGTAGGTTGGTAACGAAAGTACCTAAAACTTAGGTATAATGAAATGATTGTAGGTAGGTACCTACTAAATCATTCACATACAATGCGATGCGAACGTACTCATATACGTTTAATGATTAAATTGCACTAATTTGAATCATATGCGGTTGGAGTCTCCTAGTGTAGTTGTATGACAAAATGTTTAATAACTACTTATTCCCGAGTAGGTAGGTAAATAACCTATCTAAGAACCAAGTAGTTATTCGAATAACCTTTCAAGGTTAGGGAGCGGAATGTGGACTTCGGACACGTCACGTCTTACTACCCAGTACCCACACTTCTACATTTAACAAAAAAAGATATGCAATTTAGCGAAATACCAATGATTTTATGCCAATAAATTATTTTGCGATATGAATTAACTATTATTTAATCGTATTTCAATAATTTATGAATAAAGCATGCGAGATTACGATAATAGAAAATTATTTTTTCTGCCGGTAGGTAAGGTAATTAAACACAAATATAGACGTTAACAAGTATACAATAGAGGTGAGAATAGTGTGACGATATGCAACAATGAGATAGATTACGAGTTAAAATTCGTAACTTTTTAACCTGGAATAATCTAGACTGTGGATCTAAATTTAAGCTTATGTGCGGCCGAAGGACCAAAATGGAGAGTACAGGACTAAATCCTCTATTCTAGCGGTTGCCCAGCCCTAGTAACTTTGGACGACCTGGGATAAATGAATGCTGGTTCAAAGCTTAAAAGTGAATCCTGCGGGATGCGGGGAACGGACACTTGTTGGAACGTACGCTGCCTTGGAAGAAAGCAAATCACCTATAAATGCCTTATAATAACAACTCACCTCAATTCACCACTCGCCTCGATCGGAAGAATGCGTGCTTCTGGAATCGCCAGGATTCCCGTGACGTCACTGAAATGTCTTTGACACACACAAGCGGATTACCAGCAGTTGCCAGCGTAGCAGATGCGGTGGTATGCGGATTTATCAGAGTCCAACTTTTATTAAGATAAATTAGTGCGGGACGCGTGTTGGTCGATCTAATGACTTGCGAAGACTCAAAGCACCAAGATGGCGGCTTCTTGCGGTCCCCTGCATGGGGCGGGTCGGTGCAATCTATACCGACCTTTGACGGATGGTTCACCAAAATAAGTTATTAAAATAAGACATTCTTAATAGATAGGTGAAATACCATCCAATCAAGACAGCGGTATAATTATTCACATTAATTTGCAAATAATCCCAACAAGCGTAACCAGGTACATACTGACCGAAAAAGTGTAGAAAATCTTCCGTTCTCGTATAAAAATAAACAGGGTCAATTATTTTCGAATTAAATAAGGACTTGTTGTGTTGCATTGATATCTATGGTACAGCACTGGGTCGCAATATCATATAGTGACGAGCATATTTGTTGCAGATGACGTCATCTGATACCGACCCAGTGGACGCGTAGCTTAAGACTGCAATTTGGGCCTAAAAAGCATTGTTCTCGTAAATGTATACAAATAAACGGGGCCAATCCTTTTCGAATTAAATGGGACAAAACCTTCTTATGCGCCGTCAACTACATTATCGTTATTACGTCACAATGCTTTTTAGGCCCAATGCAGGTCCACTGGGTCGGTAGGTACTTATCGAGCGAAACGATTTATTGCATTGTTCTGATTTCTAAGGTACATACAGTTCTTGATTGGAATATCCTAGTAGTGGCGAGCATATTGTTGCTGATGACGTCATCAGCAAACTCGAGTGCTTTGAAAATACCTATATTACCGATGTAAAATCCGAAAGCAGTAGACGCACCGTATCGTCTATTGTAAATAACGATGTTACGCTCCGAATCCGATCTAGTGGACGCATAACTTTAATGTTTCTATGCAGTACGAATATGTAGCAGAAACTCAACATGTAATTTGTGGCAGACATGCCACATCCTGGGTTAAACAATGCGTCGGAAATCAGGCTTATTGCATTCCCCTGCTGCAATAGGTTCCACAGTGTACCGATGCGAATATCAACGTGGAGCTAGGTATTCTATGTAGATCGGTGTTGCCAACTTGTGTACTTACATTTTACCAGTGCCAGTTTATGTTACTAGGTACCTACTAGCTACTACCCATTTTTCCTCTTATATATTTTTGTCCATCACAAGATTGCCTGGGAGAAATTGCTCTCAGTGATAAGACCGGCTTTTGTGCTTTGTTTAGTTTGTAATAATATTTTTTTAAATACTAATCAAAGAATTAAGAAGATTTTGTAAAATAAAGTGTTCTTATTTTGAACGTGAACTTTATAACTTTATTAATTTATTAAAGAATTATAGAAATATAATATAATTTTACTAAACACAAATCAAATAAATTTGTTTGATGCGAAATTGATCGACATTGCATCGATCGAAGGGAATCGATGGGTGGAGACGGCTCAGGACTGCTATTTGTTTCAACTTAATAGTGGAGGCCCATGTCCAACTGTGGACGTTTTAAGCTCCGTTTATATCCACAGACATTGAGCGTGCCAGTGCCTTCATCATCATCAGCCAGTCCACAGCTGGACATAGGCCTCCCTCAATGAGCGCCATAGCGCCCTGTCTTCAGCTTGCGTCATCCAGCATCTACCTGCAGTCTTTCGCCAGTGCCTTGGCAGAAAAAAAGATACCATACAGTATGTATAAACGTATTTCTATCTACAGTGCATACACCGACAAACACCGGCCGTGTTGGCGGAATGAATATTTAGTCTGTGCGGGACACGCACTGTGGTGATGTAATCGGACCTTCCTGATATGATGAGAGAAAGAGAGAGTGAAACTGAGAATTGAAAGCTTTTTCAATTTATCTAATAATAAATGTTCACAGATAAGTGTTGTAGAATGTTATTTTTATTTTGTCTGTTTACATTATAATTAAAATTTATAAAACCGTTATAAGAACTCCATAAACTCGTTAAAAGATGCATAGAAAGATTTTGGCCGGCCATATCACGCGAAGAACCGACGGCCGTTGGGTCAAACGTGTTCTTGAGTGGAGACCACGACTCGGTAAACGTAGTGTAGGACGCCCTACAACCAGGTGGGATGACGACCTGCGAAGGACTGCAGCTAGATGCTGGATGCGGCAAGCTGAAGACAGGGCGCTATGGCGCTCACTGGGGGAGGCCTATCTCCAGCAGTGGACTGCTATAGGCTGATGATGATGATGAATTAAATGACACTGGGCTGTCTACACAGTATCATCTAGCCCTATGGGTACTAGATTACTGATACCTGATATAATACATAACATAAATAAATATTAAAGCATAAATATTAAGATTAATTTAAATCGAAACCAACTGGAGACATTCCAGGTCACCTGAACCTCTGCTATAAATATTTCAGACTAAAAGCTTTCCGGGAATACTCAATAGGCTCTAGCAGTCTACGAATGTTCGAGAATAATAGAAATATCGCTTAGTTATGCAGTCCACTTTGGAAATAGAATTTGTGCCCATTAGCATTCTTACATTTCCTTCAGTTTCAATCATCATGATAAGCAGCCTAGGCCAGTCTAACGCTGGACTTAGGCCTTAGTCATCATCATCATAGCATATAGTAGTCCACTGCTGGACATAGGCCTCCCCTAATGTTCGCCATAGTGCCATATCTTCAGCTTACCACACACATCTGCCTGCAGTACGTCGCAGGTCGTCATCCCACCTGGCCGGAGGGTGTCCTACACTACGTTTGCCGAGTCGCGGTCTCCACTCAAGAACACGTTCTTCAGTATTGTCGCTACTTTATTAATTGCATTCATACAATTAGATCCCCGTGTCCGATCCGATCCCGTAACGATAGTATCAAGAAGTAATCGTGATGTCTCATTAACCGACTTTAACAAAGGAGGAAGTTCTCAATGTTACTTCAGAACTTTCAGAACCGATTTTATTGATTATTTTTTATTTGAAAGCTGGTGATTCCCGTGTGTGTGGTCCAATTTCAATTTGGTCCAATTTTGGCACCGGCAAAATGAGAAAACATAAAAATGTCTTTATTTGCATTATGTATGTGCGCGACAAATGGACGAATAACTCAATATCACGCCAACCGATTTCGATGATTCTTTTTGAAAACTAAGTTTTAAACCCATTTTCTTTATTTAGGAATTTGAAGTCGGTTTATAGTTATTTAAAACACGCCAAATTATTCCATAGGTTTTGTTGCAGCGCCTCTATCGTGCGGACAGAGAACTATACTAATCCCATACAAATATGAAATGTCACGATCACGTCTGGATCCTCTCGTGAAATGGAACCCGGGCTCAAATCTTAGTGATTAGTTGGGTTTATGTTATGATCACCGGATCCATTCAGGGTGTAGCAATGGAAGACTGGCCGTATCATGCCTTTTTACCTTCTACTCAATATAAACTTTATTTACAACAACATACTTAAGGGGCCTCCGGAGGGACGAATTCTTCATACAAACGTAATACCAAAATGATTTCCAATTCAAGCATATTTCCACCATAATATTGTATTATTTGTATTTGAATAGTATTTATCTAGGTTCCTAAATAGTTTTTTGTTTCAAAATACTTACCTAAGATTAAATGAAAGCCAATCGCATTTTGCACATTTTTATGCGAAAATGGACAAGTTTTCTTGTTATTTGTTTCGTATTAACACTTTGACTGCGGTTTTTTTTCGACGACTGCGATCTTTTCTTTTAACCTAAAAAATTCGTGCTGCCGCTCTACACAGCGGTTGTGTTGCGCCGCACATGCGTTTCGTTCGAAAAATATTACGGCTGTGCTGAGTCACAAAGATCTGCATTTTCTCAGCCGCTGCGCTAGTGTGGATTTACGCATATTAGTCACTTGTAGAAAACACATACCGTGGGATTTCAGCAGTCAAAGTGTTAAAAACATTAGTATCTTACGTTTTATTTATTAAGGAACATAGCTTATATTGTCTAGTTACAGAATAAAATAAATATAAATACTTTGTGAAGACTTCAAAAAGTTTTCAGTCATAATTTTTGGTATTACGGAACAAACCAAATTTCGAACGGCTAATATTGCTATCGCGCACGCATGGGGCGCGGCGCAAGGGTTAAACAGGGACAGCGATATTCAGAGCGATTTTTGCAAGCGAGGGTCGCCGGACCCTTAATATCATTCATTTAAACGTAAGTAACTAATTATAGAGTGGAGACCACTACTCGGTAATTGAAGGACGCTCTCCGACGAGGTGGGATGACGACCTGGAAAGACCGCAAGGAGATGCTAAATGCTGAGCTGAAGACAGGGCGCTATAGCGCTCATCAGGGGAGCCCTATGTCCACGAGTGGACTAACATAGGCTGATGATGACTTATTATCATCTATATCTCCAGTTATGCGCCTTATTGGCTCTTATCATTTTGGGGTGATGTACAAATTGCGAAAGCAACTGGCTCAGGCGCTGTAGCCGCGTTTGCCGCTTGAAGTTAGCGGTAAGCAAGGCGTAAACCAATGAGTAACTAGGTTGTGGCAAGCTCCAACCTGCCTAGGCTAGCGTTCCGACCCAAGTAGTTATCGGTCCCTGCCCGTGGTCCACCTACATAGTACACCGGGCTGTACCAGGGGCATTATTTTCTTTCCGTTGTCCACCTCAAGATAACGGGGTGTTCCTGGGGAAAACTTTATTTCCATGGTCCACCTATGTTAATAACGGTTTTAAAAAGTACCCGTGGTGCACCTAGGAAATACGAACTATAGCATGTTGGTTGGTACCCAATGTCGATGTGAAACCCAATGCTCATGTTCTCAATCTTCTTTATTCTGTCCTTTTCCTTCCATCATCGCCATCTTATCTAAAAGACCGTTTTGAGTTTCTCCATGTCCCACCCACGATCCCTTCGCTCGTCTGATACCCTTCTCTTAAAAATCCCATCACACACTTCCCAATTCTATGGTGATTCCTTCACGTTGCAGGCCGCCAAACTCTGGAACGCCCTTCCCGTTTCTATCCGTCAAGCGAAATCCCTTCCTATCTTCAAAAGTATGGTTCATCAACACTATCTGACCACTCTTGATAAGTTTTATTTATTTAAGAAACAAAATCCACAGCCTTTAAAGCTAATATTAACATACTTAATTACTAAACTTAGGGCCAATAAAGGATTTACTTTGTATAAAATTAAAAATGACTATCACTATAAATCAAATTACTAAACGCTAAAACAATTTGAATGACATATGTAAGAAAAAAAAAAAGAATATAAACTAAATTTAAAACAAAAAGAAACATGAAAATTAAAACTAAAATACTAAATACAAATCTCATTATTCAAGTGTCTCAACTTTGTACCTAAACTATTACAGCCATACTGTTAACTATAAACACTATAAATTAGGTCATTGGAAGACTTGTTATTTTATGGAATTTGCACGAATCTCGATAGTCAACAGATCCATAACCACGGAAACATCTATAATTGAGGTGTTTTATGAATTTCCGTTGAATGCCTTCTAAGCTTTGCGTGTATATGAGATATTGTGGATTCCATACTGAGCTACAATATTCCAGGATGCTTCGAACATAACAGTAGTACAGAATTTTTACGCAGCTAATATCTGAAAAAGGGCGACTGACTCTCAGATAATCAAATTGTAATGGCAGCTTTTTCCTTGTAAACGAGACATAGGAGCATTTACAAACATTGATAGCTAGACGATTCCTACTATAGTATATTGCCAGCCTGTCAAGATCGGATTGTAAGTTCAAGCAATCCGCGTGATTCTGTACTTTCATAAAAATTTTAGTGTCATCTGCGTACATCAGGAACCGTGCGTGCTGTAAACAAGAGCTGATGTCATACAGGTAGGAAGAGTATAGAAGAGGAGCAAGGATGGATCCTTGGGGCACCCCAGAAGGGATGGAAACAAAGTCTGAGCAGAGCAGATGTTTTCTTGACTTTTATTTTTATTTTCTATGTTAATTGTTCCTGCTTTATGTATATTTGTGCTCTATTTTTATATATGTACGTTCTTAATAAATATTAATTATTTTATATATTATATAATTATCCTTAATAATTACGCCATCGTCAGCTTTAATACGTACAGATCCTATCCATCCAAAGGTTGCCTGGAAGAGATCGCTTTTAGCGATAAGGCCGCCGATTGTGCCACTAGATTTAGTTAGTATTAAGATCCTAATTTTATTATTTTCTTTATATTTGATGGTGCAATAAAGATATATTGTATTGTATTGTATTGTATTGTCGAGTGATTTTTACAATTCTAAAAACAATTAAGTAAATGCAGTAAAAAAATAATGAGTGGCGAAAAAACGGTGTAGTGTCGTTTCTTTCAAATTGACTATTCGCAAACAACTTTAAATTTTAATATACGCTACAACCTTGTTAGCAAATTAAGAGTTTCCCCTTTTCTTCCTGCCACTAGTGAGATTACTAGGCGAGTCAAAATCAGCAGAACAGACGGAAAAGCACTTTTCAATTATTTATGTATAAAGCTATTACTGTTCATACAAAGTGGTCAGCAACAAAATAATAATCCAATTGCATTATTGAAAACTATATTCATTCCTCGGCTTACCAGAACACTGTTATAAAATTTGTTGATAGTCAGCGAGAATCGGAAAAATCTGAAAAATCTTGTATGCTCAAAGCGAAAAGTGCTTGAGAATGCTAACATAGATTTCCATTGAAGCTCAAATAATCTTGCACTTTCTCAATTTGCTGAAACTGTTAGGTTTCAGTTGCGAAGTAGATAAAAATCTACTTTTTAACACTTTGACTGCGATTTTTTTTCGACGACTGCGATCTTCTTTTTATCCTAAATAATTCGTGCTGCCGCTCTACACAGCGGTTGTGTTTCGCCGCACATGCGTTTCGTTCGAAAAATATTACGGCTGTGCTGAGTCACAAAGATCTGTATTTTCTCAGCCGTTGCAAAGTGTTAAGCAAATAAAGTGCTAACAATAAACTATATAATCAAATCCAATTTATTATAAAACAATGGATACTTTAGAATAACCCAAAAATACGCTGGTTTTAATAATAAAAGTGGTTACAATTAGTATAGCCTACTTTATACCACGCAGTAAATTTTCAGTGTCATCATATGACATACTCGTACATTTTAGAGTAGCTCTCTCCTTACAACTATACTAATAATCAATGTACTATTATAATGTATGACGATGCAATGTCGTTATTGTCTATCATATACACTAGAGAACTATCCCCGTGCTTGGCTTACAGATTCCAATACAAAACTTAGTGGAAATGGTAACGGTCGTAGCAAAAGACAAAAAATTAGGGTAGTTCGGTATGTCTGCCCATAAAAACTAACTCGCAGTGCCTTCAGTTATTCCGTGATCATGGCGCATGAAATTGTGCCGAATATTGGATAACTCAAAAATCAAATCATGGTAAATATCCTATTTAAAATGACTGAGTTATACAAAACTTGTTATCCCTTGTATGATTTAGAACTGTTTGATGCTCTTTTGTTTGTCGTCTGTGCTGTGTTTACAAGGCGCTCAGTTCGCCATTTTTCCGCCACAAGCCGCTAAAGGCAATGCGACAAGCACTGAACCGCTGCTGCTGACAAAAAGCGCGTGGCGGCGGCGCGGCTTTTTAACACGTTCATGGCTCACGACGAACGTACATGTCCATCTCTTGAAGGCCTATGTTTCATTAAAATAGGCCAGTCGGAGAAATACTTTAATTCTCCAACACGAAATTGCGTGTTTCGTTTCGGCCAATTGTTGTCTCACTCTACACCGAATTAGGGTACAAATTTACACAAAAAACTAAATGAAACAATCGATTGTGTATTTTGGGGAATTAAAATAGACATTCGGGTTCTTCCAGCGGTGGTGCGACTCGCAGGAGCTAGCAGTGAATACGTTGAGCGATACTGGTCTTTATTTAGATGTGGATAAAGTTTATTATTTCACTTCTCAGTCAGGCTAGGACGGAGTTGAAGATGGGCATTTGCGTCGTGGGCCACCTTATTTGACACCAGTTTGACACTGAAAGGGCTAAGAACCACGCTGCCGACTGCTGCCTTTCTGGTGTAAATGCAATTCATTTAACCCTGGTGGATTGTACGTTTTACTGAAATTGGCATAGATGGCATTAAACGATAAAGTAGTAGTAAGAGAGAGATAACGCTTTTGTTCCCATTGCAAGTATTCCGGGCAAAGTTTGGTGGACTAGTTGGTATTCTTTGTTCGTTCTCTAAGTTAGATAATAAGTGGCTTGGGTTTTCTACTTATAATTGCAATCGAGGGGTTGGGACGTTTATCTACCCTATTTATTAGTATTGGAAGCCAGGCTGGACGTTCAGTGTTTTTTTTAATTCGTAAAATAAGAGTGGCTCTAAAAATCAAAATAAAAATGAATCATAACGAAAGTTGAGATTGAAAACATTCAGTAAGATTATAATACTTAATCTTAACTTCAAATAGATTTAAATCTAGAGTTATAGAAAGCACCGCAAAAGTGCCAAAAATGTATTTGCTAAATCCCTCTCTGGCAATCTAAAATCACTCTGACATTTTCAAAAGTGATTCACATTCAACAAACTCGGTTTCACAAAGTGACGTGGAATCCGGCCTCGCGTTTTATTTTTGCTTTGTTGACATGTTGCCGAGTGAACCTATGTATCCAGTTATTTACATACAGCTCGTGGGTATTTTGGAAACCAACTGGAAACAAAGTTTGAATATAATATGCCTTGAGCTGCGGTTTTAAATTAAGATAAATATAAAAGAAGGGAGATAATCATTCTTACCCGGCATAAAATTTAGATCCTTCTGAATTTTTATTCGCCTCTGTCGGGTCCTATAAGAAATAAAATAGAATGTCCTGTGCCCAGAAGATAAAGCTGTAATCCGCTTAAAATTCAGCATCTAGCCTTTTGTGGCTTCAAATTGAAATTCCATTTAGAATTTTATTTTGTATCGAACTCCACTTTGGAACATTGACAATTCTGAACCCATTTTTCTAGCTAGATCGCATTTTAAAACTAAATTTAAACGGAGTACAAAACACAATTGAGTCCTTATATAGGCTTACTATAGCTAAACAAGTTTTTGTTTCATGTATACAATTTAATGGTTGAAAATAAGAAGGTGTTAACCAACAATTTCATTCTTTCGAGATAATCCTCTCCAAACATTGGCGGACTAATATTGATATTTTACGATGAAAATCGTAATGGTAAAATATGACTACATTAATGTTATTGTATCTAAAAAATGTTACTCACTTGTGAAATACAGTAAATATATTGCATTTTTCACTTAAATAATTTTTTTCCATTATTATCGCATTTCACTGAGTACAAAACGTAAAATAAAAATAAAAAAACTTCACGGAATATTGTACCTATTTTTCTCATTATTTTATTGTGCGCTATTGAAGTTGTTATATCTACTGATATTATATCTATGTATATCAAGCTCGCTTAAACTTTCGTATTTGTATTTTTCACGCTAACATTAAGCGTCTAGATGATAAAAGAAGTCTTGATCCACCGATGCATTGTAACGACAGTTCGATCGCGAATGTGGTCAAAAAAGAAACGTAAACACGTCGTAGCCTTTTCAGAAATAATAAATTGGCAACAACGTGGCACAAATAAACTCCAAAAGTTCGAATGCAGTATTCAGACATTTGCTTTCGACCGCGTTGTCGAATCCGACCACAAACCGGCATTCGAGTAAGCCAGTTTTTTGTGAGGGCAGTTGGCAACCCACTGACAATCCTACATCCGACATATTTAATTTTTCACATTGCGTAAATACTGCTGGAATAAACGACTTTCATAACTTGACCCTTGCGGTGAAAACTCAAATGAATTGTTTAATTTATGAAAACGCTTTGGTAATCAAAAAATGAGCGTATCTTTTTTTGCGAATTTTTTTGACGAACATTTTATAACTTTTGTAGCTTTTTGGTAGTTAAAAACAGCTTTTTTCACAGTAATGTTCAAACCGCTATGTCAAATGTCACTCTGTAGAACCAGAAATTATAATCATCATCATCAGCCAAAACTTGTCCAGTCACTGAACATGGGCGTCCCTGATAAGCGCCATTTTGGCTCTTATCTTTGGGGTCATGCCTTCCCACGAAAATTAAAATCCATTTAACTTAGTGTCTATTTTAATAACTTAAACAATTAAACCGACAAACGCTGATGTAAAAGTGTTCTTGAGTGGAGACCGTGACTCGGCAAACGTAGCACAGGATTTCCTCCGGTCAGGTGGGATGATGACCTGCGAAAGTCTGCAGGCAGATGGTGGATGCTGCAAGCTGAAGACAAAGAGCTATCGCGCACAATAGGGGAGGCCTATTTCCAACTATGGACTACAATTCGTTGATGATATTGATCATGATTAAAAAGATGAAAAAAATTTAAGTCTTCAAAACTTTTCCAATAACATTTACTGAACAGAGTTACACTTTTATTCAAATAGGATTATCTCATTAAAGGCGGGGGAATGGGAGGGATGGTTAGATGTAATTAGAAGCAAATAAAATTATGCGCTGCTATAAAAGTTAATTGTCTGAAGCAGAATGACACAAAATTTAGGTATAATTTGTTAAAATTAACAAAACACAAAATGTCTCGCCTTAAGATGAGCTTGGTGAACTGAGATTGAAATTCATCAAAATCCCTCAAAGCCATTCGGGTTGGTTGAAAAGTTGTCAGGTACAGATTAACTAAGATCGTCTTTTGGAGTAGGGTATCAGAAACCTCGAATGGTTTGAATAAATAAATAGGATAAAATTAGTTTATTTCTTCATAAAACAGCGAAGGAAAAAGAACAAGAGCAGGTATAAATTGACCTAGATCTGTTTTGGTGTGTGTATGTAAATAAGCCAGTGTAGGTATATGCAGTGTAAATGTACGCATTTACACTGCATAAGGAATACCACAGCGCATACTATACGTAGTATGCGCTGTGGTATTCCTTAGGACACCGGTCTCTTAACACTTTTATTGCTCAAATCACACGGTATGTGTTTTCTACAAGTGACTAATATGCGTAAATGCACACTAGCGCAGCGGCTGAGAAAATACAGATCTGTGTGACTCAGCACAGCCGTAATATTTTTCGAACGAAACGCATGTGCGGCGCAACACAACCGCTATGTAGAGCGGCAGCACGAATTTTTTAGGTAAAAAAAAAGATCGCAGTCGTCGAAAAAAAATCGCAGTCAAAGTGTTAAGAGTCCAGGCGACAGGAGTTACCGATGCGTGTGTGTGTGTGTGTGAGGACACCCTCGAACACACGTGTGTGTGTGTATGAGTACAGGTGTAAGTTTTAACAATTCTTACCTATAACATAAAAAGGCTATACTTTTACTTTATGCGCATTACGGCGTTAAATAATAATAATAATAAATCAAATAAATCATTTATTTCAGGAAACATTAGTCTAGTACAGGATGTGAAATACTTAGAAATGTGGCCCATATAAAAAGATATCTTAGTCTAACATAAAAAAAAAAAATATATTGACATATTATTTTGTTAAATCACGAAGTGTATAAGAAAGTTAATTTCCCTGCAGTGGTTTAGCACTTTTCAGTCCTTATTGCCTAACTTCTGGAGAAAGCTTTGGAAGGCACAAAGTCTAATAATAATATTGTATTAAATTAATATAATCGCTACATTAGGTACTAATAAAAACGACAGACGGTAAAAACCAACTTTTACGCTATAGTAGCCAACATGGGCAGAGAAAAACATAAAGTCGGCCATTCACGTATGTATAAGGCAGTTGTCCCACCGCCGCCGGCGAGAAAACGACTAACTATCGGCTATTTTCTCGCTCAAGAAACGTACATTAGATATACATTCCGTGTAAAAAAAGAGATGCATATACAAATTAGTTGATCGCTGACTGTTCACACTGCCGGCGAGGACTCGCTTCACTAGTTTGTCGCTGGGCGACAAGAGCCAGGAAAATAACACTCGCTCAGCGATCAGAACGCACGCCGAGAGAGCAACCAGCAGTAATTTCTCTACAATGCAGGTTAGGTTAGCGCAGGACTGTCGTTTGGCCGCCGCGAGCGAGTGATGCGAGTAATCGCTCGTCTCACTCGCACACTCGCTTATAGCCGAGCTACACAACTATCGGAACTACGCGCTCGCTCCCCGCTTCACGCCGACTTGTTTCTACATTCTAGCTTTGCTCGCTACTCGTTCATCGATGCCGGTGAGACAACTGCCTTAGTCAGCCATTGTCCCAGAAACACGCAAATGTGAATTTACTAATTACCTTCTCGTCAGCAGAACGGACCGCTGATAACAAAAGGCGGTGCGTGCTGTATCTCTGGCAATCTGAGTAATGAGTAGCTATACTTCAATTCTCTGAGTAAGCTCCACTTCGGATGCGTTCTAGTTTAAATTTATGTTCTGTCGTAGATAACGCACTTTATTGCGTTAGAGCATGAATTTTGGTCATGCAAATAGTACATTGAATAAATAATGCTGGACAATCCACACAGCGTCATCTAGCCCTAAGCTAAGCAGAGTTTATATTATGGGTACTACGATGTACTGATGTATTGTATATACTTGATACAATACATTACGTACTTAGATATTTTTTTTATTATACGTAGATCGTTATCTTATGTATAATAGGTTCTGGTTACCAGTTAACAGAGCACTCGGAACAAATACCTGCAGATTGTAAACACAATTGTCCCGAGGCGGGATCGAACCAGCAACCTCCTGCATCGCAGGCAAACCTAGGCCCACCGCGCCACAGAGGTGTCACGGTCAGATCGGATTCAGCCTGAGGACAGCATGAGAGATGACGTCATTTTCAAATCCATTCCATAATTACGCAGGTTATAACTATTTTATGCATTTTGTTTGTCTGGAAGACAATACTCTATTCTTCTCATATCCTGTTGTCTATTGCCTGAATGTCATCGCTTCAAGCGATAAAACCGCGCCAATATGATTGCTGTTGCTTGATAGAACCTGTTTGTATGGCGATGAAATAAAAGCATTAGGTATCCATCTAATTTAGTGTTCTTGCGTGATTTTATATAGCAAAATAGTATTTATATATTGTATGAATTTAGGGCCTTGCAGCGCCTTAACTGATAGACACACTACTTTTTCTTGTAAATTTGTACTTTTTATTACTGTTCCTATTAATAATTTGTTGACTTAAGGTGAGGTCCTTAAAGAGACTAAAGAGTCAGATTAAAAATAATATTTTTTTCTTTCTAAGTTACTATGATTATTCTAACAAATGGAAAATTAATAGTCATTACCGAAGCTGAAGACAGGGTGCTCAAAAGGGGAAACCTATATCCTATTGTGGACGAAGATATAGGTCGATGATGATGATGATACTAAAGTCATTTAAAACGGGATATTTACCATGATTTAATTTTTGAGTTTTAAATATCTTTTGTGTTAATAACTTTACTTAGAAGATACTTAGAAGATAAAATTAATTATTATAAGATTACTTAGAAGATAAAAAAGCTTGGAACGAGTTTTGCTCCAACTCAAAATCTACCAACTTACAGATAAGCAAATCAAATGTACTAGACACATAAGTTATGAACATACTAGTGGTTTCTTCTCACTTCTTCCACTGGTGGACAAAAAATTTTAGTGAACTATAAAATATGACCTGTCTAAGTGCTTATTTGTAAGCTTAAAGAAATAAAAACTTTTCATTTTCAACTAGTCAATAGTTTCATAGGTTTTATTGGTGATGTTGATGATTACCTACCGCAGCGTGAGATAAAGACAGGGAATGAGAATACAGAAAGGTGCTTGCTTCTAATATTTTGGGGATAAAATACTGAGAATTATGCCAATGCTACACGTTCCCGATAGCTCCCTAGGAACAGGCCACCCGTGATTATATCGCTTGATCAATATTAATGCATGCCCCGAATAAGTTTGTTCGACTGTAGACAGTCAGTGACGGATTGGTTTCCGCGTGTCTACATAAACTGTCTTGATCGATTGAGGTTTTGAAAAATATTTTTCAAAGAGAATAGCAATTATGCGAAAGAAAAGAGTTTAGCTGTTGATAGCTTTGTTATGCAATTTTTTGTAAATTTAGTCCTGTACTTTCAATTTCTCGTCTATTTATGGTTGTTTTTGGATCCTGTAGTAGATTCGTCAAAGTATTTCCTATATATTTTCACCTGATTATTATCATAGTTTCCGTAAGATGTTAATTACTTAAAGGACAAAAATATCGCGGATATCTATCTTTTTAAATATCTAAGATATTGTTTTTTTTAAAATAAATCATCATCATCATCAGCCTATAGCAGTCCACTGCTGGACATAGGCCGCCCCAATGAGCGCCATAGCGCGCTGTCTTCAGCTTGCTGCATCCAGCATCTACCTGCAGTCTTTCACAGGTCGTCATCCCACCTGGTCGGAGGGCGTTCTACACTACGTTTACCGAGTCGTGGTCTCCACTCAAGAACACGTTTGCCCCAGCGGCCGTCGGTTCTTCGCGAGATATGGCCGGCCCACTGCCAATTCTTGCTAATTCTTTGAGCTATATCGATAACCTTGGTTCTCTGTCGGATGTATTCGTTACGAATCCTATCCTTCAGAGAAACTCCGAGCATAGATCTTTCCATAGCTCGCTGAGCAACTTTGAACTGGTAGACCAGCCTTAAAATTGTATTAAAATAGTGCTGGACAAATCGCACAATCTAGCCCAAAGCTAAGCAGAGTTTGTGTTGTGGGTACCTGATGACTGGTATACTTACAATGCAATACAATTACTCTTTATTGCACACCAAATACCTAAAAGATACACAAGTCAGAAAAAGAAACAAACAAATACAAAATATGCTGTACAATGGGCGGCCTTATCGCTATGAGCGATCTCTGCCAGGCAACCTTTGGATGGACTTAATACAATACAATAAATCTACCTTCGCTATTGATAATTCAATCCAATTCATGTAAAACAATTGTAACCTACACAAATAATCCCTTTGATACCTATACGCCCATCCATTATAAAGCTACATAAGAGCAGCGAGGTAAAAAAAGCTCACTACGTAGTTACCACCTGACCTTTTCCCATTCGTGATGGAATGCGTCCCTTCAAGTTACGTCACGGCCACGTTCCTGACTTACCACGCGTGTGTGTGAGCCCTTATACCAGAACCTTTCAATGTAATGAATATTTCCTCTGGAAGTAACAGAGTGGGTACTTCAGTAAATGCCTAAGCTATAGTATAGTATTCGGGTGGTAATGCCGAAACACCATGGTCGTTATCTTGTTCTTAGGTTTATGAACTTTGCGGCTTTTATCTGGAATGGAATGAACTGATAGTATCATCAGCATTGGCTTTTTAAATAACTAAAGTATAAAACAAAGTCGCTTCCCGCTGTCTGTCTGTCCCTATATGTATATGCTTAGATCTTTAAAACTACGCAATGGATTTCTTGCGGTTTTTTTAAATAGATTGAGTGATTCAAGAGGAAGTTTCTTAAATCATTTGACGCATAGATTTCCACGCGGGCGAAGCCGGGCGCAGCTAGTTAATCTACATAATTAAGAGTAAGTATTGTCTACTTATTATTATCAACTGACGACCTCTGTGGCAAAGCGAGCGTCCGCCTGTGATGCAGGAGGTTGTGGATTCAATTGTGGCTTAGGACAAGTCTTAGTACGATCTCCAGATATTTTTTCCGGGTTTTCTGGGTGTTTTTTACGTGTTATTATAAGTTTACGTATATCAGTTATCTTGTATCCATAATACAAGATCTGCTTTGCTTGGGTGGGGTGGATATTGCTGGGTGAATAGGCCACTATTATTCATTTATTTATCCGTCTGTCTGTCTACCTGCCTCTTCCAGGAAAGGCTGACTGAATGGATTTTAACAAAATTTACGGGAATCGATTGAACGTATTCGTGGATGGGCAGATAATAAACTTAATTTTTGAGCAGGAAAAAAGCAAAACCACAGGCAGAAACTTGATTATTTCAATTTTTACCAATCGCGACACGAAAAGTCCAAAACTCACCCTTATCTTTTGACAGATTTTTATGAGCGCCCATTAACTTTCTCCAGTAGATTAACTTGTTGAATTACTTTCGTTTCTAATCATGTCGGATAAAAACATTTCTTTTCCCGTCTCGCAATTATTTCCCGCCGCGTCTTGACAGGTGCCGTTTGAGGCGGGATGACTTGGACTTACCTACTAGCGTTTATCACTTGGGCGAATGACTTGGGCGGATGGCTTGGGCGGACGGAAACTTATCGACGCGAATCGACACTTGGAATTGAACTCTCCGGTAGACGTTTAGATTGCTAACGTTGGAATATATTTTCCATCCCCATATTTATAGATAGATAGATAGATAGAATATACTTTATTGCACAAAAAGTTGTACATAGGCGAGCATAATGCTAGATAGCATTATCTACCTAAATAATAATGTAAGCTACTTATATTATTATTTATCAACTTAAAATTAAGTTAAGTTGATAAACAATTTTACAAATAATAAAATAGAGATAATATGTATGTATTTTATTATAAAACAATCTTCAACATCATCATCTCAGTTGACCAAATAGTCTCTTTTATTTAAAAAAAACAAATATATCGACACCTTGGAGTAGAAAGGTCGTATAAACCATTTTGCCCAAAATGAGTTATGAATGCAGTCTTATTCAGAATTTTCCGCTCTATCGATTAGTCTATGTGACGCATTCCAATTCGCATAAAAATGGTTTTTACAGCCCAGACGACTTCAACGTCTAAGCAGAGTTTTTGTTGGAACTTATGATGTAAGAACCAAAGAAAATATTATTGCTACTAGTTCAGGTTGTAAAAGATTATTTTGAAAACGTACATCGAGCGTTCAAACCTTAATTTTCAACAATTCATATTGATTTTTGTCTTGACCTCCGTTCATCATCATCATCAGCTTATAGTAGTCCACTGCTGGACATAGGCCTCCCCCAATGAGCGCCATAACGCCCTGTCTTCAGCTTGCCGCATCCATTTTTGTCTTGACCTCCGTTAAAGCAGTAAAATTCAACTGTGAACCAAATACCGATTGAAGTTTGAGGATTCGTCAGTTTTTGATTGTCCAACGAATCGTAACCGAAAAAAGTACGAATAAATTAAAAAGATAAAATAAAATAAAACCGAATTCGTGCTGATATGTGTGTTAACCTCTTGGTAACAGGAAACTCCGTACACCCACTTCCCGAATCGAAAACCGTGTGACATCGACCGATCCTCACTGAGCTACTTGATTGATGACGTTGAACGTACGGCATCGCATGTGTTAACTTAACCTGAGAAAGCCGTAACAAAATTGAACCTGTTTATGACCAAATAAATTTATCATTATCTTTATCTTTTCAAATTCTAATAAAAATAATAATAATGCTGGACAATCCACACAGCATCATCTAGCCCCATGGTAAGCAGATCTTTTGTTATTGGTACTGGATGACTGATATACATAATACAATACATTACATAGATATTTTTTATTAAAAAAACTGCATCCGGATTATTTATCTATATGAAAACAATGATAGCTCTATCTTATGTCTATGCAAGTATATTATAATGTAGGTATTAGGTAGGTAATATGGTATGTAGTGTAGGTATTAGGTAGGTAATATGGTATGTAGTGTAGGTATTATGGTATGTAGTGTAGGTATTTGTTTTCTTTTTTTATCTATATATTTATTAAGTACCACCGTCTATTTTGTTCCTAGAAGAGATCGCTCTCACCGATAAGGCCGCCCTTTATACTTCCTTTATTCTATTGTTTATTCCTGTATTGTTTTCTGTTTTGTGTGGTATAATACCGACGACCGATGTGGCGCGGTGGGCGAAGGTCCGCCTGCGACGCAGGAGGTTGCGGGTTCGATTCCCGCCTCGGAACAAATGTGTGTACGATCTGCAGATATTTGTTTCGGGTGTTCTGATCGTTTTCTATGTATAATAAAAAATATCTATCTATGTAATGTATTCTATTATGTATATCAGTTATCTAGTACCCATAACACAAGCTTTGCTTACCATGGGGCTAGATAATGCTGTGTGGATTGTCCAGCATTATTTATTATTTATTTATTTTATTATTAACTAGCTGCGCCCCGCGGCTTCGCCCCCGTGGAAATCGATTTGTCAAATGGTTTTTTTTTAATATCCTATGTTAGACTCCTGGTTCTAACCTACCTTCTCACCAATTTTCAGTCAAATCGGTTCAGCCGTTCTTGAGTTATAAGTGTTGTAACAAACACGACTTTCTTTTATATATATAGATATAGATAAAGTGTTTTCTATCTATCTATATTTTTTATAATATGTGCGTAGAAAATACCCAGAACACCAGAAACAAATATTTGCAGATCGTACAAACATTTGTCTTAACGCGAGAATGAAACCCGCAACCTTTTGTATCGCAGGCGGACCTTCGTCTGTTATGCCACGTCGGTCGTCACTCTGTTATATAACTTAGCTTACGTCACTAGGTTAGAAAGCATATTTTTGTCCATATTGCAGCTTTTAAAAGTTGTCTCTCAATTTGTTTAAGAAAATAGCCAACATTTAAAAATGCTTGTTAGTAGAAGTAGATCCACAAAGCAAAACATCGAAGTTATATCATAATAATTTCAAATTTTTTTTTTTGCCCTATACGTAGGTTTATAAAAACAACAATTAGTAACGTATAACAGCCCATTGTAACTTTCCTGTTTGATTTGTGTTTTCCTAAAAAAATGCTGTTAGCGTTATTGGAATTTCATCACAGCAAATTTCAATTAATAATTCGCGGAGTTTAACGAGTACCAAAACAGACCCATTAGAGCTGAAGTAGTTTGTTTTAAACTGGGAATGTTTAGATCTATACTAAATAAACAAGGTTTAAACAAATATAGCGCGGTATGTTTGTTGATCTGTCATAATTTGGGCTTTAGCATGTAATTTGTGTACCTAACCTAGTATGGTTTAATTGTTCTTATTATGTTATTTGAACAATTTTAGCTATGGAAAGAGCTATGCTCGGAGTTTCTCTGAAGGATAGGATTCGTAACGAATACATCCGACAGAGAACCAAGGTTATCGACATAGCTCAAAGAATTAGCAAGCTGAAGTGGCAGTGGGCCGTATCTCGCGAAGAACCGACGGCCGCTGGGGCAAACGTGTTCTTGAGTGGAGACCACGACTCGGTAAACGTAGTGTAGGACGCCCTCCGACCAGGTGGGATGACGACCTGCGAAAGACTGCAGGTAGATGCTGGATGCGGCAAGCTGAAGACAGGGTGCTATGGCGCTCATTGGGGAGGCCTATGTCCAGCAGAAGACTGCTATAGGCTGATGATGATGATGATGATTTGAAAAATAAAAAGCATTAAAAACGAAAATGTGAAAAAAGAGCCAAGGTCAGTTTCCATCAATACTAGCTTTGAAATATAATTGAATGCCAAGTTATAGCTGTTTCATAAATCATAGATTTGGAATATACAACGCTATTCCATTCAATAAGAATTTATAACTTGGCAAGTTTTCATGGTTTATTTAGGTATTTAACAGATCAAGACTCATGTAATTTTGAATAAACTAAGATCAGTGTGTGGGTTAGGCAGTTGTCCCACCGCCGGCGAGAAAACGACTAACTATCGGCTATTTTCTCGCTCAAGAAACGTACAGTTAGTAGATATACATTCCGTGTAAACAAAAGAGATGCATATACAAATAGTTAATCACTGACTGTTCACACTGCCGGCGAGGACTCGCTTCACTAGTTTGTCGCTGGGCAACTAGAGCCAGGAAAATAACACTCGCTCAGCGATACTCGCTCAGCGATCAGAAAACTCACGCTGAGAGAGCAACCAGCGGTAATTTCTCTACAATGCGGACTGTCTTTTGGCGGCCGCGAGCGAGTGATGCGAGTAATCGCTCGTCTAACTCGCACACTCGCTTATAGCCGAGCTACACAACTATCGGAACTACGTACTCGCTCCCCGCTTCACGCCGACTCGTTTCTACATTCTAGCTCTGCTCGCTACTCATTCATCGTTCCCGGTGAGACAACTGCCTAAGTCTTAATGTACAATTTCACAACAGTAGGCCAATGAGATATGCACAAATAGCCTCACGAAAATCACATTCGGCACCGATATCGAATCTTTTTCTTATTATGATAAAGTTTGTTGAATGCCTTCTTGCCAAATGTGAACTTCCAAAGTCATCTAGAAGTGAAAAAAATACAAAAACCTATCTCAAAGTAAAAAGTAATCTCTTTGGACTCTTCTCTTCTAGCAAAGAGACCCAGATATCCAACTAAATACCTAAATATGCGCGAAAATATAACCCTCGGATAAAACTTGTATTAAAATTAAACAAACTAGAAACAACCAAGATAATTGCTAACAATGACATTTAGTTGGAAAATTAACTATTATTACTAAAACAAACTCATTTCGTCGACTAAAGCGCTGACATAAATGCAAAATTTCAGTGCAAATTATTGCACGGTAAACATTTAATTCTGTTTCAGGTATATTTTTTTTTTGGTTTGGTTTAATTCTGTTTAAAAAAGCTAAGTATTGTTGAATTTAATTTCATAATTGACCGCGCAATTCGATTTCAAGTTCTTCTCATCTTTAAATTTTTTAATTTTTTTTAATTATTGGTAATATTGTACGACAATGTGAAAATATTACGAAATTTTCCGGAATACAATGTGGCGCTTTCGGTGGTTTCGGGCTATAATTGAAAATTACCACTAGAGCGAAAGCAAAAGCCGAATATACCGAGTATATTTCATACAAAAAGCCCGACGGAATGACACTCGAAACCAGGCTAATTGTTTCGCTGTCGCTCTAGCAAATATCGAGATATGGACGACCTCTGTGGCGCGGTGGGTGAAGGTCCGCCTTACCGACATAAATAACTCAATAAATTACATAGATAACTATTTTTTATTATATATGTATATCAAAATTTAAAGAAATACATATAATATAATGACTGTACCATGTTAATATGACAAATGGAACGAGGAATGTAACATTCGGGTCAAACCCCTACTGGTTTAAAGAGTGTTAATTATAAGAAATAATGTACATATATTCTTTAAAAATAAATAAAAATACAAAAAAAAATATATTTATGAAAACTTGTTGTACACTCAAAAAAAGATCAATTGCTTCCCTAAAAATAGCGATATACATAATTTAAATAATAGAAATAAGAATAAACTCGCTGTGCCCACAACAAGGCTACATAAGATATGTGTATCTTTTAAAGGGAAATGTATACGCTTCTACGAAAAAACCCCAAGTGAGTTGCAAAAATTATTATCAATATATAAATTCAAATAAATTGTCAAACATATCCTTTGCAAAAAGGCTGATTACAAAGTATCAGATTATCTAGACGATAAAAAAGCTTGGGACGAGTTTTGCTCCAACTCAAAAACAAACAATCTAACAAGGTAAAGGTTTTTTGTTCGCCTTTGGTATATTTGGTATATAGGTCGTCAAGTTACATGTTACTCAGTGCTCAGTACTACACAAAAACTATAACAGTTGTCAGTACGGAAAAGTACCACCCAGGCTCGTAATCGTAGACATGCTACATTGTTGCTACGGAAGTCTACGACGTAGCAAGCTACGGAGTCGTAGCTGCGGTATCTACGACGTAGCTATGTTCTCGTTAGTCTAGTAGATAGCACTATAGTGTCAACGTTCCTTAATCTTTTATGGCTTCAACTGCAAGTTAGACTCGCTTTTGTAGCTCTAGTTGTACTACGAAATAATTATTTCAAGATATGTACTCATACTAATATTATCAGAGGTTTTGTATATTCTAACTATACACTAGCCTAAACTAGAAAAAAAAAAACAAAATTCAATAGCATGTTTTTCTTTAGGCTTACAAAATAAGCACTTAGTCAATTAAAATTTTATACTATTCATTATTATTAAATAACATTATTTTAATTTTAATGTTAAAAAGAAACCACTAGTATGTTCATATAACTTATGTGTCTAATACATTTCATTTGCTTATCTATATCTAAATATAGTGCGATTTTAGATACATGTCTACCTTCCTCTTGAATCACTATATCTATTAAAAAAAACCGCATCAATCCGTTGCTTATTTTTAAAGATCTAAGCATCTATGCTTAGATCTTTAAAAATAAGAAACGGATCTGCTGACACTATTTATAGTGTCAGACAGATAGCGGGAAGCGACTTTATTATATACTATACAATACTGATGTGTCCCTGTTAAGCAAAGATCTCTCCGATAATATTTTAATCTCTTTCCCTCCATAGTATTTCTCCTTCACTATCTCTGACTTGACCCGTTTAAAGTATTCCTCAGGCCAAATTATCTAAATTACCTGAAACACGTGTTGCCCTGAAAGCTACTCACCTAATCCAATTAACTGTAAACGTTTTCCTTATCATGCGATAGTAATTTGCCTCGCTATCTCTAAAGATCTACTTGCGGCTGACTTCATTAGTGAGAGAAGTATCCATGGAAATATATCTCGTAATTTTAATCATTATTTAAAAAAAAAATCATAAGGTTAGGTAAAAAAATTAAGTTAAACCAACATTTTTCACCCCAAACAACAAAAAATATTACTGACTAGTTGATGCCCACGGTTTCGCACGCATTGTGACTATGGAAACGTTTTAAGGTTATTTCTATCCCATGGGAACTGTTTTGTGGGCCTATATGCTTAGATCTACGAAAACTTTCAGCATGATTCATTCAGTAGTTTTGACGTGAAGAAGTATCAAACATCCATCCATATTAGTGTGACTTACCTACTACTCCTATATTTGTTCTTTTTGTATTTCATTAATCATTTACACAAACACAAAGAAAACTGTTTAACCTTGTACGTCATATCCTTTAAAGTAGGTAAGTATCATGTTACAAAAACAAAGGAGGACCCTGAACGTATTTGAGGGTTAAGCGATTATCTTCACAACTTTTTTCTAAAGGGTTATGTTATGTCAAACATAACTTTTTATTCGCATTCGACGATATTATCACTTTTTATTGAACAAAAACCTTAACATATCAATGTCTCGAATAGGCCGATAGAGATATTCAACGCCCAAAACTGAAATAGATAACGCCAAGTCCTTGAACTCAAGAAAATCCAAATGTTCAGGGAAACTATGCCCTCTATACCAAGTTATACATATACAGCCGTGGACATGCGTATTGGCTGCTATACGAAGAGAACCACGAGTTGTCTTCAGCATAAACCAGGGTGCAAGGTAATTTGAGCTTTAAGACGTGTAAAGTGGGGTTGAAAATTTGTTGATTGCAGAGTTGGGGCAAGCGCTCTCACTTGGGCGGAGGCATCGAATCGGGGTTGATTCAGTTGAAACGTGGCGCGCGAGGGGTCGTATCGCTTAGCGCCGCTGGCGGTATAAAAAAACCCAAATCAAACTTAAAAATGGCACTAACCTAGAAAAAAAAAGCTTAAATCACCAGTGTAACTTATTAATTAGCTATAGTCAGAAACAGTTCTTTTTGTGGCATAGTGTTGTTTTTAATAGCAGTTTTCACTGTAATTGTTTTAGTTTTTATGTGACGCGTTCAAATAACTTATGGATACTGATGCCTGGGTGCATTTGTCATGGCTGTGATTTAAATCTGCGTCGTTGGGTATAAAACGTTTCTTATTGTTATTGCTTAGCTTTTTATTACAGTTGGCAACCCAATCTGGCTTTTAGTATTATCAATTTATCACAATTTACAAATTCGAGCAATTCATTACAACAGCCAAGTATTTGCCTTCTTTCGTACTTAGGTATTGAATTTTCACAAAACTTAGATAGTCTTAAGCTATTGTATATATTTTTCATTATCAAAGCTTAGATATCGCTTTTTGATATTATACAAAACAATCTATCTATATATTGTTAAGTGCTTTTTAAAAAACTACACGAATGATTTAACTGTATTTTCTAAAAATTCAAAAAGGTATATGAATAGAAAACGAACAAATAAATTATAACCCATAAAGACCTACAAATTATTATTTGGCTTCATTTTTACTGTTTCGAAATAACTACATACCTAACAATAGCATAGACAATAATACACCATTAAAAAAACAGACCAAGACCACAATATCTTCGTTTTATTGTACCAGCAATTACTATTGTGACCATCTGAGGGACCGTAAAAAGTTTCGCAGTTATTCGCGTCCCGCATAGCTCTCTATTATGAAGGAAAATATTATACCTAGATATAACGAAAATGTCCTCGTATTTGACCTTTACTGAATGTTCTGAGCTATTTTCGGGTAGTTATATCAGTTTTTGTTTCCGAGAGTACAATGCTTTATTCGAAATTAAAAATGAAACGGTCATAGTGTCTTTTGTTTCTTAGGACAAAACAAGCTTAACTCTTCACAGCCCGAATTATAAAAGCTTGAGTAAGGCACAAATTCGTTACTCAAGCATAGATCGATGACTGAGCAAGGTTTCAGTTAATAAATTTCGGTTAATAAGGCCTTGAACAGTCAGCTGACCATCTGTTTTAATTATCGGAATTAACGAGTAAGTTATTTAAGATTGTATGTATACACTCTTATTTATTCTGAAATAGCTGCGGCCCACGGCTTCACCCGCGTGAAAATCTAGTGACACATAGATTTTCACGCGGGCGAAGCCGTATATATGAAAACTACATTAAAATCCGTTGAGTAGTTTAAAAGATCTAAGCGAACAAACAGCGGAAGCACTTCAATTTATACTATGTGAAGATATTAACTTTATAACTTAGTTGCTTCTAGCCGCGGCTATTTTGACGCGTTTTTTGGGTTAAAAGATAGCCTGTACGTTGATACAGAGCTATATCTAAACAAAATTTCAACCCAACTCCTTTAGGAGTTTAATAAAATAAAGTAGTTTGATGTAGCATGACGACCGATGTGGCGCGGTGGGCGAAGGTCCGCCTGCGACGCAGGAGGTTGCGGGTTCGATTCCCGCCTCGGAACAATTGTGTGTACGATCTGCAGATATTTGTTCCGGGTGGTCTGATCGTTTTCTATGTATAATAAAAAAATATCTATCTATGCAATGTATTGTATTATGTATATCAGTTATCTAGTACCCATAACACAAGCTCTGCTTAACATGGGGCTAGATAATGCTGTGTGAAATGTACAGCAAAAAAAAAATGTTAAGAGGTTCTAACCTTTAAACATTCAAACGTTCGCAGTTACTTATTATATAGTATTATTGTTAAAAAACGCTCTCATTGAGATAAAATAGATATATAGATAATTATTTTATTGCACACTTAAAAATAAAACAAACAAGAAAGAAGGATACGAAATATGTGACAATTTGGCGGTCTTATCGCTCTTGTTAGAGCGTTTTTTTAACATTAGACTCGTTTAGATAATATTTGTGCTAACATTTTTTATTCTGAGATAAAAAAAACACAAATTTAATATTCTATGAAAGATGATTATTGCTATACGAGTATTATCTAAGGAAAAATTAATAATACTTGGAAGAAACCTATTTTTAATATTATTTAATTAGCATGATCATACTAGAATGAAGCAAATAAAATGTCGGTATGAAAATTTAATATTGCTTTCCGCATATGAAAGTTATATTGAAATGAGATGGAACATTAATAACGTAATTTCCAGCTCTAGTTCCCAGGGGAAAAAAAAAGAAAAGTTAGTTCAAAGTTCAATTAAATAAGCTTGTGTAATAAACAACTTTTATCATTAAAATATTTCATTGAAAACTTTCATGTTTTTGTTACTTTGTCGATTCAATAAATTAATGTCAATTTTGACTTGAAATTCAAAACTTTGAATCTCACTCGCTCTATTGATTGTTTGAGGAATAAAACAAACGAATAATGCTGGACAATCCTCAGAGCATCATCTAGACCCAAGTTAAGCAGATTTTGTGTTAAAGACTAGATAACTGATATCGTCACTGCCTCACCTCAACAGCCTTTGGTCCACAGCTGGATGCAAGCCTACTTCTGATAAGCGCTATATTGGCTTTTATCTCATGGGTTAGTGCCTATATTCTCACGCTGGGTTGTGATCGCAGCTCGGTGGTAAATTGTTCTGCAAAAAGCGCTGCTGCCCGTCCTCGGTGAATATCCCTTAGTCGCCTCTTACGACACCCGCGGGAAGAGTTGTGGTAGTACAAACTCTTCACCATTTTAATTAAAACGGCTAACTGATAAATTATAACTTTAAATATTTAATAAAAACTGAAAACTCCCTTGAAATTCCTTAGTATTTACACGGCGAACTTATAAATTATAATTTTAATTAAAAAAAATTAAAACTCACTTAAAATTCCTTAGTATGTGTAAATAGTAATAAGGAATTTTAAGTGACTTTTCAGTTTTTTAAGTTTTTCGGAACAAATACTTACCCTTCTGGAAAAAAAATATATGAAAACACCTCGGGATCATTTTAAATAAAATGGAGAAAGAATTTACCAAATCAATCCATAATTCAAAGAGAAATCGACGAACATACTCGTACATTTTCTATGTTTAGTTTTGTTTGTTGTTATTTACTTACTTACGAGTCGAAATCAAAACTATTATATTCTATACTCGTACATAAAAAATACATACAGCCGAATATAGAACCTCCTCTTTATTTTTCGTCGGTTAAAAACGGCACGTTTGTTAACAACTTTGATGAGCTTTCATCACTTTTTATCACATTGAGACTATCCATTATTTACATCAGCACAAAAGAGGTTTTCCCATTCTGATTTGAAACACAATAGGAGAATTGATTGAGACGGACGTAAAGAATAAATCTGAGGGTTTCTTCGGATGAAGCAAAGATACTTCATGTGTTGACCCATTTCCCACTCAATCATGAATATGAAAAGAGTGGAATCGATCATTTTTATGGAGTGTCTAGATAGACAACCGTAGGTTTTGTTTCCCACTGCGAAGTAGGGCAATGATTTTGGGACTGTATTGGTATGTGAGTTCTATTATCTGTCGATGTGGTCAAAGCTGCCAGCCGGGTTTTGATAACACAGTTTTATGTGAGTGATATAATTTTGAGCTTTCGAAGGATTCGTTATAAACTCGGATAAAATCAAAGTAACCACATTATTTTCCAGTATTAAGTTATTTAACATAAAAAGTTTACTTTCTATACGTTCTTATGGAAATATAATACAGAATAATTTGACATAGTACGAATAAATATACCATCAGAAAAGCAGTGTCCTTACCAGTTTTTAAAGCTCGCGTTAAGGAATTCTACCTGACAGAATCGTGAATATTGATATACTTATTATTTATTTATTAACTAAGTATTACTAAGTAGTATATTATACATATTTTATATAATACATATATATAATTTATCTTTAAATATTCATGTTATGTTCATATTTATTCTAGCTCTATCCTTGGTACACCCCCTGCCTTTCTTTAATTCACACAATTGTTTCCATCCAAAGGTTGCCTGGAAGAGATCGCTTCTAAGCGATAAGGCCGCCCATTGTACTTGTCACATGTAATATCTTTCATAATGTTCTGTATCCGGTGTACAATAAAGTATTTTTGTATTGTATTGTATTGAATAAAATGTTTATCTGATATAAAGCACGAGTGACGCTTTATTATCAAAATCAATATGGCGGCAGTAAGATATATTTTTATATGTTATTTATATGATCTATTTTTGATACCAAGTAAGAAAGACCAATGAAGAATTATTTGGTACTAAGATAGATACAAGGGATTATGTTTTTTCGAAACCAAAAGACCTTTCTACCTCTGTGACCCAGTAGTCGAAGGTCTAAAAGTGGTCTAAAAAGGTCTACCAGTGATACAGAACCTTCTAAAACACATTCAATATGGTAAATTACTAATTATATCCGGGTACCGGGGTAAATGAGACAAATGACTGAACTCAATGGACTTTCTAATGATAATACGACATGGCCTGAATTTCCAATAATCACATAATTATGACTTCAGGAATACCGGTAATAGTAATTTGACGTAATTTGTAGAGATAGAACCTTCTATCTACTACGAATTGGGTGCTATTTATAAAAAAAATCAGGAAACAAAAAATAGCGTGGCCCTTTCAGTTCAGTTCTTTATTAATAAGAATATTCTTATATATGTATATTTCGGCTTAGGTAGTTCCCGTTTAAGGCGAGTCTCTCCTCTGTAGCATAGTGGGCGAAGGTCCGCCTGCGATATGGGAGGTTGCACGTTCGATTCCCATATATATTCTCAGATATTTGTTCCGGGTTTTCTTGATTTTTCTATGCATTCGGAAGCAATCCCGAGACGCTGGTTCCTTTCCCGCTGTATGGCAATCCAAAACAAAAATTCATTACATGCGACAAGTACACGCATGGGCTTATATCGCTTAGAAGCGATCTTCCAGGCAACCTTTGGATGGAAATAATTATACTCACCAGTTCTCGTAATATTTAATTAAATGTTCATTAAGCGGGAGAGACAATAGACCGGATATCCGCTGTACCGTTCATTGAACATTGTGCTGATATGAGTTTGTGCGATTTTCCTATTTGCCTTATCCAGCATTATTTCATTTGATTGTGATAATGGCTGTGTTCAATTACGTTTATTTTTATACTAGCTGTACCCTGCGGTTTCGCCCGTGTGGAAGTCTATGTGTAAAATTGTTTATGAAACTTCCTCTTGAATCACGGTATCTATTAAAAAAACCGCATCAAAATCCGTTGCGTATTTTTATAGATCTAAGCATACATAGGAACAGAAAGACAGCGGGAAGAGACTTTGTTTTATACTATGTAGTGAGGGTAACAAAAACTATAGGTTAATGATGGTCAAAGAGTACTGGCTACACTATTATTATTATTATTGCCCACTGCTGGGCAAAGGCCTCCCTTTTCTCCTTCTATTCCTCGCGATCAAACACTGCAACAGGCCACACACCCTGTACTGGCTACATAGAGGTCAATATTTTAATTCTCAAAAAAAGAAGCCTAGTTGTAGTTAGTTTTAGACTACTAAAATGTCAATCACACTAATATTATAAATGCGAAGTTTGGATTTTGCGATGTATAGGTCTTTGTTACCTCTAAACGCCAAAACTACTGAACGGATCGGGCTTAAATTTTGCACACATGTAGTTCTAAGCTTGGAATAAAACGTAAGCTGCGTTTTATCCTAAAACACGATTGTCTTACGTCAGCCGTATGTAGAGTAGAACTGCTTCCTTTTTTGAAGTTTATTAATAACTAGTTTCGACTCGCGGCTTCGCAATCCTTGTTTCTATGTATAAAATAATTGAAATGAAGTGTGCAAAAAATATGCAAAATTTCACCCCGATCCGTTCAGTAGTTTTGGCATGACGAAGTGAAGAAATAACACACATCCATGCTACCATCTAAACATTCAAACTTTCGCATTTATAATATTAGTGTTATGGACAAAACACGCAGCTCAACTTAAAAATGTTTCCTATTGATTGACAGTTTCCCATTTGAAATAGCCATGATAAATTGTTCCTTAGACCTCGTATCCGTGTCCCTCAAACGTTTGCGACGTGTGTCGTGAGTACTATAAAATGGTTTGATGACAAATCAATATGTTCGTAACGATGTACCTAAGCTAAGCTCGGATGGCCAATCAGATAGAAGGAACTGTTACTTTGTAGATTTCTGTCATTCAAATCGACCAAACCTATACCTAGGTTTGGTCGATTTGAATGACAGAAATAAAAAATATGGGTTAGTGGCGATTCGCCATCGTAGTGATTCGTCATCGCAAAAAAAGTAGTGGTGATTTGCCATCGCTCAAAATATTTTAATATTCACATTGATGATAATTCTTTGTTAATGGCAATTGTGTCTGGTTGGACATTTTTCTGCCAGTGTCAAGTAATGGAACATAATCAGTACCTACATGTTATAAAACAAAGTCGCTTCCTCTGTCTGTGTTGTCTGTCTGTCTGAATTTTTATGTATAAAGAGAAGGGAAATAAAACGTATTGTAATTCTTGATTCTTGTCTGAATGAAAACTGTGTGGTTCCGGCTTAGAATATGCACCACCCCAACTTTTCCCGCGGGTGTCGTAAGAGGCTACTAGGGATATCCACCGGGGAGCGGGCAGAAGAATTTTACCATCGAACTGCGATCCGTATGCTCAGCGTGGGGATTATGGGTTTTCCCCAAGAGATAAAAGCCAACAAGGCGCTTATCAGGGGGAGCTTGCGTCCAATACAAAATATGCTGTTGAGGATGGCGAACTTCAATAATAAATAACTCTCAAAATAATAATTAAAAATTGATAATCTTATAGCTCGAGAGCGATTCCTCCCAGAAAGGTTCATGGATTATATTCATGAAAAAACTATATTAAAAGACAATTCCCCAACTATTAAATGAAGCTTTGACTCCACCAAATGTGCAGAAACAAAAACACGCAAATATCAACATAATGAAACCTCAGCAAAACAGGGATAAACCGGGAAAACAGGAGAAAACTGGGAAATTGGGCTCGCGATGCGTTCATCGACCGCGCTTGACGCCGACCAGTCTCACAGTCTTGGATTGCTACAATAAATACAAAGACTATTAACGTTAACAGACGTACCATTTCTTTTTACGCTCATTGGGCTGTAGGAAAAGTTCTGGCTGCTTTAAGCCGACCGTATAAGCCGCCGAAAATGAGAAGCGATCGTGCGAGGCGTAAGATGTAATTTTCCACAAAAGATCCGACTGAATCCCCCCAGTTCCTGGTTTATTTTCTAAAATATTATATTCATAAAAGTTAAAGAAAAGAAAAAGAATTAGCAAGCTGATGTGGCTGTGGGCCGGCCATATCTCACGAAGAACCGACGGCCGCTGGGGTAACCGTAGTGAACGACTGACGAAAGGACTCGGTAAACGTAGTGTAGGACGCCCTCCGACCAGGTGGGATGACGACCTGCAAAAGACTGCAGGTTGATGCTGGATGCGGCAAGCTGAAGACAGGGCGCTATGGCGTTCATTGGGGGAGGCCTATGTCCAGCAGTGGACTATCACAGGCTGTTGATGATGATGATGATAAGCCACCGAAAATTTGAAGCGATCGTGCGTGGCGTAAGATGTAATTTTCCACAAAAGATCCCACTGAATCCTCTCAGTTCCTGGTTTATTTTCATATTCATTTAATGCCTCTTTAACAAAAACTTTGAAATGAACTTTTGGTATTACAGTTAGTAAATGTGTCTTGTTAAGAATTTCACGATAACGTCCCTCGGTTTATTAGAAAAAATTCAATTCAAATTCGTACGACATTGAAATATAAACGAAAATGACATGTCTGCAATGCAAATGTCTGTAATTTCGTTGATCCAGCTTTAGGGTATATATTTTATTCATAAACCTAAATTTGTTTACTGGACCTAGGTGAACGCAGATGCCAATTGGATTCGGTATGTAAATAGGTTTTATTGAGAACTCATTTGTAGTGCGCTTTATTCTATTTGTCCACTATTTATTCACCTGCCGGACGGGTTAAATATAATTCAAAAATTATTTTCATATAGTAATGATACATGCAAAATGTTCCATGTATCATTACTATGCAAATGAAATTTTATTATGATAAAACAAATGCAAAACTAATTTATAACTAACAGAAAACTCACACGTCAAGCGGACTATGGACTCAGATTTCGAAATCTTTAATACTCAATTTTTTTTTCAAATTATGGTCTTGGTAGCAAATAAGTCAATCATCGCGCTTAGCTAAATTTTTTTTTATGACGATATTGTTAGAATTTCCCGGTATAATGTTAAAGAAGATATCCTTATATTAAAATAACCTTCAAACAAGTAATGAATAGTCACTGTAACTAAAGATCTTAATTTGACAAGATCTTGTTTAGTCAGGGCATCAGATATCAGGGATTACAGACAAGTTTTCGCAGTGCACTATCTGCGTGATAATCTTTGCCTAATAAACCTTGGCACCATAGAAGTGGGGGTAAGCAAATTGTGTGAGGGCACAGATAGATAAATTTGTTTGGGAACGTGGCTACACGTACCAACGTAAAGTGGGTCGCCGTGATTGGTGTTACTTTTTGGTTTGACTTTGTTGTTTTTTGTACACAAATATTTGTTTTCTAGGTGTGATGTTGTTGTTAAAGTTTTAACCGCTAAGTTCAGTCGGGTCATATTGACCCCAGAGGGTCGAATGTTGGCTGAAATTCAGGTGACTAAAACTGAGTTACAAACGAATTGAAACAGACAAAAAAGTAGATAACATTTTTTCTTAGTATCTTATTTTTCGGTGTTGAATCTTTCAAAGCTCTCACGGCTATCAGGCTGCATATAACTTTTGTACGTTTTCCTGACAAAAAAGAAGGCAAAAACGTGTTTTGCCTCCCAAGTAGGTGTAAAGCATTTTATGTGCCCCAGAGTTACTAAAGTTCCAGGGTGAAGCAATAACAACTGTGATGAATAAAATCTTAGAAGTTCCTTTTGATGTATTTTCAGCTCTTAATAAAGTTATCCCCCCAAAAGTTCCTATTGTGAATTTCAGAAGGTAGACGTTCTATTGATTTTCTCGTCCGTCTCACTCCGGTGCGATGAACTTTAAAAAGTCGGTTCTATTACAAAGTTTTATCAATTTAAAAACGGCTCTTAACGAAAAAGGCTTGTAAAATTTTACTTAAATTAAGTTGTTTACTGCTTATGAAATTTTAAAACACTTGAGGCCCTTTATAATTTCATATTATAATATTTCAGGGCTAAATGTCAGAAGTTATCTAGTTAAATAGGTTTATCTCTCGCTCTGTGCAAAAAAAGTCTAACTATAAAACTTACCAATAGTAAGACAAAAAGAGCAAAATTCCGTGAATTTCGAAAGAATAAACGAACCATCAAGTTGGCGCGCACTGCGCAGTAAACCCTTCTCCCACGGGAACTTAGTTTTAGATCTTTTCCTTACTCAAGGTGTTTCAGATAGGGAATTTGAAGGAATGAGGGTACCAGTAATTCTACGACCCGAAATACCCATAAAACGTGGTGGATGTCTTCCAATCAGAGACTACATGTTAAGCCGGGTACTGAGCGGCGTAATACCATTATGCGGCGTACCATTCGCAGCGAGCATGTTTAGCTCATTTCTGAAAACTGTCTCCTTGCTCGTTGCGTGCGACTTCTTTGCTCGTACTGACTGCACGAACGCTCGCTGTGTAATACGTTACCTTAAGCCCCGTTACGCCGGTGAGTACCCACCTTTAGGTGTATTGAAACGACCTTACGAGCGTTCTGAACAAAATCAGATACGCTTAAAATGATACAATTTGTGGTAAATATAGAATAGAATAGAAAGACATTTATTCATAACAACTTAAATTAACAAAAAAAGACACACTTATTTAAATAGGTACATGTAGAGAGTTGTTACAAAAAGGCTCTAACTCGCATAATGCTGGCTAAGCTCCGTAAGAGAATTAGCCAGCGCTGGTCTTCCATTAGAGCCCGTACAGGTGACGTCACGAACAGGCATACGCAATGAAATAAAAAAAATTATAGTAATAGTAAAAACTAAATAAGAACACTTAAAAAGCCATTGACATATATTGATATCCCATTATTCATGAATTTAATGTATATAACAATAGTAGTTTTAAGAGTTTGATTCATTTAGGATCATCGAAACACCATAAATAATACAAAACACCAAATAGCTAGAAATAACAAATTCAAGTGCTGAAACAGTGAAGTGACACTGACTGTCGATTGTATTTATCGATAACCGTGAACTATGGCAAGGTGATCATTGATCGAGTCCAAGACCGATGCACGGGAGGAGCAGACGACGGCACCGCCGATGTATTTGTGCTAGCTGATGCGGGGATATAACACTGTCGATGATAGTCTGCTTTGTCGCTGAACTCTCGTCGTTTCAGGTACGTCACTAGTTTTATGATAGTTCTGATATTTCTTTTCGCAGTATTTATACAGCAGGAATTAAAGCAGTAGGTATGGTTGAAATAATGGTACTTGTTTAAATAAAGTAAGAAACTTATAAGGTTTTTAGTGCTAAAAAACAACCAAAAAATACAATTTTTTTATTGAATCTATATACATACCTCATAAGTGCCACAGAGGTATAAAACTTATATTTTATAGTTTTGCATGTAATTAGACAAAAACACAAAAAAAATTGTTAAACAAAGCAACATTATTATTTTAAACAATATTTAAAACTGGTAGTCTAGACGTAAATATGTAGGTACTTTCTGTGAAGTGACCGGTTGCCACCCCCGGCTTGCTCAATTTCTTTTGTTTTTAAAAGAAAAATACAAACGCAAGGGTTAGTTTCAAACTGGAAAGGCAGATCTTGCGGCCATGGTACATTAGGAAAAGTAGGTACCCCCTATCATCCTTTGCATGTCGTTATGCCATTTTCACCTCCGACGGTTTTTATGTTCCATAAAAAGTGCAAGAAGTCACGAAAAAACGAACCGAGCCCGACAAATGCCCAAGCTATCACACCTAATTTTACGAGAATGTTCTACATAAAGGAAAATGCAACAAAAGCACAATGACATCGCATAATCGTCTTTAAAATAACTGTTATAAAGATGACTCATGTTCAAAGCTTTGTGACGTCATCAAAATAATAGACGGCCGTTTTACCTCAAGTTGGCTGAGGAGATAAGAAAAGTGGAAATGTATGGTTGAGTTTTCTACAGTTATTATGTTCTTAAGGTAAGAAAAAGTAAGGAGCGTCTTTTCCTTCTTTTTTTCAAAGTTTTATTTTTTGAGAATTGAAAGCATGTAAACTATTCTGCGATTTGAGAGCTACCTAGGTATTCGTTAGAAAATAATGAAATCACTGTTAGAAATAAAATAAATAAATAATGCTGGACAATTCACACAGCATTATCTAGCCCGTATAGTTATGGGTACTAGATAACTGATATACATTAAATAGATAGATATTTTTTATTATACATAGAAAACGACCAGAACAACAATATTTGCAGATCGTACACACAATTGTTCCGAGGCGGGAATCGAACCCGCAACCTCCTGCGTCGCAGGCGGACCTTCGCCCACCGCGCCACATCGGTCGTCAAAAAAGAAAGATTCGATCTATGATAATTAGAAAGGAAATCTCATAATAAAATTATATATTTTTAGCGATTTAACTACCTGCGAAATAACATTGTTGTTCTTATACTATACCTTATACCTATTTAGGGCAACATATTCCAATTCCAGTTTTTTTTTTCTTCCAGCTTATTGTATCTCGTAATGAAATAAAAAGTGCTTGTTGCGACGCAACTGCCAAGCTGTGCCACGCACAGTTGTCACGGAAATTGCAAAAGGGCTTTAAAGATTTAATTGGGAAAAGAATTCACTTTGTCAGAACGTTAAACCTATGAGAGTAAAGTAGTGCTTTGGTGGGTTATAGGGTTCCGGAGATACAGGATGTCAAATTGGTACTACATATATTGAGTGGTAAAGTGGTTATAGAAAGATAAAATACGAGTAAAGTTAATTGTTGAAAAGATGACATGTTTTCTGGTAATTAGAGTTATAGATCCTAAATGAGGTTTATCAAAACACTTGAGTTTCTCATTAATGCTCTAAAATAATATAATTGTTTTTCATACATATATTAAAACAAAATAATCAGTTAATGCGTATACAACACAAGAAACTTTAAATAAAGTAATATAGGCCTCCTCATTGACGTGGACGTCGGTGACCCTAAAGGTTACGATTTTTTAAACCCTAATATTATGGCTTTAAAAGTATACGAAGGAACGGAACCATTTGTGTAGGAGTCCGACTTGCACTTGACTGGTTTTTAATAGTAAATGTTTCGTTTTGCAAGTAATAGGTGCAGTTGTGGAACGAAAACATTTTAGCTTTGAAACTTTTATATCAGTTCTGAATTAGTTCAGATTTTCCAGAGTTTAGCTTCATCATCATCATCATCATCATCATCATCAGCCTATAGCAGTCCACTGCTGGACATAGGCCTCCCCCAATGAGCGCCATAGCGCCCTGTCTTCAGCTTGCCGCATCCAGCATCTACCTAGTAGTAGTAGTTTAGCTTAGTACTCGTAAATAGAAACACAATAACGATTTCACTGAATTTGTAGGTTATATAATATATTGAGTGCTGAGTTTTACATGATCTGTAATCTTAATTCAGCCACTTCTGCGGGATAACGACCAGAAAACCCAGAACAAATATCTGCAGATCGAACACACAATTGTCCCGAGGCGGGAATCGAACCCGCAACCTCCTGCGTCGCAGGCGGACCTTAAACCACCGCGCCACAGAGGTCGTCAAACTAATACTCACAGTAATATCTATTTTTATTAAATCATAAAAACCTATCTACTGACTTCCTCTTTGGCAGCAAAACACGAAGATTTATTATTAACGAAAATAATATCGTGACTTATTCAAAAGCAAAACCTTAGCTTGTCGAATGGTGACGACGTTGTTTTTCATTAGGAGAGAGAGCCGTGACGGAGGGTATTTGAGTCGTGATTTATAAGCCTTTTCTTACGACTTCGTAACGGGAAAACTTTTTGGTTTTGAATTATGAAAATTAGAATTCAGCTTCACAGAGCTCAGTACTAAACACGAGTTTTATGTTTCTGCTGATGTTATTTGAAGTTTGCTTTGGAATAAGTTAATTAATCTGGATTAAGAACTGCATTAACTATCTGTTATTTAGTACCCATAACATATTCTCTGCTTAGTTTGAACAACACACGTCTACGATATTGTGTGAATTGTCTAGCATTATTTATTTATTTGTCTTACCACCAAATATTGTGTTGTAAAGGAAATACTGAGAACTTGATCACGGAAGTGTATGTGAAAGATAAACATGGTAGTGAATTCCAGATTTATAATTTTCTGGGACAAGTACTATAAGCATACAAAAATGTTAGGAGGCTCAACTCATAGGAGAACAGATAAGTAAAAATAAACACCTAAATAACTTTTTTGCATATATGTACATACTTATGATGCTGGATGCGGCAAGCTGAAGACAGGGCGCTATGGCGCTCATTGGGGGAGGCCTATGTCCAGCAGTGGACTGATATAGGCTGATGATGATGATGACATACTTATTTTCTCACCATATGAATCTCTCTTCCATATCAAGTAAGATGACACAAAAAAGGTATTGGCTTTGTTAAAGTAGGCTAAGCACCTTTATTACATTTTATTAGTTAAGCTTAGTTAGCATAATGAAATTATTTAACAAATTTGCACCGTTGTTGCTTTGTTCTATTACTACTGATGGATGTGATTATAAATTTTTTTTTAACCTAAAAAATTCGTGCTGCCGCTCTACACAGCGGTTGTGTTGCGCCGCACATGCGTTTCGTTCGAAAAATATTACGGCTGTGCTGAGTCACAATGATCTGTATTTTCTCAGCCGCTGCGCTAGTGTGGATTTACGCATATTAGTCACTTGTAGAAAACACATACCGTGTGATTTCAGCACTCAAAGAGTTAAAATACCTCTGCATATACCATACTCATGACATTATCCCGGTCGTGGTGTAAGGTCAGGACTTTATGTTTGTAGAGAGTTTATTTATTTAGGTACAATTAGGTCGTTACGCGTGATAAATACAAGGTTATTTGACGTTGTTATAATATCATGAGCTCTATGCTTAGATATTATCCATAGACTAATTACCTAGTGTGTCTGCCGGTTCTGTTGTCAGAGAATACTCAATAATTAAGGCCACATCACTTAAACTTTGCATTAGTTAAATCACTTTCAAGAAACTTAAGCGCTCTGACCCAATTTAAGCTTTGAAATGACAGAGCAGCTGATTATGTCATATCGTGTTGAACTTTTGATCTCGAAATAATTAATTTCTCTGCCCCCGTCGCGTTTCACGTGAGGGAATAACTTGCGATAACTCACCACCACAATGCATCCTTATGAATATTGTATGCAAATGCCGTCCACAAGTATAAAATGTATATACTAATATTAACTTTATACTCGTGGATATTTATCTTGATTTATAGGATACCTTCTTTCCGCGGCTTTGCACGCGATCTAGCGAGATAAACAAAGGTCTGTTAATCCAGGCCTAGAGCTACGTCTATGCAAAATGGACCGACCGACCGACCAGACGACAGACAAATCAGACCCATCCGTAAGTCCTTTTTTATGAACAGGTGATAATCATCCCAACTGTCGCATTTAAATAAATATTCGTGTGATAAGTGTCTCGCTACTCGTTACTTATCAAAATTATGAATTCTATTCAAAAATAATGCAAAGAGAGACCGTGAAAATCTTAAAACGTTAAACTAACAAGTTGGTCTAGCCATTGCAAATTTCGCCTCGCTTGTGACTGTAAAATCTAATTTTAATTTTCTAGAAATTCAACCTCTGTCCGTCTCGGCAATATAACCTCTCCGCACGAAATCAAAACAAAACCAAATCCCTGCTCATAATCTGGCAACCGGTTATAAAAGAAAGATTAAAACCACCCGGTAACTTGAGAGTGCTTTCCACCAGCGACTTAACGCTTTTTGAAGAGTTCTCTCGCTTAATGAAGCAGGTAATGAGTCGACGAGAGTCAGCGCAAACAACCTGACGACTCGCTCTAAGGCCACTGACGGATAGTGCCGCTTCTAGTTTATACAGCGTATAACGCTTTCTAAAAGAAAACGTGTGTTTGCAAAAATAAATTTTTATGTGTGTTGTTAGCTATGCGTTTGTTCAAATAATGTTGAATGTTGAATAAGTCTTGGTGTTTTAAGTGTTTTCTATAAATTTCTGGAAAGCAAGTCGAACATTTTTTTCATTTTTGTGAGAGTATGGCAATGTTGATAAAATTCTGGGTTAGGTGAAAAGGCAAACAAATTTTTACTACAGTTTTTAGATAGCAGTGGTATAACGGTTTTCTGTAACTTCTTTTATCTTTTTCTTTTTTTATGTTTGTTAATTTTAGATTTATTTTTCGATGTATTACAAGAAACATACCTACACTCACATCAAGGCGTCAGTCATCAAACGCCAGAGACATTTTTTTCGAGGCATTCCTCGTAGCGCACCCAGATGAAGCACACCAATGTACCACATTTTGGTACATTTTGAAGCGCACTCGTTTTGGTGCGTTTCGTTCAGTAGGTATAAATTCATGTAAGTAAGTATATTGGGACCTGTTTTTTAATATACTCAAGAAAGCAGAAATTCCGTGACGTAAATGTATACACGAAAAATGTGATCGTTTATGAACCATGTCGGAATTTTAATAAACCCTTCAATACAAATGAAGTAGAAAATTACGTAAAATTCCTGCGTCTTAATTTTTAATCTGTGCCAGGGCGTGATTCGTCCCGCTACGAAAGAGAGCCTGTAACGTTGTTATTATTCTAATTCTATCTAGGTAGGTATCCTACCTATCGTTTGAATTTGTACCTGCTTACGCGTGAACCGCACTGGTCGCTGCAGGGCGTGTATTGTTAGGGGTCACCAGTCACCACTAACATATTTCATGTTCTTCCGGAATATACCTTCGTAAATAATTCGAAGTATCTTTGTGTAATCCTACTAATATTATAAACGCGAAAGTTTGTAAGTATGGATGGATGTATGGATGTTTGTTAACTCTTTCATGTAAAAACTACTGAACGGATCTTGATGAAACTTGGAACATACATAGTATGTGTACTGGAATAACATATAGGCTACTTTAATTTAATTTAATTTAATTTAATTTAATTTATTTATAATAACCTATGGGTTTCTTTTTATGACCTGAAATAAATGACTATTATTATTATTATTATTATGTCTCTCATTTACCATGATCACGTGCCATAAAATGACCCGTAATTATTATTATTATTATTATTATTATTATTATTATTATTATAATTATTATTATTATTATTATTATTTTTATCGTGGTACCACGCGAGCGAAGCCGCGGGCGAAAGCTAGTAAATACTATTTTGGCTATCTCAACTTCAACAACTCTTGCGGATTCTACCATAAGCTTTGTAATTTTTTGATGCTGACCATTAAAGGTATAACTCTGTTTATACATTGTGTGTGTGTATAGCTATTTATAAATTCTTTATTCTAAATGTATAATAAAAACTCTTTTAAATAATAAAGTTTTATTGATTTAGGTACCTACTATCTGTTATCCGCAACTTCATCCACGTGGGATTTGATTTCCTATTTTGATACCATTTTTTTTAAATAGTATAATATATAAAATAGTATAATCTATATAAATAAAAATGAATTGTTGTTCGTTAGTCTGATTAAAACTCGAGAACGGCTGGGCCGATTGAGCTGATTTTGGTTTTAAAATGTTTGTCGTAGTCCAGGGTAGGTCTAAACGGTGAGCAAATAAGGAAAAATTGCGCAGAAATTTCCACGCGGGCGAAGCCGCGGGGCGCAGCTAGTATATAATAAATTTGGATTTCTCAGCACAGAATCTGCAAATGTGTCAATCTTTATTGGAGCCCTATGTCCAGCGGTGAACGTCTTTCGTCTGATACGATGATGATGATATTAAATAAATAAATAATGCTGGACAATTCACTCAGCATCATCTTGCCCCAAGGTAAGCAGAGCTTGTGTTATGGGTACTAGATAACTGATATACATAATACAATACACTACATAGATAGTTATTTTTTATTATACATAGAAAACGTCCAGAACACCCGGAACAAATATCTGCAGATCGTACACACAATTGTTCCGAGGCGGGAATCGAACCCACAACCTCCTGCGTCGCAAGCGGAGCTTCGCCCACCACGCCACATCAGTCGTCAAAAAGACGATGATGACGTTGTATGCATATTCCACCTCCAAGTACCGAGTAAAATACCTAAACCGTGCAATTTTTCATAGGGTTGTAAAGAGGCGTATCGGGGGTCATCCTGTGAAATAATTCATGCCTTTCCGGTTGAACCATTGCTTGGGAACTCATATTTCATTGGAGGATAGCCGAACAATAAATCCTGGGTTAAGTGCCAGTGTCTGGGCGCGATTCGATACAAATAGGTACTTATAGTCATAATTTGCTGTTTTTTGTGTATGTTTGTCGATTTCTTTATCAATTACTAGCGGACCTTCCCGGCTTCGCACGGTTTTTAGTACGGATCCCTAACTTTTTTGAAAATTTAATATAGCTTATGTTCACCGGGCATAGTGTAGCATCCCAACGGTGAAAGAATTTTTCAAATCGGTCCAGTAGTTTCGGAGCCTATTCATCGATCTGCAGATATTTGTTCCGGGTGTTCTGGTCGTTTTCTATGTATAATAAAAAATATCTATCTATGTATTGTACATATATCAGTTATCTAGTACTCATAACACAAGCTCTGCTTACCATTGGGGCTAGATAATGCTGTGTGAATTGTCTAGCATTATTTATTTTATTTATTTATTACAAACAAACAAACAAAAAATCAAACCTTTCCTCTTTATAATATTAGTATAGATGAACCGATTTTGATGATTATTATTATTGTATAATGAATTGAAGTCAGTTTGTATTTTTTTTCTCTCAAAACAATCAAATCAAAAAACGTATTTCTTAACTACACTGTTTTTTTTTAAGTTTAGCGGGAAAAACAGTCGTTCCTCGGGAATATAATTTATACGGATCCGCCCCGGGATAATTTTTCCATACAAAACAAAAATAATTTTCTAAATCAGCCGAAGTAAAGGCAAATTGATCAATAATAATCTGTATGATTGATTCTTTGCAATACTGAACTTAGAAATTCCATTTTCGAAGTCGGCTAGGAATACGAATATGATGAACAGCCACATTCAGGCTGTTAGGGACTGGTTTGTGTTCTTTCTGCCCCTCGATGATAAACATATTATTGGAATTATTTGGTCATTCGACAGGAAAAATGCATTTTTCGCATATCAAAAGTAGCCCATGTTTTTATCCAGGATCAGCTTTCCTAGTACTAAATTCCATCAAAGTCCTTTCACCCGTTTATTTGTAAAGGAGTAACAAACATATATCCCCAAATAGACTTTTGACTTTATCATATACTAGCGGACCGTCCCGGCTTTGCACGGGTATTGGAATTTTGAAGGTAATTTGTTTACATTTGTTTAAAAAATTAGGGATCCTTACTAAAACTCCAATTATGTAACCCATGGTGGGTTACATAATTGGAGTTTTAGTAAGGATCCCTAATTTTTTTGAAAATATAATATTGCCTATGTTCACCGCAGATTGTGTAGCTTTCCAACGGCGAAAGAATTTTATTCAATACAAACAAAGAAACAAAAATTCAAACCTTTCGTCTTTATAATATTAGTATAGATAGCTGGCTTGGCCCGCGTGCAAATCTATGTGTCAAATGGTTTATTAACCTTCCTCTTGAATTATTCTATCTATTAAAAAAACCGCATCGAAATCCTTTGCGTAGTTTTAAAGATCTAATCTAGCATGCATAGGGACAGACAGAGATACTTTGTTTTATACTATGTAGTGAAGTAAACATTATTTCCGGGAACATGACACAAACGGCATTGCCAAAGGCATACATACGTTTTATATTTTTAATGACTCTCGCACGCAATTGGCGTGTTGTTGCCGGAGGCCACGGAACTCTTGGGAATTGAGAAACTACGTCGAAACTTCCTATTAATTAAAAGGCCTGATGTATGATATGCACCTTAGGTCGGATCGAACCCAGATTTTAAACGATAAACTTTAAAATTTGTATGGGACATTGGTTGAAACGATAAACTTTAAAATTTGTATGGGACATTGGTTTGAAAATATTATAATTGTTAATATTTTTTTTATTTAATTATGAATATGCGATAAGGCCACCCATTGTACCTGTCGCATATAATGTATTTTTGTAATGATTAATTTGATTATGGTGTACAATAAAGAATTTTTGCATTGTATTGTATTGTATGCGAACGCCATCCATATAAATATATGTAAGTCTGAGCACAGATATAAACCAATTTTGATTTAATAGTCAATGAAAGAAGAAAGAAGAAAGAAAATACATTTATTTGACACCAATCAATCATCATCATCAGCCTATAGCAGTCCTCTGCTGGACATAGGCCTCCCCCAATGAGCGCCATAGCGCCCTGTCTTCAGCTTGCCGCATCCAGCATCTACCTGCAGTCCTTCGCAGGTCAATACTGGCTAAAATATGTATACTTCTTCATAATAAATAAAAAATAAAACAAATTACGATGATGTTTTACCTGGGTGAGTCACAATAACCCTCCAACCCCGACAAGGGTTAAGCGAATATTTGTTAGGACAGTTTTGTTCGTGTAATGAGAGAAATTAGTCCAACTTTACAATACACTGTTTCGAAAAGGGTGACATGTCATTAGGATAAGACGAAGGCCAGTTACAAAAGGCAATTATGTATACTGGACTAACAATTTCATCTGTATGGTAATTTGGGAACGTAGTACACTTTTTTTTATGACTAAATGTATGTGGTTATTTTTGGTTATATTCTGTTCATTAGAGCTTTCCGTACTGAGTTAAGGTCGCGGATTCAAATCCAATCGGAAACCATACATTTTTAGAATATTATTTAATTTCTTAGAAATTACCCGGAGTGCGAGAGCTTACGCAATTTAATAACAAAAGCCCTTAGCACGAAGAAGCAAACCTTGACATGAAGAGTTTTCTCCAGGACTTTTATCCTACTCCTAGGGGATTTTCGCCTCATCTCGCTTAAAGCCTTGAACGGAATATATTTTACATCACGGTGGTTTCTCAACACCGTAACGATAAACGTTATACCTGCCTACTTTGTAACTTCCGGAAATTTGCAAGTCTTAAATGCTTACGAAATTATTAAAGGGAATATCAAGGTTCTTTGATAAAACAGCTTTATTGCAGTGGGTTTTTTTTTTAAATTCAGTTAGTACGAAATACAATTGTTAAAACTGTTCTCATTTCAGTTACAATTACATTTTGTGGCGGAATATTGTACTGTGGTTTGCAACAATTATTGTTTTTGCTTAAAAATTTTGCATTTTTAAGATTTTATTTTATACAGCTTCATCAAACGTTTGGTGTTACTGAATGAAACGTATTCTATAGGAAGGCAATGCATTTCGTTGGCGGCCTTAGCGCTTAAAGTAAAGTTAATCAAGGTACCATATTATTATTTGAGCTCTACGCTCTGGACAAACTAAATTTACTCAGAACTTAGCATTACTCTTCCTCGCCACTCATTTCTTACCCATCGAAACTGTCAAATTTTTATGCTACATAGCTCTGTAAAAAGTATGTTTACCTCTCACTCAATTTACATCACAAATATTCCCACTGCAGGAAATGTAGGCAAATGCTCGCGTTTTTACGCAATCCCCGTAGACCCTAGAATGAAATACGAAAAAACATCCAAGCCAAACATAGTAGTCTAAAATATTCAAGACAGGGTCGCGAGCACGCATGTCAGCCAGTAATTTAGACGTGGGTTGGACATCACGCAATGATGGCCAAAATATAAATGAACCATTGACTTTGTTATTAGGGTCTGAGAAACAAGATCACAGACATTTAGCGATGGTTAGAAAACAAAAACCAAAAGAAACAAAGCCTCGATCTAGAAATCACTCGCTTTAATACCTTGGTAGGAATTTGGATAAAACTAAAATCATGATTAATGGCCACATAAATCTAAATTTGGTCATCCCACATGGTCGACCTTTTCGAAATTGTTTCTGATTTGTACATGGGCAGATTCTGCCGTTAGGTGAAAATAATTTCGAGAGGAAAGCCAAGTGGAGGTTCCAGCTAGGCTGGGCAGGGTTTGGGAAACTACGCCGAGTCTTTTCGTCATCCATACCACAATGCATGAAATCAAATGTTTTCAATTTGTGCGTCCTGCGTGCTTCATGACCTACGGAGCTCAGACGTGTACATGGACACTGATGATAGGGCTGGTCAACCAGTTGAAAGTCGCTAAGCGGGCTATAGAAAGACTTTAGCTCGGAGTTTTGCTGAGGTATTTTGCAGATCATTCGGAAGGAATACATTCGACAGAGCGCCAAAGTTAACGACATAGCTCAAAGAATTTTAATTATCTCTCTCCTCCGGAAGATAACGATTGGCCCTTACAATTGACATAAGTTCCTATATGTTTGTTTAAAGAGTTTATACCTTCTTCTTACGCCAGCAAACAAAAGAATCACAGATATTAATAGCAAATAGCCGGGCAAAAGAAGTAAAACTGTCGTAGTTTCTTCTTTATTTACGAACTTCGACAAACCCTGAACGAAATAAGCTCACCTTGAACAACAGCTATTCATCTTCCTGTCATACTGTAATAAGGTATCTCTATTTTGCGGCTTGAGAAATGTAGGAGAAAAACCACTTTATTGGTGTAAGGAATCCATTCTGAATGATTAACCTTTTATCACTGTTTTTCTTTGCGGGTTCTTTGATATTTTCCTGGTTGTTCTTGGTTGATGTGGGATGAAATTGGGTATTTTTTAGGCTATCACTACTACCATACATTTGTACATGTGCTTACTTGTAAATGTTTATAGTACGAGTTGTTTTCCTTTCTTTGGCTCTTCTTTTAACACTTGCATTGCCACCGACGCATATGGAAGTATCCCTGGGGCCAAATTCTGCTAACCGATCGCTTTACTATGACAATAGTATCGTTGCGGAATCGTCCATGACTCCGCACGGACTATCAAGAAACTCAGTTCAAAGATATTTATTTCTCATTTACAACATACATGTTACTTACATGAGAAACTTAAGCTAAGTATTAATATTATGTTCTTTTTCCGTCTTTTTATCTTTAGTCCAGTAGCGTTACATCCTCAAGTATATATCTATGCAATTTGTTCTTAAACACGCCAGACGTTCCAGCACCTTTAACATCTTCAGGTAGCCTGTAACTGAAACTCTTTAAATAAATAATGCCGGACAATTTACTTAGTATTACCTAGCCCCTAGGTAAGCAAAGTGTTATGGGTTCGAGATAGGTAACTGATATACATAATACAATACATTACTTAGATATATGTTTTTTTATTATACCTCTATATAAAAAACGACCAGAACACCCTGAACAAATATCCGCAGATCGTGCAAACATTTGTCCCGAGGCGGGAATCGAGCCCGTAACCTGACCAGACGTTTTGCTGCCGCGCCACAGAGGTCGTCAATAGTCGATCAATCGTCTTGATAGTCTGTGCAGTGTTATTTGCTCGGAGAGATTGATAGAATGGCTTTAACATTGACACTTTTTGCACGCGTCCCTCCATCTGTAGTTTATTTCATCAAAAGTAAAATGCCAAGAGGTGTCATTTTAAAACGATACCATTGTTATGGGACCCATAACACAAGGTCTGCTTACCATGGGGCTAGATAATGCTGTGTGAATTGTCCAGCATTATTTATTTTATTTATTTATGGTGAAGCGGTTAATTTAGAGGATATTCGGCTTCAGCTCGTACGGGGTTTACCTTCAAGTCTTTGATGCTACATTTTGACGCCTAAATGCCTATGTCTATTACTTGATATCATTCTTCATTTACATTCAGCAGGAATTCAAGGCAATCTAGATACAAATGTACGTACATAATATAGAAAGCTTTACCGAGGGACGGAGCCTTTCAATAATAAATGCACATGATTCTTGAAGCAATTCTACCCCATTCTGTGGAAGGAGCATCTAAAATGCAAAGTTGTTTATGTGTTAGTGTTCTCGCGAGCGATGGAGCAAACAGGGTATTTGAGACAGTGTTGTTGAGAACATTCACATGGCCTACATTAAAAAATGTTGAATAGAATCGCAAAGAGAATTGTTACATTTGTTTCTATGTCTGATGATTGCCTTGAATTAAGAGGGTGCAATGCGCGCGACATTTGTTGAACGGCGTAAGCGCAAAAATTAAGTCATTGTTTATTTACAAAAAAACTACGCCACTTATGAAGAAACTGGTTCAAGGAACCAAACAATTAGCAATAACCTATGAATCAAAACATAAGTCGTTGCAATAGACCGCAGGTTTCTTTTCATCTTATTTTTGTCGTATTTTTTGAAAAGATATACTCCTAATAAACAATGCGTCGTGTCGGAGACTTTGGGCGGGTGAAATACTTACGGTAGTTTTTATCGCCAAATCAATATCCTTATTTATTTCTCTCTGCATAATAAAATGGCAGCCTTTTTGTTTTCTTTTGCCACCTACCTACATAGCTCAAAGAATTAGCAAGCTGAAGTGGCTGTGGGCCGGCCATATGTATATCACGAAGCACCGATAACCGCTGCGCTGGGGAAACGTGTTCTTGAGTGAGACCTCGATTCAGCAAACGTAGTAAAGACGGATGCTATGGCGCTCATTAGGGGATGCCTTTGTCCAGCTGTGGACTATTCTAATAGTCCACAGCTGGACAAAGGCATCCCCTTGATGATGATATATCTGAAAATGACGTTGATCAATAAATAACAACCTACAGGTCTCATATGGAACTTCATAATAAACACAATCATTAAGATTCCATACATAACGTCTTCACCCACGATTTCGCAAGGACAAAGGAAAACCAATCTCCTTTTTTATTTTATCCCACCGTTTTTATGAACAGTAAACGAAAAAATATGTCGTTTCAAATGACCTTTCGAAGAGCACTCGAGATACTGATGAAAACAATCGTTTTAACTGTTTTCTGACTCGCTTTATAAAGGAGGTGACCAAGATGTCGAAATGTTACGTTCTGTATATTTTTTTGTGTAAATAGATAATAATAATATTTTTTTGTAAAACAAACAAAGCCCTTGTTTGGTTTACAAAACAATATTTGCGATTCTAGAACTCCTAGATACGATACTATACAATACGATACGATATTGGCGGTGGAATATTGTATTTTTACGACGCTGTTATTATCGGAGCAAATCGCAGAATATCGAACCAAACGTTTGTTTTGAAAACAATAATTCATTATTGCATTCGTCTCTCATCCGTTTTCTAGCCCCTTTTTATTTTAACCTTTTTCACTGCATTTGCAACGAACCTAACACAACAATCATTCATTCATTTTGGTTCATCGGTATGGTGATTATGTAACTCGCGACCGGTTTGCGACAGGCGTAAATTAAGCAATCAGTGCTGTCAAACGCCAATTTTGACGTTGTAGCTGGTGTCAAACTAATACAGAATTGACGTTTGACAGCACTGATTGCTTAATTTACGCCTGTCGCAAACCGGTCGCGAGTTACATAATCACCCGGCCGATATTTAGATTAGTATCTAACACGTCTAACAATATTATGCTCAAAGAACCACCTCGCAAGTGGGCAAAACACTAGTCTTAGAAAATTGTGGGAAACTAGCCTAACTAATTGTTTGAACAAACTTGTGTTTACGGCTTTTAAACAGTCATTTGCGTGTAACAAAGCGTGACCTTAGTTATTATAACGTATGTTGCCTTTCTATAGTAAGTATGCCTGTCATAATTTACTAGTTTCTGCCTGCGGCTTTGCACGCATTGGCCGAAATGAAATCCTACGGAATAGAAATAACCTTTATGTTTCGCTAGAAACATCTTTCTAGGGAATCTATCTATATATCCCATGGGAACTGATTCATGGGATAAAAAGTAAACTGTTTAGCTGTTGTTGTTTGATGTTAGATTCTAGGCTTAGGACTACATCTATGCAAATTTCAGCCAAGTCCATTTAGTTGTTTAAGCGTGAAGAAGTAAAAAACATCCTTCCAAACTTCCAAACTTTCGGCTTTTATAATATTAATGTGGTAATAATTTATTATGTAGGTTCTAAATAAAAAAATAATATTGCTTTTAGCCGTAGAGCATATGCAATATCCATGCTCTTTTGCATAATTATGTCCATAACTTGCTTCTGCCCGCGGATTTGCACGCGATTTGCGGAGAGGTAGCTAAATGTTATAAATAAATACATAATGTTGGACAGACCGCACAGCATCATCTAGCCCCAAGCCAAGCATAGCTTGTTATGGGTACTACATAGGTGACTGATATACTTAATACAATATATTAAATAGATAATTTTTATTATACATAGAAAACGACCAGAACACCCGGAACTGTAAATACCTGCAGATCGTACACACAATTGTCCCTAAGCGGGAATCGAACCCTAAAATAACATTAATATTATAAATGCGAAAGGTTGAATTTTAGATGGATGGATGTTTGTTACTTTGTAACGCCAAAACTACTGAGAGCTGAAATTTCGGAATAAAACATAGATATCCCACAAATCAATTCCCAAGTGATAGAAAAGAAAAAAACTCGTGCTTAGAACAAACAACAGAAACAGCAACTAGAAACTAGTACCTACCTAATTCATAAACTTGAGTTAGAAAGGAAAAACTGACAGAAGAGTACACACAATTCGTTCTCGTGTGTGCTCTTTTCGTGAATAGTTGTCACATAACTAATTAAACTAATAACACGCGAACTTTCCATTGGGTCTCCAAACTTATCATGCTGCATGGCAAGACCGTGAAACAAGCAAAGTGGTAAATAAGCGAGCATCTAACGTAGGTAACTAAATTTATAGACATACAAAATGTTTATTTGCGTTTAAAAATAACAATTCAAATACCTACGAAAATTTAGCTACAATACAAATAACTATATAATATAATGATATATATTGTATTATGTATATCAGTTACATAATAAAATAAACAAAACAATCACTTTACATGATACAACTCATTTTGAATTGAAAAGAAAGTTAAATTTATTTTTACTGAATTGTGACTACCTAGAGACAGAAAATTTGCTTAAAATAAATACCTAAAATAACTTTTAATTTTTTTCTTTTCTTTTTCGTTTGCTCCCAATGTTGTATACATATTTAGCATAATGCTCTTATAAATAATTTCTGTAACTCTATATTTTGTATACACACAATATATTTATTAGGTCATTTAATTTATTCAACATTTTTCGCACGCATACAAATATCTATACTTACAAAACTCTACACACAAAAACACTTTTGCTTAGGGCTTAATCTTAGTTTTATTTTTTTGTTTTACATAAGGTACACCTAGCTGATTTTTCTTTAACCTCGAATTTCGTTTCACTTTCGTTTCGATTTGATGTTTTAGTTATACTTAGTTTTGCTTTTCTTCCAATTGTTCAACGTAATCTATGTTTAAACTATACCTACCATTGTACTTTAGTCGCACTCCCGGTGTCTGTGAGGCAGACTAGCCCTCGCGTCTAAACACAAGTTTTACTTAGTTAGAGCGAGGAGTCGATGCATTTTCAGCACTAAGGTTTTAGGGTAGAGTACTTTACCTAAAGGTAAACTTAAATGTTATAGAGATAATCGTAATTAGTTTTAGATAAGTACTCTGTTAGCCTTTAGAAACCATTTTTTGAAAATAAATACTTTTTATTATTTATTATTATTTATAGTTATCTAGTACCCATAACACAAGCTCTGCTTAGCTTAGGGCTAGATAATGCTGTGTGAATTGTCCAGCATTATTATATTATTACATTATAGGTAGGTAGTGCCGAAGAAGCGGCGCCGCCAGAGTACTAAGTGTATCTACTTAGTATAAATGTACCTATAATTACTTTAAAATAAAATGGATAGTTACGATCGCAAAATCCTAGAATTTATTTTTCTCAAATAACATTAAAATATGTTTATCTGTTGCTTACTAAAAAGTAGTTCACCATCTAAATAATCACTAATCACAAAAAAAGTTGGTCAGTTGACCATACGGTAGACATTCGCTTGATATAACAGCTATGCCGTATGTGGACAAACACGCCATCTATTGAGTTCGAAGGTAAATCGTTTTTTTTTGTACGCATTCTTATCTATCAGTATTGCAATCATTATCATAATAAAATCATCAACAATCAAGTAAAAGCCATTGTTCTTCTCTTGACCACTCCACAATCATAATTGCTAATTAGCTTATACCGACTGTATGACGTAACGAAATTACCACTTGATCCTATTTCCCGACTGCAGACCACATCGTTCTAACAATAACAACATTAACCCTTAACTGTAGTGGTGAACAATAGTCACGTACCTATAGTCGTGGGTCCAATGGACCCACTCGCACACTAATACGCACCTTATCAGTAGCGAGCGAAACGCGTCCGTCCCTTTACGCATGCTTTAGCTTACTCTTGGAAGGTACCTAGGAGCGGGAGGCGCTGCGGCACACCCCGTGATTTTTACACGCGTTCAAAGATTGAACCTGGGTCCATTGGACCCACAACTATAGTTAAGGGTTAAAAGTCGAAAGTTCTGTGCAATCGGTAATGAACTGTAAACTTATACAGTCTAGATGCAAATTTGAATGCTTTTGTCGCCTCATTCTCTCCACTGAGCTCATTGGGTTATTCTTTTCATTATTTTATGATGGAGTAGACAAATACAGTTATTATTGGTCATGAGTGACAACATCATTGATGAGTAAGCTTTGCTTTTTAATGTGAACTTATAGCTCAGTATAGTTAGGTCTGGTTGTTGCATGTGAAAAACTTCATAAACCTTACAGGCATACATTTTTAGGTCGATGCATGGTGATAAAAGAGGCATAATGTAACTATGCAAATATTTTTTTACAAGGTTATGGTGTAAAAGGTGATTATTCTTAAGGTTTAACCTCGGCCAAGTCACATAGAAAACGTCCTAACAAATTTGACAAGTTATGGACTCCTGAGTTGGAGCTGAGACGTGGACACTCACGATAGGACTGGTCTTCCAGTTCAAAGTCGCTCAGCGAGCTATGGAAAGAGCTATGCTCGGAGTTTCTCTGAAGGATAGGATTCCTAACGAATACATCCGACAGAGAACCAAGGTTATCGACATAGCTCAAAGAATTAGCAAGCTGAAGTGGCAGTGGGCCGGCCATATCTCGCGAAGAACCGACGGCCGCTGGAGCAAACGTGTTCTTGAGTGGAGAACACGACTCTGTAAACGTAGTGTAGGACGCCCTCCGACCGGGTGGGATGACGACCTGCGAAAGACTGCAGGTAGATACTGGATGCGGCAAGCTGAAGACAGGGCGCTATGGCGCTCATTGGGGGAGGCCTATGTCCAGCAGTGGACTGCTATAGGCTGATGATGATGATAGTAAACACAAACTTTTGGTTAAATGCAAACCCGTACTAGAGCCATACATGAATGAACCATAAAGAAAAAGTAAGTAAAAACTAAGAACGGCTCGGTCAATGGAAAACACATAAAAAATGGACAGAAAATATACACCCGCGCAAAGCCTGAAAATGAATTCCGGTCACGCATATCATACTAAGGCTGTTGCCCATAAAATAATTACCATTGTCATATGGAAAGCCTTTTCCCCATACATAATGTAAAGCGTAAACTAAAGTTTACTCTACGCGCGGAGGTAGGGTGGGAAATGGATTTTTTGCTTTGAATATACAATATAATATGACGTAATCATTATTGAATTACAAATTATACCATGTAGGTACCTACTATGCCTAAAGTAAGGGACTTCTGGATTTTTGTAAGAATGAATGAGATTAAATGAATGAATGATAATATTTTATTTGAAACTAAACACGCAGTGTTTTCTATCTATCTACCTATAGGTTTTAATGTCAACTTCATAGTCGAATGTACATATATATGTAATTTGGCGTGTTTTTAAAAACTATAAAACGACTTCAAATTACTAAATAATGAAAATGGTTTGAAATCATAGTAAAAAAAAACATCGAAATTGGTTGGCGTGACCATTTGTCGCGCACAGACCTAATGCAAATTTAAGTTTTATTTAGTTTTCTCATGGATGCTATTGACAGAACTGTAACAATGGGACAACACGGGAAACACCAGCTATCAAATAACAAAAGAATCATCAAAATCGATTCACCCAGTCAAAAGTTCCGAGGTAACAAACATAAAAAACTGTCCAATTGAGAACCTCCTCCTTTTTTAAAGTCGGTTAAAAGCCACTCGCTCCGCATATTTGTAAACACCAAAACGTGTTTACTAATGTGCGGGGCCAGTGGTTATATTCATGCGTGCGCACAGATTACAGAATATCCAGATGGCACGTGCGTGCGGTACTATTTGCATGGAGCGATGTATGTCGAAAAAACGGTATACCCGCACCGCACCCACCCGCCTAATTTCTCGTTCGAAAACCTTTCCTATTTATAGGGTAATTTTTTGTTAGGTCGATGTTCATCAATTTTTCAACTCTTGTGTTTCAGGAAGCCTTTTTCCAACAATGGAATGACACAAGAAATGACAAAGATACGATAATAATTTAAAGGGAGGATTTTATATTAGGTCACATTTGGTTATATTTGGTCACCGTTTTGGAGTGAAAGGGATTACAAGTACCTACCTTATTTAGTCCGGGAGCCGACTGCAAAAAACCCTACCAGATAAAAAACGTCAGCTACCCCTTTAGAGTAGGAAGGTAGTTTCTATTTTTTTATCAGGTAGGGTTTTTTGCAGTCGGCTCCCGGACTATTTATTAATGTTTGAGTGCACGTATTGAGTGCATTCTAATAACATGCATTTCAAGCCTTTGCAGTTTGCTAGTACCTATGTAAAGTTATTTACATTCCAGGTTTATAAAACAGAAACTAGGTTAAATATTTCAGTAGTGTTGGCTACAATCACAAAATGGGCACCACCATTATTTCCTATACGAGCCGAGGAAACTAAATTAAATATTAAAACAATATGTTGCATGTGTAAAATGTGATCTAAAATCTCTCATCTTTAAAGTTAATATGTTTATATGTACCTACCTACCTGTAAATGTATGAACGCACACGGAGTTAATCGAATGCACCTTGCAGACGGAGTTAACCGAATGCACCTTGCAGACGGAGTTAACCGAATGCACCTTGCAGACGGAGTTAACCGAATGCACCTTGCAGACGGAGTTAACCGAATGCACCTTGCACACGGAGTTAACCCTTGGTTTACCTGGTGACCCCAGATCACTTAATTTACCCCATGGAGTCCATGAGACTCCTTGCATAAAAATCATTGATTTTGATCAAAATAAAAGCAAAAAAAGTATTCAAAAATGGTTTATTCTACTAAGGAACATTATATTTATAAGCTTTAATATCAAAATTCTTTATTAGTTGGTAAACAGTCTTGTTGACAATTGAAAAACCTAATAGTCTAAAAAATAAGTAAAAAAAAAACAATGCCAACTACTGGCTCGAAACTTACATACAAGAAATCATTATTTTAAACTATTTATTTCAATAACAAGTCTAATATATAATCAACTTTTAAAAACTAATTAAAAAATGGCAGAGGTTTATACGAAAAAAAATCGTGCAGCGCTTTTTACTATTTATCTTTCCAACGGTTTTTGGGAACATAGACCCAATGGTTTTTGGGATTCTGGTTTTCCAGTACCACCGACTCAGCTTCTGAATCAAGTAGATTTACTGACCGACTGTTTGAAGCCATTCGTTAGCCTAAAAGACAAAAATAACATTGAAAAAATTATAACATTACAATGCAGCAAAATAATATTTTTGTCACACAAATAACCCCATGGAGTCCAGCGGACTCTATGGGCATAATTACTTACCTTTACGCGCGGCGTAGGCGCACGTCCTCTTCACCCCGTGCCCGGGCTGTTACTGCAGGAAGGTACTGGGACGCGCGAAAACAAAAACGCGATAGTTACGTTTTTAGACCAAAATGAAACTTAGCGCGGAGTCCCTGGGACCTAACAGATAAATTAAGGGTTAACCGAATGCACCTTGCAGACGGAGTTAACCAAATGCACCTTGCACACGGAGTTAACCGAATACACCTTGCAGACGGAGTTATTAATTGTACAATTGTAATTTCTTATACTAATTAATAAGTATAAGAATCTACTTTTAGCCCGCTATCCCATCCCCTCGGTGACCACCTATCCGACGGGAGTGTATTGAAAACCAGCGCCGCATGTCGTGGCATGCAGCACAATGCTGAATATACTACCTTTGCCTATTATGAGAAATTTCTTTTTTGTATTTAATATTAGTTTAGATAAAGAAATGGATTGGCAATAAATGGTTTTATTATTATTATTAAAGTTAGCCCTGAAAGTGTGAAAAAAAAATGTGTACGTATGAACGACACCAAATGGCGTTATCTCTAAAATCAAATACCATCCTTTTCAACTGTTCCTCAATACATAACAGGTGTAAATATTTTTGAGCATAATAATGAGTTTTTAATGGAAGCCATAAAATGCGACGATCGCAGGTGTTCATGTGCCCGTAAAAATACTCGTTAATATTTTGTAAATCAACAGTATCAAATACCAACCAGTATTTACGATTCGATCCGCCAGAAATACGCATAATGTATTAGAATTCTTCATACGTACACTGAAAAGAAACACTGATACACTGAACGTATGTTGAACATCATCAGCCTATAGCAGTCCACTGCTGGACGTAGGCCTGCCCCAATGAGCGCCATAGCGCCCTGTCTTCAGCTTGCCGCATCCCGCATCTACCTCTTTCACAGGTCGTCATCCCACCTGGTCGGAGGGCGTCCTACACTACTATTGGTTAAGGTCAAATTTGTTATATCTATTGTGTAACCTGAAAAGCTCTTTTAGTCAGTCAACTTTATTTCGGTAAAATGGGTAGAACTCGTTTAAAGCAATCAATAAAGTCAATATAAAATCCATCTAAATATTACGAGCTAAATCCCACCTTTGTATGCACATTTTGAAACTAAAAAGCGTTTTCCTTTCGACTTTTTGGACATCCATTATTCGTGAAAGGGAATATTTACGCCACCTAAGTGAATGACAAACAGTAGAGTACTCGGATAACTTTCAAGGCTGAAAGGTGGGTAAGGTAACACTTAATTCGAAGCGTCGTCATGTAGGTAGGTAACCGACGTTGTAATATTACCAGTAGTTTTCTTTGTATTTAATAGAACGTGTATCTAGTCGTCATAGCCACATAGCCATTTCGTTACTGGCCTTACACACTTACCAACACGTTTTCTCTAAGGCTCTAGACAGACGGACTGCATTTGGTGCAGTTTGAATGCAGTCGTGCCGATTGCAGTTCAATTGCAGTCGGCGTGCAGTCGTGTGAACTGCACACCAACTGCATTCAAACTGCACACCTTGTTTCTGCTACTGATTTCACGCGGGGGGGCGGAGCGTTAAAGTAGTGCGGGCGGGTGGGTATGGTGCAGTTCGGATGCAGTTTGAATGCAGTCGGTGTGCAGTCTCATTCTATTATATTCATCATAGTGACTAGTAGACCATTTAGAGAAGAAGTTCTCTGAATGATAATTGATAATAGATTGATAATGTTTTATAACATAGCCCTATAAAACAGTTAATTAAGACAAGTTTTTATAAATGACTCCCCCCTCCCTCCCTCCCTGTCAATCCAATCTATGATATAAAATGGTTTATAAACCTTCCTCTTGAATCACTCTATCTATTAAAAAACCGCGTCAACATCCGTTGCGTATTTTTAAAGATCTAAGCATACATAGGGACAGACAGACAGCGGGAAGCGACTTTGTTACATAACATAAATAAACATGAAACCTCCGATTGAGAATCTTAGATATTTTATGTCATTAAAGACATTTATGAATCAAAACTTTAAAAAACTACAGCAAGGTAAACAGCAAGGATATTACTTAAAACTAAAACACAAACATCAAAAACGATTAATCTCACATGAGCACTGAAAAATTTTTAAACTTGAATTAGAAAACGAACGAGAGATTAATTAAAAATGAAAAATGATGAATGAAAGCTTTCAAAACCAAACATTGTTTCGAGCGTCAGTGCTTTGCTTCGATGATATACAATGTTGTTAAATATGTTCAACCAATATTCCTTGGGTTTTATAAACCCTTTAGAGGTATACAAAAAATATGCAGGTTTTTGAATCGGAGTATAGATAGATAACATTTTCTCGTTTGTATTGTTTTAAAACGATAATGCTCTATTACAGGGTTTATCAAAATTAATACGAAATCTTAAAAATTAGTTATTTAAAAAAATACAATTGATTTATCAGTGTAAAATAACAATTAAAAGTAAGAAAACAGTCCTCTAATTTGCTCTGACTAATATAATTAGGCTGGAATGCAATTGTTTTTTACAATTGGGGTCAAAAGTCAGCGCCAGCCAACCGTTAAATTACAGCAAATCGTTTTCTTCGAACAGCGAAATTTTATCGGCCAATATATCAGACTTAAGCGGTCTTTTTCAAAGATATGAAAGTGACTCACTTCACAGAAAACCCATAAAAATTCCAAAGAACCTTTAAATGTAGGTAATTAGTTTTCTTATACTTTGTTGATGACATTTAAAGCTCTGAATATTTTCTTGGTATCATGAACTTTATTATAATAACCATCAAGTAAACTGTTTCGCTTTGTAGAATAAATTTATGAGGCTGAAAGCTTAGTTATGAATAATTTTCGTATGGTAAAATAAAGCTGAGATTTGGTTTATCAGTTTATTTATTTCCAGTTAAATTACATTTTTATTCTATAACACACTAACGTTTGACAAAGGAAACACCATAGGGCATTGTGCAAAGAAAAACAGACAGACATGCCTTCTTTCAAAATTAAAATAAATTAATTTTTAATAATTTATCACAATTAAACAATATAAAAAATTTGTTAAAAGGAATAATAAATTGGATAAAATGTCAAAATATGCTGCTGTATAAGGGCATTGTCAAAGCTTTGCGCAAATGTCTAATTAAATTCAGTTTATTTTTCAGTCGACTCGACGACGCAAGGAATATACGTAAAGTTGGACACGTCAGGATTCTATTAAAGTATTGCATATAACGTTAGTTTTAGTAAAATGTAACCGGAAAATAACATAATTTACTGGGGTTTGAAGCTTTAAGACAACATCTTTATTTCACTAGATATCAGGTATGACTAAATCGCTGTAGTAAGTAACTCAAAAACTCCAAGAGGTAAGGTGGAGGTCAAAAGTTTATACAGTTAATAACCTGAAAGCTCCCATGAATCAAAATAAAAGCTATTGCATTAGAAACATACCAGCGAGTGAAGTCGTAAAATAAGTTCGGATAAACTTCAGGAATTGCTATCGACTTGTGATTTTATAGCTTCTAGCCACAACGGCTATGGACTTCAACTGAGGACTTCAAACTTAGTTAAAACTACGCAACGGATTTTGATGCGGTTTTTTTTTATAGATAGAGTGATTCAACATAATACATGTATTTGCACCCGTGCAAAGCCGGGGCGGGTCGCTAGTAATGTATTAGATTGAGTTTAGAGCCGGCTATGGACCGGCGGCGGTTTTTTGTTTTTTTAATTTATTTGCAGCCTCATCGCTTAGGTTTTAGACAGACGGACCGCATTTCAACTGCAATCCAACCGCAAATTGCAGTTCAGTTGCGGTTTGAATGCAGTTGACACGACTGCAATAGAACTGCAACTAAACTGCAATTTGCGGTTGGATTGCAGTTGAAATGCGGTCCATCTGTCTAGAGCCTTAGCGATAACACCACCCATTGAAACCGGAAAAGATATACTACAGAAACAAACAAATTAATAAAATAAAATCAGACTTATTGTTTCACGAAACCTTATTGAGTTCTAAATATCTAAGCATACATAGCGACAGACAGACAGCGAGAGGCGACTTTGTTTTATACTATGTAGTGATTTCAATATTTATGTACAGCTAAGCACAACATTGAATTAGTTACATATGCACCTAATAAACGTCATAATGACGTAGAGTAACTGTAGTAGGTATAAGCAATAGGTATGAGGTTTTCTTTTCTGTTCATGTTCCGTGATGTTTTGACGGAAGATCCATATTATTACTGATTTCGTTTTGGATAAACAACAGAAGTTGCTTTTTCTCTTGTCGACGATTTAAGTTATAGCCTTGTTTTCGTGAACATCATAGGTACATTACAAAGTAGTGTTTTCATTGTTTCGGCCATATTCATTGTCTCTCCAATGGCTTTTTTTTATTTACATGTAGAAATAATGTTTGTGTAAACATTCATGGTATACCTACCGTTCAGATAGCCGAAAGATCGGTTACGCTACACTGGAGTTTTCTTGGGGAAACCTACGCAACCCTGGGATGTTTTGGCCCGCTACTTTCGCCGCACCTGCGTTTTGTACGTGAACACTTGCATAGTATGCTGTATGTTTGATATTTCGTGACGGGCGCGGTCACGAAATATCAAACGCGTGAGACGTTTGTGTGTGATCACGTCGAACTAGCGGCGGAGAGCGCGATTCACTCGCGACGCCAGGTAAGTTCAAACAGTTTGAACTTGTCGCTAGAAACGAAAGAATCCAGTATGTAATCAAAACAGTTGACAGTCATCCTGGTATATCAAAAAAATCTTGTAGAATGTTCTCTCAAATTACTATATAATGTATGAAATTCGCTATATCGTTCTCTTTCTTTATTAATTTCGTGCACACCAATTCAAATTTTAATCCCCATCTCCCACTTTAGGTATGAATTTTCCGTTAGAAATAAAAGATCGTCGTCCATGTTTTCAACCTCTGACAACACGTCTTACTCGCGCAAACGCCTGGCGGCCAATGTGAACATGAGTTCGCCACGTCCCCGCGTCCGCACCCGCGCCCGCGCCCGCGCGTTCCAACGTGAACGAGCACTTAGGAATGGAGGGCGCGCGTGTGTACTACTTTTGTTGCGTTAATATGTTAGTTCACCGTTTCGCCACGAGACTTCTCTTTTTGCACAGACTCTAGCCATTATTGAAGTTCACTTTTAAAATGTTCGGAAACACCGCACTGTTCCGATGGTCGTTCGTATACGCCGCGACACCATTAAAATAACAATAACTACGACCAAAAATGTAACAGCTTATATAAATATTTATATATTAAATTTTTTATTTAACTTAATACATTATATATGAAGTTGTTTTACTCCCGAGCGCAGCGAGGTAGGATGACAACACCGAGTTATAATGAGTGTTTTGTCCGAGCGAAAAACTCACTTTTCACTTCGATTGCGAGAAAATCTACCTTCATATCGCACACTTTTTTCACTTCTCAACTTTAAACCAGAAGTTGCTTATTACGAATTTGTTGTAAGTCTTTATATACATATGTACATATATCTTTATATATGTACATATATTTCGGGTGATTTGGCCCACAACAAATAGTAAATCAAGTAGTATATATATTTTAATCTTAGGGCGTATACTCGAGTATTACGCCCGTTATGTTACGCTATAAAGACATACTTTTTGCACAAAATAAAATAGTGTGTGTGACTATTAATCTATGAGTAAAAAGGCAAGTCTGCATGGAATGAAAATAAGAAAAAGACAGAAGTTTAAAACTTCATAAACGTTTTTAATAAAATTGTCTTATGAATGTTGAATTTTTTTGTTTCAGGTAAGTGAATAGTCCATCCCATATACCAGTTTCCAGATGGAACCACCTTCGAATGGTGAGCCCTCGAATCCTTTCTTTACAAGAAAACTTTTCCGGTAGTCAAGTCAAATTTGATTATCAACATCTAATAAAGAAAATTATTTTTATTAAGTGCGTTAGAAGGAATTATGTATATAAGAATCAAATTAAATATTATGGAAGTCTGAATATTCGATTATATCTATAAATATTAAAAGGTTCTTACTTCAACTTAATGATAAAATAAGAAGTTACCCTTACAATTTGAGGCAATTTCAAGCCAAACCAAGTTCAAGCAAAGGAACGCGCCGAGTGTATCATTACACGAACCACTTGGTGCCACTTTTGACCCTTCTATAACTCAAAACCTCTTCAACGTAAACACATAAAACTACGTATGTTTAATTATATCCATAAGGACATGTAGAAGCCCAAATTTCATGAAGCTAGCTCAAACGGTTACAAAGATATGAAGGTCAAAAAGTCGTAAAAATTCACACTGACTGACTGACATACATATAGTACCTAATTCTAACCTACTTCCAGATGACCTAGAAGGATGAAATTTGGAATCCAGCTCGGTAATTGTGTGTCAGCGTAGGAAAAAATCAAAAAATAAAATAAAGTCAAAAAATAAGTGATGTTAGCGATGACTACCTTATGTCAATGAAATAAGGTTTAAATTCGAATAGAATCCGCATTGCATAGAATAAGCAATAGTACTAACGTCTCCGATTGCGCAATAGAATACAGTGTAGTTGTTAGGGACCGGCAAATAATAGATTCTGTTTTCGAAGTAACTACATATTTTTACTACCTCACACACTAGATGTGATGAGTGTAGGGGACGTACTAAGAATTATTTTATTCACAAAATTCATTTTCCAGCAAAAATAACTGTTTTGGTTAATTGTTGTCGGTTGGTTGCCCTATCATTTTCTGTGGTTGCAAAATGCTTAAAACGAATACCTATATATTTTTCAGCTATTGATTTAATCAGAAGAATAATATGATTATCAGTATTATCAGCAAGAACAAATCTTCGTATATTTCGTCGGAGTCCAGTCTTGTCTAGATAGATAGATAGATAACACTTTATTACACCACACAAAACAGAAAATAATACAGAGATAAAAACTTAGAATAAAGGTATAAAGGGCGGCCTTATCGCTGAGAGCGATCTCTTCCAGGCAACCTTGGGATGGACTGGACATGAACGAACAATATAGACGGTGGCACTTTAATAAATAATTGATAACAAATACACTAAATACCTACATAACAAACATTATAATAAACTTACATAGACATACTCGTAAGATAAGGCTATCAATATTTTATATGGATAAATAATGCTGATGCAGCAGTTTTTTGAAGATAGGGAGTGATTTTGCACATCTGATGTCCAGAGGGAGAGCATTCCATAGACGGGTAGCTTGTACAGTGAATGATTTGTCATAGAAAGAGGTAGAGTGAGCAGGGACTTTCAGGATGAGGGTTTCAGAGGAACGCAAAGAGAGTGAGTGAGAGTTTGAGAGGAATTCGAAGCGCTCCTTGAGATAAGAAGGGCTTGGAGAATAGAATAAGATACTGTACAAGAGGGATAACATATGAGTATTCCTGCGAAGTCGGATGGGTAACCACTTGAGTGTCTATTAATTATTGTGATCTCACTGGAACAAAATCTGATTGATCATTGGATCTACAGATGATAAAAGTTCTTGTTAGAACCAAATCATCTGAAATGGATCTAAAGAGAAAAAGTTTTCTCAATGGAATCAAATGGATCTTGATCATTGGATCTACAGAGAGTAAACGGATCCATTGCTGTCTTACATTATCTTGAGATGGAAATCTAGAACATACACAATTTAAAATTGCATTAATAGGTGGGCTTCAATTTCATTAAATTTACTAAACAACAACTATTATAGTAGTTGTCTCACGGAGGGAAAGTACTTTCAATATAGAATATTTATTATAAACTAGCTGCTCCCCGCGGCTTCGCCCCCGTGGAAATAAATGGTTTAACTTTAAATGATAAAAGTATCCTATGTTAGACTCCTGGTTCTAAGCTACCTCTCCATCAATTTTTAGCTAAATCGGTCCAGCCGTTCTCGAGTTATAAGTGTTGTAACAAACACGACTTTCTTTTATATGATGATATATATATAGATGAGGCTTTATTTTTATTTCCTGCATATTTAATATTTATTTATAAAACATTCCATAGGTGCATTCCATACATGCTATTTTTATCAGAATTAAAATGTTGAAAACTTTATAAAATGACTGATGTAATGAAAACTGGCCAAGTCAAATCTAACCTACTTTAAGATCTCACATTTTTTAATAACAGCTATTATTATAGGTATCCAATAAAGCAAATAAATTTAGTTTAATACTTGTTCATAATGTTATTTTGTTCCTATAAATACATATTTTGATGGTGCATAGAACTTGGGACTCATTTAGATCTCCATTCTTTTTGCGGCGAAGCCCACAGCCAAGCATATTTTTGTATTGAACTTGGCTCTCCTTTTTTACATTTATGTTTTGGTGGGATAACTTTTTACTAACAATATTGTTAGTATCAATCACTTGTACATTGCTGTTGCATGAAATAGTGTGCAACGTCATATTAAGCTTATATCTAAGGTTGTTCTCTGATTGTGGCAAGCTGTCGCTGTAGGGGAATGGGAACATCACAATTTGTTTTAAATTTAATTTTAATAGTATGTCTACATAACTAATCAAGTCAGATTTGTTCACATTACCCCTATTTCCAAGACATATTATTAAATTTGAGTTACTATTAATTTTTTTATTCTGAATTATGTGCATAATATTATGCAGGTTAGAGTTAGGTAAACAATTATTTATTATAGGATGTATACTCATATTTAAGAACTGACCCATATTTTTTTCCGATTCCATAGCAGTACATTATTGTTTTTGTAACCATGCTTGTAGCTGACACAGTACTGTCCCGACCTGAGTGGTCACTGACTGGGCCTGGATTACAGCAGCCACGGCCATCCAGAACCCTGCCCTCCAGACTCACCTGGCTTCTAAGGAGTGCATCCATGGCCAGATTGAGTTCCTTTGTCTGTGTGGTAGTGCGTTCATAAAAGCTGATGTAATGCTCCAGGGAGTGCTCAGCCTGGCCAAGTTTGCTTCTCAGATCTTGCATTTCAGCCTCATACTGGGTCTGATTATAATTTAGCTGTAATGTACAGAGCTCTAATTTATCAAGAACCTTTCTTTTACATTTTAGTTTAGATACTAAATTTTTTTGATTTTTTAACAAAGTTTGAGTTTTTTTAATGAACTTACTTATTTTAACATATTTTTTTAACTTATTTTTGCTAAGATTGTGTTTGTTGTTTTTGCTGCTAGCCTATGATTATGAGTCTTATTGCACATACATAAGATTCAGTTTCTTTTTACGCTACATTTTCGCAATATGTCGGTAAAGGTCAAAGGCGTTACACGTGCGCCCGCGGCCTGTTTGACGGAAGGTTTGGTGAGCTCGCGTGGCGCTTCTCAAAGGAAAGCCAATATACCTGTTCTGTAGGCAGGACTGACCTCTGAAAATAAACGCGGGTCAGCTGTTCTTTTAACAAAAGTAGGTACCTACTTTACTTACTTACTTTAGACAGATTAAAATGTATTTTAAGTTTTGATGTTTCTAATAAATTCTTGGTATGCTTTCAAGAGCATGGCCGCTTATTAAATCGTTGGTACCTACCTGCAAATTATTTATTGAAAAGATAAGTTCGTAGGCGCGGGAGTTTCACGTGTCGGTACCGGCCGGCGGCGGCGGCAGGGCACTGACCTGACCGCGGCCGCGCGGATGATTAGCTGTGCGGAGCGATGCGGACTGTTAGCGTTTTAGAATACATAGCTGCTTTTTTTTTTTTTTTTTTTGCTTATTTATACTACAAAAGTAGATAGATATGTTATTTTAGTGTTGTGCTATGGGTATGTACCTAGAAAAAAAATTAAAAGAACGTTGATGGGTCAACATATTTTTCGCGTTTTTTTTCGCTAAATATTTTCAAAATCATGGTCTGATTGCACCCCCTCAGTTTTCGGTAGTAGTCTTGACACACCCTGTATTTTTTAAGTTTTTAGTACAAATTTCTCCTAATTAATAATTTGTCATTGTTTTATTTTTTATTTATCACAAATATATCCATTAAAAATTACTTAGAAGTCTGATATAAATTAATATCAGAGGGTTATCTCATATCGAAACTAGTATTGTGTTACCTTAACTTGAGTAATATAACAAAGAATACAATCGAAAGTACCACATAAGATAGTTGAGTAACATTTCTTGTCGCAGAAAAGAATCGAAAGGGGCACATTCGATAGTAGACTTAAATATTTTGTCACAGAACAATATGGAAACTGGCACATTCGATAAAAATGTAACCAACAGTAGCCGAGTAAAGTATCGAATGTGTAATATCACTTAAAATATGAAAATTATAAAAAACTCTAATACATGATACAAAAATATGCAATTTTCTACTAAATATACACTTCTTATATTGTATTCTAATAATATTCTATATAATATATAATATTCTAATTTAACTTTTGTCAAAAATCTAAAGATTTGCTCCCCTGTAAAGTACGGGTTTTGCAGTTTCGATAGATTACGTGGGGGCCGTCGATGTCATAGGACATGAAAGAAAATATTCATGTTTTTTTATATAAATAAAACTGCATTAACACTGCAGTTTCCTCAATCATTCTTCACTTACTCTTGGAATTAAATACGCTTTTATTTGCTTGTTTCTGTCCGCGCCTTCATAGCTGGAATTTTGTTCCTGGTCTAGAACTACATACATCTATAAAAAAAATTTGCCAATGCTTTCATTAGATTTTTGTGAAGCAGTAGTAACAAACATCCAATAATCCCAACATTTTAAATTACGAGTAGTGTCTTACTATTTTTATTAAAGCTTATGCAGGCTTAAGCATCAGTCGCATGCAAAAAGTAAAATTGTTATATACTTTTCCGACATCCAGAAATCTCTTGAAACATTTGCCAACATACGGTCCAAAGCACGTTAAAGGCTGTCCTGAGTGATATATAGTTTTTACTCCAAACATAAGTTGCTCGATTTTAACGCAATCATGAAAATAGTTGTAGTTCTCTGGTCTGTATCTATGCACGGGTTGTCCATTACAATCATAAGTAGTATTCCAAAATATTGTGTAAGGTTTTGTTTGAGTGTTCCTGTAGCATTCTTCTCTCAGATAACGTTTCTTTGTTCTGGCTCGCCAGTCGTCAGACTCAAAAGCGTCTGCGCATAAAGTTTCGTTTGGGAATAATTTTCCAGCCCTAATTCTCCTTTCTACTGCTGATTTCGACCACTTTTCGTATTCTAAATGACCACAATTATAGCATGAGGTAATGTATATGCCTTGAAGTTCATAGTCATAATAAGCACCAAATGGCAATTGTTCCTTCATATTACCCTTCAAGAGATGAAAATAAAAATGAAAGCTGTCGTATTTCTCATAATCCATAATTTTTACATTAAAAAATTGACCTTTTTTACGCTCATCGCGTGCTCTTCCTCTTGCATGGGGATAATCTCGAGTATACGAACGATGGCCACTTAACGACTCATTATAGTATGTATCTGAGTATGGAGATACTGTTGACTTAGCTGTTTTATTGTACACCTTGTACTTTTGCCCAACGGTGGGTCGCTTGTCAATAAGTACTGCAAGCTCTTCGGTTAATGAAGATAACGATTTGGATTCTGGTTCATAGTACATTTTTGGAGTTGGCCTAGGGACCAGCCCCTAGGCCAACTCCAAAAATGTACTGGCTGGTCTTCTGCGCTTTCTATTGAAGATGCTATTTCTGGAACGACTTTTCCAAAGTTTTTTCTATTAGTAAAATTCTAACTGTCAAAGAGTTAAAGACGTTATTCCAATGCTTTGTTAGAAAGAAAAATTACTCTATGGAGTATAGAGGCCCTATTGTACGAACTAATGTATTTATCAGTTTTGTTCTACAAGTGAAAGAGAATACAATAACTACGTAAGGCTACAAGTGATTTGGCTAGTATTTATGTAGTTTTGCTCCCATTGTAAACATTTCTAGTCTAACGTTCGAGTCTGTGCAAAAGAGAAGTCTCGTGGCGAAACGGTGAACTAACATACTAACGCAACAAAAGTAGTACATTGGCACACGTGCGCCCTCCATTCTTAAGAGACTTCTCTTTTTGCACAGACTATAGACGTCGATTTTGTACTTAATTTTGATTGTCGATTGACTCTATAATTGGCTTAGGTGTGATTTTATCGTGATACGATGTTTAGAATGTGTTTGAGATGTGTGCTTGAGGGAGTAGGTATGTTGCAGTGAAAACACTTGTATTGCACATACACCGTATATTGAAGCTTTCACAAAAAAGTTCAGAATAAAAGTCGGAAGGAGTAAGAGACACACACGATAGAATAGATGAAGAAAGTAGATAGCAGAAAACATAGGATTGAAGTTAGATAAATAAGATCGCGCGGCCGAGCACAATAAATATCACAATAAGAGGCGTGCGCTTCGCGAGTGGATAGGTAAGCGACTAATGGCGGCCGTCCGACGCCGGGGCAACCCAGAGCGCAAACAAACGAATCGCTTCGGTCGGCACATTCCGCGCGCTATCCTTACTGCTGATATCGCGCGGCTTGGGTCGTGTAGAATATAATTTGTTTCGTGTAATGAATGTCTGTATTTATGAATGTGAGTAATGCATGTTAGTGTTGTTCAATAGGTACATAAATAAGTATGATAATATGTAGGTGTAGTGTGCAGTTATATTATAAACGTAAATATAAATATAAGGTCAATAGAAGTCAGGAAAATGCACCCGTCGGCCTGAACGTGTCGTCCTAACAGGTGGTTCCCTGGGCGGTGGATGTGGAAGGTCTGGAGTTGAGGGCAAGGTATCACAAAGTGGTGCGTTTGGATCGGTGGACAGTATATAGGCTGCTTAAGGCGGTCTATGCTTACCGTCACGTCTTTGTTCGCTAAGTGTAAGGTAAAAGTTTTAGCACGTCTCTTGAGCACTTCGTACGGACCTGTGTAGGCCGGCTGCAATGAGCTACGTAGCACTTCTTCTACGGGATGGGAAGCTTTAACCGAGCCGGTCAGCAAGGCATTGAATTTACGCAGCGTTAGGCAAAAATCTGCGGTAAAAATTCACCATTCCCAAAAATCGTCGGAGCTCTCTGACGGTTTTTGGAGGTGGGAACTGCGATATGGCTTCTACCTTGCTTACCAGTGGTTTGGTGCCCTTATCAGAGATGTGGTACCCGAGGAACGTTACCTCCGTGACGCCGAAGACGCATTTGGCCGAGTTAACCAGCACGCCGTACTTGCGCATGCGGTCGAAGAGCTGGCGTAAGTGGTCTTCGTGCTCGTCTAACGATCTGCTATAAACTAAAAAATCATCTAAGTAGGGGTAACAGAAGTCGAGTCCCCGGGTCAGCTCATCCCCGAACCTCTGGAAGGTCTGGGCGGCGTTCCTTAATCCAAAAGGCATATTACATAGCTCATATAATCCGAAGGGCGTGGATATGGCTGTCTTAGGGATGTCTGCTTCCTCCACCGACAGCTGGTTGTAAGCCTTAACTAAATCTATGACTGAAAAATACTTACAACCAGACAGACTATACGAAAAATCGTGAATGTGGCGAATTGGGTACTGGTCAGGAATAGTCCGCGCGTTAAGTAACCTATAATCGCCACAGAGACGCCACCCGTTATATTTCTTACTAACAAGGTGCAAGGGCGAGGCCCACTACTTCGGATGGCCGAGCTGTTCCGTTCGCTAGCATGGCATCAAATTCCTGCTTCGCTATCTTTAATTTGTCGGGGGCGAGACGACGCGGGGAACATGATACAGGTGGACCAGGTGTAGTGCGAATGTGGTGTGTGATTTTGTGCTTAACGATACCAGGAGTACCAGCAGGGTGCGTTATCTCCGGGTATTCGGCTAAAATTCTATGGTACTTACCATCGCCACCAGTCGCTACCTTTACACTAGAAACAAGTGAATTACTTAAATCTAAAGAAGCTACAGTGGTAACATTGGTAAGGCTATCGACAAGTTTTTTTTGGCTGACGTCGACGATGAGGCGGTAGTGTGACAAAAAATCTACGCCTATGATTGCTTTCGTGACGTCAGCGACAACAAAGCGCCAAGAGAAATTACGGCGGAGGCTTACATTTAAATTAAGTTGAATGTAGCCGTAAGTGTCGATAGCCATGCCATTGGCAGCACTGAGCTGGTACGAGGTTTTACACCGGGGTTCACTGATCGCGGAAATCGGGTACATACAAATGTCACTTCCAGTGTCTATTAAAAATTGTGTCGAAGTTCCACGGTCCGTAATGAAGAGGCGACTTAAGTTGGCGGTACTGCGGCAGTCCTTGGTCGCCATCACTGACTGTCCGTCGCGTTTCCCGCCTTGAAGTCGCAGGGCTTGGTGCACCTGCGCGCCTCGGCCCCGTGCGTAGAGTGGTACCAGCACAAGGGCCACTTCCGGTAGCTGGACTGCGAGTGGCGCGACGAGGAATGAGTGCGTTGACCTTTGCCTTGTCGCTCGGTCGACCGGGAATCATGCTGCGACTGCGCAGTTAACGCGCTTACCTGCTGTGTCAGCTTGGCTACCTGTCACGTCAACTCATCGATTGATGATGATGATGATGATGGTTGTGTCGCTGATGATGATGATGTTGCGGCGGTTGCCGCTACGGTTGTACCCACTATGCAGTTCTATTTTGTCACTTTTTGGTGATATAATTGCGCCAAATCGGCTTTACTCGACCTTCTTTGGGCCTTTATAGTACCAAAAATGGTGTTTGAGATACGTTCTATGGACTGCTATAGAACCAGAAATTGTTACTTGGGTTGTTATCAAAAAGGGTTGTTCATAAAAATAAATATAATTGTCACTTCTAAAATTTGTTTTTTTTACCTCTATGTTCTCGTTGCTGAATATAAAAGTTGTACCTACATAAATATGCCACAAGAAACCAACGTATTTTTAATTTTTGATGTAGACTAATTTTAATGACCTAGCTTTGTGACTGTATCTAGATCTACACATAAAAACTAATGCAAATACTGCTAATAATATTATCATTATTACCTACCTGGAGTAAGAACATAACATACATACCTTACCTACTACTTGTTTTTCTATACTGTGGCACTAAGATATAGTAAGCGGTCAAGTGGCGCGCCTAGCGGCCTTCCCCGCCGGACGCGTAATAGTATAAATACGTCGCGCGCTCAATGGGCGGGGCTAAAAAGCCCAAAGTTCTTGAAGTACCTCGCCTTAACATAATTATTATTGTACGTAATAATAATACAAAATAAAAACTAGAGTTGTAGCTTAAAATAAGTTAATTAAGTAAATAAGTAAATTATTAAGTAAGTTAATAAGTAAATTATTAAGTAAGTTAATAAGTAAATTAAGAATAGTATGTTAAAAATGTAGAAAAAAGCATAACTATTACGGCGCCGGTAGCAGCTGTTTCCGTGGCAGCATTGCAATAACTGCCCTTGCAAACGCAGACGTGGTAACGCACGTAGAGCGATATTGAACGACTGAAGGGCGTTAATGAAGCCATCGGACTGGACACACAGCCCTCGTCTATATCATGCAGAAGGTACTCCAGCTTTTCGAAGCGATGAGAGGTAAAGGTGTTAGATTTGTGAGGCGGCCAGGACGAACAACCACGCTCCGTGTATACCTACAAAATATCATTGAATTATTGTTGTATCGTATATCAGGTATAGTATATCAGGTACCGACGGCCGATGGGGCAAACGTGTTCTTGAGTGGAGACCACGACTCGGTAAACGTAGTGTAGGACGCCATCTGACCAGGTGGGATGACGACCTGCGAAAGACTGCAGGTAGATGCTGGATGTGGCAAGCTGAAGACAAGGCGCTATGGCGCTCATTGGGGGAGGCCTATCTCCAGCAGTGGACTGCTATAGGCTGATGATGATGATGATGATATCAGGTTTTAACTACACTGTTTACTTACTCTAGGAAATAAATCGTCTTTTTATATACTTTGTTCTGCCCGCGGCTTCGTACTTAGTAGCCTGAATTTTGTTCAAGGTGTAGAACAACATACATCCTTTCAAAATTTCAGCCAAATCTGTTCATAAGATTTTTGTGAAGAAGTAACAAACATCCAATCATATAAACAACATTTTGTATTTAAAAATTTTGAAGTGAGAAGAAAATTTACGCAGCCTGCGTACACGTAATTCGACGATTATTAGAAGATTATAAGTAAAATTGTTATATACTTTTCCGACATCCAGAAACCTCTTGAAACATTTGCCAACATACGGTCCAAAGCACGTTAAAGGCTGTCCTGAGTGATGTATAGCTCTTACTCCAAACAACGATTGCTCTATTTTAACGCAATCATGAAAATAGTTGTAGTTCTCTGGTCTGTATGTATACACGGGTTGTCCATTATAATCATAAGTAGTATTCCAAAATATCGTGTAATGGGTTGTTTGAGTGTTCCTGTAGCATTCTTCTCTCAGATAACGTTTCTTTGTTCTGGCTGTCCAGTCATCAGACTCAAAAGCGTCTGCGCATAAAGTTTCGTTTGGGATTAATTTTCCAGCAAACACTCTTTCTTCTACTGCTGATTTCCACCACTTTCCGTATTCTAAATGACCACAATTAAAGCATGAGGTAATGTAATAGCCTTGAAGTTCATAGTCATAATAAGCACCAAACGCCTTTCGTTGCTTCTGCCATCCCTTAATGAGATGATAAAAAAAAGTAAAGCTGTCCCATTTCTCATAATCCAACATTTGTACACTTAAAAATTCAGTCTTTTTACGCTCATCGCGTGCTCTTCCTCTTGCTTTAGGATAATTTCTAGTATACGCACGACGGCCACTTAACGACTCATTATAAATCATATCTGAGTACGGAGATACTGTTGAATTGTTTACACCTGTTTTATTGTATACCTTGTACTTTTGCCCAAGGGCAGGTCGCTCGTCACTAAGAACTACAAGCTCTTCTGTTAGTGAAGATAACGTCTTGGATTCTGGTTCTGCGCTCTCTATTGAGGATGCAATTTCTGGTGGATTCGAATATCTTACTATATTATAGATTTCCCGTGGATCGTGATGCCGCCCTGGATTCATTTGAAGGATTTCGTCCAAAGAACCAGGCTCCAGGTCTTCCAGGTCCATGGGCGCCGTTATATGATTCGAGCGGTCATTGAAACCAAGAAAACCGAATTGGTTTGTAAACGTTATTAAGTATGTAAAACAGGCAATAAAGTATAGCAGCATTTCTAAAAGTTCTATACGTTCTTATAAATAGAATACAGAAATTACAATAGAAAGTTTTTTCTTTTCTCGAAGACTAGAAAAAATCTAACTGTCAAAGACGTCATTCCAATGCTTTGAAAAACAAAGTGAAAAAAAAACTATGGACTGTAAAGAGGCCCTATTTTACGAACTAAGGTTTGATCGGTTTTGTTCTACAAATAATTTAGCTTGCAAATAGATAGTTTTGTAACCATTGTAAGTCATTTTATAAATATTTACCATTGTTACACATACATTTACATTTTAAGTTGAACGGTCGACGTTGTAGTCAGGGCGGCCAAAGACGGATATTACCTACCTACGGACATGAGCCCTAAAGCACCAGAAAAGAAAAGCTAGATATCCTACTAGTTTGAAAGCACCGCACAAATCTTACCTATATGGAACCACATAAAGAAGCTCGTATCTCGAGCGGGATTTCCTATCCACACCGAGATAATGACTTGTCGTAAATATGTCAAACGATTTCCTGTGTTATCAAAGATCCCTTTGGCACACAATGTATGTGAAAAGTAAAACTTTTGAAACTATCATGGTTATTAATACTAAAGTCATTTAAAACGGGATATTTACCATGATTTGATTTTTGAGTTATCCAATATTTCGGCACAGTTGCATGCGCCATGATCATAACTCAAAAATCAAATCATGGTAAATATCCCGTTTTGAATGACTTTAGTATGTGAAAAGTGTCATTTATTTTCAGATTGAAAAACATTATGGTTTCTTTAATCTTACGCTTGGAGGATTCAATTCCTACTAATATTATAAACGTGAAAGTTTTTGAGGATGTTAGTTGCTCTTTCTGAATGGATTTTTTTGAAACTTCACAATAAAATCACAGTAAAATCAATTTTATTTTAGAAATTTCCAAAAGAAAAACTATTTTTATTTTATTTTTACACATTGTATATCTTATATTATGTACATTTTAGAGACTGCATTTTTTGTAAGGAAACACCCTGACATATTACCCGAAATAACATCAATCGGAGATTTGTAACACATAAACCTTTAGTAATGCCTGGACCGAAATCAGAACTTTTTAAGCGACCCGGTTGATTGTGCGGTCCCAGGTCTCCCACGCCATGCCTGCACGGGGCGGTCGAGCTCGGCGGTGAGCCGGTTGAGGCGGGTTATCAGTCGTGGGCACCGGTAGCGCGCCCACGAGCGATGCCCCTTTTGTCGTTGGCGCCTGATGGGTGAGGAGGCAGCTTCTTTGGCCTCCTTGATACGTGCCATCAGAGCGGACGCCTCGGCCTTCACTTCGCCCGCTCTTACTAACACCCCGGTGGACCTCAGCTCCTTGAATGGAGCGAGCGCCAACTCCTCGTGGACGAGGTCGCATCTGACCAGGGCGGCCATACCACGGTAGGCCTGCCCCGATGTGGGCAACACCTCGTCGCGGCGGTACGTGAAGAAGTTGGGCACACTCAACTGGTGCTTGGGCTGGAGCTTCGTTTCGCCCAGGAGGACAATGTGAACGTCCTGCGACTGAGCGAGTAGCCGGAGGGGCTTGCGGACCCCCCCGGCATTCCAGTAGAGAATGCGCAATGCGGAGGACCTATCCATACCGGATTCCTTCCAGTACGGTCAGTCCCCGCACCGCAGCACTCTGGAGGTCCACTCCTGCAGTGATGGCGACCAGGAACTCAGTGAGGGCTCCCAACAGAAGCTCTGTTGGGTTGCCCACTGGTCTGGGCGTGTTGGTCCCTGCTGGGACAGTTTCGATGGGGGCGGTGCGCTGGCGGCCTCGGCAGGCCCTGCGCTCGCGCTGGGGCAGGAGCGCACTCTCTGGTTCGAGTGTACCTGTGGGGTGGCGTTAAATTCTGGGCTACGCCGGTGCCCGGGTGGGTGGTGTGGGCGCGGCGGCGCGGGTCCCGGCAAGGCCCCTGTTCGTGGCCGGGTTGGCCACTACTTCGGGGGCGTGCGCTGACGGTAAACATACCGGGCGGTGGCTGTCCGGGCGGGCGGGGTTTATCTGTTGTGGTACTGGTCGAGGGCTGGGCGGGCGGTATGTTTGTACTGAATTGGATGTTTTATCATTAAACACCAATTAGTAGCTCACACCGGACAGGAGGACGGACGTGAATGATAACGGTGAAGACGCACTAGGTACTCACCGCTCTAGTGATAGGTATGACATAACACTGCGATCCGAGTTGCCTGCGCGTCTGTGCGGGGCTCACGATACACTGAACTACGAGTTACTATCTCACTGCACTGAACACACGATGTTATTCGTATTTGCCTCAAACGCAGGCCGCGGTCTCGATGACTAGCCGGCTAGTAAGTAAGCCGGTGTCCTCAGAATACAGAAAGTCCAGAAACCGTGAGCGCGCCTAATACTGACGCTACAAAAACTACTCTTAAATAGAGTAGTTTGACGCGCAACTGATCAGTTACTTTGTGAACGTCGTATCGCGTGACGTATTTTAGCGATGACCAATTTAACTAAATTATGCCGTCCTGTGTCGTTCCTACCTGCAAAAATGCGGCGGGTCTAAAAAAGAAACAGGATGGGATCACATTTCACGTGTAAGTATCGCATTTAGGTATCGTCTTATTTAAATAATGAATTAATTTCTCTGTTTTCAATTGTCATAGAGAGTGATGCGTCCATCTTGTTAGTGTTGCCAATATAAGAGTTTTGATTTACTCTTCTTTTTATTACCTTTTAAGGGCTTTTATTCGTTGTAGAATATTAATAAGTTGTGACGACCTCTGTGGCGCGGTGGACGACAGTCCGCCTGCGACGCAGGAGGTTGCGGGTTCGATTCTCGCCTCGGGACAAATGTTTGTACGATCTGCAAATAATATTTGTTCAGGGTTTTCTGGTCGTTTATGTAATATAAAAAAATATAATTTATCTAAATGTAAATCTTTGTTAATTAGTTCAAACTACAAGAGACAATATTTTAGAAAGCCTACCCAGCAAAAAGGAAATTAAATATTTTTTTTTAATCTTAACCGTGTTTTATTTGATGAACCTATCTATTTCTTGAGATAATCAGGTAGGTACATAGTTATATAGAAAAGGTCAATTTTTATTCTATTATTATCTTAATTCCAATACTCCCAAAATTTACCCCAAAAACGGGCAAATAATGCCTGAGCTAACAACATTACGCGGGTGGGAAGGTGAGGCGGGCGGGGGACGTTGTTTTGTTTTTGGACACAGCGTGTAGCTTGCAATTACAGTTGAACGCGGTTTCTGGACTTTCTGTATTCTGAGCCGGTGTCAGAGGCCCTATGTAGAAAAGTACTTTGTGGTCAGAGGTTCGCGGGGACGTGAGGCGGGGGGCGGACGGCGGGAGACGGGCGACGCACACGCACTGTACGGCTGAGAGCGGCAGACTGAACGTAATGTTGTTAGATCATAATCATTTACCGAAAAATATTTTAGATCACAAAGGAAAAAAAGAATAAGATCAAAAAGAAAAAAAAAAAAAACAGGTAAGATTATTTATTTATTTATAAGCGATGTAATGTTTGGTTATTTTTTATTGATTTGTGTAAGAAAAACATTATTTTCATTTATGTACTCATTTGCAGAAACATTTTTTTACTAGTTTGTGTTTTTTCAGAAGTGAAATCAATACCTTCTCAAAAATGTTTTCACGAAACGCTTTGAGAGCGCTCCGCGAAGGAAACCTGTCAGATTTAGAGTTGTCTTCAGACGATGACGATGGAAGTGGAGGTATTTTTGGACAGCAATCAAGGCTTGTAAGATTGGGTGCAGATACGGACAATCAAAATCAAAGAGAATTCTACCCAGAACCTGAAGAGGATTTCGATCTTGAGCTTGAAGGTGAAATGCCTGAATGTAGCACCCCATTGGACGTTGACCAGGAGACAGGAGTGTTAGCCGCGGAATTACAAGAATCGACGATTATTTTCCAAATCTTACGCCAAAGCAACGTATTCGATGGAGACATAGACCGCTGGAAAATACAAATCCACCATTGATAAGTGACAAAGACATGAACAAAAAAACCGAGGGGTTTTGTTGAAGAGGTAACCAGCACTGATGGAGATGTGACGATTGTCAAATGGCTTGATAATAAAGCTGCAAACCTAGCCTCCAATTATGTTGGTATCGGGCAGAAAGACAATATCGTCAGAAGGTGGTGTAAGAAAGACAAGCGTTTTGTTGAAGTTGAGAGACCAGAGATAGTAAAAAAATATAACCACGCTATGGGAGGAGTCGATTTACTAGACCAGCTTCTTAGTTATTACCGAACTTTTAGAAAATCTAAGAAATGGCCCCTTCGCATGATTTTTCACGCTTCAGATTTAGCTGTTGTTCAAGCTTTTCGTGAATATCAAATGGACAACGACTTTTGGACGACGGGGTTCCAAAAAAAAAACAGCTAACATTGCTTCACTTTCGCCGTCGGGTAGTTTGGTTCTCCAGTATGAAACCACCACAGCAAAAAGAGGAAGACCAAGTGCAAGCTCGCCCTTGCCGCAAATTGTGCCAAGGAGACCAGGAGAAGTTCTCCCTGCAGTTGAAGTAGCTCGTGATGGTGTCGGGCATTTTCCAGCGTACGAAGAAGGGGCTGGAAAACGATGTAAATTACCTGGTTGTAAAGGAAAATCAAGAGTAAAATGCAAAGTACATCTATGCCTTACTAAGGACAAGAACTGCTTTCTGCTATTTCACACGCAAAAGTAATTTCTAGAAATTAGGAAATATAATATTTTAGGGTCAATTTATCGTATATAAAGTCTATAATTGTATGTTTGTTTCGCCAAGGAGGATGGATTTATTTACTTTTATTTTGTTTATTCAAATAAAATACCATAAAAATAACACAATATGTTTGCTTTTGAAGTTCTCCATGCATGAATCAAGGCATCACTTAGGACGGATGTCCGCAAAAGCGGACTTTAAAAAAAATCTAATTTTCTCAGTCACTCATATTCCAGATTTTTTTTTTGCTATTTTATATCTCGTTTAGGTACATGTTATCCATACTAAAATAAGGAATTAATTATAAAAACAAAAAATAAGGGGGGGTAATATGTAATTAAAACATTATCAATATATCCCATATTGATAATGTTTTAATTACATAGCCCTATAAAACAGTTAATTAAGACAAGTTTTTATAAATGACTCCCCCCTCCCTCCCTCCCTGTCAATCCAATCTATGTGTAAAATGGTTTATAAACCTTCCTCTTGAATCACTCAATCTATTAAAAAACCGCGTCAACATCCGTTGCGTATTTTTAAAGATCTAAGCATACATAGGGACAGACAGACAGCGGGAAGCGACTTTATTACATAACATAAATAAACATGAAACCTAATGCTGGACAATCCACATAGCATCACCTTATCCTAAACTAAGCCACATACTAAGCAGAGCTTCAGTTTTGCGTACTAGATGACAGATATACCTAAATATGTTATACAATACATTACATATAGGTATATACTCCGATTTAGAATATATATATCAACAAAGACATTTATGAATGAAAACTTAAAAAAACTACAGGAAGGTAAATAGAAAGGATATTACTAAAAACTAAAACACAAACATCAACAGCGCTTAATCTCACATGTGCACTGAAAAATTTGTAAACTTGAATCATAAAACGAGAGATTAATTAAAAATGATGAATGAAAGCTTTCAAAACCAAACATTGTTTCGAGCGTCAGTGCTTTGCTTCGATGATATACAATGTTGTTAAATATGTTCAACCAATATTCCTTGGGTTTTATAAACCCTTTAGAGGTATACAAAAAATATGCAGGTTTTTGAATCGGAGTATAGATAGATAACATTTTCTCGTTTGTATTGTTTTAAAACGATAATGCTCTATTACAGGGTTTATCAAAATTAATACGAAATCTTAAAAATTATTTATTTAAAAAAATACAATTGATTTATCAGTGTAAAATAACAATTAAAAGTAAGAAAACAGTCCTCTAATTTGCTCTGACTAATATAATTAGGCTGGAATGCAATTGTTTTTTACAATTGGGGTCAAAAGTATTAGCCAGCGTTGCCAACCGTTAAATTACAGCAAATCGTTTTCTTCGAACAGCGAAATTTTATCGGCCAATATATCAGACTTAAGCGGTCTTTTTCAAAGATATGAAAGTGACTCGCTTCACAGAAAACCCATAAAAATTCCAAAGAACCTTTAAATGTAGGTAATTAGTTTTCTTATACTTTGTTGATGACATTTAAAGCTCTGAATATTTTCTTGGTATCATGAACTTTATTATAATAACCATCAAGTAAACTGTTTGGCTTTGTAGAATAAATTTATGAGGCTGAAAGCTTAGTTATGAATAATTTTCGTATGGTAAAATAAAGCTGAGATTTGGTTTATCAGTTTATTTATTTCCAGTTAAATTACATTTTTATTCTATAACACACTAACGTTTGACAAAGGAAACACCATAGGGCATTGTGCAAAGAAAAACAGACAGACATGCCTTCTTTCAAAATTAAAATAAATTAATTTTTAATAATTTATCACAATAAAACAATATAAAAAATTAGTTAAAAGGAATAATAAATTGGATAAAATGTCAAAATATGCTGCTGTATAAGGGCATTGTCAAAGCTTTGCGCAAATGTCTAATTAAATTCAGTTTATTTTTCAGTCGACTCGACGCATGAGGAATATACGTAAAGTTGGACACGTCAGGATTCTATTAAAGTATTGCATATAACGTTAGTTTTAGTAAAATGTAACCGGAAAATAACATAATTTACTGGGGTTTGAAGCTTTAAGACAACATCTTTATTTCACTAGATATCAGGTATGACTAAATCGCTGTAGTAAGTAACTCAAAAACCCCAAGAGGTAAGGTGGAGGTCAAAAGTTTATACAGTTAATAACCTGAAAGCTCCCATGAATCAAAATAAAAGCTATTGCATTAGAAACATACCAGCGAGTGAAGTCGTAAAATAAGTTCGGATAAACTTCAGGAATTGCTATCGACTTGTGATTTTATAGCTTCTAGCCACAACGGCTATGGACTTCAACTGAGGACTTCAAACTTAGTTAAAACTACGCAACGGATTTTGATGCGGTTTTTTTTTATAGATAGAGTGATTCAACATAATACATGTATTTGCACCCGTGCAAAGCCGGGGCGGGTCGCTAGTAATGTATTAGATTGAGTTTAGAGCCGGCTATGGACCGGCGGCGGTTTTTTGTTTTTTTAATTTATTTGCAGCCTCATCGCTTAGGTTTTAGACAGACGGACCGCATTTCAACTGCAATCCAACCGCAAATTGCAGTTCAGTTGCGGTTTGAATGCAGTTGACACGACTGCAATAGAACTGCAACTAAACTGCAATTTGCGGTTGGATTGCAGTTGAAATGCGGTCCATCTGTCTAGAGCCTTAGCGATAACACCACCCATTGAAACCGGAAAAGATATACTACAGAAACAAACAAATTAATAAAATAAAATCAGACTTATTGTTTCACGAAACCTTATTGAGTTCTAAATATCTAAGCATACATAGCGACAGACAGACAGCGAGAGGCGACTTTGTTTTATACTATGTAGTGATTTCAATATTTATGTACAGCTAAGCACAACATTGAATTAGTTACATATGCACCTAATAAACGTCATAATGACGTAGAGTAACTGTAGTAGGTATAAGCAATAGGTATGAGGTTTTCTTTTCTGTTCATGTTCCGTGATGTTTTGACGGAAGATCCATATTATTACTGATTTCGTTTTGGATAAACAACAGAAGTTGCTTTTTCTCTTGTCGACGATTTAAGTTATAGCCTTGTTTTCGTGAACATCATAGGTACATTACAAAGTAGTGTTTTCATTGTTTCGGCCATATTCATTGTCTCTCCAATGGCTTTTTTTTATTTACATGTAGAAATAATGTTTGTGTAAACATTCATGGTATACCTACCGTTCAGATAGCCGAAAGATCGGTTACGCTACACTGGAGTTTTCTTGGGGAAACCTACGCAACCCTGGGATGTTTTGGCCCGCTACTTTCGCCGCACCTGCGTTTTGTACGTGAACACTTGCATAGTATGCTGTATGTTTGATATTTCGTGACGGGCGCGGTCACGAAATATCAAACGCGTGAGACGTTTGTGTGTGATCACGTCGAACTAGCGGCGGAGAGCGCGATTCACTCGCGACGCCAGGTAAGTTCAAACAGTTTGAACTTGTCGCTAGAAACGAAAGAATCCAGTATGTAATCAAAACAGTTGACAGTCATCCTGGTATATCAAAAAAATCTTGTAGAATGTTCTCTCAAATTACTATATAATGTATGAAATTCGCTATATCGTTCTCTTTCTTTATTAATTTCGTGCACACCAATTCAAATTTTAATCCCCATCTCCCACTTTAGGTATGAATTTTCCGTTAGAAATAAAAGATCGTCGTCCATGTTTTCAACCTCTGACAACACGTCTACTCGCGCAAACGCCTGGCGGCCAATGTGAACATGAGTTCGCCACGTCCCCGCGTCCGCACCCGCGCCCGCGCCCGCGCGTTCCAACGTGAACGAGCACTTAGGAATGGAGGGCGCGCGTGTGTACTACTTTTGTTGCGTTAATATGTTAGTTCACCGTTTCGCCACGAGACTTCTCTTTTTGCACAGACTCTAGCCATTATTGAAGTTCACTTTTAAAATGTTCGGAAACACCGCACTGTTCCGATGGTCGTTCGTATACGCCGCGACACCATTAAAATAACAATAACTACGACCAAAAATGTAACAGCTTATATAAATATTTATATATTAAATTTTTTATTTAACTTAATACATTATATATGAAGTTGTTATACTCCCGAGCGCAGCGAGGTAGGATGACAACACCGAGTTATAATGAGTGTTTTGTCCGAGCGAAAAACTCACTTTTCACTTCGATTGCGAGAAAATCTACCTTCATATCGCACACTTTTTTCACTTCTCAACTTTAAACCAGAAGTTGCTTATTACGAATTTGTTGTAAGTCTTTATATACATGTCGGAGATCGAGCCGCCGCGTTGATTCATTTGTGGTCCGGTCCGGTCTCCAACGCCATCTGTTAGCGAATTAAGGAGTGTGTAGTTTTTAAGAAAAGTCAAGTAGACAAATGTCATTGTCACTTGAGTGATAGTAGTAGGAAACGTCGAGTAGACAACTGTCATTGTCTCTTGGGCATGGTCGAGACAGAGGGTCAGGGAGGTTAGGTCGGACGGTGAGGCACGTTCACTTTGTTGGCGACTTCCGAGCAGAGCACTGGTCCCGTCTGGCCTCTGTCTTGAACTTGCCGCGTTTCACTATTAGCGGTATTGTACGTAGCGAAGTGATCAACCAATAAACATCTGGACTACACATACGTTGCATTTCTTTATTGTGAACTTCGAGGCATGTCTGACGCTCCGAACGGCAGGTCTCGGGACCCTTCCCCGTCATCAGAAGTGGGATGCAACCCGGATCACCCACGTGAACGCGATTCTATCGGTGAGCAACATAACCTACAAACACGTGGTTTGAATATTGAAAAAGATGAAGAAAAATGGCGCCATCTTTTTGAACAGCAAAATCGAAATTTCATGGCATTGGTGCAAGCTATAAAACTACCCGCATCTTCGAGCTCGATTCGCTTTCCTGATTTTGACCCGGAGAAAAAGGACAACGATGCCCATGCTTGGATTACGACCGCCGACATGTGTGTGGCTGATGAACACCGCCAAGGACCATCGCTGATGATCGCTTTAAGCCACGCACTTAAGGGCGAAGCATCTTCGTGGCTGTCTTCAATATCATTTCCTGGTATGACGTGGGGCGATTTTAAGGAACTATTTGTGGCGAGGTATGACTGTCCTGAAACTGCTGCTTCTTTTCTTATCAACATGCATGATAAGCAACCAAAGGATAATGAATGCCTAGCTTCTTACGCTGCTACCCTGATGACATCGTTAATGGCAAGATGGAATGGGATGACTACAGAACAGATAGCGATTGCCACTGTCTTAGCTCATATCTCAAAGCAAGAGCCGCGAGTTCAGAGATTAGCCATAACAACTGACATCAAGACACGCAATCACCTACAAAAGGAACTGAAGGCTGTTTCGTTCTTGAAAAGAACTTATCCGTTGAGCAAAGATCCGAATGGACCTGACGCCAAAAGGAACCGTCCTAGTGGATCAACGGCGACTATCAAGTGCTTCAATTGTGGGAAATCAGGCCACAAATCATTTCAATGCCGCAGCAAAGGAGATTGGAAGACGCAAGATGACCGCAAACCTTCTGCTTCGAGCAACCAGTCCACAGCGAGACCTGACCGCATCACCTGCTTCAGCTGCCGAGAACAAGGCCACTACGCATCCGACTGCCCGCAGCGGAAGACCAAGGACGGCGCTGGTACTGCTGGAGCTGGTCCAGCCAAGGAGAAACGAGTGGACGTGTGCATTGTTAATGCGCCTTCGGGTTCTCTGCGTCACTCTGGTGAGTCGTTTCCTTTCACATACGATTCCGGTGCAGAGTGCTCATTAGTTAAAGAATCTGTTGCTTGTAAGTTTAGTGGTAAGCGTTTGTACGATAATGTAACTATGACAGGTATAGGGCAAACGAATGTAGTCTCGACGATGCAGATTTTGACTCATGTAGAGATTGACGATATAACCTTGGAGGTACTTCTTCATGTGTTACCTGACTATTGTTTGCGACACAGTATCATGATTGGACGTGAAGTTTTGGCTATTGGTTTGACTGTACACATGACAGTAAACAAAATTAGGTTTGAGAAAATAAATGTTGTGGAATCATGCGATATACTGTCGAACGTGGGCATTGATCTTGACTTTATAGATACCGATGTTACTCCTGAATACAGATCTAGTTTGTTAAACATTTTGGAACGATTTAAGACTAGTTTCGTTACCGGTGTGCCTACTTCACCCGCTGATACCGAACCGATGCAGATACGTCTTAAGGACCCACATAAGACGGTAAGTCGACGTCCATACAGGTTAACTCAAGATGAACGTCAAGTAGTTAGGAATAAGATCGACGACCTACTGAAGGCTAAGGTAATTAGGCCTAGTTCTTCTCCATTCGCGAGTCCGATACTCCTCGTGAAGAAGAAAGACGGATCGGACAGAATGTGTGTTGATTACAGGGAGTTGAACGACAACACCATTGCTGATCGTTTTCCGTTGCCACTCATATCAGATCAGATTGCTAGGCTGCATGGAGGGCATTTTTTCACGATATTAGATTTAGCATCGGGATTTCACCAAATCCCCATTGAGCCGGAATCTATAGAGCGCACAGGATTCGTAACGATGGAAGGTCAGTATGAGTATGTTACCATGCCGTTTGGGTTAAAAAACGCGCCATCGGTGTTTCAGCGAGCTCTCATACGTGCTTTGGGTGACCTCGTAAACAGGTACGTTGTAGTGTACATGGATGACGTGCTAATTGTGGCTAGTGACATCGAAGAAGCTCTCGAAAGACTTCTAGTAGTACTCGGGGTCCTCTCAGAAAAAGGATTTTCACTAAATCCCAAAAAGTGCGCTTTCCTGAAGGAAAAGGTAGAGTATCTGGGCTTCGAAGTTCAGCAAGGTCAAATTCATCCCAACCCACGAAAGATAGTAGCGCTTACTGCTCTACCGCCACCCAACACAGTTACTCAGCTGCGACAATTCATTGGATTGGCATCGTACTTTCGCCAATTTGTTCCTAAATTTTCGCAGATTTTAGCACCTCTGTATGCCTTGACATCTGGAAACGGTAAAATAAAATGGGAGCCGCAACACGAGGTAATAAGACAACAAGTCATCTCTATTTTAACGAGCGAACCGATATTGACGATTTACGATCCCAGTCTAGTGACGGAGCTACATACGGACGCCAGCTCGATTGGATACGGAGCAGTTCTGGTTCAACGCAAAAATGGTAATTCGCATGTAGTTGCCTATTACAGCAAGCGTACGACAGCTGCAGAGTCCAAGTACCACTCGTACGAGTTAGAGACTCTTGCCGTGGTGAACGCTGTCAAACACTTCCGGCAGTATTTACATGGACGTAAGTTTGATGTAATAACCGACTGCAATTCACTTCAATCAACGCGTAAAAAGCTTGACCTCACCCCACGTGTTCACAGGTGGTGGGCGTTCCTACAAGGATTCGATTTTGATATTGTTCATCGCAGTGGTAAACGCATGGCACATGCCGATTTCTTTTCAAGGAATCCCTTGCCGGTTGAAAGTGAAGAATTTGGTCCAAGCGTTTCTTTTAAAAAAGTAGATTCAAAGCAGGTAAACTTGGCGGAAATTACCAGTAGCTGGTTGATAGCGGAGCAGCAAAGAGATGGAGAAATTTCCAAACTGATGTCCGACATGAAGGAAGGTAATGTTCCAGCCGAGGTATCTAAGACCTACGAACTCCGCTCTGGCATACTTCATCGAAAAATCCAAAGACACGGTAAAACTCGTTGTTTACCGATAATTCCTAGGTCATTCCGCTGGTCAATTATAAACAGTGTTCACGAAGGTTTGCAGCATTTAGGATGGGAAAAGACACTTGAAAAGGTTTATGACTTGTACTGGTTCGAAAATATGTCCAAATATGTTAGGAAATTCACCGAGAACTGTGTCACATGCAACATCTCCAAAACACGTTCAGGTAAGGTACAGGCCGAGCTGCACCCGATCCCGAAAATAGCAATTCCGTGGCACACTGTACACGTTGACGCAACAGGTAAACTTAGTGGTAAAAACGACAAGAAGGAATACGTCTTCGTCCTCATAGATGCCTTCACCAAGTATGTGTTACTTCATCATACTCTACACATTGATACAGCTAGCAGCATCAAAGCTCTTAAGGCTAGTGTTGCTCTATTTGGAGCGCCGAGTCGCCTGATCGCTGACCAGGGTCGATGTTTTGCCAGTAAGGAATTCAAAGACTACTGTGAGTCCGTTAACGTCAAGTTACATTTAATCGCAACAGGTAGCTCGCGAGCGAACGGCCAAGTTGAACGGGTCATGAGTACGTTGAAGAACATGCTGACAGCCGTCGAGACCAGTTCACGTTCATGGCAGGATGCTCTACCGGATGTCCAGCTTGCCCTCAATTGTACCATAAATAGAGTCACGAAAGCTAGCCCACTGGAACTACTTATTGGTAAGGTTGCAAGGCCACTAGATATTTTACTCGTTGGAGATGAAGAACCCCAAGCTGACATTGAGCAGGTAAGAGCCCAAGCTGCAGAGAACATGGAGAAAAGCGCTTCATATGATAAGGTACATTTTGACAAAACCAAAGCTAAAATAAAACCATTCTCTGTTGGTGATTTTGTTTTACTACAAAATGAGGAACGTAACCAAACTAAGCTTGATCCGAAGTTTAGAGGTCCTTTCAGGGTAACAGAGGTACTTGACGGTAATCGTTATGTGCTTAAAGCCTTAAACTCCAATAGGACTTACAAGTACGCACACGATAGACTGAGACTAATGCCCACGAACGAGGTTGTTGACGAGGATGACTTGTTGATCTTAGGTAGTGCTGACCGAGATAAGTGCGAAGGTGATGGGGATGGACCATCACGTAGTTTACGGACACCAGATAGAGGTGTCGCTGAGTCACTGGATGGAAGTGACTAGATGATGAAATCGGGAACGATATGGAAGTTTCCAAGAGTCGCTTGTGGAAGTGACTAGGTGATGTGGATATCGGAAACGAGATGGAAGTTTCTAAGAGTCACTAGATGGAAGTGACTAGATGATGTGGTAATCGGAAGCTGGATGGAAGCTTCCAAGAGTCACTAGATGGAAGTGACTAGATCGACTTGACGTGAATGAGATTATTGATTTGATGGTGACTTTAGATTATGTACAGGCTTCTTTAAAATTTAATTAAGTACTTTGTTTATGATGATTGTTTATTCCGTTTTGATGAAAAACATTGCTTGTTACTTTTGTTATTTTCAATGTAGATTTATTACGTTCTGTGCGATTTGTTTTCATTAAAGAAAGTCCAAACCGATAATGGAAGTTTTTACTTAAGGTCAGGAACGGCCGAACGAATGACATTTTACTCTGCGGAATTCTCTTTCTTTCCAGAAACCCCACGCGAGGACGCGTGAGTTGTCAAGATGGCCGTGTCGGAGATCGAGCCGCCGCGTTGATTCATTTGTGGTCCGGTCCGGTCTCCAACGCCATCTGTTAGCGAATTAAGGAGTGTGTAGTTTTTAAGAAAAGTCAAGTAGACAAATGTCATTGTCACTTGAGTGATAGTAGTAGGAAACGTCGAGTAGACAACTGTCATTGTCTCTTGGGCATGGTCGAGACAGAGGGTCAGGGAGGTTAGGTCGGACGGTGAGGCACGTTCACTTTGTTGGCGACTTCCGAGCAGAGCACTGGTCCCGTCTGGCCTCTGTCTTGAACTTGCCGCGTTTCACTATTAGCGGTATTGTACGTAGCGAAGTGATCAACCAATAAACATCTGGACTACACATACGTTGCATTTCTTTATTGTGAACTTCGAGGCATGTCTGACGCTCCGAACGGCAGGTCTCGGGACCCTTCCCCGTCATACATATGTACATAATTATATCTTTATATATGTACATATATTTCGGGTGATTTGGCCCACAACAAATAGTAAATCAAGTAGTATATATATTTTAATCTTAGGGCGTATACTCGAGTATTACGCCCGTTATGTTACGCTATAAAGACATACTTTTTGCACAAAATAAAATAGTGTGTGTGACTATTAATCTATGAGTAAAAAGGCAAGTCTGCATGGAATGAAAATAAGAAAAAAACAGAAGTTTAAAACTTCATAAACGTTTTTAATAAAATTGTCTTATGAATGTTGAATTTTTTTGTTTCAGGTAAGTGAATAGTCCATCCCATATACCAGTTTCCAGATGGAACCACCTTCGAATGGTGAGCCCTCGAATCCTTTCTTTACAAGAAAACTTTTCCGGTAGTCAAGTCAAATTTGATTATCAACATCTAATAAAGAAAATTATTTTTATTAAGTGCGTTAGAAGGAATTATGTATATAAGAATCAAATTAAATATTATGGAAGTCTGAATATTCGATTATATCTATAAATATTAAAAGGTTCTTACTTCAACTTAATGATAAAATAAGAAGTTACCCTTACAATTTGAGGCAATTTCAAGCCAAACCAAGTTCAAGCAAAGGAACGCGCCGAGTGTATCATTACACGAACCACTTGGTGCCACTTTTGACCCTTCTATAACTCAAAACCTCTTCAACGTAAACACATAAAACTACGTATGTTTAATTATATCCATAAGGACATGTAGAAGCCCAAATTTCATGAAGCTAGCTCAAACGGTTACAAAGATATGAAGGTCAAAAAGTCGTAAAAATTCACACTGACTGACTGACATACATATAGTACCTAATTCTAACCTACTTCCAGATGACCTAGAAGGATGAAATTTGGAATCCAGCTCGGTAATTGTGTGTCAGCGTAGGAAAAAATCAAAAAATAAAATAAAGTCAAAAAATAAGTGATGTTAGCGATGACTACCTTATGTCAATGAAATAAGGTTTAAATTCGAATAGAATCCGCATTGCATAGAATAAGCAATAGTACTAACGTCTCCGATTGCGCAATAGAATACAGTGTAGTTGTTAGGGACCGGCAAATAATAGATTCTGATTTCGAAGTAACTACATATTTTTACTACCTCACACACTAGATGTGATGAGTGTAGGGGACGTACTAAGAATTATTTTATTCACAAAATTCATTTTCCAGCAAAAATAACTGTTTTGGTTAATTGTTGTCGGTTGGTTGCCCTATCATTTTCTGTGGTTGCAAAATGCTTAAAACGAATACCTATATATTTTTCAGCTATTGATTTAATCAGAAGAATAATATGATTATCAGTATTATCAGCAAGAACAAATCTTCGTATATTTCGTCGGAGTCCAGTCTTGTCTAGATAGATAGATAGATAACACTTTATTACACCACACAAAACAGAAAATAATACAGAGATAAAAACTTAGAATAAAGGTATAAAGGGCGGCCTTATCGCTGAGAGCGATCTCTTCCAGGCAACCTTGGGATGGACTGGACATGAACGAACAATATAGACGGTGGCACTTTAATAAATAATTGATAACAAATACACTAAATACCTACATAACAAACATTATAATAAACTTACATAGACATACTCGTAAGATAAGGCTATCAATATTTTATATGGATAAATAATGCTGATGCAGCAGTTTTTTGAAGATAGGGAGTGATTTTGCACATCTGATGTCCAGAGGGAGAGCATTCCATAGACGGGTAGCTTGTACAGTGAATGATTTGTCATAGAAAGAGGTAGAGTGAGCAGGGACTTTCAGGATGAGGGTTTCAGAGGAACGCAAAGAGAGTGAGTGAGAGTTTGAGAGGAATTCGAAGCGCTCCTTGAGATAAGAAGGGCTTGGAGAATAGAATAAGATACTGTACAAGAGGGATAACATATGAGTATTCCTGCGAAGTCGGATGGGTAACCACTTGAGTGTCTATTAATTATTGTGATCTCACTGGAACAAAATCTGATTGATCATTGGATCTACAGATGATAAAAGTTCTTGTTAGAACCAAATCATCTGAAATGGATCTAAAGAGAAAAAGTTTTCTCAATGGAATCAAATGGATCTTGATCATTGGATCTACAGAGAGTAAACGGATCCATTGCTGTCTTACATTATCTTGAGATGGAAATCTAGAACATACACAATTTAAAATTGCATTAATAGGTGGGCTTCAATTTCATTAAATTTACTAAACAACAACTATTATAGTAGTTGTCTCACGGAGGGAAAGTACTTTCAATATAGAATATTTATTATAAACTAGCTGCTCCCCGCGGCTTCGCCCCCGTGGAAATAAATGGTTTAACTTTAAATGATAAAAGTATCCTATGTTAGACTCCTGGTTCTAAGCTACCTCTCCATCAATTTTTAGCTAAATCGGTCCAGCCGTTCTCGAGTTATAAGTGTTGTAACAAACACGACTTTCTTTTATATGATGATATATATATAGATGAGGCTTTATTTTTATTTCCTGCATATTTAATATTTATTTATAAAACATTCCATAGGTGCATTCCATACATGCTATTTTTATCAGAATTAAAATGTTGAAAACTTTATAAAATGACTGATGTAATGAAAACTGGCCAAGTCAAATCTAACCTACTTTAAGATCTCACATTTTTTAATAACAGCTATTATTATAGGTATCCAATAAAGCAAATAAATTTAGTTTAATACTTGTTCATAATGTTATTTTGTTCCTATAAATACATATTTTGATGGTGCATAGAACTTGGGACTCATTTAGATCTCCATTCTTTTTGCGGCGAAGCCCACAGCCAAGCATATTTTTGTATTGAACTTGGCTCTCCTTTTTTACATTTATGTTTTGGTGGGATAACTTTTTACTAACAATATTGTTAGTATCAATCACTTGTACATTGCTGTTGCATGAAATAGTGTGCAACGTCATATTAAGCTTATATCTAAGGTTGTTCTCTGATTGTGGCAAGCTGTCGCTGTAGGGGAATGGGAACATCACAATTTGTTTTAAATTTAATTTTAATAGTATGTCTACATAACTAATCAAGTCAGATTTGTTCACATTACCCCTATTTCCAAGACATATTATTAAATTTGAGTTACTATTAATTTTTTTATTCTGAATTATGTGCATAATATTATGCAGGTTAGAGTTAGGTAAACAATTATTTATTATAGGATGTATACTCATATTTAAGAACTGACCCATATTTTTTTCCGATTCCATAGCAGTACATTATTGTTTTTGTAACCATGCTTGTAGCTGACACAGTACTGTCCCGACCTGAGTGGTCACTGACTGGGCCTGGATTACAGCAGCCACGGCCATCCAGAACCCTGCCCTCCAGACTCACCTGGCTTCTAAGGAGTGCATCCATGGCCAGATTGAGTTCCTTTGTCTGTGTGGTAGTGCGTTCATAAAAGCTGATGTAATGCTCCAGGGAGTGCTCAGCCTGGCCAAGTTTGCTTCTCAGATCTTGCATTTCAGCCTCATACTGGGTCTGATTATAATTTAGCTGTAATGTACAGAGCTCTAATTTATCAAGAACCTTTCTTTTACATTTTAGTTTAGATACTAAATTTTTTTGATTTTTTAACAAAGTTTGAGTTTTTTTAATGAACTTACTTATTTTAACATATTTTTTTAACTTATTTTTGCTAAGATTGTGTTTGTTGTTTTTGCTGCTAGCCTATGATTATGAGTCTTATTGCACATACATAAGATTCAGTTTCTTTTTACGCTACATTTTCGCAATATGTCGGTAAAGGTCAAAGGCGTTACACGTGCGCCCGCGGCCTGTTTGACGGAAGGTTTGGTGAGCTCGCGTGGCGCTTCTCAAAGGAAAGCCAATATACCTGTTCTGTAGGCAGGACTGACCTCTGAAAATAAACGCGGGTCAGCTGTTCTTTTAACAAAAGTAGGTACCTACTTTACTTACTTACTTTAGACAGATTAAAATGTATTTTAAGTTTTGATGTTTCTAATAAATTCTTGGTATGCTTTCAAGAGCATGGCCGCTTATTAAATCGTTGGTACCTACCTGCAAATTATTTATTGAAAAGATAAGTTCGTAGGCGCGGGAGTTTCACGTGTCGGTACCGGCCGGCGGCGGCGGCAGGGCACTGACCTGACCGCGGCCGCGCGGATGATTAGCTGTGCGGAGCGATGCGGACTGTTAGCGTTTTAGAATACATAGCTGCTTTTTTTTTTTTTTTTTTTGCTTATTTATACTACAAAAGTAGATAGATATGTTATTTTAGTGTTGTGCTATGGGTATGTACCTAGAAAAAAAATTAAAAGAACGTTGATGGGTCAACATATTTTTCGCGTTTTTTTTCGCTAAATATTTTCAAAATCATGGTCTGATTGCACCCCCTCAGTTTTCGGTAGTAGTCTTGACACACCCTGTATTTTTTAAGTTTTTAGTACAAATTTCTCCTAATTAATAATTTGTCATTGTTTTATTTTTTATTTATCACAAATATATCCATTAAAAATTACTTAGAAGTCTGATATAAATTAATATCAGAGGGTTATCTCATATCGAAACTAGTATTGTGTTACCTTAACTTGAGTAATATAACAAAGAATACAATCGAAAGTACCACATAAGATAGTTGAGTAACATTTCTTGTCGCAGAAAAGAATCGAAAGGGGCACATTCGATAGTAGACTTAAATATTTTGTCACAGAACAATATGGAAACTGGCACATTCGATAAAAATGTAACCAACAGTAGCCGAGTAAAGTATCGAATGTGTAATATCACTTAAAATATGAAAATTATAAAAAACTCTAATACATGATACAAAAATATGCAATTTTCTACTAAATATACACTTCTTATATTGTATTCTAATAATATTCTATATAATATTCTAATTTAACTTTTGTCAAAAATCTAAAGATTTGCTCCCCTGTAAAGTACGGGTTTTGCAGTTTCGATAGATTACGTGGGGGCCGTCGATGTCATAGGACATGAAAGAAAATATTCATGTTTTTTTATATAAATAAAACTGCATTAACACTGCAGTTTCCTCAATCATTCTTCACTTACTCTTGGAATTAAATACGCTTTTATTTGCTTGTTTCTGTCCGCGCCTTCATAGCTGGAATTTTGTTCCTGGTCTAGAACTACATACATCTATAAAAAAAATTTGCCAATGCTTTCATTAGATTTTTGTGAAGCAGTAGTAACAAACATCCAATAATCCCAACATTTTAAATTACGAGTAGTGTCTTACTATTTTTATTAAAGCTTATGCAGGCTTAAGCATCAGTCGCATGCAAAAAGTAAAATTGTTATATACTTTTCCGACATCCAGAAATCTCTTGAAACATTTGCCAACATACGGTCCAAAGCACGTTAAAGGCTGTCCTGAGTGATATATAGTTTTTACTCCAAACATAAGTTGCTCGATTTTAACGCAATCATGAAAATAGTTGTAGTTCTCTGGTCTGTATCTATGCACGGGTTGTCCATTACAATCATAAGTAGTATTCCAAAATATTGTGTAAGGTTTTGTTTGAGTGTTCCTGTAGCATTCTTCTCTCAGATAACGTTTCTTTGTTCTGGCTCGCCAGTCGTCAGACTCAAAAGCGTCTGCGCATAAAGTTTCGTTTGGGAATAATTTTCCAGCCCTAATTCTCCTTTCTACTGCTGATTTCGACCACTTTTCGTATTCTAAATGACCACAATTATAGCATGAGGTAATGTATATGCCTTGAAGTTCATAGTCATAATAAGCACCAAATGGCAATTGTTCCTTCATATTACCCTTCAAGAGATGAAAATAAAAATGAAAGCTGTCGTATTTCTCATAATCCATAATTTTTACATTAAAAAATTGACCTTTTTTACGCTCATCGCGTGCTCTTCCTCTTGCATGGGGATAATCTCGAGTATACGAACGATGGCCACTTAACGACTCATTATAGTATGTATCTGAGTATGGAGATACTGTTGACTTAGCTGTTTTATTGTACACCTTGTACTTTTGCCCAACGGTGGGTCGCTTGTCAATAAGTACTGCAAGCTCTTCGGTTAATGAAGATAACGATTTGGATTCTGGTTCATAGTACATTTTTGGAGTTGGCCTAGGGACCAGCCCCTAGGCCAACTCCAAAAATGTACTGGCTGGTCTTCTGCGCTTTCTATTGAAGATGCTATTTCTGGAACGACTTTTCCAAAGTTTTTTCTATTAGTAAAATTCTAACTGTCAAAGAGTTAAAGACGTTATTCCAATGCTTTGTTAGAAAGAAAAATTACTCTATGGAGTATAGAGGCCCTATTGTACGAACTAATGTATTTATCAGTTTTGTTCTACAAGTGAAAGAGAATACAATAACTACGTAAGGCTACAAGTGATTTGGCTAGTATTTATGTAGTTTTGCTCCCATTGTAAACATTTCTAGTCTAACGTTCGAGTCTGTGCAAAAGAGAAGTCTCGTGGCGAAACGGTGAACTAACATACTAACGCAACAAAAGTAGTACATTGGCACACGTGCGCCCTCCATTCTTAAGAGACTTCTCTTTTTGCACAGACTATAGACGTCGATTTTGTACTTAATTTTGATTGTCGATTGACTCTATAATTGGCTTAGGTGTGATTTTATCGTGATACGATGTTTAGAATGTGTTTGAGATGTGTGCTTGAGGGAGTAGGTATGTTGCAGTGAAAACACTTGTATTGCACATACACCGTATATTGAAGCTTTCACAAAAAAGTTCAGAATAAAAGTCGGAAGGAGTAAGAGACACACACGATAGAATAGATGAAGAAAGTAGATAGCAGAAAACATAGGATTGAAGTTAGATAAATAAGATCGCGCGGCCGAGCACAATAAATATCACAATAAGAGGCGTGCGCTTCGCGAGTGGATAGGTAAGCGACTAATGGCGGCCGTCCGACGCCGGGGCAACCCAGAGCGCAAACAAACGAATCGCTTCGGTCGGCACATTCCCCGCGCTATCCTTACTGCTGATATCGCGCGGCTTGGGTCGTGTAGAATATAATTTGTTTCGTGTAATGAATGTCTGTATTTATGAATGTGAGTAATGCATGTTAGTGTTGTTCAATAGGTACATAAATAAGTATGATAATATGTAGGTGTAGTGTGCAGTTATATTATAAACGTAAATATAAATATAAGGTCAATAGAAGTCAGGAAAATGCACCCGTCGGCCTGAACGTGTCGTCCTAACAGGTGGTTCCCTGGGCGGTGGATGTGGAAGGTCTGGAGTTGAGGGCAAGGTATCACAAAGTGGTGCGTTTGGATCGGTGGACAGTATATAGGCTGCTTAAGGCGGTCTATGCTTACCGTCACGTCTTTGTTCGCTAAGTGTAAGGTAAAAGTTTTAGCACGTCTCTTGAGCACTTCGTACGGACCTGTGTAGGCCGGCTGCAATGAGCTACGTAGCACTTCTTCTACGGGATGGGAAGCTTTAACCGAGCCGGTCAGCAAGGCATTGAATTTACGCAGCGTTAGGCAAAAATCTGCGGTAAAAATTCACCATTCCCAAAAATCGTCGGAGCTCTCTGACGGTTTTTGGAGGTGGGAACTGCGATATGGCTTCTACCTTGCTTACCAGTGGTTTGGTGCCCTTATCAGAGATGTGGTACCCGAGGAACGTTACCTCCGTGACGCCGAAGACGCATTTGGCCGAGTTAACCAGCACGCCGTACTTGCGCATGCGGTCGAAGAGCTGGCGTAAGTGGTCTTCGTGCTCGTCTAACGATCTGCTATAAACTAAAAAATCATCTAAGTAGGGGTAACAGAAGTCGAGTCCCCGGGTCAGCTCATCCCCGAACCTCTGGAAGGTCTGGGCGGCGTTCCTTAATCCAAAAGGCATATTACATAGCTCATATAATCCGAAGGGCGTGGATATGGCTGTCTTAGGGATGTCTGCTTCCTCCACCGACAGCTGGTTGTAAGCCTTAACTAAATCTATGACTGAAAAATACTTACAACCAGACAGACTATACGAAAAATCGTGAATGTGGCGAATTGGGTACTGGTCAGGAATAGTCCGCGCGTTAAGTAACCTATAATCGCCACAGAGACGCCACCCGTTATATTTCTTACTAACAAGGTGCAAGGGCGAGGCCCACTACTTCGGATGGCCGAGCTGTTCCGTTCGCTAGCATGGCATCAAATTCCTGCTTCGCTATCTTTAATTTGTCGGGGGCGAGACGACGCGGGGAACATGATACAGGTGGACCAGGTGTAGTGCGAATGTGGTGTGTGATTTTGTGCTTAACGATACCAGGAGTACCAGCAGGGTGCGTTATCTCCGGGTATTCGGCTAAAATTCTATGGTACTTACCATCGCCACCAGTCGCTACCTTTACACTAGAAACAAGTGAATTACTTAAATCTAAAGAAGCTACAGTGGTAACATTGGTAAGGCTATCGACAAGTTTTTTTTGGCTGACGTCGACGATGAGGCGGTAGTGTGACAAAAAATCTACGCCTATGATTGCTTTCGTGACGTCAGCGACAACAAAGCGCCAAGAGAAATTACGGCGGAGGCTTACATTTAAATTAAGTTGAATGTAGCCGTAAGTGTCGATAGCCATGCCATTGGCAGCACTGAGCTGGTACGAGGTTTTACACCGGGGTTCACTGATCGCGGAAATCGGGTACATACAAATGTCACTTCCAGTGTCTATTAAAAATTGTGTCGAAGTTCCACGGTCCGTAATGAAGAGGCGACTTAAGTTGGCGGTACTGCGGCAGTCCTTGGTCGCCATCACTGACTGTCCGTCGCGTTTCCCGCCTTGAAGTCGCAGGGCTTGGTGCACCTGCGCGCCTCGGCCCCGTGCGTAGAGTGGTACCAGCACAAGGGCCACTTCCGGTAGCTGGACTGCGAGTGGCGCGACAAGGAATGAGTGCGTTGACCTTTGCCTTGTCGCTCGGTCGACCGGGAATCATGCTGCGACTGCGCAGTTAACGCGCTTACCTGCTGTGTCAGCTTGGCTACCTGTCACGTCAACTCATCGATTGATGATGATGATGATGATGGTTGTGTCGCTGATGATGATGATGTTGCGGCGGTTGCCGCTACGGTTGTACCCACTATGCAGTTCTATTTTGTCACTTTTTGGTGATATAATTGCGCCAAATCGGCTTTACTCGACCTTCTTTGGGCCTTTATAGTACCAAAAATGGTGTTTGAGATACGTTCTATGGACTGCTATAGAACCAGAAATTGTTACTTGGGTTGTTATCAAAAAGGGTTGTTCATAAAAATAAATATAATTGTCACTTCTAAAATTTGTTTTTTTTACCTCTATGTTCTCGTTGCTGAATATAAAAGTTGTACCTACATAAATATGCCACAAGAAACCAACGTATTTTTAATTTTTGATGTAGACTAATTTTAATGACCTAGCTTTGTGACTGTATCTAGATCTACACATAAAAACTAATGCAAATACTGCTAATAATATTATCATTATTACCTACCTGGAGTAAGAACATAACATACATACCTTACCTACTACTTGTTTTTCTATACTGTGGCACTAAGATATAGTAAGCGGTCAAGTGGCGCGCCTAGCGGCCTTCCCCGCCGGACGCGTAATAGTATAAATACGTCGCGCGCTCAATGGGCGGGGCTAAAAAGCCCAAAGTTCTTGAAGTACCTCGCCTTAACATAATTATTATTGTACGTAATAATAATACAAAATAAAAACTAGAGTTGTAGCTTAAAATAAGTTAATTAAGTAAATAAGTAAATTATTAAGTAAGTTAATAAGTAAATTATTAAGTAAGTTAATAAGTAAATTATTAAGTAAGTTAATAAGTAAATTAAGAATAGTATGTTAAAAATGTAGAAAAAAGCATAACTATTACGGCGCCGGTAGCAGCTGTTTCCGTGGCAGCATTGCAATAACTGCCCTTGCAAACGCAGACGTGGTAACGCACGTAGAGCGATATTGAACGACTGAAGGGCGTTAATGAAGCCATCGGACTGGACACACAGCCCTCGTCTATATCATGCAGAAGGTACTCCAGCTTTTCGAAGCGATGAGAGGTAAAGGTGTTAGATTTGTGAGGCGGCCAGGACGAACAACCACGCTCCGTGTATACCTACAAAATATCATTGAATTATTGTTGTATCGTATATCAGGTATAGTATATCAGGTACCGACGGCCGATGGGGCAAACGTGTTCTTGAGTGGAGACCACGACTCGGTAAACGTAGTGTAGGACGCCATCTGACCAGGTGGGATGACGACCTGCGAAAGACTGCAGGTAGATGCTGGATGTGGCAAGCTGAAGACAAGGCGCTATGGCGCTCATTGGGGGAGGCCTATCTCCAGCAGTGGACTGCTATAGGCTGATGATGATGATGATGATATCAGGTTTTAACTACACTGTTTACTTACTCTAGGAAATAAATCGTCTTTTTATATACTTTGTTCTGCCCGCGGCTTCGTACTTAGTAGCCTGAATTTTGTTCAAGGTGTAGAACAACATACATCCTTTCAAAATTTCAGCCAAATCTGTTCATAAGATTTTTGTGAAGAAGTAACAAACATCCAATCATATAAACAACATTTTGTATTTAAAAATTTTGAAGTGAGAAGAAAATTTACGCAGCCTGCGTACACGTAATTCGACGATTATTAGAAGATTATAAGTAAAATTGTTATATACTTTTCCGACATCCAGAAACCTCTTGAAACATTTGCCAACATACGGTCCAAAGCACGTTAAAGGCTGTCCTGAGTGATGTATAGCTCTTACTCCAAACAACGATTGCTCTATTTTAACGCAATCATGAAAATAGTTGTAGTTCTCTGGTCTGTATGTATACACGGGTTGTCCATTATAATCATAAGTAGTATTCCAAAATATCGTGTAATGGGTTGTTTGAGTGTTCCTGTAGCATTCTTCTCTCAGATAACGTTTCTTTGTTCTGGCTGTCCAGTCATCAGACTCAAAAGCGTCTGCGCATAAAGTTTCGTTTGGGATTAATTTTCCAGCAAACACTCTTTCTTCTACTGCTGATTTCCACCACTTTCCGTATTCTAAATGACCACAATTAAAGCATGAGGTAATGTAATAGCCTTGAAGTTCATAGTCATAATAAGCACCAAACGCCTTTCGTTGCTTCTGCCATCCCTTAATGAGATGATAAAAAAAAGTAAAGCTGTCCCATTTCTCATAATCCAACATTTGTACACTTAAAAATTCAGTCTTTTTACGCTCATCGCGTGCTCTTCCTCTTGCTTTAGGATAATTTCTAGTATACGCACGACGGCCACTTAACGACTCATTATAAATCATATCTGAGTACGGAGATACTGTTGAATTGTTTACACCTGTTTTATTGTATACCTTGTACTTTTGCCCAAGGGCAGGTCGCTCGTCACTAAGAACTACAAGCTCTTCTGTTAGTGAAGATAACGTCTTGGATTCTGGTTCTGCGCTCTCTATTGAGGATGCAATTTCTGGTGGATTCGAATATCTTACTATATTATAGATTTCCCGTGGATCGTGATGCCGCCCTGGATTCATTTGAAGGATTTCGTCCAAAGAACCAGGCTCCAGGTCTTCCAGGTCCATGGGCGCCGTTATATGATTCGAGCGGTCATTGAAACCAAGAAAACCGAATTGGTTTGTAAACGTTATTAAGTATGTAAAACAGGCAATAAAGTATAGCAGCATTTCTAAAAGTTCTATACGTTCTTATAAATAGAATACAGAAATTACAATAGAACGTTTTTTCTTTTCTCGAAGACTAGAAAAAATCTAACTGTCAAAGACGTCATTCCAATGCTTTGAAAAACAAAGTGAAAAAAAAACTATGGACTGTAAAGAGGCCCTATTTTACGAACTAAGGTTTGATGTTTTGTTCTACAAGTAATTTAGCTTGCAAATAGATAGTTTTGTAACCATTGTAAATCATTTTATAAATATTTACCATTGTTACACATACATTTACATTTTAAGTTGAACGGTCGACGTTGTAGTCAGGGCGGCCAAAGACGGATATTACCTACCTACGGACATGAGCCCTAAAGCACCAGAAAAGAAAAGCTAGATATCCTACTAGTTTGAAAGCACCGCACAAATCTTACCTATATGGAACCACATAAAGAAGCTCGTATCTCGAGCGGGATTTCCTATCCACACCGAGATAATGACTTGTCGTAAATATGTCAAACGATTTCCTGTGTTATCAAAGATCCCTTTGGCACACAATGTATGTGAAAAGTAAAACTTTTGAAACTATCATGGTTATTAATACTAAAGTCATTTAAAACGGGATATTTACCATGATTTGATTTTTGAGTTATCCAATATTTCGGCACAGTTGCATGCGCCATGATCATAACTCGAAAATCAAATCATGGTAAATATCCCGTTTTAAATGACTTTAGTATGTGAAAAGTGTCATTTATTTTCAGATTGAAAAACATTATGGTTTCTTTAATCTTACGCTTGGAGGATTCAATTCCTACTAATATTATAAACGTGAAAGTTTTTGAGGATGTTAGTTGCTCTTTCTGAATGGATTTTTTTGAAACTTCACAATAAAATCACAGTAAAATCAATTTTATTTTAGAAATTTCCAAAAGAAAAACTATTTTTATTTTATTTTTACACATTGTATATCTTATATTATGTACATTTTAGAGACTGCATTTTTTGTAAGGAAACACCCTGACATATTACCCGAAATAACATCAATCGGAGATTTGTAACACATAAACCTTTAGTAATGCCTGGACCGAAATCAGAACTTTTTAAGCGACCCGGTTGATTGTGCGGTCCCAGGTCTCCCACGCCATGCCTGCACGGGGCGGTCGAGCTCGGCGGTGAGCCGGTTGAGGCGGGTTATCAGTCGTGGGCACCGGTAGCGCGCCCACGAGCGATGCCCCTTTTGTCGTTGGCGCCTGATGGGTGAGGAGGCAGCTTCTTTGGCCTCCTTGATACGTGCCATCAGAGCGGACGCCTCGGCCTTCACTTCGCCCGCTCTTACTAACACCCCGGTGGACCTCAGCTCCTTGAATGGAGCGAGCGCCAACTCCTCGTGGACGAGGTCGCATCTGACCAGGGCGGCCATACCACGGTAGGCCTGCCCCGATGTGGGCAACACCTCGTCGCGGCGGTACGTGAAGAAGTTGGGCACACTCAACTGGTGCTTGGGCTGGAGCTTCGTTTCGCCCAGGAGGACAATGTGAACGTCCTGCGACTGAGCGAGTAGCCGGAGGGGCTTGCGGACCCCCCCGGCATTCCAGTAGAGAATGCGCAATGCGGAGGACCTATCCATACCGGATTCCTTCCAGTACGGTCAGTCCCCGCACCGCAGCACTCTGGAGGTCCACTCCTGCAGTGATGGCGACCAGGAACTCAGTGAGGGCTCCCAACAGAAGCTCTGTTGGGTTGCCCACTGGTCTGGGCGTGTTGGTCCCTGCTGGGACAGTTTCGATGGGGGCGGTGCGCTGGCGGCCTCGGCAGGCCCTGCGCTCGCGCTGGGGCAGGAGCGCACTCTCTGGTTCGAGTGTACCTGTGGGGTGGCGTTAAATTCTGGGCTACGCCGGTGCCCGGGTGGGTGGTGTGGGCGCGGCGGCGCGGGTCCCGGCAAGGCCCCTGTTCGTGGCCGGGTTGGCCACTACTTCGGGGGCGTGCGCTGACGGTAAACATACCGGGCGGTGGCTGTCCGGGCGGGCGGGGTTTATCTGTTGTGGTACTGGTCGAGGGCTGGGCGGGCGGTATGTTTGTACTGAATTGGATGTTTTATCATTAAACACCAATTAGTAGCTCACACCGGACAGGAGGACGGACGTGAATGATAACGGTGAAGACGCACTAGGTACTCACCGCTCTAGTGATAGGTATGACATAACACTGCGATCCGAGTTGCCTGCGCGTCTGTGCGGGGCTCACGATACACTGAACTACGAGTTACTATCTCACTGCACTGAACACACGATGTTATTCGTATTTGCCTCAAACGCAGGCCGCGGTCTCGATGACTAGCCGGCTAGTAAGTAAGCCGGTGTCCTCAGAATACAGAAAGTCCAGAAACCGTGAGCGCGCCTAATACTGACGCTACAAAAACTACTCTTAAATAGAGTAGTTTGACGCGCAACTGATCAGTTACTTTGTGAACGTCGTATCGCGTGACGTATTTTAGCGATGACCAATTTAACTAAATTATGCCGTCCTGTGTCGTTCCTACCTGCAAAAATGCGGCGGGTCTAAAAAAGAAACAGGATGGGATCACATTTCACGTGTAAGTATCGCATTTAGGTATCGTCTTATTTAAATAATGAATTAATTTCTCTGTTTTCAATTGTCATAGAGAGTGATGCGTCCATCTTGTTAGTGTTGCCAATATAAGAGTTTTGATTTACTCTTCTTTTTATTACCTTTTAAGGGCTTTTATTCGTTGTAGAATATTAATAAGTTGTGACGACCTCTGTGGCGCGGTGGACGACAGTCCGCCTGCGACGCAGGAGGTTGCGGGTTCGATTCTCGCCTCGGGACAAATGTTTGTACGATCTGCAAATAATATTTGTTCAGGGTTTTCTGGTCGTTTATGTAATATAAAAAAATATAATTTATCTAAATGTAAATCTTTGTTAATTAGTTCAAACTACAAGAGACAATATTTTAGAAAGCCTACCCAGCAAAAAGGAAATTAAATATTTTTTTTTAATCTTAACCGTGTTTTATTTGATGAACCTATCTATTTCTTGAGATAATCAGGTAGGTACATAGTTATATAGAAAAGGTCAATTTTTATTCTATTATTATCTTAATTCCAATACTCCCAAAATTTACCCCAAAAACGGGCAAATAATGCCTGAGCTAACAACATTACGCGGGTGGGAAGGTGAGGCGGGCGGGGGACGTTGTTTTGTTTTTGGACACAGCGTGTAGCTTGCAATTACAGTTGAACGCGGTTTCTGGACTTTCTGTATTCTGAGCCGGTGTCAGAGGCCCTATGTAGAAAAGTACTTTGTGGTCAGAGGTTCGCGGGGACGTGAGGCGGGGGGCGGACGGCGGGAGACGGGCGACGCACACGCACTGTACGGCTGAGAGCGGCAGACTGAACGTAATGTTGTTAGATCATAATCATTTACCGAAAAATATTTTAGATCACAAAGGAAAAAAAGAATAAGATCAAAAAGAAAAAAAAAAAAAACAGGTAAGATTATTTATTTATTTATAAGCGATGTAATGTTTGGTTATTTTTTATTGATTTGTGTAAGAAAAACATTATTTTCATTTATGTACTCATTTGCAGAAACATTTTTTTACTAGTTTGTGTTTTTTCAGAAGTGAAATCAATACCTTCTCAAAAATGTTTTCACGAAACGCTTTGAGAGCGCTCCGCGAAGGAAACCTGTCAGATTTAGAGTTGTCTTCAGACGATGACGATGGAAGTGGAGGTATTTTTGGACAGCAATCAAGGCTTGTAAGATTGGGTGCAGATACGGACAATCAAAATCAAAGAGAATTCTACCCAGAACCTGAAGAGGATTTCGATCTTGAGCTTGAAGGTGAAATGCCTGAATGTAGCACCCCATTGGACGTTGACCAGGAGACAGGAGTGTTAGCCGCGGAATTACAAGAATCGACGATTATTTTCCAAATCTTACGCCAAAGCAACGTATTCGATGGAGACATAGACCGCTGGAAAATACAAATCCACCATTGATAAGTGACAAAGACATGAACAAAAAAACCGAGGGGTTTTGTTGAAGAGGTAACCAGCACTGATGGAGATGTGACGATTGTCAAATGGCTTGATAATAAAGCTGCAAACCTAGCCTCCAATTATGTTGGTATCGGGCAGAAAGACAATATCGTCAGAAGGTGGTGTAAGAAAGACAAGCGTTTTGTTGAAGTTGAGAGACCAGAGATAGTAAAAAAATATAACCACGCTATGGGAGGAGTCGATTTACTAGACCAGCTTCTTAGTTATTACCGAACTTTTAGAAAATCTAAGAAATGGCCCCTTCGCATGATTTTTCACGCTTCAGATTTAGCTGTTGTTCAAGCTTTTCGTGAATATCAAATGGACAACGACTTTTGGACGACGGGGTTCCAAAAAAAAAACAGCTAACATTGCTTCACTTTCGCCGTCGGGTAGTTTGGTTCTCCAGTATGAAACCACCACAGCAAAAAGAGGAAGACCAAGTGCAAGCTCGCCCTTGCCGCAAATTGTGCCAAGGAGACCAGGAGAAGTTCTCCCTGCAGTTGAAGTAGCTCGTGATGGTGTCGGGCATTTTCCAGCGTACGAAGAAGGGGCTGGAAAACGATGTAAATTACCTGGTTGTAAAGGAAAATCAAGAGTAAAATGCAAAGTACATCTATGCCTTACTAAGGACAAGAACTGCTTTCTGCTATTTCACACGCAAAAGTAATTTCTAGAAATTAGGAAATATAATATTTTAGGGTCAATTTATCGTATATAAAGTCTATAATTGTATGTTTGTTTCGCCAAGGAGGATGGATTTATTTACTTTTATTTTGTTTATTCAAATAAAATACCATAAAAATAACACAATATGTTTGCTTTTGAAGTTCTCCATGCATGAATCAAGGCATCACTTAGGACGGATGTCCGCAAAAGCGGACTTTAAAAAAAATCTAATTTTCTCAGTCACTCATATTCCAGATTTTTTTTTTGCTATTTTATATCTCGTTTAGGTACATGTTATCCATACTAAAATAAGGAATTAATTATAAAAACAAAAAATAAGGGGGGGTAATATGTAATTAAAACATTATCAATATATCCCATATTGATAATGTTTTAATTACATAGCCCTATAAAACAGTTAATTAAGACAAGTTTTTATAAATGACTCCCCCCTCCCTCCCTCCCTGTCAATCCAATCTATGTGTAAAATGGTTTATAAACCTTCCTCTTGAATCACTCAATCTATTAAAAAACCGCGTCAACATCCGTTGCGTATTTTTAAAGATCTAAGCATACATAGGGACAGACAGACAGCGGGAAGCGACTTTATTACATAACATAAATAAACATGAAACCTAATGCTGGACAATCCACATAGCATCACCTTATCCTAAACTAAGCCACATACTAAGCAGAGCTTCAGTTTTGCGTACTAGATGACAGATATACCTAAATATGTTATACAATACATTACATATAGGTATATACTCCGATTTAGAATATATATATCAACAAAGACATTTATGAATGAAAACTTAAAAAAACTACAGGAAGGTAAATAGAAAGGATATTACTAAAAACTAAAACACAAACATCAACAGCGCTTAATCTCACATGTGCACTGAAAAATTTGTAAACTTGAATCATAAAACGAGAGATTAATTAAAAATGATGAATGAAAGCTTTCAAAACCAAACATTGTTTCGAGCGTCAGTGCTTTGCTTCGATGATATACAATGTTGTTAAATATGTTCAACCAATATTCCTTGGGTTTTATAAACCCTTTAGAGGTATACAAAAAATATGCAGGTTTTTGAATCGGAGTATAGATAGATAACATTTTCTCGTTTGTATTGTTTTAAAACGATAATGCTCTATTACAGGGTTTATCAAAATTAATACGAAATCTTAAAAATTATTTATTTAAAAAAATACAATTGATTTATCAGTGTAAAATAACAATTAAAAGTAAGAAAACAGTCCTCTAATTTGCTCTGACTAATATAATTAGGCTGGAATGCAATTGTTTTTTACAATTGGGGTCAAAAGTATTAGCCAGCGTTGCCAACCGTTAAATTACAGCAAATCGTTTTCTTCGAACAGCGAAATTTTATCGGTCAATATATCAGACTTAAGCGGTCTTTTTCAAAGATATGAAAGTGACTCGCTTCACAGAAAACCCATAAAAATTCCAAAGAACCTTTAAATGTAGGTAATTAGTTTTCTTATACTTTGTTGATGACATTTAAAGCTCTGAATATTTTCTTGGTATCATGAACTTTATTATAATAACCATCAAGTAAACTGTTTGGCTTTGTAGAATAAATTTATGAGGCTGAAAGCTTAGTTATGAATAATTTTCGTATGGTAAAATAAAGCTGAGATTTGGTTTATCAGTTTATTTATTTCCAGTTAAATTACATTTTTATTCTATAACACACTAACGTTTGACAAAGGAAACACCATAGGGCATTGTGCAAAGAAAAACAGACAGACATGCCTTCTTTCAAAATTAAAATAAATTAATTTTTAATAATTTATCACAATAAAACAATATAAAAAATTAGTTAAAAGGAATAATAAATTGGATAAAATGTCAAAATATGCTGCTGTATAAGGGCATTGTCAAAGCTTTGCGCAAATGTCTAATTAAATTCAGTTTATTTTTCAGTCGACTCGACGCATGAGGAATATACGTAAAGTTGGACACGTCAGGATTCTATTAAAGTATTGCATATAACGTTAGTTTTAGTAAAATGTAACCGGAAAATAACATAATTTACTGGGGTTTGAAGCTTTAAGACAACATCTTTATTTCACTAGATATCAGGTATGACTAAATCGCTGTAGTAAGTAACTCAAAAACCCCAAGAGGTAAGGTGGAGGTCAAAAGTTTATACAGTTAATAACCTGAAAGCTCCCATGAATCAAAATAAAAGCTATTGCATTAGAAACATACCAGCGAGTGAAGTCGTAAAATAAGTTCGGATAAACTTCAGGAATTGCTATCGACTTGTGATTTTATAGCTTCTAGCCACAACGGCTATGGACTTCAACTGAGGACTTCAAACTTAGTTAAAACTACGCAACGGATTTTGATGCGGTTTTTTTTTATAGATAGAGTGATTCAACATAATACATGTATTTGCACCCGTGCAAAGCCGGGGCGGGTCGCTAGTAATGTATTAGATTGAGTTTAGAGCCGGCTATGGACCGGCGGCGGTTTTTTGTTTTTTTAATTTATTTGCAGCCTCATCGCTTAGGTTTTAGACAGACGGACCGCATTTCAACTGCAATCCAACCGCAAATTGCAGTTCAGTTGCGGTTTGAATGCAGTTGACACGACTGCAATAGAACTGCAACTAAACTGCAATTTGCGGTTGGATTGCAGTTGAAATGCGGTCCATCTGTCTAGAGCCTTAGCGATAACACCACCCATTGAAACCGGAAAAGATATACTACAGAAACAAACAAATTAATAAAATAAAATCAGACTTATTGTTTCACGAAACCTTATTGAGTTCTAAATATCTAAGCATACATAGCGACAGACAGACAGCGAGAGGCGACTTTGTTTTATACTATGTAGTGATTTCAATATTTATGTACAGCTAAGCACAACATTGAATTAGTTACATATGCACCTAATAAACGTCATAATGACGTAGAGTAACTGTAGTAGGTATAAGCAATAGGTATGAGGTTTTCTTTTCTGTTCATGTTCCGTGATGTTTTGACGGAAGATCCATATTATTACTGATTTCGTTTTGGATAAACAACAGAAGTTGCTTTTTCTCTTGTCGACGATTTAAGTTATAGCCTTGTTTTCGTGAACATCATAGGTACATTACAAAGTAGTGTTTTCATTGTTTCGGCCATATTCATTGTCTCTCCAATGGCTTTTTTTTATTTACATGTAGAAATAATGTTTGTGTAAACATTCATGGTATACCTACCGTTCAGATAGCCGAAAGATCGGTTACGCTACACTGGAGTTTTCTTGGGGAAACCTACGCAACCCTGGGATGTTTTGGCCCGCTACTTTCGCCGCACCTGCGTTTTGTACGTGAACACTTGCATAGTATGCTGTATGTTTGATATTTCGTGACGGGCGCGGTCACGAAATATCAAACGCGTGAGACGTTTGTGTGTGATCACGTCGAACTAGCGGCGGAGAGCGCGATTCACTCGCGACGCCAGGTAAGTTCAAACAGTTTGAACTTGTCGCTAGAAACGAAAGAATCCAGTATGTAATCAAAACAGTTGACAGTCATCCTGGTATATCAAAAAAATCTTGTAGAATGTTCTCTCAAATTACTATATAATGTATGAAATTCGCTATATCGTTCTCTTTCTTTATTAATTTCGTGCACACCAATTCAAATTTTAATCCCCATCTCCCACTTTAGGTATGAATTTTCCGTTAGAAATAAAAGATCGTCGTCCATGTTTTCAACCTCTGACAACACGTCTTACTCGCGCAAACGCCTGGCGGCCAATGTGAACATGAGTTCGCCACGTCCCCGCGTCCGCACCCGCGCCCGCGCCCGCGCGTTCCAACGTGAACGAGCACTTAGGAATGGAGGGCGCGCGTGTGTACTACTTTTGTTGCGTTAATATGTTAGTTCACCGTTTCGCCACGAGACTTCTCTTTTTGCACAGACTCTAGCCATTATTGAAGTTCACTTTTAAAATGTTCGGAAACACCGCACTGTTCCGATGGTCGTTCGTATACGCCGCGACACCATTAAAATAACAATAACTACGACCAAAAATGTAACAGCTTATATAAATATTTATATATTAAATTTTTTATTTAACTTAATACATTATATATGAAGTTGTTATACTCCCGAGCGCAGCGAGGTAGGATGACAACACCGAGTTATAATGAGTGTTTTGTCCGAGCGAAAAACTCACTTTTCACTTCGATTGCGAGAAAATCTACCTTCATATCGCACACTTTTTTCACTTCTCAACTTTAAACCAGAAGTTGCTTATTACGAATTTGTTGTAAGTCTTTATATACATATGTACATATATCTTTATATATGTACATATATTTCGGGTGATTTGGCCCACAACAAATAGTAAATCAAGTAGTATATATATTTTAATCTTAGGGCGTATACTCGAGTATTACGCCCGTTATGTTACGCTATAAAGACATACTTTTTGCACAAAATAAAATAGTGTGTGTGACTATTAATCTATGAGTAAAAAGGCAAGTCTGCATGGAATGAAAATAAGAAAAAAACAGAAGTTTAAAACTTCATAAACGTTTTTAATAAAATTGTCTTATGAATGTTGAATTTTTTTGTTTCAGGTAAGTGAATAGTCCATCCCATATACCAGTTTCCAGATGCAACCACCTTCGAATGGTGAGCCCTCGAATCCTTTCTTTACAAGAAAACTTTTCCGGTAGTCAAGTCAAATTTGATTATCAACATCTAATAAAGAAAATTATTTTTATTAAGTGCGTTAGAAGGAATTATGTATATAAGAATCAAATTAAATATTATGGAAGTCTGAATATTCGATTATATCTATAAATATTAAAAGGTTCTTACTTCAACTTAATGATAAAATAAGAAGTTACCCTTACAATTTGAGGCAATTTCAAGCCAAACCAAGTTCAAGCAAAGGAACGCGCCGAGTGTATCATTACACGAACCACTTGGTGCCACTTTTGACCCTTCTATAACTCAAAACCTCTTCAACGTAAACACATAAAACTACGTATGTTTAATTATATCCATAAGGACATGTAGAAGCCCAAATTTCATGAAGCTAGCTCAAACGGTTACAAAGATATGAAGGTCAAAAAGTCGTAAAAATTCACACTGACTGACTGACATACATATAGTACCTAATTCTAACCTACTTCCAGATGACCTAGAAGGATGAAATTTGGAATCCAGCTCGGTAATTGTGTGTCAGCGTAGGAAAAAATCAAAAAATAAAATAAAGTCAAAAAATAAGTGATGTTAGCGATGACTACCTTATGTCAATGAAATAAGGTTTAAATTCGAATAGAATCCGCATTGCATAGAATAAGCAATAGTACTAACGTCTCCGATTGCGCAATAGAATACAGTGTAGTTGTTAGGGACCGGCAAATAATAGATTCTGTTTTCGAAGTAACTACATATTTTTACTACCTCACACACTAGATGTGATGAGTGTAGGGGACGTACTAAGAATTATTTTATTCACAAAATTCATTTTCCAGCAAAAATAACTGTTTTGGTTAATTGTTGTCGGTTGGTTGCCCTATCATTTTCTGTGGTTGCAAAATGCTTAAAACGAATACCTATATATTTTTCAGCTATTGATTTAATCAGAAGAATAATATGATTATCAGTATTATCAGCAAGAACAAATCTTCGTATATTTCGTCGGAGTCCAGTCTTGTCTAGATAGATAGATAGATAACACTTTATTACACCACACAAAACAGAAAATAATACAGAGATAAAAACTTAGAATAAAGGTATAAAGGGCGGCCTTATCGCTGAGAGCGATCTCTTCCAGGCAACCTTGGGATGGACTGGACATGAACGAACAATATAGACGGTGGCACTTTAATAAATAATTGATAACAAATACACTAAATACCTACATAACAAACATTATAATAAACTTACATAGACATACTCGTAAGATAAGGCTATCAATATTTTATATGGATAAATAATGCTGATGCAGCAGTTTTTTGAAGATAGGGAGTGATTTTGCACATCTGATGTCCAGAGGGAGAGCATTCCATAGACGGGTAGCTTGTACAGTGAATGATTTGTCATAGAAAGAGGTAGAGTGAGCAGGGACTTTCAGGATGAGGGTTTCAGAGGAACGCAAAGAGAGTGAGTGAGAGTTTGAGAGGAATTCGAAGCGCTCCTTGAGATAAGAAGGGCTTGGAGAATAGAATAAGAGGGAGGTACAAGAGGGATAACATATGAGTATTCCTGCGAAGTCGGATGGGTAACCACTTGAGTGTCTATTAATTATTGTGATCTCACTGGAACAAAATCTGATTGATCATTGGATCTACAGATGATAAAAGTTCTTGTTAGAACCAAATCATCTGAAATGGATCTAAAGAGAAAAAGTTTTCTCAATGGAATCAAATGGATCTTGATCATTGGATCTACAGAGAGTAAACGGATCCATTGCTGTCTTACATTATCTTGAGATGGAAATCTAGAACATACACAATTTAAAATTGCATTAATAGGTGGGCTTCAATTTCATTAAATTTACTAAACAACAACTATTATAGTAGTTGTCTCACGGAGGGAAAGTACTTTCAATATAGAATATTTATTATAAACTAGCTGCTCCCCGCGGCTTCGCCCCCGTGGAAATAAATGGTTTAACTTTAAATGATAAAAGTATCCTATGTTAGACTCCTGGTTCTAAGCTACCTCTCCATCAATTTTTAGCTAAATCGGTCCAGCCGTTCTCGAGTTATAAGTGTTGTAACAAACACGACTTTCTTTTATATGATGATATATATATAGATGAGGCTTTATTTTTATTTCCTGCATATTTAATATTTATTTATAAAACATTCCATAGGTGCATTCCATACATGCTATTTTTATCAGAATTAAAATGTTGAAAACTTTATAAAATGACTGATGTAATGAAAACTGGCCAAGTCAAATCTAACCTACTTTAAGATCTCACATTTTTTAATAACAGCTATTATTATAGGTATCCAATAAAGCAAATAAATTTAGTTTAATACTTGTTCATAATGTTATTTTGTTCCTATAAATACATATTTTGATGGTGCATAGAACTTGGGACTCATTTAGATCTCCATTCTTTTTGCGGCGAAGCCCACAGCCAAGCATATTTTTGTATTGAACTTGGCTCTCCTTTTTTACATTTATGTTTTGGTGGGATAACTTTTTACTAACAATATTGTTAGTATCAATCACTTGTACATTGCTGTTGCATGAAATAGTGTGCAACGTCATATTAAGCTTATATCTAAGGTTGTTCTCTGATTGTGGCAAGCTGTCGCTGTAGGGGAATGGGAACATCACAATTTGTTTTAAATTTAATTTTAATAGTATGTCTACATAACTAATCAAGTCAGATTTGTTCACATTACCCCTATTTCCAAGACATATTATTAAATTTGAGTTACTATTAATTTTTTTATTCTGAATTATGTGCATAATATTATGCAGGTTAGAGTTAGGTAAACAATTATTTATTATAGGATGTATACTCATATTTAAGAACTGACCCATATTTTTTTCCGATTCCATAGCAGTACATTATTGTTTTTGTAACCATGCTTGTAGCTGACACAGTACTGTCCCGACCTGAGTGGTCACTGACTGGGCCTGGATTACAGCAGCCACGGCCATCCAGAACCCTGCCCTCCAGACTCACCTGGCTTCTAAGGAGTGCATCCATGGCCAGATTGAGTTCCTTTGTCTGTGTGGTAGTGCGTTCATAAAAGCTGATGTAATGCTCCAGGGAGTGCTCAGCCTGGCCAAGTTTGCTTCTCAGATCTTGCATTTCAGCCTCATACTGGGTCTGATTATAATTTAGCTGTAATGTACAGAGCTCTAATTTATCAAGAACCTTTCTTTTACATTTTAGTTTAGATACTAAATTTTTTTGATTTTTTAACAAAGTTTGAGTTTTTTTAATGAACTTACTTATTTTAACATATTTTTTTAACTTATTTTTGCTAAGATTGTGTTTGTTGTTTTTGCTGCTAGCCTATGATTATGAGTCTTATTGCACATACATAAGATTCAGTTTCTTTTTACGCTACATTTTCGCAATATGTCGGTAAAGGTCAAAGGCGTTACACGTGCGCCCGCGGCCTGTTTGACGGAAGGTTTGGTGAGCTCGCGTGGCGCTTCTCAAAGGAAAGCCAATATACCTGTTCTGTAGGCAGGGTTATCTCATATCGAAACTAGTATTGTGTTACCTTAACTTGAGTAATATAACAAAGAATACAATCGAAAGTACCACATAAGATAGTTGAGTAACATTTCTTGTCGCAGAAAAGAATCGAAAGGGGCACATTCGATAGTAGACTTAAATATTTTGTCACAGAACAATATGGAAACTGGCACATTCGATAAAAATGTAACCAACAGTAGCCGAGTAAAGTATCGAATGTGTAATATCACTTAAAATATGAAAATTATAAAAAACTCTAATACATGATACAAAAATATGCAATTTTCTACTAAATATACACTTCTTATATTGTATTCTAATAATATTCTATATAATATATAATATTCTAATTTAACTTTTGTCAAAAATCTAAAGATTTGCTCCCCTGTAAAGTACGGGTTTTGCAGTTTCGATAGATTACGTGGGGGCCGTCGATGTCATAGGACATGAAAGAAAATATTCATGTTTTTTTATATAAATAAAACTGCATTAACACTGCAGTTTCCTCAATCATTCTTCACTTACTCTTGGAATTAAATACGCTTTTATTTGCTTGTTTCTGTCCGCGCCTTCATAGCTGGAATTTTGTTCCTGGTCTAGAACTACATACATCTATAAAAAAAAATTGCCAATGCTTTCATTAGATTTTTGTGAAGCAGTAGTAACAAACATCCAATAATCCCAACATTTTAAATTACGAGTAGTGTCTTACTATTTTTATTAAAGCTTATGCAGGCTTAAGCATCAGTCGCATGCAAAAAGTAAAATTGTTATATACTTTTCCGACATCCAGAAATCTCTTGAAACATTTGCCAACATACGGTCCAAAGCACGTTAAAGGCTGTCCTGAGTGATATATAGTTTTTACTCCAAACATAAGTTGCTCGATTTTAACGCAATCATGAAAATAGTTGTAGTTCTCTGGTCTGTATCTATGCACGGGTTGTCCATTACAATCATAAGTAGTATTCCAAAATATTGTGTAAGGTTTTGTTTGAGTGTTCCTGTAGCATTCTTCTCTCAGATAACGTTTCTTTGTTCTGGCTCGCCAGTCGTCAGACTCAAAAGCGTCTGCGCATAAAGTTTCGTTTGGGAATAATTTTCCAGCCCTAATTCTCCTTTCTACTGCTGATTTCGACCACTTTTCGTATTCTAAATGACCACAATTATAGCATGAGGTAATGTATATGCCTTGAAGTTCATAGTCATAATAAGCACCAAATGGCAATTGTTCCTTCATATTACCCTTCAAGAGATGAAAATAAAAATGAAAGCTGTCATATTTCTCATAATCCATAATTTTTACATTAAAAAATTGACCTTTTTTACGCTCATCGCGTGCTCTTCCTCTTGCATGGGGATAATCTCAAGTATACGAACGATGGCCACTTAACGACTCATTATAGTATGTATCTGAGTATGGAGATACTGTTGACTTAGCTGTTTTATTGTACACCTTGTACTTTTGCCCAACGGTGGGTCGCTTGTCAATAAGTACTGCAAGCTCTTCGGTTAATGAAGATAACGATTTGGATTCTGGTTCATAGTACATTTTTGGAGTTGGCCTAGGGACCAGCCCCTAGGCCAACTCCAAAAATGTACTGGCTGGTCTTCTGCGCTTTCTATTGAAGATGCTATTTCTGGAACGACTTTTCCAAAGTTTTTTCTATTAGTAAAATTCTAACTGTCAAAGAGTTAAAGACGTTATTCCAATGCTTTGTTAGAAAGAAAAATTACTCTATGGAGTATAGAGGCCCTATTGTACGAACTAATGTATTTATCAGTTTTGTTCTACAAGTGAAAGAGAATACAATAACTACGTAAGGCTACAAGTGATTTGGCTAGTATTTATGTAGTTTTGCTCCCATTGTAAACATTTCTAGTCTAACGTTCGAGTCTGTGCAAAAGAGAAGTCTCGTGGCGAAACGGTGAACTAACATACTAACGCAACAAAAGTAGTACATTGGCACACGTGCGCCCTCCATTCTTAAGAGACTTCTCTTTTTGCACAGACTATAGACGTCGATTTTGTACTTAATTTTGATTGTCGATTGACTCTATAATTGGCTTAGGTGTGATTTTATCGTGATACGATGTTTAGAATGTGTTTGAGATGTGTGCTTGAGGGAGTAGGTATGTTGCAGTGAAAACACTTGTATTGCACATACACCGTATATTGAAGCTTTCACAAAAAAGTTCAGAATAAAAGTCGGAAGGAGTAAGAGACACACACGATAGAATAGATGAAGAAAGTAGATAGCAGAAAACATAGGATTGAAGTTAGATAAATAAGATCGCGCGGCCGAGCACAATAAATATCACAATAAGAGGCGTGCGCTTCGCGAGTGGATAGGTAAGCGACTAATGGCGGCCGTCCGACGCCGGGGCAACCCAGAGCGCAAACAAACGAATCGCTTCGGTCGGCACATTCCGCGCGCTATCCTTACTGCTGATATCGCGCGGCTTGGGTCGTGTAGAATATAATTTGTTTCGTGTAATGAATGTCTGTATTTATGAATGTGAGTAATGCATGTTAGTGTTGTTCAATAGGTACATAAATAAGTATGATAATATGTAGGTGTAGTGTGCAGTTATATTATAAACGTAAATATAAATATAAGGTCAATAGAAGTCAGGAAAATGCACCCGTCGGCCTGAACGTGTCGTCCTAACAGGTGGTTCCCTGGGCGGTGGATGTGGAAGGTCTGGAGTTGAGGGCAAGGTATCACAAAGTGGTGCGTTTGGATCGGTGGACAGTATATAGGCTGCTTAAGGCGGTCTATGCTTACCGTCACGTCTTTGTTCGCTAAGTGTAAGGTAAAAGTTTTAGCACGTCTCTTGAGCACTTCGTACGGACCTGTGTAGGCCGGCTGCAATGAGCTACGTAGCACTTCTTCTACGGGATGGGAAGCTTTAACCGAGCCGGTCAGCAAGGCATTGAATTTACGCAGCGTTAGGCAAAAATCTGCGGTAAAAATTCACCATTCCCAAAAATCGTCGGAGCTCTCTGACGGTTTTTGGAGGTGGGAACTGCGATATGGCTTCTACCTTGCTTACCAGTGGTTTGGTGCCCTTATCAGAGATGTGGTACCCGAGGAACGTTACCTCCGTGACGCCGAAGACGCATTTGGCCGAGTTAACCAGCACGCCGTACTTGCGCATGCGGTCGAAGAGCTGGCGTAAGTGGTCTTCGTGCTCGTCTAACGATCTGCTATAAACTAAAAAATCATCTAAGTAGGGGTAACAGAAGTCGAGTCCCCGGGTCAGCTCATCCCCGAACCTCTGGAAGGTCTGGGCGGCGTTCCTTAATCCAAAAGGCATATTACATAGCTCATATAATCCGAAGGGCGTGGATATGGCTGTCTTAGGGATGTCTGCTTCCTCCACCGACAGCTGGTTGTAAGCCTTAACTAAATCTATGACTGAAAAATACTTACAACCAGACAGACTATACGAAAAATCGTGAATGTGGCGAATTGGGTACTGGTCAGGAATAGTCCGCGCGTTAAGTAACCTATAATCGCCACAGAGACGCCACCCGTTATATTTCTTACTAACAAGGTGCAAGGGCGAGGCCCACTACTTCGGATGGCCGAGCTGTTCCGTTCGCTAGCATGGCATCAAATTCCTGCTTCGCTATCTTTAATTTGTCGGGGGCGAGACGACGCGGGGAACATGATACAGGTGGACCAGGTGTAGTGCGAATGTGGTGTGTGATTTTGTGCTTAACGATACCAGGAGTACCAGCAGGGTGCGTTATCTCCGGGTATTCGGCTAAAATTCTATGGTACTTACCATCGCCACCAGTCGCTACCTTTACACTAGAAACAAGTGAATTACTTAAATCTAAAGAAGCTACAGTGGTAACATTGGTAAGGCTATCGACAAGTTTTTTTTGGCTGACGTCGACGATGAGGCGGTAGTGTGACAAAAAATCTACGCCTATGATTGCTTTCGTGACGTCAGCGACAACAAAGCGCCAAGAGAAATTACGGCGGAGGCTTACATTTAAATTAAGTTGAATGTAGCCGTAAGTGTCGATAGCCATGCCATTGGCAGCACTGAGCTGGTACGAGGTTTTACACCGGGGTTCACTGATCGCGGAAATCGGGTACATACAAATGTCACTTCCAGTGTCTATTAAAAATTGTGTCGAAGTTCCACGGTCCGTAATGAAGAGGCGACTTAAGTTGGCGGTACTGCGGCAGTCCTTGGTCGCCATCACTGACTGTCCGTCGCGTTTCCCGCCTTGAAGTCGCAGGGCTTGGTGCACCTGCGCGCCTCGGCCCCGTGCGTAGAGTGGTACCAGCACAAGGGCCACTTCCGGTAGCTGGACTGCGAGTGGCGCGACGAGGAATGAGTGCGTTGACCTTTGCCTTGTCGCTCGGTCGACCGGGAATCATGCTGCGACTGCGCAGTTAACGCGCTTACCTGCTGTGTCAGCTTGGCTACCTGTCACGTCAACTCATCGATTGATGATGATGATGATGATGGTTGTGTCGCTGATGATGATGATGTTGCGGCGGTTGCCGCTACGGTTGTACCCACTATGCAGTTCTATTTTGTCACTTTTTGGTGATATAATTGCGCCAAATCGGCTTTACTCGACCTTCTTTGGGCCTTTATAGTACCAAAAATGGTGTTTGAGATACGTTCTATGGACTGCTATAGAACCAGAAATTGTTACTTGGGTTGTTATCAAAAAGGGTTGTTCATAAAAATAAATATAATTGTCACTTCTAAAATTTGTTTTTTTTACCTCTATGTTCTCGTTGCTGAATATAAAAGTTGTACCTACATAAATATGCCACAAGAAACCAACGTATTTTTAATTTTTGATGTAGACTAATTTTAATGACCTAGCTTTGTGACTGTATCTAGATCTACACATAAAAACTAATGCAAATACTGCTAATAATATTATCATTATTACCTACCTGGAGTAAGAACATAACATACATACCTTACCTACTACTTGTTTTTCTATACTGTGGCACTAAGATATAGTAAGCGGTCAAGTGGCGCGCCTAGCGGCCTTCCCCGCCGGACGCGTAATAGTATAAATACGTCGCGCGCTCAATGGGCGGGGCTAAAAAGCCCAAAGTTCTTGAAGTACCTCGCCTTAACATAATTATTATTGTACGTAATAATAATACAAAATAAAAACTAGAGTTGTAGCTTAAAATAAGTTAATTAAGTAAAAAAGTAAATTATTAAGTAAGTTAATAAGTAAATTATTAAGTAAGTTAATAAGTAAATTAAGAATAGTATGTTAAAAATGTAGAAAAAAGCATAACTATTACGGCGCCGGTAGCAGCTGTTTCCGTGGCAGCATTGCAATAACTGCCCTTGCAAACGCAGACGTGGTAACGCACGTAGAGCGATATTGAACGACTGAAGGGCGTTAATGAAGCCATCGGACTGGACACACAGCCCTCGTCTATATCATGCAGAAGGTACTCCAGCTTTTCGAAGCGATGAGAGGTAAAGGTGTTAGATTTGTGAGGCGGCCAGGACGAACAACCACGCTCCGTGTATACCTACAAAATATCATTGAATTATTGTTGTATCGTATATCAGGTATAGTATATCAGGTACCGACGGCCGATGGGGCAAACGTGTTCTTGAGTGGAGACCACGACTCGGTAAACGTAGTGTAGGACGCCATCTGACCAGGTGGGATGACGACCTGCGAAAGACTGCAGGTAGATGCTGGATGTGGCAAGCTGAAGACAAGGCGCTATGGCGCTCATTGGGGGAGGCCTATCTCCAGCAGTGGACTGCTATAGGCTGATGATGATGATGATGATATCAGGTTTTAACTACACTGTTTACTTACTCTAGGAAATAAATCGTCTTTTTATATACTTTGTTCTGCCCGCGGCTTCGTACTTAGTAGCCTGAATTTTGTTCAAGGTGTAGAACAACATACATCCTTTCAAAATTTCAGCCAAATCTGTTCATAAGATTTTTGTGAAGAAGTAACAAACATCCAATCATATAAACAACATTTTGTATTTAAAAATTTTGAAGTGAGAAGAAAATTTACGCAGCCTGCGTACACGTAATTCGACGATTATTAGAAGATTATAAGTAAAATTGTTATATACTTTTCCGACATCCAGAAACCTCTTGAAACATTTGCCAACATACGGTCCAAAGCACGTTAAAGGCTGTCCTGAGTGATGTATAGCTCTTACTCCAAACAACGATTGCTCTATTTTAACGCAATCATGAAAATAGTTGTAGTTCTCTGGTCTGTATGTATACACGGGTTGTCCATTATAATCATAAGTAGTATTCCAAAATATCGTGTAATGGGTTGTTTGAGTGTTCCTGTAGCATTCTTCTCTCAGATAACGTTTCTTTGTTCTGGCTGTCCAGTCATCAGACTCAAAAGCGTCTGCGCATAAAGTTTCGTTTGGGATTAATTTTCCAGCAAACACTCTTTCTTCTACTGCTGATTTCCACCACTTTCCGTATTCTAAATGACCACAATTAAAGCATGAGGTAATGTAATAGCCTTGAAGTTCATAGTCATAATAAGCACCAAACGCCTTTCGTTGCTTCTGCCATCCCTTAATGAGATGATAAAAAAAAGTAAAGCTGTCCCATTTCTCATAATCCAACATTTGTACACTTAAAAATTCAGTCTTTTTACGCTCATCGCGTGCTCTTCCTCTTGCTTTAGGATAATTTCTAGTATACGCACGACGGCCACTTAACGACTCATTATAAATCATATCTGAGTACGGAGATACTGTTGAATTGTTTACACCTGTTTTATTGTATACCTTGTACTTTTGCCCAAGGGCAGGTCGCTCGTCACTAAGAACTACAAGCTCTTCTGTTAGTGAAGATAACGTCTTGGATTCTGGTTCTGCGCTCTCTATTGAGGATGCAATTTCTGGTGGATTCGAATATCTTACTATATTATAGATTTCCCGTGGATCGTGATGCCGCCCTGGATTCATTTGAAGGATTTCGTCCAAAGAACCAGGCTCCAGGTCTTCCAGGTCCATGGGCGCCGTTATATGATTCGAGCGGTCATTGAAACCAAGAAAACCGAATTGGTTTGTAAACGTTATTAAGTATGTAAAACAGGCAATAAAGTATAGCAGCATTTCTAAAAGTTCTATACGTTCTTATAAATAGAATACAGAAATTACAATAGAAAGTTTTTTCTTTTCTCGAAGACTAGAAAAAATCTAACTGTCAAAGACGTCATTCCAATGCTTTGAAAAACAAAGTGAAAAAAAAACTATGGACTGTAAAGAGGCCCTATTTTACGAACTAAGGTTTGATCGGTTTTGTTCTACAAATAATTTAGCTTGCAAATAGATAGTTTTGTAACCATTGTAAGTCATTTTATAAATATTTACCATTGTTACACATACATTTACATTTTAAGTTGAACGGTCGACGTTGTAGTCAGGGCGGCCAAAGACGGATATTACCTACCTACGGACATGAGCCCTAAAGCACCAGAAAAGAAAAGCTAGATATCCTACTAGTTTGAAAGCACCGCACAAATCTTACCTATATGGAACCACATAAAGAAGCTCGTATCTCGAGCGGGATTTCCTATCCACACCGAGATAATGACTTGTCGTAAATATGTCAAACGATTTCCTGTGTTATCAAAGATCCCTTTGGCACACAATGTATGTGAAAAGTAAAACTTTTGAAACTATCATGGTTATTAATACTAAAGTCATTTAAAACGGGATATTTACCATGATTTGATTTTTGAGTTATCCAATATTTCGGCACAGTTGCATGCGCCATGATCATAACTCAAAAATCAAATCATGGTAAATATCCCGTTTTGAATGACTTTAGTATGTGAAAAGTGTCATTTATTTTCAGATTGAAAAACATTATGGTTTCTTTAATCTTACGCTTGGAGGATTCAATTCCTACTAATATTATAAACGTGAAAGTTTTTGAGGATGTTAGTTGCTCTTTCTGAATGGATTTTTTTGAAACTTCACAATAAAATCACAGTAAAATCAATTTTATTTTAGAAATTTCCAAAAGAAAAACTATTTTTATTTTATTTTTACACATTGTATATCTTATATTATGTACATTTTAGAGACTGCATTTTTTGTAAGGAAACACCCTGACATATTACCCGAAATAACATCAATCGGAGATTTGTAACACATAAACCTTTAGTAATGCCTGGACCGAAATCAGAACTTTTTAAGCGACCCGGTTGATTGTGCGGTCCCAGGTCTCCCACGCCATGCCTGCACGGGGCGGTCGAGCTCGGCGGTGAGCCGGTTGAGGCGGGTTATCAGTCGTGGGCACCGGTAGCGCGCCCACGAGCGATGCCCCTTTTGTCGTTGGCGCCTGATGGGTGAGGAGGCAGCTTCTTTGGCCTCCTTGATACGTGCCATCAGAGCGGACGCCTCGGCCTTCACTTCGCCCGCTCTTACTAACACCCCGGTGGACCTCAGCTCCTTGAATGGAGCGAGCGCCAACTCCTCGTGGACGAGGTCGCATCTGACCAGGGCGGCCATACCACGGTAGGCCTGCCCCGATGTGGGCAACACCTCGTCGCGGCGGTACGTGAAGAAGTTGGGCACACTCAACTGGTGCTTGGGCTGGAGCTTCGTTTCGCCCAGGAGGACAATGTGAACGTCCTGCGACTGAGCGAGTAGCCGGAGGGGCTTGCGGACCCCCCCGGCATTCCAGTAGAGAATGCGCAATGCGGAGGACCTATCCATACCGGATTCCTTCCAGTACGGTCAGTCCCCGCACCGCAGCACTCTGGAGGTCCACTCCTGCAGTGATGGCGACCAGGAACTCAGTGAGGGCTCCCAACAGAAGCTCTGTTGGGTTGCCCACTGGTCTGGGCGTGTTGGTCCCTGCTGGGACAGTTTCGATGGGGGCGGTGCGCTGGCGGCCTCGGCAGGCCCTGCGCTCGCGCTGGGGCAGGGGCGCACTCTCTGGTTCGAGTGTACCTGTGGGGTGGCGTTAAATTCTGGGCTACGCCGGTGCCCGGGTGGGTGGTGTGGGCGCGGCGGCGCGGGTCCCGGCAAGGCCCCTGTTCGTGGCCGGGTTGGCCACTACTTCGGGGGCGTGCGCTGACGGTAAACATACCGGGCGGTGGCTGTCCGGGCGGGCGGGGTTTATCTGTTGTGGTAGGTACTGGTCGAGGGCTGGGCGGGCGGTATGTTTGTACTGAATTGGATGTTTTATCATTAAACACCAATTAGTAACTCACACCGGACAGGAGGACGGACGTGAATGATAACGGTGAAGACGCACTAGGTACTCACCGCTCTAGTGATATGTATGACATAACACTGCGATCCGAGTTGCCTGCGCGTCTGTGCGGGGCTCACGATACACTGAACTACGAGTTACTATCTCACTGCACTGAACACACGATGTTATTCGTATTTGCCTCAAACGCAGGCCGCGGTCTCGATGACTAGCCGGCTAGTAAGTAAGCCGGTGTCCTCAGAATACAGAAAGTCCAGAAACCGTGAGCGCGCCTAATACTGACGCTACAAAAACTACTCTTAAATAGAGTAGTTTGACGCGCAACTGATCAGTTACTTTGTGAACGTCGTATCGCGTGACGTATTTTAGCGATGACCAATTTAACTAAATTATGCCGTCCTGTGTCGTTCCTACCTGCAAAAATGCGGCGGGTCTAAAAAAGAAACAGGATGGGATCACATTTCACGTGTAAGTATCGCATTTAGGTATCGTCTTATTTAAATAATGAATTAATTTCTCTGTTTTCAATTGTCATAGAGAGTGATGCGTCCATCTTGTTAGTGTTGCCAATATAAGAGTTTTGATTTACTCTTCTTTTTATTACCTTTTAAGGGCTTTTATTCGTTGTAGAATATTAATAAGTTGTGACGACCTCTGTGGCGCGGTGGACGACAGTCCGCCTGCGACGCAGGAGGTTGCGGGTTCGATTCTCGCCTCGGGACAAATGTTTGTACGATCTGCAAATAATATTTGTTCAGGGTTTTCTGGTCGTTTATGTAATATAAAAAAATATAATTTATCTAAATGTAAATCTTTGTTAATTAGTTCAAACTACAAGAGACAATATTTTAGAAAGCCTACCCAGCAAAAAGGAAATTAAATATTTTTTTTTAATCTTAACCGTGTTTTATTTGATGAACCTATCTATTTCTTGAGATAATCAGGTAGGTACATAGTTATATAGAAAAGGTCAATTTTTATTCTATTATTATCTTAATTCCAATACTCCCAAAATTTACCCCAAAAACGGGCAAATAATGCCTGAGCTAACAACATTACGCGGGTGGGAAGGTGAGGCGGGCGGGGGACGTTGTTTTGTTTTTGGACACAGCGTGTAGCTTGCAATTACAGTTGAACGCGGTTTCTGGACTTTCTGTATTCTGAGCCGGTGTCAGAGGCCCTATGTAGAAAAGTACTTTGTGGTCAGAGGTTCGCGGGGACGTGAGGCGGGGGGCGGACGGCGGGAGACGGGCGACGCACACGCACTGTACGGCTGAGAGCGGCAGACTGAACGTAATGTTGTTAGATCATAATCATTTACCGAAAAATATTTTAGATCACAAAGGAAAAAAAGAATAAGATCAAAAAGAAAAAAAAAAAAACAGGTAAGATTATTTATTTATTTATAAGCGATGTAATGTTTGGTTATTTTTTATTGATTTGTGTAAGAAAAACATTATTTTCATTTATGTACTCATTTGCAGAAACATTTTTTTACTAGTTTGTGTTTTTTCAGAAGTGAAATCAATACCTTCTCAAAAATGTTTTCACGAAACGCTTTGAGAGCGCTCCGCGAAGGAAACCTGTCAGATTTAGAGTTGTCTTCAGACGATGACGATGGAAGTGGAGGTATTTTTGGACAGCAATCAAGGCTTGTAAGATTGGGTGCAGATACGGACAATCAAAATCAAAGAGAATTCTACCCAGAACCTGAAGAGGATTTCGATCTTGAGCTTGAAGGTGAAATGCCTGAATGTAGCACCCCATTGGACGTTGACCAGGAGACAGGAGTGTTAGCCGCGGAATTACAAGAATCGACGATTATTTTCCAAATCTTACGCCAAAGCAACGTATTCGATGGAGACATAGACCGCTGGAAAATACAAATCCACCATTGATAAGTGACAAAGACATGAACAAAAAAACCGAGGGGTTTTGTTGAAGAGGTAACCAGCACTGATGGAGATGTGACGATTGTCAAATGGCTTGATAATAAAGCTGCAAACCTAGCCTCCAATTATGTTGGTATCGGGCAGAAAGACAATATCGTCAGAAGGTGGTGTAAGAAAGACAAGCGTTTTGTTGAAGTTGAGAGACCAGAGATAGTAAAAAAATATAACCACGCTATGGGAGGAGTCGATTTACTAGACCAGCTTCTTAGTTATTACCGAACTTTTAGAAAATCTAAGAAATGGCCCCTTCGCATGATTTTTCACGCTTCAGATTTAGCTGTTGTTCAAGCTTTTCGTGAATATCAAATAGACAACGACTTTTGGACGACGGGGTTCCAAAAAAAAAACAGCTAACATTGCTTCACTTTCGCCGTCGGGTAGTTTGGTTCTCCAGTATGAAACCACCACAGCAAAAAGAGGAAGACCAAGTGCAAGCTCGCCCTTGCCGCAAATTGTGCCAAGGAGACCAGGAGAAGTTCTCCCTGCAGTTGAAGTAGCTCGTGATGGTGTCGGGCATTTTCCAGCGTACGAAGAAGGGGCTGGAAAACGATGTAAATTACCTGGTTGTAAAGGAAAATCAAGAGTAAAATGCAAAGTACATCTATGCCTTACTAAGGACAAGAACTGCTTTCTGCTATTTCACACGCAAAAGTAATTTCTAGAAATTAGGAAATATAATATTTTAGGGTCAATTTATCGTATATAAAGTCTATAATTGTATGTTTGTTTCGCCAAGGAGGATGGATTTATTTACTTTTATTTTGTTTATTCAAATAAAATACCATAAAAATAACACAATATGTTTGCTTTTGAAGTTCTCCATGCATGAATCAAGGCATCACTTAGGACGGATGTCCGCAAAAGCGGACTTTAAAAAAAATCTAATTTTCTCAGTCACTCATATTCCAGATTTTTTTTTTGCTATTTTATATCTCGTTTAGGTACATGTTATCCATACTAAAATAAGGAATTAATTATAAAAACAAAAAATAAGGGGGGGTAATATGTAATTAAAACATTATCAATATATCCCATATTGATAATGTTTTAATTACATAGCCCTATAAAACAGTTAATTAAGACAAGTTTTTATAAATGACTCCCCCCTCCCTCCCTCCCTGTCAATCCAATCTATGTGTAAAATGGTTTATAAACCTTCCTCTTGAATCACTCAATCTATTAAAAAACCGCGTCAACATCCGTTGCGTATTTTTAAAGATCTAAGCATACATAGGGACAGACAGACAGCGGGAAGCGACTTTATTACATAACATAAATAAACATGAAACCTAATGCTGGACAATCCACATAGCATCACCTTATCCTAAACTAAGCCACATACTAAGCAGAGCTTCAGTTTTGCGTACTAGATGACAGATATACCTAAATATGTTATACAATACATTACATATAGGTATATACTCCGATTTAGAATATATATATCAACAAAGACATTTATGAATGAAAACTTAAAAAAACTACAGGAAATAGAAAGGATATTACTAAAAACTAAAACACAAACATCAACAGCGCTTAATCTCACATGTGCACTGAAAAATTTGTAAACTTGAATCATAAAACGAGAGATTAATTAAAAATGATGAATGAAAGCTTTCAAAACCAAACATTGTTTCGAGCGTCAGTGCTTTGCTTCGATGATATACAATGTTGTTAAATATGTTCAACCAATATTCCTTGGGTTTTATAAACCCTTTAGAGGTATACAAAAAATATGCAGGTTTTTGAATCGGAGTATAGATAGATAACATTTTCTCGTTTGTATTGTTTTAAAACGATAATGCTCTATTACAGGGTTTATCAAAATTAATACGAAATCTTAAAAATTAGTTATTTAAAAAAATACAATTGATTTATCAGTGTAAAATAACAATTAAAAGTAAGAAAACAGTCCTCTAATTTGCTCTGACTAATATAATTAGGCTGGGATGCAATTGTTTTTTACAATTGGGGTCAAAAGTATTAGCCAGCGTTGCCAACCGTTAAATTACAGCAAATCGTTTTCTTCGAACAGCGAAATTTTATCGGTCAATATATCAGACTTAAGCGGTCTTTTTCAAAGATATGAAAGTGACTCGCTTCACAGAAAACCCATAAAAATTCCAAAGAACGTTTAAAACTATGACAGCGTTTTTTTTTCGACGACAGCGATCTTTTTTTTAACCTAAAAAATTCGTGCTGCCGCTCTACACAGCGGTTGTGTTGCGCCGCACATGCGTTTCGTTCGAAAAATATTACGGCTGTGCTGAGTCACAAAGATCTGTATTTTCTCAGCCGCTGCGCTAGTGTGGATTTACGCATATTAGTCACTTGTAGAAAACACATACCGTGTGATTTCAGCAGTCAAAGTGTTAAATGTAGGTAATTAGTTTTCTTATACTTTGTTGATGACATTTAAAGCTCTGAATCTTTTCTTGGTATCATGAACTTCATTATAATAACCAACAAGTAAACTTTTTCGCTTTGTAGAATCAATTTATGAGGCTGAAAGCTTAATTATGAATAATTTTCGTATGGTAAAATAAAGCTGAGATTTGGTTTATCAGTTTATTTATTTCCAGTTAAATTACATTTTTATTCTATAACACACTAACTTTTGACAAAGGAAACAAACACCATAGGGCATTGTGCAAAGAAAAGCAGACAGACATGCCTTCTTTCAAAATTAAAATAAATTGATTTATAATAATTTATCACAATAAAACAATATGATAAATTAGTTAAAAGGAATAATAAATTGCATTAAATGTCAAAATATGCTGCTGTATAAGGGCATTGTCAAAGCTTTGCGCAAATGTCTAATTAAATTCAGTTTATTTTTCAGTCGACTCGACGACGCAAGGAATATACGTAAAGTTGGACACGTCAGGATTCTATTAAAGTATTGCATATAACGTTAGTTTTAGTAAAATGTAACCGGAAAATAACATAATTTACTGGGGTTTGAAGCTTTAAGACAACATCTTTATTTCACTAGATATCAGGTATGACTAAATCGCTGTAGTAAGCAACTCCAAAACCCCAAGAGGTAAGGTGGAGGTCAAAAGTTTAAACAGTTAATAACCTGAAAGCTCCCATGAATCAAAATAAAAGCTATTGCATTAGAAACATACCAGCGAGTGAAGTCGTAAAATAAGTTCGGATAAACTTCAGGAATTGCTATCGACTTGTGATTTTATAGCTTCTAGCCACAACGGCTATGGACTTCAACTGACATCAGTTAAAACTTAGTTAAAACTACGCAACGGATTTTGATGCGGTTTTTTTTATAGATAGAGTGATTCAACATAATACATGTATTTGCACCCGTGCAAAGCCGGGGCGGGTCGCTAGTAATGTATTAGATTGAGTTTAGAGCCGGCTACGGACCGGCGGCGGTTTTTTGTTTTTTTAATTTATTTGCAGCCTCATCGCTTAGGTTTTAGACAGATGGACCGCATTTCAACTGCAATCCAACCGCAAATTGCAGTTCAGTTGCGGTTTGAATGCAGTTGACACGACTGCAATAGAACTGCAACTGAACTGCAATTTGCGGTTGGATTGCAGTTGAAATGCGGGCCGTCTGTCTAGAGCCTTAGCGATAACACCACCCATTGAAACCGGAAAAGATATACTACAGAAACAAACAAATTAATAAAATAAAATCAGACTTATTGTTTCACGAAACCTTACTTAGTTTTAAATATCTAAGCCATGAATGAAAATATACTCGGATGGAGTCTCAGTCAACCGAAGAACGAAGTACTCACTGTAGTACATATTTTGCCATTGTCGGTTTATAGACTACTCGTCCGCCATTACCTCTTTAGACACCAACAGAGTGACATAGATCGAAAAATGAAAAATGTCTTTTTATGTGGTCAGATGTTGCCGAAATCACACTAAGTTAGTAAATAATAAACACAGAATCACATTTCACACGTAAATTTCGAATTACATCCACTTATTTCTTCGATTGAACACTCACTACACACCTCAAATAACTATCAACAGAAAAATGACAACAAAAACACAAATCTTGCCGGTGTTACCAGCACGTAAACTTCTAAATTTCCGAATAATGTGGGAGTTTATTAAAAATGTTTGAATCTTTGTATATTATATAAATATAATGCTTAAAATTGGAATGAGGTAGGTAGCCTACCTAACATAAATAAGAATTTAAATTTAGCTTTATATTTTATTACATAAAGCTAAATTAACACAGACTGACTTGACTTATTGATTGACATAATTGTTTTCCTTGATGGACGTATGTTTTTTTTTACGGAATCGTATAGAGGGGGTTGAGGTGACCTAAGAAAAATTCCAACTTTTTGACATTTACCCCCAGAACCCCCCCCCCCCCCCCCCCTCCTGGCCCCTACGCGGAGCCATATTGCATAAAAATAATATTGGGGGTGTATAGAGGAGACCAGTGATTTTAAATGCGACTAAATGTTGCTCCCCCCTGCCCTCTGAGAACTCCTCTTTTGAGTGTGCTACCAGATGCCGTCGCGATTTAGGGGTTCTGATTACAGGATCGTATAGATGGTTTCTGGAAGAAAAACCAGCCAGTCGTTCGGAAGGAAAATAATTATAATCATAGGTTGGTATGTTACGTAGTAGGTAGCTCTTATAAAAACTAGAACATTTTTGTGATTAAAGCATTACGCTACTTTTTTTTAAAATATGACCATTGTTGCGGCTACTTACCGGATGGCTCCAAAACTAAATATTCCGAAGTTTTAATATTTGATTGAATAAAAAATGTAAGGTACAATGAGTGGTTAGAATGACGAGTTGAATCGAGTTGATTTTGGCATAGAGTCTGTGCAAAAAGAGAAGTCTCTTAGGAATGGAGGGCGCGCGTGTGCCAATGTACTACTTTTGTTGCGTTAATATGTTAGTTCACCGTTTCGCCACGAGACTTCTTTTTTTGCACAGACTCTAGTCATTATTGAAGTTCACATTTAAAATGTTCGGAAACACCGCACTGTTCCGATGGTCGTTCGTATACGCCGCAACACCATTAAAATAACAATAACTACGACTAAAAATGTAACAGCTTATATAAATATATTTTTTTTTATTTAACTTAATACATTATATATGAAGTTGTTATACTCCCGAGCGCAGCGAGGTAGGATGACAATACCGAGTTATAATGAGTGTTTTGTCCGAGCGAAAAACTCACTTTTCACTTCGATTGCGAGAAAATCTACCTTCATATCGCACACTTTTTTCACTTCTCAACTTTGAACCAGAAGTTGCTTATTACGAATTTGTTGTAAGTCTTTATATATGTACATATATCTTTATATATGTACATATATCTTTATATATGTACATATATTTCGGGTGATTTGGCCCACAACAAATAGTAAATCAAGTAGTATATATATTTTAATCTTAGGGCGTATACTCGAGTATTACGCCCGTTATGTTACGCTATAAAGACACACTTTTTGCACAAAAGAAAATAGTGTGTCTGAATATTAATCTATGTGTAAAAAGGCAAGTCTGCATGGAATGAAAATAAGAAAAAAACACAAGTTTCAAACTTTATAAACGTTTTTAATAAAATTGTCTTATAAATGTTCTTTTTTCGTTTCAGGTAAGTGAATAGTCCATCCCATATACCAGTTTTCAGATGGAACCACCTTCGAATGGTGAGCCCTCGAATCCTTTCTTTACAAGAAAACTTTTCCGGTAGGAATAAAAATTTGATTATCAACATCTAATAAACGAAAATTATTTTTATTAAGTGCGTTAGAAGGAATTATGTAGGTATATAAGAATCAAATTCAATATTATGGAAGTCTGAATATTCGATTATATCTATTAAATATTACAAGGTTTTTTTCGAGGATTTGCGTTCTTTAGAACGACATCTATCCAAAATCGCAGCCCGATAATGTCCAATAGTGTTTTACTTACCTCGCATTTATAATATTAGTGCGACCTACATAATGTAACCGTATTACATTAAAATTTCAAATTGATTTTAACAAAGATCGAAGATTTTATTTTAAGAACAATGAAGTAAATAATAAGTAAATCAAATACTTCTAACATTCCTATAACTTAATGATAAAATAAGAAGTTACCCTTACAATTTGAGGCAATTTCAAACGAACCTGAGTGTTGAAATTAAATTCATTGTAAATGGCTGTAGGCGCGGTTTTGAATATTCAGAAGAACTTGCTAGAACCTTGAACCATAATTGTCTTGGAAAATCTATTCTCTCTTCAACGCGCGGCACAGTGCCGAATAATTAGCTTTTTAGGGTTCCGTACCCAAAGGGTAAAACGGGACCCTATTACTAAGACTCCGCTGTCCGTCCGTCTGTCTGTCTGTTCGTCTGTCACCAGGCTGTACCTATCTCATGAACCGTGATAATTGACTTTTTCACCGATGATATATGTATTTTTCGTCCCACCCTATCCCCAGGGGTATGGCCAGGGGGTATGGTGGGTCCGCAGTGTTTCTGTTGCCACTATAACAACATATACTAAAAAGAATAAAAAAATCTTAAAGGTATACCCATACAACAAACGTGTATTTTTTGAGGTCGGAACCCTTCGTGCACGAGTCCGAACCGCACATAGCCGGTTTTTAAATTTAAGGGGATCCCGTGAATAACTAAGACTGTCAGATTGCATGTCAATTTTACCAAAAGTGGTCGACAGACGGCGCTTATTTTTTACATAGACTTGTGCAAATTTTGTCTGTTATAGAATAGGCAAACTTTAGTTCTTTTGGTTGATGTAAGGTACCTACTAAAGTCATGAAAAAGGTATTTATTCTATGTTACAAAATTACAAGCAAATTTAAGTTACATCATTATTAATTTCTAATGTAATACTAATATTTGCCCGATATCCTAGGTACCTAAATTAAACCGTATGTAGCTTAATATTAGGTAGGTAGCTTATAAATGATATTTTAAATATTCTTCGAAATGAGAAGCACATAAATAGGTAATAATGTCATCTCCGGGTTTGTTTTAAAGTGCATTCGATTCTATATCATTATAAAGAGTTAGATTTTGTTTCTACATATTATTGGAAAAAATATTGCATTAGGTAAGTAGTAACAACAATAAACAAAATTAATAATAAGTAACAATCAAGACATTTTGTAATTTAGCCTAATTAAAGTTCTTGAAATCTCGTTCTCGTTCGCAAAATAGCATTCTTTTTCAGAGTTGTGACTTAACTACCGAAGTAGTACAAAATGTCTTGATTGTTACTTATTATTAATTTTGTTTATTGTTGTTACTACTTAACTATTGCTAAATTTTATTTTAAATATGTATTTATCGTTTTATTTGCATTGGGTATTGTTTTAAGTTAGTTTTATAGAAATTTTAAAGAACGACCTTAGGTTTAGTTCGTATACGAATTTCCGCCTGCTTCCTTTGTAATGATGTTTTTTTCAGTTTCTTTGAAATAAGTTCATAGTTGTTATGCATTGTTGGAGAGCTAAGAAAACGGTTATGTTTTTTTAGCTCTCCATTAATCTGCAAGCCAAGTTTCATAACGTTTTTTTTAGTATTTAAGGCATTTTAGAGGAAAAAATTCTCAATGAATAATGAAATAATATCGTTTTTTATCTCGCATTTTTATATTTGGAGCGATAATTGTTGTTTTAATATTGATAAATAACCAGTGTTTATTCGTTTTTAAGAATCAGAAGAAAAAAGTAGATTTAAATAATAAATTTTTGATGTTGCACTTACGACGTTAACTTATTTTGAAAAAAGCTAAAAATCATGATAACTTAAAAATGGTTCACTTTTGCATAAAGCACATGGGAGTAAAAATTATCGCAAATAGTCACCCCTATCACCTCCTAACGGGAATACGTCGAATTACCAATAACCCTGTATATAAAATATATATATAAATAAAATATAATAATAAATAAAATATAATAATAAATAAAAACAATAAATAAAAATAATAGTTTGCCGTCGTGAAAACCTTCCTCGGACTTCATTACCTAAAAAGTTCCAGCCATTCTTGAGTTTTGCTATTAGCAACACATAAAGCTATTCATTTTTGTTTGAAAAGATTATATAAAGATTAACTAAGTACCGACCTTAACGAAAAATAGAAATTTTAAAAAACTTTTAGATAGGGAGAGAATTTCTTAAGTAAATATTGTTAACTCCACATGTCAATTTATTTTTGTTTGAATTTGTTGACATCATTTACAGCTTTACTATAGGTAGGTAACTTCTAATTAATAAACTTATGAGTAACTCTACGTTCACTGACATTTGCAAAACAAATACAGTTGGCGCTCGTGCATGTCAAAACTAACTCTATTTCAATGGTATAAAGACTATCGGAACTGAAAAACAAAAATTGTTAAACATCGTAATTCGAACGACGACACCAGCTGTCAAATGCAAAAAAGTGACATGACCTTACGTCCGTCCGAGAAGGCATCCAGCCTCCGACTGACGTTATTTGAAGCGATTTTGAGTTATATAGCAAGGGATATTGTATCAATAAGGTTGAATTTGTTGTGGCAAAATATTTACTAGGATCGAATAATTTCGCAAAACGCCTTACAAAAATGTGTTTTTTGGGTTTTATTCTTTTTGAATATAATTCTACAAAAATTACGAATATTTATAAGAAAGATATTATGATGAAGCAGTTATTGTAGTATTTTAAATTAACTTGAAGTTACTATATTTTCTGTAAAGTCTAAAACCCTGTGCTGTTTTAAAGTGTTATTCTCCAGTGTTTTATTACAAAACTACATAAACTATTGTAAAATGAAATATAAACTTTTGAAGATCAGTTATTTGTTTAGGTAATGTGATATTTTTAATCACTTATATTAGATGCACTTTAGAGAAATCTTATAGACGGTGCGCCATACATGGCACTCCGGAGTCCCCTTAAGCTGAAACCAAGCTCATGTCAGAAAAGAAGACAGAAATACCATCATGTTGTACCTACATGCTGGTATTTCTGACTGTCTTTTATTTCTGATAATTGAAGGTATAATAAATAATATACCTCGCTCAATGGGGAGGCTTATGTTCAGCAGTGGACTGCTATAGGCTAATGATGATGATGATAATGACGTTTCAAATGAAAAAATAGGCATCGTCTCCAGTTTAACAAATTCTTCAATCTATAACATATTCTTTATTCAAATGGATAACCTAAAAAAAGGGTGCAAGCGAATCGACTCTGATTTTCTCGCCGCCCCTGATAGGAGCCACTGATAAAATGAACGCCTACGCTCAAAGTTTTATTTATTTTATCGTCCGCCATTTGTTGAGGCTCAACTGATTTCTGTCCCGAAGTCAGGCACGTGTGTTTTGTGATGAATTTTGTTACTTGGATTAAAATATTTAATATTGTTTGATTAATATTGTTAATTAACTTTAGCTTAGTAAGTTTAAAATGGCTACGTATCTATAGCCGAAACTAATGTGACGTGTATTTCATGAAAGTTACGAAATAAATGATTATTGATTATTAATAAGAAATGGGTTCGAAGTAATACAAATAAAAGTTAAGAATGTGATGTGTCAGAAAGACTGAGATGCCTGGTGGTAACAATGGTAATACTTTATCCTATCTCTTTTCATGTTTGATATTTTTACCCTAAAAGCGTCGTAAACGTCATGCCTCTGTCGCCGCAACAAGGAACTTATAACATAGTAGCGGACCTTCCACGCTTCGCATGGTTTTAGTACGGATCCCTAACTATTTGAAAATATAATGTAGCCTTTGTTCACCGGGGATAGTGTAGCTTTCCAATGGTGAAAGAATTTTTCAAATCGGTCCAGTAATCTCGGAGCCTATTCATTACAAACAAACCAACAAAAAATCAAACCTTTCCTCTTAATAATATTAGTATACATATACTATGTACACAGATAAAAGTTCCAAGGCAGACTATAATTTTCAATATAAACATTCAAGTGTTTTCCGGTTGCCTCGTCAAAGGCTCAGAAACCCAAATATATTGATCACTTCGTTATGAAATAAAGTTTATGTAACCGTCTGGATAACATAAGGTAAAACCACATTGAGACAGTAAATAGATATGGGTATTTGCAATTAAGATTTAAGTACATCTATAATACATAAAAGAAAGCTGTGTTAGTTACACTATTTATAATTCAAGAACGGCTGAAAAAATTTGGCTGAAAATCGGTGGGGAGGTAGCAGGACACGGACATAGGATACTTTATATCATTTAAACCATTTGATACATAAATTTCCACGGGGGCGAAGCCGGCGAAGCTAGTCATTGATAAGAAAACTTTGCACTTTGTACATCTGTGTTATGCTGAATTATCTTACCATTATCTCGATCCAATTTCCATTATCATCGAAGAATTTTACGTCGAATATAATCATCACTGGTAATCCTTTTGTTTTCTTTCCCCACGACTATTATTTACTTATATGACCTGTCTAAGTGCTTATTTGTAAGCTTAAAGAAATAAAACTTTTCATTTCATTTCAATTGGTTAGTATACATAATCTGTATTTTTAAGAATAAAGATATGTTCTCGTAAAGACAGCTTTATGAAAACATACAGAAAATCCTAATTACCTACTCTAATAAAACTCGAAATCAATTATTGATTTTTGTACATTTAATAATAATACTTATAAAATAAAAACGACTGTTGTAGCAAAAAGAAAAAACAGAAAATTAATAAAAGTACGTTAAAAATGTAGACAAAAGCATAAATATTACGGCGTTAGCAATAATAATAATATAAAATAAAAACTACTGTTGTAGCTAAAAAAAATAGCAGTAAATTAATAAAATTTCGTTAGTATATAGAAAAAAGCATAAATATTATTGCGTTGCTAGCAATAATAATAATATTATAAAATAAAAACTACTGTTGTAGCTAAAAATAAATAACAGTAAATTAATAAAAGTACATTAAACATGTAGAAAAAAGCATAAATAATACGGCGCTAGCAATAATAATATTAAAATAAAATAAAAAACTACTGTTGTAGCTAAAAATAAATAACAGTAAATTAATAAAAGTACGTTAAAAATGTAGGCAAAAGCATAAAAATTACGGCGCCGGCAGCAGCTGTTTCCGTGGCAGCGTTGCAGTAACTGCCCTTGCAAACGCAGACGTGGTAACGCACATAGAGCGATACAGAACGACCGAAGGGCGTTAATGAAGCCATCGGGCTGGACACACAGCCTTCGTCTACATCATGCAGAAGGTACTCCAGCTTTTCATAGCGATGAGAGACAAAGGTGTTAGATTTGTGAGGCGGCCAGGACGAACAACCACGCTCCGTGTATACCTACAACATATATTTGAATTATTGTTGTCTCAAAAGAAAATCAGGTTTTCTTGAACTATATACGTCAGTTACACGTTCACTGTGAAATGACGTTTATAGTGAGTCTCATGTCATAGGACATGAAAGAAAACATTCATGTTTTTTTTATATAAGTAAAACTGCATTAACACTGCAGTTTCCTTAACCATTCTTCACTTACTCTTGGAATTAAATACGTTTTTATTTACTTGGTTCTGTCCGCGCCTTCGTACTTAATAGCTGGAATTTTGTTCCTGGTCTAGAACTACATACATCTATTCAAAATTTTTGCCAATGCTTTCATTAGATTTTTGTGAAGTAGTAGTAACAAACATCCAATAATCCCAACATTTTAAATTACGAGTAGTGTCTTACTATTTTTATTAAAGCTTATGCAGGCTTAAGCATCAGTCGCATGCAAAAAGTTTTCCAAAATTATAAGTAAAATTGTTATATACTTTTCCGACATCCAGAAATCTCTTGAAACATTTGCCAACATACGGTCCAAAGCACGTTAAAGGCTGTCCTGAATGATATATAGCTTTTACTCCAAACATCATTTGATCGATTTTAACGCAATCATGAAAATAGTTGTAGTTCTCTGGTCTGTATGTATGCACGGGTTGTCCATTATAATCATAAGTAGTATTCCAAAATATTGTGTAATGATTTGTTTGAGTGTTCCTGTAGCATTCTTCTCTCAGATAACGTTTCTTTGTTCTGGCTCGCCAGTCGTCAGACTCAAAAGCGTCTTCGCATAAAGTTTCGTTTGGGATTAATTTTCCAGCCCACACTCTTTTTTCTACTGCTGATTTCCACCACTTTCCGTATTCTAAATGACCACAATTATAGCATGAGGTAGTGTATGTGCCTTGAAGTTCATAGTCATAATAAGCACCAAACGCCTTTCGTTGCTTCTGCCTTCCCTTCAAGAGATCAAAAAAAAACTGAAAGCTCTCGTATTTCTCATAATCCATAATTTTTACACTCAAAAATTGACCTATTTTACGCTCATCGCGTGCTCTTCCTCTTGCTTGGGGATAATCTCGAGTATACGCACGACGGCCACTTAACGACTCATTATAGTATGTATCTGAGTATGGAGATACTGTTGACTTAGCTGTTTTATTGTACACCTTGTACTTTTGCCCAACGGTGGGTCGCTTAGCAGTAAGTACTGCAAGCTCTTCGGTTAATGAAGATAACGATTTGGATTCTGGTTCATAGTACATTTTTTGAGTTGGCCTAGTGGCTGGTGGCTGGTCTTCTGCGCTTTCTATTGAAGATGCTATTTCTGGTGGTATTGGATATCGTACTATATCATAGATATCCCCTGGGTCGTGATGTCGATCCGGATTCATTTGAAGGATTTCGTCATAGGAGCCAGGCTCGAGGTCTTCCAGGTCTGTCGGCGCCGTTACATGATTCGATCGGTCGAAGAAACTACGAAAACCGTCGATTTGGTTTGTAAACGTTATTAAGCATGTGCAATAGAAAATAAGGTAAAGCAGCATTTCTAAAAGTTATAAACCATATCGAAAAAGAGAAAAAAAAATACAATAGAACGACTTTTCCAAAGTTTTTTCTATTAGTAAAATTCTAACTGTCAAAGACGTTATTCCAATGCTTTGGAAATAAAAATTACTCTATGGAGTATAGAGACCCTATTGTACGAACTAATGTTTTTATCGGTTTTGTTCTACAAGTGAAAGAGAATACAATAACTACGTAAGGCTACAAGTGATTTGGCTAGTATTTGTGTAGTTTTGCTACCATTGTAAACATTTCTAGTCTAACGTTAGAGTCTGTGCAATAGAGAAGTCTCGTGGCGCAACGGTGAACTAACATACTAACGCAACAAAAGTAGTACATTGGCACACGCGCGCCCTCCATTCTTAAGAGCGTTTATTGGTAAAATGCGCAGAAACAGTACTTTTCAAACCCGTTTATATCATGAACCACTTATCTTATAGTATATGTTATTTACTAATAATATTAAGAAATTTTAGTGTCCAAATAGTTTACTATAAAATATTTCGATTAATATAGTATGTACGCGTTCTATCAAGATAACTTGTGGAGCATCTTTTTTAAAATCATACATTTAAATTTTTTATGATTTTGTTGCTATTATTTTTCTATAAATATTTAATAAGCGACGTGACCACACTCTAGAAAGCCTCGCGGCGGACTGATTTTCGCGCAGCGTTTTATAGTAGTTTTAAAATATTTATAGAAAAATAATAGCAACAAAATCATAAAAATTTTAAATGTACGATTTTAAAAAAGATGCTCCACTTTATTGGTAGGCTATTATTATATTAAATTAAATAAGGTATATCGGTAAAAACATCATTTAAAAATGTGAAATATTCGTAATATTTCACATTTTTTGAATTTTAATTTCTCATAGTAGGGATACCAAAACCAAACATCTATCTAATTAATTTTTTAGCCAAGGATCTCATCAGTAGGTTATATTTTTTTTTAATTAGATATGTCAGTATTTTCTATTATTTTGAGCTTCGAAACTGATGCTGAAAGGGAAATTATGAAAACCTCTCACAAGTTATCTTGATATAACGCGTACATACTATATTAATCGAAATATTTTATAGTCAAACTATTTGGACACTAAAATTTCCTAAAATTATTACTAAATAACATATACTATAAGATAAGTGGTTCATGATATAAACGGGTTTGAAAAGTACTGTTTCTGCGCATTTTACCAATAAACGCTCTTAAGAGACTTCTCTTTTTGCACAGACTCTATCGACGTCGATTTTGTACTTAATTTTGATTGTCGATTGACTCTATAATTGGCTTAGGTGTGATTTTATCGCGATACGATGCAATGAAAATACAATGACTATGATACGATGTTGACCACATCCTTTTCACACAAGCTTTACGTTCGTGCTTGTTGTACTTTAGTTGTACCTACGCGTACGCTTCGTCTGCTGAAATGCAAGGGAACGGCAAGGCGAAAAATGCTTCGACTGGCGACTTTAGCAGCGGCTGTGCAAGCAATTTGACGTTTTTTATTCCAGACTATTTGATATCACCACCATGCACCGAGCCAGGGGTGACCAAGACAGTACTAAACGAGTCCATGCGGATGAAAAAACCTATTTATACACAACTCTATCCTATAAAAAATATGTTATGTCAATGTTTGAAAAAGAAAGAGGAAGAGCATGGCATCGCTTTAGTTGAGCAGCACTTTTGTTGTGTTCTGGGAACTAGATGACTGATATACATAAAAAAAGTGTAATGTACTTGTATATTTGTTTAATTTTCTCGCATAGAGTGTGAAAAGTAAATGTTTATCCTACTGCATAAAGCTGCTTCGTCTTGGGACATGATTGCACAAAAAAACCATCACACAAGATCTTAAGGCGAGGTAGTCACATTTTTAGGTTTTTTAAATAACTTTATCTCTACCAAAATGTAAATGAAACATGAAATGAATACATTTTATAAAAATTGAACATATACTCGAAAGACTTGTAAAAATAGAAACGTGAATAAAAATAATTTTCTCGATAATTTTTTTTCGCAAAGATGACATTAATCCAAATTTCAAATAACTTTTACTCAGAGGTTTCTTCTTGGAATCATTTCAAAGTTATATCAAAAGATAGGGATTATGATTTACTAAAGATCTGTAATTTTTTTTTCTAAATAAGTCATCTTTAATCTCTGCAAAAGAAAACTATCAAAATCGACTCATTCGGGCGCTCGCGCCGGGCGGTCAGTGCCCGTCGAGACGTCTTCGAGGTTGGACGCACGCCATTTGTCTCCCGAAAATCTCCCCACTCCCCCATAAAAATAATAGAAGGAAAGTGAAATCCAAGACACAACATAGAAAATTGATACCCGAAAAATGGAGTAGATACACTCATTGTTTCATTATTTTGTAGAATTGTTGACATGTAGGTAGCAATACACAAATAAATAGCTTCTTTGTCACTCACTTATGTAAGAATGCAATGAAGGTAATATACCCATATACGATATAAATGATATCCTACAATACCGTAAAGTTCCAAACATTTATTACTTACAATCACTGTGTAGACGCGCCACAGTAAAAAATACACACTGATTGACATACTTGTTCTCCTTGATGGTGGATCGGAAGGTATGTTTTTTTACAGATTCGAATAGGGGAGTATTTCAGATTTTTTGAGATTTACCCCCACAAGACCCCCCACTGGGGGGGCTCCTAAGCACAGACATATTGCTTAATTTTTTTATACGGGTTGTATAGAGGGAGACAAGTGATTTTGAATACATAGAAAATTTTGACACCCAGACCCTCTTTTTTAAGGAAAAACTGAAATTCAGCCTATTTTAGACCTTTTTTTCCGGGTGGAGCATCGCGGCAAGCGAAGCGAGCCACGTTTCCACCTTAAAAAGATCACATTTTTGACAGAAGTATTCTTGGTGCTCATGACTATTCCATTTATAATCATCATCATCATCATCAGCCTATATTAGTCCACTACTGGACATAGACCTCCCCCAATGAGTGCTATAGCACCCTGTCTTCAGTTTGACGCATCCACCATCTACCTGCAGTCTTTCGCAGGTCGTCATCCCACCTGGTCGGAGGTCGTCCTACACTACGTTTATCAAATCGAGAAGAGTGCAAATGCCCCTTACCCCGTGGTGGGTTCGCCCGTGGGACGCGTCGTGCTGGAGGTAACAGCAAGCCGGGGCCCTTCACCTGCCCCCGACAACGTCGGCGCCGAACTAGCTTCAACTACCGCGGTTAATGCGGCTGCCGCCGCTAGCGGCGTTCGAGAATTACGGCGCGAGCTGGCCGAGTATGTGGCGGAGATGCGGGAGTTCCGGCGAGAGATGGTGGAGTACCGCGTCCTAATCGCCGGTGTTGCGGCGCGCATGGATGGTGTGGAGCAGAGGCTCGAGCTGCTGGAGGCGCACGAGGCGGCGCCGCCTGCGCCTCCCGCTGATGTTGCTGAGCTAGAACGAACAGTCGCGCAGCTGCAACTAGAGCTCGGCGATCGGGATCAGGAGGCGCTGCTTGCGGACCTTGAAATTGGACAGCTCCCCGAGGAAAAGGATGAGAGCCGGGTGCATGTCGTCACCGTGCTGGCGGCCAAGTTAGGCGTGGTGATTGAAGAGCGCGATATTGTGTTTGCGGAGCGCGTGGGTGCTGCGCCCGTGCCGCCAGGACATGCGGCGGGTGACGGCGGCGCCGTGGGGGAGAGGATGCGCGACCGCCGTCTCGTGGTGCGGCTGGCGCACCGTTCCCTGCGGGATGAACTGCTGCGCGCGGCGCGCGCGCGCCGCTCTCTGACAGCCGACGTCCGGCGATCCGCTGTTGGCGCCGCCGCCCCTCGCATCTTCGTGAATGAGAGACTGACCCATGCGAACCGCCAGCTTTTCTACCGCGTCAGGGAAGAGTGCCGGAAGAACTAATGGCGCTACTCGTGGACGAAACGAGGCCGAGTTTTCGTCCGTCAAGCTGATGGAGGGCCGGCCCAGCAGATCAGATCTGACGCGGACATTGCTCGCGTGTTTACAAACAGAAATGTAAAATAGATAAGTACTTAGTTGGTACACAAAAATAACATTTGGCTAATTAGGCCTTTTTTCATATGGTCTAGGTAGGTATAGATACCGTTAGGCTGGTGAGTAGGTATTGATGTTGTCACTATATATCCTCAGAAAATATTGGCTGTTATTGTGTCACTCGCTAGGATAACAAATGATTTTATAAAAATATATAAATAGAAGGTAAATAATGGCTAAGCTATAGCTAAACATAATAATTATAGGTCCTATGATAAAAACTACCTAGTTTTTGAGAACCATCACAACATAAATCGTATGTACCAAGCCTAACTAGGTATGATTGTGTGTAATTAGCCTTAAGTTAGTTATTATGGTATCATTATACTGTTTTTATGAACTGGCAACAATTTTGATTGTCAACTCGCTCTTCCTGTGTGATAAAATTCAATACCACAAGCCATTTCACTGTAACATTATATTTTTTCATATAATACATCTTTAAAACCTCCACGCATGTTTTATTTCTCAAACATGCGTGTTGTGGTCCTTCGAAAAGTAATAAAAAGTGTCCAGTGCAGTCTATTTCTCGCGAAAATCTCGTGGAACTGGTGCCGCGTGTTGTCGTCCAAAAGGCAGGACGCCATTGTTGGTCATTTGTCGAAGGCCCGGGAGTTCGTTCTATGCTTTATTAGCACGAGAACATAGGAGCATCATTAAGAAAAACAAGAACATCGAGGTATCGTTCAATAAACGATATTTTGGGCATCGTGTAATTTTTAATAACCCTAAAGGAGAAAGAAAAGGTCAACTGAGTGAGTGAGACGACAATAGTTCAAGTTCATGAAGTTGGCTTCATCGCGTCATTGTCGGTGGTTGGCGCATACGTCACGCGACACGTACGCCACCTATCAAAAGTCGAGCCTGTCAAGCCTCTCATCAAGCCGTGAATTGTAAAAGCGAGTGACGTCTATTTGTTTACATAATGACCGAGTGCAAAGAAGTTTTACGTAAACACAAATTCTTTCGGGGTCAGTGTAAGGCAACTATTACGCGCATTGAATCATTTGTCAATGATCCCATTAGCTTTGCATCTGCAACGGTGGACATTTTACAAGCGCGAAAGGAGAAACTTGTTGACGCCCTCAAAGGATTTGAGGCAGCGCATTTAGACGTTCTCAGCATAGACGAAAATGATAATGAACAAGTCGGCGTGATTGAAGAGAAGTATTATACCATCCTCGCTAAAATCAATGCGTCTTTAAGACAAATAGGGAAAAAGACTGTCTCGAAGTGCCACAATGTCTCCACTTGCAAGTTGCCTAATATAGACATAGAACCTTTTGATGGTAAGGATTTTACGAAATTTAAACCTTTTTACGAGTTATTTATGGCAATAATTGACCACAATAACACTTTGTCTGATGTTCAAAAATTATTTTATTTAAGAAAATATGTTACAGAAGATGCTTTAGCAGTCATTGTTAATCTGCCATTGGTAAATCAGTCATACAGGGAAGCATTACAGTTATTGGAGAGACGTTTTGACAACAAAGCACGGTTAATAGGAAATCATATTAGCTTGCTCTAAGATTATCCAACAATGCAAAAAGGCACTGCGGCCTCTATAAGGTCTCTTGTGTCACAAGTGCAGCAACAATTGCACGCATTGGAAAACCTCGAGTAACCCATCCATACATGGGAGATGTTGCTAATTTCTATTCTAACCAGAAAGTTAGACCCAATAACGAACAGGGCTTATCAATTAGATAGGAATATAGATAAAATGCCTTCCATAGCAGATTTCTTGTCATTCCTTGAGAAGCGCGCTATAGCGCTAGAAGATAGTTTGCCCACAAAGAGTACTTCCAATGAAAGTACAAGCCGATTCTATAAATCTGCAACAGCAAAGGTGACTAATGTTGCGTCACATGATAAAAAAATGTGTAACCATTGTAAAATTATATAAAATTCAGGTTTATTCCTAGCTACTCCCCTGAATTTGGAGGATTGTGGGAAGCAGGAGTAAAAAGTGTAAAGTATCATTTAAAGAGAGTGGTGGAACTTATGTTTAACTTATGAAGAATTTAATACAGTTATCATTCAAATTTAAGGAATTTTAAACTCAAGACCGCTACTCTCTGCAAACTCTACAGATTGTAATTACTTGACTCCAGCTCACTTTCTTATTGGAACAGCTCTAACTAGCTATCCTGAATTAGATTTAACTGATACTTCAGTTAGTAGCTTAAAATTATGGAATATTTGTACCAAACTTAAACAAGACTTTTGGAAATCATGGTCTAATGATTATTTAACTCAGCTTCAAAGCCGTCCTAAATGGAAATACCCAGAGCCAAACCTCAAAGAAGGGGACTTGGTTATTGTTAAACATATGAACACTGCTCCATTAGAATATAATATGGCTCGTATTGTAAAGACATATCCAGGCAATGATGGTAGAGTAAGGGCAGCTGATATAAAAATGAAAAATAAGATTTATAGAAGGTCAATTAAACGACTCTGTAAATTACCAATAGAAATATAATAAAGATATAAATATAAGTATGCATGTAACTAAACTTAAAAATGAAGAAAGCTTAAATGTAAATTCATCCCGGCCCCAATTATGTTGAGAACCATCACAACATAAATCGTATGTATCAAGCCTAACTAGGTATGATTGTGTGTAATTAGCCTTAAGTTAGTCATTATGGTAACATTATACTATTTTTATGAACTGGCAACAATTTTGATTGTCAAGCTCTCTTCCTGTGTGATAAAATCCAAGACCACAAGCAATTTCACTGTAACATTATATTTTCTTATCTAATACATCTTTAAAACCTCCACGCATGTTTTATTTCTCAAACAGGAATCATCAATCACTTCCTTAAATTGTAATCGACTGGAAAGGTTTAACAAGTCACCGTGCAAACGACGTAAAAGCAGTATTGAAAGTGACAATTGCATTTTGTTTGCTCAGATGCAACTTGTAAATGGGGATATCAATGTTGGCAATTTTCTAGATAAACTACGTTAATAAATGTATTTTATTAGAACTACCTATTACGTTTAAATTATTTCAATTTATAGATGAATATTATGGCAAGATAAAAAAGATTTTTATCTAATTATAGGTAAAAAGGTTTGTTAAATTCTGACTTCTCATTTACCAGTTATTGTAAAAGTTGTTTGTATTTAAAAATCAGGCCTTATAACGTCAGTTTCGTAGTTTATTCTCAGTAGATCCAATTTGTGACGCAATTTTTTTAAATAGATTTAATGAGAAAAACGATTCTTTATGGAACCAATATGGATCTAGTAATTTTCTAAGTAGATGCAATAGATCCAATTTGCGACATAGTTTTTTAAAAAAGATTTATTGGGAAAAAAAGTTCTCAATAGAACCAATTGGATCTTGATCACTAGATCTACAGAGAGTAAAGGAAAAAATCATACCTCCCCATCCATCATCGAGGAGAACAATTATGTCAGTCAGTCAGTGGTAATCTAGCGTTATACTAACGTAGAACATTTTCAAAAGTTATTAAATCAGGTAGAAGTAGATACTTGTTATCAAAAAGGGTTGTTCATAAAAATAAATATAATTGTCACTTCTAAAATGTTTTTTTTTACCTCTATGGTCTCGTTGCTGAATATAAAAGTTGTACCTACATAAATATGCCACAAAAAACCAAGGTATTTTTAATTTTTGATGTAGACTAATTTTAATGACCTAGCTTTGTGACTGTGTCTAGATCTACACATAATAACTAATGCAAATACTGCAAATAATATTATCATTATTACCTACCTGGATTAAGAACATAACATACATACCTTACCTACTAGGTACTTGTTTTTCTATACTGTGGCACTAAGATATAGTAAGCGGTCAAGTGGCGCGCGGCCTAGCGGCCTTCCCCGCCGTACGCGTAAATAAATACGTCGCGCGCTCAATGGGCGGGGCTAAAAAGCCCAAAGTTCTCGAACTACCTCGCCTTAACATAATTATTATTGTATGTAATAATAATACAAAATAAAAACCCCCTGTTCCACATATCCCTACTGCTCTATTTCTACTGGTAGGGAAGAAAGGATTTTTTTTCCACATTTAGCTACTAGGGGGGACTACTTTTCCGCTTATCTCTACTGATAAAATAATTCAGGAAAGTGGTATCTTCACAATCAAAATGTTTAAGTGCTTCTATAAGTGTTTATTGTAATCATTCTATTTTAAAACTATGCAAACTCCTTCATTACGAGCTGTGTAGAATCTTTTTTCATTGTGAAGTCTAAGAAAATGTCATGTTGTGTCATGTCATTTGTTAAAAATATAACTGAAAATCGAAAAAATATAACTGAAATAATTTTATTTCAATAACTAAATATGAGTGAACCTATTTTTTTAACCAGAGGCCGAGGATCTGTTTTACTTTACGACGGTTACCAATATCACAGAAAAAAGGTATATGCTAATGGACAAGAGTATTGGAAGTGTGCTATTACTAAGAAGAACAAGTGCATTGGATCTCTCACAATCAGAGTATGTACCGATGCATATTAAATTATTAATATCGCTATTTTTCATAACGTTGTCAAGCCCTGGTGGAAATCCATGGCGGGAGGCCTATATGTTTCGCAGTGGAAGTCTTGTGGCTAATATGATGATAATGATGACGATGTCCCGGAATTATCAGAATTTATGGTATGGTACATGTAACGATGGCACGCTCATTAGTGTATAATGGCGGACTTAATCCCGTAGGTATTTTTTGTCAGTCAACCTTAGGGTGAAGTTATGGTGGTATTGTTTATTATTACAGGATAGAAGTATTATTGAGAAAACAGTGAGCCATTCGGAATGTTGTTTACGTGATATAGCCAAAAACGAAATTGATATGCGGCTGAATGATTGCAAACGAAAAGTTATTGCTGACCCTACACTTCCGATTCCCAAAATTTACGAAGAAACGCTTGATGGAATATACAACGATGGTTTGGATTTGATAGCAGCAACACCAAATTTTAGAAATGTTAAGACTGCCTTATACAACTCAAGAAACAAAGAGGCAGGAACGAGTAAAATGTTTTACACAGATTTTGAACAGGTGGAGGTGCCATCGAATTATCAGAAATTTCTTTTCGCTGACTATAGATATAATGGTGGTCGTATTTTAATATTTGGTGATGAATGGTCCAAAAATATGTTAATCGATGGGAAAGTTTTATTTATAGATGGTACTTTTAACATTTGTCCAAAACCTTTCACTCAGCTAGTTACAATTCATTGCGACATTGGAAGTACCATAGAGTGTACGAATATAATCCCAGTGCTTTACGCACTTCTCCCAGACAAAAAGACTGAAACTTACGTTACATTGTTCCGACTCATTAAATCACAAATAAAACAGAGCGCTCATAAAAAGTGGGATCCCGATTACATTATGGCTGATTTTGAGGCAGCCATTGCTAAAGCTATGAGAATCGTATTACCAAAAACTGAAAAGGGAGGGTGTTACTATCACTTCCATAAAGCGATATGGAAAAAAGGGAGACAACTGAAGCTAACGAAAAACAGAGACACGAGAAGAATACTAGCATTAATCGCAACGTTACCTTTGTTGCCATTGGATAAAATACAAGAAGGATGGTCATTCATTGAGAGTCAGATTTTAGACGAGTTTAAAATGGATGCATTTAGTAAATATTTTGTAAGAACATGGCTAAAAAATAAACAATTTCAGGAACAGTGGTGCGTGTTTGGAAAGAGGCACAGAACTAACAATTTCGCAGAAGCCTGGCATTTTAAAATTAATAACAAGAGTAACAGAAAAAACAGTTTGTATGCTTTATTAAAATTATTATACAACCAATCAACGGTTATGAAAAATCGGATGAAGTCCCATCAAGAATCCGCCAAAAAAGAGGGCGCAAATATATGTGATCCGTGACCGCGTCATTCAAAATGCACAACTGCATTTAATCACAGGAGATATAACGGTGGGTCATTTTTTAGATATGCTAAGATAATTATTATTTATTTGTTGATTTCAAAGAAGTTTAATTGTTAAATTTAGTACCGATATAATATAAGAATGTTTTTTTAAGGTACATACCTTACTACCTACAATAAATGAATTTTCCATCTGATTGTACTTTTTCTTAGTAGAAATATGTGGAAGTGAAATATCATTGTATCCCCCCTAGTAGCTAAATGTGGAAAAAAAATCCTTTCTTCCCTACCAGTAGAAATAGAGCAGTAGGGATATGTGGAACAGGGGATAAAAACTAGAGTTGTAGCTTAAAATAAGTTTAAGTAAATTAAGAATAGTATGTTAAAAATCTAGAAAAAAGCATAAATATTACGGCGCCGCCGGTAGGAGCTGTTTCCGTGGCAGCATTGCAATAACTGCCTTTGCAAACGCAGACGTGGTAACGCACGTAGAGCGATATTGAACGACTGAAGGGCGTTAATGAAGCCATCGGACTGAACACACAGCCCTCGTCTATATCATGCAGAAGGTACTCCAGCTTTTCAAAGCGATGAGAGGTAAAGGTGTTAGATTTATGAGGCGGCCAGGACGAACAACCACGCTCCGTGTATACCTACAAAATATCATTGAATTATTGTTGTATCCTATATCAGGTTTTAACTACACTTTTTACTTACTCTAGGAAATAAATCGTCTTTTTATATACTTTGTTCTGCCCGCGGCTTCGTACTTAGTAGCCTGAATTTTGTTCAAGGTGTAGAACAACATACATCCTTTCAAAATTTCAGCTAAATCTGTTCATAAGATTTTTGTGAAGAAGTAACAAACATCCAATCATATAAACAACATTTTTTATATAAGTGTGTCGTTATTTTAAAATTTACGCAGCCTGCGTACACGGCATTCGACGATTATTAGAAGATTATAAGTAAAATTGTTTTATACTTTTCCGACATCCAGAAACCTCTTGAAACATTTGCCAACATACGGTCCAAAGCACGTTAAAGGCTGTCCTGAGTGATATATAGCTTTTACTCCAAACAACGATTGCTCTATTTTAACGCAATCATGAAAATAGTTGTAGTTCTCTGGTCTGTATGTATACACGGGTCGTCCATTATAATCATAAGTAGTATTCCAAAATATCGTGTAATGGGCTGTTTGAGTGTTCCTGTAGCATTCTTCTCTCAGATAACGTCTCTTTGTTCTGGCTCGCCAGTCGTCAGAGCTAAAAGCGTCTTCGCATAAAGTTTCGTTTGGGATTAATTTTCCAGCCCACACTCTTTTTTCTACTGCTGATTTCCACCACTTTCCGTATTCTAAATGACCACAATTATAGCATGAGGTAGTGTATGTGCCTTTAAGTTCATAGTCATAATAAGCACCAAACGCCTTTCGTTGCTTCTGCCTTCCCCTCCACATATGATAATAAAAAGTATAGCTGTCCCATTTCTCATAATCCCATATTTCTACACTTAAATGTTGACCTTTTTTACGCTCATCGCGTTCTATTCCTCTTGATTTAGGATAATCTCTAGTATACGCACGACGGCCACTTAACGACTCATTATAAAACGTATCTGAGTACGGAGATACTGTTGAATTGTTTACACCTATTTTATTGTATACCTTGTACTTTTGCCCAAGGGCAGGTCGCTCGTCAGTAAGAACTGCAAGCCCTTCTGTTAGTGAAGATAACGTCTTGGATTCTGGTTCATTGTACATTGTCTGAGATTGCCTCGTGGCTGGTGGCTGGTCTTCTGCGCTCCCTATTGAGGATGCAATTTCTGGTGGATTCGAATATCTTACTATATTATTGATTTCCCGTGGATCGTGATTCCGCCCTGGATTCATTTGAAGGATTTCATCCAATAAACCAGGCTCCAGGTCTTCCAGGTCCGTGGGCGCCGTCATTTGATTCGAGCGGTCATTGAAACTAAGAAAACCGAATTGGTTTGTAAACGTTATTAAGTATGTAAAACAGGCTATAAAGTATAGCAGCATTTCTAAAAGTTCTATACCATTTCTAATAAATAAAATACAGAAACTACAAAAGAACGTTTTTTCTTTTCTCGAAGACTAAAAAAAGTCTAAATGTCAAAGACGTCATTCCAATGCTTTGAAAAGCAAAGTGAATAAAAAAACTATGGACTGTATTTTACGAACTAAGGTTTGATCGGTTTTGTTCTACAAGTAATTTAGCTTGCAAATAGATAGTTTTGTTACCATTGTAAATCATTTTATAAATATTTACCATTGTTAAATGAACATTTTAAGTTGAACGGTCGACGTTGTAGTCAGGGCGGCCAACGACGGGTAATTACCTACCTATGGACATGAGCCCTAAAGTACTAGAAAAGAAAAGCTAGATATCCTACTAGTTTGAAAGCACCGCACAAATCTTACCTATATGGAACCACATAAAGAAGCTCGTATCTCGAGCGGTATTTCCTATCCACACCGAGATAATGACTTGTCGTAAATATGTCAAACGATTTCCTGTGTTAAAAAGATCCCTTTGGCACACAATGTATGTGAAAAGTGTCATTTATTTTCAGCTTGAAAAACATTATGGTTTCTTTAATCTTGCGCTTGGAGGATTCAATTCCTACTAATTATTATAAACGTAAAAGTTTTTGAGGATTTTACTTGCTCTTTCTGAATGGATTTTTTTGAAACTTCAGAATAATATAGCTTACATATCAAAATAATACATAGGCTATAAAGATATATTGTATACTAGCTGCGCCCCGCTGTTTCACCCGCGTGGTGATAAATATTTTGGATAATATACTATACATCTTACATATATATAGTCTTTGTACATTTTGGAGACTGCATTGTTTGTAAGGAAACACCCTGACATATTTCAATACCGAAATAACATCAATCGGAGATTTGTAACACCTTTAGTGATGCCTGGACCGAAATCAGAACTTTTTAAGCGAAACTGCGCCTACATGTCATACAAAATTTATAATAATTTCAATAAATTTCTTTCCGGCACAGAGAGAGCCTCGAGTCTTGGCCTCATTACCCCGGCGTCAACTTGGGTTTTGTGGGAATATCTTTTTTTCCCTACTTCTCAATGTTTTTTTTTTTGGCTGCATTCGGTTTATTATTTTTTTTTGTGATTTGTTTTGTTTTTTTGTGTGTGTTTTTTTTAATAAACCCAACGACTCTATGGTGGTTCCGCAGGATCAAGTCCCGCGGAAGGGGTCGCCATGGGCGGTCGTCTTCCTGGGGCTGGGGCTGGGGCGGCGCGATGTTGTGGAGGTGCTCGTGTTGCCCGTTGTCGGCGCGATCGTACATTCGACGCGCCGTCTGCACGACGAATTCCTCCACGGATTGGATCTGCAGGTCGCGGGCGATGACGTCGTTCCTGACGTAGCGCCCCGCGCCCGTGCAGATCCTGAGGGCCACGTTCTGCAGCGCCTGGAGCCGGTCCTTATTAGTCTGGGAGACCAGAGCGTACCAGCTCGGCGCCGCATAGGTTAGTCGGGACCGGACGTAGAACTAGTAGACCCGCACTTTAGTCCTCAGCGTGTAACAAGCCAAAATTATAACGATCGCCCCCTTAAATTTTTTCGCCTACTAAATCGTAGACTTTCAAATAAACTAGCCCCCGTTTCGCTGAGGCGGTAACTCTAGTACACCAGTCATCCCGTGACCACGACAGAGTGTAAACCTGTTTAAACGTCGGGAAAAAAGGTAAATAAACGCGATAAATACCCGTTGTATCAAAGCTTTTATGAAGCAAGCAGCATTATTATAAGATATGCACCTCCGGGTTATCTAGGTAGTAGTCCAAACTGAAACATACAATTTTGATATAATGTAGAATTAATGATTAATGTGGCCAATGAAAATGAAATTGAAAAGTTTTTATTTCTTTAAGCTTACAAATAAGCACTTAGACAGGTCATATTTTATACTATTCATTATTATCAATTAAATTATTTTATAATTCACTTCAATTTTTTGTCCACCAGTGGAAGAAGTGAAAAGAAACCACTAGTATGTTCATAACTTATGTGTCTAGTACATTTGATTTGCTTATCTGTAAGTTGGTAGATTTTGAGTTGATGAATGATCGTCGTCAAGTGGTAGGACTCTACGTTGTGTTGATAGTACCTAACTCGATTATTTTGATGCTAAAGACAAACGAACTAATGCTGAAATAAATTTAATTCCTTACATTCCTCGTAATAATTTATTATCATATATATAGTTCAAAGTATTCATTTGTTAAAATTCTGTTATAAGTTAAGAACAATTATTGTAGTATTAAGATCAGATAGATTTCTTTACTATGCCTAGAACAAGGACTGCTAGTAGTTTTGTAAGCACTAAAATGAACATTTTTATTCTGTATAAATGATTTTAATGTGTGAGAACCCACTCTTTGTTGTATAGGTCTACCTACTAATACCTAATAATAATCTACCGTTCTTTTTCAGTACTACAATGAATACAAAATATGAAAATGAATGCTGTCGTCGCTTTACTGTTGCAACTACAAAGATTTACATGGTCTGCGGAGCATTATTTTTCCCGCTCAATCTTTGTGTCTTTCGAAAACATAACATAACACAACACAATTATAACCTACCTATGTAAAACAATTAGACAAGTGTTTAGCTTAGAGCGCTTTTGATTAGTTTAAGTGTTGTTTTAATTAGCATAAGTGTACATACGTTATTATATTAATGAATAAAAAATGTGTATATAAAAAATGGTATTTATTTTTACTCTAAACCTGCAGATTCTTGGATACTCAGTAGAATGAAAATGAAAATGAAAAGTTTTTATTTCTTTTAGCTTACAAATAAGCACTTAGACACGTCATATTTCATAGTTCACTTCAATTTTTTGTCCACCAGTGGAAGAAGTGACAAGAAACCACTAGTATGTTCATAACTTATGTGTCTAGTACATTTGATTTGCTTATCTGTAAGTTGGTAGATTTTGAGTTGGAGCAAAACTCGTTCCAAGCTTTTTTATCTTCTAAGTAATCTGATATTTTGTAATAAGCTTTTTTACAAAGAATATGTTTAACAATTTTTTTAAATTTATTTATTGATAATTTTTGCAACTCTGCGAAGCGTATACATTGCACTTTAAAAGATACATTTATCTTGTGTAGCCTAGTTGTGGGCACAGCGAGTTTATTCTTATTTCTAGTATTTACATTATGTATATCACTTTTTTTAGTGATCTAAAGGGTCTTTTGTTACAATGGGTGTACCGCAGGGCTCTATCTTGGGTCCTTTCCTATTTTTAGTTTATATTAATGACCTGCCTCATCTTGTAAAGAATGATCATGAGATTGTATTGTTTGCTGATGATAATTCATTAATTTTTAAAATGAAACGACAAAACCCAAATTTCGACGATGTAAATACTGCAATCTCAAAGGTAGTCCATTGGTTTAGTATTAATAATATTTTGCTTAATGAAACCAAAACAAAATGTTTAAGATTTATTCTACCTAATGTAAAACAAGTTAAGGCCGATATAAACGTAAAAGGAGAAACGTTAGAAATTTTAGACAATACCGTATTTTAAGGAATAACCTTAGATAGTAAACTTCAGTGGGGCCCACACATAGATAAGCTATCGAAGAGACTTAGTTCTGCAGCATATGCAGTTAAAAAAATCCGTCACCTTACAGACGTTGATACTTCTAGACTAGTCTATTTCAGCTACTTTCATAGTATTATGTCTTATGGCATACTACTGTGGGGGAACGCTGCAGATATAAACACCGTATTTGTGTTGCAGAAGAAGAAAGAAATAAACATAATGACTGTACCGTGTCAATATATTTATGAAAACTTGTTGTACACCCATAAAAATATCAATTGGTTTTCCCATTAATGTCAACTCTTTGTATCCTATCACTCAAGTAAGATGTAAGAAGATCCAAAGAGCTGTCCCTAATTCCATAATGATGTAGTTTCCTGATTTAGTCTCGCTCGTGACAGCGTTCACGACGGTCAACTCGTACTCGTACTTTACGCATTTACTAACATCGGTAAAAATCTAAAATGGCGAAGTGCGACAACTGTGATAAAACCCTTACTAAGAAGTCTCAAATTCTAGAATGTAATAAATGCTCAAAAGTAGTGCATGCCAATCAAGTTTGTACCGGTCTATCTGCGAAGCAACTAGCGGCACTGCGCAATACTGAAAATCTGGAGTGGACATGCGAAGAATGTCGCAAAGACTCGCCAAAACGCAAATCATTCGTCACTCTGGATGCAGATGATGAAGATGAGGATGAGGATGAAGATGAGATCAACTTTTTGCGTGATCAGAAAGGAGTCAGTGGCGCCAGCTCCATGAAAAAACTATTGAGTGATATCTCGACTGAAGTGAAGAAGGCCGTAAAGAAAGAAATGTTGTACTGAAGCAGTAGGACCAGGTAGATCAATGGGTCCGTGCAGCCAAAAAATCGGCAATTGTGGTTGAGGATATTACAAATTGCGTTGATTCAGCTGTTGCCAAATCAAAAGTGATGATACGCCGTGCCCTATCTGCTGCGAATAAAACCTTGCTCTGGCAAGCTAAGCTCCAACTCAAGGAGACACATAAATATATCTGGTTCCAAGACGGCAAAATTCTGGTACGTGGAAATGATAGCGATAAACCTACAGTTATCCGAAGCCTGGCCGATATAGAAAAAAATGCGGCAGGGATGAACAAACGTCGATAGTAGCAGTCTATCACTACAGGCCCTTTTCCGGAAATATTAGAAATATTTGATTGCCCCGATATAAACGATTTCAGTTCCTACATCCCTAAAAACACTCAAACTCTAAATATAATACATATTAACATTTGATCTATAAAAAAAAAAAATAAAAAAAAAAAAAAAAAATGCTGGACAATTCACACAGCATTACCTAGCCTCATGGTAAGCAGAGCTTGTGTTATGGGTACTAGATAACTGATATACATAATACAATATACATTACATAGATAGATATTTTTTATTATACATAGAAAACAACCAGAACACCCGGAACAAATATCTGCAGATCGTACACACAATTGTTCCGAGGCGGGAATCGAACCCGCAACCTCCTGCGTCGCAGGCGGACCTTCGCCCACCGCGCCACATCGGTCGTCAATTCTATTATTAAAAACTTTAGTTCCCTCATACAGTTTATAAATTATTCGCAAAATCAAATAGACATTATTATTCTAACAGAAGTAGGTATTTCTATAGATAGTGATCTCATTAACTTTTTCTGTGTAAGCGGGTATGAGATGTGCAGTGTGCTCCGTGAGCAGAGACGGGGTGGAGGTATTATTACTTACATTAAAAAAAATCATAACTTTCAAGTTATTAACTCTGCAGCATTAAAACACTGCGAGTCATTAATTATCGAAATAACCACTGCTCACTGCTACACGGCACACATCTGCGCATTATACAGACCGCCTAATGAAAGTAAGCACTTATTTATCACTGAACTAAAACAGCTGTTGTGTAAAGATATCTTTAAGAATTCTGATTTATACTTACTCGGGGATATAAATATAGACCTTAAGTGTCAAGAAAACATACGTAATTATTACATAAGTAGCCTGGCCGAGTGTGGATTAACGAGCGCAATTTCCGACTTTACTAGAATAGAAACAAGAGATGAAATTGTCACACGCAGTTGCATTGATCATATTTTTGCTAGATCGCGTTCGTTAGACCTGTACTCGGCGGCACTCGGCACGGTAATGGCGGACCACCGCATGATCGTACTGTCCTGCGTGCGAACGGACACAAACAAAAGTATACAGGGTGCGTCTAACTTTAAGGTACTAATTGATAACATTAAGTTAAAATCCCTACTTGATTCCATCGAGTGGGATAAATCAAATAAAATGCAGTGCCCACTTGAAATATATAGTTCAATTAAAAATAACTTTGAAAACTGCTACAATCAGTCTACTTATACAATTAAAAATAACATAACTAGCAAAAGGAATAAAGAGCCTTGGATAACCAGCAAAATAGATAGATATTGTCAAAAAAGAGATATTTTATACAACGAATGGAAAAAGGATACAAGTAACAAAATATTAAAACTGGAATATGATAAACAAAGGAATAACACAAGAAAAGTAATAGAAGCTACCAGAAATAAGTATTATAATGATGAAATTAATAATAACAAAACAAATCCTAGAAAATTATGGCATATATTAAATTCATTAACAGGCAGAGTCAACAAATCTGTTGATGCAGCAATTCTAAAAGCATTTAACAAGAATAAAATAACAGTAAAACAATTGGCAGACAACTTTGGACAGGAATTTGAAAACAATGTTAAGAAAATAAAACCCAACTGTAAAATTAAACTCATAAATGAATCTACTTATATATTCCCTGAAAATAAATCAATGCGGTTTAAAAAAGCTGATTGTAGCAGCGTTTCTAAGATAATTAAAAAACTTAATACTAAAAAAGCAGCTGGAGCAGATAGCATTCGCTGTATTGACATAAAATCTTTATGTGACAAAATAACCATGGTCATAACAAAGCTGATTAATAGCAGCGTAAGGATTGGGAAATACCCATTAGAATTAAAAACTGGTATCGTTAGGCCTATTTATAAGAAAGGATCCCATAGTGACTACGAGAATTATAGGCCTATAACTATACTCCCGGTAATAGATAAAATAATGGAAAAATATATATGTAATCAGATACAAAATCATTATATTAAATACGATATCTTAAACAGTACCCAATATGGATTTCAACGAAATAAATCAACTTCATCTCTACTATCAAAATTTACAGATGAAATAAATAATTATCTAGACGACAAACAGCAGGTACTGCTTCTATTTATAGACTTTAGTAAAGCATTTGATACTCTGAATCATGACACACTTATACAAAAGCTAGATAATACGGGTATTCGCGGACCTCTATTAAATTGGTGCAAAGACTATCTTAGACACAGAAATTATCGTGTGAAAATAGGACATGAGCTTAGTGACGAGATTCCTGTCACCACTGGAACCGCCCAGGGATCGGTCCTTGGTCCACTACATTATCTGGCATTTGTCAACGATATGAGTAACGTAGTCGAAAACTGTTCAGTTTATCAATACGCCGACGACACATGTCTTGTAGTTGCCAGCAGGGACATCACAAGAGCGGAATCACTATTACAGAGTGACTTTACGAACATCTGTAAGTGGTCACACGATGCGGGACTTGTACTTAATTCTGACAAAACCAAAGTCGTTCACATTCGCTCTAACCACTTATGAAACGTAGTAGACCGACCACTGTTAATAACTGCACACAATCATGAATGCCTGCATAAGCATATACTACATAAATGCAAATGCAGAAATTTAGAACAAGTTAGTCAATATAAATACCTAGGCCTTATTGTTGACGATAGATTCAACCGGAGACAACATATTGACCATGTATGTAATAAGCTGAGGGCAATGCTGGCCAAATTTGCTATACTAAAATATAAAGTACCTTTTTACGTCCGTATTAATTTGTATAAGTCTCTAGAGTCACTAATATCATACGGACTAACAAGCTACGGTAAAACATTTCCAACCTACCTAGACAAAATATATAATATTCAGCTAAGAATACTTAAAATAATAATAACCAATAAAATTAAAATAAACCTATATAAAGATGACAATATTACTGGAATATACAAATACTGCAAAACATTACCGATTCATAAAAAATTTAAAATGAACTTTTTGATAGAACAATTTCCAAACAAAGACTTGCAAATAAAAATAACACATAAACCTTCTACAAGACAAAAAACCCAACATAAACTTGTTATACCCAGAATTTATAACTATTACGGCAAACGTACAAACAGATATCTGATACCTAATTTAATTAACGAAATTCCTTTTAAAATTTCATCCAATATTAACGACGAAAACTTTAAATCAAAAATTAAAAAATACTTCTACGATTCACTATAACTTTAAATTAATTAAAACTTGTCCTATTTAGTTACCCTGTATAGTGTTATCAGTTCGCTCCATTCGCTGGTAACAGAGCGTAGGTATTGTAATTTTGCTCGCGCGCCGGACAGTCGATCATTGTACCGCTTTTACATGCAGGGTGTGGCCTGCTTTTTAATTATGTAGATACGAGTAAGTACATATTTTAATTGAAATGTTTTAATTAATAGAGACTAAGGAGCTTACGGTCAAACGGGATAACCGTTTAAGTTAGTTTAGATTAATATGCAATTATTATGAAATATAAATAAAAGAAAAAAAAAAAAAAAGATTAATGTTTCGTGATGAACGCAATCGAATGCTTTTGACAAGTCGCAAAAAACGCCTAAAGCATCTTGCGAATTCTCCCAAGCATCAAAAATATGCGATACCAACTCTACACCGGCATCAGTAGTTGACCTGCCACGAGTAAACCCAAATTGCTTACAATGTAGCAGGTCATTGCCATTAAAATGTATAAGCAATTGGTGTAAAATAAGTTTTTCAAAAACTTTACTGAATGTAGGCAGTACTGATATTGGTCTAAAGTTAGTGGGATCAGACCTACTACCCGATTTAAACAATGGGATTATTTCACTATGTTTCATTCGATCAGGACATACGCCACAATCAATGGATTCATTAAATATAAAAGCTAGATCTGGTGCAATGGTATCAATTAAAGGTTTAATAATTCTAACGGAAATGCCCCAGAGATCTGCAGTTTTTTTTATATTTAAAAGTTTAAAGTTTTTTTTTATATCGTGTTCATTAACATGGGTGAAATTAAATTTACTATTGCATTTAGGTACATTTTCTTTAAGTAATAATAATGATTCGGCTATTATTTGAGAAGAGTTCAGACACTTTGTAGTACAGATTGGAATGTCAGTAAAAAAAATTTCAAATGCTTGCGCTACCTCAACATCATTTTTGATGGAGCAATCATTAATCTTTAAATTGTAATCATTAATGTAGGTACTAACCTTTCCAGTCTCACTATTAATTATTTTCGAGGTTGATTTTATTACTTTTAATACAAGATATTTAATGTCAACATAGACATTTTTGAATGAAAAGTTATAATAACTGATAGCAATAACAGAAAACAATGTGGTAACAGCTTATCTTTAAAAACTACAACAATGCATAACCTCACATGTGGAGTTAAAAGTGTTTAAAAGTATTTATTAATACTATTTACATTATCATCATGACAGCCATTATCTTGTTGACATGGCTGATTCCATGCCTTGCCACTATTTGCCAACGACAGCTTGCTGCAATGCTCGACCGGCTTGAAGTTTTGGTTTGACTCTACAACAACAGCTTTCAGCGCTGGCTTTCAATTCTTCTGCAATCTGTAGAAAATTATAACAATGAATGTATATACATTATGTATAATTAGGGTTTAGGTACAAAGTGTGAGGGGTACTAAACAGCTAAGCTAGCTTCTGTTTTAATCATGACGATATGGTAAGTCTCGAGTTTAAGGGAGACAGACACTTATCTGATTTCGACAGTTTCTAATCTATATATAGGTATCATATTCATGAACTCACTTGCTCTTTAATTTGTTGCTTTGATCTCTTCGTGTTGGCCAAGGAACATATATGGGATAGACCAAAATAAGTGCCACCAACACCTCCCTCACAGCTCTGGAAACAGCGTGCTATGAGCGACAAATGCCAGTGCAGTCAATATCTGCAAAATAAATTGTTTTAAATAGTAGGTACTATCTAGTTACATAAAATAAACATTATAAAGCTTAGGCAAGAGGGAATTTAATCAACAAAGATAGGTAGTTTGTTTTACTTACATTGGTCATTATGGAAATGCCATCAGATCCGGCGTTCCTAACGAATATGAGGATTGAGATCTTCCGCTTATGTTTTGACTGTCCCCTTGATAAGACGATAGGTTTTTGTAAATTCCTTGTCCTGCAATGCAAGGGGTCCAGCGTCTTTCGCAGAAGAGCTCTAGATCGTCGCCGGTTTTGACGCTCTAAAAGCCGACGAGTGTTTATAATGACTTGAAGACACGCTCGAATTAGGAAACTCATTCTTTAAACTTGAACTTTTTATTATTTCACGATGATTTCACGAGCACAATTGCACCGAGAGCTACCTTTGCTCAATATCTCCACTATCTCGTCATAATCGATAACCATAGACTAAATTAGCCGTCAGAAAAACAATAGAATTCCATGTTTGCTGCCTATCGCAAGCGATACAAGAGACTGTGATTAGTAGAATGCAACAACTTGTCACAATTGTAAGTTTCATAGATACGACCAAGATACGACTGAGACTGAGAAAGATTGTGCTTGTAGAATACCAATAGGTGTCAATAGTGGCGATTTAGACGCGATACTACTGCCATTGTGAGGCGATTGTGTTAGTGGAATTAGGCCCCTGTACGGCTGAGAGCGGCAGACTGAACTCATAATCATTTACCGAAAAATATTTTAGATCACAAAGGAATAATATTGTTTAATAAAGTCTTAAAAGAATGGCTTGTGCTACGTAGCTATTATACAATCCAGGAGTTTCTGACCTTTAAAGTTTACATTATGTTATTGACATTTAATCTAACTTTAATTTTGAATATTTTTATTGTAAAGTATGGCTTGACATTTATTTTAATTAAACTTTACTTTTATTACTTTTTATTAATTTGCATGAGAATTATTATTTGAAATATTTTGTTGTTTGTGAAACTTAACTGGAACTTTTTTATGTTTTCACATGCCAGTAATGTGGCGAGATATGAGGATCATTTTGTGTATTCACATGCCAGTAATGTGGCGAGATATGAGGATCATTTTGTGTATTCACATGCCAGTAATGTGGCGAGATATGAGGATCATTTTATGTATTCACATGCCAGTAATGTGGCGAGATATGAGGATCATTTTGTGTATTCACATGCCAGTAATGTGGCGAGATATGAGGATCATTTTGTGTATTCACATGCCAGTAATGTGGCGAGATATGAGGATCATTTTGTGTATTCACATGCCAGTAATGTGGCGAGATATGAGGATCATTTTGTGTATTCACATGCCAGTAATGTGGCGAGATATGAGGATAATTTTTTTTATAATACCACCTCTCTAATTTACCATGTCTGATAAGAATAAACTATTAGTATTTGTAGTAGGTATATTATCCAAAATACTATTTCTATATAACTTATGTATCTTTATAAATTGTAGCCTATGTGTTATTCTGATATGTAAGCTATATTATTGTGAAGTTTCATTAAAATCCATTCAGTAGTTTTTACGTGAAAGAGTAACAAACATCCATCATCATAATCATAAATAAGATATATTAATTTACCTGCAAGCACAATAATTATAAAAAAAATACTTTAAAGCATAATACATATTTTTTTTAATTCTCTTGCTCAAAAAGTATGTATGTCATTAAAGCGTAGGGCGTAAAACTCGAGTACGCCCTAAGGATTAAACGTATATTTCTTTTTCGTATAATTATTAATTACATAATTAATGCTGGACAATTCACGCAGCACTATCTAGTCCCATGGTAAGCAGAGCTTGTGTTATGGGTACTAGATAGCTGATATACATAATACAATATATTAAATAGATAGATATTATATATATATATCTCAAAGTGGCTCACCTGCATCTTACTTACATTAAACATTAAAAAAACTAACTACATAACTTTTGCCCCAACGAAATCCTCGCAACCTTCTCAGAGTTTTAATATGAGCCCATAACTGTGCGCCTCAAAACTTATCAAATCTGACATGTCAATGTAGTAATCTACAAAGAACTGACTGTGTCAAATACCTAGGCATTCAGATAGACAGTACATTCTGCTGGAAACCTCAAATCTCCTCGTCGACATCTAGAGTGAGAAAGCTTCTTTATATATTTAGAAGGTTGAGGACTAGTGCTGATGCTCATACACTCAAAACAGTCTACTTTGCCCTTACTCAAACGGTCCTAAACTACTGTATTGCTGCGTGGGGAGGCGCGCCTAAAACCACCCTTCTCATGCTTGAGAGGGCACAGCGTGCAATCCTTAAGGTTATGTTTTGCAAACCAATTTTATTCCCTACAATTGAACTGTACTCAATGAGCAAGGTTCTCTCCGTCAGAAAGTTGTTTGTTCTTAGTATAGCCCTACGGAAGCACTTATCCCTAACCTACATTCCACTTACTACTGACAGTCGTCGTAGATTTACTGCTGTTTGTACAAATGAAGGATCATGCCGCACAGCAATCACTCTGCGACATAACTATTTCCTTACACCTGTCATCTATAATCGCTTGAACAAGATCTTGAACATTTACCCACTGCATTATAATAAGTGTAAAAACAAGATTAAAGAATGGCTCCTCTCCCTTACCTATGAAGAAACTGAAAATTTAATTAAAATCAGAAGTGCTTAAATAACACACACTCCAACACACATACACTACACACCACACAAACATTTACACACGTTTCAAACACTTGCAGCTCCTGTTGCCCGGACTCTTAAGAGACCGGTGCCCTCAGGAGTTCTACACACACAAAACATTCACACACACACACACACACACAAACACGTTCAAAACCTGGCAGCAGAGGAAAACTGGCAGCTCCTGTTGCCCCGACTCTTAAGAGACCGGTGCCCTCAGGAGCTCTACACACACAGACACGTTCAAACACTGGCAGCTCCTGTTGCCCGGACTCTCAAGAGACCGGTGTCCTCAGGAGCTCTACACTCTACATGCACAAAATTTTTACAAATGTGAGTTATACATTATTTAGTTACCTATTTTAATTTTTTCATATTTCTTGCCTTATATTAGTTTTTCTTTTTTAATATTATTTTGTATACTTACCGTCAGATCTCCTAGAACCCGATTTCGCCAAACATTGGTTAATCAAGATTTACAGTACAAAATTAAACCATGCTTTCTGTTTGGTGAGATACCTTATCGGCCTTAACCTTATCCCGAGTTTGAGCGCTGGGAGGTGCGACACAGTTTTATACTTATGCGCTTTCCAGTGTTCCATTGTATCTTAGAGATAATTCTTTGTTCATTTTTAATAAATAAATTGAAAAATAAAATTGAAAATATATAGAAAACGACCAGAACACCCGGAACAAATATCTGCAGATTGTAGACACAATTGTGCGTCGCAGGCAGACCTTCGCCCACCGCGCCACATCGGTTGTCAATAATATTCAACATATTTGTCTTTTCTTTTTCCGACGTGAACATAGTCTGTTTTTTAATTAGTAATTCTCACAAGTTATCTAAAAACTTGTAAGAAAAACATCGTCACGTCAACATTGCCAATTTATAAATATTCGTTAGTTTCCCCCATAAATACTAATTTTCTTCAGGCAAACAAGATATTTGCACTGAAAGTTTTTTTCATTTATCCTTGTCACGTTGGCCTAAGAGAGCGGAGCAAGAAATGAAATAATATCACAAAAATATATTTTATGGGATATTATTTCCCGATTTCGGCGGGACTAGAACCCGCGACTTTCTCTCAGTACAGGAACGCTCTACGGACTCTTGATATTTTTTAATTTTGTGGAGATTACCCCGAGTGCGATGGATAATGTTCTATCTTTACCTATACAGGGTGAATTTTTGAGACGGGACAGTAAGGGTCCAATTATCTTATGCCCCCGTATTTCCGTAAAAATGTATGGGAAAAGTTTTTCGCGATTTCTGACATTTCTAGTACTCAAACCTCAGTCGGTGCAGTAGAGACTGTTGATCCTTATAAGAAACAGGATCGATTGGCATCAAACAAAGTTTTTGTGTAAAATGAACATTTTCTTACTGACTGGACATTTTTTCCAAAATCTCTAAATGCAGTTCAGAATATCTTAAAAATTTATGGATATTAGGAGACTATCTCCTAAAAGCGTTTTAACAGAACGGTTAAGGTACCAAATTATTATCATATTAAAATCTATTGCTATTCGTTAGTCTCGCTAAAACTCGAGAACGGCTGGGCCGATTTAGCTGATTTTGGTTTTGTAATTTTTGTCGTAGTCCAGGAAGGTTTAAACGGTGAGAAAACATGGTAAAATTGCGCAGAAATTTCCACGCGGGTGAAGCCGCGGGGCGCAGCTAGTAATAACTAAAATTTATCGAGCCTTAAGTTCAGTTTAACAACAGCTGCGAAACTTCATCGAAAAGTTTTATTTCTAGCAATTCCATAAAATTACCTCTTCACGCTAAAGCTACCTTGAACGGAATTTGATTTTACAAGATTTTATTGTTAGTTTTTGTGGAAGAAACCTTGCTACTGAATTTTGCGAAGAAAGTTTGGTAACAATGTAATGTCATGATATCATCGAGCTGAACTGATGATGCAGACAAGAAGGTGGCCATAGTAACTCTGTAACTATACAGGGATATAGGTAATCTAATAACTTCAATGGCGACTTGGGTGAAATTACTTACTCTAGATTTAGATATTTTGGTTTTATTTTCTTCGTCGTAATTGTATTTTCTTTTTTGTAATTTTGTGTCTGAAAATAAAGTATTTGAATTGAATTGAATTTGTTTATATTTTTACAGCTGCGGAAGCCGGTGTCGACGCTCTCGATCCCGGGCGCTATGAAGGCGTACTCCGGCGGGGGTCTGGACGCGTCGGCCGAAGAAGCAGGCGTCGCACTAGTCGGCGTGCACTCCGAGTACCCCCGCTTCGGCGAGGAGCGCGCCCTCGGTGGGGGCACCTATAAGGGCGGGGGGGCGGCGAAGCATAAACCTAATATAGGATATAGGTGAGTTTTTTGGAAGGTGATACAAATAAATATAATAATATAGATGAGCTATGATAGGAGTAGGATACGTAATGAATACATTCGACACAGAACTAATGTTATTGACATAGCTCTAAGAATTAGCAAGCTGAAGTGGCAGTGGGCCGGCCATATCTCGCGAAGAACCGACAACCGCTGGGGCAAACGTGTTCTTGAGTGGTGCGGACTCGGCGCCCTCCGGCCAGGTGGGATGACGACCTGCGAAAGACTGCAAGTGCTGGAGGCGTCAAGCTGAAGACAGGGCGCTATGGCACTCATTAGGGGAAGCATATGTCCAGCAGTGGACTAACATAGGCTGGTGATGATGATACAAATACAAAATATAAAATTATTTATTCCTGTCATGTGTGTACACTTAGATATGTACGCACGGGAAGGCTGTTTACAAAGTGAATGTAGTGCCCCCGTTACCACTCGTGTTACCAGCCGTGTCGCTGGCGGCGCCACCATCACCTTCGCATGCGGACTGCTGTGATAGCCCTAGTAAAAGAGTAAAGGAATTAAATCTAGACCCATACACCCGGAAAACTGTTATGTACTCAGATAAGTTGGGTGCTGGAATGGGTACTATACTGAGTGACTTACTTCTACAAAATGTAGTCAATAATTGCTATCCTAATTCTAATATAAATACAATCACTGATTATATTCAGCAAGATGACTCCCTGAATAAAAACACAACTCTAATTGTTCAGATAGGTGAAAGTTGTGTAAAGCGGTCACAGTTGATACGGCTAGTTCAAGTACTTCTAGGAAAGATAGAAAATGGACTAGGGAAACTTATTTTTTGCTCCTTCCCTTACTCAAAATCATTAACATCACAGCAAAATGAGAATATATGTAAAAATAACATGCTGATATACAATATGACATGTCGTCATAGTGACGTTTTAATTTTTGACACTAATAAATTTATTAGTAAAACTTTTTTAACTAGGGATACTATGTATCTGACTAAAAAAAGTAAATTGATTATTGCTAAATTGTTAGCATATAATATTTTTGATCCTGTTATAAGTATAACAACAGCCAAAAACTTGGCTATAACAAATGCTTCTATTGAGCATTGTAATTATTTTACAAACCAGACCTTGGAACTTATTCCAAGTCATTTAAATTAGAAATAGCGACAATAGAGGAAATCTCTAACCCTATAAACATTATTACTATGAATTGTAATAAAAAATTAAGAAAACAAAATTGTAAAATAACTGGAAAGTTTACTAACTTGGTGCACCAAAATATTACAAGGAATTAGAAGTAAATTATTAGAATTAGAATTGTACATGAACTCATTTGATATTGATATCATCTGCCTCACAGAACATTGGCTGAAAAGCTATGAGCTCATGTTTAACTTCAGCAACCACCAGGTTGGTAGTTCTTTTTGCAGATCACATGCTATTCGTGGAGGCTCTTTAATATTACTAAATAAACTAATTAAATTCAAAGAACGTAAAGACATAGTATGCTTATCCATTGAAAGCCACATTGAAGTAGCATGTGTTGAGTTGGAGCATACTATTGTAGCAAGCGTATACAGCCCACCATCAGCTTCTTTTGAAATATTTGAAAAAAATATGGATGATATCTTATTTAAAATATCAAAATCAAATAAAAACCTCATAGTATGTGGAGACTTTAATATTGATCTTTTAGAAGTTTACTCCCTCAGTAGCAGATTAACAAATTTATTTAATTCTTATAATCTTAGGCCAACATTTATGGAACCTACTAGAATAACTGAAACATCAGCAAAATGTATAGATAATATATTTAATTTTGTTCTCCAAAATGAAAAAATTGTCAGTCACAAAATTATAAGCCATTTAAAATCAGACCACTTAGGTCAATTAATTCAATTAAAACATCAAGTAAAAAATAATAATTTTAAAAAAATAATTAAGTACATTCCTGTGACCACAGATCGATTTGAACGGTTGAAATTGGATTGGGATTTTAAACCATCACCTAACTACTCACTTAACAACCCAAATGAGTCGTATTGTAGTTTTTTTAATAAATTCACCAATGCGTTCAATTCAATATTCATACCCAAATCAATCTTGGTCTCAGAAAAACTTAGCTTTAGTGAGTGGGCAACAGTAGGTATACATAAGAGTAGAAAAAAGTTGTATGAACTGTATAGTGAAAAGCAGTACAATTTTAGCCAGGAATTTAAAGAAAAAGTAAAAAATTACTCAAAAATATTTAGAAAAGTTTGTAATACAGCAAAATCAAATTATATTAGCTCGAAAATTAAAAATAGTGAAAATGTAATAAAATCAACTTGGAAAATAATTAATAGTGAGACTGGAAAGGTCAATACCTACATTAATGATTACAGTTTAAAGATTAATGATTGCTCCATCAAAAATGATGTTGAAGTAGCGCAAGCTTTTGAAAATTTTTTTACTGACATTCCAATCTCTACTACAAAGTGTCTGAACTCTTCTCAAATAATAGCTGAATCATTACTTAAAGAAAATGTACCTAAATGCGATATTAAATTTATTTTTACACATGTTGATGAAAATGATGTAAAAAAAGCCTTTAAACTTTTAAATATTAAAAAAACTGCAGATCTCTGGGGCATTTCCGTTAAAATTATTAAACCTTTAATTGATACGATTGCACCAGATCTAGCTTTTATATTTAATGAATCCATTGATTGTGGCGTATTTCTTGATCTAATGAAACATAGTAAAATAATCCCATTGTTTAAATCGGGTATTAGGTCTGACCCCACTAACTTTAGACCAATATCAGTACTGCCTACATTCAGTAAAGTTTTTGAAAAACTGATTTTACACCAATTGCTTAGACATTTTAATGGCAATGACCTGCTACACTGTAAGCAATTTGGGTTTACTCGTGGCAGGTCAACTACTGATGCCGGTGTAGAGTTGGTATCGCATATTTTTGATGCTTGGGAGAAGTCGCAAGATGCTTTAGGCGTTTTTTGTGACTTGTCAAAAGCATTCGATTGCGTTCATCACGAAACATTAATCAGGAAACTACATCATTATGGAATAAGGGACAGCTCTTTGGATCTTCTTACATCTTACTTGAGTGATAGGATACAAAGAGTTGACATTAATGGGAAACGATCTAAAGGGTCTGTGGTTTCAATGGGTGTACCGCAAGGCTCTATCTTGGGTCCTTTCCTATTTTTAGTTTATATTAACGACCTGCCTCATCTTGTAAAGAATGATCATGAGATTGTATTGTTTGCTGATGATACTTCATTAATTTTTAAAATGAATCGACAAAAAACAAATTTCGACGATGTAAATACTGCAATCTCAAAGGTAGTCCATTGGTTTAGTATCAATAATCTTTTGCTTAATGAAACAAAAACAAAATGTATAAGATTTATTCTACCTAATGTAAAACAAGTTAAGGCTGATGTAAACGTAAAAGGAGAAACGGTAGAAATTGTAGACAATACCGTATTCTTAGGAATAACCTTAGATAGTAAACTTCAATGGGGCCCACACATAGATAAGCTATCGAAGAGACTTAGTTCTGCAGCATATGCAGTTAAAAAAATCCGTCACCTTACAGGCGTTGATACTTCTAGACTAGTCTATTTCAGCTACTTCCATAGTATTATGTCTTATGGCATACTATTGTGGGGGAACGCTGCAGATATAAACACCGTTTTTGTGTTGCAGAAGAGGGCTGTTCGTGCGATCTATAATATGGGTCCCAGAGAATCCCTACGTAATAAATTCAAAGAAATAAACATAATGACAGTACCATGTCAATATATTTATGAAAACTTGTTGTACACTCATAAAAACATCGATCGATTCAATAAAAAAAGCGATATACATAATGTAAATACTAGAAATAAGAATAAACTCGCTGTTCCCACAACTAGACTACATAATAAGATAAGTGCATCTTTTAAAGGGCAATGTATACGCTTCTACAACAAAACTCCAAGTGAGTTGCAAAAATTATCAATAAATAAATTTAAAAAAATTGTGAAGCATATTCTTTGTAAAAAGGCTTATTACAAAATATCAGATTATCTAGAAGATAAAAAAGCTTGGAACGAGTTTTGCTCCAACTCAAAATCTAACAACTTACAGATAAGCAAATCTATGTACTAGACACATAAGTTATGAACATACTGGTGGTTTCTTCTCACTTCTTCCACTGGTGGACAAAAAATTGAAGTGAACATCAATATAATAATGAATAGTATAAAATATGACTTGTCTAAGTGCTTATTTGTAAGCCTAAGGAAATAAACTTTCATTTCATTTCATTTCATTTCATTTCAAAGGTAACTTTAACAGTAAAGATTTATAGACAAATACGGGTCAAAGAAACAAAAATTATATTAAAATAAATCTAATCAATTTTAATAATATTAGTGATACATTTGACCCCAAACAAGGGCATTATCCGGGCTGTGAGGACGGAGAGTTGGAAATGCTATATTATTTATTCGTTTCTTCCCAAGTCTTCTGATTCGTTATTTCTATGGAAATGTTCTAGAATGGTTCTTATAATAGGTAAAATAAAACGATAAATAACCGTGAATAGTAATCATATTTTAGTGTACAAAAACTAGTCTTGAATAACTTTCTGCATCTACTCGCTTCAAAGTGCAATCCTATTTCGATAATTGGAGGGCTTTCCTAGCTCCTTAGGGTTCCTCAAAAGGAAAAAGTAACTCTTACAAAAACACTTCGTTATTCGTCTGTCTCTCAACGTGGATGCTCGATACATCCAAGCTGACAGACAGAGAGACGAATATTTTGACGTTTGAATGACTTGAGTTGACATTAATATTAAATACTCAAGTCGCCAATATCATAAATCTGTGAAACAAAATCAAACTTACAAGCTAATGTCAAGCCAATGAAATCTAAAGACACAGTGGTATACCTCGTTTATTACAAGACATTCGAAAGGAAATTTAAACGATAGAATACTTCCGGTTGACCAACTATCATCAAAATGTAAATACTATAAATTTGTAGTTACAATACAAAAATAACATATTATTTGTACCTACGGAATCCTAGATGCTCGATTCCGACTCGCACATGGCCGATTTTTATCAGTAGAGGTGACACAAACTCAAGTTTCGAGTTCAAATACAGTTAGTTCAACACAATTACCATTAGCCTCTTTCTCAGTCGGTCTTTGTTATACGTTTTATATGATTAGAACTTAGAAATACGACCAGTATTCTTAAATTTTAAAGTTTCCTAGGATACAGCTCAATTTTATACGTGAATAATTCAAATATTGTTTTGAAAAAATTGAAATCTGACTTCTAATTTATTAGTATTTACACAGTTTTTTTGAGTTAATCCTATATATGATGAAGACGATCACATCTTAGTTACTCCTTTTTTACCTAATAATATATAATAATAAATCATAGTACACAACATTTTCATAAATCAAAAATCAAAACACGCTACCGTACCAGCCAAAAGGTAGAAAATTTAAATAAAGCTAACATTTGCGTGTAAAATAGAACGTGCACTGCGCCAGCACAAATGCGCATATATGATAATAATTTTTCAGTTGAGAAGTTTCAAGTTCTACCGTTAGATAGAGGTCATATTTGCCTAGCGCTAGTGTTGTGCAAATAAAAATGTGAGATCACGATAGACAATCTGAATCAACAAGGATTTCATTCAGCGCTGCTAGAATTTATACTGCTTGCATATTTTATTTATACATTTTGTCATAAAATGTGAAAAATAATTCTATTGTTCGTAGGGAATATAAATACCTTTTAAAACTTATGAGTACGTTATTCACATAAAACCAAAATCTACATTTTAGTCAAAATTTTAGTGTAGTTCTTTTCCGATCATAAAATTTAAGCAATAGTAGAGAGTTATTTCTGTCAATCACTACATAGCATAAAACAAAGTCGCTTCCCGCTATCTGTCTGACCCTATGTATGCTTAGATCTTTAAAAGTACGCAACGGATTTTGATACGGTTTATTTATATAAATAGATTCAAGCGGAAGGGTTTTTTCATTTGATACATAGATTTCCACGCAGATGTAGCCACGGGGCGCATCTAGTTATTGATATTTTACAAAAACGTTAGTTTCTAACATAACCACAAGTGTCTCTTTAACACCAATAACCACTGTGTATCATTATTATAACACTTTTGAAGAAACTAAAAAAAACACATAAACTTTTAGCAGTATAGAAGTTTTTTCATTACAGCATCGCGAGGAATTTTAATGAGCTATGTACTTTATCTGCAAGTTTTACAAGTATTTTAGCAGCGTTTTAATTTTCGGAAAATTGCTTTTCCGTCTCAGGTGTTGTGCAATTACATAATTTTGCTTTTGAACTTGCTACGAGTTCAGCTAATTTTATGTTTTTATAAAAAACTAAAACTGGTTTGGAAATCCTATATTATTTACACCGTTTTTTGAGTTGATTGGTGACAGAGTCATGAATACGAATACAAACCAAAAATCTACTGGTTTTCTTACTCTTATTATAATATTGTTACAAACTACTTAACCAATTACTATGCATGTATATAAAAACCTAACTTACTTTAAGCCTTTGGTAAGAGGCATATAAATAATATAAAAGATTTACCTGCTATATTTAAATTCACATTATTGTTACCATCCAAAGGTTGACTGGAAGATATCAACAAAGTATTTTTTATTTTATTGTATTTTTTCAAAATTAATCCAAAATTGTCGGAAAACTAAAATACACATAACATGCTCATGAGTACTATGTAAAAGATAGATCTAAGGCCAAGGTAAGTAAAAGTTTTCTGTACTCTAGGGCAACATGGAGCCAATAACAAGTATAATAAAGTTGAGCTCCATTCTATGCCCAAACCTCGTTGAGAGTTTCCCCAAAGGACCGAGTAGGCACTATACATTAAATATCAGCCAAACTGGGTAATACCTATACAAAAATACAACACACTGTTAAACATACCAGTGTGTACACTAGTATATGGTGTGTGAAAAGTTGGGTAGGCAGTGTGTATATAAAAAAATCGATCGAAGTAAAACAAATCTCGCGCCTCGCGGCTTTGCCCGCGTGGAAATCTGTGTCAAATAGTTTATAAACCTTTCTTTTAAATTACTCTAACTGTTAAAAAAAACTTCATCAAAATCTGTTGTGTAGTTTAAAGCATACAGAGAGCGGGAAGCTACTTTTTATACTATGTTGTTCTTATTCACATTAACGTAACAAAGATTAACAAACTGGAGTGTATCATTAGTAAAGTTAACAAAACATTGTTACTGAATAGTAACGTTTTAATAATGACCAAACCAATAGCCTTGGACGAACTGAAATAGCCTGCATCAGGGCCATATCGATTTGTCCGTCTTCAGAAATGTCGGCTGCATATTAAATCTTTTTTTACCTGAAAACGTTTCTACGGAATGGATAATGGCAGGTAAAGAACTAAATAATAACGACCTCTGACGAACTCTGTGGGTTCGATTTCCGACTCGGGACAATGTATAATAAAATATCTATGGAATATATAATATAATACCTATCTATGGAATGTATTGTATTATGTATATCAGTCATCTAGTACCCAGAATACAAGCTCCGGCTTACATTGGAGCTAGATGATGCTGTGTGGATTGTCCAACATTATTTATCTTTGTCAACCCTTAAGAGGTCGATTGTTACGCTACAAACGTCACTAGTAAGAGTTAATAATGTAACCTATACCAAACTTTTTTCTTTTGATTCCAGGTTAGGTAGAAGAAAGGCGTTATTTGAAAAAAGAAAAAGAATTAGCGACTACGCGCTAGTGATGGGGATGTTCGGTATTATCATTATGGTTATAGAGAATGAACTATCAAGTGCTGGCGTATATACAAAGGTATGTAAATAATACATTATACTTATTTCAAGTATTTTTTTTATGTTAATGTTAAATACTTGAAGGGAATTATTTCCATCTGTCTTCCTGCTCTTCCTCACTTACATTTGGGTGAAAAAAAGTTCGATTTATCCCCGTTTTTGCAATATTTAAAATAAATACGATACACCTTTTAGTTATTTATTATTAAATTTTTATTTTAGCTGCAGACTGTAAATTTTTTGCAATCAGTTTTTTTGACTATAATTTTAAGGATTCTTATTTTATGTGTTATTTTCTGCGTTTAACAAGAAATATGTAAGACTAACGAAGAAGTAGTTTGCCGCATATCGTACACCATTTTCTACGAAACCATAATAATTTCTGGTATGCATAAAATCACAATAAATGATAATTCTAAAATGCTCCCAGCAGTCCCACACATTAATCGAAGTTGGTTTTATCATATCATTATCATATTATGATAATGTTAAACTATTACTATTGAGAGCATATTTTGAGAATATGTAATTGTTAGCGCAAAACCTCTTATTTTCTCCAATGTTCCAAAAATAACATAAATGTTGTAAATTTTCAGGCATCAATATACTCACAAGCGCTGAAGACGCTGATATCAATGTCGACTGTGATTTTACTTGGCCTAATTGTCGCGTATCACGCATTAGAAGTACAGGTAATATTACACCAATATTATTATTATTATATTAGGCCGGAGTGTCCCACAGCAGAGCAAAGGCCTCCCCTTCTTCCACTCATCTCCGTCCTCAAAGAAGTTTGAAAAGTAAATTACTTAATTTATTAAGTTTTCACTCATGGACTACAAGCGAAGCGAGAGATCAGGTCATGTGTCATTCATAAAGCTTACTTAATGTAAGCTTTATGAATGACACATGACCTTTTGTGCCCTTCCTTTATTTTTTTGTTTATTTCTGTATTGTCTTTTGTTTTGTGTGGTATAATAAAGTGTTTTCTATCTATCTATCTAATATATAGATTTCACCGCCCCAAAAATTCATGCCAAAATTTTACTTAGTAAGACGAAACATAATAATGGGTCACAAGAGTTGACCCATGCATGATACTCAAGAGGATCAAGTAGATAAATCTTGAGCAAACAACTAAAGACGATCCGTCCCTGCGGTGCAGTTGGCAAAGGTCCGCCTATAACGCAAGAGGTTGGTTGGGTTTGATTCCCACCTCGGGACAAATGTTTGTACTATCTACAGATATCTGTACCGGTTGTTCTGCGTGTTTTATTGTATAATAAAGTACATATATATCTATGTATGTAATGTATGGAGCAAATCAGATATCTCGCACCCATAACACGCTTAACTTGGAACTGATGCTGTGTTGTGTGCTGTGTAATTGTTCAGCATTATTTACTAAGGTATTGAAAGTAGGTTCAGTCAATAGAGAAAAAAATGATCAACAATTGATAATCAAAATGTAATTACTTGTAATTTTATTTCTGATTCCAGTTATTTATGATAGACAACTGCGCTGACGACTGGAGGATAGCAATGACTTGGCAGAGGATAGCGCAAATAACCCTAGAACTTGCCATATGCGCTGTCCACCCAATTCCCGGCCAGTACACCTTCACTTGGACTACTAAATTGGCCAACAAGGGTGGCGTTATAGGCGTAGAAGTAGTAAGTTTATCATTTATTTGTTTTGTGTTTCAAATTGAAATGTACATGCAACTGCGCCAAATTATACCCTCAAATAAGAAACCGTAAACCTCAAATAAGACTTTCTTCTATAAATATATGTTGTTATAAGTAAGATACATATGTGTCATTGGTTTGCTATAATCTGTGGTATCGCTCAAGGGAAAATACTCGATCCATTGCTGTTTTTAGTGCATCCATTTGAATGGTTTTGAGTGTTTTAGTAGAATAGCAGACAGGTCATGTTTTTTTATGTTTCTGTAGATAGCAAATTAGAAAACAAATGTTAGCCATAATACTCACTTATGCCATAAAACCAAACAGATATTCATTGAACATTTTTCTCCTTAGGGCACGATGTTTAAGCAAATCCAGGTCTGTATTCATTGATTTCAAGTGTCAGGTTTAAAGTGATGTTGCCGTCTCCGTTTAGAGCATGAATTTGTCGAAGTTTGTTGACCACTGTTTGTCCGTGAACGTCCGAATTGTGTGGTTCAATGTGTAGGTAGCTGTTTTGTCATGGTTTGATTATGATTTACTATTAAATTACTTGTTTAAATATGTGGTAAAATTACGGAAAAACATCCCGCATATAAGTAATAAAACTTAGAAGTCATAAAATATTGGTCTTCTAAGAATGTGCATGTTTTTAAAAAGAGTGATTCTTGCCAATAAAATGCTTTTTTTATAAAATATCACATAGCACTGAGCACTATTAAGTACCTAACCTACCTATTAAAAAATACTATTATTTTTAATTAAGGTATTTTCCAATTTATAGCGTACCTAGGTATTTTTCGGCGTACATCATTTCAAATGCGTAAATTGAATATTGTTGGTGGTCTCTGTATACCATGCGTGCCTTAAGGTTGTTGTCTGTGTTTATTTATATTTTTGTTTTTATTATCAGTTATTATCATTATCATATCATCATTTTTTTTATTTCAGGTCCCCTATGACGTCACTCTATCTTTGCCGATGTTCTTTCGGCTCTATCTCATATGCAGGGTCATGTTACTTCATAGTAAATTGTTTACTGATGCCTCTTCGAGGAGTATAGGAGCTTTAAACAGAATAAATTTTAATACAAGGTACGTCAAGTTTCTCTACTAAACAGGAATTGAAAGAATTAATGTTATACTGGACTTCTTTTTTTTCAGATTTGTCCTGAAAACTCTCATGACAATTTGCCCAGGCACAGTTTTGCTTGTATTTATGGTGTCTCTTTGGATAATTGCAAGCTGGACGCTAAGACAGTGCGAAAGGTTAGTATTGCTATAGATGTTGTGTGTTGTGAATTATTTTGCGTATTATGTTACATTATAAATTTACAAAAACAGTTCAGTAATAAGGCCATATAAATTAAAATGGCAATGTCCTGGTTGATTGGAAACATTTCAACTCATTAAAATTCTTTACATTTCTTTCCGAACCTGTACTTTGCTTTCATTTAGTTTGACGTCTTTACTTAATGACACGTGCTGAACAAAATGTTCAATGAGATCACCAATATATTGCCTGACTGGGTATGCTATGGCTTTCGTATTGTGGCGTTGTATATAATTGTGTTTGCTTTATTTATACCCACTGTGTTTTTTCTGTCGATTTCTACATGGACGGAAAACTTTGTAGCGATGCTAGGACCATTACCATCACAACCAAATACAAGAGTTTGACTTTGAGTAAATAATTTGCAAATAGTAGTTTTGAACGTCTTATTACCAACACAAGCGCTAGAGCTTAAAATGGGTTTGAAATGTATAATGGTAGGTGTAGAAAATAATTTCTTTATGAAGGTGCTTTAAAAAAAGTAGATAACACGTTGTGTGACTGTGAACTGCTTTCAAAATACAGTTTTCAATACACCAAGAAAATCCACATAACTTTTTAAGAACTAGCCTCAAATACACAGTAATATAATTTAATAAGTTTATAACGCACAGAATGGCTCTAGGTTACATATACACTTAGTAAGCTTATAAATTTACGAACAAAAATTGCACAAAACCATTGCACTTACCATGATCATGCATCAAATATATACCAACTTCAGGGATACGCTTGTGGTCTTTTACGTCTACGTGTTATCCTTCTTTCTACTCGCCCTTCTCTTCACTCAATGTATGTGTATATTCATGACCTCGATCATTACAAAGGTACCGTTATCAATCAACTCACGCATGGCTAACAGTATTTTTGACAAGTCCAATTAAGTGTTTAGATTGCACGTTGTATTTAAAGATATTTTTTCGGTATTAGTGCGTATTATGTCTGTTTAGAATTCACTATACTTATCGACGTTCTAGGCATGTTAGTAATTTGTGGTGCTGAATCAATTTATTTCAATCAATGTTAAACGAGTTCTACGTTGAAAGTCACTGTTAACTTTATGGCCATGATTTAGTACAGTTTTTTATCTGTGATCTTTAATTTAATATAACTTATTTCATTGGTATTATCTGTGGTCTTGTCGGGCATTTTGGCTCTCAGGTTCCACGACGAAGACCATGCCAATTTGCTAAACTCAATGTGGCTGACAGCTATAACCTTCCTCTGTGTCGGCTACGGTGATATAGTTCCCAACACTTACTGCGGTCGCGGCATAACACTCACCTGCGGTATGGTGGTATGTATAACAAGTAGGCTTCTTTGGGTTGTAGGTATGTAACCACAAAAGTTTGATTAAGCTAGGTCTTCAAGGTTATCTAGATCAAGCAAGAATTTTCTTGCTTTGTCTAGTTAACGACATATCAGTAAAGGTGAGCCATTTTATGCGTTGTTAAAATTTTCACTTGTCAATGAAGCAATATCACTATCCATAATCAAAGTCAAACTCTTTACGATACGGTTGTATCCTCGATTCCTTCTTTCCTTATTCCGTTCTCTTCCAGCATCCATACAAAGCTTAGGGAAGCTTTCGTGCTACTTTACAGTTTTATGAATGAACAGACATAAAGTAGGCTACAAGTAATAGTCAGATCATTGAGTAAGCGTCGAATTTATATACGATTCAGGTTTCACGATGAAGAGCACGCTAACCTTCTGAATGCGATGTGGCTTATTGCGATAACCTTCCTCTCCGTCGGTTTTGGTGATATTGTGCCAAACACATATTGCGGCAGAGGTATAGCCGTTAGCACCGGCATTATGGTAAGTTCCTTATAAACACCTTAATGAATGTTTGTGTTGACTGACATAACTTTCAAACTAGCTACTTTGTTGTCCAAACTAATTTGAATATGTGCAAAATCACGTCAACATAGTTGAAATGCTTTTGCCGTAATGTGATAAAGGCTTTACTATGTTCAGTAATTGAGTTACTTAGTCAACACTCATGATTGTAACAAACAAATACACACACTACACTGATACGTTGCTTTATTCTCTCGAGATATTTTGAACTCACTCGGTGTTATCGATGTTTTCAGTAATTACGTTACAATGTTCGTAAGCATCTATGTTTTTGTCTTGGTGTAAAAAATGTGAATGCAATATTGAATGTAGGTATGTATACACACACTATAATTATCACGATAATGCTCACGTTCAATGTCCTCGACTTTTATTATTATATTTCAACAGCATAAACTTCCGTAGAAGCCGATGATCTAATTTTGAAAATAATCACGTTCACAAAGTACGGTATATTTTTTAATAAAACTAACGTCCATTTCCCTGTTAAAGCCAGCTATTAGAACTTATATTTATGTAGTATGGAATGCTTCATTTCTCCTATTTCTAGTTTTTTCTTCACTTTTAACTTTATCACTGAATTGCACTAATAAATTTGTTTTAAAATGGCTCACTTTTCCTAAAATTATTTAAGTAAAAAAAGTGTTAAAATATGCACCCGGTTGAACAGCTTGTGATGTTTGTAATTTAAAAAGTAAATTTAATAACTACTAAATGAATAAATTTTATATCTGTGTGCACTTTTGACTAGATGGTTATGCACTTTAATGGTAAAAATGTTCGACTTTACGAATAAATAATAATTACTTTGCTAAAAGATTTGGAGCTGATAAAAGTGGGTTAAAAATATTACATATTTTTTCAACAACTATCATTTCCCTTCTTTTATGAGCTCTTCTTAGAATTTAATATATACCAGTTGCACATATAAATACATTTATTAAATATACTACCATTTTCCGCTAATAATAATTAAGAGGGTAATAGAGGCAATAAAATAGTTAACGAATTTATATAAATTTGCTTGTGTCCATTATCCTCACGTTATTAAATAACATTTAAAAATAAAGAAAACGTAAAAAGTAAGCACCAATAGCTGAAATATAATTTGAAATTTAAGTTCTAGTCTTCAAAATTGCCATAATGGAATGGGACTTCTTGAATGCTTTACACGTTTGCTTGCATTTTACATTAAGGTATTCACTTAACAGGGAGCTGGATGCACAGCGTTATTAGTCGCGGTTGTTTCAAGAAAATTAGAATTAACTAGAGCCGAGAAGCACGTTCATAACTTCATGATGGACACACAACTTACTAAAAGAGTAAGTATTTGTGATATAAGTTGATCACAGTTATTGTTAATCTAATTAACAGGGGGCGGGATGTACGGCATTGTTAGTGACCGTTGCCTCGAGAAAGTTAGAGTTAACTAGAGCCGAGAAGCATGTCCATAACTTCATGATGGAGACTCAATTGACGAAAAAGGTAAGGTAAACGGAACAGGTAAAGTGGATGCTAATGTTACTAACGAAGAAGACGGAGGTAAGACTGTTGGCTAGAATAACCTACCTTTTGACGATATTGCTAAAATAAAATTAACTGATACGGATGAAACTGTTTTGGTCGACGCTAATCTTAACAAACCTAGTAATAATTAATTTTTTGAAGTATAAAAGTGTGATTTAGTGCGTTAGCTAACAAAGTGATAAGTTTGAACTAAATATAGCTGAGTAATCTAAGTAAAAAGCTAGTTGAAAACAAATCACCTTGTGACCTTGAGGGACGTGAAGATAATTAGTAATTTTAATTTTTCCAGCTGAAAAATGCTGCAGCAAACGTGCTTCGAGAAACGTGGTTAATATACAAACACACGAGGCTTGTGAAACGCGTTAATCCAGGCAGAGTAAGAACACACCAAAGAAAGTTTTTATTGGCAATTTACTCGTAAGTATATGTACATTTTGGTTGTTGAATATTATTCTACACTGTACTCAAAAGCGGCAAACCACACACAAATGTTAAAAAAAAGATATATCTAGAAAAAAAACAGAATGTCAAAAAGATTTAATTTAGTGTATTCTCTGTGTTTATAATTATCTTCCTTCCATTGTCTATTTTACATAACTTTAGGTATTTGAGTAGCTGTATGAAAGCTACTCAATTATAATGAATTAAAAGTGAATTTTATAAAGTCTTTATCTATTTAGAATAAGTATACATAGAAGAATACAGCACAAGTTATTATGTGTAAAAATAATATCTCAGCAACCGTGACATATAGGACATTGAATCTATTGGAGAAATGTAGCCCTGCGATTCGCCAGATAATGATGTCGGACCCAATACCAAACATTTTGTATAATATTATATACCTAATTCAGATGTTGCTTATTTATTATTTCAGACTACGCAAAGTAAAGATGGACCAAAGAAAACTAATGGATAACGCCAATACAATAACAGATATGGCTAAGGTATGTTGGTTTTCATATTAACTCTACGTTGTTGCTACACTCATTTCCATTCACTCGTATATGATTTACGTTTTCAAGTAGAGACAAATCCATAGATTTGTTTGAATTTGCTAAGGATATGTACCTCTTTAAAGAAGTAGATTCCTATAATTTATCTAAAATATTGTAGAATTTGCTAGTATTTCAATTACCAATGTACCTGATTGATAGAAAGCTATAGATAGATACCACTTAAACTTCACTTTCATCCTGCTTGGAGCTTGACAAAACGTAGAAAATGCATGATTGATTATACAAACCTAATATTTTATTATTAGGTATTGTGATTTGCCGTAGATTTAGATCTTAGAATTGAACTCTAAAAACATTACACATAAACACACGCATACACAAACACGCATGTCTACATTAACGTTACTACAAATACAGACAGTCAATGCTTTATGAATTTGTACTGCAGTGAAAATTGAACGACAAAGCGATTGATATTAGGACCCCTTTCTTTTGCAGACCCAGAACACAGTGTATGAAATAGTTTCGGATATGAGCACCAGGCAGGACACCATTGAAGAGAGGCTGACTAGTTTAGAAGACAAAATTTCATCACTACAGGTAAATTATTTACCAGTAATCGATTCTCATCCATTTTCTATTCAATCAAAGACAACAACAAACAGGGTACTTACAAAAATCATCCTGCGTGGGTGTAAAATTTTATGATGAATCGGAAATCGTGTTTAGGTACCCGTTAGTATCATGCTTAGAAGGACCCTACCTAATTTTAGTATATTTTAAGTCTAATTAATATGTATGTAGTTAGTAAACCTTTATAAATAAATAAATGATGTTGAAACACAAAACAAAAGTAACAATACCTATTTCATGATAAATGTTAGAACAGGCAAGGAAAGTAAGGTCCGAATACCTGTTGAAATTATTCATCAAGGTCCAGAATAAAACAATGCTTACTTACTAATATTTTATTTTTTTAGAAAGATTATCCGTATAAATGCAGTTTGGTGCAGTTTTGTATAATTGCCAAAAGAACGCTTTGATAGAGGTGTGAAAAATGCACAGCAGGAATTTGCTACCTCCTCTAGTAGAATTCCTTAGTTGCCTCGTAGGACATCCACGGGCTAAGTAAGAGTGGTTGATTTTTAAGCCACGACCGTCACGTTCTTACTACATATAATAGAAGCATGAAAAATTATTCAAATATTTATATCATGTATTATAAATCGTTTCAGGAACAAATAAACAACATACCCGACGTGGTGGCTCGGTGTTTGCAGCAATGTTGGGAACGAGCCGAGCAGAGGAGGAATTTCCTTCATCCTGACACCGCTGCGGTGCCTACTCCACCATCTGCCATAACGCCATATACAAGGTAACAGTAATGGTATTTCTGGCATATCTTTCTGGGCCAGCTTGTACCTTTCCGTCAGAGCTCTTACAGATTTCTTTCTGAGACGAGACATAAATTTGTACAAAGCATCTCTTTGTACGCAAAAAGTGAATGTTGTTAACACAGCAGATTTTTATAAGCATAATTAGGCTAACGAGATTGTCAGCGTGTGGGGTGTAGATCCAGCGACCATCATCGTCCCGATACTTGTTTCGGTTAACGGCGTAATAGCGATGAGCCTCGCTCAACTTCTGATAAAACTCTCGCTAGAAAGTTTTATCAAGCATCAAAACCAAAAAACGGTACTCCTTGACGGACTTGGAACGCATCGTCAAGAAGATCCTCTCTACAGCCCTAGTCACCCTAGCTTCACGTTCGGTGATCTACCATTTAGATCTGTATATTTTTATTGTAGAATAGTTTTATAATATTTTATTGTATTTTCTAGAGTAAAAAATGTCCCTATTTCTTAACGAGGATTTAATATAGATAAGATAAAGTATTATAATAATAATGCTGGACAATTCAGACAGCATTGTCTAGCCCCAAGGTAATTGTTTTGTATTGTATTTAATTTATTTCAGAAAATTATTCCATATCACATACAAAGAAAATCAAAATTATACAGGCAATGAAATAATAAATGTTTAAACATTATTTATTATTTCATTATCTGTATAATTTTGGTTTTCTTTCTAAGCAGAGCTTGTGTTATCGCTACCAGATAACTGATATACATAGGTACAATATATCACATAATAGAACTTTTTTACCATCCATAGAAAACGATCAGAACACCCGAAACAAAAATCGCTCATTGAATACAAAACGGCCACAAGTCAAAAAAAATGAAAACCGTTTTATTTAAAAATTAGCGCTTACAACTACAATATTTTACGTTTCTCTGAAGACACCCGTCATTTTCGCTCATTTTGATGCCAAACTGATCAACCGCCTTTTTTGTATTGGGCTAACTTACGCGTCAACTTCAGATGAAAACCGCCATTTTTTTAGTTGCGACCCAAAACCCTGAGCAAACGCACAACATTTCCATGCAAAACGGCCACAATTCCGGAAAATAACCAATATCAAGTTCTGTATTCTGTGCAAAAGGGCCACTTTTTGGAATGCCTCCATTTTGCATTCCAATTTCAAGTAAATACATTCACATTTTTTAATGCAATAGTTCCATATTTTGGAAAAAGTACATTTCGCATTCCAATAATGAAATAAAGCAATGCCATATTTTCAAATGTGTACTTTTTGTATTGAATTATTCGAGAGATAATTATAATTTATGTACAGCTAAACTGGATGTTTTAGAATTTTTTCCATTATAAAGGAAAAATTTAAGTTTAATTACGTTCTAAACTCTCAAAAAATTATGAGTTGTGATATTACAGCAAGAGTTCATCAAAACATTACAACGGGTAAGGTTTATTTTGATACTGACTGCCATCGAGGCAGTCAACCTAACCCTAACAATCTGACCTTAATTAATTATGAAACTGAAGACATACTACCATCTGCTATACGAACTCAAGAGAAACAAGCCTTGTTCTCCGACAACACCCATTCAACTGAAATAGCAGCACTCGTTGGACAAGACAGAGAAACAGCTTGATACGGGATCCTACCCTAACATCCAGCCTGATTACAATATTATCGTTGTCAAGTGATGATGAAGAGAACTTATGAACTTGGAAAAATAAATTGGACCTTCCAGGGCAGATGACGAACTAAACACAGACACTGAGTACACAGCGACATCTTAGAGACAACAACCATAATCACCCAATATTAACATCTAGGCCCCTAGTATTGACACCCAACCCCCTTAACATTGACACTCAGCCCCCTAGCATTGACACCCAGCCCCCTAGCATTGACACCCAGCCTCCTAGCATTGACTGGCAACCACCCAGCGTGGAACCTCAGCTGCTATCCCGAAAAAGAAAATCTTACTATTACTTTTGTAATTTTAGCCATACAGTCTGTGAATTGATATTATAATAAATAGTAAAAGGTATATAATTGTTATAATTTAAGCCTAATTTCATAACTTGAAGAGTTATTTCATATTTAATGTTAAATTATCAGCAATTTAATTTTGGATTTGTGTTTATCGTTTTTAAAGTAAAATATTGTTCTTACAAATATTTTAAAATTTTATTAAAAGATAATTTTAGATTATGTAAAATCGCGGTTTTGAAAATAAAATACCTAATGTCTAGTTTTGTGAATCTCGTTTGAATAGTACGTTTCTTATAGTTTGTTTTTTATACGTCCTTTAGATATACAAAATACTCGAGAAGTTTTTCATAAGTCTGTTTTTCATCTCTTGTCCTATTACAAAAGTTTTAAGACAGTCGGAAGGTTACGTTACGTTTTAATTTAGCAAATAGGTTATTTTTTTATGATTTCCTTAGTAAAACAATAAATAAAGCATGTTTCATTTTAATATTTGTTTCATTTTTTGAGATAATTATCGTAATGTTGGTTAAAATTTTGAATGCAAAAAGGGCTTTTGTGGTTTTTATCCAGGTTGGGTGAGTGCTATCATAGCGGCCATTATTTAAAAAATAGAGAAAAAAATTACGAAAACAATGGTGTATTAACATCTTAACATTTAAAAATAAAAACACTACTTTTTACAAAAAATCATGTTTTAAATTTTGTTTTGGCTCTCCTGTAAAAAATGACGTTTTTGGTTTGTAGCCGTTTTGCATTCAATGAGCGATATCTGCCCACCGTGCAAACTCCTGCGTCGAGGTCTTCAGAAATAATTATAAACAAAACATTTTCTTTATTTCAGAACAATAGCAGCCCCAACAACACACCCATGGCCACAAAGCCCAGTGTTAGGGCCCGGCGGCCGAACGCACTCGGCTCCCGAGAGCACTGTGGCCAACACCCCAACTCCCCAGCTGCCTTCCAGCCCTTCACAGCCACCGCGGCCTCCGCTGCCCAGCTGAGTACCGCCCTCCAACTCCGAACTGCTGTGCTGAACTCGACGAAACTCGGCGTCCGTCCTCTGACCCCTTAATTTTTCTGGTTGTCGGACAAATCGTTTTACTTGTATAGTTGGTTGAGGTAGATGGCGCTAAAATTAATTTCCTGTGACAAGATCCCAAGTTAAATTTCGAGTTTGCTTAGTTTGCCAGTAGATGGCATTAATATGCGTTTTTTGTAAGATTTGTTCACGCTCACTAGATGGCGGTAAACGCTGGGCTTTGGTTAGGTTAGGTTGCTTTTGACAGTGTTGCGCCACACTGTAAGAAATGTTGGTTTGCTATCTAGCTTTGTTTTTTAATTTGTCCTTCTAGTTTTAAAAAAGTTACATCCAGAAAATATTTGCTGATAACATACATGTTGCAGCTTTTTATTTCAAAATCTTTATTAAATACCATAGAATTGAATTACAATAACAAAGTCACATAAAATTTTGCACTGCTAAAACAGATAGGTACCGTTATAAACATTTGTAAAAACACTTTTGAAAGAAACTATTTTGAGCACATCGAATTTAAATACACTTATAAAAAAGTTATCAAATCATCTAAAATCTAGAATATTTCAACATCACAATTATTTCTTCTCATATCTTTCACCCACGCTTTTTGTATTTAATACCAAAATTTAACTTTCTCTTCTATAATCTCTTGTAGAAATATTAGATGTACATAAACTTTGTAAAATAATAGAGTAAGACGATTTCTCCGTCACACCATTGGACCACATGGTTGAGACTCGGTCAGCCGCAGTAATCATCGTTGTTCCCAAGTTTCGGAAGTGCCAGAAAGAACTGTTATTTAGTGATAATTTAGATAGTGAAAATTAATTGAATTGAACGTGAATGGACTCGCTGTTGTGATTATACAAGATGCTTTATCTAAAGACGCTTTAGCTAATAAATTAGACTAGATATTTTGGATACATTATCAACTTAGTTTAGGTAAAAACACGTTTCACGGTTATATCTATCTGTTTGATCAAAATACTTTTGTTACCATTCGTGTGTTCTGAGATCTACATTTCGTAACTAAAAATTGTTTGTTATTTCATCATCATCAGCCTATGTTAATCCAAAGCTGGACTTAGGTCTCCCCTAACGTCCTCCCGTTTGTTATTTACTGTGTTGAAAAAAAGACCAGTACTATAAACTTATTCGGACAGCTAGTGAAGAAGTTCGCTTTACCTTTTTTCAGTAATAAATTGAATAAAGGAGTTTTATATCTTAATTTATCATTTCGATAACAAAAGTATGAATTAGCGGCTAAATTAAACTATCATAAAGCAAAGGTATTTGCCATTCGTATTTTTAAAATCTCTAAAAAACTCGTGGCTAACTAATGAAAATCCTAGTTGTAACACGCATCAAAATCAACTCATCAAACGACACTAGAAGTCAAGTCAAGCGCAAACAAATCGGGCCGTTCCTTAACTAGATGTCGCTACTAAAAGTGCACGAGCGATAGATCGCGCTGACTTAATTTTTAAATTTTGTTTATGGTTCCCAAATGTTTCGTTATTTCGGTCTTCTTGATCAGTACATAATTTAATTGATACTCATACTTAGTTGTAAATAATAGTTTGAAAATGCAAACAACAAATTATTGATTTATTAGTTCTTATTGTTATCCAGTCGTTACTCTTTGCCTATTAACAATATTTGTATTTTATTAACATAAAAATGATTAGATATTAGGTAATAACATGCTTTTATAAGAAGTAAGATTCATGGCTGTCTACATAGTGCCTAAAACACTACGAAGTTTCTGTAGTTCAGATTTATTATCTATATTATAATGTTATTGATATGTAAATAGTATTTATAAATTGTTAGAACCTACTTATACGAATAGAATAATATGTTTTAGTTTTCTAGCTGTATGAGGATCTATGTGCAAAGGGAACAAGATACTTTCGCCTATGTTATTCAAATATTACGTTGGTCTCTGTCTATTCTCTGTCAAATTATTTCAAATTTTTGGCTGTGTAAACACGCAATTTTTATTTAAACATGTTTTTTGCTCAAATTAATTCAGCTTTGTATTGGTTTACTAATATTTTTTTAAGTTTTGCTAATGAAATTTGGACCATGAAGTACTATACAAATATTTTACACATAATATAATTAATTAAGGGAAATTATATAAAAACCTAATACTATCCTAAGATACCTAACTTTAGATGTAGGTATGACAAATTTTGAAATACACATTTGCTTTTATTTATAACTTATAGGGTTCGATCTACATACAATTTTTTTTAACAAGTAGATTTTTTTACGTTTCTAGTCGTTTTATATTAGCTGTACCTATTCCTAACCACATTTCTAAAAACTAATGTAGTTAAGAAAGTCCTAAAAAAATTAGAATTAGAAACAACATTTATACAAAACACCAATTAGATTTAAGATAGTAGTTAAATAAATGATTAGATTAGAACAACTTTATCCTAATTTATCCTTGTCTAATAAACTAAACTATCAAAATATTATCCAAAAATTAAAAGTGAAAAATTTTTTTTTGCTATGAACATTAAAATTTCTTAACTCTAGCTCAGTATTTATTTTACCATCCAAGACTTAGTTTAGATAAAAGTCCAGTCTTTCTAGAATAAAGATTTGTAATGCCCCATAATAATAAAATAAATTATAGATACTAACTTTTCATTTTGTTATGTAAATAAAGATCTGGTCAAGTTTACTATGTTTGAAATTTCTCTTGAAATAATAAATACTTACTTATCAAAAATTCAAACTCCCTTTCAGTTATCGAGGATAATGCCGATTCACCATCATGGATTTACTTAATATATTTTATTAATGTGTCAAATAATCGCTGAACACCGTGGAAATGGGAGTATTTTTGCAACAATAACTTAAATATTTTCGTATAAATTGATTCGAGAAAGATAGTATAGATTTTTCTTTATCTTTTTTTGTACATAAACTATAGATTATTTTAAACAAAAACTTATATTTTTATATGAAAAAAGGGTCCGCAATTTTCCCCAATTAGCCTAAGTACACTGATTATTTGACAATTTGCAATAAATAGTCAATAAAACGCGGATACCAAATAAGACCTTTAATTCAAGACAAAATCCATTGTCCCATTGCACGTTGTAAGTTGATTATTTATAATGCAAAAAATATTACACAAAAATCTATATGAAGAATTGGCATTTACCTTCAGCTGAATTAATTTATTATAGGTACCAAATATATTTACCTATGTATAAGATTTGACCAAAATGTTGTCTAAGATTTTTTAATAAAAATTTGTAAAAAGAAGAAATAATGTAAAAATATTGTAAATAAATTAACTTATTGCGAATTTTAGTGTATATAAAGTAAAGGAATTTGTTCCAGTAAATAATATATTAAAAACGTTCAATTGTATTACGAAACTTTAAGTTGTATGCCAACGGAATGTTCTTTGCGGTGCGTAAAACAAAAGATGAAACTTTTGTGATCATTGTTGAAATGAAAGTGTAACTTCGATTATATGAGCTGTAGAATTTTTCAAATCGTATTTTATTTATTTAACTATCTGTGACCTGACGCTTTGCTTCCAGAAATAATGTATCACCACCATATCCCCAATTATTACCTTCGCTGTCATCGATAGTAGCAAACTAGCAATACCAAGTCCTTTTATAATAGTAATTAGTAACTACTTCAGCTACTAATTACTTAAAAGGACTGATAAGATGGCCAATATTCAACTGAGATCATTTTTGATTCTTAGCGAACGAAAAAAAAAAATATATATATACCTAATGTATGTGTCCTCCGACCAGGTGGGATGACGACCTGCGAAAGACTGCAGGTAGATGCTGGATGCGTCAAGCTGAAGACAGGGCGCTATGGCGCTCATTGGGGGAGGCCTATGTTCAGCAGTGGACTAACATAGGTTGCTGATGATGATGATGAATGTATGTATATCCTATCAACACCCGGTAATTGATTAGTCTGTATATTTTGGTTTATACTAGAAATTAATTATATAATGTCCAGGTGTTTTCATCACGTATTATTAAATATTTAGGTTCTTTTAATATTTAGGTCGTGAAGATGAAAGCAATTTACTCTGACGAAAATACACAATCTGTAAAGCAAAATGGCTATTCATAGCCATTTCTACCACGAATTACGCGTTCTAATTATGTAATTAGTCGAGTAATTAATAATCACCCACTGCCTCCGTTTATTACCACCCGCTGAAATTTATTAAGTGAGGCTGTCTCTTTATATCTCTCTTGTCTTCCTGTGGACTGATTTACCCGATTATTTAACTTTTTATGCATTAGGTAAGTGTGAGTGTGTTTTATCATGCTTAGATATAAATGAGTTTTTTAAATGTAAGATCTAGGATAATAATCTAATATAGATTAGCTTGTATTGTTGTCAGATCGTTCGTTAACTACAGTACTTAGATTATCATTTTATTTTAAATTAAGTGAGAACTATAGTGCTAAGACAAACCTAACATAGGCTTTAAGGCACTACTAACTTATTGATGTAACATATTTGTATGAATAAATAATCTATCTATCTATCTATCAATTTATAAAGGTTGGAGTATTAAAAGATAAAAATATTTTAAGTTCCTTCCTTGTCTATGAATAAACAAAAACTAAGTCAAGTAAGTATTCGAAAATTCATTGTTTATATTGAATGGTCCTTACTATGGCCTTAAATTGGCGTTTTATATACATAAAGTAAATCAAAAAAAATAGAATAAGAAATTTTTCTCATTGTAGAACGCCCTCCGACCACGTGGTCGGAGGGCGTTCACATGACGAGATGATGACCTGCGAAAGACTGCAGGTAGATGCTGGATGCGTCAAGCTGAAGACAGGGCGCTAATGGCACTCATTGGGGGAGCCCTATGTCCAGCAGTGGACTACGATAGGCTGATGATGATGATGACGAAAACAAGCTGCGCATGCCTACTTACTTACCTACAGTTTAAATCAAACCACAAGATACATTTTACTCGAGGAAGTAACCAGATATAATTGTTCAGAATCGTAAGCCTCCCGGTTTTGACGTCACGCCAATAAAACAGTAGAGTCGAATGGCAAGATGCTTCTAGTTATCAGCCATACACAAACCTTCGCACTTGTGCTCAGACTGGTTTCCAAAACGTTTTATTTACGACTCAATGTCATCTTAAATTCAACGTTTAAAATGTAGTGCAGTGAAATATCGTGAGCGTGCATTGGTAATTTTTTTATTGACAATTTGGTATGGTAAAAGCTCATACAATTTATACATTGTCCATTTTGAGAGAGTATGTTAAAGACAGGTCATACCGAATTACTTTTAAAAGTGGCTTTTTTTTGGCGGACCGTGCTTAGAATGTTAAAAGTGTTGCCAGGATTTTTTTGTACCTACGCTTCTTCACTTAGGTAAGTTTTTTGAAATTAAATAAAAATAAATGAAATGAAATAATTTATTTGACACGACACAATTAGGTACATTTTAAAAACATATAGGTAGGAAAGCTAAAAAAAATACAAAACAATATCACTAAAAATAATAATAATTATGCTTCGTAAAGTAGAATAGTGACCTCAGATGATACGTGCGACGACGTGCCCCGCTGACAAAAAACCTAACCACTGATAATCAATGTAATGTAATGGCTACATATTAAGCTCAATTTCAATCAACATAATGATTATATCCTAACTGAATTATGATATTTAGAAGGTATTTTTTGGCCTTCGTTTGCCTTCTGGATCGGTAACCCGGACCTATTCAAATCTAGGTAAAGTGTTTTGTTTTTATACGGAATTCAAACCGTAATTGGAGGTACAGAGTAATACTAAGGTATTTTCAGAAAATGTATTGATACTCCGCGAAACAGGGCTAGCCTGGTGCGGGGGTCACTTTTAACTGCAACACCTCAACCAATCAACTCTAAAATGTAAGAATATGTACATAAATTAAGTTAAGGTGTTATTAGCACCAATAGCTTGCTAAGGGTTCTGGTGGACAGACATTGCAGTAGCCTGCAAAGGCACTGGATGTCAAGTCTAATGAACCCTTATGCTAAACAAATTTATTATATAAATTGATTTGTAGGTGTTAGTGTAAGGAATGTAATGTAATTTCAGTCAAATTGCATTGCATTCTTTACATTAACACTATGATGATGATGTAATTTTTAAATTCTATAATAAATCACAATATGGATATATAATAAGTCTGAATCAATAAACGAATTTAATTTAATTTAATTATTATTTGTAAACTTTTGGTAAATACATTTTTCGTATTTTTGTATTCAGTGAAAACCAAAATTTTGAATAATAAAAATTTTCAAGAGCGAAAGCTGTGCTTTTGAATACGGATTGAATTCATTACATCATGTGTATATGTTCAATTATTCATTGTATTTGAACGATACAATAAAGAAAAAAATATGTGAATTTTGATTAATATATTTTGCAAGCAATTGCATTGATAGGTAATCAATAAATGTTGACTTCAAAGGGATGTAAAGAAATAAAAAAATAAAATAACTTAGATACAAATAAAAATTATAAAAGCGTTAAAGTGCCCAAATGGACTTCAAACATTAATCATAATCGTCATCATCAACTTATAATAAATAGTCGACTGCTGGACATAAACCTCTCCTGATGAACAGTAGTAGCTGAGGTAGTAGTTAGCAGTAGTTGCAAGCATTTCGAGCACAAGCGAAGCACCGTATAGTATCGCAATTACACCATAAACCATAATACCAATTGGGTTGGTATAAAAAACATATAAATTTTAATTAATTTCTTAAAAAACTGGTGTTGTAAAATTATGATTTAAGACCTATATATATATTATGCAAATTGGGCTTGTTTACATCAAGAAGGTCAAAGCCGATGAGTAGAAAATTGAAGTTTTGCCAGAGGCTTTGAATGAATGAATTAACTTTATTTGACAACAGTAAAATAACGTGGACGAGGTTGAGCAATAATAAATAAAATTCCCAACTATTCATTTCTGATAGTAAGGAGATCTAGCATAATTCGATTGTTTCTAATTATTTACTTGTAATTCTTATACAAATGTGACGGAAATTCGTCTCGGTGTGACCATAGGTATCTATAACGCTTAAGGTTTTTGTTATTATAGTGCGTACGCCCTCGTACTCGGTCAAAGAAATTAAATAATATCCCAAAAAAAAAAACGATTTCGGCGAGACTAGAACCCGCCGAAAGGGAAGCGGGTTCAGGTCCCGTATTTCCGGTCTTATAACACTTAGGTAGTTCTTATCTTCAATTATCTTATTTATTAGTGACAAATCCTGTATATCCACTGGACCGCCGCGCCCAGCCAAATCGACTATATAGCCCTATATGTCCGAGCTCCGCGGACAAAAATCACGGCGCCGCGAGCGCGTCCCATTATTTACATAAATCGTTATATCTCGCTATCTACTACACCTATGTCCTAGAAAAATATACCATAAAAAAGCGAAAACTATACGAAATCTATAACGTTCCAGTGGATATTAAAATAAAATAAGTGAATGGTTTAGTATAACAGACAACACAGACTGGTAATATCTCGATATAGCCTATGTTTAATGAAATTATAGCATCAAGTTGGAATTTTATTCTGTATCGACATAACAAAGAGCAAGGTCATGACAAATTAAATTATATCTAAGTTCATCAAAACACGTGTTGTATACAACAATTATTTTAACAATTCTATGCAGATTACCTACAATTATTGTCTAATTTGAGCAATCACATCGTAGATAAGAAATATTTCGTTGATTGAAGGTAAGATTTGCTAGCATTATATTTTGGTATGTAAGCGGAAAACTAAGACGAGTCTTCTCGTCATCCATACTGCAATGATGGCTTGATGCAACTATGATTGAAAACGAAAGTTTTCATTCCTACCCGTCGTAGAGTATCCACGTCTCAGCTACATGACGTAGCTGAGACGTGGATACTCACTGTAGGGCTGATCGTCGCGCTATGGAGAGAGCTATACTCGGAGTTTTTCTGAAGGATAGGATTCGTAACGAATACATCCGACAGAGAGCCAAACCAATTAATCTACATATCATATTATTATAAAGAGGAAAGGTTTGATTTTTTGTTTGTTTGTTTGTAATGAATAGGCTCCGAAACTACTGGACTGATTTGAAAAATTCTTTCACCGTTATGAAGCTATCTCCGGTGAACATAGGCTATATTATGTTTATAAAAATGTTAGGGATCCGTATTAAAACCGTGCGAAGCCAGGAAGGTCCGCTAGTCAGTGATAAAATGGCTGCCACAAACTTAATACTAGTGGCACGCGATCTGTCTGTCATCTGATATATAAAACATATTTGAATGTAACGTGTTTAAAGCCCATATTTGAATGCACATTTTTGTACTGCGCGGTAGCGGTGCCCCTGGTCTGCGACAAACTTTACCTGTGGGTAAATTTACATTATTTTGTATTGCCGATTTTTTTTATTGGTTTTACAATTGTGTATTTCCTCGTCTACAAATACTTACAATAATAATAATAATAATAATAATTCTAATTTATTTTCTTCACAAAGGTTCTCTTAAATTAGATACAAAATAAAGCCATTTAGTTTATATACTAGATCGAACCTGTATTGTGAAGACTGGTGCCTGATGTAGGTTTAGAAAAACCTGTATTACAGGTCACCAGGGCTTCACTCTACGGACCCGTACAGTACCCGTGATTATAGTAGGTACCTGTCTTAATAGACTTAATGTATTCGAGATACAGTTAAAATGAAGATAATAAAAGTTTAATGATCTTATAGCTAAGTGAACAATGAAAGATACGTAATAGAAAACTAATATAGGTAACTAATAGTAATGATAAAATATATAATAATAAAAAATACGAATCCTTCTGCCTTATGTAATGAGTATGCCTACGTGTGGTGTGTTAGTGTCTGAGTATGAGGGTGTGTGTGCGTGTGTGCTAATTTAGTGTATGTGTGTGTCTGTTGGTCTATTGGTATTTGGTAAGTCTGTTGATAAGATCCAGTTATTATTCTTATTTATCATCAATAAAATAGTAGTTGTTACAGCTCTACAAAAATAATCATGAAATCGGTTTAAGAAAGGTTTCTATTTTATCATAGTCTTGTTGCTTTAACCAGTTACTCAACAATGATTTTACTTTGTATTTTGAGAGGGAATAGATTTGCAAAAGACTATTTAGCTTGTTATAAAGAAAAGGACCCATATATCCAAAGAACTTCCGTGAATGAGAGTTGCGAAATGTACGCGTTTTACAGACTTTACCCTTTCTGCGCTTGCCCTTTATGAATGTAGAGTCATAATCTAGAAGTGAATGTTGTTTAACTATAGTTTGAAGAATGAAACTTTGTCTTACTGTAAGTACATCCCAGTTCTTAAACAACTCTGTAGTTGGGTACCGATAAGGAAGGCATGCTCCGACTTTCAATATGGCTCGCTGCGCTCTCTCTACCTCGATTAGATGGGTTTTCGCAGCACCACCCCAAGTTGTCAGGGAGTACTCCATAATGGATTTACAAAGAGCGCAGTACACCAACTTGATGGTTTTTCGGTCAGCTACATTCCTTAGTCCTTTGAATATAAATATAAGCTTACGCATTCGACCAGCAAGGGCATCTATATGAGGTCGAAAATTTAGAGACTGATCAATGACAATACCTAAGTATTTAATTGTGTTTGTCCTATCCAAGGACTTACAGGTTGTACAGTTGAGAGCACAATCTTCACTTTCGTGGGCAACAACCGTGTGATGACTAGGAGGCTGTAAGTTAGTTTTCAGAGCAAAAGTAACATATTTAGACTTCGCAGTATTTAGTGTCAGTTTATTGCTCTTAAGCCAATAAGAAACTCTATTAAAACCCTGTTGAGCAGTAGTGAAAGCTTCAAGCCAAGTGTTACCGTGGAAGAATAGGACAGTATCATCTGCGAATGTGATGATCTTACCGTTGTTTAGGTTTAAGTTGCAAAGTCCATTTATGTAAATGAGGAATAGCGTAGGTCCTAAGACGCTACCCTGTGGCACTCCAAATATTACAGGCTGTTCGTCACTGATCCATTTGTCGATCTTAACGCGTTGCCTTCGGTTTGAGAGGTAGTCTTTAAACAGTTCAAGGGGCATACCTCTTATTCCTATTTCTTCCAGCTTTAAAAACAAGAGGGGTATAGAAACTGTGTCAAAAGCCTTCGCGAGATCTAGAAAAACTGCAATACACTTCAACTTATTATCCAGATGATCTACTATAGACTCAATTAGTGTATTAACGGCGTCGCTGGTAGATAATCCTCTTCGAAAGCCATATTGTGCAGGTGAGATTAGATTGCTGTTTTCCAGGAACATAACGAGTCGCTTATTAATGAGTTTTTCAAGTATTTTCGAAAGAGCTGGTAGGATGGATATTGGCCTAAAATTGTTGACACAGTCTCTATCCCCTGATTTGTGAATAGGTTTTATAAGAGCCTCCTTTAGTGCAAGTGGAAAAGTACCCGAAGAAAAAGATAAGTTGCAAATATAGGTTAAAGGTGTACAGATATATGGAAGATATCTCTTGATAAATATTGTAGAAATTAGGTCTAAGCCTGCAGCACTTTTGCCCTTTAGCCCTTTAACCAAGTAATATATTTCTTTCTCATCAGTGGGTAACAGAACGAAGGAATTACAAGGCGTTTACAATCCCTTTTACTATACCTGAGAAACCACTTATTGTCCAAGGATCATGTGATTCGGCTTGCCACTCTGATTTATACTAACTGGATTTTATATAGTTGCCATTATTATTAATTGACAACATCTGTGGCGCAGCGGGCAAAGGTACGCCTGCGACGCAGGAGGTTACGAGTTCGATTCCCGTCTCGCGACAAATGTTTGTACCATCTGCACACGATATTTTCTATGTGTAATAAAAAATATCTATTACTGCACTCCCTAAAGCTATTGTCAGCGACATCATCATTTCCTATCAGGTGAGATTGTGGTCAAACGAAGGTCTGTCACACTAATAAATATATTATATATATGTATATGCAAAAGTTTGGATGTTTAGATATTTATTACCTTTTCACGCCAAAACTACTGAACGGATCGGGCAGAAATTTTGTTTACATGTCTACGACTTTTTGTGTCATAAATCACTTCCCATTACCTACCAATATAAATTTAGGGTGTAAGGGGGATTCCAACATCTCGTCTCCCAAGCCAACCTAATATGCCCGTACATCCTACTAGATAACGAATTATATATAACAATTTTCATAATTTGATAACTCAAATTTTACAATTATTTTCCACTAGCTGCGCCCCGCAGTTTCAACCGCGTTTTGTTAGATATTTTGGATATTATACAATATATTTTTATAAATTGTAGCCTATGTGTTATTCTGATGTATAAGCTACATATATTATTGTAAAGTTTCATTAAAATCCAAGTTTTTAAGTGAAAGAGTAACAAACATCCATATTTACAAACTTTCGCGTTTTTAATATTAGTAGGATTACTTGACACTGGCAGAAAAGTATCTAACCAGGCACATATATACATATTATACAGGGTTATTGGTAATTCGACGTATTCCCGTTAGGACGTGATAGGGGTGACTAATTGCGATAATTTTCACACCCATGTGCATCATGCAAAAGTGAACCATATTTAAGTTATCATGTTTTTTAGCTTTTTTCAAAATAAATCAAAACTGCTACCTCAAAAATTGATTTAAAAAAAACTATCCGAAATACCAATATTATATATACCGTCGAATTACCAATAACCCTGTATATAGGCCTCCTTATCGATTTAAATGACGGCGACGAATCACGGATTTTTTCTATCTTTTGCTCTAATATGGCTCGCTAGACCGACCTTGGTCTTGAATATCCTACGGCACGCATGGCAGTAGAGTTGGCCCGATGAGTTATAATGTATACGTGTAGGAGGGCTTAGGTCTCTATGACAATGGACGCAAGACACCAGGCACATATTGCCATTAACAAAGTGTTCAGAAGCCACGTCCAGCGCCATCTACCCGATCACGGTGGAACTACATGAACCAGAGTCAATGATACCCATAGATGTCAAAATTATTTCTAATCTGTATATCATTCTCATTCTTTCATTCATTTTTCTTTTCATTCTGTTCATAACTCATTCGTTCCTTACCATTATAACTTTTGCCATGTAATGCAGAGACAAGAAAATTATACGCCATTTTATTCAAAATTTAATACTAATATTCATTGAAGTACTCCTTACTCCTAATCCAGATAGGAACAGATGTATAGGCTGTACACAAAGAATTATCATCAATACATATATTACATTCCAACGTGCAATCACTTTACCCTCTAGGCAGCAATGTCAATTAGGCTTGTTCATGGGTGGTCATGAACAAGCCTAATTGACATTGCAGTATTGTGACAGCTTGACGAAAATCCAAGTGAGTTGCAAAAATTATCAATAAATAAATTTAAAAAAAATTAGCAGACATATCCTCTGCAAAAAGGCTTATTACAAAATATCAGATTATCTAGACGATAAAAAAGCTTGGGACGAGTTTTGCTCCAACTCGAAAACGAACAAGATCAAATTGAAGGATCAAAGTGATGACTTATTTTCTAGTTTAACTTATGCAATAGATAAGCAAATCAAATGTACAAGACACATGCGTTATATAAAACATACTAGTGGTTTCTTTTTCACTTCTTCCACAAGTGGACAAAAAATTGAAGTGATCATTAAAATAATGTTTTTTTGATAAAAATGTAGTATAAAATCTGACTTGTCTAAATGTTTATTTGTAAGCCTAAAGAAATAAAAACTTTTGGTTATGATTTTTGCCCCTAGCCCCTCTAAAAACTAAGTTCTTATAAGATTGCGGCTTCGTAGAGCGTTATCTCTGTCGCACGAAATACTAACAGTCCTGTATCTATTAGGGGCTGTTATTTACTTTGATTTACAAGTAAATAACAGCCCCTAATAGATACACACAAGCAGAAATCACAATAAAACTATTTTTTTTAATAACTTCACCAACCTTCTTCGCCCTATGTACTAATAAGGTTAACTTTATTTAATACGTTTGTTAACCTTATTATATTAGATTATATGGCGAAGAAGGTCATAGTCAAAAAACCAATGATTGCCATATTACAAATATTTGCAAATTGTACTAAAATTTGACCATAGGCGTTCATCAAACACGCGACCTCCTGCGATGAAGGCGGACCTTCGCCCGCTGTGCCACAGAGGTCGTCGCTATCCTCTATCTCTCACATTTTAGGGTATTTGTAGTTGATTCCTCGGAATATTCCCACAAATACCAAAGTTTGTGGCAACCAATAATCCTTGTAAATCTTCCTTTACATATAACTTGTTTATCTTCTAATAAGTTTCGGAACACAGAACCTATCATTAGAGATCAATCAAAGGCCTTATGCTCAAACAAATAGGTAGTGGAACATGTCAAACTATATTAGAATTCCATCAAGTAGTAGAGTACAAGTCAAAACGTTTGAAACGAATGTATAGAACTAGATATACGTTCTAGATTTAATAATGTATTCGACGATGATAGCTATATTTACTTCTGCCCGTGCCTTTATACGCTTTTTACGGAATAAAATCGCTATTAAGTTAATTCAGGTCAAGACTTACATCTATGCAGAATTTAAGCGCGTTCGATTCAGTAGTTTTGGCGTGAAAAGGTAACAAATATCCAAACATCTAAACTAATGAACAACCAAACTTTCATCTGATCTGTTTTAGATTAATAAATAAATAATGCTGCTGGACAATTCACACAGCATTATCTAGCCCCATGGTAAGCAGAGCTTGTGTTATGGGTACTAGATAACTGATAAACATAATACAATACATTACATAGATAGATATTTTTTATTATACATAGAAAACGACCAGAACACCCGGAACAATTATCTGCAGATCGTACACACAATTGTTCCGAGGCGGGAATCGAACCCGCGACGTCAGGTGTCGCAGGCGGACCTTTGCCCACTGCGCCACAGAGGTCGTCATCTTGGCGCGGTGGCCCATACTACGTTTATCAAGATTATATGTTTTATAAATAAAGAATTATTAATCTAACTTTTAATATTAATGTGTTACGTTATGTTGGATCAAAACAGCTGACATATTATTTTGACGTATCAATCAAACCGACATTTCGGTAGGTAATAAAAATCTGGTTAAGGTTCAAAACATTAATCATACTTATTAACTCGGTTGTAACGTCCGGAAGTGAGTCGTAAATTATTAAGTTGTATACAGAATAACTTATTGTTTTTTCGTAATTTTTTAACAAATGTTTTAAGATTTTGAATTTGTTACCTTTTCACGCCAAAACTACTGAATCGAACGCGCTTAAATTCTGCATAGATGTAAGTCTTGACCTGAATTAACTTAATAGCTATTTTATCCCGCAAAACGCGTATAAAGTCACGGGCAGAAGTAAATATAGCTATCATCGTCGAATACATTATAAAATCTAGAACGTATATCTAGTTTTATATATTACATACGTCCAATATTTTGCAAGGAAATTATTAAAATCATTTATCAAATATCTCTGAGTAATTTCTTCTACTGAAGAAATTACTCAGAGATATTTGATAGTGACTGATAATTACTTAAAATCACTGAACTTTATATCTAATCCCTCTGTAATAATATTATTATAAAATAACCTCATTATCTACACAATATCGAAAATAGGTCCAAAATTCCTACTTCCTATATACTACGTTTATCAAATCGTGGTCTCCACTCAAAATATTTTTACCCCAGCGTTTGTCGGCTCATTGGGAGATATAGCCAGCCCCTCCCACTTCAGCTTGCTTGTTCTTAGAACTATGTCGATAGCTTTGGTTCTCCGTAGGATGTATTCATTACGAATCCTATCCTTCAGAGAATTTAATTCAAAGAGTACCTCGAACAAAATAAGGATTGGTGGCTTTTTATTATGTTTTTTTATACTGTGTACTGTGTTTTTTTTATGTGTGTTTATTGCTTTGGTGTGTAGCCTGTTATTTTTTTGGCCAAATAAAACATTTCTTATTCTTATTCGTCTGATTAAATAACCTAGCTGGTTCTCCATTTAGCAAACTCAATTCATTTAAGTTATCAGTCCTAGGTATCTAGAAAAGTACTTAAATAGATACCTAAAAAATAGATAGCCAGTTTGATTCTCGAAAAAGACCTGACAAAGCCTATAACAAGACGAAACTTTTCGGTTATTGTTCAATTAGTCTTTTAGTCATAGGGTTTATTACAGTTGTATTCGATTTCATTTTAGAATTTTGATTCGAAATTTCGATTGCGGTTTGCGATCTGCGGTGATTCGGTTGCGATTTCCCGTATTTGAATACTGTTCATAGGTGTTTCTAGTTTCGGTATTTCGTAGTACCTACTTTTATTACTACGTAAATAACACAATAAAGATATATATTTTTTTATAGCATTGGATGTAACAAAGTTTATTTCCAAGTTAAAATTATACCGACATAATATACGAGGCCTCTATATGTGTGGTGCGTTATAGATACCCAATATCTGATAATGATCTGATAAGACTAGTTTTTTTTGTTTTTATTGACGCGGACCTTATTAATTTTTTGCGGGCAATATTGTCTATACCACAATAAATTGTGCATCCAATTCCAATAGTCTTGCCAAATCAACATTTTGCCAGATGAAATCGGTATCTAGCGAACGATTACGAAACTGAACATTTTGAGGTTTTGTTAAGGTCTGTGAAAGTATTTTTTACAACGAAATACTCAAAATATAAGTTTTTGTACTTCTGTATATTTATTTCGGATTTTTAGATCAGGAGTAGAGAAAGTGTCGTTCAGGGACTTTCATAGATATAAACGATTTTTTATCATAAAAAAAACTAATCTCTGATATTTTTAATACGTTTTAGGGCGCACATATAAGTTCCTCGAGGATCAAACTTTTATGGAACCACCTTAAAATCAATCTTTATAAAACAAAGAAAGGAAAATCTATGATTCATCTAATAAGAATATGTGAAAATACCACCAAAATTGCACGATGATTTCAAGTTAAAACCTTCCGTCGATGTTTAAATTCTTATCTGCTTGACCAGTAGAAAAACTTCGAATGTATTCGTGAGTGTATCACTTATACAATTTTTGACACTATATGGTTAATTTTTTTTTATTTTTAATTATTTAGCAAAATACAGCCAAATAGCGGCAAAAGAAGCCTACACTCTCGAACATTCCGAATTGGTATTTTTTTTTATTACCTTTGGATGACTTGAGTGTCACAGCGGCCATGATAGGCCTCTATATACTATATTGTAATCGCCACTTTTACGAATTGGTAAGCTAGTATTATTACTATTTTCTTCTGCCTGCTCAATTTATAAAAGAAAATAAGAAAAACAAATAACATTGTACACACCATGCTTCATTATGAGCGATTTAATAGCTGCACAGCAATTAATGCATTAAACGCTTGTTTATCACAGCTATGGCACGATAATCATCACACGTATCTATTCAATGCTAATAAAATAATAGCAATACAATTTTCTTAATAACTAGTTGCTGCCAGCGGCTTCGCTTGCATTGTGTTTATGAAAATGTTTAAAGGCAGCCTATGTAATATTTCAAACAAAAGAAAACTGAAGTAACTACAGAACTCAGGACTCTACAAGATTTTTTGGACAAAACAGGCGCTATGCGGAGTGAAATAAGCATACAAACTAGACACAACAAAACAGTTAGGTAATGACTCTGTAACTCATCTGGAATCACAGTAACAAATAGAAGAGACATATTAAACATCACCATCATCCTCAGCTTATATTAGTCCACAGCTGGACATAGGCCTCCCCCAATGCGCGCCATAGCGCCCTGTCTATCTTATTAAACACTAGCGGACCTTCCCGGCTTCGCACGGTTTTAGTACGGACCCCTATAAATTTTTGAAATTTTAATAATTTCAAATTGAAAATATAATATATGTAGCATATGTTCACTGGGGATCGTGTAGCTTCCCAACGGTGAAATAATTTTTCAAATCGGTCCGTAGTTTCGAAGTCTATTCATTACAAACAAACAAAAAATCAAACCTTTCCTCTTTATAATAATAGTATTGATAGCCATTCAATTTTACAAACAACTTTATAGCAGCAATACTACTGATCCAGCCCCACCATTCCTAGAGAATAAATTAGAACTATCCATAAATAGACTCAAATCAGGAAAATGCCCTGGCCCAGATGGAATTTCCAAGGATATGATATTAGCAGGTAAAAATATGCTGATAACCCCTTTCCAGTTATTCAACTTTATCCTCAAACATAACAAGACACCACATCAGTGGACTACTTCAGAGATAACACTTTATTTACAAAAAAGAAGACCCAAAACAAATCACGAACTTCAGCTTGATGTCATCATCATCGTCATCAGCCTATATTAGTCCACAGCTGGACATAGGCCTCCCCCAATGAGCGCCACAGCGCCCTGTCTTCAGATTGACGCATACAGCATCTACCTGCAGTCTTGGGCAGGTAGTCATCCCACCTAGTCGGAGGGTGAATTACACAAAATTTAGATTAAGTTGTGTAAGACGCCCTCCGAGTGAGAGAGTCGTGGTCTCCACTAAAGAACACGTTAACCCCAGTGGCCGTCGGTTCTTTGCGAGATATGCCCACTGCCACTACAGCTTTCGTTACGAATCCTATCTTTCAGAGAGACTCCGAGCATAGCTCTTTCCATAGCTCGCTGAGCGACTTTGAACTGGTGGACCAGCCCTATCGTGAGTGTCCACGTCTCAGCTCCGTAGGTCATAACGGGTTGGACGCACTGATGTCATGTATGTACAAAGGATATAAATAATATTGAAACGTTTCTATAGAAACAACACGAATCTAGTTTATAGTATTAGTGTGATAACTTGAGGTGTTTTTATTCAGGCCACGTGTAACCCTAGAGTCAACTATGATGACTTGTATTATTGTTATAATAATGGTCACGCTACGCTACTATTAATGTATGAAATCTTTGAATTATCATTCAATCATAAGAAGTTACAGATATTGGTTCGGCTACTGATCGGGTGTAGTGTAGGACGCCCTCCAACCAGCTGGGATTGCGACCTGCGAAAGACTGCAGGTAGATACTGGATGCGTCAAGCCGAAGACAGGGCGCTATGTCGCTTATTGGGGGAGGCCTATGTCCAGCAGTGGACTAATATAGGCTGATGATGATGACTGATCGGGTGGAGCCAAAATTAAAGACGTATTGAAATAAAAAAATTACAAGAGTGGGTTAGAATAATGACGCGAATCGAGTTGATTATGGAATAGTAGCGATTTTGAATCTACGAGTACATACATAAAAAACGTTGAAAAACACCGCACTGTTCCGATGGCCGTTCTTACACGCCGAGACACATATCTTTTATTATTATTATTTATCAATATACACAGAAAGTTTTGTGAAATATTTATTATAACATAATAAGATTCTTTAAATTCCATAATTTTGTATGTTAAAATAATGATGGACAATTCACACGGCATCACCTAGCCCCAAGCTAAGCAGAGCTTGTGTTATGGGTATCTAGGTACATAACTGATATACTTTATGCAATAGATTACATTGATAGATAATTTTTATTATACATAGATAGCGACCAGAACACCCGGAACAATTCTTCAAATCGTACAAACATTTATTCCCAGGCGCGAGTCGTACCCGCAACCGCACGGCGGAGGTGGCCTTTCACCCGCTGAACCACAGAGGTTTTTTTTTCGTATTTAATGATATTTTTTTTTTTACAAAAAGATACAAAATCGTTTATTTGAACAAGTAGACAGTTTTAACAGGTTACATGTTGAATGAGGAGACCAGAAAAGTAAAAAACTGCGGCGTAGTCTCTCATCGCCCGCCTCCTGACATGACATTATTGTAGAGCTTAGGTATATAAAGTACATGTCATAGTTATTATTATTAGGGTGTTTACAATATAAATGAGTAGGTGGTTATATAAAATAGTTAACATGCAAAATAAAGAGTGAAAAGACCAAATATCAAAGAGTGATTACATAGACATATTTTGAGTTTTGGTTGTCTCAAATATATATCTAGTCTAAAAAGCAAGTTTTATCAAAGAAATTCCAACAAGTTTAATGCCATTCACATGTTGATTGCCCCGCGGTAAAGTAGGTATAACAAGGGGCCTCGCAATTCACGATCAAATAATTATAATAACAAGCTACAGTACAACCAGTATATCTGAGCAGGTGATCGAAATTGAAACTCAGGACGCCACAGCAAAGGAAATTAAATAAATAAATAATGTTGGATAATCCACACAGCATCCATCTAGCCTCAAGCTAAGCAGAGCTTGTGTTATGGGTACTAGATGAGTGATATACAATACATTACATAGATAGATAATTTTTATTATACATAAATAACAACCAGAACACCCGGAACAAATATCTGCAATTCGTATACACAATAGTTCCGAGGCGAGAATCGAACCCGCAACCTCCTGCGTCGCGAGCGGACCATCTCCCACCGCGCTACAGAGGTCGTCATGCATCTCATATTAATTGAGATGCATTATACAGCGTGTAACAAAATGTGAGGACCACATTTTCAGTTATAGCCTAATTTTTTCAATTGTAAACACTAATTCTAATATTATTTGATTGTAACTTATTTTACTAATAAATAATCAAATGTATTTACATACTTGTTATTGTTACCTTACAAAACACATGTTTTGGCAAATAAAATATATTTATCTAACGATCCTATCCATCGATGGTTGTCTGGTAGAGATCGCTTTTGAGCAATAAGACCGCCAAATTGTCACATATCGTGAATTATTTTTAAGTGTGCGATAAAAGTATTTTCTGTCTATCTATCTCCAACGATTTTACATGAATAAAAAGCTATTATTAGTCGTTCAAACAATGAATGAACTTGGCCCATGTTCCTCGCACAGAAAGGTTGGTAGCATTACGTTGTGAGTATTCTTTTGTTTTCAATAACTTTGCGGTCGTTCACTGGCATTGACTTATTTGTCATTATCTAATTGCATAATTTAAGAGGCACATATAAGTACATTACTTTTTGTTTTGCAACGCTTAGTACTTATTATGTTTTTTATGATAGGAGAATACATGGAACAAACTGGGGTTTACCGTTGCCTATTAACACAGCTATATTATCATCATCAGCCTACTGTAGTCCACTGCATAGGCATGCCCTAGTGAGCACCACAGCACCCTGTCTTCAGCTTGCCGCATCCAGCATCTGCCTGCAGTGACAACAAAACTTCTTAAATTAGAAATATTATTGTCATTTTAAAGCGATTAGTTTAGAAGAATACCTCATAATAAATGATAACCTCTGAACGGCTGCTTTAATTAAAAAAAAAGGTATGGTGGTTCTTTGGGATATCACAAGGAGAACTATTTTCTTTCATATTTTTTGTGGATATCTCAAAAACCAAATCATGATAAATATCCTGTTTTAAATGACTTTATTTTCTTTCATGTTTATGTTATGGTATAAAAAACTACAAATGTTTATCATAACATTCAAACTTTTCCGTTTATAATATTAATATGATGCGGTGTACCCGTAACAGCTGTGACGGATGATCCACTGTTCAAAGTTTGTAACACTCGAGTATTAAAAAATATTTTTTTCGAGAGCTGAAACCGGTGGATGTCTTCGTTGTGTAAGTTCCGTTACCCAGTCCTTTTATTTCCGTAGCAGGCTTATTTTATCAGAGGGAAACAATAACGAAAGACAAACGGTCCTTTCCACGCATGTGTATTTAAAAACAATAATACTATATATATATATATAAACCACTTGGATCATAAATAACTATTACATTACAGGGTGTCTTTATAATTTAAAGTGCATCAAAATTTAACCTGAAGCCGGAGATGACGCATTTAAACAATAATGACCCCCCACACCTCGAAGTTGGCATAACTAGAAATTTATCGCGTTGTCCGCTGATTTCAATAAACATGATATCCGAGAACATCTTAATTTTAGGCAAAGTTTACGTTGTATTTATTTTTTTTTTTTGCTAAATTTGACATTATTATGGCTCATTTTTATGTAAGTTTCTTTAGAAATTATATAATATCCCAAAAATTAAAAATTTCTTAGCTTTACGTGTAGGTACATGATGCTTAGAGTGGTATAACTTGTGTTTGCTTCTACTTCGTCGTAAAATCATATCCGTGCCACATAGGTTCTATAGGTACATTTCGTGCAAAGATATAAAAAATCGAATAGAAGAATCTCGTACGACGCTTTTCCCACGCGCCGTGATGAATAGCCAAAGCATACTTTGTTTGTAGCCAATTATTACGTTCTACATTATTTACTACACACTTTTTACCGGGCTCTATTCCGCTTAATGACATCCTATTAGGTTTCCACAGCTGGGTCCTAAAGGGTTGATTTTAATCTACCTACGAGTACCCACCTGTCCAGTGAGATAGTGACGTAAAAACAGCTTCGACCGAGAAGCGTCTGGCAAAAACGTTGGGAGGCTTTTGCCCAGTAATTGTGGGTCGACATAATAGCTACAGATGCAATATAATCAGATTAGGTATTTTATACTTCAGGGAAACTCAAGATAAATACAATGTTTGTTTGAGGCCCTGCTAGCATTTTCCTTATTGTTATTGTTTGTAGATTTTTCACCACGTCTTGTCGATTTTAGCTCTTTCCTTATATGCGTCGTGTTGACTGGTAGAAATAAATGCTTTTTTATTCTATACTATCTACAGTAGAAAGTAATAAAGCTGGATGAAACCAAGTTTTTCAGTAGTACCCATGTCTGTAATTTGATGGCTTCCGATGAATTTCTGTATTTTCTACCAAAGAAAAGCTTTTGTTTTCAGTGAACATCGTGTGATAAAAGCTAATCCATGGCTTTGGATTTATCCTTATCTTACGGTTATAACCCCTTAGACTTTGAGAGATAAATCTCTATTTTATTTGTAGTAGAAGGAACAAATTGAAGACTTTTGCTCAACGCGTCCAAATAGATAGGTAATTGAAGTCTGTCACTTCAATTACCTTTCTATTTTGACACGTTGAGCAAATGTCGCGCCGGTTATATCTCACGAAGAACCGACAACCTCTAGGGCAAACATCTAGTTCTTGAGGAGACCGCGACTCAGCAAACGTACGCCCTCCGGGAGGAATAACGACCTGCAAAAGACTTCAGTTAGATTCTGAATGCGACAAGCTGAGGACAGGGCGCTATGCAGTTGATAAGGGGGAGATCTATGTATGTACTATGTCCGAAGAAGAAAACTCTCCATTGATTTGATTACAAATATAATAATTTGGTAATAGTTCTAAATGTAGCACAAATTAACTATCATGGCGGATTAATAATTACAACGGGTATTTATCGCGTTAATTTACCTATTTTTCCCGATGTTTCAACAGGTTTACACAGTGTCGTGGTCACGGGATGACTCAAAGACCAATAAGTAAAAAGGTAAATAAACGCGACAAATACCCGTTAGAATAGTACTTGTAATTATGTGTTCTGATCGCGTAAGTTTACAAATATCTACGGCGCATCAACGCCGTATTTTACAACAGTGCCACCAAATTTTCTGCTCAAGCACGGATACGAAAATAGAATTTGGTCCAAATCATCCTGACTAAAAATTTGGGTGCCCTAGTCTATATTGATACCATTTCTTGGCACAATTTTTCAGCTTGACTGGCGCCACCTGGGGTAAGATATTATTTTCACGTTTTTCTGATAGTTTGTCAAATGTCGTTTGAAAATGCTGGCCTTGGGAATTTGAAATATATGAACGGTTGAACGACGCATAATTTGTTAACCGTGCATGGACAGATTATATTGTTTTCTAGCGCTAATGAAAATCAAACTAGACCTTGAAGAAAAAACTACTCCCTGAACGAAGAAACAGGCACAGTTGAGTGGTTTTCTAGGGAGGGATTTCAATATAATTGCACAAATATAATGTTTTAGTTATAAATGCAGACGGAACCACGAATTGTAAAAAAAAAATTTTTTTTTTCTTATCAAATAAACAACTGAAACTGTCTTCAGTTTCAGTTTAATACGTGAGTAAATTACTGTAGCAATAAGATAATGTTTAGGTCAAAATAACTTGAGGAATACCTGTTCTATTTTAAGATGAAGGTAGATCTTACCAGAAATCTTGCTGATTGAGTAATTTAATCATCCTATTCAAAAACTTCACCGGTAGCTCTTTTGGTCGCTAATTAATCATCTATTGACTTAGCGAATGCTAGCTAAGGGATTATCGTAATGAAACGGCTTGAAGCTGTCTTCATTCAACCAACGCTGTCTTGTATTTAGCATCTGCCATCTTTGTTCGAGCTTTGTCCTGACACGCAAGCACGCATAATCTTATTATTTATACTAGCTGCGCCCCGTGGCTTCGCCCACGTGGAAATCTGTGTGTCAAATAGTTTACAAACCTTCCTCTTGAATCACTGTATCTATTTAAAAAAACCGCATCAAAATCCGTTGCGTAGTTTTAAAGATCTAAGCATACATAGGGACAGACAGACAGCGGGAAGCGACTTAGTTTAATACTATGGAATACAATATAATACGTAAACAATGTAGTGATACGGAATGCAAAAATCTCATGATAAACCATATTGGTATGTTGTAGTAGGTAGGTACCTACTACAACATACCAATATGGTATTTTGTAGTAGGTAGGTACCTACTACAACATATCAATATGGTTTACTAGATCAATAATCGGCGCCATACGAATGTAGGCCAGTAAACATCTCAGAAAACAAAAAAAACTCGTCAAGGCAGTTGAAATAAGACGGAGTTTGCACCACTTTTATAAGTACATTAATATCCTTTCTTTTCTTAGGCACTACCGCTTGTTATCTTATCACCAGACATTACAGACAGAACGCGCAGGTAGGTAAGTAAAATTTGACGACCGATGTAGCGCGGTGGGCAAAGGTCCGCCTGCGACGCAGGAGGTTGCGGGTTAGATTCCCGCGTCGGAACACTTGTGTTTACGATCTGCAGATATTTGTTCCGGGTGTTCTGGTCGTTTTCTATGTATAATAAAAAAATATCTATCTATATAATATATTGTATTATGTATATCAGTTATCTAGTACCCATAACACATGCTCTGCTTACCTTGGGGCTAGATGATGCTTTGTGGATTCTCCAGCATTATTTATTAATTTATTATTATTTTAATTAGGGTTTTTGTATTCAGCTATAAGAACCAAATACTAATTAGTAAGAGATACTGGCTCATTAGCTAATTAATTTAATGAAATTCATAGGTACAAACCTAACATTTCAGAATGCTACAACTAGCATTTGGTTTGTTTTATTGATAAATATAGCTATTTATCATAGCGCTGGTCTTCCGTGGACCGCTACCTTAATAATGAATTATCTTATTTAACTGACATTCTTATCATCATCATCAGCCTATAGCAGTCCACTGCTGGACATAGGCCTCCCCCAATGAGCGCCATAGCGCCCTGTCTTCAGCTTGCCGCATCCAGCATCTACCTGCAGTCTTTCGCAGGTCGTCATCCCACCTGGTCGGAGGGCGTCCTACACTACGTTTACCGAGTTGTGGTCTCCACTCAAGAACACGTTTGCCCCAGCGGTTGTTGGTTCTTCGCGAGATATGGCCGGCCCACTGCCACTTCAGCTTGCTAATTCTTTGAGCTATGTCGATAACCTTGGTTCTCTGTCGAGAACGTTCTTATTACATTCTGTGTGAATTGTCCAGCATTATTTATTTATTATTCTTATAATTATTTTTAACTATTAGTTAGCGGATTAACTGCCTTTTTTGATGTTGAAACGTTGGTTCCTCGGTTCCAAGGTTTGTGTTTAACTTGCTCATAATAATGCATTTATCAAACTACAACAGTTTTTAAATAAATTTCATTACAGCTTTCATATAAATTGTGCTGACTTTTTGCCTCTCCTAAGGGTTGACTAGAAAAAAACTTAGTCACTGATTGAGGGACTGTTTGCTTTGAGTTCATTGCTTGAATCCACAAGGTCCTAATAACATTTTATCGAAATGATTACGGGGGATCTTGTTAATAATAAATGTTAAAGTTAGTAAACAGTAAAAAATGTTTTTACAACCTAAAAACCCGTTACTCAACAATATAAAGGTATGCCAAATATTTTTTTGTAATTTACAAAACCATAATGAATGTCGAAATATATTTAGGAGACTGATATCATCGAAGCATTGTAGAATGTCGAAACAAATTATGATTTTCAAACTTGCATTCATCATTTTGAATTAAGAGCGTTTATTCCTAAAATGCGCAGAAACAGTACTTTTCAAACCCGTTTATATCATGAACCACTTATCTTATAGTATATGTTATTTACTAATAATTTTAGGAAATTTTAGTGTCCAACGAGTTTGACTATAAAATATTTCGATTAATATAGTATGTACGCGTTCTATCAAGATAACTTGTGAGAGGTTTTCATAATTTCCCTTTCAGCATCAGTTTCGAAGCTCAAAATAATAGAAAATACTGACATATCTAATTAAAAAAAAAATATAACCTACTGATGAGATCCTTGGCTAAAAAGTTAATTAGAAAGGTGTTTGGTTTTGGTATCCTAGTATGAGAAATTAAAATTCAAAAAATGTGAAATATTACGAATATTTCACATTAACAAACAAAGATAAAAAAAAAACCATTTGACAAATCGATTTCCACGGGGGCGAAGCCGCGGGGCGCAGCTAGTATATATATATATATCTGTGATTATTTGTCTACATTCTTGTCATTTGTAAAATCTTTAATTGTATAATAAAATTTATCATATAGTATGGTTTTAAGCTTTCTCTGAAACATCGTAGTAGGCAGCTCTCTCAAGGCATGTAATCAATAAATGAAAGCGGTCAATGTCAAAACCAGACCCAACGGAGACATTGAAATCATCCGTAGCTATAAATAGCGCCGGAAGTTGGGAATTCGGTAAGATAACAATCGTTTTCCGATTTCCTATCTCACTTATGTGGGTACCATTCAGGTACCCGTAGTTACTTGCACAAGGTTTATTGAGGGAAACTGAGCCTAAATATCACCAAATAACAATTTATTTGGTGATATTCAGGTACAACATTATTTTCTTTGTCTGTCTCAGTCAGAATAGAAAATACCTTATTGAACACAATCTATCACAAAGACACAAGAGAAGAGAACGAACGAAAACAAGACTTTTTAGATGTTCAACAAAACTTATAACATAGTTCACAGTTTTGTTCAGAGTAAAATGGAGGTTCTATCTTGAATACAGATGTAGTTTCAAAGGAATATTCGCTTGATGCACTTGGCATACAAATTACTATTATATCTACTTGAACTTTTGATGTTTGCTGATTTAAAATGAACTCTGTAGAAGGTAGCTTACAGTCTCTTGATCATCACGCAGTACTCATAATTTAATATATCCTATCATATTTTTTTTCCTTTTCTCTCTTGTACGTAACCTTCCACTTACCTACTTTTGTCTTCTTTTATGTACCTACCTAATGTACACCAGAAACTGTCTGAAAATCAACGCCGCTACTAACGTCGTCGGCACGTAGGACCGATTTGGAAAATTATTTCGCAGAATCGTATGAATGATCGTGTCCGACCAGTTGACGACCTTCGAAAGACTGCAGGTAGATTCTATATGCGTGAAGACAGAGCACTATGGTGCTCATTAGGGGAGGCCTATGTCTAGTAGTCGACTAACATAGGCTGATGATGACGATCCCGAGATGTCTCATAATAATTAAATTTAATTCTCAGGGAATAACCATTTGTCCCAATACCAGTAAATACGAATTATTTTGTAGTTGGCTTTAAATTTCAAATTATTTAACGACCGATGTGGCGCGGTGGGCGAAGGTCCGCCTGCGACGCAGGAGGTTGCGGGTTCGATTCCCGCCTCGGAACAATTATGTGTACGATCTGCAGATATTTGTTCCGGGTGTTCTATTCGTTTTATATGTATAATAAAAAATATCTATCTATGTAATGTATTGTATTATGTATATCAGTCATCTAGTACCCATAACACAAGCTCTGCTTACCTTAGGGCTAGATGATGCTGTGTGAATTGTCCAGCATTATTTATTTATTTAGAAAAAATATATCTATTACTTGGCCCTGACAAACCTGTATTGTCCTGATGCTGGCGTGATCACGAGACCGTCTACTTGACTATAAAAAAAAGGCGTGTGAAGCTGCGGGTTAAAACAAGTACCTAGAAAATAAATCACTCTAGCAACGATATAGTCATTAAACTTATAAAAATAAATAAAGCTAGGAATTTTATTTATCGAACAGAAGCAACAAAAAAAAAAACGAAACTGATATACATAATAATAGTACCTCGCAGTCTCAAGTTTCGATAATCTTTTGACTTTCTTAAGGGTCCGGCGACGCTCGCTTGCAAAAATCGCTCGGAATATCGCTGTCCCTGTTTAACCCTTGCGCCGCGCCCCATACGTGCGCGATAGCAATATTAGCCGTTCAAAATTTGGTTTGTTTCGTAATACCAAAAATTATGACTGAAAACTTTTTGTATTCTTCACAAAGTGTTGTTATTCTGTAACTAGACAATACAAGCTATGTTCCTTAATAAATAAAACGTAAGATATTTACCTCTATATTATAAACAAATAGTAAGAAAACTTGTCCATTTTCGCATAAAAATGTGCAAAATGCGATTGGCTTTCATTTAATTTTAGGTAAGTATTTTGAAAGAAAAAACTGGTTAGGAACCTAGATAAATACTATTCCAATACAAATAATACAATATTATAGTGGAAATATGCTTGAATTAGAAATCATTTTGGTATTACGTTTGTATGAAGAATTCGTCCCTCCGGAGGCCCCTTAATAACGTTCGTCAATCAATTTAGAAACGTTATTTTAAGAATTACACAAAAAAGTCGTTTAATAGTTTCTCATAAAGTTGAAAAACGCAAACAATATATTTATTTTTGAATGGATGAATTGCTTTGTTAAGTTCAAGGTCTTTTATTTTTGTCTTCAATCGATTAAAACGTTATTACTAAAGTCCAGTTACCATAAAGTCATTAATGGTGTATGTATATTACATATATGTACTACGTTATGTTAGATAACTGATATAATAATGTACCTAATACATTATTATACCAGTTCAAAGTTGCTCAGCGAGCTATGGAAAGAGCTATGCTCGGAGTTTCTCTGAAGGATAGGATTCGTAACGAATACATCCGACAGATAACCAAAGTTATCGACATAGTCTGAGAATTAGCAAGCTGAAGTGGCAGTGGGCCGGCCATATCTCGCGAAGAACCGATGGCCGCTGGGGCAAACGTGTTCTTGAGTGGAGACCACGACTCGGTAAACGTAGTGTAGGACACCCTCCGACCAGGTAGGATGACGACCTGCGAAAGACTGCAGGTAGATGCTGGATGCGTCAAGCTGAAGAGAGGGCGCTATGGCGCTCATTGGGGGAGGCCTATGTCCAGCAGTGGACTGCTATAGGCTGATGATGATGATGATACAATACGAACGATTTTAGGTTGTCACAGATCAGGGCCACTCCGCTGCCGCACAGCACAATAATGCGTATTCAAATATTCAATCATATGCTTATGTTAATACTTAAAATACGCAATCGATTCTTCGTTACGTTTCTAATGAAAATTTGTATTCTTATTCGATGTATTTGAGTAAATCAATGGCTGAAACGATACACGAAATTTCATGTTACATAATTAAAATAGGCCCGAAACTATTATGTCACCTATATACACACTATAGTATATCTAAAGATAACGAGTTTTATTTGAATGAACATTTTTGACTGTGCGGAAGCGGTGTTGGATGTATGTACGCAGAGCTTAATCTCTGAACGCGGCTCGCGCTAGCATCATCATTAAAACGAGCTATTCTGAACGATTTACAAAACAGTGAAAATCACTTAACTTCTAAACACCTACGCTATCATCACTTATGTAATACAATAAGTGTATTCATAAGCTACCTTTCATATGAAAATGCGGTATTCCAGTGATTCATTATCTTCAGGGCTCTTGCATTCAGTAAATTCATTATTCGTTTCATTGGTCATTAAGTTACCTTTCTGAGTATCAAGGATATTAATACCAGTCTCTGACTCGCAGTTTTATCTGACCCTTCTTTACATTAATATAGATTAACCCTCTTAAGAAAGAAAATAGAAAGAAAGAAAGTTATTAAATACTAACACAACACACAAACAAGTTTAGTTACACATATTATAATTTTGTATGTATGTATTTGTATGTATTTATTCAAAGCATTACAACTATTTTCACAGGTAGGTATCACCTAATACAATAGTGTAGTCAATTAATCGCTAGCATCGAATTTAATAAAACTAATAATCAAATATACACATGTCAATGAGCAAAAGTAATCCAATATACATGTCAATAAGCAAAGTAAAATAAAATATAATCACAAATGTCCTCAATAAAAATAATTCAATACATCAATGAGCAAAATAAATTCAATTGTCAGTAACATACACAAAAATATTATTATTTACCATAACATAAATTGAATAGCCCTATAATATAAGACTACATATTACCTACTTACTAGAAAACACGTAAAACAGACAAAATATAAAAAAAGTAAAGTGAAAAGGTACAAAATGTAAGTCCTAACACAAGTAGTATTAGGTACTAAGTAGCCCGCACAGTAGATAAGCGCGCGTGTGTAGGTCTAATAGGTCCTGACTCAGCTTGTTGCTCTATCACAATAATCAAAAATAATAAATATCATAAAATAAATATCAAGGTCATTTGTGCAATACAATAAATTTCTTTCCGGCCCTGGTGGGGGCACGGAGAGAGGCCTCGATGCTTGGCCTCATTACCCCGGCGTCAACTCGAGGGGTGACGACCCTTTGGTTTTGTGGGAATATCTATTTTTTTTCCCTACTTCTAAATTTTTTTTTTGGCAGCATTCGGTTTATAATCTCTTTTTTTTTGTTTTTGTTGTTTTTTTGTGTTTTTATTGTGTTTTTTTTTCACTCTAGGTCATTTGTGAAAGAGCGCTCTCAATCAAGTGACTATCTCTTGCCCGCAACTTTGTCCGCGTGGTGTGGTTAAGAGGATGTATTTGTTATATATGAAACCATTATTTGTAAATGAGTCTAAAATGTTTTATAAATACATTCTTGTATTCTAAATAATCAATGAATTAGCAAGCTGAAGTGGCAGTGGGCCGGCCATATCTCGCGAAGAACCGACAACCGTTGGAGTAAACGTGTTCTTGAGTGGAGACCGCGACTCGGCATACGTAGTGTAGGACGTCCTCCGGCCAGGTGGAATGACGACCTGCGAAAGACTGCAGGTAGATGCTGGATGCGTCAAGCTGAAGACAGGGCGCTATGCTGCTCATTTGGGGAGGCGTATGTCCAGCAGAGGACTAACATAGGATGATGATGATTCTAAATAATCACGAGTCAAGAATATTGATAATGTTCAGGTTGATTTTCTGCCGTTCATGTTTTCTCTATCTTAGCGGTTGAAATTATTTAAAAAATTCTCAGTCTGTCTTTACGAGTACTTATGTCTGTTAGTTTTTCACGTTGATATATTAGTGTATTATAATTATGACGACCTCTGTGACGCAGGTTGTGGGTTCGATTCCCGCCTCAGGACAAATATTTGTACGATCTGCAGATATTTGTTCCCGGTGGTTTGTTCTGGTCGTTATCTATGTATAACAAAACATATTGTATTGTATTATGTATATCAGTCATCTTGTACCCGTAACACAAGCTCTGCTTAGCTTGGGGCTATGATGTTGTGTGGATTGTCTAGCATTATTTGCTCACTCTGGCTTGTCAAATAAAACAAATGGAGTTTTAGCTATTGTGGAAACAGAAACGTTGGTGAATATGAGGGATTATGTGGTTATTTGTTGTCTATACTAATATTATAAAGAGGAAAGATTTGATTTTTGTTTGATTGTTTTGGATAGGCTCCGAAACTAATGTACTGATTTTAAAGTCTTTCTCCGTGGGAAGCTACACTATCCCCGGTTGACATAGCCTATATGATATATAATATAGGCTATATATATAATACAATATAACTTTATTGCACCATCAATACAAAAAAAAAATACTAAAGGATCTTAATACTAACTATAACTAGTGGCACAATCGGCGGCCTTATCGCTAAAAGTAATATCTTCCAGGCAACCTTTGGATGGATAGGATCTGTACGTTTTAAAGCTGACGGTGGCGTAATTATCAAGATAATTATATATAAAATAATTGATATTTATCTTAAGTACATATATAAAAATAGAACAAAAAAATATATAATTACCTATAATTATCTTTATAATCCTAGAAATATGAAATTCGAATTTAACGTGGGTGAAACCACGGGAAACAGCTAGTTCTTTAATAAATGAAAATAATATACACTTACTAATACACCCCTGAATCTCGTCCGTAATAATGGGCAACACAGATTCCCAAGAAATCAACCTCCTAATATGGATTCTCTGATTGTTTGAATAATTTGTTTTATAGTAAGTCTCAACCCTTTTCTGATAATGTAGACCGCTCTCGATTTCATCCTCGTGGAACGTAGGGTAAAATGGCTTCGTCCCAATAATATGAAAAAGCCCCTTTTCACGTCAATGCTTATTCAACATCATCATCATCAGCCTATAGCAGTCCACTCCTGGACATAGGCCTCCCCCAATGAGCGCCATAATGCCCTGTCTTCAGCTTGCCGCATCCAGCATCTTCCTGCAGTCTTTCGCAGGTCGTCATCCCACCTGGTCGGAGGGTGTCCTACACTACGTTTACCGAGTCGCGGTCTCCACTCAAGAACACGTTTGCCCCAGCGGCCGTCGGTTCTTCGCGAAATATGGCCGGCCCACTGCCACTTCAGCTTGCTAATTCTTTGAGCTAAGTTGATAACCTTGGTTCTCTGTCGGATGTATTCGTTACGAATCCTATCCTTCAGAGAAACTCCGAGCATAGCTCTTTCCATAGCTCGCTGAGCGACTTTGAACTGGTGGACCAGCCCTATCGTGAGTGTCCACGTTTCAGCTCCGAAGGTCATAACTGGTCTTGGCGTGTCTACTCATATGGGGGGAAATGCCCATAATCCCCACGCTGGGCATGTGGGTTGGGGATCGCAGTGCAATAAGTGTGCTGCAAGGGACGCTGCTGCCCGCCCCCCGGTGTATGTCCCTTAGTCGCCTCCTACGCCACCCACGGGCAGAGTTGGGGTGGAGCTATTCTATCTAGGCCGACACCACACAGCCAAATAGATTTTTTTTTAGAAATGTATTGTGTAGATATTTTCGATCTTTTTAAGTTTTTGGGAAAAATTCTTGTAAATGCTGAAATATGATTTACAAACAAAAAGTTCTGAATCTCTGTACAATCTACTTACCAGATTAGATCAACAATCAACATACATGGTTCCCCCAACACCTTCTGAAATTAATTCACAAACTCCATTATACTTCAATTTGTTTTTTTTAGTCAAATTCAAAGTCAAAGTCTCATGTATAAAATTTCTTTATAGTCTTACAAAATGTGCAGAGACAAGACCGAGAGACAAGTCAAATTTTATACAATTCATTATTATCAAATAAAATTATTTTCATTTTAATATTCACTTCAATTTTTTTTCCACTAGTGGAAGGAGTGAACCACTATTTTTTTTCATCATTTCAATTCTGTGGAAAAATTTAACCTGCTATGCAATTTTAGTTTCGAATTGTATTCAACAACCTTACTGAGTAACATTAGGGCAACAGCCCAATTCATTAATCACTATTAACAAATAATGATGAATGAAGTCTCACTAATTGTTCCCTTTTCACAAAACTAGGATACGGTAGGGATAGAGGTGATTCGTGCACGACGGAAAAAAAAACTAATTCTGAAAATCACAATCAAGTATTGAAAGAAACGAAATATTTAACTTATTTTTGGCTACATATTGAGCCTATGAAAACTTAATTGCAAGTTTCAGAAATTGGGTTTACGTATATACAAATAACTAGCGGACCTTTCCGGCTTCGCATGGTTTTAGTACGGATCCCTAATTTTTTGAAAATTTAATATAGCCTTTGTTCACCGGGGATAGTGTAGCTTCCCAACTTTCTTGAAGAATTTTTCAAATCGGTCCAGTAGTTTCGGAGCCTATTCATTACAAATAAACAAAAATCAAACCTTTCCTCTTTATAAGATTAGTATAGATAAATAAATAATGCCGTAAAATCCATACAGCATCATATTATTTTATGCAGTACCTTTCCGATTTCTGACACAATATAACTAAAATGTTCGTGATTTAAACATAATAAAGAAAAATGCCCTTGGGCGTTCCAGACTTTACCCGATACCTAAACAACTAGAAGCTTCTTTCAGAACCTTGCATTTCCGTTCAGTTTCAGACTTCAGTCTGTGTTCGGACGTCGCGCGGAATTGTCGCGTCGGACAAGTCGGTTTCGCTTTGTTATTGTAGTATCGGAGTTCGCGACATATTGTTAAGAGTTTGGTTTTGTTATGGATAAATGCAGGTAAGTTTTTGAATTAAATAGAAGAAATTTAAAAAGTGGTTTTAAGCATTGCTAAATTTTTCCTCTAAATATTGGCAGATAATATTTATAATAAGACTTACCTTACCTTGGCGTTCTCAAAAACTATTGGGAAATTGATCCGTTTAATATTTTCTTTGAACCAACTTATCAAACTGTTGCTACCGAATTTTAGTTTCTGAATTTCAATCAGTTTTGTAAACGATAGCTAACTTATACTAGGTTTTTAAGTTTATAAATACACCTTGAAAATACATTATTAATACATAATAAATAATATATTCTATAAATGTACCTATATAAATGTTGATTCCACTATTCTAGATAGGTTTTCATTGCACGATTCTTACATAAATTAATAATAACCCAAAAACTGAAAATACAAGAAACACAAATTCACTTAACATATGTATAATATATTAGATATTATAATGATATTTTTTTTATCTGTCATCGGCTTCGGGTGCGTTTTCCCTGATGTAAGCCCAATTAATGCTAGTTTTTCAGACAGAAGTAGACGGTTCATTCATGCTAAAAAAAAACATGCGTAGCAATATTTAGTCTATAAATCCTCAAAATAAACACGCATACCGTATAGTCACCATTTCAACGATGTTACCTATAAATGTCACACCTCCTGGTGACAAGTGTATGGCAGAGACCTGGAGCGTAATTCTGCTTGCCATTCGCTTTACTATGGCAATGGTATCGTCACAAAATCGTCCATAGATGAAAGAAAGTCTTTAGAGAGAATCTCTACTATACTGTCTATAGTGCGTTAAGTGCAGTGCTATTTAATCGAAGAGATTTATTCATCAAATAATATTCATCGGGCTTCTATCGTGTACCAAATAAAATTTTAGTAATTGCTATTGATTGATTTTGATTTGCTCTAACAAATCGCGAAAGTTGGAAAGTTGTAGGTTGATATATTGGTTTCAACCTTGATACTTTTGACACGAGTCCGGATGGACCTCTATCTGTAGGTACTGTAGTTTCTTTCATCAAAGATAAATTGCGAAAATATTACCTTTTGTTACTATACCATCTTTTTTTAAGTATAGCGATTCATTTAGTTGAATTAGGCTTACGACTCTGTTCAGGAATTATATTAATAAATATATAATAAATTATATAATATTTAATGATAAAAATGACGTTTATGAACACCTGTGAACGAACATTTTACAACATACATACAAAACAACTTGAAATTAAACACTGATAAATTCGCGCATCAAAAGGTTTTTTTTAAAATACTATAATATAGTTAGTAGTAGGAAATATAATAGTTCAAATACTATTTTATTTTACCGATTGAGTAAATTATTTAATTTTAAACATAATATTATAATGTGTAAATTATACCTACTTAAGTTTTTTAAAGCCTAATTGAATCCATTTTTATTGCTAGCACGTGCGTGCGAAAATTACAGTGATTTTATATTCTTTTGACTAGAAAAGTCCGTACTTATAAAAGTGACAAAAAAAATTATAACCTAGCAATCGGTAGTGCATCAGTCTAGTGGTACAAATTTTACCTGGGAAATTCTGAATGAATTAATGATAGGCCTGCATTGGCAATGCAGCCTGCGTCTTGAAGACGCTTCCAATTGCTATGGATCAGTTGGTCCGGGAGCCAGTGACGGATTTTCATGACCAAGTCCCTGAATTCTGGAATATGCGAATTATAATTTCTGATTTGAACCTTATTCCATGGGAATCATGTCGTCATCGCTGCCACTGCCCAACCCACCCACGGAGTCGCAGCTGGCGGTCACGAGTATTCATAATATTAATCCCTAATGCATTTTACGAATTGTCGCTCGGGAGGAAATAATTGACCGAATTTGTAACTGGGAGTCAGTTACAAATTCGGTCAATTATTTCCTGGACCAAGTTAAGCTACCACTAGTGACTAGTCACTACTACTGCAAACAACCTAGATTGTTTGAAAGAGTTAGCCCAACTGTTTCAATTACACTACTCACAATTAAAACCGTGAGCTAACTGCGTAATTTGTCTTTTAATTGTAGTTCTTTCTTTGCAAGTTTGCATTAATTTGTATAATTTACATGTGATTGTCCAGCAATTAGATTTATTTATTACAGAGTTACAATTTATTTGTAAAATCAATTTACGTGTAAAATTTTCATAAACATTGTTATAAATAGAATACAAGTTGTATTGTAAAATCAGTAAGCATAAATAAATTTAAAACATAAATGTAAAATTAATTACAAGGTTGGTATTAAAGGTAAACACGGAAATACAGTCAATCGTAAATTATTCATATCAGAGTTACCATTTTTTTCTATTATTTGAGCTAAATGGAACGAATATCGTAAATATGTCCGAAGAATTCGGCAATAAAGTGCTAAATTAAACACGTCGATCCAGAATATAACTGAATGAGGTATTAAAAGACGGATTCTGGTCTAGCAGAATGTACTTCATTGAACATTTGTGCAAATTATTTGTGTAAAGATATGCAAGTAGGTAGGATTCGTAAAGAATACATCCGACAGAGAACCAAAGTTATCGACATAGCTCTAAGAATTAGCAAGCTGAAGTGGCAGTGGGCCGGCCATATTTCGCGAAGAACCGACGGCCGTTGGGGCAAACGTGTTCTTGAGTGGAGACCACGACTCGGTAAACGTAGTGTAGGACGCCCTCCGACCAGGTGGGATGACGCCTGCGAAACACTGCAGGTAGATGCTGGGTGCAGCAAGCTAAAGACAGGGTGCTATGGCGCCTATGTCCAGCAGTGGACTGCTAATAGGCGGATGATGATGATAATGCAAGTAGGTAGGTACTGTCAACGACATAAATAACTTATACGATAGGGTCAACCTTCGAGTGGCGACTGACGACCTCAGTGGCGGCGTAGCGGGCAAGGTCTGCCTGCTATGCGATTCCTGCGGCGGGACAAGCTTGGCAACTGCCAAGGACTTTAAACCCTTTTTAAAAGAAAAAAAAGGAGAAAGTTCTGTGTTTGGCTGTGTGTTTGGTTTTTATGTATGTTAGTCAATATCTACGTCATATAAGGACCGATTTTGAAAATATTTCGCTATTGTATAATAATAATAATATAGAATGATCCCGAGGCGATCCCGTAATAATTAATAGTTAATACATAATTTAACACTTTGACTGCGATTTTTTTTCGACGAATGCGATCTTTTTTTACCTTAAAAATTCGTGCTGCCGCTCTACACAGCGGTTGTGTTGCGCCGCACATGCGTTTCGTTCGAAAAATATTACGGCTGTGCTGAGTCACAATGATCTGTATTTTCTCAGCCGCTGCGCTAGTGTGGATTTACGCATATTAGTCACTTGTAGAAAACACATACCGTGTGATTTCAGCACTTTTATTTTGGTAACAATCGAGTCAGATTCATGGAGCTTAGCTTGAAGCTAACAATATTTTCTACAAAGAGTTTGTAAAAAAACTAAACTAGTTACATTAGTTTGATACCTACTAATAAAAAAAATATAAAAACGAATTGCCAAATTTTTTAAGCTAAAATTCTTCTTTTCCTTATATTAGAATAATAATAATAAATACATTTATTTTCCACTCACAATAAGGTCTTACAAACATGTTTGTATATAATATACATTTTATATTCACATTATTGACCTGTTTTGTGAGGGGCTGGTGCTTGAGGTAGGTTAATAAAACCTGTATGACAAGTCACCAGTGCTGCCCCCACTCCGCGGTTGTTATAATGATAAAACTAAAACAATGAGTAGGTAAATTAACAGTAAAGTAAGTGAAGTCAATTAACTGCCTAATTTATAGTTATAAATATAAGATAATATACAAAATGCTTTAGAGAATGACTAAGAAAATACAGAAAAAAAAAGAAGTATAAGAGCTAGGAATAACAAAACAATAGATATTTATTAACAGAGAATAACCGATTCATATTACTTGTAGAGTAGCTAGTAAATCAATAGTATTATACAGATTATGTACTGTAATGCTATACTTGACTATGGGGAGGAAGTTGAGTGCTGAATCTAAGAAATAAAGTAGAGAAAAAAGACCATATTATGTCTATAAGTTGTTATTCATTTTTTCTATTCATCTTGGCCTCTATAATGGCACTTTTGGTGATGTCCTTATTGGTCTTAATAATAATAATGTAAATCCGTTTATTGGCTATTAGTGATAATTATAAGTTAATTTATAATTAAGAGCTGTCGATTTTGTTCATAAATAAAATAAATAATACGAATACAATTGGGTTATAAAGTATACATAAATAGAGCGTGCCTAAAAAAGTAAAGCAAGTAAAAGTAAGTAAGTAAATTAAATTGTAGTAGGTACCAGGTTTACGGTTAACGGCGAAGAGCCTCGATCAACATCTGAGGAGACTCTCGCTAGGAAGTTAGATCAAGGGTCAGATCCAAAAGGCGGTACTCCTGGACTCGGCATGCATCCTCAGGAAGTTCCTTTCTCTGCAGCCCCAGTCACCGGCTGCTTGAGCCTAGCTTCGCGGTCGGTGATCTACATTTGATCTTTTTTACTGTAGAATAGTCCTATCATATTTTATTGTATATATCCTATCGTAAAACGTGTAATTTAATACCGAGAATTTAAATAAAATAAATAAATAATGCTGGACAATTCACGCAGCATTATCTAGCCCCATGGTAAGCAGAGCATGTGTTAGGAAGGAACTATAATAATAATATTATGACTTTCATTACCACACTAGTGTACTTTTGTTTTTCTTTTGCCCCAATTAACTTGCCGCTAATATTCGTTTGAAATTGTGTCATCTCAGACGAGAATGGTGTCAAAGTGTGAAACCAACCGTGAACAATCAATATTGTACAGAGACAGAGGTTATTTTGTTGAAAGCATTATTACATATTTAGACAGTACAGCATTCTAAACCAAACGAGAGTGACGAGGTCTTTGAAGTTTCGACCTCTGTGGCGCGGTGGGCGAAGGTCCGCTTGCAGCGCAGGAGGTTGCGGGTTCGATTCTTCCGGACGATCGGTGTATATGATCTGCAGATTGTGCCGGGTGTTCTGGTCGTTATCTATGGATAATTAAAAATATCTATCTACATATTGTAATGTTTTAAGTATATTCGTAATCTAGAACCCATGGCATCTAGCCTCAAGCTAAGCAGAGCTTGTGTTATTGGTACTAAATAACTGATATACATAGTACAGAAAATAACATAGATAAAAAAAAATTGAGCACCGTCTGACGGTGGATCCGAAATCGTTCTAGAATTTTATGAAAGCAAAGATGTGTACCGTGAACCGAAAACAATTTTTTATTATACATAGCGACCAGAACACCCAGAGCAAATATCTGCTGATTGTACAAAGATTTTCCCAAATATAAGTTAATGTATGAATTTATTTACTATACCAATGATGATTATACACCCGGCGCTAGCCAATGAGCGCAGGACACATATAAGTGCACAAGTGTGTGTGCCAACTCAGATGCACTCAGTAATAATTATTCCCATTATACAATGGGACAGCAGACTGACACAACTGGGGAGAAGTCAGGCGCAAGGCAAACGGCTTACTTACACCGTTAGTTTTAGTACCATACCAATTTGCGTGTCCAAGGACCAATGTTATTATAATACATACACATAGTTTGGACATTATTTTAATTAATTTTTCCAATCAGTATACACATTTGCAATTAATAATATATAATTTTTGCACGCCAAAGCTGTTTCAGCTGGTAAGTCATCGCATGGGACGTTTTAGAATAAGCATACTAACTTATAACCCGTTGACTGCAAATAAATGATTTTTTATTTTGTATTTGTATTTTGTATTTGCATAGCTAGTTGCCATGTTATTTCCCAATAACTGTGCACAAGGCAAACGGTGCAAATGGCTAAGCATGCATTCCAAAGGATGGGGGTGAAATAGCGATGGCTTTAAGTTTCAGTTACATAGTTAGTTTTAGTATTTAAGCCAGTTGCCATATTAAATCTAGTGCTCTGTAGGTATAAGTGTTTTCTTTATTTTGTGCTTTCTAAAATTCTAAAATTCTAAATAATGCCGGACAATTCACACAGCATTATCTAGCCCCATGGTAAGCAGAGCTTGTGTTATGGGTACTAGATAACTGATATACATAATACTATATATTACATAGATAGATATTTTTTATTATACATAGAAAACAACCAGAACACCCGGAACAAATATCTGCAGATCGTACACACAATTGTTCCGAGGCGGGAATCGAACCCGCAACCTCCTGCGTCGCAGGCGGACCTTCGCCCACCGCGCCACATCGGTCGTCAAAGTAAGCTTTATTATTATTTAATGTATTGTGTTGGTATACGTGACGTGACGCGTGGGTTTGGTTCCGACGGAAGATCAGCGTTGTGATAGCTATGCACAATGGCTATCACAACACAATGCTGAGTCGGACGCCATTTTGTAGCATTTAAGTTTTTTTTTTTTTTTTTTCAATTAGTTAGTAGTTATGTAGTATTTATGGTGTTGGGTAGTTAAGGAATTAGTTTAGTAACTTTATTAACTACAAATAGTTGTTTTAATTGTTGTTTGTTTGCTACAAATAAAGATAATTCTATTTTATATTATAAATCTGTCTACGTTATTTTTCCAATGACTACCTAGTCGTTGGTGGTGTACCAAAGGAACGCCATTTTATATTTATAAGATAGTGGTCCGTTGGTACACGATCACTCAGTATAGGAAAGTATCAGTTTTCTGAGATATTTTGGAGATATTGATTTTTTTATTCTTATGGGAATCACTTAGCAGTTTATTGATTTGTTAGTATGTTACTAAAAAGGGTCAATCTTCCAAAACGATAAAAAGTCAAGTTGAGATCACGCACTGAGGGTTCCGTAGAAACTCGTGAGAAAAAAAATCTACTCAGACGTACAAAGTTACGTACATTCCTGATTGGAACACAATTAGAGTCCAATAAGTTATTAAACTTAATAAGTAAGAATTTGCCAAATTTCATGATTCTAGGTCAACGGGAATTACCGTAAAGGTCTGGTGTGCATAGGTATGATTCCCTTGCGTGTGCAGGCTTAAACGGCTGTATTTGTAATTGCGTTGATTTAAGAGATTGATTTTCACCGTATCAAAAGGTTTGAAACTTGTAATATGACTCAAATTCGAGGTCTCTACGCGCTCCTGGAAATAGGATCTTGACAAACAGACGGATATGGAGGTGATCCTATGTGGGTTCCTTTTTTCCTATTGAGATACGGAACCCTAAAAAACGTGTTTTCTGTGATGATAATATTCACCAATTTATGGAGCTAACAGTTACCTACTTTTTAAGGTTTTTTGTTGTGTTATATTTCTAGGAATAACAGGTGCCTATGATTATAATAACCCATAAGCTATTTTTTTGTGAGTTGAATTTTAGTAGGTTTTTATTAATAAATTTTTAATCGTCGTAGAAGTTTGTATCGATACCTAGAATTTTTCATTAATTGGACGTTATTGAAACAGTTTGTTTGAGCAAGTGTAGTTTGCGTAGTGTTATTATTATTATATCTGTACAAGCAACCCGCCCCGGGCTCGCACGGGTAGCAAATCATTTGTTACACTTTATGCTCAAAAAGCAGCAAGGGAATAAAGCTGTCATCACCTTGGGCATGATAAATCCCTCTCGGAAATGACGGCTGTGGCGAAAGACACAGCTTTATGCCCTCGGTACATAATCTACTGTTAACCCCTCAGCCTGAACATAAACAGAAGCGCCATTGACTCCTTGCTAATAAGCAGTAAATAGCAGAGGAAGATCTGAAGAACTGAAATGGACTTGTGATGAATTGACTTCTCTTGAATTTTCCTACTAGCTAAAGTATCTAATAACGGTCGAATGCAAAATTTTTAGGTAAATCGGAAAACTGGAAGAAGAGGTAGAAGGAAAGAAGTTGGTAGTTTTTAAGCCTAGCGTTTTCTTACAGACATACAGACGTGGCAAATGATTTAATTCTATAATATTTAGTGTTAGTGATAATTTAGTTCTAGGCGAAAATCAATTAGAAAAATTCTGTAGCAATATTTTTACAACGAATTTTACTACGAGTATTAATCTTCAAATCGAGATAGCTTGAAAATTTCTTGTTGCACACTTAACAATAGAACAAACAAGATAAAACATATATGACAATTTGGCGATCTTATCGCTCAAGAGCGATCTCTAATAGACAACAATTCAATGAATATTCTCATTCAATAAATTTCTTTCCGGCCCTGGTGGGGGCACAGAGAGGGGCCTCGAGGTTTGGCCCCGGCGTCAACTCGGAGGGGTGACGACCCCTCGGTCCTTGGGTTTTGTGGGAATATATTTTTTTTCCCCCTTCTCAATGTTTTCTTTTTTTTGGCTGCATTTGGATTGTATATTTTTTTTTGTTTTTTCTTTTTTTTGTGTTTTTTCTTTCTTTGTTTTTCATTCTCATTATAATATTATTTAATATTTATTAATTGAAAAATATATTTTACTAGTAAGAACTTACAATTATCTATCGATAAAGAAGAATGTAAACGCTTAACCTATAAGCTAATATCATCATCATCATCATTTCATGAAAAGAAGGTTGAAAGATTCCATTACATCATTATTTAGATGCATACAGGTCAAGTTATTAGAAGCTAGTTAAAAACGTTGGTAATACGTAGTACTGTATAAGTAGTAATTTTCATCAGCCTATGTTAATCCACTGCTGGACATAGGCTTTGCCTAATGAGCACCATAGCGCCCTGTCTTCAGCATCTACTTGCATTATTTCGCAGATCGTCATCCCACCTGTCGTAGTCTCCACTCTCTGGAGTGGAGACCACGACAGGTGGGATGACGACGAGATAACAGCTTTACCCCAGCGGCTGTGGTCGCGAGAATTCAAATTCAAATTCGATATATTATTTGAATTTTAATTGCTTGAAATACAGACGGCCCACTGCCACTTCAGCTTGCTTATTCTGAACTACTATACTCTTCTCGGTAAATCTTATTAAAACAATAAATAATAAATAAATCAATAAGGTTGGACAATTCACACAGCATTATCTAGCCCCATGGTAAGCAGAGCTTGTGTTATGGGTACTAGATAACTGATATACATAATACAATACATTACATACATAGATATTTTTTATTATATATAGAAAACGACCAGAACACCCGGAACAAATATCTGCAGATCGTACACACGTTTGTTCCGAGGCGGGAATCGAACCCACAACATCCTGCGTCGCAGGCGGACCTTCGCCCACCGCGCCACATCGGTCGTCATCATCGTCGTATTAAAAAAGTGTACAATTTACGTAAAATTCTTCCTGAATTTCTTTCTGAAACAGTTATTAGGTTTTTACTTTCCACAGTTTCTTTCCATTTATTTTCCGAATAACCAATACTTACTAACATTTTTAAAAGCTTCGTTTTGCAAAGTAATTCTATTACCAATTTAATAGAATTACTGTACCGGCTACAGTAATTCTATTATCTTATTATTTTGAATAAGGTTTTACGGTTTTACTCTCGTTGTTTCCGCAAATTTATTTTAAATGATGATATTTTAGATGCCTAGCAAAATAAAAATAAAATTTATATAATAAATCAATATATAAATATTGCTGGACAATTCACACAGCATCCATCAAGTGCAACATGTGTACCTACGGTAGAAATGAATAAATAACATTTATTACACTACCCGAAAAATCTTGCTCATCTATTTACTCCCATTGAAATTCCCATGTGAACCCCTAAACTCAATTATAATACTGGTTTAAAGTCTGATAATGGAAATATACAATGTGTATTGTCGAACCTTGATCAAACGAGATGTGCGGATACACGACATATATTTATCGATAAAAATAAAAAAATAAAAAATTATATGTTACCTATCTCAAAAATAAAGCCGATTTAATTATTTTTTTAATGGAAACTACTTCATCTGGTTTTTTCTCCGTTTCTTTTTGAGTAAACGGTGTATTTTATTCAAAGTAGTTTCATTTGATAGCTAGTTAGCAAGAAAATAGCTAAGAAAATAAGAAAAAAATACAATTACGGTACATAAGCCTAGTAAAATCAATATTTTTTTAGAAATTTGCAAAAAAAATACGATTTTTATTTTATTTTTGATCTGTAACTTTAAAACTGGATCATTGTGGTGTACTTTTTTGCATATTGTATTAAACTCCACAATTTAGTCTACAAATCCTCCAAAAATTATGGGCCTATCTCTTTTTGTTGTCATGTTTTTCACCATTTAAAATAGGTACTTTCTGTTTTGTTTATCGTAAACTGCCGTTACTATCCCACTGCTGGGCAAAGACCTCGTTCTATTTCTTCCTATCTTGCCTCGTTTTATTTTATAATTTATGTAGATTAAATCAGTTGATATTCCTGTTGATCTTTGTACAAGACAGAAAGTACCTATTTTAAATGGTGAATAACATGACAATGAAAAGAGATAGACCCATAATTTTTGGAGAATTTGTAGATTAAATTATGAAGTTTAATACAACATGCAAAAAAGTACACCTCAATAACCCAGTTTTAAAGTTACAGATCAAAAATAAAATAAAAATCGTATTTTATTATGGTAACAACATAAACATCAACTAGATCAAGCTGCAGGATTCAAACTATTCCCGATTTACAAAAACATGCTTGAAAACATAACGAATCTGGTAACCAAGACCAACACAAGACTACAGATTAAACAGGGAAAATCAAAAAAATCTTAGGAATTTTGATATTAAAATTAATTAAGGTTCCTCTCACCTGGGGGCAATTAAGAAAACACTGAAATGCTTTTAAAAGACATTGTTCATTTAAAATTTATAGATTCTACATTTATAAGGAAACTTTCCTTTGAACAGAAAGCGGGAACGGTCTGAATAGTTGTAGAAATTAAATTTTATTGATATGGCTTCTTTTATCAAATAACGGGTTTTTTAAAACTGTTTATAATATTGTAGGTTAGTAAGAATTGTAAGAATTACACTACTAATTTGATTAGTAAGTAAAGATTTGACCGACTATAGCCGGCAATTTTCGTCATTGACAGAAGTAGAAAATGAAAAGACTTGTTGATTTTAAAAAACAAAAACTATCGAAGTTTAATGAATTCATGTCTCTCGTAAAGGGATGAAACGTTGGTGTTCTTCCAACACAAATAAGGTTCGTAGTTAACCCGCTTACATCCGTAATGAAGACTTGTTGATCTCATTCAGCATGAGAAGCCTACTTACTGCATTCATACGGGCTGATAAGGACAGAGTGTCAATGAACTCAACACCACAATTAACTTGCAAAGCGAACTGTTGTCAAATCTAATCAATTTTTTTATCTTGAATAGACTTTCATTGGATTTAATTATTTAATAATTGAATTTACAATAGTATCCATGATATCATCATCGTATTTTTTCGATCAATTCAATTCATTTAATCCATCGTAAGTACATTGATACACTTGATGTCGTTTAATCTAATTTACTATTATACCCACGACTTGGTAAATGTAGTGTAGGACGCCCTCATGCCCCAGGTATGACGACCTGCGAGGGACTGCAGGCAGGTAGATGCTGGATGTCAAGCTGCAAGCAAAGATAGAGCGCTGTGGCCTGCGCTCAAAGACAGAGCGCTATGGCGCTCATTGGGGGAGGCCTATGTCTAGCAGTGGACTAACATAGGCTTATGATGATGATGACTATTATATATATTACTTATATCATTTACATATATTATTATATAACAAAAAACGAAGGAAACACCTTATGGGATTGTATGGAGATGAGATAAAACATTGATCTCTGTTGTTGTTTCAAGACTTTGTTTTTATCCAAATTCATGTCAAGACCGATACATCGGTAGGCTGAAGCTAAGTCTAGCAACTAGTTCAGCTCCTCTAGCAACTCCGCCATTAGAATATGTAAAGATAAAGTAAATATACATTTATTTGGCCATAATCAGGTTTCGTACAATAACACATATAATAGTAGTAGGTACACACTAACTACATAGTACACTTAAAAATAAACCTATAGATAAACAATAAATCGTTAAATCACGGACAAGGAAGATAAATGCTAAAAAAAAGAATAGTAAAATAAAAACAGTAATTAGAATGCAACCTTATTTGTTAGTCTCATTAGCTGTCATCTGTCAACTGTCTCTGTGACGTGTGGTAAAAGGTTAGGGTAATGTGGTGTTATGGTAGAAATTGTAGAAAACATTTTTGGTTATAAAAGTCGTAATAGGTATGTCATTAGCCAATCGCAGGAAATGGAATTTATGGATACGTTCGTGGAGTTTTGTTAAAGAATAAATCAAATTGCAATAGAAACCGCTGTTCACTCTTGCCAGTTTTATTTAATTCAGTTGAAGTAACATGATATTCCTACTGTTTGTTCCTTCACTAACTTACTAACATTTATTTTCTTCCAGAACTATTATTCTCGTATTACTTACTTTGTTTTCTCTTCTCTCTGTTATTTTTCTTAGTTTTACATTGAGTTAGGGAAACGGATAAATATAATTTTATGTAACTACCACAATTTATTTTGGTGTGTTTTAATAAACTCAAGAACACGTTTGCCCCAGCAGCGGCCGTCGGTTCTTCGCGAGATATGGCCGGCCCACTGCCACTTCAGCTTGCTAATTCTCAGAGCTATGTCGGTAACTTTGGTTCTCTGTCGGATGTATTCGTTGCGAATCCTATCCTTCAAAGAAACTCCGAGCATAGCTGTTTCCATAGCTCGCTGAGCGACTTTGAACTGGTGGACCAGCCCTATTTTGAGTGTCCACGTCTCAGCTCCGTAGGTCATTTATTTATTTATTTCGGAACACCATCAGCTACTATAATATCTATAGACTTAAAAATGACAACAGAGAGCTAATAATAGGTATTCTCTGATAGAATCTAAATAAGCTAAATTATGTGTGAACACAAACAACATTGTGACAAGAAAGAAAGCGTACTTTATGGGAAACCATAAAGTGTTCGTACTTAAACTAATGATAAAAATAAAAGAAAACATAAAACAGAATATAACACAATTATCAAGAACCGACCTAGACCCAAGTTAAGTGCCAAAAAAGTCAAGAGACATGTGACACGCCTTGCCTTGTGAATGCTGGTATGAAACGGATAAACTACTAACTGATATCAAATTGTTGTTGGTTTGTTGGAAGAAGTTCTAATTCTTCGTTGATAGCGCAATGACATTTTTCAAGTGGCGACATCTAGTTAAAATTCGAGTCTAATTTAGTTTGATGTGATGGGTAATGGACATCGACTTAACAACTTGACCCCCCGACGACACCCCGACGACCCCCCCCCCGACTTCCCCGCGGTCGCATCTTGAAGTTAGTCAAAAACGATACCCATATCCGAATTTTTGGTAGAGCCAGCCCCTTTGTAGCCCACAAAGGGGCTGGGGGCTTATGGGGGTCACGGCACGGCTCGCTTCGCTCGCCGCAATGCTCCCACGGGTTATAAGTGAGGGGTCTTGGGGGGGTTGTCGGGTGGTTCCCCGCGGTCGCTTCGCTCGCTGCGATGCTCCAACCGAAAAAAAAGGTCTAAAATAGGCCAATTTTCGGTTTTTCCTAAAAAAAGGGGGTCTGGGGGGCAAAAGGGGGAAAAAAATTCTTCTTATTCAAAACCATTTGTCCTCCTCTAAATGACTGTGAAAAAAAATTCTTCTAAGTCTATCCGTTTTGGAGATGGAAAAGGGGGGGCAAAAAAGGGGTTAAAGGGAAGTCCAATTTTTTTTCTTCCAAAACAAAGAGAAACCGACGACATACGACCCCGCAATCAGAACCCCTCTATCGCGACGGTATCTGGTAGCACACTCAAAAGGGGGGTCCTGGGGGGGGCAAGGGGGGCAACATTTTCTATGCATTCAAAATCACTTGTCCCCCTCTATACAACCCCCATAAAAAAATTCAGCAATATGGCTCCATGTAGCACCCCCACTGGGGGCGGTCTTGGGGGGGCAAATGTCAAAAAGTCGGAATTTTCCCTAGGAGACTTTTACCTCCCCTATACGATTCTGTAAAAAAAAACATACCTTCCCATACACCATCAAGGCGAAAATCAGTCAGTCAGTGGTAATCTAGCTTTATATAGTATGTATAATGTATAATATAATGTATAATAATAATAAAAAAATAAGTATCAATGGTAATCTAGCTTTATACTATAGTAGAATAGAATAATATTATATGAAAAATAAATAAATATTAGAGTTAACATTTAGGTACCTTACATTTTAGATAATACCATGTAGCAATGTAACGTTAAATATTATTTAAATCGACTTTTACATAATTCATCATAATCTTTCCTACGGCCATCGACATCTTAATGTCGCCTACGGCACAGCACTATTTACCCCGCCTTCTCAGAGAAAAAAGGAAAGCAAATACAGAATTGGTTATGAAAGAAAGAGATGCACAGTTGACCTCGACAGTTGACCTCAACCGGTCAACCAAATTAAGTTGAGCTCCGTCAGGAGCCATTGAGTAAGCGAGCGCAGAGATTGTCACGGGTCACTGGTCTGGTCGTTACTGATCGAACGTTAGTGGGCGTGGATTTTTATAAGATCTCTTTATCTTATGTGGTGTCTTAAATCGTTCGCCCTGTATTAGGTGTCTAGGGTACGTAGTCGATGGTAATGGATGACACTTAGATGAAACGACGAATGAAAAGCTTGCTTACGCCCGTTCTATGGAAAACATTTGATACCAGTGAGTGTGAAAATTATCATGTGATGTTTAAGATTTGTTTTACGCACAAACATTCATTCTTCGAGGATCAATCTATTATATATATAAAAGAAAGTCGTGTTTGTTACAACACTTATAACTCGAGAACGGCTGAACCGATTTAGCTGAAAATTGGTGGAGAGGTAGCTTACAACCAGGAGTCTAACATATGATTTACCGTTTAAACCATTTAACTTGACACAGATTTAACGGGGGCGAAGCCGCGGGGCGCAGCTAGTCTTTTATAAAGGATAAAGAATCAAAATTCAATATATTTTATTTCTTTAGGCTTACAAAATAAGCACTTAGATAAGACATACTTTATACGATAAATTATAATCTAAGACCCCGAGCTTCAAAGTCAACTTTTATACAACAACGAAAGAATCAAAATGTATTAAGAAATGGCGAAAATATCAACACAAATTGTTGTAGCCAGTCGTGATATTTCGTGTTTTGTTACCCTCGGGAATATAATATTTTTTATGGGTCACCCCGGAATTCTTCTCCATACAATAGCGAAAGATTTTTCATAATCGTTTACATAACGACGAATATAGGTACATACAGCCGAACGTAAAACCTTCATGTTAAAAAGATAGTTGCCGGCATAATTTGATGCTTGTAGGAATACTTAGGGCCTGTGTCCAGCAGTGGACTAATATAGGCTGATGATGAGGAATACTTAGGTATATTGCAAACTGTATTTTTGGTGTGAGTACAAATTTTAGAAAATTTCCGGTTTCGAAAGTTTTTGTAATGAACGAATTCTTTTTGGACTTTTTTAATAAATTTTAGGTAAAAAAATTACTGCATTATATAAATATCATAAATCAGCGCCCTAGTTGATCGTAAGAATAGATCCATATAAGCCAGCCCATGGATGTCATATAAGAGGCGACTAAAGGAGCCTGGACACAGGAAGGGCAGTAGCTTTTTTTTGGCAATTTTTAACACTTCCACTGCGATCACCAAGTCGTCTGCCAAGCGTAGTGCTCGCCAAAACAATGGAACGGATCAGGCTTAAAACCGGGCTCTGATATTATCATTGTTAGAAAACTTGTCTAAAACAGAATTCGACCAAATCCGAACACGGTTCGGTTTTGGTCGGATTCTGTTGCGGATTCATTGTACATGATACATTTACTTACATTTTCCATTCACTGTACTTCTGTCCTAAAGCGAATCTGTCGTAAACAGAATCTGAATTTAAACGAACAAGGGAAAACTAGTCACAATATGTATTGGCAAAGGCACGGCAAGCTTTCTATTGAAAACCTTGTGCGTTGTCAGCGAACGGTGTAACTTATTCTTAACTTTTCTCGAGTTGGACCTTGAGCGAAACTTTGGCATGAGGAGAATACCTATCGCTTCATTATATTTGACCAGAGAAAGGTCTTAAAGGTATTAAGTGTTTGGGAAAAATATTTCACGACACGTTTTAGTAGCCCATAATTTCAAAATTAACCTATATACAACAACGAAAAATCATCAAAATCTTTTAAAAAATTACGATTATTTTTTAAGGTATTAAGCTTGACGGGGTCTATACTAATTTATCGGGAATACATTTTTATGCAACTAATGACGTCATCAGTCTCACACAAATACAACATTCTAAATACATAATAATAAATAATACTAGACAATTCGCACAGCGTTATCTATAGTCCCAAGCTAAGCAGAGCTTGAGTTATGGACGCTAGAACTGATTAACATGATGCAATACACATAGACAGATTTTTTACTTGCTTGGGGCTAGATGATGCTGTGTGGATTGTCCAGCGTTATTTATTATAATATTTATTTTTAGTTATTCTATAACTTCAGCCCCATCCGTTCAGTAGTTAGAACATGAAATGGTACAATTCAAATCTTTGGATTATGCTCGGAGTTTCTCTGAAGGATAGAATACGAAACGAATACATCCGACAGAGAACCAAGGTTATCGACATAGCTCAAAGAATTAGCAAGCTGAAGTGGCAGTGGGCCGGCCATATCTCGCAAAGAACCGACGGCCGCTGGGGCAAACGTGTTCTTGCGTGGAGACCACGACTCGGTGAACGTAGTGTAGGGCGCCCTCCGACCAGGTAGGATGACGACCTGCGAAAGACTGCAGGTAGATGCCGGATGCGGTAGGCTGAAGACAGGGCGCTATGGCGCTCATTGGGGGAGGCCTATGTCCAGCAGTGGACTGCTATAGGCTGATGATGATGATGAAATCATTGGAAGAGATAACAAAGATTAGAAAAGACTTGCTTTCGTTTTATTTTAGCTTTCGTATTAAATGTATTCCTTTACTTTAATAACTACGTCACTTCTGCTTAAAGGAGAAGGCTACAAATTAGCTACTCAAGCTTTAACGCGTTTCTTTGCTGTATCTCTTCATAACTGCATTTTAAGCTACGATTTTGAGATCAATAGAAAAGTATAATCATCGTTGTCTCAGCCTATATACCTCCACTGCCTGGACATAAGCATAAAGCATCTCCCAAAAAATAACCACAAAGACAAAATATAATGAAAAAAATACTTTCATAAGTCTAAAATTCGTTATTTTTGATAATACAATTAGATGTACCTATAATGAAACCACCATAATGAAAAAACCCATAATGAAAAATATACTTTCATAAGTCTAAAATTCGTTATTTTTGATAATACAATTAGATGTACCTGTAATGAAACCACCATAATGAAAAAAACCATAATGAAAAAAATACTTTCATAAGTCTAAAATTCGTTATTTTTGATAATACAATTAGATGTACCTATAGGTTTGCTTGCAAGCCGAGATATTGAAACCTAAATATTAGAGCTTATTGTAATATATGATGATGGTGATATAATAATATAGAATAGGTATTTTAAAAGAATTTTAGATTTTTTTTATTGCTCTGCTCATATAGCTATATTTGTAATAGAGAAAATTATTTTTAATTATTTAATAGAGGAAATTATTTTGGTTTTTGTGTATCTTAAACTTCGTAGTATTAAGTTTTATGTACTGTTTATTTCCCAAATAAAACAAAATAAAAATATAATAAAATGTTATCTTACAAAAATATTTATAAATAGCCTTCTTATTGGGTTATGCTTTCTAATGTATTGAAACCTGCTTGCAAATACGTAACAAAGGAGTATGAATACTACGCCTCCAAACATTGTAGAGTCTGCATACCCTCTATGAGGTAATAGAAACTTAAACGGATGGTATTTACTTAGGATAGGACTACAAGTGGTTTGTTTGTAGATAATGTTTGGTGTCGGGGAGTGGCGACGCAATGAGCGATTGTTTTGATGAAACTACTTTAGGTTCGTATTATGTGAACCTGGAATATTACAGCTTATAAAAACTAGCTGCGCCCCGCGACTTCACCCGCGTGGAAATCTATGTGACAAATTACGTTATAAACCTTCCTCTTGATTCACTCTATCAATTGCTGAAAACTGCATTAAAATCCGGTGAGTAGTCTACGCATAAAGGACCAACTGGAGTCCAAATGCGGAAAAAGGAGTACCCCCACCTGAACTGGTGAGTAGTGTTTAAGGGAGACGAGCGAACACACAGCGAAGCGACTCTCCTCCGTAGACCGAGACACGTTCTTGGTGACCCCGTTGACCCACTCACTGACGCTAACCCGGAAGTGACGGCAACAACTCAGCTTCCGCACACTACACACCCAACCAATAACCGACCCCGCCGGATGCGGGGTCGAAGAATTCCCCGTTTCCGCCCTCAGGTGCACTCGTGCACCTAAGGCGTTACCTCCCTACCCTCTTGTAGCATCTGGCAACAGCCCAAGCCGAGGCTCGCACCTAAGTGGTGGCCCTTGTGCGTGTTGCCCAAACCTAATTTTTACCGGCGAGGAGCCCTCTGCGCCCGCCAAAAGTCCGGTGCCATGGCCATCTGAGGCATAATAGTCCATTCGAAAAAAAAAAAAAAAAAAACAGCGAAGCAACTTCGTTTTATTTATTATGTATATGTAAAGAAGTAACTCAATGATGTAGAGTCATACCCGTGCTAATACAATAATCATGAAATAACTCTCAATGGAAAAGTTTCCGGCCTCAAAAGGATTGGAATCAGTCAGTCAAGGTAGGTACAGTTGACAACAAAAATCGTTAAACAGCATAGAACTTGTAAATCGTTTTTGAATGTGTGCTTACTGTGCGTTACCTATTTACCTTTCTTGTGAGTTTCATGAAGAAAAATCAAGCCTTGGTTTCGCACGCGTAGAATATTAGTTTCGCGGATTTATGAGCAACATTTCTGCATTTGATTTTTTTTAAAGTTACACATTTAAAAAGAATTATATTCGATGATTATTGATTATGATTACGTAACATTTGTATATTATAGAAAAAAATAGTAGATTACAGATTAAAGTTCATGAATTTTGTGTTTATATAATTTGTATAGAATTGTACTAGGCCGTTCAGCTAAGGTGTCATTTTGATATTAGTCCCATTTGCTACTAGGTCATTTTGCTAATAGACCGTAATGCTAATATGCCGTTTAGCTTTTAGTTAGGACGTTCTGTTAATATTGCGTTCTGCTTAAATGTCCTTTCGATACGAAACGTTCTGTAGCAGCATAATGCTGCTACAGAAAACTGAGACAAATAATGTATCATTTTCTATTCTATTCTATAATATGGGGCCTAAATGGTCCCTATTTCGTCCCCATATTAACACATTATTTGTATATGTCTGTTTTTATCTACTTTCTTTATAAATAAATTTATTTGATGTATACTTACGTATTATTATAATGTGCCGCGTTATCTACGGTTTCAGATTAAATAAAATATCCTTTCTTTTTTATTATTCCGTTACAAGTACCTACATTGTTTCCATGTGACGTTATTAGTTTACGGGGAGCAAACTTACCAGTAGTCAGCAAGATCTTCCAACAGCTTCAACAATTATTATCTTCATATCTTATATATACATACATACATAATGTATATCCAATTTATCCTTCATCTTTAATTACCCCTAGTGAAATTCGTATGAAAATTCGTTCGCTTGTTTTTAAGTTTATCGAGTTCAGACAAACAGATTTTGGTTTACAGTTACGAAGTAGTTGACTCTTTCAAATACGATTATGGTAAATATTTATCGTTGACTGTACCTACTTTGAACTGAAAGGGATAACTCCCAAAATGTCATGTCGAGTTTTCTGTAAAGTTTTGTCATTTGAAACTTTGGATAACAACATCAGATAGGTAATTTTTTGGATGTGTAGGTAGGATATAAAAAATACTCTTTTTTGCACATCAAGACAAAATAAACAAACAAACAAACATGCACAATGAGCGGCCTTATCGCTAAGAGCGATTTCTTCCAAGCTATCATCAGATGGACACGTAGCTATTATATATTTATAGACGGTGGTGTATTATATGCTAATGAATATACTAAGTATATAGAATATACATAAAAACACTATTGTACAAAGATAATAATAGGACAATCACGATACAGGGGTATTTGGTTACCATGACGACTCAAGATTGTCAATGATTAGATCCCATTTACTCCATAGCAAAAAAAACTCATTGGTAAAACCACAGAGGAAGGTAAAACAGTGCAAAAACGTTGATGACATTGTTGAGTTCAATGTTTTACGCACAAACATTCATTCTTCGAGGATCAATCTATTATATATATAAAAGAAAGTCGTGTTTGTTACAACACTTATAACTCGAGAACGGCTGAACCGATTTAGCTGAAAATTGGTGGAGAGGTAGCTTACAACCAGGAGTCTAACATATGATTTACCGTTTAAACCATTTAACTTGACACAGATTTAACGGGGGCGAAGCCGCGGGGCGCAGCTAGTCTTTTATAAAGGATAAAGAATCAAAATTCAATATATTTTATTTCTTTAGGCTTACAAAATAAGCACTTAGATAAGACATACTTTATACGATAAATTATAATCTAAGACCCCGAGCTTCAAAGTCAACTTTTATACAACAACGAAAGAATCAAAATGTATTAAGAAATGGCGAAAATATCAACACAAATTGTTGTAGCCAGTCGTGATATTTCGTGTTTTGTTACCCTCGGGAATATAATATTTTTTATGGGTCACCCCGGAATTCTTCTCCATACAATAGCGAAAGATTTTTCATAATCGTTTACATAACGACGAATATAGGTACATACAGCCGAACGTAAAACCTTCATGTTAAAAAGATAGTTGCCGGCATAATTTGATGCTTGTAGGAATACTTAGGGCCTGTGTCCAGCAGTGGACTAATATAGGCTGATGATGAGGAATACTTAGGTATATTGCAAACTGTATTTTTGGTGTGAGTACAAATTTTAGAAAATTTCCGGTTTCGAAAGTTTTTGTAATGAACGAATTCTTTTTGGACTTTTTTAATAAATTTTAGGTAAAAAAATTACTGCATTATATAAATATCATAAATCAGCGCCCTAGTTGATCGTAAGAATAGATCCATATAAGCCAGCCCATGGATGTCATATAAGAGGCGACTAAAGGAGCCTGGACACAGGAAGGGCAGTAGCTTTTTTTTGGCAATTTTTAACACTTCCACTGCGATCACCAAGTCGTCTGCCAAGCGTAGTGCTCGCCAAAACAATGGAACGGATCAGGCTTAAAACCGGGCTCTGATATTATCATTGTTAGAAAACTTGTCTAAAACAGAATTCGACCAAATCCGAACACGGTTCGGTTTTGGTCGGATTCTGTTGCGGATTCATTGTACATGATACATTTACTTACATTTTCCATTCACTGTACTTCTGTCCTAAAGCGAATCTGTCGTAAACAGAATCTGAATTTAAACGAACAAGGGAAAACTAGTCACAATATGTATTGGCAAAGGCACGGCAAGCTTTCTATTGAAAACCTTGTGCGTTGTCAGCGAACGGTGTAACTTATTCTTAACTTTTCTCGAGTTGGACCTTGAGCGAAACTTTGGCATGAGGAGAATACCTATCGCTTCATTATATTTGACCAGAGAAAGGTCTTAAAGGTATTAAGTGTTTGGGAAAAATATTTCACGACACGTTTTAGTAGCCCATAATTTCAAAATTAACCTATATACAACAACGAAAAATCATCAAAATCTTTTAAAAAATTACGATTATTTTTTAAGGTATTAAGCTTGACGGGGTCTATACTAATTTATCGGGAATACATTTTTATGCAACTAATGACGTCATCAGTCTCACACAAATACAACATTCTAAATACATAATAATAAATAATACTAGACAATTCGCACAGCGTTATCTATAGTCCCAAGCTAAGCAGAGCTTGAGTTATGGACGCTAGAACTGATTAACATGATGCAATACACATAGACAGATTTTTTACTTGCTTGGGGCTAGATGATGCTGTGTGGATTGTCCAGCGTTATTTATTATAATATTTATTTTTAGTTATTCTATAACTTCAGCCCCATCCGTTCAGTAGTTAGAACATGAAATGGTACAATTCAAATCTTTGGATTATGCTCGGAGTTTCTCTGAAGGATAGAATATGAAACGAATACATCCGACAGAGAACCAAGGTTATCGACATAGCTCAAAGAATTAGCAAGCTGAAGTGGCAGTGGGCCGGCCATATCTCGCAAAGAACCGACGGCCGCTGGGGCAAACGTGTTCTTGCGTGGAGACCACGACTCGGTGAACGTAGTGTAGGGCGCCCTCCGACCAGGTAGGATGACGACCTGCGAAAGACTGCAGGTAGATGCCGGATGCGGTAGGCTGAAGACAGGGCGCTATGGCGCTCATTGGGGGAGGCCTATGTCCAGCAGTGGACTGCTATAGGCTGATGATGATGATGAAATCATTGGAAGAGATAACAAAGATTAGAAAAGACTTGCTTTCGTTTTATTTTAGCTTTCGTATTAAATGTATTCCTTTACTTTAATAACTACGTCACTTCTGCTTAAAGGAGAAGGCTACAAATTAGCTACTCAAGCTTTAACGCGTTTCTTTGCTGTATCTCTTCATAACTGCATTTTAAGCTACGATTTTGAGATCAATAGAAAAGTATAATCATCGTTGTCTCAGCCTATATACCTCCACTGCCTGGACATAAGCATAAAGCATCTCCCAAAAAATAACCACAAAGACAAAATATAATGAAAAAAATACTTTCATAAGTCTAAAATTCGTTATTTTTGATAATACAATTAGATGTACCTATAATGAAACCACCATAATGAAAAAACCCATAATGAAAAATATACTTTCATAAGTCTAAAATTCGTTATTTTTGATAATACAATTAGATGTACCTGTAATGAAACCACCATAATGAAAAAAACCATAATGAAAAAAATACTTTCATAAGTCTAAAATTCGTTATTTTTGATAATACAATTAGATGTACCTATAGGTTTGCTTGCAAGCCGAGATATTGAAACCTAAATATTAGAGCTTATTGTAATATATGATGATGGTGATATAATAATATAGAATAGGTATTTTAAAAGAATTTTAGATTTTTTTTATTGCTCTGCTCATATAGCTATATTTGTAATAGAGAAAATTATTTTTAATTATTTAATAGAGGAAATTATTTTGGTTTTTGTGTATCTTAAACTTCGTAGTATTAAGTTTTATGTACTGTTTATTTCCCAAATAAAACAAAATAAAAATATAATAAAATGTTATCTTACAAAAATATTTATAAATAGCCTTCTTATTGGGTTATGCTTTCTAATGTATTGAAACCTGCTTGCAAATACGTAACAAAGGAGTATGAATACTACGCCTCCAAACATTGTAGAGTCTGCATACCCTCTATGAGGTAATAGAAACTTAAACGGATGGTATTTACTTAGGATAGGACTACAAGTGGTTTGTTTGTAGATAATGTTTGGTGTCGGGGAGTGGCGACGCAATGAGCGATTGTTTTGATGAAACTACTTTAGGTTCGTATTATGTGAACCTGGAATATTACAGCTTATAAAAACTAGCTGCGCCCCGCGACTTCACCCGCGTGGAAATCTATGTGACAAATTACGTTATAAACCTTCCTCTTGATTCACTCTATCAATTGCTGAAAACTGCATTAAAATCCGGTGAGTAGTCTACGCATAAAGGACCAACTGGAGTCCAAATGCGGAAAAAGGAGTACCCCCACCTGAACTGGTGAGTAGTGTTTAAGGGAGACGAGCGAACACACAGCGAAGCGACTCTCCTCCGTAGACCGAGACACGTTCTTGGTGACCCCGTTGACCCACTCACTGACGCTAACCCGGAAGTGACGGCAACAACTCAGCTTCCGCACACTACACACCCAACCAATAACCGACCCCGCCGGATGCGGGGTCGAAGAATTCCCCGTTTCCGCCCTCAGGTGCACTCGTGCACCTAAGGCGTTACCTCCCTACCCTCTTGTAGCATCTGGCAACAGCCCAAGCCGAGGCTCGCACCTAAGTGGTGGCCCTTGTGCGTGTTGCCCAAACCTAATTTTTACCGGCGAGGAGCCCTCTGCGCCCGCCAAAAGTCCGGTGCCATGGCCATCTGAGGCATAATAGTCCATTCGAAAAAAAAAAAAAAAAAAACAGCGAAGCAACTTCGTTTTATTTATTATGTATATGTAAAGAAGTAACTCAATGATGTAGAGTCATACCCGTGCTAATACAATAATCATGAAATAACTCTCAATGGAAAAGTTTCCGGCCTCAAAAGGATTGGAATCAGTCAGTCAAGGTAGGTACAGTTGACAACAAAAATCGTTAAACAGCATAGAACTTGTAAATCGTTTTTGAATGTGTGCTTACTGTGCGTTACCTATTTACCTTTCTTGTGAGTTTCATGAAGAAAAATCAAGCCTTGGTTTCGCACGCGTAGAATATTAGTTTCGCGGATTTATGAGCAACATTTCTGCATTTGATTTTTTTTAAAGTTACACATTTAAAAAGAATTATATTCGATGATTATTGATTATGATTACGTAACATTTGTATATTATAGAAAAAAATAGTAGATTACAGATTAAAGTTCATGAATTTTGTGTTTATATAATTTGTATAGAATTGTACTAGGCCGTTCAGCTAAGGTGTCATTTTGATATTAGTCCCATTTGCTACTAGGTCATTTTGCTAATAGACCGTAATGCTAATATGCCGTTTAGCTTTTAGTTAGGACGTTCTGTTAATATTGCGTTCTGCTTAAATGTCCTTTCGATACGAAACGTTCTGTAGCAGCATAATGCTGCTACAGAAAACTGAGACAAATAATGTATCATTTTCTATTCTATTCTATAATATGGGGCCTAAATGGTCCCTATTTCGTCCCCATATTAACACATTATTTGTATATGTCTGTTTTTATCTACTTTCTTTATAAATAAATTTATTTGATGTATACTTACGTATTATTATAATGTGCCGCGTTATCTACGGTTTCAGATTAAATAAAATATCCTTTCTTTTTTATTATTCCGTTACAAGTACCTACATTGTTTCCATGTGACGTTATTAGTTTACGTGGAGCAAACTTACCAGTAGTCAGCAAGATCTTCTAACAGCTTCAACAATTATTATCTTCATATCTTATATATGTATACATACATACATATGTATATCCAATTTATCCTTCATCTTTAATTAAAGATGAAGGACCCCTAGTGAAATTCGTATGAAAATTCGTTCGCTTGTTTTTAAGTTTATCGAGTTCAAACAGACAGATTTTGGTTTACAGTTACGAAGTAGTTGACTCTTTCAAATACGATTATGGTAAACATTTATCGTTGACTGTACCTACTTTGAACTGAAAGGGATAACTCCCAAAATGTCATGTCGAGTTTTCTGTAAAGTTTTGTCATTTGAAACTTTGGATAACAACATTAGATAGGTAATTTTTTGGATGTGTAGGTAGGATATAAAAAATACTCTTTTTTGCACATCAAGACAAAATAAACAAACAAACAAACATGCACAATGAGCGGCCTTATCGCTAAGAGCGATTTCTTCCAAGCAATCATCAGATGGACACGTAGCTATTATATATTTATAGACGGTGGTGTATTATATGCTAATGAATATACTAAGTATATAGAATATACATAAAAACACTGTTGTACAAAGATAATAATAGGACAATCACGATACAGGGGTATTTGGTTACCATGACGACTCAAGATTGTCAATGATTAGATCCAATTTACTCCATAGCAAAAAAAGCTCATTGGTAAAACCACAGAGGAAGGTAAAACAGTGCAAAAACGTTGATGACATTGTTGAGTTCAATTACTTATAACGGGATATTTACCATGGTTTGTGTTGTTTTGAACCAAAGTTATAGACAAAGCTCAAAGATTTAGCAAGCTGAAGAGGCAGTGGGCCGGCCATATCTAGAAGCACTGGACGCATATTCATAATGCCATGCGTCTGTAAACGGAGGATGTGTCCCTTCCAATAAAAATGATTTATTTTTAGTTTTTAAATTACATGTGTACTCTAACTCTTAACTCTCTATGGCTGTAACATGTATTTTGTGAAGCTGAATTAAATAAATTGAATTGAATTGAATATCTCGCAAAGAACCAACAACCGCTGGGGTAAAAGCTGCAACTCGACAAATGTAGGTAGTATAGGATGCCCTCCAACCAGGTGTGATGACAATTTAGAAAAGACTACAGGCATATGCGACAAGCTCAGGGTGCTATTGGTGCTCATTACGGAGGCCTATGTCCAGTTGTGGACTAATATGAGGTTATGATGATGACAGTGATGAGTTGTTTTTAAATTTGCTGTTCATAGACACAGTTCACGAAATAATTTGATTTACATAACTTTGATTTTAGTGTTATTATATACCCTGATATTTATTTTTGCCATCCAGGGCTATTATATCCATTACGTCATATACGAGTGACGTAATGGATAGATAGGTCGACAATTTGGTCACGTAGACAGTCCAAACCAAAGATATAAATAGGCTATTAGGATCTTTGGCCAAACCATACGAACTAAACCCTTTCGAAAGTTTTATCTTATAATTGGGTTTAAAAATAAATCAACTAGATTTTTCGAGGAAATCTATTTTTAATTCAAATCCGTGTTCGCTTAAGGGTATACTGAAGCGGGTCCCATTTGGAAGATTTTAGAGGAATTTTATGCTTTAAAATTCTTTAAATCTAAGGTATTTTTATAGCAAGCGAATGACGATGTTTTACGGTGCTCGCTTTTGAAAATGGTTGACCATTCCGAATTCAACCTTTTTGGTCCTTTTTGGTAGATCCGTTTAGTCATAGTCGTAGTAGACCTCTAGATTGTTTGTAGATGTAGCTTCTAGTTAGTTGTCTCTTGGTTAACCTATTTGGTACAGTGACAACACACCTGTTTAAAATTTCTTGTTGGTAAATAACCGCTAAATAAGGCTAACTATATACATATAAGTGATTTTCGGGTTAATTACCATGATTGTTTAAAAAACTTTCAAGAACAACGGTTAGAAACCATTTGTCAGAAACAATGGTGGTCTCTGTCTTCCTTATTTCGAAGTTTATTCAAGGTAGGTTCGAGTCATATCATTAAAAACACATTAAGCCAACTTCTGGTACTTTGAAATTTGAAATAAACATTTTAGCAAATTCATCTTCTAACTTAGTTATACGAGTAGATATGAATATCATAATCTACTCGTATAACTAAGTTAGAAGATAACAGGCCATTAGTTTTGTCTGTATTTTCAGATCTAGGTAATTGGTACGTAGGTAGTGTTTTTATCATCAAAGTTTTTACAAAGGGTTTTTAAAATGTATGTTAACTGGTTTTTACTGCAAAAATATGATATTTTTTCATGAAAAAATATACTAGAATTATCTTCGTTACGTTAGCTGCCGGCTCGATACATATCGAAAATATTGTTATTTTAAACTCAATATCGATTTTTGCATCATTAGATTCTATCTCCATTTTAAAAAGAAACAGAATACATGACATATTGCCTTCTTTCATTCGGAACCTGAGGTTTTATATAGGTAATACATAAATCTTCTTATATATAGGTCATAATATAAATATGAGAGTCATACGTAGACACAATTTCTTATGAGTGCTCGTGTCAAAAAGAAAATAAACACGAGGACAGAGTAGTCACCAAAATTGCATAATTATCTTAGTTTATTATGGCGTTTAATATACAATGTGTATTGTCGAACCTTGATCAAACGAGATTTGCGGATACACGACATATATTTATCGATAAAATATAAGTGGTGAATAACATGACAATAAAAAGAGATATACCCATAATTTTTGGAGAATTTGTAGATTAAATTATGAAGTTTAATACAACATGCAAAAAAGAACACCTCAATAACCCAGTTTTAAAGTTACAGATCAAAAATAAAATAAGTTTTTTTTTGCAAATTTCAAAAAAAATATTAAGTCTTATGTACTGAAATTGTATTGTTTTCTTATTTTATTAGCTAGGTAAACTATCTAGCTTTCAAATGAGACTACTTTGAATAAAATACACCGTTTACTCAAAAATAAACGAAGAAAAAACCAGATGAATTAGTTTTCATTAAAAAAATTCTTAAAGCGGCTTTATTTTTGAGATAGGTAACATTTAATCTTTTATTTTTTGTTTTTTATCGATAAATATATGTCGTGTATTCACACATCTCGTTTGATCAAGGTTCGACAATACACATTGTATAATTTGTATATATATGTATAGGTATACTGTGTATATATATACCACGCACAAAGGACCAATCGGAGTCTAAGTGCGGAAACAGGAGTACACTTACCATACCGTACCATACCATGGCGTTTATTTGAAGTTATTATTATATGGAGGCCGGAAATCTGGAAGTCCGCAAACAAAGTGCCACTGAGGCCCTAAGGACGCTTTACTGCTAGTACACTTTGTAGCTGCCATATTTAAGATTTTGGGACAAACACAATAACTTTTATTTAGGCTAGAGTACCTACTAGTCCTTTGAGACATAGCAAGCGAACGAGTGCGAGCTGAAAACACTAATATAAATGCGAATATTTTGATGGACCAAAGTTATTGACATAGCTCTATGTCAATAATCTTCTTTCTTTCTATCTTCAGCTTGCTAATCAAGCTGAGGACATAGGCCTCCCCCAATGAGCGCCATAGCGCCCTGTCTTCAGCTTGTCACATCCAGCATCTACCTGCAGTCTTTCGCAGGTCGTCATCCCACCTGGTCGGAGGGCGTCCTACACTACGTTTACCGAGTCGTAGTCTCCACTCAAGAACACGTTTGCCCCAGCGGCCGTCGGTTCTTCGCGAGATATGGCCGGCCCACTGCCACTTCAACTTGCTAATTCATTGCTAATTCGAGCTATGTCGATAACCTTGGTTCTCTGTCGGATGTATTCGTTACGAATCCTATCCTTCAGAGAAACTCCGAGCATAGCTCTTTCCATAGCTCGCTGAGCGACATTGAACTGGTGGACCAGCCCTATCGTGAGTGTCCGTCTCAGCTCCGTAGGTCATAACGGGTAGGACGCACTGATTGAAAACTTGCGTTTTCAAGCATTGCGGTATGGATGACGTGAAGACTTGACGTGGTTTCCGAAATGCTGCCCAGCCTAGCTGGATCCTTCTTTTTGGACTATTCTGCCTGAAGCTATTCATATTATTTTTTCAGTTTCCTTAAATTATATCATTCTAGTTAGTATTTAATTTGATTGTGTGTATTTATTTATGTGACATTTATTGAAATTAAATGATGAAATTTATTTTAATTTTACATTTTAATTTTGTTGCTTGTTGTATTGCCATTTTGCGGACCCTTGTCTCCACGGAAGACCAGCGCTATGGTATGATCTGCTGTATCATAGCACATGCTGAGTGGAGACTGATTTTGTCAATTTCTGTCTTCTGTTAATCTAAGTTTAATTTAAAAGAGTATCTGTTATGATAAAATAAAAATCTATTTAGTTTACTTTACTTTTACTAAATTGTATTTAATGATGCTGTGTCGAATAACCGTGACACAGAGATCGCTCGAGCCGTAGACTACCTTACCTTGCTTTACCTTGAGTGTAAAGCACTTCAGACACACAATTTCTATCCAAGGAAAGGTCCCTGAAGATGAAAATGTTGTCCCACCCTGTATAGTTATTGTCTGATAAAGATTTCCGTTCTATATTGCACTGTTTATCGAAGAAAATCTAGTAACAGAGGAATATTTGCACAGTCGCATGAAAATAGGAGATGTTCTGGATAAATGCCAGGTAGAAATGTGTTTGTTTTCATTCAGCTCACGTATTGAATCTGTTTCTATGGTATCATCACCTTAAAGTGCAACTCCTCTATTCTATGCACATTTACTAGATAACTTAGCGGTATAAATGGCTAACATGATAATGTAATCGAATACTTCCAAGTTATTAGATTTGCGAAATTGTATAGGTACTTATTACAACTTTTTAAACTTTCACGAATAGGTTAACATTGTTAAAGATATTATCGAGTACCTATTTATCGCTTTTTGGTTTATTTTACCTTACGAAACGAACTTATTAGAGGGAATTAAACAAAAAGTACGGATTAAAATTTATAGCCTTCCTTTTTATACAATTTTTTTCACCACGTTTGGAGCCAAACGTTGTGAATTTTTTTGTATCGTACAATTGATACAAAGATTTTTTGTATCAAGTGTACGAATGTGCTGAAGTGGCAGTGGGCCGGCCACATATCGCGAAGAACCGACAACTGCTGGGGTAAACGTGTTGTTGATTGGAGATCACAACTCGGCAAACGTAATGTAGGACGCTCTAGCGCTCATTAGGGGAGGTCTATGTCCAACAGTGGACTGTTATAGGTTGATGATGATGTACCTATTAATTCTTTCATTTGGCAGCTGAGCTTCTATCGACTGTTAGCAAAGTACTTCCTTGTAATTTGCTCATTTCCATTCATCCCTTGCTTCTCTTTACACACGCCCTTTGCCTGGTATTTATATTATAGACCGAGAGAAAGCTTTAGGAACATTTACATTTTCTTTGAGTTCAGCTTGAGATTAAATAAGTATATAATGTATGGTATATACATCCGACAGAGAACCAAGTTTATCGTATCTCAAAGAATTAGCAAGCTGAAGTGGCAGTGGGTCGGCCATATCTCGCGAAGAACCGACGGCCACTGGGGCAGACGTGTTCTTGAGTGGAGACCACAACTCGGTAAACGTAGTGTAGGACGCCCTCCGACCAGGTGGGATGACGACCTGCGAAAGACTGCAGGTAGATGCTGGATGCGGCAAGCTGAAGAAAGGGCGCTATAGCGCTCATTGGGGGAGGCCTATGTCCAGCAGTGGACTGCTATAGGCTGATGATGATGATGATGTATAGTATATATAAATAATAAATAAATAAATCATGCTGGACAATTCACACAGCATTATCAAGCCCCATGGTAAGCAGAGCTTGTGTTATGGGTACTAGATAACTGATATACATAATACAATACATTACATAGATATATATTTTTTATTATACATAGAAAACGACCAGAGCACCCGGAACAAATATCTGCAGATAGTACACACAATTGTTCCGAGGCGGGAATCGAACCCGCAACCTTCGGCGTCGCAGGCGGATCTTCGCCCACCGCGCCACATCGGTCGTCTTATATTATATATACAGTGTATAATGTATGGCAGTTATTGGTATGAAATTAGCGAAACTTAGAAGTGACTAAGTGGTGCTAGGCCTGGCTTACCCATCTAAGCATCATAGCATGCTTAATTTGTATATAAAGTAAGTACGTTTTTGGCCGTAAGTTGTTATACTTAACATGTTTGTATTATGTAAGGGCTGAAGATTTTGTATCATAAATAAAATAATTAATTAATTAACTATGAACAAACTTTTATTATAAGGTTTAACTGCTTCTAAATATATAGTCGCCAAAAATATGGGAAGAACAATTTATAACACTTATTTTTTGGTAATAATAAATAGTTTTAAATTAGTTAGAGAAAAGACAGTCTATTTTTACTGTTTTGTCGCTATCTTGTGTATTATAAATTTATAATATGCGAGTGTTTGTTTAGGTTGGAGCCAATAAAAGAGCGAGAAAATAGCGAGTCACTTAACGAACATACTCAAATAGATTAGCAGAGCTGGGCTGCATAATTATGATTTTTAGTTTTACCTGTGAAATTCAGAAAGAGCACATCGAAATCTATAAAATTACCCACTTTTATAACTCCCGGAAACCTTTCCAATTAACTTCAACTTTCTTCTTTACTTGTTCTATTTTTAATCTTTTATGAAAAAAAATTCAAAAATGACAGCCTTGATTTACTGTCTTCATCATTAGCTATGAAATCTCCGACACCGGCGACCAGACACCCTGTATTTAAGCCTAAACTACCGCAACCTATTCAAGAATACCCCAAGCTAGCTGATAAATCTTCATTTATGAACTGACTTCGTCTAAGTATGCCCGTATGCTAACAATTTGTAACTTTCCTACCTGCCTAACATAGAGGAAGTTTGTTACGATAAGGTTTCAGCGTTTACTTAAGATAATACAGTTTCATTGGCCTCAACGAGCTTAAATTGCTTCTTCCATGAAATCTTTGTAACTTTAATCTAAACATGAAAGGACAGGAAGTTTGGTCAAAACATAGTTTTTCCGTATAAACTAGCTTTTCAACCTCAACTTTCTAAAATAACCTAAAATAGTTAGTAGTAAGTTATACCACAATCAGGGGCTACGATAGTGGCTCTGCCAAGTCGAGTAGGCGGCCGCCACCAAGAACCTTTTTCTATATTCATCTTTATATTCTTTATTCATTTTCAACCCCTAGGTTTAATTTGTAATTAAACCTAGGGGTTGAAAATGATTAAAGGTACTTTTCCTAACATAGTAAACTGACACCTAAAATTACTAGTTTAATAAATTCGACCCTCATGCAAAGTATCACAAGTATTTCGTCAACTCTCACTCCAGCCTAGACTTGAAGCGATCAACGATGCGACACGATCATTTTGTAGGAACCCCTTACTACTAAGTACTAGCTCGCGCACGCTGAAGTAAGGAACACACTTTTAAGCGAATGATCGCGTGAAGGCCGCCTGTACGCATCCCGCGAGCATACCAGATATGCAACGGCTCCGTATCTTATGCAGCAGCATTTGAGCGACAAGACGATAGCTACCAGACCGATCGGTAGCTACCGGTTACTTAATTAATCAAGCTATTCGTTCAAGCGATAGTAGGTAGCTTAATGTAAGACAATCTAAAGTCTGCCTTCTAACGGCTGCCTTCAATATTCATACACTGAAATGTCGCACTAACCCGCCGGGTTGTGACGCCGACTGACTTTGCTTTTAAAAATTTATTAAAATCTATAAGTAGGTACATAGATATTTACTTAATTTAGCAGCGAATACTGCGAAGAAGACCGATGTGGCGCGGTGGGCGAAGGTCCGCCTGCGACGCAGAAGGTTGCGGTTGTCGATTCCCGTCTCGGAACAATTGTATGTACGATCTGCAGATATTTGTTCCGGGTGTTCTGGTCGTTTTCTATGTATAATAAAAAATATCTATCTATGTAATATATAGTATTATTTATATCAGTTATCTAGTACCCATAACACAAGCTCTGCTTACCATGGGGCTAGATAATGCTGTGTGAATAGTCCAGCATTATTTATTATAATTTATTTATACTATTTTAAGAAATTAAATAATCTCCCAATTTTTTTTATTTCGGCGGGACTTGAACCCAAGCTTATTTAAGAGATTACCCGGAGTACGAGAGCTTTACGCAACGCACTATAATAACAAAACCTCAAAAGTAATTTGCCGTGTTAACTGTACTATTAAACCTAATTCTAATTTAATACATGGTATTTATTAGGTAATTAAAAGGTCAAAGGTCAAAGGACTGTGATTGATTTTATCTTACGTTTTTTATGACTGCCAGCAAATTGGCTGTCGCCTAATCAAACAGTTTTATTTCGATCAAACCATAATTGCTTTACCCCAATTCCTTTTCCTGTCAGATAAATCCGCTTAATTGGAAATTTGTGTCGAGGATAAAAATACAGGGAACAAATAATCCAACGAATAGTAGACTTAGAAAAGTAAACTTGTTATTTTGTTAATAGTAAAATATAATGAAGAGAAAAATAAAGAAGAGATGTTTATAAGGGGTTCATGATAAGCCTATGTTAGTCCACAGCTGGACAAAGCCTCCCCCAATGAGCGCCATAGCGCCCTGTCTTCAGCTTGCCGCATCCAGCATCTACCTGCAGTCTTTCGCAGGTCGTCATCCCACCTGGTCGAAGGACGTCCGACACTAAGTTTACCGAGACAAGAGTCATAAAACGGTACAAACAGGCAGACAGACCGAAACCAATAGGTACTTTTACATATAATACATAAACATACACAAGCTGAAGTAGCAGTGGGCCGGCCATATCTCGCGAAGAACCGACGGCCGCTGGGGCAAACGTGTTCTTGAGTGGAGACCACGACTCGGTAAACGTAGTGTAGGACGCCCTCCGACCAGGTGGGATGACGACCTGCGAAAGACTGCAGGTAGATGCTGGATGCGTCAAGCCGAAGACAGGGCGATATGGCGCTCATTGGGGGAGGCCTATGTCCAGCAGTGGACTAATATAGGCTGATGATGATGATGATGACATAAACATAAAGGTGGTGTCATAAATGAATATTAACAAAACTGATACAATCACAAAATTACGTGAACTGATTTCGAATAAAAAATTTGTTTAATTATAACACCTTTGTTCCAAAAACTGGTCTGTGTTCTAAGGACATTTACCAGATGTTCTCGCTTTTATGTAAGATTCGAACAGAAACCTAATTACCTGTTGAAAAATTAGGCTAAATATTCTGCGGAACAAATTGTTGCCCATCACTCACTGTTGATTGTTCGCAGACGACTCAATTTCAATGTGTCCTACCTATCTATAACAAACTAATATTATAAACGCGAAAGTTTGTAAGTATGGATGGATGGATGTTTGTTACTCTTTCACGTAAAAACTACTGAATGGATTTTAATGAAACTTACTAACAAGAATATAGCTTAGACATCAGAATAGTAGTGGTTTCTTCTGACTTCTTCCACTGGTGGACAAAAAATTTAAGTGAACTATAAAATAATTTAATAGTATAAGACCTGTCTAAGTGCTTATTTGTAAGCTTAAAGAAATAAAATCTTTTCATTTTCATTTTTAATAACGCAGAGGCTACAATTTATAAAGTTATATTATATATTATCTAAAATAACGAAAATAACGAAAATAACTATCACCACGCGGGTGAAACCGCGAGGCGCAGCTAGTATAATAGAATGCGAAAGTTTGGATGTTTATCTCTTTACGCCAAAACTACTGAACGGAGTGGGCTAAAATTTTGGATAGTTCTGGGCCTGGAATAAAACATAGACTTATTTTTATTGCATAAATCAGTTGCCATAGGATATAAATAACCTTAAAACGTTTCCATAGACACAACGTACGAAGACGCGGGCAGAAATTAGTTATTCATAAATGGTAGTGAAGTGTTTTTTTCATGAAAACCTTGTTAACCAAAAAATTATATAGGTAATTAACACTTTGAGTGCTGAAATCACACGGTATGTGTTTTCTACAAGTGACTAATATGCGTAAATCCACACTAGCGCAGCGGCTGAGAAAATACAGATCTTTGTGACTCAGCACAGCCGTAATATTTTTAGAACGAAACGCATGTGCGGCTCAACACAACCGCTGTGTAGAGCGGCAGCACGAATTTCTTAGGTTAAAAAAAAGATCGCAGTCAAAGTGTTAATATAAATATTTTAATGACTTATCCAAGTAAATTACACTTGATAGACACTCATAATAAACAACATTTACAATTGAAAAACTCAGCTAACTGCAGACTGTTGCAAACAATTTAGAGGTAGCTAAACTATAAACGAATTATTGTTTAAGTTTCATGGAAGTTAGCTAACTGGCTCCGAGTTCTGTGTCAAAACTTTTCAAAATACAAAATACAAAAAAAAATATAATAACAAAAAGTTTACAAATAATAACACCTTAAATTATGTACTATTCTTACATTCTAGTCATTTTTGGTTATGGTGATTCAGTTTACAGTGACACCCGCACTAGGCTAGGCCTGTTTCAATGGTGCAACCATGAATCATTATTCATGGTTTTTTTTCTTTTATTTATATTTCACAATAATTGCATCTTAATCTAAAAGCTAACTTAAACGGTTATCCCGTTTGTCCGTAAGCTCATTAGTCTATATTAATTAAAACATTTCAATAAAAACAAATATCTACTCGTATCTACCTAATTAAAAAGCAGGCCACACCCTGCAAGTAAAAGCGGGATACAATGATCGACTGTCCGGCGCACGAGCAAAATTACAATACCTACGCTCTGTTACCAGCGAATGGAGCGAACTGATAACACTATACATGGTAACTAAATAGGACAAGTTTTAAGTAATTTAAAGTTATAGTGAATCGTAGAAGTATTTTTTAATTTTTAATTTAAAGTTCTCGTCGTTAATATTGGATGAAATTTTAAAAGGAATTTCGTTAATTAAATTAGGTATAAGATATCTGTTTGTACGTTTGCCGTTAGTTATAAATTCTAGGTATAACAAGTTTATGTTGGGTTGCACCATTGAATAGCTTGACAAATTACTTCAATCCCTTTGGATTGGTATCTATGAATAGAATAGAATAGAAATATAAGCTTTGATATTTTAATGAGATATTATATAGATCACAAAGCCACGTCGCAGGGACCACCTATAACTGGTTGAACCAATTCACTGGATAATTTTACAAATTAGAGACTAACAAACGTTTCAGAACATTTACTAATAAAAAACGTATTCAGAATTCAGAAAAAATGGAGTATTTAACCACGGATCTGCATATTTTACACTGTGTGACGATATATTTTTTGGCCGTTGTAAAAGTCTGTTTTTATTTATAACAGAATCGTCCGAAGTCGTAAAAATAATGTTATTTTCATCATCGCAACTCACAATTTACAAAAAAAATTTGTTCACAAATGTTTTAAGAGCTTCGGAAAACATCGCGTAAAAAACATGTAGAGATAGAGACTTATCTTCTATATTAAAATTATAACGAAATGGCTTCGTAGCATTTCTGAGAACATCGTTTTCTCAGGAATAGAGTCTAGGCTCTCCAACCAACATCCAACGGACCAATAATGTACAATCTATCATATTATCATTGAATGACAACGATATGAAATATGTATGTACCTCATTTACGTAGCATTTCTGAGAACATTGTTGTCATCGTTTTCCCAGGAATGGATGTCTAGGCTCTCGCCAATAATGTACAATCTATCATATTATCATTTGCAAAAGTGCTATCTTATAGAACACATGAACAAATTGTCATCACTTTAAGTGTATAGACAATAAGAAAAGCGCCAATAGACACGTTCTTAGTAATATGTATGTACATAATGTTGTTATAAAAATAAGTTAAAACTAAATTACTCATTTTTTCATTTCATTTCATTTCTATTCATTTATTCAGTTCCACCGTAGGTACACATGTTACACTTGATGTCGTTCAGTTGTACTTAAAAATAATATAACAATTTTATTATAAAACACACATTAATTTTGATATAGGAAACACCATAAGGGATTGTGTTTTAGAAAAAGCAGACAGACATGCCTTCTTTGAAAATTTTATACAACATTCATAGATAATATTTATAACAGTAAAATAATAATAAAAAATATAAGTAAAATAATAAATTTTATATTGTAATACTCATGAGCATTTAACATTAATTATTAATGTATATACCACCTTTAATTTGTAGACGATGAAATGACAACGATATGACGTAGCATTTCTGAGAATATCGTTGTAATCGTTTGTCCAGGAATGGATATCTCGGCTCTCGCCAATAACGTCGTCGATAATGTACATAATCGTACATAATGTACAATTTACAATCTATCATAAAATAAATAATTGAATGTACACACAAACATTAATGACTATTAATTTTTACCCGACTATCATGACGTAGCTAAATTACTTTGTCACAATCAACACAAAAAAAACAAAATGTTATTTCCCTCTTATTAAACATTACCATGAACCGATGTATGAATGTGAAAATTACATGGTAACAAAGTGAACCCACATAATATATCATCATAATCTACCGATAAACTACCCGCACGCAATAAAAACGATACGCGGTTTTTATGATCAAATACATTTTGTTTTATACTACTTTCTGTGACATAAAGATAGCTTACCATGGCAGTCAGTTATACGTGTTAAAGGGTCTTATCTGAAATGTATCGTCATCATCAGCCTATAGCAGTCCACTGTCGGACATAGGGCTCCCCCAATGAGTGCCATAGCGCCCTGTCTTCAGCTTGCCGCATCCAGCATTTACCTGCAGTCTTTCGCCGGAGGGCGTCCTACACTACGTTCACCGTGGTCTCCACTCAAGAACACGTTTGCCTCAGCGGCCGGCGGTTCTTCGCGAGATATGGCCGGCCCACTGCCACTTCAGCTAATTCTTAGAGCTATGTCGATAGCTTTGGTCTCAAATGTATGTTTATACGTCATTCCTAATTTATGTAGATCCCAGGAAATAAAAATGTCTTCAGGGATTGCAAGTTACGATATGATTTTCTGTAGTTTTCGTAAGGAACAATGGAATCTCTTTGGGTTCCGTACTTATGTGCACATTGTTCTTCTGAGTAAATAAATTCGTTAAACTGATATTAACTGCCATAGGATACCATTTCTGCGTTTTAAAAAGCTCCATTCACGTTAAAATATTTTTGAGTTACCTAATATGAAAGCATAAACTTCATTTAGCATATTTTCTTGATCATAAAATGTCTTTTGATGTATTTACAAGTACTTATGTATCTCGCAAAGATCCTACGTTATTAGCTTCATCATAAAAGCCGTATTTGCGTTGCTCATTCGTAAAGTATTTAAATCTGACTTTCTTTACTTCAACAGGGACTAAAATCTAATTTACATATTTTTCGTATTTATCTGTACTGGTCCACTACAGGCCTCCCCGTGATAGGCGCCTTTTTGGCTTCACTACATAGTATAAAACAAAGTCGCTTCCCACTGTCTGTCTGTCCCTAGGTATGCTTAGATATTTAAATCTAAGCAACGGATTTTGATGCGGTTTTTTTAACAGATAAAGTGATTCAAGAGGAAGGGTTATAAACTATTTTACACGTAGATTAACTATAGCCGCAGGCTGCAGCTAGATTATCATAAGGGGGTAATGCCCATAATCCCCACGCTGGGCGAGCTGGTTAGGGGTTATAGTTCAGCGGTTAAATTGTCCTACAGGAGGCGCAGCTGCTCGCCAGTCGGTAATACCCACTGTTGCTTCCAATTTTGTGACATGTCCAAGAGTCCTGTAGGTGTAAAGCAAATAAATTACTTTGATATTTGACTGCGTCGATGTTTGACTGTTGTCGGTACTGGATCGGGTCGGCCTATAAAGAAACGCGCAATGTCTAATTCAATTTCGTAATCTGCTCAGCTATGCGTGAAAAACAGAATTCTGTCAGCGAGAAAACAAGAGACCTTTTTTATTTCTTGCTACACCTGCTTTCAAATAATATGCCATATTTATTGTCGCGCTGAGTGTCAGGCCTCTCATTTATAGGAATGGATAAAAGAAGGATACAATTGTAAGATAGAAAACTAATAAAATTAAAAATAAACGAATAAGAATTAAACTAACTAGATATGACGACCGATATGGCGCGGCGGGCGAAGGTCCGCCTGCGACGCAAGAGGTTACGGGTTCGATTTCCACCTTGCGATAAATGTTACTTTTTATATTGTTAATTATACATAGAAAACACCCAGAATACCCGGAACAAATATCTGCACATTATTCAAATATTTGTCCTGAAACCGTGACTTCTTGTGACGCACCTTTGCCCACTACTCCACAGAGAACGTTAATTACCGCCTCTCGTGCTGCGATCATTATCATCGGAATATGAAACTGATTTTGTCGCAATTATTCGCAAAAAAACTGCCGCCCTGATGCGCAGAATACGGGACAGTCGCAACAGCATCCTAGGCATCCTTATTCTGATGATAAATGTTCCTCATCGCTCTGGAAGGCGATCTAGAGAGGATACGTATAATTTATAGTATAGGAGAACGTTAACACTTTGACTGCGATTTTTTTTCGACGACTGTGATCTTTTGTGATTTCAGCAGTCAAAGTGTTAATACCAGTAGGGCATGCACGGGCATTGTTATCTAGGGTAGAATAAAGAAAAATTACGTTACTTTGTCATCGAATGCGTAAACTATTAGAGATTAACTCCTTCAACTTCAATAATGTACGCAATGTATGAAGATGCGATATCAATATTGTCTACTCTACCTAAAGGCCGATTTACACTTTAATAATTACAGTAGCGAGTTACTTGCGTTATTGACGAGTTAAGCTGATGTAGTTTGAACGGCAAAAGCGAATCAAATTAAATAAAGATGCCATTAAAACGCACTCCTACTGTTTCTTTCTATTTTTGAGAAGAATCCGCGTGCTTGGCCTACATTAGTACCTACGTGCTAAATACGACAAAGTACGATGAGACGCCCACAACTTACCATAACAGCAATGCCATTTAATAGGTAGGTATTTGTATGTATCATCTTATATATGTATATATTCATAAATATAATGCACACAGATCGATCCCCATGTTCAATCCAACGACCCTATCCATCCACGGTTGTCTGGAAGAGATCGCTCTTGAGCGATCCCGCCAAATTGTCACATATCTTGTAATTTTTTATTTTGTTTCACACTTAGAAATACAACATTTCTAATTCTGAAATAAAATAATTTACTATCTATCTATTGCCAAGCTTATCAAAGCGGCCCAGAAACTAATTCATCTCTCGCATACCCTTCCTGAAAAGACAGCTTACGGGACTTCACAGGCAATACGGGCATAAGACGGTCAAGCGCCTCAGAGATAATTATTAAGATAGCCGTAGTGGACATTTTCACATCCTACCAGAACCTTGAAGGTTTGTTGCCTGAACCTCAGTGGTGCGTACGTACATACTCCATCCAACACCGCTCCCGCACAGTGAAAAAATATGCATTCAACCGTAGTGAGTCCATATTTGAATGCATATTTTTGTGCTGTGTGGTAGCGTAGTAAGCCCATATCGAATGCATATTTTTGTTCTGTGTGGTGGCGGTATTGGATGTAGTACGTTATGATATCTTGAACTACCACAGCCGCACGGAGAGATCATACATCACCTCGCGGCGAGCGAAGCCGCGGGCGGAACCTAGTGTACCATAACAAGCAAATGTTAATAAATAATGTCAAGTTTCATTGCCGGACCTGCAAAAAGATGCGGGGCAGGCTTTGGGACTGACGATAGAAGTGAAAACTAAGTAATTTTATATTTTATTTATAATTCAAACTCTAATTCAAATTGTCCCAAAATTTAGACATATTACATACATATATACACAGTGAGGAAAGCGTTCAGTGACAATTACACAGTTCCATGATTCTTGTTCACCCATTAAGTGCTTAACTTACGCCCGCCTAAAAAAGTTTTCACTTTAAAAAATTCTGTGAATTGCACAGACACGACCAAAGAGACACTACCAACCTTCTTTTCATAGTTTTCAATTCATCTCCCTTTATGAGTCCGTTCTATTTGACTGTCTTCTGAAAGCGCTATCAAATAAGGAACAATATCGTAAACTCTTTATTAAATTTCCGATAGTTTGTTGTTTTACTGTTGAACAAGGTTTTATATGCTGAACGGATGTGTGGGTAATAGAGAAAAGTTCCATATTCAACGGCCACAGTGACGCGGTGGGCGAAGGCCCGCCTGCGACGTAGGAGGTTGCGGATTCGATCCCTGCCTGAGGACAAATGTTTGTACGATCTGCAGATATTAAAATTGTTCCGGGTTCTGGTAGTTTTCTATATTTATAATAAAAAATATCCATCTACGTAATGTATTGTATTATGTATATCAGCTATCTAGTACCCAATACAAACTATGCTTAGCTTGGGTTAGATAATTTGTGAATTGTTTAGCATATATATGTATGTATTAGTTTGCCGTTCAAAGAAATAATATATTATTTTTGTTGAGGTCTGTAAGAGGAATAAATACCTCAACAGTACTTACTCGTTAACTGCTGAACATGGTTCCCCCAAACGAGGGGCTTTTGCCTATTAGCAGTTCTCTCAAAGTCACCACTAGCTATTTATTTTTAATTGTATTAGAGTATATTTCTATTTGTTTAGTTTTAGCACCTGCCATCTTTAACTTATAATTCTACCATGTATTGCTGAGTCAGGTCTGCCAAAATTATGTTTCACTCGAGCAAAACCCTCGCCTATATTTTCACCACGCACTTCTTTAAAAAGCTATTGTATCTTGACTATACCTGTGGAATATTCGGACTACGTATTACCAGATTACTGCCAAAGTTTCGTAGCTTAAGCCCAACCTTTTGGTAAAAGTAAAAGCCCCAAATCCTGTACATTTGCCATTACTTAATACTTCGAACTTCATCTCCGAAGCGTAAGTAACGAGAACCGATTGCGAGTTCTAGGAAATCGGTCTCTGAGTAAAGTCAGACGTATCGATACTTAATGAAAATTGAGTCTTGTGTCCTGGATAATTGGGCTTTGATTCATCTGTTTATAAAGAGTAATAACATTGATGACAGATAGTTTTCTGATCCACGGGTGGTTCTAAGATGAGATGAATACAATCATGTACACGTGGACTATAAGGTGTGCCATTTGACAAATAACCCTGTCTGTTACGTCATTAGATGTTTTACACAGTTTGTGTTTTTAACTCAATAAATATAGGAGTTGCAAGTATAGGTTCTATTTACACCGGGACGGTAGCCAGCAGCCGGCAGTTTAAAATTATATTATGTCAGCATTTTGACACTGAAAATACTCGCCGTGTTGCTGCCGGTCGCTGCCTGAACCTCTATATTTCTAGTAAGTGGGTAGTGTTGATTTTGAGGTAGTAGTAGTACGTAGGGATACCAAATGCATCCTGTCGTGCTTGGCATGAGAGGATGGAATGATATCTGTGGATAAAATATCTATACTGCATTCACTACCCACTATCTGCGGCCGGGCGGGCGGCGGCGGCGGCGCGGCGCGCGCGCCCCTTAGCTGGAGGAAGTAAAGAAAGGCATTGCTTTACGGGCAATTAAAGTATTAACTTCTATTAAAAATTCAAAGTGGTGTGTTGCATGTTTCGTAATTTATTAACATCAAAAGGACGTTGTAGACGATCGTTTTGAATTTATTTGAGAGTTTTGTATAGATTACATCCTTCTTAATATTATAAACGCGAAAGTTTGTAAGTATGGATGGATGTTTGTTACTCTTTCACGTAAAAACTACTGAATGGATTTAAATGAAACTTTACAATAATATAGCTTATACGTCAAAATAACACATAGGCTACAATTTATAAAGATATATTGTATATTATCCAAAATATCTATCACCACGCGGTTGAAACCGCGGGGCGCAGCTAGTTTACTATAAAACTATACCTAGTATATTTGACAAATGACTTTATTTTAATTTTATTTTGGGTTAACTAGGAACCTACGTCACATTTTACATAAAGACCAGAAAAATATTTTGCCTTACAAAAATACCACAAAATATATCTCCAGCTAGTTTTTAATCTAATCATAGCTTTAAAAAGATAACGCTACTCAAGCTGACAGACTAGAGTTATATGCTTCATTACAAAATGAAAGGATAGCGTAAAATTTATTTAGTTCGTTTAAAATACTTTACCTCAAAGCAAATAGAGTCGGTCTCAGGTTTAATCCTATGCATTTAAAATGACACTGACTAAGGTTTTTGCTGTCTGGAGTTCGTTGACATTTGATACATACAGATTGTTCTAAATTACGTTCAGATAGTTAATTCAGATGTTATATTTTATTTTGAAGGTGTACTCCAATTAATCTGTTGGAGCTTTTGCGTAGCGAAAATCCAAATCAAGACTGCGTTTTCTATTGACTGCAGCGGGAGAGGAAATGACAGGGGGTTTTTGGCAGAAACTTTTATAGAACCCTTAGATCCTAGATACACAGGCAGCTTGAAGCAGTCAGGGCCAGAAGTACAGTCTTCTATTAACACATAATTTATCTTATCACGAATAATTATCACACGGAGCCGACGAGCAGTTGCATAGTAGCTTAAAGCAGTCGCATCCTGACTTCTTCAAGCTGCCCGTGTATCTAGGATCTAAGCGTTCTATAAAAGTTTCTGTCAAAAATCCCCTGCCGTTTCCTCTCCTGCTGCCGTCAATAGAATGCCTATGTATCTAGCCCCGTATCACAAGAATCTAGCCGCGCCATAATGTCGCGCCATGCGTCGATCTTTCCGCGATCAGAAATCAGATATCAATAATAACGTAAGCAAGCAGCTCTTATAATTGACAAACTCCTCAACGCTCTCGGTGAGAATCAGATAAATTATCAATTAAAGCAATTTTTTTTTTAATTTTGTAAAAAAAACAACGTAAAAAGATTTTTATTTTTTCAGAACTCTTATAAATTAAACGTATAACAGATTAACAGAAGACAGAAACTGACAAAATCGGCCTCCACTCAGCATGTGCTATGGTAGAGCAGATCTTAACATAGCGCTGGTCTTCTTTTGTTGTTATTGGTTTTATGAATTTAACACCATTATTTTAATAGGTTTTTTATGTCCGATTTTTTATGTGTTGTGATTTTTTGATGATTCAAAAAAAATCTGTGTTCGGTCTTTGGAGTCCGAAGAAAGACAGGGTTGTTGCCACCGGGTACCAAGAAAGGATGTATATAACATACATATGTATATGCTCAAAGTTACTATGCCATTACCACTGTGTGTACAAATGCCAAAGCTATTTTGCTGAAAAATATGCTAGCGAAGGTGATAACATAATTTAATTCCATTAAAGTTATTTCTGTAGATATTTATGTAGAATAAGAAAAACTTGTTCCTAAAAGCATATCATTTTCCAAACATGATTCTAATCCAAAGTGCTTCATAATAATTAGTTGCCTATTAAGAATAATCTTTTATTTTCAAAGACCTAAAGATTTTATTTTAAACCCCTCAAATAAAAAATAGCTTTATTAAGGGGCAAAATGCTCCCCATGCGAGAGAGTGGGCTAATGTTCCACGGAAAAGCGCCTACACTAAGGTTAAATTAATACTCGTATATAAGTTTCTAGGTTAATGTGAAACTTTGTATGGATACCCTGGGATCAAACAGGTATAACTACAAAATATTATCAAATAAAAAATAAAGTGTTTATTTTATTTTCTCCTCTTGACACATAATTTAATTATTTATGTAGATACGCTAGCTAAAACGTAGATTAATGATCTTGAATCATCTTTGATTGGAAAGGAAAAATATCCTAGCTTTTTTATGTACTATGACATGACATGACCATTGTTTTTCGTCATCTTCTCGCGTCTAAATCATTAAAAATTTTCAGATTGCAAAAATGGAAGGCCATATATTTTATATATTATTTATATCTATTTGTATATCTGTACAAAAACTACTACGTACGTTATTCCGTGAGATTCTAATAGCTGCCACAACCATTAAACTACTTGGTAGAAAAACACCTGAAAATTCTCAGCTGAGGAAACTTTACAGAAAAGAATGTATGAAACTTTTTACGGCTTTTCAAAAAACATCAAATTAGATGGAAATTCCTTGTCTATAGATCGATGTAGTCCTAACGACCTATATTTACAGCTTTGGCAATGAAGATGTGTCTGGTGCGGTTATGATACGCGTCACGAAATAGCTAAGAGTGCGTTAACAGGAATCTGTGTGTGAGTGGCTAGGGGCTAGCCATATATCGGGAAGAACCGAGAACTGCTGGGGTTGACTTATTCTTGAGTGAGAGAGAGACCGCGGAGATCGCGACTCGGCAGATGTAGACGCCTTCCGGCCAGGTGGGATGATGACTTGCGAAAGACTGCAGGCAGATGCTGGATGCGGCAAGCAGAAGACAGGGCGCTATGGCGCTCTTTGGGGGAGGCCTATGTCCAGCAGTGGACTATTATAGATTCTAATAGCCCCGAAAATATGGGTATACCTATGTCGTATTTTGATAATAATATTAATTTCAATTTCGTTTAGCAACTCGTATTACCTGGCGTCTTTTTGTTTCAAAAAGAGCGTAAAGCTGAATCCAATAAAAATTTACGAAAGACATCCATGACGACAAAAACAACAGACAAACGAAAAAATCGAAAACGAACATTAAAACACAAATTGTTGTGTTTTTCCGAGATCTACCATCATCGTAAAAAGACCATTTAGGTTTTTATGGCCACTAAATAGTGAGACTCACATTGTAGACATTTATGAGCTGAGATTCGTGTTTAGATTTGTGTCTGTTGTTATACTTATCGTGATACGTACAAGGGGGGGGGGGGGGGGGGGGGGGGGGGATAAGGAGACGTTTGCCAGGTTCCTAAAAATAACCATAACCGCTAACCTATGGTTATTTTAAGCACCCTGGCAAAGGTCTTCTGAAGTCTTTTTATGTCTTCTTCTTCATTTTTATTTTTATCGGGTTAGTACCAACTAGGGTAAGAATAATAAAAAAAGATAAATCTTAAATAGAATAGAAATATCTTTATTTGTAGCCAAACCATAATCAATAACCCATAATCTTAAATAATAATTTTGACGACCGATGTGGCGCGGTGGGCGAAGTTCCGCCTGCGACACAGGAGGTTGCGGGTTCGATTCCCGCCTCGGAACAATAATAATTCTGTGTTCGATCTGCAGATATTTGTTCCGGGTGTTCTGGTTGTTTTCTATGTATAATAAAAAAATATCTATCTATGTAATGTATTGTATTATGTATGTATATCAGTTATCTAGTACCCATAACACAAGCTCTGCTTACCATGGGGCTAGAAAATGTTGTGTGAATTGTGTCCAGCATTATTTATTTTTATTTTTTATTTATTAAACACTATTTGAATGTATTCTATCTATTCGTCCTTTCTGTAAAAAGGGGGTTAAGACCGCCAAATTTTCACATGTCTTGTATTATTTTTTATCTTGTTTTTTTTTTAAGTGTGCAATCAAATTATTGTCTATCTATCTAAATCCTACCTATCTGCCTAATTAAATGACTAAATGTGTAGATACGTCCACTGCATCAGAATCGGAGCGTACGTAGTGTATGCGGCCTCGGTATTTACAATATGCGGATAGGGTGTGTCCACTGCTTTCGTATTTTTCATCGGTTATACATATAAAAAATAGTATACGATATTAAATTAAACACAAATATACGATATTGTTGCAAATGAACATCAAATGAAAATTAAAAACAACACAGCACAAAAAATTGTGTTTCTTGAAAAGTCTAGCAATACATTTCTAGAGCGTCTATATTTCTTTTAAATTTTTCACAGGGTCCACGTCGGAGCAGCAAGAAATATGGGAAATATTGTTAGTAATAATATATGTTCAAAAAATAATAACCTAGTTAGTTCACAAAACTATCACGTGTTCCGTCCGTTTATCTAGCTTGACGCTTAAGCCTACGAAATCCATCCTACCGCCAGCAATATACCACGAACGTTAAGCTCTTGATATCTAGTTCCTTTGGCTTTCTATAGCTAACACTAGGACACAAGGCTTTATGTTATTGTACCTAATTGATTATGTATTTATTTAAAAAGAGGAATTGCGTTTGTTGTATGGGAGCTTCCTTACATATATATATTTTTTTTATTATTTGTTGTTATGCAACAGAAATACAACATCTGAGAAAATTTTAGCTGTCTAACTATCACGGTTCATATACGGCCTGGTGACATACAGACAGACGGACGCACAGCGGAGTCTTAGTACATAATTGTAGGGTCCTGTTTTGCCCTTTAGGTATCTCTCCTCCATAGACCGAGACACGTTCTTGGTGACCCCGTTGACCCACTCACTGACGCTAACCCGGAAGTGACGGCAACAACTCAGCTTCCGCACACTACACACCCGACCAATAACCGACCCCACCGGATGCGGGGTCGAAGAATTCCCCGTTTCCGCCCTCAGGTGCATTCGTGCACCTAAGGCGTTACCTCCAAAAGTCCCTCTGAGATAAAACAAACCCATACATGTAAAGCAATGTGAGTCCGAGCCGAACCCAATTTACACCGTCCTCTTGTGCCTCGTTACAAAGTTATCGAATGAAAATATTTTATACCTCGCATCTTTTATACATCGAGGCCTGTGTTAAGCCATTTTTTTTTATTTTCTTTGGGTGGCTTGGATAGTGTTTGGCTATAGGCATGTATAAAAGACGCGAAGATACGTTGCAATAATAGAATTATAAAATTATTTATAAGAAACCCCTGTAAACTCCTGTGTGTATGATTTGTAATTCGTTGTGTATTTTTTTGTTACTTGTATTATTATGTTTGACATATAAGAATATTCTTATCAATAAACTGAACTGAACTGAACTGAATATGGTAAATAAAAATTCTGAAAATCAGATGTAAATAACTTTTCTTGAATAAAGAAAAATATATACATCAAGGGCCCTAAACAACTTATCAATCGCTTAATACATTTACTGCTCAGTTTAGGGGTGTAACCCGAAGTCAAAAATAGAACAACAATTCACACAGCATTATCTAGCCCCCAATCTAAGCAGAGCTTGTGTTGTGGGTACCAGATAATTGATATACATAAACATTACATAGATAGATAATTTTTGATACATAGAAAACGACCAGAACACTCGAGACAAATATCTACAGATCGTACAAACTTTTGTCCCGAAGCGGTAATCGAACCCGCGGAGCGACCTGCGTGCAGGTGGACCTTCGTCCACCGCGCCGCAGAGGTCGTCAGAAATGTCACCTATCAATTAGTGAAATAATATTTTTTCCTTTCGGTCCAGTAGTTCTTGAGATGAAACTAATAATTAATTATTAGTAAAGGTACTCGCCGTTAGAGGGTCGGAAAATTTCCAATCAATTATCTTCCTTTGAATGCGCCACCTCTCTACTTAACAATCTAGTTGGAAATTTGATTTAGGTGCAAGAGATAATCAGACAATTGGTTGGAGGAACCAATTCAATTGCCAAGCTATTATTGAATTCTCGCGCTACCAAGCAATTTATGTCTGGTTTTCCCTTGTCAGTTTAACACAGCATTTGGATGCGATGGGCCGAGGACAGTTTGATTTATGGAGGCCTACGTCCAGCTTTGGATTGATAAAAGTATTTTTACAGAATACACATACAGTAATTTTATTATGAGAACAATCTGTTAAACAATTAATATTTTATAATTTGGCGTGTCTTAAAAACTATAAGCCGACTTCAAATTCCTAAATAAGGAAAATGGATTTAAAACTATGTTTGGATCGTTTTATCCCATAGATAAATAACCTTACAACATTTCCATAGAAATAACGCGTGCAAAGTCGCGGACTGACACTAGTAAATAATACTGGGCAATCCACTCAGCATCGTCTAGCCCCAAGCTAAATACATAGATATTTTGAGCATCTGGCCATCATTGAAATACTAACTAATATTTTAATGCGAAAGTGTATTTGTTTGTTTGTCCTTACTTCACGCCCTACCTAAGCAATAATCAACTTGAATTTTGGCATAGAGTTTGTTGAAAGGATGGAGAGTAACATAGTAGTAAAATAGAGTAACATATTTTGTCCTGGTATTATATCAAATTTCTATGGGAGTTTTACGCGAATATTCGTATTTTGGATATACGAAAATTCGTCCTTCTTACACAGCCTAACAAAGCTACTATAGTCGACTTGATTCTTTTCTACGACAGTTGAAAAGACGTGAAGTAACATAGGTCCTGGAAATATGAAATTCGAATTTAACGAGGGTAAAAACTCAATAGGGGAGGCCTATGTCCAGCTGTGGACCACTATTGACTGATGATGATGAAAACCGCGGTACACCTAGTTTTGAATATTTGTAGCTACATTAAAACAAGAAGTTGAAGTTGACACTAGGTTCTATAAATCTTAACAAACTCTGATGTGATAACAGTTAGTAAGTACATACCTACCCGCAGTGTAGGATGAAGGAGCAAATAGAACTGTAAAATTTAATAATACCCGCATTTAAGTAGCTAGGTAAACAATTTACTTAGGACAGTAAATGACCCAACATTCAACAGTAAACTTGCCTTCAAAACGACAACAATAACAACGATTTGCATAGTTCAGCTGAAAACAATTAGACAGAAACAATACATGTTATTTATTTAATTCCGCATTCCCAAAATAGATTAAAAAAGATCTAACCACCAAAAAGTTAAAGCCCCGCCCATCTAAAAAGTGGCTAGTATAAGTTTGCACATCGTTTGCAGAATACCAAAACGGAAAAGTTACGTTAACGGTAGCTCAATCAATAAATAAATAATGCTGGACAATTCACACAGCATTATCTAGCCCCATAGGTAGCAGAGCTTTTGTTATGGGTACTAGATAACTGATATACATAATACAATACATTACATAGATAGATTTGTTTTATTATACATAGAAAACGACCAGAACACCCGAAACAAATATCTGCAGATCGTACACACATTTGTTCCGAGGCGGGAATCGAACCCGCAACCTCCTGAGTCGCAGGCGGACCCGCGCCACATCGGTCGTCCATATCACTACCAGTCGGAAGCGTCTACAAGAAGCTGGCTGCATTACCCCACGCTGCTGTATGGCAATTTGGCAATACGGACCTAGCCGTAAGGTATCGAGACCGAGTTTTTAAAAATTATTCGAGGGTGTTGTTGAAGTGACGCCAGGGCTGGTGCGTATCTGGCGCAAGCGCAACGCATCAGCATTGCCAAATTGGTGTGGACTCCAAGGGGAGCAAATGCATGCACAAGCTCTGAGACCTGCATATTTGGGCCTCCTGAAATATTCGGCCAATCCTGCCGCCAAAATATTGGTTTTCTTTTGAAGTAGGTAGATAGAAAGATATATAATACTTTATTGCACACTTAGCATATAATAAACTATGTAGGTACAATAAAAAACTTTAAAATTAAGTTACAATTGACACACAACAAACAAAATCTTATCGCTTAAGAGCGATTTCTAGCAGACAACCATGATAGGATATTAATGAGATGCTTTCAAGAGTATCGGAAACTTTAATGTTTCAGGTTCGCGGTTTCAATACTGAAATTAAATTTATTCACTAATTTTATTTCAGTATTCACTGAAACCACGATTAATTTGGAAGTTCTCTTCGAGTGTAACGTTGTCAATAAAGAGACAGTGAAGATGAAATTGTACTGAAAGGTTCTTGGAACTTTTGTTTGTTGAAAACAAAACGCTTACGCCTATTTATTTTATCACACCTTGAGTGTTTTGCAACCTTGATGGCAATGTGGAATGCTTGCTGAGACAACGACGAGGTAAATTTTGAGATTGATTCTTGCTTGGGAAATCTTTTAATGTGACGTGGTTCGATTTACGCCTATAAAACAAATTATTGTACGATCCGTAGATATTTGTTTCAGATAGTCTGAGGGTTATAATAAAATATCTACATATTATGTATGATATATTAAGTAATAGTTTCTGCCCACGGCTTCACACGCGTTGTTTCTATGGAAACGTGTAAAGGTTCTTAATATCCCATGGGAATGTTTTATTGGATTAAAAGTAGCTCTACGTTTGATTCCAGGCTAATAGCTATACAAATTTCAGCCCAATCCGTTCAGTAGTTTTGCGTGAAGAAGTAATAAACATCCATTCATCTTCATTTTCGCATTTATATACTGTGATATAATTTATCTAGTATCGATAACACAAGCTCAACCTACGACCGATGTGGCGCGGTGGGCGAAGGTCCGCCTACGGCGCAAGAGGTTGTGGGCTTGATTCCCGCCTCGGAACAATTGTGTGAACGATCTGCATATATTTGTTCCGGGTGTTCTGGTCGTTTTCTATGTATAATAAAAAATATCTATATATGTAATGTATTATGTATATTAGTTATCTAGTAACACAAGCTCTGCTTACCATGGGGCTAGATAATGCTGTGTGAATTGTCCAGCATTATTTATTTATTTTTTATTTCTTTACCTTGGGTAGATGACGCTATAGGGACGGTCCAGCATTAATAATAATATATTGTTATACAGGAAAATTTCATCAAAATAATTTTATAATTATCTGGTCAAGGAATTTCAAATGTCTGATAATATCACAAAAAATAGTATTTTACGCTAATTAAACTAAATTGGTTGAAATCTAACGTATGGCTCAAAGGTAACTATGAAACAATTAAAATGAGATGTTTGTAAAACACGCAAGACCACACAATGGAAATAATAATTGGGACGTTTACAACCAAAGAAACCTTTGTTGAAAACAATATGAATATTTAGGTATATTTATCAGTAATTATTACGTATAATTGAAACGTCACGTACAAATATTTAGGCACCGCCATAAATATTACAACGTATTCTTATTTTTACTGTGGCATACGTTTTTGTTTCTATTCATATTTATTCTGGCATTTCCGTTTCATGAATGACGCTGTTCAAATTGACAAATACTTTTTCTCAGAAATTAAATAATATCCCAGAAAAAACAATTTCTAAAAATCTTATTGATTTTTAAAATTTTAGCGCTCATATTATTATTTTAATTCCGCCTCCATTCCATGACTATGAAATTTCTATGAACTTGGACACTGACAGAAAAGTAGTAAACCAGAGACATATTGCCACAACAATCAAGTCGAAAACGATTTCGGCGGGATTTGAAATCAAAACTAGGCTTGTGCACTTTAATAACAAAAACCTTGAAAGACTTTTCTACATATTTGGCCTAAGTGGTAAATGTATGCAGGTAAATATCGGACATTGTATCTAAATCTACCTACCTCCAGAGCTCAGTCCCATGTCCACATTGAACACCAGGAGTACCATTGTTTAAGCTTTCATATTCATATTTATTTTATTGCATCATTGTGTACATTTGTAGGTCTTAGTATCTAGGTAATGTATAAGAAACATAATGGTACCCAAGCAGGGTGTGGCAATATGTACTGTGAATGGAAGTGAGCCGGGTTTCTAAAAAGCTCAGTTTAATAGATAAAAGAGAAAGAGAGAGCGGAAAAATTAAATTCAATCACATAGTTTTATTTAAGTCAATATCAATAAGTATTTTTTTTTAATATACTATATATTTTAATAATTGCCATTTGTCATTAAATTAAACATTTAGCATTTATTTATAAGATATTGTTTCAATTTTATTTGAAATGTTTTATCTTTTTGGCTTCAATAAGCTAGTGTTGTCTAGATAACGGATATCTATCGAAACTAGATCGAAACCTACCTTCAGAACTCAGTCCCATGTTCATATTCAACACCAGGAGTAATTGTTCGAGCTTTGTTCAGCTAGTTGTCTAGAAAACTTTCAAGGTTTGAGCCCTATAACACTTTCATTGTCCACGACCCAAGTATAACTTCACCTTTTATACTCCGATTCAAAAGTCTGGATATTTTTGTAACAAAGGGTGAAAAATATTTAACGACTGTATCATCAAATCAAAGCTCAGAGCTTGAAACAATTTTTGGCTTTAAAAGCTTTCATTCATCATTTAATTGAATCGTTTGATCTTTCGTTCGTTTTCGAATTTATATTTTAAGCTTCACATATGAGACTGCGGTGTTGAATGTATTATAGTTTTTAGTTATATAAGTTTGCTGTTACCTTGTTGTTTTATGTTAACACTTTGAGTGCTGGAAACGCACGGTATGAGTTTTCTACAAGTGACTAATATGCATAAATCCACACTAGCGCAGCGGCTGAGAAAATACAGATCTTTGTGACTCAGCAGAGCTGTAATATTTTTCGAACGAAACGCATGTGCGGCGCAACACAACCGCTGTGTATAGCGGCAGCACGAATTTTTTAGGTAAAAAAAAAGATCGCAGTCGTCGAAAAAAAACCGCAGTCAAAGACTTATCAGTTTTAGTCAATAAAACTTTTGAAACTATCATGGTTATCAACACTAAAGTCATTTAAAACGGGATATTTACCATGATTTGATCTTTGAATTATCTAATATTTCGGCACAGTTTCATGCGCCATGATCACGGAATAACTGTTATTCCGTGATCATGGCGCATGAAACTGTGCCTGAACTTTCGTTTTAGTCAAGTTTTCATTCATAAATATCTAAAAATTATGTATATTGGATTTTAAATCGGAGTATTGATTAGTAATGTTTAGTGTGTGTTTTCACATTAGTTCTGATGTTAGAGTGATGGATGACACATGAATAAACCGACGAATGAAAACACCTCTTGTTACGCCCGTTGCCGTACGAGTAGTGATGTGAAAATTATTACGTGAATTTTGATAATGTTTTACGGCGCACATATAAAATCCTCGCGTATCAAACTTTTATGCAAGCAACCTTTATTTAAATACAACGAGGAATCATCGGAATCTTTTAAGAATTGGCGATGATTTCACCAAAATTGTTGTAGCTAATCTTTGAATTTTCTAAAGCCTTATGTTGTATTTTCAGTTTGACTGGATATATACACACTAATTGGTTTTTTTTCGTATCGGACCAGTTCGAGATCTTTTTCTAGACAGATTAAAAAATTATTTCACTATTATATTTAAAAGCGGTCATTATTGACGGAAAAAACAAAGATTCCGCCTAGGCTATGTTACGTTGGAAAACGACAACGTTGATAAATTTTGTTATTGACTGAAAATATATCTAAGATTTTAACACAGACTATTATTATACATACATATGTATATACGATAATTTGGGAACATTGAGCAAAACCGACCAAATTATGTTTGATTGAACGAGTTTTCAAGATAACATTTTCTGAAGTCGTGTATCATAAGTAAGGCCCACTGGATTTAACTGAGACAGCTAAGCTTTAGCTTTTGTGCTTTAGTGTCCATTACGAACATTAACTTTTGCTAAATTCATTATGAGAAAATGAAACGTAACAATGAAATGTAGGTCGGCATTATCATTGTAACGTTTCATTCCACGCTAGGGACAAGAATTTGATGTAAAATAAAGAATGGACATTAAAATTGACTCAGTCAGTAGTAAAGAGGTACGAGTATCTGTTCCGTTCCGTACACCTCCAGTTCTTTGTCTTTTCTGACTTTTATGTTTTTTTTTTAAATTGTATTTTATACACAAAAAGAAACGAAGAACGTTTCGAAGTCCTTTAAGCCGCCCAATAGACAAAGCGTGTATTTTTTTAAATTTATTGAACATTCCAAGTCGTTGAGGTAGGTATACTATATCTAACAAATGTAATTATTGTATAGGATAGATAGATAATATTGTTTATTGAATTCTTACACAAACAGGACACGAATAGACAAAAAAGAACAGACGATTAGGTTTAGGTTTATACGATTTTTTTAAACCACATAACGAACCTAAGTGCCATGGAATCCCGTAAATTTCAGTATATATTTACCTATCTGACAACCGCTGGGGTAAACGTGTTCTTGAGTGAAGACCGCGACTTGGCAAAGTAAAAAAGTAGTATCGGACGCTCTCTCATTTGCGAAAGCCTGCAAGCAGATGCTGGATGCAGCAAGCTGAAGACAGGGCGCTATGGCGCTCATTAGGGGACGCTAATGTCTAGAAGTGGGCATGATGTATTTGTGTGAAGCCGATCGATGCAGTCAATAAGGATCAAATCTGTCTAATAAAAATTACTTGTTTAATTTAAGGAAAACCATGAATCATTGAATGAGAGGAGGTGGTTGCTCGTTTTTAACTTTTTATTGCGGCGCAATGAAAACTCTTTTTTCAGGAAAGAATTTCGAATACCAAAAGGGGAGCGTAATTTAAAATGGGCCCGCAGTTTGAAAAAGGAAACAGAAAAAAAGAAGCCGTGCCGCTGTTGTTTTATTTTCATTCAATTTTCATGATCATTTTAGAAATCAATATCTATATATATAAAAGAAAGTCGTGTTTGTGACAACACTTATAACTCGAGAACGGCTGGACCGATTTGACTGAAAATTGGTGAGAAGGTAGGTTAGAACCAGGAGTCTAACATAGGATATTAAAAAAAAAACCATTTGACAAATCGATCTCCACGGGGGCGAAGCCGCGGGGCGCAGCTAGTCTATATATATAAAAGAAAGTCGTGTTTGTTACAACACTTATAACTCGAGAACGGCTGAACAGATTTAGCTGAAAATTGGTGGAGAGGTAGCTTAGAACCAGGAGTCTAACTAGATAGGATACTTTTTATCATTTAAACTATTTGACACATAGATTTCCACGGGGGCGAAGCCGCGGGGCGCAGCTAGTTTCATAATATAAGCACATTTTTTTATGTAAAAAGTATTGTAAAATTCCTAAAACGATTATACCTAAACCAATTAGTAGCCATTTCGACGAACGAATAGGTTTTCCTTACAAAACATTAGAAATCGTTTGTTATCCTAGCCTAGCCATTCTACAAACGATTCTACGATTCGGCGCGGGGCGGCGTGGCGGCGGCGACATAATACATAGAACGCCTATTGTACTTGCTTTAAATAGATAGGTACTATAGATAGGTACATGGATGTCCAGTAGCATCTGGCGGGGATTAAGTATTAGCAAGACAAATGGTATATGTAGGTAATTAGAAGCCTAACGCTAGCAATATGTTTGAAAATTCAGTTTTTGTAATTGTTGTTTGTATTTTTAAGCCACGACTCGGCAAACGTAGTATAGGTGCAGCTCTCAACATAAGATTGCAATCAGACACTGGATGCAACATCCCGAATACAGGGCGCTGTTTATACAGGATGTTTTAACAGCGTGCACACGCAGTTTTTAATGCAATTATACCTACCTAAATTAACTTTTCTTGATATTTTTGGATACTGTTCTGTGAACTCATACCGAATCCAATATTCTGGAATTAATTATTTCAGATAACTTTGCAAAAACATTAGTAACTTTAGAAAAAAACATTAGAAACCATACACTACAATAACTAAGTTATTCTAAAATTCTCTTCGGGTTCGGCTTCGAAAGCTTAGATATGCTTTTTCCTTACTTCCTATTTACCTCGTTCTAAATCTTTTTAAAATAAATACAATAATGGAATCTACACAATCTACAGAAATGTCATCTAAACTAAAGATTTCCGATGGGTTTCAAGATCCTACGCTTTTTTGCTGTACTTCCGCAGTCGATGTGGCTGTATTAGGTGAGCGTGATTTCATCTTGTTTTTTGAGTTTCTTTGAAGACGACTTTCGGTTTTCATATTCCTTTGGTGGGTAGGTCGTTTCCTGTGTTTTTCCTTATTCATTTCTTTTTGCGTTATTAAAAAGGTTTTTGCGTTGAACACGCCACTTCAGCTGTAATGAATCTGACGCATTGCTGTGTTGAATATTGATTTATTTGCCTATATTAGATTTTACATATCATATCATCATCAATGAATGAAAATAAATTATTAAATTATAATAAATTAAACCTACCTAATTTATTTCTATTCATTGATGAAGTAATTATCTTTGTAATATCGTCTTTATATATAAAAATCTATTGCTATTCGTTAGTCTCGCTAAAACTCGAGAACGGCTGGGACGATTTAGCTGATTCTGGTTTTGAAATGTTTGTCGTAGTCCAGGGAAGGTTAAACGGTGAGAAAACATGGTAAAATTGCGCAGAAATTTCCACGCGGGCAAAGCTGCTAGGCGCAGCTAGTTTCATGATAATTTGAATATTACAGAGTTTATTCCGGGTCTACCGGGACTATCAAAAAATACAGTTTAGCGGGTTAGTTTATGGCCGACCCGAGCCGATAATTTATTTCTAGTCTTTGACGAAGCATTTTTTTGTATTATTTTTGAACATAAATTGTATATTACTGAGGTTATTCGGTGTCTACCGGGATAATCGAAAAATACTTAACTACAGTTTAGCGAATTAGTTTGTAGCTGCAGACCCAAGCCCTGCCAGCTAAACCTGAGTTTCGTTTCTTGCTAGTAATAAGACTTTTCATTTTTGTATCAGGATACCGTGCCTCTAGCTGGTCTCGATAACATCTGTTATCGAGACCAGCTAGAGGCACGGTATCCTGATACAAAAATGAAAATCAAGATTGATTTGAACGAGAAACCAAACTAGGGACTGTGCTCATTTTATTATATTAGCTATGCTTCCCATCTTTTCTACTTTGAATAAAGTTACTGATGTGATTTCATTGGACCAGCAGGAGCATATTTTCTACAATTTGGATTACGGTGAAACTTTCTCCAGCTGTGCGGTGGCATTTTTATTAAATTCTTAGGATACTCAGCGAAAACATGGAGCTAGTTTAAGATAACACGGTTGATATAAAATTGGAAAAATATTCGAAAGCGACTGTAAAAAATAAATAATAATAAAAAGCCGTTTATTCCATAACCTTAATAGCAACAGTAAAAGTGCAAAATTATTAATATGTAAAAAATAATAATTGCTTCTATACTTACATTATATTTTTATATTCCATAATTATGTCAAATCATATTAAATTAAAATGTAATTAGTTAGATTTCCTTAACATGATTTCAAATATTAAAGTAATTGCATGCATTAAGTTTAATGTTTAATTGTTAAACATATAAATTTCGATACATAGGTATATTAAAAAATATATAAAAATATTCGAAAGCGACTGTGCAAAAGTTAAATGAAAATCAAGCTCATCATCAATGTACTGTAGATTGGGGTCTCGTCGGTGTTCATATCTACATCAGAACGTAACTTTTCAATTTGTTTCAAAGCTTTTGGAAATCGCAAAATGAACATCTCGGTAATATAGAAACTCGTCGTAATTAAGGTAACGTTGTTAGCATTCGTGGATTTGTTTCATGTTTATGGGTTCAAAATTGTTATGTACTTGGTATAATACCAAAGTCGTCTTCACATTTCAGCAAGTTGGTGCGACATTACAGTGGTTATATGTACTAAACACTGTAATGTCGCACCGACTTGCTGACAGTGCAGTCAACTTGTCGGCAGCCCGCAGACTTTGGTATGTCAGTCGAGTCAACATACCAAAAGGATATAACGGAGTCGAGTGGACTGCTCAAAGGCATTTTATCACCAAACAACTCAGGAAATCTGTTTATTGGTTGCAAATGCGAGCAACATTATGAGATAGAAACAATTTTGAGACTTGTTATCGTTCGCTTTATTTATTATATGTACGTATTTAACAGTTTTGAGCTACAAACAAAATGTTCTATTTATATTTACTATATAATAAAATCAACGATTTAAATCGAATAAAATGATAAATTTCTAAATGTAATTACGTACTGAGAATGGGTTTTCTCTGTAATTCGTAGCATCCGCGCTACGATTCATATGTCTGCATAATACAAAAAATAATAATGACGGATTTCACGATTCAAATGATCTCTAATGGCATTTGTCACCGATAACATAGTTACGAGTATTCTGTGCCATTAACGAGATGATGGTGACTAAATAGTGATACATCCGTGCATTTACTATGACCACCTGTCCACCGCAAGCCCGTCACACGAACGTCATAATCTGACCGCCGAAGACATGAGTAGTTCAACGCGACTGTTAGAACTCGGCCTGAGATGTGACGGTCCGATGTGCTATGATATAAGCTATGATATATGATGTGATGATCTGCTAGCAACTCAAACTTAAAAAAATATCGTTATCGATGACGTCCCGAAGACGGTGGCAGTGGACAAATGATCAACGTCACGACATCTTGTACTCGGCCTTTAATAATATCATTATCGGTGACGTCTCGGTGACGGTGACTGTGGAGAAACGGTTTAAATCATATTGTAACGAAACGCGACTACATTTTATCACGAAAAGAATTGCTGCTGGAATTCTTCGAACTCCCTTAATTCTTGTGCGATTTTTTAGTCCAAAAAGCTATTCGAAGTTGTTTTTATTTAAAACACGAGTCAACCTACGTAGGTACATAAAATTGAGAATGCTAAAAAGTAATGTCTGAGTCAGGGATAATCTGTCTTTGCAAAAAACCTTTTAGAAAAGGGACCGTTTGTTTCCATTTATATATCTGCTGATAAGTATCGTAAACCTCTACAAGACAGGAGGTACATATGTACATAATACATTTTACCATATTCATATCAGATAATCTTACTTGAAAATGTATTCCCCTTCTTTATCATTCACAGAACAGAGAATACATAGAATTAGCATGATGCCTTTTTACTAAGAGAACTAGTGTCTCTAAACTCACACATGTATAAACTAACACACATAGAAATAAAAATTCTTATTGGTTGAAAGAGTACGTTAGAAGGGCATAAAACCATAAAACTAATTTTATTGATATTAAACCTTATTTCGGTAGACACATGGTTCAAAACTCAATAAAATAAACAGCGATAAAAAATGAATATCTACTTTGTCTACTTAGCAAAAGATGGCGCTTTTGCCAAATATTTTTATAGTCTCTATTCCCAGCAAATAAGATTACTAATACAATGGCTGCCTTTCTTGATTATACACAATACAAAGCTACTTAACAAGAGATGGCGCTGGCGCTATTGCTATCGACTTTTATTATAGTCTCTAACAACGGGCCATAAGATCGATAATACAATGGCTGTTTATCGATTACCCAGAAAACATAGCTACTGCCTTAGTGATGTACCAATGAGAATACGAGACGAATCTATCGATATCGATTATTACCTCCTGATGAATAACGAAATAGGTACGTCAGGTTATATTTGTGGTGGTCGAAATAAAAAGCTTACCTTTTCTTTTATTCTTTAATGACAATTAATGAAAATTTATTGTCCTTGATAGGACGTATTGTTAAATAACTGTCTTTTCGTAAGTTTTACGTTTAATTTTAATAAATGATGGATACGCACATTTATGGCTTTTATCAAATCACTGACATGGTTTGATACGGGAAACTGTCCGACTTGATGAAAGTTTATATTTTCGAACAGTTTTTCTCCAACATACTTACGTAATATTTTCATTATTATAAATTCTTTTTTTATTACCCTTCCATAGTATAAAATACATCCGGATTAAATCATCACAAAAACAAAACAAAAATTAACGCCCTAAAACATACTTAAATGGGTAATGTTTACGAAATCATAACCTTAAAGTTATCGATAGCACATTTGTGTTCATTACGGCACATCCCTAATTGAGTAGCGAAAGTTACGGTTTAAGAAAAATCGACCTTAAGTGTTATGATTCACAGTCTATTTTTCTATGTCTGTTTTCTATTTTTGTTTGACGGTTTTGCATTTTGAACAAAACTAACAAAAAAACAATAAAATAATGCTGACAGTTGATATGATATGCCCCCTTTCGTTAAATATTTGGTTCGGCTTTCGTTTTTACACTATAAAACGGCACAATACGGTATTTTTATATTTTATTTGTTTTTTTTTTGAAGTATGTTTACTCTGCTAAATTAAAACACGACTGATGTAAGCGGAGCTTGAAGTGCGCAGTACTGCGCCTACTAGGTTAGACGCGGGCCCGCCTACTTACTATTTCTATGTATTCTCTGTTCTGTGTTATCATTCTCAAAAAGATTTCTACTAACATAATTTTCTATATTTTTCCTGTAAAAGATTTATATCTACAAACGCTACATTTCAAACGTATCTTCGGAGATGCGCTTTTACTTATATTACAAATAATATTACAAAAATTATGAAACCATGAAAACAAAATAATACTATTTTAGAATGAACAAACTAATACTCGTACAGTTCATTAGAAACCCCACTTGACCTAGTAGATATTTTAAAATATCAACGTCATAATTTATAACCAAAGTTTTTTTTTTAATTTTACTATACAGGCATGGTTTTTATTGTATTTTAAATATCAAGTTAATAGCTTCGGTAGTTGCCGACTTACTCAAGAGAAAAAAGGACGGACAGAGCTAGAACATAAGGGTTTCACCCCTGACCGTAACCCTCAAAACGGGTGCGAAGCTATTACGGACAAATGTAAATCAAAGTGACATTCAACAAAAGCGAATCTGCCTAAAAAAATGGCTTCTTTCAGACTCGCCCATCAGTTCAGGACATCAGAGTGATGTGGCTCAATTGCAATCCGTGGCATCCAATAACTTTATTTTTCCTTTTTGTCTTTCCAGTAGGTAAAATTTGTTAGCAGCAACTTATGTCAGATTTTTATTAAAAGCACGCTAAAGTAATTCAAAAGATTTTATCTTATACCCGCAACTTTTGTAACAAATGATCACCTAAATTGTAAGAAATTTCTAAAACGGTGAATGTTTCTTCATTATTTCCCCAGCGATTTTTTTAATCAAGATTTAGAACAAAATTAAATCTAAACTGAATAAACCTTAAAGAAAATTCAGGACCTTAAATGGAGGAGCTTAAATCCAGTCTCAAGGGCTTTCAACTAAGTATCTACCATCGCTGCGAAACACTAACAAGCTAAAATAATCTTATTTTTGTAAACTTAAGTTCATTCATGAACATTTGACAACAAACTTCCCAATAACTATTCAAAATCGTGTAAACGTTAATTGGTGGAACATACTTGTACAATTGAATAATACGACAAACGAACTTCAAGGAATTTTGAACTTGTGCAAACATTTGTTCTGTTTAAATGTCTGTCTGAGTTTGTTGTATTGTTTGATAAAGGCATGTTTAGAAAGACATGATGTCTTAGAGATTACCCCGAGTGTGAGGGCTTACGCACTATAATAATAAAAACCTTATTATGCTATGTTGTTATTAAAGTTGTTTATATTTTTGCTGCAAAATGCTGAATTTTTGTAAGGTATAGCATACCTCTACTGGATAGTGTTACATTTCCCTAAGGTATCGATGTCCAATTTCTAAAACATTATCCTGTATGTGTACAAAAGCGATACAATATAATAATTCCCCTTGACCCGAGGGGCTGACTATTCCGAAGGTAACAATGAACAACTTTTGTTGCAGATAAATTCCGGCGCGCCAGCTAAAGACGTATGACGAAACATGGACAACGGCGGCAACAATATCACATCATTTGATGGCATTCTTTACCCGAGCGAACTCGCCCTACACAGAGAGTTCAGCACGACTGAGAAAACCTTCGAGAATTTCATCACGTGGCCAATAGAGAGATGCCTCAAATCGTTCTTCATAAACGACACAAAGCTCGAAGAGGTTTCGAACCGCGTATATATCTACAACGGAACGCAAGTTATGTGTCTAGATCATGCTCCGGTGCTAAGCAGAAGCACTGTTATCCGAGCGAGTGTGCTAACTGCAATGGCGGTGTTGTCATTTTTTGGCAATTTGGCTACGATCATCAGCATACAAAGAGGGAAAAGAGGGCGGGGGAGAGCAAGACCATCCTGGACGGCGATCTATAGTTTGATATTCCAACTGAGCGTTGCAGATTTACTGGTCACGATATTTTGCATAGCAGGCGAAGCAGCGTGGTCATTCACCGTAGAATGGTACGCGGGAAACTATGCCTGCAAACTGTTTAAGTTCCTACAAATGTTTGCTCTTTATTTGAGCACCTTTGTTCTTGTGCTCATCGGAGTGGATCGATGGCTGGCTGTCAAATACCCCATGAAAAGTATGGCGACGGCGACGAGAAGTGGCAAACTTGTTATAATTGCTTGGGTGTTGAGTGTTGTGCTGAGTATTCCGCAGGTATATGATACTTTTCAAACTTCATTAAAGGAGCAAATACACAGCGATTGTGGGCGTGACTTAAGTGTAATTAGTTAGTTTCTGAACACCCACGCAAAGCTTTCTTAAGCTTCTAACATCACGCTCATGGCCCGTGTGACGTGGGCATGACTAGCACATCTAGGATTTTCATCATCATTGGCATGTTCATCATCAAAACTCGCTGTGTGTTTGCTTCTTAATTTCCAATGTCTTTTCATCACGAAGTGTCGCCTGCGTTAAATTAAAGTACAGGTGCTAAGTTGTCGGTTCCTCCAACACTTGAAGTAATTAAAAGTTATGGCATAAACGGGGTATATTAAGCGACAGTTGAGAGAAGGCTTTAAGAATACCTACCTTCATAGATACACCTTCGTTTCATTGAAAGCAGGTACTTTGTTTCACGAGGTCACGAAAACTCGCTAGGAAACCTTTTGAATTAGGTAATATGAAAGAATAGAACGTTGAACGTTATAGACGCATATCGCCTATTTTCAATATTCAATGCATCAATTCTTTTAGCTATCTGCATTATAATATTGAGACTATTTTATTGCAACTATAGATCATTATTGTTCTACTGAGGACGGCCATGACCACAACGTCGATCGTCGCTCAATCGAGATTCCGTTCAGAGCGATTATTCTCAAACAGACTGTAGGTATGTCAAAGCAAAGTCAATAAGTGTAATGCACTCAATACATTGCATTCAATTGAATGGACCATTATGTAGGCATCAAGAATAACTTAAATGTCTATAGCTGGTACCTGTAACAAATAACCTTGAAACTGGTATGTTATTTAAACCGACACCTGTTCAAATTCTTTTGTAGCACTAATTTCAAACTGGCTGTGTAATATGGCGGTCATGTGAGTATTTAGTCACTTTATCAATATTTTGCGTTAAGTTCCGAATAATTCACAAAAACCTTCTTCTTATTTGTAATGTATCTCTGTAAGAAAAACAGATCAAGATATCAAAGCATGTACCTACGTAAACGTGATAATTTTTTAAGCTTTATTTGACACTTTGCACGTAAAAAAACATGCGGCATACGGATTTTACAATTATACACAGATCCATTCACTTTGAAAGCAAAGGTTAGGTATTAAAATTTCACCAGAAATGTAAACCCACACTGTTTATGGGACGGACATTCCGTGGAACAAAAGACAACTTAACAAAATATAATTAAATTCATAACTCATGGTAGATTGGTATTCGTTGATGATTTCGTCATGCCGTCAAATGCAAAACAAATATGTTGGTACTAAAATACAACATCACACAATCATCACTTTCATAAATTGTACCTAAATTGTCTCTCGTGGCGGTAGATATTCTTGAAATGCGAAATAGCTGCATATGCCATTATTCCTGAGCCATTTCAAATAGTTGAGGTTTCCCGGAAAGGGGTCTCTAGTCGTAGGAGGCGCATCTCGAATTCTCCCCAATTAGTAGTTTCCGTGCAAAAGGGATATTAATCTAATGTATATATCGCCGACGCCGGATCATAAAATCAATACGTTTGTAAGAATGGCTAGGACGATTGCAAAGCGACGCAATTCAATTAATTGTCCATTGCCAATTGTTGAATGATCAATGTTTAACAATATGGATAAAACGTCACCTCCTATATATTTATATATCTTCAGATATATCACTACATAGTATAAAACAAAGTCGCCTCCCGCTGTCTGTCTTTCCCTATGTAGGTATGCTTAGATCTTTGAAACTACGTAACGGATTTTGATGCGTTTTTTATAGATAAAGTGATCCAATATGAAGTTTTATAAACCATTTGACACATATATTTCCACGCGGGCGAAGCCGTGGGGCGCAGCTAATTCTACATATTTGGATCATATCCCTTTTATATGAAAACGAATAAGTTTTTATCGAAATTGAAAAAAACTGAAAAAAAATTAATATAACCTATTTGCAGAAACGAACTTGACCTCTTGTCCCTAAGAACTGCAAACTCTTTGCAACCTCTCTGCAAACCACAACCGCTCCAAACTCTCAACGCTAATGAGCCTCGTATTTATTTTCAGGCTGTAGTATTCAGCGAGGTGAAGGGGCCGTTCGTTGAGGATTTCTACCAGTGCGTCACTCATGGCTTCTATACAGAGAGATGGCAGGAACAGGCGTATACCATGCTGTCTTTGGTGTTCATGTTTTTGCTGCCTCTGGTGATTCTGGTGTCTACTTACGTGTCGACTGTGAGGACTATTGCAAGTAAGAATCGAATGATCCGTCCACATGTTTGTCGAGTCATCACGAATGTCATTTGTTTCATTTGATTTGACAGTCTAGAACCTCTCACACACTCGCGCACGAATCACGGCGTGAATCGCGGCGTAGATCGCGTTGCGAATCACGGCTAAACTGCCAAGACCCTTCACACTCGCGCTTCTATCACGCGTGCCTTGTAAACGTTTTATCGCGGGACCAAAAACCAACATTCGGGAACGTGACGCAAACGCGACACGAGGCAGCGAAAAATATGTGAATCAGATCGACACTCATGGTTCGCAACACCCACTTCCCGGATAAGTTGCAGTTCGTGCCTCGTCGTTTTGAAGTAAACAACCAAATAAGTCGCAGTACGCGTTGTGTTATGAGGCGAAAATGTTGTCGCATTTCGTGCGTCGCGTCAAGATCAATAGAATTATGTAAAACTAAGTTTTATACACAGAGGAGCAAGACTTTTAGAAGTATCATAATTTGTTTTATAATTGAGGAATTTCATAAAAAAAACTAGAATTTTTGTGTAAATAAGGTACAAGTACACTGTAGTAGCATAATTTAATTATTCTGTGCTAGAACTGAGGTCAAACAGCTATTTAATTTTAGTCGTCATTACACTTGCCACATACTTAACAGTGGTGAATAATTAACCTCCACGATAAATCTACAGCAAATATTTCGTACTCCTTCAGCTTAATTTACTTAACCGAACCGCTACTAATTTAATGTTAATTAAAAATATGAGCGCTCTGACCAAAGTTTCAAATATTTCGAGGTCATTTACATTTGCGTACCTATTTCAAATATTTAGGGATAAAATGCTTTCAGGGAAACATGGCGAATTATTGGATTAAGCCAGTTACTGTTATTAAACATTTTGGGCAGAAGATACCCGTTTAACTTGAGAGGTGCTTCATAATTCGAAGTTAATTTTGTGAAGCTTATGCTTAATGAGTCAAGAGTTCCCTAGATTTTGAAAATGTACCGACATTCCCTTCCACTTACCAAATTGAGTTAAAGAGAATTTGGTTACTTACCAACCATATAAAGGGCGTCCCACGGTTATGCACAAAAAAATCTTAATATAGTGCTTTATTATTTAGATTACTGTGGCTATGCTTCGTAGACGGAAATTATCTTAAATAATAAAAGATAGAAAGAACATTTTATTAAAAGAAGGCTTCTATTGTATTTTATAAAAAAACTCAACAGCTTTCAAGGGTTTCTGAATAATCGCCACGTTGAACCGGGAACTAAACCAGCTAAATTGTAAAAAATGTGTATTATTTTCATATTTTAATAATTATTATAAAGTATTTGTTCTAGTCTTAATCTGTACTCGCAAAGAAAATATATTAAAATAACAACAATAAACAAAAAACTTCCAATGTACCAAATAGGGAAAATTTCGGTCTTAAACAAACAGAGGACAAATGCAATGAATATATACCAAAAGTCCGATAATTAAAAAGTTCGCAAACAAGACGGTACTTACAATAAATTTTGATTACAGAAAGCAAAAAAATCTTCAATCCAGAAGTTCGGGGAATAAAGTCACAGTACTTTACGCCAGATATGAATAGACGGAGACTGATCGACAGAGCTAAGATGAAGTCTTTGAGGATATCGGTGGTGATCGTCGTTGCTTTCCTCGTGTGGTGGACTCCTTACTATATCATGATGATAATATTCACCTTCTGGAATCCTGATAAAAACGTAAGTGTTTTGTAGAATATAATAGTTTTTATTTGTAACTCAATACACAAAATAAATAAAACAAACTTGATTAAAAAAATAAAGGACCAGAACAGATTTTTGTAATTGAGTCACAAAACGTACTCTATCTCAGCATGAGTTAGAATAGAGTCGAATTAAAATAGTTTTAGTAGGCATGACCATTGTAGCACTTACTAAAAAAATTAGTTTATATAAAGATTTATTAATTTATTACCTAAGCAATTGTTTTTTTTAATGGAACCTACGTACATAAAGAATTCAATGCCGAAGTTTATTTTAGTGTTTCTAAGCTTATATGAAAAGTACAGTCCCTTAAATATTTTAAAAACCTATTTTGAGGGTTTATCACAAAAAGACACTGACATGTGTTTTGGCACCACGATTTACAGCGGTTCCAGCCGTTATTTATTTTTGTTTCATGGGATGAATATAATCTGGCTAAAATCGTTAAGAGATATCTCTAAACGGTTATTTAGGTCTACAATCTTAAGAAATTTCTGATTTATTTTATTATCGTAGACAATCTCTAAAACATCTCTTCTACTAAACTGGTAATAAATATTTATATACTAAAAGTTCAGTAAAAGTTTAACCAACACTTTCAATCTAAGTTACGTTAATCAATTGAAAAGCGACTAAGTAGGTAAATAAACTTGTGTCAATGTTTCAGGTAGGTAAGTAAATTTTCAAAACTTTTAATAGCTTTACAAGAGACTCATTAAAACTCGCCTTACCTCAAAAAGTTTCTAATAGTAAGACTCATAATAAGTTTATTTGCCTACATAAATATTTGCAATCGATTAACGTAACTTAGATTATAAGTGTTGGTTAAACTATGAACTTTTACCATATACTTTTTTTTTACCAGCCAGCGGTTGCACGCGACTTGCTTACTTAGATAGTGATTGAGAATGAAGTCATCTGTCATGCTGCCGCGATACCTAATTATTATACATAAATAGACATAATTTCGAATTATAAATTAAAATTATAAATTATATTAATTATAAAATCCGATCAGAGCGGCATGCCGCTCTCTAATATTTGCTTGCTCTATAATATTTTTAATTTAGAATTTATAATACGAAATGATATCTAATTATAATTAGGTATGTAGGTACGAGTATATTCTCTGGCAGGATAGCATATTGTAATGGAGCAAACACAGTCTTGCCGTGCACATAACCAACACGCGATGCCATAACACGCTCGCAATTTCTTCTGACAAGCCACTTCATTAGACCTGTCATGATTATTGCAATCGAGATTATGACAGTGTGTGTTGTTTTCGAACAACTGACACGTGGCGTGGCGTCGTCGATCGGGTCTAGACTAGAAACACATTGCATGCGTTTCGACGGGTGACGAGGCGTGTCGATAGTGCGTTTCCGGCTTAAATGATGACGTCATTCTCAATTCCATTCTTTAAGTTAGTAGGATATACTAAAAAATTATTTAATTACCCAAAACTTTCTGATTTCGTCGGGTCTTGAGCCCGCGGCCTTCCCGCCCGTACTGAGGGGAGAGATTAACCCGAATGCGAGGGTTTACGCACAATAATAATAAAAACATCAGGTTTTCAAAATTACCGATCAACTCTTGAAACTATAAGGCCTAAATCGAGTACACCATTAACCATGTGGCATATTCTTTACTAAATAATATTCATAAGTCTGATTTAATTCTAAAACACCTAAGAATCATCTAGAAATTTATTGGCGTACATAAGTACCGCTAAAATTCCTTGCTGACGGTGCAGGATTAAGTTTTATGGGGATGTAGATAGGAAGTGGGTACAGATTTAACCGTCCCAGTCTAAGTACGTACTAAAGTGGTTGAATTCTCAGATGGCATTTTTATTGAGAGATTTATGTATGAGAGCGAAGTCCGGCTCGTCAAAATAATAGAAAATAGCGTAGTTCGTGTCAAGTGGCAAAGTTGTTTAAAATTGAAACTACTCATCGTACGTCGTACGTCATCATTTTCTTATTGAAACTTTCAATAAAATGATAACTGACATTGCACAGAATTGATTTGTGTGATTGTGCTACAGTCTGCGATCAACATCCTACTAATATTATAAACGCGAAAGTTTGTAAGTATGGATGGATGGATGTTTGTTACTTTCACGTATAAACTACTGAATGGATTTTAATAAAACATTACAATTATATAGCTTATACATCAGAATAACACATAGACTACAATTTATAAAGATATATTGTATATTATCCAAAATATCTATCACCACGCGGGTGAAACTGCGGGGCGCAGCTAGTTATACATATTTAAAAACATATCAATAAATCTACTCCTAAATAAAACTTGTTACTCGATTTCAGAATTCATGGACGATTATATTCGATAAATGTAAACTTAATTTAAGTTAACCAAGATATTTTTAGATGATTATTTCTGTGCAATACTTATAGAAATTAAGTCTAATTAAATATTATAATTGTGATAATTAATTTAGTTATTAGTTTAACTACCTCTAAAATGCATTGCTCCCTGACAAGCCACCTAATACTAATGCTACTACTAATGTAATAAATAAGTTTATCAGTTTATCGTATTTGTCAATTGGTCACTTGAGACGTGCGTTAATCTTAGTTACGTTTGAGTATTCGGGGAAAATTTATCAGTTATATATTACCCATAACACAAGCTCTGCTTAGCTTGGGGCTAGTTGATGCACTGTATGAATCGTCCTGCATTTTATAAGATTTCATTCGAGAACGTAATAACGTGGGCGCTCGAATGTTTTTTATAGTTGAATGCAACCAGGGGACCTATTTTCTCCCCAGTCTAGTCCTTTTCACTGCAAGACAAGGAGCTAAAAATTTTACATTTTCTGATTATCTTTTCCTATTATTTTTCATTTTAATCCCAATTTCTGTCTAGTAACAAAGACTTCTTGTAACTAGACTTAGCTTTGTCTTCCACTGTTCCCTCCCTTTACTGTTTGTTAGACAACTTTCGCATGAAACTTTCCCCTCAGTTTGCATTGAAGGGGAAATCCTTACCCATAGTACGAAGTATGTAGGTTATCCAACATTTTCATCAGACTCAATGAATATATTACGTGAGTAACACGTTATCATTCAAGTTTTTGTTAACTAATGTGGTTCGTGACTCGGCATAAATGTGACCCGAGGTGTCGACATTTATAAAAAATTGCTGGAGGATGATGTTTTTTAAGCGTAAAGATAAGATTTTGGCCTGAAAAGGTAAATATTTTATGAAAATTTTTGTTGTTGATTCTCGGCTTGCTAAAGGAAACAAAGTTTAAAAAAGGCCTATTATAACATGTAAAGATCTATTAGTTAAGTATTTTGCCTTTGTCATTATGGAGATCTTTAGGGGAGGCCTTTGTCCAGCAGTGGATGTCGATTAGCTGATTGGATGATAATGATGATGAAGTATTTTGCAATGCAGTATTTGACTTTGATAATGGTCTAGAAAGTTTAGGTCGTAAAATTCTGTATTAACTAAAATAATCTCTTTTTAAGTTCCAAAACTGTCCGAGGCAAATAAAACTTAGGAAATCAGAATGTATCGTATATCTTCACGGATTTATTACAAACACGTCAGAAACAAATAAAACCAACAATAAATAGAAGATTTCTATCTTCCCATCACCTCACAAAATAGCACCGGGAAATACAGAAGGAAACTAACAGAACCTCCTAATGACCGAGGTCCGAGACTATCTTTATTGACACTAGAGGAAATTGCTTCCACTCCACACAAAGAGTGACCAGTGCTCTATAGACAGTTGGTAATCCGAATGGCAATAGAGGCATGTTTGAGTTCAGTTGTAAATTGAATCTGCTGATTCTCTGGTTGCGAGGTTAATCAACTTCGTAATTGGATGAAGTAAAATAAATAAGAGGTATATATCGATACTGCGATTAAAGAATCCAAGATGTATTATATCAACAAAGACTTCTGTGAATGAAACTTTACAATAACAGAAAAGAACAAGGTAACAACAAAATTATTGCTACAAACCAAAACACATAATTCAAAAACGCATAATTACGGGTAGGTCCCATTTCTTCTATGGAGCATGACGTCATAGTACAAAATGACACATTTCCGTCCCTATTTTTTCACACATGTGCTGTGGAACGAAAAATGTTTAAATTAGAATTCTAAAACGAACGAGAGATCAATTTAAAACATATGCAAAAATTGTGTTTTGCTTTATAATGATACCAATAAATATTTCCAACAACCCAGACACTATTCCTTGGGTTTTGTAAACTCAATTGGAATCAGATAAACAGTTAAACATCATTATATTCGAGTAATAGGTCAACGTATTTTAATTCATGTCGTTGATTTTAATTTCAAGAATGTAAGTATTCTATTATCATTGTGTTCTTACATAATTGGAAATACCCAGTTCCAGGGATAGTCTGGGTTGGATTAGTAGGTGTGTCAAAGCCATGGTATAAAATAACTACAACGTAACAAAAGTAAAATACATTTATTGCTTAAAAATATGAAAGATTCTTATTTATCGACGACCGATGCGGCGCGGTGGGCGAAGGTCCGCCTGCGACGCGGGAGGTTGCGGGTCCGATTCCCGGCTCGGAACAATTGTGTGTACGATCTGCAGATATTTATTCCGGGTGTTCTGGTCGTTTTCTATGTATAATAAAAATATCTATCTATGTAATATATTGTATTATGTATATCAGTTATCTCGTTATTTTTTATTTACCGGATTCATAAACATAAAGGGTTGCCTTGCCTTAGACGGAACCCTAAAGTAATGTGTGTGTGTGTGTTTGTGTGTGTAGTAAAGTCTGTAGGTACTTCCCGTAGATCATGAGAATCATGAAATATGGCAAGAAGCAAGGTATTATAGCACAAATAAAGGAAAAAATCTGAAAACCATGTAGTTTATTCAGAAAATAATATTTTTTGATTCTCGCCATGAACGAGAACCCTATAGGGTACTTGCCGTTTGGTTAGAATCATAAAATTTAAACCCTATGGAGTATAACTCTCACTAGACGTTTTATTTAAACATAATAAGTATTTGAAGAAAGAATCAATGCTCGTCGCCTTAATTGGGACTTCAACTATTTACTAACTGACTTGTCATGCACATTAGCCGTTCAACAGGCTCCACGGAGTGACCTGACCTTAGAATATGAACTGGGGTTAAAATCCTTTACAATATCGTCTCGCAGTTTGTCTTGAACTTAATTTTAATGAGTTCAGTTTCCTTACATAAGTATTGTTCATCGCGTAATTGGACTGATTCATTTGTCTAGCACAGACTCTTTGGCCTTTTCACGGCTTTAGAATCAACTAGCGTTAAGACCCTCAACGATAGCGGCACGTGTTTTGTTCTCAACTTAATTGTAATGAGTTCAGTTTTCTTACTTAAGTATTTAATGAAAGAACGATTGTTCATTGCGTAATTGGACACATTCGCTTGTCTTGCAAAGATTCTTTAACGTAACAGGTTTACGACGTGACCTTAGAATATGAACTAGGGTTAAAATCCTTACCAATGTCGACGCGTATTTTGACTTAATTGTAATAAGTTCGTTTTATAACGGTGTGTACTGATTGGTGTTGCGGGGCGTAATGTGACGTGTTTACACAGAGAGCGTTCTTGCAGTCAGTACGGGTATAGATGGCGCTCGCAACGAGCAACCAGACGGATTTTAGAACAACGTATCATGTTCGCTGCGAATGCTATAATAATGTGGGCGAAGGTCCACCTGCGATGCAAAAGATTGAGGATTCAATTCCAGGACACATGTTTGTACGATCTGCAGATAAAAATCTAAAAATATATCAAACTATAGATCACCGACCGCGAAGCTAGGCTAAAGCGGCCGATGACTAAGGCTGCAGAGAGAGGAACTTCCTGACGATGCGTGCCAAGACCAGGAGTACCGCTTTTGGATCTGGCCCTTGATCCAACTTCCTAGTGAGAGTCTCTTGAAATGTTGATCAAGGCTCTTCGCTATTACGCCGTTAACCGAAACGACTATCGGGGCGATGGTCGCTGAATCTATGTATACATCCCACGTGCTGAAAACCTCGTTAGCTAAGTCAATATATTTGCTAAGTTAAAGTTTTAATATTCTATTATTATTATTACGCCCTGTAACACCGATCAGTACCCGGCTTTAGGGTTAACTTCCATGAGTCAGTAGTTAATCGGAACTTGTTTGAGGGGTTATAGTGGTAATACCAAATACCGATACTTGTGGTAACTAACTATTGGGTTGGTGCTTAATTCTTGAGATAATGAAAAGGTCCGTTGAGAACCTCCATTGAAGGGTCTTCGAACTTTGGAAATATCAATACGATTATTGTGGAAATTATTCATATTCATATTATCATTATTGTGATGTTATGCATACAGGTCAATTGTTCTCAGTTGTAATATCTTAGTGAGTACACAATGCATAAAAACCTTGTCAGGGCACAATCATTTTTGGGTTCGTTCTTGAAAGATTGTTAACTTTACATACTTTTATTTTATAGAATTCATTAGGAATGTAGTTTTTAAATAAGTATTGGTTTATTTAAATAATTTATTGTATTGGATCAGATTAACTTTACAATTACTTTCTAGAATCATGCAATTGTACAACATGACTTGCCTTGTTTAATAAATACAAATATGTATAGACAAAATAATTTTATGATCTTGTTTTTCGAAAGTATGCTGGATAAATAAAGTTGGTCAGGTAGGTCTATATAAGGTACCTATTTAATCATATTACAAATAGACGACAAAACCGAATACCTGATTCTAGAAAAACTTTGAGGTTTGCTAAGTTAGTTGAGAAAGTAAAGATCTGAATTTGGAATGTAATTCGGGGCCTGAAAACTTTTTGCCAAAGAACCGATCTACATAGTTAAAGATCTAGGTAAAGTTTACTCAGTTACAGTCGCGTTCATTTTTAGCTGACTCAGCAGGTCCAGGTCTTGTTATTATAATATCAGTTTCAGTTTTATATGATATTATATAAAACTAAAAATGTGTACATACATGACAGAGTAATTGACGGACATATATAAAAAAATACATACAGCTGAACATAGCATCTCTTTTTTTCGAAGTAAAACAAATATAGCGTTTTTGCGGCGGTTAGCAAAATGTGTGAATTTATGTTTATAATAGCATTTTGACAAATCTTCGAAAAGTGTTGCTAAGGTTCAATTTTGGTGATTCCACTAAATAAAGAAGAAGGTACCAAGTTCATCCACGTCTCACAATAAAAAATTATAAAAAGACTTCCAAACTCCAACATCAGTAGGGATGGAGTTTGAAAGTCTTGTATAAAATTGCTTTGAACATTCGTTAAGGTTTTGACGACCGATGTGGCGCGGTGGGCGAAGGTCCGCCTGCGACGCAGGAGGTTGCGGGTTCGATTCCCGCCTCGGAACAAATGTGTGTACGATCTGCAGATATTTGTTTCGGGTGTTCTGGTCGTTTTCTATGTATAATAAAAAATATCTATCTATGTAATGTATTGTATTATGTATATCAGTTATCTAGTACCCATAACACAGGCTCTGCTTACCATGGGGCTAGATAATGTTGTGTGAATTGTCCAGCATTATTATTAGCATTATTATTATTATTTTATTACCCGGATAAATTGACCCGGATTAGTTGATTTGTTATATCGCGGCGAACATGACTTCGATGTTGGCCGTCTTTTGCCTGCCAAGGATTACTTTAATTGCGGATTAATTATAACGGCTCCAGAAGATTTTCCGGGTGAATAAGATTAGGCAAAGCCATACGGAACTCTATGGGCCCTAATTTATATGGGTGTATGCGACACATGGCCCTTGCGGTTCTATTTTAACCTGTCAAACCGTTTAAACCCTCCACTCCTAACTCCTTAAAAGGTAAATTCTAAGTATACTGACTGTAAATTAATTCAAATTCTGGGCACCGCTATGGATATCGCTCGCAGAACTCATAGTAACCTGGGGAATAAAATTAATAAACAACAGTTTAATGCAGGCACAAGAAGACCCATATCACAAACAAAAATACAGTGCACATAATAGAACAATATAAAATAAGAATATTAAAACTATATGAAATATAGTATAAATATACATATAATATGAAATCCAGCGCTGCATTGGCACCCGCGTGAATTTGCTGCATTTAATGCTGAGTCGGTAGCCTTTTTGTGTTTTCGCATTTAAATGTTTTATTACTTCCTAATTTGTTATAATATCTCTCTATTAGTTCTTAATTTGTATTATTATATATGAAACGCAATACATATTTTCTATTTCTATAAAACTATCATAGGTTAAATAGATATTCTTTTTTTATCTCCGTCTATGAGGACAGAAATCCAGTGCCTGTATATGGGATTGGCCAGGAAGTCAGAAACAGCCTTCACGATAGTGTTGGAGGTGGTGTATTATGCATTTATAATATTAGTGTAACTTCACCGTGATGATCCAGTCGTTTAGTAGGAACTGCCTACAGGCATAGGGGAGCTAATCTAGGCCTCAAATAAGATGAAACTTATTTAGAAGCAGTTGAAAGGTTCTCAGTGGCGGCCGTGGTGCAACACGAAACGGAGTATTGGAAGACCATCCACTTGATGAACCGACGACATCGTAACGCTTGCAGGGAGTCGATGGAGGGGTTCGATTGGCTGCTATTTGTGGCGTCATATGGGGGAGGTCTACGTCCAGCCGTGGACTTGTATAGACTGATATGATGATGAGGTCACCGCTAAGCATAATATAGTAATAACGTATTTACTGGCTATGCAATAGACATTGATTAGTTGAAGTCTTTCCTAATTGCCTTTGAACATATTCAACCATGTGTAAAGAATGTAGGTAACTAGACGGTGTTAATATTACCTGTAACTCTGCTCCCTCCATTCAATTATTAACAACCAGATTTTACCCGCGGCTTCGCACGCATTGTTTATATGGAAATGTTTAAAGGTTATTTATACTATACTAACTGTTTTGCCTATATGTTTTATTCCAGGCCTAGAGCTACCTGGGTGCAAAATTTCAGCCCGATCAGTTTAAAAGTTTTGGCGTGAAGAAATAACAAACATTCATCCATCTAAATATATAAACTTTCACATTTATAATATTAGTGTAACTTCACCGTGATGATTCAGTCGTTTAATAGGAACTGGTAGGTTACCAAGGCCTAGCCATATACTATTCTCCTACTACTACTAGATACATATCAACCAAACTATTACGAAACTTTTTGTTTCATTACTTTGGTCCAACATAAGATCTGGTCCATAGTAATACTACCCGTTTGACTGCTTTAAAGGAGCAGATCAAAAGCTTTGAAGTTCTAATCATTTAAAATGTTTTTTATAACAAAAAAAAGTCGAAAAAACTAAAAAAGGACTTCAAATTCCTTAGTATTTACAGTATTTTAAGTTTTTCGCGATAAATATTTATTCCTAGGGGATTCTTTGATTTCGAATAATTTTTCATACAAAACATAAGCGAAAGGTTTTTCCAAATCGTTCCATAATTGACGAAGAAATCGAGGAACACATAAAAAACATACAACCGAAAATACTAGTAGAACTTCCTCTTTTGTTTTTGTTTCGCCTTTTAAAAGAAATACATCATTATTTGCAACGATCAATTTCATACTTTTCCAAGCAATGCATAGACATTGAGAATGCAACATGCGGATAATAAAAAAAAAATTGTACTCTATCGTAACGGCATTATTCCTGAAAGTTGAAATATTTATTGTTCGTTTATGAAGAATTGATGAACAATTAAATACGTTGTATGTTAAAAGCGAAGAAGAAATATTTATTTCTTTTGGGACTCTCGTCCAAGGTTTTAGAAAGGAACTGTAAAGTTAAAGCATTTTGTTTCCAAATCCTAAGTAAAATTTGCTTATCACCTACCAACCCTATAAATATTCCTATGGGACCAAGAGCTACTGAGCGAAATATGATTGATCTCACGGAAACGCCTCTAGAACGATTAGTTTTTTCTTCTTAAATAGTTTTGTTAAGAGAAATTGCGACAAGCAACCACGACGGAAATACTTACAGAATAATCAAGGTCCGTTCGTTTGTTTCAGCAAAGCGAAGAGCTACTCTCTGGGATTTTCTTCTTCGGAATGTCGAACAGTCTGGTCAACCCTGTTATATACGGAGCCTTTCATCTCTGGCCAAAGAAGAAGAAGCATTATCGACATAGTGACAGGTAATAAATCATTTTATTTTGGAGTCGTGTTAACCTTACAGGTCTTGCGAACTGAAAGAGCCATTAACTTTGGTACCATGTCGCTTTTTAGGTGGCTTACTCAACGGCCGCAAAAAGCTCTCTGTGTGCTAATTGCTGTTACGGGGTGTGCTTAATTATGTTCCGAGTGTAAGGAGTTTTCGCAAGGCAGCGACAGTGGTTTTTGTAAATTTTGTAAGTACAGCTCTATCATTTGAACGTTAGTCCGCCACTCACAAAGATTTTAAAACGGACAAATCTGGCTCCTCTATTTTCGAACGAAAAATCAGCTTAATATAAATTTACCAGCAATTGCTGAATAAATAAGATAAGGTTATTTAGAGTGCCACATTGTGTACCTACATACTAAAAGCACCTAAAAGGGCGTGTTTGTGGATCCACTTTTATTCTACGATTTTTTTTTTTTTTTTATGTCTGTTGAAAAGTAGGAGGCTTTTCACTTTTCTTCATATTCATGTTAATTTAAATGTATTCTTTCATGACTATTATTGGTGTGCATTTCATGACAAAACATTGGTTTTTCTGAAAAAACAAGGAAAACAACACACTTAGTTTTTTCTTCGCTTCAATCTTTTTAAGGTAAAGTAAAAAAGCGAACAAGAAAGATTTACCTTATTAGGTTGTTCGTTTTCGAGTTAGAGCAAAACTCGTCCCAAGCTTTTTTATCCTTTAGATAATATGATATTTTGTAGTAAGCCTTTTTGAAGGGTATTTTTGCCCATTTGTTTGAATTTATCCGTTGATATTTTTTTATACTTACGAGTTTTGTTGTAGAAGCGTAAGTATGCATTGCCCTTTAAAAGATATTTTTATCTTGTGTAGCCAAGTTTGTGGGCACAGCGAGTTTAAATAAATCATCGTTAAAATATACTTATATGAGACCCCACTCACTAGACCATTATTATGACTGGCTATAGGTCTTTGTTAGTTCCACCGTTCACCGTTCACAACGCTATGAAAACTCTGTTATTAGTTACGCCGGTATTCTTTTGTTGTTTAAGATCATTACTCGATTGTTTCTACCTACCCAAGACAGGTTATTGTTTTTAATGTTCGTTTCTTCATTGAGGCAGTCGCATCGTCTCACGTCATTTGTTTTGTGTTATAGTACATTTTTAAACCCAGCGCGATTGTCTTCTGTTTTTCACACAGTTAGTCATGCTGACGTCATAAAGCTGTTGATATTGGAGGCCTACTCAAGTTGCTAAGTACGTCCGCAAAAAAGAAAGAAAGAAAGAAAGAAAGAATATATTTTTATTTACCTTAAAAACTAGCATACACAACAAACTTGAAAACAAAACACAACGTGTACAAGCTACTCTTGCTTACTTCCGATTTGAAATTCGGATTTTATCCCTCTTTATAAATAAAAATAAAAATAAAATCTCTTTATTTCGGATATCCATGGATCCATATCTGTAAGTATTAGTAAACACACAAAAATATAATTATAGAGGGTTAGTAGTATCTTAAATTAAATTATAATATAATTAATTAAGTTATAATATAACATAAGCATGTCTCTTTCCCAGAGTGATCCCTATAAGAAAGATATACTTGCCGGGATCACTCTGCGAACGAGACATGCCCACAGCGGGGATTTCTCTTTAGCAGAAGGTATTTAAATAAGTTGATTTAACCTATAGAGGTTATATTAAATGATTATTTAAATGCCAGCTGACACCCTGCTTCAGTATGATGGATCTATCAAACTGAAACAGGGTGTCAGCTCAGTTTCTGTAACTTTTCTTTGCGGCAAGTGAGTATGACAGTTTGATTCACCACAAAGGCTTTACTACTTTTTCTTTTACGCAGTTTTCAAAGTAATTTTGTAAGAAAATCCTTTGCGCCCTCTTTAAGAGACTTCGAAAATATGTAGAAAGAGGTTCTATATTTGGCTTTTGTATGTTCGTCGTTTTCGCTGTCCTGACCTTGATTAATTTTTTTCTATTGTGTAGAAAATTATACCATAAAAATATTCCCTAGGAATTAGTGTTTCTTTGCAAAAATTAAAAACAGTTTTAAATTAGATCTGGGCTTCGAAGTCGGTTTTTAGATTAAAAAAAAAACTAATTTTTAACTCTCCAGACAGCTGCTTTATATTAAAAAATATACCAACTACATTTTATTTTTTATGTTTTCTCTTTAAAGCAGATTAAAAATACTATAGAAGTTTATAAATACTATAGATAGATTAGAGTAAGTTACTAAGGATATATACCGGTATACCTATAGTGTATAGTGCTGATTATAAAATAACTATGCAAAAGCCCTGCCTGAACCTGCCTGTGGGCATTATCCAAACAAGTCGACCAAAAACGAATGAACTAGAAAAAGCCTTTCTTTTTTACATTCCAATTTGCTATTTGCGAGCAATTTAGTATGCTCGCAGTGTTCCAATCTACGGGTAAGCATTTATACCTACATGATCAATTGTCTGAACGTGTTGCGAGTAGCATACCTATGGACTTGTTTATGTATAGGCGCATTGAAACTTTTTTGTATGCTTGTACCACAGAACCAACTGAACAAAATCATCAAGTACGAAGTACCTACCTACACTCAACACAAAATATACATTCATATTTTCAACCACTTCGGTACAGTGGCTTTTAATTCAGCACTTGAAAAGCTGAATAGATTGCCAATATTTCTATTCTAACTCAGTGGAAATAAAGTACGAATTTTCATGCAGACTTTTGCTGCCCTTTAAGAAGCTGAAGGTGTTGTATGTCTCGTGTAAGTATATTATGTATGATATGTATATTTGCAATGACCACCGTCGTCGCGTCAACTTATACCAATGTCAGAATCGAAGTTTGTTTGTATACGCGGGGGAAAATAAAACTAAAGGTACGCTACGATAAATAAACTTTAAATTTGTAAAAGTAATTATTGGATTCTACTTCAAATACAGCCAATCATCTAAACTAAGATTTCTCTCAAACTTGTAAAAAAAAACGAAGGTATAAATCATCAAAAGAAATCTGTTTTATATTATTTCTCGTAAGTGAATTTACCGATTTTATTTTTACAGGCTTTTACTTGAAAACCTTTTTGCTACCATGTTTTCCGTTTCATGTGGCAATATTTTTAGCTTCCATCTCGAATCGCTCTGAAACACGAAAGCATACGTCAAGCTAACGCTGATGTATGAGGGCAAAAGTTATACTTGCCTATAACTTTACCTCATACGAAAGTGCTGAGGCCCTACCTAACAGATACGTACGTAAATCATATTTTGTTGAACTCTGATGTCAATGAAAAGAGTGGTGCCTAATATCCATTTGTAACTAGAGTTTTGTATGTTTGGTATCTTTGAGGTTTTTATCCATATTATTATTTAAGAGGCCTGCGGAGGACGAATTCTCTATACAAACGTAATAATAAAATTATTTCTAATTAAAACATATTTCCACTACAATATTTCATGATTTATATTTGAATAGTATTTATCTAGGTTCATGGAAAGTTTTTTTTTTTCAATTTATTTACCTACCTAAAATTCAATTAAAGCCAATCGCATTTTGCACATTTTTATGCGAAAATGCACAAGTTTTCTTCCTATTTGTTTCGTATTAAAAACAGCAATATAAAAACAACAATAAAATTAATAAACAACGCATCAGGCGTTAATTATTAAGGAACATAGCTTATATTGTCTAGTAACAGAATAACAATACTATGTGAAGAATACAAAAGTTTTCAGTCATAATTTTTGGTATTACGGAATCCAACCAAATTCATACCAAATTTTGAACGGATAATATTGCTATCGTGCACTCATGGGGCGCGGCGCAAGGGGTAAACAGGGACACCGATATTCAGAGCGATTTTTGCAAGCGCCTCGAATTGAAGTTAGGAGCGAGGGTCGCCAGACCCTTATGTCTTTAACCACTGGGCGATCTGAGCGGCGCAGCGGGAGAAGGTCCGCCTGCGATGCAGAAGGTTTGGGGTTCGATTCTGGCCTCGGGACAAATGTTTGTACGGTTTGTAGATATTTGTTTCGAGTAATGTGAGAATTTTCAATGTGTGTTAACAATATATAGTAATCTATATACATATATAAAAGAAAGTCGTGTTAGTTACACTATTTATAACTCAAAAACGACTGAACGACTGACATACGAGTAGGATTATGTAGTTTGCCATTTAGATATGTTTTTTTATTTTTATTACTCTAAGGCGGAACAAAGTCTGCGAGGTAAGCAGTTATCTTGTACCCATAATACTAGCTTTGCTTAGTTTGATGCTGTGTAAATTGTCCAGAATTATTTGAATATATATTTTTATTTTACTTATCTTACTGGGGAAAAAATAAAACTTAGGGAAAAAATATCAGTCTACTTTTCGACCTACCGGGCTAAACCTTCATTACTTAACTTCCATATTCTAGATTTACATATTTTTTTTGTATATTATAAATTTTTTTCATTACTAATGAAAAAAATATTACCTTAGAAGAGGTTAAAACCTAAATATAGTCTATATTTCTCAGATATAGAAAACGTCACAGAATTCACCGGCAGAACGAGTTTCATCCAAGTACACCCTTATCCCCACTGTCAATTACGCCAATATCTCGACATTTATTACAATGGGTAAATGCCCTATCGAGTCCAATTTATTTTGGATCGCAATAAACTTGGCCACTTGACATGACGACGGTAGTTTTACGAAGTTATCGCCTGCATTTTCCTATAGTTTTGCTTCCACTTTGACTTGATTAGTAGCGAAAGAGCGAAAGAGACCGGTGACTGAAATGGAATACTGATACTGAGACCATGTCGTAGTGTAGGACGGAATCCGGCCAGGTGGGATGACGACTTAAGACGACGAAAGACTGCAGGTAGATGCTGGATGCGGGAAGCTGAAGACAGGGCGCTATGGCGCTCATTGGGGGAGGCCTATGTTATTATGTTGATGATAATGATGGAGGTATTTTTAAGTACCTGAAATTTAGTGTCATACATTGTGTTATTGCCGAGACGTAGTACCTATCTACAATGTTATGTAATTTCTGATGGCACCCTCACTAGGCTAGGCCTGTATCGAGGGAGCCTATACATGTACGACAATTCAAAGTTTAGTAATTGTTCTGTTTACGGTTATAACTGAATATAAAAATACCTAAGGATGAATGATGTGATGTTAGACGCATTTGCATTTAAATAGCACTATAATGCACTCACAAAAATCAAACAAAAAAATTCTTCGATCTTTTTCTCCATCCAAGGGTTGCCTGGGAGAAATCGCTATCAGCGATAAGGCCGCCTATTGTAATTTATGTTGATACCTAGATATAAGGTTTTTATTTTGTTATTTAGTGCAATAAAGTGTTCATTCATTAATTCATTCATTCAATGCATATTTTTTTAATCTAACCAGTATATCTCAAAATATAACAATGCAACAAACAAACAAACAAACAACAACCATCAATGTACTTACTGCCTGTGACTTAGCATAAGATTTAAAATGCGTTATTGTACACAAGAAAAAGAACGTAACCTACAAAGAGTAATTACTATACGTTCAGCCAAGTTTTCCAAAAGTTTTTTGACTCTTTGCGTAACAATATACAATAAATTACCAAATGGAATAAAATTATTAAATGATTATTTATACAAAAAAAAATTGCTTAGATGGTTGAATGAAATGAATTTTTATGACATCAATGAGTTTTTAAATGTTAGATAAATAAATAATAATACCTAATTTAATTTGTCACCATAATGATTGCATGCTAGAATATAGTGAGACATGAGTGCATCACTTAGAACTAAACAACCTTTATGCCATGTTTGTAGTAATAAATATATTTGAATTTGAATATAAGACAAGTACACTAGGCCGTATTACAGCTTACCAGCCATCTCTTCCAGGCAACCATTGGATGGAAAGAATAGGCAAGGGTGACCACACAAGAAAAAAATTACACTTTTAAACCATAGTTAGCAAAGTACAAAAAAGTTAGGTTTTAGTAGCCGTTCACAAAGACCTTTAAGCTGGGCTGGGCAAGCCTATTGTGTTCATTTTACTTAATAGGTATCTAAAGGAGTTTGGAGTATTTTTGCTTTTCGTTTCGACTAAGGTAGGCAATACAGGTAGGTAAAGATTTATAATTCTGTATGTACCTAATCCTACTATAAATAAGAATATTATAAACGCGAAATTTTGTTAGTATGGATGGATGTTTGTTACTCTTTCACGTAAAAACTACTGAATGGATTTTAATTAAACTATACAGCTTTACAATAATATAGCTTATAGGTATGTATGTACATCAGAATAACACATAGGCTTCAATTTATAAAGATATATTGTATATTATCCAAAATATCTATCACCACGCGGGTGAAACCGCGGGGCGCAGCTAGTGTTTTATAATAATGTACATTTTTATGTATCAATCATCTTAACACAAGCTCTGCTTAGCTTGGGGCTAGATGATGCTGTGTGGATTGTCCAGTATTATTTATTTTTCATGCAATAAAATGTTTTATAAACACGGCTTTTATCCACCAATGTATACCGGCCGGGCCGGGTGATTTTGTAACTCGCGATCGGTTTGCGACAGGCGTAAATTAAGCAATCAGTGCTGTCAAACTTCAATTTTGTATTAGTTTGACACCAGCTACAACGTCAAAGTTGATCAAAATTGACGTTTGACAGCACTGATTGCTTAATTTACGCCTGTCGCAAACCGGTCGCGAGTTACATAATCACCATACCGGAATAATGATTTATCTGTTCTAGAAGTGTACTTTTCACTTCTAGAACAGATAAGATTCACACACATAATATACACTATATCATGTGTGTGAATCAATAGCTATAACTGCCAAAATATACCTTAATACGTAGAGTATTACAGATAAGATTTATTATTCATGCGCTTACCATGGAAGCCAATATCTATTTAAAGGCAAGTATGGCCCTAGCTAACACCCGTTTTTATCGCCGTGAAAATCTACGGTTTCCATAGTGATAATTCTGTTATCCTTGAGTAAATCCATAGAACCACTTATAGATGACTCAATTAAACCGGAAGCCGAAGATTTTCATGGCGAGAAACGTGTTTTAACAAAAGCCCTTCAGCAGTAGATAGTGAAGCACGATTTGAAATGTTGGGAATAAAAGGTATATTATGGTCCAAATATACCTATTTTGAAAAGAGAAATGGGACTTACTATCACTTGTCCAATAAGTGTCCACTTTACGAATGGAGGCGAAAAGCTAATATAAATATAAACTTGTAGGTACGTTTTCAATTTAGTATTCCAAAAACGATTCGCTGTGTAGGGTGGGAAAATCGTTAAGCTGCTTATACTCGGCTTAGGAATCCAAGATAAGTTATGTCAACAAAGGCATTCATGAATATTCCACAAAAACTGAGAACAGAAACAGAAAGGTAACAGCATGGTTATCAACACGTCGCGTCGTCACCTAGAACAAAAACACGGACTTCAACAAAGCATGATTTCAGTAGCACGCAGCGAAACAGGATTAAATTCGAGTGTGAAAACGGGCCACAGTTTAATGTATATCCGCTGTCCCACTGCTACGCATGGATAGGCTACGCACGCGTGACTCGCTTCGCTTTACTAGAAAATGCCAGTGAAAAGAAAGAAATACATTTCATTTTTAACTACGACCAATCACAGAGTTAGACAAGAACTTAGAACTATAATTACAAAACTACATTAGGAGGATTGTCGCTAAAAAAATGGAATTGGCTCAACATGAATGCTACAAGTACTGCTAGAACAAATACAATCATGTGATAACGTGGACGTCAACTGCAGTTACGTTAACGGCTAGTTTTTCTATTCTTTGGCATAGCAGCTTTTGATGAATGAAAGCTTTCAAAACAAACATTCTTTTGAACTTCTCTTACCGGCTCGCTGATACTTACCACCGTTATAAAATATTTTCCATAAATAATTTTCTTTGATTTTGTAATCTGTTTACTAAAAATATATTAGAATTTAGAACCGAGATGGAATTTAGGTAGATATAATACCTTTTCTTTGTGGAAACATGGTCTAAAGAGCCTTAATGCCTTTTGATGTATAGGTATGTCACTGTCAGATAGTAAGCTCCGTAAGGGGTTAGTGGCGATTCGCCATCGTAGTGATTCGTCATCGCAAAAAAAGTAGTGGTGATTTGCCATCGCTCAAAATATTTTAATATTCTTAGTGGTGATAATAAAAATCCTAGTCACTTTATAATTTTCCGGATAATGATCAATAGGACCTTCGTCATCATGTAAGTGCTAATTATAAGTTAAGTGCATTTACTTATTAGTTTTGCTGTAATAAATGTTTTTTTATCTTTTAAAATAAAACGTATTTCCATATAAATAAGTATCTATCATGTCTTCAAAGTATCGATAAGCTCACGACTTTATGACTTTGCTCGGGATTCAAGCTTTGCGAGGATCAGCTAGGATCAAAGTTTATTTCTGGGTACGGTCCGCCTTTATCATAAGTACTAGCAGTATCTTATTTAAATTTCCATTCTCCTCCGTAGACCGAGACACGTTCTTGGTGACCCCGTTGACCCACTCACTGACGCTAACCCGGAAGTGACGGCAACAACTCAGCTTCCGCACACTACACACCCGACCAATAACCGACCCCGCCGGATGCGGGGTCGAGAAAGAATTCCCCGTTTCCGCCCTCAGGTGCACTCGTGCACCTAAGGCGTTACCTCCCTACCCTCTTGTAGCATCTGGCAACAGCCCAAGCCGAGGCTCGCACCTAAGTGGTGGCCCTTGTGCATGTTGCCCAAACCTAATTTTTACCGGCGAGGCGCCGCCCTCTGCGCCCACCAAAAGTCCGGTAACGCTGTCATGGCCATCTGAGGTCAACAGCATAATAGTCCATTCGAAAAAAAAAAACATTTATTATAGCAAAATTAGTTGTTAGTATCTTCCTCGTTGCCTGGGCACTTGAAAAATATAAGATAAATATTTCATTTGCTTTAGCGCCCAAGATAAATCTAAAAATGATGAACATCTCAAGGGTCGAGTTCGTAAGAAATTACTTTTTAGAAGTTAGATAAAATTCTTCATTTTAATTATTTTTATTGGAGTTACGATATTAGGTTTTATAATATTAATAGACTTGGAAATATTGAAAGTTATTATAAGATTATACTCTTGACTAATAATAGGCTAAGACTATTAACTTCTATCAGAACGATGATTATCTAAACATGATAATTATAACTAAACAAATTTACTCAATTTTTTTTTGGCATTTGATCTATTTCAGTAAAATGTTAAATATATCACTGTATTTGTATGTCTAACCATATACCCACTTGGAGAGTGACCACGAGTCCTCACAATTACGAATCCTTCTATAATAGAGCCATCATGCTACGCCTTGCTTGCTAATTCCTTAGCAAGCTGAAGTGGCAGTGGGCCGGCCATATATCGCGGAGAACTGACAACCGCTGGGGTAAACGTGTCCTGAAGTGGAGAACGCGACTCGGCAGACTAAGTTTGGGACACTCTTTGGACAAGTGGCATGACGACTTGCGAAAGATGCTGGATGCGGCAAGCTGAAGATGACGCTCATTAGAGGAAGCCTATGTCCAACAGTAACTATTAAAGGTTGATAATGATGATGCTGGCCTAGTGCGAATAAAAATATTACATTAATGTAAACTGAGTTAGTTTCTAATTATGTTTCAATTTCGATTTTGAATTTGATTGACGACGTCTAATGGCGCGGTGGGCGAATGTCTGCCTGCGACACAGATAGGTATTTGTTCCGGGTGTTCTGGTCGTTTTTCTATGAATAATAAAAAATATCTATCTATATAATGTATTGTATTATGTAGGTATATCAGTTATCTAGTACCCATACAAGCTCTGCTTAGCTTGGGGTTAGGTGATGCTGTGTGGATTGTCCAGCATTAATTATTTACTTACGCTTACTAAAATAGCTTTTTATTACAGGGAATCGGGGCCTCAAGCATCCTTACTCCGACGAGGAGACAACAACACTTCCTCTCTCCGCCTCACCACCGTCAGATCTCTGAGATCTTCAGCCAAGTCCACCAACGGCCACAACGTCAGCTTGTTATAACCAATGCGACCCGTCACCTGGCGGACAATCCGAGAAGAAAGTTACACTGAAGTGCAAAGTGCTAAGTGCGCGGTGTGTAATGTAAAACTCTTGTGTGACTGTAATGATACTCGTATGTAATCATAATAAAACTTTTGCAACTATCATGGTTATTAACACAAAATCTGCGATCACAAATACTACCTAGATGTCGGGTCGGCGCAAAAAAACCGTCTCCGTAAATAAGAGCGCACTTGTAATGTGAGCTCTTAATTTGTTTAGTTCGATTGAAACACAACCAACGTAAACACGTGTCACAATGCCGCAATGTGTATTCAAAAGTTGCAAAAATAAAAGTAAAATAATATTTGTTAGTTTAACGCTAAACATATATCTTTTTTTTTTTTTTTACGATGGGAAAATGCTCTTTCTTATTTACCTCAAGTGCGCTTTTATTTACGGAGACGGTTTTTAGCTTTGATTTTGTATGTTACCCGAAATCTAGATAGTAGGTATTTGTGATCACAGCAAAAAAATCGTCAAAGTCAAAGTCAAAACGGGATATCTACCATGATTTGATTTATTACTTTTCCAATATTTCGGCATAGTTTCATACGCCATGATCACGAAATAACTGAAGGCATAGCGAGTGATTTGACCACAAATATTGTTTTAAGAGTGTTGTGTGTCGTGATCGAGCTGCGTTCGATAATGAAACCGGTGGTAGTGGTAACGTTCGCAGCAAAATACAATAAAAGAGGGTAGATCGGTATGTCTGCTAAAAAAAAATTACTTGACCGTGATCATGGCGCATGAAACTGTGCCGAAATATTAGACAGCTCAAAACTCAAATCATGGTAAATATCCCGTTTTAAATGACTTTAGTATAAAATCATGTTTATGTTTTCTGCATCTGACACAGTAGTTAGATCTGGCTTCTAACTACTGGGATGGATTCTTAAATAATTTGAAAATGTGTTTTCAATCGAAATATTTATTTCTTTTGCTTGGAGATTGGATGTTGTTGTGGAACTAGATTTACATTTTTGCTAAGTATGCCTAAGATGTGCGAGCCCAATTCCAATTAGCGATTAAGTATCAATCATTACTACGAAATTAAGTTAAGGATTAAATTTGTTAGTGAAAATGTTTGCATAAGAGTACCTTATACTCAAGTGTTCTGATTCTACATAGTTTAAAAACAAAGTGGCTTCCCACTGTCTGTCCCGATGTATGCTTAGATCTTTAAAACTAACTAACGGATTTTGATGCGGTTTTTGTTATAGATAGATTGATTCAAGAGGAAGGTTTATATGTAAATAATAAATGCATTTGCACTCGTGCGAAGCCTGGGCGGGCTGCTAGTTATACATAAAAGGACAGAAGGCCAGTAGGTACTAAAGAGGAAGTTCGTCTCAGATAGTCTCTCTGTGCAAAGTGTATATATAAAATAGTTTGTTGTTTTGAAACTTATGAGTACTTAAATACCCTTCTGTTTGAACATAAACCTTTTATAAATGACCTAGGAGGTTTAAAAGTACACAAGATAACTAAGTTTAAAGAGAAAACTGATGTACAAATGAAAACATTTTGTTGTGTAAATGCAACTCATACACTCGTGTGATTAAATGAGATTATTGTGTAAATTGTATTAAATTATTGAATGTGAATTGTTACGCTTGTTTGTTATTTATTAAAATACCCCAATGTTGAAGCAGTGTTCCGAAAAAAATATATGTTATAGACTTCATCAATGAGATTTTACATTAGAGACGTCATACTCATTTTAAAGAAATAACAACATGGCGATATTTTATTATAGCTACCTACCTATGACATTATGGAACAATGTCTATCTCGCGGCCAATGACAGCCTAGGACGTCACATCGGCTATCAGTTAGAGGAAACTGGGCTAAAATATATAAGGGGTACCCAGCATGCAGCATGAAGAAAAAATTCAGTAAAATTTTATAAAAATGAGGTTTATTTACAAAAATTATAAATTATAAAATGAAGTACGATATATATTTTTATAATCTATACTAATATTATAAAGAGGAAAGATTTTGATTGTTTGTTTGTATTGAATAGGCTCCGAAACTACTGGACCGATTTGAGAAATTCTTTCACCGTTAGGAAGCTACATTATCCCCGGTGAACATTCACCGGGGATCATGTAGCTTCCTAACGGTGAAAGGCTATATTATATTTTCAATAAAGTTACGGACCCTTACATTACTATATACTATATATTACTATATATAAAAAGAATCATCAAAATCGGTTCACCCAGTCGAAAGTTCTGAAGTAAAAACATATTAAAAAAATACAGTCGAAATGAGAACCTCCTCCTTTTTTGGAGTCGGTTAAAATATGAGAAATCCACTAATTAAGTCCAGCTTTTAAATATAAAAAGAATCATCAAAATCGGTTCACCCAGTCGAAAGTTCTGAGGTAAAAACATATTAAAAAATTACAGTCGAAATGAGAACCTCCTCCTTTTTTGAAGTCGGTTAAAATATGAGAAATCCACTAATTAAGTCCAGCTTTTAAATATAAAAAGAATCATCAAAATCGGTTCACCCAGTCGAAAGTTCTGAAGTAAAAACATATTAAAAAAATACAGTCGAAATGAGAACATCCTCCTTTTTTGGAGTCTGTTAAAATATGAGAAATCCACTAATTAAGTCCAGCTTTTAAATATAAAAAGAATCATCAAAATCGGTTCACCCAGTCGAAAGTTCTGAGGTAAAAACATATTAAAAAATTACAGTCGAAATGAGAACCTCCTCCTTTTTTGAAGTCGGTTAAAATATGATAAATCCACTAATTAAGTTGAGCTATCTACTATCAGCGCGCTCTTACCTCCCAAAGACCAATTTCAAATCGTGAATAATAATAAAAGTAGTTTTTTTACCTTAATAACGGGTACTGCTGTCTTTATCAGTTTGTGAATTTTTTTTTTTTGTAACCTATTTGTCACTTTCCACAAAGTGTTCCGAACAAATTGTTGAGTATGGTGATGGCATCCATTCATCTTCTCGTCTCTCGGTTCTTACTTTTTGTACCCATTTTTCTTTTAGCAATTCGTCTTTAGGAAATCTTAAACAAAATATAAATTATTGTTTAAAGTAAAATGTCTAAATCTTTATTTTTACTTACTATGGATAATATTGGATACCAGTGTCAAATCACCCCAGTATCCCCTAGCGTCCTGTTTCTCTGTCACTCGCACTAGAATCGCACTACTTGTCTCATTCGTGTCATTCGCGCGGCGTTGCCGCTTCGCTACCAAAGCGGCAACGCCGCGTTGCAATGATTGTTGAGTAAAATAAAATTCACCATTTTACATTTTAACATATTCAACAGTACTTACGTATGAAAAGATACACCCTTATTGGTTTTTATAGTCCTTGTGTAGTTATTGCACTTTCTGAACACACAACTTGGCATTTTTGAGGTTTATTTAGAAATATTCTGTGAGTAACCTCGTGTTCAACGAACGTGCGCGTCGCGGCCAGGAGCAGGACGGACTGAGTTCAATTAGGAGACGTGCCTGATTTTCGTTTTGTAAGGCAGAGCTCGATACAACGTATCTACGTATATATAACATCATTGGACTTCATACATAAGGTATGTATAAGATTCCTCCTAACTAAGGGGGGGCTTACTAAATTTATTAACTACTACTTAGATCATTCTCTTTGTTATTCGTTTTACTGTAGTCCCTAAAATTAAATAGAGTTAAAAATTCTAAAAATGCAAAATCCTTACTTACAAAATAAGCACATGATAAATCATTATGTTATACCTACCCTAAACAAAATTTGAAGTAGATTGGACCAAGGAATCACGTTGTCCCATACAAACTTTATCCCCGCTTTTCATCCCCTTAGGGGTAGAATTTCGGAAAATACTTTTAGGTTTCTACGATCAGCGGTTTAGGCTGTACGTTGATCCGTCAGTCAGTCACTCAGGACAAAACATTTTATACAGATAGATTTACTATCAAATAAATAGATAGATAGATAGATAACACTTTATTACACCACACAAAAACAGAAAATAATACAGAGATAAAAACTAAGAATAAAGGTATAAAGGGCGGCCTTATCGCTGAGAGCGATCTCTTCCAGGCAACCTTGGGATGGACTGGACATGAACGAACAATATAGACGGTGGCACTATAATAAATAATTGGTAACAAATACACTAAATACCTACATTACAAACATTATAATAAACTATATATAGATTAGATATTATCAAATAAGACATAAGATATTTTTGATTTTCTGTTCACTTAAAAAAGTTTAAGCCTTGATAAAGAAATTGTTTATAACCACGCCCTACGCAATTAGTACTTGAATATCTATCTCAAGATCAAAGACCGTTTCTGTTTACAATCTGATCTATCGCGATCGGTTATCCGCCGACCCGCAAACCGTTTGTTTTCATAGGTCACTGCAATAACACGAGTCAGAGGAGCAGAAAATACGGAACCGTTGTTAGGATGTTACGCAATTTATAACCCTTTTGAGGTGCCTACATCAACACGGTCTCTCGAAGATTATCGATTGATAATGGAATTATTCACTAGGTGTTATATATTCTCTGATGCTAGCATAGAGGAAGGATATACCTAACCTCTATGGGTGCTAGTGAGAATCTCAAAAAAATTAGCAAGCTGAAGTGGCAGTAGGCCGGCCATTATATCGCGAAGCATCGACAACTGCTAAACAACTGCTGCTGCTGGGGTAAACTTGTTCTTGAGTGGAGACCATTTGACAAATTTGTAAGACGTCATAGATCATTACAATAACACGAGTCAGAGGAGCAGAAAATACGTTACCATTGTTAGGTTGTTACGCAATTTATAACCCTTTTGAGGTGCCTACATCAACACGGTCTCTGGAAAATTATCGATGGATAATGGAATTATTTACAAGGAATTATATTCTCTGGTGCTAGTGAGAAATTTGATTGAATATCAAAAAAATAGCAAGCTGAAGTGGCAGTGATGGGCCGGCCATTTATATCGCGAAGCTGTCAACCGCGCTGGGGGTGTTCTTGAGTGGAGACCGCGATTCGGCAAACGTAAGGTAGGATGACCTCCGATCAGGTCGGATGACGGCTTACGAGTAAGCAGTGAAGGCAAATCGAAAAAAGCTTTCTGAATCTAAAAATAAACATCAAAGAGTAGGGCACTACAAACAGAAGGCTTAGGTAATTATAGGCTATAGTAATTGGGTACGACGACGAAGGAAAAATAACAAACTGGGACTTCGTAAGAACCTTAAAAATTGGGCTTGGAATTGTATTTTTAGGGTACACAAGTCGATGGCGAAGTGGTTATCGACATAGCTGAAAGAATTAGCAAGCTGAAGTGGCAGTGGGCCGGCCATTTCTCGCGAAGAACCGACGGCCGCTGGGGCAAACGTATTCTTGAGTGGAGAACACGATTCGGTAAACGAAGTGTAGGACGCCCTCCGACCAGGTGAGATGACCTGCGAAAGACTGCAGACGCCATAGCGCTCTGTCTTGCCGCATCCAGATGCTGGATGCGGCAAGACAGAGCGCTATGGCGCTCATTGGGGGAGGCCTATGACTGCTTTAGGCTGATGATGATGAAGACGATGATGGCGCGAACTCGTCGGCGAGGCCTAAATGTACAATATCACACCTGACATAATGTGTGAAACAGCGCGCTACGATGAAATGCACAATGATTCATATACCTACAACGACCGTGTAAAAAAAATTTAACTGATCTTTCGCACAAGGATAATTATAGAAAAACTGTTGAGTGTATCATCTCAAAACCATTTTTCCCATTATTGAAATAAATAAACTATTGAGATTTTATTTTTCCATATAATCATTTATTTTCGCCCACAGTTAAGGTAAATCAGTACTGAAATACAAAAGTTTAGAAGCTTGTATTTTTATTTTTGAGATATACAGATACTTTTTTACGGTTTTGGGTACATACAAACTTAAATTATGACGAGATAGAATTGATATTATCCTTAGTTTTGGAAACTCAACATCAAACAGTGTAGTAGTTACACTTCCACGTTTGCATAGGATTTTGAGTGACTTGTTTAAACTTAAAAATTTAGATATTTCTCTACGTACATCTATTGTATCTAAGGAAATAAACAGTTTTTTATTTGATCTGATTTGTCAAAGAAAGTGAGTTAAAAATTCACATAAAATATAATAAGAGGTAAGCCAATAACGCGCAATGACACATAAGAGGACTATGTCATCATTGGACTAATATAGACTGATGATGATGATGATGAAGTGCAAAACAAGCCCGAGAGTTTGAAACCCAAGTTACTTTATCGAAGTACACTTTAAGCGTAAACGAACTTATGCGGTTAAGATCCACAGGAAATCAATTTTCCAGTTCAAACAGATCTTTGATATCAAGCCTTTTAGAGCAATTAAATTCTTCGATCCAATTTGTAATTGAGAGGATTTTGTAGCGAAACCAAACCTAGTGGGCTCAAATAAATTGTATCAGTCATAATGTTCTATAGGGATATTATATACACATATATTGTTGCTGTTTTCTACGAAGCAAAATAATAACCAAACTTATTGACAACGTTTTACAGTTAGCTATTTAATTACCTGGTACTTAATTATAATGACCGCCAGTCTTCTTGTCCTCTGGCGAACCACGTGACAAAGATGCGTAGAATGCAATTCTTATGAAAAATTGGTAGGCGGCTATCTTCTGAGCATTCGCTTTGATGTGAGTTTTTATTTCAAACAATAAAAGAGCGAGACCAGAGCTTTACAAAGATATTTCACCTGCTGAGTTTTTGACAGAATAATTTAAAAAAATATTAGTACCTACGCATAACCAAGCCCATCACCGGACAAGATATTTGAAGGAAACTATACATAACGTGGAGTGGAGACCTTTACTCTGCAAACGCAGGGTAGTAAGTACAACCTCTAGCAAGCTGGGATGACGACCTGTAGGCGACAGACTGCAGGCAGATACTGGATATCGAAAACTGACGACATGGAGCTATGGCGTTCATTAGGAGAGGCTTTTTTCTAGTACAGGACTAGGACTAGGTATTAAGACTACCTAGTGATAGGCTGATGATTATTTTAACCACCAGCTTTTTTTAATACTCAATATACCTTTATTTGGCCATAATATCACCTGACGGAAAATGAAGATTTGGCCGACGCTGTATCAAAAAAGTCTAGAAGATACCTACTCATTCTTGTAGAGATACCCACGTTTTGATTGGCCAGAAAAACCGCAGCAGGAACGTTTTTCAAACCACAGCGGTACAAATGATGGAAGAGGAAATTCGCTTAGTGCGTGGACGATCAACCAAGTATGGGTGGTAATGCACCGTGCGTCTGCTTGTGTGAGCTATAGCATTACGAAACCTTAATAAATCTTCTTCCGTTGTCTAATTAAAAATCGTGAGAAAAATGTTCATAAATGTTCATATTAATCTTCTAATCTTGTGTGAGAGAGATGAATATAAAATCTTACTTACTAATACTAGCAGGAAATCTATGTGTCAAATGGTTTATAGTTGAATCATTCTATCTATTAAAACTGCATCAAAATCTGTTGCGTAGTTTTAAAGATCTAAGCATATATAGGGACAGACAGATAGCGGGAAGCGACTTTGTTATATACTATGTAGTGAAATAACAGTAGGTATAATAAATATGCAGATAAATAAGATGTGACTTCCTTGCTCGTGCTTGATGCAATTCCATCTATTCAATTCTCTCATGAGCATGTCTGTAGAATATTAATAATGGAAGGAAGAGTTCTTGGAATACGTAATGCCTCAAAGTTCATTTCTTACATAGTTGATCCTTCCCTTTTACTTTGAAAACCTCCACCGCATCGCAGAGGCTTGCGCGAATTCTTGAAAACAATTTTACCAATATGTAAACGCCTTTAACCTTATATATTTAGTAAACTTTCTGAAAATCCGAGATTAATTGATATTATCATTTGGAACATTATTATGATAGTAAGGGAATCTAGTCTTTAATCTCAAACCATTTTGGTAAGGTATCTACAGGGTGATTCAAAATCAACCAGTATTATCCCATTATATTTGAATCCCGTTGTCTTTCAAACGCTCAATGTTCACTTGTTTTCACATATTTTCCGATATCATATGAAATACATTCTAAAACCATAAAGTAAATTTCCTGTAGTATAAAGTATTCATATATGCTGGTGATATATGAAAAAGTAATGTATATTCAAAATTGATTCTCGAGTGAGCATACTGTGTACTTCCTCAAAGTTATAATGTCGTGTATAACGATATTATCATAATACGCCTTACACATCACTTGATTCCATTGCACGTAGAAGATTTGGATGAGGCCTATTATTATGCCTCATCCAAATTGTATTAATCTATTAATTTATCTGAATCATGCCTTATGCCGCATAAGACATAAATCAGACAAATAATAATTAAGATAGTGGGATCCGAGTTGTGCTTACTGGTTGACACTACGAGGCCGTTTTTTCTCCGCAAACCTATAACTTCTTTATTGTTTGATTTTAACCAGTTACCTATGTTTCTTGTTTTTTCTGAAGCTGGTTTTTTTAATGCTGGTTTGAAAAAAAAACACGCTTTCTTCGCTTTGTTCCTCAACGCTCATCAACAATCCAACTTATTCAACAACTCATCAACAAGCCGAAACATCAAACTCTTTAAGTTCGTATGCTTTTTTTAAAACTTCTTTGTTCTTTAATACTGATAACGTGTTCCTTTTTCTCTTTTGGTTGATTTATTATAATTCTTACGCAGGTATGTCACTTAATTCCCGTTGTTTTCACTTATTGAGACTTTTTCACTTACCGCATCCATTGCATTAGTTTCGTATTCCGTTTTCAACACCCTGAAACATGGGCTTATTTCAGTCACGTCCTGATTCATATCAATGTCTGTCAGGAAGTTCGGCCTACATTCGGAAATCACAAGATCCAATATTATTATTAAAGTTCACCGTAGGAAAAACCTGCATAGTACAATTTTTGCTATCTATTTCCTTAGAAGGTAAATTATGTGTGGTAAATTCAAGTGCTTAATGACTAGGTATCTATAATGGTTTGTGAATTGTCCAGCATTATTATTATTATGTCTCTCATTTACCATGATCTCGGGCCATAAAGTGACCCGGTCCTTTGGAAGGCTTGCGTGGGACCGAAGCCAACAGCACAGAGGCCCTTTGAGAAGTTAATCTAAAGGCGATGGCTACACATAGCGGGTATCATCCTCGGGTGCACAATATAATAATAATAATAATAAAATTGTTTATTTCCTCTTCACAATAGGTTTACTTAAAATTAAGTTATTTAGGACACAATGTTTAGTAACTATGTTAAACCTGTATTGTGAGAGGCTGGAGCTTGCTATAGGTTTTTGAAAATAAAACCTGTACTACAAGTCTCCAGTGCCCCCACTCCACGGATTAAATTAAGATACAATGGGAAGTTAGTACAAAATAGCAGTAGTATTATACAAGTTGAGTCTTTATCTGCTCTATATTATAAATAATTGAGAGAAAAAAATAAATTACTATTGGGTGGATATTGTCCGTTGTTCGGGAAAAAAATAAATAAAAAGAAAAATAATAATAATAACAATTTCTACTTAGTCTAATCTAAATGTATCTAATCATACAACAACAAAGAGAAATGAAAACATTAAAAAAAAAAGATAGTAAATGTAAGTACAGACAGACGACAGACAGTATGACCTAGAGGGTGTGTGTGTGTTTATGTGTGCGCGTGTGTGTGCGTAGTGAGTGTTGTATGCAAGTGAGTGGTGTGTGCGATTATTTAGTGGGGTACTCCTGGGGACACCGATCTCTTAGGAGTCCGGGCGACAGGAGTAACCCGAGTGAGTGTGTGAATGGGTAGTGCACGTGGTGTGTTGGGGTTTTTCTTAAGGTTTGGGTTATGAAAGTATGGTGAGGAGGTTTTCAGACTCTTGGTAAGTAAGTGCTTTTAACCAATTAGCCACTTCAGACTTGCACTTATTGCGGTGTAGTGGAAAGATGTTGAGAATGGCATTAACCTTGTTGTAGATGTAAGGTCCCAAGAAGCAGCTGAACTTGTGAGAGCGGCTGGTGTGAAAGCTCTGGGCGACGCACACCTTACCCTTCCTTCGCTGGTTTTTAACCAACTCCTTATTGTACTCTAATTGAGAGTGTTTCCTGAGGATGATTTGAAGAAGAAAGGTTTGCCTTACAGAAAGTATATCTAGTTCCTTGTAGAGCTGAACGGTTGGGTAACGGTAGGGAAGATGCGCACTTACCTTCAGCACAGCCCTTTGGGCTCTCTCGAGTTCAATCAGGTGAGTCTTTGCCGCACCACCCCAAGAGGTGATGCAATAACGCAGGATAGAATCACACAACGCCGTATACACTTCGCGGACAGTTTTGCGATCTGCTACGTTCCTTAACCCCTTAAAAACGTATATGAGTTTACGCGTCCTCCCAACTAGCGAATCTATTTGCTTTCTAAAAGTAAGAGTTTGGTCAAGAATGATTCCTAAATATTTAGTATGGTCAGTTCTTGAGATGCAGGGACAGGAGCAATTGGGAATAGCTGTAAGGCAGGAGTGAGCACGGATTGAAAATGAAGAGGGCGGGAGAAGATTCGCTTTTAGAGCGAACGTTATGTAGTTAGTCTTTAGGGTATTTAGTGTCAGGACGTTGTTATTGAGCTAAGAACAAACCCTATCTACACCATCTTGAGTGCTCTCAAAAGTTTCCCTCCAGCTTTTACCACTAAACAAAAGTGCAGTATCGTCAGCGAGCGTGATGACTCTACCATTGTCCAAGCGAATATTACATAGGTCATTTATATAGACTAGAAACAGCGTAGGTCCAAGGATACTTCCCTGGGGAACACCGAAGGTAACTAGCTGCTCTTCACTGTATAGTTGTTCAATTTTAACACGCTGTTTTCTGTCTTTAAGGTAGTCACCAAAGAGATTTAGGGGTAGTCCTCGGACCCCGCAGTTTTCGAGTTTCTTCAGCAGGATAGGGATAGGGACAGTGTCAAAAGCTTTTGCTAGGTCCAAAAATACCACCAGGCACTTTTTCCGTTCATCAAGGTTAGTTATGATAGAGTTCGTTAGCTCATGGACAGCATCATTCGTGGATTTTGTTTTGCGAAACCCAAATTGACATGGTGAGAGAAGGTTGTTTGTTTCCAGAAACGATGTGAGTCTCTTGTTCATGAGTCTTTCCAAGATCTTAGAGAGGGTAGGGAGAATGGATATTGGCCCAAAGTTTTCTACCCTGTCTCTATCCCCTCCTTTGTGTATGGGTTTAATGAGCGCCATTTTAAAGGCTGTAGGGAAAGTGCCAGATGAGAAGGCAAGATTACAAATATAGGTGATAGGGATCGACAAAATGGTAGAGTATCTTTTTAGTATAGTCCCAGAGATGTGGTCAAAGCCTACCGCACAGTCCTGTTTCAACCCCATAATCAGCATGGAGACTTCTCGCTCGTCAGTTGGGAGTAGGACCAGCGAAGACATTGGTGAGTTGAGGCTGAGAGACGAGTCAGTAGCAGGAGGTCCGATGGCCACATTAGCATTTGTATCTTTTCTGCTAGGTTCTTGCCGACATTTGAAAAATATCGATTGACTTCATTTATGCCATTAGCCTTATCTCCCTGAGCTATTAAATTTGGTGAAAAGTCCGATGTTTTAGTTCTTCCACTGATAGCGTTAATAACTTCCCAGAGTTTCTTTTTGTTGCCTTTCGCATTTTCGATTTCAGTCCTTTCATAATTTCGCTTTGCCTTTCTTGTCATAGAACCACAATAATTTCTGTATCTCCTATAAGTTGTTCTGAGAATCAAATTGTCAGGGTCTTTTTTTAATTTTTTATAAAGGTTGTCCCGATTTCTCAAGCACCTTAGGAGGCCATTGTTGATCCAGGGTTTATTAATCATTTTTCGTTTAGGTATCAATATGATACACCCAAAGATGGTATCCGCCAGGTGTAGAGACTATTGCAAAGAAAAATTAAAGAAATAAAATCAGGCTATTGTGATGGATGGATGGACTGGGTAATCGGGTTATAGGGGGAGATTGCGGACGTCTGCCATAAACAAGTCAATCATAATGTTAAGAAGAGTGGCAGGCGGTGGCTTGCCGAATGCTGGATGGGTTCCTTAAAAAAGCCCTTCCAACACCGAGTCTTCATCCTAAGATGCATCTCTCGCGACTCCACTAAGACCGGCCAATGAAGGCAAGCAGGAGGTGGGGATCTGGTTCTCTTGGGCTGCCACTCCGCAAGCGGAGACGAGAACCAGGAACTTCCCCGGGAGCACTCGGTACCCATGGTGTCGCTACTCACCAACAGCTCGCCACAAGTCAAGCTGCCCTGCGGGCTTATTATTATTATTATTATCTATACAAATGCAGGAATCAAGGTAGTCGAGAGTACCTTGATCAAAATGAACATTCACAGGAGAAAATGACATTAGATAAACCACAGAATACAGGGTGCAACGTAACATGTGTAATAAAATGAAATGAAAGTTTATTTCTTTAGGTTTACAAATAAGCACTTACTTGTATAGCCGAAACAGGATGATTCTGGGCCCCGAGGGGAACAACCTGTGATATATACATCTCTTTTAAATTTCGAATGTATTTTGTGTTGTTGGTTTTTTGTACACACACTTGCATTTTTTAACTTTATAAAATATAACGGTTTTTTGCTTACTTTTTCAGCAAAACGTATGATTTGTAACAAAAAAAAATATTTCAAAGGATCTACCCTTTAAAATTTTAAAATGTAAGAAAACACGGAAAAGACCACTATAAGAAAGAAAAATAATTATATTCGAATTTCATAAATCTTAGTGCACTTTCGGCTTAGTGCATTGTTTGGGGCACCCTGTATAGTCCATTAAAGTTAGGTCCTTGTTCCATTCCGACAACTTTATATTAAAAAAGTTCTAAGACTAGGAAAAAAATAAAAATATACCTTCCATTGTCGCCAACTAAACAATCACAACTTGTGTATACCTAAAAGTATAAGGAATACACCGTGCACGTATTTATTTTCTGTTTGGTATATGTACGACTATGAATAATGCTCGCTTACTATGACAGGTGACTGAATGAAGACAAAATGAATTGTTTCATAGGAGATTCATAGACACGGTAACTTTTGACTCATCGAGATGCGTTTCTGTCGACTCGAAAACTATGGGGCTCATCTTTTATCGAGTCTATCATCATCATCAGTATTACAAATGTGAATATGTGGATGTATGGATGTTTTTTACCTCTTCACGCCAAAACTACTAAACAGATTAGGCAAAATTTTGCATTCAGGTAGTTTTGGGCCTTGAATACATATAGGTAGGCTACTTTTTATCGCATAAAACAGTTCTATAATAGATATAACCTTTAAAACATTTCCATTGAATTACATAGCTATCGCTATGCGCGTGTGTGTGTTGCATAGTGGCCGCTGGGGCAAACGTGTTCTCGAGTGGAGACCACGACACGGTAGACGTAGTGTAGGACGCCCTCCGACCAGGTGGGATGACGACCTGCGAAAGACTGCAGGTAGATGCTGGATGCGGCAAGCTGAAGACAGGGCGCTATGGCACTCATTGGGGGAGGCCTATGTCCAGCAGTGGACTGCTATAGGCTGATGATGATGATGATGATGACATAGCTGTCGGCAGAAACTAGTAAATTATAAATCGTTGGCATGATAAAATCGCATAGTTGAAAGATTTGGGGGAGTACTTTGTCATAGTTCTCAAATTAATTTGAACAATGAAGTTGACGCATTTTCCAAGCGCCAGGTTTGACAAATTTTAACACGAAATTGCAAGATTCGGAAAATCTCACAACGAAGCTATATCGAGTACTAATTCTCCCCAAAGACCCAGCGGCGATGAACGATGAACATGGAAAGATAAATCTGAACAAAACTACTGAACGTTAAGACCAGCTCAAACAGTATTGTTGGAACAGGCAGTCGGATAAGGAATCGGAATAATGTTAATTACAGTAAATTCCTAGGACGCGCTACAAAGCACGTTCTGCAGAAGGGAAATACAATTAAAACCGACATTGATGACACGTGGACTGTCGAGCTTACGAACGGTAATGAGTAGATACCTATATCTCAAACAATTGTAAGGACCCGCCATCTTTCATCATTTCGATATACATTATGTATGTCACTAGCTTCTGTTTACGGCCTCCGAACGTATTTTTTGGAATAAATAGTAATTCAATTATAATAATTAAATGATCTTGGACTATTTTTACGTAATAAAGACTTTAGAGGTAAAAAGAGAAAACACATCACCTTGTCCTGTCTACCCAAAGCCTGTCTCATTTTCAGTGTGACAAACATCAGCAACGTTGATCTATCAGCGATAGCTAGTAAAGGAGGGAGCGAGGCTCTCTTCGGTGAAGGCTGTATATAAATAAACAAGAAACGCCCCGTGGCTTCGCTTGGAAATCTATGTGTCAATAGGTTTATAAAGCTATTAAAAAAACTGCATCAAAATTCGTTGCGTAGTTTTAAATATCTACGCATACATAAGACCGACAGACAGCGGGAAGCGACTTTGTTATATACTATGTAATGCTGATTAGGGACAATCCACACAGTATCATATATCCTAAATCTAAGCAGAGCTTGTGTTATAAATACTAGATGACTGACATACATAATACAATACATTACATAGATACCTCTATATATTTTTATTAAACATAGAAAAGGACCAGAAAACCCTAGACAAATATCTGCAGATCGTACACACAATTGTCTCGAGGTGGAAATCGTACCCGCAACCTCCTGCGGCAGGCAGACCTTCGCCCAACGCGCCACCGAGGTCGTCAATATAATCTGTCGGTATTATCAACATCGAAAGCTCGCTTTGTCATTCAATTAAACAGCCTACACCTTTAGAGAGTTTACATGTAATGTAGGTAGATGTTTAGAGACTCACCCATATGGCTAAAACTCGAAAATACTAATTCACAGAAAAAAAAACTTCGCATTGTTTATTATTTTAGTAAATAACAACAAAAGATTAGCATACAGAATCAATATTCATTATCTTTGGATTATTTATTTATTTATTGAGCAATAACAAACGACTACATTTAACTTATTATACATTTGTGTTAGTACTTTACTATTTAAAGTTGAGTGATATTCAAAATGTAGCCCACAACGCTATCCACATATGAGTTACATACAACTCGGTCACAATATCTGCACCTTGAGCCAAGAATATAAAAAACATGCAACTAGGATGCCTACTAGTTAGGCTCCTCTTAAACAATAAAATATAAGTAAAGCAAATAAACTAAAGTTCAGTAGTGTTTAGTTGCAGTTCCTGCGTCGTCAGTTTAATATAATAAGACGGTAAACGTAGGACGCTCTCCGACAAGGTGGGATGACGACCTGCGAAAGACTGCAGGTAGATGCTAGATGCGGCAAACTGACGACGGCGCTATGGCACATCAGCAGAGGCCTATGTCCAGCATTGGACTAATATAGGTATATGATGATCTTAACAACGGCAGTACAAGTTGAATTCATTTACAAAATAGGTACCTACTGGATTAAATCTGTATTGTTATTACAACAAAGGTGTTTTCTTTAGGTACGCGTTTCGCCTAATCAGTAGATAATAACCGTAATTAATTCGCTTATTCCCAGTAGTCCCGTACGTAGATTACAGTTGTTCCGTGCAACAAATAGAAATATAAATAGTTTATTCATATCAGACATGGTCTTATCTTATCTTATTACTTATTTCAAATTTTCAGCAAATGAAACTCAGCGAATGTCAAAAGGACGTGGTAATCGTAAATGAAAAAATAAATCAGAAGCTAAAGACAGAACATATAAAATATCAGAAAGTAACATCTAAATGTCAAAAATGACCGGAAACGTCAAAAATTTAAGTAAATATAATATTTAAAAAAAAAGCCAGAAAATAAAATACCTAAAACAGAAAATAATGATCGTCAATGTTTGTTGGATAGACCAAGTGAGACAACTTTTGTCCAAGTAATCTTGTGCACAGAACAACTGGGACAAAAGTTGTCCCACTGAACAACTGGGAGTTAGCGAATTATTTTACAGTTTGAATTTAAAACACCTATTAACAAAAGCCTTTCGCTTTATAATACAAAAGTTGTGAATCGATTCTCCTTTTCTCCATCAGATTACCTTGGAACTTTGCAAATTTTGAATATTAATACAAAGTCGCCACGAAGAAAATTTCTTACAGTGGATGGTTTTGATACAGGTGGTTTTTCGAGTCCTTTTCAACTAATTTTTAAAAGGAATTAATGGTTTAACTGAACGAATAATACTTTTTTTATAGTAAACAATAGCTTTTGTCCTCGGCTTTACCCAAGTAGTACTTGGATAAATCTTAGCCTAGTAGGTATACTCAGGGATAATGCAACCAACCTAGTATAAATAATAAATAATGTTAAATAATAATTCACAGCATTATCTATCCTCAAGATGTATAAGTATAGATATTTTTATCATACATACTTAACATCCAGAACACTAGGAACAAATATCTGCAGATCGTACAAATATTTATCCCGAAGCTAGAATCGAACCAGCAACCTCATGCGAATCGCGGGCGGACCTTCACCCGTCGTCGCGGGGTCTCGTACTCTAGTTCGAATGACATTAGCTCGATGTTTATTACCTAGATGTCTCTGCCTCGACGGTACGTTACGTCGATGAGTCGAAAGATCAACAAAACCAAAGTTATACAGGGTTATTGGTAATTTGACGTATTTCCGTTAGGAGGTGAGAGGGGTGACTATTTGCGATAATTTTTATCCCCATGTGCTTCGTGCAAAAATGAACCATTTTTTTTTATTGTTGTTACTACTTTACTGTTCTAAATTTTATTTAAATATGTATCTTTCTACTTTACTTAACTTTTATTAGGCTAAATTACAAAATGTCCTATTTGTTACTTATTATTAATTTTGTTTAATGTTGTTACAACTTAACTGTTCTAAATTTTATTTTAAATATGTATTTTTCGTTTTATTTACATTGGGTATTGTATTAAGTTAGTTTTATAGAAATTTTAAAGAACGACCTTAAGTTTAGTTCGTATACGAATTTCCGCCTGCTTCCTTTGTAATGATGTTTTTTTCAGTTTCTTTGAAATAAGTTCATAGTTGTTATAGAGCTAAGAAAACACTTATGTTTTTAAAATAATCTGCAAGCAAAGTTTCATAACGTTTTTTTTAGTTTTTAAGGCATTTTAGTGGAAAAAAATCTCAATGAATAATGAAATAATATCGTTTTTCATCTCGCATTTTTAAATTTGGACCGATAATTGTTGTTTTAATATTGATAAATAACCAGTGTTTATTAGTTTTTATAAACCAGAAGAAAAAAATTGATTTAAATAGACAGTTTTTTTTAAATAAATTTTTGATGTTTCACTTTTGACTAATTTTAAAAAAGCTAAAAATCATGATAACTTAAAAATGGTTCACTTTTGCACGAAGCACATGGGGATAAAAATTATCGCAAATAGTCACCCCTATCACCTCCTAACGGAAATACGTCAAATTACCAATAACCCTGTATATTATCATTGAATTGTGTTAATATAGTACTACAATTTATTATTATTAACTCATTTATTTCAGATTTACCCATAGAACATACAAAAATAAATAAATGTCACAGACAAAATGGCTTAAATAATTAAATTATTAATTAAATAATGAATTAAACTACAATGGATATCATACATATTTTCAACAATTTAAACTAAAAATTGTAATATACAATATTTATTTACTTAATATTTTACCGATTAAACATAAATATATTAAAAAAAAATCCTTTACATAATATACATATTATTAAAGAACTAAGACCGTCGTTTTTTTAATCAAAATACTTTTTATATTAATTTTTGTTATTTATGCAACGACAACGTTTAATAATGCTGTAAAATTAATTCCTCCTAGATAAATAATTATTTTGAACTCTCCGTATAATATAGTGTATATCTTTCGAGGTAATGATCCATCGACGAAACATACCGTCGAGGTAGAGACCTGTCGATGTAGAAACCCTTCGAGGTAACGACCCATCGACGAAACGTACCGTCGATGTAGAGACATCGATCGAGCTAACGTCATTAGAACTAGAGTACGAGACCCCCCGCCGCGCTATTTGTCTTACTGCCATTTTTTTATCGATGGTAGTAAGCTTGTTAAAATATACCAACATAAGTTTACATGTAACTTTAACGTAACGTAATTTGGGAGTAGCATAAGAACTATCAGGACCTGAATGTTGTAAAGGCCCTTTACAACATTCGGCTCCTGATATTCGTTTAGATATTATGTATATAAAGATGATTTTATTTTTCCTCGAAATTATGCGGGTAGGACCCAAACGTTTTTGTCCCCTGTATTTATAATTCATTCCTACTCACTCATCTACATAAATTACCGGTAATTTTATAAATCAAAGGAACATCCCATTCATCTAACGTCTCCAATGTTAAAATACGGATTGTGTAAATGCGCAAGTAGTACAGGGTGCCACGTAACATGTGTACTAATCCGAAAGGTTATTCTGGAACCCTGAAGAGATCTATTTGTGAATAGCAATTTTTGAATTTCAAGTATTTGATTATACCGGTTCCGGACCGTTTTTCCCTCAGTCTATAACAGGCTGCCTGACACGATTAAAGATGCAACTTCCACAATGGTTTTCAAAACTCGACTGAAAAATTGGTTTCTGTATAGCACTTTTTATGCTGTAGCTGCATGTAAATAGTTTTGCAGAACAGAGTTCTACGAATTACCATAATAATTGGTAATGATTCTGGTCTGTAAAATTATTTATATCAATTGTATAAAAGAATATTTTTGTTATTATGATTTACAATAAGTATTATTATTATTACCGTTGCTATTAAGTCAATATATTTAATTTTTATATTGATTGCTCTTTTCTAACCTGTAACTTGGAGATATCAATAAATGATTTGTATTTTCAAACCAAATCAAATAATTACAAAAAATTGCTTCATTAATTTGAATTAACTAAACAATAATAAAAAAGTAAGGTTACACGTTAAATACTCGTACCAATAGGATTTAAAAAAAATATTGTTCGATATTCATGAAATCGTAAAAACCTAAGGTAATCCCTCTCATCCCACATCTTTACTCCACACACAAGTTTTGTGTCAACCTGTATTTCACAAATTAGTAAGACTGAAATAATTAAAGGCTTGCTTCAATTATTTAATTGAGAATTTGAGATTAGGTTCAACGCTCTTGACAATAACGTAAAAGCTTCTAAATAGGACATCCTAAAATAATATCAGCAGTACGAAAAGTTTACAACGAATCGAGTTGATCATCATTTCTACACCGATAAAAAATAATAGGTACTTAATTAAGTAGGTACCTTAACCTTTTTGTGGTTAAGATTTTTTTTATTTCTCAAGTCTTTAAAACATAGTCCCTGCATAGAGCGCCCTTATTTTGAAAATGACAACCCATTAAAGAGTTTAATTTAGAATAGTAGGCTTAACTACTGATATAATCATATTTACTAGGTGTAGTTACTACGAGTACTACATAATAATAACGCCTATAAAAAGCATCTTCTTTCAACGCAAGATAACCGCCATCTATTGAGTTCTGAGACAAATAGGGGTTTTTTGTTCTTCTGGAAAATGTCTCATTGTAGAGCTAGTAGTGTCAACTGGATGTATTTTGACTGCTACGATTCAAACTCCTAGCGCCACCTAGTACCAGCCACACGAACTATTAACCCATCACGCCTGAAAACTTTCCTTGAAACACTGAAAGTGGTTGAAATCAGTTGCTTTAATGGATAGATGGCGTTGGACATTAGGTGCGTTAGCAAGTCAAGGATCTCTACTAACTAAACTTTGTTGTATGAAAGCTTGTATCAAAATTACAATAAATTTAAATAGATGTCGTTGCAGAGTAAAGGTCTGTTCATGTGAGCCGTTGTACCGTAACAAGTTGGAAAAACGTATTCTAGTGGCTTTATCTTAAACTGTTCGTAAGGTACGTATGGATGGTTCTATTCGATTAAGTAAATATATCAGTCATCTAGTACCCATAACACAAGCTGCTGCATAACTTAGCTTGGAGCTGGACGGTACTGTTTGGATTGCCCAGTAAGTATTTTATACTATTATATTTTCTTGTCTAAGTAAGACAAGAAATTAGTATGTAATATAGTTATGTCTATAAAGGAGAATACCTAAACGGAAAAAGCTTTCCTTTTCAGAAAGCCAATTGAACCTAAACTCAACTCACTCACCACTTACTCGTAGATGCCACGTTATTGTCGAAAAAGGAAAAAACCCTCGACTGGCCCTCTGGTAATTTGGAACGCTACAGAAAATGACCACTTATCTCACCACACTGACCCAGGAATTCCAATGTTTTGGTAGAATTTTCGAGAAATTTCGATATCACCGAATATTGGTGATATTAACTATTTTTCATTTCCTCGTCCAATATCCTACTACAGGAAGTTTGCCGAAGCTATTTCATTTCCTATGGTACGGAGTTTTGGTTCACCTCACAAACAGTACTCAGGTAGGGTTCAACTTTGTAGGAGAAACTTTGTTTAAAATGAAAATGAAATGAATACCAGGAAATATCACACACTAACATCACTATCCTGGCGTGATGCGCCATATTTCCTGGTTCAACTTCGACGTCAACGTCGGGATTGAAGGTCATTGCGCCAGAATGAACAGATCAATCTTGGCCTCATAAACAAGAGATCACCACCGGCTATTGTCATGCGCCGCACCCATCTAGTGCAGAATTGAAATGAGCGAAAAAAAATATTATCGTAGAAAGCGGCGTTATTTAATATCTGGTGTTGCGTGATTTCTGCTTGCAGTTTATAAGCTAGCAGTTGTAATTTTTTCGCACATTGTAAGCTCTTTAATATTAATTATTTAGAGCACACGTAAAACAAACTACAAACTGTCGATTGAAAGTCTATTGAGATATATTAAAATAATCAAATAAACCAACAAATGCGTACCTAATTTGTTTTAGTAAATATTAATAACTTAAAATTATGCGCAAAAGATTTTACGAGATATCTTAATTACTTAGAATCTACCTTTAATAGTAAATATCCGATGCAACGTAAAAATACATTCGAATGGAAAAGCTCCTTTTAAAAAATAGGTGAGGTATAAATAATTTGGTAATGTTTAGTTAAATCATTCGTTCGCAAAGTTTCTTAATTAAAAGACCATTCCGCAAGTTTTAACCCTTCGTAATTATGCATTAAAAAGGTTGGATTCCTAACATTGGAAGCCATTTACATACTTGATTATGGCTAATTAAGTCCCAATTTATTTCACGTTCACACATGAATTATAAACTTTTAAACAATTGGGTCATCCGGTTGGAATAGGAATCGTAAAATTTTCTTGTGTTCATAAATTTACTCATTCGTACATCAAGCTTACAATACGAGTACCTATATCAACATTAAAGAATGTATAAAAAAAGGAGGCCTATATTATTATTAAAATTATTCATGATGACGATGAATAGTACCAAGTTCTAGTATTTATTTAAAAAAAAGGAGGAGGTTCTATATTAGGCTATATAATATGTTTTTCATTAATGTTCTTCAATATCTCCTGGCTATTGTATACACAATAATTCCAAGGTTGTCTTATAAACATTGTTCTCCCAAGGTATTTATAATGTTCCTGCAAAACTAAAAAAAGTGTAAATATTAAGAAAATTTTAATCGCTTTTTAGTTTTTTGAAAACGATCAAATTTTTTTGATAATTATCGTTTGACCACAATTTCACCAGATGGAAAGTGACGATGTGGCCTATGATTTATTATAAATAAATAAATAAATAATGCTGGACACAATTCACACAGCATTATCTAGCCCCATGGTAAGCAGAGCTTGTGTTATGGGTACTAGATAACTGATATACATAATACATTAGATTACATAGATAGATATTTTTTATTATACATAGATAACGCCCAGAACACCCGGAACAAATATCTGCAGATCGTACACACAATTGTTCCGAGGCGGGAATCGAACCCGCAACCTCCTGCGTCGATAGCCGACCTTCGCCCACCGCGCCACATCGGTCGTCTAATTATCACGAAGGTCTAGAAGATACCTATTCACTATTGTTCTAATATGAATGTGTTCTGGTAGTGGTTCATCACAACTTTCTCCACGCTAATATGATAAATGCGAAAGTGTGGATGTTCAAATGGTTGCAAGTATAGATGGATATTTGCTAATTCTTCACGCCTTAACTACTGAACGGATCGGTATCCAGCTGATTTTGCACAGATACTAGGATCATAGACCGATGGCCTGGAATCAAACATAGGTACTGTTTATCCCAAAAATTAAAAAGTAGGTACCTATGGCATAGAAATAACCTTTAAACGGTTCCATAGACCTTTGTCTATGGAACTAAACCATGTGCAGAAAAAAGTTTTTCATTCATTAAAATTATTTAATAAAACTGTACAAAAGAATACCAAATTAAACAAAGTTCTTATGTATTTATTTTCATGCAATACAGCATTGTGTGTTTATCCTCAACTCGGCTACTTTACATTTAATAAATCAATATTTAAGGCACTTTTTGGTTTTTTAATCAAAAAGAAAATAATTCCACTATAGATTCAATAACATAATTTCGTTATTAATATAATTAACTAGCTGTTCCACGCGGTTTCACCTGCGTTAAAATCGAATTTTTCTTTCTTTGGTGATTTTTTTACATCTTGGTTTATATTATTGGAGTTTTAGTAAGGATCCCTAACTTTTTTGAAAATAATAATAGCTTATGTTCACCGGGGAAAGAGTAGCTTCCCAACGGTGAAAGAATTTTTCAAATCGGTCCAGTCAGTCAGTCAGTTTCGGAGCCTATTCAATACAAACAAACAAAAAATCAAACCTATCCTCTTTATAATATTAGTATAGATAGATTTACTAGTTGAAGAACGGAAACGTTTTAAAGTATCATATTATATCCCATGGGAACTGATTTATGAGTTAAGCAGTTCCTTTTGCTTTGCTTGTGCACATAGTTTTGGGATCTGCATCTATTCAATAATTTTATGAAGGATGGAATTTTATGTAGTGTGGGTTTTTTAAGTATTTTAAAATAATATGTAGAATTCACGCCTACTTGTTAAAAGTGTAGAGATATTTTTATAAATAGATTCCTAACTTGATTCATATACAGAGACAGCACAAAAGAAAATCACACATACTCAATCTATTCTATACTAATATTATAAAGAGGAAAGGTTTGATTTTTTGTTTGTTTGTAACGAATAGGCTCCGAAACTACTGGACCGATTTGAAAAATTCTATCACCGTTAGGAAGCCTAAATATCCGTGGCGAACATAGGTTATATTATATTTTCAAAAAAGTAAGGGATCCTTACTAAAACTCCAATAATGTAACCCAAGGTGTAAAAAATGTACCTTAAAAATTCCAATACCCGTGCGAAGCCGGGACGGTCCGCTAGTAAAGTATAAAAGTACCTATTAGATAAGATAACCTAATAGCTACCTATGTATTTTACTAGTACGTATTTTAATTATTGCTCTAGGTATATTATGTAGCAATAAATAAAATGAGGACTATTCAAAGTTGTGACATAATAGCGCGAAAAGGTTTCTAAAGTGAAATGGTATCGGGTTAATGGTTATCTTCAGCATTGTGTTATTCAATGAATTCAATTAAAAGTTTAAAGCTGAAACGTTAATTTCAGAGGCAGATAAAACGGTCCCAGAAACTTTTACACAGACCTAACGGAAAACGCATTTTTCTTGAAAGTTTTCAGATACTGATCTGAAACTAATTAGAACCGAACAGATTTTTTCCCCGACTTTCATTTATTTACGAAATAAGTTGGCAGGTACTTATGGCACTATACTTCGAGTTGTTGTTATCCAAAGAGGAATATTAATACAGCTGTGGACAATCCTAAATTGAAAATTTAGTCATGCTTAGTCGTTTTCATCATCATCTGTTTGATAATAAATTGGATCATAATGTGAGAATTCTCATTAAAAAAAAAACTGCGTGTTCAGCACTTTTTGGCTATGTATGGGTTCATACAATCACATCTGCCATTGCCGAATAAAAACATATTCTGTCAAACGGACTATTCTGTGAAGATAAATAAAAGTATCAAGTGCTTTAAAATGTATATTTATTATCAACGTGCAGTAAATTCTAAATCAATCGTGTTCAGTTTTTTCGGCAATGCCTTGGCTTTACTTTTTATACAAATGATAGTTTAATAATATATACAATACAATACAATACAATACAATACAATACAATACAATACAATACAATACAATACAATACAATACAATACAATACAATACAATACAATACAATACAATACAATACAATACAATACAATACAATACAATACAATACAATACAATACAATACAATTCAATACAATACAATACAATACAATACAAATACGCTTTATTGCATCAAGCACAGAAAAAAAAACAGTAAAGAACAAACAAACAAAGATACAGATGCATATTGGGCGGCCTTATTAATATATAATATAGTTTAATAATTAGTAATTCGTGCAGTTTTTTCTTTCACTTATATCCGTTTCCATATTTTGCTCATTCCTATTCTTAGATCGAAACAACAAAATTCGAGAACAAGTTAGGAGTTTAATTAGCCGGATGAAAGTTTCACTTTCGAAGGTGCGAAGTAAATGCTAACGGGAAACGATTAATTCTGCCAAACCGGTATTAAGTTAGTAATAAAAAAGTTAATTTTATTACCAGCATTATTTATTTGATTATTTTAACTGTTTTAAAAATAACGGGGGTGTGTGTAGTAAGGAACATTGACGTCAAATATGATTTGAGGTGTTTTAAATACGATAAACCGACTTGCATTCGTGAATAATAACCTAAACTATGACCTAACCTAAACTAATTATAATGACGACCGATGTGGCGCGGTGGACGAAGATCCGGCCTGCGACGCAGGAGGTTGCGTCCCTGGGTTTGATTCCCGCCTCGGAACAATTATGTGTACGATCTGCAGATATTTGTTCCGGTTGTTCCGGTTGTTTTCTATGTATAATAAAAAATATCTATCTATGTAATGTATTTTATTATGTATATCAGTTATCTATGTAGTACCCATAAAACAAGCTCTGCCTACCATGGGGCTAGATACTGTAGTTTAAATAGTTATAGTAATATATAGTTTTATAATATTTTCTCCGTCACTGGTTCTGCAAAAAACTACGTTAAAAGTTTCAATCCATCATCGCTCCAAATCGTTCAAACCAGGGTAACCATAATCCCGCTCAATTCTGCGCTTATGGAATGCCTGCCTGCCTGTTGAAAACTGACCTCTAATTGTACTAGTAAACTGGACATACTATTCTATAAGATAATAATAATGACAGTTGTGTCATGTGCCGATTCAAAGCGCCCCATCTCGAGCGACTTTGGCATATTTTATTTTTATACAGTAGACTAATTATAGCTATAATTAGTCTACTGCCGGAAATAGGCCTTCCCCAATCGCCATAACGCACTGTCTTCAGCTTAAAGTCATTTAAAACGGGATATTTACCATGATTTGATTTTGGATAACTAATAAATCAAATCATGGTAAATATCCCGTTTTAAATGACTTTAGTGTTAATAACCATGATAGTTTCAAAGTTTTATTGTCTTCAGCTTGCCGCACCCAGCATCTGACTGCAGTCTTTCGCAGGTCGTCATCCCACCTGACCGTAGGGCGTCCTAAAATTCCTTTTTCTAAGTTACTGCGACTCAGAAAACATAGTGTAGAACGCCCTCCACTCAAGAATTTTACCAGCGCTGCAGCGGTTTATGGTTCTTCGTGATATATGGCCGGCCCACTGCAACTTGCTGATTCTTAGAGCTTTCGATAACCTTGGTTCTCTGTCGGATGTATTCGTTACGAATCCTGTCCTTCAGAGAAACTCCGAGGATAGCTCTCTCGCGTAATAGACATCAGCGCTACTGAAATAGGTTACGCCGCGAAAATGGCATGCCACGCGGAGCAGTTGACATTTGCACCGAAATGGTTATACAATTACTGCGAACTAGGTTTTAACGTGCTGTTTTGCATAGTATATGTTATACACATACGACATTACGTGCTGGTAAATAGGTTAATTTCTACATAGGTATCTGTCGAATATTTGGATGGACCAAAGTTATCGACATAGCTCTAAGAATTAGCAAGCTGAAGTGGCAGTGGGCCGGCCATATCTCGCGAAGAACCGACGGTCGCTGGGGTAAACGTGTTCTTGAGTGGAGACCACGACTCGGTAAACGTAGTGTAGGACGCCCTCCGACCAGGTGGGATGACGACCTGCGAAAGACTGCAGGTAGATGCTGGATGCGTCAAGCTGAAGACAAGGCGCTATGGCGCTCATTGGGGGAGGCCTATGTCCAGCAGTGGACTAATATAGGCTGATGATGATGATGATACAATTCCAGTTTTCCCCTTGACAAATTATCTTAAGGGGAAAACTGGAATCGAGATTGTCGCGATTCCCGTTTTCCCCCTCAAGGGGGATTTAAGGAGGATTTTTTTTTTACAAGGAGTATCTATCTTTTCAGTAACTTTTAAAAGTAGAATTAAACAACTTTTTTGGGCATTGAAATTATTGCTTTATTTATTACAGCACAATTTATTTACCGACCCCAACAGAATTAGGTCTAATGACTTTCCAAACTCAAAGTATTAATTTGTTTTCGACAAGCAAACAAAATGAAGCATTTATCATTGCAAATATTTTATGAACATTAAAATGTTTTTACTTCTACCTACGTGTTTAAGGCTAAAAGCTTTTGCAGAAGGGTAGCTTAATTTTGAAAAAATAACTCCTAGCCTACGTACTTACATATTAAACTTTTTAGGGACTAAACTGGTATAGGGTGGTAAAGACGACGCGGTGGGCGAAGGTCTGCCTGCGACGCAGAAGGTTGCGGGTTCGATTCCCGCCTCGGAACAATTGTGTGTACGATCTGCTGATTTTTTGTTTTTATTTATTATGTTCCAGGTGTTCTGGTCATTTTAATATAATAAAAAATATATCTATATAATGTATTGTATTATGTATATCAGTTATCTAGTACCCATAACACAAGCTCTGCTTAGCTTGGGGCTAGATAATATGTGAATTGTCCAGCATTATTTATTTATTTATCTTTAGTTCAAGCGAAAGCATTCACTCTCTCTCAAGTAAAATGGTATAAAACGATACCAGCGTGGAGAGGTGCGGAAGCAAAAGTTTTGATTCACTAATAGCAGCAATGCTAAAGAGCTACTCCAAGCTCTGCTTCACTTTTTATCGTTCATTCAGAAGTAATCTTATAATTATTTGTTCTCTGAACGCTTTGTTGCTTGGAAGAAATCGCTGTCTGCGATAAGGCGGCCTATTGTACTGTTCATGTTTAAAATTTAGATATAAGATTTTATTTTGTTATGTCCAGCAGTGGACTGCTATAGGCATGAGGATGATGATGTTTTTAGTGGAATAAAGTGTACATTCATTCATTCATTTTGTTCATATTTTGTTAGAGGTATAACTTACAGATTGGGTATCACACTTATATTAAAAACTAGTTTCTGCCCGTGGCAACGCACGCGTTATTTCTATGGAAACGTTTATATATTATTTCTTTCCCATAGGAACAGATTTATGAGATACAAATAGCCTATGTTTTATTCCAGGCCTAAAACCACCTGTATGCAAAATTTCAGCTCAATTCGTTCAGTCATTTTGGGGTGAAGAAGTATCAAACATCCATCCATCCATGCAAACATCCAAACTTTCGCGTTTATAATCTTAGTGTTATGCGTTAGTTTAGATATTTAGATATTAGTTATCACTTCACCCCAAAACCACAAAACCCATTCGGCATAATACATATAGTATTCGACGACCGATGTGGCGCGGTGGGCGAAGGTCCGCCTGCGACACAGGAGGTTGCGGGTTCGATTCCCGCCTCGGAACAATTGTGTGTACGATCTGCAGATATTTGTTCCGGGTGTTCTGGTCGTTTTCTATGTATAATAAAAAATATCTATCTATGTAATATATTGTATTATGTACATCAGTTATCTAGTACCCATAACACAAGCTCTGCTTACCATGGGGCTAGATAATGCTGTGTGAATTGTCCAGCATTATTTATTTATTTAGTATACCTATATGATCGGGCTGAAATTTTGCATATAGGTAGTTCTAGGCCTGGCCATATATCTGTTCCCATGGGAAAGACATAAAATTTAAATGTTTCCATAGAAATAACGCTGATAAACAGAACTCCAACCTTGTAACACTATCCTGGACAATCGCCTTGTTTGTCATCTTGTCGCCTTATCTTGAAGCCATCGAAACCTTATCTCGTGTTTTTCCAGCAAAGTATACAAGGGGACACAAAATATTTGCTCTAAGGTAAAAGGGCAAGGATTTCGGAGTCACTGGGTTGGCTCATGATCTACAGATATTTGTTTCGGTCATCATCATCATCATCAACAGCCTATATGAGTCCACAGCTGGACATAGGCCTTCCCTCATGAGCGCCATAGCGCTCTGTCTTCAGCTTATCGCATCCAACATCTACCTGCAGTCTTTCGCAGGTCGTCATACCACCTGGCCGGAGGGCGTCCTACACTACGTTTGCCGAGTCACGGTATCCACTCAAGAATACGTTAACCCCAGCGGTTGTCGGTTCTTCGTGAGAAATGGCCGGCCCACTGCCACTTCAGCTTGCTAATTCTCAGAGCTATGTCAATAACTTTGGGTCTCTGTCGGATGTATTCGTTACGTTGATCCTATCCCGCGGCTTCGTCCGCATGGAAATTTGAATAATATGAAAATTGTTACACGAGAATTTTATATTTATGACGAATAACGTATTGTATATAGAATATACATATTGATACAGCTTCTTACCGCGGCCTCGGTCACGTAATAGTTCCAGTGAGATTTATTAATAACTAGCTGCGCCCCGCGGCTTCGCCCCCTTCGTAATCTTATGTGTCAAATGGTTTAAATGATAAAAAGTATCCTATGTTAGACTCCTGGTTCTAAGCTACCTCTCCACCAATTTTCAGCTAAATCGGTTCAGCCGTTCTTGAATTATAAATAGTGTAGCTAACACGACTTTCTTTTATATACATATGTATATATATATATATATAATTATATATATAACAATGTGATATTGGGCAATAGTATTAGTCTCAATTGTAATTATTATTATGATCAAACATCGGATATAACTAAGTTACACAAAGGAATATCAGTTTATGTATGTAATTGTATCAGTTGCTAGATAATTACTGTGTTGATTTATTAGATGAGTGTTTCTATTATCTCCTAATTGGGAATACCTACACTAATTAGTAGACCGTGATATTACGTGGCTTGTTGTTCCAGGTATAGGTTAACTCAATATCTATTACCTTAATACTATTTGTATCTCGACGCAGGAGGTTGCGGGTTCGATTCCGCATCTACAAATATGTTCTGTATCTGTATGGGGCAAACGTGTTCTTGAGTGGTGACCATGAATCGGTAATCGTAGTATAGGACGCCCTCTGACCAGGTGGGATGACGTCCTGCGAAAGGTTGTCATGGACTGGGTTATTATGTCTCGATAAAACTGTTGAAACTATCATGGTTATCAACACTAAAGTCATTTAAAACGGGATATTTACCATGATTTGATTTTTGAGTTATCCAATATTTCGGCACAGTTTCAAAATAAAATAAAATCATGGTAAATATCCCGTTTTAAATGACTTTAGTATTATGTCTCGCTTTTTAACATCATGCCTTTGGATTATTTTATTACACATACTCAACAGAACTTTAAGATGGACGCCGATACGCCTTTCACATCAAGCGAATGTTTGGTTGGATAGATGGATGACTATGTATGTAACTTCTTGTTACTTCTTCACGCACAAACTAATAATAGACCAGGCTGAATTCGCATAGGTTTAGATCTGGAATAACACATAAGCTATAGGCACATTTAATTCCATAAATCAGTTCCTTTCTTTTTGGATTTAAATAACCTTTTGATGTTATACAAAAACACGAACGAAGCCAGGTCAGAAACTAGTTTGTTATTTATTTATCAAAAACACCTGAAAATATCATGGTTAGGTCATTTATAACAGGATATTTACCATGATTTTATTTTTGAGTTTCCGTGATCATGGCACGCTTGGAACAGTACCGAAATATTAGGAAACTCAAAAATCTAATTATACAATTTTATTTATTTATTTTTTTTATTTTAAGCCATTATTGTCCCACTGCTGGGCAAAGGCCTCCCTTTTCTCCTTCCACTCCTCGCGATCCAACGCTGCAACAATATAACAATTAATAATATAATACTGTAATTATACAATACAATACAAAAATACTTTATTGTACACCAGTTACAGATCATTATAAAACACATCACATGATACAAGTACAATGGGCGGCCTTATCGCTTAGAACCGATCTCTTCCAGGCAACCATTTTTTTTTTTCAATTATGGTTCATAGCACCTTATTTCTTATTTGATAATAATTTATGGTATAAAATTTGACTTGTCTTAGTGCTTATTTTATAAACCTAAAGAAATAAAGTTTTTAGAATGTTAATTATTAAGCCAAAGTCACTTGAAACTCTTTTCAATTACAATAATTTTAGCTAGAACTAATCTCGGCTAGAACGCTGGACTGCCCTTTATTTTGGCCAGTCCCGATAGATTTATAACTTTTATAAAGTAATTAGAAACAACTTAGAGTTTCTAAACAAAATAAATTATTTAGTATTTGCTATTGGAATTAGCTTTTAATTTTATCAGATTTATAAGCTACATATTTTATAAATCACGAGATAAAAGATTCACGTAAAAAAAGACTAGGGGTTGAATTAATTATTAAATTAAAATAATTTATCAAATCAGACAACATGGTCTATTTTTGTTAGAGATCTGTCATAAAAACTATGATAAATACAAGGAAAGCATAATACATACAAATTAGAAAGGAAGCTCTCAATCGACTCGAGTCGATATGGCCGGCCCACTGCCACTTCAATTTGCTAATTCTTAGAGCTATGTCGATAACTTTAATTCTCTGGATGTATTCGTTACGAATCCTATCCTTCAGAGAAACTCCGAGCATAGCTCTTTCCATAGCTCGCTGAGCGACTTTGAACTGGTGGACCAGCCCTATCGTGAGAATGTATCATTAAAATGGCAAAAACAAATATACGCTCAGTCATTTCCTTGTAACCGTATAAGCTAAGTAGCGCTCTACAGATCTCAGCCTTACTGCGGCTCCGTAAATAAATTAATAAAGGTAAAATAAATAAAACCTTTTGCTAATTTACAGCGCTATTTAACAAAGCCTTTGCGGTAAACGGCGTAGCAATCCTTTAGCGTTCTAGAGCTTACTTTTATTGGACGAATGTTTTAAAAGCTTAGGCAGGTAGGTACAGTTTTAATGTAAATAGAGGTTGATAAACTTGTCCTTAAATAATTTAAAAGGTAATGCTTTTGTACTTAGGTATGTACACAAAACAGAAACAAATTTAAAAACAGAATCTTAAAATTACACAAACAGATAATTGTTTGAGGTTTTTTAAACTAATTTTGTTCCATTAATGGATTAACTTCGAAATATTACACCTTGTTTCGGATCTCTAAGTTTTAAAACTCAAAATCTTTTTCATAGAACGGTCGTCGAAAGAACGCGTCGGTTGTCTTTTGTTTTATGCGCCCCGTAATCCGTCAACTTTGTACATAATTCAAAATGGACCTTTTGTTTACGCCTATTGCCATGGAAACCATTTGCTAATTGTAAAAATTATCATGTAAAGATGTTTTAGAGCGTACAATCGTACATATCAATTCTTCGAGGGTCAAACTTTTATGAGACCACCTCAAAAACAACTTTAGTACAACAACGATAGAATCAAACTTTTGAAACTATCATGGTTATTAACACGAAAGTCATTTAAAACGGGATATTTACCATAATTATATTTTTGCAGTTCATGCGCCATGATCACGGAATAACTAGTTAGATAGTTATTACGTTATCATGGCGCATGAAACTGTGCCAAAACATTAGATAACTCAAAAATCAAATCATGGTAAATATCCCGTTGATGAACACGGAATAACTATCTAACTAGTTATTCCGTGATCATGGCGCATGAAACTGTACCGAAATATTGGATAACTCAAAAAATCTAATCATGGTAAATATCCCGTTTTAAATGACTTTAACGATAGAATCATCCAAATATATTAAGCATTGGCGAAGATATCACCAAACTTGTTTCAGCTAGTCGCGATTTTTCAAAAGTAAGTTGTTTTCAAGGTTGACGGGATAAATACTAACGAATCCTTCGAGAATACAATTTTTATGGCGCCACTTCGAGTTAATTTTCTATCAATAGCAAAAGATTTTTTAAAACGGCCCATAATTTAGTGAGAAATCGACGAACATGCATAAAAAATATGTACCGCCGAACATGGAGCGACCACCTGTTTAGAATTTTTAAGTTAAAAAATATCTTTATATTTTAAAAATAGCAAGGTAATTCATCTGCCGATCAGATCAGGCACCTTATAAATAAATAAATAAAGTTTCTTTATTTCGGATTACTACGATCCATAATTTGTTAGTACTTAATGATCTAATAATAAACGCCATGTAAAACCTTAGGATACAGGAAAAAACTTGAGAGACAATTTACATAATTATGTTTTTTATCTATCCGTCCACGCTTCAGGAAACCTTGAGCAAGCAAATAATATCTCAGATTGCGTAATAATACTTCAACAGACGGCAAGAGATTTAGATGGGATTTTCTCTGACGGCCAGAGATGCGTCGTAAGCTGTTATTAACTTGAGCTAAAAAATATGGCACCTGTAAACTTTCTTCGGGTAAAATAAACATATACCAAAGACTCCAGACCCTCTGAGAATTAGCAAGCTGAAGTGGCAGTGGGCCGGCCATATCTCGCGAAGAACCGACGGCCGCTGGGGCAACATGTTCTTGAGTGGAGACCACGACTCGGTAAAGGTAGTGTAGGACGCCCTCCGATCAGGTGGGATGACGACCTGCGAAAGACTGCAGGTAAATGCTGGATGCGTCATGCTGAAGACAGGGCGCTATGGCGCTCATTGGGGGAGGCCTATGCCCAGCAGTGGCCTAGGCCCAGCATAGGCTGATGATGATGATGATGAAAGACCCCAAACATCAATCAATTATTTTGATATTATACTTGATAGTTCTTTGTCTGTCTTTCCATTATTTGTAAAAGAAATTGTACCTTCTAATAATGATCCTATTTTCCCAGCATTATTTTGTTACGTGCCCTATGAACAAATTAATTAATTGACACTTTACTGAACATAAAGTCATGATCGTTCTATCGCCGGCTTTCCTCTAAGGTGGGCCAATATTATTGTGCATACCTTAAAACATCTTACAATAAATCTAAACTTCTGTGGTATTAAGCTCAGGTATTAATTTTCTTTGACTTTTCTATAGAAATAAAAGTAAAGTATCAGTATAAAAAAATCAGTTATGGCCTTCTTCTAGCAACCAAAAGCGCTTACCCGATTATTACTAGCACTTAGAAAAGTTAACCGTTCACGTCAAATCCGATTTCTTTTGACCACAAAGAACCATAACAAGTTGAAATCAAAGCCTTTAACGTTTCAGATCCTTTGGTAAAAGGGGCCATTACTCAAATCGTGCTTTAAAACTGTAAGTGACGTGATTTACCGAGGAGTTCTTGAGGGGAAAGCTGCGCCTTCATGAGACGATTGAAAAGGGCTGCACGTTTTTCTCGATTTTATAAGGTAATTCAAAAATAATTGTGCCACGGAACTTAGGACGATCGCTAAGCCATGATCTGCTCTGCCATAACACAATATGCTTATACAAACTTACACTATGCATTTAACATACAAATTTCATCCTAAGATTTCGAAATACTCGTGCATTGTGTGTTTTTTAGGTTGCGTTATGATATGATTGAGGAAGATACATATTCTTTGAAAATCCAGCACATTAGATAGATAGATAGATAACACTTTATTACACCACACAAAACAGACAATAATACAGAGATAAAAACTTAGAATAAAGGTATAAAGGGCGGCCTTATCGCTGAGAGCGATCTCTTCCAGGCAACCTTGGGATGGACTGGAAATGAACGAACAATATAGACGGTGAAACTTTAATAAATATTTGGTTACAAATACACTAAATACCTACATTACAAACATTATTATGATAATCTGAATAAGTTAAGTTTTGTACTGTTTTTTTTAACTGCTCTTTGCTTAGTTGACAGGACCGTTACAGAAAATCGTAACAAAAAACCGCAAACAGTTTATTTACAAAAAATCTTACAAGAAATAATATGAAATAGGTCTCGGATTTGAGTAATTAACGATACATTATGAACAGTAGAAGAATTTAGTGAGAACTATCCAATGAAATTCAACAAGACGTACCTACCAATAGGAGTAAACGGCTGGAAGGAAATTACTAAAAACAGAATCAATTCAACTGAATTAACTCGACCAGACCAGGCCCAGCCATCAACGACAGCGTCAGTGATGATGATGTTAGCTCTAAACATTTCCGCCCCGCGTAGTTAAGCCAGGCCCTTAGACCGCGAATAGCGTTTACTCTTTTCGCTTTTCACTTTCATCGTCTATTTTGTAATGTTGCGCATTCCATTTGCCTGAAGCAAGAAAATGAAAAAGCCACTCAACCGTAAAATTTCTTAAGTTCAAGGTTTCTTATAAAAGAGCGTTTGTTAGAAAATATTATAATTTTGTAATGAAAACTCGACGGAGGAAACGCTTGAAAAATGTTCGGTTTCAGTAAGCTCCTGCTTGTTTTAAATATGTGGGTGCTATCCTAACTATACATACATATATGTCGTTTACTATGTATAATAAAAAATATCTATCTATGTAATGTATTGTATTATGTATATCAGTTATCTAGTACCCATAACACAAGCTCTGCTTACCATGGGGCTAGATAATGCTGTGTGAATTGTCCAGCATTATTATTATTATTATGTCTCTCTTTTACCATGACCTCGGGCCATAAAGTGACCCGGTCCTTTGGAAGGCTTGCGGGGGGCCGAAGCCAACAACACCAACAACTTATTATTATTATGTATATAATATAGTTAGGTAAGGTACTGATAAAAGTACCTAAAGAAAATGCATCTGCAGTGCTTTGCATTGTTTATATCCATTTCAGGTCTAAAAATTTACCTAAAAATATTATAATTTTGTAATGAAAACTCGACGAAGAAATACCGTTACGTTGCCTATGTCCGTCCAGGATACTATTAACTTTCCTGCTGAAATTTGTCAATTTTCAGCTGTTAAGGCGTGAAAATGACACAATTACACTTTTATGCTCGGTTTACATTATTCCAGTCCAGTGATCTAGCGAGATTCCAGTCCAGTGCTGGACTGGATTTGTAACGTCTACATTATTCCAGTTATTTAGAAGCCGTTGAAGTGTGAACACTATAGTGACAATGATTTCAAGAGATCAGTTTCTTTTTTTTAGGATTGCCCGTCTACATTATTCCAGTTGCACTGGATTGATCGCACTGGATTCAAAAGTAGACCGCGAATCCAGTTCCATTCCAGTGCCGGTTTACATTTTTCCAGTAAGCAATCCAGTACTGGACTGGATCGCTGGACTGGAATAATGTAAACCGGCCATTATAATAATTATAACTAGTGGTTTCCAATGTGTTGTGACTATGGAAACGTTTAATGGTCATTCCTGTTTTATGGGATACATATATTTGATTCAGTTTCAGTTTATTTATTTCCACCGTAGGCACACACTTGATGTCGTTAAATACTATAAATTTTAAAAGATAATATTACATTTTTATTCTATAACACACTAACTTTTGACAAAGGAAACACCATAAGGCATTGTGCAAAGAAAAGCAGACAGACATGCCTTCTTAAAAAATTAAAATAAATTCATTTATAATAATTTGTCACAACAATACAGATAATAAATTAGTTAAAAGGAATAAATAAGATAAAATGTCAAAGTATTCTGCTGTCAATATGTCAAAGTATTCTGCTGTCAAAATGTCAAAGTATTCTGCTGTCAAAATGTCAAAGTATTCGGCATTGGATTGCAGACTTAAAGCCACATCTATGCAAAATTTTAGTTTGATCCGTTCATTTGTTTTGACGTGAAGAAGAAACAAGTCCATCGAAATATTCAAACTTTTAAGTATGGATAGTTTATTTGAAAACAATGGGTAAGAAATAGGTAGACTTAAAAACATTCAGCGAATGTATACTTAATGATTATAACGATTTTCGACCTTAAAATTAGGCATTCAGATATTTAAAGTTATATTTATATTAGGTAAATATGGTTAAATTCTGTGTTTCTACACCTTAAGAACACACGGAAAACTTACGACTTAAAAAAACATTTTCCCCAAGTTCTATTTACCAAACCACGTAGCTATTTCCAAGAAATACCGCGATCTATTTGTTCAAAACGCTAACAACGATCTGCCTAATTGGATGTAAATAGTTGGGGAAACAGTAAGTTATGCAAACAATGTAGATGTTCTCCGGTCACAGAGACAATCTGGCACGCGGTCATAAATCAACAGAGGGTGTGTCACCTAGGCCTATGCTCTGAGACATTTCATTAGTATAGATATGTATATGTTAGCATCTACATATAATGTAGGAGAATGGGATATGGAAGGAGCAAAGAACTGGTGAAGCTTGTTATGGCTTATCTTAAATCGAACCTTAAATACAATACAGCCCCATAACATGATATTTATGATATGTATCATAAATATCATGTTATGGGGCTGTATGGTATCAGATTTCTAAGAATTTATTTAATGTCTCTAAAATTTACGATATAAACATGTTAATATTTCTTTCTGCACATGATTCATTGATGCATAACATCGATCAAGGTATCCGCCGGCCCAGCGGATCCTATCGGAATGCATAAGCTCACGGTAGATAATAGAATCAAAGAGAAAATGCACGTGTTTGATCAAATTTACCTTTTGTATTCCAAAAGTTTAGTGTGATTAATAAAATAACCACAACAAAGCTTTAATAAAAAAATGTTTTGTCATCTCGCAAAATGCTTTGTTGAAACAAAAGGCCAATGCGGGCTTTCGCACAACTTTTTTTATAATCTCCATTTGTGTGCACAAAGAGCATGAAAAATATTGATAGTGAACAAGCTTCAAACAAAATAGATTTATCAATGGGCTTATTGAATCGGACAGTCGTCGTGATAAGGTGCGACAGAGCAACGCAATTGACTTTTACACTATACTATTGTTACTTGAGGCTCAATTCCACTAAATGAATCGCGTCACAATAACAATGGTTTTGCCTTAGACTGACGCATTTTTGGATTGGATTGGATTTCATAAAAGGAATTCTGCCTTTATGAGATAAAAATCCTACGTTTGATTTCAGGCCTGGAACTCTTCTGCTCTTTCAGTAGTCTTGGCGTGAAGAGATACTAAACATTTAAACATCCCATACTCTCACATCTATACTAATATTATAAATAGGTTTGATTTTTGTTTTTTTTGTTTGTAATGAATAGGCTCCGAAACTACTGAACCGATTTGAAAAATTCTTTCACCGTTGGGAAGCTACACTATCCTCGGTGAACATAGGCTATATAATATTTTCAAAAAGTTAGGGATACGTACTAAGACTGTGCGTAGCCGGAGGGTCCGCTAGTATGGAATAAAAATCTTACGTTTTATTTCAGGTCTACTACCTTAAGGTATGCAAAATTTCTCCTCTTTCATTAATCTTGGCGTGAAGAGATACTAAACATTTAAAAATCCATACTCTCCCATTTATAATATTAGTGTGATTAACCGCTAGTGTGAATGGGTCCTTAGAAAAATTGGAGAACCTAAATCTGCTTTGTGTCATAGTCTCTGACAGTTTTCCTCACAACTGAACAATGCTTTCGTCAGGTCGGGTGCCGATTTAAATCAATGTCCGCGCCCAAACAACTTGATGTAGATTTACGACCAAAATATTGAGCTGGCACTATATTTTATTAAATATATTATTTTATTGGCTGTTGAACAAATACGATTTATTTGTTAGGTCGTTCTCTGTGCGTTAAAATGCTCGTTTTTATTCATCTATAGGAAAGCTTATCAAAAGTGATAAATAAAAATATTGTATGTTTATTTAACCGTTAAACCCGTTAAATTAGTGCTTAATTATTTATTAGTTATTTTCGTTTTAATTAATTATTATAATGTTAGACACTAACATCGATGGGCAAACCTGGATGAGATTGATGCAGGACTGTGTGGAGTGTCACCAAAGTTTGGAGGCCTATGCCCAACAGTGGGTTAAGTCAGCGCATTACGATGATGATGAATGCCGCACAGCTCACACAGCCCTAAAGATCATCATCATCAGCCTATATTAGTCCACTGCTGGACATAGGCCTCCCCCAATGAGCGCCATAGCGCCCTGTCTTTAGCTTGACGCATCCAGCATCTAAGTACTTGCAGTCTTTCGCAGCAAACAGCAAAGATCATCATCTAACCCCAAAGAAAGCAGAGCTTGTTATGGTTACTAGATTAAGATAGAATAAAAATACACCCAAATAATAAAACATGAATAAAATAATAAAATAAGTCCCTAGTTTATAGAAACAGAAAATAATTTATTTGCGTTTTTTATTAAATAATACAAATTACTAATAAAAAAAAGCAAAAAAGTCTGCAGGTATGTAGATGCTGGATGCGGCAAACTGAAGACAGGGCGCTATGGCGCTTATTGGGGGAGGCCTATACCCAGCAGTGGACTGCTATAGGGTGATGATGAAAAACTAATAAAGATAACAAATTAGGAACTTAGCGAGAACTCAAAGAGGCTACCGGCTCAGCATTAAATGCTTCATTGACACGGGTGCCAATGCAGCGCTGGTTTTCAGCGGCGCCAGAGTGTTGAGTGCAGCACAGTCTAGGTAAGTTAATTATTTATAACTATATGTATACTTTATTCCGTGTAAAGGAATTAGCTGTGGCAAATACCTACGCACAGAATTCTCAGTGCCTTTGTTTTCACAGGACAAATTAAATTTAATGCCACCCGACGACGCAATCTTTAATCAGCGAGGGTCGTTAAGACGCACAACGCGGCTCACCTTGGCATATATCATTTATTCCGGAAGTGCTTTATAATGAAATCCCCCTTTTAATAGTCCACAGGATTGAGACAGAGTGAGCCTGCAAAATTCTTTATTAATACTTAGAATGAGATGGTTACTCTGTCTGTCTGTCTCTCTGTCTATATCGTTTTCTGTGTCTGAATACCTTTTGCCGTATCTAAGTAGTATATTATAAATAAGTATTTTATGTGTAGGTATATTAAGTTAGGTATTTGTGACATTTATTTATTACTTGTCTTTAAGTACCTATTCATAATTTTATGTTCATATTTGTTGTAGCTTATTTAGTACACCCTGCGTTTCTTAAATTCACATCTTTACATCCAAAGTTTGCCTGGAAGAGATCGCTTCTTAGCGATAAAGCCGCCCATTGTGCTAGTCGCATGTAATGTCTATCTGAATCTGGTGTACGATAAAGTATTTTAGTATTTGTATAGTGACGACAGGCGGAACAAATCTCAAAGAACAGGCATTGCGATAAATTGCACCCTAAGAGAGGACATGGGCTTTTTCAAGCAAAAGCACGTGCGAAAACGCGGGCAGTAGCTAGTCTTCGCTAATGGTGCGTAACCACACGACGTAGTGTGCGTGACGCTAGCCCGTGACGGAACAAGACTATGCTTCCTATACGCACGTGATCAAGTTCTACAAAGCGATTGGCTATTTTAGATAGTGGCTCTGGTGGACCTTTTTGGCCGATTATGAAAATGAGGGAGGTTTTCAACAGTTTTGTTTTACCCTACGAAGTCGCTTAAAATGTATTGCGATTCCGCATAATAAATAAATAATGCTGGACAATCCACGCAGCATTATCTAGCCCCATGGTAAGCAAAGTGTTATGGGTACCTACTAGATAACTGATATACATAATACAATACATTACATAGATAGATATTTTTTATTATACATAGAAAACGACCAGAACAGCCGAAACAAATATCTGCAGATCGTACACACAATTGTTCCGAGGCGGGAATCGAACCCGCAACCTCCTGCGTCGCAGGCGGACCATCGCCCACCGCGCCACATTGGTCGTCAATAATATCGTTCATATTCATATCATTAATTGTGATTTCATGCATGCATTAGTTGCATGTGATAGATTTTGATGGTTTTACTAATTAAAAGAAGCTCTAAGATACCATAATGAAAACTAATTTGAACTACCTTGGTATCTATTTTCATTAAAACGTTACTAGAAGTCCTAAAAGGGTTGATATTGTGGGTATTAAAGAAAAGAAGCATAACTTACAACATGAATACTGTTTTATTCAATAATACAATCTGGTTGGAACATAAATTATGACGTGAAAGCAATATAGTTACTAGATCTCCTAATAGGGTTCCATTGTGGTTATTAAAGAAAAGAAGCGTTACTTAGAACATTAATACTCTTATATTCAATAATACAATCTGGTTGGACATCAATTATTACAGACAATTATTAACATTTTAAGGTTATGTTACACAAATTGCTAGTCACAAAATATGAACAATACTTAGCTTCTGTCTGGTTAGGCTGCCGATCCAAAAGTGGGTATTCTCCCCCTTTTGGGTCGTATATATAGGCTCTGACATCGTAAAATAATGCAGCCTGAGCGATGGCTCACACTGTCTTTGGCGCGAACAGTCGATACAACAATTTATTATGTTTCTTAATACTGAATAATACTTTCAGACCAAATCAATGATATTTAAAATTGTACAATTAATATTCCACTTATTTTAAATATAATACATTTTAATAATTAATAAATTATCGGCGCCGCGCCACTTATGAAAGTTATATGCTAATGATTTTATATACATTAAAATACCAATGAAATAGGTAATCTAAAATCTGAAAACTATTTTAGACATACTTTTCATATTTCTTTATCACAATTTTCTATATTAATCTGATACATGCATGTAGTTTCTTAGTGGGTGGGACAAAATGCATAAAAACCCTGTCAGGGCACAACAATTTTTTTTGGGTTCTTTCTTATTAGATGCTAGATTAATATACAAGTTATTTTTTTAATTGCCTTGGGGTCTTACAAAACAGTTAAAAGGTTATTTAAAGATCTAAGAGCCTTCATAATTTGAAATATATGAAGATAGGTAACCTACCTAGGTACCTAGAAGGTAGTTAACCACCATAACTTTGACCCTCTTGCGAGACTTAGAGACCGCGTCTAGACTGAGGTCATTAGTTTTTTTGTTGCTATGAAAATGCTACGCCAAAATAAGATCAGAGGCGCTATTAAAAAACTTACAAGCAAGTAATCTTGATTATTTTCTTACAAAAAACTTTCTACTGTGATTCCACAAAAACCCAACATTTTACCAGAAAAAGCGAAAATAGTCGGTATATATATATATTATATATATATATATCGGTATATATATATATATACCGATATATAAATATATCGGTATATATATTATATATACCGATATATTTATATATCGGTACATATATAAGTAACTTAGTAGGTATCCTATAAGTACTTCTAACGACTTTTTAATAAATTATACTATTTAGGTACTAAAAGTACATTGTTAGGTACTTACTTACTTTATAAGATAGATGTTTAACATGTACCAAAGGTATATTTTTATTTCACTTTATTAAATGACACAGAAACAAGATCATACACAAAAACTAACTGTGTCTAAATAAGTTACATAGGTATAATAAGTATGTATGTATTTATGCATTTTGAAACCGTTTTAAACGTTTCTTATTATGTATTATATGATGTCTAATTATCTCATTTTGTTTCTTGCTGGTTTATTATCATTATCTGGCCAATTACTCTGTATAGTACTGACGTTTACTCTCCACCTGCTGCCAATGGAGCGTCAGCACCCGGAATTGGAGGCTAGAGCAGCACGGGCAACGACTATTCCCACTTGACCCTCACCACCCGCTGCCGGTGGCATAATCAAGCCGAGCCACGAAGCCCACAGCGTTAGCCAACTACCAAATGTGCTTTCTCACCTCACATCCGCTGTCGATGGGCTGATCAGCACCCAGCAAGAGGCCACACAGCGATATATAAATATAAATAAAATGTATGGGATATATAAATATAATAAGGTACTTTCTTTTTGCCATACACTGGCCCCGGGTCTTCTGCCCATTGAGATTTTAGCATCATTTATTACATTTACCAACTGTAGGAAAGTATACATTTTACATACATTACATACCTATTTACCTTTGTTTTAGTACTTATAACATTAAATAAGTTCTTATTGATCTAAATGTAAACGTAAACAAGTACAATAATCACAAAATCGTGGCACTTTCAAACAACGTTCTCTTCCTCCCATTATTCCGGTTATTCTTATCAAATTATTTAACAGTTTTAGAGCATAGCGGTTTTGGGAATAAATCAAAAACGCCTATGGTATAACTAACGATACAAGATCACCTACTTAACCAACTTGTTATTTCCTTTGCAGAATAAAACTTTCTACATCTGTATTGCAAGCTGTTTTCGTCTAAAACCTCAGACGGATTCACACAATTTTACAATAATATTATTTCCATTCGTTTGGCCAATCTGACGAAACATTACAACATATGTACTTTAATGTACAAGATTATCAATATAGTTAATTACCGTTGCAAAAGAAAACATCAATATGTAAATCAAAAACATCAGTATGTAAATCAAACAAAGAGAATATAACGCTACGGCCTACGCTACGCTATTTCTCCGGCCGCCGGAGCAAAACTCGTTTTGTGGCTAACTTCTCCCTAATAGCTTGGCTCTGAGGTTATGATTTGTCACTTTATTACCTGCTCTGTTGGTAGAATGACAAAAAGCAAGGTGCCAATACAAAAGTTTCATTGACGAATTTTAAAAAAAAATAAAAATAATTACTGCTGACACCGTTGCTCGGTTTTTATTACGAGCAGTGGATCTTTAATTATTTTAGTGTATTATTATAAGTGTCGTATATCAAATTAATCCTTATGAATAATGCTTTCTAACTATAATCTAAATATCGTAGAACATTAATTTTCGATGCGACGACTAATTGACCTCAAAGTTGAATGTAATTTTCCCGACAAGAAACTTTGTCAACTGGCTTGACAAAATAAACAACGAAGTGCTACCTAATTATTTTTATTTGTTTTGATGATCTTAGTTCCAGAAGTAAAGGGCACAAAGTTGAGACAAGAACTGAAAAACCCTAAAAATGTTGGGTGGGTAGGTAGGTACCACCAACGGAGTCAAATAAAGCTATAAAAGCAGAATCATTTTGGCCTCACACATACTCTCACATCGATGACTAAGTTTAAAATAAATTTTGTTTTCAAAATAGTCAAAATCTTTTCCAATAGTACCTATTAAATTGAATCAAAACATCGTGTACCTAGAGCTATATAAATTGGTGGTGAATTGTACGAGTCAGCTAAACACGTACCTATCTTTCTACTAACTAATACAAAAATAACTTATCTAAATTTTATGGTTTGATGAGCTAGGACTTTCAGTTATACGTTATACTATACCTCTTTATATGGCTAATCAACATAAAGCAACATCATGAAACACATTTATTTTAGTATTAAATCGCCTCGACTCTAATTACTTTGTCCGTGCAGTAATAGTCGATGTAATAGTCAAAAAGTCCGTTTTCCTCTGACCAATGTAGGTAGGTACCTACCTCCTCATTGTGTACCTACTCGCTATAAATGCTGCAAATATCCAAAGTAAGCAAAAAGTCGCTAGCGAAAGGCTTTTTTTTTCATTTTCGCTTTGTATTCGCAAGTATTATTGTCAGTTACAAGGTACCTACTAAACACAAGCCTTTTTTTTTTGTTTTACTTCAGATAAACAGAAACATTTTATTCGTAATATGTCAAATTATACGTCGCAATATATAAATCATTTCTAATATACAAATATAATATCAAATAATAATGAAATTTAAAAAATAAAATTATTCTAGATAAAATGTGGTGTTTTTCGTTGCATAGAAAACAATCAAGAGAAAAAAAAACTCAAGGTAGATAGATAAATTAAATTTAGAATGACTCACGAGATTAATCTTCTGAGAGAGATAGCAGCTAACTACTAATATTATAAACGCGAAAGTTTGTAAGTATGGATGGATGTTTGTTACTCTTAGCGTAAAAACTACGGAATGGATTTTAATGAAACTTTACAATAATATAGCTTATACATCAGAATATCACATAGGCTACAATTTAGAAAGATATATTGTATATTATCCAAAATATCTGTCACCACGCGGGTGAAACCGCGGGGCGCAGCTAGTTATATATATTTTTAAGGCCCTATTATCGCATCGTTTTTGTCACGTACAAAACAATAAATAATGAGAGATAATTCCTACATAAAACAATATTATGTAGCTCCCTACTTGCTTGAAGTTAGAAAGTACCTACAAACTACCTTCATATTTTTTTTCAGACAACGACCTCTGGTCGTCATTTTCGGATGAGCTGTATGTGGGTAGGTTCTAAAACATCGACGATAAAAAAAAACTTATGTCACTGATTAAACTATGTATGCCTACACACACAAACCTACATGATTCGATTCAACCACCAACAATGTCAAGATACATAAACGAGACTATCGCTTCGATAAATCCGTTTATTTATAACTTCTAGTCAAATGTGTGGCTCCGCGCTGTGACCACTGACACCAGACAACCTTTTCTGGTTTCATAGTGTCTTTCAAATAAGAAAAGTACCAGTTTTTGGTGAATACAGAAATACAACAAAGAAATAGTGCGGAGTAAAGTTGCAACAGAGGAGTTTTGTTATAGACTACATACTTAGTAATTGTTTATACTATAATTTGGCCTCTGTGCCTATAAGTAAAGTAATATGTCCGTCGTTAATTTACACAGTAAGTTTGAGGTGATTGTAGTTCAGTGTTATTTTCTAATGTTTGTCTGTGAAAAAAGTGTTTTTTTAGCACTTCTGCATTATAAAGGCACTTAAAGTCCCTACCGCTTTGCTCCAAATGACGTTATTTAATATTTACCTATGTAAAACATAAAAAGGCAAACATATTTCCAAGTGGTTTTACACTGCTATTGAAGGATGCCATTTGAATATAACATTAGGTACGTTATACTGCCACATACTAATTCGACTTAGTGCCGCTACTAAAAACAACTTTTGTTTTACCTACGTGAAAGAAAACGAATACTGCTTTCTTATTTAGAATGTTAATCTGCAAAAATCGAGGGTACGAAGCTATGTTGTCTTGAAATACACTGTGCAGAATCCCATGTCTTGAATAAAGTGATCAGACCCTTTTCAGAGCCTTACCTGCCAGAGGATGCGTAAAATCTTGAGGTTATAGTTGAACCATATCCCTCGGCATCCAGGCCACACGTAGTCTAGTTGTAAATGCAGGTCGATATCATCATCTCTCCGGCAGCTGGTGGTGCAGATGGCTCGTAGGTTTTTGGCGCAGACACATCAGATGGATGACGATGGCCACACGTAGTCGAGTTGTAGATCGGCAGATCGATGTAATCATCTTTTCGACGGCTGGTTGAAAAGATGGCTCGAAGGTTTTTGGTGCAGACACATCCATCTGAAAATAAATTCGTATTAGTAAGGCACATGCTGTTCTATATCCCACTTCTGATGATAGATTTTGATGGTTTTACTAATTAAAAGAAGCTCTAAGATACCATAATGAAAACTAATTTGAACTACCTTGGTATCTATTTTCATTAAAACGTTACTAGAAGTCCTAAAAGGGTTGATATTGTGGGTATTAAAGAAAAGAAGCATAACTTACAACATGAATACTGTTTTATTCAATAATACAATCTGGTTGGAACATAAATTATGACGTGAAAGCAATATAGTTACTAGATCTCCTAATAGGGTTCCATTGTGGTTATTAAAGAAAAGAAGCGTTACTTAGAACATTAATACTCTTATATTCAATAATACAATCTGGTTGGACATCAATTATTACAGACAATTATTAACATTTTAAGGTTATGTTACACAAATTGCTAGTCACAAAATATGAACAATACTTAGCTTCTGTCTGGTTAGGCTGCCGATCCAAAAGTGGGTATTCTCCCCCTTTTGGGTCGTATATATAGGCTCTGACATCGTAAAATAATGCAGCCTGAGCGATGGCTCACACTGTCTTTGGCGCGAACAGTCGATACAACAATTTATTATGTTTCTTAATACTGAATAATACTTTCAGACCAAATCAATGATATTTAAAATTGTACAATTAATATTCCACTTATTTTAAATATAATACATTTTAATAATTAATAAATTATCGGCGCCGCGCCACTTATGAAAGTTATATGCTAATGATTTTATATACATTAAAATACCAATGAAATAGGTAATCTAAAATCTGAAAACTATTTTAGACATACTTTTCATATTTCTTTATCACAATTTTCTATATTAATCTGATACATGCATGTAGTTTCTTAGTGGGTGGGACAAAATGCATAAAAACCCTGTCAGGGCACAACAATTTTTTTTGGGTTCTTTCTTATTAGATGCTAGATTAATATACAAGTTATTTTTTTAATTGCCTTGGGGTCTTACAAAACAGTTAAAAGGTTATTTAAAGATCTAAGAGCCTTCATAATTTGAAATATATGAAGATAGGTAACCTACCTAGGTACCTAGAAGGTAGGTAACCACCATAACTTTGACCCTCTTGCGAGACTTAGAGACCGCGTCTAGACTGAGGTCATTAGTTTTTTTGTTGCTATGAAAATGCTACGCCAAAATAAGATCAGAGGCGCTATTAAAAAACTTACAAGCAAGTAATCTTGATTATTTTCTTACAAAAAACTTTCTACTGTGATTCCACAAAAACCCAACATTTTACCAGAAAAAGCGAAAATAGTCGGTAAAATTCCTATGAATAAGTTTGAGGCAATGTTTTATTTTATATAACCTTTTATTCAGGTAAGCTTATGGGATTTTGTCTCGAGAGCGGATAAACTGGGAAGAAAAATTACACAACAAAATTCTAGATTACCTCAAACCCTACGGATCCGCATTCTCTGTGGTTGTGGTTTTATACCGCGGGATAATAACATAGGCAGGAAGGTATAACAAAGTCTTGAAGATGAGGCACCTAAGCTTCCGAAATACCCGTTTATTTGTCCTTCTAGATTCGTGGTAGTATTTTATAGAAACTTTTTTGTTAAATAATTATCGAAATAAAGTGAGGTTAGTTAGTATTTTGTAAAGCGTGATAATAATATTAAATAATACTAATAATAAGATATAGATTCAGCGACCATCGTCCTGATAGTTGTTTCGGTTAAAGGCGTAATAGCGAAGATCAACTCTCCTCGATCAACATTTGAAGAGACTCTCGCTAGGAAGTTGGATCAAAGGCCAGATCCAAAAGGCGGTACTCTTGGACTCGGCACGTATCGTCAGGAAGATCCTTTCTCTGCAGCCCTAGTCACCGGCCGCTTAAGCCTAGCTTCGCGGTCGGTGATCTACCGTTTTGATGTATTTTTTAGTATAGAATAGTTTCATAATATTTTATTGTATATATTTTCTACGAGAATTTTAAATAAATGAGTGTATAAATAATAATAATTCTTGATATGAATAGTTGAAATCGGAGGAGGCCACCTATGTAGAGTAGTTGGTTAATACGGGACGTCAATAATGATGATGACTAAATGAGAAGAATATGAAATAAATTAATATAATTTAAATTTATTTTATCGGCCATCATATGAGAAGCCAGGAGCAGGAGCCAGTTTATAAGTTAACCCTTGCTTTACAGCAAAAATAATAGCTTTGCCCATTTTATAGTGCCAATGATTAAACAATTAAGTTACTATACGACTATTGAAATCAAATATCAGCTCAAAGCTAAATATTTCCGATTTTCTGGTAGCAAACTTCACTCGATATTGGTTTAGCTTAAATTGGCTTCGCAATACCGTAACATAAGCTCTCTATGGACTCAGGTTTGATTGCACAAAGCCACCGAAGGCTTGGTTGGTTAGTTAACGAATAATTTAAGTCTCGATCGACAGTCCAACAATTTTATTGGGTCTCGCAACGGGAGGAATTTTTCATTGCTTGAAAATGCACTGCGTTATATGGTCAAACGAAGGTAAAATTGAGGATGTTATACAGTATGTAGTTTACAACGTTTTTTTTACGTTTATTGATAATATAATATTTTTTTATAGGAGCAGATTTATATACCAGTTTTGTATAGTTTAACAAACTATGCAAAGCCTCTTTTTCACCAGCAACTTAGTTTTTTCTGAAGATTGTATTAATAATTAGATTGTTTTGAAAAAACTTACAAATGACTTTATAAACAGTTTATATATTTGGGAAATATAATTGAGAATTAATAATAATAATGCTGGACAATTCACACAGCATTATCTAGCCCCAAGCTAAGCAGAGCTTGTGTTATGGGTACTAGATAACTGATATACATAATACAATATATTACATAGATAGATATTTTTTATTATACATAGAAAACAACCAGAACACCCGGAACAAATATCTGCAGATCGTACACACAATTGTTCCGAGGCGGGAATCGAACCCGCAACCTCCTGCGTCGCAGGCGGACCTTCGCCCACCGCGCCACATCGGTCGTCAAATTCAATCAAATTCAATTTTACTAACGTTTGGAACTAATACTAATAATTTGAGAAAAAATATCTAAATAGCAAAATAATCAAAGAGGATAAATACATTACAAACAAACATACATCCGATTACAGAATCTCTTCCTTTTTGCGAAGTCATCTATAAACCATAAAAAATCTGCTGCTGCTATCACTGGCCAAATAATAACGTAAATTAATCAAGACTTCGGTCTATATGATTCAGTCAGGTAAATAATATCTCCAATCTTCAGAAAAGTCAAAGCAAGTATGGTATATTGCCGTATTGATTAAAATAATCTCTGCAGAATTCTCATTAGGCATGAATTTTCGACAGTCGCAAGTAACTTTGCCCCGTAATGAACGAACTTGCACACCGAAAGGGTTAACTGGCAAAGTTGTACAGAGTGGTAATGAAAAAGCTACTTATCTTACTTCTGTACGCAGTGGGTGATATATAATATTTTGAGTATGAACGCAAAAGTGGCCAGCGTAGGTTACGCTGTGGGCTACATTTTAATCCTGAAAAACACGCACTTGAGCCAAAGCCAAAAAGCGGCAGCTATGGCATTTCTTTATTTCATTAATATTTAAAAACATTAATATTCTGACTGTAATATCGCAATACATCTATGAAAATCTAATGTATACCCACAAAAATAAGGATAGCCTTATGAAAAAGTGTGATGTTCACAATAGAAATACAAGAAACAAGAACAAGTTACACATCCCATCATTTAGATTACACAAGGTAGGGAAATCATTTATGGGCAATAGCGTGCGCTTCTATAATAAGCTTCCATCTGAAGCAACTGAGCTCCCTATTCGTAAATTTAAAAATTACATAAAAATAAATCTCATCAAGAAGGCTTTCTACTCCATAAATGATTATCTAAATGATGTTAATGCGTGGCCAGATGTCGCTCAGTTTCGCACCGACAATAGTATGTAAGTAATTTGTTATTGTGCATAGCTTTACTTAAATATTGACATGTATCGAATCATACTATATTTAGACTTAAATAGGCAAATAACCATGTATTAGACATATAAGAGATGAACATGCTAGTGGTTTCTTTTTCACTTCTTCCACTAGTGGACAAAAAATTGAAGTGAACAGTAAAATATTTTATTTTTGATAATAATTTAATGTATAAATATGACTTGTCTAAGTGCTTATTTTGTAAGCCTAAAGAAATAAATGATTTTTTACTTTACTTTACTTTACTTTACTTTACTATTAGTAGGTACTAACAAAATAGGATATCTTTATTTTCCTGCACAGTCCCACTGCTAGCAAAGCCCTTTTATTCAAATTTTTGGAGTTTCCGACGTGTTAGGTTTATAACCTAAAGCCCTGATGCTATACAACTTGAGTACCTAGTATTAAGACTAGGTGTCTGGGACAGAGCAGTACTTATTGGATTTTGACGGTTATTGTACAAACCTCTTTGTTTATAACTCAGCCTCAACTCCGTTATGAGCAAAACTGTTTATTCATTACATATTATTTATGCTCTGATTGAGCCTTGACTCAGGTAATAGGAGTATCGGAAAAACTTCTTTGACGCTAATAAAAACGTATGACACTTCAACATTGGAAATAGGACTTGGTGAGTACTTTGTGGCTTGAAGTTTTATCCAGCCTACAAAGCTTTCAGAGCTTACGTTTATCGCGTCTGTTTTCTTCAGATTTCGAAGTCATTTGAACATTTAATAGTTTTACTTCTGGAGTAGATATCGAAGTTACACATTTTGTTGATTACGTTTATAATCAAACTTAAGAAGTAAAGAAGAGCTTCTGCCCGCGGTTTTTGCGCTTTATCGGGATAAAAACGTATATCCTTTTCCAAGATACCGTCTACCTCTATCTATTCCAAATTTTATCGAGATCTGTTCAGCCATTTTGGTGGAAAAATGTAACAGAGACGAGGAGAGTAAGTAATACCTGCTTAAAGACATAATTATTATTACCTATGTGCCACCAAAAGAACGTCCTCCAGTATTGGGCAATAAAATATACTTTGACTTTGACATTGTGTGCCAATATGACTAATACCTTACTTTGGTTTAAATTAAAACAGAATGAGCATTCACTTTTCATTCGCATTCGTTTTTTCGGACAATGTCTGCGTTTATTTGGTCAATTACCCACCCTTAGCGATTCACTAAATTCAAAAGAAATTGTGTTGAACTTAGGAAATGTTTTGATGATAATTTGGTAGCACATATATAAAGGATCTTTTACTCTCACATCAAAGTAGACGAATTAGGCAGACGTAGAGGTACACGTTTTATTTGCTGAGCCGTTAATGGCTCGCCCTTTATGCCACCACACATTAAAATCAGGACAAATTTCTATGTCCTATGATTCTGTGAATCTTTCGGATTTTATTTCATGTAACACGAGATAAAATAACATGCGACTAATCTATTTAAAACATGATAAACCCTTAAGGTCACAACACATACCTACACCCAACACAGCTACGCACAGCACAATAAAATGAATTGATACTCAAATATGGGCTGTAACTCATAATTTAGAAACATTTTATATTGACATAAAATAGCAGTCAGCTCAGTAGAAAAGCTTGCCGCAACCTTTCCACTCGTTGATGGACGCCTTGCTTCAAGAAAGTGACCTCCGCGCTGTTTCCAAGCGTACTTAGAGTGCGAGCTTCCTGCTAGCGAGTGCGCGGACAGAGCGTGGACAGCAGCGAGCGGTCAACACGATTTAAGGCGGAGGAGGCGTGCGGTGCAGATGCTGTGCGGTCTATATGTGCGACGATCTTTAGAGAAAAAGGGACTGAGAAATACTCTATCTACGGATGTGATGAATAAAGGATGCAAAGATCCTTTTTGGTGGACATGGGTTGTAACTATTGTATTTTGGACAAAGAGTTCAATTCGAATGAAAGTATTCGTCCTTTTTCAATTTCAATACAATACGGCCTTTATTTTGGTTTGTTTAAATTTTTCGTAATAGGAACTGCCATTTTGAATTTTTATGTGGTCGACCGATTGTGATTGCTTTGTTTAAAGCAGAGCCTATTTTGTTTTAAATGTTTTAAATGCATAACTATTTAAAATGTTTGTTAAAGCCAATCATGAACAGAATTTAATTTCAAGCACGAAGTTGAGAATTTCTTATAAGGCCCTTTTACCTACTTAACCGAAATTCACAAAGTTTCAGTTCAACGGTGTAAAAAAACTTTTAGAGGTTAAAAGGATAAGAAAGGAAATTAATTATTATAAAATTTAGGTTAATCTAAAACCTGATCAGCTAATTTAATTTCTTTTATGTTTAGGATAGAATGATATAAGAATGAAAACCACTTATAAACTTTTGTAATTTGAAGGAGGCCTATTAAACGCTCTTTAAGAAGAAGCCGAGCGGATCAAATCTGAGAGATAAGAGGCTTCTGAGTTGTCAAATTCTAACTACTACGGCCACATCTTCAATTTCCGTCTTACGTCAAACATCTAAGGACTATAAAAAAAAAATCGGGTCATCGTAAAACATAGGCTACACAAATTAGTATGGTGTTCTACAAAATCATGTCTTGCCTTCCTAAATGCAATGATTTGGCACTTGACGTTTGATCGAGTTCCAAATTCAAACCTCATTAAAATGCTATTTTACCGTGGACGGAGGAAATCACCACCCCTCCCGGTGGTGATTTCCTCCGTCCACGGTAAAATAGCAATTCCAACACATTCGTTTTATAATCATTGAAAAGCGCACACAAAAAAACAAATGGTAGTTCAGTTAGGTTCAGTTATTGTGATTTGAAATTGGAACGTGTGTCGAAGGTAACTTGAACTCGCCACTGATCGGGGCAGACGCATGCATGATGCCTAACTCGACCATCTAGAATTTTAGGCCGCGAATAAAAAAATACATACCTTGTGCATGTTTTTCAATCGTCTAATAAACCATATAACAATGTGGTTGTTGAATTTTTATTAAAAAATCATTCATCAGAGAAATCATTCATTACAAAAATCAAATAGAATAATAATAGAATAATTACAACTAGTAGGTATTTACGTTAGCGTAAATACTAGTTGTAATTATTCTATTTGCTTGGTTTCATCTTTTTAACGACCGATGTGGCGCGGTAGGCGAAGGTCCGCCTGCGACGCAGGAGGTTGCGGGTTCGATTCCCGCCTCGGAACAATTGTGTGTACGATCTGCAGATATTTGTTCCGGGTGTTCTGGTCGTTTTCTATGTATAATAAAAAATATAACTATCTATGTAATATATTGTATTATGTATATCAGTTATCTAGTACCCATAACACAAGCTCTGCTTACCATGGGGCTAGATAATGCTGTGTGAATTGTCCAGCATTATTTATTTATTTATTTTATTTATTTAAAAAAAAATAAAGTAAAAAGCGAAGACATAATCGTGTTCAGTCACTATACGTATACTATAATTGTATAAGTAAGTACGCGAACACGACTAAAACGAAAAAGACGATATTAATAGCCGTTTTACGGGTAAAATAATGTTATATCAATTCGTACGAACGTATTTTTGATATAATCCATTACATAGCCGGAACGCAACCTGGCCGAACATTTTACGATATGTTTGACACGAATGAATATTGACGTGATATATTACGGACCATATATTCACGTCGCGATGGAACGTTTTTATGACTAGTAGTTATATGCTTTTACGCCCGAATTTCACTTAGTAAAGGCCTTCTTTGGCCCAGTGCGCAATCGTCTACTGACCCAAAGATTCGAGATTTCGATTGCCACAATAACTGAGTAACTATGTATGTACTGGTGTGCTGGGCGAAGGCCCGCCTGTGACGCAGGAGGTTGCCGTTTCGATTTCCGTCTCAGGACCAATGTTTATACGATCTGCAGATATTTGTCCGGGTATTTTGGTCATTTTCTATGTATAATACAAAATTTATAACTAAGTATGTAACGTATTGTATTATGTATATCAGTCATCTAGTACCAATAACACAAGCTCTGATTTGCTTGGGGCTAGATGATGCTGTGTGGATTGTCCAGCATTATTTATTATTTATTTATTTATTTGTGTTCGATTTTTTAAGATCTAGAGCCTACGCTGTGTCGAAGCGTTGGCTATAGTGTTTTAACCACTTTAGCTTTCATATGTTCGAAAAAAGGGGAGGCAACAACCTCTCCAAGGGGAGTCAGAACACGGTCCCGGTTGGAAATATGAAGTAGTATTCTAAATTTTATTTGATTTAAGGTACGACCGACCAGCGGAACTGCACTGCAACGGAAGTGTGCAGCATATCGTAGCCAATTTATTCTTTGTCTGAAATCGTATGAGATAGAACGCGTAAGTAGAATTGCGCGGCTTTTTCGGTGAGTTGGTCGAATTTTATGCACCGTGCCACGCCGCAGTTTGCTCTTTTAGCGAGAAATGTGTTTCAAACAGAGCACTGCACGATAAGGCCGCCTATCAGCCATGCATCTGTATCTTTGTTTTTTCTTTACTGTTATTTTTTTTCTGTCTTGATGTGCGATAAAGCGTATTTGTATAGTATTGTACTGGACGGTCCTGATTTGATTGAAATTTATTAAAAAACAGGAGTCCACTTCACTTTAGCTAAATCTTCGATTACGACTCAGATGAATCTTCTAAATCACTATAATTATCTCCAGCCTCATATTTTACAGCAATAAACGTACTTCGTAAATCAAAGCCTTATCGCCTCCCGAACTATCTATCGAACTAATTGATATGCGACGCAGGGGTGAACTTTAAATTAATTCTCGATATCTCTTAACTCCGATATAGAGCCTGTTTACTGACTGTGCTATATTAGTATGGACTTCTTTTTTATTTCACTATAAAGATCACAAGGATGATGATTACGTGATTACGGTCTTCAGATTTATTTATTTAAACAATTCGTTACATAATTATATTTATTAACAAAGATAATTACAACAAAATCAAAGCTAGTATTTACTATTGAGCTAACTGCAGACTGTTGCAATCAATCTACAGTTAGCTCAACTAATCTTTATCAATAACAGTCGGAAGCGTCCCCAAGAAGCTGGCTGCATTGCCCTGCTTTATGACAATGTTGATGCGCTGCGCCAGATATTGACCAGCCCTCTGGTCGAAACCGTCGCTTCGACGACGCTCAGATATTTTTTAAATTAATTACATTGACAGTTGAAAATGACAATAATTTGATCTAAAATAAAGATTTCGCATGCCATTATCAATTAGTACTAATTGACACACAGAACACAGAATAAAACAAGAGACCTTGAATGACCTTGAACTATGTCAGACTTGTATCTAATTTATAAAATTAGGTATGAAAAGCAGGAATAATTAAGACTGGTAGGCGCTCGTAGAAACTAGTTTTAATGCAAATTATAATGCCAGACGTGCCGTATTCTAGAGACAAAACAATATTCAGTCCTCCACTTCATAAACATCCCAAAACTTTCCACCCAACCCCTAAAATTACGAAAAACGGCCTGTAAAAGAAACAAAATTAAGGCAGACATAGATAATAACTCCCCTTTGGTCCGAAGTGCTCAAAGACAAGCTACTTTCATAAATCTTTGTGGTGGTTAACGCCTCGTCGGTAATACGGGAAACAAGGAAGACACAGATAGTAAAATGTATTCGACTGAAGCTCCCTAGAGACGACTAGCGGAAATGAAAACACTTTGGTTTTATCTAAATTAAATACTGACAATGAAGTCACATTCTACTTTGTTTCAATTTATCATAATTTCCACGTTATTCCACTTTTGTTCCATAATATTTGGTCTGATTGTGGTCTATCGCCACTCAAGAGAAAAATAACATTTTTCTGTTTGAGTATTTTTACATCTCACTCAAACCAAGGAATATAATAGGTATTATAAATGTGGAAATAAATATTTAGATATTTGGATGTCTGTTACCTATTCAATAACTGAACGGATAGAACTGAAATTTTGCAGAGATGTAGTTATTTATCGGGATTGGAAATAGCATAATTATGCTACTTATTACTCTGAAAAATTCGTTCAAAGCCGCGAACAGAAACTAGTAGCCAATATACTTCAAAGCCAGTAAATTAAAAAAATTGAACGTTTTTGATGACTTCACCTTTTTATCTAAAATTTTCACTGTACACAATATTTATTAATTCTATGAATTTATTTTACTTGGGAAACAAACAGTTGACTAACTAATCTAACTATGATAGACCATTTCCTGCGTAGTTTCGTACATCTTGGTTGATCCGTTGATTCACAGATCTACGACAGCATCGCTCGGGGCGACAACGGGAACGATCCGCAAAGTTTTAAGTACTCTTCAGTAAAATGTTTTCACCAAGTGATCTCTTTAAGAATTGTTGTATTCTATTTACTAAAGTGTAATTGTCTTGTGATATTAGAACGGTTACTGCGGTGAACTTGGAACTTTGACGTTAGATCTGTAATGAAATTGTTGAAGGGCTTTGCGCTTCCGTTTTGAGCATTCGCGGAAACTAAATTGTAATGAGTTTCATGTGTTGACAGGAATGCTAACCATTCCAGGCTTTTAACTTTGTCTGTAGGTCCCTATTTATGCTATGATCTTTAAAACTACGCAACGGATTTTTATGCGTTTTTTTTTAAGATAGAGTGATTCAAGAGGAATGTTTATAAACCATTTAACACATAGCTTTCAACGCGTGCGAAGCTGCGGGGCGCAGCTAGTATATACAAAAAGCGACCTAAAATATACTATATACATACATGAACATGAAATAAATAAGTAAGTGTGTTAAACCCAACTGTGTCTAAAGGTTGTCTCATTTATGCTTCATCTACCAGGATTAAGGCTCTAGACAGATGGACCGCATTTCAGAATTGCAAATGAACTGCAAACCAACTGCGCAGTTCGATTGCAGTTCTATTGCTGAACTGCACGCCGACTGCAATAGAACTACAATCGGACTGCGCAGTTGGTTTGCAGTTCTATTGCAGTCGTGTCAACTGCATTCAAAATGCAAATGAACTGCAAATTTGCGGTTGGATTGCAGTTGAAATGCGGTCCGTCTGTCTAGAGCCTAAGGCAAACCCTGACTTTCATGATGTTCAACTGTTTACCAACCAGACTCATGCTGCGAGAAGGCAATAAAAATAATACGCATTTTTATAGTCGTCTATCCCTTACTGTTATGATAACGGTGTTTGCTGCAATACCGTTTTTATCGGTCGTTTATGAACGATCAAATTGTTTTCTTTATTATTATGAAATCGTATTAGTTTATATCGTGCGAGATTTTCTATTTACTTTCACTGAATTATATTATGCGAGAAGTTATGTGATACATACTTATGATTTTTATCAGTTATCTAGAAGGTACGCAAACTCTTACAACTCTTGAAGATAATGTTGTGTGAATTGTCCAGCGATTTCTATTTATATATCTTTTACATAAAAAGTATAAAATTCTAACTGATTACCTAGTATTTCCTTCTAAGCTTTGTCCTTGTTTTTTGCAATTTAACATTTCAGATGTCAAGTTCTAAACAGGACAAAAGACAGATTCCTCGAAGGGTAAAAATCGAAGAATAAATCTTTTTCATGGAAATATCCCAAGTATATTTAACACTAAGATCTAAGTAGGCTGAACCTAGCTATGCCCATATACTGCTCCAAGCACCGCCACTACCGATGACACGCTTTATTGTACCGTCGAGGCTGGGCAGTGAATGTATTAATCGAAATCTGGACATGGAAGGAATGAACAATATCAAATATCAAAGTGCTTAGATCATACATGAATCTTGACTTACCTATTGATTTATGAGGGTTTATAGAGTGTGTGAGTCTGTAGTGTGAGGGTATAGAGAGTGCACCTGTGTTTGTGCAAACACTTGTGCACCTACTATAGTAATATTATGTCATGCGTCATAGCCCTCCGTTGAGATTGGCCGGCCGTGGCTGATTTTGACTAAGAGAACATAATACGGCTTCGAAAATTAACTACCTATTATTTTTCTTTCCCATACTCACATTCTGATTTTTTGTGGAGTGTTTTTTGTTTTTCTTTACAATCGTAGATTAACTAAACACTGTTTAGAACCTAACTAGATACAAGACCGATTAATTAATAACTCGACAGGCTGAACGCCTTTAAAAGTTTTTTGATAAAATACTATTTATAATAACTAACACTTATTAAATCATTTACTACTAAAATTATAAAAAATTTAAACAAACGTTACATAAAATAATTACGTCGTATGAGCACTTTGTAAAGCGCGCATTTTTATAGTTGTGGAGTAAAGATGATGATGAACATCTTTACTCCACTAATAATCAGAATAATAAATATATTGGTAAACACAGATACAGGTCACAAAATAGTAATTATAAATTAAATTATTATAACTAATAATATATAAAATATTAAGTATTTTTCCGCACGTAGTCAATACATAATTACACACATATTTTCATAATTACGCCCATGATTGTTCAAGTGCTTATTTTGTTACATATCCTAAAGAAATAAATGATATTGAATGTTGAATACTGTAGAACGCCGCCATGAAGGATGGTTCACACATCACGTCCACTAAAAATATAATATTTCCATTATAAACATTCCCTTATCTTGAAATAGCTCAGAACCCGGCTTACAGGCAAGGTGCGAGATCCTCACAGCATTTATCTCAACAAAACCTTAAGCTCCCCAATTCTCATGATTACCAAAAATCCATGGTTTAAGACAACCTTCTGCGGGTGGATAAGAAAACGGTACCTCGACATCCTTTGAAAAATTCTCTATCATCAATCCGTCTAACCCATACGGGCTGATATTTTTTACAAGCCACGCAATTTTAGGTAGGTGTTCAGTCATCCCTTTTGCTAGTTGCGGTTGTGAATGTCCGGTCTTTTGTAGATTTTTTCTGTCCGGATTTAACAGTGTTCTAATGAAAACTATTTAAAAAATCCGTATATTATTTAATATTAGATGTGTTCTGTACAAAAGTTAATTATAATATAAGGAAAAGAAAATTTTTGATTTTACCATTTGTTGAAACCATGCATTCTTTATTGTGATGTCACTACTACCCTTACAATAACTATCTAGTGAAATAAACGAATCATGGAATCCTTTTAAAATATCGATTAGCCGCGATTCAATAACGATGTATTTTTCTTAACGACGCAACTAAATCAATAACTATCTATTAGCCTCAACAATTGCGTTTGTGAAAAACAGCATCATTTCGCCTCTCTCCATGATATCTAATAATATTTATATAACATGCAATTTTGCTGTCCGGCTTTTATTATACAATCCGACTTTTTTCATATTTGCACAGCAATTTGTAATATTTCTTGTGTCAACCCTGGGACCCAACCTCCGGCATTTGTGGGCCCACTTTTGCTAAGATCCAAAGTAAACTTATTCATTACTCTTTCCCCTTCCTGGTTCTCATTCACGAGTCATCCCATCTCATGAAAATATTACCGTATTGGATTTTGTAAATTTGCTCAGGGTAAATAGAATTTGAATTCATTTGCAAAAATGGAGTTTGCATTGTTCATTTTGTGATGGATGTGAAACATGGATCTTTGTTAAAAAAAGGAGTATAATGTTTTCGGGGTTCATATTTTACACCTGTACCTATAGATAGAGTTTTTTAGAATCTTTACCTCTCGAGTGACACCTTTTATAAAAAAACATGGTAGGTAATTTTCTTAAACAAAAAGAATAAAAACACGACGATTTTACTATTTTAGTTAAATATAATCTCTAATAGACGAAAAAAAAATTATCCCGTGACAACTTTATTACACTTATCATTATTTTTAACAAGGAACATCTCCAACTAAACAAGACCATAAAAAAACTCAATTGCTTGCAAAACCATTAAATAATTAATGAAAACAAGTGTTAAAATACCATCGCTTATTCTACCTAAAAGAAGCTCAGTTGACTTCCATTAGTTGTTTTGGCGCCTCGCCAGATGTATGAAAGGGGTCTCCGAGAGTCTTTTGTTTTTGGATGGTCTTTGTCAATATTGTCCGAATCCTGAGGGGCTAGAAGGCCGGGTTTGTTCTGTAAAAATTCCTTTTGCACCTCTTGTGATTTTGCATTTGGCAGTCAAATTATTCGACCCTGGCTAGTAGTCTAAGAGCTACAACTGATTAGACCACTCTGGTTCAGTTTTTGCCCGCAGCTTCGCACGCGTTGTTTCTATGGAAACTTTTTAAATTAAAGTATATTTTTATTATTATTATTAATTACAGCGAGAAAAGCATAATTTACCTACTTATTATATTCTTCAGAGCAAACGCACTACTAAGCTTTTTGATATTTTTGGATTAGGTATTTACTAATTCAAATCTGATGAAACTGTACTTTTTGGATTTAACAGTGTTTGATCAAGGTAAAAGAATAATGGCACATTCCGAATGGCCTTCCGACAAGTTAAATAAAACTTGTTAAAAAGCTACCTTAATTCTGGCTAATCCAATGAGTCGAAAACAAAGATACTGAACAAACACCAGGGAGAACATTTAATTCGCTTTTCAAACAATGTATCAGGATTGCGTTGATTTTTTGCGAAAGGCTCCGTTGCTGGGCCCCGAATATGATAATTATTTTTCGAGAACGAACGAATTTTGGAAGAAAAATATTTGGCCATTACTAGTTGTCATTCATGCGTCTACTACGTGTAGAACATTTATTACCAAAAATTTACGTTTGCTAATAATAAAAGCATTATCATAAATAAAAATAAAGCTACATCTACACAGGATGATGTGTGGATTGTCCACAAGCTCTGCTTAGCTTTGGTGGGGCTAGATGATGATCTAGCCCCACCCAAGCTAAGCAGAGCTTGTGTTATATGTACTAGATGCCTGATCATAATACAATACATAGATAGATGTTTTTTATTATACATTGAAAACGACCAGAACACCTGATACAACAATCTATGTCTTTATTTATTTTAATACGTATGGATGAAACTTATTGGTGACCTCTGTAGAACATTATGACAAATATTGCCTACGCCGCAGAATATTGGTTCTTTGATAATCCAAAAATATTTGTCCCGGGGCTAAGTGTTTTCCATCTTTCAATATCAATGCTCAATGACGAACCTAGCCTATCTCCCAAGGGATGGTCGAATGGATCCGATGTCGAGGCCGTGGCAGATAAACACTGAGTTAGAGATGCGAGTCACGTATCGTAGACCAATAGGCTACTGGTCTGTATGACCGTTCAAACTCAAACTCAAATGTTTATTGCGTTCATTTTCTGCCAATAAGTTTGTGTGCAGTTTATTACGAGAACCAGTAATCCAGAAAAAAAATAGTACCAGTATTATCAGTGAATGAGAAATTGAATAAAGGTAACTATGTAGGTAGGTACTTACTTTATTTTGCAAATTGTAATGCGAAAATGGACAAGTTTTCTTGCTATTTGTTTATAATACTTTGTGAAGAATACAAAAAGTTTTCAGTCATAATTTTTGGTATTACGGAACAAACCAAATTTTAAACGGCTAATATTGCTATCGCTACGAGAACCAGTAATCCAGAAAAAAAAATAGTACCAGTATTATCAGTGAATGAGAAATTGAATAAAGGTAACTATGTAGGTAGGTACTTACTTTATTCGATCCTACTGTCTGTTAATTCCCAACAAAATCGAATCAAATTTCAGTTTTCCGTGCTGTTTGGAAAATTCCGTGTTACAGCTGTAACATGTCTAGCTGGACGTGCAATAAACAATATTAAAATTATCTAAGCAATTATCTCAAATTCACACACTATTTCATTTAAAGACTCACTAAAATCTAAGAACGGTTCCCATCGAAGCGAGACGTTACGTATCGAATTAATTAGATCTCAAAGTAGCTAGAACTATTGTAGTTCAATTAAACTATTCGATTGTTTCATGCAGTTCAAACTTCGAACTCAAAAAACAAACAAATGCCAAACTAACTACGTAGGTACGCTTTAATTGGATTCAGTGTGGTGGTTGGCTAGCAGAGAGACTATAAGTTTGCTCAATACTAAAACACTAAAACGGCATTTTAAGTATATAATAGGTACCTATATAATGTAATGACCTACTTGTACATGTTTATTGAGGTTTCGCTCTTCCTTGGTTACACAAGCTAGGGTTTAACAAAACTATGTAAAATCAAACATTATAGTCAGTACAGGAAATATAAAAATAATGAATTATGAATGAAAAGTTGAGAGTACTACGTTTACCGAGTCGTTGTCTCCACTCAAGAACACGTTTACCCAAGTGGTGGTCGGTTCTTCGCGAGATAGGACTGGCCAAGTGCTACTTCAGCTAGCTTATTCTAGTAAGTATTTATATACAAATTCTAGCCCCTCAGTTCTTCTTCATATTAAAGTTCCAGACGCTTTGAGTCTAGTCTTCTAGTACTCTTTACTGGCAAGCTTACCGCGTCGTAAGTCCTCCTCATTAGCATATTTATGCCTCCGAGAGTTTAAGCCCACTTCAGTTATGAGAGAGGACTTATGAGCCAAGTATAGCGTGTCTAAAGAGTATCATAGACAAAGCGTGTAGTCATAATATTTGTCTATAAACTACGAGTCGCTGAGAAGGAGACGACGAATTATTTTATAACTTCGTTTGATGACTAGGATCATCTGATGGAAAGATAGGATTGGATGATAATTATGTAGAAGTATGATCATTTGAAAGTTTACCCACCCTTGAGTTGCTATCCCACCGCTACGCACGAATAGGCTACGCACGAGATTAATGACGTCATTGCTATCCACTTGGCTCGAATATGGCACCCACGCAGCTCAACGTTGACAAGACTATGAACGCGGTAAACGGTAACGTACACCTTACGTTGTCAAACAAACGAACAAATGCAGCTGCAATGCGGCAAGTGGCGTGCACAGCGTGCGTGTATAATGTCTGCTGCATGCATTGGAAACTTAGGTAGTGAAACAAACGAACTCACACGCCGCCTAAACGCACCGCGTGGCCGTGCACATCGTGTGGGGCGGCGGTGGGACCGTGGCTTTATAAAGTCGGATACGGGATAACACAGCTTGTCGATTCAGATGTATTCGTTAGTTATTACTATTTTCGCCTTTTATCGGCTGCATTTTGATGACTAATATAAAAAACAAAAGAAAATGTACTTATGAGCGTCGAATGAAGTATAAAGGCGTCTAGCGTCGACAGGCCTCTCTCTCTTTCTCGCATTGGATGGTCCGTGAAAACGCATTAGATGGATTTTTTAAACGTAACGTTAGAGCGGCGGTGGCCTACCACCGCAGCGTTGTGCGTCCCGATCAAGAGACCAAAGCTTTACACATGTACAAAACCATTTCAACCAGTTCACCCGATTCTAATTGGTAAAAATAAAAGTACTTATACTGTAGTAGCAAACTGAACCCGGCTACTGCACTAATCGAATTACTAAGAGGACTGGTATACCTACGTACAAGGCTACCTACTTACGTCGCCTCCGCTGCACTGGAACCCTTGACCCAAAACACTCTTTTTGTTGTTTAAGTGTACTTTCAAAATAGGGATGGCGTAGGGTAGTTTCGTATTATTATTTGTGGAAATAGAACCAACAAAATTATTATTTCACTCTGAAGTTGTGATCACTTAAGGGGCCTCCGGAGGGACGAATTCTTCATACAAACGTAATACCAAAATTATTTCTAATTAAAGCATATTTCCACTATAATATTGCATTATTTGTATTAAAATAGTATTTATCTAGGTTCCCAAATAGTTAAATACTTACCTAAAATGAAATGAAAGCCAATCTCATTTTGCACATTTTTATGCGAAAATGGACAAGTTTTCTTGCTATTTGTTTCTAATACTTTGTGAAGAATACAAAAAGTTTTCAGTCATAATTTTTGGTATTACGGAACAAACCAAATTTTGAACGGCTAATATTGATATCGCGCACGCCAGTGGCGCGGCGCAAGGGTTAATTATTATTATTATTAACTCATTTATTATCAGATTTTCAATCCATATACAAACTTAAAAATAAAACCATACAAAATTAAAAATAAAATGTCATTAAAATAGATCAGTCATAAAATCAAATAAAATTAAATAAAAAATAGAATAACACACTGACTAAGGGAAAATTAAAAAAAAAAATAATAATAATAATATTAATAAAAATAATAATAACATGGAGTTCGGTGTCGATAAGTGTGCGGTCATACAAATACAGCGAGGGAAAGTTGTACATTCTGATAATTTACAGCTTTCAGAGACAATATCCCTGAAATCACTCTCGGAGGGCGAAACTTACAAGTACCTTGGTATGCCAGAAGCGTTGGGTATTGTGGACGGAGACATAAAGCAGTCGGTGAAGGAGCGCTTCTTTTGTCGCCTCAAAAAAGTGCTAAATAGCCTTTTGTCAGGTGGCAACAAGGTGCGAGCCTTCAACGGCTGGGTTATGCCATTGCTCACGTATACGTTTGGCATACTAAGATGGACTCAGACTGAACTAGAAGCCTTGGACTGTAGGGTTCGTCAACTTTTAGTCACTCATCGCATGCGACACCCTCGATCTTCGGTAATGAGATTGTATATCCCACGGAAATGTGGTGGTCGAGGCTTTTTAAACGCCAAGACCCTACACAACCGTGAGGTATGCAATCTCAGAAATCACTTTTTACAAGTTGAATACCAGATGCATCGCGATGTGGTTGCAGTAGATAAGAACCTTACCCCTCTCTCCTTGGCTAACGAGAACTGGCGCAAACCTGTGGTGATGAGCATCCAGGACCGGAAGACTATATGGGAGAGCAAAGAGCTGCATGGGAGATTCTACAAGGTTCTCACAGGACCTGATGTAGATCTCCTAAGCTCAGTGAACTGGCTACGCTTTGGTGACCTCTTTGGGGAAACCGAAGGTTTTGTTTGTGCAATTATGGACGAGGTGGTAAAGACGAACAATTATCGAAAGTATATCATGAAAGACGGCACGATCGATATTTGTCGAGCGTGTCATCTTCCTGGGGAGACCCTCCGTCATATACTTTCGGGTTGTTCGCACCTTGCTAACTCTCAGTACTTGCACAGACACAACCAAGTAGCCAAAATTATACACCAGCAACTTGCTCTCCGATATGGCCTTACTGGTCCTGAAGTTCCGTACTATAAGTACACACCGGCGCCAGTTCTTGAAAATGGCCGTGCCACGCTCTATTGGGACCGATCTATCATTACGGACAGAACTATTCTTGCGAATAAGCCTGATATTGTACTGATAGATCGGTTAGAACGGAGGGCGGTGCTCGCTGATGTCACCATACCGCATGATGCTAACCTCGTTAGAGCTGAGAAAGATAAACTTAGCAAATATCTTGACTTGGCTAACGAGGTTGTCAGCATGTGGGATGTAGATTCAGCGACTATAGTCCCGATAGTCGTTTCGGTTAACGGCGTAATAGCGAAGAGCCTCGATCAACACCTGAAGAGACTCTCGCTAGGCAGTTGGATCAAGGGCCAGATCCAGAAGGCGGTACTCTTGGACTCGGCACGTATCGTCAGGAAGTTCCTTTCTCTGCAGCCCTAGTCACCGGCCGCTTGAGCCTAGCTTCGCGGTCGGTGATCTACCGTTTTGATATATTTTTTACTGTAGAATAGTTTTATAATATTTTATTGTATTTTCTATAGTAAAAAATGTATTTTATACGAGAATTTAATTAAATGAGTGGAATAATAATAATATATTAAGCCCGCAGGGCAGCTTGTGGCGAGCTGTTGGTGAGTAGCGACACCACGGGTACCGAGTGCTCCCGGGGAAGTTCCTGGTTCTCGTCTCCGCTTGCGGAGTGGCATTCCAAGAGAACCAGATCCCCACCTCTTGCTTGCCTTCATTGGCCGGTCTGAGTGGAGTCGCGAGAGATGCATCTTAGGATGTAGACTCGGGGGTGGAAGTGTCTAATGGCGTAATAGCGAGGAAACCCGCTCACGAGCAGTCTTCGTGATGGTGAAATCGGTGTCGCACCTCTCGACACCCCTCAGTCGTTTGCGCCGATGTTGTTCCTCTCCGGTAATATACTCCGGCTTTTTAAGGAACCCATCCAGCATTCGGCAAGCCACCGTCTGCCACTCTTAACATTATGATTGACTTGTTTATGGCAAACGTCCGTAATCTCCCCCTATAGCCCGATTACCCAGTCCATCCATCCATCACAATAGCCTGGTTTTATTTCATTCATTTTTCTTTGCAATAGTCTCTACACCAAGCGGATATCATCTTTGGGTGTATCATATTGTGCACCCGAGGATGATACCCGCTATGTGTAGCCATCGCCTTTAGATTAACTTCTCAAAGGGCCTCTGTGCTGTTGGCTTCGGCCCCACGCAAGCCTTCCAAAGGACCGGGTCATTTTATGGCACGTGATCATGGTAAATGAGAGACATATTAATAATATTAATAATTAAATGAGTGGAATATTAATAAAAACACAAAATGAAAACTTACTAACCTAATAGGACATTTATATGGATATCGACCCCATCAATATTTTCATCCATTTGTATTGGATGGGACAGTCCAGACGTGAAACAATCATTTTCAGGATGCCGTTGCTACTGGCTCGCGCACGCTGAAGTAGGGAAGTGACTTTTTTACGAATAATCGCATGAAAGCCATCCGTGCGCGCCTCCGCGAACATACCACCCAACAAACATTTCTGTCATATAAGTTCAAGTTACGCGGCTCAAAATGCTATAAACATCGTATTGAAGTAATTTTTGCGTGTAATATGACGTTAGGCCTCTTTAAGTTTATACAACTTGTTGTCGTATATAGACATCGTATAAACTTCTATATGACTGTTTTAATGACAATTATACAACTTTCAGTAGTATAACCAATGCTGAAATCTTAGTAACGTCTATACGACTTTTCACCGGCATTACTCGTGTTAGAGTTGGGAGAACTACTTTTACGTGACGTTCGTGTAGAAGTGATCAATCGTACTCTTATACGATTATAATGTCAATCGTATTAGAGTCGCTAGAACTACTTTTAGGTGACAATTGTATAAGAGTGGTAATTTTCTCTCTTATACTATTTTAAGTAAATATGAACACTTTTATCCTACTCTTTAACGACTAGATGTACTACCATATTTTTGTAATATACAAGTGAACTGTAAAAAAACTGGAGTTGGTTCTGTACAAGGTTTAATTTTGAACTCAGGAGATTTGAGTTCGGTGCAAAGTTATGATGTTGCTCAACGCACAGAAATGAGATCCAGTGGTTCTATAACAGTAGAGTCAGAAGAAGATGAAGTAGATTAAATTTTTGATAAATTATGTCTTGGTTATAGTTCCGATTGTAAAAGTGAAAGCGAAGCCAGTAAAAATGATATACTTTGGGATGATTTAAATCACTCATTCATACTTTGAAATAAAAGAAAAAATGACTATGGGTGGTTTTATTTATTATTAACCAATCAACATTTTATCACATGTAATCATAATCATTAACAGTATTTATTTAATTAATAAGGTAGGTAGATTCTCTCGGTACCATGGGTTAAAACTAATTAAAGTTTAACAATCATAAAAGTTTACTATATACATAGAAACCCCTTTTTCAACAACTGAACCCAAATTTCCTTGGCTTTCCAATATGGCTGACCCAAAAGAAGCGCACATAGTGAAAAGTCGTTAAGAAATTGCATTACGGTCGTGTCATAATCTCTTAAGTCGTATAAAGGCAACTGTTTACACATTCGTCAAATTAGAGTAAAATTACTGCTTAAATCTAAATAATTTATAAGGCGCGTTCATTATTTCGAGGTTACTAGCGCATATTACTCGATAAAATTAATTTCCCAATTGAAATATTTATTTGAACATGAATTTCGACGATGTACGTAATACGTAATGATAAAATAAAATGGCTTCCTTGCAAGATTAATTCTATCACAGTAAAAATAAATTGTGTCATTTAGTTTCATTCACTATCTCCACTTCACAATAAAATCCCGTAAAAAAAGTCGTAATTAACACTACATAATCGATAAAATGCCCTAAAGCAATGGTAATAAACATCTTAACTCGATTAAAAGTGCATCACACGACATCTATACGGCCACTACAAGACCATATTGCGATTAATACGACTGATACACGACTCTATTATGTCACTAACTCGTATAAAATGGGCCCTTTTTGGGTCGTGTTAACGTGATAGCGACGTATTTACTACCAAAGTATAAAACCAAAAGTTAGAATCGGCACGTTGTGGCGACTTATGAAATGTTTGTTGGGCAGACGCGCTGCAAAAGCGAGGCAGCCGCATCAGCATCCTGAAAATGTTGTTGTACTGGACACGTAGAGCGCTGGCTGCCCGTCGGGTGCAGTTGAGCCAGAGGCTACTCGAGTAGAAGGACTGGCAGTAGGCCTTAAATAGAGTGATTTTTACTTCTCTCGAGCAGCGTGCGAACCTACGCGCAATCATGTTTCCCCGTACAGCCAGCGCTCTACGCTCCCTTTCAACGTCTGCGTCATCGCTTAGGGTCTCATTTACAATATGTCCCAAGTATTTAAATGCATCAACTACCTTCAGAGCCGCACCATTGAGCACTATCGGCGGAACATAGGCAGGCCTTACATTTCCACTTTTGAATATAAGGACTTCACTTTTTTTAGAATTGTATGTTAGCCCATGCCCCGCCGCATAGTTCTCACAAATTTTAACAAGCTTCTGAATAGAGCCCACCGATGGACCCAGCAGCACCATATCGTCCGCGTAACTTATATTGTTCATACATACTTCATCAATAAAACAACCGGAATGAGTGCTGCTGAGTTCACCAATGAGCTCATTAATATACAGGTTAAACAAGAGGCCAGAAGTTATCCCGCCCTGCCTAACACCGCACTCTAAGCCATACTCCTCAGATAGAGCGCCGTCCCATCTCACCTGATTTTTTTGACATTTGTACCAATATTTCATGATCGACACCACTTCAGCCGGTACACCCTCGCTCCCCAGCTTCTCCCAAAGCCTGTGATACAAAACTGTATCAAAGGCCTTCGACATATCAAGGAAGCAAGCGTATACCGGCGTTTTTCTATCAGTATAGTACCTGACAGCCTGCTTAAGAGACAAAATCGCACTCTCTGTGGATAGTCCAGCCCTAAAACCAAACTGAGCATCGTGCAGGTTGATGTGTTCCAAGAGAATGTTATTAAGCAAGCTGTCAAGCACCTTGGCTACAATAGTTGCAAGTGAGATAGGCCGGTAGTTGTTCCTATCCGATACATCTCCAGTTTTGCATTTCACGATAGGAACCACTATGGTTCTGGTCAATTCGTCTGGTAAGTAGCCATGACACAAGCACAAATTATAAAACATAGCGAGCACATTTGGAAGATGAACACCAGCAAACCTTAGATGCTCGATGCTGAGGCCGTCATGTCCAGGAGATTTTCCCCTTTGCATAGAATGAATGACTCTGTGAACTTCTTTGGCTGTGAAACTTACGGTTCTCCTTTGCATGACGACCTCAGCCTCGACCTGATTACATACAGAACCTGACATAGGTCTAACCTTAAAGTGCTCTCTAAATAAGTCGGCAATAGAACTCCGGTTACCTACTTCATTAACTGTCACTGGGAGGCCAGACCTAGTATTCATTTTCTTAGTATTTTTCCAGAAATGCTTAAAATCTTTGCTAGAATGATGACTAGCTAGAGCATCCATCTTTAACTGCTCTTGCTGATCTTGACACCATTTTAACTTGGATTTAAAAGCCTTCCTGCTTGCACACATACTGTTATAAATTCGACCACATTTAGGTTTACCTGCATCAACCCAAGCCAAGAAACTGAGCCTGGCCTCCCTGTGGTAGCTTGCTACGTGCTTGTTCCACCCAGAAATGTAACCATTCCTTCTTCGTGGCTTAGGGCGCGTATAAGTGGCTTGTGCGGCTTCTGTCAGCATTGATACAATTTTGTCATACATATTATCTAACAATACTTTATGTCCTGCGTTATCACATGTTCCGTCACAACAATGGGCAAGCTGTACTGGAAAATTAATAGCTTTTAAACTACAGTGACAAAGCTGTTGGTACTGCTCAATTTGACTATCAGTACGCTCGCCCCATATAGTCAAGTTATATGTAGGATTTAAGTCTACATCTATTCTAGAACTAACTCTACCTAGATCACATTCAATGAGCAACGGGTAATGGTCAGACCATTGGACATTGTACTCTACCCATACACGTTTTATACATGATAGCGCAGCTCCAGTGACTACACAGTGATCTAGCCACCGCGCGCACCCGTGTGCTTCACTCACAAACGTAAACGTACCAGAATCCGCGCCTAACATATTCATATCAGCGCACGTCCAATTCTGCTCTGCACAAAAATCCATAAGCTCGCACCAGAATCGCTCATTGGGGTGAGCATTATAATCGCCTAATAAATAAACTGCGTCAATGTTTATGCTGTCCTCGATAATTGAGCTTATTTTGCCCAAACATTGCGTAAACTCCAGCAAATTTTCCGTGCAGTCTGTAGGCATATACACACTGAATATTAGCATAGATTTATCACATAGCCTCACCTCAATGCCCGCTATACGTACGTCGTTACACTGTAAAACTTTTACGGTCGTAAAGATATTCTTCCTCCATAGTAAGGCGACGCCTCCGTAAGGCCTTCCTCGCAGTAGGCCTGCCGAGGTGTCGACCGCAGAGGTTCCAGTGCTTCCGAACTCGTCATCAATTGTAGCTAGCAACGGTAAATCATGCGGCAACAACCAGGTTTCTTGTAACGCCACAACATCTACCATTTTACATAGACTTCTGACACCTTCAAGAGATCGCTTCAGTGATTTACAGTTAAAAGAGAGTAGTTTCCTGTAGGATGTACTAACCATTTTGATTATTATAAGATTGCCTCTCAATTTCAGTTTCATAATGTTCTCTCAGATTTATGAAACGCCTAAAAGATATTCCTTGTGGCCACGTATAGCCATCAAGAAAAGTAGACAGGCTGCTCTTGCTCACAAAAATTTTAAAGGCGTTATAATTTCGCCTTCTAGCCATCTTCAGCTTGATTGGCTTAACATTCTCTCTGGTTTTGGTGAGAATGTATTCTGCTATATCCTCCTCAGACACGCTCTCGCCTACATTGGTAATAAGAAGAGGAACTTTGGTTTCAGCCGCCTTAAATTTACTATTTTGTATATACTCAGCCTTGCCTCTGCTCATTGTAAATTTATTGTTAAGCCGCTTTCTTTGGACTAGTTTCCATTCATTACTTTTCTCTGGTGTATACCATAGGCCTTTCTTTCTACCTACGTCCGCAAAACTAGGTTTTGCTGGTTGAGATGCTTGTGTGATATCAACATAGGTAGTTTCATGACATTCGACATTTCCAGATAGTACTCCTTCACATGCAATATTTACCTCATTTTGACATAACTTAGTTGAGCTTCTGTCCAGATGGTTGACGCTTTTTGATTGAATCAGTGGTTGCATCGACTCAAACTCATTTGTTGCTATGCGCTCGCCCGAAATCGGCGGCGCAGGCGGCAGTGGCGGCGTCGGCGGCCGCGGGGTAGGGGGGCACGCGCTCTCTGCCGTGGCAAGTGCCGAAATCCGTACTGGCCGTACCAGGCGCGGGCACTCATCACGCCCGCGAGCGGGCGTCTTCGGGTCAACGACCAGCGCAGGCGGCGGCGTCACTGGACTGGTTTGCTCTGCTATAGAGGCGATAGCCATCGGCCCACTATTTAAAAGATTGGCGCCGCGCGTGCGGGTATTGACAAAATGATCGTACCTCTTTTGTATCGGCGTGTTCACAATAGAATCATATTTACTGGAATACATTTTTGCCTCTAAATCTTCAAGTTGTGTAGCCGTAACATAGGTGCTTTTGATGCTCTCCACTTGAGTTTTTAGTAATGTTATGTCTCTCAGTAGTGATGTGACATCTAGATGATCGAAAGTCACAGGAGGTAGTTTGCCAAGATCTTTCGCCACAAAAATGGGTATTTTTTCAGGATGTAAGCTTTTGAGGACTATTATAATGTCCTCCAAATCTCTATGAATTTTTCCTTCACTCTTCTTCTTCCTTTTCACGTTTCTAATGTCCGTTGTGATTGAATCAAACAGCAAATTCTTCGCTTTCTCTATTTCATCCATTTGAAAAGCTGATGCACATATACGCATTAAGCTTTCTTGATCCATAACATCCATTTTATTTGTAATATATGCCAACACTTCATCAATCACTATATTGCAACTTGCACACTTAACCGTGCTCGACGTCATGTTTGCGATCTTAGTTGTGCGCGACCGACTCTCTACACATCCGCGCTGTAGCGTAGCGGACGCGAGACTGACAAACTGTTACACAGGGACAGCGATATTCGGAGCGATTTTTGCAAGCGCGGGTCGCCGGACCCTTAACGCCTGGTTTTCACCATACATGTATTTTACAAGTTTTGTGTAATAAAAAAATAAAATAACGCTGAACAATCTACACAGCATCATCTAGCCCCAAGCTGAGCAGAGATTATGTTGAGATTGTGTTTTGGGTATGTATATATTGATATACCTATATAATACAATACATTACATAGATAGTTTTTTTTATTATACATAGTAAACCGTCAAAACACCTGGCACAAATATGTGCAGATCGTACAAAAATGTATCCCGAGGCGGGAATTGAACCCTACCACAGAGGTCGTAATGTTTTTTGTTCACACTCGTGTACATGATTAAAATTTGAGTATGTATAGGTACTTGTATACAAAAGTTATATGCAACTTGTTGGATGAAATTATTTGTAAACTTCTAGTTGTCGGACATGTTTATTAATACTTGTTGTTGAAACTTGTTATCAACTCGTAAGAACTTCCATAATACCTTGCCAGTCTTCTATATTTTTAACAGTTTTGACAATTTTGTCAGTTTAAATTATGGACGCTTGCCCTGGGAGAGGTGGGTGTAAGGGGTACTCCAACATCTCGTCTCCCAAGCCAACCTAACCTGCACGTGGTACACCCTGCTAGAGAACGAACTAGGCTCTGGTTAAAATCACACCATCTTCATAATTTGATATCTCATTAAATTTACAAATATTTTACATTACTTGACACTGGCAAAGAATCAGCATCATCCGGGGAGAGGTTTCACCCATTTACTAATAAATAAATAATGCTGGACAATTCACACAGCATTATCTAGCCCCATGGAAAGCAGAGCTTGTGTTATGGGTACTAGATAACTGATATACATAATACAATACATTACATAGAAAGATATTTTTTATTACACATAGAAAACGACCAGAACACCCGGAAGAAATATCTGCAGATCGTACACACATTTGTTCCGAGGCGGGAATCGAACCCGCAACCTCCTGCGTTGCAGGCGGACCTTCGCCCACCGCGCTACATCGGTCGTCAATGTTTAAATGTTTAATGTTTAAACACTTGAACCTGAACCCCACCTTTTTACACAATCAAAAACTAAAACTCAAGCGGAAAACCCAGCCACATACACCACACCCCTAGGTACAACACTTCCAACCACATTTTCAGAGACAAAACGTACCTATAAGTTCGCTTTCCCACTTGCGTAAACCTTTTTGCGTCAGACCTTTTTGCGTCTGCTCCAATGTGGAAATTCTGCTACATTTGTTTGGATTAACGCTTCATCTGTTTTGGGATACTGTGCCTTAAACCTGTTTTAGATTAGGGTAATAAATCATAGTGGATCAAACTGGGTTGAAATAAATAAAGTTAGTTAACTTCTGAAATGTTGGTAAAAAAACAAAACTCCTACCAGGTCTATTTTAATTTAACATTAATTTAGATTTATTATTTATTTATTAAGTTAAATTATGAGTCTGTTTGTTTTATGGACTGTGTATGTGCTATACATATATATATCGGAAATAAATGTATTTTTTGCTTAATAGGGACCTGATGCATATGTACTCGTACATATTTTATATAGGTAGAACCATGACAAGTATAACCGTTTATTGCTTAGAACCAAGAGACTGGTTTAGTGACTGATATTAGCGAACAGTCATATTGCATAGTTACTATGGAAGTGGCCATACTGCGACGCGCGTAGCCTTGGTGCCTGGTTAGTCATCAAGCGAGTCGCAAACAAGCGCGCTGGTACGGGGCGCCTTGCATGTATACGTTCACATTGTGTATATTGTCCACAAACGTAGCTTCTAGCTAAGCTCAAAGCTTGACACATAAGGTGTGGCATTAGCCTAAAGATTGACAAATCAAACGACGTTTGTAATAAAGACTGCCAGGATTTTTTATTTTTTTATAGTAAAGTAAAGTAAAAAGATTTTTCTTTTGTCAGAATAGAGACTTATAAATTAAACTTAGATTAACAGAAGACAGAAACTGACAAATCGGTCTCCACTCAGCATGTGCTACGGTAGAGCAGATCGTACCGTAGCGCTGGTCTTCCATGGAGACCTTGGCCAATAGTACCTTCTTTTGACTACAATCTATACAATTATATATGTATACAATTATACATACTATATAAGCACTGATAAAAGAACATAAGTTACAAAAATAATAAAAAACCTATCAAACCAATAATAATAAAAAAAATTGTCTATCTCATCTATCTCAAAAAGAGTCTGCCTTTTGTCAAAGAAAAACATACGCGCGTATATTTTATTACTGACACATTGTCATCGCAAGAGAAAAACAACTTTATGGCAGGCAAAATTAAGATTATTTTGTCACGCCATAAAAACGTCAATTTGCTCTGTGTTTTACAAGCCAATCGCCACTAAAATTACATTATCGGAAAAGCCGGTTGGGGACTTGTGGTAATAGAACGACCCACTTAGAATGTTCCCCCGGCACTATTTTGCTGCTAATAACGCTGCTTTAAGGATACTAAACAGGGTCGTTTGAGTCAAAGTACTCGCTGGTCAGAGAGCTAGCGGCGCCATCTTGTTAAAACTTGCCGCTACGGCGCGCGGCGAGGTGACGTCGGAATTTTACCCGTACGTAGGTATACATAAAGTATTTTTTTTTATACCACTTCTAATTTTGGTGCTATTCATTGTAATATTTTTTTGTTAATAAAGTATCTTAAAATAGTATAGTAAAGTATTTAAAAATAGTATATTAGTAAAAATCTAAAAATAGTACTTATAGTAAAGTATCTAATATTTAGTAATATTAAGTAAAGCACAGATGCATAAAAAACATTTAAGAAATAGTTTTTTTTTTTTTCATTTAAAAAATAGCATTTCATACTGAAGGCCTCTTATTTTAAGCAAAACCATCTTCTGATATTGATGAAGATTAGGTATACGGTAGTTGGTAAATGGACAATGTAGTATTGTAGTTAAAATGCTATCAAACTTCTGTAAAATCCCTTTGCCCAGGACAGGGCTTTTAGGTAACAGTACAGGGTGTCAAAAACATGAAGGTACTTAGTTATATACCTAGCCGAAAGGGGCTAATTCTGGATCCCAATGGGATAAAATCTTGTTCCACGATTTGAAGAATTAAAAATTTTAGTTTTTTCTAAATGGCTTTTTTTAAATCATATGGGTATTCAATGAATCAATTAAAAAATATAATCATATTCTCAAGTGGATCCCCTCGGGGTCCAGAATCTCCCAATTTCGGCCTAGTTACACACAATGTATACTCGTAGCACCCTATATAATAAAAGTGTCCATGTCTCAATTAACTACATAAAATTTGAAATAACTACCAAAATATTAGACTCTTGCTCTACTCTTACTGAGTTGATCCGACCTGAAGTTGCTTACAAAAACCGCCTTTTTCAAACGACCGTATTTAGATAGCCACGGGTTAATCGATTCACGAAACAGGGGTTTTTAGTCGTTCTTAACCCTTGATGCTTTATGGTAAAAGGGATTTTATATTATGCCATTTCCTACTTTTTCTATGGTACACATGAGAGGTTGCTATGTAAATTGTTAATATATGCAGATTAAAAAGGTTTTTTCACGCAACAAATGCGTCAAATTTAAATTAGCAGAGAAGTAATCAGTTAACCTATATATTGAACAAAGCTGTGGAACAAAGTATTATATATATATTACTAGCGGCCCGTCCCGGCTTCGCCCGGGTGGACATTAAAATTTGTCCAACCGCTTTTTTTCCGACTTTGCAAATCTGGTTGCCACGGAAGTCTTTTAATTTTTCGGGTTAATATACATAATATATGACACAAACAACGTGGCTTTCTATTGGTCAAATAATTTTCAAAATAGATTCCTTAGATCCAGAGATTACCCACTACAACCTTAAAATCTTTACCTCTTTGTTATATATATTAGTATAGAAGGATAGATTAATGGACTCTTCAATTAAGGGAGCTATTTCATAACTTAATATTTAACTTGTTAATCTTTTGTTTAAACACGATCGACTTTCAAACCAAGTTAGTAATTCAAATTCAGTTGATTCAATACAGTTAGCAAGCTATGGTCAACATTGGGTATTATTTAGAATATTTGAAATTCAAAACTACGAAACTTATGTTTTATTCAGAAATGTTACTGACCGCTGGTCATTTAATATCGACATTCTTCAAACATAGGTATTCTATTATATTTTAAAACGGGCTGATATGATGAACTTACATTTAGGTATTAAATCGTATTTTTTTTTATCTTTTGAAAAAAAAGGTTGGCAAAGGTCAGCCTGCGATGCATGAGGTTGAGGTTGAGGTTTGATTCCCACCTCGGGACAAATGTATGTATGATCTGTAGATGTTATTTCCGGGTGTTCTGGTCTTTTTCTTTGTATCATAAAATATATTATATATCGATGTCATGTATTGTATTATGTTTATCAGTTATCTAGTACCCATAACACAAGCTCGGCTTAGCTTTGGGCTAGATAATGCTGCTAAGTTGCCTGGGAGAAATCGCTGTCAGCGATAAGGCCGCCTATTGTACTTTTAATGTTATTTTATAATTTTCAGTACAATAAAGTGTTCATTCATTCATTCAATGCTGTGTGAATTATCTAGAATTATTTATATATCATTTATTTATATTAAATGGGTTATTGAGAAGGCATTTTGTAAAATCTAAAATCGCAACGTTTTCAAGTTTCTACGACGCTGGCTGGATTAAGCTTGACATTATTTTTCTCACGTAATTACCGCCTTAGCAGAAGTAGGAAAAAGCTTTTCCTCGCGGACTTTTTGGGTCAATTTTGACGTTAGTGTAAAGTGTTTTATGCCGCGAGTATTTTTAAATGTAATTCAGCGGTCCTAGCGCAAAAACGAGGTAAGGGTATAAACGATGAGACGTCTATGTTTAGTGGCGATCGGTGGAAGAAAGCGTAAACTAATATCACACCAATTATTTTGCATATCAGTTATCTAGTAGGTACCCATAACACAAGCTCTGCTTACCATGGGACTAGATAATGCTGTGTGAATTGTCCAGCATTATTTATTATATTTATTTATGTTATAATATTAAATACGAAAATTTTGATGTTTGGAGGGATGGATGGATGTTTGTTACATTCACGTCAAAACTACCGAACGGATCGGACTGAAATTTTACATAGATGCAGATTTAAGCGTGGACTCAAATAAATGCTTTCTTTTATCCGATAAAAAAAGTTTTTATGGGATAGAAATAACCTCTAAACGTACTCTGTACACAACGCGTGCTAAGCCAGGGGCAGAAACTAGTTGCTTAAGTATGTTCTGCTTAGCTCATTTTCAAATAATGATGTGTCCATTCCTTGTTCAGAATTAAAATGCGTAACAATAAAACCAATAAGGCCCTGAATTAGGTTTTTAGACAGGAGACGGCATCGAGACTATTAAAAGCTATTTTGTATGGAATTTGGTACGCAAATCTCATACAAAATGTCTGGATAACGTTCGATAATATCAATAATCAAACTCAGAACACTCTGTAAATTTGGAAAGCGAATCATTTTCGTAACTGAATATTTAGATACATTTATTTGGCCAATAATAATAATAACACAAATATTAATAGTACACACTAACTACACAGTATTTCCATGTAAAAATAATTATCTACCTCGCTTAAAGGAATTGTAAAACCAGTGTAAGTAACTGAAACAAAACTTAGTTAAACCAGGATAAACTTGGGTACGAATTCGTCGAAAGTGGAAAAGCTATTGATATGCAAGGTTCATATCGGATTACAATATCCTCATTTGCATGCGGTAAGCGTAAGCCAAGTGTAAACTAACGTTCAACGAAATGTAAAATAAAACTTGACACTTTAAATGGACTTAGAAGACGGGATAGGGCTCCGTAATTGGCAAGGTTTTCAGCATCACGGGATAAGGACATCTGCAGTGAAGGTAGCAAAGATGCCCTCTGCGGTGCAGGAGGTTGTGGTTTAGATTCCCGCCTCAAGACAATTGTTTGTACGATCTGCAGATCACGGTGTTCTGGATATTTTCTATGTATAATAAAAAATATATTTATGTTTCAATAAATTCCCAAACACAGATAGAATCTTAGGTACTTGATGAGAAGAAGTGATAGGAAAAGCTTTTGATATGCAAGGTTCATATCGGATTACAATATCCTCATTTGCATGCGGTAAGCGTAAGCCAAGTGTAAACTAACGTTCAACAAAATGTAAAATAAAACTTGACACTTTAAATGGACTTAGAAGACGGGATAGACCTCCGTAATTGGCAAGGTTTTTAGCACCACGGGATAAATACATCTGCAGTGAAGGTAGTAATATCGACCTCTGTGGCGCGGCGAGCGAAGGTCCGCCTGAGACATCAGACTACGGGTTCGATTGCCGCCGCCTGAGGACTATTGTTTTTACAATCTGCAGATGATTCAGAGTGTTCTGGGTATTTTCTATGTATATTAAAAATATCAATCAATGTAGTGTATTGTAATATCAGCCATCTAGTATTTGTGATCGCAGTCTAGCACCCGTAACACAAGCTTTGCTTAGCTTGTGGCTAGTTGGGTAGATGATGCCGATGATGTGTGAATTGTCCAACATTATTTATTTATTTATTAATACCAAAGACAGATAGAATTATACTTGATAGTAATAAGTGATTAGGAATTCGTTGTGTTTTTGTAGTATTTATTGTTCATGGGGTTTACTACAAACCTATTTTCTTGGAAGAACACCAACGTTTCATGTCATAACTGTTCTATACTTGAATAGTCCATGAACGAGGTATTTGATTATTGCTTTTTATTATTATTGCTTGTTAAAATACTTCTAGATAGCCAGCCATGGCACGAATTTATAGGTACCTTCAACTAAACATCACAACAACCAGCATTTTTCATTTTCGATAACTTTGAAATTAATTTTCAAAACATAGAATATCCGAGGTTAAAGCTTTTTTTTTGCTCCTACTTAAATCCATCATCCAACATCCATCCAACATCCATCCAACCATCCACCCAACAAATTTAGACTAGAGAAACTATTTTTAATTTATAAATAGCTTCAGCACTGCGCTTCGTAAACGTGGAATCTGGATAAAATGTAAAATATTTTGTAATATTTTAATTCCACGTATTTTTTCCAAGTTCTTTCCATTTTGTTCTGTAGTTTTCATTTTTATTAGTACCAACCTACTTAAATATCACTGGGTTAGTAGTAATGTTCACGGGTTAGAATCATGTAGGTAATATTGATAACGTTTTTTTTTATGTCCGATCAAAATATAATCCATACATCTCATAATTCCGACTCTGGAAGACTGCATCATAACACCATCTGTAAGTCTGTAGTTGAAGTCTGTGAACGTTAGATATTCAATTACCTGGATGGATTCCTTCACCATCAATAATCTACTATAGCCCAGCGCTGGACCCCTATACACCAACCATGCGTTCCTGGTGCCCTGTCTTCGACTTGGCAAGTCTCAAGATGACGACCGAAAGGTCGCCAAAACTCGGACTTGAGTTTACGCCGTGACGTGTTGCCCTAAGGACAGTTGTTTGCGACTACCAGTAATATCGCCTTAGAGACACGTGAAAACGAAAATGAAAAGTTTTTATTTCTTTAAGCTTACAAATAAGCACTTAGACAGGTCATATTTTATAGTTCACTTCAATTTTTTGTCCACCAGTGGAAGAAGTGAGAAGAAACCACTAGTATGTTCATAACTTATGTGTCACAACGTAAGCCGTTGACCCGCGGGAGAATGTAGCTCTGTATGGTGTGCAAACCGTACAGGCACCCTACGCTGCTTGCCTAATCACATGGATGGAAATTATCTACACAGCAAGAAAGGATATCTGATAGAATCGTTATGAAAGTGCATTACTTTTTGATCGAGAGATAAACTTCATAAACTGCTTAAAGTCAACGGGCAGTGGCTTTACTGCTTCCAAAAGCTTCACATTCCGTGTCAGTTATAAAATTTGAAACTGCTGCAAAGGAGAGCGGGTGTTGAGATCACAAATTTGTATTCCAAGCTCACAATAAAGTTAATTTAAATATAAATGCGACGAGACCTTTACGCCGGTAAGAGCTGTAACTCTGAACTTAGCTATAATTTTATATGATTATGCCGAAAGACTTCGGACGGTTGTTATAAAGCTTAGTACGCTGTAATAATGTGCAGTACTGGAGTAAAGGATTAAGTGCTGTTAAAATGTTTCATGGTCTTGTCATGAGACATTAAAAAATATTTCATGATCTAAATGATGATCCCCGTCTTTTGGACGAGGGTCGTACAGAACCTGTAAGCAGGGATGTAAAAAAGGAGGACTGGGCCGGGAGGAGTTGTGGGTGTCAATTGGCTGATGGTGATGATGATAGATCTACTTTATAAGTAGGAAATGTATCAGGATAAGAAATTAAAAAACAGATTGTGAATAATCATAATTTAAGTAATTGTGTTATCTTTAGAGCTGAATTGCTAATATACCTATATCAATAAATAAAGAAAATTACGATTTGGCAATACATACAAATACACACAAATGACAACGAATATTAGTAACAATAGAAATAGTTGAGCAAACGGGAGACAGTTGCCAACAACAGTCGATTTAAAAGTAAATAAAAAGTCCAAGTACACGTCTCTAAAATGTATTTATGAATTTCAAACCGCATCTAAATTGTGTTTTCTCGATACTGGATCTACTTACCATTTTATTAACAAGTTGCATCCAATCATAACTGTGCATTCATATGGTTATGATATCTTAGTAGGTTACGTTGTGTGGTAAAACCAAAATGAAAACAAACAAAGCAATATCATAGTATTATTATAATATTCTCTGGCAATATATTCAAGTAAATAGTGCAACCAAAGCGCTTATCCCCCAACTCAGTTTAGTGCGCTATAACTTTATCAGTACGTCATTTTTATGATATTCCAATAAAATTGCAAAGTCGAAACAACTGCAATGCATTATGTACAACGTTGACGCTGCAATAAATCCCGATTTGATTTAAAATTTCATAGAGCGAAGCGTCTTCTCGAAGCTAAAGCCCTTTGCCCACTTCCCTCATTGCATACATGACCGTGCTACGAACGTATCAGAATTGAACTTAGCATAGAAAGTGACTACGACGAGCATTCATGGGCTGAGGACGGTGGCTGTCACAAACCTGTTCGTGATGATAGTAGTCCTGTAGTTCACGCAGTGTCCACTGACACTGACAGTGTAACACCAAAAGCCCTGAAGTATTTTTAAGAATGCACGTGTGATTTTTATGAATGCATGTGATATCTCACGAAGAACCGACAACCGCTGGGGTAAACGTGATCTTGAGTGGAGACCGCGACTCGGCAAACGTACTGTACGACGCCCTCCGGCCAAATGGGATGACGATCTGCGAAGGACTTCGGGCAGATGCTGGATGCGTCAAGCTGAAGACAGGGCGCTATGGCGCTCATTGGGGAGGCCTATGTCCAGCTGTGGTCTAACATAGGCTGATGATGATGTGTGTTTTTTATATGAATGTCTAGGTCTATCGATTTGAACTTCACTCGGTCCGGTCATTCCACGTTACGATGTTGATCTCATGTGAAAAGTTATTGGGAATGGGTACCTACTATTTCATTATGTTGCCCGATATGGTTACGAACCGGTGTGGTGGACAGGGTCCTTTAAGTAAGATAGAGCTGAATATGGGAGCCACATTAAGAACACTCTCACGACTTTCAAGTTATAAATGGAAAGAAGGGTTTAGATGGAAAAGCGGCAAGGATTCATTTAAAATGTTATAATTTGATCGTTTTGGGAAAAAACTAAAAACCTACTTCGAATCCCTTTGCTTCAAACAGTTTTTTGGCATAAATACTAATACGAAATAATCTTTTATACAACTACCAAAGAATCACCGAAAACACAAAAGTCATTTATCAAATTATCATATCACAGAATATTTTTGAGTTTTGTATTAATAACCATGGTAGTTTCAATAGTTTTATCATCCAAATCAGTCCATAAATGACGGAGAAATTGACAACATTAAAAAACTTTACATACAACCGAACATAGAACGTCCTCCTTTTTTCAAAGTCGGTTAAAAATAATAGTACCTATCTAATTCAATCAACAATTACCTTTAACACTTTGACTGCTGAAATTACACGGTATGTGTTTTCTACAAGTGACTAATATGCGTAAATCCACACTAGCGCAGCGGCTGAGAAAATACAGATCTTTGTGACTCAGCACAGCCGTAATATTTTTCGAACGAAACGCATGTGCGGCGCAACACAACCGCTGTGTAGAGCGGCAGCACGAATTTTTTAGGTTAAAAAAAATATCGCAGCCGTCGAAAAAAAATCGCAGTCAAAGTGTTAATTGACTGTCAACAAGAACAGCAGAAGTAGATACATTATGTTAATGGTATTAGCACACTCACACAACTAAATAAAAATTTAATATCTTATGAAGTACATGTATTGTTTTTCGAAGCGAATAATAATTAACAAGTGAACTAATGTATCTTCTTTGAGAAAATAAATAATCTTGATACCGAATCTTACTATATAAATTAAGTAGTACCTATTCAAAGCAAAATCTCGTTTGATGAAGGAAACTCCGAAGTTTTTAATCACCAAAGCTGTTGTGTTGTGTGTACTTTAGTTCGAAGAAGATAACTTAAGCTTGATGAGTAAACTTTGTCTAGATTTAGTTTTCATTTACTGAGGGTTTTATTTAAAGAAGAATTTTGGGTGATTTCTCATTTATGTTGTTGCTAATGCTGCCCACGGTTTAGCTCAAATAGTATTTAGATAGATACCTAGGTAGTTACATAGTATAAAACAAAGTCGCTTCCCGCTGTCTGTCTATCCCTATGTATGCTTAGATCTTTAAAACCTGGCAACGGATTTTGATGCAGATTTTTCTAATAGATGGAATGATTCAAGAGGAAGGTTATATATTTATTAGTTTTATTGAGTTATTATTATTTTAATTTATTTATGTATATTATAATCTCATCCCATAATGTATTATACTATTCGTCTAAGGTTTGCTGTAAGAAAACTCTTTGTTAGGGTTAAGCTCGCCTATGTACATATCTTTTTTAGTTAAGTTATTTTTAAGTTTTTTGCGTACAATAAAGAATTACAGAAAGTTTATAATGTAAATCATACAAGCAGTTGCACCTGTGCGAAGCCGGGGCGGGTTGCTAGTTTATAATAACACAGAAAAAAGTGTCCACCATCGAAAGTATCTTGAAACAAGTCCATTAAAACATAGCAACGATGATGTTAGCTCTCATTGTCTATTTGGCAAATCGATCTTATATTACTTAAATAAATCAATAATGCTGGACAATCCACACAGCATCATCTAGCCCCGAGGAAAGCAGAGCTTGTGTTATGTGTGCCAGATGACTGATATACTTAATACAATAGATTACATAGATAGACATTTTTTTATTATACATAGATAACGACCAGAACACCCGGAACAAATATCTGCAGATCGTACACACAATTAATCTGAGGCGGGAATCGAACCCGGAACCTCCTGCGTCACAGGCGGACCTTCGCCCACCGCGCCACGAAGGTCGTCGATCGTATTTACAATATGCAGCGAGAATCGAGCCAACAGTTTCAAATATTCACAAGACGAAGTGAAAATGTACGTTCTAAGCTTTTCACCGTTTCCACGAGAACCTATCCTACTAATATTATAAACCGCGAAAGTTTGTAAGTATGCATGGATGTTTGTTACTCTTTTAAACTTTACAATAATATTGTCCAGCATTATTTATTTATTTTTATTTATTTAATGGTACCTACATATCATCACCACAGTAACTATCCTAGCTATGTTGAAAACCCAGAAACAAACAAAATACGCAGCAAAACGCGACGTTTTCTTTTTTACTTGGAAGCGTAGATATATAAAGTTTGTGACATCTGTCTGTCCGTCTGCCACGGGGCTTTGCCCCAGAACGAAATAAAATGAAAAAGGAAATTTATTGCAATTTACTCGTATTGTGTGCCGGTTTCACGTCTTACATGACGTCACCAAGTTTTATTTATTCTTTCGTAGGGATCTAGTGTCTACTCTGCAAATCGATTGCGATCTTTTCGGAACAAAAATATATGAATCTCTCAAATTCAAATGCATTCGGTCATGCTTCACTACCTGTCTTTGTTTTTCAAGGAAGCCATTGATATCTGATAGAGCAGTGTCGGAATAGTTTGTTAGCTGCTATTACGCCACGAAACCGATGCGGGTTGAGCGGCCTGCAGCAGGTCGCTCCGCAGTCGCGCGAATATTTGAAAAACCTGATTTTGGCTTTTCCTAAGGGTAAAGGTTTATAGAAAATTAAAACATACCAGTAACACAACTTTTTAAACTTTCGCGATTTGTTAACATATTAATTATTATTTATCGAGTATTTATCGCATAACTTTTGTTTTTTTCTCCTACGTTTCTGTCGCGTTACAGTGACTGTTGTCACGGAAGATTGGATGTACTCTGAGTAACAGACGAGAATTGACGGCAGTTTCAATAAAAGATCCTACTAATATTATAAACGCGAAAGTTTGTAAGTAGATATGGATGGATGTGATTTTTTTGTAAAAGTAAGGTTTAATCCTTGAAATCATTAAATTATTACGTTTTTAATTCGAATTTTATTTAAATATAAGTTTAAACGCAAAAATGTGATTATTACTGTGATTTAATTATATATTTATTTTTTATATAGTTGGAATGTTATGGGCAAATCAGCCACAAAATCGTGATATTAACGAAAATGTAAGGTTTTAAAAAATTAGGTAATTACCTTGTATTGTTTTATTTTTAAATTTTCTTATATATTTGCGTTGTTATTGGCAAATCAGCCACTTCTCAACTGTTATATATAATGAAAGGTAAAATTTTCAAAATCCTGATCATTAAAAATTAATATCGTATTATATGGAATTTTATTTAACCCTATCTATGAGTGTGAAAACATTTGTTTTGTTCTATTCTACTTATTGTTTGATTTTTCTGCTGTCTCTACGGAAAAATCTATGCGACGAAGAAATTACAACAACCAAAAATAATAAAACAGAAGTGTGGCGAACTTACACATACTTTTTTTCGTGACGAATTTACTTTGTGGCAAATGTACGACAACCCTTACTATTTTACGTAAATATTACTAAACGGATCTTGATGAAACTTGGAACATACTTGTATGTGTACTGGAATAACATATAGGCTACTTTTTACGACGCGAGCAAAGCCGCAGGCGAAAGCTAATATAATATAAAATGCTTTTTGTGAATAAAACTCCACAATAAGCAATATACAAAAAATAGACAAAATACAATTTAGATCAAGCGAACTACGCAAACAGTTTTCCAAATCATAGATCCCACCAATTACTGAAGCGTGGACAATGGTCATTTGTCACAGAATAAGAAAAAGAGGACTCCGACCCGTCAGTCCATCTGTCCGAGAACCTACATCAAAACCCCACTGACACGTATATACAGGGCGTCCACAGCCTTGCTACATGGAGGGAAAGTACCTTAAATATTGTAGATAGAAAATTTTACTGAAAGACGACTTCATTTCGATTTTAAAACAATTTAAACTGCATTCAAAGATTTTTGAATAATTGCCAGCCTGAACTGGGAATCGAACCCGACAAATTGTAAAAAAAAATCACAGCTAATTTAACGATACCGATCAAAAGGCTCATACAGTATTCAGTCTTATATTTTTTGAAGGTTACTTCATCAGCATCTTAAATAAAAGGATGAAATTTTCAATGTATTTAAAATAATTACGTTTTCCCCACAATTAATCCGCGAGTTTAGCAAATGCTCAAAATGTATCCCATTCTGTTGTATACAAATTATTACACCTTTAACAATTTCGCTCCCTGTTGACTTATTTATCTTTTCGTTATGAATAGAAATATCTTTGAATGCAGTTTAAATTGTATTTAAAATCAAAATGAAGTCTTCTTTCAGTAAAAATTTCGATCTACAATAATGTTCAGAGACTCTAGTCTAGTATATTGGGTAACATCATAATCATACAATATTTAAGTTACTTTCCCTCCTTGTGGCATGGCTGTGAGACGCCCTGTATAACGCCTGTCTACAGCACAGAGAATGAAAGAAACCCGACCAGCCTAAACAATTAAGACGCGATATTTTATCGGAGAGACCAAGGCTACGTGTAATAGGGCAGGGGATGTAATAAAGGCTGATACCGCCCGGCGGCCAATAATGATTTTAGTAATATAGTGGATACTTAGAGCTATGCTCGAGGTCTCTTTGAAGGATAGGATTCGTAATGAAATCATCCGACAGAGAACCAAAGTTACCGACATAGCTCTAAAAATTTGCAAGCTTAAGTGGCAGTGGGCCGGCCATATATCACGAAGAACCGACAACTGCTGGGGTAAACGTGTTCTTGAGTGGACCGCGAATCAGCAAACGTAGAGTAGGACGCCCTCCGGCCAGGTGGGATGACGACTTGTGAAAGACTGCAGGCAGATGCTGATGCGGCAGCAGGGCGCTACGGCGCTCATTGGGGGAGGCACAGGTCTCCCCCAATGAGCGCCATAGCGCCCTGTCCCAGCAGTGGACTATCATAGGTTGATGATGATGATGATGAGTGAATACTTACACAATAAGAACCAACTCTGTGTGTAGTGCTGGTGTGTACAGAAGCAACACTGCTTAAACGATGAGGTATCTGTACAAATTCCTCATAATTTTAATGAATTTTAAAAAAGCCCTTGAGGTCCCACAGTATAATAATAACAATTGGCAGTCTTCTCGTACTTAATTTTTAAGTTTTTACTGTACATAGTTTATAGTTAAAGTGCAATAAAGAATTTTCTATCTATCTATAATTTACCAAACTCTTCTTTCACTAATTTGACAACCTCCTTGGCGCGGTACGCGATGGTCGGAACATATATTTGTACGATATTTGTTCCGTGTACTGGTTGTTTTTTTTATGTATAATAAAAAATATCTATGTAATGTATTGTATTAAGTATATCAGTCATCTAAGTACCCATAACATATGTATGATCTGCTTAGCTTGTGGCTACATGATGCTGTGTGGACTGTCCAGCTTTATTTATTTAATAGTTTTAATAGCAGGATAAGTGAATAAAAATTTTCCTTTTACCTGCAATGCGAGCCCGATAAAAATATTGTTAATTAAACACGTACATATTAAAGGCCAATTTCGAATAGCTTGTTGCCAATTTTCCGCTCTGTATGCACTTGGGATCATTTCATGTTTAGTTTGGTATAAAATTGTGACAATGTTGTACAGTAAACAACATAAGTTGTGATGAAAACTATTCCATTCGCATTTATACATTACAAAACAATATTAGATAGATAGAAAACACTTTATTATACCTCACAAAACAGAAAACAATACAGGAATAAGCAATATAAAATAAAGGAAGTATAAAGGGCGGCCTTATCGCTGAGAACGATCTCTTCCTTCTCTATTAGTCATTTAACAAGTTCGGTGTTATACCATAGGTTGTCGATCGTCGAAGACATTCTGCTCAGTCGGGCATTCTGAAAAAGGCATTGTGCTTACTAAGGCACTATGCAATTACGACGTTTTGTTTACATTAGAATTAGCAAGCTGAAGTGACAGTGGGCCGGCCATATCTCGCGAAAAACCGACGGCCGCTGGGGCAAACGTGTTCTTGAGTGGAGACCACGACTCGGTAAACGTAGTGTAGGACGCCTTCCGGCCAGGTGGTGGGACGACGACCTGCGAAAGACTGCAGGTAGATGCTGGATGCGGCAAGCAGAAGACAGGGCGCTATGACTAGAACTGGACTAGATTGCATATAGACTATGTAAACATCATCATCATCATCAGCCTATGATAATCCACTGCTGGACATAGGCCTCCCCCAATGAGCGCCATAGCGACCTGTCTTCAGTTTGACGATCCCGCATCCAGCATAAATGTTATTGTTTTTCTTTTTGAAAACTTATGTTGCTGGCTGTACATTGCAGCCAATTAATTTACTATATTCACTTATGGCCTTCTGCACGAAGTCCACGGATTGAGCAAACAAGATTTTAATGAACCCATCGTTCCGCTTTAATTTATTATCGGCTATCCCTTTGCAGGTAAAGGCAGGGTCAATTGTTTCTGTAAACGTGTTTTTTGGTAAAAAAACCAATTAATATGTTACCTTTTTTTTCATTATAAAGAGCTTTAGGAAAAGACCAAAGGCCATTTGTTTTAAAACGTGAGGTAGATCGCTTAAAAATTTATAAAACCCGCTGTCAAATGATTAAGTCTTTAAGTAACTTTAATACTGCATTGTTATAATAACACATTGATTACATTAAATAAATAAATAACAAAACCTGACCAAATTATTAGATAGACAGATAGATAAACATTTTATTGGTAAAATAATAATTTATAAGTCGAATAATACAAATCAATATTGGACATACTAACAATTAAATAAAAATTTAAATATAGTATTTAGTACATGGTGCGTGGTGGATTGTCGACGATCTGCTATAAACAAGTTCTCAGCTATTTTGGCAATATAGCCAGAAGGCAACCTGAAAACCTCGAAAAATTTGTGGTAATGGGCAAGATAGAGGGAAAAAGACCAAGAGGACGGTCACCAACCCGCTGGTCTGATCAAATTAAGGCTATAACGGGACTCACTTTGCCTGCAGCCCTGAGACAGGCCGAAGACAGAGCGGTTCATCAGCGTCACCGTGAAAGCCTTCCAGGACGGGCACGACCTTCAGCAATGAAGACAACGACAAAGAAGAAGAAGATATGGTACGTAGATAAAAATTGAGATAGAAAAGGAAATCTCATGATGTATCGCTTGGATCATAGTTGATCAAACATGCTCTAACAATCGACAGAATGAGAGATTCGATCATTAGGAATCCCAATCCTTCTTTACGCGACTTATTAACTGCTTTTTATAATCTTAGTTCTTGATAGATGGATTTGTAGGTATCCACTTAAAGCATTCCCTTATAAATAACTAGCGGACCTTCCCAGCTTCGCACGGATTTAGTACGGATCCCTAACTTTTTTGAAAATATAATTATAGCCTATTTTCACCGGGAATAGTGTAGCTTCCCAACGGTGAAAGAATTTTTCAAATCGGTCCATTCATTACAAACAAAAAATCAAACCTTTCCTCTTTATAATATAAAGTATAGATATAGAAAACAGTGGCAAGTCAAAGCCTGAGTACATTGTTCTTCGGTGAAACTTTTAGTCCAAGTCTACTATTGATCCAGCATTTGAATATTCAGAGTAAGGCTAGACCAATTTTTTTACAAGTCACTTCGCATCCACCTTTCTTCTGCGTGACTAAAATCTCAAGAGGTCCAAATATCTTTCAATGAAAGAAAACGCTCGACAACATTACAAAAATAACCAACGTTCTGGGAAAAAAATACATTTTGGGATTTCAACATGAGACTTCAACATTTTACGAAACGAGAAAAAAGCAACATTCTGGGAAATTATAGATTTTGGGTTTTCAAGATGTGAGAATTCAACATTTTGTTTAAGGATTTTGAGATGAGAATTTGCATAGAGTATTCGTTGATTTTGTTGAAAATTAAAGCCAATTATAAAACTAGCTCACAAAGCTGTAAGTAAACGCTTTAAGCAGGAATTCAGTGGAATAAAAATCCTACCTTTTATTTATTTATGTATTTATTATTTATTTTATACTTGCACGATAAACGATATACAAAACGTATTCTAGTAAATTATTACAAATGCGAACTTAACCCTAAAAAGAGTTCTCTTCCAGCAAACCTTATTGGGAGAGAGACAAAGTGAAGAGAGAAGTGGGTATATGTGCATAAATAAAATAGACAGAAGATTAAATTTTAACTTACTAATTCAATAATTCCCTTCTCCAATAAGCGGCAAAGTAAGAAGTCTACAAAATGTTTACTTTATCTAAATTATACTGAACTATCAAGCTCTTTGAGAGCGACCTTTCTCTCTTCAGCGATCTTTATCTTGATAAAGATACAAAGAACTCTCATTAGCTTCCGTTACAATCTCTAAGTAAATGAAACTTAACACTTTGAGTGCTGAAAACGCACGGTATGTGTTTTCTACATGTGACTAATATGCGTAAATCCACACTAGCGCAGCGGCTGAGAAAATACAGATCTTTGTGACTCAGCAGAGCTGTAATATTTTTCGAACGAAACGCATGTGCAGCGCAACACAACCGCTGTGTAGAGTGGCAGCACGAATTTTTTAGGTAAAAAAAAGATCGCAGTCGTCGAAAAAGAACCGCAGTCAAAGTATTAACAATATCTTTAGATACGTGGGCGTTGGCTTAGGCATATAGGCTGAAAAGTTATTATGCTACTAACCATCCAACTAGGTGGACAGTGTGGTTGGTCGGTTGGGAATAGACGTTTTTAAAAAAAATATTTTACAATAAAGATCATTTTCAAGACTGCAGATAGCTGGATGCGACAAGCTGAAGACAGGGCGCTATGGCGCTCATTGGGGGAGGCCTATGTCCAGTAGACTATCATAGGCTGATGATGATGATGAAATATCATTTTGATGGGGTTTTTAAGTAAAAAGTACGGCGATATATAAATACACTGAAAAGGTAGTTCGATACATAGACACGTGCATATACCACACTAACTAGCTTTGCCCGCTACTGCGTCCGCCTGAAGTGGTATTAGAGATAATGAACGTTAATATGAGAAAACAGAAAAAAACACAAACAAACTACCTAGTAGACCCAGCGATTCAACTTGTGTGTTTAATCCATTTTACTGAATCCGTTTTTTTTCGTGATGGCGTATGCGTCTATAGGAGCATATATATATCTATAGGAGCAGTATTCGGGGTCCAGGAAAAGACTGTTTCCAGTAGCGAAGGATTCATAAAAAAAGGTCCTGTAAAATCGCTTCCACTGTATGAATGTGCCTAAATCCACTTATATAATTGCTAAAGTAACTCTGCCTCTCGTCTTTGTAACCTTTTCACGCCTAATCAGCTGAACAGATCTTAATGAAATTTATTAAGGTCCTAGTATCTTGCAGAAGGATATAGGCTGTTTATGTATTACTAAACACTGCAGCAAAGAAACGGTGAAAACATAACTATACATCATCATCAACCTATAAAAGACGGCTGCAGGTCATAGGCTTCCCCTAGTGAACCCCATAGCGCCCTATCATCAGCTTGCTGCATCCAGCATCTACCTGCAGTCCTTCGAAGGCATAATTATTATGTTTCGCATACATCAAAATTATATATTACCTGTTTTGACGAGTCGTATCCTTAGCATAATTAAGGTATATATATATATATATTATATTGTACACTTTTATGTAAGAATTATGACAATAAATAAAGCTGAATCTGAATCTGAATCTGAAGGTCGTCATCCCATCTGGCCGGAGGGCGTGCTATGTTAGGCGAGTCGCGGTCTGCACTCAAGAACAGGTTTACCCCAGTACATAGTGGTAGTTGGTATAGATATACACAAAATAAACACGTCACTTACGTTACCTATTATGTCAACTCATTCAGTGGAAAAAGTAACAACATCAATCTTTTTTGTTTTCTCTCAAATTGATTAATGGTGACAGAACGACGACGCCTGGCATGCGAAGTATTTCTATACTAATATTATAAAGAGGAAATGTTTGATTTTTTGTTTGTTTGTTTGTAATAAATATGCTCCGAAACTACTGCACCGATTTGAAAAATTCTTTCACCGTTGCGAAGCTACACTATCCGCTGTGAACATAGGCTATATTATATTATCAAAAAAGTTAGGGATCCGTACTAAAACCGTACGAAGCTGGGAAGGTCCGCTAGTGCTTTAATAAAAGTACCGAATATGTTTTTTGTAAGCGCGAACTATTGTTAAGAATAATAGTTGTCGCTTGCAATATAACAATTGCAATTTAAAAAAAGTAATAATTGAACCGATGAAATAATTAAATACGATTTATTATTATTTGAAATCAAAATCTTGGTTGACCATTTGAGAAAGAGTTTATATTTACCTACCTATCTACTAATGCAAAATTTGCCTGAAGGAAAGCTAAGCTAAGCTGAAGCAAATATATTGGTTTGCTTTTGTATTTTAACGTAGGTAAGTAGAGGAGTGGTTTCTTTTTCACTTCTTCCACTAGTGGACAAAAAATTGAAGTGAACAGTAAAATATTTTTTTTTATAATAATTTAATGTATAAAATATGACTTGTCTAAGTGCTTATTTTGTAAGCCTCAAGAAATAAATGATTTTTTACTTTACTTTTACTTTAGTTACACTTATATATAATTTGTACATATACATTATAAGTCAACTATAATATGATTTGACGACCGATGTGGCGCGGTAGGCGAAGGTCCGCCTGCGACGCAGGAGGTTGCGGGTTCGATTCCCGCCACGGAACAATTGTTTGTACGATCAGCAGATATTTGTTCCGGGTGTTCTGGTCATTTTCTATGTACTTAAATAAAAAAAATATCTATCTATGTAATATATTGTATTATGTATATCAGTTATCTAGTCCCATAACACAAGCTCTGCTTACTATGGGGCTAGATAATGCTGTGTGAATTGTCCAGCATTATTTATTTATTTTATTTATGTGAACTAGCAATGCTGTATACGCATTACGCATGCTAACTTACAAATTTTTTAGCCACCCTGAAATTTGCATTCATTTACTAAAATATACCTTATTTAAAAGTGTCACGGTCCAGATTTCGCATTTTCAGTTCAGCATGAATTTTTTCGTATAGGCGGAAAATGTTATGCATGCATTTTCATGTCTCATGGCACCATCCGACGTATGAATATTTTTAAATAAATTGAGATAGGCTTGTCCTCGGCGGTTTTGTCGAGTGGTTCCCTAACGAGCCGTGAAAAATAGGAAACGGCTGATTTGTACAAAAACAAAGTTACTTAAGGGTTCCTTTTTGGGTTAGAATAATACTTATTTCAAACAAGAAAGCAACGACCAAGTACCTATATTTGTTGATAATTTCGTAATCGAAAAAATTTGTGACAATCTTTTCTGGTTTGGAATAAGACTGCAAAAAAAAATAAAGAAATAGCTTTGACTTGTCCTCCTATTCACTGTTTTATTTACAAATGAGCCTTTGCAGCCTTTTCTACGCTACAATATTGGATTTTACTATTTATATAATTTCATCATCATTATCATCATCATCAGCCTATAGCAGTCCACTGCTGGACATAGGCCTCCCCCAATGAGCGCCACAAAATGGGTTTAAGAAGTAGCTTTATATGTAAATGTACGAGTCAACTGTATCTACTCCATTTTTAAATTTTTGAAGTCGGTTAAAAATGTATGTTTTTATTTTATTTTAATGTGTAATAATTGTGTTTTTCTAAGGACCCTGAAATAAATGATTTTTATTTATTTTTATTCAAAAAGGTCTACCCCCAAACAGTACATAATTTATTTTCGGCCTGGTGTTTCGTGTCGTTCCAAATAAATTCTAACGATAAATCGAGCATCGAGCCTTACGTCGTAGTTTCAGTTTTGCGCATGAAAGAGCGCAAATTTCGGCTCACGGTCGTCCGTACCTGAGATTTCATACACTCAGATTCTAATTCATGCTAAAATTAAGTTAAACCTGGTAAATTTGATAAGGTTTAGCCTCCTGGTCGTGCGCCGGTATATGTATGAAGAGGCTAATTAATTTAGACAGCACGGCATCTCGAATTACACGGGAAGGCACATAGAGAGCTACTCGTAGCTTGTTGGCCGGTTGTGTGCCAAGTAATATGGAATTAAACTTTCCTTTGAGAAGATTCAACTGCAAGGCTTCTTTCGGAAGTAACTTGCAAAATATAATCTGGGAAGTATCACATTTCTCCGGACTTTTGTTTTAAAGTTTCTCTGAAGTTACCGGATATCTTTCGAAAATATTCTTTTGTGACGTAAATATTATGGTTTGTGGGTAAAATAATTCTGCTGAAATTTACCACTCTAGTTTTTTTTTAATTTGCGTGGTTAGTACATATTATAATAACTATTCAAGTGACCACGACAGTGTATAAACCTGTTGAAACGCCAGGAAAAACACGTTAATTAACACGATATATACCTGTGAATAGTTTTTTATATTATTCCCTATTCCTACCAAAGTTATCGACATAGCTCTGAGAATTAGCACGCTGAAGTGGCAGTGAGCCGGCCATATCTCGCGAAGAACCGACGGCCGCTGGGCCAAACGTGTTCTTGAGTGGAGACCACGACTCGGTAAACGTACTGTAGGACGCCCTACGACCAGGTGGGATGACGACCTGCGAAAGACTGCAGGTAGATGCTGGATGCGTCAAGCTGAAGACAGGGCGCTATGGCGCTCATTGGGGGAGGCCTATGTCCAGCCGTGGACAAATATAGGCTGATGTTGATGATGATTCCTACCAAACTTTTATGTATTCGAAAATTCGAAATGAATAAATGAAATTAAAAAAAAACATTTCTCACGACTCATTATTACAATTATTAAAAAATGTAACCATAAAACTAAGCTAGATACAAATGTATCGGTAAGACAGGTAAAGAGCAAAACATTTAGGTACAAACAAGAACAAATACATGGATATATTCTTCGTTTTATTTAACTTAAATAATCACAAAGCACCAAATCGTCCCAAAATAAATCTTCACAGAACAAACAGCATACACAAAAGCTTTTAAATCCCACAGCAATACAGACATCTCAAACCATTGCCTCAGTGTTATCCGAGTAAACTGAAACCAGGCGGCGAACTAAAAGTGTAAATGAATCTTGCAATTGTCACCATTCGTCGGATGGTATAATCTCGTTTTGTGTTCACTCGTTAAATTGCAATAGCGCTTCGCTAAATTGCATCCTAAAGTTGCCGTTGCTGGACAAAAGAATTGTGTCGACGTCTTCTGCATTCTGCGCTTGGGTCACAGTCATAGTTGTTAGCTAAGAGTTATGTATGGCAGCTTGATTACTGAGCAGCGCATACTAATTCTATTAACTTTTTTTTAAAATATCTTATAAACCCATTATGTGGAGTTAAGGTAAGGAGACATCAATAACGACATTTGATGACCTCCTTGGCGCTGCGGGCGAAGGTTTGCCTGCGTCGTACAAATATCGCCTCGAGACAAATATTTGTACGATCTGATATTCATAAATTATATCATTATATTCTGATCCAGATATTAATTACGAGTGTTCTCGTTGTTTTTTTATTTATTTTTCACACTCGCCCAAAATGGCTGCGGGTGAGATGTCGACTTTTTTAAATGGTCAGGGGACGTTTCTCTCGAATCAGATTTCAAGAACGGCCCAGTCCACTTCCATTCAATTGAGAGGGCAAACGTAAAAGTAAAATTCTCATCGATGATTTATCATCAATACAGGTTCCTTCGATTGACGACAACATAATTGCTAAGTTCTCTTAAAACGTTATAATGACTGCGCTACACCCAATCAGATACCAACTTACAATTAAGTTCACATGCACAAGAATACCCGACGATTCCGCCACACTCGTAAAGTCACATTTGTTTTATAAAGACTCGCAAGTTTTACCAAGATCTCGAAAGTCTCAGGAGAATAAAAGTAGAGACATAAATGAGCATCGTTCTCACCATAACGTAAGTTCCTACAACTTTGTGTATATACGCAGTCATTCCGATCCTCTACTCGCGAACATAAAAATCAGAGCCGTGAAAAGCCGAGAGTCACAGAGTTTTTACTATTCTTCAAACGTAATTTGACGACCATTGTGGCTCGGTGAGTGAAGGTCCGCCTGCGACGCAGGAGGTTGCGGGTTTGATTCCCGCCTCGGAACAATTTTATTAACGATATGCAAATATTCCGAGTATCCATAATACAAGCTCTGGTTAGCTTGGGGGTGAATAATGCTGTGTGGATTGACCAACATTATTTATTTATTGATATTTCAGAATCATAGTCTGGTTTCGATCTGCCATCATCATCGGTTCAAAACTACTTAAACTCAAAACCATCTGTAATAAGGAACCTTGGATCGGACTCACTGTGTGTGACCTCAACCACTCCAGCTCTGGTTCAATACACACAATAAACTTTTATCACACAACGAAAGTTATGGAATGAGGTCTGGTAGCTAACGACCTATCTCTGGTAACACAAGTGGGAACCCTCGGTGACTAGACGGCCTATTTTTGGATCAAGGATGCCACTTTAACATCAAGAGGCTGGGAAATTACCTTAAAAATGCCTTACATCGCGTGCGCTACGAAAACTATTAATGATAGAACAAAATAATACAATACAAAACATACAATATTTCTCTATTGCACCATCAATACAAAAAAAATACAATAATAATGTACTAAAGCTTTACAGAACACCAACACCTCGGTGACTAGACGGCTTATTTTTGGATCAAGGATGGCACTTTAACTTCAAGAGGATGGAGTACCTTCGCTCGGCTTTTGGTAGATGTTAAAGTGATGATTCAATTATTCCAAGGTCAGACGAACGGCTTTGTGTTGATTCCACTTGTGCTACTTTGCAAGTTAAGTTAGATAACTAAATTGTAAAGGAAACTAAGAGAGAGTGAAACGCTTGTTCATTAGGAGACGGTTTCTAATTAGGTATGATGGTATATGTATTTAATAGTGTTAAATAGAGTAAGTACAGATTATTTTTGCAGTTTTCTTTTTCAAACGTAATTACTAATTTTAGAATGGTATGCTGTTCCGTTGGTCGTATTGCGGCTTGCTAAATGAAATAAACCTTAATACGAAATTAGAGCACTAAACGAAATCTTAATTTAAATTATCTTACATATAGCATTGTTCACAAAACGTATTCTCAGATATTAAAGATTATATATCGCATAAATTTTGTTTTATTTTCCCCTACGTTTTTATCACGTTATGGAGTTAGACAACAAAATTAACAAAAGGTACGCGATAATCTAAGAATCTAGAAAAGGGAAACAAGCGTTCCGTTTTACAATTTCACAATAAGGATGAATGTCTCCACTCTTACAATACAATACAATACAATAACTCTTTATTGCACACCAAATACATAAAAGATGAAACACAAGACAGGAAAAGAAAAAACAAATACGAAATATGCCGTACAATGGGCGGCCTTATCGCTAAGAGCGATCTCTGCCAGGCAACCTTTGGATGGACATGAAGTGCTAGAACAAGTATAGATGGTGGCGTGTAATACAGAATAATATTTAATACTCTTGATTTTGAAGAAGTAACTTTTTTGTATTTTTTCAAAACTACCCCTCTGCATATGATTTGCGTAAAACCTCCCCAACCAAAGCATTACATGCGGAAAATAATACATGACATTGAACTGTCCCCGGCTATCTGCGAAATTTATTCATGAGCTGGCTTCAAGAGACGACTCGGGCCGTAAATCGCAAATGAAACTTGAAAATCTCACACAGAATTCTTTCTATGTTGTTCAAAGTGGGTCACTGGTGTTTTATGTAGAGTTAACCGTTAAAATTCTTAAATAAAAGTGTTAAATAATTCATGAATGTAAGTAATATAACAGTAAATCAGTAATATTTATTCACATGAGACATGGTACATAATACATTGGTGGAATAACACAGTAGAGCTGCATATCTCGCCCGAATACAGGCACGTGAATATAAAAATCAATAAAATAAAATTAAATGTCAGTATTATTAAATAAAATAAACGCAAATAAATTAATTATTTATTTATATTATTAACGCAATTAAATTTATACATAAGACAACGCAGCACCAAACCATAGACTAGCTATAACTTACTAAAAGATGCTGTGTGTATTGTTCATTGTGTAGCATTATTTAATTATTTACGCTGTTAGAAACTCGCTGCTTTTTTTGGTGTCTAGCTTTAGTTTTCTGAAGTATGCTGCATTGAACCTGATGAAAATCTCAGAAAGATTCTATGATTTGGATGGTGTATAGAAAACCACCACGATGGTATGGTCGATTATGCTCAACCTTACGCGAAAAAGGGAGCCATCATCATTATTCAAGCAATTGACGCCCACTGCTGGCGACTTCCTCTTTAACAAGCCAGCTTATTCGGTCCTAAGCGAAGCTCCTCCACAGTCTTCTGGCAACCCCAACATAGTGAAAATGGAGTATCTTAACCAATAGTTCCCAGTAGGAACTGATTAAAAATAAATAAATAATGCTGGACAAACCGCACAGCATCATTTAGCTCCAAGCTAAGCAGAGCTTGTGTTTTGGGTACTAGATATCTGATATACATAATATTATACACTATATAGGTAGATATTATTTACTAAACATAGAAAACGTCCCGTCCCGGAACAAATATCTGCAGATCGTAGTAGCATTTGTCCCGAGGCGGCAATCGAACCCGCAACCCCCTCGTCGTAGACAATCGCCCGCCACTAAGGTCGTCATCAGATAAAATAAAAGATGTGAGACATTTGGATTACGCGCATCTCACGTGATACGTTGGGAATAACTCAGTTCTACAAAATAAATGGGTACCTGGTACAGTCAGTTATAAAAGTGTTATGTTCATTTCCAAGGCATGCTACCTAATTAAGTGAGAATACACTAGTAGGTTCTCAATCTAACATTGTCTCGTTAACTCAAACAACAAAATTTAGCCGCGAGCGTGAGTTTAAGTGGATGGCAATTGACCTATATTACACTAGATGAAGTCATTAGCAAATCAGGTGAAATGGCGGAGGTGAAGAGAGTCCTTAGTTTAATACGGTTAAGGGCTAATTTGCATTAGAGGTTTGAAGGAGCGTGATTTTACAGGAGCTGCTTTAATTTGCTTTGATTGTATGAGGTCGGTGGGAAATACCGACTTCTTTAATTAAAAGTTAAAGTACCTAGGTTATTATCACTATCACTACGTAGTATAAAATAAGGTATGTCTGTCCCTATCTCGTATGCTTAGATCTTTAAAACTACGCAACGGATTTTGATGCGGTTTTAATATATATAGTGATTCAAGAGGAAGGTTCATAAACCATTTGACACATAGATTTCTACGCACGCGAAGCCGCGAGACGCAGCTAATGTAGACGTATTCAATGTCAATATCACGATTCGAAAAAGTACTACATAAGTAAATAATAATTATAATAACTTTACTTTGAAACGGTCATATTATTTTAACCAAGGTTATCGACATAGCTCAAAGAATTAGCAAGCTGAAGTGGCAGTGGGCCGGCCATATCTCGCGAAGAACCGACGGCCGCTGGGGCAAATGAGCTCTTGAGTGGAGACCATCATTCGGTAAACGTAGTATAGGACGCCCTCCGACCAGGTGGGATGACGACCTGCGAAAGACTGCAGATAGATGCTGGATGCGGCAAGCTGAAGCTGTCCAGCAGTGGACTGATATAGAATAAGAATAAGAATAGTTTTATTTGGCCAAAAAATACAGGCTACACAATTAAAGCAATAAACACACATAAAAAAAACACAGTACACAGTATAAAAAAGACATAAATAAAAAAGCCTACAGAAAAACAAAAACTATAATAATACATGGCTACCGTGCTAGCCTGCTGGCCAAAAAGGGTCAAACTCAGCTATGTGCTGAACCAAGCGTGGCGCGGAACAACGCTGGTTTTCAGTTTGAACCTTTTTATCAGTCACATCACGGGCAAGGAAGAGAGAAGAGAGAAGCTTAAAACAGTCAAAAAAAAAAAAAATAGGCTGATGATGGTGATGATGATGGTCAAATTCTTAAATTGAGTAGGATGGTACCTTCAAACAAAACTGAGAAGAAAGTAAAGAAGAAAATTACAATTAAATGAAGGAAACAAATTTGAATTAAGTGTGCGACAAAGTATTTTATATTTCTCTACCTACAATCCGGATGTTTTTTCGTGACAACGAAACCAATTTTAAGTTATCTCTCTTGAGCGATAAGACCCCCAATGGTCACATAATTCTGTAATTGCTTCTTTTACAAATTTTTTCTATAGGAAATAGTTTTTTTTAACAAACAAAATTACAATCTAATATTAGGAACAAATGAGTATTAAGCTTATATTAGTAAAACATTAGTATTAACCCATTCAATGCCTCAAGTTTTTTATTTTTTTTCATTATGAACCACTCCTTTTTTTTGGGTTTTAAATAAATGTTATTGAAAAAAAAACTTAAAAATTACATTACTTAAAAAATTCTAATTACAGATAGCCAGCAACGCATATGGCGCATATGCTGGCACAAACCAAAAATGTGTAAAACGCGACGAGTGCGTTGCCGGAGCTGAATGGGTTAAGCTGTTCTATTTCATCATCTTCATCAGCCAGTTAGTGTACTGCTGGGCATAGGCCTCCCCTAATGAGTGCCACCTGCAGTCATTCACAGGTTGTCATCCACCTGGTTAAAGGGCATCCTACACTACGTTTACCGAGTCGTAGTCTCTACTCAAGAACAAGTTTACCCCAGTGGTTGTCGGTTCTTCGGAAGATATGGCCGACCCACTGCCATTATTGGAAAACTGTTCTATACAATACAATATAACTTTACTGCACCATCAATACAAAAAAAAATAACAAAGGATCTTAATACTAACTAAATATAGTGGCACAATCGGCGGCCTTATCGCTAAAACATTTCTTCCAGGCAACCTTTGGATGGATAGGGTCGGTACGTATTAAAGCTGACGCTGGCGTAATTATTTAAGAAAATTATTTATAAAAAATCTATATTTATCTAGCGTTGCTACAATTATAATTTTTTTTGTTACAGCAAAACCAAGTTTACTACTCCATGTTGAGGGTGTCTATTTGAAAAACAAAAAGCTCTCTCTAATTAGGAAAACATTTTGCTGTTCGTATGAAAGTTACGGCGACCTCATTCAAGCTTTGTCAGCACTTACAATTTTAGCTTTTTCTGGATTGGGTTTACAGTTTTTTTACGCGTAAGTTACAGTTTACAGGGTTTTTAAAAACACCTTATAAAGATAGTTTGAAGTTTCTCTGCAGGATAGGATTCGTAACGAATACATCCGACAGAGAACCAAGGTTATTGACATAACTCAAAGAATTAGCAAGCTGAAGTGGCAGTGGGCCATATCTCGCGAAGAACCGACGGCCGCTGGGGCAAACGTGTTCTTGAGTGGAGACCGCGTCTCGGTAAACGTAGTGTAGGACGCCCTCCGACCAGGTGGGATGACGACTTGCGAAAGACTGCAGGTAGGTGCTGGATGCGGTAAGCTGAAGACAGGGCGCTATGGCGCTCATTGGGGGAGGCCTATGTCCAGCAGTGGACTGATATAAGCTGATGATAATGAATAAAAGATAGTTAAAGAATTCCTAATTGTAATCCTTATTTTCCTAACCTACTTTCAAAATTTGTTCACAACTGTAGGTAGAGTATTACAATTGAAAGTACATTTTTAAAAAATACCTACTTTAGCAAGGTTTGTGTATTTTAATAATCTTGAAATTCGAAAATAAACTTTTGCAGTCATTTTAAATCATAATAAAGACAATTTAAAATTGATCTCATACCTTAGGAAAATACAATTAATAATAATAATGAATGATTGACTTGTTTATGGCAGACGTCCGTAATCTCCCCTATAGCCTGATTACCCAGTCCATCCATCCATCACAATAGCCTGGTTTTATTTCATTCATTTTTCTTTGCAATAGTCTCTACACCAAGCGGATATCATCTTTGGGTGTATCATATTGTGCACCCGAGGATGATACCCGCTATGTGTAGCCATCGCCTTTAGATTAACTTCTCAAAGGGCCTCTGTGCTGTTGGCTTCGGCCCCACGCAAGCCTTCCAAAGGACCGGGTCACTTTATGGCCCGTGATCATGGTAAATGAGAGACATAATAATGAACAATTAAATAATAGAAACAAATTAAAACTAGTACCTATTTACAGTTAAATTACAATGAATCAGTTGAGAAAACTGCAGACTGTTGTTAATAATCGAGAAGTAGCTTACTGGTCCATAATAATTATTATCAACTAGCGGCCCATCCCGGCTTCGCCAGGGTGGTCATTTGTTTCAGCCTATTAAAAAAAAAAACTTTTTTTTCGCTTCGTAAGAATCATCCTCGTACTTCAAGGAATATTCTAAAAAAGAATCGAAATCGGTTCAGCTGCTCTCGAGATTTGCGCTTAGCAACACATTCAACGATTCATTTTTATATTATACTAGCTGCGCCCCGTGGCGTCGCTCCCGTGGAAATATATGTGTCAAATGGTTTAATTAAATAATAAAAAGTCCTATATCCTATATTAGACTCCTGGTTCTAAGCTACCTCTCCACCAATTTTCAGCTAAATCGGATCAGCCGTTCTTGAGTTATAAATAGTGTAACCAAATATATATACCTAGATATAAAATACTATTCGGAAGCATCCCCATGTCGGTGGCAGCATTGCACCACCGACACTGACGTGCACCATCGTCAGCTGACACCCTGATTACGTCATCTACACGTCGCGCCGTCTCGCCGTAATCACAAAATAGCCTGTTATTAGTTAAAAAAATAAGTCTATATACATATATTTTATATCTACTAGTGTTACGGTACTACGGACCGTAGAACAAGTTAAATAAGATCTCGTACTTTTTCTATGGCCTGAAATAAATTATTTATTGTCCCACTATATGGCAATACTGAAAATGTTTTAATTCTGTACCTAAAAATGGCGCATATCTTATTCCATTATCTTAACCAAAAGTGTCCAAATAAAGGTAGACTACAATATCTTAGTTTAATTTGCCAGTTTAGCCAGAATTTGCACGAAATAATTTGTAAACCAGTCCAGTCTAGTGTTGCCACTAAACATCGTCTGGTACTTGGTTTGTAAATTTGCCCGTAGCACGTACCGCACATACCTACTACATTGATTGCCAATTTGCTTGCCTTGTTCGCAAATGGTCAATGCAAGTCCAACCGCTATAAAGTGTACGAAAAACGTTCGTGACGAATAGACGTTGCATTTGGTTTTATTGCGTTTCGGTTTTTGGTTTTATTTGTTGGCTCAGTGTCTGTGTTTGAGGTGTCGTTATGTTGAAGAACGCTGAGTTGAGTCTGGTAGATAGAGAATAAAGAAAAATAAATAAATAAAATGCATTTATCTGTTAGTTCGATAGCTTCACTAAATAAAAGATAAGTTAATTATAAAAAAATAATAATAATAATAATGCTGGACAATCCACACAGCATTATCTAGCCCCATGGTAAGCAAAGCTTGTGTTATGGGTACTAGATAACTGATATACATAATACAATACATTACATAGATAGATATTTTTTATTATACATAGAAAACGACCAGAACATCCGGAACAAATATCTGCAGATCATACACACAATTGTTCCGTGGCGGGAATCGAACCCGCAACCTCCTGCGTCGCAGGCGGACCTTCGCCCACCGCGCCACATCGGTCGTCCTTAATTATTATTATAAGATCTCTTACTTTTCTATGGTGTGATTTTTTTTAATTATTAATATTTTTACCCGTTACCGTCCCACTATTGGGTAAATTCAGAGAATATATTTGAATATTATTTATATTATCGCTCAAGAAAAGCTCTTCTGTATTACACAAATTGTACAAAAATATGCATTCAAATATGGGCTCTAACTCCTTTATTTTTAGACGTGTTTTATAGTGACATGACAGCATCAGATGACAGACAGTCTCGCGAACCACACGAAACTAGTTTCTTTTTACATAATGTAGCTAAAAACAGAATCTAACAAAAACAAAACATTAACAACCCAAGGAACGACAATTCCACCGGAACACGTAGTTACTAAAATGGTCATTAGAAGACGACGTGCAATCAAGTAAATGGCCCGATTGTACGTAAAAGTGCCGTTTTCACACATCGCGCTAATGTTGTGTAAATGCATAAAACTTAGCGATGGTACTGGAATGGTACTGCTAAGACTCAAGATAATTTTAAATTGTGGGTATAAATTTCATTGTAAAGCTCTTGGTGGGCAGCACTTATTAATAAATAATTGTTTTAGTATATTACCGCTTTTTTAAGTAAGTTACCCCTACAGATGCTGTAGGGGTTAAGAATAAGAAAAAAAAAGAATAAAGAATTTATTGTTAGGTTATGCATATATTAAAAAACAGAAACAAATTCTTCTGTAATTTAAAAAAAACTTTTAAAAACAATGAGGATTATTAGGTAGCTTTGTAAGTATATATAGGTGCTAAATTAGGTAGGTAGTATGCATTTACAATCGGTAACATTATTTTGTATTATTTTTACGTATTTGTATATTTTTAGTAGATATAGGCCTCGCAAGACGAGAGTGCTAGAGTTCTCCTTGTACGTGTAAAAAGTTAAGCGTGCAATGAGAGGGGAGAAAAATACTGAAAGTTTTCGTAGCCAGACGAAAAATAGACGTAAAATACGTTTTTTAAGGGCAGCCAGTATTTTTCATTTCCCATCCCGCGATGGCAACTCAAAATATTTTTTCGCACGTATCCTTTGTAAGTCGGCAAATGTGGCGTACAAAGTACAATGTCATTTATGGCGAAGGTACGTGCGAGAGCTAGCTAGCGGACCTTCCCGGCTTCGCACGGTTTTAGTACGGATCCCTTACTTTTTTGAAATTATAATATAGCCTATGTTCACTGCGGATAGTGTAGCTTCCTAACGGTGAAATAATTTTTCAAATCGGTCCAGAGCCTATTCATTACAAACAAACAAATGAACAAAAAATCAAACATAATCCTCTTTATAATATTAGTATAGAATACCGAACAGAACAATTGTCAGAAGTGCATAGGTACACGTAGCGGTAGGTAAAGAGATAAACCAATATCGGAAGGTTTGCAAGCTCAGCTGATACCGAGGTAATCTAACTAACCGATGGCTATCGAAGCCCGGTCTCGAGACTGTGGCTGTTTATTCCGCATCCATAGCTTGAAATGTTATTGTATTTGCATCCAGCTCGGATTTCAATACCTACGGCACGAGGTAAACTTACATAAATATTATTTGAACGGTAGGTGTGGATTTTGAAGAGAGAACTAAATTAGAAAATTAGGAATTGATACAATTCAGACTCTTGAGTGAATATTTTGTGTCCATCCATAAGTTGGCCACTAAATAAACGATATTTTCCAAACATCGTTTATTTATTTTGATTTGATCAGCTACATCGTCTTGTTAAGCCCAAAGGGCTAATTTTATTATCTTAAACCCTGATTAACTAATCATATCAAGTCTCGCGAAGAAGCGACAGCCGCTGAGGCAACCGTGTTCTTGAGTGGAGATCACGATTCGGTAAATGTAATGTAGGACGCCCTCCGACCAGGTAGGATGACGACCTGCGAAAGACTGCAGGTAGATGCTGGATGCGTCAAGCTGAAGACAGACCGCTGTGGCACTCACTGGGGGAGGCCTGTCTCGTATGATGATCAAATCTCTTGTCAAATAGTTCTTTATCTTGCAGAACTGACGATGACAACTAATTAGATTTTTGCTACGTTACCTTAGAGATCATCAGCGTATGAAAATCCAGCTGTAAACAAGTCTTATGGCTTGCCATGACTCGACCAACATAATGGACGTGACGTATTGTTTTCGGTTCGCAGCAAAAGCATTTGTTAGTTTCACGGTTTTGTTAACAATTTTCAATCAAAATATCGTAGGCGGAGGGCAAAATTTAAAAAAATGTTTTTTAATCTACTGCCTACCGTAATTGAGCCCTAATTTACCTCCTTAAATATTATATTAGGTAATTAGTACATTAGCATAATCACTGGTTAGATCAACGAAGCCTAAAACCTAAAGGCTACACTAAGCTAAGGTTCAATTATTTTAAAGGTTCACCAAAACAGCCTTTGTGGCCTGTTCCTCGCTAAACTAATTTCGCAAACGGCCGTCGTAATGTCTATGAAGATGGTTTTAGTAATTATATTGCGTTGGGAACAGAGATGATCATTGATAAGGTAGGGTTAGATAAGAAACTTCTGGAATAGTTAATGGGGTGGTTGTTAGTAATCGATATTGCTTATTGTTAGGGACAAGGAATTACATCTGTGCAGTTTCTAAGCAGCTGAAGTTGAAAGACATTTAAGATATTATTTTTATTCTCTCTCAATAACTAAGTTTTAGTTTCAAAATGTAATACGAGAGTCTTTTGAATCCCAAAGCAATAAACGCTTTAGCTTTTTATGAAAAACATTAAATTATCGTAATGATTGAGTGGGTATTTTAAGTAAGTGGGTAGTTTAAGTCCGATTCCTTTTTACTTGTAACCGTAGCGGTTACAAGTAATAAGGAATCGGACTTCAATTTGGGAAGATTGGTGATATCACGGTTCGACGCAACACTAGCTGTGCTAAGTCGAATATATCTAACACCAATGACCTAACAACCAAATAGTAAGAAAATAATGTTCAAAAAGCTTCTCAAAATTGCGGAAAACGTCATTTGGTATTCACTAATTACCAATATACAACAGGAAATCCCTACAGTCGGGTCCTTAGGGTCCGTTTACTCGTATTATTTACCCGGGATCGGAGGCTTTTTGTCCGGGAATTCGGGGTAAGTCCCTGTAAAATACGGAATCAACCTGTTGAATAATGATGTGATTGAGGGGGAGATATTCTTTGTGAGAATGTATAGGTTGGATTTTCATTTCAACACGTTGCCGAACGTGTGATAAAATGTTTGTCCCACACGAACTGATGAGAAAAGATTTTGAGGAATTGCAGAATCATGGAAATGTGGCCCAAACAACAGTTCGTGTCCCAAGTGTCTCGACCTGCATGCAAACAAGGCTTAGGTGGCCCTGTTACTCGAATTGGACTATTGTGGTTACTTTACCAGCCTCTGTAAGTTGATTCTGAAAGACACCTTATATCCAGCAGTAAGAAGGTAGTTCTAATCTAATATATACTATATCCTTATCCATCATCAACCTATGTGAGTCCACTGCTGGAGATATGCCTCCCCTATCCTTGTCCAGTATTATTTAATTAATGAGCCCACTACTGGACATACATGATAATACACTTCGCCACATTTTTTTATTGCATTCAATTATTAGCGCTATAAAAATAAGCTCATAAACAAGTCAAGCTACAAACTAATTGTTATATTCAATCAATTATCATTATGCTATATTGAGGATCAATATATCGATCTTCAAGCAATTAGATCATGAACTAATTCTATCGAATCCTTGCATATGACTTACTAGATAACATTTTAATTTCATGAATCGTCTTATTTAGTCCTTGTTAAGGCTCCGCGCAAACGAGCCACCGACCACAGCCACTGGTGGCCAGCGACAGCCAGTTAACATACTTTTTCATATATTTTGTATAGACGCGCCGCATACGTGTAGCCGGTGGCGGCCACTCGCTACAGCAGTGTCCGCGTAGTGTTTAAACATTTTAGCACAATAGCTTTACATACGCGCGGTAGCGCGCGACAGCCACCGGTGGCTGTGGTCGGTGGCCCATTTGCGCGGAGCCTAAGATATTTGTGAAAGTCAAATATTCTAAAATGTCACGAGACACGCAAGGTCACTCAATTGTCTAATTGCTTTGAGTTCCAGCAATCTTATTGCGAGAATGACCCAGACTTGAAGTAAAGTACAAACATTGAGGTTAAAGTCACAATAAACAATTACCTACCTCGAACTTCAATTTCAACTTCAACTTCTTTATTCATTAGAACTTCAATTTATATTTCTAATTGTTAATTTAATTTAGTCTGAAACCAAGATGGGACAGTTTTGATATTTCGGTTTGTGGAGCACTTAATTAGGTATCTTACTTTTTATGTAAAGCTATTGTGATAAAATGTTAAAATGTTAATACAGAGAAGAATGTTGCAGGTTCAAATCCCTCTTGGACACCTGATCCACTTAAGACAAAATAGGTGCTTATCAAGATTTAATTGCGCTCCTGAGTCTACGTTTTCTGCGAATTTTTAGAGTTTCTGCTATCAATTCCAAGTACCTACGCTAGATATTTTTATTTCGTGTTTACTGCGCAAGAAGAAAGGTTATTTTATGTTGATTTGGTCTGCAATTTTGATTATTAAATAATTTTAAAAAGAAGCATAAGTCTCCACATCATCGTCATCAGCCTATGATAGTCCACTGCTGGACAAAGTCTACACAAATAAGGCAAATTATTGTGACTTAGCTCAGTATCTACTTAAAGCAATTCACTCAAATAAATAACGCCTCGAACGTTCCAGAGCCCGGAAAAAGCGTAACATTACGTCTTGGGATTTGGACGTACTTTAGCTTCGATTCTCGAAATGGTGATTGACAATGGACTTACGAGTATAGAAAAATATGTTCATTGTTCTGGATATACGTATTTCAATCGCGGTCTAAATGATATTCGACTTTTACGGAGTGAGACAAGCGCTTTCCTCTCTGAAATATTACAAAATACATTTAATTTCTTTGCGGACAAGGGGTGGAAATATTCTTGGAGACCACGACTCGGCAAACGTAGTGTAGGACGCCCTCCGGCCAGGTGGGATAACGACCTACGAAGGGCTGCGGGCAGATCCTGGATGCGTCAAGCTGAAGACAGAGGGCGCTATGGCGCTCATTTTGGGAGGCCTATGTCCAGCACAGGACTAACATAGGCTGATGATGATGATGATGGGTGGAAGTATAAAAGCTATCTTAGTTTGACGAATTTATTTCGGACATAAGCGGGTAAACTACGGATCTTATTTGTATTGGAAGAACACCAACGTTTCTTCCTATAACGAGGAACTTCTTCAAGGTGAGTGCGGTTCTAGACGCGCATACCTCGTACCTCAGAGCACTCACCCTGGAGTCCTTCTGTCCAAGTCATGAAAGCGTGTTATAGATAAGTAGGCGTGCCATGCAATGAATTACCAAATTATAATGGTGTGTAAACTTTAAGATATCCTCTTACTAACGATTCAAACAAAAAGGCTGGTGCCGCTTCTTACATCAGTGGTGTGTGGTTGACTGTCTGTTCTATAGTACTAAATAGGAACAATAAAGCTTGCCTTTAAAAAATGGAAAGAATCTGGATTAAAATCAGTATTAAACTATTTAGACTTTATGCTAAATATTTTTCAAATAACTATGTAGCGAAAAGCAAGCGGTGCCGTAAAAAAAGAAGTTGATGTTCGTCATATGAAACTATGGGATCGCCCGCGCCGAGCCCTAGTACTGCAAAAAGTAACTATTATTACCTTTTTTTTATATTAGTAGGTATTTATCTTACGATATAAATATCTTTCGATTTTCAAAATGTACTTCAAGGAGGTTCTATCCACTGTGTGCTGATTATTACATAAAGGGTCAGCTTTTCTTTCAAAACCTGAGGTTCTGTGAAGAAAATACGCCGAGAAAAAATCCTTTTTAGCCGATTTTGTCGTACTTTCGAGTCCGTGACTGGAATAAAAGCATTTGTGGAAGGAATAAAGACACATTGCGCTTTAATCAGCTGAATTCAGCTGGAACTCAAACAGTTGATTGCTTTTCCTTTTTGGATAGTTTTTTTTTTGTTTTGAGTTAGCTTAGAAATTAGGAAACTTGAGTAAATTGGCTAATAATCAACATCATCAGTTGTTCGCTTATTACAAAATATCAGATTACCTAGAAAATAAAAAAGCTTGGAACGAGTTTTGCTCCAACTCAAAATCTAACAACTTACAGATTCTGTAAGTTATTAGATTTTGAGTTGGAGCAAAACTCGTTCCAAGCTTTTTTATTTTCTAGGTAATCTGATATTTTGTAATAAGCGAACAACTGATGATGTTGATTATTAGCCAATTTACTCAAGTATATTATGTCTAGTACATTTGATTTGCAAATGTACTAGACACATAAGTTATGAACATACTAGTGGTGCACTTCTACCACTGGTGGACAAAAAATTGAAGTGAACTATAAAATAATTTAATTGATAATAATGAATAGTATAAAATATGACCTGTCTAAGTGCTTATTTGTAAGCTTAAAGAAATAAAAACTTTTCATTTTCATTCGATCTACAAATATTTGTTTCGGGTGTTCTGGGTATTTTATACGTATAATAAAAAATATCTAAGTAGTGTATTATGTTACCTATGTATGAGTCATCAATGTTGTATGGAATGTTCAGCATTATTTTTTTATAACAACTTATTATAATTCTGAAGATGTTTACAGAATGTCATACCAGCTTATCTTAGTGAAACAGTAATTATACTTCAAAGTACGTACATCTAGAAGTGCTAATCTTGTCTATTTTCTTCAAGCTCTTAATAGCATTCCAAATTACTTTAATGCGATGATGCTACTTAAGACTAATGTTATTGTCTTTAGGCTCATTGCTTGAAACAATGTGGAAATCGTCTAGATTGGCCAAATTTCCTCAACGACTATTGTTCTGGAGGCTTAACAAGTTTGGGATGGCTCTTGTAAAATGCGGACGACCCCATTTCAAGAGGATAATCAGGACTGAGCGTGAAACGTGATCATTCTTTGGATATAATATATTAAAAAAATATAGTTATCGTTTCTTTGATCGTGCGGTAAACGGATTGTAAAGGTATGTTCGTATTATATATTCTCTGATAGAAGTGAGAAAAAATATCAAATTTCATAACTACTTACAACTAATATTATAAATGTGAAAGTTTGGATATTAGTTCCTTCTTCACGCCAAAACTACTGCAACAGGCAGAAGTTTTGCATACAGGTCTTATAGTAAAACAAAGGCTTTTTGTCTCATAAATCAGTTTCTAAAGGATGGAAATAACCGTAAACAACGCGTAGAAAGCTGCGGGCAGAAACTAGATTTCATAATTTATAAATCTTTGTAAATAAATCTTCTACATCAAAACTTTACAAATATAATAATACGGTAAATAGTCAATGGGCACATGCGCCCCGTAAGGGCACTGCAAATCACTGTAACGACCCATGTATGGCTTTAATTTAGCGTACTAAGTACATATTTATAATAATTTTATGAACAAAAACCTTAGCTATTGCTGGTTATAGCTTAATTATTTATGGTTACGTTACATCACATCTGCTTTTGTTTGTGGCCGGCAGTAAGATATTAGTAACTTCTCACACTAATAGAAATTTTGTTCCGTGAACTAATAAAAATGAGTAGTAAGAACCATAAAAATTGAAAAACAACCTCGTAGAAAACAACGGTATCCTAGGTTTTATGTGTTTGTTGTGTGCTTACAGTCTGCAAATAAAAATATTCCAGATCTGAACCTGTTCACAGATATTTCGATGGATGGATGTTTGAAGACCGATTTGGCGCGATGGGCGAAGGCTCGCCTGCGATGCAGGAGGTTGCGGGTTCGATTCTCGCCTCGGGACAAATGTTTGTACGATCTGCAGATATTTGTTCCGGGTGTTCTGGTCGTTTGTATAATAAAAAATACATCTATCTATGTAATGTATAGTATTATATATACAGTCATATCAGTTATCTAGTACCCATAATACAAGACCATGGGGCTAGATAATGCTGTGTGTATTGTCCAGCATTATTTATTTATTTATTTGTCACTTTTACAGCGAAACTACTGTATGATACTAGGATTATTTGGGATGGATTAGTTGTCGTGATTGTAATTGTTATTCTTATACATTATCAGAAACTATAATTTTCGTAATACATCCGACAGAGAACTAAAGTTATCGACATAGCTGAATTAGCAACCGACCACCGCTGGGGCAAACGTGTTCTTGAGTGGAGACCATGACTCGATAAATGTAGTTTAGTTCGCCCCCCGAACAGGTGGGATAACGCTTCTAGCATCTTCCTGCGAAAGATTGCAGGAAGATGCTGGACGTCAAGCTGACGAGAGGACGCTATGGCGCTCATTAGAGTAAGCCTATGTCCAACAATGGAGTGACATACAACCTATTAGACATTATGACATATTTATTGTCTATATTGTATTTTATATATATATAGACAAGCCTATTGTTAATAGGCTTGTGTATAATATACAACAAACTTGTAAGAAACTTCAGTTATACGTTCATTTCAGTAAAGCGATTGACAAGTCAATCGCTTTACTGAAATGAACCTATATGATGATATCGATGACAACATACTAACTACCAGGTAGTACCTACCTGGTAGTTAGTATGTTGTTAGGTAAAAGTACCTACTAACATACTACCTACTAGGTAGCAGTAAGCTAAAGAAAACTTGTCTAAAAATAAAAGTAACGTTTTCAATTAGCGCATTCTTGAAACCTAGCAACGCCGCCTCTTTAATAAAAACCTGTCTTAAATTAAAGACGCTAGAGACGAATTTTCAATTTACGACATCCGAAAACCTAGAACGAAAACTGGTATTAATTGCACTACATTCAAGTAACTGACGATGAGTCTCTCTCGAGATCTGTTCAGTTCAAACCTATCCGGACTTGATTAAATTAAAATGCAGCTTTTAGGTCGCCGGCAGGTGGAAATTTGGAAAGGCAGAGACGAATTGCTAAAACACTGTTTCATAGTTTGCGAAAAACTACTGGTAGGTGATGGATGTTGAGAAATGAAGACAGGATGTGGTGCTCATGGGATATCGATGTCTATAAATAAATAAAATAAAAATGGTTTATTTCGAGCACAGGAAGCATACAAAAAATTATATTTGAATACCCAATCAATGACTTAAGCAAGCGTTAGCCAGCTGAAATGGCAAGTATGCCGGCCATATCTTACGAAGAACCGACAACCGATGGGGCAAACGTGTTCTTGAGTGGAGACCACGACTTGGTAAACGTAGTGTAGGACGCCCTCCGACCAGGTGGGATGACGACCTGCGAAAGACTGCAAGTAGATGCTGGATGCGTCAAGCTGAAGACAGGACGCTATGGCGCTCATTGGGGGAGGTCTATGTCCAGCAGTGGACTAATATAGGCTGATGATGATGATGACTCCTCATGTTTGCTTAAAAGTATCTGACCCACTGAAAGATAAAGGAGCTGGATCATAATTGATGTCGGAGTAATCTGCCGACCAAGTCCTCTTCATTAAAGGCTTATGATATATTATACGGCGTATAATTACCTAATCCGGCCGGGATTAGTGATAGTGCAGACTCATTTTGTTTTATTCATGGAAATCTTGCTGAGGGATATGAGAGCGGGGAAATAAGCACGATTATGTCAGGGGCGGGCTAAGAGAAACTCTATGTTGTGTTTACGTAGTGGCTACTTTCGTTATTATATATATATTTTTAGGAATCAAACACTAATTTATTAAAAAAAAAACAATTTTCATAAACGAAAAGGATTCTACTTATTTACAATCAGAAATTAAATCAATCTAAACAATAAGAGATAGTTTAAACAATCACGCTTTGGTATCTATTACTTATAACGACACACAGAGAGGGCACGTCCGTGCAGCTCGGCGAGTTGTGGCAGAAAGAGGGCCTGTCCCACGTTCCTTCGGCTTTTATAGTCTTAAGTCATCTGTCACATTGAATCACATCTATCAATATATACTTGCTGCGCCCCGTGGCTTATGCCGCGTGGAAATCTATGCGCAAATGGTGTGTAAACATTTCTCCGAAATCATTATATATATAAAAAAAAACTGCATCAAAATCAGTTGCGTAGTTTTAAAGATCTAAGCATACATAAGGACAGACAGACAGCTGGAAGCTGGAAGCGACTTTGTTTCACTATGGTAGTGATATACATACATTATTATAGTACCTATTCACTCTGGTAAAGAGCTATGACTACAGTTCTTATGAGACTATGCCACTTTTTTTTTAATGTAGCTAATACACTTGATACTATACAGCTATATATAAAAATTAAACAATCGCACTTGTCGAATATGAACACATAAGAATCTTTAAAGTTCTTATGTAAATAAGGTTTCTGTTATTATAGCGCCACTTCCACTTGGGGTATGAGGTAAATTACTTAATATTGTTTTTGCTCACTCTGACTTACACCAGGAAAATAAAACAAATCTACTCTTACAGATGAGTGTATGAATAAGAGACTTACTGCCATAATCAGTGCCAGTGTTGAAAATACACGCGATCCGCTACGATCTTTGCTACGAAGAATCTGTAGATTTTGTTTCGAGCTTTGCTACGAGATTTGCTACGTTATTTGCTACGAATTGCTACGCGATTTGCTACGAATTGCTACGCGATTGCTCTATGGTAATGAAAAATTAATTAATAATAAAACACAATCTATTTGTTTTACAGATTCATAATTATGAGATTTGCTGCAAGAAGCCCTGATAAATAAATAAATGAAGTATAATAATAATAAACATGTTGTATGCCCGCTAAGTGTAGCCCTCGCCTTTAGATTGCTGTTGGCTTCGGCCCCACTCCAAAGGACCGGAGTATCTAGAGTTGCAATTGTTTTTTGTTTTCCTATGTACTGTATAATTTTTGTATTTTGTATGTGTGTGTCTGAAGTCGTTAATATTATATATCTATATATTTAATTACAATGTGACATTTTCCCGCCACGCTCGATATTACTCTTGAAAGATTTCAAAAGGTTCTGCTTCTACTGTCGGTTACTATGGAAACTTTATGAGTTTCCATAGTCACCGACAGTAGAAGCTGCTACAAACTATGTTATGGAATCAACACGCCAAAGTTGCCACCAGGCCAACACAGCCTGGGCATAAGCCTGGTGACTATGTGCTAGCATGTAACTCACTTCTAAGTTGCCTGCTGTAATGTTACAGTCAGCGACATTTCGGTGTATAAACACAAACCCGCCGAGCTGTGTCAGTGGCATTAGCACGCTCGGTGTGTAATCTACGCTTTTTTCATTTTGTTATAAACTTATCTAAAGTTGTTTGCAAGTAGTCTACAGGCAACTCGAACCTATTATAGGTTTGGGCGTAGAGTTTATGGATATTGGCTTCATCTTCTGTGCTTCAGCGATACCAGGCGGCCCTACCTAAATGGTCTCCCCGTGGGTTTGCCCTCATACACCTTTCTCTCCATTGTCCCAGCCAGCAGAGATGACCACTCTTGACGCTACGGAGGCATCAACATCATCATCATCAGCCTATATCAGTCCACCGCTGGACATAGGCCTCCCCCAATGAGCGCCTTAGCGCCCTGTCTTCAGCTTGACGCATCCAGCACCTACCTGCAGTGATTCGCAGGTTGTCATCCCACCTGGTCAGAGGGCGGTACGGAAGCATAATCAAACATTTTTAATCAAATATAAGACACCTTATAATTTTGCATAAGCACAAAGCCCATATTACTAAGATCAGTCAAGTTATATCATCGCTGTCAGGAACGAATGGCGCCGCAGTGGATGATGGATGAATAGCTAAACATTAATTTTAAACTTACACGACCCTTTTGGTCCAAATTGATAAGGGAGGGCACGTGTAAATTGGATGTTTTGGATCCAAGGTCGTGAATACTAAACTGTTGTCATGATGTTGTTTTCTAATAAACCTAGATTCAATTTGATGAAACATTAATGAAACACGTTTAGATTTTAATTAGTTATGTGTTTTTCTTGGATAACTTATACGAACAACTTTCTTCGCGCGCACGGCCAGTGCGGACACGATTTTGTATGCAATTGGGGATACATTATGACTTCATGTATATTTATGTATATTTTTTCCGGGTATACATATTATATGAGGTTAAACTCCGCCGCATCGTAATCGGATCGTACAGCTTACGTGGTAGGTTTTGTTCTCCGTAATTCCCTGTTCTGAATTCCCGGGAATGCCCCAGGAATGTCCGGGGAATTCATTTTTTTAAATATTTTTGCATTACATAACTAGGATATTCTCAAATACTTCTTGATCCAAAAACCATATAAAATGAACAGTGGATTCAGTTATTGAACTTGGTTTTTTATTAAATTTCCACTAGTTTAATATGCAAGTAAAAGCATATACCAATAACTGTACTCGCTATATAACAAGGAGGTCTTGGAAAGCAAATTGAATCTTATAGCTTTGTCCAGAAAATACGAATTTAAATGCAAGTGTGTAGGTTACAATACGTGTATGGGTGAACTGATAACGCGGGGGTAAGGTATACAAATAAAAACCGGCCAAGCGCAAGTCTGCCACGACGAGTTTTATACTTTACAAGATTTTCTGAATGCTGGAGTAACCAGGCAGCTTCATCTAACCCCAAAAGTTACTTTTAGCCCAGCTTACCTGAGCTTGTGTAGTCGGTATTAGATATCTGACAAACTTAAACACGTATATAGATATATTTTTTTATAAACATAGCCAGTATACAAAACCCAGACCCGAAATTCTTGTTAAGGTCGAGCAAAATTCCCTATAAAATCGTTTCTTGTATGGAAGTCCCTTTTATTTATTTATATTATTATTTGTTTTTGTAGCCAAGCAATACGAGACTTAGATAGTACACACTTTTAAAAAAAATCTACTCTATGCTTATTTGCTTTACCAGTTCATAGTATATTTACCTATATAGCCCGCTGACAGACAGATACACGGACGGACAGTGAAGGATTAGTAATAGGATCCCGCTGATACCCTTTAAATACGGAACCCTAATAATATGGGAAGCACGTTCTCTCAAATCAGATGCGCGGTATAAAATATGAGTTCGTATTTTGTTGCGAGTAACTTTGATACCTGTATGTAGAGATAGAAGAGACTCTGAAGAATAACTTTAATATTATACATTTTTCTACCAGGGCAAGGACCTATTAGTCGCCTCTGTGGTGATACGTGCTCCACTTCCGAAAATCCTTACTTCTAGAAACCTCTATCGATAGTTCATTTATATTGATAACTTTTGGTTACAGGTAATATATTATATACAATACTAGCTGCGCCCCGCGCTTTCACCCGCGTGGTGATAGATATTTTGGATAATATACAACATAATGAATGCTTATGTGTTATTTTGATATGTAAGCTAGAAGAAGCTAAGAAGTTTCATCAAAATCCATTCATTCGTTTTTGCGTGAAAGAGCAACAAACATACTTACATACATTCTCACAAATTTTCGCGTTTATAATATAAGTAGGATGTAAAATATAGACACATCACATTATATTACACAAAAATACATTAAACATTACATTTTAACATCAAGTACCCATAGATTGGTTTACAACTTAGCTTTAATTTTTGACGACATACATAATGTACCTATTAAAACTGTATTGCTATTTCTGAATTTGGGTTTTTTGGCAGTGAGGCAGACCAGATGACGATGACCTTATTACATTACATAATATGTATATCTACAGCGTCTATTACGCGTGATGATTATGACAAAACCCTCCTTGTTTAGGCATGTTCAGAGGTGGATTTACATCAGCTTATAAGGACGAAGGACTCGGTAAACGTAGTGTAGGACGCCCTTCGACCAGGTGGGATGACGACGTGCGAAAGACTGCAGGTAGATGCTGGATGCGTCAAGCTGAAGACAGGGCGCTATGGCGCTCATTGGGGGAGGCCTATATCCAGCAGTAGACTGCTATAGGCTGATGCCACCTAGGATCAGGTGAGCCATCTAATTATTTTGTCTATTATAATTACAAAAAAATATAATATTAGCGTGAGTCCAACTTCGCAGCACAAAGCGTTTTTCCTAACATGTTTTCCCTATCATTCATACCTAAAACTATCGCCGAAGGGTTGAAGAGAGAAACTCGTTAGCGGTGGTTCAGCTGCTCCAGAGAAAACCAGAGAAAAACTATAAAATGTAGGCGAAACTTTTTCGCTACATTATTACTCGTGGAAATTTCTAGAATCTCGCCCATGATTAGTTAAAGGAGTTGTTTCATGAATTTTAAAACATGTTTTACATCTCATGTTTGTTTGGGAACTGAATTTTCGTCTGTAAAGAGTTTTATATTTTACATAATGATAGGCGAACATTGGTCTCGCCGGCGCAAAATATGTGACACATTAAAAAAAAAATGCTGGACAATTCACACAGCATTATCTAGCCCCATGATAAGCAGAGCTTGTAGCCTATGTTATTGTAAGCTATATTATTGTAAAGTTTCAAATCCATTCAGAAGTTTTTACGTGAAAGAGTAACATCCATCCATCCATCCATACTTACAAACTTTCGCGTTTGTAATACTAGTAGGATTTGACACATAGATTTCCATGCGTCACCTAGCACCCATAACACAAGCTCTGCTTAGCTTGAGGCTAGATGATACTGTGTGGATTGTCCAGCATTATTTATCATATAACTTGTTGATTTAAAAAATCTTTATCCTAAGAAAATTCATAAATATTCAAATGTAATTAACTCCACAAAACTGCGCCCTCCAATTATGACTAAAGCATCACTTGTGTTCAAGTTAATGGCTCGGCGTTTGAATATTTGTAATAATTTACTGTCTCAGCTTAGTCTTTAATTATTACATTGCTTACAAATTACAAAATATTGCAAAATGTGGTTAACTCTACAAGGCCATAGATTCTCTGCCCTTAGATTACATAGATAAATAGATAGATACTTATTATTATTAACTCGTTTATTTCGGATTTATAATAAATATATAAAATATACAAAAATAAAATAATTATGATAATAAAATAATGTTAAATTTATTGCACACTTAAAACAAACGAAACTAATAACAATGAACAACTACAAATTTACAAAAAAATATGAGTGGTAATTGGCTGTCGTACCCCTGAAGAACGATCTCTACCAGGGACCTAATTGCTGCTAACCGATCGCTTTACAATGGTATCATCGCAAAATGGTATCGTACAATATAATCCTATGATGAAAGAAACTAGATACTTACTCGTACGCATATACGGTGCTATTTGCGCGAATAGATTGATGGAATGGTTTTAGCCTTGACACGTTTGATGTGTGTCGCTCCATCTGTAAAGTACTTTTTACGAAAAAAGTACTTTATTTTTAAAAAGTCTCCTAAACCCGTTTTTACGAAGGAAGTACCATAGACCCCGACGCCATTGGTCACATATTCGAAGAAAAGCAAAGAACTCGAAACAATTTTTGGTTTTCAAAGCTTTTATTAATCATTTAATTGATCTCTTATTCGTATTCGAATTCAAATTGAAACATTTTACGTAGTAAATGAGATTATGCGATGTTGAAGCTTGAGTTTTAGTTTTTATTGATACCCTTGCTGTTACTTTGTTATTTTCTGTTAACATTATCAGTTATTGTTAAGTTTTCATTATCATCATCATAAATGTCTTTGTTGACATAAAACATCTTGGATTCTAAATCGAAGTATAGAGCTATTGCCTGAACAGTTAAACTTCTAAATTCCCACTGAATGCCAACTTCGCGATTTGAATTCAAATTTTAAAGCCAATACTCACTTTATTGCGCTATAACCTTAGATAAAGCTGAGTTCTCACTGTTACATCTGCCTTTGATAAACCCGGCCCCTATTCTGGAAGATGACCTCTGTAGCCACTTAAATGTCACTTTTAAACCGCTAAGTAATTTAGTGTTTTTCGTCCATGGAAGTACCTATTTAAACTACTTATTTATTTATTTATTGATGAAGATAGAAGTTTACAGTGTAAGTACCAAAGCACTCACTATAATAATATTTCATTTATCCTATTTTATATTGTATTTTCTACGGATTAGTATTAAAAATCAAGTAATTTCATGGCCAGACACGTATTTCAAGTCAATAACTGACCAACTCTCAACTTTTATAAAATATCGAAGGTCTGGCGATCGCAGGCTCTTAGCCCATAATACCATTCTGGTTATTTCACTTCTTGCCCTAGTTGTTCTAGCAATATCGTCAGTCACAGAATAGGGACACAAGTTTTCAATGACAGTTTGCATAGCTTACCGCTCCTTCGCGGAAATAAAAATGGATAGTCGCTTGTTTTCCTTGCTTTTTGATCTCTCGTTCAGCTTGTGTAAACAAAGAATCCATTTCCATAGCTCCGGACTATTCCTGAAGCGACTGCAGCGAGAAATTGTGAGTTATTGGGATCTTATGCGATTTTTACTTCGTTTTTGAACGCTGGGAACTCGGATCAGACATTATCATTATTTGCCCTAAATCTCAAAAGACTTACAATAAAAGAAATAAGTTCTAAGTTCAATGGTTCAGATATATTTATATCTAAGATTCAGATATTTATATTTTTCACTGACAAATGAAATTTAAATCTGAAAATAGAATTTGGTACGCCACACACACAATAGCGAAAATACTTGTTCTGAAATGAAAAATATAGTATTGTTACCAAATGGTCTTTATTATATTTTGGTGTTCTGATAAGTACTTAAAATGATAAACGTCTTGCAATGATCAAAATTGAATCAAAACGTAATAATCCATTAGGAAAAATAAGAAAAATTAGTCTCTAGACTTTATGGTGTGCTAAATTGTAGATCCTTCGCACGCTTGCCGACAAATTAATCCGGCTTCGATGGATGGATTTCAAAAGGGATAATTACGTTCTCGCAAATGAAACTGAACTAATCTTTGACAATACCGTGATGAGAATTATAAATCGTTCTCGTAATAGATCATATCGAGAACTTAATTAGCTACCTTTTTGTCGAAAAATTCTATTGTTAAGTACTGTAGAGTATGTTTTTACACAAACTCAAATCTTACCTTTTTTCGTAAATAAATTAGGACTAATTAATAGGATAACAAAGAGTTCTTAAGTTTTTTTTTTTAAGATCACATGTGCCTGAATAAGGTAAAACCTGTTTTTAGGGCAAAGAAAGTGGTGACAATAAACAGAATTATAAAATCTAATCGAACCTATTAAATATAAAAACAAACAAAATATTAAATTTCAGAAAATAATAATTAAAACTTAGTCATCATCATCATCATCAGCCTATAGCAGTCCACTGCTGGACATAGGCCTCTCCCAATGAGCGCCATAGCGCCCTGTCTTCAGCTTGCCGCATCCAGCATCTACCCGCAGTCTTTCGCAGGTCGTCATCCCACCTGGTCGGAGGGCGTCCTACACTACGTTTGCCGAGTCGTGGTCTCCACTCAAGAACACGTTTGCCCCATCGGCCGTCGGTTCTTCGCGAGATATGGCCGGCCCACTGCCACTTCAGCTAATTCTTTGAGCTATATCAATAACCTTGGTTCTCTGTCGGATGTATTCGTTACGAATCCTATCCTTCAGAGAAACTCCGAGCATAGCTCTTTCCATAGCTCGCTGAGCAACTTTGAACTGGTGGACCAGCCCTATCGTGAGTGTCCACGTCTCAGCTCCGTAGGTCATAACGGGTAGGACGCACTGATTGAAAACTTTCGTTTTCAAGCATTGCGGTATGGATGACGTGAAGACTTGACGTAGTTTCCCAAATGCTGCCCAGCCCAGCTGGATCTTCCGTAAAACTTAGTATTGTCATAAAATAATATTTTTATTATGATTTAATATACGAAATAAATATTTAAAATAGTATTAAATTTTTTGCACGTATTTGTCAACACTGTAGGTAGAATGCGTTTTCGACGAACCACGATTTATGTCTCCGCTTAAATGAAGAGAGACTGGGTACTGTGACTACCTGATCCGGTAGGTTGTTGTACAGCGCGGGTCCCAGCACGTGCGTGAGTCTGTGTGATACCGTAGATAGCTTGCCAGCTCCGCGGGTGTTGTAACATCGCCTGTGGTAATCTTGAACCACTCTAGGTTTTGCCGATATATACAATATATAATAGATCGATAGTATATAGAAAGTGTGGATAGTTTGATCAAGAATGTAAACACTGCCATAGTACCAAAAACGATTGTGACTTTTGAGAAAAACTTTATAATTTTCTCAATGAATACCACCTTCTTTTCTTGCACCTTTAAAACTTCTCTTTTTTTAATTATGTAACTTTAATATAGCACTTAAACTTAATTTTTACTATATCAATCAATCTGTTATGTATGTACCTTCACTTTGTTGAATTGAAACACATTACAACTATAACTCCCGGAGGTGGGCGTTGCGACCTGCGACACAGTATTTTACTTCTACAGGTCGCATCGCTTCATATTTTTGTTCTAGCACCGAAGTATGTTTCAAAATAAAGACTTTTTTACTTTTTTTACCAGATTTTGTATGGAAATGTTTGTTAGTCGTCTGTTTCCCGAAGGTTAAAATTCAACCAAATCCGGCTCTCACAAGCCAACTTGATAGACGAGCTACAATCACTAAAGGCTACCCCACTCAACAGTCGCCTTCTTCAAAACCTTTGCCTCGTCCCTGAAATTTGAAATGTAAATGCCTTCGGATTGCAGACATTTATTCCACTCAACTATTTGAACGAACTAGTTTAAAACCACGGTTTACTTCACATCTGGGATCACTAGAGTTCGGAAGGTTTACGGTTTTTCAGAAGGCATCATGTACCTAGAAAGTAGGTTTTAGCTGCAACTTCACTCAAATAAAGACACTTTAGTGCCTTGCCTATTCTATAACAGACTAAACAGGTTCCTCAAGGTAGTTAAATTAAAAGCATCATGATTACAAAGTGGCAATTAATTTTCTTTACAAAAAGCCTAAGGGCCAGACTCCACCAAAGCTAAACTGAGCTGAGCGTAAAAGGTATTATGTCTTTTAAACAACCAATAGAACGTCGTTATTCAAACACATCGTCTCCACTCAGCTTTAATAGAGACTACTGAGCGGAAATAGCTCTAAGAATTAGCAAGCTGAAGTGGCAGTGGACCGGCCATATCTCGCGAAGAACCGACGGCGGCTGGGGCAAACATGTTCTTGAGTAGAGACCACGACTCGGTAAACATAGTGTAGGACGCCCTCCGACTAGGTGGGATGACGACCTGGGAAAGACTGTAGGTAGATGCTGGATGCGTCAAGCTGAAGACAGGGCGCTATGGCGCTCATTGAGGGAGGCTTAGGTCCAGCAGTGGACTATCATACGCTGAAGATGATGAGATACGTCTCCGTATCTTAATGATTATGCGAAAAAACAAAGAAAGATCGAAGCGGAGATGTGAGCTGTGTCTCGCAACCTGGTGACGTCACGCAGCGGAGATGAGAAGAGTTGAGCGGAGGTGTAAGCTGTGCCTCGCTAGTGCATTCATCTCAATAAACATCTGACACTCGCCGCATATGTAATTGTACATACATAGTACGCATTATGTAGCTTATTCATTCTAACCAGCAGCCTTATTGTCTAACTTAAAGTCCATCACCAGTGAACTTTAAACCGATTACCAGTTGTGGAAGCAGTCAGAATGTTTTCGGTATTGTCTAAGGTATTCAACTGGTCATGGGCTTCGGAATGAATGATTCAGGTGAAACCAATTCTCATATTTTCGATCTTTCATGCGTTCCGTTAATGCAAGTGGGACAACCAGTAGTTCGACACATATCTCCGCTCCAGTCTAGCCAGTACGAATATCCACACAGCTTCGTTGAAGACACTCTAGCTGACATCTACGCACATATCCTTTAGCTTGCAATGTATGTAGTTTGTTTTTTTAATTTTTTGTTTTTGATATTTCTCTATCTGTTTGTGATCTACCAACTCTACGTTAACTTATATCTTTTTCTCCATGCCTAGGTTGCCTGGGAGAAATCGCTGTCAGCGATAAGGCCGCCTATTGTACTTTTTATGTGTTATATTTAGATATAAGGTGTTATTTTATAGTTTTAAGTGCAATAAAGTGTTGATTCATTCATTCATTCATTCATATCCGCTTGGGTGGAGTCTTGGCCTTAAGCGTTCCAAAAAGCTTTATGTGTTGATCAGCTTCACAGTTAACAGGTTCAGTATTTTTTGTAATAACGAACGAAACTTAAAAACTTCATAATATACTGGAGAAAACAATTAGGGAACTACCATTAGAGAGAAACTTGGTCTATTATTTTATTATCCGTAGGTTGTGCTTGTGAATTTATGCATCAATTTTACTCTGTTTTATGACTTACTTAATCATAAAACATGGTTTCTTATTTACAGTTGTTAAAAGCAAGCAGGCACGTAAAACATTTTATATCAGAAAAACGTACAACATATTTATACCCATAGCACCAGCTAACATTGCCCATGGGCTTTGAGAATTCAACTCAAAGCCATGGGTCATGATGAAATCTTAACCTCAGAAGAAATTTTAGTAAGTATAGTCAATTGTATCAGGTATATAACCAAAGGTTATTATATAGGTTTGGTTTCCATCCAAAGGTTGCCTGGAAGAGATCGCTTCTAAGCGATAAGGCCGCCCATTGTACTTGTATCATGTGATGTATTTTATAATAATCTGTAACTGGTGTACAATAAAGTATTTTTGTATTGTATTGTATTGTATAACATAAAGCCTTTATCCTCTCATATCGCTAACTTCAGTCCATGCCTTTTAATTCTAAACACACCAAAAGGTTCACGAAATTATTCACATTTTTTAAAGAAGGCCCACGGGAGATATAACTTAAGAATTAAATAAATTTCTCGAAAATAAAAACCAAATAAATAAGATTTATTGGCAATATCTCTCGTCCCATTTTCGCACATCCAAGGTCGATAAGAAAAACAGTAAAGAGTAAGTTAATCACTTCGGTCTCGGACGGATAACAATAACAATACTTCATTGGAGTTTGCGAAAGGGTGCAGTAATCAACTACTGACCCAGTTTGTGGGTTATGGTGCCTGGCAGACCACTAATGATTGCGACCACTCATTCCAATGTCAGCCGGCAGTGCAGTTATCTCTAAGGAAAGCTGGGTGCTTTTGTGTGCCTCCTGCACACAATTGTTTAAAATACGATGTTTTGGATGACGGATCGCATGAACATAACAGCAAACCAACGTATAGCTGTAGACTAAGGTTACTAATACTAATAATAGTAGTCTGTATGTCATGCAAAATATATAACAAAATACCTAAATCGTTAAAAGATCTTGACGACAATATATTTAGGACTAAATTGAAACAATTATTAATTACCAAATGCTATTATAATATTAACGATTTTATGACAGATAAATTTTGACATTACCTTTTTTACTATTGCACCTCTTACTATTACTATTATTACTTTAAGATTTTTGACATTACATAAAATTGTCTACAATATACCTAGGTTGGAACATTACTAAACTCTACTGTGACATTTGCATGCTATCTTAATTTTGCACGCCTCGATGAGGTAGTAATGTATTGGAAATACCATTTTTAGTTAGGAATTTTTGTACCTACATTACAGCAAATAAATGATTTGATTATTTGATTATTTAATATTTAATTAAGTGATATTTTATAACAAATTATGGATCCCAGTTGTCTGCACTAAAATAATTTTATTTCATTTATTTGATAACAACCCACTCACTTTGGACACGTCACCAACTTAACGTTTCGGATATCAAAGTCGCTTCCCGCTGTCTGTGTATGCGTAGATCATTAACACTTTGACTGCGATTTTTTTTCGACATAAATAAAAATCAAATATTACGGCTGTGCTGAGTCACAAACATCTGTATTTTCTCAGCCGCTGCGCTTGTGTGGATTTACGCATATTAGTCACTTGTAGAAAACACATACCGTGTGAGTTCAGCAGTCAAAGTGTTAAAACTAAACGCAACGGATTTTGATGCAGTTTTTTTAAATAGATATGTAGTGATAATTTTAAAGTAAAACTTACATCGAGTAAAATTAAATTAATCACTATTCTTACTAACTTAACTTATGTGTATAATTTACTTGATAATATCTAAAAGCTCTGTATCATCGAAAAACACCCCAATGTTTCAGTGTCGTCTTCCAGCTGTAGACTTTATGAGCTGATGAATTGATGTATTAGCAGCTTTCCCATCAAACGCGTCTGGTGACGAAAAATAAACATTTATCGTTGTTGAAGTCCAATATATAATGTGAATGAATCATTAAAATAATGAAATTTTCCAATTATCATAATACTCATAGCAAAGATATTCATTTAAAACCAATTTGGCTGAAGTTGGCGATCTGTAATAATTCTTGAATAATGATCTCTAGAATGAAAATTGAATTCGAATTGGCGCTTGAAGTTCGTAATTACCCTCGGAATGGACGCTATTTATGTTATTCTTTAAGAAAGCTTTAAGTTCTTGAGTTAGAAATACAACATTCGCCGAAGTGCTTTTTTTTCTTACTTTTAATCAGGTACCCAAGGTTAAGCTGTTGGCAAAACCTAATCACAATTATATTTAAATGCGAAAGCAATTTAAATGGATGTTTTTCATAAAACAAACTGCTGTATATAAATTGTATCGCGACCTGTTAAACGTATTGTAGGACGCCCCGCGCCCTCCGGCCAAGTGGGATGACGGCGCAAAACTGCAGGTTGCTGGATGCGATGCAGCAGGCTGAAGAAAGGGCGCTATGGGACTCATTAGGGTAGGCCTATATCCAACAGTGTACTATTACAGGTTGATGATGATATCTCGCGAAGAACCGACGGCCGATGGGGCAAACGTGTTCTTGAGTGGAGACCACGACTCGGCAAACGTAGTGTAGGACGCCCTCCGACCAGGTGGGATGACGACCTGCGAAAGACTGCAGGTAGATGCTGGATGCGGCAAGCTGAAGACAGGGCGCTATGGCACTCATTGGGGGAGGCCTATGTCCAGCAGTGGACTGCTATAGGCTGATGATGATGATGATGATAATGATATAAATTGGACCTACAGTTTTGCATGGAAATAGTAAACCAATATACATATTATTATATTCAGAAAAAACGCATGTAATTCCACGGGCAGAACCTAGTTGAAATATAAAATTATCGTCATATAAAGTTATTTTTCACAGTTGGCTATATGGGTCAACTTTTGAGAGATCACGTCAGGGTTAAAGCCCCGATATATCGTAAATATTGGTATTAATCATAATAAATCTTCCGCTATTTTCCTATACCCGGCTATTGATAAATACTTGCCCATTAACCTAACTAACTCCTAAAAGGTTTTCGGGGATAAACTGAGATGAAGTGAATGTATGGTTAGTAGACATATTTTTTCATTGTTATTTGACCTCAAATCGCCTTAGCTATTGATGTGATAGAGGAACCTAATTAATGAACGGAAAGGTCAAGAGATTACTGAAGTCACGCTGCTCGTAATGAGATAAAAGGATGTGTAAGAAAAACAAATTAGTAAATAGATCTTATGTGATTATAGAAATGCTAAAAAAACAATATTAAGAGGTTGTTGTGTGCTTACATTTAATTGCATATATGGATGCCAAAAGCACAGTGATAAGGGTTGTGGTAGATGGTACTGGTGGATCCCAAACAGCCTTTTGAGGTTGGTATGGTGTAGGTTAGTAGTCAAGGAAAGACACTGGTTTATGGTACGGACTATATTTACAAGACAACTATACACTACTGGTTTTATACTACTGCCGAGTTATGGTAAATGGTATAATGGTTAAATGGTATGTGGTTTGAACCCGCGACGAAGGTGGCCGATCGCGAACTGAGTATATTTAGGCAACCGCGAGCGATATCACTGCCCTTTATTAAAATAAAATAGTTCCTAATACAGTTTTGCTGAATATATATATATATATATATTAATATTACAGGCATAAATCGAGTTTAAAAAGACTTGCAATATTTGAAAGCTAGCATTGTTGAGTGAAAAACAATGAAACAAACCATTTTTAAAGTTTACTGTGCTGTGAATACAAAGAAACACGAGAAAATAATTGCACGAGTCAATTGAATGGCCTTTTTTTATTAATCTTTGGATGATTTACAAAAATATATGGCCTGATTGTAAAATATTGCGTTGAAAAAGTTTATGGAAATTACAATATCTGCTGGCTAATGCTGGATGGCAAGACCAGGGTACTATGACCACTTTTTAAAGGGAGCTTATGCCAAGCAGTGAACGATGATGACGAAGAAAAACGTTTTAAACAAAATCATAATCAAAAATCATAGTCAATATAAATTAATAGATTACCAAATTGCAAAGTCTCAAATATTTACTAAAAAGGCCCTGATTTTGTACTAGACTGTTTTAAAAACTTTGTTATTATATATTATTTGCTAATCTTTTTCTTCAGGTACATTGACCGTTATCATCATCATCGTCATCAGCCTAATATTAATCCACTGCTGGACATACTCGTATGTCACCACTAATGAGCGCCATAGCACCCTGTCTTCAGCTTACCGCATCCTACATAGACCGTAAATCTTAATTAATAACGAATTTTGATATTCTTTTTTCCTTATTACTTTTTCTAATAGCAAAAACACTAAATGTAATGTAAAAACTATTTGTTTACCTAAATGCAATTCAGTTTTGATTCTTCCGACACTTTTTAACTGTTTCGACTATCGGATCCTATGCAAATTGACTAGTGTACCGGCTTTTGAATATTCATGGCAACGAAACGGGTTTTTGGAAAACTTGATTAATCGAATAGTTTGCTGCAAAATGGACTGCCGGCGAACTGTTCCACCTGTCGACGACCTCTGTGGCGCATTGACCGAATATCTGCCTGAAAGGTGAAAGTTGGCGGAGTTCCCGTAGCGGTAGAAATGTTTGTAACACCTATAGGATATTTTCTATGTTTTGGCTAAGACTGAGCACAGCGCAGTCTCTGTCTTCTATCTCAAAAACGGTTGAAAATGTTGCAAATGTTATGTTCTGCAATTTTATAATAAACGTCAACATCATCGGAGCTATAGAAAGCTTTGGGTCTTGTTAGATAATTGCGAAAAACTTATTTTTGTGGCACCTTGACTAACTTACGAAACGAAAACGATATTACAATTTGATGACTTGAAACAACGTTTACAACGCCAAAAAAGGCGTGTCATCATCATTATCATCATCACTACTGGTTGGGGCGCTATTGTTCTTACATCTCGCCCTTACTGATTTTAGTTTTGTTGAGTAGCCCACTTTCCCTAAATTTTGTTCATGACCTCCTTGAATTTTAACAAGACTTCCTAGTTTTGACTGTCTGTCAATGTCCCCCCCTTGCGTATTTATTTGTCAAATGTAATATTTACAAACAATACTGTTCTTATAAACATTGTATAAATTTTCGGCAGTTCTGGTTTAAATTAGTTGTATTTAGTTACCATGATACGAAAAAAAGCCATTTTAATGTGATAGATGCAATGAAAGCCATCTTTGAGTTCGCTAAGAGAGGCAAAAAGTTTTTCAGTGAGGGCTGTGAGCCAAGCTTTGGTCATAGTAGTGTCCAGTGTAGTGGCAATTTAACTCCAGATTTATTCTCATTAAAAAGCTTTAACAAACAAACAAGCCTTTATAAATGCTCAAGCTCATGTATTTTCTCAAGCTCTGCTAAAGATTCAAGCTCTAGCTCATCAAAAACCTCAAGTTCTGATAAAGATTCAAGTAAATCGAATGATTCAAATACATCTAACGAATCAACCTTATTTCCGGCCTCAAGTTCATCTAAAAGTTCAAGCTCATCTCAAGAATGCATTTGCCCACGAGTACATAAATGTGTTGGGTCATCTAACGAGTCACCTAAAAACCTAAGCCTTCCGCACCCAGACTGCAGCCAATGTAATTATAGTTGCTCAGTTACAGACAAATGTGTTGGCTCAAGTAAGGTCTCAAACTCGGGTAAATGCACAAAATCATCTCAGGACTCGAGTGAATGCTCATGCGAATCTCATGACTCGTCCTCGTCTCAAGAATCGAGCTCTAAATTAGACACAGAACAAGACCCAAAGCAAATTGCTAAGAATGTGACCATTCCTGGTCTAAGCAAGTCTTGCTTTCGACAACCGACACAGCCTGTAGGTCCTAACATAGATACAAACAAGTGCGGACCTTACAAAAACACAGAGTATTACAATTATCATGAAACTTCCTTCTACGAATCTCAGATTGAACTTTCTGAATACAGATTGCCTCAACCATCAGCATTAAAAAAAGATAACGAGCGTGATGACACTAAGAACACGAAAACGTAGACTGCTAACGAAAAAATATGCTTTTAAAATAAATTGCTTTGTAGATCATTAAATGGTTTGAGTGGCTTCGTTATTTATTTCCTTTTTAGGCATATCAGAAAAGCTTACGGGAGATTAACACAATTCGTGACACTGCTTACCTAGAGTCCAATAAAATGAGCAGGGGGTACAACTTTATAAAAAAACTTTCAAGGTCGTTGCTACCAATCTAAAATATAAGCTAAACTTGACCTCGATTACCGATATCAAATTGTGTTCGTATAATTACAATCTCGCAATTAAATCTGGGATCTGGGCAATTCCTTGCTCATCACTGATTTATGGCACTCCGCTGTTACTGTCGCTATAACTTCTAAATAACCATTAGGTTTGATAAGACTCGCTTGCCAGATATTAAATGGGTCGTGCGGATATTGCAAGGTCATGGCGGAATCAGATAACAAAGGGATACATAAATTATCTAAGGCAAACTTGTTTTGTTTGAATTATTGAAAAATTGCTACAAAAACAAGAGTTCTTTATTTAGGGACGTTATATTTTTAGGGGTTTCGGGTTCATTTTATCATCAAAGAAAAAGATAAAAATAAACAGAGCGCTTATCCCTTTACAGGTAAAAAGAGTATTTTTTATTAAAACAACTGAGTGGAACTAGACTCTTCCTTAAGTAATTGTCTTCTGCTTTCACAGCATTAACTAAAACTTGCGTTGAAAAATAATAATCCGGCATATTTACTAACGTTAAATTAATGGTGCATTTCATCAGTTACCATTATTAATTATAATAATAATGCATACCTTCCATTATTACCCTGATATTTTGTCGGACTATATCTGTACAAACTAATGATCATCCATTTTCCTCCAACGAAACATCAGAATATCCAAAAAAAGTTTTCCAACTAAGGGCCGCATGCCGTACGCACTAGTAGTAGTATCGCGGGCTGACCGTGGTGTTGAAACAACCCGCTTTTCTTTACATTTTACGCCATTTGTCAAAAACAAATAGGTACATTGAAGTCACTTTGCGTTCAGCTGTCAACCGAAAAACACGCATCACTATCATTGTATTAGCTTTAATAAATCAAAACTCTAAATATCCTTGTTTTCTTACTACATAGACATAGTATTTTCAAATGCACATCTTTTTTTGCTGTCGTCAACTGACCTTCGTTCGACCAGTATCTCATGATTTAGTGAGCGACGAAAGATGGTTATAATTGACCGGAAAAACATAAACTGCGCGGTTTAACATCAAGTGCGTACGGACACTAAGTTCTTTGTTTTTGCTGACTATTTTCTTGAATACCGTCGAAGATAACGAGCTCTCTGAGCCTCTCATTTCCCAAGAGTTTTGTTACCTACTTTTAATTTTATTCAACGAACTAAGACATGACGACACTTTTGGATTATGCGAGTCATTTTTGTAAAGTATTTGCGGAAAGTGTAAGCTGTACGATCCGATAGCATTTTTGCGCTCAGGACTTTATGAACACAACTTTTAATAATTTGATGGTTCAATATATGGTGCATGTTATCAATTATATACTTTTAAGTTTTTTTTTATTAAGTCGTGTGCTGTATTTGTTTACTATAGTTAGATAATTACGTTTTTTTGCTCTATCAGAATAAATATATTTTCATTTCATTTCATTTCATTTCAATAACTTCAAATTCCTCAATATTTACCCTTTTTTTTTAAGATTTGGCGGACAAATATTAATACCGCGGAAAAAAATTAGCGCGGTATGTATTTTGTTTTCTTTTTGTGACGATATCTTTATTATCTTCTATACCATTCTTGGCTAAATAAACTAATGGAAGTTGAAAAATAGTACCTATAGCAAAGCTCATGGCCCTATTTACATAGAAACAAGTCAAGAAATGGGAACTGTAAGCAACTTACCTACATAGAAATAAATATGTAAATAATGCTGGACAACTCACACAGAATCGTCTAGCCCCTAGCTTAGTAAAGTTTGTGTTATGGATACCTACTAGATGATAGATCCTTATTATCATACATAAAATATACCCAAAATACCCCAAACAAATATTTGCAGATAGTTCAAACATTTGCCCCAAGGTAGGAATCGAACTCGCCATCTCCTGCGTCGCAGGCGGACATTCACCCGGAGATCATGGAACAGAAATATCTCAAGACGTCAATACTTTTAATAATAATAATAAATAATAAAATCATTTATTTCAGACCATAGAAAAGTAACAGATCTTATTTAACTTATTCTACGGTCCATAGTAATATATACCTTAAAACTAATAATAATAATAATAAAAGCCTTTATTCAGATACTTACAACTAGTTTTACAAATATGCTTAAAATTAGACATCGGCAACCCCTAATGCATCTGTTTGCCCGGTTTTGGCAAAGGCCTCTTCCAACTTCTTCCAATCCTCCCTTGCTCGTGCAGTTCTAGACCAGGTCTGTCCTGCAGTCTCTCTTATTTCGTCCTCCCATCTTTTATATTGTCTCCCGCGTTTCCTCTTTTTGTCTCTCGGATACCAGTTTATTATTGTTTTGCTCCATTTATCTGAGCCGCGTAGGGTATGTCCCGTCCATCTCCATTTTAATTTCTTTATTGTATAAGTGACATTGTTGATTTTTGTTTTGTTTCGGATGGTTGTGTTGCGTATTTTATTCAGTTTCCTAATGCCCAGCATGCTTCTTTCCATTGATCTCTGACACACTTCTAGTTTCTTGTTGTGTGCCTTCGTGAGAGCCCATGTCTGACATCCGTATGTTAGTACCGGAAGCACACACGTGTTGTAAAGCTTTCTTTTTACTCTTACACTAACTTCTTTGTTCTTCATAATTTCTTTGTACGTCCAATATCTTTTCCACGCATTTCCTATTCTGGTTTCGATTTCTTTTGTGGTTTGATCTGTTGGTGAGATTACTTGGCCAAGATATGTGTACTCTTGGACGTATTCAATTATGGTGTTGTGTATTTGAATTGGTTCTTCTTTGCTGTTGGTCATTGCTTTAGTTTTTAGTGTGTTCATAGCTAGACCGGCTTTTTGGCTTTCTCTGTCTAGATCAATAATCATTTGTGTGAGTTCGGCTTTGGTGGATGAAAATATTACGAGGTCATCGGCGAATCTCAGATGGGTCAGCTTTTCTCCATTTATGTTCAGTCCATACTGTTCCCAGGGCATTAGGCGAAAAATTTCTTCTAGGACCGCTGAAAACAGTTTGGGTGATATGGGATCACCTTGACGTACGCCTCGTTCTATTCGTATTTCATTTCCTTCCTTTTCGAGTTTTACTTTTGCAGAGCCATTTTTGTAGATATTTCTAATGATCTTTATATACTTGTTTTCGATACCTTGGTTTTTTAGTGCTTCCCAGATTCTTTCATGTTCGAGTGAGTCGAAAGCCTTACTATAATCTATGTAACAACAATAGAAAGGTATGTCGTATTCTTTACTCTTCTCAATGATTTGTTTGACTACATGTATATGATCTATAGTCGAATAACCAAACCTGAATCCAGCTTGCTCTTTCGGTTGGTTTTCGTCTAGTTTTTTCGTTATTCGATTTAGAATTACTTTTGAAAATATTTTGTAAATGTTAGACATAAGGCTAATCGGTCTATAATTGCTTATGTCGCTCTTATCACCTTTCTTATGTAAGAGAGTTATGATTGATGTTGACCACTGTACTGGGATATATTCATTTTTTATGACTTCGTTGAATAGGTATGTTAGTATAGGGACAATCAATTCTTTGCACGCTATCAAGAATTCATTACTTATCTTATCAGGCCCGGGAGCTTTATCTCTCTTCTGGGTTTCAAGGGCTTTTTCAACTTCTCTTGGTAATATTTCAGGCACCGTGTCGACGTCGTTTAAATCTGTTTCTTTTAGTTTGCCTTTCTTAGAGTATAGGTCACGATAGAAATTCGTAGCTGCCGTAAGTATGTCTGGTCTTCTAGTCATACTTTTACCAGTTTTATTTTTCAATTTTGGTATCCATTCCTTTTTGTCTGTCAAAAGTTGCACAGCTTTCTTAATTCCTCCTGTTTTTGTGATGTATGTTTCAAATGTTTTAAGTCTATGTGTTTGTCGATCTTTCCTCATACTTTTCTTTATTTGTTTGCTTAGGCCAGCTATTTCTTTTCTTGTGTCTTTTGTCTTGTTTTTAGTTTCTAATAGCACCGCTCTTCTTTCTAAAAGTTTAGTTGTTATGTTTGAGGTGATTTCGTCTTTGTCTGTCCTATTTTTCACGGCGGCCGTATTTAGTATTTCAGATAGTTTGTCGTATTTGTCTTGCAAATTGCATGTTTTGCCAATTTCAATAAAGTTTTTAAGCTGCGTCTTTAGTTCTTCAGAGAGTACTACTCCGTGATTAATATTAGATTGTACTTTAAATGGCCTTTGGTTCTTTAAGTGTCCTGGGGTTAAGTTTGCTCTGACCAATCTGTGGTTACTGTTAAAGTTAATGTTTTTAACGACCCGGCAGTCTTCAAATAATCTTCTCTTGTTTGTTAAAATGTAGTCAATTTCATTTCTATAAAGTCCTCCAGGAGATACCCATGTCCATCTGCTAGGTTTTCGACTTTTATATTGTGTATTGAGTATTGTGAGATGGTTTTCGTAGGCAAATTCAATTAATTTTGAGCCATTTCTTGTTCGTTTCCCATAACAATAGGGACCCAAAATAATGTCTTCTCCATGTCTTCTCTGTCCAATCTGTGCATTATAGTCGCCCATTACTATCAAGTTTTTGTGTGTATGGTTTTTCAATGCGTCGTTAAGTTTAGTGTAGAATGAGTCGATTTCAGTATTCGTGGATTGTTCTGTAGGAGAGTAAATTTGAACTATCGACCAGTTTTCTTTGCCAAATGTCAGGTTTAGTATGGCAATGCGTTCTGATATGCCAATTATTTCTTCTATATGTTTTTGTATATCTTTTTTGATCAAGAACCCTACTCCATGTTTTCCTGGTGTTTCACCGTTGTGGTACAAGATAAACTGGTCATATTCTTCAATCTTCTCTCCTAAACGACGTACTTCGCTAAGGCCGATGATAGTCCATTTTATATATTTCAATGCTAGTATCAGTTCTTTTAGGCTTTCCTCGGTTCTCAGCGATAGCGTGTTGTATGTTGCAACATAGTATACAGGTTTCTTATTCTTTTGAGGTATTATATTATTCTTTTGGATTATTTTAGCAGTTGGAAGGTAGTAGTCTTCTTCCCCCACGGTGACTAGCCGGCTTGGGGTGGATTTTTCTGTTGTTCGGTGGTTTGTTGTTGTTTTGATTGATGTTAGTGGTTTTCGGTTGTCGATGTCATTTATTTGTTTTTTGTCTTCTCTGAACTCATGGATGCCGACCTTCCTCTTCCCATGTAGTCAAAAATATTAGTTGTATTTATTTTCTTGTGTACCTGTTTAGGTTGCTGATTTGGTGGCGTATTTGGGGAATCTAGGTCCTTCCTCTTTCTATTATCTCCTGGAGCTTCTACAGGTTCCTTGACAATTAGTTTTTCTCCTTTAAAGTAAGCGATTTTTCCTTTATCCCTCTCTTCTTTTAGTTTAGGTAAAAGTTCTTTTCTTTTTTCTAATGTTTCTTTTGTAAAATCTTCTTTGAAGTAGATTCCTGAGTTAGATTTATTTTTGTTTTTCAAGACTTCGTTCCTTTTCCAAGATGTAGTGAAACTTACTAGAATTGGACGTGTATTAGCGCCTTTTGGTCCTAGTCTATAGGCTTTGTTAATTTCGTAAAGTTCGATTTTCGACTTTGTTTCATTTTCTATTATTGTTTGCACACGTTTGATTACATTTTCATGTTGCGTTTCGTTTATTCCGAAGAGTATAAGGTTATTCCTTCTTCTTTCGCTGTCCATGAACTTGATTTTTTCCTGGAGTTGTTTCACTTCAAACTTCAAATTTTTATTTTCCTCGATGATCATATCTAATTTTTGGTCAATATTAGCTGACACTTTTTCCGTCACAGATTCCGTTATTTTTTCGGTTTGGATATTCATTTGTTCTTTAATTCTTTCCAATAAAATGTCCATGTCCATTTTCTCCCAATATTTGGTAATTTTTTAACTTTATAAGGTGGTAACCCTAGTTCGTAGCTGGCAACTCCCGTAATGTCAGGTAAAATTTTTGTGAACTCACTTTTTGCTTGAACGGATGTTGTATTGGTTTTTGAATGTTGGTGTTGTTGGAAAGCTGTCACTGACGACGTTCTGGTTACTTTGATAAAGGATATTTGTGACGTAGTTGGACCTTAAAACTAGCATACATCAAATATAAAGAAAATACTAAATTAATAAGTACTTCGCATTCCTTTTTAGTACTAGGTCTTCATTTTTATAGTATTGTAAACTCAAGGATGTCTAAAAAAGCCTAGCCTTTTACCACCTCAAATTATTAAGATACTTTATGAAATAGAGCAACTGTTCTCGTTAACTTTCTTCGACCTAATTGGGTTTCGCGGATCGTTAGTTTTTATGAGCGGTAATTTTTGCCGACGGTCTTTTCGAATTCAAGTTATTCATAAAATTCAAAAGGAGCGTGTAACTTCTTATTTTGTGTTACTTATTTTATGTTTTTGGATAACGATCGAGTATTTTGTTACTTGGACACGAACATAGTTTATAAAAGTGCTACTGTCTATATTGTTCGTTCATGTCCAGTCCATCCCAAGGTTGCCTGGAATAGATCGCTCTCATAAGGCCGCTCTTTATACCTTTATTCTAAGTTTCTATCTCTGTATTGTTTTCTGTTTTGTGTGGTGTAATAAAGTGTTATCTAACTAAAGTTTAAAAATTAAAAGCTAATTATATAATAAATAAAATATTTATATTATATTTTACTTAAATTTGAATTACCTATTCAATATCAACATTTTGTTACTATTCAATAACATATCATTAAAAAACACAAATATTTTTTTTTTATCTTATACTACGACTTGCGGCTTCGGCCGCGTGAAAATTTATGTGTCAAATGGTTTATAAACCTTTCTTCAAACACTCTATCTATTAAAAAAACCGCATCACAATCAGTTGCGTAGTTTTATAGATACATACATGCATAGTTGTGCACATAGGGATAGACAGACAGCGGGAAGCGACTTTGTTTTACACTAGGTATGTAGTGAAGAACACACATACTGTACCTAAGGACATTTCCATGTTCCATATCCAGTGCAGTCAAATTGAAGTCCTTACTTTTTTTCAAGCAAGTTTAAAAATACAGTCGAAAGAGAAGTAGAAAGCTTTTGAACTAATGCTATTTTAAAAATAGTTTCAAAGCCAATCTTATCGCCTTCGCTAAAGGAAAGCTCTAACGAGTAAATAGCGTAAATGGCAACAAATAGACTGTGACAAAAATCCTAAGACTCGAGGGAAATCAGACACTACGGGTTCCAAGAAACCTGCTCTGTCTACTGCCGACCTATTAACTGCGCCACGGGCTCGGAAGTGGAAATAATCAAAGATACATTTTGTAAAATAGAAAGACTTTGTAGTCTTCAAACGACAGTTTTAGTTTTATTATTAGGAGTGTCCCACTGCAGAGCAAAGGCCTCCCTCCCCTTCTTCCTTCTTTCGTTTTAGTTTTGAGAATTGAAAATACGGTAGGTATTTTTGGTAACAAAAGTGGAAGCGAGGGCGCGTAAAGGTCAGTTTTCAAAGAAATTTTCTAATAAAGTATTTTATTCAAAGCGAAAATTTCCAGCAACACTTTTCTAATGACAAATTCTACCTTCGCACTCCAACTTAAAATGGATCCAAAACGGGTGCTTACATGTCTTCTAATACACTAAATCAGAAGACCAATTAATACAAAAAAAAAAAAAGAAACTTGAACACAAATTCACGACGCGACGGTAAAGCTAGGAAAGATGAGTAAGAAAGAGTAAGAAAGAGACTCTCAACCTGTTTTCGTCTACATCTATTTTTAACATAGATTACACAAAGTTAAGCCAAAACATAAGCTTTTAAACGTTAGAAACTTAGCTGAAAATAAAAGCGGCAAGTTGCAACCGTCATTTTACGAAATACAATACAGCACTCTGTAACATCTGCCGGAGCTTTCAGCGGGAAACTATTTTGCATTAATATGACTGAAGTTTAAAATTCTTATTTCCCGCCACGCGGCAAAAGCTGAGGAAATTCGATAACCGCTGGTTTGGTTACTCGCCGTGAAGTTTGATTTGATATTGGCATACCAGGTTCAGTTGGATCCCTTTTCGATCAAATATTTGTTCTATTTATTGTTCTTCCACTTTTATATAACTACAGCATTATACATACAGATCTGCTCCTAGACGCAGCCCTCCTGATAAGCGCCTTATTGACTTTTATCATAATTATGGTAGTAGTAGGTAGTAGCCATAATCCCCACGTTAGTTCTGCGGGTTGAGTCTCGCAGTTTGGTGGTAAAATTATTCTGCGAGGCGCGATGTCCTTCGGTAAATATCTCTGGTTTATACTTAGGTAATAACCTTCGATTTTTTTTTGATATTGGCATTTTTATACTTAGTTAATAATATATGTCTCCAATTTTTTTTCTTGACAATATCACGTTCTAGTCATTTTTATACCTAGTCGTTATTCCTGATAGACCTAAGTCGCCAAAAACCTTACAACCCATACAGGAAGAGACGGGGTGATGCAAATTCTTAGTAATATTCATTCACACGGCCATCTATGTACGTCTACTTTTATAAAACGAGAGAGCTATCTTAGAAATTTGTGTTTTTTTTAGGTCATTAGCGAAGGCCATTTTTGGAATCCTCCCGTTGTTGCTATTTATAGATAGAAATCTATGAATTTTATTTGTTTTACACCTACTGATAAATTAACTTTAATTATTAGACGAATGTTTTATGATATAATGCAAATAATAATGTTAATGCTATGTTTTTATTTAGTTGTATTACTATGTACCTACATTTAAAATTAGTTATAAGATATCCTCAGTTGCTTAGACATAATTGTATATAAACATTAGTTGGAGAAGCCATTGATTCCTGAAACACAGTTTTTTACTAGTTCAGGAGCCTATGGGCTCGTATTGCCTGTTTCATTGTATATTTTGTCAATAAATAAAAAAATTACTTTTTACTTTTTAATTATTTATCATTATATTGACTAGGTTATAAATAATGTTTGACGTTTTGGAATGTATATTATTCTGTAAATCAAGTCTGAATAAATGAATAACTAAAATAAATTGTCTGCAACCTCAGAACTTGGCTATATTGTCACAAGCCTGCACTACCCGTATTTTTTCCACCCAGCGTTATTAAGGCTTAACAAAATATGATAGAATGTGTGACAATACATCACAGAACATTGGTAACGACGTGCAGAAATTCGGAAAACAATATCCCAGCCATTAATAATGTTTTCGTCGTGCACTGCAAACATTGCGCTAAAATTCGCCTGTTATCGCATAAATCAATGTCGCAAACAATATTCTGTGTAATGGAAGTAGTTTAATGTGAACGGGAAATCGCGTTTTGCGGGTAATCTCATATTATCAAAATCTTGATCTTCTCCTACTGTTTGATGTTACTAAAGTCATTTAAAACGGAATATTTACCATGATTTGATTTTTGAGTTTTCCAATATTTCGGCACAGTTTCATGCGCCATGAGCACGGAATAGCTGTGTTATTCCGTGATCATGGCGCATGAAACTGTTAATAACCATGATAGTTTCAGAAGTTTTGTTTGATGTTAAACTACTCTTACTATTATTCAGGGAGTCTTTTACTCGCAATAAGTTTTCGCATGTTTTTGGATGATTTTATCTACCTCTGTTTCTCTGAAGGATAGGATTCGCAACGAATACATCCGACAGAGAACCATAGTTATCGACATAGCTCAAAGAATTAGCAAGCTGAAGTGGCAGTGGGCCGGCCATATCTCGCGGAGAACCGACGGCCGCTGGGGCAAACGTGTTCTTGAGTGGAGACCACGCTCGGTAAACGTAGTGTAGGAAACCCTTCGATCAGGTGGGATGACGACCTGCGAAAGACTGCAGGTAGATGCGGGATGCGGCAAGCTGAAGACAGGGCGCTATGGCGCTCATTGGGGGAGGCCTATGTCCAGCAGTGGACTGCTATCAGTGGACTGCTATAGGCGATATATCTTTATAATTTGTGTAATAGCCTGTTGTTGATTAAATGACTTTCAGATCGTTATCTTACGATAAATGTATCAAATTACGTTAATAATTAACTTCATAATAACAGATATTAAAAAAATCTTTGCGTACTTTATTACCTTCTTTAATTTATTTTTTTAATCACACACGTGTGAATAAATGATTGTGTAGAGTTAATACATTCATTCACGAATTGCATGCATTCTGTGTGAGCCGAGTTAGCAAATCTCTAGAGAATGACCATTCCAATTAATGTTAGTTATATTTTAAAGAAAATGTACCGCAAAGTGTGCATCCGTGTCGTTTTAATTTAATTATAGTATTTAATTTAATTATATATTAGCAACATAGCTAAGAAAGCAAACTCGTTCATTTATGTGATACGTAGATCCTTTCAATCAATGACGGTGGAGGTCTTCCGGAAGATATACAAGACATATATTAGACCCCTGCTCGAATATGGATTCCAAGCATGGAGCCCTCACTTTCACAAAGACATAAACCTGCTCGAAAGTGTTCAGAGAAGAGCTACCAAGATTCCATGGGCTTTACGACGGAAATCCTACGAAGATAGATTACACGCACTACGCCTCACTACTCTGGAAGAACGACGTCTTCGAGGTGATCTCATCGAGACCTACAAGATACTCACTCACCAATACAACCTGCCATCCTTACAAGACATCTACATAAAGAAAGAAGGACGTTCTACCCGTGGGCATCACCTTAGATTGTCCCGTGACTCTACGAAAACCCTTGCCGCGCACCATTTTATTAGCAATAGAGTGGTGCACAATTGGAACCTATTACCAGAAGATATTATATCAGCCACATCAATAAACGCCTTCAAGAATAAACTCGACAACTGGTTACGAGACAAAAATAATAAGCTAAAAAAAGTAACGCAATAAATAAATTCAACACTGTGTGATATAGACATATCAGCTAGAAGCTGCTCGTCTATTAACAATAAATAAATAAATAACGTGTGCTTAGGGTAGCCTTATAATTTTATTACTGTTAGCTTTACGGCGCCAGAACGGAGAACTCCATAATTTCTATATCTACTTTATCTACGAGATGCATTTTTCACTCTATTTTATGCAAAATAGAAAAAAAAAATTATTGACAATGTCTAGGTTTAGGTAGGTATAGGCAATTTCTTAAAAAAAACTAAGTCTAAATTCATAGGTTAAACCTATGAATTTAGACTTAGTTTTTTAAGTCTAAATTCATTGTCAATTTTTTTTTTCTTTCTTTGAATAGAGAGATAGTACGATACACCAATACGTAATTTGATGTCCTAGAAATATATTAAATATTACTTATCGGGTATTTATACCTTTTGTTTTATTAGCCTCTACGTTCCTATGGCGTAACATGGTCGAACAAGGTGAACGTGATCACGGTGCTTCTAGATCTATGAACAGTACTGGATGTATGGCAGTATAAACGACTACCCTCAATTCGTCAGAATCAAGAATGTCCAAGTTCACAGTACGACACACTACACTGACCGTGTCCGACTGCAGTACAATCGGATCACGACACACCCTGATTAAACACAAGATTCCACGAGGAAGAGAGACAAAAACCATCTTCATGATTAAAATTCGGATGTTTCTTGAACTCAATCACCTCTCGAACCATCATTTTCTAGTGTGTTTCATTTTGTAGTAGATATTAAAAGAAGTTGAGTCTAAGTGAGTCTTAGTTATTTGAACTAAACTCAGACCAAACACATATCTCGCGAATATCCGACAAACGCCGGAGTATAACGTGTTCTTGAGTGGAGACCAGGACTCGGTAAACGTAGTGTATGACGTTCTCCGGCCGGTGGGTTGACGACCTGTGAAAAACTGCATCTAGATGCGTCAAGCTGAAGACAAGGCGCTATGACGCTCACTAGGGGAGGCCTATGTCCAGCTGTGGACTAACATAGGCTGATGATGATGATGAAACGAAGCACTTGACTGTACAGTTCATACTACCACTTAAGGTGTGTGGTCATGTGCGTGCGAAGCTCCAGTTGCTATGCAAATTAATTGCTTGGCGACACACTCCAAATGTGGTGAACGTAGCCTTTAGAATACTTGTTGAGACAATATCAACACCATTATTTATCTGATTATTAATTTGGGTTGCGGTAAGCTGTTGTTGGGTACACATATTTATTTAATTCACCCCCACAAATTACGGCTTAATTTTCCACCTCAATGACCACTGGAAGTACAACGGGCTAAAAGTCAAAAATGTAATTTTCAATAATATTAATTATGGAACAAAAACTCTTCGCCTAATAGCTTTTACAATGTAAAATGTTTATTATAGTTTGTAGTAGGTATTCTATTAAATAAATATGTTAGAAATATAAATAATACTCAATAATTACTTTTATTATTCTCTCTCTCTCTCTTTGTATTATTGTTTATTTTTATGTGGTCCCGATTACAGGTAATTACAGCTATGTAACTATACCTGTAATCGGGACCACATATTATATTCTCTGTTGGTATTATTCTAAATATATATCTAATAAGTTTCAAAAGAGAAAACACCACAAATTATAATGCAATAACAGTTTTATGGCTGCAAGCATCCGCTTTCGAACGCAATTAAATAATTCAATACCGTTAGTTTTCTTGTTTTAGTTTGAATCGGTGGTTATTTGATTTAAACAGCTTTTAAACCTTAAGATCCGTTTATTTTCCATTTTTCGAAGGTTCTTGCGGTTTGAGCGTGATTCAATATTTTGAGATGGCAAGACCTCATATTTTGTAAAGAGCTTTTGCTGACAAGATTAACATTTTTTGCGAAGCTCCTTTCAGTGAAGTGCGTATTTAGAGCTTTAGTCTTTTATTTATATTTATTTATTTATTTTAAGCCATTATTGTCCCACTGCTGGGCAAAGGCCTCCCTTTTCTCCTTCCACTCCTCGCGATCCAACGCTGCAACAGGCCATGATGGAAGATGTACCTCGAGCTCGTCGCGCCATCTCATCCTGGGCCTTCCACGTCGCCTCTTAGCGTTGGGTGGGCTCCACTCTGTGATGGTCTTTGCCCACAAGTCGCTGGACTTGTGGGCCTTTGTGTGACCTTTACCTAAGTAAGTTTTTCTGATCTAAAAAACATTTCGTCTTTTAGATGAGAAAAAACGTCACCAGTTTTAAAAAAAATCTGTTAAAATATTGTTAAATGGCGACTTCTTAAGTATTACGATTATGAGCGAGTTGGATATCTACTAATAAAAAACATGTTGGCCGGGAATGGCCGAGTAATTAAAAGCCCTGACTCGCTTAAGCTTTTACAGGCTGTCAAATTTGTCATTCTCCCATCACAAACGACTATATTTTAGTCGTTTGTTATGAGTTAGTCGACTTAATGCATCATAAGACTTGCATAGCATCTTCATTTTTAACATTAGTGTTTAAATATTTAAAAATCTATATAATGTCCATAGCAAACTTTATGGTACTCCCAGTGAAAACGAAATAGTTCAAAACTTTGGAATATAGGTGACTGGATTGTTTAGCATTGTCACGCCGCAGGAATATTACCACCAACTTAACTCAATTAAATTGTGAGAGATCTACCAAATTCTCGATATTAACTTAATTGAAAATAATAATTGGGTGTATTTCGAATTTAATAAATAAAACAGAAATGGTTTCCAAACTGCTTTTCCAGCTTATTATCGAATTAAGTTGATTATGCAAACGGGATGGTCAACGGGGTAACTATCCGGTATTGATAATATGTCCGTGTAATTATTGCTACTAGGTTACACATTAATTGTATAAAAGCGAGTAAAAATGGTAAATGTAGAGAATACAAGTAAGCAAATAAAATTCCGACGCATTTTTCATTTTTTACACCAAACGAGAAGGCCTGCAAACTGCAGCTAAAAACTAATAAAAAAACAGACAAGTATTTCATAAATAATTTCTTATATACTTTTTGATACTTGGTGGTAATAAACAGTGTTCGACAGCCACATAGAAACAGTTAATAATATTAATCATTTTATATCCGACCGTAGAAAAGTAAGAGCTTATTTAACTTTTACTATGGTCCATAGAAATATAATAAATTTTAAAACTAGCAAACATAACATATAAATACATATATGTACTTGCACGCTATTTTGTGACTTAAAACCCACGCCTCGCGGGTAAAAAACATTCTTTGTGTCAATAAAATAAAGCAGAGTTTCCCGAGAAGCCTTTTTAGGTCTGTAGTTACACAATAAAAAGTTTAATTCATTAAACAAAGTGCACAGATTCTGCCGTTTCTAGTTTGAGAATAAAAAGTAATATCTTTTTTCGCATGTTGTTGGCACGCTTTACAAAAATGTTCTTTGCTGCTACAGATCGCAAGATAAGTGGGAGATAACGGGTTTTCCTTCTTAATTGTTGGCTCGAACGGAGATAAAAGTTTTTGTGTTTCTTTAAACTTTTAAGATATCTTTTCTTCGCAGTTTAAAATATCTTAACATTGCGTTTCAGTGAGCTTCAGCGAGCGTTAGCTATGTAGCTTTTAATAAGAAATATTAATCATCCTAGTTTTTTTAATAACTATGCTAGCTCCCGTTATTACTCCTGATACCACCTAAAAATTAACTCTGAACTGACCTACCACATCAATATTTTATTACTTACAGGATACAGGAACATATCTTAATTACAATTGGCTAAATGATGTCGTTATTTTAATAAAATAGCTATAGCATTATGTTTGGAATAGTAAATCGGTGCCGCCGTAATGGTCGCGTCGTAAGGGTCATTCTTACACACGTTTTTCTCGCCGTGAAAATCTACGGTTTCCATAGTGATATTAACGGTGGTGTTAACAAGGCTTACTAAGTCTAAAGGTCCAACTCAGCCCGTGTGGATGCCGTTAGAGTAACTAAAGGCCCTAACCAGAGAAAGGGCAGCAGCTTTCTTCTGTGTATTTTGGACAACTCTTTTGCAATCACCTATCTGTCTGTTGAGCGTAGGTAAGAGATTAAGGCGGTACCCCAAGGCCCACTAGCGCCTCCACGTATTTTACCTTATATTAGAGATACGAAGTTTGCCTTAGTGTCACTTTCGTCACAGCTCTATTTTCCCATCTCTGTCTAAACTATACAAAATAAAGCTATTACAGATGCATTAAAAAAAGCTTCTTTGTATTGAATAGGCTCCGAAACTACTGGACCGATTTGAAAAATTCTTTCACCGTTGGGAAGCTACACTATCCCCGGTGAACAAAGGCTATATTATATTTTCAAAAAAGTTAGGGATCCTTACTAAAACTCCAATAATGTTACCCAAGGTGTAGAAAAATCTCCTAATAAAGTGTAACTCGAGTTTAACGCGGGTGAAACCGCGTGGAACAGCTAGTATCTAATATGTTTAGTAGATACATTGTCTGAAACCAAGTCGCATTCTTTAAATAAATCATCCAAAATAGATATAAAGTTTTTGTATAAGTGAGTTCACTACCAAGCTACGAGTATGAAGTTGCTTCCGAAGATAAGTAACAGAAGTAGCCCATACATAACCAATTCACGTTCCCGAATAAATCTACTATGCTATACCTGGGGGATCGAAGGGGTTGTAGAGAAATGTTTTGAGAATTTCCTTTTAATACTATATTGACCGCATGCATTCACAAGGTATATAATAAATAATAAATAAATAATGTTGAACAATCCACATAGCATCATCAAGCCCTAAGCTAAGCAGAGCTTGTGTTATGGGTATTAGATGACTGATATACATAATACAATACATTACATACATAGATCGTTTTTTTTATTATACATAGTAAACGACCAGAACACCCGAAACAAATAGCTGCAGATCGTACAGAAATTTGACCCGAGGAGGGAATCGAACTCGCAACCTCCTGCGTCGCAGGTGGACCTTCACCCACAGCGCCACATCGGTCGTCAAAATAATATACCTCTAATGCTAGTGTCTGATACATCTGAGACAGTATATAATTGAAACAAGTTGATAAAAAATTAAACCCTAAAATAAATTTCACAAGTTATATTTTTAGGCTATCTGATATTGTTTTCTCTAGTATTACAAAATAAAAACTAATTATAACTCAAATTTAATACCACTAATAACATGATCTGTATTTTTTTTTGTATTTTTCAGAAGATTTACATTAAAAGAATATTAAAATATAATGCTGGACTGTCCACACAGCAACATCTAGCACCATGCTAAGCAGAGCTATGTTATTTTTTACTTTTACTTGAAAGATTCATATTTTTACGAAAGTTGCCTGACCATTGAAATACAGAAAAGTTAATACCATAAAACGCTGAACTACTAAAATATTAGTAAATTTTCAACAGTCAAAAGTCATAACAACAAAAACAACAGTCACAACAACAGCAGTCAGAACAACAACAGTCAGAACAAAAACAGTCACAACAACAACAGTCAGAACAAAAACAGTCTCGCTTCCAGACACCATAAAGAACCATCATCATACCATCCAATTATTAAGACGATAACTCTATGATCATCTTCCTTCTGAGACAAATTAGGCGAGCCCCGCAGCTGCCGTGGGAATCAAGGAATTTTCGAACAAATTTGTTGCCCCGCCGGGACTCGAACCCGAGAACTCTCGACAAATTAGATTACGGCCTACCTTTATTACCTGAGATATTTTCCGCGCTCATGAAGTTTATAGTTAACAATGAACTTGGAGTTTCTAACAGGATTTCCGCAAACAAACTCAATGTAGGTGAACATTTAACCTCTAATTCAGTAAAGGATGGTGTGTATAAGTAATGCAAACTTTGAGCTGTGAAGTTATGTTTATCCTAAGTTTATTAAAAACTAGTTTCCGCCCGCGGCTTTGCATCCACAAACTAATACATGGATGAGCAAGTAACGAGTTTTTGACAAGATTTATTTTCAAATAAATTTTAATGTGTTCGTTAACTGCTCACCAAAGAAAATGCAGCTCATTGAATGTTCTTCAGTCCATTGCTCGTGAGAGCTTAGAGTTCAAAAGTAATATGCCAAAAAATAAACGGAGCTAAAAGTCGGCATCAAAAGGTCTAAAACAAATAGCGCTTGATAAGCGTGAATAACAGCAGGTCGCGCGTATCAGATTAATATAGAAAATTGTCATAAAGAAATATGAAAAGTATGTCTAAAATAGTTTTCAGGTTTTAGATTACCAATTTCATTGGTATTTTAATGTAATAAAATCATTAGCACATAACTTTCACAATAAAGATTAATAATAGAATATTGTGGTTAAGAAATATGAAATGTATCTCTTAAATCGTTTTCAGATTTTAGATTACCTATTTCATTGGTATTTTAATGTATATAAAATCATTAGCATATAACTTTCATAAGTGGCGCGGCGCCGATAATTTATTAATTATTAAAATGTATTATATTTAAAATAAGTGGAATATTAATTGTACAATTTTAAATATCATTGATTTGGTCTGAAAGTATTATTCAGTATTAAGAAACATAATAAATTGTTGTATCGACTGTTCGCGCCAAAGACAGTGTGAGCCATCGCTCAGGCTGCATTATTTTACGATGTCAGAGCCTATATATACGACCCAAAAGGGGGCGAATACCCACTTTTGGATCGGCAGCCTAACCAGACAGAAGCTAAGTATTGTTCATATTTTGTGACTAGCAATTTGTGTAACATAACCTTAAAATGTTAATAATTGTCTGTAATAATTGATGTCCAACCAGATTGTATTATTGAATATAAGAGTATTAATGTTCTAAGTAACGCTTCTTTTCTTTAATAACCACAATGGAACCCTATTAGGAGATCTAGTAACTATATTGCTTTCACGTCATAATTTATGTTCCAACCAGATTGTATTATTGAATAAAACAGTATTCATGTTGTAAGTTATGCTTCTTTTCTTTAATACCCACAATATCAACCCTTTTAGGACTTCTAGTAACGTTTTAATGAAAATAGATACCCAGGTAGTTCAAATTAGTTTTCATTATGGTATCTTAGAGCTTCTTTTAATTAGTAAAACCATCAAAATCTATCATCAGAAGTGGGATAAAGAACAGCATGTGCCTTACTAATACGAATTTATTTTCAGATGGATGTGTCTGCACCAAAAACCTTCGAGCCATCTTTTCAACCAGCCGTCGAAAAGATGATTACATCGATCTGCCGATCTACAACTCGACTACGTGTGGCCATCGTCATCCATCTGATGTGTCTGCGCCAAAAACCTACGAGCCATCTGCACCACCAGCTGCCGGAGAGATGATGATATCGACCTGCATTTACAACTAGACTACGTGTGGCCTGGATGCCGAGGGATATGGTTCAACTATAACCTCAAGATTTTACGCATCCTCTGGCAGGTAAGGCTCTGAAAAGGGTCTGATCACTTTATTCAAGACATGGGATTCTGCACAGTGTATTTCAAGACAACATAGCTTTGTACCCTCGATTTTTGCAGATTAACATTCTAAATAAGAAAGCAGTATTCGTTTTCTTTTACGTAGGTAAAACAGAAGTTGTTTTTAGTAGCAGCACTAAGTCGAATTAGTATGTGGCAGTATAACGTACCTAATGTTATATTCAAATGGCATCCTTCAATAGCAGTGTAAAATCACTTGGAAATATGTTTGCCTTTTTATGTTTTACATAGGTAAATATTAAATAACATCATTTGGAGCAAAGCGGTAGGGACTTTAAGTGCCTTTATAATGCAGAAGTGCTAAAAAAAACACTTTTTTCACAGACAAACATTAGAAAATAACACTGAACTACAATCACCTCAAACTTACTGTGTAAATTAACGACGGACATATTACTTTACTTATAGGCACAGAGGCCAAATTATAGTATAAACAATTACTAAGTATGTAGTCTATAACAAAACTCCTCTGTTGCAACTTTACTCCGCACTATTTCTTTGTTGTATTTCTGTATTCACCAAAAACTGGTACTTTTCTTATTTGAAAGACACTATGAAACCAGAAAAGGTTGTCTGGTGTCAGTGGTCACAGTGCGGAGCCACACATTTGACTAGAAGTTATAAATAAACGGATTTATCGAAGCGATAGTCTCGTTTATGTATCTGTGTATAACATTGTTAGTGGTTGAATCGAATCATGTAGGTATCGATACATAGTTTAATCAGTGACATAAGTTTTTTTTTATCGTCGATGTTTTAGAACCTACCCACATACAGCTCAGACGAACATGACGACCAGAGGTCGTTGTCTGAAAAAAAATATGAAGGTAGTTTGTAGGTACTTTCTAACTTCAAGCAAGTAGGGAGCTACATAATATTGTTGTATGTAGGAATTATCTCTCATTATTTATTGTTTTGTACGTGACAAAAACGATGCGATAATAGGGCCTTAAAAATATATATAACTAGCTGCGCCCCGCGGTTTCACCCGCGTAGTGACAGATATTTTTGATAATATACAATATATCTTTCTAAATTGTAGCCTATGTGATATTCTGATGTATAAGCTATATTATTGTAAAGTTTCATTAAAATCCATTCCGTAGTTTTTACGCTAAGAGTAACAAACATCCATCCATACTTAAAAACGTTCGCGTTTATAATATTAGTAGTTAGCTGCTATCTCTCTCTCAGAAGATTAATCTCGTGAGTCATTCTAAATTTAATTTATCTATCTACCTTGAGTTTATTTTCTCTTGATTGTTTTCTATGCAACGAAAAACACCACATTTTATCTAGAATAATTTTATTTTTTAAATTTCATTATTATTTGATATTATATTTTTATATTAGAAATGATTTATATATTGCGACGTATAATTTGACATATTACGAATAAAATGTTTCTGTTTATCTGAAGTAAAACAAAAAAAAAAAGGGCTTGTGTTTAGTAGGTACCTTGTAACTGACAATAATACTTGCGAATACAAAGCGAGAATGAAAAAAAAAACCTTTCGCTAGCGACCGTAGACTTTGTGAGTTTGTGCTTACTTTGGATATTTGCAGCATTTATAGCGAGTAGGTACACAATGAGGAGGTAGGTAACCTACATTGGTCAGAGGAAAACGGACTTTTTGACTATTACATCGACTATTACTGTACGGACAAAGTAATTAGAGTCGAGGCGATTTAATACTAAAATAAATGTGTTTCATGATGTTGCTTAGCCATATAAAGAGGTATAGTATAACGTATAACTGAAAGTCCTAGCTCATCAAACCATAAAATGTAGATGTTATGTTTGTACTCGTATTAGTTAGTAGAAAGATAGGTACGTGTTTAGCTGACTCGTACAATTCACCACCAATTTATATAGCTCTAGGCACACGATGTTTTGATTCAATTTAATAGGTACTATTGGAAAAGATTTTGACTATTTTGAAAACAAAATTTATTTTAAACTTAATCTAAAAAAAAAAAAAAAAAAAAAGTATATTACGAGTCATCGATGTGAGAGTATGTGTGAGACCAAAATGATTCTGCTTTTATAGCTTTATTTGACTCCGTTGGTGGTACCTACCTACCCACCCAACATTTTTAGGGTTTTCCAGTTCTTGTCTCAACTTTGTGCCCTTTACTTCTGAAACTAAGATCATCAAAACAAATAAAAATAATTAGGTAGCACTTCGTTGTTTATTTTGTCAAGCCAGTTGACAAAGTTTCTTGTCGGGAAAATTACATTCAACTTTGAGGTCAATTAGTCGTCGCATCGAAAATTAATGTTCTACGATATTTAGATTATAGTTAGAAAGCATTATTCATAAGGATTAATTTGATATACGACACTAATAATAATACACTAAAATAATTAAAGATCCACTGCTCGTAATAAAAACCGAACAACGGTGTCAGCACGCAGTAATTATTTTTATTTTTTTTAAAAATTCGTCTATGAAACTTTTGTATTGGCACCTTGCTTTTTGTCATTCTACCAACAGAGCAGGTAATAAAGTGACAATTCATAACCACAGAGCCAAGCTATTAGGGAGAAGTTAGCCACAAAACGAGTTTTGCTCCGGCGGCCGGAGAAATAGCGTAGGCCGTAGCGTTATAATCTCTTTGTTTGATTTACATACTGATGTTTTTGATTTACATATTGATGTTTTCTTTTGCAACGGTAATTAACTATATTGATAATCTTGTACATTAAAGTACATATGTTGTAATGTTTCGTCAGATTGGCCAAACGAATGGAAATAATATTATTGTAAAATTGTGTGAATCCGTCTGAGGTTTTAGACGAAAACAGCTTGCAATACAGATGTAGAAAGTTTTATTCTGCAAAGGAAATAACAAGTTGGTTAAGTAGGTGATCTTGTATCGTTAGTTATACCATAGGCGTTTTTGATTTATTCCCAAAACCGCTATGCTCTAAAACTGTTAAATAATTTGATAAAAATAACCGGGAGAATGGGAGGAAGAGAACGTTGTTTGAAAGTGCCACGATTTTGTGATTATTGTACTTGTTTACGTTTACATTTAGATCAATAAGAACTTGTTTAATGTTATAAGTACTAAAACAAAGGTAAATAGGTATGTAATGTATGTAAAATGTATACTTTCCTACAGTTGGTAAATGTAATAAATGATGCTAAAATCTCAATGGGCAGAAGACCCGGGGCCAGTGTATGGCAAAAACAAAGTACCTTATTATATTTATATATCCCATACATTTTATTTATATTTATATATCGCTGTGTGGCCTCTTGCTGGGTGCTGATCAGCCCATCGACAGCGGATGTGAGGTGAGAAAGCACATTTGGTAGTTGGCTAACGCTGTGGGCTTCGTGGCTCGGCTTGATTATGCCACCGGCAGCGGGTGGTGAGGGTCAAGTGGGAATAGTCGTTGCCCGTGCTGCTCTAGCCTCCAATTCCGGGTGCTGACGCTCCATTGGCAGCAGGTGGAGAGTAAACGTCAGTACTATACAGAGTAATTGGCCAGATAATGATAATAAACCAGCAAGAAACAAAATGAGATAATTAGACATCATATAATACATAATAAGAAACGTTTAAAACGGTTTCAAAATGCTACATAAATACATACATACTTATTATACCTATGTAACTTATTTAGACACAGTTAAAGTTTTTGTGTATGATCTTGTTTCTGTGTCATTTAATAAAGTGAAATAAAAATATACCTTTGGTACATGTTAAACATCTATCTTATAAAGTAAGTAAGTACCTAACAATGTACTTTTAGTACCTAAATAGTATAATTTATTAAAAAGTCGTTAGAAGTACTTATAGGATACTTACTAAGTTACTTATATATGTACCAATTATTATATTATTTAAATTGTACTATCTAGTAAGTCGAAATGTAAAATAGACTATCTACCTAAGCTAAGTATCTATATGTAGAGATATAAGAGTTACTTCGGGACGAAGTATAGGTCAAGATTGGCCGTATCAGATTAATATAGAAAATTGTCATAAAGAAATATGAAAAGTATGTCTAAAATAGTTTTCAGGTTTTAGATTACCAATTTCATTGGTATTTTAATGTAATAAAATCATTAGCACATAACTTTCACAATAAAGATTAATAATAGAATATTGTGGTTAAGAAATATGAAATGTATCTCTTAAATCGTTTTCAGATTTTAGATTACCTATTTCATTGGTATTTTAATGTATATAAAATCATTAGCATATAACTTTCATAAGTGGCGCGGCGCCGATAATTTATTAATTATTAAAATGTATTATATTTAAAATAAGTGGAATATTAATTGTACAATTTTAAATATCATTGATTTGGTCTGAAAGTATTATTCAGTATTAAGAAACATAATAAATTGTTGTATCGACTGTTCGCGCCAAAGACAGTGTGAGCCATCGCTCAGGCTGCATTATTTTACGATGTCAGAGCCTATATATACGACCCAAAAGGGGGCGAATACCCACTTTTGGATCGGCAGCCTAACCAGACAGAAGCTAAGTATTGTTCATATTTTGTGACTAGCAATTTGTGTAACATAACCTTAAAATGTTAATAATTGTCTGTAATAATTGATGTCCAACCAGATTGTATTATTGAATATAAGAGTATTAATGTTCTAAGTAACGCTTCTTTTCTTTAATAACCACAATGGAACCCTATTAGGAGATCTAGTAACTATATTGCTTTCACGTCATAATTTATGTTCCAACCAGATTGTATTATTGAATAAAACAGTATTCATGTTGTAAGTTATGCTTCTTTTCTTTAATACCCACAATATCAACCCTTTTAGGACTTCTAGTAACGTTTTAATGAAAATAGATACCCAGGTAGTTCAAATTAGTTTTCATTATGGTATCTTAGAGCTTCTTTTAATTAGTAAAACCATCAAAATCTATCACGCGCGTCCCGACACGTCCACAGATATTTCACCAAAACTATTATAATGGTAGACTGAACGAGTCGAGCTAAGCTTGTTATAACTGATTTTATTTTAAAAGCAAAGCCAGGTCTGAGTTTTAGAGGTTTTAATACCGACTGAGTCACTTGACACCTTCAATTTGACGACAATGCGATTGTATTGTTAAACTCCTGACGAAAAGATAATTTGCAAAGTTGTGGAGTAAAAACAACTGTCATAAATTTACTTTGCATTGAGCGGTTTGTGATATCTATTACATTTCATAGTTCCATTAGTAAAATTATCTTCTACTAACGGAATCTATTCATATAATAGAGATTGAACTTCACTTGTTAAGTTATTTTATTCACCTATTATGGTGTATACGTTTTTTTGAAAGCCTCTGGTAATAATTTTATTGTGTATAGTTTAGGCAGAGTTGCGATAATAGTGTTTGGTGGCCACCAAGGGCAACTTCGTATCTCTGTCTAAACTATATAACATAAAACTATTACTGAGGCATTAGAAAAAGCTTATCATAGTCACAAACTACCCAATGATTCTTGGTAAATTTCCTTTGTTCAACTGAATAACAATAAAATAGGTGGCTGCGCTAGTGTCCCTCGATGTACCGCTTTAATTTTACGTAATATAAATACTTAAGAGTGTATAATACCTCAAACTGCTAATTTTCAACTCCGCCAGTCTAAACTACTGAATATTTAACTTTGAAATTGATATATGGTAAAGTTCAGGACTTAATCTATCGATCATATGTTTCGAAAACACGATTCCATAAAATTTTCTCGATAGAAAAAAATCGCAAAGTTACCTCTACATTTTTACTAAAACCTAAATTTCTCAATAAATACAGAAGTTCAGATCTTGACAATAAGCGTGGTAATAGAATTAAGTATAAATAAAAATGTTATATGTTTCGGTTTTTTTCAAATAATGTCCTAATTAATAGGTTATAAGCTAAAACTTGATTTTTGAACTTGCGTTGCAATGCCCTGTCCTGCTCTTATGAACGCAAAATCATATGTCTAGCCTTTTCACACAAAGTTGAGGTTGTATGGGCCCTTAATTGATGGTTCAGCTACAAACAAAAGCGGTCATGTGTGCATATTTTCCTTCATAACACAAAAAAGCTAGACAGCTATTTTAAGCTAACAATCTCATGATGAATAATTCAATACAAACGGTTTATCAACTTTCTCGTTGTTTTGTTGGCTAATATAAATAAAGTTATGCCTTGTCACCTCTTATCTACATTTTCATTTACTTGGTAAAAGGCAGCCGTTAGCTGCTTGTACCCTATGAATGTCGAATGAAGTGAACTTTTGGGATGAAATAATGGAAAGTTTCAGGTGACAAAGAGTCGAACATTACTTGGGTATTGCTATAGAAATTTTCTCGTAAGTTTTTAGAATAGCAAATAGGCGGCCCGCAATATAAAAGAATCTGTACAATTTTTATTAAACCTTAAGTTTAAAATATAAGTGTAAAATAAAATGGACTTTTTTCCAGAATTACATGAAGGCTTAACGTGGCACACACGGCGTAAATAGCCCAACTGTTAAGGCGAAATGTGTTCGCTTTTTCGAGGCATTCACGAACGAGCACCGCGCGGGAAAGGCAAAGGGAGGCAAGAGCGGCAGAATGACCGGCCCGCGCGCAATTTCACTGGTTTTTATTTTTAAATTTGTTATTGCTCTAAAATAATATTGTTTCTCAAAAAACTAAAACCATAATTTTCTAAAGTATTTATTAGCGAACACGTAGAAGAAATTCCATTAGAATAATATTAAATAACTAGCAAATAAAACTGGTTTATCCGTAGAGATATTTCTGTAAAAATGAAGATTTAGAGGAAACTTTGCCATTTTTTCTATCGAGTCAAGTTTATTCAATCGTGTTTCTACTTCTATAACATACTAACTAATATCCTAAACTTTTGCTCCTCATCAAAATATATTCAAAAAATAGGTGTTTTGTTCCCTGATTTTCTGTTAAGTCAAAACGTGGGTTTTGGGACTCATTCACCTTAAAGAAAGCTTTATTGAGATATTTTGTATAAAAAGAAAATTAAATATACCTAAAATGAAAGTCCTAGAGCTTTTTACACGCAAAAATAAGCTCAGATTTTGTGTTTTCAGTACCGAGAAAACCAAGGGAAATTAAATAATTTTTTGTTTTGATTAACATACCGAAATATTTTTATAACAATCAACCCTCGCCTTATGTGCATAATAGACATGCATTTTAGTTTCTAAAAAAACTTTTTAATGGTACACAGTCAAGTCGAAAATGCCGACACATCACGGCGGCAGTTTGGATGTAGGCGACTTCACATCTAGCAGTCAGCAGACCAAAGGCACCGGTTAGTATCGCCGAGTTGGTAAACATGGTCGGCGGTATGAAATCAGCAACATTGTACAAGTCCCGTGACTAGACTATTATGAGTGTCATGGACATACCACCGACATTCGCGAGCAGGCAGCGAACATTGTTGCCGACATGCCGCCGACATTTGTCGTGAACATGTAGCAAGAAGTCGGCGGGTACGGTCGCCAACATTATTCTATTAAACAATATTGACGACTACAACCCGCCGGGCTGTGTCATTTTCGTTCCAACTTTGGATTCTAGACTCCATTACAAAACGTCTCTTATAAACACTATGAACATTTAAAAATGATAAATTAAACTATAACTACTTGGCTACCTTAATTAGTAAGTGCTCGGTTGTAACTGGTACCTTCCGAGTTATTAATAAAATTAATTTGATTCTTGTGTATGATATTGTATAAACGATCCGATTACTATGTTACTACCTGCATCATTAACCATCATCATCATCACCAGCCTATAGCAGTCCACTGCTGGACATAGGCCTCCCCCAATGAGCGCCATAGCGCCCTGTCTTCAGCTTGCCGCATCCAGCATCTGCCTGCAGTCTATCGCAAGTCGTCATCCCATCTGGTGGGAGGGCGTCCTACACTACGTTTACCGAGTCGCGGTCACGTTTAACGTTTAACACGTTTGGACCAGCATCATTAATACTGTTTATATAAAATAAAATGTTTTCTTTATGTTTTGTTTTATTAAATAAAATGAATTCTCCGTTTTACCGTTCTAGGAACCAGGTATCACAACGGTAAACATCGTCTGGTCAAAGATAGGCCGTAGCTCCAATAAGTTTAAAACAACGTACGTAGGTGTCCCTCCGACATTGTGCTGACCAAATCCCTATAAGCCTTTGGGTTACTCACAAGTTGTTTGTATAGTATAACGAGTCCAAACAAAATTGAACTCGGCTGGAAGATACTCAGAACAGGGAAGTCTGCACTGGCTTCTGCCCGCTTTGCATTCACCATGCTTGGATATCTTTGTACCTATGTATATTTCTATCACTTAGCCCGTGAGCACCATTATAGCTAGGTAATAGGTAATAGGCTTCTTCTCTATTACGTCATTCTGTCGGGTAATGTGCCACCCTGATCCAATCATTCCTGGCTTCCTTAACGAGGTTGATACTCAGAATAGCAGTCAGTGCAGCTTTGCGTGCACCGTTCTTGGATATCTATGTATCTATCTTTCTATCAACTCAGCCCGTGAGCACCTACCTTCTGCTGAGTAATAAGTTTCGTTAGTGTGCCACCCTAATCCAATAATTCCTGGATACCAACGATGTATTTTGACCATCGGATAGACGTAGCCTATTACTGGCGGTAACAGCATTGGTTGCTAACCATACTGATAGCTGAGATAGGGGCCATTTTCTGACCTTTGGGCCGCTCTCTAGGTAATTTTAACTCTCTACTACTCATACTCTCTAATATTTGTATTTAGGTACTCGCTTGTGTTTGTATTTAATGTGAGTTGGACGACACATTTTTATTACCACTTACTTCATTGTACTTTTATTATTCAGTCAAATTTCTCATGTTCTGTCAGTACCTTTGGAGCTGCTGTTGTCATTCTCAAACTTTAAAAATATAGCTAGAGTAAAGGTACAAGTCCGAGATGGGCTGCAGACTGCAACCACAGGTGACATAGCGGCTTGCGGCTGCGGTTGACCGCAGTGCTGCCTGCTGTCGCAGTTGCTTCTATTTCCGGTGCGGTCGCTGCGCGCCGCGGCCGCAGGCAAGTAGTGTCGCTTGCAGCCTGCAGCTGCAATTTGCGGCCTGCGGTCCATCATGGAATTACACCTTTACTCTTGCAGCATACCTACTTCAATGTTTCCATCAATAACCAGTCGTCAGCTATTTAGGCACGTTACCTTCACCATCATACAATTATAATTTTAGGTCTAAAAAAATTGTTACCCATCGACTTATTTTGCCCTTGTTCAAATATTCAGTTTATCGTTCAATCGTCAACTAAAATGCTATCGTAGTATCTACTGATTTGAATTTAATGTCAGAAAAAGATTGTACAAGGGACTATTACGAGATTGTTTTTGAGTTACTAATTATAGGTATTGAAAGAGATATGTAGATAATGACGATGTCATAGCCAAATTTCGGCCACAGCGGCGGCGGCCAATTTTAGTGGAAACTATACATAAATGAATTTTCAAATGACATACTAACATTATGATATCGTAAAAACATATATAATAATGAATAGGTACATTACTAGATAAGTAAGTACTACTTACCTTAGTACTTACATACTTTTACCAAAAACAACCTTGGTCTGCTTTCCACTTCTTGTTTACGTCCAATAGGGTTTTTACATTGTGATACTTACCTATAATAAATAACTTACGTATTAACACTTTGACTGCGATTTTTTTTCGACGACTGCGATCTTTTTTTTAACCTAAAAATTCGTGCTGCCGCTCTACACAGCGGTTGTGTTGCGCCGCAAATGCATTTCGTTCGAAAAATATTACGGCTGTGCTGAGTCACAAAGATCTGTATTTTCTCAGCCGCTGCGCTAGTGTGGATTTATGCATATTAGTCACTTGTAGAAAACACATACCGTGTGATTTCAGCACTCAAAGTGTTAAGCTAATGTGATGACAACAATAAATATATTGAGTATTGAGTAACTAGCCATGTGTGCAAGACATATTATAGTGCACAAGTGTGTGCGTAAACACAGACACACTCTCTATTCCCTCACTCTCAAAATTCTATGATTAGATAGATAACACTTTATTATACCACACAAAACAGAAAACAATACAGAAATAAATCATATAATTAATCTTATATATATAAAAGAAATTCGTGTTTGTTACAACACTTATAACTCGAGAACGGCTGAACAGATTTAGCTGAAAATTGGTGGAGAGGTAGCTTAGAACCAGGAGTCTAACATAGGATACTTTTTATCATTTAAACTATTTGACACATAGATTTCCACGGGGGCGAAGCCGCGGGGCGCAGCTAGTAAAGTATAAAGGGGATTAGATAATATTGGTAGAGTTTATCAAATCAGAAACCTATGGAAAATATCATATAACGAGCTTATTACTACAAAATAATAATGTACGTGGAATATTCCATAGTTTCATACTATGGAATAATCCGTGTATGTTATTATTACTACAAATTGAATACCTTTGAACGCCTTACATAAATCTTATAAAGGAAACCTCGAACAAACACGTTTCTCTGTGTTCTATACTATACGTGTATACAAAAGTTGGCAGATATCTGTGCCCAACTAAGAAACAACTATTATATTGTACTCCCAATCGAGTTGTTAACCGTAATAGAATAATATATTTCCTTTGCGTAAAATAACATGGGACTTATCATATTTTTAGAGGTTCCTAAAGACTGCCAAAGCGCTGTCTGCCCTTCTGTCTTTCATTCTTTGTAACTGAAAATTATAGATATTATCTATTCTTATGATTTGATACAACTAGATTTTACTTATAACATAATTGCTTAGATACGATAAGTTTAATTTTGGAGAACATCATCATCATCATCAGCCTATAGTAGTCATAGGCGGAGGCCTATCGCTATGGCGCCTATTGGAGGAGCCCAATGAGCGCCATAGTGCCCTATCTTCAGCTTGACGCATCCAGCATCTACCTGCAGTCGTCATCTCACCTGGTGGGAGGGCATCCTACACTACGGTAGGTACTACGGTTTTGGAGATAATAAACTTTATTAAGTAATTCAATCTCTTAGAAGTTATCAATAAGTGGTAGAATACCTACCCATTGTTCAGAATACGTGTTAATGCCTGAAGAAGATATCGTATAGGTGACGTATTATAATCACGCGATGTTTATTCATGAGGCAAGTGACAGAGGTTTATAAATATTCAGCGCTCGTCTAAGTCCTGATAATATTTTGATTTTGAATATGAGTAGCGGGCTATTACGCTTCAAAAATAAATGGGTATTTAAGCTTTACGCATTTTGTAACACATATACACTAGGCCTGTTTTAACTCTTATCTACGGACTTGGCAAATAAAAGAATTAGCTAGTATTTTAGCAATATAATAATTCCACAACTTATCGGGCAGAGTTACCCCTAGGAGTCTATTAGCACGACTGAACCCCGTTTTGGTCGGAGTCCGGTTTTTTATAACGTGGCTTCCAATGACTTTACTGTACTGACTTTTGGACGTTCCAAACCAATCGGAGCTCGAGTCAAACCAGTGACTGTTTACATTACCAGGTTATGGCGTTATTGCAGTAGAATTGTTACAATTTATTTTCTTTGACAGATTGAAAGAACTACTGGCTCAAGCCAATGATGTTATATATACGTAGATACGTTGTATCGAGGTCTGCCTTACAAAACGAAAATCAGGTACGTATCCTAATTGAACTCAGTCCGTCCTGCTCCTGGCCGCGACGCGCACGTTCGTTGAACACGAGGTTACTTACGGAATATACTTAAATAAACCTCGAAAATGCCAAGTTGTGGGTTCCGAATGTGCAATAACTACACAAGGACTATAAAAACCAGAAAGGGTGTATCTTTTCATACGTAAGTACTGTTTAATATATTAAAATGTAAAATGGTGAATTTTATTTTACTCAACAATCATTGCCGCGCGGCGGCGTTGCCGCTTTGCCACCACCACGAACGAAACAAGCAATGCGTTAAGTTTATGAGTGACAGAGATAATGCCATGCGGCGTTGTATGTTCGAACGTCGACGCTAGGTATGTTAGCTATAGTAAAATATCGCAATGTTTTTATTTCTTTACAATGAGTATGACGTCTCTATATGTAAAATCTCTTTGGCTCAAGCATCATCGATCCGCGCCTCCGTAAACAAAGTTAAGTGATCATCATCATCATCATCAGCCTATAGCAGTCCACTGCTGGACATAGGCCTCCCCCAATGAGCGTCATAGCGCCCTGTCTTCAGCTTGCCGCATCCAGCATCTACCTGCACCTCGCCACCTCATCGGAGGGCGTTCTACACTACGTTTACCGAGTCGTGGTCTCCACTCGAGAACACGTTTGCCTATTTAAGTGCCAGAAGGTAACAAACAGACAGAGACTGTCTTTTTATTTATGATATTATTCAGGTACCTATGGATAAAATTCATTTGCCCAATGAGTATTACTCTAATGTAGAAGGAATAACCGTCACAAGTCTTCAAAATGCTTTATATTTAAAGTAAATTCTGTAAAGCGACGTCATTGCAATACTTTGTAGAATTTATTCATTTGGTCGCACAGTTCTTTGATCGGCGTCCATCAATTGATTGAAAAACGAACCTTTGAAACATTATTTGAACAAAATAACCCTCAGGTAAAAAGAAAAATTTAACTTTATGCTAGGGCATAATCTATTACCTACTTACCTATTTTAATCTTGTTTCTATTTTACTAAATAAACAATGCATGAGGGTATTTTTTCATCTACTTATAGTAATATTTATTTGTAGGGCAAGTAGGCGGTATTCTGGGGAAGATATGGGCTACTTTTTAATCTTGAAAAAGGGCGTGCAAAGTCACGAACAGAAGCTAGTATTATACTTGTCTTGTCTACCTACATTAGAGCCAGAATATTACTTACCTCGAAATCTGACGAAGGTCGCCAATAAATCACAAATACCTAAGTCCTCTCGCAATCGATAGCATTAGACTTCGACTAAGGGAACCTACCACAGGTAGACCAGTAGCGTACTTCTGTGTATTTGTACATATTTTCTCCGATCACACATATTATACTAGTAATCTGTCCAGTGCCTATCCTAACAGTTTAACCTTTCAATTTATTAACTGTGTACACATCCCCTATCCTACCCTATAAAAAAACGTAATGACAAGGTTAAGCTGGTCTATAAATAAATAAATAATAAATAATGCTGGACAATTCACACAGCATTATCTAGCCCCATGATAAGCAGAGCTTGTGTTATGGGTACTAGATAACTGATATACATAATACAATATATTACATAGATAGATATTTTTATTATAAATAGAAAACGACCAGAACACCCGGAACAAATATCTGCAGATCGTACACACAATTGTTCCGAGGCGGGAATCGAACCCGTAACCTCCTGCGTCGCAGGCGGACCTTCGCCCACCGCGCCACATCGGTCGTCAAATGTCAAAAGTCTATGTACGTACTGTCTATGACATACCTGACTGATTGGGCTGGCAACACAAATTAAGTTGTCTGTGGCCAGCTCTCACTTACCTTTCTCTGTGATCCAATTCTATGAGTCGAACAATAAAGCAAGTGTGTGAATTTAAAAAGTTTAATTCATCCAAATCCATCCAATCCATAAATTAGATTAGAATCAACTTCTACATGAGGTCCCTGGTTTCGGCACCATGTTCTTTTTATATATTATTGTTTGTACAATAAAGAATTACAGAATTACCTATCCGCCTATCGTGGTGATTATGGCAAAATTAGACCTTATTTGAACGAGACAATTTAAACGGTGAATATGGTTGCTGATAAGCGAGATTTCGAAATATTTGATACCCGCTGGTTACTAGGAGTGAAGAAGTAACAAACCTCCACGATAGTGAACATCCAAACTTTCGCACATAAATAAATAATGCTGGAAAATCCACACAGCATCATCTGGTCCCACGGTAAGCAGAGATAGTGTTATGGGTACTAGATGACTGATATACTTAATACAATATATTAAATAGATATTTATTTTATGAAACATAGGTAACGACCAGAACACCCAGATTAAATATCTGCAGAACGTACAAACAATTGTTTCGAGGCGGGAATCGAACCTGCAACCTCCTGTGTCGCAGGTGGACCTTCGCCCACCACGCCACAGAGGTCGTCACATAATATAATTATTAGTGTGATTAGATGACCCCGTGAACAATTATTATTTATTCTTCATATCTACCATTTTCTTATATAGATGAAAGAGTGGTTGTTTATAATTACAGGAAATAAAGTACTTATGAAAGATAAAAAAGAACAAGCTAATTGCAGCTTTCCGCTATTCTTCACGATAAGTCGCTACACTGAAATTTCGTTTGTAATACAATGGAATAAATCACAATTTCGCTTTATAATGCCTCCAAAAAAGGGTTTTTACTGAAAGGATTCACGTCCTCGGATGTCCTTTGAATGTTAATCCGTGTCCTAATAGAAACATCGGGTCGGTTACTTTATTATCCTTTGTAGTACCTAGACTGTATAATTGATTTTCTAGACCGACGAGCCGCTGTCATTTTAACCGACTGCGCAAGAAGGAGGGTTATGTTTTTATTGAAACTGAAACCTTTCTTATGGGCAGTTTGAATTTTCAGGTTGATGCGCGTAACGAGGTCTTCATAAAAAGTGTTTTACGCTGAACCGCGTATTTATAGCAAAACATAAGGTTATGAACATATGCTCATAACCTTATGTTTTGCTATAAATACGATATGTCGATAACTTTGGTTCTTGACATAGCTCTAAGAATTAGCAAGCTGAAGTGGCAGTGGGCCTGCCATATCTCGTGAAGAACCGACGGCCGCTGGGGCAAAGAGTTCTTGAGTGGAACACGACTCGGTAAACGCAGTGTAGGACGCCCTCCGACCAGGTGGGATGACGACCTGCGAAAGAATGCAGGTAGATGCTGGATGCGGCAAGCTGAATACAGGGCGCTATGGCGCTCATTGGTGGAGGCCTATATCCAGCAGTGGACTGTTATTGGCTGATGATTATGATGATGATGATGATAAGGTTATGGAATACTCTATGGTACAAAAATGTATAAGTATTCTGCAAGCCTGGGACTTGAATCTGTGCTCTTTGTACAAATCACTATAAATAAATATAAAAAAATGTAAAACTCCGATGCTATGGCTTAGCCAAAATAGTTTTAGCAGTAGGTACTAATATATTTTACTAAAGAGTATTTATCGGGTGCCTTTTGTTTCTATCGCCAAGTGACCACCATCGCTGTAACGCGGTAGAAAATAAAAATAATATAATATAATTATGTAGATCATTATTATATTCCTAATACAAATAGCGAAATTTAAAAAGATGTAATAGGTATTAACGTTCTGCTGGCTAGATGAGTTATCGCCCAAAATGGTTACCGTAAGACAACAATGCATGGTTTTTTTTTATTTGGGCATTAGTTACTAAAAATATTTGGAACTCTCTCCCGTTTTGCTAGGATAGAGGATGAGGAATAATGAAATATTAAAAAATCTGTTATATTTTCTTTATTTTAATTGTTACAGTCATAACATAGTCTTTGTCCTTTACAGAAGAAATATTCGTGTATTGTTAACAAAAATGTGCAACAACATATTAAATATCTAGTCAAAAGAATCATTTTGGCTTCGCCTGTTTATTTACTTATATTTAAAACAAGAATCTACACTTACAACAAGAATGTAAATATTTTATATGTACAATTTGTATTAAAATACATAGATTAATGGTTTCAGTTTACAACATATAGGCTATTTATTTTATCGAGTTATTTTTATATTTTACATTACATTTTAAATTAAGCTACAAACAGAAAAACATTATTGTGTAAAAAGAAATCAAATCATTCTGAAAACAATTTAGATGCCTTCAAAAAACCTTCAAAAAACTTAGTAGGTACTTTAAATTGTAATCATTGAGAAACCATAGTTGCGAGAACCTCATATAAAATTTACAGAAACATTGTTTTATAACTAATAAAAAGTAAAATGTTCTTTGTTCTTTCAAAATTTAATTCTTATTTAGCTAAATTATAACCATAACTTATTTAAGACATTGGTATTTTTACAAACGACTTCGTACTGGTACGGAATTGTGCCCGATACGAGATTAGGTACTCGTTTTCAAATGAACATTCAAATACAAATTTGAAGGGGAATTAAGTAGTATATTCTACATAGCTTTATTGCTTATCAATAAGTGTAAGAGCGGTTTCGCACTACGTCCGATCCGAAGCCGATCCGTAGGTACCCGTGAAAATATGGATCTAGAAAACTCGGACCGAATTCGAAAATTGCTTATGCACTAGTCCGATCTCTGATACATACCTCACTTCTCGTACGCAGCTCGGATTCAATTCGGACGCAGTGTGCAAGCGTTCATACGCTATGGCTACTGCGGTCCGCCAAAAATCTTTTCCGAAATGGAGATTCTAGAATGACGGAAAGAAATCGGATGACGGAAATCGGATCTCGTCCGTAAATTACCATAGAAATAGTTTTACAACTACTCCGGACCATATTTTCAAGGATTCGGATCAGATTCGGATCGGACGTAGAGCTCCACTTTCACTCCGTAACCACTTTAATATATATATCGATAGGTTCCAAACATTCAAACTAATCGATTAGCAGCCGAGCTTTAACCCACCTAATTTGTGGGTGAGTGACGTAACATTTTCATGTATTTACAGAAGCTGACGCTCAATTTTCCTAAACCAAAACGTTACTTACATTTAAACACAACTAAAATTTCAATTTTATTGATTTGTTCATTGTTAACTGTCAAATATTTTGAAATTTTACCCTTTAAAGTATTCGATACTTGAGACCAACTTGAATCTTTTTTTTGTGTAAAAAACAAGTCAGAGAAAATATCAAGATATTTCGCCTCGACTCTATCGACACGATAGATTAGTTAAAATTGTATTTGGGCATGATATTGATAAATGTTTTCGTGACTATAAAGTAAAAATTGGCTAAACATTTTGCCCGAACGTGGCCAATGTGTTCGGTTCCGACGAATATTGAATGTCTCGCTTACTTTATTAGCAATATTATTATGCATTCACCGCTTTCAATCAAAATGGAATTGGAATTGATCATTACTTTTATCAGATTACAATATCGACTATTGCAATGTAATAATTCAGACTATTTGCATAGGTCATTATTATAATAACATGATGCGATTGCAGAAAATAATAACAGTTTATTCAAAAACTCACGTTATGCTAGACTGTCATAAATCTAGCTTAAAAAGCTAGATTTATGACAGTTTATGGGTTAAACAATATTAATAGCACAATACATACTACCGTCCAGTCTCGGGTCTGCCAGAAGAGTGTACCTTTGTTCCACGTGTCGTGATGCACAGCAGCTTGGTTCTCTCCTGGTGAGGATAAAAATAATTAATATATTATTATTACCTCATTTATTTCGGACTAGCTGCGCCCCGCGGTTTCACCCTCGTGGTGATAGATATTTTGGATAATATACAATATATCTTTATAAATTGTAGCCTATGTGTTATTCTGATGTATAAGCTATATTATTGTAAAGTTACATTAAAATCCATTCAGTAGATATTACGTGAGAGAGTAACAAACATCCATCCATTGATACTTACAAACTTTCGCGTTTATAATATTAGTAGGATTTACCCATAAATCATACAAAAATAATTAAAAATGTCACAGTAAAATATTGTAAGTCATCCACATAATAAAAGCTGCCTAGACACACTAGCTTGTACAGGTTTTCATATCAGACAAAACAAGCTACCTTACTGATAACAAATGTAGATTACTTTGTGTGGATAGACCATAGACAGTCCAATTAGATTTTAGGTGAAATGACGGGATATGTTAGGCTCATTATCAGAGGGCAAAAAAAAAAATAGAGGCCTAAGCGGTTTAAAAAATGAAAGGAAAATTATGTATAATCTTCTAAAGCATAGCCAAATATAGGTCGAGAAACCCTAGAGAAAACGGATGAAAAATGTATGTGATTGGTTTACGGATATGCTTTACTGCTTATACTTACCCTATATCTAAGAAATCATCTTAATACTAAGGCATTATGTTTGTACATAAAATAAAACTTACCAATGAGAACATGTACATTTATGGTGACTTGGGAGTGGTTTTGTAAAAGGCAAGTGTAGGTTCCGCTGTCGTTCTGTGACGCCGACGACACGCTTATTGTAGCACTGAAACAAAATATAAAAGTTCAAATACATTGTATCGGTGCTAAATGTTTTGTTATAATTATAACATAAAATGAATGGCCTACGACAGCCAACTACAATTTAACTAGTGTAAAGAATGTGAGTGTATCCCATCTGGCCCGGTGACTTGGCCCGGCGCCGGGTCACATGGGAAAAAAAAGTTTTAACTGGCCCGGTGATGTGTTTACCGGACCAAATGACACAAATCAAGTGCCATCGTCCCCGGTAAGGTGAGAAAAGAGGATACGCCGTATTGTAGACCATCGTATTTATATCATTGTCAGTGTGTGATTGAGGTCAACCACAGGTAGGTATACCAAAAATAACTTGAATAAGAAAAAAATACTAACCTGAATAAAACAAAAGCTTTGAGAACATTTTAGTGGTTTCCTAAAGCTATCAGCAAACATAACAAAATGTAACTCTATTATACATATTCTAAACCCTAATTAGTTATATTAATGTCGTATAGGCGAAAACACTGTGTGTAGATATTTAAAATAGGTAGTATCTAGTGTTTCGAATATTGTTAATTTAAGTTAATATGTACATCAAACCCGACCCATTCATCATGAATATTCAGAACTCCATATTGATCAAAGTATTGTTACTCGTATATTAAATTGAAACATGATGGAGGCTGATAATTACGCGGTGGGTTCGCAAGGGCTCGATATATTGAAATAATTGATACAGTTTGAACAGTTATTTTAACAATTGCTTTGCTGTCAAAAACATCGTTTTACTTTCAGGAATTTACTAAGGTATTGCTTACCTAGCTGCTACACGGCATTTTTCATGAAATGAGTTAATTGACATGAATCTATTACATAACAAGCTGCTCCCCGCGGCTTCGCCCCCATGGAAATCTATGTGTCAAATGATAAAAAGTATCCTATGTTAGACTCCTGGTTCTAAGCTACCTCTCCATCAATTTTCAGCTTAATCGGTTCAGCCGTTCTCGAGTTATAAGTGTTGTAACAAACACGACTTTCTTTTATATATATAGATATAATATGTTATAGAGCGAACACAAACACTTCTGATATCAGTTAGAATCTTAGTTATAAAGTTCTATGTTAGGTGGAATAAAAATCCTGCTAGTCTGTTGCGAATATTTAAAGAATACCTTTAGCAAAAAATAACCTTTTCTTACCTCAAATTTTGGAAATTGACCTTCTCGAAAAAGTCTTTCCCTTGCTTTTTCCATGTTATGCCATACACATTATTCACTAAAGGAGGATTAGTTGGTTTGACCGTTGTCACTTCAGTCGTCGTGACTATTTTGCTCGTACTAAGACTAACTGTTGACATCAACGTTGTTGTTTCAACACTCCAACTCTTGTTCATCATAATGTCTATTCTGTTGAAGATTGTTGTTAACTTCGGCGTTGTTGATTCTGTTGTTGTCGTCATCGGCGTTGTCGGGGCAACGGTTGATGTTGGTGTAGCTTTGGTAGGTAATGTTGAGATGAATTCTTCTGATATGATACATGATAGCTTTATAGCGCTACCGGCTTTGTAGAATCTGTCTTTCATGTCATGAGTTTGGTCACCGTTGATTGTAAGAACGGGTGCTGTGGGCAAAAACAAATGAGTTCAGTCACATATACAAAGCGATAATGAATCAATACATTAATTCTTACAGGGGTTAAATACGATTTAATCGTATCGTAAAAACGTATTTAACTAGATAGATATAAGTTGAATTTATCAATACCTAAAGTTATTTCCTACAATAGTTTCGGAGTACTGCTCAAATTATTATAGTTGAGCCTGCTGCCTAAATAGTCAAGCAGATTATAGGCAATATTAAACCTGCTTATGTAGCTAAGGAGTTTATTAGCTTTCTATAAATTAAAAGCTTTACTTTATGGGCCTATAAGAGAATACCTTCGATGACTTTCTTAAAACAGTGGGAACTAATGCGGAACTAGAAGCAAAAGCTAGTTTGGGATCAGATTCACAGGAATCGGGTCGATCTTTCTCTATTTTAAAGTTACATTAAAAACTGTCAACAATCACGAAACTGTCCCGCAATTTGCTCTTAAAACCGCATAATCAAGCTATCCAACTCCCGCATCATCAGGTATTATTTTCCAGTAAAATGCGATTAAAAATCTAAGGTAGGATTCACCAAAAACTTGTTGGCTATAGAGGCAGATGGAATATATGATGAATGGGCCTTTTATCCTATACATCTCTGAATATACAAAGTTTCTTTGTATCGCTCGGATTAAGAACGACACAAACGCAAATGGAAGTCCATTTGCCTAATTAGAACCATCTAATTATGAGTAATCTACGTTCCAAAAGGAAGATAATTTTGTTTAATATAATTCCCTTGAGTGAGATGTATTTACGTTTGAGGAAACGTATGATCCCAAAATATTAATTCTTAATATTGCGTTGACTCCAACCAGAGCCTTTTGTAAGATATAGCCTCTGTGAAAACATGAGAGCTTTATGTTTTATAAATAATGCTGGACAATTCACACAGCATTATCTAGCCCCAAGCTAAGCAAAGCTTGTGTTATGGTTTCTAGATAATTGGTAAAGTTATTACAATACATATTACACAAAGTAGATAGATATTTTTTATTATACATAGAAAACGACCAGAATACCCGGAACAATATCTGCAGATCGTAGAAACATTAGTCTGGAGGTGGGAATCGAAAGCGTAACCTCCTGCGTCGCAGGTGAACCATCGCCCACCGTGCCACACAGGTTGTTTCATGATTTCAGATGAGTACATCTAAGAGTGGGCTCTGGGTCTCCGGGTGGAGTCATCGCAAACGTTATGACATAGTCTAGTATGTTGTTAAGAGTTTTGTAAGCATAAACCCTATAGAAAAACCAAACCTCCATAGATCACTCTCTGACTGCTTGTCTGTCTGGCTGTCACAGAATATTTCTACGGGTCTACTAAAGGAAAAACGTTGAAATTTGGAACACAGCCACGGTATACTTTAGGCGCATGACATGGGTATCAATAGGCAGAAAAAGGTTTGCAAATTCTTTGCCAAACCGACTGTGAAGTTATACTTGGAGTTTACTCTACTTAATAGTAATTAATAGATAATATAAACTCGGATTCATGTGTTGTATTTAGCTAGTGTTACTTGCGTTTTAGCCAAGCTAGACTACAAGTAAGCTCTTGCCAAGTACACGCCCACACTGGTAAATGCTATAAGCTATGTCATACTAGTTTGCTTGTAATACGATTTGTAGGAATAGTAAAACCAGGCAGCAATTATTTAAATACATACATGCAGAAGCTGTAACGTATATTTTATGCGTTTGGTAATACGAGTAAATCAAGGCATGTAAAACCGGCAGCTTTCGAGTATTACCTAGTTAGGTAATAGCGAGACTCGAAAGCTGCCTTGATTGATGAAGTTGTATTACTATAATTTTGACTTATCATAGTGAGTTCACTATGGTGAATTTTAATTATTGATTTTCTATATTATCGGGGGCGACTTGAGGGCTTGAAAAGTTGTCAACGAAATAATTAGACGATAAGGCCTGAATTTTATCATATACCAGCTGCACCCCGCGGCTTCGCCGACGTGGAAATCTATGAGTCAAATGGTTTATAAGCCTTCCTATTGAATTACTCTATCGCATCAAAATCCGTTGCGTAGTTTTAAATATCGAAGCATACATAAGGACAGCAGCGGGAAGCGACTTTGTTTTATACTATGTATTGAAGATACAGAAATACTTACGTAAAACTGTAAGATTCGTAAACACGGTTCTAGGGGGATGAGTGGATATTTGGCACATGTAGCTTCCTGCATCAGACCTCTTGACGGGGTTCATACTGAGTCTCCAGTTGTTCGGGTACTGGAACTTGACCGATATTCGGTTGTCGCCGGCGTAGGTCGCCGGGCCGACGGTTAACAGCTGGGCTGAGTCTGTGGTGTTTCGAAGCCACATTACCTGTGAGAACAAAAACGGTTCAAAAAACGGTTAAATTCGAAATCGAAAACAAATTAGACGATGCCGATGTCGCTGATCCACACTTTATAATGACTATTCTTTATTGGTAAAATTACCAAAAAAATCATTCCTGTACTTAGACTGTAAACAACTTTGTATTTATTTATTTTAATATATATTATTTATTTATTATTGTAGATTAGATACTCGTGCCAGCAGCGTGCCGTGCAGAACAGATCCAGAACTATATATCTCTGAACTGCGATCGTCATGTTGATGTCATATTAGGTCATGTCACATGGCCAGATGGTTAGAGTTATGTCGAGTTGTGATAATGTCAAACCCCTCATAATATTGACCTTTGGGGAAGGCCTTTGACCAGCAGATGGCGTTCGGCTGAGATGTGTTAATTATTTACGAGATTGGTTGAACGAAGAAGCGCTAAAGAAGTTTTTTGTTATTGAGACAGTGTGGTTTTCCACACTGTCTGAAGAACAAAACACTATGAAGCCCTTCACCCTTTTTGGCAGGCTCAAACATACAGCCAAATACCCACTGAGCACGATTTAGGAAGGTAATTTACTAAAGAGCCGCACATTTCAGACCACTGATCAAACTCAAACCCCAAGATATTCCATCTAATCTAAAGACAGTTTTCACAGGAAATATTGTAGTCCCTTCGCAGTAATTCAGCATTCCGGCATGCCTCCAACTTGTAGTTTAGGAAACTTTGGAATAGGTAAACTTCTCGCCAGATGTTTGGACTGCACAAAATATTTGCGCTATAACAATTCACATAATACAGGGTGGCGATTTGAGATAGGATAAACATTTAAAATATAATTGTGGTTTTACATACACTGCAAGCGCGTTAACCATCTATATGGATATGAAGTCTCGCTCAGTTTTATGTTCTAGAAAGATATACCCTCTATTTCATCGCAGAAAGACAGCTGTTACAAATTTCACAAGCTCTGCTTAGCTTGGGACTAAATGATCCTGCAGTGTGAGTGTGGATTTATTAATTATAATTATTACAAAAGAAATAAACTTTATTGAGTTGCTTCTAGAATCCAAAATGTGATTTTCCCGGGCTCAGAAAGATAGGCCTGAAAAAGTAATGTATATTGGCGTTTAAAAAATACATAGAAAAAAATTATTAAAACTACTATTTATAATTGAAACAATTAAGCTAACTACAGACACAGGTAGCTCAATTATCCCTTTCGGGACGCATCCCAATTGGAAGTGATTTTCTCTTTAAATAGAGGACATGACTGCTTTCACGACTTTTATCTATCCCCATGGTTTCGGATTTCATCATTCATTCCCATCTCACTAAGCCACCCTGTATATATTTCTCAAGATAAAGTCCTAGGAACTCGCAGTTGAAATTGGAATCGGACAAAAGGACCAATACTATTTTTAAATCGGATTACTATTGTGCTAAATTACGCTACCGTTTCAATTTTCTCGGAGAGTGCACCGATGGACGTTTATTGATGATTGCAGCGATCCACTGCTCGATTCAGAAAACACGTCTTTTGTAAATGTCCTCTTGAAATTTTTAACTTGAAAAATATATAGGAATTTTCGCGGGGAATTGAAAATAAACACATTTGTTGCGAGTTATAGCAAGATTTATATTTTGGGCAAGGGTTCAGTTTGCGTGCGGTTAGTTTAAATTTTGAGGCACTTTCGGTAAAGGTTGAGATACCGACTACAAAATCAAAACTAACAGAATTCTTCTGTGCTTATTTGACGCCCGACGTAAAAAATGAACTGTAGGAGGCCTGTACCCGAAAATGGTCCTAACCAAACATCATTTCAATACAATTTAAATATATCGAAATTTATAAGTTTAAAAATTAAACATGAGACTTAATGCATGCAATTATCATCATCAGCCTATATTAGTCCACAGCTGGACATATAATGTATAGAAGCAATTATTCTTTCTTACATATTAATCTTTATGCACTTTTACTGTTACTATTAAGGTTATGGAATAAATGGCTTTTTATTTATTTATTTGACGCCCTAGTAGTGGAATAACTGGAGACGTATCAACGTCTCCAGTTATTCCACTACTATGGTAAGGGCGAAAGTTCTTAAAGACGTTTTAAGGTATTCGTGCGCGAACAACGCCAAGTCAACACGGATCGATTTCTAGATCTGAGATTCCTAAATATCAAAGACGCGCTGTGGTCTTTAGTATTACATTTTAATAAAAACCTTCTTTCTACTACTATTTTTATCGAAAAGCTGAATAAAATGCTTACCGTCTTATCCTTGAGCATAACGACCCGACAATTCAGCAGGGCCTCAGACCCCACATGGGCTGTCACTTGAGTATACTTCTTCTCGTCTTCAAAATACGGCCCCCAGTGGTGCTCATGATGATGGTCATGGTAGCTCTGGTAAGGCACGTAGACTCGCCCTTCTTCTACCTTGTCTGTGGAAGAAAGATCACTGAATGTCACTGCCATTTGGAGACAGAAAAAAAATTTAATATCACGCTCCAACGGGGCTAGTACATTAAAACAAGAGACCGTTTTTTAAAAGCTCATTTAAAACGGGATATTTACCATGATTTGATTTTTGAGTTTTCCGATATTTCGGCACAGTTTCATGCGCCATGAGCACGGAATAACTGAAGGCACTGCGAGTAAGTTTTTATGGGCAGACATACCGATCTACCCAGGTAAGTATCCCGTTTTAAATGACTTTAGTGTTACTCCTCATGATAGTTTCAAAAGTTTGATTTTGTCAAAAACTATTAAAAAATAATGTTAAAGAAAGCCTTAACTATTGGAAAATCTGTTATTATTCTTATTTTTCTCGAAAAATGCCCGGTTAAGTATCTTTGTTTATGTATATGTTAACGCTAAGAAGGCAGGTCAAGTACAATCTAGAAGACTGGCGGCATTATCCTGAGTCTGTCAGTTTCAAGTCCTTTTGAATAAAATAATTATTTCATAATAGAACTTAATAGGCTTCGAAGCCTCCAAACATTCCCAACTAAAATAATTTTCGTAGAATAGGTTTCAACAAAAGTTTATTATAATTGAGAGCGACCCATTTTCAGCAGTCTAAGTGGATCATAAACAAATTTAATATTAAGTATTACTAAATTGGATAACACAAGGCTTGTAAAAGAGCAATATGATGTAAACGAATTATCTTAATTTTATTTCTTAAAGTACTAAGAGGGTTTTTTTAATATTTTATCGTTCATTAACCAAATTGGTTGTTCTATATACTATACAAGACTATAAAATATCTCAAGGTAAGTTCAAAAATGTTAAGTGAGGCAACTTACGAGTATATGTTACCATTCTAACCTTATTCAATATTTTCCCCAAGTCGACATTTACAAGTCTTATCGTTACATTTCGTCTATTCCCAAAACACTTTCCCAACACGTCATAACTCATGTATTCCTCATACAAAACTTCCATCAGCTGATCGATACTCACTCTGTAACAAATGATCGCTCCTGTCGTTCGCCCCCTCACGCTTGATATTCTCTCTGAGCTGTTTGGTGATGTTCTTGAATATCTCACGTGATAGGGCGAGGCTATCCTTCTCTTCGCTTCGGCGTCTTCTGACGCCATTTGAGCGGTAATCTTCGGGGAAGCTTAGAGGTTCTGCAGACAATGTCAATCGTGTCAATCCCCGGAAAATTGTAAAGAGAAATAGACAAGTGGAAACCACATGGACGTGAGAAGCAATGTAACAGAGACTAGAAAAATGGTAAGCGATAATTTGTTAATGGGGATATGAATCCCTATTAACAAATTATCCCTTACAATTTTCCGGACATTAAATAATAGTAAACTTTTGTTAGTTCGGTGCTTACTAAATTGGATAAGACAGAAATGGATTGTATCGTAACGTTGTTTTGTGGAGACCCAGTATGGACAGACAAGCTGGTTTGAATGGGCTATTTATTTAGATGTGAAAGGGGTCACCACACAGTACAAAAGCTTAACTTTTGACGGCTTATTTAAAACGTCCACTGCAAATATTTACAAAGATCAAAGCCCAACCCTAGCTCCTGAAGTATTTAAAGATTATTATATAAAAAATGTGGAGCAAAACTGTTTGATCTTTCAAATTGTTGGCATAACTCGAGCATATTTCTCGAACTATTTGATGATAAATTATACGTGATATTGGAATCGCATTCAATATTTACATCGGAGATAGTTCAGGGCGTCTATTTCACAAACTAGGCAGAGCTAGCTGCCAAGTTATCGAATTTTCAAAGTTATCGTATTGTTTGTAGGGTTTAGTTTTGTCCAGAAGGCTGACCAACATTGATCACATTGTTTGGTGATAATATTTAACGATGCCTTCATTTTGCGGTGTAGACGCCTAGACTATTGTAAACTTTAGTTACTTAAGTAATTTATGCTTTGACCTGTATAATATCTGCCAACCATTTCAGTGGGTATACCAGCATCAATACAATACAATACAAATACACTTTATTGCACATCAAACACAGAAAAAAAGTAAAGAGCAAACAAACAAAGATACAGATGCATAATGGGCGGCCTTATCGCTAAGAGCGATTTCTTCCAGGCAACCTTTGGATAGACATGTAGCTATAGTATAGATATAGACGGTGTTGTAGTATAGACTAATGTAGCAGCATCACCAGCAGGTTGACGTTAGTAGTTTAGAAAAGAATATAATATCATTTATTGTCCAAAGTAGTACAACAAAAATATGACTTGTCTAAGTGCTTATTTTGTAAGCCTAAAGAAATAAATGATTTTTTACTTTACTTTACTTTATCCTTCATAAAACGTGCGCGGCACAATACAACGGAGAGATCCGATCAGTTTTTCTTTAAGTACACAATTGTAAAATAAATAATATTAATAGAGTCGTTTTTGTAGGCTTTTCTTAGAAGACCTAGTCGTGATTCTTACAATCCCGCCATATTGTCCAGTAGGTATTATTTATTTATTTACTATTTTTTTATTACTTTTTTATTAATCATCATCATTGCTAATGCTTGGCCAGATGTCGCTCAGTTTCGCACCGACAATAGTATGTAAGTAATTTGTTGTTGTGCATAGCTTTACTTAAATATTGACATGTATCGAATCATATTATATTTAGACTTAAATAGGCAAATAACCATGTATTAGACATAATTATAAGAGATGAACATACTTGTGGTTTCTTTTTCACTTCTTCCACTAGTGGACCAAAAATTGAAGTGAACAGCAAAATAATTTTATTTGATAACAATTTAATGTATAAAATATGACTTGTCTATGTGCTTATTTGTAGCCTAAAGAATAAATGATTTTTGACTTTTGTTAGTCGATGTCACTCACTGTTGTAAAGAACATTAATTTTTGTTTGCCAGCTTACTCTATCTTGAGCTTCTCCCATACAAATATGCACTGTGAGCGTGCGACTGACTTAATTTGTAAAACGACTGTAGATTTAAAGTTGTAGAACTCAGACTCATTTGCTTCATGTACCGAGTATACTTTATGAAAATGCTGAACTGGCTGACGGCCAAGTCGCGAAGTTGTCTGCTCTTCGGTAATGCCATATAAGACATTGATATGTCCTACGTTTACAGAGCGCATTGTGCAAACGAATGCTGGTCGCATCTGCACTCCGACACGCTTTGGTAATGGTTATGTTAGCTCGTGCTGTTAGCGAGATGGGAATTGGAAAGGAAATTTCACTATTCTAGACGTAATCTTATTAAATAGTGGTTCAAAACCTAAACTTTGTTTTTCCAAGAAATTTTAAGACGAACCAACAAAGTTACTACGAACCAACAAAGTTTTCCATGCCTTTTTAAATAGGAATACATAAAAGACGAATAAAATAGGGTTTGCTGTTGCCGAATAGGCCTTTGCCCACTATCTCACATAAGTAAGTGAAGATGCGATTTAAAAGGGAGCACGCTTTCCCAGAAGGAACTTATTTACTCGGGCTATAAAGATTTGTAACAACAAATAGTTACATATCACTACTATTTAGTAGTAATAGGAAAACGATTCTTTAGAAGTAGTACCTCATTTATTGAAAATGGAAACAATTTAAATTGTTCACAGACTAAGGTTATTATTATTATAATGCATGAGCCATCAGACACGGGGTGATCTCTAAGAATCTGTCCAGCATTATTTATTTATTTATACGACATTTTGTTAGTTCGCGTACGAGACCGACACAAGATATCGCTACGAGAATCAGGCATACAGAGCTCCGCCTATCTAGACAACCGGAGATGAAGACACGAGTTTTGGTCTCCATTATATTTAAAAAAAAACTGTTTCGGACAATCTAGAGGTAACTCAAATGACCTATAATAGTACTAATAAAAGGCAAGAATGGTGTAATATTATGTAGCTGTAGTATTTCGTGATCATGACACCTGATATTAACCTTTTAATCAGCACTCCGTTTCAAAGGCTTCCCAGGCAATAAATTGAAATTGTAGCCCCGTGAAATAACCAAACTCTATTCATCTCAAATTCCTATTATCCGCATGAAACTCCAAATAACAGTCGGATAAAGGTCAGTTTCATTTATTCTGTATAATACCAGTACAAACTCATCTACGGAACTTTCCATTTATTAGAGTCCTCAAATTACAAGACGGAAATTCAGAGAACGAGGTTCGATTAAGAGGAAATGAGAAATTTCGATATTCTAAACATGGCTCACCCCTCAATTACAAGGAATCGTTATGAATCAAAATAATGTACATTTCTGTATTGATGTGATACGGTTGCGGGTAATAACTATTAACATTGTTGGTTGTCAAAGCATACAAAATTAATGCGGGTATTTTGAATTAAGTACTGCTACGTCATTAATTAATCATAATTCATAACACACATGGGTTACGAATTAAACTGAATTAATAAGGTAATAAATAGAATTTCGCACTTCACGTTCAAAACAGACTTTATATGTCATCAGCAAAACAAACTTTTTTTGGGATGATATTGAATTTCTGAGGGCTTACGCAATATAATAACAAAAACCTTATACGTCATCTAGCCGTAACCAAATGCAGTGATAATTGATCTGTTAATTGAAAAAGGTGAAGGTTTTACCAAATTCAAACAAATATATATAATAAAGAATGAGATCTCTTAGCGATTCTCCTTGGTCTTTCAATACTTATTTCGAAGTTCCCAATTCAAACTCCCGTGGGAATAATAAACATTACTCCTCCTAGTAATAATACGACGAAAATCGAATTATTGCTATATTATTGTTATATTTCATTACCATGATCTAGAGCCATAAAGTGACCCGATCCTTTGGAAGGCTTGCGTAGGGCCCAAGCCAACAGCACAGAGGCCCTTTAAGAAAGTTAATCTAAAGGCGATGGCTACACATAGCGGGTATCATCCTCGGGAGCACAATTATTATATTAAATAGTCTACATGGACGGAAACAAAAAATATGTAGGTATCTAATTTAACTATGCTAGTTCTCGTTTTAATATATTTCTTTAATTTTATACATATTATTATACATTTAATTTAATGCGGGCGAGGTCGGCCAAGAAAGCGCTGGCGAGACGACCTTAACGCCTTCCTCGGAGATTGGTGGGAGATCGCACGTGACCGCACTGAGTGGAAAGATTTGGGGGAGGGCCTTTGCCCAGCAGTGGGACCAAACAAATAAAAAATAAAAAAAATATACTGTTCTATTGTGTGCACTGTATTTTTGTTTGTGATATGGGTCTTTTTCTGTGCCTGAAATACACTGATTTTATTTTATTTTAGTTTATTGCACGAGCTAACTCGTCCGAATGCTTTAAAAATGTTAGTACTTACCAGTAGCAGTATGTAAACAGCATAACGCCAGACACACGAAGTAGAGGCCGCCCCACGGCATATTAGGGACATCACAGACGTGGACGCATCACGCTCGCCTCTCAACTGAAACAGAATACTTAATTCAAGCAGAGTACCTATATAACCTGCGTAGTTACGGAATGACGTCATCTCTCATGCTGTGCTGTCCAATTCGAATCTGATCTCAGCTCAAAATATTTATCACTCAAGCTGTCCCACTTGAATGATATTTTTTTTTTTATATAATGCTGGACAATTCACAGCATTATCTAGCCCCATGGTAAGCAGTGCTTGTGTTATGGGTTTTAGATAACTGATATACATAATACAATACATTACATAGATAGATAGATATTTTTTATTATACATAGAAAACGACCAGAACACCCGGAACAGATATCTGCTGATCGTACACACAATTGTTCCGAGGCGGGAAACGAAACCGCAACCCCCTGCGTCGCAGGCGGACCTTCGCCCACCGCGCCACATCGGTCGTCAACATAAATATTTTTAGCTTACGCGATCGGAACACATAATTATAAGCACTAACACAATCATCCATATGTCATCCCGTGACCACGAGCGTGTGTAAACCTGTTGAAACGTCGTGAAAAATAAGTAAATAAACGCGACGAATTCCCGCTGTATTAGAGCTTGAGTGATGACGTCGTTCTGAATCCCATTCTTTAAGTTCGCAGGTTTTACTAACAACAACTAACTGTAGTTGCGGTCATAGCGTAAGAATCTACCCCACCAACTTCGCCAGTGGATATCGTAAGAGCTTGATAGTAAAATATGGTATAATTTAAACATTGTATTCAAGTACCTACAATTACCTACATGGTATTAGCAGACACGAGACCTATCTGGTTCACATAATAAACTCTACTTAGTCTGGGACTTAACGATTGCGAGAAAAATATCCACTTTAATATTACTTTTTACTTCAATGGTACGTTCATTGAAGTTTTACGTATGCTTGAATATTTAAGTATACTTTAATAATCAAGCATGTGTAAAACTCGACTAGCTTAAGACATCAGTTTCGAAACCTGTATCAGAGGCTAAGGTCCACTCACACATGATAGTAACTGAGTAAACAAAACTTGACAAGTTATTGAAACTGCACAAAGGCAAACTTAAGTTTCGATTAATTTTTGATACAATTCTGTGAAATGGTTAAAAATTTGTCTGTAAAATAACAGACAATGTCGAGTATCGATTTTTACTTCCTATAGTGCGATGGTATAAGAAAATTCTTATCTATAAATAACTGAACTGAACTGATGGAAACTTGACCATTACTAATTCAGTACAACCGTTAAAGAAAATTTATGGAATTAAAATTTACAGAGAGTTGAAAAATTATTTAAAGACGACTAGTTATATTAGTTTTTTTTTATATAGATTATTGGGCTTTGCTCCTATTAACGAACTCGCATTACCGCATATAACGCAATGGCAGTTAGAATTATTTCTCTAATTCATTCAAACTTTTCAGTAAATGCCATAATTATTTAAGTCTTTTAAATTGTTACTCGAATAGTTTGATCTTGAAGAATATCTACATTCTTCACGGATGAACTGTATCTATATAAAATGAATTTTAAAATAAATATCTTAATGACTCATTTATTGACTTGACAGCTTCGACAGACTGTCAAACAAAACAAAACAAACGAAGCGTGTTGACTTGGCCAACATGTAAACAGTACTTATAAATACAATGCAACTAAACCAATATTTGAAGATCGACCTAGAAATAATCTAATTTCAGCTGAGTACCCAGAACTAGGGCGATTGTGCGTCAACCCACAAAGGGTTCTAAACTCGAGCTCGTCAAGAACCTTAGGGCATAAATCCCTACACACAAGTACCAAATAAACCTCTCAACTTGCCAAATAAACATGAACAACTTAGATTACAGCCCTTAGATATGTATGGTTATATAAAATGTAGGTCTTCGTAATTGGTTCGTACGTGGATGTGAATAAGACATACTTCCGCTCGGGAAAGTTTCGAGGTTGTGGTCGGCGGCAGCCAAAATTATATTTGCATGTTTTTTTTGTTACTCTTAGGGTGTGGTTTTAAGCGAGAAAGCTAAGTGGTAGCTAACAAAAGAATTCACCAGGAAGATTTCTCCTCTTTTAACACTTTGACTGCAATTTTTTTTAGACGACTGCTATCTTTTTTCTAACCTAAAAAATTCGTGCTGCCGCGCTACACAGCAGCGGTTGTGTTGAGCCGCACATGCGTTTCGTTCGAAAAATATTACTGCTGTGCTGAGTCACAAAGATCTATATTTTCTCAACCGCTGCGCTAGTGTGGATTTACACATATTAGTCACTTGTAGAAAACACATACCGTGTGATTTCAGCAGTCAAAGTGTTAAAATATTTCTTCATTATCACAACTTTGATGGAAACTGTGGAGCGAAGTATTTGCACAAGCAATAAAGCAAGGTGTGAGGCACGGAAAGGAGGAATGTGTAAAAACAGTGTATGAAGCTAGAGCTGTAGGTAGCATAGCTGAAAACTACTATTTTTACATTACGTCTTTAAATAACTCGGCTACAAAAAAAAAAATACTTAGTTAAACTAAACACTTTTAAAGCTCATGTACATCGGGAAATACTATACTTACTCTTGTATTCTTGTATTCTACAACGTTTTGATGCTATACGTCAAAACGTTTTCCCGTGATGATGATGATGATGATGATGTCGGATTTCGGCTTTGGCAACCAGTCCAGCAGAGACTAGCCATCGTAGGACATATTAAGTTAGTGTATAAGTGTGTTCGCAAACACAGGTGCACTATTTATTCCATTACTCTTATTATCCGGACGTCGGCAGACTGACAAGACTGTTACTGTAATTTTTTATCTACAAAAATCTTTTTTTTTCTCGTTGTTTAGCCTGTTTCGTCCCACTGGTGGGCAAAGGCCTCCCCCAAATCTTTCCACTCAGTGCGGTCACGTGCGATCTCCCACCAATCTCCGAGAAAAATCTTATAGTATGAATTTGATTATATATAACTTTATTGCACTAATGTTCAAGGGAGCTTAATACCATAGCATTCTATATGTCGAAAAAAAATATAGCAGAGTTTTCTCATAATTCAACACGGAACTACTAACAGATAACTCCATGTTGTCATAACTCCATCAGTATCATGAGTTCAAAAGCTAGGTATACACCGTTTCACAGCTTTTCGATATATCCTCGCTGTGCCTACCTTATACCTCACAAATCACTAGTGTAAGCGAGCCCTAACTCCTGCCCAAAGCTATGCTCTTGGGACGGACCTAGATTAAAAGCAAACCGTGTTTTTGTTTAAAACTCAAACTATCTTTTCATTTCGCCGGCTAAATGGACAATGTTACCAGCAAATGTACTCCTAAGGGACTAAAGTTCAGTTTCTAGGAAACATAGCAGGTGTTGTGGTGGCTCAAACTTTGATAATGAAGTGAACAAAACATCAAAGTGCTTTATTTCCTAGTTTTATTTACGGTATTTATAAATTTTGGTTTGTTCTCATACAGATTCTCAAAAAGACAGAGAATCTTACTTGTAATTTTCTGTCTCCTGACGTGTTCAAGAGTCCTGTAACTTTTTTAGTACTTATTACATAATATTATTATTATACACTAATGTATTTAAATTCTCGTATAAAATACATTTTTTACTATAGAAAATACAATAAAATATTAGAAAACTATTCTACAGTAAAAAATATATCAAAACGGTAGATCACCGACCGCGAAGCTAGGCTCAAGCGGCCGGTGACTAGGGCTGCAGAGAGAGGAACTTCCTGACGATACGTGCCGAGTCCAAGAGTACCGCCTTCTGGATATTATTATTTTTATGTCTGTGGACAATTTATGTCTGAATAAAGAAACTTTTTTATAATAATAATAATAATAATAATCTTTATTTGCATGAATGTATGTATAAAAGGTCTTAATTCTAAATATGTCCAGATACAAACTACCTACTCAGGTGTGCAAAATCGTTAATGTCTCTAATGTCAATAAAAAAAATCATACAAAATCCATTACAATTAACCAATATCTAATGAAAAATTATACAGATTTAAATAGAAAGAAAAAATAGTATATAAAGCAATAAAATTAAAATAAATTAGTCAAACAAGTACATATGTCAATTAGTTTTAAAATTCAAATATTCTTTGACATCATAAAAACAGTTTTCTAATAACCATTTTTTTAATTTGGTTTTAAATATGTCTAATGGCAAATCTTTTAAACTTTTTGGTAATTTATTGTAGATAGTAATGGCATGATAGTAGGAGTTACGTTTAACAAGTTCTAGCCGACAATGCGGGACGTATAATCTATTTATGTGTCTTGTATGTCTAGTCAAGACTTCTGCGTGTGTTTTAAAATACTGCGGGTATTGCTTGACAAAGACACAGATGTCCCTGATGTACATGCAAGGTAACGGGAGGATCTTGAACCTCTTAAATAAAGGCTTGCAGCTATCCGTACTCCAAAGTCCACAGATAGCCCGGACGGATTTTTTCTGTACTTTAAACGCTTTGATAAAGTCTACTGAGTTACCCCACATAATAAGGGCATATGCCAGCGTTGAAGAAACGTAGCCATGATACGCAGTGAGAGCCGCATCAATAGATACGCGAAGACGCAGGCACTTTATTGCGTACACAAACTTATCTATTTTTGTACACACTTGTTCAATATGTGCCTTCCAATTCATATGTTGATCTAGAATGATTCCCAGAAATTTCACCGTTTCGACTTCCGCTATATGTACCTGGTCATAATTAATAGTAATAATCTCTTTCATTTGTTTGTATGTCCCAAATTGAATTACGCTAGTTTTATTTAGATTAATATTAAGATTATTCTGATTTAACCATTCAATTGTCTTACTAAGTGCTAAATTGATTTCTCTTTCGAACGTCAGTTTATTTTGTCCTCTTATAATTATAGTAGTGTCATCGGCAAATAATATTGTTTTATTCTTAGTTATGTTAGGGAGATCATTTATATAGATAAGGAATAAGAAAGGTCCAAGCACGCTCCCCTGTGGAACGCCGTAGTTGCAAGTCTTGAAAGCTGATCTTACTGAAGTTTTCCTAGATTTTACAGTTTTTGCTATCTCAACGCATTGTAGACGACTTTCCAGGTAGCTTTGCAACCACTCGTTGGCCTTCCCTCTGATTCCATACTTTTCTAATTTGAAAAGTAGTGTTTTATGGTCGACAAAATCAAACGCCTTGGACATGTCTAGGAACAGCCCCACAACAGGGACTTTGTCATTGATTGCCTCTGTTATTAGTTTCACTAAATTAAAGCAAGCCAGCGTGGTGGTGCTGTTTTTCCTAAAACCAAATTGTTCAGATTTTAAGATTTCATGAGAGGTGGTAAATGATTGTAGTCTTGTCAAAATAACTTTTTCAAATATTTTTGATATAATAGGAATTAATGTCACAGGTCTATAATTGTTCATGTCAGTTTTTTCCCCATTTTTGAAGAGAGGTTTTACTATTGATAGTTTAAGTTTATTAGGGAACCTACCTTCCTCAAAAGACATATTTATTATGTGGCTAAGTGGTCCACAAATAAAGCGGGCGCAGAGTTTGATTATCTCAGTATTAAGTCCGTCTGTACCAACCGAGTTTGTATTTTTTAGGTTTTTAATTACTTTTAGAACCTCATTTGGTTCTGTCGGTTGAAGAAATATTGAGGAGCAGTTTGAGTTAATATTATTACAGTTAATGTTTCCTTGTTTAAATTTTGGATTTGGATTTTTGGTCATGTCTATAAAATACTGGTTAAATTTTTCACTTATGTCCTTTGATTCATTATATGTCAAATTATTACTGTCAATTATTTGTCTTATTTCATTATTTGCCTGTGTCTCATTTATGTTTTCGTTTATAATCCTCCACACAGCTTTGCATGTGTTGTTGCTTTTTTGAATATATTTAAAATTTTGTATTTGTTGTGATTTATATATGCATTTTTTTAATATCTTATTGTAGGTCTTGTAATATTTTTCTGCATTTTTCTTATTAGATTTAGCTAGCTTTAATTTTGTATAAAGACATCTTTTTTTAATACTTGACCTTTTTAATCCCTTTGTAAGCCATCCACAACCTTTTTCACGACATCTTTTTTTAATGTCATACGTGGGAAAGCATAAGTCAAAGAAGAGAGTAAATAATTCATGAAAAGCATTAAAAGCAGTATTGGTAGAGTCATTTTCGTATACGTCTGCAAACGATAGAGATTCTATGCAGTTACAAAATTTTCTTTTATTTTCATTGCTGAAGTCTCTTCTAGTCTCGAACCAGTCTGACCTAGTAGGTTTTATCTTAATTGGTACTTTTAAAATTTGTCCCGTCTCATGGTCCGATAGAGCTAAGTAAGAAACTTGAGCGTTCACTTTCTTTATGTTGCTTACAAAAAGATCCAAGCAAGACATGTTACGGGTTGGTGTTTTTATATGGATTTCTAAATTGTAATTATTCAGTAAACTTTTTAATTCACTGCTATATTTACTAGTTTTCAAAATATCAATATTCCAGTCCCCACAGAGAATGACTTTTTTGTACTTCCTGGTTAAATTATGTAATAAGTTATTCAATTTGTCAAAAAATACGATTACGCTACTATTTGGTGTTCTATAAATACAAATTAGAGCTATATTGTATGTAATAATCTCCACTCCAGTACTTTCAAAACAATATTTGCAGGCTAAATCGCTTACATGTTGTAGTACTTTATGCTGAATACCATATTCTAGCAAAATACACTTTTTTTTATTTTTTATTTTTATTTATAATATATATTATTTATATTAAATAGTATTTCTTAACCGTTTAATGTTTTTTGGCTCGCAGTAAAATATTCGTCAAGGGTTTCCATATTTAAGTTATAATATCATATTCTGTTTTCACCCGCCTGCGTTGGTTCTTTATTTCGGTCATTACAAAATGTCAACAGAGTGTGTATGTTTTTTATGTTAATTAAGAAGAAAATAAATTACTGGGAATGTGAACCATTTAAATAAAATTATGATTAATGTTATAATTAGTTAGGACGGCTCGGACATAAATAAATGACGGGTCTAAGTAACTGGTACCTACTTTTTTTTACGTTCTTTGCTTATAATTATTACTGGAGGCTTCTAATTTTGCCTCAATTTTATTCATACCACCGAAAAATTTAATTTTACTTCTATTATTTCTAATATAGCTTTTAGTTACGCAGATAACCTTTATACTAATATTTAATTTCGCTTTTATTTAATAATATTATAAAGAGGAAAGTTTTTTTGTTTGTTTGTTTATGAATGAATAGGCTCCGAAACTACTGGACCAATTAGAAAAATTATTTCACCGTTGGGAAGCTACACTATCCCCGGTGAACATAGGCTATATTATATTTTCAAAAAAATAAGGGTTCCATACTAAAACCGTGCGAAGCCGCGAAGGTTCGCTAGTATATAATAAAGCTAATAAAAATCGGTATTCCAAAAAAATTCAAATGTACTGCAATCTTCCGAAAACCCGAGCTTGGTCCAAACAGTATTTACGGAAGATATAGGTACCTACATCTCAACAGCCTAGCCACTACGCCACGTAGGTCGTCTAATCATCAGCCTAATGATGTGTACAAAATCTTAATTAACTTAAAGGAGAAGTAACGAACTTTTAATTAAATCTACTCTCGGTTTTGAACATAATTAATTACCCTTCTTACTAAAGACATTAAGACATAAAAGTGTGATAACTCGGAATTTTTAGGTAATAATGAGGTAGGGGTTTCCGCCGATCTTCTTGAAAATTAGCTTTCGGTATCATTATCACAGGTAAAAAATAATGCCCTGTGCTTGCCGCATCCATGCATTCATAAAGAAGGCATGTCTGTCTGCTTTTCTTTGCACAATGCCCTATGGTGTTTCCTTTGTCAAAAGTTAGTGTGTTATAATAAAAATGTAATTTATCTTTTAGAATAGTATTTAACGACATCAAGTGTTACATGTGTACTTACGGTGGAAAAAAATAAACTAAACATGTTTTGTTTACACATTCGAAAAATATCACAATAGATCTAGATGCTGTTGAACGGTCTGCAGACACAATCACCACCATCAGCCGCAGCTAGATTATAATCACTCCAGGGTTGGTCTATCAAAAACGAACTAATAAATAAAATAAATAATTCTGGACAATTATTTATTTTATGTTATGCTTGTGTTATGGGTACTAGATAACTGATATACATAATACAATACATTACATAGATAGATATTTTTTATTATACATAGAAAACGACCAGAACACCCGGAACAAATATCTGCAGATCGTGCACACAATTGTTCCGAGGCGGGAATCGAACCCGCAACCTCCTGCGTCGCAGACGGACCTTCGTCCACCGCGCCACATCGGTCGTCTATAAATAATAACAATTGTTAACGCCTGAAAGAATAAAGGAGCAACAAGCAAGCATGAAGTGTCATTTTTGACAGTTAGCAAGTCGAAGCTCAAGCCGCAAGGCAATCATTGTTCCTCCGCAACCCTTTACCTACAAACACTATAAATTTTATAAATACAAGTCATCTCTTCAATAAAATCATTTAATCAGAACATAGAAAAGTAATAGATCTTATTTAACTTATTCTACGGCCCACAGTATATATACCTAAAAACTAAGATACATCCTACTAATATTATAAACGTAAAATTTGTAAGTATGGATGGATGGATGTTTGTTACTCTTTCACGTAAAAACTACTGAATGGATTTTAATGAAACTTCACAATAATATAGCTTACATATCAGAATAACACATATTATCAATAATATCTATCACCACGAGGGTAAAACCGCGGGGCGCAGCTAGTAAAATATAAAAAGCCTTTAAAATAGAGCCTTTGAAGTTTTCGATTACCGATACCCATTACGTAAATGTTTTGTCTCCAAAGATAAAAAGCTTGCGCTATAAAGGAGTAGTTAGTCCAGAGTAACGAACGTCCTTGCTTCTGCCAATTTTCTATAAGAATACGATCATGAATAAATTTACTCTACTTTGTGTTGAAGAAGCTTTAAAAGCCTTTATAGCTTCCTAATGGAAATTAAAATGTCAGCGTTTTACTCAACAAAAAACCATTTTGTACAAAGATTCGGATATAAAATGTATTTATTCAAATCGGATTGAATCGTCATTTTCTTTTTTATTGTTTTGATAAGAACCCTAACTGTAGGACTTTGACGAGTTATTTGAGTAAAATTTAGGAGCTTGATTTACCTTAAACATTTAACTTAAAATTAAAATATGAGCCAGTTATATTTTTCTGGTTAATTTGCTAATTTAAAACAATTTCCTAAATTATGTACAATACAATACAACAATACAATTATTCTTTATGCACCATAAAACCACCATAAAAAACAAATACACTGGACAGGAAAAAGACAAATAAATGAGAATGTGTTGTACAATGGGCGGCCTTATCGCTTAAAGCGATCTCTGCCATCAACCTTTGGATGGACATGAACAAGTATAGACGGTGGCGTGTTATATATTTAACTGGGACATACTAACATATACATATTGATAGCTATAAGTGAGGCTATAAGCATAAATACAAATATAAATATATAATATATATAAAAATACACATATAAATATATAATATAGGTATGAAGTAATTAACAGTTTGATGGTGAGTCAAGGAAATGTTTGAATATAGGGAGAGATTGTTCATAAATAAATAATAAATTTCAATTAATACCTACCCTCCTTTTTTATCTTTTGATACCATGAGAGTAACTCCTGATGAATGTCTATGTGAGTTTTGTTTGATGTAAAAACACGAATCCAAAAATAAGCATAAATTTAAATTTTAAGTAGAAAAGAAATCAAATCAAGGAGCGGTTACTACAATGTTACCACAATAATAAAGCCTGTGTTTAAAAAATGAGATCAGCATATAATTTGATTTTCCGTGTACGGGCTACTTTGGACCGAAGCGAGTGTGACGAATGCCTCTTGTCGAGTTTTCTTACCAAAAAGTTAGGCAAAGGCAATGAAGATGGCCAATAACAAAAAAGTTAATGTGACATCCATAAGAAAAAAATCTTTAACACTTTGACTGCGATTTTTTTCGACGACTGCGATCTTTTTTTTAACTTAAAAAATTCGTGCTGCCGCTCTACATAGCGGTTGTGTTGCGCCGCACATGCGTTTCGTTCGAAAAATATTACGGCTGTGCTGAGTCACACAGATCTGTATTTTCTCAGCCGCTGCGCTAGTGTGAATTTACGCATATTAGTCACTTGTAGAAAACACATACCGTGTGATTTCAGCAGTCAAAGTGTTAAATGGAAGAATACTTTAGTTATTCATATATAATCAGTTTAGTTGTTTTCTATGTATTGTAGCTTAAAATAATATTCTATATTAACCCATTAATGGTCGCCGTACCAATTTGGGAACACCTAAATAATGAGGGTAGAAAAAAAAGTGTCTCTCAAAAAGTTAAACAAACCTTTTAAACACTAAAACAGCAAACGTGATTATCTGTTCAAGTTAAAAAACCCTACAAGTATAAACTCTGTGTCTCTTTAATAATAAGTTACAAGATTATCTTGAATTTAAATTAGATTGTTCAGTAAAATACGCTGAGATAAAATCACGTACACGAGAAAATACAGAAAATGCTCTGCTTATTTCAGCAAAGCATTTATCTAGATACCTACCAATTATGCCCTAAGTCTGTCTGATTAACGATCGTCACGTTTTTTGTTTTATTTATTATTTTATTTTATTTTATGACTAGCTGTGCCCCGCGGCTTTACCCGAGTGGAAATTTCTGCGCAATTTTACCATTTTTCCCAAAGGGCATGAAAATATAGTATAATATAAACAATATAATAGTTTTTAAAGCTCACGTCAAGGAGTTTTTCCTCCAATTTTTCCTTCAATGAATATTGGTACTTTCTATTTATTTATTTATGTATTTAACTAGTGTATTATTTAGTTTGAAATTGTTATATTTATTATTTGTTTTTCAGTGTTCTTGTTATGTTGTTATTTAGATAACCTGTGGTACACCCCCCGCCTTTTCTTAAATTCATATAATTCTTTCCATCCAAAGGTTGACTGGAAGAGATCGCTTCTAATCGATAAGGCCGCCCATTGTACCTGTAGCATATAATGTATTTTTGTAATGATTGATTTGATTATGGTGTACAATAAAGAATTTTTGTATTGTATTGTATTGTATTGAAAATATTAACACGTAAACCATTTTCATTTGGAGCTTGTCACTGACCCGTAGAAGCAGGTAGCCTACTTCTAGGTAGGTTCTCAATTCAGCTATAATAATCTTTGTGTTTGTATGTTCGTAACTTAATATCTACGGGTGTATCTACGTCAATTATTGCGGACCTGTCTGGCTGTCGAATCCTTTCTCCATCATTAGACCGATTTGGATCATTCTTTTGCAGTTATATAAAGGATTATCCTGGTGTTTCTAATAAATATTCTGGAAGGTATACGTATAAATACCTTCCAGAATTCGCCCAAAATAAAATAATACGATTAAAACTAAGGCATTCAGGCTCCGTTTTAAGTTTTTTCAAAACAATCATCTTATACTCCATATTAAATCAAATAAATAAATAAATAATGCTGGACAATTCACACAGCTAGCCCCATGGTAAGCAGAGCTTGTGGTATAGGTACTAGATAATTGATATACATAATACAATATTATTACATAGATAGATATTTTTTATTATACATAGAAAACGACCAGAACACCCGGAATAAATATCTGCAGATCGTACACACAATTGTTCCGAGGCGGGAATCGAACCGGCAACCTTCTGCGTCGCAGGCGGACCTTCGCCCACCACGACACAATGGTCGTCATAATATCCCGTAACAGTTAAAAACAATGTTATTTCAGGTTATGGAATATTTTATTTTTATTTTATTTTAACAGTTAAAAACTAGTGTTACTTATGAGAAGTGATTTTTTGGCCCTTCTTTTTTTTCAATGTTATGTGGTTTTGGATAAATGTTGTTCATGAAATCTAATTATTATTTAAATCTTCATTAAATTTCCTAGTCATTAACGTCAAAATATGAAACCTCCGTAAATGATCTAGAACAAACGGTTGTTTCCATCTAGTTTTAAGGATCTTTTTACACTGTTTCCTCAGAAAATAATCTTGATTTTACTTTGTTTTTCTAGAAAATTAACAATTCAAATAATTTCTCCAAACATGTGACTAATCGGGGACGGAACCTTCCCTCCGTCACCACCAGGGTTATAATGTGACGGGGGTATGATGAATGTAGATTTTTATCGCGGAAAGGGTTTCTATTCTGACCGGGGTTGTCGTTTTGGTTAGTTAGCATTTTCACGGGCAGATAACGGATTTTATTAAAGTGCCAGAGCAAGGGGAAGTGTTTTCATTATGTTTTGTATTAGAAAGAAAAATATTTATTGAACACAAACAAATTTACTTACACGAAAGACAACTACATAGTATTTAGGTACTAGAAAACACGTAACAAAATAAAAAAGTGAAATTGTATTGGTTTGTTTTTATGCGTAATACTATTCTACACTAGCCAAAAAAGCTGCTAATGGCAAGAGATTAAAGTAAGTGAATAAATTTATTATTTTGAAAAAACTAAAAACCTTCGATTTTCTGTGTACTTACACAGTTTTTAAAGATTTTCGGGTCGAATTTAATTTCCCTCTGAAATGTTTTTTTTATGGGATAAACTCGGGATTATTATTTAAACAATAATAAAATGTTTTTTTTTTAATTGGTCTATAATTGACGGAGTAATCGACGATTATTAATTAGTCTATGCGAATACGAATAATTAAAAAATACATATTCGAACATAGAACCTCCTTCTCTTTTGCCTTTCATTCGTCGGTAGAACGTCAGTTTGTTCTTGAATAAAGAACTTGACATTTTGACTGCTTACAAAAAGAGACCGCACTCAAAGATGCATGATGATAAGTACCTCGTGAAGTACAAAATTTAGAGTACCCGTCCGTGTGGAACAAACTGAAATGATAAACGAATCAATGATTTAATGAAAATGAGTGAATGATGGAGATTTATTCCAAGGATGTTAACTCGGTTAACGATGTTTTAGTCACATAAGTTATTTGACGTGCGAATTGCTAATTTGATTTTCTCTCTCAAAAGGCAGACCGATTGTCCAAAATAAATGTAAATATACGTTAAGTAATAAATGTAATAAAAGATAATATATTACATTTTACTAGATGTTGTCGTGTGATAACCTATAAAGAACATTGAAGGCTATTGCACAAAAACTATATTTCACGGTTTGATTTCATACAAAATGTATGCAATCAGATACTCACTAACAAACCACTTATATCAGAGAAACTCAATAAGTGGAGTTTGATCCAATGAAATTGATCCTGGATATTTTTTCTGGGAATAACAACTAGGTAAGCCCAATTTTTATGTTCGTCGAGCAGCTGTAAGTAACGACGGTATTATTCGCATGGCGGCATTTATAAAAATATTATTTTTGGTATTTTTTGCCAAATGAGAATTTTACGTTTCGTTCTGTGAGTGAAGACGTGTTGGATTGACAAGAACCATTATTATATATATTTTTTTTATTTATCAGCATTATTTTAAAGTTGATGACGATCTCTTATAGACTGCAGATAGATGCTGGATTCGATAAGGTGGACACAGGACGCTATGGCGTTTATTAAAGGAGGCATTTATCCAGCAGTGGACTAAAATGGGCTGATAATGATTTTTGAGTCTAGTTATCTCCTGGTTTATTCAAATGTACTCGTGAGTTTATCGAGTAGACGACCGATGTGGCGCGGTGGGCGAAGCAACCTCCTGCGACGCAGGAGGTTGCGGGTTCGATTCCCGCCTCGGAACAATTGTGTGTACGATCTGCAGATATTTGTTCCGAGTGTTCTGGTTGTTTTCTATGTATAATAAAAAATATCTATCTATGTAATTTATTGTATTATGTATATCAGTTATCTAGTACCCATAACACAAGTTCTGCTTACCATGGTGCTCCGAGGCGGGAATCGAACCCGCAACCTCCTGCGACGCAGGAGGTTGCGGGTTCGATTCCCGCCTCGGAACAATTGTGTGTACGATCTGCAGATATTTGTTCCGAGTGTTCTGGTTGTTTTCTATGTATAATAAAAAATATCTATCTATGTAATTTATTGTATTATGTATATCAGTTATCTAGTACCCATAACACAAGTTCTGCTTACCATGGTGCTAGATAACGCTGTGTGAATTGTCCAGCATTATTTATTATCACACATACTTGTTTTGCCGTTTAATATACCCACGAATATTTCTAAACAGACCTGCTAGAAACTGACCAAATAATAGCCAATACCGACACAGAATTCCATTAAATGTTATTTGCCCAAATGTTAACACATTAAACCGTACGCCATAAAACTTTAAACTGTGCCAATATATTGGAAAACTCAAAACACCACAAATCACGGGATATAACCCGTTCAACCATCATACAAAACCAATAAATTGACTTGAAAGAAGTTAATCATGGTAGTACAACTTTGATAAAATATTTATTTATGTACGCTCTAACACTAATACAAAATAACAGATCGATCCAGTCATTCTCTACTATTACAATACATATTACATTCCCATAAATTCATTCCATATGACAGAGCCCCGTATATGAGATCATTATTCACTGCATTGTGCAATCTGACAAAGCTTACTCACACCCACACGATCGCTCTTTCAGAAGATTTGCTACAGAATCTCGTAGCTGTCGTAGCACTTCCGCCTACGGCGTAGACGTGCTACGACAACAAAATGGCTTTGGATGGATATTCCGAGGGGTTTGGTATACGAGTATAATATATACACTAACCTAGTTTTTATAAATCTGTTTCTTTTTATACATCATCATCATCATCAGCATATAGCAGTCCACTGCTGGACATAGGCTTCCCCAATGAACGCCATAGCGCCCTGTCTTCAGCTTGCCGCATCCAGCAACTAGACATAGACATATCATTTATTTGCCACTACATATACACACAATATAAATGAAAAATTACCTGCAGTCTTTTACAGGTATCCCATCTGGGCGGAGGGCGTCCTACTTTACGTTAACCGAGTCGTGATCTCTGCTCAAGAACACGTTTACCCCAGCGGCCGTCGGTTCTTCGCAAGATATGGCCGGCCCACTGCCCCTTCTTGCGAATTCTTTCTTTTTATACAAAACAATTTTTTTCAGCGTTCAGAGCCTCGACTTACTTAATAGCACATAATAACTATAATAGTTCTTCAATAGTAGACATTGAAACGTCATGACTATGTTCGGATTTGGTATAATTTTATGATATGGTACAATTTTGACGACCGATGTGGGGCGGTGGGCGAAGGTCCGCCTGCGACGCAGGAGGTTGCGGGTTCGATTCCCGCCTCGGAACAATTGTGTGTACGATCTGCAGATATTTGTTCCGGGTGTTCTGGTCGTTTTCTATGTATGATAAAAAATGTCTATCTATGTAATGTATTGTATTATATATATCAGTTATCTCTAGTATCCATAACACAAGCTCTGCTTACCATGGGGCTAGATAATGCTGTGTGAATTGTCCAGCATTATTTATTTATATTTAATTAAATATCTGGATACGAGTACCTACTATTGAGTTACCGAATTCAAAGCATGTAGTCCATGTCAGTCCAAAAGTTTCTGATTCTCTGTAGATCATTCGAAGTAATGATAGGTTACTTAGAATGTATAGGATGGTAAATAAACCTGTGTAATGCTAATCAGTAGGACAAAAACAATTATTGCGTATTTTATTTGATTATGCAATGGAATGGGGTCCATAATAAAACAAGGAAGGGCTAGCCTAAAATAAATAACCGAAATGAAATACATAATAGCGTTTATCCCAAGGTTTGTAGCATAAAGATAATGCGACCAAAAACAAATATTACATGAAATAAATCATTTTTATTGGCGGACCACATGTCATGTTGGGACGATTCCAAGTATGTAGAGGATTTCAAAAATGGCCGGGTTTTATTACTGCTTTGAGGTTGTAATTACTAACGAGGCATGGATTAAAGTAATGTGTTTTGCATTATTCCAGTTGACAAAGGAGTCTGGCGACCGAAGAAAGGTTAAAACTTTATCTTTTAAATTACTCCCTATCTTCAAAAAACTGCTGCATCAGCATTATTTATCGTTATGAATACATTGATAGCTCTATTTTATGTCTATGTAAGTTTATTAGTACGTAGTTTACCTGCAGTCTTTCGCAAGTCTGCGAAAGACTGCAGGTAGATGCTGGATGCGTCAAGCCGAAGACAGGGCGCTATGGCGCTCATTGGGGGAGGCCTATGTCCAGCAGTGGACTAATATAGGCTGATGATGATGATGATGTAGTTTAAGTATTTTTCTTTTTTTCTTTTCCAATTATTTACTAAAGTGCCACCGTCTATATTGTTCCTTCATGTCCACTCCATCCTTAGGTTGCCTGGAAGAGATCGCTCTTAGCGATAAGGCCGCCCTTTATACCTTAATCTAAGTTTTATTTCTGTTTTGTGTGGTATAATAAAATGTTTTCTATCTATCTGTTACGAATTATTTGTCGATAAATTCTAATGCTAGATAAATCTACTAAGGCCCGCCTAGGACCCAGCTCTTAGACCTACATTTTATATGATTTTGGTATCATGCGATCATTTCAGGGTAGTCCAATCCTGTCTAACCTTCGTCATAATCTGGAACCGGTATGATGGATGAATGAAAGATGAAATAAGACAACTTTTCCGTGATTTAACAAAATTAAGTCGTCTATTAGAGTTCAAGTACTATTTAAAATTTAAATATTGGGTATCATAGTTACATACAGTTTAAACTTACAAATTACCAAAAAGTAAAAAATGAAAGAAAATAACTTTACTTTTCTGACTTCTCAGACGACCGATGTGGCGCGGTGGGCGAAGGTCCGCCTGCGACGCATGAGGTTGCGGGTTCGATTCCCGCCTCGGAACAATTGTGTGTACGATCTGCATATATTTGTTCCGGGTGTTCTGGTCGTTAGCTATGTATAATAAAAAAATATATCTATGTTATGTATTGTATTATGTATATCAGTTATCTAGTACCCATAACACAAGCTCTGCTTACCATGGGGCTTGATAATGCTGTGTGAATTGTCCAGAATTTTTATTTATTTATTTTCCTACTGAAAATTAGAAAGTAGAATAAAATGATACCTAATATATAATAATCTTGTATTATTCCGATCCCCGGTTAGGAAATATCTAGGAAATTGCAAATGTAACAACGTTCTAACATTATTACTGGCAATCTCATTCCGGATTCAGCAATAGTAACTTTTTATTGACACTAAAAAGCAAAACACATTATTGTGTGAAATTGTTATCAGAATATAATATTACTATAATATTAAGTACTTAAAGTCTTAGAGAAAGAGTATTAAAAAGTTAATATATTTTCGAAGGTCTCATTTTTCAAATTGAAATAGATTTTAAGTATCACTCGGTTCATTGGCGCTCATTGGGGGAGGCCTATGTCCAGCAGTGGACTGCTATAGGCTGATGATGATGATGATGATGATCACTCGGTTCTTCGTAATGCGGCTGTGGGAGTAACTTCATTTTCTTTTACGAAAATGTCGATAGAAATTATACTCTAAGACAATTATAAGAAAATAGCTAGACATTAGCGAGGTCATGTTTCTATTTCAAAAATACTCTTACATTCGGTTTTCAGAAACGTTAAAACTTTGGAAACTATTATGGTTATTAACACAAACGTCATTTATAACGTATAATAACACATCATTTGATTTTTAATTTTCAGAAAAGTAGATATTAAAAATTAAAAGTATGACTTTTGGACGTTTCACTCGTATTTTGTGAACGTCCAAAACGTTCGGAAACCTTATATTATTTGGTGTTGAGAGAAAATGTTGCCAGCATTATTACAAATTGTACAACCCAACCTTGTAAAACCGTGTTAATTTCCGAGCTTCCAGCGCCAAGCTACAATTTTCTACCTATTGCGTCACAAACTTTAAAATAGGTCGGGTACCACTGACCGAGTCAAGGAAAATAACCTTATTTCGTTTTTCTCTCTTTTGCTAGATATCTTACGGTTACAGTAGGCTAGGAATTTGAAAATAGGTTTTGATATTATTTAACTTTGATTTTATTTAACTTATTCTATGGTACGTAGTAATATACACCTACCTTATACCTTGAAACTAGCATACCTAAAATATAAATAGACTTAATAACACGCTATTTTGTGATTATGGTGACAGCAATTCAATTCATTTATTTCTCAAGCAATTTACTATTCATAAGTAAATTGTAAGACTAGAGCGACAATTGGTACAAAAATAGGTACTAGGTTTACAGAAAAATGGAATACAATATAAAGTCATGTAGATCATGTAGATGACACCATCATGTAGATGACGGAGATGATGACGATAACGTTTTTACAAGAACTGTCAAAATTGGTTGGTGAATTTAAATTGTCTGGTTTTCTATTAATATGAATGGACACATAAAATATGGTCTCACTCTTTTAGTTTTGTAGGAATTAGGTAAGCAGAATGTTTTCTTGAATCGTACACTTTTGTAATAGAGTTCAAATTAAAGCATTTAGCTTAGAATCTCGTATCCTGAATCCATCTCGCATACTGCGTACATAATTTATAAGGTTGGACCTACCAAGACGGCTCTCAGTAATGACTTTCAAATCAATTCTGTACCTAATGGAGTGAGCATTAAGTTTGCTTTTTGCTTTGTTGTCAGAGGAAATGCTTTCAGTATGCTTTGGCAATTTAAATTTCAGAGTCGTGCACTGTTTTAGTTGATTGTTTACTATGTTGGAAGCAGCGAAGTCTGTTGACAGAACTATGATTGCTGAGATTCAAAGAAACGGCATGTCTTTTACGAAGGGTTCACGTCTAAATTTTGTTTCCATTTTGATGCAGTTTTAACTAAATTTAAAGAAATAATGACGACATTTTCCTCCGCACAAAAACCACTACTTTTCTACTATTCTATCGACATTACATGTATGGACAATGGACATCTCTACCCTTCCATGAAAATTAAATGAATCTTCCTGGAACTTAACATTTAATAAAACGTCCATTTCCATGAAAATCTGAATATCTGATTACCAAAACCCCCAAAATGTTGTTGTCGTCTTATGTGGTCCGAATAATATATTAATGTTGAAATAATTGTATTTTTTTATAATTTATTCAACATCAAAAAACACATTTAAGAAAGGTTCAAACACATTAAAAACCATTTATAACATTATTATTATTATATTAGCCCGGAATGTCCCATTGCAGACCAAAGGCCCGCCTCCCCTTCTTCCACTCATCTCAGTCCTCAGCAAGGAGAACCCACTCTTTGTTGTATAGGTCGAGCTCATCTCGCCATCTCCGCCTAGGCCTTCCACAATATGTTATTGTCTTATAAAATAGTAACTCCATTAAATTATATTCCATTTCTGCTAGTTGGTTTATGTCATTGTTTAGTTTGTTCCTAAAACTGTCTCGTACAGCGTCGTCCGCGGTTTCACAGGCTGAAATTCTGATTGTGGTTTCATCTTGAAGATATATGTATATACGAGTATATGAATCTATAATTCATGAAACTGAAGGAAGTTAACCAAGTGGCCACGCAACAGAAGATCATTAACCAATTGAACGTTATATTTAAATCCAAATATAAGCATCCCATAGATAGATAGATAGATATATTAATTTATTGATACAAATTTGTTACAGTTTGTCGATAGCATCTTAAACCCTAACATAGGTTTATCCAGACACTAGAGTTCTCTTAACAATACTAAAATACTACAATGCATAAAAACAGTATAAAGCGAAAATGAATAAGTTAAGTGAAAAACTTTGATTTACTTTGTCATAATCATATATACTTAAAGTAACAATTTAAATTTGTTTTTAATACTTCAGCCACTTAAAATTTAAATGAGGCCTTTACCCCTCTGGTCTAGAAATCCACTGGCTTGCCTGACGAGTTATCTCATACATTATTTATCAAAACTGCACAGAAATAAGCTTTCATTTTTAATAATAGCGCCTAGTTAAGTAAAATTGAGTAAACTGTAATCTTCTTTGGTAGTATTTTACATAAATATTAACTTATTCATTTTTCATTTCTTTGAAAAAAGTACGTGGCACCCATTGATGTGAAAAGATTTTGCCATTCTCTTTAACACTTTGACTGCTGAAATCACACGGTATGTGTTTTCTACAAGTGACTAATATGCGTAAATCCACACTAGCGCAGCGGCTGAGAAAATACAGATCTGTGTGACTCAGCACAGCCGTAATATGTTTCGAACGAAACGCATGTGCGGCGCAACACAACCGCTGTGTAGAGCGGCAGCACGAATTTTTTAGGTTAAAAAAAGGTCGCAGTCGTCGAAAAAAAATCACAGTCAAAGAGTTAAGTATTTTTTCATATGGACCATGGATCAACTAGATTTTTTCTCAAGTAGTCATCTGCGTCAATGTCAAATCTTGTAAGGGTATAAAAAAGGTTAAAACAAAGTCGTGAAAAACAAACATATTAAAGACCATTTAAATATTAAAGAGATAAAAACTAATCGTTAAGAGCTATTATAACTTAGGTGCTTAATGGTATTGAAAGTTTGTTAGAATTTACCTTGGATTATCGAATGTTTATCGGTAAACCCAGTCGTGTTCAAAGTACCTATTTACTTATTCGGTCTACTAAAAATAGAGAAAAAAAGATCCTTTGTAAATTTCGCATTTGTAAAAGTGGAATATAATTTTATAAAAGGAAAATGACACGTCAATCGTTTATGATAGGTCCTATTTTCCTTCTAGCTATTATTTTCAACGTGCCCGGAATACAAAACTGGTGGTGAAGTCGATAAGTGGAAAGTTGTAGTGAGACAATTCAACCTTTTTTATATACCTAGGGCCCACTGCCACTTCAGCTTGCTAATTCTTATGTCGATAACCTTGGTTCTCTGTCGAATGTATTCGTTACGAATCCTATCCTTCAGAGAAACTAAAAATTAATCCTAATCAATCGATTATTTGCAAAAATACAAAATTATTAAACATTCATGTCAGTGTGCCCAGGAACAGTCGCGTTCATTGTTAGCTGACCCTCTGTTACATTTGAAGTCAATTTCTATGAACACAAAGCTATTTTAAATCAAGGATCTTCGGTAAAAAAGATGGCAACCCGTTTAGTATAAAAACATCAAGTTTAATAATATAAAACCAAAACGAATGTATCATAGCCTCCCCTATCTATAGACATACATATATATCGACGCCACAAATACCGGTTCAAAACCGCCATCCATCGACTCCCTGCAACCGCAACAATATCGCCGGTACATCGTGAGGTCTTCCCACACTAAAAAAGCTTGGGACGAGCTTTGCTCCAACTCGAAAACTAACAACCTAACTAGGTAAAGGTTTCGTGATCGCTTCTTAACCTTAAAAAGATTGAATGGAACAAAAAATCAAAGTAATCACTTTAATTCATAATTTTACTTATTTAATTTGAATTTTGTGACGTGTCAACTTCAACTTCTTTTTTGTTTTGGCGCCGTCAAAGAGTCCTGTGAGGTATAAAGGAAATAAAGCAATTTGACATTTGATATTTCACTCAGTTTCTCATTGCACTGTGGTCGTCACTCGAGAACCATTACACCCAAACGAAGATAATACATTTAGGTAAATAAGTGAAGAAATTGAAGTTTACCGGAGATAAATAAGGATTCTTTGTATCCGTCATTACAATTCACGAAACATCTTCAATTAAACATGCGAGAACCTTACTCGTTCCTAAAACAATTACTCCAATTCGACTAACAAAGCTCCACACACAGTCTCTAACTTAATCAACTTTCTGTTTGTACACAAAAGCATATTTTAACACTTTGACTGCGATTAGAGATAGTCACTTGTAGAAAACACATAGGTACCGTGTGATTTCAGCACTCAAAGTGTTAAGAGAATAAAAAATATAAAAATGCCTACCTACCTTTTCTAGAAACTAGCCCCAGAATTTATTATAAATACGTTTATATAATATAAGTGGGTTAACTACAAACCTGTGGTGTTTTTCCACACAAACTGAATAAGAAAAACACCAACGTTTTATCTCTTAACAAGAGACATCATCAGGATGAGTGCGTCCCACATCCCGTCTAGCTCATTATACAGTGGTATGCAGAACGAACGCCGATTGTTAAAGGACGAAATATTTGTTCTTCTAAAACAAACTTGGTTCGTTGATAACCCGCTTTCATTAATAATGTATTCCACGGTAAATTTCAACGGCAAAAGGTAGGCAGATGCCTTTTTTTCAGGGTTTAATGTATTCCAGGACCATAATTAGTTTCTCGGCGCATTCCTCAAACTTCTATGGTTTTATGGTCAAATGGCAAAACCTGGACAATTTTGAGTTCCCATGTAAATACGAACATAGATGACGACATACCGTCTGAACGATGATATTTTTAATATGTACATTTAGTTGGGACGAAGGTAAATCCGTATTATAGGTCCGTATACCTAAATAATTCAAAAATAAATTATCTTTTTCCACATTTTACAAAGTATTTTACAAACATTATAACTTCGTGGGCATTGGATGTGTTATGGCCATACGATTCCAGATGGATATAAGATGAAACAGTGACCGATTAAACTTAATAAAAAAAGATTACCAATTCAAATAAATAATAATGCTGGACAATTCACACAGAATTATCTAGCCCCAAGCTAAGCAAAGCTTGTGTTATGGGTACTAGATAACTGATATACATAATACAATACATTACATAGATAGATATTTTTTATTATACATAGAAAACAACCAGAACACCCGGAACAAATATCTGCAGATCGTACACACAATTGTTCCGAGGCGGGAATCGAACCCGCAACCTCCTGCGTCGCAGGCGGACCTTCGCCCACCGCGCCACATCGGTCGTCAAAAGAACCAATATAAATAAGTACCTATCATAATTCGTGTTCATATACTCAAAAAGGTAACAAAAGCTCCAGCATTTATGTCAAGGTGGCCCTCGATAAACCGCCGTTCGTCTTTTGTTTTTTCTTGAATGGCTAATAAACCTTGTAATGACGGTAGGGACTAGGGACCTCATCAATGCCAGGCTTGACAGCAGCAGGGTTATTCATTTGTTTCGGATTCGAAATTTGAATATTCAAATGTTATAGTTGCAATGTTGGTAATCGATTGTTACATAATAATTGTGTTGTTGGTGATGTAATAGCAAGAATTTGTATAGCAGCGTAACTATATATAAACAAACTATGTATATATAAATGGGTACCTACGTTCTCCAAATAAAATAAAAGTAATGATTTCAGAAAAGCTTTGATATTTTGGAGAATTAATTGACCACTTTATTTCGACCTCGGTTTTATTAATTAATAATGTTTAATTTAGTTTCAATTTATTATTGGATAAAGCCCTACTTTATAGCAAAAAAAAATCATATTTTTCAAAAAAACTTTAGCTACCGGCCGAAATATTTAATTTTAAACTATCAGAACGGACACTAAACGGAACGCGAAAAACGGTTCATTTCCTGGCCTGAAATCACTCGATCGATCCGTTTTGCTTAACTAAAGGTCTCCATGGTTAAATGATCAAAATAGTACAATAACTCAGTACCAAACCCTGAACATGTCTAGGTACCTACCTAAATAATGTGAATGACTGTTTTTCTCTAGGGTATTTTATAAAATTTGAATTCTGGAATATTTTAAGAAACATAGTAAATTAATTTAATAGAAAAAACCGCTACAGATATCTCCAATTAAATATACAGAAAGTAAGTAAAAGCATACCTCCTAAAAATCCAAAACGGCGACAATTTCAACCATATCCCATCCCATCCAATGTCACTGGCAATCAACTTCTAAATTCAAACTTTTCACCAAACACTACACTCCACAGAGGTTTTAATTTGAAATCGAATTCGATCGTTCGATTACGGACGCGCCGGGCGGTGTTGCGCTGGCTAGAAGCTGTGTGGTACTGAGGAGGGATGTGACGCGAGAACATCAGTTGGAGTGTGCGCGACTAGACACAGCGGGTTTTAAGATATGGACGGTTGTAGGGATAGTTTTTCGAAAAATTAACTGCTTTCATGTTTTTTTAGGTTTCATTTTTGTTCTTTAGGTATTCTACTCACACGTACGAACTGGCAGAACAATACAGCGCACTATTTAAGTCACAAGTGCATAAGTATAGACTACTAACTCACGCGCGAAATAAAAATACCTACCTGCCTATCATTAGATTGTTGCATATTCTTATTTGTAAAATAGTTCTTGAGTGTAGACCGTGACTTGTAAACCTAGTGTAGGACGCCCTCCGATCAGGTGGGATGATGATATACAAAAGACAAGGCAAATGCTGGATGCGGCAAGCTGAAGACAGGGCTCTAGTGCGATTCAGGGAGGCCTATGTCCAGCCGTGGACTATTATAGGTTGATGATGATTTAATTTGACAACATACGCTTTTACTTTTAGATCAAGATTATTTATGAGAGTGTATGTTGAAATGGAATTGAAGAAATAATCATAGTCTGAAGTGAACTAAACAATTCGTTTATTATAATAATACATTTTTGAACCAAATTAGTAGCGTCCTCAAGGGTGTAGCAAGGTGTAAAAAGAGGTTGCAGCAAGATTGCTTTTTTTAGCTGGAATATTTTTTGAGGATTCTTACGCAATAAAAATATGTTTTTTCTTGGTCATGACACATTTTATTTCTGTAGGTAACTGTGGTATTCGTCCGCCGTATTCCTGATTTAGGTGTATTGTTCTCAAAATTGAATTTTGATGGAAAACCTAGCGAAAAATGTTAAAAACGTAACAAAAGCTGCTGCGGCCCGTCACAATCACCCCTAGATTTAGACTTTGTGGAGTTGACAACTTCAATTTATATTTTCAACCTTTTTCAACCGCGAACTGGTTTTGTGGGTAAATATTTTCACAATAGGTCACCTAAGTACGAAAATGTTCCATCCGTCTCAATAAATCAATTTAGTTGGAGGCATTTTTGTGACACATTGTAGCTTTAAAATTCCCATACATGCATACCGACAATATTATTTTTACTCGCTCCTAATATACATTCATAGGTTTTATTAAACTTGTTGTTGTTATATTCGACGACCTCTGTGACGCGGTGGGCGAATATCCGCCTGCGGCGCAGGAGGTTACGGGTTCAATTTCCGCCTCGGGACAAATGTTTGTACGATCTACATACGACTATATTTGTTCCAGTGTTTTTTTTTTTTTTTTTGGTTGCAAACTAGTAGGACTCATCAGACCACTGGATCTGTAAGTACGCTAGTTTGCGGTTACTCTTAAAATCCATAAAAACTGTTGCTATAACATTTTTGACATCATACAAGAATTTTACTAGTAATTGGTATTATTACTTTCAATAATAATAACAACACCCACACACACACACCCACACTCATAACAGAAACACACAACAAATTATTAACATAAATCACTTTTTTTTTTTCTTGTACCTATTTATTTTTCTTTTTTATATATATTTCCCTTATTTTTATATATATACTTTTTTTTTCTTTTTTTTTTTTGTTCCAGTGTTCTGGTCGTTTTCTATGTATAATAAACATATAGTATATCTGTCATACCCATAAAACAAGTTCTGCTTAGCTTGGGGCTTCATGATGCTGTATGGATTATCCAGTATTATTTATTTATTTATTTTGGCTACGTCACCTTAGTACTCGGGTTTTCGATACCCTATACACATCAAAAGACCATTCATTATTTAAAAAAGTGTATAAGAAGCGTCTTTGGAATAGGCCCATTAGAGTCATACGAAACATAAACTCCTAACGTTAACTAGTTTATACATCTTCTAAATTGGCTGTTCTATAAAAGAGCGTGCTTTATTCTTTACCCACTGTAAAGATAAACATAATTCGGTTTAAATATTAGGGATGCCACGAGGCTTATATTGCCCCCACGCAAAACTTCAATGAGTAGGAAAAATAGCTTCAACATGACTGTTCAATTATATAATAAAATTCCTACAGATATAAAACAACTACCTGCCAGTCAATTTAAGACAAGACTCCATAGGTGGATCGTCGAAAAATGAATTTATGACATCAAAGAATTTTATAACAAATAAATTACCTAGTTATGAAAGTTAAATATTGTACTTACGTCCATAATTAATGGATAAACTGTTGTTCCACCTAGCTTTCAAGACCTTTTTGAGAACAAGGTTCTTTCATTTCATTTCATTTCTTAGGTTAAGTATCATCATCATCAGCCTATGTTAGTCCGCTGCTGGACATAGCGCCCTGTCTTCAGCTTGACGCATCCAGCATCTGCCTGCAGTCTTTCGCAGGTCGGCATCCCACGGTCGGAGAGCGTCCTATACTACGTTTACCGAGTCGTGGTCTCCACTCAAGAACACGTTTACACCAGTGGTGGGGTGAGTTTAAGTAGCTGACTCACTTATTATGAGAAAAATGTACAAGTTTGAATTTTCAATATTTTTTTGCCATGCCAACCTCAGACGCAAGCTCAACAAAATCTGATCCCGAACTGGAAAAATGTTCATCCGAGTGAAACTCTGAGATTCCTTATCCAAAGCTATCGCTGTAATCCAATATCAGCAAGAGGCGAGTAAGTAAATAGTCGAAGGATTTATCCCTCCGAAAAATTGTATGTAATGCTACACTGAAAGCCGTGGGACTTTGAGTAGTCGATTCTATGAAGCGGGATTGTGACCCTTATTTACTCGTACTGCAGATATGGGAACCTGTCTACTTCGTTTTTACAGATAACCTACATGTATATAATATGTCTGCTGTATTGTGAGAGAGATGGACGACCTACCTATATAATCTATATATATAAAAGAAAGTCGTGTTTGTTACAACACTTATAACTCGAGAACGGCTGAACCGATTTAGCTGAAAATTGGTGGAGAGGTAGCTTAGAACCAGGAGTCTAACATAGGATAATTTTTTATCATTTAAACCATTTGACACATAGATTTCCACGGGGGCGAAGCCGCGGGGCGCAGCTAGTTCTGTATAAAATAATAATTTTAATTTGAACATGTATAATTTTACTCTTTTATTTTTATTTCATGTATTATAAAAATTACAGTTTTGTATGCCTTTTTCCGTAATAAAGCGTAGTATTTCCTTCTCCGGGACATACCATCTGGATAATCCCGATGGTATGTCCCGGAGAAGGATATACCAGTACCTATTTGATATATAAGTATTATTATACTAATATATCATATAGTTACTAGATCTATCCCCCATTATCGTGTTTAATAAAGTTTCGTTCAGCCGTTTTTGTCTAAAAAGGTAAACAGCAAACAGACCGAACTACATACATTCACAATAATTATTATACACTCATTTATTTAAATTCTCGTATAAAATACGAGAATTAATTTAATTATATTATTAATTTTTTTATTTATTATTATATTAGCCCGGGGTGTCCCACTGCAGGGCAAAGGCCTCCCTCCCCTTCTTCCACTCATCTCGGTCCTCAGCAAGGAGAACCCACTCCTTATGGTATAGGTCGAGCTCATCCCGCCATCTCCGCCTAGGCCTTCCACAACAATTAGTATACCTATATTTATGAATGATCTCATTATTGCAAGGAAAGTTAAACCTTCTCAATGAATTATTAGTACGTCCGATAAAAATCTCAAGTGTGAAAAACGTTCGCAGATAGTTCACATAAATGCAGGAATATTAGAATAATTAGAGTGAGAATATGAGAGAAATCTCTTTGCAATAGTTAATTCAACTATCCAGTGAATCCATTAACCAGTTGAAGACTAAATTGATCTACATAAATTTCCATTTTGTGGATTTCTTAAGGTACTTTTACAATAAGGAACAGGTAAGATGTGAGCATGTATATTGCACAGAAAAAGAAAATATTTATTTGCGTTTTATATAAAATAATACAAATTAAGAACTAATAATAATGAAGATAAATTAGGAACTTATAAAATTATTTAAATACGAGAACACAGAATGGCTACCGGCTCAGCATTTTTTTTTTCATAAATAAATAAATAATGCTGGACAAATTCACACAGCATTATCTAGCCCCATGGTAAGCAGAGCTTGTGTTATGGGTACTAGATAACTGATATACATAATACAATACATTACATATATAGATATTTTTTATTATACATAGAAAACGACCAGAACACCCGGAACAAATATCTGCAGATCGTACACACAATTGTTCCGAGGCGGGAATCGAACCCGCAACTGCGTCGCAGGCGGACCTTCGCCCACCGCGCCACATCGGTCGTCAAATTGACATTTGACACGAGTGCCAATGCAGCGCTGGTTTTCAGCGGCGCCAGAGTGCTGAGTGCAGCACACAGTTGCGTTCATCGATAGGTAAGCCCCCTAACAGGTTTTAAAGTCCCTTAATTACATTTTGATTTTATGATATAAAATTTTGTGGTTTTATAACCAACTATATTTTTATTTTAGTCAAAGAAAAATAAATTTTACTGCAAACTTAACAGGGGCCGAATTCTGCTTACCAATCGCTTTTCTATGACAATGGTCTCGTCACAGATTCTTCATATAAATGAAAGATAGGTGAAATAAACTCTATACCTATATAGTGCGTGCGGCGCCATATGCACAGCTAGATTGATATACTGGTTTCCGCCGGAATCGAAAACTTTTGGGGTATTATTTAATTTCTTAGAGATTACCCCGAGTGCGAGGGCTTACGCACTATAATAATAAAAACCTTATAAAAACCATATATATAAAAACCTTGGTTTCAAACTTGTTCATTTTGACACGCGTCCCTTTAGTCTCAAGTGCCTTTCATCAAAAGTAAATAGCCAAAATATTTGATTCTGAGACGAAACCATTGTTGTTGGTCAAGCGAATTAGCGCTAAATGGCTTCGTCTAAATTCAGCGGAATTCCACCCCAAAAGGTATGCAGTATCAGTGATCATCACTGAGTCTAGCGGTATGTTACGAAAGACTTTGCTACAGTCTTTTTTGCAAAGTTCTTTTATGACCATTTGAACAAAACACATCACGCACTCCGTACAATTACTTGCCAATCCTGCCACACTATAACTCACCTTAAGTCCCCAGACAATAAAAACGCAATACACATTATTCTCACTTATTTAAGCGATAAAGTGCCATAAGCATCAATTTACGCAAATACTTGAGATGGCCTGAACGGCTGTAAGACAAGGGTAAACAATACATTCGTGTGAAAAAATTGCGGACGCTTGTAGGGACCAATTCATGTTATATGTCGCTAGAATTTTTGTACCTTTGTCTTTGTGAGACAAAAATTCGGAGAAACATAGTTGTCTTTACTAGACTATTGGACCCACTCATGCGGGGCACGAATCATCATTTTAATGTTATTTTGTTTGAAGATGTCTCGGAAGGTTTCGGCCTCGAGTATTTTTTATCTGAAGGCCTTTTTGAAGACTAATAAATGAGTCCCAAGCTGATACCTATCAAGTTGGCTTTATGTCAACAACAAGTACTTACCCAAAGGTTTTTTGTCAACGAAATATCTTAGTGATGAAAAAGCTATGTAAACCCAATATCAGAAGATGAGTTCCTTTAACAAAATTCATTTAAAAGCATGGGGACTATCAGATGAACGAAAAAGGTTCCCTTTGTGTCGTGACCTTGTTTCTCAATAAATCTTGGGCCATTTTTGTTATTCAAAAGATCTGATGCGAAAAAATTGGAATTTTCTATTGAAGCATTAGCTATCAGTCTAGTTTGATAGATGCCCAGTCTTGAGTGGTCTGAGAGCAAAATTTATCATTCATAGGTTTTATTATAGTCGATGCATCTAGTCTAGCAAATTTGTTTAGTTGATGGTGGTTTTTCTTAAGCTGTGTCTGCTCAGAATACTAAATTTTAAATGTTTTGAGATCTTATCAAATCCTCAGTATGCAGATCAGACCGAAAACTTTATTTTTCGATATAATTAGTATACAAAAAGTTTATAAAAGTTTTAGAAAAGTTATAAACTTGTCAGCTCTCGTAAAATTGCTGAGGCCAAAATGACCAGTCACTTTGCGCAATGTACATAACTTTATTTAAAATATTTGGCTATTAAAAGTTAGAAGTCTACCACTCGAGTGCCTTTGGGCTCTTCTTTTTGTGCCTTTGAAACATTTAAGGTTTCTTACTCCTACTAAAATTGTATAAGTCCCGAAATAGGTTTATTCTAGTCAATTGCTGGATCTTTCTCATAAATTACCCAAAACATTTTTATTAAATTTCAAATATGGAAAAATATTCACACAGCGTCATCTGGCCCTAGATAAAACAGACCTTAGTTAAATGGTGACAATTCCTAATAAATTAAACAAAATATTAGAGTGAAAACGACCATAACTTTGTGAATTCAAATTTACACAATAATTTTTTTAGTAGATATTTAAAAAGATTCTAAAGTACAAACCACGGTAGGTACTGGCAGTCATCATCAGCCTATAGCACTGCTGGACATATAGGCCTCCCACAGTGAGTGCCATAGCGCCCTGTCTTCAGCTTGCCGCATCCAGCATCTACCTGCAGTCATTCGCAGGTCGTCATCCAAACTGGTCGGAGGGCGTCCTACACTACACTTTTACCGAGTCGTGGTCTCCACTCGAGAACACGTTTGCCCCAGCTGCCGTCGGTTCTTCGCGAGATATGGCCGGCCCACTGCCACTTCAGCTTGCTTATTCTTAGAGCTACGTCGATAACTTTGGTACTGGCAGGTTCTATGGTAAATTGATTTGCATTGTTATCATACCTTGATAAAGTGTCCAGTCAATCTGTTATTGTGAACTCTTGTACCGCCGAGCACACAAAAGCATTGTTTTCCCTAATGTTCCCATATATCGTGCCTCGCTTTTTACCATACAAAGAGACGGTACCTAAATGAAAAAGCATTTATTCTTCCTCTATTCTCTCCGTAGCTGTTCGAGATGTTGCGAAATGGCTAAATGGTAGCTCGGTTTAAATAAAACGCTGGAAAATTATGATGTTTTGATACTCATTCGGGATCATAACATTTGTTCTTACTGTTTTCCTTGTTCAAGTTGAATTGCTTTCTTTGATGGTTGTGGTGAATGTGTTTCAGGAAAGTAAAATACCTAGTTTATTAAAATGCGTGAGTATGTTTCCTTTGTTCTTGCTACACCTGTGTTGTCATTGTCATTAAAAGCAATCGCTTGTGAGAGTTGGAAATTGTAACTTGACAACAGAATATACTTGACTGGTTTCAAATTTAACGAATTACCTTTAATAGTCAGTATTATAATCGATCTAATTAAATTAGAGGTAAATCTTTACTAATATTTCAAACGCGCTTATATCCACTGTATTATAAATGTATTATTTAAAATTCATCATTTTACTACAAATTGATGAAATCTATATTATTAGGACAATAAACACATTTTTCTGCATTTGAGATAATTCTACAGTTTTGTATGTCAAAAAACGCTGGAAGTAAATTCATAAGGTATTCGACACAGACACTGGTTAAAAATTAAAGAAGCAAGTTGAAGACCAACATAAAGTCTCGCGGAAAATTCTCTTTATAACGAGTTCGTGACGTTTATCAATCGAACGGGACATTGATAGGGTAAAAATAGAATGAGGTATGAGGAAATTTAACTACGAGTATTGTTTGTTATTTTTGTCGGAAGGAAAAATTGTAATAGCTTGTGCTTTTAGAGCGAAGACCTTGTTCCGTTTTTTATTTTTGTAGATATTGATAGGAGTCTTCCATGCTGATTATTTTTTTCTTATTTCATTTCATTTGTTTAGACGTTTTTGAATAATATTTTGTGCAATCATTATAGACATCCCCATGCCAGGATGTCCTGTTCTTCCATACAAATACATGGATTTAACAAATTATTGGTCTGATTTTTTATAGTTCTACAACACGGCGATTCTTTTTTGTGTCTATAATATTCAAACTAATATCTTAAACAAAAGACGTTCATAGCAAAAATGTATAGTACTGTGCCAACCGATCTGTGACGTCAGCATAGTCACTTCAACATAAAACAAAGGACAAACATGCCATCTATAAATTACCGTATGGTGATTATGTAACTCGCGATCGGTTTGTGACAGGCGTAAATTAAGCAATCAGTGCTGTCAAACGCCTAATTTGACAAATTTTTACGTTGTAGCTGGTGTCAAACTAATACAAAATTGACGTTTGACAGCACTGATTGCTTAATTTACGCCTGTCGCAAACCGGTCGCGAGTTACATAATCACCCGGTCGATCTATATGAAGTCGTTTATCCACGTTTATCACAGCAACGTGTATACAACGACAACAATCGACCATTAAAACCATAAACTAAACCGATAATCTTTAGAGCTATTTCAAGTCGACAAAGATAGCTAAAAGGAAAACCCTGTCAACTATTTTTAATATCGAAACCGAGTCGAAGTCGTTAGCGCGTGCGATACCGAATGAAAAATAACAGCGCACGACGTTGCGAGCATTGTGTGAAGCGGCGGGGGGGGGGGATAAAATAAATTATTCTGGACCACTGATGCCCGTTGCAAGCTTGTGCCACTTCAATGTCATCAAGATTTTTCAAATATAATTCAGAGAATACCGATCCTTCGTAATATGTCTGGGTCTGGTCTGGACCGCGTCAAGCGCGGTAATAGCATTTTTTTTATATTATGAAGTGCATAGTTAAGTCACATACTATAAGTTGTCACATACTAGATTAGAGTGTAATTTAATAATAATAATTCATTAATTAGATTTCAGTAGGATATAAAATACTTAAAAACTACTTCACAATAAAACATCATATATTAAATGTACTAAGTATATCAGTTATTTAGTACCCATAATACAAGATCTGCTTAGGTGGGGCACAGATTAGGTCATATCGCATGCAATAATGTTATTATCTCAATAAAAAAATAAATGTTATGGCTTGGGGGAAGTATTTATAATCTTGTGTGAATTCTTCAGTATTATTTAATGCAATGCCGGATATTTACTTACGACGCACATCTGGAAGGAAAAAAATAATTTAAACGACACGTGCAAAAATATTTGGATCGAAAGGTAGATGTTTATTAAAAGTTGTTAAAGTTAATAAAGTTAAGTACCTATAGGCATAGAAGAAGAAGGATTAGACACAAACGTGTTGCCAAATTTCGACAAATTAGTCTCTATAATTTCCTGTTGACACGTGCATTTGTGTGCGTCAAAGCAGTGAAGTTACATTATGCTCGTCAACTCACACATAGATTCTTTTTTGTTTACAAAATTAAGAAAATTCTTGAATGACACTATCCGCCTACTGTGACAAAAAGACGCTGCGTTTTTCCTCTCTGGTATGTTATATATAATATATTTTACCGAATACCCATTGGTGTATAGATATTGCGGAATCGAAACCCCAAAAAGGACCGCTTACTCATGGACGCATGAATAGGTGATGCTATTGAGTACGAAGCTAGAATCGAGGGTTGCTCCCAACACTCGACCGTTTGCGATTCGATACTGATATTGAAGGACTCGACACACTGAAACCCGCCGACACAGTAGCTTGCAGGGTTGGTTTGAAATTTCAGTGTACGAGTAATGAAGGTAGCCGACAGTCGTTTATCAAGTTGTCACTGCAGGCCCGCCGACTTAGGTGTGTACGTGCGTATGTACACTTTTTAAGCTTCTTTAACACTGTAATGGCCGACGACGAGCATTTGTGGTCGCAACGCTGAGGCAGAGCATGCGTTAACGTTTGAATCCAATTCTGACATTTGGTGAGCACAATGAGACTGGCGTGGATTAAAATCATTGACGAATTCTGTGGCGCGGTAGGCGAAGTTCTGCCTGCGACGCAGGAGGTTGAGGGTTCGATTCACGCCTCGGGACAATAGTGTGTACAATCTGCAGATATTTGTTACGGGTGTTCTGGTCGTTATCTGTATAATGTAAAATAACTATTTATGAAATGTACCTATTGTATTAAGTATATCAGTCATCTAGTACCCATAATACGCGTAAGCAGAGCTTACCTGGGCTAGATGATGGTGAGTGGATTGTTCAGCAATATGTTTACTGTCTGTAAGTTTATAGTGTGATCTCTGAGGGGTTTTAATTATTAATTCATTAAAATTTTGGTTTTTTGCTAGTTATTCTATCAAATTGTGACAGAATTGTTATCAAAATGGAGCTAGATAGAGAGAAATGTTTTCAAGAGTAGCCCCAGAAGTGGGATAAAACTCTGATATACCGAGCGGCTGGTTTTCGTCGTGAATTATTGGCCGTTCGCCCGATCAGGCTAACCTATTCCCTATTCAACAGACCTATTGAAATGGTTCCAGGTGATTCATTGAATTTCCATACCTTCTTGCTAATTTCCATTGGATAGGGATTTTGCGAAGTAACTATTACTACTTAAAGCATTCTTGTGATTCTAGTGAATCAGCTTTTGAAAACATTTTCCAAATTTATTTTATTCGTGTCTTTGATTTTTATTTATAGCCAATTTTAAAGTACATTACATTTTCTGCCAAACTGAACAGTTTGTCGGCAGTAGCTCCCGTGGACACAATAGACTGTACCTAACTACTTAAACTAATTATTAATCACATGTTCTATCTACATAGATTAATATTTTTACATTTAACGACGTAAAAAATTCTATACTAATGTTACATATATTATAAATGTAAAACAATAGTACTTTGTTTTTTCTATATGTTATAATTAGAAAAACTTATTTTATTATTATTTAATAACCAGTTTTTATAAAGTCTGTACTCATACATGTATTAAGAATAATTAAGATACCATCTATCTAAATTATTCTTAGTAATTTTGTGAGTATATTTAAGTCAGCGAAACTCCCTTGTCGATGGTAAATAACCGTGAAAATAGAGGCCAGTTTATAAATAATGCTGGAAAACCAAGCTCTTTGGTACAGTCGAGTAGCCTCGAGGGAGTTTTAGCTGCGATTTGATACCGAAACGTGTTTGTCTCTCGGATTCTCGAACTGCAGAGAAACGTCACAGGCTAGCTTTGAGCTTGAGGTGAATTTAGGTAGCCATTGAAAGGTATATACGAAACAATGGCCTTCATTCATCAACTATTTTGATAGGTAGGCTTTAGTATCGGTACCTTATTGGGTTTCACATTGACTGTTAGTATCAGTTTTTTTGCAACAAGAGGTTGATTTTGTCTTTAGAAAAGCTGCAGGCGCTGTTCTTATAAAGCTCTTGAAAAGTCGGTACCTTATATGAAAATCATAAAATATATCTTAAAAAAAGGAGGTAAATAGTTGAGTTAATAGCTGTATTACCCTTAACTTAGGATCTAAACGAAACTTGCAAGATGACTCCCCAAAGAAATTGTTAAAGGAAATTTTAACGGTGTTTTTCCAACCCAAACAAGGATCGTAGTTAACCCACTGACAAGCGTAAAAAAATTGCTAACGCTATATACACAAAAATTAAAAACCAAATAATAATATTCACATTCAACATATTATGTTCAATGTGAAAACAACGCCATAATAAACTGTTATTTTTAAACTTTTCCCTCGCAAAATACAGAGATCTTTCTTGGCATTTCCTATGGTAGCGAAGTAGGCGAGAAATATATTTATTTACGAGTAGTTTTCCAAATAACTAAACAAGTGCGAACTCAATTGACCAAACAAAATAACTCTATGCGACAGGAAAGGACAACTTCTAAGAACATCGATATCACTTTTCCCGGCCAGACCTAGAGCTGATTTAATATTAAAAACGTGTCATATCATTTGGAGCATTTCTCAGAAACGTTCGATTCCCGCCCCAGGGCGAATGTTTGCATGCTTCGCCAATTTAGGGTTTTGCTATGCTTATACCTTAATTGCCTATAACACAATTATTTTAAAAAAGAATATTGAAATGCCTAGGCATTACAAATCTATACTTGAATTGGATCTAGATAAAGCTGATGTGCAGCAATATTCAAATGCTTCATTTTATATGCATTATTTATATGAAATAACTTTTTAACTGGAAATTCAATGTCCAAATCCAATCTTAACTAAATTCTGTTGAGTTTCCAAACCGTACAGCAAGCCTTCACAAAATGACAAACATCATTCGTTTCCTTTAAACATACCATGACACTTTATGCATGTTTAATTTTGCTATTCATTATTTTTAAGTTTTTTTTTAATATTTTTTGAAACTTCCTTATTTGCCTGCCCTTTCATTTAGTCCCGTGCAAGCACGTTTTTGTGTACAATATTGGCTTACCGATCAAGCTATGTCTATGCAAACGCAGACTTCCTTGGTCTGCAGAAAATCAGAAACTTGGTTGACGATGAGAACCAGCGTCTGTCGCCTGTCATTAACTGGAACATTTCCTATCAGTTCAGTTTGTTAGTAGCCGCAGAACAAGAGTAAAGCAGAATGGATTAGTGTCATTGTTTTACAAAATACAAATACATAATAGCGAGTTTTTTACGTGGCTCGTTATGCGTTCGAAATCCAAATTGTAAGTACTAAACATTAAATTGCACATGAGTGTTATAAATATTATATACCCTTATAAATTACTTCGTTGCTCGAAATCTAGAATGATAATTTATAAGGGAAACAGTTTTGAGCCTACGTGATGTATTAATTATAATAAATATTGTGAAATATGTTTTTTATGAGTCCTTGTTGCAGTATTTTTATTAAATAAGATTTGGGGGAGGCCTTTGCCCAGCAGTTAGACGAAACAGGCTAAAAAAATATCAGTCATTCTGTACCCACAACACAAGCTCTGCTTCGCTTAAGGCTAGCTGTGTGGATTATCCAGCATTATGGATTTATTTAATCTTTTTTCATTCACATTAATACAATCTACATCCAGCAACATCCACGAATGTTGATCAGCTAGGTAACACTAGCCTAGTCGACAGTTGTTCACTTCGGCCTCGAATGCCTCGATCGAGCCAAATGCAATACATTCCGGAATGTTTGTGTTCTCCAACTATTCAAGTTAGTTCAATCATCATCAATCAAGTTAGTATTAGTTACAGATCGGGTAACTATTAACTGTATTGGACTCGTGCCAGTAAGTGATGGTGTGGGGATGGAAACAAATGGGCGCTTTATGTATCTTCGGTGTCGTAGAATTCTATTCTACTTTTTTAATATTCTTTGAGGACAAAGTCAAGTGTATTTATGTATGTTGGATATTAATTTCACTTTTATCTCAGACAAAGCTATTCTTCGTATTAAAAGATTGTCTCATGTAAGTTTATATTTCTGTAAAGCTAGTAGATTTTTGGTCACGGTGACCATAATTAGGAGGCTAATGGCTAGTCTCCTAATTATGGTCACCCTGCCGTCTGCGCACATGGGTGCGCAGGACATTTTATAGTGCACAAACACTGGTGCACTCTGTCATAATCCGATAAGACGACAGACCGACATAACCCGGGAGAGGTTACGAGTATTACGTAATAACAGTTGTTTTTCCTTTGTTCAAAAATGCAATTTACTAGACATTAAGTACCTATTTGTAAGTAATGTACGACAAAAAGCAAAGAATTTCTAAGAGACAGCTAAAACTAGATTATCTTTGATTAAAAATCCACACAGCGAAATATTTTCTCAAAACTGAGGACTGTATATTTTCCTCTATTCATAGCTCGCATTGGAGATTTATATTCAGATACCTTTTCGCATCTAGCATTCGAAACCATCGACACAGTTTTGAAATCATAAGCCTTCAATCAGCATCGATGCTGGTATTGCTATGGCACAGAAAAATCCATCTGAAAAGTTAATTGCTCGGTCCGCAATACCTGGAGGTCTACTTAGAAAAATATGTTACGAAATTGACGGATGCCGGATCGCAAGAAACGGCGGACGACTGATCCGTTCTTTGTTTACTAGCTGCGCTCGGCCGCAGGTTTAGTTCGATACTGAAAGTGCTTGCCACATCGCTGCCATGCCGGCCGCTGCCATTCCGGTATTGAGAGTAACGAATTTTTTCGATGCCAAAAATAATGGGTTGGGTACTATGACATGAATTCTTAGAGTTCTGAAACGAAAATTGGTGACGCATCTGAATCTTGTGGTAAGTTTGTTAATTTTTTGCGATAGTGCGATAGAGACGTAACCGTAGGTATATTGCGTTTCAAAGTAGGCCTCTTTTCTCGGAGTACCGAAGCAGGGGTGACACACATAAAGTTTTATGACGAGTTGTAATGTTACGCATTTATTAATAATGGAATAGTGATGTAAGAGTTTTTACCTTAAAATATACAGATTTTGCGTTTTATGTCGAGAATGATTTTTGTTTTTTAGAGGGACTGTTTTGTTATTAAGAGGGACAGATTTTTTATGTGTAATATGATGTAATATCAAAATGTAATATGTGTTAGATAACAACCTTTCTCAATTTTGCTCACATAAAACTCACTATACCTACTTGGTTCTAGAATCCAAGATATTTAATGTCAATAAAGATATTTTTAAATAAAAAAATCCAAAAACTGATATCAACAACTTGACTTTATTCGTCTTTCATTCGTTTTCAAACTTGTATATATGTTATCTGTTTTTGTTATGTAACATAAGTTTTCGTACATGTCTTTGTTACATAAATATCTTCTATTATAAAAAAAATTATACTTCGTTGTGGGTTCATTTAAAAAAAACGGTGCGGATTAGCTAGTTTATTATTCATTCAAGTTATATTTAATTATAATATCAAATAAATTAGTACAAGTTATATTAATTTATTTGATATTACTATGTCATTTTATGTGACTTTTTATTGGTTTGTATGTACATTATTATGGATTAGGAATCTGAAATAAATGAGTTAATAATATTAATTTATGTGGGTGTAAGTATGTTGGTAACCCTAAACGGAGCAGCAAATATTCAGCGTATGAAAATGCCAGTGCAATGATATCGTCGACTTTTCCGCGCTCAATATTAGGCACTAGACATTTCTAGATGACAACCAATACAAGAGCAATGCATTATATAAACCAGTAGTATAGTTCGGTATGTGAATTAAATAATTGTGACATCAAACAGGGGCTTAATACAACTGGCAAACACAGTCCCAAATAATTCTTATAATGTTGGACAATCCACACAGCAATCTAGCCTCAAGCTAAGCAGAGCTTGTGTATGTAGATGACTGATACATTTAATACAATATTACCTATATGTATAGATGTTTTTTTATTATATGTACATAGAAAATATCCAGAACACCCGGCAAAAATATTTGCTGATCGTACAAAAGGCGGGACGAACTTGCATGTTCTGCGTTAGGACAGTATGTATTTCAATTGGAGCTTGGAACAAGGTATTTGTTTTTAACAACATAAAAAAACTGTGGTATTATAATCCGTAAGCCTTGATTGGAGATTATTCGATGTTCGCACTCGAATAATCTCCAAGAAGTGAACTAACGGCTGACGGCGTACAGTCGATAGGGTGTCGCAGAAATTTTCGACTTGACGGTTACTTGATTTCGTAGCTAAGTTGGTTAAGGCATTCCCGTACTGAAGAAAGGTTCAAGCCCCGCTGAAATTGAATATTTTGGATATTATTCAATCTTTTAGATCCTCTCTCAGAAAACTATAACACATTTTTCAAACAATTCGATCGACCAAACTTCAAGTTTTAATAACATCATCTTTACCATTTCTTCTGTTTTTCATTTCATTGTGATTCGTAGAAATGCGGTCTAGGCTTCCACGTCACCAGATGCAGAAATAGGCAAGTCAAGACATTATTTGTTAGAGAATAGGAAACGTTCTTTGTTTCATCTTGGATCTATCCTCAATACATTGAAATTTTCGAGCATAAAGAAACCTAGGATATAAAGGCGTTTTTACGAATCTGTTATAAAATAAATTTTTGATTTTACACCTTTGTTTGATTTTCATTGTCTAAAAATATAATCATTTTATATTTGAAATGAACACAGTTCACTGACCGTAAAGTAAGAAAGAAAGGTTATATTTTTAGTAAGTACCTAAGTCTGAAATTATCATCATCATCATCATCAGCCTATAGCAGTCATATATAGACATAGGCCTCCCCCAAAGAGCGTTAAAGCGCCCTGTCTTCCGCTTTAGCTTACCGCATCCAGCATCAACCTGCAGTCTTTCGCAGGTCGTCATCCCACCTGGTCGGAGGGCGTCCTACACTACATTTACCGAGTCGTGGTAATCACTCAAGAACACGTTTGCCCCAGCGGCCGTCGGTTCTTCAGTCTGAAATTAAACATAACAAAATACAGGCAAACGACACACTAATGGCCGCGTGGAACCGCAAACAACAACCGTGCTCCGCAATGCAGTTATATCACTTAAGTGCATTAACAGGCGTTACTCTTCATTATTGTTAAGACTAAAATGCTCTGTTTTTGTGTTCGTTACTTAGAAAAGCTGCTTATGTGAAGTAATGAAACATGCTATTCGACTTTCCCACTACCTACTACCCACCACTACTAATTCATAAAAAGCCTAGGTTGGATTCCAGGCTAAGAACTGCATCTGCGCAAAATTTCAGCCTGATCCCTTCAGTAGTTTTGACGTGAAGAAGTAACAAACATCCATCCATTCATCCCCCGGAAAGTAATTTACATATTACACATGGAATAGGTGTTCCACTGCCGATTTGGTCAACTTGCCAAAGATCTTTACTAGTTTTGCAGGCTCTTTAAATATATAAAAATATATGTATATCATCATCATCATCATTATCAGCCTATAGCAGTCCACTGCTGGACATAGGCCTCCCAATGAGCGCCATAGCGCCCTGTCTTCAACTTGCAGCATCCAGCATCTACCTGCAGTCTTTCGCAGGTCGTCATCCCACCTGGTCGGAGGGCGTCCTACACTACGTTTACCGAGTCGTGGTCTCAACTCAAGAACACGTTTGCCCCAGCGGCCGTCGGTTCTTCACTAGATATGGCCGGCCCACTGCCACTTCAGCTATATGTAGGTATCATCTATATATGTATATGTAGTAGTAATTAAAACATACAACCCATGCTGCTTGGCGAAATAAACTGTGGTATCTTTACGAAGAGCCGAGCAGAGGTCGGCCTTCATTTCAGCTTGTCCATCAAGGGTTGCAATGCTGACCGCGCTGTGATGGCCTGGACCTGCGTTATCAGCCATCATCATCGCGGCCAGCAACCCACCTATTACTGAACTCGTCAGAAATGTACTATTGCAATAATTTCTAGTAATAGTACAGTAATTTTGAGCGTTTAACCATAGTCAGAATTATTACCTATTGTTAAGCCTCGTTTAGTTATTAATTTTGAAACAGGCATTTGCATAAAGCAAAGTTAATCTGGAACTGAATGCAATATTAGGAAATCAAATAATCCTCCGGAAGTACGTAGTATTGAATGATTGATTTGAATTAATTATGAGATTTTTTACAATAAAATCCCATTAATAATCAAGTCTTTTTCAGATTGCTTTATTATAACATTTGAAAACAAACTAATAAACCTACTCCTTAATAAAACTTATAACTCGATTTAAGAATTCATGGACGATACATTATTATATAGATTTTTGGATTATTAATTGCACGTTGTTGTGTGCAATACTTAATCAAATTAAGACGAATTAATTACTATAATAATAATTGTGGTACCTAATTAACTTATTAGTAGCTACCTCTAACGGGTACCTTGCTTAAGTGTTTGTTTTGTACCCAAGTTCAAAGCCAAAAGCTAAGTCCCTTCCAAAGTATCGTCTTATCATTTAGTCATCATATTAGTAAATTATCATGATGACACCATAACCTGACGACCGATGTGGCGCGGTGGGCGAAGGTCCGCCTGCGACGCAGGAGGTTGCGGGTTCGATTCCCGCCTCGGAACAAATGCGTGTACGATCTGCAGATATTTGTTTCGGGTGTTCTGGTCGTTTTCTATGTATAATAAAAAATATCTATCTATGTAATGTATTGTATTATGTATATCAGTTATCTAGTACCCATAACACAAGCTCTGCTTACCATGGGGCTATGCTGTGTGAATTGTCCAGCAATAAAAAAAAAAAAAAGAATAACCAACACCATAACACCATACCCTAGAGATGCTAGCCCAAAATCAGCGTGTAATTACAGGTTCAATTACTCACGGGATTCGTTACTGGATCATACCACTGGTTTCCAATTAGATGAGTCAGCATTTTCCTCTAATACAGGTTTTGCTCATACGGGGCCAGTCACGGATTGAAAGCCACGAAATAGGAAGGTGACGCTTTGCTGTTTCCGTTGTCCGAGGCTAACATATCCAAAATTTTTTGCACTACCAACTCTTCTTTTACTTGTATATATGTATTTCTAGATTGCCTGGTAGACAATTCTTTTAACAATCAGGACCGCGCACGATGCATATTGTCCGGTTTTTATTTAGATTTTAAAATATTTATTAAGTCTGGTGGTAATTATAATTGGAAAATCAAATTCCTTAAATTGTTTAACTTAAATGTAACTATTAATATTTTCGTATAGCTGGGTTTAGATGCCGTAGTACATAAGCAAAACCACAGAAAACAGCTATATTTTTTGAATAACTTTTTTCCTAAATTTTTTGTTGGCTGTAAGGTATTGAAAAAACCCTTTCCGCATCCTCAAGAAAAAAACCAGCTGTCTAATTCTTATCTCAGGCAATTCTTAGGTTTCAAACGTCGCTCGTCGTGAAAAGTGCGAGTAAGTTAGATGTCCTTTTAGATAAGACCAATAAATTACCTGTATCAGGGTCCCAACCTTGGAGCGTCCTATCCGTTAGGTATTTACGTAGAAGTTTGTCACTGTCTTTCTAACTCAAACAGCGTCCTGTAGACAGCGAACGTTGTTTGTGCCAATAGGTTCTCTCGATCTACTTCGCTTTATAATTGAACTAGCAGCTCCCCGCGGTTTCACCCACGTGGTGATAGATATTTTGGATAATATACAATATATCTGTATAAATTGTAGCCTATGTGTTATTCTGATGTATAAGCTATATTATTGTAAAGTTTCATTAAAATCCATTTAGTAGTTTTTACGTGAAAGAGTAGTAAACATCCATCCATACTTACAAACTTTCGCGTTTATAATATTAGTAGGATACTGCTTTTTGTTTCATATTAGAGCTCAGGGAAATATCAACTACTAACATAGGGTTAATATAAAACAAAAGTTACGCGATAAATAAAAAAAATTAATTAATAATGCTGGACAATTCACACATAATCAGCCAGATCAGTCGGGTACCTACATTTAAGTTAAAGCTTCTAGGATTTCCTCTGTTTTGTCAATATGACAAGGCAGCAACCTACTTGATGTCGTATTTACTTACACAAAGGTGAGAAATCTTGTTGCTTACAAAACGCATCAGATTAAATAGTTAGGTACTTAGAATACTTACCAAACTTCTAGCGCCCAACAGCATTGCAGATATAGTAGCAGTTACCTGCTTTAGCATCTTTCTTTTTTCGACGACGACAACCCTCGCGCTATTAAGAAGGATCATGGACGAATAAAATAAATAGACCTCCAAGGTCCATTCATCCGACCGAGAATCGATTACTAGTTATCTGGTAGGGCGCGAGATGGCGCTACGTGTAGCAATTCGTTAAAATTAATCAATCTGCCCGTTTATTTTACCGCAACAGCGCCACCTATAAAATGGTCTTTGCAGCTTTTCAAGAGTCTATGTCAATGATATACTTCCATCTAATTAAATTTTATAGATGGTGCTAATGTCGATTGCTACATGATTGATACGTTGCCAGATAGCATTTTTCCCGGCTGAACGACGACGACGCGACCCGGCGGCGGCGACGCGACGTTGCCGTTCTGCTGTGTTCTGCACGGGTTTTACTAAAAATATTATTTACGTACTCTCACGTACCTCGCATCAGTATTGCCATACAGTAAAAATCCCCCTAATTTTGGGTTAATATATAATATTTTTTTACGAACGTTTTGAACGTTTTGACTTTAATTAATACATTTTATTCATGTTTTTCCTACAGCACACACATTATGCATAAAGCTCGAAACAATTTTCAATAAGTACTTGATTTAGCACGTTTCTTGGTCGATTGGATTGGATGGACATTTTTTTCTAAAATAATTCGGTATTTTTGACATAACGACGCAGAACCGCTTCAAAACTAATAATTGCTAGAAATTTGATTAATTAAGGCTAATGTCCTGATGGAATGTTTGATTAGTGAATTGTAACATTTTCATGGTGTTGTAAACCAAATTCAAAACAATTGACGGGTGGTCGTATAATTTTTTGAACATCGTTAGAATATTGAAATGATCCTTCTATTTCGATAGCAGAGTTGTCGGCTCCGTGGCTCAGTTGATTAACACACTGAATTATTCCTACAAAGAATACTGGAAAGCGACTGTTGGTTCGAACCTCCAATTCTCATGCTTTTGCATAAATAACTTTTTGTTAAAATCTTTTTGTTGCTTTTTGCATAAAATCAAATCATGGTAAATATCCCGTTTTAAATGACTTTATCTTTTTGTTATTAAAAATTTTTGAAGGAATATTTATACCAGATACAGATACCTTTCGAATTTTATGATATAAATATATATATTTTATAAAATAATTCGGTATTTTTGACATGACGACGCATAACCGCTTCAAAACTAATAATTGCTAGAAATTTGATTCAGGCTAATGTCCTGATGGAATGTTTGATAATTACGTAATTTTTTATGGTGTTGTAAACCAAATTCAAAACAATTGAAAACATACTCTTGGTTTTAAACAGTTAATCAAGCTTATTGTTTAACATTGATTTTCTTATTTGTAAATAGTTATTAATTTATAAGGTTAATTTAGAATACTAAGGAGATAACATTTTAAGTGTTTTCAATGCTTTGTAAAATTAAAAGACAAATTGTTGTTTGAACTGCGCGCCACGTAGTGGAGGTGACGCATGTTCAAGCAACAACTATTAACGATTTAACTACTTTGTAAACTTAAATAATAGATGAGAAATAAGCTTATAAATGACGTTAATATTTACTACATCAAAATTGATTTTTAAATGTTTTCTCAAACATTCTCTCGTCGTCAAAAACCACGTGGTGCGAACCACGTGGTTTTTGAAATAAAACCGCATTGTGCGGCGGGCGAAGCCCATTACTTTTTAGTGTTATGGTGTTTCTTCATTTGCTATGAGTGATCCTAGAGTGAGTGGTAACGTTGGCTTTGCTGGCACCAGCTTTGCTGGCACCAGCTCTGCTGGTGGTAGTTTGGCCGACGTCATACATTCAAAAAATCCTATTAGGCAGGGTACTTCGACAGACATCTTTATAAGTCATGTTCCATAAAATTTTAAAGGTATCATATTCCTTCAAAAATTTTAATAACAAAAAGTTATTTATGCAAAAAGCATGTGATGTGGAGGTTCGAACCAGCAGTAGTCATATTCCATTATTTATTGTTGACACATACCAGTGTCTTAAACAACTGAGCCATGGAGCCAATATAGGTACTGTCGGAATAGAAGGATGATTTCAATATTCTAACGATGCTCAAAAGATCCGTCAAGTTGGTAAAAATGTGACAAACACGGTAGACAAATAATCACTGATTTTAATAACTTTGTATGATGTTTTCAGTGTATTTTCGTAATGTTCTGTTATTATATGCTTGTTCTCGATCTTCACATGCATAAGTAATTTACGTTTATGGTGTTTATCATCTTATTCACTTGATTTGCACTGTTTATTGTTGTTCACAGATCGTCCTTGTTGTTTTTGTAATCACTGTTTTCTAGCTCTAATTTGCAATGTTTCGTTGAGATAATGTTATGCCATATGCTTAGTACGTTTTACTTTAATTTTCACTGGTTTAATCACTGTTTTATCCGGATTTCAATTTTAAATAAATTTTATTCGTAGGGTGTACGTTGACCTTACGAGCGCAGCGCCCTCTTGCAAATAAGCTAAAGTAAATAAAACGAGAAAACCTGCGGCATAATAGATAGGTATGCTTAGGGTATCTAATTGGACAGAAAGGGCCTGTTTTATATAAGTTATTGTTTTCATACACACTTCAAATAGCTAATCATAAAATTAATGTTATCATACAAACTTTTCATTTGCACGCCATCTACCTATTAAACGATGCTTTATCTTGTACATTATGCCACGCCATCTATCACTATTCTTTAGAGACTAGTCTACCAGGACGATTATCTATTAATAAAACAAAATTTGAATATATCAACCGGTAAGTATCAAAAACTTATTTAAAAAAATCTATAAAAGAATTGTTACGATTATCAAATGACTCCTATTCATTTACCGAGTTTAATCGTGGAATATAACGATTTTCGTGATAAGGATCAATGCCATCTAGTATTAACCAGAATTTCGGAGGAACGCAACTTTGAATGGGCTCTGGCTATCTAGTGTTTCCTTCATCTATGGAAGGATTTACATCCGGCCATCTTGAATTAAAATACCAACTAATCGCTATAAATCTACCTCGAAACGTACACACTTACGGTTAACTGTATAACTATTAGAATGAGGTTTCAATTCTTTCGTACAAAAACAAGCAATAAAATTGATGACAAGCAATAATCCGCCCAGTAGCATATTGCTAGGCCTATTCTATTAACACGGCCTACTTCCTTATTGCGATTCGGTACATGATACTGGAACAGCTAAAAAGGCTAGTGTCAACCGAGACCCATATTGTGAGTAGTAACGATCCGAAGCGCATGGTATCGGGCGCTTCAATACATCGACAGAACCATGGGTTTTCGCAACGGATTTTTATCTTATTTAAAGTTTTATTTTATGGTATTCTTATTTTTGTATGCCTATGTTAGTTAAAATATAATATATGATAAATTTAAAACCTACATTGTTACATACATATATTATAGCAAATAAACATCTTTAATCTAAACTAAATTGCTCCCATATTAGATCCAGACCTATTGCCAAAAAGTAGCCCGAAACGATTACTGATTCATTTATCTCCGCACAGGTGTTAAATATTAAGCCTATCTTAGATTTATCTTCTTTTCGTAGCGTTTTTTCTAACCAAAGTTTCCGTCGCATTGACCTGATCGCGGTCAGCTGAACACATTTTTTTTATTCTCTTGTCTAACTATGAAAAACTACTTAAAAAATTTAAACTAAAACGTCAAAACAAAACTGTCAAAATATGTAGGTATCAGATAATTATGTTCAGATGCATAGGATGAGTAAGTACTTACTACCTTTATTTACGAAGATGACCTACCTCAGTACTTAATTTATACCTACTTTAGAAGAGCTCTCACTAGGTGCACCCCGCGGCTGCGGCCGCGTGGCAATCTGTATGTCAAATGGTTCATAAATATTTTTCTTCAATCACTCTATCTATTTAAAAAAACCGCATAAAATCCTCTGCGTAGTTTTAAAGATCTAAGCATACATAGGGACCGACAGACAGCAGGAAGCGACGTTGTTTTATACTATGTAGTGATGTAAGTTACATTGTGTCTTTTTGAGAATAAAATTTCTTTAAACCGAAATGCGACTTCCAATAGTAAGGAATCGTTTGCCGTTAAAGCTAGAATAGCATATATCAGCCCTATATCGCTGCTCCCTTCCATGAGACATAAAGAGGAATTAACATCAATACCCTTCGAGACAGTACTGGATGAGTCTTTACGCCGTCTCGGATGCTGCGAATCCAATTTCTTTAGATGGAATCTTTTACGCTTAGAAGATATCATTGGATGGACAGAAGGCGATGTTTATGAGTATGGAAAAGTTGAGAAATTTTTCGGAGTCAGCTTTTACGAAATATGCACTGGGAATGGAGGCGCTAAAACTAACAGGTTAGATAGTATGTATATATCTCGTGAAGCAACAGCCATGTTTTTACCCAACTGATAGCTAGCATAGAAACGGTTTTTCGTTCAATATTTTTGTTTGCGAGTTTTGATTTCATTGCTATCGTTGTTATTGCAAACGTTTTTAGTTTTTATTCCAGTATTTTTACAAAAAAAGACTTCTGTCACACGTTCCGCATTCAGCATAAAACAGAAAATGAACATAGTACCTATATATGTAGTGGTAAGTTTTATAAGTTACTTAAGCACGCGGCTTTACTTACGTGATGCCTGTTTAAAATTTAGCCCTTGTCACTAATGGATAATGTAGCTATCAACACTACTTTTGACGAATCGCGGTCTCCACTCCAGAACACAATTACCTCAGCGGTTGTCGGTTCTTAGCGATATATGGCCGGCTCACTGCCACTTCAGATATTAATTCTTTGAGCTATGTAAATAACTTTTGTTCTCTGTTATGTTCTGCCTACCTGTTATGTTTCTGTAACCAGATAAAACCGCTCCTGTAAAAGTCCAGCAGATGGATTAAAAGATTTGTGAGGAGAGTGGTGCGATGGCGTCGCTCGAAATATACGAAACAGAAACGTGAACATGTGGGCTTACAGTTTTTCACGGCATTTCTTACTTACTTAGGTACCTGTAAATTGCTTCGACTAAAAATTTTTGTTTTTATTGAATTGGTTTGTGACTAAATTTACAGTTCGCAAAAGATTTTTAAGTAATAAAATAATATTCAAATAATAGAAACAAATTAGAACTAGTATTTACAATAAAACTTTTGAAATTATCATGGTTACACACTAAAGTTGAAATAATAATATAACTCAAAAATTTGATTTTTGAGTTATCCAAACTTTCGTAGCAAAAGACAAAAAATGAGGGTAGATCGGTATGCCCATAAAAACTTCCTCGCAGTCGCAGTGCCTTCAGTTATTCCGTGATCATGGCGCATGAAACTGTGCCGAAATATTGGATAACTCAAAAATCAAATCATGGTAAATATCCTTTGACTTTAGTATTTACAATAAATAAATGCCCCAAGCTAAGCAAAGCTTGTGTTCTTGCTGGGGAAAAAAAAAGGTACGCGATAAAATATACCCGTTAAATCATTATGGGTTCGTCGAGTATCTTATTCATAAAATACTCGACACTCGACAACGAGCAATAGTCACAATAAGTATGACAAAGTTCTAAAGTATGGGTGAATTTATACTCGAACAATAAGGCAGTTTTTCGCCTGTCTCGCTTTGGAAATCAGCAAGCACCAGCACGCAGACATTGAGGATCCCACAGGGAAATGTGTCACGGGAATCACGTCTCTGTCATCCGCTGGCGTCTGGAATTTCACGCCGGCAAAATAAGATTTAGCTGTGACGTGCACTCAGAATTTCAATGGTTGAAGTTTCGGAGTAGCTTTAGTTACAGGAATCAGGATCAATTCGAATAATGGAGGTGAATTTAGGAGGGACAGGTTTGTTTGTGATTTCGTCACGTATCGTACTAGAAAAGCATTTAACTTCAAATATACATATATTGCAATGCCCTTGTAGGGTGCATGTTGGATTACTGATATTTTATTTAAATACCTATTTGTAAACATTATGTAAGTAATAAAACATTGAGTATTAAAATATGCTTTAGGTTAAATAGAGGCTAGATAACGCAAAATTTAAAATCACACCTAATAAAAAGGAATAACCAACTCTTGAAATTCTGACAATGTTACGGATGTAAGATAAACATGCTATTATTAACCTATTATCAGTGCTTAACCTATTGTTTATTTAACACAACATGTGTTAATACAATAATAGTTATTATTATTATTTAACACAACATGTGTTAATACAATAATAGTGTTTAGCGAGACCTGCTAGCTTCGCCCCTGCCCATTGCGCCTCAGATGCTGTGCACTGAATGCATTAAGTAAACATGTAACTGCTGAGCCACCCGTATCCGTGGTTTTCCGCGACTTTTTCCAGCAAAGAGTTATAAATAATAATTCGTCCCCACGCGAGCCCTCCAAAAGACCAATGCGGGGTTATTTCAATGTAATCGTATCAATTTATTATGGCGACACTGCAAACACCCGAGGCGACGTGTCGTCGCGTTGGGTTACTAATGTGTTTCTGCTCGTAGAAAATTCTTAAAATTTGATTCAACTCAACACGCTTCGCGTTTCGTCGAGTCGCGTGGCTTCGTGCTCAATTAGTCCATAATAACAAACACGATGATTGCGATCATCTGCGATCTTACCTTGCCTAGTAGTTTCTTACAATTTTGCAACTTCCAAACTGCCATAACTCAACAAGTAAACTTGCCCAACTATTGGTAATCGGAAAGCGATTAATATTCTTCGGATGACTATTCTGTCGTTGGAAACTAATTTCCAATAGATTTATTGTTGTTTTCAACTGATTCACAGTCACATGGTTGCATATATTTCTAGACTAGGTCCTGCCCGTGGCTACTCATATGCTTTCCTGTAAAAAACGAACCAAATGTCAAAAATACGTTATTTTCTTAAGACCGTACTAGATACTTCGTAAAAATGTATTTATACGCCCGTCCGGTTGTTCGTACGGTGATTTACTAATCATTAATCAAAGACAAAGACAGTAATTTTACTCGCTGCTCACATATTACATATAATGAACTAAATTGAGCTCGAATCGAGCTAAATTGTTTCTACCTGACTACTTGGCAAGATGGCGTAAATTCCATTTTCTTCCTCTTCAGGAACGTAGAAAAATAGCGGACTTATGTTATCTGTTAAACGTAGCTAATGGGAAGGTTGACTGTTCGGAGCTTCTTGAACAGATAGGACTGCGAACTAATATTGGAACACTCAGGAATCCTAACTTGCTAAATATTCCTTTTGCGAAAACAAATTATAGGCAAAATTCGTTCATCATTAGGGCTAGCAGATGTTTTAACACATTAGTAAAAGATCACGATTTTGATATATTTTTTAATACTTCTGTTCAGCTTAAGCGCCTACTAGGTAATAATTTCTTTACAAAGTAATTGAAGTCAGTTTTCATGTATTTTCATTATATTTTTTTTTGTGTGTAACCTTTTCTTTATTTTAACTTTATAATAAAATCGTCTACTTTCTGTAATTTTCTTCTAAATTGCTGCTTTTTTTTCAAATTATTTGTGGAAACTTCTAATTGGCCTTAAGTTAAATATTCTTGTATCTAATCTTTATCTAGCTGTAAGTTTTCCTAAGATTGTAAAAATAAATAAATAATAAATAACATAATTATAGATTTTGATAATAAATTAACATAATTAACGTCAAGGTATAACACAAATCATTTTTTAAAAAGAGAGACTGCTTCTTAGCAGCAAAAAGGTCTTGGCCCAGCTGAAATGCTTGACCACTCATCTGTAGATAGGTTATTAGTTCTCTTTTGGTTTTTCACGTATCTAGTTCTTGTAGTTTCTGTGGAAAAATTGGATGCAATGCTATGCAATTTATAATTTTTATTCGAATTAGAATAACTTGCCAACTTTATACCACTTTGTAATTGGAATACAAGACTCCTAACACAGATATCAGAAACTCCTAACTTATAGTCTGCATTTGTTAAACGTTTTTTGTTTTTGAGGTGGGAACTGAGTAACAAACATCCCAACTTTTCACTTTTATACCTCTACAAAGTATGATGCATGGTTATTCAGCAAGCTACGAATGGGTTTTGTTTATTGCTTGTTTGTTCAATGTTGTAACTCAAACTTTCAACCCATATCCATAAAAGTCAGAACAGCTTCCGGGTCGTCGTTGTAAAAATTACTCAAATTTATTGGCGCTCACTGAAAATATCGGGAGCCTAAGCCACAGGGTAGTTAATTTCCTCCCCAATGCGTACTTAAATTATGTCAGCATTTAAGTAATCATTTTGTTTAAGTAAAAACCTCTTCTATCAGTTAAGAACCTTCAATTTATGGGAACAGAAAATATCCATTCATACCTACATTTCTGAGTTTTTTTTATCTCGTAGATTAGCTCATAAGAGATAAAAAATACAGAAATAAAAAAATCAAACGGAATGAATGAATGGATGAATGAACTCTTTATTGCACTTAAAACTATAAAATAACACCTTATATCTAAACATTACATATTAAAAGTACAATAGGCGGCCTTATCGCTGACAGCGATGTCTCCCAGGCAACCTAGGTATGGAGAAAAATATATAAGTAAACTAAGAGTTGGTACATCACAAACAAACAGATGGAGAAGTATCAAAAACAAGAAAGGAAACAAACGGAATGAATGGCTTAACGTTTTCCGGTTAGCCGTTTTATACTAAATACTGATAAAAATTGAGATAACATACCTACGGGCTGATTAGTGGTTACATAGAAAATAAACAAAGGAACAGCTGAAAATGAGTTTCTTTTAGCAAAGCTGAGGCACGGGCATGTACTTCCTCACTACAAGCTACTGTGATTTATTAATCTTTTATGAAATCCACCATTCATTGAATAAATTTTTTTTTCTCGATTTGTACCTGAGATCTGACCCAATTATCAGTGCTTTAATAGGTGTTCCTTTGACCAACGAGGTATTAAAAATACATTCGATTAGCAAGCTGAGTCAATAAAAAACGGGCAATAGCGTGACAATACAATATAACTTAATTGCACCAGCAATACAAAAAAATAATAAAAATTCTAAAGGATCTTAATACTAACTATATCTAGTGGCACAATCGACCTCTAGTAACTAGCTATCCAACAAAAACATTCCCAAGTGCGAGCTAGCCATAATCTCAGTTCTAATCTGGTCCCTGGTTCTAATGCATGTTCAACCATAATGAATGTTGGAGCACACATTAACTCGTCTCTGAAACATATCTAGCTGAAAATGAAGTAATATGAAAATCATAGTTCGCGTTCCTTTGAGCTTACCACCGTTGAAGTTTCGTTCTAAGCCCATTCATCTACTCTTCATTATGCAGTCTCGAGCAAGCACGCCCATTGATTCTTATATGAATAAATTGAGAGTTTATTTTTGCTTGATTAAAGTTAAATTTGTAATTGTTCAAGATTTTATCAGTCATCCCTCTTGATGGTTAAGTATTATATTTATAGCGAAATGGACTTGATCTCATAGTACAACAAAAATTTGTAAGATCTATTGAGACGTTGTGATTTAGTTTACTTTTCTGAAGGTTACTTTTCTAGGGATTATTAGGTTTGGGCTAACGTGCGTCAAGATTTCGCAGAGTAGCATTCTTTTTAAACTTTCCTTTTAAAAGTTTTTTAAAGAGCCTGACGATAGTTACCGACAATCTCAAACTTCTATGTTACAAACTCATTTAAACGTGAAGCAGTTGCCGCTTCCAATTGAAGCCAAGCTGTTACGAAAAGCGGTCAAGTGATTGTAGGGTTGAGTGGAGACTTCTGTTTGTTATTCAGCTGAAAAATATCGCAGTTGTACAAAAAATAAACAAACTACAGTAAAGTTTGTATAATATACGATCATTTCTCATGGCAGTTAAAATGGCTTTATCACAATAGCACGCCAATCAATTGCTATTATTATTTTTAGAAATAAATCTAGTATTATCCCGATTTATCTGAAACATGGAAATGTTTGTATTATGTCCATATGTTATTGTTACCAATAGGTAAGTATCGAAAACATTAAATAATTATGGACTGGACGTAAGCGGTTTGCACGCGATTTTCAAGCAGCCTAGTCCGGCCCGTTTTCAACCAGTGCGTCTTACCCGTTATGACCTACGGAGCTGAGACGTGGACACTCACGATAGGGCTGGTCCACCAGTTAAATGTCGCTCAGCGAGCTATGGAAAGAGCTATGCTCGAAGTTTCTCTGAAGGATGGGATTCGTAACGAATACATCCGACAGAGAACCAAAGTTATCGACATAGCTCTAAGAATTAGCAAGTTGAAGGGGCAGTGAGCCGGCCATATTTCGCGAAGAGCCGACGGCCGCTGGGGCAAACGTGATCTTGAGTGGAGACCACGACTCGGTAAACGTAGTGTAGGACGCCCTCCGCTCCGGCCAGGTGGGATGACGACCTGCGAAAGACTGCAGGTAATACTGGATGCGGCCAGCTGAAGACAGGGCGCTATGGCGCTCATTGGGGGCGGCCTATGTTCAGCAGTGGACTGCTATAGGCTGATGATGATGATGAGTCTTGACCGAGGATATTGTTTACGTTCCAAATTTCATGAAAATCTGTTCAGCCGTTTACGAGTATAAAGGTAACAGTCATACGGACAGAGCTGCTTTTGTTTTTTTTTAGTAATTAGTATGGATTATCAGGTTAATCTAAAATTTACACTTATTTACGTTTTACCCGATTAATGCCAATCACAGTATACAAAGCCAAAGCCATCAGTGTAATTAATTCAACAATAATGCGGTTTCCACATGATTACATGTTCAATTAATGTGCGACTACTAAAAATTAATTGATCGAACACAGCTTAATTGCAACGCGATAAAGTCCAATTTGTCTGCCAATTACTGAACACTGCTCGTCTCGTTGTCATTGTCGGTAAACCGTAACTTACTAAAGGGATACTGGAATGACGTATTACTATTATGGCTGGTTTACATTATTCCAGCGATCCAGTCCAGTACTGGATTGCTTACTGGAAAAATGTAAACCGGCACTGGAATGAACTGAATCCAGTAAGCATTCCAGTCCAGTAACTGGATTCGCGGTCTACTTTTGAATCCAGTGCGATCAATCCAGTGCAACTGGAATAATGTAGACGGCCAATCCAGTGCATTTTCGAAACTGATATCTTCTTGAAATCATTGTCACTGTAGTGTTCACACTTCAACGGCTTCTAAATAACTGGAATAATGTAGACGTTACAGATCCAGTCCAGCACTGGACTGGAATCTCGCTAGATCACTGGACTGGAATAATGTAAACCGAGCATTATCCCTATGATAATATTCAGTGCTATTACTGCACGCGTTTTTACTCCTACATTTCGTTACTTTGCAACTGCATACGCGCTTTTCGTCTTCTTCACTTTACTCTCTTATATATCTTATTTATCTTAACCACCTTTTGAGACTTTTGAGACTATCATGGTTATTAATACTAGAGTTATTTAAAACGGGATATTTACAGTGATTTGATTTTTGAGTTTTCCAATATTTCGGCATGAAACTGTGTAAATGACTTTAGCACCTTTTAAGAGTAAAAGAGAACAGCAAGATGTTTCAGTTAAACTAAACAAAACAATTAACTAGCATCCGCGCCGCCCTCATCAGCGTAATAACTCTGATAAGATAACACAGTCCGAGTTCTGGTCTATTGATCAGAACCCGGACTGTGATATCTTTGCCGATGAATGAAGGAAGATCCTATGGCTTCCTAAGCCTGAGGTTTTGCGAGATTGATGAATGAAATCAGGATGCTTCATTGTTTTATTTTTTACTAGCCGCGCCCCGCAACTTCGCCCGCGTTGAAATCGATGTGTCAAATTGTTTATAAACCTTCCTTTTGAATCACTTTCTCTATAAAAAAAACCGCATCAAAATCCGTTGTTTTAAAGATCTAAGTTAGAGAGTAAATACATAGGGAGAGACAGACGCGGAAAGCTATGTACTTTGTTTTTTACTTCTTTTTATAGTTCGTCCACCAATTGTTACTTCATTCCAGGAATCTTGTAAGGGCTAAAGGAAATAAAGCACTAATATTTGATATTTAAATTAAAATATATGAATTAAAATATTTGAAAGTTATATTGTACATAGTTTCTAATATAATTGTGCAATAAAGAATTTTCTATTCTATCTATATACGATCCTACTAATTGATGTTATGACCTGGCAACCCTAAATTTCAGTAATCTGGCAATTAAAAGGGAAAAGCCTCGGCAAAGTTTTGTGGCTTTTACATTTTTACCTTCAAGTCAGAGTATTTTACAAATTGCTTCAAATGTATAATTTACCCTACTTTAAACTCATTTTCGGGGTACTTAGAAACCTTGTTTGTATGATGAATATGAATGTGTAATTATGCGCAAAAGGTTTTACTAGGTTTACGCATAATTTTATGGTAATAAGCGTTGAGCTGTATTTTATAGGGTAATAAAATAAATTTTAAAGTCATAAAGTTTAAATTATAATGAAAGAAGGCTTTAGAGAATTGAAGATAATGTTATTTAAATCCTATCCTACTAATATTATAAACATGAAAGTTTGAATGTATGGATGACTGTTACTTTTTCACGCAAAACATATTAAATGCTGAAATTTTGCATACAGGTAGTTCCAAGCCCGGAATAAAACATATACTACTTTATATCCCATGGGATATAATATGGGAGATAACCTTAAAACGTTTCCATAAAAACCACGAATGTGAAGCCGCGGGCAGAAACTAGTTTAATAAAATTCATCCATGTAGTTATTTTTTATTATAGACATAGAAAACACCCAGAACGACGGGAACAAATGTCTGTAGATCCTACAAAGATTTGTTCTGTGAAGGGGATCAAACCGTAAAAGTAACCTGGACCTTTGCCTGCTACACCATTAAAGATGGTTATACAAAGCAGGTTTGTATCATCATTGCAAACCTTACAATAATCTCTTTCTGTATGTACAGCCTCCAATCGCCCCCACTCTAGGTCTTGAGCCTTCGATATCCTCAACCCAACATTTTGTGGTCTTCCCCGCGGAGTTCATTCTTTCATCAAAGTTAAATTGCCAAAACATGTAATTCTAAGACAATACTACTGTAATTATGGTGAAGGGCTGGGCCTGTGCCTGGTCGGCCTGGGGCCGAATTTAGTCAAATTCAGCCCCAGGACCGATTGAGAAAATAACCCAGATATACCAAGCGCTATAAACACAAACCATTTTATTACTATTTAACACTACTCCAGTATTCTTTCCAAGTAACAGCTTCTACAATAAGATCACTTAAGACAAAGCGTGTCTCCGCCATATTTACAGTAGTGAGTGAATCAGATTACTAGCACTTAACGTTACTCACGGGTTAATTAGCATCATTCACGTTAATAGCTCTCTGCGCTGCCGTCTTTTGTAGGGGTTAGTTATAAATTATCATCATAATATTAATAACTATAATAATTATGGCTTCTGTTCACAGCTACGCTTGCGTCATCATCATCATCATCATCATCAGCCTATATTAGTCTGCTGGACTAGGCCTCACCCAATGAGCGCCATAGCGCCCTGTCTTCAGCTTGACGCATCCAGCATCTACCTGCAGTCTTTCGCAGTTCGTCTTCCCACCTGGTGTAAACATATAGATACAAATGTATAATAGCTTAAACAGTGGCGGATTATTAACTAGGAACAATCGGAAGATTGTAAGATTAAGTCTTCTTAAGATAGCATAGATATCACATCTATGCTATCTTAAGAAGACGTATAGATGTCACATCTATAAGATAGCATAAATATCACATCTATGCTATCTTATGAAGACATCATCTCTCACTGAATTTAACGAAGTAGATAGAATTGATGAAACAGCGTAAAACAAAAGCGGTAAACGCTGTAGCCGTACACAAATCTCCCGCGGCAGATAATAAAACCAGAACACGTTTTCGTACTAATTTAACTTGCCACGTTGCTTTTAGCAAAGATACATTTTGTTACGGGTGATGGCGGGTTACCAGGATAAATCTGTTTGTTTACGGATCTTAGCCACGGGTTTGAACGGTTAATGTAAAGAGGCGGCTCGAAATACTTATATTTCTACCAATTATATTAGTATAGAAGAAAGTGGAAAACGCCGCTATGAACGCCCTGCGTGGGATATCATATAGATAGGCTGCTAAAAGTTAGTTATTTAGAGATTGGTATTGGTTTGAAGCAGTAGTTATATCTTGATAGCTTAAATATAAATAAATAATGCTAGACAATTCACACTGCATTTTCTAGGTAGCCCCAGGCTGAGCAAAGCTTGTGTTATGGGTACCTCCAACTTTTGATTTTTAAGGGCTTTAAATATTTTTCTGGTAGATAGATACCCCGTGACTAAAAACGCTACCACGGGCAAAAGGTAGAAGAATATAGTTACCAAGGCACATACATACTTGCCTTCTGCGTTTATTAAAAGTAATTTTGGTCAGTCATACTTTCCATGTGAGAAAAAAACTGGAAAAAAGTACGATGACAATAAAAACAAGACAAACCCAACGAATATTATTCACACAAAACTCCGCCATTGACTTTCCGGAACTATTGATCAAATGGAATCGCAATACTAAATCAGAGATGATAGATTTTTGCTAGTCTATGAGTCCAAGAGTTGGGAACGTGCCAGGAGCCTTGTTGGTGGTCACTTTTATATCGTTGATTTGTTATGTTTTTTTGCTTTGAGAAACGTAAATCCAAGGGACTCATGACAAAAAAATACTTGTTTTCATTTTAAAATGAAGTCGCTTCCACTGTCTGATCGATTAGATCTTTAAACTACTCAACGGGTTTTAATGTAATTTTCAGTAATAGATAGAGTGATTCAAGAGGAAGAATACATACAATATGGAATACATATTAAAATACTTACTAAGTTGAGAAATATAATGATGAAGATTATTTTGTAATACGAATTATTTCATAATAGTGTGACTCTCCGTACCGTACAAAAAAATAATGTATATTTTTATATAGAGGGGAGGGATGCCTTTGTCCAGAAGTGGCACAGTCTAGAAGAAAGAAAGAAAGAAAATACATTTATTTGACACCATACATAACACATAGCACGACACATTACATAGTAAGAAAATAATAAAAACAAGAAAAAAATTACAAGGAATAGAAAAACATATAGAATAGAGCAAATACGTGTTACATAAGGGGCCAAAAAATTCCCTGTCTCAGCATTATGCCGCTACAAGCCTAAGTTAGAAGCGGCGCTGATTTTCAGACAGGTCCTAGTGTGGTGGCTCAAAGCTTGATAACATTATGTAGGTATATATAAAAAAAAACCAGAGTAGGTAACATGAAAAAGCCAGAGAGAAAAGGAAAAATGAAGAGAGGCACCATTAAATACGAGTAGACAGTCCAGAGTCTATGCTAATAAAAATACAATGTTAGTTACGACTAGGTTCTAAGAATAATAAATAATGCTAGATAATCCACACAGCAACATCTAGCCCCAAGCTAACCAGAGCTTGTGTTATGGATTTAGATAGATAATTTTTATTATACAAAGAAAATACCCAGAACACCCGGAATAGAATAAAATAGAATCACATTTAATAAAACACAGGTATAAAAGTTGATGGGGGAGGCCTATGGCCAGCAGTGGACTGCTATAGGAAAGAAAGAAAGAAAGAAAATACATTTATTGATTCACAAGTAGGTACAGCTTGCTACTAAATAATAATAATATATAAGTAAACAAGAACATAAAGAAATAAATAAAATTAACTACGTATGTATTATATACAAGCAACAAGCGACTCCACAAAGCGAACCAATAGGTCCTGTCTCAGCATAATGTTGCTCTACTTCTCCTTAAGAAGTAGAGCAACGCTGGTTTTCTGACAGAACCATTGGTGCGCGCGTGTCCACACAGGTGGCACCACAGACCACAGATAAGACAAAAATAAACACATTAAATTGACATCTTACAACCTAAGATTAACTCTAACTTAGCACTAAACACATGATCATGACTACACAAGAATAGACAAAAAAAATGTTTTTTTTTTTTTGTTCGTCCAAGCGTCTATTGAGATAACACTTACAATATATAGGCTGATGATGATGATAAAAGATGAAAACAAATTTTAAAAATGTTCGTGTTGCATAGGACATACATGATCACATTTTCAATTATTATAGTAATTCATTGTCTAAACAACTTATAGTCCTACTAATATTATAAACGCGAAATTTTGTAAGTATGGATGGATGTTTGTTAGTAGTTTTTACGTGAAAGAGCACGTAAGAACTACTGAATGGATTTTAATGAAACTTTACAATAATATAGTAGCTTATACATACATCAGAATAACACATATTATCCAAAATATCTATCACCACGCGGATGAAACCGCGGGGCGCAGCTAGTTCTTCATAAAACACCAGTTTAGAATAGAACTAGTAATAAAGTAACCAATCCATTTCGGTCTATTGATTGCATAGACCATCGTGCATTGGCGATGATTTGAAAACTTCCTTCTGGTTATTTGCGGTATTGCATCGGTTTTTTTGAAACAATGTAGTTATTGTTGAACGTTCACTCAATGAAATGAAAGTCAATACAGTTATGGTAACGTTTCGCTTGTTTGGCGATGAATATGAAAACGAACAATTCTCGCTCGATATATAAAAAATTCTTTATTGGACACGTATAAACAGATAAACATTTTATCCATAATATGTCAAACTATACGTCAGAATTTCTCATTCATTATTAATAATATAATAAAAGTATAATAATAATAAAAATATACGCATAACTTAAGAACTCGTCGTAGGTGTAGAACGTCTTCTCTACGAGCCAGTTTTATGTTCTTATCACTTGAGATCGCTACCAGATAACCATGGATAGGATTGTTGTACAGGACAAGGGGATCTGTGTACTTGTAGGTTTTATAATATTACTAGCTGCATGCACCCCGCGGCTTCGCCCGCGTGAAATTCCGTGTGTTAATATCAAATGGTTTATAGCTTTCTCTTAAATCACTCTCTCTATATGTATTTAAATGATTTGCCGAGATGTTGGGCGTCAAGAAAGATACACTCATTTCAATAATAATAGTAATTTATTTCAGACCATAAAAAAATAAGAGATCTTATAACTTATTCTTCGGTCCATAGCTAAAAACTACTATAAACAAAACTTAGCAGATTACGGCAGGAATTAAAAAATATATCAATAAAAACGCCTTTCCAAATGTCTATTTTTGGAAAAGGTCCTCTAAATACATGTTATAGGTACCCATTTCTAGCTCAGCCACTTTTTAGGTCGTTGAGCCACGTAAGTCCATAAATAGATGAATTATTACCAAAACCTATTATTTTAAAAAGTCAACAAACCATTAATTATCCTAAGTCCTGAAATGCTAAATCTCCATCTCCAATCTTGGGCCCGACAGCCGTCTTCTCGCCGCTGAATAGTTTTTTCAAGTCACCCTGAATAGGTGCGAAAAGGTTTATCTTGTCAGCTGACCCAAAAAAGACCGGTGAAGTACGAGTGAGGCGTGTGTTCTGAAGGTTCTGCGAAATTCCGGTCTTTATACGACCAGGGTTATAGTCGTCTGCCTCGTGGAATCCAGTGATAGCAAAGTGTACTCGTCGCAAACCGCTGGGTGATTATGTAACTCGCGACCGGTTTGCGACAGGCGTAAATTAAGCAATCAGTGCTGCCAAACGTCAATTTGTGTATTAGTTTGACACCAGTTACAACGTATTTGGCGTTTGACAGCACTGATTGCTTAATTTACGCCTGTCGCAAACCGGTCGCGAGTTACATAATCACCGTACCGGTCTCTCAGTGCGTCGCGGACACTGTTAGTGTTGTGTGTCGTCCGAGTGTGCAGATGGACAGCCTACTACCGAAAACCAAGTGAGGGTAGTTTCAAATAAACTAGCCCCCGCTTCGCTGAGGCGGTAACTCCAGTACTCCAGTCATCCCGTGACCATAACAGAGTGTCAACCTGTTTAAACGTCAGAAAAATAGGTAAATAAACGCGATAAATACTCGTTGTATCAATACTTATAATTATAGTCATCCAGTCTTGGATTGTAACTGTATATGTGATTATTTATATATGATATTAGTAGACACGTAGTGTAGGACGCTCTCCGGCCAGGTGGGATGACGACCTGCAAAGGATTGCAGGCAGAGGCTGGATGCGGCAAGCTGAACACTATTAGGGGAGGCATATGTCCAGCAGTGGACTACTATAGGCTGGTAATATGATGATGATAGTAGAAACAGTGATACATAATTAATAAATAAATATTATAGCTACCTGTAGAGATTTTGCATCCGTCTGCAGTTAGCAATTTTATTCTATTGTAAATGATAGTTCTTATTATTTGATTGTAATAATAAATAAATAAAACAAATCATGTTGGACAATTTACACACAGCATCATCTAACCCCGAGCTCAGCAAAGCTTATGTTAGTTACCTTTATTAACTTTTTTAGTTTATTAACTGATAGAAATTACATTGTATTTACTGTGACAGAAATCTGATTCAAAAAGGTTAGTACATATTTTTGATTGAAATTCGGTAGTCACTCATACGCTATGGAGGAACGCTGTACCAAATTCCCTTAAATTCATATAACCTTTCTATAGCGAATGACCCTATAGCACAAAGCTACTCTGAACACAAAATTATAAGTAGTATTTAACGGATGTTTCATCAGGTTTACACACTAAAAAACAGGTAAATAAATGCGACAAATACCCGTTAATTCGTACTTATAATTACGCTGTAACATTACCTGAGAAACTTGAATTTTTCAGCTACTGTTACCTTTACCAGTTACCTCTTTATATGGGTGCCTACGTCATAATCATTCAAGATCTGTCTTCACATCGCTGGATAAAACTATCCAAATGCATAATGATTTATTACTTGCGAGAAAAAGCCGTATGACAGTAGGACAGAACGTAAGTAAAACTGCCCGCTGGCCCTTTTGGCTCCTGGACCCTAAAAATACTTGAGTTAAGAAGACACGTCCTGTGATTAATGGTGTACTTTACCAACAAAAGGCTCGTCTGACCGTAGACGGAGGACTGAGACCCATAAAACTCTGGGCACTAATTTATCTTTCGTATTGTTAGCCGCCAAAGCTACCTGTTACTATGTGTTTGGAATACGTAATTATGTTACTATGGGTGAAATAAACTTCATTCTTTCGGTATTCAATTGGAAGAACGAAATGCTACAGATTATATTTTCAGTTGATTAGTTTGAACGCGTTTCTCCTGGATAAAAAGTATCCAGCTTTTGTTATGTCAATTTAATTTATTTTATGATTTTCCATTTTAAACAGTACAAAACAAATAGAAGAAATAAAAAGGCATCTTTTCACAACCGCCCCACAACATGGCATTTTAATATTTTTCATACTCCAAAATCCCGCTTCAACGTACGTCCGCGTCGCGGCCAGGAGCAAGACGAACTGAGTTCAATTCAGACACGTACCTGATTTTCGTCTTGTTAGGCAGACCTCGGTACAACGTATCTACGTATATTTAACATCATTGGAGTAGGCTATGTTTTATTCCGGGCCTGAAACTACCTATTTGCTAAATTTCAGCCCGATCCGTCCAGTATTTCCAGTCTTTGCGTAAGAGTAACAAACATCCATACATATGTACATACAAACTTTCGCCTTTATAATATTAGTAGGATAATCGGGCAATTTTTTCTCTATTCTGTGTTCAGTAAGTGTTAATAAGTCTAATGAAACACAAACCGCCCCGAGCGATAACTGAAGCTTCATAACTGGAGCAGGCTTTTGACAGTTTCTCCATTATCACTTCAATAAGCGACTGGCTGCTCGCTCCGGGGTAAATTGATTTTAATTACGACTAGGTATATTCAGGTACAGCGCTGTATTAACACTTTGACTGCGATTTTTTTTCGACGACTGTGATCTTTTTTTTAACCTAAAAAATTCGTGCTGCCGCTCTACACAGCGGTTGTGTTGCGCCGCACATGCGTTTCGTTCGAAAAATATTACGGCTGTGCTGAGTCACAAGATCTGTATTTTCTCAGCCGCTGCGCTAGGGTGGATTTACGCATATTAGTCACTTGTAGAAAACACATACCGTGTGATTTCAGCAGTCAAAGTGTTAAACGGACATCATACGAGCCATTTTGGGAAAAGGAATATAATATTATTATACATAAATAAATAATGCTGGAGAATTCACACAGCATCTGCTAGCCAAGCAGAGCTTGTGTTATGAGTACTAGATGATTAATACTTAATATCCATAACATAGATAGATATTAATTTATTTCAGTTACAATAAAGGTTTTACTTCTCGAAGCACGAGTAAAAGGGTAATGCTAAAACTTATTTTATAAGTGTAAGTTATTCTGCCTTTCTGTTGTTACCGTTTCACGCCTACACGGCTGAACGGATCTTTAAGAAACCTTGCAGGGAGATAGACAGTATAGGGATACCGTGTCTAGGGGACATAGGCGAAAAGTTATCCTGAAAAAACAACTCGGCTTCTGCCCATTTTCACGTGTTTATCGGTGTGGCTTTAGTACAGATGTTTCGTAGCACCCTGTATAGTCTACTCTGAGATGAATTTTCTCGTCTCTCATTGCAAACCTACGTATCTCTAGGTTCACCAGATGAAATAATCTTCTTTACAGGAAGACGTTAACATCCCAGGAGGTTCAATTCTTTAATTTATTATCTCAGTAAAAGGAAGAGTTCCCATTTCGCTATAAATAAGTCGTGTCTTATATTACTTGTTCTAGGAAAAAGTAAATAAACTTAAGGGAGCCTGCTGTTTTTATTGTCTAGTCGCCTCCTTAGCTTACTGATTTATTTCTTTGGTTTTTTACTTAGGAGCTATTTATTCTCTTGTGGATTGGAAGCTGCTTTTTCCAGAATATTCCTTCGAAATCCCTGAAATAATTTCATCGGATAAAATAAATAAGAAAGGTTTTAAAATTATCAACTTGGTTAGAAATAAATGAAAAAAGCCCTACCAATATGAGAGCCTTGAAATTTAATAAATAATGCAGGACAGTTCACACAGCGTCATCTAGCCCCAAGCTAAGCTGAGCTTGTGTTATGGGTACTAGATAACTGATATGCATAATACAAAACATTACATAGTTATATTTTTTATACATAGAAAACGACCAGAACACCCGAGACATATATCTACAGATCGTACAAATATTTGTCCTGGGGCGGGAATCGAATCCACCTCCTGCGTCGCAGGCGGACCTACTCCCACCGGGCCACAGAGGTCGGTCGGTCTATATCAACAAACGTCGAAAATCGAAGTCGGTACCTTCAGCATCTCAAATAGACCTCCCAGTGCACAACAGAGAATACAGACCCGATCCTGCGTTCCGAAAGCTGAATCCAACATTGCAAATAAATAACAAATAATACAATAGCGCCGCAGACCACAATAGTATCTTCTCGACCTCTCCGCAATCATGAATAGCAAACAAAGGCATGCCTTGCCGTTGTGGTGAGGACTTGGACAATCGTCATTGATGAAATGACAATGCTGACCCTTTAGCTTTAGGACGAGGGGCGACGAACAATAGGTGAAAGGGGAAAAATGAGTCTATGGTCTTTGCTTCATAAAATGTGAAGGAGTCAATTTCTATAAGTATCAATAACTCGTGGTTCGCATGATATAAAAGATGACTGCGGTATGAGGAGTTTTCCAACAAAATCATAAAAAAATAATTTTAAAATTCAAATTAAGATTAGCAGTGCTTATCCTACTTTAATTTTATGGTTTTAGGCTAAAGAGATGGTGTTTTTATTGTATGTCTACTATGTATTTATATTCAATGTATATACGTATTAAAATTCTATAGATTAAGTCTAGTTTACAAATACGATTCCCGACACATTGTTATTTATTTGTGGAATAAATAAATGAATGAATAAAATAAAAAGCGTCGTTGAGTAAATTTTTAGGCTGATAAAAATCCAACTAAAATATTTTTAATTTTATTGTTTTGTGGTTACAACTTTTATTACTTAATACAAGGGAAACATTCCATCAATAAGACAATAATTACTTTCGACCAGGCCAAAGCGAAGAATTCTAAGTACTTAAAATTATTTCAAAGAAGGTACGAACTGTAGGTGGTGTGGGCGAAGATATGATGGGTGTTCGTTCAGGTAACTGTCTGTGTGAGTAGCTTTTAGATAGACACTTAGCGCTAAGGAATCATTTGGTTTCACCATCTCTCCGACTTCTGAAGAAAAGCTAAGGTCCTGTTTTTCTCCGACGCGTGTAACTCGATATAAAGTAGGGGTGAATAAAACAAAAGCTACACGCTAAATACCCGATAAATATACTTGAATATGTTAACAAATTGCAAAAGTTTAAAAAGTCGTTATACAAGGTTAACAAAAAGTGCTGAAAACCTCATAAGCTCGACGTCGGTCTACATAAATATCAGACTACGTAGATACTGCAAACAATGGCCGAAGCGTTGAAAAACGTTCGCACTCTCAATCAACCAACGTAATAGCAGTCCAATAAGTGCCTGTAGTGGTGCTTCAGCCAACAGTGCGGGCCTGAGCTCTCCATCAATCCAATTGTATTGTCTGACCATCTGAAACCCTTTTTAAGATGAAACTACTTGTGATACATACTCCTTTTACAAGTTAAATAAAGGAGGAAAAACTTATTGTTTTTAAAAAAAAAATATTCCGACACTACTTAACACTTTGACTGCGATTTTTTTTCGACGACTGCGATCTTTTTTTAACCTAAAAAATTCATGCTGCCGCTCTACACAGCGCCGGTTGTGTTGCGCCGCACATGCGTTTCGTTCGAAAAATATTACGGCTGTGCTGAGTCACAAATATCTGTTTTTTCTCAGCCGCTGCGCTAGTGTGGATTTAAGTATATTAGTCACTTGTAGAAAACACATACCGTGTGATTTCAGCAGTCAAAGTGTTAAATACAAATCAAAACTAACGATTCTTAGCTAATAATTATACATTTCAAGGTGATAATAATAAGTTAAAAAGGAAGTAAAGAACAATTAATTGCATCAAATACCTACATAAAAATATGGTACATAGGTGGTATATGTTTATGTTTAAATAAGACAAAATGTATGTATATTTCTACCGTTTGTGGCGTGTCAAAATTTGTAAAATTATCACTCGTCTTTATAAATAAATCAGACTGGAAACGAACAGTTGATAAAATATTTTTTTTTATATAATGAAACTTGAAATTAAATAAAAAACGAGATGTTATTACTTAGATCTAAAAAATGTTTGGGCGTCATGAAATAATTTCATTTACATAAACATTTACCTACTAAAACGGCTACTATGGTGAGTGGTAGTTCTCTAAGTTATTTTGGTAGTTTATTGTAAATAGAAGGGGCCATGCAGAAGATGTAGTATCTTCTGCATGACCCCTTCTATTTACACGCATCAAAGCAGTCTTTAAACATTGAGTTCGTCATGCAAACATTGTATCGATGTCTTTGATTTCGCGGAACGGCATACGTGCACTCATAGATATATTGTAAGTTTTGTTTGAATAAAACTAAACGAACTGATAACCGCTCGGCAAACGGAGGGTAGGATACCCTTCCTCTAGGTGGGATGACGACCTACGAAAGACTGCAGGCAGAAGCTGGATACGGCAAGCCAAAGATAGGGCATTATGGCGCTCATAAGGCAAAGTCTATGTCCAGCAGTGGAGTAATAATATCCTGTTGATAAAATCTAGAATAATCTTTAAAACTTTTTTTGTGGTAGTTAGTTAGTTAGTTCTGTAGTTAAAACTGGCAACGAAACAATATCAATATAATCTCTGACCTGGTATTTAGATGGGACAGTAGCAAATATAGCATCTAAACATGTTAGATAGATTTGTAGCTCTGGTCACAATAGACCACACAGTTCTACTGTTTGTCAGCAAACAAGATTTGCTCAAACAACGTACATAGCTTGTATCACCATCTTAGTATATGGCTAGAGTTTCCATGATGTAATGCAAGATATAATATTGGCTGAATTAAAGTAATATGAAATATTTCTGAAATTTTCTTTCAATAATGCTTCTTTGTGGTTAAACGAGTCAACGGCGTGAATTTAACAAAAATCCTACTAATATTATAAACGCGAAAGTTTGTAAGTATGGATGGATGGATGGATGTTTGTTACTCTTTCACGCAAAAACTACTGAATGGATTTTAATGAAACTACAATAATATAGCTTATACATCAGAATAACACATAGGCTACAATTTATAAAGATATATTGTAGAGGTATATTATCCAAAATATCTATCACCACGCGGGTGAAATCGCGGGGCGCAGCTTGTCTATAATAAAAGAACCAAGCTTATGTTTTGGGTTTTCTGGGATAGTCTGATATAAATTCGATAGAAACTTGATCCTATGGAATCCCTGAAACGAATAAAATACTAAGGTAGTTTTTTATTTGCTGATTATCAGCTCAAAAATTATTTTCGCTTAAGGGTCCGGCGACCCTCGCTTGCAAAAATCGCTCCGTATATCGCTGTCCTTGTTTAACCCTTGCGCCGCGCCCCATGCGTGCGCGATAGCAATATTAGCCGTTCAAAATCTAGTTTGTTCCGTAATACCAAAAATTATGACTGAAAACTTTTTGTATTCTTCACAAAGTATTGTTATTCTGTAACTAGACAATATAAGCTATGTTCCTTAATAAATAACACGTAAGATATTGTTGTTTTTAATACGAAACAAATAGGAAGAAAACTTGTCCATTTTCACATAAAAATGTGCAAAATGCGATTGGCTTTCATTTAATTTTAGGTAAGTATTTTGAAAAAAAAAACTATTAGGGAACCTAAATAAATACTACTTATTCAAATACAAATAATACAGTATTATAGTGGAAATATGCTTGAATTGGAAATCATTTTAGTATTACGTTTGTATGAAGAATTCGTCCCTCCGGAGGCCTCTTAAGTTCATTTTGTTGTGTGACGTCGCTTATAATTTCTTTCTATTTGATTAGCACCTGTGAAATACTAGTAATAATACTCGTTGTACTTAGATTCATGGATCTGACATGTAATATCTTTGTAATAAATGAATAATTATTAAAAGACTACTAACTGGATTTGTTTCTAAACAAAACGCAAAGTTTCAGTTTCAAATTAAGTTGTTTGACTAGTTAGGTTCAAATAACATACGAAACAAATTAAATGACAATGTTGAAACTTGTAAATTCAAGTTCTAATAAAGCAACTATGCTTGTTCAAAAATAAAAGTTTTCATTACAATCACATTTGTACTGAACAGTTTTGAGTGGTTCATCTTAATAGAACATAATATAATAAAATAAGTAAGTAAAAACACGAAAGTGGGTACAAATACTTTCAATTTGTTCAGTAAGTTTTCATAATACATATTTGAACGTAATAGACACTTTTGATCACAGTTGAAACGTTGGATCGCATTTTAATTGAACTTACTTTAATTGAATTACCCCCCATATCTTTAGTCATTACCTCAAATAATTCTCCACTCAAACTTGTTCAAGGGCGTTTCGAGCATTCCTCCAAAACATGCTCGAGTTTGGTATGCTTAGTCGTTAATTTGGTTATATAACAACCTCTCTTATATACCTTCGCGATGGGTAATTGTAGGTTTCATCGTCGTAAATGTAATTGAGATAGTCTCCAAAATCCATTGTAAATAACAACAAACTATTTCGAGGAGCATTCAAGGTAGGTAGCGAGGTACCTTGAGATGACAGTTCGTTATTCCACTCGTATGAAAAAATTCTCGAAGGCTGTTTCGAGTGAAGGATTTTTTTATGATCAAGCATACCGAAACGCATTTGGAGGTTGAGTAGAGTTTGAATCGAAGTCGAGGTAATGACTAAAGACATGGGGGTATGTGTTATGTACCATTTAAATGGTACATAACATGTGTTTCTGATGAAATTCATCATCATCATCATGGCTATCACCTTAATGACGACCTTAGTAACGCATCGGGTACAGGTCTGGCTGCATTGCAAGCGGTCGTGGGTTCCTATTTTAACGTTTTGTTCGGAGGAGGGCGTTGTTATCTGCAACACAGTTTTAAAACTTCTGCAGATTACATCGTTATTAATTTTTAACTATGTTAGCATTATTTTTATTTATTTATTTATTACATATATTTATTTTAGTTCCAAAATGTTTGTACAATTTGCAGAAATTTGTTCCGGATCTAATTAATTATATCCATGCATCATTAAAAAAATACGTTATTGTAGTATATATAATGTAACTAGAACCCATCATACAAGTTCTTGATTGTCCAGTATTATTTTATATTTAACCGATTTAAAAAAAGAGGTGGTTCTACGTTCGTCTGTATGTTATGTAAGTTATATACAAAAAATAATACTTATTCACTCATTCTTTAATTAACTCACTCATTCATTCACTCATTGATTCATAGGCCGCAATTATCCTGAGCCATTCTATGCCAGACTTTTGATGTCATCGACCCATTATGCCAGTGTATGACCTTTGTCCATCTATAGCTCTGTCTCGCCACCATACAGTATATTGCGCCCTTATACATGCTATCCGACAGAGAACCAAAGTTTAAAAAAGCTCAAGTGGTAGCGGGCTGGCCATATGTCGCGAAGAACCGATGGCCGCTGGGGCAAACGTGTTCTTGAGTGGAGACCACGACCAAGCTGAAGACAGGGCGCTATGGTGCTCATTGGGGGAGGCCTATGTCTAGCAGTGGACTGCTATAGGCTGATGATGATGATGTGATGATGTCCAGCAGTGGACTGCTATAGGCTGATGATGATGATACATGCTTGCAACATGAGTTACAATTAGAGTGTGTATTCACATCACTATTGTCTCCACAATATCGATAATCCTATCGAGATGATTACAGAGAGCCAAGAGACTGTCGGACAGTCAATCCGAGATCCCTTTGATAAATAACCATTGTACTCTGGATAATTGTTTATAAATCATATCTCGGATTGATTATAGCTTTGTGAGTAATGATCGGGAATTGTTGATAACGAGGTGTTTTGGTGGCAAAGCGGTAGCGGACTTTTGAAAGACTTTGATGGCGTGAGTAGGTACTACACACACTTTTTCATTATAAGCCAGAGTATAGAATTGTATTCAATAATTCACTTCTGATGTGGTTGGCAACGAAAAATATATTTTTTCATAAATAAATAATGTTAGACAATCCACAGTCCATTTTTTATCCAGATTTGGGGAAGGCCTTTGCCCAGCAGTGGGACGAATCAGGCTAATATAAAAAAATATAAAAAATCCACACAGCATCATTTAGGCTTGAGCTAAGCAGGGCTTGTTTTATAGGATGCCTGTTATACGTGTTATACATTACATAGATAAATATTATTTTTTTATAAATAAAAAATACCCAGAACACCCGGAACAAATATTTGCAGATCGTACAAACATTTGTCCCAAGGTGGAAATCGACACCACAATCTTCTGCGTCGCATGCAGACTTTCACCCACCGCGCCACACATACATAGGTCGTCACTACGCAACGAAAATGCATTTAACAAGGAACGATCTATCTACATAATACTAGGGGCCTAAGCCTAAGCTTTTTACATTTTATACCACCTACTAATCCATTTACTATAAATTATTAGGTATCTACTATGGGACGTTTGCCTTTGCTTCCACTTGTTAGCTTTAGGCAAACTACCGTAAACACCAGACGTCGGATTAATTCAAAGCCTTTACTCTGTAAACAACAAATTATTTTATCGCAAAACGAATAAATATTTTTATCAAATAAGTAGTTCTAAATAATAAACGCATAAAGAATAATGCTGGTATTGTAAATTTTTTGCCACAGCAACTTCTGTCTAGCTTAATTTTGGATAACAAAAATGACCACCCAGCTGTTCGAAGTGTCCCTAAAAGTTGGTTTGAGTTCTAACAACCAAAACACCGTATACCTCCGTATGCATATTGCTGAATGTGCCTTGCTTGAGGTAGGAAAAAATCAAATTCTATTTTTCTACCTACAAAAACTTTTTTTTTTATAAATTTTATTCAATTCTCATATCAACAATCCAAATTAGGTTCCAGAATCGAGGCCCTGAACTTGCATGCAGTATATGAACGCTCCTTAACAACAGATGCGCTGGATAACAATGGACGCCTTCATAATTGGCTGTCAACGACACACGACGATAATTCTGTACTGGGTCTTCAATTCCTTGCTATCTTTGTGAGAAACTCCTATGATCAAAGTCGAAATCAAAATGTTTATTTAATTTCAGCCTTATACAAATATGTTTAATTATTAATTTTTGCAATATAACTTCGGTTGGATTTTGCTCCATATCGAAAATCAGGTACCTAACTAGTTAAGGTTTCTTGTTCAGTTCCTTACGATACCTTTTAAAGATTTAATTGAACAAAAAATCAAAGTGATCACTTAATTTGATAGCTTTACTTATGTTATTCCTCCGACCAGGTGGGATGACGAACTGCGAAAGACTGTAGGAAGATGCTGGATGCGTCAAGCTGAAGACAGGGCGCTATGGCACTCATGAGGGGAGGATTTTCATTTGTTAATTATTTTTATGAGCTAAGTCACTGTTTTGTCTGTTTTTGATCTCTACTTCTCCATAGGACTAGCATAGGCTGATGATAAGAAATAATTTATTATGGCATCTTATAAAGACCATGTCAAACCTGACAGGAGTTTTGGACTCGTAAAAGATTTCAAATAACATAATTCATCATCATCATTTGTTAATTATTTTTATGAGCTAAGTCACTGTTTTTGAGATCAAAAACAGACAAAACAGTCACTTAGCTCATAAAAATAATTAACAAATGATGATGATGACTTATGTTATTTTTAATTTTTGGTCGAGTCCAAAAGTCCTGTTAGATCCACATGTGTCGAAGGCCTTCGCCCACCGCGCCACAGAAGTCATCTTTCAGTTTCAGTCGGTAGCATCTAAATATAGTATATTGTACAGTGCCCTCCAGTCAGTTAAGATGGCAAACTGTGAAAGACTGCAGAATAATATTATACATAAGTAGATACAGCAACCTAAAGACGGCGATATGGTGCTCATTAGGGACGGCTATGTTTTGCATTGGACTTGGTTAGATGATGATGAAGTTACTCTAGCTTTGACTAAGAAAAGGACAGTTTAAATTAAGAACAACTACCTCGAAAATAGCACATTGTCCGAACTAATTTGGGTGCTGCTCGAAGCTTAAATGTATTTATATCCGTGCTTAAAGCTAAGCACCAACCGTTTTAAATAACTGTACGGCTTTTCCTGTGTCCAGTTCAACGGGGTGGTCATAAACTAAATCCGTAGTCGTGTGCTATTCGAACAAATATTCTTTTTCAATGCCAGTTGAATTGGACGAGTTCACATTTTGTTCAAACAAGTCTAATACCTAATTAACCATATTTTTCGTAATAGGTTATTTTCCAGCACTTTACGTAGCCTCTATCTAAAATAAATCCTACTATATAATATTATAAACGTCAAAGTTTGTAAGTATGTATGGATGGATGGATGGATGGATGTTTGTTACTCTTTCACGTAAAAACTACGGAATGGATTTTAATGAAACTTCACAATAACATAGCTTACATATCAGAATAACACATAGACTACAATTCATAAAAATATATAGTATATTATCCAAAATATCTATCTAAACGCTGGTGAATCCGCGGGGCGCAGCTAGTAATATAATAATAATAATAATTAATCCGGACGGTTTAATGCATATTTATATTGTTTGTAATAAATAAAGCCTGGGACCTTTCTTTAATATCATTCTTAATGTACCGAAAATTTTAAACACAATTTAACTAAATTTAGTAACCATATAAGAGTATATGTATTTGCTATTTAAATGTTCACATAAAAATCTATTCGATTTAGTAGTGTAGATAACACATTACGCCCAAAGCTTTTGTCACTGAGTAATCTTTTTTTGTTAAATCCGCAAATAAAAGTACCAAGCAGTGTTCGAGCGTAAAAGCCAAACATTTTAAATAGCTCTCGGTGTTGGTAATCCGGATGGCCTTTCCTCGCTGCTGTATTGATGAGATTCGGATATAAAAGGATTTTTGATCGCTTCATGTTTTTCAATAAGTATAAAAATATTTGCTTCCTTAGCGCGATGCCTCCTGGCGTCCCAAGTCAAGGGTTAGGTACCCTCTGTGTTATTATAAGTATTAATACAACGGGTATTTATCGCGTTTATTTACCTATTTTTCCCATATTCAATTTTTTTTTTGTATTAATACTTATAGTTATGTGTTCAGATCGCGTAAGTTTAAAAATATTTACCCTCTGTGTTGTTCTAAATTTTTTATAGTTTTACAATTTGAGATATAGTCAAAAAAGCGTTGAAAATATAGTCGAACTCTAGATCGACATAACGCACATTCTTATTAACAACAAGAAAAGGGAGTTACTACTTACTAATTCTTTCGGTATATAACTCGGGATAAACGGTATAAGCATAGAAATTTCTAATCTTTAGTTCTAGAGAATAGCTTTTGCCCTAACGTCAAAGGTACAGAAAGCTACCCAAGCGTCATGTTTGACCCAGTTGGTCTATTATGAACCAGCGAGGCTAATGCAAACAGCTTCACCTAGCGGATAAACCTGAATTACTAGAAGGACAGTTTGCCTTCAAGCACCAACTTTGAGACTTGTTTATCTGAGCACTTAGCTTTGAAACTCCTCGTTATTTCAAATTTATGTTTCATTACACTCGTTAGGAACGTTCGATATTAGTCGCTGAGTTACCAACTCTTTCTATTAGTTCTTAAGTGGCTCCGGTTAAAGTATCTTTTAACTAAAAACTTAATTCTGTCCGGATAAATAGCAATGTGTCGGCCACAATGAAAGTGATAAATTTTTATCACTTCATTGTGGACACACTTGATTTCCTATGGGTTGAGAATCAGATTTTTTTATTGTCATAAATCAAACATATAAAAGTTGACAATGTAAAGGTACCTTATAATTATGCTGAGGCTACGAATCGTTTAAAAAAGAAAAAAAACAAATTTGTACTTAAAAGCAGCGACGCGCCCTTCCTAGTGTCGCATCTATGTAGGTTTAGGCTGGTTATTACCTTTCGCCTAAGTAAGTACCTAACGCGGTATACGCACGTTGTTTCTATGGAAACGCTTAATGAAATATTTCTATTGCGTACACGAGTAGTTTACTTTTTGTACCATGAGATAAAATAAGCCTATGTTTTATTAAAACCAAAATCAAATCACATTTATTTCAGATAAGTAAAGCACAGTCCATGAGTCGGTATAGTTATTGCAAGCCTAGTACTACCTATACACAAAACTTCAGCCTGATCCGTTTAGTAATTTTGGAGTAAAGAGTAAATCTTACATTAACATTTAATGTAAAATATATGGCGGAAAAAAAAACGCTAACGGCGGGAGTGCTAATAAACCTAACATAGGATTTAAGGCACCTCTAGATAAGTTATGTGACATATTTTTGATGAATGAATGATATTTATCATCGCTGAAACTTAGAAGGAAATGCCTCAAACTGACTGCGAAGAATGAAGATTATCATTTTTGGAAATAAAACTTGACTTATATTATTACTTATACTGTCAAGAAGTTAATATATAAAAAGGAAAAATATCAGTTTGCTTTGCTCTAGAAAGAAAGAAAGAAAGAAAGAAAGAAAATATTTTTATTTACCTTAGAAACTACCGTACACAACAAACTTAAAACTACACAAATGAATACTATATACCATTACGAATGTTCAAATGACTGAGGGTACATAATTTATCAAACGCCGATTAGCGAAATGATTTTCTAATTTATGCCAGTTTAACAGTCAGCTATAAATAACCATTTCGTAATACTTACCGCTACTATAAAACTGTCTCGTTACAATTTTCCGAAGCACTTGATAACGTCCAAGAGCCTGACCTTTGAGGTTACGAGTAATTTCACAGTATCGTCCCTTGTCCACTTGATAAATTGATGTCCACGCTCGGTTGATGTATTAATATCAACCTAAACACGGTTAACTTGGCTTCCACAAGTAGCTTCCTTGAGTGAGGGCAGTTTTATCGCATTCCTTCTTGTTGATAAATTCATCACACTTAGGTTATTCATAATCATCTTTCAATTCCGCATGAGTGTCACCGTTTTTTATTTATAAAGCGTTTTTTGTTTTTAGCTTTCTGAGTTTCGGTGTTATAGTATTCAAAACAATTTTGCATTTCAAATGACATCAAACGACATCAAATTTTAGAATGCTGGGTAGTAAATGGCACACCACATTACGAGCGTTCGTGTCATCAATACGGGGAAAGAAGGCACTCGCAATGAGCAATTAGACTAATTTTTGAGTATTTTTGAATATTTTTATGCGTGTTGCGAATGGTAGTTACAATACGCCCCATAACACCAGTCAGTACCCGGCTTGTTACGTATACTTTCAAATCAAATAGTTTATTGCTTTAACTTAAATTAATTAATATATTACAGTGGTATAGGACCCTCTTTTAAGTAATGTAATACCTGTGCTAGAGGGTCTCGCTCTGCAGCGCGGCTGTCTTAAAGATAATTATTTAATATAGATACTTAAATATGTAACATTTACATAATAATGACAGTTAAAGTACGTAAAGTTTTTCCTACAAAATACAATTAAAATGCCAGAGAAATTATTGTTCTTTAAAAGGTTTACAATAATTTTTATATTTTTACTTTGCGCGTTTATACAGTGGCTTATCTATGCCAGTAGGGAATAGACGTTTAGTTTAGATATGATTTTAATAGCCATTTGATTAATTCTAGATTGCGACCCTATGATACTGTTTGAAATGACCACTTCAATTTTTTTTTTTTTTTAACCTTTCTGGGTAAGATGTCAGGACAAACGGTGAATATTGACAGGTTTCAGCATGCAGCTGATGCGTAACTTTTGATATCTGTCAAAAATCGCCACAAAATTAAATAACCCAGAGTAAATTACTTTTTAAATTAATTTAGACCCAAAATAAACTTTGCTTATTTCATTTTTGAAAATAGCTTACGTACTTAGGCTTAAAGTTAATTAAACTAAGTTTGTTTAAGCAGTTTACGGAATCCATTACAAACTTATGATCTGCTAGTATTCGTAGAAAAGGGCGATGTTACATTTTTCTTAAAGTTATTTTGTTAAATCTTTTATTATTTAGGGCTGTTTTGCACTTCCAAGCAGCTCTACATTAAAACCCACAATACAACAGAAGTTTTGTATCCTACGCGTTTCCGAAAAAGTAGAATCATATTTTCTTCTAACAGGCTCCCATTGTTTGAAGCATTCTTCGGAAAAATGACATGGAACAATGAGGAGGCTGACACACTTGTGTTCCCAATTTGTCTGTGTATTGTTCGAGGCTCTGTATTTACAGGTTAAATCGTTTATTTCCCTGAAAGTGCCTGTTGTCATCGCTCCGTCATTATTTCCTGGGTTTTTGGGAATTATATTTTGATGTGATAAAGACTGAGTTTTCACGTTGAGTTTTCTTGTGATGTAATTATTGAGCTTGAGTGGTGTTTAGCGTCACAAAATGTGTGATCTCATAATGGAACTTTCTCTTGAGTTTACAGTTTATTCTACCTCTATTCTCTTCAATACATAGTATAAAACAAAGTCGCTTCGGATTAAATCTTCTGATGCTTAGATCTTCAAAACTACGAAATGGATTTTTATGCGGTTCTTTTTATTAGATAGAACGGTTCAAGAGGAAGGTTTACTTCACACAAATGACAGTGTTTCAGGTCCAATAAACGATTGGGTATTTCAAGTAGCGAAGAATCCCTAAAAACGGTCCTGTGCTGTACGAACATACCACAACATGTTACGCGATACGTTCCCAATTTGCAGCAAACAGATCAAATTCATAGCCTTGGCATTGCTTTAGACAATAGATATGCTTGTGGTACACTTATGTGCCAAATTGTTATTGCTTGAATTTACTGTGAAACAAAAACATTACGCCGTGGTAAGTTTCGCTTTTAGTTTTCGAGAAAATGTTATACACACTGCTATTGTATTGCCCATTTCTTCCTGAACTTGGCTGATGCTCTATAGCTTGTCTCGATTTGTGCACTTAAAATATTAAATCAAATCAAATAAATAAATGGTGCTAGAAAATCCACACATCATAATCTAGTCTCCAGCTAAGAAGGGCTTATTTCGTTTTTATTTTGCTTGTGTTATGGATACTAGATCAGTAAATAATAATAATAAATAATTAAATAATGCTGGACAATTCACACAGCATTATCTAGCCCCATGGTAAGCAGAGCTTGTGTTATAGGTACTAGATAACTGATATACATAATACAATACATTACATAGATAGATATTTTTATTATATATAGAAAACGACCAGAACACCCGGAACAAATATCTGCAGATCGTACACACAATTGTTCCGAGGCGGGAATCGAACCCGCAACCTCCTGCGTCGCAAGGGGACCTTCGCCCACCGCGCCACATCGGTCGTCAAAATATTCTTAATAAATAAATAGATTTTTATTTTATTTAATGTATAATATAATGTACTTTTTCAGGTTGTTTTGGTAGTTTAGATAGCTCAGAGTAGAAAACGACAACGAGGCGAAAATCGAACCCGCTACCTCCTGGGTCGCAGGCAGACTTTTGATCACCGCGCCACAATCAAAGTAGATATATCTCAAGCACGTTCATCTTTCGACCTACGTCTGCTGATGAGTTAGTTGTATACCGAGCAACGGGATAGGAAGCTATCTCAAAATGTCCCGTTAGCCGTAATGAACAAACAATACTCAGCATTTTGCACAATCCCGCCTCACCGGTCTATACATCACCCGTTAAGTTATCTCTGCCTTGACGTTGATGGATGTCCTAAAACAGAACACTCTGCTTGAACAGGGCATTATTTTAAAGTAACATCTTTGTAAAGATCTATGACCTCTTTGATGGATTTCAGGGAACAATGCGGTAATTAATTACTGAATAGATTGCTATATAGTAGAAGTTCTACCGTTTTAATTCCTATCTGTTCGTTTTGTAATCGTATTCCATTTGTTTCTACAGAAAACGTCTTGAATAAGCCTTCCCCTAAATGTTCTATTTTAGATATAACTAGCTGCGCTTCGCCCGCGTAGAAATCTATGTGTGTATGTGTTTTATAAACCTTCCTCTTGAATCACTCTATCTATTAAACACCGCATCAAAATCCGTTGCGTAGTTTTAAAGATCTAAGCATACATAGGGACAGACAGACAGCGGAATGTGACTTTGTTTTATACTATGTAGTGAAGTATTTCGCTTAAGTACTTTACTAGCTACTAAGTTTGGAATTGTCATACTTTATACATCCCTTTCTGACGTTCTGATATATGGCAGTTGTCTCACCGCCGCCGGCGAGAAAACGACTAACTATCGGCTATTTTCTCGCTCAAGAAACGTACAGTTAGATATACATTCCGTGTAAACAAAAGAGATGCATATACAAATAGTTGATCGCTGACTGTACACACTGCCGGCGAGGACTCGCTTCAATAGTTTGCCGCTGGGCGACAAGAGCCAGGAAAATAACACTCGCTCAGCGATCAGAAAACTCACGCCGAGAGAGCAACCAGCGGTCATTCCTCTACAATGCGAGTAATCGCTCGTCTAACTCGCACACTCGCTTATAGCCGAGCTACACAACTATCGGAACTACGTACTCATCGTTCATCGTTCCCGGTGAGACAACTGCCTATAGAACCCAATGATGTCCTCCTAGACTAGACGAATAGTCGGCCACGGTACCCAGTCTCTACGAGGACAAACCATGTGCACAAGACATTTATAGTGCACAAGTGTGTGCGCAATCACAGGTAGATCTTTTTTATTCCCTTACTCTCATAAGAGAAATGGTAGGTAACCTTTCTACCAAAAATAGAATATAAAAAATTATTTCAGCTGAAAATTAAATAAGAAGATCACACGCGCTACAGATTACAAATGAGCACCATTTGTCACGTCACGAAAAGAATCATAATTTGCGAAGGACTGAAAGTTTTCAACCCTAGCTAAATGAGAATTTTCCTTGAAGATGAGTTTAAGAATACTTTGGAACACTAAATTGTCAAGAGGTTTCGCTCCTCGTTCATTCCTGAACTAACCTGATACATTTTGTGGCTTTTTATACCTAGCCCGGTTTCCAGATGCCATATAAATCTACTAACAAAATAAAGTTCGTTACTAAAAGTATAAGTTATCTATCTTTAATATAAAAATGAATCGCTGAATGTGTTGCTAAGCGCAAATCTTGAGAGCAGCTGAACCGATTTCGCTAATTCTTTTTTTAGAATATTCCTTGAAGTCGAGGATGGTTCTTACGGAGAGAAAATTTAATAAAAATTGCCTGAGACAAAGAAACACCCATGTGAAGCCGGGACGGGCCGCTACAATACAATACGAACATGTTAAATATCAAAACTTACGGCCAAAAACAGACTTACATTTTATACAATATTTTGTATAAAACAGACAGTCAGATGTTATAAAAACTATCGTCATTTGAAATCATTACGGATGTAAGCGGATATACTACGACCCTTATTTATGTTGGAAAAACACCAACGTTTCATCTCTTTACATCATGGCATCGTGACATCTCCTCAAAGAAAAAACTGTGTCTCGTATAACGTGAACTTCGGTTTATTTATGGTGAGAGTGTCAACCGATCGGCTCTCTACGTATTTTGACCGAAATGTGTCATTTTCAGGAGTTCATTAGACGCCTATACTACTATAATAATTAAAAAAAAAAAAAAAATAATGCTGGAAAATTCACACAGCATTATCTAGCCCCATGGTAAGCAGAGCTTGTGTTCCGAGGCGGGAATCGAACCCGCAACCTCCTGCGTCGCAGGCGGACCTTCGCCCACCGCGCCACATCGGTCGTCAAATAATAATAAATCATTTATTTAAGGCCATAGAAAAGTAAGCTATCTTTTTTAACTTATTCTACGGTCCATAGTAATATATACCTTAAAACTAGCAAAATATAAAAAAGACTAAATTAATATAGACTACTATAGGACTACTATAGGCTGATGATCTCCAATTAGCCTGTCAAACGACACCGTGCGTGCCTCATAGGAGCATTGCTGGCTCGGTTAATTTTAAATGTTTTTCATTATGCTAGTCTCTTAGATATTAATTATTATAAGCCCTAATTAATTTACTTATTATATATATTGATGGCTGAAATAAAGTTAATATTATTATTTACGAGGGACTTCTTCAGACGCACTGACTCTGAAGAAAACACAAATAAGGTTTGTAGTTAACCTTCTTATATTCGTAAGGAGTTAAGTAATTTTTATCAGATAGAACAATACGATGTCAAAATGTATAACTTACCTATCCCTGATATTATATCAAAGTACTAAATCTAGGCTAGATAAGTTTGGCAGTAAATGGCTGAAGCCCATTAAAATATGATTCGAATTTTCCGACAAATTAATTTATGATGGAAATGGATGCCCAAATTAGTTTGAAACTTTTCAAAACCGCGATGTGTTCATTTTCTAGATGTGTAAAACAATATTAGCCTGGGTTTGGCGGGCAATAATAGTTTACAATAGTTCGTATTATAATTATTGTAATTAATTATAATTATTATATATAGTATATTCCACTTCACAAAACCAGTTTCTACGACAAATCCTTCTCCATCCAGGCCATAAGGTTGTGGAATGCACTACCAGAGTCCATCAGAAAAACAGTGTCCTTACCAGTTTTTAAAGCTTGCGTTAAGAAATTCTACCTGACAGAATCGTGAATATTGATATACTTATTATTTATTTATTAACTAAGTATTACTAAGTAGTATATTATACATATTTTATGTTGTGTTGTGTGTTATGTTGTTAATTATTTTAGCTCTATCCTTGGTACACCCCCTGCCTTTCTTTAATTCACACAATTATTTCCATCCAAAGGTTGCCTGGAAGAGATCGCTTCGAAGCGATAAGACCGCCCATTGTACTTATAATATCTTTCATAATGTTCTGTATCTGGTGTACAATAAAGTATTTTTGTATTGTATTGTTGAGTTTCTCATGATATCGCATCTTAGATAGGTCCTTGGAAGGCAAGGGTGGGGCCAAACTTGGGCATAGCTGCAGTTTGCATTTGGATCGATCGGTACCTGAATCCAAGAGCACAGATACTCTGTTAAGTTTAATGAAAAGACGAGGCCCATTATTCAATTTAATTGTACCTATTTGACGACCGATGTGGCGCGGTGGGCGAAGGTCCGCCTGCGACGCAGAAGGTTGCGGGTTCGATTCCCGCCTCGGAACAATTTTGTGTACGATCTGCAGATATTTGTTCCGGGTGCTCTGGTCGTTTTCTATGTATAATAAAAAAATAACTATCTATGTAGTGTATAGAGTTCTGTAGCTCGTCCGTTTGTGGCGAATATAATCCTTGAATTCACAATATCCCACTCTCATAAATTATTAAAGATTAAGCGAATTCAAAACTGTGTTTTCTAGACTAAATTTTACTAGATTCGTGATCAAGAAGATCAGTGAAAACAATAGGAGGAATAATCTTTTCACTGCACGAAAACCAATCTCTAAAATCGGGCAAGCGTTTAGGTATTCGAAGACAACAAGGAAAATACAAAACACAGATAAAGTGTATAGCAAAATAAAAGGAAACACAGAATTCATTAAAAAAGCCCACAAAACTCGAAACCAAAGGATAATCAACATCTAAATCATCTAATTAATCAGTTAAGGATTCGGGTCGAGATTGGAATTCGAATGGATTCAGTCGATTATTGGAAACAGCCTCGGGGCGAATGTTCGATTTGTTTGCAAAGTTTTTGACTCCCCGCGGAATAATGGAGTCCAGTTAACCAGTTCGGTCAGTTTGTAAATTAGCATTTCATGGCGGGATAGTTTTTACAGCTTTAAAACGGTTATTTGCTTGTGTCATGTTTAAATTCTCGGAGGGCCGGCGGCTTTGTATGTAGGTATACTCTTCATAAGTAGATCGAGTTATTGATAAGTAAACCCAATGTAATGTCGAGTCCCAAGTCGATGACGTTTCGATGCTGATTACGATATGATAAATGTGCATTGTGAAACACATTAGGGAGGTCTATGTCCAGCTGTGCACTAATAGGCTGATGATGACGATGAAATAAATCCTATTAAACTAACAGGGCCTTTCATATAGATTTTAAACTTGAATTCCCTGCTTGCGTTATGGTTATTCTTCGAATGATTATACACTTAATGAACTGCATAATTACTCGTTTATTATTAAAAATTCTTGCAATATGTCCGATACCGGATAGGTCTTTCATGTTACCTGCCTGTTTTTTAATTATTATTTTAAAGTTTGGAATTATTATTATACGTATTTAAAATCAACCTAGAACGTATAGTAGATTATGTAAGGGGCTGTCTGCTTCATCGTCATCAGCCTATAGCAGTCCACTGCTGGACATAGGCCTCCCCCAATGAGCGAAGCGACCAGGTGGGATGACGACCTGCAAAAGACTGCAGGTAGATGCTGGATGCGGCAAGCTGAAGACAGGGCGCTATGGCTGTCTGCTTAACATACAATTAATGACAGTTGGTTTATTAGGTTTGAAGCAACCGTACGGAAGGGGACAACTCGTTTGGCCAGTTTAAGGGTGGAGATCCATGAAAGTAGCTACTTACCACAAAGAAGCTGAATCTATTTTATAGGTTTGTTAGGTAGGTGCATGGGCTCCTTAGGTTTTGGACTACGTACCGTTACGATTTCGTTTGACGACGAGTGAACATCATTCATCATCATTATGTCACATTATGTCATGATCATTAATCAAAAATAAACGTAGACAACAAAACCCTCAGTAATAAATTTAAATACAAAGTGCTCAAGTATTAGCAAAAGTCTAGCCAGTCCATCAAAAAGTTCATTTACAAAACATAACGTTGATTTATAAAGCAGGGTCAAATCCATTTTACTCCTACCCTGTAGAAAATCCGTTTAAAGTACTTAAACAATTACTAAGCCCAGAATTTTTAATCTTCTCATTAGAATAAGGGCCCACTGAGATTACGAGAAGAAATTACAAGATTGAGAGCATGAATACGGATGATTATGAAACGCGGGCTGAAATTCAGGTGAGACGTAACAAAAATGTTAATAAATTGTATGAAAAATTCGTGAGGTTTTGAGAAAAAGCTAAATTGTATACCCTTAGTATTCTATAGAATACGGAGTTTATGCGAACCACTTATTCAGAGCTTGTGCCATTTTCAGACAGTGAAAATATATTTTATGTTATTTTTTCGGAATAATGCTAATGTTGTATGTTTGTCAGCAGCGGCTCATTCATTATACAGGGCGTCTCACGGTTATGGCACATGGTATTTTAAATGTAGAGGTAGTATCTTAATTATACTGAAAGAAGCCTTTATTTTGATTTCAAAAATAATTTAAACTGTATTCATGGAATTTGAATAGTCGCCTGTCTGAACCAAGAATAGAACCCGCCAAATTGTAACAAAACACCCATAGTTTTACGATATCGATCATAAGGCTCAAGCGTAAGATTTTTTTTTCTAATTAACATTACATCGTGAATAAAAGGAAGTCCACTGAGTTTTTCATAGCCGTAGGACGCCCTTTATATGATACACAGCTATGAACATAATGGAAAACAAACCGACAGACCAGGATTCAGGATCTTTATATTAGTACCAATATTCGTCATTATAATATTATGTAAATGTGACTAAACTAAAACTGAAAAATCTTAGTAGAAAAATGATTATTTGCTTGTAACACCGTTTTTACTGTAACCTAATTTTCCGGTTACTTCAAATGGGATGCACATTTTCACGGATAATCCCGTTTAAATATTAACCAAAAGCTAAAGGTTTTCTCGAGAGGGAAATACGTAGTGTATGTTAAGTTATTCAGAGGGTGGTGATGTTCAGTTTGGCGCATCAAAGCATGAGGATTGAGGATCCAGCCTCCAGATTCCCAAATTCATCTCACGGACCTTACATAAAGTTTCATGGGTAACTTATTGCGTATTTGTGTTGAAAACCAATTATCTACGCAAGTCCGCATCCTTTTTTTCGCTTTCTTTTAACGAAAAAGGGACCTTCTATGCTTTTAATTTGGAAATAATATCGGGCAATATATTTTTTGACGATATATTAGTTTTTGGACGTAATAAAAATGAAGCTCGGGTTTGTGGGATAGTAATTTTAGTGTAGTTATATTTAGAGCACGTGTAGGCTTATTTGGGAATCAGAACGTCCATTTTCTTATCATAAAAATATACAACGTCTAACAAATACGTAGTAAATACATATATGTTTATTTTTGGTGAGTTCAAGAAACATAAGACACCTAATTACTGTATGTACTCTGCTTGAACCGATTTTACTTAATATTAGCTCTTATTGCTCTGTAACATAAAAGTATAAAATTTGAATTTTCCAAGTGTATACCAATGTATGTAAATTTATGAAATTAATGCATACTATAAACAATAAATATGTAAATAAATATCTTGGTCCGAGCTAATATTTCCTACATGTAATTTTCGTTTAAATGATAAGCACTTTATTCCGTTTCGTCACCCTAGGAACCATCGGAGTATCACCAACTTTGTTGTCATGTCAGCCTATACCCGCATTGTCTAGTCTAGATCTAATCTAGGTACATATATAGATGAATAGGTATAGCTTAAGGCCCGCAGTGGTAGCTATGGGTAGCGCACCTGTCTGGTAAACTAGGAATGGGCTATTTACCTAACGACAGTTGAGGTTTGGGTAAATTCGATTTATCCCTCTTGACCGCCTCTGAAGGTTGTATGTTCACTTGAACAGGTACAGTACAGGTATGTATTATCATCATTATCAGCCTATATAATTACACTTTTTGACAACAAGGCACTTGTGATATCTGCGTATTCTAATATATTTTGTGTTACTCTGAACGTACATATTCTGTAAACCTGTATTTCAAGTACAAAATAACTCAAGATATTCGAAACAAATCGATATAAGAAAGTGGCATTAACTACACCTATAAATTGTCATATCTATCCTATAAATTGCGATTTCATTATATCTTGATCTTCAATTGGTAAGATCAAATATTACTAATACTGCATTCGTCTTTGACATGCTTACGAAATATCTCAATCAACAGCGTTCTTTCAGACGTGTATTTTACCATCTCAAAGAGATGGAGCTTATCAACCGCAAGTATCGGCACATTGATAGCAATATCAATATTGATTAACTTAAGCAATCACGTAATATGGAATAGTACGTAGTAGCGCGTTTTATTTGTTTGTTTGATGATGTTTTGACTTTAACCAAAGTTGATGGTATGTTGTTTGTTTTACTTCCTGCTTTTTACACTTAAGTGAGCCAAAAACGTAGGATTTGACGGAATTTTCTTTATTTTAATATCCAGATAGCAATTTTATAGCTATGACTTTGTGGTTATAGAAAATAAAACATAAGAATTTTCAAAATTCCGATTTTTGTTTACCCCATTTCCATTGTAATTGCAATCATGACACCTTCAGTCCACAGGTAGCACAAAGCAAACTAGCAACATTTGGAACAAAAAAATTACTAGTAGGTATTTATTTGCTCTAGAACAAAAGTCTTTTTCAAAGAAATTAAAAGCTCTTACTCTCCTCCGGTAAAGAATGCCTTGATTTAATTGTTGAAAAACGTTGAAATCTTTTGTTCAAACGGTCTTGCCGACGATTTTTCCGCAATTTGCACCATTTGCACGTTAGGTACCTCCTTTACTTCTACAAACAAATTAAATTAATTGCTCCGCTGCTGAATGAAAGATTTAAATCTGGTAGAATTGCTATTTGATCTCTGCGCCAAAGAACATTTAATTACTAGTTAAATATTTCTGCTCCTTTCATATCATACAAGAATTCTTAGAAGTTCTAAGTGGGAAATCCCCTATTTTACTACGCATACTTCTGATAAATGTTTCTTATCAAACGCTTTTTTGTAATCTGCAAAGTAGAACATTGAGAGTAGAATGAAATAGACCCCGAGCAAAGTTATTACTAGAGAAGAAATTATTTTAATTTTCAAAATACTCAATATTTTACTGTATATATTCGTTTTCTTGTTATCTTTGTGACAGAGGCTTTTCTTAATGTTAGTGTAGAGGTCGCTGGAAAATTATGGAAGCATACATTCAAGTAGTTTAAAGTATTTTGGGAGATTATGAATGTTGTACGCATTTGTTTTTGTTTTTTATATTCTATATGATTTATATAAACCTTCCTCTTGAAACACTCTATCTATTAAAATAACCGCATTAAAATCCGTTGCGTTGTTTTAAAGATCTAAGCATATGTACATAAGGACAGACAGCGAGCGGGAAGCGAGTTTGTTTTATACTATGTAGTGATCATCAAGAATTTTAGATACATTCCTGGAAGCTATTTACGGAATCAAAAAACAATTGTCTACATAATATTATCACTTCATAATACGGACCAGAGTCCCAGATTGCTGCAAAAATAATAGAGAACTGACCAATACGAACCCTACAAAAAAATAGAAAACCTGAGTTGTAAATAGAATATCTAAAACAAAACGGACGCTTCCATTCCTAAAATACCAAACGTAAGTGAATTTCAACGTACTGTTGTGAGTTCAGGTGAGTGAATAAACCAATTCGGGTATTTCTAGCCCACCTGTATTCTGATCGTTAACCATACTCCGTCCGTCAACACGTTCTCCACTTGACACGAGTTCCACATTCGCTCGATGGTTTATTCATGGGCCCGTGAGCGCTCGTCTCCTAACCGCGTAAGTGCACCGATGGATTGTTCGCTTCATGGCCCCCGGTACAAAACTTCGCTTAAGCTGAGAATATTAGGACCACTTTTCATCGGGTAGCCTAGTCTTATCAGACGACATTGGCTGTAGGGAAGCAGTGGATCCGACTGGCAAAAAACCACCAGGGGTGCAGAGATAAGGAAGAGGCCTATACTCAACAGTGGGTGCCACCGGCTGATTAGTTAGATAAGTCTTAACCATAGAGCTTAGTAGTCTGACTGACCCGAGAACAAAAAGTGCTAAAAATTGCTGCATCAGAATTATTTATCGATATGAATAGATTGAAAGCCTTATCGTATGTCTATGCAAGTTTATTATAATTTATAACGTTTGTAATGTAGGTATTTATTGTAAGTATTTATTTTCTTTTTTTTTACCAATTATTTTGTCTGGTATAGTAATGTGTTTACTATCTAAGTGCCATACATTTTGTTTGAAGAGTCAAAGACAAGTTCGATCCGTTAGTAGAATCGCACTGTTATTCTTGTCGAAAAAAGCAATGCAATTATAACACACAAACAGAAAAATAAAAAGTCCTCTAGCTTTGAAAGAAAAGCCCGTATTTTTATTAAATTTTCTGGAATTATTCACAGAATATATCTGAGAATAATTCCAGAAAATTTAAAAGAATCTCGACAAAAATGACGTGTTCGAAATCAAACTTAAAGAGATACTCATAAATATATTATTAGGAATACCTGCCGACTTTTTCGACGATACTTTTAGTGTCTTCTAATATTAAGATATAAAGGTGCCTAGAATATAAATATTAAGTAAGTTCACCTTAAGTAGAAAGGCATTATAATTGGCCAGTGGTCTTTCATTGCAACAACCTAATTAACACTTTGACTGCGATTTTTTTTCAACGACTGCGATCTTTTTATTAACCTAAAAAATTCCCAGCCGCTGCGCTAGTGTGGATTTACGCATATTAGTCACTTGTAGAAAACACATACCGTGTGATTTCAGCAATCAAAGTAGAAATCGCCTACTTAAGAGAGCACCCTAATTAAAAGGGTACCTACTGTGAGAATTATTTAAACTCACCGAATCACTAAGACCTGATAACTGTATGAATGCAATAAATAAAATACCGAAATACTGAATAAACTGAATACAAAATATTCGAAATGCAAAACAACACCAACACCAGACAAAACGAGCTGCTCTGCCTCAAATAGGTTAATTTGAAACATTTCCACTAAAACCGTGCGGTGTTTTATGATACCTTCCTATAATAAAACACAAATAAAACAAAGTTACTCCTAAACGAGCAGCAGACTGAAACGTATTGCATTCACGTCTAAAACTGACGAAATTGGCAACAATAAAACTGCTACAAATTCCGATGCAATATTCACGGGACATTTTCGAGGGAATAAAAACGTTGTTTGCTACAATTTATTGGGAGAATAGAGGTTTGGGTATGTCCCAGGGTTTGAATATTCAAGCAAAAATCAAAGTGGGTAAGAAAACTTCTCTCAGCACAGAACAGCTATTCAGGTAACACTTTTGTGTTGATATGCTACAAAATACTATGCGAAGGATATCATTTTATGTTTCTTTCATAATGCAATATGACTCCTGAATATTTACACAGAGTTTTAAAGTTACTCGGAAGAAGCAATATCACTCTGGAACAAAAATGTATTTGGGATTAAAATAACCATTTTCTATCTTCGATATAAATCAAATTTGCGAAGAAGAGCAAGAACAATTGGCGAAGAATTCAAATTCAAAAGGTGATGAATCAAACTTCTATTTTGTTGTTGTTTAAACTTTATAACAGGTCCCTATGTTCAAAATTTGTTCCTGAAAATGTTGAGTTTTTATCCGATAAAACTCTGCCGAAATGCATTTACTTCTGGACATATGCCTCCAAAAAGGGTCGATATTTGGAAGGGTGTGCCATAATTGCTACGGCAGACAGGTTAGAATGAGCTAGGCCTCAGGAGATAATTGTATGGATGACCGCTGGACCTTCATTAACAAAGGCGCTGTATGATCGTAAAATCCTCCAACAGAGAGGCTAGCACAAGTAGTACACGATATCAAAAAAGGAAATTTCGTTGACTTATCAAAGTTACCAATATTAATACCTGCCTTCTTCATTCATTGATAACCGATGTGGCGCGGGGAATGAAGGTCCGCCTCCAATGCAGGAGCTTCCAGGTTTGATTCCCGTCTTAGGACAAATATTTGTACGATCGTACAAACATTTGTTTCGAGTGTTCTGGGTATTTTCAATGTATTATAAAACATATCTAGCTATGTAAAGGTATTCTATTAATTATATCAGTCATCCAGTTCAAGCTAAGTTCTACTTAGTTTGGAGCTAGATGATGCTGTGTGAATTGTCCAGCATTATTATTATAATTCGAAAACTTTAATCGAGGTAGTATCATATGATACTCAAAAGTTTCCTAAAAACTTTTTAAAAGAACTTCTGAAGAGCGTTCAAGAATATAGCAGCAATACAATGCTCGCTGTCATATTTTTCACTCAATAACCGTATGGTGATTATATAACTCGCGACCGGTTTGCGACAGGCGTAAATTAAGCAATCAGTGCTGTCAAGCATCAATTTTGACCAATTTCGACGTTGTAGCTGGTGTCAAACAAATACAAAATTGACGTATGATAGCACTGTTTGGTTAATTTTCGCCTGTCGCAAACCGGTCGCGAGTTACATAATCACCCGGCCGGCGTATTGGTAGTATTTGATGGAAACAAAAACTTGTATAGTTTTCGTAAGCAAATACAAAACTCAACTTAAGCTTAAACTTAGCCCTCAGATTCATTACGATAGTCACGCCTAGAATTGTACTTACGACCTTGTACTCAGAATGGGCCCAAGCGTCTGGCGATCATAACTCTTATCAATTAAACTGATTCCCTTCAACTTAACACGAATCGTCTTGAGAGTTATAGCGATAGTGGATAAATATATAGATAGATAGAAAACACTTTCATATACCACGCAAAACAGAAAACAATACAGGAATAAGCAATAGAATGAAGGAAGTATAAAGGGCGGCCTTATCGCTGAGAGCGATCTCTTCCAACTGGCAACCTTTGGATGGACTGGAATGGAAATGGACTGAAGGAATAAAATAGACGGTGGTACTTTAGTATATTTACTAAAGTACCACCGTCTATTTCATTCGTCTATTTTGTTCGTCTATTTTGTTTGTCTATATTGTTTGTCTATTTGTTTTAGATAACAAAAAAGAAAAAAAATACTTACACTACATACGTTTAATATTCATTTATTCTCAAATAGACAATTTAAAGTCACTTACATGAGAACAGGATTCTTAGGTTAAGGTTATAGATAGGTTGTGGTCATTCAATAGCTGGCTCATTTGATGTGTTCACTTAATAAGAAGTGACTTATCATTTATGATATGTTGAGCTAATTTGAGTTTCATACATACCATAATACCTAAATTACAAACATTATGGTAAACTTACAAAGACACAATAACGATAGAGCTATCAATGTTTTCAATAGTGTTTAGAGTAATTTGTTTGTGTGTGTAGTGCGCCGCTATCCTCTTGAGGTTGGCGAACACCGAAATCAAATTAGTCGTACCTTTCCCTTTGACCGAACTTTGAATTTGTGTTTACAAAGGCTGTAAAGTTTATCAACGTGTTATTTAAATGTATTTATTTATTTATTGTAGGGGATATTTCAGCACACAAATACATATTAGAGATGTGTAAAGATAACATGTGGTTATAAATAAGGTCCCACTTATAAAATAAAAAACAAATGCAAAAATAGCGTGGTACTGTATTGTCATGCATTGTCATTGTCATTGTCATCAGCCTATAGCAGTCCACTGCTGGACATAGGCCTCCCCCAAAGAGCGCCATAGCGCCCTGTCTTCAGCTTGCCGCATCCAGCATCTACCTGCAGTCTTTCGCAGGTCGTCATCCCACCTGGTCGGAGGGCGTCCTACACTACGTTTACCGAGTCGTGGTCTCCACTCAAGAACACTTTTGCCCCATCGGCCGTCGGTTCTTCGCGAGATATGGCCGGCCCACTGCCACTTCAGCTTGCTAATTCTCAGAGCTATGTCGATAACTTTGGTTCTCTGTCGGATGTATTCGTTACGAATCCTATCCTTCAGAGAAACTCCGAGCATAGCTCTTTCCATAGCTCGCTGAGCGACTTTGAACTGGTGGACCAGCCCTATCGTGAGTGTCCACTGTGTGTGGTACTGTATTATGTGTCGCTTATTGTTTACTAGCTGCGCCCCGCGGTTTCACCCACGTGGTGATAGATTTTTTAGATAATATACAATATATCTTTATAAATTGTAGCCTATGTGTTATTCTGATGTATAAGCTATATTATTGTAAAGTTTAATTAAAATCCATTCAGTTGTTTTTACGTGAAAGAGTAACATACATCCATCCATCCATACTTAAAAACTTTCGCGTTTATAATATTAGTAGGATGTGTCAAGATAGATAGATAGATAACACTTTATACACAAAACAGAAAATAATACAGAGATAAAAACTTATAATAAAGGTATAAAGGGCGGCCTTATCGCTGAGAGCGATCTCTTCCAGGCAACCTTGGGATGGACTGGATATGAATGAACAATAAAGACGGTAGCACTTTAATAAATAATTGGTAACAAATACACTAAATATCTACATTACAAACATTATAATAAACTTACATAGACATAAGATAAGGCTATCAATATTTTATATGGAAGATAACATGGCGTGCTTATATTTCTATAAGTTTCCACTTATAGAAACAAAACACAAATGCAAGAAACACGTGGTACTGTATTATGTCTAATAAAATAAAATTGTAAAAATGTTAGAAATTGTTGTTTAAACATGAGAGGCGCAGTCGGTGGGTTTGTTTTCCGCTGCGTGATAAACCTTGAATCATAATCATCAGTCCACAGCTAGACATAGACATTCCCCATATGAGCGCTAGTGGGCCGGCCTTATCTCTGCCGACGGCCGCTGGGGCAAACGTGTTCTTGAGTGGAGACCACGACTCGGTAAACGTAGTGTAGGACGCCCTCCGACCAGGTGGGATGACGACTGCGAAAGACTGCAGGTAGATGCTGGATGCGGCAAGCTGAAGACAGGGCGCTATGGCGCTCATTGGGGGAGGCCTATGTCCAGCAGTGGACTGCTATAGGCTGATGATGATATGAGACTGATCTATAGGATAAAAAGTAGCCCATATATTTCCCATATATGTATATCCCATTTTGCATTTCAGGTGCCTGAATGCAAAATTCCGGCCAGATCCGTCCACTAGTTTCGGCGTACCAGTAAAAAGTACCAATGTGCAACTGGTACTTTTTATACCATAAATCAGTCCCATGGGATATAACCTTAAACAACGCGTGCGAAGCTGCGCGCGGAAACTAATATTATACAATTATTAATAGTAAAAGTTATTTAATTAATAGTTAATTTTATTAATAGTAATAGTAAGTAGTGTCTGACTTAAAACAATAGCTGCGCTGCAATTATATTCGAAAGCCTTAGTACGAGTATGTACGACTTCGGAGCGGTATTGTACCTATTAAATTAACGAAACGAGGGGTGCCCAAGTCTGTGATAAATGAAGATAGTATTTTGTGTACGTAGCATTACTTAGTACACTAATATTATTAATTCGAAAGTTTGGATGTTTAGATGGATGGTTGTTTAACTTCTTCGCGCTAAACTATAAATAAATAAATTCTATTAACAATAAATAAATAAATAAAACTACTGAATGGATCGGACTGAAATTATGAATATAGGGAGCTCTAGGCCGGGAATGGTAACGTTTTATGTCTATGCTGGATAAACTGATTTGAGAGATTAAGTCTTTTTCTTCTTCTTTTTCACTTCTTCCACTAGTGGACAAAAAATTTAAGTGAACAGTAAAATATTTTTTTTTGATAATAATTTAATGTATAAAATATGACTTGTCTAAGTGCTTATTTTATAAGCCTAAAGAAATAAATGATTTTTTACTTTACTTTTACTTTAGAAGACCATGTTTTACAAAGGATGCTTTTTATCAAATCCCGTCGCAGAGAAACTTGTTATTTCATTATTGACAAGCTGCGCCCTGCGGCTTCGCTCTCATGGTGTTTCAAATATGTTATAAACATTCCTCCTGAATAACGTTCTCTATTTAAAAACCGCATCAAATTCCGTTGCGTAGTTTTTAAGATCTAAACATACATAGGGACAAACAGACAGCGGAAAGCGACTTTATTATATACTATGTAGTTATGTAGGTAAGTCTCAATACGTACAATGTATACTAACAAGTTTTCACTCAAAAATACCACCCGTGGAATAATTTGACTTATAAGTTGCAACCTTCTTAAGTTACCTATTTTTTGTTATACCTGCATAGTATATTTCTTATGCAAGACTTTAGCAACACATTATAAACAAACTTTCTCCTTTACAACTTTCGTGTGATGGTCTAGCTTTGATAATAACAGAGTAGCATAGTTGTGTTCTCTCACGTATAATAAGGAGAGAGAAAGATAATGTAACCATCATAATGAGCACTTAGGAACTTGCCATTGTTTTGGTCGTGCAATTTGTTCAATGTGTTTCCTTGTAAAGGTTCACGCGCACCTATCCAAACGTGAAAACGGACAAAAGTAAAGCAATGTGTTTGTTTTATGAAATCGTATGATATTTCACATGTCCAAGTTAAGTCAGATTATTCGTTAGAATTTATTAGATAAAATTCGATTCGTTTCCGCGTCTTGGGCTCGATTAGTAGTACGTTATCCCTTTAAAACAGGAGAGATCGCTGGTTGTGTCGTTCGTGGGCCATTTCTATTGTACCAAATTATATTAATTTTGCTGGGAAAGCTGGAGGAAATTCCGGCGGTGCTTCCTACGTTGTCATTTTACTTGAAAAGAACAATTGCGATATGGTATTGTTACTTTCTGGGAATTTCAGTTTCGAAAGCCTCCAAATGCCCGTTATGTAAAGCTTAGGGTATTTTACGGGTTTCTTCACGGAAAGAGCTAAAATATCATCCACCAAGAAAAAAGTACATCCACCAAGAAAAAAATATGTAATCAAGCAATGTTTCGCTTTAACTAAATCGTTAATTGAATTTTCAAGCATTAGAAAAAATAAAAATAAAATACGTCATGTCGTACATACATAGGGAAAATGGAATGAGTTTCTTATTCTTTAGTTAAAACTTTGGTGGTTTTAGACGTAGAAGTTTGAAACTATAATGTTCTGTTAATTAAAATCTGTCTAGTGCAAGTTGGTAACTAGTCTTGTTAATTAATTATGAACTGGCGTGCATTTTTCTTAAAACTAAAAAAGCACTGCACTTCATAATTAATGTGAAATTTTCAAGTTTAATATTTCATAATCCAAACTGAAACAATTTTCCGTATCAAGAAATATTCGTTATGAAAACTAGGAACAAATTAAAGTTCTGACCAAAAAAATATTATACAGTGATGTGAATTCGGTATGAATTCGCAATTTTTTCTAATTTATGTTATAGAATAGAATAGAACATTAATTAATTTGGATACAGGTACAAAATAAAGGTATATATACATTATAATAAACAAACGGATAAAAAAATACAGTTTAACATAGTGGTATGTAACACAAAAGGTTGGTAGTAAAAATAGTAAGGCTGCCTCCATGACCCTGCGCCGAAATAGGGGTTGGCTTAACGTTATAGTTGGGTGTCATATGCACCCGGAGAGATGATCCCATGATATACTTCCCTGGAAGCCAGAACTACTGAGATGTTTGGAAGTGTGTGGAGACCTTTTTCCAACAGTGCGGCGAAATCGGCGGCTTAAAAGTGTGTATCACCCCTAGATTGACCATCTCCAAAATCCGTAGACCCTCTACGAAATCCGTAGCAGCTCTACGAAAATCATAGACGCTCTACGAACACAGTAGGCTGTATTAGTGTTTACCATAATTTAGTTCAACACTACATTATGGTAAACAATAATACATAATGTCATCAAATGCAATGTAAAAAGTAAACCCTCCTTTGTTCCTAGACACTGCTAAGTTTAGCATCTAATATTTGTTTTAGTTTGTGACTCTACAAGTTAATGAGTGACAAAAGCCAATATTCACGTCTTCAAGCGAGAGTCTTTCTAGTCTTTTAGCCTTAAAAAGATACCGACTCATACAGGACTCTCGCTTGATATTTTGACCCTCAGATACCTTTTACGAGTAGACTACCACTAGAACAGGTACGAATAGTTTCATCTTCGAGCATTTTGTTTTTCTTAAGGCTATGAAAAGTCAGCGACTTGTGGGCGAAGACCACCACAGAGTGGAGCCCACCCAACGCTAAGAGGCGACGTGGAAGGCCCAGGATGAGAGGTACATCTTCCATCATGGCCTGTTGCAGCGTTGGATCGAGAGGAGTGGAAGGAGAAAAGGGAGGCCTTTTCCCAGCAGTGGGACAATAATGGTTTAAAATTAATAAATAAAATGAAAAGTTTTGGTCACGTGCGTTAAAGTACGTACGTGACTTTCTATTTATTTGAGGATAATTATCTTCATAGAACGGTGTCGATGTCGACTGTGCCTTGAACTGAAACGGGCAAAGTTACAGCGAACAAACTGCACCAACTGTAAATTAAGATTGCAACTGCACTGGGGAGTTTACACGAAAATATTTGTCCTTTCGGAAACTAGTGTGCTCGCACGAAGAGTTTCCAAACTTGAGCAATGAACGTGTTAACTTGAGAATAGTGGCGGGGAATGACCGAGTTGGGGAAAATAGTGGTGTGGGGAATTCATGCCTTGCTATAGAAATAACTGAGGTTACTGCTGGCTTTGCGAAGAAATGCACACCTTCATAGTTGCAGTATTCATACTTCAAGTTGGGTACCTAATGCTAAAGTCATTTAAAACGGGATATTTACCATGATTTCATTTTTGAGTTTTCCTATATTTCGGAACTTTTTCATTTTATTTTTTATTTCATGGCGCTTGAAACTGTGCCGAAATATTGGAACAACAAAAACCAAATCATGGTAAATATCCCGTTTTGACTTTAGTGTTAATAACCATGATAGTTTCAAATGTTTTATAGTTAACCTAATAGTTTCAAATTGAACCTTAGGGATTCTTTCCGGGGTTTGTAATAAACCCGGGTCGATTTTCTCTTGCTACTTTGACCTAAATATTAGGTTCCAAGTAAGTCTAAATTTTCTCCTCACACTGTTTGTGTTTGCTAGGCGATGCAGTATTATTAGTTATAGCTATTACCGAATTAAATGAATACGTGCAAAACGTTGTAGGATAATTTCAATATTTAGGATCAGAAAGCTTGTTTAAAATTAAAATTTCTTTATTTTTTAATCTTACAATATAAGCACTTAGACAATTCATTACAAGTTTTGAAGAGCTTAAGACTTCAAAAGATTCGAGCAAGAACTTAACACTACATATTTCATGGTAAGGTAAGCACTATCTAAATTAGTTTACTCCATAAGCCTACCTTGTATGTATATGTACACATATAGCTTCGCTTTATAACCTAAATATAAGTTTGGTAAATTCCACTTCATGGTCTGTCAACGAACCGTAAAATCTCATCTCGTGAAAATTGCGTTCATGGTATGATAACTAACGTTATTAGCGATGAGGTTTTAATTGAAACGTGTAACTCTATTTATGAGGTGTGATGTCAAACCCAGAATAGTTGCGACAGGAACGCCGCAAACTGACGCATAAATAATGAAAAAAATTTTTAACTGATTCCTACAATACAGTGTTATTCAAACAAAGCTTTGATTAGATCGAAAATTAGTAGTATAAATAGAATTCTATCAAATAAAGACGTGAAAAATGCAAAGGACTATAATGTTTTCCAAAACCTTGCGTTGGAATGAGTGAAGTAAAAAGAGAAGACGAGTAAACGAGCAGGGACCGAGTTCTGTTACCTAACTCTTTGCGGTGCTATAATCACAGAATTCATAGATTAAAAACAATCTAGATAGAACGTGCGGTGCTATAGCACGGAAAGCGGTTTTACTATTCCTTGACATTCTGAAACGATACCATTATTATGGTGAAGCGTATCAATTAGTAGAATGAAGGCCCTAACTCCTTTAACATATAGTAGAGAAAAATTGTGAGGCTAAGTGGGGATGGAAAGCTGCGAGTGTAATCTAGTTTCATTATGCAAGCACTGAAAACAAAAGAAGGAAGCGTCAGTAGTCGGCGATGATGCTGTCCGCCGACTGTCGTCGTCAAATATTTTTATTCAATGAAAAGCAAAGTCTCACATTGCATAAACCATTCATATGCATGAGCTACTGCGACCGTATGTAAATCCAATAGGCGAAGCCTATCGAAAATAACAGAACAGTGTCAAATCCGCTTCACATTACTAACTTAACAGTGAGTGATCCCGGCACATGTGACATGACGGTACCAAAATCCCTTCACAATAAATAAATTTAAAAATTACGGGACATTTATAAAAATAACAGATGGGCTGGCCGTATCGCGAACTTTACAGTTGGGCAATACGCCGCAGTTCACGCTGGTTGAACATGTTCTGTGAATAAATACAATAAAAGCGTTTATTGGGGACTACAGTTAGTAATGTGTGGAGTAATATGGCGAGGTCGACTTAAACACCGGTTGCAGGTTCGATTCCACTAGTGGACCAACATTTTCAGTGAACAGTAGAACAATCTTATTGTTCCCACATGTGGACATATTTAATGATAGTTTAAGACTTATCTACTTAAGTTTAAGATTGTACCTTACTTTTAAATAAATTATCTGTATATGTATATATGCCTACCTATTTGTAATCTTGTTTTTAATTTATTATATATTGTTTTTAATATATTCTGTCTTTTTTAACTCTAGTAGTTAGTGTTTTGGTGTTAGTCTGTAAGCTATCTGCTGTATTTTTATAAATAAATAAATAAATTGATAAATAAGCTTTATTTTATAAGCATAAAGAAAGAAAATAATAATAATTTGAATTTGATTTGGGGGTATAGTATGTTAGTTTTATCAGCAAATACCTACATTACTATTGTTTTCCGCTCGAGGTTTTTCTTATTAAAAACCTAAATTATGTACGTACTTATTTGGATCAAATATTTTATTTAAGTAAACTTTCTGATAGTCTGATATATTTATTTTATCTATTAATGTATTTATTATTCAGGTGGAGAAAACGACCGTAGCTGACTGAAGACTCACACACATTTTTATTATTAAAATAAGTATTTTAATAATAAAAATGTGTGTGAACTTTTATACGTACTTCAATAGGTATAACGTTTCACGTATCCATAGAATTCTTGGTGGTGTTTACCTACTTCGAAAAAACAAAGACAAACTGTCCTACTTCTTGCATACAACTGATAGATGAAAAGCACAACATTTAAAAGCTGATATAGATTGGCAGCGATCGAATTGGGACGAATGAGCCAACAGGGCCATCAATCACGTAGTTTTGCCATTTGATTTTTGGTTCGAATTTATTACGCAACTTTGTTTCCACCTCGTTCAGTTTTGCAACACGCTAGCTTCGTTTGCAAACAACTCGAATGTATGCTAAAATTAGTATCTGTTTTCGGCTTTGCACGTGTTTTTGGGGGATAGCAAGTCTGGGATCTTTCGATATAAAAATTTAAATGTATCATATAAGAACACGTTTGCCCCAGCGGTTGTCGGTTCTTCGCGAGATATGGCCGGCCCACTGCCACTTCAGCTTGCTAATTCTTAAAACACCATAAATTATACAATTATTATTATATTTAATTGATTGAAGTTGACTAAAAAACCTGTAATTCCGTATTTGCGTCTTGAAGCGCTTGTTTTAGTTTAGATCTGACAAGTTATTCCGATACCCGCTGGAAACGCTTCCATCAGCTGATAAACTATTTGCCTTCCTACGTCCATCTGCAAACACATTAGTCTGTGAGGCCATTTACGTCGGCGGCACTGTAATGCCTTCTACACGACCGGACGCTCGACTTCACTACGATACTAACGCATATGCAAATGGGTAGAGCGAAAGTACACGGTGATTTTCATACGTATTACAATAAATAAATAAATAAATAAATACGATATCATTGATAGTTTGTAAGCCCTACCCATGGTTAGTTTATACTTTATTAGACACGTAAACATAACCTTTGTTATATCGAAACGAAACGAGACGAAACGAGACGAGACAAAAAGAGACGAGACGAGACGAAATTAAATAAAATGACCTTTAAGGAAAAAACTAAACCGCATTCATCTTTGTGAGAGTTTGTTATTATTATTTCACATCTAAAGCCTCTTATGCTCCACTGCTGGACGCAGGCATCTAATAAGCACCACCTTATTCATCATCATCATCAGCCAACAGTAGTCCATTGCTGGACATAGGCCTCCCCCAATGAGCGCCCTGTCTTCAGCTTTCGTCATCCAGCATCAGGGTAACGCCAGTGGTAGAATAGTTATGCAGTTGGCGGCGTTGCTGCCTGTGGATATCCCTTAGACACTTGCCTCAGTGCCACCGGCGGCGAGCAAGCGAATTACTTTAAAAAACTTCACTTTTACAAAATAAATATATTTCGTCTCCATAAGAGACAAATATTAATAGTTGATAGCTGGCTGTAAGTTTTATCTTTGATAGTAGTTGTCGCTGCGACAAAATACCTAAAAGAGAGTTCTCACCGGCAGTGTTTCGGTTTTGATTTTGATTTTGTCGCATAATATCAAAAAGATCCGCACCGGCAACGCTGGACTGTACGCTCGGCCGCATTGAGCAAGTGGACCGCGTAATCGCCCGCCGCACTCGTTTAATAGCCCAGCGAGACAACTATAGAAACTTCACTTTCGCTGCGTGTCTAGCTTTCATCCCGAAAGAAAGCGTGCAAACCCACCGTCCGAAGCTATTATAGAATATTTTCGTAATGTTTCGACATATCACTTTCAGAGTGGAATCCTTGGTTTCCGAGCACGTGACAGAGACATCAACGTCGTCGGTAGTATCCGGATAGTCCCCGGGGGGCAGTCGATAGCAATAACAGGCTCGATAGAATAACAACCGGATATGTCACTGTGATTCAACTGGGACCTTGCAGTTGACAGGTGTGTTTTGATGTGTTGGAAAAACAGTTAACTATTTGGTTATGTATTGATGGTATTGACCATACGACTAAAGCCGCTGTACCACCGCTAAGCACGTAGGGATTTATAAAGAGAGTAACACAATCTGTCGATTGTCTGGTAGAGATCGCTCTTGAGCGATAAGACCGCCAAATTGTCACATATTTTGTATTTTATTCTGTCTTGTTTGTTTTACTTTTATGTGTCCAATAAAGAATTATCTATCTATATGTTTTACTTTTTATCAAACAAAAACGCGTGAATAGTAAATAAAACAAGTAAAAATAATACTAAAAAGTGTATTCTATAGATTAATCTGTTTCCAAAAATTAAGTCATTAAATGACTCAGGCGTCTAAACGCCTGAGTAATGTCTGTAAAATAATACGAAATGTTAAGCAACAATAACAAACTCGACGCTATGGCGCTTTGGCGCTCATTGGGGGAGGCCTATGTCCAGCTGTGGACTGATATAGGCTGATGATGATGAACAAACTCGACTACGCCTTCCAACCTTTCTCTTCCCTTTCAGTTCCTTGCCTTTCTAACAGAACGAATCGTCAGAAAAAGTCATATCGAAAATGAATTAGGCGCAAACATGTCTTTGACATTCGTTGAACTACCAAAACCAACAATAAAAAACAAAGTAAAAACAAACAACATATATGCAGCCTACAAAAATCTAAGGAAAAAGAGCATTTGCCATTAACCCAATTATTAGGTCGTCACCTCTCAAGATGACGTTGGGGTAATGACGCCAAGCCTCGAGACCTGTCTATGTGCACCAGCTAGCTAGTATGTGTACAACCAAAAATGAGTTTCATGGAATAGGCATCTTCCAACTCTCATGCACATGCTGGTTGTACCGAGGGTGGACCGATCCTGAAGTCGTTGAATACAGAATTGGTCAGAAACAGATAGCGTTAAAACCAGAAGTGGGTATAGTAAGAGATGGACAGATGAAGCAAATGACTTAAAAATAACTTGTCCTATATCGTCAAAACCGAAACGATAGGATCGTCAAAACCGCATAGCCACTGCTTGTAGTACAAAAGCAGCTGATAGCTTCCTATCGTCAAAACCGCATAGCCACTGCTTGTAGTACAAAAGCAGCTGATAGCTTCCTATCGTCAAAACCGCATAGCCACTGCTTGTAGTACAAAAGCAGCTAATAGCTTCCTATCGTCAAAACCGCATAGCCACTGCTTGTAGTACAAAAGCAGCTGATAGCTTCCTATCGTCAAAACCGCATAGCCACTGCTTGTAGTACAAAAGCAGCTGATAGCTTCCTATCGTCAAAACCGCATAGCCACTGCTTGTAGTACAAAAGCAGCTGATAGCTTCCTATCGTCAAAACCGCATAGCCACTGCTTGTAGTACAAAAGCAGCTAATAGCTTCCTATCGTCAAAACCGCATAGCCACTGCTTGTAGTACAAAAGCAGCTGATAGCTTCCTATCGTCAAAACCGCATAGCCACTGCTTGTAGTACAAAAGCAGCTAATAGCTTCCTATCGTCAAAACCGCATAGCCACTGCTTGTAGTACAAAAGCAGCTGATAGCTTCCTATCGTCAAAACCGCATAGCCACTGCTTGTAGTACAAAAGCAGCTAATAGCTTCCTATCGTCAAAACCGCATAGCCACTGCTTGTAGTACAAAAGCAGCTAATAGCTTCCTATCGTCAAAACCGCATAGCCACTGCTTGTAGTACAAAAGCAGCTGATAGCTTCTTATCGTCAAAACCGCATAGCCACTGCTTGTAGTACAAAAGCAGCTGATAGCTTCCTATCGTCAAAACCGCATAGCCACTGCTTGTAGTACAAAAGCAGCTGATAGCTTCCTATCTATCAGAATCTAACCTGTTATATCACTGTTGACAAATGAGTACGATACTGCGGCTGACAGCAGTGCGGCCAGCCTCATTCGCTTTTAATTATGTATCGAAGTCGGGGCGCCCGGCCGCCGAGCGATTAGGCTTTCGGGGCCCTGCTCGGAAATGCAAGTCTACGAGACTAGCTAACAGGGTCGGTGCCTTGCCTATCGACGAGCTTGCCTATGCAAATATCAAATATCAAAGTGCTTTATTTCCTTTCGACCTTACAGGACCTTACAAGACTACAGGAAACGACACAAAATTCAGATTACATAAGTAAAATTAGGAAATAAAGTGATTACTTTGATTTTTTATTCACTTCAATCTTTTAAAGTTCAAAGAAGCGAACAAGAAACCTTTACCTTGTAAGGTTGTTAGTTTCGAGTTGGAGCAAAGCTCGCCCTAATCTTTTTATCGTCTAGATAAACCGATATTTTGTAATAAGCCTTTTTACAAAGGATTTGTTTGAATGTATTATTGATAATTTTTGGAAACGTACTCCAGAATAGGAAATTGTTTTGACCGAAATGATAGATTTATGTTTATGGTTTTCTTAGGCTGTGTTTTAATATCAACAGGCCGGCATCGGACGCTCCGCGCTAATCGGATCAGACGGATTTTTTGGCGGTAATGCCGAGTAGTACATCCATTGTAATCGGCTGGCTAATAAACGCGACAGAAACCTGCAAACACCGGATTCCAATGTTTCAGTTATAATATTGTTACTTACTTTGTCGTAAATTGATAATACCTATGACTGATAATTATGCTAGATACATAATGCCAGCTGACACCCTGATGACGTCATCTACACGCTGTCGGCGTGTTATTAATTTAGTCTTTTTTATATTTTATGTATGCTAGTTTAAAGGTACATATTACTATGGACCGTAGAATAAGTTAAATAAGATCTGTTACTTTTCTATGGCGTGAAATAAATGATTTATTATTATTGTCATTAACGCGATGCGCAATTGCAATATAATGTTTTTCACTGTTCAGACTGTAAGGCTCCGCGCAAATGGGCCAACGACCACAGCCACCGGTGGCTGTCGCGCGCTACCACCATATACGATATATACGCTGTAGCGAGTGACCGCCACCGGCTACACGTATGCGGCGCGTCTATACAAAATATATGAAAAAGTATGTTAAGTGGCTGTCGCTGGCCACCAGTGGCTGTGGTCGGTGGCTCGTTTGCGCGGAGCCTTAATGTAAAAATTCAGGGCGTGGCATTATAATCGTGCAAAAAAATATTGAGCTAAAAGTCTAGCAAGCGAGCGAAACGAGGGAGCTAAATCACTTATGAACGCTTAGCAGTCTTGCAATAGCTAAAAGGATAATCTCTGTGTGAAAAATCAATATTTATATTTACGATAGATAAGCCGAGACGTGCTTAATGCTCGACTACGAGGTTTTTGCTAACTAACCGATATTAGACGCTTAAGGCTATGGCACACCCGGCAAAGTTACAGTAAAAAAATTATCCTGGACCATTCACACTGTGACCTTAAGCCCAAGCTAAACAGAGCCTTTGTTATGCGTACATAATATGTTATGGGTTCTAATAGTAACTGATATTATAAGGTACGAGTACATTACCTACATATATTTTTAGTATATATTAAAACCGACATCGCTGGGGTAAACGTGTTCTTGAGTAGAGACTGCGACACGGCAAACGTAGTGTAGGATGCCCTCCGGCCAGGTGGTTTGAGATGCTGGATTCGGCAAGCTGAAGACGGCGGTGCTCATTACGGATGGCCTATATCCAGCAGTAGACTATTAGTTGATGACGATACATAAAAAACACGTGGAATATCTGCAGATCGCATTTTTTACCCTAGGCTGGAATCGAACCAGCAATCTACTGCGCCACAGGCGGATTCAACAGCTCAGCCAAAGGGTAACGGACCCCTGATAAACAATGAGTTTAGACGAAAGGGTCACAGTTAATCCAAGGTTTTAAGAGTAGTATTGGGCAGAAGTTGTAAATTGTATTTCGTAGCAAAGAGAAATTAAGTTCAATGTATTTTTACCTAATAAAAAAACAGTTAAAGAATCTTTGGTTTTCCTGCTGCGGTTTTTTCCCTCTGGTATTGAAATTTCGGGTAAAAAATATGTTTCTTGTAAAAAAATATGTGTTTGTGTGCATCAATAGATTAAAGATCGATTCCAGGAAACTTAAATAACTTATTTAGGTAATTATTTTCTGCCAAAATGTTCCTTCAGGACCAAACATTTTCAAGAAAAACAAAATTTTGCCGAAGACACAAATCTCCGCCGAATCCATCAAAGTCTGGAAATATTCTTTGTAGATATCTTAATAAATCAGAACCACATACATATGTAGGCACTGTGACCGAGGCCTTATTCGCCTCGGAGCTAACAAAACTTTGCAAATATGCTTTTGCCTACGGCTTTGCCTACATTTTTCGGCATGAAAAGTGACTTGAATATTCTTCCTTATATAAGCCGCATTTATGGAAAATATTAGTCCAATTCGTTGAGTCGTTTTGGCGTGAAGAAGTTACAAACATTCATCACATCGACATTTTAAAATTTAGTGTTACTAATACTTAGCTTCGTATTTCGTAAATAAATAATGCCGGACTACTCACACAGCATCATCTAGCCCCAAGCTAAGCAGAGCTTGTGTTATGGTTACTAGATAACTGATAATTATAATACTATAGGTACATTACATAGATAAATATTATAGATAAAAATTATCAGATCTCCTAGAACCAATATCGTACATACATTTATCCCGAGACGGGAATCGAGCCTTCAACCTAGGAGACCTTCAGGAACTTCGCCCACCGCACCACAGAGGTCGTCAGAAATATATCCTCCAACATGCATCAGAGTTGCTCATTTATAGAGTCAATCGCTCACAAGTGCTGAGTGTTGACTCAGCACCTGCTAAGCGATTGGAGAGTGAAATAGGTGTTGATCTATTTCAGCACTGGGTCACGTGGGAAAAGCTCTTGACGCCCATTATTTGTGTCACTTCACACTTAGCTTTAAGTGGTCTAAAAGCTAAGTGACACAAATAATGGCATGTTCTTTGTTTAGTTTTGTTTTGATATACATACTTAGATAGAAAACACTTTATTATACCACACAAAACAGAAAACAATACAGGAATAAACAATAGAATAAAGTAAGTATAAAGGGCGGCCTTATCGCTGAAAGCGATCTCTTCCAGGTAACCTTTGGATGGAATGGACATGAAGGAACAAAATAGACGGTGGTACTTTACTTAATATATAGATTAAAAAAAGAAAACAAATACACTACATACCATAATACATACATTATAAACATTATAATAAAAATACTTATTACTTTGCGTGTCGTATTCAATATTATTATATCGTCTTTCATCTATATATTGAGGTTTGGTGCGTAACGAGTTGATTTGTCCTTGCTTTGTCAATTCTTTTTTAACCTAGAGAACTTATAATAATAATATATTAAAAATATCTGAGCCTTCTTTATAAGCCCATCTTTTTGGCAAGTACAACTTGCCAAAAAGATGGGCTTATAAAGAATAACCCAGCTCAACAACACACGCCAACAAAGCGTGCAAATATAAACCAAAATAGGCCCCAATAATTTACCTCCTATTTGATGTGAAACATGTTTGCCTAACATCGTTAATTACGCTATGCTTCGCTATTGCTAGGCAATAACAATAGATTTTATACTACCTTCTCGATATAACTTTAACACTTTAACTGCTGAAATCACACGGTATGTGTTTTCTACAAGCGACTAATATGCGTAAATCCACACTAGCGCAGCGGCTGAGAAAATACAGATCTTTGTGACTCAGCACAGCCGTAATATTTTTCGAACGAAACGCATGTGCGGCGCAACACAACCGCTGTGTAGAGCGGCAACACGAATTTTTTAGGTTAAAAAAAAGATCGCAGTCGTCGAAAAAAAAATCGCAGTCAAAGTGTTTAACGCATGGAAATTATTTATGAGAACTATTATTATTTCTACGAATTTATCGATGAGAAGCTAAATATCATGTGACGGGGAAATTAAGCAGATATTTTAATAGAGCACCGATGACAAGCTATTTCATATTATCCCAATAAAATCAAGTATAAATAATAAATAAATAATGCTGGACAACTCACACAGCATTATCCAGCCCCATGGTAAGCAGAGCTTGTGATATGGGTACTAGATAACTGATATACATAATACAATATATTACATAGATAGATATTTTTATTATACATAGAAAACGTACAGAACACCCTCAACAAATATCTGCAGATCGTACACACAATTGTTCCGAGGCGGGAATCGAACCCGCAACCTCCTGCGTCGCAGGCGGACCTTCGCCCACCGCGCCACATCGGTCGTCCAGATGAATAAGTACCAAGCATATCTTAGTACTTATTCATCTTATAAAAACTTGTTAACCACTTACCAAGATTATTACCCAAAATAAAGTCTGCGACGTTATTCAGGCACTCGTAAAACCCAATATCTGTTGAGATATTTCTTTAACAAGATAAATGTTTTAAGAAAGAAAACTTTTTATTTTGTTTGAGACCTATCAATTACTTGTTATACGGTCATGTCAGGAGCAGGTCTGATAAAAGTAAAACCGATCTGTCTTGTTGAGTACGAGGACGACGTCATCAGTTAGTTTGTGTATTTACCTTACTAAAGCATATACGTACATACATACACTAACATTATATAACAAAAAGTGGAAATCACTAAAAAAGAAACATTAGATAAAAAAAACTGTTCTTTAAAAGCATAAACCAATTTATCTCTCATAAAACTACGATAAAATAAAAAATAATTAGCCCTCAAGCAAGGGAAGGCAAAAGTTTAATATTTTTTTTACTAAGATTTGAAAGGGTCACTTATTTAAGTATTTAGATTTAATTATACGAAATACAAAAAAATTATTTACCAAAAGCTTACAAATAATAACACCTTAACTTAATTTATATACTTATTCTTACATTTTAGAGTTGATTGATTGAGGTGTTGCAGTTAACAGTGACCCCCGCACTAGGCTACGCATTTTCCCATCGTAAAAAAAGAAAAAAAAAACAAAGGCCTGTTTCGCGGGGTATCAAAACATTTTCTGTTTGCTGGTAAGGTAAGGAAGTGCACTAACAAAAACTTTAGTAACAATATATTACCTTCCCTTGCTTGGGGGCTAAGTATTTTAGATTTTTTATTATCAGGAATAGTTTAAGTTTGTTGAAGTAATAAGCTGATATTTTATCAGCCATAAAATTCATCAGCTGCATCCGTTATATACTTCGGAGCGCACCAATAAGCGAAACATACATACAAACTTAAACAAATAAAACATTTACCTATATAGACGAATACCTACAGACATTTAAGCACACTGTGTCAAATCTCATTCAAAAAACTTCAAAAAAAGAAGAGCACTAGATGTCTGCGGCAATGGAAATAGCAAAGATAAAATAGGAATACAACGACCCGACGACGCCGACGCGGCCTTTGCTGAATTTGACGGCATACAACACGTTCGCTGCAAAACACGACTCTCGATAAACCTTTGCCAAACAATTTTTTGAGCTTTTTTTTTAAATTAAATTTCTAAACTTACGGTGTAACCGAGAAAGGTGCTTGAGTGAGACACTTTGCTGAGATATTTTTGGATGGATGATTTTTCTTTCGTATTGCATACTCGTATCAGGGCCAGTATTAGTAAAAATTAAAACGAAGTTTATGATTCGTTTCCGTGCAAACGCTACTCTCATTTAATTGACATAAGAGTACACGAAAACGAATGAGGAACTTCGATTTTCCGTTTCTTAGTAGCCCTCCAGATTTTCGTTACTACGCAATCGGCGGTTATACTAAAATACGGGAAATGACAGATCGTCATTTCGCAGAAAGAAAGACGGAGCTATTTTTTTAAATTATTTTTAGTCTAAATAAGTAATGGGACTTGAAGTCTTAAAATGCAAATGTTATTGTTGACTTGATCGAACAAAAAAGTAGAAATTATCTAGGGTTTTTTTTCTCTATGGTTTAGTTTTTTATTTTTAAAGTGATTCGCACGTCATTTGTTTGACCACAATATCACCTGATGTAAAGTAAATATCTGGCTGACGATGAATCACGAAGGTCTAGAAGATATATTATAAATAAATAAATATTATAAATAATGTTGGACAATTCACACAGCATTATCCAGGCCCATGGTAAGCAGAGTTTTTGTTATGGGTACTAGAAAACTGATATACACAATACATTACATAGATAGATATTTTTTAGTATACATAAAACACGACCAGAAAACCCGGAACAAATATCTGCAGATCGTACACACAATTGGTCCTAGGCGGGAATCGAACCCGCAACCTTCTGCGTCGCAGGCGGACCTTTGCCCACCGCTCCACATCGGTTTGCTGAGAGTTGTCTTGAAGAGACCCAGGTTTTAATTGACCAGAAAAACAGTAGCAGAGAGCGTGTACTTTAGTTAGCAGAGTTTACTTCCTGTTGGTTTAGTTTTGCGGAGTAGACGCTCTGGACTAAGGAAGAATAGAGAAAAGATTTTATCTCGGTATTGAAATCGGGAGCCGTGAAAGATGGAAAATTTTCCGCGCGTTAGACTGCTGGCTTATCAGATAAGAGATTTAAATAATAAATTATTGTAAGCCAAAGAATTTTCATACTAACATTGGTATACAAATTCCTTATTGTTTGCCTATTTTCTGCCAGATTAAAAGACAATTTCGTGCAATGAATATTTTTAACTGACTTTGAAAAAGCGAGGTGGTTCTATGTCTACGTCTAAATTTCTGTCTTTTACGTATATCTGTCGATATCTCCGTAATTTATGAACCCATTTGGATGGTTCTTTTTCAGTTATATGGATAATGAATCCATAAACATTTTACGGGCAAGGATTAGTGTAATCTTGCCAAACTTTAAAAAATCTTTTTTTTTATATTTCCTCAACTTTATTTTTCACGCATTTTTTCTAATCATAATAATTTTGAAAATACAACAAGGATCTTGTCAAATATTTGCGAATAATAAAAAATATTTGTTGAACGCAAAAACCCTTCTTCAGTCTAACAGTAAAACAACGGTGTTTGCCTCCGCGATTAAAATTCTAGGAAAAATTCTGGAAGATTATTATATTTTCTTCGGTTGACAATTAACCAACAAATAGGAAAAAATCTATCTATATCTATAGTCTATAGTCTATATCTATAGATATATATAAAACAAAGTCGGGTTTGTTCCAACACATATAACTTGAGAACGGCTGGACTGATTTTCATGGTTTTGATTTGTTGTATTTGTCTTCATCCCAAATAGCAGAATAACTATTAAAAACATTGGGAAATCGACGAAATTTTTTTTTTCAAAAATCATTTCACAAACAAATGTTCATTGACTGTTAGGCGGTACGAAGTTCGCCGGATCAGCTAGTATATATATATATAATTATATTATATAGTATAGTCTTCATCATCATCATCATCAGCCTGTATTAGTAGTAGTAGTAGTATTTTTATATCTGTGACTAAGAGAACCTACCAGAAGAAGGTGTTGTGGCTATGTGCCTTTGTATATGACGCAGTCGTGAGGGATCTTTCAACAATGTAATATCTCGCGTAGCTATTTCATTATACCATCGGCTTGAACAAACTTTGGATAAAATATTACCAAACCAGGCACTCGATCCATTTCGATGTAAATAAAAGCCTTCCAGTAGCATCGTAGACAGAATTCATTCGAATATTTGCCAAGCTAGACCCTACTCTACCGGCGGATGTGTGATTGATTCCATTCCTGTGTTTTCTTGTAACTCGTTTACTCCCCCAGGATTCAGTCGGAGTGATTGAGCACCGAGTTTTATAAGAGAACCTACGAAGCACTTTTGTGCAGAATAATGCAATTTTCTTTGTTGTTGTATCAGGGCAATCTTTTGACCGATCACTTTTGGATTGTGTCAACGGTGCTGTGATGAGCACGTAGGCAAGATTTTTTTTATTTAAACTCTTTAAAGGTAAAAGCAAAATAGTAAGTCACTTGCAAACAAACACCTCATCATCAACCTATGTTAGTCCACAGCTGGACATAGGCCTCCCCCAATGAGCGCCACAGCGCCCTGTCTTCAGCTTGACGCATCTTGCATCTACCTGCAGTCTTTCGCAGGTCGTCATCCTACCTGGTCGGAGGGCGTCCTTCACTACGTTTACCGAGTCGTGGTCTCCACTCAAAAACACGTTTGCCCCAGCGGCCGTCGATTCTTCACGAGATATAGCCGGCCCACTGCCACTTCAGCTTGCTAATTTTTAGAGCCGTGTCGATAACTTTGGCTCTCTGTCGGATGTATTCGTTACGAATCCTATCCTTCGAAGAAACTCCGAGGATAGCTCTTTCCATAGCTCGCTGAGCGACTTTGAACTGGTGGACCAGCCCTATCATGAGTGTCCACGTCTCAGCTCCGTAGGTCATAACGGGTAGGACGCACTGGTTGAAAACTTTCGATTTCAAGCATTGCGGTATGGATGACGAGATGACTCGACGTAGTTTCCCAAATGCTGCCCAGCCTAGCTGGATCCTCCTTTTGGCCTCCTTCTCGAAATTGTTTTTACCCAACTGCAGAATCTGCCTAAGGTAAGTGTACTCGGAAACAGTTTCGAGAAGGTGACCATGTAAGACCACTGGCCTTGGATCAATGTGACCATTGATCATGACTTTGGTTTTATCCAAGTTCATGGCAAGACCGATACATCGGGAGGCTGAAGCTAGGCCGTCCAGCATCTGGTTTAGTTCCTCAAGCGACTCCGCCATTAAGACTATGTCATCAGCGAATCGCAGGTGTAAGATGTACTCGCCGTTTATGTTAATGCCCTTTACTTTCCAGTCCAGCAACCTAAACATATCCTCCAATGCGCACGTGAACAGTTTCAAATTACTTTATTAGTTTTAATAAATAGAAGTAATGTGTAAAAATAAAAGCTTTTGAAATGTGCACTGTTGTGGCGAGAGTTTTAACGCGTAGCACGTATTTTAGTAAAAATGTGACTTTATGTGTTAGTGCACTTTCGAGAAAACATAAAGAGGCGTTATGGAGTCCGCCATTCTGCTTCGAGCGACTGGCTTACGCGTCTCGTCGACCGTAAATTAAAGTAAGGAGTAGTGAAGTGTGAGCAGCTGAGTTGCGCAAGAATCTGACTAAAAGCTTTAAATACTACAATAACATTAATTAAGTCCTAATTTACCATATCATAATCTAACAAATCTATTTCGATTTTCATAGTAAAATATCAATATTAGTCCGCCAATGTTTGGAGCAAATTATCTCGAAAGAATTAAATAGTTGGTTAACGCCTTCTCATTTAAGAACTTTTTTTATAAACTTTGGGGTATGATGTTGAAGAAAAGAAGAAAAAAGAAGGAGGAGAAATGATAAAAATTCTAAACATAACCAATAATGAAAATGAAAATGAAAATGAAAAGTTTTTATTTCTTTAAGCTTACAAATAAGCACTTAGACAGGTCATTTATACTATTCATTATTATCAATTAAATTATTTTATAGTTCACTTCAATTTTTTGTCCACCAGTGGAAGAAGTGAGAAGAAACCACTAGTATGTTCATAACTTATGTGTCTAGTACATTTGATTTGCTTATCTGTAAGTTGGTAGATTTTGAGTTGGAGCAAAACTCGTTCCAAGCTTTTTTATCTTCTAGGTAATCTGATATTTTGTAATAAGCTTTTTTACAAAGAATATGTTTCACAATTTTTTTAAATTTGTTTATTGATAATTTTTGCAACTCATTTGGAGTTTTGTTGTAGAAGCGTATACATTGCCCTTTAAAAGATACATTTATCTTGTGTAGCCTAGTTGTGGGCACAGCGAGTTTATTCTTATTTCTAGTATTTATATTATGTATATCACTTTTTTTAGTGAACCGATTGATATTTTTATGAGTGTACAACAAGTTTTCATAAATGGGTCTGTATTTTTTTTTGTACAATAATCATCATTAAGTATACATTGAGCTTTAGGCAGGCATATACGGCCTCAGCTCCCAGTTGAGAATGATTCTGTGATGATGAAACGTATCAACGTGAGCTAGAAACGCTGGGGAAAAAATATACCACTCCATCCTCAAATTAGCAGTAACTTAATTACAATGAAGTTCAAAAGAACATCCGGTGCCGTTAATAGGGGAAAGAAAATGGCCGGTCTATACAATAGTCGCTCAAGACGGTGTCTAATTGTGTTAATATTCAACATCGTTATCCCAAGGTTCATAACTCTTACCAACAATTAGTGGCGGGTATTATGAAAGCTTCATTTGCAATGAAACTTGCTATTAAGTTTCAGTTTACTTTTCTTGAATGTTATTTTAAAAGTAATAAAACTCCTTGCTCAGTAGTTTCTAACTAATGTTCTATTCTTGAATTCTTTATGAAGTTTGTGCTAATATACTCGTTTCTAGGATCTTAGATTTTTTTTGTTTACAAAGGGGTAACATAACAAAATAAATATGAGTGGAAAGTATTAAACATGTGGCAATATATTGCCATAAGTATTTTATAATGTATAACGACAGTAATGAAATGTATGTAATTCTGTTAAACAAGGTTTGACGTCTACATCACGTACGTCAGGTACGTGATGTAGACGACCATTTTACTTTTATTTTTAGAACCTTTAAACTATGTATTACCTTTTTTGTTGTGTGTGTGTATTTATGAGTAAAAGAAGGTTAAAGAAGATAGACAAGGTATACTAAAAAGTTTTTAGTGTAACCTTTTCTCTATTAAATTTATCAGTTTTTGTTGTTAACATAAAATACACAATATACACATCACACGAAAAAAGTGTATAAAACTCCGCATTCATACAATTTTCGTAATAAACCCCAAAATCCACGATCAAAGAATGGACTTCTCCTGAATAGTTGTTGGAACAATTCACAAAAATATTTCCCATGTAAGGTTTTTGTTATTTTAATGTAGCCCTCGCACTAAAATAACAAAACCGGGTAATCTCTTAGTTTAGTTGGTGAGAGCGTGACTGTACTTTGGAGAAGGTCGCGGGTTCTAGTCCCGTCGTAATCGATAGTTTTAGGGATATTATTTCTATCCATCTATCTAATCAGCTGGTATGGTATGGTATGGTAGATGTACTCCGGTTTCCGCACTTAGACTCCGATTGGTCCTTTGTGCGTGGGGTGTTTGCTTGTTTAACCAGCCTAACTCCGTCCAGAAGCGCAGAATACTCCTGGGATCTTCACAGGCTTCGCGGAGTGACCTCGGGTGGTTGAGGATTTCTAGTCGTTGCGCTGTTACTCCCTCGCATTCCAGGACTACGTGGGCAGCTGATTCTTCGTCGCTCAGGCATCCTCTGCATAGAGGGCTGTCTGTTGCTCCGATGGTGAGGAGGTGTTTGTTTAGTGGGCAGTGTCCTGTGAGTGTTCCCACTAGGACGCGTAGGTCTGATCTCGTCAGGCACAATAAGTATTTGGTCAGTCTTGGTGAAGCAGCTGGGAGTGCCGCATCAGCCGGTAACACCCACTGCTGGGTATAGGCCTCTTTCTTATCTCGCCACCCCTGGCAGTCCTGTGCCAGTCGGATCCACTGCTTCCCTACAGCCCAATATCGTCTGACAATCGGGCAGGTGGTCTGCCTCGACGCCGCCGTATATCCGCAGGCCACCATTCGGTGACTGATAGACTGACAGACATTATTTAATTTCTTATATTTCCTATGTGTTGAAAATTCAATAATTCTATGATTACCGTAGATTCGAGTCATAAAAATTTACTCCATCGTAGACTGAGAACGATTTTCAGTCTACGGTCTCCACAGACTAAATGGTTTTAAATCAAAGAGCACTGCGCGTCTCTAACGGAAGGCCAGCGCTGGCTAAGTTTCTTACGGAGCTTAGCCAGCATTATGCTGAGTTAGAGCCTTTTTGTAACAACTCCCTACATGTACCTTTTTTTTTCTTCTATAAGTGTGTCTATATTTGTGATTTTAAGTTGTTATGAATAAATGTCTTTCTATTTATATTTCACTGTCAGATTATGATGTACCTATCTAGATTTTAGATCAATGGCGACGAGGGATGTGGATCTAAAAGACCGTGTATGTTGCACTTGATATTCGACAGCACGAACGCAATATTGTGTTTCATAGCAGTCAATAGGATACAACTCACAGTGTGAGTTTTCCCCCAACTGCCCAGTTTCCGCTAAAGCCTTTTAAATGAGTTTGTAAAGCAAGCAATTTGCATTTTGCATACACTACAAATAAGCGGGTAATCCCGCGTTTGTCATGTTATGGTGAATAATGGGAAAATACAATTGAGAGATTATTTATCAATGAAAGAATTAATAAAAAAGCGGGGAGAAGTTTATGTGATATTTTCAGTGTAATTCGTAAATTACCAAGGTTAAATTTTAATATTTTTTTTATTAAAATGTAAATAAATTGCTGTCGTTTTCGGGACCTGAACTCACGGTCATCCTCTTAGTACAGGGAGGCTTTTTTTAAACTTAATTCTTATATTTTCACATTACAGCACAAGACTTGAAGAAATGGCTACACAGACATCGCAACAGCAAGCTAGGTAGGTAGGTACCAGCTGAGCCACGAAATCAAGTGACCGACGAGTCGAAAATCTATAGCACTTCCTACGACTGTAGCGAGCGTTTAATTGAAAATTTTGGGTTTTTATTTCATTTCTTATAGATTACCCCGAATTCGAAGGATTACGCACTATAATAACATAAACATTAAAAATAATGATGTTTAGATACATAAGATACATAAATAGCTGAGCCCTCCGTTAGCTAAATTAAATTCATCAAAACCCTTTTACTCGATAAACAAATCTAGTACAACATCCTCTGAGCCGGGACGTTATGAAATATTTCTTCGTCAATATGAGATAAGGCTAAGTATATCCGTTGAGTCGCTTCCTTTTACGACACGACGTTATCTGTCCTTGGGTGATAAGCGGAGAACGAGGTTGCTCCCAAAGCCTCCATTTTTTATATTATAACTAGCTTCAGCCCGCCTCTTCATAAGCGTTTTCTATGATAAAAAGTATTCTATGCGAAAACGACCAGAACACCCGGAACAAATATCTGCTGTTCATACTCACAATTGTTCCGAAGCGGGAATCGAACCCACAACCTCCTGCGTCGCAGGCGGACCTTCGCCCACCGCGCCACATCGGTCGTCAAAAATCTAATGATATACTTTATCAATAAAATTAACTATGAACTATGAAGGAATACAATACAATACAATACAAAAATTATTTATTGTACACCATAATCAAATTAATCATTACAAAAATACATTATATGCGACTGGTACAATGGGCGGCCTTATCGCTTAGAAGCGATCTCTTCCAGGCAACCTTTGGATGGAAAGAATTATATGAATTTAAGAAAAGGCAGGGGGTGTACCACAGGTTATCTAAATAAGAATACTAAAAAACAAATAATAAATATAACAAATTCCAAAATAAATAATACACTACTTAAATACATAAATAAATAGTACCAATATTTATTCTTTTCATTCTTTTGGCAGGAAAAACTCCTTGACGTGAGCTTTAAAAACAGGCAAGGATGTAATTTTTCTAATGGACTCTGGTAGTGCATGAAAGATGGTGGCACTTACTGCGTAAGTAGTAAGGGGCGTAAAAAACAAAGGTGCGTGATATTATGTAGTTTAAAAACGCAATTAGGTTTAAAGAACTTTATTCTCATATAAACACACATGGTTCACTTATAATGAGATACATAAAGAAAAAATTAATCTATGTTTTACAATATTTAAAACTAGCCTCTGGTTCCTAAAAGCAAATTATACTAAATATTATTTATGACTTTATACTACTACTATTATACATATACAAATACCAACATTATAGCAGCCAGAAACAAATCAAAGACCGGTAAGTATGTTATTCGTGTAGGTAGGTACTGTTACAGAGTATGTACGTGTAATTTAAGTTTCGATCGATAACTAACCATGCTATCATTATTATACAGACCTTAGAAATTAGTCTGATTATATATTCAGTACTGCGTCTGTTTTTCATTAAATGGCGATGATCTATAAAGCTACGGTTATGGCGAAGAAGCTGTATTCAGTCTGTAAACGAACATTTTATTACTGGGTTTAATGTAATCAGGTTTATGCCCCGATTCGGTGGCGATTAAGGCTTTGTTTGGTGAATGTGACTCGTGTATGTGCAAATTAAGCTGAGAAAATACAGATCTTTGTGACTCAGCAGAGCTGTAATATTTTTCGAACGAAACGCATGTGCGGCGCAACACAACCGGCGCTGTGTAGAGCGGCAGCACGAATTTTTTAGGTTAAAAAAAAAGATCGCAGTCGTCGAAAAAAAACCGCAGTCAAAGTGTTAAAGTAAAAAAGTAAAAGTAAAATGTATTTATTACAGCAAAAGACTTAGAAAATTACAATAGAGAAAATTACGCATTCTTATCCTATCTATTTATTATTATGCTAGTTTTATACATTACAAATTACACACAAGAATAAAATAAAAGGAGCGGCAACGAATTGTCTTTTGCAGACAGCTTTTGTTGCCTAGTTAATAATAATAATAAATAATGCTGGACAATTCACACATCATTATCCAGCCCCATGGTAAGCAGAGCTTGTGTTATGGGTACTAGATAACTGATATACATAATACAATACATTACATAGATATATATTTGGTGCCCGCCCACCCACCGCGCCACATCGGTCGTCGTGTAGTGATAAGTACATGGAGATTTTTATGCAGATATATTTTCTAAAACTTTTATCATAACGAGCAAGCATTTCCTAATGATACCTTAACCTAAGTTGTCAGTTTTCTTTTCCTCTCCTAATTTATTAAACACTAAGATAACACGACGTCCCCACCGCAGGCTCCGTGCGGAAACAGAAGGCAGTACAGAAATATGTGAGCAAGAAATTGTTTTGGAGAAAACAGAAATTATTACATGCAAAATATTGTTACGACTGAAAAATCCATTTTCCCGTTACGCCCTGTTTGCTTGCGTTTCCATAAATTTTAACGCGTTTTGGATATTTTTTCGCTTGCTATCTATATTGTTACAGATAGGAATAGAGGTCTAGGTATTTCAAAAAAAACACCTGAATTAGTTTTATGATAAATAGCAAGAATTAGATGGATTTAGTACGCCAAAATACTTATTATGAATCTTTCTTGTGTAATTGTATCCAATTCCTTAAATGAAGGCTTCATTTTATATGAAAGAAAACAAGTCTACAGCTGTGAGCTAATTTTCAATAAAGTTCGAATTTGATTTTTATTTTGTTACATAGGTAACTTCTAAAATTTTCAAATACCTCTGAATATTTAAACGCCAAATCTTTTTACACTGTCAAATTTTAATGCTTCTTAAATATTTGTTCACAAATTAACAGACGTTTCAAAAGGCCTTTTCTTATAAAGACTTTCACCTGAAAATGTACAAGACAGGACCTCTCCTAAAGGTGCTTCAAAAGGTCAACAGTCCCTTTGTAGTTTTTATACAAAAGCCAAACTGGTTCACGCTTCTCAACAGCCAATGAAATAAAACCACTAAACCCCTCAATTTTTCTAAAGGCTTGCGTGGGTTCACCTCAAATATCCTTTCGTTCCATCTCCATTTTATTTCGGCTTAGATAAGCCCAAGATTTTTTCCTAGACAAGTGAGAGCCCTGTTTGGGACGAGTTAATTTTGTCCAAGTGTCTTTCTTGCTTATCTCGCCGGATCGTTCTGTACTATTCGGACAATTTTCATGTAATACACAATTTTATCTAGTCTAGCGAATTTCCATCTCAGCGTTTAAGTAAAAATGATATTTGTGATGTGAAACGTAAATACCCGTCTAAATACAAGACTTGACAGTAGTTACAAAACATTTTCGCTCTGCACGCGTTTTTTGAAATTACAAGTAGCTTAAATAATATTTCAGATACAGATCTTTATATGTACATATGTAGGTACTGAATTTGAGCCAGATCCATTCAGTAGTTTTCGTGAAAACACCATTCCAAGGGCATACACTTTTACATTTATTATTTTAGTAGGATTGCAATACGGCTATTGCGTGCTTGCTCTAAAGATAGAGAAGGAGTTGGATAGGAGTTGTAGTTAAACCGTGATCTTTAAGACTGTGTCACCGAAAAAAAAACGAAATTATTTAACAAAGAGATGATCTTTTAAACACGGTCTAATTAGGAGTATCAGCCATATTCAGACTTACAAATTTAATCCTCATCCCTAATCAATTGAAAGAAAAAGAAAGAAAATACATTTATTGATTCACAAGTAGGTACAGCTTGCTACTAAATAATAATAATATATAAGTAAACAAGAACATAAAGAAATAAATAAAATTAACTACGTATGTATTATATACAAGCAACAAGCGACTCCACAAAGCGAACCAATAGGTCCTGTCTCAGCATAATGTTGCTCTACTTCTCCTTAAGAAGTAGAGCAACGCTGGTTTTCTGACAGAACCATTGGCGCGCGCGTGTCCACACGGGTGGCAGACCACAGATAAGACAAAAATATAAAATATAATTGATGGAATATAACACAATATTCCACTAAAACGTCACCGTTCTTTTGTTTTTCAAAGCTCTCTAATATTGGATTCAATTTATAAGTTAAAATGTAATTTTGAAGTCAAGATGATCCTTGTATTGTATAAGTAGGTGTGTTGTAACATTTTCCACTCGTACAGACAATGTTGCGAGTTATTACGCGTCACGTCGTCAAATGACAAATTACGTGAGACTGACTTGTCGTGTAAAATTTCCTAGTCAGAGCCACATTAATGTGATTGGAAAAACTAGGGAAAAAAGCTTTTAACGTTACATACTTTGAATATATTTTTGTACCTCTCAGGCTTTTTGGTTTTCATGCCGATTACATAGAGCTGATAATAAGATTCTGTGAATAATAACTATTCATCATCACCATCATCAACCTATGTAAATCCACAGCTGGACATAGGCCTCCCCCAATGAGCGCCATAGCACCCATTGTTCAGCTTAAAGCATCCAGCATCTACCTGCAGTCTTTCGCAGGTCGTCATCCCACCTGGTCGGAAGGCGTCCTACACTACGTTTACCGAGTCGTGGTCTCCACTCTCACACACGTTTGCCCCAGCGGCCGTCGGTTCTTCGCGAGTAATAACTATAACTTTTGACGACCGATGTGGCGCGGTGGGCGAAAGTCCACCTGCGACGCAGGAGGTTGCGGGTTCGATTCCCGCCTCGGAACAATTGTGTGTACGATCTGCAGATATTTGTTCCGGGTGTTCTGGTTATTTTCTATCTATGTAATGTATTGTATTATGTATATCAGTTATCTAGTACCCATAAAACAAGCTTTGCTTACCATGGGGATAGAGGTGGATACTGTGTGGATTGTCAAAAAAAAAAAATAACACCATTTATAAGTGAAAGTTTGGATGTTAAGATGATTGTTATTAGAACCCCGTCACGCCAAAACTACTGAACGGATCGGACTGAAATTTTGCATATAATCCTTGACATGGATTAGCATAAAGGCTATTTTTAATATTAGAAAAACGCGTGCAAAGCTGCGGACAGCAGCTAGCCTCTCATTACGTATTTTAACGTTTATTTATGTTAATCACAGTTTTCCATTGTTTCGGAATATTTGCGCTCCATAATCAAGTAATACATTATTAACATACTTTTTTACACGTGAAAAGTGTACATAACCGATGATGATACATAAGTTCTTTGCTATGTGTAATAAATACAGAAACATAAGTCGTTCTGCGTCCAAGCTATTAACTACATTTATCATAAAAACTTAATACAAACCACATTTACACTAGTCTCCATTGTTTACTTTGTTCCAAAAGTAACAAAATCTCCAACAATTTTAAAATCGAAGCAAACCAGCATTAATTGAATTGATAACAAAATAACAAATATTGCCAGTAAAGTCTGTTATTGCGTTCCGGGAAGATAAACCGATCTAGGGACCAATTCTGCTAACCAATCGCTTCCCTATGACAATAGTAGCGTCGCCAAATCCCTAGAAACTGCAGATAGTGCGCACAGTGATATTTACACGGAGATTCATTTATTTACAAACGTACCTCTATTTTGACGGTAACACCTAATGCAATAGAGTACAATATTACATTTAATATTAAAATTAGAAATCATTATATAATATTACAAAAAAATAACACAAAAATCATAGAGTCAACCTTAATTAAACTTACATTACATAATCATAAATCAAAAATCACACATAAAATCATACACAACATGCTAGTGGTTTCTTTTCACTACTTCCACAAGTGGACAAAAAATTTAAGTGAACAGTAAAATAATTTTATTTGATAATAATTTATATATAAAATATGACTTGTCTAAGTGCTTATTTTGTAAGCCTAAAGAAATAAATGTTTTTTTACTTTTACTTTTACTTTTACATAGATTACAAATCATATCCATTTCAATATACAATAAAATTACAGAGATATCGATAGAATGGTTTTAACTTTGACACTTTTGACTCGCCTTATTTCTTTAATCAAAAAAGCTTTAGCCTCTTTATCAATGGTTCAATGGTTCATTTATAGGTAAAGTATATAAGTACACGTCCAATAGTACATAGTAGGTACACCTTAATATATCCTTAAGTATATAAGATGGTATCATTCAATTAATTACCTAATAAATTAGAATATGTATTTCAATAAAACTATAAATTTCAATTAATAATTAGGTCATGTAAAAGAAACATCACATGAGTAATAATAAATATAATACATATATATTAAAAATAATATGATTGACTTGTTTATGGCAGACGTCCGCAATCTCCCCTATAGCCCGATTACCCAGTCCATCCATCCATCACAATAGCTTGGTTTTATTTCTTTAATTTTTCTTTGCAATAGTCTCTACACCTAGCGGATACCATCTTTGGGTGTATCATATTGTGCACCCGAGGATGATACCCGCTATGTGTAGCCATCGCCTTTAGATTAACTTCTCAAAGGGTATTTAATGTTGTTGCATTCAATAGCAACAGGTTATCGTAGGTTTTAAAATAAAAGCAGAATAGTACACTCACTGGTCCAATGATCAGATGAGTTAACTAGTTCGCGACACTATAAAAAAAAAACTTCTCAAAGGGCCTCTGTGCGGTTGGCTTCGGCCCCCCGCAAGCCTTCCAAAGGACCGGGTCACTTTATGGCCCGAGATCATGGTAAATGAGAGACATAAATATAAAATAATGATATTAAGTATCCTATTTTACAAATTCGTCAATTCTATAGAAGGATTGTTCGACCAGCCAATTCTTTATTTTGTGTTCAAAGGATCATTACGCAGTACTCTGCGTTCTGGCACGTCGATTGTTTGTGCAGTGAAGTCAAGTAGACATGTATTCTGTAATCTGTGTTATCACGCTGCGGTATCAAAATCAAAGGACCGTTTCTCTGCACAGAAAGTCAACGAGACAGTACGTATAGTACTGCGTAATGATTAAGGTTTCAAGGCTTAAGGAAATTACCAAAACGTGTAATTCTATGATGATACCATTGTCATAGTAAAGCGATGAGCTTAACAGAATAGGGTGCCCGGTAACTCGCCGAGTAAACGGATTTTATCGATAGATTGATAAACTTTGTCTCGTTCGCTTATAAAATCAAATCGCCGCTGGACGAAAGAAGATGTTTGGAATGACCGGGGTTTATTAAACTTTTGATTGGTCTAGTCTGGTCAATCGCTTAGCGTTATGTTCCTACTTCTAGTATGATTGCTACGAACTTCTACGAGCGTATCAAATGGTCGTAGACACCCGTTACAATACCACTACGCGGTTCGTAGCACTTTTGTCACGATGGGATGCAATGCAATGCAAAGTTACATTTTACGCTTTCTTTACGTTGATTAAACTGCGCATATCAAAAAGCTTTTATGTTTTTCTGATCATTTTGACTACTCAAGACGCGTATATCGATTTGACGCTGACTGCACCACACGTAGGTAGGTACTTAGGATAAGATAATTGTGTCTGAATGAATGAATGAATGAAATAATTTATTTAAAACGGCACATTAAAGTTGGTATAAACATTTAATATAAACTCAATTTGTTTTTAACTAACTAGTGTCTTAATTCCCGTCTCAGTCTTTGGTTGGACTTTGGGAGTTATAACACTATGATTAATGCAACAGTTTGGATGCTTAGATGTTTGCATACTTTTAGCCTTTTCACCCTGAAACTGCTGAGTAGATCAGTCTGAAATTTTGTATAGATGTAGTTCTATACCTGGATTAACATAATAGATTCTTTTTATCTCGCAAAACATGTGTGAATCCGCAGTCTAGTGATAAATAAAACTGGGCCTTTTAAAACATCATCAGCATCAGGCCCCAAAGTAACCAAAGCCTTATTTTTATGTTTTTGGTAAAATCACCTTTATATGTATTTCAGTAGTCAAGGTTCAATAATCGTTGACTGTTTCTATTTTAAGCCTTGTATAGCTTACAAAATTGAATAATTCAATAGTAATACTAATACTAAAGTATCCCAAACGAAGCGTACACTAATCCATTTGCGACAAACTTTCACCTCAAGAGAGATAACTTTTTACTCGCAAACTTTTATCAGTCTTATGTGCTCTGGGGAAATCTGCTCAACTGCGAGCAACCTCTGATGAACAGACCCCGAAACATATTTTATCTACGTACCTAGTACTGGAGATGTAGTCACCTCATTATCATCATCATCATCAGCCTATAGCAGTCTACTGCTGGACATAGGCCTCCCCAATGAGCGCCATAGCGCCCTGTCTTAAATAATATGTATTATTTAAGACAGACAATTTGTAGTCACCTAATATGCGGAAAAACTAAATAGAATCTACGGAGGAAGCGAAAAATAAATGCTCGAAAATTTTAGTTATATTTAAACCATGTCTGAGACAAGGGAAGGGGAAAGAAGGGAGGGAAAGAACCTTATCAGACTAGTGATTTGTGAGCGATTTCAAAGCAGGACGAGTACGCTGCGCAATATCAGCCATCTCGTCGCGTACTCGCCTCGCTTTGAAGTCGCACTCGCCGCGTTCTTGCGTCGCTTTTAAATTGCTCAAAAGTCGTCAGTGTGATAAGTTCTAAGTAACCTTGACCAACATTTTTTATTTTATTTATATATTACAAATAAAATAAATAATGTTGCTCAATCCATACAGCATCATCTAGCCCCGAGCTAAGCAGAGCTTGTGTTTTGGGTATTAGATGACTTATGTACTTAATAAAAAAAAAAAAAAAAAAAATACGATAGATATATTTTTTATTATACGTAGATATGACCGGCGGACCTTCACCCACCGTGCCACAGAGGTCGTCATCGATTTTATATATGTATATTGGTAGGTTTCTAATATCACGTAAGTATCATGTTTGTAGGTCAATGTGTATCATGCAAAAAATGTTTAACCAGTGACATTATCCTATAGAGTTTTTTTCTGGCTGAATGGCCCCTATATCAATTCATAGGCAAAACTCGTCGGAGCAATGAATTATTTATGATGTGTGTTCATTTCAAAGGTGTTCAGGTGGAAACTTTTTTCATATTTACTGAGTAAAGTTTTTAGATAAACTTTTCCTCTGTGCCTATCGGAAGGGTATTTTTGGATCAACATAACTTTTGGTAAGATTTCTAAACGTAAGGCCTTAGGTAGTTCGTAAGCCAAAATTTCCATTTAAATTAATTATCAAACCTTTTAAGGTTTTTGTTATTATAGTGCCTAAGCTCTCGCACTCGGGGTAATCACTCATAAGAAATTAAATAATATCCCAACAAAATTTAATTTCGGTGGGACTTGAACCCGCCACTTTAGGGAAAGGTCGCGCACACGTTTACTCAAATAAACTTTCATCAGTATTCTATTTTAATATCTTGAAGTGAAAACATAAACTCAAAAAGATATTAACCTTAACCTAACATTAATATAAGTACCTACAGGATGTATGGTATGCCAAACTTACTAACTTCATTACGTTTCCATACTACGTTCCTTATTTCTGAATAATCCTTTCGTGTATTTCCACACCCAGATTTATTCATACTGTTCACCAGATTTATTCATACTTATGACCCGACTACATCCATCAAATCTCAATAACTCGTCCGCCTCGTGATAAAGATCCCTTTACATAAGTTAGGTCTTGCGACGCGCATCCAATCTCCCTACATTGCGTAAGAGGAATAATACATGAAGTTAGAGGATAGTTCTAAGGTCTACTGTGCACTGAATATATAACTGACAAAAATGTGATATCCTGATGGCCTTGCTAGAATATCTAAATCGTTATGATTAACACCTCAGCCCTGCGGTCGCGACGTAAGAATTGACCCTTTCAACTCTTCCGTGGATATTGTCAAAGTCGATTAAATGCTACAAGAAACAGAGCAGCAGCTTTTTTCTCTGTATTTTTAACACCTCTATTGCAACCATCAACTTACTACCGCCCTGCAAGCGCAGTGATCGCACTTATAGTAAAAATGAGAAGATTGGATGTTTGTTCCCTATTCACGACAAAACTACTGAACGGATCGGATTGAAATTTGACATTTAAAGGAATAAAACCTAAAACTCACAAATGTACTAGGACTAAGACATAACGATAAAAGATCCTTTATTAGTAGCAAAGCTGACCTCGCGTTACGTATACAAAAACAGACAAACATTTTGAACATTTTAAATGCAAAAATATTTAAAACAGTCTCGCTTCAGCGGATCCAAGACTTTACAAATGGCCGCTGTAACTCCTCGCGTCGCATTTGTTTCCTATTATTGTAGTCGGTGTCGGTTCGTTTAATAAAGCCAATTTACCTGATGTTTACTGTTACGGCACTTTCCTCAGTTCTCACTACAATTTGCGTGTGTCACAATGAACCAGTTTAGCAGGCTCCAACGGAAAATATGTCTTAATAGCAAACTTGTGAGTTTATTTTCCTCTGTCGAGTTTGAACGTATTATTCTCGCTATAGGTGGGCCTATATTGCACAGTACGTTGTGTTTATAGAGGACTAGCTTCCCCGTGACTTTGCCCGCGCAGGATTCTCATTTCAAAGATTATGTTTTTAGGGCGGAGCTATAATAACTTTTTTGAATAAGTTAGGTACTCCTTATAAGATCAGCTGTACCTGTGAAAGTTCGTAAAATCGGTTTATCCACTTCGGAAATTCAGCGGAATAGACAAACAAATTATTATCATGTGATGAGACAGACAAACAAAATCAAAAATATTTTAAGTTAGTGTAGTTATCGTATATGTATAAGAAATAAAACTTAGTGGACTTTCTAGACTTGTATTGATTGATTTATTCTAATATTACAAGAAAATACCTGCCACTTGGTAATATATGTCGATCAGAAGAGCGCTATACAACAAAGTGTTCCCAGTTTATCAAAAATATTAAATTATTACCATAATGATAAACCAAATTAAGGCTAATTACGCATGATTGTATGTAATATACAATTATGCCTAAGTAGCCTCAGTTCAGATGATTTATATTGAGAAGGTTCTAAACAGTATAACGTATCTTTGATTTGCATTCAGTAAGATGCTATTAATAAAAAAATACAAACATACACTTTTTCACTTATTCCTATAGATAAAGACCCTGAAAAACCTGGTGACAGATATGATTATGTTGATCCGGGATTTAGTGCCGTAATAGAACCCCCGCAGTGGCGAGATTTGCGTGATCAAGCAGGAAATGAAAGTGTACTTGACGTAGCTACGTGTGAATTGTGTGGGGCTGGAACGATATGACTAGACAAATAGAAATGGAAGAATAAATAGGCAAGGTGAGGAAAAATTACATGAATTTTGTTGAAATATACGTATTGCTTTCGTATTTATCGCTATTCGTATTGCTAACTTATGCAACAGATAAGCAAATCAAATGTCCACCATTGGAAGAAGTGAAAAATAGTACTAGCTCTTTTTCACTTCTTCCAATGGTGGACAAAAAATTGAAGTGAACATTAAAATGAAAGTTAAGAAAGCAGGTGCATTAACCTACCACAATTAATGTTCCGGGTGTTCTGGTAATTTTCCGATGTATGTGCATTTTAAGTGGATAGTAATTAAAAAAAATATATAATGTATAATAATGTTTAATGCGCATGAGTTATCTATTACCCATAACACAAGCACTGCTTAGCTTGGGGCTAGATAACGCTGTGTGAATTGTCCAGGATTATTTATTTATTTAAGGTTATTTACTTTTGTCTTGAAAAGATCCATTTTGTAGTGGCCAAATTAAGAACTACCTCGTTGTTTGTATATAACTTTCATCTTTTTGTCTAAACAAAGTTGGGAGATTGCCCTTAATAACGTCACCTTAAGGTAACTCTGCTATGTATATATATGATTATACATACTAGCTGCGCCCCGCGGTTTCACCCGCGTGGTGATAGATATTTTTAATAATATACAAAATATCTTTATAAATTGTAGCCTATGTGTTATTCTGATGTATAAGCTATATTAATGTAAAGTTTCATTAAAACCCATTCAGTCCTTTTTACACGAAGGAGTAACAAACATCCATCCATCCATACTTACAAACTTTGACGGTTATAATATTAGTAGGATATGAATCATCATGATGATGATGTTTATGATTATATGAATAATAATATGATTTTATTCTTGTCTTTGGATGCTATGGCGCTCATTAGGGGACGCCTATGTCCAGCAGTGAACTAACATAGGCTGATGATGATGATGATTCGTGTCTTTGATTTCATTTCATGAAATGGTGCAATACAGAACACAGCCATCATCCTCTAAACCAAATTGCCATTTGTAAATAATTGTTCCGATGGAATTTCGTAAATTAATTGATTTTCAACGAAAATATGGTTTCATTTCGAGTCTACAGGTGGCGCTAATTAATCAAACGGGCTAATAATTTCCAGTCAGCTAGCTAATGAAATTTTAACAATGTCTTGCAGGCTTCCTTGTATTTTATCCTCAAACAAATTGAGAAAACGTGTTCCATGAAAATTAAGATAAAACTTGAATAATTCTTTGAGTATTTTTCGATGTCGAAAAGTTTATTTATTTTCTTAGCGCTGTTTTTACGTCGCCGTATATTTTAATGTTCACGCATATTTCGATGTATTTTAATTTTTATGTGCATAAACCTACCACAATTAATAACTAAGTGAAAAGTCATGATAATCATCAGCCTATGTTAGTCCACTGCTGGACATAGGTCTGCCCTAATGATCGCCATAGCTCCCTGTCTTCAGCTTGCCGCATCCAGCATCTACCTGCAGTCTTTCGCAGGTCGTCATCCCACCTGGTCGGAGGGCGTCCTACACTACTTTTAGTCGTGGTCTCCATTCAAGAATACGTAGTGAAAAGTACAATACACGATTATTACGATCCTCGTCATAAATCCCATAACCAGAGATATAATAAAATAACAAAATAAAACTCCCAGAATTTACGGTTCGCAGCTGTTGTAAAATGTACTGATGTATGAATCGGCGTTGAGCGACGTGCATTGACCGTGTATGTATGTACCTAGTACAGTTTTTCTGCTGTAAAGTTTTGTACGATGTGCCTTTATATATAAATAAATAAATAAATAATGCTGGACAATTCACACAACATTATATATATATTTTTTTTACAATCTTAGGAAAATTTACAGCTAGATAAAGATGAGATACAAGAATATTTAACTTAAGGCCAATTAGAAGTTTCCACAAATAATTTGAAAAAAAAGCAGCAATTTAGAAAATATTTACAGAAAGTAGACGATTTATGTTATTAAGTTAAAAAGAAAGAAAAGGTTACACACAAAAAATACTATTTTTAATGAAAATACATGAAAACTTATTACCCACTCACATCAATGATGTTATATATACATAGATACGTTGTACCGAGGTCTGCCTAACAAGATGAAAATCAGGTACGTGTTTGAACTCGGTCCGTCTTGCACCTGGCCGCGACGCGGACGTACGTTGAAGCGGGATTTTGGAGTATGAAAAATATTAAAATGACATGTTGTGCGTTTAGAAAGTGCAATATTACTATGGGACGATTGTGAAAAGCAAGAAGGATGTGTCTTTTAATGTCTTCTATTTGTTTTGTACTGTTTAAAATGGAAAATCATAAAATAAATGTAATTTTACTCAAAAATCAATGCCGCGCGGTTGCCGCTTTGCCACATACACGAACGAGAAGAGTAATGCGTGCGTTGCGTTTATGAGTGACAGAGATAAGGACATAATGCCGTGCGGCGTCTCGTCTGTTCGAACTAAAATCACTGCCGCGCTGTTGCCGCTTTGCCACCAACACGAACGAAACAAGCAATGCGTTATGTTTATGAGTGACAGAGATAATGCCATGCGGCGTCGTATGTTCGAACGTCGACGCTAGGTTTGTAGCTATATTAAATATCGCAATGTTTTTATTTCTTTACAATGAGTATGACGTCTCTATATGTAAAATCTATTTGACTCACATCATATTTTTTCTCGTCTTAACATATTTTTAATTAATGCAAGTCCTGCTCGCTTTAAAAGACTTTGGTTAAGAGAATAAATGACTGAGAAAAAAAATACATTTAGACCAAAATTCTGACTGAGTAAGTAATACATAAATAATAATAATAATAATAATGCTGGACAATTCACACAGCATTATCTAGCCCCATGGTAAGCAGAGCTTGTGTTATGGGTACTAGATGTATATATACATAATACAATACATTACATAGATAGATATTTTTTATTATACATAGAAAACGACCAGAACACCCGGAACAAATATCTGCAGATCGTACACACATTTGTTCCGAGGCGGGAATCGAACCCGCAACCTCCTGCGTCGCAGGCGGACCTTCGCCCACCGCGCCACATCGGTCGTCATAAATAATGCTGGATAATCAACACAGCATCATCTAGCCCCAAGCTAAGCAAGCTCTGCTTTATTTAGGATGTTATGGGTACTAGATGACTCATATTCATAATACAATACATTACTTTGCATAGATATATATTTTTAGTATACATATAAAATATCCAGAATATCAGGAACAAATATTTGCAGATCGCACAAACATTTATCCCTAGGCGGGAATCGAACTCGCAACCTCCTGCGTTGCAGGCAGACTTTCGCCCGCCGTGCTACATCGGTCTTTTATACAGTTTAATACTGTTCAAAGTGTACAATCGGTTTTTATATTTTTTAGTTAACACTATATCTAACTCTGGCAAAATAGCGCCGTTTGAGTGCAAGTTTAGAGTGGAAGAAAATTAAGAGCAGGTTCTAATACAATTTTCAGTTAATTATTCAGATTTCAGCTTTGTTTTCTCATTGCGGGGCCTTTCGTCCGTGATTGAGCAGCAAACATCCAAACATTGTTAACTCAGTTACAATGCATAATTATAATTAAAGCTTGAAGCATAGAGTTAAAATTAAACCAGCAGTAGTATCGTGTACAGTATTAATGTGACCGACAATATCTACTGAGGGTATATAAAGCTAGGTACCGACCAGTGTAACGGGGCTCATCTCCGCCGACCGAGACAGGTTCTTGGTGACCCCGTTGACCCACTCACTGACGCTAACCCGGAGGTGACGGCAACAACTCAGCTTCCGCACACTAACCACCCAACGATAAACCGACCCCGCCCGATGCGGGGTCGAAGAAGAAGTCCCCGTTTACACCCTTAGGTGCACGAGTGCACCTAAGTCGTTACCTCTCTACCCTTTTATAGCATCTGGTAACAGCCCAAGCCGAGGCTCGCACCTAAGTGGTGGCCCTTGTGCGTGTTGCCACAACCTAATTTACCGCCCGCCAAAAATCCAATAACGCTATCATGGCCATCAGCGGTCAACAGCATTATAGTCCTTCAGAAAAAAAAAAAAAAAAGTGTTACGGGGCGTAATGTAACGTATTACACAGCGAGCTTTCGCGCCGAGCATGTAGTTGGTACGGGGAAAAGCCTCTGAAACGAGCACCTAGGATTTTAGCACACGGCGTAACGTATCATGCTAGCTGCGAATAGTATATTAGGTACAACCCATTACATCGGTAAATACCTAGCTTATGAGGCTTATTCCAGTTTTCCCATTTAACAAATCCCCTTTAAGGGGAAAACTAGAATCGAAACAAATCAATTCCAGTTTTCCCGTCACCGATTTTATAAATTTCTATTTTCCCCCTTGATAAAATTTGTTCAAGGGAGAACGACGCCGTTTCAAGCATAAATAGACTCATTGTATCGCCTAGCGCCACGATTTTAAATGACGTCAAAGTTTTAACTTGAGTGTCTATTCTGCCAATAATCTATGTACACTGTGCCCAAAGCAGAGCCCGGCGCCACAGTAGAACTTGTTCATCTATAACCGCGTCTCCGTATAAACAAATTAAAACTGCCAGCATTGTTTCTACGTCACACATGCAGTCGGGCAACTTTATCCCCAAGTTACTGTTGTTCACTGCATAACTAAGCGGCTCGACTAAACTTAGGTACGGTGAAACTTAGCTTCCTGTTTCTTGTTGAAGTCATTTGTTCTATTAAGCGATGCTGTTGCGCTGCGCTTCGCAATGTCTTGCTTGTATTGTTCATTTCTGATGAACGTTTTCTTCTTTAGTTGTTCGCTTTTAGGTGGTGGAGTAGTAGTGGTAATGGGGACCTGATAAAAAATAGGTACGATGCACCTCCAACAATCACCAACATATGTCCCAGTTAGATGCGATGTGGGAATAGTTGGCGGTATTTGTTAAAGACGTGATAAAGTCTAATTATTTAGTTGGTTTTATCCTGGCTTGACAGAAGTTTTAGAAATAAAGTTGGACATTTCGGTTTCTAATGAGACCACAAAATATATGAAACTAACTAACCTGTACCTTAAGCGACTGCTGTAAACTCCTTGTAAAATCAAATGACGGAATCGACCGTAACGAATTTTTACTTTTACTGCCCTTTCCAATTACGAGCTCCGAAGTTTATGCGTTACCTGGCGAATAATAAAAACCTTTATCACCGCAGATTCGGGGAGTTTCAATTAAACTTTTACGTAATCGCCATTTGTTTAATATCTAAGTAGGAACCAACATCGGCCGCGGGACTTGAAGGAACAGAAAAGTTTGCGATCTAATCAAATACTTTGGTTTCGGGTGAGAGATGCTGAATTTATATTTTTTCGCCTTAGGGAGTCGGAAATTCGGAAATTAATCTCAAGAAACGTGTTTTATTCCATTACCAATTCATAACTAAACCGATTACAGTAAAAGGTAAATAAGATAAGCGGTAACCTTTCGAAATATCTCAAAGTTCAGGATAAAGTTGAACAGAAATTCCGAAACTAAATTCAAAATTTTGACCATCAATTAATACTTCATGTCAAAACGTAAAAGTTTTAACATCTATAAATCAACCCGCACACAGATCGCTCACGAAACCATGCCAACATTACTGGAACGTAAAACTTCGGATGAAAAATGATGAGCCACACTTTGACTCTTTCACCACAGAATCCTGTCGTTTTATCTGGCTCCTGAGGTTACTCTGACAAATGGTTTATCCGAGGTCCCATGATCCTTGGGCGGTCTACTTAGGCCACATTGATCTGACTTAAAGGGTCACGCACGTATTTGTCAGACATTAGATGAAGCAATGAAGCCCGCATTCCCTCGCTATATGGAGTACTAGCTGCGCCCTGCGGTTTCACCCGCGTGGTGATAGATATTTTGGATAATATACCACATATCTTTATGAATTGTAAGCCTATGTGTTATTCTGATATGTAATCTATGTATATTACTGTGAAGTGTCATTAAAATCCATTCAGTAGTTTTTACGTGAAAGAGTAACAAACATCCATCCATCCATACATACTTACAAACTTTGACGTTTATAATATTAGTAGGATAAGATAGCTGTAGGCATCGACAGATCAAACTGTTTGCTTACATAGGTAAGCAAACAGTTTGATCTGTCGATGCCATATATATATGATAAAATATAATTTTACCTAGACTGAATTCATAGGAATTCAGTCTAGGTAAAATTATATTTTAGAAGAAATTAAATGAAAAACAGTATATATAAATGACGAATAAAAAATATAAATGAAAAATTAAAGAAAAAAAATAATATATAATAGATAATACAATACAATATAATAATACAATAGATAATAGACTCCTTAATCCTTATTAAAAGTATTTCTCATATTGACTTTTTTAATTGCGGCCTGAGTTGGTCCGTTAGAAGTTTTTGATCATTATAAAAAACAAGATGGATTTGTATCTTAAACAAAAAAAAACTTTTTGTGTAAAACGCCTAAAATGCTAACTGTAGAGGTACATTTACTCGAAAGTCTGTTAATGAGGATGGATCTCCCATTTTTCTGTAGGTTAAGGTATGTACTCGATGGGTTAAGGCAGGGTTTCCCAACCTTTGTTTTGTTGAGGCTCCCCAGACTATTAATAATTTTTTCATGCCCCCCTCCCTTTACATTTTCAATAAATACAAAAAAACGCTCACTATGTACTTAAAAGCCTTTTATTTTAATTCTAATAAACTCTATTCTAATAATTCTAAGCTTTTCTAATCGGTCTCTTTTCAAAACCTCAAGAAAGAACAACGTATAGCGAACAAAATGGACTTCTCCGAAAACTTAATTTAAATAACGAAAGTTTGGTATAATAACATCAGAACATGAATAAATAAATCAAAGGGGTTCTGCGATGTCCACAAAGAAAAAGGGACGTGAATTCAAAGTAAAAATCCCGTTTACAAAGGTAGACACAAGTTACCTTTCAACTTTCAAGTTAGTCTGAGTACTTACGTAGGTTTGTACTTACATAAAGCAACTTACATACATAGAGCAACTTCGATACGTCCTAGGTAAGGTTGATTCGTTTCGCGTAGACGTAGACGCGTAGACGCGGTATATTTTTTTAAAGATTTGAATTTTTTCAGCTCTCTGAAATAAATAAAAACTACATGAAAAAATTAATTTCGCGCTAACAGGAAATTATTAAACAATAATCCGACAACCGCTAGAGTAAACATGTTCTTGAGTGGAAGACCTCGACGCGACTCGGCAAACGTAATGTAGGTCGCCCTCCTGCCAGGTGAGATGACGACCTGCGAAAGACTGCAGGCAGATGCTCGGATGCATCAAGCTGGAGACACGGCGTTATGACGCTCATTATGGGAGGCTTATGTCCAGCAGTGGAATAACATATTCCGATGATGATGATGTACGAAATATTCAGATAAAGTTAGTAGTTAGGTATTTGTAACATTTATTTATCATTAGTTAATTAACTCCTTACGCCAAAACTACTGAACGGATAGGGCTGAAATTGTACCTATACAGGTAGTTTTAGTTTTTCGGTCTGGATAAAACATAGACTAAACATTACTTTTAACCCATAAATCAGTTCCCATGGGATAGAAATACCATTAAACAACTTATTACGAATAAATGACTATTATTGATATTATTAAGGAGGTATTCGCACCTCGAAATATTACAGTAGGATAAATAGCCCACCTCCTCACCTCACTTCAATAGCCTATATTAGTCCACTGCTGAACGCAGGCCTCCCCCTGATAAACGCCTTATTGGCTGTTATCTGAAGGAGGTAATGCCGATTATCCCCACGCTGGGCATGCGGGTTGGGGATCGCAGTTTGATGGTAAATTGTTCTGCGGGTGGTGTATGTTCTGTAAATTGTCATCGAACCCAAATTGCAACAAACGTTTAATTATACTCAGACAGAAAATACTGTTTTTCAGTTTTTCACATTAATTTGATTTCCGTACCAATGATAAAAAGTTAAAATTATAACTTGTCAGCCATAACAGAACATGGATAAATAAAGCTTTTAATGTTGCCAACTCAATAAACAAAAGTTTGCTTCTTTTTACGACTGCAACCGTAAAGCGACTTTTCACATCACAAACAAAATGAAGCTAATTAAGAACTTGCAGCAATCATAAATAAAATGTCTTTTCTGTGGACACCTCTTAGCAGCGGGTTTTAATTAAATTTATAATTTGAATGCATTATAGTAAAGCTATTAATGGAGAAACATAAATTAGATTTATAATCTAATATAGATAGATAGAATATACTATCTATATAATAATATTATTGCACAAAAGACTGAATTATTCTTGTAAAGGAAGAAGTAAATTGATTTTTAGTATGACTTTTCTTTGCCATTAAATGTGAAAATGCTCCAACAGACCAAATCCCTATACTTTAGTTGGAAATAATAATTATAATAGTTTTATAGACGCTAGCTTCTGTCCGCGGATTTGCTCGCACTTTTCGGGACAAAAAGTAACCTATGTCCTTCTCCGGGATATTCATCTCATTATCTGATTTGATAGCGTAAAAATGTATATCAAATTTCATCGAAATCAGTATACTTAGTAGTTTCAATTACCATCAAATATGGAACTGAAAAAGTAAAATAAATCAATTAAAGAGCAATTTGACAGCTAAATGTCAAAGTATAGTAAAGCGCTGACGCGACCTCAACGCCATCGCGCCAACGGAACAAAATTACCAATTTCCAGATCTTTCTAATTTCCAAAGGCTGGTGTTGCCAGAATATTCATCAGTTAAAACAACAAATTCAATTTATTTGCTTCTCAAGATATTTGGAGGAAATTAAATCATCAAGATTTAGAATGTCACAGCTCTGCTGTCAAAATTGCTTCAGTAATAAAGAGACAAAGATTCGTAGCGAAGGTTTATGTCTTTGTTATTATTGTAATCGTTTTGTTTTAACGTTATTAAAGTGAGATATTTCACGGTTTATTATTTTGAATGAGAACAGAGCTGTAAAGTTTTAATGTGCAAGTAAAGGACGCTAGGAAAGCTGTGGCTTGGTGGTTTCTAGATTACGATTTATTGTGAGTTTTATGATTGAGGGCTTTGAATTTAAGGTTCATTTTTATTTTTTCATATTCTAATTTTTTTGTGTATTGTTTCAAGTCCTAAAGATAAAGCTATTTATTCTGAAAATTGCAAAAAAACTGGATTTATTACAGCCAGTAGCAGACCTATCTTATCGAGCTTTAAAATAACCATTAAATTATGAAAATGGTTTTAAATTATGATTATCTAAGATATTATTAAGCCAATTAGCCATATTCAGCACTTTCTAAGGGATAGCAGTAAAAGGCCTCGGTTAATGAGTGCGTAAAAAGATCCCATTTCTGAGTTATTTCTTTGAATTAGCATTTTAATTGAAAAGGAAACGGCCACTGCAAAGTTTCTGCACAACAGTGAAATGTATGGGAAGATACTTTGAATTTGTCTCGTGCTTATCAAGTTTTGTTTTAGAATTCATAAAACATTTAGAATACTTTTAACACTTTGAGTGCTGAAATCACACGGTATGTGTTTTCTACAAGTGACTAATATGCGTAAATCCACACTAGCGCAGCGGCTGAGAAAATACAGATCTTTGTGACTCAGCACAGCCGTAATATTTTTCGAACGAAACGCATGTGCGGCGCAACACAACCGCTGTGTAGAGCGGCAGCACGAATTTTTTAGGTTAAAAAAAAGATCGCAGTCGTCGAAAAAAAAATCGCAGTCAAAGTGTTAAGCGGGAAAAGCGCTTGCCCAAAAGCGGAAAAAGCGCTTGCTTGTTGATAAAAGAATATAAATTTTTAAGATAGCTTTCTTTTTAGAATGGTAAAGGAAATAAGTCCTTATTAGCATCTGGCTTAAGGCGTTAGCTTTGCCAATAGATATTAAACGAGGCTTGGTAATGTATAGTCACACAAGTAACGTTATTGCAAACTATTATACAGAATTTATTAGGGTCAACTCGGCTTGGATAAACTATTTGCCACTTAACTTGATAGATATCCGTTTTTATATCCATATGCTTGAACAGCATTTCTTTTATATTCGTTTCAAAATTACACGTACGTATCTCTCGCTTTTATAAAATTGATGTTTTGTTAGTCTTGATCTAAGTTAACTTTAAACATTTTTGTTTTCAACGTAAATAAACCTCAAACTTGCACATAATAAATAATAGTTAAAAAAAAACTAAAAAACCACGCTTTTGTACATTAAAATAATTTCTTTTATTTATCAATCTTATCCATAATTTGAATTATTAAAAAAAAAAACTTTTTAGTTCGTTTTATTTATAAAAGTGTGTTTTTTTATTATTTCCTTTTTTTAGTTCAAATTATTTTATTGTCATCGGTTATTAATAAGTTTACTAAGTTTAAATGAAATCTGACCGTTCAAAGTGGGTCAAAATCGAGTCCAAAGGAGTCGGTTACAAACAAACAAACATACAGGTGAAGCTAATAAAAGCATGGTAAAAATCATAAACGTTTATTCGGATGTTTTGGCAATAAAAATTCAGCGTAAGCGCCCTTTATGATTTGTTGGAATTTACAAGCGTTTTTTATCATTTTAAAATTGCTTGGTATTTTGCGGCAAGGTCGTATCTACCCCATTCAAATGTACCCTATTGTAGGCACCATTTTATATCCCGTCATTAATCCTAAGCCACGCGTCTCGTTGAGCTTATCTTAATGGGCGCGGGACACGCAACACCACACGCCCAGCTCTGCCCACTAATCACAACGAGAGAATCATCTGGAAACAATAACATGCCCAGAAAAAGTGGGGCCTTTTTTTTTCCTTGGAGGAAACTTGCCGATCTAGCTTTAGACAAAACATCCGCGCTAACGTTGGATAAGCATTACTCTGAAAACCAAAACCAGTGCAGCATTAACGTACATCCGTGTTAATGGAGCATTTTAATGCTGAGACGGCATATTTATGTTCTCGCCATTAATTTCGTAATTTTTTTATTTTTTCGTAATTGAATTGTTATTTTTATAAGTTCCTAATATGGTAAGTGTACTCCTGTTTCCGCACTTAGACTCCGATTGGTCCCTTGTTAAAATTTTGAAACAAAAATAAACATTTTACTATTTTATCTATAATTTGTAAGCCAGAATATTTAATCTTGAGCTTAAGCAGAATTGGGAATAAATAATAGCAGTACCTTACAAATATCGAGAAATAAAAACAACACTGGTTTTCAATACTTGTTTTCATAAAATAACAATTCACTTTTCAATTTTAATCTTAAACTACTCGTATCATACGAAACTAAAAGATCCGCAAGATATTTTTCATTGCAAAAACGACGTAAACTTTTCAAATTCTTCGGGGAATTTAATGAAAAAAGTTAGCGGAATCCGCTAAATCTTAATAAAAAATAGCACCCTTTGGAGTAGAAGGCTTGCGACAAACTTTATCTCGGAATAATTAATTGAAGACCGCCACTTAATTTAGCTGTATTTAAAGAAGTGAAAAGAGTTTCGGTGGTCGCCGACATTGAATGGGTCATTTACATTTTAAAGCCACAAAAATCAGAAGTCCCGAAACTTTTGAAGTAATCCTAATAAAACAAAAGTTTTAGCAAATAAAACTCAGGATTGTTCCCAGTTTATTTCTGAAATGTTGAGCCGTGGGTAACCGAATTTAAAATTCAATTTACTTGTCTATCTTTCTCACACGTCTGTCTTTTGAGTTTATTTCCCTAGGAGAGTAAAATCCCGGTATTTGCTTACAAACACACAGCGGAAGTTGGAATCGAATTTATGCTAGTAGCTTTCACCAGACGCTTCCGGTATCATAGGCGAGACTGGAGGAAAGTTGGAGGTAACTTATACCTATTTTATTCGGAACGACAAATATCACTCTAATGTTATAAATCTGAAAGATGGATTAAATGGAAGAAAGTTTGATATATTGATGGATGTATGTTATTTCTTCACCTGTATGTTATTTCTTCGCTAAAATTACCGAACAGATCGGGCTGAGATTTTGCATACAGTTGGAATCAGGACCTGAAATAAAACATACATAGGTTACTTTTTACTTACTACATATGTAACGAGGATCCCCGGGTTTTCAAAAAAATATCTTTGTGCCTGATCAAAGCGACGCGTGGCCTGAGATCTGGTCAGCATTGCCATACAGCAGGCAATGCAGCCAAAGGTTGAGCTACCTCTAGATTATTTGCAACAGTCTACAGTTAGCTATTTTGTTTCAATTGTAAATACTAGTTTATTCTACCACACAAAGGTAGAAAAAAATAAAGAAATTAATGCTAAAGGTATACGAAGTACAAGATGGCTAATCGCTACGAACGATCTCTTCCAGGCAACCATTTATGGAGGTTACGTTTTAACTAAGTGCCGTGTATGAGACACTTTTAGAAACTAGCATGTAGGTACTTTGTATTATCTGAACATCATCATCATCAGCCTATATCAGTCCACTACTGGACATAGGCCACTTCTCACCTCACCCAATGAGCGCCATAGCGCCCTATCTTCAGCTTGCCGCATCCATCATTATTCATTATTGTCTGAACGCATCTTATTAAAACAAGCTTCAAAGTAAGTGTCGCGACCGTACCTGTCTCCAATAAATGTCCAATAATGTCTAACAAGGTTCACATAAACCGAACATGTATTAATTTAGGGGTGAAATAATACGACCCAATTGGAATAGCCTGTAGATAGGTATCGAGACGCAAATGGTTATTGCTGGACAATAGCAAACTATTTAGTGTTATGGCTATGACAGTAGGAATCCGCACAAAATACTTTGACAAAGCGAATGTGCCTAAGGGTCGGTACGGTCGGTCGCGTCTATTCAGTCAAATTAGACCAGCCACATTCGCATCTACTCAGTTCGAACGGCCTGTACACAATCTGCGCGGATGTTACATCATTAGCCTATGTTAGTCCACTGCTGGACATAGGCCTCCCCCAATGAGCGCCAAAGCTCCCTGTCTTCAGCTTGACGCATCCAGCATCTGACCGCAGTCCTCCGCAGGTCGTCCCACCTGGCCAGAGGGGGTCCTATACTACGTTTGCCGAGTCGCGTTCTCCACGCAAGAACACGTTTACCCGAGCAGTTGTCGGTTCGTCGTGCAGATGTTACACCTAGTCTGAATGCATCATACAAAATACATGTCGCGACACTTTACGTCGACAGACTATGCATTGACGGAAACGTAACAGACGCTGTACACTCGACGCACTAACGCATCGGTTGAGTGTGAAAGGTTGAATGTTTTATATTGTTCTGGCGTAACGCGACCGATAATATGCGACGCATTTTCCGTCGGATATGTGCCGACCCTAAAAGCGAATGGTCCCGATAGGGCTCGCATACGCAATTTGTCTGAACGGTCCCAATTTCAACCCAAAGTTCATTGTTAATTCATGGACAACATTGGCTTGCTGTTATAACTTGCGAAACATAAATTGTGTCTACGAAACTATGCAAGGGACATTGTTCATATTTTGTTCTTCGGATAAGCTAGAAAAATCACCAAAATATTATTGAAAGCCACAAAACTATGACTTTTCGGCCGGAATATACCCAGGAACAGCCCAGGAATCATAAAATCAGGTGTGGATGATAATAATGATAAAGATAAATCTAACACAAGTTCAGCATTCAGACTGAATAAAAATATATTATAAAATGTCTTAAAAATATAAAAAATCATCATACAAAAAAAAAGTATGGTTAATGTAACATTTTGTTGTAAAAAAATCCCGCGGTCCTCATAATTTTCTACATATGATTTTTGTGCAAAAGAAAAAGATGGTTACAAATAGAAAACGTTTAAATACATATTTATTTAGTTTGCCGCTGTATGAAAGCAACATTGCAACTGGTATTTTAACACTTTGACTGCGATTTTTTTTCGACGACAGCGATCTTTTTTTTAACCTAAAAAATTCGTGCTACCGCTCTACACAGCGGTTGTGTTGCGCCGCACATGCGTTTCGTTCGAAAAATATTACGGCTGTGCTGAGTCACAAAGATCTGTATTTTCTCAGCCGCTGCGCTAGTGTGGATTTACGCATATTAGTCACTTGTAGAAAACACATACCGTGTGATTTCAGCACTCAAAGTTTGAATGTAACTTTTTGTTGTAATAAAATCCCGCGGTGCTCATAATTTAATACATATGATTTTTGTGCAAAAGAAAAAGATGGCCACGAAGAGAAAACGTTTAAATATTTATTTAGTTTGCCGCTGCATGAAAACAACATTGCAACTGGTATTTTAAAGTTATTCTCTTATTTTTGAAGGGTGTCTGTTTTGCTTAGCCCAATATTCTTCGCTTCTTTCCATTTATATAGATGTATACAATTTCAACTTTTTTATTAAATAACTATTGCATTATTTGTGTATCTTTACAGCAGACCAAGAAACGAAACTTATTTCAATTTTCAAAAACTACAGAGCCGGTAGGTACAGACTAGTAAATAAACAGTTGCACACTAGTGGAATGACGACCTGCGAATCACTGCAGGTAGATGCTGGATGCGGCAAGCTGAAGACAGGGCGCTATGGCGCTCATTGGGGGAGGCCTAGTCCAGTAGTAGGCTGATGATGATGATTGCACACTAGGCGATCTTATCGCTTACAGCTATCTTTTCCAAACATTAAATACTATCTCATCATCATCATCATAATATTAGTCCACTGCTGGACATAGGCCTCCCCCAATGAGCGCCATAGCGCTCTGTCTTCGGCTTGACGCATCCAGCATCTACCTGCAGTCTTTCGCAGGTCGTCATCACACCGTGGTCGGAGGGCGTCCTACACTACGTTTACCGAGTCGTGGTCTCCACTCAAGAACACATTTGTCCCTAAATACTATCTGAAATAGTTAAAATAATACTCTGTTTGCTTATTAACTGTCTTAGTTTATCATGCAAAATAAAACAGAAATATTAAAGAACTAACTTCAGGCACAGATTCCAAACTGCTTTTAACAGGTTAAAATTAACTGTAGCAACTGTAGCAAAGTTTCCAGTGAAATATAACAAATTAAAATCAACTGTTCGGGTGAGCCATAACAAGTTCTTTCACACCTACTTCGAGTTTCAAGATATAAAGTTTTACGTTCTCGAAACTTGGACGAAACCTTCGGTTAACATGAGAAATGCACAAAGTTTGTGTATTTCTCATGTATTCTTGATAAACTTGCAAATAATCCTATTCCTATATATAATTCTCTTCACCCTAAATCTACATTTTTTATTAATTTTTGTCCAAAATTTAAAAAATAATAATTAATACCATAAGTTCTTAAATTTGGTAAAAATCCAATAGCGAATTGGCCGAAAACGAAAAATACTGAACCGAAAATCTAGTCTGTTTTTCCTTTTATAAATTATGCTATGTTATTTGGAAAAAAATAATATTTACGATTGAGCCTTTTGATCGGTTTCGTTAAATTTGATTTTTTTTTTACAACTTGACGGGTTCGATTCCCGGTTCATACAGGCGATTATTAAAAAATCTTTAAATGTAGTTAAATATGATGATTTTAAAAACAAAAATAGTTTTTTTTTGTTTTTAAAATCAAAATGAAGTCTTCTTTCAGTAATAATGTTCTATCTACAATATTTAAGGTACTTTCCCTCCATGTGGCATAGCTGTGGGACGCCCTGTATAGAAAACACTTTATTTTACTACACAAAACAATACAGAAATAAATAATGGAATATCCAATAACAAATCAATTTAAATTTTTAAAATGAATTTGAAAAAGGAAATATATAAGGCAGCCTTATCGCTGAGAGCGATCTCTTCCAGGCAATCTTAGGATTAAGATGGACTGGACATGAAGGAATAATATAGACGGTGGCACTCGGACGATGTTATAAGCTTCGATGGATCAAGCAGTGTTTTTTGGATAAAATGAATTAACCTCTCCGCCGCTGTGATAACTTAGCTATTGCTTACAATAGAAAGCCCGCGCGGGACGTTCACGAGTTAAGAAAGTTTTTAGCGTTGTGAAGAATGTTACTCTTTCGACCTGTAATCTCAGGTAAAAAATGATAACATTCTAGGCCGTATGGATCTCAAATCATGGAAGACCGTATCACTGCAGACCCAGGCAAAGACAGTAGGTCCACAAAAGCGCAAGGCTAAGAAGTGTGGGGCGGAAATTAAGGAGGAATCTTCATGTAGTACGAGGCAGGCTAAAATATAATAATTAGGTTTTATGCATACAGCTCCAAATTATTGCCATCCTCATTTCAGTGTAAGGAGGAAATAATAATTAAGTTTGCTGCATACAGCTCTAAATAATTTCCATCCTCCCTCATTTCAGTGTAAGGAGGAAGGCTTAATGTTTATGTTCGCCATCCACTCCAATCGCCCTACCTCCTGACTCGTTGAGCGGATGTTGACGTCACAGCGACGTAGTCAAAACAACTCATTACCAACACAATTACTTTTAAAATAAAATAACAACTAAATTAAATTGTTTTAAATTTACTGGCTTCATATCTCGCGAAGAACCGACGGTCGTTGGGGCAAACGTGTTCTCGAGTGGAGACCACGACTCGTTAAACGTAGTGCAGGACGCCCGCCAACCAGGTGGACGACCTGCGAAAGACTGCAGGTAGATGTTGGATGCGGCAAACTGAAGACAGGGCGCTATGGCGCTCACTGGGGGAGGCCTATGTCCAACAGTGGACTGCTATAGGATGATGATGAAATTCACTGACGCCGACATACTTCTTCGCAAAATGTTTTTGAAATAAATATACACCGGGCGAAGCCGGGATGGGCCGCTAGTAAGAGATATTTTACTGAGATCCTTCGCAATCAAAACAAACCCTCGCCAGAAGACGGGTCCCTGATTGCATTCGATAATCTCATCGGAACTTATCTTCTCCAAACTTCTCCGATGTCGTCCAATATTTGCTGGATTTATGACACTTTACGATTTCAAGTATAATTTGCTTTTCAATTATTGTTTCGAACTGGGCTTAACATGGCGCGACCATAAAACTTCGCTTTGTATTTTGATTGAAGATATTTCCGAATAAATTTTAATTATCAATATACCAACAAAGAAATCAGCTTGAGTGCAAAATGTTTCGAGTAATTTTAACGACACACGACAACGGAAATTACTCGAAACATTTTGCACTCAAGCATCGGGATATCAACAAATTTTAATCATCAGTACACCAATAATTATATACGGATGACAACATAATTATGTCGGTTTATTGATAACTAGCGACCCACCCCAGCTTCGCACGATTTCGATATAATACATAAAAAATAAAATTAAAAAACAAAATAATAATATAAATATATAAACCTTCCTATGGATCACTTCATCTATTGCTGAAAATTGCATTAAAATCCGTTGAGTAGTTTACAAGATCTAAGCGAACAGACAGCGATAGCGACTTTATTTTTATACTATGTAAACACTTGATTTTATGTATACTTACTATGTAAAGATAACAATTTGTGTATATAATGTTTCGAGTAATTTTCCATTGTTACCAAAAAACCTTTTATTGGTATGATGGATGTCCGAACTATTGTTAGCGCGGTGTCGATAACCCCCAAATTATTTGGTTGCTTACCCGAGCTGCAAACACCAACTTCGTCAAAGGGATTTAGTTAATTCAATTTCGGTCTCTCAACGCCCTTTCGTGCTTACCCCGGAGATAATTCTGTGTAATATTTAATTCCAATAACATCTTTGGCTTGGAAGGCTTACGGAAATCTTGTAGAAGTTTATTTTGCGCACAAACTTGATTTAGATTGAACACAGAGGCGACGCGTGTTCTCGTTAACAAGATATAAAATCCCTGGAATTCTGGGTTAAATTTGTTAAACATTGGGCATACTTGTGAAAATGTGAGTTACTATGGATTTTTTAATAATTTTAGTAGATTAGAAATAGTATGTGACAGTTTTGTTACCTCTATTGGAAGTGCTATGGCGGCTCGGGAAAATGTAGGGCCTGGATTTTCTCAGTTATCTTGCTCAGTTGAGTGCTCTGGTCGTTATCTATGTATAATAAAAAAAATCTATGCAATGTATATTGCATTATAATATAGGTAATCGAATACAGTACGCAGGTATATGTATATTATATATATATTACCCTTATCACAAACTCTGTTTAGCTTGGGGATGATGGTGTGTGAATTGTGCAGTATTATTTATTATTATTATTACGTTTCCATAGAAACAAAGCGGGCAGAAAATAGTTTGTTTATAAAGAACAGCGTAGAATGTTTAGTAGGTATCTACTATCACTTGTACGAATAATATGACCCAGTACATACAATTTCCTCTCTCTATCCTAGTCAGTAGCTCTTTGTCTGTTTTTTCGCACACTCGCTAACAAAGTAAGGTATAATTCATACCGACTCTAATTGCACTTAGCCATCTAAGCTCGGAGTAGCAAAATTACTTCCTTTTCCACGAACCTGGGACCTCCTTATAAGGTCCCAGAAGCTTCGTGGATTTAGCTTAGATCTACGCAATATATTACCTTATTATTCGGTATTCTTGCTTAAGTTTTTGTCGGTAGGTGGACACACTGTTGTTTTTTCCTGGTAGGAATATTATTTGTGATTATTAATGCGGATAATATTGGTCACTGACTCATTTTGGTATTATTGGCAAACGAGAGATTATAGATCAAGCTGATTGCATACGTCTTGCTTCTGGTATAGGATAGTTTGTTTAACCCATTCACTGTCCAGCTTCCTTGCGGTGCTTTGGGTCAAACTGCGCTGCTGCAGCGCAGGAACAAGCTGGTATATCTGGACGTGTACGTCACGGGCAATGAAATTGTTAAAGCTGGTGCGATCCCCTTTTATTTTTCGTATTGTGGAGCCTGAGATTCGTGAATTCGCATTGACGATTCGATGATTCTGTGGCGAAACCATTGTCATAGTAAAATTATTGGCTAACAGAAGTTGACCCCAGAACTTTTGTATGAACATGACTCATTTTAGTGACTCACAGCTCAAAAAAAATCTCTTTTGACCTCAGCTTAGGCATTAAAATGCCTAGTTTATATTGTTGTTTATTTTCCACCACAGGAACACATGTTACAGTTGATGTCGTTAAGTACTATAATATATATTTTAATATAAGCTAGGCATTTTTTTACCTGCTTCACTCTCAATGACTCACTCTAGCTATTTCATTTCATTTATTTTTATGCTAGAAATATAAATGAAACATTAGAATAGGTAGTGTCACATACTTCACCAAAACACATTGGCATGCAAACAAATCTTTAACGGATGCAACGTTCTTATGAATTGTAATAGTAAGACAAAGAAAACTAAACTAACCTTTATATTAACACAGCTCGTTGCCAACCCTAACTAAACTTGTATCAAAATCGTATAAGTCTTTTGTAGCTGTAATAAGTAACCAACGTACCAGAGCAACTAATTGGATTGCGTAGGGTTGAAACACTGTTAATATAAAAAAATGATGGTCAATCCACACAGCATCATCTAGCCTCAAGCTTCGCAGAGCTTGCGTTATGGGTACTAGGTGACTGATATACTTAAATTAATCCAATAGATTACATAGGTAGATATTTTTTATTATACATAGAAAACGACCAAAACACCCGGAACAAATATCTGCAGATTGTACACACAATTTTCCCGTGGCGGAATTCGAACCCACAACCACCTGCGTCGCAGGCGGACCTTCGCCCACCGCGCCATAGACGTCATCAGTACTAAAGTAGTACTAAAAAAGGTAATCTACAAGGTTATCGCTAAAACCTAAAACGGAAACTTGAACAACCCATACATCTTACACGTGAAGTGAAAACTGTTTAAATTTTAATTCGAAAACGAACAAGAGATCAATTAGTGAATGATGAATGAAAGCTTTCAAAACCAAAAATTGATTGAGCATCTGTGCTATGTTTCGCTGATACCAATGTGGTAAAATATTTTTTATCAACGTTCATTGGGTTTTGGAACCCCTTTGTTTACAAAAAATATCCAGGTTTTTGAATCGAAGTATAGTTACAAGCCTGTTACCAAATTCAATAAGCGATTGGTATCTTTGATGTAGGTAACAAGATGTGAATGCTTCAGTGAATAATTTAAGTAAATTATTCACTGAAGTAATGATTCTGGTCTTTGATAGTTAGCCATGCGAATTCTGAGCAGACGTACAAGGTAGAGAGCGTAGTTATTTATTATACAGGGTGTAACATGAGGGGTGGATCATCGGTGAATGGGGGGTCACCTCAGTACCTATCGATTTAACGCCCCTGTATGTTCTGCGATATTCACTGGTTCAAAAGTTATTTGGAATTTACTAAAATTTTAGTTAAAATCAGATTTCATCCTTAGTTTCGCAATTGCAGCCAAAATATTAGGTCTGCGACCCGACGACGGTGGCGATTTAACTAATATTTTACTAAAGTCCAAATAACTTTTGAACCAGTGAATATCGCTGGACATACAGGAGGGTTAAATCGATAGGTACTGAGGTCCCCAGCCCCCATCCACCGATGATCCACCCCTCATGTTACACCCTGTATATTCACGTTAAAGTTAATTAGTGTACCGAATCAACATCGTTGTGTTGCTGACTGACAATGAAAGAAGTAGTTACTGTTTATCTACTATCGTGACTAAGAAGTCCTTAATGTGCGTACAGGCTAGATGTATAAATTAATTAGGGTGGGATTAACAAAAGGTTTTGGGGAATTGTGACACCTATATTAAAAATAGGAAAGTTTGGATATTTAGATGCATGGGTGGATGTTTGTTACTTGTGGAGTTTTAACGTGAAGATACGTTAAAACTTTTTATCAGGCTGGAATTTTGCATAGTAGCTTTTAGCCTGGAATCAAACATAGACTATAGTTTGACCGAAACCGCTGTACCGCGCCTGAGGTATGCGAGCGGCGTGACGGGGGGGAAATATCGGCTGCTCCCATCCATCAGTCTGCCGTCAACGCGTACGCTTGCTCTTTTTTCCTCGCCCCCCACCTCGCCGCACTTTCCTAAGGAGCGGTACAGCGGTTTCGATCAAACTATAGTTAAAGAAGTAAAAATGGGAATGCATGAATGGGCAGGCATTTTTATAACGACTGACTACTTTGTACATATCAGATTAGTCAGTCTTCAAAAAATGACACTTTTATTAATAGAACAAATATCCCACGTAAATCCCAGTTAATAAAAAAATATAATAAATGTTTTATTTCAGACATCAATAGGTCCATGAGTCCTTGAAACTTAGAAACTACACAACTACATCAACATGGAATAAATTACAAAGGAAAATTAACTAATAATAGGCACTATGTTGCTAAGAAACAAAAAAGGATAAATCAATCGCTATTGAAGCGCTTCCTGCCGACAAACGCTCTCTGTAACTGTTCTCGTTGCTAACTGGCTTTCGTAAAATAGTTGTTACTAGAGGTAGTACCCGATTTTAAAAATTATGTTGACTTTTTGCTATAAGTATTTAACTTTAATTTATTTATTTAAAATATCTTGCTAAATTAAAGATTGCACAAAGTTATACTAAGATAAAGTTGTTTATTTAATGGTTCGAAACCAATTAATGATACTTATTATTTATTAAAATAAATAATAATAGGGAATCCTATTATTTTATAAGTTAGGTATAAAAAGCGGCATATCACTTAAAAACTACTTTAAATGTATATTTCTTATTGTCTACAATGAATTTACACTGTATTTGTATTACTGTTACTTGTTCGGTTTATAAATAAAGATATTTTAAAATTGAAAGGGAATTATTATAAAGTAAGAAGCTCATGCGGGTGTATCACCTTGTTTTACTTCATACCTTGACTCCATAAGAAACTTAAGTAACTAAATCTAGTCCGATATAGAGTAAACTTAATTAAAGAGATTCCTTAACGTACATAAAACCTACGCTTGATGGAAAACTTTATAAAGCCAAGGGTTAATTGGATTCCGATTGCTGAAGCCGACCTAGTCTGCCTTGTGATGGTAGAAAAAGAAGCTTCAGTTCAGCTATTGCGAACGGAATATCTTGTTTAAATTACTTTGTTTGAAAATTCACTACCTGATTGGAACTCTTCATCGTTTGATACAATAGTATTTTTTGTGTTGTTTCTTTATAAATCGCAATCGAAGGGGTTAGAGTATGAAGAAGAGTAGATGAAAATAACTAGAGTACAAATACAGAGGAGAAGCTTCGAATTAGTCGTAATTTTGGAACGCAACGACCACGGTAAGCTAGCATAATGTGTAGCTATTTGTGGGAACCTATTAATGGTTCCCTCTTAGTGCTAGAGACTGTGTTTAAGAAATTAATGAACCGATTTTTCAAAAATTTATAAATAAGGTATTTGATCGTGCGAAGGAATTCGCTAAACGAGCCAGAATCAGCAACGCTATCTGCGCTGAAGACCGACACATCGTGTATTTCAAGGTCCTACAAAAAGGTCTTTACCCTCAGCAGTGAGGACATCGACGCAAGGAGGAGGAGATCGGTCCTCCTCTTAGGCTTAGAGCTCTCTATGCCATATTATGGCAATGCTGCAATTTTTATGGCAACTGGCAAGACCATCACCAGATGCTAGTCTGACGCTAGCAAGGGAAGGAAAAGTAAGAAATATACTTTTAAATCACAATTCACTAAGGTTATAAATTCAAACTGATAATTTCAATCTTTGGGGTGTGAAATATGTATATTGAATGCTAGATTCTGCCGGCGGCTTTGCTTGCTCTTTTTTAGGGTTAAAGTAGCAGTAGTAGTAAGTTAAAGTAGTAGACCTTCCGCGGGATACTATCTCCTTGTCTTATAAAGATGCGTTCAGCTGATTAAGCGTAAAAATGTAACAGACGGAATTACTTTATATTTCATAATTTAATATTATAAATAATGTATTGATTTTAATAGTATCGCCGTATCAAAGAGATTACTTCTGAACGTTCGAGGCTTAGCAAAAACCACTAAAACCTATCAGTACTTATCTGCAAAGTACGAGCATTTCACGATACGCGCGCTCAATCTTCCCTCCGGGATTAACGGTACAAACGAAGCATAAATGACTAGCGTTTGCTCACGGCCTCGCTCTCGAGCTACCTGAATAAATGTATGGTAAAGCCCGAATAGTCGCCTCAAGGGAGATTCGTGCCCCCGTGCCCAAATTCCCACTACGGATCTGGCCTACCACCAGACCTGCCCCTGGTGGTGGGCCGGTATGAAACCCTAACACTACAGTGCTGTCCTGGTATCGAATAGGTACTAAGGTAGCATAAATGTGAAGGTAGTAGGTACTTGTTTTACTAGTGAATCTCTAATCACCTTTGTGTATCTCGAAACAACTTCTGCTCTCCTGGGGCCTAATTCCACTATTTTTAAAACAAACACGACTATGGCTCCATACAATTGTCATAGCTATTGTGTCTTACGTTTATATGGTATCCTACTAAATTGTGACAGCTGTCTCAATCGCTTACTATTGTATTGTTATTGAGTAGTATGGTAGGTGTTGCCGTATACATCATAAAATAAATATGAAATGGCGGACCAAATATTTATGAATCCGTGCACTCATAATTAAGGGTTTATAGGTATCTAACAATTCAAATTATTACTGCAATTGCGTAAAAGTCTATTTACATCGCTCTCAAATACTTACAACGCAACAAAATCACGATTTTAATAAAATTTGTGAGTAGTAAGCTTTAATGACATAGATAAAAGAGTTTCAAGTTGTCAATGTAAACGTCATATAGCAACTCATGTCAAAGTAACTTGTATTCAAGATAGAAAACATTTTGTTATTTATGTTTGATTTTTCGTGAATTCCCACACAAAATCAATGGATAATGGTACTGCTGAAACAAATTAAGGCCCTCCTTGACTACCTCGACTACCACCGATATTTGGCGCTAGGGCATTAATCTAGAATGCCTTATCTTATCCTAGAGCTATCTCGAAGGAAGTGGAACGATCTCATAAAGAAATGGTATTAGCTCAGACTCGCCATCAAAAACGGGAGACGAGTGGAGATTGGTAAGAAATGCAACTACTATTCTATTCTACTCCATTTTTTATCGCAAACAAGTACAGAGAGCCCATAATACCATGTAGTTACTTAGTTAGTTTCACACTTTTACAAGCATAAACTAGTACCTACTAATTTTTATTATTATTGTTATATTAGCCCGCAGTGTCCCACTGCAGGCCTCCCCCCCTTCTTCCACTCATCTCGGTCCTCAGTAAGAAGAACCCACTCTTTGTTGTATAGGTCTACCTACTAATACCTAATAATAATCTACCGTTCTTTTTCAGTACTACAATGAATACAAAATATGAAAATGTATGCTGTCGTCGCTTCATTGTTGCAACTACAAAGATTTACATGGTCTGCGGAGCATTATTTTTCCCACTCAATCTTTGTGTCTTTCGAAAACATAACACAATTATAACCTACCTATGTAAAACAATTAGACAAGTGTTTATCTTAGAGCGCTTTTGATTAGTTTAAGTGTTGTTTTAATTAGCATAAGTGTACATACTTTATTATATTATGAATAAAAAATGTGTATATAAAAAATGGTATTTATTTTTACTCTAAACCTGCAGATTCTTGGATACTCAGTAGAATACAAGATTTTTTGTGCCAACATAGAAATTTTTGAATGAAAAGTTATAATAACTGATAGCAATAACAGAAAACAATGTGGTAACAGCTTATCTTTAAAAACTAAAACACAAACTACAACAATGCATAATCTCACATGTGGAGTTAAAAGTGTTTAAATGAATTTATTAATACTATTTACATTATCATCATGACAGCCATTATCTTGTCGACATGGCTGATTCCATGCCTTGCCACTATTTGCCAACTACAGCTTGCTGCATTGCTCGACCGGCTAGAAGTTTTGGTTTGACTCTACAACAACAGCCTTCAGCGCTGGCTTTCAATTCTTCTGCAATCTGTAGAAAATTATAACAATGAATGTATATACATTATGTATAATTAGGGTTTAGGTACAAAGTGTGAGGGGTACTAAACAGCTAAGCTAGCTTCTGTTTTAATCATGACGATATGGTAAGTAAAAGGTCTCGAGTTTAAGGGAGACAGACACTTATCTGATTTCGACAGTTTCTAATCTATATATAGGTATCATATTCATGAACTCACTTGCTCTTTAATTTGTTGCTTTGATCTCTTCGTGTTGGCAAAGGAACATATATGGGATAGACCAAAATAAGTGCCACCAACACCTCCCTCACAGCTCTGGAAACAGCAGGCTATGAGCGACAAATGCCAGTGCAGTCAATATCTGCAAAATAAATTGTTTTAAATAGTAGGTACTATCTAGTTACATAAAATAAACATTATAAAGCTCAGGCAAGAGGGAATTTAATCAACAAAGATAGTTTGTTTTACTTACATTGATCATTATGGAAATGCCATCAGATCAGTACGGCCGGCGTTCCTTACGAATATGAGGATTGAGATCTTCCGCTTATGTTTTGACTGTCCCCTTGATAAGACGATAGGTTTTTGTAAATTCCTTGTCCTGCAATGCAAGGGGTCCAACGTCTTTCGCAGAAGAGCTCTAGATCGTCGCGGGTTTTGACGCTCTAACAGCCGGCGAGAGTTTATAATGAGTTGCAGACGCGCTCGAATTAGGAAACTCATTGAACTTTTTATTATTTCACTATTATTTCACAAGCACAATAGCACCGAGAGCTACCTTTGTTCAATCGTCCATTATCTCGTCAAAATCTCTAACCATAGACTAAATTAGCCGTCAAAATAACAATAGAATTCCATGTTTGCTTGCTATCGCAAGCGATACAAGAGACTGTGATTATTAGAATGCGACAACTTGTCACAATTGTAAGTTTCATAGATACGACCACGATACAACTGAGACTGAGAAAGATTGTGCTTGTAGGATACCAATAGGTGTCAATAGTGGCGATTTAGACGCGATACTACTGTCATTGTGAGGAGATTGTGTTAGTGGAATTAGGCCCCTGGTACTTCTAATAATCGCAATCAACTATTACATTGAATCAATTCATCTGTTTGTATTATGGATTAGGCACATGCGAGTTTACATCTTCAGTTGAGATAGTGCATGGAATGGAATGTTGGTACCTACTTGATGCTGATGGTGTTTATTATTTTATTCTGTTAAGTGGAAAACAAACAGCTTTAAAACTTAAATAAATAGTAACAGTGGTGGTTTAACTTAAGCTTAAGAGTTTTCGCTTATAGAATATACTTAAATATCACTAAACTTAAGTTTTTTTAGTACCTACCATAATATTTATTATATTTATTTTACTTTTTATCTCCGAAAACCCAAACGCAACTTACATGAATTAAATCAAGGCTAACGCGATTTATGACAACCTATCAAAGTGATCCGGGCGTGTGCCAACGAAATAATAGAAACATAGGTACCCAGAGACAATTTCCCACAAACTGTTGTGCTTTATGTACTACGAGTATACTTCGAGGCATATTTTGTTCTTCTTTTACCTATACCCACAGGTGGGCAACGGTCTCCCCTAAAGCTCCAGAAATCTCGCTCGGTTACCAGTTACGTCTAATCTACCCGGAATAAAAATTTATGTACAGCCAAAAAGCAAATAAAAAACAAATACAAAAATGCTTTATTGTACAGTACACCTATGCAGGCAGATCATTAAACTTGTATCTGCACGGGCATTGTTACCTAGGTAGAGTAGAGAAAATTACGAATACTTGATCATCGAATGCGTAAATTATTAGAAATGTATTCCTTCAACTTCAATGATGTACGCAATGTATGACGATGCGATATATTATTGTCTATCTACCATAGATAACAATCCCCGTGCTTACCCCTACTACAATAAATTATCACAAACAGAGTACCAATACAAAGTTATTCAATCCCTTTTATAAAACTTTTCAAACAACCATGAATATTAAAACACGAGTCATATTTATCATCATCATCATCATCATCAGCCAATAGCAGTCCACTGGACATAGGCCTCCCCCAATGAGCGCCATAGCGCCCTGTCTTCAGCTTGCCGCATCCAGCATCTACCTGCAGTCTTTCGCATGTCATCATCCCACCTGGTCGGAGGGCGTCCTACACTACGTTTGCCGAGTCGTGGTCTCCACTCAAGAACACGTTTGCCCCATCGGCCGTCGGTTCTTCGCGAGATATGGCCGGCCCACTGCCACTTCAGCTTGCTAATTCTTTGAGCTATGTCGATAACCTTGGTCATATTTATAACGAGATATATTTACTACGAGATATGATTTGATTTTTGGGATTTTAAACACATTTTCGAGAAGAAATAAAAAAAAATACTATAATGTTATAATTCTATAGGATATGGTGACATCTTAAATTTCAAGTGCTATATATAATAGATTAGGAATCTGTGGATAAAGGGGTTCAAAATGCGAAAGACCGACTAGATTCGTACTTTCAAAAGCTTTCAACTTCAGCAAGTTTTACAACCCATGAAAGGGATAAAGTCAGCAAAAGCTTTCCATAATACAAAAGGGTTAGACAGTCATTCAACACACGTTTATGTGATGACGAGGTGAAGATGGAACATACAAAGGTTCAGCCTCTGTTATACAATACGGCTTGGGCGTTCAAATTATACGGATCCCGGGATTTACGACCTATCAATTACGAAAGAGGGTGGCTATGGGTATTCAACAATGGGTATTGATTGGTCTGGCTAGACGATGAAATTAATTTGAATGGTATAATTTGCAATAGGTTGATTTCATTAAGTAAATGTAAAGGTAAGCTAGTTTTGCCAAGACAGTTACTTATTCGATTTTCGTCGTCGAAAGATATTTTCTAGGAAATCTACACTAGGTATCCTATCTATATTCAAGTAGTAAATACCTAGATAGGGAATTATTAGGATTTTTTTATCTTTTTCTAATTTGGTAACTGTGTCAGTCAATATTACAAAATAATAGCGTTAGCCATAGTCACCGTTTCACGAGACCTCGGCGGGCAAAAATATCTCTAGAGTAAGTAATTGACCTCACACGGGTTGTTTAACCACGCTTTTTAGTAAATTAGCCAACTTAAGGTAACCTTGGCAATAAATCATGTTGGGCCACTTTCAGCATATTTCTTCCCACTGCTTGGCAAAACCTGTCCTTAATGGTGGAAGCTTACAGAAATCCTTAAACATACCTTGACTACTCTCCCCCTATACACTGTACACGTGTTGGTGTCCTGGTAGGCTAAACATATTTAGTTTATTTACTTATTAGTTATTTATTAAGTTTTTATTATTTGTTTATTAGTCTAGGGCCCTAGACTGACCTCTATCGCTGGGTGTAAACTCCTGATTCTGTCTCCCAAACCTAACATTTGTGCTAAAAAGTTGCCCGTCCACAGAGCTTTGTCTAAAATTAGCTACATTAAGCTACCCCAAAGCAATAAATGACAAGTCATAAAGTTTCGCTTTCATAAGCAGTAGGTGGCGGTAGTAATATCGGACGGTAAAGTAGAAAGCTTCGGACTACACTCAAATTACGACCGTTTTAAAGTTTTGAGGGTTTAGTGGAAGCCGCAAAAATGTTAAGTTCCTTTCGAAATTACAGTTAGAGCACTTTGTGATATTGGGTGTTCTGGTGATATACATAGATAGTAGGTCGTTTGAAACTTAAATCGGTAAAGTAGTAAAGTAGGTAAAGATGAATAGATGATAGGAAATTCATGTGACTTATATTTTTTAGCAATGGTATATAGCAGAGGTTCCCAGACCTTTTTTCCTCATAGACCACTTTCAAAATTTTGCTGGTTTCGGTGGACCCCCTGCAGCTACATTTCTACCATATTCCCAAAATTCGACAAAAAATGTGAAGTTTAGATCTAACTATGGGAATTGCGTTGCGGCTGAGTTCCAACCACGAATTAATAGTTTTCGAAAAAAGTGAGAATTTATTGGTTAATTAATTAATTGATTGCGCTGTAAGTGGATGTCAAAAAAGTAAAGTTGGCCAAAGGCAAAAGTAACAGTCGCCGAGCTTCCTAAAATATTATCTGCCTACATTGATAGGTGAAGTCAAGCCAACATTTTAGTTCTTCACTATCGATAGCAGATACATTTTCGTGGACCCCCGCTTACGAATTGTGAACCCCCAATTTTTTGTCATGCCAACGTAGACCCCCGTCGAGTCTCCCGTGGACCCCTGGGGGTCCACCTGGACCACTTTGGGAACTACTGGTATATAGAGATGAAGACCTCTGTGGCGCGGTAGCCGAAGGTCAGCCTGTAATGCAGGAGGTTGCGGGTTCGATTCCCGTCTCGAGACAAATACATGTTTCGGATGGTCGTTTTCTATATAATATAATAAAAACGTGTCTATCTATGTGATATATTGTTTTATATACATCAGTTATCTATCTGGTACTAAAACATAACACAAGCTCTGCTTAGCTTGAGGCTAGATAATACTATGTGGATTATCCAGCAAAATTATTATATTATAGTTACCTACTCTATGGCATATACATTTTGATAATTTATGTCACACCTTATCGTTCGTTTCAAATTAAATTAAGTTATTAATGGTGGCTACAAACTATTTCTTTCTTATTTAATTTTTTTTTAATAAATAAGTTTTTGAGAACTTTCATAGCAAAATTATCATCAATTAGCTTTTATCAAAACAGCTCATTTTATTCAAAGTCAAAGTCAAAATATTTTATTTTCTTAAGGCTTACAAAGTAAGCACTTAGACAAGTCATACTTTATACAAGATTATTTTACTGCTTTACTGTTCACTTCAATTTTTTGTCCACTTGTGGAAGAAGTGAAAAAAAAAACCACTAGTATGTTCATATCTCTTATATGTCTAATACATGGTTTTTTGCCTATGTACCTAAGTCTAAATATAATATGATTCGATACATGTCTTAAGTTATACACAACAACAAATTACTTACATACTATTGTCGGTGCGATTCCTTTGGCTGAGAAATAAAATGGATTTAAAATAAGAAGTTTCCAGAAGCAGCTTGAGTCGCATAATCTCAACAAGGAGTCCTGTCATAAAAACGTTTCCACCACGTCACATGCTGTTCTGAACTTACAACCTAATCTGGTATTCCTCTTTCGCTGAGTTTTATTTTAACTTGGAACTTGGTTGCTCTGTGTCTTTCTAGCATTGGTTTGGTGGTAGTATTTTTTATCCTTATGAATAATGCTTTCTGATTATACCCGAATATCGTAGAACCTTAGTTCGATGTGACGAATTAATGAACTCAAAGTTTGAATGTAATTTTCCCGCCAAAATGTTGTAACTTGATGCTTTGTCAAGTTTAGGCATTTATTTGAGACCACATGATTCTTTCTAATACTTGGTAATAGATTCCGTATAGTTTTCGCTTTTTATGGTATATTTTTTTTTAGGCATAGGTGTAGTAGATAGCGAGATATAACGATTTATGTAAATAATGGGACGCGCTCGCGGCGGCGCCGTGATTTTTGTCCGCGAAGCTCGGACATAATAGGGCTATATAGTCGATTTGGCCGGGTGGTCCAGTGGTTAATAGTTTAACTAATATACTTTAAGTTTTGTATGAAAAGTCATTGCATTTATTTATTTTTTCTCGCTTTTACCACTTACAATATAATATAAAACAATACAATATTATTAAGCACACACAAAACTGAAGGATAATTTTACAACAGCAAAACCAACACACACGCCAGTGTGACTGGTGTCTGACAACACACGCTACCAATAAATAATTGAGTCAAAAGAGTTTTATATACAAGCTCGTTCCAAAAAATTATAAAGTGGAACATTTGATCTAAAGGTAATGTTCCTATCGGCCGAATGACCATCGAAAAACTCTTTCTTTCCGCGCGTAATACTTAGTGGAGGCAAAGTAGGCGACTGGCTGGGCCCAATAAGCCTACTTTAATACATCGAAGTACGACGTTTCGTGTTTCGTTTCGTGCGATCGTTACTACTCATAATCGAACGAAAATCCGCGAAGGCACGAAGTTCGTAATTCATACGGTGGCATAAAAGTAGGCTTAATTTCATTTAATTTCTGGAAGTACGTGAATTTTATACAATTGGACACTGAACTTTTGGTCGGCAGAACATTAATGTATGTAAAAGCTAGTCTATGCTAGAAATACCCACTTGGTCAAATTTTAGTCATTATAGCCATGTTTTTATGAAGATTTTTGAATAATATTAGTCATAAAATTGGCCGCACGAAAACAGCCAGTCCGAAAGTAAAAGAGTAGTAGCTTGCGTTTTTCGGTCGCTCTTCGCAACTGCGGATGGAAATTAATATAGTAGGGGACTAGGGGTCCTGAGCCTTGGCACAGGGTACGCATCGCTGCGCATTTCTTGCCATTATGTAGAATGTAATGGCATCCGCTTAGGATAAATGGTTTTTCATGCGTTGACCAGGTGTGTTCGTCCCGTGAGGTATTTGATTTTGGAGGTATTTTTTATGGATTAGGCTGAAAGTTTGGTTTTACATACGATGTAGAAATACCGTTTTTTCTCCGTTTTTCACCGTTCACTCTCAGGAGAGTGCTCCTTTGTATTCACACATATACACTATAATTTCTTTTAGTTTTTTTTTTTTTTTTTTTATCCATTTATTACTCGCTCATGATTGTTTTATGCACTTCACTCTGAACACTCTGCTAAAACTACTTAGAAGAAAAAATTGCATCAAGAGAAAATCTTTTATTTCTATTATAAGTTTATTTGGCTGTCAGTGATATTTATAAGAAAAGTTTATTTATTTTTAAGAGCTGTGGATTTTGTTCATTAATAAAAAAAATCTGGCATCAGTATTTTGGGTCTTAATATATTCACACTCGAAAATAATGACTACCTATTTCAATAAGTAGTCATTATTTTCGCGTGTTGGTACCTTCCGATGAAGATACCAACAGCTAGGTACTGCACTTCAGTGTTATCAAATAAAACAGCTACATAGGTGGTACTCAGCATGGCTTCTTATACAGGGAGTGCCGAAATAAATTTCTTCGCCGAAAATTCTGATTGCAATAAGACTCTTTTGTGACACAACTTTTTAAACTTTCGTGATTTGTAAACATCAGACACACTACTAGTAGGTAAATAGATTGATACCATAGAATAAATAGACTCAGTCTCCCCGCGACCAAGATTGCTGTAACGCAATAATAACACATAGGAAAATAAAACAAAAACTGCGCGATAAATACCCGAAAAATAATATTAAATAGGAACATTATGTACTTCAATTGGATCTACAATAGATATTTGACAACATATTTACATATAACCACTAGGGATAATCAAAATTACAATAGACTTGATATTCGTTTCTTTTTCAAAAGTTATGATTATTTGTGATGAAATTGAAGTCCCAAAAAGGGAAGACCCTTTTTGGAACGTCAGATTATCAAGGGGCACCCTGTATTGTTTCAGTTTTACGCGTTGTTTTTACGAGGGTACTCTACACGTCACGTTCACATCAAAACCCAAGATAAATTGCTACGTTGCTCCTTCCCTTGCTAATGTATATGTGACTTGTTTGAATGGTTGTCTTTACAACAGACTTCAAAAAAAGTTGAGAAACTCTGCCTTTTTTAAGAAACCACTTTACACCAGTTTTTCTCTGAAGGATAGGATTCGCAACGAAATTTTCCGACAGAGAACAAAAGTTATCGACATAGCCCTAAGAATTAGCAAGCTGAAGTGGCAGTGGGCCGGCCATATAACGTGAAAAACAGAAAACAGCTGGGAAAAACGTGTTCTTGAGTGAAGACCGCGTCTCGGCAAACGTAAAGAATACTAGTTTTTTTTCCTTTTTGTGTATCAGGTAGTTTTATACTGAATACGTTCTTAAATTTATGAGGTCTATGTAGCATTGTAATGATTCTAAGTCAAAATTTTCCTTATCATAAAATTCCTTTAAAGCCCTTTATAATTTGACAATATTTTTTTTTTCTGATAGAAATAAGAAGAGCCTAGAAGAACCCCGAAAACGGAAAGAAAGTTAAGGCTTGGTAGACTTTTTCATAGCCCTGTTATCTTGAACTTCATCGAGGCGTTGATTTAATACGCAAGTAAAACCGCAGTAAAACTAGCTTTATGTTACATCAGGGCGTGAAATAACCTCGGGGCAAGAACTAACTTCTGAATTATGTATTTATGTATAGAGAGAGTATAAAGTGACGAAATTAGTTAGGTAATTAAATTTTTCATGAAATGCTGTTGTAAACAACCATCTGTTGTTGTCGGTTTCCACATAGCATGTAAGCTCGATGTGACCGTTCGTTTTATTACACTGATTTTTTTTTACTCGTAGCTTCTCTACAACATTTTTTGACAGAAGTCTTTGTACAATTTACAGTAACTATTTACCACAAAAAATTAAACAATATAAAAAAACTATTTCTTTGGACTTGAACCAACCTACCCTCAGTACGGGTTGCTATAACATGTACCATTATTTAAATGATGTAATTAGGTTTTTCAGTGTCATTAAAAGTAAAAATAAATAAATTTAAATTAATTAATTCCCCCCCTTTTGGGCCAATTAATTGAGCCGTTTTTGTAAAAGGTAGCCAACTGATAAACAGAGTTACTTTCGCAAAATATGAATATGAATGTGTACGATGCATCATCTCGTGAACGTTCCTGTCTGTATTTTAATGCATTTTCTCCATTATAATTTAAATTTTATTAAACTATTCTGTTCAGGATACTGGGAGGATACCGGGGAGGGATATAGGAGTTGTCGGAGCAGAAAACAAACATGTTTACAAAGCGTTTTCGAACAAGAAAAATTGCAACCGGAAAAAACATTACACGCCTCACAGCCGTTCGACGTGACATTGTTTACCGCTCGCGCTAAAATATTTGCCAGAAAACACCTGACACACGTGATCGTATTTTTCAGTTTTCTAAGAAACGTACCCACGTGAGTTTCCACTTATTTCATGGTCGTCGAGGTCGAATCGTAAACCAATGAGAACAATAAATTTTGCCGCGTGCTCAACTCACCGAAAGAGATTTAAGGCAGTCGATAAGCGGATGTTTTGTCGATGGTTCTCGCGTCGGCACACAGGATATATTATTTTAGCACAGCTGTAAAAGGGTCTCTTTGGGCATGTGTGTTATATCCGCGGTCCCTTTTCTTACAAATATAATTTTGGACCCTTAGGTCTGAGTTTAACAACAATTTCTGTAAACTGAAGATAGATAGATTTATTTATTTATTGATACAAATTTGTGACATTTTGTTTATAGCATCTTAAATCCTAACATAGGTTTATCTAGACACTAGAGTTCTCTTAACAATAAAAAGGATTGGCTGAACGAAGAGGTTTTAACCTAAAGTACATACATGTCATATTGTTTTTTTTATACTTTGGTATGACAAGGTACCAAAGCGTTTAGTGGAATTATAATATAAAAAATCTCATCTGGGGTTAGGGCATCTATCCATTTAACTCTTCCATCAACTCGATGGGCCATTATGCGTTCGTCAGATTACTTTCTAGTTGACCGATGATGTCATCGGCTAGAGGAGTAATTTGATGGGAAGTGAAATCAAGATATTTAAGTAGGTACATAAGTGCACCTTCTGGTAAGGTTTTATGAAGTGAAAACTTCTTTAGGCGCTTTTTGACTACTTTCTGGGTGAACAAAAATCATGGAACTCGCGTCATCGTCACCGAACACTTTCGTAACTGTGTATATACATATGGTGTACTTTTTGAGTGAACAAAAAGCGTGAAATTCGCGTCATCGTCGCCGCACGCTTCCCAGTATAAATAACATATAAATTACTTAGGTTTCACTTCTATCGGCAGTCTCCAAAGACTTTCTCGCATGTTTTTTTTTATTGATTTACGAGTAGTTATGTACTAACGTAAGACTTACGTTAGTATATAACTACTATATACATATAAAGATAAGAAATTCAGTGTTTCTCACGTCTTGTATTGAAAATATACGATGATGTTGGCCCGTAAAACTGTGCCGCATTTATGCACGAAGCGAAGTTCAATATTCTAGGGGAAAATTGCGGGGTTTACATGTGCGGCAAGCACCCTTTTATAGCGGGTATAATAGAGACGCGGCTTGAATATAAGAAATGTTTCAGGAGAAACCTATAAATCATTGCCTTTTGAATTATTGTCGACCAGATTTTCGCACATTGGAAGCAAGCTCCATTTTACTTAACTTCCAGTTTTATTGCTTCTGAGATGTTATTTAATTTTAACTGTTAGGTTTTTTTTTACTGTCTGTCGTGTATTACATTAAGATATCTGTGAAATGACGAGCTTCTACATTTCGATTTGATAATATATCAAGTATAACAACATTGCCATTGGCCTCAAAAGTCGATTGAATTATACTCAGTTCTAAAACGCTATTTATTTATTGTAAAAAAAGCGGTTATACAGCCTTAAAATACCTGTGTCTTAAGATGTTTTGGTAATAAACATCTTAAGACACAGGTATTTAAAAAAAAACATAAGTTTGAAACAATTATTTGTTTTCAAAGCTATAGACGAAATTAAATGATGAATGAATCTTTTAATTTTGCCTGTTTAGCAGTGCTTGTGTTAATAATGCGTTTTTAAAGTTTAACTTGCGTATATTGTTTTTTTTTTCCTCACTTTGCTACTTTATATTGCTAAATGTTACCTTGTTTCTGTTATTATTATAAGTTTAAATGAAGTTTCATTAATATATGCTTTGAAATAAAATATCCTGTATTTTAGAAACGAGCATAGACCTCATTAAGCATGTAAGCCAAACTCGGTTACATGCTTAATGAGAATAATACGAACCGAGGTTTTGTCGGAAAAACAGCAACGTATCATAACTTAACGAGGCTCTTCAGGATTAGTGTGAGAAATAGGTAGAAAACACTTTATTATACAACACGGAACAGAAAACAATACAGAAGTAAATGCTTAGAATAAAGGAAGTAGAAAGACCGGCCTCATCGCTGTGAGCGATCTCTTCCAGGCAACCTTAGAATGGACTGGACATGAAGGAACAATATAGACGTTGGCACTTTAATAAATAAATTGGTTAAAAAATAAAGTAAACTTACACTACATACCACATTTGATTCCAGACGCGTCGTTCAGATATGAATCGTTGATTACTTTTACGTTGAACTGTTGACGACTAGGAAGTATACCCTGTACTAGGAATACGATTAGACTAGGAAGTGTACCTTTTCTCATATATTTATAACTAGCTGCACCCCGCAGCTTCGCCTGCGTGGAAATCTATGTGTCAAATGGTTTATAAACCGGCCTCTTAAATCACTATTTTAAAGAAACCGCATCAAAACCCGTTGCGTAGTTTTAAAGATCTAAGTATACATAGGGGCAGGCAGACAGCGGGAAGCGACTTTGTTTTATACTTTGTAGTGGTTACATATGTATTAATCTACAGATAACAAAAACGTAATTTGGTTTGTGCGTAAGCCTCTTAGTCAGTAAGTATAATATAAAAATATAAATAATGTACCATTGCTAGTCATATGTACCTTTGCTAGATTCATAGCTAACCCACTTACATAATGAATTCGTCAAACTACGAAAGTTGTATATTAAACCACCCTATATATATATGTACCTCTATTTAACTATATCGCCTTTTGACAGATTGGATAAATAGCCTCAATTCCTACAGCTTGATATTCTATATTTTAGTTTGAAAGAACTATAAATAGGTGCACAAAGGATGCATCAATGCGGTAAATGCGTGTCCGATCGCCTGGAAGCCTGCACAAGTAGGTAAGGAAAACTATATTTAGATATCGTCGGCACTTGTGGCACTTCTACTCGAGTAGGGTAATACTTTCTTGATACCAGGCATCGTGTCTCACTGCAAAATAAATCACTTAAAAACTATTTATTTAGAATTAACAAAGACAATATAACTAAAATACAACAGAAAATTGGAAAGCGCATATGTTTAAAACTGTGTCGCACCTCCCAGCGCCCAAATCAAATTTAGGACTTGTATTTCTTAGGTGCAGTTTAGAGTTTTAGATGTCCCTAATATACTAACGATTATGAATACAAAGCTATAATGAATAAAGAAATAAAAGTACTTGCCAGAATACAAGATTTTTACAAACTTAGCTTGGCAACTAGGGCACTATAATTGTATTGTAACTAATTGAAAAACGCTCTGCCCTGAATTATTAGTCTGGTGCCACTGAAACCATCTTTCTTGAATGTAAAATAGGCCAATATTCCAATATGATTATGTCGATTTTAATGGGAGTGAGAGATTGGGCTTTGATGAACCTATTAATATGACAGGTTTTAAGAAAAATCTCCTTATGATTTTTTGTAATAATTATCAAAATCAATGACCTAATAGGCGAAGAATATAAAAAACTATTTTAAATAATCTCCGCTTCTTTCTTGTTAAAAGTCCAAAATGATGTAGGTCAGCTTATAGCATTTCTGGCCAATTTTAACATAATAAAATCTAGTAAACGGGAAAAATATGAAAAGTCGCAGAGAGACCCAGCATCCACATTTTACATTTTGCCTTCTAAATGGAAAGCATGTTAAACCGCTTCAAGCAGAGATTTTACACTTATTCGCCGTTCTAAAGCTTATTCACATAAGTTTATTAACGTTGGTAATTCTCGTGAATGTTCCCACAGATTTGAATTTTACCGCCCGTGCTCTCTTAATTTGGCGTTTGCTTCCCGGCTCTTCGCACTCTATGATATTAACTTGTGAGTATGCTCCAAACTTGAGCTACTTGTGTTTTGCAACTTCGTCCGGGTACTCGGCGAAGACAGTGGTAGAGAATAAACGCTTGTGGAAAACAAAACAAAATTAATTTCATTTGTTTTGTTATGAACAAGAAACTTTTTACCTTACAATAAATATCTCAACTCAATACCGGTCGTCGTGTTGTCACCGTCTCGAAATCTTTTCTGTATAGGTACAACTCGTTCACAATATCTGTGCACCTTGAGCCATACAAAATGTTTGGCTCAAGGTGCACAGATATCCCTTTCAGGCCCAAATTTTTTTTTCTTTTAATGACGATTTATTTACATGGGGTTTGGATGGGGGATGTTATAAGGTTATGCTAAAACAAATAAAAAAATTCTGAATCACCCCCAGGGTCAGTAACTACCCCTGCACGATCGTGACGTTTAGGCTTTAACCATACCAGTGCACGATCGTGACGTTGTTGGGCTTTTCGTTATTTAAGTATAAAACAAAAGCATGAGAATAGTAAAATCTGCATTTATTCATTAAGTAAACATCACTTTAAGTGTCTTACAACTATAGGAACAGTATCTATTATCTAATCACGCTATTGTACATTAATTGAGATCAAACAATTTTTTTTTCTACATCAGCCTCTATAGTTCCTTCAATCAGACTTAAAACTAGTATTACATGCTGTTATTTGGTATGGTAGGCCATAAAGCAGTTTTGTTTCCTTGTGAGGCACAGATACACATCGCATTTTTGGCATCTAATCTTTGATCGACTCTTGCATTTATCCATTCTACATGCGCGAGGACTATCAATGCCTTCAAAGGTTGGCAGGTGATCATAGCCATCGTATCTTTTAGCTTGAGAAGGTTGGTTTGATCTTTTGAATCTAGGCGTATTTGGCTGTAAATTTTCGACGGCCTCATCATGATCATCATCACTCTCAGTCCTTCTTTGGCGAGAAGGTGTGTTGGTAAGTCCATCCGCGACTTGCATTCGAAACTCTAACAAGTCCATCACTTTGTTGCTTGGAATCTCAGCTGCTGCACATTCCAATTTATACAGGCGCCATGAATTGCAAAGTGCTAGATCAAAGAAATGGAGTATAACCTTCAGAGTCCACTTTCTTGTCTTCATGAAGGTGCGGTAATACTCCATCGATTGGTCAAGGATATCAACACCTCCCATGTGCTTGTTGTAGTTAGCAATGGTTCTTGGCGCAGTAACATCTGTGAATGCTGAGATATTTTTATCCCAGCGCTTTACAAACGTTGTTTCGTCTGCAGATGTGCAGTTAGATGCAACTAGCACGGATTTGTTATCCATCCACTTGACAACAACAACATCGTCACACACGAACTGTTGCGATTCACCACGCTGCATTCGGCGATCAGGTTTGAAATCTATGTTCTTTCGTTCTGGTATACGGTTCATCATTAGCGTCGCTGTGCCGTGTAGTCCAATGGTGTTCAGCTTTTCAAGCAAAGGTATCGACGAGAAATATCGGTCAAAGTAAATACAGCTGCCTCTTGGAATTGACTTGGAGAGGTGCAAAATCACCGAGGCCCCAACCCCCAAAGATCTGTCACCGAACGGAGTGCTTGCACCTCTGTAGACTTCAAAGTCTATCATTAGACCGTCATGAGTAGTGGTCACAAAAATTTTGAGACCTTGGGGGCGAGGTTTGGTTTTGATAACCTGTCGCAGTCCGCGTGGACAAACACCGCTGAAAGGGAGCATTTGCTCATCTATGGAAAAGAATCCCGGCTGTCTTTCGAGTCGATCACAAGTTTGTTTGACCTGGTCCAGTATTGGCTGCACTTTCCAGAGTGCGTTGGTGTTCCCTGGTGGTGCTGTATCGCTATCAATCACATGCAGAGCTGAACGCAGGTTCTTGAACCTTTCTCTTGGCATGATGTTTGCAATCATGTCCAATCGCATCCCAGCCCGCCAATACATGAATAGCCGTGGGTATGGGATGACTCCCATGATCAAATGAATACCTACCAGCTTCTTTAGTTCAGTGGAATTTGTATTTAGGATCCGGCCAGAGTGACGCATGTAGTAGTTGTTAGTACAGATCGCACATTGTTCAAAAAACTCGTCATTGAAGTAGTCATTAAAATATTCCGTGGGTGCTCTGATTGTACCTGGATGAACGCGTGGTAGGTAGTTATGTTCTTTTTGTTGAAATGGTACCTGTCTCCAAATTCTTCTTCTAACTTCTAAGCGCCTTTGGCCCACATTTCTACGGTGACTTGAAGGCTGGGGCGGTATTGGGGATGGTGCCGTTGGAATTTCGCTAGCAGCAGAATCTAATGGCCTTTGGAGTGGAAATTCTTCGTCATCATCCAGACCTTCTACCTCGGAATCATTGCCATCTCCAAGCAGGTGTATAACTAAGTCGCTTGTGAGCTCTTGCCCTGTCAAAAATAGAAAAAAACAACCATAAAAATCAACAAATGACAGTCCATACCTAAATCTGCCTAAAGTGGAGATAGGCCTAAACGTCACGATCGTGACTTTAAGTTTTTAAAGTGCAATTTTGTTTGAAAAACTGTATTTTTTACGAGTAAAAACTGTTAAATGAATGAATCATGATTACAGCTACAAAATAACTACAAATACTTGATGTTTTAGTTAAAATTTACACAAAATATCAGTACTTACGTGCACCGCCTCCACCGTCGAAAAACGCCGCCATCTTACTCGCCTCACTGACGCTAACCGACTGGCAAACCGCGCGAAAATTATTATTATAAACAACGCGTAGTTCATGCACGATCGTATGAAGAGGGTCTCGGCTTACAAAGTTGATTGACCGCAGCGCGGGAATTTTTCAAATAAATGTGCACGATAGTTTTGGACGGGCCTGAAAGGGATATTGTGACCGAGTTGTAGGTAGGTACACATACCTCGGGCAGGTTCTACAGTTAAGTAAAAACAATATCACGAAGAAAGCCATGAGGGAGAAACTACATCATGACAGCAAAGTGGCATCAGCAAAATATGTCTCAGCTCCGTAGCTGAGACATATTTTGCTGATGCCACTAAATAAGCTCGTATGGTAATATTTAGATGTATAGTTATATTATCTATTTTCGAAGAGATATTTGCACAATTACATAAAAATTTCGACGTCTTTTATACAGAAAATTTCTTACATCATACGCCACAGGTCGAGAAGCTACTAACTATCTATATTATATATATTTGATCCCGTTAGAATTCCAAGATAGAGGTACACCACCTATCATCATCATCATAAATTATAAGACACATAAAAATCTTGACATGGCAAGCAAAAAAAAATATATTTTTTCTCGAAAAACGCGAATCTTTATATCGACTGGTTGTATAGAAAAACTAGGTAATTGGTTTGTAATCAGCTAAAAATAGATAAAAATGAAAATAAAATATTAGATAAAAATGTGTTCTTGTAAACGTTGGAAGTATTTCAGCAATTTAACTTTTCCAATAATTGCTTCGCTCTCCCAGTCCACAAATAAAAAGTAGCTTTAACGTTTATTCAGCGACAAAGCTTTGTTAATTTGTCATATTTCATTTCCTTTTAGTTTCTTTAATTATTATTAGTAATAGATGCATTTCTATTCTTGAAAATAGCAGAGTTATCAATTTATTAAACGTCCTACAGACGAGATAACAGTAGACTACAAACACATCAAGCTAACACAGCATTAATGAGAAAAAGTGGTGTTAGTATGGCTCCTAAAATTTTTAATAAGCTACCTAAACAGTTGAAAGAGCTAAATGGTTTACTCTTTAGAAAGAAATTAAAAATGTTGTTAATTTGTAAATGTTTTATTGACGATTTTTTTAATGATAAATTTTAATTCATGTTAAACTAGTGCATGTCATCTCTCAAATATCTTTGCATACCGACTAACGGTCAAGCATGTTGAACCACGAAATGTATACCTATTACCTGTAACCTTACAAACACATGTCTTTGGCAAATAAAAAATCTTTATCTTTGTCCTATAGCAAAGTTTATTAAAACTATGCTTTTTCCAAACGCTAGGTGTCGATTGCCATGAAAATTCTGAATACATTTTTTGCCTGGAAATTTCTAAATTACTCCAACTTTTTAAAACAGCACAAACATCCAGCATTCAGGAATATTCTGGAAATTCAATTAATAGAGAACTATTAATAGAGAAACCGTTCGTTAACAGAACTCTGTGTAAATAACCTACCTCTCGGACTCGGTGTTTCTTCGAACAAATAAAGCACCAACCCTGCAGTATTGGTTCGCATGTATTCTACTAAATAAATAAGTAACTCTGGACATTCCACGCAGCATCATCTAGCCCCAAGCTTTTGTTATGGGTACTAGATGACTGATAAACTTAATGTTAAACTTAAATAAATAATGCTGGACAATTCACACAGCATTATCTAGCCCCATGGTAAGCAGAGCTTGTGTTATGGGTACTAGATAACTGATATACATAATACAATACATTACATAGATAGATATTTTTTATTATGCATAGAAAACAACCAGAACACCCGGAACAAATATCTGCAGATCGTACACACACAATTGTTCCGAAGCGGGAATCGAACCCGCAACCTCCTGCGTCGCAGACGGACCTTCGCCCACCGCGCCACATCGGTCGTCCTACTTAATCTGTCCTACCTAAACTTAATATACAATACAATACATAACATAGATTATTATATTATAATAATATATTATAATTATATTATATTGAGTATTTTTTATTATAAATAGAGAACATGTCCAGCTGTGGACTAATATAGGCTGATGATGATGATGATAGAGAACGACCAAATATCTGCAGATTGTAAATATAATTATTATTTGTCCCATGGAATCGAACCCGCTGCGCAAAATCGATTTATGATAATCTAGCTATATATCTTCAAAATTTAAATTTTTAGCAAACAGCCGCTATTTTAACCCATCTAAATAGTTTAAAATGGCGTCTGCCTCAACTCAGTCGCTGTATAAGAGTCGACTACACGAGATACCGCACAAAGAGCACGTTCCGACGAAGGGAATTTTATTTCACGCATCCGATACGGGAACGGAATGGAAAAGGCAGGAGCATCGACTACAGACTGAATGAATTGAATGTGGTTTGGTTGTACCGTTTATAGGACACGATGGATTTTACTGACAGACCTATTTAAATTGGTTAGTAAAGTTAATAGTTAATTGGTAGCTTTTGCCCTCAGTTTTGCCCGTTATTTTAAGGTAAAAGAATACCATCTAGGTAGGTATACACCTCTGACGCTAGAACTTTATGCGTGCAAAATGTCAGCCCGATCCGTTTTTTACAAGCTTTTATTCTACTTGCCCTGTTAGTATTATGCAGGACAAATCTTGTTAAACATTTTAGACAATTTACCCTAATCCGATTGAGCTGAAATTTGGCATACATTATGTAAGCTCAGTACTTTATGTAAGTTTAGTTATAATGTAATCTCATGGTACCATAGAGCTGGTCTGATGATGGAGACGTAAAGGTGGCCATAGGAACTACTAACTATCTAAGCAAAACGACGTAACCCCGTCGAGTTTGGGTTCCCTTATAAATATATTGGTTTTGGTGATGGTTTATTTACTATTATTTTATTTATTACAACTAGTACAACGAAGTTTAGATTAAATATTCATTCCAAGAATAAAAGTGTACTCACCTTACAAAGTATAAATAATGTTCTTACCCCGTGGAAGTGAAGCTTCATATTAATAAAATGCAACAAACTTGAACAGATAACACTAAAACAGAGAAGACACCGTTGCATAACACGAAAACCGCATAGACTGTGGGAGAAACCAGTAAAACCGCCGTATTTTACGCAAGAACTGAACACTTGAGTCGCGAACTCCACTTTAAGAAAATCCATATCCATTCAAGAATACCGCAAGATTAGAACGACTTTGAAGACAGTATAATCATAATATCACAAAAGATAAGTTCGTAACTATCGGCTAACTTGCGGTGGGTGGATTAGTTGCAGAGTCTACGGAGCTGCAGCAAAAAGTTGAGGTTCCTATCTATTCTGACTTCGTCAAACGGCTTTGACAAGTTAGTATTACTGAGATTATGAAGCAACTTTGGGTGAAGGTCGACCAGACTCTAGCAAATAGGCAAAGTTTTCTTCATAATCATGTCTTTCTTTGCTTGCCTTTATTTGCACATACAAATGGATTCCAATCCATGTCATCCCAAAACACGTCACCAAAAACCAGAATTATGAAATTTAGATTAACTAAGTTGTAGGTCGTGTACCTTCACAGCTAAACATAGGCCGTCCCCAAACGATGAATATCTTTATTTAGCATGGATTGGATTGTCCAGCATTATTTATTTTATTTCTTATTGTTATTTTATTTTGATCTTTAACTGAATGCATCATTGTCCAAGACTTGTCTAAGCCTAACGTTCCGAAAGGATTTGAAGGAATCTATTATAACAAACGAATACTCCCAGAGGAAAAGTGTCCGATTTCGCCTCTCCATGCGTTCGGTTCGGAAAAGAATAACCCACCAAAAATCAATGATATGAGTGTGCCTTTAGTTATGTTACCGTGTATGGCCATTCTTATGAACAAAGTTGGACGATAACTCCAATAAAAGCGGTATGGGTAAACCACAGTTCATAAGTAGGTAGGTAACAGATAACTTTTCGCTTCGAAGCGCAATTGTAGTTGGCTGCAGACAAATCTCCCTTCGTCGTTTCTCGTTTTTCTCAGAGCGCTTGGTATCTTGAAAAATGACTTCTTTCAAACGTGGCGTTGCGAATACACTAATGCTGCTCAATTTGTATTTTGCTCTGTGCAATCTTATGTTCGAACAAGTTGTTTAGCTTTGCAGTGTTTCTTTGTTATGTTTATTTTTTTGTTTTTGAAGTTTTTGTAGAGTATGCTACTAAAGTCATTAGACAGAGATTTGTGTATTAAGTAATATATGGAATGCGTGAATTTCATTAAAAAACGATTGATTGCAACAGTCTGCAGTTAGCTTAATTGGTTCAATAACAAATATGTACTAGTTCTCATTTGTATAAAATCTTTTAATGAAATTTTCTTTAATCAGACGAAAATAAATAAAATAACATTTTTGATTCGCATGATGATGCTGATGATGCCCTCCAAGCCAAATTTGGGCCACAATGATTTGTCTCAACGAAGTCTAGCCAAGTGCGCAGGACATATTATAGTGCACAAGTGTACGCGAAAACACAGGTCTATCCCTTTCACTCTTATAATCCGATGAGACCGCAGATCAACACGGTCGGGCATAGGTCATGAGCAGGACCAACAGATTAACATGCTTTTCGTGACAAAGGAATGTGACCGTGTCTTAGGCTAGGCTTGGCTGGTTATGACATAGGTGTATAACGATGGCATAATAGTCATATGGCAGGCCATTTCCTCAGACAAACTTTGTACCTAATCTAAAGTCAACAAACCCATATACCTAGCTAGAGTATAACAAAATGCAAAATTTAACAAAAAGAATGTTTGTAAATGAAAAAAAATGAAATAGAATTAAAATCAATCATGCAGTATTTATATAATTGTTGACATATACATAACTTAATAATAATTATTAAATATTATTTGACATTATTATGATTAATTTAATTTAATTTTAAATTTGAATCGTTTAAATCTGATGTACATATTTTTACTAACATAGTATATAGGTAACAATTATGGTGAACAACCGAAATAAATGATTTGATTACAGCCATGCACAACATATTTTATTTTGATTTCTATTGAGAAGAATTTGTATATTTTCTACAACGAATAACTTTTCCTAATTTAATACCCTCACGCGACTCTCATACGAGTCAAAGTTCTCTTAATGAAGAAGTTCAACGGCCACCAACTAAATTTTCATGTTTATTTACAAGTTAAACGAAAACACGCGTTGTTTACCTACCGCCAAATTGAACCACAAATGATTCGAGCAATTTGTATCGTTTGTACATGCCGAAATGAAACGATAACAACAAAGCCTATCTTTTTAGCGAAATTAGCATCTTTGTTTACTTGACCTTTTGGTGGAATACCTCCGTCTTTGAAGCTTACTCGCTGCGCCCTCTAGCTTACACTTGTTTACCTTTAAAATTGGGTACCTATAAGGCAGTATTATCAGGATGCCGGGACGAAAATTTAATTATTTTCTGTTTTAGGTCGACATCCACCTGGTGTTAGTCACCCCAATTTGTTTGGAAGTTTTCCATTTGCGATTTTATCGGAAAATATTTGAACTCATTACCATTTTTATTGGAAGGTATTAGGAAAGATCTTATTAATTTACTTCGGTCTTGTAAGAGTTATATTGGACTTTAATGAGTTTCGATTTAGAAACACATAATTTATCAATAAAACTTCTAAAACTATCGTGGTTATTAACACTAAAGTCATTTAAAACGGGATATTTACCATGATTTGATTTTTGAGTTTTCCAATATTTCGGCACAGTTTCATGCGCTATGATCACGGAATAACTGAAGACACAGACACAGACAGATGTGTCTTCAGTTATTCCGTGATCATGGCGCATGAAACTGTGCCGAAATATTGGAAAACTCAAAAATTAAATCATGGTAAATATCCCGTTTTAAATGACTTTACACATAATTTATCGTAGACCTTTAGTTAATTTAGATTTGTAGAATTTATATGTGAAGCTTGTACTGAATTGCAAGGTTTAATTAATAGATAGTGGTAAAAGTTTGGCCTGAAACGGTGATTAAAAAAGATACCCAATGAATACAATTCACGCTATCCACCTACATATAAGTTTTACTATGCAACGGTTTCTTTATTTAACTGTTTTCATAGGTATATATGTAAATAATTTACATAAGAAAACTTGGATTGGTGATAAAAATCTCTGACATTTTATTAGTTAGTTTATCGCATTCACTGCCATGACTGCCATACCTGTGAGGAAGAAGCCCATTAGCGACAGTCGCAACGACAGTGTTAGCTTATTTTAATACAGCTAATGCGACAAAACAAACGTAAATTTCAACTATAGACTCGACACGCAATATAATATAATATAATGCTGGACAATTCACACAGCATTATCTAGCCCCATGGTAAGCAAAGCTTGTGTTATGGGTACTAGATAACTGATATACTTACATAATACAATACATTACATAGATAGATATTTTTTATTATACATAGAAAACGACCAGAACACCCGGAACAAATATCTGCAGATCGTACACACAATTATTCCGAGGTGGGAATCGAACCCGCAACCTCCTGCGTCGCAGGCGGACCATCGCCCACCGCGCCACATCGGTCGTCCATCGCAATCTTCCAAGAATACATTCAATCCAGCACCACATTAAACTGAAAGCCCTAAACCCAAACATAGCGGCCGAGTAAACATGCCTCAATACAAACCACTTCTCAAGCCATTCTCCACAATGTTGACAGTCAACAATAGTCCACACATTACGATCGTCGCATCTTAGATCTCTCTGACTTCGAGGCACTAGTTTATGACGTCACTATAAAGTTATAGCTGACTGTACATGACGTAGAGGCTATAAACACTCGGTATAAAGGCGGGTGTGTCCGGTCAGAGCTTTCATTGCGCTACGTGCCTTTTATGTGAATATTGGCTACTTATAAAATCGCTTTCAACGTTTCCTGTGGCTGAAATTTAATGTTAACACTTTGACTGCTGAAATCACACGGTATGTGTTTTCTACAAGTGACTAATATGCGTAAATCCACACTAGCGAAGCGGCTGAGAAAATACAGATCTGTGTGACTCAGCACAGCCGTAATATTTTTCGAACGAAACGCATGTGCGGCGCAACACAACCGCTATGTAGAGCGGCAGCACGAATTTTTTAGGTTAAAAAAAAGATCGCAGTCGTCCAAAAAAAAATCGCAGTCAAAGTGTTAAGTTATTATGGTGCAGGAAAGTTTTATTTTATTTATAGGTTTACATGGCATGGTTAATGATTAATAAAGTTAACTACATATTAAGAACAAAATAATGAGAGCGTTAAATTTATGTATATAAATAGCTTTTTACTTTACTTTATAACGGAAAAATTAATTGAGGAATATTGTAGCTGATAGAACATATTGAGGCACTAGTGATTTTAACACAGTATCATCTAGCCGCTAAAGAAAGCAGAGCTTAAGTTATATATGAGATAAGAGTACTAAAAATACTTCCAGATAATATATTTTTAAAGAGTCAATAGACTCGTTTAACGGAAATTCCCATCCAATGCATAAAACTAATAAACCTTACCTTTATACATACATGTAACCTTCTTATTTGGATTAGAGGAACAGATCACATAGCTTTTGTAGCCTTACCCGCATCTACCTAACCACGTGATTAATGACCTAGGTGTGTGCACAAAGGCGGTTTATATTCTACCTATTTATGTAAAACTAGCGGACCTTTCTCGGCTTCGCACGGTTTGAGTACGGATCCCTAATTTTTTTGAAAATATAATATAGCCTATGTTCACCGGGGATAGTGTAGCTTCCCAACGGTGAAATAATTTTTCAAGGTCCAGTCGTTTCAGAGCCTATTCATTACAAACAAACAAACAAAAAATCCTCTTTATAATATTAGTATAGATATTATATTCATAAAGGAAAGGTATAATCGCGTGTGTCAAAAGTAACCGTGAAGTTTTCATGTTTCATCTCTTATGCTATTTTTACCCAATATGCAACAGTGTTCTTTGTTTGAAAACGATAACGAAATGGAACATTATAACAGATACCTTTTACCATATTACAGGCGGTTTATATTCTTTCGTTATATCCATTATATCTTAAATGAAAATAAAAAATAAAATAATGCTGGACAATTCACACACCATTATCTAGCCCCATGGTAAGCAGAGCTTGTGTTATGGGTACTAGATGTGAATTATCCAGCATTATTCATTTATTACAAAATACAAATACAAAATCGTTTATTTGAAAAAGTAAACAGTTTTAACAGGTTGCATGTTGAATGAGGAGACCACAAAAGTTAAAAACTGCGGCGTTGTCTCTCATCGCCCGCCTCCTGACATGACATTATTGTAGAGCTTAGGTATATAAAGTACATGTCATAGTTATTTTTTTTATATTTTATATTGTTCTTTGAAAGATTTATATCAAACAACGATTGAGGAGATGAAACCAGAAATAAATATAATAAAGCGCGCGACCAATAACTACCAGCCTTCAGTCACTCAGCAACTCTATACAATAGAATCAAGGATATCCTTATTCGATAGAAGTGCAAACATCGCTTGCTGAATTTAATTTGTTTGAACTGAACTAATGAAACTCGGATGAAACGAACGTGGAAGTTCTTGTCGTTATATTTAATTGAAACTGTTAGAAGCTTTGACCGCTTGTACCAACCACTGATGAGAGTCTATTTGACTATCCGTTTGTGCTATTTCTTTGTAAAAAAAACTATTTCTGGTTTAAATATTACGTTCAACTTTTATTTATTTATTTTAGGGAAACCATCAGCATATTATAATGAAATTTACGCAACGTGAAAGTTGTGGGTTCGATTCCGTCGCCTCGGGACAAATGTTTGTACGATCTGTAAATATTTAATTCGGGTGTTCTGGTCGTTTTCTTTCTATTATTAAAATATCTATGTGTCATGTATTATGTATATCAGTGACCTGGTACCCATAACACAAGCTCTGCTTAGCTTTGAAATAGATCATGTGTGGATGAGCGTTATTTACTTATTTTATTCATTTAATTATTCATTATACACAATAAATTTAAGACATTAACTTAAGGGGACTCCGGAGTGCCATGTATGGCGCACCGTCTATAAGATTTCTCTAAAGTGCATCTAATATAAGTGATTAAAAATATCACATTACCTAAACAAATAACTGATCTTCAAAAGTTTATATTTCATTTTACAATAGTTTATGTAGTTTTGTAATAAAACACTGGAGAGTAACACTTTAAAACAGCACAGGGTTTTAGACTTTACAGAAAATATAGTAACTTCAAGTGGATTTAAAATACTACAATAACTGCTTCATCATAATATCTTTCTTATAAATATTCGTAATTTTTGTAGAATTATATAAAAAAAGAATAAAACCCAAAAAACACATTTTCGTAAGGCGTTTTGCGTAATTATTCGATCCTAGTAAATATTTTGCCACAACAAATTCAACCTTATTGATACAATATCCCTTCCTATATAACTCAAAATCGCTTCAAATAACGTCAGTCGGAGGCTGGATGCCTTCGCGGACGGACGTAAGGTCATGTCACTTTTTTGCATTTGACAGCTGGTGTCGTCGTTCGAATTACGATGTTTGACAATTTTTGTTTTTCAGTTCCTATAGTCTTTATACCATTGAAATAGAGTTCGTTTTGACATGCACGAGCGTTAACTGTATTTGTTTTGCAAATGTCAGTGAACGTAGAGTTACTCATAAAAGTTTATTAATTAGAAGTTACCTACCTATAGTAAAGCTGTAAATGATGTCAACAAATTCAAACAAAAATAAATTGACATGTGGAGTTAACAATATTTACTTAAGAAATTCTCTCCCTATCTAAAAGTTTTTAAAATGTCTATTTTTCGTTAAGGTAGGTACTTAGTTAATCTTTATATAATATTTTCTTCCATTATCGCAATGTCTTGATTGTTACTTATTATTAATTTTGTTTATTGATGTTACTACTTACCTATTGCAAAATTTTATTTTAAATATGTATTTTTCATTTTATTTGCATTGGGTATTGTTTTAAGTTAGTTTTATAGAAATTTTAAAGAACGACCTTAGGTTTAGTACGTATACGAATTTCCGCCTGCTTCCTTTGTAATGATGTTTTTTTTTCAGTTTCTTTGAAATAAGTTCATAGTTGATATGCATTGTTGGAGAGCTAAGAAAACGGTTATGTTTTTAAAATAATCTGCAAGCCAAGTTTCATAACGTTTTTTTTAGTTTTTAAGGCATTTTAGAGGAAAAAATTCTCAATTAATAATGAAATAATATCGTATTTTATCTCGCATTTTTAAATTTGGAGCGATAATTGTTGTTTTAATATTGATAAATAACCAGTGTTTATTCGTTTTTATAAATCAGAAGAACAAAATAGATTTAAATAGACAGTTTTTTTTAAATTAATTTTTGATGTTGCACTTTTGACTTATTTTGAAAAAAGCTAAAAATCATGATAACTTAAAAATGGTTCACTTTTGCATGATGCACATAGGGTTGGTCCTTGGTCCTTCTTTAAATAATAAATTAATTACTAGATAATTATTCCCTTAATTATAAAAGCTATAAGAAAAAACTAAGAGACACTCTACCTACAATGTACGTAGTACATATGTCATACGATGAAACAGAAAATTATCTGACTATTCTAAAGTAGGCTACTAATTGTATGCAATTTTATTATAAAAACTACTTACGTACTTAGCGTACTTATGTAGACTTACTTATGCTAAGTACGCTAAAGCAGTGTTTATAATAAAGGTGCTACAATTTGTAGCCTACTTTAGATAGATTTGATAATTTGTTTATTGTCAGCTAGCATGCACTTTCTTTGCATGAAAAACAGGTTTTTAGCCAGTTCAGGTAAAAACATTATCAAGCATTGTCTTATTCCTATACAATGCAATATTTTTTCCAATAATAATGTAGAAACAAAATCTAACTCTTTATAATCATATAGAATCGAATGCAGTTTAAAACAAACCCGCAGATGACATTATTACCTATTTTATGTGCTTCTCTTTTCGAAGAATATTTAAAAGATCATTTATAAGCTACCTACCTAATATTAAGCTACATACGGTTTAATTTAGGTACCTAGGATATCGGGCAAATATTATTATTACATTAGAAATTAATAATGATTGTAACTTAAATTTGCTTGGAATTTTGTAACATAGAATAAATACCTTTTTCATGACTTTAGTAGGTACCTTACATCAACCAAAAGAACTAAAGTTTGCCTATTCTATAACAGACAAAATTTGCATAAGTCTATGTAAAAAATAAGCGCCGTCTGTCGACCACTTTTGGTAAAATTGACATGCAATCTGACAGTCTTAGTTATTCAAGGGATCCCCTTAAGAGCCTATACGCCTAGCGCGCGATGTCAAGTTTAGGTAATTATAACGCACACAGAAGCGAGCGTGACATTAGTGTGAGTAGCGCTGGCGCTTTCTATTAATGCTACAAGTATAGTCAAACTTACCCATTTTGATCCATTCGAGTGAAATTATTATAGCATTAGTTCATTTAAATGTAAACTTATTTAATTTAAGTTACGAGTAGGTACAAATAAAATACTTGGTTACGGATAAAGTCGAATTTATTTTAATTTTTTTTTAAATGTTTTTATTTTTAGTTCAATATGTCGTGGTAGATTTTCGTGGGTCTACAATTTCGGGGAGCAGACAATTATTATAATAATTAATTAGTCTGGTTTCCATCTGGTTACGCTAAAACTCATCGTCTCGCGTGATTTTTTCAATTTTCAAGGAAAATTCGTTACCGGTCCAGATAGCCAACAAACATAAATTTTTCTTCGAGATGTGTAAGTGTCCTTGAATTTGATAAAACCACTCGTGTCGACGGTTGACGGACCTGTTAGAATTCCAAAACTTTTTTTTTTTTTGTACAATAGCATCATCTGCATTCATTCAGAACGCGCGTGGCCCGGCGGCCCGTCTCAAAGCAAGTATAAACTGCGATATGGAGACGTCAGCCATCTTGAATTTGAAAATGGTAATTTTTTTCGTTGATCGAAAACAGTTATAAATTAAATATTAGTGGGTGTGCCATCACACTATAGCGGCACACCGTATAGCGATGGTCGCATTGCAGTTCGCTTCGCTCACCGCAATACGACTCTGCTCGTGCTGCCACACGACGTGCGTCAGTGCACAGTGTGACAGGTGTCGCAATTTCAATTCGCCGTCATCGAATTCGAAATCCTCACCCCCAAGTTAGTCAAAAACGATACCCATATCAGTTTTTTGGTTGGGGGAGGGAGAGGGTACAGGGGGGCTGGGGGCGTGGGGGGTCACGGCATGGCGAGCGAAGGTCGCATCGTGGCTCGCTTCGCTCGTCACGATGCTCCACCCGAAAAAAAAGGTCCAAAATAGGTCAATTTTTGGATTTTCCTAAAAAAAGGTGGTCTGGGGGGCAAAGGGGAGCTAAATTTTTTCTCATTCAAAACCATTTGTCTTCTTCTACATGACAGTGAAAAAAAACTTTTCCAAGTCTATCCGTTTTGGAGATGGAAAAGGGGGGTCGAAAAAGAGGTTCAAAGGGGGGTCAAATTTTTTTTTCTTCCAAATCAAAAAGATGCCCCCTATACGACCCCGCAATCAGTACCCCTCTATCGCGACGGCATCTGGTAGCACACTCAAAAGGGGGTTCTGGGGGGCAGGGGGGGCAAAATTTTTCATGCATTCAAAATTACTTGTTATTGTTACCCTTATACAAAAAAGTAAGCAATATGGCTCTGCGTAGGAGCCCCCACACTGAGGGGGTTCTGGGGGGCAGGGAGGGCAAAATTTTCTATGCATTCAAAATCAATTGTCTCCCTCGATACAACCCCCATAAAAAAATTCAGCAATATGGCTCCATGTAGGAGCCCCCCACTGGGGGGGGGGGGGGGGGGGTCTTTGGGGGGGCAAATCTCAAAGAGTCGGAATTTTCCCCAGGAGACTTTTAGATCGTATAGAGGATACAATTCCGTAAAAAAAAACATACCTCCCCATCCACCATCAAGGAGAACAATTATGTCAGTGAGTGAGTGGTAATTTAGCTTTATATAGTATAAATATAAATAAAAAAGAATATAAAAAAAATATAATGTAATATGTTAGGAAAGTTAAGCCGTAGGTTGAAGCTAGTAAGTATAACATTATTAATAACGTGAAGGTACCAACCTTTTTGCTCTTGCAATTTCTATGTTTGCTGCATTTTTACGTTTTCTTTTTTTGCCTATAAATAGCTTATTTTTATTTCCCATTACGTCTGAAATATGAATTGTTACAATATCTACATTCTAAAAATATGTTTGCCATCAAAAATAAACATAAAATATTTTACTTACCAAAGTACCAAAAATTTTTAGATGCGCTATATGTCCGCTCGCCCTATACACACAACAAAGGTCAACTCAGGTTAGTCAGAGCGCCGAGCGACGTGACCACACTCTGGAAAGCCTCGCGGCGGACTGATTTGAATCGATTTTCGCGCAGCGTTTTATAGTAGTTTTAAAATATTTATAGAAAAATAATAGCACCAAAATCATAAAAATTTTAAATGTATGATTTTCAAAAAGATGCTCCACTTTATTGGTAGGCTATTATTATATTAAATTAAATAAGGTATATCGGTAAAAACATCATTTAAAAATGTGAAATATTCGTAATATTTCACATTTTTTGAATTTTAATTTCTCGTAGTAGGATAACAAAACCAAACATCTTTCTAAGTAACTTTTTAGCCAAGGATCTCATCAGTAGATTATATTTTTTTCTTAATTAGATATGTCAGTATTTTCTATTATTTTGAGCTTCGAAACTGATGCTGAATGGGAAATTATGAAAACCTCTCACAAGTTATCTTGAAAGAACGCGTACATACTATATTAATCGAAATATTTTATCAAACAAACTATTTGGACACTAAAATTTCCTTAAATTATTAGTAAATAACATATACTATAAGATAAGTGGTTCATGATATAAACGGGTTTGAAAAGTACTGTTTCTGCGCATTTTAGGAATAAACGCTCTTAAAACACAAAGTAACATGGACAGCCTTGTTACAGAAGCGATTTCTTCTGGCCACCAAGCATGTTTGGTTAATTCTAAGTAGATTTTTGTCGTGGAATTTTCATAAAATTGCTTGTCCTATTTTCTTTAGTTAAGGAAGTTATGACGGGAAATGAAACCAAACAAATACTCGTAAATATTCATTTCGAATTGAAGGCATCGATTACGAGACAAAGTCGAGTCAAAAGGAATTTCTATGCAAATGAGGTTTGACGCTTGTTGGTTTCAGAGTTGCAAATATTTGTTTTGCAAAATAAATCTTGATGAAGAAACATACATTTTTATAAAAAAAAATATGTTTTTTGTTAAATTTAACATTTTAAGAGAACTGTTGTATACTAAGTTGATGAAAAGTGATGATTCACTTCTTAATAAGTGAATACATTAAATGAGTCAGCTATTGAACGACCACAACCTATGTATCTATTTATATTTAACCTAAGAACATGTTGTCATTTAAGTGACTTTATATAATATATATTTTATTTTCAATTAATTTATTTATTCTCACTTTATGGTCCGAGATCATGGTAATGAGATAATAATAATAATTGAATCAATGATCCAGAAGGCGGTACTCTTGGACTCGGCACGTATCGTCAGGAAGTTCCTTTCTCTGCAGCCCTAGTCACCGGCCGCTTGAGCCTAGCTTCGCGGTTGGTGATCTACCGTTTTGATGTATTTTTTTACTGTATAATAGTTTTATTATATTTTATTGTATTTTCTATGGTAAAAAATGTATTTGATACGAGAATTTTGTATAAATTAGTGAATAATTGTATACTAGTTTGTATTAATATCTAATATTATTATTGTATCTGTGTGTGTGTAAGCACACACACAAATAAGATCAAGATTATGTACGTTCTAGTGGCTCCATCTCGCGCTTCCTGCATGGCCCATTATTTTTGTAGGCCTCAAATCTTTTATTATCCAAAATACTTCTGATTCAAATGGCCTTTTCAGGGCTCTTGTCACAAAGGAACTGGGCCATTCGGGAAGCAAATAAAACGTGCTCAGTCTTCGTGTTCGTGATTTACATAATGTTTTTTTTTTCAGGAGAATCGAGATAAAAAGGTGTGCGTTGGTTTTACGACTGCATAGAAAAAGGTTGCCTGGAAGAGATCGCTTCTAAGCGATAAGGCCGCCCATTTTACCTGTCGCATATAATGTATTTTTGTAATGATTAATTTGATTATGGTGTACAATAAAGAATTTTTGTATTGTATTGTATTGAAAAAGGATACGTATTTTTAGCTAACTTCGAAAAAGGTGGTTCTATGTTTGTATGTACCTATGTGTTTGTTTTATTATGTTCGTTGATTTCAGAGATACACAGAAAATGTGTTCGTGTCTATCATAGATTAGAAGTGGACGTATAAGGGCTGATGATGACTCAAACATTCAAGACCCCACAACTGAATTAAAGTTATTTAATCTGTGACTGTACTGCATCAATTAATCTCTCAAGACATTGCTCCTATTGTTCCGTAGTGAATTAGTGCAGCCGGCGGAACCCTAGAGATAGAGGCGGACTTATCAACACAGCACAGCATCCTCTTGCCAAACGAGGTATAAAATAATTTCATTGTTTTAAAAAAGCTAAAGATATACTTGTGCAAGCTGAAGTGGCAGTGGGCCGGCCATATCTCGTGAAAACCGACAATCGCTAGGGTATTCGTGTTCTTGAGTGGAGACCATGACTCGGCAAACGTAGTGTAGGACGCCCTTCGCCTAGGTGGGATGACGACCCGCGAAAGACTGCAGGGAGATGCTGGACGCGTCAAGCTGAAGAAAGGGCGCTGTCGCTCATTAGGGAAGCCTATGTCCAGCATTAGACTAACATAGGCAGATAATGATGATGATGAAAAATAGAAAGAAATTATTATTATATCGTATTTACACAGTTTTTAAGGTTTTTGTGGACATGTTTATACAATAAGTTGAAGGAGTGGGTTCAAAGTCAATAATTACCTATTTCTAGGTGTAAAATATGTGACTTCACACTAGGGAAGGGGGATTCTCACAAATGTGACAGGCTGTGACAAGGATGGGGGGGGGGGGGGGTTAAAATCATGAAATCTTTGTGACGTAATTTAAGGATGGCCCCTAATGAACTCAATATTGCCGAGACATCATTTATGCTGGGACCTTAAGCCGGGACTCCGGGACCCGCGACGGCGCCCGAACGCCGCAGAACCCGCTTCATTAGAACATTCATCAATGTCATGCAGCTAAACAGATAACAAACAAAGTGATGTATGGAGTGAATCCACTGTGAAACGAGTCTGGATGGAACATGTGAAAACCGGAAAATTCCGGTTAAAAAACGTTTTCTGTTCGACGCGCGCGGATTAGTCTGGGAATTACAAGCTTGCGTTTTTTAAAAGTCAGGAGGTATAATGCAGTATTTTAAAGTTCGGACTATGTTAGCAAATATATGCAAAAATCTTGAAGTTAGATTCACATATGATATGCCTTGATGTGCCAGAAAAGTTAACGCCTTCAGTACCAAGCTTCAGCGGTACTGCTCGGAAGGGCCGTCGCTGCGCTGTGCAAAATGTTGGTACATGACCGTGTGCGTTGGTGGCAGTCAAAGTGTTAAATGAAAATAATTTAAATTTTTCAAAAAACTAAATACTGGCTGCTAATCCCTTTGTTTTAACTTAATTTTTCAGTTTTTCTAGATAAATACCTACTAATTATCTTTTTATACATTATAGAAAACATCCTCTACGAACAGCAAAAGAATCGGATAGATAAACATATGTAGAAGGTCCTCCTTTTTTCGAAGTTGGTTAATCAGAAAATATACTGCGTATAGTATGAAAAGCTCCTTAATTCTTCCTAATCAGTACACTAAGTATTACCTACTGTACTGAAGGGTCTAATAAGGGTGTGAATCATTACGTTACCCAGCCTCTTGACCTCCAATTGCTGGGTGGGTAAAAAATACATCTTTGACAAGCAAGCTTTGACCAGTCTTATCTTGAGAATTAAATATAGAATAAGCTAATCAAAATATTCTCAAACCTATGTGATGGCTAACTCGCTAATAGCACGCCTTTACAAACCTTTGTGGTTTTCTTAGTGTTATTATTAAGCTTTCTTTGTAAGCTATGGTATGACGACTTAACATAAAACAAAGTAAATTTGTTTTATGTTAAGTCGTCATACCACCTGGTCGGAGTGTGTCCTACACTACGTTACCGAGTCATGGTCTCCACTCGAAAACACGTTCGCCCCAGCGGCCGTCGCCATAATGTACTATACGTATAATACTGTACAAAAAATATTATCCACACCATTTGGTGTAGAGATTTCTCTAAGCGAGGAAGAAACTCCAGAGATTTCATAAAACAGCCTCATAAACTGCCGCGGCTTGTAAAACACACCAACAAGAAAAAGGTCAAGAGACTGTTTCATTGCATGCACGAAATAAATGTCAACAGTAAACATAACACGGAGAGAAGTTAGGTCTAGTGCTAAACAACTTGAACGTGTTTCGCAGTACCAAGTTTAGTTGAGGACTGTAAACGTGACATGTTCGATAGCGTAAGTTTAGGAGCGCCCTAACTCTTGGAATATGAAAACAGGTGTCAGGGTAACGCCTGAATGTAAATTTCATATTGGATTGGTGGAGAATAAGGTTTGTATTAATATTTGTTTAGCTATTCGTGTTCTTGGAACCTTTTCTTGCATAGGTCATTGGAACGAATGACCTGAAGTGGACAGTTTGGCAGAACCCACACAAATGTATTGTAGTTTTAGTTATGAAAATAAATAAATAAATACAATACAAAAAATTACGTTTTTAGATAATGCTGGTCAACTTCAACTTCTTGCTAGATGTCTCTGCGTCTGGATTGACGCAATTCTGCCAATGTCCGTCTCATGATAGCATGATTATATCACACAATATCAGAGTTTGTCATAATAACTAAAAGCAGAGAGTCAAAAAACGTCACATTAAGACCATCTTGACATGTAGGTATTCCATAATCCTCCTAGTGGACATACTACAGTTTAGAAGATTTCTTCGATGACAAATTTGTTGATGCCGATGTCACAGATCCACACCTTGTTTAAATATCTGTTCTTGGTAAGATTACCAAGGAAAATTATTTCCGTACTTAGTTCTTGCACTATTTGGTACTTAAATATGTTATTTTCATAAATACCTATGTATATTATGTTTACATGGTCTTTATCATTATATAACTGTAACTGAAATCAATAAGATATTCGTTTTTACGCTACTACCAAAGTAACAACGGAGGAAGGTTATTATTTTGACACATTTCTCCTGCTCGCTTTTATTAATATAAAAACCAAATTACAAGGCATTATAGTTCTTTGCCTCAGGCCATGCAAATATTAAACAACGAAATTGCAATTTCCTTATACCACTCAACAAAATTAAAAGTAACAATAAAGACATTTCGAAATGAGGGACGTGATCTCTCAATCTGTCTCAAATTACTCAAAGTGCGTACAATCGGAGCTCAGAGGTAAGTGGGTAGGTATTTATTTGAACTTCGGATTCTGTTACCTGCCTTTTACTTTTACTTCGAAATTGGTTGTAAGCTCGGCTGATAATCTGCTCTTCTTCCTGAAGATTGAAACGACATCCCGGACGAGGTACTTTCCCGATCTTTATATTTCATTACAAAGGTCTCTGATTTTTTTTTCCTCTTAATCGGCTCTGGCTCGATTTAATTTACACTACTTTTCAGAATGAAATTTTATAAGACCTCCTTTAAAAAGAATTGCTATTTAAAATTAGATTTAACTTTCAAATAAATACCAATATGTATTTGTGTGAAACTTTTTTCATAAATTTATGGGATAAAAATAGCCTTTTTTTATTTCAGGCCTGGAACTTCCTGTTTGCAATTCAGCACGATCCGTTCAATAGCTTTTGACGACCGATGTGGCGCGGTGGGCGAAGGTCCGCCTGCGACGCAGGGGGTTGCGGGTTCGATTCCCGCCTCGGAACAATTGTGTGTACGATCTGCAGATATTTGTTCCGGGTGTTCTGGTTGTTTTCTATATATTATACAAAATATCTATCTATGTAATGTATTGTATTATGTATATCAGTTATCTAGTACCCATAACACAAGCTCTGCTTACCATGGGGCTAGATAATGCTGTGTGAATTGTCCAGCATTATTTATTTATTTATTTTATTTTATTTATAGCTTAAGAGTGAGAAAGTAACAAACATCCGCCTATCCATCCTGCTTAGTATCTGCCTACTTTTGGATAGTAATTCAAACAAAAACATATACATATGTACTACCTCAGCCTTTTATACGTGTAGGCATATATTTACGTCAATTTGATATTCGAGTCTCGAACAATGGGTGTTGAGTAGATAGGGTACCTACCCTATTTACTCAACACCATTGTTCGAGACTCACCTGTGAACATAATCTATCCCACAGGGTAGCTTGTGTTTATTAGCCTCCGTCCAAGCCTTCGACCCCTGTCATGGGGGTATCCCGTAACAAGGGTGCAGAATAACACTCCGACTAACTGGATATTCTTGGAATAAGATTATACTAATTACTTCGTGTTGATAAACAGCTCTATTTATAAATGCCTGGTATGGTAGCAAGCAAAGTAGTTCCAAAGTGTTGGGGTAAATAGATATATACTCCGATTCAAAATCCTGGATATTTTTGTATACTAATGGATTACAATACCCAAGGAATATTGGTGTAAAATATTGAACGGCATTGGTATCATCGAAGCAAATCACAGAAGCTCGAAACAATTTTCGGTTTTGAAAGCTTTCATTAATAATTTAATTGATATCTGGTTCGTTTTCGAATTCAAATGTAACATTTTTCATTGCAAACGTAAAATTATGCATTGTTGAAGTTTGTATTTAAATTTTTCGTGCTTACCATGCTGATAGCTCGTTGTTTTCTGTTATTATTATAATTTTTTGTTTAGTTTTCGTTCATAAATGTCTTTGTTGACAAAAAAATCTTGGATTATTTTTTTGGAGTACCTATAGGCATATTCTTTGTAAAAAGGCTTATTACAAAATATCAGATTATCTAGAAGATAAAAAAGCTTGGAACGAGTTTTGCTCCAACTCAAAATCTAACAACTTACAGATAAGCAAATCTATGTACTAGACACATAAGTTATGAACATACTGGTGGTTTCTTCTCACTTCTTCCACTGGTGGACAAAAAATTTAAGTGAACATCAATATAATAATGAATAGTATAAAATATGACTTGTCTAAGTGCTTATTTGTAAGCCTAAGGAAATAAACTTTCATTTCATTTCATTTCATTTCAATCAACTGAGGAAGTTGTAATAACTGGATATGAACAGCCTTTGTACAATTATAAATTAGAACTAACATAATTAGCAGCGGATAGCAGTTGTTCCAACGCGACGACACGGCTTATTTAAATCTACATACAATCTATGCAAAGTTCCAGGCCTATTCCTACCCTATTTTAAATGTTTATCGTTTTGCGAAGGCTTCTGATTGCGGATAGTTTAATATTTAGTCGGTATTGTATGTATGTATATGCGGATAGTTACTAAATATTAGATTATACTAAATATATAGTCTATGTGTATAGTAATTTTAGTATGTAAGGGATGCTAGTCAGGAATGTGTGACTGATTTTGTAGAATATTGTATTGTATTTGATTATTACTTAAAAACGTATACTATTCTTATTTATAAGATTACTACAAAAAAGAGAAAGATATGTGTACCCATAACACAAGCTGCTGTGTGAATGGCCCAGCATTATTTACCCACCTTTATCCTTCTTAAATATGAAATATATTTAGCACACAAAAAATAATGCTTAACTGCAAATATTCCAATCATATAAGCCTCAGCCAATACGTCTAGACAAGGCAGCTTATCAGAAAATCCTTATTTCACTTAAATGCCGTATATATTATGGACTCAACTCACCGACACAAAACCTGGCGGGTTGGGTGTTGATGGTTTGAACGGCGACAACTTGAACGCTTGATTGGTGACAACTTGGAGGCTTGATTGGCTACCGACAACTTGAAGGCTTGATTGGTGACAACTTGAAGGCTTGATTGGCGACAACTTGAAGGCTTGATTGGCGACAGCTTGAAGGCTTGATTGGTGACAACTTGAAGGCTTGATTGGCGACAGCTTGAAGGCTTGATCGGCGACAGCTTGAAGGCTTGATCGGCGACAACTTGACGACTTCACATCTAATGTCAAGCCGCCGCCATTGTTGCAGACCTGCAGCATACCGCAGTCTTCTGACACGGACATATAAATAATTTCTATATGCTTAACTATACAAGTGTGTTACCCATAAAGCTAGCGATGCTATCATGAGACGGACACTGGCAAAATTACGTCAATCCTGACGCAGAGCCATCTAGGAAGAAGTTGAAGTTGAAATACATAAGTATGGACAATCTACACAGCATCATCCAGCCAGCCACAAGCTATTAGTTATCCATTGTCATAATATCATGCTGAGACAGAGACCGTTTTGTGACTCAATTGCAAAAAATCTGTTTTGTCTTTTATTTTTATTTCATGTTTGTTTTGTTTTGATTGAGTTGCAAATAAAATATTCTCATTCATTCCCTTGTTGAATTTTCATTTTCATTTATTTGCGCAATTACTCTTGTGGACATAAAGAATGGTAATATTAGGGATCCCATGAAAGTAACGCAACGAGGTATATACATTAAGCAGACGCATTGATATTGCCGTGTAGAGTTGTGTGATTTTAAAATACCTACTGATATATATTTTTTTTTTTTACTATCAAACAGGTTTGACAAGGCATAATAATAATTAGTTTTAAGTAGTTACATAACATACAAATACAAGCGAAGAGTACAAAAAGATTTTATTTTAGCTATAATTTTATTATTCTATTTGTATGTATTAAATGTTCTCAAGAATACGAAAATATCGAAAAATTTTAATTAATTTTCGTTAGCTTTTGTGTGTGTATCGGCGAAAGACTGCAGGTAGATACTGGATGCGTCAAGCTGAAGACAGGGCGCTATGGCAATCATTGAGGAAGGCCTATGTCCAGTAGCAACATGCACACCAGCAATGACTAATCATCTTCATCAGCGTATATTACCACGCTGATGATTATGATGAGTCATTGCTGGTGTGCATGTTTTAAAGAATTCAGTGGAACGGAACTAGCCAAGGATAATATTACTAATAGTGGTGGCCCCTTACTGAGGGCCCACCACTAAGTCTAAGGGGCCCTTAGGCCAATGTAAGGAAATTATTCACCCCGAACTAGGCGAACGCGCCATCTGCAGCCCTTGAAATTTGAATCGGCACATTTATTAAACAGAACGCCTATTGTTCCTTTGATTTCGTTCCAAATTGAAAGACTATTTCTTTAGGATTACGCTCGTTTGGCGGAATAGTACTCTTAGCATTTCAAGTAATTGAATATGGTGATGAGTTTCATTTGATCTTATTTAGATTTAGTTGTAATTAAGGCGGAAACTGACACTGCGCGGCGTGAGATAAAATAATTTCTTATTTGTTGGACAATCTGCTCTCAGCGATAAGGCCGGCTATAAGGCCCTTTATACCTTTAATCTAAATTTTTATTTATTCATTGTTTTCTGTATTGTGTGATATAATAAAGTGTTTTCTATCTATCTATCTTTCTATCTGCGTCCTCATGTCATTTGGCTCGCAAGTAGGTGATTGCAGGGACATTGTAAACAATTTTCTATAGATCCACGCTAAAACAAACTTCTAAAACAATTTTCGTATTAGAGATTTAAATCACTACATAGATCAAACAAAATCACTTCCCGCTGTCTGTCTGTCCCTATTGTATGCTTAGATCTTTTAAACTACGCAACGGATTTTGATACGGTTTTTTTAATAGATAGACTGGATTCAAGAGGAAGGTTTATAAACCATTTGTCACATAGAGTTCCACGCGGGCGTATCTGCGGGGCTAGTAGTCTATATACCTACTCATATTATAAAGAGGAAAGATTTAATTTTTTGTTTGTTTGTTTGTATTGAATAGGCTCCGAAACTACAGAACCGATTTGAAAAATTATCTCACCGTTGGGTAGCTACACTATCCCCGGCTAACATAGGCTATATTATATTTTCAAAAAAGTTAGGGATCCTTACTAAAACTCCAATAATGTAACCCAAGGTGTGAAAATACTATAAATATACCTAATAAAGTGAAATTCAAGTTTTACGCGGGTGAAACTGCGCGGAACAGCTAGTACTTGTAGATTATAATTAGAATTGAACTGTTTTCAAGAGAAAGCAAAGCAGGCTACGTTGTTCTTATCCCCGCTTATTATCTCCGCTACCTACTCGTACCAATACCTACAGTCATGTGATTTTGCTGCAGCAAATTGTATTATGCAGTGTGATTTCTAAGATTTCCAATCTCAGATAATATTTTCATGATTTTCTTGCAGCACCAGCGCCAACTATTTTATTTACTGACGACCTCTATGGCGCGGTGGGCAATTGCGTGTACGATCTGCAGACATTTGTTCCGGGTGTTGTGGTCGATAACTATGTACAATAAAAATATCTATCAGCAACAATTATAACAGTCATCTCGAACCCATAACACAAGCTCTGTTTAGCTTAGGGCTAGATGATGCTGTGTGGATTGTCCAGCATTATTATTATTTATTATCAACTAACATCTCGTTAGTTTGTGTTGATAATTAACTATACCGAGTTCAATTCGTATAAATAACAAGAACCATTTGTGTTACGTAAACAGAAAAATGTTTGTACAAGAAAAGGATATCGATTTTCTTTGGGTTGTTGTAACTTAGATTGAATATTTTATTATCCATGAAATGGCGGTACATATTGTCCCTTGCCACAACTAAGCCGGGCAATTGTGAGTCGGACTCGAGCGCAAGGGTTCCGTGAAGTATTAGAAATAAGCGTTAATTTACTTTTCAAATTCAAATGCAAATTATAATTTACTAGCTGCGCCCCGCGGCTCTGCCCGCGTGGATACCTCCGACCAGGGGGGATGTCGACCTATGGTAGACTGCAGGTAGATGCTGGATGAGTCAAGCTTAAGACAGGGCGCCATGGCGCTCATTAGCGGAGGCCTTTTTCCAAAAGTGGACTAACATAGGCTGATAATGATGTTTAATCTCCGTAATGACTTCCGCAGTTTTTCGCTTCTTTAGTTTCTAGCTTAATCAAACCAGAGCAGAATCAAATTTAATTCCACAATTCCACGTTCTTTCAAAGTCCGTTGACGAGAATATTTTACTGGTCGTCTTTTAAAAGGCTTCCGGTGCCATCCTTATCCCGATTACTTATTGGTGGAATGGAATTGGTGAAATGGCCCTTCAAATGGTGTAGGTACTTTTAAATAAGATGTATCGGAAATTTGTCAGGTTTTCGTAAAACCATTTTGAAAAATATATTCGCGTCACGCTTTTCTTTCTGAACTTGGCTGACGCTCTATCGCATGTCTTGGTAAATTTTATTTTAGCGTTAAAAAGCGCTTTTACTCAACCATCTCCTACTTATTCTGAGAACTGTGTCGGTCATTTTGATTCTTCTACGGATTTCCGTATTCCGGGTAGAGAAACTCTAAGCAAAGCGTCGACAACCGCTTCTTTAAGCGCTCTTTCAGCTGAATGCGGACCTGTCCGCTCCGTAGGAGCCGCACGCGCCGCAGTCATCGCATTTAATAATACTTTATATGAAATATTATGCAACAACGCGCACCTATCCGCGCAGAACGCACCGCATTTTAGTAAAACTATGCGGCTCCTGCGGCGCAGACAGGTGCGCGCTCAGCTAAATGACAAGGTACCTACTAAACGCATCCATCATCAGCAGCCTATGTTAGGCCTCCCCTTATGAGCGCCATAGCACCCTGTCTTCAGCTTGACTCATCCAGCATCTACCCGCAGTGTTTGGACAGGTCGCACCTGGTCGGAGACCAACACTACGTTTACCAAGTCGTGGTCTTACTTTAAGAACACGTTCCGGAAACGCATCCGTCTGTACCTAAATAGATGGTTGTGTGCCTAGTAGCCTTTAGATAACGGTCGTTTACTTGTAATTGGCTCTAATTGTTACACATTACAATGAAACATGTATTATGTCTGAACATCTGATCGATCTTGTGAAACCGCCTAGTGCCGGCATCATCTCCCTGATTTATAAATGCGAGATTCGATGGAAGTAATGGTCATTGCAGAAGAATATGTAGGAAAATTATACTTCATTTGTTTATAAACGAGATTTTTGATTCATTAAACATACATAACTAGGAACTTAAATTGAAATGAATGTTAGAGTAAAGTGAAGTGAAGTAAAGTTTATTGTATCAAATACATGTAAATAAGGTACATGGGTGGTGATGTTTATTTAATATAAAATATGTATTTCAACCGTTGCGTCGTGCAAAATCTGGGTACAATAGTCACAATTTAAATGTATACCTACTGAGTAAATTAATCAAATAGGAAACAAACAGAATTAATTACCAAATGCTATTATAATATTAACGATTTTATGACAGATAAATTTTGACATTATCTTTTTTACTATTGCGCCTCTTACTATTACTATTATTACTTTAAGTTTTTTGACATTATATAAAATTATCTACAATATACCTAGGTTGGAACATTACTAAACTCTACTGTGACTTTTGCATGCTATCTTAATTTTGCACGCCTCGATGAGGTAGTAATGTATTGGAAATACCATTTTTAATTAAGAACTTTTGTACCTACATTACAGCAAATAAATGATTTGATTATTGATTTATTGATTACAGTTGATCAGAAAATCATTGTAACAAAACACATGTTATCTCATTTGTTTGTAAGCTTTTGCTAATCAATAATTTCGTTTGCATTTCGGATTCCTAAAGGTTGTATTTGATGTGTTAGGTTTAAAGAACTTTATTCTCATACAAACATAGCAAGTGTTATTACATTTGATCTATTCAGGTAAGTCCTTTTGGTATTCCCACAAAAATTCATACCAAAATCTAGTAGGTATTTTATGTATGTATATAAATATTATTCTATATAACACGCCACACGTCTATATATACTTGTTCTAACACTTCATGTCCATCCAAAGGTTGCCTGGCAGAGATCGCTCATAGCGATAAGGCCGCCTATTATACAACATATTTTGTAATTGTATTGTATTGTAAGTCTTTATTTGAAATCAAAGCTTATTGTATCGTGTACAATTGTGAGCTGACTACCGCAAAAGTAAAAAAACTGTGCAGCGGAGATTACATACAAGAAACGGATTAACGTAAGAAAATCCCAGCAGTATTTCACCGTCCTTGAAACTGTTTCGGCCCTCGCTCCCACTAAACCACCACGTAAGAGGTAATCAGTCGTGAATTTCACTTACTGGCCAGCCGTTCGTTTTGAAGCACCATTACATTGCCGATGGAGTGAGCCATCAATTTGGCTTCACGCCGACCGCACGCGTTGCGGCCTGCGGACGACATGTGAAACGTTTTATTACGGTCAACGAAAATGCGCTACAATAAGAACAATATGCTAAGTATTTGTGGTGACAGTGGTCTGTTTCTTATGTTCGTGTGAATCGGTTTTGAATCTTTCAGTCTTATTTTCGTTTGGGTAGATCACAAAGTTATGTACACTTTATTTTAGGATAGAAACCCGAGGAATGTATCATTCGGGTCAACTCAACACAATAGCATTTATTTCTTTAGGCTTACAGAATAAGCACTTAGACAAGTCAAATTTTATACTATTCATTATTATCAAATAACATTAATTTAATTATATAACGACCGATGTGGCGCGGTGGGCGAAGGTCCGCCTGCGACGAAGGAGGTTGCGGGTTCGATTCCCGCCTCGGAACAAGTGTGTGTACGATCTGCAGATATTTGTTTCGGGTGTTCTGGTCGTTTTCTATGTATAATAAAAAAAAAACTATCTGTGTAATGTATTGTATTATGTATATCAGTTATCTAGTACCCATAACACAAGCTCTCTGCTTACCATGGGGCCTAGATAATGCTGTGTGAATTGTCCAGCATTATTTATTTATAATGTTCACTTTAATTTTTTGTTTACTAGTGGAAGAAGTGAAAAAGGGTCAAACCCCTACGCCCTACGGGTTTAAAGAGTGTTATTATAAATTTAATTATGTATACATATTCTTTTAAATAAATACAAGATATGTAAGGATATAATAGAAACTACTCGTATTCAGTTTAAGTACAGGTTTATCTTCAATCACATCATTTCATCCGAGATATAGGTTATTGTATATAGAATGGCCATACTTTTCACAAGAACCATCAAGATTCCGCGCACATACTAACAACAATAGCAACATTTTTCCAAATGTTTTCCCGGAAGTGTACAATCGCAAGTCTTCAAATTCACAGAGAATATGATCCTCCTGGGAAAGCGTGCTCCATTCTAGACGTCTTTGTTATAATGCTGGATAATCCACACGTCTATCTCTCATCAACATCATCTATCTAGCCCCAAGCTAAGCAGAGCTCGTGTTATGGGTACTAGATGGCTGATATTATACGATAAGAAAATACCAAGAAGTAGTATCCTGTAGTATACCACTGCAGAGCTAATCAAATATTGAGGTGTTCCGCGTTCGTCCCAGTTACTTCGGTCCAGAGAGAGTCCGAACACGGGAAATCAACTTTTTTTGCTGATATCGTTTCTCATTGGTTCCATTTTACAAAGGCTGGCTTTAGTTCTGCCAACCACACACTTTTCATGTACGAAACTTATTATTTTAAATCGTTAGTACTATCGTTAGTAGTAGTAGTTGATTATTATACTCGTATACAGGGTTACTTGTAAGTAGACCCGATCCTTTCAGGGCGTGATAGTAGGGTTCAGTAGAAACCAATTTGACTATGGAGTACCCTGGTCTAAAGTTAAGCCCCTTCGAGATATTTGAATTTTTAATATTATTAGTGAAAGTGTCACCTTGAAGTCGAATCTATGATATTTTTTAAAAATCGTCTTTTTTGAGTTATTTTTACAAAATAACACTGAAAAATCTATTTCAGTGTTATTTTGTAAAAATAACTCACTAAATAAGAATAACCTTTGAAGTAATATAGCATGCGAGCTGATAATTCTACAGTAATTACATCCAATACATTTCTAAAACAACATTAGAGAACATTTAGCGTTGATTGCCTATTGACTGGCGGCCTCATTCAGTTTGTACGTTATCATATTATTAGAATAATCATGAAAGCGTAATTCGCTTGTCGAGTGGTGAGAGGTAATTTTGTCACTAAATTGTTGTCAACAAGCTTTCATTATTCCGTTTTATTGCTACATACATTACCTACTCTATAAAATTTTAACACAGTAAATTGGGGTGGGCATTGGTCGTGCTTGAATTGATGTTTGAAAAGCATCGCATTTGATTTATTGAAGTCATCGATATCAAATTTTAGATCGATGATTTAAGACCGGAAATTTATGGTAAAATCGTAAAAATGACATTCTAAAATCTGAAATAAAACAAGTTACCCCTGATTACTAAAACGCATCTCAGATTTAAGCCCGTCTCAAATGACGATTTTCTGACATATTTTAATTGAAAACTGTCAAAAACTTGCTATGTACTTAAAATGTGCGTTTGAGTCTTTAATTCTAAGGTTTGAGTATTCGGGTGTTAAGTCTGTTTTCTAAACATGAGCGTACCAGAAACCACCTTAATCTATGTAGGCTTTACCAAAACCATACAACTTTTGAAACTACCATGGTTATTAACACAAAAGTCATTTATAACGGGGTATTTACCATGATCAAATCATGTTAAATATCCTATTATAAATGACTTTAACCGAAAGCACATTCAGAATATTTTATATTTATTATTTTATAGTGAGAGTATTTTATAAATAATTCCGAAACATTTTTACAAGACACAGTTTTTTGGGCGCATAGGATACTTAAGGAGCCTCGCGAAAAACATAAACCTCAACAATAACCAAAGAGCTTTACAGTCGGCGTATCCAATCTCGAAAAGGGCCTATGAGACGAATTTAAAGTATCCTATACGTGGAAACTGCGAGCTGAGGGCTCACGAGGGAGCCACCTCGAAAACAGGAACCTGAGACTGGATGAGCTTTTTAAATTTATGCGCAAACATTTATCGTGCTTTTCGGGAAAGGAAAACATCAGGACTGGAGAAAAAGCGGACGGAAAACCATTTTATTCACTCATGAATGTAACATATTTATTTTAAAAGCCATATTGACTCAGTTAATCCGTAAAAGCAGGGGATTACTTGATTCTTTTAGTTTATATCTGCATTTTACAACAACAAGATTTTCAGCAAACGTAGTGTAGGACGCGCTGGATGCGTCAAACTGAAGATAGGGCGCTATGGCGCTTTTTAGGGGAGGATTATGTCCAGCAGTGGGGGTATAGGCTGATGATGATGAACATTTTCAGAGTTAGCAGAGGCCGAATAATGGATATGCAAGTTGGTTAAAAAATTCTCGGCGAGAGTCTAACCGACGACGCGACGATAAACTCATCTTGAACCTACATTATATCCTAGTAGATATTCTGTAGGATATTGGTTAAGTTCGGTAAGAAACCCGACGCGACCGGCAAGGTAGTTGTTCCGGAAAGAAGCAACTTGGTTCGAGGTAATTTAATAAGCAAGAGTTTCTACTTTCTTTGCTAGTTTTAAAGGTTTTCTAATAAGGTTTCTAACGTGTTTACAGGTAGAGAAGATTTCAGAGAAAGTTTTAAAGTTTTTGATAGAAGCTTTGATTTCTATGAAAAGAGCTATGCTCGAAGTTTCTCTGAAGGATAGGATTCGTAACGAATACAAAAAACAGAGAACCAAAGTTATTGACATAGCTGTAAGAGTTAGCAAGCTGAAATGGCAGTAGGCCGGCCATATCCCGCGAAGAATCGACAACCGCCTGGGGCAAACCGGTAAGCGTAGTGTAGGACGACCTCCGACCCGGTGGGATGACGACCTGCGAAAGACTGCAGGCAGATGCTGGTTCCGTCAAGCTAAAGACAGGGCGCTATGGCGCTCATTAGAGGAGGCCTATGGCCAAAAGTGGACTAACATAGGCTGATGATGATGATTTCTAGGAAAGTGACCTGTGAAGTTGCATAAACCCTTGCATTAACCACTAAAATTCAAGCAAGGAGAGAGGTCCAATATCGTTTATAACCAACGTAACATTTTTAAAACCTCCCAAAAATCCAAATATTACCGAGAGAGCCCGTCTTCAATAAAAACATCAAAGTATGATGTGGGTCAGTGAAGTAACTCGACCCACGTTTTTTCAAACTCGAGTTGCAAATGGGAAAATTTTGCACCGTTTACCTCAAAGTTTCGCCCCAAACTTTTATGATGTGGTTATTTGTTCGACCTTTTCTTTTAGATATTAAGATCGGGAAATTTGCCGCGTTTTACGTTAATTTTTCAGCGATGTTGTCTGCTTTTAGGAGCTTTTTCTTTTTTGAGTCATTTTCCGGTCTCCCAATATCTGGGAAGCGAGAGCTAGAAAATGTAACGATAGATATGGAAAAAAACAGTGTTTTTCGAAGACTCTATTTCGGAATATTTGAACTAAAAGCTGGTGCATTCGAAAACCGGTAATTTAAAAAAATAGGGGTATACATACACTTATTAACACCGCCTACTATAAGTAAAGTAATTAGAAATATTGCTGAAAAGGAATCTTTTAACTGTTTTACATTGTAGTTATGCGTAGAGCATACCACTGCTGTAGAATTACACAACACCCATCTTATATTGACAGTCTATTGATATTTGAAAATGCTTTGAATGGCTTTGGTAATTTGTAATTGCATGGCAAAGGATAATATATAAATAAGGGCTTAAAATGTCTGTTATAGGAAGGGTGGTCCTATCGTTATTGCACAGCCGGCTAGTTTTTGTTGAGACTGGCCGCAGTGAACGAAGATTCGACAAAGAAAATTTCTTACCTAGGTTTTTAGGGTTCCTTACCTAAAGGGTAAAACGGGACCCTAATAATAAGGCTCCGTTGTCCGTCCGTCTATCCGTCAGTGCCTGGTGACTGATGTAAGATATTTTCTTTGTCAAATCTTCTGTATCTCATTAACTGTGATAGTTAGATAGTTGAAATTTTTACAGATGATATATTACTGTTGCCGCTATAACAACAAATAATAAAAGACAGAATAAAATAAATATTTAAGGGTCTTCCATACCACACATGTGATTTTTTTTTTTGGTCGTTTTTATAGATAATGATACGTGACCCTTCGAGCGCGAGTCCGACTCACACTAGGCCGGTTTTTATGTTATTATTTGTGTCAAATAACAGCAATTCTTCTCTTTGGATCGACGAAAAGAATGCCTTTTGGCTTTGTTTGAGCTTTTGGGTGTATTGTTTTGTTCGGCTCCTTGTTAATTAACATTAAAATTAAGTTTAATTAAATACGGGTCACATTAAATCATTCTCTCATAAACAAGCCTGTTTCTTTATCATACATTTTTATAATGAACAATGAATGGGATGGGATGTTATTAATAACGAGAGAGCCACTGCGACCGCCATATTTCACATTTAATTATACTTTAAAGTGTAAACAAGGTTGCGACCACGATGTGCTTGCAGTTTTAACGAACGACGTTTCCAAACTTAATTTACCCGCAAGGCGTGGGTTATATTTGCGAATGTTTCTATGTGGATGGTGGAAATTCTTAATTACCATGAATCATCAAAATTACTGGATAACTTTGATGATGTATTAAAATATCGGTTAGAATCTCTGATTGTCTCAAATCAAATGTATTAGACAAATTAGTTATATGAACATACTAGTGGTTTCTTTTTCACTTTTTCCACTGGTGGACAAAAAATGTAAGTGAACATTAAAATTAAAATAATGTTATTTGATAATAATGAACTGAATAAAATTTGACTTGTCTAAGTGCTATTTATAAAGACTGACTTTGTGCAAAAAAAGTGGAAAAGCGAGAAACGAGTCGAGTTTCTCATAGTTTTAAATAAATAAACATGTGCCGATAAACAGGTACATATACTAAACGTGTATTTGTACCTGTTTATCGGCACATGGAGTAATAATACTTATTTTTGAGAAGGTATATTACATATGTACATAGAAACAAATACAAGAATTTAAAGAGAGTAGGTAGGCAGCTATAGTTATATTATTCTTTGTATTCCATGAGTTTTCAATTACTTACTATATTATGGTTATTTTTGCAGTTTAGTGGATAATAGCCAGTCAATAGGTACAAATAGTACCTACATACAGCCTGTTTTTAGCAACATGGTATAAATTAGCTGCAATATCAAAATTATAACTGAAAACTTTGCTACAAACGGAAGGAAATGTCAATCAACGTCGTAATTGTTACCGAGCGCTTAGTTCGTTATTTGTATTTTTCCCATAACGGGAACTTTATATTTTCCATATAAAAAAGCACTTTTCACTTTCTTAATACGTTGCAATTAAAAGGAGTATCGTAAAATAGAGGCATTCCATAGAAAAACATGGCTACGGCGACAACTTGACTTGTCACAACGCATTTTGAGAAAACTGAGAATCTGACGGTGTATTTTGCCCCAATTTGTTGATATCTACGGCAAACGCACCCTGTCAGGAGAGATGACCTGCGAAAGGCTGCGGGCAGATGCTGGATGCGTCAAGCGTCAATCAATAAATTTTGTAGGTACGTGTATAAAAGGCAACATGGATACATGGATATTTGAATATGGAATGATTGGTGTGAATACGTTGAAGCTAAGCTCCAGCTCGGAATCCACTCCTGTTTAATTTTACCTACAAAATAGTAGTAAATAATCCAGCAAAATGATCGACTAACTAAAAGAATTAGCAAGCTGACGTGGCAGTGGGCCATATATCGTGAAGAACCGACATCCGCAGGGGTAATCGTGTTCTGGAGACCGCGACCATGCGAACGTAGTGTAGGACGCCCTTATGCCAGGTGGGATGACGACTTGCGAAAGACTGCAGGCAGATTCTGAATGCGGCAAGCTGAAGACAGGACGCTATGGCGTTGATTGGGGAAGGCCTATGTCCAATAGGGGACTATTATAAACAAGTAACTTCGTACCAAATAAGAACGTGCATGCACTAGTCGGCGGCACCGCAAGTTCTATAGCGTCGCCGCATCAATTTTCCGTTCCATCTCTCGTCGATCTATCCACCTTAACCAGTTTGTGAATACGGTAGTGTCAGTTAAAAAAACCTCTTGTTTGCAGAATATCGACGTATGCCTACAGCTGGCGATTGAAGTTTGACGTTGAATTCATTTGCAAGGTTCAAAGAGACAAAAACGCAGCGAGCTTTGAGGCAGTCGGGCGGCCGCGCTTACACTGGAAGCAGGGTTAGTGCAGAGCGGTACCATTTATTTATTTAAAATTTATTGCACTACTAAAGGTACAAAGGGTGGGCTTAAAGCCGAGGCATTAAGGGTCCGGCGACCCTAGCTTGCAAAAATTGCCCCGAATATCGCTGTCCCTGTTTAACCCTTGCGCCGCGCCCAATGCGTGCGCGATAGCAATATTAGGCGTTCAAAATTTGGTTTGTACCGTAATACCAAAAATTATGACTGAAAACTTTTTGTATTCTTCACAAAGTATTGTTATTCTGTAACTAGACAATAATAAGCTATGTTCCTTAATAAATAACACGTAAGATATTGTTGTTTTTAATACGAAACAAATAGCAAGAAAACTAGTCTATTTTCGCATAAAAATGTGCAAAATGCGATTGGCTTTCATTTAATTTTAGGTAAGTATTTTGAAAAAAAAACAAAAAACTATTTAGGAACCTATATAAATACTATTCAAATACAAATAATACAATATTACAGAGGAAATATGCTTGAATTGGAAATAATTTTGGTATTACGTTTGTATGAAGAGTTCGTCCCTCCGGAGGCCCCTGAACCGAATTCGAAATAAGGAGGTTGGATCTATGTTCAGCTGTATGCACATCTTTTTACAATACAATACAATAAAAAATACAAAGCATTTTTTGTACACCATAATGCTGATCATTACAAAAAAAGACATTACGTGCGACAAGAACAATGGGCGGCCTTACTGCTTCGAAGCGATCTCGTTCAGATAACCTTTGGATGGAAAGAATTAATATGTTTTTTATGTATTATAATGTTCGTCGATTTCTCCGTCAATTATGGACTGATTTTACAATTATTTCGCTATTCTATTAAGAATAATTCTGAGGTGGTCTCATAAGAATTTTATTCCCGAGAAATTAGTATTTGTGCCACAAAACTTAAAAACACCGTTAAGGGATTCATAATTTTTTCATTTCATCATTTCGGAAAATCCCACAGGAATGCTGGAACTAAATTTCTGAAGATTTAACGAGACCCTTTCTCTAAACGACGACCTATGAGGCGCGGCGGGCTAAGCTCCGCCTGCGTCGCAGGAGGTTACGAGTTCTATTACCGCCTTGCGACAAATGTTTGTACGATCTGCAAACCTGCTGGGTGTTCCATGTATAATAAAAAATATTTATAGATATAATGTATCGTGTAAAGTATATCAATCATCTAGTATCCATGACACAAGCTATGCTTATCGCGTTTTATGTGACTTTTGTTTTAATAACCATTATAGTTTCAAAAGTTTTAATGTTTGCATCTGCAAGATAAATAACTTGTAGAATAAAAAAATTAGTACTAGCTTCACATTTCACCTTAAAACATGTACGTACGTACCCCACCATAGAATACGTATAATACGTACGGTAGGTACATGATCTCAACTTCAGCTCGTTTTATCGCTTATTTAATGTTGCTTGACAAGACTGCTTGACAAGACTGCTTGACAAGACTGCGTGACAAGACTGCTTGACAAGACTGCTTGACAAGACTGTTTTCTAAATAAATGCGTTCGTTTGACTCGTCAGTGTATACTGCATAGTTCAGGAAAAGTTATCTAGTAAATGCGATGCGAAAATATGGAAAAAAAAGCTAAAGCGATTGAAAAGTTTGTAGAGTACAAAGCAAAGTTATTCACCTATTTTTTTTTAAGTTATATAACTGATTAGTTTATATTATTTTGTATTTGATCGTATAAATATTATAAGTTATATTTTTTAAGTTATTAATTCAAAGCAAAGTTTTAAAGTATCCGTAATGAAATCATAATTTATAAGTAGTATCGTTATCGTTATTTATAGTTTTTTTGTTTTGTATTTCTTTGATCAAAGCAAAACACACTTAAGCACTACACGGACTAATTTTAATAAGATTATTAGAATTAAACAATTATAATTACATTATTATTTATTAAATATATTTAGTAATTACAATTGTTGAATTCTAAACAATTTATTCTATAGGAGTTTAACCGAAACCGTAACTGAAGTTTTATTTTAAAGCAGACACGGGAAATAATTTTAAATCACCTTTAGGTTTACGACTAGGTAAATGTTACGAGCACTCTCTCGTCTGGGAAACAATACTGCTCGTAAAAATATAATCTTAGAAGACTCTTGTCCTCGCATTTTATCTAAATTATATCTGTACGATATATTTTAAATCATAACACCCATGGATCTTTATGATAAACTAGCTGACCCGGCGAATTGTTTGACAGTTACGAAACCCATGAACATTTAGTATAGGAATACTATTTTTAATGTTATTCTATTTATTCGATAAACTAACTCAGCATAATGCTGGCTAAGCACCGTAAGAGACCTAGCCAGCGCTGGTCTTCCGTAGAACCCAAACAGATGATGAAACCTTTGAAACTATCATGGTTATTAACACTAAAGTCATTTAAAACGGGATATTTACCATGATTTGATGTGATGGCCAGTAAATATGGTATAAAAATATATCAGTTATCTAATACCCTAACACGCTCTGCTTAGCTTGGTGCTAAATAATGCTGTGTGGATTGTCCAGCATTATTTATTTGTTTATGACTGTATGCATACTTAGTGTGACCTTGTGTTAACACCTTTAGACCTTTGGATACTGTTCAAACAAAAGCTTTCAGCTAATACTGTGAATCCCTTGCCGGAGCCTGCGCGAAGCCAAGGACTTTGGATATGACAGTATAAGACCCGGGTACCTAAGATCCCGAAGGCGGTGATAATGCAGGGAGCCTGCTTTTTAAAACAATTCTAACCTTGATCACAACTCCTTTTCTTTGCGTGAGGAAATCCATCATGTACCTACATAATTTCGTCCACGGTAAAAGATTATGTTAGACGTCTACTGAATAAAACAAATAAAAATGCTGGGCAATTCACACACCATTAAAATAACGGTTCCTATTGCAAAATTTATATACGGAACTCGCACTTGACTGGTTTTAATTGTTTAAAACATCCATAGCACATGGAACAAATTAGTATCTGCAGATCAAACCAACATTTATCCGGAGGCGGCGAGAATCGAAGCCGCAGCCTCCGGCATCGCAAATTGAATTTCACCCGCTGTGTTGTTCTTTAAAACAACGACTATAAGGTTGAAATTCATATTAGAACTGTTCTCAAGAGTTCACACCCACGTAACCGACACCCAAGGCAGCAATAATGCAGGCGGAGTGAGGTCACAAGCCCCCACTAAAACTAAATACGTGAGTAAGCTCTGCAACGCACGCCTTTAAGAGCTTATCTCTGGGTAAGCATACGGGTTTTACGGTACGTTACGGTACCTACTCGTACTATTGCACCGTAAATTCAGGTTTAGCGCGTGTTTGTATTTGTACAGTTGTCTGCACCTAAGATTGTCATATTAAAGAGAGATGATTGACGTGGTCGAGTAAATAACAGTTGGCTGCACTAAGATTGTCATACTAGAGAAAGATTATTGACGTGGTCAAGTAAATATTCATTGATATTATCGCGGTACCTACTCGTGCTATTGCACCGTAAATTCAGGTTTAGCGCGTGTTTGTATTTGTACAGTTGTCTGCACCTAAGATTGTCATACTAAAGAGAGATTATTGACGTGGTCGAGTAAATAACAGTTGGCTGCACTAAGATTGTCATACTAGAGAAAGATTATTGACGTGGTCAAGTAAATATTCATTGATATTATCGCGGTACCTACTCGTGCTATTGCACCGTAAATTCAGGTTTAGCGCGTGTTTGTATTTGTACAGTTGTCTGCACCTAAGATTGTCATACTAAAGAGAGATTATTGACGTGGTCGAGTAAATAACAGTTGGCTGCACTAAGATTGTCATACTAGAGAGATATTATTGACGTGGTCAAGTAAAAATTATTTTGTATTATCGCGGTTTTTTTAATAATGAGATGGCCGCTGTTGAATAATTTTCCGCTAAAATATTGATAAATGAACCTAAATCTAATCTATCTAATCTAATTAAATGTAATTTAAGTTCAATCAACCAAGCCTCCCTTCGATCGTTGAACTTGGCGCAGTCCATCAAGATGTGGTTCACATCACGGACTCCACAAACAGCACGGTTTGGAGAGTCCGTTTTTTTTACATAAAGAAACTAAGTTCTCCTATTAAACTCCTATAATCTATAATAACTCTACTAACTCTAACTAATCTATAGTAACTCCTATTATCTATTAGGAATTAGTTGCTATATTCTCTATAGTGTCTACAGAAAGCTTTCATTATCCAATCATCATCCCAATCGTTACGTGCTAGCTTTTACTTATTTATTTAAAACTTGATTGCACTACAAAAGGTGGGTTTAATGGCATTTTCTACCTGCTGACCCGCAAAACACATGTTTATAAAGCGTTTTTACTGTAAGTGAACACGCTTTATTGGTTTTGGTCTTCTTTCAAATATAATGCGATTAATTTCTCACTTAGCTGAAACGAGACCTTGCCAATTTCCCTTGTCCATTTATTCTCGCATCAAATCAATTCGGCATCACAAAGGACGGTTTTTTACAACGCCGACCTTACAGATATTCACACATTTCAGGGTCATATATCGACCTTGCGTTGCGGGCAACTTCCATCAATATTTGTTTGGTTACCCCTTTGTAGAGAATAAATGATCTAGGATTTATCTAACCAAGTCGGTTTGTGTTCTGTGCTTATTTCATTGACCTAATTAACCTTTTTTATTTTCATATTTAATAATAACGACTTTTACTTTGCAAAGTGTGCCAGTCCTATGATAACCTAAACTTATTAATAACAAACAAAACAAAATTACGCATAGTAGTTAAGTTGTAGGTATATGTAAAGGGAGACACTGATGCATACAATTTTTGTATATACAGATGGCCGCTGTTAAATATGTTTCCGCTAAAATGTTAATAAATGTACCTAAATCTGACCTAATACACACCTAATAATACCCATAAATAACCGACCGATGTGGCGCGGTGGGCGTAGGTCCGCCTGCAACGCAGTAGGTTGCGGGTTCGATTCCCGCCTCGGAACAATTGTGTGTACGATCTGCAGATATTTGTTCCGGGTGTTCTGGTCGTTTTCTATGTATAATAAAAAAAATATCTATATGTAATGTATTGTATTATGTATAACAGTTATCTAGTACCCATAACACAAGCTTTGCTTACCACGGGGCTAGATAATGCTGTGTGAATTGTCCAGCATTATTTATTTATAAACCTATTGATTGGTTCTTCGGAAATTTTCCTTATGACGGGTGACTGGGGTGACACACGCAGCGAGCATTTGTGCAGTCAGTACGGGGTAATAAGGCACTTACAACGAGCAACGAGACGTTTTGCTCGCTGCGAATGGTACATTACAGCCCGTAACTCTTGTCAGTCATCATCAGCCTATGTTAGTCCACTACTAGACATAGTCCTCGCCCAATGAGCGCCATAGCGCCCTGCTTCAGCTTGATGCATCCAGCATCTCCCTGCAGTCTTTCGCAGGTTGTCATCCCACCTGGTCGCAGGCAGTTCTACACACTTTTGCCAAGTCTACATCCAAGACACGTTTACCCCAGCGGTATTCAGTTCTCTTGTCAATGCTTCAGATACGTGGATAATGTACCCATGAACACACCAGCTGATAATACAAAAGAGCCGCTACTATATTTGTACAGTATCACACTCATTCCGACCCCAATCCCAGACACTGTATTGGAACTCATCCAACAATTGTTTGTTTCGTTCAATATCGGACGGCTTCAAATAACATTATCGAAATTAGTGACAGGGGAATCGGAAATCGGACCGGTAAGAGTGTTTTGTTTTATATGTAATAGAAAGTTCTAGATCAAATAAATTGATATACTACGAACCAGTAAAAAGTCATGCATTTAGAATCTTGAAGCTACTTTCCCTTGAATAAAATCTAATCAAACAATTAGCTTGCCTTAAATATGCCACGGCTAGGTTAGAGGGGTATATTCTTACGTCGCTGCGTAAGAATTGACCCCTGTAACTTAGTCCGTATGGATGTCTAAGGCAGGGAACCTATCAGAGAAAGAACAGCAGCTTCCTCTTACGTAAATGAACACCTTTACTGCAATCGCAATTCGACTGCTTGACCCCCTTGTTTGGGACCTCTCCCGAGCAAGCATCCTAGGACTGTCAACTAATATGGATGTCTGGCTAGCAGCCAATTTTTGGATGATTACAAAGCTCATTTTTGTGTGGGTAAAGGTAAAAAATACTAAAATATGTAAGCTATATTGAATGCCTACCTAAGGCATTGGATATAGCTTATTTTAGTATTCAGCTTTTTCAATTGCAGATTCAAGTTATTTTACGTTCAGATAAAGTCACAAAGAACGGCCTTCACGAAGACAGCTGTTATGCCTATGTTTGTACTTAAGGGACATAAAATCTCTCGCCCTAGGGCGAGAAGAGGGCAATTTCTTGTCAGTAACAGAGCATTGTAGTCCGTATTGGCCGGACATGTTTTGAATGGCTAAGGATGGTATTGCAGGTAAGAATGACAATTTCAGGTCATAAAGGAAGCTGGGTAGTTTTTATGATAGTGTTTGGTAGCATGATTGTATTACCTCCTTGCAGCGGGATAGTTTTTTTATGGAAGAATTTAAGTGCTTATGGCATTATGCGGGAAAAAAACTATTTTTTTTGCGTGAAAGCCGCCGAAAATGTTAAACCTTAAAATAATACATATAATTCTATTTTATAAAATTATCTAAAAAAAACTAAATAGTCTAATGGATTTAATTTTTAACTTGCTATTCCCTGCTTTTATTTTATTCGTTTTGGCAATATTACATACGTATTATCAAATTCACCATTATGTTTCCAAATAATTTGGTAAATAAAAGGACAGTCAGTCAATCACAGTAAAATTAAATTTGTGAAGATAACTTCAGAAAATACATCTGAAACGAGATTCCATTATCAGAATAAATGTTATGAGACCAAATGCATTGAAAAACGTGAGGAGAATGTCCAGAGGAAACTTGATTGGCCGACGACGTCGTAATGACATATTCGTTCAAACCATTTCTATAGCGTTTGAATGTAATTTGGAATTATTTGAATTGTATGAACAGCCAGTAAAAGTATAAATATAGAATAGTATTTATTTATTTTTCATGTATTTTTCCTTCATTTTTGTTTTGTTTCGTTTCTGTCTCCAAACCTTGTATTGTATTTTATAATATACCTATGTATAACCAAAAATGCTTTCTACAATTTCTACCATAAAACCACGTTACCCTAACCTTTCTACCACATAACAGGAGATGAGTTGACAGATGACAACTCATAACACTGACAAATAAGGTTGCATTCTACAGCTTGGCAAAAATGTCTTGAAACGGAACTTTTTTTTGTTTATGGTAACATTCTTACAGCACTAAAGTCATTTAAAACGGGATACTCGTATTAACCATGATTTGATTATTACGGAATAACTCACTCGCAGTGCCTTCAGTTACCTACTCCGTGATCATGGCGCATGAAACTGTGCCGAAATATTGGAAAACGCAAAAATCAAATCATGGTAAATTTAAATTACTTTAGTGCTGTAAGAATAGTTCAATTGTGACCTTCAGGTTACGTGTGCTTTGAAATCGACCCTATGCTATCCCAATAAATAGTCACGTAACAGTGAATGTTTTCCACGTGCCGCGCCATTTAGTCTTTCGATTTCGTCATAATACCGGAGGTAATTTTTTCAAGCCCGAATCAAAATGAGCGGGCATCTGACCCTATAAATCAAACGTCCTATACTCTAGGATTGTAGCCTATACCTTCATACAGTAGTCATAAAACACATGCGTCATGAAACGGCCTGACCCGAACATCGAGTGGATCCACGGAGACGACCGTGGCACGTACCGCTTATTATAGCTTTGAACGGCTGAAAGAACGAGACTTTTCTGCCGGTGCCTACTTTGAGGTATACTGCGTCACTTTTGCGTCAAAAAAACTTGTAACACGTCTCCAAAAGCCTCATTTTCAGTTAGTTATTCTGTAAGAACTTGGAATGAGAATGAGAATATTTTAGTTGTAACTAAATCAACAAATCAAAACAAACATGATTTCACTACATTCTATAAAACAAAGTCGCTTCCCGCTATCTGTGTATGCTTAGATTTTTAAAACTACGCAATGGATTTTGATGTTTCAACAGTTTTTTTTTTTTGATAGACAGTGGTTCAAAAGGAACTTTAATAAACGATTTGGCACATAGATTTCTACGAAGGCGAAGAAACGGGGCGCATCTAGTTAAAAATAAAAGACTTTTTGCAATTGAGTTACAAAACGGTCTCGGTCTCACCATGAGTTATGTAGTTGTAAACACGTTACAACCAATTCTGGTCTTCCGATAGAGCCGTTTGATGACGTCACGGAAGATAGCATGAGACACAAAACAATCGAGACTATAACAGCTATAACAATAAAATATAAACTATGACAACGGTTAACAAATACAAGGTACAGATGTCAAGAAATCTTGGTATCGAGCTCCCTATTTACCATAACCTACATTAAATGACTGACCTTTGATCTTCGCTTTTCAATTTCTTACAGCTGGTAAATTTATACTTATTCGACTTTGAATCTACCACAAGGGTATCTCAAAATCCATGGATTTTATGCCTACTTTCCAGTTATTTAACAACTTGGCTATGGACTGACAAAATAGCGGTTGCGATTAAGCTTTATGATATTTTTATGGAATCAAAGTGAATCTCTAAAGAAGTAACTTTGATTCGATCTGTGCGCCGCTATTCTTTAGCCATTATTCACAGGGCGCAATCCGCCGGGTGTTAAGTACCCTTTTAAGGGCGACGTTAAGGGCGTAACTACTCTTGTCATTCAACTGCGGATTATTGCTTGGAAATGGAATAACCAACATTGGCTCTTGTCGCCTTTCGTCGCTTTCAAAAGGTAATGACCCTCTGCATTTGACGCGTTCTAATAACTTTTCCTATTTAAAAACGTTATAAATTTTCTTTGTAAGCGCTCAAAAGGCGCCCAACGACGAACCAACAATGAGAGGATTAGAGACCTATTTCGATTTAATAACGCCTCCGAAGATGGCTATAGCGATAATAATTGCCGTCCGTAATAGCCTGTAAAATATTCGTGAAATTATTCGGTTTTCGGCGCGAGTCATTAGCAAACATTTGTCATTTGCAAACTCGGCTTGACGTTTATCTCTCTACAATTGATGGACGGATGTTAGGGCACGTAATCAATTGTCCCCTGCGGATGATTGCGGCGAAATTTTCCGCGAAATTATATCTGTGAAATAATTTGTTTGTGCAAACAAGGAGCGTCAAAACAGTGATTTATTAAGAGTTAGAATTAGCGCGTCATTGTGGAATTTCGTTGGTAATAATGTTAGATCTAGAAGTGTTATTGTATGTTTCCCATCTGCATTTAAAGATTTTTAAATACTAATTAGCTTTGATATATAATAACGGCTATTTTTCGTTTATTTATCTGCTTTTCTCGAAGTTTCTGTTGGTTTAAAAATAGTTAGGTATATATAATAAATTGTTCAGATCGCGTAAGTTTAAAAATAACTGCGGTAAATTATTTTTTTCGCTAATATGGCTGCCAACTCTTTTTAGATATAAGTTTTATGAATAAAGGATTATCAATCCATCTATCTATATTTGCATTCTTCTATTGCACTATTTTATAATCTATTTTTAGTTTGAGCAGTCTTGATCAACCACAAAAAAACATTTACTCACACTTTTTTCAGAAGTCATCGAACCATCGCGCCGGTCAACGTCCTTGGAATGAACACTTTACAGTCTATCCACAAATTAGTCTAGTCTTTGAAAATATCCCTTTTAATGAAAGATTTGACACTTAATGTACGCCTCCTCGCTTCCCCCGGCTGAACTGACCTTTTGGTGTTATTGAAAAACCTCTGCCGCCCCATCGGCTTATGAGAGTGAGGGAGTGCACCTGTATATGCGCAATTGCGCACACACTTGTGCACTATGGCCTTTTTCAGTTATGAAATTTAGAAAAACCTCCAAGTCATGTTGTGCTGTCTATAAGGTACATACATTATACATATGTAGCATCCAGCATCCACCTGCAGTCTTTCGCAGGTCGTCATCCCACCTGATCGGAGGGCGTCCTACACTATATTTACCGAGTCGTGGTCTCCACTCAAGAACACGTTTGTCCTAGCGGTTGTCGGTTCTTCACGAGATATAAGAGAGAGAGAGCTATAGCTCTAAGCTCTATAATCCTCCGTTTCCACTGTCCTCCTTAAATCCACCCTTAAACACTCGGTTAAGTAATTCATACAGTGGATATTTGGCACCAAACGTTGTACGAAGCAATTTGCAACCCCAGACTTGTTCATAAAATCAACGTTGAATGGCGAGCAGCGGACGCAAAAATACTGTGAACAGGAATCAAGTGTGTACCTATTAGTGAAATGGTTTGTTTGTGAACTGATTTACGGTCTTGAGTGCACATGCACTTTAAAGATTTACGTTCCAATAGCATCCACTTACCTATGTAGAGGTGAACTCTTAGATATATAACCTGTTTTATAGATAGATAAGAAAATACTTCATTATACAATACAATACAATACAAAAATACTTTATTGTACACCAGTTACAGATCATTAAAAAGACATCACATGATACAAGTACAATGGGCGGCCTTATCGCTTAGAAGCGATCTCTTCCAGGCTACCTTTGGATGGAAATAATTATGTGAATTTAAGAAAGGGGGTGTACTAAGGATAATCTAGAATAAATATGAACAATAACATGAATATTAAGATAAATAAATGTAATATACTATATAAATATATATATAATAGTTTATAAATATATAATAAGTACCAATATTCACTATTCTAACAGGTAAAATTCCTTAACGCGAGCTTTAAAAACTGGTAAGATACTTTTCCGATGGACTCTGGTAGTGCATTCCACAACCTTATGGCCTGGATGGAAAAGGATTTTTCGTAGAAACTGGTTTTGTATATTTTTTTGGCATAAAGCCATCATTATCATTATTATCATCGCTCTAAAACATAGTCCAGCTGTGGACTAACAATGGCTGATGATGACAACACAGGTGTTACTTTATTTAGCTTTAACTGTGTTAAAATATAAAAAATCACTTTGAACTTTAGTGTTCCTAACGAAATAGAGTGTGAGATTTTTTCTCATCCGATAGTATTGCGTACATATTATTTGTAACAAAATGTAAGTACTAAGATTTTTAAATAAAGTGGCGAGTTTTTGCGGTTCATCAAGACTCTTCAAAATAAAATAAGATTAGAATACGAAGACAAATCCCTCGAGCCATTGGTGTCGATTCTGTTGTTTTAGAATTCGCTAAAATTAGGATTTAGGAATGTCAAATAGACGAAAGCTATTCTATGTTTGAAAAATTAGACTGACAGGTTTAAAATAAGGGTGAGAGCTCTAAATTTAGGTTGACAGATCTGAAACAACTCAACTTAGTTCAAATAGCTATAACCCGCATTACATTTTTAGCTATGATTAGTAACGATTTTTTATTTCGCTTACAGCAACACTCAACTTAGAGAGTGCAATTTTCAAACACTTTCTAATTTAGCATTTTTAGGATCTGTCTATAGAATACCATATTTTTTAGGTCAACCTAACTAGGAAAATTTAGAAAACGTAAAATTTAAGTTAGGTATCCTAAACAACAGAATCGACATTATTGTCCAGCTAGAGGTTTCTTAAAAATACGCAATTTGTGATTTCGTCCAATCTGTTCCACAAAACTTTTAATAAGTTACTAAGCAATAAGCATGAATACTTTACTTTAATATTGAGTTTTTGTTACGTTCTGGGACTTGTCTTCATCAGACTTGGACTGTAATTGAAAAATAAAGTATTTTATGACGTCGTCGCCATCTTTGTGCCTTCGTATTCTACGTTCAAACGCCACGCGATGAGCCAATCTCAGCTACATTTCATTACATTCGAAATTTAAACGGATTTTATTGGTTCACCCATTGCTTTTTGATAATCAGAAATTTAATAGCGCTGATTGGCTTTCTTAATCATTTGAATTTGAGCAAGTTTTTTGATACAATCATGTAAAAAAGGTAACTCTGTAAACGTAGTGTAGGACGTCCTCCGACCAAGTGGGATGACGACCTGCGAAAGACTGCAGGTAGATGCTGGATGCATCAATCAGAAGACAAGGCGCTATGGCGCTCATTGGGGCCTATGTCCAGCAGTGGACTAATATAGGCTGAAGATGATAATGATGAGGATGAGGTAAAAAAAGTCCTGATATTATTTTCAGGACATTTTTTACCTCATCATCATTAATTCTTCAATCATTTAAAGAATTAATGATAAGATTAAAACAGATTAACATCAAGCCCCAGTGCAAATAAATGGCAAATTTATCGCTGATGTGTTTGTTAACCACAATATAACGGCTGATTGAATCTGAGGGAATTAAAAATGGCGATGGATATCAGTATTCCGCCGACGGTCGTATTTCCGAAACGAATTGCGTTCAGCCTCACAATGGGCGTGCGTTCTGATTAAAATTTGAATTAATTCTCCATTTATGACCTGTTTGCTGTGTGATGGAATAGCAATGGATGGATCGGACATTTTGTTTTAGTGACTTTTCAGACAGGCTATATTATTCCACTGCTGAGTTAGGCCTCCCTATCTAAAGAGCGCCATGGCGCGGCGTACTATGGAATATCGTAGAACTAGAGCATATTAAAAATGGTTTTTACAAATATCATAATTTATCTAATATTTTGATTTTATTAGATACTCGAATAGTTGAATTATGTTATTCAATAGGATTTTGTTACTAAATACCTAAAATAATAATATTTTTCAAGTACGTTGAAGACGGCGCGGCGCGGCGGCGCCATGTAAGTTCTACCCATTTTTTTCTACACTTTATAATAATTGTATCAATATTTTTTCGCTATATCTCTATTAATTTATCTCTTCGCTGTGGTGAAAAACGTCCTTACTTAAAATATTTGGTGCCCACTTTATTTTTACTGCTAAGTACGATTATTTAAGGTCTCTAAAAGTTTATTTTGTCAAGTGTAATACCCACTCGTCGTATCGTGATCCTAGCTTATTATTATTTGGTAGAAAAACTCTTGCTTTTGCGACAGATAAAAATATTTTCATACAACATTCTCTGCAATTTTATTTTACTGCCGGTTCTCGCAAAAACGCTAGTCTGTTTAACGGTCGCCGAAGGTTCCATTTTGAGGCTTTGGTATGAGTTTTGCAAAGTTAAAATGAAAGAGAGAAATTGTTTTTTAAACCTCAAAAAATTATACACTGGCTACAACTGGTAGTTATTAATTATGACTTCGATCGTTTTATTGATTGTGTGCGCAGCATCGTCTGATGCAAATGCTGATCTCGACTGAAAATCTGCACTGGGTGTCTACTCAGTGCAGATTTTTAGTCGAGTCCAGCAGACTGTAGACTCTAGATCATACGTACGAGTGTCTGTCTAGACACAATATGATTAGTGTCTACATATTTGCATCAGACGATGCTGCGCACACAATTGGACTCGACTGAAAATCTGCACTGGGTGTCTACCCAGTGCAGTATATTTAGCTAACTATTTTCAGTCGAGTCTAATTGCAAGTCAACGTAATATTGGTGCGTGCAAAGTTAGTCGTTAAAGAAAACTATGAGACTTATCGTTTCCATCCATTCATTTATTTAAAAAAAAGTTTCTTTGTTCGACATGTTATTATTATTTAGCACCTTGCAGAGGTAGCAGCATAGTTCCTCTCAGTGTGCGATAGTGGGGCAGCCCCTACCGCATACTGAGAGAAACTATTTATCATGATATGCAAACTCGATAATAGTAGGTGTTCAAATGATTTGTTTCGAGTGATTTGTTACATTTTGGCCGAAGGGTACATCTTTGACAAGTTAACGGTAGTAAACGAAAACTTTATCCTTTTTTCAATTGTGCAAACCCATGCTAAGCCACTGAATAGGATCCGATTTTCATTTCCAGAGCGTCTCAATCCAAGATTACAATAACAATGGCCGATCTCGCTTTGTGTCCGTTTTAGGTAACTTTAGCTTGTGTAAGATATGCTCTGACGGTAGCAGATACCCTAGATTGGTAAGTGGTAGGCATTGTGGTTCAAGCAAGCTTGGGTTCCGAAATTGGCTTTGCTGCATCAGCATGTGGTTTAAATAATATAATCACTACATAAAGTCATTTAAGTTGCAAGAATGAGCAAGAAGTGGACCGGAGTGGTAACAGCCTGGCGGGGACCACCTGGTAAAAGGAAAAGGGGACGTCCACTTGAAAGATGGATCGTTGAAATTTTGGAAACAGAAAATAATTGGGCGGCCATAGCGAAGGATAGAAAGAAATGGCACAGTCTGGAGGAGGCCTTTACTCAAATAGAGGTCAAAGAATTATAAATATACTTATTTAATAATGCTTAATAATTAAAGTTTTGTTATTTTTTTAACAATGTTCAATAATTTAATTTGATTATAATTCAATTATTACGAGTATGTAATTTATTCTTTGATAATAAATGGCTTAATTATAAATTATTATTAAATTCATTTAAAACAATTATTTGAAACCAAATCATGGTAAATATCCCGTTTTAAACTTTGCCTTTAGTGATAATAGCCATGATTCCCGCTGTCTGTCTGTCCCTATGTATGATTAGATCTTTAAAACTACGCAACGGATTTTGATGTGGTTTTTTTAATAGGAAGATATAGTGATTCGAGAGGAAGGTTTATAAACCATTTGACATATAGGTTTCCACGCGGGCGAAGCTATGGAGCGCATATAGTAATATATTATATAGGTACCTAATTTTACACACACACGGCACATCACCAGCAGCACGGCAACATAGCTCTAAGAAGCAAGCATTAGCAAGCTAAAGTGGCAGTGGGTCATATATCGCGAAGAACCGACAGACGCTGGGGTAAACGTGTTCTTGAGTGGAGATCACGACTCGGTAAACGTAGAGTAGGACGCAGTCCGGCCAGGTGGGATGACGACCTGCGAAAGGTTGCAGCCAAATACTGGATACGTCAAGCAAGGGCGCAATGGCGCTCATTAGGGGAGGCCTATGTCGAGCAGTGGACTAACATAGGCTGATGATGATGATGATGATGAATTTTAGAGAGCTTAAAGGTTGTCGCATACATAAACCGCACAGCTCCCGCACGCATCTGCCTCACATCGTGTTGACCGCAAGTTGTCCACGCGCTGTCTACACAGCAGCTAGTAGCAAGCTCGCTAGGCAAAAGCCGTATGGTCGTACCTATCGTACGAGGTAAATCCTATATTTGAATGAATAATTACAATACAATACAATACAAAAATACTTTATTGTACACCATAATCAAATCAATCATTACAAAAATACATTATATGCGACAAGTGCAATGGGCGGCCTTATCGCTTAGAAGCGATCTCTTCCAGGCAACCTTTGGATGGAAAGAATTATATGAATTTAAGAAAAGGCAGGGGGTGTACCACACGTTATCTAAATAGGAACACAACAAGAATACTAAAAAACAAATAATAATACAAATACCAAACTAAATAATACACTACTTAAATATATAAATAATAATAATTTCATTATTAGTACCTATCATCATGTCATCGCGCCCTGCCGACAGCTAGACGCATCCAAGAACACGTTTACCCCAGCAGCGGTGACATCGAACACTCGAATTTACAAGAGGCAATTTGCGTTAGATCGTATAGTAAACATATTACTCAAGCTCACACGATTATAATTATCATAATATTTACCAGTAAATAGAACTGATCAACAACATATAAACATATAAGGCATTTGCTTATTATTGTGGCATTACCATTGATTGTTACTAGAATTTCCATCAGCGATCCAAGAGTTTGGCAAATATCTCGACTGTAGTATCTAAAAGTACATTTTCGATTATGTTTGCTCGAGACATAACTTTGCTACTAGTAGATATATGTAGATTTCTTATTTAATCAATGACGGCCTCTGTGGCGCAGTGGGCGAAGGTTCGCCGCAGGAGTTTGCGGGTTCGATTCCCGCCTCGGGAGAATTGTGTGTACGATATGTAGATATTTGTTCAGGCTGTTCTGGTCGATGATATATGAATAATAAGAAATATCTATCTATGTAATTTATTGAATTATGTATATCAGTCATCCATAACACAAGCTCTGCATACCTTGGAGCTGACGCCGATATCTGGATGTCCAGCATAATTTATTTATTAATCAAGTGAACGAAACGAGTACTCTCTAGTGAGGTAGGTTTGGAATACAACATGGACTACTTTTAATTCCGTAAATCAGTTCCCGTGGGAATCATAAAACGTTTCTCTATAAACAACGCGTTCGAAGCCGCAGGCAGGAACGAATAAACATAGAAATCACCGGAAAAAGCATCTTCAGATCGGTCAAATATTCTTTTGAGGCGGGAATCGAAACCGCAACCTCCTGCGTCGCAGGCAGACGTTCGCCCGCCGCGCCACCGAGGTCTACCCACACTTGATAAAAGGCTCGATATTTGTGAACAACACAAAGGCAGCTGTTTGCCTTTCAATTCAAATACAAATATTTATTCTTACTGAAACTCGGGATTACGTCTATTTTCATACATTGGCGTGTCTCTAGGGATTACGAAATCCATCTGTCGTAAGTAGTCTCGCCTTCAGGTTTCTTATATTTACTTTTAGGATTATGGTTCTTATAGTTATCGGCTCAGGTATGGAATGGGCGAAGCGTAAATTATACAAGATGGTACAAAATCTATAATATATTTCAGTATGAGTGTCTGCAAAAGTAAACTGATTATCAGATTTATGGAGTGTGTTGCAGTTGAGCTACCTGTAGAGTTTTTTCAATAGACTGCAGTTAGCTCAATTGTTTCAATTAAAAAATGTCTATCTATGTAGCGTATTGTTTAAGCCACCTTAAACAGATTTTTTTTTACTTAGAGATTTACGTGCCTAAAACAGTGTATTACGTGTATGGATATCATCGACATCAACCACCGCTTTTTATCTATCTATGGAAAAGGTGCGGTGCTCTAGAGTACCTCCAAAAAGCTACCTACAAATCTAATCAAACAGAAAGTACCCCACAACAACAGCACGTACCATGTAATAGAGTTGAAATGAAACAGTTAGGTAGGTAATAAAGTTATGCATGCAGCGCATTGTCCTCGCATTACCATTGCACCGCGGCATTGTTTGCTCTCGGGTCAGAGACGTGAGCTTTGCTTTTAAACGATTCAACGTGAACCTTGTTCTGTATGAACTGTTGAAATGTGATGTGGGCGGATGTTAGCCACAGCGAATAAAAGAAAGAAAGACCCTTTTGGTTGTTCTGATCTTGATGAAATTTGGTTTTTTATCTTGGAAAAACTGGTATGAAACTGCGGGGAGAAGCGCATATTGCTGATTTATAATGAACTTTATGTAATTTCAATAGGTATTTTATTACTTTAAACTTGGGGCTTTATGGTGGCATTTCTATTTTGTTTTTTAATTTACAATGAGTAGGTTCTTAGTGAACTCGCCTAGTTACATTCATAAATAAGGCGTAACATGCAAGCGCTATTTATTTTGTTTATTGAGCTAGTACAGAAATAAATTTCCAATAACACTAGTCATAATAACATGAATTACAATAAAAAAAATACCTATAGTTTCTTTGCTGTCGGCTTGTTTTTGTATAGAAAAAAAAAGCCTTCGATTTCGAATTCTATACGATATTTAATCACAATTACCCGACCTGTTTACTAGTTTTTGATTGTTCAATCAAACAAATGCATATACATACATCTGTGCAAGCTTCGCCTATGCAATAAATAGTAAAATATCATTATCGGTAACAAAACGGCCCCCACAGGGCGACGGCCAGAATTCATTGAAGCAAGCCGATAATAAATCTACAAGCCACTGGCAATTCAGCCCCGAGTCCCGAGATATTCAATGTAGTGTGCAACCTAAGAGACCGTGTGATCACGAAACATCAACCTGATTAATGAACAAAGGATATGTTTAGAGCTAGGTTATCCAATAGAACCTCTTTAGCACAATCATGGGCGATATGTTGAGTTCACGCCAGTAAATTGACTCATTCCTATCTTCCAACCTAGCTTTCCACCCTACGTTGAATTTTGGGAATTTTAAGTATTATCTTCCAACCTCTGTCAGGTTGGATAGTGGGAGTACATTATCTTAATTATACTTGTTCCCAACTTCCATACTGTCATTGATGTACAGTGGCTGGCAAAATAAACATGAGTATTATTCATGGATGAGAATTATTAACGTGATAATTACAATGACTACGGAAAAAAACAATCTTAGAACAGTGTTTTTAATTAACAACGTAACTTTGCTGCTGTAGAAGATATCATCGGTCGTGGCGTGATCGCCTCTGGTCTTCACTGGAAACCAGCGCTGGGTGGACACAAATGTATATCTAGCACAATGCTGAGTGTAGGCCATATTTGTCCTTAACTCTGCTAAAACACCTGTAGTTTCCTAGAAAGGTACACCAACGCTTTAGCTAATATAAAACCATAACCCTCTTACTTATACCGCTTCCACTTCAAAACTGCAAGAGCAAACTCAAGTCGCCCATAATGAATTTAAAACCACGATATTTCCTAAAGAACTGCTATTAAAGCAGTTTAGTTCTTATTACGGTCGCGTCTTATCTCAGAATATTGGCGTCTTTAATCTGTTACGCCAAGTGAATCCGGTCGGTTGACTGCGTCCACACGATCAGCAAAACGTGTAAAATATGGGGACCATATTTTCCGTCGATATCGAAGGAAAACGCACCAAGATACCGTATTTTACTGAAGGAATGTTGGGTGCTGGAGGGGAAAGCGTCTGGCTCTTAAGCTTTGACACCTGTTCCGATGATAATATCGGGCGAGGTATTTGGAATTTGCACTTTTAGCGAGGGAAATTCAGTTGAGTTGAGATTATTTTGGATGGTGATACCTAGGTTTAGATTTAAACAGACTTTACACATGCAAGGTATAAAATGTTGAGCCCGGTGTAACTTTAGTGTCGGTTGAGATAGATCTGTATTAACCGATCATAATTAAATCATAATAAAAGTTTTCTATTCTATTCTAATAACTGTAAATAAACAAATTAAACCTCCTTAATTAAGATAATTATGGATCCATATAAAGTTAGTACACCTACACACACAAAAAATAAAAATGCAAACAGAGAGCGTTAGTACAATCTTAAATTTAATATAATAATTGAATAGGTACCTAAATTTATTAATATATTTAAAAAGCATGTTCCTCATAGTAAAGATTCGGACATTTGCCGGAATTACTCTGCAAACTAGTCATACCCCCAGCTGGGATGAGTTTCTATCCGCTATGATTTTAGGATGTTGTTGTGGCTGTCCCGCACTCTGCGGATCAGGGATGCAGTTTTTTGGCGGAATATGGCTTCGAAGCCATCTTTTTGATACTCTGCAAACATACACTGCTGAAGTGGGCCAGTATTTACATAGCCCAGAGTTTTTGAAGTTCTTTAGGCGCGTTAAGCACTTTTTGGGTGAACAAAAGCGTGAGACTGGCGTCATCGTCACAGCTCGCTTCCCAGTATAAATAAAGTAACGGTAAAATTACTTACTTTTCACTTCGATCGGCAGTCCCCGAAGATTTTAGTCATTTGTGCGCATCGTCATTGCGTTTTGGTCATCTTATTTCGTAAGAAATTATTGAATTGCTCGATATACAATACCCAAAAATAGAATACTGTACATTTTCAACGCTCTTCTACAAATAGACGCGCATGTGATATCAATATACCACTTCGGACATTACTTCCGCTCAGATGATTTGACGCTGTACTGGCTACCGGATGTCCGGTAACGAATCATAGCGAATAGATATGTCCATTTGCGTTCGCCCATATCTTTGGCGTATTTTATGCTACGCCTCGCCTAATAATAGTCTGTTCATGTCATATTACTGTCATACACTATACAATACAATACAAAAAATATTTTTTGTACACCACAATCAAATCATTACAAAAATACATTATATGCGACAAGTACTATGGGCGGCCTTATCGCTTAGAAGCGATCTCTTCCAGGCAACCTTTGGATAGAAAGAATTATATGAATTAAGAATTAAGGCAGGGGGTATACCACAGGTAATCTAAATACGAACACAACAAGAATACTAAAAAAATAATAAATATTACAAATACCAAACTAAATAACTACTAAATACTACTATACTGCACGGTGGCAATAGATTGAGCACTCATCGCCAACCTAAATTTATCGTTAGCTCCCAAACGAGTGGGCTAATATTCAATCATTCGATCTCATGGCTGAAGGAAATAACTTTCCTGATGGGAAATGGTTGTGTCTCATTATTATGTACTTGCTTATTACAAAATATCAGATTACTTAGAAGATAAAAAAGCTTGGAACGAGTTTTGCTCCAACTCAAAATCTACCAACTTACAGATAAGCAAATCAAATGTACTAGACACATAAGTTATGAACATACTAGTGGTTTCTTGTCACTTCTTCCACTGGTGGACAAAAAATTGAAGTGAACTATAAAATATGACGTGTCTAAGTGCTTATTTGTAAGCTTAAAGAAATAAAAACTTTTCATTTTCATAATTAATTGGTAATTAAGTAGATACTTAATATTTTTTGCGGTAAATAACGAATTTTGTCATATTTAGTTACGGAAGGAAGACAATGAATTAACTGATAGTTTTTTTTAAGAAAAATGCGTACGATACGGAAAAAAAATATTATAGTATATCCGGAATTGAAGCCAGGTCAAACAAATATCATAATTTTTGAGACTTTACGTAAAAACCAAACTCTACGTCTAGTCTAGTCATTGTAACGACTATGTTAGTACCGTATTTTAACAAACAAATGACTACTATCTAAAACCAGGATTTGGTTGAATTCTCAAAGAAAACCAGCCTAAATAACGAATTATAACTAAAACCATTTACGTCGCAATTCAATTATTCAATTCCATAGGCCAGTATAGCAGTTTATTCATATACATATATATTGAAAATACTCGAAAATCCGAATTTCCCGCCTGTAGTGTATAAGTTGTCGACTCGGATCGACAAATTTTTTACGCTCTTCAATTTGATGTGCATTTCGTTCGAGTCTACCGTAGACCGGTACGAAATGTTAATATAGATAATAATTATAACTAAATTGTATCTCATCATCATCATCAGTCTATAGCAGTCCACTGCTGGACATTGGCCTCCCCCAATGAGCGCCATAGCGCCCTGTCTTCAGCTTGCCGCATCCAGCATCTACCTGCAGTCTTTCGCAGGTCGTCATCCCACCTGGTCGGAGGGCGTCCTACACTACGTTTACCAAGTCGTGGTCTCCACTCAAGAACACGTTTGCCCCAGCGGCCGTCGGTTCTTCGCGAGATATGGCCGGCCCACTGCCACTTCAGGTTGCTAATTCTTTGAGCTATGTCGATAGCCTTAAATTGTATCTAAAACAAGCCAAAATAACAATAATAACAAATACCTTTATCAAGAACTGAAGGTTCAGGAAACGCAACGCTATTGTAGTGTTCAAATAACTATCCTCGCATTTCACTAGTGAAGTTATAAGTTCCATACCACATTCCGTTGATTCCATTACAACAGAACAAAGTTATTGCCTTACTTCGGTAACTATACTCCCGACAATTTATTAAGGCACTTTGGCGCGGAATGTATGGAAGTACCACATGGGAAAGATTCACTCTGCTGACTAGAACTAGAATTAGAACTACGAAACTGTAAACAATGTCGATGCAGGTCAGAGAAAACGAAAATAAATATATTAAATTTCATTCTAATTTATCAACCTGCGACCAATCAAGGACTGTCAGCGCCGATGGCAGCCTACAGACTAAACATGCAAGTCCAAGATGGACCGCAAACTGCAGCTGCAGGCTGCAAGCGACACTACTTGTCAATGCATCTCTATGAAATTGATTCTAAGCGCGGCAACACTGTGGCCTGCAGCCGCGGCGCGCAGCGACCGCACATTGCAGCGGTAGTGGTCGCGAACCGTGCTTGGAAATGAAGCAATGAGCGCCATAGCGCCAGACCGCATGCAGCACTGCGGTCAACCGCAGCCGCTGGCCGCTATGTCGCCTGCGGTTGCAGTCTACAGCCCATCTCGGGCTGGTAACTTTAGTCTTTAAGAGATACAATCGAGTGAAACAAGCCTGATATCCGATAGAACATGAGCAGACAGGTCAATTATTGCGCTCGCAATGTTGACGTTAATATTTCTTTACAAGTTCTGGAGTTGAAACTAAGCTTTTAATAAGTTTTGTTTCGCTGAGCTCGGAGAGTACGTTATCTGGTTATTTATTTTGAGCGTACTGTATAATGGTCCGTCCACATGTTTACCGAGTTATCGTAAACTTTATTTTGTGATGTGATTTCCCTTAAGAGGGTATTTTCAAAGGAAAAAACTAGGATAAGCCTTTGTCAGTTTTGTAAAGGTAAAAGTAAGATTGCTTTGTCGCTTTTCTTGGTAATTTTTTTGGCTGCTAATGTTTTTTTTTAGAAGTAAACTACCATAAAAGTAAAGAAACAAATGAGAATTAGTATTTATAAATCAAATAGTTAAGCTAACTGCAGACTGTTGCAAACAATCTTGAGGTAAGTAGTTCAACTCGTCCAAATAGTACATCCACACCAATAAGGTTGTTTATATAATACGACTTGCATTTCCGAAGACAAGAAGCCCCGTGCGTAAAATTTCCACTCGATTTGCATACAATACAACTCTTCAATCAGCGAAAAGGAGACAAAATAAAGCGATATTCACAGTTCGTAAACTTCGGCGTAACTTCGTAATGGGTTTTATAAAATTTCCTATAGCTTTGTTATTGTGCGATAAAGAAAGGATGTGGTCATTCAAGCGGTTTAATGTACTTATTATACTGTCTTCAGCGTTCACAAGTACTAACGTCGTGTTTACTGGCCGTATCGGGGCTTTTACAAGCAATTATTGTATTTATTGCATTAATCTGGCTGAAACTGGTTGAAACTTACGGGAACTGGGTATTCCGGGTCTCGTGTCTGGTTCAGGGACCTTCATAAATCGTATTGGGGTTAACTCGTATTCTATTTGATGACTGCAATTTTTATAACCATGGTAATAAACCTATATTTGTATCGTAATGTGCCCAAAAGATGAACTGGTGAGATTATAAAAATCGAGGCCAAAGGACTGGGATTGAATAACCATTAACTTATGTAACTTCATAGAAATAACTACGAATGCTTTCGACTTTATTTCTAGATTGTCAATAATAGGTATTTTTATTATATGTAGGTACTGTGCCAATTTTAAACGATGATAGATGATTCTGGTTTCCCAAAATTTCCTCATCTTATTAGTACAAGCTTTAGAATAGAATATTTTTGTTATATAAAGAAGTACACATCATCATCATCATCAGCCTATATCAGTCCACTGCTGGACATAGACCTCCCCCAATGAGCGCCATAGCGCACTGTCTTAACGAAAAAAAAACTAAATCGCCTCCTTGTATACACAGACACATTAATAAGTTAAGTATTACTTACTATTTATGTAAAGTGCTGTTTAACGTTTCTCTATTTATAACATGTATTTTTCCGACGGCCGCTGGGGCAAACGTGTTCTTAAGTGAAGACCGCGACTCGGTAAACGTAATGTAGGACGCCCTCCGACCAGGTGGGATGACGACCTGCGAAAGACTGCAGGTAGATGCTGGATGCGGTAAGCTGAAGACAGGGTGCTATGGCGCTCATTGGGGGAAGCCTATATCCAGTAGTGGACTGCTATAGGCTGATGATGATGATGATGAGGTCTTTAATAGAATCTGGTAACTTATTGAATATAGTAATGCACATATTATAATGCGATACTTGAGACACAAATTAATCTAGATGCTACAATATTTAAATTTACCTCTGGCGTCTAAAATTAAATTATAAATAATATTGTTTAATTAAATATTTTGTAATAATATTGTACAAATACTAAACATTCAAGTAAACTTAATTAATTATGAAGTAGGTATGCTAATATGTAATTTAGTACAGCCACGAGCAAAAGTATTAGGCACCCCTATTGTTTGTCATTATCTCTACAGATAGTGCTCAGGTAAATATTTTATGGTTTCGTTATTGAATAGGCAGCGTCTTTTGATCAAATTAAAACAAAGAAGGACTATACGACATGCAGGTGCAAGCCAACACGGTGTTGTCCCGAATTCGCTAATTTTATTTTGAGATTTTAGTAATAAATATTTTTATAAAGTGAATATGTAGATCAAATCGTTTTGTGATCTGGATTGAACTCCGATTGAACTCCGCTCGACATATCTATCTTATACTCGTATGTATATAAAAATCAATTGCTGTTCGTTAGTCTCGCTAAAACTCGAGAACGGCTGGGCCGATTTAGCTGATTTTAGTTTTCATTTATTTCGGAACACCATCAGCTGCTATAATAACTATAGACTTAAAAATTGTTTATGTTTGTCGTAGTCCAGGGAAGGTTTAAACGGTAAGAAAAAATTGCGCAGAAATTTCCACGCGGGATAAGCCGCGGGGCGCAGCTAGTTCATAATATTTATAAATGAAGCGCAGCTGACAAAACTGGACTTGTTCTTGTTCACCCTCTGATAAAGATAACAATACATTAGGTATTAATAACTTTTAAACATTTATTTTCTCATAAAAACATCAAGTTCACTTGAAATAAGAGAAATTTAATTTTTTGCGAGGAACCGACGGCCGATGGCCAAACGTGTTTTTGAGTGGAGACCACGACTCGGTAAGCGTAGTGTAGGACGCCCTCCGACCAGATGGGATGCCGACCTGCGAAAGACTGCAGGTAGATGCTGGATGCGGCAAGCTGAAGACAGGGCGCTATGGCGCTCATTGGGGGAGGCCTATGCCTATGAGCAGACGACCGATGTGGCGCGGTGGGCGAAGGTCCGCCTGCGACGCAGGAGGTCGCGAGTTCGATTTCCGCCTCGGAACAATTGTGTGTACGATCTGTAGATAATTGTTCCGGGCGTTCTGGTCGTTTTCTATGTATAATAAAAAATATCTATCTATGTAATGTATTGTATTATGTATATCAGTTATCTAGTACCACAAGCTCTGCTTACCATGGGGCTAGATAATGCTGTGTGAATTGTCCAGCACTATTTTTTTTTTTGTGGACTGCTATAGGCTGATTATGAAATTTTTACATAGTATAAAATGAAGTCGCTTCCGCTGTCTATTCGCTTAGATCTTTTAAATTACTCAACGGATTTTAATGCAGTTTCCAGCAACAGATAGAGTGGTTCAAGAGAAAGGTTTATCAATTATTTGACACATTTACACGCGAGCGAAGCCGCGGAGCGCAGCTAGTATGTACTAAACTAAGTTTTTTCCATTAGAAATACTAAGCTTACTCTCAAGACAAACTTTATGTCTTACTTTCGTAAGTGAGAAGGAGCAGGCAATCTCATCGACAAACGTCTTCTATTTTTGTGCTCATTACATTTTATTACGAGACTTCATATTAATTCAGCTGCCTCTTTACTGTAATTGGATTGTCGGTGTGAATTATTTCATCTGTTTCTAAATATATTGTTTGTTTTTCTAGTAAAATACTTTTCAGAATTGGACTAGAAGTTCCTTTGGGTTTCCTCGGTGTGAATGGATATTGATTAAAAGAATTCGGAGAGCTTTGCGCTTGTTCGTAGACGTTACGAGTCGTAGCAACTCGTAGACGCCCGTAGTAGTTCGTAGTAGTTCGTAGCAGTTCTGAGGCCTGTATAAAGCTTGCTCGGTCATTGATCTATAATTGAGTAGACGGTTTTCTATGGCAAAAGCTTTACTCAAGCATAGATCGAGTCATTTAGTCATTTCAGAATACGGGCCGTATTTTTCACTAATAAAGACCATTATTTAGCAATTAAAGAAATTATATCCCTATTATGGCAAAAACAATAAAATTTAAAGCCTACATTTTGTAACGATTGTGAGTTGTTTCGGTGGACAGCGGAATTTAGTAAAGTTTTAACTTTTTTTTTATATTTGGCAGTATCCAAATGTGCAAGTGGCGTCCAAAAGTTAAAAAAAAACAGATGAAAATACGCTGCTATAGGTATATCTAGATCATACACACACACCCTTAGCTGAAAGGAGCGTGTAATACGAGCTTGTAAAACTTATATCACGTCTCATATCTTCGCAAGGTGAGTAATGACTTCGTGTCACCGTTCGCTATGAATGCTATAGCCGAATTCATCAGACTTATGAGAGATCTTGAGATCATTTATCCTCTAGCGAGCGTAATCTAAGACGGATCTTTGACTATTTATCACTAAGCGGAGGTTTTTACTTCCCCGTTTTACTGATCAAAGTATGGGTGGGTTAAGACTAAACTACGTAATTGGACTAGTTACTTTCTATCAGGCTTTTATTTGCATTTATATATATAGTTATATAATTATCGACGACTTCTGTGGTGCGGAGGGCGAAGGTCCGCCTGTGACGCAGGAAGTTGCGGATTCGATTCCCGCCTCGGGACAAATGTTACGATGTACAGTTATTTGTTCCAAAGTCAAAGTCAATAGCATTTATTTCTTTAGGCTTACAAAATAAACACAGACAAGTCAAATGATATACTTCTTATTATTATCAAATAACATTATTTTAATTTTCATATGTTCACTTAAATTTTTGTCCACTAGTGGAAGATCGGGTGTTCTGGTCGGTTCTCTAATGCATAGTGAACTACAGTTTTCTATTTACAGACACACAAAAAACCGCTCGAGCAGATGCATAGTTCCCTATGTAGTCGTAGCTCGAAGCAGTCGATCCCCAAAGCTTCAAGTTGCCTGTGTATGTGTGCCCTTACAATAACCAAAATTAAATATACTCTTTCAAATATCGCCTTTTAAAGCGCTCTTCTGTTTTTACAAAACAAACGATAACGAAACGATTTTCCCGGCTATCACGTTTTCTCGCAGACAAAATAATATTTGCCCGAACCCACCTGCCCTCCAAACGTGGAGCGTGCTATCCAAAGAAAACATACATTAATTAAACCTTAATGTTTACTGAACGAATAACTAGGACCGTGCCGAAGTCAGAACGTGACGTTGCTTAATCAATTTAAACTCTACCGTTATGAATTCAACGTTTATTATCGTATTGGAACATCTAGGTGGTATGTCTAAAAGTAAGTTGTAATCTCAACCCTTTTCTAATCTCAGGTGTTATAAAAACAAACGCTCGTGTAACTTTTAATCAGACGCTAAGACTATGTACGCTTTAAGGTCCAATTATGTACATTTGACGACCGATGTGGCGCGGTGGGCGAAGGTCCGCCTGCGACGCAGGAGGTTGCGGGTTCGATTCCCGCCTCGGAACAATTGTGTGTACGATCTGCAGATATTTGTTCCGGGTGTTCTGGTCGTTTTCTATGCAGTTATCTAGTACCCATAACACAAGCTCTGCTTACCATGGGGCTAGATAATGCTGTGTGAATTGTCCAGCATTATTTATTTATTTATCTATCGGCACAGTGCGTTTTAGACCCGCACATACTAAATATTCATTCCGCCAGCACGGCTGGTCGGCTGTCGGCGTATGCACTGTAGAAATACGTTTATAACACTACAGAATAATATTCTTTTGTTCCAAAACAGCGTGTCTGGCACACTCAATGACTGTAGATATAAACGGACCTTTAGACATTTTGAAGAGCACGCTTTGTTAAAGCGCGTTTTTAAACTATCTGATTCGATACATGCGAACACGCCCGCGTCAGATCTTGGTCAGAACTCAGAACTTATCCGCGAAACGAGAGTCTATTGTGAGATTTTCGACTCGGGAAATGTGTTGGTACGATCTGGCGATATTTATTCCGAGTGTTTTGGGTTTTTTCTATGTGTAGTAAAAATATATATCTATGTAATGCATGAAGGATATAAGTTATCTAGTACCCATAACACAAGGTGCTTGGTTTGGAACTAGATGTCGCTGTGTGAAATATCCACCATTATTTATGTACCTATATATTATTATAAGCGCGCTTCAAAAGGCCTATTGTGCAGCTACTTTTAACCAGACGTTTAGCGAGTTTGTAGTGAGAGAGAGAATAGACTTAACTTTTTCAGCAAATTACTTCTATGGCCCGCGCCTGAAACTTTTCGGGTCATGGGTCATTACTCGACGATCTTTGTAAAATGGCCCGCCGCCGCGCCGGTAAAACCCTATGCTACCCAACACTGTGTTTTAAATTGTAAGGCTGGTTTTTTTTTTTTATTCCACAGTTTAAGAAAAACCAGCAGTTATTAGGTAATATTAAACTTTCTCAGGGGATTTTGTTTTGTTTATTTACCTACCTCTAACTTCGACTAAGTTTCAGCAGGTTCACGCGTTATGTGTAAGGTCAGTTACAAAACGATTGAACCAGACGAGTAACAGCAATTTAAAATACGTTTTTCGAGGAAAATTGTCTAGCCTTAAGCACTTAACTCGTGTAAACGCCTATGCAAACTAGCGCGCGAATCCTGGCGCGGATTGCAGTGTGAAACTTCCGAGGCTACTTCACTTGCGCGCTAATCACGCGCACCTTACAAACCTTTTGACGCGGGCCAAGAAACTGTCAAACAGGAACGCAACAAATATGGAAATGGGGTCCATACTGGTGGTTCACGGCTTCGTGAGTCTGAAGAGGCTATTTATTGTACTTAAATAATTTGTGAGTCACCACGACGGAGAGGTATTATCCTAGTTATAAAAACTACATGAAAATATTGGATAACTCAAAAATCAAATCATGGTAAATATCCCGTTTTAAATGACTTTAGTACATGATCTTAACAATAAAAAGAAGAATATTCCCTTGATACCTGCGGATGATACCCCCTTGGCTTCGATAAAGGGCCCTCTGTGCTGTTGACTTTGGCACGCATGCCTCCCAAAGCCATAGGCTGGCCACTATATGGCTTGAGATCATGGAAATGAGTAACAACTTAATGCTCTGTGGATTTTCCAGCGTTGATTAATTTTTTATTTAGGCGTAAAAGGGCATGTAAAATGCAAATGCAAAGTCAAAAAATAATGCAAAGTCATGGGCTCAATTAACGATATAAAAATCTGCATATTTCGTTTCATTTAATTTTCACTTTTGTGAAAATCAAATCGTTTTTAAAACCTGTATGATCTTGTATATTTTCTAACGTAAATACATTTTTAAGTACGCCTTCCTTCTCATACTCAATAAACGTACACAGTATAGTAGTATAGGCAGGTTAATGACACAATTCATTACTGCACAAAGGGAACACTGGGCGGTAATTATATTAATATACTGCACATCGTGACACTGTGGTCGCACGCCGCTGAAAACGCTGCTTTATAGAGTGTAATGAACAACTGCGGATGAAATGAGGTTTAAGCTTTATTAAATTGCATTATTTATTCATAGGTTAGCAAAACAAGGTATTTTCATTTAAAATTACAAAGGTTAGGCAAGCATTTGAGCTATCCCTTGGGGCCTGTACGATGCAGCGCAAACGTGCGTTTAGGTATATGCTAGCTAATTATTGTCAAATTATCGATATTATTAACTGGTGGACATAGGCCTTGTCTAATGAGCGCCACACCGCCCTGTCTTCAGCTTGCCGCTTTCAGCATCTTCCTGAAGTATTTCGCATATATTTTTGTTTTATTTAAATTGTTATACTTAGCTATATCTATTTGTACATTTACATCTGTCCTAACATAACATGTATATCTATCTTGGTAGATGCTGGATGCGTCAAGCTGAAGACGCTGTGGCGCTCATTGGGGGAGGCCTATGTCCAGTGGACTAGCATAGGCTGCTGATGATGATGATGATGATGCAGATCATCATCCTAACGGGCACACCCAATGCAATAGAGTAACTAATCTTTTAGTCTACTCTTATCATTTTTATTATTTAAACTAGAAAACCATTACATATCATAGAAAAACAAAAAAAACATGTTAGCCAAAGACAAACTTCTGTGTAAATTCGAACCAGATAGATAGAAGATAGAAAACACTTTTTTATACCACACAAAACAGAAAACAATACAGGAATAAACAATAGAATAAAGGAAGTATAAAGGGCGGCCTTATCACAGAGAGCGATCTCTTCCAGGCAACCTTAGGATGGACTGGACATGAAGGAACAAAATAGATAATAGATAGAAAATAAAACAAATACCTACACTACATACCATAATACCAACATACCAAGCAGTTATCCAAAACGAGTTGAAACCCCTCACAATAACATATTCCATCCGCTTCCATTAAATCACAGACTAATCAGGCTTATCACATCACAATCGCAACCACAATCACCGGAATCAATTAATTGAATCTGAACCGTGCCGAGTTAAACTCAAAGTTGAAACTCGGAAGTGCAACAACACGTTTCAGCTGCGGTTTTTGAAATTTTCCGAACAACGACTGAACTGAGATTATCGCAAAGGCTTCAAACTGTGTCGCTTACAAGTTTATGCGCTCCCTCGGGCGCACCATTCAAACTTGTTATGATATAAAATTGTTCTGGGGGTTTACTACCTATCCTACTATTTGTGTTATGATAAATAGTTATTTTTTTAATGCAACTGATATCAATTTATGATTTTTTGAATTATTTTTCACATACTAAACCATAGCGTTGTCTTTAATTAAAAAACCGGCTAAGTGCGAGTCGGACTCGAGTACGATGGGTTTTAGACCATTTATCTATAAAAATGTCAAAAAAATCTTCTCTATGGTATGGGAGCCCCTTAAATATTTATTTTATTCTGTTTTTTAGTATTTGTTGTTATAACGGCAACAGAAATACATCATCTGTGAAAATTTCAACTGTCTAACTGTTACGGTTCATGAGATGTAGCCTGATGATAAACAGACAGACAGACGGACGGACGGACAGCGGAGTCTTAGTAATTGGGTCTCGTTTTGCCCTTTGAGTACGGAGTATACTAACAAAAAAAAATACGCAATGCAAAAATGTTTCCCTGTTTGCGCAGTTACGTAAAAACAAAATAATACTGAACCAAATTAACATTACAAAAGCTTGCGGTAGGCCCCCGCTTTGCCGCCGTAAGTTGCGGAACAGAGGTACATATAAACTTTGAATCAGAAAAACGCCTTGCACGAATTTTCTTTCGCTCTTTGTTTCTCAGAAACTGTGCTCTATCTTTGCACTCATCTTGTCGAGGGTTGTTTTCCTTCGCTTTGTTGCGTAACTACTTACGTTTTTGTTTTAAAATAACTTCTTTTCAGCTAAGTTTAAACTTTTCAGATCTCCGTACCTACCTTAACACTTTAAAACGGTACTTATCCTACAAGATACGAGTACATACTTAGAAAAAATAATTTAAATGTTGTTTTATCTTCGTTTTTTTACGGATGTTAAATTTGACCCATCTATATATCTGTCTGTCCTAGCGTAGGTAGGTTTTTTTTAATTCGGCTGCTGCGGCGACCAATGATGATGATCATGTTTGCAGGTTTTAAATATCTAATTAAATATATTATATATAACAACTAACAGGCTAAAGGTTCATTTGGGGCTTCTTTACTTCTGTCTACATACCGAAGCGAGTACCGACTACATTGTATGGAGAAGTATGGAAAGACCGGAACCTGGACCTTTCACCGTTCAAAGTGGTACTTGTAGATAGTTGTAGTAGGGGAAAACTTAATTGTATGAAACAAAATATTTTTTTTTTATTGTTGCGACATAAATCAAAAATATATTTCATTTTGACGACCGATGTGGCGCGGTGGGCGAAGGAAACGTGTAAGCGGGTTAACTACGAACCTTGATAACTTTATCAAGGTTCGTAGTTAACCCGCTTACATCAGCAATTAATGGAGTTTTTCATGGTTGAGTCTTGCAACTAAAAGTATGGTAAACACGTTAAGGTGTTTACCAGAGTCTTAGTTGCAAGACACATTAGAAGTGGTAACTCAAACCAGTCGGTTAACTCAACAACTTGACTAGGATTACCTCGTTGCGGTGTCGGTGCGTGAGCCGTTTAATATTTAATACTAAATTTGATGTTCTTGGCTTCCGACGTAGTGGAGGTGGTTCGATTCCTGTTAGGTTTATTCCGTGCGTTTGGAATCTCAGTAAAAAAGGGGGGTAATATTGTATGCATAACGAACTAACTACTTATGCAAGTTATGACATTCTAAAAGACCATGGGTGTACCCATGGTCTTTTAGAATGTTATAACTGATGTATGAAATATGAAATTTTATTGATTTCGAAATGTATGCTTTACACGTGCCAATTAAATAGTTTGTTTTAGTTATTTTATTCGAAGACGACCGATGTGGCGCAGTGGGCGAAGCCTGTAACATACAAAATGTCGGGTCCGATTCCCGCCTTGGGACAAATTATATCTAGGTTGTTCTGGCTATTTTCTATGTATAATAAAAATATCTATCTATGTAATGTAATATATTGAGTACGTCAGTATCAGTACCCATAACACAAGCTCTGCTTAGTTTGGAGCTAGATGATGCTGTGTTGACTGTCCCGCATCATTATTATTATTATTTATTTATGGAACTACTAACGAAAATTACACCAAAAATCACATAAAATCCGAAGAATAATTATGTACTTAATTGCTAGTGTTCTTTTCTAATAAATGTGCACATTGTACGCTGACCGTTTGTATGGATGCGTACCACCTACGCACTCAGATGAATTATCTAAAGGGGAGCCACTACGCCTTTGGTGAGTTATTGAAGCCAAACGAACGGACTAATGGAAACCTTCATGAATAGTTACTTTGGGAGATGGGGAATTAATTGTTATAAAAAAATTTACCATTGTATTACTTACGTAATTTAAAGTAACTAACAGTTGGTGTTGTTTTCGGTACGTGACTTACAATGCTTACAATGTTTTAAATATGTATACAAAACAATAGCTTAGCTTGGGGCTAGTCTAGGCTAGCGTCATCTAGCCGCGCGCCACAGAGTTCGTACTACAGTATAGAAGAATTCCTAAATGACAAATTAGATGACGCCAATGTCGCTGATCCACACTTATAATACCTATTTATAACATTTATTATAATAAAATGTTGATGTGAATAATTAATTATGTATTGGTAAAATTACCAAAAAAAATTATAAAATTATTTATAAGAAACTCCTGTGTGTGTATGATTTGTAATTCGATGTGTTGTGTAACAAATAATGTTACTTGTATTATTATGTTTGACATAATAAGAATATTCTGATCAATAAATAACTGAACTGAACTGAACTGTCGTCACTTATGGTTACTTTTCAGTTGGTTGGACGAGTATGTACTCTCGAGAGATATTTGAACGTGTCACTTAAACCATATTATAGTCGGATATATCCAGAAACCGATTTTTGTCGATGGTTAAATAATTACTTAAATATATCCCGACGCAAGAGAGACGACGCAATGTAGTCCGCAAAATAAGGACACGTACGCTCGTAGAGACTTTAATCTGTTTTGGTAAAATGAGCAATGCTGAATCAATCGTCCCAGTTTCCCAAATTGGCCCAGATTCTGCCCCCATGCGTATTACGGACCGCCGGAACAATACGGATTGCACTAACTTCATCAATAAATATTGTACAAAGCGGTTGTTTGTTTGTTTGTAAGTTATTCGTGGTCACAGCTCTGAGTTTTGTGATAAGCTAGGTGATGAAGTTTAGTAAAATTATGTTCTGGGTAGTTGAATATGGAGATAGAATAATTGACACACAGCGGGGCAATTAGTCAGCTTCTTGGAGACGCTTCCGAGTGATATAATAATAATAATAATGCTGGACAATTCACACAGCATTATCTAGCCCCATGGCAAGCAGAGCTTGTGTTATGGGTACTAGATAACTGATATACATAATACAATACATTACATAGATAGATATTTTTTATTATACATAGAAAACGACCAGAACACTCGCAACAAATATCTGCAGATCGTACACACAATTGTTCCGAGCCGGGAATCGAACCCGCAACCTCCTGCGTCGCAGGCGGACCTTCGCCCACATTATGGATTTGCATTAGTTGATTTATCTATGTAGTATATGTGAGATTATGCGAGTACACTTCAACAGAAGTGTGTATTTTACAATACAATACAAAAATACTATATTGTACACCAGATACAGATCATTACAAAATTATATTAAGCTTCGTCCTCGGGATAATAGAATACAATGTAGTAACGCCTCTAGTGTAAGCCATTCCGCACTAAATTTGAGATCAAAGCACAAAATAAATCAACACTATCCCACCTAACCCTGCGCACTCATTCGTTTTTTAGTGCTCACCAAGTTCGCACGGTTAACACTTAATTTCAGGTGTTTAAATAATTATAACAATAAAGAGTGAATAATCATCGTGATCATGCCTAAACATAAGAAACAAGAAGATTATGAATACATAAGGAGAAAAATTAAAAAGTACAAGAAAAAGTTAGAACGGCGCCGTCGTTCTAGTAGTTCGTCAAGCAGATCGGAATTGGAAGGTCAGTGATGTGTAAATCATAATATACCTATTTTTGTGTGTACCTATTGTGTACCCACTATCTACTTATTTTGGTACTTATACAGCCTATTTCAGAAAATATTATTTTTTGTCCCTTACATAATAATTGGCCGTACATGGCCTAAACAATGACGCTCCTTATGATCGGTGTTTACATTTTAAATTCTGGGACTCGAATAGGGGCCGATGTTGGGTAGCTACATACCTACCTGACCTTAGCTTGCCCTAAACAATGGCATTACTTGTGGTCGATGTTTATATTTTAAATGCTGCTGCCGCTGCTGGGTTTGCGTCTCTCTCTTTGGAGTTATGACTACCCATACCAGTTTTGCGAATAGTACTTTGGGCTATTTCTTAACTGATAAGCAGACATATCATTTTATAAGATACCTATATTTACATAGGTTATTTCTTACCTACCTGGGATTGCGTCCTTCTCTTTGGAGCTGTGACTTCCCAATAAATAGTTTTGCGAACAGTACTTTGGTCTGTTTCTTAACTATAGTAGGAACACTGTTGATTACAAGATACACAAATAAGAAGCGAGGTCCATGTACTTGTTGAGAATGACCAATCGGATTTATCAGTGAAACCCAAACCAGCCAACCAGATGACCACATCATGACACTCCCGGAACTGAGTGTGGGCGCCATACAGGAAGTAGTCCAACCTTATTCTCTAGGCGCCAGTGCTGTCCTCAATGAGGACTTACCGAGTTCAGAGTCCATGCGGTGAAGAGTCCACCAATATGATATTGGATAGTATTTTTTTTGAACTGTTAGGCGAGGACCCTACAGTTTCATGCTCATATGGTCCGGAAATCCAGAAAGACTCAGCGGTGCGACTGGAACACATCGCTACTGTGTAAGGGAAATTAAGAAAGAGTTATATGAAAAGTACCTGATTCCAGATAACTGCAAGATTATTGACGCCCCAGCGATGAACCCGGAAATGAAAGTGGCTATGAGCGATGTTGCGGCAAAACGCGACAAAAACATTAAGTTTCAACAGAAACAAAATGCTACAGCGATATCCTGCTGAGGTCAAGTAATGACCAAACTTTTCGCTTATGAAAATACTGACCCTTTCATAACCAAGATGATTATGGATACCCAACGTATCATATGTGACATCCAGTACCACGATTCGTCAGTACGAAGAAACTTTGTATTTACCGCCTTAAAAAAGGAAATTAAGGACCAAATACAGAGCACAAAGCCCGATAGTTTGTTATCCGGTCAAGAGCTTGGTGAAATATTGAAAACGGCAAAAGCCGTAAGCAAATCTGGAACCGAACTTAAAGTCCCAGCAGCTAAGTCATTTCAACACAACAATAAGAGAACGTCTGATATGCGTCAAAATCCGGCAAAACATTTAAACTGGAGGGGCCCTTATCCTCCCCGAAAGCCACCCAATTATCCCTAACATCCGAGGGCGAAAGCCATAGTCGAACAACAATTGGCCATACAGCTCATCGAAACCATCGCCAAGACAGCAACAACAACAGCCGCGCAATCACCGGTAGATGTGGTAAAGTACGCAGGCAGATTGTCCTTTTTTTATGACCAATGGTCATAAATTACTATTGACCCGTTAATACTTTCTTGTATTCAGGGATATGAGATTCTATGTATTTTCACATTCGGTGGTTCAACTGTCTTTTCCGGCAGTACAAAATTATTATCACAAAGAGAAACATTTATTTCATATTGCTATTAGTGATTTGTTGTCAACTAGAGCTATATCTAAATGTCAACCCGTTGAGGTCCAGTTTCTATCAAGTATTTTCTTGGTACCGAAACTAAATGGAAATAACGGTTTATTTTAAACTTAAAAAATTTAAATAATTTATTACCACACATTATTTTATGCTAGAAGATTTACGTACTGTTGTATCATTATCAACCAAAGAATGCTATATGACGAAGATTGATCTTAAAGATGCCTATTATTTTATCAGAATACACCCCGAATCTAGGATGTATTTAAGGTTTCAATTCGCTCAAACAATGTATGAATTTTATGGCTTATGTACATCACCATTTATCTTTACTAAGATTATGAAACCTATTGTCAGGTTACTACGTTCTGCTGAACTAATATCCACCAATTACCTTGACGATTTTTGGCTAATGAATGGGACAATCTTATAATGAATGTTTGGACAACACGAAGTTAACTACAAAGCTAACCTCTCTTGGTTTTCTTATAAACGAACAAAAAAGTTGTTCGATTCCCGATAAAAAATGTTTATTTCTGGGATTGATACTAGATTTTTAAAATTATCAGATAACATTACCCACAGAAAAAATTAAGGGTTAAAAAAGAAATACAAAAATTTACAACAATCAAGTCATGTAAAATTCGTGAGTTTGCACAATTCACTGGGTTACTAGTTTCCATTTGCCCCGCAATAGATTACAGTTGGTTGTACACAAAATATTTTGAGCGAATAAACTAATAAATAATACTTAAATCTTCAACCAGATGACAATTATGATAAGATTATGAAATTACCGGAAACATTACAACCTGAACTTAATTGGTGGTATGATGCATTGCAAAATCCTTTTAGTAACATAAAAGAGGTTTCATATGCACTAGAAATATTCTCAGATGCCTCAACTACTGGGTGGGGGGCAGCCTGCGGAGTGTGGAATGTGCAAGAACGTACACAACATATTAATTATTTAGAAATTCAAGCGGCTTATTTTGGGTTAAAAGTTTTTGGTAAAAGCTTAAGAAACTGTCGTATTTTGTTGCTTGTCGACAATACAACGGCCATCTCTTACATTAATAGAATGGGTGGCATTCAATTTCCACATCTCACTGATATAACCAAACAACTATGGCAATGGTGTGAATGTCGCAAATAACATGTTATGGCTTTTTATATTAAGTCCTCAGACAACTCAATGGCTGATGCAGAATCAAGACGCATTCACCCAGATATAGAGTGGGAATTAGCTGAATGGGCATTCCAAAAAATTTTTTCATCTTTTGGAATACCTCAAATCGACCTTTTTGCTAGTAGAATAAATAAGAAGTGTAGTCAATATGTTTCTTGGCATAGGGACCCAGATGCTATGACTATAGACGCATTCACAGTTTCGTGGAAAAAATATTATTTTTATGCGTTCCCCCCGTTCTCAATGATATTAAAAACATTGCGTAAAATTAAATTTGACCAAGCTAGAGGTGTTATGATTGTACCACTTTGGCCCACACAAGCTTGGTACCCTTTATTTAGAAGTCTTTTGATTGCAAAAGTTATTACTTTTAAAGCAATTAACAGGCCCATTGTTTCTTACCATTCCAGCAATCACAACATACACACCAAGATTACCCTGGTGGCAGGAATGTTATGCGGACGGCGTGGTTAAAGAGGAGTATACCCCCGTCGACAATGAATATTATGATGGCCTCTTTATCTGAAAATTCTATACAACAATATAATGTCTACTGGAGGCGTTGGTTCCAATTTGTAACGGAGCTAATAACTGTAATTTCTATAATGCCTCAATTCCACAAATATTATATTTTCTAAATGTACTTTATGAAGAAGGTGCCCAATTCGGAACACTGAATAGCTGTAGATCTGCACTAGCTCTACTCATGGGTAATAATAATATAGGTGAGGATGATAGAGTCAAACGTTTTTTCAAAGACGTATTTCGGTTACGACCTCGATTACCCAAATATTCTATGACATGGGAAAAATCACGTGTGTGGTATGGTGGGCTTCAGCCTATTTTAGTTTTGCCATTTTTTGAAGAAAAACCAGAAATACGCCCGGGAAAAACATTAATAACATATTTAGAGAAAACATCTTCTCACCGCAATAATGTTAACTCTCTTTTCATAAGCCCTAGAAAACCACATAAAGCTGTGGGCTCACAAACATTGAGTCGATGGATTAAGGACACCTTACGTGACAGTGGAATTGATGTGAATATCTTTACTGCTCATAGTACTAGACATGCTTCCACGTCTGCAGCCCATAATTTAGGGATTCGTTTGGATCAGATCAGAAAGACCGCCGGATGGAGCGGTTCTTCGGAGACATTCTTTCGATTTTATAATAGAACTGCTACTATAAATGATGTCGATTCCTTTGCTAAAGCAGTTGCTAGTGGGTTGCCTTTATGATAAGCTTATTATATTACATTATCTAAATATAAGTATAATTGTTGATTCTTAATTGAAAGAGAATGACATGATTATGTTACGTTTAGCTTTTATAAGGATTGAGGAAATATTCCACAGTAAAATATATCTCTATCTCTAAAAGTCTACATTGTATTCTATTATCCCGAGGACGAAGCTTAATATAATTAATGATTAAACGAACTTACCTGTACGTGAAGTTCTATCATAATTATATGAAAGCTTCGTCCGAAGGGATAAGCAACCCTCCCTCCCTATCTATTGGTAGTCACCAGTAGACCCATGATATTTTCTGTGAAATATTTTATATAGCAGTGCTCTAAACTAGATGAGTGCGCAGGGTTAGGTGGGATAGTGTTGATTTATTTTGTGCTTTGATCTCAAATTTAGTGCGGAATGGCTTACACTAGAGGCGTTACTACATTGTATTCTATTATCCCTTCGGACGAAGCTTTCATATAATTATGATAGAACTTCACGTACAGGTAAGTTCGTTTAATCATTAATTATATGCGACAAGTACAATGGGCGGCCTTATCGCTTAGAAGCGATCTCTTCCAGGCAACCTTTGGATGGAAAGAATTATGTGAATTTAAGAAAGGCAGGGGGTGTACCAAAGATAATTTAATGAAAATGAAAATGAAAAGTTTTATTTCTTTAAGCTTACAAATAAGCATTTAGGTCATATTTTTATTTTATATTTCATATTTTTTTAATATGAGAATAACATGAATACTTACTTAAAAATAAATACTAAATAAATGTTACAAATACCAAACTAAATAATATACTACTTAAATACATAAATAAATAGTAGTTTAACTTTTAAGAGAAAACCTTGTAAAAGTCATGTACCTATAACGGGATATTTACCATGATTTGATTTTTGAGTTTTCCAATATTTCGGCACAGTTTCATGCGCCATGATTACGAAATAACTGTTCTGCGAATTAGTTTTTATTGGTAGACATAACGATCTACCGATCTTTTGATACGAACTTTACCACTACCATGGGTTTTATTATCGAATGCAGCATAATCACGACACACAACTACTCTTACTTTATTTTTTGTGTGTAAATTGTGATCTTCCTAAGGATACCTATCTTGTTTTATACATCATCATCATCATCAGCCTATAGCAGTCCACTGCTGTACATAGGTCTCCCCTAATGAGCGCCATAGCACCCTGTCTTCAGCTTGCCGCATCCAGCATCTGCCTGTAGTCCTTCGCAGGTCGTCATCCCACCTAGCCGGAGGACGTCCTACACTACGTTTTGCGATTCGCGTTCTCCACTCTAGAACACGTTGACCCCACCGGTTGTCAGTTCTTCGCGAGATATGGCCGGCCTACTGCCACTTCAGCTAGCTAAATCTTAGAGCTATGTCAATAACTTTGGTTTTATACGAGTACATATGTATTTAGTTAAAAATATGCACCAAATGTTTATTTATTAGTCTTTTGCTGTAATTAAATCCTTTATAACGTTACTTTTTGTAACACTGACAGTATCAAATCAAATCATGGTAAATATAACGTTATAAATAAAAAATAATAATAATAATTTGTGTTCAACTTTTATTTATGAAGCCTGCTCCCACTTAGCTAAATATCGGACGGCCTCGCCACCGGAAATTGTGACTGTTTACGTCATAAATTAACCACGTTTTGATTGCTTTGCTAGCCACTTCGAGTTCCGTTTTGACTTGCAAATGGAAGTATGAAATATCCATTAATTGGAGAATCAAATGACTTTGATGGGAGCGAGTGGCGTTAACATTAAAATGTAAACGGGGTGGAATTGTTAATGTAATATTTTCGTTTTGTGACTCTTTTTTCGGATTGTGACCCTCCGTGTCAGCATGGTTGAACCCCGGGGTTCGTTGGATTCGATGGATGATTACCGTGCTGTTCCTACGCGGTCTCAATATTTTCGTAACTTATACGATTTGAATACGTATTTATTAAGACTCTTTCTGCCCGCAGCTTCGCATGCGTTGTTTCTATGGAAACGTTTAAAGGTTAATTCTATTTCATGGGAACTGATTCTATGGGATAAAAAGTAGCCTATGTTTTATTCCAGCTTTTAGTCTACCTGGATGCAGACAACCCCATCCGTTCAGTACTTTTAATGTGAAGAACTAACAAACAAGCATCAATACATCCATCTTAACTTTCGCATTCATAATTATTAGTGTGATTTTAAAGGGTATTTTTGGATTTTTTTGCCTACTTTGCCCGACATTTCAACAGGTTTACACGCTGTCGTGGTCACGGGCTGACTATGAAATAGGTAAATAACGCGTTTATTTACATGTTTCCCGTTAAATAAATAAGAGAGATTATATATATTTATTTACTATTATTTGTGTGTATATTTGAATAGATTTTGACAAAACATGCTTACCTATTGCTATTCTTTCATCTTTGAGACTCATGTTTACAAATAAATAATTTGGAATTTATACTCTTTAAACAGAAATTTAAAATGTATTTTATTTGTTAATGTTAATGTGATATAGACGATTTTTTCAATGATAAACTTTAGTAAGTAAATGTTTTATTATTTCATATCATTCTCTCAATTTTGATTGCATACTATACGATCAAACATGTTGATTAATAAAATGTATATCCTTATTAAGTTAAATAACACATGTATCGCAAATAAAAAATCTTTGTCTTTATACCAAGCTGACTGTACGTTCGCTCAGATCCAGTAGCCACATTTATTTCAAAATTGCGGACTCTTAATTCGCCCCCAACGAAAATAATCTCGACTCAAACAATATTCAGACAACAATGCAAACACAGCACAATGGAAATGATTTCGGTAAATCAGAAATGAAAGCCAGTCGCATGAAAAATGTATTTGCATCCATCAGTGGTGCCGGCGGCGGCACTGGCATTACATTCAACTGTCAAGGAGGCTAACGAGACAGACCTATTTCGATATAGAAACCACAAAGAAATTATTCCTCAAAGGAAGTGGTCTCAGTGGAGCGAAAGATCTTATTCGCCAAGATTGAAGACACGTTACCTAGTCTATAACTTTAAACTTCGGCCAAACCCGCGCGTAAAACACGAGGGACGCGGAAAGCAAAGCGAATAGGTTAGCAGGTAATGCTATCTATCATTATGCTCGCCTATGTACAACTAACGCGGGAGAGTCAAACCGAATTAAAAAATTCAGAATGGAGGAAGTTCTTTGTTTGGCTAATTGTAGTTTTTTATACCAAAATATAAGTATTGGTCCCGAAAACCTCAAAAGACAGTTTAAATACTGAGGAAATTATATAGTAATTTTTTAGTTTTTCAAACCTAAATATAACATTATTTATTACAACGTGTACAAGTGTGTTATTACAACGACTAGACGCGGTGACATGTCGCACAGGTTTATCACTACGTAACATTCTGCGTTATCAGTAAGGGATGGCGAATACGGGCCCAGTTATACTCCTCGCAATGATATGCCGGCCACAAGCGCCGTGGAATGCACGGGCTATGCCCGGATGCTCGCAGGAATTTCTTAGCCCCGAGAGAGATATTTTAAGCGTGAATTTTTTTAAAGAATTCCTAGCACAAAGCCTTGGGTCATCATTTTTGTGAGATCATATTAATTTTTATCTATAGCTTCTGCACATTAATAATTATTTTATTATCGGTTTTACATATTATCTATATTTTTGCAAAAATATTTTGATTCGTTCAGGTTATAATGTGAGATAGTAACAAAAATCATCATCATCATCAGCCTATATTAGTCCACTAAAGTCATTTAAAACGGGATATTTACCATGATTTGATTTGGTAAATATCCCGTTTTAAATGACTTTAGTGTTAATAACCCTGATAGTTTCAGAAGTTTTATATTAGTCCACTGCTGGACATAGGCCTCCTAATGAGCGCCATAGCGCCCTGTCTTCAGCTTGATGCACCTAGCATCTACCTGCAGTCTTCCGCAGTCGTCATCCCCCTGTCCCATCGGAGGCGTCCTACACTACGTTTATCTAGTCACGGCCTCAAAAAACGTTTGCCCGGGGGTAACAAAAATAGCCTACTTAAAATACATATATGTATAATATCTACCTATTGTATATAATAAAAAAGTAATTTATGCAATTTTTTACACTAATTGAATTTTTACACTAATGATTTTTTTACACTAATGAACGAATTCTAATTATAACTCAGTATAGCATAATTATAAGTATTGATACAACGGGTATTTATCGCGTTTATTTACCTTTGTCCCGACGTTTTAACACGTGACCACGACAGAGTGTAAACATGTTGAAACGTCGGGAAAAAGGTAAGGATAAATACCCGTTGTATCAATACTTATAATTATGTGTTCAGATCGCGCAAGTTTAAAAATATTTAATCAGTATATCACTCAAGAATTTAATGGCAGGACTACACTACGCAATTTAAGGAAACTAACAAACAAGATATTTAAGCCATTTTACGGCTTTTTACTTTTTAAATTCATACTAATCTCACACATTCTTTCCTTAGTTTTAGTCAGGAAAACTGTTAGTTTTCCGAAATAATCTATATTGCTGAACTGGTACGGGAAGTTTTTTGGTGGTATTTCGAACTTGTTAAGGTGGTAGCTACCCTGAAACAAACAAAGATTTAATAAGACCATTTTATTGCAACTATATGGATCTGGGGATTTCTGGAACTCTTGTCCATAAATCCCCTGAGTGCTCTTCGCTGGCGGGGGATTTATGGATAAAAAAAAATCCAGAAATCCCCTTCACAGGGAATAATTGCAGGGGATTATAGGAACAAGCTTGATGTTTTGTTCTAGCTAAGCTGTTTTATAAAATAAAAATTATATATCATACGTCATACATAAGACACATAATACAGCTCATGAACAACATAATAATATGATATTTATGAAAAACTAAACTCGACTTCAAATTTTAAAGTATACAATACAATACAAAAATTCTTTATTATACACCATAATCATATAAATACATTATATGCGACAAGTACAATGGGCGGCTTTATCGCTTTTACATTGTTTTTGAAATTCTTAGTGATAAATATTTATCCCTCGGGAATAACATTCGTATGGGACCACCTCGGGACCAATCTCTATACAATAACGAAATAATTTCCCAAATCGGTTCATACTTGACGGATAAATCGAACATTAGTCTTGTTTCTTCACTACACAATTGCATAGTAACTAGCAATCAACCAAGGTAAATGTTTTTTGTTGGCTTCTTTGCTTTACGTCTACTGGACCGATTTGAAAAATTGTTTCACCGTTCGGAAGCTACACTATCCCCAGTGAACATAGGCTTTGTTATATTTTCAAAAAAGTTCAAGAGCGATCCGTACTAAAACCGTGCGAAGCCGGGAAGGTCCGCTAGTAGGAAATAAATCACTTTGATGCTTGATATTCAATCAATGCCAAGCTGCAAAAGTCAAAACACCTAGTTATACTCACCGTCGGAACGGGGCATATCAAAGGGATATCAGAATACGATTGAAGCCACTCTTTGATCCACTTTATTTTGAATGCCTCGCATACTTTAAAGTCGAATCTCAAAGGGAAGGCAGTTTGAAGTTTCTGGTTCACGAACTCAAAGCCAAACTGAAATCAGAAGAACAAAGTTGCTTTAAGAGTGGACTCTTTGATGCTGGCCTTTTTCCCGGTTCGTGTAGTTCCTACACGAACCAGCTACGTTTAGAGTCAGCTGAGGAAAGAATAAATTAAATATGGATACATTCCGGTCGGTCTAAAGTTACGGCATCATCACACTTCGAACTGTTGGCATGCAACTAGACAAAAGACTAAGATTTACAGTTCAGCGTCATTAGACACTAAATACTTTTTAAAGGACCAACATGGATGTTTCCAGCGCGTGCAAATTGACGCGTGCGCTATTTTGTTTATTAAACAGTAGAAAAAAAATTTAAAACCTAGCGGAAATGTTAACTTAATGATTTCTCTCATAACAGCATTCTCATATTAATAAGATCATAGATAAATTAGAATAAAAAAAAATAAAAAAAATAATAATAATAAAAAAAAAAATGCTAGATAGCATTCTCTACCTGCTAACCTTTGGATAGTGTGGACAACAGTTTGGTAGGTAGTGCTATGTAATAGAAATAATAAAATATACTACTCATAATGATACTAAGCTACTTATATTATACTTAAACAGTAAAATATATACCTATATAAATAATGAATATATGATTATAATTACGTACCGAATTATTCTTGCGAAAGAAAATAGTTATAGACTCTAGATCTGAAGACATTTATCGAGGATGCCTCGCGATATCCAATGGGAAGACTGTTCCCTAGCCGAGTGGCCTTTACAGCGAAGGTTCTATGATAACCTACTTGTACAGGCGTCAGGAGTTCCAAGCTGCAGTCGTTTCGTAAATTACATCTACATGCGTTTTACAAAAATCTTCATCTGACTTAAAATGTATTTAATATAAAGCTACGCTTCTTTAATAAAAAAATACTAACGTAACCTTGTTCAATCAAGTTAGAATATAACACATGATTTTTTTTAAACGTAGATAAAACAAAAGCGCAAAATAAGCAAAAAAATCCCAATCATCTAAGACCCTGGAATAAACTACGACTAATTCACTAATCAATTACCAAAGGTGATCTCAATTCACTCGAGCCTTGTGTCAATTGGAACGGTGTCGAGAAGGCTAATAATGTCCCTATGAATAGCGTAATCCTTACCAATCAATGTAATTGGGAACCCTACCTTGGCTATAGATTAGGGGACTTGTTCGTTATCGAGCCTTGCCTTAATTAGTCTAAGAAAGGCTAATGACCTCGTTAGTTACTGGCAATGCATTTATTTTAATAGATAAATATATTTAACAGTTTTACTTGAGAATAAACCTACGGTTAAGGTAATAGGTATTTGTAATTTAAATGTTTGGAGATAATAAAAAGCTGCAAAAAAGCAGTTTATTTACAGACAGTTGAAATACATTTTTGATAAGATATACTCAATTGTTTTTCTATATTAGTTTTTGACATGTAAAGTGGTTTTACCAAAAAAATGCATTTCTGTATTTAATAACCCTTGTGCTAAAAGTCTGTTCACATATTTTTACACAGTCGCGCGAACGAATCGTGCATTTCATCCTACCGTGCGAGTAGCGGGAGATGTCAGGTGAGATAGCATACATATAAGCCTAGCCTATAGATGAGTTTGCACCGTATAGACTCGTTTAACCTTAATCTAGTTGACTTACGGTAACATTGTCCCCTATAGGCACTAGGGAGGTTGTGTTCAAAGATGTCAAGTAAGGCGCGTGTCGGTTCTCCCTTGACGTCAGAATACTAAAGTTGGCGACGTATTTTGGATTCAGGTACAATAGTTTAGCTCTTTCTTGCTTGAATCCCTGTTGAGTAAATGCACATTTTTAAAAGTGTAAAAGTAAAAAGATTTTTATTTTGTCGGAACAGAGACTCTTATAAGTTAAACTTATTATAACAGATTAACAGAAGAAAGAAACTGACAAAATCGGTCTCCACTCAGCATGTGCTATGGTAGAGCAGATCGTACCATAGCGCTGGTCTTTTGTGGAGACCGTGGTGCGCAACGTGGCCTAATACAATAAGGAACAAAAAAAAACATCATATTATTATGTTCTGCCTGTGACTTCGCTCGACTCCGTAAAAGACTAAGAGTTATAATAGCAATTTTACCAGGGCGACATTTCAACAGGTTTACGGGATGACTGAGTCATCCCATGGAGACCACGACTCGGTAAACGTAGTGTAGGACGCCCTCCGACCAGGTGGGATATCGACCTGCGAAAGACTGCAGGTAGATGCCGGATGCCGCAAACTGAAGACAGGGCGCAATGGCGTTCATTGGGGGAGGCTTATGTCCAGCTGTGGACTGCTATAGGCTGATGACGATGATGATGAGTCATCCCGTGACGTGACGATGACTAAGTGACCGGGATAGCTAGATAATACTGTGTGGATTGTCCACCATTATATTAAATTATCAAATCGACTAACAAAAATGAATCCTAATCCATCCCTAAATCAAATCTGGTAGGTACCCTGCATAGTGTGAACATGTTCTTAGAATAGAGTTCGCAACGTAACTTGCTAATGAATGAAATCTATTTACGTTCAGCCTCATTAGCACATGTTCAGTTCTCGCACACACTAGTTTCCTATCTACATAAACCTGGGGCACAGTATACTATGAAACAGTATGGAAGCTACGAACAAACGCTTGAAACGGCACACTCACACAAACATGTGCATATTAAACCAGGCCATATTTGTAAGCTAGTTATTTCAATAACATTGATTGATCACTACAAAAAAACCGTCTTCATAAAAAAAAATATATATCTATCAAAAACAAGAAAAGTTACAACCCCAGTGCTATACAATACAAAAATACTTTATTGTACACCAGATACAGATCATTACATGAGACAAGTACAATGGGCGGACTTATCGCTTAGAAGCGATCTCTTCCGGGCAACCTTTGGATGGAAAGAATTATGTGAATTTTAGAAGCTATAATGGAGCGTAGGTAATTATTTCATCAACTAGGCTTAGTTTCCATACTGGTCCTTGTGTATACTGTGCCTGGGACTAGATTCTACTAAACTAATTGCTTTACCACAACAATGGTATCGTATCAAATGACACATTTTGGCATTTTTGCTTCGATTAAAGAAGCTATAGATCCCAATAATGGTAAGATCCTTTTCCTCACTAAATGGCAGTCATTTGAAATTTAGGAGATGCTGGTGTGGATTGTCCAGCGTTATTATTTTATTAGAATATCCAAGATAAATATCTGCAGATCGTACAACATCTGGGCGGGAGGCGGAAATCGAACCCGCAACCTACTTCGTCGCTGGTAAGCCTTCGTCACCGCGCCCCAGAGGTCGTCTAAAAACTATTTTGGGGATTGCAGATATTCAGAGGACACCCTATATAAATACGTATATTATTTTTGTATGAGGTTTGCGAAGTCCCATATACGTACAACTCGGTCACAATATCTGTGCACCTTGAGCCAAACATTTTGTATGGCTCAAGGTGCACAGATATTGTGACTGAGTTGTAGGTAAATGCGATATACCAATAAATTACTAAGAAATAAATCAAATCAAGCCAACTCACCAAATCGCATACAACTATGCACACAAATACTGTCATTGCAATGAAATAAAAACACAACATCCGCATTGTCCTGTATGGAAAATCACATAAACTAAACTGAGCCTCGGAATCACTGAAAAATCACAAAAATTTGAATTTAAAAGTGATGTTATCGAAATAATGGAGAGATCGCTTTATAGTTAAGATATTTGTTAGTAAATGTTGATGTGTGTCACTCATGCCTATGAATTTGTTACGCGTCATTAGGTAAGGCATTATTTGTAAGTAATAGTCTAGTATTATCATAGAAATATTAAAATGTGATTATTAGGTTTTCGGAACCTGTCCCTGCCCGCGGCTTTACACGCAATTTTTCTGGATATAATGTTCCCCGGGATACCTTAATGATATATATCTCAATTGTAATAAATAATAAATAAATAAATAATGCTGGACAATTCACACAACATTATCTAGTCCCATGGTAAGCATTGGACATAGGCCTCCCCCAATGAGCGACATAGCGCCCTGTCTTCAGCTTGCCGCATCCAGCATCTACCTGCAATCTTTCGCAGGTCGTCATACCACCTGGCCGGAGGGCCTCCTACACTACGTTTACCGAATCGTGGTCTCCACTCAAGAACACGTTAAAGAGGGCATTATTTATTATACAAAACATATGTATTAAGCCGATGGGGTGATTGTGGACCATGGGACGATCAAGTTTTGTTCTACGATGTTTTATATACAAAAAAAATAATTATAAAAAATATGTTTTTGTGAATACAATTTAAAAGAATCATGAAGAATATTATTCCTACAGGACATCGGTGTGTGTCTAGCCAATACAATACAGTTGAATAGAGGATAATTTTTAATTACTAAAACGATGAAGAATGATTACAGTAAATATTTCTACTAAAGGCGAACAAAGCTTAGCTTTCCCATTCATTCAGGTAACAAAACTCAAATCCAACTGCTAGGTTCTTATTAACATAATTATAAAGTCTTGTTTCCCCTAACTCACAGAATAACGATATCCTCGCTTGAATTTCGCTGCCACGCTCGGTGTCAACAAAGTTTCAACATTTAGTGGTTTTGTAGTTGGCTTATTCATTCCCTCACCGACTTATTCCACTGTGGGTTGCTGAGGATGAGTTTTGCATAGCTTACGAGAACTAAAAAGTTTTCGTCTATACATTTAGCACGAGGCCCTACCAGATAGAGAATAACTCTAAGGTACTACTTATGGGGTCAACGTTGAGTGGAGACCGCGACTCGGCAAACGTAGTGTAGGACGCCCTCCAGGTGGAATGACGACTTGCGATAGACTGCAGATGCTAGATGCGGCAAGCTGAAGACAGGGCGCAATGGCGCTCATCAGTGGAGGCCTATGTCCAGCAGTGGACTATTATAGGTGATGATGATGACTACTAATAGTAATATGACGGTGATCCAAATCCTCAACAGCCTAAATTGATCCACAGCTGGACACAGGCCTCCCCCTGATAAGCGCCTTATCAGCTTTTATCAGATACGAGGTAATGTACCTACCTAACCCCACACAGGGAATACCGATTGGCTCGATTATAGTTCTCGAATTATTTTGACGATTTCTTGCAACTTAACGGCACAATTTATGACAAGTCGGCGATTGTATTCGAAAATATTTTCCATATTGCGATTTCATTTACCTTAAAACTATATAAACCAATTACGAGAAAGAAAATTGCAGAAGTTGTCTAGTAATATTATTATTTTGTTCAGTGTTTATTTTAAACTAGCTGTTCCCCGCGATTTCACCCGCGTTAAACTCGAATTTCATCTTTATTATGTAGGTGATTTTTTTCTATCTTGGGTTACATTATTGGAGTTTTAGTAAGGATTCATAACTTTTTGAAAATAAAATATAGCCTATGTTCACCGGGGATAGTATAGCTTCCCAACGGTAATAAAAATTTTCAAATCGGTCCAGTAGTTTCGGAGCAATACAAACAAAAAATCAAACTTTTCCTCTTTATAATATTAGTATATATAGAAGTGGAGGCTGTTGTTACCGCAAACCTTTTCTATTTTGGTACCCATTGTGCACACTCATAATAAGGCACTCCCAGCTTTGAAATGCATGAACCAATTACGAGAAAAAGATGGTGAAATTGTCGAGTAATAGCGTTTTCAAAGAGTTTCTAAAAGTAAAGTGGGTTTCTACTACTAGAATTAATATACAGACAGATTTATCAATATTTGCCCCTTAAGCCCTACAGGATTTTGTCGTTTTGCCTTTGGGAATTTAGTTTTAAAGTTGCTCTTTGACATATCCTTACAATTTGAGTTTACAGACGCAAATAATATAAGCTATTTAATCGGCCGTTTGAGGAGGCGACTTTACTATTGATGTAGTTTAGTCTCGATAGAGTTAAAAGACTTTTGAAGGAATAAGATCTTTGTTTCGTACACAATTCATTAATATACACCTAGCATGAAACAAAATGTGTTAAAGCCCGAATTGATACATGAATAGCGCATGAGTAAAAACCTGTGTTTTATACATACAACAGAATGTACATGTACAAAATAAAGTCATTACGCAATCTGTATTTGTCTTTTCCTGTCCTGTATCTGACAAAATGTATTAAAGCCCGAATTGATACATGAATAGCGCTTGAGTAAAAACCTGTGTTTTATACATACAATAGAATGCACATGTACAAAATAAAGTAATTACGTAATCTATATTTGTGTTTTCCTGTCCCGTATCTGATTTATTTGGATTGCAATAAATAGTCAATGTATTATATTGTCATTATCTCGGCGGGGAAGTTGAAAATGTTAGGTTAGTAGGTATAAAAGGTATAAAAACTATATGCATACGAAAGAGTAGGTAGGTATTTTCAGTTCAATATTTTTTGTTTAATATACTTTGGCATACCGTTTTATTAATTTATTATTTAGGTTATTGTGTTAAATTATTTTAAATCTGTTTTTTTAAATAAGGCATGTCTGTCTGCTTTTTCTTTGCACTATTCCCGATGGCCTATGTCAAAAGTTAGTGTGTAATGGATGATTATAATGTAACAATTAAGAATTAATAGAACTAAATGACATCAAGTGTATGGTGGAAAAACAATTTTAAGAACATGTGGGGCACTCTTGGGAACTGCCGATAGTAATTTAAAAAAAAAAGTTTTTTTTATACTATCCCAGTAAAAAAAAATATACTTGCGGTAACGATGACGCGAGTTTCAGACTTTTTGTTCACCCAAAAAGTACACATATACAAAGTTAGGAAAGCATTCGGTGATGATGCCGGGAGTTCCATGATTTTTATACACCCTAAATGTGCTGAACGCGCCTAAAGAAGATTTCACTAAAAAAAAACAGCGCGTTACTTTTCGGGTTACTCTGGTAGTAAATATCTAACTGTTTGTATAGAAAGATGATCCACCTCAAGTCTACATTTATTTCCCAAATAATAACTCAACCGTGTAACCGTGTAGATAAGGATCAAACAGCATAGAAGCGGCTACGACGTAGCAAGAGTGCTACGACGTACTACGACATACGATGCGACGTTTGTCGTAACAAATTGCACTGCAATCGTGTACGCAATACGTAATCCTACGAGAAAATTGCATGTCTCTTAGAATTAACTAGTTTTTGTCCCCAAAGAGCATTGTAAAATCGCATTGCGAAATTTAAAAAGAACTTAACAATAATGTCTTATTTAAACTATAAAAAAGTTTTAACAAAATGTGAAAAGCGGAGTAAAAATAAAAGAAGTTGTTACCTCCCTTGCCGCAAACCACTTTATTAGCAGCTAGTTTGTGCCCGCGGCTTCGCACGCGTTATTTCTATAGAAACTTTTTAACGTTATTTCTATCCCATGTGAACTGATTTATGGGTCTATGTTTTATTCCGGGCCTGGAACTACCTGAATGCAAAAGTTTCAGCCCGATCCGTTCAGTCGTTTTTGCGTGAAAGTGTAACAAACATCCATACATACAAGCTTTCGCATATCACCAAGAACCGACAACCACTGGGGTAAACGTGTTGTGCAGGACGAACTTCGGCCAGGTGGGAAGACGACCTGCGAATAACTGCAGGCAGATGCTGGATGTGGCAAGCTAAAGACAGGGCGCTGCTATGGCGTTCATTACTGGAGGACTATGTTTACTACTATTATAGGTCCATGATGATAATTATAAGGCTGCCGTTCTGTAGATATATCTCCACTAAACTAGAATTAGGTATTATTCAGATCAAGAGTATAGTATCGCCTGTGAGCGTTCACTAAACAAAAGCGGTCAGACCAAAATAGTCTAGCCTTTAAATTTTCATGGTAGAGCCACAAACGGCTTCCACCATGACATTCTCATAGCCGATTGTTCGCAGTCATAGCAAATAAATGCCATAGCTGAATCACTTCTAAATGACAAACAATAAGGCGGCTTCCAACTTTGCAGCCCTTCAGTTGTGCGTCCACTGCATCGGAATCGAAGCAGGTATTTACAGTATGTTGATAGGATCCACTGCTTTCGGATTTTGCATCTAAAATATAGGTATTTTTCTTTCGTATTTTCAAAGCGGTCGAGTTTATCGATGACGTCATCCGCAGAAATACTGGCATCGTTATCGGCAGTAATGCCGATACAGTGAACGCTGTTATCAAAGCAAGAAATCCTTAAGCTGTGTACGGTACGATTCCGGTACAGTGGACGCACACCTCTAAAGACCTGTTCGTAGAGGTATTCACTACTCAAACCGACAGCAGTATACATTCTTGAGGGGGTTGTCGCAGGGGGTTGGTGATTGGTGATGATTCAGGACAGATATTTGTGGCTTGGTATGGAGAGGCCTACAATCTGAATGTTTGCGGGCTATTAATGATCATGATAGGTTTGTAGAATGAACCAGCTATCTGAGTGTTGCTCTACGACCGAGGCAAAGTGAGAGGTTTCAATTGGCCCGCGTCCAGGATAGATTGGATTCGGCCCAAGTCACGCTAACTGCGCCTTGTTTGGGCCCCGCCATTATGGCTTTAACACCTTTCACCATAATTGCGCAATTAACCTTAGAATTAGAAATAATTAATGTTAATGAAGACAGGGCTCTGTGGTGCTCATTAGGGGAGCCCTTTGCTTCAATAGTGGAACTCCATGCTTGTGATAGCGCATAGGCTGATAAAAAAAAGAAAAAATGCTGGACAATCCACACAGCATCATCTAGCCCCAAGTTAAGCAGAGCTTGTGTTATGGGTCCTTAACACAAAAACATACTTAATACAATAGATAACATAGATATTTTTAGTGTACATAGATATATGTAAAGTACCGACCAGAACACCCGGAACATCTGCAATTTGTACATACAATTGTCCCAAGGCGGGATTCGAACCCGCAACCTCCTGCGTCGCAAGCGGACCTTCGCCTACCGAGATACAGAGGTCGTCAAATAATGGTGATGATGTAGTTGCATTGTTGGTGACGTGGATACCAGCAGGAATTCTTTTTCCATTTCAAAGTGTCCACCGTCACCTTTTTTTAAAAAGGGTGCTCATTTATCTTATCAGCTGGACAAGTGAACTGGGAAAGGCTAATTAATAAAATGTGATTCAAACAAATCCAAATAATGCAATTAAGGGTATAGATAGACCAGTCTTATTTTTCTAATAATTACTCAGATATTATCTAATTACTCAGATATTATCTAATTACTCAGATATTATCTAATTACTCAGATATTATCTAATTACTCAGATATTATCTAATTACTCAGATATTATCTAATTACTCAGATATTATCTAATTACTCAGATATTATCTAATTACTCAGATATTATCTAATTAGATTATCTGAGCAATGAATATGTGAATATATTTTATGCCTAAGCTATTAATCGATCGGCATATTAATGAAACGGTACTAATTTTTTTCTGAAACATAAAAATGCTGGTGCGAGCAATTTTAATTTCATCGTAAGAAAAATACAATAAACCTACAGAAAAATCGAAGCGAACATTTTAAAGACATTTTGAGTGTATTGTAAAATCATTTACTGTTATGCAAAAGACAAAAGAGACCCTTTTGTGTCACTTACCCCCATGATAAACTTTTTCTGTTTGTTTATTCTTTGCCTGTATTTTGTGCATGTATCTAAATAAATATTATTCTATTCTAAAAGTTCACATAACATCCGAGAACATGTTCATAGAATGCACTACAGGTTATCAAGAAGCACCAACTTAAAGTGGATGTCATTTCAACAGGCATCACGCATGCATTGCTTCTAGAAATAAGACGTCATTTCCATTCACATACGATACGTGGGGACTAGGGAGCTTACTCTGGAAACCAGTTCTAAACTCGATCCTAATTCAGATTGTAGCATAAAAAGCCGGGTTGCTGTTCCTTAGTTTGAACCATACACACATAATAAACATTTTGAAACTATCATGGTTATTAACACTAAAGTCATTTAAAACGGGATATTTTACCATGATATGAATTTTTTTAGTGGTAACGTTCGTAGCAAAAGTCAGAAAATGAGGGTAGATCGGCATATCTGCCCATGAAAACGAAATCGCAGTGGCTTCAGTTATTCCGTGATTATGGCGCATGAAACTGTGCTGAAATATTGGAAAACTCAAAAATCAAATCATACAAACATAGTCGATTTCGATACCTAGGTACTCAAACTCCCGCCTACGTGGCGTAGGGTATTCAAAAACTAAGTTCGGTATAGTGAGCCATATTAGGACTCATGATAGAAGAATCCGTGGACCCTAGACATTGTCTAGGGTCGCCGTCATCGAGATCGGTGAGGAGGAATATACACAAACTCTCTCAAGCCAAATCGGTTATAGCAGTTTTCCAGTCTTAATTTTCATTGACAGCTGTAAAAATTTTGATAAATCGTTTGTTTTACTTAAATCGTTATTTTTTAAAATACTAGTTATAGGTTAGTTTCATAAACTCGATCACGAACACACAATTCGATCCGGCTCGATCGATCCAAGACCGGAAATTTCTTTAACATCGAGTTACAGTTTGGAAATTTCAGATCAGTTTACTAGAATAAGCATTTTGCTCGTATTATTGCATTTTCTTCACACGATATATTCATACATAAAAGCTTGGATCTCTTGGGAGTGACGTCACACCAGCGAAGTGTTGAGAGGTGACAAAAAGTCGACAATACCGTTATTTATTATCTTAGGCAACATGTTTTAAATTATCTTTATTTTAGACTAGCTGTTTCCCGCGGTTTCACCGCCGTTAAATTCAAATTTCACATTTCTAAATTTTAATATAGCCTATGTTCACCGCGGATAGTGTAGCTTCCCAGCGGTGAAATTATTTTTCAAATTGGGTTTCGGAGCCTATTCAATACAAACAAACAAACAAAAAATAAAACCTTTCCTCTTTATAATATTAGTATAGATGCCTACTGTTGAAGGTTCTCATAATAATAAGCCTTTTAGATACAAAAAAGTGGCTCGTGCGTGCCATATTGATTGATAATTTATAAGTTCCTATATTCGTACCCATATCTCGACCCACGTTCCTGACAAGAGGGATATATGTATATATGTATATATATATATGAATAAGTGTGAAACGAGGTGGCGAATCACAGTGAAAAAAAGAGTTCCTAAAAAAGGATTTCAAGACTGTTGAATGCATACAATCAATTGCATTGGATTTATTTATTAACTAGCTTGATCGGGTTAAAAAGTATCGCACATATTATTCTAGTCAGTTCAAAGTCGCTCAGCGAGCTATGTAAAGAGCTATACCCGGAGTTTCTCTGAAGGATGGGATTCGTAATAAATACATCCGACAGAGAACCAAAGCGATTGACATAGCTCTAAGAATTAGCAAGCTAAAGTGGCAGTGGGCCCGGCCGCTGGGGTAAACCGCGGAGTGGAGACCGCGGCTCGGCAAACGTAGTAGGATGCCCTCCGGCTAGGTGGGATGACGACTTGTGAAAGACTGCAGGCAGATGCTGGATGCGGTAAGCTGAAGACAGGGTGCTATGGCACTCATTAGGGGAGGCCTATGTCCAGGAGTGGACTATATAATAGGTTGATGATAATGATGTCTAAATCGTGATGAATTGACGACCACCTGTACATTATGAGATCAATTAAATCGTCACTTCATCGGACAGGTACTATAACGTCAATTGAATCCTATCGGCTAACACTCGGTCAACACCTTAGCTACTTACTTCACCTAATATAACATAGGTAGGTTAGTTAGGTATCCTGTGTCAATAAAACGTGTTCTTGCCTACCTTAATATATTTGACGACCTCTGTGGCGCGGTGGGCGAAGGTCCGCCTGCGACGCAAGAAGTTGCGGGTTCGTTTCCCGCCTCGGAACAATTGTGTGTACGATCTGCAGATATTTGTTCCGGGTGTTCTGGTCGTTTTCTATGTGTAATAAAAAAAAAATCTATCTATGTAATGTATTGTATTATGTATATCAGTTATCTAGTACCCATAACACAAGCTCTGCTTACCATGGGGCTAGATAATGCTGTGTCGATTGTCCAGCATTATTTATTTATTATTTATTTATACACCCTACTTCACGAAAACCACGTTTTTCCTCCGCTGAGCATGAACATTGAGGAAAACTGTCCAGAAATAACATTAATGCATTAGCAGCCATTACAAGGCCTTGTAATTTATTGTCTTACTTCAATAATACTTCATAATTTCCCTCAGATGAGTTTGCTTCAATGAGGGGTTCTACAAATGGAGGGAATCCTAGAACGGAGGAAGTTTCGAGAAGTAATCTCTCACGTTTATAGACGTCTTTTGTGCAAAGGTCTCGCAGTAGATAGAGATTATTTTAAATTCCATATTATAATGGATTGAAATAATCTACCTCAATTCTAAATTTTGATGAATGATTCTGCGTTTGGCTCGGCAAAAATCTGCTAATGTTTTGTTACCTATTCACGTTTTCTATGTGAGGCGGTGTTACTATGATGTCCATCATCATCATCATCAGCCTATAGCAGTCCACTGTTGGACATAGGCCTCCCCCAATAAGCGCCATAGCGCCCTGTCTTCAGCTTGCCGCATCCAGCATCTACCTGCAGTCTTTCGCAGGTCGTCATCCCACCTGGTCGAAGGACCTGGTCTATGATGTCCAATAGGATATCATTTAGGTATAAAGATTATGATTATATAAATATAGATATTTGAGCATAGGAGTCAACACACTAAGGTCGCCACGTTATATGGCCGGGTTGGCAAACATTGTCGGTGGCATAAAATCAGCACGATTTGGCGGACATGCTGCCGACATTTGTCGAGAAGTCGAAGAGGACTATGGTCAACATGACTGTATAATATAATGTTGCCGACATCAACCCACCCCATGCTATGTCGCCGACGTTGCCTAATTTGGTCATATAAATCTTTATAAATTATTCATATTCCAAGATAACTTACTGCGCTGCGTCTACGCCATCACAGGCCATTTAACTCCAAGCACCTATGTAAGGACCATAATTAAGAACTTCGGATCTAAGCAACTTTGACTCTAAATCCTAGAAGCTACAGTCCAGACTCCTTTGCACGTAGCACGCTTAACTTTCAACTATTACGTTTCCGTTGAATCTTGCGGGTTGCAGCCACAGTTCCGCAAGTTATGATTAATTTATTAGTTAAACCTCAGTTAAACTGACAACAAATTAACCGCAGGTAGTATTAGATAGTCTGTTATGACTCACAACAGACTACAGCTTGTAATTTAGTAGTCTTAAGTCTCGCAACTTGTGAGACTTGAGATAAATAAATTACAAAGAAATACAAAATAAATCAGAATTATAACTTACAATGTCCTTTTTTTGTTAGTCTTAAACTTTATAATATATACATGGTAGACAAAAATCAATGGGCCCTGCAAGGAAACCACTTTAAATCCTTAAATCCTTATAGATAATTTTACTAAAAGGAAACATTTCTTTATTTATAAAAAGAAACAAAACTGCTTTCATAGATTTTCTAAAGTTCACCTTCCCTACCCGGCAATCGACCCAACTAAATATTCAAAAAAATAAACACTTGCTATTTTAATGTTGTAATTTTGTGTATGTGTTTTTTATGGGCCTTTGTTGTCTGATAATAAAGAATTTAAATTGAATTTAATTTAATCTACTAATCGATAGGATCAATGTTCAGGATAAAATATCTTTAATAAATATTTGGTCTTAGGGTTTTCTAGACCTAGATACGAATACTTACAAACTAGGTCTCAAGTACTTAGCCCTTAATTAATCGCGTGGGGTGTTTAACACCCCAGCGACTATTTGATCATCTCTAGTTATTGGAGTTTCGAATTTACAACGCTAATTTTTAAATCTAAATTATAAATAAAATTCTGTTTTTGTATGTATTTGGTAGTTTTTTTCTAATTCTAAAATTGGGGTGGAAAGCACGCCACGCGGGTACTTATGTATGTTTTCATGCGCGAGTAACTAAGGGTTAAATTACTTACTCTTACATAATTATAGGAACAACGGCAACACCATTTATCGCCAGTCCTTGGCAAATATTCAAGGATGTCTTTTGTTATTAAAATAATTTAAAAACTCGCCACTTCTTGTCTTACTTGGCTCTTTAGTATGCACGAACAGCTATAACTTTGGCGCAATTTCAAGAACAACTTGACACAATAAGCTACAAACATAATTAAAGTCTTTTAGTTTGAAAAGCATTATGAATGAATAACTAGATAAGTAACTTGTTAGACCTCACTTTGAAATGTAGATACTGCGAAGTTCTTCTAAAGTTACTTCGATTTTCGGCTTTTGAAAACAGAGGCGCCACTATATTTATTAAAGACGTGTCAAAACCAAATGACTGCAAGGAAGCAATAAGCTCTATCTTGATTGATGTCAGGGTAATCCACTGTTGGGCCTTTTTCCCCTTCTCTCCTTCCACTCCTCGCTCCAACGCTGCAACAGCCCACGATGAAAGATGTGCCTCGAGCTCGTCACGCTATCTCATCCTGGGCCTCCCACGTCGCCTCTTAGCGTTGGGTGGGCTCCACTCTGTGGTGGTCTTTGCTCACAAGTCCCATAAATCGTTTCCTATGAGATAGAAATAACCCTAAAACTATAGTAACAACGCGCACGAACTCGAGGGCTGAAACTAGTAAATACTAAATCGTCAAAAAAATGAATGGACCCACTTTCAGTTGATGCAAGAGAATCGTTAATAAAGAGGTGCCAAGTTCCATATTGATAGATGCAGAATGCCAATGGCTTATTTCGTAAGCGTGAACTTTAATACGTTTAATTACCGACAACCGCTGGGATAAACGTGTTGTAGGCAAACGTAGTGTAGGACGCCCTCCGGCGGATCCTTAAGTGATAAATATTACATTTAGAAATTTTTACACTTTTTTCTATGTCTCAGATAATATAAAAAATCACAAAAGCGCGGCCTCTGCTGAAATAACTAGTTTTAAGAACTTCTATTGTAGTATCACTCCGAAAAATAAATTCTCGTAACTAAGTAAATCATGTGTGTCCAACTTTTCCCACGTAGGTAACCCATTTCAGGCTCATATTCAGTCAATGACACGCGATATGGGTTGTCCCTGAGGACCCCTGCCATATAAGTTATTGCTTGTTAAGTGTTTAGTCGACATTAATCAGACAAGTCTCTTAGGAGAACTGCTTGAGAGCTTTTAGATTAATACTAGATTTAATGAAACACGAGTTCTGTGTTGACCTATTCTTGATTAAACGGAGTTTGTATGGGAAAGTAAATAATAATATCTTGTTGGATCTAGATTTCAATAAACGAATGTAGGTAAGTTTTTATCAAAGTCAAATATTTATTGCAATTACATGTGAAAAAGATCGTACATAAAAAAAGCGGAACAATGTTATTTGCCCATTATGGGCATGCAATTATTTATCTAGTTACATGCAATATATTAATGAGAGAAAAAAAATACTTAAAATCAGTTAATGTTAATAAATAGCAACACAAAATTAAATAACGCATTAATTAAATAATAAAAAATACATAAGTGGGTAATTATTTGTCAAAATTCTTATCATTCATAAATTCTTTAACACTTTGACTGCTGAAATATCACGTTATGTGTTTTCTACAAGTGACTAATATGCGTAAATCCACACTAGCGCAGCGGCTGAGAAAATACAGATCTTTGTGACTTGTGACAACACAGCCGAAATATTTTTCGAATGAAACGCATGTGCGGCGCAACACAACCGCTGTGTAGAGCGGCAGCACGAATTTTTTAGGTTAAAAAAAAGATCGCAGTCGTCGAAAAAAAATCGCAGTCAAAGTGTTAACTGTATAATAGTGTTTATCAGCTAGTATTGTCTTCAGCTTTCCCTGAAACATCGCAGTAGGCAATTCTCTTATGGAGAGCGGGATTTTATTATAAATTAATGGTGCCATTGCAAAGTAACTTATGCGCAGCAACCTTTTTTACAGTCAAGAGTGCATATTTTTAATGGATCTCGTCTATTACGTTTTACTGCGTCAGATTACAGACAAAACGAATCTGGATTGTGTCTGACAAACATAACATTATGATAGGTACTTTGCTTTTGATGAAATGGAATTTATTAAGGACTAGCGGACCTTCCCGGCTTCGCACGGTTTTAGTACGGATCCCTAACATTTTTGAAAATATAATATAGCCTATGTTCACCGGGGATAGTGTGGCTTCCCAACGGTGAAAGAATTTTTCAAATTGGTCCAGTAGTTTCGGAGACTATTCATTACAAACAAACAAAAAATCAAACCTTTCCTCTTTATAATATTAGTATAGATTTGTCACCTCAATCCTACTAATATTATAAACGCGAAAGTTTGTAAGTATGGATGGATGGGTGGATGTTTGTTACTCTTTCACGTAAAAACTACTGAATGGATTTTAATAAAACTTATCAGAATAACACATAGGCTACAATTTATAAACATATATTGTATATTATCCAAAATATCTACCATCACGGATGAAACCGCGGGGCGCAGCTAGTAAATAAATAAAAATACATTTACTGCAGACAAAGTAGGTTAAAAATGGAGTCGTTCGATCAACAATACAACTTGTCGTAGTATTGTTGATCGAAGGAGACTCTACACGAAAGTCCATAAAACAGCCCGGCGGGTTAGCGTCTAGAACTCCCATACAGAAGAAAATCCTATCGGAATAATAAATGGGGATATCTAGTTTTTCTTACCAAGTTACCTAGAGAATAGAGGTGAAAATATATCTCCTACCGTAGCGCCGAACACTCGCAGTGATTTACTACTTGGTTCAAACTCGAGAAATCTCCAGAGCACGCCCAAAGTGAACTCAATGCAGTTATTTTATGTTGTGAGTTATCAATAAACCTGTTTGTAGAGATATAGAAAAGTTAATAAAGAAATATTGCACGACTACTATCTTCGAATTAGACGACTGATGTGGCGCGGTGGGCGAAGGTCCGCCTACGACGCAGGAAGTTTCGGGTTCGATTCCGGATTATAATAAACTGCAATAATAGGTATATTTCTCTATACTGAGACTGTAATAGATTTGTTTATGGTTATAGATTGTTTATAGTTCGCATAAAGTAGTTTTAGCTATGATTTGTAGTAACACTAGTTTCTGCCGCGGCTTCGCACGCTCTGCTCGTAGCATGCGTGTGAAATGCACATTTCGCGCGCACAAGACGTCCAAACTACGAATTTTTTTTTTTAATATGATTTGCTTATCTGTAAGTTGTTAGATTTTGAGTTGGAGCAAAACTCGTTCCAAGCTTTTTTATCTTCTAGAATGAATAATATGTAATGCAATTTTGTTTACCTTCTTGATGTCTACATCACGCTCCTGACGACCATGACGTGACACGATCCCTGTGCTCTTCACTGACAATCAGCGCTGGGTGGACACATTAGTGGGCAGGGCTCCAGCACAATGCTGAGTGAAGGCCATATTTGCCATGAACAATGCTACGTAGTATTAATTTGCGTTGTTTTAAGTTTGTAGTGTATGGTAGTTTTAAGTTTGTAGTGTATGGTAGTTTTAAGTTTGTAGTGTATGGTAGTTTTAAGTTTGTAGTGTATGGTAGTTTTAAGTTTGTAGTGTATGGTAGTTTTAAGCTTGTAGTGTATGGTAGTTTTAAGTTTGTAGTGTATGGTAGTATTAAGTTTGTAGTGTATGGTAGTTTTAAGTTTGTTGTGTATGGTCGTTTTAAGTTTGTAGTGTATGGTAGTATTAAGTTTGTAGTGTATGGTAGTTTTAAGTTTGTTGTGTATGGTCGTTTTAAGGTAAATAAAGATATTTTCTTTCTGTTTTTCTTTCACCATTACAGCCCGTTACTACGGTGTATAATACCTCAAACTGCTAATTTTCAACTCCGCCGGATGTACAGTACATATCGTCTAAACTACTGAATATTTAACTTTGAAATTGATATATGGTAAAGTTCAGGACTTAATCTATCGATCATATGTTTCGAAAACACGATTCCATAAAATTTTCTCGATAGAAAAAAATCGCAAAGTTACCTCTAAATTTTTACTAAAACCTAAATTTCTCAATAAATACAGAAGTTCAGATCTTGACAATAAGCGTGGTAATAGAATAAAGTATAAATAAAAATGTTATATGTTTCGGTTTTTTCAAATAATGTCCTAATTAATAGGTAATAAGCTAAAACTTGATTTTTGGACTTGCGTTGCAATGCCCTGTCCCGCTCTTATGAACGCAAAATCATATGTCTAGCCTTTTCACACAAAGTTGAGGTTGTATGGGCCCTTAAGTTCCACGCACTTCAGGCCGTTACCTAAATAAAATAGTACCGCATTACAATAAACTAGCGGTCAGATTAAAAGGCATCAGCCAGCGGCTCACGGGACCCCCTGGGGCCGGCGCGGAGCCGTAACGTCCCTTATCTGTACTCAGCAGATACCAAGAAACCGTAAGAATTACGAAGAATACTGTGGAAGATAGAATGTGGTTTGAAATGGTATCCGACTGTATGAACTCGAGATAATATGTGCATTAGTTTTTTTTGGTAAAAAGTCTGTTATTGTATGTGTAGGAATATTATTGTGCTGTGTATGTATGTTGATTTTAAGAATTGCTTTGTAAGGTTTAATAAGACATAAATATTTAAATTGCTGATCATTTATACAACATATTATTGAAGATTTATACTATTTACTATAGACGTTGCAGGTCATTCCGATCTAGTTTTAGTAAATATTATTATTATTATTATATAAAGTAAGTTAAAAATTAACTGATAAGATAGTGATGCCAATAACTATGGTCTTAGAGGTGGGCATACCTAATTAGAGATACAATGCCCTTATACAGCAGATTATTTTGACATTTTATCTAATTTATTATTCCATTTAACTTATACCATTATTTATTATCTGTTTTATTGTGACAATTTATTATAAATGAATTTATTTTAATTTTTTAAGAAGGCATGTCTGTCTGCTTTTTTTTTTTTGCGCAATGTCCGATGGTGTTTCCTTTGTCAAAAGTTAGTTTGTGTTATAATAAAAATGTAATTTGTCTTTTAAAATAGTATTTAACGACATCAAGTGTAACATTGTGTACCTACGGTGGAAATAAATAAACTAAACTAAACTAAATTAATTTAACATACATAGGGTATCTTAAAAAATCGTATATTCGTGTTACTAAGTTTGTGTGTTGTTTAATAAATAATATTCCTTCTTTATCTTGAAAATTTGCTTGTATATCTATCTTCCATTCGTGGAATCGGTGGTTATATTGTCTTCTACTAAAGCCAAACTTAAACAAGGTAGATGTGCCCGGAAATCAAAATTATAAAAAACACACTTAGGATGAATGTCTGGAATAAACTTATTGAATTTAATTTAGGTACACAAATGCAACGCGCTAATTTACATTTTCATAATTTGTTTAGGCTAGATCATCATCATTATCGTCAGCCTATATCAATCCACTGCTGGACATAGGCCTCCCCCAATGAGCGCCATAGCGCCCTGTCTTCAGCTTGCCGCATCTAACAGCATCTACCTGCAGTCTTTCGCAGGTCGTCATCCCACCTGGTCGGAGGACGTCCTACACTACGTTAACCGAGTCGTGGTCTCCACTCAAGAACACGTTTGCCCCAGCGGCCGTCGGTTCTTCGCGAGGTATGGCCGGCCCACTGCCACTTCAGCTTGCTAATTCTTTGAGCTATGTCGATAACATTGGTTCTCTGTCGGATGTATTCGTTACGAATCCTATCCTTCAGAGAAACTCCAAGCATAGCTTAGCATAGCTTAGGCTAGATAGATAGTCTTGAAAAACTGTACCTTTATTTGCTTAAACTTTTGCGTTAACTTAAACTACACTTGTTCACCTACTTACTTGTTTTTGTTATTTAGTTTTTTTTTTTTCAATGTATTTTTTATTGTATAACTAATAATAATTATTTTTATTGTGTAACTAATGTAACTAATATTAAGTATTATGTTTGTAATTTATAATTGTTCATTTATATTGTGTGTATATGTAGTGGCAAATAAATGATATGTCTATGTCTATGTCTACTTGCAAAATCGAATCAGCAAACAAACAATAACTACGCAAACCATCCTCCGTTCCCTGTGTTTTATGCTCACAGTCTGAAGTATAAAAGGCAGCTCCTCAACCTTCCCTAATCCGCGAGCAAACCATAGCGGGCTCGATTTCACACGCGATAAACCTGCACGGGTACTTTTGTCCGGCCCTTGCCCACCGCGTCCTTACTGTAGCTAAGAATGGGCAAAGCTGGCACACTTAAATATAAAATTGGAAATAAAAAATGCCGGACAATTCACACACCATCATCTAGCCCCAAGCTAAGCCTAGTTTTATGATTTTGTCGGCGTTATAACTACATACCTGATACTGAACGGCGCAGCTTCAGCCTCCCGGTTTTGGCATTTTGCAATTTACCCTATCGATGGCCACATTAATTCCAAGACCAGTTGTCGTACATGGCCACCTTCTCGAAATTGTTTCTGAAATGCTTACCTTGAAAAGATTCTGCAGGTGGGGAACAAATATTTTGAGAAGGCAGCCAAGAAGTCGTTCTAGCGTTTCCATTGCATACAAAGAAATAACCAATTAAAACTCGCAGTTTTTTTTTTAATTTTCGGAAAACTTACGGCTAAACTTAAACAAGAAAGATTAAGTATATATAATAAGGACCACCAATTAAATATATACATATATTAGGAATTAAGTGATTTTTCGCGAAAATATCCATTCGCATAAATGTCCACTTGCGCAAACATCCACTTGTAATTTTCTTATTTCGCTTTCAAATAATGCTCTAACGGTTCCCGAAAGGCTACGTCCCTGGCTCCTACGTCCCGCGATCATAAATCCCGCCGACGATAGCCGCGCAGCGAGCTTGATCCACTTTATGACCAGACTTTTTAACAACTCTACTCGAAATTAACGGCTTTTACTCTCTCGATCCGTTCAATTTACGGATGCATCGAGAACGGTGTTCATGTGAGGTTTCTTGGCATGAGAGTTAATATGAGTTAAAGGAGTACTATGAGGTGTGACACACTAACGAACCGAATACTCAAACGCATCTCTTAGAGCGCTGCCTCATTAGGCCGCCATGGCGACGTCGTCGCCGGCGGCGCAAGTCTGGCTACTTCTGGCAACCGAAGGTCGCCATGTCGAGTGACCATGGCGTCTCGACAGTCAGTTCGTTTAAGTCGCCAGGAATGGACGTAGAAGAAATTGCAGTTCTTTGTTATGTACGTCGCAGAAAATTGGAAAAAGAAAAGAAGATGAGCTAGAATGATGAAGATGAGCTAGAATGATGAAGATGAACTATTCCATAAACAAGGACGGTTTTGAATTTCTATAATCAATTTTTCAGTATCGAAACTCATTTTTTTCAACATAAAATACAAATCAATATTTGAGCGAGCGTCCAAAATGGCGGCTGACTGGCGACTGAGTGAGGGAGGTGCAGTTTATACGTGTACATTATAGTGGCAACGTCGCCAGGCCGCCAGAGTAGCCAGAAGCCACGTAGGGAGCTGTCGCTTGTGGCTACGCTTCCAAATTGGCGACGTTGCAACACCGTCGCCAAGTGAGTTAGCAAACATACATACATATCAATATTAACAGCTTGGATACGAAGCCGGCGAAGTCGCCATGGCGTCTTAATGAGGCAGGGCTCTTAAGTCAAGTGACGATTTTCTGACAGATTTTCATTGAAAACTGTAAAAAAATGGCTACTAGAGACGTGCTCAAATCTGAGATGCGTTTGAATATTCGGGCATAAAGCAACGAAATGTATGGGAAAAGATTTTTGATATTCCTGACTTACTTACTCTTAACTAAAAAACTTATTAACTCTAAGTTGTGATCGGTATAAAAAACGGAATCGATTGGCATCAAAGAATGTTGGTGTTTAAAACGCCAATTTAATTATTATTTAAAAGTTAAAAGTTGTGACAGTTAGTTGGCGTAAATAGTATAGTAAAAAGGCTAGGTATGGGCAGGGACCAGGATGGGGGTGGTACTTTTCCTCAGTCTACACATTTTTTCTGGTATGTTAATTTTTTTTTAATGTAAATTGTAAAAGCATTTTCATGGATAACTCAAATTGTAATATCTGCCCTATGATTGGACATTTAAAGGGAATAAAAAAATATATTAGGCATTCAAATCAAATCAAATCAAATCGTTTATTTGCAAGAATACAAAATTATACAATGTCAGATCTTATAACTAATTTAGTAAATGTATTCAGCCTGCATGCAGGCGTGCAAATGTTATGCGAGTCATATTATTATAATTATATATTAAATTAATTATATTAGTCATTATAAGTAACAATTTAAATCTCTAGATATTCGTTCACAGTATAAAAACATTTTCCAAGTAGCCATCCTCTTAACTTTTTCCTAAATATATTTCCATTTAATTCTTTAAGTTCTTCCGGTAATTTATTGTAAATAGTTATGCACATGCTATACACATTTCTTTAATAAATATCTTTATGGCATTGGTGTTTATAGAGTGCGTTTCGAAACTTTTTTGCCGGGTTATTACATCGCTACGTTTTTGAAAATATTTTGGATATGATTTTACAAACAGACAAACTTCCCTTATATACATACATGCGAGAGGAAGGATCCTACAGTTCTTGAAGAGAGGCTTGCAACTATCAAGGAACCAAGACCTGTTTATCACTCTAAGGCATCTTTTTTGAATTTTAAATATCTTTCGACATCTACTGAGTTGCCCCACAGTAACAACCCGTACCCCAGGACTGAAGACACATGACCATGGTAAGCAGCTAGAGCGGCGTCAAAAGAAACAGCCTGGCGAACCTTCTTAAGAGCGAATACAAATCTGCTCAGCCGTTGGCACACCTGGTTCACATGGTCCTTCCAATTCAAATGCCTATCCAGAATAACACCAAGGAATTTAAAAGAAGTAATGAAGAAATGAAGTAGAAGCATTTACTCAATACGCCCGATAAATGCCCGGCATAAACCCATCTCTAGGTGTGATGGATGAAGGTAGCCACTGGCACGATAACACAACCCGTTTTACTAACGGTAGAACACACCTAGAGAAGTCTGAGAGCTTGGGATCCTCAACAATTCTCACAGCAAGTCTTTTAATCGAGTCGCCCTTTACTCGAATAAAAACTTGCCAAAACTCGATTAATAGACTATCAGCTTGGGCCCAAGCTGGTATACAAGTTTTACATTTGTAATTATTTTTATGTGCTTAAATATTAGGCACTGTTTCTTTTTATTTCTACTTCTCCTAAAATTCCCTTATAGTGTTACCTTCAACACAAAAGAACTTGTGTTATATAAATAATTAAATAATAGTAAATTATAACTACATCAAGTGTATTAACATCTACGGTGGAATAAAATGCTTCGCATTCGCTTTCACAAATACTAGATTGGTTCACCGCCAATAACCTACTACTCAATGCTAAAAAGACTAAATGTATAAAATTCATGCTACCGAATGTAAGAGAACTCCCAACAAAAATAATGCTGAAGGATGAGATTCTTCACCTTGTAGACTCTACTGTATTCCTAGGGTTACATATTGATTCTTCTCTTCAATGGAAGTCGCAAATAGAGGCTCTGGCAGGTAGACTTAGTTCAGCAGCTTATGCAGTTCGAACAATTAGATATATTACCAATGAAGACACAGCTAGGTTAGTTTATTTCAGTTACTTCCATAGTATTATGTCTTATGGTATTTTGCTTTGGGGACAGGCAGCTGACATCCAGACCATATTTGTTCTTCAAAAAAGGGCGGTACGCGCTATTTATAAATTAAAGCCACGAGATTCTTTGAGGGAATTATTTAAAAACATTAATATTCTGACTGTAATATCGCAATACATCTATGAAAATCTAATGTATGCCCACAAAAATAAGGATAGCCTTATGAAAAAGTGTGATGTTCACAATAGAAATACAAGAAACAAGAACAAGTTACACATCCCATCATTTAGATTACACAAGGTAGGGAAATCATTTATGGGCAATAGCGTGCGCTTCTATAATAAGCTTCCATCTGAAGCAACTGAGCTCCCTATTCGTAAATTTAAAAATTACATAAAAATAAATCTCATCAAGAAGGCTTTCTACTCCATAAATGATTATCTAAATGATGTTAATGCGTGGCCAGATGTCGCTCAGTTTCGCACCGACAATAGTATGTAAGTAATTTGTTATTGTGCATAGCTTTACTTAAATATTGACATGTATCGAATCATACTATATTTAGACTTAAATAGGCAAATAACCATGTATTAGACATATAAGAGATGAACATGCTAGTGGTTTCTTTTTCACTTCTTCCACTAGTGGACAAAAAATTGAAGTGAACAGTAAAATATTTTATTTTTGATAATAATTTAATGTATAAATATGACTTGTCTAAGTGCTTATTTTGTAAGCCTAAAGAAATAAATGATTTTTTACTTTTACTTTTTTACTTTAATGGAATGGAATGAAATGAAATCAGTGTGTTCCATATGTGTCTCCTTTTCTTACTACCAGGTTCAGGTTCAGGTGCGGGTACTCCTTTATCCGCATTTGGACTTCTTACTACCTTGTACACAAAATTCACCCTGTATACCTATCACAAGCTATGATCAAAAGTCGACTTTATGACCGAAATCTCATTTTACTAAAGCCTACAGAGTTTATTAGAGTACGTATCGATAAAACAAATGATCTCGTCATAAGTGCGATACAGTCGACGGCTTACGATACCTACGTCCCTACGTGACTCCGCATAGATTTATCTGCAATATTCCTGAATCGAGCTGCTATAAAACCTGATTCATAAAAAAGTGCTTGGAAGAAAGATCTTTATTTTCTCGCATGGTCGTGACTTTGCGTTATGAGAATTTAACTGAAGAAACAAAAGGTGAGTACGTAGGACATAACCTCCTATACAATACAATATAGCTTTATTGCACCATCAAATACAAAGAAAATAATAAAAATAAAGGATCTTAATACTAACTAAATCTAATGGTACAATCGGCGGCCTTATCGCTAAAAGCAATCTCTTCCAGGCAACCTTTGGATGGATAGGATCGGTACGTATTAAAACTGACGGTGGCATAATTATTTAGGATAATTATATATAAAAAATATATATATATATATTAAAAACGTACATAAGTATATAAAAATAGAGCACAAATACACAAAAAAAAGGAACAATTAACATAATCACATAGAAAATAAAAATAAAAATCAAGAAAAATTATCAAGAGTGGGCAGATAGTGTTGATGAACCATAATTTTGAAGAATAAATTAATTTAAAAAAAAAAAAAAACATTTATTGCAGTACCTTTTTTTAAAAACATAAATTGGTTTGGGAGCCTCCATTTAATGTGGGATGACGACCTGCGAAAGAATGCAGCTAGATGCTGGATGCGTCATGCTGAAGACAGGGCGCTATGGCGCTTATTGGAGGAGGCCAATATCCAGCAGTGGACTGCTATAGGCTGATGATGATGATGAATATCGAATTGAATCTACTCGCTGCAAATGCACATTACATTTACATTCAAGTGAGCTATTTAAGTAAATCCAGGTTTATTTATAGTTAATTAAAACCTACCGCAGAATATATAACGTTACTATAACTACAAACTCCACTTCTATAGACTTAAATAAACAATACTGCAGCCAAGCCAAATAATGCAAAACATTTTGTTTCATTATTTTTCCACCGCGCGAGAAGCAAAAGAAACATTTCTTTTATGGAAAAGAACATGAAAATAACCAGTTTCGCAATTATATCATAAAGTGTAAGTAGAGTTTTGGTTGAAAGGATATGCGTAATGGATGAAACATGGGCCAGCTATTATTTGGGATGTTGAGATCCAAAATTATATGTACTAGCTGGTGTTATATTTTATATAATATGTTATACTATACTTGTTTATTGTGAAGGAAGAATGTAGCAAAAATAATACACCTCCTTGTATTATTTTTGCTACATTCTTGCTTCACTTGCTGAAAAATTACTTATTTTATACCATTTTGGCAGTTTTTTGCGCAGGCGATTATTGTAAAAAAAATTATTAAATAAACAATACCAAATGAAGTAGATTATGCAAAGTTTCAGCTCGATCCGTTTAGTAAGTCTTCATTCAGTCCTTTGTCTTTAATTAAAATAATTTGAATAAATTATATACAATTTCTTTCAACAATATCTAAATGGACAATCCACACGGCATCATCTAGCCCCAAGCTAAGCTGAACTTGTGTTACAGGTACAAGATGAATGATATATTATCATATATGTATTTAATATAATGCATAACATAAACAGAATTTTTTATTATACAGAACTCCTAAAACAAAATATTCGCAGATCGTACATTGGACCCGAAGTGGAAATCGAACCCGCAACCTGCTGCATCCTAGGCGGACCTTCGTCCCCCGCGCCACAGAGGTCTTCAAATAACATATACCTCACTAGTTACTTACCTGTCCAATAATCGATCATCATTATCGTAAAGCACATGCCTAAACGTTCGTCATTACTAAATTAGAAGGAAATGCTCAAATGAGTGTAATCATGATGACTGTCCCAAGGGCAGACAGGTCAATCAACAACACGGTAGGTCACGCTTATCAATGATCTAAATTAACAAACAATTGAATGGCGTGCCCGGTCGTTCGACCCATTTCGGCCTTTCTATACTACGATTCAGAATCCAAGATATTAAATGTCAACAAAGATATTTATGGATATAAAACTTAACAGAAACTGATGACAAAAATAGAAAACAGCAACGTAATCAATAAAAAGTAAAATGCAAACTTCAACAACACATAATCTCAAATGTGGAGCGAATAATGTTTAAATTATAATTTGAGAACGAGCGAGAGATCTATTCAATGATGAATGAAAACTTTCAAAGCTAAAAATTGTTTCGTGCTTATGTGCTTTGCTGCAATGATACCAATGTCTTTAAATATTGTCCACCAATATTATTTGGGTTTTGTAACCCCTTTGTATACAAAAATATTTATGTTTCAAAGTCAGTGAAAGTCAATGTCAATAGCATTTATTTCTTTAGGCCTACAAAATAAGCACTTAGACAAGTCGTACTTTATACTATAAATTATTATGAAATAAAAAGATATAGAATTCAATGACTGAAATTCGAAAATATAATTGATATTTGAACATTTGAAATTCGAATCACTTTTATACAGCGTGACTTGAGTATTAAGTTCTCAAGTCACAGTCGCAGTGTTCCGCGTTCGTCCCACTCGCGTCGTCCCAATTATGCAAGCATTAGTCCGAACACGGAAAGTCATAATTATAAAGTGATTGAAGTCAGTTTTCATGTATTTTCATTATATATATTTTTTTTTTTTGTGTGTGTAACTTTTTCTTTCTTTTAACTTGATAAAATAAATCGTCTACTTTCTGTAATTTTCTGTAATTTTTTTTTTCTAAATTGCTGTTTTTTTTTCAATTTATTTGTGGAAACTTGTAATTGGCCTTAAGTTAAATATTCTTGTATCTAATCTTTACCTAGCTGTAAGTTTTCCTAAGATTGTAAAAATAAAAATAAAATAAAATAAATAAGCAACCAAGAGTCTTTTTTTTGACACAACTCAAGAAGTCGCGTAAAATAACTCGCTTTATTGCACAAGTCCTGTTTGTGCTAGAATATAAGTAGGTATTGCTTATAAACAGCCGTTTTAATTCTAGCTCGTAAATGTACAAGTTTTCTCTTATATTTTCTCTATTTCTTGCCGTAGGTATTCCAGTTTTAATTAGAGGCTCGTAAGCTGAACTTCATGGCCGTAAAACCCAAGAGACCACCCATGACTCTAATATTCGACTCATAAAGGCCGGCCATGCGCGACCCGGCCAATTAACTAGATACCTACGTATGTAGGTAGGTACAGTCAGCAACAAAAGTAGTAGGTATTTACTAAAATGTTACTGCGAAAGCAGTAGGGTTAGGTGTATTACGATCTCTATAGAAGGTAAAGGTTCTTTTCACTTCTCCACTTCACCTTAAGACAAAATGGGTGCTTTTCCGAGACAAGGGCGTCATCATCATCATCAGCCTTGTCTGGTAGAGATCGCTCTTGAGCGATAAGACCGCCAATTGTATCTAGTTTTTTTAAGTTTTTATTTTACACTGTCATTTTATACTTAGTGTGCAATAAAGAATTATCTATCTATCAGCCTATGTCCACTGCTCCACTCCACTGCTGGACATAGGCCTCCCCCAATGAGCGCCATAGCGCCCTGTCTTCAGCTTGACGCATCGAGCATCTACCTGCAGTCTTTCGCAGGTCGTCATCCCACCTGGTCGTCCTACACTACGTTTACCACGACTCGTCTCCACTCAAGAACACGTTTGCCCCAGCGGCCGTCGGTTCTTCGCGAGATATGGCCCACTGCCACTTCAGCTTGCTAATTCTTAGAGCTATGTCGATAACTTTGTTCCTCTGTCGGATGTATTCGTTACGAATCTTATCCTTCAGAGAAACTCCGAGCATAGCTCTTTCCATAGCTCGCTGAGCGACAAGGGCGTAATTGTCATTTATTCGGATTGCTAACCCCTTTGTTTACAAAAAAATACTTGGATTGTAAATTCAAATTAGACAAAATCAAATTAGGAACTAATAAAATAATTTAAATACTAATAAAACTTTTGAAACTATCCTGGTTATTAACACTAAAGTCATTTAAAACGGGATATTTACCATGATTTGATTTTTGAGTTATCCAATATTTCAGCAGTTTCATGCGCCATGATCACGGAGTAACTGAAGGCACTGCGACTGCCAGTAAGTTGTTATGGGCAGACATACCGATTGGATAACTCAAAAATCAAATCATGGTAAATATCCCGTTTTAAATGACTTTAGTGTTAAATAGTAATGTTGTAATTCTGGCACAGATGGTGATGCATATTGATCATGCGTGAGCGTGACGTAGGATTAGTTCAGTCTAACGAGCCATATAAGAGCTCATGATAGAAAAAGGAATCCGTTATCTCTACGGTTGCCGACGTCGAAATCGATGAGGAGGGCTATATTATACTCAACTAGAAGCTTTATATTTCAGAATAAGCTTTTTCCTAAAATAGATTCGTGGTGAAAGAAAATTGCTGGGGCAAACGTGTTCTTGAGTGGAGACCACGACTCGGTAAACGTAGTGTAGGACGCCCTCCGACCAGGTGGGATGACGACCTGCGAAAGACTGCAGATAGATGCTGGATGCGTCAAGTTGAAGACAGGGCGCTATGGCGCTCATTGGGGGAGGCCTATGTCCAGCACTGGACTAATATAGGCTGATGATGATGATGAAAGAACATTGAGGGTACCTAACCTACCTAGCGATTGTCAAAAGTATTTTTTTTTACACGTAAATTATAAAGCGAAACAAAATAACTTCCTATAAATAAGTTGCCCGTTAAAAAAAAGTGATAATAATAAAGCAATTTGGTGTAATAAGGGAAGTAAAAACAAAGGGTGGCCTGGGTCGTCCGTTTTTTCCCGGAGTTATTAAATCCCTAGTACAGCATCCTACAACTTAATTGAGATTTAAATTTTAACGAGTTTTTTAGTCTTTTCAATTTTAAAAGTAGGTAAGTTAATTGATTTACGAGTATACGTTGGCTACTAAGTATTTTAAACGATATTTAATTATCAACCTACTAATATTGTTATAAACTCGAAAGTTTGTATGTATGTACATATGTATGGATGTTTGTTTCTCTTTTACGTAAAAACTACTGAACGGATCTCGCTGAATTTAGCATACGGGTAGTTCCAGACCCGGAATAAAACATAGGATACTTTTTATTACATAAATCAGTTCCCATGGGATAGAAATAACCTTAAAACTTTTCCATAGAAACAACGCGTGCGAAGTCGCGTGCAGAAACTATCACTAAGTATATTTGAGGAACAAAAAATATGAAAATACCTCGTTTTCAGCCAGATTTTACCCACCGCTGGGTTCCTATAAGAAAAAGACTGCAGATGATGGACGCGGCAAGCTGAAGACAGGCCTATGTCCAGCAGTGGACTATTATAGGTTGATGATGTGTGATTTGTGGGATCAAAAGGCTTCTCATAGCTGAAAAAATATTACGTGAATATATATTTCCAAGAAGCGTTAAAATACTTCTTAGTTCTGAAAGTTTAGGACCTTTGCCATGTAATTTCTAAGTATCTTTCTTTAAAAACTTAAGTCAAAGAAAACTGAAGGAGCAAACTTCGTATCAACTCTGGGGAAGTTTTGGTGTTCGCAAAACATATTACAGATAATTTCCAACAAAACCAGAACAGAAGGTTGATGTATATTTTATCAAAATAGTGTATGTTACCTTTACCTTTTGTTACCTTTTTGTTTTTTAATAGATGAGTGATTTGAGAGGAAGGTTTATTAACCATTTGAAACATATATTACCACGCGGGCTAAGCCGCGGGGTAATATATGTTTCAAATGGTTAATCATTTTAATTTTAATCATTTCATCTATTAAAAAACAGCATCGAAATCCGTTGCGTACCTAGTTTAAATGATCTAAGCATACATAGGGACAGACAAACAGCAGGAGGCGACTTTGTTTTATACTATGTACTTAGTGAAATGACTACAAAACTACACGCGCATTGAGGAAAAAAATTAGACATATATATATATTTGAACGTTTTTATTTTACTTTAGATGTCCCCATAAAAATTCAACAAATTATACGAAAATAGGCAATTATACAAATTATAATTTATATAATAATGAACCTAACCAATTCTACCAATATAAACGCAGAATAGGGCACAAGTAACCATATATCGGTATTAACACTTTGACTGCGATTTTTTTTCGACGACTGCGATCTTTTTTTTTAACCTAAAAAATTCGTGCTGCCGCTCTACGCGGTTGTGTTGCGCCGCACATGCGTTTCGTTCGAAAAATATTACGGCTGTGCTGAGTCACAAAGATCATTACAAAATATCAGATTATATATAAAAGCTTATTACAAAATATCAGATTACTTAGAAGATAAAAAAGCTTGGAACGAGTTTTGCTCCAACTCAAAATCTACCAACTTACAGATAAGCAAATCAAATGTACTAGACACATAAGTTATGAACATACTAGTGGTTTCTTCTCACTTCTTCCACTGGTGGACAAAAAATTTAAGTGACCTATAAAATAACTTAATTGATAATAATGAACAGTATAATTATGACCAGTCTAAGTGCTTATTTGTAAGCTTAAAGAAATAAAAACTTTTCATTTTCATTTTCATCTGTATATTCTCAGCCGCTGCGCTAGTATGGATTTACGCATACCTATTAGTCACTTGTAGAAAACACATACCGTGTGATTTCAGCACTCAAAGTGTTTATTAAGGTAAAGTTACATTTTTTATTCAAACTAACATAAGTCTACAAAATCATTTTTGTGCCACCGCACTTTTTTAGCGACTAAAATTATTAAAACAAAGTTTTTAGTCCAGTACGCAAGCCAAGCTGCGTCGCATCTGGCAACATTTTTCACAAAAAAGGAAATTCATATTCGATGTTAAAAGTTGTCAGCTAAAACCAATTCATTTTTATGAAACAGAGTTTGCTCTGTAATCTGTGATACGTTCCTGAAATACGATGATTTTAGTTTGTAGGCAGGCGTCGAATATGTTCGATTCTGTTTATCATTTGAGGGTAGTTTTACAAATTAGAACTACTATTATGACGACGTCTGTGGCGCGGTGGGCGAAGGTCCGCCTGCGACGCAGGAGGTTGCGGGTTCGATTCCCGCCTCGGAACAATTGTGTATACGATCTGCAGATATTTGTTCCGGGTGTTCTGGTCGTTTTCTATGTATAATAAAAAATATCTATCTATCTATGTAATGTATTGTATTATGTAAGTATATCAGTTATCTAGTACCCATAACACAAGCTCTGCTTACCATGGGGCTAGATAATGCTGTGTGAATTGTGTTTATTAACAAAATATAAATATAAATATAAAAATATTTACAATTGGAGAGCATACGTCAAGCGGAAGACAGGGCGCTATGGCGCTCATTAGGGAGGCCTATGTCCAGCATTGGACTAACATAGGCTGATGATTATGATTTACAACTGCAGACATTATACAGGTAGCTAAACTGATTAATATCAATGCCAGCCGAAAGCACAGAATAAAAAGTTTGGTTATGAAAATTTCTCGCGGTCCGCGATATTGCATCGAGTATTTCAGTGACAGTAGGATTATATCTCGGGTTTGGCAACCGCAATACCGCGTAGGTTACAATTTTAGAACCTCTGCGGCCTTTATTTCATCATCATCATCAACCTATGTTAGTCCACAGCTGGACATAGGCCTCCCCCAATGAGCGCCATAGCGCCCTGTCTTCAGCTTGACGCACCCAGCATCTACCTGCAGTCTTTCGCCTTTATTTGTTATACAATAATGTTACTTGCTAAAAGTCAGTATAGTAAAATGTTCGGGTTAATGGTTTTAGATATTCCTAACTAAAACAATTAACCCGAACATTTTATATCCGTTGCTTTAATTGCGAGCCGCATTGCAAGCAGTGCTCAGTATAAAGTCAATGCACCAGTCTGTAACCATTAAGGAGTCTACACACTAATGTCGCGTGCATGGTTACTCTGGCTCGCCGACACAGCCCGGTTGCATATGCCGGCCACACACGTTACGTACTATGAAACGTTTTCATGGGTTACTACAAACGTTGGTAACTTCAAAAATCCGTACACACCCAAACGTGCACAAACGTACTTTTTTATGTATGCTCGTCAATTTCTCTGACAATATGGACCGATTTTTGAAAATCATTAAAAGAGAATAATTTCGAGGTGGTCGCTTCAAAAACGTATTCTTGAGGGATTAGTATTTATCCCGCAAAACTACCGACAAACGACAAAAAATGTTTCGTAAACTTAACTTCCAAAATCCGTGCACACAAAAACGTGCCCGAAACTGCGCTTCAAGCATGCGTCAGATTTAAGACGACTTCGAAAAAAGGAGGAGATTCTATATTCGACTGTATGTACTTTTTTATGTATGGTCGTCGATTTTGCTATTGCACTAATAGAGAATCGTTTCGATGAGTTCGACAAAAAAAAATTCCGAGGGATTTAGTATTTATCCCGCAACACTTAAAAACATTGAAAAATTAAGGTATGTAAATAAATTTTTAGTTATAACCTTTGAAACATCATTTATCATGGTTATTAAAAAAAGTCACTTATAACGAGATATTTACCATGATTTGATTTTAGAGTTTCAGTTTCTAGTTTTTTTTCAAACAACCCTAATAAGTACAGAAACGTCTTATAAATTATAAAGTACTGGTTTAAAAACTCAAAAACAATGTATCTAAAGTAGGTATGTAATTTGTAGGAAATAAAAGGCTTTTTTATTTATTTATTATGCACAGAGCGCTCGTAACCCGCGCTTCAAACGCCTAATGTGTACTGGCCCTTAAGAGCAGACGTTGCGGCGACAAAATAAATGAAATCCGACCGAGGATAGTGAACTCAGAAACAAAGTTTCAGACGTTGAAAAGTTGCGCGGCGATGAAAAGGTGCAAGCGTAAAGGTAACTGTGAAGCGCGTTACAAGTGCGCTCTCTGGGTTAAAGTTATCTTCCACTTGGTTTTAAAGTTAAATAGATATATCTATTCCGTGAAACTATTTGCTTTTTGGCAGTTCGACTTATAATCAGATAGTCATCATCATCAGCCTATAGCAGTCCACTGCTGGACCTATGCCTCCCCAAATGAACGCCATAGCGCCCTGTCTTCAGCTTGCCGCATCCAGCATCAACCTGCAGTCTTTTGCAGGTCGTCATCCCACCTGGTCGGAGGGCGTCCTACACTACGTTTACCGAGTCGTGGTCTCTGTCAGATAGTCATATCCTAATGCAAAAATTATCAATAAATAAATTCAAAGAAATGGTCAAACATATCCTTTGTAAAAAGGCTTTTTACAAAATATCAAATTATCTAGACGATAAAAAACCTTGGGACGAGTTTTGCTCCAACTCAAAATTTAACAAGGTAAAGGATCAAAGTGATCACTTTGTTTTCTAGTTTAACTTATGCAACAGATAAGCAAATCAAATGTACAAGACACATGCGTTATATGAACATACTAGTGGTTTCTTTTTCACTTCTTCCACTGGTGGACAAAAGATTGAAGTGAACATTAAAATAATGTTTTTTGATAATAATGAATAGTATAAAATATGACTTGTCTAAGTGCTTATTTGTAAGCCTAAAGAAATACTTAAAAACTTTTTAATTTTGAATTTTGCTTTACTGATTCGATTTTTTATGATCTTTTTTTATTATTAATCCATTTTGTTATCGTTTATACGCGAAAGTTTATTATGTACAACTCGGTCACAATATCTGTGCACCTTGAGCCAAACATTTTGTATGGCTCAAGGTGCACAGATATTGTGATAATGGATCGGGCCGAAATTTTATTTATTTTTTTAGAAATTACCCCGGCTGCGAGGGCTTACGCCCTATAGGCCTATAATAACAAAAACCTTAAAATCACAACTTAAAAAGTTACGCTCGCTTGGCCTTAAACCTCTCCTATATCCCACAGCCCTTAAGAGAGCCTATCAAAAACCAAATAGGTTAAAATTAAACCGACCAGGACCACCTCTACTCACTACATCTAGTTTAAGTTAGAGGGTAATTAAACCCACCAACTAAAACTAGATGACAAGAATGTAGTATCCTGAGGATTAAGTTTGTAATACCTACGGTTAGCGTTACCTAGGCCCAGAGGCCAATTGTGCTAACCAATCGTTTTACTATGACAATGGTATCGTCGCAGCATCATCCATAGATGTATGTATGTACATATTTATTCAAAGCATTACAACTATTTTTACAGGTATTACCTAATACAATAGTGTAGTCAACTTAATTAAATAAATAAATAATGCTGGACAAATTCACACAGCATTATCTAGCCCCAATGGTAAGCAGAGCTTGTGTTATGGGTACTAGATAACTGATATACATAATACAATACATTACATAAAAGTGTAAGTAAGTAGTGGCACAGATAATATAATACGGTAGTGGTAACGTGAGGGTAGATCGGTATATCTGACCATAAAAACAAACTCTCAGTGCCTTCAGTTATTCCGTGATCATGGCGCATGAAACTGTGCCGAAATATTGAAAATCTCAAAATACAAATCATGGTTAATATGACTTTTGTCTTATTCTATGACGATACCATTGTCATAATGAAACGATTAGTTTAGTGGAATAAAGGCCCTGTCCGACTGATATCGATCTATGCCCAGGCTGGCTAGTTAATACTCCATTAGCTCCCGGGAGACTAGACTGTCGGCTCATTTGCACGAAACCCACCAGTTTACAAGAATATGCTTTTGTTTTCCACGGCTAAACTAGGTTAGGTGTTAGGTTAAAGAGATGGCCCTGAAATTATGGTCTGGGCTTAAAATGTGATAAAATGGAGTCTGGTGCAATATATTTTTAGCGTAAATTATGTTTATTGTGCTATAGAAAGAGCTATGCTCGGAGTTTCTCTGAAGGATAGGATTCGTAACGAATACATCCGACAGAGAACCAAGGTTATCGACATAGCTCAAAGAATTAGCAAGCTGAAGTGGCAGTGGGCCGGCCATATCTCGCGAAGAACCGACGGCCGCTGGGGCAAACGTATTCTTGAGTGGAGACCACGACTCGGTAAACGTAGTGTAGGACGCCCTCCGACCAGGTGGGATGACGACCTGCGAAAGACTGCAGGTAGATGCTGGATGCGTCAAGCTGAAGACAGGGCGCTATGGCGCTCATTGGGGGAGGCCTATGTCCAGTAGTGGACTAATATAGGCTGATGATGATGATGTTTATTGTTGGGTAAAATAAGGTATTTTATTTGACGGTGAGTTTATAATAATACTCTCGTAATCATTGACGACCGATGTGGCGCGGCGGGCGAAGATTCGCCTGCAACGCAGGAGGTTGTGGCTTCGATTCCCGCCTCGGGACCTATGTTTGTATGAGAAGCGGCTGAACAAATCCTAATAAAATTTCGCATGGACGTAAATGGTATCTCGGGGACGGACATAGGCTACTTGAAAAGCGCGTACGAAGCCGTGGGCAGCAGCTAGTTTCCTATAAACAAAAGTATTGGGGTTTCCACGAACTCGGAACGTTTGAAGGACAATCTTTAAAAATAATACGGCTTTTCAATTATTAATATTTTATCCTAATGGACCTGCCACAACAGAATCTTGTTTTAGCACTGACATTGGTCTGAAAGACCAACAATAACATTTCTTAACCCTCGCCCATTTAATTTTTTCTTATTTATAAAAACTCGCTCCATTTTCTAACTTATTTTCGGACCCTTTTAATAGATTCGTATACTTACCGACAAAAAACACAACGGGTAAGTTTTACCCAACGTTACGCTCGCCGGGTTAATAGACCCAGATTATGATTAATAATAAATAAATAATGCTGGATAACCAACACAACATCATCTAGCCCCAAGCTAAGCAGAGCTTGTGTTATGAGCACAAGATGACTGATAAACACAATACAATAGATTACATAGATAGATATTTTTTATTATTCATAGATAGCGACGAGAACACCCGGAACCAATATCTGCAGATCGTACACACAGTTATCTCGCGGCGGGAATCGAACCCGCAACCTCCTGCGGCCACCGCGCCACAGAGATCGTCATTATGAATCATAGGCTATTAGACAGAATACGATTCCATAACGTAAATAAACAGAGGGCTTTTAAAAATCGCTTGGCTTGATAGATTACCCGTTGGCATCACGAGTTCACGCCCAAATGAATAAATCTCCCACATATGGCCTCCTGACATGACAAGGCCAATGTGTTTGGCATCCGATGTTAGGGCAGCCGTGTCGATAAAATGCATCACATTATGGCCCACTGTGTTATACTATTTCATAATATCGCCGGGCCATATTATGAAACCATTGACCAGAAAATTTCGTATTATCGAACAACATTTATTTTGCATAACAAATTACAACTCGCTATTATAACAAAACAACATTCGATGCCGTAACAATTGATATTGAAGTGTGTATTTACTTACACAATTTTCCATTGTAAATATTGGTTGGTGTTCAAATAAAAGTTTCTCTGTAGTTTTAATTGTTTTTGTTATTAGAAATGTATAGTGTATAGACATAGAAAACTAGGTACAAATCCTACTAATATTATAAACGTCAGAGTTTGTAAGTATGTATGGATGGATGGATCTTTGTTACTCTTTCACGTAAAAACTACTGAATGGATTTTAATGACGACCGATGTGGCGCGGTGGGCGAAGGTCCGCCTGCGACGCAGGAGGTTGCGGGTTCGATTCCCGCCTCGGAACAAATGTGTGTACGATCTGCAAATATTTGTTCCGGGTGTTCTGGTCGTTTTCTATGTATAATAAAAAATATCTATCTATGTAATGTATTGTATTATGTATATCATTTATCTAGTACCCATAACACAAGCTCTGCTTACCATGGGGCTAGATAATGCTGTGTGAATTTGTCCAGCATTATTTATTTATTTATATTTATTAATAATGAAACTTCACAATAATATAGCTTTAGCTTACATATCAGAATAACACATACGCTACATTTCATAAAGATATAAAGTATATTATCCAAAATATCTATCACCACGCGGTTGAAACCGCGGGGCGCAGCTAGTATCAAATATTATTAGTCATGTGTTTCGTTTCCATTAAATTAGCTAAATACAACGTTTTTACCTGGATTTATTCACACGCAAAGTCAAAATCGATGGCTATGCAATTTGAATAAGGCTCAACTCACACCAAAAGAGCGTCGAAGCGCAGCGCAGTTTCAGTGTCATATGAATTTTAACTTTATTTTCATTACAATAAAACTTATTATCGCATGAGAAACTCGAACGAGTCGCGCGGATGCCCGCGGCGCCGCGGGAATTCCGGCGAATTCTATAAACGGAGCCGTGCGACTGCGCGAAAAGTCGCTGGAAGTCCCGAGAATGCTCGAGGAGTCGCGAGCGGCCGCTGGCAATATCCCGCCCCTCGCGCCCGCTCCACGCGCGCGTCTGTTGCGCGCGAGCATTCGCATTCATTCTTTGCAATTCATCGCGGGCGGGCTCGAGAAGGCGCGCGGAGTCCCGCGACTTCTCGAGCATTCCAGCGACTTCTCGAGCAGTCGCGGGAGTGTGAGTTGAGCCTTATGGTGTATATGGAGTTAGTACCTAGGTCTTATTTTTTCAGAACAATCATTTATCTTATCACACTACCACTATAAATGCGATAGCTTGGATAAATACAATTAGAAATAGCTCAAAAATTAGCAAGAGAAGTGGTAGCGGTCCAGCCATATCTCGCGAAGAACCGACAACCGCTGAGGTAAATGTGTTCTTAACGGAACTTGTGGAGACCGCGACTCGGCAAACGTAGTGAAGGACGCCCTCCTGAAGCTGGATGCGGATAACGCCAATTCTACAGAACAGATCAGGCTGAAATTGCATAAATACTTATATGCAAGTCTAGACTTAAAGTCGCCTACTTATTCAAAAATCAAATCAAAAAAAAAAAAAAAAACAATAATGCATAGTACAGAGTCACCAACCTACATGCTATGTATTATTCCAGCTACGCTTTGTGTCTCTAAACAAAGCAGATAACGCTTCCTGCATCGATACAATAACTGCAGCTTCTAACAAATCGCGCATTGTATGACTCGCATGAGAGCGGACATTTGAATAGACTATGCACACGCAGTGTTACACTAGCGCATCGTAGCCTGGGGGTCCAATCAGCCCACACCGTTGCTATCCACACTATTGATGAGCGGTAGTGGATAAATAACTCTATGCTTATACATATATGATTGGTATTCCTTTAGGTACTCCTTTAGAATTCATATTATTTTATGGCAACGAAGACATTTATGAATGAAAACTTAACTAAAACAGAACACAACAAGGTCATCTAGTACCTATAACACAAGCTCTGCTCAGTTTGAGGCTAAATAATGCTGTGTGGATTATCCAGCGTTCATTTTTTACGATAAAATAGATCTAGTTTAGCCTTTGAATGAAGATATTTTTGTAACGGTAGTTTTAAGACTAAAGTCATTTAAAACGGGATATTTACCATGATTTGATTTTTGAGTTTTCCAATATTTCGGCACAGTTTCAAATCATGGTAAATATCCCGTTTTAAATGACTGTAGTGTTAATAACCGTGATAGTTTCAGAAGTTTTATGGTACTTTTAAGGTTTTTTTTAAATATTTTAACACTTATTCAACACCCCTACTTCATCATTTAACGCAACTTACGTGCTGTATGACAAGTATATAATTTTTATTAATAAGTAATTATTATTAATATTAAAATGCATTGTGTATTTTTAGAATTTAGTTTGTCTAGAATTTTTTTGTGAATTATTTAATATTATTAGTTTTTCTTGTTTAATTTTATTTATAATTTTAATGATAATGTATTGTAATTAACTAGTATAAATTTGCTTTAATATAATCGTGCTGGTTAATAAATAAATAAAAATAAAATAAATAAAGTTTTATCAGATATGAGCATAGAACAGGATAAAAGGAGTAAGGTATTGACACTTGTAACCATCTCCTAACCCCAAAAAGTGGGTTTACAATTTCGTAATTCGGGACCTTCTGGCAAGATTTCCCGAGGGCGCTGAGGAATGAACGATGTGCGAAATGAAAGTAGATCCCGTTCAAACCGATAAAGCTAAATTTACCCTAGACAAAAGCAAATACCAAATCGCTATAGTTCAACTACACTTCGCTACAGCTGTGTGTTAAAGAAGTATAACTCCCGATTGATCAACTTCCTTTAAATTAACTTCACATTATTGCGTCAAGGTGAAGACAGGGCGCTATGGCGCTCATTGGGGGAGGCCTATGACCAGCAGTGGACTAACACAGGTTGATGATGACGATTATTATAAATGAGAAAGTTTGCATGGGTGTTTGTTACTTCTTCACGTTAAAACTGCTGAACTGTTCAGCAGTTTTAGCATGCTGAAATTTTGCATAAATGTAGGTCTCCCAGAATATAACATAGGTTAGCAAAGGCTTGTTTCATCCCATTAAGCAGTTTCCATGGGATATATTTATATCCCATGGAAACTGATTAATGGGACTCTTTGAACGTCTCTATCTATAATTACAAAGCATGCGAAGCCGCAGGCAAAATCATGTAATAAAACGATTTAATAAGAAATAAGCATTTTCGAGTTTGACATGTGAGTGCTGCAAAAAAGACTTATGTTTATGAAACGATTACTAATAACAATTTTCAATCAGCCATAATTTAATAGAATCTTCTCGAAACGGAAATTGGATACAGAACTCCATTATCATCAATAAAACTCCCAATGGCACTCAAATACTCCCAAGAATCAATATCCCTGGGTTTATTTCCTCTGCATTAATTTTATTGGAAGCCATTTTTGAAATAAATTCAACAATCTCAAGCGAATTGCGTAAGGAAAGTTTAAAATTAATTGCCTAAATGTTTGGTAAATATTTAGAAACGAGAGTGGGTAGTGGATAAAGCCCTCGGGTGGCAACAGAATAAAATTACTTCGGGCTAATGTATACTTGTTGCTGGCTAAACTTCTGTGAAGTTTAAATGGCGTTTGAATGAATCGTAATGTAAATAAAACCAAACAAGCATTGCCAATTGTATTAGTTATTGAGAAATATTTTTCCATTCCTCAGAGATATTTGTTCATTCACGGAATCCAATCACCTTCCACAACATTTCTTTGTTATTATTCGCGGTTGGCACGATCTTAAACGTAGTGTAGGATGCCCTCCGACTAGGAGGGATGACGAACTGCGAAAGACTGCATGCAGGTAGATGCTGGATGCGGCAAGCTAAAGACACGGCGCTATGGCGCTCATTAGGGGAGGCCTATGTCCCGCAGTGGACTGCTATAGGCTGATGATGATGATATGACGATCTTATAGAGTCTTAAACCCAGCAGTCGGCACAGTACGGATTATGATGATTCGTAGGTACAAGAACTAAGCTGAATTATATGGTTTAATAAGTTTTAAGAATTAGTTTCAAAGTCATCTCGGGTACTCCCCTGGCTACGAACCGAGGTTACTTTCAGACCTGGCCGGCTGCCAATGTTTGTGAAAAGTTCTCTCGACACTAGCACGCTGCATACCTGGACCACAGTACCTCATAACCAAGCTTCCTTACACTTGCCACAAGTGGCTAAGCGCTGAGTTACTTGATGAGTTTGACTTTTAGCCAAACCACGACAGTTTTTGTGTGGGTATGAACCAAATGAATGATCACAACGTAAAATATGTTCATAATCGTAATGTACGACTATAATTCGCATTACTTGGTTACAATGTCTCCACCATAACAGCGTGTAGTCTTCATATATAATTTTATCATTATATTGCATTAGCTTTACCAATACATAGATAAATAATGCTGAATAATTCACACAGCATCATCTAGCCCGAAGCTAAGCAGAGCTTGTATTATGGATACTAGATGAATGATTTACTTAAAAACAACCACCCATGCAAAATAATACTAAAAATTATATTCTCGTGTTTAGCCTAAGGTAAAAATATAAGTGCTTAATTTATTTAAAGCAGGCACTTAAATTCCAAACTCCCCAACCGCAAAGCAGAGTGCAATAAAGACAAGAATCAGCTGAGTAAGTGCAAATGGGCTGCATAATAAAATCTCGTCATAATTTATACCTAACAAGTTTCAATTGTTATTTGTGAATATAAACTAAACTAACACTTTCATAGCATTATTAATTGAACTAACATTTTCATACAACGAGGACGCCCTCCGCCCAGGTGGGATGATGACTTGCGAAAGACTGCAGGCAGATGCGGCAAGTTGAAGACAGGACACTTTGGCGCTCATTAGGGGAGGCCTATGTCCAACAGGGGACTATTATAGGTTGATGGTGATGAACATTGCACTTGCCCACCTCCAGTTCTGTGTAGCGTCCGTCTTCGGTGGCACCGTCAAGGCTGGGCAGTGAGAGCGTTCAGAAGTTTTCTTATTAAGTCGTAAGTATTATTCTTGCCTGATAGTTTAGATTTATTGATTTATTGCTAGTTTCATCTACATTTAGGCCTTCAAAAACGAATACCTATTAAGGAAGAGCAAAGCCATCTAACACAAGTATTTCCATAATACTTAAAAAGTGTCTTCTAATATGATTAAGACTGTGTATCCTGTATCAGTTTTTTCATAATTTAAGTGTTTTTGTGATATTATTATTAACTGATAACTGTGTCAACCAGCAATAAAGGCTTATTTTATTATCCTGTATCTGTATATCTGTGTATCGCTATCCCATCCCCTCGCTATCCAATCCGACGGGAATATATTGAAAACCAGAGCCGCATGTCTTGGCATGCAGCACAATGCTGAATTGTGCTGCATACCAAGACATGAGGCAAAGAGAGTATTCCCTTTGCCTGTTACCAGTCATTTATTATTGTGTTTAATTTTAGTTAAGTTTAAAAAGTTTAAAGGCAATAAATGGTTTTATTACGGTAAATTTGGTATCCTTTTTAATAAACATTTATATGTATAGTTAAAAACGTTGCGATTCTGATTAAACTTTACTATGTTTGCTAAACCAGCACTCTTTTGGAAACCGATAAACTTCCTCCGAACTGCTTCTTGCCTTTGTGCTTGTTACAGCGCCTCCAATGCTGAAGTTCTCAAAAAACTTCCAAAAACTAGCGAGTGGTTTAGAGATGTTTACTTTTCTTAGAACAGAAGTATCGATCGTATTATTTAGGGCTCTTATTTTGGAGTAGTTAGAGTTTAGAGTAAGTAGTGTTTAGAGATTATATAGATATATATCTATATGAGCTATACAATTTCAAATATTATATTAAGGCAATATAATACATTTTTATATTGAATACCCCTTTTCTTGACATGTTACTTCGTTATCAATAAATGATTTGTATTTGATAAGAATAAGAATTGCCTTATTCTGACTCTCGTCATCCGACCGACATGATTTACGGAGCTGAGACGTGAACACTCACGGTGTTGTGAGCGACTTTGAACTGGTGTTAACCCTACCGTGAGGTAGGGTTAGCACCAGTAACCAAAGTCGCTCAGCGATCTATGGAAAGAGCTATGCTCGGTGTCTCTCTGTACGATAGCATTCGTGAATAGACGAGTCCGGACAGGAACCAAGTCGGGGACTCGGTAAACGTAGTGTAGGATGCCCACAAGCCAGGTGGGATGACGACTTACGAAGTCAGATGCGGCGAGCTATAGTATATATAGCGATAGAGCGCTATGGCGCTCAAGGATATAGAGACATTCATTATTCCGACATTATGTATATTACCTCAAATATGTCCCAACACATAATATTTGCTGTATATTTGAAGAACCGGATTAATATCGTCGCCAAAAATACTCTAGTTTCTATAGTAACGATTCAATATGTTTTACACTCGCGTACTTCCCCGTCTATTTCCCTTTGCTGGTGTTTACGGCTCTACTGGGACGTAAACAGAAAATCGAGATATAACATGTGTTAAGCCCGCGCACGATCAAAATGGGACTGAACCTTGTCAAAGTAAATATTTTACGATACAAATAAAATCATAAAAGCAAACGTTAAAGAAAAAATAATTCAAATCATTTAATACATACGTCTAAAAAAATAAGCACTTCGACAAGTCAAATTTATGCTGTCGTTGGTCTGTATGACTGCCTGTCTTTTATATTTTGACACCTAAACCTAAATCTATAAGTTGTATTTTGTATGATTTTGATTATGTATACTCTTGGTATTTTATAAGTTTCGTTAATCAAATGTTTTGAACTGTTTAAATTGAGGCCTGTTGATTTTGTTACCACAATTAAACTAAAAATAAACAGCTGATCAGATCTTGATTGAAATAGGCAGGGAGGTAGACGGGTCCCGAGAACGTAATTTTTTACACAATCTGCATGTTTTCAAAGTGAGATTTGATCCTAATGGGTATTTGCAAACATCGACCGTTTTTATTTTAGTTCGAAATGGTTCTATCCCTTTTAGATCGCGTATAATAATACATGTTCTTGAGCTGATATGGGTATATATATACACATTTCTTACTTTATTGGTCTCTATGTCCCATGGCCAATTTGGTTGAGGCGAATTTTTGTAAGGTGGAAGATTGAATAGCCAAATTGTCATGTTTTCGGATCGGAATATCCCGTTTCAATTTGTATCTACTTACTTAGGTACCTAGTCTAAGTCTTTACAACTCGCTCGCATACATGTAGAGCCACTAACTAAGCACTTAGGACCACAAAATGATAGGACTATTAGGACACCAAGGATGAAATAATAAATCTAACAGGACTATTAGTACAGGATCACATAAAGAATCTAATAACCACGTAAACTGTACCGAAACGCTCATACCCCCTACCGCGATCGGATAGGATAATATATACCAGCTTGTATAGATAATGTATATAAGCTGCTAAGTTGTTCAATAAATGTTTCTTAATCTAACTAACTATCTATCATACGTACTTTTATTCCCCCAGAGTATAAAAATTCCCATCCCCAAATGGGAAACATGCTTTTTTATTTAGAAAAGTTATGGGTGTCGGACAATGAGAATAATCCCGAAAAAGCAACAGATTCCGCACAATAATGACTTTTGTTTGCCTTAGTTCTGTTCCCTACGAAATATCATCGTGATCATCAGCCTATAGCAGTCCACAGCTGGACAATGAGCGCCATAGCGCCCTGTCTTCAGCTTGCTGAATCCAGAATCTACCTGCAGTCTTTCGTAGGTCGTCATCCCACTGGTCAGAGGGCGTCCTACACTACGTTTACCGAGTCTCCACTCAAAAACACGTTTGCCCCAGCGGCCGTCGTCGGTTCTTCGCGAGATATGGCCGGCCCACTGCCACTTCAGCTTTCTAATTCCACGAAACGAATTATACTAGAACGCGTTTAGTTCTAGAACATCCTAACTGATTTAATATAATTCATAGCCTAGTTTCGATAGCAGTAACGCGTGATACCCATTAACGAAAAAGTTTCCACATCTGGCCAAACGAGGGCATATCAGTTGTCGGCTGGCAACCCCAACGGGGTTCCTAAACAACTGTAATGGAAGTGTCCAACTCCGTCCCGCGAGGCTTGCCCAATAAATTGATCGGAACGGCGAACATGACTTTGTTTTAAATCTAATATCCTGACGGTGATTGATTCCTACTAAAGTTAGAAGAATTTGCAAGTTTTAACTCAATGGAGTCAGCGCACGTAAGGTCTTTGGAAGTTTAAGAATTTAATTAACTGGAAAGGGTTTTTTGCGTTTTTCGATTGAATTTTTTAAAGTTGTAGGTAACTAAGTCGTCTGTAAGGAACCACAATCCCTCATCATCAGCCTATGTTAGTCCACGGCTGGACATAGCCCCCCCCCCCCCCTTATAAGCGCCATATCGCCCTGTCTGCATCTACCTGCAGTCTTTCGCAGGTCGTCAGTAGTGTAGGACGCCCACCTGGTTGGAGGGCGTCCTACACTACTTTTACTGAGCCGTGGTCTCCACTCAAGAACACGTTTGCCCCATCGGTTGGTCTTCGCGATAAATGGCTAGGAACCACAATCCCTGCAACAGTTAATTTAAAAAGATAGGGATATAATCTTAAATTGAAAAATCAAGTGAACCATCTTTGCTTTTGTTTCTAGTTAAAAACGGAACAAATAACGCAGAGTTCCATTTCAAAGACTTCTATCATCTCGTCTCTATCAACATCGCATTACCTACTACTAAGAAATTATAACTTTGATCCATGTAGTCTTATTTTATTCTTAATATCACCTATTTGTGTCGTTTACCCCCATGATAAACTTCTTTGTTTGTGTATTATATGCCTGTATTTTGTACCTGTGTCTAAATAAATGTTTTTTCTATTCTATTCTATTCCATGTGTTCCTGCAAAAAGGGCCAAGTTGCGTAAACCAGTCCAGAAACAAGTAACGGGTCCTTGTGTTCCTGTTCATTTCTCCGAATGGTTTTCTTTGTGTGTTCACAAACTTCTTGAAAATCGAATTTTCTATAAATATTTTTGCTGAATTTTTGTAACACTGCATTCTAGGAAAACAATCCGATTTCCGAAAGGTAACTAGGTAAGCTATACACAATACTACGAGTTTATCTAATACCTACAGCTATGTATATAAAAATGTATATACAGCTACCAGCTCTTAGTAATAGAAAACACTTGATAAAACAACGCTATAAATACGAAAGGTAGGTATTTATAGTATACTAGCTGTACCCCACGGTTTCACCGGCGTGGTGGTAGATATTTTGGATAATATACAATATATCTTTATAAATTGTAGCCTATGTATTATTCTGATATGTAAGCTATATTATTGTGAAGTCTCATCAAAATCCATTCAGTAGTTTTTGCGTGAAAGAGCAACAAACATCTTTACAAACTTTCGCGTTTATAATATTAGTAGGATAAAATCTGTTTCCTCTTAGTTAAGTTTATTTTTTTATGTGTAAATCTTATAACAAATAAATATATATTCTATTCTGTAATTTTCTATATGGGTTCTAACGGAAGACCAGTGCTGGACCTAGCTAGCGTCGGCTAGTAGTCTGACCTATCGCACAGGGGACCTTAAATACCACTGTACCCACTATATACATATGTATGTATTCTTTACCTAAGTGTCTTGTTTTAAACAGTTTATATTGTTGTTATAAATAAATGCCTCTCTATTCTAATAAAAAGTTCAGGAAATCGCGTTCAAAGCCGCAGGCAGAAGCCAGTTATAAATAAAACGTCATCAGCAAGATGCCACTCCCGAATAAATCTTTACCCGGCGTTACCTGTAATAAGAAGTAATAAGCGCTTGAAATTCCCTTCGAGATTTTAATAGCTGCGTCACGGGAATAATTGAAGGAATGAATATTAATACCCCGCTTGAATAGCCGTCTCGGATTGTGAATTTTCGAGACTGCCTTATATCGAAGGCGTAGGCTTTTGTATTAGCAGCACGTTTTCCTTGAAAGCATTAGTTATTTAAATTGCTTTGCATATTAAAGTGGTGCGTTTGATATTTTGGCTATAATGTTTGCGCATCGTTTGTTGAAGTATTATGGGGTACTTAGTTTTCTTTGTTCGCAAAGAAAATTGCCATATAACCATAAATAAACAAATAATGTTGGACAATTCCCACAATATTATCTAGCCCCAGGCTTTGCAGGTGGAACTGCGCGCGCGCCGACCGACCCAAAATGCCACGAGCCATTCTCGCCAACTGTGAGGGTCTGTGAACCTAAACTTACCTAGTAAGTTTGATCCTTAATTTTTGTTACACCCTCCCTAATATAATAAAACAAATAAAAGACATGCGACACTGCACTATTACCTGAAACTACATATACACGCAATAATCATTAAGCATATCCAAGATTCTGGTAGACCCTTGCTCCTAGAAAGTTTGATATTATAAATGATGAGATGAAATGAGTGATAAGCAATCACGACAGCAATCCTTCCTATTTCTCGGCATCTGGTATCCCATCTGGTGGATTGAATGGTCTTGTAATCATGTATCGTGTAAACCTGGCCAACACGTGTGTATTGTGCCAGGTTTACACGCCCGCTAGTGTTAGTACCTACTAGTAAATCAGGATTAGCATGAAGAGGTTTAGGCCTCGCAGTAATGTAATGCACTGAATTAGGATTTATTCGGACCATTCCTCACAGCGAGCTGGCCTCTGCTTCATTATGTATGAGCTTCAAATGAAAGAACAGTGAGTTTTCGAAACGCGAATGAATGATATCCATGCTCTCTCCAATCCATGTGCACATACATTTCCTACAACTCTTGACAAATAGAAATTTGACAGACAAATAACAGGTTTATAAGGAATTTGGCAGGGAAAACTATCATTGAAGAAACGATAATCCGGTTCCGCTTTTTTTACCCACCGAAATTAGAACCTTAAACCACTGCAAGATCAGCAATTAGTTTTACAATATCTCTGGGCACCTGCCGATGACAAACTGGGCTCGAATTCCACGAATTAAACGTTTCACTATAACAATGGTACTGTATCAAAATGACACTTTTTGGCAGTTTACCTTTGACGAAAGAAACTACAGATGGAGAGACGCGGAACCAAAGTGTCAAGGTCGAAACCAATATATCAATATTTCTGTGAAAATACTCTTTCTAAATATTTTTTATACTACTGCGTAACCCATAAAGAAAGCTTGTAATATGCTACCATGAGATGGACATTGGCAGATTGGCGTCAATCCAGACGCAGAGCCATCTAGCAAGAAGTTGAAGTCGAAATAGAACCGCACGCACTATCTAGAGTTTCTTTAATCTTTGGACGATTCTGCGATGGTATTATTGTCATAGTAAAGCGATTAGTTAGCAGAATTCGGACCCTTCGGTTTTGGAATAAACGGCGCTTAAATAAAATGACGTAGATCGGAGAGACCGTGTATGAGTTTATTTAATGAAAAAGATAGAACAACCGACTTGCAAACCCGAAAAGGTAAGTTTCCGGTAGGTCGGTACTGAATAAGTTTCATATTGGAAACCAGTTTAGAAGGTATCGGTTACAGCTTGTTTTCGCACAAACAAAGAACTTAAGGTTTGCGACCCCGATTATCTTAGGGGCGGTAATGAATCTGGAAAAATAAACCTATAAACGTGCCACAATATTTCTCATCATGCTTTTGAGCGTATCGGGAAAGTAAAAGATAAAACCTTGGTAAAACTAGATTCAGCATAAACAAAATGATGACCTCAGTGGCGCAGCGGACGATCCGCCAGCGACGCAGGAGGTAGCTGGTTTGCATCCCGCCTCGGTACAAAATATTTGTACGATCTACAGGAAGTTGTTCCGGGTGTTCATGTGTGTTTTCTACGTATAACAAAAAAATCTATGTTGATACATAGATTTTTTTGTTGTGTATTTCAATATATAAATTAAGTATGATGAGCCGAAATCCGGCCAGTCTCGGCGAAGATTAGCCAAGCGGACATAAAATATTATAGTGCACAAGTGTATGTGCACACACAGGTGCACTGGTGCACTCTCATAATCCGTTTGCACAGCGACCGAGAGATTAATTTATCTAGTTTCTTTAATAACATAAGCTCGTTGCTGTGTGGTTGGTTGGCGTTGGGAATACGTGCGTCTCTCGGAAAAGCTGGGAATAGTCATACGTGAGACGTTGGGAATAACTCATGTTCGGTCTTTACTAAATAAACTAAAATACATAGCGTAGTTTAATTTAGTTAGACTATCAGCCGATTTCGCACTACCCTCTGTTTGGAGATCGGCGAAGACGGATGTGACGTGCCATTTTCTACCAACGAACGAGTGAAGGAGGGATACATCGTTCGACTCGTTCAAGTTCAACCGTCGCACAAGCTAGACTATTTACGTGAAATTTTGGAAAGCTGAATATCTAATCACTTCTCAATATTATGTGACATCATCATCTTTATCATCAACCTATGTCAGTCCACAGCTGGACATAGGCCTCCCCCAATGAGCGCCATAGCGCCCTGTCTTCAGCTTAACGCATCCAGCATCGACCTGCAGTCTTTCGCAGTTCGCCATCCCACCTGGTCGGAGGGCGTACTAAACTACATTTACCGAGTCGTGGTCTCCACTCAAGAACACGTTTGTCCCGTCGTCGGTTCTTCGCGAGATATGGCCGGCCCACTGCCACTTCAGCTTGCTGATTCTTAGAGCTATGTCGATAGCTTTGGTTCTCTGTCGGATGTATTCGTTCGTTTCTGTATGTGTATTGCCGTGCAATAACTGAGGTCAGTGGTCAATCTATTTTATCTACCTTGTGTAAAGAGCAAAGATCTATCCATTTCCTAAGTATTTTCGCTAGGTACAGCATTATATCTATTTCATTTGTGATTTCATTCGTGATTCTTTGGTCCTTCGATTATACATGTTTTTTTTACTACTTATTCTTTAGACTCCACATCTCGAATAGAGGATTTTAAAGTCTACAGTTTCCACGGAATTTTATCTACAGCATACAGATTACCAGACATCGCGTGTTACCTGTCCGAAGTGTTAAAACGGGCCTAAAGCTATTTGACAGGCAACAGTCTGTCAGATACGATAGGATAGGATTGAACGCAGCTCATTACAGTTGCAAATATCTGTTCTAGCCTCCAGTGCAGTGCATTGCTGTAATCTACACATTTACATATGGAAACACCGGCAAATGCAGTGCTGGATTATACTCCACTGTCGCTTTGCACTTAGCGCTTGTTTGTGTACTACATTATGTTTAATACTGAGAGCAGCCAAAAGATAGGAAAGGTCATGCGGGTAGATGTAAACGGAAACTGTGGGAAGTTTTTATTTAGTGTTGCACGCAACAAACTGGTTCGGATTTTCTCGGTAGGTTTATTTCGTGATTGTAGTTATTTACAAATTTATAGTTAGACATTGGAGGTTGCGAGTTCGATTCCCTCCTCAAGACAAATGCGTCTACGATCTGCAGATATTTGTTCCGGGTGTTCTGGTCATTTTCTATGTATAATATAAAATATCTATGTTTATAGTTATCTAGTTCCGATGACACAAGCTAAGCAGAGCTTAGCTGCAAGCTAAGCAGACATTATACTGTGTGAATTTTCGAGAATTATTTATTTTTTTATCTCCTTTTTATGAAGTAGGTTAAAAACATACATATATGTAAAGTGCTCAGGCTAAAAAAGGCTAAATTATTCTGTTATCGTAAACAAATGGATTACCAACTAGGTGAGTAGCAGTAAATATAATCCTTAGATGTTAATCCATGAACCATGAGTACAAAGTACGCGGTCCGGGTACCTGTTCAAGTGGGAATTACCGAAACCAGATCTATTATCCCTTTTGTACCTTTGGAAGTTGGCAACATAATGAAGTTCAGAACCAAGTGGCTAGTCTATCGATGTTTGTTGACCCTTGTTATATTTGTGTTCTTATAAGCGAATGATTGCTACTTTTCTTCTTAAGATATTAAATAATATCCCAAAATATTTTCGATATCGGCGGGACTTGAACCCGTGTCCTTTTTAAGAGAAGGTCGCAGGTTCAAGTACCGCAGAAAAAGAAAAAAAAATATTTAATTAAATTTTTGTAGTGGTGTGGTTCAATAAATATATTAGTTTTTTTGTAGTTTATATACACCATATTTAGTAGCAATTAAATTCTGTAGTGCTATGGACTTTAATTGCGACACTTGAAAAATTTGGTGTAAAACCGTGTAATATCTATAATGTATGTATGGGCACTATGGCGCTCATTGGGGGGGAGAACTATGTCCAGTAGTGGACTGCTAAAGGATGATGATGATGATGTATGTAGGTACGTATTTCATTTCTGCCAACTTCGAGGCAACTTTACATTATACAAAGACAGAAAGGTAATTCAGGCGTTCCAGGTTAGGGTAAACTTATTGTTTCAAAGTTAATGGAATTAATCTAACAATCCTCATAACCCATTCAGGAGAATTAACTATAGTGAATGTATTAATAAACTCCCTCATTATCAAAGCAGTGGTAGTTTTTTCGGAGTACGGTTGCTATATTGTACTCGTAGATGTTATAATCTCGTAGCCACAATGTAGCAATCTCTGAGACACGGTTTAGCGACTTCGTAGCATTCTCGTGGTCACGGTGTAGTAATCTTATAGCCGCTGCGTAACCACCTTGTAGCCGTGACGTAGCAATCTCGTAGCCACGGTGTAGCAATGCAGCCAAGGTGTAGCGAGCTCGTAGCCACAGTAGTGTAGCGACCTCGTAGCAATGGCGTAGCATTCTCGTAGCCACGGTGTAGCAAGCTCGTTGCCACGGTGCAGCGGTGTAGCGACCTCGCTCGTAGAAATGGGATAGCAATTTTGTAACCATTGGTGGAATGATCTCGTAGCCAATGGTGTAGCAACCTTGCTCGTAGCCACAGTATAGCGACTTTGTAGCCTTGGCGTAGCAATCAGATTCAGATACGCCATGGCTACGAGATTCAGATTCAGAGTATCTGAATCTGAATCTCGTAGCCACGTCGTAGCAATCTCTTAGCCACGGTGCAGTGATCTCGTAGCCACGTCGTAGCAATCTCGTAGCCACGGTGCAGTGATCTCGTAGCCACGTCGTAGCAATCTCTTAGCCACGGTGCAGTGATCTCGTAGCCACGTCGTAGCAATCTCGTAGCCACGGTGCAGTGATCTCGTAGCCACGTCGTAGCAATCTCATAGCCACGGTGGTGCAGTGATCTCGTAGCCACGTCGTAGCAATCTCGTAGCCACGGTGCAGTGATCTCGTAGCCACGTCGTAGCAATCTCGTAGCCTCGGCGTAGCAATCTCGTAGCCATGGCATAGTATTATCGTAGCAATTTCGTAGCGACCTCATAGCCGGGACGTAGCAGAAAGAAACAGTTAAAGCAATGAAATTATTTTCCCTTCAAAAAGATGTGAGTAATAAAATGGCTAGATAAACATGTATTTCATGGAAGCAGGCATCGATGATGACTTGGACCTGTTAGAACTTATGCCTCACTTGAAACTTAGTCGATCGGAAGTCGGAACTTTATCAATCGCTGAACTAATATTAGGAGAGACAAAGCAAATTCGTATCAAACTTTGATAAACAACCTAGACAAACACGAAAACAACTTTAACTTGTTGTCATAGAGCAGTCTTTGCCGTCATGGGCAATGGGCAATTATATCTCTAGAAAACTGGAGATACTTTTTAAAAGTGTAGTAAAGTGGACAGTGGAAGTTACGCTCCCTCTTTTTACTTGGATTTGAGACAGTTTTCCATTTAAAGTTGCCACAAATAAGATCATTTCCCGCGTGATTTTGTGTACATATTGTACATCGAAAACTCAAAAATCCTCTCCATCTCAGTAGTCAAAAAGTTTATTCCGTATGCCTAAACTTTGATTTATTATACCATCGGCACCAGCGTCACTGCCTAGCATGCAGTATTGCAGATTCTCGTGATATTTTACCGACGTAAAAAGTTACGAAATGTTCGAAAAATGCCAACGTCGCAGCGTCCACGGCGGGTTTGTCGAGATTAATAAATCTAGGGAGCTTTGTCCAAAACAGTAACAAATCGCAGCGAATTTCTGGTAGCAACTTGCAGTAACTCATCCAAGATTATTAGCCGTATATTCGCAGAACTTCACGACCTGAACAACTAGCAAAAGACTGCAAATATTTGGGAAAAAAGTCACGATATCGTAAGGCTAAAAAAAACCCAAGCACAGAATAACATCATAGTACCCACAACGTACCCAAGCAATACTCACTTTTGATCCCTGCGTCAAGAATAACTTAGTAAGTAGGCTCCTAATGTTTCCAGCTTTTTACGACCTTCGCAAAACTTACGCGGAATAAGCGACGCAGTATGGCCACCCAATAAAAATTGTGACTACTAACTGTGTACCGAAAAAACACAAGATTTATGAATCACTTCGGGTCCGCATAATTCATAAACATCTGTCGAAGCAATAAAGCTTTAACGATGCAAGACTTCCCTTTAGGGGATGTACCCTATCGTTATTAATACAAGCCTTGCCCGAGCGGTCAGTATCGATTCTTTTAATGAAATCTGTGAGGTAGGTAGGCAGGTAAGTTCGTTAGATCATGTTTGCACATTACGGGTGACCGGCTGGGAACGTGCAGCGAATCGATAACTGCTGTAATTTGATGCAATTCAGGTCCCAGTAACTAAACTCGCGGTCCACTTCGAATAATTATCTTTGTAGGTGAAATTGAAATTGCACTCTGTGTTTCATTTTCTTGTTAGCGAAATTAATGTTGTTTTTAGTTTTGCTTTATAAATGCTGGTTGTTAATTTATTTATATTTATTGAGGTAAACCACAGCGTTTCTATTTTAATTAAAACATTTTAAATATTAATAATAATAAGGCTAATATTAGAAACAAAGTAAGTCATGAAAGGTTGAACAGAACATTGAAAATTACTAACTTAAAAATAATAACTATATACTATAACTATTAAATTAATATACATAGTACTGTCTGAATACATATATGTGCGCCCGTCTTTAGTGTGTGTGTGTGTGTGTGTGTGTGTACGTAATTTATCAAAAATTTGTTCCTTTTGCTTTAGATTGGAAAGTTCGTTGACCTTTCCTACCCGTTTTTATTCAGCAAAGCTACCTCAGGACTGGCGTCAGAGCTCGGGTTGGGAGCCGCGTGTGTTTTATGATAAAATATAAAAAACACTTTCTAGTTACAAAGTATAGCTACTTAGTACTACACGTTTACGATCTACACTCACAATATATGTACGACACGATATGAAATTATTTATTATTTACCGTAAGCTAACGTCAGGCAGTATCACTAAATAGTAACAAAGTCGCTTCCCGCTGTCTGTCTGTCTCTATGTATGTATGCTTAGATCTCTAAAAGTACGCAACGGATTTTGATGTGTTTTGTTTAATAGATAGAATGATTCAAGAGGAAGGTTTATAAACCATTTGACAAATAGATCTCCACGCGGGTGAGCCGCGGGGCGCAGCTAGTCACTACATAGTAAAAAAAACAAAGTCGTTTCCCGCCGTCAATGTATGATTAGATCTTCAAAACTACGCAACGGATTATTGATGACGTTTTTTTAATAGACAGAGTGATTCCAGGGATAGGTTTATAAATCATCTGACACATAGATTTCCATGCGGCCGAAGCCGCGGGGCATAGCTAGTGGAATATAAGATCGAAATATTGATGGACTATTAGGCTGGGAGATTGAGGAATCCCGGGGGTAATAGGGTAATAATAAGAGGTTAAGTCAAGGCCCCGTAGGGAGGACTATGATGGTTATTCAGAAGACAATTACAATAGAGGTTGGGTAAGTCCGCCCTCATAACCGGAAGTTATCTAGGGGAAATCATGCTGACACATTTTTAGCTTGGATCTATTTGGTTGTGTAGGAAAGTTATTAAGTTGTGCTTGGGGATCTCTTCATCAGCGCAAAACTAATCAATGACTCCAAACAAAACAGATCATCAGAATAATAATTTGTTATGAAAGAACTGATAACTGACCTCAATGCGTCAATTGTACTCTGTTTTTAAGATTTGCGGGTCAAATAATGATATCACGGGAATAACATTTTATGAATATATATTTTTATGGGACCACCTCGGGATCATTCTCTATCTATACTAATATTATAAAGAAGAAAGGTTTGATTTTTTGTTTGTTTGTTTGTAATGAATAGGCTGCGAAACTACTGGACCGATTTGAAAAATTCTTTCACCGTTGGGAAGCTACACTATCCCCGGCGAACATAGGCTATATTATATTTTCAAAAAAGTTAGGGATCCGTACTAAAACCTTGCGAAGCCGGTAAGGTCCGCTAGTAGTCTATAACTATACAAAACCGAATTTTCAAAATGTTTTGAAAAATACAAGATAACTAAAAGATAAGTAATAGGTAATTTCAAATCTAAATAAAAGCTGCGAAATGATAAATAAAAGCTTTCAAAACCAAAATGTGTTACCAATTTCTACGATTTGCTACAATGACACCAGATTCATTAAACATATTCCTCCAAATTTTTTTCGATTCAACCTCTTTGTTTACAAAAATAATACCTGGAACTATTCTAGAACTGAGAATAGAATATTCTAGTACCTTCTAGTAATAAAATGCCTTTTAGGTACAGACAGACATTAAATAATTCAGCCCTAGATTAGAATTCAAAGGCTATGTATCTGTTGGGATGAGCAAGGTCCATTCACAAATGGATTGTATAATGATTAATTTATTACAACCCTTGTCCGACATGTTAAAACATTCACCGGCCGAATGTTTCATTTACAAATCCTGTGTGATATTGATATTTATTAGCGCAGCTGGCGATTAACCGTGTAATGTCCATTTGCCCTCATTAGTCTTAATGCATGCACTGCCGGGGTTGTGTTGGCATGTTTCCTTTATGTTTTTGTGTTAACTTGACAGGTGGGCTGGCTAACATGGCCACCGGAGACCTTTTGGGCCTCTCGGTAAAGAACTGCTGGGTGGTACCTCAAGTCTTGATAAAGGTGAGACTGTAACGGTGATAAATTATCTTGGGGATATTGTTCAAAGTCTACATGTTGGTATTTTGAAGGTAGAAACAGACAGCCCGCGCCAGGCGACTTAAGCGATGCATTATGAGATCCAGACGCTTTAATTTGTATGAAAACACATGGCCTCAGAAACTTATCATAACCGCCATTCCGAAATTTCCTACATTTCGCCGCTTACCCACGTGCGTGGCGTGCGCTCAGACTGTTTCTAACTCCTTCCCGCTTGAAAATAAAATATGTTCTACAATAATGCCAATGACACAACACACAATATCCTCTATCTATATTATACCTTATATTAGGATGTTTTACTTCTATGATATTAGAAGTAAAACATTCTGTTATTATTTAACGAACTTTTTCAACGAAGATAATTTGCTATTAGAATCACCTCTTTCAAAGTACTACTGACGGTACTCCACAAATCAATTAAGATCGTGATTCGGGTAGAATATCGTTACGCCTGTAGCACCGAGCTGTAAAAACGCTCACATTTTTTGCCAAAATAAATAAGCAGATCCGTATCACCGCTCGCATGCAAAGTACCGCCACCGCAGGATGTTCGGTAAATGATCGCTTCACCCCGGAACATAAACGCAGATACGGAACCGTACGGAACCATACGGAACAATAACAGGCAAATATTATCAGCTGCGGGCGGCCCATAACGGCATTTATGCCTTTATCGGATAGGGTTCCGATCGTAAATTCCTGCGAATGTTGTTTCTTTTACGGACAATGCGCTGAAATCTGGATTCTTTTTGAAAAGTTGGAGCTTTGGTAACAGCTAATAAATGAATGTTGGAAGGGGATTTAGTGATGAGGACCTACCTATCTTCTTTTCGAAGAAATCACTTACATTTACTGGATTATTCGTGTTGTTAATAATCTCTTCTAGGTATCCGAAGTGTTAACAGAAAGAAGTGTGTTGTGTTTGTGAAGTCAGGGAGTATAAAACTTCATCTCTAGATGATATTTGGTTTATTTGGGTAGGGATATATTGGTCCCTTATACTACTAGTAGGTTATATAGTTAAAGTAAGTAATGACGTAATCGTTTACAAAGGGTTACTTTTCATGGTGTCCAAATAAACAATGGTATCTTCATAGAAGAAGGCTTAGAATGATATTAGGTAGACGACTGAGGTGAAACAAGGACACAAAATAAATCGATAAATTTGTCTCAATAGCCTATTCGTAAAAGTACGTGCACTTGAGTGAGATAAAGCACTGAAGTTATATGCTTGTCAACTCACACAGGGATTAGTTTTTAGATATAAAATCAATAAAATTGGTGAATGACACTATCCCTCTGCTGTGACAGCAGCGTGTTCTTACTCTATCTATAGGATCGGATATTAAAGAGTTACAATTTTATCTTTATATGTAAATCTATGTGTTAAATGGTTAATTATCTTCCTTTTGAATCACTATCGCAACAGCATCAAAGTCCGTTGCGTAGCTTTAAAGATCTAAGCATACATAGGGACGGACAGATAGCGGGAAGCGACTTTGTTTTATACTATGTAGCACACGCACCTCCTATTACAATAAACACACTTATGTATAGGTACTTATGTTCTAACACTACAGACTACAGAAGCTTGAAACTCGCTACGAGATTATCTTATTTTTTAGAGCTAAAGTAAATAATAAGTGAATAAACAGAAATCTTTAACACAATCTCGATTGAAGATCATTAGGAGATTTCCCCAAAGGGAAACTAAGGAAGCTTCAGTAACGACGTCAAAATAAAGCTATCGGAAAATACAATCAAAGGACATTTACAGCGTAAATAAGGTTCTGAGGTGATTAAACGTTTTCTGATAATGGGTTCGTTAAGGGCCATCATAGAAGTTTTGTAGTTTTAACACATGTCATGTGAAATGCAGCAGATGTAAAAGTTGATTGTGGAGATGGAGTAGAAGAAAATATAAGTTTAGTATTCATTTATTCTCAAACTAGCGGACCATCCCGGCTTCGCGCGGGAATTTTTATTTTTATTATTTACCATCCATACTTACAAACTTTCGCGTTTATAATATTAAGTAGGATAAAGGATGTCACTTGGGTATTTAAAATGGGAACATATCAGCTCGTTTTTGTACTTTAAGATATCTTGAGCGAGTCTAAACAGTATTTTCAGATCTGATAAGTTGAGTTCAATATCGTCCGCTTCCATCCATGATAGACCTTTGCAAAGTTTCTTTATCAGCCTGCCCGAGCTCTCGCTGTGAGAAGCTCAATATTTCTCGCCAGTCTGTCTCAACCATTATGATAGAGAACTTATGATTTGGGTATTGTAGTCAGTTTTCGCAAATAATCTGAAAGAATAACAATGAACAAACACAACCACAACAAATTATTATCGTGTATACAGATACAAAATCAAAGATAATGTAAACGCTTTACTACAAAATAATCAAAAAAGGCGTAAAACAAAAGAGTTTCCATACAGTAAATTGTTATCAAACCTTTGTTGTCAAAAGAGCGTTGCTAGGCAACCACGTTTAGTTAGAAAAAATGGCGTATTGATATGCAAGGAATTTTATAGGTACATTTTTCACACCTTGGGTTACATTATTGGAGTTTTAGTAAGGATCCCTTACTTTTTTGAAAATATAATATAGCCTATGTTCACCACGGATATTTAGGCTTCCTAACGGTGATAGAATTTTTCAAATCGGTCCAGTAGTTTCGGAGCCTATTCGTTACAAACAAACAAACATACAAACAAACAAACAAAAAATCAAACCTTTCCTCTTTATAATATTAGTATAGAAAGACAAATTTATAAAGTCTGCCCCCGCGGTTTCACCCGCGTGGTGATAGATATTTTGGATAATATACAACATATATTTATGAATTGTAGCCTATGTATGACATGTACTGATATGTAAGCTATCTAAGCTATATTATTGTGAAGTTTCATCAAAATCCATTCAGTAGTTTTTGCGTGAAAGAGCAACAAACATATGTACTTACATACATCCTCACAAACTTTCGCGTTTATTATATTAGTAGGATTTACATGAGGACAGGGTTCTTAGGTTAAGTATAGATAGATACATAGGTTGTGGTCGTTCAATAGCTAACTCATTTAATGTGTTCACTTAATAAGAAGTGAAATATCATTAATTATCTGTGTATTGATGTTTATTTCTATTCCATTGAAATTGATTTATGGAATATAAAGTCAAAGCCTTTGTTTTTTTTAGGTTTAGACTGTGGTTCCTCACAAAAATTCATACTATCGTACAAAATTTCAGCACGAACGTAGAGTTCGGGCCTAAATATTTTCTACCAAAAGTTACTGGAACCAAAAGCTGGTATCCACATACACCTATGGTTTTAAAAAAAGAATTGTAAGTTTTTAAAAATGTTCATGCTATCATTAGCATTTTTTAATTGTAAGTAGGACGAGTAGGTACTTTTATGGCATAGAATACTACTATATATACTATCTTTATGGTTACTACACGCAGTCGATATAGCGCATGTAGATAATTAACATTAAAATCTTTATTTCAAACTTCATAAGTCATAAAATCGCACTAGACTCAGTTTTCTGACAGAGTGCTTAATTAATAGGCACTTCATACATTCGTGAGTGTCTGAACTAAGTATACCTATAGGTATCTAGGCATCTATCTAATTACCCGCTAACTATGTTGCGGTAATGAGGCGTCAGGCAGGCGTTGGATCAAATTACTCAGCATCACTTGCTTTGCAATTAGGAATGCAAGTAGATATAATCGGTATTTGTTTATAGTTATGCCATGAAATGAAACTATAAATGCAAATGACAAAACTATGGCAAAAATCTCCCCTTGTATAGTGGAGGGACGTTCAGCAGTGGACGTAGAAGTGAAGGTTTGCTGATATATGTTTTACCATGATGGTCAACTGAACTCATGTTCTGTTGTAGTATCACACTTAATATTATAAATATGATAGTTTAGATAGTGGATGGATGTGCGGGCTAAACTTTACAAACATACATGTAGTTCTCATCATCATCAGCCCATACACTTCCACTGCTGAACATAGGCCTCCCCCAGACGACGACGCCACAAATAGCGGTCCTGAGCCGCCTCCATCCATCGACTACCTGCGACCGCTACAATATCGTCGGTCCATCGAGTGGGAGGTCTCCCCACACTCCGTTTCGCAAAGCATAGCGGTCGCCACTCGAGAACCTTACTCCTCAACGGTTATCGGTTCTGCGAGCCATAAGGCCTTGCCATCGCCATTTCAGCCTGCTTTATTATTATTTATTTATTAAATTCTGAGAACTATGTCGGTTACTTTGGTTCTTCTACGAATTTCCGTATTCAGGATTCTACCGCGTAGAAAAACTTCGAGCATAGCTCTCTCCATAGCTCTATGCATGGTTTGCAGGCCTGGAATAAAACATAGGCTACTTTTATCTCATGAATCAGTTCCCATGGGATAGGAAATAACCGTAGTTATTTATAGGATAGGAAATAACCGTAGTATCTACCTGCACACTAACACGAAAGAAAATTCTCCTTAAGAGCGTTTATTCCTAAAATGCGCAGAAACAGTACTTTTCAAACCCGTTTATATCATGAACCACTTATCTTATAGTATATATTATTTACTAATAATTTTAGGAAATTTTAGTGTCCAAATAGTTTGACTATAAAATATTTCGATTAATATAGTATGTACGCGTTCTATCAAGATAACTTGTGAGAGGTTTTCATAATTTCCCTTTCAGCATCAGTTTCGAAGCTCAAAATAATAGAAAATACTGACATATCTAATTAAGAAAAAAATATAACCTACTGATGAGATAGATCCTTGGCTAAAAAGTAAATTAGATAGATGTTTGGTTTTGGTATCCTACTATGAGAAATTAAAATTTAAAAAATGTGTAATATTACGAATATTTCACATTTTTAAATGATGTTTTTACCGATATACCTTATTTAATTTAATATAATAATTGCCTACCAATAAAGTGGGGCATCTTTTTTAAAATCATACATTTAAAATTTTTATGATTTTGTTGCTATTATTTTTCTATAAATATTTAATAAGCGACGTGACCACACTCTAGAAAGCCTCGCGGCGGACTGATTTTCGCGCAGCGTTTTATAGTAGTTTTAAAATATTTATAGAAAAATAATAGCAACAAAATCATAAAAAATTTAAATGTATGATTTTAAAAAAGATGCTTCGCTTTATTGGTAGGCTATTATTATATTAAATTAAATAAAGTATATCGGTAAAAACATCATTTAAAAATGTGAAATATTCGTAATATTTCACATTTTTTAAATTTTAATTTCTCATAGTAGTATACCAAAACCAAACATCTATCTAATTTACTTTTTAGCCAAGGATCTCATCAGTAGGTTATATTTTTTTCTTAATTAGATATGTCAGTATTTTCTATTATTTTGAGCTTCGAAACTGATGCTGAAAGGGAAATTATGAAAACCTCTCACAAGTTATCTTGATAGAACGCGTACATACTATATTAATCGAAATATTTTATAGTCAAACTACTTGGACACTAAAATTTCCTAAAATTATTAGTAAATAACATATACTATAAGATAAATGGTTCATGATATAAACGGGTTTGAAAAGTACTGTTTCTGCGCATTTTAGGAATAAACGCTCTTAATCAAAGTCCGTTTTTTTCACGTGAGCAAAACCCATGAAATGAGTTCATTCAGGCTTCGAAAAAACAAACTGATTTTATGAAAACATTATGATAGAGCTATTAGATAACAACCTAAGCCTCTAAAGCTAAACGTGCTGCATTTCGAGTAAATAACGAGGGAATATTTCTCAAAGTATTAAGACAAATAGTACCTTATGAACTCTACGAAGAACAAAGCTTAGAGAGGCTAAGAAATAACATTTACCTCAGAACTTTGTTCCCGAAGGCCCGTAATAAGTACCACCACAGGAGGCTATAAATTGCGCAAAAAGAAACCACGTTTAAACTCGATACCTTGAACATTAATACAGATTTTCAAGATTATTGTTACTTACTTGGTAGCAACGGGGAAAAGCTAAAGGATTTTCGGTAAAAATGTTTGATCTACGCAAAGGAACATTTCTGGAGAATTTGGGACAGTTTGGGGAATAACAGGGCTGTTAGCTAGATTCTTCATCATCATCATCATCAGCCTATTTTCACACCCCTAACATGAATTTGGAATCATCATCATCAGCCTATAGCAGTCCACTGCTGAACATAGGCCTCCCCCAATGAGCGCCATAGCGCCCTGTCTTCAACTTGCCGCATCCCCCATCTACCTGCAGTCTTTCGCAGGTCGTCATCCCACCTAGTCGGAGGGCGTCCTACACTACGTTTACCGAGTCGTGGTCTCCACTCAAGAGCTCGTTTGCCCCAGCGGCCGTCGGTTCTTCGCGAGATATGGCCGGCTGCCACTGCCACTTCAGCTTGCTAATTCTTTGAGCTATGTCGATAACCTTGGTTCTCTGTCGGATGTATTCGTTACGAATCCTATCCTTCTGAGAAACTCCGAGCTTAGCTCTTTCCATAGCTCGCTGAGCGACTTTGAACTGGTGGACCAGCCCTATCGTGGGTATCCACGTCTCAGCTCCGTAGGTCATAACGGGTAGGACGCACTGATTGAAAACTTTCGTTTTCAAGCATTGCGGTATGGATGACGTGAATACTTGACGTAGTTTCCCAAATGCTTTATTTCCCGCCTAGCTGGATCCTCCTTTTGGCTTCTCGAAACTGTTTTTACCCAACTGCAGAATCTTCCCAAGGTACTTGGAAACAGTTTCGAGAAGGTGACCATGTACGACCACCGCTAGAGCTAGACCACTTAGCTAGATTAAATAAGTACATATTTCTTTAAATAATGCGGGACAATCGCGCGTCTTCCAGCTCCAAGCTATGCAGAGGGTACGAGATGACTGATATAAATACATAGTACAATACATTACATAGATTACAGAGATACATACATAGAAAGCGACAGGAACACCCGGAAAAAATATCTGCAGATCGTTCAATCATTTGTCCCGAGGCGGGAATCGAACCCGCAACCTCCTACGTCGCACGGGGCTTTACCCACCGCGCCACAGAGGTCGTCGATTAATTCTTTACAATGCCGGACGACTAGCCTAAGTACTACTTTCAAGTCAATTCGACTAAAATAAATTTAAAAACTAATCACTTTCCCAAAGACAATGAACAATAGAATGTTTGTGAGTAGGTCCACGAATGTCAGGAATAACATTAACTTTAGGCCTAGATTACTGACATTTGAATGTATGTAAAGCAAGCGCACTGACATATGATTTGGAATTTGGAACACATTTAAAGTAAAGTTTTAATACAATAGAAATTTTTAACTCAAACAGCTATGGACTCTCGTCCAGAGAACATCTCATAAAAAGCGGAATTTCAAACTGTAAAAAAAGAATGGAAAAAGATAATATCAGACCTGGGCTATCGTTGAGCGAAATATTCACACAATTCGAAAAAAGTTTGGGGTTTAAAAACGAGATAAAATGGCCGAGTTTTATAGCAATAACACTTTATCACATCGCCGGGATGTACTGGTGCTATTATTTTGCATTACCAGTGAAATGGCAAACGCTAGTGTTTGGTGAGTTAAATTATTATACCTACCTTAACAGGAATTCAGTATTTCTCAGATCATTAAACCTTTTTGTGGCGGAACTTTGCTAAGTTAATGGTAGGTAAAAATCATCTTTGCCAATGATTACGATATATTTTTATATGCCTTTAATCTTATACATATACCGTACTTTTTAAGTGATATGTACATTTTACTGGTATATTTAAAGCCGAAAGACAGTGACAACCAATACATACGACATTTTGGTATTGATTTGAATTGCTTTCGACGGACTTTGTTACAGATAGGTCGTGTGTTTAACTTTGGACCCACAACTTTCAAGTAGCGTTTTAAAACTAGTGCATAAGGGAGTGTAGGTTTGAAAACCACAGATTACAAAAATATGTAAACAGGTTTTATTTCATTATTGCAAAATTTCAATATTTCAACAGGGTCAGTAATTAGACTCCTAGCTATATAGTTATTCAGTGCTTCTAGTTGGGACTCTGTTGGATGACTGCGGAACTCTAAATTGTTCTTCTATTTATGAATTTCTAAAATGTTTCGTACTTAATTTCATGGATTTGGTTAAATTCATATTTTTTTTTATTACAGCGACGATAATGTACGTTGCCACCGGCTTTGGCATCACGGGCGGGGCACATCGACTATGGACGCATAAATCATACAAAGCAAAAACTCCTCTAAAAATATTTCTGCTGCTATGCTTCGCTAGCGCTGGCCAGGTAAATAACTGAAATACTCAGGAACCGGCAAAGGTGTGTTGGAATAAACAGAAAACTTGGATATATGGAATTGAAGCTCACTTTATTTTACAGAAAATCCACTTTCATCCGATGAAAGGCAATAGGCAATAAAGTCCAATAGTATTATTCCATTTCCTGCAAAAACCTCTTCAGGGGTGATCGCTTTTTAACTGCGAAATTTCCTTTATTTTCTGCTTTTATGTTGATCGTCTGTAATATTATTTTCAGAACTCTCTCATTCAGTGGGTGAGAGATCACAGGGTGCACCATAAATACAGTGACACAGAAGCTGATCCCCACAACGCTAACCGCGGTCTTTTCTTCTCCCACATCGGTTGGCTGATGATGAAGAAGAATGACCAGGTGAAACTCCGAGGGAAGCAAATGGACATGAGTGACATTGAAAGCGATCCACTTCTGAGACAATTCAATAGGTGAGTGTCCTTGATCCTACGTCTAATTTATAATTCTTTTGTATGTTAAAATTAAGGCCTTTGCTCTGGCAGGCACTGATTTACATTATTTTTGTTTGTTAACTTTCTAATTATTAGATATTATAGTGTTTCAACACGCGGCAAGGTTCAAAGGTTAAATTGGTCTTAAATCTATCCCAAAGAAAGCTCACACCAGCACGTTATGAGGGTTTTTTTTTACCTTTAAGCATCAAATTCTGAATTCTCTTCATAATTTAGCCATCACATTGCAACTTCCTTAATTTTTACCAGATTAAAAATAACTTTAATTACGGAACTTCCATTTGTTTCTCAGGTATTCATTATAGTAATTGGTTTGAATTTTCCCTTTCTATTTTTTCAGGCACTTCAACAAGCTGAAACTAGTGTTCTGCTACATTCTACCAGTGTCACTGGGCATAATTCTTTGGAACGAGGATTGGAAATGTGCGGTGGCTTGGCAATGCTTCATCCGGTTCCTGGGCATGTTCCACAGTGAACTAACGGTCAACAGCCTTGCTCATATTTATGGTTATCGACCTTATAATCAGTGAGTTGATCTAATTTTCTTTTACAAAAATGTATGTAAAATTCAGAATTCAAAATATAGTAAAAGGAAAAGTGACCTTCCCGTGCTCCGGTAGACGATACCGGACCACGGGAAGGTCACTTTTCCTTGTCTTTCAGATACTTGGTTTAATTTTTTTAACTTTTAATATTATCAGTGTAACTCGATATAGTTAATGCCATAAACTATACCGAGTTACACTAATAATGTTAATGTTATGGTTCAACTTGTATTTGTTAGTTGGCTATTTTTAGACCTTATTAACATCTTATTAATTATTAATAAATAAATAAATAATGCTGGACAATTCACACAGCATTATCTAGTCCCATGATAAGCAGAGCTTGTGTTATGGGTACTAGATAACTGATATACATACATAATACAATACATTACATAGATAGATTTTTTTATTATACATAGAAAACGACCAGAAGACCCGAAACAAATATCTGTAGACCGTACACACATTTGTTCCAAGGTGGGAATCGAACCCGCAACCTCCTGAGTCGCAGGCGGATTTTCGCCCACCGCGCCACATCGGTCGTCGTATTATGTCTGTACCAGAAAATTACAGTCATTGGGCTTTGTCGACCCACTGCTAAGTATGCCTAGCAGTGGGTCGACGAAGCAGGATAGGCCTCTCTATTTTTATGCCTTTCGCCTCGGTCCTACGCCACTCTAGGCCAGGTTTATTCTTCCAGTTGTTAACATGTCATTCTCATTACAGGAACATAATCCCAGCAGAGAACCGATTCGTAGCATTCTGCACACTCGGCGAGGGCTGGCACAACTACCACCACGTCTTCCCGTTTGATTACAAAGCAGCTGAGCACTTCGATCTCTTCAATTTCGGCACCACATTCATCAGATGTTTTGAACGTATCGGCTGGGCCTATGATCTTAAGGAAGCGACGCCACAGATGATCAACTCTATTGCCAAGAGATTGGGAGATGGTACACCCGTGCATTTCCCGATGGAATTTGCGATTGACGAGAATGAGAGAGCGTATGGGTGAAACGTTTCGCTGTTAAATTTATGTTAGAATATCGTGTAGCTGTAATATGTACCTATAAATATTTAAGACGAATTAAAATTAGTAAATAATTAGAAAAAGTGGTATTCTAAATGCAAAGAAAACTAATTAACATATTAAATTTTCTTTTGTACATGATAATTCACAGCATACCGTTTTTTGAAAACATTCCAAACTTTCGCTCAAATATTTCATTAATATAATGCACGTCTTAGCAAGAAACCCACCCAGACCACTGTTGTTGATATTAATATTACACTGGGTACGTTGATACTTCCAAATTCTTGGGCCATCTCTACATCCAGCATAGCAGAGAGCGAAGCGTCAGGCTGTAAATGATGATCTTATATAACGTGAAGCAGAAGGAAGTGTATGACGTGTTTAATCACAGTAGCGTTCTGAATCTGGAGAGGCATAGTGCTCCGGATCCGGCTGAGGGCCGACCCGGCTTTGCAGACTATGACACATATGGCACACCCTGCCATGAACAGGTCCTCGCTTCCCCGCCTCGCTTTCATTCAACTTCCACCCGTATTGCCAGCTCTCGCAGTCCACAAAGTTAAACTTTTCCTCTGGCGCCTTCTTCCACCTTTCCTTCAAGTATTTAACTCTACCCGAAGATTCTAGAAGCTCCTTTTCTTCAACTTTGGCAGGCTTCATCGGTGTTTCTATCGGCTTAACTGTTGAGGCTTTAGGTTGCATGTAATCCTTTTCAGGTCCTACCAACCTGTAGGGAGCTGATTGTGCGTGGTCCCTTGTTACAGTAGCTATACCGGCCGTCATCAAAAACTTACTGATGTCTTCCTCAGTGTAGTTTTTCACCTCGCGAGTAAACGATGCGGCCTTGTTGATTTGTTCTTCGTGAAGCTTAAGCCATTTAATGCGAAGTAGATTCTCCTTCTCATAGCTTTCTAACAGACAGTTAATGGCTTGAGGATCATTTTTATCACGCGGCATGATATTGTGTTTTGAAAAAACAAAGCGAAAATACGCCTCTATACAATAAAATCGAGAAGGCCGAGAGAGAATCATTCGATGCCTACGTGAACGTATAAGGTACTTTAGTGAACACATGAGCGACGAGTATGAGGGCATTAAGTAACTAGGAGTCTTAGCTGCAGCAGAAAGGTAGTGATGATAATATTGCAAATGAGTAATTAAAACCAAACAATTCGGCAGTAGGCGGTATGTATTCTTTGATTACGAGTCGATCATGTAACACAGGAACATATAACGTATTAAGAAAGAAAAATAAGTCCTAATAAACCTATAATTCCTACCTATGTATGTTACAAACTCTAACTAACAAACTCACGACGTTTGTAAAATGACGAAAGCTAGCGATCGCAGGCTCTTAGTCCATTATAGATATTTGGTACTTGCATTATAGTTGTTAGTCTATGGTTCTTAATCATGCTCTTGGATAACTTCCAGAACTCTACTTTTACACTGTACATTATTTTTCAAAGATTTCAATGAGAATACTTGTAGAATACAATCAAACTTACGTAGTTATTCTATTCTCTTTGAATACAATAACGAAGATAATACAACAACCAAAGAGAATATAATAAATACCTACGTCAGAAAGATGACGCTTTTATTCTCCATAAGTTACTCTATGGGTATCATTTTCCTATGATATTTTTCCTGCGGTTTCGCCTCTTCCGACTTTTTTATAACATTATTTTAAGATTTTGTAACGAATCTACGACTGTGTTAGTGATTACAACCGTCCGCAATGCCTCTTGACTACAATACTGTTGAGACAATTAGGTTTCTAACCGAATGCGAGGAAAAAAGAAGCAAACTTCGCATGAAATGGCTCGTCACACACAAAGATAAAATAGAAAAGGCTGCAACTTTACAGAGACCGCTTACTGACTTAGATGACTTGGACACAACGCGGGCCGCCATGGCTGCTGGTATGGCGACCATGGTCAGAGACCACGCTGTTTCCACACGCCATCGGAGGAAAATACCCTATCGTGACGCGATTACCGTACCCGACATCTCAAAACTACGCAAAGGGCATTCCATAGCCGACGTAGGTCTCGGCGACCCAAAAGAAGACCCACGTCTCGCGAAGTCCGATACAGACCGCACTCCCGAGCCAAAAATGCGGCTTATGGACCAAAAACAAAGAGCTATTATATACAAAGGCCTTCCTAGGTTCGGGCGGCCAGTTTACATAAAGAGCAGAAACAAGATGGCCCCGGAGAAGAAATATTATTTTATGGAATCTAGCGGATGGGAGTATGGTTGGAGGATAGGTGATAGCTCCTTTGGCAAACAACAACCGACTTATGGACGAGTGTTTGTTCTCACTCATGGCACGCAGAGCCGTTCAGGACCACAGCCAGATCCCTTGCATTACGCAAGTGCAAATGATCCTAGCAATACCAAATGTTCTTAGAAAATTCGTGACGTTAGTATTCATGCTGGGAACCTTGTAAACTCTTTCATCCACTCTTACTTTTAATTAGGCGTAGTTATATTCGAGGTGTAATTTTATTTAGCAACAATAGCCTTTCATAGTCGACTATTAGTAGACATGGGCCTTCCTTGATTAGCGTCCTATTTGCTCATAATCATAAAGGGGTAGGTACTTCGATTATCTCCTCGCTGGGGGGTTTTGATCATAGTTTGGTGAGGGTTAATTCTACCCCATGACTATTCAAGTATTTATTTTGCAATCCTAATACAATGTGAGAAGTCTAGAAGTTTGGGTGGTGCAAATTCTAAGCTGACCACACTGCAAGAAAAATCGATTCTAATATTATAAAGAGGAAAGGTTTGATTTTTTGTTTGTTTGTTTGTTGGTATTGAATAGGCTCCGAAACTTCACACTTCCGAACTTTCACAGTTGAAAAGCTACACTATCCCCGGTGAACATAAGCTATATTTTATATATACGTATATCACGAGTTGAAAAATGTAAGTATGTATTAGAAAAAAGCCGCGTGGCTCACACTCGGCTAACTATAACTATGCGATAGAGAAGTCACTGGGGTACGGCAAGTTAATGTTAAGAAATAAATGGTCGCAAATAAATTGTTGATAATAAAAACGATAAATACCCGTGCGAAGCCGGGACGGTCCGCTAGTGTATGCATAATTTTATGTAATTTTTTAAATAACATTATTATGTCTCTCATTTACCATGATCTCGGGCCATAAAGTGACCCGGTCCTTTGGAAGGCTTGCGTTGGGCCGAAGCCAACAGCACAGAGGCCCTTTGAGAAAGTTAATCTAAAGGCGATGGCTACACATAGCGGGTATCATCCTCGGGTGCACAATATGATACACCCAAAAATTGTATCCGCCAAGTGTAGAGACGGACTGTTGCAAAGAAAAATGAAAGAAATAAAACCAGGCTATTGTGATGGATGGATGGACTGGGTAATCAGGCTATAGGGGAAATTGCGTCTGCCATAAACAAGTCAATCATAATGTTAAGAGTGGCAGAAAGTGGCTTGCCGAATGCTGGATGGGTTCCTTAAAAAGCCGGAGTAAATTACCGGAGAGGAACAACATCGGCGCAAACGACTGAGGGGTGTCGAGAGGTGCGGCTCCGATTTCACCATCACGAAGACTGCCCTTGGGCGGGTTTCTTCGCTATTACGCCATTAGACAGTCCCCAGTCTACATCCTAAGATGCATCTCTCGCGACTCCACTCAGACCGCCCAATGAAGGCAAGCAAGAGGTGGGGATCTGGTTCTGATGGGGGGATGCCACTCCGCAAGCGGAGACGAGAACCAGGAACTTCCCCGGGAGCACTCGGTACCCGTGGTGTTGCTACTCACCAACAGCTCGCCACAAACTGCCCTACGGGCTTGTGGCGAGCTGTTTAATTTTATAAAAACATTATTATTATTAAATACTTTAATTTAATATTAATCTAATTGAATGTTTCTAGTATAGTTTAGTTCCTATTTATTGTACAACAAAAATGTTAATTTTTGTTAAATAAATTTACTTTATGGCAATTTTGTTTTGTTATTTAAACACAAATTATTTTAGATTAGTAAGGTTTTTATTTGGAGCGATCCCCGCATGTCCAGCCCTGGAGTGATAGGCATTGCCTCCAATGAGATAAAAGCTAGTATGGAGATTACCAGGGGGGGGGGAGGGGCTGCGTCCAGCAGCAACAAATATAGGCTGTTGACGGTGAGGTTGAGGCTATTTGGTGTCCCATTACAAGCCAAAAGGGACCTACCCTGAGAGCTCGTCACGAGCGCATTTTGACCGCGTGTAAAAAATTCACTCAGATATAACAAATGTTTTTGTACGCGCGTGCATTTTTAAAAACAAGAAGAATAGCTTGGAACGAGTTTTGCTCCAACTCAAAATCTAACAACTTACAGATAAACAAATCAAATGTATGTACTAGACACATAGTGTTAGTACTAGTGGTTTCTTCTCACTTCTTCCACTGGTGGACAAAAATTGAAGTGAACAGTAAAATAATGTTATTATATAATAATGAATAGTATAAAATATGACTTGTCTAAGTGCTTATTTGTAAACCTAAAGAAATAAAAAACTTTTTCATTTTCATTTTCAATAAGACAGCGTATTTTTGCGCAGTGCTCTATTTTCAGCAATGAGCGTTGGGCGATGAAAGGAACACAGAAGAAATTTCATTACAATAATATTCATTATCTAGCAAATAAACTGGTTTTTCCGTATAGATATCTCTGTAAAAATTAAGATTTAGAGGAAACTTTGATAATTTTTTTCTATCGAGTCAAGTAATTTAGTCAATCGTGTTTCGACTCCTACTATACATAGCTACTAACTTATATCCTGAACGTTTGATCCTCATAGAATATATTCGAAAAATAGGTGTAATTAAATGAATGAATGAACACTTTATTGTACCCAAAATCGTGGGTTTTGGAAAGTATTTCACCTCATACATATCGTCTCGACAACGCCCAGTGGCATGACTTCTTTGTTATTGGCGGTATGTGTCGTTTGGCTTCAGAACAATTTCAGATAGCTGAGTAAAGTAGTATAAATTATACTATCTGTGCTGAGTACATAAAACGTAGACTGAGAATTGACATAGAAGAAAAAGCCTGTGACAGCAGCGAGCGTAGTTATGGTTAATACCTTATATTCTCTTTGGTAGCATGTTTTGCCTGAGTATTTTTATTTGGATTTTGAGATTTTATTTAATTTTTCTATAGTACATAATTGGCGTTTTATTTGTGGATAAAACAGGAAAATTCAGTATTTAATTTTATCTCATACCTACTCTCCGTTGATATAAATAAATACAAAATGCCGCTCGACAACACCAACATAATGTTCTTGAACTTCTTGAAAGAGACGTACAGCAAAACTGATGAGAAATGTACGAAATGGTTCATAAAGAACCAAGCAAAACTCGAGAAGATGGCAGAGCTGCCCGAAAAGTTTAAGGGAAAACGCACAGAAGAAGGCATTAAGCTCCCGATAGAAATGGGTATCAGCGCCCTCCAAAATCAACTTGTACCTGCTGCCGTACACCGCCGTAAGAAAGCTTTACGAGACGGAATAGTACAGGGCAAGTCTCAGATGGCTCAGCGAGGCACGTGGAAGGAAGTAGAGCCGGAGCCAATGATGATTCCCGTGAGCAAGGCTGTTCAGAAGATAATATACAAGCCGCTACCGAATGGCGGACGCCGTGAGTACCTAGCGAAAAGGAACCACGTTAAGCCAGAGGAGAGGTATAACTTCTGTGTGACCAGTAATGCTATGTACGGCTGGCGGATGCGGGACAGCAACCAGGCTCGGCAGCTGGCCATCTATGGGCGGTACTTCGTGTTTGAGCACGACATTCGCAGCCGCACAGGCCCGCATCCAGACCCTGCTTACTACCAGCAGCCTCCTGAAACACCTTACTCCAAATGCCCTTCAAAATAAATAAATACGAATACAAAAATAAACGGACATCAAAAAAAATAGTAACGTGCTGTTGGCTTCGGACCCACACAAGCCCTCCAAAGGACCGGGTCACTTTATGGCCGAGATCATAGAAATGAGAAACACATAATAATAATAACTAGGTAGGGTAGTTTCGCCTATTGAGGAATTTTTTTACGATATATTGCTGGTTTTGTATAACTTCATTGCAAACTGTTTTTATTAAACCGGGTGGTATTTTCATTGGTTTTGATAGGTAATTTAATTTTACGAGTTTATTTGTTATCATGGTACTCATGTTTTATTCTTAATAAAGTATATCAAGTTTGTTTGACTTCGTTAATTTATTTTGGCTAAATAGGCGTATTACATTCGTCATAATCTAGTCGACGAACAAATCGTTACCATTTATTCGTCGACTAGATTATGATTTGCGAAGTAATTTTATTACCTATTTTAGCTCTGGAATTAATTAAACCCAAAGTAGTAGCAAACATTGTCTAATCTAATGCACAGCGAATCTCAAACTTTTATTATCTGCTCGAGGCCGGAGGCATTTAAACTTTTATTTCGCTCTCGTCAATTAGGTACAACTACATTTTACCTACGAAACTGGTGGTTTCGTGTACATTTACAATTACCCACCTAACTCTACCAACCTTGTCGTTACTAAAACTTTAGTAGGTAACTGGAGTATAGTAAAAAATATCTATCAAGGTAATAATATCGTATCAAGCAAGTATATCAGTCATCTAGTACCCATAACACAATCTGTGTGGATTGGCCAGCATTATTTATTTATTTCTTAAAGAAATTTGAACATTATTTTCAAAAGATCCTAAGGTTGATGGTTAGTAGGTATTATAGTACTACGAGTATAAAGTTATTCTGTACTTCTGCACACAACCAGGGGCGGTCCCAGGGGGGAGGTCAAGGGGGTCACCCCCCCCAAAATCTTAGTTTAGGTACCTATTTATGGACTTAAAAAAATAACTTGCAGATTTCGGAAACCCTGAATAAATTATAAATCCTGCTTCACATCTAAAACAAAAATAATCAATCATGATAGGTATGTATAGTTTGGATTTACATACGCTGCAAATTATCTAATAAAAATAATCTAATAATAGGTACGGTAGGGCCAAAAGATGCCCATGCAGTAACCATATCCTCAACAACTCTTTGGCAAAGTCGTTGAAAGTTACCACTTGCAGAAATGCGTCTGCAACAATGAAAAAGTTAGTGGCATTTGCAAATGCCTCAGCCAAAAGAAGCAAAGTTTTTAAAGACGCTCTTGGTAGCAAACTGGAAAATTTGTGTGATACGAGATGGATAGAAAGGCATGATGGCTATTTGCAATTTCAAGGCGACTCATTGGTGAAAATATGTAAGGCCCTCGGTAAAATTTCAACTTGGCAACACAGCAAATCTGCATCTGATGCTTCTTGTTTACGAGATGCCTTATGCAGCCCAGATTTTATAATCGCGTCTATTTGCTTGTCCGACGTACCAGGTAAGAAACCTAGGTTGTTTTTGAAAATATTCATTAAATTTTTAAAGTTGAATGTTGTCTTGATCGGGAGTGTTCTTAGCTATGTTATGTTATGATGGTATTCAATCTATATCAACGTGATTTTTAACGTGCAAGCCTTGAAAGCAGGTTTTTGATTTTTAAGTCTGTAAATTAGCTTGTTACCCTTTTGTTAATTAAGTGTGTAAATTTCAGGTGCAACTGTTGTGCTAAATCGATATTTACAAAAGTCAACTCTGGATTATCAAAGAGCCGCAGATATATTAAAGGATACAATGGACGTCCTGCAACGTAAACGGGAAAAAGCCGATGATAATTTCCATGACATATTTGCCGAGGCACAAGACTTGGCTGATAAATTAGGAACAATAATAAAAGCGCCACGTACTGTGCCTCGGCAGACTCTTCATGAAAATCACGCTGGAAATGACGAGGAGTATTATAGAAGGACAATTTACATACCGTTACTCGACAACATAGAAACAGATCTAAAACATAGAATTTCTGCTGATACCTTGAATGTATTTGGAATGGATTAGGCGTTCTTATGCCGAAACCTAAATACACAGACGCAGCACAAACTAAAGAAAACAACCAGGATACCCGGAACGATGACCAACATATTTGTATAAATATTTGTCCCGAAGCGGGAATCGGACCTTTGCCCGCTGCGCCATTGAGGTTGTGGCGTACCTACGCGCCACTCGATACCGATCCGAAATATGCGTTTCAAATTTAATCAAATTTTAATTAAAACTTATAGCGTTTTCACTTTCGCTCCATTCTTCGAGCTCGGGCCATACCCCAAGTAAACGCATACTTCGAACCGGTCTCGACGCGTCACTCGCGCGCAGGCATTCATTCGCTCGCACATTCCGCGCCTGTCAGAGGAGCTAGCTTGACGCGACCATTGTTTACTTGCTTTATATTCCATTCGTACTTTATTTCTATCTGTAAATCTATCTAGTTATTTCCTTCATTAAATTCACTCATTCTATCATAATAATAACTATTCATTTCGTCCATCTATCGCTATCTATCCACCACCATCAAACATTCCAACCTCTCCGGAGTGCCAAGGATTATATAAATAAGGTATGAGCTGAGGAACACCTGAACCAAGCCACATACCTATATTGGTGACCCCCGACGTGCCAGCATATATTGTTGACGTGCTAAAATACATTGGTGAGTCTTTCAATTGTGTTGGACAACCTTGAACGACATTCCGGAACATTTCGCCGACCAAGTTGATTTTGGTGTGTGGTGCAAGTCAAAAGCGGTGAGCGATTTTTTTTTTTTTTTTCCTGTAATATCGGAACATGGCGACAGAAGAGTTTGTTGATGCCCATTCACTACCTGCTGTTGGTGCTGAATGTCTCCGCGTTGGTGTGAGAGTCCCGCCATTTTGGCCAGAAGAGCCGGCAGTATGGTTTGCGCAGGTAGAGAGCCAGTTTACGCTAAGCAAAATTACCACGGACGAGACGAAATTCTGCTACCTCGTGTCCCAGCTCGACAACCGCTACGCTGCTGAGGTCAAGGATATTATCACCAACCCACCTGCTTCAGACAAATACCAGAAGTTGAAACATGAACTTATAAAACGCCTTTCAGCGTCGAAGGAGAAGCGGGTCAAGCAGCTATTAATTCACGAAGAGCTTGGTGATAGGACTCCTTCTCAGTTCCTTCGCCATCTACAAGGTCTCGCCGGTCCAGCTGTTCCAACGGATTTCGTGACTACGATTTGGTCCAGCCGATTGCCTGCTAATATCCAGACGGTGATCGCAACTCAGGTAGACTTACCTTTAGAGAAACTAGCAGATTTAGCAGACAAGGTACACGAGATTGCTCCTACTACTCCCCAGGTGGCTACTACTTCTAGGGCTGAACCTGCATCAACTCACGATGATCTGGCCAGGCAAGTTTGCGAACTAACAAAGCAAGTCGCGATGCTGACCCAGCAAGTTTCCGGCAGTGGACGATCGCGATCGCAGCAGCAGAATAAGCGTAACGACTACAACTCACGCTCACGCTCTCGCTCTCGCCCACGCTTCCAGCAACCACCTGCAGACTGTCCTCACTGTTTCTATCACTTCAACTACGGAGCACAGGCCAAGAGGTGCAAGGAGCCCTGCACTTTCAAGTCGGCGGAAAACTGTCAGGGCGGTCGCAAGTAGCGGCTAACGACTGCCCTTCTTCTTCAACAGGCCGTATCTTCGTCACCGATCGCGCTTCTAAAATGCAGTTCCTTGTGGACACTGGTTCCGACCTGTGTGTTTTTCCGCGGTTGGCTGTCAAAACGCCCTGTATTAAGTCTAAATTTACCTTAACAGCTGCAAACAACACTGACATCCATACTTACGGTCTTAAGCAGATGCAGCTGGATTTAGGTCTTCGCCGTGCTTTCACTTGGAGCTTCACGATCGCAGACATCTCAAAACCGATCATAGGAATCGACTTCCTCAAGTTCTACGGATTACTGGTAGACTGCAAGAACCACCCAAGCAGCACCGCAAGCTGTATAACAGCTCTATTAAAGTTCGTTTATACTCTTAATGCTGTATTACTTGGCCGCATAAAGGCTGTATAAGCGCTTATACAGCCCTTATACCCCTGAAATGGGCACAAATTATACAGCGTTTTGCGTTATATTAGCTGTACAGTAGCTGTATAAGCATAAAATAGGCTGCATAATAGCTGTTTTGCGGCTGTACTATGGTGTAAGAGGAAACCAATACACTCCAATTACTACATTGTAACTCACTTGTTAAGCTTTACGTTGTAAAAAGTCTGTTGAACAGAGTTACAAAAGAATTAAAACGAAACAGAAGATATATTTTAATGATGGCGTTCAATTATAACAGGTATATTGATCAAGTGACATTTTATTATAAACGCTTTGTGTTTAAAGATTTGGAGATTCGATAGGCGCAGGATACAGTGCATTATCGTGCAAAAATAAATTTATTGTGGACATATATATGTTTTGTGATAAAAAATAAACGCGCCAGCAAAATAACCAGGGAAGATATATTAAATAAAGAAAGTAAATATGGTTTTTATAGGTTAGAATTTAATTTTTTTTGAATTAATGGACGTAGAGCCTCATTGGTACATAGTAGGTTATTGGACAAACTGAAAATATTGATAAACATAAAAACATTAGTCTAATTTTTATGTAACCATGTTCGTAATCTTCGATTTGTAATTGATAAAATGGCGACAATTTGCTAAGCAGCCTAAATTCTATTTTGATGGTCTTATAGCATTAATAGCTGTACTATGTAGGTAATGGATACTAGTATTCAGCTTTTAGCGGTTGATGGGCTGTATAAACGAATAAATTTACTATTAATGTTGCATAGCAGTGTTTCGAACATAACCTGTAACTCTTTTTAGGGATACGTAATATTAAGTGAAAAACCAAAATGCACTGAGAGATCACATCACGTTTTCGAAAATAAAGTAAGTATTAAAGTTATTTTTTAGAAATTTCAAAGCAATTATTGTAGATTTGCGTCCTAGAATTTGTAAAGAAATAAATAAAGTGATGCAGTCCAAAACATATGCAATTCATCTATTCTCACAATGCACTATTATAATATAATAACACGAATCCACTATGAAACATTAAACAGCGTCTTCTACAAAACCCTAAAATCTTTGTTTACGAATCTGCGATGCTATATTTCAGTGCACACACACACATTGAAATCATATCGTTTTATTTGACTCTTTAAAGTAAACAAAAGCGAAGTCCTTAAAGTATTATCGGTATCTCTTTTTTTCATAAAATAAAATATTTTACGTTTCACTCTGCCTTACTCGTAAGGTATGGATATGTATTGCTGAGTTGCAAGAGGTAGACAGAGTACTCTTATGTGTGTGTATAATATTTTGTTTCGTTTAGTAGCGGTCAAGAGCGCACGCCGCGTGCCGTTTTTAGATTTTCGCTCGCGGTAACATACTTGTGCACAAACATACTAGGTACAATAAAACTTAAACAATTAGATATTTTATTTTAAAGCTATGTTTCTTGTTTCTTTGAGCTATGTTTCTTTCTCTGGCCCAATTCTGTATTTGTTGGCGAAATAATAATTTTTTTTCATATTCACTTTCGCCGTCACTTGAACTGCTGCATGATAAAATGTCGCAGAAGGTAAAACTAATAAGTTACACCTGATATAACTATGAAAATGAAAATGAAAAGTTTTTATTTCTTTAAGCTTACAAATAAGCACTTAGACAGGTCATATTTATACTATTCATTATTATCAATAAAATTATTTTATAGTTCACTTCAATTTTTTGTCCACCAGTGGAAGAAGTGAGAAGAAACCACTAGTATGTTCATAAATAACTTATGTGTCTAGAACATTTGATTTGCTTATCTGTAAGTTGGTAGATTTTGAGTTGGAGCAAAACTCGTTCCTAGCTTTTTTATCTTCTAGGTAATCTGATATTTTGTAATAAGCTTTTTTACAAAGAATATGTTTCACAATTTTTTTAAATTTGTTTATTGATAATTTTTGCAACTCATTTGGAGTTTTGTTGTAGAAGCGTATACATTGCCCTTTAAAAGATACATTTATCTTGTGTAGCCTAGTTGTGGGCACAGCGAGTTTATTCTTATTTCTAGTATTTATATTATGTATATCACTTTTTTTATGGTCATTCACAATATTTTCTACGGAACCACTTTCATTAGATGTCGACGGTATTGACGCTTGACTGTAGGTGATCTGATCTGTTGCAATATCTCCATGTTCCTCGGCAGTAATTTCATTTTGTTGATAATTTGTAAATATTTAAATATTCCTGTTCAATCTTTCTTCTAATAGCACCAAATCTTTTTCGCTTTTTCCGCATATTTATAAAACAATCACAAAATACAGCACACAAATGCACAATAATTCAAAAAGGGGGACTCTGTCACTTATACAGATTAAGGCTGTACTATAGGCGTCATTTATTTTTATTGCTGGTTATTACTCTCAAAGACAGAAATTAGACAGCTATCGTCTGTAAAAGGGTGTACAATTACACCATAAAAAGAAGCTGTAGAAGAGAGTTTGCCTACTTCATAATACAGAAATAAGATTTGAGGACCACCATAATACAGCTCTAAGCTGTATTAAGTAAGTGACGGTATGCAAAATGCAGCTATTGTACAGCTTTAATACTAAAATGAGATTAAAGCGTTACAGGAAACTTAAAGCTGTACATGACAGTTATCATACACTGATTTAGAACTTTAAGCGTACTTTGACTCCTTAATACAGACTTAATACAGTTAGAGCTGAATACTTACTCCTAAACCGACATTATAACACTACAATGTCTTTTCAACGTTCTTATACAGCTGTAAAACAGCGTTAAGTGCTATATTGGCTGCTTTTTAGGTGTTCATTACGCTTGGTTGCTGCTTGGGCAGCGTCTCATCGATGGTATCACTTCACTCTCAGTAAGTGCCCTTTCATCCAGATTACCTGACGACACAGCATCGATCAAGGCTGTGACAGGTGAATCGGATTTTCACATGCTGTTACGAGAGTTTCCTGAAATTACCAGACCTGCAGGTATACCGTCGTCTCCTAAGCACAACACTCTGCATCATATCAGGACTTCACCTGGTCCACCAGTCGCCTGCAAGCCTCGACGTCTCGATCCTGTCCGACTTCAAGCTGCGAAGAAGGAATTCGAGAACTTGGTAGCCAGTGGAGTAGTTCGACGTTCTGAGAGTCCATGGTCTTCTGCCTTACACCTGGTGAGGAAGAAAGATGATGGATGGAGACCCTGCGGTGACTACCGTTCACTCAATGCCAGAACTATACCGGATAGATATCCTATACGCCACATACAAGATTTTGCTCAGCAACTTTCAGGATGTACCGTTTTCTCAACAGTGGACCTCGTGAAAGCTTACAACCAGATTAAGGTGAACCCTGATGACGTCCAGAAGACAGCCCTGACTACTCCATTCGGCCTATTCGAATTTGACTATATGGCTTTTGGTCTTCGAAACGCCGCACAAACCTTTCAGAGATTCATAGACGAAGTTCTCCTAGGTCTGGATTTCTGTTATGGCTACATCGACGACATTTTAATCTTTTCGAATAGTTTTACTGAGCACAAATCGCACCTCCGTCAGCTTTTTGATCGCCTAAAACAGTATGGAGTGCTGATCAACACTTCGAAGTGCGTTCTTGGCGTGTCGGAAGTAACCTTCTTGGGATATCACGTATCAGCTAAAGGAACTCGTCCCTTAGACGTTAAGGTCGAGGCTATCCAACACTTTTCAGCTCCCAAGACCGTTAAGGATCTCCGACGCTTTCTAGGAATGCTCAACTTCTATCGACGCTTTATTCCTCATGCTGCTAAGCTTCATGCGCCGTTAAATGCTTTACTAGCTGGCCCTAAGGTGAAAAGTTCACACCCAGTGGAGATGACTGCAGACCTGACGCGTGCATTCGAAGACTGCAAAACCTCACTTTCTCAAGCTACCCTTTTAGCTCATCCTGATGCTACAGCAGATCTCGCAGTTGTCACAGACGCATCTGATTCTTCCATTGGCGCTGTACTGCAACAACGTAAGAAGAATACCTCTGACTGGGAACCTCTTGGATTCTTCTCTCACAAACTTTCCAGCTCCCAGGTCAAATATAGCCCTTACGATCGAGAGCTACTCGCCGTGTACGAAGCCATCAAATACTTCCGGCATATGATCGAAGCGAGGACGTTTGCCATCTTCACCGATCACAAGCCTTTGATTTTCGCCTTCTCACGCTGCAAAGACAAATGTTCTCCACGTCAGTTTCGACATCTCGACTTCATAGCCCAATTCACTACGGACATCAGATACATACCTGGCAAAGAGAATGTTGTTGCTGACGCCCTCTCTCGTGTTGACGAAATTACAAGTCTCGACTATCAAGCTCTTGCACGATATCAGGAATCAGACCCAGAACTGCAGGACTTGATCAAGAATGGCTCCAGCTTAAGTCTCCAGAAGGTAAAATCTGCACACTGCGTCGAACCTATCTTCTGTGACATTTCTTGTGGACAACCACGACCGTACATCACTCCACAGCTACGAAAATCGGTATTTGCTATGATACACGAACTTCATCATCCCGGAAACGCAGCTACTGTGCGACTGGTTACGCAAAGATTTGTGTGGCCAGGGATTCGTAGTGATTGTAGAGAGTGGTCTAGGCAATGCTTGCAATGCCAACAATCAAAAGTTACCCGTCACACTAAATCTCCTCTTTCCTCTTTCCTTACCCCGTCCGCGAGGTTTTCCCACATCCACTTGGACCTCGTGGGCCCTCTGCCTTTGTCTTCTGATTACAGATACTGCCTTACCGTCATCGACCGATTTACTCGATGGCCTGAGGCGGTTCCTCTCAAAGACATCACTGCCGAGACGTGCGCAGCTGCCCTGGTATCAACCTGGATCTCCAGATTTGGTTGCCCTGCACGCGTGACTACAGACCGTGGTCGCCAGTTCGAGAGCCAGCTCTTCAAATCCCTCGCCGAGTTGGTTGGTGCGCGCCACTTCCGCACCACTGCTTACCATCCTGCAGCGAATGGCATCGTCGAACGTCTACACAGGCAACTCAAGGCAGCAATCATGTGTCATACTACCTCGCAGTGGACAGAAGCCCTCCCGCTCGTGCTACTTGGTATGCGCAGCGCCTGGAAGGATGACCTTCAAACTTCAGCAGCTGAACTGGTCTACGGTGAACCCCTACGTTTACCTGGACAGTTCCTTTCTCCATCAGAAACCTTCAGTTCAGATGACATCACGCAATACTCAACCCGTCTCCGAGCTCATGTCCAGAAGCTCGCTCCACGTCCCAATTCATGGCATACTTCTTCGCCATTCTACTTTCCACGTGACCTGCAATCTTCTTCCCACGTATTTATACGTCAAGATCACGTGCGCCGTTCCCTTGAACCTCCTTACGCTGGTCCCTACCTTGTCATCGAGAGGCAGCCGAAGTTCTTCACCATCGACGTTAAAGGAAAAAAGACAAACGTCAGTGTCGACCGACTGAAACCAGCATACACGACGAGAGACGCCCGAGAACCAGCGTATCCTTCCTTCAAAAACGCTGATGAAACTACACCAACAGATGTCAACACTCCCGCTGAACCCGTTCCCGCTGACCAGCCACCTGTCAGAGAGAAGAGGACCCGCAGCGGCAGAAGAGTCCAATTCCCCGATTTTTATCGACCGTAGTCACGGTCTGGTCGGGGGGAATATGTGGCGTACCTACGCGCCACTCGATACCGATCCGAAATATGCGTTTCAAATTTAATCAAATTTTAATTAAAACTTATAGCGTTTTCACTTTCGCTCCATTCTTCGAGCTCGGGCCATACCCCAAGTAAACGCATACTTCGAACCGGTCTCGACGCGTCACTCGCGCGCAGGCATTCATTCGCTCGCACATTCCGCGCCTGTCAGAGGAGCTAGCTTGACGCGACCATTGTTTACTTGCTTTATATTCCATTCGTACTTTATTTCTATCTGTAAATCTATCTAGTTATTTCCTTCATTAAATTCACTCATTCTATCATAATAATAACTATTCATTTCGTCCATCTATCGCTATCTATCCACCACCATCAAACATTCCAACCTCTCCGGAGTGCCAAGGATTATATAAATAAGGTATGAGCTGAGGAACACCTGAACCAATAAGGTCATACCTATAAGGTCGTCAGAAATATTCTAATTGTACCTATCGTAATTAATATGCTATATAGCAGATACCACACAACTTGGAATGAAACAGTTTAATACACACTGAGTTATAAGCAAATCATGTTGCACATATTCATTAAATTACCTGAAACTTTAGTATGTGTGTTAAGTAGGTTAACTCCTACTTTTTACTTAAATATCATAATACATCTGTTTAAGCAAATCACGTGACAGAATAAGCATGTCTCATTATTTTTTATTACATAAACATCTACTTTATACCTGATTTTAATTTTTATGACTTGTTTTAATATATTATTTTTCAAATAAATTTATCATTAAAAACGAAGAAATCATTTTCCAAGCTGACCAACTGCAGCTGTGCCGTGCTGTGTAACCCAAAAATGAATTGGTTTTCTTTTATAATGTCCATGTAAGTATCACACTAATATTATAAACTAGCTGCGCAGCGCGCACAGCGGCTTCGCTTCGCTCTATCTGTGCGTGGGTGTCTCATTCATTATTTACCTAAAGGCTTTTTTATTACCATGTTTTGAGTGAATGTGCGAACCAGGGATGTTAATTTTCATACAAATTACAGAAAGTTATTGCTGAACGGATCGGGCTGGAATTTGAGATAAGTACAGGTAGTTCCAGGCCCGGAATAAAACAAAGGCTACCTTTCCCATATTCCATAGAACAGTTCCCATAGAACAGTTCCCATGGGATATAAATAACCTTAAAACGTTTGCATTGACACGACGCGCGAGAAGCCACGGGCACAAACTAGTATTTTAATAAATTATGAGCAATGAGTTTTTTACTGTTAATTTGATTAAGTACGGAGTGTTCTTCCACTAGTGGACAAAAAATTGAAGTGAACAGTAAAATAATTTTATTTGATAATAATTTAATGTTTAAAATATGACTTGTCTAAGTGCTTATTTTGTAAGCCTAAAGAAATAAATGATTTTTTACTTTACTTTTACTTTTACTTAAGTGACCCCCCCCCCAAAGTCATGGGCTGGGACCGCCCCTGCACACAACACACAATAACTATATTGGGGTGAATTTTTGAGACGGGTCAGCCCTTACTGTCCCGTCTCAAAATTTCACCCTGTAAGTATACATATTAGGTATATATAGCACTAAGGTAATTATCTATTGTACTGTTAATAGACCACAAAGTCTATTAACAATAGACCACAAAGTACCTACATTATTTATACGAGGATACGGGGAATCAATAGATCAAAGATAATAAAACCATAGGTATTATTTATATTTAGAGAATACAATATAATTACGTAAGTTGCGTAGTGATATTGTATTCCCTTTGGATTAGGAGGAAAGAAAGCTAAAAAATATCGTATTAAAATTCAATGACAAGCAGCAAGAAATTGAATATAAGTAACAATATAGCGGTGTAAGGGGAACTCCAACATCTCGTCTCCCAAGCCCACCTAACTTGCACTGCACGTGGTAAAACCTGCTAGATAAAGAACTAGGCTCTGGTGAAAATATCAAACAATCTTCATAATTTGATAACTCATTTATTTTACAATTATTTTCCATTACTTGACACTGGCAGAAAAGTGTCCAACCAGACACAGTTTCCATTAACAAAGAATCATCATCAACAATATCCAACTGAAGAGAATACAATAACTACGTAAATACAAACGTGATACAAACAACAATAGTACAATAATTTTGGGAAAAAATCTACTCTGAGTAGAAGTTGAACTACGATTTTCTCCAGAGAGCATTGCCAGTGCGTAACAATAACCTTTCAATAAGCATAAAAATATTATTAGAGATATTTCAGGCTATTCCCCGTTCTTGTCATACCTACCTTCTCACAAGCATTTATTGTAGGTACCTACTCAACTTCTACGGATAATCTTATGCTCTAAAAACACACAAAATGAAGAAAGCTAACATGGACAGTTTCTATGTTGAAAGCATTGAGAAACAAAACAGCATGCGTGCGAGATGGTTTCTAAGGAATCAAGAAAAACTCGAGAATATGGCAGAACCCAAAACATGCAAGGATACATGCACTGCGGACATTTTTAAGTTCACCTCAAAAATCGGTATGTCCGTCTTCACTACATAGTATAAAACAAAGTCGCTTTCCTTCCCGCTGTCTGTCAGTCCCTATGTTTGCTTAGATCTTTAAATCTACGCAACGGATTTTGCAGATAGGTATAGATCCTCGTGAATCGAGGAAGGTTTTTAAACCATTTGAAACATAGATTTCCACGTGGTCGAATGCGGGGCGCAGCAGCTAGTGACTAATAAATAATTGTTTTCCAAATTCCAACCTGCATAATATGTATTACCTAAATCAATAACTTTCTTTCCGGCCCTGTTGGGGGTACAGAGAGGGGCTTGGCTTGGCTTACCTCGAGGCTTGGCCTCATTACCCCGGCGTCAACTCGAGGGCTGACCTCGGTCCTTGGGTTTTGTGGGAATATCTTTTTTCCCCCTTTTCAATGTTTTTTTTTTTTTTGCTGCATATTCGGTTTTTTGAGTGTTTTTGTTTTTTTCTGTTTTATTATACATAGTAATATTACCTATGCATAAAATATAATGATGATGAAAAATATTATGAGTCATTTAATAGTAATTCAAGTAAAGCTAAGTGATCCAAGAGTCCTGTAATGTCTAAAGGAAATACCTAAAGCACTTTAATGTATGATGTTTGACTACAGAACTCAAAGCGTATGCACTAAACCGACGCACGAAACCTATTAGAGACGGAATAATAGTGGCACGTGGCAAAGACTTCAAATCAGGATCGGCTGACATAGCCGTAATGAAAGCCGTGGATCCTGAGGTTCGGAAATTACTTTGCCAGGATGCTCCGCAGGCAGGGCGACGTGTATACCTGTCGCATAGAGAACACCTCAAACCTGACGCCAAGTATAATGAATGCATGACTCAAAATACTGCTTACGGCTGGAAATTGCAGGATCACAAGGTAGTTAAAGGTGTCCATGGAAGATTTTCAATTTTCCAGCACGATTTGGTTAGCCGAACGTTGCCACACAAACCTGACCCAGACCATTACAAAGAGCCAACTAGTTATCAAATGTTCTGTGCTTAAGACACATTTCTATTTCTCAAGAGAACGATGCAGGTTTGCAAATGGCGGGTTACAGGAGTTTGACATCTGGCGGCTAGTGGAGCTGTAGGTAGGTGGTGGAGATGATGCTGGCTATTAGGAATAGTGTCCGAAGAAAACGACGTCATAATCTTCTGACGGGGACCATCCTTGAGTACCTATTATTAATTAAGTGACCCATAGAAATACTTATAGCATTTCAGGTAAAGCCTTTACAAGTCGTCATACCTAGGTATACTCTAAGATAGGTACTCTAGAAATAATCTAGAAATAAGACTATTAGATAACAACTTAGCATGTAGGTAGGTATGTAACTTAAGTCCTACCTATTCTATGAACTACTCCTGGAGTAAGAATACCTATTATCTACTTGCCTATAGGTAGTTAAGGTGGTGTCTATGTTTTTCAGGCGAATTATTATTAAATAGTTATTGTTAAGGTGGTGTTTATGTTTTTCAGGCGAGTTATTATTATTATTTAATATTTAGGTCTGGAAAGAGTTTAATTTCCCAAACTGCTAAGTATGTATGTGTTTTTATATGAAGGACAAATAAAAATGTTATTATAGATTTTTACTTATTGTTTTAATTGATTTTCATCCCTAAGTCCAAGCGAATAAGAATTCTCGAGCAATTATTTACGACTCGACTGTACAAAAACTGTTCTTATCAGAATCTGATTTTCACCGGACAAGTATCCAGGCTCATAGATACCTACCTAGCTAAACATTTGATAAGTACCTACTTAGCCGTGATGGAGAGGCAGGAAAATAATGACAACTTCGTGTCGTTATTTTATAGCTTTTCTGTGATTATTATAGCACAATAAAACTTTTGAAACTATCATGGTTATTTAATAACACAAATCATGTATAACCTAACGGGATATTTACCATAATTTGGTTGCTTTTGGTCTGTCTATTTTGTTTGTGTAGGAAGTGCAACATTAAAACAAATGCGGTGGTGAAATAACACTATGGTGGTGAATATAAACTTGCCAATACACTAATACAATACAACATACAATACAATTTAAGAAGTAAAAATAAGTTAAAACTAATGAGTCCACGGACCACCTATGGAAAGCGAAACATAATGTACCTATGAAGGCGCACAGATTTATAATAACTTACCTGATAACATCAGAAACTGTTTATCAATGCACGTTTTTAAGAAAAAATTAAAACGAACATATATATGACAAAATTTGTTAATTATACGGAACAAACTATTATTGTAATACTACCTACCTTGTTATACATAGGTACACAACGGTAACCACGGTTACTATCTTAACTAATTATATTTTAATTAGTTAAGATAGTAAGCTTATAAGTATATTGTATATACCTACATACATTCTCATTTAAGTGAACTTTGTTCTTCTGAGAAATAAAATTCTTTAAACTGATAATCCCTAATTAAATAATGACAGAACGTACCTAACCGATTAGATTAGGAACTGCTATAAAACCTGGCGCCTTTCTGTAATGATATTAGCTCTTCAATAGGAGAAGCCACTATCTGAATTAACTTGGCTAGATTTAACATTTGTTTTTTATTAGATAAATAGTATCATCTTCTAACTCTTCTAAGCGACGTCATTACTTCGTCATCTGGAACCTTAGGTACCTATAAAAACGCTCGTTTTTATAACTTTACTAGCGGACCTTCCCGGCTTCGCACGGTTTTAGTACGGATCCCTAACTTTTTTGAAAATATAATATAGCCTATGTTCACCGAGGATAGTGCAGCTTCCCAACGGTGAAAGAATTTTTCAAATCGGTCCAGTAGTTGCGGAGCCTATTCATTACAAACAAACAAAAAATCAAACCTTTCCTCTTTATAATATTATAGCGAACGAGAAAGAACACATGTCTACGCCCATAGACTCAGAATTCATCCCAAGCCCGATCCTTAGCCAAAGTCGAACAGATCCAAGAGCAACTTCTATCGTTACGAACTTTTATATAATGCGACTTCAGCGTAGCGACGTAAGAGATTCCACAAGATTTATGACAAAAGCCTTTCAGCTTAGAACTGAAATGTGGCTCCACTTGCTTCTGATTTAAAATTCATATTTATGAATGTAGACTAGGTTGAAACCAGCGGCTTTGCTCGCCACTGACGGATCGTGTCGTTATCAGCATCAGTGGTGATGGTGACTAATGTGATCCATTAGGTAATCCTTTATCACTACATTGTATAAAACAAAGTCGCTTCCCGGTGTCTGTCTGTCCCTATGTATGCTTAGATCTTTAAAACTACGCAACGGATTTTAATGCGAGTTTTTTAATAGATAGAATAGTGATTCGAGTGGAAGGTTAAACCACTTGACACGTAGCTTGATTTGACACATAGATTTTCATGCCGGCGAAGCCGCGAGGCGCAGCTAGTTATAAATAAATAATGCTGGACAATTCATACAGCATCATCTAGCGCCCTCTAGCAAGTTAAGCAGAGCTTGTGTTATGCGTACTAATTAATTCAGTGAGTTGTGAAAATTCTCTATAAATAAATAAAAAAAAATCATAGGTACGTATTCTTTATAAAAAGACTTACTACAAAATATCAGATTATCTAGCTAGACGATAAAAAAGCTAGGGACGAGTTTTGCCCCAACTCGAAAACTACTCGTAACAACCTAACGAGGTAAAAGTTTCTTGTTCGCTTCTTTACTTTACCTTAAAAAATTGAAAGTGATCACTTGATACCCTAGTTTTACTTATGTAATTTCCATCGGGAACTCTTTTCACGAGCCATTTCTTGGGACTTTTCAACTATCGGTACCTATCTTTTTTACAAAAAATCCTATGGTCTGAAATATTAGGTACCTACTTGACCTAATGTAGGTGGTTAAGTCACTGCTAAAATAAATAGTTTCTAATCAATTTAGTTTAAGATATAATAATATCGACCCATCAAAGTGCATATCGCTATTTCGTAATCACTCACTGACTGTGCAAATCTTAAAAATATTTAACAACATGTTAAGTAAAGGTAATAAGAGTTCAGGGTCTAAATAAAGATACTTTCTAAAATCAATAATTCCTTTATTGGGTTTATTAATATTAACAAAATCTAGTTTCTTAATACTTCCGCCATACCTAATAACCTTCGAGTAGGTCCTAGTCTACCAGGTAGGTAACAGGTGGAGTAGGTAATGTAAACCTACATTACCTACTCCACCTGTTACCTACACTGCCAACTAAATTTCAGTCAAAGGTAGGTACCTAAAACAGCTTACTTTTGGCTCTTCCCGTGATCTCGATTTCGACACTTTACAACGGAAGTATTACGAGACGAGACTTGGCATATGTAAGTAGGTACTGTTAATATTAATGTTATTGTTAGGATCTCAAGAAACTTTGGTTTTTTTATCTAGCTTGCATTCATCCATTCTTAGCGGCCTTGTACTTGATGATATGCCTTTTATAATTATGGGTATTATGAGTTTTTCGGGTTAAAAGTAGGTCTGGTATCATAAACAAAGTAGGTTACTTACGGTAAAACTTTTATTTAAATTATGACCTAATTCACGTAACATTAGATTATTTATACCTAAATACCTTCTAAAACTTTTGAAACTATCGTAGTTATTAACACTAAAGTCATTTAAAACGGGATATTTACCATGATTAGATTTTTGAGTTATCCAATATTTCGGCACAGTTTCATGCGCCATGATCACGGAATAACTGAAGGCACTGCGACTGCGAGTAAGTTTTTATGGGCAGACATACCGATCTACCCTCATTTTTTGTCTTTTGCTACGAACATTACCACTACCACTAATACTAATACTACTTATATTGGATAACTCAAAAATCAAATCATGGTAAATATCCCGTTTTAAATAAATACCTTCTATATTTATATAATAAAAGAATTGCTCAATATTTCATTCTTGAACACGAACACACAAACTCAAAACAACAGTTTCATACAATGTCTTCAATGGCTAGAATGTTTTATGAGAGCCCATTCTGGCCCTCAATCAGCCATCCGGTCGGTACATATCTGACGGAAAATTGCGTCGCGTATTATCGGCCGCGTCACGCCAGAACAGGCAAATATATTCATATTTATTTTATTGTATCATTGTGTACATTTATAGGTCTTAGTATCTAGGTAATGTATAAGAAACACAATGATACCCAAGCAGGGTGTGGCAATATGTACTGTGAATGGAAGTGAGCCGGGTTTCTAAAAAGCTCAATTTAATAGATAAGAGAGAAAGAGAGAGCGGAAAATTTAAATTCAATCATATAGTTTTATTTAAGTCAATAATATGATAAAACATTCAACCGATGATGCGTTAGTGCGTCGAGCGTACAGCGTCTGTTACTACGTAGACGTTTCCGTCAATACATAGTCGGTCGTCGTAACGTATCGCGCCATGTGTATTTTGATTGATGCATTCAGACTAGGCATATTGGGCTACTTAGTACCAAATACTACTTACATTTTGTACCTTTTCACTTTTTTTTTTATATTTTGTCGATGTTACGTGAATGGGTACTTTGTAGTCTAATATAATGATGTGTAATGAACCTTGTTTGCGTGTTGTGTTAGTGTTATTAAATAATTTTCTTTTTTTCTTTCTTTCATATCATCGGCGGAGATCGTTTGTGTTCAGGCCGTTCGAACTGATTAGACGCGTATTGTGAAAGGTGTGACTTGAGTTGACTTCTTTTATTTGACAATATGTGTCTGGTGGTCTGATTTGACCGAATAGACGCGATCGATGATACGCTCGATCGCATCATCCATCACATGTGGATCGACCCTAAGATTATTTATTTATCTTATATCATGCTTTATGTTTCCTCTTAGCTGAAGGTTTCTCAAAGACTTGTTTCATTCCCCCACGGTAGTTCGCGATTCTTGAAGCGCCGCCTTCGTTCGTCCACGCGGAGTCAAACTCAGTTGTATCCTGGTCGACTAGATGAGTGTATTTCGTTCGGCCGGACCGACCGAATTTCTTTACTTGCATTACCTGGAAGAAGGGTAAAAATAAGTGACAATAAAAGTAAGTGTTCCTAGTCAATAAATAAGGACAATTCACACAGCATAATGTAGCCCCAAGGTAAGCAGAGCTTGTGTTATGGGTACTAGATAACTGATATACATAATACAATACATTACATAGATAGATGTATTATTATTATACATATAGAAAACGACCAGAACACCCGGAACAAATATCTGCATACAATTGTTCCGATGCGGAAATCGACCCCGCAACCTCCTGCGTCGCAGGCTGACCTTCGCCCACCACTCCACATCAGTCGTCGTAGTAATTATATATACGAGTAATAAAGAGGTACATATTTATAACTTTCTCTGTAAAGGGAAAACGCTGGAACTACATACCGGTCCGAATAAAATCATTAATTCAATTTGTAGTACATACATTATACATACAGTAGTTTCTAAGTGTTTCTTACTCTATGCATAATGCATATTCAATCCTTGTAACATAATTATGCATAGCAAATGAACACACCTTAGGCAGAACAGTCTTATCAAAGTGATCGTCCAACGTGGCTCCCGAAAAATCTTGCTTGAAAACCTCTTCTTCCTTGTCCAGGTAGAAAGCACCTCTGTGAAACAAAAAATGTTTTGTAATTCATATGAGGAAACTAGATAGGCACCACAGGTAACTTCAAAATACATTCCTTGATTAAAGTTATTCGTATTCCTTACCGGCATTTCGATATTTGTCAATAAAAAATATTTGGGAATTGTTGTTGTATAAATGTCATATAATGCCAAAACAAAACATCGTGGACTATTATTTTGTTTGTACAAACTGGGGGTGATGGTGTTCTTCCAGCGATAATCGGGTTATCATTGGGTAATCAGTAACTTAGACGTATAATGTCAAAATGGGGGACTCCAACAACTCGTCTCCCAAGCCAACCTAACCTGCACGTAAACCCTGCTAGATAACGAACTAGGCTCTGGTGAAAATAACAAAAAATCATCATAATTTAATAACTCATTGATTTTACAATTATTTTCCGTTACTTGACACTGACAGAAAAGTGTCCAACCAGACACGGTTGCCATTAATCGAATCATCATCACCTTAGAAATCCTACACAGAAGGCAAAAAAGATCACTTACCTGTGATAATATTTCTGTAAGAACTTGTATTTCCCTTTGACAGACTTGTTGGTGACGAGTTTGGGATTGACGCGCAGCTCTACCCTTCTCTCTTCCTCTGTCATGTTGCGGACTCTTTCTAGCGCAAGTAACTCTTTCTCGACCCTGGAACAATATAGAATATGTAAGGTACTAGATGACTGATACTTTATACAATACTTTACACAGAAACATATTTTTTATTATACATAGAAAACGACCAGAACGCCCGGAACAAATATCTGCAGATGGTACACACAATTGTCCCGAGACGGGAATCGAACCCTGCGTCGCAGGCGGACCTTCGCCTAGCGCGCCGCAGAGGTCGTCGACTACTAATTGAGTTCATAATAAAATCATCATCATCAGCCTATAGCAGTCCACAGGACATAGGCCTCCCCTAATGAGCGCCATAGCGCCCGTCTTCAGCTTGCCGCATCCAGCATCTGCCTGCAGCCCTTCGAAGGTCGTCATCCCACCTAGCCGGAGGACGTCCTACACTACGTTAGCCCGTTAGTGGTCTCCACTCAAGAACACGTTTACCCCAACGGTTGTCGGTTCTTCGCGAGATATGGCCAGCCCACTGCCACTCCAGCTTGCTAATTCTTAGAGCTATGTCAATAACTGGTTCTCTGTCGGATGTATTTATTACGAATCCTATCCTATCAGAATAAAATAACTATATTAAACTTACGCCTCCCGCTCCTCCTTATCCCGTTTGATGCGTTTCATCTCGCGCAGTTTCCACGTCTCGTACTCTAATTCATCGTTTTCATCGTCCGTGTTCACGTCATTGATGTTGCCTTCCTTTTGTTCGCCCTGAAAAATGAACAAACAGACAGACCGAGTTAGGGGAATAGAGAGAGAGAGAAACCTAACTAAGCTGTTGTTTTTAAACAACAATACAATACAATACAAATACGCTTTATTGCACATCAAACACAGAAAAAAAAAACAGTAAAGAACAAACAAACAAAGATACAGATGCACAATGGGTGGCCTTATCGCTAAGAGCGATTTCTTCCAACCTTTGGATGGACACGTACCTATAGTATAGGTATAGATATAGGTGACGTATTATAGACTAATGTTAATATTAATTATATACAATAAAAAATATACAAATACATAAATACTAACAACCTAATCGTCAACACCACAAAAGGGTTTGATAGGTGTATACATGTTTTCAGAATTAATATTGCTTAGAATTGTTTCTTTAAAAAATAGATTAAAACTAAATGACCTCCTGACAAGGCAACAACTGATGCATGTGCTTATTGTCATTATTACATTATGGTGGTCCATTACTTATTTTATATTAAATAACTTTCGCTATTAATGTGTGCGTTACTGGTGGGAACACGACCTGCGAAGACTGCACGTAGATGCTGGATGCGGCAAGCTGAAGACAGGGCGCTGTGGCTCTCATTAGGGGAAGTTTATTTCCAGCAGTGGATTAACATAGGATGATGATGATGATGTGTGGTGTGCGGTATTTAGAATTTATAAGGGATGTTTAAATTACCTGTGCGCTCTTCTGTTCCGACCGGATAGTATCCTCTACAAGTTTAAGCGCCTCTCTTCTGCGTTCCTCTTTCTCTTTCCTCGCGTCAACCTCTTCTTTCTTCTGCTGCTTAAGCTTGCGTTCTCTCTCTGCCACTGTCATTCTTTCCGAGGCTCTTACGAATACTGGTTTCACCCTGGGTCCTGAAATATTCGAGAACAGGGAATTAAAAGCTTATAATGCAATTCCTTTAATGTATGAGAGACATTATTTTCTTAGTTAGTTTTTTGACTTAGTAGTAATGTATGTAACTATGTTAGTTTAGATCTGACGACCTCTGTGGCGCGGTGGGCGAAGGTCCATCTGCGACGCAGGAGGTTGCGGGTTCGATTCCCGCGTCTGGATAATTGTGAGTATGATCTACAGACATTTGTTTCGGGTGTTCTGGTCGTTATTTATGTATAATAAAAAATTTATTTAATTCCTGTAAGGTCAGAGCGAAATTATTTTCTTAGTTATGTCACGGATTAGGTAATTAAAAAACAAGCGACAAAATAGTAGGTTTTGCACGAAAACGAATCATATCTCACTTCTACTTTCATTTTCGGAGTAGGTAAAGTTACTACTTTACCTACTGTACTTCTACGGTAGTTGGTCTAATTCTTTAACTGTTTCTTACGTACCTGTTTACTTGAGACCATTATCTGTATCTAACATGCTTGTTTAGACCATTACCTACATATATCATACATGCCTTTTTAGATCATACATGTTTAGACCATTACCTGTATCTTCTTCGCTGTCTGTGTACTCGGTGTCTGAAGAACCACTCTCTTCTTTATCATCTTCATCCATTTCCTCGTCTTCATCATGGCCGAGCAACTCTTTTTCGGCTTCTCTGAAATAGATTATCAATAAATTATTATTTTGCTAAATAGTGTAACATGACATTCTACATGCGCTTTTCACTGTACATTAGAAAAAGAGGCCATTTCTGCAATATCTATAACTCAAATCCCTGTCTAAACATGACCAAATTCATACAGTAAGAAAATTCATTTCGTTCCGACATTATAAAAGAAAAAAAAAAAATCTTTGTAAAATCTCCTATGGTGTTTCCCATGTCGAAAGTTAATGTGTTATATAATAAAAATGTAATTTAACTTTCAAAATTGATAGACCTATGTACCTAAGGTGGATTTGAATAATCAGACAACAAACAAGAAAATGGTTGAAAAGTAAAAAATTTGTTAAACTATGATACCTAGCAGCAAGTTTAGCTCTAAGAGCCTGCCGTCGCCTCTCGATCTCCTCCTCTTCGAGTTCATCCTCGCTCTCGGAGCTGTCCTTGGCCTCCTCAGCGCTGGACTCCGACTCCTGGCCAGGCTCCTCGTCGATGATCTCTGGCTTGTGCTCCGTGCGGCGCGGCGGTGAGTGCTCGGCGATACGGAGACGACGCAGACGAGGGTCGTCCACCTGGTTATAGTAAAATTATAGGTTCTTAATCTAAACTCCAGCCAATTCAATGATGCCAGAACTGGACCAAATTGAAATGGGACCAGACATGAAGCACCAGCTTTCACCCAGGCGAAATTTATAAAGTAACAAACATAAAAAAAAACAGTCATGATTGCGAACATCCTCCGTTTTAGAAGTTAGTTAAAAAAACTAAAATTCTCATGCTTGGCGAAATTCTGACATAATCATTGCTTGAGTTTCAGACTTAATCATTATATATATTAAATTTAAGTAGGTAATTCTGGATAATTCACACAGCATTATACCCAGACAACTCGGTAAACCTTGAGACTCGGTAAACTCTAGACCTTCACCCACCGCGCCAAAGAAGTCGTCGAAAGTCAATAGCTTAAATCAACAATTTTAAAATGCCTTAAACACTACAACACAGTGAATTTTAGGATTAGTACATTATATAGGTTGTTGGTTTATTGACAAACATTTTACATGAAATTTGACTTGGGTATAATGTATCCAATAGGGAATGTGGAAACTCATCCTTGGTGGTATCATACTGTTTACAGGTACAACAAAAAGGTCGTTACCGTGCAGCAGAAGAATAGCAGCCAGTTTTAATACTGGTTTTTAAATTAATCTAATCCTTTTCTATACTTCACAACTGTGTTATTGTATTATATTTCTTTTAATCAAAAACATATACTATTCCCATTCTATAAGAAACTAATAACCAGATGTTTATAATAACTAGGTTTATACATGATTATGTAGCTGCATGTCTTTCATTTAGCCTTTTAATCTTTCAATGTAGACTAAAGCAAGTCACACTAGCCAAAATGGTAAAATAATATTTAAAATATAAGTTTTCTTCACACATTCCTTTCATAACCATCCATTCATTGAATGTACACAATAATGACTCACCTCTTCACCATCACTTTGTGGTTCTTCATCTTTTTGAGCAATGACTTGAGGCAGAGTTTGTTGTCTCCGCTCTGGTCTTGCTTGCTCGATAAAGTCATCATTCTCAGAATCACTCTCCTCGATAATCCCCTGTGCATAGTCAGGCTTTTTACCTGAGATGTACCTTTGCACTTTCACCTTCTTCATGGATATTTCACCTGTAATGAACTTCTATGTAAAAAACTATGAGCTCAAACACAGATGTTCAAGTAAACATACTTCTGTTATCTGTCATCTTGGCAATATCTAGGTATGGACGGACGCAAAGGTGATGTTTCCAGATACATGGTCTTCTTTGAGCGTCCGTCCATACTCCAGATAAAGATTTTAGTAGTTAGGTAGGTACACGGAACTAAATTATTATTATAGTCACCTTTTTCATTTCGGACAGGCACTGCGCCCGCCGTACTTTGTATGCCTGTCGGCTGGGCTGGTAACACATTCATGTTAATCATGGTTACAGAAAGATTCTTTATCTTCTCGTTTAACGTTTGATGGTGGAAATATCTATTATGCAATTTACAAAAATTTATTATACTCCAAAATGAATGCCTCAAACGAAACGAAACACGAAACCAAACAAATTTTGACAGCAATTCATTCAACTTCTTGCTAGATGGCTCTGCGTCTGGATTTACGCAATTCTACCAATGTCCGTCTCATGGATAGCATGTCAAGCATTGCAAGCTTTCTGTAGGGATGATAAGTATAGTAAACATTTAGAAAGAGTACATTTACATTATAGAAAAACAGAAATCTACTTTTTGTACTCAAGTATCTCAAATAATGGAATAGAAAATTTTACAGCAAGAACACTTCATTATTTTTAAACAATTTGAACTCCTTTTAAATATTTTTGAATAACTGCCTGTGTGAAAGGGAAATTGAACTCACGAAATTGTAAAAAAAAAAACAATTTTACGATACCAATCAAAAGTCCTAATCGTAAGGTTTTTTTCCAAATAACATACCATATGAAATAAAAGGAAATGAATTTTGTATAAAAAATAAACAATATAATATGAAGTGATCAATGGAAACACGTTTCTTATATTTCTTGAAAAGTTATGTTGCTGCAGTTATTTACAAACCAAATTAGCGTTCTCGGTTCGCGTTCGGAGCTTTTTAATGTTGATTTGAATTGACTGATGGTTGACAGCCGGAGGAGTGCCGGCAGCACTGAAACCGGAAACTCACCGGAAACGAATGCGCAGCGCACTAGCGCTAGCGCTGTGGTTGATCAGCTGACTGGTGTGTTGAAGTTGGCTTGGCAACATAGATAGATAAAATAAAACACGAACGATCTCATTCTCATTTCTCATCATACGTTAGTATCCCTGCCTGAGTAGTCTGTGCTGTGTTCTCATCTCATTTCACATCACTTCTCAAGTAAAATTTAATTGGCAAAAGTTTCGTCAAGACTTCAAGAGCAAGACCCAAAATACTAAAATTGCCAGTAATTCATTGTAATTTATCTATAAAAAGGCAGGCCAATTACTGTGTTTGTTTTGTTAATTTACCTCTTTTGATAAACTAAAATTTATTTTTAGCGGCAAGAAGTCGTAAAGATAACTTATCTGCTTGCTCAATGCTCAGGCTCAGAGTTCAGTCAGCGCTAGTTTTTGTATTGTTGTGTACCTACCTACCACTGACGCCCGCCGCCCCGCTAACCAAGACCCGAGTTTCATAAATAACTACTAATTATGGCTTCATCATCTGAAATTCCAAGCCTTGATTTATTGGTTTCTAGTGCCCTTAGTGGGAAAGAACTTCAGGAATTTAATAGAATTCACTATGGCTGTGTCGATAATCAAGAGCTTAGTGTGAAAAAATCAAGTTTAGAACTGGCTTCTGAGAACCAGTTTCAGATTGCAGCTTACGAATTTACGGCAAAACAAGAGGAAACCAGAAAACCACGTATTGTAAGAGTAGGTATCATTCAGCACTCAATTGCTATTCCTACAGATAAGCCAATAGTTGAACAGAGACAAGCCATATTTGCGAAGATCAAGAAACTCGTAGAAAGTGCAGGTAATGAAGGGGTCAACATTCTGTGCCTACAAGAAGCCTGGAACATGCCATTTGCTTTTTGTACAAGAGAAAAACAACCATGGTGCGAGTTTGCTGAACCTATAGATGGTCCTAGCAACCAGTTCCTGAGCGAGTTGGCTGCTAAGTACAGAATGGTCATTATTTCTCCTATTCTAGAAAGAGATGAAGTCCATGGAAACACTATTTGGAACACAGCTGTGGTCATCAATGAGCTAGGAAATGTGGTTGGAAAACACAGAAAGAACCATATACCTCGAGTAGGAGACTTCAATGAATCAACCTATTATTTTGAAGGAAACACTGGACACCCTGTGTTTGATACAACCTATGGCAAGATTGCTGTAAACATCTGTTATGGTCGCCACCACCCCTTGAACTGGCTGATGTTTGGGGTAAATGGAGCTGAAATTGTTTTCAACCCATCTGCTACTGTGTCAGGACTGAGTGAGCACTTGTGGGGAGTAGAAGCCCGCAACGCTGCTATAGCCAACAGCTATTTCACTTTTGCAATCAACAGAGTGGGAAGTGAATCATTCCCTAATGAGTTTACTTCTGGTGATGGAAAACCTGCACACAAGGACTTTGGACATTTCTATGGATCTAGCTATGTCACTGCCCCTGATGGGTGTAGGACACCAGGCTTGTCAAGGGTTAAAGATGGCTTATTGATAGCTCAAATAGATTTGAACTTGTGCAGACAGATCAAAGACAAGTGGGGCTTCACTATGACCCAGCGCCTGGACTTGTATGCAGAAAGCTTGAACAAAGCTATTGAACCTGATTTTAAACCTCAGATTATAACTAGTTTTAAGTGATTAGTTTATTTCCAAAATCAATTTTATATTTTTTGTTAATTTTACATACATGTTATTGTTACAAAGTTATAAAATCTAATAAATGGTTTTGCTATGTTTAACATTGTTGTTTTTCTAACCCAAAATGGAATGTTTTTTTAGAAGAAATAAAACAACAGGCTATATAAAACAATTTGTGTACCAATGAGAATAATACAGTGAGCTATACATAAATATAGGGGAAAGCATGGGGTACATTCAAAGATATTTCAGCATTGTTGGACATAATTTGAGCTTCAATGGCTTACAATAATATGAACCAGTCACTCAAGCCATTATCTTAATTTAAATTCAAGACCTTGTACAGTAAAAACTGATACAAAAAATTTTATTTGAACATTGATAAACTTTATGAACACTGTTAGTACTGTATACAAACAACAATTTGGTTTTTCAATCTTAAATTAATAATGCTGGACCATACACAGCATCATGGAACCCAAAGCTTAGCAGAGCTTGTGTTATATTGTGGGTTATAATCATCATCATTTATTATGACATTATTGCACATCAGGTTCTATTGTGCGGTAATTACATAATTTTATCATATCAGTTTCAGTATTTAGATTTTCTAGCTAAGAAAATATGAATGTATGTACCCCAAGTCTTGATGTACAATTAGTTTATGTCTAAGCACTAATACTCTATGCAGTCTTTGCACGGATTGCAGCACGTTTGCCAGTTACAGCCTGGAAACCAGACTTGATGCTAGCCACAGAACAACGGGAACCACAGGTCTCACACTGAAGGAAGAATAACCGGGTGTCTTTCTGAAGAATAGTGTCAGGGGATCTACATGTATGACATGTCACATATTCCTTGATGTATCTCCTCAAAACATTTTCTATCTGCTTCTGTTGGAAACGACCCTTGATAATCAGCTGACTGTTACCATCCACAGAGCCACTCGTACCCAACTCTGCTAGTAAAAAGTCCAGTAAATGTTTAGGCTGTCTGTGAAGGGTTTTGCAGATTTCTGTGAAGTTGGCGAAGGAGGTTTTCTTTGTACCAATTCTGACTACTTGTGGAGGTCTCATGACAAACTTTTGTTTCTTGCCGGAGACCATGCTGGGGTTCTTCTCGCGCATGATGTCGAACACGCGCTCCAGAAGCTCGTCATACGTGTAGTCGCGGTCGCTGCCGGCCCAATCGCTGTGCGGATCCTCCACATTCTCCTTGTCCTCATCCTTGGCATCGTCCTCCACAACTTGCTCGTCGATATTTTTCTTTTTCTTCTTCTTTTTCGTCTTGGAGAAGTCTATGTCTAGATCAAGGTCGTCGACCACCTCGTCATCCTGCTGCTCAGGCTCTTCCGTCGGCGGCGTCTCCGGCAGGGCGGTTTCCAGCTCCTCGAGGTTGAAGAACGTCTTCTTCTTCTTTTTTTTCTTCTTACCGAAGTTGTCCAGGTCGAGGTTATCGTCCTCGGGCAGGTCGACGTCACCCGCCTCCGTGGGTGCCTCGACGCTCGTGCTCTCACCTTGTTCCGCGAGTGCTGCTTCCATGTCGAAACCGGTCTTCTTCTTTTTCTTCTTCTTCAGAGAAGGGTCGAATACCATATCTTCATCCATGTTTGCAAAGTTATTTGAAGATTTTCAGCAAAATTTCCAAGATTTTGGTTAGTTTTGATGACAATTTGGCAGGTGGCTGATGAAATGAAATGTCAAAACGGTTGCATCAGCTTTTTTATTCGTTCGGAAACATATTTTATCTGATGTCAAATGGTTGTCTTTATGGCTTGACGGCTAGATCCAAATTCTAATTTGCCAACTTCATGCTTAAATGCTGAGATATGAGCGTAGATGGACGGACGGATGTCAGTGTCTGTGTCAGGCAGGTGTCTCTGAAACAAAATAATAACTAAAACTAACCTCAAATTTTATTTTTGTAGCTGATCGATGAAGAAATTACTACAAACTAAAGATTTTTTGCCAAAATGAATCTAGCTAGGCTTCATAGGAGTATACCGAAGCTAAAAAACACTGTCACGCGTACGAGCTCACAGGTTGCTGTGGTTGAACGTGATGAATATGTCGAAAATCCAGAATATCCACCTATACTGGATACATCCCTGAAAGGTAGAAAGAAACGCGAAAGGGAAGAACTCTTTAAAAACATCAGACAACTAAATACTGTCGAAGAAAAGCAGATTGCTCTGAATATGCCTAAATACTATGGATGGAAAAGTGTTATCTTCAGGGATGATAAAGTACCTTACAATGCCATGCCACTAGTACAGTGTTACACAAGAAGTCATTTCATACCTACGGAGAAACTTCCAGATGTCTATGATGAGACTGAGCAGCTTGCTGATGAGGTTGTCAAAGAAGTAAAAGGGCAAATCGAAGACGCAATTGCTTTTGAGCTTCAAAATGTTGAGTATGTATAATTATTAATTATTTCCCTTATATATTTCAAACCACTACTTTAATGTAATCTAAGTTTATGTAAATGATTATTATAACTTATCTACAAGCAAGCACCATCAACTAGAGAGAAACCAAGTGTAAAAGAGGTTTTTTTATTTCTCTAATACAGGATGTGTGCCTGTCATAGTTTGCATCTTGCAACTTAAGCAGGACTCTGCTTAAGTTGCAAGATATATCTCATACAGTGAAAATATGCAAAGGGTACTTGTTTAAATTGTTTAGATAACCCAAACGTTTAAACCCTTGCTCTTAGGGCATACTCAATTTATAAAGATCTTACCTAAAGATCCAAAGTTTGTCATTTTGTAGAAATTGATATATTGATTGAAAATACTGTTTGTAATTTGTTGTTTAAATAAATATTTATTGGCTACCCTATTCAGACGCACCCACAACAAATTGGAAGAGGCAGAGAGAGAAGATGCCCAATCTGCCAACATCGTCAGACAGATAAACAGAATTGTTATAAACAATCTGTCTGATAAATTACCTCATATACTGACTACACAGGTTTGTTATATTCTGTTTCTGTTCTTAACATTAACATTTCATATACCTACCCCGCTAATTACCGATGATGCTACCATTAATTTTAATTTTAACAGTATTATTGTTAAGAGAACTCTAGTGTCTAGATAAACCTATGTTAGGATTTAGGATGCTATCTATATATAAACTGTAACAAATTTGTATCAATAAATAAATATATCTATCTATATGTTTGTAAACAAAATACTCCTACAATAATAATACCTAAATCTAAGAAGCACATTCTCAATATTGATCTAAGCACAATCTGCACTCTTTGTTGATTTGAGATCTTTCCTTCCACTTCAATAGGTAAATTCAGTAAAAAATTTGATCTGAAACTCTATGCCAGGCATGTAACATGGTTTGTGGTTTCATTACTGACATTTTATTTCAAATTTGGCTGTAAGTAGTATAAGTTTCCTAGCAATAAAATAACAATAATCTTAAAGGCAGGAATGTCATGTTTAAGAATGTTCTCTGTTCAGGTTGACTATGAACCAAGACACGAAGCATTCTGGTTCGTAGGTGGAACTGAAGTCCCTGGCAATGTGTTAGCTTGGAGGCAAATACTCAAATGGTCAAAGGAGCGCAAGTATGCGCCAGTTGATCAACCTGTGCAGTATATTGGTAAGCTTGGCAATATTTTGATATAAACCAATCATCAGTACACTGCTGCCCATAAGCCCCCCCCCTACCGACGCCACGAATGAATGACGGAATGAAAAGTGTTATTCATTCATTAATTCGTGTCGTCGCGTCGTTATTGCACTTAAAAACATCAAATAAAACCTTATATATAAATATTAAATATGAATAGGCGGCCTTATTATCACTGAAAGCGATTATTCCCAGGCAACCACGAATACCGGTCCTGAGCTGCCCAGAACTTATTTCTTCCTAATTCAAATTAATTATCATCGATGTTTCTTTTCAGGAAGTCCTCTTGTGGCGCTCAGAAATCGTCTGCCATTGAAGCCACTCTTACCCTATAGTGAAGCAGAGAACCCTGACTTCAAAGTTCCTAAGTTCACCAACTTCCCAAAAGTAGTTGGTTATCATTATGATCATCTGCATGGTGTTAACACTCCAGGTAATTTTAAAGAGCAATGTTTGTTACTTGACAATGTTATTATGACTTGTATGAGTCAGACTATTTTGAAAACTGAGAGTGTAATCTTTTAAAACTAAAATAAGTGTCGCGACACATCTGTGGAACATCGGCGCTCATCATTTTGTTCAATACGCTCGCAGTGTTTTTTAAGTTCCCTATAAATGCCGAAATTACGTCGCGTTCAGCGTAACGTCGAACCTGTCTTTGAGCGATTATTTCAACCAAAACGCATTCAATGTATATTGCATAGTAATCGACACATCACGCGACGCGTTACGCCACCGAAAGTTCGGCGCGCGTAGTTGAACGTTCAGCGCATTCTTCTCGTGTGCTGGGTACGGTAGCAAACGTACCACTAGGTACCGACACCGACTGACGAAGACGCACATAATTTTCCGACGCGTAGCGCTCTGAATAAAATGCCGCGTTCTGAACGCTACGAACGGAATATTACGACCGCAACTTCAGCCGCTGAACTTTCGTCGCCGTACCTTCGGCTGATGTGTCGCTACATCTATACTAATATCACAGAGGTTTGATTTTTTGTTTGCTTGTAATGAATAGGCTCCGAAACTACTGGACCGATTTGTAAAATTATTTTACCTTGGGAAGCTACACTATCCCCGGTGAACATAGGCTATAATATTTTCAAAAAAGTTAGAGGTCCGTACTAAAACCGTGCGAAGCTGGGAAGGTGCGCTAGTTAAATAATAAGGCTGGGCATTCGCATAGCATCATCTAGCCCAAGCTGTTGACTTGACTGTTAATCAGCCACTCTATTGATGACCTTCCCACACTCTTGATAAAACAATTGGTTTTATTCAGGTGTTCTTAACTCCCTGTTGTTTTGGTTTCAGGATACTGGCCAGGAGATCATGATGAATTTGCTCTCGTCTCATTCCATGGTCGGGGCCACATACTCACCAGGAACCCATCATTCGGAGCTGAAGACAATTTGGAAGCTCTTCACTGCCAAGCCATAAAGGCTAGCTTTGCATGGCTGCTAGCCCAGGCTAACTTCCAAGGATTCACCACCTACAATGACATCACCTATCCACTAGCTACACAAACTGTCATTACCAATGGTCAATTATGGTCTCTATATGCTTACCAACTGAACACTGTAGAAATGCACAATGAAAAAATAGATGAAAATCCCAAACATAATGTCTGCTTTGGTACAAAACCCTTGAAACTGTATGAGACCTTGGAAGATGGGAAAGTCAAAGGCTTAGATGAAAATGTACTGAAAATGATTGTACAGATTTATCTGAATGCTCCTGAAGAGAGAGAATATGAAATGAAGCCATATTTAGGTGAAGAGGAGCAAGTAGTTGCTGATATTGAGGATGACAATAAAAGGTGTTGGTTGGAAGCCCGCTACAAACATTTAGTGGCAAACAGACCTAAACACTTGTTGCGCCCGGAAGTTCATATGTGGGAGAAAATCTACAAAATAACCCATGAAACCAGATCGTATGAACCTAAGAGAAGACCCTTCGAACTTGGTTTCTCTCCTTACAAGAGGAGGTTGGATGAACATCTGCCCCCCTATATTCCCAAACTTGTGCGTCCATACCCCAGATCTAAGAAGAAGTTTGAAACAACTTATTATCCTAAAGTTTAAAATAATATCCGAGTTATAGTTTATCATAGTTGTATGTAGATAATAAAATAAACATTAAACTTTAATATGGATTTTATGTTGGACAATATGATTAACTACAGACTGGCTTTCCCAAATAGCCTAAGTTCCAGGCTTTTTCAATGGGTAGTAATATAGTTAGGTAGGTACAAACTACATTAATAAAAATAAAAAAACAAGGAAGGAATAGGTAGAGTTTATACCTATAATAATCTGCTGCCCGCAGCTTCGCACGCGTTTTTCAAGCCGTTTAGACGTGAATAACTGATAGATAGAGTTACATACTTGTTTAGTTTTTTTTTTATTTTGACAAAAGTAAAAACTCGCTACATATATTTTTTGCATGAATATGAATGTACTGAAATTAACAGTTCTAAATTTTAAATATATCTAGATACAAACTACCTGATAATGTGCAAACTCGTAGTACTCGTAACTCATAGTAACTATTAATTATAATTGTAATGTCTCGACGACGACGACGACGACTGACGACACGACGTTATGTGCTAAATAGGGTGTTAGCCATAGATTTAGTTCCAGATGGAGTCCTACGGAATCACAAGTCAACAACAGCAATGGCGGACTTGTCATAAGTGAGAGATGCCAACTGATGAAAAAAAACTGCCGATAATTTTCATAAAAGTTTCTAGAAATCACAGATCACAAATCAAATAGGTAGCTATTATTAAAAAAAAAGTAGCGTAATGCTTTAATCACAAAAATGTTATAGTTTTTATAAGAGCTACCTAATACGTAACATACCAACCTATGATTATAATTATTTTCCTTCCGAACAACTGGCTGGTTTTTCTACTCGAAAGAAACCATCTATACGATCCTGTAATCAGAACCCCTAAATCGCGACGGCATCTGGTAGCACACTCAAAAGAGGAGTTCTCAGAGGGCAGGGGGAACAACATTTAGTTTGCATTTAAAATCACTGGTCTCCTCTATACACCCCCAATATTATTTTTATGCAATATGGCTCCGCGTAGGGGCCAGGAGGGGGGTCTGGGGGAGTAAATGTCAAAAAGTTGGAATTTTTCTTAGGTCACCTCAACCCCCTCTATACGATTCCGTAAAAAAAACATACGTCCATCAAGGAAAACCATTATGTCAATCATTAAGTCAAGTCAGTCCGTGTTAATTTAGCTTTATATAATAAAATATTTAAGAAATATCTATTTAAATTCTTATTTATGTTAGGTAGGCTACCTACCTCATTCAAATTTTAAGCATTATATGTATATAATATACAAAGATTCAAACATTTTTAATAAACTCCCACATTATTCGGAAATTTAGAAGTTTACGTGCTGGTAACACCGGCAAGATTTGTGTTTTTGTTGTCATTTTTCTGTTGATAATTATTTGTGTTCAATCGAAGAAATAAGTGGATGTAATTCGAAATTTACGTGTGAAATGTGATTCTGTGTTTATTATTTACTAAATTAGTGTGATTTCGGCAACATCTGACCACATAAGAAGACATTTTTCATTTTTCGATCTATGTCACTCTGTTCGTGTCTAAAGAGGTAATGGCGGAGGACGAGTAGTCTATAAACCGACAATGTCAAAATCTGTACCACAGTGAGTACTTAATTCTTAGGTTGACTGATACTCCATCTAGAAGTAATCTATGGTGTTAGCCTTGAAGATGTATGTAGAGCCATTTAGCAAGAAGTTGAAGTAAAATCGGTATCCGCAAAGAGAAAACAAAAAAAAAACCATGTGAACAATCAATCAAATCAATCTATGGAACAGTCGATCGATCGTGTGGTTTGGGTTTACTTTGATTGTTTTGAATTAAATTTAAATTATGAGAAACTTAGATGTTTGGAACCTCTCCCGGAAACAACTCAACTCGCTCTCCAGTGATGAATACAAAGTTTGTCGCGGGCAGCAAGATGAGTGCTTTACCAAAGGTGCAATTTATGTCTGCACGTCTAACCTGATTGTAACATATTATGATGAAAATGGCAAAGTTGGATGGGAAAAAGACCTTACTCATATTGCATCACCCAACAATAGCCCCGTGACTATAACGTATCTGAGTCTACAACATGTAGTTAACGTGGGGCTTGAAAATGGTGAGGTTTATAATATTTTTGACGCAGGTAGAGCATGCCTGCTCCCAGTACATATTACAGCTGGAATACTGGTAAGAATACTCAATTTGTCTGGTTATCGCAATCTAAGATAGAAAACTTTATTTATTTACGACCTCTGTGGCGAGGTAGGCGAAGGTCCGCCTGCGACGCAGGAGATTGCGGGTTCGACTCCCGCCTCGGGACAATTGTGTATACGATCTGCAGATATTTGTTCCGGGTGTTCTGGTTGTTATCTATGTATCATAAAAAATATCTATTTATGTAATGTATTGTATTAAGTATATCAGTCATCTTGTACCCATAACACAAGCTCTGCTAAGCTTGGGGCTAGATGATGCTGTGTGGATTGTACAGCATTATTTATTTTTAACAAATATCTGTTTTAGGCTATGGAATGGACCCCAGATCATGAACTACTGATCATAGTTACTAAAGATCTGACAGTATTGATGCTCTCATGCACATACGAGCTTGTAAAAGAAGTCAAACTTATGAGTGATGAATTTGGAGCTAAAGAGTTTGTGAACGTTGGTTGGGGTAAGAAAGAGACACAGTTTCACGGGCGTTCAGGAAAAGAAGCTAGAGTTCAGAGTGAAGTTTCTGCAGGTAATTATCTAGAATAATACTACAGATATATACATAATAACATAATAATCATCACTTGTTGATTGATTGATGTAGATATCAGAATAACAATATACATTACTTCCAGATCCTAATACCAGTATTGATGACACAATAAAAATATCCTTCAGAGGAGATGGACGCATGTTTGCTGTTGGGTTTTCTGAAAATGGTTTGAGAAGGTTCAAAGTCTTTGACAGATTATGTAATTTACAATACACAAACGAGAAACAACCAGGTCTTGAATCAAATATAGCATGGCGCCCCAATGGCAGTGTCATTGCAACAACACAAGCTTATGAAGACAAATATATTGTTTCATTCTTTGAAAAAAATGGTTTGAAACATGGTGAGTTCAACATCAATGTAAAACCTGGCATTAAGGTCGAAGATATGGCCTGGAGTAATGATTCTGAAGTTCTAACCCTGCAGTGCAAAGATCCAGAAACAGGCTGTCAACAACTGCTCTTATACACAACAGGAAACTACCATTGGTACTTGAAGCAGACATTGAAGTTCAATCAACATCAGATAATAAGCAAAGTTATTTGGGATTGCACCTTCGATATATTCCATAACAAAAGGATGTATGTATTTCTGCAAAATGGTGAACTGTACACCTATGACTGGATTTGGGTAACCAATCACAGTAGAGGCAAGACACCTGATGATGATTCCATTGTTGCTGTAATAGATGAGAAGAAACTACTTCTCACCGGGTTCAGGCAAACTGTGGTCCCACCACCTATGGCTGCATTGGAAATACCACTTAATGACTATGTAAACTCAGTACATTTTGCACCAACAGATGCAAAAGATACAAATTCCTTTTTTGTTATCACAGCGAATAACACTATCATATTCTATGAACAAACACAGAAAAATCCCTTGCAATACAAGGAAGTAAGAACAATAACATTTGATGAATATGAGTTTCCATTCCAAAGTTACAACTGGTACTGGATAAAAGCTGATACAGTGATCTGCATAATGCTAGATAGTGAATACAGCTATGACTTGATAGAATACTCACTACGAGATTCAGAGATGACATTGCAATATACTTGTCGGATGCCATCACCTGTAACAGGGATCCAACCCCACCCAAACAAATGTGACACTGTTTTCATACACCTGGAGAATGGTGAACTGATTTCCTACACACTCGGAGGTGACATTGATCCACAGGATGTGATTTTTGAACAAGCTTGTCAACAATTCAGGGTGTTTGCAGTTGAAGATAGTCTTCATTTCATTGGACTCTCACACAGAGGGGAGTTAAAAATTGACAATGAAAAGGAAACACATCACATCAGTTCATTTTTTGTTGACTCACATTTCCTTCTTATGACTTCACTGAGCCATGAGCTTATATGCATAGAATTGACAAAAACTGGTTTGAATGCTTTCATAGAAGAGTCAGATCTTGCATACAGAAGGAAAATAGAAAGAGGGGCCAAGTTGATAGTTGTGGTACCATGGGACAACAGAACACTGCTACAAATGCCAAGAGGAAACATAGAAGCCATCCAGCCAAGACCATTGTCTTTAAAAATTATTGGAGAATATTTAGACAACATGAAATACTATGAGGCTTTCAATCTCATGAGGAAGCAAAGGATCAATTTGAACTTGATTTACGATCATGATCCTGAGAAGTTTACAAACAACATTACCAAGTTTCTGGACTCAGTACAGAACAACTCTTGGCTGAATCTTTTCTTATCAGATTTAGAAAATGCTGATGTAACTAAAACCATGTACAACAACAGCTATGTTGGCAAACCTGAAACATCAAAACATTATTTTGAAACAAAGATTGATAAAGTATGTGATCTTGTTAAAAATAACATAAATAACAGAGATGATAAAGATAGCAAAATTTTGCCAATCATAACAACATTTGTTAAAAGGAACAAAGTTGAAGAGTTGGAAAAGGCTCTGCTAATCGTAAAGGATATCAAAACTAAAGAAACACAGGGTTCTAAGCTGCCTGTGGGTTCAGATGAAGCTTTAAAGTACTTGCTTTATATGGTAGATGTGAATAAACTATTTGATGTTGCACTAGGGATGTATGATTTCGACTTAGCCCTGCTGATTGCTAACAAGTCTCAAAAAGACCCCAAAGAGTACATTCCAATGCTAAATGAGTTTAATAACATGGATGAGAACTACAAAAAGTTTACTATCAACAAACATTTGAAGCGATTTGATAATGCAGTGGAATGCCTTGTTGCGTGTAGTTCTGACAGACACAGTGAACTAAGAACCTTTGTCAAGTATCACAGTCTGTATAAAGAAGCCTTAGCAGTCCTGTCACCACAGTATGAAGTTTTCAATGAGATTTCAGATGATTATGGCCAATATTTAAAGCTGAAGAAGCATTTTACTCAAGCTGGCATTGTTTATGAAAGAGCTAATAAGATAGACAAAGCTGTTTCATGCTATGTTGACGCCCTTGAGTGGGAGTTAGCTTTAAACTTAGCTCAATCAAACCAATGGTCTACTGAACAGCTTAAATCTCTCTCTGAGTAAGTATTAAACATTATTTTCTAAATTATATAGGAACATGTCTCTGACCAGCGACGCAGGAGGTTGCGGGTTTGATTTCCGCCTCGGGATAAATGTTTGTATGGTCTGAAGATATTTGCTCTGGGTGTTCATTGTATAATAAAAAAAGATATTTCTTTGTTCAGGCAACTGGTGAGTCTGCTGCGAGAAGAAAAACGTCACCAAGAGGTGTTGATGATTATGGAACAGTTATATGAAAATATTGAAGAACCTATTAAATATGCTATAGAATGTGGTCAATACAAAACTGCTTTGCGGCTTTGCTCAAAGCACAAAATGGATCATCTGAAAGGTAAGAGGATTTTAAAAGTGTATTGTTTAATGAAGTATGTCATTAAAGTTACTAAAGGATAGCGTCGACAGGCCGGCATCGGACGCTCCGCATTGACCGCATCAAACAGATATCAGTATTCTTTGTATGGTTTGTCGTAGAAGTGCTTCCTGTGATCCGCACTGCACGGAGCGGACGCATTGGACTGTCGCACAATAACGAGGATCCGTTTACGGCGGATGACGACATAAGACTCGGATTGGTCCATTGAATGATATTATTCGTAACAAAAATCAGGATGTAAATGCTGAGAATTCGTAGAAATGGTGGTCGCGTCGGCAATCCGCTTGCTGCCTACAGTGGAGTGATTGATTAGACCTAAAGAACTCTTTGACACGTCACAAATTTTAAATTACGAAACGTAGGGAATAAAGTCAAAGTGATCACTTTTAATTTTTTTACAACTCAATCTTTTTATGGTAAATTAGAGAAGTAACAAGAAACCTTAAGGTTGTCAGTTTTCGAGTTAGAGCAAAACTTAGATAATCTGATATTTTGTAGTAAGCCTTTTTACAAAGGGCCCGGCATGGCATTACGCTCAAAAATCCGTCTGAAGCGATTATCGCGTAGCGTCCGCTCGATTCCGGTCGGTCGACGCTAGCCTTAAAGGTTTTATTCTGTATAAACTCATAACATAATACTATATATATATAGGCAATAATACTAATAATTCTAAAGTCATTTAAAACGAGATATTTACCATGATTTCATTTTTGAGTTTTCCAATATTTCGGCACAGTTTATGCGCCATGATCGCGCCACGATCAAAATCAATCCATGGTAAATATCCCGTTTTAAATGACTTGACATGACAGTTTCAAAAGTTTTATTAATAATACTAATAATTATTTACAGAAGAAAAGTTCCTACCTGCTCTGTTGGATGACTACGAAAATATCAAAGAGTCTATCGAATCTCAATGGTCCAGTTTCACGCAGCATAGAGAAAGGCTTTTTATTGTTAGAAAGAATAAAGCTAAAAATCCGCCAGAAATTCATGATTACGAGCAGAGGGACAGTGATCTCTATTCTGATATTGGCAGCACAGTCGGTTCTTCAACAAGAGCATCCACGTAAGCACAAACTGTTTTAACTTGCTCTTGTCTAGGTGGACGTCTTTCCATGTACCTTATACAGGGTGGTTTTTTGAGAAGGGTGGTGATGGCCAAGTCCGAAACCACGAGAGTTAAGAGTGAAGTTGTGAAAGGAGTCATGTCCTCGATTTGTAAGAAAACAATAACTGCATATTTAGTTTATTTTTTTTAATCTTCTACCTTTTTGTTTTTTAATCACTCTGAGATAGTGACGTGTACCTACTAAACTTATGCATCGTAGTTCATAAAAACCATTTTGAGCAACTTATTAGTTAAGTAAAATTGAGATATTAAAAGTAATTTGTAAAAAAAAAAAAAAACTTTTATTTTTTATTAATACATTTCTTTGCAAAAGTTGATCCTTATCAGCAACAGAATCCATTGGCTTAATAAAAAAAAAGTGTATTTTTTTTAAACAATACGGGTCGATTTCTGTCAAAAGGAAAATATTAAACTAAAAATACAGTTGTTGTTTTCTATAAATCGAGGGCATCCTTTCACGACTTTTCCCCAACTCTCATGGTTTAGGACTTGCCCATCTCTGCCCTTCTCAAAAAACCAACCTGTATAATAAACAGAAAAGATTCCGGACAAGGAGCCTTAACTGACAAACTATTTTATTTTTTTAGGAAATCTCGACAATCAAGCAAGAATAGGAGGAAACATGAGCGCAAGATGGCTTCATTGAAGGAAGGTTCTCAGTATGAAGATGTCGCGTTAGTCATGGCTCTACATAAGCTGGTTAACATCTCACATGATATGAGATTGCAAGTCAGAGAAACCGTGATTGCATTGAGTCATTTTGGCAAAGTAAAGGAGGCTTTAGTGCTTCAGGTTTGTGTTTTATCACTGTTATAATTTATTTAATACTAGCTGCGCCCCGCGCTTTCACACGCGTGGTGATGGATATTTATAGAATATATCTTTATGAATTGTAGCATATGTGTTATTCTGATATTTAAGCTATATTATTGTGAAGTTTCATCAAAATCCATTCAGTAGTTTTTGCATCAAAGAGCAACAAACACCTCACTAACTTTCTCGTTTATAATATTAGTAGGATGTATTACTAGGTCAGCGATAAGGCCGCCTATTGTCATTATACTGTTAATGTGTAATATTTGGATACATATAAGATGTTTGTTATTTTCAATGCAATAAAATTTTCATTCATTTATTTATTTAAATAAATTCAGATAGGTACATAAAGTCTCGTCTTATATAAAGCGCCCTCTCCGGCCAGGTGGTATGACGACCTGTGAAAGACTGCAGGTAGATGCTGGATGCGTCAAGCTGAAGACAGGGCACTGTGGCGCTCATTGGGGTAGGCCTATGTCCAGCAGTGGACTAATAGGCTGATGATGATGTATATGCAGTATGTAACTTGTTACTTTATTATTTTACAGAACTCACTTGTAAAACTACTGAAGGAAATGAAGGATAGTTTCAAACATATTTGGACTAGTGATCTTATACTTGAAGCAACAAAAGCGCAAATGGCAGCTTTAGATGTGCCCGAAGGAGTCAATGTAGTTCTGCTTGGGGTGGCTTCACTAGGTAAGACTTTACTTGTCTTAAAATTATTTGGCTAGTAACCTACTAATGTTAGTAAAAACCACTTACAGAATATTTTTAATACGAAACATAACTCTTTATTTGTACACAACGAAATAAAACTAAATAAATAAATAATGCTGGACAATTCACACACCATTACCTAAACTATCATGGTTATTAACACTAAAGTCATTTAAAACGGGATATTTACCATGATTTGATTTTTGAGTTATCCAATATTTCGGCACAGTTTCATGCGCCATGATCACGGAATAACAATGTATTTGCTTGTAGATAATTAACCTAGTTATCGAGTACAACTTTAAAATTAAATAAAACACGTTAAAATTATGTTAACACTTACTTTATTTAATAGACAATTACATTTATTTAATGTTGCTGCGTTGGATCGCGAGGAGTGGCAGGAGAAAAGGGAGGCCTTTGCCCAGCAGTGGGACAATAATGGCTCAAAATAAATAATAAAAGACAATTGTATGCTAATAGGAAGGTGTTTCATATGGGCGCCACGGCTAGCTTAAATGTAGCGCAATCGCCCTGCTGAATCCCATTTTCGACTGTTTTTAGCTTATCTTTCTGTACTATTTTTGTCCTTGTGTGTTACAATTAAGAGTTATCTATCTCCTTATTGAAGTATTTTGAATAATTTAATAAGTGGTTGTTTATCATGTATTTTTCTATCTTTCAGCACCACATCTTCGAATTGCTCCAGTCATTCCAGAAGTAAATTGGAAATTAGATGGATTAGATTAAGCGCATTTTTTTTTACAATAAATGTTCATATAGTGCAATAAATAACAATAAATAATTTAATCAGCCTATGTGAAATTTTTATTTTTTTTATTTTACTTATCTACTAGTTCTCATACACTTTAGCGAGCAGAAATAACAGTCAAATCCCACAATATTGTTTCGGTTATTATCATCAAAGATTACAACTTTGTAGTGTTCCATATTGTAAAGTCTGTACAGGTATAATCTTTCATCTATAGCTAATTTCCCACAAACACATACATTGACATTATCTAAAAACTCTACAAGAGTGTAAGGGATAATATTACAGGCATAATGGAATTTGTTTTTAAGAACTATTGCAGATGCAAGGTGTACCAATCTTGAAGGAGTTCTGTTAGCATGCCAATCAAAGAATCTGCTTATGTTGTTGTTGCAGTTGAAACTGTTAGCTGATAGATCAAAATACTCCAACGGGCAATTCAGGAGACCCCCTGGCAATGATTTCAGATAGTTTTTAGAAATTGTTAGGTATCTGAAACAAAATAATATTTTTTTACCATTTGATAAGCCATCAATTTTAAAGTTTCAATTCCAATAGAGGGGCAAATAAATTACTTTAATGTTTTGATTCTGCTGAGTGTGTGAGGCAATCTCTGCAATTGATTATCATCTAGCTTCAATGTGAACAACTTTCCTAGTTTCCAAATGGCATTTGGGAGGGTCTTTATACTGTTGCTGCTCAGATCCAGGAGTTTTAGGGTGTTGGTAATCTGCAAGAATAAGATATTTTATCATTAGGTTGTTGCTGCTAGAAATAATAGTGTGGATAGCAATACCAGGTATATAAATGTAAAAAATTCTATTGATCAATAATATTTATGGTCATGGATTGGCTATAAACACATCTTTGCAGATAAACTAAAAAGGAAATTGTAGTTTAAAGTAGATAATGGGTATAATTAAAACCAACTTGAGATACCTCAGGCCCCAGTAACCACCTCCAGTCTACATCTTTATTTTTCCCAATTTCGTTTTTGGCCAGGTACAATTCCTTCAGATTGGGCATTCTGCCTATAAACAATTGAACATAGGTACACATCAGTAAATTTTGAATAAAATCCAAAGTCTTACATTAATGTGCAACTACAGAGTTTAGAACATAGGCTGTTTACTTCACACAGGTTGTTAGGCAGATAGGTTGCTGCTTCCAATTTGATAAAAAAATATTACACATGTATTCTTAAATGGAGACAAATCTCATTCTTACCAAATTCAGCTGGTAATTTTTCAATTTCATTGTTGCTCAAATCCAGAACAGTGAGATGTTTCAGCATTAATATCTCACGTCTAAAATTACACATTTTTATGCCATTGATGTGCAGAGATTTCAGAGTTCGAGGCAAGCCATTTTTAGGAAACTGGCTCCTGTCTTGAATTGATAATTTAGTTGGCGCATTTTCTATCGCTGTTACATTAAGGCTTGACAGAGAGGCGAGCTGAAGAGCATTGGCGTTGCCAGACAAACAGTTCTTTAAAAGTCTCATAAAACACTTTAGCTGAATAGCTTCACATTTTAGGTACAAGTCGTGAGGGGGATCCTCAAAGCTAATAGTGCTTTTACCCTCGTTTATGCATCTTGTAAACACATGTTTCAGGTTACTATTTAAGCGATATTTCGTTCCTTTCTTGTTTGTTGTTGAGAAATACAAGATGAAAAAATCGTTCTCAGATTTCGGGTATTTTCCCAACGCTAAAGTTGCCTGTACATATTTGTGAGGGTTTCTAATATTTAAATTTGCGAGATTTCTATTTGATAGAGCTACTTGGCATTGCAGTTTCATCTTGATATTTTATCACCAATTGTAAAACTATTGATTGATCGATCTCGCAGACGCACATACTTGTTACTTTGCAAAGAGAATACAATAACTATACTTTGTTTTCGAGGTTCGCACCACACGCGTAATTATTGTATGAACATTATTCACTTTGCGGTTTACGCGCGCTTGCTGTTGCTTGGTTTTCTTTCATCAGCTGGCAGCGGCGGCGCGCGCGGGACGGGCCGCGGGATCGGGAGGAAATATTTTGTTTTGTTTGTAGCCTAGGATTTACTGTCAACGTCATGTGCAAGCAGCTGTGGGCTGTGATTCCAACTGATCAGAAAGATCCGCCGTCAAACACGCTTCCCGACGCACGACGCGACGACGACAACGACGACATCGACAGGGAGAAGATAAGTATATAATTTAAAATCTTCAAAAATAGTTCGACCTGTCTGAGAATAGGGTCGGATGTGGTGTAAATATTTATAAAAACGCCTCATTCTTACAATCAGTGGTCTAATAATTTCAAAAAGCATAGTGAATTTAAAAATAAGTACCTACTCGCTCTGTTTTTTTAATAAGCAAGATTCTTTATAAACTGATGATGGACATAGGACTGCCATAGGGAGCGCCGCCGCGCCGCCATGGTGCACTGAATTCAGGTTGCGGGCATCCAACATTTGCCTGCAGTCTTTGACCAAATTTTTGTGTATTCTTGTTAAGATTTGTAAGCTGGCAACATACAAACAGATAAAAAATACCTTTGTCGATTTCCACTAGTCGATTATGCAAAATTGCAAAGCTTTTGTCAAATTCTTTCTATCGATTTAATTCATCAATTTTTCTTTGTTATCTTCTGTGCGTGCGTGCGGGTAACTTTTTTTTCTTCATTTTCGTACACAACTGTGAACATTATAAAATAATTCAGAATTTTCACAAATTTTATCAAAAAGGTATTTCATTTCTTACTGCACGTCCGGTCAGATTGTTACCTTAGCATAACTTTATCTCAACAACACGATCCGTTTTGAACAAATGGATGTTAGGCAATAGAATATTGTATTTCTAAATAATTTAGCTACTCTTCGTGTTTACAGTTCTAAAAAATGTCTGCTTTTGTGATTTCGTCTCGTTTCGCCGGCCTGAAGATCGAAGATGATGATAGCCCTCCTACCACCCTCCAGCAAAAGACTAAAAAACAAGACAAACCCCTGGCAAAGATATTGGATAACTCAAAGAAAACTAAAAACCAGCCTACTACTTCTAAATCCCAGGTTTGTTTATTCTTTCTGCGGTACCACATAGTATAGTTGACAATAAAAACTTTGAAACACCCACTTATTCCAAACCAATTTTTCTTTTCAATAAAAACTACTTTTTCTAAAAATATCTGGTCTCAATAAAAATACCTAGGTCTAGCTAGGTCTAACTAGAAAAAAATGCTAAATCATAGCTGTAATTCTCATAGGAGCAGCCGGCTATTAATTGAGCTTTCTTCTTTTAGACATCATTATCGTCTAAGAAGAAGAAGAAGCAGCAGAATGTAGCATCATCGAAACAGTGGGATCAGTGGAAGCTGAAGGATGAAGAGCTGGTTGATGATAACTTTGAGGATGATCTGCAACAGGTATAAGTCTTACTTACCTCTTCAGCTTTTCAGGGAAGGCCTATGTCCAGCAGTGGACTAACATAAGCTGATAATGACCTCTTCAGCACATCTTTCTGCAAACAAGGGAATGTTCCCATAAAGCATCATACTTCGTAGTTGGATTGTTGACTGCAATGGATTTGTTAAAAAGATAGTTAGTTAAAAAGATATACTTACACAGAAGGATGCTGCCCTTCCTGTGGCAGCTTCCATATGGAACCATTGGATCTCAAATAATCTCAATGCACATAGTCCTTGTAGGTGTATGGTCCTCTAACTGTAACTTCCATCGAAATTGAACACAAGGGTGATAGCCAGGAAGCAAATGGTCTGCAATTGAAAAAAAAGTCCTTCAAGCAAGTCATTGTCAAACTAAAATGTCATGGACTCAAAACCCTCACTAACAGTACAAGGTTGGTTTTTGAAAAGGGGTTTTAGTCTATTGTTAATACTTACTGAATTCTCTATTTCTCATTGTTTCAAATTAGCCCATTGAATCCTATTTAATGGAGTGAACAAAAAGTCAACTTTCATCCTATTTCAATAATAAATAAATAATGCTAGACAATGTATTATTAAAAGAAATGAAATGGCAAGATATAAAATTTAAAAAATGCATATTTCAAAGTTGAAAATTCAAGGAAGATGAATGCTATTATAAATTAATTGATTCCCTCAGAGCCAGTTACTGTTGTGGGACAAATATATTTTATTTTTATTTTTTTGGAAGACATACAGACAGTACAATATAGACAACTAGCTGCGTCCCGCGGTTTCACCCGTGTGGTGATAGATATTTTGGATAATATACAATATATCTTTATAAATTGTAGCCTATGTGGTATTCTGATGTATAAGCTATATTATTGTATAGTTCCATTAAAATCCATTCAGTAGTTTTTATGTGAAAGATTAACAATCCATCCATCCATCCATCCATACTTACAAACTTTCGCGTTAATAATATTAGTAGGAACAATCTTCAAACATTTGTCTATTAATACAGTCATCTGGTGCTCATAACACAAGCCATACTATCTTTTGGTTAGCTTGATGATATATAGACTATCTAGTATTATTTTATTGAATGCCAAAAAGAAGCCAAATCCTACTAATATTATAAACGCGAAAGTTTGTAGGTATGGATGGATGTTTGTTACTCTTTCACGTAAAAACTACTGAATGGATTTTAATATAGCTTACATATCAGAATAACACATAGGCTATATTCATAAAGATATATACATAGTATATTATCCAAAATATCTATCACCACGCGGGTGAAACCGCGGGGCGCAGCTAGTAGACAATATAAAGATGAACAATCTGCAAACATTTGTCTATTAATACAGTCATCTGGTGCTCATAACACAAGCCATACTATCATTTGGTTAGCTTGATGATATATAGACTGTCTAGCATTATTTTATTGAATGCCCAAAAAGAGGCCAAATACGTTATAAAAATAATAGCAAATCTTTTAACCTTTATTGCTTCTAACTCAAAATATAAGTCCAACAACAAAACTCCTTCACAAATCTGACAAATATTTTCAGGCCATCCTTCTATCGAAACTGGATTTTGAGGAAAATAAGGATGTTTACAAGAAAGCCAAGAAAAACGCCGAAAAACAGAAGTCAGTTGAAGAAGAGACAGCAAAACTGAAAAGTAAGAAGATCAAGAAGAAGAATATCATGAGCCTTGACCAATTTAATGGTCTTGTTAACGGGGAGGAGGCCAAATCTGGTGAGTCCAATGAAACAGATATTTTTAAGAGAAAGTAGAATTCATGTGTTTTTGTTATGCCTTCCAAATATGTCAAATCTGTCCATGGGATGTTCATTAATTATGCGGCATTAAGGATGGGGAGGGGGTCGAGCCAAATCTCACCCCATCTCGGGGTCTCGTTAAATATCACATTTTTTTTCACGAATTTTAGCAATTCTTACTTAGTGTTGTTCATTTCGTGTTGGCGCAAACAAAATCATTTACGATTTGTGGCAAATTACTTTCCCGTTCGTTTTTAACCGACTTAAAAAAGGAGTAGGTTCTATGTTCGGCTGTATGTTTATTTTATGTATTTCCTTCGGCTTTCTGTGCTATTTATGGATAGCCCTTTACAAATTACTGGCAATAAAAATATTTTATAGTTCTCTTTATCATTTTTTGAATGTAAATCGTTATGAGATTTACGATGGTAAATCGTTCTTTAATATCATTTAGAAGTTTGTCGTTTGGCCGCTGGGGCAAACGTGTTCTTGAGTGGAGACCACGACTCGGTAAACGTAGTGTAGGACGCCCTCCGACCAGGTGGGATGACGACCTGCGAAAGAATGCAGGTAGATGCTGGATGCGTTAAGCTGAAGACAGGGCGCTATGGCGCTCATTGGGGGAGACCTATGTCCAGCAGTGGACTAATATAGGCTGATGATGATGAGAAGTTTGTTTGAAATAACAACATTGACATTTTAATGTTCCAGTTGAAGCGGAAGCCTCGGACAACGAGGAATCAAAATCACCAGTCAAAGACTCAAAATTCTTTGAAAGAGTGAAGAGTGAGACGAAACTGGAGCTTATAAAGGACAAACAAATAGACACGATCAAGAATAGACTCTCAGCGTCTGATGAGGTCATCACACGAGTGCAGTTCATAGATGCACTCGAGAGGAAGGACAAGGAAATAGGATGTCTACGGCAAGAACTTATAGTTATGAAGCAGGAACTTCTCACAGTCAAATCCAGGAATAAAAAGCTCTGTAATATACTTGGGCAGGGCGAAAGTAAGTTTGGTTATTCACGTCGACTGCGATCTTTTTACCTAAGCCATTCGTGCTGCCGCTCTACACAGCGGTTGTGTTGCGCCGCACATGCGTTTCGTTCGAAAAACATATTACGGCTGTGCTGAGTCACACAGATCTGTATTTTCTCAGCCGCTGCGCTATTGTGGGTTTACGCATATTACGCATGACAATTGATTTCAGCAATCAACGTGTTAATCACCTTTTTTGGGTATTGAACTGCAGGACAAAGACTTCCCTCTTACGTTAATCATGCAATCACGTTGGCTAATAATAGTAAAAATAAATTATTGTATACTATCTTGTGCCCACAGCTTCGCACGCGTATAATGTAGGCGATTATTTTATCCAGGTCTATAATAACATCAGTGTAAAATTTCATCTTCACGAACTTTCGCCCCACCCGAAACAAGTATCGTACACACATTTGTCCCGAGGCGAGAATAGAATCTTCGCCCACCACAGAGGCCGTCTGTATAGTGATTCTGCAACGATACCATTATCATATTTAAGTGATTGTCTTAGCTGGAATGGAAAGGGCCCTATATTCTGAACCAGTAATAATGAGAATGAACTCTGTTATTCCAGTGAAAGACAAAGCGGAGGTGTTGATCGAGGTGGAACGCTTGCGCGGCGTCCAAGCCGAGCTGACGGCGGAGCTCGCGGCCCTACACACCGACTTGGAGAAGGCGCGCTCTATGAACTCACACGACCCCCGGGCTAAACAGCAAGCGAAGATAGACAAGGTACGGTATTAAATACATACATATCTTTATATTGACCACTGATTTGGCGCAGAGGGCGAAGATCCGCCTGCGATGCAGGAGGTTGCGGGTTCGATTCCTGCTATGGGAAATATAATAAAAAATATCTATCTAAGTTATGTATCGTATTATGTATATTAGTCATCTAGTACCCTGCCTAGCTTGGGTCTAGACTCTAGTAAGAGCTTGTTCACACAAGCTCTGTCTAAACTTGGGTCTATCTATGTCTGTGTGGATTGTCCATCCAGCATTATTTATTTATATCATGTACGAACATGTACGAATAACTCAGAATCCCGCCAACCGATTTCGTTGATTCTTTTTAAAAACTAAGGTTTACTCACGTTTTCATTATTTATGAATATTTAAATAATAGTCGGTTTATAATTTATAAAACACGCCAATTTTGTTTTTATTATTAAATATTTATTTGTTTTAGAAGAGTGGAGCAAAGAAGAAATGTAACAACATACGCTTCGACGTGTCATCGGAAGCTCTACTCAATAAAGAGGCCGGCTCAGGCACGGCCGGTTAACTGGCAACACTACCCCTTTTATAACTGCACAAATTTTATAAAAATACCTTTATTTACTGAATTAATGAGGTTCTAAGTCTAAAATTATTTCCGTTTAGAGATACTCTTGATCTTTGAGAAACAGATTACTTTCAAAAGCGCTTTATTTTATAAAGTGAACAGAAAGTATTCGAAATGTCCATTTTGTTTTGTGATAACAAATTACTTAATACCTTTCTTAGATCTACTTTGAGTTTTAGAAGTTAATTACTATTTCCATTCCTGAACCCCGTTTTTGGGTTCTGTTTATTATGAATCTTTATTTTATAAGTATTTGTATTTATAACCAAATTTGTTCTATGCAACATGGATCTCTTGTTAGCTGTAAATCCTTATTTTATAAGAAGCTGATTCTTCGTGATACTCAAATGTGAATGTTACTACATACATACAAAGTGAATGTGAAAAATAAAACTATTCTTAAAGACAAAATCTACAGCCTTTTTATTGCTAAATATCATTCCATTGACGACCGATGTGGCGCGGCGGGCGAAGGATTGCCGACGCGGTAGGTTGCGGGTTCGATTCCCGCATCGGCACAAATAATTATTCCGGGTGTTCTGGGTATTTTTTATGTATAATAAAAAATATCTATGTAATGTAATTGTATGTATATCAGTCGTCTAGAACTCATAACACAAACTCTATTTAACTTGGGGCTAGATGATGCTGTGTGGATTCCCCAGTATTATTTATTTATTAAAAAAACCTTGGACCAATAAATAACCAAAGTTATGTACTGATCTAAACTACGCCCTACCAAATTAACTTTACATTACCTACTTCTCTGGGACTCCGTGAACGGGTAAAAATAAAACCATTATTTTAAAAACAACGCATTTATTGCCCTATCTAATCAAATACACAATTATAATCGATATTCAACTAGATACATTGAAATACAGATTTCTACAATTTACTTCTAGAAGTTAGTTGAAAGCTAGAAATTAGAATTGTGTATCAATTGACTGACAAGCCTTCGATGAGTCTAAGAACTGAAACATCGGGCTGTTCATTTATTATAAACTTCATCCTCCTTTATATTATAAAATCTTAAATTTTATTAGGTACGAGATAAATAAACATTACAAGCTAGCTATTTGATAATTATGCAAGTCTCAAAAACATCTGATGACACAAATATTTTTAATTGTAAGGTATACAAAGACTTCAGGTTGTTTACTCTACAAATAATTGGTATAGATTATGTTTTACACTAGTCGCTTGATGAAAATAGTTAAAAAGAACATTTTACTTATTCAGAGCTAAATTAGAATTTATTTCCAAGTAAGTAAATAGAATATTGTAGGCAATTAAATATAATTATTCGTGAACGTTTGTTAATAGAAATGCCTAAGAGTTGACTAGCTGTTTTTAAATTATAGTACGAAAAATGTTTTACATGATACCTGAATATGAATAAAAGAATGATAAGTAATTAACTTTGTACAAATTATTAATTTTAATGGTATGCGTACATTAAAACCTAATATTACCTTAAACAAGTGTCATATTGGCAGTTTTACAGTGATTATGGCAACGTGAATTTGATTTTCTAAAATATTTTTGGTCCAAACAAATTATAGTAGGTACTATACTTACGCCTTCACAATAATTTGTAAAAAGAAATACATACACCATTTAATACTGATGTTATTATACATATTTATTAGTAGACAACTAAGCGGGGACTATGTTAAAACTAGGTACATAAATAGTATGGCAGTATAAACCGGGCAGAGCTAGTACTGGCGAGATTCGCAGTCAGTTTTGGAGTCCTTACACGTAACTTTACTGTCTATTCGATGGGCTTATTCAAAACAGTAATCACGAGCAAAGCTCTCTTAACAAAGTTTCCACCGCATATCAAAGTCACTCATTTCACTTACACTTCACTTCAAGTTCTTTGTCAGTCATAAATGCTATTCAGAAATTCATTTGAGTCGCCTTAAAACTTCGTTCAAAGGCATAGTGCAATGCACGAGTTTCATCTTTGAAATTTTGTAATTTCAGTGTATTTTCCAATTCACCAGTGTTTCTGGTGTTGCCAGCGATCCGCTAGCAGGCGGGTAAGTCAGCGCATTTGATAATGCTGATCGGCTTAGTCTCGAGGTCGCAATGTGAGTCTTCTACAACCTTGTTTGTTATTTTGTTAACGCAGTATATGTTGCGCTGTTTTGTTGGTTCTAGGCCCTGCAAGATTATTTAAGTTACATTACATTGTTCTGGTATGTTAAACGGATCAATTCAAGAGTTAAAAATTATTTTAAAAACAACGCATTTTTTTTAAACGGATGAATTCATGAGTTAACGGGATAACCCAGCACTTTATTTCTTTATGAAATTATTCTCTGTCATAATCACATGTAAAAATAACATTGGTCCTTTTTATAATTAAACAAGTACCCGGCGGCGGGCGGCGGCTTCGCAATCGAAATCCCGTTAACTATAAGATTTCCCGTTAGTTAAAAATTTCCTGATTGTCTTAAGATCTAAAGATTAGTTACTTACCGGCATACGACAATGTTTAGAGCAGGGATTCCAATTTCCGGTCCACCAATGCGTGTCTGTTTGTATGGTTCGTGGGTGGTCAGGTAGGGGTCTCGTTTGGTGAGTTGGGGGTCTTGTTGGGTGAGTTGTCGGTCGTGTTTGGTGAGTTGGGGGTCTTGTTTGGTAAGTTGGAGGTCTGGTTTGGTAAGTTGGTGGTCTTGCTTGGTGAATTGGAGCTCTTGTTTGATGAGTTTGGAGTTGTGTGTTTTCAGATAGAGGTCGTGTGTAGACAGATGTGGGACGTGATTGGGGCGTAAGTCGCGTTTGGAAAGGTAACGCCCGTGATTGGGGATTTTGAGGTCGTGTGTGAGGAATTAGGGATCTTGTTTGTGGTGTTGGGGGTCGTGTTTGGGGATGTGGAGGTCGTGGTTGGGAAGGTTGGGGTCTTGTTTGGGAAAATGGCGGTTGTGTTTGGGGAGGGGGCGGCCGTGTTTGAGGAAGTGGGGGTCGTGTGGGGGGCGTGGGTCGTGAGCGCGGAGATGGAGTGTGACACGCTTGGTTCTGACACTGCTGCATCAGAGCCACCTGTCGTGGAAACTCAATGTTGTAGCATTTTGATTGCTCCATTACACCTGCAAAGAAAATAATTTAAGTTAATAATGATTACCTATAGTCATAGCAGTTGGGAAACAACTAAGGAATTATGAATTATTAAACTTGTTTAAATGGCTGTTTATATGCATCGGCTTATTATATGCAAGAGGGTTTTTATAGGTTGTTGACGCGAAAAATCAAAACTGCGTCAATACGGCGAAAAAGCAATTAGCGCGTTCTCGTCTAGGAGCGTGTGTGATGGTTCGCATACAATTTTGTCTAGTTTTTGAAGATCAAAGCATGCTCTACAATAAGATGGTAAAATTTGCACACACTATACCTACTATTTTAAAAGAAGTGACAACTAATCGTGTGATACAAACAGGACTTTTCTATGAACGGACTTATTTTACGCGACTAGCAATTAAAGGCGGCCCTAGCCTCAGTATAAACAATACAATACAAGAATACTTTATTTTACACCAGATACAGATCATTACAAAAAGAAAGACATTAGTTACATGTGACAAGTAGGTATAATGGGCGACACATAAGTACCTACATGGTAGCATCTGCAAAGCTCAGAAGTGCTACGAGACAATAACATCACCCCGAAAAAAATCCTCCAGTTCCTAGCAGCTGCAAGGGTTAGTAACGAACTATGAACGCTACAGCTTCGGGACTGAACGAATAAAGTGGCGATCACAAAAGGCCAATCATGGCCGCAGTGATACCCAAGCCAACCAAAGAAAATAGTGGTAACTATACTCTATTTCTATGTGAAAATCGACTTACGGTTATTTCTATCAACACACTCCATATGTCGAGTCATGTACCCGACCCCACAAGTCGCGTTGCACGACGACCACTCCGACAGCCGGTAGTGGTACTGGTTCTTCAGCCGCTTGGCGTCGACCGTGTATTGATATATCACGCCGGGGTTTCGGTGCTTTCTGCCGTGGTATAGACGTTGCTGTGGAAATAATGTTCTTGTGAGTTGGAAGCTTCCTTTTGTGTCATATTTAAGGTTGCCTGGGAGAGAACGCTCTCAGTGATGAGGCCGCCCTGTATACTTCCTCCATTCCTCTAAGTATTTTTATATGTACAAGTTTCTGCGACGTCGCATGTGTTGTTTCTATGAAAACGTTTGGAGGTTATTTTTATACTGGAACTGATTTAGGTGACAAAAACTGATTTGAATAATATTATTTAAGTGCGTCACTGCCTCCCGCACTAATTTCCGATGCTAGCATTTTTTTTTTTAGTATTTTTAAGAGAACTCTAGTGTCTAGATAAACCTATGTTATGATTTAAGATGCTATCAACAAGTAACAAAAAACAAATATATCTATGTATCTATAAATAAAAGACATCCTTCCTTTCAACTAACTATGCCAAAAATCAAGTCAATTGGTTGCTTAGACCCGTCTCTCCACTGTGACTAGTTTCTAGAGTTTAGTTTGATTGTAAGTATAACTCACATAAACTTTGATGTCCTCGCTCAGTGGGCCTGGAATCATCACCTTCTCCCAGTCCCGATCTCTTTCGTAGATGGCTTGTGCGCCCGCCACCAAGTACGCCGTTGTTGTGCTATTTCTGAAAGTAACAAATTATTAATTTATTAATCATCACATTAGTAGGTATAAAGCCTAAACACTTTTATTAAATTATATTTTATTCCTAGAATAATTCGTTAACCCTGCTAGGCCATGGCAATATTTACCCAGGTCACCTAACTAAATATTGCCGTGGTTACGAAGCTGATTTATGTGATAAATCACAGGGATATATAGTAACCTATCTTTTATTCTGGGCCTGGAATAAGTTTTTGCGTGAAAGAGTAACAAATATCCATAGATAATTAACATTCCATTGATAACTTTCGCGTTTATATTATTAGTAGGAACTAGGATTTAGTATAGTTTTACCTGGCTCCAGAAAGGTAGAGTTTCCTCGATCTGGCACTGCCTATGGAGATGTAATTCCCTGGGCTGACCTTTTCTTGTATCTTCACGTTTCTTGAGCCTGCTGGTATCGTGGCGACCTGTTGACAGAACTCACTGTTAGTCTACCCTCAAACTTTAAGTCAAGCGCTCTTTATCTTGTGCGAAGTCAGTAGCTTCGTTAGATAAGAGGTAAAGTTCGTAAAATTAGAGGCATTTTCTTACGTAATATGGGCAAAAAAACAGCAGTATCAACTTTTCACTATAATATCTGGCTGGTCACGCTATAACTTGAGAACGGCTTTACCGATTTAATTCATATATTTTTCTGATATTTCGTAGGTTTTTGCATAAAAAAGAGAAAATTGCTATTTTTCATATTATCTAAATTTCCATGCGCACGAACCCGCGGGGCGCAGGCAGTACACGACATATGATATATATTATGATAATTTAAATAATTTAATACAATTACTTGTCTTTTTCGTAAAAAGTAGTTTTCAATAAATTGCTACACATAAATTAATTATACTAGAATTGATGGCTTTTAAGGAACATACCTCGTCCAGTCCTGATTGCTTCGTGGTGTCCTTGCTGTAGCTTCCCAGGACGGTCTTGCAGGCCGAGCCGTCGCCGCCGCACACGCCGCAAGCATCTTCCTTGGCGTCCGAGTCGACCACCCAGTCACAGCCGACCTTGTAGCATATACCTGAAAAATGACATAATGATATTGAAGATAAAGATTTTTATTTACCAAAGGCATGTGTTATGTAAAGACGTGTGTTTTTGACGACCGATGTGACGCGGTGGGCGAAAGTGCGGGTTTCGATTCCCGCCTCGGAACAATTGTCTGTACGATCTGCAGATATTTGTTCCGGGTGTTCTGGTCGTTTTCTATGTACTTATAATAAAAAATATCTATCTATGTAATGTATTGTATTAAGTATATCAGTTATCTATTATTTCCAATGGGCAATTCACACCGATTCTAGCCCCAAGCTAAGCAGACCTTGTGTTCAACTACTAGAGTAGATAATGATAAACTGAATACTATAAGTTATATTACACAGATATTTTTTAATATACATAGAAAAAACAAACGATAATTTACCAATAGGTAAATAATTCTCGTCATTTTCACACACATTGTCTAGCCCAAAAGTAAGCAAACATACATAGTTATGTATGTACCTATTTGTTTTTCACAAATTGTTTTAAAGCATTTGGTCGCGCATGAAACGTTATTTTTACAATTAATGCAACAGACAGATGGCATGATACAAAAATTTGTGCCCGAGGTGACCTCTAGGTCGCGGTATTTGTACTTGTAATGTCTTTAGTCGCCTTTGGGTGAACTCGATGGGTGAACTAATCTTGAGCTAATTTTATCGCTAAGTTTGAACCCAATCTGTACGTACAGCGTCGTTTTCTTTCTAGATCTGTATTAAGCTAGCTTACTTTGAGACAGCTTGAATTCAAGTTCACGTGATCCAATTATTTATCTAGACGGTCTAGTTTGTTAAATGTATATGTCTTTCTTACCAGCGATACACATATCCCTTGCTCCGAGGCTCTGCTTGCACGGCGTTCCGTCCGCCACGAATCCGTTCAACATCTCTAGATCGGTTTCCTTCGCTATGCATTGCAGTTCGCAGGGTTTATCTGTAACACAATGGCCATCAAATAGAATATAATAAAAATAAACATTTATTTATAACAACATAAATTAACAAAAGACACACTTATAGAACATGTAGAGAGTTAAATACTGATTAATCCATCCAAAACTCTACCTTGGCGTTTTATTTATACATCTTGTGCGTAGATTCGTACGTATTGGTGTCGATTCAGGGTCTGTGCTCGTATAAACGAAATCAAAGTTTTTGGTTCGTTTTCGTGCAAACGCTAATCTTATGCAAACTGCATAAGAGTTGGTACCTATTGCACGAAAACGAATCGAAACTCTTATGTCGCTTGCTTATAATTAGCGTTTGCATGAAAACGAATCAAAAACTTCTAAAATCCAATTCTAAGAAGGCCCATGATGACACAAAAATAAAACTAACTTGATTGCACTGAAACTGATGCGATCCTTTTTATTTCGATGTATAAGAAAGAGACTAATATTTTTAGTGCTGTCAAATTAGTAAGGTTTAGTTTTTGTGACATCTGAATCGATAACAGACATCGGGAGAATTTTCTCCCGATGTCTGTTATCGATTCAGGTCTTTTGCAAACTTTAATCACGTATTTTACGAGTAAGGTGAGTGATTTAACGTCCGGGATAATATTTTAACTGTTAAAATATGTCGTGAAAGCTTATTGAAGCTCAAATCAAAACTCAATTTGATAAGAGTATGGTGTTTTATCAAACTTGTTTGTAGGTACAAACCTTGATCAAAGTAAGGTATCCATTCCGTAATAGTCTCGTTCTTATAGGACATGTTGTTATGTTTGGAGCACTGCACTTCTCTGAAAGTCGGCTCGTTGATGGGGCACGGATCTGTGTTGCAAACACGGTTCCTGGGAAAGGGCACAAGTTTGTAATCATTGATGACATCATTAATTAACAAGCTGAAGTGGCAGTGGGCCGGCCATATCTCGCGATGAACCGACGGGCCGCTGGGGTAAACGTGTTCTTGAGTGGAGACCACGACTCGGTAAACGTAGTGTGCGCCTACCGACCAGGTGGGATGACAACCTGCGAAAGACTGCAGGTAGATGCTGGATGCGGCAAGCTGAAGACAGGGCGCTATGGCGCTCATTGGGGAGGACTATGTCCAGCAGTGGACTGCTATAGGTTGATAATGATGATGATGACATAATGTATTTTGGACTTGGCTTAGACTACTCGTGTCTTTCGAGACGTCGCAAAGACTCTGGGTCGATCACCTTTCATTCTGTTACTAAGAAATGATCAATCCTCATGCGAGTTGGTAGTTTATGTTTTAAATTTCAATGTAATGTGATTGTTTTCAAGACTTATTTAGATTTATTACTGTTGATGTAATTATCGTCCAATGTCGGGTGCGTATCTCATGCCAAGGTTTCGCATTTTTGCGACTGTAAGTCAGTTTTAAAGAGTTTAATTAAAAACTCGTTCTATTAAGTTTAATATTCTGGTCTAGACGAGTTAAATATCTACCATTTACGGTCAGTTCACTAACCCATAGTAAGTTAAATAAAACTTTGGAAAAATTTAATAGACAAATCGATTGCCGCTTAAAGTTCCAAAGAACCACACTATTGTGGTGTGGTGTGTAATGTGCTCTAAGAATTAGTAAGTTAAAGTGGCAGTGAGCCGGCCATATCTCGCGAATAACCGACGGCCGCTGGGGCAAACGTGTTCTTGAGTGGAGACCACGACTCGGTAAACGGAGTGTAGGACGCCCTCCGACCAGGTGGGATGACGATCTGCGAAAGACTGCAGGTAGATGCTGGATGCGTCAAGCTGAAGACAGGGCGCTAAGGCGCTCATTGGGGTAGTCCTATGTCCAGCAGTGGACTATCATAGGCTGATGACGATGATGATGATGATGTGTAATGTGTTGGGTGCGTCAGAGTTAGTAAAATATCTGTTGGATAGAAATTTAGTAGGGTATGGTTCACTTCACACCTACTATGTATTGAGTGACAACGCAACATTGTACAATGGTAAGAAATATCTCACCATACTAAATGTTCGAAACCGGAATCTCTCTCTTCTGATGCGCTTGTGACGCGCCACACTACACACCCCACAATAGTCATCATCATAATCATCAGCCTATGTTAGTCCACTGCTGGATATAGGCCTCCCCCAATGAGCACCATAGCGCCCTGTCTTCAGTTTGACGCATCCAGCATCAACCTGCAGTCTTTTGCAGGTCCACCTGGTCGGAGGGCATCCTACCACAATAGTATGGTTCTGTATCTAGCTTCACACTTTACTACCGGTACATACGACGTACGATAAACATGTTCGCGAGCATTCGCTCCATGCTAGAATGACAATAATTCTTACCGGCTCCTATTCCCAATGCAATACGCTCCGTTGTAATTCGGCGCTGGGTTGTTACATTCGCGCGATTGTGTTGAAGCACCGGCCCCGCACGTTCGCGAGCATTCGCTCCATTCGCTCCAATCGCTCCATCCTCCGTCAATGGGCGAAGGGGATGGGCTTTTCTCTACGCAGGTTTGGTTCTGACACCACTGTGGAAGAAATCGTTCATTTACAGACACGCCACCACCGGCACCGTCTACACTTCTTCTAACACTTCATATCTCACTTCTACTACACTATTTCACTTCATCATAATGTCCATCCAAAGGTTGCCTGGCAGAGATCGCTCATAGCGACAAGGTTGCCCAATGTAGGTACAACATATTCTGTATTTGTTTTTTTCCTGTCTTGTGTATCTGTCTATATTATACATCTGTTTATATTTGGTGTGCAATAAAGAATAGATAATTATATGTTGCCCTTATGGGTTCAGCATTACCCGTCCCGACCCGATACTGACTGACACCCGCAGCGCACCCGCATTGTACGCATAATTATATTAAACACAAAATACAGATTCACAGAATAATGCTTCTAGCCACGAAGTGAGAATATACACTGACGGCTCCAAGACCGATATGGGCACGGGAGCAGGGATTCACTCTATGGACCTCAATATTAATGTATCAATGTACTTAGGCAAACACAGCTCCATATTTCAATGCGAATGTGTAGCCGTAACCGAGGCAGCCACAGCTGTGGAAAGAAGGGATATAGACAACCAGTGTGTGCGTATCCTGTCTGACAGTGCTGCTACACTTAGAGCTTTAGCAGGGAACAGCTGTAACTCCAAGCTCGTATACGAATGTCACTTGGCACTTGAGAGGATCTCCAGTAGAAACAGGATCACCCTCCAATGGATCAAGGGACACAGCGGATCACTAGGCAATGATGCTGCAGACGAATTGGCACGGAAAGGCTCGGAAACGCCGACACAAGGCCCAGCTCCGTTCCTTCCCCTACCATTCTCCCAAATCCGAACATGGATACAGCTCAGAACCAGAGAAACGCATACCGAGAGATGGTCAAGCCTACAGGAGTGCCGCCAATCCAGAGCGGCACTCCCAGCTGCCTCACCAAGACTAATCAAGCACTTACTGTGCCTGACGAGATCAGACCTACGCATCCTAGTGGGAACACTCACAGGACGCGTAGGTCTCACTGCCCACTAAACAAACACCTCTTCACCATCGGAGCAACAGACAGCCCTCTATGCAGAGGATGCCTGAGCGATGAAGAATCAGCTGCCCACGTAGTCCTGGAATGCGAGGGAGTAACAGCGCAGCGACTAGAAATCCTCAACCACCCGAGGTCACTCCGCGAAGCCTGTGAAGATCCCAGGAGTATTCTGCGCTTCTGGACGGAGTTAGGCTGGTTAAACTAGCAAACACCCCACGCACAAAGGACCAAACGGAGTCTAAGTGCGGAAACAGGAGTACAACTACCTACCTACCTACCTAATGCTTCTACTGATGTCGGTGCCGCTGTGAGTGTCGGCCAGTGAACGGATGTCGGGTCGGTAATAAAGTTCCGCCCTTAGATGTAGAGTAGTCGCGTTAGGATTTTTCTGAAGGTTTCCGACCGTATTAAAACTATAATTTATTAGCGCGGTGAAGTCCTGGTCACCGTATTTGTACACCATAATCGGTAAAACATGTTTTTACCTACATAGCTTATTTACTCATGTTAATGCGAATAAATGATGAAAGTCGTTATGTTTAGGCAAACAACCCAAAGACAACTAGAGCAAAGAGCTCATTCAATGAACGATTAATCGCTATTCAATCCAGCCTTCATACCAAACTATCACTCACTCAGGGCAGGCCGGCCCGCCATTAATTTCAGCAAGCATCAAAAATAATCATCCGTAATGTAACGGTGAACATCATACACTATAATTGAAGAAACTTCCGTATTTATACAGCAAACCAAATAGAAACATATGCAGTCTACAAAATTGTGAGGTATATTCTCAACACGTGAACCTTACCATATTCTGGCCGCAAGTGGTTCCTGGCGCAGCCGGTCGGATCATAGTCTGACAGCTATGTCTTGAATTGTCGCTGACGAGGCACCACAGGGTTTCGCAGATCTCTGAAGGCTTCGCACAGACGGTTGCATCTTCCTTACCGAACATAAGCCGGCATTGGGATTCGGCATCGTATAGAACACCTGAAAAGGGAATTAATTAATCTAGGTAAATCACTCTACAATTATAAACAACATGGTGGAGATATAGATAGGTGGATGAATATTTTTGGACCAGACTGAAATTGCATAGTTTTATCCCCGTAATTTATTTATTAAACCTTGATAGAAGCTAGAACTAATGACATGTGTTAAGCAGACTTAGTATGTATGTAAATTTTACCCAGGGAAAAACGCGTGGAAATTTCAGAGCATTAACAGCCGTCGTCAGCGTGTATATATCTGATAGTAATACTTACCAGGAGGATCTTCGGGGTAATCATAGTATTCTTCTTTCGATGGACGGTCGCTGAGGCACTCTCCCAAACCCGCACTGAAATAAAAAAAAAACATAAAGTGATTTACGGTGATTTGATTTATAATGACGGGCTTTGTTTTTAAAACTAACAGTTAAGAGTTAAGTTCTTTTCTATTTTTTTATCAATCATCCCGTTAGCATCATTCGTTCCGTTAACCTTAAAACATTTTAAAAATTAACGGGATAAAATCGGAGTGATTTTTCGAAACTATCAAAGGTGATAAAAATCAGTAGGTTGCTTTGAAGACAATCCAAACTAGGTACTTTGTGGGAGTATATTGCAATCTCCTATAGTTGTATTAGGTTCATCAAAAGGCCCAAAGTTGCCCAACACCGTCCTTGATGGGTCATAAAACATCACATAAATAAAATAAACTTCCTACGTATAGTCTCCACATCGCGTAATACCAATTAAACATAAAGCGTTATGAAAGAGACATAATCTTATAGTTTACGATGATAGCATACATTCATATGACAAATAGTACGTGTCTATGAAAGTCTACAGTTAATAATAACTGAGTAGTGTCTCTTGAGAAGAAAAACTGCAGGTAGATGCTGGATGCGGCAAGCTGAAGACAGGGCGCTATGACGCTCATTATGGGAGGCTTATGTCCAGTGGACTACTATAGGGTGATGACAAAAAATGAGGGTAGATAGGTATGTCTGCCAATAAAACTTACTCGCAGTGTCTTCAGTTATTCCGTGATCATGACGCATGAAACTGTGCCGAAATATTGGTAAACTCAAAAATCGAATCATGATAAATATAAGTCAGTTTAGTAAGATAATGATAAATATAAGACGACCGATGTGGCGCGGTGGGCGAAGGTCCGCCTGCGACGCAGGAGATTGCGGGTTCGATTCCCGCCTCGGAACAATTGTGTGTACGATCTGCAGATATTTGTTCCGGGTGTTCTGGTCGTTTCATATGTATAATAAAAAATATATATCTATGTAATGTATTGTATTATGTATATCAGTCATCTAGTACCCATAACACAAGCTCTGCTTAGCTTGGGGCTAGATGATGCTGTGTGAATTGGCCAGCATTATTTATTTATATCCCGTTTTAACCATGATAGTTTCAAAAGTTGTATTCTTTTGTATCTATTTTAGCCACAAAGAGATGGAAAATATAATAATATATCCTATTATATCGGCTTGGAAGTGCCCAAAGAAAACAGCAAGAGTACATACTAATTAATTAGTAGGTTTTAGAAGCATCAAAAATAATGACATCCGTTGAAAAAATGGCAAATTGTGGCTAGGTATTTAAGAGTGTAAATTTCCGGCTCTAAAATTTATAAGTGCTAATAAAACATTTACTGACAATCGTCTACTCTCAAATCTGAAGCTTTACATCGACGGACGAGTATGTGTAGGTAGAGGAGTAATGTTGCTAATTAATTAGCTTTGCAGATACCTACATTATATTAAGAAGAAGTAGGTATCAGTATCAGCTCTTAAATTCAATTAATCGGTTCATTTTGCTCATTCGTTTTCAATTAGAAAGAGATCGGATCGACAAAGTTAAAAGCTTTACGCAATTTAATGGAATCAGAGACTGTAAATTTCGAAGTTATCGAAACAACCCGAAACCCATTTACTGTAAAGCTACAATGAAATTGCAATCTCAACTGGTTTTAGAACCGAGGCGGCCAGTTTTGAACCAGGACTGTGTCGATTTTAATTAAATACAATATCTATGTCACATTTCAGTAAGCATTGGTTTCCGAAACATAGAACCTTTATTGCAAAGTTTTCGCTTTTACCTTATTGACGTACACACACGTAAATATCCAAATAAAATTGTCATTCAGCAATAATGCCGCACTTTTAGTTATCAGTTGGCCGCAATGATACCGACAAATTCACATGCCAACGCTTGTATGATCTACAATTAAGACCTACATATATGTATGTATGTATTACTGCTATAAATATTTTTAAACTTACGCGATCTGACCAGATAATTAAAAACTGTAAACCTGTTAGAAACAATGTCGTGGTCACGGGATGTGCTAATAATTATGTGTTCAGATCGCGTAAGTCAAATCGTCGTCGGGAAAAATAGGTAAATAAACGCGATAAATACCCTTTGTATTAGAGCTTCTAATTATCTATATTAGGCTGGTTTTATAGTCACGCCGCTGGACGTGCCGCTGGACGTGCCGCTGGACGTGCCGCTGGGCAGCGCGCTGTTAACGTTTACTGAACGGCGCTGCACAAGCGCGCGACTTTGAAACGCAACTACTACCCTCATACATCTCCGAACGCACGCGCTCCAACGGCGCTGCCGAAACGCATAACAATAAAACCAGCCTTACCGCTTATTATTTCAAGACATATTTAAGAAATAAAATACTTACTCCAAAAAGTTGGTAACATCTCGTTTGCTGCACCGGGACCAAGCCATCTGCACGGTGTCGGCCTCGAAGATCGGCGTCATGATATGCAGGGTGTCGCCGTCGCGACGGTGGCAGCCGATCTTTTCAGTGTCGTGGTAGAGTCCAAAACTGCGACAAAAGTATACGATATTGGCTGATGTGATGGGATGGTATTAGCAACTGTTTTTACGATTAAATCGAAGTTTTTCATTAGTTTTCGTGCAAAACATAGTTAAGCAAGTTATATGAGTTGGTATTGCACGAAAACAAATCAAAGAGCAAATGTTTTCTGGATCCTGATGACAATAAACTATATCTATCTTTATATCGGAGTAAACAAGTTCTTGAGCGGAGACAGCGACTCGATAAACGTAGAGTAGGACGACCTGCGAAGGACTGCAGGCAGAAGCTGGATGCGGCAAGCTGAATACGAGCGCTATGGTTGGTTGATGTTGATAATGTCAGCGACCACTTCACGGATCCGTAAGTCATCACTTATATATACTAAAGTATTCGTGTTTAATTTCCTAAACAAGAGAAAACACGTCCGTGTCAAGTAATCTATATATATAAAAGAAAGTCGTGTTTGTTAAAACACTTATAACTCGAGAACGGCTGGACCGATTTAGCTGAAAATTGGTGGAGAGGTAGCTTAGAACCAGGAGTCTAACATAGGATATTAAAAAAACGTACCATTACCGTACCATTTGACAAATCGATTTCCACGGAGGCGAAGCCGCGGGGCGCAGCTAGTATATCATAAACTTGAAGTACCCTGGTCGAGGTGCATTATTTAATATTCATAAAGCCGCAATAGGCTGCCTGACATATTACATTAACTAAACCTATAACCTGCTAAAATGGAAAGGCTAAATCCATTATCACTAACTAGCTAAGTGATAAACATTCTGCTTCTAATCAGCGCATGTATGTATATATCTATCGAGAGCCGCGTAGAACTTTCTGCACTATTGCACTAAGCTAAATAATAGTGCTTTGATATATATATATAAAACATAAAACAGAATATAACACAATTATCAAGAACCGACCTAGACCTAAGTTAAGTGCCAAAAAAGTCAAGAGACATGTGACGCCTAATTGTATCTAAATTCCTAAATTCCTTCGGCACAACGTTTGTCATATGGAAACTGGGGTACATCGAACCGGCGGCTCTTTGAACACTGAAAAGCCGCTCGGCTATTTTAATAGAATTTTTCGATTAGTTTTCGAAATTTGAACTATGTTACTGTAACTTTAGCAGCTTTTCAGAGTAAAAAAAACCGTCAAGCTGTTGCACTTTCCATATGACAAACGCTGTGCCCGAACACCCTATACACCTATGTATCTAAAGTTTTAGATTGTAAACGAATCTAAATATTTATTTATTAAAGTTGGTATGTATTTTGTAATGCGTAACCTCGGGAAATATAAATAAATAATCTAATAATCAGGGTTCACTTGAACCGTAAAAACTTCTTCACATGCGTCAGTAAGTTTAAGTTCATTACTGTTTACGATGTACGCAATAAGTTATAGTGATTTATCATCGACTTTTATGGATTATGTCCGTCAATCAAAACTCATTCAATGATATATATATTTTAATGATTGTGACATTTATTACACTGTTTTAAATTGGTAGCGTCTTAAAATAGGCGGTTGGTTTTATTAAGTACTAGCGGACTTTCCCGGCTTCGCACGGTTTTGGTACGGATCCCTAACTTTTTTGAAAACGTAATATAGCCTATGTTCACCGAGAATAGTAGCCTATGTTCACCGGGGATAGTGTAGCTTCCCAATGGTGAAATAATTTTTCAAATCGGTCCAGTAGTTACGGAGCCTATTCATTACAAACAAACAAAAAGTCAAACCTTTCCTCTTTATAATATTAGTATAGATATAGATTCAAGTGGGTAGCTGACATACTAATCTGCTAGTGCATGAATGGGAGATACTCGTAGATAGAGAGACAATACTTTTATTGAACACTTAAAAATAAAATAAACAAGATATAAAATAATAATACAAGATATGGGACAATTTGGCGGTCTTATCGCTCAAGAACGATCTCTACCAGACACCCAGAGATTCAGCTCATAAACTGGTATTTACTGGAACTTTATGTTTGGAATAAGATTTCCGTAGGATAAATGAATGTATTATTTGTGGATAATGGCGAATAGTAAGCTAGTCTTTCATATTCACATTCATAAAACAGGATAGAATCCAAAATTGATACAAAAGTAGGTATAGGTACTCGCGTCTCGTGTCTGAAGATATTGAAGTAAACAACTGGCTCACTTGCATTACGTGTACGTTTCAAAGTGACGAAAAAAAATACAAAATTACAAAAAACCTACTCAAACGGTCTCATTTCGTGTCCCTTTTAAATAAATTTATGAGAAGTGTCATAGAGCTAAGAACGCTGCTAAAATTTTCGATTTCGACGGGACATGAACCCGCGGCCTAAATTTGTCATAAATCTATATATATAAAAGAAAGTCGTGTTAGTAACACTATTTATAACTCCAGAACGGCTGAACCGATTTAGCTTATAATTGGTGGAGGGAGAGGTAGCTTAGAACCAGGAGTCTAACATAGGATACATTTTTATCATTTAAACCATTTCCACGTTGGCGAAGCCACATGGCGCAGCTAGTATATCTATCACCCCGCCGACGCCAACCTTATAAATAAACACTGTATTTTTAAATATAAATTAAAGAGCCATAAAATCCTTACAGAACAATAGCTCATTGCGCATAGTTACGATAAGCGCCGGAGTCCAGACAAGACATGAGAGAACACCTTATAGTACCGAAGTACCAGCGTTGTCGCCCACTAATTGTTTTTTAACCCGTTTCTTATGTTATATCCTCTTTATGATAAGATGGAAATAAGTAGCGTGTGTGGGCTGATAGCGGCGGGTGCATCGCTCGCTACGAATGATGCATTGAGGCGCTCATGAATACTCGTAATAGGAAGGTCGTTGTCGTTTGCGTATGTATGAAGATGTATTACATAATAGTGATTGTTTACGTTTGAAACTGCGGTCTGGGCGGTCGAGAATATGTGGTAGTAAAAATGGCTAATGCTGCTACATCATTATCCTTCTTGAGCATGATGAACGTCGTGGCGCGGCGGGCGAACATCTGCCAGCACCGAACGCACGAGGTTGCGGGTTCGATTTCCGCCAAATATTTGTACGATATTTATAAATTTGTTCCGGCTGTTCTGTGTATTTTCTATGTATGGTAAACATATCTATCTATGTAATGTATTGTATTATGTGTATCAGTTATCTAGTACCCATAACACAAGCTCTGCTTAGCTTTGGACTAGATGAATCTGTGTGGATAATCCAGCATTATTATTATAATTTTAACCCTTCGTACCCACTGTTGGGCAAATGCGTATGGTCTTCCTCAGCACCAAATTCCTTTAGATCTTCTGCGAGACGTATTTAGTGGTTTCCGGAATTTTGAAACCACTGGGTGAAGCAAGAGCTATTATGATAACTAGATTAATTACTATAATGACATAAAGATAGAAAATACTAAATAATTGTCTCATCATCAGCTTATAGTAGTTCACTGCTGGACATAAGCCTCCCCTAATGAGCGCCATAGCGCCCTATCTTCGTTCTTCAGCTTGCCGCATCCAGCATCCGCCTGCAGTCCTTCGCAGGTCGTCATCCCACCTGGCCGGAGCGCGTAAGCGTAATTGTCTACCTAATTATAATTATGTTATTTTGCGAGAAACCTAAATGCTAGAAGCTCGAGTAGAATAACTATTTCTGGCGGTCTAACCAGTTTGACAGCAATGCAATGCACCACTGTTGAACGTAACCTAGGCATCAAAATGCTATTACATTTCATAATTTTGTATCTTAAAAGCAAAAGCTGCGTCCTTGTGGTCATCCCGGCGTGGTAACGTGAGTCAGCGCCGACAACTGAACTACATCAACAGCTAAGCAGCCGTTGCCAAAACTAGCACTTACAACCAAAATATACAAACAATATCAAACATAGTAACGTTTGTACGCGATTTAAATACCGTACGATTCATTTAGCTCTCGAATGTAGTAAATAATGTGGGTGATACTGGTATGATATTTTTTTTATGGAACCACTGTTTGACAATTCACGAAATATTAACCTTTTATACCCACGCCTTGTCCTTTACAGAAGGATTTCCTGACTATCCCAGGGCGGACGTTTGAGCTTTTTTAGAAAACCCGTTTATATTAAAATAATTATAGTAAAGTAACCGGAATTTACACTATAAATATTTAAACTTACGCGATTTGAACACATAATTATAAACAATAATATAAATAGGTAAATAAACGCGAATTGCTTAGATGGCTGAATGAAATGAATTTTTATGACATCAATGAATTTTTAAATGTTAGATAATAAATAATATGTAATACCTAATTTAATTTGTCACCATAATTATTGCATGCTAGAATATCGTGAGACATGAGTGCATCACTTAGAACTAAACAACCTTTATACCATGTTTGACGTAATAAATATATTTGAATCTTTGATAAATACCCGTTGTATTAGTGCTTATAATTATTTCCACTATATTTGCAAGTTTTAGCAAATGGCAGGATTAATTTAGCATGGCAATATTAATCCAACCACACCATACCGAGGGCAAGAGATGGGATCGTATTGCTTCAAACACTGTTGCAATGTTTAAATAACCTATTTATCTAAAGACTTGCACCACGCCACGTTTGCTAACAACTAATAAGTAACACCGTAATATTTCATTTACGAGTAAAGGGCGAGCTTTAGCAACAGAACATCACATAACATAAATCAAGTACCTTCCTACTTTAACATTAGGTTAGGATGATCATCATCATCATCAGCCTATAGCAGTCCACTGCGGGACATAGGCCTCCCCCAATGAGCGCCATAGCGCCCTGTCTTCAGCTTGCCGCATCCAGCATCTACCTGCAGTCTTTCGCAGGTCGTCATCCCACCTGGTCGGAGGGCGTCCTACACGACGTTTACCGTCCTGTGTACGTCCGTAGTCGTGGTCTCTACTCAAGAACACGTTTGCCCCAGCGCGGCCGTCGTTTCTTCGCGAGATATGGCCGACCCACTGCCACTTCAGCTTGATAATTCTTTGAGCTATGTCGATAACTTTGGTTCTCTGTCGGCTGTATTCGTACGAATCCTATACTTCAGAGAAACTCCAAGCATAGCTCTGTCCATAGCTCGCTGAGCAACTTTGAACTGGTGGACCAGCCCTATCGTGAGTTCAGCTCCGTAGGTCATAACGGGAAGGACGCACTGGTTGAAAACTTTTGTTTTCAAGCATTGCGGTATGGATGACGAAAAGACTACTGAAGATGCTGGATGCGGCAAGCTGAAGACAGAGCGCTATGGCGCTAATTAGGGGAGGCCTATGTCCAGCAGTGGACTGCTATAAGCTGATGATGATGATTGTGATGATTATCATTTGTATAACGTAGAATTAGGGGCTTGGCTCTTCAGATATCATAAATATTAGGTAGTACCTACAATATGATATTCGAGTGGGTTACATTACATAGTTCATTGACATGTTATAATGATGTAGGTCGATTAGTCAGACTGCGAGATATATTTTTGCATAGAACTTTGGTACAAGGCCGAAGCAATACATTAAATTATTAGTAAGCTTTACGTTTGGCTGTTTGCCAGATAAACGATAGCGATGGAAATCAAACTGGATAAGAGCGAGTATTACCTGCGAGACAGGGTTCCGTATTGTAAAAAAGTAGATAGATAGATAACTCTTTATTGCACACAATGCACTCTTAGTTTATTTAATAACAATATAAAATTAAAAACTTTAAAAAACTAGATACAATTGGCGGTCTTATCGCTCAAGAGCGATCTCTACCAGACAACCATCAAAGTATTAGAAGTCATTTAGAACGGGATATTTACTATGATTCGATTTTTGAGTTTTCCAATATTTTGGCACAGTTTCAAGCCGTTTCAAACACAAAAATTAAATCATGGTAATTTAAATTGTTAAAAATGACTTTGGTGTTAATGACACGTAGGGTTTACTTCGAAATGGAACATCATCATCAGCCTATAGCAGTCCACTGCTGGACATAGGAGCGCCATAGCACCCTGTCTTCAGATTGCCGCATCCAGCATCTATACCTGCAGTCTTTTGCAGATCGTCATCCCACCTGGTCGGAGTGCGTCCTACACTACGTTTACCGAGTCGTGGTCTCCACTCAAGAACACGAAATGGAACGTGAACAAATATTTGTATATATCATAATTTATTCCGTAAGCCTCCGAGCGTACAAAATATACTCCCGTTTCGCTGCGGAACCCTAAAAAGCTATTCGGTTGGTAGTAGGTAGATTCAGTGTTGAAAGTTTTCGATGTAGCTTTCAATATAAGCTTTGAATTCAAGGTAGGTACCTACTCTGGTACTTACTGACTATCATTGGCGACGTTGTCAGAAACAGAAATCATTAGCCCTAAGAGTCACCACACACAGAAACCGTGGCCGGGGCGGAGGCGAAGGCGTGCGGGTCTAGTTGCTCCTAGATTACTGATATAGATATATACGAGCACTTACTTGTGTCCCAGCTCATGCGTGATGGTGTGTGCCAGCATGATGCCGTTGTCTTCGTTGACTGAGCAGCTTCTATCCGGCTTGCACATGCCCGCAACGTGGGCTACGCCGAGTGTGCTGGAAAAAAACAAACATTTTGAGAAAAGAGTTTTAATAAAAGTCTCGATTGTCATAAAACTTAACGCCCGAACGAAAATCAGATATTGATATAGAGAGTGTTCCTATGTAAACGTGCTTATAGATCAGCACGTTTGTTATAGATATTTACATATTTTGCGGGGGTGTACCTAATCGAGTTATTATAGCGGTTCCTTCAACTTCAACTTCTTGCTAGATGGCTCTGCGCCTGGATTGACGCAATTCTGCCAATGTCCGTCTCATGGTAGCTTCGTAAGCTTTCTTTATGGGTTACGCAGTAGTATAGTAAACATTAAGAATGAGAGAGACGGACAGACAATAGGATACTGAGCAAGTCAGCCTCCATTCTATGACAATGCAATTTCCATGAACCGGAAACTTGCGCTGGCAAAAAAATTACAAACCACAGTCATACATTAGTCGATTTTTGACAGAATTAAATTTCAAACTACCGCAACTTTGAGTAAACGAGCCTCCATTCCAACTTGAGACGTGCTAAAATTTTTGTTTGCTGTTCGGGAGTGAAACTAGTAGCCTAATGGGGTTCCTTGTGAAAGAATAGATCTCCTGCAAGACACTGGTAGTACAAAGGGCTTTTCTCCCGCAGCATTGCTATAATCCGGTCCCAAGGGTTTAATAGCCGTTAATTACCGTCCTTCACGGAGGCATAACAATAAACATGTACGCCAAAGATTGACAGGGCGCTTTATCAAGAAGTTTTCAATTAAAAGCTCGCAACCACATTTCTTAATTACGAGCAAAAACTTACACGAGTACCTAGTAGGTAAGGTACTTGTAATTATAATTAGTTAAGGCTCACAAGCTCGTCAGGTATGCAACTCTGCATGTAGTTAGGCATTTGTCACACGGGAACTAGCCTGCTTGTAAATTAACAGGTAGCAAATAATTGCGCATAGAAACGGTACACGTTTCTATGCGATTCATTTAGTGCGAATGTGGTTGTTTATGACGTAGCACCTCTTGCATCATGGTCGCCGCAGAAGACCAACAAAGTGATAGCAGTCATAGCACATGCTGTAGGTTGTTGCGTGTAGGTTAGGTATCGATTTTGTCATGCTCTTCTTTATATTATTTTAGATTTTTTGTTCGACAAAATATACAGGGTGGTTTTTTGCGACTGCAAAAAAAAGAGAAGGCTCTACGAGTATGTTCGACTGTATTAATGTTTTTAGATTTTTCCGGCGTTTATGAACTGATTTCGATGATTCTTTAGCAGTTGTATAGAAGATGATCCCGTGGTAGTCTTATACAATTTTTGAAATTATTATATATCTCGTAAAACTTAAAAATACAATTTAAAACTAAGGGACACGAAGTAGGCTTTTAGTTTTTTCAAAACAATCCAATTATTATGTCCGTAGTTATTTCAAATAGGAGTGTCAGTTCTATGCTTGATCAATTGAATATAGATTAATTAATTCGTACGCATTAATTAACAACTTTTAAAGAGAGCTGCTTCGAATGGCTGTTAATGACAGAGGTAGCTACCTAAGTGCATTATGTTTACACGTAACGACTGATCTCTTACTTCTTCAGTAGGTAATATTTGCGTTGCATAGAAGCCTAGGTACTAGATATATATAGATTAAATCTACGGTGCGATAAAATTTCGTAGAAATATAAAAATAAAAGGAATTTTCGGTCATGTATTTTATGGAACACAAATAATAAGTTAAACATTTCTTATTCGAGATGTCTGTGCATTGCAGAATTTGCAGATCGAAGGTATTCATTCTACCAGAATTACAATGGGGGTAAATAACCAATATGTTTCAAAATACATAAAAACTCTCAAGATATAACATTATTTAATCTGATATAATGAAATCTGAATGAACAGTAATCTATCTATGTAATCAAAACTAATGAGAATAACCCTATTCCTGTAATATAAAATCAATTAGGCTCCACTCGACCTCAATTTAAAATAATGTCGAAATTCCTCAGGTTGCCTAAATTAGGGTCAGAGCTTATACAAATTGAATTTTATGATATTATTACAAAAACTCTGAGATTAAATTATGTTCAACAATATATTAAATAAGAAACATCGAGATTACAACTCTACAATTGATGTAATAAGCCGATTAACTTTGGTGTTGTAAATTTTTTAACAAGTAATTTTTTGTTAGAGTTTTGTTACGAAATAGATTATACTGGATTTATACTACAAGGTATGTTTCATCATCATCAGCCTAGGTATATTAGTCCACTGCTGGACATAGGCCTACCCCAATGAGCGCCATAAGGTCTTCAGCTTGACGCATCCATCATCTACCTGCAGTCTTTCGCAGGTCGTCATCCCACCTGGTCAGACGGTAACCTACACTACGTTAACCGAGTCGTAGTCTCCACTCAAGAACACAGAAGGTATGTTTAAATTTATTGTAGTACAACTGTTTAATATGGGCCACAGAGGCCATAAAAATGAATATTGAAAACAAAAAGTCACAATCAAACGACCACTATAGATCTACATATACTAGCGACCCGTCCCGGCTTCGCACGGGTGCAAATGCATGTATTATATAAATATAAACCTTCCTTTTGAATCACTCTAGCTCTTAAAAAAAACAAATCAAAATCCGTTGCGTATTTTTAAAGATCTAAGCATACATAAATAAATAAGTAATGCTGGACAATTCACACAGCATTAATTAGCCCCATGGTAAGCAAAGCTTGTGTTATGGGTACTAGATAACTGATATAAATAATACAATACATTAAATAGATAGATTTTTTTTTATACATAGGAAACGACCAGAACACCCGGAACAAATATCTGCAGATCGTGCACACAATTGTTCCGAGGCGGGAATCGAACCCGCAACCTCCTGCGTCGCAGGTGGACCTTCGTCCACCGCGCCACATCGGTCGTCAGACGGGACAGGGAGATATAAGAATAGGACAGACAGAAAAGACAGCGGGAAGCGACTTTGTTTTCTACTATGTAGGTCTCTCTATATATAAGCACGAGTGAAACCAACCAACAGAAGCTAGTTCAAATCTTATTTTCTAAAATTCGTGTCATCATGACTAACAAACATTCCTCAAAACAAAACAAGATACGAGTAGTCTACCCATTATTCTGGGACCACGGGAATAGTGGCGTGCTATAAATACTGCGCTGAATCACTTGGCGTACGTAAATGAAGTATATAATGCGGAAGACGATGGCAGATGAAAAGCTTTTACTATTTAAATTTAGAAATAAAATAATTGCGAAGTACGCGTGTTTATATGAGATGATAAATTCACGGATGGAAAGGAGAGATGTTTCAAAAAAGATCACGACAAAAACTAAAATACCCAATACAATCTCGAATACGATTTGTATACGATTCGAGATTGTATTGGGTATCAGAATCGTCGAAGGTAGTCTCAGAATCGTATACGATTCGAGATTGTAAGGTCTATGTTATAAAAATGTGTAAAAGACATACCTTTTTTCTAAGAAAGAAAATAACAGATTTTTTAACTAGTATTAACAATTCAAAGTATTGGGGTAACTGCAGACTGTTGCAAACAATCTACAGGAAGCTCCACTGATCCATATCAATTAAAATATTATTTAGTCGACTCGCATGCGGATGGTTCCGTAGTCCGTACCATCATAAATAACTTTTAAACAAAACTGATTTTAAAAATATAATAGCAAAAACCATCATGACGCGGTAACCCATCCAAGTACTGACCGCGCCCAACGTTGCGTGTGGACATTTTGACCTCTGAATTATTTAAATTAATACTTGTTGTTAAAGCGGCAAAAGTAATCTACAATCTGTTAAAATTTCAACTGTCTACCTTTTACGGTTCATGAAATACATTCGGTTGATCGACGGACAGACGGACAGACAGCGGAGTCTTAGTTATAGGCTCCCGTTTTCACCCTTTAGGTACGGAGCCCTAAAAAGTATCTTCACAACTCGCGGAAGCCAATCAATGAATTGAATCAACGCATACGCTCTGGACCCATTTAGTATTATATTTATTGCGCATTAACGTTATCTTGCTTGACACCGGGTTTACGCTGTTAATATACATAGGTATTTTTCAATAAACTAACGCGAGATATCTGCGATTTCTGAATACTTTAGGTTTAAATTATCACTTTCTGAGAATTTATCTTTAACCTATTTACTTTCTGTACATTTAAATGTATTTTAGTTGTGAGCTTTTTACATTGTACGACTTCCTTGTTCCATTGGCGGTTACTGCTTTCGTGAAATTAAATTCATTTAACCAAATAACGGAAAGAACGCGTTGATGTCTTTTGTTAGCAGGAACCAATCGTGTCCTTTATAAACACATCCTGCGTCACTATTTGTGCTAGTTAAAACGTTTTTCTTTCATACATATACACCGACGACCGATGTGGCGCGGTGGGCGAAGGTCCGCCTGCGACGCAGGAGGTTGCGGGTTCGATTCCCGCCTCGGAACAATTGTGTGCACGATCTGCAGATATTTGTTCCGGGTGTTCTGGTCGTTTTCTATGTACAATTAAAAATATGTAATATATAGTATTATGTATATCAGTTATCTAGTACCCATAACACAAGCTCTGCTTACCATGGGGCTAGATAATGCTGTGTGAATTGTCCAGCATTATTTATATTTATTTATTTATATAAGTATTATTTCATATTATATTACATCTTGTCATACCTAGTAAGGTTTTGATATACTTACTAATTTCCTCATTGTAAATTAGTTTCTATAAATAATAATTAAAATAATAAATAAATAATGCTGGACAAATCATAAAGCAGAGTTTGTGTTATGGGTACTAGATGACCGATATACTTAATACAGTGCATTCCATAAATAGTTTTTTTTTACTTAGAACTCCCGGAACAAATATTTGCAGATTCGTACAAATATAATAATACCTGCGTCGCAGGCGGATTGTTACAAATTAAAAACGTGAAACTTTATAAAAAACATAATTCGCGAAGAAGTTTTCTTAGACTATAAAAATTAGCTTTTAAAATTGGAACTCTGTTCCTAATTCTGAAACTTTTTGAATAAAAAAGTTTCTATTTGACCAAGACGCGCCAACCAGCCAGCCAAGTTCGAAATTTAAAAATCAATGAAATTTCGAAATCATTCATCAAATTATCTCATCATTTGGAATTTAAGAGTTCGTCATCTCGTTCGCCATAGTCTAGCAAACTCCAACATAATTTCTTCTTTCTTGACCTCAAGGAGGTATGTATAAGTACCTAATGTAAACCTAAAGACACTTGACTCTCTTCGCAGGCGGTACGCTCAAACAGATAAAGCCGCCTTATGAATTACAAAAAACGTTTTTAAACTTACTAAAGGTATATACCGATTTTGGTTATAATTGCGTGGAACGGGGACGGTGCGTGGCATTCCTTAAGATACCGGAGGATTATGTAAGCCATTCATGCATACTTGCTCCACATACTTTAATATAAATTGGCTACATTGAATTGCATGGCAACATTGAAGTTGCATAGTGCCTTATTGCCAAGAATTGCAACTGCTATAATTGACTCATTTTAACCAAATGCATTATCTTTCAGGCTCAACTTAAAAGTGGATGACGAATATCAAAGTGCATTATTTCCTTTAGACCTTATAAGACTCGTCACAAAATTCAAATAATCATCATCATCATCAGCCTATATTCGTCCACTGCTGGACATAGGCCTACCCTAATGAGCGCCATATTAGCGTCCTGTCTTCAGCTTGACGCATCCAGCATCTACCTGCAGTCTTTCGCAGGTCGTCATCCCACCTGGTCGGAGGGTCGTCCTACACTACGTTTACCGAGTCGTGGTCTCCACTCAAGAACACTATTCACTATTCTCTATTTACGGGAAAGAAAACTACTTATCTGTGTCTGATAGTTCTAATAGCTAAACGCATTTTAATGAAGTTTAACTTTTGTTTAACCAAATGAGAGGGCAAAGGCCTACAGAATGTAGCTATAAAGTAAACATGAGCCGAGCGATAAGGCCGCCTATTGTACTTTTAATATGTAATGTTTAGATATAAGGTGTTATTTTATAGTCTTAAGTGCAATAAAAAGTTCATTCATTCATTCATGAGGACAGACGAGTAGATACCTAAATAGTATTTTGGTCCTTCCCCGTTTATCAAAATAGCTTTAGCCGATTTGATGCTTAGGGTAAAGAATGTCCGCCAACAACATAGAAACACTAAAAGAAGCATAACCCACGCCTCGCTAGAAAAAACTAGTTAAAAATGTAACATCATCATCATCAGCCTATGTTAGTCCACTGCTGGACATATGCCTCCCCCAATGAGCGCCACAGCGCCCTGTCTTTAGCTTGACGCATCCAGCATCTACCTGCAGTCGTCATCCCACCTGGTCGGAGGGCGCCCTATACTACGTTTACCGAGTCGTCGTCACCACTCAAGAACACGTTTGCCCCAGCGGCCGTCGGTTCTTCGCGGGATATGGCCGGCTCACTGCCACTTCAGCTTGCTAGTTCTTAGAGCTATGTCGAAAACTTTGGTTCTCTGTCGGATGTATTTACGAACGTTACGAATCCTATCCTTCAGAGAAACTCCGAGCATAGCTCTATAAATACATGTAACATACTGTTTTTATATCTACTCTGCCAGCAAGGAAGAGATAAGATCGCCGACATCGGAGACTGCGCGTCGCCAACCGAATTACAAGTTTACGAGCGACACTTCGGATAATACCCTTTGTCGATCGGTACCTAGAACTGCATGATTGGAATTGGAGAAGCTGTTTGTTCGTAACACCGGCACAATGATAGTGTTATTGCATAGTGTGATAATGATAAAGCTACCGGTCTGTAGGCAGAGTTATTCCAATCTAAGCTTGGGCGTTTTGCTAGTTTTAAGAGCGGTAACGGTAAGCGGTAAGGTAAGCGGCAAGGGAACGATTGGGGATTAAACACTTTTGTTAAAAATCCCCAATCGTTCCCTTTGCCAAGTCACATGAGATCTACATCAAACCGTGGAATCTTATCGACATTTCGTCATAAAATATACGATAAGCGATATCTCAAATCCCAAGCTATTTTAGAATAGTTTCCGTGTTTATTCACAGATAAGACGTGATTTGAGGTCAGTTACGGACCTTAAAATACCATAATCCGTACGTAATACTATAATATGGTAAATATTAAATATTTGGGTTAAAAGTGACCGGTAAAATACGCAGAACTTATTAAACGGCGGTTATCTTTGAGCGGTATTCACGTATTCATAGACGCTCGTTTACGTATTGATGATTGCGATTTTTATGCGTTTCGATGCATAATGCATACTGCGGGTCCCGTTACATACGCTCATTGTCTTGTGTTTGTAACCAATTGCAACCTTCCGAGAAGTTTCGACTACCCGTTTGTACCGTTTACCGAAAGCAGCCTTCCTTATTGCATTCAATACGCACTGGTTTTTAAACGTATGCGTCCTATAAATTGGTTCCGAATAACAGGGTCTTATTGGGTGCGTGCGCTCCATCTCATGGGTTGGAGATTTTTGAAATCTTATTATTATTATTGGTTCTTTTTAGTTTTTCAAGGCCTGAGAATAAAATTAGGTTGAGAAAATATTTGTGTAGGTACATCCCGTGGATATGTAGTAGGTAATAGAAATAAATCGCTGTGACGGGTTTATTGATAGAGTCCAGTTGGACAGTAGGGGAAGGGTACCCTAAAATAGAGTAGGCAGACGATTTCTGCCTAATCAAATTTAAACATGGACTATTTTATACGATGCCTGGCTTACCTAGCCAGTAGGTAAATGTTGAAACAAGTGCGAAGCCGAGCAGTCTGGTACCTAGCAGGAAATTACGAAAGTGGATGTCTGCTATTCCTCAGAGCTAGGGGGGCATAGATTACTGTTTGTTGAAACTAAAATATTTTCTTTACGGCAGCCCAGATTAGCGTGTAGCCGATGAATCGGATGAAAGATTTTTAAACATGTCTACTGATGTTTTCTGGCTTTATTTTTCTGATAAAAATACCTACCTACGCTCGAAACCACTTTAGATAAAATCTTGCATAATATATTGCAATTAAATGTAAATTAGCAAGAGGTCACATGTAATTCCTATTTGCGATGATATTGCGTGGTTTTAATTTTCCGATTAAGGCTGCGCAGGTGAACAGTAGTCTCATCTGGCCGCAAAAATCAGTGCCTTATAGAACCTTCGACATAATTTGAGTTGTGCAAGAGACAAAAAACTTCACATGTCCAAAAAAATCTTGCTCATAATTATATAACGCTATATGGTTATAGACTTTTGTTAAAATAATGAATGTCCAATTTGTGTACTCAATATCCTTGGCCGTAATGTCGGCCTGTTTGAACCACCGCCGGACATCGCCGTTAGCGATTCACAAATATACGCAAAAAGCAATAATGATGTAAACACAACTTTTGGGCAATCGCATTTATTGTAAAAAATAATCGTCGAAATGATAAATTATCTTGACGGCCGCCTTTGGTGTTCCTTCCGGCAATCCGTTGCATTGAATCATTAAATAAAACGGTCGATTATAAAGTAATCAACGGTTATTTTAAATGCGCCTATCAAATTCCGTAATATGATTTAATCAAAGACATGTGATATCGAGCCAGAATAACATTGTCCAGAACACCTTTATCGGGTTAGAAGTGGCACATTGCACCTTACAAGTGTATTCAGTATTCACCTATCTATAGATAAGATCGCATGCACATTATGTAATCTGTTTATTTACTTTATCGGGCTCGAGTTGCGTGAGCAGACATCGCGGTGCCTACCAAGTCGCGGCCAGTTCTGCGGAACGGCAAAGCAAACCACTAACTAAACTAAATAAAGGCTAACACACTAAACATGAGATTACGACATACATTCCTTACTTATATGAGATGAGTGCCTATGTAATCCGATGGGCTTGCCACCTTCAATATAAATAGAATCGTTTATAGAAAGATCTTACTCAATGTTTGCGTATCCGAAGCATGATAAGACCTTTTTGGATTTCGGCAACAAATCTAAGTAGGTGCTATAAGATTTCAATCAACTATGTACACAATTGACGACCTCTGTGGCGCGGTGGGCGAAGGTCCGCCTGGTACTTTAACACAGGAGGTTGCGGGCTCGATTCTCGCCTCGGAACAATTATGTGTACGATATGCAGATATTTGTTCCGAGTGTTCTGGTTGTTATCTATGTATAATAAAAAAATGTCTATATATGTAATATATTGTATTAAGTATATCAGTCATCTAGCACCCATAACACAAGCTCTGCTTAGCTTGGAACTAGATGATGTTGTGTAGATTGTTCCGCATTATTTATTTATATTTAATTGGTGACGTCACATTATCTGCGAATGACGTGGCCGTGAATAGCCTGTGAGACGATTAGGAGCCAACACACTAAACCCAGGTGTAGTGTAAGTGTAACAATCAGAGGCGTGCTATTTCCAAGTCGGTTACTCATCGCGATTCTGTTTACTTTAACAGCAGACGCCTGCGCCCCTGCCATTGACCTTCATGAGTCTAATATATAATATACTAGCTGTGCCCCGCGGTTTCACCCGCCTGGTGATTGATATTTTGGATAATATACAATATATCTTTATGAATTGTAGCCTATGTGTTCAGGCTACAATTCATATGTAAGCTTATTGTGAAGTTTCATCAAAACCAATTCAGTAGTTTTTGCGTGAAAGAGCTACAAACATCCTCACAAACTTTCGCGTTTATGGATAGTCTAACTAATCTAATATAATAGAATAAAGGCTAATCTTGATTCTGATTTTCTGGCATAAGTGTGGAGAGGTGTGTCTGATTGCATGGATCAGGTTACGTCGGCTGTTGGCCTAAATCACGATCAATTTGAGATGATTTCACGGTTACGTCCTTTGAAGTTGTAAAATGTTGAAAATATAAATATATTCCTGGCGGTAGCAATAAACATGTTACTGTCAAAACCCAAAATCGTTCAGAACATGTAGAGTAGAGATGTAAGGGGGACTCCAACATCTCGTCTCCCAAGCCAACCTAACCTGCACGTGGTACATCCTGCTAGATAACGAACTAGGCTCTGGTGAAAATAACAATCCATCTTCAAAATTTTATAACTCATTAATTTTACAATTATTTCCTTGACACTGGCTGAAAGGTGTCCAACCAGACACAGTTGCCATCATCATGTAGAGAAGTTTGTTATTTCACTGATATAAATTGTATAAACTTTTTTTGACTAAGGAATATGGTCCACAAGTAACCTACATAGGCCACAGCAAAAAATAGCTGTAGGTACTAAGTTTAAAAGATATTTTAAAGTCCAAGTCCATACCTGCAAGCGCTGTTATGTTGACTGCAGATATCCTGCCTTGTGACTAGAATGGCCACATCATGATGATGTGGGTTCCCGTCGTCGCCAGGGTTGTGTCCTTGTTGCCACTTGCAGAAGGACGCCAGCGTTGAGTCCGCGTTGGTTGACACATGCAGTTCCCTTGCTGCGTCGATCTCTTCGAGTTCGATTATCTTTACCACCACTATCTTGATGTAGTTCCCGATTGATGGGTCCATGTATAAGGACGACACCTGCACAGAGAAGTCATTGATTACGATCCTCCAATTCATTAAGAGTGATTTTTTTTATACTTAGTTCAGTCGCTTGAATCTTTATGGTACCTACTCATATTTATTAACGACTAGCGGCCCGTTCCGGTTTTGCACGGGTGGACATTTATTTTTTAAACCTATAAATATAGCATACTAGCGACGGGTGCAATGCTTATTTATAAACCTTCCTCTTAAATCACTCTATCTATTTTAAAAAACCACATCAAAATAATCCGTTGCGAGTTTTAAAGATCTAAGCATACATAGGGATAGACAGACAGCGGGAAGCGACATTGTTTTATACTGGGTAGTGATGTTACTCAGGGATAAAGTAGCATTCTAATGGTGAAAGTACTCTTGAAATCGGTGCAGTAGTTTTTGAGTTTATTATGTGACAAACATACAAATCTTTCCTCTTTATAAAATTTAGAGAAATACCAGATAAAAGTCGTTTAATATGTTAACAAATAACAAAGGTTTTTACTTACAGTTAGTAACATCGGTATATTATTTGAGCTAACTTAGTTCCACAAATTTTAGGGAAATACATACGTGTAATGTATCTCAATCAATCAAGATTCATTGTCGTTCCACTTACCATGTTCATGATTGTAAGTAAATAAGTCTCCAGGTTGCCTTGGTTGTGGAAATCAGTCATCGACTTATCTGCAACCAACAGCACTTCGACGTGCCTCGGCTTGCTGACGGAGCGAGCCGATCGCTTCGCTCCAGCGTAATTGTGGTTATATTGCTGACGGGTGTTCTGAAAAGAGCTTTACTTTAATATCTTTAGAACATATTATATGTACAATATGTAGTGTATTGTAGTTATGGTATGTAGTGTAAGTATTTGTTTTATTTTATTAAATGTATATATTTATTAAAGTGCCACCGTCTATATTGTTCCATCATGTCCAGTCCATCCTAAGCTTGTCTGCAAGAGGTCACTCTCAGCGATAAGGCCGCCTTTTATACTTCGTGTTTTTTGTTTATTTCTGTATTAAAGTTTTTTATTTATTAAGTTTTTTCTACCTATCTTACATATTTTCCTATTATGGTTTAAGACTATTGCGGTACTCAAGTTTGTTAATGTAAGTCTGTTGAAATGGTTAGCATACCTTGTTCCTATAAGCGTTCTCATCTCTTCTCTCCTCTGAGTTCCGTTTCCTCCATTGATAAGGAGGTTGTTTCGTCGCACAGTTCCGACGCTTCCTCTGCCTTCTGTTTCTGATTCGTCGCATTCTTTTTTCTGTGTCTTGATCAATTAGTCTTTGTCGATTTTTTCGTTCAATAAATTGCTCCAATGATTTGCTTGTTTCTATGGAACTGCTTTTGGAGCTTGAATGCGACCTCCTTTCTTCCATTCGAAGATTCGCTTGATGTCTTCGGTATTCGACAGGATTTCGTCTCATTGCTTCCAACCGCTTCCGCCTCCTTTCTAAGAATTCACGTCTCCTTTTATCGATGTCCATTTTGCTCCTTCGATCGTTACCTCGTCTCATATTTTGGTTTCTATTATTATTCTGATAACCGTTGTTTCTATTGTTTCTGTTTGCTACTGCTCTCTTTGCTCTATGGAATGCTTCTACTTTGTCCACTGCCGATCTCCGGAAGATAACGTGTGGTCTTCCTTCTGTGCTATCGGTTGGAAGTTGGTTGGACGGTTCAATCCAATATTCTCCGTTTGTCGTCCTTAGATGTCCCGCCTGTAGAAAGAAAAGGCTTTAAATTAACGAGCAATAAGGCACCTAAAGGTTTTATGATATCAAGATAAGTTTATAGCAGCTCCTCGATATAAGTGTCGGTTGGTCTCGTTAGCGGTCGATCGGAACATTGAGATGGATTTCCTGTCGATTGGACCTGGCTAATTGGTTGGGTGCTTTATCACTGTCAGACTTCAATCGATACACGCGTTAGATTTCGCGCTGAATTTTATGTTTGCCAATTTCAGCCTTGAAATATAAATATAACGAAGTTGAAAAAAACTTTATAGCTGTTTGCTGTGGTGGTATGATTGTATATCTGTTTTATTGGAATGATTTTTTATGCTATCGTGTAATGGATGGTCTGGCAGAGCTACACGGCGAATATCTTAATGTGTAGTAAAAATGCCTCTCGCAAAAAATATTAAAGCAGCTCCTATTGTTACGTTTTTACTATAGGATTAAATAGGGATTAAGATGATTTATACGAGAAGCTCTCATAAATATTTTTTGCCATAGTTTATGAACGAATGTGTCATCCATTGAGAAATGAAACTGGTCAGACTATGGAATCACATTCGTGCCAGCCTGTAAGCCGCTTAGCTAGCTTACTTCTGTGATTTGCCGAACCAACTATTATGGAGTCTGGTGTAAAGGCCAGATAAATTGATTGATAAAGAACTAGAAGCGGCTTTGCCAATTTAACGGGCGGGAACTATTCCATCTGGATAGATATCTTGATCAATTTACTGACCGCTTGACCGTTCAGATTGCGCAAGATTTATACTTGATGAAATGATAAGTTGAAACCTTTACAGTGGTCAGCTATTCAATTTAGATTAGCTGCACTTTGTTAGATTATCTGTAAAGTGTGTTGGAATATCTTTCGCGTTAGTATCGAATTAAATGAATTCTCAATCTGGTTTCGAAACATTTTGAAAGTCAGATTTAATTTATAAAAATAATTTATTAAAATTACTCGAGATGTTGAAGAAGATATGTATATAAGAAGATATGTTTACCAGCAGGTATATGTTAGAATCGGCAAGGTGAAGAAGCCCGTCTTTCTTGTCTTTCACTATGGTGCTCATTAGGGGAGGCCTATATCCAGCAGTGGACTGTATAGATTGCTTTGATGATGAGTTGGCTGTTGTTGCAAGTGTGCCATGTCTAACAAATGATTTCTGTGCAATTCATTATCATGATATACAATTATAGAACCTTTGGTTGTTATATTTGTTCCTTCGTGGTAGACATCGTGTGTGGCGGTAAATTACGCATATTTAACGAATTGGGGGGTCAAATCGAAGTGATAACATGCCACAATCATGCCTCTAATAAATAATTATGTTATCTAACTTTAAGCTATCATGTAATCTAATTTCAAGCAATTGTATAAGCGCCTTAAGTGTAAAGTAAACAAGAATTTACTAAAATACATCATCATCATCATCAGGCTATGATGACGAGTTCACTGCTGGACATAGACCTAGCTTGACGCATCCAGCATCTACCTGCAGCATCTACTCTGTCTTTCGCAGATCGTCATCGAATATATATATCAATATATAGGTGATATATTAGATGTATATATTCTTATTAAAGTAAAGTAAAAATGTTATTTATTGACAAAATAGATATCAGGCAAAACAAGTCCATAGGCTCCTGAACTAGTAAAAAAATGGGTTTCAGGAACCAATGGCTTCTGCAACTAATATTTACATACAATTACATATGTCTAAGTAAGTACATTCTAATTCTCTAACATAGTACATATGCATAACACTATAGATAGGTATATATATAGGTACCGTAAGAATTTATGGGATATAAAGTAGCCAATGTTTTATATCAGGCCCAGAACTACCTGGATGCAACATTTCAGCCCAACGAGGTAACAAACATCCAAACATCCAAACTTTCCCATTAATGTGGAAAGTTTGTTTATCTATTAAAAACGGGCAAGCTACGCTACAACAATCCTCACATAAGACCTCTAGTATAATATAGTTTGTACCTAAGCTTCTAAGTCCGTTGATCTCTTTAGACGACCTTTGTGGTGCGGTGGGCGAAGGTCCGCCTGCAACGCAGGAGGTTGCGTGTTCGATTCCCGCCTCTGCACAAATGTTTGTACGATCTGCAGATATTTGTTCAGGGTGTTCTTGTCGTTTTCTATGTATAATAAAAAATACCTTTGTAATCTATTGTATTATGTACATCAGTCATCTAGTACCCATAACACAAGCTCTGCGTAGCTTGGGGCTTGATGATGCTGTGTGGATTGTCCAGAATTATTTATTTATAGTTTGTAGCTAAGCTCTTAAGTCCGTTGATCTGAGCCAGTGCGTGGGCGAGTGGTTATAATGAGGCGCGCACTAGCCACAGCGACGCCGGCCTTGCGGAGATGAAGGCCGTTGAAGATTGAAACACGCAATTTAGTCGCCCATTAAATTGATTCATTATTATTTTAATTTAATACCGCATTGGGTGGTGTGTTCATTTATTTTAAGCTAGCTCGAGCCGGTGGGTTTGGTCGCCTGGTAGTGCATAATACGCAGCTTAAGAACCTTATCAGTATACTTATACAAGGTGTCAGATAGATTAGTAATACAGGTCGTCAGGCTGAACACGAACACAGTGGCGATTACAATAGGCATTTCATGGCCGCAGTGTAACCAAAGCCACACCAAAGGGGAAAAAATACAGGTCGTTGACTTATCACTTTCTCGAAAACAAATGAAGAAGAACTTATTTTTTTAGGGATATACAAGAAAACGTTTATCCAGACATCGTAACTTTTATAATATTGGTGTGATTTAAGCCTGAATGACTCCTTTACTAATTTGAAGATTCTCCTGGATAAAGTGCAAAAACTTTACTTTATGGGGTATTATATCTACCTAAAACTTACTGCCTACATATAGCTTTTAACAGTATATATAGTAAATAAAGCCACAAAGAAAACAATGCACAAAGAAACTCGCCTTACCAAACAGGTCAATGTAGCGCGTTGAAATCTTTTGTACGGAAGGTTTTCGCGTAGCACGTTTCGTAGCCAACAATTTTCGTAGCTTCTCTGCATTGTCAATAATGTTATTGTATTCTATGTTATTTCTCATGTTCTTCTACACCTTAAAGTTATTAGTGCACGAGTGTTTGTGTACACAGTTCTGCATTATAATATGTGGGGTATAAAAGCACCTCAGTCCATATGGACTGAGGCGCTTTTGCTTTTATACCCCACATATGGTGCATATGGCTAGTATTCGATAAGACTTGTCGTCGTGGCCGAAATTCGGCTAAGGAGACATTATCATCATCATAGTTATCAGGTAGTACTCTACAATCAGACCGCTCATTATGCATAATTAAATGAATTAATGAATAATTAAAAAAAAATACAGGACAATTCACACAGCATTATCGAGCTCCAAGCTAATAAATACTTTATTTTATTTTTAGCGAATAAACACTTTATTGTACAAAAAAGTTGCATGAATAAAAATCATATCTAAATAAATATAAATACAGTACCAAAGGCAATCTTATCACTGAGAGCGACTTCTCCCTTAGTTTAATAATTTACGTTTAGCAGTGGTACAAAATAAGATTACATTTACTTCATGTCCAGCCAAAGGTTGCCTGGCAGAGATCGCTCAAAGCAATAAGGCCACCCATTGTACAACACATTCTGTATTTGTCTTTTTTCTGTCCAATGTATGTGTTTTATGGTTTTTATACTGTTGATTTATATTATTTTAGTTAGCTCTTCTAAGTTAACCTATCAATCTAATAGTCATAATCGTAAAGCAGTGGACTATTATCTAATAGTATATAAAAACGATTTTTTGCAAAGCAATCGTTAAACCTCTTTATGGCCGCGCGAATTTAACTTTCGATTTCATAAGTTTTTTACGATTGTGCTTAGAAAGTGAATGTAAGACGGAAGTGGGCACTTGAGATCTCGAGATCTTGAGATGGGCAGGAGTGGCCGCGCGGCGCCTTCTATTGATGCCCTCTTCAACTTTCGAGTATTTTTGAGCACTTAGCTTTAAACCTGGTCATTACTGTACTAACTGCTTGTTAAGCTGTGGTTTAAGGCACGGTTTGCAACAGAGCGGAAAAAAGGTGACCAATAGAATCCGACCTACAAAGAAAATCTCGAATAAATATTAAATAAATAATACTGGACAGTCCATACTACATCATCCAGCCCCAAGCTAAGCAGAGCTTATGTTATGGGCACTAGATGAAAGATATACATATGTAAAAAAAAATTAAATCATATTTATTGTAAGGACCTTTATAATTCATATATGTAATGCAATGCCTTACATATTTAGATATTTTTTATTAAACATAGAAAATACCCAGAACACCCGGAACAAATATGGCGGGAATCGAAACCGCGACCTCCTGTGTCGCAGACGGACCTTTCCCCTCGCGTCTCAACTGTCGTCAATAGGTCACGCACGTGTTGTGTTTCACGGTCATGTGTAGCCATTTTTTTTATCATGCTGGACAATTCATTCAGCATCATCTAGCCCCAAGCGTAGTTAAAATAGAACTCCTTTTTACATAACCACAAAATACTAAATTATAATTGACTAACCCGTGAATAACAAAAAGTGAGCACTTACATACTTTAATTTGTTAGTTATTATCTTGGTATTCATTATAAAAGATATCCTTTTCAATTTAATTTCATCAAAAGGTTTGATGGAGGATTAATCGAAGAATGATTGACAGATTATGATACGAATGAATACACGCATTCTGGTTTTGTAATACAATGTTGTATTTCCTGAGATAAGCTATCAAACTAAAATTACTTAGTTAAACTTAGAACTTGATAAAAAAAGTTATAAAAAAACGTTTACCAAGACAAAAACGTTTCCTAGATAAATTTGTAGAAGTAAAAAACTATTTGTATTTAATGAACCACATCCTCTGTCTTAGAACAAGGACACTCTACAACTTGTATCTAAAGTCTCATTTCAATTACATGACTTACAACTTAGCATACGCCTATACTATACCTAAGTTACTTTTAGTAAAGTCTAGTTCCTGTCCGCGGCTTCGCACGCGTTGTTTTAATGATAATGTTCAATAGTATATTTTTAAATCCGAAATAAAGGAGTTAATAATTAATAATACTGTATTACAAGGGACTCAACTAACTCATTATATACTAGGTTGTTATAATCCCTAGTGAGGGAGGATGACATGACCGAGTTACCGTAGACCGTGATAACTAATAAAAAACTCTTTTCACTTCTGTCGCTCAAAAACGGTATCCTACTAACCCAATTAAAGATGAAAAAACCAATGTGTTATTCCTGGTTTACACCTACATCTATGCAAAATTGATCTGTTTAGGAGTTTTGCGTAAATTAGTATCAAACATGCAACCACCCACACAAATTTTCGCATTAGATGAAATCGCAAAAAAACGTTAAAATAACTAAATAAATAATGCTGGACAATTCACACAGCATTATCTACTCCCATGGTAAACAGCGCTTGTGTTATGGGTACTAGATAACTGATATACATAATACAATACATTACATAGGTAGATATTTGATAACTGATACGTTTTTGCAAATAGTTGGTCCTTAGTTATGTTAGCATATACTCACAGCATGAATGAATACATATAATAGTATTACCAACTTTTGCTATGTACTCTTATTAAGGTCGTAAATATTTACAACTTGTAATTTGAATTCGATCGTGTACTGGCAAAACCATGTAATTTAATTTTTATCGGAATAGCGTGAATAATTTATCTAAAAGACGCCCACGCGTGTGTTATAGTAATTACTTAGGTAGTTGTTTTTATTCTACTTTTTACTTACTACTACATTACTTTAATCGGATAGAAGATTGGATATCATATTTTTCGTTAATAAACATATACTGTGGATTGTTATCTTGGAGAAATCTTATCGAATCTACGTTGTCTTTTTTATTTAAGTAAAGAATAAGCCAGCCATGTTGATAGAAAAGTTTTTATTTAAATTAAAAACGTAATAAATGAAAAATGAGGACAAATGTGGAACTTAAATCTTAGCTGAGTTCGATTTGACGATATTTACGAGACGTTATTGTAAAGTTAAATTTTTTGTACAGAATTTGTTATAGAGCCTCTATTGTGCGGACACGCTGTTTTTATACTGTTGTTTTTCCAGTCACTTACAACCTGGGTTTGTTCAAGACAAGAGTGAATAAGTATCTTCTAGACCTTCGTTATATACCGTCGGCAATATCTTTACTTGCCATCAGGTGAGATTGCGATAAAACGACGGTCCACTTACTATAAAAAAGCATGGAACTACGCAAATCCTATACATAAATTAAATGTTACGATGACGTCTCGATACCATCCTCAAACCGAACTCATATCTCCACAAATCGATCTCGTAATCGTCTCCCGAGGCTCAATGTCCATTTCAATTAATAAAAGCACAAGTATAATTTCAAGGTAAATAAATCTGAGACGGACGAATGGTTCTTTAATAGTGTCTATTTACTATTCATTTCAATTATACGTCTACCTATTTATTAAATCCAGTGTCATTATTCGACACAAATGATCGATCACCTGTGCCACTGCGGGCACCTAATTAATTAGTACTTAGTGTCAAAACTAAAATGCTAATGAGATCTACGCCCACTTTTAGGTTCATTATTTTTTATAACTAGTGTTTTATTTCTAGATTTGCAATGCCTTATCTAACACCTTTCGGAAGTGAAGGTCGTATTTCAAAATTACGCACATGGGCGTATGAGTGAAGGAGGTCTAATCTGAAAAACGAACGAAGTTGATGGATGACGCCTCACACAAAACGGAGGGCCAATCCAATCTTTCTATGACCTTACTTTGAAAATTCAAATAGATTCTGTCATTTTTAGTGATCCGAAGCGAAAGATGTTGATTATGCGACCAAAGGAACATGGTGTTAAGGTTTATATCATAAATGTTCAAATCTACTTAAACGAACTATGTAGTATGTACTGCGTGTTGCAGAAGCAAATAAATGAGCCTCTGTCTATCTATCTATGGTTTTTCGTTTCATCTTTCAGAACTATCAACGTAATCCTTAAACTTCGTTCTTTTTCAGAGTAAACCTCCAGATTAGGTAATGTTACATCTTACATCGATAAGCTTTAATATAATGTTTGGCGAATACCTTATCAAGTAGGTAAAACAGGGAATTATCTCGGGTCAGCAAAAGTTCAAAAGGAATTTACATTTTAGTTTAAAGAGGCGCACCTACAAATCTACACATTTTATTAAATTAGCCAATAAATAACTTTGTGGTATTGTGGGCGCGGTTATCGTCAAAAATCAATTAACTGGTGAGTTTTATGAATCTAATCTTATGAGAATCTACCCAATGGTTCTCCGCATGGTGCCGTCATTTATATGACATAGCTTGACATCTCTTTTTTTGAAAGCGTACGTCTATGTTCCCAAACGGATACTGGCAGAAAAGTTTACCACTTTTCTGCCAGTATCCAGTTCAAGTTTGGAACCAGACACATATCGCCTAAAACAATGAAATCAAGTCAAAACTGTCTGTTTTATAGCCGAGCTTGGAGTTAGCTACTAATTATGTAAGCAAACCAAACAGAAAAAACTAAAATTGACACGCTTGGATAAAATAATTGTGAAAAGAAGCAAGGTTCTCAAATCGACAAGAAGACATTAAAAAACAACAAGAATATTTAGTTTTTAGCAGTGTTTAAACTCTACCTAATATTGTTGCAAGCTAAAGACGGGGGAGGCCTATGTCCAGCAGTGGACTGCTATAGGCTGATGATGATGATTAATATTGTTGCGGACAACGAGTAAGACGGATTATTCGCAGGCGAGGAAGTCAATATTGGTAGAAGTCTCAATATTTTAATAGTAGCATGTGTTGATAGTTCATACAAAATTACCTACCCGTTCTGAGGGCATGACTCATAAGAGTTCGTAGCACCAGGTCCAGGGAGCCTGGATCTCATCAGCTACGTCTATAGGTCTTATCTTACGGCCTTGAAGAAACGCAATCGTAGTGATTTATCTCGCAGTTCGTTTATTTATATCTCACAATAAAATTAACGATCTACAATGGTAGACATGGTAGACATAAAAAGTTTGGTTTTGTGCTTGTGATGAATTATATCGGTTGGTTTAGGTTTCGTATTTTAATTTGTATGAAATATTCAGATAAAGAGTAAAGACGACGGTGGATAACCATCGGAGCATTAATTTTAACTGCCTGTGGTTTTCACTTTCCGATGAAGCGTTCCATAGTTTTTTTGTTTAGCCGAATTGTTAGCGTATCCAGGATCTAGAGGTTGTTTTAATTTGATGGATTGTTATTTTTATGTCTAGTTATTTTGAAGGTTATTTTTATGTCTAGGTATTTGTATTTAATATCAAGCTTGGGTAACCATCGACGTAAGCTGGAGAAGCCAATACTCAAGTAGAAGTTCAAGTCATGAGGCAGCTTGATTCAATGAGGATTGTGTGTGGCGATAATAATAATGTTATATACTAGATAAAATAGAGGTATAATATTGTATTATACTTAGATTAAATAATGAGGCTAGGACTGGTCAAAACACGATATAGATATGTATAAAATTTTGCTGTAGAGGGGCAATAGCCAAAGTATAGGAAGCTTAAATCTGAGGTTCTTACATCTATTACTTTAGATAGGTGATTCTACTCTACAAGGATGTCCGGTAACTTAGAGGATTTGACATTAAGCTGACTGTAATCATTTTCTAAAAACTCTTTGATACTATACAGCGTTTTGTCAAGTAAGAGATTTCGTAATTCAATATTAAACCGATTTTCCTTTTTAATTAATTTCAATTATAGAGCGAGCTTATTATAAAGTTTTTGGCCGATTATTTTAGGGAGCTGTTTAAGCATGTTAAGTAGGTATATGTAATAAGAGGATACTCACAAGTCCATCGCAGGCAGATAGGGCCACCACCGACCCCGGCTGTCCCCTCACGGAGCCGGTGTAGTGGCAGGAAGTCGCGCCGTCGCTCGGCCGCGACCGGCTGCGGCCGCTCGCTCGGTGTCGCTCAATTATCATCGCTGGTGTGATGAACGTTACTGATGGTCTGTCGACAAGAGAACATAAATAAATAATGCTGGACAATTCACACAGCATCATCTAGCCCCAAGCTAAGCAGAGCTTGTGTTATAGGTACTAGATGTCTGTTATGCATAATACAATAATAAATAAATAAATAAATAATGCTGGACAATCCACACAGCATTATCTAGCCCCATGGTAAGCAAAGCTTGTGTTATGGGTACTAGATAACTGATATACATAATACATTACATTACATAGATAGATATTTTTTATTATACATAGAAAACGACCAGAACACCCACAATACATTATATGTATAGATAGATATTTTTATTATAAATAGTAAAACGAACAGAACACACGAAACAAATATCAGCAGATCGTACGAGTACAAACGATTGTCCCGAGGCGGGAATCGAACCCGCAACCTCCTGCGTCGCCGGCTGACCTTCGCCCACCGCGCCACAGAGGATGTCAAAATATTGTTATTTCTTAGGTAGGTTATAATGTTTTATCTTCGTGAGTGAAGTGGCTACCAGGAGCTTGCCCCTTTCAAATGCTACTTCCAATGACAACGAAATCGATTTAGTAGATATTTTAGGAGTCTAAATGTACATTTTTAATCCTTCCCATTCGCATTAAGCTACAAAAAGGCTTTCTTGTGCTTTTCTACGCTCAAGCTAGAACAACGTTGAAAACTGAGATGTCATGATAGAAAAGTACTGCCTACCTTACTATTTATTTACCTACGTATGTGTCCTAAAATATCAAATAAATTAAAATAAAAAAACCAAGGATTTTCTAACGACCATCTTCAAAGAATTTACACCCAGAAGATGATCAATTACATTTAGATATACATCAGAATAGGAGCATAACATCTAAGGAACGTTCAAAGGTGCGCCTTCTAAAGAATTCACAGTGAAGTCGGACCCCAGGCCTACGAGTTTGGGATTCCAGCGCACGCGCACACAATTAGTTATGAAAACGTTTCGCAAATAAAACGACATTGCTACCAGAGGTTACTGGTTTCCTAGACTAGACTATGAGTAAGCAAGTTTATTTACCTTTGTTTAGGTTAATATGAATCTAATGTTGTAATACTTTAATAAGTACGGATCATATCCAAAGGTTGTCCGAAAGAAATCGCTGTTAGCAATGAGGCCACTGAATGGGCCATTCGATATAAATATATATATTGAAAAAAAACTTAATTTCAATAAGTTTTTGATTAATTGTTTTCTGTATTGATGGTGTAATATAGAAATAATCAACCAATCATGTTGCTTTAGATTGAAATCAAATCTCCGTTTTTTCTATAAAATTTATCCTAAAATAGGCTAAATTCTGACGCTTTGAAACACTCCATTTAGACGCAGTTAATTTTTTTAACCAATCTATAGCAAAAACGTAAAAGATGTGAATAACATCGGACACAAAAAACCTTGACGTTCATTAAAGAATTAGTATTATTTCCAATAAATTCAAGAAAAATATCGGCCAAGGAATCCACATCACACATACCGCAGCTATAAAAAGTGTATTAAATACGACAAATGGCTATTTATCCGCTCCATAGGCACAGAAAACCACAACGGTGGAATTCTACAATTATTGATTCTAGGTACTTTATTTTTGCTTAAATGGTAGCGACATGTGACACTGCTTGACTTTGACTTCTCAGGAATCAAGAAGACCTCAGTAAAGACCTTAGGGTGTCTCTACATAGTCAGGCATTTAGGACCGACTATAATCGACACCTGTTATGGAACGGAAAGTTTTAAAAAACTTTTAAGCCCATCGTGGTTATAAACACAGAATATTTAATACAATATAATAATATTTATTTATAATATAAAACAGAGATATTTAATTTAATTGGTGCTATTTTGCGTTATCCAACATTTTGGACACACAATTTAATGCTCCATGACCAAGGAATAACCGAACTGTATTTTTAAGTCGTGTGCTGTATTTGTTTAACTATAGTTAGATAATTAGGTTTTGGCTCTATCCGAATAAATATATTTTTCATTTCAACTGAAGTCACTGCGAGTCAATATGTGAGTTTCATTGGCGGATATTGCCGATCTACCTTCATATTTTGACTTTTACTACGATAATTACCACTACTGCCGGTTTCATTATCGAACGCAACTCGATCACATTTACGACAAACTACACTGACGCGTGACGGTATCTGACATACATAAAACAATTAAATTAATTTTCATCTACATATCATCACTTTCATCATTATTCTTCCCTATTCCATAGCCGAAAAATACCTCTCTTATTATATCCCTGTCTTGTGCTTGTCGCTTCCAACATATGCCAGCAGTCATACGCAGATCCCCACACAGGCCACAGGGCTTCCTAATCTACGTTTGCCGAGTCGCGGTCTGCACTAAAAAAACCGTTCTATAAGATTTTCTACAGTAAACTTAGTAAATACTCCTTTTGCCTGAACTTCCCCACAACAACTAACGTGTACGCCATTAAACCACAGATTAAACAATATTTATCTAAACGCACCTCCCTGCACTTTGCTTGAATGCCCATTACTTAAGTTACCATTAAACAAGCTAAATACTGCTTACCTTATCTAGCACTTAGCTTACTGGCGCCGCCATAGTTTACACAGCCGATGTGATACTATTATTAAGTTGTTTTAGTTATAACGGGCATTAGAATAACGATAATTTATAGAACCCAAAACGGATCTTCTTGACGCTTAAAGTAAAATATTTTGAGCTCATTTCTTGAATGCAGGAAACACTGACAGTGTCTCCGCTATGTCAGAAGAGTGTCTCTTCTTCTAACTTTACAATATTTCCGACAAAGCAGTAAATAGGAGATCAAAACTAGATAAGCATAGAGTATTATTTTGTCTATGTCTATGATCTTTTTTGCGACTTACATTATGACTTATGTATGGAAGTTGGAGCTGGTTGTGGACTTAAATATTGAGTGGGTACTATGCAACCTTAAATAAGTAAATCTCGTTCACGTAGAATAATTACGTTACAATCATTTCAATAAGAATCAACATTTATGGCTTACAAACGCGCACTATTTGCTGTCACCTTTTAAAAAAGTCGTTGGACTAAAATAAAACTCCCCGAGAGCTACCGATTGTCAAGCAAACAAGTCAAGTGGCCGGCACACAGATATGCTCATTACAGCAATTAGCCGAGGCAAACAAGCCAGGCCTTTACTTGCTACGTGATGACACCAATATCCGTATTCCGTGGTACCTGTACCTACAACCTAGGGTGTGAGACCACCCGAGCTGTGGGAGCTATATACGGAGCTGTCAGTCATGTGTCTTACGCATTCCACCGATCAATTCTTCCTTGCCACCCATGGAAAGTGGCCTTTTTCGATCGTTGTTGTTTTGTTCCCAATCTATACATCTTACTATCAAACCTTGCGTGGTAAGTGCACTCTTGGCCGTTCTTTTCATTGACATATCTATTTCTTCGCACATGCGACTGTCTTTTGTTTTCTTCATTTTTGTCTTTACCTTTGCGATTGTCTTTTGTTTTTGAGGTTTATTTCTCAAGCCGATTCTCAATTGTTTTGATTGACTAGACTTTACATAGGCTTCGCTGTTCCCTTTTTACCAGTGCAGTTTTACCCGAGTTGACCCAAACTATAAGTTATAGTGTGGCCGTTCCAACAGGGAACAGACCGAGGATAGATTCATAATCAAACGTGGTATTTTTCCTTGCACAACGTCTATAGTGAAATCACACCTTTACTGACCGACATTATAACTACCTTACAGCTCCTACAGATAAGCTATCGACCAATGGCACTCATAATTGATGATTATCTGCTAATGATCAAGATTTCACATAACCATGTCTGTGCGCTAGATTTTCTTGTTAGTAGAATATGAGAGAGATCTTTCCTTGTAATTTTTTCCGAGCATCGTTTTATAGTTATTCGTAGGTGAAGGCAGTTTCTGAGAAATGAATATAATCTGCGGGCAGATGTTAAATTGAAGCAAATAAACATTTTTATTTCTACTTAAGCGCACCGTAAATTATGTAGTTTTAACCGGTAAGTACTTTTTTACCATTACTGCTTTATTTTTTGAGAATGGATGTCCGATAAGGCAGTAGGTAGTTATAAAAAACCATTAGAATTAAATTTAAAGTTGCTATAAATGTTATATAAGATCTGGTTTACGCCAATTAGCTCGCAAATGCTTTATAGGCTCTTTAGTATCTGTATATCGTCGGACGAACATAAAAGGTGAGACCCCCGCAAGATAAATGCGCGATTAGATCTAATGGACAATTTACATGCAAACTGGTCTGTTAAACCAGTAAATTATGAAGGATTTAAACGGTTTAGTGTTGTAGGCACCTTAGGTGACAATAGCGACTTTCCCTTAATAAGCTTTGAGAGCATGTTAAGCGATACTAACAAGATCCTTATAGCTTTAAGGACTTTAACGTGCTTGCTGTAAAATGTTTTTCAATTTGCTCGTATAAATCAGCGACCAGAGCCGTTTTAAGCGACATTATCGACGAAACCTTAGTCTCTTCGGCGAGTGAAAAAAAAACAAATTGTATCAAGTTTCGAGTATCGCACCTCGGTGTTCGTAGTAAATATAAAGCAAGAGGCCTGTGGTTTCGGCGCCCTGCAGTGCAAGTCCTTTGTTTTATTACAGAACCTTACAAGGTCTTTGCACTTGAACTTGTTTCAACTGCTCGTTGCAATAAGTTAACTATTTTATTCTTGTGATAATAAATAAAAATAAATAATGCTGGACAATTCACACAGCATCACCTAGACCCAAGCTAAGCAGAGCTTGTGTTATGGGTACTAGATGACTGGTATACATCATCTAACATAATTAGATATTACACATACATATGTACATATGAATAATAGTAAATCTGGGAATCCTTTTAGACAAAACCAGTCAGAATAAGGATATTGTCTAAGATTTTTAGCTCGTTTTTTCCGAATTATTTTCGTTATTTTACCAGGTTTTTACCGTTCCATATTAAGGAATGATCTGAACTGCTGCGTCACAAACCACCGATAACGTTATTAAGTTTATACTTTAAACACACCGATGCTTCGCTACCAATTACAGAATTATTATGCAAATTGTTCTGAAGTTAACAAGTTTGCGCGGAACCGGCTTTGTTTCGCGAAACTTATCATCGCTGGGCCCAATTTACATTATTTTATGGGGAAAATGTTTACTTGAGTGGAGACCACTACTCGGTAAACGTAGTGTAGGACGACCTCCGACCAAGTGGGATGACGACCTGCGAGTGCAGGTAGATGCTGGACGCGTCAAGCCGAAGACAGGGCGCTATGGTGCTCATTGGGGGAGGCCTATGTCCAGCAGTGGACTAATATAGGCTGATGATTATGATGATGGGTCCAATTTGCTGGCACTTGCGCCTGCGCAGCGAAGGCCATTAGAGCATTCCCGAGCCTATCCGATTACGGACGGCGAAAATAAACCGAACGAAGATATCCTGTCGAGATTTCCGGAAAGCCTGATACTTCGTTTTTCTTATGGTACACGCAGGCCGTGATATATGGGCCTATGGGTGTCGGTAGTGTTATGTTTTAACCGAATTAAATAAAGGAGTAGTTTCTTCATTCGCTGGAATTTTTTGAAATAATTATTCATCTGTATTTACCATTTCAACGTAGATTAAGGTGTTCAACCGTTCAACATCCCTTAGCATTTCAATAATTTCTGGTTGGGAAGGGAAGGGACTAACACCTCTTAAATTTTAGTCAAAGGTCTGATAAATATCAAAAGAACTCGGTCTTTGTTTTCTTTGCTTATTCTGAGACAAGAAGACACCGAGTCCAGCTTTTTTAAAGTTTCCTTTTCAATGAAATGGTCTTTATAAACCAAGGGAATTACAATCAAGTAATAGAAACATATTAGAACACGTATAACAGTGGAAACAATTCAACTGTAGACTGTTAAAAACAAGCTACAGGCACCTAGCGCAAATGAACCATAGCAATACCAATCGGAAGAGTCCCCAAGACGCGCCTCAGACTTGATCTTCCCTACATAGTATAAAACAAAGTCGCTTCCCGCTGTCTGTCTGTCTCTATGCATGCTTAGATCTTAAAAACTTAAGATTTTGATGCGGTTTTTTTAATAGCGTGATTAAAGAGGAAGGCTTATAAACTATTCGACATTAGATTTCCACGCGTGCTAAGCAGCGGGGCGCACCTAGTCTATACTAATATTTTAAAGAGGAAAGTTTTGATTTTTTGTTTGTTTGTAATGAATAGGCTCCGAAACTACTGGAACGATTTGAAAAATTCTTTCACCGTTAGGAAGCTACACTATCCCCGGTGAACATAGGCTATATTATATTTTCAAAAAAGTTAGGGATCCGTACTAAAACCGTGCGAATCCGGGTCCGCCAGTACTCAATAAATTACTTCACAAGTTCTAAAATACCTTGCACAAAATTACTGTTCATTATCACTTTGTACCCGCTATCAAGTGTCGGAACACTCGCGCTAACATTAAACTGTAGTTTGCATATAAAACGGAGTTTTTAAACGTTTATGGTTATTTTCGGGTGCCCATTGGCTAATTTCACTGGAATTAGGGAGGTATATAATATAGGCCGTAATCGGTTGATGGTTTTTAGCAATTTTGGCCACTGATTTTGAGATTAATCGAGATTCGATCATAATTTTTGTCGAAATTTTGGATGAGATCAAGACCGTAGTCAAATGGGATAATCCCTAGAACTTTCATGTGGAGCACATGAAAGTTATAGGGATTATCCCATTTGACCGGCCGATTTTATCATATCCCATATTATGATGTACCAAAAACAATGTTTCTATGAATTATGCATTTGCTCTATGAATTGTGCGGTCCACATGAAAGCTCTAGGGAGTATCCCATTTGACTACGGTCTTGATCTCATCCAAAATTTCGACAAAAAGGATAATCTTATCTCGATTCATCTCAAAATCAGTGGCCAAAATTGCTAAAAACCATCAACCGATTACGATTATTTACGATTATTTATGGCCAAAAAAAGGTCATGCTTCTACCTTTTTTTGGCCAGCCTTTTCTATTGAGGCTAAAGGCTGGTAGTACGTGGGATAATCCCTAGAATTGTCATGTGCTCCACAGCTCCACATGAAAGTTCTAGGGATTATCCCATTTGACCGGCCGATTTTTTCATATCCCGTATTATGATGTAGCAAAACAATGTTTCTATGAATTATGTATTTGCTACGAACATATCTGTATACATGTACTACCAGCCTCTATCCTCAATAGAAAAGGCTGGCCAAAAAAAGATGATGCTTCTAGGTTTCTTCTTCAGCGATTAATGATGATGAAATTATTTGGTAATATAAAAAGCTTTCCTATAATCAATAGCAACCTTGAACAATGTTTTATTTAGCCTTGGCCTTATGTTATCCAAACAGTTTGCAGCAGACCGGTCGGTGAGTCAAAGTTTATTCTGAAACTAAAGTTTACCTACGTCCGATACCTACCTTTATTATAATCTCTACCGCCATTTTGCAACACATTCGTTTTTGCATCGAGCTCTTATTTTTGGGCAGAGGCAACTTGTCATGTGCTTTTATAGGCCCAAAAATGGAAATAATACGGGGGGCCAATAATCTCATAGTCATTTTTTATCAGTCACCCTGTAGGACAAAAGCCTCCTTTTCTTTTAGTTTTCTCTGATATTTGCATTGATGCATATTTTTATTGCATTGATGTTATGAGCGAGACTGGAAGATGAACATCTAACTCGCTTAGCTCGCATATAAAATTATGAATAAGTTTTACCTACTACAAAAACATTCGTAGTTTGGACGAATTCGTTAAGAAAGCAATATTAATTAATAAGAGTTAATAAACTTTTTCGTGGACACTCACGATAGGGCTGGTCCACCAGTTCAAAGTCGCTCAGCGAGCTATGGAAAGAGCTATGCTCGGAGTTTCTCTGAAGGATAGGATTCGTAACGAATACATCCGACAGAGAACCAAATTTATCGACATAGCTCAAAGAATTAGCAAGCTGAAGTGGCAGTGGGCCGGCCATATTTCGCGAAGAACCGAACGCCGCTGGGGCAAACGTATTCTTGAGAGGAGACCGCGACTCGGTAAACGTAGTGTAGGACGCCCTCCGACCAGGTGGGATGACGACTTGCGAAAGACTGCAGGTAGATGTTGGATGCGGCAAGCTGAAGACACGGCGCTATGGCGCCTATGTCCAGCAGTGGACTGATATAGGCTGATGATGATGATGAATAAGCTTTGGTTTATGAACTTCTAACACAAACTACATTGATGATATCACTTTATCCTCAAATGTAGTTTCCTTATTATACGATCAGTTTTGTAAAAGCTGCAATACCCTGGGCGTGTCCCGGTAAGGGCTGGTTGCGCAATCCTTGCAATATTCATCGTTCATTGTATTACAATAATTGCCACATAAATATGTATGACTTGAACTTGGAAGACCATACTGCAACTTTCAAACTGTCGACTTTTTGTCGCACATCAGCATCACCCATTAAAAATGCATGAAGCAGCGTGAGCTTAAACAGAGAACCAACAAGGACGCAGTCCCACCTTCATTTTAACATTTTGATTGCGATTTTTTTTCGACGACTGCGATCTTTTTTATAACCTAAAAAATTCGTGCTGCCGCTCTACACAGAGGTTGTGTTGTACCGCACATGCGTTTCGTTCGAAAAATATTACGGCTGTGCTGAGTCACAAAGGTCTGTATTTTCTCAGCCGTTGCGCTAGTGTGGATTTACGCATATGAGTCACTTGTAGAAAACACATACCGTGTGATTTCAGCACTCAAAGTGTTAAGCGGACGATTATTTATTTATTTGGCACACAAAACAGAATACAATCAAATATTATACAACTAGAAACACACAATAATTAAAACTAGACTGTATCCCTAAATACACAGCATGTTCAAAGAGCAGTTTATGTGAAGCAATACAAAATGAATTAAAAAGTAAAGAAAATAAAAATATGTAACCATGCATTATTTCTTAATTACATTATAATTTTATATATATTTTTTATTAATTTTCAAACAATAAATTTGATGGTTTGGTGTTGCCATCACAGACTGTTTTTTTATTTCTGAAACGGTTTGGTTATTTCCCAATCGGCATTTGGAACGTGCGATCGGATGAATGAGAACTGAAAGCGGTAAAAGGTGATAATAATAAAAATAACCTTTGTTATTTATCATCTTTTATAAACTTTTGAATTATCATGATTATTAACACTTTATTACTTACTAACTGCCCGCGTCGCGCGTCGCCCGCGTGGCAATTTCTTTTAAATTTTCTTATTTTTTTATAATTTAAGAACCTTCTACGAAGTATTAGGAAACATTACAAATAATAGATGAATTAAAAAAAGAAAATATCTTATAAAAAGTAAATCCGTTTTTGGCCATAAGTTTAGATTTTAAGCATGTTTGTTATAATAATTAAGGGCTGTGGATTTTGTTAAATAAAAAATAAATAAATAAATTTAATCGGTAAAGTCATTCTCAAGTTATAGCGCGGCCAGAAGAAATGGGGGTTAATTTTTATATGTATATAAATATTTTAAAAACCGAGCTTTAACCAAGCTAAGACGATTATGGCTATCGTTATAGCTTCGATATTCAAAAGCCCTTAGATAGCAACACAAAGGGCTCGTAAAAACCTATAATGATTTTCAGACCCCATTGAAACCCATTTCAATGCATTGCTAGCTGATTGGCTATACCACTGCGATATGCGTGGGTACAAAAAACCAGTCAAGTGCGGGTTCACTGGTGCACCTAGGGTTCCGTAGCTGCCTGTAGTTACGACGAGCGCCGACGCGGCGGCGCGGCGGCGGCGAGGCGGCGTCGACGCGACATCCTACTAATTTTATAAAAGCAAAAGTTTGTATGTATGGATGTTTGTTACTCTTTCACGCAAAAACTTACTGAACGGGACGGGCTGAAATATTGCGTACAGGTAGTTCCAGGCCCGGAATGAAACATAGGCTACTTTTTATCCCATAAATCAGTTCCCATGGCATAGAGCGTTAATACATTTCCATAGAAATAACGCGTGTAAAGCCTCGGACAGATACTAGTACAATGTAAAAGGCTAGGATTGGACATTTCATTGAAAACCACCCACTCCGTATTCATATACTTAGAGGGTACTTTTCTTTCGTCTAAAAGCTCGAAGTAACACAGAACTAGAACTCGCTACTTAGATACAAATACAAAATACAAATACAAATACAAAATTAATTAATTTACCAACACAACAAAATGCTTATTTTTTAGATAGAGGTTTACATTAGATCTATGTTGTCTGGGAGAAATCGCTGTCAGCAATAAGGCCGCCTATTGTAGTTTTAATGTGTAATATTTAGATATAAGGTGTTATTTTATAGTTTTAAGTGCAATAAAGTGTTCATTCATTCATAGAGGCCTATGCCAGACCGACATACCGACATAACTACTTCAGTTTTAGCATCAGGGTTCCGCATGCACATTATGTGTATGGAACCCTTAAAACTGCACGGACTACTTCCTGGAGCGTTCACACGAGGCAAGTGATAACTCGCCTTCTACGAAACTATTGCAGGCAAAGTAGGCGCTTCCTTTACCACCGCTTTGATCCGTGGTGCGCACTAAACGCATTAAATATCAGATGAACGTCCGCTTAAATATATGATCTTTGGACGAAAATAGGATTATATGTTGATCTGTACTAACCTAAACTAAATAGAGTCCATCATGCAGATCGTTTCTGGAAAGCATAGACGTAAAGTTGCAATTTAATGTGCCCTTCATCTTCTAGAGTGCATATTGAATGTAAGCGGGTCAACTATGATCCTTTTTTGTATTGGAATAACACCAATGGTATTAAAAGTATTTGTTCATAATCTTACCTGTTGGCAGGTAATTAAGCGACGCGACGATGTATAGCGATGGTCTAGACTCTAGAATCTAGACGATACCTATTCACTCTTGTCTTGTACTAGACAATATAATATAAACTTTTCGTATCTTTTTTTAGTACAAAGTATATTGCAATTTTCAGAATATTATCTTTAAATACAGGCATAATCTGATTAAATTTTCGAAAATTAGGCATCGTGATAAAAATGCATAAAACAATAAAGGACGCGCGGGAAAATGGTTGCCTGGCAACGATGACTCAAGGCCACGCGCCGCTGTTTGGTTTAGAAATCGTGCGTTCAACGAAAAAATAAATACACGTAATATCTTAGTATATCTCCCCCCTCCCCCTTGTGATGTTTTCGAGCCCCTCAACAACACTATAGCGGTGTTTTCCAAATTACATATATTAGCCACACCACTGAGTGATGCGGCAAATAAATTATTTAGGTTAGTTTTAGATACAATTTAGTTTTTAGTTCCAGTTGTTGTTTTTTTATTGTCACTGACTGACATAGTCATTAAAATTACTCAAAGTCCCTAAATAATAATAAGAACAAAAAAAACACTATAGCGAATAGAGGTTGATGCATGAGAATAGACAGTAACGTACATATACATATATATTGTCTATTCTTATGGTTGACACTTGACTCTGTCTGGTTTGCTTTAGGGCAACGGGAGCTTTTGCCAGTGTCAACGGATCTTTAGATCGCTGTTCTTTGAAATCTGTTCCAAGTCCCCTCCGAAAATGCACCCTGCCTGACTCATGAAGTGTCTATGAACGTAGGTAATACAACTAGACGTAGAATTCCAGAGATACGAGTAACCAGTTGTAATTACAGAGTAGCGAAAACAGATAGCCGCGAACAATAAAACATGCTAATTTATGTTTATTCTAACAGCTGCCTGTCATTCGGAAATTTATTGACTGGTATTTGTAGGCATTTTGCCGAAACTGCCTGCTCTCGCCAGATTAGGAACTCATTATATCTACAGAGATAATGCTGTAAAGCCCGATTAGGGTAATGTTAGCGTTGATTTTCAAAGTGTGCGGAGTTTGGACTTATCTTTTGGTATTGGTGTAGCACTGATTTACAGGAATATCTAGTTAAACTTCTAATTTTCCCCTGTGGATGACGACCTGCGAAATACTGCAGGGAGATGTTGGATGTGGCAAGCTGAAGACAGGGCGCTATGGCGTTCTTTGGGGGAGGCCTACGTCCAGCAGTGGACTGCTATAGGCTGATGATGATGATGATGAATTTTATTTTTAACCTCTGTATATCCTTGTCTTGAATGAATATGTAGTACCTATCTGGCGACCGATGTGGCGCGGTGGGCGAAGGTCCGCCTGTGACGCAGGAGGCTGCGGGTTCGGTTCCCGCCTCGGAACAATTGTGTGTACGATCTGCAGATATTTGTTCCGGGTGTTCTGCTCGTTTTCTTTTTCTATGTATAATAAAAAAAAATCTATCTATTCAATGTATTGTATTATGTATATCAGTTATCTAGTACCCATAACACAAGCTCTGCTTACCATGGGGCTAGATGATGCTGTGTGAATTGTCCAGCATTATTTATTTTATTTATCCACGACACGAGCGCAGCTATTAGAATAAGGCCACTAAAACGTCATTCGTATTGAATGACCTTTCTGTTAGTGTTACATAACTTCATTCATTCATGAGCCTCAAGGCCATCAGTCTTATCAGTGGGTTTATAGTGTACATTTTCCTCATTAGCATATTGCTTTGGGTTCGATTATGTTGTTTTACATTTATTTTAACCAATAGGTACTTTTATGGGAAGAATTAGCAAGCTGAAGTGGCAGGGCCGGCCATATCTCGCGAGGATACCGCTGGGGCAAACTTGTTCTTGAGTGGAGACCGCGACTCGGTAAACGTAGTGTAGGACGACCCGCGACCAGGTGGGATGACGACCTGCGAAAGACTGCAGGTAGATGCTGGATGCGTCAAGTTGAAGACAGGGCGCTATGGCGCTCATTGAGGGAGGCCCATATCCAGCAGTGGACTAACGTTGATGACTTTTAAGGGAGTCGTGAAATCGTGGCGTAAGAATAAATCTACCTCTATAAATCTGCCCATGGATAGTGTAAGAAGCTGGAATCTTCCAGTATTTTGATTCTAGTTTTTAGCCTCGGTATCAATTGAATCCTTAAATTTTAAATCGAGGTTAGGTACTTGGCATAGATTTTATAGTGCTCTAAAAACCTAAGTGATCCTTTCTATTTCTACGAATAGAGGAGACCGAGCTTTTAACTGTGGCCCATTTTATTAAATGGGGCAACCACTTAATGTTCCTTTAAAGATAGGAAGTTCGTCATAGGAAACATTTATAGTCTTAACTAGCTGCGCCCCGCGACTTCGCCCGCGTGGAAATTTCTGCGCAATTTTACCATTCACCGTTAAAACCTTCCCTGGACTACGACAAACATTTCGAAATCAAAATCATCAAAATCGGCCCAGCCGTTCTCAAGTTTAGCGAGACTAACGAACAGCAATTGATTAGCTTCCTCCCGCGCCTTTGCATACCTTAAAATCCTAAATAAGAGGTGTCTATAAGATCGATGTAATCCACAAGACTGCAGGAAGATTCTGGATGTGTCAAGCTGAAGACCGGGCTCTATGGCGCTCATTAGGGGAGAACTATGTCCAGCAGTGGACTAAATTAGGCTGATGATGATGAATCCATAGATAGTTCAGATCGATTCACTCCGCAGCTCACTCCGCCGCGCCGTGAAGAAGAAACAGACATCCATGCAATAAACTGTATGAAGCCATGGATGTTTGTTACTAGTAGATATTATAAAAATGTACATATTCGTTTGGTGAGAAGAGACGAGGATCTGCAAGATCATGTATGATTTGTATGACTTGAAAAATAGCGCGGAAATAGCTCGCACAATTTATTACATCCAGTAAGTAGTGCGTGCGGGAATTAGGCGCCTAGCCAACAACTTGTACACTCTGTTAATATCTTGATCTACTAATTCTAATAGTACTTGTATTGTAGGTACTTACATACCACCGCTCATTGTCCACTGCTGAACGTGGGATGCACGTTCCACAGTGTGCAAAGTGAAAACTGTGGGGGGTTTGCTATAATCACAACCACGATTGGAAAGACGGATTACGGATCGCAGTAGAGGTGTTAAAATATACAGAAGGAAGCCCTTTCTCTGTTAGGATCCCTTAATCATCTCTTACAACCTCTGTGGCGCGGTGGGCGATGGTCCGCGAGGTTGCGGGTTCAATTCCCGCCTCGGGACAAAGGTGTGTACGATCTTCAGATATTTGTTCCGGGTGTTCTGGTCGTTATCTATGTATAATAAAAAATATTTATATATGTAATATCGATTTTATTAAGTAGATATATCAGTCACCTAGTACCTACATAAAACACAAAAAAAACTAACATCAAATAAATAAAATTAACTTGGGGCTAGATGCTGGACAATCTACACAGCATGTGTGGATTGTCCAGCATTATTATTATTATTATTTATTTACGAGCTCCAAAGGCTTAGTTAGTGGGGTCTATTCTTACGACGTGACCGCTACGGCCAAATTGTACTTGTAAGTACACTAATTACGTTACCCTACTGTCAATTTTGAGGATAGGCATCATGGCTATTTCTGTTCATGGTCTGTTCTATCAATTTTAATATTCATGATAGGGTCACGGAACAAAAGACGTGATGACAATGTTCATTTGCTTTACTCGTCATAGCTAATCTAAATAATGATCTTTGAAAATAATAAGTGCGTACATGAAATATGTAAACGGCAGAGACGGCTTTTGGCTTTGACGATCAATATTATCGCCGCCGAGTACATAGCCACCACGACGAATATTTTTCTCGAAATATTTTTCGTCTACTAGTATTATTAGTCCGGGAGCCAGGTAAAAATTTGGTCAATTATTTCCTCCCGACCGAAAATTCGTAAAATGCATTTAGGGAAATTAAAATTAGCATATTCCAGATTTCTGATTTGAACCTTATTCATTTAATTAATGTCGTCATCATCATCGTCATCGCTGCCACCGCCCAATCCACCCACAGAATCGCAGGTGACGGTCACGAGTATTCATAATAGGGACCAGTTATATCAATTTGATTGATATAACTGGTCCCTGATAATATTAATCCCTAATGCATATTACGAAGTTTTGCTTGGGAGGGACTTGGTCATAAAAATCTGTCACCGGCTTCCGCAGGCTGATTACGCATCTCGCGAAAGGTTTGCAACAGGCGTAAATCTAGCAATTATTGATGTCAAACGTCAATTTTGTATTAGTTGACAGCAGCTACAACGCTCTGCCCAGTCGTTAGTGGCGCTAATGTCCATGGGCAAAGTGCATTCAGCAATAACTTTGCAATAGGTGCGCGACAGCCTTCCGTAATACGGTTTCTAGTGACACTTGCAACCGATCGCGAAGATGTCGCTTTTACATAATAGGGGGGCATATTTTCTTTTGTGTAGAATTAAGCGATAACTCAGCAAAGTTTCACAAGCAACTATATCTGCAGATTTTATGCGTTATTTTCGCAAATAACAGAGTTCTAATAATTTCAAAACAATTGTCCAGTTCCACGTATCCCATAAAATACACTAAATATTTACATAAACAGTAGTAGACATAGCATCACAGAATTCACAGAGAACAGTGGGAGATTTACCAAGATTTATGCGCATAGTCTAAAGAACGTCTCAAGGCCAGGAAATTGCTACTTTAACCGCGGCTATATGTCGTCTACATTTAACAAGCTTTTATAAAAGCACTAACGTCTGAGATACCCGTAAGAATGACGATGTGTTTCCACAGGAGAGGAGAGATGTCCTAACAAGGCGGTAGAATCACTACACAGTATAAAACAAAGTCGCTTCCCGCTGCTTGTCTGTCCCTATGTACTCGTATGCTTAGAGCTATGCAACGGATTTTGATGCGGTTTTTAATAGATAGTGTGGTTCAAGGGGCAGGTTTATATGTAATATATATCGAAAAGCGTGCGAAGCCGGGGCGGATCGATAGTCTCGAATATAATGATACTATTATATTGGTTGATCTTTTAAAAGTTAAAAAAGTTTTCTTTTAGTTTTTGTTTTTGATTTAATTTTATTTAGGTTATGCTCTGACTGCCGCGTGTTTTTAGCCTTAGTTAACGCATTCACTGCCTAGCCCGCGCGGAAGGAAAAGGAGCGCCTGCCGCAGCAACACGCTGGTGAATCTGATCAAGAGCGTCATTGGCAATGAAATTGTTAAACGTATTTCACCCGTTATTGAGCAAAGACAAAAAAAATCAACTTGCAACTTGGAAAAACTATTCATTACACTTATTTTGTAATTTTTTTTTAAATCTAGTGGCGATGGAGTCAGGTTGACGCGCAAAAAAACAAAGTCCAAATAAAATCAAGTCAGCCTAACGACAATGATAACATCGCTATTAGGCATGGTGTCTATAATTGTGATTGATTAGGTAACTACCCAACTTTTTGCGATCTTTGACTTCGACTACGTGGGTGTCTGATGAAGTAATGAAGGACCTCGCAGCGTACTATTTAATAATAAAAAACTATTATAGTTTGACGAGCTCTCGAAATTCACTCACCCAGAAGAAATTCCTTGATAAGGGAAGAAACGTCGGTGTTCTGCCAACACATACATATAAGGTTCGTAGTTAACCCATTTATATCCGTAGCGTACAAAACCACGGAAGACCAGCGCTATGGTACGATACGATCTGCTCTACCATAGCACATGCTGAGTGGCGACCGATTTTGTCAGTTTCTGTCTCCTGTTAATCTGTTATACGTTTAATTTATAAGAGTTCTGACAAAATAAAAATCTTTTTACTTTTACTTGACTAAAGTTTATTAAACCAGGTACTCGTAGGTTCGTAATAAGAAGATGAGCACTAATGGACTGCTTAAGTGTTTTTACAACATTAATTTCCGTTTGCAAATCTTTCAATATTTGACGACCGATGTGGCGCGGTGGGCGAAGGTCTGCCTGCGACGCAGGAGGTTGCGGGTTCGATTCCCGCATCGGAACAATTGTGTGTACGATCTGCAGATATTTGTTCCGGGTGTTCTGGTTGTTTTCTATGTATAATAAAAAATATCTATCTATGTAATGTATTATATTATGTATATCAGTTATCTAGTACCCATAACACAAGCTCTGCTTACTATGGGGCTAGATAATGCTGTGTGAATTGTCCAGCATTATTTATTTATTATTTCAATAGATCAGGAAATTAATAATATGAAATTTTGCACTCAGTCAGTTTTCATTTAATCTGAATATTAGGTTGACCATGATAATGTGATAGTTTGATAATGCTAATGTGTATTGCAATGATAACGTCGCAGATGTGCCCCAAAACAGATAGCCAAGCCAAGTTCAAATGAGAAGGTCGCCTCGATTTACGATAGGCTAAAACTACAGTCGACTCAGTCCGTTGCGTCGGACGCACGTATGACTTTGCCGTCAGTTTTATCAAAAAACTTGATAAAAGTGGCGCCTACAAAAAGCAACTGGGTTATCATTATCAGTAAGGTGCAAAACTCGTTGAACACTCGTAAAAATACAAAGTCGATCAATGCTCCTTTTGTTTAAAAACCCTGAACTTCAAGCTTATCAGCTCTTGGATTTATCTCGTTAAATAGAAGAACTTTTATCTGATGCTACGAGATTGCATAGTAAACCTTTTTTTCGGGAGTTTGAGAGCAGGGAGTTGAAGTATGGAGGCGGCTCAGGACCGCTATTGGCGATTGTGGGAGGCCTATTGTAGTGGATGTACCTATACAGGCTGATGATGAGATGAGACTTTCAGCGTCACTTATCTACGTCCGGTGTCTAGACAAATTTGATATTGTATTGTTACCTTTATGGCCCCTAATTTTCCGTTCATTGTTTAGTGAACGGTGTATTAGGCCTGTTTTATTCAAATCACCGGTATAATGTTAGAGGATTATGTTCGGTTACGCAATGAGCCGAGTCGTAGGTATGTACATATGTAGATATACTTACTTAGGTATTGTCAGTGTCATGTAAATCTTACAGGTCAATAGGGGCATGTCTTGTTGTAGTATTGAACGGAAACAAGAGATAAAACTTAATCATCTTTCATGTTAATTTGATTACTTTTAAATAGAACTGAGTTTTTTTAAACAGTAGAACTGGAACGTAGAACTAAGGAATTGTGGTCAAATAAATGAGTTTAGATTCAAACGTGACATGTTGAACTTGTTAAGGTATTAAAGATAATGATAATTGGTACCCTTTACATAATTGGATTTAAATTATTATGAATAACATATATTTATTTCTCTTGATTTGAACATCGATATGCCTCTTATCAACCCACCTATGACCGGTTATCATTAAGCATCATCATCATCAGCATATATTAGTCCGCTGCTGGACATAGGCCTCCCCTAATGAGCTCTATAGAGCCCTGTTTTCAGCTTGCCGCGTCCAGCATCTGCTGCCGTCTGCAGTCTTTCGCAAATCGTCATCCCACCTGGCCGTACGGCGTCCTATACTACGTTTTCCAAATCGCGGCATAAGTAGCTCATTGAATCTAGCGCGATGTGTGACAGAAGTGGCAAAAGTATTGAATTGTATAAAACTGTACATTATAATTATAATAGTTCTAATCTGCATGTTTTTTCCTATTAATTAAATTTTAAACCTAAAGACTACATACTATGTTCTCTAATAATTTTAAGGCTGTATCTATGAAAATGAAAAGTTTTTTATTTCTTTACAAATAAGCACTTAGACAGGTCATATTTTATAGTTCACTTCAATTTTTTGTCTTTTTTTTTATTTTTTTATCAATAGACATCTCAAACTGAAACATGCATGTTCTACGCTGTGGGAGACCAGGGCGCCCTCGGCGGTCACCTTCGCAGGAAAATCTCTTATCTATGGTCTATGGTCACTAACCGTAGCCATTCTTATCTATGGTCACTCACCGTAGATCCAGCCTAAGGTCCCGTCCGTCTACCGTCAGGTTGTAATGCAGAGAGTGCGGCAGGTCCTGTTCCACATCATGCAGGTCTCGCCTGGCCCGCGCGTGCCCGTGCGCGTGCGCATGTTCCACGGTGTGAGAGACCAGGGTGCCCTCGGCGGTCACCTTCACGGGATGCGTTACTTGCACCTGGGATGGGTCCAGGTGTTTGTGGGAGTAGATACCTGCGGGCGAATGGGAGCATTTATTAATTTAGTCATTTTATATGTATTTCATGTATGCTACTTTTAAGGTATATATTACCGTAGAATAAGTTAAATAAGATCTGTTACTTTTCTATGGTCTGAAATAAATGATTTATTATTATTATTATATGAATCTAAAGACCATTCATTTATCCCGAAAAACCTGAGATAAGTGTAAACATCCAACTAAGGTAAATAATATTTTAGGATGAAGTCAAACGAGCTTAAGTTTTTAAGTTGTGAGTCGCATAAAATTTGTCTTCGGTAACGATACACGAGGACTGGTGAGTCCTAATTTGTGTAGAAAGTATTTTGGTTTGTACACACTTTGACGCTGTGACACAAATTTACGTCTAATCTGTCTTAGTCTTTCGTTTTTCTTTTTGGATTTTTCTCGTCAGATTTTCATGATATATAAAATAGAACACGCAAACGTCCTCGTCGAATAATATAGGGAAGCGCAAGAGTTTGTGAACGAGCGGTGGGTGCAGTCGGGACATTGATGAAGTCTCACACTCAGAGAGTCTAGGTAAAACTTATGAAACGATCAATATCACTATCATAACATAAAAGTAATTTATAGCGGGATATTTACGATGCGTTCATTTTTGAGTTATTTTCGCAGTGTGTTGTTATTCCGAGATCTAAATTTTGTTTCTTATTATTTAATGAAATTGAAATATAATAAGAAACAAAATCAAATCAATCAAACATCTTATTAAGATGATATGATAATTTCTATTTCTATCAAGGCACATGAAACTGTGCCGAAATATTAGATCTAATTGCCTTTAATTCTGTCATCTGTGCTTTACAGAGACGAAATACATAAAGCGGACTTTATCGCTATAAGCACATCTCCCAGTTTATCCAGTCTGTAGTCTATTCCTTCTTCAGGCCTGATAAACAAGATATAAGCTCCAAACTAGTTTAAACTAGTAATAGACGGACCAAACGGATACAATCTCCGTACAATTTAACATTACAAAATTACCCAGTTACAAAAATAAACATCTAGCATCATTTCTTATCAGTTATCTCACACCCGGCGTTATGTACTCTCGCTATAAAACCTGTAGCTAGGTTACTAGGTACGCGCTTAATATCATTCAGTTTCTAACCAGCTCTTAGGTAGGTACCCACTCTTTATGAGTCTATTAAGGTGTTGGTAGGTACCGACCTAATGTTAATGCATGGCGGTAAAAAGGTAGGTGGATAACTAGGAATATATAAGGCTGAGAAAATAAAGACCGGACAAGTACGAGTCGGACTCGCGCACGAAGGGTTCCGTACCATTATCTATTTATCTATAAAAATGCCAAAAAATAATGTTTATTGTATGGAAACCCCCTTAAATTTATTTTATTTATTTATTATGTTATTTTATAATTTTGTGAAAACTAACAGCTACGTAACTAAATACTAAACATAGTGTCTACTAAATATTTGTTTTATTTTTATTTTAAATGAAATAAAAATGAATGAATATATTATATTCACTTTAAATAATGAAATAATAAAACTACATAATATTATGTGAATATTTCAAGTGTCTACTTCTTGTCGTTATCAATTATGGTGCAAAAAAGAGCAAAAACAAATTCGGCCGGAATCGTTCAGCAGTGGACGTAACGCTGATAGGTTGTAGGTACTGTTTTTGTAGTCAGTAATCGTGATTATTTAAATTTTAAACCTCCAGTTAATATTGAGATAAGCATCGTTTGGCTGGTCATTGATGATTGTCGCCTGATTTTTTGCTATGTGACTTTTTGCCGAGCTATTGTCTGAGATTTAATTCCAACTAGTTCACATTAAAACACATCTCATTGGCTGAAAACTGTCGCAAGGTAACTGTATAGTGCCACCTACATTTCTGTTGACAGAAATGAGACTCAAGATATACTATCAACTTATTAAACTATTGTATAGACTTATCAAATGGCTATCCAGTAAAAAGTGTGCATAAAAGAACCGTTATGGGCCATAACATAACACAAGCTCTGATTTGTTTCTCTACTATATATTTAGAATAATGAGCCAATGCCTAAATCCTTCAGGACATTTCACACAGCATAACTTTGATGAAGAAATGGCCTGTTTTTTTAACAGGTAAATAAATTTGATTTAATTTTGGTTTGTGCGACTGGTGACATGGTTTAATATGGACCAATTGAGCTTCTTGTAAACCCCCAACGCAAAATGAGTGAAGTTGGTATGCATATGCTGGACATAGGCCTCTCCTAACGAGCGCCATAGCGCCCGGTCTTCTTGCGAACTCTACGTTAGCGACGCTGTAAAGTGAACAGATAAGCGTGCAGCACTACACTTGCTTGCATTAGACACTTGACGGTGCTTTCCAGGAATCTCGGAAGCCAAATAAACAAAATGGCTGACCTGTAGGAATCGCTGATGGTAGTAAATATACTCTATGCGCGTGGAGCACTGATGATGCAAGTATCGTATGATCATTCTATTGCGATCGTCTATTTTTGGATACATTTAACTAGGTAGATAAGTAGGTATACCTATTTTTGATAATATCATAGGTAATGTTTGGTAAGCAGGCAGATGATTGATATACATAAACCAATGAATAAAATAGATAGTTTTTAATATACATAGAAAACGACCAAAATAAGTACCCGGAACAAATTTCTGCAGATCGCACAAACATTCGTCCCGAGGCGGGAATCTAACCCGCAACCTCCTGCGTCGCAGGCGGTCCTTCTCCCACCGCGCCACAGAGGTCGACAATGTAAATCAATTGCCAAGATTTTAGATACATCGCTAAGATTATGGGACTTGTCAAAATATTGAAGCCTAAGCCTTACTCTGAAAGTTTATATTTTTCTACAACAGTGTGTAACCCTGTTGAAACGTCGGGAAAAATAAGTAAATAAACGCAATAAATACCCGTTAAAATAGAACTTATAATTATTTGCTCTGAAAGGCATAGCAACCCAGCTCATTATCTCGACTTCTTATAAAAAATAATTCATTTTAAACTAAATCAGAATACAAATTCATAGAACAATGGAACATAACTCTTGGGTGCAATCTTGACGGGTGTCCAAAACTACATTTTAGGTATGATACTACTTTAGGAAGACGGGACGCTGTCGCGCCCTGAACTGCCCTAAAGGACCTCCTCCATGAGTGCATAGCGATACGCGATAGGCTCGTCGCTTTTTATAAAAACAGGCCAACTTAGCAGCTTATGGAAACAGAAGAAAACAAATGACTGTTAGCTATTACAGGTGAGAGAGGTGAATACAGCTAAACGCGCTCCGCCGCGCCGCAGGAGCCGCACTCGATGTGATGTTTGTTTGTTTATTTATTTCCACTGTAGGTACACATGTAAGTACCACTTGCTGTCGTTAATCTGTATACATTTTTAATAGATAAATAAATTTAAGGTAACTTATCACAGTAAAATAAATAATAAATTAATTAAAAGGTATGTCAGTTAATGCTGTTGCATTGTCATGTGTTTTACTCCCTCGTTAAACAATCTACTATTTTGTGCACTTTGTGCGTCCGTTTCGATTATCTTGATGTTTTGTCTCCAAACGGCTATAACATCTCGGCGATGATGTCTATTGATTCGTCGCGAGACTCTCGCCTATGGAGGTGATCTCTAAGCCGGTGACGGCTTGCCGGCGCCAGCGCATACGATTGTATTACGTTTAGAGTTTAGTTAATAGTATCACGTTTTATGAATCACTAAGTAAGGAAAGTGACTAATTTAGGATGATTTTGATTAAGAGATCATCTAACTTCAACAGCTTTTGTTTAGAGTTCGTAATAAAGATCAATTTTTCTAAGATATTTCTTTTATTAATTGAATATGGTATCATCTATACTCTAAGCAAGTACCTAGAAACCAGGAAAACATAATAAAATCGTATGAAAAATAGAACACATGAAATAAATTTGTCCTGCTTAACTTTCTAATGTACGAGTACTGACGCAGTTTCACCGAATGACGTAGATTCAGATTCTTCAATTCTAAACATCACTGTGTCTAGAACATAACACCTAGATCGAGTGACCTTAACACGTTACACTGGTATTTGAAATTCAATCGGGCTGTTAGCAACAGCTACTGCAGTTTCGATTCCTGTTTCTTAGTATTCTGTGCTATTTTTTTCTTAGCTTATCAATCATCATATGAACTAATTTCATTTGAAATCTATCGCGCTGTCAGCATAAGAATTGATACGTTATTATCTATTAGTTAAGTTTCTATTAGTTAATTAAGTGCTTATTTTTATTGAGTTTATGATCTACCTCAGTAAAATAGTACTTTTGTTTTGATTTTTAACATTTAAACTTGCTATTTGACCGTCTGTTTAAAAATATCCATGTATAAAATGTAAATCCGTCATTGGTCGTAAGAAAAACATAGTATTTTTAGTTTGTTTAGAATAAGGACTGTGTTTTTTGTTAAGTAAATAAATAAATAAATATATTCTTATACTGTCAGCTAGTGGTTCGTACAGACTGGTGAAACGTAACATGAAATGTATCATGCAGTGAAAGAATTCGTCAATGATACATTTCATGTTACGTTTCACCAGTCTGTACCTGTACGCACCTTAGGTAAGCAAGACATACACTTGGTAACGCCACACAAGTTTCACTTGACTCTTTTTCTCGCTCCATATTATGTCGTTCACATGAATGACTGTTATTATGGCAGTACGGCATGAACTACATAATCAATTTACAACAACTTTTATCTCTAGGTTAAATGGGTATAAATATGGCCAATTATTGCATTTTTATATGTTTTGGAGACGACGATTTTGTCTTTGAAGGGTTCTGGATAAAAAAAATTGTCGTTTACTTATGAGATACATGACAATTCTCGTACGATAAATACTGTATTTATATACATATTATATATGAATAATAAATAAAATAATTAAATTTCATTATATATTTTTTCTCTCAACTCACTGTTTCTATGGATATACACTGTGATCCGATCGTTGACTCAAGAATCTTCCATCCGTCTATTGTTACGCATGTGTTTTTATACGGATTTTTTGCGCGGTTTCAATTTAAATTCACTTGTAAAAGATCAATTCGTCAATCCATTGATAACCAGCAATACAACCTGGTGTATTTTTTGCGCAGGCACGCGTAGGCCGAAGGCGAACGTTCGGGGTACCCCAGGGGAGCTGTATACTACAAGTATAATGCTATATGCGAACCAAGCCCAGTTTATCAAGTCCTGTGGCACGAGATAGAGCGTCAACCTTTGTAGGCCACAAATAAAAAACCAAAAGAAAAAACGTTTAACTTAACGATGAAGTAATAGCGCAATGAATGAATGTAGGATAGAGTAGACAGATGATAGAAGGCTCAAAAGGCTCAGAATTGAGTAAGTATTTTCTGGAAAGACAAATTCACAAAACAAATCATCCATCACGAATGCTATTCCGACGAATAACGCAGTTGATTGGATTGTGGAACAAATGAGCTAGGAATTGCCTGCACCGTAGGGCGCCGGCTGGTAATTTCGACAGATCTCCATAATCAGTTTAGTCCTTATTGGGAACCCCGCGGGTATAATTATAAGTAAAAACATTAATTATTCGATACAATGCCGGATAGAAACCAGTCCAGTAATTTTCAGTTATTGCCTTTTTATTGGGCTGGGCTTGCAATCATAGGATCCCTCGGTCAAGGCAGTTCAAAACGATTACGAATCATACATATCGAAATATCACGACCCAATAGCAGATCCTGACAGTTCTCTTAGCTTGGACAGACAAGAAGGAATGTTGTGTACTTATATACAATTTTATATGATGTTTTGAGTTTTGAAGTTTGACGTACATACATATGTAGTTATTTTATTGTTGTAATTTTTCTTTTTTTAGTTTGTTATTTAATATAAATATTTTTGTAGTTTTTAAGATGGTGAAATTATTCAATGTACTAGGCATATCAATTTGGATCTGTGTTGCTATGGTTTTATTTGGATCTGTTATTCCTTATGTAAATAAATAATTTTAATTTTACTAAAAAAACATTGTCTTCTTGGTACAAAAATAGTAATACAGAGATAATAGAGAGTTACATCACCTTCAATGGCAGATAAATAATCAGAGTGAGCAAACTAGAGCATTAATGATAGTGAGTGATGTGAGACGACACACCGGGGAGCTTAGCAGTTTCCTGCAAAAATATCATACGTAACAATTTGTTCAGTGACTAACAATATTTCCCACCTTGACTAAGTTTTATCTAATTCTAAAAGGACTAGAGTAATAAAATGGAGAATTAGTTATTGGTCTTAATCATAATTCTAATTTCACAAATACAATACTTCACCTCAACAGCCTATATTGGTCCACTGCTGGACGCATGCCTTCTGATAAGTGCTTTATTGGCTTTTATCTCATAGGGGGTAATGCTCATAATCCCCATGCAGGGTTGGGGACCGCAGTTCGGTGGTAATTTTTCTGCAGGAGGCGCTGCTGCCCGCCCCCTGGTGGATATTCCTTAGTCGATTCTTACGACACCCGCGGGACGAGTTGGCGTATAGTGCACAAACACAATAGGACAATATAAACTTCAAAAGGTTTTAATAATTCATTAAGGATGTAAGCGGGTTAACTACGAACAGACTTATTTGATTTGAAATAAGATCTGGCCCACCTTATTTAAACTTTATGGGCTTAATAATACTGATAGCTAGGCTACACAACTCAATAATTAAAATGATCTTGAAAATCTCCCTCTAAGTGAAGATATCAAAACATATTCACATAAAAATGCTGTAATAATGTAATGCTCCCTCAATTTAAATAATAAAGTAGGTACTGAGGTAGGTATATGGTGGCGTGATGATAATACAAGATCTATATCAAAACCTTGGTATATCGCAGAGTAGGTACATAATGTACGTATCCTCTCCTGACAGGTAAGGCTGTGACGTCAGCACTCACGTCACACAGCCAGATTCGCACCTTTCTGCACCCAGATAAGGTACAATGTCAATATTTAACGAGATAACAGAATCAAGATCGTTATACTTTACTTACACTTTCATGTGATAAATTTATAAAAGTAGGTACCTAGGTACTTGTACGATAGCTTATCTAATGCTCATTTTGTAATTGGAAACAGAGCCCCAAATAGGCGAGGGTATAACCTCGAGTTTTGGATCTCAAAATCTTTCCTATTGGTTAGTACTATATCGTTATTCTTTCCTATTGGATAACTGCAGGTCTCAGTAATAGTCGTATGTCGCTTGTATGTACTATTTCCGCCTCTCATTTGTTAATTTTCTTTTGTTTTTTATTCTTTATCAAAATTCAGCCAGTGAACAGCGAAAGCAGTATGAATGATACAGTCACGAATACATTGGTATCAACTAGCAGATTGTTTCCAATGGTTCCTAAGTGGATATGGATACCTATAGTAACCCTGAGTACATAATTGTTGTGCAAGTGGCAATAAGCTCTGTTTATTACGATTGGTCTTTAGGTAGGTACTGGGTCGTTTCAGATTTAGACGGGTCGTCGACCCTACGCAGATGGGAGGTTTATACCATTAATCCTGCCTCAGATTGCCAGTTCACGCACTTTACGGTTATTGGTTTCATTGCGTTTATAGTTCGACCTATTTTTGGGATCTCAATGTCTGCAAATAGGTTTTGCTTATGTTATTAGATCCTTACCATCGGCTTATGCAATTTTGCAAATTGTGAGCTGCTATGGTGTGCTTAATAATCGTTGAAATTAATGGGAATCAGACGGAACTGGCAGACTTTAGATAATTAAAGTCATAGATGGATAGGTTATAAGATGGGTAGGTATATCACGGTATTAAACTTTGTCGCAAAATCAGGTAATTTTGACAAAAAACTCATTTATTACCTATTTCGGCGCAGGGTCATGGAGGTAGTCTTATTTTCTTAATATCACTATTTGTGTCACTTACTCCCATGATAGACTACTTTATTTGCCGTTTGTTATTCTATGCCTGTTATTTTGTACCTGTGTCTAAATAAATGATTTTCTATTCTATTCTATTCATTTTGCAAATTGAGAGCTGCTATGGTGTACTTAATAATCGTTGAAATTAATAGGAATCAGACGGTTTGAATTGGCAGAACTTAGATAATTCAACTCGTAGATGGGTAGGGTAGATCGGTATTATCTTTGTTGCAAAATCAAGTAACTCTGACAAAACACTCTATACGCATGATCCGAGAAAACTGGTTTTCAGTAGAAACACAACACGGGATAATTTTATAGTTTACTGTAATAAGAAGACGATAATGCGGTAGATAACGATAACGACCCGATTCTTACTTTTTATATTAATGAAGACGTAAAAAACTTATCGACAGGTGTGGTCGACATAATTATAGTAGACGACTTATCGACCTTGCGAAATAAATATAGAGTAGGCTCTTGTTGAGGTAATAATTAACGAGATACCTACTGCAGTTTTATATGATTAACTGGATATGAAATACACCTTATATAGGAAACGAGCTTGAAAGGAGTAATAAGACAACTTGTCAGAATAATTATTTGCGTACGATAGTGTAGGGAAACAAGTGTTTTAAATACACCTAGTAATGCTGTGGTAGTCGCTTTTGGTTTCAATTTCTGGCAGAAATTGAAATGAAAATGAAATGTTGAATATACCTATTACGATTGATGCTTAGGTTTCAGTTTGTTTTGGTCAAATAGTTAAAAAGTTTCAATATAATTCAATTTCTTGACTTAATCCAATACATTTATTATGTAGTTTCAATAAATACAAATACGTTATATTAAAACCTTTGTACAGTCGGCAAGGTATGACTAAACCAAATAAATAATTCAAACTTAAGAACGTTATTTCTGAAATAACGTTCTTAACGTTATTTCAGAAATAATGTTTGACAGATAATTAAAAACGTCATAATTTGTGACAGGTAAAAAGACTAACTGGTGATTTGAAAGGGATTCAAAGTTAATTTGGAAATGACCCTTGTCACGTCATTTTAAGTCTCGTCACTGCATCTTAAATCATAATCTTTGCCAGGAATCGGTTTAGAATAAGAAAAGGGCAAAAGTTACGGAACACTTAGTTCTTACACTATTTTGTACTTAATTATATAAATATATATTATGCCCATATCTATGTACATCTCTAGGTTGCCTGGCAGAAATAGCTATCAGCGATAAGGCCGCCTATTGTACTGTTAATATTTAATATTTAGATAGGTATAAGGTTTTATTTTATTAATTTTTAGTGCAATAAAGTGTTCATTCATTCATTGATTTTATAGAATAGAATAAAGTGTATTTGTAACTCATAACACAAATACATAAAACAGACGTAATTAAAAATTAAAGGACAAAACAGATTTTTTATATTATGGTTGACATACTCGTAAGTATAAGAAATTTATTATCAAAAAATAACTGAACAGAACCGAACATGAAAATGTAGTAAAAATTAAAATAAAGATCGAAAGAGACTTACCGGTATGTATTAGGTTTCTAATGCTCTCATGGACCTCTGCTTCCTCTGCATCCACCGGCGAATTAAAATTTATCCTGACATGCTTAGCCCCGCACCACGCCACCAGAGTTTGGAATAATAATATTCTAAACAAAAAACACCGCACATCCATTTTTTTAAACACCCAAATGTCACTCGCGAACATTTTAAATCCCGCACTAACGTCTTCAAAAATCACTTTACGATCAAGAGGCCGAAAGCTCGACTATTCGACTTGCGCTTACGACATTTTATGCTTGTAGTTGGATATCGTTGACGAATACATTATTCGTCGCAGGATCTGTTGTACTGTCATTGTAAACCTGAAAAGAAAAAAAAGCCGGTTAAAAAACTTCGATTAACATTAATCGCGTTTATACTCTACTACTACTACAAAAACTCGTAGCACGAGGAAGCTTTTTTGTTCACGGTCAAAAACACCATTAGGGAACTGTCACATCAAATCATGTCATTTACAGCAATTAATTGGTGATTGTTTATAAAAAGTAAAGTATGCCTTTCAAGGCCGAAGTCGACATGGATGTTATACAAGAATTTGATGGAAAGCAGCCAGACGAACAATTATCGACTTGGTGGGTAAAAAACACTGCATTTTTATATATCACTAATAGACATATTTTTGTGAATATTTTATACATTTTATTTTACAGAAAATATTCACAAAAATAATAACTGCAATTAACTCCAACTTTTACAACAACGGATTTCTATTGACACTCACCTGACAAATTGAAAGTTTAACAGTTCTCGTGAAATAGAAAAACTGGATAGATAAAATGTAATTTTTGATACTAATTTCTTACTAATACTGTAGATTTTTAAAGGTAATATTTTAATTATTTTAATAAAACTATCGTAGAATAAAGAAATTCTAATAGGAAACGCTAAACGCAAGCGTACGAGAGGAGAGTAACTATCACACGGCCGCAGAGCCAAACTGCTATATCTATCTGAGGACGTATATCTAAGAACGGCGTGTTACATAATTTATCTCATCATTACACTACAATCTACATCTCGCCCGTACATTCAGTCTTACTACTACTATTATTTGAGATATGACAACGTATTTTCCGAAGACTTGACGGGGACGGAAAAGGTGCACGGTTATAATATTTTCTCTTTATCTAGATTGTAGAGGTTATTTTAAAACAATAAAAATGTAATATATAAATGTTGAGGCTTTGGTTGGGTAAGTTATTGGACTAAGTTTATTAATAGGAAGGGATTTTGCTATCATTATCACCACCACGCTGGGTTATATGAATTATTTTATTAATATTCATAGGGTATAATTTAACAAGAGATATGTAAACCCAATCATAATACTGTCAGACACATAAGTTATGAACATACTAGTGGTTTCTTCTCACTTCTTCCACTGGTGGACAAAAAATTGAAGTGAACATCAATATAATAATGACAAAAAAAAACAATAAAATAGTATAAAATATGACTTGTCTAAGTGCTTATTTGTAAGCCTAAAGAAATAAATTTTCATTTCATTTCATTGTTGTGAGCTAAAAAATCGACTGAGGCCGTATGCTTGCGGTAAAACGTTTCGGTTTTTTTTTAAACGGATAAATTTACCTACTTGATTAAATTGTCTTGAAGGTCTAAAAATAAGATGAAATTCATTTTATTAAATTAATTTGTAAAACTACAAAAAAAGACTGTATTTAAGTAAATGAAAATTTATTAATTTGTATATTGAAGTTAAATTTTTCATTGCGTTTTTCACGTGTCTTTTCTACAATTTTGCATTTTAAACAAGACTTGTGTTTCTTGCTACGAGTAGATGGCTCTGCGATCTAGAAAATATACGAGTATATTAACTTTAAAAGTGTCAACATATTTATCTCAATCACATCACTACATTGACTTAAAACACGATATTGACATAAAACACGATAAGTGAAATAAAAGGCTGTATAGCTGTACTTATACAGCTTATGGTTGACGCTTTCTTCATCGGAATCGCAGTCACGAATGATTGACAGCCAGTGGTATTATTTGCAATTTTAATCCATAGCGTAAACCTCTCCCTGCAAAAATGCACATATATTACGATGAAACCTCGTTATAAGTAGGCAGAAGACCCGGATTCGCTTAAGGTATATATAATTCATTGTGTTAAGATTCACCTCATTTCGCGTAGGTATACAAATATACGATACCCAATTTGTAGACTTTCTAAGATCACATTATGCCCTGAACTGTGTAGTAAAGTTCCCTACCTACTTTGTAAGCGATTATATTTTGTAGGTTGTATATTTTGTAGGATGGTGTGGGATGGCGGAAATGAAGCTGAAGCCATTTTCGCAATCCCACACAAATAATCGCTAGTGTAGGAGAAGCATCAGCCTATGATAGTCCACTGCTGGACATAGGCCTCCCCCAAAATAAGAGGGGGAAAGAAAAATATTAATAAAAGAGATAGATAGATTTTATATCAATATTAATTAATCTATTTAATTTTTTGTATCTTTCTTTTTTCATCATGATGGATGATGATGATGTAGGAGAATCGTTTTCACCGATTTAGAATTCAATATCTTTGTTTTCAGTTTTTTACAAATATTTAACTATTTTCAATATAAATGTAATGCATTATTTTCATATAGAAGTCGTAGTTATTCCACTCTTAGTCGGCCTCTTTTTATGCTTATGAGGTCTCTGATATGCATAATGTCAAGCAAGACAACAAGGACGTTTCTAACAGAATCTATTTTTTATCATTCACTATAAGGTAATTCCAGTTTTTGCATTGCAGTGATATGTTTTCCTTATCTTACAAAAACTTTTAGCGGTCATTATATAAATTGTAGGAAAAAACAGATATCAAAGTTAGCAAGATATTAATACTCGTACTTCCCATAAGGCTATAATGCTAGGTTTTTTACCCGACTATAATAACTTTTAGCAGCAATCGAAAAAACCAATTCCTAAATCAAAAAAAAGTTGATAAGGCGCCCCATATAAATAAGTACCTAAATAATGTGTTCAATACAAAATATGGATTGATAAATCTAAATATTTCTAGAACGTTTTTGGGAAAAAATATTTGTTTTAATGTGGTACAGGAACATACAAAGTTAAACGAAAAATAAAATAAAATAAATTAACTTATCGGCGACTATCGGACTGTCTATACGGTATACATATATCTAAGGTGAAGGTAGAGTCACCGATAAAAGTGTTAGAATTACATTATCGAACGAATAATCTAGACGTGCGATATGGCATCAGCCAAGTTCTGAGACATTTTTTACTCAAAGCTTTTTATGTAGCTATATAGCCTGGGCATAATTTTTCGTCTAGGATTACCTCAGACGCACGTTTCTTTTTATTCCAGTCAGCATCTCTTCTTTAGCTATGTTACAAAAGTGGATGTAGTGCAACAATAAGAGAATACAACAATGACCCTTTCTTGGAATGTGTTCTAGGAATGAAGAGTCGGGGAAGGGCCCACGTGTCGATAAGCCGGCGCCAGCGGCTCCTAAACATACTTGTTTTATTTGTTTTTGTTCCCTTTCGTCCGGAATGACGGCCGGTGGCGCCTCACCGGGCTATGGTGTTGCCATCTTGGGAAGATATATTTTTATTCATGGAGTTGGAAGTCTTCTAAAACTTAAGTGTACCGGAATACTTGTTTCTCATGTAGAAGAGTGTTAACATTGATATTGTTTTTGTTACTTTAGTGCGTAGACCCTCGCACTCCAGGCTTACGCAAGAAAAACATATAAATAACATAAGTAAATATTTTCCTTGAAATTAAATTTATTCATCGTCGATATGCAATGCATGCATAATTTGTTCATTTCATTTTCATGATCTAAACTAACTATAACTAACTAACTATTCATGTAACTAAAAATACAGCAATTATGTTTTAAAAGGTAGAAAGACGACATATTAGCAATTATGTACCTATTGCTGAGATTTCGTCTTTCTACTTTTTAAATATTATAGGCAGCGATTCTAAAGTTACCTTGTGGCAATACTGTCTTTTAGTGGTTGACGTTTTATGGATTGACTGTAATTAGCGTAGCACGGCAATAAGAAGAGCTCTCTTTTTATCTTGCCTCGTTAACGGTTTTAGAGTTCCTCTGATTATCTTGCTGTATATACCTACTTTACTTAGTAATATTACCCCGCTGTATGATCATCATCGTCATCATTATAACATATTAGCCCACGTAGGTACAGTTGAGCTTAAAGATTCAATAAACGAGAACGATTTTTCAAAATTTCTAGTTTATTTTCTGATAAGTTTATTAGACTGTTTCCTTATTCGTCCACTTCACGATATTATTATCAACTTTCGATACTTACTTGTCAATGCTATTATTTACTTTCTACGATTAATTAAATACTTAATTATCTGTGCAAATAGCGACAACGTGAGGATCATCAAGTATGTCAACTTTTACGTCTTTTGACGCCACGTGCCAAACAGCCTGTTTGTTCGCACCTGTACTTATTTGTGCTATTACCGCATATGAATTGCGGACATCTGTGCAAATCGTATGACGATGATAACACTATTGATCGCGCGATTCCCGCTAAAGGTTAACTTTGTTAAGTGTTATATTTTACATCAATTTCTACTCTTATGTAATGCGATAGCGTGAATTAGAAAAAGATATGTAGGTAGCTAGGTATTTAGCAAGTAAGTAACAATATTTTATTCTTTTTTTTTTAGTGTGAGTCAATTCTTCAGACTTTTCCAATTGTTGAAATTTCAAATCGTGGATAGACAAATGCATTATGAATGGAAGCGAGCTAACATCGAACTTTTAGAGCAATTGTAAGATTTCGTTCTTGGATGGAAAGTTCAAAATTCATATTATGATTAACTAGTTTCTGCCTAGGGCTTCGCACGCGTTGTTTCTATGTGAGATTATTTCTATCCCATGGGAACGGATTTATGGGATATGTTTGCATATGTTTGATTCCAGGCTAAAGACTACATCTATGCAGAGTTTCAGCTCGATCCATTCAGTAGTTTAGTTGAAGCGTGAGAAGAAATAAATATCTATTTTCTACCCAAACATCCAAACTTTCGCATTTATAATAATGAGTGTGATAGTATCATTTTAGAATCCTCAAACACTATTTCACTGTCCGCTGGTAAACGATGTATGAACCTAACTTTACAACTAAACAATAGAGTCGTGGCTCTATGGGAATAAGCCAACTAAATGAGCGAATGGAAAACTAGCATCATAGTTATATCTCCATCATCAGTTTGCATACACAGTAATCTTTACAACTCTAGTTTCCCGGTACCACAGCATCACGTTATCAGATTGATAATGATAATACCTAACTGTGTACAGATCTAATCTTGGAGCTGACCCGATTTGTGCCTAGGCTAATAATGACGTATGACCTAGACTGGATCCTTCGTGTTGTTCAAACAGTAGGTACGTATAGGTAGATAATGGAGACTTAAGCAGTGGCCTTGTAATTGCTTACTTTTAAACTGAGCTTTTTTTTTAATTCAAAGTTAGTTGTGTTAGAAAAATAACAAAAGGATATTAAATATTTTGGAAAGAAAAAAATTGGAGGTACGAAAGTTTCGATGTTTATCGAGCGGACATAATATACTAACGAAGATGATTCCAGATTATTTGGCCATGTATTGAAAACAGTATAAAAACTTTTGTTTACCTTATTTAAAATAAGAAATATAGTTTAGCTATAATTTGATACTATTTTGTCTTTCATTTTTCAGAAGCAAGTTGCAACCATCAAAATATATGCTATTTTATCCTATTGAATAATCTGATTCAAAAAATTAAGTCAAATAGATGCCTGCCTGATCTGTCAAATAATCCAAATGTTGACCAACGATAACAAAATCGATTGTCATAAACAATCGAATCGATAAATCATTAGGACATGACTATTCGATTATTACTCGAACTAGCAAAAATAAAATAATTTCATGGAATAGGTTTAGCAAGGGCAGCAATATGTTCGTATCGAATAGTGTCAGACATGTTAATTATCGAAACAACGTATAATAATATAAACTAACAATGTTATTGTTGACGACCTCTGTGGCACGGTGGGCGAAGGTCTACCTGCGATACAAGAGGGTGCTGTTTCGATTCCGCCTCCGAACAATTACAATACAATACAATATAACTTTATTGCACCATCAATACAAAAAAATAATAAAAATACTAAAGGATCTTAATACTAACTATAACTAGTACACAATCGGCGGCCTTATCGCTAAAAGCGATCTCTTCCAGGCAACCTTTGGATGGATTGGATCGGTACGTTTTAAAGCTGACGGTGGCGTAATTATTAAGATTATATATAAAATAATTAATATTTATCTTATGTGCATATATAAAAATAGAACAAAAAAAATCAGGAAAAAAAACAATTGTGTGTACGATCTGCAGATATTTGTTCCGGGTTTTCTGGTTGTTATCTATGTATACTAAAAAATATCTATCCATGTAATGTACAATTCATTACATAGATATATATTTTTATTAAGTAAGTATATCCGTCATGTAGTACCCATAACACCAGCTCTGCTTAGCTTGAGGCTTGATGATGCTGTGTAAATTGTCCACCATTATTTATTTAGTTTTAACCACGAACTGATGAGTTCGGAATTGACAGTATTTTGATCGCTGAGTTCGATAAGCATAAAGCGTATGGTATAGTGAAAGGTTAAAAATGATTCAGGAATGCTTGCTTGCGAAGGAATGGACCAAACAATGCCTGTGCGCCGCCCGTCAACGTCTCGCGCGCCGGACACTACAACACTAATCTGTGGACTTCTGTCACTCTCACCAGTCGCAAACTGTAAAGTTAACCTTATTATAATCTAGAATATTTATTAATTTGTGATAAAAACTGATGATTTCCTCAAACAATTTTACTATTTAAATCACTATTATTCACTTAGCTTAGCTTCAAGTCACAGCACATTTATAACAGCGGTGCACATTTTTAAAATGGTGGTCTGATCATTTGCGTTATTATCACAAATTAATAAACATTTTGAATTTTTTAATGATAATTTTAAATGAATCCAATTTCCAATAATCTTACTAATAAGATAAACACAAAGTTTTTATGTAGTATGTGCTTGTTACTCTTTCACCCAAAAACTACTAAACGGATCGGGCTGAAATTTTGCATAAGTACAGGTCCGGAATAAAACATACTACGGCTGCTTTTTATGTGATAAATCAGTTTCCATAGGACAGAAATAACCTTAAAACGTTTCCATAGAAACAACGTTTGCGAAGACGCGCGCATAAACTAGATAGATAGATAGATAGATAGACAATACTTTTATTGCACACTTAAAAATAAAACAAACAAGGTAAAAAATAATAATAATACAAGATATGTGACAATTTGGCGGTCTTATCGCTCAAGAGCGATCTCTACCAGACAACCGTGGATGGATAGGATCGTTGGACTGAAAAAGGGGATTTGTGTGCGTTATTATGTAGTTAATTACAACATTTCATATTATGTTACATACAAATACCTATCTACTATAAATACATATATACTTTATAACTAATAATACATACCTCAAACCTACTTATATAAATATATAATATTAATTTTATAACGGAAAAAAAACAAGGGTGTGGTCAGTGACAGCAGGACAAATAGTGTTCCTTTACCATGCTCTTGAATATTGCTAGTGACTTAGCACGCCTTACTGAGACTGGTAATGTGTTCCAAAGTTGTACAGCTCGAGCAGTAAATGAGTTGTCGTAGAAGGAAGTAGAGTGGACTGGGACTTGAAGCATGAGTGTTTCAGAAGAACGGAGAGAAAGAGCGTGAGAATGGTGGAGAAAAGTGAAACGTTCCTTGAGATAAGGGGGTGCAGAAGAGAGAAATAAGATATTATAGAGAAGAGATAGGATGTGACTATTACGGCGAAGCCGTATTGGTAACCACTTGAGTTTCCTGCGAAATTCCGAGACATGGTCATATTTGCGCAAGCCAAATATAAACCTTATCCCGACATTCTGCAGGCGCTCAAGTTTGTCAAGTTGTTGCTCAGTAATATCAAGATAAGAAGAATCAGCGTAATCAAGAACTGGAAGAAGAAGAGATTGGGCAAGAGAAATTTTAGTGGCGATTGGGAGAAAGTTCCGTAGTCTTCGAAGGGAACCCGCTGAAGCAAACATCCTACGGCTGATTTCAGAGAGCTGAGGTCCCCACGACAGATTCCTGTCAATGAGGACGCCTAAATTTTTCACCGTTTCGCTTTGATCCACAGGAGTCCCGTCAAAGACCACAGTTGGAAGACTACCCCAGTTAACCCGAGCTATCATTCGAGAGCTTCCCACTGTGATTACCTGCGTTTTAGCAGGATTGACCTTGATGCCAAAGCTTTTGCTCCAGTCAAGGATACGGTCAAGGTCTTCGTTTATTGCAGAGATGGCATTCGATAGTTCATCTACCGTGGCTTGCGCATAAATTTGGAGATCATCTGCATAGAGGTGGTAAGATGAAATTATATTAAGAGATATAGAGTTTATGAAAATAGCGAAAAGGAGAGGGGAAAGAACGCCGCCTTGAGGCACGCCCGCAGAAATATCGCACCATGATGAGCACACATCATTAACGCAAATACGCTGCCGACGTCCATGCAAGTAACTACGAAACCAGTCAGCCACTGCTGGAGATACGTTTAGAGAGCGCAATATTCCGAGGACAATATCAAAATCAACATTGTTAAAAGCGTTGCTGAAGTCTAGCAAGCAAAGGACAGTTACTTTCCCGCTTTCCATGCCAGAGCGTATATCGTCAGTTATTTTAACTAACGCGGATACGGTGCTGTGGCCTGGACGAAACCCGGACTGAAAGGGATTGAGAAGATTATGTCTGGAGAGGAAGGTGTTAAGTTGTTGATGGACAAGGCGTTCTAGAACTTTGGAAAGGAAAGGAAGAATGGATATAGGACGGAAATCAGAAAAAGAATCAGGCTTGGATTTTTTGGGGAGTGGAGTAACCTGAGCTACTTTCCAAGCAGTTGGAAAAGAGCTAGTAGACAGAGAGTAGTTAAGTATGTGTTGGATTACAGGTGCTATTTGGACAAGGATGGGGATTATCATGTTTCGACTAATGCGATCATCGCCGATAGCCTTAGAGGATATAGATGTTACTGCTCTCTTTACGTCACAGACAGTGATCTGGCTAAAATGAAGAGGTGAGTAGTCGGGAATCGGCGTAGAAGAAAGATGAGACAAAGTTTTCGATTTCAGTTGTATATCGAGATCGGAAATGGAAGTGAAGTGTTTATTTAAAGAATCAAGATCAAATTGTGCAGGAATTTTGGTACGTTCTTTAGATTTTCCGATTCCCAATGACCGTAGGAACTTCCAAACCTTAGCAGGGTCGGAGTTCTCTACTGAAGTATGGATATAGCGGCGTTGCGCGTCACGACACGCTCTATTGCAGTGATTCCGTCGATCTATGTACCTCTGTTTGTTTAGCTCAGAAGGTTTACGCTTTAGTTTGGCTTTGGCTAAACATTTCCGATGCATAAGTAATTTTAACTCAGGAGTTATCCAAGGAGCAGGAAGGTGCTTTAGTTTTATTTCTCTGAGCGGGGCATGCTTATCATATAGGTTGGTAATGATACTATTGAATACCTCTACTTTGCTATCAATATCTGGAACATCAAAGAGCTCAGACCAGTCAATACCCTCCGCATCACGTGTTAATTCTTCCATGTTAATGCCGCTAAAATTTCTCTGCAGAATTATCTGGGGCTTGGGCCTAGGGGGACGAATTTTGTAGGACATGTATAACATGTCATGGTAGGAGAAAGCTCCTGCTTCACATTGCCCATGTTTGGCTACGTGAGGAGGAGACGAAACTATGATGAGGTCTAAAAGAGAGGGAGCTGAATGAGGGAAGAAATGGGTAGCGTTTAAGGGGAGAATAGACATATTGCACCCCCTAACAAGAGTTTCAAGAGAAGTTGACCGACTGTCTTTTTTGAGTAAACAAGTATTGAAGTCGCCCATAATAATGAAATGATTATAAGATGGAGCCAGATTTTCAAGAAGAGTTTCAAAGGAAAGGAAGTAGTTAATTTTTGAAGAAGGACAGTAAAACACTCCAAGTAGTACCTTGGCATGCGAAAGGACGACTTCAATGAAGAGGTGTTCTCCCGCATTGGTGGGTGGTGGCTGTGCAGACTCACTTACTTTATTAAAAGGTATGTGGGATCGGAGATAAATAGCAACACCTCCACCACCTGTTCCAACACGATCGTTGCGAATAAGTTTGAAACCTGGAATAATATAAGAAGAAGAAGAAAGACATGGCTTGAGCCATGATTCAGAAACAAGTAAGGCGTGAATGTTCTTATGTTCAAAAGAAGCAAGTAAGTCGGGATAGTGTTGCGGGATACTCTGAGCGTTTATATGAAGGATATTAAGATTCTTTGGAACATCAGAAAAGAAAGAAGAGATAGAGCCAGAAAGAGAAGTAATACTACAGAAGCTGTCGTCACTGCCAGAATCAGTGTCACTGAAAGACACGTATTCATCGCTGTCAGAACTTTGAACACTGAGAGGCATCAGATTGATGCTTTAATAAATACGAGTATTATAATATAATAAATAATATATAAAATATAATATACCTAATTTATGAATAAACTACAATATTAGCAATTTCTTAGTGCACTCAACAAACCACCTATCCATCTGCCAGTTGTGTCTAGATAGATTACAAAATAAACGTTATAAAAACTCTAACTACCTACTACCACTCTCAACACTAAGGTATACGACCAATAAATTCTAGCCGAGGCAATTTCTTGTGGCCATCGTCGATGTTATTACAAAAAACCATATTTACAAAAAAAAAAAAAACCAAACAACCTCACTATAAGATAAAAAAAAAGAAGAAGAAATAGGTATGTGTCAGTCAATGGCATGTCAAAGTGACATTTGAATTGACTGCTTTGGTTCAAACAAAAATAAAGTGGTGAAAACATAAAAAATTATATAAACTATTTGTGAATGTGAGGGTTGGACAGACTTGTTGAAAGGATGTGAAAAATAGAGAGATCAACCTGTACCTTAGCTTATGGCCACATAATGCCGATTATATGCACTGCACACGATCTAGGTCCTCCTGGACGATGGCACAACGCGCTTTGTCTTCGACCCCTTGGTCACCACCGTGAGCTTCTGAGTGGCGGCCGGCGGCGGCGGCGGGCTTCCAGATGTAGTAGCCGCGGGCTCGACGGTGCTAAGATCCGCAGGACAGCGAAGTTGGTGGCGTTTTCCGTCGTTTCCCATGACGAAGACGGTCCCGTCCATCGTCCAGCATTTTGTTATGCCGAAGCGCTCACGAGCTAACATAAATGTGTCGTGCCTGACTTTTGTGAGGAACTCAGACATGGTTATGCCAGAGCCCTTTAGAGTAGTCTTGGCTGCCCATACTTTACTCCGGAGTGACAGGTCACGAAGTTTGAAGAGAATAGGCCGCGGGCGATCGGAGGCCACCGCACGACCCATTCTGTGACAACGGCTTATGTCACTAGCTGTAACACCGGGCAGCTTTACCCGCTCCACCAAGGTCGATGCAACTACCTGTGCTACATCTTCTTTTTGCTGTTCCGGCACTCCATGAAGCAACAGTATTTTTCGCCGGCCTCTCATCTCCAGATTATCAAGTTCTTTAGCCAAGAACTCAATTTGGCCTTGAAGTGCTCTCAGTGCCCCAGTGATGAAGGACTTGAATTCCAAGTAATCAGCCGACAAACCGGCCACGGTTGAAGGTGTGGGACTCCTAGGCAGCCCACTCTCAAAGTGCTCCATCCTCTGGGCAAACGACTTGGCCAAGTCAGACATAGTGCTTCTGATATCCTCCATTTTGTTTGGCTTGTACACAAATATTGAGACAAGTGAAAAAAGTTGCAAAGTGTAGTGTAGAGTTTTTGATACGGGTGGAAAACACTATATGGCAGGTGGGTGGTTTTACTGATGAATTTTATGCATTTATTATTGCGAAACTTGTATTATTTATAATATTTACAATAAATCAAATATAGAGAATGTTTGTTGAGTTTCAAATCTACCCCCGAAAAAAAAAAAAAAAAAAAAAAAAAAAAAAAAAAAAAAATTTTATATAAAATATAATTTTTTTTTTTTTTTTTTTTTTTTTTTTTTTTTTTACTACTACTACTAGCTACTTACTAGCTCTATTATATATAAATAAATAATGCTAGACCATTCACACAGCGCCAGCCATTTAGCTCCAAGCAAAGCAGAGCTTGTGGGCACTGCACAGATAGATCCACGAGAGTTTTAACTAATTTGAATAAATTTTCTTTAATTTTAGAGAAGTATAACCGCGGTTTCGTAAGAATACAAAAAAGTATTTAATCGCAACTGGTTACTAACCTCCGGTTTCGTACGCGGCCGAACGGAATTCATCGTCATCATCGTCCTCTACTCAATTGTCTATTACCAAAATTAAGGTTCCTTCTTGTGACCAAGAATTCGTTTCGAAGTGGAAATTTTTCTTGTCGACTATGTTGGTAGTCGGTGAAGCACTATTTCTTTTGTGGTTGAAGGCTTTGTGTGCCTACAGCCATTGTGGGGACCGGTAGCGCCGGTTAGCTCGGCTCGAATTATTGCCCTTTATGAAACTGCACTCAATTGTTCTCTAAATATGTGGCTCGCGCTCTGAACTCTGCATTTTGCGAGGAATGCTTTCCTTTAAACTAGTATTTCTTCCAATTACTTCATTAATGGCAGGGCTCGTAAAATTTTCTCACGCTTTGTCAGCGTGTACGAATGAATTGTCCTTCTTTAGGCGCGTTGAGCACTTTTTGGGTGAACAAAAAGCGTGAAACTCGCGTCGTCGTCACCGAACGCTTTCCTAACTTTTAGTATGTGTAATTTGTTTTTGGGTGAACAAAAAGCGTGAAAATTGCGTCATCATCACCGCAAGCTTAACAATATAAATAAAATATAAAATTACTTAGTTTTCACTTCTATCGGCAGTCCCCAAAGACTGCCTTGTTTTTATTTTTGTACAACGGAACAAATCTATCAGGTTGAGGATAGCCTATGTCAATAGTTGGAATCACTGCTTCTGATGTTTTGTCCATTGGAATCCCACAAGAATTCCCACGAAGCAAAGTGAGTATGCCATAACTCAAGTCCCGGAAGTCAAGGAACCGTCTGCCTGTCTCCGTGCAAAAACAATAGTCTACCGACTAGTCTTTTTTGTTGGGTCCATTGTCTTCTTTCTGTGACAATGTATTGATGGGCGGCTGGCTGCTGTCCAGCATTGCTGGCGATCCGATCATGATAATATGTCATTGTGTGTAATATTTGACATCTCTTTGACGCGTGAAAGTGCTCCGTTTGGAACGTTATCATTTATATTCGCTGTGGTGTGCTCTACTCTACCTTCCAAATGTTAATTGTTTCGTCCTGTACAACGATAATATGTAGCTATAACCACGTATATTATATTAAATATACCTGATAAACTAAAATAATCTTCATTATCAGTTGTGTTAACAAAGTGACGTGTTAGTTTCGTCACAATCGGCTATTGAACCTCGGCTCAATACGAATCTTCTGTCTTAGAATTAATCTAATCTAAGGGGATTTCTAATTAATAATGTTTTTCTAATTAATGATCTAATTAATATTGAATTTTACTTCACCAACAAAACTATAGATTTGATTTGCAAATTAGGCTTAGTCAACTAATGTCACCTACATTATCAACGACTATAATCTTTAGGGATCTTTATTGATATGGGCATCATATGTTCAGTAATTATCCTATGATGATATTGACCTTTAGTTTAGAAAACTGTCAAAACTATGTTATTTTATATTATTTTTAGTATTAGGTATAACCAACCCTAGCAATAAATTCTTAATATATAATATACTATAATACTAACAAATTATGGATCACTGTTGCTATCTGAAATAAAATGATTTCATTATTTATTATATCAGTTGTATTTAAGTTATTTTGTACCTCTTGTGGACAATTAATCAGTCCTGAGGAACCTCTTCCATGACTTTTCACAAACATTAACTACGATAATACCGCAGTACTATCTCCAATTAAACATATTGACACTTGCGCGTGTTTGCCTTCGTTTCAGTCGCTAATCGCCGTTAACAGATAGCGTCTAGACTGACAGGTGATCTTCTTATCATGTCCGTGCTACTTTATCACGTACCTTATCATTCATACCACCTCTTACGCGACCCGTACTAAAACCGTCTAAAAACCTGTGACCTTATGCCGTTGTTGTGCGAAATTTTGCACAATCTGCGTGTGCAATGCAATGCAAACATATCGATATACATTATGGACTTAGCTAATAGTAGGATTTTCTGGTTTAAATCGTTAAATGTGAGAATGAATTATAAATTTTATGTCGATCTCAATCTTACAATACAATACAATACAAAAATTCTTTATTGTACACCATAATCAAATTAATCATTACAAAAATACATTAAATACGACAGGTACAATGGGCGGCCTTATCGCTTTGAAGCGATCTCTTCCAGGCAACCTTTGGATGGAAAGAATTAATCTTCTGTTTTCAATAGATATCAGATACTTTAGGTGACCTACTTTAACTTTTCTCTTTGGCGATATTTTTGTTTCTAGTCTAATATTTTATTTATAAAAACTGTCTCACCGTTTGAAAGTCACCGTCCTGAAGTCCCTGCCTAAGGGATGAAACGATGGTGTTCTTCTAATACAATCTAGGTTCATAGTTAACGCGCTTAGATCTTACTGAAGACGAAATACAGTGTCTGTTGAACAAGTTGATCTAGCTGAAGTCTTAAATTGCTGTTTCGTAGTCTATTGTGTTTAATGTTTGTTTAGTCAGTTCGCTTACTGATTTCAATCCGCTAGGACGCCATGAGTCAGAGCAAGGAAGGCTCAGATCACAAACACTTTCATGCACATGAATTACAAGTATGAATAATTTATGAATGGCATTGTTTGTTTAAAGTGACAGCTTGTCAATGTTGCGCGCGCGCAGTTCTGTTAGAAACTGGGCTAGAGTATTATTTACAAGGATGAATGAACCAGTAAGAAAGTGGCTTCGGAAATACGCACATAGGTGTACAAGTTTGTTTAATTGTAGTGATATGTATTTTTGTGTTTGAGCAAGATTTACCTAATTGCAAAAGAAGAGTATCCCCATAAATAAATAAATAATAATAATATATAGGTATTATGGTATGTATGTACGTATTGTAAGTATTTGTTTTTTTATCTATATATTTATTAAAGTACCACCATCAATATTGTTCCTTCACGTCCAGTCCATCCAAAGGTTGCCTAGAAGAGATCGCTCTTAGCGATAAGGCCGGCCGTATAAAACTACCTTTATTCTGTCTTTTATTTTTGTATTTTTTTCTGTTTTATGTGTTATATTATAATAAAGTTTTTTCTATCAATATAAATAAGTTGTAAAATCTTAACTTAAGGATTGAGAAGGAAGGTTTCCAAAACAAGTTTATACCTATTGCTATCAAGTTGAATGACATTACCAAATCCCAATAGATGAACAGGAACATTGCATAGCTAGGAGTATAAGTAACTTGACCCTACACGGGTAGACCAACCATAGACTTGCTATTTCGTAGAAAAGCTTGGTAAGATTTCAAGCGCAAGAATGCATGCAACATTTCGAACGCGTAGGCGGCATTTATCGTATGTACATCATCAGCCTATGTTAGTCCACTGCTGGACATAGGCCTCCCCCAATGAGCGCCATAGCGCCCTGTCTTCAGCTTGCCGCATCCAGTGGGATGACGACCTGCAGTCTTTCGCAGGTCGTTATCCCACCTGGTCGGAGGGCGTCCTACACTACGTTTACCTAGTCGTGGTCTCCACTCGAGAACACGTTTGCCCTAGCGGCCGTCGGTTCTTCGCGAGATTTGGCGGGCCCACTGCCACTTCAGCTTGCTAATTCTTATCGTATGCGATATGTGTAATGTGCTATTGTATTCGCGACTGGCGATTGGTATACTCGTATCTGTTTTATTCAGGTTACAAATTGCATGTGATGAGTATTCTTGGATGAGAAAATAACAGTGTAATTATGTATTCGAATCAAGGCTAGGGAATTTGTATTGATAGGCAACGAGCCGAGCTTATTAAAGTTATATGTATGTATGTTCCACGAAATAGTTATAGCAGTTTGAAATTAAAAGTGGAATATAATATTATAAATACACACCACGAGGTATTATAGGTAATGAAATAGACGGATGTATAAAGTTCAAACAAACTTCGGTATTTTATTATGACGTAGAATTTGATAAATTGCTATTTTGTTTTTATAAATTCTGTTCTTTTGTTTTATCTAAAATATGAGCAGCTAAAGTATTGAAACTTATCGCCCTATAAAATTGGATATTTTACTGAAATATCTTTTATACAGACTCGTACTACAGAGTTATTAAATTATTTGATAAATTCTTAAGATTCCAATGAAGGTTGATTTATTTAGGGAATGACTTTACCATGACTTGTAATTTAGTGTTGATATTCCAATAGAGGAACAGGAACATTGCATTGCTAGGAGTACAAGTAACTTGACCCTACACGGGTAGACCAATCATAGACTTGCTATTTCGTAGAAAAGCTTGGTAAGATTTCAAGCACAAGAATGCATGCAACATTTCGAACGCATCGAATACAACGAACAACGAATCTTGTTTTTTTTGTGTTAATTAAGGCTATAACGGGACTCACTTTGCCTGCAGCCCTGAGACAGGCCGAAGACAGAGTGGTGTGGAAGCGGTTCATCAGCGTCACCGTGAAAGCCTTCCAGGACGGGCACGACCTTCAGCAACGAAGACAACGACAAAGAAGAAGAACTTAGTGTTGAAGCTTTCGTACTGAATGGGATAGGTATTAAGATAAATATTTTCTTGAATCGTGGTATTTTTTGTTAGTTGAGGAAATGTGTAAACCTGTTTAATTTAAAATATAGAAACCTATTCATAGAAACGATAAGGTTGTTACACGTGATAATTATGACGATAAATGTGTCATTAATATGGCTTTTAAATTTGATGTTGTTATGTTTTAAATATATGTCAAGCATATTCCATATAACCGGTCTTAAAAAGAATGCGTGTAGCAGATATATTTGATATAATAAGATGCCGGACACTTGACCTATAATTTTCCAGGTTTCAGACCGCAGATCCTTATTTGTTTTGTAGTAATATTACCTTTAATATAACTAAAAAAACCAACCTAAGCATAGTGGTCGATTTGAGTGTCGGAACCAGATGTTAAAATACAGAAATCGGTTACCTTTGCTGTACTTACATATGTACATATGTGAGTGTGTTTTGTTTTGCTATACGCGGTTTACATAAAACATTTACCATCCTTCCTGCGTCTCTAGCACCAATACCCACTTTATATGAATTGTAAAGTACATATTTTTGTCAAAATTCCTGATCATCATCAGCCTATACTTGTGCACTGCTGGATATAGGCCTTCCCTAATGAGCGCCATAGCACCTTGTCTTCAGCTTGCCGCATTCAGCATTTGCCAGCAGTCTTTCGCAGGTCGTCATCCCACCTGGCTGGATTCATGACCCACAATTGTACCTATTTAGTAGTTTTTAATGACGTTATCTGTATTGATATTTTCCCTACATGTGAATAGTACGTGCACCAAATGTCTACACCTATTTAACATCAAATATTTTACAACCATCGTGAGCCCATCATTCCTCTCAATGTCATTCTTCGAACAAGTCAATAAAATGTAATGGGTTTTTTGCTTTGTTCAGTAACATTGCAATGAGTATTTGTCGTTGGGAATTTAAATTAGCACAATTATGGGGCATCCATCCCTGAGACTTGCCAGACTATTTAAGAACATTCTTTGAAATCCTGTCTTTCTTTTACAAACTTTTTAGCTTGAAATAATAAACGCTAGAAAATATATAAGATAAATAAAATCATATTCAAGATGACAAAGACGAGAACACATGCCTAACTATTAAGAATTACTGGCGTCTACAAATTACGAATTTATTCTACCCTATTCACTCAAGGAACTAATTTACCTAATTTAATAGCCTTCTAAGCTTTACCATAAAGAGTATATTACAATGCAGCTGTCTGCATTGGAATAGGAAACAACGACTAACAACTTTCCCGGTAAAATGTCCAATTTAAACGCAAATGTATGGTGCATAGACGGCACGTATCTCATACCCAGACAATAACTTCACTAGGTGACATCGCCTAGTGTTCTCGCCCACAGCTAAATATACAAACGTAAATATAACTATTTATTTCATCTGACTTTGGAGGTGAATAAATTGGCCGTTGTTATTGAAATGTTGCGGTGGAAATCTAGTTTTAGGTATCTGAATCTTTATTTGTTGATAATACTTTAGATTTTATTAATCCTGATGGTTATATATTTTAATAAGATAATTGGTAATGGTCATGCAGGTTGCTATTGGTTGACCATAAGGAAAAACTCTCAAACATATAAGCGGGTTAACTATGGACCTAGTTTGTTTTGCAAGAACACCAACGTTTCCAACTCTCACTAGGAAACGATCAACATGCCAGAAAACAACACTACGGCAATATTTTGTCATATTTGTTTGTTTTATAAAAAACATAATTTAAATAGATCCTGGAGTCAGAAAATATGAAAAAGGGGAAATTATTTTGTATCAGTAGGCAGGTAACCAGATGCTCGCGTGGGCAAGAGGAAGGATACATAAATCTGTCTCCAATTGTCGAGAGAAAATCGTGAAACGAAAAGTACATACACCTACTTACCATGGATATAGAACATTGTGGGCGGAACAGCTAATTTATAGACCAATCCAATCAATATATACAAATCATTGTAACTTTGACACAGAATAAAGTAAAAAAATTCTCGTCCCTGGTTTTCTCATTAAGTTCATTTTCACTATATTTTACTATAGACATCTAAAGCTTAACGCCTTTGCAGAAAACTTTTCCTTTTCTAATAATTCTTACAAAAGCAATAATAATCCACACCTTTGTTTGAACCGCGCGGTCATGGTCAACCAACAGATGTTACAACGCAACGGGCGTCGTCGTCGGTAGCAAGTAGAACATTTTGTGTAAAGTACCTATCAACGTGGTTGCCATCGGCATTATTTGCCTTACTAATTCGCGTACTTTTTGATTTTACTCGTTGCTTTAGCTAAGCTATGTATATGTACCAATTGCATTATGTATCTGCACCATTTTTCTGTATCCATTCTCAGAAATGAAGTGATATCTTCGTAAATTATATAACCTCTATAAGGTCAGGTCATGTAGAATGAATTGTACACTATCTACATGTTTTTTATCTTTTTACCAAATAATTTTATTACCTACCTATTTATTCTTTTTGATGTAATTTCGGTATATTTTATACAGTGATTTAGTATTTAAGATCCGTTGTTTTTATCGCAGGTCATGTTATCTCTGCTATTATTGTAAAATGCCATTTATTTTCTGGAAAATACACACAAATTTATTAAACAACGATAAAAGTCTCATTAAAATTATATGAATTGGAAACAAAGAACTTGCACGGATAGCCTTTGATCCTTCTTTGATCAGGGCGACGACCAAGGGAATGACATTACTGACTTGGACAATACTTAGATACTCACTGCTTTGAATACAAGACCTACTATTTTATCCGTGCTTTATAATAAAAGAAATACAGACTAAACCTCAGCTGTACCACCATAAATGCCCACACCACCTAAATAAACTTTTATAGATCGATTTGCATCAGTTTACTCCAATATATAACTGGGTTAATGGTCCAAAAGAGTCATACACCAATTTCGTATGTGTATGTCTGTGTGTAGTGGTAAAGCAGTTAATGTACGCCCCCAGACGTTCACGACTCTATAATAAAAATGCTATTTATCAGTTTGTGATACCTTCTATACCAGACACCTATGCTACCATCAGTAAATAATAGGAAACTCGTGAACCTAGACTAGACGAAACCCCTCTTTCTTTACAACAATCGCTCAACACTGGTGATGCAGCCACTTACGGTTTCAAAGCGAGATGAGCGGTTTGTCTATTTCCAACAAACAGTACCTACGTAGGTTTAGCCAGCAACTAATCAACGAGAACAAAATATACCCGGAGATACCTACTCGTGATTTTATTACTCAGATCTTGATGTATGTTGATTCTGCCATCTATTTTCGGACGGCGCGACGACGATCGTTCCGGAGGCGAGCAAGTTCAGGGAAACTAGACGAGGAAATGTTTTATTGAACTCTGGAAATTAGGCCAATGTGCCAGAAAAATCGAACAAGAATAAGCTGGGTTAGAGAACTCTGCAGGACTTTTAAATATTGAGGCCAGTTAAAATCGAGTCGAGATTTACAGCTTTGATATTCGGGAACAAGCACGTTCGACCCAAATCGATGACGGACATAGTTGCTTAAACGCATACGGTGTTTTAGTTTTTACTGAGAATCGAATAGAACGAGGGCAATGCTAATCTCTAGGTCTGTAGTTCATGAGATCACATTTGACGTGTCTAGTCTACGATAGGAATAGTAAAGTGGTTATCAAAACAAACGTGTCTTCCTCGTTCAGTATGCATATCACGAGGAACTTGTTGCACCTCTGAATAACGCTATTATCTCTGCGATAACTCGTCATCCACCACGTGTATGCAAGTACCTTTGTATCCATAATCCTAGACCTACCAGAATGCTCGCTTTTGTTTCTAGACGTAACTATTCGTATATCTTTGGTTTATCCACCGACTCTTCGATAAACAATTAATCACTCAAACTGCAAGTCTTTGATCGGATATTTTGAACTAGGTCCTATAATACTTTGTGATATCCTTAAATTGAATTATCGTGTTTTAGTCCCCAATACTACAGTGTCCAATAATTCATGTACAATAGCGGTCGCAATTGCTTATTTGACCAGATTGCAAATTTGAAATAATAGAGCCAGTTTCAATTTACGTAATAACTTTCAGAACAGCCAAGACATTAGCTCGGCAACAATAGCGAGCCACGATGAGATGGCTCGAAGGCCACCGAGCCAAGTTCATGAATGTACAACGACCGCTATCATTGCCATTCAATGCGATACCTCTGGCACAGAACGAGCTATATAGCTGGCGCATATCAAAACTGTAAATACGATACTATTGGACAGTTTCAAAAAGCGAAAAACTGAATACAATGTTGATTGGTAAAAAATATATAAAGAGGATATGGCAGTCACTTACTAATACGAGTTTAGGAATTAAGTATAATTTATTTTTTAGTACTATAAGAATAAAGCCATTTATTGGCAAAAACGGTTGACATCACAAGTGATAATAATTGACACCAAACTTTATATATTATATGGTAATGTACCGCATAGATATAATACAAAAGTAAACCAGCTAGCTGCATTGTGACTTTGTGACGATGCTTGATTACTACAGGCGCCACTTTAACTCTAAACTATTAACTTTGTTTTGTTCTCCGCTGCTTTACATGTTAATCAACTTGCGATGTAACTGAATGTACTCATATTTGCATATTAACCTTAAGAAGAACTTCTAATTGCGATGTAGGCGTTTTAAAGTGATCTGAAAAATGTATTAGTGCATTTATTTCCTAAACACAGCTTGAATTTTTTTTTATTAGAATTTTATGTTTTATTTATGTTAATTAGATTCCAACAGAGTTTTCAACCATGCAAGTGAATGGATACGGTCATATTAAAAACCAACAATACGATGATCATGTTCGGTTAGCCAGTATGTATTTGAATTAGATTAGATAGGTGACTGAAAAAAAAACTTATGACAGGAAAACAAAAAGAGAAAAGATGGAGAAGAGGAGAGGAGAGATAAGAGTCCCTCTTATCGGAAAGACCCTCAGTCTTCAAATCTTGAAACCATAATCAAATTTGATATAACGATAAAGTAGAATTAATAGCTACAATATTTTGAGAAACAATAGCTGTTGCAAAATGCGATTGCAGCAAATCACAGTAAAATTAGAATGTAGCCGTCCCGGTATCTATTTCGTGAGTATCCAGTGAGTGGCTCGGCATTCCCAGACTCAGAACGCGAGCAAAAAGACTTCATCGCGATATTTATCCATTTCGCAGCAGATTTGTTCGTTTACTCTGACTAGATTTAATGATTATTTATTTTTCAGCTTGGAAACGAAATGATACAGATGGTAGTCGTAGACATGTTAACAGCCGCGACTGCGGTTGAGTTTTTTGCATAACAACCACAGAACGTTGGGAAATTCGGATAATTCAAAGTATACTCGTATCTTTGAAATAACCGAATTTACCTATGCCAGGTAGGGTAGTGATGAGAGATATAAAAAGACCCAAAGAACAAAAGGCCAGGTCTTTTTCAGTACAACCAAAAAGATTTCTGAAGTACAATTCAATTCAATGATAGAATTTACTCCATTAAAGAAATGTCAACTTTCTTGTGTTAGCTACAACGATCTCTCAACGTTACAGTGCCATTCATCAATCATACAGTTAGAAACACAGTTTTTTTCAGATGGTTCAGTGAATCTGGCCTCGAGTCTATGTCGAGTTCACGGTGAGGGTTGCGTTATTGGTTCGGTCCATTTAACCCATTTCATTGACGTAACGCTTCTTTATCACTCCATGGCTGGTTGTGCTCCGAGTTGGAAGTTGCTAACTGAAGACAATGTTGAAGTCTATTGGTGGGTTGGTGTGTTACGGGGTTTTTAAGGTTTTTAGTTTACAAATACTTTGTATTTAGGCTCTATAGTATTGAATTAAAAAGTATATGTACATATTTGAATCGGGGATTTCGTATAATGTTATGCAATACTAAAATAATTTAAAACGGGATATTTACCATGCCGAAATATTGGAAAACTCAAAAATCTAATCATGGTAAATATCCCATTTTAAATGACTTTAGTGTTAATAAGTTTCAAAAGTTTTATTGTTATGCAATATGCATACATCGCAAGTTGCGATTTCGAAAAATGTTGAGGCCGTTCCTTGTTCTATGGAAATACCAATAGACATCGATATTTTTTACCATGACATTCACTACTACACACGAATCTCTCCTAGCCTAGTGGCAAGGCCGGTTGCAAAAAATAACATATGACGTGATGTCAAGGTCGTTAATTGACCGGGAGTGTAAGGTTCTCACGAGACGCGAGGCGCGAAAATTATCAACGACAATTTAATTGATACAGATAGCTACATGACTAATGTATTGCCAAGCTCCAAGACAGTGGAATAATAGGAGATGTTGCTGAGTAATGCCAGGAGATTTATTTGGTAGAGCATAGCGACTACGAAGTAGCTATAGGTGCCTATAGTTCGGGCAGTAAATCATGTTTTGCTATTTGTTGTAGGTATTGTACAGAAGTGATTTATAGGTTATTATTAGGCGTAGACTGTCTTTCGTCTGATTTTAAGTCGTCTATATTACCAATACTTAGAAAATACCAAATGTGATAATTTGGTTTCTCTTTTAATATTGAAATTTCTGAAAGGGCTAGTAAATCGATATACTATGTTTATGGTAGTTGAAAACAAAACGTACTCAAATGATGTCTAGCTCACATCGGAACCACGTTCTAGTAATATTAAAGAAGTCGAAAAATCTGATGACGAAATGATTCCGCCCACAAATTAGCATAGCGGCGTTTCGCACATTATAGTGTAAAGTGTAAGTTGCAATGGAACGCAGCAACTATTTCGGCCTCACAAGGCCTTTGGTCTACTATGGAACGAACTAATGGTGAAAAATAGTTATGCTAATAAAAGACGAAAGGAATTAGCACCTCTGAAACAGTCAGTTTTGGTCATTCACCTTAATATTTCATACAGCGAACTTTGAAATGCAGAACACAGAGAAACAGAATCATATAACGAAACTGAAATCGAAAATATAAAGGACACGATTTGCAAAGGAAGTACGCTAATGATCGTTTTAAGGTTAGCTTATCAGAAAATAATAATTCTTGGAAGGTGAATTATGTGGGATGGTACATTTAATAGCGCAGGAAATATACGAATTATGAGCGGAAGTTTTTCTTAAATATACCATAGCAACGTGTATTTTATGTTTATTGTATGATTTTATCCCCTGACAAGTTTTAATTTAAAAAATCTGCTATTACTGTCCCACTCACACACACACACAAACACGTAAAGGCTCTCTTCTTCTCTCCTTTCAGACCTAGCGATTTTACTTTTGGTCTAAACCTGGGACTTCCACGTCGTCGCCTCCTAGGATTGCATGGGTTCTACTCTATAGTGGTCTTTGGCCACAAGTCGCTGGATATTCGGCAGACTTGTTCGGTCCAGTTCCACTATAAGCTTACTGACCACAGTCAGCGATGCGTGTATCATAGCGTAGTCCTCTGTACATCACGATTGCGGTCTATGGCTCATTGGTAGCCTACGAGGGAGGCTTAACGGAGGATTTTACTTTAGCAGATCAGGTTTTAAGAGGTAAAATACCTACTGTGCTTATGTCAATGGATCCTATCTAATAACATTATTATTCACAGCGAGTCATCAGTATTAAACTACTGTGTATTCTGTGGCGGTGTCAAATGTCACCGTTTGTATGAAGCGGAATCTGAATTATATCATTTAAATAATGTTTGAATATATTAATCACATGTTGACCCAGTATACATACAAATATCTCATTAATCATTATGTTATATTTATTAAGTATCTTGATTTATCTTGTTTTATATAAACCGTACATCGATATTGGCAATTAATATGTAGGTATATTTCTTATTACGATTTTAATGTCTTCTTCATTAAGTTTAAACTTCAATGCTAGCTGATTTTAAATTATACAAGATATTAAATTAATCATTACGAATTTTATAAAAAACGCTATTGCTTTGACCTGCAATTAACCAACGGAGTAATTTACAACCTTATAAATAAATTATAAAGACTGAATACAGAAATACAGTGATTCCGAATATTTTATAACGTATTAATGTTAAACTACCGGTCTATCGCAGAATATATTTTTAATTAAGTGTAGTTAGCGTTGTATAAGTAGGCTTCACCCTTTATAGGACGTATGGATCATAATTTATGATACATTTATAGTAATATTTAGCAACATATATGTATGTAATTATGTTCGGTAAGAAATAAGAGACTACTACTTTTTAAGTAAATTAAAATTGTATACAAAAGGAAATACTTTAAAACTTGATAATAATAATTATTTATTTTACGTTTCTGATTGCTCAGTTTTAATTTGTTATTTTTAAGATAAAAGAAGATAAGCACCAATATTCTCGCTATTTATATAATTCAACCCTACACAAAAAAGTTTTACTAGCAAGTAGGTACAAGGTACACTAAAGATGTCAACTAGTTTAAAAACACAAATCATCTGAAGTGTGCTAAACACCTTCACCGTTAACCATACACTTTGCATGTTTCAATGAAATCTGCGTGACAACCGCTAGTCTTTCAGTTTCGCACAGTATCGCTTTCGCAAGCCATGGTTATTAATAGCCATGGTAAATAATAGCCATGGTAAATAAAGGTGCATACTCACTCGACTAGTGCAATTTCCAGCTACCGCAGACACATCGCAGACGATCCTTCAGAAAGTGAAATTTGTCAACTGGCTATATTTAATTCACTGAAAAAACGTGGATATTTTCGCAGAAACCGGGAATTAAAATATTAAACACGTGGTTTTGACGAATAATTTTAAAAATGGTCCGTTTATTTTTGACAATAAATCGGTATTTTTATTTGTTGTTGGGGGTGTGATTATGCGTTCTGAGGTTCGAGTCCGGGCGTGGGCAGGCGGCACGCGGCGGGCGTTCGACGCGGCGACTTGCGGGCCACTGAGCCACTGACTGCGTGTGCGCACAGCCGATCCTCTCTTCCAATTTTATATACCGCACGGCCTTTGCATACAATTTTCCGATTTCAGTTATTGATCAACTGCGTGCAGCGCTTTTACAGCCCGCCTTGTGTTCCTGTAAAAGGTAATCGACATTATTAAAAAGCTTTTGTGGTAACGATTGCTTTTGAACAATCTTACCTACCTTGATTATTAAATTTACCTATTTAAAAGCTTGAATAAATTTAACAATCTTTATTTCTTTGAGAGCGTTAATCATGGTTAAAAAACAAGATACTAAAGCTGTTTTACAGTGTATTTCAACTACGCTTACTAAGACTTGTTAAAGTCGGTTGCCTGGAAGAGATCGTTTCTAAGCGATAAGGCCGCCCATTGTACTTGTCGAATGTAATGTCTTTTTTGTAAGGATCTGTATCTGGTGCACCTTTACAATAAAGTGTTTTATTTTTATTTTATTGTATTGTTAAAAATATAAGCCACGCACACGAAACATAAATTAGGTGTGCTAATGAACAACCAACAAATCAACAAAAGAATGCAGACCGGCCAAAACAAAAGAGCATGACACTCTCTTAGAATTTGAACAGCTCCCAACAACAACATTTATTTGCAGTTTCTTCAATTTAAATAAGTACTTGCCGAATAAATTCACACATTAATGTATGATGTTGTAAATAAACTCTGGGCTCTTTATGTGGAACTATAACTGTCAATGCAAGTTGATTCGATTGAAAAGGACAAAGTAATTGGAAAATTAGTTTATGCTCTGAAGTTCTAAATATTGCCTCGTTTATCTTCGTTTCCGTTCCGATTTCATAGCACGGAGACAAGGTTCAAAACCAACCATTAAATTTATTATTCTATCGAAGTCGTTGTTTAAAATAACATAGAGGTATAGACGAGGATTATTATGATCCTTGCCAAGTTCTAGACTAAGCGTTGCTTTTAGTTAATTTCACCTTTCTTCTAGTGATGTTATTAGAATTTTTCATTTTGTACTCCAAAATGTCTGGAGATTAAGAATTAATAAAACCCTTGCAACTTGCATATTACGTGCTCAACGTCAACTTTACATCGAAATCAACAATACAGGTAGACTAGACATACCTTTTTAAAAGCTGGTGCGGTCCATCTGGTTTTTGTATATGGAGTCCTGGATTTGGACGGACAGACTACACAGATGACAGTGTATGATTGTATGAAAGAAAAACGCGCCAGCTGTACTAATTGATCGTGTCCAAGCTAATCTTAATCTACCTAGTAGATACTCTATAACGTAGATGTTGTGAGGATTGTCCAGCATTATTTATTTATTTAATAGGCTGTCAAAAGTTGCCGACTCGCACAATAATTTGATGTAAACCGCAATACAGTCCTGTATAAAGATATGAACGAAGTCCTGACCTACTTCTGGGCTATGAAAATGTATGCTGCCATTAACTGGAAGGCCATCAGACGCTGATGTCACCATGATGTATCGACTCGGGAGACCAGAGGGATACGTGGGATTAGAGCCTCATACGCACTTCAGTGCTAACTCCCTTCCGTTTGAAACTGGTGTAAAAGATATACGATTATGTAGTATGATTAAGATTAAGATAATTTATTTGCAAAAACAAAAAATGGGGGATTATAATACGTTACAGAAGTTCTAAAAACGTTTTTCGTGGGTATTATGTTTTTGGTTTCAAAAATGATTAGATCTTTTATAGATGATGCTGTCTGTACCTATTACAATACAATACAATATAGATTTATTGCATCAAATACAAGGAAAATAATAAAAATAAAGGATCTTAATACTAACTAAATCTAGTGGCACAATCGGCGGCCTTATCGCTAAAAGCGATAAGGCCGCCGAATTTCTTCCAGGCAACCTTTGGATGGAACGGTCGTATTGATTATTTTATAAATATAATTATACCTAGGTACTTATCTGGTCGTGAATAATATCAAATCTATTCTTGGAAGGTATAGTAAATCAACAGGCTTCATATTTTTAAAACAGTCTGAAATAAAAACAATAATATTTGATGTATATGTGTAGTGGCTAGGTTATATCCAGAAGACTGGCCCTTAATGGTTTACAATGTAAACATTTGGAACCAGCGGTTAGTCGTATTTCACAGCTCGAGATAAAATTAAACATGATGGCAATAAATCTCGTAAAAATCGCATTGGGACTACATAAATAATATTATTTATTTCGTGTAAGTTATGAGACCTTGGATTTAATGTATCGACCAGTTCAAACCATGATCTCTAAACTCTGGTCAAAATAAATCTTTCACAAGGGATAATAAAACCTACTTTTAACTACGTGATAGACAAAACTATAATTATTGCCTTGTTTTTATATTATCTACCTCTATAAAGAGTCACATCCAAAAGAGTACCTAACGCATATTGATCATCCAGCAAAGTAGGTAGACTATGCTAGATGATCAATATGCATTAGGTACATAGGCAGAATAAGTCTGGACTCTACTTACTCGTTTTCCAGGTTAAAAGTAGTTTGCAAGGTCTAGAACTACATCTATGCAAAGTCGAATCCGTTTTGCGTGACTTTTCACGCAAAAACTAAACACCCAAACTTTCGTTTGCCTAGTAACTTCCGAGTGATACCTCTCAAATCAGGCATGATGATGATTCTTTGTTAATGGCAAGTGTCTAGTTGGACACGATTTTCTGCCAGTGTCAAGTAAAGGAAACTAATTGTTAAATCAATAAGTTATTAAATTATTAAGGTTGTTTGATAATTTCACTAGAGCCTGGTTCGTTATCTAGCAGGGTGTATCACGTGCAGGTTAGCTTGGTAGGAGTGTCCAACATCTCGTCTCTCAAATTAGGTAGGTATCTTACAATCAGTCGTGTGTGGTACAACTTTCATACCATCAACTGTCATCAACCAGACTGTTTATGTTTATCAATTGTCGCCCTGACGTCTACCAGCTGTCAGAATATATCAACACCGAATTAATATGAGCTAATCCCGTCCAAAATGTACTTAATACTGAGTATATTGCAACACGACGAGTGAGAGACGGGTTTTGTATTTGCTACAAGCAAATCGGTTGATTCAGATACAGTTGGATAAATTCTACAAGGCAAAAATAAAATAATATAAATTTTACCTACTAATAATTTTCCTCTATACAAACATCAGCTCATCAAAATAATTGTGTCCTTTAGGACTACTATAATAAGGACAATAAAACTGGGAATTACATTCACATTTTCGTACCTATCCCTAACCTATAGTTTCCTGTTGGTTTATCCTTTTTACAGATTTGCAAATACCTAAGCCTGGTCCCTTGTTATATCACAACCTCAACTGGTTTTCGGTAAGTTAATTCCTTGAACGAAATCTTTAAAATTTACCAGGCAAAGTCTAGCTCTATCATATGTATGTATATGTGTTTGTACGAATGTCCGTCATAACATCGGATCAGTCCGGAGTGCGCCACATCAAAGGAACCCACAAACTGTTCTACAGAAATCTGCTCCATCAAATAAAACAAAGGAAGTCATAGACTGGTGGAATTAATAGGAAGCAGCTAAAAAATATTTGGCACGATATTAAATTTCTTTATTCGTCTGGACGTCTACTTTTTTGTTTTAGTTGTTTGTTGACATGGTTAGACTATAATAAGAATATATCCTTACCTAACTCTACTGTATTTTAAAATATTTTCCCGGTGAATTTTGCAGTTTCCTTCCTATTAACCTCGCTATTTTACAGAAATGGAAAACCGTTAACAATAAACGACGATTCAATAACGTTTTATTGAGCAAAGCTGTTATTCAATGAGTCACTGCAACCCATTTCCATCAGCTTCCGAGTCGTAAGCCTAATAAAGACAATGAAAAATATCCATTAGGTACTAGACTCGTGCGTGAAACAGGCCTTCGCATGCAGCTTTGCTTGCTTGACCTGAGCCCTTAGTTCCGTTCGATAACAGAACATTTTTCTATGTTATTTGGTAGAGTGGCAGCGCATCTCGTGTGGATATGGAACTACGAAAATCACATCTTAAAATGAAACTACACTACGGAATGGGGATTAGATAATGTGGGGTCCAGATCATAGGGTAAACATTTACCCGTCTATTGATTGTCCATTCTGTGAACACGTTAATGTGGTTAAAAAAATATAATTTTCGGAAAAGCTTTTTTCTAGCGTTTACGGAAGCTTGAATAAATACTTTTTAATATTTTCAATAAAAACAAATTTACCTGCCTCTACGTATCTACTTTCTTCAGGTTGATGCTACCCTAGTAGTACCTAAAGTAAATCTAAATTTTCTGATAAAATATGTTATTAGGAAAGCACTATGGTGAAACAGATACTCCGTTAGTTTCTGCTCAAATTACCGAGTTCCTATAGGTTAGAGTTATTTCCTGGTATCCTAGAAAATGAACAGATCTCGGTCGTGCCAAACAAACATCCTAAATATTCCTACGGTACATATTCTACTACGAATGTCATAATTCCTGTGGCTAAACACATGTCATCGTAAAGTGCTTGAAATATGCCCGGTTATTGCACTGCTAATTTTGTTCTAGCGTTTCATCGTAGAAACGTCTGGGACGTGCAAATGGCGCGTAGCGTAGTCAAATAGATGCGGAACGTATAACGAAGAGCGTGAAATAGTTAGACTTTACTTATCGTTTTCATCATTAGCTTTACTAGTCCACTGCTGGACATACATATGCGTCCCGTGATAAGCAACATAGCGCCATGTCGCCAGCTTGCCGCATCCAGCATTTGCAATATTTCGCAGGTCGTCATCCCACCTGGCCGAATGCTCTACACTACACATACACTACGTTTGCCGAGTCACTGTGTCGTTTCAATGTTTGATAAAAAATATCTATCTATGTAATGTATTGTATTATGTATATCAGTTATCTAGTACCCATAACACAAGCTCTGCTTATTACATTGATTGATTGATTGATTGATTGATTTATTTATTGATTGATTGATTTATTTATTTATTGATTTATTTATTTATTGATTTATTTATTTATTTATTTATTTATTTATTTATTTATTTATTTATTTATTTATTATTTATTTATTTATTTTTTAACCTAACCCCGAAAACCCAGAACAGTTGTATAGTAGCTAGCCTATATTAATATATAGGTACTAAAGTCGCCTGGGTTTTTCGTTTGTTATGAGTATGATAAAGCTTTAAACAGAAATAACATTCACACATAATATCACCCGACCCTTACCTAATACGTGCTGACTGGTACCTACGTAATATTTCACTGGTTATTCAAAACCTACATTTCCCTATTCATTCGGTTTTATATTTTTCATTTGTTTTTATGAAGCTATGGATGGATACCACATGGATACCTATTTTGACAACTTCACCACTTTACCTTTGACGTGTTCTTGTGTGAAGACCGTGACTCGGCAATCGTAGGTCGCTCTCTACTTCTCTAGGCATGTGGAATGACGATCTGCGAAACACTGCAGGTAAATGCTGGATGTGGTAAGCTGAAGACATGGCGCTATGGCGCTCATTAGGGAAGGCTATATCCAGCAGTGGACGTAATATAGGCTGATGATGATGATACTGATGAGGAACCAACTTCAATATAAAAATATTCTCAATTCGCTTGTATGTTTTTTTATCCTGTATTTTTGTTGTTCTACAATAAAGTTTTTTGGGATACAAACATGCCCGCAGAGCGTCCTACACTACGATTGTCGAGTCACGGTCTCTATTCACGAACACGTCAAACTCAAAGTCTTGAATTCGGTTAAAAACAAATAAATTGCCAAAATTGGTATGTAGTAGCTGCCTATGTAGGTACAATTGACTAAACTAATCATAGAGGTGTCTCTGTCAGTGTCACAATTATGATGAGTCAATCATCACATGGGCGGGAGTCACCTAATCCTACAGTAGAGCAACGGTGGGACAAGACCCAGTTATGTCATAGAATTAGCAAGCCGGTGATGCTAAGCCGGCGTTATGCCAAATCGTGAGATTTACCGTCGGCGCCACTTCGTAAACCGGGGACGCCGGAGTTTTTCTGTGTCACCTATTTATAATTTTACTATTGTAGATTTCACGCCAGATTACTTTGCATGACAGAGATGAGAGAACCAAAGTTATCGACATGATAGCTCTGAATGACAGAGAACCAAAGCTATCGGCATAGCTCTAAGAATTATCAAGGTGAAGTGGCAGTGGGCCGGCCATATCTCACGTAGAACCGACAACCACTGGGGTAAACGTGTTCTTGGGTGAAGACCGCAACTCGGTAAACGTAGTGTAGAACGCCCTGCGATCAGGTGGGATGACGACGTGCGAAAGACTACAGGGAGATGCTGGATGCGTCAAGCTGCAGACAGGGCGCTATGGCGCTCATTGGGGGAGGCCTATGTCCAGCAGTGGACTATCATAAGCTGATGATGATGATGACTTTGCATGTGGTTGATAAAAAGTTAGTAAGGATTGCACATCATCTATCCATCTAGCTTCAAAAGTAAAATGGGCTATACAACCACGGTAAAAATAGTAAAAAATAATATGCATTAAGGTTTTGTTATTATCTTTATATATATTATCTATCTATATATATATATATAAAAGAAAGTCGTGTTTGTTACAACACTTATAACTCGAGAACGGCTGAACAGATTTAGCTGAAAATTGGTGGAGAGGTAGCTTAGAACCAGGAGTCTAACATAGGACTTTTTATCATTTAAACTATTTGACACATAGATTTCCACGGGGGCGAAGCCGCGGGGCGCAGCTAGTAGTGTATAAAGCCTCGCAGTCAAGTCCCGTTGAAATCAAAAATTTTGGGATATTATTCTATTTCTTTATATGCATTAATTGTTAATTCCAAATTCGCCAAATGCGACAAGCTGAAGACAGGGCGCTATGGCACTCATTGGGGGAGGCCTATGTCCAGCTGTGGACTGCTATAGGCTGATGAAAGTTTAAAGAGTTTTTTTTATACATATAAAGATATACATATAAGTAATTATGTAATATACATAATTACTTATATGTATATCTTTAAAAATAAATAAATAGTGTTTATTCTTTAAAAATAAATAAATACAAATACAATTATGATCTCGCCCTGTGCCTATAGTAACTCTTCCAAAATACTTGAACAGTTTATGTTATTGTAAATAATAATATTTTTGTGTATTACACTGACAATTTAATTTATTTTGCTCACTAATGTATTGAATAATTTTTCTTGAGGACATTTGTGATTGTATTCTATTTTGCTTATTGACATGTATGTATATTGGATTATTTTTGCTCATTGACTTATGTACCTATATTGGATAATTAGTTTTGTTAAATTCGATGCTAGTGATTAATTAGGTTGACTACACTATTGCATTAGGTAATACTTGTAAAAATTGTTGTAATGCTTTAAATAAATAAATAAATTTTATAACAATAAATAATAATAAATAATCAAATAGCTGATCAGTAGACGGGCTGCCGTTGAGTAATCTGACTGTAGTGAATCTGGTGTAGACAACCAGTCAAATGTGAACGTGGACACGTGACTGGGAAGGTGGAATAGATTATTTTACTACAGCTAAGTTTGTTAAAAAAACTAGGATTTAATGTTTATAACTGTCCCTGGATGTTGATGGAGGGAGGCAGCTCAGGATCGCCATTCATGACAATTACTTTCAGCAGTGGACGTAAGCTGTGGTGATGATGATTATAAAGATGAAGTTTTTTTTGCCATAAAAAGGTTACACTGTAACATAAACAATAATATATTACCCTATGTATGAGTAAGTACTCATATGTCATACTCCGGATATAAAATAATGACATAGCATATACCATACACAGGTAAAAGTAACCTGCTACGGTCCCAAGTAACACATAAGCAAGATAACAGTACACATTTGAAACATTATACAGTTCAAAAATGAATATTGTTTGTATAAGAGCTTTAATAATAGCTAAACGCTGAATAATGTTGAGTTCAGACTTTTATAATTCTTAATGCTTGATAAGTTCTGTATAACTGTTTTTCCTTTCGTTATGCTTAATAACTAATCTTCGTCAGACTATTTATAAAGACGTTATTAAGCATTACGCATTCCAAGTGGTTTTATACTGAAAAACAGCTCCTAGTCAACCCTAAAAAAAATCGTTGTGCTTGGCCCAAAGATCAATACGATACAGAATAAGGAAATACATAAAAAAACCAGTAGTGTAGGACGCCCTCCGACCAGGTGGGATGACGACCTGCGAAAGACTGCAGGTAGATGCTGGATGCGGCAAGCTGAAGACCGGGCGCTATGGCGCTCATTGGAGGAGGCCTATGTCCAGCAGTGGACTAACATAGGCTGATGATGATGATAAAAAAACCTAGACATATCTAGACAATAATGACTAAACCAGGCTAAACGAATATTTTTTAAGTGGGCTATTCCTTGATAGATCCTTGTCATCAATTTGCCTTATTGGCGTAATTGAAAGGCGCCAGTCTGGGTCCAAGTCGACTCATTGCACTTCAATAAGATTATGATTTGACCCAATAAGCTTGGGAGGTCGTAGGTCGGAACCGAACCAATCAGAATTATTTCGATGAAACACTCGAGAGTCGACTCTAGGAAAACTAAATAGCACTGATTTACTACGTTGAAAATGAAACTAGGCTGCGACTTCGGTTGCGTATTTGATAATTCGTTAAATTTCAAGATTTTATTTACTCTCATTAGGAAATCTATTCAGAATTATTTCGATGAAACACTCGAGAGTCGACTCTAGGAAATCTAAATAGCACTGATTTACTACGTTGAAAATGAAACTACGACAAACGACTTCGGATCGTAGAGGAAGAGTTCGCGTTTTTGACAGTTTGTGAAAGAAATTTCAATGATTTTATTTACCCTCATTAGAACCAGTCGGAATATACCATACTAGCTTCTGGCCGCGGCTTTGCGCGTTTTTTTAAATAAAAAAATGTAATTTTAGATCTAGTTCTTTATTTATGCAAAATTTCAGCCCGATCCATTCAGTTTTGTCGTTGCCAAACATCTTCGCGACGGCAACAAGCTTTCGCGAAAATTAGTAGGATTCATATTCCTGGCCTTACTACTTGTACGTATGACTCACATGAGCCATTGGAACCACTTGTAAAGTGGGAATAACCACACATTATATCACGTAAAACCACGCATCTATCTCATAACTTCGGTGGAAAAGTTCCAGATACTAATAGATATAAGAATATTATGTGGTGCTCGACTTACAAAAAATACACTTAAACTAATAACTATAAACTACTTAAACTAAGAGGAAAACAGACTGCAATCCCAGTTAAATAAATAATATAATAACACAATACATTACATAGGTAGATATTTTTTATTATACATAGACCACCAGAAGATCCGGAACAAAGAGAAACGCTGCGAAAAGAACGCTGGTCATCGTTCATAATCCACTCCAACTAAATAAGGAAAATGCGATACATACCTACAAAATACCAAACGGTCATTTTATTACCGGAAAGTATTAAAAATAGCAACGAAAGTAATTTGGTATATAGAACAATTCGCAATCCACTTTTATCACCGCATTTCCCAAATTTCAATGCAATAAAAGCACTTATTTAGATTTTACTGTGTTAATTTTATTTCGAAATCGTCATTTCGTAGTCGCGTCTTGTCATGGTCGAATCAAAATTATCTTCCGTTGCTATTAAAACACTGTCGTCTAAGAATTTATAACAAAACAGATGCTGAAATATCTCCGCAAGAAAGTTGTAAAGTGTGTGTTATTTACAGGCAAAGGATTCCGTATAGGCTCTCCATAGGATTCCTTCCTTATAAAATTTTTTTGCAACTCATCGAAAAAGTACTTTTATGAACGTTTGTAAATGATGTAGTCTTTTTAGATATTATTTTGGGACTCGTTTCCGCTTCTCCATTCCTCATTACAAACAAACGCCTATTTTATGTTTTTAACAGATTTGTGAAGTAACAATTATTTTAAAATTTTATAAAATTTCTGAGTTCAGCTGAACCCAAAATAACGATATGTACCTAGTCATGGCTATTATCAGTATCACTAATGATTCAATATTTTTTTTAATATTGTTGTCACGTGTCTTCTTATAATAATTAAGTCGAGAGGATCACTCTAGCTGCCAAATTTACATTTTATATTATTGTCGTAGTGTTGTTATGTCTGCTTCTGAAAAGTGCGACTTTTTCCGCATATCATGAAGTTTTAAAAACAATATGAAAATTGATAATTAATATCCGTTGGCGTAAGTGTCCTTCATGTGCATTGTGCATGACACCATCATCATCAGCCTGTGATAGTCTGCTGGACATAGGTCTCCCCCAATGTGTTCCGTAGCGCCCTGTCTTCAGCTTGACGCATCCAGCAACTGCCCGCAGGCCTTCACAGGTCGTCAACGTCATCCCACCTGGCCGGAGGGTTCATGACATGTAAAGTAGAAATCTGAGTTAAGCAAACAGCTTTCAAATAGCACGGCGACCGTGCTGTGAAAAGGCTCTAGGGCTACGATTACGCCCATGCGTGGGGATCTTTGGTAGAAACGTAGGTACCCCAAAACTGAGGTAAGACGTAAATCCATAGCGAACTTTTTTCAGCGCTGTGCTGTGTTTATTCTCAAAAATAAAAATCAGAAGAAACTCAAAAAAGAGATATAAAGAAGAATTAGCATACAATTTATAAATAAATCAATTGAAATAAAAATGATTGCCTCATTCACAAACATCCCTCATCAGCATCTGCTGTACGTATTTGTAGATGTCATCAGCGTCACCCTTACGCCACATATCGGCCAGCATCCCCATAAGGAACGCTTCCTATTGGTGTTGATTTGCATCAGTTGAGCTACCCCTACATCTCTCTGATTTGCAACAGTCTGCAGTTAGCTCAAGTCTTAAACATTTTAATACTAGTAGTAATTTTGTTTTTATTAATTGCAATTTTCTTCGCTACTACGACCCTAAAGTCAACAGTCTCGTCTAGCACTCATTGTCAAGGCGTTGTTCCACGACCCATTTCTCCGAATTGGCCGACCACCGGGCATTCACCTAATGATCTCATCGGCCTGGATATAAAAGTTTGGATCAATTGACTTTGTTTATGGAACGCTTTCTAGGCGAAACCAGACGCTCTAGTTTTTAAGCTACGCTGAAATCCTTCCGTGTCGACAGGGTGTGGTCCAAATTACTGGAAAATACTGACTAACTACTCATCACATGGGTAATGATGGTGTAGTATGATCAAATAGGTACATAACATTTTTGAATTCTTTTTCATTTTTAACAGTTTTTGAAAAGTTTTCAATGTTGTTTTGAAAAATAATTGCAAAGAATCAATTTTTTTACTTTTATTTAAAAACACTACCTAATATGTATTTTTTTAATTCGTCCAATACACACGTTCCATACTTTCGGTAAATAAGATTGATAAAAATTATTCTGAAATCAGAATATTTTTGTTTATACCTAGTCTTGAGCTAAACTTGTCTGTGCCAAACCTCGTGGCAGTATCGTGGCCAATCTCTAATTTATGAAAATTTAATTTAACTGAAACCACTACTTACCTACTACCTCACTGAAAAACTAAACGACTGAATTCGCGTCGCTTTTATTTTCAGCTTTTGTTTTGACTATCTGTAACAAAGCCTGAAGATAAAGCAACAATGTTCATTTCAATACCGGTACAAAGCGCCTCGCAGTCTACCTGTACAGAGAACATGTCAGATCAACAGCTCCGCTTACTCAGACGATTACTCAGACCTGAAACTGGGTAACCGCTATTCGTACTTCATTAATTTTCGCGAACATAAAGCCATTCACAGCTACTGGCTTTTGTTGTGGCACATCTAAGGAAGACTTATATGCACCAAGTAAACAGACTTCATGTTTTGTGAGGTTCATTGTGCAAGTCTGTTTGTAGCGTAGGTATAAGGTATGCTTCTGAAAGCTTTTAGATGCATGGATCAAAGCACGTTCGTTTCATCAAATTTTGATTGTGTTTAGGTCGATAGATAGATAATTTATTTAGTAAGTATATATAGGTTACGTAACTTATTTAGTTAATAGCTTATTTACTTAGGCTTATCAGCTTATTTTAGGTGTGTCTAAGCACTTGGCTCTCATATATTTTACATACATTTATTATATTAGTTTACTTACAACCCTACAACTTAATAGCTTAAGTTAATTAATAAATTATCATTAATACATAATATAATGAATTAAATATATTTCATTAATTCCTCTATATGGTTGAAAATTAATACCAAAATACGGTTCTCACTGAATGAAAGGGTCAGTTTAATATGTAATAACCTATCTGGTCTAAGATGGAGCACGATTTCCCAGAACGAACTTATTCACCCTGGATTTGAACACTCCAAGATCTCTACCGGGAAAATCCTAGTCGTCAGTCCAAGAGCAATAATCGACAACTGTAAACTTTCAGAATAAAACCGCCTTCGGGAAACCTCTGTGTTCAAACTTCAAAAAGGATTTTACTCTGTTCCATAGAGTCCGCTAATTGTTGTTACCTCCTAATCGTACTAATTAATGAGTCTAATTGCTCTGTGGCCGTGATATCACGAGTTCACACTTCAACTCCTAGTTTCAAATCTGGGGCTTAATCAGTCTAGACTTTAATTGGTCTGTCTTCGGGTTGTTGGCTTCGGCTGTGGCCATTTGTATAGCTGTCGAGTAATATACGTTCCTGTTGTGGTGTTGTGACGACCTCTGTGGCGCGGTGGGCGAAGGTCCGCCTGCGATGCAGGAGTTTGCGGATTCGATTCCCTCCTCGAGACGATGTTTGTACGATTCTGCAGATATTTTTTATGGGTGCTCTGGAAGTTTTCTATGTATAATAAATATATATCTTTGTAATGTATTCTATTATGTATATCAGTCATCTACCCTTAACACAAGGTCTACGTAACTTCGGGCTAGATGATGCTGTGTGAATTGTCCAAGCATTACTTATTATTTTTCAGTGATTTCTGAGGCACGTGGTTGTAACACCACCTAACTCTGAGTTAAAAACAGAAAAGAACAAACAAACAAATGTACCGTAGCGTTTATTGTTAGCTGACTTCCCTTTTATGTTAGTAGTCAATTTCTACGCATACAGAACAATTTTAAATAGAATTTGTACTTAAAATTAAGATAGCAATCCGTTTTATATAAAAAATTACAAATTTAAAAAATCTAACCATGAACGCCACTGTTTTTTTGGTTCCTGAAACACAGTTTTTTACTAGTTCAGGAGCCTATGGACTCGTATATTGCCTGTTTCACTGTCTATTTTGTCAGTAAATAACATTTTAACTTTACTTTTTATAAATGAGACGTATTAAGAACACCTATCGTTTTTAAAAGGTCCTTCTAAATCTTCGTGGTTCAACTTTTTTCGTTGCTATACTATATAAGAATTGTGTTGAACTAAACCGAGTGTTTACACGACTAAAATAATAAACTAGTTAGAACTGGAATATTAACCTTCGCCTTGCGTATACGCATAATCTACGAGGTTCGAATATTAAACGAAACTGAACCTTATTACCCGGGCTTAAGAGTCATGGTATATTGGTTTTCAGTAATCTCAAGAGGCAAGCTAATGGTGTTTATGTGTAGTTGAAAAGTTTTCATGTTTACGTTTGGAGCACGCACTTTGAGTTAAGTCGGTTCGACATTGTTGTAGATGGGTTTTTGATTTCCGTGGCCCTGTTTCAGCCATGGATATGACCTCGTAGGAGCTTGAGAATAACCTCGAAGACTGGTGGTACCACCACACGCCGTCACCATCATCATCATCAACCTATAATAGTCCACAGCTGGACATAAACCTCCCCGCATCCAGCATCTGCCTGCAGTCTTTCGCAAGTCGTCATCCCACCTGGCCAGAGGGCGTCGCATCGATCCTATCGAAGTCAAGCAACGGATATGACGTAGGTACCTAAAATCCATCCGGAACTATCCGGAAGAGTCACAAGTGCCCTCCGGAAATGTGTAATCAATTGATACTCTTATACATATATTTCGTAGTGGCACGTATAAAGGTAGTTGTGCAATGTGCCATGAATAGCGATGACCCCATATGATCCCATCAGTTCCCCTTTATACTAGCTACGCCCCGCGGCTTCGCCTGCGTGGAAATCTATGTTTCAAATAGTTTAAAAAGCTTTCTCTTGAATCACTCTATCTATATAAAAAAACCGCATCAAAATCCGTTGCGTAGTTGTAAAGATCTAAGCATACATGTCCTACGGCCAGGTGCGATGACGACCTGCGAAAGACTGCAGGTAGATGCTGGATGCGTCAAGCTGAAGACAGGGCGCTATGGCGCTCATTGGGGGAGGCATATGTCCAGCAGTGGACTGCTATAGGCTGATAATGATGATGAAGCATACATAGGGGCAGACAGACAGCTTAAAGCGACTTCGTTTTATACTATGTAGTGAAGAGACGTCTAAGAAGCCGTGAGGTCACCGTGCGTCCTTCTAGTGAGCTTTAGTTAATCATTATTAAAGGATTAGTAACTAAAACTACGCGTTTTAATTATTTTCAGACAGAATATTGTAATGCTTTTATGTCTACATGATTATGTAGGGTAATTGTAGTGAGATTAGCTTTTAGAAGTTGGAGGTTTCATATTTATTTTTCCTCGATCGCCAACGATCCCCAACCCGCATGCCCAGCGTGGGGTTATGGACATTGAGATAAAATCCTCTTGAGATAAAAGCCAATAATGTGCTTATCACGGGGAGGCCTGCGTCCAGTGGACCAATAAAGGGCGTTGAGGAAAAGTGGTGTCCGTGACTACGACAAACATCTCAAAAGCAAAATCAGCTAAATCGGCCGAGTCGTTCTCGAGTTTTAGCGAGACAAACGAACAGCAATTGATTTATAGGTACCTTACCTAAACAAAAATATTAAAATTTAATCTTACATATAAACCGTCGAAGACAATGCATGTTGGATTTTTACATAGTAATAATAATTATAATTATGTTTATGGCAGACGTCCGTAATCTCCCCCTATAGCCCGATTACCCAGTCCATCCATCCATCACAATATTTATTTTATTTTTCTTTGCAATAGACTCTACACATGACGGATACCATCTTTGGGTGTATCATATTGTGCACCCGAGGATGATACCCGCTATGTATAGCCATCGCCTTTAGATTAACTTCTCAAAGGGCCTCTGTGCTGTTGGCTTCGGCCCCACGCAAGCCTTCCAAACCGGGTCACTTTATGGCCCGAGATCATGGTAAATGAGAGACATAATAATTATAATTATAGTAATAATATTTTTACATAGTAAAAATAACTAGCGGACCGAACGGGTCCGCACGGGTATTTATTATTTTTTGACAATATAATAATAGCTTATGTTCACCGCGGATAGTGTAGCTTCCCAAAAAGAATTTTTCAAATCGGTCCAGTAGTTTCGGAGCCTATTCAACACAAACAAACAAACAAAAAATCAAACATTTCCTCTTTATAATATGAGCATATATAGAAGAAATAAAGCAGATAATAAACCTATCCAGCTACTCAGACATCTTCCCGTTTCTATGAAGGTGTATCACAGAAGGTCAGTTCGCAGAATCCCCACTCAGCACAAGGCGCACTGTTGCGTTTCTGTGAAATCACACCAACGGACATTGTATCTGATGTTCTTTTCAGAGTATCTATACATACGCAGAGTTACATAGATAGTTGACTATCTGTTGCCTAGGATGAGTACTGTTAACTTCAGCTTTTTAACCGACTTGAACTTGAAAAAGGAGGAGGCTCTCAATTCGACTGTATTTTTATGTTTGTTACCGCAGAGCTTTCGACTGGGTGAACCGATTTTAATGATTCTATTTTTATTTTATTATTAACCCATTTATTTCGGATTTCTGTACACATAAAAAATACAAAAATAATTATAAATGTCACAGTAAAATCAGATTAAATTAAATATAAATACTACATAATGATATATATTTCATAAAACATACATATAAAAGAAAGTACCTACTAATCTAACAAGAATACATAATAGATATTTTAAAGCTGGTGGATATTTTAAATTTGGTCCAGTTCTGACAATGGCATCCATAAGAAAACTTAGTCTTAGGTATGTGCGCGACAAATGGACGAATAACTCAATATCACGCCAACCGATTTTGATGTTTCTTTTTTAAAACTAATTTTTAGACCCATTTGCATTATTTAGGAATTTGAAGTCGGTTTATAGCTTTCATACCACCATGCGCAAACGCGCCGCGCCTCCCTGGTGCGCAGGTTGCGGGCCAGCTCCAATACCGTTCTGGCAATGATAGCTGGGAGGGTGGACTGCCCGTACACCAGGCACTGCTGTGAAGGCCACCTTCCTAGCAATACTTTCACATTTTAAGGTTCTCTTGTATAATTTCTGATATGAATAAATACATTTTTATTTTATAGTTTTTTAAAACACGCTAAATTATGAAATCTATCTGGAACACAACAATATAAGTTTTTTTTAGTTTTCTATATAAAATAACAAAGATACGGCTCTTAGTATAGGCACAGACCAGTTATATCTTGATATAAACTGGTCTCTGGTATAGGTAATTAGATAGGAAATTTACGCGTTCCTTAATTGCTCCAATAGTCTACGCAGGCGTAGACAGAAGGCTGAGACAGGGCGACATGGTGCTCATTAGGGGAGGCCTATGTCCAGCAGTGGACTATAATAGGTTCATGATGATGATGATGATGGAGGCGTAGAGGGGCTGATCAAATCATCGTAGTTGATCCACGCGTTGTGTAGCACCTCTACGAATTACTGTGTAAAACATCCATAGGAAAGGTCTTAAAATCATACTTGGTTACAACAATTTTACCCATTTCGGACAAACAATATTTTGACAATTTACTAACCAGTACTTATTCTACAGGTCGTGTTCTTGAGTGGAGACCGCGACTCGGCAAACGTAGTGTAGGTGCTCTCCGGCCAGGTGCGATGACAACCTGCGAAGGACTGCGGGCAGATGCTGGATGCGTCAATCTGAAGACTCTATGGCGCTCATTGGGACAGGTCTAATATGTCCTATGGACTAACGATTAATTACACAGGTTAGGTCTATGTCTATATATCTTCTACGCAGTAAGGGCCACAAACGCTTTGATTATGGGAAGCAGTTTATTTCCCATACCATACTGGATCAGTACATGGTTGAAGCAAGGCCGCAGAGTTCATGGCCTCAGTTAACACGTGAATATAATTAAGAAGATCAATCTTCTGATTGGGATTCTGGGAAACACTTTCCGAATCTATTCTCTCTTTGATGTCTCATGATGTCGCTTTTGACCCGGCTATACCATAGTTGTGTTGGTTACCCCTCTTTATCCTAACATATTCAGTAACTATTATGAATATTATTATCCAGACAACTTCAAGAAAAGTCGTGCAAGGAGTCATTGGCTTAATTTAAAAAAAAAGCTTGGATCGAGTTTTGCTCCAACTCAAAATCTAACAACTTACAGATAAGCAAATCATATGTACTAGACACATAAGTTACGAACATACTAGTGGTTTCTTCTCACTTCTTCCACTGGTGGACAAAAAATTTAAGTGAACATCAATATAATAATGAATAGTATAAAATATGACTTGTCTAAGTGCTTATTTGTAAGCCTAAAGAAATAAACTTTCATTTCATTTATGAGAAAATAAAAATTGCATCAACTTTATTCTCTTGTGTTTGCGCCCCTGCCCTATTGTTCTACGCTATATCTTTAAACTTTGTACTTACATTTTTGTACCTTTGTACAAATCTCCAATACAAAAAAAAACTAATCGAACAGTAGGTAAGATATAATTCCCGGAACATTTTACACGTTTTAATACTGACAGGTTTCCGCTAAACGATTCGCGGAGGTCTTCTTGGAATGCTAAATAGGCACCTATTTTTATTCTACGTTCCTGATTTATACCGATAGTGTACCTTCCCGTGACATGGAGGTCAGTCCATGAGTCAACTTCCTTCATTTATTCCCATCACATTCTAATAAGGAGAGTTCTAATAAAGTCTGGACACCTAAACAAGGCTTTATAATTAGATAAATTGACACGAAGTATTTAAGTAATTTATTGATTCGAGAGAAGTAAAGGCATGCGATTCGGGCAATCTACGCTTCAAACACGCGGGACGCGACGCGGGAGTGTCAGCAACGCGAAACTTTTCCACTAAAAAGTACCCTACTCATACCCTACTATAATAATTAGTAAGTGTGTGCACTGTGTGCAGTGCGCCATCGCCCATTGAGGTACCATTGCAGCAGCGTCCGACGCGCGGCTGACGCGTTCCGCATCCCGCGTGTTTGACGCGCAGTACCCACTCTCAACGTTGGTTATTAGTAGATATTATACTGAGGTAACTAGCTTCCGCCCGCAGATTCAGACACGTTTTTCTGAAATAAAAAGTATATTTTATTCCGGGGCTAGAACCTTATCTAAGCTAAATTTCAGCCCGATCCGTTCAGTAGTTTCGGCGTGAAGAGATAACTAACGTCCAAACTTTCAGATTTATAATGTTAGTGTGATGCGTTACATTACTTCGTCTACCGCTCGTACGTACAAATATTTTTCCCAAGAGTAGAACCTACAACTACGTGCATCACAGTAGGACTTTCGCCCGCTAAGCTATTGAGGTTGTCTTAGGTTCCCGTGGGCACCCTTCGGTTTAAAGGTAAAAAAAACATAAATGTTCACTTATAATGCGATACAATAAATCTTAAAATTAATGCTTAATCTAAATATTAAATATTCCCTTTGACTACGGAACCCTAAAACACTACAACACAACAGACGCATACAAAATCCTTAAAGCATGCAATTAACTTTCACATTAATTCTCAATTTAAACAGTTCCTCGGTTCAGTAATACACCTTCTTACAAGCTTATTTAACGGGCCGTTAAAACTAAGTGCTTTTAAGTATTATGCATTTGGTGCAACCCACCCGTATTGTGCAATAATACGAGTATGTATAGAAGGCATTGTGTCCGTATGCACAATATGAACATCCATTTCAGTCTTCAGTGCCTCATTGTCTTTTTATCTTTATAAAAAATATAATTAATGCTTTGCAATGACTAGCTTATGCTCTCAGATTTACTCAGTGCACAGCTCGTCGTGATACCTAAATACCTACTCTACATACTTCTTGCAAATATATAGAAAATTCAGTAGATTTGTCAAATATTTAATATTTGTCAAATAGAATTGTCAAATATTTAAACGAAAATTAAGAACTAAGAAAAATGGAAACGAGTAAAATAATACCTAACCTAGTAACAATAACTTCCTCCTCTCTCTCCATATAAGGCAGGTACAAACAATCAATTACTCATAGCACTCATTAATACCACGTTTATTAATAAATCCTTAAGGTGTGTTTAGTTCAGAGGAAAGCTTAGTAGGTATAATTATTTATTGTCGGTCTATAGTGATACGATTTATGCCATAATCATCCCGAGGAACTTCTAAGCCAATTTAAAAAAAACTATATTCGTCCCACATTAATGACATGACAAACCGACTATGATGGTATTTGATGCTCCACGAAAATGAAAATGAAAGGTTTTTATTTCTTTAAGCTTACAAATAAGCACTTAGATAGGTCATATTTTATAGTTCACTTAAATTTTTTGTCCACCAGTGGAAGAAGTGAGAAGAAACCACTAGTATGTTCATAACTTATGTGTCTAGTACATTTGATTTGTTTATCTGTAAGTTGGTAGATTTTGAGTTGGAGCAAAACTCGTTCCAAGCTTTTTTTGAAACAGGCCTAGCCTAGTGTGGGGGTTATTGTTAATTGTTATATCCACATAAAATAGTAACCAATAAAATCTAAGACCTATGTAGTCCTGTTTTCATGATAGGGTGTTTTTTGTAAGCCCTTTTGGAAATTAACTTTTTGTACTAAATTGAATGGCGTATTTGACCCATGATATATTTTATTTACAAAAATCTTACGTTCGTCCATCATTTTAGCTCCGCTTTCGGCCCAAGATTTTTTTATTGACAAGTTATAGGTACATATAGGTATCGTAGGTAACTTGTTGTATTATGGTATATTCTATAGGTTTCGACGACCGATGTGGCGCGGTGGGCGAAGGTCCGCCTGCGACGCAGGAGGTTGCGGGTTCGATTCCCGCCTCGGAACAATTGTGTGTACGATCTGCAGATATTTGTTTCGGGTGTTCTGGTCGTTGTCTATGATAATAAAAAAATATCTATCTATGTAATGTATTGTATTATGTACATCAGTTATCTAGTACCCATAACACAAGCTCTGCTTACCATGGGGCTAGATAATGCTGTGTGAATTGTCCAGCATTATTTATTTATTTATTTATATCAGTCATCTAGTACCCATAACACAAGCTCTGCTTACTTAGGACTAGATGATGTTGTGTGGATTGTCCAGCATTATTTATTTATTTATTTGTAAGTTGGTATATGCTTTTAAACACTATCTGATTATCATTTTTATTTCATTCAATGAATTAGCTTGTTTCAATTCCGAACTCTTGAATTGCATCAAAAGCTGTAAAAAGCTAAAAGCTTTATCCTTGAAAAGAAACCGTTGTATGCAATGCTTTTGATAGATAGAATGGCGGAGAAATAAATTAAATATTTTCGAATCCCACGCCCACTCTCTGTTGGGTGGGATTGCAAAGAGATAATGCGGTTATGATGACTTGATGACTGACTTGTGATATGAATTGCATAGTGTTTCGTGTGTGGTCTAAACTAAAACAGACACGTATCAAAGGACACGTCGATTTCGTGCTCATTTGTATTCCAAACAAAAACCCGTACATAATCTACCTAAAGCCAAAAAGAAGCTCTAAATATTTTCCGAGGAATTCAGATGATTATTTTATTAAAATTTAAAATACTTGGCGCCTTTGTTCCACGAAATAAAGGAGTCGCTCTATCGTCTCACTTTGACACTATGAAAAGCATTGTTTTTTACTCAGGCTAAAACCACCCATTATTTATTTTTTATTTATTCACATACATACACTGTTTTATCGGGCACACCCAATACAACAGAGTACTTAAATTTAATATTAAAATTAGGAATCGTTATCTATAATTATATTACAGAAAAACAAAACAAAAAATCGTAAAGACAACCTTAATTATATGTACATTATAAAATCACACATAAAATCAAAGATCATTTACCATTTAAATATACAATAATAATATAAATAATAAAAATTTAATTATAATTCGGTCTTGTCATCCTACCTCGCTATGCACTCCATATAACAATCTCGTGTATAGTGGGATGTTTTGGTCCCTTGATAAAAAATATATTATTCGTTCGCTGTTTTCTGTAATTGCAGCCAAAGTGGTTTTTCTCGGCAATTATCCCATTTGTCTTAGAAACTCTTTGCCGTGCAACACTAGTTTAGTCAAGTACCCACCTACTACTATACGTATGCAATATGAAAATTGAATCCGACTTGTATTAATTGACCAGTGCGATACAAAATTATGAATTGGTCATGGCCGACAGAATTAGCAACGGGTTAGTTTGTAATTAATGTGAACATCTCCCGGTACAATGCTTAACATTTGACATCGCGACAGATTGGTCACAGGTAGAGGAAGAATAGATAGATCACTTCTATAAAAAGCTTCACTTCTATAAAAGGATTTATGTATTTTTTTCGTAGCAGGGCACGTTATTCAATTATATATGCAGCCTTCATTATCCTTCATAGCGCATCGTCTATTCGCCTTTCATATACCTATTGTGGGAAGTTGGTACTTGTTGATCCCTCGATGTAAGATGATATAAGATTGTGATAAAAATATTAACGACATCAAGTAACTTTCTTCAGTTAAACGTAACCTTTGACGCCCCCCCCACCCCACCCCATCTAACTAGGTAGTCTAGGTAAAGCGTAATGGTTGTGCATGTGACGAGTGCAAAATTATGTGTGACAATAAAAATTGTGTGCTTTTCGTAAGTAGTATATCGTATGTACACCGGGGTGTCCAAGATGATCCCTGGGTTCATCTTGGACACTCCGGTGTACCAACATGATTACTTTGCAAGTTTATAAAACTAACATGGATAGGTTTCTTGTTCGCTTCTTTACCTTAGAAAGACTAAAGTGAAGAATATATCAAATATATCAATTATTTTCTACTATATAATGTAATTTGAATGTTGTGTTTTTGTAAGACATACCTAATTGAAGTTTTTTTTGTATAATGTAGTAAACTCGATCTATTTACTCATGTACTCGTATGATGTTCCAATAGTGTACCTACGTATGAAGTTATCTGTGACCAAGGTAAGAGTAATTTTAAAGTAATGAACCGTGAAATAGTCCATGGGCGTGGGTGGTGCGGAGCCGCATAGAATAGACGCGGTGAATGGATCAGGGATATTGATGTCCCTTTGTACTGAAGAGGATGAAAGCTGATTAGCTGAGCGGATTTATGAGCTAAATAATATATAAATAACGGAGACTTTCCATAGATAGCTGGGAATAAAAGCCTTTATATTCGTATCTGTGTATTTAACTAGCTAGCAACCAAACTCCCACCCACTGCTAAATCTTAACATCCTAGACTACAGCCATGGGTGGGGCCGCCTTGTTTTGATTATCTTTTGAAGGCTTTTCTTAGCCAGTCAACTCAATTTGCCTTTAGAGCTGTGACACTGCTGCTAACTATTACTATAGCTCTTTATTCCCGTACCTACCCAAAGGGTAAAACGGGACCTTATTAACACCCCTTCACAGATGATGTAAATCAATTGCCTCTATAACATGAAATGCTAAAGAACAGAATAAAATAAATATTTAAGGGGGCTCCCATACAACAAACGTGATTTTTTTGCCGTTTTTATAGATAATGGTCCGGAACCCTTTGTGCGTGAGTCGGATTAGGACATGGCCAGTTTTTACTACGCCTGGAAGACTTATGCCAGCTAGTAGACTGACTACCGACTTCCCTCACAATTTCAGACAGCGTGGTCTGTCTTATAGCTACCGTAAGGCTTACTTGGGTGATTCTGATTAGGCCCATTTCTAATACGGGCACTTACAGCCTGTAAGTGCCCGTAATAGACTTTAAATCACCCAAGTATGTATTACCAAGTGCATATTATGGTGTGCAATGTGCCACTCTATAAGTTACAGTGGGTGTCACAAGAACGCGATCTGAAAAAAAGAAAGTACCTACCCAAATAAGTGAAGTGTAAAACCAACCTACGCGGTTTTTTTTACAGTAAAATTAAAATAAATTCCAGGGTCGTATGTCTGGTTGGAAATCGACCAGACACAAGAGAGGACGGTGAAGAGTGACGATGCCAAAGTGTCGCCCATTCACATGGGGCTATTTTTAGAAGGTGGGTGAACTGTCGACTTTGAAGGCCGTACTGTCGTTCAACTCTTTAGTTTCCATAGGCACATGAAGGAAAAGCAAGGGGACATTAGTATGTCCCGGGTGTAATTGGTTCCGCATGAAAATTAACTGAACTGCACTTCCCTGGGATCAAAAGTTACCTAAGTATGTGTGAATCCAGGATAACTAGGAAGGAAGCTATTCCTCTGTGGAATATGGTACCTACCACTACTACGGTTAATCAAATCAACAAATCGGTACTATGGTGAATCAAAATCCGTTCAGTCGTTGACGTGAAAGGGTATATAATATACTAGCTGCGCCCCGCGGTTTCACCCGCGTGGTGATAGATATTTTTTGATAATATACAATATATCTTTATAAATTGTAGCCTATGTGTTATTCTGATGTATAAGCTATATTATTTTAAAGTTTCATTAAAATCCATTCAGTAGTTTTTACGTGAAAGAGTAACAAACATCCATCCATACTTACAAACTTTCGCGTTTATAATATTAGTAGGATGCGCCTTTACTTAGCCTTTATAATAAATCTATAACCAAATCAAAGGTAGAGCTAATGGAAAAAATGTAACCTACTTCTTACTAGCTAGATACATGTACAAAAAGTCAAAAGTCAAAAATCATTTATTTCTTTAGGCTTACAAAATAAGCACTTAGACAAGTCATATGTTTATACATTAAATTATTATCAAATAAAATTATTTTACTGTTCACTTCAATTTTTTGTCCACTAGTGGAAGAAGTGAAAAAGAAACCACTAGCATGTTCATCTCTTATATGTCTAAATACCTTTTACTAAGTTGTTCGACAGATATGGCACCTAATCACTAGTTCGTCAATGGTCATGACTTCATGACTGGGTTAACGAGGGCCGCCATGTAGGGCTCTTTATGGCCCAACAAAGTTAGATAGGTCGTTAACGACACATTTCGTATAAGGGATCCGCTTAGATTAAATCTCAACACATTTAATTTTACAGTTCATTCTCACATCCTATAGATGGACTACCTACTTGCGACACTTACTTCTGCCTACTGCTTTGCATGGAATGTTCCTGGACGATCCCTTCATTTATATTATATCGTTTTTTAGGTTATTGTGGTGATCATGTGGTGATTCAAAGTCAAAGTCCTCCATTTCAGTCACTCCATTTCTCGCCTACGTGGCGCGGTGAGCGAAGACCCGCAACCTCCTGGGTTGCGGGTCTTCGCTCACCGCGCCACATGGATTTCCGCCTCGGGAAAAATGTTTGTATGATCTAAAGATATTTGTTCCGGGTATTCTGGTCGTTTTCTACGTATAATAAAAATATATATCTATTGTAATGTATTGTATTCTGTATATCAGTCATCTAGTACCCATAACACATTGGGCTAGCTAGATAATGCTGTGTGAATTGTCCAGCAACCCATGTAAGAATGCAATTTTTTCGTTTTCTCATAAAGATGATGTAACTAGCTAAACCATCCCAAAGTATTCCATTCATCCAACCAAACTTTAGCATTTTTAACATTATTGTGATGGGACGATTTGAGTGTGATGTTATAAGTTGGTAACAGTATTGCGTCATGGGGATTAATTTGGGCAGTGCCCACGTCATACCTAATGGGTCCCGAGTACAATTGCCCGTAGTATCCTACAGGGTCTGTCAAGGCCACGTGGACCCTATATAGACTACGTGACGAGACGACGCAGAGCTTAATGGTCCATGAAATAAGATTGTAGGCACAGTACGAACAAACGGAACAGGCTTTGGGGACTGCCGATAGAAGTGAAAACTAAGTAATTTTTATATTTTATTTAACCTAACCCAACTAGGTTATTTCACGGTTTTTGTTCACCCAAAAAGTACACATATATACACAGTTAGGAAAGCGTTCGGTGACGATGACGCGAGTTCCATGATTTTTGATCACCCAAAAAGTGCTTAACGCGCCTAAAGAACTTTTCACTTCAAAAATTTGAATCACGAGAGCTACCACTACATTGTTTGCAACAGTCTGCAGTTAGCATCCGTCAAGGCTGGGCAGTGAATGTCTTAAAACCTAGCTGTTGCACGCGAAACTTAGCCTGTTCTTAATAATGAACTGGACTTTGCACTAAAAAAAAGTTTGGATCAATCGTAGGTAGCGGCTGAAAATGGATCACATTGGTAAAAAAAAGATTCCGATTGACCATTAGAAAATCAATACAATACAAAAATACTTTATTGTACACCAGTTACAGATCATTATAAAAGACGTCACATGATACAAGTACAATGGGTGGCCTTATCACTTAGAAGCGATCTCTTCCAGGCAACCTTTGGATGGAAAGAATTGTGTGAATTTAAGAAAAATCTAATCAGTTAATAGGCACCACGTAATGCCCTTGGGCCGGAAAATGGCCAAAAGGCCAAGCGCGACGCTCTATCAGGACATTAATAACCAAAGGGTACCTATTACCTACCTCCTTGTGTTAGGCACATCAGGTATTCAATTCAATCTGATAAAAACTTTAAAATTAAATGAACAATGGTCATAGTTTCTCGAAGCTCGTTTAAAACTTCGTTATCTGATAGGATGCGAGGTTTTGGCGCCTTTGTTTTATTGCGCTGGGCGGGCCGAGAGGTGCTTATTTATGCACAACTTACCAAGAAAAATAATCCTACTAATATTATAAACGCGAAAGTTTGTGAGGATGTTTGTTGCTCTGTCACGCAAAAACTATTGAATGGATTTTGATTAAACTTCACAATAATATAGCTTACATATCAGAATAACACATAGGCTACAATTATAAAGATATATACTCAATACTCAAATATTGCAAACATGTTGTACAGAGGATCTTAAAGTTTAGAATGTTTCATAGGTAGGTACGGCAATATTAAGCTACATTGTACATTATCTAAAATATCTATCACCATGCGGGTGAAACCGTGGGGCGCAGCTAATAATATATGCTATTCATATTAATATTGAAGACCTCTGTGTAGATACTTCTTTCAGCCCGCGGCTTCGCACGTACGTTTTATAATTACCCATTGACTCTCAGAGACCGATATTCGATAATCTCGATATACGATAAATCTGTGGTTAGGTATATAGGAATAGGCCCGTGTACCAGCCACCTTCTCGAGTGATTTAATCTTATTGCAAATTTCAGTTCAATTTTTTTAATATTATTAAATTTCTTAAAATCACTTCAGTCACAAAAGTTAGCAGACACACAGTACCTAATAGCTGTGGTAATAGTCTAGTTGCCACACTAGACTAGTAGGTACTACGTATATATAATATGAATCCGAAAAAATAAATAAGATAAGAACTTTTATTGAGCCAATAAAACCTACTCAGGGCTATGTCATCATCACCTCAGAATCCTCAGATAATATAAATTAATATCTTTGGCCTTAACATGCCCACACCAATCAAAAAGCAGTTTTTAAGAATAAAGAACGCAGCGCGGCTTAGCCTGCCGGAAACGTTAAAAACTTTTAAACTGAAAAAACTGACGAGTCTCCTTTTCATAATTATTTCCAAGAAGCTTAGAAGAGATCGCTTTTTGGTAAAGCCGCCCATTGCTACATATAATGTATTTTTGTATTGTATTGTAAGATTTTTCCTAGCTAACTAGTCAATATAAAAATATATCACTGGGAGCTTACTTTCCTGCCTTCTTGAGTAATGATAACCCAGAACTACTTTTTGTACAGTAAAGATGACTTTTACCTACATTGTTCATTACATAGCTTAAAAAAATTATATCCACAACAATTAGACTATTGTACTTTTTACATTATAATTGTAATTGACACAACAATTATTGTAAATAATAATTACAATACAATACAATATAACTTTATTGCACCATCATTACAAAAAAATAATAAAAATACTAAAGGATCTTAATACTAACTATAACTAGTGGCACAATCGGCGGCCTTATCACTAAAACCGATCTCTTCCAGGATAATTCAAAATCATGTACCTATAGAACACTTACAGCCCACCCTATAACTTATTTTGTTCTATCTATAAAATAATCAACCACAATTAAATGTATTATTATAAAAATTGATCCCAAAGGCCCAAAGGAAACCCTGAAAGAGCTCGACAATCGTTTGATCCGTTTGATTTGTTCGGTTGGTACTTTTTTAAGAAGTTTAAAATTATTATCTGTTATGGTATAGGTAACAACATGGGAAAACCGAAAAAATGGAGGTGTGTGTTCACTTTTGCGCTATGCAGCACCTCAGATCAAAAATTGTTTCAAGACTGATGTTAGGTATTTAGGTTACTGCATCTAGATGTTATCTGTTAGCGCGTGCATTTCATGGCGGCGAGCCGTGATCCAAATTGTCTGCAAACATAAAACAACCATCTCGTAAATTGTCCTTAATTTAGCCCCAGAATCTAACCTAGAGTCACCGGCAGTTGGTCTGGCGTGGCGGAGACGACAGAGAACACAGGTCTTACGAATCTAACCGACCGCACCATCCGTCCTCCTTCGTAGAATGGTCTTAGGAGACTATCCATATTTTTAGATAAATTATTTACCATTCAGATTTTATAAAACGTCGCCTCGCCGCCGCCGCCGCCCCGGTAAGAACTTTTCGTAGAAAGATGTAGCCTTAGGGGTAAAAATTAGTTTTTCCACAAAACAATCACATTTCTGGGGTCCGAAGACTAACCTAATGTAAAACTTTTGAAACTATCATGATTATTAACACAAAAGTCATTTATAACGGGATATTAACCAAGATTTGATTTTTGAGTTTTTCAATATTTCAATACAGTTTCATGCGCCATGATCACAGAATAACGGAAGACACTGTGAGTAAGTTTTTATTGGCCGATCCGACAGACCGATCTATCAAAAATCTAATCATGGTAAATATCCCGTTGTTAACGAAGTCAGGTACCGACTTATAGTTTTCAGTCCAGAGAAGTTTACACCTAAGATATATTATATTATCTGTGACCTAAGTAAACTGGGTGACGCATGACGTTACGTGACGTCACGACAGTGATCAAACAAGTGCAAATCATCAATGTCGTCACTAAGATGCCACAGCAATATCCGTAGTGTGTACTTTGTCTAATAATTTGTCTAGTCTAGACTTAAGTCTGTTTGGTTTAATTCAACCACAAAATTGTAACTGAGAAGAATAAGCCGGTGATTTATTAGGTTCGGTGAGTGAACGGTGCTTACTAACTAACTAGGTACTCACACAACTACCTACTTATTATCTTGGCGACAATGATTAACTTATTGATATAATTTGAAATATTTTAGAAATAGATTTGCTTTTGGCAAAAAAATCTTTATTATTTTTGGAGCTGGAGCAAAACACGACAAATCGTGGTAGTACAAACTTCTACCTACATTAAGCGATAGTTACAAAAGTACTTAGACTGTGTTTTATATAAGGAGAAGAAACATTAAATCAGATACGTATCTAGAAATACAAAAATTAAGGGCACACGTATTGATGAAACCTTTGTCTGGCGATAGATAGTCACCAGGGCAGGCTGTGAATCCAGATGAGAATCGGCGCCGCTGTTGTTTGCGTGCCCTTTGATAATTATTCACAACGTGTCATGTAGGTAAGTATAAAAACCTATGTGGTTCTCATAAGGGCTGGACTGGACTAATCAACAAACAATCTATCTCAAATTCAGATATTTAGCTAGTGGGTAGTCGTATATTCCTTTTCCCGCCAAGATTTGCCGCACCAATCTGGCGCGCGACGGCTGCGCGCCTGCCGCCATCTTTAAATCCATAGACAACAAATCTACACTAATCGTAATCGATGAACGCGCCTTTCCCCGAACCTTTATTTGTAATAATTATTTAAGTAAGTAGTGCTTTTTGAAAGGTGAGGTACCTTGGCACTGGTACTATAAACTAAAAAAAAACATTTATGATTTCAGAAACAACATCGTAGACTGACATTCTCTACCTGCGGACATGCTATAGGTACGAGACTATATGTAGCTATAGAGCAAGAGGTCCTTTGATATAAGTTGTAGTACCTATTAGGAAGCATCTCACATCTCAGTCTAGTCAATGTAATGAAGCAAATTGAATGATTATGGGTCGCATGTTACCATGATGTCATTACACGGTCTATTGGCATGGAGAATCTATTGGAGCAGCTTCTTATTTGCATACGAATGCACTCCGGCGCAGGAAGTCAATGCATTGTCAAATAGCTTCAATGAATAGGAAATCGGAACGCACAGCATTTTCATAACATAAGGAACTTTACGACGTTTTGACTATCTAGATTTCGAAGAAGAATATCTTTGTTCTCCTGGCTAAAGGTAAGCTATGTATTATGGAACAACCAAGTAAGGTGGTACCTTAGTTGGTTGTTCCATAATAGCTTACTACCTATCGAATTTTTTCCGGATTGAATAATTTTGATACATCTAAAACTTCTTACTATTCTAAGGTTTTTGTTATTATAGTGCGTAAGCCCTCGCACTCGGGGTGAGTATTATTTAATCTCTAAGAAATTAAATAGATAGTATCCTAAAAAAATACGATTTCGACGGGACTTGAACTTTTAAAGTTACGTGGCTTTAAGTTTCTTCAAGTGAAATATCACTAAGCAGCTTCAGCCAAGTAACAGTCTTATAGTATGTAGAGTCTAAAGCAGAGAGAGTGACATCACTGGCGCCGCCACGCACCAATTGTTGGCAATTGTCTCGTGCTGGAGACGCTCACGCAATTTTACAGCCTAATGAAATCATTGTAACTAAATAATAATTGTATTGCTCAGAGCTATTCACGCTCATTTTATTTTACGACCCGTCCCTTGAGTTGATTCTAACAGTTTTAACTAAGTACACAAATAAATAACGGAATGATTTCATCACCCAATAGGGACCTACTTCTGATGACTTCGCTGGTTTTTTACTTCCATAGTTATACCTAACTATACAATAAATTAAATAATTAAAAATTATAAACAAATCACAATAAAAGTCATACATCTACTAGGTAACCTATACAGAGAAATCATTAGACAGAAAAAACATAAGGTTGGTACCTACTCTACATTATTGATTGATATTGATAGATATAAACCTGCCCACTGGTAGCGAAGAAATTGATTCAGATATAAAATGGATCACTCTGTAGATACATTGATTTTATTATGGTAGGTAGATACGATAATGTGTTTCGTCTGGAGGTCATCGCACTCATCAATCAAAACATTTGCATCAATTAGTTTCAGAGTCAACTGCAGGGCACGAAGAAATAAGATATCTTACCATATTGAAGTTGTGGCCCTTAATTGGATGCATGCACGTGATTAAACGGGTTAAATTACTATTAATCTTAACTGTGTTGTATCTACTTTGACTAGACTATTTATAATAATATTATCTATCTACTTATATTTACCATCAAACTACACCTAACTCATAATTAGCTGTACATAATGAAAACACTTAGATAATCTTACACTTTTCTATATTGAACAAAGTGGGCCAAGTAAGTGTTAGGTGTAGGACCTTGCACTTACTTGGGCATCCTGTATATTTTATTATTGGTGGGATCTATGTGAAAGTAAGCAGGTGATGAAATTTCAATGTTAAAAATTACCTGGCCTACCTTTACCTATCATAATAAATTTCATTTCATTTCATTTCTAGCTGTAGTTACCTAAAACAACAGCTGAGCTAGCCAAATCATTTTTTTTTAAATGTTTACACTAATTTCGGTCATCCGCGCGCACTGAACATGAAAAGATTTATTTCGCGATTTGCGAATTGATTGTCGCGCGCTTATATTTGTATTTAGCGCGCCAAGTTTACCATCGACACTATTGAGAGCTACAGCCCTTTTTCCACGAATCTAACACTTTTTTCTTCTGTGGCAATGATGAGTCTGTGGTAAACATCAGTATTGTCTATAGTTAAATGTTAGTTCTCAACTACGAGTTTCAATGACAAACGACTTGTTTTCCATGGTCTCCTTTGTGTTGGTTAGTCAAAATAAATATACATCTCCTTAAGGAACCATTCTACGTTTTGATTGGACAAAAAATAAAACTTCAAAAATTTGAAGCCAATGATACAACGTATCTTAGCACAGTCAACGAAAACAAACCATGTGCTAACATGGCGATTTTACATATTTCTTCGCATGTCTTGTAACAGTTTTATTGCGTGGCTGTTGTTATGGAAATACTGTTTTATTGTGTGAATATTTCTTTTTGACAAATTTTCTTCGTATCACTAACAGGAAATAACACTGCGGGAAAATGAGTGTTGACGCCTATGGTCCGAGCTCTCAAACGCTCACATTTTTAGACCCTGAGGAATCAGATCTTATCGGAGCTGATACGCAGGGGTCCGAGTTTGAGTTCACCGACTTTACTCTCCCGTCCCAGAGTCAAACGCAAGCTTCCCAGCATGACCACGGTCTCATATCTTCAAACCAGGTGAGTGATAGTTCGTTTGTTGTTTGCACCATAACCTATGAATCATCGGTTGCCTTTCGTAAACCTCGAGTTTGTTTTTCTTATTGGATTTATTTTATACAGGTGAATGGTTTGGCGCGATTAGAGCTGACTTCGAAAGTGTCCAGTGTGACCAATGCGCTGACGGAGCTGCAGTTTGAGGAGGAAGACGAGGCTCTGTACAGCAGCAAGGAACTGCCCGACCATGCGTGCAAGTACTGTGGAATACACGACCCCTCCACTGTGGTTATGTGCAACATTTGCAACAAGTGGTGTGTTTTCAGTATTATAAAATCACTTACATAAAAGGTGACCTTGAAGTTCACAAGCGAATAGCCTCAGAAGTGTTATCTTCTAATCTGTAACAAAATTAATTCAGTTGCGGTTTGTTGATTGGGTGACCTGAATCTAAAGAATATCACAATTGTACATGACATCAAAATGTGCCTATCAACATTACAAGAAATTTATTGAAAAGAATTTGCCTAAGTATTGATAAGTATCCATTATTCAATTTGATATGACTAGGTTCTAAAGAGATAGTTGCACAAAGAAAAGATGTCAGAGTTAGAGTATAAATAATGTAAAGTCAATTTATAATGAAACCTTCAAAATAAACTAGTATGTGATTAAAAGGTTGTTGTTTACTTTTACTTAACAAATGTGTGTTGTAGGTTCTGCAATGGGCGCGGCAACACCTCTGGTTCCCACATCATCAACCACCTGGTGCGAGCCAAGCACAAGGAGGCTGCACTGCACCGCGACGGCCCCCTTGGAGAGACTCTGCTTGAGTGCTACTCCTGTGGTGCTCGCAATGTGTTTGTGCTTGGGTTCATTCCTGCAAAGGCTGACTCTGTTGTTGTGTTATTGTGCCGGTATGTGTTTTATTGAGTTATCCACGAGTAAGTTAAGATATCCCTATAGGAGCGGCAACCTTTCAATGGCAATATGTACCATGATATGAGTATTGAGCTTTCTAATCCAGAAATCTTTCTGAGTGACTTTACAATCCCTTAAAAAGTCACTGATTCAAAAAAATAAATAATGCTGGATAATCAACACTGCACCATCTAGCCCAAGCTAAGCTGAGCTTGTGTTATGGGTACTAAATAACTGATATACCTTATAGATTACATTACTTAGATATTTTTTTAATTAATATTTGATCAAATCTACTGGACATAGGCCTCCCTGATCAGCACTTTATTGGCTTTTATAATTTTATGATAACACAAAATATTCTTGGCTTGGCCTGATGGGGCTCTAGCGGAACAACATCCACAATCAGACTATAAACAGGACATCTCATGGTATAACTAAAAGATTTAATAATCTGTATATGTACATATATAAAAGAAAGTTGTGTTAGTTACTCTATTTATAACTCGAGAACGGCTGAACCGATTTGACGTTTTTTAAATACATGTTTCTATATCGACTGAAAATTGGTGGGAAAGTAGCTAAGAGCTTATTATCCTTTTTTTATGCCTCTAAGGCACAACAAAGTTCGCGGGGTCAGCTAGTAGTAAATATTATTCAACCAGTGTATTAACATTTCAGTCAACCATGTGCAGCACAGAGCTCGTTGAAGGACATGAACTGGGATCAGGAGCAATGGAAACCTTTGATCGGTAAGTAGCAAACAACCACAATTAAAAAAAATTTTGGCATGAAAATAACTCATATCCACCATTAAGGGTCAAGGCAAATTCGATCCAAGGGATTTTTGAAGATTTTAATAGCCTATTGAATTCTATCACCATTAAGGCATTTTCACTTCACTAAACATGGATGTTAGCTATTCCAAATAATGCAGTCCATACCAAATTAACAGGCATTAACCTCTAAAACAGATGGATATTGCCTAAACAACAATTGATGCTGAGTTGTTGAGAACACTCCTTAATAAGCAGAATATAAGTGAAAGTCTTATACCTTATCTGTGATAATGTGGTGTTGCCTCATATATTTAATTTACATAATTTTGTGATATTGTTACAGCTGATCGAGCCTTCTTGTCTTGGCTGGTGAAAGTGCCGTCGGAGACGGAGCAAATGCGCGCACGGCAGGTTTGTAAAATATAATCACATAACATTGTGCTTACATTCATCAATATAAAGTATTGTATTTGTTTATTTGGTTCTACGTTGGTAGAGAATGCAGGGTAGTTTTGGATTGTAAATATGTATGTTTTAATGAGTTCTGTTAATTATTGTCTGTGCACTACCAACCCGTTTTTTTATCTACATATTTCTCCATCCCAAAGTTGCCTCAGATAGATTGTGGTTTATGTACATTTTTTGTACATTAAAATGTTAATTCATTAATTAATTATTAATATTATCAATGCAAAGTTTATTTATTGGGTGTTACTGAAGCCCAATAGTTGCTGAAGGTTTTTTTAGGATTTAATTAGTTCTAAACCGGCATTTACACTTCGAGTGCTGAAATCACACCGTATGTGTTTTCTACAAGTGACTAATATGCGTAAATCCACAATAGCGCAGCGGCTGAGAAAATACAGATCTGGGTGACTCAGCACAGCTGTAATGTTTTTCGAACGAAACGCATGTGCGGCGCAACACAACCGCTGTGTAGAGCGGCAGCGCGAATGGCTTAGGTTAAAAAAAAGATCGCAATCGTCGAAAAAAGTTCGCAGTCAAAGTGTTAACATAGCTACTTTATTTATGGCTACTTTTTATCCATGAATGACGCAAGCGAAGCCGCACAAAATATATTTAATTATTTTAGCTTACCCTTAAAATTATAAAATAACCTCTGCCGTATAAGGACAACTACCTAACGCGTGGATAAAACAGCACTTAAGGAAAATGTAGCTATTGAAAGAAAAAATCAAATATGTTTATCTGCATGGCTAAGTTTACTTCTTTCACCATCATCAGCCTTTACTAGTCCACTGCTGGACATAGGCCTAATGAGCGCCATAGCGCCCTGTCATCAGCTAGCCGCAACCAGCGTCTGTCTGCAGTCTTTAAAAATTTGTTTGTTTAGGTTAAATAAAAACAACCACATTGAATACTAAATCTGTGTCCATATTTACAATGGTTTTTGTATTACAGGTAACGCCCCAACAGATAGGTCGTTTGGAAGAGCTCTGGCGAGACAATGTGGACGCTACCTTTCAGGATCTAGAGAAGCCTGGGGTTGATGAAGAGCCACATCAAGTTCTTTTGCGGTAAATATCACTAAAATCCATCGTATCCCCATTTTGTGTGGGCAGCGCAAAACCGAGTGTGAATGAGATTGCTTGCCAGAACTATTTTACTTCATGCTAATGCCGAAAGTACGCAATAACGCATCAATGCATTTACAAAGAAGAATCTGTCCGCCGTAAAAGACCCTGGTGTCAGTCAATTCTGTCGCCCCGTTACCACGACCGCTGTAACGCAATGAAAACGTATTAAGAAATAAATAAAATGTACGCGACAAATAAATAAGTGACTAAATGTACTGAATTATGTCTCATCATTTCCAGTTATGAAGACGGCTATCAATACCAAAACATCTTCGGTCCACTTGTGAAGCTCGAGGCGGACTATGACAAACGGCTCAAGGAGTCCCAAACGCAGGAAGGCATTGAGGTCCGTTGGGATGTAGGCCTCAACAAGAAGACTATAGCTTACTTCACCCTCGCCAAAACTGATAGCGATATGAAGCTTATGCATGGCGATGAGTTGAGATTGAGGTAAATATTTGTTTTTATCGTAATAACACATTAATGTTATAGAAAATTGAATGTTTAAATTGATGTTTGTTACTTCTTCATGCCAAAACTACTACAGCAAGGCTATCACGCTATTTAATACATAAAGTAACTCGCGTTATCAAAAGGCTACCAAGCTATTTAACTCGGCGTTTTTTACGTTAAAATGCGCCTTAGCACGCGTCATTCGCCCTAAATAATGCTGATACCGCGTGAGTTAAATAGCATGGTAGCCTTGCTGCGTTATTACGCTAATTTTAGCACGTGAAATGGCGCATTTTTACGTGAATAACGCGTGAAAAGGCGTTATTAACGGTAAGATGTCTCGTTACACGTGTTATTTGCGCTAAAATTAGTAATAACGCTGATAACGCGCGATACGTTATGTATTAAATGCTGGGACTGGGTTGAATTTTGCAAAGAATTATGTTTGTTTAGACCTGGAATACACATTGGCTACTTTTACCCTTTTTACCTTCAAACGTTTCCATAGAAACGACGCGATCGAAGCCAGAGTAGAAACTGGTATCATTATAATTAAGATTAGAGGTCCTTGCCCAACACTGAGACTAATAATGTTCAATGAAAATTAACTATCCTGGATAATATCTACTTGATTACCATCACACCTATAGTGTAGGCTCCAGGGAAGAATATATCAAAATGCCCTGGCATCGTCATACATTACGTAAATCATTGAAATTGGATAAATGAGTTTCGAATATTTTACGCATTTCATGACGATATGACGTAATTTAACTCAATTCTACCCTTGTCAATAATCCCCGTCCTAGGCCTATTGATGTTAAGTGTTGTAAGATTACAACGTGATCGTAGTAGCTGTATAATTTGTAGTAGTTAATTGCAATCCAATATGTAATAGGAATTTGTAATTGTTAATCAACCAACTGTTCAGACAAGGCTAAAGAATGTTGTTGATAGTGAATAAACCTTGTGGAAATATACTGCCAGAATGTGCTGTATATGGAATAAGCTAGTAAGGCCTCATTTATCGATCTGAAATCGATTTACGGCATGAAAGCGTAATTATCATCATCAGCCTATGATAGTCCACTGCTGGACATAGGCCTCCTCCAATGAGCGCCATCGCGCCCTGTCTTCAGCTTGACGCATCTACCTGCAGTCAAAGTCTAGTGTGCAAATTGCTTCGGTCGTATTAACTCGCCTCGGACAATCGCATTTATTATGTGAACATAAAGGTTCACGCGCTCACGTCCAAACCACTGCCGCACAACACTCAATAAGTATTTAAACAGGACTTAAACTCATTACATTTAAATTCAACATTAAAACGTGCAAATGAAATGTCGCATGATTCCTGTATACTGGTCCGTTCACGGTAGAAAACCCGTAACAAAATAATTACAAATTATTCACACTTCGTTTGGTCCAGGTATCGAAACTAAGTCGTGGACAAAATCTAGTTAGCAAATCACTCCAGATTAGTAAGGCATAAATGTAAATAAACACAAATCTGTCTCTGTTTTTGATAAATATTTTGAGCAATTGTTCTTTCGTTATAAGTTAATTAAGTTAGGTATTTGTTTTACTGTTTTTGTTTAGTTCTGCAGCAGCAAATAAATGGATGTCTATGTTGAACCCCCGAATTCTCGAATGCATCTCAGGTTTAAGCAGGTCTCAAGTGACGATTTTCTAACAAATTTTCATATAAAACTGTCAAAAAATGGCTACTTTAGACGTGCTTAAATCTGAGATGCGTTTAAGAATTCGGGCGTAAATCAAATAAATAAAGTTTCACCTCCATTCCAGATACGTGGGTGAGCTCCACAAGGCTTGGTCCGGCGTTGGCCACGTGATCAAAGTGCCCGACAACTACGGCGATGACGTGGGCCTGGAACTGAAGAGTGGCGCGGGCGCACCGCTCGACTGCACCTCCAACTTTGTCGTCGACTTTATATGGAAGAGCACTTCATTTGACAGGTACCACTATTTTTGGGATAGAATCCTGTGTACTCAATCTCTCATGATGTTCTGGACGGGCTCGATTGAGAGACCACGATCTCTATATGCAAACAAGGCAAGGGGCAAACGTGCTCTTGAGTGTAGAGCACGACTCGGTAAACGTAGTGTAGGACGCCATCAGACCAGGTGGGATGACGAGCTGCGAAAGACTGCAGGTAGATGCTGGATGCGTCAAGCTGAAGACAGGGCGCTGTGGCGCTCATTGGGAGAGGCCTATGTCCAGCAGTGGACTACTATAGGCTGATGATGATGCTGATATCCAGCAGTAGACTAACATAGGCTGATGATGATCTATATAATGTCTAAGGCAGCATTCACTCATTGAACTAATTAAAATTGGTATGTAATCTGACAAAGTGGACAGTACTTCATATTGTTTACTACCTACCTACTGGTAGACTACGTGTATAGGTTTTTTGGTCCTAAATACTGACATATTATTTGAAAACATGAACCTAGAATTCCTATACAAGTTAGACCCAGTAATTACCAAGCAGCCTATGCAGTCAGAGCTTTTGTAAATTAACAAAGATTATACTAGTCCATTGTGTGTGTTATGTGGTCCTAAACAACCTATTTTGATGCACAAAAGAAGTTCCCCAGAAGTAAAAGTTTATTATATTTTACTTTATTAGCTAGAATTCCGCTCATAACTGACCAACACTTGAAAGGGTGATCAAAACGTCTCACCCCATCAAAAACCGTCGTACTGTGTAGATACGGACCCAAAAATACCTGAAAAACCTGATTCAATTTATCTTCTTTCAGGATGCAGCTAGCCCTGCGTAAATTCGCTGTGGATGACTCCTCAGTATCGGGCTACATCTATAGACGGCTCCTGGGGCACGAGGTGGAGGAGGTTCTGTTCCGTGTGCACCTGCCTAAGCATTTTAGTGCACCCAACCTGCCAGACCTCAACCGCTCTCAGGTAATATTCTACTGCTAGTCTTTTCCTTTGTGAGGACCACCTGCTAGTAAGACATCAGTATCATCGACGACCTCTGTGGCGCGGTGGGCGAAGGTCCGCCTGCGATGCAGGAGGTTGCGGATTCGATTCCCGCCTCGGAACAATTATGTGTACGATCTGCAGACATTTCCAGGTGTTCTGGTCGTTATCTATGTATAATAAAAAAAAATATCTATGAAATGTATTGTATTAGGTATAGCAGTTATCAAGTACCCATAACACAAGCTCTGCTTAGCTTGGGGCTAGATGATGCTGTGTGGATTGTTGTAACATTAATTATTTATTTATTGTGAATTCAGTAGGGTCGGAGGATCCAGCTAGTACAAGATCCTGAAGGCAAGAGGCCCCAGCAATTCAGTGCACTACAGCTGCCGCTAAGGATGTGATGCCTATTCGGAAGGCCTATTTTATTATTTTACAAAACCAGAATAGATATGTCGTATGGTACGCGGTGTGAATATCGTAATCAAACGAGATGCAAAGAGAGACTTCTTACAACCTATTTTCCAAGTAAACATTTTCTAGCCCATTATTAAAATTTATGTTTCAATTCTAGGTATACGCAGTGAAGCACGCCCTACAGCGTCCGCTGTCCCTGATCCAAGGTCCGCCCGGCACCGGCAAGACCGTCACCTCCGCCACTATCGTGTACCAACTGGTCCGTCAGAATGGCGGGCCCGTCCTTGTGTGCGCGCCCTCCAACACCGCCGTCGATCAGCTCACGGAGAAGATTCACAAGACCGGCCTGAAGGTGGTCCGTCTCTGCGCCAAGTCGAGAGAGGCTATGGAGTCTTCCGTGTCCTTCCTGGCGCTGCACGAGCAGGCGCGCGCGCTGGGATCAGCCGATAGTGAGCTTAAGAAGCTGACGAGATTGAAAGAGGAGGCGGGGGAGCTCTCCGCCGCCGATGAGAGGAGATACCGCGCGCTGCGGAGATTGGCTGAGAGGAGGCTCCTGGATGCGGCCGATGTGGTGTGCACGACCTGCGTCGGTGCCGGGGACCCGCGCGTGGCGCGCATGCGCTTCCAGTCGATCCTTATCGACGAGGGCATGCAGAGCACGGAGCCCGAGTGCATGGTGCCCGTGGTGCTGGGCGCGCGCCAGCTCATCCTGGTGGGCGACCACTGCCAGCTCGGCCCCGTGGTGATGTGCAAGAAGGCGGCCAAGGCGGGCCTCAGCCAGAGCCTGTTCGAGCGGCTCGTGGTGCTCGGCATCCGGCCCTTCCGGCTTGAGGTGCAGTACCGCATGCACCCCGAGTTGTCGCGCTTCCCCTCAGACTTCTTCTACGAAGGCTCGCTGCAGAACGGCGTCAGCGCGGAGGAGCGCCGCCTCGCGCGCATCGACTTTCCCTGGCCGCGCGCCGACCGGCCCATGTTCTTCTATGTGACGCAGGGCCAGGAGGAGATCGCCGGCTCCGGCACCTCCTACCTCAACCGCACGGAGGCTGCCAACGTTGAGAAGCTGACCACGCGCTTCCTCAAGGCGGGCGTGCGGCCCGACCAGATCGGCATCATCACGCCGTACGAGGGCCAGCGCTCCTACCTCGTGCAGCACATGCAGTACCAGGGCTCGCTGCACGCCAAGCTCTACCAGGAGATCGAGGTGGCCAGCGTGGACGCGTTCCAGGGCCGCGAGAAGGACATCATCATAATGTCATGCGTGCGCTCCAACGAGCACCAGGGCATCGGCTTCCTGTCCGACCCGCGCCGCCTTAACGTGGCCCTCACGCGTGCCAAGTACGGCCTCATCGTGGTCGGCAACCCCAAGGTGCTGTCCAAGCAGCCGCTCTGGAACCATCTGCTGGCCTTCTACAAGGAGCGACGCGTGCTCACGGAAGGCCCTCTGTCCAACCTCAAAGAGTCCGCCATCCAGTTCGCGAAGCCCAAGAAGCTAGTGAACGCGCACAACCCTGGCTCGCACTTCATGTCGACGTCAATGTTCGACGCGCGCGAGGCGCTCGTGCCCGGCTCGGTGTACGACCGCGCGCGCGCGCTGCGCGACCCGCTCGCCTACGTAGGGCCGGAGCGCGGACGCGGCGCGGCACTGGCGGGCGTGCCCCCGGCCGCCTTCGCGCCGCACCGCGCCGGCGCCGCGCCGATGCCTCCGCGCCGTCGGCCTGCGCCGCGCCTCAGCCAGGAGCCGCTGTCGCAGCAGGCGCCGCTGTCGTTGTCGCAGGGCGCCTCGCAGCCAGACTTCAGCCAGGAGTCGGCGGCAGCGGACTGCCCGAGCCAGCCGGACGGTCTGCTCTCGCAGGACTCCACGTACCAGGGAGGGTTCCGCGCGCGCTGCCCGCAGTACTGAGGCGCTGAGCGGGGCGGACCGCGCCCCGAGCCCCGCGCCGAGCCCGCGCCGTCGACACGCCCGCGCCGCGCCGAGCTCGCGACCTGACGAGGGACGAGTGTGGCGAGAGACTTCCGGACTAGGGAAATTAGAAACGACTCACGAGCTCGACAGCCCTCGGAGGCGGAGAGGTCGACGTGTTTGGAATCAAATGTTTAGCTAAACTCCAACTATAATCCGTCTTGTGACGCATAAATTCGCAACTTTATTATTCATAGAACTAGGACCGGAGACATGACTTCGCGTTAATCTGTCAGCAACTGAAAACGCTACAACGGTTTTAAAGGCCATTCAGACAGCCGCCAACAATAATTATGCAATCAATACAGACTGTCGTGTCTGAGACTTGCCACTTGAAATCGACTAGTGCTTGAGAAGTACGCGATATGAACATCTGGAATCGCATATTAGGTTAACTTTATGTTTGTCTTGATAATGTCTTCTTTTAAATCGAATTAGGTCAGTAGAAATCGTAGATTGTATCATGGTTTGTTTTCGTCACTGGGTTCTTCATGAGGTATTTCATTCTTATCACAGCGTCAATTTTATGGAGTTTTTATTGTTTTCCATCATAAGATCTATAACATCACCTACTGTACAAGCGTTTAATCTGTGATGAAAGGGTAGTTTATAATTTAAATCTGGATGTAAATATTATTCATTGATGTGTTACAATGTATTGTTGAATAGTCTGTTGGTAAAAAAAGATGTGATATTTTCTCATAAGTTAAAAAAACGCCACAATGCAATGAAGGACAAAATTATGTCACAACGAAGAGTGAACAATGATTGTAAGATAGTCTTGTACAGTTTGTATTTAAATGAAATCTGCCTTTTACCATGTTATTACACCTAACCATACTGTAAGTAGAAAGTACAATTTGCAACTTTTCACATACATACATTATAGTGCCTATGCAAATTATTTATTTTTGAAGGAGCTCCTGAATAATTATGTACTGAAACAAAAAAGATAAAATGTTTGTAATGGCGTAAAAAAGTAGTATTGGCTAGTAAAAAGGCTAAGTTTTTAATTTTCCCTAAAATGTGAGAGAAAATGTGCAGTTTACTTATACAATTTGTAAAATTGTTCTTTCATGTGACGGGAAATCAATAAAAACATCATAATTTAGTATATTTATCTGCTTTTTATTTTACATTTAAAAACTGTATAATACTCCAATAATTAAATTCCTAATTCTTAAATAACATAGATAATAAAATATTAAGTTTCTTACATTCATAACATATTATAACAGTATTGCACTTTATAACATTTATAATCAGGCTGCTTATTAAAAAAATATTAGTAAATGAGATAATAAGGATGGACACATTGAGATTACAACCTACGCACAACAATTTGAGCGATAGCTTTAAAATAATTCATTCCGTACCTACATTGCCAAAAGGAGAGTTCTACTTAATAAATACAGCCAATAAGCATAGAAAGTTACATATTGTAGCTGGCCTGTGCGACAACTAAAATTAGAACCCTCATCAAGACTTGTATAGGTCCGTACGAAACGGTTTTTTTGATAATGAGGCAACAGCATCTTATTGTTAAGGTTAAACAAGTCTCTCATCATCCTAAACAAATGTGAAAGGATAACTACTACACTGTTCGATGTTGACCATCAAAAATCATAATTTAAATTATATCAATTTTCTCGTTATCTACTCGTATGTATACACCCATAACCGCAAAAAGATACATTTGAAAAATACATACTTATAAACTTACGTATTTTTACTGAATTTACCCAACTTTAGGCGAAAATAAAGAATATACGAAAAAAAAACATAATATATACTATTTACTATGATTTTTAGTCTCGACTTAGAAGGGCGTAAGTTATCCGACGGAGATGTTCAAGCTGAAATTAACTTGCTTGAACTGCTGAAAGATCAATGTAGACAGGCCATTCCATTTTAAGAAAAACAGAGTTTTGTTCTTGATAAGGGTTCAATGCCAATGGAGTGATAAATGCCAGCATCACTACATAGTATAAAACAAAGTCGCGTCCCGCTGTCTATCTGTCCCTGTGTATGTTTAGATCTTTAAAACTACGCAACCGATTTTTAACAACGGATGCGGTTTATTTCAATAGATAGATTAGATTGATTCAAGAGGACGGTTTATAAACTTTTGAAACATAGATTTCCAGGAGGGCGAAGCCGCGGGACTCGGTTAAAATAAGCTCTTAGTATTCGTTCACTGAGGTAGCGGCGGCGGCAGCACTGCTGCGTACGTAGGGTAGTGCGGGGCAAACTTGCCCGCGCTCGGGTCGGATACAGCTGTGGGTCTTTCCCCTTCCTGGATCGACCTGGCTGAGTATGCGCCTTGCTTGTAGACAGGTTGAGCTGGAATAGATAAATTTAGTTATAATAAAATCTGAGGTAGCGCATAGATAAAGTGTTATTCCAGTTTTCCTCCCTGATATCCCCCTCAAGGAGAAAACTGGAACAGAAAAAATAATCATTCTAGTTTCCCCTTGAATATCCCCCTCAGGGGGAAAACTGGAATAATAAATAAAACAAATTCCACCTACAAATTCCATTATGAATCTAAGAGGGTTAACTCCGAGCCTACTCTTCTGTTGAATTAATTTGTCTTGCGTAGACAAATAGTGTTCTAACTTACAAAGTGTCGGATACAAGGACTGGAATGGCGGCTGCTCGGGCGGCGCGCTCGGATTGGCCCACCCGCCCGGCGGGTAGTCGCCTCCCGGAGCCTGCAACATAACCATATCTGATGTATTCGTATTTTATTATTTTTTTCATATTTATTGTCTATGAATCTCATCATCATCACTCTATGTGTATATATAGTAGTCCACTGCTGAACATAGACCTCCCCTAATGAGCGCCATAGCACCCTGTCTTCAGCTTGCTGCATCTAGCATCTGCCTGAAAGGTCGAGGTCTGGTCTCATCTCTCCTGGCCGGAGGGCGTCCAGTACGTTTGCGAGTCACGGCCTCCATACAATTCCTTGGTTAATCACTACATAGTATAAAACAAAGTCGCTTCCCGCTGTCTGTCTGTCCCTGTATAGGTATGCTTAGATCTTTAAAACTACGAAGCTGATTTTGATTTTTTTAATAGATACAGAGATTCAAGAGGAATTTTATAAAACATTTGACACATAGATTACGAGAGCGAAGCCGCGGGGCGCAGCTTGTCTTTATATATACATATATAATAAAAAAGTGAACCCTGGTTACGCTATAACTTGAGAATGGCTTTACCGATTTAATTCATTAATACTTCGTAGAAAATAATAATATATTGATGTGCACTAAAGAGTAATTGTATTGTACTCACGCTAGGTATTACTGAAAAGCCCGGCGTAACAGGCAAGACCGCCGGCTGGCTGGGCGAGGGCGGGACCTGCCCAGGCGTAGGCGGAGAGGGCGCGGGCTGCCCCGCCAGGCCCAGCAGTGGGACGGTGCCGATAGTGATGTACTTCTTGTCGTGGAGGTTCATGTGCATGCCCGATACTACGCATTCCACCTGGAAAACAAATCATCATCATCAGCCTATGTTAGTCCACAGGTGGGTCATAGGCCTCCCCTAATGAGCGCCATAGCGCCCTGTACAAAATAGATTAAGCATTATTTTTAAGATTTATTGAATAAGTGAACTTTTTTTTATGAGAAATAAACATCTTTAAATCGAAATAAAGAGTAATTATTCCCATAACATGACAAGTAATGTAAGGAGGAAAGGAAGGCCTTACCTAACAGTGGGATCCAACAGGCGGATAAGATATTATACAGGTTTCGCTGTTAAATGGTAAAGAAAACGATTTCCCTCTAAATAATGCTATTATAATCGGACATTTCATTTCGTTTCAGCATTATCTAGCCGCATTACTGGTAAATTATTGATTCCGGGTGTTCTGGTTGTTTTCTATGTATAATAAAAAACCTATGTAATGTATTGTATTATGTATATCAGTCATCTAGTATACCCATAACACAAGCTATATACTTAGCTTGGGGCTAGTTGATACTGTGTAGAGTGTAGACTGCCCAGCATTTTTTTTATTTATTTATTTGTTCTGAAACTGATTAGTAAAGGTCGTTGTGGATTTTTGTCCATACTGTTGTTGTGATGTAAAACAAATAGGAACGAAATTCAATATCATCATCATCGGTAGACATCACCACCCACCCACTGCTTGGTATGATCATCATCATAAGCCTACGTTAGTCCACTGCTGGACGTAGGCCTCCCCCAATGAGCGCCACAAATAGAGCGGTACAAGTAGGCCGAAATCAGATAAGATTCATAAATTCACATTGGTGATTCGACCTTGCCGTATGACATCACCTCGCGTACTAAAACCCGTGTGAATGGGCTATGTTACCGCGACACTGGCCTCGATTGAGTTAGGCTAATTATGCCGGTTATCTAATAGACGAACAATAGGCCTTCAGAGCTCGACTCCTAAGTTTGGTAAAGTTCATGGCCAGTTGATAAAGGCGTGCGCTGCTGTTTTGAAGAGAACATTGTTCGAAACATAAGAAAGGGCGTGGCCTGGTTAAATGTTTTGTCGAGTAAAACTTGAACGTGTTTGCCGGAGTTTGTGGGAAACATCCCCCGCACTCGTCTGCGGATGGGAGAAATTGTTCATTTTACTAGCTGCGCCCTGCGGTTTCACTCGCGTGGTGATAGATATTTTGGATAATATATGTACAATATCTTTATCTTTATGAATTGTAGCCTATGTGTTATTCTGATATGTAAGCTATATTATTGTGAAGTTTCATCAAAATCCATTCAATATTTTTGCGTGAAAGAGCAACAAACATCCTCACAAACTTTCGCGTTTATAATATTAGTGGGATTTTGACGCAGGAAGAGGTTTCGCACTTTGTTTACTGAACATTTCCCTGCAAGCCGCAAAACAAACATTTCCCAAAGAACAATGTTTGTTCAAAACATTTCCCTAGAACAATGTTTGTTCAAAACATGGCATAGCGCACGCGCCTTTAGTCTAACAGCCTTATGATTATGACACTGGTGATTTGCCAGCGATATCAACGCGATGAACCAAAGTTATCGACATAGCTCTAAGAATTAGCAAGCTGAAGTGGCAGTGGGCCGGCCATATCTCGCGAAGAACCGTCGACTGCTGGGGCAAACGTGCTCTTGCGTAGAGACCACGACTCGGTAAACGAAGTGTAGGACGCCCTCCGACCAGGTGGGATCCGACCTGCGAAATACTGCAGGTAGATGCTGGATGCGGCAAGCTGAAGACAGGGCGGAGTCATACCTTGAAGTCGTAGTCCAAATCAATAATATTACAGTTGATGAGGTTAGAAGGCGGTATCGGGGGTATCTCCATCTGCACGCTCCAGTGCTTGGTGGTGCCGGCCGGCGCGGGGCCTTCCTGGATCGTTAGGATTATGTCCTTGGTCTTCTTTATGGCTGCAGGGTTGGTCGCCCTGTATGTTACCACCTAAAGAGAGAGACAAAGTGAATAATTAATGAAAAAGAAGACATGTTTGACGTTTTACAGATCTAAGCATACATAGGTACAGAGAGACATCGGGAAGCGACTTCGTTTTATACTATGTGGAACATTATGGTTGGAATAATAAAGAATACTTCATCACCTTCCTCAAGAACAGCTTCACGAGATGAACCTGCACATTGCTCTTGTTCTCCACGTCTATCTGCACGGGTATGGCCTGCCCGGGACAGTAGCCCGACACCGGGGCTTGCACGTCGATGGACAGCGGAGGGGACGCGCAGCAGAAACAACAGAACGTCTTCTCCATTTGGATGCGGATTGGCTCCTATTATAAAGGATGAGAAATTATGGAGACTGATTATGTATTTTTGACATGATGCGATACCTACAAGGACTTATCTATGTTTTCATTTATTGGACCACAAAAAGATATCTACAAGTACCCGGCGATAAATATTGCACATCGTCGTATATCTTTACAGAGAATTGGCTAATTTCAGCTTCGTAGAGAGTAATTTTACTCAGTTTTGTATGGGTACAAACGTAGGAAACGGGATATTTACAATTACATTGTAACATTTTTTTGTTAAAAGCTTATGGTTTATTTTAAATGTAATTATTGAAAATAACATAAATAACAGTATTTTTCTTGATAGCCTATAAAGCATCTAGGTACCTACCTTGTAAGATGGGTTGAGATTCAGATCCAAAGCATTGATGACAGTAAAGGCTATCTTGGTGTGATTGTCGTACTTCCAGGGTCGGTCGAGGGTCACTTGGAGCGTGTACCTCACGTACCCAAACTCTCCTTCGAACGAGGATGGCAACACGGGTGGTAATGTGCACGTAAAGTTGTACTCATGCTCCCCAGCAGGTAATTCCATAGGAACATCTGTGATATTAAAAAATAAATAAATAATGCTGGACAATCCACATAGAATCATCTAGCCCTAAGCTAAGCAGAGCTTGTGTGGGTACTAGATGACTGATACACATAATACAATATATTACATAGATATTTTTTGATAAAGTATACATAGAAATAACCAGAACATCCGCAACGAATATTTGCAGATCGTACAAATATTTGTTCCAAGGGTTATCGAACCCAAGCGCCTGGTCGCAGGCGGACCTTCACCCGCCGCGCCACATCGGTCGTCAATACTGTAAATGTCAGTTTATGTTTAATTAATGACATTAGGCGTGTGGCTATGCATATGTGGCTTGGCAGACAAAAAAGTATTATACTGAACGTGTGTATAAACATATTTATACCTACAGGCCTACGCCGACAGACACCGGTTGGACAAATGACTAGTTTGATTTCATAAAACACAGTTATCCAAGAATGCTATAACACAAACAGAATGTGAAAATTCCTTAATTTGTAACTTTGGCATCGAAAATAATGGAAGTGTAAAAAGTGGAACATTTCGAAAATAACCAATAACTCGAAAGAAAGATTTTTAAGGAGTAATTTTTATTCATTTATTGTTATTAATTCGTTATGCTCCCTGCTCGTAGGGGACCATAGACCACTCTTACGACACCCCCTGTAAAAATATCAACGAATTTCTTTACTGACTGTACCTAACTGAAACATATTTGAGGTTCTAAACCTGCCTTTTGCGATTTGCATGGCTTTGTTATTGTTTGTGTGTAAACTTATTCTGTTAACCGTCTACATAAAATCAATCAAGCTGACACTTATACCATGATGATCATAATGTTTTCTATACTAATTTTATAAAGAGGAAAGGATGGATTTTTTTTTGTTTGTAATAAATAGGCTCCGAAACTACTAGACTGATTTGAAAAATTATTTCACCGTTGGGAAGCTACACTATCCCCGGTGAACATAGGTTATATTATATTTTCAAAAAAGTTAGGGGGTATTAAAACCGTGCGAAGCTGGGAAGGTCCGCTAGTCTTATATAACAGCCAAATTTAGAAACATGAGTTCATCAAAGACATTGATGAATGCACTATACAAATACCAGCAACACAGGTAACTGATAATGTTGGTCATATTATTTACTAGACTGTGAGTCAAGCTATATTTTTATACTACACTAATTTCTGCCTGCGGCTTCGCAGGCGTTGTTTTTCGCGAACTGACACTTGCGCGAAAATGCCTGCAGATTTAACCATTATCCATTGTGTTGTGAATTGTGGCTTCTTTCTTCTTATATGACTTACTTTTCCCTAAACCTCACTCATCTGTCACCCATAACCCCATAACAATCAACATTTAAATTAATGAAAATCTTCATAACACAATGTTACGCCAGACTGATGTAGCCTACAAAAGACTCCAATGCAAATCCATGTTCTTTTCTGAACTTAATGCCTCATATCTTCAAAATTAGTAGCTCTTTGAATAATGGTTTTCACTATGATAAAGAAATGCTCTTGATCTTTACTTAGTAGGAAAGTACCAACTTTCCTACTAAGGGTACTCTACACGCCCAAGTAAAGGGCTCCATCCGACACTGGGCAGCCTCAGAAGTTTGTAGAAGCAACATTCCCACCACAAGGTGGAAACACCTTGAGGGTTTTTTAGTGAGATTAGAGTCCCACATTATTGCACTATTTCCCCATGGCAGTATGATAGGAGTGCGCGTTTCCCTCAAGATATTAAAAAAAATAGGCCAGATGGTGTGTAGTGTATTTTTGACTGACAAGTGTATTTTTTGACTGTACCTGAATTCTGACTTCCAACAATGTAGTAAGTAATCTGGAAGTACTCCTCATTCCCACTGTGCATCTGGTCAGTGTTCTCAGTCTTCCCATCTGAGGTTTCCTGCTGCTTGCTCTCAGTCCACTCTGTGTGCGCTTCACCCTTGAACTTAACATAAATACCTGGACAACAAAAATATGGATTAATATAGGCCAAGAAAGCACTGGCTAGACGACCTTAACACCTTCCTCATCGATTGGTGGGAGATCGCATGTGACCACACTGAGTGGAAAGATTTAGGAAAGGCCTTTGCCCAGCAGTGGGACGAATCAGGCTAGTATATATAATAAAAATATTATAATAAAATAATAATAACTAAAATATAGGAACATTCTTGTTTGAGAGCAGAGTTTTTGCTTCATAATGCTTTAATATCTGCTATATGCTAAAGTAGGTAGGTACTTGATATAAGGGGCATATTGATGTTTTTAGTCTTAAGAAAGTGATACATCGCGGAAAATAACGCCCATGAGTAATCGTCTGATGATACAGTTAGTAAACAAACTCAAAGAAAATAAAGTTTACAGGTTTATTTCAAAACTTCTGGTTCCATCACCCGCATGAAATTAACTGTAAACAACGACTTAGGAAAAGACTTTTATTAAGAATGACTCATTTTTAGAGACTTCTTGAAGGATTCTAGGACTTACCTCGAACTTTCTTTGGACTATCAAACAAGTATTTTATCCGCCCATTTATAGTTTGACCGGCATAGTAGGTATTCCATTGGTTGTCCAAATTTATAATGGCTTCTTTTATGCCCATTTTTACAACAATTACTTATACAAAACTGTGCGCTTCTAAGCAAGCACAATATGTAAAAACTAAAAAAAGCCCCTTTGATTAGACGATTCTCCTTCTCTTCAACTTCTTTCTCACTTCTGTCGCTCGTGATTCCAGCAATCAAAATGAAAAAGCTCTGAACCGACCGAACGCAAATACTACTGCTACGATCCAAAATTATGACAAAACGACCGTTTTGTATAATGAATATTATAGCCTGAATATTATGTATAAATATTTCTTGCACCTCTAACACTACATAATTTAAATAAGCAAAAGTTTATATGTCATTTATGAAATGAAAGTTTATTTCTTTAGTCTTACAAATAAGTACTTAGACAAGTCATATTTTATACAATTCATTATTATATTGATGTTCGTATGAAATGTGCGTGTGTAATAATTGGTTATTCTGTTTATTGCGCTTTCATGCTCATATATCTAAGGCTGTTATGGATTATGGTTATGGATAAAATTTATCTGAAGCAAAAAAAAATTGCAGGCTTAAGTGGCAATATCAGAAAAGACTCAGGAACAGACCTCCCCGGATTTTGTTCACCCTGTTTCATCCTAGATTCTACTTTTACTATTCTTCATCCATTAGCATGGGATGGGACCTAAAGGAGTGGCGTTTTCCAGGCCTATAATCTGAAAACTGGCTAAGATGATGATGATGAAGAGTGGCAGTAGGAAAACTACAATGAAAACAATAGAGTGGTGTTTAACGCAATTATTTTTAGATTTTACAGTTGCAGTTGGCAAAACAAAACACCAGTGAAATCGGCGAGTGGAGCGAGCTGCGATTGTTTTTAATTCGGGAGCTGGCCGAAAACACAAGAGGAAGGACATACCAAATTATTTGCCGTTTCGAATTCATCTACAAATTATGCACAAAACTCATTAGTGAACAGACTTCATACAATTTATAATAAAAAATTTGACTCAATTGATCTATTTTATACAAGCAATTTGTTTTAATAATAATAATAATAATGCTGGACAATTCACACAGCATTATCTAGCCCCATGGTAAGCAGAGCTTGTGTTATGGGTACTAGATAACTGATATACATAATACAATACTTTACATATATAGATATTTTTTATTATACATAGAAAACGACCAGAACACCCGAAACAAATATCTGCAGATCGTACACACATTTGTTCCGAGGCGGGAATCGAACCCGCAACCTCATGCGTCGCAGGCGGACCTTCGCCCACCGCGCCACATCGGTCGTCAAGAAATCGGTCGTTTAGAAAGGATATTATGAAAATATTAGAGGACACTGTGTAGAAAGTAGGAACACCTAGTACATTTTTTTTATTACTACTATTTGTATTCTGTTATTATTTACAATTAACTATTTATATAAGAATATATTTTTATTATTTAGTTTCTATTATTTACGTATCTATCTTGTGTTTAAGTGCTTATTTTCATTTCAGTTTATAATCTACCTTGATATAATAGTACTTTTGTTTTGATTTTTAACATTTAAACTTGCTATTTGACTGTCTGTTTAAAAATATACATGTATAAAATGTAAATCCGTCATTGGTCGTAGGAAAAACATAGTATTTTAAGTTTGTCTAGAATAAGGACTGTAGATTCTGTTAAATAAATAAATAAGACTTTGAGTCACCAACTAAATTTTTTCATGTCACCGATATGGGATAGGGAGGGTGTTTGGTACACGAGGGAGGAAAAGCTAATTATATATAGAATAAAAGCAACATCTAGTTATAAAAGTACTGATATGGCAACACTGTAATTTCAAGGATTGTGTGACTTGACTTCTTTGATATTGCCAATTATACTAAAAAAATAAAAATACTAAATCAACATCAACTTCTTGTCAGATGGCTCCCATGCTTTTGACTTTGACATTCTGGTTCTTATCATTTTGAAAGACAGATGGTTTGGATGTTTCGTTTTGTTCACTTTTCTTCATTCATGAAAGATTTTTGGAATTGCTTGTGAATGTGGTTTTTGGATTTCTAAAATGTCTCTGAGAAAAATACTCAGTTTAGCTAAACCTATTTGCTGTAAAATCTCCGGTCTGCAGAATTCATCTACAAAATACACAGTCCAAAATAATTGGCTATTGGCAGGAAACTTCTACTCCACCGGAAAATTAGGTTAGTTTGATAGTTTTTATTCCCGGAAATTTAAACCTTACACTACTTATCACTTTTCTAGCTACGTACACTGTACATACATCGACAGAAGTTAGTGTCTAAGACACCCGTTTATATGTTCCACAGGCTGCTGGAAAAAATCTATATTATATGTAATCAGGTTGCTAACACATCCGTATGTTGCCATACCTACTACTAAACTCTTAAGAATAACTATATTATGGTATGTTAGAAAACCCAACCACACACAACACACACTTTTTGAAGTGAATACCTATATTCTTTAATTCATTTGAAACATGCATATTCAATAATCTATCTATAGGTAAGTTATTTCACTATAAAAAGTAAGTTAAAGGTAATAAAAGTGTTTTCAACACTTCATTTGAATTCCAGGCAGCAACAGTAGCAGTAGCAAGGATGCAAAAGATGAAAGCAAAGAAAAGGTGGATATTAAAGAGAAGGTGGACATCCTTGGTCGGTTTTTCCCTCAAACCCCGCTGACTACAGAGGAGGCTCAAGCAGTAAAGAAGGAGCAGGAATCATTTGAAAAAGAAAACAAGGAAAAGGCAGAGGAAAATGAGAAGAGTTGGAGAAGAATGAAATTGGGGTGAGAGTTGATAAAATAAAGCTTTGTTTATACAATATCTGATGGACATACCCAAAGTGTGATTGTACAATCTCAGCATATATGGTAGGTACATACAGGAGTGTTAAAGTCTTGAAAAAGAGTGCAAATGAAAATAACACACTGTTTCTGTGACTTAAAGATATAGTAAAAGTTACCTCTGATCGGAAACACAGTCACCATTGTTGTAATCGGTTTGGACACTTCATCATCTTTTATTTACACATTTAATAGAAGGTTTTTGTGCACATCCTTCCTACTTATATTATAAAAGCGAAAGTTTGTGAGGATGTATGTATGTTTGTTGCTCTTTCAAGCAAAAACTACTGAATGGATTTTGATGAAACTTCACAATAATATAGCTTACATATCAGAATAACACATGGGCTACAATACAATTCATAAAGATATATATTATCCAAAATTAGAATTTAACGCGGGTAAATGGTGGATAAATTATTGTGACGTAACAAATATCAGGTAGAGAATCTTACCCACACCTTACTCTTATCTAAATAAACGAATTAATATAGAAATGCGCCAAAGCTAAGCTGTTTCTCTCAACCCAAAAAATATTTCATAGACTTTTTTTTTACCTCGGAAAATACGTAAAAAGTTGCGAGTGAAAGGTAGTTAAGCTGCAATAAGGTAATATTTTGAGGGAAGTGTCGACGACGGCATTACTTTTACTTTGCGTTGCAGTGGGTATAGTTAGTACCTATTAATTTTTATGATTGAATCAGTTCAAAGATATTTATTTCTCATTTACAACATACATGTAACTTACAAGAGAAACTTAAGCTAAGTATTAATATTATGTTATTTTTCCGTCTTTTTATGTTTAGTCCAGTAGCGTTACATCCTCAAGTATATATCTATGCAATTTGGTTTTAAACACGCCAGCCGTTCCAGCACCTTTAACGTCTTCAGGTAGCCTGTTATAGAACTGGACAGAATGTGATCTGAATCCATATTGAATCCGACATAAGACTGCAACTTAATGGCATGTGTACGAAGACGTACAGATAAATGCATTTTGTAGCATCATTCTATCGAATTTACTGAATCGGCATATTTACGCCCTTACCAACCAGTGCGACACTGACCGCGACGCGATACTACCGTATGATGGCTCGTTTACTTCCTATGTGTTTTACGTGTTATAATTTCAATAAACTTTTGAAAAGTGTTCAGTGTTTTCACTCATTAACTTAACTAACTTTACATAACTACCAATGTATGTACACCTCCGTACAGCATGCTTTTGCGCGGTAGTTGCAATCGTTTATCGAAATGTCGCTTCATAAACTTGACGCCAAGCGTTAATTTTAGTGCTGTTGTATTATTTTTTTGTTCACAAAATTTTTAGTTCAGTTCAGTTAAAATATTTATTTTTCTTTTTGATACAATCACGTACACTCGGAAAAGTCATATACAATGGCATGATTACATATAAAATTCATCAGCAATAATAGCTTCGTCAATATTATAAAAAGATTTACATATTAAAAAACATGATTTTTTCACATAAAATCTTAATATTAAGTTTCCTTAAATGTAAAGGTAATTTATTATAGAATTTTAAACAAAGAGTAAATAAAGCTCCTGTTTAATTTTGCTAGTCTATGCTTCGGTATGATTACATTTTGTTTTTTGCGTGTAGGTATCATAATTATGGATGTCACTTTGTAGGTCTAATTCTTCTGCGTTAATTTTAGCATAAATACAATTTTCAAATATAATATATTCTCTGGTGAATGTCATGCTATTTAACTGTCTTAATTTGTCCCTACAAGACTAGTTTATATTGCGGAATGAACCTTATCGCTCGCTTCTGCAGTATGATATTTATATCGAGTTTGGCTAGAAAATATAACCGAGTACAGATAATGATTATTTTCCAGGTTTGCCCTGTTCGGCAGCTCGATCACTATAATGGGCGGGTGCCTGGTGATCGAGATGGGCGCGCCGCGACGCGACGACGAGGGACAACTGATAGAGGATGAGTTCTCACATCTGCCCACCGCTATGCAGTATCTCAGACGGACTTGGAAAGAGCTCACGTTCTATGAGAAGGTATTTTATCTAGTCTGTGGATCACACTGAAGCAAAAAGAAATTCAGGCATTAGCTACATATTTCTGTATTTTCTAAATATATAGAAAAATCATAACAAAAATTATTTATTTCCATAAACAAAATAACTACCCTTAGAAGTGGTCACAGTCTTAAAATTAAAATAGACTACACAAAATTAGTAAAGCTTTTTCCTGATTTTTAAATTTCTTTTTCACTTCTCTAACTCAAAAATCGTGTTAGTATAGCGTAGCTTATCGGGCGTAAAAATCGAGTCCTTGGGATTAAATGTATTTTTCTTTTTAAATTTTTGTCTGAAATCATCAGCCAGTACAAGACATTCGTCATCTTACATAAAGAGTCAACTCTTTGGTATTCCATTTACAAAGAATTTAATTAAAATTCATTTTTTAAATGGAACTGAATGTGCCTTCTTGGATGTTTTTAAGAAGGGTGAATCTTCCTCCGTGGTAAAATGCGCAGTACTTGGCGCTGAGCGTAACACCATAAAAGTTATAGTAGCGCGAAATCACTGGAATTTTTAGGTTTCTACAAATTTAACGGACGGCGAATGTGGCTTATTTAATTGAAAATGTCATCAAGCTAAAGTTAAATTAAAAATATGAAAATGGAACAGAAGTGCAAAGAATAATTAATATGATTCTATCTGTCCAAAATCTGTCGGCCAAAATCACGCGACATATATTTAAAGACTTGTTAAAAATATACTATTGTTACCATCCCAAAATGTGTCTATCTTCCTCCACACAGCAGTTTTAGATTGTAGGTTGATTTAAAGCAGACTGTGTTCATAATGAATTTAAGTAAGTAGGTAAGGTAGGTACCTGCATGTATTTCACAAATATGCAAACAGAGACCCTATGGCATAACAATCTATTACTAAACTGAAATGCTTGCAGTGTTTCGAAGATCGTCTAGATGCGTCAGGCAGTATACAATACAATACAAAAATACTTTAGTTACTTTACTTTTAGAAGCGATCTCTTCCAAGTAACATTTAGATGGATAGAATTGTGTGAATAGTATAGTATCGACCAGATAAATTCACGGAGTGTGTGCCATCCACCACATAAATACAATCTAGGTGCTTATATCAATTTTTAATTTACTAATTTTGTCTTTTTTAATTTCCAGATGATAAAAGAGCCGTCTCGAGAGAAGTTACTGCCAGACCCACTACCAGCACCTTACCAGCCGACATACACACTAGTCCTGGAGTTCACGGATGTGCTGGTGCACCCGGACTGGTCCTATCAAACTGGATGGCGGTAAGGAATGAAGTCAAATGACTGTGTGTTCTTTTGTTTGTTTGGTCATCACCATCATCATCAGCCTATCTTAGTCCACTGCTAGACATAGGCCTCCCTCAATGAGCGCCATAGCGCCCAGTCTTCAGCCTGACTTGTGTTTGGTGAAAATGTGTGTTCAATCAAAGATTGCTATCTTTACCTATAAGTACTCGGTTCTAGATTTATAGATATTTTTTTTAGGAATTACAATACCAAAGGAAATTGGTGGAACATAAGTATTTTACGACACTGGTATCATTGTAGGAAATCGCTAAGAAAGTTTGAAACAGTTTTTTTAAGAATTTACTTGTTGCTTGTGCTGATTTTATAAGCCTAAAATATTATTTACTTATTTATCATTTTTAGAATCTATCTATTTTTACTTACATATATAAGTTGTCATGGAATGCGCTGAAGAGACAGCATTACTATTTACTTTTTTTTATATTAACCTGATTCATGCCACCACTGGGCATTTTCACCATTATTCATGTATATAACTACTATTTCCAGGTTCAAAAAGCGTCCCGGAGTCGACCAGTTCCTGCAATCCGTGGCGAATTCAAACTACGAAGTGGTGATATTCACAAACGAGAACGCGTTCATGATCTGGCCGGTTATTGATAAACTAGATCCCGAGAATAAGTTCATATCGTACCGCCTGTTCAGGGACTCGACGCATTTTGTTGACGGAGCGCATGTTAAGAATCTGGATGGACTTAATCGGGATCTTTCTAAGGTGAGCTGTTTGGATTAATAACATAGTTAAAGCGTAGAACAGGATCGCGAGATGTTAAGGTGGAAAGGGAGGCCTTTGCCTTGCAATTGCAATGGAAAGATACAGGCTCGCCCACCGCGCCACATTTGGTCTTCAATAATATTTGTGTGATACGAGCGAGCAATATGATGATAAACCAGGCAGTGAAGTCAAAACACACCATTCAACAGATATATAACTTCGCTGCTCGTCTATAATCAAATTGTAATATATGTACGTCAAATTATGAAACTACTGTTAGTTTCATAGTTTTTTACCTGACCTTTCAGATTTTTTTTTTGTGGTCAAGGGGTGGCTGGAGCACATTAACTTTCAGCTCTTCATCATTAGCCTATGTTGGTCCACTGCTGGACATAGGCCCCCCCTAATGAGCGCGATAGCGCCCTGTCATCAGCTTGACGCATCCAGCTGAGGTCTTTCGCAAGTTTCAGCTCTTAACATTATATATTTGCTCCCCAGGTTATAGTGATAGACTGGAATAAAGGCGCCACTAAGTTTCACCCTCAAAACTCTCTCGTGCTCAAGAAATGGAAGGGCGCTGACGACGACACCGCACTTTTAGACCTCGCCAATTTGTTACAAAGTAAGATGTTTTTACTTCTATTAATTATTCTTCGGGTCCCGGAAGTAAGCCGCGGGCGAGGTCAGCCAAGAAAGCGCTGCTGGCGAGACGACCTTAACGCCTTCCTCAGTGATTGGTGGGAGATCGCGCGTGACCGCACTGAGTGGAAAGATTTGGGGGAGGCCTTAGCCCAGCAGTGGGACAAATCAGGCTAAATAAAAAATAATATTCTAACCGTATTCAGCTAGCTACAATCATTTGATAGCTTTCAAAATCTATATATTTAGACCAATCTCAACTCTTCAATCCAAGATCAATTTTAAGGGTACACATACACAAGTCGATGACAGCGCGAACTCGTCGTCGGTAGGCGAGGCCTAAATGTATGCTATCTCACCTGACATAATGTGCGAAATGGCGCGCTAAGATGACATTTACAACAATTAATTTTTAAAACGACTTTAGCACAAGAGAAATACTAGATTAGTACGAGATAAATTGATATTATCATTAGTTTTGGATGGTCAACGTACAGTGTAGTAGTGACCCTTCCACTATGTTTGGGAAGATGAGAGACTGGCTGGTTTGACCTTAACGGTTGGGATTAAGCTTTGGGTAGAATTTCAATTTTTTCAATTCTAAATTGTCAAATTTTTTGTCACATTTGTAATGGAACCGCTGACGGTACCTGTGCGACAGCCTTGGTCGCCATGCTTTCGGTTAGGTTAAAATTTGGGAACAGTTTACAAGATTCAGTAAGCACCTAGTAAAATTATCTTTTAACCAAATATACCAGTCACTTCCGTATATTGCTTAGTCCTTACAAAGCGTTATTCACCCCACAGCAATAGCAATGTCCGACGTAGCCGACGTGCGTGAGGTACTCACATACTACGGCCAGTTCGATGACCCCATAGCGGCTTTCCGCGAGAACCAACGTCGTCTTATGGAGCAAATGGAGGAAAAGGAACGAGAGACCAAGAGCACGGACCAGCCTATAGCGCGGAACTGGATCCGAAGTTTCACCAGACGGGGCTAAGTTGAAGCTGTCTGCCCAGAGATGGCGCTGACTCTATGAGAGTGGTACAATGAGTTTTGTTGTGATGCTGTGATGCTTTGTTTTCCTATGTTACGTTTCTTTTGTAAGTAACTTGAGCTGTTGAAGTGGGTATTATATTACTATACTTTATCTTTCCTTTCTATTCTAATACATATTTGGATAAGATGTACTCCCGCCTAAACATGGATATTTTAACAACATCCATCTTAAAATTTTAGTATGCACAAAATGAGAGTTGTTCCTAAAAGTATGGCGGTCTTTTAAAACTTTGACATGCATTATTTAGCCATCAAACACGTCTTGTTTATTCTATCTGCTCTAGGACTACTTGAAATCAGCCAGATCGAAGGTGAAATAAGCAATATGATTTGACAATATTAACTATGAATTCAAACGAAAGAAATCGTAAGATTCCCCATTATTATTTTCACTATGAATTGTAAATAACAATGCACCTTTTAAGACTGGCGAATCAATTTATATAAAACCTTCCATTTTAATGAATAATTATTTAACTTATTACAGTTAGGTACTGAAAATTGAGCAATAAAGGTTTGAACCTGTATGTCGTGAAAATGTACTTATTGTTATGTTTTGAAGATTAGTTATACTATTGAGTATTTGCAATGTATAAATGTTTGTATGATAGAATGTTTTGTGAGAGCCGTTGTATATCCTCAGTCAAATAGATAGTAAATACCGTTATTAAAAAACTCAATCTTTTATTTACTAAAACTCGTCATCAGGTAGCTCCATATTATTTAGTTCAAATGAGGGCCTCAAACTAGCTGGTATATATGAAGGCGTGGTAAAATTAGGTTTATATGTAGGCGTCATATCAATATCTAAGTCTAGTTCATTTGTGGGCACAATAGGTCTGTAAGCAGGTTTGTGCTCCTCTTCTGATAGATTCAACGATATTTCTTCGCCTAGAGTTTTCTGTAAAGATATTTCTTCATTTTCTCCATCATCTTTCCACGCATCAAGAAACGCAACATCGACTTCCTCTTTCTCGAAAATGTCGAAAATATCTTGTTCTCTATATTTCTGCCGCCGTTGTATGTGAGATAGATAGCCTAGCTCGTATGAGTCGGGGATTTCTTTCAGACTGTTCCAAACTCTGCTGAGGTCGTAAACGCGTGTGGCTTCAAAAGGTTCAACTTCCCATTTAAGCTTTTTAGTGAACTTGTAGAGTTGTTCAACTCCATCATCTTCGATGTACGCCATCCTGGCTCGTGGATACAACAGGTAGCACATGATGTCTCCTAACGAGTTCTGTACCAGTACTTTGGGACTGTCATCATCAAGGACTTGCACACCTGTCACAGCCATCATAAGTCTGTCAATCACTGGTTCATACAGATTAGTGCAAAGTCCTTTCCTCTGAGCTTTGTTGTATACTTCTAGCAAATCTGGCGGGCGATAAGGTAGACTCACGCTTTTTAGATCATTTCCCTGATCTAGGATATCTTTGTTATTGCTAATCATACACATATCTGGGCCCCAGTGACTTGTCAGACAAATTAAGTCCTTATTGTTATCTAAACTACCAATGCCTATATGTGCCAGTTTGCTCCTCATACCATGTGTCCATCTTAATACTGAATTTGGTTTGGTTTTTGAGCTGTATCTCATGTCTAGTAAGAATACATGATGAGTGGTACCCACATATGCTTGGGGTTTTCCAGGGCAGTATTTGGTAGCATGAATTTCATTGCATGTCACCAAGTCTACTTGGTTCTTGAGATTTTTCCATCTCTGTATTGGTTCATTCGTTCTTTTGTCATAAAAAGTTAATGTATTTCCAGTTGTATGCACAAAGTATTCTCTCTCCGAGCCAATAACTGAGCTCCAGTTGTTTGTTAGTTCCAGAAACTTTCCTCTTAGTTTCAGTGTCCGTTTTGTCATTCTGTCTAAATTAACTATGGTAAGAATGTAGTCCAGTGTTGTAGCATACAGTATGTTCTTATGATGTCCATCAAAGCTTATACTGGTGAAAGGAAGTTCTGACTTTAAAACTTTTACTTTCTCTAACTGAATTCCTTCATTCTCAGTGATCTTGATGATGGTAACTTTGTGCTTTGTTCTTATGGCAATGAAATTTTGTTGTTGTACAGTTTCAAAGATGTTTTCTTCACATTTGTATGTCACCATGTTTTTGTGGTCTATGCTCAAAGTGTCTTTGAAGAGTTGTGATACATCTGCAATAAGTACAAAATAAAGTAAGTCACCTTTAGTACACTGTTAAAGTAGTAACTTAATTAATTCCATTAATCTGTGGTAGTAAATGCCATAATATTGGCATTTACATAATATATAACATTATTTTGGTAAGTATGTAGACTACTCTTACAGTAATATCATTATCAGATTGTTTTTCAGAATGGACTTCCTTATTGCTTACCAACAGCTGCATTCATCTCATCATCATCAGTCTATGTTAGTCCACTGCTGGACATAGGCCTTCCCTGGTTTGGGCTCACAGTTCTTTTGAGGAATTGTTGTGCAGGGTTTGTGTCTTTTCATTGCCAATTACGACATCCACAGCAAGAGATGGTGGATGATGGTGGTGCAATTCTTCTATGAAATTAAATGAATAGTGAGTCACTTACTCAAACAATTTAAATCACTGTGTATCATATAATCTGACCCATGAATACTGGCCATCTGCAAATTGCCTTGGCCACTGTAGTACCAGTTGTGCAAACTGTCGAAGTGAGGGTCAGGGTCTCGTTCCAAGTGCTCTGCAGCATCAACATAGTATTTTGGACAGTGAAGCACACTGTCATCAACCCATTGGTGATCTTTCCGCTTTGCCACTAAAAGTATATAAAGATTAAGGAATTTGTCTAAGATGTACATACTTAGAAAAGACTTTATTATACCACACCAAAACAGAAATCAATACACAAATAAATTCCTAGTATAAATGGTGGCCTTATAGCTGAGAGTGATCTATTGGAGGCAACCTTAGGATAGACTTAATACTTTAATGCAAAATTCATAAACAACTTACAGGCAACTTTGAAATATGTAGTTTTAATTTTCCACTGCTTTTTTGATAGCAAGAGGTCTGTTACAGGATCCGAATTCCCAATGTGACGTGGCTCAGTTACCACTTGTGGCATCAAACTGATATGACACAAGTTCTTAAAATAACCAGAAGGCAGCCCTCCAAGCCAGTTCTTATCATAAGCATACAAAGGGTGGCCCGGCAGGATGAAATGTTCGTAGATTATGTGCTTGTAGCCTCGCCGTTGTTGTCGGGAAAGAGAGCTGACGTATTTGTATACTCTGATCATTCGACATCTCGATTCCAGGAAACTCATAATCTGTCCTACAGAGGCTGTGTTATCCAGTGACTCTGCAATTACTTGTTTTGCTTTGGGCTGAAACATATGAAACAGGTAAGAAACTGCATAGCCTAGATGGTACCCAGAATTTTGCATTCCTTTATTAAGATTTATTCAGAGGCATGGATTAATATATGTACATAGTCAGAAGAGAGTAACAATCATAATATGCGAGGATTCAGTAGAAGTAGTTTATATGAAGAGAGACACTTAGAAAATAATAAAGGTGAGGTTAACTTGAAATAACTACCTTGCTTTGCACTTTACTGTCTTCTTCCAGCACACTCATTCTTACTAATTATTTGTAGGAAGCTAACAAGTTGTTTGTAACCACTGTAATTCAGGTAATACTGATTTTCATTCATGTATTCTGCATGTATGTTAATATACCATGATCCAAGTAAGTTAAGTAATCAAATCACACTTCAACAACAAGTCAGACAAGCAGAACGATACAAACAAACAAAACAAATGTAACAACACGCACTGCGAGCGAGCGAACCACGCACAAGCAAAAAAGTAAAAAACCAACAACAACAGCCAGCACAGCACCTCAACTTCAACTTCAACTTCTTCCTAGATTAGATGGCTCTGCGTCTGGATTGACGCAATTTTGCCAGTGTCCGTCTCATGATAGCATCGCAAGCTTATAGTTTATCCATCCAGAATGTAGAATGTTTGTAAACATAAGAAATCAGCTGATTTTTAGGGTTATCACCACGAAATGATGCAGGCCTAATAAAATTCTAATGATTACACATATACATTCTATTAGATTTATTACTTTTTATAATCCCGACGTCAATTCTAAGCAGAATCTAATTATTTCAATTTACAAATCGACATTATGTGGTCAAAAACAAAGATTAAAATCACTAGAGATTTTTTGTCTTTGTAACAGTGCCATCCCTAACGAATCTCAGTTTTGACGTCCCGTGTTGCAAACAGTTGGTTACTTTTTAACTACGATTTCGAATCAAGGATAGCACTATGACCATACATATTTCTTACAGAGAGTATTATTTTAATTTAGCCGGATTATTTAAAGTTTAATTTCACGCTGCATATTTGCTTAGCGACAATCAGTCCAAAAGTTATGAATTCTTCCAATTTCATCAATAATGTTTAGTGCTTCAAGGAAAATACTTTAAACACGCACATTTACATTTAATTGAGTTGGCACAGGTGAAAAATCGTTTGAGAGCACAAAAAGTCTAAGGATTTTTAGTCATACTTCATAATTCTTTAGCTTTTATTCCATTCTATAAGGATAGGTAATGATGAAAGTAGGCTGATTTCATAGGGATGCTTTGTTTATGCAATTTAATTATTTACATCAAATATCACCAGCCCAGTAAGGCACCCCAATCAAAGCTCAAGATGTGACCTAAATAAAAAAAATGTTTTTCACCCCTACATCAGCTGATTGAACTTTCAGTGGCTCTTTTTACAAACATTCTACATTCTGGATGGAAAGACTCATCAATGGTCTTCAACAGTTCGTCTTTCGAGCGAAATGCGGTTAGAATCGAACTAAGGTTTTTTCTTCTAGCTTCAACGTCGAGCGAGACGTCACTCGAGTCTTGAGTTACAGCAATGAGAGTCCTGCCGGCCTCTCAATTGCTGTTCAGCAGCTGATTGGCTGCGATGGTCTTCTTGCGTTAGGACATCATCGTGGTGTTCCAGCAGTTCCCGGGGAAGTGGTCGCCAGGAAGGTCTTGTATCTGGCGGCCTCGCGTGTAGGGGAGCGAGTCCGTTGAGGTGAGCGTGGCGGGAATTGTCCGCACGGTCGTACATCCTGCGCGCCAGCTTCACCACGAACTCTTCTACTGAGGGTGTTTGTAGGTCACGTGCGATAACCGTGTTCCGTACATATCGGCCCGCGCCTGTGCAGACTCGGAGTGCGATGTTCTGCTGCGCTTGGATCCTACTCCGGTTTGTTCTGGAGCACAGGGCATACCATGCCGGAGCCGCATATGTAAGGCGAGAGTGGATCACAGAACAATAATATCCTAACGAGTGGATGTAGGTTTTGTAAACCCCGATCTTTTGGAAAGACTATAGAATATTATATTCTATGTGTACTGTGATGTGACAGCACCAACCAAACCTACTTCAACTTCTTCCTAGATGGCTCTGCATCGGAACCAAACACATGATTGTGACACTGACAGACAGAACTTTAACTTTGACTGAGGCGTGAACCATGTTTCCAGCCGTATAAAAACAATTCCCAAATATATTTTCAATATTTTGGGAATTGTTTTTATACGACTCTTCTACTTCGGTCGTTCAAATCAAATGTGTGTCATTATAGCGTAGTTAAGCGGTCGTAAAACTCGTGAAGGTATAGGTACCTAGGGACTAATGTATTTTTTCTTTTTAATTTTAGTCCATAGATTTAGTTCCAGATGGAGTCCTACGGAATTACAAGTCAACAACGGCAATGGCGGACTTGTCATAAGTGAGAGATGCCAACTGATGAAAAAAAATGCCGATAATTTTCATAAAAGTTTCTACAAATCACAGATCACAAATCAAATAGGTAGCTATTATTTTAAAAAAAAGTAGCGCAATGCTTTAATCACAAAAATGTTATAGTTTTTATAAGAGCTACCTACTACGTAACATACCAACCTATGATTATAATTATTCTGGGGGAATAAATGTCAAAAAGTTGGAATTTTTCTTAGGTCACCCCAACCCCCTCTATACGATTCCGTAAAAAAACATACGTCCATCAAGGAAAACAATTATGTCAATCAGTAAGTCAAGTCAGTCTGTGTTAATTTAGCTTTATATAATAAAATATTATATAAAGAAATACATATTTAAGAAATATCTATTTAAATTCTTATTTATGTTAGGTAGGCTACCTACATCATTCAAATTTTAAGCATTATATGTATATAATATACAAAGATTCAAACATTTTTAATAAACTCCCACATTATTCGGAAATTTAGAAGTTTACGTGCTGGTAACACCGGCAAGATTTGTGTTTTTGTTGTCATTTTTCTGTTGATAGTTATAGTGTTCAATCGAAGAAATAAGTGGATGTAATTCGAAATTTACGTGTGAAATGTGATTCTGTGTTTATTATTTACTAAATTAGTGTGATTTCGGCAACATCTGACCACATAAGAAGACATTTTTCATATTTCGATCTATGTCACTCTGTTAGTGTCTAAAGAGGTAATGGCGGACGAGTAGTCTATAAACCGACAATGTCAAAATCTGTACTACATACAGTGAGTACTTCGTTCTTCGGTTGACTGAGACTCCATCCGAGTATTTAATTCATTCATGTTTTAGTCTATAATCATCAGCCAGTACAAGACATTCGTCCTCTTACTCCTCTTAGAATAAAGATTGACTTTTTAGTGTTTCCTATTTAGAGAACATAGAAACTTCATTTGAATTTATTTTTGAAAATGTAACTTAAATTCTGGCTACTTAACAAACAAGCAAATTAGCTTGTTTCTGCGTCTGAATAAGATTTTTTATGATTGTTGGTGCCTCTTAACATTGCCGGTTTCAATTTTGACACAGCATAAACACATGAATAAAATTAGGATACAATTTTATTTTAAATTCTTACACAATGCAACTGCCCGAACCTTTAGTTAAAGGGAAATATATAATAAAATATAATACAAAAACAAAAACTATATAACTAACTGATATTTAATAAATTTATAATTTATACATGTTTACATATACTGACATGTACGGAATTTTTGAACGAATATGCTGCAAAGGCCGCCAATAAAAAGATTATTTCGATGAAAAAAGAATGCATGAAAAAAAAATAAAAAAAACGCGACTGCAAAACAAACACGTCCGTAGTCTCACTAATATTAGGGGTATCTGTGTGAGTTGGCAACAACCTGGCCATCAAAGAACGGAGTCCCTCCCTTCCTTCCCTCCCCCATCCAATCCAGTGAAGTGAAGTAAGTGCCCTGCCCCCCTCCCTAAAGTGCCCCGTAGACCGACCGAGGAGTACCTGTACTGACTGCGTTATAATTTATAATATAGTATAATACATCGGTATAGTACTTATAGTAATTCAATTTTCTTTTTTTAAAACATGTAAGTAATAACCTCTCCTATTTCAAGAGTACCTACATAAAAGTTTCCTCCTTATCTGTCTGGCTGTGAATAACATTTGTTGCCGCTCACACCATTTCCATACAACTACATCCACCCCAGACAAAACTTGAGCAGCCCATAACTTCCACAGACTTCGAGAATCAGCTGATCCTTGTAGAAGAATTCAAGAGTATTCTCTCGTCAGCTGACTTTCAGAATACCTACTCCAGGAACTATTGTGGTCTGCAGAAACTCACAGCAGGCACAGCACAGAAGCATTAATAGTCCAACTATTAGGCAGCAAAAAACAGACGAACGAAAACCCTAATTTTGAATGATGGAGGGACACCAAGGTTATAAAGAAGCCATTATAAAATTAGATTCACCTCGGTGTGTATTCTATCCAGGACAAATAATAACAGGCACCCTAGAAGTTGAACTGGACTCCCCACTCACTTTTTCAGGTATGTTGGTTTGTTTCATTTTGTGATATTTAGATTTATTTATTTTACTCACATGTACATGTACACAGCTATACAGCTTAGATCTTAAGTTAGATCAAGGATACACATGCTTCCCGTAGGTTCTGCAAAATAATTTATAAAAAATGGAAAAAATATTGTTTATATTAATAGATATGTAAATAGCTATTCTAAGGACATATACTTAAGTAAGGCCTCAGCATTTGCATAAATACTAATACCAAACAATGGATATGTAAGGATAAAATATTCACTATCCCCAAACCAACATCTCATGGCTCTACAATTTTAATTGTTATTAATTGATAATGATTCTTACAAGGTCAGCTGTGATGCCACTGTCAGTTTAATTTGGGAGATAAATTGTTTGAGATAACTCACAGTAGTTCACTAAAATCAAACATATTACTTGTTTTTTATTATATTACTATTAGGATATGCTAAATAATAAGGGCACTATGGCACTTATGGGAGACCTTTTTTTATTAATCCACTGCTGAACAGCAGTGGATTAATAAAAAGAAATATGCTGGGCAATGCACACAACATCATCTAGCCCTGAGCTAAGCAGAGCTTGTGTTATGGGCACTAGATGACTGATATTATATTCAATGAGATTGTACAAACATTAGTCCCAAGGGTTAATCAAATGCGCAACCTCCTGTATCACAAATGGACCTACGCCCGCCAACAGTCAACACTAATGATAGGCTGATGATAAAGAAAATAACAACATCAAATTTCTTAAGAGGTTTTACACATTATTCTAATTAATTACTCACAACTAACATAGTAGTGTGGAGTGTATTATCCATCCATGTCTACTTAAGACCCCAGCCCAAATTTCTGAAGTGCTTGAGCATAGCTTTTGTCTATGGTAAGTGTACTCCTATTTCCGCACTTAAGACTCCGAATGATCCTTTGTGCGTATAGCTTTTGACTATAAAACAGTTTTATTTATTGCAGTAATTTACATAAAATTCATGGGAGAAGCTACAGTGGACTGGACAGAACAAGAAAGTGAAACTGTCAACGACAACAAGAGATACTTAAATGTTCAGTACAGCAGCAGAGAAGAATATCTACGGGGCTCTGAACTTCTTGCTGGTGCTTATGGTACTTACCTACTTACTATTATAGTTTATTTTGTAACTAGTTGCTACCCCTGGCTTCGCAAGCGCTTTTCAAGTAGCCTATGTCTTTTCCCGGGATGTGTGAAAAGGTGACAGATGGATAGAGTTACTTTCGAATTTATAATATTAGTGTAGAATTATAATAAGAACAGCGAATGTTACTCACTCAATAACAATTAACTAATTTATACCTTATGTTAAATAGTAGCATCTGGGATGACTAACATAGCTTAAAAAACTAAAAAGTTAAGTCATCATTAAATGCCAGTATGCCCAGACAGAATGGCTTGAACTAGCCCAGGGCAAGAAATCAGAAAATTATACTAAATTCTAGTCCTGGGCCTACAGTATGCTTGATAATTGATTCTGGACCAGTTTCCGCAACTAGGCCACACACAGGTGCGTGTCGGGTGGAGGGGCTGCTAGTCTAACCACCCAATGTCTTCCAGGAAGATCATCACCTCGCTGATGCCGGTGCATGCCTCCCTAGGCGTCCTAGGTGACCCAAGGTGTTGCAGTCTTTGAGAATCTACGCTGTCGCAATCTACAAACACGTGTGTGCTGCAGTCTCCTTTATTTTATGTATTTAAGTTTTATTTTCGTATGAAAACTTTTAGTTTAAATAAAGATAAGATACAAAGAATATTTAACTTAAGGCCAATTAGAAGTTTCCACAAATGAAAATCTCTGCATTCATGCACCTGTTAGCTACGGGGTCATCGGGGCGTCTTCAATTAATTAGATGTATTAAACTTGAGAAAAAACGTATATTCCTATATCTAGGTTACAGAGATGTGCTTAGCGTCGCAGTCGAGAATGAATACAAAATTAAATTAAAGCCGCCTCCTAGGATCTTATTTATCGCGGGAGCCGCCTGCTCTGTTGCACCGACGACGACGACATGACGCGAATCGCGTCGAGCTTCTTCAGCGTACCGCTAGTTGGCGTCAAAACCTCTTTGAGTTTGAATTTCGTGAATAACAGCGCGAACACACCTTACAGTATGCTTAAAGTTCTCTATTTACAGGTACTGTTTCTAACTTAAACGCTGGCAAATACTCCTACCCATTTAACTACCGGCTACCGCTGGCCCTACCATCCTCATTCAAAGGCTCACGAGGGGCCGTCAAGTACTATGCTTCTGGACATGTGGAGTTTGAAGGCAAGAACCTGTTTGGTGGTGATATAATCAGGCCGTTTGATGTGGTTGCGCCGTTTGATTTGAACCAGGGGAATGCTACTGTTAGAGTAAGTATTGAGACACCTACTGATTGATTTGATTTATTTAAACTTTGCGATTTGTTCAAGTAATTCTCACTTAATGTATTTTTTTTACTAACTTCACCATCAACCTATAATAGTCCACTGCTGGACATATGCCTCCCCCAATGAACGCCATAGCGACCTGTCTTCAGCTTGCCGCATCCAGCATCTGCCTGCAGTCCTTCGCAGGTCGTCATCCCACCTGGCCGGAGGGCGTCCTACACTACGTTTGCATTTATTAACTTTTTTTCACTTAATTTTCAAAGTTTTAAATAAAAACAAATAGGTAGTAAGCGTTTGGGAATATATTGATTTTTAGCTTAAAATCTCTTACTTTCCCAAAGTGCTCCAAAAATACCCGTGAATCTAACAAAAATTACTAGAAAATGGTTTTAAAATAAATCGTAAAGTGGGTAATCCCTACTTTTCGTTGACCATGATATAGAATCATGATATTTGGCAAGAAACAAGGTCTTATAATTATATGGAACCCTCGGTGCGCAAGTCCACTCGCACTTGACGTTTTATTTCAATTTGACTTTTCCCAGTGTACAATATGTATCAAAACGGAATAAACGAATTATTCTCTATTAGTATACCTTTTTCCTTAATGCTTTTATATATAGTAAATTAAATTATCATGCAGTTTTTAGTTATTTTAGCAATGTTTTTTCTTAGTTTCTTGTTTGTAGTTTTGTTGTACATTTTGTTGATCCACTGTTAATGTTTTTCTTTATTGTAAATATTATTTCTATATGTTTAACTATACAAGTCTGTTACCCATAAAGAAAGCTTGCGATGCTATCATGAGACCGACACTGGCAGAATTGCGTCAACCCCGACGCATACCCATCTAGGAAGAAGTTGAAGTTGAATTATTCTCTCTTCTGTCCGTAGGAGCCGATAGAAATGGAATTCGAGGAGGTATTCTCTTGCGGCTGCTTCGGCGGAGACCCGGTGTCGGTGGTAGTGCGGGTTCCGTTCTCTGCCTACTGCCCCGGGCAGGTCATACCTGTGGAGGTCAGGGTTGATAACAACAGCAGCGTGGAGATAACTAGCATGCTGTTCCAGTTATTGACGGTAAGTCAAAGCAGAGACTACATCTAACAGATATCCAAAATTATTGTCATAGCTCTAAGAATTAGCAAGCTGAAGTGGCAGAGGGCCGGCCATATCTCGCGAAGAACCGCCAACCGCTGGGGTAAACTTGTTCTTGAGTGGAGACCGTGACTCGGCAGGCGTAGTGTAGGACGCCCTCCGCTCAGATGGGATGACGACCTGCGAAGGACTGCAGGCAGATGTTTGATGCGTCAAGCTGCGGACAGGGCGCTATGACGCTCATTAGGGGAGGCCTACATATGTATGTCTGATAATGATGATGAAAAAGAAAGAATACCTTGTTATACCAACAACCTGGTAACAGACAAACAGTGGGTCAAGGTCCGCTATGATAAAAAGTTAGCGGGTTCAATTCCCGCGACCAATATTTTTATGAGTTATAGCGAGTTGTGGCCTAGGGATATGCGGCGGCGTCGAGGCAGACCACCTGCCCGATGATGGTCAGACGACATTGTGGGGGCTGTAGGGAAGCTGTGGATCCGACTGGCACAGGATCGCCGGGGGTACAGAGATAAGGAAGAGGCCTATATTCAGCAGTGGGTACCGGCTGATAGCGAGTGGCTTGTAAGCCTTCTCTAAAAAACGTAATGACGGTACCGTACGCGAGTAGCAACTCATCAGCGCTGCACTGTACCCGTTTCTTTGTATTCATTGCTACATCCACGCTCGACCGACGATATCTAGCATAGGAGCAAATCCTTGATCGCGTTTCAATTGATGGCATTGAGCCTAATTAATCTGATCAGAATCTATTTTTAAGAGTTGCAGACGGACAATAAGTCATTCTAAACGGCTTGAGTTTTCCAATATTTCGGCACACTTCCAATATTGGAAAACTCAAAAATCAAATCATGGTAAATAACCCGTTTTAAATGACTAAGGTATGTTCCGTATGCAACAAAAAAATTGTTAAAGTTTAAAAATAGATTCTGATCGGATAAATTAGGCTATTGGAAAACTCATGCCGTTTAGAATGACTTTAGTGTTAATACGAGTAACCATGAGTTTCCAAAGTTTTATGAGTCATTCTGTCTGTGCTTTAATTGCTATTTCCTACTGTACCTACATCATAGCTACGTAAAAAATTCATCAAAGTGAATGTTACATAAGTAATACGTGTCCTCAACAAATAATCGTTGGTAATTTGTAGACTGTTTATTTTTCTCTCAAATTTAGATACCTAACTCTTATAAAATACAGTTTATGTAATGTGAAAACGATTACAGACTAGTCTAACTCGACTAACGAACGTTTGTTTTGTATACAGTAGGTATAAAGATAGTAGGGGCCGTGCGAGGTCACAATTCGTGTAGTTTTTTGCGCGTCTGGTTCATTAATATTCGTAACGTTTAGAATTCAGATCCAAAAATAAAACGAATACAATGGAGCGTTTTCGCAAACGCGCCTAACTAGGCGCATTGATGTAGAAAAGAGATAGATAGATAAATTCTTTATTTGCAACTGATGAGACACACGTACAAAAACAACAATTATATACAGTACACTAGTTGAATAAAATAAAACCGGCCAAGTGCGAATCGGACTCGCGCACGAAGGGTTCCGTTCCGTACCATTATCTATAAAAACGGCAAAAAATCATGTCTGTTGTATGGGGACCCATTTTACCCTTTGGGTATTTACCTTTTTATCCGCCTAGAAATATACATAGAATACGAAAGTAACGCGGGTGAAACCGCGGGGAACAGCTGTGAATGATAACTCGAATATCCTACAGCGTTCCCGATACAAATCCCAGCAGCCGATTGCAGAGTACGTCCAACCGGAGGAAGTAATGTCCAGCACCAAGCGAGGGTCCATCATGAGCGGCAACCAGCGGAACTTCGAGGTGGAGCTGCGCGTGCCCGACCTCATCGCGCCCAACCTAGAGCTCTGCAGTGTCATCGATGTGGGGTACTTCTTTAGGGTAAGAATGTATTTGAATAAGGTAACAAATAAATAACGCAACAAATGGACGAATAACTCAATATCACGCCAACCGATTTCGATGAAACTTTCTTTAAAACTAAACTAAGTTTTAAACCCAATGCCAAATTATTTGCATGAAAGATTTTGTTCTAGCGGTAATTCTACGCTAATGGAGATAGGCGTTGCGAGCCTTTTGAATTGTTGTTATTTATGTTTTGCGTGTTACATTGTTATTATTGGTGATTTGTTTTGTGTTTAGTGGTGCACTCGGCACTCTGGCGCCGCTGAAAACCAGCGCTACACTTGTGTCAATATAGCATATTCGGTTCGATCCCGCCTCAAGATAATTGTGTGTACGAGGATCTGCAGAGATTTGTTCCGGGTGTTCTGGACTATTTACATACATAACTATGTAATGTATTATATCAGTCATCTAGTCTAGTACCCATACAACAAACTACCAAAATCTATAAGACTATTGCCGAAATTGGAGTTCCAAAGAAAACTTAAAACTATACTTTCTATCAAATGTTATTATACTATTAATGCATTTATTACTGACAAAGATTTAACTACTCCATGACATTCGTTATCTTTAAGTTTTTCTTTTATTAATATTTTTGTTTTATTCAATTTTCATTATTTATTTTACAAATTATTCGATTTTAATTATATCTCTGCAATTTAATTTCATCACATACATTGTAAATCTGACATTGCACACTTAACTGTAGAAATACATTGAATCACAATTATATTATAACACCTTTATACACATGTATTTCATGCAAGAAATATACTTTACTTTACATAACACAAGCCCTGCTTAGCTTCGTGATAGATGATACTGTTCGGATTGTCCAACATCATTTATTAAATTCTTCGTTCTAATGAATGTAATGCCCACAGGTCACTATCAAAGTATCCGGCTGCAACGACGACTTAGAAGACGAGGCGGAGATCTGCCTCGGGCTCGTTCCTCTGAGGGAGACTGTAGAAGGAACCTACACACACCCCATGGCACACAGCCTGCCTTTAGAAGCACCGCCTGATAACTACCGGCCTGAAGCTAGGCCTGATGTCAGACCGAATGGGAGCAATGCGAATGGAATCGGCTTTGTTGAAGTTAACCAACAGGTATTTAATTTGTCAATAACTCTATCTATTAAAGAAAACCGCATCAAAGTCCTTTGAGTTGTTTTAAAGATCTAAGCATACATAGGGAAAGACAGACAGCGGGGAGCGACAAATGGAAAAGAAATCGACATACCCCATAGCACCTTATCCTCAGCAGTTTTCCGCCGGTCTTCTTGTAGCTACATATTAGATATTTACCATTAAACCTTTGTTACAGATAATAACAACTCCATCACAGAGCGTCCAAATAAAATACAGCCATAGCTACCAGATAGGTTTCACCGCGGGCGACGCCAATCCTCCCACAAACTCTCCTGGCAACGCTGATCAATGGACTAACCCGTACGGGATACCCATGAAGTGTTTCACACCTCCGGGAGTCTACCCGTACCCGGGGCAGAATAACGTGTCTGCCACCGTACCGTCTGCGCCGCCTCTGTAAGGGCTTTCCTTTACTTCATGCTAGATGGCTCTGCGTTTGGATTGACGCAATTCTGCCAAACTTGACTTCTTTTATTTGGAAATATGAGCCTGGTTTGCCACTTTTCTGCCAGTGTCCAGTTCATAGAAATTTCAGTCATGAAATGGAGGCGGAATTACAATAGTAATGTGGACTTGTGTCATGATTCATGTGGACAGACTATAATATTCTGAACAATGCAAGTAATGATTTTGCAAATGTAATTAAATTTTGAAGGAATTTTAGATAACTACCTATATACCGTTTGGCCTTATGATGAGAAATTTTGTTGCATTGATGAGAATATATTGGGGATAGATATAGATACTTGTGAATTTGCTTGAAGATTCCCAAATAGGATAAAAATCTTTCTAAGGCTCTTCCTAGACTCTGGCCACCATATTAAATGCTCATTTCAAGAGCACAAGTTGTTGAAACAGCACAAAATGGTCTTAGATACGATAGCTACATGTTTAACCAGACCAATATTGAGTAATGATAGGTACTTAAATATTTTACCTGCAAATACAAATTTACCTGTGTGAATATAAAGTAAAAAAATTCACAAACTACTCGTCTAGTAATAAGAAACTGTGTCCCTAGTGTTGAAGTATATTAAAGTGCCATTAGCACTAAGTGCATTTAAATACGGTCTACAATAATGTTAAGGAGTACAAACTATATTTGATATGGTGCAAAACTTACAATTTATATTTTTAGGCATATACTCGCAATTTAATGATACGTAAGTATAATAACTATGAGCACATCTCTGCCGCGAAATTATACCTGTAGACTGCCACAAGATACATGCTAAAAAAACGCGATATTGCAGCAGAATTGCGGACCGAGCGCGGATGTAGTCGTGTAGTGTAGCGTCTAAGTAGATCGGCGGAATCGCGCGGAAAAGAGATAGAATCATAGTCAAATCTATGCGTTTAAACTACTGCGGTTTATATAATTTCGTAGCCGTGATGTGCTACGGGCATTAATGCCTTGTTAGAGCGCATTCACACAGCATCCGTTTTTTTTTCAATTATGGCGTATGTAGTTGGAGGAGCGAGTAAAAGATTGTATTCAGCAGCGAAAGGATCTGTATACAACGGTCCTGCAAAAAGGGTTCCGCTGTGTGAATGCGCCTTCATATTATAAATATAATTAATGTAATAATAGTAATAATATATGATTAATGTAAATAAATAAGATTAATCTCACATGATCGCTTAAGGCAGATGAAAATGTGTGAAAGCGGATTTTTACTGCCAACAATGTTACTTAATTACATGAATAGTGCCTATATACCTCAATATATTTCTACACTATATATAGTGTGGTTTTCGCAAAATGTTAACAATTTTACTATTTACAGTATTTTTTTTACTTGAAACGTGCCTACATACATCTATATACTATAGCGTGGTATTTTCATAATGTTTTTAATTTTACTATTTACAATTTAGTTTTATACAAGTTAATAATAAATTCATGTTAAAAGAAAACTGCGTTTATTTTGTATACGTATTTTTATTTGCATTAAACATTGTAAATATAACATAAATTGTAAAAATAACTATAAATTGTAAGTTGTATCGTTTGACAATAACCCTGCTTTAGAGAGGGGTTTTTAAAACAATTATTTCGATCGTAAACATCGTACATTGTGCATAAATTACATTATTATTAGTTCAACAAGTCCTTTTTTTAAATTACACCATCAAATAGTACAATATTCTGAATTAAAATTATTTTTCAACAAGTTGAATCTTTATTTCACAATTTGTGAGCAAAACCTGATTTTTTTTTTGACAGAAAAGTCAACATTTTTGTTTCGCGTGGGAGATGGAAAAGTAATAAAAATCTAAATTTACTTATACAAAAACGCGACAAAACATCTACGCAGAGGCACATTATCATCTATCATATTGCATTTTGCATACAAATTATTATTACATGCCTATTATAATATCGATTAAACTTATATTTAATAAACATAAACAATAGTAATACAATTATTCATGGTCATTAGTTATGATCGTGAATAAGGTATAATGGTAACAAAGGGTTATATTTGTGTTAGCAGTTTTATAACAGACTAGCTGCGCCCCGCGGTTTCACCCGCATGGTGATAGATGTTTTGGATAATATACAATATATCTTTATAAATTTCAGCCTGTGTTATTCTGATGAGCTATATGTATTATTGTGCGTTATGTATTATGTAGCTATATGTATCGCGTTTATAATATTAGCAGGATATATTTAAGGTATGGTTGGGGTATGATCGGATGTGGGTGAAGACCGTATAACATTAATTGTGGCCGAATTAAGGGGCCTCCGGAGGGACGAATTTTTCATACAAACGTAATACTAAAATGATTTCCAATTCAAGCATATTTCCACTATAATATTGTATTATTTGTATTTTGAATAGTATTTATCCAGGTTCCTAAATAGTTTTTTTTTTCAAAATACTTACCTAATATTTAAATGAAAGCCAATCGCATTTTGCACATTTTTATGCGAAAATGGACAATTTTTCTTGCTATTTGTTTCGTATTAAAAACATCAGTATCTTACGTTTTATGTTTAGATTGTCTAGTTACAGAATAACAATACTTTGTGAAGAATTCAAAAAGTTATAATTTTTGGTATTACAAAACAAACCAAATTTTGAACGGCTAATATTGCTATCGCGCACGCATGGGGCGCGGCGCAAGGGTTAAACAGGGACAGCGATATTCGGAGCGATTTTTGCAAGCGAGGGTCGCCGGACCCAATGCTTACAACATATACGCCGACGGCATTAAATGGTCGGCAGAATTATAAGATGTGGCTTAATTCGGCTACAATTAATTTCAAATGGTGTTCACCCACGACCAATCGTACTCCATCCAACACACAGTAAGGTATATACATATAATAATAACAATTTTAATTTTCTCTTATTTAAGGCAATAGCTGGTTACATTAGGTTACTTGCACCATTCTTCACATGATTTATTCTGAGAAGCGGCCTCACTGACATCCCTGAGGCCATCCATGTCTTGTATAAACTTAAATGACTTATTTATACTTAACTCCGAAACATAAGCTCTGTAAAACTTTGTCATAAAAATAGCAAAATATTCAGCCAAAAACTTGTTATATAAAAACATAAATTTGTGATTTCATCACATAAATCTTTAAAATTGAGAACACTTTATTTATACAGCTTATGTAGAAAAACTAAAATATTATCATTGATTTAAAATCAAATACATTACATTCAAAATAAACCTTTAAATTCAAACATGACTTTATTAAAACTTCTGAAACGCATTCAGTTTCCCTTTTAAAATCTAGAATATGTGAACCTTAGTTTTAAAATGAGGCACATTAGGTACTATAGAAATCCGCCTTTTTAGTAGGTACGTTACCTACGAACTGTGAAGTAAAGACCCATAGTGATCTTGGCTTCAAACAATAATCTGCCCATGGCGGCTTGTTCAACATTATTATTAATTGTCCCTCCATAGCTAAGCGAAGCATACTTTACAGGTATAACATTTTCATAAGTTCACGTTTACAATATTAAGTGCACTAGAAGTAACAACATACGCAATTTATTATAACATAATAAAGATTATAAACGTCTTATTGCTTAACTATAGGTAAATTACTCGAACCTGGCGCGATCCGCTTGTTTTTCGTGAACTGGAGGCCTACTTTCATAACGAAATTTCGGTTTTATTACGTCTGATCCGTACTCGTATCAAACGACAACGGAAATTTCGTACTAATTAATTAAGTGCGAAATTTCCGTTGACGTTGCGTTGTTTAGCTGCTTTTTCACTTTGGAATGATGATAGTAAGGTTTTTTTTATACTACTTGCCACCGCAATTTTGCAATGGTTTATATGTATTAAGAAAATCCGAAAATGACCCTTTCCTAAGTAAGCGAGAGTAGCTACACTTGCTTGAGTTTTGCGGCCGAACTATGCAACTGCGGATGAAAATAACTAGAGTAGGCCTCCAGTATCGACAGATTTGTGATGTCCGCGTGGTTAATTTTATGAAAAACAAGACAATCGCGCCAGCTTATACATTACAACTACGTTCTTATTCAAGTTATTATAACGTCATTTTTGCTTATAGTTAGTAGAATATATTTATAAATGCGTCAAAAAGAACGTACGGCACTTTTTTGTACTATGCGACTGTACTAACGTACTAAGTAAATAGGCACATTCAGTATAGGCACGTATAGTATTGTAACGAGGTAGTTTGACTTTAGGAGATTGTTTTCTTATTCTTAAGAATATCAGGAACTATTGACACGATTTATTCAGTTACATTGATCGATCAACAATACAGTTACATTACAATAATATGATCGAGGCAAATGCCTTTGATTTTCTTAATATATCGAGTTATTTTCGAGAAGTGAAGCCACGGCCGCATTGCAAGTTGCTTGGACTGACTGCTGCAAGGCTACCGCGATATTTAATACATAACGTAACGCTCGTTATTAGCATTTTTACGCTAATTTTACAGTGAATAACGCGTGATAAGGCGTTATTCTCTTCTCTCTCAAAGAAAATAATTTTCACGCGTTATTCACGCAAAAATGAACGTAATAAAAGGCGTTGTTTTCTTCTCTTTCAAAGAAAACAACTTTTCACGCGTTATTCACGCACAAATTAGCGTAATAAGCGTTGTGCTAAAAAGCGTGGCAGCCTTACTGGAATCTAAGCGACTAGTTAAGCTACACTGGCAGTGCGGCCGGTCTGTGCATCATAAGTTTGTTTTGTCATCTACCATCGAATCTTCCATCTTGCATTACGGTGGTGGCCTAAGAAAGGCTATATTTTAGCACTACCCTGACGCAAACTGGGGTCGTCCTGGCCTCTTGTTCTAGCTTGGTGTTAAGTGACGTAGATACTGGTTAAAATCACTTTACCTCAGGTTTAATTTCCGGCTTTACTTCAGGGTTTTCTTTATACTCTTTAAAGTCCGGGTTGAAAGGAGGGCTGTTTGGTTCTTCTGAAAAAGGAGATTTAGATTTTAGGATTATTGCATTCATTTCTATTAAATTTTTTATACATGATTCCTGTCAGGGCGCCGCAACATGAGTTACCGTTCTTATTTACAAAACAAAATGATTGAATTAAGTAATTAGGAAGTACTAATTTTGATACATTATTACTGAAATTTAGATCTAAGCAGATTAGATGTATGTACCTACTTACACAGTTAATGGCATTTTCTTTTATAATGCATACTTACTACCCAAAATATCCGGCGTGGAAGGTTCTGGAGCGCTGGCAGATGCGTAGGGACTTGTTGGCTGGAACAAAACAGCTCAATATAATGGAGAGGAATTAAAGAAGCGAATAAGAAACATTTACCTGACTATGTTTTTCAATAGTTGCTTTTGGAGCAAAACTCGTCCCAAGCTTTTTTATCGTCTAGATAATCTGATATTTTGTAATAGGTCTTTTTACAAAGGATGTGTAGAGTGACACTAGTTATCTGTCAAGCTATTAGGTATTGAAAAACATAGTCGACTCTCGTATTAGCATCATCAGCCTATTTGTCCACGGCTGGACATAGGCCCTTAATGAGCGCCATAGCGCCTTATCTTCTTGACGCTTCCAGCATCTGCTTGCAGTCTTTCGCAGATCGTCATCCTAGCTGGCCGGATGGCGTTCTAGACTATGTTGACCGAGTCGTGGTCTCCACTCAAGAACACGTTTACCCCAGCGGTGGTCGGTTCTTCGCGAGATATGTCGCCCACTTGGTAGTGGGCTCCACTTCAGCTTGCTAATTCTATTATATATATAATTAAATGATAATATTAGTTCTCTGTCGGATGTATTCGTTACGAATCCTATCCTTCAGAGAAAGGGCCAACTGCAGAATCTGCCCGAGGTAAGTTCTATTAGCATGGTCAAATACTTTACTATCAACCCGAGACAATGTTTGATCATGACGACGCGACATTTGCTATCACAACTGCTTATCTGATAAGCCATTGCCTTGTCTTATCTTGTGACATAATAATATAATATAATAAGGTAAGCAACTACAACAAATTCATTTACGTTTTATAGTACTAGCAAGTAAATAATTTGAAATCTTAACTGAGAGCAATAATTTTGTTTGATGTTTTGTAATTTATGGCCTGTTTTACGAAAGATTACCTAGTCATAGATCTATGCTTGAGTAACGTTTATGCCTTAGAAAATTATGTGTTATTCATTAGTTTATGCGTTATTCAAGCATAAATCGATTACTGAGCAAATTTTCATAATATACAGGTAGGTAAGGTACAGAACTGTTTATCCACCAAGATAATGAAAACCTATTTATTTATTTGGTTTTATTTAGCAACTTACTTACGGCAGCAGATATTACCAATTTTCGCGTTTTTTTTTAATGTGAGTCTTGGTTAAATCTAGTGGCGTTTTTATGGTACGATTCAGTATACGAGGGTAAGACAATTTTACTCTACCTACTAAATTGTTGTCCACACTACCCAAAGGTTAGCAGGTAGAGAATGCTATCTAGCATTATGCTCGCCGATGTACAACTTTTGTGCAATAAAGTATATTCTATCTACCAGCCCAGCGACACACGTCTGCCATATGATAGACGTGTGTCGCTGGGCTCGGCTTGTCTCGTCACCTTGAAGGTGATAGCTGAAATCAGTGTTTGCTCATAAAGCAATATTATCACTGAGCTTTTACCCTTTGACACTGCTACACACACGCATTTTTAATTAGTTACTTTTAATAATTATGTTATGTTTTAATTTTGTACTTGTTGTTATGATTAAACCAATAAAAAAATAAATCATTAATAAATAATTTATTTGTAAATCATTTATTTGACACATAAAACACACCCATACAGGTGTGTTTTATGCGTCAAATAAATGATTTACTTACTTACTATTCTATATAAGTAAATATAGTTTTAAGGTAACTTACATAAGGAGCTCCAGACGGCGGCAACAGCGGCGCAGCCTCAGGGTTGCCCGGCGCCCCCGTGAAGCCAATGTTGCCTGTCTTAAGCAGCGTAGCTCCAGTGAAGCCAGGGTTAGGGCCGTTACCGTACGGCGCAGATGTTGGGGGCTGCTGTGAGCCAGGGGGGTACGGTGAGTTGGGGGGGTAGGGAGATGAATTGGGGGGATAAGGAGACGAAGTGGGGGGGTAAGGTTGCGAGTTTGGTGGGTACGGTGTGGAGTTTGGAGGGTAGGGTGATGTATTTGGGGGGTACGGTGATGAATTTGGGGGGTACGGTGTTGAATTTGGGGGATATGGAGCAGCATTGGGAGGGTACGGTGATGAATTGGGTGGGTAAGGAGTAACATTAGGGTAGGGTGTGTTTGAAGGGTTAGGGTAACCTGGGTTGGGTTGATTCGGGTAAGGTGCCCCGGGATACGGTGTGTTCTGGGGTAAGTTGATCCCCGGGTTGGGATAAGGCGAGTTGTCATTAGGGTAAGAGTTTGGAGGGTAGGGAGAAATGCCGTGAGATACTGGGTTGTTTTCAACAGGCGCGACGGGCTGGCCGTTGAACTCTACTAGTGGAATGCTGCCCATTATAAATGGGCGGGATTCTTCGTCGTCGGTGTGGCAGCCTGATGTTTCTACTTTTACCTAAAAAAATTATTACATTAATTGTAGCAGTGTCATACTTAGTGGACTAGTCTGTATGTTTACAATTAGTCAGCTAACTGCCGATATGTTTTCCAAAATTTTGGCAGATTCATGCGCCGTGATCACGGAATAACTGAAGGCCCTGCGAGTGAGTTTTTAGACAGATCTACTCTCATTTTTTGTCTTTTACTAAGAACGTTACCGATACTACTTACGTTCTAAAGTCATTCAAAACGGGATATTTACCATGATTTGATTATTGAGTTATCCAATATTTCGGCACAGTTGCATGCGCCATGATCACGGAGTAACTACTTACGTTACCGCAGTTCCTCTCTGTTAACTAGGGGGAAGAAAGGGCAACACCCCTTTCTTCCCCCTAGTTAACAAGTTACTGAGCGTTAGACACTTACTTTAAACTTGTAATCGACATCAATGAACCGACAGCCCATCATATTGTTGATATCCATCTCGGGTATCTCCAGCTCGACCACCCAGTTCCTCTCCGTGTTACCCGGGATGGGTCCTTTCTTCACCTCCAGGATCTTGTCGTGCTCCTTGTGAGTGTCAGGCTCGCATTCCGCGTGGAATACTATATCCTGGAAAAGTAAAAAAAATATAACAATGGCGAACAATTCACACAGCATGTCTATCTATCTACCCCCAAGGTAAGCTGAGCTTGTGTCAGGAACTAGATGATTCATATACACATAACACAAGCTCTGCTTAGCATGAAAGCTAGGGTTAGTGGCAAATTGTGAACGCCGCTGCTTCAGGGCTGATCGAATAAAGTGGCGATCACAATAGGCTTATCGTGGACGCAGTGACTCTTAAGCAACCCCAAAGGCCATAAAAAAAACAAAGCTTGGTGCTAGATGATGCTGTGTTGATTTCCAGCATTATTTATTTATCACCTTCTTAAGCTGGAAGCGAATGGAATCAATCTCGACGTTGCTGTTGTTCTTGCAGGCCACCTCCACCGGCAGCAGATGGCCCGGCACGGCGCCGCCCGCCGGCACCTTCACCGTGATCTCCTGGCCAGTGTAAAGGTCCTACGACATACCTTCTTCAGCTGGAAGCGAATGGCATCAATCTCGACGTTGCTGTTGTTCTTGCAGGCCACCTCCACCGGCAGCACTTGCCCCGGCACGGCGCCGCCCGCCGGCACCTTCACCGTGATCTCGGAGGAGCCGGCGCTCAGGCACCAGCAGCAGTAAGAATTGAAGAACTCCATGCCGATGCCTTCCTGGGAAACGAAATAACAGGTTACAAGCATTTTTAAAGAATAATAATTAATTTATTTCAGGCCACATTAGTCTAGTACAGGATGGAAAACTATATGAATACTTGAAAACTACGGCCCATATAAAATACATAATGTGCTGCGACCAGTAATCGTCCGCGAAAACGCCGGAACAGCACATTCTTCGGCCAGAATTCTTTCTTCATGAATAATGAAGGTCGTTAAATAAATAATAAATTAGTTAAAAGATATGTTGCTGTATAAGGGCATTGTCAAACTATACTAAAAATATTGTACAAATTACATAATATACAAAAAGGTTGCGGCAAAAGAATCGACACCTATAAAATAAGGCCAAATTACCTTGCAATATGGGTTCGTATTCAAATCCAAGGGCGCAATAACCCTGAAGAAGGCATATTTGTGCTGGTCTATCTTGAAGGCTCGGTCCACGGTGGCTTTGATCTGGTACCGCACGTGACCGTCCGACCCGTCGAACGAGGACGGGCAGTGGGGGGGGATTTGGAACTCGAACGGAAACACGTGGAAACCAGGGTTGATCGAGTGTTCCCCTAGAAACAAATAAAAATAATAATTACTCGCTATGTGTAGCCCTCGCCTTTAGATTAACTCTCCTAAAGGGCCTCTATCCTGTTGGAATCTGCCCCACGCAAGCCTTCCAATGGACCGGGTCACTTTATGGTCCGAGATCGTGGATATGAGAAACACATAATGAAATTATTGCAAAAAAGAATCATTACAATCACATAACATCATTAATTTGTTTTACATTTGGAAATAAGTCCAGTGAGATTCCAGTTCGCGGCTTCGCTCGCGTGGTACCACGATAAAAAGTAGCCTATATGTTATTCCAGTACACAAACTACATATGTATGTTCCAAGTTTCATCAAATCCGTTCAGTAGTTTTGAAAGAGTAACAAACATCCATCCATACGTACAAACTTAAAAAAAGGCGTGGTTGACATAGCGCTCGACCCATCTTTGGATATTTATCTCATGTGCGTCTGACATAGACCGTCCGGCAGAAAAGCTACCTACCGCCGCCGCCGCCGTGAGCGAACGGCAGACTGATGGATCGGAGCGGCCGATACTTCCCCCCGTCTCGCCGCTCGCATACCTCAGGCGCGGTACAGCGGTTTCGGTCAAACTATAGCAATATTTATAGTTAGGCACTTGAGTGTTATGCATCAAACTCAGGTGACAGCCAGACAATACAATTCTGATGTAATTGACGTCTTTGCTTTGGAATATTTCATATAATTGTATTTTACATCAAAGTAAACCGAAGCAAAATTGTACGATTACCTTTCGAAGGACACGCCTATTTCTGAACTCTAAATGTCAGTTTTTCAGTAAAGAAAATAACTTGTTACATTTATTTTCTTATTTAATGTACGAATTATGGAGTTATATTTAAATAACTCCTATGAAGGGCTCCAACAACAACACAAACACAACTCACACCTAAGTCTAAGACCGGCGTAGGATCCATTGTAGAACTATAAAAAAAAATTTAAGACGTTAAAATCAATAATTAATAGAAACCAACCTGACTTGCTTCCCACCAAGTATGTCAGTACATTGACATATTCCTCGTACGAGTCGTGGGACACCGTGTAGTGAACAGTCCTGTCATTCTCTCTGCGAGACCGGCTTGTTGTCCAGTGTACTTTGCAGAATCCTTTGAATTCTAGGTAGATGCCTGCAAACAAGAAACATTTATTCATATATTTACTTGTTATTTTATTAGAATTTAAATTAAATTACTGCATTTAACAAAATATTGATTTAAATGTTATGGGAACATACAATTTTTAAACCATTATCTTAATACTTTTGCATAAAAATTGGTTGTGTTGTGGTACCATCCTTAAACTATGCACGCTTGCAAGGGTATTTTATTCCACAGACATGTTTAAAATAATTTCTATGTACCTACCCCATTAACCCTTAACCCTTTCAGTCATTTTAGGTCACAAGGTACCATACTTTGTTTTTGATAAAGCATTATGATAAAGTGAGCCTATAGGATAATAACTATGGTTCAGTCTCATCATATTGTTTGCAATAAAAATATTGAGTATATCTGACACATTACCCGACAAATAATGCACACTGCATAACATGCAGTCTCTTGATAACAAGAAACAAACCAGAAAGGTGTTCAAGGTTGTACAAAATGTTATACCTAAAATTGTATTGGTTAAAAACAACTAGAATTTAATGTTATTAAATCTAAACAAGTTAGGTCATAAAATATGACGTACCAGAACTAATTCCCAAGCCTACACAGACAAGCTTTTGGTTTTATTACTTCCTTAGTCACTTATTAACAACTCAAGAATCTCAGCTATTTACGAACAATAACTTGGTACGACCAGCACCTTTCTAAATTAATGGTTAATAAATGGACTTTGGGAAAAAGATTGGTATCTAACTAAACATAAATAAAAATGTTGTGTATTGTATTGTTTAATATTAATATTTAAACATCCTCCAGCTGAAACCCTGTTGATGTTTTGGATACTACATATACTACCAGTATGATATGATTATTGTCTGTTGATAAAATGCTAGTAAATACCTGTTATCAATAGGTATTCAACATACTTTATAACTATTACATAACCTGTAAGGTCAATAATTTTTTCTGTTTATTTTTAATAAAGTTTAGCTGAGATTTAAGAATGTAATTTGTTCACAAACACTTCAGATCGAATTTGGCTGTTCTACTAAGGAAGTTTCTGCATGAATGTTAATCAAAGTATATCCTATAAAATATAGTTTCCATAACAAAATAAAACAATAACAACTAGTATTTAAAGTCATAATACCGATTTCCTTAAAATCTTAGTCGTCAGAAGGCAGAGTGCCCAGAATGCTGGCGGAATTGCCAGATTATAGTTTCTTAAATGAAACTTTCTGACTCCTGAAATCCAAAATGTTTATAAATCGGCTGGGTATTCTGCCTATATCGAATATATAATACTATGATAGGTGAATACAACAAAAATTGGTACTAAGTACCTTAAACTCGAGCAAACCGGGCGTGCCTGGGCGGCGGCGCGGCGGCGGGGCGCGCGCGAGTTGAAGGCCACACAGGAGATTTGGGCACAATAAAACATTATAGTTACTTACCGCGAAAAGTTTTAACCTTGGACTGTTCGAATTCCAGTCTTCCTCTTATAACTTGTCCTGTATAATACGTAGAGTCATCTCTGTCCAGCAGGATTCTTCCTTCATCAAACCCCATAATTTTAGGGTTTGTTGATTTGTTCTAAACAAATTAGAGAAAACCAAGGAAATCGTATCCGTCGGCGAATAAATCACAACGGACGGATAAAGCGTGCGTGCGTGCTCAAAACGCGACGTGCGCCAAATAAATTGTTATTGTCTGTCAAATCAAAACTAAAACGTCAACCAAATGTCAATGTCAATAGAGGATATAATAATAGGGTTACCAACACACCAATTTTAATGAGCTTCATTGAAACAGTTTAGGCAAAATGCTTTTTTACAAGGAAGACACTCCGTAATTACTTGTGTGGCCTTTTTCTTGCATCACTAGTTGTTGAGCTAGTTTCTTTTAGTGTTTTGTAGCAACTTGCGCACCGTTTCTGGCAAATCTTCCCATTGGGTTTTCTGGCTATGCGCGTCATTTTGTGGCAGACTTGACCCAGAGAACTAGTTGAACTAGGGTTTGACAACAAGATGTTTTCACTAGTTTCCAGTCTAAGTAACTTCTTTATGACATATTCATGACCCTCTAGCATCTTCATTTTTAGTGTCATCGATGAATCGTTGTATAGTTATCACGAAACTTTTTGACAGACAAACTTTATGACCGCAAATCAGCTGATTGATAGAATGAAACTTTACACACGGTTACCATAGCAAAAAAAAAACGATTCAATCTTTTAAAATTTATTACAAATGTCCATGCATTATATGTAATTCACAAAAATCTAGTTCAGATGCCCATGCATTACATATAAGTCACAAAAATTTACTTGAGACGTCCATGCATTACATGTAATTCACGCTGAAATTCAGGCCTGCTGTATAATTACGCAATGATCAACATATCAGGCCTTTTTTTGATCATAAAATAAAGTAGTTTATACAAAAAAAACAAATGGACGTACCAGAAAATTTCGCAAAATAGACGGGACAGTCAACGTGTTAAAGACTTTTTTTGTGATTTCTGACGTCCATAAAAAATTAAAAAAATCGATGGGACATTTTAGTTTTATTTTCGCCAATTCATTTGTTCATACGCCCCTAGAAAATCAAAGTTCTAACTCTCAATTCCAGCCCAGGAAACGCGATTCAGTTGTCTTCGGCAAATGCATTACATGTAATGCACGAACGTCACAGCCAGATAAAAAATGCATTACATGTAATGCACGGACAGTCAACGTGTTAAAATTTTTCAAAAATGGATATACCAATATTAGTGCTAATGCTATATGGTGAATAAATTGAATTTACTGAATTAACATGAAGTTGGATGATTGGTTCGGTAGGCTCGTGTGTAACCTCTAAACCATAAGTAGAGTTCGTGCAAAAAGAGAAGCGTCTTAAGAATCGAGGGCGCGCGTGTGCCAATGTACTACTTTAGTTGCGTTAATATGTTAGTTCACCGTTTCGCCACGAGACTTCTCATTTTACTCAGACTCTAACTAATCTATGCTATGCCATATAAGGATTGGATTACGTTTCATCCGGTTACTTTACTTCATTCGTTCATTTGACAATCATTCCATTCTTTTTTAGTGTTCCTTTACCAAAGGGTGAAAACGGGACACTATTATTACTATGCATCCGTTGTCTGTCCGTCTGTTGTCGTTTCACCACACACATTGACAATAAAATTGTGTGTAGGTATGATCTGCACATAAACATTCCGGGTGTTCTGGTCGTTATTTTATTTATATATTATGATATGAACATTATATCTATCTATGTAATGTATTGTATTAAAAATATCAGTCATCTATTACCCATAACACAAGCACTTAAGCAGTGCTTGGGGCTAGACGACACTGCGATTTGTCCTGGATTCATTAATTCAATAATTAAGAAGTTCAAAGATCATACCATGTTGAGTACTGATAACTGACCAACCAACCCCGCTAGAACTTAAAAAATCCATGGTGGCTTTTTTTGCTATTATATAAATAATTTAAATCTGTGTTTTGAGTTGTTTTTGTGAAATTTACGATGGTACGGAACCATCCCTGTGCGACGAGACTCGCATTTGGGCGGTTTTAATATATCTTACACATTCGAGTTTGATTCGCGTTAGCATCCCTACTTATATCCTGTGTATGTTTCATGCGTCCTGTACACGTTGGGCCAATGCGTTGAGCCAACGTGACGTTCATTAATTTAGTCCGTTCAGTGCAGTTCGTTCAGTCAGTTCAGTTCAGTTCATCACATCAGTCAGTTGTCATAATTTAGGCTTGTAGGCGCCACGCGCGTGTGTTGCTCCGTTTCTACTTTTTCGTATTATTAGAAAATTTAATAAATTTCATATTTCTAACATAAACTCTTACAAATAATCAATTATTTCTGGAAATTTTCTCAATCCGGCGGATATCTTAGCCATATTGCCTAGCGTGGTCCCGTAATTTGCATAATTTCACGGTTATTAAATCTTCAAACGGCTTCTTAAATCATGTTGTAAAATTCTAAATAAAATGGGTTCCCCTCAAAAAGATATTGAACTAAGTCCTGTCAGGCCTTTGCCGACTACTAGCACAGCTCCAGATAATAAACTGAGCGTTCCCGCAGACGAGGAAGATGTTATTATTGGTAGATTTCGGAAAATCAGTTCAGCGAAGTCGATGGCTGCTACAAATGGAAATATCCAGTACCCTGACCTGCCCCTGAGGCACGAGGACGCCGAGGCCGGGCTGCAGTTCAAGAACAAAGAGGCTGGTGAGAAGGATAAGTTGCTGTCCGAGATGATGACCAACGGCACTGCTATTATTAAATCCACATCTCCAGTCACCAAAAGCAGCTTCAGAGACATTGAGAAACCTTCCAGGTTCAAGGATCAGCCATCAGCAACCAGGTTTCAGGTGAGATGCTTATTTAAAACATATTTTTATAATACTGTTCTGTGGATGTGACCTTAACTTAAAACCTTAACTTAAACACCTATTTTTGATTAGGTCATTTGTATGATAGGAAGTTTTTTTGTTTGTTATCTGCATGAATCCTCATCTCTTTCAACAGACCTACAATAATTAAATAGAACAGTAGATTTTCCAGTAACAAACAGATTAAAGATAAGCCATCGCTGTTTGTTGTTAAACAAAGCGCTGTTCACAAAGCTATGTTAAATTTACTTTAAAGGCCATGTTAATCCTATGACCATAGATGGAATTGTATTGTTCCAAAGCAGTATATCGACTTTACTGTTGCAAAATTATCTACCTAAATAAAATTAAGTTACATAGTTACCGCTTACCTCATCCACATTTTAAACAAGCTCTGTGTCTTCACTAGAGGCAGCTTGGGGCAACTCAAGGCCATGTTAACGGGTATGCGAACTATTCTAAGTCATTCATTTGTTTCATTCATAAAAACACAATGTGTGTTTCCTGTAGACCAAAGTATTTGATTATTATGACTACTACTTACCTAAGTTAAAAAAGGAACACTATAGGTAGGTTGTGTAGGTACTAGACATTAGCCAATAAAGAGTTCCATGTGCCTTCTTCCGACTGTCCACTGCTGAACATAGGCCTCCCCAAATGCTCAATTGGCGAGTAATATAGGCTGGTCCACCAGTCAAAGTCGCTCACCGAGCTATGGAAAGAGCTATGCTCGGAGTTTCTCTGAAGGATAGGATTTGTAACGAATACATCCGAAAGAGAAACAAAGTTATCGACATAGCTCTAAGAATTAGCAAGCTGAAGTGGCAGTGGGCCAGCCATATCTCGCGAAGAACCTACAGCTGCTGGGGCAAACGTGTTCTTGAGTGGAGACCACGACTCGATAAACGTAATGTAGGACGCCCTCCTTCCAGTTAATATAACGACTAGCGAAACAGTGCAGGCAGATGGAAGCGGCAAGCGGATAACAGGGTACTATGGAGAGCTCCATAGCGCCTTTTCCCGCCTGTCCACTGCTGAACATAGGCCTCCCCAAATGCTCATTTGGGGAGTAATATAGGCTGCTGGTGATTTTCATGTCTGGCTGTGGTCATGGAGGTAGTACGAGGGTCGTCGTCATTGAAATCGAGGAGGGGCCTCCCTACCCGATACTGTACCAAGTAAGGTAGTATCGTCTTTCTTTCCCGCGCGTGGTTAAATCGATGGAAAACTAGTTTAATCTGGAAGATATTGAGGTGGACCGCTAGTTTGAGCGGGAATTCTATTTAACCTTGGCACCTAACCGACCGTAATGCGCTATCGGGCAATGTTGCGGCCTTGTTCGGACACGTGGTTTTGTGATAAGTAAGCAGTACACTAATATAATAAACTAGCGGACCTTCCCGGCTTCAGGCTTACGGTTTTAGTACGGATCCCTAACTTTTTTGAAAATATAACAAAGCCTATGTTCACCGGGGATAGTGTGCCTTCCCAACGGTGAAAGATTTTTTCAAATCGGTCCAGTAGTTTCGGAGCCTATTCATTACAAACAAACAAACAAAAAATCAAACCTTTCCTCTTTATAATATTAGTAGGTATAGATATAGATGAGAAAGTTTGGATGTTAAGATGGATGTTTGTTACTTCTTCACGCCAAATCTACTGAACAGATCGGGCAGCAATTTTGCATACAGGTAGTTCTAGGTTTGGAATAAAACATAGGATACTTTTTATCCCATAAATCATTACCTAAATAACCTTTTAACGTTTCCATAGAAACATCACGTGCGAAGCCGCGGGCATAATCAAGTATAAACCTAAACCTTTTTTAGCTGAGTGCTGAATTAATGAATGGGAACAGAATCTCTATTTATAAGTTGTAGGTATAAACACATGTATAACGATTGTCCCTAATCTTAAAGGGGCATTTTAGAAATCAACTCTATTTCATGGGCGAAATACATTTTTTTCATCATGGAATTCCTGTCTAAAAAATGTCAATAGGTACCTATGTATCTATATTTAGTATTGTATTCTATCAGTTATCTAAAAGGTACCCATAATACGAACTTCCTTAGCTCTAAGGTGATGCTGTGTGAATTGTCCAGCATTGTTATAAAGACTCTTGTTTTCTATAACATCTGTTACAACAAGCTCGCAAAAAAATATTTATCTATATAAGAATGGTCTTATATAGATAAATAATTTTAATTTTATCGCTGACCGTACGTAAATCGTCTGAAATATACGTAAAATCTTATTTTTTTAGGCACGCATAACGATTAATATGTACATTCTGTAATGTTATGGAACATTATAGATATCTCCAAACCGTTATGCCTAGTACAACTACAAAAAATTATGATTTATAAAAAGTACGTTGTAGATTAGGAAACGGAATTACAGTGCGAAGTGAAAACCACATTACGTAATAGTAACCTGATCCCCTTAAGCCTGAGCGGTCTAGGTCATAGGCGCCTTCTTGGGCCATCCAATAAATCATAATAGCCGCAAAGTGGATAAGTGCACGGCTGTCCTGGCTTCCTATAGCCTCGGCCGTCTTAGGGTGCCGCGGCCGTCCAATGGGCTCTATTAATGGGAAAATTATGGCCGGCCGGCCGATTGGACCAGCAAGGCCTTGATTAGGAAATAAAGGATGAATAGATCTAGGAATTTGTAGTTGCATACCATCGATCTAGGCTGCGGCGTCGATCGAAGGTTGGATTAGAAATTTGGAACCTTATGACTAACTTACCTACTCTGCTTGCTCAACATCTGAATTCACATAACATACACACTTACAATGGAAAAATGTGAAAGCGATTCGTTTTACATTCGCACAATGTTGGCAAGCGACAGGCAAATAATTTCGTTTCTACATCCATGATAAAATTCCAATCCTTTATTCGGACCACTGAATCACAAAGTTATTTTCTGTCGATTATTTGAGTCGTACCCGGATACAGATGGCGGATTTGATCACTACTACTCGATCGGTACCGGGTCTGATCTACAAGCGCCCTAGACCGCGGCATGTGAGGAAGGAGGGAAAAGGGCGTTTGCCCAGCGCCCAGCGCGTGTGAGATCCATTGGGATAATAAGAATAGATAGAAAGACTACAGAAGCTAAAACCTGATTGAAATTGAAGAAATCCAGTCTTCTTTATTAGAGTCCAACGTGAATCAGATTTTAAGAGACACATCCTCCTGACACGAAACAAAAATAGCTCCTGACCAATTCACTTACCGTATGATGTAGGTGGAGCTAAATTTAGCATGGACTAGATATCTTCCCTTTAGGACTTTATCTCAAGAGTGTTATTAAAAGCATGGGTTTCAATACTTTCAAATCATCGATAAAAACCTCTTTTAACTCATTGAATGTTCGAAAAAGATTAATTGATACTTAAATAGTCGTTTACTTAGCACGAAAAATCCCGCTTAAAAAGTAGCCTATTTTATTTAAGTTGAATTATGTTCTACATGTACGTTAAGAGCCTTTATTCCTAAAATGCGCAAAAACAGTACTTTTCAAACCCGTTTATATCATGAACCACTTATCTTATAGTATATGTTATTTACTAATAATTTTAGGAAATTTTAGTGTCCAAATAGTTTGACTATAAAATATTTCGATTAATATAGTATGTACGCGTTCTATCAAGATAACTTGTGAGAGGTTTTCATAATTTCCCTTTCAGCATCAGTTTCGAAGCTCAAAATAATAGAAAATACTGACATATCTAATTAAGAAAAAAATATAACCTACTGATGAGATCCTTGGCTAAAAACTTACTTAGAAAGATGTTTGGTTTTGGTATCCTACTATGAGAAATTAAAATTCAAAAAATGTGAAATATTACGAATATTTCACATTTTTAAATGATGTTTTTACCGATATACCTTATTTAATTTAATATAATAATAGCCTACCAATAAAGTGGAGCATCTTTTTTAAAATCATACATTTAAAATTTTTATGATTTTGTTGCTATTATTTTTCTATAAATATTTAATGAGCGACGTGACCACACTCTAGAAAGCCTCGCGGCGGACTGATTTTCGCGCAGCGTTTTATAGTAGTTTTAAAATATTTATAGAAAAATAATAGCAACAAAATCATAAAAATTTTAAATGTATGATTTTAAAAAAGATGCTTCACTTTATTGCTAGGCTATTATTATATTAAATTAAATAAGGTATATCGGTAAAAACATCATTTAAAAATGTTAAATATTCGTAATATTTCACATTTTTTTAATTTTAATTTCTCATAGTAGGATACCAAAACCAAACATCTTTCTAATTAGATTTTTAGCCAAGGATCTCATCAGTAGGTTATATTTTTTTCTTAATTAGATATGTCAGTATTTTCTATTATTTTGAGCTTCGAAACTGATGCTGAAAGGGAAATTATGAAAACCTTTCACAAGTTATCTTGATAGAACGCGTACATACTATATTAATCGAAATATTTTATAGTCAAACTATTTGGACACTAAAATTTCCTAAAATTATTAGTAAATAACATATACTATAAGATAAGTGGTTCATGATATAAACGGGTTTGAAAAGTACTGTTTCTGCGCATTTTAGGAATAAAGGCTCTTAAGTATCATTCTAATCTGTCCAGTATATTTGGATATCTTATGTAACAAACGCGTTCAAATAATCTTATAACTTAAGAAACTGTCGCCTTATAACATTATTGGGACTCGTGAGAGAACATGTTTATACACAGGTCATTGAGTGTTCGAAGAAGTGAAATCAATTAAACAGGCGGCGTATGGTAATGTATGGTAATTCAAACAAGTAATTTAGTTAGGACAGATAATTGATTCAAAGGTGCTAGAAATAAAAGAATGGATCACCTAATAATAAGAGCGTAGGTAGTAAGTAAGTAGTATGGTAGTAGATAAATAGTAAGTAGTAGTATGGTAGTTTCGCCAACACGCGTCGTACACAACGGGCACCTTTCAATAGAACAGTTATTAAAGATTAATGAGTTATTGTAAAGAATCGATTAGGTTATAGGTAGTTGTTTTAAATGGCTTTTTACACTACCCAACATGTTGGTTTGAAATTTTAGAAACCAAAAACCAATAACGTTTATATTATACGCTTGCAAAATACATAAGTTCAAGATAAATTCATTAGATCCTAAATTTCTGACGTTTTTGTTTCAATTTGCTGTTGTTATTACAATATATTTTCTTTTTCTATTATATATTCTCTTCCTAGTGTATCAGCAAGGAAAATAATTGCATGTCGATTTATCTTGTAATATGGGCTTGCCCGTATATGTATTTTAATTTTATGAATATGACCTTTTCTATGTAAACATCTATCAACGAAGTAAACAAAGAATTTTTGATTAAATTTGATCTCGCATTAACCTAAGTATATACCTACGCCAACACACACATGCACAATGCACATTATGTGCTATTATCCTGCTGCCTAATCAGATCAAGGCAAATACTTTACAAAGTAGAGCGGACCTTAAGTGCGTCACACACTACGTCACACACAGCTACTGCGTTTCAGCTTGTGTCAGCCAGTCTCATCGTTAAATTCATAGGACCTGAGCCCAACATGTTCGATGGTGTATCCGCCCCTTTTAAGGCATATACCTCACTAACTCTACCACATACTCACATAGTAGTAAAGCAGTACAATGTCGATACTTCACGCTTAAACGTGGCTGGCAAGATGACGTGACTTGAAAACAATTTGTGTTTTCAACATGTAATAATGTACAAGATCTACTGTTTCCTATCATTGCTTAGCTTAGATTGGAGATAGATGGCTGTAAACGATAGGCTCTACTACATGGAAATTATATTTTTAAAAAGCCCTTCCGATCGAAGTCGTTATCCAGTTCATCATCATCAGTCTATAGCAGTCCACTGCTGTAATACATAGGCCTACCCAATGAGCGCCATAGCGCCCTGTCTTAAGCTTGCCGCATCCAGCATCTACCTGCAGTCTTTCGCAGGTCGTCATCCCACCTGGTCGGAGGGCGTCCTACACTACGTTTACCGAGTCGTGGTCTCCACTCAAAACACGTTTGCCCCAGCGGCCGTCGGTTCTTTGCGAGATTTGGCCGGCCCACTGCCTCTTCAGCTTGCTAACTCTTAGAGCTAGGTGCCCAGTTAATTAATTAATAAACAGAAAGGGTATCCGGTAATTAAATAGCAGAACAAGTAATAGAAACGAGGTTTAAGTAAAACTTTTACATCCGCACCTACTTAAGTACTTTAATTTAGAAATAGCGATAAATAACGCTTTTCACTTGTCGTTTTTACTCGGTAAAAGCAGGCCCTTTCGTTTTATTTTATCTATTTTGTTCTTGAAGCTCGAACGGAAGTTACATAATACGATGAGTAAAAGAGATAGTTTTTTTAAAGGTAATAAAATAACAATCCTACTAATATTATAAACGTGAAAGTTTGTAAGTATGGATGGATGGATGAATGGATGGATGTTTGTTACTCTTTCACGTAAAAACTACGAATGGATTTTAATGAAACTTTACTATAATATAGCTTATACATCATAATAAAATAACACAGGCTAAAATTTATAAAGATATATTGTATGTTATCCAAAATACCTATCACCACGCGGGTGAAACCGCGGGGCGCAGCTAGTTAGTAATACATACTGTGATATTGGAAACGTTTAGAATATCTAGTGTAAATAAACACGATATACAGGGTGGCACATTTAGAGCGGTCAGTATGGGTGAGTCTGAAACTATAAGACATACGAAGATCTCTTCATAGGAACCATGTCATCGATTTTAGTAAAAACAAAAACTGCATTCATACATTTTAAAAAAACTTGTACTCAGCTCGGGAATCGAACCCGGACGTTATGAAAAATAAAACACTAGCAGTAAATGTTACTGTGAAACATGTTGTGTAAAATGAATAAAATGTATTGTTTTTATATCCTTTAGTTTATTTTAGTACCTAAGTTTTCGAAATGACCACCATTTTTTTCAATACAACATTCAACTCGCTTAGGTGCGTAAAATTGTCTCTATGGTTGTTTCCTCAAAAATGGATTGGTACGGACGGCCCTATCAAATGGCCCGCGAGGTCACCCGATTTAACCCCACTAGACTATTTCTTGTGGGATTACGTTAAGGATGAAGTGTACAAAACAAGCTACGATACCATTGAAGACCTAAAAGCAGCGTTAGAGTAAATTTTAATGCAAATTCACCACCTGAAGATACAAAACGCAATAGTGAGATCGTTACCTATACGTGTTGAATTTTGTATTGAAAAAAATGGTGGTCATTTCGAAAATTTACTATAATAAATTAAAGGATATGCACACAAAACAATGCATTTTATTCATTTTAGACATCATGTTTCATAGTAACAATATTTAAATATAAATAGTGTTAGTTTTATTTTTCGAAACGTCCGGGTTCGATTCCCGAGCTGAGTACAAGTTTAAAAAAAATGTATGAATGCAGTTTTTCTTTTTACTAAAATCGATGACATTGTACCTTAGAAGAGATCTTCGTATGTCTTATAGTTTTAGACTTTCCCATACTGACCGCTCTAAATGTGCCACCCTGTATACACGCGAAAAGTTAAGGTGGAACGTTAAGAGGCGCGAAATTCGTAAATTATCCGTTTAAAATTTCTGCGGTCTACAATTCAGATGGCGACCATTGTAAACCATTTCTATATTAACCAGCTAAATAACGTAAAGAACGCAAAAAGTACTAGAACATTTAATAAAAAATATCGAAATATTGAATATCGTGCCGTTTGCGACTCATTCTTCCTGAAAACCGCGTAGTAAATATAACTTAACACCACTTAAGTCACGTTTAACGTTTAAATAAATAACAATAGAATAACCTTACAATTGTGTCTGATTAAATGGTTTGACAGTTCGTGATCGTGTATTATACTTTAGCAATAATGTGGGAGACACTTCGCACGCAAGTTTAGCACCCTTCATTTGAAAGGCTATGCGTGCGTACGGAGACTGACGTCAACGTTTCCAAAGAAGCAACAAATCCGCCGCCGGGCAGAAACAATTTTAAATAGGAATATATGTTTAATAGAATATTATTTAAATTAAATTATCATTATCAGCAGCATCATCATTATGATAGTCCACAGCTGGACATAGGTCTCCCCCAATGAGCGCCATCGCGCCCTGTCTTCAGCTTGACGCATCCAGCATCTACCTGCAGTCTTTCGCAGGTCGTCATCCCACCTGGTCGAAGGGCGTCCTACACTACGTTTACCGAGTCGTCGTCTCCACTCAAGAACACGTTTGCCCTAGCGGCCGTCGGTTCTTCGCGAGCTATGGCATGGCTATGGCGATAACTTTGGTTCTATGAAATGAATTATAAATCATCCCATATTAACAAAAATAAATAAAACTAGAATATTGTATGTAGATACCTACTTATAGAATAGGGTAGGTGAGGTCAAAGCTAAAATAATAATAATAATAATAATAATCCGCAATCTCCCCTATAGCCCGATTACCCAGTCCATCCATCCATCACAATAGCCTGGTTTTATTTATTTCATTTTTCTTTGCAATAGTCTCTACACCTGGCGGATACCATCTTTGGGTTTATCATATTGTGCACCCGAGGATGATACCCGCTATGTGTAGCCATCGCTTTAGATTAACTTCTCAAAGGGCCTCTGTGCTGTTGGCTTCGGCCCCACGCAAGCCTTCCAAAGGACCGGGTTACTTTATGGCCCGAGATCATGGTAAATGAGAGACATAATAATAATGCTGGACAATACACACAGCATTATCTAGCCCCATGGTAAGCAGAGCTTGTGTAATGGGTACTAGATAACTGATATACATAATACAATACATTACATAGATAGATATTTTTTATTATACATAGAAAACGACCAGAACACCCGAAACAAATATCTGCAGATCATACACACATTTGTTCCGAGGCGGGAATCGAACCCGCAACCTCCTGCGTCGCAGGCGGACCTTCGCCCACCGCGCCACATCGGTCGTCAAAAATCTCACTCACTACTAAAACAAAGCATCAAATTTAGATTTTAGTGACTCGCTAAAACACAGCAACCGGCATGGCACGCCAAAAATGCTTATACGCCTACATTTCAAACCATTAAGTGAGTAATACCTATAAAGTAAAATCGTGATTTATAACTTACCGATGCGAAATATGTTTCCATGAAAAATATTCGTGATAATACAGTTATTCAACCTTCAGTTCTTTAGGTACATTATATTTAAAAATACACGGTTGGAATTATTCAGGGGCAAGTGAAAGCTGTACTGCACCATGTAAGGTCAATGAACTAGGTCATATATATTGATATAACACATGTGCTCGCATCTTAATTAAGGGCTTATTATATATAGAAAGCGAAATTATTGTTTTAATCCGACTTGTTCGTAGCTTTTTAATTTTTATCAAATGAGAGCATTTGGCGAAAAAAGTAAAAAGCGAGGATATAGTGTTGCTAAGAAGCATGTTGGAGACCAGAAGAATATTTGGATACCTTCATGTGTTTATCAAAATCATCCGTTTTGACGCTTGGAGGTATTAAAAAATAACCGCCAATTACATCTATCACCACCATCATCAGCCTATATCAGTCCACTGCTGGACATAGGCCTCCCCCAATGAGCGCCATAGCGCCCTGTCTTCAGCTTGCCGCATCCAGCGTCTACCTGCAGTCTTTCGCAGGTCGTCATCCCACCTGGTCGGAGGGCGTCCTATACAACGAGTAGGACGCACTGGTTGAAAACTTTTGTTTTCAAGCATTGCGGTATGGATGACGAGAAGACTTGACGTAGTTTCCCAAACGCTGCCCAGCTGGATCCTCCTTTTGGCCTCCCTCTCGAAACTGTTACACAGAAACACTCATATAACATAAGAGCGGGGTTCCGGGTTTGGATTTTACGTTTGGATTTCTAGTCCGATTTGTTTAAATCTATTTTCAACGCTAAACCAACTTATGTTTTGATTCCGCGTCTGGCTGGAACGAACCATCGCACCATTTATTCTAAATTTTAATACTACGCAGTTTCTGTAATTTAGTACTTATACTAGTTGTTAGTTAGCTAAATCGCTGCAAATAAGCTGGTGCTTACAAAATATTACATAGGAACTTATCTGATGAATTCGTACCTAACCTACTCATTCATACAACATCATGCAATTATCAATGAGCTCGGCACCGGTTGATTGCCGACGGTAAAATAATAAATAACATTTCATGATTTATGGAATGTTTAGTATGATTCGAATTATTCCGTAATGGCTGTTTGTTTCATAAATATTTTTTATAGTTATTTATTAAATTCCTAAAGGGACGTCGATAATAGTAGGTATGCGAGTTATGTTCATTTTGCAATGCATTGATAAGATTTGTTTAGAGGTAGATTGGACGCCTTGACTTTTGATCTTTTAAGATATATCGCAGTAGGTAAATATTAAATGTTGCACCATTCAACTTTATCATACCATATCTGTTTGCCTTGTGGTGCCGGCCTAAAACTTGCACCACCCCAACTCTTCACGCTGGTGTTATGAGAGGTGACTAAGGGATATCCACCAGTGGGCGGGTAGCAGCGCCCCTGCCGAACTGCTATTCCTAACCCGCATGCCCAGCTTGGGAATTATGGCATTACCCCCTAATGTTAAGAGTCCTATTAGTGGAAGGATGTTGTGAAGAGTCACGTTCCATATGTCAGATCCACTATTGGTCTAGTCAGCTCAGTCAACTTTTGTTTTATCAAAATATTTAAAAAATTCAAATTCTCTGTTCGTCAAAATATTTACTTACGTCATCGCCTGGTACAGTTATTACGTTTTTGATGACCCGCTCATGAGCGAAATGGTTTATAAACCTCCTCTTGAATCACTCAATCTATAAAAAAACCGCATAAAAATCCGTTGCATAGTTTTAAAGATCTAAATTCTAAGTATACATAGGGACAGACAGACAGCGGGAAGCGACTTTGTTTTATACTATGATGTTGTGATTTTAAACAAAAAATATTAACATATTATTCACAGACAACGTTCAATTAAGTTTCTATTAAACTAAGTAAACGATGTTATTGGTTTGTTTTCCTTACTTAAACTAGCTTTGATACATAACATAAAAGTTACATTTTCCTCTCAATAAATGCTAGTCCTCTAATAAATACGACTAGGATTGCCCTAGAAATCTTCTGCGTAGTCGGTAAGCTTGTAGTCCAAAGAGGTCGTAAGTCGTAAGCGTCGCTTTTCACTAAGTATCCAATTGACCCCGAAGTGCATTTTGGCATTCGACACAATATCGCCACCGGCCTCTCTCATGTAGGTACCACCGGTGTTTCTCCCACGTCACTGGCTTTTCTCCCGCGTCACTTCTATCTAGCTTGGTGTGAAGACGTTAGTATTGAAGGGTACTTACTTAGCTCTAGGCTGTGCTCTAGGGCAAATTTTTGTCACAAACTAGATTCATAAAACTAGTCTTATGAATGGCTATTTTTCATGTTTTATGGCTTCGACGGCGTTGTTTCTACGAAAACGTTTAAAGGTTATTTTTATCCCATGGGAACTGATTTATGGAATAAAAAGTAGCCAAGTGTTATTCTAAGTCTAGTTATGCTTACATTATGCAAAAAAATGGAGGCCGAACTGTTCAGTAGTTTCGGCGTGAAAAAGTAACAATCATTAATCTATCCAAACTTTCGCATATCAGAGTAAGATTAGAGTTATATCTTTGCAGATGGAAGATGACGCGCAGGATGACTACGATGAAAATGTGGGTGACTCGGACGGTTCAGGAATGGATAGTGATGACCCGCTTACAGCAACTGACACCAAGTATGGCAAGAGTTTCAGGTTAGTTCTATAAATAATGCTGGACAATCCACTCTGCATCACCTAGCCCCAAGCTAAGCGGAGCTTGTGTTTTGGGTATTAGATTAGTGATATCCTTAATACAATATATTATATAGATAGATATTTTTATTATACATAGAAAATACCCATAACACCCACTACAGATACTGGGACCATTTACTCTACATTTTGTAGATATTTCTGAAATAAAACCGGCAAAAGCGGGCCGCTGCACGGCCAAATACTCAAACGCAACTCAGGTTAGAACACTCGCAGACATTTTCAGTTTCCATCAGGTGAGATTGTGGTCAAAGGTGTTGTGACTAAAAAAGATAGATCAGCTAGAACCTGGAACTTCTTTTTAAAAACTATTTTGGTCTTTTGGTCTTTATAATTGCTCGTTTATGAGATTTTATAACACCGTAACAGTAACACATCAAAGCCACGATAGTGACGCTGCTAAGTCAACTAGCGACCACGAGAAATTATTATCTCAAAGCAACCCGAGTCACCTATTGTTTTATTTCAGACATTTCACAAGAGAAGCTCTACCAAGACTGGATAACTACCGAAATGTGATGTCCCTCCACGCAGCGCCGCGACCGACCTTAGATGAGCTCCACAACGCTTCTTTGTCCAGGAAGGTGAGCGAGAGAATAAGAATAATTTTATTATTAAAGTCTTACAATGAAAATATAGAATCAACATTTTATCCCTATAGTATTTTTACAAAATAACAGGTTCAAAGTTATATAGAGTGCCTGCATAGGTACTCTAGTTAGGTTAACAGGAGTCTAATGCCCGTATTATAAAAGCTTCCTCAGTCATCAATTGCTGCTTGAGTAACGATTTTCTATGGCAAAAGCGTTACTGCGAATAGTATGACAATTTTAATCTCTAGGACTCTGCTAGAGCATAATCCGAGCAACATGAGAGAGCCTAGAATTTATTTATTAATTTTAGGAAAACTTACGGCTAAAAATTAACAAAAACAAAAAAAATGTGTTTAAATATATGGACGGCCAAATTAGTAAATAATGTTAAATGTAAGATTCCTTGAGACATTCGATACGTTTCTGTTGCTTTGTGTGTACTCGGGGTTCTGGACTTAAACTCAATTAGCTGATACTGACTTTAAGCTTATTTGTAGTCAAGCACGATTAGAAATACGAGGTCCCAAAAATGTGTGCTATACTAAGTTGAGGGTGTGATTCCAGAACCTATACATATTAGGAGATGGGTTTAAACTCTCTTAGCTCGAATCAAAGAGGTAGTTCGCCCTAAAAATTGGACCTATGTATTCAATGTAGAATGGACTGCCTTACGTACACTTTATTACCTTGTTATACAAATGAGCGCTTATGGCAGACAACTTTAACGTCGACAATGTAAAGATTATGGTACAAGGAACATGGTAAATACATTTATTAAAATAGATTTTAATAAACCTCGATGCCTGACCTCAATGTAATTGATAACCATCCTTCCGGTTTGCGGCGTGGTTTGCGCAATTAGATCCAGGCACGTGTGAGGACTGAGGATAGACTAGTACAGACAGCATCCTCTTCAGCACACATATACGTCCACTGTTGAACGTGTCTCCCCCATGCAAGGGGCGTTTTGCTATTATCACCACGTTGGGCAGGCAGATTGGTGATCGTAACCAGTACAGGCAGGTAAAAAAGTACAGACAAGTAAAAAAGTATAGACAGGTAAAAAAGTACAGATAGGTAAAAAAGTACAGACAGGTTCATCTATGTATAAGTTAATCCCCTAACAGATATCCTTCCTAACCTTAATTCCTAACAAATATTATTCGCAACCCAACTTCACCAGCTTCTCAACACACTTGTCAAAATAGGTGATGTACCTATGTAGTTCGTTGGCTTCAGATTTGGGATGAGCTGGGAATGGCAATCATCCATTTCATATTGTGTCAAACTCTTGTGCTTCTCGTTACGGTGTTACCGTAGTCCAAATCACCATAATTATATTTACCTTTGTTCTTTTACATTGAATTGATTGTCTTGACACTTCAGTAGTAAAATATTTTTGGATTTATGGAACTCGCGTCAATATCAAAACCTCGGGATCATTCTCTTAAATAAGCGAAAGAATTTTCAAAATCCTTCTTTAATTGACGGTGAAATACATTTGTAAAAAAAAAGACATACAATCGAACATAGTCAAGTCTGTTAATAATAACTACGAACGTTAAAAAACTCGTAGGTACTATTAGGCAGTTACGCTGAATTTCCAACATCTTTTCACGAACAAGAAAAACCTGTTTAAAGATTAGTCGTGCCTATTACACGAAGTGACCATGCCACGCCGATGAACAAGATAACTTAAAAGCGTCACAGTTTCTAATAAAACTTAAAGCCTTACAACGGAAACATAAATTACGGCACGTATCTCAGTAGAAATGCACTGGAACCTCGATAGAAGCTATCTGCTTAGAATATCTTATATGTATTCATAACTAACATACACACTCGCAGGTCTCACATTATGTTATGAGCGACGAGGTAAATATCCAAGAGAAATAACAATGCAAATTGGATTGTTATTTTACTGCGTGCAATATCATTCTGCTGTCGAATCTTCGAAACGGATGAACGCATTTTGATTTAGCTTATGTTGAAAAGCTATTATAGTATATCTGTCAGTGTTCTTAGCTAAGTTGAATAAAAATGTGCGTAGGCTTTGTCGCGATGATTAACCAGTTCTGTGCACGAACGAGGTCCGTTTAAAGTTTAAATACACAAATATTTTTTATTTTATATTGTATAACACATAATTATAAATAAAATAGGCTTGCCTTAAAAGCTAAAGAGTTGAGTTGACCCATCTTTTAGAAGAATCCATAGTCTGAATTAAACCACGACTCACTGAAATTAAAAGTCGATTTACCTCAAGCTTACCTCTCGGCTATCCTTGCTTAACGTAACATTCCTGATAAGGCCAATTCAAGCGACATACGCACTTGTGACGCAGATCCTAAGTACCCATTTACAAGGAATCTTCTACGAAACTGCCAGGTTAAGTAGGTATACCAATTGCTGTAATTGCGACCTCTCATTAGCTAATTGAACCAGTTGACTTGCCCGTCACGTTTTCGTAAGCCCTGTTATGAAGAGTTAAGGTACTCGCTAAAAATACTTGAAGACGTATAGATGTATTACGTCTTTTATGTAAGGTGATCTATTCTTGTCTATCGGTACTTGTAAAGCTTGTTATTTGTTTGCGATGGGTAATCTCTGGAACTAACTGGTCCTATTCTGAAAAAGTTATAGGTAGAGCTACATATATAGTCCTTGATAGGTCAATAACTTTCTTTCCGGCCCTGGTGGGGGCACAGAGAGGGGCCTCGAGGCTTGGCCTCATTACCCCGGCGGCGTCAACTCGAGGTGTGACGACCCCTCGGTCCTTGGGTTTTGTGGGAATATATTTTTTTCCCCCTTCTCAATGTTTTCATTTTTTTGTTTTGGCTGCATTTGGTTTGTATATATATATTTTTTTGTTTTTTCTTTTTTTGTGTTTTTTTTATAGGTAGAGCTATGTCTACCGTGGCGGTTGCGACATAAGAATCTATCCCTAAAGGTATCAACCAATGGATGTCGAAAAAGTTGACTTAGGAAATATTTAGAAGGCAGCAGCTTGCTTTTGTGTATTTTAACACCTCTACTGTCATCAAGAATTCGTTGTCAAGCGTTATGATTATGGAAATACCCCTCGTTGGAAGAGATACAAGATTGAATAGGTGTCTTCTAGATCTTCGTTATATCCCGTCGGCCTCATATTCACTTTCAATCACAGGAGATAGTGGTAAACGAAGGTCTATCGACAATAAAAAAGGAAGCATGTAAAGCAGCAGATGTATGTGTGCTATTGAGGTACATTTTTTACCTTTTTGAAGTGAAAACTTCCTTAGGCGCGTTGAGCTGAGTTGTGGATAAACAAAAAGCGTGAAACTACATCATTTTCGCCGTCACCGCACGCTTCCCAATATCAATAAAATACATTACTTAGTTTTACTTCTATCGGCAGTCCCCAAAGACTGCCCCGCATCTTTTATTTATTAATTACCATTTAATAAATAAAAATTGTTTATTTTAGACATCTCATGGTCCTTAAGCTAAATACATATTGACGAGATTACAATTAATTTAATAAAAAGATTTTGCCACGATTGCCTTGTCAAGAGTGACCCATTCTACGTCCATCCAATAAGCATGCGGCGCATCTTGTAATAAGCCATTTCTTTTTCGTACATCTAATAAAAATACTAATTACCTCCCACTCCGTAATATCCTTTGTGCAAATAAGTTCAAGGGAGCTTGACCCGTGACGAAGGCAGCGCGTAGGCGGGGTGACACAATGCGATGTGACCCGTTTATTGCAAGGAGGCGTAGGTCATAGGGAATGGACGTGACGGGCCTTGCAATTATCGGATTATGCAGTTGATTATACTGCTGATGCTACCTATAGCTTCATCATCGTTAATGACTCTGACGACCTCTCAGGCGCAGTGGTCTATGTCTGTCTGAGACACAGGTTGCGGATCGATTTCCGGCGTGGGACAAATTATCTAGACCAAGCTCTCAGAATTCGTAAGCTGAACAACTGGGAGAGGTGTGGAATGAGTCATAGCTTACAGCTCGCAGAACTGACAGAGTGGCGGCCGCGATGCAACGAGAAAGGCAGTGTTGGGAGACCATCCATAAGATGGACCAACGACATCGTAGCGGTCGCAGGCAACGCTGGATGGAGGCGGCTCAGGACCGCTATGTGTGGCGTCGCGTCGTGTGGGGAGAGGCTTATGTCCAGCAGTGGACGTGTATGGGCTGATATAATGATTAAGATGAATTATGTCTGAAATGATATGTCCAGTATTGTTTAGGTACCTTTTTATTTATATCTGCCTAAAGATGTCCACTGCTTGACAAAGGCTTACAAACCTACAACTTACAACAAACTAATTTAAAATTCAACACCCGTCGATTTAAAATTTCACCTCAGGTACATAGAATGAATGCCATCTCTCCCTCGATGAAGTCACCTTTAAAAATCAAAGACACATACGTAGCTCATTTTTACTCCCTTTGCCTGTTATAAGTTATTTATTTTTGTGTTTAAAATTAGTTTAGGTTAGGAAATTTATAGGCAATGAATGAATTTATTATTATTATACTTACCTAAACAGACACAGACTGGCCACATTAGGATTTATAACGAGACTCTGTTTCTGGCAGGGGTTAAAAATGCATTACCTACTCGTATAGTGATGATAAGGTTATCGCTAGATGATGGTAATATAGATAAATGGCGCGATCTATTGACCCTGTTAATTAAATGTAACAGGCGTGGTTCTATAGTAGCAATCTCCTGTGGGCAGTTGTACCAAGGCTCGTCTAGCCATAATCTATAGATAGAATAGACATGGACACTAGTACCCAATACACACACAATATACACAAAATAGGGATAACTGAACTTCCATCTTTTTAAAAAACAACATATTTCTATATCATTAGTTTTAACTTTACTAAAACCCTCGCTATTTTTACGCAACTTCAAAAGGTTATATTTTTGGCTGTATGTCGTTTTTATTCTTATGAATGTTCGTCGATTTCTCCTTTTTTATTTATGGCCGATTTTATAAATTATTTCGCTATTGTATAGAGAATAATCTCTGTGGTGAGCACAAACCACCACAGAGTGGAGCCCCCCAACGCTAAGAGGCGACGTGGAAGGCCCAGGATGCGATGGCGCGACGAGCTCGAGTACATCTTCCATCATGGCCTGTTGCAGCGTTGGATCGCGAGGAGTGGAAGGAGAAAAGGGAGGCCTTTGCCCAGCAGTGGGACAATAACGGCTTAAAATAATAATAATAAATAAATAAATAGAGAATGTTCCCGAGATGGTCCCATAGACGTTGTAATCCCGAGGATTTAGTATATACCTGCCCCGTCCAGCTTAAAAACAACATACTTGCAAATCCGCCGCGCCACATCGGATCTCTACATAATGTATGTATACGAAATCATTTAAATGAAAAATATAGGACTTAATCAGTGACTATACATACATATAAGATAGAAACCGGTGAATATATTACGGAGTTTAAAATGACATCTATAATATAAAAATGAATCGCTGAATGTGTTGGTAAGCGCAAATCTCGAGAGCAGCTGAACCGATTTCGCTAATTCTTTATTTAGAATATTCCTTGCGAGGATGGTTCGTAGGGAGAGAAAAAAGAGAATTTTTTTAAAAATTGCCTGAATGGACCACCCGTGCGAAGCCGGGACGGGCCGCTAGTTTAAAATAAACTTGTCCGTTGTTTTTTTTGGTTGTTATTGTATTACAATATGAATACAATCAGATTATTATTTAAATCTATTCCAGCACTTTATGCTTAACGCTAGAGTTTCCAGACGCCATCGTTTTTCAATGTTATTGACTACATAACATAAATAGGTACCTAACTAATGAATATTATGTTATCAAGAAATGCACGGGCCAAGAAAAATATCACGATGGAACTTTGCTATGTGGATGATATGATAACTCATCTCTGTAAATATTCGCTGTTTATGTATGCGTGGAAGGCGCCTTCTGGGAATAAGGTTGCTTAGTTTGGGTTTAAGGACGACATTAGGTACAGTCAACGACAAAAATTGCTGAATGTTATATATAATTAATTAGTTATTAATTCAGTTATATAATTTGATTATTTTGATATAACTAAAAACCGACTTAAAATTCCTGGTTAGGGCGTGATGGCTGAGCGACAAAATCTCATTGGATTTTGTTTTAAATTAAAAGAGTATTTTTCAATTTTTTTTCGGGACAAACACAGTCCCCCGGGAATAAAACTCCTTCTCTTTTAAAGTCGTTGACAATAACAGTGTGATAGAATTTGCCACAGCGTTAAAGGTTTTGAAAAAATATCAATATTTCTGCAATTTGAGCGTTGACTGTACCTTATTAAGTACGTGTTATAGAATTCAAGATATAAAATAAATAAATAAAACAAACCACACTGCATCACCTAGAGTCTAGACTAGATCCAAGCTAAGCAGAGATTGAGTTATGGGTGACTGATATGTTTAATACAATCATAGCTATACATATGTCTTGGTATTTGTCTTGTCTTGACAAACAGAATTACCGTTTAAGTTAGCTTCTAGATAAAATATATACTTACTGTGAAACATAAATAAATACAATTAGTTTATTTCAGAATCAAATCCACAGTGTTAGTAGCACACACACAAAAAAAACCAAGTAATTAAAATAACCTAGCTGTTAGTACAATTTATTAAATATTTGTATAGGTTTCCTCTCTAGATCGCCTTCCGGATAAGGCTTACCCAGAGCGGTGAGAATATCTATCTGATAAAGTCCTTAGGACGCTGTTGCAACTGTCCCAAACAAATTAAATAAATGAAAAAAACTGAAAACTTTTCCACCATATTGCAGTAATATTTTCTTCTAGTCAGGTCAAATGCTAGAGAAGGACCTAGAGCCGATGATGCCCTCTCGGAACTTCAAGTTCGGCTGGATCAAGGGGGTGCTGATGCGGTGCCTGCTCAACATCTGGGGGGTGATGCTGTTCCTCAGGCTGTCCTGGGTGGTGGGGCAGGCTGGCATCGGTTAGTATCATCATCATCGATAGACCATCGCTTGAGCATAAAGACTCTTGTAGGCAGAGCACAGGAATTGTTATCTAGGGTCAAATAGCCAAAAATTACATCGCATCGTTTTTTTTTAAACTTTTTATTTTAGTAACTAAATGTGTAATAATAATTGGGGGTTAATTCATCATCGGATGCATGTCCCCGCATCCTATGATGAATTAGCCACGGGCTTTGAACGGTATAGTTACGCCACTGGTTAGTATTATCGTCTTGTACAGCCCATGATGTGTATTGGAATGTTGAACCATGCTTTGGTGGCTTAGGATGTCTTTTGGCCAGATGATATGATAATGAGATATCTTCCGAGAGATTGTAGGTAAATGCTGGATGCAGCAAGACAGGGCGCTATAGCGTTCAATAGCAGAGCCTGATGTCCAGCTGTGGACTAACGTATGCTGGATACAAAATTAATTCTTTATTGATTTTATCCTATTCTTTAATTCTTTTTTTTATCTTATATTCTTTATTACCAAACTTTAAAATATAAAGACAAAGAGTTATAGATGCTTTAGGCGTATATGGTTGCGGGTTCGATTCCCTCAACAACTCCCTCGACAAAAAGTTGTATTATGCGATTCTAAAGGTAAAAAAACCAAAAGTTATAAATACTATACCAACGAAATTAAACTTCATGTGTATATTTGTATATATCGGCAGCGCAGTCCCTGCTCCTGATAACGACGACGTCCATCGTGACCACCATCACTGCGCTTTCCATGTCGGCTATCAGCACCAACGGTGTTATCAAAGGCGGTATGTTCATAGCCATAGACTCTAGTCACTTATTTTAATTAGAACGAATTGCCAATTACACTAATTAATGAATTATAAATTTATATACAAGTAATGAAAACACACAAATGTTCTATCTACTTTACATTAATTTATATTATAACCAGATCCTGCCCGCAGCTTCGCACGCATTGTTTTCTATGAAAACGTTTTAAGCTTACCCATGAGGACTGTGGATTGTGTATGTATGGGATAAAAAGTAGCCAAAATTATTTTCAGGCCTTGAATTAAATGTATGCAAAATTTCAGCCCTATTTGTTCAGTAGTTTTGACGTAAAGAAGTAACAAACATCCATCCATCTAAACATACGAACTTTCGCATTTGTACTATTAGTGTTATGTGTATTCGATCTTAGAGATCGCTGCAAATTATGTCAACAAATCAAACCAAAATATAATAATTTACGTGCTTGGACACAATATTACAATATTGAAGAAAGGATATTATACATATATTATATATACATATATGTACATTATTCACTCTTGTCTTGAAGAGACCCTGGACTAGGCTTTAGCACTAGATGATGCTGTGTGGATAGTCTAGCATTATTTATTTATTTATTATTTCTGTCCTTTTCAGGCGGGACGTACTACATGATATCGCGATCCCTTGGCCCTGAATTCGGCGGTTCGATCGGCCTAATCTTCTCGATGGCGAACGCAGTGGCGTGCGCTATGTACGTCGTGGGCTTCGGAGAGTCACTGATAACGCTTATACCGGAGACGGCGTATATGGTCAGCAAAAGCTGGGTAAGGGATTGTGTATCTTTGTACCTAGGGAATAGAGGAGAGGATGGAACGAATAGATAGATAGATAGATAGAAATCACTTTATTATACCGCACAAAACAGAAATCAATACAAAATCAAAAGTTTTTTATTTCTTTAGGCTTATAAATAAGCACTTAGATAAGTCATATTTTATACTATTACCTACTACTAATATTAATACTATTAATACCAAAATAATGCTTAGAATAAAGGAAGTACAAAGGGCGGCCTTATCGCTGAGAGCGATTTCTTCCGGGCAACCGTAGGATGGACTGGACATGAAGGAACAATATGGACGGTGGCATTTTAATAAATAATTGGTAAAAAAAAATAAAAAAAAACCCTTACACTACATACCTACCACATATCACACTGAATCCACTGAATTCGTGGTGAAGAAAAACAAATGAAAATTACAGAAATTTTTAGTTATTGCGATTTAATACAGAGATAAATTAACTTTAATTCTTAGACTAATGTTTTATGTTATGTGCAAATAATATATAAAATGACTCACCTACCTACTTTAGGTTATAAATAAAGTTAGACGTATAGAGAAGAATTGTATATTATGTATATTATTATATACACTCATTTATTTAAATTCTCGGATAAAATACATGTTTTACTATAGAAAATACAATATAATATTATAAAAATATTCTACAGTAAAAAATACATCAAAACGGTAGATCACCGACCGTGAAGCTAGGCTCAAGCGGTGACTAGGGCTGCAGAGAAAGGAACTTCCTGACTATACGTGCCATTATATAATCATGTATATTATTCTGTAAGTAAAGTCTGAATATATATTTATGTATTCAGACTTGATTTACAGAATAATATAGAGCAAAAAACATTATAATATAAATAATATATGTCTCAAAACAGATGCCACTTCGCTTAAACGTATCGGCCTAAAATGTTAATAACCGTTTTTTTATTCAGGACCAAGCCATCTACGGTTGCATAACCATAGTGCTGCTGACCGGGATAGTGATAGTCGGCATGGAGTGGGAGGCGAAGGCTCAGATCGTACTCCTGTTCATACTGCTCGCTGCTATAGCCGACTTCCTCATTGGCTCTGTGGTCGGGCCGAAGAGCGACGCAGAGTTGGCGCAGGGATTTGTGGGGTATAATTGTAAGTATAATATAAATAATAAGTTCTTGAGTGGAGACCGCGACTCGGCAAACGTAGTGAAGGACGCCCTCCGGCCAGGTGGGATGACGACCTGCGAAGAACTGCAGGCAGATGCTGGATGCGGCAAGCTGAAGACAGGGCGCTATGACGCTCATTGGGGGAGGCCTATGTCCAGTAGTGGACTAACATAGGCTGATGATGATGATGATAATGATATAATGCTGGTCAATCCACAGAACATTACCTAGCCCCAAGCTAAGCTGAGTTTGTATTATGGGTACTAGATGACTGATATACTTAATACAATACATTACATAGATAGACATTTTTTATTAATATTGATAGAAAACACTTATAACACCCAGAACAAATATCTGCAGACCGTACACATAATTGTCCCGAGACGGGAATCGATCCCGCAACCTCCTGCGTCGCATGCGAACCTTTGGCCACCGCGCCACAGAGGTCGTCAAATTTTGAGGTCTTTTATAATTTTATTAAACTGAAACATAGATAAAGACAATGGATTTTTTGCACTTATCGATAGTAACACAGTGCCTATATATTGCACTTATCGGTAGTAACACAGTGCCTATATTTTTTCAGTAACGGTGCTACAAAACAACATGGGTCCCGACTACAGATTATTCGAAGGAGTCGAACACAATTTCTTCTCAGTATTCTCGATATTCTTCCCCGCTGCCACGGGAATATTGGCCGGGGCAAACATTTCTGGGGATTTGAAGGTAAAACTAAATTGTTTGCTTATTTATACAAGTTATTATTTGTTTGCTTAACGTATCAAGTTACTAATGTTTCCTTATTTTAAAAGTCAGAATATTATTATTATTACTATATTAGCCCGGAGTGTCCCACTGCAGAGCAAAGGCCTCCCTCCCCTTCTTCCACTCATCTCGGTCCTCAGCAAGGAGAACCCACGTGGAAGGCCTAGGCGGAGATGGCGGGATGAGCTCGACCTATACAACAAAACTCAGAATAAATAAACAAATTAATAATACGCATAAAACTTGCGCCTACTTGTTAGATGTGGCTGGGGCATTCGATTCCATTGATATTATTTTCTTTAGAGTAGGTCAAGGCTGTGTACTGAAACCTTGTCTCTTATGTACCTATACAGACTGCCTTTTAGTATTTTGATACATATAAGTATTTCTACTCTCCTTCCTATTACAATTTATTCGTAGTTTTATTTATTTATTTATGAATTTTAAATACAACTTCTTTAATTATTATTTCATACGACAATCTGTGAATCGCATCGTTGGTTGAATTTATTACCTAAAATTATCATTAAAAAAAACCTACGATCCAGTTATATTATTATACATTTTGTAGCCGTTAGCTTCCCGTTAATCAAATCAAATGCGTTTATTTGTAGTTAAACATAAATATGTATACAATTAAAAAAAATTGTATCTTTAATATTACGCTACGGACTTTGAATGCGATTTTGTTTAATAGATAGGAGTGATTCAAGAGGAAGATTTATAAACCATTTGACTCATAGATTTCAACGCTGGCGAAGCCGCAGGGCGCAGCTTGTTATTAATAAATAAAAACGTTCTTTACAGGACCCACAAAAATCAATACCGAAAGGGACTCTCCTAGCAATCCTGCTGACTACGCTATCGTATCTAATGATAGCCGTGCTCGTCGGTTGGACGGTGGTTCGGGATGCCTCGGGCGACGTGAGCGAGATAGCTGGCTGGGCCATGGTGGAATGCTCTAATAGGACCTGTGCTTATGGACTGCAGAATAGTAATGATGTGAGTGATTGGGATGTAAATGAACATACGATAAAGGGTTTTTTTATTCTCCTCCGTACCGACAGTAACCGAGACACGTTCTTAGTGACCCAGTTGACCCAATCACCGACGACAACCCGGAGGTGACGGCAACAATTTCGCTTCCGCAGTCTACACCGACCCTGCCCCCTCCCTATCCTCTTCTAGCATCTGGTAACAGCCCAAGCCGAGGCTCGCACCTAAGTGGCGGCCGCGTGTGTGTTGCCCCAACTTAATGTCACCGACGAGGCGCCTTCTGCGCCCTCCAAAAGTCCGGTAACGCTGTCATGGCCATATAAGGTCAACAGCATTATAGTCAATTCGAAAAAGGTGTTGGTTTTTTTAAATATGTTATCTTTCGTTGTCACCTAATAAAAACACTAGCAGCTGTTGTCTGTTTTTCGTGCGCCGCTTTAATTATTTCAGTGATTTAAATAAATAAATTTTGTGTATTTCAGGTGATTCGCTTGGTGTCGGGCTTTGGTCCGCTGATATACGGCGGTTGTTTCGCAGCCACACTCTCGTCCGCTTTGGCGTCACTTGTATCAGCGCCTAAAGTATTTCAGGTAATCCACCTATTTTATCGTATTAGTAAGTTAAACAAAGGAAATATATAAATTTCATTGGGGATTTTGTGATACCTATTATAAACTTTTTTAATGCCTCTTTAATAGTTTCATTTTGTAAAGTCTATAATATGCGAAAATAAACTCTTGGACACGTCACAAAATTCAAATTACAGCAAAACTTGGAAATATAGTCATAACATAGATTTTTTGTTCACTTAAATGTTTTTAAGGTAAAGAAGGGAACAAAAAACCTTTACCTTGTTAGATTGTTAGTTTTAATAGTGTTCATTGAATGACTATACACTAGCTAAACGCGATGTGGATTTGTGGACGCGATTTTTTTAAGCGAAAGCGTCGAAACCGGCTTGATACGAAGTAAATTATTTTACTCTACAATACAATTATTGTAGAGTATTTTTGTTTTAACAAAAATACTTTATTGTAAACCAGATGCAGATCATTACAAAAAAGACATTACATGCGACAAGTACAATGGGCGGCCTTATCTCTTAGAAGCGATCTCTTCCGACCATGTGAAGAATTACTCTACATTGTTTTAAGTATTTAGTCATTTAAGTTTATTTTGTGTGTTTCCAGGCATTATGTCAAGACAAGCTGTACCCGTACTTGGAGTTCTTCGCGAAAGGCTACGGGCCCAACAACGAGCCGGTCAGGGGATACGTGCTCACTTTCATCATCGCTACTGCCTTTATACTGATGGGTAGGTACCTATAGAAAAGACAATTTAAAATTAATTATTGATGCAGGCGTTTCTTTACGGAAATACATTGCACAATATCGACGACCGATGTGGCGCGGTGGGCGAAGGTCCGCCTGCGACGCAGGAGGTTGCGGGTTCGATTCCCGTCTCGGAACAATTGTGTATACGATCTGCAGATATTTGTTTCGGGTGTTCTGGTCATTTTCTGTGTAAGTATAATAAAAAATATATATCTATGTAATGTATTGTATTATGTATGTATATCAGTTATCTAGTACCCATAACACAAGCTCTGATCTCTGGGGCTAGATAATGCTGTGTGAATTGTCCAGCATTATTTATTTATTATTTTATTTTAATATTAGGATGAGAAATATATAGTAACAATTCCGCTTACTAATTAAAATAATAATCATTATTTAAGAATTATAATTGTTATTTTGTAACGAAGAAAATGCTTCTTTTTCTAGGTGGGCTGAATCAGATAGCGCCTTTAATCTCGAATTTCTTCCTGGCTGCGTATGCACTCATCAACTTCTCCACGTTCCACGCGAGCTTGGCCAAACCTGTCGGGTGGAGGCCTACCTTCAGAGTAAGTTATTAAAGATAAGAAATAGCCTGCAACCTTTTTGTTAGGATGTGGATCAGTACCAAGTTTTGCGCATCTTGTAAATGAGCAAATTAATGTACCTGTATATCGGTCTTATTTTTTCCTTTTGGTCTCGTGATCATTTAGTCCAATTAATTAACAAAGAGGAGACTTTTCTTCTATTATCGCATTCTTTGCCGAGTCTTGCGCCCCTGCGGGTCGCACCAACGCCGCCGACCGACGACAAGAGTGTGGGACGGACATGTGCGTCGTGGGTATATGTCGCCCGTTTCTTTCCGAACTTGGCCGACACTCTAATGCGCGTCTCAATAGCTAGTTGTGGCCACAAGATTCTTCATGGTTTTGGCCCAGGGTTCTTAGGGTATGCAACATACTATGCAAGGCATGCTATAATCTGTATTTTGATCTGTGCTCGGGATGATGACCATAGCCTAGTTTTTTAAACAAAGTATTTTAAACTTTACCGGTTCTTAATAATTATTTCCCGTAATTTTCAGCTGTACAACATGTGGCTGTCGTTAATAGGGTCGATGCTGTGCGTCTCCATAATGTTCGTGATCTCGTGGGTCACGGCGCTGGTCACGATATCGTTTCTGTTGGCGCTGTATCTGCTAGTCTCTTATAGGAAACCGGGTAAGCGAAATAATGATATATTCTTGTATTTATATTTATTTTATTGCATCATTGTGTACATTTGTAGGTATCCAACATACATACATGCACCGTAAACGACATTAATTTGAGTGAATTTTAACCTGTATTTCTTTCATGAACATTATCAAATAAAGGAAGTAAGAAGGCCACTCAATAATGCGCTGAAAAAAGTAGAAATACGACTGGATTCATGGATCGGCTAAGTCCCGGCTAGCAGAAAGAAACTGAGCCCTTATACCTTACCATATTAAGTAGGGAAAACAGTTTTATCATTGACTGTCTTCTGCGTGTACGTCATGTGACGTAGTAAGCATGTAAATTTATAGGAAGGGACCTATAATATTCACATGCGAAGCGACAGGCCAGTCTTCTTAAAATACATAAGGTTTAAAGATAATTATTCTCAAAAAAGACACACTTACATCACACACTCACTTACATGAGTTATATATTATTGAGAAAAGAAAATTATTACTATGACAGGATCGGCTACAAAATGAATTAGGGCTGTCACGCGATCGCAGTAAACGTGTTAGTGTGCCCATTGCACTTGTCGCATGTAATGCATTTTGTAATGATCTGTATCTGGTGAACAATAAAGTTTTTTTGCATTGTATTGTGTTAGAGCATTTACCCTTTCCCTACTATAATACAGTTAATACAAAAGTTATTAATATTAACATAACTAACGAAACGTTTATTTGTACAGATGTGAACTGGGGCTCCACGACGCAGGCCCAGACGTACAAGACGGCCTTGTCTGCCGTCCACACGCTGAACAGGGTCACGGAACATGTCAAGAATTACAGGTACCTACTGTTTATTTAAACTTACCTACATATTCTTACGAATAAACAACCTCTGCCTTCCACTTGTTGTCAACGCCCCATAGGGTCAGATTGTGATACTTTTTCATACAAATCCCCTAATCTCTATGTATATTATTTGTTAATTATAATTATTCCTAACAGGCCTCAAATATTGGTGCTGACGGGGTTCCCCGGGGAGCGGCCTATTCTCACGGACTTCTCGTATCTCCTCACTAAAGGACTCTCGCTGATGGTCTGCGGGCAGATTGTACAGGTACGTTGCATTATTGCATTGGACTTTCAAGTGAAATTAGACGTTAAACACATTGGAATTATTACATTAACATTATTTTTTTTATTTTATTAAATTAAATTTCATTGCACAATAATTGAACGAGCAACTGCATTCATTTATTATTTGCTACTGCTGTAATTCTATGATTTAGTCACTGTTGTGACTAAATCATGGGTGCTCGGAATTAACAATGTTCTTTCTAAAATAGATCGTTCATCATCATCATCAGTCTATCTATGTTAGTCCACTGCTGGACATAGGCTTCCCCTAATGAGCACCATAGCGCCCTGTCTTCAGCTTGACGCATCTAGCAACTCCCTGCAGTATTTCGCAGGTCGTCATCCCACCGGGTTGGAGGGCGTCCTACATTATATTTGCCGAGTCGTGGTCCCCAACTCAATTACACGATATGGCTGCCCACTGCCACTTCAGCTTGCTAATTCTTAGTGCTATATCGATAACTTTGGTTCTCTGTCGGCATAGCTCTTTCCATAGCTCCCTGAGCGACTTTGAACTAGTGGACCAGCCCTACCGTCCGGTGCACGTCTCAGCTCCATAGGTCATAACGGGTAGGACGCACTGATGATCGATGAAAATAGATCGTTCACCCAACGTTAACTCAACCTGGGTCAAACATCCGCTATCACCTCAATATTCAAATATTGACTCAATATCATCATCATTCTCGTACAGGGTCAAGTGAGTCACCGCGGGCGGGAAGCGCTGACGGACCGCGCGTACGAGTGGTTCTCTCGCCGCAAGATCAAGTCCTTCTACTGCCTCGTGGACGGAGTCAGCTTCAGTGCGGGCAGCAGTGCTCTAGTACAGGTAATATATTTATTTATTCACTAGTATCTGCTCGCGGCTTCGCACGCTTTGTGTCTATGGAAACGTTGTAAGGTTACTTCTGTCCCATGGAAACTGTTATGGGATAAAAAGTAGCCTGTGTTAAATTTCAGCCCGATCCGTTCAGAAGTTTTGCCATGAAAACATCCATCTATCAGCTATCAGTTAGTTAGTGCAACAGAACAGTTAGTTATACAGAACATGTAAACTTGCGCATTTATCACCTTAGCGTGACGCCTGAGCCTTTCATTCGGACCCAAGTCCGTGCGGCCTTCAGTGATCATACGGCATGAGTCACTTTCTTATTTACAAAAAAGCGTGTTATTAATTTATTATTTTATATAATATTAGTCTTTTTATATTTTCTATATGCTAGTTTTAAGGTATATATTACTATGGACCGTAGAATAAGTTAAATAAGATCTGTTACTTTTGTATGGTCTGAAATAAATGATGTATTATTATTATTTATACAATTGCATTTTAATAGGTAAAAGCTACGATAAAAGTCCGCCAAGCTATCGAGACCACTCCCCACCCCCTGCTGCTAGTTGGCGCGTAATACTCAAATAAAAACGAGACACATTCTAAGACACCCTTTATATTATTTCAGGCGTGTGGACTGGGGAAGCTGCACCCCAACATACTGATGTGCGGGTTCAAACACGACTGGAGGTCCTGCGAGCGGAGTGAACTCACTGACTATGTGGAAGTTATGCAGTAAGTTACTAACTTTCCGTTCAATATCTGCGTAGGACCGAATCATGAGTCGATGAGAAAAGGAGACTATATGCCTGGCAGAGAGGTAATAAACAGGCTGACATAATTCGGATCTAACGTCATTTTTCTTTAACAACCCCCATATCTCTACACAAACTCCAATCGCGTTTCGATATGCTTGATTGTAAAAATTCCTTCACTTTCAATGAACTGTCATCTCAAGGTAACTCGCGACCTATCATGAATGCTCCTTAAAAGAGCTTGTTGATATTTATAATGGATTTTGGAGACTGTAAACTATAACTATTGATGGTGCAATAAAGATATATTGTATTATATTGAATAAACATTTTATTTATGACATTCACGACGATGACCAAATTACGACTAAGCACGAACTCAGACTAAATAGAATGTAATGCTGGTATAAGTTATAATTATAACGCTAACTTTTGTGATGTTCCAGCAAAGCCCTAGACGTGCATATGGCGTTAGCAATCCTGCGAGTAGAAGGCGGACAATACACGAGCGAGACGTTAGACGACGACCTCAGAGCTTATCTCAAGGATATGGAGCATAAAGACCTTAGCACTTTCACACGTGAGTAGTTATAAACAGCTTTATTTGTTCTGTGTTGTAGGAAACATTCGTTTTTATATGTTTCAAACATTAAATAACATTGTTTTATGATTCATTACCTACCTGGGGAAACCAGAAAGGCATTACGGAGGATCACTGCGTAATCCCTAGGGTCTGTTAAGATGGCGGTTTAAGATAATTTTTCTCAGAAACTCGTATAGATATAACAAATACCTACTACACGAGGTTTGAGAGAAACAAACGTCTCTTGGGTCTGCATCATGGAATATTTCCTATTCATTATATTGATTAAGTAAAACTTTTGAAATTATCATGGTTATTATCATAAAAGTCATTCAAGACTGTGCCGAAATATTGAAAAACTAAAAAATCTAATCATGGTAAATATCCCGTTTTAAATGACTTCTATGTTGACTAAGTCCTGTGTCTTGACTAATTCCTGTGTTTTGACTCAGTCCTGTGTTGTGACTAAATCCTGTGTTTTGACTAAACCCTATGTTTTGACTAACCCGCCCCTCATCCAATAAACCGCTCGCTGTGACTAAGCCGGCGCGGGCGCTTCATCATTATCATCATTCGCAGGAACCATCGGGGACAACCACAAGGAGGCCAAGTCCACGGAGAGTTTGAACACGCATTCTATTGGTAAGTCTTAGAATTTAACTATTTTCGGGGTCGCCAAAGTTTAAATGACTTAAGGCGCCCGGCGCACACTAGCGCCGCCATCTATATATTCTTATTTTTACGATAAACAAAGGAATTTTTAAAAATTCCAATCCATATACGTATCATAAGCTTTTTTCAATGCCTCTATAATAGTTTTATTTTGTAAAGATTAGGCATGCCCACTTATCTTTTAAAATTTTTATTTTTATTTTTATTTTTTTTATTGTTTCAACAAAATCAACAGCCCTTAATCTAAATAATTTAAACCTTAATAATCTTACGGCCAATAAGAGATTTATATTATATAAAATAAACTAACAAAATACCAACAGTCTAACATTAACAAATCAAACAAACAAACAAAATATAACTTACAGAGATTATAAAACAGGTACAGTTAATTAGAAAAAAGATTATTTATATGAGAAAAATTAGATACAATTAAAACACATAAAGAAAAAAAGAATTACTAAAACTATTATTTATACAGAGTCCTCCTGCAGAACTTTTAAAACATCTCTTTTAAATCCTACTTTACTGGCATGAAATATGTCAGTAGTGTGAAATTGCAAATTATAGAGTCTTTGTAGCCTGTTAACAATAGAGTAATGTGCATAGTTAGTCGAATACGTTGTAGTGGCAAAGAGTTTTGTATTGGTATGTCTTGTGCGTCGTTTTGGGGCCCATATAAGCAGTAAGTTCAGGGCAGTCTATGTACCCGTTACATAGACCATGTAGGAAAAAATTACTATAATTTTAAAATCATGTAATAAATATAATCATAATAAATAAAATAATAATAAAATGTATATAAAATATAGATAATAATATAGGTACTTAATTTTAATAATTCCAATATTAAGATAAAATAGGTAGCGGCGCTAGTGTGAATCAGGGTGGCACCAATTAAACAATCCTGTATTTTTTGTTTACACTAATAAGTTTCATCATCTGTTCACATTTACCTGTCTTCATTCCGTACCCCGAAACTTTGGTGTATTAACATTCAACTTACTTTTTGTAAAGCATCATTCGTAAGTAAAATGAGTTTTAAAATCGGAAAGTTATTCAGAAGTAGACCAATTAACATAAGTAGTTATAAATTGCTTTCTAGTTGCCCTACAAAAATGTCCTAATTTCGAGAAAACTTGTAGGGTTAACAAACTCTGGCCTGCCTTTGTTAATGTCAATTTTGTATACACTTTTAAATCAGACAAACTTATAAAGAGATATTTGTTGTGATCGAGATGTTTGTCTTGCTTTGTGCCATTTTTAATGCTTTTAGTGTTAACAGATGAACTATAGAAAAATTGGATTTGTAACTTACTTTTCTTGTAAACAGGTAGCAGTATGTCAGACGTATCTGTGGGGTCGCCACAGCTGCGACGGGCGGGGGTCACTGACGACCCCAACGCGGCCAAGGAAAACAACAAGGATCCTGAAGCTAAAGAGAGGTAAGAATATATATTTTTGCTGTCTTACTATATCCACGTCGTAGACTGAATACTGTTATACGAATAATGTAAATATCACTGCATAGTATAAAACAAAGTCGCTTCCCGCTGTCTGTCCGTCCCTATGTATGCTTAGATCTTTAAAACTGTGGCCTACGGCAGGTATCCTAGCAGGTTCCTAATGGGGATGCTTGAATAAAACCGCAGAATTCACATATATCGTTGTATTGTAGAAATGAGAGAAGCGACGTACAGATAGTGTAGGAAGTAGTTTGGGACGCTACAGGATACAATGCAAGTAATAGGAGTGAAAGAAGATGATAAGAGATAAAGCTAGGGATCGATTAATGATCGATTTGCGCGGGAACGAATGAGAAAGCGACATAGGTCCGGCGCGGGGCAAGCGATAGCGCATAGCATCTTGTTTCGCCCTCCGCGCCTCATGCTTCACCCCCGGCTGGAAACTGGTTTGCGGGCGCGGCGGCGACGTTGTACGCGCCACAAAACCACTCAACGGATTTTGATTCAAGAGGGTGGTTTATAAGTATATAATACATGCATATGCACCCGTGCGAAGCCGGGGGTCGCTAGTAATAGAACAAAATAAATAAAAAAACAATTCTAGCCCTTGACGATTCCGTTTGTATTCCATCAGCAAAGGCATCGGCGGCGTGGTCCGTCGCGCACTCGGCACCGCGGCGGCGCGGCGCGCCTCGTCCTTCACCTCCGTGGAACAGTTCACCAAGAGACAGGCCGGCACCGTCGACGTCTGGTGGCTCTATGATGACGGAGGTGAGTGTATACAAAAAAAATATTTCCTTTGGTGTAGCTTGGGTATCACTGCGGCCATGATAGGCCTATTGTGATCGCCACTTTGTTCTTGTTCAGTCCTGAAGTCGCGGCGTTCATAATTCGCCACTAACCCTTGCAGCTGCTAGGAAAGGATTTTCTTCAGTGTGATGTCTTGTAGCTCGTCTCGGCTGTGCAGGTGCTTGCCCAGGTGGATGGACCTTGGATCTGAGACGTTACTCTCTCTTGCTGGAGTGGTTGTGGACGTTCTATCAGGGATGGCGGCACGCCGTACAATCCGGCGCCATTCCTCTTGCACCGTGCTGTCTTCCTGGTACATACTTCCTATTATATAGGCCATGGCGTTATGCTCATAGTTCATGAACTACGAGTATAATTCCATAGCAGAACCGGGCTTTTTGTCTGCCACACAATAAACCCGTTTCTGCGATATTCCCGAAAAAATAAAGTAATTGTGACATTATGAATTTGTGACGATTGTGATGATTTTCTAAATCCACAAGTTTCAAAGTATGTATAATCCCATTGTACTTGTCGCACGTAATGTATTTTTTTAATTATCTGAATAGGTGTACAATAAAGAATTTTTGTATTGTATTGTATAGTCGCAGTTTGTCGAAAGAAAGAAAGAAAGAAAATATTTCATCGCACGAAGGCTAGTGTTTCATTGCACTTTTTCATAATCCCTTGAAGCTCAATATTTTAGAAGTTTGTCTCTTTCGTTACCCGTCAACTCAACCAATAGAAAAACAACAAACGGTGTTGTGAAACTATTGGTTTATATGTCTACCTTTTCCCCTGTTTTTGTAGGTTAATGCACGAAAACCCAATTCCCTATCTTGTCTATCTCCTGCGAAAGACTGCAGGTAGATGCTGGATGCGTCAAGCTGAAGGCAGGGCGCTATGGCGAACATTAGGGAAGGCCTATGTCCAGCTGTGGACATTCATAGGCTGATGATGTTGTTTATCTGCAGGTCTAACCCTCCTGCTGCCGTACATTCTGTCGACGCGGCGCGCCTGGTCGTCGTGTCCGCTGCGTGTGTTCACACTCGCTAATAAGAACACTGAACTAGAGATTGAAGAACGGAAGTAAGTGCTCCTATTTTATTGTTTACTAGCTGTTTCCCTCGGTTTTACCGTCGTTAAATTCGAATTTCACATTTCTAAATAATTTCTAATATAATGTATGTTCACCGGGGATAGTGTACCTTCCCAACGGTGAATGAATTTTTCAAATCGGTCCTGTAGTTTCGGAGCCTATTCAATACAAACAAACAAAAAATCAAACCTTTCCTCTTTATAATATTAGTCATAATTCATTTATTTACCAAAAATGTACTAACATAAGGATTTCTTGTGAGACCCAAACTAAACACAAGGCTTGTGTCTTGGGTGTCAGGAGTGCACTAGTTAAGACTAAACAATAGTTTTCTTGTAATTAGGTACATACATTACTATATAAATAAGTTAATATTAAATTAAAACAAAAATTTACTTGTGTAGTATAGATGTGTTTGACAATTCGCTTGAATTTATTTATTTACTTATAATTTCCGCAGCATGGCGTCACTTCTCTCTAAGTTCCGGATAGACTACTCCGCCCTGAAGATGATCCCTGACATCACCAAACGCCCCAAGGACTCCACCCTCGCATACTTCGACAAACTGATCGCGCCTTTCAGGGTGCCCGATGAAACTGATGATATTAGTAAGTATTTAATGCGTTGTGGGGAATCCTAGCTACCACTAATAAAATCAATCAAGGGTTTTATCACCGTATCAAAAAAATCAGTGATTATCGGGAATCAATTAGTTTACAAGCGCGTGTAATCGAGGGCTAAGTCTGGAATTCAATTATCTGTCTACTAGCTGACCCGGCGAACTTCGTTCCGCCTAACAGTCAATGTGTTTCGAAACCCATTAACATTTTGTATGGGAAAATTATTATACTTTTATTTTATTTTTCAATGTTTTTATTATTAAGTTATTCTACTATTCGGGACAGAGACAAATACAACAAACCAAAAACCGTAGAAATAGCTCCAGCTGTTCTCGAGTTATAAGTGTCACTTACAAACCCGACTATGTTTTATATGTATATTAAGATATGATATTCGCGCTTGCTTCAAAATGGCTCACAAGTTCTCTAATAGTATTATTTTTCCCCAGCCGCCATAACAGACGCCGACCTAACCGCAGCGCAAGACCGCACGAACCGGCACCTGCGACTTCGAGAACTGATCGGCATCCACTCCTCCAATGCACGGCTCGTCTGCGTAACACTACCGATGCCCAGGCGACGGGGCGTCGTGCCGCCTTCACTGTACATAGCTTGGCTGCACGCTATAACCACGGCGGCAGATAGAGTGTTGTTAGTGAGGGGAAACCACGCCGCTGTGCTGACATTCTACTCTTAGACGTTCCATTCTTAAAACTACCGATGCCCAGGCGACAGGGGTTGTGCCGCCTTCACTGTACATAGCTTGGCTGCACGCTATCACTACGGCGGCAGATAAAGTGTTCTTAGCGAGGGGGAACCACTCCGCTGTGCTGACATTCTACTCTTAGACGTTCCATTCCTAAAACTACCGATGCAAACGACGGGGCGTCGTGCCGCCTTCACTGTACATAACTTGGCTGCATGCTATCACTACGGCGGCAGATAGAGTGTTGTTAGTGAGGGGGAACCACGCTGCTGTGCTAACTTTCTACTCCTAGACGATCCATTCTACTTCTAAACGTTACATTCTAACCCTTGTTTTATTCCTGTATGTAACAAGGGGTCGGTTTCCCCCTGACACTGTATTATGAAAAGATACAAATAGGGTTAGTGAGAGTGTAAACACCCACAACTTACTCATAGTTTGGTAACTACCGTTATCGCAGAGAAGAAAGGCAGTTCCCCCTTCATAGTGTGGTAATTATAACGGTAATTACCACATGAATAAAACTGAATGGGTAAGTGAGGGTTTAAATATCCTGCATTTTACTCGTAGTGTGGTAACTACCGTTACCGCGGAGAAAAAAGGCAGTTCCCCCTTCATTCTTCTTCTAGACCTAAACATTCTATAGTTTCATATAGGAACACAATTCCTCTTTCGTTGTTCAGTGTGGCTTCATGTTATGACTGCCGGCAGATAGGATGGTTACTAGTAAGGGGGAATCACGTCTATATTTGACTCCTAGACATTACATTCTATACTTACTCCTAAGGAGACGAGAGAGAGGTGGTTAGGTTCCTCTCATTACTTATAGAATTCCAGTGTGAAATTGAAATTAAGAAAAGTGGTCTAGCCTAACCCATAGAAAATCTTTCATTTCCACCATTGATTTAAATCAACCATGGTCATTCCATTCCATTAGTAATTAATTTATTTTAAGGACCTTAACTACTAATTATAATGACAATTGAAATCTCAGTGCTTTCTCATTTTTATCCATATGTAAAGTTTTGCTGGAATAAGATCTTTATGTATAAATAATAAGCTAGAAAAATAAATTTTCTGTAACCTATCCAGTTATACTTCAGACTGAAAAGTGCCTAAGCTATGAATAATCAAGAAATTGTATTTTTGTAATAAGTATACCAAGAATTGTCATGCTAACAAAACTAACGTTGTTTTACTGTCGCGTTTAGTATTTATATTTAAAATTTATATAATATTTTTGTAATGAAACAATTGGTGTGTTTTGAGGTTAGAAATTGAATGCGTGTGCAAATATTTTTGATGTAATTATTGTATTTAGGAATTTTATCTAGCTTTAAGAAACGTAGGTAAATGTACCTACTCAAACCTACTAAAACGTCTTGTCCGCGTCCTCGTCTTGTACGCGTACTGCGAGAACCCTTCGTTTTAGTAAGAAGGAAAAGTTGTATCATGATTATTAACATAAAGTTATTTTGTAAATGAATGCGTAAATTATTTGAAATTAATAATTCAACTTCAATAATGTACGCAATGTATGACGGACAATGCGATGTTATTATGGTCTAAATTCTACCCTAGACAACCATCCCGGTTGGCGTACAGGCGCAGATTCAACTTTTTTTTCGTGAATGGGTCTATGGTGAAGAGAATGACATTTAATGGTATTGAAATAGGGTCTAAAGCTGAACGCTGTCCGTGCCGTATGAACCGCACTCGATTTTACTGAAATGCGGCGCGTTCGGCGCGGATAGGCGCGCGTTGTTGCATACATTTCATATAAAGATTTAGAAAATGCGGTGACTGCGGCGAGTGCGGCGCGGACAGGTGCGTGTTCAGCTTAAGAGATAATTTGATTGTTTTGACTTGACTTCGAAGGAGAAAAGAAAAATCTCTGATACGTAAACATTTTGTACATATTTGCATTTTTCGGAATATTTTAAAGTACCAATGAATTGAATTGTGTTAATGATTAAAGTATGATGATGTAGTTTGATTTTACAACTTAGCTTATTTATAGAATGCTTGTGAAGAGTGGTTTGGTAAATACATATTTACGTACATACCGTGAATGTAATGAAAACCCCTAATTTAAAAATGTATTCAAATATGGGTCGTTCTTACGCATTATATCTATTTCGTTCTTGTAAACTAATTTCGATTTTTTTTCTGTTTTTTACCTTAATTTTACACGGTGATTTTAAAAATAGCTTTTAGTTTTTATTTTAATTTCGAGAGCTATTTTGACACAACCTTTACCAGTTACCAAAGTACAATAGTGTACGAAGTACAAATCAATTTCGAATACAATATTAACTGCACTTTTGTAGTTTATTGTAATTTAATTTATTAACGTTTTATTTAAGATCTGACATGTTTAATTTATTATATTATAGTTGTACTATTGTGCATTCGAAATGTTTGTGATTAAAGTGACTAGAAACTGAAATAATTATTTTATTTCTAATCTTTAAAAAACGTAGGATAACGTACGTTAGTTAAACACGTATAGTTGAGGTACTATACACTCACACAATCCTTATAATTATGTACCTAACTACTTAATCAAGGCAAAACAGCCAACCTAGTTAGACAAAACTAGGCAGGGTCTAAGCCTTAAACGGGAATCTAGGTGATTTACCTATGCATAACACAAATACTTAATCAAGTACCTACACACAGCGAACGTAAATGGCCACTATATATGGCGAAGAAAATAATCCCAAAAGCGGCATGCAATCTTTTATTCATACCCGCCGAGGAATGATAGCTGCAGTCCAATCCACAAGAGTTTGTTGAGAAATAGGCACGGTATCTGTGCAATTTATACGTTTTCTAAACGCGATGCTTGAATGCAGCGATTATCTCCCGAGTGGTCTGGTCAAGCGGCAGTCGGACGCAGCGCCGCTGGCTCGACGCACGCTCCCGCCAACAGCTGTCAAAGTCATACAAATCGAAATTCGAACGCGCAAACGCCCCGTTTTCGGCCAGTGCTACAACAAAACATTTTTGTGCTAAACTTTAGTGTGGTCAGTGCAGTTCTTTTTTTTTTCGAACTGGGAAAAGCCGGATCTTCAGGAGACATTCGAGGTAAATCTAAACACGTGATTGTCTTTATTTTTCGTTCACATTCAGTGTTTATTCCATTAACTCGTTTGGTAGAGCTAGAGCCTTGAGTCTATCATTTTGATTAAAATTTCAGATTGTTACAACTGTTGATAAATTATAAATTAAAATTTGATTCATCAAATCCGCATGAATAAATTATTAACTTACATAGATATAATGTACGTTATTTCTTACCATTCATCGGTAGTTTATTTAATTCATTCGATTATTTATCACAACATATCACAAACTAGTTTTATATTGTGACATTGAAAACCGGTCTGTTTACCAAAAGTAGTATGTAACTATTGTTTATTCGGTAGGTAAATATTGTATGAGAGAGTTCCTTTTTAGAAGGTACTGTGACCTCTAAGTAGGTAGTCATAGAGTCAGGGAAATACCTCAGCTTATTTTTTTATTTAGATTAGTAAGTAATTTTATATCTTTCATAACTGGTTGGCAACTCAGTATACCTATTATAAATCCGGTTTTGTTGGCTCCATTCCATTTTAATTCCTAATCATTTGCTACAGTTTTTCAATCATTATTCTGTACAGTTGGATGCAAGTGCGCGATTGATAAATGTTGTTTGATACCAATTTTTCAGTGCACTGAATTTGAAAGAAACGCGTTTAAATCGAAGAACGTGACGGCTTTTATAATTGACATGGCTTGTATTAGATAAACCGATTCTTTCACACTAGATTTTACTTCTAAAAACTGCTAGCAATAAATAATTTTAAAAATATTAATTAGCATTAGAAAAACCGATCATTTTCACTAATTTAATTCAAACTCCCGGAAAGAAAACTGCATAGGCGGCGGCGGTGATTGATAATAGCAGCCAATCAGCGCGGGCGCAGTTTCCCGGTAAATCTCACGTTACGGTCGACGTGACAGCCGGTTCCGGAGGCTGGTTCCGGAGCCGTTAGGAGATGCATCTTCCATCTCTTCTCTTGTCACTGTATTTGGCAAATTACAATATTATTTTTATTAGGCTCGGTTTATTAGGTAGAGGGGCGCGCGTTGAAGTTTTTGTGGGTACCTACCTACCTACCTACATTGATACAATAAGGCTTTGCGTATATCATTTAATAAATAAATAAGCTGGACAATCCACACAGCATCGTCTAGCCCCAAGTGCAGCATAGCTTGTGTTATGGGTATTAGATGACTGATATACATAAAACAATACAGTACCTACATAGATAGACATATTTTACTACACTATTGTATTAGGTGATACCTGTGAAAATAGTTGTAATGCTTTGAATAAATACAATTTTTTTTTATTATACATATAAAATACCCAGGACACCCGGAACAAGTATTTGCAGACCGTACACGTATGCCAATCCGAAGGCATCAAATACTGTTGGAATTATGATCCTTTGAAAAAGAAAAGTACATACTACTCTGTGTCGAAAACTTGTGACCCTTCCATATTCAAAAATATTTTTATAATTGTTTGTATTTCGTAAAAATCTGATAACTGCAGAAGTGTGCAGAAGCATTTTTCAATGAACTTTCAACTGCAAACTGGCCGCAAAGAACGACTTTTAGAAGCCTGCTTCGTAAACGGAAATCAGAACACTTATGCTAAGGCACTTTGCGAGATATTTTCACTAGATCTATCTTCTATAGGTCAGATTCTAGATATGTATTCTATAGGTTAGTATATAAAATATAGTATTAGTGTCTTGTGTACTATTTATAGATAGGTAGGTAACATCTTGTTTACAGCTGTCATGTAAATTTTTTACTGCATTAATTCCGCGAAGCATCTTGTTGAACACCCGTAACGTAACCTTTGCTTGAGGAAGCTGCACGTTCTTGTTTTGAAGGCCAGCTTGTTTCGACATTTCTTGCAAGGCTTAAGAAAACTGCGGGTAATTTACCAAGACATGACCATGGTTTGATGATTGAGTTACTGACACTGATTTAGATAGGTAGGTAGACTAAGTAGGTATTTGGTTCAAACTCTATTTATCACTACATAGTATAAAAAAGTAGCTTCCCGCTGTCTATCTGTTCCTATGTATGCTTAGATCTTTAAAACTACGCAACGGATTTTGATGCGGTTTTTGAAATAGATAGAGTGATTCATGTAAAGGTTTATAAACTATTTGACACATAGAATTCCACGTGGGCGAAGCCGCGGGGCGCAGCTAGTACTTATTTATTATAAAGCCGAAAGTTTTTGATATGCGAATTTTATTTTGTTACAAAGATCTCCAAATAACGTACGTAATTAGGCGTAAATTGAGAACATACTTCACTTTATAACTTAGATAAGTCTACCAAAATAAAATAATAGATTTATTCCAACATTTACCAACATACGAGTCGCGGGCAAAACCTGGTTCAAAATAAAATTATATAATTAATCTACCATAATCCCATACCTATGTATATCCAATCGCAAAATTAAAGTACTAACCTAATTTATACGAAAAGTCTCGTTTCGCAACCGTAGGGCAAGGAAAGTAGAGTTTACAAGTCTATGCTATTACCACATCAAACATGTCCAAATCTAAGTAACATACAATTTTGTAAGACGTAAGGTAAGGCACAAGTTGTTTGCAGCCACAGAATAACCACTACTGCACGAGACGTAGTTCAACAGTAGTACGGGAGTGTAGAGTACGCAATAGTTAGTATTGGATGGAGTAATCGAGCTGGTTGCTTGGTTGCACGTGTGCGGTGCGATGTTGCTTGTTTGCAGGGGTGGGCAACATTTCGATAGAAATATTATTATAATTGTATTAGCACGGAGTGTCCCACTGCAGGGCAAATGCCTCCCTCCCCTTCTTCCAATATTAATAGAATAAATACTTTGTAATGTTATTTTATAAAAACAATGTATACTTCAAACTACTCATAGGTACTGTACTGATACAATCAAAACTTTACAAAAACTTCCAATTTGTTGTCTACGCAAATTTTATTAAATAGTACGTCGAGGTATTTGAACTATTTCAAAAAACTAAAAATTATTGATATGTATAATAAATAATTTATATTAGAAAACTTTAAAAATTTAAGTATAACATAATCTATCTCTTTATAAACAAGAGACTCTACAGAAAAGGTCTCTACGGAAGGGTTCGGTCAAAGAAAGGACTAGAAACCACCATGGAATTTACGTGATGAACAGTATTGGCTGTGTTGTTTCAAAGAATCGTTGTTCGTTGACGGATAAGATACGAACAGCGAAGACATGCTCTGATAAAGGCCATAGTCAAATTGTAAAAGTGATTCACTTCGCTTACTACTTTTGGTAATTTTGATATAGGGACTACCTGGTAACTAAATAAAACGAATTGATCGTGAAAATTTCTATAAATGTTGCGCACCCCTGCGTCTGGGGTCCATTGTGATTAGATTTGAATTGAAATTGGTATTCTATTCAGTGTTGTGTAGTCGGTGCAATTTAGACTACTCACACAGAGACCGTAATATTTGACTGTGTGTACATACATACAAATCTACGAGTATGAATGTATTGTAGGTAATGTCTTTACGTAATCGACGCATTCGATACGACAACAATAATTATTAGTTGACAAATTAGACTGACCTATACACATTTGTATAGGTCTAGTAGACTGACCTATACACATTTGTGTAGGTAGGTATTGGATTTAAGATTTTTGATGTCGTGTTTTCTTCTGATTTTAATTTTAATTTCATTTTAAAACCTTTTATTCAGAAAATATTTATAATATATGGTTTTACTTAACTACTATTGCTTAAACTAGGTACGTCTATATTATCTGTTTGCCCTCTTTTGGCAAAGGCCTCCTCCAACCCCTTCCACTTTACTCTATCTCTCGCCTACCTTATCTACCTTATCCACGTTTTCCCTGCTACGTCTCTTAGCTCATCCTCCATCTTTTGAATTGTCTCCCTCTATTTCGCTTCTTGTATCTTGGAGATCTGATTTTAATTAATGATTTATTGATGTCATTCTCATAAATTTTAATGAGGTATACCGAATGTTTGTGGACTATTATAAGTAGGTACTCTACGTATGTCGCCGGCTTAGAATTTGCACCATCCCAACTCTTCCCGTGGGTGTCGTAAGAGGCTAAGGAATATCCACCGGGGGGCGGGCAGCAGCGCCTCCTGCTGAATTATTTACGAACTACGATCCCCAACTCGCATGCCCAGCGTGGGAATTATTGGCATTACCTTCCCCCCATGAGATATAAGCCAATAAGGGGACTTATCAGGGGGAGGCGTGAGTCCATCAGTTGATCAATATATGCTGTTGAGGCAGTGAGGTATATGCTGATGATGATGATGAAGTATATACAAAAAAATACAAAAGTTATATTCAGTAATAAAGAATACACAGTCTTAATAATATTAGAAGCCACCTTTTAAGGTAGTAGCTTTTAGTTTTAGTAGGTATTAAGCTTTTAGTATAAGGTATAATCTTGTTTCTTTTTTATGTGATTCTTATAAGTGATAAATAATATAATTGGTTTATAATTTGAACTTGAAATGGTAAATTAAGCATATTATTAACTTTACTGTATATAGCCACCTAGCATTTAACTTGAAATTTATGTTGCAATACCCTTGCAGGGTGCATGTTGGACTTATATATATATATTTTAAGAACTTTTGTACACATGTAAGCAATAAACCATTGAGTATTGAGTATTAAGTATTATGGAAATACTTTTGCTAGGTGGCTTCGCTCTTCCACGTTTACATTAATTATGTATATATGTATATAAATGTATATAGTATATATATATATATATATTATTTATACCATTATAAACTTCGTCATTCGCATCCATATGCGTCTGATTAAAAACAAATCAAAACAATAACAACATTAATTTATCGAAGTTGATTGCAATTATCGCAGTTATTGCAAGCATATATGGAAGTTATCACTCACCGAAATTACCACATTTAGTCGCTAAAATTATTCACTTCACATGAAACGAAGATTTGTCCTATCTTATCTTTTATTGCTAACTGTACTAAACTGTGATCACAAATGTACCAAATAATTATATGGATCCGTTGGGAAAGGAAATATAATTTATTATAAAATATCGTGGATCCGCTGGGAATCATAGTATGAAAAAAAAATAAAGGATAGCTGTGGTCCTCTGGGAATAAGCCATTGCAGACAATGTTATTATTATTCGAGTTTTTGTCGTAGAGATTTTTCAAGGCGTTCCAAATAAACTCTGAAGGTAGAATGACATTTCTATCGCCATCTTTAAAAGTCGATGTTAGGAATGACAAATGAACACCCATGTGCGTTATGCGTTGACCGACCACGTTGACCTCTCGGAACGCCACGAGATCTGAATACCAGAGTGCTGAGTGGTACAAATGACCAACAATGGCTGCAGGGTTACGTGCCTTTATTCCTAATGGGTGTATGCCTCTGTCCTTAGCCTCTTAGGATGCATAGAGCTAACTCTGTTATCTTGAGAACAGGGAAATATGTAGTATAGGCAAGAGTACCTACTGTTATCTACGTCGTGGATCTTTCATCTTGTTTGAGATTAATTTGTGTTGCGCTGTTTTTACCGTAGTTAGAAACGTGGTTAACGCACTTAAACTCAGTTATATGCAGTTAAGGTGTCAAACTGTCAACTACATATTGATAAAATCCCATCGTAATTGATTTAATCGTATTTTCTTCAGTTGCCCAATACTGCAATGCTCTCTGTCGGCTAAAAATAACAGGTTAAATCTAAATCCAGGTTTACCTTATTCCGCTTGTGAACTTTGTTAACTTTAACTAATCACAAAAATAATCTAAAGAAATCTTCTATTAAAACAAATACAATATTGATAAAGATTTAATTTACCTGACGTCTTGTTATCAACAAATCTTTGACGTTCATATTTATAACGTAATTATTATAATTTAATAACAATGGATTCCTATTTACAATGCTCCATCTGCTAAACCGAGTTAACTTACTTGTTTTTAGTAAACTCAAGCTAGAGTAATTTTCCTCACCCACTTAGTTCTAGGAACCAGGAAACATGCGCACGCACACGTCGCAAAGATCACGATTCTCGAGTCGACGTGGTAACACTCGAGTGGAGGTATCGCGGCCGAGTAATCGATTCGATATCGACACGGAGTGGCGCAACACTAGTTATCGATGATCTACAGAAGCTTGCGTTGATGTTTTGATACGGACAGGTTTAATAGAATTAAGTGTGAAGAGGTCGTTGCAATATTTATCTATGTACCGTAGCGAAGTAATTAGCAAGCTGCGTAAAAGTTCTGTTACGAGTCAAAATAAAAATTATTCTGCTTTGATTTTAAATAAACGAATTTAGCCTTTTATTGCCCATACACTACATGCATTAGTTTAACCTGGTGCAGTGGGCGCGCCGTTTGGTCTCATCTTAAAGGCTGGGCTGTTAATGCGTTAAAAAATACGTTCAATAGTACCAAAAGAATTATAAATATAACAAAGAAATACCTTTGAAACTATCATGGTTATTACCATTAAAGTCATTTAAACGGGTATTTACCATGATTAGATTTTTGAGTTAAAGGAATACTCAGAAATTAAATTATGGTAAATATCCCGTTTTAAATGAATTTAAAGACATACCTACTTAATTTTAAAATAACTATGGGTCTTGTAACCGTAGCAGATTGCTACGACGACGACGTAGCGATATAGGAAGATGTGTAGAGGGTGCGCGTTGAGCTCTTTTGTATGGAATATTGTCGTCAAGTCATCCAAGTTATTATTTTGGCGTCAAAAGTGCAAATCGCCATTTAATCACAACGACATTTTTTTAGGGATTGGTATTTTTTTAACAGCAAGTAATACTTGTTACTTTTTGTAACAAATTAAATAATATCGCAAAATACGATTTACCGGGACTTTCACCCGCCACACTCTCATTTCGGGATGCACTGCAAGGGCTAACGCACTATATAAAATAATAATTAATAATGAAACCTAACAAGAGAGTAAATTTTATGTTTTGTGGACTGTGTTTCCAAACATTGCATCTTGATATTGGCCGCGGTATAGTGAGATTAGGATTAGGCACGAAGGCCAATAAACACCCATGAGATATAAAGATGTATTTCTTGAAGATATCCGAATGATAAGGTTATGTTTATCAAGAGACATAAACACAGTGACATGGTGGTTAAAAATAGAATAGAATACAATACAATAACATTTATAGCTACACATAAGTGAATATGGACGTATTCCAGAGGCATTTTAAATTAATCTTGGAAATAGATAAATGGACATTTTTATGTTCAATTTTGGTCACTTGCGCATCCTCCGTTATATTTCTGTTAACCTGGTACTTGGACGAGGAACTCTGCTACAATAATATAGTCGTCTTGGCAGTTTTCGTTTATTCATCTGATTGTACTACAAAGCCCCGTTTATCATGTATACGCGAGTTGATGACAGAAAAAATAGGTAAAATTTGAAGGTGAGAGTGTGGCAGGTTAAAGTCCCGGTAAATAGTTTTTTGTGATATTATTTAATTTGTTACAAAAAGTAACAAGTATTACTTGCTGTAATAATGTTCAATAATGTATTAATTTATGAATTTCTTGAATATATAAATGTGTAGTGTACTGAGAAGTTAGTACCTAGTGTTATTATTATACAATGTGTATTGTCGAACCTTGATCAAACGAAATGTGCGGATACACGACATATATTTATCGATAAAAAACAAAAAATAAAAAATTGGAAGGTGCCAACTCGCGGGTGATTTCGATTTTCACGTCCGCGAGTTGACGAATAAGTCGCCCATGTAGTCTGAAATAAAGATTATTATTATAAGTACATATAAACAAACAAAACTAAACATAGAACATGGAGGTATACAGATATACAATGTGTATTGTCGAACCTTGATCAAAAGAGATTTGCGGATACATGACATATATTTATCGATAAAAATCAAAAAATAAAAAATTATATGTTACCTATCTCAAAAATAAAGCAGATTTAATATTTTTTTTAATGAAAACGAATTCATCAGGTTTTTTCTTCGTTTCTTTTTGAGTAAACGGTGTATTTTATTCAAAGTAGTCTCATTTGAAAGCTAGATAGTTTACCTAGCTAATAAAATAAGAAAAAAATACAATTTCGGTACATAAGCCTAGTAAAATCAATATTTTTTTAGAAATTTGCAAAAAAATACGAGGCAAGATAGGAAGAAATGGAATTAGGTCTTTGCCCAGCAGTGGGATAGTAACGGCTGTTTAAGATAAAGTTTTAACAGAAAGTACTTATTTTAAATGGTGAATAACATGACAATGAAAAGAGATAGACCCATAATTTTTGGAGGATTTGTAGATTAAATTATAAAATTTAATACAACATGCAAAAAAGTACACATCAATAAACCAGTTTTAAAGTTACAGATCAAAAATAAAATAAAAATAGTTTTTTTTTTGCAAATTTCTAAAAAAATATTGATTTTACTAGGCTTATGTACCGAAATTGTATTTTTTTCTTATTTTATTAGCTAGGTAAACTATCTAGCTTTCAAATGAGACTACTTTGAATAAAATACACCGTTTACTCAAAAAGAAACGAAGAAAAAACCAGATGAATTCGTTTTCATAAAAAAAAATATTAAATCTGCTTTATTTTTGAGATAGGTAACATGTAATTTTTTATTTTTTGTTTTTTATCGATAAATATATGTCGTGTATCCGCACATCTCGTTTGATCAAGGTTCGACAAAACACATTGTATATCTCTAATAGTTGCGCCCCGGCGTCGCGTCTCCCGCGTGGAAATCTATGTGTGAAATGGTTTATAAACCTTCCTCTAGAATCACTCTATCTATTTAAAAAAAAACAGCATAAAATCCGTTGCGTAGTTTTAAAGATCTAAGCATACATAGGACAGACAGATAGCGGAAAACGACTTTGTTTTATACCATGTAGGAATATAGAAATAGGTGTTGGTTCAAATACATAAACAAAATACATATACATAATAATATGTAAAATAAATCAATTAATTCATATACATTTATATAACTTTTCCAACATTGTGAAGACAACAACTCAGGTAGACACTAATGCATAATTTTATGGCAATGTCGTCACAGTAGTACCTATTGTTGGTTAATTGATCCCACGTGTGAACATTGCTAAACGATCAATTATCATTTTTAACTGCGCATTAAAGATTTGTTATTGGCATCGCTCTAAGAATTAGCAAGCTTACTAAGAGGCAGTGGGCCGGCCATATACCGCGAAGAACCGACAACCGCTGGGGTAACGTCTCGGCAAACGTAGTGTAGGACACCCTAAGGCCAGGTTAGATGATCTGCGAAAGATTGCAGGAAAATGCTGGATGCGGCAAGCTGAAGAAAGAGCGCTATGGCGCTCATTAGGGGAGGTCTATGTCCTGTGGACTATTATAGTCGGATAGAAGACTTGTTATAATCGTTGAAAAAAATTAAACACCTTTTATTAAGTACCCTAAGGTTTCTAAGGCTGTTTTCATGGGTTCCTGTTGTTCTTCTTACTTATTCGTTAACTTATGTTTATCTAGACTAAAATTATAAATACGAAAGTCATTATGACTCTTTGTCTGTCTGTTAGCTTTTCACGACTAAATGGATGAACGGATCTTGATGAAATTTAGCAATACTAATAGATAGTCTCGGGGCAGGATGTAGACTACTTTTTATCCTATAATAAAAAAAGCATTAAAAGCATAGTTATTCCTTGTGTTTATATTATATATAATTATATAACTTAATATTATTAGGTAATCCTACGCCTATAAATACAGAGATAAAAAGAAACCTTATGAATAAAAGCGATATCATTGGCTTCCTAATAATAAACTCGTTGTGTTCCGAAACTAGACAAACAGGTTGTGTTGTGCTACGACTGACCAGGAAAATGTGGAACGTTTATTACATTGACGATCTAGGAGACGACGAGGTGAAGATTTGAAGATAAATGTGTCAATGGCAGCTGAAGGTGATTATACTTTGGTTTAAAATCTACTATTTATTGAGGATAATGTTTTTTATGACGACAAATTATCTATATTACAAAATGGCTGGATCTAAGTTCAGAGTCACTCATGTGATTGGATATAATATATTTATATAAATACATAAATAATAATAGATATAATGATTGACAATTAACTCCGTGTCATCTACCCTCAAGCTTAGCAGAGCTTGTGTTATGGGCACTAGATGACTGATGTACTTCATACAATATAACTTAGATAATTTTATTATACACACAACATCTCCATAACACCCGAGATAAATATTTAAAGATCGTACAAACATTTATTGCAAGGTGGGAATCGAACCTGCAACATATTGCGTCGAAGACGATCCTTCGCCCGCCGCGCCACAGAGGTCGTCCTACTTCATTATACATATAACGTAGCTTAACCAAATCAGGAAGAATTCTGTGTTTGAAATATTTTTGAACTAGCTGCGCCCCACGGCTTCGCACGGCTGGAGATCTATGTGTCGAATGGTTTATAAACCTTCCTCTTAAATCACTCTATCTATATAAAAAAACGGCATCAAAATCCGTTGCATACTTTTAAAGATCTAAGCATACATAATGACAGTCAGCGGGAAGCGATTTTGTTTTATACTAGGTATTTTTTAGTGACTTCTATTTCTAGAGATGATAGAAAGGATGACACCAAGGTTAATATTACGAACAGAACAAACTTTAATATTCTGACTTAATTATGTTGAATTAGAGCTTTTGTATACCTACCATGTATACTGTAACTACTCATAAATGTGACTTTTGTATGTTGTCTATCCTAATATGTATTATAAAGAAGAAAAATTTAATTTTTTGTTTGTTTGATCGGAATAGGCTTCGAAACTAATGGACCGATTTTAAAAATTATTTCACCATTGGGAAGCTAGTATGAAATGTCAAATACGAACGCGGGTGAAACCGCGAGAAACAGCTAGTTATAAATTATTAGCTAGTCTTTCTATTCTCCTCTTTCTAAGTACGACTTCTAATATTTATAGAAAAATATTAGAAGTCGATTTGATTTTTGAGTTATCCAATATTTCGGCACAGTTTCATGCGCCATGATCACGGAATAACTGAAGGCGACTGCGAGTAAGTGACTAAATGACTTTAGTGTTGATAACCATGATAGATTGATAGTTTCAAAAGTTTTTTTATTAGAAGTCGTACTTAGAAAAAACCTGGTCTAGTAAACCGGCGACTTTGCTTACAATCTGATTATTTTGTAGGTAGATGTGTACATTAGCTATTAGGTATAGTGTAACGTAACTATCGCTTTGCACTGGCTGGTACGAGCGACCATCTGGTTCATGTTACATACACCAAACACTGTTACAACTCATTTATTGGCGAGATATCAATGCAATAATTATGATTCGACCTAGGTCGGACGTCTGAAATGAAATATCTGAAATACAAATATTTACAAATATAACAGAATTTTTTGATGTCATATTCTTTCTGAAAGATTATTTTAACTCTTAGATCCACAGGAGATGCAAGGAGACATAAGGAGAAATCTTGTATGGACCTATGGACCCCGACAAAAATAGAAAAAGCACGTAAAATTATGATCAAAATAAAATCAAATAAAAAAAACATTTGTTTTTATTAACCGACTTCAAAAGAGTAATGGTAGAATAACTCAATATCACGCCAACCGATTTCATTTATTTAACTCATTTTCATTATTTAGGAATTTAAGTCGGCTTATAGTTTTTTAAAACATGCCATATTATTGTGGACTCGTCAATATTGTCCACATGCTTCACCTAGGTGTAGAAAACAGTTGAGCACAGTACAGACACTGGTCTTCCATTTTTTTCGTCAATACGTCTGAAATATAAGTAAAAAGTGTTAAATCTAAACGCTGTGGTCCACCAGACTTCCACCAGTCCTTCACGGCATCTGCTCTCGTCCGATTGCCAAGCACTCAGTGATTTCGTACAAGGAGTCAACGGTTCGATGATCTTCATCAGGTTTTCATATTGCACCGTTTTTGTACCGTTGACGACAGAACGTTTGTTTTTGCTGGACTTTTTCAGTGAGTAGCAATAGCAAACTCTTTCGAAGGACCCTCGCCCGCCACACCGCAGAGGTCGTCATACTTCGTTATGTAACTTAGCTTAAACCATCTCAGGAAGAATTTTGTGTTTTAAATATTAAATTTATATGACACGATTGGACGATCTTCATCAGGTTTTCATATTGTACCGTTTTTGTAGCGTTTACAAATTCAAATTCATAATATTTTTATTACTTTAGGCTTACAAAATAAGCACTTAGACAAGTCATAGATATGTTATACATACATCAAATGTTATAAGGTCCTATAAATTATTATCAACTAAGATTTTTTTACTATTCACTTAAATTTTTTGTAAGTGAAAAAGAAACCACTAGTATGTTTACGACAGAGTACCTACGTTTGTTTTTGTTGGACTTTTTTCTGTGTTAGCATAACAATTTGTACTTTTTATAATGATACGGATAATAAATTCGTTAGATATTGCAATTATGCAAATGTTTTGAGTTTGCCTTATATTTTTATTTGTCAGCTTGCTGGCTGATTGTTTTGTCACGTAACAAAATAATAAATTACCGCTGAAACTACCGCCTCCTAAGCGTGTTGATTAAAGTACAAAATAGCTCTTTTAGAGGCACGTTCCGCAGTCAGTTTCATTGTCAGATTTCCAGATGTCAATAACTTTATTTGTATATGCTTATAAAAACACAAGAACCGACAACCGCTGGGGTAAACGTGTTCTCGAACACGTTCGGACGCCCTCCGGCCAGGTGGGATGACGAAGGACTGCAGGCAGATGCTGGATGCGGCAAGCTGAACACAGGGCGCTATGGCGCTCATTAGGGCAGGCCTATGTCCAGCAGTGGACTACTGTTATAGTAGTGCACCTATAATAGGTGTACTATACTATAGGTACTATATGATGATGATGATAATTCAATAATATCACTACTCACTAACTTTGTTGTTCTATCTAGTTTGGATGGATGTGTCAGTGTGCCCGTAAATACTATCCACTGCATTAGCATAACAGTTGTTAGAGCAGCATCCTCGGTGACTCATGATCAGTGGGTCACTGGCGCGCTGAACCGGTTGGGCCCACGTGGATGTAGGTTCGATCCCGGTCACGGACATGTTCTCACTTTTATGTTTTATACCCCGAAGGTTTTTCCCGTTTTATTCATATTCATATCATTTATATTGTGATTTTATGCATACTGGTGAGTAGGTGTTCTAGAGTGGAGACCGCGACTCGGCAAATGTAGTGTTAGAAGTCCTCCGGCCGGTAGGATGACGACCTGCGAAAGACTGCTGGCAGATGCCGGATGCGGCAAGCTGAAGACAGGGCGCTATGGCGCTCATTAGGGGAGGCATATGTCCAGCAGTGGATTGCTATATGCTGATGAGGATGATGAAGTAGGTAGGTTCTTAGGTGTAGTATCTAGTGGGTACACAATGCGTCCCTTTTATGTAAGCTTGTGTTTGAAATTAGCTCGTAACATTAAAAAAATCAGTGTCGAAATTAATTTGATGTTGGTTTTACAAATTTCAGGTTTTTTTTAACAGAAATAAACATTATTTAATTTTTTATATTCGTTGACTGACCTTAGTTATCGATTTTTGCTAGGTAGGTATATTTTTAGGTAGGTGTATTTATCCCGCAAAGCAGTTGACAACTAAAGGATTCGAAGTTTGAAAACCATAACTAATTATGATTGTTTCGGAAAAACGGAAATTGGAAAAACTATGAAGTGTGAAGTCATAATAGTAATAGGTAATGATAATATGATTATGACAAAAAAACTTTTGCACTCTGAGTATATTGCATTGTTATCTGCAAAACGAATACGACTCAGAGGTCAGACGAGAGTGGTAAAGCGAGTACTGGCCGGTTATTTATAGCCCGTGACTTGGACCGAGTCTACAGGCCACACTTACCAATAGATTGATTGAGACTACTAGGTATATGTAGGTACTATTATAAATTGGGAGCCCTTGGCTTGGTTTTGAGGATTGTGTTGGCTCAGTTTGACAAAAAATTGTATTTTTATAGCTGTGAGTCACGTTAAATGAATCATATAAAAGTCCTGTTCCTATACGATGAGTTGTCTTTTCTGTTGAAAACAATGCACGTTGGATGAATCCTTGGCACGTTTCTCTTTTGACTTATTTTATTTCTTATTATTTATATTTACAATTATTTTCATTTTGGACATAATAATTTCCATTTAAAATTGACAATTTATCTATTATGTTTTGAATAAAGTTTATGTGTATATTATTTCTGATTATTTAGCCAAATGTATTTAAAAAATGTATTTTACGTGTAAAATATAAATTATTTTTTTATGACATGTAACCTATGTTTGTTAGGTACCAAATAACTTGAACTTGAAAGTAACAACACATTTTACGCGACTTACAAGCATAACTAAAAAAATAAGAGATTGAAGACAGAGGTTTTGCTTTGACACATCAGGCAATGATAAAGATGAAAAGTTGCTTTTGAAAGTGATTTGTTTTTGTAAATACTAGGTACACGTGGGTGGAACCGGCCCAGACTCCGTGACCCACTGAACCACTATCTCACTCATGAAGAGTTCATTGTTGAACCATCATAGCATACCCACTATATATAGACAACAACGTGGCCTTAGGCCGTAGAATTATTACAAAGTTAAATATATTTATTTATACGTTTGCACGATAAACTATATACAAAACTTTATTCTAGAAAATTAATACAAAGGCGAACTTAACCCTAAAAAGAGTTCTCTTCCAGCAAACCTCATTGTTAATTATTGTTATTATTTATCATGAGATATAAATAAATAATGCTAGACAATCCACACAGCATCATCTAGCCCCAACCTAAGCAGAGCTTGTGTTATGGGTACTAGATGAGAGATGACTGATATTCACACCGCGCCACAGAGGTCGTCAAGTTAAAACCCTGTACAAATCTCCATTTTAACAAAGTTATGCTATACAAGGGGATTTTATTATGCCCCTAAGCCCTACAGGCCTTTTCTTAGACATTCACTGAAATGTTATGGAGAAACGTTCCTTACTAAAACCACTAAGTGATCATCGAGTTTGTCCGCTAAGTACCTCCATCAGGTTTAGAGAAAGACGCATAGACGTATTGCTATTACGTGCAAAATATGTACATGTATCAAAGTAGATGCAATCTTATAAATATACTAGCTGTTCCCCGCGGTTTCGCTCGCGTAGAAATCTAGGAGTCAAATGGTTTATAAACCTTCTTCTTGAATTACTCTATCAATTAAAATAAACCGCATCAAAATCCGTTGCATAGGGACAGTAAGACAGCGGGAAGCGACTTTCTTTTATACTACATATGAAGTGAAGTAAAGCCAAGTGTTTGAAATGAAAAAACAGTGTCAAGGCAGAACCCAAGACTAACTACTGACAAAATATAATGCACAACCTGTGATTTGACTACACAAACTGTAGCTCGTAACAAGTAAGGCCAGTAAAGTAGAGCTTTGCAGAGCAATCTAACAAGTACAAGTACTAAACCTGATTGCGCGAGACTGGAGCGGATAGCGGATGGTAAAGATTAGGTAGATACCTACTGATTACGTCAGTTCGCAGCTAAGAGGCTAGGACTGCTAGGGCAATTAACTGAACTGTTACGACAAAGTTTGCATTACGAGAGATTCTGTTAAAATTATAATGATTTGCTAAAACATGGCTGTTACTGAGTGGCTAAGACTCTAGTATCATCGACATCAAGCTATCGTAGTCCACTGATAGATATAGGCCTACCCCAATGAGCGCCATAGCGCCCTGACTTCAGCTTGTCGCATCCAGCATCTGCCTGCAGCTGCAGTCTTTCGCAGGTCATCATCCCACCTGGCCGAAGGCTGTCGTTTGCCGACAGCCGCGGCCTGAGTCGCGGTCTCCACTGAAAAACACGTTTACCCCAGCGGTTGTCGGTTCTTCGCGAGATATGGCCGGCCCACTGGCACTTCAGCTTGCTAATTCTTAATTATAGTTACTAAGATAGGCAATTGGATATTCTGAGCTTTAATGCTGATTATGTTGGGATTCCAATGGCTGCGTAAATATTATTTGCTAGGCGTTTGGTAAACATACTAACTATGTATCTCGAAATAGAGTCCCTGTACAGCACAGCCCCGTCCGAGTCCATTTGACGATAGTATCGAGACGTGATCGTGACGTCTCGTATTTGTATGGGATTTGCGTAGTTCATAGTTTTCAGTTAAAACATTCAGAACGCCCGGAATCTGTAGATCTTACAAACATTTGTCCCGAGGCAGGAATCGAAACCCCAACTTCTTGGGTCGTAGCCGGACCTTCGCCCGCTGCGTCACTGAGGTCGGCTTTTTAAAATTAGGTATCATTTGTCAACTTCAGACAAGTTTATTTATAAATGTTATATAGCTTTATACACAGGAATGCCGAACACAATGATTTGTACCAACCTTGAGCCACTCTCGTCCGTGCCTGACCGTGAAATTACTGCTGAAATTATGTTTTGCTTGCATAGCTTGCGATAATATACCTGTATTGCTTTTCAATTGGATTTATATTGGTCACTGACCTGCGTATTGACAAGTTTGCTTTCTTTGAGCGCAGTCTGCATGATATGTTTACAGTTCTATGCTTGATTGTAGAATGCAAGATATTTTTGTAAACAAAGGAGTAAAATGTGATGGAGTTATAATATTTAGCTGTAATGTATATTTTTATTTTATTACTAAGGACATTTAAAACGTGATAGTTAACAAAAGTTTTATATATTTTGTAAGCGAAGGAATACTTATTCGTAGAAAACGACATCATTATCATCGCAAAAGCTCTTAACAAATTTTTTGTGTGTCTTGTCCGTCATTCCAATTGTCTCTTGTCCGTTTCTGAACTCTAATTAATTTGCACCTTTTTCGCTGCGCGTGTTCAATTATGAGTTGATGAAGTTTTTGTTCTTATTTTAAGTTTGTGGTTGTCTGTTATTGTTATCAGTTTTTGTTATATCAATACTTTATGTTACTTACTCGCGTAAGATCGCGTAAGTTTAGAAACAATTTCAAAATATCTTTGTTTACAAAAATATCTCGGATTCTATAATTTTAATTTATTCTAGAACGAAGTTTAGGCATCTTCTTGTTAGTTCGGGCCTTATGTATGACTCATTTCACTTGGGATTCCCTGCATCTATTAGACATCTTGATGCTAGACATTTCCGTATTAATATGAAAATTTCCTTTCATATCCTCAAAATGTAAATTATCATGTCACCATAATACTGAAAACCGGTACATATCTACCACTCAGGTTAACAGTGGGTATACCCTACGTGTTATTATTGTTGGCATCTGTTTATTATTCTCTTGTCCACAGATCTAGTTATGACACCAAAAACAAGTAGGCAAGGGGCGTAGCTAAGAATGAATAATGTTTATTTAACAATCTGAATTAGCCTAGTCTCCGAAAGACCTAATAAGTTCTGCGTGAGTAAATGTCTCGCCTAGGCTGAGGTCAACCCCCTTACAGTAATCAGAGCTAATGATATTACAGCCGTTAGAAAACAGTGACATGATCGAATCAATTTCCATAACGAGGCACTTTCCTATAAAATTACATGAAAAGCGGAGAAAATCACATTAACGACAGTTAGGCGAGGAAAACCTTGAGAAAAATTATAAACGACTGCAAATTTTCGAAAGCAGACACTTTAATTATTTTTTTTAGATAACAAAATTCAAAGTCCTATTTCTAAACAAACGTAAAATACTATGCTTTTCCTACGACCAATAATGGATTTACATTTAATAGATGGATATTTTTAAACAGACAGTCAAAATAGCAAGTAAAAATAAGCACTTAATTAACTATAAAAAATACATGCTTAAATAATAGAAAGTAAATCATAACAATCGAATAAATAAAAACCTTTCAGATCCTACCACCATACGAGTAGTTTTATCTAATCTTACCTCATTGATGAGGCTGCAGTATCCTTGGATATGGGATACTTATCTCTGAAGAATTTTTAAAATATTTCCGCGGCAAATTATTTACTATTGGAAGCTGACAAAAAACTTGCTAAAAAGCACCCGGTAGCAAAATAATAATAACCTGAAGAAATTAAGCTTACGAAGGAAATACCGGGTTAGAAGCTTTAAGACTACATCTTGATTTGACTAGATAGCAGTTATGACTAAATTGCTTTCTGACAGAATCTCGATATGACCATATCGCGTTAGGACTAGATCGCCATAAGGCCTGATAGCGTAAGCTATCTAGTCAAATCAATATGTAGTCTTAAAGATTCTAACCCGAAATAACGATAGGCACCTTGTAGGAGTGCTACAAAAGTGCTAAGGAGTGCTACAAAACAAAATAGCATCACGAAAAACTAGAGTAAAGAATATAATCAATGTAGACACACAAGAGGGAGAAAGCGATACCCATATAAATATGCATGGAAGATTTCTCTGTTTGCACGCCACGGTCTTGTTTGTACGAGATGACCGCACTCGGACAATTACCCACGAAATGATTGCAATTATGTGTTACATATAGCTAGAAGTTGCTTATGTAAGATTTACTGTTAGATTAAATGGAAACAATAATTACGTGTAATTGTAACTGGTTATAATTTATAAATATCTGAGACACTGAGAAGCAAATACAAAAACAAATTATTTTCTGAACGATTTTAGAAGATTATTGGCGAAAGGTTAACTCAAGATCTTATAGTAATCTCGACATGAATAAAAAGAATTACATAGAGGATGACAGATCTTCTGTTGAGACTCTGTTAACAGAACATGCCCCTTTGAGAACTAAAACATGCTTGTAAAAAGTAATAAAGTGGAGCTTCTACTATTTAACAAATCAATATTGCATACAAATTATCTTGCCTTATGGCGCCTGTCATTTTCAATAGCAATGCGCCAAAACCTTAATATCATCATCATCATTCATCATCAGTCTATATTACACATTGGGGGAGGCATATGTCCACAGCTAGACATATGCCTCCCCCAATGAGCGCCATAGTGCCCTGACTTCAGCTTGACGCATCCAGCATCTCGCAGGCATCTCCAGTCTTTCGCAGGTCGTCATCCCACCTGGTCGGAGGGCGTCCTACACTACGTTTACCGAGTCGTCGTCTCCACTCAAGAACACGTTTGCCCCAGCGGCCGTCGGTTCTTCGCGAGATATGACCGGCCCACTGCCACTTCAGTTTGCTAATTCTCAGAGCTATGTCGATAACTTTGGTTCTCTTTCGGATGTATTCGTTACGATCCTATCCTTCAGAGAAACCTTCATATGACACTATCGAACTGCAGATATTTAGCTACATTAACCAGTCAGTCACAAGCAAGTGCATCATCAGAGGTCCAATCGACCGTGTCGGTGTCACGGCTCGCTGAGCTCCACACATTCCGAAATATTTGTTGCTTTTCATCTATCTTATTTTGTGATGCTCTTTCGTGTTCTCGATTGCTGTTTTTCAAGGCTAATTAATCATATTTGTTGAAATCTAATTCTAATTCTGGAACTGCAATCTACGATGGCATCCCGCATACCTTCGCATCCATATAATAAATGTGTACGTCTGTATTATCTATTATGTCCCCGCCTAAACCCTAACCAGCCAATCTCCAAGTAGTAGCTGCGGTAACTTTATTAACATTTGAAGCTTGACAGCTGCGTTTTAGCGTCTTAACCGTATTGCTGATTTTTAATAAATTGAGATTATTATTATATCATGCTATGCAGAGTTTCATCGCTGCTTCTACATGAGTCAAACTTCAAACTTCAGAGCGCTTTATTTCCTTTATATCTTACAGTACTCTTGGACAAGTCACACATTTCTAATTGCATAAGTAAAACTAGGAAGTAAAGTGATCACTTTGATTGTTCACTTCAATGTTTTTGAGGTAAAGTAAAGAAGCGAACTATGAGTATCCACCAAACTTGGTGCTAATGCTTTAACGGAAACAATAGCTTTCGATTTCAAATAACCACAAACCACAGCAACGTATGCAGTCAAATGGTGAATTGGTTTAGAAATGGGAGTACTTCCCCTTACAGGCCCTTTCACTTTCGTCTCTCTTGCGGACAGATCAGATCCACACTTAGTCTGTTTCTACGCATTATTTACGGTAAATAATGACGAAGAAAATGTAGTAGGTAAATAATTTACCTACTACATTTTCTTCGTCTGTTTCTAAATTTTCCAAATTGATATTGCGTTATCTTATTTTTGCTATACTTATATGTTTATTCTATATTTTTTATATTCAGCCAAGTATAATTATAAAAAGCTGTTCGAAGTTGTGTATAAAAAACTATAAATTTACTGTTTCTTTAAAATTTCATTGTTTAAATGGATGAATGTAATATTCCTATAGATTAGATTAGAACTTTATTGATTTTTTGAAATCCTTAGTCTATATAGATACAGGAGAACATTATTTATATCACCTATTATGCAATATTTGACGAAAATAAATATATTTGAATCTATATTAAAGTTAATTCATCTATTTGCTGCTGTACATCTCTTTAGTGCCAATCTATCCTATCTTGTGCCACACTAAATATTATTCTACAATGGGTGTGCCACAGGGTGCGTTACTAAGCCTCTTACTATTATTTGTCTATACTCGTACTAATATTAAAGAGGAAATATTTGATTTTTTGTTTGTTTGCATTGAATAGGCTCCGAAACAACTAGACTGAATTTTAAAATTCTTTCACTGTTGGAAAGCTACTCCCCCGGGTGACATAGGCTATATTATATTCTCTTTTCCCCCTAGAAATGTGAAATTCGAATTTGAAACAGGTGAAACCGCAGGGAACAGGTAGTTTTTATATACTACAGTAATTTAAAACGGGATATTTACCATGATTTGATTTTTGAGTTCCGTGATCATGGCGCATGAAACTGTGCCGAAATATTGGAAAGCTCAAAAATCAAATCATGGTAAATATCCCGTTTTAAATGACTTTAGTTTTAATAACCATGATAGTTTCAAAAGTTTTTATATAATTGCATTGTATCGTTTTCTACTTCCTATCGCATCGGAAGTCAAATACAGCCGGAATAGCATCCAGGGTCGTCATCTTCAACGCTCTACGCTCACCATCTATTGTTTATACAAAACCTTGAAGCTTGGCTATCGTTGTTAAACTAGCTTCAGCTAACAGCTTTGTTTGAACCGTAATTTGGGACACGCTACTGATTTTATGCATAATTATTTACTTAGAGATGAAAATTTCGTTATTCACAAAATAATATACTGGCCTAATATTAAATTTCAGTAAAGTTCTTTCAGTCGTTTTTGCGTTATGTTCTGCAAATTCACAAATCTTCATTATCTTTCGCCATTATAAAAATACAGAATACATAATTATTAGGAACGCTTTGACTCTGACAACTATCAGTTTTCTTGATGAATTGATCTCTGAAAATAAATTTGTTTTAAACTATAGAGGTAACTTGTTGGCCGTAAGTTAGATAACTAAGGTTTGAATTAATTCGATTAAGGGGTGTTAATTTTGATAAAACAACTTGCCGCAACACTAGACTTTACGAATAACTTTGACGACCTCTGCGCGGTGGGCGATGGTCCGCCTCGGGACAATTGTGTGTACGATCTGCAGATATTTGTTCCGGGTGTTCTGGTCGTTATCTATGTAGATATAATAAAAATTATCTATCTATCTTATGTATTCTATTAAGTATATCAGTCATCTAGTACCCATAACACAAGCTGTTCTTAGCTTGGGACTAAATGATGCTGCGTGGAAAGTCCAGTATTGAATGAATGAATGAATGAATGAACACTTTATTGTACCCAAAATAACAAAATAACACCTTATATCTAAATCTTACATAATAACAGTACAATAGGCGGCCTTATCGCTTAAAGCGATTTCTTCCAGGCAACCAGGGATGGAGAAAAATATATATATATAATATATATCAAGTATTATTCATCATCAGCCTATGTTAGTCCACTGCTGGACATAGGCCTCCCCTAATAAGCGCCATAGCGCCCTGCCTTCTGGAATGTATCTGATTGAGCGAAATTTTGTTTTTCAGCAAGATAACGACCCTAAGCATTCATCAAAATTATGTCAGGGGTTCCTACAGCAAAAACAAAACGAAAAAAAATTGCAAGTTATGAAATGGCCATCACAATCGCCAGATCTCTCGCCAATAGAATTAGTATGGGATGAACTTGATAGAAGAGTTAAAAATCGTTGTTCATCGAGCTCAGCACAGTTGTGGCAACATTTACAAAGCGAATGGAAGTCACTGGACTCCGAATACTTCGGTAAATTAATCAAAAGAATGAGTAAAATTTGTGAAGAAATAATTAAAAATAAGGGTGGTCATTTTGATGAGGCCAACATTTAATGAAAATTATTATTATTAACATGTATTTGTACTGAATATTTCTAACTAAATGATAATCTAATGTTTGATCAAGTTTCAGTGTAATAAGTCATGACTTACGTGTTTTATTGTTGTTTTTATTTAAATTACCATGGTGTTTCCAAACTTTCGGACGGTAGTGTACCTGCAGTCTTTCGCAGGTCGTTATCCCACCTGGTCGGAGGGCGTCCTACACTACGTTTACCGAGTCCAGTATTATAATTATTTTCCGTACAAAAGTTGAGTGAGCGATGGCACGGCACTTCCCATGGTTGCGCCAGAGTCGACGCCCGGTGTGCCAACAGTTCAAAGTTACATTCTCTTCTAAAGGTTGGTTCCTAAGCCACGCCTTCAATGACTCCAACTAAAATACGAGTAGAACCCAATATAGCAGAAGCTAGACGTTTTCTTCATACGTTTTATGATTATTATTTTGGCTAATAATATAATACAGTGTTCCCAGCTTTTAAGTGTGTAAGTGCTTGGAGTGATTCCCGTGTTGTATTGAGATTTGTTTGCGTAACTATACAGAGCCAATGCATTTTATGACGGATTTTATGGCCGGATTGCAATTTCTATACATATTAAGGTTCTTTATTAAATTATCTTAATAATAGAAATTCCTTAAGAATCTTTAATGAACTTTCCACTACATACAGACCCAGGCACTAATAAAATAAAATTGTGTTTTGTAGTTGCAGGTAATTACCGTCCCAATAAGTCGATAGAAGGTTTGATAGAGGTGCAATTTGTACTCCTTCTTCTTAGATTTATAGAAAACACAATTTTAATGTCCTCCGGCTTAATTTCGGTCTTGGCCAGTCTTAAAGGTGACTATCTATATCTGGACATAGGCCTCCCCCAATGAGCGCCATAGCGCCGCATCCAGCATCTACCTGCAGTCTTTCGCAGGTCATCATCCCACCTGGTCGGAGGGCGTCCTACACTACGTTTACCGAGTCGTGGTTTCCACTAAGAGCACGTTTGCTTACTAATTCTTAGAGCTATGTCGATAGCTTTGGTTCTCTGTCGGATGTATTCGTTACGAATCCTATCCTTCAGAGAAACTCCGAGCATAGCTCTTTCCATAGCTCGTTGAGCGACTTTGAACTGGTGGACCAGCCCTACCGTGAGTGTCCGTGTGTATCTTGTATGTGCGCAGGTTTTTGTCCACAATGCGTGTGTCTCTCTATTTCAACAACTCTCTTAATCCAAAGGCAGACTATCACGAACGACGAGAAGTCGAACAACGTGTGCCACGATGAAAATCCATGGGTTTACATAATAAATAAAGATCAATAACCTTTGTCGATAATCATTAGTCATTTTCAAATTAGAGGCATTTTATTGTCACAGTCACAGCAACCTCATAAGTCATGCGTCAATTTTAACGTGAGCTTTCTAAACAGGACATGACAGAAGTAGGGTAGGTCATTACTCAGTGGTTGTATGTTGTAATGACAGGGTAAGTGTCCCGAATGTTGACTTTTCGCCATCACGCGATAGGGTAAACTAGGGGTAAACGCACCCGTAATCGACTGGAATGCTAATAATTTGTTGAAGTAGAGTTATGTTTTTACTGACTAGAATTTAGCTCAATTGGACTTCGACATTTACGATTAGGTAAATTGTTATAAATGAGATTTTTGGGACCTATGCCAGTAATTGCTCCGATAAAACACGACTTATCGCAAATGGTTCGTGTTCAGTTTAGTTAAATTTTTAATTAATAACTTCGTATTTTGTTGTTTCAGATATTCCTAGAGGGGGAACAAAGGAAAACAAGAAGGTGAACTTTAAAATAATAGTTTGGTTATTAATTTTCTATGTCTCGTACATGTATACACATTTTGTAAAAGCGGCATACACATAAAAAGTAGCCTATATTTTATTCCAAGTCTAGAAATAATTACGTACATCTATGCAAAATTTCAACGCACTCCGTTCAGTAGTTTTGGCGTTTATAAATAAATAATGTTGTTGATCTTATAGATTTAAAAACCTGGGAATTTCAGATATGTACATTATTCTCAAGTTCTATCTATATTATTATATCCAGTCAGGTAAGTTCTATTTATCTCCGCTGCAGTGTTATGTTAGCAAGCAGGGACGATGTTGCGGGTGCATGCATGTCGTGCCGCGAGGAATGGTCCAGGAGAAAGCGTGGAGCGCGCTGGACCGCAACTCACGCGCAGAGGAGACCTAGGGCTGCCAGCGATCACGATATAGATACATATGTAGATAATGCATTTATTTGACACTGCAGCACATGATACAAAGGTCACAATAGCAATGTACAATAGTTAGCTCTGTAAAATAGTTTGCTCTAAGAGCAAAACACTGATTTTCAGTATTACCCTTTGAGGTGACGACATTAGAAAAGGTCTAGCTGCGCCCCGCGGCTTCGCCCGCATGGAAATCTATGTGTCAAATGGTTTATAAACCTTCCTCTTGAATCACTTTATCTATAAAAAAACTGCATCAAAATTCGTTGCGTAGTTTTAAAGACCTAAGCATACATAGGGAATACAGACAGCGGGAAGCGACTTTGTTTTACATATGATGAGATGAGAACCATATTTTTTTTATCAGACTTAAAACAGTAAAAATTCCATTCACTAGTGCTTCCACATATAAATTCATTCATATGTATAATAATATAATAATCGTTTATTGGTACATGCCATGGAACAAAAAACAGTCTTGAAAAACGATGTCATCTGCAGTAGTTTAACACTGTGTCGCTAAGTTATTCTAAAGCCAGTCATTCATGGTGAGAAACTAATTAAGAGTGGGTGTGAGTTGAATTAAAGAGTGTGTATGTTCGAAATTGTGTGTGTGTTCGTGTGTTCGTGTGTCGGGAGCACCTAAGCCAAACTCACTCTGAGTTTGGGTTAGGTGCTCCCGAGGACACCGGTCTCTTAAGAATGTGTTCACTAGTGTGTCACATATTATTTCGCATCTCATTGGATATTTTCTTTTTGTTATCAAAAGACGGCCGCTATAACTAACGAATATAGATTCACTGAAATGACCAACAAGAAAAAAACATAGATAATCCTTGTGTTTTGCAACTTTTTAAACTTCCGCGATTTGTTTACATATTAAAGATTATTTATCTGGTATTTATTGCGTACCATTTTGTGAACTTGCATATTCCTGATTCTGAACTCGAATTGAGGGTAGTTGTGGATACTGTCGCCCCGTGACCACGAACGATGTAAGGCGTAACACTATAGAAACGTAGGAAAATAAAACTAAAGGTACCCGATAAATAATCTTTAATATGAGTGTTTTCTATCGAAAATTAATCCTACAATCACACAAACTGTAATCTAGTAGGTAAAGGGTAAATGTCCTAACACGTTTACTGCGATCGCGTGACAGCCCTAATGCATTTTGTAGCCGATCGTGTCATAGCAATAATTTTCTTTTCTCAATAATAACTGAAGCTATCAACGCGGGCACTTTCGTTTGATTTATTTCAATTTAATGTCCTATATTTGTAGCTATCCACTATAGATTAGTATGGCTATTGCTGTTAGTAGTAAAAAAACACTAAATTATTGTTTCAATCAAAATTTAATCAAATTATTATTTAAAGAAAAAGCTCCAATGGTTTATCTAAGATCTCGCGAACAGTAAATCTCCTAATAGTAGATGTTCGGTTGATCCTATAGGACGCCCTCCGACCAGGTGGGATGACGACCTGCGAAAGACTGCAGGTAGATGCTGGATGCGGCAAGCTGAAGACAGGGCGCTATGGCGCTCACTGGGGGAGGCCTATGTCCAGTAGTAGACTGACTGCTGATGATGATGAGATGTTCAAAGTTTTGTATGCAGACATCCCTTTGGGCGTGTAGAACATTCTTAATGCACAAGTTTTCCTCTTTTGCAGTAACTTCTTTTCAAAGATTTAATCTTACTTAAAGTTTAGCTGTTTCTGCTGGTGCTTCAGATGTATCCCTGAGCCATTAAAACTATTTTCGCTGATAAAGCGCTTTGATGATGTCCATAATAAATGATTTTTTAATTTCTTTTTTTTATTATTAGTTACATATACATAGGTACACACATATATCGACCCTCTTTGTGCCCCACTCCTTCGGCTCAGCGCAATCGGTTGAGGAGGTCAAATATTCAGCTGCAAGATTTTTTCACACAAACTGACAGGGCAAGTATAATAAAAGCTTGTAAAAATATGAAAAAAAGTTAAGAAAACAGCATCGCAATGATCTTCCAAAACGAGCGTTTTGCAACGTATATCATGATAATGTTGTTGTTTCTGTAACTTACTGCAACCGCCATTAGCCGAGTCATCTTATTTAGTATTGTCTCTTCAAACGCAATTTTATGCACGACGCTGTTTTGAAATGCATTTAAAATGAAATTAGGGGATTCGAATTAGGCCATTTTGCCCAACTGTCCCACATTTACCTACATTATTATTGTTTTCTAAAGATACCTAGCTATCAGCACATATCTCATTAATGAACTATGTGCATGCAGCTATGTGTATGCAGCTGGACATGCCTACTCGTATCGAAAACTAAATGAGGGTAGTTTCAAATAAACTAGGCCCCGCTTTGCTGAGGCGGTAACTCCAGTACTCCAGTCATGCCGTGACCACGACAGTGTGTAAACCTGTTGAAACGTCGGGAAAAATAGGTAAATAAACGCGATAAATACCCGCTGTATTAGTGCTTATAATTATGTGTTCAGATCGCGTAAGTTTAAAAATATTTAATTAACTATGTGTTATTTTCTTATTAGAACAAGTTAACACATTACAATTATTTTTAACCGAATTCAAAAAAAGGAAGATTTTTTATGCTTGGCTATTATAGCACAGCAATGTATGTGTATGTTCAATAATTTCTCCGTCAATTGTGGGTTGGTTTAGATTATTATTTTGATTTTGTTCAGGGAATGATCCCTGGGTAGTCCTATCGCTTTCGGGCATCATCAACGCAGCCGACAACCCACCCACTACTGACCTCTTCAGTAATGTACCTACTATTCATCCTTAAATAAACTTTACTAATTAAACTTTTGAAACTATCATGTTTATTAACACTAAAGTCATTTAAAACAGGATATTTACTTACCATGATTTGATTTTTGAGTGTTCACAACTTAAACTTTAGTAACTTACCTACTCGTACAACTTAGGTAGTGTAAGCAAAATACCTAAGTACATATACCTATTATACGCCCTGCATAATAGGTATATGTTGGTATTGGTTATTTTCCGAAATTTGGATCGACTCTCAATTAGCTATATTAGGTATTGACAGCATGACTGTGGTTCTTGAGATTTTTAAATTCGATAACGCAAGAATAAATTGTAATCGTCTCGGTTAATATAATCATAATCGCATAGAATTTGACCTGACCCTTCCAATTGCGAAGTTACGAATCGAATTCGATTATTCCATTATTTTTATAAATCAAGTTATTACGCATATTATTTTCGCCGCTAATTTTTTCATTTTATTTTGTTATACATAAGGCACTAAGTTCTAAAATCGTCAAAATCAGTTCAAAGATATTTATTTCTCATTTACAACATACATGTTACTTACATGAGAAACTTAAGCTAAGTTATAATATTATGTTATTTTTCCGTCTTTTTATGTTTAGTCCAGTAGCGTTACATCCTCAAGTATATATCTATGCAATTTGTTTTCAAACACGCCAGACGTTCCAGCACCTTTAACGTCTTCAGGTAGCCTGTTATAGAACTGGGCCCCTTCGAAAGTAATCGTCTTTTTACCCTGTTGAGTTCTTATCGTAGGCAAAACAAGACGGTCAGTTCTTCATCTCGTCGAAAATGCAATCAATTAGCTGCACACGATATTCCTAGTTTTCCTAGTTACGCTAAGGTATAAACCTGAACCACAGATAAAATAATACTTTACTAGTACCTGAACTGCTGACGATTAACGTTAAAATCCTCGAAGGTAGAGAGGTCGTTGCAAAGGTAAAATAATGTAAAAATACCTCAGTACATATTTGCGCTTCGAATGTTTAAATAGAACATTTTGATTGTCTATGGCAGGTAGCTAGGTGCTTAGATTGATAATTAATTTATTGCACCATCAATACAGAAAACGATTAAACAAAAACTTAAAACTAACTATATCTAGTGGCACAATCAGCGACCTTGTCGCTAACAGTGATTTCTTCCAAGCAACCTTTGGTTAGATAGGATCGGTAGGTATGTAGAAAGCTGAAGGTGGCGTAATTGATGACATATTAAAAATAATAAACTTTTTACCATCATACAAATAAATTCAGGATATGTAATAAAGTCGCAGACAAATGGACATAAATAAACAAATTATGAATAAACTAGATAAAAACACCCAGGTTAAATAATGTTTTACTTATCGGGCCAAATAGTTCCCTGTCTCAGCATTATGCCGCTACAAGCCGAAGTTAGAAGCGGCGCTGAATTTTGGAATTTGAACTTATACACTACACAAAGAAATGCGTGTACTTCCACACCTACATTCATACCTATTCGCTGGTCATTGCGTAAGGCTCTCAATTCGTCGTTTCCTTATTAGGTTTGTAAGTCGTACAAAACCGTACTAGCTTCATTGTCAACACTTTCTCTAACAAACTAATGTGAATTTTAAGATTTATTACGTTTTATGAACCGTACAATGTGTTATGTATTTCACGCGTATGTTGTTTTCGTTACTGAAGTTTCGTAATGTACTGCAGCCTATAGGTAAATTGTTTTCGTTGAAATTAGATGACTTACTGAATATACATTTTTAGGGTTTGACCAAATATTTGCTAGTATACATACTATAAATAGTGCTCTATAGTCTAGCTCTGTCTGTCCTTTTTACCCGTTTTAATATCTCAACAAGCTATCTCGCAGCTATTAAGTAGCTATTAAGCAGCGTTAGTCGTTGAGATATTAAAAATACCGTAAGTTATTAAGTATATACTTGAAATTTAAAATAATAATACACGATATACAATATTCAAAGGTTCATCCAAAGGTTGCCTGGCAGAGATCGCTCTAAGCGATAAGGCCGCCCATTATACAACACATTCTGTATTTTTTCACATTTTTCTTTTTCCTGTCTAGTGTATTTGTTTTTATTTGGTGTGTTGTAATTGTATTGTATTGTAATATTTTTATTATTAGTAAAAATTGTGTGTTATTTGACAAAGATCGATCGAAGGCGAGGATTGACAACAATTATCGAAACATAAATATATTTTTTAATTCCTTATAATAAAAGACTGAAACTCTTCAATGTCAAAGCCATAACTAAACAAAGCGGTGACATTATTAAAACAAAGAAGCTCAATGCCAACAAGAAGGCTGTCGCTCTACGCCACGCTCTAGTGCCCACAACTACAGTCTCACTTTCGTAAGCGCCGAAATAATAAGACATAAGACCAATTAGGCGAAAGCAAAAGTAGATAAATACAAGATTAAGAAGGCGATGAACCCGGGTTTTTAAGACTTTGAAGGGCATATAGAACGAAAGAGTCAAATCTATAAAAATGATATAAACCTTCATGGTTGAGACTTATAAATATCTACCTTATTACCTGAATTTTTATTTGATCAGAAGATTAGTATTTGAAGTGGCAGTGTGCCGGCCATCCGCGACGCGTAAACGTAATGTAGGACCCCTCCGCAGCTCCGGCTATGTGGGATGACGACCTGCGAAACCTGCAGGCAGATGCTGGATGCGGCAAGCTGAAGACAGGGCGCTATGGCGCTCATTAGGGGAGGCCTATGTCTAGCTGTGGACTAACCTAGGCTGATGATGATGTATTTGATCAGTCGATACCTCACGTAGGTACATATGTAGAAGTAGGTAGGTGATAATCTTAAGAAGGTTAGCATGTTTTTGACTCAGACTAGACTACATTAAATTTGAATTAATGTTTACAAGATAAACCACTCGAATTATGTAGATATATATATCAATCAACGGATCTATACAATCTGGTAACCTAACAATTACATTAGGACGGCGAGATATGGCAAATACCTAGGAATTGTTACCAGCGAGCTGATAGATAAAGTACATAAAATAATACAAAAAGTGTGTTATGCATTCCGATCGTCTGATATATTCCAAATGACATGACCTACGTCATTATCATTTGTTAAAGTGGGCGTCAACTCTCACGTTACATACTATCGTCAACCCAATATTTTATTAAAATATTCCAATGAATTATGATTCCACCAAAAACATAAATGTAAAAAAGGAGAGCCAAGTTCAATACAAAAATTATGAATGGCTGTGGGCTTCCCCGATAAAAGAATGGAGATCTAAATGAGTGCCCAGTCAAATCTGTAGGTTAGATTTGACTTGGCATGGATATAATTAAACACACGTAGTTTTATGTGTTTACATTAAAGAGGTTTTGAGTTATAGAAGGGTCAAAAGTGGCACCAAGTGGTTCGTGTAATGATACACTCGGCGCGTTCCTTTGCTTGAACTTGGCTTGGACACGCTGCCGCGTGTCCTAATTAAGGGTACGTTCACATAATAGTTATCTTTATAGTTCTTAATCTTCTTAATCGTTCACATAGCGGGTCCGTTTTTACTGGACCGGTTTTTTAAGGATTCTTCCCTAGTGGAAACTATCGTTTACTGAAGTGTCTTTACCGGAATGTGGGGTGTGTGAACTCGCCATTAGAACTACATACGCCTTCACGAAGAAAAAAGGATACTATGTAAATGCACGCTTGTGCATTCGGTTTCAGTAGATAATAGTTTATTGATAAGATTTTTTTACATTTCAAACATAATATGCATAGGTATTTATCAAAATAACACAATGATGTACAAAACAGTGTACCTAAGAACTTAGTACGGTAATAATTTTCCTTGGTAATCTTACCAATAATTCATGAATTATTAAAATATTATAATTGTGTATCTACGTCATAGGCGTCAACTAATATGGTATCGAAGTACTCGACTAAACTGTAGTATGCCCTGTCCACTAGGATTCTCTACAGTTTGTTTATGAATACACCTAGAATAGACACAGCATTCGTTCGTACCTTAGGTAGTTATTGGTGGGATGACGACGTTTACAGAACGCAGCAACTGTAATTGCAAAATAGGTTTCTATTGCAAACACTAAAGTTAGCAAAAAGAGAAAATTCTAATCTGAATCATAGGCCATTTTTTGCAAAGTTTAGCAATATCTTATTGACTTGACTAAATTAGGCAAAACTGCAGAAACAATGCAAAGCAATTAAAGATTTTGACATTCCAAGCCGTGACAAATGATTGGGAAGTACCTAATGCTACTTCTTATTTTTTTTATAGTAAACGACTAACTGTGGCTATTGACCTCAACAACCGTTGAAATAATACTTAGTAACATTAGAAAAAAAATTAACACGTAAAAACTGGATGTATGCGACATTGATTAATGCGAGAAAAGAAATGTTTTTTTTTTATTTATGGAATTTTATTTGTTGCATAGAAACACGGACAAATGAATTCTAAAAAAAAAATATTTCTAAATTTAACTCATAGTACTTACCAAATATATGTATATTTTGTTTGAATTGGCTAGCCTTAGATATCTACGAAACGGTAATGAAAACCTTTTCAAACCTCAAAAGTATAGTCTAATGAATAAAACCGACGAAGTGAGAGCCGACTTTCATATGAAGGGTTCAGTGGACAAGATTTAAACACTATTTTAATTAATCAAACTATTACAAAAACTGTCTGTCTATCCCTATGTATGCTTAGATCTTTAAAACTACGCAACGGATTTTGATTCGGTTTTTTTATAACAGATAGAGTAACTCAAGAGGAAGGTTTTTAATTTGATAGAGTGACACAAGAGGAAAACGGTCTCCCTCGTGGGGGACCACGTGGGAAACCGTTTTCCTCTTGTGGGGGACAAAATAGTGGTACCACGAGAAAACGGCCGAGGGTTTTTGTTAAGAGGAACCATTTGACACAAGACACAATAGATTTCGACGCGGGCGAATCCGCGGAGCCTTGCTAGTACACCATAAACCACAACTCGAGTAGATACCTATAGTATCCCTATTTACCCACTGTAATGAAAAGTAGGTGTGCTGTAAATCGAATCGTCCATTGATATCGAGGTCAATATCGATAGATCGAGAGCTGTTACATCACTGGGACATCGCCAGTGTGTCAGTGTTGCATTCATAAGGACAGTCGATTAAATCATTCATTGGGACACTGCTATGAATATTTATAGACTATTTTAATAAATTATAATTTGAGATCGTTCATAAGATAGGAAGTAAATCACATCACACTAATATTATAAATGCGAAAGTTTGGATGTTAAAATGTTTGTTACCACTCCACGCCAAAAATGCTGAATGGTACAATTTTGCAAAGGTACTTTTATATATATTTAGGCTTTTACAGGCTCCATTATATCCCGTAAGTCGCAGACTAGTTAGAAATTTTATTTCAGGTTTAAAATAAGGCCATTAATGATATCGAGAGTCAATAAATAAATATTTGATTTTATTTATATTTTGCTTTATTCGGAAGACAAACAGTATAACTTAAATAATAACTTATAACCGTTGACGACCGATGTGGCGCGGTGGGCGAAGGTCCGCTTGCGACGCAGGAGGTTGCGGGTTCGATTCCTGCCTCGGAACAATTGTGTGTACGATCTGCAGATATTTGTTCCGGGTGTTCTGGTCGTTTTCTATGTATAATAAAAAATATCTATCTATGTAATGTATTGTATTATGTATATCAGTTATCTAGTACCCATAACACAAGCTCTGCTTACCATGGGGCTAGATGATACAGTGTGGATTGTCCAGCATTATTTATTTATGTGTCCTCGCATGTAGAAGCTAAAGGATGCTTGCTTGCGGAGGAGAAATGAAAATGAAAAAATAAAAAACAGCTTAGTCTTAAAAACTTACACATAGGTACATTGAATTAAAATAGATAGAGCTAACAATAGAATATGGCTGGACATTCCACACAGCATCACCTAGCCCCAAGCTAAGCAGACCTGGTGGTACTACGAGTAAATTACTGATATACATAATACAATTACATTACATAAAAAAGTTAATTTATTCAGACCGTGGTCCATTGAAAATAAAATGTTTCGCGAGAGTCTCCAATTCAATTTATGCGAACAAACTTGCCACAGTATTCAACTAAAGTCCGTTAATTGAACAAGTGGTAGGACATAACAAGACAAAAGTGTCAGTAGTTCAATGAAAAGAACTACTAATTGAACTAATGGACATGAAGGTTGTTTGTAAAGACCGATTTATGGCTTTTTATCATTTATTTCCTTTAACTCAGCTCGTCTAATCTGATGTGGTCGTAAGTGCTTCACTCTGGTAGTATTTTTCACACTCATTCGTTCAGTTTTTTTTAAACTGACGTATTTTATAAAGCCTCACAGCTCACCTCAGCAACCTTTATTGGCCCACTGCTGGACGCATGCATCACTCTGATAAGCGCATTATTGGCTTTTATCATGGGGGGTGTTATGTCCATCAATTACCCCCACTATGGGCATGCAGGTTGAGGATCGAAATACAGTTAATGAACGGCTAAAATAGTTTGAGTGGCTCGCAAATGCATAACATGCATTTTATAATAGATTACAGCTGGTATGGACTTTTGAGTGAAATACATATAAAGTGATCACTTTGATTTTTTGTTTACTTCAATATTTTAAAGGTAAAGTAAAGAAGCGACCAAGGAACCTTCCCACTTTGACTTTGCATACTGTAAAGTCGTAATGTTCGTAGCAAAAGACAAAAAATGAGGGTAGTTCGGTATGTCTGCCCATAAAAACTTACTCGCAGTCGCAGTGCCTTCAGTTATTCCGTGATCATGGCGCATGAAACTGTGCCGAAATATTGGATAACTCAAAAATCAAATCATGGTAAATATCCCGTTTTAAATGACTTTAGTGTTAATAACCATGATAGTTTCAAAAGTTTTATGGTTATGCTCATTTTATTTTAATTTAGCACCTTTTAACATATGTTTCGCAAAGAAATGAAATTGAATTTGAGAATTTGAATATAAGGTCGTTAGTTTGCGAGTTGGAGCACGTGGACAATATGGAAAACATGTATTATTGTTGCTAGAACACATCTCACCATGTCCCGTTATTCTCAATTTTACAGTCATGCACACATGACACAGAGTCGACTCAGTGACAGTGAGTTGCAGGAGCCAAGTGCAGTGCACCAGATCAGGTAGTCACAGCTCCTAGTCTGTCTTTCTTTAAACGAAGACTTATATCGTGGCTCGTTGAGAAGGCGTTCTACAGTATTGACGATTATGTGCGAGAAATTAAATAATATCTTGAGTATTATTACTTAGTTAATACATTTATTATAATCTAATTATCAGTTATTTGATTATTGTCTAATTATTTAATTAACTCTAATTTATAATTATTATGTGACTTGTAATATTCGTTTTTTATCAATAATTTGATCATTCTGATTATTCTGAACACAGTAACAAGATACTAAATTGCTCCTGACAAAAGTATCTTGGCCACTCTATCTAACACACTACATAAACAAAACACCTCTTAACACACTTTTCTGAAAAGTGTGTTATGAGGTGTTTTGTTTATGCTAGATAATAATTTAGATTTGCTTTTGTGGGGATAGTGATTAAGAATAAGCTAGGTGTGGTATTTTTCAATTCGTTTTGATTTTATTTCCAATGAGGTTCCATTACTTTATTTATATAGCCCCATACTAGTAATTACTTATTCTATACATTATTTTTATTCTCATTATATCCTACTAATATTATAAAAAACGAAAGTTTGTGCTGTTGTGAAGGGTTAGGCCGAAGACAACGTCAAAACTACTGAACTTTTCGGGCTGGAATTTTGCACACATTCCTATCCTGGAATAACATATAGATTAGGAACTTATTATTCTAAAAATCGGGGGCATAAACTAGTGCATTAGAAAAAGATGAAAAGCGTGCATATAGTCAAACTTTCGTTATTATAATGTAATTTCCCCGCTGACCTACTGAACGTACGAACAGTCAACTCTTTGTATGTCGGCGCTAATTTGCCTCCAAGTTCGGTGATTAGGTACCTACCTACTTGCTCATGATAATTATCTAAGTAGGTCATGACGTACGACACGTACAAAGTAGAGTTATGGAATGGACCGATGACTTCGAAAGATTACAGAGAAAAGTAAAAACCCGCGGATCTTAGATTTATGCACTAAAGTCATTTAAAACGGGATATTTACCATGATTTGATTTTTGAGTTTTCCAATATTTCGGCACAGTTTCGTGCGCCATGATCACGGAATAACCGTGATCATGGCGCATGAAAATATCCCGTTTTAAATGACTTTAGTGCTAATAACCATGATAGTTTCAGAAGTCTTAGATTTATGATTGGTTCCCGTTGGATCAAAAGTATTAAAAATTCAAAAAATATTTATTAAAGTAAAGTAAAGTTAAAAATCATTTATTTCTTTAGGCTTACAAAATAAGCACCTAGACAAGTCATATTTTATATATAAATTATTATCAAATAAAATTATTTTACTGTTCACTTAAATTTTTTGTCCACTAGTGGAAGAAGTGAAAAGAAACCACTATTATATTCTTTAGGCTTACAAAATAAACTACCTACTTATACAAGTCATACTTTATAGGTAGTATAAATTAAATATAAGGGTAGGTGTCAAATGCAATAGGGCTCGTGAGAATTAAACTGTTTTCACTACATAGTATAAAACAAAGTAGCTTCCCGCTGTCTGTCTGTCCCTATGTAGTACCTACTTACCTATGTTTAGATCTTTAAAACTACGCAAAGAGTTTTGATGCGTTTTTTTATAGATAGAGTGATTCAAGAGGAAGGTTTATAAAGCATTTGACATAGATTTCACCGCGGGTGAAGCCGCGGGGCACAGTTAATAATAAATTAAAAGTTACAAGTTAGATTAGAAAAGGTCGTCTAGGTCTAGTCTAGATTCGTCGCGATTAGGTCTTGTCTATTCAAATCCGGGATTCTAAAAATATTTTTTTTTATTTCAGGTAGAAACATGAGTGAGTCGAGGTGAAGCCATTCAGCAACTCTCAAGCAACAAAATGAATTAACATGGAGTCCCCAGTGAGAATATGCTTAGGTGAGGAGGATTTATAATGATTCTATTAAAGTCTATTCTCGTCTATGTCAATTCTACTAAAAAATACCAAATTACACAATAGTCAATCAACAAATGCAATTGAGGCTTAATACAGATACATAAATATTTATTGTGAAACTGTATCGGTACAAAGTTGGTAGGTACATGATCATGATACACATTACAAAAGAAATAATTAATAAAAAAATAAACGCTGGTCAATCCAGACAGCATCATCTAGCCCCAAGCTAAGTGTTATGGGTGATGACTGATATACTTGATAATTAACCTTCATTTGTGACAATTAACCAAATTGATAATTAATTAACATTACAATAATAGTTTTTTTTTATTATACGAATACATAGGAAATACCCAGAACGCCCGCTAAAATTTAACATAACGCTTATTTAAAGAGGCATCTTTAGAGACAATTTATAAAACGACACAACCCAAAATGTGTTAGTATTTATTGCAGTAGTGTTAATGAAATGACTACTCATAATACGCTTTAGTCAAAAGAGTCAATATTCATTAGTTCCTATTACAATTTCAGGTGCAGCAATAGTAGTGAACCTGCTACTTTTATGCAACGCACCAGTGGAGGGCCTAGCCCTTCCGAATGACATCACACCAACCACAGTGAAGGATGAAAGACCGCCACGGGTCGATTACAACGCTACCTGGGCAGCCAGGAATAAGTCCAGGGCCCCCGACGTAGCTCTTAACGAACTCATAGCTAAGGAACAAGAGGAAGAACACACAGAGAAAAATGTAAAGTATAAAGGTAGGGGAAATCGGAAATTCGGAGACAAGAAATTCACCACAACAGCCCCTAAAAGGAGAACAACTAGTTCTACTCAGGCAGTGACGCTGGTGATCGTTACACCGACGCCGGAGGTGAAGAAACCTGCGCAAATAATTGATAGCATGAGACATTATAAGAAGACCAAAATGCCATCGAGCACTACTCCAATATCAGCCTCAAGTAGTGAAGAATCTGAAGAAAGTGATTCGTACGAAAAATTTCAGGATAATTCATTCACGATTCCCAGTTTTGACGATGATCATAATTTTAGCCATGAGTTTGATAATAATAGCGTGAATAATAAAGTTAAAAAGGACAGTCGCAGTCCGTATGACTTCCCAAGTTACTCGAAAGAAGACTCATACGGCTTCAAAGAAGATAAAGAACCTTTCAAGTCTAGTTTCATGGACTTCGATTCTGAATTGACTACTCCTAAAAATGATTTCTTCGACAAGAAGTATCACGAGATCTCTGATAGTATTATAAAAAAATTAGACCTAATAAAAGCTAAGTCTCCACCGCCTAATGTTACTAACATTCACAAAATAGTTCATCAGAATATTGGTCTCGAAAGACTGAATAATACACCCAGTAATAAGTCGTCAGTATATTTTAAGAATACCAAAGAAATCAGATTAACAGACAACGAAGGAGCTGGAACTGCTAACAAAGAGTTTTCTGACGTGCACGGTACGAGTGTTTACTATGAGATGTCTGTACATTCCACCGATACATACACTATGGACCAATCTCACGAAGACGATTGTGATGAGGCCTTAGATATAACGACTGCTCCAACAAAAGATGATGCGAAAATAATCAAAACAACGCGACCTACAATCGAGGAATCCAAGCCTAAGATAGTTGATAAAACTGATCAACCTGAGATCCAGTCCACGTTAGCGTCTAATTTTCTACCCATATCGACCATGGCACCTTTTTTCAGCAAATCAACACCCTTCGCATATTCAACACAGAGCTATTTTTCAAACGATAGAATAACCAAATTATTCCCTAACAGAAACAGAAGCTATTCTAAACGCCTGAATCTAACTGGAACAAAAGACTCTCCGAATAGTGTCACACCTAAACCAGAAGGTACTTACACAGTGAGACCGCAAACCCGCAGCAAGTTCCGTTCCACTACCCCTCGGACGAAGCCCGTGTGGATGGCTCCTAAACGAAATTCAACTAGAGTTTACATAAAAACTACTAGTCCTAGAACGATATACGAAGAGCATTTTAGCATCAAAGAACTGCCGTCGACTGCCAAGCCTCTGCAGCCAAGCAGAACAGTGTTAACAACCATTTCCTCATCAGAGATTGACCCAGTACTTCAAACAGATATCATCGGGACCAGCAAGGTAGTAAACTCTCCGTTCGTCACTGATAACACTATTCCTTCGCTAAGTAAACGAGGTTCGACGAGGTACAAGGGATCGACTCCATCCTCGGCCGAAGTGGACTCGAACCAAGCTGAACTGGAGATGCCGTCGACGGCGTGGGCTTTGGTGTCGTATATAAGTCCACCGTCACTCCCTGGCAGCGTGGTCAATGCAACCGAGAACGAATTGCAGAAGGTTGGGGAAATAATTGGTAAGTAAGACAAGTTAAACAATACAAGTTATTATCGCGTCAGCAAGTACGTACACTAAAAACTAGAATAGTATTCTGATTCTATAAAGTTTTTTTGTGTTTCAGATAAAAAACAAACAACTCAAGTCTTGCCAACTACGTCGACAGTTAGTTCTATCAGTAACGACATCATAACAAAAAAGGTCACTGATGTGGACCAAAACAAACTACCATGGCAGCCGGTGTATACCCCAACCGCCCCAAGTGATGAAAACAAAATCCCAGTGGAAAACAAAGAGTCTCTACAAGCAGAAAGCATCATATCTCTCCAGAGCACTGCGCAACCTGTAACAACAGAAGCTGTAAAAGACAACACAGTGGACGCTGAAATAAAATCCAAAGAAGTGAAACCTTTATGGATACCAGCAACAGTAGAAACGGCAACGACCACTGACAAAAACGAGATAAGCAACATAACCAGCAATGAAACAATTCAACCGATTGATGCTTCAAGGTCAATCGGTTTTGAATCGATTACAAAACTACCAGCTGACGTTACGACGCCGCAAGATGAAACTGTCGCTAGTTCCGAAGTGAACCAAACTGTGACCGAAAAGAGGAAAGTCAGTACTGATTATGAGATTACAACAATAAGGTTTTCATACGGAACTACATCAGCACCTACAGAACAAACTGAAGATATTACAAATACTATCTCATTTGAAACCACTACACGAAGCGCTAAGCCATCTATTGTGCCAACAAGAACTAAAATAACAACGACAAAAGAAGATACTCCCATAACTACATATAGGCCATCTTACACATTTTCTACCGAAATCGAAGAAACAACTACTATAGTCCCTGATACTACTCCTATGCTAGAGGTTTCATCCCAAATCATTGCAAATGCTACAGAAACAATTCAACTAACTGAAATTACAACACAGCCCACTGTTGAGGTTACTACGCAAACTATGACTGAACCAGATGCTGTTTTAACGACAACGGTGAAAGAAACAACAACATTCGAAACAACTCAAACTACAGACATACCCGAAGATACAACTACAACCGTGATTCAAGTAGTAACGGAAATTAACACTGAAAAATCAACTATCATTACCGTTTCATCATCAACCGATACAGTTACTTCTAGCGAAGAAACTGATAGTACATCTGAAGAGAACAGCCACAGCAACGAGATAATCTACGAAATCAAAACAGAAGAGCCGAGCGAGAAACCTGGACAAGAAACTACAACTACTAAACAACGTCAGTCAAAAACTACGCAAGCAACAACCATATCTGAAGAAAAGACATCGGAGGAAAACAAATCGGAAGAGAAAGAAACAACTACGACAGAAAGACAACAGATGACTGAAGATGTGTCGAAGCCAGAGAGTGGCGTTGAGGATCTAAATGAAGTAACGACGGAATCTGCATCTCGAGGGCCGGAGGAAGCGGGGGCCGGAGCAGCCATCGCCATTGCAGTCAGCACTATTGGAGTCATTGCACTGGTGCTGCTAATAGGACTACTGGTAAGTCTTTACAAGCTTCTTTCTTATAGATTTTATGCTGGATGTGTGGAACAGATCTGCCTAGCTTATTGAGAGTAATTAACAACACTACGCGGCGTTTAAATCAGAGTTTATAAGGAATGTCAATATATTTATGAAAACTTGTTGTACACTCATAAAAATATCAATCGGTTCACTAAAAAAAGTGATATTCATAATGTAAATACTAGAAATAAGAATAAACTCGCTGTGCCCACAACTAGGCTACACAAGATAAATGTATCTTTTAAAGGGCAATGTATACGCTTCTACAACAAAACTCCAAGTGAGTTGCAAAAATTATCAATAAATAAATTTAAAAAAATTGTTAAACATATTCTTTGTAAAAAAGCATATTACAAAATATCAGATTACTTAGAAGATAAAAAAGCTTGGAACGAGTTTTGCTCCAACTCAAAATCTACCAACTTACAGATAAGCAAATCAAATGTACTAGACACATAAGTTATGAACATACTAGTGGTTTCTTCTCACTTCTTCCACTGGTGGACAAAAAATTGAAGTGAACTATAATATATGACGTGTCTAAGTGCTTATTTGTAAGCTTAAAGAAATAAATTTTTTTCATTTTCATTTTCATTTTCATTTTCAATGATAAATAGTGCGAAAGACTTACAAATTAACATAATTTGCAATAAGATCCTACGTTTCCTAATTTATAAGGATTTAAGATAGATAGACGTCTAAATCAGACTTTATAATGAATAAATAATGGTAAATAGTGAGCAAATACTTACAAATTATTACAATTCCAGATAAGATTCCTTCTTTTCTATGTTTAAAATAATTTAAGATAAACCGAAATATCATGAGCTAAAAATAAAAAAGAGTAGCTTAGCGATAACTATGTACACATGTTTCTATGTTCTTCCATACTTCTTTCTTCTTATCCGAAGTAAGTTCTGACAATATATCCAAAGTAATGAGCATAATATCTATAGGTTGACTCACGATAAATTACGGTCACTACTTTGGTGTATATTGTAGAGTTCTCGATGTACTCGTATCTTCTGGGTTTACTTGACGAATTCTTCTAGGTAGCGAAAACTCCATACGTAGTTAATAAGTCTTTATAGAATACCGACCGGCGACGCATCGTAAGGTAAACGCTCGCGCTTTGCTTTGGCAGTTTTTCTTCTGGTTGTCCTGAAACGTATGAAAAATAAATAAGGCAATGTAGACAAAATATAAGTAAACTATAGGTACCTTCTTTTGTTACATTAACAACACACTAAAGTCATTTAAAAGGGGATATTTACCAAGAATTGATTTATTCGCAGTGCCGATTTTGTGTGTATTAATTAGTGCAGGATTATGGGCATTACCCCCAAGAGATAAAATATAGGAAGGCTTATCAGGGGGAGGCGTCCAGCATTAGACCAATATAGGCTGATGATGATCTCTCATGCTATGATGAGCAAGAGAGGATGTGGTTTCAATCCCATCTTTACCTACGTGATTATACCTAAAGTTTGTGTTGTATGTGTGTGTGCTCTAAATACTTCTGTGATTGAAGCCAAATAATCTTTACCCCATGACGTGAAATACGACTTGAATAAATATTATGTTTTTTGAAAGAATTATATCTTACCATAAAGTCATTTTGCATGTAGAAGAATTCTTGCGGTAGACCTCTCTTCTGGGATTAGACCAAAATGGTCGATACAGTCTGAAAATGAGAAATGTATTGTTATAATTTTATACGCGTCAAGAAAATGCCGAAATAATAGTAATCTGAAACCTCTGAAAGTGTTTATCGACTTTCAGACTAACACGGTAGCTATTTAGCATAAAACTTTTCAAACTATCATGGTTATTAACACAAAAGTCTTGTCAAAAGTTATTTTTGAGTTTTACAATATCTCCGGCACAGTTTCATGCGCCATGATCACGGAATAACTGAAGGCACTACGAGTAAGTTTTTATTGGTAGACATACCGATTATTTTGTCTTTTGCTACGAACGATACCACTAAGCGCGCATGAAACTGTGCCGAAATTATTGGAAAACTCGAAAATTAAATCATGGTAAATATCCCGTTTTAAATGCTATTGATGTTTCTCTGTTGGTTTATTTTTAGTAAAGTAGGAGTAAAAATATTTTTATTTTGTCAGAGCAGAGACTGTTATAAATTAAACTTAGATTAACAGAAGCCAGAAACTGACAAAATCGGTCTCCACTCAGCATGTGCTATGGTAGAGCAGATCGTACCATAGCGCTGGTCTTCCGTGGAGACCGTGGTGCGCAAGGTGGCATAATACAACAAGGAACAATACTAAAAATAGGTAAATAATTTTGAAACGTGCTATGTAGTAGTGTGTAGGTACTATTATTATGTGTGTTCTACTAATATTGTGTACGTAACCTTATTGTGGCCAAATAAATGAATCTTTTTTTCTTCATTCTGAAACGGTTGCTACGTGCAATGGAGTTAAAGTTTAGTCCAGTTACTAATAGTTAGTTATCAAGTGACCGGGTCATAAAAATACCTCTTGCCACCGGAGCGGACACCGGACACTTATCACTTGCGGGAAGCGGACTGGGTTGGAGGGCTAATGTCTGATGGCATGTAGGTACCTACAGTCTGATAGGTATGTGAAGACTGCGTGGGGCCACCGGTGAACAACGGAATGAAGGTTATGAGATTCAACGATATCGCACTACCCTTATTTATAAAATGCGAAAGTTAGGATGTTTGTTTCACACCAAAAGTAGTGAATGGATAGGGCTGAAATTTTGCATAGTTGTAGTTCTAGGCTTGGAATAAAATATAGGCTTTTAAGACAGGTAGGTACCTACTTTTTACTCCATAAATCAGACACTCATATCATAGAAGTTCGTCCGTAGAAGGTACCTTTAAATAATTAAGAAAATTGCTAATTTTTATATTTTTCCAAATTCCACGCGAACGAAACCGCGGGGCGCAGCTAGTGTTTAATAAGAACTGGACCCGTCAGTTATTTTGTAAAAAAAATATCAAGGGAATAATCGAATAATGCAGTTAATAGATTTTGGCTAGATTCAGACAACTCAGTCGTTAGGTTAGTACGGCAACCAAGTCAAAAAACTCTGTGTTGGCAGCTAGATAATACGGGTAATTCCCGTTACATCCATTGATTAGATCTATGATGGAGTATCGAGAACTTGATTTCTCATTAGATCCATTTCTATATTATACCTTTTGACTTTATTTAGGCATTAAATTTATAATAAAACCGGCAAAAAAATCATGTCTCTTGTATAGGAGCCCCCCATTAAATATTTGTTTTATTTCATTTAATTATATAAATAAATAAATAATGCTGGATAATCCACACAGTATTATCTAGCCCCATGGTAAGTAAAGCTTGTGTTATGGGTACTAGATAACTGATATACATAATACAATACATTACATAGATAGTTTTTTTTTTATTATACATAGAAAACGACCAGAACACCCGGAATAAATATCTGCAGATCGTACACACAATTGTTCCGAAGCGGGAATCGAACCCGCAACCTCCTACGTCGCAGGCGGACCTTCGCCCACCGCGCCGCATCGGTCGTCAATTATATAGTTTTATTCTTTGGGTACGGAACTCCAAAATTGCCTAGTAAAACATATTGGAAGCGCAACGCATGAAGCGAGCTTTTAACTCTGTAATAGTTTTGTAAGAAATGGTTTTCTGGGTTAGCTGGCTTTATGCGTTGAAAACTACCAATTTATTTTTTAGACATGGAAGAAAAATTTCATTCTGTTAATTGTCAAAAATTGGAAGAGGTACTCCGGTTGTATGACGACCGATGTGGTGCGGTGGGCGAAGGTCCGCCTGCGACGCAGGAGGTTGCGGGTTCGATTCCCGCCTCGGAACAATTGTGTTGTACGATCTGCAGATATTTGTTCCGGGTGTTCTGGTCGTTTTCTATGTATAATATCTAACTATGTAATGTATTGTTTAATGTATCATCAGTTATCTAGTACCCATAACACAAGCTCTGCTTACCATGGGGCTAGATAATGCTGTGTGAATTGTCCAGCATTATTTATTTTATTTATAGGTCTTGGAGAAAAGACATTGCTAAGCCAATAGTATAAAAAAATCGTGGTCTAAAGACTAGACTTCACTCTCTCGCTCGCCTCACCTCAACATCCTATATTAGTCCACTGCTGGACGCAGACCTGCCCTCTAAAAGACGCCTTTTGACTTGTTTTGAAAAAACTAAAAAGGGATTCGAACCCTGAATTTTATACTATTTTATTTGTTTGTAGTTTTGCGGGACTAATTACTAATCCTTCAGAAATAAAATTTATACGGGACCACTTTCTAGATCATTCTCTACACAATAGCGAAATAATTTTCTAAATCCTTCCATAATTCACGGAGAAATGGACGACCATACATAAAAAAGACATGCATACAGACAAAGATATAAACTTGCATATAGTCGAACATAGAACCTCCTCCTTATTTCTAAGTCGGCTAAACATTCATAAACTAAGTTCCATAAGAAGTTTTAAAATATAATTTAATGCCTTCATTTTTCATCCGTTTTTAAAGTGAAAAGTTTCGCATTTCTATCCTTCAGACCATCTAGGTAAGAGACATTTATTTCAATTAATATCCTGAAAACACAACCGGAACCCACAAAAGTTACTTTAGAATCACGGAGATAAATATATTAAAAAAAAAAAATTGCGATGTGATGTTGGATGTTGTAGGTAGTATTTGAAACATTAAAACTTTGATAAAAAAAAAATATGCCACGAATAGTAGTAGTAGTAGATCTATCAATACATTCGGTAAGATTACCAAGGAAGATTTTAACCGACTCCGTTTTTACTCTATTTGTAGGTATCTAGCCGAGCTATATTTATATTGTTTTCGTATATTATATTACATTTGTATTATATTTTTTAGGAAAACCAGAGGCTTTTAGATAACACACTAACAAGGTCATAAATACTAGAAATCTTGTTGAATCTATGTGGTTGAGGTTTTGGAAAAATTACTTATTTACTCGTATATAAGTCATTTTTTACAATAACTGAACTGAATCATCCCAAAAACATAAAATAAGTAAAAAATCTTACCAGTCACATGTTCTCTGCACACTCGAAAAAACTAAAATTGTTGTCAAAATAATATACATTTTATAAAAAAATATCAAAAACAATTAAAATTATTGACCCAATTAAATAAATATAATTAAATCAAATTAAAAACTAAAGTGAGTTAATTGATCGCTAGGGCAAATACTTTGAATGCGCGCGCGCCTCTCTACGGGTCATACGTCACTGTGGCCTGTGACCCGCTGACTGCACGCACGGGGCCACGCCACGGGCTCGACGTGCGAATTGTACAGGGGTATAGAAAGTATCGAGGCACAGTCACGGAGATAATACAATTCAAAATTCAATATCATTTATTTCTTTAGGCTTACGGAATAAGCATCGTTATGTTTTATACAATAAATTATAATCAAATAAAATTATTTTTCTATGCGCTTAAATTTTTTATCCACTAGTGGAAGAAGTGAAAAAGAAACCACTAGTATGTTCATCTCTTATATGTCTAATACATGATTATTTGCCTATTTAAGAAATATAATATGATTCGATACATGTCAATATTTAAGTAAAGCTATGCACAATAACAAATTATTTACATACTATTGTCGGTGCGAAACTGAGCGACATCTGGCCAAGCATTAACATCATTGAGATAATCATTTATGGAGTAGAAAACCTTCTTGATGAGATCTTGTTTTATGTAATATTTAAATTTACGAGGGAGCTCAGTTGCTTCAGATGGAAGCTTATTATAGAAGCGCACGTTATTGCCCATAAACATAATACAGATACACACACAATAGAGAGGTGTTGTTAGATTTGCCTATAAAATAACGCGTGAAACTTTGCGGGGTGAGGAGGGTTAGATCCCGCCCATTTTTTAATTTTCCATTTACCGGTCAATTGTAAAACTGGTCACTTCATTCGGTATCGAAGTAACTATTTAAACTTTCTGTATTATCTCCGTAACCATAGTAGCTATCATTTTAACCGACTTGGAAAAAAGGATGAGGTTCTATGGTTGTATGTATATTTTTTTATGTATAAGTAAGTATATTTTATCACCTATTAAACCGTCAAATGTTTTGATTTCGATAGTTATTTTGCTATTGAATAGATAAATTATACTATAGGGTGGTTCCATGTAAAGTTTATTCCCAAGGGTTTAAATTTGTCCCGCAATACTAAAAAGGAATACATCCATAGGAATATGAAGAGTTACTTCCAATATACAAATTTGGAAGTAACTCTTGCTATTATACCTTTACAGGCAGGTAAATAATATCCCAGGACCGTCCCCTTCACCTGCCTGCCACATTTCATACCTAGGCTACATGAAAGCGCGATCAAAGCCGCAAGCAGCAACGTAATTGTGTGTGTACCAAAAATTGGTTTTGAATATTTCGAAGGGTTGAGAAAAAATGGCAAAATCATGACCACGCGTTTAGTTAAAGCTTCGTTTGGAATCTACGCGGATTCTTATATCAATTTGTACTTAAATACACGTTTTTAATGTACGCTTTTTTGCACTTAAAAATATAACAAAAATAAAACCTTCTATTGAAAATTTAAATATGAACAGTACAATATTAATAATGCGGCTTTATCGCTGACAGCGATTTCTCCCAGGCAATCTACAATTCTTCTTTACCTACTGAGACGCATCATCAAAAATTTTTTTTAAATCGTAATTAGATAATGAAGGGGGGTTTTCTCTATTCTTCACGGGAATACTTTCCACCCCCGTACATCAGTGTCGCCTACCTATATCGCGAGGCGAGGATGTTTTTACAGAGCGATTGTAAACATAGCTTTGCTGATGATGGACCCCAAGTGCGGGTCCACTGACACACGAAAATTCCTCTCGCCACACTCCGGTTCCATAATAATACTACTAGTACTACTATAATACTACTTGTATAATATTACTTGGATAATATTCGACCACACGTTAGTAAAATTAAAATTTAAAAGGAACTGTTTAATTTTCGATTAAAGCTTACATGATTGAAATTAATGAATTATTATAATACCTTAGAGCAGTTCTAACTAAAGATATAAGTACAAAAAATCTGACCATGATTAAAATTAGCTAACACTTATTTTTATAAAAATGTATTCCTTAGAAAGTCAATAATTAGATGACATTTACATGAGAACGAGCTTTAACATTATAGTTTACCTCTATACTTATGATATAGAAGTAGAAAAAAAATGAAAAATTTGTTTATTACTACTTACATATAAACAGAACTAAATTAAATACAGAATTGATAGGTAAGTAGAGATAATTAATTTACAAAGTGCTAATGAGAGTTAACTTAAATCCGTCAACATTTACTATCCGTCCTATACTTCTTTAATACAAATAGTTATTTCATCATTATCATCTCAGCACGTGTTCTTGGGTTACGACCGGAACTCGGCCAACGTAGTGTATCCGGTTAGGTGGGATGACGATCTGCAAGACTGCAGTCGGATGCTGGAGAACTAGAATTCGTGAGATTGTATTGTGTTGTGTGCTCTACTTTACGAGAAAATCATAATAATAACTGTCCGTCAATGGACACGCACACAACACAGAGCCTATAAATCAGAGTTTCAACTCGGTCATTTTTAATCTGTGGAGTCAAGTGCGCCAATACGGGGCCCTTGGAGTGCCTACATAAGTACCAAGGTACCTGCGTGGAACTTTACTATGCGCGCACTAAGGTCTATGAGGTTTGTAAGCAGAGTACAAACCAGTAGGCTATGTATTGAAAACCAGCGCTGCATTGGCACTTGTGTCAGTAGCCTTTCTGTATTCTCGTATTTAAATTCGTTTATTAGTTCCTAATTAGTTATCTTTATCTTTATATTAGTTCTTAATTTGTATTATTCTATATGAAACGCAAATTATATTTTCTATTTCGATTCCATTTCTATTTCATATTTATTTTATTGCATCATTGTGTACATTTGTATTTATGCTCTTAGTATTTAGGTAATGTATAAGAGACACAACAGTCATTTAAAACGGGATATGTATCATGATTTGATTTTTTAGGTTTCCTTTATTTCAGCACAGTTTTATGCATCATAATTAATCCTTCAAAAATCATGGTGAATATCCCGTTTTAAATTACCTTTGTGTTAATAACCATGATAGTTTCAAAAGTTTTAAAGAGACACAGGTACCCAACCATTCTCGTTTGATTTCTGCAGAAAAATATAATTCAAGTTTTAGTTATATTTATTCAAGTTAAGGATATACAAAACTTAACTGGATCATGAACAGTACCTACCTATTTATTTGATTGCCAGCTTTGTTCATACTCATCCACCATCTATACCTTCAAGCCACTCTGTTCCGTCTGGACTCAAGTGCGTTCTTAGAAGCGAGAGTCGTTAGAGTTCTCAACGGCGCGCATTCTGAGACCGTGGCGACGATAAGGCCACTTTTGAGACTAATAGCTATCAAACTCTTGAGGACGGCCTTTTGAGGTGCAAAGTATCGCCCAATAGGTGTTTATTTTTGTTATTTATTGCTGAACCGAATATTTTGAATAATGTTACTTTGTCGTCGTATGTACCTACAACCTATTTGCAGTGTTCAAATAATTTATTTCATACTCTAGTTTCTGCCCGCGGCTTTGCACGTGTGCGTCTATGGACACGTTTAATGTTATTTCTATCCCATGGGAACTATTTAATGGGATAAAAAGTATCCTACGAGTATGTTTGATTGCGCGCTTACATCTATGCAAAATTTCAACCTGATCCGTACAGTCGTTTTGCCGAGAAGAAGTAAGAAACATCCATAGGTACTATAGGTACACATCCATAGGTATACTTTCGCATTTATAATACTAGTTTCTACCCGCGGCTTCGTGCACATTGTTCAAGGTTATTTCTATCTCATAGGAACTGATTTATAGGTATAATATACTTTATGTTTCATAATTTGAATGTATCAGTTACATTTCTTCTAACTAAATTGAATCAGGTCCAACTGCGACGCAGGTTGCGGGTTCGATTTCCGTCTCGTGATAAATGTTGGTATGCTCTGGAGACGTTTGTTGCGGGTTTTAAGGGTGTGTTCTATTAATAAATAAATAAATAATAAAATAAACGATTTATCTAATAGATTAAGCATCACCAGCTTACCCGTAACACAAGTTCTGCTTAGCTTGGGGCTACATGATGCTGTGTAGGTTATCCAGCTTTATGAATTATTTTTTTTTACTGGACCAACCTTCCATCTGTACCTATGTATAATATGCAACGGATGTCTGAATGGGCCACTGTCCGTGTGCTGACGCGGCAGCCAGCGTCCTGTGCCGATAAGCTTTTAAGAAGTCCGGGTCAGCATTGCGAGGTAGATGTAAGTATTGCGAGGTAGGTGTGGTGTGGGCGGCAGAGGAAGGTCGCGCCTGCTGCCTGCATTCCAGAACCCTATCATAAAGTACCTATAGAGCCGTTTATCGCTAAAATATCACTAGCTTTGTTGTAAAAATCAAGGAAAACTAGGTATTCATTAGGTTCTCCCTTTTGTCCGAAGGTCGGTCAGATTTGTATGTATGGAGAATCCACAGATATACTTAGATAAGTATTTTTTTGAAATAAAAGACACGTAGGTACCGGAGCCAGATTAAAAAAAGCACATACCTACTTAGCCAAAATCGCTCGATTGATCTATGGATTCTCCATACATCCAATTCTGTTTTATTAAATTAGAGATATTATGTTTGTTGAACAGTAAAAACAAAGAGTCTCACACATATTATATATTAAACAAACATAGATCTACACAAGAAAGGAAAACATAAGATATAATTATTCAAACTCGATTTTTAGGCAGTCGAGTTAAAATACAACCGTAAATCTCTGCACACATTAATCCAACGCCGCTACCACGCAGCACAATAATTTAGGTATGATAATATGATGCACACATTTTATACAAATGCTCTGTTTATACAATTGTACCTAAATAACTACCCCTTGTCCACAGCTGGTGGTGAGGCGGCGGGGTCGGCGCGGGGTCTACGCGCAGCGCTGCACCCCCGTGTCTTTGGACGCCTACAGCCTCGACAGTGTCAGCGTTGGACACAGGTCAGACTTTATACTTTACGGCTAAAGTCATTTAAAACGGGATATTTACCATGATTTGATTTTTGAGTTTTCCAATATTTCGGCACAGTTTCATGAGCCAAATCAAATCATGGTAAATATCCCGTTTTAAATGACTTTAGTGTTAATAACCATGACCGTTTCAATAGTTTTATGTATTGTTTAAGGTTTTCATTAAATAAGTCTATAACTTCCATGCGGAACATAGTAACACATAAAAATGCAATAGCGCCCTGTCTTCAGCAGCAGCTTACCCATACATCATTTGTCAGCAGTTTGGTGGAAAGTAGTGCATGCCATGCACCTAAATGGCCCCCGAGCGAGGCACACTAGCGCCGCCACCTATTTTCTCTAATTATTACGTGGAACAAAGGAAATATCAAACATTTAATTGGGGATTGTCTAAGTTTTTTTTTATGCCTCTGTAATAGTTTTATTTTGTAAAGTTTAGGCTCAACTCACACCAAAAGAGCGTCGAAGCGCAGCGAAGCGGAGCGCAGTTTCAGTGTCATATGAATTTTAACTTTATTTTCATTACAATAAAACTTATTATCGCATGAGAAACTCGAACGAGTCGCGCGGATGCCCGCGGCGCCGCGGGAATTCCGGCGAATTCTTCTTCTCTACCGAGCGGGTCGCTGCGCTTTGACGCTCTTTTGGTGTGAGTTGAGCCTTAGGTTAGTTTGTTTAGTTTGATGGCCACCAAGGGCAACTTCCTATCTCTGCGAAAACTATAGGTATAGGTACTTATATAGCTTTGGCCGGAGGGACAAAACACTAGGTAGGTACTTTCCACTTCGGTTGCCAGAAAATAAAACAATCAAAACTTGCCTTTATATCGCATATTTTTTCACTTCTCTACGTCATGAATCGTAGGTATCTAAGGCTTTCAATATATTTTACGTGATTTCGACCGAAACAGATAACATCATAATATATTAATTATTTCTTGACCTTTCTGTTTCATTTGCATAATAATATTATTAACTTAATCTTCTCTTGATGACCTACATGCTTTCTCCTACCATGACATGTTATACATGTCCTACAAAATTCGTCCCCCTAGGCCCAAGCCCCAGATAATTCTGCAGAGAAATTTTAGCGGCATTAACATGGAAGAATTAACACGTGATGCGGAGGGTATTGACTGGTCTGAGCTCTTTGATGTTCCAGATATTGATAGCAAAGTAGAGGTATTCAATAGTATCATTACCAACCTATATGATAAGCATGCCCCGCTCAGAGAAATAAAACTAAAGCACCTTCCTGCTCCTTGGATAACTCCTGAGTTAAAATTACTTATGCATCGGAAATGTTTAGCCAAAGCCAAACTAAAGCGTAAACCTTCTGAGCTAAACAAACAGAGGTACATAGATCGACGGAATCACTGCAATAGAGCGTGTCGTGACGCGCAACGCCGCTATATCCATACTTCAGTAGAGAACTCCGACCCTGCTAAGGTTTGGAAGTTCCTACGGTCATTGGGAATCGGAAAATCTAAAGAACGTACCAAAATTCCTGCACAATTTGATCTTGATTCTTTAAATAAACACTTCACTTCCATTTCCGATCTCGATATACAACTGAAATCGAAAACTTTGTCTCATCTTTCTTCTACGCCGATTCCCGACTACTCACCTCTTCATTTTAGCCAGATCACTGTCTGTGACGTAAAGAGAGCAGTAACATCTATATCCTCTAAGGCTATCGGCGATGATCGCATTAGTCGAAACATGATAATCCCCATCCTTGTCCAAATAGCACCTGTAATCCAACACATACTTAACTACTCTCTGTCTACTAGTTCTTTTCCAACTGCTTGGAAAGTAGCTCAGGTTACTCCACTCCCCAAAAAATCCAAGCCTGATTCTTTCTCTGATTTCCGTCCTATATCCATTCTTCCTTTCCTTTCCAAAGTTCTAGAACGCCTTGTCCATCAACAACTTAACACCTTCCTCTCCAGACATAATCTTCTCAATCCCTTTCAGTCCGGGTTTCGTCCAGGCCACAGCACCGTATCCGCGTTAGTCAAAATAACTGACGATATACGCTCTGGCATGGAAAGCGGGAAAGTAACTGTCCTTTGCTTGCTAGACTTCAGCAACGCTTTTAACAATGTTGATTTTGATATTGTCCTCGGAATATTGCGCTCTCTAAACGTATCTCCAGCAGTGGCTGACTGGTTTCGCAGTTACTTGCATGGACGTCGGCAGCGTATTTGCGTTAATGATGTGTGCTCATCATGGTGCGATATTTCTGCGGGCGTGCCTCAAGGCGGCGTTCTTTCCCCTCTCCTTTTCGCTATTTTCATAAACTCTATATCTCTTAATATAATTTCATCTTACCACCTCTATGCAGATGATCTCCAAATTTATGCGCAAGCCACGGTAGATGAACTATCGAATGCCATCTCTGCAATAAACGAAGACCTTGACCGTATCCTTGACTGGAGCAAAAGCTTTGGCATCAAGGTCAATCCTGCTAAAACGCAGGTAATCACAGTGGGAAGCTCTCGAATGATAGCTCGGGTTAACTGGGGTAGTCTTCCAACTGTGGTCTTTGACGGGACTCCTGTGGATCAAAGCGAAACGGTGAAAAATTTAGGCGTCCTCATTGACAGGAATCTGTCGTGGGGACCTCAGCTCTCTGAAATCAGCCGTAGGATGTTTGCTTCAGCGGGTTCCCTTCGAAGACTACGGAACTTTCTCCCAATCGCCACTAAAATTTCTCTTGCCCAATCTCTTCTTCTTCCAGTTCTTGATTACGCTGATTCTTCTTATCTTGATATTACTGAGCAACAACTTGACAAACTTGAGCGCCTGCAGAATGTCGGGATAAGGTTTATATTTGGCTTGCGCAAATATGACCATGTCTCGGAGTTTCGCAGGAAACTCAAGTGGTTACCAATACGGCTTCGCCGTAATAGTCACATCCTATCTCTTCTCTATAATATCTTATTTCTCTCTTCTGCACCCCCTTATCTCAAGGAACGTTTCACTTTTCTCCACCATTCTCACGCTCTTTCTCTCCGTTCTTCTGAAACACTCATGCTTCAAGTCCCAGTCCACTCTACTTCCTTCTACGACAACTCATTTACTGCTCGAGCTGTACAACTTTGGAACACATTACCAGTCTCAGTAAGGCGTGCTAAGTCACTAGCAATATTCAAGAGCATGGTAAAGGAACACTATTTGTCCTGCTGTCACTGACCACACCCTTGTTTTTTTTCCGTTATAAAATTAATATTATATATTTATATAAGTAGGTATGTATTATTAGTTATAAAGTATATATGTATTTATAGTAGATAGGTATTTGTATGTAACATAATATGAAATTTCATGTTGTAATTAACTACATAATAACGCACACAAATCCCCTTTTTTCAGTCCAACGATCCTATCCATCCACGGTTGTCTGGTAGAGATCGCTCTTGAGCGATAAGACCGCCAAATTGTCACATATCTTGTTTTTTTTACCTTGTTTGTTTTATTTTTAAGTGTGCAATAAAAGTATTGTCTATCTATCTATCTACATATTCAATAAATAAGCCACGTTCATCATTTAAATTTGTAGTAGACAAAACATTTCTCGCTACAACAAACTTTTTTGCATCATCACATACGCACACACAACCCAAAGTAGGTACCTACACATTCTTCTACCTATTCTAACACGGAGCAGAGGAAGAATGGCGCTCATTATAAACTATCAACTAGCATCAAAAAGACAGAAATTAAAAAGAAAAAATACGTTCAATCTCTCGTATACCTACTCCAGGTTTGAAACCGGTGAGATATGATAGAATGAATTAATGACACACTTTTTGAGCAAGAGAAGTGAAAAATATTCTTGAATTGTATAAATAAATAAATAAATAAATAATGCTGGACAATTCACACAGCATTATCTAGCCCCATGGTAAGCAGAGCTTGTGTTATGGGTACTAGATAACTGATATACATAATACAATACATTACATAGATAGATATTTTTTTATTATACATAGAAAACGACCAGAACACCCGAAACAAATATCTGCAGATCGTACACACATTTGTTCCGAGGCGGGAATCGAACCCGCAACCTCCTGCGTCGCAGGCGGACCTTCGCCCACCGCGCCACATCGGTCGTATTGTACTGATCCATTTTTATGTATTTCAGGAAAGGCAATACCCGTCTTCGCGCCAGTAAACGCAGCTACGGGAATCCTGCCTATGATGACGAGGTAATTATTGTTAAATTTGCCCATGCAATATTTGCATATTTGTGTCACTTACCCCCATGATAGACTACTTTATTTGCCGTTTGTTATTCTATACCTGTATTTTGTACCTGTGTCTAAATAAATGTTTTTTCTATTCTATTCTATTCCATGAGTGAGCTAGCATAATATGCTAACTCTAATATTATTAGGGGTCGTCCGCTAATCACGTTACCTTTCAGCAAATTTTTGATTGGAGGTTTTAGACAACCCCCGTCTAAAATAAAAAGTATACGAGCAAGTCCCCGTTCACACGGGCCCTTCGCGCTAGAAAACTGTATGTGCAGAGGAGGATGTTGACATGTATTTTATATGTCCTTGCCAAAATTCAGGGACGCGATTTTAAAATTTTTGGACACATAGAAATACGTAAGAAGGTTTATTTTAAGCTTAGTATTAAGCTGTAGTTAGTAGCGTAGCCTATAGAGTCGGTGTATTTTAAAGTTTATGTATGTTCGTTTTTAGTTAGTGTATTTTATATACATATATACATAACTTTTATTATTTCTATGTCGTTTTGTTGTTGAACTGCAATAACTATGTAAATAAAGTATAAGTATGTATTATCCTACTAATATTATAAACTCGAAAGTTTGTGAGGATGTATGTAAGTATGTTTGTTGCTCTTTCATGCAAAAACTACTGAATGGATTTTGATGAAACTTCACAATAATATAGCTTACATATCAGAATAACACATAGGTATATTCATAAAGATATATTGTATATTATCCAAAATATCTATCACCACGCAGGTGAAACCGCGGGGCGCAGCTAGTTATCAAATAAATGAATAACTATTTATTTTCTCAGGTGACCTCCCACCCCATGCAGTATCCAGCCCTCGCCAGCTTCGCCCTCGACGTGGACTCCATGTGCGCGGAGTTCGCAGAGATCCCTAACGTATCCGTGAAGGGAGAGGAGGTGCCCGCGGGCTGCGAGGACAAGAACCGGTACTCCAATGTACTGCCGCTGCCGGAGACCAGGGTCCCGCTGCAGAGGATCAACAACGATCCCACCACGGAGTATATCAATGCCAACTTTGTCACTGTGAGTGTACTAGCTACATTACAAACATCACAATAAACTTACATAGATATAAGATAAAGATATCAAACACCCCTCCATCTGCTAGGTGAGTATAAATAAATAAATAAATAAATAATGCTGGACAATTCACACAGCATTATCTAGCCCCATGGTAAGCAGAGCTTGTGTTATGGGTACTAGATAACTGATATACATAATACAATACATTACATAGATAGATATTTTATTATATATAGTAAACGACCAGAACACTCGGAACAAATATCTGGAGATCGTACACACAATTGTTCCGAGGCGGGAATTGAACCCGCAACCTCCTGCGTCGCAGGCGGACCTTCGACCACCGCGCCACATCGGTCGTCCATATGAGTATGAAGCACTGATGCACAAACGCAGCATCCATCTGGGCAAGCATCTGCATAGCCCAGACGAGCTGCGAGACATCACCCCGAAGAAAATCCTACAGTTCCTAGCAGCTGCAAGGGTTAGTGGCGAACTATGAACGCTACGGCTTCGGGGCTGAACGTATAAGTGGCGATCACAATAGGCCTATCATGGCCGCTGTGATACACAAGCCACCCAAAGAAAATAAAAAAATGGCTATCAATCTTTTCATATGGATAAATAATGCTGATACAGCAGTTTTTTGAAGATAGGGAGTGATTTTGCACGTCTGATATCCAGAGAGAGAGCATTTCATAGACGGGTAGCCATTGGATATCGGAGTATATCAATGCCAACTTTGTCACTGTAAGTGAAGGAGGTCATTCCTGATACGACTTTCACCTTCTTGATTAGATTTTGGGATCAAACAGACACTTAAAGCCATAGCGGTAGGAGAGTGGACCTCCTGCGGGGTCTCGTACTCTAGTTCGAATGACGATAGCTCCATGTTCATTACTTCGTTCGATGTCACTACCTCCAAAGGTTGCCTGGAAAAGATCGCTTCTAAGCGATAAGACGGCCCATTGTACTAATGGTCGCATGTAATGTATTTTTGTAATGATTTGATTATGGTGTATAATAAATAATTGTTGTATTGTATTTTACCTTGACCTCGACGGTACGTTTCGTCGATGGGACGTTCGTTACCTCGAAATATCAACAAAACCAAAGTTTATTTAAATTATAATTGAGTGTCGCGCATGCGAAGCCAGTTTGCGAAGCTAGTTTTGTAGGTATAACTTTTTCTATACATATATAGGTAAATGGTGAATGTCTTGTTCCAGGGTCCCGGCAACATCCGCAACTACTACATCCTGGCGCAGGCGCCGCTCTCCAACACCGTGGTAGACTTCTGGAGGATGATCTGGGAGCAGAACTCACGACTCATCGTCATGCTCACGGAATACATGGAGAACGGAGTGGTGAGTCATAGATAGTCATTTAATTGGTAAAATAATAATTTACAAGTCGAATAATAATAATCAATGTACATACTTTAGAGCAGGAGAGATGGCGCAGGGAACATTGTACAACATTATTAGATAAAAAACTGTTTAGCAAAGAAAAATACAATCAATAAAAAGAAACAAAATAGAACAAAGTATTCTACCATGTAGACTTCATTCACCTAGGTATCACCTGAGTGAATAAAGTCTACTAAATAGTGTACTTAATGCACCCGGAAATGACCAGGGTGAATCAAGTCCACTAAAAGTGTACTCATGCACCAGGGTGAATTACGTACCACCCCAGTATTTACAATTGAAAGAATATAGCTAACTGCAGGCTGTTGCAAACATCTACAGGAGCTTCTGCAGGTAGATGCTGGATGCGGCAAGCTGAAGACAGGGCGCTATGGCGCTCATTGGGTGAGGCCTATATCCAGCAGTGGACTGCTATAGGCTGATGATGATAATGACAGGAGCTCAACTGATCAATATTACTACCAGGCGGAAGTGGTCCCGAAATGCTGGCTGAAATATCAGCATTTTGGGACCAGTATATCATGATAATTCACAATCGTATTTAAGCCAGTTTAATAATGCGGGTCTAATAAAATGTTATTCAACGTACGTTTTTTGCTCGCTCACAAAAAAAAACAATCTTATGAAACTGTAGTTTAAAACTGTAATCGTACTATTTCAGGAGAAATGCTACGAGTACCTACCGCCGTCGGAGGTGTCCGACAACAAGCGTACCTTCGGAGAGTTCAGCATCATCCTGAAGAAGCGCGAGCAGAAGGACAAGTACGCCGTCTCCACGATACAGATCCTCAACATGGCCACTAGGACCTGGCGAGAGGTACGTAAACATATTTACTAAGTTGAATATTGAACGAGTACAATTTCTGTCCACAACTGGCTAGAAAAGAGGTTGTAGGGATACCTATGTACATGAGACGATTAACGTTTCAATATAAATACAAATACAATGCAATTTATTGATTTAGTATGAACAAAGATATAATATAACTAAAATATAACGCATATGTTTAAAGCTGTGTCCCACCTCCCAGCGCTGCAGCGCTCAAAACAGAAAGCATGAGTTAATATTGTTCTAGTTTTTGATTAGCCAATCTTTGTTTGGCGGAATCGGGTTCTAGGAGATCTGACGTTTATTATTATATTACTTAAAACTAATATTAGACAACAAATTTTAAAAACAAATGAACTAAGTATAGAGTGCTTAACTCACATTTGTAAATGTTTTGTGCGTGTAGAGCTCCTGAGGGCACCGGTCTCTTAAGAGGCCAGCGGAGGACGAATTTCCCATACAAACGTAATACCAAAATTATTTCTAATTAAAGAATATTTCCAGTATAATATTTCATGATTTACATTTGAATAGTATTTATCTAGGTTCCTGGATAGTTTTCTTTTCAATTTACATACCTAAAATTCAATGAAAGGCAATTGCATTTTGCTAATTTTTATGCGAAAATGGACAAGTTTTCTATTTGTTCCGTATTAAAAACAATATTATCTTATGCGTTGTGTATTAAGGAACATAGCTTATTATTGTCTAGTAACAGAATAACAATACTATGTGAAGAATACAAAAAGTTTTCAGTCATAGTTTTTGGTATTACGGAACACAACCAAATTCATACCAAATTTTGAACGGCTAAAATTGCTATCGCGCACGCATGGGGCGGGGCGCAAGGGTTAAACAGGGACAACGATATTCAGAGCGATTTTTGCAAGCGCCTCGAATTGAAGTTGGGAGCGAGCGTCGCCGAACTTTTAAGAGTCCGGGCAACAGGAGCTACCAGTGTTTGAACGTGTGTGTGGGGTCAGCGATCTATATAATATTTCTAACTATTTATAATAGTATCTACGCGGTAAAATTCCCCTCTATAATCTGTTAGTAAACCTTAAGTAATTGTGATTTTAGTTATAAATAATTATTTATTTTATAAATTTCCAGGTAACCCACCTGTGGTACTTCTGGCCGGCCAAGGGTCTACCGGAGGACTACGAGTCCGTCATCGACTTTCTGTTCGAGATGAGAAGCTATATGAAGGTCTCGCAGACCGCTAAGGAGTATGATGAAGAAGGTAACAAGAAATACTACAACTAACCCATACCAACGGGCGGGCTTGGTGCGGTCATGTTCAGTTCAAGTCCATAAAGTACTACAACTAACCCATACCAACGGGCAGGCTTGGTGCGGTCATGTGTTCAGTTCAAGTCCATAAAGATGGGCTTGGTCAATGACCTCCAACTGATCGACAATTAACTATACATTGAGGATTAGCTAATCCTAAAACAATTGAATCGATACTTTCACCGTCATGATGTCAATACACACCAACAGTCAAAAACTACAAATGAGGACTAAGAACATTTTTAAGCGAAGACTTCGTCAAAACTGTCTGATGACGACCTCTGTGGCGCGGTGGGCGAAGGTCCGCCTGGAGTCCCGCAGGAGGTAGCGGGTTCGATTTTCACCTCGGGACTAATGTTTATACGGTCTTTCGTTTTCTATGTATAAAAATATCTATCTATGCAATGTGATGTATTATGTATATCAGTTAGTAGTCTAGTACCTACCCATAACACAAGTTCTGCTTAACATAGGGCTAGATGATGCTGTGTGAATTGTTCAGCATTATTTATTTAACTGAATCGACACCTTCACATTTACGACGACACCTTCTTTATTCGGTACTTATAATCAAAAACTACAAATGAAGAAGCAAAATTTGTAAGCGGAGACATCGCCAAAACTGTCAATTATTTATTATACAGGTGTCGATAGCTTACCTCCAATGTGTCTTCCGTTTGTTTATTCTATGTCTGTATTATGCAGGTACCTACCTGTGTCCAAATAAATGTTTCTTCTATTCTATTATATCCTATAGATGTAGTTCTACATCTGGATTAACAAAATAGGCTAACTATTATGTATCTCAGAAAGACGCGTGTGACGAGCTGCACTTTCCTGTGATCTTTACCAAAGACAGTCATAAACTGTACTACCCTTATATGAGAATCTAAATCTGAAGCTTCCTTTACACAGCCTGATTTTCCTTTCCAGGAGTGGAAGTAATCTACGGCGACCTCAACCGCTCCTCATTCAACAACCTGACGAAGCTGCGCGACGAGCACGGATCCACCAACGGAATGAACGTGTACTCACCAGCGAAGGCTGAAGAACAGATGCGGAAGGCTAACAACGGGACTCTGAGCCGGATGAAAGCGGCTTCGGAGGTTGAAGGTATGACAAGCTGTAGTTAATTAGCTAGAATCTAGCTACAGATATAAACAACAACCAGTGAACTCACGGTAGGGCTGGTCCACCAGTTCAAAGTCGCTCAGCAAGCTATGGAAAGAGCTATGTTCGGAGTTTCTCTGAAGGATAGCATTCGTAATGAATACATCCCACAGAGAACCAATGTTATTGACAAAGCTCTAAGAATTAGCAAGCTCAAGTGGCAGTGGGTCGGCCATATCTCGCCAAGAACCGACAAAAGCTGAGTTGCTTTGTAATCTATTGTATTATGTATATCTATATTATGTATATTTTTGTTTATGTACCTACATTTTGATGTTATTTTTATGTTATTTTACTATTTTTCTAGTGTGTTATTTCATTGTATCTTGTAGTTTTTAAGATGATAAAATGTACTAGGCATAACGATTTGGAGTTATCTGTAATGTTATGGTCTTATGTAAATAAATATCAATCATCTAGTACCTATAACACAAGTTCTCTAAGCTTGGGGCTAGATGATGCTGTGTGGATTGTCCAGCATTATTTATTTGATTTGTATGGCCAGGTATCCGTCCGTGCGTGCTAACCTGCGCGTCTGGCGCGGGGCGGTCGGCGGCGCTGGCCGCGCTCGACACGTGCGCGCGCGCGCTCGGCGCCGGCCGCGCCGACGTGCCGCGCGTCGTGCGCGCCATCCGCACCATGCGTTCGCACGCGCTGCCCAACAGGCACCACTACATGTGGCTCTACAAGGTCAGTACCAACACAAACTTCCGTTGTAACAAGTCACAACTAGGGGAAAATGAGGCGGGGATCCTTATCTAGCTGTGCCAAGATGGCAGCCCTTGGGATGACAATGACATCTCACGCAAGATGTCATTGTCATCCCAAGAGCTGTCATCTTAGCAACCTTCGGAGCTTGGTATCTGGGGCAGCAGCTAGACCTGTTTATCATCATCGGTGAGCGAATATTTTTGCAAGTTTTTGTGTTTGGCAAAATTATCTTAAAGTGAGCACTTGACCAGACATGAAAGAGAAGACAAGACATTGCCAAAAGTTGTGATATTTGTTAGATTTTTGTGTTATTTAACAATAACCTCGCAGAGTATTTGTTACATCTTCCGCTATTTGTTTTGGTGATTGAATTGTTAGAAAATTACTATAGCGGACAAGCACTCAAAATAGGTGCCGTTGCTTTTGCATAACTAATACGAAACATAACATAACTCCCAAAACATGACCATTAAGTAACATCGGCGAGCGGAGCGAGCCGGTTCAGTGTGAAAGGTTGCATATTCAATTATAATATATTTGATGTTCTGGCGTTACGCGACCAATACGCGACGCATTTTCCGTCAGATATGTACACTATATTTTTATACCTATTTACATGTAAAAAGTATCGATAAATTAACTAACATTCTTCATAATTTTTCAGGTGCTAAGCGAGTATGGAAACAAAATAATGGGAGGCGCAGATAATATTTAAGGACTTTAGTTAGTCTACATTGATTTAATATGCAAAATCCACCATGACATAGATTTATTTTAAGTCTTTCGTAAGGCCTTGATTTGTTAGCATTTTGTCTTGATTATTCATTTTGCAAGCAAAGGCTTTCTATTGGTAGATATGATTAAGTGAATCAGTAAGTACTGTTTGTACGCAAAAAAAGTGTTTTTACTATTTGGAACATACCAAAGCTAAATTTAGTTACTTTTAAGATAGTGAATTCGCTCAAAATATTTTCATTTCGATTTTTATAATAAAAAATTCGTTATAAAATATAATGTTCTTGAATATTGAATTGTCTAGACTAGAAGAATAAGAAAATATACAGGATGGCTTTTTCGATGGGGGTAAATGGCTAAAACCCAAAACGATAGAGTGGCAATAGAGTAGTTTTCTGAGAACTACATAATATAACACAACTAATACATGAAAACAAAATAATAAGCTTGTTTGGAGAGAAGAAAAACAAGCTTATTATTTTGTTTTCATGTATTAGTTGTGTTGTATTATGTAGTTCTCAGAAAACTACTCTACTATTTGTTAGTTTCTGCTTTGACCATAGATTTGCATCTCAGAAAATCACCCTGTATATAAAATTGTAAATAAAGATAAATATGTAAATGAACAATATACCTAAGGTTTCTTACACTAGTCTTATAAATGATAAAACATAAACAATTAAATGGTGTAACTTAAAGAAAATATTAAAATATAATTATGTTACCTATTTTTCAATTCCGTTACCTACTCGGTAATAATATTTAAACGTTCGCATAATTTTTATAAGTACATTATTTATAAGTTAATCTTACGCTGTGATTTTATGTCTAAAACTAATTTACTTGCTAAGAAACTTTTAAAACCTTTGAAACCTATGAGATAATATTAGAGAGGAAATATTTATGTCTACTATTATGAGTGCTTATTTGTTCCCTGTATTTCTATAATCCTCAGGTATTTGAATGTCATATATATTATATTGATTATTAAGCAATTGTTATTATTTATTTGCATTAAGTATATCTGTGAAAGCACTTTTTGCCCGACACTGTAGGATAGTTATTTCTATATAGGTATGTATTCTTTACCAAAAAATATTAAATTTAGTACAGTTAGTTATTATAATACTGTAAAGTACATTATTATATAAAGATTTATACAATTATTGAAGATAAAAATAAATAAATGATTATAACCAACCCAAAGATTTATTTCATCTGTTTCACAGCGGCAAAATCACTATATACCTAGTATAAAACAAAGTCGCTTGCCGCTGTCTGTCTGTCCCTATGTATGCTTAGATCTTTAAAACTATGCAACGGATTTTGATGCGGTTTTTTGCATAGATAGAGTGATTCAAGAGGAAGGTTTATATACTATTTGACAAATAGGTTTCCACGCGGACGAAGCCTTGGAGCGCAGCCTGTCTACAATAAAACAAATTTAAGATCAATTGCGGTTCACCTTTGTATCTGTGTCGATAAAATATATCAAATCATAACCATCCGGATTTTAGCAAATTTCAACACCAATAAATAAAAATCGAGTCAAATTATATAAGAAATGGAGGATTTATTACAATCGCAAATAAAGGAAAGTTGCAAGCTTGCCTTGCCGACCGGACTCACAGAGCTGATGACAGATATATCTCGAGAAGTAAGTAACCTAAACTGGCTTAGGAAGCTCGGGTAGGTTGGTAGTTCAGTGAAACACTTAAAATATATATTAGAGCTTTTACGAAAGTACAGAAGGAGTAAGAGACACGTAGAAGAGATAGATGAAGAATTTAGATGTAATACAGAGAAAACCTGGAAACAGAGGTACAAATAAGATCGCGCAGCCGAGCACAATAGATAGGTACTGTGGGTGAGAGCGGCGTGCGCTCCGCGAGTGGATAGGTGGTGTACACCCTGTTCTTTAGAGAAGGCGACACGTAAACGTCGTGGAGGAGCCGCGAGCAGGTGGGATAAAAAAAAAGAATAAAATAATTTATTTATAGCCAACACACACACACACAATGTTAGAGTTACAAAAAAAAGGAAAAGACACATACATAAATACAGAAAAACATAAGTAGTAGAGTACGAAAAACTGTCTTTCCCTATGTGCGCGAATATTAATAAATCGAATTCCTTGCCAAACTAAAAGGTTCTGAGAGCCCAACCAGTAAACCTTCTTCAATTCATCACTGACTACCTGTCTTCGCTGTTGGTGACTCGGGAGAACCTGTACATTGCTGCTGAAGTATGCGGCACGGTCTGCGATTGCTCCTGTCACCCAGAGTTGGAGGAGGAGCTCCGCTTCATCGGATTAGATGAAGCAAGCGCCAAGGAAGCTGCTAATATCATCGAGGAATACTTTGGACAAGGCAATGGTAAGTTAGACCTAAGATTATAATATATACCCAATGGTTTCTGCCCGCGGTTTCGCACGCGTTATCATGTACCGATATCATATCATCAGGATATTAGTCTACGGCTTGACATAGACCTTCCTAAGTCTATTCATCATCATCATTAGCATAGGCTAATGATCATTAGCATAGGCTAATGATGATCCAAGCGAACGCGTGGACTACTATAGAGTAGTCCACGCGTTGGACTACTATAGAGTAGTCCACGCGTTCGCACGCGTTGGTTGGTTCTATTTCCATAACCAACGCGTGGGATAGAAATAAGATTTCGATTCCATTGGAACGAATGGGATAAAAAGAATCCTACGTCTTATTGCAGGTGTAACCAACATGTACCTACCTATGTAAAATTTTAGCCCGATTCCGCGAATAGTTTTTGCGTGATGTAGGAGAAGTATTACCAACATCCATCTATCCAAGCTTTCGTATTTACAAATATTAGTGTGATGTGATTGTAAACAATTCTAATTTCAATTTAAAATCTGATTTCTAATGTCACCCCGTGCTTGGAAATACCATAAACCAAGCGGTTTATGGTTCCCAATCCATGCAAAATACATTTAATTTATTTTCATAAAGGATATGGATCTCTTATGCACATTAAGATAGAACAAGAACTAACATTCTGTGTCATTAAATGTTAATTCTAGTTAAAGAAGGAGATCTTGTACTTAAGCTGATAAAGAAGACTGCCTTCAACAAAGACAAACTCCCGGAAGTCCTCGCCGCAATTCGAAGTGCTTTCTTGAGGCACCAGAGTAATCGCACTCATGCCGATTTCATGGTGAGGAAAGTAGAAACCATACACCATAAGAGCTCGTTCCCTCTTGTCGTTTGTCGGGTCCGAGTTAACATTTTATATGAAGCTTGTCGGCGTCGACACAAAATCGGTTTGAAACAATGTGAATAGCTTCACATAAAAATGTTCTCATCCGATTATTAATTCCGGCCCGACAGACGAAAAGTGGGAACGAGCTCTAATTGGGTGGGGCCTAAGACTGCTTACTAATCGCTATACCTTGACAATGGTATGGCCATATAGATAAAGATTGCCTGTTAGCGATAAGGCCGCCGATTGTGCCACTAGATTTAGTTAGTATTAAGATCTTTTATTATTATTGTTTTATTGTATTGATGTTGCAATAAAGATAATTATTGTATTGTATTATACCTAGAAACCAGATAGTACGTGCGCGGTGCTATTGGTACGGAAAGATTGTAATTGTACGACCACTGTCGATAGTATTGTCATAGTGAAGCAATTACTTTAGCAGAAATTTTGCAAATAATAGCATTTACTTTAATTAATTTAGGCAAAAACGTAAACATATTTTTTTTCAAGAATTTTTAACTGTAGAGTAGGAGGCGTATTTTTTGGCTTATCCATTAAATATGGGTCACCTTGTATATTATGTAGGTAGGTTATTGAATATCGTCATTTTCAGTCACCAGCTGGCAGTGAGGATGACCAAACAGAAAAGGCAGTGAAACACACCCTGGCACTGTACAGGAAAACAGATCCAGGCTATCGTGTTTACAGTATTATGGCAACGAAGATACAGGTATTGTTGTGCCAACTATTATAAAACTAAATTCTCAAACTCAAACTGTTTTTCGCACTCAAACAACTTATAGATGATTTTGGTCCTAACATTATCATTATATTATATTGTTTTTTAACTAACTCTGTTTCAATTACCCTCCATATAAATTTCTTTAACCCCTTCTGTGTATTGTACAGGCTGCATATAGAGCGTATAAGGTGAAAAGGTCGGCTAGCTATGAGGGCAAGCCTATAGAAGGTACCAAGCCCATCGAGAGGTCGAAGGTCAGGTTTGATACCAAAGCAGATGAAATTGCAGTCCCTACGGATCTTATGGTAATTGAAAAATATCATAAACAATTTATATGGTATTTATTTATTCAAAAAATATAGTATATACACTACATTTACAATAAACTTTTAAATCCGATGGGGTTTTACCTTGACCTTGACCGGGAAACTATGATAAAAGGAAGGATCTGAAGTTCCCACTGCAATACGGGCTATAAATACATATATATGAACTTATATTACAACTGTAAAGAGTCAAATTCTGTACATTGAAGATATGATTTCTAAATTATGATTTTTGTACTGTGTTTTACTGAAGCCAAAACTCTTTTTCATTTTTGTCTGTTTGTTTCTTGTTCATCGCATACTTCTGAAACTTCTGAATGGATTCGAATGCCACTCGACATGATTTGAGTACCTACCTACTTTCTGTAGGAAAACACCAACGCTTAATTCCTTAACGAGGGACTTCTTAACGGTGCTCGCAGGGACTTGAAACGCGTGCTTATAGAACCGCATTAATCCTGAATTAAGTACCTACATCTTCAGGCTTTGGTAAAAAAAGGGTTGAAATGTTGGTGTTCTTTCGAGACAAACTAGATTTGCAGTTAGGATTTACTTACATTACATAGGATCAGTCAAACTATGAAAGTTTTCATAGTAAAACACAATTTTAGCTGATTGCAAAAAAAGTTCTTCTCTTTTGTTTCAAAAGGTACCTGGACCATCTGGACGTTTCAACGAGTTTGGCATGAAAAGATTATCATCATCGTCTCTAGCAGGCTCGTTTATAAATCTCCCCGAGCACAGACCCTACTCCATTCAGGATGTGGAAAGCTTTGAAGAAAGTGAGGAAGAGAAACCAGAGAAAGAAGACACCAACTACTTTTATACTGAAGAACAAGCTCCAGAGAAAGAAGACACCAATTACTTTTATACTGAAGAACAAGCTCCAGAGAAAGAACACACCAACTACTTTTATAATGAAGAACAATCACCAGAGAAAGAACACACTAACTACTTTTATAATGAAGAACAATCACCAGAGAAAGAACACACCAACTACTTTTACACTGAAGAACACGCTCCAGAGGAAGAATATCAGCAGGACGGTGACGAAGTATCCGTTCCAACTTCTGATAAACGAATACCATTTTATAGTTATCCTGTTGAAGAACTATTCGTAGAATCTGAATCTGAGAGTATGGGTGACAGTGACGATAACGATTTTATTGATAAAAATATAGTTGAAGACGAAGCAAAGATAGATGAAGAGGTTAAAGAAATCGCTGAAGAAATAGATATACCCAGTAAAAGTTCAGATGAAAAATGCACGGAGGAAGAGCCGTGAGGAAGAGATTGTACTGCAGTCGGACACTGTCAGTTTAGTGTGTCGTACTGTCCTGATTCTGAAGACTAATTGAGGGTAGTCTTATAGGAATGGAACCTGAGAGTGGTTTTTTAATAAAAGAATAATGTAGGTATGACGTTTATTCAAAAAGAAATACGGTCACATGATGTTCCCTACTGTTTTTTACATACATAATATTAGTTAGCTACAGGGTATTTTAACATTCATTATTTCAATAAAATTATATATGTAATTATTCATATACACAAAAGTATTTGTTTACAAAAATATGTTGGATTCTAGAACCGAGTTAGTTTTAGACAGTTCGCGAACAAATTACTTGAGAATTAATATAATAAATATCTTTTTACGTTTCTTTACACAACAGAGTCAAAATAAGAGAAGGCCCTCTATTATCTCATATTATAATTTATAAGTGGTCATCAGAATAATAACATTAATAGAGTTCAATACATAGTGAATAAGCAAAAACCAGAAGAGCAAATCCTTTTTCAATGTACCTATCTTTCAACAGACAAGCATAATATTAATGTCCTTATGATAGTCTTAGAATGCGAGTAACAAACTACCAATGATAATCAACAGGATAGTCGTCCGGTAGAGTCAGGTACTCATCTCGAGATGCCTGTTCCATGGCTGCCGCAGTGCCATCCCACCACTCACGAAATCCATGCTTCGTTTTACCTTCAGGGTTGTAGTACGTTATGCATCTCTGAAAAAGGGGTTTAAAGTCTTTGAATCGGTAATGGGAGAGACTAAGCAATGGTTGTAGCAACCCGCAATAGCGGGGAATTTTTTTCCACCCTTGGAAAAATGTTCATAAGGGGGAAAAATTGAATTAATAAATGAACGAGGGGATTTTTATTGGATTTCAGTTTCCCCCCTTAAAGAGGATTTGTCAAGAGTGAAAACTGGAATAAGCTTTGTATGCTAGAAGTGTAGAATAAAACATACATAAAGTACATAATATACGACAGATTGTGTATGTTTTTAATCCTACTACTATTATAAACGCGAAAGTTTGTGAGGATTAAGGTATGTTTGTTGCTCTTTCACGCAAAAACTATTGAATGGATTTTGATGAAACTTCACAATAATATAACTTACATATCAGAATAAAACTTAGGCTACAATTTGGCTACAATTGATAAAGATTTATTACATATATATTATCCAAAATATGTATCACCACGCGGGTGAAACCGGCAACAATAAATAGTATCCAGGTAATATTTTTGGTTCAATACTGATTTTAAATAAATAAAAACTGTTCAACAGTGATGTAATGATAAAGATTTTATTTATTCACCATCTCATAATCCCGTAACAGTGAGGCTTAGGTAAGTCATTATAGTACATTAACCTACATTATATTTTTCTAGATTGATAAAAATAATGATATCACAAAATCATCACTATTAGACAGACATTAAACAATTTCCTATTATTCTAGTTTTTTCGTTACTAAAAATACAATACTCACCTCATCCAATAATGTAATATACGGATCAACACCGTATGCGTCCCTACTGCGACGGTTGCTATAGAAGGCATCATGAGCTACGTCGAGGGCCTGCTCGTGGTAGCCCTTAGCGGTATCCCAAGAGGCAGAAAAGTAACCGACGTAATCAGTCAAATTGTCGAATTTCTCCTTGTAAGCTTTGAAAGCTGCTTCTAACGCGTTGTCGTTAGCAGACTTGTTGATGTCGACGAGGGTCTCGTAGTGTGATCTAATTAGCTGCAAAACATCAGTCATTTAAGTCAGGAATGGAAACAAATCTGATAAACTCAAGCAAGATCAAAATAATTCCGATTGTGTATCTGAATTTGAGTCTAAATTACATGAGTAGATATTATACACTATGATATGGTGATTATGTAACTCGCGACCGGTTTGCGACAGGCGTAAATTAAGCAATCAGTGCTGTCAAACGCCAATTTTGACGTTGTAGCTGGTGTCAAACTAATACAAAATTGACGTTTGACAGCACTGATTGCTTAATTTACGCCTGTCGCAAACCGGTCGCGAGTTACATAATCAGCCGTCCGGATTATGAACGATCCTAAACATTTCTAAAAATATATAATATGTTGTGGTGTTTTTCATACCACAACATATAAATATAGCTTCTAAGCGATAAGGCCGCCCATTGTATTTGTTGCATGTAGTGTCTTTTGTCAATCTGTATCTGGTGTATAATAAAGTATTTTTGTATTGTATTCTATCATTTGCCGCTCGTCTGGGCACGTTTTTGTGCCAACCGCGCCGTGTGGTCGAAACATATTTACATTTTGAAGCATTCTTTCGTCTGTATTATCAAGATTGAATTCCTGGTGGGCTGGTTGACCAGGATAAAGAATCGCCAGCGCCGTCGCTATGCCCTGCCTGTGCAGTTCTTCCAAGGCCTGGGGGTGCAGGCAGCGGCTCCTCAGCTGTTCAACTGTCACTGTGCTCTGGTGGTACGCCGTAAGGGCCAGATAGACCAGTGCTGAGTTCGTGTTGCTGTTGAAAACCTTCAAGGTCAGATACTGTTCTTCGATTTTCTGAAAATGGTACAATACCCTTAAATCAAAGGATCACGGACAACTAATCTAGATATTCTGTTCTATTAACCAGATCACCAAACTAAACGAAATTTTAGACCTTACAGGACTCTTGGAAACGTCACAAATTTCAAATTATAAATATAAATAAATAAATAATGCTGGACAATTGACACAGCATTATCTAGCCCCATGGTAAGCAGAGCTTGTGTTATGGGTACTAGATAACTGATATACATAATACAATACATTACATAGATAGATATTTTTTATTATACATAGAAAACACAGCATTATCTAGCCCCATGGTAAGCAGAGCTTGTGTTATGGGTACTAGATAACTGATATACATAATACAATACATTACATAGATACATATTTTTTATTATACATAGAAAACAACCAGAACACCCGGAACAAATATCTGCAGATCGTACACCCAATTGTTCCGAGGCGGGAATCGAACCCGCAACCTCCTGCGTCGCAGGCGGACCTTCGCCCACCGCGCCACATCGGTCGTCGAATTGCATAAGTTAAACTAGGAAATAAAGTGATCACTTTGATATTTTGTTCACTTCAATTTTTTAGGTAAAGTAAAGAAGCGGACAAATATAATAGAATGCGTTTCATACCACGCCTCTTCATACTTCTAACCTCCTCAGCAAACGTACGTGCACTGTTGAACGCACCTCGCCCGAACAAGGGGAGTGTTGCCATGATCACAGCGCTTGGCGCGGGCAGATTAGGTATAGAGGCGCAGTAGCGGTATACACAACAGAAGGAAGCGGCTGCCCTTCCACTTGTTACCTTTTCGCTGAGAAATCGCTCTCAGCTATAAGGCCGCCTTTTATACTTGTCTATACCTACCTACATATATATAATTATACAAGTATACTTGATCCTATCCATCCATGGTTGTCTGGTAGAGATCGCTCGCTCTTGATAGGACCGCCAATTGTAATTAATTTTTAAGATTTTTCTGTACATAGTTTTCTATATAAAGTGCTATAAAGAATTTTATATCTATCGATACTTCCTTTATTCTATTGTTTATTTCTGTTGTTTTTTGTGGTATACTATAGTGTATCTATTGATCTGAGGCAGCTCTGATGATATCCACGAGTTCTGTTAGAGAGTCGATTCATACACTGCAACCATCACGACTTGTAATGGCTCATACTTCCTATTTCTCAATAAGTAAGGAAACCAACTACTCGTAGTTACGTACCACTCATCAGAAAACAAAATTTACCTGTCTCAGTTCATCTTTGAAATGATCTTGAGGGTATTGGTTGGGGCGGTTCCGCCGCTGCTCGAATTGTTCCAAAGCCCTGGCTAGCCGCGCCACGTGCTGAGCTTCGAAGGCAGCCTCGTTCAATCTGGGGTTCTGTGTACACAGCGCCATCATGAACGCGTTATATTCCCTCTGCACCCCCTCAGAGTACGCCATGTTGTTGAACTCGTTTAAACGTACGTTTGTTACGTAATTTGCTTCACAATCCTGCAACAATAGTAATAATATTTTGATATAAAATTTATCGACACAAATTTTTGGATCTATCGACTCAGGCTAGTTTATCATCCTAATAAATAAAATATATCATGCTGGGTGACCACACGACATCATCTAGCCCCAAGCTAAGCAGAGCTTGTGTCATGGGTATTAGATGACTGATATACCTTATACAATACACTACATAGATAGATATTTTTTATAACACTTAGATAACGACCAGAACACCCGGAACAATCTCTGCAGCGTATGTCTGCAGATCGTACTCACAATTGTCCCGAGGCGGGAATCGAACCCACAACCTACTGCGTCGCAGGCAGACCTTCCCACCGCGGCACAGAGGTTGTTAACAAACAATGGAATTTGGTTAGTCTTGAATAATACAGAGCATCCACACGGGCAGACTTACAGCAAGCAGCCGCTGCCTGTCGGGGTCTGCCTGATCATTGGAAAGCCTCCTTCTGCTTCCATCAAAAGCCTGTGTGGCGGCCGCGAGAGCATCAACGTGAGCGTTCTGCAAGTGGCGATCGTGAACGCACAGGCGCTGGTTGTTCCTCAGACTCTCTATAACAGCGTCGTAAGCCGCAGTAGCGTTGCTGATAGCTGTTACGGTCCTGGCGTTGTTTGTTGTCCTCATGTTCTCTAAGCGGTTGAATAGATTCTGAAAATAAAATGAGGTGTTAACACCTATTCGTTAATCGCTTTATCTACGTTGGACATTAAATAAAATTGGCGGCGAATACCAATAGTTTGCTTGTTCACTCTAAACATTGTCTTACCGTTCTGAGTTCTTCTCTCTGATTGTCAATGGCGTGTTGTTCGCCATATAATCGCCTGCTGTCAAAGGAAGCCAGAGCCTCGTTCAGCAGATGCTCGTGCAGGTCTATGAGCACTGCTTCCGGCATGCTCAGAGCTGTTTCCAGGCTCGCATTGCTCTCGAATAGATCGAGCGCTGCGTCCATCGCCAACCGGAGACAGGCTTCGGATTGCGTCTGAAAATTTAAAATGTTTTTGTACCTATTAAAACTATGGCATAGCTATCATTACAGGCACATTTAATGCAATAGTGTACATAACTGCACGAAGTCACAATCATAATAAACACAATGGTATAAAGAAAAACACAAAGCTAAATAATTAATTAAATATCTTAGCATAAAATATTAAGAATATTGTTCTTTCTACCAAAAAACCAATTAAAAGGAAGTAACAATCAAATTATATTTTTAGGACTAGATCTTATAGGGCTATTCAAGGACCTATAAGAACGTATACAACACCAAACCAAATTCGAGAAACTACACATTTAACCACATACATATATTATTTCGCTATGCTCGGAGTTTCTCTGAAGGATAGGATTCGTAACGAATACATCCGACAGAGAACCAAAGTTATCGACATAGCTCAAAGAATTAGCAAGCTGAAGTGGCAGTGGGCCGGCCATATTTCGCGAAGAACCGACGGCCGCCGCTGGGGCAAACGTGTTTTTGAGTGGAGACCACGACTCTGTAAACGTATTGTGTGGTCCAGCAGTGGACTGCTATAGGCTTATGATGATGATGATGATGAATCTTATTTAGGAATGACTTGCATCAACATTTAATTTCGATTGTGGAACAATTCTTTTATATTTGTTCAGTTGTGAATCACCTCATAAATAGTCCTCGGCTCGGGCAGGTCGTCGCTGTTGAAGCTATCCACATAGGTCCTGATCAGCCCAAAGAGAACTTCCGCCGTCACCGGCTGGCCGCCTAACAACTTGATGCGGAGGTTTCCTGGACTGAAGATGGAATGCGTCAGCTGCTCCAGCTCTCTCCGGAAATCAGGGTCGAGTTCTAAAATAAAGTTAACATACTAAGTTTAACAAATTGCATACTGTATTTTATGTGGAATTTGGTTTATAATAAGTAGTTATATCGATATGCAAAAAACAACTAACTAACTGGGTAAGGCAAATGATTACAGTACCTCCAGGGTTGGTCATGAAGGTGGGTCTGGAGACTTCTCTCCCGGGAGGCGGCATCAGGAAGCAGCTGATCACTTCGAAGCTGGTGGTGATACTCTGTCGAATCCTATTGGCTTGTTCAGGCTGTGATTCTGTGACCTGGAACCCACAAGTCTTATCCGCTCATGTGTCGGTTTTTTTCTACATTCATTGCTTAGCGTCTATTGCAATGGCATTGGCAACGACATTACTAATTACTAATGTCATTAGTTAATTAACACGTAAACATTTTGACCACTTATACATAACGTCCTAATTAACGCAGGTGGAACAGTAGTATTAGCAATATTTATTGAAGGAAAGATTTCAAATCGATAAGGAATATACACGACAACTGTTTTTTTTTGTATAGGTCAGATGTCATCAAATATCAAAGTGCTTTATTTCCTTACAGGACCCTTGGGCACGTCACGAAACGCTTCAAATTGCATAAGTTAAGCCAGGAAATAAAGTGATCACTTTGATTTTTTGTTCACTTTAATCTCAGGTAAAGTAAAGAAGCGAACATGATTAAATATTAGCTTGTCATCGCAAGTGTGAGCTTGTAACCACAAGTGTTAGCTTGTCATCAAAAGTGTTAGTTTGTCATCAAAAGTGTTAGCTTGTCATTAGAATAAGGTCACCTGTAACATGATGCTCTTGTACCGGGCCCCTCCATCGTCACCGTCTCCGTAAGCAAACTGCCAGTCGCTCTCCCAGTCACGTACAAGAAACTTTAACTCCTGGAACGCTTCTCCGGTGCTTTCTTTCATGAAAATCCCGTATTTTGTGAACGCCTAGAAAAAGTTTTAACTTACTAACGGTTTAACTGTTTAATTTGTAAATACTTGTCTTAGTTTGATATCCAAAACTGTGTTTCAACGTACGTCCGTGTCGCGGCCAGGAGCAGGACGGACTGAGTTCACTCAAGCTAATTAGCTTGTGTTCGTATTGCCACGCAGACCTCGGTACAGCTACAGTATGTATTATCTGTGGTACAGCGTATCTACCTATATAACATCATTGGGAAGGAATTGAAAACTAAATAAGTGGTATTCGTAAGGGAATGCGAACAACCCTTATCGCACTACACGCACTCTGTACATTCTGCTATTAATTTAAAGAAGGCTACAGTTTAGGATTTTCTACAATGCGTTCAAATATAATGTTTAACGTGCTTGTGATATCTTTGTATTAGGTATTACAGATAATCTGTTAGAATAGTTATTAGTATACTCTTCTATGGCATGGTCTCTTCTAGGCTGCATGTATGCTAAACTCACTTCAAGGTTCATTAAATCGCAGTCGTTGATCTGGGACTTGAGGTTATAGATCTGCAAGGACGAGATGAGAGTGGACAACGCGAAGACAGTAGAAAAGTCGCGTATCGTACTCTGACTGTCGAATGTGCCTTGTGTGTCCATTAGCAGCACCGCCACCTGCAGTAGACAGTTACTTGACAGTTATATGACTTGACAGTTATATGACCTGTCTAAGTGCTTATTTGTAAGCTTAAAGAAATAAAAACTTTTCATTTTCACTGTTAACTAATGAACTAAATAATGTTGTCTCAGTTACACGGAGTGTTTGAATGGTATACGAACTCGTGTCCCATCGTTCTTCTGTATGAAGAAGGGGTCCGGCCAGAGCTGGATGCCGGTGGTGTTCCGTTCGATGCCCGGCGCCCAGTCGAAGCCGGTCAGCGGCTGGCCGGCCGCGCCCACCCAGCTGCCGTCCGCGCGGCTGGAAGGCTGGAAACAATAGAGGTACATATTAACAACATAAATACAGTAAACGTCTAGTCACTAATAGGCAAAGATCACCACAAATGGGTGCTCCCTTTACTGTAGGACCTAGAAAGAATGAAAAAGTAAAGATTATAGATGGCTTGACGCTTTTGACACATCAGTAACATAGTTACTCACCGTGGCAGACAGATATCTGATGAAATAGTTGAGCAGGAAGGACTTGCCCGTCCTGAAAGCCCCGGCCACGCTGACCAGCGCCACTGGGAGCCCCCTCAGGTCCTCTCGCAGCAGGATGCTCCTCAGGCCTGCCTCCTGCAGCTGGTACATGTTCCTCCTCGTGCGGGTGTTCCGGAAGTGCTCAACATCGTCCACCAGGTCGACGATGTGGATTCCTCCAGCCTGCGCCATCTACACCAGCATGACAAAACTTTAATGGCTATAGCTGGTTTACACTTTGTTTAGTGCAAGTGCGAGTAATAAGTGATTAGTTAACGTGTTTATTTGGTATCAAGTGTTAAGTATATTCAGAAAGTTCACACAGTGTTTAGTTGATTCTGCAGGTTCAAAGTGGCTCTGTCGGTGCGATATGGAGGACGAACAGCGGTCACAAATAAGAGAAATTTTAATAGATACAGTTGGCGTTATCGCATCGGAAATTGAACATGAATTGTCGGTTGATATTGAAAGACCTTGAGGTTATGGCAAAGAAAATGGATAAGCAGAAGACCTGAGTGTGGAGCTAGTGTTAAACTTTTTGATGAACTGATTAAAGAGGATCCCTTTGAGTTTTTTAATGCAATGAGAATGTCAGAAGAGAAATTTAATGAATTATTGACTTTTATTGGGCCAACTACATAACAAAATCGGATACATTTATGAGGAGTGCACTGTCCCCTAAAATTAAACTGCAAATATTTTTGTACCTAATACTGGATGTTAAATTCGGGCGGTGGCGCTGCGAGTGAGGGGAAAGCGCGGGTGTGCGGGGGTAGCTTCAGCAGCAGTAAAAATAGAGACGGCTTCTAATTTAAAAATTACATAAAAATAAATCTCATCAAGAAGGCTTTCTACTCCATAAATGATTATCTAAATGATGTTAATGCGTGGCCAGATGTCGCTCAGTTTCGCACCGACAATAGTATGTAAGTAATTTGTTATTGTGCATAGCTTTACTTAAATATTGACATGTATCGAATCATACTATATTTAGACTTAAATAGGCAAATAACCATGTATTAGACATATAAGAGATGAACATGCTAGTGGTTTCTTTTTCACTTCTTCCACTAGTGGACAAAAAATTGAAGTGAACAGTAAAATATTTTATTTTTGATAATAATTTAATGTATAAATATGACTTGTCTAAGTGCTTATTTTGTAAGCCTAAAGAAATAAATGATTTTTTACTTTACTTTACTTTACTTTACTTTACTTTACTTTACTTTAATCACTTCACTTCGCACTCGCACTTGCTACCTGCACTAACCAGTTAACAGCGTATGCGTTTACACGCTGATTTTACTAATCAATTAACACTTGCACTTGTCACTCGCACTTGATACTTAACAAAGTGTAATCCAGCTATAAGGACGAGATACCTAAACACTTTTACCATTGTAATTTAATCATTTTATTATTTTAGACTTAGAGCATAGAGGAAGGATATACTTTATATACTATTATTTCGCACGTATTTGCTGGTAGTAGGAAATCACCACACACTTTGTCATCACGGACGTTATTCCGGGATTGTGCTCGCCTAACAACTAAACAAAAATTCGGCCCACTACGAACGAAGTGGGGCCGAGTTTAGGCGCGGACATTTTATTTTTCTGATTGTGCCTCTGTGTATCCTACGTTTTAGAGTGAAAATTACCTACCTAGCAACATACCTAATTTATTATTATCAGGGTTGGCATGATTAAAACAAGTTGTTTTAAAACACGAGTTTAAAACAGTGTTTAAAACAGTTTGAAATAAAACTATGTTTTATATTAAGAAAAAATCAGGTTTTAAAATTACCTTTAATTGCAAATGAATGTGTATAAATACCACAGACAGGCTGTGGTATTTATACACTGCATAGGTAACTCCCCGCCAGTAAAGTCCCGCAGGGAAAGTCCCTATGTCGGCCGTCGAAAGAAAGAAATTCACATTAGTGGGTACGGTACCTATTCCCCGCTCTCTCTCTAGTTCTCTACCTACCTACAACACTACATACAAGGTGTATGTAAAGTGTTTTGTATTGATTAATAATAATAATAATTTTTAATTATTAGGTTAGAGGTACTGAGATATGCAACAAAAGTAAATATTTATCGTTTTGTTAATTTTTACTAATGTGAATTAGGAAATAGTTTAGAAATGGATTATTTTATTATTCGCTATAATTGATTTGAAATTGATAAGCAAAAAAAACAAAAAAAAAACACTTGTTTTAAACATTTTGAACTGTTTGTTTTATAAAATATAAAAAAAACTGTTTTTTTCCAACCCTGATTATTATGAATAACAGCCTGTTAGGTGGTGGTCAGTAGTCAGGTCACTCACTAGATACCTACTTTCATACTTTTTGCCTTAGAAATCTAAATCATTACTAACAAGGCACTAGGTAGGTATTTTGATTTTATTCATTAAATAACAGAAATATAGAAAAGTTGAGTGCAAGCCGGGACGCTACGAACGAATGTAGCTAATAATAATGAATTAATAGCCCGACCGTATAAACCAACCAAAAACTTTATTATTTGGTAGAATTTAACTCTGATCACAATTTATAAATATATTTCAAAGTTTACTTACCCTAACACTACCGGGTGATAGGTAGGTAGGTACTTATTTGTTGCAAACTCGTCGGTATATACTGTAAAATGAAATTTATTCACAACAAGATATTATTACATATACCTAGGTAGGTACTAGACAAAGAAATATCACAAAGTGTTATCAGAATACAGAGTGAGTCATCGGCCCACTATTTCGCAGGCGCGCCGGTCACGTACGCACTGCTAAACTAAACTCAATCAACTGTGAGTGAATTCAGTGATTCAGTCAGAATTCAACTTGTTTCCATCTACGCAGTACGCGGTCTATATGGGCTGTGCTTCGCCCACAGCTCGCTGAATTTTATGTTCATTCATTCATTCCATAGATACAATGATAATGAATTTATGATAATTAAAATTAATTAATTGATGTTGACACTTCTTTTTGTTATTTATAAAATTGTATTGTTTAAAATTGATAGTTATTATTATGTTTTAATGTTATTATGAATTTATTTTGTTATTTATTATATTAAGTACATTAATTTACATAATATTAAGTATGAATGTACACTCCAAGATCTGTATTTATGTTGTCAATAAAGAATCTGAATCGAACTAATCTATTGTACCTAGCTTTGTATTTACATGAAGTGTAGTGAAGTATGCTATAGCTCTAAACGTTTAGGCGTATCCAACTCGATTATTGTGACGACCTCTGTGGCGCAGTCTGCCACGCAAATGGTTGCGGGTTCGATTTCCTCGGGGCAAATGTTATGTTCTGGGTGTTTTCTATGTCCAATAAATAAAGATATATATGGAATGAATAACCTCAGTTATCTTTTGGGCACCTCCTCGTCATAATACAAGCTCTACTATACATGCCGCTAGATTCATAGAAATGTACTCTCGGTAGTCGATCTACCCTTGGTGAAGCCAAATTGATTAAAATGGTTATTAAAACTGAAGTCATTTAAAACGGGATATTTACCATGATTTGTTTTTTAAGTCAAATCATCATTTTTGAAACCAAATCATGGTATATATCCCGTTATAAATGACTTTAGTGCCAAATTGATTGTTAAATGTTTGTGAGAAGTTCGAGATACACAAGATTCGGAGATGGATAGATGGATAGATAGTTCTAAGAACTTATGTCTAAAGGAGTAAGTGTTGGGGAAAATGGTACATAACAGGATGTAAAAACCAAGTTATTTTAAAAACTTGTTAATTCGGTTCTTATATTTTCAAAACCGGTAACCAGTTTTTTCGATTATCCTACAAGAGTATTAGGAGGAAATAAAACAATAAAACTCGAATCAAAATGTACTTATATTTAGCCAGAGTAGTGCCCTTGCCCACCACTATTAAATTGAATCATGATTTAAAAGTAAATTTAACATTATCTATCTTCTTTCTGACATTATTTCATTATATTTTCTTTGTATATTATTTAATTTCGTACAATATTTTTATTATAGTTTGTCAATGCCCATATACAGCAGAATACTTTGACATTTTATCTATGGAATGATGTTTAAATGTAAGTTAAGGAAATGGCTAGTTAATAAAACTCACTACAATTTAAATGAGTTTTTTGATAATTAGATTATGCCTAGATTAATATAGGTTAAGATAACTATGATGCTTATATGAGTAAAATAATATTTTGGTATAACTTTGAACCTATGTTAATATTATTTTAAAATAATATTGTATGTCCGAATAGGATTAAATTGTTGATACTATGTTTTAATTATAAGACCTTCATGTAACTATGATTCACACAATTTTACAATAAATTTATTCTTATTCTTATTCTAATTTATTCTCTGTTTTATTGTGACATATTATTATAAATCAATTTATTTTAATTTTTTAAGAAGTCATGTCTGTCTGCTGTTCTTTGCACAATGCCCTATGGTGTTTCCTTTGTCAAAAGTTAGAGTGTTATAGAATAAAAATGTAATTTAAATTTTACAATGTATAGTATTTAACGACATGTGTACCTACGCTGGAAATAAATAAACTGATAAAGTGATGGAAATTCGATGTTCTTAATCAGGCAATGTTAGGTCGCTATTGTCTTGCATGGCCTCCGCCCACTCGCCCATGAATTGTGCGAATCCATGCTGGGTTTTACCTTCGGGGTTGTAGTGGTGTTCACATTTCTGTAAGAAAGAAGCGTTTTAAAATGATTTAAAGCAGATTATTATACATCATTTTACGTAGTGGGTCATCATCATTATCAACCTATAATAGTCCAATGCTGGACATAGGTCTCCCCTAATGAGCGCCATAGCGCCCTGTCTTCAGCTTGTCGCATCCAGCATCTGCAGTCTTTCGCAAGTCGTCATCCCACCTGGCCGGAGGGCGCCCTACACTACGTTTGCCGAGTCGCGGTCTCCACTCAAGACCATGTTTACCCCAGCGGTTGTCGGTTCTTCGCTATATATGGCCGACCCACTGCCACTTCAGCTTGCTAATTCTTAGCTATGTCGATAACTTTGGTTCTCTTTCGGATGATTTCGTTACGAGTCCTATCCTTCAGAGAGACCCCGAGCATAGCTCTAGTATTATACGTAACGTAGTGGTACTTGTACTTTATATTCAAATGGTTTTGCAGTACAACTATGAAGTGTGTTTTTTTCCTGGGAAGAAGAATGCAGGTAGTACCCATAATAACGACGTTATTCAAAATAATTACCTTATCCAGTAATTTAATGCACGGATCGCCACCGTAAGAGTCCCTGCTACGACGTTTCCTGTAGAAGGCATCATGAGCTACGTCGAGGGCCTGCACGTGGTAGCCCTTAGCGGTATCCCAAGAGGCAGTGAAGTAACCGAAGTAATCAGTCAATTTAACGAATTTATCCTTGTAAACGTCAAAGGCTGCTTTTATGGCATTTTCGTTTGCGGATTTGTTAATATCAATAAGGGTGTCGTAGTAACTCTTGATCAGCTAAAAAAGATAAGTCTCATATTTTGAATCTAGCCCTGAATTTGATTCTGGCTCCGAGTCTGATAAGATTACATAATAGATACCTATACCATTTATTTTCCACTACATGTAGTTACACACAATATAAATTAACAATAATAATGGAATTTTGAATTCATATTTGGACTCGGGCTCTGAAGCCTGATTTATATTTTGACTCTAGTTCTGAATCTGAGTTTAAATTTGATTATGTTTTGGATTCATAAATTTAATCTGGTGAAGAATCTGATTCTACATGGGATTTTGAGTCTGATACATATTTGGATTCTGTTTTAGAATCTGATTCTGACTTTGAAGAAATAATGTACCTACTGGAAAAAGTTCCAAGAATAAAGTAATTCATAATTACCTCTATATATAGACCGTAAATCAATTAGAAACGTAAGGTAGGGTATTTTTTGAAACTAGACCTATTATGCAACCTTAAATATTGTCGAGAACATGTATGTAGTTATTACAGAATCACACAGACATTTTGCAGTATTCTTTCGTCCGGGATGCCAAAATTGAATCCCTGGTCGGCTGGTCGGCCAGGGCAATAAATCCCGAGCGCTCTTGCTATCCCCTGCCAGTGTAGATCGCTCTGTGCTTTTGCTGCGTTCTGACTGGCATTGTTTTCCTTTAAAGTCGGATAATTTTCTTGGATTTTCTGTAAATACGTGGATAGTGTTAACAGTTACAAAGAATAATTAGCAGTAAGTAAATCTAAGTTTTCATATGTCATTAAATTATTCCCTCTACAAACGCATTTGAATAGATAAAAAGCAGGTGAGTATTATATGTATTGTATATCATGCATGCATGATAATGCTGCTTATGAACCATAGATTTAAGAGAGGAATTCTACAACGAACTACAAAAAAATCACCTGTCTCAATTGTTCCTTGAAGGTATCTTGATAGTACTGGTTTGGGCGATTCCGCCGCTGCTCGAACTGTTCTAGGGCTCTTGCCAGCCTCGCCTCATGCTGGGCCTCAAATGCGGCATCATCGAGCCTGTTATTCTGGTTACATAGGCCCAACATGAACGATTGGTATTCGTTCAGCATCTCGTCAATGAACGCATTGTTGTGGAACTTATTTAAATCTAAATTGGATCTGTATCTTGCTTCACAATCCTGTGAAAATGTTATCCTGTCATATGTTTATTTCTATATCAATCCTTAATTTAGTAACGTGTGATATAGGTACATGTTATATTTTGTTATACTTTTTCTTAGTTCAATGAACCCTATCTTAATTAACATAAATCCCTGGTCTTGAAAGTACAGAGTACCTATGTAGTATTTCATAAGACTTAAGAAAGAAAGCAAATACATTTATTTGATACCATAAATAACACATAACACGACACATAACACGACACATTACATAGTAAGAAAATATAAAAACAAGAAAAAATTACATGGAAATAGATAAGACATACAGATAAGAACAAATACGTGTTATTTATGGGGCCAAAAAGGGCCCTGTCTCAGCATTATGCCGCTACAAGCCTAAGTTAGTAGCGGCGCTGATTTTTAGACAGGTCCTGGTGTGGTGGCACAAAGCTTGATTACAAATAACCCTTAAATCTATCTAAAAATCTAAGCCTTAAATCTAAATAACACATCTCAACTCACAGAAATTAGCTGCTGCCTGTCCGGATCGACCTGATCGTTGGCAAGCCTCTTCCTGCTTACATCAAAAGATCGTGTAGCAGCCGCGAGAGCTTCCTCGTGAGCCTTCTCCAAGTCACGAACGTGTACGCAGAGGCGTTGATTATTCCTCAGCCTATCGATAACCACGTCATAAGCCGCTGTAGCGTTGTTGACAGCTGTTACAGTCTTGCCATTATTTGCTGTCTTTAAGTTCTCTAAGCGGTTCGTTAGATTCTGAAAGTATCAGAAGGTAGTAATTCCTATCAAATGTTTGTCTCGTTTCAAATCTTTGATAAATTCAAGTTTACTTATTTTTTTACTGAAAGTCTTACAGTTGTCAGTTCCCTTTTTTTATTGTCAATAGCGACCTGATACCCAAGCAAGCGCTTGCTCTCGAAAGAAGCCAGAACCTCGTTCAGCATATGCGTGTGTAGTTGTATGAGCACTGTTTTTGGCATGCTTAGAGCAGTCTCCTGGCTCACTCTTCTTTCAAATAGGTCAAGCGCAGCTTTCATCGCCATCTCAAGACTGGCTTCTGATTGTGCCTGTTAAATCAAAATAGACTCGTATTAACGAAACAACAAGATAGGTATTTAAAAGGGTTTAATCAAAATCGAATTAGAGAATCTACGGTATTTCTTCCGTAATTCAAGAAAGGCACTCAGTTCATTTTGAGTATTGTTTAACTATTGATCACCTCATAAATAGTCCTCGGCTCGGGCAGGTCGTCGCTGTTGAAGCTATCCACATAGGTCCTGATCAGCCCAAAGAGAACTTCCGCCGTCACTGGCTGGTCGCCCAACAACTTGATGCGAACGTTTTCTGGACTGAAGATGGAATGCGTCAGCGTCACTAGCTCTCTTATGAAATCTGGTTCCAGTTCTGTGAAACAAATTTAAGACTTATTGAGAGGTAATCGAGTCACGGAACATTAATTTATTGAATTTTTCTCTCAGTGAAAACAATACGGTTAGGGAGATTTTAAAACGAAACATATTATACTACACTACGAAACCTCTGTTGTAATCATCATTTATCGTATAATCTTTGCAGTAATCAAATTCCGATGGTATATGGTTGAACTGATCCTAACCAAGATAGAATACCTCCAGGGTTGGTCTTAAAGGTGTCTGTGGAGACGTTTCTCCCTGGATGAGGCATCAAGAAGCAGCTGATCACTTCGAAGCTGGAAGTGATACTCTCTCGAATCCTGTTTGCTTGTTCAGGCTGTGATTCTATAACCTGAAACCACAACAAGATTTGTATTGTCTTATATGATAATTGTGTAAAGATGACATTGAATGTTTCTTAAGGCTTCGTGGATGTTCATGTTCGCGAGTGTACGGTTATACCAGTCGAATATCTTCGAACTTTGGCATGACTGGAGCTTTGTACTCTTATGGCGAGTATCATCTGAAATCTAGAATCACCTGTAACTTGATCCTCTTGTATCTGTCCCCTCCATCATTGCCATCCCCGTAAGGGAGCTCCCAGCTGTTTTCCCAATCACGTATGAGAAACTTCAACTCTTGTAATGCTTCTCCAGCGTTTCCTTTCATGAATGTGCCATATTTTATGAACGCCTAGAAACAACTTTAAGTTCAAACACACACATATACAATTTTTTTAGGTAGGTTGGTAGCTTAGCTACTAAGCTCCGGAAATAGCTAGCTTAGTTAAGATTAAAGATTACTCACTTCAAGGTTTATCAGATCACAGTCATTGATGTGGTACTTGAGGTTATAAATCTGCAAGGAGGACACTAGAGTTGACAACGCGAAGATTGTGGTGGAGTCGCGTAACGTACTCTGACTGTCGAATGTGCCTTGAGTGTCCATCAGCAGCACCGCCACCTGCAAAGTTATTTATTGTTAACAGCCTCCATATTGACGACCTCTGTGGCGCGGTGGGCGAAGGTCCGCCTGCGACGCAGGAGGTTGCGGGTTCGATTCTAGCCTCAGGACAATTGTGTGTACGATATGCAGACATTTCCTTTCATGTTCCTGGTGTTCTGGTAGTTTTCTATGTATAATAAAATATCTATAATGCATTCAAAGTCAAAGTCAAAAATCATTTATTCTTTAGGGTTACAAAACAAGCACTTAGACAAGTCATATTTTATACATTAAATTATTATCAAATATATTGTATTAAGTATATCAGTCATCTAGACCCATAACACAGCTGCTAAGCTTGGGGCTAGATTATGCTGTGTGAATTTTCCAGCATTATTTATCTATTTATTATACACACAGCGTGCCGCTACTACTATGTCTCAAACTGAGTGTTTGAATGGTATACGAACACGTGTCCCATCGTTCTTCTTTATGAAGAAGGGCTCGGGCCAGAGCTGGATGCCGGTGGTTTTCCGCTCGATGCCCGGCGCCCAGTCGAAGCCGGTCAGCGGCTGGCCGGCCGCGCCCACCCAGCTGCCGTCCGCGCGACTGGACGGCTGGAAACAATAGAAATACATAAAACCAACAAAAATACAGTAAACGTCTAGTCACTAATGGGCAAAGATCACCACAGATGGGTGCTCCCTTTACTGCAGGACCTACAAAGAATGAAAAAGTAAAGAAGATAGATGGCTTGAAGCTTTTGACACATCAGTAACATAGTAACTCACCTCGGCTGTCAGATATCTGATAAAATAGTTGAGCAGGAAGGATTTGCCCCCCCTGAAAGCCCCGGCCACGCTGACCAGCGCCACTGGGAGCCCTCTCAGTTCCTCTCGCAGCAGGATGCTCCTCAGGCCTGCCTCCTGCAGCCGGTACATGTTCCTCCTCGTGCGGGTGTTCCGAAAGTGCTCCACATCGTCCACCAGGTCGACGACGTGATATCCGCCTGCTGGTGCCATCTCTGGCTTCTACCTGGCATTATGCAAACACAAATGGCTATTTTAGTGCTGTGTAGTTCGGAAATCAAGTACTAAAAGGAACTAGGTACTTACTTAGTTCCCACATTTACAATTAGTGTAATTGGTGATTGTGCCGTTCTAATTAATTAATTAAATAATAAATAAGTAAGAATTTATAATATTATTACGAATAAATAAATTAAATTGTAATCAATTTCAATCAAAGCTATATTTTAATCAAAATACGCATAGGTACTTGTTTGTTTTAGTTATAAAAATAATTATTCAGCAGGTACCTATACATTTTACGAGAAACTTATTGCTTGACTGATTTAAATAGGCGCTAAGCTAAATTCGCATCTGGAATTCTGGACCGTGGCCGCTCTGTACCTACCGACCTATGTGAAATTTTCGCCCGAATAACATTTTTAGAATAAAGATTAACCTCAGACGTTGAAGAATTATAGTAACCAGATGTTTTAATAATAGGTACACAGACAAAGTCATAAAAACAAACATGTTCGAATGTTCGAGTGTTTTTATTCGACAAAACGTTAGGCCACACCCCTAATGTATATTTTCTACACAGATGACAGAGATAACTTTGTAACCTGTGGTTTATCAATGTTTTGATAAAAAAAACTCGCAGCGAACAGGGTTGTAAGGATTTCAAAAACCTATATACCTAGGTAGGTAGTAAAATGGTATTAAGTCAGTTACCTACTTACCTCGAATATGGAGATGTTTTTTATTTTGTCGAATAATCAACGAATGAACTTCAGAACTTTATCAAACTACCAAGTGATTCATCAACTCTGTAAGTCTGTAGACGCGTCGCACACGACGCGCCGTCGTCTTCGGTCACGGCCGCACTGTTCGGTCGGTTCGGTCGGTGTTTGACGGAACTGAACGAACTGAAATATCTAGTGTTGCCAACTATACCATCATCAATGAAGCTAGATTTTCTGCAGAAATATGCCAGATAGCAATTTATTACTCTAGAGCAAGGCCGCCCAATAGATTTTCCAGGTGGGCAAGTTTTGTGACCAGCCGGTGGCTAAGTCTCTTACGGAGCTTAGCCAGCATTATGCTGAGTTAGATCATTTCTGTAACAACTATCTACATGTACTCGTACCTATTCTATAAGTGTATCCTTTGTTAATTTAAGTTGTTGTGATTATAAATACATGTCTTTCTATTCTATTAAATTTTTTGTTTGTGGTTACGCCGAGCCACGGCGAAGACGTCGATGGGCGGGGTAGTAATGACGTGTTACTACTCCGCCTATCGACGTCTTCGCCGGACTGGGTTACATTTTAACAATTAAGTGTGTGTGTGAAGAGGTTTTCCCTGATAGTCTGATCGGTAGATCTGTCGGTACTTGTTGTTAAATCCGATGTTATAATTAGGTACAATCAATTATTGCTAAATTAATCGCGCAATGTCGGAAAATCTTCACTAGAAACTTATTCCCAAAAATTTGAAAACTCTGTTAGCTGCTCTGAAGATAAAGGCAGTGTGATTTTGAAGATGTCACTTCAAGCTGAATATTTAAGCGTCAGAAAACAGATTTCAAATGGATAAACAGCAGCACATTTTTCTCGTGAGATTCAAAATCTTGGAATCTGTTTTCAAAAAACTCTTAAACATTTTATACTTTGAGTTCATTCTTTTTAAAATCTGTAGGTCTGTCACTGGATGCCGGCTGACCAAATTTTCAAATTTTCAATTTTTAAATATCTTTATAAATAAACATAACGAAATATAATAGTAAAACATATCCAGTGTACATTTTCCTAGATAATATTAACTTAAATTTACAATCGTTTATAAGCAATGCGCTTTTTCAAACTTTTATACTAGGGAGTTAAGAATTACGTATATTACATACTTTTGGTTATTGAACCATTTAAAAAAAAACATTTTATCTTTATTATGACTACGTATGGCAAGCTTTAGTTGAGCATTACATATAAACCGGCCGAATTGCCGGTGGGCACATTCAAATGCCTTGGGGGACCATTTTGTGGCCCGCCAAGGCATTTGAATATAATATTGAGAAATACTGCCTGGATTTGGGCTTTGTTGCCCTTGAGTCTTTTTACCTAAAAAGTGGCGAAATTATTCGGGAAAGCCCCTTGATTGGGTGATTTCCGAGTCCCGCACTCCGCCACCATGACTCTGTACAAAATGCCGGCTCCACCTCCACACCATCACTTCAAACACAACAAAGTGTAAATATTTTATCTGAATAAAAGGTTTAAAATGAAATGCATGAATATGTACTTACTATACAAATAGTACCTACCTACGTACTTTGTCACTTTAATCATACCTAGCTCTTTATTTACTTCAAGTGCATATTGGCATAGGGTATCATCAAGTACCTACATAATAAGCTATCATAGCTTATTATGTAGGTACTTGATGATACCCTATGCCCTGCCCATACTTCATACTTCATTGATTCAAAGATAAGACGTTTTCTTTAAATCAAGTGCATGTGCAGTTTTGCACGTATGCCAAACGAGTGCCTAATCCTAGCACTTCTAACAAAGTTGTAAACTACATAAACCCGAGAGACATGACTATAGAATAAAACTAAACAAATATACCTAATGGATAATGTGAAGCTGATAAAGAAGTTTAAATAGTGATATATAGGTAGGTAAATATTTAAGTATGCGAATTCGTAATGTTGGAAGTTCAACTACCTTAACTATAAGGGTAGAGAAGATAATAAATGGTAGACCAGGTGCCGAGATCTACAAAAATAAAAATAACAATTATTGCTTTCTTTCCGATTCAAGCAGCCTTAGCCTTTTTTAAAATTGGTTGATATGCTTAGCAAGACAAGGTTTGGCGACATCAATGAAATCGGAGGATAATTAACGACCAACGGCGAACAAATATTATAACAAATAAATTGTTTATTTTAAGCTAAGTCTTAAGCTATAGTTACCGTCTTGGTGTATTTTAATGTTCGTTTTTAGTTTGTATATTTTATAATACTTATATTTAACTTTTATATTTCTTTGTCGCTTTGGTGCTACACTGTAATTAATGACAATGTACCTAAATATAATCACTACATACCTGTAGTATAAAACAAAGTCGCTTCCCGTTGCCTGTCTGTCCCTATGTATGCTTAGATCTTTATAACTACGCAACGGATTTTGATGCTGTTTTTTAAATAGATAGAGTGATTCAGAGTGATTCAAGAGGAAGGTTTATAAACCATTTGACACTTCGATTTCTACGCGGGAGAAGCCGTGGGGCTCAGCTAGTAATAAAACTGCGTATATAATAAACATATTGACTGTACCTACCATGTCAATATATTTTCTACTCTCGTTCCATAGGTACGTTCGAAGTTTTTTTTTAGTACATACATTTCAATTTCTTTATTTTCAGACAACAAAGGTCCATAGAAACACAAAATTACAAAAAAGAAAATACAATAACAGCGAAGAAAATAAACCTAAATTATCTAAATCTAGAGTATAATTTCATCCGGTGGTGTCGTATTGGACAATCATATTTATTAGATACTAGCTGCGCCCCGCGGCTTAGCCCGCGTTGATATATAATTATTTGCTCACCGTTTAGACCTACCCTGGACTACGACAAACATTTTAAAACCAAAATCAGCTCAATCGGCCCAGCCGTTCTCGAGTTTTAATCAGACTAACGAACAACAATTCATTTTTATTTATATAGATAGAAGATAGATGACTTTCAGGATGCTGTTATTACTACCTGTCACTCTACTCATCAGAAGAAAGCATGCTGTGCTGTGTGTGTTCTTATCTCTTCTGCGGCAGTAGGCAATACAAAGATATGATAATGGGTATCATTCCGAGAACGTAGGTACCTACGTTGATAGACTCCCACGATGACTTTGATAAAGGTCAGTCGACCTCATTTTATCCTTATTGGTTCTGAGTAAATGACGGTCTGGAAATCCATGCAAAAGTAAAAATATGTTTACCTACTCGTATCTTAAACTACTTAGCTACGAAAAAAGTTTAGTAAAAAAGGTTAAGTATTGAAATAAAGGGCGCTATGGCGCTCTTTAGGGGATGCCTATGTCCAGCAGTGGACTACTGGCTGATGATGATGATGATTGAAATAAATGGCTAATAATTATATAAAATAATTTAATTGTTTTTTTTTTTTTTGTTTATTTTAACGTACAAAACACATCACAATCACATTAAATTATGAGGTTACATAAAGCGTGATCAGAACTTGATTGCAACATAAACACATGTACGTTTTGTTGGAAGAATTTCGCTTTTTCATGTTGTATGAGAATTCATTTCATACAACATGAAAAATTCATTCATTTCATCAAATTTGACTAACTTCGCTGCTTGGATTTTTTTCATACGATACAATAAAATGATCCTTACAAGGGATCGAGTCGATTGGCATCAAACAAATGTTTTACCACTTTGATTAATTTAAAGCCCCTATCAGGCTTAAAAAAAATTATGCCATTATTATTTTCTCCAAACAGCAGCTGATGTTTCAAAAGAAACTGCACCTGTATCTCCTCTGGTTATGGGTGCCCCTACTGTCCCAGTTAAAAAAAACACTGTATTTTCAGTAATCTGTGGCAACAGTATAAAATCTATAGGTACCTACATAAGTATTCAGCGAGATGCGAGGATTGGAGTGACATGACATCTCGCTGCGAGTAGTGTCGTCAGTGGGGCTACTACGCTATTTAACACCTAACGTAACGCGCGTTATCAGCGTTATTACGGTAATTTTAGCGTTATTAACATAAATAATAATAATAATAATAAGGCTTATGATTCGGTGCCTCATACTTGGCTTGAGAGGGTCTTAGAGTTGTATAAAGTCGATACTACTCTAAGATCATTCTTGGGATCATGTATGAGACAGTGGACCACTGTTCTTCGTCATCCAGGGAGCCGAGTGGAACTACCTGCCACCAATGATCAGATAAGGATAGAGAGGGGTATATTCCAGGGCGACAGTCTGAGTCCCTTGTGGTTTTGCCTGGCTCTGAATCCGCTCAGTACTCTACTGAAGGATTCGGGAATAGGCTATCGCCCTCGGAGAGATGGTGAGATCGTCTCTCACTTGCTGTATATGGATGACCTCAAACTGTTCGCGCCGAATAAAACACAGTTAATGGCCCTTCTGAATATCACACAGATATTCAGTAGTGCTATTAACATGGAGTTCGGTGTCGATAAGTGTGCGGTCATACAAATACAGCGAGGGAAAGTTGTACATTCTGATAATTTACAGCTTTCAGAGACAATATCCCTGAAATCACTCTCGGAGGGCGAAACTTACAAGTACCTTGGTATGCCAGAAGCGTTGGGTATTGTGGACGGAGACATAAAGCAGTCGGTGAAGGAGCGCTTCTTTTGTCGCCTCAAAAAAGTGCTAAATAGCCTTTTGTCAGGCGGCAACAAGGTGCGAGCCTTCAACGGCTGGGTTATGCCATTGCTCACGTATACGTTTGGCATACTAAGATGGACTCAGACTGAACTAGAAGCCTTGGACTGTAGGGTTCGTCAACTTTTAGTCACTCATCGCATGCGACACCCTCGATCTTCGGTAATGAGATTGTATATCCCACGGAAATGTGGTGGTCGAGGCTTTTTAAACGCCAAGACCCTACACAACCGTGAGGTATGCAATCTCAGAAATCACTTTTTACAAGTTGAATACCAGATGCATCGCGATGTGGTTGCAGTAGATAAGAACCTTACCCCTCTCTCCTTGGCTAACGAGAACTGGCGCAAACCTGTGGTGATGAGCATCCAGGACCGGAAGACTATATGGGAGAGCAAAGAGCTGCATGGGAGATTCTACAAGGTTCTCACAGGACCTGATGTAGATCTCCTAAGCTCAGTGAACTGGCTACGCTTTGGTGACCTCTTTGGGGAAACCGAAGGTTTTGTCTGTGCAATTATAGACGAGGTGGTAAAGACGAACAATTATCGAAAGTATATCATGAAAGACGGCACGATCGATATTTGTCGAGCGTGTCATCTTCCTGGGGAGACCCTCCGTCATATACTTTCGGGTTGTTCGCACCTTGCTAACTCTCAGTACTTGCACAGACACAACCAAGTAGCCAAAATTATACACCAGCAACTTGCTCTCCGATATGGCCTTACTGGTCCTGAAGTTCCGTACTATAAGTACACACCGGCGCCAGTTCTTGAAAATGGCCGTGCCACGCTCTATTGGGACCGATCTATCATTACGGACAGGACTATTCTTGCGAATAAGCCTGATATTGTACTGATAGATCGGTTAGAACGGAGGGCGGTGCTCGCTGATGTCACCATACCGCATGATGCTAACCTCGTTAGAGCTGAGAAAGCAAATATCTTGACTTGGCTAACGAGGTTGTCAGCATGTGGGATGTAGATTCAGCGACTATAGTCCCGATAGTCGTTTCGGTTAACGGCGTAATAGCGAAGAGCCTCGATCAACACCTGAAGAGACTCTCGCTAGGCAGTTGGATCAAGGGCCAGATCCAGAAGGCGGTACTCTTGGACTCGGCACGTATCGTCAGGAAGTTCCTTTCTCTGCAGCCCTAGTCACCGGCCGCTTGAGCCTAGCTTCGCGGTCGGTGATCTACCGTTTTGATATATTTTTTACTGTAGAATAGTTTTATAATATTTTATTGTATTTTCTATAGTAAAAAATGTATTTTATACGAGAATTTAATTAAATGAGTGGAATAATAATAATTTATTTCAGACCATAGAAAAGTAATAGATCTTAATTAACTTATTCTACGGTCCATAGTTTTAATCACCTTAAAACTAGCATACATAAAATATAAAAGGACTAAATTAATAATAACACGCTTTTTTTTACACGCGAATAACGCGTGAATAGGAGTTATTCGCGTTAAAATGCGCTTAACACGCGTTATCCATGCTAAAATTAGCGTAATAACGCTGATAACGCGTGAGTTAAATAGCATGGTAGCAAGGACAAGGAGGCAGGCATTTTTAGCAGTCAGTCAGTCCGACGTCCGTCCAGCCAGTCAGTGCGTACGTGACTGACGCCCTGACGCGCTGCGCCTGTGAGTGAGCTAGTGTTGGCTGGCCGATGAATCACTCGGTACTTGATACATTTGTGAAAATATTTAATATACCTATTTGTAGTCAGAGACGAGTAAAACTTTTGTAGTCTGAATTCACTATTTTACTAATTCGCAACACAAGTGCCGGCTGATTTGAGGTAAGGAAACATTTGATTGAAGTGTTTACTTTTGTTTTTTTTAGTAAGTAACTTTGTCAGATTCAACTTCCAACTTTTTCCTAGATGGCTCTGTGTCTGGATTGACGCAATTCTGTGTCCGTCTCTTGATAGCATCCAAAACTTTCTTTATGGGTAAACATATTATAGAAATAATATTTACAATAAAGAAAAACATTAACCGTTAATCAACAAAATGTACAACAAAACGACAAACAAAAAACTAAGAAAAAGCATTGCTAAAATAACTAAAAACTTCAACTGAAGCTATTCGCCACCACCGCCGCGCCAGCGCCAACCGGCCGGCCGGCATTTTGCCAACTGTCATGTGTATTCTGTTATCTATGGATTATAACATTTATAGCGAAACCCATTGTTCATAGGCGACGTGACGTGTAAGTACACGGCTGATACAAACACAGGCCGGGTTCTGGAATCCTGAAACATACTGAAATGTTTGCAAATGTTTCAGTTTGCTTAAAAACATACTAACGTTTAGTAGGTACATTTAGTATTTATTATGGGCTTAGCTTAGGGTTTGCATCGTCCCATTACCAAGGGTTTCTAGATATTAAATTGCTGTGGAATGTCATAGGTTGATGATGATAATGAACATCAACAAAGGCGTCCCACGTAGACAACGCTATTCTCAGTACTTTCCTGTTAGAGCTCCTTGATTGTATACTTTATGACGCCGGCCACGCTCCCGAAGGCTGATCGTGATGACTCACGCTCATCAGTGCTGCTCAACCAGGCGGCGGCAGCGGCCCGCGAGACTCCAGGGACTGGCTTTTAAGACCTAAAGCTACACAGCATACAGTGTGCCCCACAGCCCAAGTGCAACCCCAAATGGGGGTGGAATTATATAAAAAATTATAGACAAAACAAAAAAATATATTTTTCTAGGTACTTTATTGATAAATTATAATTTCGATTACTAACTAATCACTCTATTTACAAAAATAAAGATTTCTTCCAAAGAAGTGGGTTATTCTATTAAAATAAGCGGCAGTGACGATAAAATAACAAATAAGTCACAAACGAGTAGCTATCGTGACCTTTTAAATTTTTGTATCTAGTTTCACCCCATTTGTATACAGTGTGTTCCTGTATAAAGTGTAACTTATTTTATACAGGAACACACTTTATACTTTCGAGTTGTTCGCACCTTGTTAATTCTCAGTAGGTACTGTGTGTGCACAGACACAAACAAGTAGCTACGAGTATTGCTTCGCGGTCGGTGATCTCCCGTTTTGGTATATTTTTAGTGTAGAATAGTTTCATAATTTTAATATAATATTAAAATGCATTGTGTTTTTATAGAATTTTGTTTGCCTGGAATTTTTACAAATGATCAATTGTTATTAGTTTTTCTTATTGTGTAATTTTATTTATATTTTTTGTGTTAATTTGTTTTAATATTGTTTATTGTTGTATTGTAATTAACTAGTGTAATTGGTTGTAATATAGGTAATCGTGCTAGTTAATAATTAAATAAATAAATAATATTTTATAGTATTTTCTACAGTAAAAAATGTATTTATAACGAGAATTTAAATTTATGAAGTGAAATAATAATATTAGATATTTATGGTAACGAACGGGTGATAAAAAATGGAAATTATATTCAAATTATAGACAAAACAACGTCATAGTCCGCGGTCAAAATGTTAGCAGCCGCTGAGCTAAATAAGCAAGTCGAAGGTCGCACGCAAATACGTACGGCCATAAACATAATATACCTACATCGCACACAAACACTCGGATCTGGGTAGCTGGGCCCAGCCGGCCGGTATTGCTGGTATGGTTGACGAGATTTAAATATTTTAATTAGTCCAGATAAGTGCGGCATACCTTCATTCCTTTTAATGGGAAACAAACTCAATTTTCTTTTCACTTATTTATCTTAAAAAACCCGTTTCTCATTAGCATTAAAAGATGCAAATGAAAAGAATCCTTTTTACAAAGTGTATGAAAAAACAACCTCATAAGTAGCTCGCCAAAATCTTTAATTTTTTTTAGCGAAAGCCTTTTATGTTTTGTCATTGTTAGGTACTAGACATGGCGCGATCTGGAGGTTTCCACGTCGTCGACCTGGTGGACGATGTGGAGCACTTCCGGAACACCCACACGAGAAGGAACATGTACCGGCTGCAGGAGGCAGGCCTGAGGAGCATCCTGCTGCGAGAGGACCTGAGGGGGCTCCCAGTGGCGCTGGTCAGCGTGGCCGGGGCTTTCAGGGGGGGCAAATCCTTCCTGCTCAACTATTTCATCAGATATCTGTCTGCCACGGTGAGTTACTATGTTACTGATGTGTCAGAAGCGTCAAGCCAGCTATCATCATCATCATCTATCTGTCTTTTTGTTTTTATTTCTTTCTAGGTCCTACACTAAAGGGGGCACCCATTTGTGGTGATCTTTGCCCATTAGTGACTAGACGTTTACTTTATTTTTGTTGTTAATATGTACCTCTATTGTTTCCAGCCGTCCAGCCGCGCGGACGGGAGCTGGGTGGGCGCGGCCGGCCAGCCGCTGACCGGCTTCGACTGGGCGCCGGGCATCGAGCGAAACACCACCGGCATCCAGCTCTGGCCTGGCCCCTTCTTCATACAGAAGAACGATGGGACACGAGTTCGTATACCATTCAAACACTTCGTGTAACTGAGACAACATTATTTAGTTAATGAGTTAACAGTAACTATCTACTGCAGGTGGCGGTACTGCTGATGGACACACAAGGCACATTCGACAGTCAGAGTACGATACGAGACTTTTCCACTGTCTTCGCGTTGTCCACTCTCATCTCGTCCTTGCAGATCTATAACCTCAAGTTCCACATCAACGACTGCGATTTGATGAACCTTGAAGTGAGTATACGAGCGAGCCAGTCAACAAAAGGCTTGAAGCTTAGAATAACTAGGCAACTGTAATAATTACTTTAAGGCTTGAAGTATTTGCATTACCTACAGTATTACTGTGTGTGGTCTGTGATAATGATAACAACGTCGTCGCCATGACTAATCAGGTGCTTAGTATTCAACTTTGTACTCTGCATGCTCCGACGGAGAACTCAACTTGCATAGAAATCTCAAAAATTATGTGGTATTTATAATGAAGGGATTTGTAAAGTTAAATAATTTCATTATTTTCCCGATCGCGTCGGTTTTATGGGTGCGGCTTATAGATAGGCAAGCGACATATTCGCAATATTTATATTTGTGTATAACGAACTGATAACACTTCAGTGTAGATAAAGCACCACAGATAACAGAGTTCAGTTCATTTATTCCATTTTGATAAGTCACGTACACTCGGAAAATTCATATACAATATGTAGATAAAATTAAGTAGACACATATATTATGATTCATGAGCAATCGTCAATATTATAAAAAGATTTACATATCGAAAACCTTCTGATTTTTTCACAAACAAATCTTAGAATTAAGTTTCCTTACCTTAGGGGTCATTACTTTGGCCACTGCCTAGAAAAACTCTTACAATATCAGTTTTTTCTATGTTCATAAGTACCCATAAAGTAAACGTAAACAACATTTAATTCTGAGCAAATAGGGCAGAGGGTTTTGGAAAGTTGCCAACCTAAGAGACACATAAGTTATGAACATACAAGTGGTTTCCTCTCACTTCTTCCACTGGTGGACAAAAAATTGAAGTGAACATAAATATATTAATGAATAGTATAAAATATGACTTGTCTAAGTGCTTATTTGTAAGCGTAAAGAAATAAACTTTCATTTCATTCCTAACCATTGGTAATTTTGAATGATTTATCCTAATTCTAGGCGTTTACAAAATACGGCACATTCATGAAAGAAAACACCGGAGAAGCATTCCAAGAGTTGAAGTTCCTCATACGTGACTGGGAGAACAACTGGGAGCTGCCTTACGGAGACGTAGGGGGGGCCCAGTACAAGGCAATTAAGTTACAGGTGATTTATTGTTATTTAAACATTTAGGCTATGGCCAGTACAGTACAAAATAATATTATAATATTCATTGAGCGCAGACAAAACGTAAAAACAGTGTCGAGATGAAGGCCAAGAGGAGGATCCAGCTGGGCTGGGCAGCGTTTAGAAAACTTAGCCGAGACTTCTCGTCATCCATACTTATTCTAGATTCTAGTCCTAACCATTACGACCCACGGAAATCTATGTGTCAATTGGTTAAAATAATAAAAGTCCTAAGTTTGTCTCCTGGTTCTAAGTTACCCCCACAACAATTTTCAGCCAAATCGGTTCAGCCGTTCTTGAGTTATAAATGGTGTAATTAACACGACTTTCTTTCATATACATACTAGCTGCGCCCCGCGGCTTCGCCCCCGTGGAAATCGATTTGTCAAATGGTTTTTTTTAATATCCTATGTTAGACTCCTGGTTCTAACCTACCTCCTCACCAATTTTCAGTCAAATCGGTTCAGCCGTTCTCGAGTTCTAAGTGTTGTAACAAACACGACTTTCTTTTATATATATAGACTAGCGGCGCCCCGCGGCTTCGCCCCCGTGGAAATCGATTTGTCAAATGGTTTTTTTTAATATCCTATGTTAGACTCCTGGTTCTAACCTACCTCCTCACCAATTTTCAGTCAAATCGGTTCAGCCGTTCTCGAGTTATAAGTGTTGTAACAAACACGACTTTCTTTTATATATATAGATGTATATAATGTAGCATAATAAGCTATGCTATATAACTATGGTTGGTTACGCTTGTTTTGATTGTTTACAAATTAATGTAAATAATTATACCGCTGTTTTGGTTTGATGGTATTTCAACCTATTAGGGATGTCTTATTTTAATAACCTATCTTGGTGATCTATCCGTCAAAGGTCGGTATAGATTGCACCGACACGCCCCATGCAGGGGACCGCAAGAGAGCCGCCATCTTCAAAGTCATCGTCATCGTCCAAAGTTACTAGGGCTGGGCAAACGCTTAGAATACAGGATGTATTCCTTTACTCTCCAATGGTTTCAGATCTTAGAATCTCAGCCTGAACAAGCAAACAAGATTCGAGAGAGTATCACTTCTAGCTTCGAAGTTATCAGCTGTTTTCTGATGCCACACCCGGGAAGACAGGTCCCAACTCCCACCTGGAGGGACAACCCCGAAGGTAAAGAATTATTATTTGAAAGTAAAAAAAAAACTTTTATCTTCTTGCTTTGTATAAATCTTTGTTGTAACTTCATAGATACATTGTAGGTACCTACATTTTTAGTAAACTAGATCTCAATAATTTCATTTGCTAACGAGACTCTATTCATACTCACAGCATTGCATTGTAATTTTCTTCAGTCCGAAATACAAAATTGAAGCTTGTCTACTTTGTTTCAGAACTCGACCCTGATTTCCGGAGAGAGCTGGTGAAGCTGACGCATTCCATCTTCAGTCCAGAAAACGTTCGAATCAAGTTGTTGGGCGGCCAGCCGGTGACGGCGGAAGTTCTCTTTGGGCTGATCAGGACCTATGTGGATAGCTTCAACAGCGACGACCTGCCCGAGCCGAGGACTATTTATGAGGTGATTCACAACTGAACAAATATAAAAAAAAATGTTGCACGATCGAAATTAAATGTTGATGCAAGTCATTCACAAAGAATTATAATACCGCCAATCGTATCGAGTTTTTTTAAAGTTTTTATTTTACATTGTCATTTTATAATTAGTGTGCAATAAAGAATTATCTATCTATAATGTGGTTAAATGTGTAGTTTCTCGAATTCAGTTTTGTATAAGTTCTTATAGGTCCTTGAATGGATCTGTAAGATCTAGTTCTAAAACTATTATTTGATTGAATGTCTGTGACTATGATTGAAACTTCCTTTTAATTGTTTTTTTTGATAGAAAGAAGAACATTTTTAATATTTTATACTATAATGTATGAGATATTTAATTTATTAGTTGGTTACCTTAGGCTTTTTTCTTTACATCATAATGTTTATTATGTTTGTGCGGTTAAATACACGCATTAAATGTGCATTTAATGATAGCTATGCAATATGGAATAGTTCTAATAAATACAATAACATTTTAAAATTTCAGACGCAATCCGAAGCCTGTCTCCGGATGGCGATGGACGCAGCGCTCGATCTATTCGAGAGCAAAGCGAGTCTGGAAACAGCTCTGAGCATGCCGGAAGCAGTGCTCATAGACCTGCACGAGCATCTGCAGAATGAGGCTCTGGCTTCCTTTGACAGCAAGCGATTATATGGCGAACAACACGCCATTGACAATCAGAGAGAAGAACTCAGAACGGTAAGACAATGTTTAGAGTGAACAAGCAAACTATTGGTATTCGTCGCCAATTTTATTTTATGTCCAACGTAGATAAAGCGATTAACGAATAGGTGTTAACACCTCATTTTATTTTCAGAAACTATTCAACCGCTTAGAGAACATGAGGACAACAAACAACGCCAGGACCGTAACAGCTGTCAACAACGCTACTGCGGCTTACGACGCTGTTATAGAGAGTCTGAGGAACAACCAGCGCCTGTGCGTTCACGATCGCGACTTGCAGAACGCTCACGTTGATGCTCTCGCGGCCGTCACACAGGCTTTTGATGGAAGCAGAAGGAGGCTTTCCAATGATCAGGCAGACCCCGACAGGCAGCGGCTGCTTGCTGTAAGTTACACATATTAAAACTATCATGTTTATTAACACAAAAGTCACTTATAAAAGGATTATTTACAATGATTGGATTTTTGAGTTTTCCAATATTTTGGCTCAGTTTCATGCGCCATGATCACGGAATAACTGAGAGACTGAGTAAGTTTACACAGTTCACATCATGGTAGATATCTCGTTATAAGTGACTTTTTGGAGTTGCACATATTGTAATAAAGAACTGACGAATATCTGCTTTGCTTCTTAAGACTGTCATCTTATACCTAGCATTCATTTTATTTTATTTTTACAATCTTAGGAAAACTTACAGCTAGATAAAGATTAGATACAAGAATATTTAACTTAAGGCCAATCAGAAGTTAGTAGCCAAGCGTTCCATTTTAGACATGGTCAGTGACTTACTTCAAATTCAAGAAAGTCAGCGCTGACCCGAAAAAAAACCTAATGTAAATTGATTTGAAGTCAGTGCTTACTTGGACCTTCGCTGAATTCAAATCTATTTACATTGGGTTTTTTTCGGGTCAGCTCTGACTTGTCTCGCATTCAAAGTCAGTCACTGACCCTGTGTAAATCTGCCTTTATGGATCAATTTCGGAAATGCGAATTATGGGAGCACTAAACTAATTTACGTACAATAAAGAAGTTATGAAAATACGCCGCTTTTACCGTCGAAATTTAAGTAAATAATAATATTTAAATATAATAAAGATTTCTTACAGGATTGTGAAGCAAAATTCGAATCACACAAGCATATTAACGAGTTTAACAACAAGGCGTATGTCGTTGAGGCTCTGAACGAATACCACTCGTTCATGATGGTGTTGTGCACACAAAACCCCAATCTCTCCGAGGCTGCCTTCGAGGCTCAGCACGCGGCGCGGCTAGCCAGAGCTTTAGAACAGTTTGCGCTGCGACGAAACCGCCCGAGCCAGTATCCTGAGGATAGCTTCAGAGATAAACTGAAAAGAGTGAGTTTTTTGTGATCGTACAATTTATCTCTATGAAGTAAACTGTCTGAAAAATTAGCTCATGTTTAAGGAACCGTGGCATACAACCCACTGCAATCCCTTTCATATGGATTTGTAGTGCGCACGATCTGTTATTTTGCGATCTTTGCGGGAGGCCTGTGCGTAGTGGTGAGCGGCCGTCCATCGACTGAGATGATGATGACCTGAACCGACTGTCAGTGAATATCTGTATAGACTGTATAACAATATTTTTAGTGAATAAACATATAAAACAAAGAAACCATGTCTTACCATAAAAATATTTTAAATTTTGAAGATAAAAATGTCCTAACTGTATTATTTATTAGAGATAGTAAATAAGTCTAATTTTAAACATTTTACAGGACATCGAAGCAAATTATCAAGTATTGAAGGAAATCAACATCAGTGCAAACGCAAGGCTTCTCCAGCTGGCCCTCATGGAGTACTACCAGGGGTCAGTGACCACGTCAGAGCTGCGGAGCCGCTGCCTGCACCCCCTCGCCCTTAAGGACCTCCACCGGCAGGGCATAGCCAGAGCGCTGCAGATCTTCCGCCCTGACCGACCGGCGGACCAGGGATTCGATGATACCGATTCGGACGAAAGAATACTCAAAAATGTTAGTGTAATTCTTTTATATTTGTTTTATGACAGATTCGCCATTACTGTTGTGAATAAATTGGCTAAAATAATAAGTTTGAGATGGCTGTAAAACCAATAGAGTTGTATGTCTGGATAGTCAGTCTGTGTGTGCCACTCTATTCAAATGTATGGAATTACGCGCGTTCTGAATTCAGAATCTTAATCAATAATCATTATACACTTATTCCGGTCAGGAATTCAGAACGCTCGTCAGTATCATTACAGATCGATCTGATAAATTCAGAATCCGAAAAAAGTCAGAATGATCATCTTGAATGAAATCTTTCTGAATTAAGAATCTGAATTCCGAAAGACATTAACAAAAATTACATTGATTGTAAGCCTAAGATTGAGCTGCCTCGATAAATAAAGGACCTGAAAATTTGAATACTTCTTTCCAGCTTATCATCACACACTACGAGACCCTAGTCGACATCAACAAGTCTGCTAACGACAACGCGTTAGAAGAAGCTTTCAAAGCTTACAAGGAGAAATTCGACAAATTGACTAATTACGTCGGTTACTTCGCTGCTTCTTGGTCAAAGGCTAAAAGCTACCATGAGGAGGCTCTCAAAGTAGCTCATGACGTCTTCTACAGGAACCGTCGTAATCGGGAATCTCACGGCGGGGATGCGTACATCGACTTGTTGAATCGGGTGAGCGAGTCAAATTCAAATTCAAAATGTTTTATTTTCTGTAAGCACTTACACAAGTCAAATTTTAAACTATTTATTATTATCAATTAAGATTATTTTAATGTTCTCTTAAATTTTTTGTCCACTAGTGGAAGAAAAAGAAACTACTACTACATTCACCATCATCATCATCAGCCTATAATAGTCCACAGCTGGACATAGGCCTCCCCAATAAGCGCGATAGCGCCCTGTCTTCAGCTTGACGCATCCAGCATCTACCTGCAGTCTTTCGCAGATCGTCATCTCACCTGGTCGGAGTGTGAAAAGTGAACCCAGAAATACTCAAAAGCATCTCAGATCTGACAGATTTTATTAAAAACTGTCAAGAAATGGCTGCTTGATTTAAGCACGTCAAATCTAAAATGCGTTTGAGTATTGGTAATGAGTGTCTTTTCTATATATAATAAAAAATATCGATCTATGTAACATATTCTATTATGTATATCAGTCATCTAGTACCCATAACACAAGCTTTGCTTACCTTGGGGCTAGATAATGCTGTGTGGATTGTCCTGCATTATTTTATTTTTGATTCTTTTCAGAAATGTGAAATTCACTACAACCCCGAAGGTAAAACCAGGCATGGGTTCGTACAGTTCATGCGAGAGTGGGGGGATGCCATGGATGAGATCACCCGAGACGAGTACCTGACTTTACCCGACGACTAAGTCATCTGCATATTGTGATAATATCTAAAGGACCTAGCAAGTAACCACACTTAGAAAATAAGGTTCTAATAATATTGTCAAACCTATGAGATATTATTATACTCAGCTGACTCTCAGCTAAATAGCACTTCTATACAAACCTTTGTGGTTTCCTCCGTGTTATTAGTAACATTATTTGTAAGTTGTTAAATAAAAAAATTAAAATACTGGACGACTAAGGCATCCACATTTACTACGTGCTTTAGGAATCTGGATCTGGCAAGGCTTATTATCCCTTGTTCGTTTAAGTCAGATTCTGTTTATGTCAGATTCGCTGTAGGACAGTATTTGTATAGTCGACTTATTATAAATATCCAGTGACTAAGTTAATGTAATATTGAAACTAGGGTAACGATAGTAGTTGTTACAGTCAGCAACGAAAGTCATTTGAATGTTTTCTATTTTTAAAATTCAAATCACTCTAGACTAGAACTTCGTTTTTTTTATTTAATTATACAATGTGTATTGTCGAACCTTGATCAAACGAGATGTGCGAATACACGACATATATTTATCGATAAAAAACAAAAAATAAAAAATTATATGTTACCTATCTCAAAAATAAAGCCGATTTAATAATTTTTTTAACGAAAACTACTTCATCTGGTTTTTTCTTCGTTTCTTTTTGAGTAAACGTAAAAAAGTACCTATTTTCAATGGTGAATAACATAACAACGAAAAGAGACCCATATTTTTTGGAGGATTTGTAGATTAAATTATGAAGTTTAATACAACATGCAAAAAAGTACACCTCAATAACCCAGTTTTAAAGTTACAGATCAAAAATAAAATAAAATTTATTTTTTTTTGCAAATTTCTAAAAAAATATTTATTTTACTAGGCTTATGTACCGAAATTGTATTTGTTTCTTATTTTATTAGCTAGGTAGACTATCTAGCTTTCAAATGAGACTACTTTGAACAAAATACACCGTTTATTCAAAAAGAAACGAAGAAAAAACCAGATGAATTAGTTTTCATTAAAAAAAAATATTAAATCGGCTTTATTTTTGAGATAGGTAACATATCATATTTAATTTTTTGTTTTTTATCGATAAATATATGTCGTGTATTCGCACATCTCGTTTGATCAAGGTTCGACAATAGACATTGTATTTTTGCGTTTGATTTGGAAAGAATACCATTTTCAAGGCAACTCTCGAGGAAACCTCTAAATTTCCCTAATTGAGATTGATTGGAGGAACATTATATATAAGGAAACGTCTAAGAATATGGGAGTTATACCAATAGCGCCATCGACGTTATGACAAAAACCTCCAGACGCAAGCACAATTTTTTTAGAATAAGCTAGAATATCGCTATAAGTAGCGTAAGGAAAATATTAATCTTTTAGATATAAGATCTTTAGGTAGGGGGTTATTACTAGATATATAAATACCTCATAAAATATAAAATCTATTTAATTAAGGTACATTTTATTATAAAACTTTTGCAACTATCATGGTTATTAACATTGAGTTTTCAAATATTTCGGCACAGTTTCATGCGCCATGATCACAGAAAACTCAAAAATCAAATCATGGTAAATATCCCATATTAAATGACTTTGTGTACATTTTATTGTTTTAATGCATGGTGAAAATAAGACAAAAATTAATGACATTTAAATTCTATGAAAGGGCACCATGAACGTCGAACCCGAAACGTCGTCGTCGGTGTCAATAAAAAGAGCTGTTGTTTCCACGAGTCTCAGCCAAAGCGTGCAGGGGCTGATTTGGTCGTCTTTACCTCCAACTTACCCCGAACAGGAGAATCCTGCGACCTGTACAAATAAAGTTTCATAATAATAATAATCTGATGATGTCACCATACCGCATGATGCTAACCTCTCTAGAGCTGAGAAAGATAAACTTAGCAAATATCTTGACTTGGCTAACGAGGTTGTCAGCATGTGGGATATAGATTCAGCGACCATCGTCCCGATAGTCGTTTCGGTTAAAAGGGCCAGATTCAAAAGGCTCTTGGATTCGACACACATCGTCAAGAAGTTCCTTTCCCTGCAGCCCTAGTCACCGGCCCCTTGAGCCTAGCTTTGCGGTTGGTGATCTACCGTTTTGATATATTTTTTTACTGTAAATGTCTACACGCGCTCGAGTGTCAATCATCGCAAATGTGTCAGTTTCGCAAGTGTACCAGATCCAGGTAGTAAGTATAAAAGAGGCAGATAATACCTAGTTCCCGTCGGTTTGAACTCAGATTCGTCCAAATGGGTGACAGTACACATGGGGTTGTACGCAACCCCCAGCTTCTTGTTCGTGTTCTGGTCGAACAGCGACTTCATGTTGTCTTCCTTTGGCTTTATGTTCTGAAACAACATACACATGTGTAATAAACCGGCTTTGTCAGTCCACTGCTGGACTTAGGCCTCCCGTGATAAGCACCATACAAAAACACGCGTTAAGGCGATTATGTGAAAATATTTTGGCCGTCTGGGTAGGATTACTATGTGTATCTTTTTGTGACCAAAATTTGTAGTAATGTGTGTACCTATATATACATTATAGCCTGTGTGTGTGAAGTGCTTTAGGAGGTTAAAACCAACCACAATAGGACCAAGGTCGATCTCCCTCGAGCCAGCGACGTCTATCGGAGGGCCCTGCATACCAAACATCGGTCCCTTCTTCTTCTTCTGCTTTAGGTGACTCAGGAGGTTTCGGCGTACGTGGTAGCCTTTGTACGCAGCCTGGAAAACAACAATTCGTACACTAATTATGTAAAAAAGCATGCAAGTCATCATTATGAAGCTTCGAGAAAGTATAATACTTACTTTCTCTAAGTTAGGAAGTTTATATTGCCTTGTAGCGGCATAATACTGAGACAGGGCCTTTTATAACTCACTATTTGTACCTATCTGTATGCTTATCTATTTCCTTCATATAAACGTTACTTACACACCGCGCCACAGAGGTCGTCGGCGTAAGGACTCCATAACACGACAAGTTCTTATAGTAAGTAAGTACTCATCAAATAGATTTATTGTTTTCTCTGTAGGTGTAAATAAGTTTACGGATTCCTCTTTATATCATGAGCCCTAATATGGTTTGCTAGAACGAACTTGGTCTTGAATAGCCTACGAAACTGATGTCTAGGGTCGGCTTCATTGAAATCGATGAGGAAGCCTATATAAATAAGTTTAGCAAATACCTGTATCTTCTGTGTAGCCCTGCTCAGCTCAGTCAAAGAGGGCTTGGTCCGCTTGTAGAGCGCCAGAGTGTGCTCCGCGGCAATCTCCCAAGGCTCGTTAGGGTTCATATTAATGTTCTTAAACAACCATTGGATATATGTAGACATAGACATATCATTTATTTGCCACTACCATGCACACACAATATACATACATTAACAATCTTGAATTAAAAATAAAATACTATGCAAATGGGTCAAGGCATAATGCCAACTGTATTCTGCCTAGACAAAACCAAAACAATCACGAATCCTGCGATAACAAAATATTAAAAAAGATAAATTATACTAGCTCAGTTATAATAATCGTAGTGCTTGGGTATAGGTACATAATTATGTTTTGGTTTTATTGTGCTGTGCATTATATTAGGTACAGTATATACACATCATTTATTTAAATTTTAGTTATAAAATGTATTGTTTAATAGAAAACAAGCTAAATTATTATGAAACTATTCTACAGTAAAAAATAAATCAAAACGGTAGATCACCGATTGCGAAACTAGGCTCAAGCGGCCGGTGACTAGGGCTGCAGAGAGAGGAACTTCCTGACGATGCGTGCCGAGTCCGAGAGTACCGCCTTTTGAATCTGGCCCTTGATCCAACTTCCTAGCGAGAGTCTCTTCAGATGTCATATCTAGTACCGAGGTCAAGTTTTTGGAATTTTCAAATAAGTTCTTGCACCGCTAAAGTTTTTTAATTTCCACTCCGCTTTCGCTGCCCACCAAAACGCAATTGACTGCGGAGTGGCAGCGGCCGACAGCTATGCGTTGGAGCTATCGTGAAACTGGTGTAAATAATAAAATAATGCTGGAAAATCCACACAGCATCATCTAGCCCCATGGGGTAAGCAGAGCTTGTGTTATGGGTACTAGACAGGGTGGTAGATGACTGATATTTAATACATAGATTACATAGATAGATATTTTTTTATTATACGTAGATAGAACGACCAGAACACCTGAAATAAATATCTGCAGATCTTACACACAATTGTTCCAAGGCGGGAATCGAACCCGCAACCTGCGTCGCAGGCGGACCTTCGCTCACCACGCTACAGAGGTCGTCAAATATACTTTATTTGAAAGCTCAATTTCTTTAAAAATAAATAAGGCTATTTTTAATTTACTTACCTTCTTCAGCAAGTTCTTGCGGTACCAGTAGTCGCGGTATGCGTTCCTGCTCACCTGGCAGACCTTAGCCGCCGTGGACTCGTCCAACTCTATCCTGGCAAGTATTTTCTTGATAATCTGCATCTCTTTTACTTTCTCTATGAACATGTTCAAATTTATTCGAATTAACTCTTTAGAATCGAGGTGTGACATACATATCCCAAGTAACAATTTCTGGTTCTATAGCAGTCCATAGAACGTATCTCAAACACCTCTTTTGGTACTATAAAAGCCCAAAGAAGGTCGAGTAAAGCCGAGTTGGTGCAATTATATCACCAAAAAGTGACATAGGAGAACCGTAGAAGTGTTAGCGGTGACATTTTAGCTCTATAAAGTTGATAGAGTGGTACTCGTATGACAATCTATTGACATAGTGGGTACAGTAACACTACTTTAGTGTCATTTTATACTGTAGTAGCGTTCGTGTTACCATTAATGTGCTGATTTGTCCTATAGTAGAGTATGTAATTCCGATACATCACAAATATTTTTCTTTCGGCATCGGCAGATCGGCACGGTCGATCTGTGTAAACTGTATAAAGTGATTTCAGTTCAAGGATTGTAACGTGGTTAGTGTATAATTATTATCTTATTTTGACATTGAATAACTCGTCCAATACTGCAAAATTTACGTGCGACAAATATTTTACCGATAGATTAGTACTATTTTTAACGCGCCTCCGGTTTATCGAGTTTTGAATAAAATAAAATATTAATATAATATTAAAGGTACCGCAGTTTTGTACTATAGAGCGAAATGGTAACTCCGTAACCCTTGGCCAACTATAGTACTCATGACAAAGAAGATTATGGAACCCTAATTTTACTCATGATGGCGCCGGAAAAAAAACCGAAATCAAAATTTAGTACCTAATTTAAAGAAATTAGGTACTAAATTTTGATTTCGGTTTTTGAGTGATGTTATTTTCTTTTCAGTATTGGTATAAGAAAAATGGCCTTACAAATGGATATTGACAAATTTCTAAAGCGTGACGATTTTATGCTGCTTGCGGTAGCGGAATGGCCTTGGGAAATAACCCATTTTATTTTACGTAAAAAATGTTTTGCCTGTGGATTACATACTACTGTGGATCAATTTTTACCGAGTCACTTCATCGTTCACAAAAAAAAAACATCGCTATATTGTTATTTTTTAATTTTTTCTGGTGCTTCTGTAATTACTGTTATTATGCTTAATTAATGTAATAAGTATTCACATAATCGTCACAATATAGTATATATCAATATAGTATATATCACAATAAGTCGCATTTATTTTAATTTATTAGAGTTCATCCACCCGCTTAAACATTTTGTTTTGTCTTACTCTTCCACACCAACTACCTATACAAAACAAATAAAAAAACACTTTTAATTGCTGTAGAAGTGTCCATAAAAACGAATTAAGAGCAAATATACTCTATTATGGTGTCGCTAACACTAATAAAGACCATGGACTATTGCAGTGATTTGTGGAACCACGATGTCACTAAATGGTTGTATTGTTGGATATTCATCACTGCTATAACGCAATATATACAATGTGTATTGTCGAACCTTGATCAAACGAGATGTGCGGATACACGTCATATATTTATCGATAAAAAACAAAAAATAAAAAATTATATGTTACCTATCTCAAAAATAAAGCCGATTTAATAATTTTTTTAATGAAAATGAATTCATCTGGTTTTTTATTCGTTTCTTTTTGAGTAAACGGTGTATTTTATTCAAAGTAGTCTCATTTGAAAGCTAGATAGTTTACCTAGCTAAGAAAAAAATACAATTTCGGTACATAAGCCTAGTAAAATCAATATTTATTTAGAAATTTGCAAAAAAAAAACGATTTTTATTTTATTTTTGATCTGTAACTTTAAAACTGGGTTATTGAGGTGTACTTTTTTGCATGTTGTATTAAACTTCATAATTTAATCTACAAATCCTCCAAAAATTATGGGTCTATCTCTTTTCATTGTCATGGTATTCACCATTTAAAAACCATTAAAAATAGGTACTTTCTGTCTTGTACAAAGATCAACAAGAATATCAACTGATTTAATCAACATAAATTATAAAATAAAACGAGGCAAGATAGGAAGAAATGGAATGAGGTCTTTGCCCAGCAGTGGGATAGTAACGGCTGTTTAAGATAAAGTTTTTGTTTTTTTTACTCTTGACAAAACAGAAAGTACCTATTTTAAATGGTGAATAACATGACAACAAAAAAAGATAGGCCCATAATTTTTGGAGGATTTGTAGATTAAATTATGAAATTTAATACAACATGCAAAAAAGTACACCACAATAAACCAGTTTTAAAGTTACAGATCAAAAATAAAATAAAAATCGTTTTTTTTTTGCAAATTTAAAAAAAAAAATGATTTTACTAGGCTTATGTACCGAAATTGTATTTTTTTCTTATTTTCTTAGCTAGGTAGACTATCTAGCTTTCAAATGAGACTACTTTGAATAAAATACATCGTTTACTCAAAAAGAAACGGAGAAAAAACCAGATGAAGTAGTTTTCATTAAAAAAATAATTAAATCGGCTTTATTTTTGAGATAGGTAACATATAATTTTTATTTTTTTTATTTTTATCGATAAATATATGTCGTGTATCCGCAAATCTCGTTTGATCATCAATGACGTATCCCTCGTCGATTCTTAAGAGTTAAGTATAATAAACCACAGATATGTACCTACGAATGCAGACATCTTTCGTTTCAGACGTTACAATAGTTAGCATAATATTAAGTCACTAACCTTACAAGGTTCGACATATTCCACGACAAGCTCAATGTTATATTAAAATTTGTTTTAATATATTTAGGTTTGAAATTAGTTTTATAGTAGAATAGGGTAGTAAGTGCTTTGGTTATATGTATATACTGTAAACTCCTATTTTCTTAAATAAATAAAATTAAAATAGGGTTTGTGACCTATTAATTTTATTAATCGCTATGCTAGTACTATTGGTTTGTCATCCAGAGAATAGCGTTCGTTTTAATTCAATGCGATTGATTGATATCATAGCTGAAGAAAGGACGCTAGCGTTCATCACGGGAGTCCTGTAACCAGCAGTGGACTATTATGGGCTGATGATGATGAGGTTGATATTATTAATCAACTTAACGGTTAAACTAAACCGCCTAGCCTCTGGCCCGCGCAGGTGCGTGCGGCGGCTACAAGCAGCAATAGAACCACACTTGTATCGTAGGCAATGAAAGCTTTAACAAAGCTTAAAAGGTAGCTGTTTCATCATTATCAACCTATAAAAAGTCCACTGCTGGACATAGGCCTCCCTTAATGAGCGCCATAGCGCCCTGTCTTAAGCTTGCCGCATCTAGCATCTGCCTGCAGTCTTTAGCAAGTAGTCAGGCCTTAGGTCGTCCTACACTATGTTTGCCGAGTTGCGGTCACACAGTGTTTAGTGTGCCTTAAATAATTAAAAAAATAATAAAACTTCTGCAAACTAGTGTAAACAATAACTCACCTTTCCCCTCAATAGGTTCAAAGCCTTCCACCTCCTCCTTAATGATCTGAGACAGTACATTCGCTTGAGCCCGCTCGAAGCCCAGCTCTATCAGGGTCTCGGAGACGGAAGGCCTGCAGTCGCACAGGTCCTCCAGGATCTTGACTGCCAGGATCCCGTGCTCGCGGGTGATAAGGAGTACGGACAGGTAGTTGGCTATGTAGTCGAAGATTTTGGAAGGTTGGTCGCGGAGGACCTGTGAAACAATAGACATGTTTCTGAATCGCCTGAATCGCATTATATTAAGATTTAAACTTTTGAAACTATCATCGGTTTCAAACGTTTTATCATAAGGCCTTGTTTTCTGCCAGCATGCAGCAGCACTATGTAGCTGATGATGACAAAATGATAATTTACTGACTTCTCGAGTGATGTCCCCCATGAGTTCCTTCAGTCCTTCAGGGACCGTGAACACGTTCGCACAGCCATGCTTTTGTAACAATTCGTTCATTTCCTAGTCCTTGGACTTCTTCTTTATTTGGCAATATTAAAAATGGCGAAGACAGATCGCTTTGACTGGCTTTGACAAGTAAGAAGATATTGTCAAAGAAATCTTTGTGATAGAACTTGAAAGGAAGAAGTCTTAGGTTCCCATACTACCATAATTATACTGCAAGAGCAGCGAATATTGAATGAACATGCGCACAAAATAGGTACAATAATAAATAATTAATAAATAAAATAATGCTGGACCATCCATACATCAACACATCTGGACATCACAATTTCAACATAGCATAGTTTACCAACTATGCTTAATTTGACCTTCGTCATCGAGAAAAATAAAAAAATAATGCTTGGCAATCCACACAGCATCATCTAGCCCTGATCATCATCTAAAGGAAAATTATTTTTGTTAATATAAATGGCTTTGGCAACTTCATAAAACAAATAACAAAGTTGATGGATTTATTATGGGAATATCTAAGAGTAGGTCACAGGTACAGCTGAGTCATCCTTTGTATAAACATCCAGAATCCAAGAACTATTCCTAAACACCACACACAGGCCATAGAATGGCTTCTACGGAACCAAAATTCATCAACACTGCCAAACAGTGTTTAGTTTAGGTCCAGAATTCCGGTAGGCATATCCCTAAAGATATGTAAACTTTTCTAATGGTGGCTCTATATTATTGTGTGTTTGATTTTTATAACTACATGATACGAAGGAGGATTTAAAACATGAACAGAGTTATAAAATAATAGTTTATCTATCTTCTATGTATTCTTATAATATATGAATCGCTGAATGTGTTGCTAAGCGCAAAACTCGTGAGCAGTTGAACCGATATCGGCAATACTTTTTTTAGAATATTCCTTGAAGTAGTACGAGGATGGCTCTTAAGAGCGTTTATTCCTAAAATGCGCAGAAACAGTACTTTTCAAACCCGTTTATATCATGAACCACTTATCTTATAGTATATGTTATTTACTAATAATTTTAGGAAATTTTAGTGTCCAAATAGTTTGACTATAAAATATTTCGATTAATATAGTATGTACGCGTTCTATCAAGATAACTTGTGAGAGGTTTTCATAATTTCCCTTTCAGCATCAGTGTCGAAGCTCAAAATAATAGAAAATACTGACATATCTAATTAAGAAAAAAATATAACCTACTGATGAGATCCTTGGCTAAAAAATTAATTTGATAGATGTTTGGTTTTGGTATCCTACAATGAGAAATTAAAATTCAAAAAATGTGAAATATTACGAATATTTCACATTTTTAAATGATGTTTTTACCGATATACCTTATTTAATTTAATATAATAATAGCCTACCAATAAAGTGAAGCATCTTTTTTAAAATCATACATTTAAAATTTTTATGATTTTGTTGCTATTATTTTTCTATAAATATTTAATGAGCGACGTGACCACACTCTAGAAAGCCTCGCGGCCATCGACTACGTACCCTAGACACCTAATACAGGGCGAACGATTTAACCCTATACTTGGCGTTGTGCACATATGGATACGCTCACTTTAGAAAATTCCTACCAGTTTCTTAAAAAAAATATTTAAAAACTTCTTTTGTAAATAGTGCAATATTTTTGGTATCTTTTGGTAGAAAAATATTGTGTGTTGCTGGCAACCCCAATTTCTCAGTAGTGCACAAAATGGTGGACCGGGCGCAGGCGTCTTCTTCTCGCAAGGTAAGAAAAAATATTTTTATTCGAAATATCGATTTTTTGTGTATAAAAAAGTAGTGGACATAACAGATTATGAATTTGTCTGTATATCTTAGCTGTTTTTTACCTGAAAAAACAACAAGTTTTCTTGCTATAGACACGTTCATATGATAGTATCCATATGGATACACTGCTAGCTTGCCTACATAATTGTTTATTTTTGTTATGTATCCATATGGATACACTGCCACATATGTATGAAAATTGAAGTAGTGATTTTTATGGATAATTATTGACATTTATTTTATTTTTTCTGTAACATTTTATTTTTACCGTGTTCGTGTGTTTGATCATCGATGTGGCACAGCGGGTGATTTTTATGGTTTTTAATTTCCGCCAAGAAACACATTACATAATTGTTTTCCTGGTGTTGTCCATGTATTTATTGATTACTAACGGAAAAACCATAATAATAATAGAAAAAATTTCTTACTAATGTTGTATTTTTTGACTAGGTGCAGGCACCATCACTAAAACAACAACAGCAGAATAGAGCTCGCCGAATTATCGCTCTTGTCCCGAGGGTGGGTGCAGACATGTTAATTGCTTTATATCGAACACCATTCCGCGGACACCGATGGTACTTACCTCTCTTTTCGCAAATGATAGACATTTGCATAAACAACGCCTGGCTTCTATACCGACGCGATCATCAGAAGGATCTAAAACCAATCTGCCTGAAGAAGTTCCGAATGCAGATACATGAAGGCCTGCTGAAATTTGAGAGGACACCCAGTAATACTGCTCAAACCGTGCCACCAATCAGCTCAGATTAAATTATAAAGGCACCTGCAGTTCTCAGACCACCGGATGCAATCCGATTTGATCAGATTGGTCATATGCCGGTTTGCTCACCCAAAGGGAGATGCAAATTTTGTAGTAAAGGACAGACAAGGATATCTTGCCAGAAATGTAAACTCCGACTGTGTTTGGTGCCAGAGCGTAACTGCTACCTTCTTTATCATTCTAAATGATATGAAGAACTAATTGCTCAAACCCCTCGAAAATAGACTGAAGCGAAGAAGAGATTCCATATAATTTAATTAGGAATTTTCTATAAAATACAAGGCTGTGTTACTAAGTAGAGTTTTATGAGCAAGGTTTTAAATTTTGTAACAATTTTAGTATTTTAATTGGAAAAATGTGATCTCGTATAATTTTTATATTAAAAAAAATTATGTTACTACGCATGGTTGTAATATTAGGTAGAATTCCAAGTGTAATTTCATTAGTTTTAGTAATAATTTTTACCAAATATGTGATCTCTATTAATGTATAAGACTTGGCAGTGTATCCTTCTGGATACATGATTTTAAAAACTAAGTTGCAGGTAAACCTGGCAGTGTATCCATTTGGATACTACTCATAATTAAATAATTAAAACAAAAGGATTTTTTTTATTACCTGAAACAGTTTCTATAGAGCCCTAGGAACGTACTTAGTTAAAAAAAAATTACATATCAAGATTTTTATTGCCTGCCAAGTATAGGGTTAAGACATCACATAAGATAAAGAGATCTTATAAAAATCCACGCCCACTAACGTTCGATCAGTAGCGACCAGACCAGTGACCCGTGACAATCTCTGCGCTCGCTTACTCAATGGCTCCTGACGGAGCTCAACTTAATTTGGTTGACCAGTTGAGGTCAACTGTCGAGGTCAACTGTGCATCTCTTTCTTTCATAACCAATTCTGTATTTGCTTTCCTTTTTTCTCTGAGAAGGCGGGGTAAATAGTGCTGTGCCGTAGGCGACATTAAGATGTCGATGGCCGTAGGAAAGATTATGATGAATTATGTAAAAGTCGATTAAAATAATATTTAACGTTACATTGCTACATGGTATTATCTAAAGGTACCTAAATGTTAACTCTAATATTTATTTATTTTTCATATAATATTATTCTATTCTACTATAGTATAAAGCTAGATTACCATTGATACTTATTTTTTTTTTATTATTATACATTATACATACTATATAAAGCTAGATTACCACTGACTGACTGGTTTTCAATCAGTGCGTCCTACCCGTTATGACCTACGGAGCTGAGACGTGGACACTCACCATAGGGCTGGTCCACCAGTTCAAAGTCGCTCAGCAAGCTATGGAAAGAGCTATGCTCGGAGTTTCTCTGAAGGATAGGATTCGTAACGAATACATCCGACAGAGAACCAAGGTTATCGACATAGCTCAAAGAATTAGCAAGCTGAAGTGGCAGTGGGCCGGCCATATCTCGCGAAGAACCGACGGCCGATAGGGCAAACGTGTTCTTGAGTGGAGACCACGACTCGGCAAACGTAGTGTAGGACGCCCTCCGACTTTTTTCCGGGGGGGGGTCGTCGGGGGTCGTCGGGGGGTCGTCGGGGGTCGTCGGGGGGTCGTCGGGGGTCGTCGGGGGTCGTCGGGGGGTCCTCGGGGGGTCGTCGACCCCCAAGACCCCCTTACCTAGAACTCGGAGGAGCATTGCGGTGAGCGAAGCGACCTTGCCGCCACCCCCCAATGACCCCCGACGACCCCCCCTCCTACATAGAGCCATATTGCTGAATTTTTTTATGGTTACTAGATGACTGATCAACTTAATACAATACAACACATTAGTTACATAGATAGATATTTTTTATTATACATACATAGAAAATACCCAAAACACCCGAAACAAATAGGTACTTTCAGATCGTAGAAATATTTGACCCCAGGCGGGAATCGAACCCACAAGCTCCTGCGTCGCAGACAGCCCTCCCTAGACCCCCTTACCTAGAACACGGAGGAGCATTGCGGTGAGCGAAGCGAGCCTTGCCGCCACCCCCCCAATGACCCCCTAAGACCCCCCTCCTACATAGAGCCATATTGCTGAATTTTTTTATGGTTACTAGATGACTGATCAACTTAATACAATACAACACATTAGTTACATAGATAGATATTTTTTATTATACATACATAGAAAATACCCAAAACACCCGAAACAAATAGGTACTTTCAGATCGTTGAAATATTTGACCCCAGGCGGGAATCGAACCCACAACCTCCTGCGTCGCAGACAGCCCTCGCCCGCCGCGCCACATTGGTCGTCAAATCGTCAAAGTAAATATACCTTGTTGCAAGTATCGATTGCTTTCATAGTACTTACCCCATCACTAATAATGGTCATGATTTGTCGTAACCTTGAACGAACCAATGAGCACTCACTTCCCCGCGCCCGCTCACCTCAGTTGGTTGACAGACTTGTTTGCACAGTGAATAAATAGGTATTAGGCGTCTAGGGTACGTAGTCGATGCTCGCGGCGGACTGATTTTCGCGCAGCGTTTTATAGTAGTTTCTATTAATCGAAATATTTTATAGTCAAACTATTTGGACACTAAAATTTCCTAAAATTATTAGTAAATAACATATACTATAAGATAAGTGGTTCATGATATAAACGGGTTTGAAAAGTAATGTTTCTGCGCATTTTAGAAATAAATGCTCTTAAGGAGAGAAAAAAGACAATTGTTTTAAAAATTACCACCCGGGCGATGCCGGGACGGGCCGCTAGTTTCAATAATAAATATTGTTTATTACCTTATTAGTCAATGATGTTATATATATAGATACGTTGTATCGAGGTCTGCCTTACAAAACGAAAATCAGGTACGTATCCTAATTGAACTCAGTCCGTCCTGCTCCTGGCCGCGACGCGCACGTTCGTTGAACACGAGGTTACTTACGGAATATACTTAAATAAACCTCGAAAATGCCAAGTTGTGTGTTCCGAAAGTGCAATAACTACACAAGGACTATAAAAACCAGAAAAGGTGTATCTTTTCATACGTAAGTACTGTTTATTATGTTAAAATGTAAAATAGTGAATTTTATTTTACTCAACAATCATTGCCGCGCGGCGTTGCCGCTTTGCCACCAACACGAACGAAACAAGCAATGCGTTAATTTTATGAGTGACAGAGATAATGCCATGCGGCGTTGTATGTTCGAACGTTGACGCTAGGTATGTAGCTATAGTAAAATATCGCAATGTTTTTATTTCTTTACAATGAGTATGACGTCTCTATATGTAAAATCTCTTTGTTATTAGTTCAGTAAACTTATTTGATTATTTTATAAACCACAATAATTTTCATATTTCTTTATAGAATTTTTACAAGGTTTATTCTACTTGCTCTGTTTGTTTGTGTGGCACAAATTGAAACTGATTTTTAGCCCAGTTATCCTCAACCGATTGAGTTTAAATTTGCCATAGCTATGTAAGTGCAGTGACATTGCAATGATATAGTAGGTACCATTGAGCTGATAAACTGGTCTGATGATAGAGACCGAAGTTGTTTAAGAGCGTTTATTCCTAAAATGCGCAGAAACAGTACTTTTCAAACCCGTTTATATCATGAACCACTTATCTTATAGTATATGTTATTTACTAATAATTTTAGGAAATTTTAGTGTCCAAATAGTTTGACTATAAAATATTTCGATTAATATAGTATGTACGCGTTCTATCAAGATAACTTGTGAGAGGTTTTCATAATTTCCCTTTCAGCATCAGTTTCGAAGCTCAAAATAATAGAAAATACTGACATATTTAATTAAGAAAAAAATATAACCTACTGATGAAATCCTTGGCTAAAAATCTAATTAGATAGATGTTTGGTTTTGGTATCCTACAATGAGAAATTAAAATTAAAAAAATGTGAAATATTACGAATATTTCACATTTTTAAATGATGTTTTCACCGATATACCTTATTTAATTTAATATAATAATAGCCTACCAATAAAGTGAAGCATCTTTTTTAAAATCATACATTTAAAATTTTTATGATTTTGTTGCTATTATTTTTCTATAAATATTTTAAAACTACTATAAAACGCTGCGCGAAAATCAGTCCGCCGCGAGGCTTTCTAGAGTGTGGTCACGTCGCTCATTAAATATTTATAGAAAAATAATAGCAACAAAATCATAAAAAATTTAAATGTATGATTTTAAAAAAGATGCTCCACTTTATTGGTAGGCTATTATTATATTAAATTAAATAAGGTATATCGGTAAAAACATCATTGAAAAAGGTGAAATATTCGTAATATTTCACATTTTTTTAATTTTAATTTCTCATAGTAGGATACCAAAACCAAACATCTATCTAATTAGATTTTTAGCCAAGGATCTCATCAGTAGGTTATATTTTTTTCTTAATTAGATATGTCAGTATTTTCTATTATTTTGAGCTTCGAAACTGATGCTGAAAGGGAAATTATGAAAACCTCTCACAAGTTATCTTGATAGAACGCGTACATACTATATTAATCGAAATATTTTATAGTCAAACTATTTGGACACTAAAATTTCCTAAAATTATTAGTAAATAACATATACTATAAAATAAGTGGTTCATGATATAAACGGGTTTGAAAAGTACTGTTTCTGCGCATTTTAGGAATAAACGCTCTTAATAGGTGATTATGTGTGGGACTCAGTGTGGGATATATTTTGCAACTGAATTTTAGACCAGTTGATTGCGCTGAATTTTGGCATAATGTGTATATTCTCTAGAAAATCTTTACAAAAATCTAAATAATGCTGTTCGGCTATTTGTATTAAATCCTACTGAAAGTAGGTACCTACCCAGCACGCAACCCAATGAACATCATAATTTACCAAGCAATCAACCCCAAAAACTTTACTTCTTGCAAAATATAGGTAGGTACATAAACCAAGTCCTAAAAGTTCCATTGAAAATTATTAATCTTGTAACTAATGGTTTATTTAAATCGTGTTTGTTGCTCAATAAATAAATCTAAATACAAATCTGTTGAACATAGACAATTTTATATCACTATGTTTTAGGTAAATATAATCAGTGAGGCAAGATTTAAGGACTGCACCAGTTTTTATTTGGCAATGATTTCAATAACCGGTAAACCGAACGTCCATAATAGCAAGACCTGCTTTTTAGTTTATTTCCTGGACTAGATAATTAAAATAATGGTTCATTTTAAAGTGGTTTACTTTTCATGTACGCAACGCATCCTATTGCATATTGAGCCTTGTATCATTGCAATAAGGCGAGTGATAGATAATGCATGTGTCATTCCATTCGGCGCCTATTGCTCCTACTCAAATAAACGAATCATTTCATTTGTACGCAAATCCCACGGCGTGAGGTCGTGTTGTGGCAGTTAAAATTGTGTATTCAAGTGATAACAAAATGTAAATAAAGTGATAGCGAAATCAATGGAGCAAATTGTGACTGTATCTTCAAAACAACGAATTAACATATTTTTATCTCGATAAACGGAACCGAACCTACAAACAAAGAAAATGAACTTGCCTTATTCCAGACATATCTACACCTATGTATGTTAGGTGGATATAGTACAATTCGTGAGTCATTTAAAGGTAGGTAGGTACCAAAACTTAGTGTGAATCATAAACGAAGTCTAAACATAGACGGAATTAAGAGAAAATATTTTGATTCATGTGACCAAGCATAAAAACAATCAAAAAAATCACAACCCAAGTCACAAATTCAACAGAATCAGTGAAGACAAAACAACCCAAAATGGATCTAACAACAGCAAAGTTGGTGTCAATGCTGGCTTTAGGCCTGGGAAGTTTCCTAACAGGAATGCTCCCAGCGGCCTTCTCCGTGGCCTCCCGACAGCGGCACCCTCTCCTCGTCTCCTGCCTCCTCTGCTTCGGAGGAGGAGTGCTCCTCTCCACCGCTCTCGTCCACATGTTGCCAGAAGCTAAAGAGAAACTCGAAAACGCGGAACTCCTCTTCTGCGTTGGCTTCTTCATCGTTTATCTGGTCGATGAGGTGGTGCACCTTTGCTACGGAGGTCATAGTCATGGGAACAGGACCTATGGAAGCAATGATGAGCAGACCAGCCTGCTGCGAAGCCAGGATGGGGAGCTGAGAGAGCGGTGCTGTTCTGATAGTAACCACAGGGCGCCAAGGCATAGTGCGTCGGGGATTGTGGGACTGCTCGGTGCATTATTTGTGCATAGTGTGCTGGAAGGCCTGGCGATAGGGCTGCAGGCGTCAGCTACAGAGGTAAGGGGAACTTTATTTTAGAGTACCTATCTACTTAGCTTTATTCTTGAAAAAATACAAAGGCACGTCTTAATCTAACTATATGAATTCCTTAGCAGCACATATTGACATTGTTTGCAGGTTTGTATTATTTAATTTCAGGTATACCTTATATGTATCTGCGTCATTTAAACACAACTCTTGTAAGAATTTTACAATCAGCTATTGTGTATATTATATATTACAAAGCATTATTTATTTAATAAATAAATAATGCTGGACAATCCACACAGCATCATCTAGCCCTAAGCTAAGTAGAACTTATGTTGTGGGTACTAGATAAGTGATATACAAAAAAGGACACATTTGAATACATTACTTAAATACATAGCTTTAACTAGACATAGCAAATACCCAGAATTCGTTGATAGTAATCTAAAATTGTAATATAATAGTGTAATTTTGTTGTAAATAGTAGTACCTATTAAATTTCAAAACAATATTCGTTGTAACAACAACGAAGAATTGTTCTGGAATTTTTATGGTCATATTGACCTACATTATTAATGAAACACTTGATTATTATGATGATAATGTGGATGATAAGAATCGAACAAGGCGTTATTTTGATATCATTGTGCGTAAGGACTTCTGTAACGTCCGTTAAGAATTGATAATAATAAAGTAAACACAAAGAACGACAGCAATTATTGATAAGATCTCAAAAATAAAGACGAATATTTGGATAGGTATTCCTTTAACTAGGTACCAAGATTAGTATTGTGGTAGATGATGATGTTGATTCTTTATGAATGGCAACTGTGTCCAGTTGGACACTTTTCTGCCAGTGTCAAGTAATGTATGTGTATGAAATTATGAAGATTGTTTGATATTTTCACCAGTGCCTAGTTCGTTATCTAGAAGGAAGTAGGTACCTACCACGTGCAGGTTATGTTGGCTTGGGAGACGAGATGTTGTTAAGGAACATCCGAATTTTCGCCGTCATTTTCTTTACGTCGATCAAAACTGTTTGGATTGTTTTTTTTTAATTATCTACAGTCATGTAAAACTTAATACCAAATAATCATTAAGAACGAATAGCACCTAGGCTAGGTAGGAAAATTCGAAAAATCGCTTGTGAGTGAAGCCGCGGACAAAAATTGTAAAATAAAATAAATAAAATTCGTTTATTTCGGATTACTAAGATCCATACTTTGTGATTTACTTAATGATCTTATAATAAATGTTAGTGTTCTTACGTACTAAAATTTAATTTAATTAGGTAAATTGAAATGAAACCAAAATGAATTATAATAAATTAGAAAAAGTAATTAAAAAAAAAATTAAAACAAATCAAATTACATCGTCATTAAAATTAATCAAATTATCTACTTTTCTCACAAATTTCTGCCATATTGGCGAATCAATCCTGCCCGCTACAGTTTGTAGGATGCTTTGCGGATTATGATTAAAATATTATAAAAACTATTATCTACGTAGGTATTCTCGATTCCTCGATATTTTGTAAACCAAGACGATTATGTATGAAAACTGAACCGATAACTCAACAGCAAGGTAACAAAACCAAACCAAAACCTAATTCCTACTTATAGGCACTTATTTAGGTACCGCGTACAACTAGACATATGTATTTAAGTAGTGTATTATTTATTTTGGAATTTGTAATATTTATTATTTGTTTTTTAGTATTATTTAGATAACTTGTGGTACACCCCCTGCCTTTTCTTAAATTCATATAATTCTTTCCATCCAAAGGTTGCCTGGAAGAGATCGCTTCTAAGCGATAAGGCCGCCCATTGTACCTGTCGCATATAATGTATTTTTGTAATGATTAATTTGATTATGGTGTACAATAAAGAATTTTTGTATTGTATTGTACTCTGTATATGGTAGGTAGGGTATACTAGGTACCTATAGATCTAAAAGAGTAGGTAGAATCGGTACCTAGTAGAATTGACTTTGTTTACTAAATACATGTAGTTCCGTTGGTAGGTACTATACGACCAATATTAATTCGTTGTGTTGTTCCCTGTTAATTTGTATTACATTGAAGTACAGGCAGTATTATTTGTATTACATTGAAGTACAGGCAGTATTATTTGTATTACATTGAAGTACAGGCAGTATTATTTGTATTACATTTAAGTACAGGCAGTATTATTTTTTCCCTATTGACTATATTCGTTGTTATTTATTATACGAATAAATGATTCACGAATTTATTTCAATTTACAAATTAGGTCTCGATTTTAGCACCATGCCTTTATCTAGCTTTTTCCCGCGGATACGTACGTTATTTTTCATGTAGCAGCCTGTTCTAAGTATTTTCTCTTACATTTTAAATTGTAATTTTGTTTTTAAAAAAAAAAAATTGAGCAAGCCGGGGGGTGGCAACCGGTCACTTCACAGAAAAATCACCTTTGTGGTGTATAGGCAGATCTTGCGGCGATAGTACGTAGGTAAGGTACACAGTTCAATCGCTTTTGCAATAACCTGAAGAATTTTGGTGGTTAAGGTTCAATTTGGCTTTTCTCTATTTAGGTATCTCAGTCCACTAATGGCATTTACAAATTTAGAATACATACATGACTCCAATCCTAATCATTTTGTTTTGTTAGCGCAAAATGATGTTCTTTTTTTTTATTTAGCCTGTTTCGTCCCACTGCTGGGCAAAGGCCTCCCCCAAATCTTTCCACTCAGTGCGATCTCCCACCAATCTCCGAGGAAGGCGTTAAGGTGAATGATGTTCTTATCGTTTTAATTTTGTAAGAAGACAATTAAGAGCTATTATTTTCCTTCGTCGTAATTCCTGTGATAATAACTTGTTCAGTAGGCAGTAGCACTTACCTATTCTTATCAACAATTACGAAATACTGAAGGTCAAAGATGCACGATTGCTGTCGTTACGAAATAATGTTATCAATAATATGAAATATCAGAATAACACGTGGTCAGTCAGAAAATAAAGCACGTACCTCACTGTTAGAAATAGTTTAATGTACCTACGTAGATGTTACCACAGGTGTTTGATATTTACTTAGAACTGAGAAACTGAAACTACTGACTCTGTCAGCATAGTAGGGTACCCACCCTGCTGAGAGAGTCAGTAGTAGGTTAGGTATATTATATGTATATATATAGAAAATTCTTTATTGCACGGAGTCGCTAGAGGAGCTGAACCAGATGCTGGACGGCCTAGCTTCAGCCTCCCGATGTATCGGTCTTGGCATGAATTTGGATAAAACCAAAGTCATGATGGACACATTGATCCAAGGCCGGTGGTCGTACATGGTCACCTTCTCGAAATCGTTTCCGAATACACATACCTCGGGCAGATTCTGCAGTTAGGTAAAAACAATTTCGAGAAGGAGGCCAAAAGGAGGATCCAGCTGGGCTGGGCAGCGTTTGGGAAACTACGTCGAGTCTTCTCTTCATCCATACCGCAATGCTTGAAAACGAAAGTTTTCAACCAGTGCGTCCTACCCGTTATGACCTACGGAGCTGAGACGTGGACACTCACGGTAGGGCTGGTCCAGCAGTTCAAAGTCGCTCAGCGAGCTATGGAAAGAGCTATGCTCGGAGTTTCTCTGAAGGATAGGATTCGCAACGAATACATCCGACAGAGAACCAAAGTTATCGACATAGCTCTGAGAATTAGCAAGCTGAAGTGGCAGTGGGCCGGCCATATCTCGCGAAGAACCGACGGCCACTGGGGCAAACGTGTTCTTGAGTAGAGACCACGACTCGGTAAACGTAGTGTAGGACGCCCTCCGACCAGGTGGGATGACGACCTGCGAAAGACTGCAGGTAGATGCTGGATGCGTCAAGCCGAAGACAGGGCGCTATGGCGCTCATTGGGGGAGGCCTATGTCCAGCAGTGGACTAATATAGGCTGATGATGATGATGAATATTTATATATATTTTCTATATCTATATATTTATTAAAGTGCCACTATCTATATTTTTCCTTCATGTCCAATCCATGCTAAGGTTGCGTGGAAGAGATCGCGCTCAGCGATAAGGACTTCCTTTATTCTATTGTTTATTTCTGTATTTTTTCTGTTTTATGTGGTATAATAAAGTGTTTTATATCTATCAATGACACGATGTATTTCTACTGTTATGGCGTCCACAATCTGGGTACATTGTCATTTAATTTAAATGTATACCTATGATGATTCCAGGTGCTTCTGCTTCTTGCTGCCGTGAGTTCTCACAAGTTCGTGGTTGGGTTCTGCCTCGGCGCAGAGCTGTGTGACTCCTTCCCCGGCAGGATCTGTGTGCATGTGGCCTGCATCACTCTCTTCAGTGGAGGGTAAGTCTATACTATCTATACTAATATTATAAAGAGGAAAGGTTTGATTTTTTGTTTGTTTGTTTTGAATAGGCTGGAATTATTTGAAAAATTATTTCACCATCGTAAGCTTCACTATCCCCGGTGAACATATAGGCTATATTATATTTTAGAAATGTGAAAATCGAATTTAATGCGGGTGAAACCGCGGGAAACAGCTAGTCTTTAATAATCTTTTTAGGGTTCCGTACCCAAAGGGTAAAACGGGACTTTATTACTAAGCCTCCGCTGTTCGTACTATAACAAAGTCGATACCCGCTGTCTGTCTGTCTCTATGTATGCTTAGGTCTTTAAAACTACGCAAACGGATTTTGATGTGGTTTGCTTTAATAGATTCAAGAGGAAGGTTTATAAACCATTTGACTTATAGATTTCAACGCGGGCGAAGCCGCGGGGCGCAGTTAGTAAATAATAAATATTAATATGAGATAGGATAATTTTACCGATTTAATTTTTTTTTTCAGATCTGTAGTTGGAATCGCTACGGGTGCTGGACTTGATCAAGTACGCGCATTCCAGGACTCCACAGCAGTACCGATTATGCAGGTTTGATAGAGTTCTATTCATCAAAATTATAAAGTAATACGCGACGATTATATACAGATGGTCAATCTGCTATTTTTCAAATTTCCACGCGGGGGAAGCCGCGGGCGCATCTATTAGATAATAAAAAACACAATTAACTCTCGCAAGGCGGCGTGAATACCTAATACCAGGATTTTTTTTATAGAAATTAAGATTTTTGTCTGGTTTGAGTAGCACGTCTGCTGTAATTTCAGATCACTTTAAGATAGCTCTGTCCAATACTTATAGAAATTAAATTTACTTTAGGTTGTGATACTTAATAGTGATTACCTTAACTACGTCTTAAGATGCATGGCGCCCTAACAGAACACCATAGAATAAGCCTGAGTGAACATTTTAAGACATTTAACACTGTTTTAACGTGTGACAAATAAATTATTTACTTACTTACAAATAAATGAATCGCTACTCTCAACGCCTACATGAAAGCTCACAGCAAACAACAGAAATAGCTCGTTGATTATTCACAGGCGCTAGCGGCAGGCACGCTGCTGTACGTGACGGTTAGTGAGGTACTGCCCCGCGAGAGGGCGCGCTTCCACCAGCGCAGGCGGCTGGCTGGCTTTATTCAGTTCTTATCTGTCGGAGTCGGATTCGTACTTATGTATCTCACTACTAAATATCTTGGTAAGTAATAGAATAATCTTATTATAATAATAATAAATCATCAAGGGCCAGATCCAAAAGACGTTACTCTTGGATTCGGCACGCATCTTTAGGAAATTCCTTCCTCTGCAGCCCTAGTCACCGGCGGCCGCTTGAGCCTAGCTTCGCGGTCGGTGATCTACCGTTTTGATATATTTTTTATTGTAGAATAGTTTTATAATATTTTATTTTATATTCTAAAGCAAAAAAGAAAAAAAAATCTACGAGAATTTGAAATAAATGAGGTAAAAGAAAGACTGCAGGTAGATGCTGGATGCGTCAAGCTGAAGACAGGGCGCGATGGCGCTCATTGGGGGAGGCCTATGTCCAGCAGTGGACTAACATAGATGATGATGATGACTAACGTATTTACTGTTCTATGTTTTTCAGACCATGACGCGTAGAAGATCTACAAAATGTTCGATGACAATGAAGCATTGTTTTTGGAAGTACCTACGTTAGTTTACTAAGTCTAAGGACATTTTTGCACAGTAGACCTTCTGAATGACAAATAGTTTAGAGGTATCTATTTCTATTATACCTATCTATTAAATATTTTAGAGGCATCTATTTTTTATAATTATTTGACTATGTCAAACTAAGAAGTAACCAAAGTTATTATATGGCATTTTATTTGACTATAATTATAATATTTTATAGTTTTTTTTTTACAATTAATTAATTGTTAAAGTGTAATTGCGTAAGATATAATTAAATTGCCTAACTTAAATTAAGAAGACGCCAATGAAACTAGATATTTTGCTACATCAAGTTTTTATTTTATTTGATTTTCTTTTGCTTTCAACAATAAAATAACGTAAAATACATATAATTTATACTGTGATGAAATAATTTGAACTTCATGACGTCATAGGTATACCTTCTTATTTCAGTAACGGTGGTTCTATTGAACAATGCAAATAATAAATTAATTTCTAATTTTAATATTATAACTAATATATTTACTGTAGGTAAAGTGTTATATAAGTAGCGTTCAAAAATGAATTTCCTATATAGAATATCTTAATTACGTTAATTTGTATGTGGAAATAAATATATAGTCGATGGCACTTTGTTTCACAGTTTTGGCTAGCGACATCTATTGTCCCCAAAATTAATGTTTAATTAAACACTGAGCTGAGCTTCGTGTAGATTGTTTGCAACATTCCGCAGTTAGCTCAATTGTTTCAATTGTATGTAAATATTAGTTCTAATGTGTTTCTATTCTTTGATTATATTTTATTTATAAATTGTATTTTGCTAATGAAGGTCAACACTAAACTTAAGGCAATATAATACAATACAAAAATGCTCTATTTTACAACAGAAATATAACATTACAAAAAGATATATTTGGTCAAATACATAAAGAAGTAAGAGTTGAATGATTGTTGTTTTTCCTTGGGATAGATGTCGCTAGGAAAATTGAATAAAATGTAAGTTAATGATATTGAATGTCTAAATGCAAAACATTAATTATAATCTCAGTCCAAAATACTATTGTGTTACTTTATTTACAATGATTTAATGGGAGTAGCCTATAAACTTGGGGTTTTCACGCATAGGGATCATTAACGAAAATAAAAAATAAATCATGACTTAGAGTTTGAATAACAACATGGACCATTTTTGTAAGAGCACAAATATATAATGAGTAAAAAATTATCAAACAGACTTTCGCTTTTTATTTTTGAATTATGCTTGTAAGTTTTAAATCACGCAGACGGGTAAAAATAAGAAAACACATAGGTGAGGAAATGAACCCAAAATATGGCGTGAAAACCCTAACATATACTGTTACCGGAATACCTCGTATTAAACAGTATAAATAAATTGAAATTACAACTTAAGCTAAATAAAATACAATAAAAGTATTACAAAATAGAAAATAATACAGATCTTTGACTCGAAAAACTTATATCTAAGAGTAAGTACTGTTACATTAACAAAAATAACGATTACAATGTTAACTTTGAATAAATATTTTTCTCAAGAGAGCATTTTTTTTCAGACCGAGCAATTTACAACATATGTGTACCTAACTGTAACAAAGAAAGAACAAGCAATGCTATCTTTTAGTGAATGTAGGAGCCCTGCTACCTGATAGCAAATAATCCGAAAATTTGGCTAAAGGTTTTGATTTTGTATAGCTTGTGAGAGAACTTTAGGAAGTGGAAATTCACGTACGCGAGAACACTAATATTAGATAGCAGTCTAATTCGGAAGCAAGTTCTAAAATTGATGCACTCTATTGTCTGATTCACACACTAGGCACACCTAGCAACTCTATTATTTTCATTAGTTTCCATTCTCTAATGGACGTTCCTTGCGTCGGGGCGTTGACAAACGTAAGTCCTTTTGCAATACCAAGCACTTCAAAGCATATTACCCTCTAAAATTAGCAATATACAAATATAAGGCACTTATAAGGCACCGATCGACACTGACTGAACTACAAAGCGTAAAATAAATACATTGTTATGTTGTAGGCGAAACCGGAATATACAATTGCACTCAGTGATTCTATTAAATTTACAACATAGAAATTAAAAAGCCTTGTAAACGGTGCTGATGAGAAACTACTTCAATGCATAAAAACACGATGAAAAGGTGACAAAAAAGCTATAGGTAGGTAATTGGTATTACAAATATTACAAATGAAAATCTGTAACTATAATCTCGTAAAACAAATGATAGATCTATACAAAATTGGACACATTACAATCAATAATATTATTTTTTTGGAAAACAAACTGTAGGTTAGTACTTGTATTGTTGCGTCACGTTTGCGGATAACTGTAAATGCAAGTTATGTTCAGGCTTCGACATCAACACACTGCGATCGGTAACTGAGTCCTGCGGAGTCCGCACGAGTCCTATCACTAGACTGTTCACTGGTGGCACTGCACTCACTGTCAGGTCTCATCGTCTTCCGACCGCCGTCGGTTACGCTTCTTCTTGTGCCGCCTCCGCACGCTTTTTGGTGGTTTGATCTGGCACTCGCAGCCCGCGCGTACCCTCACGTAGTCCATCGACCAGCCGTTCGACCCTGGGACGGAGAAGTGTCCTTCCGTCCGAGGGTTTTCCGTGGCTGAAGGGAGGTGGCGTACCAAGGCGTAGGAGTAGGAATACTTCTGTATGCAGAGAGATTCGTTGTAGAGGCGAGCGTCCACGAAGCGGCAGGGTTGGTCGGCGACGTTGGGGGCGCAGGAGACCTCGTAGAGGCTCTGCTGGTTCTCGCCGTCTTCGTACAGTTCCACGTAGAGGCCGGTGGGGGTCCGGCCTCCCTTCATGGTGACCATCTCGAGCACGGAGGGGCAGCACTGCACTCCGTCGCGGCTGCCGCTCTCGCGCCGCATTATGCTCTGCATCTCGCGCCAGTGTGACCGCTTCCACGAGCCAGGCATGTCCAGCTCCTCGTCAGTCCTGAAAGTATAAATCAAATCTTAGGTATCTGAAATGTTTTGGAATTGTCAAACCCTAAAAAGTATTGGTTGCACTTTTTCTTTTTGCATCCTTCTTTAACTAATTTAAAGATCCTGGAGGGAACAGGTCCATTGGTCCTTTTTAAAATTAAATACTGGGTTTGTCATCAGCCATCAACACTTAAAAACGGCTGGACATAGGCTGGACGGATTCAGCAATAATATTTTCCCTTTCAAGAGTTTTCAGTCAGTCAGTCTGTTGGTCATTTTTATATAGGTGGACCTTCGACCATCTTACCGCATTGGTCGTCATCAGCAATCACAGGCCCAAGATGTAATAATTTATAGTATAAAATTGGACTTGTCTAAGTGCTTAATTTATAAGCCTATGGAAATAAAGGATTTTGAATTTTTTGAACGGTGATATTGAAGGATACTTACACTACGCGGTGTGAGAAGTGTGTCGGCGTGCGGCGCACGCGACTCACGTTCCCGATTACGTCGCCCGCGTCGGCCACTGCGCCACACAGCACCTGCAAACATACAATATGGCTTACTATACTTGTCAACAACACCTCATCTTATAATTAACTCAGAAGACAATGCCTCAATCTGGAGAATAGGCTAGAAGTTGATATTGATAACAATGTACTTTGTGTTATAGATTTGTAATGCCCTTGCAGGGTGCATGTTGGATTTCTATTATAATATTTTAAGACCTAATGTATTCTTCTATTATAGATGGCGTTACTATTTTTATCAAAAACACCTCGTCTTACTCAAACGTCGAACTCGGAAGTCAATGCCTCAATCTGGAGAACAGGGTAGAAATCTATCGATTTCTTTTATTATAGGTTAGAAATCTATAGATGTCTGATGAGTGATGACAAACAATCGGAAAAGGCCAACGTTATACCGACGCGACGTGGCTTTACCATTCGTTCGTCAGTACAGTCAAGTTTCTCATGTTACCCTATTCAACATCGTATCAAAACGCTTTCGTTCTAAATTTAGAAACCAAAACATGTTTGCACTACATCGGCTACTACTAGCAGAAGCCAGAAAAATCCAAATATAGTACAGAAAGTGAGAATACTTCCTTCATCACTTCAACAAAATGTTTCTAGGTGAGTATACACCATCATTCAAAATAGATAGAGTTGAAAGTAGATCACGGAGTCTTCGTTTATAAAACAATCTGACGAACAGACAAAACAATCGACTTGGGTTACTTTTGTGTTGTTACTACGGAAACTCGATTCAAACGTGAGCTTGTATAAACGAGGTTAGGAAATTGAGTTTAATTACAAACCTGGCTTCATTATTAAAATAATCAAACGGATTTGGATCATTGATAGTTTCGACTATGACGAGACTTAACACCGGTGGCAGTGCTTTCTTTTGAGCCACAGCCATGTGCATAACACATCCGATCAAAAATTTCGATCAGCGTGTATTATTGACAAGGCACACGTTATAGCATTTTTTGAATTTATTCAAACATAAATGTGAAGTAAAAGCCAGATAAAATGACAAAATATTATAATTTTCATGTCAGTATCATGGGAACCTCTTCAATGTGTTAGGACATTCTCTCCAACCTAAAATCTGTGCCACGAGCTGAAGGAGGTAGAATCGAGTTTTATTCGAGTTATCATAGTACATGCAATTACGACTGCCCGTCACCACCAACCCACATCTATCAATCACGCGTAAACGGAACCCTAATTCTGGATCGTAATATACAGGGTGTCACGTCACATGTATACTAAGCCACTAAGCCGAAAGGGGGTGATTCTGGACCCGAAGGGACTTGTGAAAAACAATTTTATTTAAAATTTTTGGTTTGTTTGAGAGATTTTATTTAAGCAAATTGTACAATGCTTCAAGAGATTTATTTATTTTTGGTTTGTTGAACGATTTTCTCAAAAAACATTTACGTTATGATACCTATGTTCAACAGAGAACGGTATCAGGTACTTTCTGTTGCAAGAGTTGTTTTGCGAAACAACCAGTAATATAAGCCAGATAACAAAGCTTTTTCGCATTACATAACATACAGTTGAAAATTATGATGATTACCAGCAGTTTGTAACGCTTCCTAGGCACTGAGTTATTTGCTTCTCAGGTAGGAATTGAGGACTCTTATAAGTTGAGAATAACACTTTCAAAAACTATAAAATATAATTGGCGTGAGAATATCTAAGATTAATTAAATATTACGGAAAGTAAGCTTAGGTTTCCGTAATATTTAATTAACGAAGAGGGCTAATTTTAGCATTAAAATATGACGTAAGTAGCGGTAAAGCAAATGTCAATACGAGTATTTTATTATGAGGAACCTAAAGTTAGCATGGGAGACCGATTTTGTCAGATTTTCTGTTAATAAGTTTTATTTGTTGTATGTTATCTCTCGTCTCGTCTCTTTCCTGGTATAATAAAATAATATTATTTTACATCTACATTTATGGAATAAAATTCTGTTGCAAGCCACGGACAGAAGCAAAAATTAAGTTATTCGGAACGCTTTACGTGAGAAGCGCATATTCCAAATCTAAAGCTGCTGTTTTCACCCAAAATTAATTAAACACACTCGACTTCACCTTACACAGTGTGTGTACACTGTGTAAGGTGAAGTCGAGTAATTTTCAATTCTTTATTGATACGAATATTCTTATATTTAAAAAAATACATAACGAAATACAAACCACACGAGTTTACAGGAGTTTCTTATAATTTTTTTTATACATTTTTGGTAATTTTAAAAATAAATTTTCGCTGCAAAAGACTTCAACGCACACCCCGCTTGCAAATATTTGTTCGCTTTTTTTGGTCTTTGTATACCATGTTATTGCAAACTAAACTACCTACCTAATTAATTTAATATACATACATTTATTTATGTTATTAGGTAGAATATTTTATGCACTAATTTATGTAACGATTCCAGTTGAAACCTTATATATAACAATAATAAAATCAATTTAATTTTCAAGTTGAATACATAATAAAAATATTAATATTTGACAAAGCACATGAATAATGTATTGGTCACAAATAATAAACTGTCATAATTTAATATTGTAGGCACCTGGTAAGTTTCCATTGATGTCCATACATTTCTTATCATTGGTATTTTGATATCACCAATTAATAACAATCAAAATATGTTATATATCGTTTGTGTGCTATTCATAAACTGATCACTGGTTATCTGATATAATCGATTATTAAAATTTACAAGAATGCTAAAATAGCTTATTGGGACTCGTTTCTTTAATAATCGATCAGGCGATATTTTTATCGATAGGTTTTAACTAACCTTTTTACAACGTACTTTAGATACAAAATGTTTATTTGGGTTTTCCTTATGTAAGAAACTTAATCAAATCTTATCAAACCGTAGATTGTGGCTGTGGGTTATTGTGGAGTCTAGAATGTTCTGTCATCAATTTCAAGTACCTACTCAAACTACCTTCCACTATAATTCAGTGGGGCTACCACGCTATTTAACACATAAAGTAACGCGCGTTATCAGCGTTGTTACGCTTATTTTAGCGCGTGTTGAGGCGCATTTTAAGGCGAATAACACCTTCTGACGAGTTATTCGCGTGTAAATGCGCCTTAAGGTGTGTTATCCGCGCTAAATTAGTGTAACAACGCTGATAACGCGCGTTTCATTATGTGTTAAAAAGCGTGATAGCCCCACAGTTTGTAGAATTAATTAATTGCCGTAATTTTTTTTATCGGAAACTATATCTACCTATGATATACTATAACTATGTCTATGCTCTACACACAGTTGTCGGTGCCTATTCGAAAAAGGTTTTTTCAAGGAAACTGGCCCAAACCGCCAACGGTAACCGACACCCCTTGTAAAGTTGGACATGTTGACCGAAACCCTTATCGAGGGCACACAGGAAATAGATCTCGGAGGTAAAGACCAGAACTACTCAAACATGGACTCTATACATACAAGATGTTGGGCTCGGCTGACTGTAAGGTTTGGAGAAAGCGTAAAATTGGTTAATATATTCAGAAATAATTGGTTTAGGAAATTGATTTCGAGTTCGATGCATAGCATGAAAATAAAATATATAATTTTGACGAATCTTTATAATTTTTGAGTATTTTATCGATTACAACGACACAAATCGCAGAAATGGACCCAATTTTTTTAAACTACATATGTTTTGCGTATCAGTGTTATTAATGAACTATTAAATAACAATTTACGTGGTGCATCCCACAGCTGGGCAAAACTGCCTCTGCGGCCATATGGGGGGTAATGAAAATTGTCTGTCGCAATCGGAAAATATAGCTATTTTACATGTTTTTAACCGACTTCGAAAAATGGAGGTTCTATGTTCGGCTGTATTTTTTGTCGGTTCTCCGTGATTTGTATACCGATTTTAAACATTATTTCGCTATTGTATAAAAATAATTTCGAGGGAGTCCCATAATATTTGATTCCCGAGGGATCAGTATTTCTCCCGCAAACTTAAAAACAGTAAAAAAAAATTTATTCGAAGACAGAATAAAAAAGATTCGAAGTAATTTAAAAAAATCAAATTATTCATAGAAAACCTCATGAAAAATCATCTATTCCAGTCTTATAAATTTGAATTAAGGGTAGAATCAAAGCAAAGTCGCGGACTGTACCTACATATATGGACAAGCATTACTATTTGAGCATCACCTCAAACACAGGCTGGCAGACCCCATTGATTGTAGTTTTAACTTGTCCCCTCAAATATTGAGATAACGACCATGAATGAACGATAAAAATCACAAAACGGTGACGAAAAACATTTGTAAAGGTAGAAAGAGATGCTTGATGATACGACAGAGATAGGGAAAAGGTAATGGACTATTGTTCACTTCTTTACTTCATAGAATAGACGATTAAAGTTAAAGTCAAAAAATCAAATGACTTCTCTTTTTCCTGTATTTAACACTTTCTGACGTGATGAAAAGAACTGACGACCGATGTGGCGCGTGGGGCGAAGGTCCGCCTGCGACGCAGGAGGTTGCGGGTTCGATTCCTGCCTTGGAATAATTGTGTGTACGATCTGTAGATATTTGTTCCGGGTGTTCTGGTCGTTTTCTATGTATAATAAAATAATACTATCTACATATGTAATGTATTGTATTATGTATATCAGTTATCTAGTACCCATAACACAAGCTCTGCTTACCATGGGGCTAGATAATGCTGTGTGAATCGTCTGTTTATTGAGTTCTATTAGGTTTAGAACAAATAAAGCCGAAGTTTAAACTTTTGGAGCCCGCGTCTTGCGTCTTGCGGACGCTTCCGACTGGTATTGATATGGATCAGTTGAGCTACCTGTAGATAGGAACAGTCTGCAGTTAGCTCAATTGTTCGAATTGTAAATACTAGTTCTAACTTGTTAGTATTAATTGTTCGTAACTTTTGGATAACCTATGAACAAGGAAGATGTTCCCTGTATTAAAAGTAGGTTTTTATTAAAAGGGATATTCCAGTTATCCCCATCCAAACTGGGCTTGTTTGAATGTGGATAAATGGAAGAACCTGGATCACAGTTCAAAATACCACGCAAATGATACGACTGCAAATTAATACCAAGAGAAAATGACTGAAATGTAATATGAAAAAAAAGACCAAGACTTCCAAATCCTTATATTTTCGTCTTCCTTGCAAAATAAGGCTGAACCAGTCTGCATTCCGATTTAAATCCTACCGTGGCTGATTAACTGTCAAACAGACCGTCAGTCCGATTTTATATGGAGATCAGGACTACTTCAGAGACTAATCCTTATTAAAACTTCATACCTCCGCGGATGATTCTACCGTCTTCATTTTATAACAGCGGACGGGTTTAGACTTACGATTGGAGTATTTACTGAGATCATTTTGCTTTATATTTTTAAATGAGTTTGTGAAAAGGAGGTGGTTTTGTGTTTGGGTGTATGTATGTTTGGGTGTATGTATGTTTTTATGTTTGTTCGCCGATTTCACAGTCAGTTGTGGGCCGATTTCAATGATACTTTTGATTTTTGTAGAAAATGATCAAGGAATGGTCTCATGTAAATTTCATTCGCGATGTAGCTGCTATTTATCTGGCAAAACTTATTAAGTTCATCATCATCATCAGCCTATATTAGTCCACTGCTGGACATAGGCCTCCCACAATGAGCGCCATAGCGCCCTGTCTTCGGCTTGACGCATCCAGCATCTACCTGCAGTCTTTCGCAGGTCGTCATCCCACCTGGTCGGAGGGCGTCCTACACTACGTTTACCGAGTCGTGGTCTCCACTCAAGAACACGTTTGCCCCAGCGGCCGGCGGGCAAACGTGCGGCGAACGTGGGCGGGCGGTTATTAAGTTATGCCAGATAAATAGAAATATTAAGTTTTGCCAGACAGTAAAAGTAATGTACATTACTTTTACATCTCAGTAAAACATAAAGGAACAACAGTAAACATACATATCGTATAAAGCAAATCAAAGTTCGTTACTAGTTTTTGTAAAAACATCAGATTCTTGAAACATATATAACTGCTCTATATGCTCTACTATTTCTCCTTACATCAAAATTAACACAAATATTTAATATTACCTCGATAATATACTATAACGATAACTGTCAATATGTTTTCTCAGAAAATCACTCAAACTGATTGAACAATAAGATGATCAATCTTTCGCACTAGCGATCCGTTTACATATCGATTATCATGTTAATCGAATACCACTCGATGTATTATCGATATCATATTAAATTAGCACTTCAATTAGGAGCCTAATATCTAAGGAGATGAACTTATATGGTTTTATTTTATGAACATGTGGTTTTCAATCATAGGTTAGAGGATGTACCTATATCCATTGTTGTATAGACATTAATGAGCTTGTTTGACAGCGCGCAGTTTATCTGGTATTGTTTGCTAATGCAACGTAATAATGTTTGCAAGACAAGTGATTTTAAGCCAGCGCTGCCAGTATTGCGAATTACTTATTTTGTAAGCCTAAAGAAATAAAGTTGTTCAATATGAATCTGATCTTGGAATAGTACTTAAATAGTGCATTTTTCGGTCATGGCGTTACGGCGTTATCGAACTCAGCCCGTGGATATCGTAAGAGTTGAGGGAACATACTCGTACCTATTTGAGAAAAGGCAGCAGCGTCCTATTTGTCCCGATAAGTGTTTAGCCCGAAAAGATGAATGATCTGTGCAAATGCCAAAGAATTTAAAGGTGGGTTTTAGTTTTTTCAAAACAATCAAAATATGAGTATCTAAGTGGTAATTGTCCGGACATTACAACGCTCATAAAATATTGTTTTATCCGAATGAACTCAGTCTACATCCGGCAAAACCTAATGCTCAACACTGGTAGAAACTGGCGCGAACTAAAACAAATTATTGCACAACCGAAGCACGAACGGTTAAGGTAGAGTTCGCGCCAGTGTAATGTCAATGTCAGTGTCAACTGAAGGAATTGTTCTCTTATCGACGCATCAACCTCCCGTTGTCAAATGTGTGATGAGACTCTAGTGTTCCGTAGATGTTTCATTAAATTTCTCAGTAGAGAAATAGCAATATTTATTTAGGTATCAAGAAGATTCTCATAACCTGATTAACCCTCATAAACATAATATATAAAACATAATAATAAAATATTTATTCAAGGAAAACCAGCAGCACATACAAAAAATTAAAATAAAAACAATAAAATAGAATCCGCAACCCGACTTTATCCTTTGCTGGCCTCCAAACTTTTGAGCCACTTCACATGGTCCTGCGCCTGGATGGGTTTTTTTATGGTAGTATCAAATTACCTACCTACTTATTTTACAATATCATAGCGATTAAGACTAATCATTGTGATAGTTGCTTTAGAAACGTATATGAAGACAGCATAGTTTGTTATCTAAATTTGAGAAACTTTTACTTCCTCGTAAAATGTAAAATATTCAAAAATGCACCATCAACTGATAACTCGGATGGATTTTAAACAAATCGAGTCGCTCGCTCCGTGTTAATAGTCGATAAACACGCTATAAAATCAAAGTAATCAATCGATATTTATATCCACTATTACCTAGAACATAAAGTTTAAGATGACCGAAATCTTCCACTTGAAACGCATCATCTAACACCTTTAAATAAAGTTCAAAATAGTTCAAGTTTACGTTTCTATTCAAAAGAAAATGATTTTATGTGGTGCAAATTAGTGCAGGTGTCGTAAGTTTTATTTATTTTTAATTTGAAAGCTTTTAAAAGTGATAGCCTTTAAAAAGTTTAAACGCATACTTAAACACTGTCAAAGATCTTTGAAGACTTAATTTTTATATCTTCCGGCGATAAGGATTTTTTTTATCTATTGAAATTATGCTGGCGTGTTTTAAATTTAATAGTTTTTTTACAAATATTAGAAAGTTCTTATTAAACTTAACAATTGAATGGCAGTCTTGTTAGCTACAAAACCTATACAATCGGATATTAATTATCACACACGCTTACACGCCATAATCGATTAGTGATTGACTTTAATGACTCAATACCGATAATCGAACAACAATAAGAATCGATACAATGACCCTAGGTTATTCGATACGGAAATTCATAACGCCTAGGAATTATTTTGAGAAAGTGCTTTGGTTCGTACGTGCCCTTTCTAACACTTCCTATTCGTTGCTTACGATATTATTAAACAATGTTTTATCAAAGGATACATTTACTATGCGCTCTTAGACTTGGTATTGAGGATATTGGTAATATACATACACGTGGCTATGCATAACAGCGTCTGCAATCTACGAGTAGCTGAGATTCAAATTTATGCCAGCTTTCTATCATCGCAAAAAAAAATATATCAGCCTATCGAGTTCCACAGCAGGGAAAAGGCCTCCCACATATCATTTCATTTATGTTTATTAATCAGGATTAAAAAAAAAACGAATCTAATAATATGATTGTTTTGAAGAAACTAAACATCGTAATAATATGTACCTATATGTAAACGAAGGTAATAAATATATTAATGAATTTATACAGAAGTTACTTCACAAAAAAAATAGGACAAATAATAATCCCTCGGTGATAAAATAAATAAAATTATTTGGAACCATAAGGATCATCCTCTATACAATTGCAAAAAAAAATGGATGAAAGAATCATACAAATTTTTTTGCAATTGTCTCTAATTAACTAGGAAAATTACGAACATAAGTAAAGAAACACACTTCAGCTATACATAGAATCTCTTATTTCTTCTTTTCTTCTTATTTCGAAATCCGTTCATAAAGAAGTTTTTAACTAAAATATTATTTAATATAGTAGACGAAACACGATATTGCCGTTTATGGTGCTGTAGGTACCTAGCTACGTAAATTGATTTCCCTTTCCTGTACTTTGACTCGATTATTGAAATTCAGTGGAATGTAAACTTCCTAAAACCGTTTAATGTTTTGACATTTCTATTATTATGATTTTGTATCGTTTGTGGATTGAGTTTGGTTTTCCCTATTTTTATTAAAGATTTTCACAATTTATTTAGTGTTAATAAATCAATTTGTAAATTTTATATATATGAAACAGATTTTTAAATTGTTTACTACTACAGTTTAACACTTACCATGTTAGTTGCTATCAGCAAAAATAATTGTATCCAAGGACTTGAATAAATCATACATAAAACTTAAGGTCACCACAGAGTCCATTTGATCACTTTACGACACTTCATAACTTCTTCACCACATGTTTTTTTTCTAAACAATTATTTGCCATCAACGTAAATCAGTACCGAACCCTAAAAGTTACGCCTAACAGTGACAGCCGATAGTTCGGAATTCGAACATATTTGAATTGCGAGCGCGCTTTTTCTTTTTCTAAGCGACCAGCGCTACCGACGATCTCTGCTGTACTGCCAGACTCGTCCAAGACGCATTCTACTTAGCTCCTCTATTCAATCCGCCGCATTGAAACGGTATCGAGTTTTCGCCGATAATGTAAAATACCTACGAATATTTTACAATGCTACATCTCATGCTGATAAAGCTGGTTTTCCTTGAAAATTGCTAAGCCAAATCTAACAAGGAGTTATTTGCATAAGTTCTTACTTCTCTTGAAAATAAAAATGAAAAATATAGAATCCACTTCGCCACGTTTAAAGTAAACTATTTGTACTATATGTTTCTAACCCGGCGATTTTCAAAAAGCATTATTGTAAAATAACGGTCCTTAGAAATTTTATACACTCTTTCTTACATTCCAACAAGAAAAAACGATGTATTTACTCATTTAGTGTGTAATGTATAAAGTTATAACGATTCTTGTATGATAAACAAGGTTTTATGCGTGGCTTCATGTCTTTCATATTATTCTAGGTCTAAAACTGAATCTTTCCAAAACTTCAGTGCATTCAATATCCTTAACAGTTTTTCAGCGATGAAGTAAAATATTTCGTCATAAATATTTGGCACAGGTTGGCACTGCTTGAGCATAGCTCATAACAGAATAAGGAAGCTAGCTATAGCCAAGCATTTTAAGCTATAAAACATTACATACATATATGTAGTATCTTTATAAAGATTTTTCCTTGCAGCATAACACTTTCTAAAAAAACCTTTCACAGCGAGGTCCACCTTAAACTTCCCAAACCTCTACTTGGGAGGTACCTATCAGTCACTTTCGGTGTTCAGACACGTCATAGATAATACAAAACTCTAAGTACAAGGTACTCTCCCACATGTTATCTCTTCCCCGTATTACCAGCTAACTACGAGTGATATTAGGTGCTTTATCGTAACGAGCCAAATCATGGCTTTCTAAGAACAGAGCCCGAGTCTATTTGACGGTAGCATCGAGACGTGATCGTCACGTCTCATTTTTATATAGGTTTTGGTACAGTACAAATCCCATACAAATACATGAGCTTACAGCATACGGCTAGTTGTCATGGGCATATAGAAAAGGCAGACCACCCACCCGATGGTTCAATGACGTCACCGCACATGCGATTCACTGGACTTAAGAATTATACGGGCCGGAAAAAAGACTCAGCAGATTTGTATGTATACTTACTTATGTATTCTCGCCATGAATATTTAAATTCTCTTTAGGGACGACCTTTATCGAGTTGTTGACGTTTTGTGGCTGGTACACAATAGTAACGAAGATGTGTATACCGTATGCAAAGAGGGCATGTTGCAAAATAAATATAAATAATCATTGGAGAGGCCTATGTCCAGCAAGCAGACATCTTATTTCTGGTTCACTAGACACAATATAGTGTAATTATTAGATTTAGCAGCACAGTACGCCTTGCTGCCAGCTACCACCGTCGCAGCAACATGGCGGGTACACTGCGGGACAGTACTCACCGCGAGCAGAGTGGGCAGGGCGCGTGCCATGCGCATAGTAGCACGCAGCGCTAGGTGACGGCGGCGGGCGGGCGGGCACGCGCGCCCCGCATCCGGCCGCCCTGCTGCCAGCTACCACCGTCGCAGCAACATCTCCCTCCTGGAACAAGCATTATCAGTTTATTACACTAGAATATATTTGAATAGGTAAGATTGATGATCAATATTGAAAGATTGACTGATTTCTATCATTTATTCAAAATAAAAATATTTTGAACTTCTAGCAGATAACTATATCTCAAGAAATACCTATTAGAAACTTAAGACGGGACTTCCACCTGGTATATTATGAAGTTCGTAATACTTTTAGTTATATATAACAACTGCCCAACCACCCCAGTTTGATTTTCTGCGCATGTGTGACTAAATCCCGCCCTCAAACATGGCTGCGCGACACTTTCAAACTTTCAACAACAGGTACCACTGTGTTCAACAATAATTATTTTCTGAGTAAGGCTACTAGGATCTTTAGTCTGCGTAAACTCTTTTCATATTTCGCGGATGACATCAGTTATTCCGTAATCATGGCTCATGAACTTGCCAAAATATTGGGAAACTTAAAATAACACAAATCCACCACGCGCTATTTTTTTGCTTGATGTTGTGTATCATAAAAGCTAAGAATTTGGATGTGGTGTGGTCTACGTCCCTTGCGCAGACATTACCTCTTAAATTTACTTAGGTACGCAGTCATCATAATAATTCTAGGTATGTAATGTATATCATGATCAGACGTTGAAGTAATGCCTTCCTTTATAAAATTATTCCCAAAACTGATAATAATCTGCGCAATAACTATTTTACGACCTTTAAACAGCCCTTATCAGTGCCTATCGTATCATGACGCGAGCTGCCCACACCTCCTTCTGACATCAGATCATAAAAACCCTTATCTTTGGCGCCGTTTTATCGCAATCAAGTTATTGCAAATATTTCTAAAATGACTCAATGAGGTAAATTGATTTTCGCGTTAGGAAATCCGCTGGGTTTATGGAATGTTATAGATAAATGAAGAATGTGCTTTGTAAAGATTAATTATATTTCGCTGTATAATGACTTTATTTATCGGTACATTTGCTTTCTAGGAATTACATTTGATGTCATCATAGAAATTTGTGGCGCCGCCGATAGGTAGAATACTATAGGTGACAAATTGGTGAATAATTAGGTAGAAGACCTGTTCCTTAATTGTTTTTTAGAGTTGAAACAAAGCGTATCTCTATTTTTCTCGGTACATTACTGTAATTTTGACTGCATCATGAAAAACACGTGATCTATTTTAAATTGTAAATTACGAAGATAATTTGTTTGTCCGAAGTCCTATCAAATGTATTAAAGCTGTTTTACATACATCGAAGATTTTTTCTTCTACCTCACCGGGTTACGAGCCTCCGGTTTCGTACGCGGTCGAAGGGATCAGGTGAGATAACATGTAGGCCTCGTTTACCGACGTTTGCGCCGTCGACTTTTGTACCTACCCTTAAGTAAATAGAAGTTCTGTTATGAAGTTTTAAACTCGATTAGGAGTTAGACGGCTCGACCTAAATACTCGCCAATATAATCTTCATCCTCTTACCCACAACCATTAGATGTACGTCGTTAAATTCCAACTAACTCTGAAGTTAACCATGTGCTAAGGTTTTTAAAATTAATTGAATTATTTTGTACTACTAAAGTCAGTTAAAACGGGATATTTACCGTGATTTGATTTTTGAGTTATCCAATATTTCGGCACACTTTTATGCGCCATGATCACTGAATAATTAAAGGCACTGCGAGTCAGTTTTTTTGGGCAGACATACTGCCGAAATATTGAATATCTCAAAAATCAAATCATGGTAAATATCCCGTTTTAAATGACTTTAGTGTTAATAACCATAATAGTTTCAAAAGTTTTATTTTGTACTAGTTCAAACTGCGGCTTTTCAAGTGTTGTTTTTAAGGAAATGGATGGACTTATTTGTATGTAAATGTTATATGGTCATCTGAGAGGAACTCTAAATATCCACCCAGAGCCTGCTCCAATTTTATCTTACTGACACAAAAACATAGAACTGTAGCTTTCCGAGGTTCATTTCGATTCGCGGCCTTCGCTGTTGGAACGATTTGCCTCCTCCACTACGCGACACCAAGTCGTTATACATTTTAAATCTAAGTTCAAAAAAATATTATTATCCAAACAAAAAAGCTCCTAAGTCAATACACCTATATATGTAAAACTTATAACGAATATGGAAAATTGGTTATGGAGGTATTATTTATAAATCATATTCAGCAACAATAATGTCCACACAAAACGTAAAAAAAAATGGAAGTAGGTTTTTGACTTCCAGGCGTGATGGGATTTTCCGCCAAAATTTGTAATATCTTCGTGAAATTAAATAGCAAACTTAATTAGTGCGAAGGCTGCACTTTATAATAAAACATTTAGTGCATAAGCAATAATCGTAAATTCAATATAATTATTCAATAAGTTCAAAATTCACATTTAAACTGGCTTTGAATTTTATTCAAAATTTTGAAAATATCTGCTTAGCATTTTTATCATAATATTCATATCGTTAATTAATAAAATCTTCTAATTTGCTTAAATGTTTTAACCCAAAATATTTAAAAATGCATTCATTTCTAACTATATATCCGCCCCGGCTTCGCACGCGTAGATAAATGGTATATTTAGTTCACATATAGTACATAGACAGCTCAAAAGAAGTAGTTTAAGTGTTTGTCTAAAAACTTATCGAAACTTAACTTACAAAACTGCAAACACTAAAAAATTTGAAATCATTTTTATTTATATTCAATTTCAAAAAATTTTTAATTTTTTTTTAAAATTTTTTTCACACAAATCAATGTATTCTGTATTTAATGCGTATTTCAGCCAACTTATACAATATCTTAATTATATATTCACTTACCTAGTTATAAAATGCGTATTAAAATCCTTCAGTAATTTTGAGTTTATTGCGTTCAGACAGACAGATCGACGGAACGATCGGAAACTATAATATTTCATATACGATTCAAAACAACTTTGAATTTCAAAAAACCGAGGTCCTAATATTCTGATCTTGACATTTTTTGATAAATTTTATGACACCTAAACTTCGAGGAAATCAGTAAATAAAAATGCGAAAAGCCTAAATAATCATTTTTTTTTCATTGCCACTATACGAATTTTTGATACAACAGCCTCGTCGCTTCTGTATACAAATTTTGTATAGAACAGCCTCGTCACTCCTCGCTTATAGTGATGACCGGAAGCAGGAAGTTGGCGGTGTTACACCCCTATGCCTGTATCTGACTTCAAGCCTGTCGTGTACTTCTACCGTGTCGTCCCATCGATATAGGACAAAGTCAGGAGTTAAATGCACCTGTGTTAGCGCACACGCTTGTCTATACTAATATTATAAAGAGGAAAGGTTTGATTTTTTGTTTGGATTGGCTCCGAAACTACAGGACCGATTTGAAAAATTATTACACTTTCGGGAAGCTACACTATTCGCGGTGAACATAGGCTATATTAAAATTTAGAAATGTGAAATTTAACGCGGGTGAAACCGCGGGAAACAGCTGGTGTACTATAATGCCTTGCGCACATGGCCGCCGTGGCCAAAATTCGGCTGAGAAGGCATCAACCGATGGCGCGGTCCATCGAAGTTCCCGGCTTATAAATTACGCATAGAGGGGCGAGGTCGACCCACCAGGGGGTTGTTTAGTCGGGGTCGTCGAAGCTTCTCTTTTACATCTCCATATAACCATACTGTACCCATAATTATAAGGACTAATACAACGGGTATTTCCCGACGTTTCAACAGGTTTACACACTGTCGTGGTCACGAGAAAAATAAGTAAATAAACGCGATAAAATTCCTTTGTATAAGTGCTTATAATTATGTGTGCAGATCGCGTAAGTTTTAAAATACTCATACTGTACCCTACATGCAGTATGGTATCTGTTAGCAGATTTTCCCCTGGATGACAAAAAGGGAAGGCATCGTCATCATCATCGCGGTGTGGAGCTCTCGCGCTCAGACAATGGTTTTTGCCTAGGTCTCTGACTAAGAACTTAGAATAAGCCACAAGCCTGACATAAATCAGTAACCTAATCGCATGTAAATCCCTACAAAGCGGACAACACCCACAGTGACCACGGCTGACATAGATTGAGCGATCAACTAACAATGTTAAGCTGACACCTACACTGCCGGCGCCTCGACGAGATTTGCACCTATTATTTAGTATTTATCGCTAGATTCCAGTCTATTAACTAAAATTAACAGAATTCAGACAATTTAGTTAAGTTTAGTCTATAATAGTCTCGCATGTTCCACAACGCTTATGTTCTTCTGATGGATGGAAGTAAAATAAAATGGTACAAGAACATTTAGTTTAACGGATTTTCATATTACAAAAACTTGATTTCTTTAGGCCTACAAAACAAGACGGAAAGGTAATTAGTTTATTATTTCACTATAAAGTAGGTACAACTTGCAACTCTTATACTTATAATATAAATGAGAACGCTAGTGAATAAAAGCTAGCTATATAATAGCAACAAGTGACTCGACAAAGCGAACGAATAGGTCCTGTCTCAGGATAATGTTGCTTCTCAAGAAGGTGGTTTCCTGACAGGACCTTTAGCGTTTGTCAATACGGTTGGCAAAACACAGATAAAAAACAACAAAATATCGAATTACTATCTTACAACCTTAGCTTAAAGCTTACAACTAAGTACATCAGAATATAAAAGGGACTATTTGTTTTAAACAAGCACTCACAAACGTCAAATTTTATACCGCAAATTATTGTCAATTATGAAAAAGGTATTCTTGAATTCCTGTATCTGTTTTTCCAACAATGGTGTGTAGACATCATAAGATAAACGCCTATCTGAACGCGCCAATAGAAATTTACCACAAAAAAATAGCAATTCATCACTAGACTTGGCGTAGATGTGGCGTAGACAAGAATCTGATATTCCTGCGACGTACTATCACGTACGATTTCATTCGACCTGTAAAACAACATACCTTCGTCTTCTCAGCGCGTCTCTCTCGGATAGATGCACGTTAATCATTGCGCTAATTTGTACCTACCCGGTAGGTAACACAGTAGATTCTCGCGCAAACTCGTTTGTAATACAACTTCATGATAACAAATCAATCAAGTGATAACTAATTGAAAGTGCCGACGGTTTGCATAAGCTGATTACCTTCCTACTAGTTGCAGATAGATTTGATGGCGTAGACAATTGGCTTTCTCCATCGTTAGCGCTGAATAACGCAGTAGTATCGTCAAATTTAAGGATCGTAGCATACTTACATAGGCCGCAACGCTCCAGCAGTGCTTCCGTCCGCCGCTTCCTTCGCCTCAAAACGCTCGCGGTTAGCTAGCAGCAAGCCACAGTCCTGTCACGGTTGGTAACATGCCGTATCCATTGGCAAAAATATGAGCGTACGGATTTCGATGCATGCGGTAAGCAAGGCGACGACATCTCAAGAGTGGTTGCGGCAAGCTCGCATACTGCACTGTGTAGCAGCCGGCCTTTTTATGCTGTCAGTGCAAGACTTATCTGAAATCAGAGTTGCTTTTCAGCATTCGAGAGTACAGATACGATTGTAGCATTGCCAATAAAAAGCTGTCATAAAGGTCAAATAATGATGCATCTGTAGAAAATAGGAATTAATCGCACCGCTCGCCATTTGCCATTTGTCTAGCCTAGAGTCCCTGTTGTGTAAACTGTACTTGCCTCAAACAGGTACCGCTGGTAAATAAATGTGAAGCTAAAGTTAATAGTAGGCGCCAAGATCGTGTGGTAAGCTCTGGTGATTGATAATTACCCTCACTGAATCTAAGAGGGTGTATTTGCGTTGGATAGACAGTCAGAAGGATTCTAGGATTTCTACAATTAAAAAATTCTACCGCTACCAGAGGGTAAGCAAGCATTCGAGATCATTGCATTTTGGACCGCGTAAACCAAAAAGCTAAAAAATAGTGGAATCAAATCAAGGAAACAAATATAAGTAGTATTTACAAATTGAGGGACCTGTATATTTGCGCCCCTTGAGACCTTCGGCCAAATCTGCTGCCGCAGTACCCTACCGATGTCTTCAAAAGATGGGAAGGCACAATTGTGTCCACTCAATAGGCCTCCCCACCCAACTGCCACGGGATTTATGACATACCGCTAAAAATAGAATTCCCGTCGCGGTAAATAACTACTGATAGAGCCCCTGTAAGAACAACATGCTAAGCCGAAGCACAGAACTCTTAATAGTAACGTAGCCCTGCTTTAATTGATACGGTGAATATGTATTCTGGTTCTAAACTGTATGCGGTAGAACAAATCTCACTATCACAGAGGCTTAGACTCTGCACGCCGTTTTGTACGTATTTTTACTGGATTTAAAGTGGCTTTTGTCCCGGATTTGGGGATAATCAAAATAAACATTGTCTTTAAGGCACATTAACCAAAACGTCTTTTGTTTTTACGTGCATAAATAATTATATCTATACTCCGATTGAAAACCCTGGATATTTTTTGTAAAATATTGAACGGCATTGGTATCATCGAAGCAAAATACAGAAAGTCGAAACAATTTTCGGTTTTGAAAGCTTTCATTAATTCATAATTTAATTTATCGTTCGTGTTCGACATTTTTCACTGCACATGTTAGTACATGTGCAGTGAAAAATGTCGATTATGCATTGTTGAAGTTTGTGTTTTAGTTTTTCGTGACTGCCTAGCTGATCTCGTTGTAACTTTGATTGCTGAAATCACACGGTATGTGTTTTCTACAAGTGACTAATATGCGTAAATCCACACTAGCGCAGCGGCTGAGAAAATACAGATCTGTGTGACTCAGCACAGCCGTAATATTTTTCGAACTAAACGCATGTGCGGCGCAACACAACCGCGATGTAGAGCGGCAGCACGAATTTTTTAGGTTAAAAAAAAGATCGCAGTCAAAGTGTTAATAAATGTCTTTGTTGACAAAAATATCTTGGATTGGAAATCGGAGTATATCTATGTAATAGACACATAGACAAACAAATAATTACTTTAGAATGTATACTATCGTCTTTCTATGGATGAATTGAGTAGACAGGAGGATAAGAAAGCTTCTGCTCCAACTTGATAATAAATAACAAGCTAGGTATCTCTAATTTTATTATCAATTTCAGAAGATCTATTTCGAATTTCAGATCTTACAATTTTTCGCTCACTCCTTGCTATTTTGGGTAAAAAGTAGGTTTATCCCAACTCCATTACTAATGCTAGTATTACATACTATTGCCTGTATAATAATAACTAACATTGATAGGTTACACATAGATCTGACAGTAGTTTATGATATCGAATCTAATCCTCTAACCTATACTACTAGCAGAGCCAGAGAATTATGACTCATGAATCAGCTTTAGGTTAGAATACACGAGACCTAGAATAACGGCAACCAGCTTAGCTGACTTTAACTTAGCCGATAGAAAAATTTAACTTTTCTTATTATGACAAAAATCCTAGTCTAGTTTTTAAATAGGTTGCCTTGTCTAGCCAACTATTGTTGTCCTATAAAAATTTTATTCACGGTATTATTATTTTTATTATGTATTATATTTATAATATAATAATTTGATTGTTTCGGAAAAACTAATATTTTTGTACGACAAAATAATAATATTTGTTTTTATAATATCGTATTTTATTATATGACAAATATTTATTGATATAGCAGCTGTATTATTTTATACCTCATTACAAGCAAATCTAATGTAAAAGAAATACCTGACAAATTTTACATCCAGTGAAAAATACGCATAAAATATATGAATAGTTCTTTTATTTCTGGTTTCCGAATAGTTCTTTTCAGCTTTATTTCACGCACACCTTTCGTTTTGCTCCCTCCCGCACAAACCTAGTTAGGTCTCGCGCGATTGAAGACTATATTTTAGGGACAGCCGGCTAAACACCTCGCGATGAGATGTCAACAATTGATTTGATAGTTCGGACATCGCGGGGTCGAGTCTCCGTTACCAAGGTGTCATTAAAGGCACATGACATGACCCAATGGACTGCAGGATCAATCTAACTCTTCCGGATTGTAGAACACACACATAGAGCTAGGAATGGGTAGAGTATTTTAAATGTACGCGATTCCTATACATTATAAAATTTATAGTAGATATTTTTTGTTTCATAAAAATTTAGTACTACACGACCTACATGTAGGTACTAACAGTACTATCTATATTTATCTATTAGTTAATATGTCATCTCAGTTTGACAAAACGTGTTCTGCGTCGGTATAGGAAGTAGCCACTTTTGCAACTGATGTTGCTATTTTACTGAATGTTTTATCTGAAGTATAAAACACATAGCCTTGTAATAAAAAGAAAAAAAATTGTAAAACAAATAGAACATATTTTTAGAAATATTCGAGGACATAATTTCAAAACATTATAAATTTACAGCATCTGCGACGAATTTCAATAAACTAAACAACCATTTCAAATTAGGCTTTCTTACTAAAAAAAAACTAGTTCGAAATAAATTCATATGTTTCGGGGAAATAAATGGGATTTTTTTTTCACGAACACAGAAAAAAGAGTCTCAGTCTTAGCTATATATTTGTACCTCCTCATATAGCTAGCTTAAAGAGAGAGTAACAATATAGTCTGTCAACTCTACGTAATTCGCAGGTCTGTCAGGTAGAGTCCATCATCGACTGGGGCGTTAACGCCAGCCCTTTCTGGTTCAATCGGGTTATTGCCAACCCGCGACATTGACACCGCACAAGGACAATATTTCTGGTTTCCGAACTGCTTTCTGGGATTCTGGTCTGTGCTGGTCCTGTTTGCCGGAAAAGCTGGCTATTTAGTCTTCTGTAGTACTTAATGGTTCGTCATTCTATTGGTACCGAGGACGGAAAAATTTGGTAAGACACTAACAAGGTACCTATACATAATTGACCTCTATCAAACATCCTTTGATAAAAATCTACCATTAAATCAAACAAATTAAAATAAAAGGAACGAATTCAACATAATAAAAAGTTACGCTTCATCCATTGCTAATCTAATGAAATAACGTTTTGATAATATAAAATCATTACCTTTTGAAATTGAAATTAAGGACCAGATAGTTAAATTGGAACCTACTAGCTTTTAATTTTGACGCATAAAATCATAGAGCAAAATGGATACACAGAACTTAACATCGAACAGTCCGGTTACGCAGCACGGTGCGTGTTAATGCGTTAAATTCTTACCTTAGTACCCAACTTAATTAAATTGTAAAATTAGGAGATAAGCTTGGTATTTAACGTTTATTACTGCAACATAGTTAGTTAATAGTCATTAGATTACGGTATTAATTTAAATTAAGTACCCTGAAGAGATCTGGTTTTTAAAGGAAATTATGCAGCTCTCGACAGAGCCTACGTATATGCTTCTTTTAGAGTATATACCCGAGGTCACCCGAGATTCAAGGGTTACCAAGGCGTTCCGGGTTTTTTAAAAAATATCGCAGCGTGTTGGATAAACGACGCATGAGAGCTGTTATCTGCCGCAGTGCTTCTGCATTGCCATATAGCGGGGCAACGGAGCCAGCGCGTCATAGGAACGCTTTCGACTGGTAGGTCTGTCAGGTAGAGTCCATCATGGACTGGGATCAGTTCAGCTACCTGTCGATGGTTTGCGACAGTGTGCAGTATGCTCAATTATTTTTATTGTAAATACATAATTAATTTTAATTTGCTTATACTATTTATTTGTTATTTTGAGAGAGAGCCTAGTTCGTTATCTAGCACGGTGTACCACGTACAGATTAGGTTGGCTTGGGAGCGAGATGTTGGAGTCCCCCTTACACCACCGCAAGAAATTGAATTAAACTTGTTACCTATACTGTCAAATATAGGCTGACAAAAGTAAAAAAAAAACAGTGTGAAACAGTTAGTGATGTTGCTTAGATTTTATAGATGTGTAAATCACGGCTGTAATCTCCATTTATCGAAACTAATAAAATCCAATACCAAATTGGTATTCACGATATTATACAAGCTTATTGTACAGATTCTGGTAATAAAATAATCATAAATTCATAGCGCGGAGTGGCGCCACCGTATTACGTATTGACAAGTAAGCAGTAGGTATACTTGCGTTACGTTACCGGTACTATGGCGCCATAGTACCGGTAAACCATAAACAAGTCCCAAATTAACTGGAAAGATTTTTTAAGTATGCATGGTTAGACCAGCCATGGCCCAGGTAGGAAAGTAGGTAATGCATGTTAATATCTTGGTAGATAGCTGTTACTAGCTTATAAGTTGTTTCTCGAATGCTGATTGATTGACAAAAATTTATTCAACTTAGTCAGGCGTTTTCTAAATGTCAATATTTCGTTAAAATGATATTTTCGTAGACTTCACAGAGCCCCGAATCCATTAAACGATATTATCGAGACGTGACGTCTATTTGTATGGGATTTGCGTAATTCCCAGTTCGCACGATAGAAGCGCCGAACCAAAACCTATGGAAAAATGAGACGTCACGCTCACGTCTCGATAGATACCTACTATCGTCAAATGGATTCGGGGCTCTAGTTAACATGACAAGACCATAGCTTTTTTATTTCTTTTTTGTATTTTTTATACATATATGTAGTGTTTGTATTATACCTATTGAGTTCTAGGGTAACTAGGATAGTTTTTGAAAAACACTTTAGTACGTCCCTGGAACCCAAAATGTCGATCGATATTAGAGATGACCGGTGATGAAAAATTTGATAGACAGTAAGTACTACTAATTTTGTCATTAGATTACGCACGCATACACACCACACTTTTTTTATAAGATAATATAATTATGGTATATTGTATAAGCTAAAATATTAATTGTTTATTAAAATGTTTGTACGCCGAAGCGGCAGAATCTAGCGATCTAAAATAAGTCTTATGTATCTGACTATCCATTACCCTGATTCACAAACAATAAATGAATTATGAATTATGAACCACACACACACAACCTCACAGCCTACGTTCCGTTACTGCAAAAAATACTTAGAGAGGACCAAATTAAAACATAGCTAGGCTACGTGTTATATTATAATAATAGATACTATGAATTATGTGTCGGAACAATTGTGTGTACGATCTGCAGATATTTGTTCCGGGTGTTCTGGTCGTTTTCTATGTATAATAAAAAAAACATCTATCTATGTATTGTATTGTATTATGTATATCAGTTATCTAGTACCCATAACACAAGCTTTGCTTACCATGGGGCTAGATAATGCTGTGTGGATTGTCCAGCATTATTTATTTATTTATTTAACAATTCAATCAACACTTGACAATAGATTTGACCATTGATTAGCCAATCCGAAAAATGATCTACGTTCTAGAAATCGGCAGTTAATTTTTGGACTTTTTTCATTGGTCTTTTAACAATTTCTCTTCATCTCAAACGTCCGAGGGAGAAACGTAAAACCAGAGTTGTAAGCTTGTATACTGTTCTGCACTTTATCGATACCGTGTGGTGCATTGTACGGATTATCGATTCAGCTATCGATTGATATTGCTAATCATTCGATTTCAATGAGTCGGGTGATTAATAACCGGCGTATGCCACTATTGTTGAATTGAAATTATACGCTTTAAATATGGAGATGAATTTAAATGTTACTAGCTTTTGCCCGCGGCGTTGCATGCGCTCGAGGCTCTATAGAGGTAGTAGGTTTATCAGCCTAAGGTATAAGTAATTTCACTGTTCAAGAATTGGTACCAAGAACTGAAATTATTTTAGATCTTGGAAATGTATTTTGTATGTAGTAAATTTCAGCCCGATCCGTTCAGTAGTCATGGCGTGAAGAAGTTACAAACATCCATCATCCATCTAAACATTTGCATTTATAATATACTAGCTACGCCCCGCGGTTTCACACGCGTGGTGATAGATATTTTGGATACTCTACAATAAATCTATATAAATTGTAGCCTATGTGTTATTCTGATATGTAAGCTCTATTATTGTGAAGTTTCATCAAAATCCATTCAGCAGTTTTTGCGTGAAAGAGCAACAAACATCCGCACAAACTTTCGCATTTATAATATTAGTAGGAAGTAGGATAGTAGGAAGTGTGTCTCTAAAACTACTGGACCGATCATGTTGAAATTTTGCATAGATCAAATCTGGATAAACATAAAAACGTTAACCCATTTGTATTTATTGAGTTCCTATGGGATAAAAATAATAATACGTTACCATAGAACAATAATTAGATATTTGTTGACTTGGAATAACGAATCTAGGAAACTTTTCGCTCCGGAAACAACGAATCCCGTGGGCAGAAACTAGTAGTTGTATAGTTAAGTACAAAGAATTATTTTATTTTATAATTTTGGGAAAACTAACAGCTAGGTAACTAAATACTAAACATGTGTGTAACTAACGGCTAATTCTAAGTTTCCTCATTCAAATCAATGAGTTTTTATGTCATACTTAACACTTTGAGTGCTGAAAACGCACGGTATGAGTTTTCTACAAGTGACTAATATGCGTAAATCCTGTAAGGCTGAGAAAATACAGGTGACTCATCAGAGCTGTAATATTTTTCGAACGAACATAATAATAATCATAAGGAAATAATTCATTTCACGAATAATTTACTTATCTGATATTCGTCCCCTGGAATTAAAGTTTTTACTGACTGTACTTTAGTTAAATCTCATGGACCTGTTGGGAATTAATGTATGAATATTTAAATTTATAGAAATATTTTTCGTGGAACTCTTGGGAAATGATAAACAATAGAATCATGGACCTTTGGGAATAAGCCTCGGCTTCATGTGATTAGTATATAATGTCCCGGAAACGTCTGTTTTGATTTTTTTTTGTAAATGTTTCAGATATTTTCAAGAACAAACGAAATAATACATCAACATGAAAGAAACTGACTAATCTTGTGATTTATCCTTCTTTGTCCGGTTTCAACGAGTTTTATTTTAATGGTTTTGTGACAGTTTGATTTATCGGACGAAATTCGTTAGTTCGGAGATAATTTAGATTGATAGTACTGTAGTAATCGATGTGTAGGTCTAGCTTATATGTATTTATCCTGTGAAATGTATTGTATTATGTATTTATATTTTTCTTGTATAGGTACGAAAGTAAAAAACAAATACATTTAAATATTATGATCTAGCTTGAAACGTAACAGATCCGTACAGATCCGAACAGAACGCAACACAGCCTTATCCTCCCTCTACTTTTTATTTGATAATAATTTATAGTTTACGATTTAATTCTTTGTCTAAGTGCTTATTTTGTAAGCCTAAAGAAATAAAAAAAAAATAAAGTTGGGGAAAGGTCTCCCCAAATCTATATTTCCGTAGACGCTAATCTAGTAACTTCTAAAATGGGTATTTAGTAAACATTTGGTGGAAACTGTTTTTGTAAGATTTTTGATAATTTTAGATACAACGTTTGCTCGTTGCACGCGATCGATTCGTCTTTGAAAGCGTTGAGTTATAATTCTAGGAGTATTTCAATTTTTAAAAGCTATCAACTAACACTTTCGTTTCTAAAAAGGCATGTGTTGGCATCACCGAGCTGCTGGCCTTTCTGAAGGACATAATGGTTTTGGCATAATCACTACGCCTAGCCATCAGTTTTTATTTTTTATTGTTTGGACAATCCACGCAGCATAATCTAGCTCCAAGCTAAGAAGTTCTGTCATAGGTACTAGATGACTGATATACTTAATACAATATAATACTTAATACATAACATAGATAGATTTTTTTTATTAAACATAGATAACGACCGCAACACCCGGAACTATCTGCCGATGATCGTACGCACAATTGTATCGGGAATCGAACCATCGCCCACCGATCCAAAAAGGTCGTCGGATTGGTGATCGCAGTGATCTTATAAATCCTTAGAAGGAAGCTGCTGTTTTTCTTTTGGAAGGTTCCCTTAGTAAGTTGGCTCTTACGACTTCCCTGGCTAAGAGGCTTAGTTCCTTCCATATAAGTAAATACAAGGCTGGTTTAAGTCCCATTTTACCATAACGGAAGAATAAAGCTCAATCATTTATTAAAATATCAATTAACTTTATCATTGAATTGGAAACTGTTCTATCATTAGTTGTACTGCAAGCCGACTAAAGAAAGACGTCCACAAGTCTACACTAGGCATCATCATCATCTAGTGCATCACATGCTACTGGTTTCTTTTTCACTTCTTCCACTAGTGGACAAAAAATTGAAGTGAACAGTAAAATATTTTATTTTTGATAATAATTTAATGTATAAATATGACTTGTCTAAGTGCTTATTTTGTAAGCCTAAAGAAATAAATGATTTTTTACTTTACTTTACTTTACATCATCTGCCATTTAGTCCACTGTAGCCTGATCATGCATGCTAATCAGGCAGATTTGATACCTAGTGTCAGAAATTATTATTGCACCAAAAACTAATTTTTATCTACATCATAATAATGAATAGTATAAAATATGACTTGTATAAGTGCTTATTTGTAAGCCTAAAGAAATAAACTTTCATTTCATTTCATCGCGAATGTTTGGGGAAGTCATTTAACTCACTTAATAATACAGACTTTTATTTATAGGTTTTGTCAGTATAACTGACCTAGGAAGAAATAACCGTCTAGACAGCTCATACTCGTGCTAGGTTCTTAAGAAGTCATATTTTTGTCACGATGTACTTACTAAAATCTATTTCTAAGCCATTTAAACATTAATGTGTTAAAATGTTTAACTGATGAATACAAAAACTGTGGTTGGTGTAGAAATTACGGTGATAGTTTTTTGAGGTTTTTGTGTTCCTTAATTCAATTTAAAATGTGTATTTCGGTCTATATATTTTTGTGTCTGGAACTATTTTCAATACCGGATAGCGCCATTTAAGTACCTACTAAATCGGTTGTTGCTTTAGCTGACAGGAGCCTTTCCAGCATTGGCGCCGCGATCTACGATAACTATAAATTGAGTATCATTGCAATTATAACTTGGGTTAATAGATTAGAATGTGTCTGAGGCACACCTTGGAATAGAAACCCCTTTTTGGGTTATTTATCAAAATTATTCTATAGTTGAAATATTATAGGTAGAGGTTGGCTTTATAAATGTGGCGAGATTATTTTATAACAGTATTTTTGCTAAATTCGTTCTTAATGTCATAAATTTCATATTTATTTTTATTGCATCATTGTGTACATTTTTATAGGCTTTAGTATCTAGGTAATGTAAGTATAACACAATGGTATCCAAGCAGGGCGTGGCAATAGGTACTGTGAGTGGATGTGAGCCGGTTCTTTTTAGATATAAAATGTTTATGCTTGGCCCCATAATTGCATAATATTGTGCATGTGGAGAACGACAATGCAGACTCATAAGATTGGTATTGATTTCGCAATCAGCAACCTTATATTGTCCACCGATTGGTTAACTATTTAATTTGTTAAATATTATAATGTATTTATGTCTTCATTTTCTGCGATAATAATGCTATGGCTCATAAACATTTTTGTGAAGTCAAAGCGAAATCAAAATCTTACCTTAATTATGCAGATATAACTTGCTACTATTTTTCGTATAGGGAGATTAAATGTATGAATGATTGAATGAACTCTTTATTGCACTTAAAACTTTAAGTGGAATAAAGAGTTATATCTAAACATTACATATAAAAAGTACAATAGGCGGCCTTATCGCTGACAGCGATTTCTCCCAGGCAACCTAGAAAGGTATGTTAATGACAATAAAGTTTTTGGAAACTTCTTTTTTGTGTTTTGCTGAAACTTTATTGTGGTAGTTGCTGCAGCCAGATGGATTATCTAGCTACATAAATTAAAACATCATAACAAAACTGACATTATTTTTAGAAGTCTGCGTGCTCTAGACCCCCTTGCATTTTGTAGTGCAAGTTTGAGACTAGTTACGTAAATGACGAATAATAAATTAACTAATCGACTCTCATCATTCAATTCCACACTCCGTTATTTAACCATCAGGTTACATTAGGCCTCATATTTATCCAGTTACGGTTCAAAATCGAAGGCAGCGGAAAATTTGGATCATTTTCAATGAGCATGCAAATAATTAGTGTGAATAAAATTAATGGCTTTTTGGACCAAAGTCAAACTAGACCAGCGCATGGAGCAATCAATTAATATTTAAATTGAAATTGCTTATTTATCAAGCCGAACCTACTCCATTAAACAAATTCAGGACCAATTTAAATTAAATACGCATATTCTTACTATTCCTTTAATCTGATACTGATTTTCTTGATAGTAATCGCAATTTGAAACCGGAAAACTTAATATGAGGTCGTAAGATTTAATATGAACTAACCTACTAAACTTGCTTTTCAAGGAAAACTCTTGTAAATGGGCTTTATGACCGACCCGGATAATTGATATTTACGATAATTATAGTAAATCTTCCATTCGATTTGGATAAATTCAATTCATTTTCATGCAGGAAGGTGTTGAATTTCATACCGGATATCTTTCCGTAGGATGCTTGGTTTGAGAATAGGTAGCTTGTGACACTTTCCGTTTATCTTTCGATACAAGGTTTATGACTCATTTACACTCTAATGCGAAGGTACTACTGTAGGCCAAGAAACCGAAATGGAAGATCACACATATTAGAGCCCCGGGCTTCACAGTCCAGCTGTGGAATTACGTAAAATCCATCCATCCATTATTGACAGCCATTTGAATGTGATCCGAAGGTGTTCGCCACATCTCCAGCAGAGATAATACGTGCATAGTACGTCATGGGTAATAAAAGGCGGAGCGAGTAAGGCCAGAAAGAAACTTAAAGTCAAAATATTGATTCAAGTTTCCAGGAAAATTTAGTAATACTTACATAATTACTAGTAATACTTTGGCAACCGTTAAGCTTCTCGGCTAATGAATTGGTAGCACTCAGTGGCAGGTATTTATTTTTTGGCAGCATTTTATCCATTTATCCAGCTTTAGCATTCATCCACATGAATTCCGAAACGTTTATGTCACTGTCATAAATGGGCGCGGGTGTGAAAGCGTGCGAAATAATCATTATGCACGACGCCTTATTTGGGGGCTGATTTATGTACAGTCGTGCACTTCATTAAATATTTGAGTTATAATATTTTTATATGAATTGGAACGGTTCTGTATCTGGTCTGCGGTTTTCAGGAAGTTGCAGTTGTAGTCATTAATATTTTTAGAGGATTAGTGATGATCATTTATTTTCAGCAACATGCCTAAAGAGAAGATTTAATGTTTTTTTTTCTTCAAAATATGGTAAAGAAATATATCTACTAAGAAATTTTACATAGATTTTTCCATTCTAAGGGTAAGGGTTTCAGAATGTAATGTGAAGTAAAATCTAAAGATTGACAGCCGACATGATTCGCTTTCAGTCATGGAAGGATCGTTATGCCTTGTACAAACTGTGGAATTTGTCAAACGTCACTTATAATGGATGACTCTACTAATACTCACTTTGTCAACATGTAGTCACATGTTGACAAAGTGGTAGAGTGGTAGAGCGTGATGATTATGGAAAATGCTGATGAGGAGTCCCTCATCAGCATTTTCCATAATCATCACGCTTGACAGGCGGAAAAAAACACAGAAGGAAGCTGCCTTCCTCAGGTAACTTCGACTCCTATATATTTAATGAATCCATTGATTGTGGCGTATTTCCTGATCTAATGAAACATAGTAAAATAATCCCATTGTTTAAATCGGGTAGTAAGTCTGACCCCACTAACTTTAGACCAATATCAGTACTGCCTACATTCTGTAAAGTTTTTGAAAAACTTATTTTACACCAATTGCTTAGACATTTTAATGGCAATGACCTACTACATTGTAAGCAATTTGGGTTTACTCGTGGCAGGTCAACTACTGATGCCGGTGTAGAGTTGGTATCGCATATTTTTGATGCTTGGGAGAAGTCGCAAGATGCTTTAGGCGTTTTTTGCGACTTGTCAAAAGCATTCGATTGCGTTCATCACGAAACATTAATCAGGAAACTACATCATTATGGAATTAGGGACAGCTCTTTGGATCTTCTTACATCTTACTTGAGTGATAGGATACAAAGAGTTGACATTAATGGGAAACGATCTAAAGGGTCTGTTGTTACAATGGGTGTACCGCAGGGCTCTATCTTGGGTCCTTTCCTATTTTTAGTTTATATTAATGATCTGCTTCATCTTGTAAAGAATGATCATGAGATTGTATTGTTTGCTGATGATACTTCATTAATTTTTTAAATGAAACGACAAAACACAAATTTCGACGATGTAAATACTGCAATCTCAAAGGTAGTCCATTGGTTTAGTATTAATAATCTTTTGCTTAATGAAACCAAAACAAAATGTATAAGATTTATTCTACCTAATGTAAAACAAATTAGGGCTGATATAAACGTAAAAGGAGAAACGTTAGAAATTGTAGACAATACCGTATTTTTAGGAATAACCTTAGATAGTAAACTTCAATGGGGCCCACACATAGATAAGCTATCGAAGAGACTTAGTTCTGCAGCATATGCAGTTAAAAAAATCCGTCACCTTACAGACGTTGACACTTCTAGACTTGTCTATTTCAGCTACTTCCACAGTATTATGTCTTATGGCATACTACTGTGGGGAACGCTGCAGATATAAACACCGTATTTGTGTTGCAGAAAAGGGCTATTCGTGCGATCTATAATATGGGTCCCAGAGAATCCCTACGTGAAAAATTCAAAGAAATAAACATAATGACAGTACCGTGTCAATATATGTATTTATGAAAACTTGTTGTACACTCATAAAAATATCAATCGGTTCACTAAAAAAGTGATATACATAATGTAAATACTAGAAATAAGAATAAACTCGCTGTGCCCACAACTAGGCTACACAAGATAAATGTATCTTTTAAAGGGCTTCTACAACAAAACTCCAAGTGAGTTGCAAAAATTATCAATAAATAAATTTAAAAAAATTTGAAACATATTCTTTGTAAAAAAGCTTATTACAAAATATCAGATTACTTAGAAGATAAAAAAGCTTGGAACGAGTTTTGCTCCAACTCAAAATCTACCAACTTACAAATAAGCAAATCAAATGTACTAGACACATAAGTTATGAACATACTAGTGGTTTCTTCTCACTTCTTCCACTGGTGGACAAAAAATTTAAGTGAACTATAAAATAATTTAATAGTATAAAATATGACCTGTCTAAGTGCTTATTTGTAAGCTTAAGGAAATAAAAACTTTTCATTTTCATTAACGGGCTAAGTACCAAGGGGTTGATTCTTACGCCGCGACAGCTACGTCGCGTTACTGAACCATTACAATAAATTTTCTTATTTTTAAGTTTCTGGCTTCCATAACACGTTTCGTAACTAATCTCACTTTTGCAATCACCTGCACCTGTCAACAGCGCATCACGCTTCTGTTTTCGTAAATTGAAAGGCGATAAATTCGCCTTAATAACGGGTGTTGAAACAATTTTACTCAACCGTTACCCGTTACTAAATGTCAGAGGTGCCAACTTTGAATTCAAAATTTTTGGAATTTTTAGGCAGATTGGGTTTTGAGGCATGCATGTCATAAAAGCAAAGGCCGGTTTACTCCCTACTAATATTGTAAATGCGAAAGTTTGTGGAATGGATAATCTGTAAAATTTTAAAAACTATCATGGAAGAAAAGTCACTTATAGCGGGATATTTACCATGATCTGATTTTGAAACTGTGCCGAAATATTGGAAAACTTATTTCCAATATTTCGGCACAGTTTCATGCGCCATGTTTCATGGTAAATATCCCGTTATATCCCGTTATGACTTTTGGTTATCTGTGTTTGTTACTCACTTTGAATAGACAACACCCATCCCTTTGAAAAAAATCTTGTTAACACTTGGAATGCGATTTTTTTTCGACGACTGCGATCTTTTTTTTAACCTAAAATATTCGTGCTGCCGCTGCTCTACACAGCGATTGTGTTGCGCCGCACATGAGTTTCGTTCGAAAAATATTACGGCTGTGCTGAGTCACAAAGATCTGTATTTTCTCAGCCGCTGCGCTAGTGTGAATTTACGCATATTAGTCACTTGTAGAAAACACATACCGTGTGATTTCAGCAGTCAAAGTGTTAAAACTCATGCATGAAGTTTTGGACCTGGGTAAGTTGGATATTTATGCTTCTTTTCATCGCGGAACAAAGCGTGTGAAGCCGCGGTCAAAGACTAGTTGCTATACAATTTAGAAGTGTAACGCCGTCGATAGCCTAGCTATGCTTGTCAAGAAAACAAAGGGGATTGTATCGGGTACCTAATGATGATAGAACATGACAAAATATCAAAACTCAGATCAAAAAACAATTAACAAATTAGCTAATTAGTATTTCAATTATCTTTGTAGGTTAGAATCCAGTTCATGACTAGTAAGTAACCTATGAGTCGTTCATTACAATGTTCGTGGTTTTTGTCGCGCACAATAAATATTTTCACAATATTATGTCCCACAACAGTTACAACCACCATCATCGTGGTCCATCTTTCTGTGGTTTGTATGTTTCTCTCCTATTTTACAAGTAAAACTGGATTATTTTCTGCAATAACTTTAACTTTGGAACTTTTTAATATTCGGCAGCTTCTGTTCGCCTGTGGCGCAGTAGGCGAAGGTCCACCTGCAACGCAGAAGGTTTCGGGTTCGATGCCCGCCTTGGGACAAATGTTTGTGTACGATCTGCAATTATTTGTTCGAGCTGTTCTAGGTATTTTTATGTATTGTATAAAATATCTGTGTATGTTATGTATTCTATTAGGTATATCAGTCATCCCATAAAACAACTTCTCCTTAGCTTGGGGCTAGATGATGCTGTGTGTATTGTACACCATTTTTTTCAGTATTATATATCACCTATACAAGTTCACTGCTGGACATAGACCCCCTTGATGAGCGCTATTGCGCCCTGCCTTCAGCTTGCCGCATCCAGAACTTGCAGGCAGTCAGGCGCAGATCGTCATCCAAACATCCTAAACTACGTTTGCCGATTCGATGACGAAAATTTTAGCCCAAAATTACCTCCGTACCTATCAAAGCAACACACCAAATCAAATCTAACTGGAGCAACAACATTCGTTTGGTACAGTCGTTCTCATAAATCACTTCAACTGTTAACGCCTAAAGTCTATTTCAACGTTACGCTTTACAAAAGTCTATTTCAACGTTATGTGTCAGCGTGTTTTGTTTGATTACACGCTTGTTCGCCGCTGCTTATTGGAATTCGCTACTGAAACGTTTTATACGCTATAGTTGAGGAGCATGACTGTTTGATTAGACGGAACGAACATTGATTTGTTGTAGAATTTTGTACCTCGCCTTAGAGTTTTATGCAAGCTTTGTTGTGCAAGAAAACTAGTTTATCAGATTTAAAGCTCTTTGATGTGTAATCTAACTTATTACCGCGTAAGCGTGCTTTTATCGTATAACAAGTAATAATGTCCCTAAAGAATCTTGAAAAATATTAATTTGGAGATGCTCGTAAACTTTAAGCTGCGTGAATATAAATTCGAGACTATTGCGTTAAAGTGAAGACAGGAGGATTTGTAGGTAAAAATATCTTATAATTATAAACAATATATTGTATTGTACCTATCGAGAATCTGTGGTTGGTTGTTTCTTTACTTCTCGTATAAACTAGCGTCTAAATAACAGGGCAGGCGACACGCCCTTCGGGTACAATTATTATCTTCTTATAAATCTCAATTGACAAGACATTTTTACACAAGTTCTTTGTTCATCAATTAAAAAGGGCCAACGAACACGTTTTGTTGCCAATGAAGAAATACGACGGCGGTAATCAATGGCAACTGCCCATTAGGTTTATGCCTCCCAATCGATCTGAGAAATTATGGGCGTAATCATTTAATTCGATAACATTTATCTGGCTGACTGTACCTATTTATAATAAGTTTAAGGTCAGACTCCACCGAAACGGAGTGGAGATCTTTCACACATTTAGGTTTAAAACAATTAATATCTCATACAAACTATACAGTTCATTTTCAATGAGATAAACTTACTTATACTTATAAATCTACTTATGAATCACTTCATACATGGGTTTGATGTATGAATGAACATAGGCTGATGATGTCTGCTTCAACGGATTTTTCATCGTAACATTTAATTTAGCACCCTATTCGATAGCGTAACACGCTAAAATAATTTCCAGACTTTTTATCAAAGAAAGAAAATACAACTCCTTTTTAAAACGTGTGAATAAATATAACTGATTACTGATAAAATTTCCACACGTAAGAAGTCAAGGGCGTAAGGTAGTAAAGAGAAAATGAATGAGTTTCTGAATCGAAGCTCAATTATTATCACTCTTATGCGATTGCAATCTTGTCCGATGTCTCAATTAAAGAAGTTATTGGCCAATTATCATTCACAACACGAAAATAAAAATAATCCACTATTACGGACCTAGATCTTTTAAAAGAAATAAACCAGAAGATTTTATTGGACGATGCAATTTCGCTCAGTTTAGATTTAACAGAGTTATTTTGCATCGTCAAGTCGACTGAGTTATTATCACGGCTTGTCAATGTAAAAGTCGTTGAGTAACAGCAAATAATACATGAAACCAATACAATTTACGAGACCACCGTAGCTGGTAAGAAAACAATCCAAATTTACTCTCACTCAGAGCAAAGGGCAGTTTGCTATTGATTTACTAGAATAGAGCACAGTTCATACTGAGCTTTATAATGTAGTATATAAGGTGGTTTTTTCGGTGGACAGTAGAAGAGGGAAGCGTACAGTTTAGTAGGTGTTACAAAATTTGAAATTTGCAATAGCCAGATAAAAACCCATAATGTAGTTATAATTAACATTAGTTAGTACCTAATTTATATGTGATTTTTAATTTAATTTATTTACAAATCTAGGAGTTGGGCGTTGACATTACCACACAGTTTGTAAAGCTTCGGTAGTGTCATCGTTTCAATATGTATCTATGATCCTATGTAAAACATGTTCGAAATAAAGATTTTTATTATTATTTATTATTACAGTTTTCAATGGAAATCACCAAAAAACTTTTTCCACGAGTGGTCAAAACATTGTGAAAAGAAAATCAGTTGCGTCTTTTTTTTTTAGTCACTTTCAACTAGTTTTGATAAAGCTGAGCTACCTCTAAATTTTTTGAAACAGTCTGCAGCTCAATTGTACCTATGTATTGTATTTACATATATTTGATGCAATACAATTTACTTTTCTTTGTAAATACTGGTTCTAATTTGGTCCTATTTAGTAGTATAATTTATAGTTCAATTTTATTTGTCTTACTAAAATATTTTGTAACACTAAAGAAACACAAATTATTGATTTCTGAATGGGACGGAACCTTGTCAAAGAAAAATTGTAGTTTTGTCACATTTCATTCAGATTTAACATTTCAGACGACTTGTGTGATGTTTGTACGATCTGCAGATATTTCTTCCCAGTGTTCTGGGTGTTTTCTATGTAAACCTTATAAAATGTATATATCTATGCAGTATTTTAAGAATTTCATTTTCTCAATCTAGCTCATGATATAACACAAGCTCTGCTTAGCTTGGGCTAGATGATGCTGTGTAAATTGTCCAACAGCAATATTTCTCATACCATCCGCGCGTTGTCAAAACGACATTGTCAAAGTAAATATCGGACTCGCCCCCGCTTCAGCTCTTAAAATGCAACCTCAATATTAAAAATACAATGCTTAAATAGGTACCAAAGATTCAATCACTCAATCCTTTTACACAATCCATCGTCACTTCGCTTGGGTGTTCCGCGAAATGATTCATGGCATAAAACATTTTTGCGTTTCCATTACTTCGACGTTTATGTCAATGGAGAAATATTTATGTAGATCTCTCAATAACTGGACATTGACTTTTCACTCGTTGGCGCCTTAGTATTTTTTATAGCTTTTAACTTCTTGTTTTTTAAACTGTGTAGATACGTTATAATTTTCTAACTGTTAAGGTCATGTGTGCCTGGTAGCCATCGACGTCTTAGGCGTCGATGCTGGTAGCGAATAAAATTGATGTGTCATAATATTTAAACCACAATATCGTGCTTTCGCTCAGAAAGAAGGTGGCAAATTCCGACGGAAAATAACAGACCGATTTCCCTAGCAAGTTCTTGTCGTTTGTCAGCATTATAATAAAATTATCTCTGATTTCTTATTCCGATATTTTTTAGTTGCCCGATTACTGGACCTTCTATACTTCAGCTATAAGTCAAAGCTAACTTGTATCAATCTACTTCTGATAAATTATATTACCTCTAGACCACAGGCCATTTAATTTTTTGTGCTTTCAATACCCCAATTACGCTAGTAAATCGCGCTAAATACTTAAATAGCAGGCCGGACAGAATAAGGCAGGCCGCACTATGAAATTTCCCCACTTGATTTTAATACATTAAATTTGTATCGAACCACTGATACGAAGACCATGGCACTCTGGTAATTGAGTAGCGACCACGAAGAATCTAACCACAGATTTATATCAAAACTTGTAACCCTTCCTTTTGAATAAATAATTTATCTATCTATTAAAAAAATCGCACCAAAATCCGTAGCGTAGTTTTAAAAATCTAAACAGTAGGGACAGACCGACAGCGGGAAGCGACTTTGTTTTATACTCTGTAGTAACTCCGATTTGAAGCGCAAATGGGAACATGCAACGGTTCTATAATGATTAAAAGTGTAACAGAATCATTCGACTTTGAATGAAATTAGTTAAGGAACAGATTTTTTCTTTTTAATGATTATTAATGACATTTTATGACATTTTCATGATTATTTTACATAAATAATCATTAAAATGTTAATTTTATATAACTTTAATGTACCTACTGATCTCTAATATTTTTTGTTTGTATCTATAAATAATTAGTGTAATTGGTGATTGTGCCGTTCTAATTAATAAATAAGAATAAAAAGATTGAGGTGCGTATTCGCAGTGCGAGCTGGCCCTTAATGATCCTAGTGACGGTTTGAACCAGGCGTGGTCGCCAATCATTGCTAATCGTTGAATAAACAATTAGCTTAGATTGTGGGATTAACCCGTTGGGCGATTTATTTAGACGGGATTAGGGTAATTTTGTTATTTATTCGGGAAAATCTTGAGAAAATATTTACGCGTATTTACGAGTAGCAAGTGATTTTATGAAGCTTGATAAATTAAACGTGCTATTGAAGTAAATTATTGAACCTTAAGAGATTGAAGCTGAAAAAGCTTAAAAGTAATTTCTCAATGTTATAAGTATCTTTTATTTTAACGGGTATTTATCGCGTTTACAAAACCTATTTTAATAAAAATTAAAACGAAACGTCTGGAAAAATATGCAAATAAACGCGCTAAAGACTTGTTAAAATAGTACTTGTAAATTATGTGTTCTAATCGCGTAAGTTTAAAAATAATAATTTCTCATTGGTCAAAATGAATCTTTTTAGAGAATGCTTCATGAAAAACCAGTAAAAATCAAATCAAAAAATTACTTTCGTTTTAATGAAAACAGACCACTTTTTGATCATCAAAATGAACCTCCTCGACGAATGAAAAAGTTTATTTCATGGCAAATTCTAATAAAAAGTGGTAAAACCCCTGTGTTACTATTGAATGATGCGATGAGAGTTCAAAAGCTCCGACCAGAAGCGTCTTCAATTTGCACCAATCAAGTACATTGCGCCCGCGACCTTAGCAATGGCAGTGACGCGGCATTTGTCATAATCATTGCAGGCATGTTGCACAAGAGACGTATTGCTTTCGTACTGGTTTTATTGTCACTGGATTCCGGCTGTTAAGTGATTTGTTGCATATTAACTGGTTTTTTGCAATGGCAGTGGGGCTGGCGTCAAAATCATTGCAGGGGTATTGCACTATTTTATTAATTACTTCCGCTGTTAATATAACTGGAAATCCAGTCTTGAATCTGATTTTGACTAGGTTTCTTTTATGTTTTGTTAATCAACTTCATCTTTTGATAATTTGTTTTGAGGTCGTATGTTAAAGATATTTTTATTTTCCGAAATGACACACAATTAATCATAAGATATATATTCACTATGCTTTTCAATAATACTACATACATTTTAATTATCCAAAGGTTCCACCATTCTAAAATACCGACCGCTACAAACCACACCTGTAACATTTTATTTTATTTTGGCTGATAAATGATATGTCTCCGCGCTACTAAAAACAATTTCACAGAAAACTTCACATATAATCTTAACACCACTCCGGTCCATTTAAGCCACACGCCGACTTCAAAACAGACGGCGCACATATCGTGACTAATGTCACTTGTCACTTGACATCACCACACTGACAGCCTGACACGTGTTAATTTATCACTTTGACGCTTTTTGTTTTTGTGTTATATCATCATTATGAAAGACAGACGCCGCTTTCTTTAGGACATCTCAATTAAGAATGACACAGTGTCATGGATGTAATGCACTTTGTAGATGGATCAGAAAGAAAACTTGTTCAAATCAGTAGGGGTTTTTAACGGTACACAAGTCGATGGCGCGAACTCTTCGGTAGGCGAGGCCTTAATGAATATCTCACCTAACATAATGCTTATCAGGGGGAGGCCAGCGTCCAGCCCTGGACTAATATTGGCTTTTGAGGAAGAGGATGAGGAATGTGGGAAAGGGCGCCCTAGGATGAAATGCACTGCACAATGGTTATTACAGAAAAACTGAGGAGTGCTTTTAAAAAAATATTATTTAAAATTTTAAATAAATAAACTATGTCGGAACGGGGTTATTTAAGAGTTCTCTTTCTCTGTATATTATTTATGTTTGCCCAAAGTTGAGCTAAAATCAGTAGAGGAGTCATAGAATCTCAATATAAGTACATATCTTTAGTTACTTATCAATGTAATACAGATCGTTAAGACCTGAACTGAGGATTGGCAAGAATATTTAGTATACTAAAGTACAATCTAGTTTTTTTTGTATTTAGTGATATGTTCAACAGTGAGTCGGTAAGGGTCAATAATTGCACTGATAATTATCATTTGTGTCTAAATGTAATTTCTAAATAATATGTCTACAAAAATATTGTCTAGAGAATAAATTTAATATAGCTTTTGGAAGATATCAAAATTACAGTATATACCTAAACGTCGAATAAATTATACATGCCAATGCTTGTAAGATGTTATCTTTGCAATCAAATCATGTTCTCTCAAGGGACATATCAAACAAGACATTTATCCATATAGGGAACCGCTTAATTCTACTCTATTGCTTTTTGCTAAAACTTTGGTTCTCTTTGAATCTATTAGTATGTTTTTAAATTCATATTAAGTTATATTTATATGAGTATTAGTAATTAAAGTTTATTATTACGGAAGACCAAAGATAATAGAGTACAGTTACAGGTGGACACTTCAGGATAAAATAGTACTGACAGCAATAAGATAGAATGATGGAAAAATTGGCACAGTAGTGTCATTGTCTGCAGATAAATAGACACCAATTAGCTAGTTTTATTACACTTTTGGCGTCGATACAATATTGGCCACTTTACTCTGCTTACAAATTCGAATAAAAAGTAGTTTTACGACATTTTCCATCAGTTCTAAATGGAGATTTATGATCATCGATGTGACATTTCCATTGAAAAAGAAACGCCCAATGACAAAGCAATGAGTGCTAGTTACCTTGGTAATTTTGATGGCCTTACGGAGTCATGTGATGCTGATGTATCTGAAATAAATAAAAATAATTATGAGCATTATTGAAAAGTAAGTGTTGGAATTGTAGAGACTAGTCTCTCGAGTCTTGAAACGTGGGAAGGACATTCAAAGTGTACATAAGTGACCTGCGACTGCTAGATGATGATCTATTTACTTGTTCATACAAATCGTTATAGAAGACAAAGATACTGATGTCACAGCAGAGTATTATTATTATATAGATAGTATTATTCAAGAATTTTCTAGATTTTTTAGCCAAAGACCACTTTGTGTGTGTTTCGACAATCATGTAACTTCGCGTAGCGTAAACAAATAGGAAAATGAGACGTATTTGTCGTATTTTTGGTAACAACTTGTTTGTGTTTTCTAAATCTTCTAACCAAGTCACCCTTATGAAAGCGACACTCAATCAGTCAAAGTTAAGAAATCAATACTATTTTCTGATTTCATTTAAGAAAATCTAGTAAGGTATATTTAAAAGAGCACAGTCGTGACAGATCATAGCCAGGGCAGGCCTTCCATGAGAGAATCTTACACATTACGAAATCCACGACTCCCTAAACAGGCCCAAAGCCTAGACTGTCATATCATTAGAGCATTATAGATGCCACCATATATGGATAAACACTTTATTATAATCCGAAACGTGACCTATACAATCGATAGCATCAATACGACAGTGGATAAATGTTTTCAAAAGCTTCAAATTAATGTTAATTCTAGACATTGACAAGTGTACCCGATGCTAGCTCAATCGCGCGTAGAAATAATATTGAGTTGTATTAATGTAAACGTAGAACAAGGATAGGATTTTCAAGGAAAACCAAACATCACTTGGGCATGTTCTTATGGATTTATAATGAATCATCTATCGGCTATTATAAATGTTTAACATCCGACGCATTCATAATTCTGACCTATACTTAAGTACGTCTATCATGACTTCATGAGTATTGAATCTAAGAGTTCATCATCATCAGCCTATGTTAGTCGATTGCTGGACATAAGCCTCCCCCAATAAGCGCCATAGCACCCTGTCCTCAGCTTGACGCATCTTTCGCAGGTCGTCATCCCACCTGGTCGGAAGCAGTCGGAAGGCGTCCTGCTCGTAATCTAATCAAACAGTTGGAACGATTAACATAACGCAATATAGTTTAATAAAATAAAAGTAAAGTAAAAAATCATTTATTTCTTTAGGCTTACAAAATAAGCACTTAGACAAGTCATATTTTATACATTAAATTATTATCAAATAAAATTATTTTACTGTTCACTTCAATTTTTTGTCCACTAGTGGAAGAAGTGAAAAAGAAACCACTAGCATGTTCATCTCTTATATGTCTAATACATGGCTATTTCCCTTTTTAAGTCTAAATATAATATGATTCGATACATGTCAATATTTAAGTAAAGCTATGCACAATAACAAATTACTTACATACTATTGTCGGTGCGAAATATTGCATGGTAAATCATTCCGCAACCAATTATCATTTTGCTACAAGCTCATCGCATCAAGGAGGTCGTCAAATCTGTTAGAATGGTTACCACACACGCCCTACATCTCACAAACAAGGATAAAAGTAGTAAAAACTCAAAAAAATCCAATCCAATTACCACATCTTTGTGATTTTAAACCCGCCTTTGAGAAAGTGTGCAACGGCGGCCAACAGAATAATCAGCTCCAATATTTGAGGTTCAATTTGTTGACCGTACGCATTCAGAGACAGGCGCCCAGCACTGTAAAACCTGAGAAATCTTGAGAAAACTGTAAGGACACCGTGGGAACCGCCGGGCTACCGCAAGGGTCAACATTGACCCGCCTATTATACTGTTGCTACAACTTAGGAGCTAGTTTTTCGGGCATCAAATATTCTGACCGCCCCTCGCTTACACCTACGTCAGGTTAACGTTTATGTTTGTAATTAGTCGGCGTGTCACTGGCGATACATAATGGTAAATAATGCATTGTTGTGGCTCATTTTATGACTGGGAGCTTGGAATTCGTCATGGGTGGCTTATGGTCGACCAATCTTTGTTTTAGGTTTTAGCGGTGAGATTCTATTATTAAATTGAGAAAGTTGTGACTCAGCTAACAAGATTTATATACTCAAAACAAAGTTTCATTAAATTTTATTTACGATGATGTCAGTTGAATTTGTATGTAGCTAGGTAAAATCTTAAAATAACATATTATAATCAAATATAAATAGATCATCGTCATCATCAACCCATGGTAGTCCACTGCTGGATATAGGCCACCCCAATGAGAGTCACAGTGCCATGTCTTCAGCTTGACGCATCCAGTATCTACCTGCAGTCTTTCCCACCTGGTCGGAGGGCTTCCTACACTACGTTAACCGAGTCGTGGTCTCCACTCAAGAACACGTTTGCCCCAGCGGCCGTCGCCGGCCGGCCCACTGCCACTTCAGCAAATAGATATCAAGCATGCTTGAATCTGGTTCGCTGCTCATTTACTCAGGTTTAAAACGGCCATTAATATCAAGAAACAGGCTCGGTGATGAATAGACAAATTAATTAGATTAATAAACCTAGATTTTCTTACTACGAGCGAATGTGAAGGACTAAAAGTAAAAGGGTAACTTATGGTATCTAGTTTTTGACGACCTCTGTGGCGCGGTTGGCGAAGATCCGCAGGAGGTTGCGGGTTCGATTCCCGCCTCGGTACAATTGTGTGTACAATCTGCAGACATTTGTTTCAGGTGTTCTGGTCGTTATCTACATATGTATAGTAAAAAAATATATATTTATGTAATCTGTCGTAGTATTAAGTAGGTATATCAGTCAGTACCCATAAAGGATAAACACAAGCTCTGCTTTGGGGCTAGATGATGCTATGTGGATTGTCCAGCATTATTTATTTAGTAAGAGCTTGTTTACCCAATTGTTGTTGAATTGAAGATTTGTGAGTTGACCGATATTTTTTCACTTTGCTGATCGCAGTTGGTGTGGCTTGAAGGTGCTATTCCAAGATGGACGCAACTGCAGGCCGCAAACTTCAGCTGCAGGCATGCTTCTCTATGAAACTGATTCCAAGCGCGGCGACACTGCGGCCTGCGGCCGCGGCGCGCAGCCAGCGACCGCAGACTGCAGCACCAGTGGTGTGTTGGAAATAGAAGCAACCAGGAAATGCAGGCAGCACTGCGATCAACCGCAGCCGCTAGTCGCAATGTCACCTGCGGCTGCAGTCTGCAGACCATCTCGGACTTGCACCTTTAGGATCAGCTCACCCTACAATACGTTTTCCGAGTCATAGTCGTGGTTTTCTCAGTGATATGATTGGCGTGAAACCAAGCAAAGCGAAAATTACCCTTACCACTCTGGGTAACGTATTACTGAATAGCTCTGAATAGGCCTTTACCTAGATGGTCTAAGCCATACATAAGTGTTTACTTCATGTACCCGTCACATTTTCAATTTACCTGTCCGCCGGTCACGGGTGGCCATTAGCGATATGAATCTATGTTATGATCGCGCACCTGCAATTACATAATTAGTACTATAGGACCTAATGGTCTAGGTATCCATTAGTTTTGAGGATGTCGTAAAATTATTTACCTCCCTATTTACTTTAGAATCTGGATGTGAAATATTAGTAAAGGCAGGAGTAGTTATTTTGTTGATTGCTTTTATGTCCTGCTAATCACTAACTTAATTGGTTTATTGCAATATTGCAAACTAGGATGTTGGAATAATCTGTACAAATAAGATTCATTAGTCTGTTAGTAAGGTCAAAATTACAGTATTGTTCTACACGAACAAGATGCACGAGAAGTGTGTAGATGAAATGTTATCTACAAGATTTCTAACTGAAAAGTAGCCAAAGCAAAGCTGTTATAGCATTTTTATTGTAACATAGGCAATAACATAGGACAATACTAATATTTTAAAAAGAATCATCTCACCCCCAACTTAGTAGAACTCCTACAAATTGCTATTAGTCCAGTTCATCCAAAGGTTGCCTGGGAGAGATCGCTCTCAGCGGTAAGGCCGCCCTTTATACTTTTATTCTAAGTTTTTATTTCTGTATTATTTTCTGTTTTGTGTGGTATAATAAAGTGTTTTCTACATATCTATCTATTTATTGCTCTAGGTTCTTTAGAAACCAGATAATTTGTGTGATAAAATAATAATAATTTATTTGTGTGATAATAATGCTGGACAATCCACACAGCATAATCTAGATATTTATCTATTTATCTAGATTACATAGATAGATATTTTTTATTATACATAGAAAACGACCAGAACACCCGGAACAAATAGTATATGTATATCTGCAGATCGTACACACAATTGTTCCGAGGCGGGAATCAAACCCGCAACCTCCTGCGTCGCAGGCGGACCTTCGCCCACCGCGCCACATCGGTCGTCTCTCGTAATTGATTCTCATAGTCTATTAATTACCGTAAGTTTCCACGTCTCAGCGATATGACCCGTGTCGCTCGCAGTGCATGGATCTGCCCTACACGTCCGTGTACATCGATGACAGTCAAACTGTTAATAGATGACATCTTCCAATTATTATTATTGATCGTAATTGAGATGTGATTGACACAACTGGTTAGACTAAACAGTCTAGTTAGTAATGTTCTGCTCGGAATGTTTACGTTAACAAACGAAGACGTGGGAAGAGACTAGTTGTACTTCAGCCTCTTAAAGACACTTTGCGTGACAATACCTGCTTGAAGCGGTTCAACTTGTGACACTGTTGTAGTGAACTGTGAGAATTATTTAATGTTTATCGCAACTTCAGACGAACGCACCTTTTCTATCTATGCTATAATATTATAAAGAGGAAAGGTTTGATTTTTGGTTGTTTGTATTGAATATGCTCCGAAACAACTGGACCGATTTGAAAAAAAATTTCGTGGACCATGTGGACATTTGACGCGTCACTAACCGACTTTGGAAAAAGGTAGGCATGTCTTTTTTAATGTTCGTCAATTTCCCCGTCAATTGTAGACTGATTTTAATTTTTTTTTCCCTATTACAAAGAGAAGAATTTAAGCTGATTCCATACTAAACTAATAATTCCGTATAGTATTCATAACAGTTGGCATTATGCTGAGCCTGGACCCATTTGCTACTGCAGCACACATTGTTCACCTACTTACTTGTTTTTGTTATTTAGTTTTTTTTTTAATGTATTTTTTATTGTGTAACTAATAATAATAATTTTTATTGTGTAACTAATATTAAGTATTATGTTTGTAATTTATAACTGTTCATTTATATTGTGCGTATATGTAGTGGCAAATAAATGATATGTCTATGTCTATATGTCTATGTCTATAGTATTTATCCCGCAAATCATAAAAATCGTAAGGTTTTCAGTATCAGTTTATAATTTTTTCAAAATAACAGGGTACAAAGTTGAGAATCCGGTTTCGGAGGACCTCATTAGTTCGCGAAAAAATTTATTCTGAATAAATTTACAAAATTAATGAATCATAAATTAAACTTAAAACAATTGCAAAGCCAATCTTGCTTGTTCCTTTCCCAATCTGACTTTTTCTATAGATAATTCAGATTGAAAAATAACAGTGTTTTTTATAATAAGTAAATTTTAGCAGAAAAAAGGGTCATTATTTAGAACATTTTTGGAATATCTTGTTGGCATTTGGAAGCCATCGTATATTGTATCATCATCAGCATCATCATCAACCTATGTTAGCCCACTGCTGGACATTGGGGGACGCCTATGGCCTCTGCCAATGAACGCCATAGCACCCTGTCTTCAGCTTGACGCACATCTACGTGCTGCCTTTCGCAGGTCGTCATCCCACCTGGTCGGAGGGCTTCCTACACTACATTTACCGAGTCGTGGTCTCCACTCAAGAACACGTTAACCCCAGCGACCGTCGGTTCTTCGTATATTGTATAATTTGATTAGGTGGTGGTGTCAGTTCCATTGTCACTATTACTAAACCAAACTAAGTCTCATACAGTTATGACGAGTTATTAAAGTATTTCTTCAGTGACGTCATCGTCTAGGCAATGCCTCGTCTTGCGGTAATAAACCACTAATAGGTGTTCTCCTTCTTCAACAGGTTATCTATTAGGTGGTGAGACTAGGTAATTATTTACCTCTATGACTAGACAAGGCAGTGAAAAATCCTGACTACTAGTTTGTTGATCCGAAAACGAACTGAAATCTTGTCTACATGAATGATATTAAATTTAGCAGCATTCCGATTATTTCGATTTATTAGGTTTCTTCAAACCGACTTACCCAATACAACAAGAGTAAAAAGTTGAGTTCTAGACCTTGGTGATCGAATTTGTGATCATTCCATCCTCACTTTCTACCAGGTGAGATTATGGTCAAACAAAACTCTAACAAAAGAGAGCTTACTAAAAAAAATCTAACAAAGGTAGCCTGTTAACCTTTTTAGTGAGGACCTACAAGGAAGCTACAAGGTAGGGTCACCCTCACCGTAGGTAGGTACGTAACTTTTCCAACAATTTGGCTTACTGCATTAAACCTCCTTAGTTTGAGGACTTTGAGGCAAACATGTTAAGCTATGTACAATATGCGAGCTGATGAAGTAAAATTCCTTTTTTGCTCCAAGAAACTGTTGAGTCGAATCTAAAATTCCCACAGTCCCTGACCCCACCAAGACGCTTCGATTACACGCATTGTAAAGATAAAACGAGATAGAACATACAAACAAACAATCTTCAAAGGGTCTTTAGCTGTAAAATCATTTTACACCCGTCGGAGTGGCCGCTCGTGTTGTAATAAATATCGCTCTCGTGCTTGCGTAAGTTAATTGAAAAATTAATTTTGCAACTATTTCTTGGTACGCTGTTATCATCACAAGCTGGGAAATGTTGGCAAATTGATTTTGGAAAAGCTTGTGTTTACATCCATAATACCTATCTAATGTCGTAATTTTATATACAACTAGCTGAGCCCAGCAGCTTCGCCCGCGTAGAAATCTATTTGTCAAATGGTTTATAAACCTTCCTCTTGAATCGCTCTATATATTTAAAAAACCACATCAAAATGCGTTGCGTACTTTTAAGGATCTAAGCATACATAGTGACAGACAGACGACAGGAAGCGACTTTGTTTTATACTATGGTATTGATAGTGTACATATATAAAAATATTTTATTGTATACCGGATACAGATCATTATAAAAAAGACATTCAATGGCGGACTTATCGCTAAGAAGGTACTACTTCTCTCGAAGAATTCATTTTTTTATATTTTGAGTTCGCGTTGAGATAATTAAAATTAACTTTTCTCCCCCTGTTTAGATTTGGTCTATAATCCAGTAACCATGCGATTGTCTTCAAATTAAGGTCAAGAGATAAAAAAATCAATGAGATTTGACAGAATTGAGGTCTTCTCTAGTAGTTGATGACACACACCGACATGTTACCAACCAAAGATGTTGGAACCAAAATGCAGGAACCGTTATTTCTCCCAAATCCTGACCTACATCCGAAGGAGCGGCGCCAGCGCATCCAATTACAGCAAAACAAACTTCAACTAATCAAGGATCCTGTGATTTGTGCTCGTAAAACACCCATCATTTGTAAATGGCCAAATAAAAGGACTTTTATGGATTACTAAACACCCCTATCCTTGTTTCTGAGAATTTGTTTTTCTATACTAGTCAGTCACCTCTTACGGTTGCGAGAGAAGTGTTGAAGTGAATTTAATAAAAGGCAGCATACCTACCTTCTGTACCTACATCATCATCGTCCTTATCCGCAACCCGACCTCACCCATGTGGTATAGGCCTACAAACTCTTGTGCCACTCCACACGGTCCAGCACCAATCTCACCCAGGTTTGTACTACTACATGTACTAAAGATACATTAAGGTTATTTATTAGACTGTGAAAACAAACCGTATTTTTGTCATAAAACTCAAAATCAATCAAAATATAATAATAAATAATGCTGTACTGTACATTAAGAAAACTGAAGGGTCGGATTTCAATTTTAGGGATTAAACTTTTCTGCATAATTGTAGTGTGTCAAAGTAAGATCTATTAAATTTTTTACCATGCTTTTATTAGCTTCACCTGTATGTATGTGTGTTTGTTTGTAACCGACTCCTTTGGACTCAAATATTTCTTCAATGTCGCTACTCCTATCAGTATCTAGTAATGTGAGGCAAGTGTGCGCTGTTGGCATGAGAACGCAGATCCATGTTATCCAATTAAAATAATTTCTTTTATTTATCAGTCTTATCCATAATTTGAATTAATTAAAAAAAAAAATTCTACTTTTCAGTTCGGTTTATTTATAAAAGCGTGGTTTTTAGTTTTTTTTTAACTATTATTTATTCTGCGTAAAGTCAGTTAGGTATTGAGGATCGGTTTAATTTGTCTATTTCTCATAAAACAACAATTTTCACTTATGATGAGATACAATAAATCTTAAAATTAATGCTTAATCTAAATATTACACCTCGATCGAACGACAAATATTACATCTCAACCTCCATCGAAAACGCTTAAAGAATTAATTGTCACGCTGAAGATGTACGATGTTGTAAGTGAGTGTTTTGCTTGTTCTTAAAGTCCTTTCAAAAATTATAGTAGCCCTGTGTGAAGGTACCTTTAACGGCCCATCTGAGTGATCGTTAAATGTTAATAGCCGTATTAACGCTTCATTCTGATAATTTGGTGGCGCGATTGAGCTATTACCGACCGAGGCTCAGACTTAACAAACAGTCAAATTAAAATTACCTAATTTACAGCTTTTGGGTTAATTTCTGCTTAGTTTAAAAGCTTTTAAGCTTGATTTAGATATACAACTTGTTGAATTATAATTATTATTATTAAAGTTCCTTATTGAGCGAAGCTCGCATATTTAATAGCTCTTTTAGTTCTGTATTGAACTTAATTGGCTTTGTTTGTAGGTTTGCTATTTGTTGACGTCTCAAGGCGTCAAGCTTACCCTAACTTGGCCAAGATAAAATGGAAAACTGTAATGTAGACACTAGACATTACAATTTGGCATAGGTATTATCTGGGCCATTTTCGGAAACCTTCTCTGTAGGATAGGATCGTGACGAATACATCGGACAGAGAACCAAAGTTATCGACATAGCTCTAAGAATTAGCAAGCTGAAGTAGCAGTGGGCCGGCCATATCTCGCGAAGAACCGACGGCCGCTGGGCCAAATGTGTTCTTGAGTGGAGACCACGACTCGGTAAACGTAGTGTAGGACGCCCTCCGACCAGGTGGGATGACGACCTGCGAAATACTGCAGGTAGATGCTTGATGCGGCAAGCTGAAGACAGGGCGCTATGGCGCCCATTGGGGGAGGCTCATATCCAAAAGTGGACTGCTATAGGCTGATGATGATGCTTTTGAAAACTATATTTTCTCACACAAAATTATCAACATCTACAAGAAATTACTGACCATACATTTGGTAATTTAGCGATTCGTTCAGGTAGTATTGCGAAACCAAACTGACTCGGAGCAGTTGTAAGTTATTTCCATTTGAATATACGCCGGTCGAGTGTCATGTCATGAATAATCTCATTAGATTTTAGTGCAATTTGATCGCACCTGACAGGTTAAATAACCAACATGCTCGTGTATTTTAGTATGCGACATTTGGATTATTGTCCGTGTAGTTATTGAGGGATTTCAGGCACGATTTTACTTACTTAGGTACCTACCTACTGTGGCTAAAAGAGCCAAAGTGGATTTATACTTCATACAAATGACTCTACACATGAAATGTCGAGCTACGAGTATGTCGGTTTGGGCTAGCCGGAAACAGGTCAGACAAGTGAATGTGTCTGGAGAAAAAAAAATTAAAAGAAAATCAATAAAAATTAATTCTTATTTGATAACCATTTTTAAGTATAAATTTTTAGTTGTCTAAGTTTTAATTTAAATCTGTCCAATCTAATCAGAAATCAGAAAAAGTCTTTGATAACACACATCAGTTAAGTTGTTCAGTTGTTGAGTTAACTTGTTGTTGTGGTGATGTTCTGATGTGAAATGAAAAGAATATGATTTACCGAGCTGTGAGTTTCAAAGAATAATACAGGTCATAAAACATTCTATCAATGCTAGCGAATAACATCCAGAAAGAATGGCAGCCATAATGCAAAGCCCCCATAGTAGTGGAACGAGACGTTATATCTAGCAATATCTGTAGACTTTTCTATTGTCGTCTATACAAATATTATAAAGAGGAAAAGTTTGATTTTTTGTTTGTTTGTTTGTATTGAATAGGCTTCGAAACTACTGATTTGAAAAATTCTTTCACCGTTGGGAAGCTACACTATCCCGGTAAACATAGGCTATTTTATATTTTCAAAAAAGTTAGGGATCCGTACTAAAACTTTTATTATATCTCAAGGTGTAAAAATATCACCTAATAAAGTAAAATTCGAGTTTAACACGGGTGAAACCTCGGGGAACAGCTAGTCTGAAATAAGCTCATTGTATTACGACAACTCCCGGTAGGTGGCGCTGGCGTAGCCATTATCTAACTAACATAACTATTGTTGGTTTATCTCTGACACTTGTAACCCGATCCGGCTTCACTATTCTAGCCAAGATACAGATTCATAGATATAGATATAGATTATTATAATGAGAGATTATGGATTTGATCGGCTGTCCGGCAATCTGTTGCGTTGCGGATTATGTCGACAATAAATTAGATTGCCCGGATTGAGCGGTAGCTGAATGATTTGTACGAAATCAAAGATCATTGGAAACAGTTGAAAACTGCTTTTCTGGCAAGGACAACAAAGAAAAGAAAGAAAATACATTTATTGATTCACAAGTAGGTGCTGTACCTAAATAATTATAGTATCTATAAGTAAACAAGAACATTGACAACAGAGGTTTATTTACTCACATACATAATTACATTTAGGAGAGATGTATGTACATATTTATAACTACTGGACCGCTCGGCCAAATCGACTATATAGCCCTAAGTGTCCGAGCTTCGCGGACAAAAATCACGGCGTCTCGCCGCGAGCGCGTCCCATTATTTACATAAATCGTTATATCTCGCTATCTACTACACCTATGCCCTAAAAAAAATACCATAAAAAAGCGAAAACTATACGGAATCTATAAAGGTATAGACCAAGATGAGTTTTCTAAGGCCACCATCGCTTAGTTACTGCTAAACTGAACCAGTTCATTAGACCTACGTACACGTAAGTCAGTGTCTTCTGAACCATTCAAGTATAGATAAAGCAACAACTAAGAGCGGTCGACAGTCATGTGGGTAGAGTCCTGTCGTAAATTACAATGTTATGACGTTTCGACCAGTTGCGGCGTCTAGACCTAGGTACCAATTACCTAACCGTATAGATTACAAACAGAAGCTGTTTTTGCATAAAAGTAAGTATTCAATTAAACCAATTTACTTTTCGAGTCACAGAATATAATCCTACTAATATTATAAACGTCAAAGTTTCTAAGTATGGATGGACGGATGGATGTTTGTTACTCTTTCATGTAAAAACTACTGAATGGATTTTAATGAAACTTCACAGTAATATAGTTTACATATCAGAATAACGCATAGGCTAAATTCATAAAGATATGTAGTATATTATCAAAAACATCTATCATCACGAGGGTGAAGCCGCGGGGCGCAGCTAGTATACTTATATAGATGTGAAACATCATAGGCCTAATTATTACCTACTAAAAAGGGCTAATTCCAGTTTTCCCCTTGAAAAATCCTCCTTAAGTGGGAAAACTGGAATCCAAAACAATCAATTCCAGTTTCCCCCCTAACCGTTTTTCTAATTCCATTTTGCCCCTTAAGAAAATTTGCCCAAAGGGGAAAACTGAAATAATTATTTTTACAGTCCAGAATTCCCCTCAACTGCTTATCTTTATCCAGTTTTCCCCTTTATGGGGTATTTCAGGGGGAAACTGGAATAACCCCTCCAGTTTCCAAGTAGGTAAACTTCAAATATCGAGATATAAAATATCGATTCAGTTGGCCACACTTTAGGCGGATTTACCATGGATTTTCCCGACTTCATTATTCATAATGTCGCCAAGAATGTCGCCGGGCATGTAAAGTGATAAACTATAAATCTGTGTAGTCAACAATGCATTCCTATTCATTATTCCTACAATAATAGTGAATAATGACTGGCTTATAATGTAGAGCATTTTGTTGAGATAAAAGAAACTGTAGTACTCAATGCTGTCTGGTTTTGGCTAGAATGGTTTTTAAGGTAATCGTTTTTTTTGATTATCAGGTAGATAGGTAACTAAGGACAACTAGGAAAATTTACTAGAGACTGTTTAAATTTTATGGAAAATAAATATTAAAAATAATATTTATTTTTATACATTAAGTACAGGAAGAGTTCAACGCTAACTTGTATACATTAAGTACAGGAAGAGTTCAACGCTAACTTGTATACATTAAGTACAGGAAGAGTTCAACGCTAACTTGATCAGTTTTATTGCTGCTTTTTTTATTTTAATAATTTTTACTTGTTTTAACCGATTTTAAATAACAGGAGAAGGTTCTATGTTCGGCTGTTTGTATGTTCGTCTATTTCTCCCTGAACTATGGACCTAGTTTGAAAATCATTTCGCTAGTGTATAAAGAATGAGCCCGAATTCCCGAGGTGGTCCCATCATAATGATTAATTCTCCCGCTAAATTAAAGTGTGAAATTCTAACTGTAACTAGTTTTTTTTTTTAAATTTGGTGTCAAATATAGTCATTCCTTTTGCCAATTCAATTTAACACTTTGACTGCTGAAATCACACGGTATGTGTTTTCTACAAGTGACTAATATGCGTACCTAAATCCACACTAGCGCATCGGCTGAGAAAATACAGATCTTTGTGACTCAGCACAGCCGATATATTTTTCGAACGAAACGCATGTGCGGTGCAACACAACCGCTGTGTAGAGCGGCAGCACGAATTTTTAGGTTAAAAAAAAGATCGCAGTCGTCGAAAAAAATCGCAGTCAAAGTGTTAAGTAAAGACATCGTGACATTCCGGTATTGTTATATCAACAGCACCGTGGTGGCGAAGTGCTAACGTGGGAATCGTATATCTTATGCTTTTGTTTCCGAGGTATGTGCACTGGATATCAAATCCTCAATAATAATTGCTGACCGTTGAATCTGGTAACTTACATTGTGCGTGTACGGTGAGTCGGCGGTACTCAGTTCAGGTCTACCCAGATCACCCTATACCTCTCGTTCGGTGCAACAATACACTATTAAAATGCTAATTTCTGATGACAGCAAGACTCGAGTCTAACTGATTAAAATTACATAGAACGTCTTAGCTAAATTCAGATGTAGGTCAGCCTAATATTTCGCGTTCTGAAGTGCGTAAACGGCGGCGGCGTAACGTAAAACTACGCTACGATGAAAACTAGTTCAAGGAACCTAAAAATCAGTAACCTATGTAGGTTACTGATTTTTACTAAAGTCATTTCCTGAACATTCATCATCTTCAGATCTCAATAGCTCACAAGCCTCCATCTTTTTTGTCAATCAACACTAGAGCTTCTGTTACAGTTTCCAATAACAGGGCTTTGCTTATTAGTTCGCAGGGGAGCCTCTACTTTGCGTACGAGTGCTAATAAGGCGCGGAAGTTTCGGAATGTGATGCAATAAAACGTGGGGCTACCTGCTGCTGTGCTATTGTTCTGGTGAGAATGATTGGTTCAGCTTTCAAGGGTTCACTTTCAACTCGCGGGTGCCCGTGAGTTTCACGCCCGCGAGTTGACGAATAAGTCTATTTTGATATTGGTACATTTTTATTGTTTTGCATGAGATAGTTTAATCGCAAAGTAATCCGTCACCTTCTTGATGGTGTTTTGTGAATCTACTATTTCTGATTACTTATACACCAGAATAACACATAGGCTATAATTTATAAAGATATATTGTATATTATCCAAAAAATCTATCACCACGCGGGTGAAACCGAGGGGCGCAGCTAGTTTTATATATGTATAGGTAAGCCCCTCAGCGTTTAAGCGTTTATATTTTAGAATTACTTATTTAATTTCTAATTCTTATGAACCTTAGTAGTTCTTGATAATATCTCTTCATCTTGTGTGTTTCAAGTTACCAGACAGAGACGTAGACTAATCACAAGTCTAATAAGGTGTAAGCTGTTCTGCGGACCGAAATACTTCCAGGAAATAAAGTCGGTCTCAGTCTGCCGTGCGTGAGATTTGTATAGACGTGTGCTCTCGCTAGGGAGTTTACCACTAGGGTTAGGTTATACCTATTTTAATGCTTCTACATAATACTTAACGTACGAAGGTAAGACATAGCAGTTACCTTTTTATGAGTAAACGGGACGGATTCTAATGAAGTTGGTAGATCTTATAGGGAGATATTATACATTATTATTAATGCGTTATTATTAAGTCACTGTCTTTTTAACACCTTTTGCTATAGCTGTTAAATACCTAGTCGTAAGGTTCTGTATCGTCAATAAGAAATTGATATGAAGGAACTCTGTAACCCTGGGATTCAACCAATTTTTTCAAATTGGGTACCCATTCGGATTTCGGAGAAGGGCGTTAATGCACGCGACACAGTTGTATAACTACTGCGTGTATTATCGTTTTCACACAAGTTATTTATTTCTCCTTGTATTTACATATGTTCCAAATAAAGATAATTTTGTTTTTGTTTTTTGTTATTATATTGTTTGTATAATTATGCCGTAATGAGACAGAGGTTAGGTACCTATAGATTTTGTATGTTTCAAAGAATACTGAAAATTTCAACTAGGTACTTACTCACTTTTTAATAATGATGTTATGTAAAGCTTACTTCCTCTAAAGGTTTAAGACATATTGCACGATAACAGAAGCGATAATATCGAAACTTTTATCGACTATGGATAACCTATAGAGCTTTCCGTGGTTACTCAACTGGCGAAAGTGTCCTTATTGGGCCAGACAGAAATTTAAATAGAGCACTGTGGTCCATGACTAGATAATGAGCAGCTACCTACAGCTTAGAGGCACTTACTGCTTACTGGCACACACACACACGACGTTAACTCCTAATTCCTTGGGGTATTTGGAAACCAGGTCAATCTGTTTGGTTTGCAAGCAAGTCTAATGACAATCATTGTGTAGTGTCACTGCGTTATAAATCCGCATCCATAAATGATAAGCATTAGATTTGAACTCATACCGTGTAATAGAGTCATGACCAGACTCTCAGTTTCATTGAAAATTGTAAGTTCACAAAAGCATTTAGATAGAACACAGGCTATTCAGTTCAGAGAAAAAAACTCGCATACTCACAAGTCCACAGAAATCTATACTAATATTATAAAGAGTTGATAAAGTTGTGAAGTTGTAACTTGTAAGGGGTAATTTCTGGATCGAATGAACTGATTTTGAAAATTATTTTATCAATAGAAAGCCACGTTATTTGTAAGGCTCATAGGATATACATATATATTAACCAGAAAATTAAAAGACTTTTTCGTGCATAAAGATACATTTACTCTTATGAAACAAATGTTGAAGTCATAGGGCGAAGCTGATACGGGCCGCTAGTAAACATAAAAGAAAATAAGATACAGCAGAGAAGTAAGGAGTTCAATAAGCTTTTAGCTAGATTGTCTGACAAACATACAAACACTGAGGTAAACCGGTTGATCCGTTTACGATCTAGGTACTACCACAGACAGGCAAACTTCACAATTCAAATACCTATATAACAAACTAGCGGACCTTCCCGGCTTCGCACGGTTTTAGTATGGATCCCTAACTTTTTTGAAATTTAATGTAGCCTACATATGTTCACCGGGTATAGTGTAACTTCCCAACAGTGAAAGAAAAAAAAATCAAATCGGTCCAGTAGTTTCGTAGCCATTACAAACAAACAATAAATCAAACCTTTCCTCTTTATAATATTAGTATAGATTGAGTCCGCAGTAACGGCGGCGACCGCGAATGCAAATCTTAAAAAACCTGCGTTTTGTGTAAATTCTTAAAAACTTTATCAGATTGAAACAAATGACCGACCTTCGGCCGCGTCAAAGGGTCTAATCGACTGCAGTAACTATCGATAGGATTATCTCGCAGTCATAATGAACGCAAGGAGATAATCTACTTGTAACTTTACACCAGGTGTCTGGAATTTCGGCTGGGCTTTTGTTGGAAGTTAGGGACATGTATAATATACATTTTATGTATGTCATGTAGATATCATGACGTATAAACTTGAGCGATATAGGTACTCAATCTACAAATAAACGTTTCATTTTATGTCAGTTAGTGTGCATGTACGAGTTTATTTGAACCTCTGATGTATCTATTTAATGAAACATGTGACTACTTACCCTACAGGTAGATCATGGTCAACAAGTATATACATACATATACCTTTTATTTATATTTTACAATAATTAATTTATAGATTTTTCATATATGTATAAAACAGTTACTTACTCCATTTCAGTTAAAAAATAAGCTAAAGCTAAGTAAATGTAAATAAGTAGATGAAGCAGTGTATGAGTTTACGCAACAACGGAGAGATTCAATCGCCGTCGGCTCCCAAAACTCAGTAGCCGAATAAATAGTAACGAAATCAATAAACACAAAATAAGTGTTCAATTTGGAACCATAAAGGCTGTTTAGCGACTCAATAGCACCTCCTATAAAACGGACAACAGCGCTGTAACAAACAACATTTTTCCCATGACTTTTATAGACACACTTCAAAAACCTCTTCAGATTGACTCATTGTTGTGCAGTCATTCTTGACTTCACTTTTTCTTTCCAAATCAAATACCTACAGAGCTTTGAGAATATAGAGAGAGCATACTTACTGGCAGTTCGTCGGACAGTTGTCAACGTCAATTCGGCAAGAGAAAAATGATTTGAAAAGGGTACTATTAGTTAATTTCGCATACAATATCCTCAACAATACCCGTTTTTTAGGTGGTCTATATTCGAAAAACTAGTTTAAGCATTTTTTTAATACTCGTAGATAAAGCGTCAAGAAAGCGGTTTTTCGTAATATTACTTACGTTAGATCCACCTGAACACAATGTGGCGTCTGGTTATAAGCTTCCAGCTGATTTTACATCTACATTTCTTTCGAGGCATTTAATTCAATGAAAGAACGGAAGATTATTCGCTAAATATCTAACAAAGCAAAAAAATATATATATCTTAATAAAAATAGCATTGTTCGATTTTCTTATTTTCGATTTTTTAACAATACTATTTTGGAATGATCTGTTCTAATAAATGTAACAACGATAAAATAAGTCATTGAGAAAAGACCTGAATATAATTGTTACATGAATTACTCTAGAAAAAGCGTAGCTTTTTGAATTATATGAAAAACAAAACGTATATCTTAATGTAGACGTATATTGACTTTCAATGTATAGAGACGGATATAATTAATGTAAAACGCTTGATTCCAAATTAGTGAAAGTGACAAATATGACGAAAATGTCAAGATCACAAGAGCAAGACTCGTCAAGTTACATTTTTTAGAAATAGCTCAGATGACGGCGACGTTAGCACATTGCCTATTAATTGCTTAATTTATCATGTTGATTGGTCCGAAAACTGACCCGACTGAGAATAGCTACCTGCTTAACTAATAGATGATAAAAATTACTGTGGGAACACTTTGTACTGTATCAAAGGTATGGATTACCCTTGATATTAAAAATATCAGCTAGTTTTTTGTCAAAGTAATTCTTTTGCGCCCGGAATGACTCGGATTTCTAAGCAGATGACTGTACTCCTTACTGAATATGTTTTCTTTTCTGGGAATGCAAACTAAAAATATTACAAAGCTTAAATCCATTCTTATTTGTTTCTTGGTAAGTATGTATAAAATCTCCGTAGAAGGAAGCTTGCACAAAAGTGATCAATGAATCTTTAGCTGAATCAAACATACATCAACGGTCAAACATATTTACTACTCCTCATCATAATAAATTGTTGCTTGTAGCATCTTGAACTCTTGACTAACTATACGCCGTCAGTCATTAGCCAAGTAAGGGCATGGGATTTGCATACAGCAAGTGAGTTAAGCCAAAACTTGATACTTTATGATCTTTGAATAAATTATCTGTCTTAGGTACATAGGTACACTGCTATAATTATTAATCTCATTTCAAATATCACACGAATATTGAAAGCAAAGGTTATTGGTGTTTTTACCATTGCACGCCAACATCGAATCAGGCAGTATAAAACATGAGATCCAAAATAAGGTGTATAAATTATTATCAGGGTAATAGAAAAAGACTTACTCGGTAAACAGACATTATATTCAAAGAGAGACCTCAGTTCTTCGATTTATGATCATTTAGATTGTTGAACTAGGTGACAAAACCATCAAGCTAGGGTCAGGTCCTGTGGTCAACAGCCTAGTCGATAGCTAATAAGATACAAGTTTCTAAGCACCAGGTTTTTGCGAAACGTGAGAAGGAAATCATTTCTTATTCATTACGTATTTTGGTCTTAATTTATTTGTCATTCATTGATATGCAAGTTCGTATAACTTAGGATTATTATCACATAAATGGTATAAATAGTCTCACTCTGCTTCAGTTATTGCAATGAAACTTTTGAAACTAGCATGATTATAGAATACACAAAAGCCACTTATAACGGGATATTTATCATGATTTGAGCTTTGAACTTTCCAATATTTTGGCACATTTTCATGCGCCGCCGCAACGGTCATAGCAAAAGACAAAAAATTAGGGTAGATCGGATTCTGATGAAGGACTTTTCAGTTATTTCAATAGCATTCGGACATTACTTTCCCAATCTGTAATTATATGGATTCTTGTATTTACCCATCTCCTAAATAAATATCTAATGAAATACCGATTTTTTAAAATGTTTCTAAGCAATTTCAAGTGTAGCCGTCAGCAGAAATCGATAGTCTACTATGTTTTTGTTGTCAAGACACTTGGCCACATTTCTCGCCATTTCAACAACTTCAAGGGCTATCTCGAGCACCCTTGGAGGCGCCAGTGAACCTTGGGAATCCACCACATTACTATCAAGCCTTATTACAATCGAGTAGAGCTTATTTTCTCCAATAACTGCTATTAAAGTTTCGCTGGCTTATTATGGTTTAAAGTTTATAACTCTATCTTTATGACCGTAAGGTTTTAAATCAATTGGATTGATTAAATTATGCTCTTTGAGTGATACTTAATTGCAAATGGTTGGCGTTCGATGATATTTTGAAGTGTTTGTACTTATTGTCTTTATGCTGAATTATCGTATAATTGTTTATCTTCTCAAGTGTTTTCACTGTGCACATGCAAGATACGAGTTCCATTGTCATGATCAATACTTACTAGTTTATAATACTTAGCCATAAGTTATCTTTGTATCAATACACGGAGACTCTGGTATTTGGTATTTCCCCGAATGAATTCTACCAAATAAATTCCTGTAATACATTTTCGAAAAAGTTTTTTGTTATGAAATAGATTTGCAGTCTGTAAGAAACCCAGCTCGATGAGACTGGCCCACAAGTAGACGGACAGTCATAAGTGCCGTAACTGAATAGTTTCTGCTTATGGTTTACAAATAAACTGAACCTGAAGCCCATATTAGCAGTTTGCCATCAGACAAGCTATGAATCGGCAAACGACTTATGGGGAACGCACTACACGCACATAAGTAACGAGTTGCTCTTTGTGTATCGAATGGCTCTTCAGTCAAGTTAAATAAACAATTAGCGAAGATCCCGTTGCAATTTTAAAGGTATTCCTTTGTATGACAATGTTTGGTGTGACAGAAATATTGATGGAAGTCAGTGAAATTGAAAACATAGAGCTACAGACTTCACAAATACTGAAGTACGAATTTTTAGTCCGTAAATGACAAACTTGTATTATGTATTTTTATTAAATCAACTAACGAAATATTACGTTTACTGATACGCAACACAACAATGATCAAAGCTTTCTTTTGATTCTAATCACACAATGTAAAAAATCTGCATTTGCACAAGTCATTTAGGCTTGGCTCCTGATTTCGTGACTCAGCACAGGACCTTTCTCCTGTCATTTGGATAACTGTCACCTAAATGTCACTTTGATCACAACACTTAAAATGTCATGCCACAATATTTTGGTCGTAACAATAAATATTCGTTTGATATTTGGAATTCGGAAGCACGATTGTTCTGGTTGCCTTTGACAGTGATAAATAATAAAGTATCAAAAGGCAAAGCTAAATTACGAACTTATATTAGCTCCTAATAGGTAGTATTCGCTGTTGGCCTCCTTTAGTAAAGTGGACAAGACACTAATTGGGCAAGTCCAATAAATAGTGCCCGGCCCCCTTTTAGAAATACCTGTAGGTCTAGGTAGAGATAGAACAAGAACAAGTGCTCTAATTGATCCATAATTAGAACCTAAATATTTGAGACCACTCCCTACTCTTGAGAAGATAATTTTAATTAGAACCATACAAAACAAATGCTTGTGAATTTGAACAAGCTTTTGTTGTAAAACAAAAGCTTTTGTTTTACATAATTCCTTCAGAATTCGATTTAGATCTATAATAATAAAAATAAAAACAAATAACTGAAAAAAATGATTTTAATGTAAAAACAACTTTTATTAAATTAAGTTTTTATAATCATCTAGGACAAAAGTACTTGAGAAGACAAAACCAAAGATCCCAAACTTAACTCGGTTATGTTGGAGTTTCTATGACCACCTGCTGTTTCTATCATCAGACAAACTCGACGGTGCCATAACTTTATAATTGCACTGTCACCAAAATTACTTAAGTATGCCAAATTTTAGCTCAATCGGTTAAGGATAACTCGTCTAAAATTCAGTTGCAAAATGTGTTCCACACATACTAACAGGGGTAAAAAGGGTCCATATTTACATAAATGTTATTTATAAGCTAAATTAAATGTAACGTTAAGTTGACACTATATAATAGAAGCGGACACATGCTATCAAACTGATCCCTATTATCTTTTTTCAAAGGATATTTTACACTGTAGCACCCTTGAGTAAAACCAGATGTGGCTTGTTGACAGGGTATCCAATACCGTCATAGATAAGGTTTTTTTCTTTTAAGTGGCGCCTACAGGTCCAGTGACGAAGCATGTTTTCCAGGCGATTGTTGGGAAGCAAAAAAAATGACAATAGATGTTCAACTCGGAAACGCAAATAGTAAAAAAAGAGGTGACAATGAATGAAATATATTTTATTGTACACTTTCTAGAATTCCCTTTTCAAGATTAGTAAAAACAAAAAATGTGGTTGGTTCGAGACAAAGTACCGTTTTTGCCAATCAGTTTCATGTTCTTTAAGTAGGTACTATAGCAATCTCTTGTATCTAACCAAATTAAAAATTTATCTCTTAAAAACTTATCTCTGATAAAATGTAGATACCGTCGAATTCTTCGGATATTAACATTTCGTAAGCGAGGTCTACATAGCATCGGACTCAGTGATTTTTATTCTGTACTAATACATTCAAATGATCGTTCATTAGATGTTTTAAATTCCAGTGAAGTAAGTATTCTACGCAAGTTTTAACCTAAACCTATAAGTGGTAAAGTTGATTTTCTATCTGCTGTAAATGAAGGAAATTTGTTTGATTTATATACCGACGACAGCGTGTGCGGTCGACTGAATTACAATTAGTAGGGTATGATAGTAAAGCACGATTTGTCTGTCCATCTGTCATTAAATTGCACCTAACTTTTACTCTTGGACTTACTTGGATTTATTAGGCGTCTAAGAAACTTAGGTTTTAATGCCCGGAAATATTATTGTTCATGCGTAGATTATTATATAGGTATCTCAAAATTCTTAAATAAGCTAATTTATACGAACGTACTTAGAAAACGAACAATTAGGTACTTTTTGAATTTAAAAAAAGCAATGATTTTGAGTTCATTTTCAAAATTGATATTTAAATTACAAATTATATCGTAAGTCGGTCTTCTCTTATTTGTATTCACAAATTATATCGTAAGTCGGTCTTCTCTTATTTGTATTCACAAATTTGATATCCAGCTACTAGTAATTTAACCCAAATAATGGGAAATTAATGACATTAAATGGAATTCAATTAACATTAATATCGGTGGCGTCAAATAAATATTCTAGATACAATCGTAGGCTGTCTAGTCCGTTTTAGCATTTACGTACGTGCCTACGGAAACTTTGGGGTCACACACACAAACTACACCGGTAGTACTACGGTAGGGTAATTATACGTAAGTTGTGATAATTTTAGGCAAGTTATGGTTACGGCCTTGTGTGCAAAACTTATCAAAAGTCAAAGTAGAAACTGTAAAAGGACACTCAAAAATATCAATATTTTAAAATGTTGCTTAAGGTAAAATATTAACATAAATATTCAGGGCTATTTGTTTAAACTAGATAAAATAAATTAATGTATTAATTTTTGTCGCTGTAAGTAGAGCACGATATTGAGTAAATTTCACTAGCATCGTGCTAAGGCAATTTACCGATTTATAAATAAGACAATCAACGATAGAAAACCCCAGTCAATAGAGGCCGATAAACATGCACCGACAACCAGTTTCCTATGCCACATCGACAATGAATTACGCACAACTAAAATCAACTTGATACAAGTATAGTAAATCAATGTAAACAAAATGTAGAAGTGACACCGGAATGGACCGCGGAGTTTGGGAGGGGCAAAAACTACAGGTTATTTTCGGACCAGATCGAAGTACCTAAGGATATCATTATAGTTGTTTTGGAACCAGCAGCCTAATGCTAATCCAATCGGTTTACCAGACTGTATAAACAGAGGGTTGCAGTCTAAAGTATCCATTTGATTTGTGTTCAGTTATTTTTGAACAACTTGTGCTTTAATTTGGGATACGGAATATCAAAAGATAATTTGACAAGTTTTTCTAATACAGTTGTCAAATACATTATGTAGTTTTAAAATAGTCGTCATATGTCTTGTGTTTTGTTATGTTTCGGTCTCTACTCAGTTACAATCTTAATTGTTTTCTCGCAGTATCTTGACTCATTAAGGATCACTTAGAGTTTGTTTCCATTTTATAAATTGTTTTGAAGATTTAAAATTTTTTTTTTCGTCTGTTTCTATTGAAGTGTTCTTATTACTTTTATCTACAGCTATAAGTATTTGTTTGAATTATTTTAAATTACATGTTGCTTTTACTAAGCTTTCCCCAATTCTCTCGTAATATGACCTACTCTCACTATTATCGGCTTTCTTGAACAACATTGTGATGGTCTTAGAAAAACGAATTCGATGAACTTTTATTAACAAAGATAATGACAATAAAATTTAATCAAATTAGAACTAGTATTTACAACTAGTTTCTGCCCACTGCTTCGCATGGGTTCCTTCGTAAAACAGAAACGTTAAAGAAAACCTTTACAGGTTATTTATATCCCATGGTAACTGATTTGTGAGTTCGAGTTCGACAAGTTGGCTATGTTTTATACCTGTATAGAAAATTTCAACCTGATCCCTTGAGTAGTTTTAGCGTGAAGAAGTAACAAACATCCATCCATACATTCATCTAAACACCCAAACTTTCGCTTCTACATTATGTACATATAATATTAGTGTGATTGAAACAATTGAGCAAACAGCATACAATGTACAGAACCCTATAACGCTCCTGGTTGCATTGCCTGTATAGCAATGCTGATATACTGCGCCAGATATTCACCACCTCTCAGATAAAGCGTGGTCTGTGGAAGCTACCTGTATAAATTTCAACCTATATTATACTCATTTCCTACATCTGCATGTGAAAAAAAACAAATTATAATATTACGCAAAAAAGATGCAATCCGGTAAAACCGGCCTATTGAACCAATTGCCCAGCCGTTGCCTTGTCGACAAATTACGGAGGGCATTGAAAAAGTCCCATTGTCGTTCACACGTTGAAATTCTAAGAAAACATGAGCGCCGGTCAAAACAAGCATTCTTTCTGGGAAGGTTTCATTCTTTGCTGTTTGCAATCAATGGGCCGCTCCTGAGCCATTGTCCGAAGTGGTTTTTGAAAGAATAGCTGGTTGTAAAATTAGTTTCTTTTACTTTGCTGTAACCAGCCGCTGATAATTTGTGTTCAATAGACGATGCCGAAGCCCGAAGACGGTAATTTATACGAAATAAGGGTAAAAGAAGGTTGAATAGAAACCCTAAGTACCACCGTTCGTTTCAGCGGTCACAAGGTCTTACTATAACAACTAATGGATGGAAAATTCACAATAATAAAACATCATCTACTAATAATTAATCGCTGAATCGTCATAGATAACCTGTTATATTGATAATATCGACACATAAATGAAGAAACAGACTCGACTCTATAACTCAAATAACTATACCGCCTAATTAAGAACGTGAGAAGTGACAAAATGACAAAAATGTATGAAGAATCTAAGATTTAATTGATAACCAAATTAACTTTTATTGCGGAATTCAAGAAATTTGTGTTTTAACAGGTGAACGAATACATTATGAAAGTAGGTTTTGTGTAACAGAGTAACGTACTAATTCTTAAATCATGTCCTTAAACAAGTAGGTATTAAAAATAGACCTCACATCGACCCTTGCGGGACGCCAACTTTGTTACTAAGTAAACAATACAGGGAACGGAGTAAAAACAAAAAAACGGACTTATTGTCCCGGCTAAAGGTTGAAGGTAAGGCTAGTTTTTTTGCATCGTCTTGGGAAGTCATACTGTATAGAAAGCCGCACTTGAGTTTTAAAAGGGCACCTATAAATCAATTTTGTCGCCAATTTTATACCTATATTATGAAATTATTTTAATTCTAAAAGGGCGCTTTGCTACAAATCAATTTTATCGGCAAGATGATTTATAAAAGGTGATGCTGTTTGGTGATGCTGTTGCACAGAGCATCGCATCGTCTAGTCTATCCCCTATCTAAACAGAGCTTGTGTTGTGGGTACCAGATCACTGATATTTAATACAATACAATACTTACATATATATAAATATATATATATTTATTATACAAAGATACTTACATACAACGACCAGAACACCTGGAACAAATATCTACAGATCGTATAAATAAACAATTGTCCCGAGGCGGGAATCGAACCCGCAACCTCCTACATCGCAGGCGGACCTTTGCCCACCGCTCCACAGAAGTCAGTAGACGGATAATCCTATATGTCGTTTATTTCTACGCAAAGTATGTCTACCTACAACACTCAAGAGTACTAACTCCGTTGTAAATTAACTTTTATCTGAGTAGTTCGCGATCATGCAAAGGCAGGCGCTAACCCTAGGCCATAAACTTCAGCATCATACGATAACAAAACGTTCATCGGCAGGGTTGCCGAAACCAGTTTTCCCCCTTGAGGATCTTCTAGGGGGGAAAACTAGTATGAATCTACATATGTATATAATATATTATAATACAATACAATACAAATACGCTTTATTGCACATCAAACACAGAAAAAACAGTAAAGAACAAATAAACAAAGATACAGATGCACAATGGGCGGCCTTATCGCTAAGAGCGATTTCTTCCAGGCAACCTTTGGATGGACACGTAGCTATAGTATAGGTATATCTATATATAATCTATTCCATTTTTGCCCCTTAGGGGGATTTTAGGGGAGGAAACTGGAATGATTATATTTTAATTCCAGTTTTCCCTTTTAGGGGGGATTTCAGGGGAAAAACTGGAGTAACCCCAAGAAATCATGAAAACAAAGGTTACGCTCGGTAGACACATTTATATTGAGATACAACTTTCAAACTTCCTGTTTCATTAATTACTTCAGTGTTTCAATAATTACTTCAGTGTTTCAACGTAAACTCATCAGTGCTTTCTCACCGATGATGTCGTCGTCTGTCCGTCCGTCTGCATCATAAAGATGTTAATGAACTTGTGTTTCACTTCCGCTAATCTAAAATAGAGTTTTCAGAACAGTAGTGCTAAATAATCTGATGTCCAGTGATTTAAGTGCGCTTGTGATTAAAATATTGCAAGCAATCCGTCTGGAGCTAACTGAGATGCTTTTAGTGTCGGAACCTGCACTTACTTGGAAGATCTATGGCGCTAATGGAGTATCTATTTCAAAGTCTATTGTTGTTTAATGACAATAAAACTGTGACAATGCATTATCATGAAATATTGATTGTTTAATTAGTTGTTTAGTTTTCGAGTTATTGTATAAAATAAAAAAAGGAATACTATTTTTGTAACTTAGGCTTCAAAATAGCGAGCTATGTGACTCGTTCCGCTGAAAACTTATTTATATGTACCCAGGAAGGAAACTATATTACAGTCTCTCTGAATATTAAAATTGCTAAGGAATTTAGATTTTATTCTATTACCCTGTTTAGACAAAGGAATCTGGTCATTAGTTTGTCATGCAACCAATACCAGCTGTTCGAACATAACTAATTAGAATTCTTCAAATACATCTCCAACCTCAAACTCTACATTTCCGAAAGCTCTTATCGAAAGCCAATCGCAGTATTGTGCCATCGCTAGTTCACCGTACTCTGTGACATCACATAATAGCCGCTTCTTCCGTTATTACGGACATTATCGTTATGAAGCGGCGTGGTGTGAAAATCGGATTCGTTAGATCCATAATGTGTTTGGTTTACGGAGACGAGTGAAGGAAAGTGTCCTCTAAGCCGTTGTATATTTTCAAGGTTCATCTCAAATTATCTACAATTGTACCCTTGAATTTATGTTTGAGTAGCTATTATTTTGACAACAGATCTAACTATTAAGTTTGTGTGTAGCTAACGCAGAGGTTTTCTTTTTAACAGTTCATTTTGACATTCTTCCCTACCGCCCATTTCATTACCTACATCAACGTTTGATCTCTTTGATCTTTGTGATCTTAGTGCTATTGTCAAAGTCATAATAAGTGTAAGTGCCTTACCCGCTTTAGCAGTAAGAGGCCTTTAGAAGTTATCTATACGTTTCTAATCAGATGTTTCGGTGTGCCCACTGCGTGTTCCCACTAAGTGATTATAAACTGATGTTATTATTATTATTTTCACTATTATATCATCATCATTAATTTAATTTAATCTCTTAGCAGTTTTCTCTTCAAAAAAGGAAATTGGTATTTTTATCTTATTTCCTGGAGTTCACAATAGTTATTTTCATGAGAACTTTCACTTTTGAAACTTCTTTGAACTAGAGTAAGACTTTCGTTTTCCCATGTAGGTAAATACAGAGCAGGGTGTGTTTCGGTCAATAACTTTCACAGAAATTGGTCCGGAAAACATTGTTTGAACATTTTCTTACAACATGTTCTGACAAAGCCCATGGGTACGGCCGCGGTATGGCCTACGATGACATTGTGGTATAGGTTATGGTGTGGTATGGGTATACTTAATCTAGTTTAAGCGTGGTTATTATCCCTCTCCAAAACCCCCTTGTTTTGGAGAGGGATGTTTAGCTGTGAACGTTTGTGTCCTGATGAGGAACCCAGCCCAATCTTGTAACATGAATAACACACAGGGATATAAAAAGTAAAACAACACATAAGTAGGTGTTGTTACAGCAATCAAAAAGTCCACTGGATTTAGCATTCTATTTCCTGAGTCTAAATTAGATTTTTCTTCGGTAAGTATTTTTATTTAATTTTTAAATATTTTGCTTGCTTGTATATTTTTTATCGTATAGAGGTTGATTGTTCTAAATCGTATTTTTTAAGGTTGTGTTTTTTAGAAAAATAACAATTTGAATAAGAATCTATAGGTACTTTTGTAATGTAAGTACGTGTCTATTATTAACGAATTAATAATAAAAAAAACTTTCGTCACTTCTTACAAATACACAACTAACCATATGAACAAATTGGTCGTAATAAAACTTCTGAAACTATCATGGTTATCAACACTAAACTCATTTAAAACGGGATATTTACCATGATTTGATTTTTGAGTTATCCAATATTCCGGCACAGTTTCATGCGCCATGATCACGGAATAACTGAAGGCACTGCGAGTAAGTTTTTATGGGCAGACTCCAAAATCAAATCATGGTAAACATCCCGTTTTAAATGACTTTTGTGTAAAATAGACGTAGTCTTCCCATCAAACTCAAAGCCCAAGGGATGAGTATAATATTAGAAGGTCCCGCTAACAGTAACATCTCTCGACGAGTCGTGTTTACAATAGAGCCATTAGCTTTCTGTAATTGCTGCGTATTTGTCAAAGCGCTACTTGTAGCACCAAACTATGGTAACCAAACTTGGCTCCGTCTGTTTTGGTCTAAGTTAGAAGAATAATGAACTTCAAATGCAGTACACATAATATTTGGTTAACAGCTTGGGCTGTTTAACAAACTATGTATCTGACCATGTCAAATAATATTTTATACCTACTTAGCGCTGGTGGTACTCATTAGGCGAAGCGTATGTCCAGCCGTGGACTAATATAGTCTGATGGTAGGTGTAGAAAGGTGCTAAGGGTAGGTTTTCAGTTTTTACTACAGTAGAGGTGAACAGATCAGTATGTCTAACTAATCATTAGATTATAGGAAAAAAAAATATTATTTACTAGCCTCCGTGGAAATCGATGTGTCAAATGGTTTATAAGCATTCCTCTTGAATCACTCTATCTATTAAAGAGACCGCATCAAAATCCGTTGCGTAGTTTTAAAGATCCAAGCATACATAGGGACAGAGAGACGGCGCGGCGGGAAACGACTCTGTTTTATACTATGTCGTGATATAATTATTTTAACCGAATATCTGGTTGCAGCGAGCACATAGTTGTATGCTATCCGGAAAAATAAATAGTTGTACATAAAAATTAAAACACTTTCAATTTATAGGAAAAACCAATCTCCTTCTGTAACTTGCCCCAACCGACGGGCTCATCAACACATCACCGGGCACTGCGCGCGCGCACCTCCTCGTGCCACACCCTGCTCTTGAGTTCGTCTGTCTGAGCTTAACGCACTCCAAATAAAAACCAGTGAGAGACACGCAATACGACTTTTAATTTAAATGCGTTGCGTTACATTGGGGATGATTTTGATGAAGGAAATATTGCTTCAGGTGTTCGAAGATAGTACATTGAGGGTCGCAGAATAAAGTCATAGAAGAAAGAAAGAAAGAAAATACATTTATTTGACACCATACATAAAACATAACACGACACATTACGTAATAAGAAAATATAAAAACAAGAAAAAATTATAAGGAAAAAGATAAAAAACATGATAAGTACAAATACATGTTACTTGTGAGGCCAAAGAGGTCCCGTCTCAGCATTATGCCGCTACAAGCCTAAGCTAGAAGTACATCATTATGTACAATCGTTGCAATAATTTTGAGCCCAGTTTTGTACTATTTCTTATGTTTCTATATGTACGATAATATAATATATAAATATATGTGTAAATGTTTGTACGATCTGCAGATATTTGTTCCGGGTGTTCTGGTCGTTTTCTATGTGTAATAAAAAATATCTATCTATCTATATAATGTATTGTATTATGTATATCAGTTATCTTTTACCCATAAAACAAGCTCTGCTTACCTTGGGGCTAGATAATGCTGTGTGAATTGTCCGCCATTATTTATTATTATCTAGAATTGATATAATTCTTGACGTAGGTATATCCAAACAAAACAAATATATAAAAAATTATAAAACTGCGATAGGGAGTCCATCAGCTGAGCTGGCTGATGAAGAAAAGGGTCAATAGGGCAACCCCTATTGACCCTTTTCTATCAGCCAAGCAGAGTTCAAACTTTAGACCTTTAACCAAAAGAGGTAAAGTACCTACGCAATGTTATGTAAAATGGCAACCCTACTTAGGTGCGCCTTTAAAACGGATTAGACCTGCCTTCGGTCGTTATTTAGAACGATAATTAATTTTAAGAACTGGCGATGATATTTGGATATACTACATAGTCGGTACTTAGGTATGTACCCATACTTTCAGTATATGTAGGTACATTACATACTCCAAGATATTTTATGTCAACAAAGACATTTATTAGTGAGAACTTAACAAAAACTAATAAAAACAACAAGGTAGCAAGAATATCACTAAAAACTAAAATACAATTTACACCAACGCATAATCTCACATGTGCAGCGAAAAATCTTTGAATTTGAAAACGAACGATAGAACAATTAAATTATGAATGAGCTTTTAAAACAATAAAATTGTTTCGAGCTTCTGTGCTCTGCTTCGATGATACTGATGTCGTTAAATAAAAACAACTACATATTCCTTAGGTTTTGTAAGTAGATAGATAGAAAACGATGCCGAAATAAAAACTTAGATTAAGGTATAAAGGGCGGCCTTATCGCTAAGAGCGATCTCTTCCAGGCAACCTTAGGATGGACTGGACATGAAGGATCAATATAGATGGTGGCACTCTTTTTAAATTTTGCCTTTTAATGGATAATCCATAAACGGACGTCTTAGTTTTCTGGCAAACTTGCTTTTTATCATTAAGTAACGATACTTGCACCACATTAATTGATTCAATTAATTAAATCTAATGGCCTAGTTTAGCCGCAACTTGACCGTGAACAAATTATGTAATAGGGTACTTAGGTGTTAATTATATTCTTGTTTTCAGATAAATAACACCCCGTTATACCTGAATTGCTAAAAGTAATAAATAATAAATAAATAAATAATGCTTGACAATTCACATAGCATTATCTAGCCCCATGGTAAGCAGAGCTTGTGTTATGGTTACTAGATAACTGATATACATAATACAATATATTACATAGATAACTGATATACATAATACAATACATTATACATAGATAGATATTTTTTATTATACATAGGTAACGACCAGAACACACGGAACAAATATCTGCAGATCGTGCACACAATTGTTCCGAGGCGGGAATCGAACCCGCAACCTCCTGCGTCGCAGGCGGACCTTCGTCCACTGCGCCACATCGGTCGTCAAGATAAAGTAATCTAGACTAATAAAACTTACGTCTTAAAATCCTTGCTGCGTGAAACATTTAACCATAATTTCCACTGCAACACTCCATTCCGTTAATAATTTTTCACAAAAAACACTGCGTAACCATAAACTGCACTAAAAACTATTTTGTTTATCAAAAAAGTTTCATTGCAAAAAGATCGGAATAAAAAACAAAAACGAAAAAAGAGTTCCTATTATAATTTTATCATGTGCCGATCACGATGGAAATAAAATAATTCGATTTTCGAAAATCCGTAGTGCGGGAACAAAGTCGACATAGAATAGCTGAGGTTATCGATATGTGGTATAGGTTATGCGTGCTAGCTTGCCGCGCGTTAGTCGATCACTGGCTCGTACTGCGCGTGAGTTCGCTTGAACTTGGCAAAGCTTCGCATTTCGCACAGCCTGAACTTGGACGCCGGAAAATCTTAGTGATTTAGATGCTTTTGTTTACTTCCTGTAATGTAGAGGCGGGAAATATTTCTATTGAGTTTATGTGTTTTTTTGTCTCAGTCATATTGAATAATGTGTTACTATAGGATAAAGTATAGGTTAATTGGTAGATACAGTTATTTTCGTAAAATTTATTTAATTTTGTATAAAAACCTATAATAAGTATCTCCTTTCATATTTGATAGATAAGTAAATAAATTATTGTTACAAGTTTGGTATAGTTTACCTAGACACTAGGGAATTCTATGACATATTCTATGAATTCTATGTTTAAAAATGCCTCGTTTAAAACCCCATTCGAGAAGTGAGTCGGTTACTCCAAAAACACAAAAGCCAACTTAACTTCACTAAACAAAAAAAAACTAAGTATGCCGCAAACAATGTTTTGTACTGAGGTAGGTAAGGTACCTACTGTTCGTATATACGTCATATGCTTTCTCATGGATATCTCGCATGGAGCAGATGGCAGAACCGTGGTTGTCACTCAAATGTTCCTGCTAAAGGAGAAAGGGTTAAGTACTTTAGTTTGTAAGAAATATAACGATTGGAAATAATTAACGTAAAGGAGCAAGGTGCTACTGACAGTGAAAGAGGCGCCAATTTATTGTCAAATGTTTAAAACACTATCTGTATAGTCATTCTAACTTTACTCTTTGAAGTGTCCATCCTACATTCATGGTATATTCTTCAATAAATGATATTTTTATTGCGTGATCTTTGTATTCATACAATTATCCCCGCTGATGTCACATATCCAGGCTCCCAGTAGGTATATTAATGTATACCCACAAAAATAAGGATAGCCTTATGAAAAAGTGTGATGTTCACAATAGAAATACAAGAAACAAGAACAAGTTACACATCCCATCATTTAGATTACACAAGGTAGGGAAATCATTTATGGGCAATAGCGTGCGCTTCTATAATAAGCTTCCATCTGAAACAACTGAGCTCCCTATTCGTAAATTTAAAAATTACATAAAACTAAATCTCCTCAAGAAGGCTTTCTATTCCATAAATGATTATCTCAATGATGTTAATGCTTGGCCAGATGTCGCTCAGTTTTGCACCGACAATAGTATGTAAGTAATTTGTTGTTGTGCATAGCTTTACTTAAATATTGACATGTATCGAATCATATTATATTTAGACTTAAATAGGCAAATAACCATGTATTAGACATATAAGAGATAAACATGCTAGTGGTATCTTTTCACTTCTTCCACTAGTGGACAAAAAATTTAAGTGAACAGTAAAATAATTTTATTTGATAATAATTTATATATAAAATATGACTTGTCTAAGTGCTTATTTTGTAAGCCTAAAGAAATAAATGATTTTTTACTTTTACTTTTATACAAAAAACAAGAGGAGATCACGCCAGCTTTGAAATATTCATATTATACAGTAATTTGTATTTTTTTATATGTGGCAACAATTACTTAATTACACCCTACTTATTATTTTACGTAAGAAATTACTGTAACCACTTAACACGTCAGGCGGACATTCACCATAGAGGTCAAATAAATACTAAAATCAGAAGTGGCGCCACCGCACAATAAATATCCATGCATGTAGAGGTGTCACTCAGATTCATTGTTTTCAGCCCGCACCTGATGGAAAGATTATTATACCAAGAGCCTCTTCATTAACTTCACAGGGAAACCAGCTTTATCTCGAGTGGACTGGGGCGGTTTTTGAGTGGTAGCATGAATTGTTTACAGGCAAATTGTTTGCGGGTTATTATTATTGGCTATTCATAGCGATTTGTATACAGCTGGTTTATACACTTAGTAAAGAAATAACTTACTAAAATGTATTGAGCAATAACACTAATAATTTCCATTCCAGAATAATCACTTTAATAGAATTATAGATAGATAGATAAAGTATTTATTTGTATGGTGATTGTGCCGTTCTAATTAATTATTTAAATAATTAATTAGAACGGCACAATCACCAATTACACTATATAAAAAAATATGAATAATAATTTATTATATTATCAATATTATAGTAACATCAATTAAATAGAGGAAGAAGAAAGGGATGATGGTAGAAGACAGAGATTTTACCAGAGGCCTGTCTCCGGTTGACAATAGCATCGAGACTTGATCGTGAAGTTCATTCATTCTTCATAATTATCATTACTGCAAACCCGAACTGTCTCATTACAAAGGTGGCTTGCACACTTCGCACACTGCACAGTCCCTCCAGTAGGGACGGATCAGGATGACGGTTTGGTCCCAACTATTGACAGTTATCGCCTGTTGACCGTAAGTATTTAAAATTGGTAGAGCTGTTCCGGCATTAGCTAGAGTAATGTTTTGCCTTCTTTTCCTGTCGCTATGAGCTGTCGTTTAGTATAGTTTATTGGGAATTCTATTGTTATGAGCATTACAGTTCATTTTTGCGTAATAAATTCACAATTAGTTCTCATTTATTGCCATATTTATTATGATTTTTATTTAAGGATCCATAAATTTTATTAAAACTATTAATATTCAATTAACTACTAGCAAAATTGATTTTCTTCGTTTTATAGGAATGTAGGTACTGAATTATTCAGCCCAGCCCTCAAAGCTTCAAGGCTACCTTCATTTTTTATCACCTTATTATTGAGGTAACCAAGCTTCCTATGTACCTACCTACATAATAAATGAAATGATATGAAAAATATTTATCACGACACGACACCTACACAAAATAGTATATTTTTTTGTATTATTGTGTATTTTCTTGTTTTCATTATTGTGTTGTTCTTTCCAATTTTTTTATGTTTATTTTTTGTAGATGTAGGTATGTGATTTTTTTTTATTATTATGTACTATTTAACGTGGATATGGACCTTAAGTCTAAAATAAAGAATTTATTATTATATCAATAATTTGATGGGATTTCCTAAACAAAATTGATTAGAAACTAGAAGAGTACCAAACATCATTTTCAGACCCTAGGTTTCATTTGTAAAAGATATCGATAACCTCGAGATGGTTCGAGAAAATGGTTATAAACACACAAGAATTATAGACATTTCAAGGTAGCGGGTTCAAATCCCGACCGTTACTCTGACGTAAAGAGTAAATACACTTTATTTTCCCACACCATGTAATGGGAAGTTTAAACTTCAAAGATTGTCACTGTCACTTACCACCATTGCTATTCAGTGATAAATAGCGCCGAAACAGTTGCCTGTCAATAACGTGATGAATTTATCGCGGTGACATAAAAACTGAAGCCATTTGGGGCATGCGACCCAAGACCAAGACGCAGAGCGTATTTCATCATGCATTATATTGAATTGCGTACATAAGGTTGGAATACTGCTGATTCTCTTCAACTTCTCTCTATCTCTCTCTATCTTTTGAGTCAAGGGTCACAGAAACTTTGCAGGTAATAAACCTATTTACGGATATATCGTGTCGAGGTAACACAAGATCAATTTAGGTATGTAGGTAGAATTTGCTCAAACATAATCTCGACAGCACGGAAAAAAGAAAGTGTCGACAAAAAAATCATCTTTGAATTTATACATGGCACCTTATAAATAAGTAAAAGTGTTGTCATTGTAGCAGGTGTCCAAGGACAGTACGGATATCCAGCGCTTTACGTTAAACCAATGGTGACAGAGAACCGGTCCAAATCTCTGTCAGTCTGTTTGCATACAATAATGTTTTCAAATACCCATTCTTAAGAAACCCTGCATTCTTAAGAATGGGTGTTAGAAAATATTAAAACTAAAACAGCAAATGAAACTTTACTTTTGCAAAATTCAAAATGTTTTATTTCTTTAGGCTTACAAAAAAGCACTTAGACTTAGTTAAAGTAAAGTAAAGTAAAAAATCATTTATTTCTTTAGGCTTACAAAATAAGCACTTAGACAAGTCATATTTTATATATAAATTATTATCAAATAAAATTATTTTACTGTTCACTTCAATTTTTTGTCCACTAGTGGAAGAAGTGAAAAGAAACCACTAGCATGTTCATCTTTTATATGTCTAAGTTAAAATAATGCATAATAATGAGAACAGAGAAATCGCTAAAGCCCTTCCCTTAGCCGCAGTAAACTTCACAGTGTAAAGTGCTAACCCGTTAGGAACAGTAACACCACATTGTAGCAGGTCGGTGAGGATTCGCTAGGGAACCCGGTAACACATGTCTCCTATTTTACCTACTATTGTGACGCACGCAACCATGTCGCTTAGAACCATCCTGTACAAACAACATTCAAATTTAAAAAAATGTTTTTATTAATTTTCTAGTATGATGTTGTTCATATTTTATCAAGTAGGGAAAAAAATCAAAACAAAATTTGTAATATTGTAATTCCCCGGAACTGCTGGAACTTCACAATGTCGACGCGACGCGACATTCAAACTCGAGAAGACAATCGCAGCCAATCGGCTACTGAAGACAAGACTCGAGTGGCGTCTCGTTCGACGTTGAAGTCAGAAGAAAGAACCTTAGTTTTATTCTTACCGCATTTCGCGCTAAGCATTGAAAACCATTGATGATTAAACATTCTACGAGTAAGTATGAATATTGGTACTTACTATTTATTTATTTATGTATTTAAGTAGTGTATTATTTAGTTTGGTATTTGTAATATTTATTATTTGTTTATTAGTATTCTTGTTATGTTCTTATTTAGATAACCTGTGGTACACCCCCTGCCTTTTCTTAAATTCATATAATTCTTTCCATCCAAAGGTTGCCTGGAAGAGATCGCGTCTAAGCGATAAGGCCGCCCATTGTACTTGTCGCATATAATTTATTTTTGTAATGATTTATTTGATTATGGTGTACAATAAAGAATTTTTGTATTGTATTGTATTGTAAGTATATTCAAATAGTTTTATTTGAATATCTTCAATATCCCTCCGCCGGATTTAATTGTCATACCGTTGTAAAGTCTATGCCACCTTGCATCTCTCCAGACTTCCAATAATTTCATATCGTAGAAAGGTTTAGGTTAGGACACACTGAAGATGTTAATACCAAAACCCCAATCGCCTAAGAGGTTAGTGGGTGGCACAATGGGTAGATTTAGCAATATAATTAAAGGAAAGCGAAAACCTCTCGAACAATAAGACGTTTGTCTTTCTGTTGGTTTGTAGGAGAAAGCTTGTACTGATGCCTGCAGTTAATTCGCAACAGCGGGAGATCTAGGCACTTCTATGTTAGGTTTAATTTGATTACCTAGGTCAGTTTTATGTTGTAAGGGGTTTTTAATAATTGTATTTATTTATTTAGACAATATTATAGTCCAATGTGTTTATTAGGCTTATCACTAGGAGTTAAAACTTAAACTTAATTAAATAATTTTGTCCTTTGGAACATTTTATTTAAAAACTATTAATATATAATTAACTACTAGCAAAATAGATTTTTTTGCTAAACCACACTATTAATAAGTGGTTCTGTAAAGTTTCGATGGATTTTTTCCCCCAATTTTTGATGGTTTGGACTGAAATGTTCTATATTTTAAAATTTATGTAAGTTGAAGAAAATACTTTATTTTTAAATATTTTTAAACTTACGCGATCTGAACACATAATTATAAGTATTATAATATAAGTATACACATAATTATAAGTATACAACGGGTCTGTCATCCCGTGACCACGACATTATGTAAACCTGTTGAAACGTCTGGAAAATAGGTAAATAAACGCGATAAATACCCGTTGTATCAATACTTATAATTACTTTATTTTTATATCTTTGACTACCTCAAAAGTGCGTAATAAGGTTACACCGTACAGCTATTGATTGATTTGACTACAAAAACGTTTCAACTAGACAAAGGTTGTTTGCAACATCCATTCAACGATTTTTTGGGAGTACATCAAAGAGTATTATAGTAAAGGATCACTCCCTAGAGTCTTTAAATCCGCCCTTTTGACCGCGGCTCGATTGGTCCTATCGTCGATCGATGGCATGGACGACATGGAGAAGATAAGACATCTTGATCGCTTCAGGGTCAGTTGTCGTCGTGTACGTCTGTACGCAGCCTTATGATCGCGCCGCAGGATGAGTTATCTCGAGATTAACTGAGAAACAATAGTTTTCACAGCTTTCCCCATAAATTCAGTAATTTATTGAAATCGTTAAAGCTCATGCAATTTTACATTTCAATGAATTTCTCGAAACACGGATGATGTTAGTTATTGGCGATGTTTGTCGTTCAGTGTACAAGTGCTTAAGTGAATACTAATACTTAAGCTTAAGGAAATTTACAAAAACATTAAGGGCCCTGATTCTGTTAAACAACTGTTCTGGCGTAAATAATGATAGGGAATCTTTTTGAACTGAAACAAGTGCAGTCAGACATTTCGACGACCTCTGTGGCATAAAGGCCAATTGTCAGCCTGTGCAACGCAGAAGTTTGCGGGTTCGATTCTCGCCTCGGGACAAATATTTGTACGATCTGCAGATATTGTTTCCGGAAGTTTTGAATGTTTTGTAAATGTAAGTATTATGTATAAGTAAGTGTATCAATAATCCAGTACCCATAACACAAGCTCTGATTAGCTTGTGACTAGAAACGGCTTTGTGAAAAAAAATATTTTGATAAGCTTCATTACACTTTCAATTAAGTTTGAAAAACTCCCATCCCATTCCAATAGCGCGCGGTATTCTCGTCTGTTTTATCCATTTGTATTGTTCAGAACAAATCATAATATAAAATCTGCACCTAACTCTGAATATACCTCCGATGCCAATTGATTAGTGTAAACATCCACAAATATTGTAGTCGAGAAGCGGCGATGTATTTGTTACATTATTTCCCTTTATTTGGCATAATAATCTCGGTAAATTTGTTCGCAGACGTCAATGTGTTTAGATGTTTACGTATGATCTAGTCTAGACTAAATCCTGAATATTTTCGAGGTTAGTAAATCGGACCACTCAGGAGACTCAGGCATTGGAATTTCAGGGTTAGCTAAATAAATCGAAGAAATCGAACTATGGTATTAAAATCAAAAAATATTTAATAAAATGAGACTACGATATAAATAGTTTAATAACTTGGTACAGATATCTTAATAAAGACCAAGTTATCAAGTTAGTTACCGAGTGTAGAGCCCGTCGTGGCGGACTCGGTCTGGCGCGCCAGACAGAACTTGTCCCACTTGAAAAGGCAAGTAAATAAATAATCCTGGACAATCCGCCCGGCATCATCTAGCCCCAAGCTAAGTTAAGCTTATGTTATTGGTATATAGCTAGACGACTATACTTTAAATACAAAAGATTATATAAATATATATTTGATGAAACGATTTATTATTATTATTTTTTATTATATGTATATACAGGATGAGATGGCGCGACGAGCTCGAGGTACATCTTCCATCATGGCCTGTTGCAGCGTTGGATCGCGAGGAGTGGAAGGAGAAAAGGGAGGCCTTTGCCCAGCAGTGGGACAATAATGGCTTAAAATAAATAATGTATATACAAATACCTAGAACACCCGGAACAACTATTTGAATATTTGCATTTCGTACAAATATTGTAATATTTGTCCCAAGGCGGGATCTAACCTGCAACCTCTTGCGTCGCAGGCGGACCTTCACCCACCGTGCCACATTGGTTGTCAAATTGTGTTATTTTTATGGTTGCCGTCATAGATATCGATTAAAGGGTTAGGATTAAAAGGTATAGCTCATCGGGCTCTCAACTCACACCAGTTGGGACAAGATTCTTGGTGTGAGTTGACGAACGACTCCGTCCTACAAAGTTCACCTATTTGTAATCCCAAATCAAAGCTTAAAAATTGTTAATAACTCAACAAAGATTATATTTAACAAGTAGAATAATTTGTTTAATTTCTAGCGTTTTAGACTCACATACATTTTGAGCCCTATCCCTCACGAGAATAAGTCCGGCGTCTCGACTCCTGACTCCTTATTTAATTTAGACACGACCATGTCAATGGCCTTAGCCTTAGCGTTATTATGAAAACAATAATAATTGTTTGAATTGTTTCATACAAAATCAGCGGTTTCACAGAAAACAATAACATGTAACTCATTATTTTATATCTGGGTGGCAACACTGCCAACTGCTACAATGAAACGAATTATTTTCAGTTGGTTACTGTGGGCAATACGATACGTAGGTACGTTCCTACGTGGCTGGCATTTACCCTAACTACCCAGTAAACAGGCCGTTCTGGTAAATAAATAACAATAAAATATTTAAAAAAAAATAAGTTTTTGCATAGATCCAGATATTATAAGGGCAGAAGATTACCTTTAAAGCTAAGACAGTCGTGCATATTTCTTTCGTATTCAACGTAATGTATATTCATATTAATACGCATATTTCTTTCGTGTATCCAAGGTTAAAAAAAATTAGGTAAGATAGACCTATTTACTTCATTCAATTAGTATCACACAAAAGTACAATCACTAAATCAAATATTTGATCCCAAATAACTAGTCACAAAAAACAAGAGACTTTACTTAAAAAAACACAATATTTTACTAAACAAACTGAGACCGCATAACAACTAGACAAAAGACAAGTTACTTGTTGACATCAGAGCGTCTGTAAATACGTCAAACAGACTGACAGACAGGCGTGTGGGCGCCACACGTACGGATTAACTGGTTTTTACAAAAACGCTTAAATATGTCAATCTAGAGTGAGAAACATTTAACTCTTCTGAGTAAAGTGCAAAAATTCCTTGTATTTTACATAAAAATAAATAAAGCTAAATCTACCAACATTTCTAAGGCTAGGTTTTTGGTGGGCAGCGAAAGCGTTTTACGCGGAATCTACCCTTGTGTAATTTTTTTTAGTATAAACCATAATAAAAAAAAATACACAAGGGTAGATTCCTTATGGTTATTGGAAAACGTATAGTTTCAACACCACAATTAATCCAAAACTACCTATTACTCGGGGTACCACCTACCTCGTATCAGTATCATCATCAGCCCAAATAGTCCACAGCTGGACTTAGTCCTCTCCTAATGCATAGTGTACAATATTTGTTTCTAGGTATTAGCTATTTTAGTCCGAATAAGCGTAAATCAGCAATAATAGCGCTAATCGAATTCTATTGAAGCAATTCGCCCCAAAATGCCAATATAGCAAGAATGTAGACAAAGGAGCCGAAATTCAAATCATAATCAATAAAACATTCCTTTACCAATCTCTTTAGTGATTTGTCTCAAAACATACCGAGATTACTCAATAGCTACGCGTACAGTCGGCGGGAGATGATTTATACGGCTCTCTCGAGTCTGTGTAGCTAAAGTTATGTAGGAATGCGCGCTGCGGAAATTTGGGCGACATTCATTGCGTAGCGTTGGAAACATAGTATAATAATCAATACTTAATAATTTTTTTCATGAATTTCTAGAACTTATGTAGCTAGAGATATAAGAAATGCGCGCTGAGGAAATTTGGGCGACATTCATTGCGTAGCGTTGGAAACATAGTATAAAATCAATACTTAATCATTTATTTCATGAATTTCTAGAACTATACATTTTAAAATGCAAGAAATATACAAGATTGTGTTTTTGGATTCAATATGAAATTAAGCAATGTATAATTGTAATAATTATTATGTGTATCAGTCATCTTGACCCCATAAAGCTCTGCTTAGCTTGGAGCAAGGTGATGCTGTGTAGATTCTCCTCCATTATTTATTTATTTTTTTGTGTAGGTTAGGTTTTCAGTCATGCTCCTGTAAATTGCTGTACATTTGTACGATCTTAGCAAAAGGCTATTTTGATCACTAATTAGCACATGGAAATGAGTGACAAGGGAATTGGTCCTTAAACTCATAAAAAAGGATGTTTTAAATGTTTTTGAACTTACGCAATCGGAACACATAATTACAAGTAGTATTTTAACGGGTATTTATCGTGCAAGGATGTTTCATCCACTCCAGGTTGCGGTTGACAGTACTTCCAGCAGAATTACCGGCCACCGGGCTAGATCAAAGCCACCGAGCACATTATCAAAGGTTTCGGAAGCTTCGTAAAAATAGATCGAACGTGCTCGACTGCGCGCACGCAGCTTAATATGTACGTGATTGGGGGGACAAGGGATTAGCTTTTTTGTAAGTATTTTAAGATATTGAAAGGGAACGGGAAAGACCTGGTAGCCGAGGTTAGTTTTACTACGAGTTTACAGATATATGTACATACATTAAAATAACAATGAAATCATGAATCAAATCATCACGGTCTTATGTCCATAAATAAATTGAACCTTCAGCGTAACAGTCTGCAGTTAGCTCAAATGTTTCAATTAACATACTAGTTCTAATATGTGTCTATTATTTGATTGTTACTTTCTTTGTTATTTAAAAATGTAAATTAATATCTACATTTTTTATAACTTCGGTATAAGCTAGCTTTTGCAAAGCTCTTGATGTCTCCATTATTGTATGTTATATATGGACAAAACCTATAAAATTTTAAAGATTAAAGTTCAAGTTTTCTAATTTTGTTTCCACTTCTTATATTATTTAATTGGTGATAATTAAATTAATTAAATAAATCAAAATTTCATAAGAGAGCTAAGGTTCTATCATTCAAGCAAACCCGCCGGCGCGGCGCAAGTTCAGTTCAGTTCAGACCCATTTCGGCCTCATCTGGAATCTGACATTGTAAAAGCGAAAGCCGACGTGTGGTAACCACTAGGTATGTACAAATGATGGTAATTTGGAGCGTTTAGCCGAAAATTGCAAGGTTCGGCAACACGCGATCGTGGACTGAGCTCATGAGTACATCACACCACCTTGCGAGTCGACAGTCAGTTATTTAGACCAGATTTAATACCTACACTGAATCATAATAAGGAATGGACTGTGGCGATCACACCACCTTTGAAAGGCGGAGTCTAGGAGAGGCAAGTTTAGACGTCCTTCAAGTGGACCGTGGACTTCTCGGTGCGGGCAACACGCGACAATGTACTAATGATCAGATCACACCACCGGGCATAGAACTAAAGCCAAGAATAACTTACTTAATAATATCCACAATCATAGGTTATATTTAGCTTCTTAAATTGAACTACAGGCGACAGGCGATTCTAAGATTATAAGTGAATCAACTAATGGATCTTGTTAACAAAATTGTCTTTGAATGTGAAACGAAATAGACGCCAATGATGTTAAGTTGTCAGCTATTTTGTGAGTCTAAAGAAATAAAAGTACTTATAAGTTATTGAAATCTGAAATCTAATCATGACTGTTAACTATTATAAAAGGGACAATAGGTTATAGGTAAGACTAAAACAGGTGCGAAGCCTTATTTCTCCTCTAACTAAGTGGATTTAAGAAAGATGTCTTCGCGCGTGATTTTAGAAAGTAACAACAATGTAAGCAAGAAGAATAAATCTAGTTTCAGTAAGTAAAAGAATCTGCTTCATGATCACTAAAGCCACAACTGCACAGTGATAACTGAAATTCTTTCCTAAGCTTAGGTATTCCAAGTAGCAACGAAATTAGCAACAACAAAGCAACTGGTAGCAACCAACAATATTATACGCATAGCAGGTGGCATTTAGTAAACGACCTCATGTACTGTGACCTTATCTGACAAATGATAATGTGGTGACACACGGACAGACAGTTCCAGGATCTTTTTACTGGAAAGTAGTTATACTTGTCTAAGTTATGAGCAATGTTGATAATGGTTAATACTCCTTTGTCCCTAGCGACAAGTCAAAATAAATAGAATAGTAAATCTCTAAAATAATAACAGTAGCAGCCATTTGCCAGCAATGTGTTATAAATCATGTGATTCATTTCTAGAAAGGACGTTATTAATTTTCATTCTGAGTACAAAGAAATAATCTCAGAAACTTATAAAATCAATTATAAGGCTGAAAATTTCACACGACATCATTTAGTTAGACCCAGGTAAGTAGAAGTTTGTTACCTATGTAGGGGTGCCAAATTTAAATACTCTTATAACTTGACATAGCAGACAAACAGAAACTACAGTATAACAATATAAAGCTACATAATTGTTGTTATTAGCCTAACCCAATACAACATGCTTTACATCCGTTTAACCCGTGTGCCACTCCTAATTCCACATTTATCCTGTCCTAGGTAGTCGATAGAGCCACTTAGTAAATTTAGGAGCCGACTCCGACACCTTGAATTGTTAGCGGAATTGTTAGAGCCTTTGTTATCTATCGCAACCATTGTTTATTGCAAAGTCGCGCTTGCGCTGAGTGTCCGTGGAAGATATTGAGGCGATAGGGAGCTGATAGATTGTCGTCGATTGTGACTAGGTATTGGTATTGAGCTATTTGAAGTGTATAGCTTCACTAGAAGCTCTAGTAGCATTACTATGCTACTTATATGTAAATTACTCAAACCTGGTGCGATTCTTTGTTATTATACGCGTACTGGATGGAGGCTAGTAGAGTACATAATTGCGAAAGTTGATTCAGGCAACAATCTGACACTCCAAAAATGTTTTGTAATTGGTCATAAAGCAAAAAGCATTTAAAGTTTCAATCAGTCATTATGGAAATTTTATTCTATTAAGTCACGTCTTAGTAGTTTTGTAGTTATTGATCACACGGCAAACTTGTTTTTGTTAATCATCCCTTTGCGCAATTATCAATAATTTAATAAAATATACCGTTATACGCCTATGCATGGCTACTTCAAATTATTTGGCAATTCTTATTAGTTACAAAGGCTATTAAAGAATAACCCTATTCAATTACTCAATAAGCGACATATTACGGAGCAGTGTCCACTGTCAAATCCGAGTCCATAAACGGCTCTTCTTGATAAACAAGAGTACACACATTTAGTTTACCTTTCTTTGTAACAGAAGATAAAAAGATCTAGAGTAGGCCTACAGGCTCCAGACAGATTTGTGATTGTGTCAATGGCTAATTGTATAAAAAAACAGAATTTTATAAATTTACCTCGTAAGTTCAGTATATACTACGAGTATTTTATAAAACACTACCTATGTGATTTTGTTACGAGCACCACTAACCTATAATTTGAATTAGCTTGAAGTACACATAAACGAATGCGTACACATTTTTGAATATGTAAACAAACCAGCAACGCGTTTCTTAATTTACTTCAGTGACCGTTTTTCAGTGTTTCGTTTGGAATCAATGCAAAAAGGGCATTTTATAATGGTGCAAAAACACAACTTCCTATAGCAGAGCGTTACTTTTGATAGCTTACAATATAGCATATAAAGTTTAATACTAAACTAGCTGTCATGTTATTTTCTAGGCAATGTATAACCGCTAATATTAAAAGCAACAAACAAAGTCTACATGGAAGATATCCAAAACCGGCTTACTACAATTTATAGGCAATAACTACAACAACACTTTATACCAGATTATTATACTAGATCAACAGAGATCAGCTTAGCCGACTTCAAGAGTTTATTGCTAGTAAAATGCGTAATGCTCTCGACCTTTAGGCTTAGGGGATTCTGGAGCCACTCCAAGGATTCATAGGTGTGTTTTGATTGGTACAGAATTATTGCTAGATTAAGCTGATAGGTAAAAATGTCTTGGAGAGGAATGAAGGGCTTTGGTTTAATGTCAGGTTTATAACGAGATGGGTATTTTCGGTAATATTTTTATTGGGATTCAATAGAACCACAACACATAAAGATCATAGAATACTATGATCTATAAGTGGTTGGTTGTCTTTAGTTTTGAAACAAATGTTTTATTGAATAGTACTTAATACAATTATAGAAAAATAACCTACTGGTCTACAAAATTATAGATTTCTTTTTAAAATTAAAACTTTCGCAATTTGATGAACTATGTAGTTTCCTAGTAAACCCATAACGGTTTTTTATCTTTTTGAATTGTTTCTGTTTTCATCGTTTCTGTGGTCCTAAAGAGTAAAAACCTAAAAAAGTCCTCTTCACGTTCAGAGTAATCATTTAATTAAGGATTGTCTAAATTTATTCTTCTAGATTTACGCTTGACCAGAAACTTCCAAAATATGCTCCTGACTATTCCCATGTTCCATAAGCTTGCTTTCTTCATTCGCAAAACGGACAGCTTTAGAAGTCTAATATTAACTTGTCAATTTGTTCACCTTTATCCGTCTACCATTACCATCAACAACAACATAATCGAAGGTCAACTAATGCCAAGAACCGTTGCAAGTACAGCCAAACTAATGTCATAACATTTCTGTAACGATCCAAAGTCGAGAGCTTCTGCGAATAATCGAGATAAATAGTATCGATTAATATCTATCATTCGAATTGTTCGCACTTGCGTCCAGCTTGGTGGAAGTCAGAGGCTTTGAGGAAACGGTAGTTACTGAGAAGATAGTGTCAGAAATATTATCTAGAAATTCTAATTTGTTGTTCAGTTCGCTTTAAACTTCAGAACCTATTTTAGATTTTGATATGAATTTATACCTTTATACATAAACGTTTCACTCTATAATCAAATTAAATCCACTTCTTAGTTCCTTGACAGAAATACACACTCAAATTCATAATAAATTAATCATTCTTCGATATTTTTTTTAGTAAAATACTCACCAGGTATTTTCTATCTGTCACAAAGTAATATTTTCTTCCGAACGCTTTCAAAATAAATAATGTAGTTTTAATTCGTTATTGACATATCCAATGGCCCACTCGTCAAATGGTCAGACTAATGAAGAGTAACCGACAAGCGGACAAGCAGACTTATTGTCGTATACATCATGTCGTGACTCAGTCGTTTTGTGTCTAGTTTATTTTGGGCCTAGCCACGCCACTTACAATTTGTGCATTTACGGCCGAAGATTTTTACGTTGATTTACTGAATGATAGTAACGTGATTTTAATATTAATCCATTACATAAATGGCATAACGCAGAGAATAAATGCTTAAAACCATCCACACTTAAAGTTTTATTTTTTTAAGGTTCCGGGTACCCAAAAAAAACCGTAAAACGGGACCCTATTACTTACTAAAAATCCGCTGTCCGTCGTCTATCCGTCTGTTACCAAAATTTTCACAGATGATGTATTTTTGTTGCCGCTATAATAACAAATACTGAAAAGAGTTTTATTTTGTACATAAATGTTGTGGCGGTCGCGGCTTCTGAACCTGTTATTCAGCCTCAGGATGTCGTCGTGCGAGTCGACTAAGGGAAACTACCATAAGCAAGCGCAGCAACTTCCCTTATTTGTATTTCTAACGCTTCAACTGCGATCACCAAATGGCCCCCTATGTTGGGGGGAGGCAGTAAACCAATGTGTGCTGAGAAGAATTAGGTAGATTTTGTTCGAAAAAATTGAGACTCATAGCAGTACTATATATACTATATTATCCTATGCTCATACCTTGACATTTTTCAATGGATAGTCTGTACTGCGTACCGTACAGTCCATTCATTGAAAAAAAATAAAGTATACGACTCTGTACCGGTACAGAGTCGTATCGTAACGTGAAAAGTGTTTTGATATCCTCTTTAATACATTCACCTACACCTTTATGCTCCTGCTTTGTTTCATTTCTCTTATTTATTTATTTATTCATCACCAACATAGGGTACACTAAATCTACCTTTGAGTAACCTTCATAAATGTCATATAAAGGGTCAATATAATTATAGGTGAAGACAGCACGCATAAAACAATTATGAGCGAGTAAATATATAAATAAATAATGCTGGACAATTCACACAGCATTTCCTAGCCCTAAGTTAAGCAGAGCTTGTTACCCATAACGGGTACTAGATAACTGATATACAAAATACAATACAAAGATATTTTTTTATAAAATATCTGCAGATCGCTCAAAATCGAACCCGCAACCTCCTGTGTCGCAGGCTGCCTTTCGCGCACCGCGCCACAGAGGTCGTCTACATATGGATAAAACGTACAAAACAAATTACATACAATAAAATTTTGGATTTAAAATTCTATGAAGTAAAGAAAAAAATTAATTAATAAACATAAAAGTCGCAAATAAATTAAATTAAAACACGATTTATTTATGAAATAAAGTCACTTTAAAATTAAAGTTAAGGATTTTTATGAGGGAGATTAACATTTTGAGGAGCAAAAACTACCTTAATATTTATTAAATCGGCAACATTATGCAATCTTGTTTAATCGTATGTGTCAAATTCTACCTATCGCAATTTTGCTTGGTTTTTATATTGGAAAAATCATCGTTGGTTTGATGTTATTTTTTGGATCAGGTCTGATTATAACTGAAACTCTATATTGACACTCCACTTGCTTCGAATGGGGTTAGGCCGTTCTGCGTAAAATGTCCACTGTCCAGCATTATACATTTATTCATGATCTATGCACTTTCCCGAACCATCTCGATGACAATAAAGATACTATTTCAAGTTGTACTGACCAGCCCATGAGTAGATTTGCGAAATTATAGGCAGGCTCACTGGGTCAGTCGAGAAAGTCATATTTTGAGGTTATCTGTCATGTAGTTTGCTTTTGTCGATAAAATATAACGATTATCGATCCGCTATATCTGTTGTATTTGAATAATTAATTGTTGTTTATTGCTTTTGATTATTCAGCAATGAATAACTGAATGTCGAATGCTTTGTTTTTAACAAGATTTATAAAATAAATGAAGTATAAAATTAAGTATGTACTCATTCAAATCTTGTAAATTACTTAAAATAATAGAGGGCAATCATTTGGATGATAGTGCAGGCTAACTGCACACTCCAACCTAATACTGCATAACCCTAGCAAGAACCACGACGACCCACATGACGTAATATCTATAGCATGTTAACATAAATTGTATTTACTATTCACGCGGGAAAAAAAACACAAAGACAGCCGACAAATGCCGGCCTCTATAATATTATAATCGCACGAATAAATCTCACAAGCGTAAACGTTCAAATCTAAGGACATTATAATTTGTAACTCATCTGCTAGTAGCCCCACAATACCGGACGGTGTAAATTCTGTTTGCTTAATCATTTTCGTAATGCAGTCGGCGCTAACATTGGTGAGTTATGGCCCAAATGGATTTTAGAGAGAGTTTTTGAATGATTTTGAATGCTGAGTATATATCTTTACATAGTACATATAATATGAAGTCGCTGCCGCTGTCTGTTAGCTTAGATCTTTTAAACTACTCAAAGGATTTAAGTGCAATTCATTAACAGCAATAGATAGAGCGTGATTCAAGGGGAAGGTTTATAAACTATTTGACACATAAATTTCGACGCGGGCGAAGCCGCGGAGCGCCGCTAGTAAATGTGCAAATTCACTCTTTGGCTCACAAAGACAAAATTTATACGCTACGCTTGCCACCTGACACATCTTCAAATCAAAAATAAAATGAACATTATATTTCATATTCTTAAATCATGTACCACAATAAAAAAACAAAGCGCTGGATAAATCCAAAAGTTTAGCAATCAGCCACATTAGAGATCGTTATGGGAAATCCCGAATACCTATCAGAGCCGTCGTCGTTGAAATGTATTATATATAAACATAGTTGTATATAAGTGAAGTGGCAGTGGTCCGGCCATATCTCGCGAAGAACCGACAACTGCTGGAGTAAACGTGTTCTTGATTGGAGACCGCGACTCGGGACCTGCGAAGGACTGTAGGCAGATGCGGCAAGCTTAAGACAGGGCGCTATGGCGCTCATTAGGGCAGGCCTATATCTAGCAGTGGACTACTACGACGACTATAGGCTGATAATGCTGATGATGATTATGTATATAAGTATTTAGTGAATTCGATAGAAAGATAAAAGCTTTAGAAATTGATTAAACATCACTAATGTGTTCCTCTGAAGTTCTTCTAGATCAATCCCACACGTTCGGAGTCTATTGCTTTATTGTCCGTGATTAATTATCTTAATTACATCGTTTTCCGCTTCATCAGCTCTTTGTTCATCGCCTTTTATTGGTACCGAATTATCTTTGAAGAATATGCTTGTAGTTATTGGCCATTGGTATAGCACATTATTAGCTTCGATTTTCAATATATAATATACATACTATACCTTTATCTTGTCAATCACTCTATCTATTTAAAAAAAACCCATCAAAATCCGTTGCGTAGTTTTAAAAATCTAAGCATACATAGGGATAGACAGACAGCGGGAAGCGACTTTGTTTTATACTATGTAGTGAAGATGTTTATCAACTTGATGTGCCAGACCATCGCCCGTGAATCTGAGTGCACATCTCCAAACGCCCACGTGGTTCTTTTGTTTGTTTATGGGTGAGGAATGCGCAACCAATTTGGGATCGTCGCGGTTTGTATGATCCACACTCTATGTGATGATCGTCGATATTTATTTATAATTTCTGGATTTTTGAGAATACCTCGTATACCTAAATCATTACATAGTATAAAACAAAGTCCTTACCCGCTGTCTGTCTGTGTACCTATGTGTGCTTAGATCATTAAAACTACGTAACGAATTTTGATGCGGTTTTTTTTAATAGATAGAGTGATTCAAGAGGTTTATATGTATATAATATATGCACTTGCAAACGTGCGAAGCTCGGGAGAGTCGCTACTACAATATAAATAGAATGGTCTTTGTAGCTGCATTATCTTAAACGAGCTTAATTTGACAGCTCTATAAGACTAATGCTAACCCCGCCCTGCGGATCTCACCGCGCGGTTTTTTTCGCAGGATTTTGTAACATATGGAAATTGTATGAAGCTAACAAATCCGCGCTGAAACATTTCCTTATACAAGTCTGTGTTTTGCGGAGGACTCCACCGCGCCAAGTTACGATTAAATTATTTAAATAAAATTAATTTTAACTATAAACTGCATAAAATTTACGCTATAAAAACTATAAATAAGAAATATCACGACCACCGCAAACGTTCTCACTTTCAAAAAGCTTGCACTACCCACACAAATGAAAGTATATTCCCTCCCATGGCTATAGCCCAACTTTTTGTTATACAACCCTTGTATATCGCATATCACTGTCAAAAAGCACAGTCAAATCAAAACAGTACGGGGTTACCAACTCACTGAATCAAAGCTATAACTACCGTATTTCAAAGTTGCAATAAACTGTCGCATTTGAAAGTTTACTGGTGAATTGGCATGTTCTGCTGTTTACACTGTACGGGCAGCTTTATCGCGGTCTACATGCATGAATTTGAGCTCAGCCGACATTTCCTAGTCAGCAATCATGCTGGGGTTTTGTGTAAGATTGGTTTATCTTTTGATTTGCCATCTATTTGGCAGATATCATGCACCTGTTTTGCAAAAAAACAAAGTCCCAAGACCTTAATAATCGTACTATCAGCATGACACAATTAAAAAATACACATCAGTGGGTAGATAAGGGCTAATAATGATGACAGTGACTGCTTTATTCACTATGGTAAGTATCACAATCACACTGAAAATTCGCAGTTCATAAATAACATTTACCACAATCCAGTATTTATTCCCTCAATCATCTTTCAAACCCGATAAAAACATGTCCTTTAATAATTTCATATGCTTAACACTGACCAGGATAATATCATCATAAATTCTGTCACACTATTCAAAAACAGTGGGGACATAAATCAAAATAACATCAGCGGAACATAAACAGACACCCACGGCCCGTCTATTAAGCATTAAAATACTTGTCTACAATCATAAAGTAGGGTAAGTGACCATAAAGAAAACTGTGTCTCTGGCTGGCTACGTATCCTAACGAGCCTGAGATGAAGGATGGCAAAGTTTTTGAAAAATAAACCACGCGCTACCAATCATCTTATCATTTATTCAGACTAAAATTACATGTTACCCGTTATTTCCTTCATAACATAAAATTTTCTAGTCAATCTCATTCAGGCAATGTTTCCGCAACGTCTTTTATCGGCCACCATTTGCACCAAATAAATATTTTTTTCTGTAACAATGATAATGATAAATTTGTAATTAAAAGATTTCTGCACCTGGCCATTGGTCCATCTTGTTTACACACATAAGTTGGTAGGTACTCGTTAAATAAAATCATAACTCCTGTTCTATAAACAAAACAATGGCAATGAACATTTGCAATCAAACAACGCAGCACGCCTAATTGCCCGTGAATATGTAGCAGTGAGTCACAAGCACAAAGCGCCGCTACCGGGGTACCGCAAGGCACAACTCTAGCCCACGCGCTCTTCAATACAGCCTTGATTTACTTACAACGAGCTAATACATCTTCGCGAGGGAGGACATCTGCACATACACTGCGTGTGGCCTTATAATAATTAAGTTGTAAAACTAGAGTTTTAGTGCGTAGTAAAATAGCATAAAATCATTTGAGTACAGATAGATTTGTGTTAGCTATTGTGAATTCAAATGAAGTCTTATTGTGTGTGTAGGTTCTTTGTAGATCGATAGATTGGTGCTTTATAAGTTTGGTTTTTATTATAAAGTAAAATTACGGTGGCATTCAGATTGCTTTTCAATATATTCCTATTTTAGTATGCGACGGCGGTGTTTTCTTTTATTGTGTTTGCAATATGAAACTCAATGAAATTATAGATGGTGTTTTTGCTATTCTAAAAGTTTTATATAACAAACAGTAGTAACTTTTAGTAATTTTCTCACTGCAACTCAGTTTACTTTAATGGTAATTGTAAAAGCTAGCGCAAATTATCCTACCAACACTTCTAGCTCACGAATTATTTCACGAAGCTTATCATCTTGGAACTATGCACTGCTATAAATAAAACAGGATACTTAGTCTAGGTCCAACAAAGGCCCAGCTGCCGTCTGAAACTTAGCATCATCTATCCCGTGCTCAAGTTTTACGTCGGGTATAACGCTTTCTTTATCTCTGTCTGTAGACTGGTTCTAAGTGACTCAGGCCCAAACAGCTCGTAAATTCGATATGCAATTTTCATCTCCGTTTTGTGCGTCGGTATCTCCACGTTAATCATTGTCTATTTCACCAAGAACTTGATTGTTGTGTGTGCTGAGGTATCTCGTAAAGAATTCGCCTTGGGTGGCCGGAGGTTTATGACACCAATTAGGACTTCCTTATGCGAGAATTTATACCATTCTTATTATTTCCTAGAACCTAGCTTTGACAAGAGTCCTACACTTTTGCTCCACGGCCTGGTTTATCCAAAACCGAGTACGGAAATGACTGTAATTCTGCGGAAACCTTTGTGCTGCTGCATAAATAGGCTTTATCAGATGATTTATAATAAGATTACTGTTTTCTATGGATAAAGGGAACTAAATCACTTCTAAAAGACCGTGGAACAAATGCGCTTTGAGATTGACAATGCGTATGAATAATTATTATTTGTCAAATTCGCGTATAAGTGACTACGTTGGTCTACATCTAGTATCTAAGAGATTATGTTTCTTTCTATGTATCCGGATAGCAAAAAAAAATCCTTTTTACATCATAAACACACTTAGGTGTACAATAGGTCTTTTGCAAGTATGCAACGCTTTGTACTTACACAACGTTATATTAAATAGTATTTGTTTCTGTGTTCGTTTAGTTATTGTTTTAAAGATGACTAGCCTTCTAAGCCGTTTGTTTTATCTTTGACAATAGTCAAATATAAAATAAACGGCGGGAGTGGGACTTTATGGGAGTGGTAGATATCTAACCACTCCCTAACTCAGCATCATATACAGCATAACTGATTCCAAATTATCGTATTGTGTTAAGTCAGAACATATTCTAGAAACTTAGGTCATTGCCATCGATGACGAGTTCCATTCCATGGCAGGGCCTATCTGTAACTCACAATTGGCTTAGTAAGAGGTTCTAACATTCGATTTTTAGGATCCCATGAATCAACGTTTATGTGCGCACTATCATTCACAAAAGCTGAATTCAGCCTCGATTCATGAATTTGAATTTCCATCAAAGCATCTGGGAGTTCCTATCGCTTTGTTAGTGTGGGTGTGTATTGTCCATTATCACCCACACATGTTTGGTTATTCGGTCGGCTTATGCACTTTATCTGTTTGCGTTTCTAAATTGAGATATTAAAGCCTCTTAGTGAAAGGAATTTCGAATTCACAGGCGGAATGATAAAAATTAACGTGTTTTTGAGAATGCCATAATTTGGGTGTTGCATGCATTCCAAGTCAAGATGGATGGACGTTGTAAATTGTATGGCTTTTCTTAAACAATTGAAATAATGAAATTAATACTACACGCTGTCAATGATGCTGCTTCAGTTATTTGAAGCGTGTTACCTACAAGTAGATATTATTTAGCTTCTTCGATATTTTAGCTAAATTCGGTTATGGCGTGTAAATTAGATTAATCAGCTAATAATGTAGCCTGTTTTGTGTTTTGCACACAAAACATTTTGCAGAAGACAGTTCTAAACGCGATACAAAACCATAACGGTGGACGCAGTAAATGTACAAACAAATTCATTTCGTTTTCAACAAAATCCGATTCCTTTAAACACAAAACACGGAGTTTAGTGTTAATAAAGGTGTTGTCGCATCGCGGTCGCGCATAATAAAGCAAATCACCATATTACGACTTATTAAAATGTCGTAAACTTTTTTTTGAAAGATCCTTGTAGATTTGCCTCATCTTTATATTAATCTCTTTTTTATGTCGTCTTGTCTTGCTTTTTTGTGTTTTATGTATTTACCATTTTAAGGATTATCTTATAGACATTATCGAAGACTAAAATGTCATAGGAAAATTAAAGTGGTTTCAATACATGTTGTTTCTTGTGGAATAACTTTCATTTCTTAAAATAGATACGACTACAATGGTAAGAGTTAAAATTATTTTAAAGTTCTTTAGCACGCTTTTTTAGGACTACGAAATGCTAAGATATCTCGACGATTTTATTTTATTTAGGGTTACGTTTTCTCGACTTATTTCTATATACCTATCTAATAAAATAGTTTTTGACTTTAGCACGGTTTTAGGTTTATTTTTAATACATCACGGAGATTATCTTGACTTTATGTCTTTATTCGCCAAATCCGCTAATAAAATAAAGTAGATGCCTTACTAAGATTATTCAAATAAAAGTTCGAATAAAACTCAGATAAATATTTTATTATATTCTTGACCGTGTTTTATATCTCAATAATGCAATAAATATAGATATTTCTCGGAATTTACACTTGGTGTATGATTGATGGGAACTATTATATTCCAGTGGTAGTAAAAGAAAGAAGTTGTCATATATTTGATGTTTTACGACCAAGATGGAGTGGGAAGCGATTTTATAGAAGGCTTGTTAGCAGCTGCAAATTATATGCAGCAATCTAATGGTTTTATATCGAAAACAAAGCTACTTTTATACTGACCATAAATATTTCCAACTAATTTTATGTTACTATTTTATGCTTGTAGAATGACAACAACTGTAAATACTTTTGTTAGCCCAGTAGGTATTATTTTAATTATAACATAAGTAGGCATTCAATAGAATTATTACTTATACTATATAATTTATATCTCTTTGTCTTGAAATCTAATTTAACTTTGGTTTTGCTGTGCTTATGTGCGTAACTGCCTACCGTTAACAAATTATCTAAATTGGTATTTTTAGAGAGTTAAACAAAAAAACATGTAACCTTTTTTCAATAAATTATATCAATAGGTACCACACGTATACATTATCACCTCTGTTTTATGTTTTGCTGGACTCAAAATAAACGTTATGCAATTCTGTGTCATTCATAATCATATAATACTCAACCATACATAACAGAACACAACAAAGAGTGAGGTTACTATATGACTGTTTTACAACCCAATCCAATAACAACAGGTAGCTTTTAATGTGCCACTGTAGGATACAAACTTCAAGCTCCAGTCGCCGATCATTATCTGTAGCTTTGTATAGCGGTTCTTTTATGAACTGATCAAACTACAAGCGATACAATAAATATTCAAGTTTATGTCGTAGTCGATATCGTATCCTCATCATCATCAGCCTATATTAGTCCACTGCTAGACATAGGCCTCCCCCGATGAGCGCCATAGCGCCCTGTCTTCAGCTTGACGCATCCAGCATCTACCTGCAGTCTTTCGCAGGGCGTCATCCCACCTGGTCGGAGGGCGTCTTATACTACGTTTACCGAGTCGTGGTCTCCATTCAAGAACACGTTAGCCCCAGCTCGTCGGTTCTTCGCTTGCTGGTTTTGTGTATCGTATCATATTCTAATAATACTATAATGCCGAATGTTTTTAACATGTGAATTTTCTTGTGTTACTTTATGATCTGCAACACTACTGAATAGATCAAAGTGAAATTGGCAGACATTTAGAACATAGCCCAACATATGTAGGTAAAAAGCTACTTATTACAGCTTATTACATCGAAACTAAGCGTGCGATGTATAAAAAGTTACTACATCAGATAAATTGAACTACGAGTACATATGCATAGAAATAATAAAGAATCACTGTAGCTGTTTTTATACTGTTATTAACTCATGCTGGTATGTAGGTAGATACTGGATACGTGAAATTGAAGACAGGTCGCTGTGGCATTGGGGAGGCCTATGTCCAGGCAGTGGACTAACATATGCTGATGATGATGGTGATGTGTTAACTCATGGTTATCTTTGTTATGTTTAGTTAGACTATTGGCCTCTTCAAGCGTCATAGTGCCATGTTCATTTTTTGTCAGCAGTTTTTGGAGATCGTCATTTAACTTTGGAAAGTTTATGTCAAATTCACGACTATTTACAAAAATGTTTACAAGACGTTTTATAATTCATGCTCCTCGGTCAACAAAAATAATTCAAAGAATCTACGGTGGCTTACCCAAACTCCAAAGCTTAGGTGAGATGAAACGAATCGTCGTTTTATACCTATTATTCAAAAGTTCGAGCCCCATAAAAGGTACAATGTAATTTATAGCGTGTTAGTGACGTTTTGAGTTTACTGTGGGAATGGTTGTCGACGTCGTGTGCGCGCGCGCCTTCTTTACGGCCTTTTTATGCATTTCTGTATAATTAGTAGCTGGTTTTGTCTAATAGACAGTAAATTTAAGATGGTTGGTTCTACAGTATACATTTTTGTCACTTCCTTAATGAATATTAATTAGTGTGTGACTTTGAGTTTTTTGGTTCTCAATGTAACTAAAAATATATGCTAACTGATATGATTTATTAGAAGAATTAAACTTTATTGATTTTCTTTTTGTTATCAACCAGATTATCACTATGTAATAAATTATAAAATGAGTAAACTTGCCAAATTAGTCTCCAATAAAAATGTAATAAAGTATCTGATATATTTATTTGGTTTTATTACGAAATGGTGGAAACATTAGATTTTATCAACGTTATACTTCGTAGACTTACTCGTAACGTCGTACCTGTACAACGGTTTTGCTTGTATAAAGTTTAACGAACATTTTACGAGCAAGATTTATAGTAAAACATACGTACGGACAAATTTGTTTTAGATTATTATAGTGTGCCAATGACCCGACATACTTTTGGTTTCCTTGGTTTAAGTCATTCCATTTTTTGTTGGTGTAGGTTGTTTTCGCATTGGTTGTATCATTTTGACATTTTGTGACAAATTATTGGCTAAAAAAAAGTCATAGTTTTTTGCTTTGGGTAGGTCAAGATTTTTTTACTTTTTTATTGATACTTGATAATCAAAAATAAAACAAAAATGTCAAGCTCGTTTTTTATAAAACCACTTAAAATTTTGCAAATTATGTTGTATTAGTTTCTGCTCGCGGCTTCGCACGCGTTGTGTCTTTGGAAACGTTTAAAGGTTCTGTGTTATCTATGAGATAGAAAGGCATGTTTGATTCCAGGCTGAAAGCTACACATAGGCAAAATTTCAGCCTGATCTGTTCAGTAGTTTTGGCGTGAAGGATAAACAAATGCAAACTTCGCATTTACAATATTAGCGTGATCTAAATAATGGACTTTGTTTTAATCAAGGCAACTCGACAAAAAGTATAGCGTTCTAATTAATAAAAGTGCCTCGAGATGGTTCGCGAAAAGGGTTTCCGGTGGCGGCCGTCTACTCGACTTGGCGGGTACCTTGGCCTCAGATACCTGTCTCTCAACTTCAAAGAAAGCGAACGTGAAATAAAAAAAAGTCAAAAGTATTTTCGAGAGTTCGTTCACTTCGGTCTACCCCGAGGCAACCCGCGCTCGCGCGACTATTAGCCCCTACAATTTACGATCACAGAAATATGTACCGTCCGCGATGTGTGAGACCGCCTGGTCGATTCAACAAATAACCAGCCACCAAACAAATATGCACCCAAACTTCCCAGAACAAAGCTGAAAATGTAAAAATTAAGTCGCTGCTATTAATGAGCGAACTTTTTTGCATATTTGGCTGTGATAGAAAATGAACCAACTTTTTTAGGTGTTAAAGTTGATATTCACATGGAGTTTTTTGGTAACGATTCTGATATCTCAATTTGCAGCGATTATTTTTTGGTAATTTACGAGTATGAGTGTATCTGTATAACGATCGGGAAGAATAGTCTGCTATATTCTGTATTGGCATAATTCAGTGATTTTTATTTGAAATTCTTAAATTATGCACATTCAATTCAGTTTGTGTTCATTAGTACCATTTTCCAACAATATGATACTGTGTGGATTGCCCAGCATTTTTTGTGTATTTTGGACGTTTACGTTATTCGTCTTAATCATGAATCGCATGAGTTATATCTTCGTTTCCATGCATTATTTGGGTAATAATGTCCATTTTCATGATTTACTTGCACACCTTGGGTGGTCAAATATTTCTCCAGTAAATTTGTTGCTTATTAAATTAATATAGGGTTTCCGTAACGTATTTGAGTTTATAAGCTGTCACCATTTTATATCAAGATTGTGGAGTTATGAAAATACATTTATATGTTTAACAGTTTGATATTCAGATCCTTTCAAATCTAATTTAACTAGCTTTATATTGCATGCAATGTATATAGTTTGTTTCCTTTTTTATTTCTTGTTTTTAATACTTCTCCATCTGTTTGTTTGTGATGTACCAGATCTTAGTTTGCTTATATCTTTTTCTCCATCCCTAGGTTGCCTGGGAGGAATCGCTGTCAGCGATATGGCCGCCTATTGTACTTTTAATGTGTAATATTTAGATATAAGGTGTTATTTTATAGATTTAAGTGCAATTAAGTGTTAATTCATTCAATTAATTCATTAAATTAGGTAACTACCTACCTTTTAATCACAAAACCTAGTCGTTTTAGATGACGTAGCGAATGTTTTGAAATATAATAAAGCCATTTCTATGTAAAAGAAACAACAGTCCGTATTCCTAAAAACAAAATGATTTTCTTTAAGCCTTAACTCGCATACTAGCGTACCTCTCTACTCATTAAGATGTTATTATTTTCAAGTTATGCGCGCTATTTGATGTAAACGCTGAACAATGTAAACTCCAAATTTCTGTGTGGTCATGACGTCAGTGGCTGTACGAGTATGTTTGCCTGTGTGGGTGCACGGTAAATTTAAAGGTATCAACTGCCATCGGGCAGTAAATACTTTATATTTACCATGGTGTAAAAATAGATGAAAAACGGAATTCTATTTTTTATTTGTTATTATGCATTTACAATATTTTAACATTTTCTGACTGCTTTTTGTTTAAGCTATCTCAATAGAAGGTATTTTTTTTCTCATAATAGAGTAAAATACCTATAAAAGTTAATAGACCGATTCAATTTAACTATTATGCAAACTAAAACATCTTATTAATTCACAGTTATTTTTTTCGACTCTATATTATTAAATTAGTCTTATAGGTGATCGTTACATTAAAAATAAAATAGATGACGTAGTTAATGAGACTGCGGGGGGCGATGAAATGATTCCTGGCAACACCTGCATTTCACTGCCATTGCAGTTTAGACTTTTATGAAGTTTATTCAAAGAAAATAAAGCCAACAATTCGGTATAGTCTGGTAAAGAATATGTAGAGTGAGTACAAAACATTTTTGAACTAAAATTAAGCTTTGATTTTAGTATAGTTACAACGGGTTACAGATTCCCATGTCACACAATCCAACAATCCTATACATCCACGGTTGTCTGGTAGGGATCGCTCTTGAGCGCTAACGATAAGACCGCCAAATTGTCACTTATTTTGTATTTTTATCTTGTTTGTTTTATGTTTTAAGTGTGCAATAAAAGAATTATCTATCTATCTATTAAGATAGATAGATAATTATTTTATTGCATATACGATTTTGTTACAGTAGGTGTCTGCTGGTCGATTCTATATATTATATAGATACCTACATATATTTATATATTCTATATAGATTCTTTTTTCTTTTTGGAGCTTGTGGATTTATACATACTTCCGAATACATGTATACTCGTACATCTGGCTAGACCAAACGAATTGAGATGATAGAAACTAATTGAGTTTAATTTTTTTTTATAACAATTTAGAAAACGATTAAACTAATTTGTAATTACAGTATTGCAAACTCCGTCAATTTATTAACCAGCTCAATTCCGTGGCTTGCGTCTTAAAAATATTTGCGTATCAACATCATCATCGCCAGCCATCGTCCAAGCTGCGTCCACAGCTGGACAATGGACATAGGCCTGCCCTAATGAACACCGTATCCAACATCTGCCTGCTGTCTTTCTCAGATCGTAACCCCACCTAGCCGGAACGCTACACTACGTTTGCCTAGTCATGTTTTTCACTCAACCACTCATTTTCGTATAATTATGTACATTTGCATTATTTTAAATATGATCTGACCTTTATAATAAATGAACTGAACCTGTTTTATTATACATAACGTGTTCATAATGTCCTGAGATACATGATGTTTTGAAGGTGCCGATTGATGAAAGAAACTCTTTATAGGTATCAAAACGACATTAAATGTAATTTACATATTAATCAGGTCTATCCTTACAGTTTCATAGCTCAAATGTGTAATAATGTAACTCGTGTTATTTTGTTCTGTGTATCTTATGGAGAATCATTTAAAACGACTGGTTTTTTTTACTTTGATAATTTTTTGTCACTTTTTTGGTGACTTATTTCAAATTCAACATTCACCAGCTGCTTCTCAACTGCACTGTGAATTGCCTCATCACATAATTATCTTATTTATGTTGACAATTTAAAGTATATTTTAAATTAATTTTATTCTTTACGGTCACTTACGCCCACCATTTTAATTCTAATGTAGCATTTAGCTTAATTCATGTTTTGCCCACGTGCAGTACTGATGTCCCTTATTAACTACGAATAAAATAAATAACGGAGACTGAGCTAATTATGACAACAGAGTCATTTGACTTGCGTCATCATCAAAGTAGACATTAATATTTTGATGCAAAATTATAAGATTCGAAGTTCATAGAACTGATCATTATGATACATTTTGTTTACTAAGACGTAGTAGTCTAGTCTCGTAGAAGTAATAGTCTCTACCTGACACTGCCACCGGTTCTGAGTCATAGCGAAAATCAAGCAGCGCCATAAAACAAGAAGTTGAAGTATAGTTCTATACAAGTCTAAAGGAATTAAAGCAATTTGATATTTGTTATCGATGCTATCTCTGTTCTGCTATAAAACAAGATAATGTCCCTTCAAATTTCAAATTCAAATTTCAAATTCAAATTTCAAATTATTTATTTACATAAGACCCTAACAGATAACTCCAAATCGTTATGCCTAGTACATTTTACCATTTTAAAAGCTACAAGATACAATGAAATAACATACTAGAAAATGGTAAAATAACATTAAAATGAAGGTACATAAAAAAATTAAAAAAAAAGGTTGAAACTTCAAAATTCAAAACATAATATAAAATTGTATACACAAAACGTCCCTTATTTTTTTATATTATATTAGCCCGGGGTGTCCCACTGCTGAGCAAAGGCCTCCCTCCCCTTCTTCCACTCATCTCGGTCCTCAGCAAGGAGAACCTATTATTGTATAGGTCGAGCTCATCCCGCCATCTCCGCCTAGGCCTTCCCTTATTGCTCTATTTAAAATATATACTTTGCTACTAGAGATATGCTATGATATACTATTAAATTCAAAAGGTTTTGTTGCCGTATATTTATAATTGTCTGCATTACCATTATTTACCACTGCCACTTCTTTCATACCCTTCGGTAAGTAAGCAACTGCGAGCAGAATTTTAGTTTTGACTCCGGTTGTTGTATAAAGTTAGTTTAAAAATGTGAAACGTGTGTGGTGTATAAACTTTGACACGGACCTAATCCCAGAAGCCGACTGCCATCCAACGGGACTGGAATGTCCCAAGCAGAGCTACTTACCATGAATCACCGCGATCAGACGAGCAAGCCGTCATGGCGCATCCAAACACTGCTTTATGGTGTCAAACACCAAATGAGTAGGATGTCCGCGTTTCTAGAACACCAAGAACACGCTTTTTATCCGACTACGCAAGAAGGATTATATTACTAATCAGTACCTACATAGTATAAAACAAAGTCGCTTCCCGCTGTCTGTCTGTCTTATGTATGCTTAGATCTTTAAAACTACGCAACGGATTTTGATGCGGTTTTTTTTAAATAGATAAAGTTTATCAAGAGGAAGGTATATACACCATCTGACACATAGTTTTACACGCGGGCGAAGCCGCGGGGCGCAGCTAGTTTATAGATAATGATTTTTTTCATTTAACAACTAGTGCATTTTTTTATATGCATTCTATTTTATTTTATTTTATTTTCATTCTTTATTTTTTATCATTGCATAACTGCCTGTCACAAACTTTCCACCTGCTTTTTATCAGGACAAATAGTTCTTTTACATTTAGTTGGTTTACAATTTGTTGGTTTACAATTAATTCGTTTAAAATAGGTTAGTTAGTATGTACTTTTTTATTTGTGTTTGTTCGATCCATCGAAATATTTTAAAAGTGTAGAAGTGTAGGCAATATAGGCCCTACGTGTGAACAATAGGTGTGATTCGTGGCCACCCTAGCATATTTGGTAGCAGCATTCTTTCGGCCATTCCTGTCCACCACACTTCAATAGCTTGTCTGAAAAACATTTATGAAATCTCATCAAACTGTTGCATCCCTAACCGCTAAACTCACCTCAATGTATTTACAAACAAGGCTCAAAATACTCCTGGAAGTTTACTTCAGGGAATTGTGTCAAAAGATCACTGGAGCTGTTTGTCTTGGCTTAATACCCACTCTGATCGCAACTGATGGACACTAATGTCTATCAAATGACTTTATTTTTAGACCGCTTTTGTTCCATGTGGTCCCTAGTGGATTCCGGCCCAATGTTGTTAAAATAGGATGAATATCGTTAACGGGTTTTGTCGTTGAATTACTGTATTGAGTATCTAAAGTGCCTATTAGAAGATGTTATGTATGACTGTAGATGGTACTGAAAATTGTTGGGATTGCGTTTCTTGGTATTCTTACAACGGCGATCAAATTCTTTTTATATTTATATCTATAAGAATGCTTAACTTTCACTGCTTTATTGAAATTGGAGTTGTTAATTGGAAGGGTTTATTTAAATGTCTGCTGCTTCCAAAATTAGATTCAATCAATATTTTTAAAATCCTTGCGTAAATGTATAACGGTTGTTTGCATTGTCGTTTCGTCCGTTTTTACCTACGCAAATCATAAATTATTACCGCGATAAAAGTCTACTTTAACATAAATAATCTGATTAGTTGTATTTATTTATATTATATTTCCAAATGAGCTAGACATTTAGTGTAAGATCAAAAGAAACAGTTTGTAAGTTTCTGTTGATTATTTTGATATATTGGTCTATTAGTTCGGGTCAATGATTTGGGTTTGTAAACACAATGATGAAAGATATTAGTAATTTTTTCACCCAAAATAAATTTACAGAAAATTTATAATATTTAAATATTGAAAACGAAAGTTTTACGTAGCTTGACGTAGTAGTTTCTAGTTAATTTAATATTCGTGGAAACTCACGGTGGGGTTGGTTCTCCACTTGAACGTCGCTCAGCGAGATATGCTCGGAGTTTCTCTGAAGGATACGATTCGTATTGAATACATCTGACAGAGATAAAGAACCAAAGTTATCGACATAGCTCTAAGAATTAGCAAGCTAAAGTGGCAGTGAACCGGCCATATCTTGCGAAGAACCAACAACCACCAAGGGTGTTATTGAGTGGAGACCGCGACTCGGCAAACGTAGTAGGAAGCCCTCCGGCCAGGTAGGATGACGACCCGCGAAAGACTGCAGGCAGATGCTGGATGCGTTAAGCTGAAGACAGGGCGCTATGGCGCTCATTGGGGGAGGCCTATGTCCAGCCGTGGACTAACATCCAACATCCACTAACGATCTTTATAATGCTCACCCATACCTAGTATTCTATTCTCCATTTCAGCTTACACCAAATCTGGGAAAATAATGTTTATCATGTTAATTTTTTCTGACATAAAATACATACATCAAAGTATTGATTTTGGATGTAATAAATTTTATAAAACAGAAATTAATTGACCATAAAATTGTAAATTAATTTATTACTAAATTACAGGTGTAGTTAAAATGCTAAACATGTTTACTTAGGCAAGCTAATTACTGTTGAGATAAATGAGTAATTATAGATACAAGAATTATGTTTATTTGCACTAATATACCTTGAAGAATAAAATTGTTTTATAAATGCTATCATATTCAATATATCGCGATCATAAATCTGTTAACTCAAAGGTCGACATGTCAAAGTCTAGAGATTAGTAGTACACAGAATATTTCGTGCCACAACATGATTTGCCTGTTCAATACTATTCAGTACATTCATATAGATTTGGTAGGCTACGCTTCGCACATAATATGTCGATTCATTTCTGTCAGACTTTTTGTTACGACCAGTGATTTCCATTTCCATTATATCAACAGCGATCGTTGACCACTGTTGTCTACCAGACAAAGCTCGTCACCTCGTCACCTGCTTGTTACTGGCATTTCATTGTTTCTAAAATAAAACTGCATTTCGACGCGTAAAGCATTCTGCACACGCGCGAACGATTGAAAGCGGAGTCGGCGGCCACCGTCTAGACGTACGATTTATCGAATATCGATATTCGATAAGTATGCGACGAGTCGCGTCGATTGCCTCGCAAATATTGGACCACCTTCGTTGACTGTCAAGTTCCTACTGATTGATGCTCGTCTATTACACTTCGATATGACGTTGACCGTGTTGAGAGGTTTTAGTCTGCCTTGGCTAGCTTATTTATTTATTAAAGAAAATAGAAAATTGCAGTACAAGCAAAGTACTCACTATCCTATGTTTCCATTTCTTACTTACCTTGTCTTTAATCAATTTCACACCTTAGAATAATGTATCTATGCCATACTAATGACGCGGTTATCTGAAAGGAAACAACAAAGCAGGGCAACTCCGGCGTATGCCACTGCTTGAGCTATTTTTGTGTGAAGGTTAAGTTTAACAAAACCGATGTTGGTATAAGTGAAGATTGAATAAGTTTGACCACGCTCTACTACCCGCTAACAGCGATACTCCACAACAAGAAAAGTAATCACCTTCACACTCAAAGCTTTTACGACCTACATTATGCACTTCTACACGTCTGTCATTCTGTCATAAACACCATTTGTTCGTGTAATAATCGCCAGTGTCAAGGAATGTATGCTGGTCGGCTGACTAGCCTTTGGCGCCACCTCCTTTGACGTACCAATTTGAATTCTGCCTTTTGGATTGCAAACTGAACATCTTATCTTCTTGGCACAAGGCTGAATTTTCTGATTGTAAATGCAACAAGACTGTGTTCGATATTTACGCGAGCAGACTTCGTTGATGCAGAATGGTGCATCCACAGCATATCCACAAAGTATTGGCTCATTTGGGAACGAGCCCAAACATACGAATAGGATATTAAACGACGATTTAATCCTTTCCTTTTTCAATTCGTCATTCCGTGTCGTGTGTTAACAACGGGATGCCGATCAAACTTTAGCAAATCGATTTAAGACGTGAATCGATTTAAGGCGTGCGATGCATGACGATGGATTTGATTCCGGTTATGATATGTAGTGTGTAGCTAGCTTTATGTTGATTGCCAGAACTTTCATTCATGTTCAATTCTATCGAGTAAAGCTATGTAGCTGTAGCTCTAGGAGTAAAGTACTAACTTTTGCATCATTGAAATAATAATAACCTAAAATTGTTTTGGTTTCAGCCTCGACACCGGGGTATTATTTTATTTCTTAGTGATTACCTGGAATAGCTTACGCATTATAATAACAAAATCTTTTTTATCATTATTAAATTTCACAAATCAATAATCTATAACAAAGTTGTGTAATACCTAATGCAATTTATTAAAAGGGTATTGGTATAACAAGTAATTGTGGTTCAGTTAACCTAGATTTTAAATAAGCTTATTAAGGTTCTCGGTGCGTGTAATGACTCAATCAAGAGGCTAAATAGATCGTTCAGTTCATACACCCACACGAAACATTTATGATTAAAATTGTAAGCGATTCTCATTACAATAAAAGAAACTTCGTGCACATTAGATGGTATATGTTGATCTGACATATAAAATATGAAGATTCATATTTTTTTTGCCTATTATGTATATATGTACGAGTACCTATGTATGTATATAGCTTAGAACTTAATGTTAGATTAGATCAATAGTATATGCACCATGTAGGGCACTGCAAGAGAATTTATATACAGACCGATTCTAAGGCAAAAGTTTTAGCTATGAAAACGGTCCAGAGACACTTACGTTAGTATTAGTTAGTTAGTAACCTGCTTACTAAGACTTATATCTACATCTAATAAGAAAGAGTACATACTACTGGTCGATCTTTATTCATTCGTTCATTGTTCACCAACATTCTAATAGCCAAAATTCTTATTTGTTTCAATGGGCATAGACATAAACGAGAAGCCCCACTAACGCATTCAGTGTGTCTGCTTCGTCATGTTCGATCTGTATACGAGTCTAAGATATTGACCGATCGAATAACCAATACAAGGTATTCCCATAATAATTGCTCACACTCATAACTTAGAATTTGTGCGCAATGCAAACATTGCTGCAATGAGATTCCACACCTCTATCTGTATAAGCTATAAGCCTCATTACTGACAATATTTTGAAGGATTATCTGGTCTCGATATGCAATAATACTCTAAACTCCAAAAAACCCTTATTTACTTCTCATTAAGACATAAAACCCAACAACAGTCACAGCAAGTGCCAAATAAGAGTCACCCACGATTTGCCAGATTTAAAATTAGGTTTATGTAAATCCTTGTTTATGCTTAATTTGCATGTGGATATTAATATTACTGCTTATAGATGTCACATAGGAGATAGAGAGGTCATTATGTTACCAGGTTACTTGGCTTCTTCGGACTTTGAATAAACAGATATTGAACCTACTACCTTAAACGTTATAAGCATTCAATTGTGTTACTAATTTGGGGGATATTAGTTAATGTTTTCTAAGTCTAATGGGACCTAGGTAAGATCTAAAATAATACAATTTATGTAAAAAGCATTAATCCGGCGTATTAAACTGTATTACTTATCCAGTTTTATACGCCGGATTTATAATGTTTTTTTTTTCGTGAAAACGTTTTAAAAATATCCCAATAACCCCAAAGTTGCTTAAATGTACTTATTGTAAGTTAACTTTGTTTCTTGAGAATTCAATTAAGTATTTTCTTTCTAGCTATACTCCTCAGGTAAAGTAGGTTATTTCTACCAATGATCATAGGGATTATTTGAAATAGCACGTGTTGGCATCACTATTAAAATCATGTTCAGAATATGTTAGTGTTAATAGCAGATATCCTACTAAAGTGCGCTTTTAGACCGTCGTCATATTTACACGTGTTAAAAGATTGGCAACGATTTTGATGGGTTTTTTTAATAGATGTAGTAATTCAAGAGGAACGTTTATTAACCATTTGACACATAGATTTCTACGCGAGCAATGCCGCGGGGCGTATTTACTTACTTATAATAAAGATAAGTCAAAGTTTATGCAAGGATGCTGATCATCCAAATGTCTATCTGAGAACCCCTAATCCACTAAGGGTGGTGTATTTCTTGTACTATAGAAAGCTCTTTCTGTTTCATTGAATCTATGTCCTACTTTTCTTAAACGTCACTAGGTCAAGCTGTACTTGGTTTTTATAATGTTTAGGTGCCAATAACAATTGTTTGTTATTCGGTTCTTGTATTATGTTTTAAACTTTCAAATCCCTAATCAATGTGAACCCGAAGAAGTCATGCGCTTACGTATTGCTGTTTACTCTATTGATTGTTGTTTATTTTGACTGTATGTTTATGTAACGCAATGAATTATCACTTTTGATTTTGTTTATTGTCTTTTAAAGGTATGTGGTGTGTACCTTTTGAATATTTATGTTGTTTGTTTTGTTGATGTCCATGTCATTGTTATTTCATTATAGTTTCTTTACCTTCAACTCAAATATCGTAGATTTAAAACCCGACCAGATACACTAGTACATTTATATGTATTTCACTTACCTACATATGTGTCTAATTAATGTTTGTCTATCTAAATATAATGCTATTTTAGATACATGTCCATATTTATGTAAAAATAAGCAGAAGATTGAATTTCTTACATAGTATTGTCGGTGCGGAACTGAGCGGCATCTAGACAAGCATTCACAACATTAACATCATTGATGTAATCATCTCATATGAGTACCGACTCTATCGGATCCCAACACAACTCAGTTGCGTTTTAATTCTACGATAATCAACGTAATCAACTAAGAAGATAGTTTCGGCTATCACTGCCAAGACTATGGTGAAATGTTTTGGTAAACAAGACATGTGTGGCGAAACCAGTGCAACGAGACTGAACTGGTTCATTTGCTCAACTGAATTCTATGAATGAGCTCAATGAAACATTTCTATGTAGGAAGAGTTTTAGTTTGATACGCGTGTAAACAATTCTGGTTTGGCAACTTTGAACACAAGTTTTATCATTAGCATTACATACATACCTACTATAAAAGAGTATCTATGGTAACTATGCACAATATAGGTACTCAAAGGACGTTTTAATCAGGACTTTCCATTATTTTTTTTTTGTCATTGACGAATACAAAGAATATTTTTGCCGTGTGGTTTTTCGGCTCTTCTTAAAATAAGTAGTAATTCGAGAATCCTCCTCCTTCTCGAGATTTTACAAAGCTTTCTATGCCCTTCTGTTATAAAACTTGAATAAAATATACAATCATGTTGCGATGATAAAGAATCGTGTTAAGTAATTTGTCGAAACCAGAAAACAAAGTGAAAATACGATAAAATAAAGACAAATAGGCGATAAATATCTCGAGCTATAATTCTTTGCACTACAGCTAGAGGAAACATTAAAAATGGTGGAACAGGTTCTTTAGCTACTCGAATGGTTTATTTTAATATCACATTATAATAGAGAGATAAAATTTTAGGGGCGCCATTTGTTTTAGACCGCATTACTGTAGTTTAACGTCTAACATTACTAAGGTATTTGCATTCATTAGCTTATTTTTTTCATGGTTTATAAACTGCCTCGTAAAGGTACATCATCATCACCTTCTACCGTCCATTGTAATCTTAATATTCAGTAGTTTACGTAGTTTCCTTTATCTTGCACACAATAATAAGTTGTTAAGCCGAGTGGCCGTTGCAAGTATCCGCAACACTCCGACATTCCCATCTTCTTAGCTTATAAAGTGCTTGGATTTAGTTAGCCAACGTTCGGTATGACTGTTGTGGGTGGCTCGCTAGGGTTAGCCATCACGCCACATTTTATAAGTCTAAACAGATGAGCCTTTAGGACTGACTTTAACTGAAGTACGAGACGTGTCAAAGAGACCTGTGAGGTCTAAAGCTTTCAGTTTTGAATTATGTTTCATGAAAATAAAATAGTAACGCATGTAAAACGTATTGGGAATTCGAAAGGACTGAGGAAAAGATACTATAGAAAACTGGTATGGTATATTCTTATGATTTCTATTTTTTGTATATTTAACTATGTAATCTTTCAAAAAATTATACCTGTATTTAGGTACCTCAAGAAATCGAAACTTAAATATTGTTGCATTTTCAATAAACAAAACCAGGTACAATTAATATACTTAATAATGATATCAGTATGCACATCCCTAGCGACTGCATCCTATTCCTATGCACTCGACCACTCAGATTATAGCATTAACCATTATGTGTGTTGAACCGTATTTATACAGGGCTCCGCAAATAATGATGTCTTTACGAACTGGTGCTTACTTGCTATTCAATTGACTATGGAGGTCCCTCTGCTTTGTGTTTGTGTTGTTACTTTCATTCATCTTTGCATTACCTTTTATCATTTTGAGTAAGTTGGACAGTACCATCATTGGGTAACCCACTATACCTCTGGTATTATAATGTTTTGCAGGGTAAGGTATTGACGATGCCCAGCGTCGTCTTAAATTCTTATTGTGACGATTTATGTAGTTGTATTTCGTTTCTATCATCGCCGGCTAGATGATGGTGTGTGGATTGTCCAGGATTACTTTTATATTTATTATACCTACTCGTATTTATGATTTTTCGCATTTAAAAACATTATGTTCCATAGATTAGCTTTTCAATTTTCTTTAATAATATACACTTATAGAAAGCTTTTTATGAGATGGAATCTCTGGTTTCTAATTCAAGATGTCTACGTCTAGTGTCGCGCAGATAATAAATCAAAACTAATAAATAAAATAAATAAATTCCCTGAGTTAAATCGACGGTAATTTAAGGCAGTTCTTATCTTAATTCCTCATAAACTGCAGTTTCCGATTATAATGTTGACGCGAATCTGACCTAGAGCTGAGTTAAGCTAAGTTTAGAGTTTAAGGTCAATGGTGTCATAAACCATTTTAAAATCTAAAAGCTTTAGATGCTAGTTTTTAATTTCAATATTTTTTACAAACGCTGATTTGCTTCTTATCTAATAGAACGTCAAAAATTAATGTATCCATACGCAAATTAGTTTTTTGGAAGATTTATGGTAAGTGCCATTTTTTTGTATTTTGTTATTTGTAGGTATTAAGGATTATGTCAACTGTTACTTCAAAATATTTTTTTTCAGCTATGACCATAGTTTTCCAGGCTTTTATTGGCAGATTTATATGGAACCGACGAAGAGCCGTTCACCAAAAACGGAGTTAAAGATCAACCAAGCTTCTGCAGTTTTCAACGTAGTTAAATACCGTGAAATTCTAATGAAAAAGTAAATCATGCAATCAAAGAACACGGCACAGAAAGTCCAAACATTGAAAGCGTTTTAAATAAACCAGTACTAATCTGTAACCGATCAGTGGTTTCCCAATGTGAAAACAAACGCCTAAATAGGAGCATCGGTAGATAGCAAGCGAGAATAGATGCCTTAAAATAGGGTAAATACGAACGCTGATTGAAATATGCTCGGATCCGGTAAGTCTGTTTGGTATTTATTCAAAGATTTTTGTATAGATAAGGCAAGTTACTAAAACTTAATTTACTGCCTTTTGGTTAAATACTAACTATTCTTATCAGACCTTTTCAAAGTGTCAACAAGTGTATTCTGTGCAATACTAGAGTCCCACGCTACATTATGTTAAAGTTAAAATCCCTACGACTTATGTTGTTCTGTATTTTTGTGTGTTTTCCTTTTTTTTCTAACTCTGTATAACATTGTTGTGGCTATCAATATTTTTTTTTATTCTTTTTACAATCCCGATCACAAAATACAAGAATTTCTTAATCAGATGCCATAGGAAGCACCGAAGATTACCAACAGGTACTTAAAAAACTATTAGATATTATATTACTCTAGTGATGGTTTCTGTGGTGATCTGCCTGATGTTTAAAAAAAGTAAATAACTATTTAGGTCTGTCAAAGATAACATCAACCACCACAAATCTAGACTTTCATTACACAATACATTATTATATAACATTTCTTGGACCACACACAATACAACAAAATTGTGATGACTAAAGTTCGTCTAAATAATAATAACAAATGTCTCATCTGCACCGTTCGTTAATCAATGACAAAAAGAAGATTGACTTTCACGAACTACTCCAAGTTTCTGTTACCAGCCTCTGTGTTGACTTGATTCATTATTTATTAATAGATTTTAGAACACGTGTTTTTCACTAACCTCATCTACCTTTGTATGTCTTAGGTTACTTTCTCATGTGTGGCTATATCGAGATTTACATAATAAACACCGACTTAATACTATTAAGTTATTTTATCATCTAATGGCATATTCATAAATTAAAATCTATTGATTTATAAATAGAATATATCGATATTTAGTGACAGGTATACGTTTAAAGCCTTTTCTTAAAGGTATACCAAAACCGTATATCATCATCATCATCAGCCTACCGCAGTCCACTGCTAGACATAGACCTCCCCCAATGAGCACCATAGCGCCCTGTCTTCAGCTTGCCGCATCCAGCATCTACCTGCAGTCTTTCGCAGGTCGTCATCCCACCTGGTCAGAGGGCGTCCTACACTACGTTTACCTCGCGAGTCGCGGTCTCCAACACATTTGCGGTTCTTTGCGAGTCATGGCCGGCCCACTACCACTTCAGCTTGCTAATTCTTAGAGCTATGTCGATAACTTTGGTTCTCGGTCAGATGTATTCGTTACGAATCCTATCTTCCAGAGAAACTCCGAGCTTGGCTCTAAAACCGTACAAACCGTATATGATGATTCTCTATTAATGGTAACTGTGGACACTTTTCTGCCAGTGTCAAGTAATCAGTATATCAACGAGAACAAGCTACGCGGTTAACAAAACGTCTGATATGAATCAGAGTTAATTAAATTGTTAGCAAAAGTGATTTATACTATACTGTTATGCAAATCTCCATTATATTCTGTCGCATAGATCTCGGGAGTACGACTGACAGATTGTCAGACCGACAGGTTTCATAGGTTGTACATTTGTCAGTGAGAAGGCTGTGTGCCAGGTATGGCAGAACATTAAATTCATCATTCATAAAACAGTTTAGTTGAACAGATGTTTGAGTACCTGTAGACAAATTGGAAACCTAAGCGATATAAATCTTTACAATAAATGAACATCAATGATATCTAGAGACAACTCAAGTATGTAAAATGTTTTAAATTCTCATCTGAAAAAGATTTGAATCTTCATCAATTCTCTGTGGCGCGGTGGGCGAAAGTCTGGTGTAAGAGGTTGCGTTGGTTCTTTTCCCGCCTCAGGACAAATGATTGAACGATCTGTAAATATTTGTTTCGGGAGTTCTGATCGTTTTCTATGTATTTTTTATATCTATGGAATGTATTGTATTATGTATATCAATTATCTAGTACCCATGATAAAAGCTCAACTTAGCTTAGCGCTAGATAATGTTGTGTGAATTGTCCAGTATTATTTATTTATAATTAGCCCCGCATCACCCACTGTTGGGTATCGTTAGACGTCGTTTTGCTTGTGCCAGTCTACTCTGTCAAATCACACTATCATACTAATATTATAAATACCTACAAAAGTTACAATGGATGGATGAATGGATGGATTTTTGTTACCGTTTCACGACAAAACCATTGAAGGGATCGCGATAATTTTTTTCATATTATGCAGCTATGTATAAGCCTGCAATCAAACATAGTATATATATATATATATATATATACATATATATATATATACTTTTTATCCCAATTAACAGTTTCCACGGGATAGAAATAACTTTTAAACGTTACCATAAAAACAACGCGTGCGAAGCCGCGGGCAGAATAGCAGCTTGTATTTAAATATTCACAACAAAATAAGACTGGCTATCAAATTTATGTGAAAATAATACTAGAAAATTCGTAGGTATAACATACATATTGTATGTACATTCATAAAGAATTTAATATTGCCCCAAACATTCCCGACATGTCCGTTCATTGTACGTTTTGTGTGCGGGATCGTTACAACAGAATTATTTGACCAATCAAATATTTCAAATTTTATCATCCTCACAATTCCACAAAAGGAATTCCAATTAAACATAACTTATGATAAACAAAGACCGGACAGTGCCATTGCTAAATCATTTTAATGTAATACAACTATTTCACATAGCACAGAACTTGGAATTAGATATTTTGTAATTACATATTTAAGTGTGGTTTATACACGGCATTTATCGTCGCGTTGTTGCTTCATGGATTGTATAAATATTGTGTGTAATGTCAGAACTTTATTGTAAGTGTAGGTGGCAATACTAGTCAACTTCTGGGTATAGGCCACCCCTTATGAGCGCCATAGTGCCCTGTCTTCAGATTGTCGCTTGCAGCAACTGCCAAGAGTTTTGGCTTCATTATGATCATCTTATCTCTGGAACCAAAAAAGCTAGGTACATCATTAGCCTATTCATATAAAAGTACACTACGGAATATAGGTCTTCCTCTAATGGGCCCCAAGCATCCTGTCTTCAGCTTGCCGTATTCAGCAACTGCCTGCAGTCGTTCATCATTCCTGGCCGGAGGATTTCTTACCTAGTAGTTATGACTTCCTTAATATTTTCCGATTCTACTATCCTATGTGATCCTATATTTCTCGCATCCAGGTATGCAAGTGACTGTCAATGATGCGCAGGTTTGATGTTTACCAAATGATCCCCTCTACTGGGCACGTAAGTATTAAAACTCAAAAAGGGCGCAAAATAATACCTCGGAGACCACACCACACCGCACAAGAAGCAGGAGTCAACCGAAAACCATTTAAAACACATAAAACTCCACACTTTATAAAAAAGAAATAAGTGTCGTTTTTCTGTTCGTTACTCTGTGTCCGATTTACTACCACCTGATTTATTACTACCACTTAAACAGCCATAACTCCTAATTACAGTGGCAATTTATAACGTCTCACGGCTTTCCAGTAAAAGTCAAATACGTTTTTACATATCTCTTTGCCAAATTAGTGGTAAAAGTGTAGTCTAAACAAGAATATAGCGGTCAGGCCTTTGCCAACATTTTATTTGTAAGTGAAAAGATAATGGAGAAAAAGGAACGGAGACTACCATAAATAAATAATTCTTGACGTGTGGATTCACGGCATCATCTAACCCCAAACTAAACAGAGCTGGTTTTGTGGTAACTACATAGATTACATAGGTACTACATAGACAAATATTTTGTGTTTCATAATAAAAACACCCAGACACTAAACAAATATCTGCATAAAACAGGTCCTTCGACGAGGACCGAACCCGCCACTTCCTGCATCGCCATTGGACCTCCGCCCGCTGCGCCATGAGGTTGTCCATCATAAAGAAGGTAATATAAGCTTAGATAAAATAAAATCAAAGGGTTTCAAAGGGCTAACAAATCTTTTCTAAGTATTCAATTTATTTTGACTTCCGAAAATAGCTCATCGTAGAAGAGAGCGCAAAAAATCATCATAAAAATTACTCACTTTATAATTTGTCCGCAATTTAACGACAGTCTTGGTCTTCTGGTATTGCTACACTTTTTGAATCATTGCTCAAAACACACGGCTCCGACCGCAGTTCATTTCAATTACACGCTAAATCTCCTTTATTTTTATACGAATACGATTTATGATTGTTATTTCTCGAGAGCCTAACCGTCTGAGTTTAAAAATAAAATCAAAAATGATGTCGCCAATTTTTTATGAGGATAATTCATATTGTCATGAGATTTTTCAAGCTTAAGATTGACGGAGTAAACAAAGTAGGTATTAACGGGATTTTCATAAGATTTACTTTGATGTCGGTTGAAAATAGATGCGTTCGATTTATGTATTTTACCAAAGCTTTTAATGTTTTCAGGTACGAATTTATTACGGTGACGAATTATTATTCAACGTCCCCAGTTATGTAGAATTATCAATACCTTTACATTTTCAGTATGTACTAGAAGAAGAATTATCATTTTATTTTCTAGAGATACCATCCTGTACCGTACGTAAAAACTTAAATCGAAATATTACTGAAATTATATAAATAAGTCTCTTCATCGATTTCGATGACGGGGACCCTAGACATTACGGATTCTTCTTTCCATCGTGAGCCCTAAACTGTACCGCAAGGGTCGATAGCAGGTCCTATAATATTGAACACCTACATTAAATCTAATAAAAAATATTTTTTATGCTATTTATATCAGAATCTGTTACCTATCCATAGACAGAATGAAGCAGCGACACGCACGAATAAACATTAGACCACCCAAATGTTGCGGTTCGGTAGTAAAAACAAGATGCACGTCTGGACACAAAAATAGTGAGTAACCCGCATGCAGTCAGACAGAGGTCATCAAATGTAACGTATGGCGTCGCGCCTGCCAAATAGTAAACGGATGTGCAGACGGCTAGAGACTACTGCTACAGGACTATTCTGCGTTTAGTTCTGGTCGACAGATATTAAACTCTCTGGAGAATCTATATCGGCAGCGTGAAACGCTCGTACCCGTTGTAACACAAGCTCATGGTGGATTTCGACACATGGGGAGACGATTGCAGTTACTGGGTGTAATGTGAAAATTATCCACTGACAAAATACACGTTATAATAGCGTTATTAAAAAAGGTTTGTATTTTGTAAAGATAGAGAGAAATGGCCGGTTTCATAAACAAGCGTGGGGCAGGTACGAACATGGGGCTGTTATCAAAACAAAATAATCGCTTTGATTTGATTTGAAACGGACTCTATGTAAATTATAAAGACGCTAATTCTACATGAAATATTAAACTAGACAAATGGCCGTTAGCAGTAGCCAGATGCCGTCTTAAGGCGATTACAAGCAAAACTGTCCGGCGCCGTCGACGACCGCGATATTTCTGGATTATCGAATGTTCTAAACCCACTGTTTGACATCTCGGATCAAACATTCGAAAACATTTTCAAGTTTCAAGATATAATAAAATAAATTGATATTATCTTCGATATATTTCAAAACTTGTCTGTAGGAGACTTCGAGGAGACAGACGTTCCTAAAGTCGTAAACAATTTGATTCAAACATTATTTCATACAATAAATTTAACACGACTTTACTATAAAGATCCATTTACATTGCGAGGAGTGGGTTTCATCCGCGGGGCCATTTATCGCACGCATTGTGGCGAGAATTGTATATGCTTTATCTATCATTGATGATTGAATTGTAAATGATGTAGTGATTGATGATGATGGTGATTGAGATGACAAACGAGCTTTCGTGGAGCTTTCGATTGAATAATCTTTAGTTAGTAATGTTATAGATGCTGGAAATAGTCAAGCGTGAGAAGTGAATAAAAAAAGCGGTAATAAAAAATAGAGAGGGAGAGTTTTATATACGATAACGACACGAGTACTTAATACACTAGATTACATAGATAGATATTTTTATTATACATAAGTAGAAAACGACCAGAAAACCCGGAACAAATATCTGCAGATTGTATATACAATTGTCCCGAGGAGGGAATCGAACCCGCAACAAACCGCGTCGCAGGCCAACCTTCGCCCACCGCGCCACAGAGATCGTCAAATCTCGTCGTCGCTCGTCGTCTTCATGTGCAATAAAGCGTATTTGTATTGTATGCTATAAAAATAATACTTGAGGTGTTATAATGTGTATAAATTCTTATTTTGAAAGTCTAAAGATATAAAGATTTTTGTTATTATAGTGCGTAAAGCCCTCACACTCGTGGTAACTTCTAAGAAATTTAATATATCCCAAGAAAAATCGATTTCTTCTAATACAGGGAAGCTCGAACCAACTGAGCCACGATATCAAGTGACCGACAAGTCAAAAATCTTTGGGACTTTCTACGACTCTATCGCAGTTAGCTCCACCTACAGGGGAAACATTAAAGTTTATCAAATCCTGTACTATTACTTATTGTGACATATTATTATAAATCAATTTATTTTAATTTTTTAAGAAGGCATGTTTGTCTGCTGTTTTTTGCACAATGCCCTATTTCCTTTGTCAAAAGTAAGTGTGTTATAGAATAAAAATGTAATTTAACTTTTACAATGTAAAGTATATTAACGACATCAAGTGTAACATGTGTACGGTGGAAATAAATAAACTGATAAACTAAAGGAATGATCGCGGGTTCAAATCCCGTCGAAATCGAAAATCATTGGGATATTATTAAATTTTTTAAAGTTATTACCAGCGAAGGACTGCAGGCAGATGCTCGATCACGGCAAGCTGAAGTCAGGGTGCTATGGCGCTAATTAGGGGAGGCCTATGTCCAGGTCCAGCTGTGGACTACTATAGGTTAATGGTGATGATGATAAAGTTATAGAAATGAGAAAAAATATAGTGACGTCAGCCTGTGACTTCTATTCTTCAGCATCAAAGCATTATCTCGGCTCAACGATTCAGACGAGACTTTTTATCACCAACAGTTATGTGAAAAGGCGCATAAAATGAGATATAAATCAGAATAAAAGTCTGTCGTATCTCAATCAGGATTATTCCAGTCTTGTTTTCAAGTAATGATAATAAATAAAAGATAATAGAATAGAAAAAAACCGTCTAGACATCTCTGAGGGGGCGGGATGAAACTACAAGTGTATAATCGGACGACCTCTGTGGCGCGGTGGGCGAAGGTCCACCTGCGACGCAGCAGGTTGCGGGTTAGATTCTCGCACAAATTACGCAGTGTACGATCTGTAGATATTTGTTCCCGAGGCTTACAAATAACAGACTAACAAATTGATTAATACTAAAAGCAATTTTTATAGCATTTAAAAGCTATTTGTTTCTGGTGTTCTGGTCGTGTTCTATGTATAATAAAAAATATATATCTATTGTATTAAGTATATCAGTCAACAACGCAGTGTACGATCTGTAGATATTTGTTCCCGAGGCTTACAAATAACAGACTAACAAATTGATTAATACTAAAAACAATTTTTATAGCATTTAAAAGCTATTTGTTTCTGGTGTTCTGGTCGTGTTCTATGTATAATAAAAAATATATATCTATTGTATTAAGTATATCATTCATCTAGTACCCTTAACACAAGCCCTGCTTACCTTGGGGCTAGATGGTGCTGTGTGGATTGTCCAGCGTTATTTATTTATTTATAATACAGATCCAGGTACCGTCTTTGAAATATATCCCTGTTGCTATATTTCATAACGAATTTAGTATCTTTTTTCACACACAACATCGAACTAGATAATTTTCTTTTTAGGGTTCCATACCTATTACCTATGTACTAAGCCTCCGCTGTCTGCACATATGCTGTCCGTCTGTCCGTCCGTCGTCGGCGGAATACCATGAACTGTAAGATGTAGATGGTTGAAATTTTCACATAGTACAAATACAAAGTTGAGTAGTTACCGATAACGTCAGTACTTGAATGGGTGACCGCGTCATGATGGCTTTTCGCTTTTATATTTTTTTGAAAATCAGTTACTGAGGGTTTATTTTGCGAAATACCGTCACTCGCACTAATAGTTTGCTACTTTTTTCCAATCAAACAACTTTACTTCACTCTAGGTGGTTTGACCAAAATTATTTGTTTGGGTAACATGGGACGAAGATACATGTTATGAGATCGAGTCCGTTTCAGCAACGCGACACAATCGATTGTTACGTTTCCGTTCACATGGTATCTGGCAACACTGCGTAGGTACATACTTGCCTAATAGTCTCGACTGAATCTTGCAACGGAGAGAAATCACTGAAAACAAGTTTTTACAACGTGTTTTACACTGAGAAAATGTTCTCGCCTCAAGTGTAACTTTATCTGAATGTAAAAAGGCCATAATGCAGGCTTTCCATGCCAAACTGGAATTTAAATTAAACACATAATATTTGAATAAATTATTTAGAAATGATTTTATTGATTTCACCCACCGCTCTCACTCCCCTGGTGGCCAAATTAGCTGAGTATGTTTTTAGGGAGAGAGAAACAGGAGAATGAGGAAAACTATAATTCGTTTATCTTTTTACCATTACCATAATCACTAGCTTCTGCCTGCGGCTTCGGATGCGTTCGGGATAAAAATGCATATAATTTTAAACAAGGCCGAGAAGTACCTACCTCTATGCATCATTTCAGACCTATTTGTTCAATAGCGTTAACGATGTAACAAACCCTGTTACAACCAAACTTTCGCATTTATTATTAGAACACGCGGCAGCGTGTTCCAGCCAAGTTCAAGCAAAGGAACGCGCCGAGTGTATCATTACACGAACCACTTGGTGCCACTTTTGACCCTTCTATAACTCAAAACATCTTAAACGTAAACACATAAAACTACGCCTGTTTAATTATATCCATAAGGACATGTAGAAGCCCAAATTTCATGAAGCTAGCTCAAACGGTTATAAAGATATGAAGGTCAAAAAGTCGTAAAAATTCACACTGACTGACTGACATACATATAGTACCTAAATCTAACCTACTTCCAGATGACCTAGAAGGATGAAATTTGGAATCCAGCTCGGTAATTGTGAGTAAACGTAGGAAAAAATCAAAAAATAAAAAAAAGTCAAAAAATAAGTAATGTTAGCGACGACGACCTTATGTCAATGGAATAAGGTTTAAATTAAAATAGATCCGCATTGCATAGAATAAGCAATAGTACTACGTCTCCGATTGCGCCATAGAATACAGTGTAGTTTTTAGGGACCGGCCCGTATAATACCTACCTAGCCTATGTACCTATGTCGAAGCATTGCATAGAATAAGCAATAGTAGGTACTAACGTCTCCGATTGCGCCATAGAATACAGTGTAGTTGTTAGGGTGCAGTGCAGTGACTTTGTAATAAGTGCGTAGTTGTATGTATTCGGTACAATAAACCGACACTAAGTGTTCTGAGGTGTTTTACTTGATTAAGATAAGATGAACATTAAATCTCAATACCTGCCTAGTTTTCTTTACAAAAAGTAATGATATCCCACCAAAACATTAATGTAAAAAAGGAGAGCCAAGTTCAATACAAAAATTATGATTGGCTGTGGGCTTCCCCACAAAAGCTGTGGGCTTCCCCGCAAAAAGAATGGAGATATAAATGAGTGCCAAGTCAAATCTATGTAGGTTAGATTTGACTTGGCCAGTTTTTATCAGAATTAAAACGTTGAATAACTTTATAAAATGACTGATGTAATGAAAACTGGCAAAGTCAAATCTAACCTACATAGATTTGACTTGGCACTCATTTATATCTCCATTCTTTTTGCGGGGAAGCCCACAGCTTTTGTGGGGAAGCCCACAGCCAATCATAATTTTTGTATTGAACTTGGCTCTCCTTTTTTACATTAATGTTTTGGTGGGATTTTATTCAATTCAGTCTGCGGAAAACTAAAACTCCTCAAAACATAATAAACTAACTGGACACTCGAGTTTATAAAAAACAATTCAATAGCTTAAAAAAATCTCGATCACTCAATGAAAGCTTAATAAAAAAGCATTATTATAATGTCAATCTCAATATTACAGTGTCAAATGAATAATTATAATGTCAATTAGAAAACAAATACTTGTGTCAATATAAAGTTATATGAATTAAATGATAATTCAAAATTTTTGTGACGCTATCATGGTTATTTAGATTTTATAGAATTACTTCGATAAATAACATGAGTTCTCAATAAGGCACTATCTTTATAGCGAGCCGAGTTAAGGTGCAAGACGTTTGACCTAAACGGAGATTAAATAGATAATTGATTCAATTAACATATAGTTTAAGTTGGTGCAATTCTAGCAAAGACTAATACCAATCAATGTGCAGAGGAGGCAAACCGGTGTAGACTTTTGCTTCGAGAACCATCTACTCCAAATTTCTTATTTATTTTCGATACGTATCTTCTGAAGTATGAATATGTACTGGGTGATAAACTCTTATCACCCATGTACTATTGACATAAGCTAACACTATGATCTAAGTAAACATGTGTCCATGTGAGCAAAACCAATCTAAAACTACCTAAATGTTTAAATTCAGTTTGTTTTTATTGTGTGTTCAGCCATAAAGTTCTTTTATTATCATAAAATTCCGTGTAGAAATATTGCATTAAATATTTAAGGGCTGATGCACTCTAAACATGTAAAAAACATACTATAGGGCTGGGTGGTTATTCCGTGATCATGGCGCATAAAACTGTGTCGAAATATTGGATAACTCCAAAATCAAATCGTGGTAAATATCCCGTTTTAAATGACTTTAATACTATAGGGCTGGTCCACCAGTTCAAGTCGCTCAGCGAGTTATGGAAAGAGCTATGCTCGGAGTGTCTCTGAAGGATTGTCGGAGTGTCTCTGAAGGTCTCTCGGATTCGTAACGAATACATCCGCCCGAGAAACAAAGTTATCGACATAGCTCTAAGAATTAGCAAGCTGAAGTGGCAGTGGACCGGCCATATCTCGCGAAGAACCGACGGCCGCTGGGTCAAACGTGTTCTTGAATGGAGACCACGACTCGGTGAAACATACACTGTACTTAGCTACCCGATACAGATTACGTTCCCTTATTTTCATACTCTTTTATCGAACAATTTATTCAAATCCATTTCCTTTTTACAAAGATTATCGGAACACAAGATAGTCGATTCGCCTATCATTATCTCAGTGACTTCCCTCATCTGTGAGTAAGATTCCACTCATTGGTAACCAGTCACTAATTAGTTGTTTTATGAACCGGCGGCAGTTATCTAAGTTCATTAAACGTTCTGAATCATCGGTAGGTATCTAACGTTTCGAAATCATTGTTGCTTACAGCCTTAACAGCTGACTTGGCTTGTAAACATTCGATAGGATCTGATTATAAAACGCTTGCGTTTCCACTCAGTGATCTAGTGCTTTGGTTTTGAAAGGAATTTGGTCCTAACATCACTTCTCTGGTTTTTAGTGTCTTTTAAATAAGAATAGTACCTATAGTTTTTAGTGTCTTTTAAATAAGAATAGTATAGTTTTTGATTAATAAACAAATACTTTTTGGTTTTTTTAAGAACGATTTTTTCAAACCGCGCTTGATGAATGTTAAATATTTGGATACAGAACATTATTATAAATATAAATGTGCCTGAGATATTCACAAAAGAAAACAAATCTTAAGAGTAGTCATATTCATATTTTTAGTATTAGCGTCTCTATCCAAAAATATAACTGCCAATATCCGTCGCAAAACATTTTGTAAAAAAACAAAGCATGAACCCTCCATGCAAAAATTTGACGATTTTTGGATGGAGGGGTCATGTTTATTGATATGAATGGTTTCTCAGGCGGTCTTTTAATTTTTAAGCTTATATTTGACCTAATAGCTTTCCATCCGATCAAAATAAAACACAGTAATTACCTAAACATTAATCGTCTGCAGTAGGTGAAGGAATCAAGTTTAATGTTATTTTAATTTTTATTAAATATTATTATTATTATATTTTATACATGTGTATTTTATTGTTTTTATAAATTTTTGACATTCTTGAAGACAAACGTGTTGAAATACTTACATCATTTATCACCAGCGTTGAACCTGCAACGAATGTGTCCCAAGTGTTATTTAGTTATTAATTTGGGTTTTATTTGAAATATTTGACGTGTGAAATATTCTACAGTCTCAACGATATAAAGCATTTTAGCTTTAATACAAAGAAAACACCCTGTTTGCTATTTCCTTTTGTCGAGGGTGTCGTACATAGGATGTAAGAACCATAATACCCCTCGTAAGGCTATTAAGTTTACCCTTCGTGGACTTTACATTAGGAACCTAACGGATTCGCGATGAACTCGCCCGGTACTAATCAATAAAATTTCTAAGTATTCAGCTTGAATACAATATCGTTAAACAACATCTTTATGTCTGATCCTGACTACTGAACTGAACGTACCCAATAAACACATCGTTAACTTTAGTCAGATATTATCGGCTGTTGGCACTGTCCTAACCAAACTTTTTTAAAACTCAAACATTGTAAGTTTGTTTTCAACGCAGTTCGAGATAAAACACAACATACGCAAAACAAGCTTTGCTTACTTGATGGACAGGATAGATGCTGCTGTGTGGATTGTCCAGCATTATTTATTTTATTGCTAGCTCCGATGCAGACAAATACCAACGAGTATTCGATAAGCCATGACATTTGTCGTTAAAATTCAGCAACTACTCTAAACCAGCATCGATCATCTTTCTTGCCTCTAAATTATTTTACAAAACCCTTTGAAGACGTGATTCTTTTAAAACGACTTGCTTAAGCTCCATTTGATACTAACACCTACGTATTAATATCACGTAGGAGTCAACAAAGTAGCTTATCGTCCAATAAAACTACGACATAATTACACCACCCATAATGAATAAGTCACACGTGGATCAACCAATGGCGACAACATTGCTTATAATGACTGCTATAATTTTGCTGCGTGGGAACCTACTGATTGGTTGAAAAGAACCGGCGGTCATTGGTCCATTCAGTGACATAGTACCGACCTCAGAAGTGGGTGATGATGACTTGACTTGATACAGTTTCAAGGTACTGCGGGGGACTATTAGTATGTGCATCTCGTTATCGGCTAGGGCAGGAAATTTTCCTCGTTTGTCTCTGACACAGGTTTGAGTTGGTATTTAAAGTTCTTGTCAAGAAACGTAAAGTAGAATAACTAGTAAAAGTGTGTCTTTACCTCTGTATATTTCAAAATTACTTTATTATTCTCTTCCTTCCGTTTTAACAGTATTTAGAACTCTCATTTCCACGCAAAACTTGTTGGGAATTATAATATAAATGTCCCTATTTATATTCCTATCTTTTACGGATTTCAACAGTTTTGAATGAAAAAAAATACAAGCTCGACGTAAAAAAGTTGTAACCATTGCCTGTAACATAGCAAAATCCGCAGAGTTATAAATGCGCTCTATGAAATCAAATAGAAGAAAAAATCTCGTTTGACAACCTATGACCACATGAGTAATCAAACGGAAGAAATCTACTATCTGCTATGACACCATGTAAGCCTTTCAGTAAAATGCAGAGGACCCAGGTAATGGTGATCACCATTTATTGGGTCGCGCCACACTAAAGATGACGGGCCCGTGCCCGTCTGTCTTGACATTTTTGTCGATAAACCATAAATATAAATGCTTACGGTAGTCAACATTTGGACAAAATATTTCCATGTTCATTACTTTAATCCCACCATCCAAGTGTTCAATGCCACCAGATACATCAATTTGCATAGATACAGTTCAGTATATCGAGTCAGGTGAAAGTGAAGATGGTTTGAACTAATGTGTTAATTATTTAAAACCTTGGCATCATGGCTTTTAGGCAGCTTAGCTGGAAATACTCAGCTTCTGGCCATGAATTCACAGTTATTGCTCACCATTTTATTTTTTTTTTTTTATTAGCTTTGGGGTGGCTATCGTATCACTGCGGCCATGATAGGCCTATTGTGATCGCCACTTTTACATCAGTCCCGAAGCCGTGGCGTTCATAGTTCGCCACTAACCCTTGCAGCTGCTAGGAACTGTAGGATTTTCTTCGGGGTGATGTCTTTCAGCTCGTCTGGGCTATGCAAATGCTTGCCCAGATGGATGCTGCGTTTGTGCATCAGTGCTCCACACTCACTTAGCAGATGGAGGGGCGTTTCATCCGCCTCCTCACAAAATCTGCAGGATTGTGTGTCGCTTAGCCCTAGTTTGAACATGTGCTTGTTAAGGCGACAGTGTCCAGTTAGGGCTCTTGTCATGATGCGAAGGTTACCTCTGCTTAGCGCTAGGATTCGGTTGGTATACCGACTATCGAAGGCTTTTATCAGAGATTTTGAATGATCCATGCCCGAGGAGTTTCTCCAAAGCTTGTGCGATTCCTCGAGGCAGGATCCCAGGAGTGTTCTGTGCGCCAAGCTTTTGGGTATGCCACAGAACGGCTCGGGTCCCAGATGAGTCCCCTTGGCTCCGGAGCGCGCAAGTTCGTCGGCACACTCATTGCCGTTGATTCCTGCGTGCCCCGGAACCCATCTTAAGAGGACTCTGTTATTCGAGCCCAGAACGTTAAGTCGTGACAGACAGTCCTCAACTAGCTTGGACGTGATGACCTTCGAGTCCAACGCTAGGAGTGCCGCCTGGCTGTCAGAGTTGATAACTATAGTTTGGTTGGAGTAGCGCTTTTTCAGATTTATATCCGCGCATTCTAAGATGGCGAATATTTCTGCTTGGAAGATAGAGGCGTGATTTCCCAGGTTTATGCTTGTGCCAAACCTGGGTCGCTCTCCGTACACTCCACAGCCTACATCCGGTCCCATTTTGGAGCCGTCTGTGTACCAGATTAGGCATCCATCCTTGCAGAGAGGTTGTCTATTTAGCCAATCTTCTCTGGAAGGAAGTTCCACTGTGTAGTGCTTTTCAAACACATGGCGTGGAAGCATGGCATCAGTTGTCATGCTCAGAATGGGATGTTCCATAGTTGAGTCTTTTAAAGATCTCAGTTTGTGGGAGAGCCAGTTGCCTCCGCCCAGGCAGCTGGCCCTATACATGCTGGTCTTTGCCTCTTTATGTATATACATGTGAAGAGGAGGAAGGCCCAGCAGTGCATTTAATGCCTGACCGGGGGAGGTGGACATGGCTCCCGTGGCCATAAGACAAGCAGTCCTTTGTAGGCTATTTAGTTTGTTGATAGCGGTAGACTGAAAGGCCTTGTCGTACCATGCCATAGAGGCGTATGTGATAATCGGCCTCACGATGGCAGTGTACAGCCAAAGGGCAATCCTGGGGTTTACACCCCAGTTGTTGCCCATGAGTCTGCCGCTAGCACCTAGTGCCATCTTTGCTTTATGTAAGACGTTGGCTAGGTGTGTGTTCCACGTCAGTTTTTGGTCGATGGTTACGCCCAAGTACTTTACTTCTGTGGAAAAGGTTATGATTTTACCGTTTAGTTTGGGCTTTGTGAGCTTGTCTAGCCGCCGCTTGTTGGTAAACGGTATAATCACAGTTTTGTCAGCGTTGACCGAGAGTCCACTATTGCTGCACCAGTCGCTGACAGTGTTGAGAGCTCGCTGCATGATGCTAGAGATGGTAGATTGGCAGAACCCTCGTACGACGATCACGAGGTCATCTGCATAACCTTGCGCATCGATATTGAGGTCTGCCAGTCTGCACAGGAGCTGGTCCACGGCTAGGGTCCATAGTACAGGCGATAGGACTCCGCCTTGGGGACAGCCCCTAGCCGTGATTATCTCAATGTTTGATTGGTGAAGGGATATTTTTGCTCCCCTACGGGTGAGCATGTCCTCGACCCATCTGGTGGTGGTTGGGTCGACATTTTTGCTTGTCAGCCCATTCACCAGCAGTGATGTGGGGGAGTTATCAAAGGCCCCTTCAATGTCAAGGAATGCACAGAGTGCGATTTCCTTGTCCTCCATAGCTTTCTCCACTCTATCGATGAGGCTACTAAGCGCCGTCTCAGTGGATTTGCCCTTGCGATAGGCATGTTGGCTATGGTGGATGGGAGACGCGACAAGCGCCACGTCTCTAATGTGTCTGTCTACCACTTTCTCCATTGTTTTAAGAAGAAAGGAAGAAAGGCATATTGGTCTGAAGGACTTTGGCTGGCTGTAGTCCTTCTTTCCTGCCTTGGGTATAAAGACAACTTTGACATTAGTCCATGGTTCTGGCACAGTTCCCCAGGCGAGGCTCGCTCTGAAGATTTTTACCAGATATGGAGTGAGGACGTCGATTCCCCGCTGTAAGAAAACAGGGAGAATTTCATCCTCACCACATGCTTTGTTAATTTTAAGAGAGTTAACGGCCCACCTTACCTGATTCGGTCTTATAATCCGGGCCGCCCTGTTCCAGTCCTCATTCCGAGGCTTATAGGGGTTGGCAGGAGCCGGTTGAAGTGATGTTTTGTACCGTGAACCAGGGAAGTGGGTCGAAGCCAGCAACTCTAGGGTTTCACTTTCATTTGTTGTGAAAGTGCCATCTCCTTTCTTAAGGAGACCTATTGGATTAGTGTTGGCTTTAGAGAGCAGTTTGTGGAGTCTAGCGCTTTGAGGTAGAATTTTGACTTCCTCGCAGAGCTTCCTCCAGGATGCTCTTTTAGCCTTCCTAATCTCTATGTTGTATTTCGTTAAGGCTTTGTGGTAGGCCTCCCATGAGCGAGTCTTTTTAGCCTTGTTGAAAAGTTTCCTGGTTTTACTCCTTAACTTGCTGAGCGTAGAGTTCCACCATGTGACTGATCGCTTTGTGGTCTTGGATTTTAACGGGCAGCTCTCCTCATAGGCACTGCAGATGCCTTTTGAGAGAGTGACTGCCGCTATCTCAAGACTGTCGCGAGTTTTAATACTTTTAGGGCAATCTTCGAGCATTTGCCTTAGTTTGTCATTGAAGACATCCCAGGCAGTTGCCCTAGGGTCCCTATAAGTTATGATTTGAGAATCAAGGGAGGCCTTTATCTCAAAACTGATGTGTTTGTGGTCGGACATGGAGTTTTCGCTGCTAACATGCCAGTCATTGATGTGCCTGGCAAGATTGTTAGTGGCGAAAGTTATGTCCAAGACCTCTTGTCTAACTCGGGTTACAAAGGTCGGTTCGCGACCTTTGTTAAGGATGGTTAGATTGTTAGTTAGGAGAAAATCGAAAAGTGACTCACCTCTAGAGTTGACGTCCGTGCTCCCCCACGCTGAGTGGTGTGCGTTGGCGTCGCATCCAACGAGAAGTTCAGCGTTGTTTTTGGCGGCGTAGTCGACCACTCTCGCCAGGTCACCCGTTGGGTTGTCTCTCTCTCCGGGAAGGTACGCCGAGCATATGATTGCCCTCGTCCCACTCCATCCTTTGAGGTCGACAAAAGCGGCCACCAGGTCGTCATTACATACCTCTGTAATAGGCAAAAAGTTAACATATTTGTTAAAAATTATACATGCTCTGGGCCTTGTGCCATTGTTGTTTGCTAATATCTTACCGGCAGCGTCTAGTCCCAGAACCTGAGTATTGGCTACCCAAGGCTCCTGGATCAAGGCGAGGCTAGCTTGTCCTTCCGACAGACAAACCTCCATTACCGCGGATGCTGCCGCGGCATGGTGAAGGTTTGCCTGGAGGATCCTCGCCGTCCCCGCCTGGGTAGCCATTATAGGTTTCCCCGCTGGTAACGAGGCTTTGACCCAGCTAGCTTCGGGCGCGCTCCGCGTCCTCGACTAGCTCCGGTCAGCCTGTCACCCGCTCCACCTCCTCGGGGACCTCCTTGTCCTCGTCTCAGCGGATTTAGGCTGTTCTGAGGCGTTACATTGGAGGGCCCTGCCACGACAGGTCGCGGCCTTGGTCCTCCTGTGCTTCGCCCAGATGTGCCCGTTTCGCTGGACGTGGACGGCTGCGGTCCACTATCGCCCCGCCGTGATGGAACGGACCTGCTTAGGGGCGGTACATTGGAGCGCCCAGCCGCGACGGGTCGCGGCTTTGGTACTCCTGTGCTTCGCCCAGAGGTGCCCGCTCCACTGGACGTGGACGGTTGTGGGCCTCTCTCCTCGTGCGTCTGCTTTGTCTCAGGGCCGCCTTTGATCTTGAAGGCTATTTTCCTGAAACCCAGGGTAGCCTGAAAGTCGGCGGCTTTAAGGGCTTCCACAGACAGGTCGTCTAGGGCGAAGGTTATGACGAACCCGTTCCCCTCTGACCTGCTGTGTAGCACCTTCCAAAGCTCTGGACGAAGCCCCTCGTTTTGTGCCCTAAGTAGTTGGACGACTTCGTCAACCGACTCCGCCTCAATACTGGGCACAAACGTGACAGCCACCACTGCCTTGGGCAATTCACTCTCTGGAATCACCGAGAGTTTTGCCCCGGCCCATGGCTTGATTCTGGGGACCTCGTTGGTGAGCCAGTCTTGGCTCTCCTGGTTCACGCAGGTAACCAGTATCCACCCAGGTTTGTGTGCGAAACAAGCAAACTTAGGCCCCTTCCCAGCACTATCCGCTGTTTTCATTATCGCCAGGGACAGGGAACGACGGACCAGCCTCATCTGCTCGTCACTCTATTGCTCACCATAACTTATGAAAAAGTCAGTACTCGGCGATATGTCGTTTATTGTTTTACGAATTATTGCCACTAAAATACTGTTTTATTACTTGAAAGCCTTCTTTCTCTCCTATTAATTAGTACGTACTCATGTTCCGCTTAGCGAAGCAGAAACAATCGCCGATCGCATTTCATCAATGAGCAAACTTTTAACTTACAACTTGAAACTCTACCTTCTTACCTTTTTTCGCTTTTAATTTCATTCATAACAACTTCAAGCGTTCGAGCGTGGATGTTTTATCTCACTCTCTCTCATGTGGATGAAAGAGAAAGCGCCTTCAATGAGCCTGGACAGGTTTTAATGAGCATTGCAAGGAACAGGCTAATGTTAACAGGAAACTTTGCTGTAGGTGTCTGTCTGGTCTTAAACTTTGCAATTGTGCCTATTAATATACTGATTGCTGTTGCTGATACAACTATGTAGTACCAGTACAAGTAGGACTCCAATCATCATCATGCGTAGTTCACTGCTGGACATAGGCCTCCCCTAATGAGCGCCATAACACCCCGTCTTCAGCTTTATGGAACCAACGCGGTTTGTTTTCCATACAATGCCTAGTGAAATAATTTTTCCAATTGGTCCAAATTTCATTCTATATCATTTTATCGTGATTTTATGCATAGGTCAATTTAGATTGTATAAAGGAAGCACCTTTATACAATCTATATTGACATGCAAATATTACCCTGACATTGTAACTTTTTACCTACCTATTGTTTTGGCATTATTTTATCTTGTATCTATATTTTATTGGACAATGCCCCTTTACAGCAGCTTTATTAGGCCATTCCTGGATATTTATTCAAATTGTTATTCTATTATGTATTTGATTTAAGGCTAGATACCTAGGTTTATTTTAGTTTATTATTGACAATGCCCTTATACAGCTGCATTTAATTATCTTGACATGTATTCTTTATTTCAATTCAATTTAACTAATTTATTATTATTTTACTGTAATAAATATTGTCTATGAATGTTGTATTCAATTTTTAAAGAAGGCATGTCTGTCTGCTTTTTCTAAAACACAATCCCTTATGGTGTTTCCTATGTCAAAATTAATGTGTGTTTTATAATAAAATTGTTATATAATTTTTATGTACAACTAAACGACATCAAGTGTAACATGTGTACCTACGGTGGAACTGAAAAAATGAATGAATGAAATTATATATAAAAAAATACGAACAGCCGAACATAGAACCTATACTAACTACGGTACCTACCTCCTTTATTTTTAATTTTGTCGTTCAAAAATAATATATTCTAGATAATCTGGAGATATCCGCTATTCAAGGACATACCTACATATATTTCTATTCTATATCGCATAATCGCTTAACATAAAAGGAGTCGATACCGGTACAACTCGACTCTGGCCGATACGATCGATAAATATGTCGAGGATATGAACATGTTGGTAATATATGATCGCGTGTTAATATGTTACAAATCAAGCTGAGTCGAGTTTACCTACACCGAAGACTTGAGCTGAATCTAAACTGGCTTTATAGCTCAGAAGCTATATAATAAAATAAAATAAAATAGCCTTTATTGCTGAACTAATTTTTACAAAGATTTTACAGTTTCCTTACAAATATGCTTACAGTTATAACAGTTACTTATCTTTTTATATAAATTAAGTATCGGTAAACGGTCGTTTCTGTATTTCAGCTTGTCTTTCGACATAGGCCTCCTCTAAAGATTTCCACTCTATTCTATCTTTCGCTATGCGGGTCCATATTGGACCCGCCACTTTTCTAATGTCGTCCTCCCATCTTCTAGTCTGTCTGCCTCTTTTTCTTTTGCTATCTCGTGGTTGCCATTCAGTTATTAGTCTCGTCCATTTCTCCTTCTTCTCTCTTATCATATGCCCAGCCCATCTCCACTTTAAGCACCTGTATGTCGTGTATGCATTCTTAAATTTTGTTTTACTTTTGATACATTTCAGTTTAACTCGGTCTTTTCTTTTAACTCCTATTGTGCTTCTCTCCATTCCATTCTGACAAATTTTTAGCTTACTATATGGGCACTAACAGAAGAACTAGCAGAAGCTATATAAACTCAGGCAAATCATCGTTGACTCCCGAGCCTTGGTAGCCTCGTTCGAGAAGATTCTTCATTTGACAAAGTGGATATTGCTTCAATAGTAGACGTGCTGCTAGGAACTTATGATACAAACGTTATCTAGGAAGACATCACAGCCATTATCAGCACAAGCGGAATAAGGTAGCGTAGAATTGACAGGACATAATTATTCTGTAATCTATCGGTTTTACACAAAATCTCTTGACGTCAAGGACCATATTATTAATATTTATGGGATTTAGTATTGATTTATAATATCCATTTTAAGCTGTAACCTTTAATTGACATGATATACTGTTATTTTCTATGAATAAAGGACAGGATCAAATTTTCAAATTGATAGGTTGAAATAAAATACCTAAAATCATACGTAAAAAAACAGCATCCTTGATGGGCAGAGTGTGGGACAGTCGCAAAAGCACCCTGAGGACTGCGGCTGACTGCCTATCATGTGTATAGGTATATGTGCAGAGGGTGATCAATGAAGGAAGCTATTTCCTTGATTGATTATCCTCTGCTCATCTTATCAATGTGTCTTTATTTTTTTTGTTTTTGGTTATAATTGTGTGTTATAAAAACTCGTAGGTATGTATAGTATATGGACTCATGTTTGTTGTCTTAAATAAAATATTTTAAATTCTTATTTTTTAAAATAGCTTACTCCTATGATGGAACCTCATGCTCGACCTATTATTTAATTTCGCAAATACCTAAATCCTCTCTCGTCTTTTGTCTGTATCGGGTCTTCCTCCTCAGACTGAGTTCTCCAAGTTTCTTGGTTCTGAGCTATCTCTCGCCAGCTAGTAGTAGTAGTAGGAAACAAGGCGAATTAAAGTGTTCATCTACACTGTCTTAGATACGTTGAAAGAAATGAGTAGATTAGTCACAAAGGCGGTAAAAACGATTGGGGCGTAGACCACGGACCAGTCGCTGTCTTAGATATCGCTGAGTTGAGGAATTACTAGCCATAAGCTTGTAATTCCTGAACCCAGCGGCGAGGCAACGCCCCAATAGTTTTTACCGACTTTGTGACGAATCTACTCATTTCTTTCAACGTATCTAAGCTAAGCCAGCAGCGTAGATGAATACTTAAATTCGCCTAGTTTCCCAGTTGGCAAACAAAACCTCAGGCCCCTGGGTTTTCGAACTTATCATGATGCAGGTCCAAAAACTATGTGCAGCACCTTACGCTCAATCATCTTGTATCTGCTAATTGACATGAAATACTGTTATTAACAACAATAAACTACCGGAATCAAATTTCAAAATTGATTGGTTGTAAATAAACAGGAATTGCACAAAGACAATTTTTTTAATTACTAAACGTATACACAGTTTACTTAACGTCAATCAATTAATGATCTCATTCCATACAGTCCTTCATCACATCCCTGCGACCTCTTACAAAAAAAGGTCCAATTAAACTTCTTAGAAAGTTTAATTAGTAGTAAATATAACACATTATGAAAAGGTAACGAGTTTGTGTGGATGTAGGGGGTAATCCCTGGATCTACTACGGGACGGGCCGCTAGTATAATACATATATAATAATTATAATTGTGAGCCTACAGGGTGCTGTGTAAAATATCGCCTTTATTTTATCCCGTCTTCAACATTAGCAAACCAACAGATTTTCCTGCTTTATAAAAAAACATTTTCAATGGATATCCGTTGATACATAGCACGTTATGAAACAGTGCATTATTGTTGGCACGAGACACCGAGGTGGTCTTTACGAGCCATTACGTCGTCTGCGAGACGAGTGCAAGCAGACGGTCACACCATATCACGCCACCTCTATTATATTCTACATTATGTATATTAGCGGAAGAGTGATAGTGTATTAGGTTATTTCTGCGGCTTCAGTCATTCTGTTGGTACCTTATGTTATTACTACTAATAGCGCCGTTTTTTATGAGCCAATACATCCTTACGTATTTAATTTTTTCTAGCTCATTTCACTTTATATTTCTAATTATTTACCACTTTACATTTTCTATTTTTAATATTTTGTAAAGATTTTTTGAATTTGAATTTTGATGATTTTTTTTTATATTTTATTTAGGTAGGTACCTAAGTAATTTTAATTTATTTTTATTTTTATACTAGCTGTTCCCCGCGGTTTCTCCCGCGTTAAAATCGAATTTCATTGTTGTTACATTATTGGAGTTTTAGTAAGGATCCCCAACTTTTTTGAAAATATAATATAGCCTATGTTCTCCGGGGATAGTGTAGCTTCCCAACGGTGAAATAATTTTTCCTCAAAATTACCTTATGAAGGCTGTAAGAGAGTCTACGGTGATGATAGATAGATAGAAAACACTTTATTATACCACTTAAAAAAATACTTAGAGTAAAGGGCGTTATCGCCTTATCTTTTTCAAATAGGTATTTAACATCCTCTAAAATCACTAATCGATAATTTACCATGTTCTGTGTTGCGATTCTTTAATTACCTTCCTAAAATAGCTCAACTGAACAAGCCCAATCGAGTTTTGGCTATCAAAAGTCTCGGTCGGAATCGATTCTGTAAATTCGATAAATTAACCGAACTTTCACCTAATTACTGACGTCCACAAATATAAAGTATGAAATGTATTTGGATCATCCGATTCTTTGTCGCTTACGTGGGCGTGATGGCATAGGTGACTGAATAATGGCTATTTATTTCTTTACCAGCTTCTGGCGGCGTCCACTTTAGATTTGCGCTAAACGTCTCAGATCAGCGGGATAGGGTATGCATAACCTCCTAAAGATAATGGTGCATGACCTCTTTGTCATAATATAGTTTTTAATTAACGGTAGAAATCAGAAAATGCCTCAAAACCAGGTGTGCTACCGGGCCTTATTATCGTGATTAGTAGAAAGTAGTGACAACACACTAAATTCTATAGTTAACCGATCAAGATGGACAGCTGTCGAAATAATCCGGTACGGTCATAGGAAACAAGAGAAATGTCACAAAACCAGGTGATGCCGTGGTGAGACCCTTCAAATTTCTTGTCGTCTCCAAATAGCTAATGACCAATTAAAATTCTGATAAATATTCCAATTTAGTGTTACGAACTGACCACTAGAGATCTTAATCTGGTGGCCGACCAATCGTGTCAAATGTGACTGTGGTAACTTAAATTTATGGGCTATAAATATACATGGACATTTGTTAGTCCTACTGTTGAATGCTTTAGTCGCTTTAATTTGCCGATCGGGTTTTGTCAGGAAAAATCTGTATCGCAGATGCAAAATGGCGTCTATTTTTTGAGTACGAACGCTATTGAGCTTTCAAACGTAAAAGCACTGCAGTTTACGTTCAGGATCAGTTACGAAACTCAGTTACGGATGCCTAACTGATACAAACCTACGGTTGTTTAATGATATTCTTGCATAGGAAATCCTTAGCTAACGAAAAATACAAAACATTGGAAGGAATATACAAAAGCGTTATAGTTTTCCGGAAAATGCTAACTGTCTTTTTGGTAATTGGTTATTACATTATACCTAATGTTTTTATACTTGCCCCGATTTTGAAATACAACTAAAGAAATATTTTCCTTATCTGATTGGAATTATGTAAATTTATTGGCCTATTACATGAAGATTCTATAATAATGTTGTAGTTTTTATCGCCGTCAACAATCTTTACGGTTTTAATTGCCGCAAACATTCGCTTTTGCTAAATGTTTATTCTTCTAAAGGTTGCAGAAATTAGAAGCTTGATAGGTCAAGCTACTAATCGGTATCCATCTTTGAGCTATGGAAAAAGCTATTCTCGGAGTTTCTCTGAAGGATAGGATTTGTAACGAATACATTCAACAGAGAACCAAAGTTTTATGGCAGTGGGCCGGCCATATCTCGCGAAGAACCGACAACCGCTGGGGCAAACGTGTTCTTGAGTGAAGACCACGACACGGTAAACGTAGTGTAAAACACCCTTTGAGCAGGTGGGATGACTACAGGTACTTATGTAGATACTGAATGCGTCAAGCAAGAAGACAGGGCGCTGTGGTGCTCATTGGGGGAGGCCTATGTCCAGCAGTGTACTAACCTAGGCTGATGATGAATATTAAATTTAAAATCTTTACAATACTCTTTAGCAGATGAATCAGAGACGCATTTATTTTTTCTGTTGTCACGCTGCCAGATAGGTAATTGACACATTATTTTGTTTGTCTCATTCACCTATCGCTTAGATTTAGCCAGGTCGGCTAATTACTATCACTATGCTTTTTATAACATCTACAATACATTACAAAAATACTTTATTGTACACCAGATGTAGAAGATGACAAAAATAGAGATTACATGCGACAAGTGCAATGGACGCTCTGATTGCTTAGAAGCGATCTCCTCCTGGCAAACTTTGGATGGAATTTGAAGATATAAAAAAAAAAAAATATATGTATATATTAGTAAATTGTAAATTAGTGTATTTTTCTAATTTTTTCATATTAAAATTTTCATCTTACTTGAGATGTGATGGCATACCCAACACACATAATGATGAGATGATTTTCGGCGACGCTTTTAGTCGTTTTGTGTAACCGACTTAGAAAAAGGAGGTTCTCATATGTATTTTTCTTTATTTTTATTTTATATCTCAATTTTATCCAGTTCTGACGATGGCATTCAGAGAAAACATATGTAAGTCTTAAAATTGCATTAAAATTGCGCGACAAATGGACGAATAACTCAATTTCACGTCAACAGATTTCGATGAAAAACTAAGTTAAGGAAGTTTTAGGAGTATTTAGGAATTTGAATTCAGTTTATAGATTTTTTTTAAACACGCCAAACTATTACATTTGGAAGCTCTTCTTCATCAACAAAGTCTACACTAAAAGTACTGAACAAGGCAACTTGTCCCGTCCCAGACACCACGCGACAAACCGCTTTAGATATTTGCGGATCCAATCGTTTCACATTTTTTGTTAAGCTGTCTTATATTGGCATATTGCCAACCGCCGCGATCAGAGCCAGAGTAGCTTGACCTACGATACCGTCAATGCTACTTACCTAAACGGTTTTATCTAGTCCGGTTGTTTTAATCTGTTGAGTTGATACTTCTTAATTGCGAGAGTGATGTCTCATTGTGGTTTCAGAGCTTAGTTTCTGTCAAATCAGTGTGAGTTTTCTGTTCATCTTTTTAGCGTGTTGTTTTTCAGCGTCCATTTAGCTGAACAGAGTAGATGTGTGTTAATGATCTCTTGTTTTGTCAAACAACGGGTTAACGATGTTGTAAAATATGATGGCGGTAGTGGAATCTTTTGGAATTTTAATTAAATAATAGGAAACATATTTCCTGCGGTGCATTAGACCAACATTAAGTAAAGTTTTTAGTAAGAATTTAGCCGATTTTAAACCAGTACCTATTTTATAATAGGTGATCAAGATGGTCAAGCCAATGTAGCCGATAATTAATATACCATATCGGCTACATTGGCTTGATCATCTTACTCGGCTAAAGATAGACGCAGAGAAGATAGGTCTACGGTAATAGGATGCAGAAAAAAAGGACGTGAAAAGTCCTACCTGCAGGTAAACACTATACACTAGTCAAACTCGATGTAGAATCTTTGTAAACAAACTACGACACAAATAACTAAAACTCGCTTTGCGTTGAGTTTCAGATATAATTGTAAGTTATATTATATGGAGAAAGAGTGATCTCCAATCAGCAAATAATGTAAATTGCTTATAAAAAAAAGAGTTAATTTTAGGTTAAGTATGGGCCGTTTGTTTACAAACATATTGCATCTAGTTTGGCTAGTGTACAAGTAGGTAATTCTGCTGGAAGCTGACACGGTTTATAATTCGTAAACACGTAAGCTATGTAAGAAAACAAACTGTCGGGCGTACCCTCCAATCCATGTTCAATTATCTTGTGATCAGGTTCGGGCGAATTATGAACGGAGAGCGAATGTATATTATTTTAACAACAGTCTCATTGCCTCTTTAGGCTTTATACCACCATAATGACCTCTGTGGCGCGGTGGGCGAAGGTCCGCCTGCGACACAAGAGGTTTCGGGTACGATTCCCAACTCGGGACGATTGTGTGTATTTAATAAAAAATAAAAAAAGAGTTAATTTTAGGTTAAGTATGGGCCGTTTGTTTACAAACATATTGCATCTAGTTTGGCTAGTGTACAAGTAGGTAATTCTGCTGGAAGCTGACACGGTTTATAATTCGTAAACACGTAAGCTATGTAAGAAAACAAACTGTCGGGCGTACCCTCCAATCCATGTTCAATTATCTTGTGATCAGGTTCGGGCGAATTATGAACGGAGAGCGAATGTATATTATTTTAACAACAGTCTCATTGCCTCTTTAGGCTTTATACCACCATAATGACCTCTGTGGCGCGGTGGGCGAAGGTCCGCCTGCGACACAAGAGGTTTCGGGTACGATTCCCAACTCGGGACGATTGTGTGTATTTAATAAAAAATAAAAAAAGAGTTAATTTTAGGTTAAGTATGGGCCGTTTGTTTACAAACATATTGCATCTAGTTTGGCTAGTGTACAAGTAGGTAATTCTGCTGGAAGCTGACACGGTTTATAATTCGTAAACACGTAAGCTATGTAAGAAAACAAACTGTCGGGCGTACCCTCCAATCCATGTTCAATTATCTTGTGATCAGGTTCGGGCGAATTATGAACGGAGAGCGAATGTATATTATTTTAACAACAGTCTCATTGCCTCTTTAGGCTTTATACCACCATAATGACCTCTGTGGCGCGGTGGGCGAAGGTCCGCCTGCGACACAAGAGGTTTCGGGTACGATTCCCAACTCGGGACGATTGTGTGTATTTATCTGCAGATATTTGTTCCGGGTGTTCTGGTCGTTATCTATGTATAATAAAAATATATCTCTACGTAATCTATTGTATTAAGTATATCAGTCATCTAGTACCCATAACACAAGCTCTGCTTAGCTTGGGGCTAGATGATGCTGTGTGGATTACCCAACGTTATTTATTTATTATTATAATGTCCTGTTGCAATTCCACTATCCTTTTCAGGCCTGACAGGTTTACTCTGTTGGATGATTTCATTGGAAATGCATTTATACTAATAAATGTAATGTAATCTTATTTGTTTGTCCACCATTTATCTTCAATACTATCTGTGAAAACTTTTAATTGGCCGTCCTTATATTTATACTTTTTTTTGTTATGTTTAGCTGTAAGTTTTCCTAAAATAAAATAAAAAACAAGTTTAGTAGATGTTAAATATCCAAATGCTCGGTTTTCACCATATGAAAATACTAATGGTTTATTTTTCACTTCTTCCACAAGTGAACAAAAAATTGAAGTGAACACTAAAATTAAAATAATATTATTTGATAATAATTATATAGTATAAAATTTGACTTGTCTAAGTGCTAATTTTGTAAGCCTAAAGAAAATAAAAACATTTGAATTTTGAAAGCGAAGAGAGGATTAAGTGTAAACAACCAACAGTATCCCAAGCACCCTATCTGTAGTTTAAGCATGCCTGCTCTGCTCTACTTTTGAAACCAGCTCTCGGAGCAGTTCCTTTAAGATTCCTTCGCTTCAGAGTAGTTGTGCTATTTACTGGGCTGAACGACAACGTGTCTCGTTCTTTGAATGATTCGCTGTCAAATGGACCAGTCCTTTGCAGCCACCCGCAATTATGCCGCGATAATGTTTGACGACGCGTTTAAAATTTTGACTAGGGCTGGCGCATCTTCTGTAATTCTGTACACAAAAAACTTAAAAATAGCTAAAAAAGATATGTACATAGGCGAGCTTAACCCTAACAAAGAGTTTTCCGCAAACCTTAAGGTTTATAGGAGCGATGGAACAGCTAGAGACATGTTATTGCAAGTTGAGGAATTTGTGATATTTTTTTGTAAGTTCGAGTACTTCTATACTTTGTGTTATTCAGGTTAATAAATAAGGCAGTGTTGTGCTTCAAAAATACATGCCTAAAACATCATACACAATAAACTTACTTTCTAATATCATAGCACACGCAACGGGCAATTTGAAGCTAAGGTAAGGAGAGGTAAGTTCTATTAATAAGTAAATATATTACTACTGAAAATTTAAAAAAATCCGATGTTTCTATACGCTTACAAAATAAGCACCTTGACAAGTCAATTTTAATACTACAAATTATTATCAAATAACAAATAAAGTTAGTTTTTCCTTTAAATTTTTTTTTGTCAACTATTAAAAAAGAAACCACTAGCCACTAGTACATTCATATTATAATGTCATATGGTCTAATACATGGCTGTTTGCTACTACTAGTACGCAGGAAAGCATCAAGCCTTTGTAATTCTGCTATTGTAAGGAGATCAGCGTCAACCCTAAAATATATTATGCAGGTTATGCAGAACTCGTGATTACAAACATCCTTCCTCCGCATGAATATAACATGAAGTCTTGTTAAAAACGCGTCCATCCACAATATTGTTGGTTTATCGACGCACCGCGAAGGTGTCAATTACATTAATCTATCGACAGCGAGTGATTAATCGAGAGACGGCACTAGCGTGGAGGAATTTTATCGATTTTAATGTAAGAGGTGGTTGTACGCGGAAGATTCTGGCTTGGCGTGTCTTAGTTACTGTCACTGTCAGTGGAGAGGTTAGCAAACGCCTCGTATGGTGCAAGCCGTAGATAATATTTGTAAACGTGGAACGAATATCATTCCTAAAACTTTTGAAACTATCATGGTTATTAATACTAAAGTCATTTAAAAATATTGGACGAAATATTGGATAACTCAAAAATCAAATCATGGTAAATATCCCGTTTTAAATGACTTTAGAATATTATTCCTTCTCTAATCCTAGACGTACCTATAGATGAAAAATAGTATTTAAATTACAGAGCATTTTTGCAAAATTGTCACCTTGGTCGAATCATCGATTAAATACGTCCGTCATAAACCGCTCGACAATATTCAATTGTCGATAAGTGATGGGCAACTCTATTATATGCAATACACGCTGGAATGTACTGCTTTATAATAATAAACATTATTTAAATTGTTTAGCCATAAAAGCTTTGCTTCTGCGCATTTCAATCCTTGCGGATGTTTCCGTTAGACATACCTAGATAGAGACTTGGCTAACTAGTGTAGCAGTGTAGTAAAAATAGGTGGTTACTAGAGCTATTAGAAACCCTTGTTTAAACAGCCTTTTATAATGTGGGTAGCACAAAACGATCCCTAGTCAGCTCTAGCCGGGTCAACAACATACTTAGACGCAGCATCCAGTACAAACCTTCATAAAATACCTATTTTATACATGCGCGCGCAAACTTAATGTCCCATTGTAATAATGTAAGAAACGATTTTATGCGAGACCCTGAGACTGTTTACGGACCCCTAAAATACCCCTGAGGTCCCTGAGCCCAAGGTGCGGTGACGAGGCTATAGGTGACGGTAGTGAAATGGGTCTAGACTCATCAATAGTTTGAGGTGTCACTTAGCTTATTTTATTCATATAAATATTGATCCTTTTTTCCAATACGGGATAAACATTTGAGACAAACAACCAAAAAGACGAAAGACGCAGAAAAAGATCGTAAGTTTTGTCGAGAATTATCTGAGCAGAAATTTCCAGAAAATGTCTTAGAAATGGGTCTGCCATACAAAGACATTTTCTGATGAAATGAAATAAAAGATGACCGATCAAAAAAAAAGAACACCAAAGAAAAGGATATTATAGGAGTTTCCTATCGCCTCTCTGATGTAGTCTTGACCTTATGCACCACAGTTTGGAGTTGAACAGCACTTTTTTGATGTCCAAGGTCACAAACTAGAGGTTACACCTTAAATCTGTCTAGTCCAGAAGGAAGTAGGAAATCTAGATATTGAAATTCTAAAACATGAAATTGCAATTGGCGAGGTTTACGGCCTTTCAAATGGATGCTTAACTTTGAACCTCGAAACGGTTGAATAAGTACCTATTTGTACTGAAAATCTAATATTACCTAGATTTTGTCAGCTTTCTAGCCATTTCACGGATTAATGGCTGAATAAATTCTGTTCCTATTTGCCATAACATATTACCTGCGTTTATTGTTATAGATGGATGGAAGAAGTCTATTGTAGCCCACTTCTGGCTTTATAACCCTGTTTTATATTCTGACTCGGTTATTTCCCTCCGAGTTCAGATACAGGCTGTATAAGCCTAAGTTTGGTTGCCAGTTCTAGGCTACGTAGGTTCTAGGTCTTTCGCGAGTTAAATAAGCACTTTGAACAATCGACGACGTTGTCACACAGTGCTTAGTGACAAGACGACTTCTGTGGTGCGGTGGGCGAAGGTCCGCCTGTGACGCAGGAGATTGTGGGTTCGATTTGCGCCTTGGGACTAATGTTTGTACGATCTGCGGATATTTTTAAGGGTGTTCTGGTCGTGTTCTATGGAAAATAACATGCTTTCTATGTATTGCATTGTATTATGTATATCAGTTGTCTGTTACCCGTAACACAAGCTCTGCTTAGCTTGGGGCTAGATGTGTGAATTGCTCAGCATTTTTTTTCAATTCAATCTCACTTTTCACCGAAAACAAACTCATAGGTCTTGGTCAACCTTCCAGAAGCGGAAAAGACACAAGTATCTGAAAATTTACAATACTTGGTTGATGACTGTGTGCATAAATGGTGTGTTTAATTGGTTTCGTAGTAGTTATAGACAAAGTTATTAAAACTCCTACATGTCCGATTTACAAGCAATACAAGTGTAAATCACCCAAGCCAACGTCGTTTCTGCAATATACACAGCGTAAATGTTTGTATTTGTATATCATTAGCCCTACAGGCCCTACGCATTATAGCAAGCCTAGGGCTTATTATTCAAGTCGACTGGTTTCTCGATCGAGATAAAGAGGATTTGCCCCACTTCGATGATACTGGCTTGACAAATACTGAAGCTGTTTCTACTGCTATGAAGTAAAGGTAAACTCTTTGTGAACTATGATGTCTTGGTAGGTGTTTAATCTTACAAGAACATCTTTATTATTAAAAGTTTTTTGGAGGAAAATGTCGGTTGCCTTAAGAAAACACACCCTTGTTTTATTTTCTATCAAAAGCAAGGCTTTAGGAGACTTAACAGTCGAGACAAGTCCAAAATAAATTGCTCCAAAACATCAATTATTTTAACCAGAAATTACAATCCAACTTCTAGCTATTGTAGAATGCCAAAGGAATATTTATCTTAACATCCAAGTAATAAGAAGTAGAAGTGTAGAATAAGCTAGCAGAGAATAGACCCCACACAACACAACTAATCCCGGATTAGTTATAGTTTTTGAACGTAATGACTTCCTCGTGGTGGGCTTACTGAAATAGCTTCAGATGAGTCAGGCTTTGTGGTATCATGATGTAACTTGAACTTGGAACAGCGTACCATAGGATATCATCTTGAGTTGTTCCTCTTCATCAACCTATCGATTAGCTACCAGGTAAAACTTTTGAAACTATCATGGTTATCAACAGTAAAGTCATTTAAAACGGGATATTTACCATGATTTGATTTTTGAGTTATCCAATATTTCGGCACAGTTTCGTGCGCCATGATCACGGAGTAATTGAAGGCACTGCGACTGCGAGTAAGTTTTTATGGGCAGACATACCGAACTACCCTCATTTTTTGTCTTTTGCTACGAACGTTACCACTACCACCGGTTTCTTTTACTGAAATATTGGATAACTCAAAAATCTAATCATGGTAAATATCCCGTTTAAAATGACTTTAGCTACCAGGTACACTGGTACAGTCAGCAAAAACAATTCGCCTCTGTGCGATCAAAGCTAATGAATAGTTAATGGATGTCTTACCTAGAGGCAATGAAGTTAGTTTTACTAGATTTACTTACCTACTCGTATGTAATTTGAATGTAGTGACGTGTCCAAGAGTCTTGAAAGGTCTAAATGAAAAAAGCTCTTTGATATTTGAAGTATTGTAATTACTTAACTTGGTTGGAAATTGACGTCTCTCTATCTCGTGCGTGGTCTTCGTATCTTCGATTATTTAGAAACCGTTTCAAAAAGGCCTTCTTTTAAGTTTCCCGTTGAGTCTCAAAGGATCGACTTGGCGTAATGTTACCCTCAGACACATAACTTCTCGTATGCAATGCCGGTTAGATCAGAATGGAGATCGAATACAAAGTAGAATATGATCACACCATTGTTTTCATTGTCATATAGAAGAAATGCATTGACGAGTAAGTACTTTTCAAATGTGTTAAATTCCAGCAGGGCAATTTAAACTTTTGTTGAGTATACACTGTGCACTCATGCTATTATGTTTTATAAAAAAACAGTCGAATAGAGAACCTCCTCCTTTTTAACCGACTTCAAAAAAGGAGGAGGTTCTCAATTCGACTGTATTTTTTTTATGCTTGTTAGCTCTGATCTTTCGATTGGCTGAACTAATTTTAATGGTTCTTTTTTTATTTGCAAGCCCGTGCTTCCCGTGTGGTTACATTTCAATTTGGTCCAGTTGTAACAATAGCATCCATGATAAAACCATGGAAGTCCTAAATTTGCATTAAGTGTATGCGCGACAAATTGACGAATAACTAATAATCACGCTAACCGATTTCGATGATACTTTATTTAAAACTACGATTTAAAACCATTATCATTATTTAGGAATTTGAAGTCAATTTCATGTTTTTTTTTAAATGCCAAATTATTTAACATATTGCTTATAAAAAAAAAACCTTCAATGACTATCACAACAGGTAGATATCCGAGATTCTATCAACAGATCTTGCAAAGGCATCTACGCTGCGCTCTTTTATGGAAACATTACACAGCAAGCATATTTTCATCTGAGCATGGAAACACTAAATCCCGTAGGTGTAGCATGAGTTAAAGGTAACTGACGTGATTCGTCATGACCATCATTCAGAGTGGAAATGTCAGCTTCTGGCTTGTCAGCTAGCAAATTGCTTGACCTTTGATAAACTGCATAAGTTCTTAGAACTCTCATTACTACGAACTAAATTCTATTATTGAAAGATAAATGGCAGCTTGTCGAAAACAACATTAAAGCTAGATTTGGTTACCACTCAACGGTCACCAAAAAAGTCTGTGCAAACTAAATGCAGTTTTAGTAAAGTGCGCCAAACTAAACAATGTAGAGTAAGGGCAAATTTGATGTTTCTTGCGTCATGCCTCTCAATTAGACATTCGTCACAAAGATTTCAATCAATTGTATATACTCGAACTACTCTCTGATAAGATATTGCGATACCCCAATAAAGGTTGTGGTTATTATTTTTATTAGCTGCTTAGCTTAAGGGCTAGATGACGCCGTGAGGATTGTCCAGCATTATTTATTTATTAATATTGTTCGCAGGGCGCTATAGCGCTCATTAGGGGAGGTATATGTCCAGCAGTGGACTAGGCATGATGATGATTGTAATATACGTTTATTATGACTATTCAGAAACATAGACTCGGCCGCCAGCGTGTAGACATCATCTAATTTAAGACTTTTTGACTCATACATTGTTTATATTACTCAAATCCCGAGTCGCCCGATATGACGCGAGGAAGTACCCAACTAGCTCCTAAAACTAATGCTGCAGCCGTTTTGAATGCCAACAACGAGATGTAGAGTTATTTACATTTTAGAGTGCTTAATGAGAATTTATGCTCCACGTCCATTCTTTCCGTAGTTTACTAGAACCTTCATACTTTGTATTCAACTAGCTGCGCCCCAAGGCTTCGCCTGCGTGGAAATCTATGTATCAAATGAATCACATTATCTATAAAACTGCATTAAAATCAGTTGCGTAATTTTAAAGATCTAAGCATACATAGGGACGATGCGACTTTGCTTTATACTATGTAGTAAGTTACGAATATTTCAAAATAAACCTATATAAACGCAACCAACCTAGAAAGAACCTAGGTTGTATGTATATTGCATACAAATCGTAACGGGGAGCGAAACATATTTGAATGCATAGGACTCTCTTGTAATGCATTGGTTCTACTCTAATATAAATAAATATGTAGATGCAGGGTTTACTGTTGACACAGAAAACAGTTGATATGAGTTTGTAAACAAGTAGGATGATGACAACCGTGATGGCAAACGTGTTCTTGAGTGGAGACCACGACTCGGTAGACGAAGTGTAGGACGCCCTCCGACCAGGTGGGATGACGACCTGCGAAAGACTCCAGGTATATGCTGGATGCGTCAAGCTGAAGACAGGTCGCTATAGCGCTCATTGGGGGAGACCTATGTCCAGCAGTGGACTTAGATAGGCTGATGATGAGGATGATGATGATGGGTAAGCTACTTTATAATAAAATAAAACAAGTTAAAAAGCCAAATTAACGAGAATAATGTTAACTAAAATCAATATTTTTATGTTCATGGGTTTGAACCTGCATGCAATGAACGCATGAATGACACTATTACATATGCTGTGAGGGGGTTACCAATTAATGCTTCTGTCTGTACACAAGTAAAGCCTGAACGAACCATTAGCTAAGTAGGTACAGAAACCGACTAACAAGGTTAGTTAAATGTGAAACTAAATATTGACTCTTTTCACTAACAAACAATACGTTACTATCAGCTGCTATTTACTGGGTACAGTTGGGGGAATATTAGAGTTGATGAGAAATCGTCGACTTTATAAGGTTTCAATCATACTATAAATAAAATAAATAAATAAATAATGCTGGACAATCCACACAGCATCATCTAGCAGAGCTTGTGTTATGATTACTAGATGACTGATATACTTAATACAATAGATTACATAGATAGATATTTTTTATAATACATATGTAGATAACAACCAGAACACCCGGAACAATAATCTGTAGATCGTTCTGTGCTGTAACTGAGCTTGATCAATTAATGTTTCTCTATTATTATAAAAAAAAAAATTGGTCGTAGCTCTGGTGTAAATTAAAATAAAAAACTCCTTCTGCAACGAACTGATTAGATCATTTCGATCTTCACAGCCTGAGAACTGAAAACAACATGATCTACTAAACTAGTTGAATTAGTAGTTTTAGTAACTGTTGAGAACTCGTCGGTCACTTGATTTCGTGGCTCAGATAAGACCGTCCCTGTACTTAGGGAAAGGCCGCGGGTTCACATCCCGCCGAAATCGAAAGTTTTTGGCATTTTGAGGGTCTGCAAATTTATCTGGCATTTTTATTAAAAGTTAATGATATTCAACGAAAAAAATCCCAACAACCGGGAATTCCAGAGACCAATACCTACCGCGTACGCTGCGTACGAATCCAATTCCAATGCGGAGGGCGCACCGCAAATAAAAGTAAAAACGTACATAAAATTATATTTATTTGCGTCAAAAAACCACAAAAACCTTTTCTTACCCTGACAGTACCTACCTCGAAGAAAGCTACCTTGTACCTTCTGCTTTAGATATATTTACTGCGACTGTTGGTTAGTTATTAACTTATTAAAATTTATTCTACATTGTAAATCTTTCGTAATTTTGTTTAGGTATGCACTTCAATCAGAAATAATCAACTAAAAAAACACTAAACTGGTTGATTTAGAAACCTAACTAACTACCGCCCGCAGCTTCGGCCATTTAAAACTAATGAACTTTATGATAATCAGGGCTTCGGTTTAAGTCAAGCTTACCAATAAAAAATAATGTAGCTTAAGATGGTTATTGGTAACCAACTAAACGTTTAAAATTTCAGTTTATGATTGCAGATCTATATAAAAAGCGAGAATATTCATTTATTTATATTTCATTCATATTTTACCACCATAAGCGGGTTCAGGGAAAATCGTGCTAATATCGTATGTATTATGGAACTTTAATACTCTGCCTGTGTGACTCTACCAACTAAGTATTTTTTGATAAAATTTCATCATGTGGCTAGAAAAACCAGTCACCTTCGCATTAATTTAAATAAATGTCACTGAAAAACATTTTTCCCGTTTAATGCTGTGTGAATTGTCCAGCATTATTTATTTATTTATTATTATTTATTTTATTAATAATAATTTCATATGTACAAATATTGTTCTACCCTAGCGATTAGCTCAGCTAGAGTTGCTAGTAGTAAAAGTTGAATTGCTCCAAAATTTCACAATACATTTAATTTCCTTCAATATAAAACGGTCGCACTCAACATGGTTAAATAAAGCTCTCCAAATTAACAAAAACAGTACTTATTTCCTTACCTCGAAATTGCCCATGCTCTTTCAGCAATAAAACAAACACTGCACTTCACTCCACTCACTCGCACTCACACAAGTTTAAGTTACGGCGAAACAGACAAAAGAAAAAAATCCTATCAGAAAAGACAAAACTTTTAACTAGGGAAAAGTTTTTGAAAATGGTACGTGTGATTTTTTATGAGGTGATACGACGCGCGCGCAGCTCGCGACCGTTTCCCACACTGAGGCACGTACAGCTAAAACCACCTCGGTTTTTTTATATTTTTACTGAAAATCTGCAAGATTGACGTTTCGTTTTATTATTCTTCTCTTTACAGTTACTACGGGCACGGTATATCGGCCGCGTGGTCGGCGGACGGGCGCACGCTCGGAATTGCTTTTGCCGAATTTTTGGTTGCGTTTTCACAAGTTGATCTGGCTGGTAGCTTTCTGACGTGGCACAGTAAGATACAGTGGCAAACAAGTCTCTTTCCAACCACATTTAATTACTTTCTCGTTGCATTGTTTTTAAAGTTATTTAAGTAGTAGTACCAATTATTATTTTTGCATAATGTTATCTAGGAACCGTGCCTTATAAAGGTATTTTACAAGATTTAAGTAAGGCTGTAATTGTAAATGCATACGTAAGTACGTGCATTTACAATTAGAACCTTATGCATTTTATAAAAAGTTAGATGTTTGTAGAAATTCTGAGCGCAATTTTTAAAGCCTCTAAAGAATTTAATGGAATCGGTTCTAATTTAGAATTTAAATTCGTTTAAAATATTTTACGTAATATTTCTGGATCAGGCCCAAAAGATGAGGCCATAACCGTAAGTTGTCGATCAAGCTTAGATCTCCGTGTATAAAATGACCGAGAATGGGTATTTTAATAGGTATTCGATTATCTATCTTCGGTTATTCGGAAGTTTTCTTCCGAAGTTGGGTCGAGAGGCAATTATTCGAAGCACCTAAAATTCTGGTTATGGCTGCGTGTTTGGATGCCTTCACACATTCACCAGGTCAATGATGGCTTAGGGAGGGACAGTCAACTACGTAGGTATACCTTTACAGTTTATGTGATAAATTCCTGTCGTTAAAATTATTTCTGTTATTTGGTTTCAGAAAAAGTAAAAAAACTTCAGAAAAAATAATCGTGAAGTAAAATTTTATAAACTGGCTTTATATATTTACATATATTATATAATTTCATATAAATATATTTGTAGAAAACTCAAATTTACTTACAGTGAGGTACCTAGGCTCTCCGGGTTTTTAAAAATTATCTGAGTGTCTAGTCGAAACGACGCGTGACCCGAGAGCTAGTGAGAGAGAGGTACCTATCTGGCGTAACCATCGACAACGTATAATAGACGCCTAATACCTATTTATTCACTGTGCAAACAAGTCTGTCAACCAACTGAGGTGAGCGGGCGCGGGGAAGTGAGTGCTCATTGGTCCGTTCAAGGTTACGACAAATCATGACCATTATTAGTGATGGGGTAAGTACTATGAAAGCAATCGATACTTGCAACAAGGTATATTTACTTTGACGGTTTGACGACCGATGTGGCGCGGCGGGCGAGGGCTGCCTGCGACGCAGGAGGTTGTGGGTTCGATTCCCGCCTGGGGTCAAATATTTCTACGATCTGAAAGTACCTATTTGTTTCGGGTGTACGACCCCCCGACGACCCCCCCGAGGACCCCCCGACGACCCCCGGCGACCCCCCGGCGACCCCCCGACGACCCCCGACTTCCCCGCGGTCGCATCTTGAAGTTAGTCAAAAACGATACACGCGACGGTATCTGGTAGCACACTCAAAAGGGGGGTCCTGGGGGGGCAGGGGGGGCAACATTTTCAATGCATTCAAAATCACTTGTCCCCCTCTATACAACCCCCATAAAAAAATTAAGCAATATGGCTCCATGTAGGAGTCCCCCCACTGGGGGCGGTCTTGGGGGGGCAAATGCCAAAAAGTCGGAATTTTCCCTAGGAGACTTTTACCTCCCCTATACGATTCTGTAAAAAAAAACATACCTTCCCATCCACCATCAAGGCGAAAATCAGTCAGTCAGTGGTAATCTAGCTTTATATAGTATGTATCATGTATAATATAATGTATAATAATAAAAAAAAAATAAGTATCAATGGTAATCTAGCTTTATACTATAGTAGAATAGAATAATATTATATGAAAAATAAATAAATATTACAGTTATCATTTAGGTACCTTACATTTTAGATAATACCATTTAGCAATGTAACGTTAAATATTATTTTAATCGACTTTTACATAATTCATCATAATCTTTTCTACGGCCATCGACATCTTAATATCGCCTACGGCACAGCACTATTTACCCCGCCTTCTCAGAGAAAAAAGGAAAGCAAATACAGAATTTGTTATGAAAGAAAGAGATGCACAGTTGACCTAGACAGTTGACCTCAACCGGTCAACCAAATTAAGTTGAGCTCCGTCAGGAGCCATTGAGTAAGCGAGCGCAGAGATTGTCACGGGTCACTGGTCTGGTCGTTACTGATCGAACGTTAGTGGGCGTGGATTTTTATAAGATATCTTTATCTTATGTGGTGTCTTAAATCGTTCGCCCTGTATTAGGTGTCTAGAGTACGTAGTCGATGGGCGTAACGCATCAGCATTGCCATTCAGCGGGGCAATGCAGCCAGCCTTGGCACTAGCACTCCCGAATTATATTGATCAGTTGAGTTACTGGAGATTGTTTGCAACAGTCTGTAGTTAGCTCAATTATTTCTAAAGTTGATATTCTAAATTGTTTCCATTATTTGCTTGTAAGTTTCATTGTTAATAAAGTATTAATAATGTTATTTACAGAACATGACTAATGTCATTTTTATCAAGAAATCTTCCATGAAACTTTTCTGTTTTGCAGTGCAAGCTAAGCTAGTTAGTTCGAGTGTGTTAATTTTCTGCTGACTGTACGCACTTATCTAATATTTAACATCGTCCAATAAATAAGAACGTTTATCGAGATTTATGTAATAGTAATGACTATTTAGTATGCAAGAAACTGGGCGACATAAGGAAAGAGCCGGCTGCCACAAGGTAAGTAGCAGCCAATTTACATTTTTCTTGTTTTTTTCATTAACTTCAATAAAACTAAAGTTTGGAGTCGATTTATAATATTTACTTGGTTTGTAAAGAATTAATTATAAAAAAAATTATAAGAACAAGTAGAATAGAAATCTACTGCTGGTTTTATTATGTCAGTGTGTTTTAAGCTGTTTTAATGTGTTTTAGTCTCGGTACATACAGCAGCATTAATTGGTATCTGTGTATTATGGCATTATTACATATTATGTGGCCCCCCACATAATATGTAATAATGCCATCCCGTAGCACGCAAACCCTTAGCTTTGAACATAAAAATATTGTTTTTAGTTTTGTTTATCATTTAATAGGCTTTTTAACGTGTTTTGTTTTATTGAAGTAAGAGCTACTCAAGTTTTGTTTTGTTGTACTTCCCTCAGTTTTTTGTGTGTGTGTTAAATAAAACTTTATTCTATTCTATCTAAATAAATATACCTATATGTAATAAATCTTATACGGAGATCTGTCGGCAGTTCTCGGCATCAAATATCAAACATGTTTATTGAAATATATGACTTCCATATTCGATTAATCTTTCGGCACGGGAGCTGAACTTTAAAAGGTGATATTTTATACTCACTTACTTTGTAACTCTAGGTTTATGGTTTTGTCAGTATCCTCTAACGAGGTTGCATTATTTTGTATAATTGAATTTATTTTATCTACTTTGTATAACTGAATCTGGTTTTTTACCAAGTAGAAAAGTATTTCATGTAGAAAAATACCTAGGTACCTATTTATTTTTCACGTTTCTCTATCTATACTCTTCTATAAGTAGTGAGCAGGTGTAGTAGAGATATATATTAGAAAATATTCAAAGAAGTAATTATAGTCCTTATGCTAGCATTTTTTTGCATATTTGTAAAGAAACGTAAAATGACACTTTGCAACCAAACTCAAAACATAGTAAATTCATTTAATAAATAAATAAAAAATAAATGAATGTATTTCGGACAAAATTTAGGTCCATATCATGTTAATTGTCATCTATCATTTGTTTCGATAGGTCATATTAAGTAATTTGTAACAGCTAGTACATACCGTGTCGCACCCTGGGCCGGGTTCCAAACAAGTGCATTCCCGGAGCGAGCATCTGCGTGAATACTTCCATCTTTATGTTCCCGCCATAATTGTAGCTGTCGATATTTACTGATCGCGGAACACCCGGTATTAATGCAATGATGGCACACCCTGCATATTAATACAAATCATTTAGAGATGAAAATGTTTCCTTTGATCCATTTTAAAAGTTGAATTTTCTTAACCAGCTACGAAAAAAGGTTAATTCTCTTTCATAAATTGGGTACTAATTATTAGAATTTATCATGAATTTAGCCGATTATAGAACCGCTCTCTGTTGAGTGTGAGGCGCACGGGCCTCACACTCAACAGAGAGTAAAGTCATGTGAAAACACAGCACATACATATCGATGGGTAAAAAAATTATAATCAATTACATACATAGACATAAAGATAGATTATTACTTACTTTATTGCACCATCAATACAGAAAACAATTAAACAAAAACTCAATACTTATCATTTCAGATATAGTTAGAATTAAGTTTTTGTTTAATTCTAGTGGCACAATCAGCTGCCTGATTGCTTACAGCGATTTTATCCAGGCAACCTTTGGATGGATCGGTACGTATCATTGCTGACGATGGCGTAATTGATGGAACATTAAAAATAATAAATAGTTTTACCATACAACACTAGTTACCTACATAAATAAAAACAGAAACAGCAATCATTTATAAAAAAAGATTTTATCTACAAATTGAAAATGATTCAGTCGTTATGTCAGAACAAAATGATGGATTGTTCCATATAACCCTTGGCACACCTTTCTTTCTTATTTATACAAAACTTGGGCTACAAATTGAAGACAAAAGAAGTCACGCGTCACCCGGAGGCGTGAGCTTGTATGGCGATCCGATTACAACAGCCTACCTGAGCAAACTACCATACAAACAAAAAGAACCCTATGGTGTACGAGATAAAGGCTATCAAAACGATGCCTTTTTTGTTTTACATAAGATTTATAAGCGAAAATTGCGAACCAAATATCACATAAACAGTTATTGTTCGAAGAAATTGTTAATTTTCTGGTTCAAGATAGTTGACCTGGGATATCGGCAGGGATATTGAGCTTTTGGTGGTAGAACATGGCAGCTTAGTTAAGCTTTATGTAAACGAAAATACAGTTCAAAATGACTTGCAAGCAAATCAATGTCAGAGTATCCGTTTTGGTGCGGAAAACAGAAATTGAATATAACATTGACGGAAGTTAAGTGTTACAGTAACACAGTAATGTAATTAAATAAAAGGAATCAAATTACGAAAATCAGGCAATCTCAATTTACAAAAACTAAGGAAAGTAAAAAGTAATCCAATGCACTTTCAAGTAGGTTGGAAATAGCGTAAGATTAGGGATAAGATAAAGAAAGGTAAAAGAGAAAAGAGATAAGTTACCTATGCAGAGTTAAAATTAAATCAATTTAAAGATGTTCAGTGTCCAATTTATCTTATAAGGAGACCTCTTTATAGAGTTTAAAGCTATTTAAACAAATCACGATGGAGTTTAACCTCTGCAACCTTCACGGAAACATTTTTATCTCCCAATCGGAAAACCTCAAGATAATCGATGTTTTAATCCGCCATACATATGCAGCGTTAAATTGTCCAGCTGTTCAGAAGTAGAATGACAACAAAATACTTATTCATGTGGATAAAACTGGAACTAAAGCCACATCTTCGAAATCACCCGCAGATTTACATAAAATGGTCACAGCTTGCGGTGCAGCCAACTGAACATTATAAGTTGGTAACATTTTCCCATTTTACCTATTCGATGCCGCATTCCAAATTCAAATCGATGTCACCTGTCAATCGGTTGCTTTTCCGATATCATTTTACATCCACTGGCTGAATGTTGAGCTTACGTTTACACGTTTTGTGAAGATTTCATCAATAAATTAAATGATGGTCGATTTATAGCTGAAGATGGCCTTCCTTGGCCTTTTCAATTATTAGCATTTGAATGCCGTAGAGCCGCGGTTCACATTCACAAGAGCTCTATGGTTTTAACCTAATCATTAGTAAAATAAATCAAGCTTTTGTAACCATGGTGACATCAATAAAATCATCAGTACTGTATATTCTACTTACTAAGCGTGCAGTAAATTTTTGTGTTAGGATGATTTATGTGAAAGTTTTGTAGGTAGGACCGTGCATGACACTATATTATATGGCATGGATGACAATTTGCGTAAAACTCCCGGCAGTTGCGGGGTTTGGTAGAGTACAGATGGAGCCATGTCGCTCTTTAGGAGAGGTCTATGTCGAGCATTAGGTAAACTATTATAGTTTAATGATGACGATCTTACAGTTTGAACACCAGAATAAAATAAAATCGGCTAACTATTTATTTTATTGTATTTTTTCTGTGAAACAAAAATACATAATCTGTGAAAATTTTATCTGTCTGAGATACATCTCATGAACCGTGATAGACAGATAAAATTTCTGGGGACAGACGGACGGACAGTGGAGTCTTAGTAATAGGGTCCCGTTTTACCCTTGGGTATGGAACCCAAAAAATATGATAAATTTCTTCATTGCTTGGTCTTACAACTAAAAATTGCCTCGGCGGCAGTGACTTTTCGGACGTACATGGTAGATACAATCAAATCTTAATTCATTCTGCTTACCATGAGACTAGATAATACTGTGTGAATTGTCCAGCATTATTTATTTATTATTACTTTATTAACGGCCAGGTGGGATGACGACCTGCGAAGGACTGCTGGATGCGGCAAGCTGAAGACAGGGCGCTATGGCGCTCATTAGGGGAGGCCTACATATATCCAGAGAGACAATATAAGTTGATGATGAATGAATTTATTTATAATACCTAGTGCTGTTAGACCCAGTGAGGCATATTTCCCTGGTCGTGCCAAAGTGGCGCCTCAAGTAGCCGTCAAATGGGGCGTGCTAAATCACAGATTGTTGGGCACGCGTGCTTAGACCGGCGCGCCGGCACAGAACTGAACTCTTCATTATGTTGCCGTATGATTACATTACTTAGGGATCTTGAGTCAGAGAGCCTATTACTATATCTATCACTGGTTTCTTGTAAAAGCAGAGGAGTTGAATCTGCATACGTCAGTACAATGTACCTTGAGTCATCAGATCATCTCAACCTAGAGCCCATAGTAGTCCACAGCTGGACATACGAGTAGGACTCCTCTAATGAGAGACCTATGTCCAGCATTATACCTAGAGTACAGCAAAGGAATATTGGTAGTGTAAATCAGCGTATTTTTATATCTAATCTGACTCTTAGGTATTCATTATCAACTTGACTTACGTGGTTGAAGAATGCTGTCAACAAAACGAAAGGTCTGTAAAGATTTTTTACGATAAAGAACTGTTTGTTATTGGAACACTGTTGTGCTCTCCTGACCAGTGTTTGATAATTAAATAGGGTAATTATGCTTTTAGCTGTAACTTTGATTTCAATTATTTTGTTTATGGATTTTTTGTAATTTATTTATATTCTGTATGTACCAATCACGACAGGGCGCTATTGGCGCTCATTTGGGGATGCCTATGTCCAGCAGTGGACTGCTATAGGCTGATGATGATTCAATAACGACTCATATATAGTATAACAACTCATAAAACTCAAAATAACAAGTCAAATACACTGTAACTTATTTTTTGAATTATAATTGTAATATATCTCCGAAATAAACGCATTGAATTGAATTAAATAAACCGTAAACACAAAACACACTGTAAAAGTGGAAGAAGGGGAAAACTGTTCTGTTCTCGCTAGTCTATCCCAGAGGTGACGAATGCGCCAAGTTGTATCTCAGCTGTAAAACACGCTGGTTCTTGTGACATGACAGTTTAGTACCCACCTTGCAAGCTCTCAAGTTTTATGGGAAATTTTGCGTCTGGATTTTATAGCTGAGGAAAGTGATCAAACGAGAGACATTCGAAACTATCTTACATGATTTCAGGGTTTCTCTGGCCCGTGGTCAAGCACTTTGAGTTCAAGAGGTGACGACCGTGGCTCGTGGATGGATGCACGAGGTGGGTAGACGAGAGGATATGGTATGTACTCGTCACATGGCGTCGAATTATTCCACTCTACCCCACCAAGGCGCCCTGGTGGGGCAAAGTGGACTGGCTTAAATTTTACCACACACTGACACAGTGGAATAATTCATGGTGTATTTTTTTTTTGTGTTTTTGTTGCAATTAATTAATGTTTCTGTAAACGTTAATTAATTGACACAATATTCAAAACAAGAGAAAAAAGAAAAGAATCATATGAATTACTAATGACAATGACACAGAATCGTTAGAGAATGTAATTATTTTATATCTTATATAAAGAAACTAAGGACTGAGGGACGCGTGTTAAAAATTTCATGGTTAAAACCATTCTATCAATATTTTTGTACAAATACCTAGCATTGCACGCAAAATAGAGTTTCTTTCATCTATGGATGATTTTGCGACGATACCATTGTCATAGAGAAGCGATTGATTAGCATAATTCGTCTTTGGACCATTATGAATGGCACTAGCTTTGGAAGTCATATACTCAGATCTGGTAAAATCTGACTGTAAATAATGATGAAGTTCAAAAGCATAAAACAAGCGACGATCAAGTACAGCTATGTTCATTGCTGATTAGTTAAACCGTGTCTAATCAGAGCTCTGTCGTTTATTAGACAGCGGCCTTCGTTGGATACTAGGCGAGCATAATGCACTGGAATGTGAGCGACCGCGGCCTGAATCTGTCCGGATTGAAAGAGTTGGGCGAGGCGGTTGGTCCTGGGATGAATGGTATCGGCCATTAATACAAGTGGACTTTACAGTGCTTAGTAACCTACAAATACAATGCAGGCTTTATCTGGAACCAGCTTTCGCTTCGGCTTGATAAAATATCAGGAAATGGCTACCAGTTTCCAGATCTGAACTGTACAACAATAGGGCTAAGTCCATAATAATTTATATAATTACTTATTTTATGTTAAGGGGACTCGGTGGTCTAGCGCACGAAAATGACACCTACTTTTACGATTTTTTTTTTGCTATTAAAAATTAAAAAAACGATGTTTTAACTTTTCGAGCTTATTATTACGTTTATTAATCATACAAAAAAAAATTTTTTTCATTTTAAAAACAATATTTATTATTATAAAAATGCCGCTAAAGGTGACCCTCTCGAAAAATCGGATCCGGACCGCGTAGGTGATTTCGAGACTTCTACTCATCTGAAACAAAAAATCCAAAGACATTCTTAATCAGAAAGAGTGCAGTTATGGTCGGAACTAGAACAAATCGAAAAAATTGAAAATTGACAAAATGGCGGGCGTTGAAAAACAAAGTTTGTAAAATCGGGTTTTTTTCACTAGTTTTTTAGTGTAAACAATAGGAAATTATTAAAATAAAATTATAATTCTAGTTCCGACGATAGCCACACATGTTGTGAACAACATATCCAAATTTCAAGTCATTCGGTTGAATAGTTTTTTTATTTTCACCCCCGCCGTGCCGAAAAAAGTCGTTTCGAGATAAATGAGTTTAAAGTTTGCGTTTGTACCCGCGTTAGGAGCGCGCGGACCGCTCTCTACCTGGTTAATGGGCTGTAGAAGCTATAATATTGGGAATTTCCGCATGAAAATTTCACAGTATATTTTTAAGATACTATACTTTCGAAATATCGAAAAAAAAAATCGATTTTTTGAAATTTTTAGACCACCAGGTCCCCTTAAATTAAAAAAAATATATGTTGTGTATATTGTATGTGTACACGTAGTGGCAAATAAATGATATGCTATGTCTATGTCTTATAAGCAAACGTAAGAGGAAAAAATACCTATACATTTCTGAACTTTGAAATCCTTACAAAAGTACCAACCATAGTAAAATTACGAAATACGTATAAAATGTTTGATCGTTGTTGCCTGTTAACATGTCTTTTACCGTACTCTACTTAGATTCTGTAGGTGCATATCTAGGACAGTTTTGGAGAATATTTTTCACTAAAACCAACTTTCCCGAGCGTAGTCTGAACCCATAAGAGTAAAAACTAGATTCCAGCGCCAGTTCTACCTAGTCAGTGTACCAGGCGCGCATAATGCACGAGGAAGTGATATTTAGTGATTCCACAGTAACTGATTGCCGGTGCTACGCGTAATGCGATGCTGCGCGCATATTTTGTTGCGCTTTCAATAATGTTTAAGTAGGCGATGAGTCCGTACCTTCTGTTTTACCATAAAGCACCTAAATGGATGGATATTCTTACACCCAACTATACCTGTATAAAATATGTCTAGGTACCTCTTTTTCAACGACATGGCGAATTTCGCAGGGAACCGCTGAATGCTCACGCAAGGAAGCTCTGGACTGGTCATTGTGGCAATCTTTGAGGAAGGCCTATGTATGTCCAGTGGTGTAACTGTAGACGTGGTTCGTCGCAGATGCTGATTGTAAAGCCATTACTTTTCCCCAGCCAGAAAAAGGCCCTTCTTTTCTCCTGTTGCTCTAAGAAATTCAATAGCAACATCAAAGTCCAATGTAATGTTTATAATTTCTCTTATGTCGCATGTATTAATCCTAAAATATTCACGTGCTTTTGGGCGAGCTATGCCGTTTTACTGCCTTATTTCACCAATGTGTTATGTGTACAATGTCTTGTGTACAAAAAAATACAACTAAATTACAAAAATACCACAAGCGATGGTAGGTCTGTTTTAGGCTCCACGGATTGGGTGAATCATTTGAACCAAAACTGCCTAAAATTGCTTTAGTCTAGGTACTCTGTCGATGTTAGCTGCTAGGTTGTGATTAGCAACATATATACGTCTGGATAATGAAATTATCAGTATTTTATTTAAAAACATCATTGTTAACATCATTCTACCAATGTTAACAATGTCCATTGTTAATTTGTTTTACTAGTTAGTAACTGGTTGGTTCATACCCACACCAACCACAGAAATTGACTTATTATTGCTTACACAGAACCGTTTTTTGACCCCATCAAAACTACTTAAGATATTAAGATAGGTCCAGAATCACCCAAGTCTTTGTCAACAACTTACAGTCCTTTGGGTACTTATCTGTTTGTATGGTCTTCTCGAGATTTGAACTTATCTGAATCTTAACATATAACTCATTCCAACTAGGGCATAAAATTGCACAAACCTCGACATCTCGACATGCATGTTCATAAAATAAATTAAGAGTTTCGTGCAAAGATATCAAGCATGCACGAAATTACGCAATGCTTGTCAAACATGGCGCCTGCAACAATGCGCAAAACCTATCATAAGACACCCCCACGCACAAGCCTTCGTCTAGGGAGGTTAACAAGACAGACGTGTCAGTTATAATTTAACTTACGGTTTGACTGGACTTGGCTAGCCATGGTTATGGTTAACAAGACAGACGTGTCAGTTATAATTTAACTTACGGTTTGACTGGACTTGGCTAGCCATGGTTATGGTTATGCTTGATAACGTCATCATCATTCCCGATGTGGCGTGGTGGGCGAAGGTCTGCCTGTGACGCATTAGGTTTGATTTTCGCCTTGGGATAAATGTTTGTAGGATATACTAATATTTTTTCGTGTGTTCTGGGTATTTTCTATGTATAATAAAACATATCTATATATGTAATGATCGGTCATCTACATAGTACCCATAACACAAGCTCTGCTCATCTTGGTTGGGGCGAGAAGATGCTGTGTGAATTGTCTACCATTATTTATAGTTATGAACTAAGTTACCATAATAATCGTCTGCCTGACCTATATCGTGAGATTGACATGCTATTCTTAGAGCATCTATATTCATGTCGAATATGATCGACCGATTGATGTCAAATTCAAAACAATCTTGGCGGTTTTGTGGTCTTGTCCTCAAAACCTCAAAGCTCTGTGGTTTGGCTCATCTTCATGAAAGCTCAAAGAATATTTATTTTGCTTGCTAAATTGAGATTTTCTGACCCAATTATATACTTTTTCCTTCTCTTGCTCAAAAAGTGAGTAATTATAGCGTACCTACCTAGCTAAACGGCCGTGAACCTCGAGTCTAAGTATTTTTTCTTTTTAATATGATTCTGATTAGTACAAGACATTCGTCCTCTTACGATAAAGACTCGACTTTTTGGTGTTCCATTTACAAAGAACATAATAATATACCTAGTATGTACAATTTCATTTGGATTCATTTTTGAAAATGGAACTGAATGCGCCTTCTTGGTGATTGTTGGATGTTCGTGTGACTCTTCCTCCGTGGTAGAATGTCTTACGTAGTTATTGTATTCTCTTTGGTAGAATCGAAGCGTAACGAATACTTACACAAAAAAAGTTAAGAGAATAGTGAAATCAATGTCAAATAATTTGTGTACTATAAATTGAAATAAAGGGTAGCTTTAGTTGTAGCTTATATGGAACAGGAAGGCTAATTAATAATGATTATATCTGTTGTGGTCAAAATCACGTGAGAATGTACGGAGAATACCTAAATATCCCACCAATATCTTTACCTAATTCTAATCACAATAAAACGCCTGATTAAGCATTAATATGCCCCAATTTTGTGCTCTTAAGAACACATTACTCCACTTTCAAAGTAAATCATTATTGTTAGATAATAAAGCGATCGAGAAGGTGTCAATGTCGAGCCTCGTTGTGTCCGCATCGATAACATCTCGATTAAGAGATAAATGTCGACGACATAGCGTCAGTAATAATGCCCGGGCGACCACTGTGTAGCAAGCCGATGTTATTTTAATTGTTTATCAGCGAATATCGAGCTTTTGCTTTGCCAGCTGTGTGTGACGGAATAGAAGGCTGTTTCGTCAATCCTGAACTTACGACAGAGGAAAAAGTACCTAAGGAAATAGTTAACAACGGAATCTTCCAACTACCGCAATATACTTTACCAAATAGCCCTGTACCTAGGTACTAGTTGACAGCCTGACTTTACCTCGGCCTCTTTAATAGTACCTAAACATTTTATACCAACCCGAGACGACACAGAAATCCATAGATGTTGGCTCTTTTAAACATTTTAAAAGACTTCTATGTAGACATGTCACTTTTGAAAATAAAACGATTTGATAGCAATCAGGCTGATTTCAGTGGCGCTCTGTCAACTCCAATTCCCCTCCATCAGACACATTAGCGTCAACGACATTGCCCAACAAAACTTGGGTCGGCTAAAAGCTCGATGTGTCTCCATTAGTGTGTGATCCACGTTGCGATTGGCCCGTCACCTCGTCCATCACATGCGTATGCGCACAATACAGAGGTATTTTAGCGGCGCGCGAAAAAAACCGCCAATTTGCATGAGGTGATTGTGGAATGGCAATGAGGAGTTTGTAGGGCTTGGATGCGGCTGGGTTACTTGGACAATTGGAGCTTTTCATCATCGTTAAGCTTTTGACTTGAGTAGGATATTATAAATAAAAGATTTAACGAATTGCTATATTGACAAATTTAGCTTATGACTTGTTAAGGATATGGACAAAGAAGTATTTAACGACTGACTGCGAAATCTCATAACGTGCTACCAGTTGAAACTTCATAGTAAGTAGTTACATTTTAGTTCTGCGCATATGCCTATGTAATTTTCATGATTTAATATAACTATTTAAGTTTTTATAAACCTATTTAGATAAATAGCTATTTCTTTTTCTTTTCTAGCCGTAAGTTTTGCGAAAGTATTATACATAATTAAAAAAATGAATTAGAAGCTTTAAGACTAGATACATCTTGATTTGACTAGATACCTATCAGTTATGACTAAATCGCTTTCTGACTAAATCTCGATATGACCACATCGCGTTAAAACTAAATGGATTGATTTAGTGATTTAACAAGCTAGCAAGTTTAGGAATTAAAAACTAGGTGGCTGGACCTGCTCTGATCAGCTAGTCCAGTTGCTTCACCTATCATCCGCAATCAAAGCAAATGAAGTTGTCGCCGTCAAATATTAATCTTTTAGCCGGCAGAATGTGAGCTAGATACCTACCTGGCCCATGAACTTCTAATTACACATTTGATCATTGTTATTGAAATTATTTTGCTTATTGTGTGTTTATAAATTATTTTGCAATTTATTTTGCTTGTAAAATATAATGTTGACTTCTCTATTGTATTAGATAGGTCATTCCTGTTAAAATAGATGTACCTACCTAATTATTTTGAATACATACAAAATACAAACACCATGAGTTAGAGGAGCTAGGTTTAAACTTCTGTAACGCGCTGGTTTCACGTTAATTGGCGGACTGCATGGCATAACTGAGCCAGGTGTTCCGTGATCAGCTGTGTCCGCATGCATCGGTGGGAATATTGACAAAAATGCATTCCTTCGAGGTCGAATTTGCAATGGAAACGCTGACAATTCACATTAATGTCGACGTCGATTGGTGCGTGTGTGATCGCGTTTTAGATTAGGCTCCTTTACCTACCTTTCGTCTTTTGGGTCTTTGCCGACAATGTTTGTGCAGGTACCTAGATAGGTATATAATCCTTGCTTACTGTAAATAGATAAGATACTTACAGTAAGTAAGCTAGGATTATAGAGCAATACCTACCTACATACAGTACCTACCTATAGCTACCCCCTGAAATAAAGGAGGACGGGCAGTGCCAGTAGTGCGCAAATATATTTTCCTTGAGATGCGATCTAACACCCGTTGATGTCTATACTCCAGCCAAATTTGATATGAAATATCTGTAAGCAAACAAGAAAACAAAGTTTAGGTGAAGTGTAGGTGTTTAATTTACCAACATTTCACATCGAGTTGAGCTGGAGTATCTAGAGTAAGTATCAATAACCTTAGAAACCATTTTATTTTAATTACATTTAATGAGGTCGATTTGCATGCACTACAGGATTCCATGATGAGATGATCACGACTAGGTACGGACAATCAGGCTCTCTTGAAACTGATCACGGATCTGTCATTAGCAGAGACCACCGCTTTTTAAACAACCACGGCGACGACCACACACAAACAGATTTTTTAGATTTGGGACTTTAAAATTCATAATAAGCCTACATCTAGTTACTTCTTTTGCCATCTAGTGTCATGGTGAGTAAATTAGCTTTGTCGCTTCGCTAGCTACTAGCGACACCTATCGTTTCGATTGGTAACTTGAGTTAGTTGACGAATGAACTTATTTTATGATTTTAGGTATGGCAATTGGCAACATTGGTCGTAACTTTCAATGTCTTTAATACCTTATCAATGTCAAGAGTCGTAGTTGTCATTGTCACTAGGCAAGGCAACCATCTTCATTGTTTTCTTTTCGACGTGACTGCTAAACACAGCACGTGTTTATTGTGTAAAAATGCGTATAGAAACATGTTATTTCTGCTCGTCCAGGATATATCCTGGACACGGGATCCAATTCGTCAGAAATGACTGCAAGGTACTCACAGTTTACACCACAACGTTTGTATTGCGTCGAATTTCACAAGTATGTGACACTAACCCTTGCCTTCTGTAGATCTTCAGATTTTGCCGTTCCAAATGCCACGCAGCGTTCAAAAAGAAGAAGAACCCACGTAAAACCAAATGGACCAAAGCCTACCGTAAGACTGCGGGCAAGGAATTGGCCATCGACCCCGCATTCGAGTTTGAAAAGCGTAGGAATGTGCCCGTGAAATACAGCAGGGACCTGTGGAACAAGACCATAGAGGCCATGAAGCGGGTCGAGGAGATCAGACAGAGGAGGTCAAATAACCACATCATGCAGCGGCTGAGGAAGGGGCGAGAGGTGGAGTGGCAGAGAGACGTGCGGGAGGTACAGAGGGACATCTCATTGATCAGGTGAGCTTGCAGATTGAGTCATTGTATCAAAATGTGGCACAATATTATATTATAATATTATGGCTTTAGCTCCATGTTTATCGAGTTTAGCTTTATCAGTTCAAATGTACCTTTGTTTAGAATCTATTATTTACAAATTAAAGAAAAAGATAATCTATTTGCAAAAACACATGTAAAACAAAGATGGTCAGTAATTTATTTATAATGCAACATTTTTAACTTTTATCGTTTTTATTTTCAATTTTTATCGGTAGTATGCAAATCCAAATAAAACAACAAAATTATTAAGGTTAATTTTCATTTTATACTTTAAATTGTCAGTTAATCTATCAGATTATTAGAATGCTCTCGTAGTTAATTTTTCCCATAAAGCCTTGAGATTGAAACGTTAAAAGCACTGACAAGGATTAAAACGTACATTCATCAGCAGATTCATTTCAGTTTTTATAAAATTATACTATAGTATAGCCCTATAACTCACTAACAATTTGTTTTAGATCACCAGCTGCCGGTCTCAAACAGCGACAAATGGAAGAAGACACAGAAATGGAGGTTGAGCCCGAAACCATCCAGGTCATTGACTCCAAGGGCCGCAAGACAACCATCGAGGCTCCAGTCATGGTGCCCGCAGTCGGAGAGATGATTGAAGATATGGGTGATGTTGAGTTATAAGCTTGTCAAGTCAAATTGGTAAGAGTTTGAACTTTGTGGATAAGTAGAGTTGAAATTAAATAAGGCATTAATGAAGCAACTGAGAAAATTGTTAAATAATTAATGATGTTAAGTTAAAAGAAAGTAAATAATGCATAAAGCTAGTATCAAAAACAGAAACAGCTCTTTCTAAATAATTTACTAGCTTAATTGTTAATTGTAATGCCACAAAAGTTTCTGCTGAATTGTGTTACTATGTATCATAGAAGTTTCTATGCAAGTAAATGTAAGGTGCACCAAATATTTTTTTATTTCATTTCCTTCCAAAACTTGCTGGATAGTGATAGCATTCAATTAGCACTTTGATATGAAACTCAGGCCATATCTACCAATTTTTTTAGGTACAAATACTAATACAAAAATTATTTATGATATGCCACAACTACTTTACAATACACTAGTGGCTTGTCTTGGCTTCGCTTGGGTGGATCTCTATTTGTTTCAAAAACAATTTGCGATGAACATAGAATAAATGTATCTTTGATGCATGAAAAAGTATTTTCAAGTTAGGTTAATATACATATAGCCTTTCTATTGGTAAAATAATTTTAAAAATCAGTTCAGTTGATCCGGAGATTGCCCCCTACAACCACAGAAACAGAAACACACAAACTTTACCTCTTTATAATATTAATACAGATTATAAAGTAGGTATAGTTTTCAATAACTTAACACCTCTGAAGAGAAGTCTGTTGCTATGTATTACTCAACATTGCGTGTGACACAATAGATACAATAAAGAAAGTATTGATTTACAGCTCAGATACCAGTACTCTTTAATCCTCTTAGGTCTACAATCTACATGCAGGGGTAAAAAACATTTGACACAGTAACTAGAAAACGCACAATCTAAAACAAAATTGTGTTTATGTGCAAAATTGTGTACGAGAGGAAAATATACCCCGATTCTAAGACAAAAGTTTTATATATTATACATATTTGCAAAATTGTGTAGTTATAAAATACTTAGCCCAAACCATTATTTTGTAAACATAACTTTAGCAAATAACTATTAATGAATAGAAACAAATTAGAACTGGTATTTATAGGATTTAATTTATATTTTTATGGAAATACTATTAAATAAATGAATACAATACTAAAATAACAGGTTTCATGTTGGGTAGGCCTAAACAAAGTATATGCAGCCATAAAAGTTGCCAACCCCTGCCAAATCCAATTAAACCTCGTGCCTCCGCCGACAGACAGTCAGACGTAACAGGAATCAGGAAGCTATAGCGAGTTCCTGCAGAGAGTGCCATGGCCATCTACTCGTCTGTTCTCGTGGCATTGCTAGCTTGTGCCTCTTACTTCGTTTATCAAAAGTATGTGAATGTTCACACTAGTTTTGTTACAAAACCGCTGAAAAACTATGACTATATTATTGGTAAGTAAAGTATAATTATGAAATATTGTTTAATTGTAGCTACATAGTCTTTTTCACGCAATATTTTATGCCTGTGCGTTTTGAGTTTCTTTAAATATTGCTCTTGTATTTCGTAAGGCGCTTAAAATGATTGAAAGAAATAACCGTCAGAAATTCATCAATGTCCAAGAAATATTTATCTACAGATGGCTACTATATAAAGCTATGAATAAATAACCTTACTACAGGCTAGGCGCCTTATAAATAAATAAATAATGCTGGACAATTCACACAGCTTTATCTAGACCCATGATAAGCAGAGCTTGTATTATGGGTACAAGATAACTGATATACATAATACATTACATAGCTGTATTTTTTTATTATATATACAAAACGACCAGAACACCCGGAACAAATATCTGCAGATCGTACACACAATTGTTCCGAGGCGGGAATCGAACCCGCAACCTCCAGCGTCGCAAGCGGACCTTCGCTCACCGCGCCACATCGGTCGTCTTATAAAGTGATTTAGTGCCTAATTTCACCGGCATTACCAACCCTTTAAATTGAAACAACAGCAACGCATGGCGGCAAAAAACATGGTAACAATACCCGAACGATCTGCGGTTAGGAGATTTTGCTAGTTTGTCGCAACTCTTTACATTCGTCCTCCTAACAAATTCCTCGTGTAGTCGGAGCAGGTACATCAGGCTGCGTCCTTGCCGCGCGCCTCTCAGAAGACCCTGAAACCAGCGTACTGCTCATTGAGGCAGGAGACCACATGGGCTACTTTACTAGAATACCGCTTACAGCCACGGCGGCGCAGCAAGGACCCAATGATTGGGCGGTTAAGACGACCAGGCAGCGGTATTCCTCGTTTGGCATGTGGAATCAGGTGAGTCAAGGAGACCATATAACATTGTGTGTATTTGATTAGACTTTTTACGCACCATAATACTTCAATGTTCGTTTTGTAGGTACAAAGGAATTTTTAAATGAACAATATTCTGCAATTTTATTTTTTACTGTAGGATACCGACAAACTGTGTAACAAAAGGTGCTGCGATAGTAAATACATACCGTAAGGGTAATGTTACGAGTTGATACAGATTTTACGCTGTTCGTTCAGCTTTTGCCAGGTCTTTGTTATACTTGCCCAACTGGAAACATATCTATTTGGTTTTTCTAACGTAGAAAATCTCTAAAACCACATAACGCAGACGAATTCGCCGGCATTAGTAACCAATACTAGTAGGTGAATTGTAGAATGTATATGGTATTCTAGTAAATATCCCAAAAATGTACGACCTCGACGGTGCTTTAACCCGCAACTTACGACGTAACATGGAATTTAAGAAGTGCCTACTTTCGTCATTTATTAGCTTCCAGTGACTTACCTTTACTCTACTACAGTCCTTGTTCATCAAGCTTGGGTAGTTCTAGCTCATATAAAAAATACCATCACAAGTTGGTACACTCATTCTAGGTCCCACGGATCATCAGTACTATTGGATTATGGGTTTCTGATTGAAAATAACTATTTATAAACTGTACAACAATTTATTGATTCTCTTCAATACACAGAACATTGCAAGAACACTGAAATGAAAGAGTATTTGCTTAAATATATATATCAATATATTTGACTTGATAGTCATACAAATGTTTTATGTTAATTCAGACATTTACTTACAGTAGCTTTTTAAAACTCTTAACTTCACCAACTCTTAACTTTTTTAGTAATCTTATATATCTATATTGAATTGAAATATTAAAATGAAATTATTAACTCAGTTACATTAACATAGAAAGTGCTGCCACCTAGTATCTATCTAATCAGCCGCTATCAACCACTGCTGAGTATAGGCCTTTTTTTCAATTATATATTTGAAGATTTTTGATTTTTCTAATAAGTACCCACTTCCCATTTCTAGAGCCAGTTCATCCCCCGAGGCAAAGGCCTGGGCGGTTCCGGACAGATCAACTTCCTCCTTCACGGCTTCGGCCTCCCCTCCGACTACTCCCGCTGGACCCGGCTCGGGTTCAGGGGGTGGAGCTATGAGGAGATGAAGAAGTACTTCATCAAGGCCTTCGGGACTGTGAGGAGCGAGTTCGACTCTGAACACTGTCCGGTTTACGGGGAGTGTCCGGGTGATAAGGTAAATATGGTGTAGATGAGTTTGATAAATTTGATTGGTGACTTTTTGTGTTAATTAGCTTCAGCCTGTGGATTCGCACGCGTTATTTTGATAAAAATAAATTTAAAAATATGTTCATACAGGCTAAAGGTAAGGTAAAGTAATAAGGTAGGGGCTCTACGCAAAAGTTCAGTCCAATCAGTTCATTTGATTTATTCCACCGTAGGTACAGGTTGTTACACTTGATGTCGTTTAATCTACTTTACTATTATATGTACATATTACTTAATTATAAATCATTTAAATATATTATTTATTTAACAAATGTTTTTTGTGTAGGAAGGAAATACAATATACCTAATATAATTTTTTTTCGCCCAAAGTCGGCCACCGCTCCGTAACTTGACGGTTGTCAGCTAGTGAAATAGGAAATATTCTATGTATAACAGGCCTTGTAACCAATTGTAACTATTATAGAACTATATTTTGTGCCCTTAAATGCAGACCAGCACCTGAGAAAGTGTGGTATCCAAGTTTCTAAGCAGAAAGACCAAGATTCTGACCTACAAAACCCTTTATCATAGTACCTCTCATTTACAAAATGTAAACACTAAAGTTTTCAATTCTAGGCCCCAATGAAGCTGAAACTGTCCACGGAGAACGAAGAGCTAACGTCTACGTTCAGACAAGCGTCCTCCCTGCTCAGCGACGGTCGGACCACGTTCAAACGAGCGGTCGCCACGGTCAAGCATGGCGCCAGACATTCCAGCTACGACGCGTACTTGAAACCAGCGTTGGGGAGGATGAATCTGCATGTGTTGTTGAAGACGCAAGCTGTATCGGTGAGTAAAAAGTAAGGAAGCCAGTAAAATTGTAATGTTACATTTAAAGAACCAATGTTGATAGACTTGAGAGCGTGCTAAAAATAATTGTGACGATGACGATGGAATTAAAGCGCCCAGGAAAGAACATGGAATTAAAAAAAAAAACTCATACGTGTGAAGAAATGAACTGTCATCTCAGGGTACCTTGAATGCTCCTCGAAAGAGCTTGTTGTTATTAAAATGGATTTTGGAGACTATCGACTAAGCATACCGAACTCGAGTATGTTTTGAAGGAATGTTCAAGGCACTTCAGACCAGTTTGAGTGAAGGATTAGTTGAAGAATTGAACTGTCTTCAGCTTGCCGCATCCAGCATCTACCTGCAGTCTTTCGCAGGTCGTCATCCCACCTGGTCGGAGGGCGTCCTACACTACGTTTACCGAGTCGTGGTCTCCACTCAAGAACATGTTTGCCCAAGCGGCCGTCGGTATTGTAATATGGTGGTTTAGAAATAAATTATTATTATTCATTCATTTGCGCTGCTTATTGCATTGATTGCAAATAAAAAGCAAAAGATTTATCAAACGACCGGCGAAAAACATCTGAATAGACCTGCTTTTAATATTCCAGTACCTACCACGTAAACTAAGACTAACCACAGAGTCAGAAGTCAGTAATCGCTTAGGGTCGCGCGGATCCTGCCACACTAAGCGTCTATACCTATTCCGATTTAGAATCCAAGATATTTTATGTCAACAAAGACATTTATGAATGAAGACTTAACAAAAACTTTTAACACTTTGACTGCTGAAATAACACGGTATGTGTTTTCTACAAGTGACTAATATGCGTAAATCCACACTAGCGCAGCGGCTGAGAAAATACAGATCTTTGTGACTCAGCACAACCGTAATATTTTTCGAACGAAACGCATGTGCGGCGCAACACAACTGCTGCGGCAGCACGAATTTTTTAGGTTAAAAAAAAGATCGCAGTGATAGAAAAAAAAATCGCAGTCAAAGTGTTAACAATAACAGCAAATAACAAGGCAACAGCAAGGAAATCACTAAAAACTAAAACACAAACTTCAACTACGCATAATATCACATGTACCTACCTACATCGAAAAATTTATAAATTTGTTTTCGAAAACGAACGAGAGATCAATTAAATGATGAATGAAAGCTTTCAAAACCAAAAATTGTTTCGAATTTTTGTGTTTAGCTTCGATGATACCAATGCCGTTCAATATTTTACACTAATATTCCTTAAGTTTTGTAACCTCTTTGTATACAAAAAATATGCAGGTTTTTGAATCGGAGTATAGTCAGTTCGAACGGCCTGTACACAAACGATCTCCGCTGATGTTACGCCTAGTCTGAAGGCCTCATACAAAATACACGTTACGTCAACCGACTAAGCGTTGACGGAAACGTAACAGACGTACCTACGCTCGACGCACTAACGCATCAACAGTTGAGTGTGAAAGGTTGAATGTTTATGATATTTGCCTGTTCTGGCGTAACGCGACCGATAATACGCGACGCATTTTCCGTCAGATATGTACCCTTACATTCTACCCTCAGGTCCGCTTCGAGAGCAACATCGCGTCATCGGTGTACATCCTGCAGAACCACCACAAGTTGAACAATATCTTCGCGAACAGGGAGATCGTTCTAGCGGCGGGCGCTTTCAAAACGCCACAGATACTGATGGCTTCGGGTATCGGGCCGAGGAAGGTTTTGGAGAGGTGAGTTGGATTGATTATTCATATTTACACATTGCCACGTAATATTAGCTTAGAGGTAGGTACATTTACCCTGTAAGGGCGCAGCAATTTATTTATAATAATAACAATAGTAGTTAGTATTTATAGGTAGATAACGTAGTAATCCGACAATTTATACATTATTATTTACATTATAAGTAGATAATCATCATCATCAGTCTATAGTAGTCCACTGCTGGACTTAATTCCCATGGGATAAGGTTCACTTAAATGTTTTGTCCACTAGTGGAAGAAGTGAAAAAAACACCACTAGTACGTTCATATATTTCTTATTTGTCTAATACATGGTTATTTTCAATTGATGTCATCAGGCTCAAGATCCAACCAGTCTCAATCAACGAAGCAGTAGGGTCCAACCTGCACGACCACATGAACATGCCTCTGTACGTGAGCGTCAAACGACCTGTCACTGTCACTTTAGGCAAGGTCTTCAGTGTTGCCAGTGTGTGGAATTACTTCTGGGATTCGAGTGGTAAGATACATTAAATTTAAAACACATCAAATTTTTAGGTAATATTAAGGTCAAAGCCCGATTAAAGGAACATATCCGAAGACCGTAAATATGTAGATCATTCACAAAAAAATTAAGCCTCTCATGCGACCAAAACTTATATAGGGTAACCTCCCGTTGACCTAAAGTCATAATATTTGGTAAGAAACAAGGTCTTATAATTATACGGAACCCTCGGTGCGCGAGGCTGACTTGCACTTGACCTTATCATATAGATTACATAAGGTAGGGAAATCTTTCGCTTTTTTTTTTGGAAAGCGTGCGCTTCTATAATAAGCGTCAATCTGAAGCACCTGAGCTTCCTATTCGTAAATTCAAACACAAAATTAACTTTTTTTCAATAAATTCAATTACATAAAACAAAATATTATGAAGAAGGCTTTCTACTCCATAGATGATTACATCAATGATGTTAATGCTTGGCCAGATGCCGCTCAGTTCCGCACCGACAATAGTACATATGTAAGAAATTCAATGTTATGCTTATGATTGATTATGATTTCCAGGACCACTATCGTTTCCACCGGTTTCCGGAGTGGAATTCCACGGCAACTCCTCCCTGCTGCTATTCTCTATGGGCGCCACCAGCGAACGACTGCTCAGGGAGCTGTCCAACTATAAACCAAAGGTATACATCCGACAGAGAATCAAAGTTATCGACATAGCTCTAAGAATTAGCAAGCTGAAGTGGCAGTGGGCCGGTCATATCTCGCGAAGAACCGACGGCCGCTGAGGCAAACGTGTTCTTGAGTGGAGACCGCGACTAGGTAAACGTAGTGTAGAACGCCCTCCGACTAGGTGGGATGACGACCTGCGAAAGACTGTAGGTAGATGCTGGATGCGTCAAGCTGAAGATAGGGCACTGTGGCGCTCATTGGGGGAGGCCTATGTCCAGCTGTGGACTAACATAGGCTGATGATGAAACCAATGGTACCTACTGAACACCTATACAAGCTTTGATAGATTTTTGGGAGTAAGCGCCAAATGGCAAAATTAAACCTTTAAGCTTGTCGCACACCTAGAAAGCACTGATCCCGCATAGTTAAATATGTGCATTCAATTATGGGCTTTAACTCGACACATTTACATGTATTTTACATTGACCATCAGATAATATACAGCACGCAGAACACTCGTTTGAAGTTATCAGTTTATTTATTTCCACCGTACACAATGTTACACTTGATGTCGTTAAATACTATTTTAAAAGACAAATTACATTTTTATTATAACACACTAACTTTTGACAAAGGAAACACCATAGGACATTGAGCAAAAAAAAAAAAAGCAGACAGACATGCCTTCTTAAAAAATTAAAATAAATTCATTTATAATAATTTGTCACAATAAAACAGATAATAAATAATGGTATAAGTTAAATGGAATAATAAGAAGCTTGTGGGAAGCCATTTTGTGAGTGTAAAATGTATGTAAAGAACAAATTTTTGCTGTGTTGCTGAGCAGGATTGCATTAATATGCGCAGTTTTTTTAATTTACTTGTGTTATCGTCCGTTACAATCGTCTTACGTAGCTTTCTAACTCGAACAGTAACAATTGTGACGGAAAATCAAAAAGAAGAAGACTCGTAATCTCTCTTCAGTTTCTGAAGAAACCAATCGAAGAAATAGACAATTTGCAATGGTTGGCGGACACTCTTTACTACATCCAAGCATCAAAACGGCTTTTAATGAGGTATCGATATACTCGTCCGGTATATGTTAAATTCTTAAATTATATTTTGTCTATAATAATATTTAATAATGCTGGACAACAATTCACACAGCATTATCTAGCCCCATGGTAAGCAGAGCTTGTGTTATGGGTACTAGATAACTGATATACATAATACAATACATTACATAGATAGATATTTTTATTATACATAGAAAACGACCAGAACACCCGAAACAAATATCTGCAGATCGTACACACATTTGTTCCGAGGCGGGAATCGAACCCGCAACCTCCTGCGTTGCAGGCGGACCTTCGCCCACCGCGCCACATCGGTCGTCTAAAAAGGTGGTCGTCGGTATATGTTTATATGTATAATGGTTCTCAGCTACATTTTATAGCCTTTGCATTAGCCGCTTGAGCTTCTCATTAATTTACAGTTTTAAATGAAATAACATTAAGCCTGATGGTTTTGACTGCTCCACGCATCTCTGTTCTGAGCCAGTGGACCAGTATAGAATATATGTAGATTAAAAAAAATATGAAAATATATTTATTCTGATAGAGCTAAGACTTAATTATCTAACTATAGTAAACAAATACAGCACACGACTTAAATATTCAATTAAAATTGGTTTCGATGAGTTATCTAGCTTCTTCTAATCAGAAATAATATTAATTTTATAAATATAATCACTACATAGTATAAAACAAAGTCGCTTCCCGCTGTCTGTCTGTCCCTATGTATGCTTAGATCTTTAAAACTACGCAACGGACTTTTATTTACAATGGACGTGTACAATGCTATTATTATTAACAAAATCTTATATTATTTTTCCAGGTGTTCCGAGAAACCTACCCGTTCCACAACGCATCATCAAAGGAAGGCTTCCTGTGGCTGTGCAGCTGCCCGCAGCCGCGCAGTCGCGGCCGCGTGACCGTCACCGACACGCGCACCGTGGTGCCACCACTAGTTGATATGCAGTACTTGTATGATAGGAGGGACGTTGACTGTATTATCAAAGGTAATTTTACTTTATCTAAAATTAGAGGCAATTTCGTTAAAAAGAATAATTTATCAAATACTTCGACTAGACTAAAGAGGTTGCTGCACCTTGGCCGCGCCCTATATCGTCTGCACTCAGATTTCTAAACCGTACATAGACGATAGATTGCTTCGACGCTAAAGCGCCATTGATTGAGTTATAAGATTAATAGCTATTTTGTCTTTTTTGAAAACGCTTCATTATTTTTAACAATATCTACTACAAGTTATCATCAATAGAAGGCTGCCTGTGGCTGTGCAGCTGCCCGCAGCTGCGCAATCGCGGCCGCGTGACCGTCACTGACACGCGCACCGTGGTGCCACCGCTAGTCGATATGCAGCACTTGTATGATAGGAGGGACGTTGACTGTATTATAAAAGCTGACTTTAGTCGGGTTAAGAGGTAATTTCGTCCAAAAAAAAAGTTCTTATTATTAGATATAGAAAATACACAGAACACCAGGAACAAATATTTGCATATCGTACACACATATTTTGTTCAAGCGAAAATCGAACCCGCAACCTCTTGCATCGTCGCCGTCGCAGGTCGCCCTCCGCGCGTGCCACATCGGTCGTCACTTTTAATGTAAGTTTGTTTAATTAAATCTCTGTAATCTCGACTATTTCGTTGAGTCAGTCAATAAGCTATCACGAGAGCTAAAAAACTTTGCTCACTTTGGTGGACACGCAAAAACGAAGTTTTAACAAAAATAGAAGTATCTGATTCTTTTTTGTGCGAATGCTATCTTATGTGAATGATATAAGAGTAGGTTTTGTTCGACATCTTTTTTTTTTTCTGAGGCCCCCAGTTCAGCTGTCTAGGCGTGAATGGATAACAGATGGTCAGCCAGATTACCTAAAGTTTGATTTTTGAGTTTCGCAATATTACGAAATATTGGAAATCATCATGTTAAATATCCAGTTTTAAATGACTTTATTGTTAATAAACATGATAGTTTCAAAAGTTTTATAGCCAGAGTAACTATGGATTTAACAGGAAATACTATTCTTTTACAGCAATACGTCGAGCCGAGGCACTAGTAGCCTCCGCTCCGTTCCAAGAGATCGGCGCAGCGATCCACTGGCCGCGCGCGGAGCGGTGCCTCTCACTGTGGACCTACTCCGCGCAAGAGCAGAGAGGAGTCGTGAGGAGACGGAGATTGTAAGTACAACTTCATCCTACTGGCTGCGCCAACACCTATGAACATCCGTTCAAACAAATCAGCGCAGCTAGAGCGGGCATCTCAGAGCATCTAAAAACTTAGGTACTATATAACTGTCTAAATTAACACTAAATATTTGCACGACTACCAAGTCAAATATAGTGATACCTACTCTATTTTAACACCTTTACTAACCTATATTTAAGCAAATAAATACTATTTCATTTCATTTCAGCAAATCAAATGTACATATTAGACACTTAACACTTTGACTGCGATTTTTTTTCGACGACTGCGATCTTTTTTTAACCTAAGCCATTCGTGCTGCCGCTCTTCACAGCGGTTGTGTTGCGCCGCACATGCGTTTCGTTCGAAAAATATTACGGCTGTGCTGAGTCACACAGATCTGTATTTTCTCAGCCGCTGTGCTAGTGTGGATTTACGCATATTAGTCACTTGTAGAAAACACATACGGTGTGATTTCAGCAATCAAAGTGTTAAGTGATATATGAATGTACTAGTTTTTTCTTTTTCACTTATAGTATCAGGAGTATGAAGTGAATAGTAAAAAATTATTTACTGTTCACTTAAGTTTTTTGAGTAATAATTTATAATAATAACGTTTTCGAATAACTCACATCCGTAGATTACGAAAAAGATGCCTATTTCCAAATCCAAGATGGCTGACATTTTTAATCGCAGTATTCCCTCTTGGATATCGATTTCAAACAAAATAATCAAGGGTGTAGGTTACGAAAAGGGGGTTTAATAAAAAAAATACTGTTACACATAACAGCCGCAAGCTGCTGACACCTCAACAACTAGTTTATAATATAAAATTTGATTTCTTTAGGCTTACATAAGCACTTAAGAAATAAAACATTTTGAATTTAAATCTGCTCACCGATATATTGTGGTCATTTGCGTTATGGGCACTCAATGTATTAATTGCCGCTAACGGATGGATAAACATTATAGGGAAAAATTGAGAAACCTGTCTAAAATGACACTCTCTACACTTTTAATACTTTACGGTATACACTTACGAACACGCCTGATTCGACCAGCTGCCATCGGCTCGCAAGCGACTTCAGTTCGTGATGAAAAATCAAACACTTGACAGTCTAAATCTACTTGATTGTTGCTAGTATTAAACAGTATTTGCTTGGATGTTATTGAAAGATTTGAATGCCCTTTTTATGAACGAGTTCTGCCTGTAGTTCGTCCTCACCAGTGGTTCAAAAAAGAGCTTTGGTTTGCGAAGTGAGCCTCTGTTCGTGCGCAGAGCCGCCGACCTATCAGCTCTAACAGCTCTGGACAGTCCACCGTTCCGTTCGCTATATTCATGATAAGCGATATATATAAGTCTGCAATATTCCTACGTTCGATAAGGGGTAAGAAGTGGAATCTACGACAGCGTTTATTATAATCTTAAAATGATTATTCTATCACTTCCAGCCGCAAAGACCCTAAAGTCATCACCCCAGTGCCGCGCACGGCGTCCAGTCCTCCAGACGATTACCTAGCGTGCGTGATCCGAGAGGTGGGGGTGACGGGCCACCACGCGGGCGGGACGTGCGCGGGTGGATCGGTCGTAGATAACCTGCTCAGGTGAGTGATATAATTACAGGTAGGTGTAGGACGCCCTCCGGCCAGGTGGGATGACGACCTGCGGAAGACTGCAGGTAGATGCTGGATGCGGCAAGCTGAAGACAGGGTGTTATGGCGCTCATTGGGGGAGGCCTATGTCCAGCAGTGGACCGCTATAGGCTGATGATGATGATGATGAGGAGGAGTACAATAGTGGTTTCTTCTTCCAGGGTAAAGTCGTTATCCGGCCTGCGCATTATGGACGCCAGTGTGCTCCCCGCTCCCACCTCACTCTTCCCTAACTCCATACTGGTCGCTATGGCGGAGAGAGCGGCCGATATTATACGAAATAAACTGTGATTCTGAGGTACCTATGAACTTTTATTAACGAACACCTTTAAATGTATTTGCAACAGTAGTAGTCAGTAATCGTATATACTAGCTGCGTGGAAATCTATGAGTCAAACTATTGGTTTATAAACCTTCCTCTTAGATCACTCTACCTATTATAAAAAAACCGCATCGGAATTCGTTGCGTAGTTTTAAAGATCTAAGGATACATAGGGATAAACGGACAGCGGGAAGCGACTTTGTTTTATACTATGTAGTGAAGTAAAAACTTCTTTAGGTAGGTACATATTTTCTAAAAAGAGAACTAATCTGAACCGTCACGTTCAGCTCGTTTACGCTAAATCAGGTATACTCGGCTGCAGTCGGAAAAAAAATCTATTTTGTCGTACGATACGCTAACGGCGGCCTTATCGCTTTCAGCGATAAGATTGTGCCACTAGATTTAGTTAGTAGGTATTAAGATCCTTTATTATTATTTTTTTGTATTGATGGTGCAATAAAGTTATATTGTATTGTATTGATACGAAAACACACCATCTTTTACGTAGCAAAAGGCACAAAATAACTGTAGATATCTTAGAACAGAGGATTACAATAATACCAGAATAATACTATCGCAGCTTATTGGTTCGTTTCTTTTGTTATATAGACGTCATCAAAATTCTGTATGCATTTTGACTCGACTATAATATGTACAAATATAATAAAATATATTAAACAAATGTATAGAATATAAAACACTTTATTGACGGCGAAAACAGCATGTATTCGTGCGTGAGTGATACACCCACGAATACACCTCAATAGACCAGCTGCCAATCTGCTCGCTAGCGACGTGAGTTATATCGTAATGAATTTTCTTCTATACCAGAAAGAAAAGGTTTAATTATTTGTTTCTTTGTATTGAATAGGCTCCGAAACTACTGGACCCATTTAAAAAATGCTTACACCATTGGGAAGCTACACTATCCCCGGGTAACATAGGCTATATTATATTTTAACGGGAAACAGCTAGTCTATACTAATATTATAAAGAGGAAAGGTTTGATTTTTTGTTAGTTTGTTTGTTATGAAAAGGCTCCGAAACTACTGGACCCATTTAAAAAAAATCTTACACCATTGGGAAGCTACACTACACTATCCCCGGTGAACAAAGGCTATATTATATTTTCAAAAAAGTTAGGGATCCGTACTAAAACCATGCGAAGCCGGGAAGGCTCGCTAGTATGAAATAAAAAGAGAGGTAATGTCTCAATGTAGTATTTATTCAACAACGACCGTGACGCTGCCTTCGAGGATGGACTCCTGGGTGCGCGTGATGAAGAAGAACAGGTTCAGGATGTTCCGGCCGCGCGGCATCGGCAGGGGGATGACGCTCTTGTCGAAGTCTACGTTCGTGAATATGTATGTAGCCTGGAATAAATAAATAATAAATATATAAATAAATCATGCTGGACAATCCACAAAGCATCATCTAACCCCAAGCTAAGCAGAGCTTGTGTTATGGGTACCTACTAGATGAATAACATTACATAGATAGATATTTTTTAATATATGTATTGACAAATAAGATCACAAAACAGACTTCAATTTTTTTTTGTATTTTATACTCTTTTTTTAAGTTTTAGGGGCAAATAAATTATTAATTATTATCAATAAATACTGAAGAATAAAATATTTATCGGATCATTCTCCATAAGTACTGCATTTCTTGTAAAATGCAGAAAAAAATAATTACTCTTCTTAATACGACAACGTCTAATAAGTGTACGGGCGTTCGCCAACGACGCCTTGTAGCGATGCAGTTGCCATGCTGACGTGCGTTCGCATACAGTCGTGATTCTTTATGGCGGCTCCACATTAGTGCCGTGTATTCACGCGCGAATTCACGCCATGAATTCACGGCACATGTCGTACCCTCCACAATCACGGGATGCTCACAACCGTTCGTGAAACCCGCCGCGAAATGGCCGTAGAAGCTGCTGCTGCAATAACTTTATTTGCTGTGGTAACATATCACTATTTGAACGTCCAAAACAAGAAAGTTATTAAGAATGAAAAAGAATGTGGATGTGTACGCGTGAACGCCGCGCGAAAGGGGCGCAAACCCTTTGACGCGGGACAAAATACCGACTCTGATCGGGGGATAGGCGTGAACACGCGTGATCCCCACGAAAATCGTCCACATTTACGTTCACGCCTGTTTACGGAGCTTCACGGCACTAATGTGGAGCCGCCATAACGATACAGAGCGATGTCACGCGTTTACAAAACGCACAGCATCGCTACAAAAAGTCGCCGTGGTCGAGCGCTCGCAATAGTGATAATGAAGTGCACAGGCTGGTCATAAACCTACCGGTAAGACAGGGCAGCTCCACGCCACGGTGGTGAACTTGTTCAGAAACTTCTGAGTCCATTCGTGTGTGAACGCATCACACAACTTGGTCACGTAATTCAGGTCGATTGCACTCACTGACGTTTTATAGGCAAGCTTCATCTGCAACAATAGACTTTGATTGAATCCTCGTTATGGGAATCTTGAAACGTGTTTGTTATACCAACATATAGAGGTATAATTGCTTTAGCAAAGGCTTTTATGATGGTGTCATTATTGTCTTTTCTACCCTAGAGATCCTTCTCCATGCTTGGCCTACCTACTGGCACTTACAGTGACATTGTTATTCCAAGCCAGCGGCGTGATTTCCACAGTGACATTCGTCTTGTAGTGGTCTCCACGCTTGGACCGCATCGTGAGGATGACCGGCTTCGACACGTACTTCGGATTCCAGTACGTGAACTTTGCTCGCTCCTGCTTGTATATTGTACACTGGAACATTCAATACGAGTAGACCAATACGTGATCATACAATTTGCTTGAAAATTTGTGTTAGTTCATTGATAAGAATTAATTTATTCCGATTAGCAATAAATATTTTAAAACTTACGCGACCTGAATACATACTTAAAATAAAGACTTTGAACTTTGAACTAAAAGTATTAATACATAAATCATAATTGTATTAAACTAAGCGCAATGAATACCCGTATAAATACTTACAATTAATTTCCGTACCAAAATTAAACAAAAACAATTTACGATAAAACAAACTTAAAATACTAAATGACAATTGGCTGTTCCTTACCTATGCCTATCCCTCAAGAGCGATCTCTTCCAGACAACTTTGAAGTATCAACCAATGAACCAGCAGCTAGGCGCTCGTGTGACAGTGTAGATAATGTACTCACCGTAACAAATATAAATAAGTTAATAAGTAGAAACACTAACATCCTCATTTTGATAATTCAACAATGCTCGTTCAGAAGCTGAGTAACACTGTCAAATAACGAATATAACCTAACAGGTCTCAAATAACTTACCATTGGACCAATCCCAATCATAGGTACTTACCAACTAATCATATCCATTATTATCCATGCTATTTATATGTAAAAGTAACTCTTGTCTGTTTTTTATCTATCCATTACAAGGTTTTTCTGTTTTTCTTTCGTTTTCCACCTTTTCTCGTGCAAAGTAAATAATTAGAAAGGATAAACTATACTTTGGTATATTTAAAATTTGTCATCAGTTTAAATTCCTTTATTAGCTTGCATGACGTGTTTTAAATAAATAAATATAAATAATGCTGGACAATTCACACAGCATTATCTAGTCCCATGGTAAGCAGAGCTTGTGTTATGGGTACTAGATAACTGATATACATAATACAATTCATTACATAGATATATATTTTTTATTATACATAGAAAACGACCAGAACACCCGGAACAAATATATGCAGATCGTACACACAATTGTTACGATTGTTCCGAGGCGGGAATCGAACCCGCAACCTCCTGCATTCGCCCACCGCGCCACATGGGTCGTCATTTATCTCGTCACTCCAATATTTTTCATACTTATACTACTAGGATGAATAGATTTTTGTAAATTTGAGGAGGCGGAGGAAAACGAGACTTTTTAAATGGAAAAGTGCGTGTGAAGCCGCGGACGGTAGCTAGTAATTGATAATCATTATAACTAGAAATGATCCTGAAGGTACAGTCATAGTCAAAAAGCGTGTTAAAGATGAAGACTCCAAAGTACAAAGCCCCGTGTACACATAAACCCACAGAAACAGCTAAACCACGCCATATCCTAGAACCGCTAAACCCGTAAGCACAACAGAAGCCACTGAACTGAATTCTATAATATTCTATAATAGTTTATTTTTCTCTTCTGCACCCCCTTATCTCAAGGAACGTTTTACTTTTCTCCACCATTCACACGCTCTTTCTCTCCGCTCTTCTGAAACACTCATGCTTCATGTTCCAGTCCACTCTACTTCCTTTTACAACAACTCATTTACCGCCCGTGCTGTACAACTTTGGAACACATTACCAGTCACAGTAAGGCGTGCAAAGTCACTACCAATATTCAAGAGTATGCTAAAGGAACACTATTTGTCCCTATGTCACTGACCACACCCTTGGTTCCCTTTATAAAATTAAGAGTATGTATTTATATAAGTAGGTATATAATTGGTTATATGTATTTATATTTATTTTATTTATTTTTAAGTAGGAACGTAGTTTCATGCAATATTTTATAAATTAATATAATGCACACAGATCCCCTTGTACAATCCAACGATCCTATCCATCCACGGTTATCTGGTAGAGATCGCTCTTGAGCGATAAGACCGCCAAAATGTCACATTTTTTTATATTTTATTCTGTCTTGTTTGTTTTATTTTGTAAGTGTGCAATAAAAGAATTTTCTATCTATCTAATTCTTTCGATGATTAAAAACGCTTATTTCACCATAACGTTTCCCTAGCGAATGATTGCAACGAATGGTCAAGTCGGCAGGACAATGTTCACCCAATTTTCGGACGCATTTTGCGGTGACTGTACTTTACGAAATTTATATATAATTATGATTACCTAACTACACTGTGCAATAGTTCGTGAAATTAACTTTTGTGTGGGCCGTAGTGGCAAAATTGTAATAGGGCAATTTTGTCGTATATAATTTGTTGGTAGAGGTACTAAACATACCCGCATTTCTGTGAATGAACTTGGTTGACTTAAAATATGAAACTTTATAACTCAATATGAGTTAAGTTAACTAAGGTTAGTTGTAAGCTTTTTATAAGTACTTAAAGAATGATTAAGAAAATAATTATTGTCATACATTTTTTTATAGTCAATAGACCTTCGTTGTCCGCAATCAAAAATGGTGGTAAATGACGATGTGGTCGAATATCCAGCACTTGAGATATGTACTTATATGACTTGAGGTAGGTGAGGTAGGTCTGGGTACGGTAGGTATTATTATTATTCTTTGCTTAATATGGTAGGTATTATTTGGCAAGGAAATATCCTTCCAATGTCAATGCATGACGACTCGAACTTAAAAACAAGTTATTTCGGTAAGTGAAGGGCAAGGACGAATTCTTACATCGCACATAGCCCTCGACTTGTAGGTACTCGTATGTCGATTGTCTAATATACTTATACATTTTAAACTGAGAACATCACGACTTTTGAATAGAACATTCAAGTCGTATTGGTCCCCCCCGGCTGGGGCAAACGTGTTCTTGAGTGGAGACCACGACTCGGTAAACGTAGTGTAGGACGCCCTTCGACCAAGTGGGATGACGACCTGCGAATGACTGCAGGTAGATGCTGGATGCGTCAAGCTGAAGATAGGGCGCTATGGCGCTCATTTGGGGAGGCCTATGTCCAGCTGTGGACTAATATAGGCTGATGATGATGATTGGTCCCCTACAGGCCCAGCCTAGTGTGGGAATTGTTGTCACTTCAATAAGTAAACCCCGTCTACTTGGACAGTTATCATTTGTATCTACTAGCTAATCATTCTTTAATTATATTGCAATAAACATTTTTTTTCGTTTTTTCATTTCATGTAAAGCCTTTGTTTTGTCTATGAATAAATATCTGGAAAGCGGTTGTTTCCCAGATATTTATCATGTATCCTAGTTACATAATCTGTAGAAATACTTATCCATTTCCCAAAAATATCGTACTGCTATAGAGAAGAGAATCGGGGATAAAACTCAAAGTCGCGATCAATACCGAATACTTAGGTATACTTAGTCGACGAAAATTATAACACTGCCATCTAGTAGAAGCTCATGAGTACGGGTGATGTAAAACTGTAGGGTCAAAATGTTCCTTCCATTTGGCAGCGGCAGGGGGATCACACTCTGGTCAACATCTATGTTGGTGAAATCGTATGAGCCCTGAAAAACAATAAATGGTCACACATAATGACATAACACAAGCACCATTATACACTGAATATAATACAGGACAATCTAGCTCAAGCTAAGCAGAGCTTGTATTATAGGTAAATAACCGATATACAGGGTGGGCCATGAATTAGTTTAAATTTGAAATTGATTTCCCGCGCAAAACGGGATATTTATTACATTATAACGGTGACACAGTGGATAACGGTAGTAGTGGTAACGTTCGTAGCAAAAGACAAATTTGGGTAGATCGGTATGTCTGCCCATAAAAACATACGCGCAGTGCCGTTATTCCGTGATCATGGCGCATGAAACTGTGCCGAAATATTGGATAACTCAAAAATCAAATCATGGTAAATATCCCGTTTTGACTTTAAATATTACGAGGTTTAAAACTAATACTTGGTCACACAACTTCATTTATTTGCCAGAAAAAGTGCGCATGGCGGGTGACCTTGCCTACTGTAAAGATAGAGAACCTTTGATCCATTTTCATAACTGTTATTCATAATTAGCTACGAAAAAGGCAATTTCCTTCACTGTTTCATAACTAGTTATGGACCCTTTGTTCCCTTTTAATAACTGTTTTCATAATTAGCTACGAAAAGGGCAATTTCCTTCACTGAACGTACCGGCACGATAGGGCAGCTCCACGATACTCTTGAAAACTTTCTTAAAAACTTTTGGTACCAGCTGTAAGAGAATACATCACACAGTTTTGATGCAAAGTTGAAGTCGATGGCGCTCACGGGCGACTGGTAGGATATTTTCATCTACGGAACAAAACATAAACATTAAAATTTGTATACCTAATGTGTTGGCGTTTTTGATGTCGTAATTATGATTTTTTTAACATTATTACTGCGTTGAACCATGTTTTGGGTAAAAAATAAAATCCACACAGCATCATCTAGCCTCAAGTAAGTAAAGGTTGTATTATGGGATGACTGATACCTATCTATACATAATACAATATACAACATAGAAAGATATTTTTTATCTTTCTATGTTGTATATTGTATTTTATCTGCACATCGTACAAACATTTGTCCTGAGGCGGGAATCGAACCCGCAGCATCCTGCATCGCAGGCGGACCTTCGTGCGCCACAGAGGTCGTCAAATCTATTTTATTGATGGCAAAATCTCCATGTGGTCAGGCGGTAATAAAGTATATTTTCTTCCCAGATGTATTGGAACTTACAGTGACATTGTTACTCCAAGCCTCAGTGATGGCCACGGTGACGTTGGTGCGGTAGTGCTCCCCACGTTTGGACCTCATTGTTAAAGTGGTTGCTTTGGATACGTACTTCGGATTCCAGTACGTGACTTTAGCATGCTCTTGATGGTATGTACACTAGAAAAATGCAATTAGGGCACGCGGCAGCGTGTCCAAGCCAAGTTCAAGCAAAGGAACGCGCCGAGTGTATCATTACACGAACCACTTGGTGCCGCTTTTGACCCTTCTATAACTCAAAACCTCTTTAACTTAAACACATAAAACTAAGTGTGTTTAATTATATAAGGATAATTTGGGCTTCTACATGTCCATAAGGACATGTAGAAGCCCAAATTTCATGAAGCTAGCTCAAACGGTTATAAAGATTGAAGGTCAAAAAGTCGTAAAAATTCACACTGACTGACTGACATACATATAGTACCTAAATCTAACCTACTTCCAGATGACCTAGAAGGATGAAATTTGGAATCCAGCTCGGTAATTGTGTGTAAGCGTAGGAAAAAAACAAAAAATAAAAAAAAGTTAAAAATTAAGTGATGTCGACATTATGTCAATGGAATAAGGTTTAAATTAAAAATCATCCGCATTGCATAGAATAAGCAATAGTACTGTCTCCGATTGCGCCATAGAATACAGTGTAGTTTTTAGGGACCGGCCCGTATAATACCTACCTAGCTATGTACCTATGTCGAAGCATTGCATAGAATAAGCAATAGTAGGTACTAATGTCTCCGATTGCGCCGTAGAATACAGTGTAGTTGTTAGGGACCGGCCCGTATATACCTACCTAGCTATGTACCTGTTTTCGAACGAATAGAAAGGATAGAAAGGGAAATCAGAAATGTTCTGAAATATAGAAAGAGATAGGTATAGCCCGTAAAATCGTGGAATTTGTTTGCAAGTTTAGTTAGTTTTTATTTTACAAGTGAGCAAGTGTTAAGGAAAGTAAAGTAAATAGTGAACAGTGCAGTGCAGTGACTTTGTAATAAGTGCGTAGTTGTGTGTATTCGGTACAATAAACCGACACTAAGTGTTCTGAGCTGTTTTACTTGATTATGTAGATTATTACTCCCGACCAGCCCTAGTTGAAGTCTAACACCTTCGACGAGCCCCTACATTATGGTGTCCCTATACAAAAAAAGACATATTTTTTCTCAATTTTTTTAGTATTTTCAAAACCACGCAGCGGAAACGATAGAAAAAACATTAAATTTCAATACCTGCCTAGTTTTCTTTACAAAAAGTAATGATATCCCACCAAAAACACAAATGTAAAAAAGGAGAGCCAAGTTCAATACAAAAATTATGATTGGCTGTGGGCTTCGCGGCAAAAAGAATGGATATCTGAATGAGTGCCAAGTCAAATCTAACCTACATAGATTTGACTTGGCACTTTTTGGTGGGATAAGAGTTTACCAGTCCGCTTTTAAGCAAATATACTTTGTTAATCAGATGATCAAACTTAGAATTTAAACAGATCTTAATTAGATTCGTTGGACATTCGAATCGAACTAATAACTAACTCTTGTGTTATCTTCCGTGACGTCACCAAAGGGCTCTATCGGAAGACCAGCGTTGGTTGTAACGTCCTTACAACTAACTCTGCTGAGATTAGAGTCCGTTTTGTGACTCAATTACAAAAATCTGTATTGTTCTTTATTTTTTTTTCATCATGTGTTTTATTTTTTGTGTATTGAGTTACAAATAAAACTTATCTTTCTTTCTAATACAAAATAGTAATTCGCCAGTAGCTAAGCGTTTTTTAGTGACATAATAGATAGATATTGAACTCACCGTAACTAATATAAGTAAGTTCATAATTAGAGAAAAAATCACTAAATTCTTCATACTGGTCACAAATCACGACAACACTCAATCGGAAGTCAAGTAATCATACTGTCTCTCAAAATAGTTCTAAGCGATATTTATTTTTAATATTTATAATTGCCATAAATAATCAACAATCATGTTCAATTGTTCGTGAAACAAACTTTGTTATTTGACATTTGATTGTTAGTTTTTTAATGTGCTACCTATCTGTCTATTATGATCAATAATCATGTTTACTAGATCGTGAAATAGAATACAGCTTTGTTGATCAAAGGCAAAACTCTTATTACCATGTCAAATTTGTGGAATTTAAACGCCTTTTTAGGAACGAAAGTATGGAAAATGAATATTTCCACTGCTATTTAACATTTAAACAGAACTTCTTTTGATAATAGAACTTGAAAACTGCCCTACGGAATCATTGTCAGAGGGTACATAGAATATTTCAGATTTTTCAAACGCAAATGAAGCCTCGTAGCAATCAGCATCATTCCATTTTACGAAGGACCTTCTTTGTTTGTTGTTTGGACTTTCTTTGGACCGTCGTCGGCCAATCTAAGAACAACTCGCTGGTGGTCGTTCAGCATACATCCACATTGGTGCAATTCTGTGGCGAAACTCAACTGATGTAGAAAAGGCCTTTATTATTCAAAAAAGTGCGTGCGTTGGAGTACGGACAGCTGCAAACCCTTATTTAAGAAATATAATATACTTCCATTGCCGTGCATGTACATAAGAGATATTTGTTTGTTTGTGAAAGAATATCCTCATTATTTCAAGACTCACGGAGATGTGATGGAGAGACGGACGAGACATAAAGACAGGCTCTATGTCCCAAAATGTAGAGTAGAACTTGCGAATAAGAATGCATATCATCAAGCAATTAGAATTTATAATAAGTTACTCGATTAATTTTAATCTATACAATCAATTTTTTTTTAATTTAAACTTAGAAAATGGTTAGTTGATAAATGTTTCTATGACATGAAAGAATATTTAAATTACAGGACTTTTTGATAAAAGTGGCATTTTAGTGGCTAACAATATTTTACCTAACTTGTAATAATTTTCACTATCCTATTTAGACTTTATCTTCGTTTCATAGTGTTCAATGTTGCTTGCGCTCGCGACGTAATCGCGCCATCCGCGTCCATCATCATCATCATCATCAGCCTATAGCAGTCCACTGCTGGACATCCTATCCTTCAGAGAAACTCCGAGCATAGCTCTTTCCATAGCTCGCTGAGCGACTTTGAACTGGTGGACCAGCCCTATCGTGAGTGTCCACGTCTCAGCTCCGTAGGTCATAACGGGTAGGACGCACTGATTGAAAACTTTCGTTTTCAAGCATTGCGGTATGGATGACGTGAAGACTTGACGTAGTTTCCCAAATGCTGCCCAGCCCAGCTGGATCCTCCGTTTGGCCTCCTTCTCGAAACTGTTTTTACCCAACTGCAGAATCTGCCCAAGGTAAGTGTACTCGGAAACAGTTTCGAGAAGGTGACCATGTACGACCACCGGCCTTGGATCAAAGTGACCATTGATCATGACTTTGGTTTTATCCAAATTCATGCCAAGACCGATACATCGGGAGGCTGAAGCTAGGCCGTCCAGCATCTGGTTCAGTTCCTCAAGCGACTCCGCCATTAAGACTATGTCATCAGCGAATCGCAGGTGTGAGATGTACTCGCCGTTTATATTAATGCCCTTTCCTTTCCAGTCCAGCAACCTAAACATATCTTCCAATGCGCACGTGAACACTTTCGGGGATATGACATCCCCCTGCCTCACTCCTCTGCGCAATTGGATGGGTTTAGACTGCTGACCCTGTACTTGGACACTCATGGTGGCGGCCTCGTAGAGACATCTCAGCACCTGGATATAACGATAGTCTACTTGGCATCGCTGTAAGGAATCCAGAACAGCCCAGGTTTCGACGGAGTCAAATGCCTTCTCATAGTCCACAAAAGCCAGACACAGGGGCTGATTATACTCTTCGGACTTCTGTATAATCTGCCTCACTGTGTGTATGTGGTCTATGGTGCCATATCCTCCGCGGAACCCAGCCTGTTCCAGTGGCTGGAACTCGTCGAGTCTCCTCGCGAGACGGTTCGTGACCACTCGTGAGAACAGCTTATAGACGTGGCTCAAGAGTGAGATGGGTCTGTAATTCTTAAGAAGGGTTTTATCTCCCTTCTTAAAAAAGAGCACCACCAAACTCCCGCTCCACGCCTTTGGACTTCTCCCACTGTCAAGGACGCGTCCAGTACTCGTAAAATAATGCGCTCAGAGTGGTGTTGGGGCTGCCCCGCTAGTGCAGCGCGGTAGGGATGTTTGCAGCGATGCGTGTCGTCTACTTGCCGCTATGTGGGTTCATTTGAGGACCTCAGTGGCGCGGTGAGTGGCAGAGGACCGCCTGTGACGCAGGAGGTTGCAGGGTCTATTCCCGCCTCGGGACAAATGTATCTACGATCTGCAGATATTTGTTCCAGGTATTCTGATCGTTTTCTATGTATAATAAAAAATGTCTATATATGTAATGTGTATTGTATTATGAATATCAGTCATCTAGTACCTATGGCCATAACACAAGCTCAAGTGAATTGTCGGGCATTATTTATTTATTTCAGAGTGTACTGGCGGAACAAACTTCAGTTGCCGCTGTCACTCTATATGAGTCGATATCAGATACGTGTAAATATTGATTAACTAGTTATAAGATATCCTATGGGACTGACTTAGTCATTCTCTCTCAGTCAGTCATTCTCTCTTAGTCAAGACTCAAAGTCCCTAATAAATTTGAATAAAAAATGTTTGGGTTACCCGTACCTACACAAGGCACTGCTGTGAGCGACACCCAGCAATCCAAATACAAATATTTAACGTATAGTTTAAGTACCTTGTAATTAACTGTACCTTTATAAGAATTATAATAATTGTGCTCGAAATAAATGATTTTTATTATTTACTAATGTTGGTAGATCCTTCCTTTTTATTCCTACTACTATAACATTAATATGCAAGTAGTATTTGTTTATCTAGAAACTGTTGTACAAGAAGCAATAATACATAATCATTAGCTTAAAAAAGTCTTTATTGTTGGTACGTATATAACTTTATAATTTACCCACATTCCGGTCTCTTTGTATCTATTTAAAATTGACTGTGTATGGTTCGGGAGCCAGGTACAAATTTTGCAATGGAATAAGGTTTAAATCAGAAAATATATTCGCATATTCCAGAATTCTGATTTGAACCTTATTCCATTGGAATTATGTTGTCATCGCTGCCACTGCCCAACCCACCCACGGAGTCGCAGCTGACGGTCACGACTATTAATAATATGAATCCCTAATGCATATTACGAAGTTTTGCTTGGGAGGGGCTTGGTCATGAAAATCTGTCACTGGCTCCCGGACCATCAGAATTATTGAACAAAATTAATAAAATTTACTTAGGGTTGATTATAACGGTTCCCTCCAACATAGGCTCATGAGTACGCGTTATGTAATATTGATGTGTCATCAGATTCCTTCCGCTTGGCACCGGAAAAGGAATAACGCTGCTGTCTAAATCTATGTTTATAAACACGTATGTACCCTGAAAATAAAACAGAAAATGCTTATGAATATATTATATAGCATTATTTATCCATGTAAAAAGATTGATAACCTTATCTTCTCTCACATAGGTATATCCGCAAATACTTGACTATTTTTAGATACAACTCCGATTACATTAGTCCACTGCTGGACAAAGACTTCCCCTAATGAATTCCATGTCGTCTTCAGCTTGCCGCATCCCGCATCTGCCTGTAGGTATGGTGTGTCGCAGGTCGTCACAGCACGCGCACGCATTTGGTCAATTATTTCCTCCCGAGCGAAAATTCATAAAATGCATTAGGGATTAATATTATGAATACTCGTGACCGTCAGCTGCATAACGTTCAAATCAGAAATTATAGCACATGCTGAGTGGAGACCGATTTTTGTCAGTCTCTGTCGTCTGTTAATCTAAGCTTAGTTTATAAGAGTCTCTGTTCTGACAAAATAAAAATCTTTTTACTTTTACTTTTTTTTTATTAAATTAAAATTCGTATATTCCAGAATTCTGATTTGAACCTAATTCCATGGAAATAATATCTTCATCGCTGCGACTGTCCAACCCACCCACGGAGATGCAGCTGACGGTCACGAGTATTCATAATAGTAATCCCTAATGGGACTTGGTCATGAAAATCTGTCACTGGCTCCCAGACCAATACAAGAAACTTACAGCTGGCACGGGGCAGGTCCACTTGAATGTTGTAAACCTGGTTACAAACTTTTTGAACCAGTCATGCTTCCATAAATCACATACTTTTGAAACGAAAGTTAGGTCGATTCCCATGCCTTGAGATTGGTAGGTTACTTTGAACTGTGGAAAAAAGTTTAACTTGGTCATTCATTTTTCCGACCCGAGCCACAGATATAGGTAATACTAGATATACTAGTACCTACCCAAGCCGATATTAAGGTACCTACGTTATAAATCCTACATCGCGCATTTTATCTTCTTAGGTATATGATAAATTTTCATTTCCTTTACTATAACGTCCGAAAGTCTGACTGAATCGATACATTATATTCTAACTACCGGATTTTGAAACGGTTTTTATCCGACTGACTGATTGTTGTGCCTAATCACTCCATAAATCGGATTACGTGTACCTTCCTAATCATTTTGTCACGATTTTGTATAGGTAAATAGGCTAAAATACTACGAAGATTTCGGAAAAAATTGTAGGCCAACCAGTAGTTTTGCTGGTGTAAGCCGCGTAAACATAATAATAACCTCGAGTACGAAACGGAGTACGAAACCAATTTATACGGATTAAATTATTTAGAAGAATTAGCAAGCTGAAGCGGCAGTGGGCCGGCCATATCTCGAAGAACCGACGGCCGCTGGGGCAAACGTTTTCTTGAGTGGAGACCACGATTCGGTAAAAGTAGTGTAGGACGCCCTCCAACCAGGTGAGATGATGACCTGCCAAAGACTGCAAGTAGATGCTGGATGCGGCAAGCTGAAGACAGGGCGCTATGGTGCTCATTGCGGGAGGCTATGTCCAGCAGTGGACTGCTATAGGCTGATGATGATGATGAAATTATCAAGGAACAAGGAACTTACAGTGACATTGTTACTCCAAGCCTGATTGAGAGTCACCGTGACGTTGGTGCGGTAGTGGTCCCCCCTTTTGGACCTCATTGTTAAAGCGGTTGCATTCGAAATGTACTTCGGATTGCTATACGTGATTTTAGAATGCTCTTGATAGTATTTACACTGAAAATAATGACGATTAAGGAGTATACTAACCCGTATATGTTTAAGCTACTTGTCAAGAGACCAAATTCTGATAATTAGCGAACAAATTGATCAATGCTGCACATGTAGTGCGACGTGGTAGAAGATTTTGTGTTTAATTTTTATTGAATTGTACTAGGCCGTTAAGCTAATAATGCCGTTTTGCTTTTAGGACGTTCTGCTTAAATGTCCTTTCAATACGAAACTATTCAAACAAAGATTTATAGTTCCTAGTTCCTAGGGTATTTTATTTTATTTAAGAAATAAATAATACATAAATAATGTTATGTATAGGAAGGGCATGAAACTCATTGGGCAAATATTAAACTTACCAGTATTAATATAAATAGGTTTATAAATAGAAACAATATACTCTTCATTTCGATCGCACTCGAAAATATGCGTTCAGAGGAGCAGAACTGTAAGCTCTGCTGGTCAATCCAGATGAAGGTACCACCTACCGACTCGTCAGTGTATCACACATACTATTAATGCCGTTCACTGGTTCACCTTTTTTTGTTTTAAACTGCAGTTTATCAAAATGCAGCTAATCAGTGGTAAAATAGCATGAGTGATACTTTCACGAACACGTCTGAGTTGACCAGCTGAGTAAATAATTCTATTGCAGGTAAGTAAATACCCAAAAATGCACTTAATGTTGGACAAAATTAACATAATTTTTATGACGAACTATTTGCTCCACCAGACGTTCCCTGTCAAATTACCGAAAAGTCTAAAAGTTTTCCCTGACTTTTAAATTTGCATAAATCTTTCCAAACCGAATCAACTAGTCAGAATTAACAAGACTCGAATTAATATGAAAATTGTCTGTCCAGGCTAGCCGTTGTCGAGTGATGCGCTTACCAACGAACAGCATTATCATTTTTATATACTTAGATAATCATGTTCAATAGCTCGTGAAATTAACTTTGTGGTAATCAAAAGGCTAAAACTCGTCCACAAATGTTAATTTTCTGATGCCTAAATGTATTGGGCAAACGGAACTACCTTTGTACTAATGCAAATAAGCTACTTACTTATTTATTTCTTCTATTTCTTTATTTAATTCTATATTTAAAATTTTATCTATTTATGTAATGTTTATTGTATTATGTATATCAGTCATTTAGTACCTATGGCCATAACACAAGCTCAAGTGAATTGTCGGGCATTATTTATTTATTTCAGAATGTACTGGCGGAACAAACTTCTGTTGCCGCTGTCACTCTATATGAGTCGATATAAAATACTTGTAAATATTGATTAACTAGTTATAAAATATCCTATGGGACTGACTTAGTCATTGTTAGACTCAAAGTCCCTAATTAATCTGAATAAAAAAAATTTTGGACTGCCTGTACCTACACAAGGCACTGCTGTGAGTGAAACCTACCCAGCAATCCAAATACATAAGTATTTAACGTATAGCTTAAGTACCTTTTAATTAATTGTACCTTTATAAGAGTTATAATCATCATCATCACCATTGTATTGTGCACTGGTACTTACGTGGAAGGGCTGGAAATCTGGACACTAGGATTCACACCAATTGTTGATTTTGACTGAGTTTTTAATTATTCTGCAATATTGCGGCTGAGTCGTTTCGTGAACTTTTTCTGAGAGAGTGCGGTGATGTGTGTGGGGCGGGGGGGGAGGATGTCAAGGAATAGGGAGGTACCCGTGCAATCATAATGACAGCTTCGACCGATTTGACGTTGACATATACCAAATACAATACGAAACATGGCCCCCCACAAAAAGGTTACCCCCTTTTTTTAGAAACAAAACTTATGTAGAGTTCCCACAAATTAAGACAGTAAATCATTTTGTACATTACTGCCTTAGATTAAATGCTCAGATAATAATATATAATAAGCGCTATGAATGGACTGTATAATTTTACTGTAATGTTGGTAGATCCTTCCTTTATTCTTTTTCCTTTTTATTCCTACTACTATAACATTAATATGCAAGTAGTGTTAAGTGCGAAGCAATAATACATAATTACTAGATTAAAAAAGTCTTTATTAATGTCATGTTTATTACCTTATAATATACCCACATTCCGGTCTCTTTGAGTTCTCTGTCAATTTAGAATTTACTGTGTATGGTCATGGTCTGGGAGCCAGGTACAAATTTGGTCAATTATTTTCACTAATACTCGTGACCGTCGAGCTGCGATTCCGTAGTTGGGTTGGGCAGTGGCAGCGATGACGACATTATTCCAATGGAATAAGGTTCAAATCAGAATTCTGGAATATGCTAATTTTAATTTCTGATTTGAACCTTATTCCATGGGAATAATATACACCCACGGGATTGCAGCTGACGGTCAGAAGTATTCATAATATTAATCCCTAATGCATATAACGAAGTTTTGCTTGGGAGGCACTTGGTCATGAAAATCTGTCACTGGCTCCCGGACCATCAGCATTGTTGAACCAAATTAATAAAATTTACTTAGGGTTGATTATAACGGTTCCCTCCAACATAGGCTCACGAGTACGCGTTAAGTAATATTGCTGTGTTATTAGATTCCTTCCGCTTGGCACCGGAAAAGGAATAACACTGTTGTCAAAATCTATGTTTATAAATGCGTATATACCCTGAAAATAAAACAAAAATGCTCATTAATATATTATATAAACAGGTTGGTTTCGTAGATCAGTTGGAAAAAGCACTGCCGTACTTATGCTAATTTTAGTGACACGCTGACCATCAGCGCTGACAGCTCAGCGCGTAGCTCGTCAGCGCCGACGATCAGCGCGGGTTTTAGTCTTCTACTGACTATACTACTTGCTGCGGAGTACAGACGCATGGAAAAATGAGGAGTGCATTAATTATTGTTGCCTTGTACTACCTACGAAAAAAAATGCGAAGAAGTAGACTACATGTTCATCCATTAATTGAACAGAGATTAGTCGCAGAAGTATTTCTCACGTTATACGGCAAGTTGAGGGATGACGAAACAAAATTTTTTAATCGTTTTTGACATGATTGTACGCAACCGGCGCGTACGATCAGTGCGACACAAAAACGCTCGCTGTGAAGACAGAAGCGCGCGGGCGCTGGTCGGCGGCGCCGACCGCTCAGCGCGCTAACGAGCGGCGCGTAGGACGCGCGTACTGTCAGCGTTATTCTAAAAGGTATCTATAGCGTCCATAGATTGCTACGCGCCGAGCTCTCAGCGCCGATGGTCAGCGTGACACTAAAATCAGCCTGATAGGCCGTCCCCCCTAAACGCCTCACGTTTTTAATGGACGCGTTATACGGCGTGCCGAAACTTCCCAATAAATAAAAATCCAATTGTTTTATAATATAAACCCGCTGCGCTGTCCGTCCGCTCCAATTAAGGCGTCGCGCGTCGCCTAATGTGAATTGAGCGTTATTTGGGTTACATTGAAACCGTTATCTTTATCAAAAGAGTTTCAAAAAAAATATATAATAATCTATGCTATACAATACAATGACACCATTGTTTCAGAAAATGAAAAAAACTATTTTATATATAATATTTGAAATAGTTATGCAAAGTACCTACCGTCTGTTTTCTTAGTTTACCTTTTTCTCCTAAACAATCAATCACATGATGTTTTTATTGCCATCATCATATTAAATAAAATAATACCAAGGACACCTTTCTAACCTTTGGCTTATTTTTTAATTAAATTTTTTATGTGTTCGGTACTCGTTCTTCGCAACGACGACGTCATCGGCATATAGGCGCTGCTGTGGTGAGGGGGCAAAGTGTTACTAAAGATTCGAAATGGCGATAACAATTTTCCACATAAGCAAATACTCGACTATTTTGAGATACAACTCCGATTGCACACAAAACTGCACATGGTCGGTATTAGTCCACAGCTGGACATGGGCTTCGCCTAATGAGTGCCATATCGTCTTCAGCTGGCCTATAGGTAGTGAATGAATAAATGAAAATAACACCTTATATCTAAATATTACATATTAAAAGTACAATAGGCCTTATCGCTGACAGCGATTTCTCCCAGGCAACCTAGGTAGTGTTTCGCAGGTCGTCACAGCACGCGCACGGTTTACTGGCAATACAAGCAACTTACCGCTGGCAGGGGGCAGGTCCACTTGAATGTTGTAAACCTTTGGAACCACAAACTTTTGGAACCAGTCATGCTTCCATAAATCACATACTTTTGAAACGAAAGTTAGGTCGATTCCCATGCCTTGAGATTTGTAGGTTACTTTCAACTGTGGAAAAAAGTTTAACTTAGTCCATAAATCGGATTACGTGTACTTACCTTTCTAATAATTTTGTCATGATTTTGTGTAGGTAAATAGGCTAAAATACTATGATTGTTGAAGATTTCGGAAAAAAATGGTACAAACTAGTAGTTTTGCTGGCGTAAGCCGCGTAAACATTATAATAACCTAGAGTTCGTATATGAAACCAATTTATACGGATTAAATTATCTAAATCGATAGTGAGGTAGACCATGAGCTCGCTGCAAGGAACTTACAGTGACATTGTTGCCCCAAGCCTGATTGAGAGTCAGCGTGACGTTGGTGCGGTAGTGGTCCCCCCTTTTGGACCTCATTGTTAAAGCGGTTGCATTCGATATATACTTCGGATTGCTATACGTGATTTTAGAATGCTCTTGATAGTATTTACACTGAAAATAATGATGATCAAGGAGTATACTAACCCGTATCTGTTCAAGCTAAAGGCTTTGCCACACTGGATGCGGTCTGAGGTCAGGTAAATATGAACGATTTGTTCAATTTGACCTGATCGCTGAACGCATCCAGTGTGGCACAGCCATTGTCAATAGACCAACTTCTGATGATTTCCGGACAAATAAATAAATAAATAAATAATGCTGGACAATTCACACAGCATCATCTAGCCCCATGGTAAGCAGAGCTTGTGTTATGGGTACAAATTGGTCAATGCTGCATATTTAGTGCGACATGGATTTAAGTTTATGAATTTTGTGTTTGATTTGTATTAAATAAATAAATAATGCTGGACAATTCACACAGCATTATCTAGCCCCATGGTAAGCAGAGCTTGTGTTATGGGTACTAGATAACTGATATACAAAATACACTACATTACATAGATAGATATTTTTTATTATACATAGAAAACGACCAGAACACCCGAAACAAATATCTGCAGATCGTACACACATTTGTTCCGAGGCGGAAATCGAACCCGCAACCTCCTGCGTCGCAGGCGGACCTTCGCCCACCGCGCCACATCGGTCGTATTGAATTGTATTAGGATTATGCCGATTTGATTCTAGGACGTTCTGTTAATAGGGCGTTCTGCTTAAAGGTCCTTTCGATACGAAACTATTAAAACAAAGATTTATAGTTCCTAGGGTATTTTATTTTATTTGGGAAATAAATAATACGTTATGTATGTAAGGGTATGAAACTCATTGGGCGGATATTAAACTTACCGATATTAATATAAATAGGTTTATAAATAGAAACAATATACTCTTCATTTCGATCGCACTTGACAATACGCGTTCAGAGGAGCAGAACTCTAAGCTCTGCTGGTGTATCACTCATACTATTTATGCCGTTCAATGGTCCACCTTTTTTTGTTTTTACCATGCTTTTATTTATTAGCTTTACCTGAATGTATGTACATATCAGCGGTAGAAAGGCAAAACGTACCAAACCCCATTGACATAACTTTACAGTAGAGCGATTTAAAGTTTTGAAATTTAGAAAAAAAATCATAGAAAATCCAGTATTAATCAGAAATAGATATGAGCTACTACATTGGAAAGGTATTTAATTTATCTATACAACTGTATAAATATTAAAGCATTTACTCTTTTAATTTAGAGTTTAGTGTCGTTTGGTAATGAATTACCAAATATCATGTGCAGGCAAAAATTACTTAACGACAACGAAAATTAATATGACGTAGGGTAAAAACTACTAAATAGAAATTGTTTTATGTCAGGATATGGGAACAAAGAACTAAAAAATAAAATGTCAGTTTTCAGCGTCGGGCAAATATTACCATGCTCAGCTGTCAATCTAGCAATGGCCCAGGATTTTTTAACATATCCCTAATGTGACCTAACGTTGACCCATATTTCCCCAATACTTTGTTAATTAAAAGTTGTAATAAGTAGTATTCCCTTGATTTTTATTCAGTTTCATGACCTACGTTAGCTACCAGACGACTTTGATCCCATCTCACCTTATTAATGCTTTGATCCCCTACTGTTTCATTTATAAATATAAATTAAAGAATAAATGTTCTTCATTATTGAATATCTGGTTTTATTTAGCACACCATACAGTCATAATGAAATTATACACTTTATAAAATCAATGGTAGGTATTATGTGTTGCATAATCAGTCTTGTAACTCTTTAAAATTATTCTTAATAGGTAACAATCATATCGCAGTTTATCTTTTTAACATAGCAAATTCAACTTAATAATAAATAATTCAAATAATGCCTTTAAGGCTTAGAATGAAACAGCATAATGAGTATATACCTAGATAATTAAAACTTAATCAGTATTTGTAATTAGTTAACAGCCATATCAAACAGACATTTAAACATAACTAAATTTTCAATCAAAAGATAAAGACATATAAATAAAACCACGTTTTTCACTAATAGTGACTGCTCTTACCCCGGTATTTTGAAACAAAAAAAGTTCCTTGAGTAAGTAGATTGTACTGCAGTGCAGTTAGAGTGATTGACTTACTCAAAGAAAGATTTCTGTTTTAAAATGTACCGTAATATTAATTTGTAAATAGGTCTCTACTGTAACCTTAGCAAATGAAAACAATTGAGATCCATTTTTATCTTTCCTCTGGTTAACTTTTTTCTTTCTGAGCCCAGCATCACCTACGACCTCTTCCTCTATGCTATTTATGTTCTGTTTTTGTCTTAAGTTTGTACGCTTCTTCTTCTTTTTTTTAATTTTTTGCATTAGATACATTATCTTCAGAATCAGTCTCAGATCCCTGCCACTCATCAGATTCAACGTAATCTCCAGTGTCCAAAAAAGTTGAAAAATCTTCGTCAGATAAATAATCAACGTAGCGTTTGTCAGGTTTTTGGGATCGCTTTCGGGTCCTTGGGTTTAGTGTAGAATTAGAAGAAAACGTTGAAGCATTAGAATTAGGTAAAACTGTACTCTCCGACCTAGGCGTACTATGCTCTTGTTCAGGTAAGTTTGTGGGCAAATCTTTTATAACTTCTTCGCAAATATTTTGGTGTTCGATAGTGTCTAATTCAATGTGTGGTACAGAATTACTAGTTGAAGGAGTTTCTAAAGCTGAGTTTCCATTCCCGATCTTGACGTCCGATTGCAAAGCATTATTATTAAAGTTAGACAAATTACATAATTCAGTATTTGCAGATACATCGCGGTACTCGTTGATATCCCAATCCAGTGTTGGCTGAACCAATGTATTAAGTATTGGCAATTCCTGAATCTCAATAGCCATATTAAGAAGCTCTGAATTTACAGAGTTACCTGTTTCGAGATTTTTATTGTGTGCGTGCCGTGGTATAAGGAACACTTGACTTGTATAATGATGAGCCGTAATTTTTCTGTAAAAAAAGGTAAGGTAAGTATGATACTTTATTTTTACAAAACCTTTGAGTAGGTAGGTCATGTAGGTATAAGAGAATTTTGTATGACTTATAATATTATGATGCGTTAATCCATTAGTGGTTATGAGAATGATGTATGATAGATGACGTACCTATAACCCATAAGAGTGACGTATGAAAGCTTAAGTTTAGCTGCTAACAGTACAATATAAAGTTTCATTTCTTGACAAAAAATTCGGCGCAAGAGCGTCTCGCAGGCACCATTGCAACGACCTACCTACCTACCCACCAAAACCCCATAGCCAGGGAGGCACAGAGTGAGTGATAGTTCGAAAAATATAAGATTAGTATTAAACGTTAAACAAGCTCTTGGCTAATCTATAATATTTTGTTAACCTATAAAAAATACTAAGTACTTACCTATTTATATTATTTACCTGTTCATCCTGCAAAATTTCATGATGTTTACTATACGAACTTTCATGAGAACCTTGAATATTTTCCGTGGTGGTCACATCTTTATCTGGTTTTGGTACAGACGTTGGCGGCTTCCTAACGTTTTCCTGAAAGTACAAACAGTTCAGAACTTGACAAGAATACTGCACAAAATTATCGCATAGGCTAATAAATAATCGCGTAGGTAGGTGTAGGTACTTACCTACCTACTTCCTACCAACCAAAATCCCAAAGCCTCCCTACGAGATCGGTAGTGCGCATTTATTGAAAAAGTTAAACAAGCTCTTCACTAATGAATAATTTTATAGGTTAAGTGTGTTTCATAGTGTTAAAGCCCGAATGACGCGAATTATCCTTAGCGGTGTAATTAATTGCTAGGGTCTCCGATTACTGTGTGTCTGGCTAAGTAACAAAGCTATTCCTATCTACCCCATCTTGGGATTTACTTACTCTTGTGAGTTTATGTTATTTAAAACAAGATGAAAGGAGGTTTACATACCTGGAAATCTTCAAATTATGCATTGTTAACTAAAACAAAAAGCAATATTAACAGACAAACAGAACCAAATTACTTAACAAAATGCGTGATCTAAGTATCAGCCAACACAAAATTAGTACTTACCTCGCCGTCCCACTCGCCATTCGCGGAATGCGCGTGCGTCCTAAGCGATGACTTGTCGCGCACTTGTTGCTTTGTTTTTTACCAAGCAACGACGCCGGAGTAATTCTAAGCCCGGACAACCGACAAAATTAAGACAACGCGAGTTATCGAACCGCCAATCAGCACCTAATTATTTTCGTGTAAACTTATCCAAACACCAAAAAAAATTATGATTTGGGCAGGTAAAATGTTACCGTCCGCCATTCGAGCATATTTTTTGGTAAGGTAAAAATGTACTTACTGCTATCTTTATGGTATTGCAGGCTTGTAAAAATGTCCAAATAACAACCGTTCAGAAAACTGGTCGGGGAATAAAATACTAAATCAAACTGTTTATAGAATTTAGGCTGGTAAAGGTTACTAAAGAACTTCGAGCAAGTTTTTAGAGGAAAGCAAAAACTACTTAATCCTAATATTGTGAAAAAGTCTGTAAGGTAAAATTTACTTAGTCCGCGGTGCAATTTAAAAGAGCTTCCTAAGTACAAAATTTTCATAAACTACCCAAAATGATGTCGCTAGGTGGAGGAAAAACAGACGAATGGAGGGAATTTTAAATTTACCAAACGACAAAAAAGTTCACCGTAGAAGAATGACAATGAGACCAATCGACGCAGAAAAAAAAATCGAATCCAATGGTATATATAACTCCATAAGGGCCATTTTGGCGTTTGGTAACTTTTGCCTTTCTACCGTTGAATGTATGTTTGTTTGTAACCGACTCCTTTGGACTCGATTTTGACCCACTTTGAACGGTCAGATTTCATTTAAACTTAGTAAACTTATTAATAACCGATGACAATACAATAATTTGATAAATTTAAACTAAAAAATTGAAAATAAATAATAGTCATCCAATTAGTGACGGGCACGAATGGATTAACGAGATTCCCACTGTCCCTATCTACTATTTAGCGAAACCACAGCCTTTGATAAGATTAAACTAAAAAATAGAAAATAAATAATAGTTTTAAAAAAAACTAAAAACCACGCTTTTATAAATAAACCCAACTAAAAAGTAAAAAATATGTTTTTAAATAATTCAAATTATGGATAAGAGTGATAGACATGCAGCTAATTAGCGATGAAATAGCATGAGTAATACTTTCACGAACACGTCTGAGTTGACCAGCTGAGTAAATAATTCTATTGCAGGTAAGTAAATACCCAAAAATGCACTTAATTTTGGACAAAATTAACATAATTTTTATGACGAGCTATTTGATCCACCAGACGCTACCCTGTCGAATTACCGTATATAAATCTTTCCAAACCGAATCAACTAGTCGGAATTAACAAGACTCGAATGAATATGAAAATAGTCTGCCCGGGCTAGCCGTTGTCGAGTGATGCGCTTAATTACCAACGAACAGCATAATAATATCATTTTTATAGACTTAGATAATCTTGTTCAATAGCTCGTGAAATTAACTTTGTGTAATCAAAAGGCTAAAACTAACACAAATATCAATTTCCTGATGCCAGGAAAGGCTTAGGCATACCAGTTTGGTTTCAGGGTAGGACGTTCCGCAGTGGATGCGATCATGAGGGTCAAGACACTTACAGAAGAAGCTGTCTCCCGGGGCGAAGTTATATTGACAGTGTCACTTGACATCGCCAATGCTTTCAACTCCTTGCCTTGGAACTGCATAAAAGAGGCACTTAAATATCACCATATGCCCCAGTACCTCCGTCATATTGTCGGTGATTATCTAGCGGAGAGATACATTGCGTATGAGGGACAAGATGGTTTCTGTCAGCTCTCGGTCTTAGGACCACTATGTGGAACATTGGCTATCTGCCAGGAGTTACTGTCACCTGCTACGCCGATGACACGCTTGTGACGGCAAGAGGCAAAACTTTTAGGGAGGCCTCTGTGCTTGCGACGGCTGGAGAAGCCGAAGTGGTCAGCAGGATTAATATGCTGGGTCTTGAGGTAGCCCTCAACAAATCTGAAGCCTTGTGCTTCCACAAACTACGAAAAGCTCCTCCAGCCGGAGCTAACATTAAGAGCTAACGTAGTGTGTGGAGTCAACATCGCTGTCGACTCATCGATGAAGTATCTGGGACTCGTCCTCGACAGTCGGTGGAACATTCGCTCTCATTTCCAGCGACTGATACCGAAGCTGATGGGCTCAGCGGTAACACTCGGAAGACTGCTTCCTAATCTAAGAGGTGCGAACACTAGCTGTCGTCGCCTCTATATGGGAGACCTACATAGATTTGACTTGGCACTTTTTGGTGGGATAAGAGTTTACCAGTCCGCTTTTAAGCAAATATACTTTGTTAATCAGATGATCAAACTTAGAATTTAAACAGATCTTAATTAGATTCGTTGGACATTCGAATCGAACTAATAACTAACTCTTGTGTTATCTTCCGTGACGTCACCAAAGGGCTCTATCGGAAGACCAGCGTTGGTTGTAACGTCCTTACAACTAACTCTGCTGAGATTAGAGTCCGTTTTGTGACTCAATTACAAAAATCTGTATTGTTCTTTATTTTTTTTTCATCATGTGTTTTATTTTTTGTGTATTGAGTTACAAATAAAACTTATCTTTCTTTCTAATACAAAATAGTAATTCGCCAGTAGCTAAGCGTTTTTTAGTGACATAATAGATAGATATTGAACTCACCGTAACTAATATAAGTAAGTTCATAATTAGAGAAAAAATCACTAAATTCTTCATACTGGTCACAAATCACGACAACACTCAATCAGAAGTCAAGTAATCATACTGTCTCTCAAAATAGTTCTAAGCGATATTTATTTTTAATATTTATAATTGCCATAAATAATCAACAATCATGTTCAATTGTTCGTGAAACAAACTTTGTTATTTGACATTTGATTGTTAGTTTTTTAATGTGCTACCTATCTGTCTATTATGATCAATATTCATGTTTACTAGATCGTGAAATAGAATACAGCTTTGTTGATCAAAGGCAAAACTCTATTACCATGTCAAATTTGTGGAATTTAAACGCCTTTTTAGGAACGAAAGTATGGAAAATGAATATTTCCACTGCTATTTAACATTTAAACAGAACTTCTTTTGATAATAGAAATTGAAAACTGCCCTACGGAATCATTGTCAGAGGGTACATAGAATATTTCAGATTTTTCAAACGCAAATGAAGCCTCGTAGCAATCAGCATCATTCCATTTTACGAAGGACCTTCTTTGCAGAATGGACCGTCGTCGGCCAATCTAAGAACAACTCGCTGGTGGTCGTTCAGCATACATCCACATTGGTGCAATTCTGTGGCGAAACTCAACTGATGTAGAAAAGGCCTTTATTATTCAAAAAAGTGCGTGCGTTGGAGTACGGACAGCTGCAAACCCTTATTTAAGAAATATAATATACTTCCATTGCCGTGCATGTACATAAGAGATATTTGTTTGTTTGTGAAAGAATATCCTGATTATTTCAAGACTCACGGAGATGTGATGGAGAGACGGACGAGACATAAAGACAGGCTCTATGTCCCAAAATGTAGAGTAGAACTTGCGAATAAGAATGCATATCATCAAGAAATTAGAATTTATAATAAGTTACTCGATTAATTTTAATCTATACAATCAATTTTTTTTTAATTTAAACTTAGAAAATGGTTAGTTGATAAATGTTTCTATGACATGAAAGAATATTTAAATTACAGGACTTTTTGATAAAAGTGGCATTTTAGTGGCTAACAATATTTTACCTAACTTGTAATAATTTTCACTATCCTATTTAGACTTTATCTTCGTTTCATAGTGTTCAATGTTGCTTGCGCTCGCGACGTATACATCGCGCCATCCGCGTCCAGTACTCGTAAAATAATGCGCTCAGAGTGGTGTTGGGGCTGCCCCGCTAGTGCAGCGCGGTAGGGATGTTTGCAGCGATGCGTGTCGTCTACTTGCCGCTATGTGGGTTCATTTGAGGACCTCAGTGGCGCGGTGAGTGGCAGAGGCCCGCCTGTGACGCAGGAGGTTGCAGGGTCTATTCCCGCCTCGGGACAAATGTATCTACGATCTGCAGATATTTGTTCCAGGTATTCTGATCGTTTTCTATGTATAATAAAAAATTTCTATCTATGTAATGTGTATTGTATTATGAATATCAGTCATCTAGTACCTATGGCCATAACACAAGCTCAAGTGAATTGTCGGCCATTATTTATTTATTTCAGAGTGTACTGGCGGAACAAACTTCTGTTGCCGCTGTCACTCTATATGAGTCGATATCAGATACGTGTAAATATTGATTAACTAGTTATAAGATATCCTATGGGACTGACTTAGTCATTGTTAGACTCAAAGTCCCTAATAAATTTGAATAAAAAATGTTTGGGTTACCCGTACCTACACAAGGCACTGCTGTGAGCGACACCCAGCAATCCAAATACAAATATTTAACGTATAGTTTAAGTACCTTGTAATTAACTGTACTTTTATAAGAATTATAATAATTGTGCTCGAAATAAATGATTTTTATTATTTACTGTAATGTTGGTAGATCCTTCCTTTTTATTCCTACTACTATAACATTAATATGCAAGTAGTATTTGTTTATCTAGAAACTGTTGTACAAGAAGCAATAATACATAATCATTAGCTTAAAAAAGTCTTTATTGTTGGTACGTATATAACTTTATAATTTACCCACATTCCGGTCTCTTTGTATCTATTTAAAATTGACTGTGTATGGTTCGGGAGCCAGGTACAAATTTTGCAATGGAATAAGGTTTAAATCAGAAAATATATTCGCATATTCCAGAATTCTGATTTGAACCTTATTCCATTGGAATTAGGTTGTCTTATTGGTTAATAAATTATGTTGTCATCGCTGCCACTGCCCAAACCACCCACGGAGTCGCAGCTGACGGTCACGACTATTAATAATATGAATCCCTAATGCATATTACGAAGTTTTGCTTGGGAGGGGCTTGGTCATGAAAATCTGTCACTGGCTCCCGGACCATCAGAATTATTGAACAAAATTAATAAAATTTACTTAGGGTTGATTATAACGGTTCCCTCCAATATAGGCTCATGAGTACGAGTTATGTAATATTGAAGTGTCATCAGATTCCTTCCGCTTGGCAACGGAAAAGGAATAACGCTGCTGTCTAAATCTATGTTTATAAACACGTATGTACCCTGAAAATAAAACAGAAAATGCTTATGAATATATTATATAGCATTATTTATCCATGTAAAAAGATTGATAACCTTATCTTCTCTCACATAGGTATATCCGCAAATACTTGACTATTTTTAGATACAACTCCGATTACATTAGTCCACTGCTAGACAAAGACTTCCCCTAATGAATTCCATATCGTCTTCAGCTTGCCGCATCCCGCATCTGCCTGTAGGTATGGTGTGTCGCAGGTCATCACAGCACGCGCACGCATTTGGTCAATTATTTCCTCCCGAGCGAAAATTCATAAAATGCATTAGGGATTAATATTATGAATACTCGTGACCGTCAGCTGCATAACGTTCAAATCAGAAATTATAGCACATGCTGAGTGGAGACCGATTTTTGTCAGTCTCTGTCGTCTGTTAATCTAAGCTTAGTTTATAAGAGTCTCTGTTCTGACAAAATAAAAATCTTTTTACTTTTACTTTTTTTTTATTAAATTAAAATTCGTATATTCCAGAATTCTGATTTGAGCCTTATTCCATGGAAATAATATCTTCATCGCTGCGACTGTCCAACCCACCCACGGAGATGCAGCTGACGGTCACGAGTATTCATAATATTAATCCCTAATGGGACTTGGTCATGAAAATCTGTCACTGGCTTCCAGACCAATACAAGAAACTTACAGCTGGCACGGGGCAGGTCCACTTGAATGTTGTAAACCTGGTTACAAACTTTTTGAACCAGTCATGCTTCCATAAATCACATACTTTTGAAACGAAAGTTAGGTCGATTCCCATGCCTTGAGATTTGTAGGTTACTTTGAACTGTGGAAAAAAGTTTAACTTAGTCATTCATTTTTCCAACCTGAGCTACAGATATAGGTAATACTAGATATACTAGTACCTACCCAAGCTGACATTAAGGTACCTATGTTATAAATCCTACATCGCGCATTTTATCTTCTTAGGTATATGATAAATTTTCATTTCCTTTACTATAACGTCCGAAAGTCTGACTGAATCGATATATTATATTCTAACTATCGGATTCTGAAATGGTTTTTATCCGACTGAATTGTTGTGCCTAATCACTCCATTAATCTAATTACGTGTACCTTCCTAATCATTTTGTCACGATTTTGTATAGGTAAATAGGCTAAAAAACTATGAAGGTTTCGGAAAAAATTGTAGGTACCAACCAGTAGTTTTACTGGTGTAAGCCGCGTAAACATAATAATAACCTGGAGTTCGTATAAGAAACCAATTTATACGGATTAAATTATTTAGAAGAATTAACAAGCTGAAGCGGCAGTGGGCCGGCCATATCTCGCGAAGAACCGACGGCCGCTGGGGCAAACGTTTTCTTGAGTGGAGACCACGACTCGGTAAACGTAGTGTAGGACGCCCTCCAACCAGGTGAGATGACGACCTGCCAAAGACTGCAGGTAGATGCTGGATGCGGCAAACTGAAGACAGGGCACTATGGCGCTCATTGCGGGACTAATATAGGCTGATGATGATGATGAAATTATAAAGGAACAAGGAACTTACAGTGACATTGTTACTCCAAGCCTGATTGAGAGTCGCCGTGACGTTGGTGCGGTAGTGGTCCCCCCTTTTGGACCTCATTGTTAAAGCGGTTGCATTCGATATGTACTTCGGATTGCTATACGTGATTTTAGAATGCTCTTGATAGTATTTACACTGAAAATAATGACGATTAAGGAGTATACTAACCCGTATCTGTTCAAGCTACTTATCGAGAGACCAAATTCTGATAATTAGCGGACAAATTGATCAATGCTGCACATGTAGTGCGACGTGGTAGAAGATTTTGTGTTTATTTAATTTTTATTGAATTGTACTAGGCCGTTCAGCTAATAATGCCGTTTTGCGTTTAGGACGTTCTGCTTAAATGTCCTTTCAATAAGAAACTATTAAAACAAAGATTTATAGTTCCTAGGGTATTTTATTTTATTTGAGAAATAAATAATACGTTATGTATGTAAGGGCATGAAACTCATTGGGCATATATTAAACTTACCAGTATTAATATAAATAGGTTTATAAATAGAAACAATATACTCTTCATTTCGATCGCACTCGACAATATGCGTTCAGAGGAGCAGAACTCTAAGCTCTGCTGGTCAATCCAGATGAAGGTACCACCTACCGACTCGTCAGTGTATCATACATACTATTAATGCCGTTCACTGGTTCACCTTTTTGTTGTTTTAAACTGCAGGTTATCAAAATGCAGCTAATTAGTGGTAAAATAGCATGAGTGATACTTTCACGAACACGTCTGAGTTGACCAGCTGAGTAAATAATCCTATTGCAGGTAAGTAAATACCCAAAAATGCACTTAATGTTGGACAAAATTAACATAATTTTTATGACGAACTATTTGCTCCACCAGAAGTTACCCTGTCTAAAAGTTTTCCCCGACTTTTAAATTTTGCATAAATCTTTCCAAACCAAATCAACTAGTCAAAATTAACAAGACTCGAATTAATATGAAAATTGTTTGTCCGGGCTAGCCGTTGTCGAGTGATGCGCTTACCAACGAACAGCATATCATTTTTATATACTTAGATAATCATGTTCAATAGCTCGTGAAATTAACTTTGTGGTAATCAAAAGGCTAAAACTCGTCCACAAATGTAAATTTTCTGATGCCTAAATGTATTGGGCAAACGGAACTACCTTTGTACTAATGCAAATAAGTAATACTTACTTATTTATTTCTTCTATTTCTTTATTTACTTCTATATTTTAAATTGTATCTATTTATGTAATGTTTATTGTATTATGTATATCAGTCATCTAGTACCCATGGCCATAACACAAGCTCAAGTGAATTGTCGGGCATTATTTATTGATTTCAGAGTGTACTGGCGGAACAAACTTCTGTTGCCGCTGTTACTCTATATGAGTCGATATAAAATACTTGTAAATATTGATTAACTAGTTATAAAATATCCTATGGGACTGACTTAGTCATTATTAGACTCAAAGTCCCTAATAAATCTGAATAAAAAAATGTTGGACTGCCCTTGTGCCCGTACCTACACAAGGCACAGCTGTGAGTGAAACCTACCCAGCAATCCAAATACATAAGTATTTAACGTATAGTTTAAGTACCTTGTAATTAATTATACCTTTATTAGTCCACTGCTGGACATAGGCCTCCCCCAATGAGCACCATATCGCCCTATCTTCAGCTTGAGGCATCCAGCATCAGAGTTATAATATTTGCTCGAAATAAATGATTTTTATTATTTACTGTAATGTTGGTAGATCCTTCCTTTATTCTTTTTCCTTTTTATTCCTATTACTATAACATTAATATGCAAGTAGTGTTAAGTGCGAAGCAATAATACATAATTATTAGATTAAAAAAGTTTTTATTAATGTAATTTTTATAACCTTATAATTTACCCACATTCCGGTCTCTTTGAGTTCTATGTCAATATAAAATTTACTGTGTATGGTCTGGTAGCCAGGTACAAATTTGGTCAAATATTTTCTGCCGAGCGAAAATTCGTCAAATGCATTAGGTAAGGTAGTCATTCTGCGTTCGGCTCTCGCTGTAACCGCACGCACTTAAAGTATACCCCCGTATTCTAGAACCGGTCAAAATTACTAGTGATGTGCTAGTGTCGATAAAATGGATAAGTACGTTACACGTTCAAACCCGGACCTATCCAAGGTCGTAACAAAAAGACCAGGAGGTGAGATCAACCAATGGAATTTCCCAAAGAGGTTTGCTGCTCCGTCCCGACAACTGAGCGGAAGCAACATCACCACCAGCAATCAATTTGGTAAACTGGCAGTTGACCAAGACTCTGACCTACCAGAGCCATTTAAAGCTGCCACCAATAAGAAGAGGTCTGGACGTGTTCCCCCGATCGTCATTGAGTTACGTGAAGACTGGACACACCAAAACCTCAAGGATGTCATTGAGAAATACGATAAAAACTACCACCTCGAGTATAGGGGTAAAAATCGAGTAAAGATCCAGTGTTACACCGCTGCTGGTCACCAAGCTGTAAAGGACGGACTCCTTACTGAGAACACCTCGTTTCACACGTTCACTCGCAAAGACGAGAAACTACCCAAGGTGGTGATTAAGGGACTCCCTGAAGACCTAATGGACTCTGTTGTGGATGAACTCAATATTCCTGGAGCAACTGCCACCCACATGAAGCTAAGTAAGCCAGTACAATGCCCACCGATAGTTGTCACCTTACCACCTGGTACTGATATGGCAAAGTTTAAACAAATAAAATACCTTGCCAATTGCGTTATTGGAATTGAACGCTACAAAACGAACAACAGAAACTGTACCCAGTGCTTTCGTTGTCAGGGTTTTGGCCATGCGTCTCGTAACTGCAATCGACCTGCTAAATGCGTCAAATGCTCACTGCAACACCCAACATCGCAGTGTCCCGAGAAGGGCTTCATAGAATCAGCCCGCTGCTGCAACTGTGGACTTGACCACGCCGCTAACTTTTCGCAATGCAAAGAGCGGCTCAATTATTTGGAACGCATCAAGTCAAAACGAGAGGCATTCCGCAACCTCACCGTCAATAACATCAAAGGCGCCTTTAATCCATCCTCCAAGACGACCAAAAACGTGCCGTTGACTCAAATGCCTGCCGAACCACCTGCTGCGGAACTGAAGCGTCCTGTGCCCAAATCACTGCCTCAGCGACCCAGCGATAAAGCTTTCCTGGCCCGTCCGTCCGAGGGTGATACTACGCCACTGCATGACGAGACTACAAATGAGATGCTCCGGATACTTACCACAATAAAAGCCCTTAAACAGGAGTTCATCAAATGTGAAACTTTTATGGACAAAGTCATCTTAATTATTACCCATATTGGTCATTATGTCTAACTTTCATGAATTGCGCGTACTCTATTGGAATGCTGATGGCATTCACAAAAAGCAACAGGAATTAGCGGCGTTGGTGGTAAGTGATATTAATATTGATATCATCGCGCTCAACGAAACGAGATTAACCAAGCGGCTCACCCTTAGTATCCCTGGCTTCTCTTGCTACCGTATCGATGGGCGTGCAGATGGTTCTGGGCAAGGTGTTGCTATCATGGTCCGTTGTGATATTGAACACACCCTTGTCTCGCCCCTCCCATTAACGCAAAACCTAGAAGCCATAGGCATATCTCTCAATCTGCCCAGCGGTAACATACTTGTCTACTCAACTTACCAATCACCTAACAAGTCTCTCCTTCTCACCGATGTTAGCGCCCTCACGTCCTCAGGCAACAAGGTACTCATTATGGGAGACCTTAATGCTCGCCATCCTTACTGGTCACCTGGCTCAATGAACACACATGGTAGAACTCTCTATAATGTTATGCTACAAGAAGAGATCATCATCCACGCCCCTAGTGATCCTACCCTTGTGCATTACAATGGGGAAAGCTTACCTACTATCCCAGACTTACTCCTTACTAAAAATGTATATTGTGTTGAATCTATTAGAACCGTTAACGCACTCTCATCAAACCATCTACCGGTTTTTGTTAAACTCGCCATCAAAACACATCGTAAAGCCATTCAAAAACTTAATTACGCCAAGGCTGATTGGAATGTTTACCGCACTATCTTAAATGACAATATCCATCTAAATCAACTGGTACTCAGATCTGAAAACGATATTGATTCGGCAATCTCCCAATTCCAATCTACTATTACCACAGCTAGAGACGCTAGCATCCCTAAAACCACACTTAAACCCTGGGAATCGTCTCTACCAAGGTGTATAAGAAGAAGAATTAAGGATAAAAATCGGCTCCGACGTTATTCCGCGAAAGAATCAGACAGCTATACCCGCAAATTGATTAATCTTGAGTTTAAAAGACTCCAGTTAGAAATAAACTCTGCGCTAAAAAATCATCGCGATCACCTTTGGGACCTTAAACTAAAGAAGGTGGACAACCCCTGCACAGACTTGTGGCGCATAGCCAAGGGACTGAAGTTGAATCCTTCCTCATGTATTCCCCCCCCTAAAATCCCCAACTGGCACCCCAAGCGCCAATGTCAAAGAACAGGCTGACATCCTAGCCAATACTTTCTCTGATAATATGCTCCTTACTCACGATTGGACTAGTGATCAACAGGACAATGTCAGTGCTTCTTTCAATTACCTGAATGATGAGTCTCCTGACTTTTCTCAAGTAAAGCTAGTTAGGCCAGCTGAGATCACTAGATGCGTATCTTCACTCAAGATACGAAAAGCTCCTGGTCCTGATGACATCTCCAACCATCTTATTAAAAGATTACCCCGAAAATGCATAGTCCTCCTAACGAAAATATTTAACGCGTGTTTACTTACCGCCTATTTTCCCAACCAGTGGAAAACTGCGAAAGTGGTTGCTGTTCATAAGCCAGGTAAAGACCCTACTGATCCTGTTGGTTACCGTCCGATAAGTCTTCTGCCATGCCTGGGCAAACTTTTCGAAAAAATTATAGTCTATCGCCTAAGTCAGGCCTCCGAACACATCTTAATTGACGAACAGTTTGGCTTCCGTCGGGCTCACTCTACCACACAGCAGCTAGCCAGAGTTGCCGAGTCTGTGTCACATCGACTAAATATACATGAATCCACCGGTATGTTTCTTCTTGACATAGAAAAAGCTTTTGACACAGTCTGGCACAAAGCACTCATCCACAAGCTGCTGCTTATCGGCATCTCAGTTCCTCTTATCAAACTAATAAAATCCTACCTGTCACAGCGTTCTTTTAAAGTTTATATAAACAAGACAAGCTCCGAACCTAAGCTAGTTCCAGCCGGTATACCCCAGGGGTCAATCCTTGGTCCCCAACTGTTCTTAATCTTCCTAAATGATATCCCCATCCAGCCTCGCACAAACCTAGCATGCTTCGCTGACGACACCGCCTCATTTACGTCTTCAAATGACATGTTACTTATTATTGATCGCCTTCAATTATCCCTCGACTTATTGCTAGACTTCTTCCAGCGATGGAAGTTAAAAATTGCGTCTAAGACTGAGGCAATTATGTTTACCAGACACCGGTTACCTCCAAACCGAACCCTCAAAGTCGAAGGTTATGAGATCCCATGGAGTCGCTCTGTTAAATACCTAGGCACCATTTTAGACACAAAACTCAACTGGACTGAAAACACCCAAAAGCTTAGACTAAAAGGAACAAAAGCTTTGAATGCACTATCTCCTATCCTAAATAGAAAATCGTGCCTCAGTAGTAAAACTAAATTAAGTATTTACAGTACCTTAATACGTCCCTGCATAACTTATGCATGCCCTGTATGGAGCAGTACATGCCGCACTAATTTTAATAACTTGCAGGTTATTCAGAATAAAGCTCTAAAATACGCCTTCAATACTCCATTTTTAACTAATTTACACAAATTACATATTAAAATAAATTTTCCTACTTTGTACGAATTTATTTACAAATTATCTAAAAAATTCTATTTACAAAACAATCATAACAATAGTAAAAACAAACACATTCAAAACATTTGCAAAACTCGAAAGAAAAACTTAACTTACATCGACAAATATCATCGTTATAAATTACCCCATCACTTGTTTCTTGAGTGCGATGAATAGCTGAGTACACTCGCCCGCGCGGGCTCGAGTGCATCGCGCGGCGCATCGCAGGCGATTCTCAACCTTTTACCATCTGTATAGGTGCGGAGACCGCATGCGCTGCGCTCGCGGTGTCCGAGCGAGCTCGCGAGGGCTACTGTGCCTATTGATGCGCTTACTTGCCTACGACCGCTCTATTGTTCTCGTTACTAACTGGCTTTTGTAAAATAGTTGTTACTTTTGTACCCTCTTTAAATAATTAAGTTGGCTTTTTGCTATAAATCCTTCACTATAATTTATTTATTTAAAATGTAATGCTCAACTAAAGCTTGCATGTAGCCATATTAAGATAAAATGTTTTTATAAATGGTTCAATAACCAAAAGTATGTAATATACATAATTCTTAACTCGCTAGTCTAAAAGTTTGAAAAAGCGCATCGCTTATAAACGATTGTAAATTTAAGTTAATATTATCTAGGAAAAATGTACACTGGATATGTATTACTATTATATTTTGTTATGTTTATAAATAAAGATATTTAAAAAATTGAAATTGAATTAATTATACCTTTATTAGTCCACTGCTGGACATAGGCCTCCCCCAATGAGCACCATATCGCCCTATCTTCAGCTTGAGGCATCCAGCATCAGAGTTATAATATTTGCTCGAAATAAATGATTTTTATTATTTACTGTAATGTTGGTAGATCCTTCCTTTATTCTTTTTCCTTTTTATTCCTATTACTATAACATTAATATGCAAGTAGTGTTAAGTGCGAAGCAATAATACATAATTATTAGATTAAAAAAGTTTTTATTAATGTAATTTTTATAACCTTATAATTTACCCACATTCCGGTCTCTTTGAGTTCTATGTCAATATAAAATTTACTGTGTATGGTCTGGTAGCCAGGTACAAATTTGGTCAAATATTTTCTGCCGAGCGAAAATTCGTCAAATGCATTAGGTAAGGGATTAATATTATGAATACTCGTGACCGTCGAGCTGCGATTCCGTGTAGTTGGGTTGGGCAGTGGCAGCGATGACGACATTATTCCCATGGAATAAGGTTCAAATCAGAATTCTGGAATATGCTAATTTTAATTTCTGATTTGAACCTTATTCCATGGGAATAATATACACCAGTATTCATAATATTAATCCCTAATGCATATTACGAAGTTTTGCTTGGAAGGAACTTGGTCATGAAAATCTGTCACTGGCTCCCAGACCATCAGCATTGTTGAACCAAATTAATAAAATTTACTTAGGGTTGATTATAACGGTTAGCTCCAACATAGGCTCACGAGTACGCGTTAAGTAATATTGCAGTGTTATAAGATTCCTTCCGCTTGGCACCGGAAAAGGAATAACACTGTTGTCAAAATCTATGTTTATAAATGCGTATATACCCTGAAAATAAAACAAAAATGCTCATTAATATATTATATAAATAGGTTGGTTTCGTAGATCAGTTGGAAAGAGCACTGCCGTACTGGGGCTGATTTTAGTGACACGCTGACCATCAGCGCTGACAGCTCAGCGCGCCGCCTCAGCCTGAGAGACCGTCCCCCCCTAAACGCCTCACGTTTTTAATGGACGCGTTATACGGCGTGCCGAAACTTAACCCAATAAATAAAAATCCAATTGTTTTATAATATTACCCGCTGCGCTGCCCGTCCGCTCCAATTAAGGCGTCGCGCGTCGCCTAATGTGAATTGAGCGTTATTTGGGTTACATTGAAACCGTTTTTCTCAGTTATCTTTATCGAAAGAGTTTTGAAAAAAATACATAATAATCTATGCCATACAATACAATGATACCATTGTTTCAGAAAATGAAAAAAACTATTTTATATATTTGAAATAGTTATGCAAAGTACCTACCGTCTGTTTTCTTAGTTGAAACCTTTTTCTCCTAAACTATCAATCACAAGATTTTTTTATTTCCTTCATCATATTAAATAAAAGGATACCAAGGACACCTTTCTAACCTTTGGCTTATTTTTTAATTAAATTTTTTATGTGTTCGGTACTTGTTCTTCGCAACGTCATCGGCATATAGCGATCTCTTAAGGCGCTGCTGGGGTGACGGGGGAACGTGTTACTAAAGATTCGATATAGCGATAAAAAAATTCCACATAAAAACAATACAACCACAAATACTTGACTATTTTGAGATACAACTCCGATTGCACACAAAACTGCACAAGGTCTGTATTAGTCCACAGCTGGACATAGGCTTCGCCTAATGAGTGCCATATCGTCTTCAGCTGGCCTATAGGTAGTGAATAAATGAATGAAAATAACATCTTATATCTAAATATTACATATTAAAAGTACAATAGGCCTTATCGCTGACAGCGATTTCTCCCAGGCAACCTAGGTAGTGTTTCGCAGGTCGTCACAGCACGCGCACGGTTTACTGGCAATACAAGCAACTTACCGCTGGCAGGGGGCAGGTCCACTTGAATGTTGTAAACCTGGTTACAAACTTTTGGAACCAGTCATGCTCCCATAAATCACATACTTTTGAAACGAAAGTTAGGTCGATTCCCATGCCTTGAGATTTGTAGGTTACTTTCAACTGTGGAAAAAAGTTTAACTTAGTCCATAAATCGGATTACGTGTACTTACCTTTCTAATTATTTTATGTAAGTAAATAGGCTAAAAAGCTATAATTTTTGTGGCACAAACTAATAGTAATATAATAACCTAGAGTTCATATACGAAACCAATTTATACGGATTAAATTATCTAAAACGATAGTGAGGTAGACAATGAACTCGCTGCAAGGAACTTACAGTGACATTGTTACTCCAAGCCTGATTGATAGTCGTCGTGACGTTGGTGCGGTAGTGGTCCCCCCTTTTGGACCTCATTGTTAAAGCGGTTGCATTCGATATGTACTTCGGATTGCTATACGTGATTTTAGAATGCTCTTGATAGTATTTACACTGAAAATAATGATGATCAAGGAGTATACTAACCCGTATCTGTTCAAGCTAATGGCTTTGCAACACTGGATGCGGTCTGAGGTCAGGTAAAAATGAACGATTTGTTCAATTTGACCTGACCGCTGAACGCATCCAGTGTGGCAAAGCCATTGTCAATAGACCAACTTCTGATGATTTCCGGACAAATTGGTCAATGCTGCATATTTAGTGCGACATGGATTTAATTTTATGAATTTTGTGTTTGATTTGTATTGAATTGTACTAGGATTATGCCGTTTTGGTTCTAGGACGTTCTGTTAATAGGGCGTTCTGCTTAAAGGTCCTTTCGATACGAAACTGTTAAAACAAAAATTTATAGTTCCTAGGGTATTTTATTTTATTTGAGATATAAATAGTACGTTATGTATGTTAGGGTATGAAACTCATTGGGCAGATATTAAACTTACCGATATTAATATAAATAGGTTGATAAATAGAAACAATATACTCTTCATTTCGATCGCACTTGACAATACGCGTTCAGAGGAGCAGAACTGTAAGCTCTGCTGGTCAATCCAGATGAAGGTACCACCTACCGACTCATTAGTGTATGACTCATACTATTTATGCCGATCACTGGTCCAATTTTTTTTTGTTTTTACCATGCTTTAATTTATTAGCTTTACCTGAATGTATGTTTGTTTGTAACCGACTCCTTTGGACTCGATTTTGACCCACTTTTAACGGTCAGATTTCATTTAAACTTAGTAAACTTATTTATAACCGATGACAATACAATTATTTGATAAATTTAAACTAAAAAATAGAAAATAAATAATAGTCATGTAATTAGTGACGGGCACGAATGGATTAACGAGATTCCCACTGTCCCTATCTACTATCTAGCGAAACCACAGCCTTTGATAAGATTAAACTAAAAAATAGAAAATAAATAATAGTCATCCAATTAGTGACGGGCACGAATGGATTAACGAGATTCCCACTGTCCCTATCTACTATTTAGCGAAACCACAGCCTTTGATAAGATTAAACTAAAAAATAGAAAATAAATAATAGTTTTAAAAAAAACTAAAAACCACGCTTTTATAAATAAACCGAACTAAAAAGTAAAAAATATGTTTTTAAATAATTCAAATTATGGATAAGAGTGATAAACATGCAGCTAATTAGCGATGAAATAGCATGAGTAATACTTTCACGAACACGTCTGAGTTGACCAGCTGAGTAAATAATTCTATTGCAGGTAAGTAAATACCCAAAAATGCACTTAATTTTGGACAAAATTAACATAATTTTTATGACGAGCTATTTGATCTACCAGACGCTACCCTGTCGAATTACCGTATATAAATCTTTCCAAACCGAATCAACTAGTCGGAATTAACAAGACTCGAATGAATATGAAAATAGTCTGCCCGGGCTAGCCGTTGTCGAGTGATGCGCTTAATTACCAACGAACAGCATAATAATATCATTTTTATAGACTTAGATAATCTTGTTCAATAGCTCGTGAAATTAACTTTGTGGTAATCAAAAGGCTAAAACTAACACAAATATCAATTTCCTGATGCCAGGAAAGGCTTAGGCATACCAGTTTGGTTTCAGGGTAGGACGTTCCACAGTGGATGCGATCATGAGGGTCAAGACACTTACAGAAGAAGCTGTCTCCCGGGGCGAAATTATATTGACAGTGTCACTTGACATCGCCAATGCTTTCAACTCCTTGCCTTGGAACTGCATAAAAGAGGCACTTAAATATCACCATATGCCCCAGTACCTACCTCCGTCATATTGTCGGTGATTATCTAGCGGAGAGATACATTGCGTATGAGGGACAAGATGGTTTCTGTCAGCTCTCGGTCTTAGGACCACTCTGTGGAACATTGGCTATCTGCCAGGAGTTACTGTCACCTGCTACGCCGATGACACGCTTGTGACGGCAAGAGGCAAAACTTTTAGGGAGGCCTCTGTGCTTGCGACGTCTGAAGAAGCCGAAGTGGTCAGCAGGATTAATATGCTGGGTCTTGAGGTAGCCCTTAACAAATCTGAAGCCTTGTGCTTCCACAAACTACGAAAAGCTCCTCCAGCCGGAGCTAACATTAAGAGCTAACATAGTGTGTGGAGTCAACATCGCTGTCGACTCATCGATGAAGTATCTGGGACTCGTCCTCGACAGTCGGTGGAACATTCGCTCTCACTTCCAGCGACTGATACCGAAGCTGATGGGCTCAGCGGTAACACTCGGAAGACTGCTTCCTAATCTAAGAGGTGCGAACAATAGCTGTCGTCGCCTCTATATGGGAGTCGTGCGCTCCATTCCGTCTGGACCGACGACGCCTTAAATAGTCGAAATATTGCCCTTTTGCGAAAACCTCAAAGGGCGATAGCAATCAGGATGGTCAAAGGATATCGCACGATCTCTTTCGAGGCGGAATGCGTCCTTGCAGGTTGCCTACCCTGGGACTTGGACGCTGAGACTCTAGCGGTAATTTATTTCTGGAGGTACTTGAACGGGGTCAGCGTCCAGTACAAAGGGAAATTGAAGCACGACGGGTAGAGTTTCATGAGGAGATGGTAGAGGTGTGGCTGAATAGGCTATCACATCCAAGTGCTGGACATAAAACCGAGGAGGCGATCCGACCAGTGCTGCTGCAGTGGTTGGATAGACAACACGGAACACTGACCTATTGGTTAACACAGGTCCTCTCAGGACATGGTTGTTTTGGGAGGTACCTGTGCCGTGTCGCCAGAAGGGAAGAAACAGAGATGTCATCACTTTGATAATCCCGAAGACACAGCTCAGCATACGCTTGGGACATGTCCCGCGTGGGAACAGCAGCGGCAAATTCTGGTTGCTGCAGTATGCGAAGAACTTTCCTTGTCAACCATAGCTTAATCCATGGTTGAGAATCAGGAAAGTTGGCGAACAATGGCTGTGTTCTGCGAAGAAGTCCTCCTACAGAAGGAAGCGGCGGAAAGGGAAAGGGAGGATTCCTCCACTGACTTAATTTGCCGAAGGCGGAACGGGCGTAGAAGAAGGGCCTTTGGTGCCCTTGTTTAGCCTTAAAAACGACCAAGCTGCTGGTCATAGGCGATGCGAGTGCATCTCTGCACGCGACGAAACCGTATGCTCCCCATCTCTGAATGGTTCCACAAGTGGAACATCACTGTTGGGGTTCGCGAAAGTATTCTCGAAAGTCCCGAGTTCCCTAGCATATGTGCCCGGAGAAATTCGTGAGGTTTTAGTCAGTAGGAGTCTGACATAATCTTCCACCGGGGATGGAAGATATCCATGATGGATTTCCTCACAATAAAAAAAAATGGAAATCTGACTGGTTGACCTAAGGGCGCATTCACAGCGTCCGTTTTACATGAATCGACTTCTCGTGTAGACGTATGTAGTTGTAAGGGCGAGTTCACACACCCGACAGTATTTCGGCTCCAGTAAAAGAAGGTTTCGGTTGTAATTAAAGGTGTCAGTTGCAAGTGTGAATGTTCTTTATTATATTGTACTTATTCCATAACATTGACACATTGGTACACTTGGAAATGTCAAATTTTATTCGAATTTTATTTTATTCTCTACCAAAATGGTTTTCTTCAATGAAGAGCTGATGTTTTTCAAGAAAGTGTAGGTACCTAGCTAATTATTGGTCTATCAATACTGTTCCAGTCAAAAAAACACTCGGTATACATACTCATAATTACCTTATTCATATATTTATAACTATAATGATTACTTAACCAATTTCACTAGTCACTTACGATTAAAAATTATAGAAAAAATTATAAAGATAGGATTACGTACCTACATTGTTAGGTTCACTCTACTCAACTACACCAATCATCCCCAGATGGACTTTGCCAACTGACGGGTAAAACGACAAAGGACTCCAAAAATTTGTGACCTCCAGCATGAGCACAGTCCTATGCAAGACTACACTCATTTTAACATTATAATTACCTACTTAATCTTAAAACAAAAAAACCAATAATTAAAAAACTTGTCTCACTTCTGTATATTTGTCAAAGGAATCCTTGCAAGGCGATGCACGAGGCAACGAACTTTAAAACAAGTTTTTTCAAAACCAATGACAAGGGCAAACCTCTACTACTTGCATCTCTCTCGATTTCGATCGTAGTACCTTTTCAGAGCTTTCAGTAGGTAAATAAACTGTGAACCAAGCGAGAATCGAACTCACTCGGAAAAAAGTTACATGGTAGAATCACCCAACCCTTTTAAGTTACCTGCTCTCTTTTAAATCGGAAGTCTACAATAATAATTTCTCAAAAATATCAACTCAGTATCCAAATCGATTCGAGACCGAGAGGTCTGCTTCAAAATGTGTAAGACTGATGTGAGACTGAACGGGAAGGTAGCCGTGATCACCGGAGGAGGATCTGGCATGGGGTATGAAGCTGCCAAGGACCTGGCGTACCGCGGGGCGAGCGTGATCATCGCAAGCAGAAACGCAACCAAACTGCGCATAGCCAGAGACACCCTGCGATCAGAAACCGGGAACCCAAACGTCAACTTCAAAGTCCTCAACCTCGAATCTTTGAAATCAGTGAGGACCTTCGCTAGTGAAGTGCAAAATGAAGGCAGGTTAGACATGTTGATCAATAACGCCGGCGGGGTGGGATTACCCGACGCGCTTACGGAGGACGGGCTAACACTCATGATGCAGTTGAACTACTTCGGCGGGTTCCTCCTGACATACTTACTGCTGCCGATGTTGAAAACGTCTGCGCCGAGTCGGATCATCAACAGCTCAGCGATCTCTATGTACATCGGGAAGATAGATTTTGATCACTGGAATGACGTTGACAGATATGATATCAACGTCGCATCAGGAAACGCTAAGCTGGCTACGGCGCTGATCACAGTCGAGTGGGCCAGGAGATTGAAAGGAACGGGTGTAGTCGCGAACAGTTTTGATCCGTTCTTTGTGAAAGACACTGATATTTTAGGTTATCTTAACAAAGAACTGAAAGAACTGTCTCTCAATTGGTTGGATTTAGTCGGAAGGCCAAGAAAGGAGGTTGGGCAACAGATAGCGTACTATGCGGCCGCCCCTCAGTTGGATGGAGTGAGTGGGGTCCACTACCAGTTCTGTGCGAGATGGCCAAACCACTGGCAAGCCGATGACGTAGAGATGAGGAGGAGGTTGTGGGAAGAAACGAAAAAAGCTGTGAAGATAACTCCTGAAGAAGATTGGGAGGCTGGGGGCTATTGAGATGGCAGCTATTACCAATGGGGTGCATTCAAAACAACTGATTATTTTTATTTGTAATCTTATTTTTAGGTTTAGAAATAATTATATCTGTTTTTGAATTTTTATTGTATTTTTTTAATGTGTTTATTGTGAAATTAAATAATTGAAAGATAGATATTTTAAGACTCAATCGTACAATTTCTCTTCCCCTTCCTAAAAAAAACCCCTCCCGCCATTATGTCTGTATATAGAGGGATAGACCCATCATGTTGGCTTCTCAGAATCTTATTTACGCATCCGCTGACTTAGATGAGTAAGAAACTTCAGATGGAGGGTCGCACCACACGTCAAATGTAAATTTAAACCGATCTAAAATAATTCTATCATCTCCACGTGCAAATAATAGGATCGCATATGGACTTTCTTTTATCTTACATAACATACATTTTAGGATACATGACGATTCGGTGACAAAACCAATGTCATATTGAAGCGGTTAGCAGAATTGTGCCCCAGGTCTGTATAATAGAACTGTGTATTTGAAACGGTTTCTAAAAATAAATAAAACCAAGAATTACCAATGTTATAATGATCTCCACAGCAGTATAAACAACTATCAGGGTGATCTATTCATGCTTCTTATTGCATGATTTTTTCATTAGGTAAGTTACGTAGGAGTGACGTAGGTTACTAAAATATACAGAGTGTGAGTATATTGAATGCAATCAGACAAAAAAACAAAAACCAAAAAAATTTTACTGTTGAGTTTCGTTGTAGAAACAAAATATTTACATTCAATAATCCATTATATTTTGTATTTATTGTACCTACTATGATAGTTTTTATCATATATTTGTACCTTATTTTATTTCGATTGATAAATCTACGATTGAATTGAAAAAGAGAACGGTGACGTGACTTCACAGAAAAAGGGCAAATAATGGCAGCGTTTTATCACCCGAAACTTAGCGCAGTTTTACTTTTTACTTTATTTAAAACTAGCTGCGCCCCGCGGCTTCGCCCCCGTGGAAATCGATTTGTCAAATGGTTTTTTTTTAATATCCTCCTGGTTCTAACCTACATACCTTCTCACCAATTTTCAGTCAAATCGGTTCAGCCGTTCTTGAGTTATAAGTGTTGTAACAAACACGACTTTCTTTTATATATATATATACTAGCTGTGCCCCGCGGCTTCGCCCCCGTGGAAAACTAATCTCTGTGTCAAATGGTTTGAATTATAAAAAGTATTCTATGTTAGACTCCTGGTTCTAAGCTACCTCTCCACCCATTTTCAGCTAAATCGGTTCAGCCGTTCTCGAGTTATAAGTGTTGTAACAAACACGACTTTCTTTTATATATATAGATATAAGATAAGATAAGATTATGTGAGTTTTATAATTTTTTCGGTTATGTATTAATTTAAATAATCGATTTAAAACAAGTGTGCTCATATTCTAAAGCATATTTAAAACAAGTGTGCTCATATTCTAAAGCATATTTAAAACAAGTGTGCTCATATTCTAAAGCATATTTAAAACAAGTGTGCTCATATTCTAAAGCATATTTAAAACAAGTGTGCTCATATTCTAAAGCATATTTAAAACAAGTGTGCTCATATTCTAAAGCATATTTAAAACAAGTGTGCTCATATTCTAAAGCATATTTAAAACAAGTGTGCTCATATTCTAAAGCATATTTAAAACAAGTGTGCTCATATTCTAAAGCATATTTAAAACAAGTGTGCTCATATTCTAAAGCATATTTAAAACAAGTGTGCTCATATTCTAAAGCATATTTAAAACAAGTGTGCTCATATTCTAAAGCATATTTAAAACAAGTGTGCTCATATTCTAAAGCATATTTCTAGATTGGAAGTAAATCCGTACGGAACTGCAGATTTAGGTATGTAGGTATAATACGAGTATTATAAGTTTCCTTCTACGTCATGTGACCATGAAGAACCTTGGCATTTGCCAAATACTATAATAATTATTAAATAATATTACTAAATAATTGAAACAGAACCTCAAAAATGTTATTGTTTTCTTCAAAAAACAAGTCCACTATTATTGTATTAGGTTTAATCGCTTCGAATAATAAGACAGAATGACTGCATTATAATTGCATAGAGAGGACCTATTCCTCTTGTGTACATGCATTTGTAAAGCAGAACTTGCAAAGATCTGTATTTGACCTGCTAATTATTCACAGGGCTCTAGTGGTGCACGTAAATTAGGTACATATCATAAAAAGTAACTTGTGATTCATATCACGTCATTCTTTGGTATGTATGTATAGTATAATCAAGACGAGGAATAACCAATGGAATTTTTTGCTATGATTATTATTCTTGACGTACTGCGATCACAACAAGGAATCGATTACCAGTGTACCGATGAACTTTAATCGGGAACCATGTGCGAGACATACACAAAGCTGCGCGGCAAAGTGGCTATCGTCACGGGCGGCAGCTCAGGAATGGGGTTGGAGGCCGCCATGGAGCTTGCCAAGCGTGGTGCTAAAGTGACAATTGCCAGTCGGAACGAAACAAAACTAAAAAACGCTCGGGATCACATCGAAAAAGAATCAGGAAATTCAAACATCGCCTACAAAGTCCTCGATCTTGGGTCTTTGAAGTCCGTCAGACAATTCACGCAAGATTTCGATGAAACCAGGTTAGATATTCTGATCAACAACGCTGGCGCGGTCGCTCTGCCGGACAAATTGACCACGGACGCGTTGGATATGACGATGCAAGTTAATTTCTTCGGTAGTTTTCTCCTAACGTTTCTATTGCTGCCTCTGTTGAAGTCTTCAGCTCCGAGCCGTATAATTAACGGGTCAGCTGCCTCGATGTACATCGGACAGATCGACTTCGAACATTGGAACGACATTGGAAAATCTCACATCACAGCGGTGGCGAACTCAAAACTGGCCATGACTTTGTACACTGCTGAGCTGAGCCGAAGGTTGGAAGGCAGCGGGGTTACAGCCAACGTCTACGATCCCTTCATAGTTCGAGATACAGATCTGTTGAACAATATAGACGGTGTTCTAAAAAATGCCACTCAGTTCTTTGTTAACATTATTGGTCAGAGAAAAGAGGACGTGGGTAAGCAGATTGCGTATTTAGCGGCGGCGCAAGAGTTGGCGGGAGTGAGTGGAAAGCTTTTCAAGTTCTGTTCGATGTGGTGGAACCACTGGTTGGTGAAGGATAAGAACCTGACGAAAAAACTCTGGATCGAGGCAAAGAAAGCTGTGAAAATTACTGCGGAGGAGGATTGGGAAATTGTCTGAATAGGTACGAGGAGACATTAAATCCATACAAGTATTTTAGAATAATAAAGTTTTATAAGCATTTAAATAAGATAAGTATTTTGTTAAGTGTTTTTTGCCATACCGGTTCGTTCCAAAGGTTCAATTCCATCAATTAAAGTTGTTTACCAAAACCTTATAAACAGTTATTTATTTTTATACCTATCATTCACGAGATAAAAATACCGTAGACTCGGCTATGATGACCTACTTATTAACACGTTGAGTTTAGCTTTACCTACTCTTGAACCGTGTGCTTTATGCTAATTGAAATAAGTAGCAAGTCTCCCTCTGCGACCATATTTTAAAAAGGCCGTTGCAACAGGCGAGTTGTTACGAACGTTTACAGAAACGTATTTATTGACAATGGATTCCTCAGTTGTTCCTTGTGGTATATGCCGCATTCGGTTGAGAATCGGAAGGAGCAAAGGTAGGCTTTTGCCCAGCAGTGGGAGAGTAACGAATAACATGCCAGTGGGCTACATCCGGTTCAGAATAGTGTAAGAAGCCAACGTCTTAAACAAAGACACCATGTCCAATAATGAGTGTAAGTCAATCCTGTGCTAATGGTGATCTTACCTTTAACTAATAGATGTCCCTGTGGCAGACATACCGGTAGATACAATATATGTAGGGATATAGACTACCTACATGATTTATTTATTTACTGAAGGTACACCAACAATATTGTGTATATAATAAATATTGTGCTTATATATTAAACGTTAGTATGAGATAAGTTCTAATATATATATACTTAAGGTGGTCACAACATTCAATAATCTTATAACTATTAAAATAATATTTAACAATTTGAGATCAGATCAACTTAAAAATATTAATATAAAAGGCAATAACTAGATGATGAAAGTATGAATGGATGATTGTCTTCTTAGCCGAAATTTTGGGCGCGGGGCGGCCAAACTCAGCGGTACCTACTAGCTATCTTATAAATGTACTGCGTACTTTATATAGCTATATACGGTACGCAGCACATTTATAAGAAAATCAAATTAAACATATGATAGCTACACATCACTACATAGTATAGACCACTCGCTGTATGTAAAGACTGTTTTAAAGATGTTAGCATACATAGGGAAAGCCACAACTTTCAACGGATTTTGATGCGATTTTTAAATAGAGAGAATGATTCAAGAGGAAGATTTTTAAACTATTTGACACAAAGATTTCCACGCGGGTGAAGCCACGGGGCGCAGCTAGTTCATTTATAGGTCTGAAACTGACATGAAGAGATTATCGCTAACATGCGTGATTCAAATGACGAAAACACTAGGACAGACATGAACTAGATTTGCTTGACACGTTGATTCCCAGCGATTGTGTCCACGTATTGTTCTCTAAGGCGTTACTAAAGCATTAGGCAACTGTCGTAATACCTGCACTGTAGATGAACGGGTTGCTAATTACTTGGTGACATCACATTTACTATAATAATAAATCAAATCATAGGAATGCGTTGTAGCTATAGGAGGTACCTATGTATATATAAAATGTCTTCGAGTCACCTTGCCCGACGCTTCATAAACAAAAAAACCCTGTCAAATAAAATAAAAAAATACTAAAAATCGTTTGGTGCAGATCCCCAAAAAGCGATAACCGTGATATTGAACTAGATAAGCTGTTTTTATTGCACAACACTGCGTAGGTGAGGATTTCCTTAACACTTACGTCCTCAGACTCCACATCCTTAGACTCCATGAAAACTAATCAGTTATGTAATAGCCACGCTCGCGCTATCAAGAATATTTTGATACAAAAAAAATATCAGAGAGTTAAAATCATCAATCTTTTCAACTGACGCATCAAAACTTTGCAACCTGGCTACTTTTTGGCCTGGAAATTAAAAGCTCTGGTACTAAAAACATCGACTTCGTCAGGTCATCTTGGGGTCAAAATGACCAAAGACATATTTAGTGATTGTGAAAACGATGTTCAACTAGATGGAAAAGTAGCCCTCGTGACCGGAGCTACTTCAGGAACCGGATTCGAAGTAGCGAAGAATCTGGCGCAACGAGGAGCCAAGGTTATCATTGCCGGCCGCAATCCTGATAGACTCGACGATGCCAGGAACAGAGTCCTCAAAACAGCACGCGGAGTTATCGTAACAAGACAAGTGGACTTCAACTCTTTATCGTCAATACGGAAACTAGTTGACGTGACTGTGCAAACAGAAGTGAGATTAGATATCCTGATAAACAACATTGGAGCTATCGGTTTAGAAGACAGCCTAACACAGGATCACCTCCACACGATGATGCAAGTCAACTACTACGGGATGTTTCTCCTGACATATCTCCTCTTCCCGTTTCTAAGATCATCAGCCCCAAGCAGAGTTGTCAACGTGGCATCTTCCGGACTGCTTCTAGGAAACCCGGACTTTGACACTTGGAACGAAGTAGGGAGATATTCTAGCTTCGGATACTACTGCAATGCGAAGCTAGCCCAGATACTCTTCACAGTAGAAATGAATAGAAGAACCAGAGGGAGTGGAGTAAGTGTGTACAGTATGGACCCTGGTTTGGGAAAATCGATGTTCTTCCGGAACTTTGATAATGAGCTGGTGAAGACGGTGCTTCATGGTGCGTTGTCGACTTTTGGAAGAGAGTTGGACAGGGTTGCGACGATGCCAGTCTACTTAGCAGTAGACCCGAGGGTGGAAGGCCGTAGTGGAAAGCATTTCAGAGACTGTAAAGAGTTTTATAGCTCATGGTATGCAAATAACACCGTGCTGAGTGAGAGACTTTGGAAAGACTCGAAGAGATTAGTGAATGTGATGCGGGACGAGGAATGGGATTATGGGATCTAATACAAAGTTTAAAAAGTGCATTGTGTATTAACTTATTTATTTATTTGTAATCAGAACGACCTTAGGCCAATTATACTAATTACAGAGGTATAATATAAAAGTAAAGAACACATGTTATAAATACAATTAAAATAAAATCAAATAATCAATAATGTCAATTATAAATTCAAATTATTGAAGAGTCAACATAAAATTAAGAATGAAATATAGGTAAGTCAAAAATAGGTCAAAATAAATTTTTAGAGACTAAAACAATGTCAAAAATAGCATTCACAAAAAGTTAAACATATAAGCATTAGACTTCTCCACTCGTCCGCAAAAATGTCGGTATCAGGAAAGGCCACCAGGAGTCTGTTTAGGGCTTCGAGGGTCCTGGGTATGGGAGAGCGGGCGCGCGCGACCGTGCGGCAGGGAGGCGGAGCGAAGAGCCTATGATTCCTGCCCCGCAGGTAGTTTTCGGGTACATACAGTCGAAGTGACTCATTCACCAAATCAGGCGAGTCGAGAATACCACGAAAAACTTTGATGACTGTCGTCAGCTGATCATGGGCTCTACGCGTTTGGAGAGAGTTAAATCCAAGAAACCCAAGTAAGAAATTTGTCGGGTACATAAAAGGGTAGTATCCCTGGTTATGCTTATATAGGAACGCTTTCTGTACTTTTTCCAAGAGGAGCGCGTAGGTGGATTCGTAAGGATTCCATATACAAGAGCTTGACTCAAGCTTACTTCTAACCAGAGTAGAAAACAGTAGCCTTAAAACGTGCTCGCTTCGGAATTCGCGAGCATTTCTTAAGATGAACCCAAGTCTCTGGAAGGATTCCTTAGCAACTATAGTGATATGATCATGGAAAGTAAGCCTTTGGTCGAATATGACCCCCAAGTCCTTGATAGTGGTTGAACGAGGAATTACGTCACCATGTAAAGTGTAGTCAAAGAGTATTGGGTGACATATTCGCCCAAAGGTCATTACTGAGCACTTTTTGATATTAAATTCCATTTTATTGGTAAGGCCCCATTGACAGACGGCGTCAATGTCCCTCTGTAGAGCTAAACAGTCCTCCAGAGACTCGATGCTAGAGTACAATTTAAGATCGTCCGCATAAAGAAGGCACTTCGCAAATTCTACGGAGGTAGGAAGGTCATTCACCATCAATAAGAACAGCAGAGGTCCCAGTACTGAACCCTGACTTACCCCAGACCGCGTGTGATAGGGCCTAGACTCGTAGATTCCGAGCCTAACATACTGTTGCCGATCGCGTAGATAGTCAGCTATAAGTTGAAGTAGACCAGGCGCGAAGCCTATGGCGCTTAGTTTCGCCAACAGTATGTCATTGTTGACCCTATCAAACGCTTTTTGGAAGTCAAAGTACAGCACATCTACTTGTCTCCTCCTATCAAGCTGTTTAGATATATTCAACAAGGGAGAGTAAGTTGGTATTTACTGACCTGCGACTTCTGAAACTATGCTGGTCAGTATTCAGAAATCTCTCTACTTGCGTGTATATCTGTTTATGCAGGACATTCTCAAATATTTTAGCGGCAGAGGACAATATTGCTATTGGCCTGTGTTCATCAACGGCAAGCCTGTTTGAGGTATTGGAGTTACTCTGGATATTTTCCACTGGGGAGGCTACATACCAGTTTTCAAAGCCAGGTTGAAAATGTGACAGAGTGGGGAGGTAAAAGATCGCTTGGCTTGCTTTAAAATACTAGAGGGTAGACTATCTGGCCCGGCCGAGTCACTTGATTTTAATTTAATTATGGCTTTTAGCACATCCAAGACATGAAAACTGTGTATATGTTAATATACTGGCTGTTACGAGTTTGATCAAGGCAGTTTGTACTTGCAGCATCTAAGAGCGGTACGTCCGTAAGGAACACACCAGATAAAAAGTCTGCGAAAGCTTCCACCGCCTCGACTCCTCGGCGAGATTCACCCTTGTGCGTCACAGCTGGTTCGAAGCCGCCTTTTGACCGCAGGCTTGAGATGTAATGCCAAAAATCACGAGGTCCACATGCTAAATTGCTCTCGATGCTACACATATGTGAGTTATAGGCGGATTTAGCACGTAATTTGAGGCAAGCCCTTAGATCTGAGAAAGATTTATAGGCAGTCAACGATCCAGTTCGTTTCCAATTTGAATGAAACTTCGTTTTTCGTCCAATGCCACGGATGATGTCTGGCGTAAACCATACAGGATAGCGTTTTGAAGTTCCTTTCTTGCGGATTTTTTTAGGTACGCACGAGTCAAAAATACCATAAACTATACAATAGAAATTATCATATTAATTATATATATATATTAACTTACCTAGCTTAAATAAAGCTGAGTTTTAAATCGGGATATATGTAGATGAAATAAATGCTTTCAAACACAAAAGTTGTTTCGAACTTCTGTGATTTACTCCGATGATACCAGTGTCGTATTATATTTCCCTACAATATTTCTTAATACTTTACTAAAAATCAGGTCAATCCAGGATTTTTGAAACGAGTCTGACTGCTTAATCATTGCCCTTGATTTAGCAACAGTTAATAAACTAGATTAAGATCAATTATAATAACTTGTTATGTACCGAAGGTCTGTATAGAAGGTCAGGCCATCCACTGGTGTGTAAGAAGTTATTGTATAGAAGGTCACCAGTGGATGACCTGACCTTCTGTAAGGTACATAACAATTTATAATAAAATAAAGTTAGAATAAGGTGTTATTAGTATATTACTCGTAGTATGGATGTATGCTATGTATCATTCAGTGACGTCATTTGATGGTGATGAGCTAGTCTATGTATATTGATAATCTTCTATTTGTCGCAATTATGATATTATCTTATCTACATACATATGTAATGCATGTGTATTGTATGTATAATGATACATTACGTTACTAGTACCAGCTTATAACCAGGTTCAATTAGACAGTTGTTATTTCACGCATAGCTAGTTTGTGGGAAGCCTATTAAATTATCTTTTATACCTTTTTATACCTATGATGGACTTTAACACAATGACAGATAGGTACTTCATATAACTAGAATTTGACGTTCAATGCGAAATCGACCACTCAGGTCATAGATATTCTAAACGACGACGAGGAACCGCAGCTTCCTTCTGTGTATTTTTTACACCTCCACTGCGATCACGTATTTGCCTGCCAAGCCTGGTCATTATGGCAGACAGGGGAGACAGGTCCACCTCTTACAAACAAGAAAGTCATTATACAGAATTCCTAAGATTATTTATTATTATATTAATAAAAATAAATAAAATATGACCTGTCTAAGTGCTTATTTGTAAGCTTAAAGAAATAAAAACTTTTCATTTTCATTTTCATGCATTATTGTATCCATACACGAAAAATAAATTTATAAATACATGCCAAGAGTTCGGTCAAGGATCCTGTACGAAGTAACTGTTTTGTTTTATTACATTTTGTTTTTAAACTAAACCTTTTTTAATAAAACTTATAAGGGACCACCTTGGGAGTATGATACCCTTCAAAATAGGTCAACAAACGTAAAAAAATATTAAAATACGTAAAAAACGAGAAAGCCATTAGTCGCATAAGATGAGTAACATCTGAAATCTCCCTTTAATGTGTGTCCTACGAGTAGATTAGAATAGAAGGTTGCAGTATTCAATTACTCATTTTATTATTTGTACATTTGGTCACAGATACATTTTTGCACTAGCGGATATTGTCATCTTGGTGATTTGTCGTTCTCTTTGTACTCATTTTGACGTAGGTGTAATTTAACCACGCACGGTAATGAAATGAAATGAAATGAAAGTTTATTTCCTTAGGCTTACAAATAAGTACTTAGACAAGTCATATTTTATACTATTCATTATTATATTGATGTTCACTTCAATTTTTTGTCCACCAGTGGAAGAAGTGAGAGGAAACCACCAGTATGTTCATAACTTATGTTGGTATTATGTTGGTATTGTTGGTGTTGGTACAGTCAGACTTAAACAATTTTATATACCTGGCATATTCTACACATATTATAGCAAATAAACGATTATGATTATGCATCCTCAATACGCGGTACTTACGCACTCTGCGTATTTGTCAATAATTCGTGTCGGTACACCGTGTTTGTATAAAGGCTCTATAAATTGAGCCAGGTGGCGTCACAGCGGTAACCTATGCCCCGTACTTTCCACTGACCTGTCTCACTGGTGGGCCAATCGGTATCGATTATTTTATATTATCCTGTTATACCTACTCATTTTAAATAGTTTCTTTATACTGCTCCTGCGTCCAAGGACATGAAATATTAAACATAGTGATGGTATTCCCTTAGAGGAAACTTTCCTTTATCTTATATATTTTAAAAATATCAATCATTTCCCTAAAAATAACGATATACATAATTTATATACTAGAATTAGGAATAAACTCGCTGTGCCCACAACTAATCTACACAAGATAAATGTATCTTTTAGGGCAATTTTTACGCTGCTCAAATGAAAAAAAAAATTGTCAAACACATCCTTTGGGCATCTAAAACTTTTAAAAAAATCTGATTATCTAGACGATAAAAAAGCAAAACTCGAAAACTAACAATTTAAAGGTTTCTTGTTCGCTTCTTTACTTTACCTTAAAAATATTGAAGTGAACAAAAAATCTAAGTGATCCCTTTATTTCCTAGTTTACCTTACTCGTATGTATTTAATGAAGCCTTAGCAACCTTTGAGTACCCGTGCGGCCGTAAAAGGAGTAGTTTTCAACGATCTCTATAGGACAAACGCGGATCGTGCTTCAAATATTTAAAGGCGAAGAGTTACGGGGAAAACGTATTAAGGTACATAACGAGTACGAGTACCTACTTTCCCGGCTCGCCACAGAATCCTTCGGGGGCAGTGCAAGCCACGAGCGGTCGGCGGGTTTGAAGGTGATGATGATGTTTGACCTTTAATTTGATAGTATGACTTAATGTTTAAGTTTGACTTAATCACTTGTTGGTCTGATTAACTTAGATTTAACATGACCATAATATTAAAACAGGCCTAGCCTAGTGCATTGTTAAATCCATATCCACCTTAACTAGAAACCACTCAATTCAAAGACCTTTGTACATTATTTAAGGTGTTTTTTGTAAGCCTATTTGTAAATAAACTTGTTTGTATTGTATTTAGGTACTGCCAAGGCGATATTCACTATGGTAGGTTTGTGGATGCATAAGCGTTTTAACTGTAGTCTAGGATCTATCCTGTGGTGCGCGAGCTGATGACCTGTATTATTAAAAAAAAACGAAATATGCAGTTATTGTTTTCTCTCGTGGTTAAGGATTTGGCCATCACCACCCTTCTCAAAAAACCATTATTTTAGCGTCACAGATAATATAATACATACTGTAGTACTACTGTAGTAGTACATACTGCCTCAGTGTAGTAGTCGCGGCGCGTCTAACTTGCGTCGCATCACACTATGGTCGTAAGTTTGCGCAACTCACACGGAAGCTAGTGTCACTGACATAATGATTTGCATTGCGATTTCGACCAATATCTGCTATGCACGAATCATTACCGACTTGGATAATATTCATCCCACTTTGGCTTTGTATATAACTGTCTATTTAAGGGCCCACTTGACTAATGGCCGATCCATTAGTCAAGTGGGCTCGAAAGGGGAAATATAGGTGTTTGAAAAAATCACGAAATTTTACAAGGCTGTAGTGAGATATCACGTGTATTTTTGTTCGCTGAACTCGCAATTTCTAAGCCTGGTTAATAACTTTGCTAATAACATTTTCACGCTGCTTAATATTTCAGAATTAAATAAGACTATACCTGTGTACAAGGACAATATTCTCATTTTTTTTATCAAATGTATAAAAAATCACGTGATTTTGGTCAGGGGGGTAGTCTAAAATCTCACAAGGGAGAAGTGTTAATAAGTTTCTATAAAACAGCACCTGACGAGCCATAACCAGCCGACGCTCACTGTTGAGTTTTATCTGATATCATCTTCGACCATTTGATCATCAAATGGTGGTTTTGTATAATGTTTGTTTCCAGCCTGTTACATTGATGATTTGTATCTTTACTTCCACTACCATTTTCTCGCCACCCTTGGCGCTTTACCACCACCCTTGACGTATAAATTTCAGGTCAAGTGCGCACAAGTTAAAACAATAATATCTCAAAATGTTAAAAACCTACAGCCATAGTTTAAGCGTTAAATTATAGTGGTCATCCTTATTTACGGATAAGTTTAGAGGTAAACTCCCTCAATTTTGCAGTAGAGCTCGATAGCCAAAAGACAATTTAGAACTATTTCACAAATTATATATATAGTATTTATACAATAGTTGTATTATTAATTTCACAGTTATTTGTTAAGAATGAAATGAAATGAAAATTAAAAGATTTCTGTTTCTTTTGGCCTTACTAATAAGCACTTAGACAGGTCATATTTTAAACATTATGATCAAAAAACATTATTTTAATGTTCACTTCAATTTTTTGTCCAATCGATAGGAAATATAGTAAGTGGTGATTTACCATTGAAACGAGTGTTTGTCTGTCTGTTTAAGAGACAGACGAGTTTACATACATACAGAAAACTTATTTCGGTCAAAGCGCCCATTTTTTGTTCACATGAACGCGTCGTTATTATCCGCACAAAGATTGAATCGCAAAAGAGTTCTTACGAGAATTGCGTCACACTGACGAAGTACTGGTACTAGAGATGGGGTGATGTATTGTTGCATTATCTGTTAGCTAAGAAAAAATACTCAGAGCGGTGTGTGTGGTATCAAGTTATGATTTCTTGTAATTTATTTATTTATTTAAAACTTCTAAGGTACAAAGAGTCGGCTTAATTTATAGCCAATATATAGGTACCTATGTTGGTAACTTAAGATCAAATTATAGCTAGAGTTACCCTGTTGGGCAAGGCAATTTTGATTATAATCACTTACATAATTACTTTGATTCTAATTTATAACATATTTATATATATATATAGGTACATAAATCTCTTATAAAAAATCTGTAGGTATATATTTAAAAAATATATAGTAGTAGTTGATTTATAAAACCGGGATTACTGAATACTGACCAACTCTAGCGGCAACACAACTGTGACGCAACATGTCTGTATGACAATTTGAGTGCATTTGAAACTTATGTAAGCAATTTTTCAAATCAGATGACTGAGTGACCTTTGATGAGGTCTTGGGTCAAAAGCTCATTTGTCAATGTAATTTTGAACTTTTGTATGAAATGAAAGGAAGTCGTCCAGTAAACAATCAACTTACAGGGTTCCGTAGCCGAATGTAGAACCTAAACGACGGACTCAGTGACAACGCAGTGGGTCCACCTGTGACGCAGGAGGTTGCGGGTTCTATTCCCGCCGCGGGACAAACGTTTCAGTTCAGTTCTTTATTAATAAGACTATTCTTATATGTCAGTGTTTGTGCAGTCACTGCAGATATTTGTTCCGTGACTGAGTACTTTCTTTGCTGCTTACAATATACATAGAGTGCGATCACTTAGGTCGGACCAACAGTTTCACAGGCACAGGCAATGGCGCTCACTGGGGGAGGCATATGTCCAACAGTGGACTATTATAGGTTGATCATCATGAACAGTTTCACCGGAACAAAAATAATTGTGAATCCGCTGCTCTATAATGTCTATGGTATACCGCACCGCGCGCTACGCCACGTCGGCGGTTCAGTGACTACGAGGCCATAATGCTCATATCCTACTAATATTATAAACGCAAAAGTTTGTAAGTATGGATGGATGGATGTTTGTTACCATTTCACGTAAAAACTACTGAATGGATTTTAACAAAACTTTACAATAATATAGCTTATACATCAGAATAACACATAGGCTACAATTTATAAAGATATATTGTATAATATCTATCACCACGCGGGTGAAACTGCGGGGCGCAGCTAGTACTTTATATTCTCTTTGACGCTCATAGCAAATATAAAACCGATGGTCAGTGGTGAGGCATTTTATCTGTTTTAGAAAAGAAAGGAAGGTCACATTGCTTCGTGGAGCATGACCCTAAATTGTTTTCAAACAATCACATGCAAAGAAAACTTGGCGTGAGTAACTGGGAGCGCGTTGAAGTCTTTTGTATGAAGGAATTAAACTATGGAACGAATTTTATGGATTCTCTAAGGATTTATTAATTTTATTTAGATCCTTAGAAATATAAATAATTAATTATGCCGTCTTATAAAAACCATGTTTAAATAAAGCTATGTAAAATACAATAAGAAAAAAAACTTTACAGGGTTACAGAAACATTTGAACACATTTGTTGTTTACGCAAATGTTTGTTTCGGTTATCTGTGTATCTTCCAGATATCTGACCAAAGTAGCTGAGGATTCGTTAAATAATTTCTGTACCCGTTACTATTAACTCGTCTTATGAAGGTAAAATGCATATAGCTGGTGTAATCGCCGGTGATGGTCCTCTTGTGCCATTAGATTATAGAGCAACCCATAAATATCGTTTTAACAGGGCGATATAATATCGCCACGAATATTTTAATCTTGACCGCAGAAATTATCCCTAACGCATATTAAAAATTAAATTTCTTTCACCAATAAGGTGAAAAATAACAAAGTAACAAAAACTAAATAGCGAAGTTAGGGTTTTTTGGAAAACGCTAACTACGTTCAACTTTTAGAAGACGAGTTCTTTAACCGATACCTTTCTACCAATCTATGATAGGTGCTAACGGGTCACAAGTACACGTAATAAATCTAGACTCTATAATATTTAAGTATGGATGCAACCTCTGACCGGTTCAAACTTGCAGGTACGGTCTCCTACTTAAATAACTTCGTACTGACGACCTCAGTCACTGAGGCTCAGTTGCGCTGACAGCGGGTGGTCCGCAGGTTTCGGTTTTAATTCCCACCGCAGGACAAATCTTTGTACGATCTGTTGATCCAGGTCTTGATGTTTTCTATGTACATTTGTATGTATATTCATTATAAAAACATATTTATTTAATTTTTTAGTCAACTGTGTTTTATTATTGTTTGTTTTCCTAGTGTACCGAATAGTTGTTATATTTGCATGTGTATGTCTGAAGGTGCAAATAAACATCTATATCATATTTATCTATTTAAAAAAAACGCTTATTTGCCAAAATGCTTATTTTTACATTTTATTATTACATTTAAATTTTTTTAATTTGACATTTGAAGTTAGACTTTGCCCAGCAGTGGAATAAACCAGTCGTTGATTAAAAAAACTTAAAAGCCACAAGATTGTAAAACTAGAAAATAAAGTGATCACTTTGTTTATTTATGCACTTCAATCTTGTTTTTTTTATAACTAACAACAATCAAACATCAAAATAACAAGTCGATGCAGCTGACTGTACTTGCTTACCTAGTACATAGAGCAGAACCTACATTGTAAACACTATTAGCTATAGTGTATGTAACCGCTCGCTAGATCTTACCTTGGTGTTGGGAGAATGCTTTTGAGTTTATATCAACTAAGAATTCAGTTCGTTAGTTATTTATGCGTCTTAAGTTGTTCACCTTTGGTGTGCAAAGTGACCAAAATACGGTTCGTTGTCAAAATAACTTGTGTGTAGAGAAACCAAAAATTGGTTTAAAAAACCAATGATTTTGTTTTATTGTTAAAACGAGCTTTATGCAGAGGGATTAGACACTCCAATAAAATTGGGTACTACTCTGATATACTCAATATTATACATTAAATGGATAGATACTCTTACCATTCATAGTAAATACCCAAAACATCCGCAACAAATATTTACAGACCAACATTCGTCCCAAGGCGGGAATCGAAATCGTAATCTCGTAAATCGAGGCGGACCTTGGCGCGCTACGCCACATCAGTCGTCTATTAAAACTCAAAACACATATTTTTCTTTCTTATTCTTAACTTAGAAAATGTCATAATTTACGTCAGTCTTATCTACATTCTCACTGTAAAAGTTCCCACCGGGTTGCCTCATCTTAGCCTGATGACACCATCATCTAACGTTTTAATTACAATTCTTCAAATACGTGCATTGCTTAATGTCTATGTAAACAGAATATAGATTCAACGGTTATTTTCTTGCTATTTCTAAAGATGACCTTCGATTCAATTTGTTTGTTTCGCTATTCACAACGCGTCTGTGCTGAAATGCAGTTTGCAGTGCGAATTATGAAAATTAATTCAAAATAGGACCTGACGAAGATGCTAATTTTGTGGTTGTGATATTTTTTGTTCTTTCGGGTTTTTTTGTAAATCCGATTGATTGCTGTAGTCAACGTCACTTCAGCCTGTAGGTAGCTCTACCAGACATTCTTTGCCTGATTGAACACACGCCATTGACGCCATTTGTACACAAAATGATACCACATTGTTTCACAAAGATACAGCATGAAGATAGATGTGCCGTTCAAAATACCATTTGTGAAATTGAGTCACAAAACGGTCTCTGTCTCAACATGAGTTGGCTGTAAGCATATTACCACCAACGCTGGTCTTCCGATAGAGCCGTTTGATGACGTCACGACTATCGAGACTATAACAATAAAATATAAACTGTGACAACGGCTAACAAATATAAGATACACATGTCATAAAATCTTGGTATCGAGCGTAAATATATTTACACTAGCGGACCTTTCCGGCTCCGCGCGGGTTTAGTACGGACCCCTAACTTTTTTGAAAATATAGTATAGCCTTTGTTCACCGGGGATAGTGTAGCTTCCCACCGCTGAAAGAATTTTTCAAATCGGTCCAGTAGTTTCGGAGCCTATTCATTACAAACAAACAAACAAACAAAAAATCAAATCTTTCCTCTTTATAATATTAGTATAGAAGTGACGTTTTGACGTATCTCGTCTGCTGTATGTATTTAAAAATCATGCTGTTTGTATTTATAAAACAAAGTCACTTCCCGCTGTCTGTCTGTCCCTATGTATGAGTATGTTTAGATCTTTAGAACTACGCAACGGATTTGCGCGTTGTTGATGCGTTTTTTTATAATAAATATTGATTCAAAATTTAAGAGGATGATTTATAAACCATTTGACCCATAGATTTCCATGCGGGCGAAGCTGTGGGGCGCAGCTGTTTGTATTTGAATATGCATCAAAGGTGTGCCCATGCGGTCAATGTCACCCCGTGATTGGTACTTATAGATTCACCAGCACCTCACCACATTTCGCCACGTGGACGGCGTGTGCTGAATCAAAATCTACCTAATTCCCAGCCATGAAGGTCGGTTTCATAATTGTTGTTTTGAAGGCTTGGCAATATTAGGGTGCTGTTCCACTATAGTCACGTATTAAAGCAAAGAAATGACAAACTCAACCAAAATAAAACTCATCGGCCTTATCTCTCGCCTATATAAAAGGGCGATCCAATAGATTGGGTGATCTGTTACCTTTTAAGGGCTGAACGGGTTTTAATTGGCGACCGATGAGGCGCGGTGGGCGAAGGTCCGCCTGCGACGCAGGTGGTTGCGGGTTCGATTCCCGCCTCGGAACAATTGCGTGTACGATCTGCAGATATTTGTTCCGGGTGTTCTGGTCGTTTTCTATGTATAATAAAAAATATATATCTATGTAATGTATTGTATTATGTACATATATATCAGTTATAGTATCTAGTACCCATAACACGAGCTCTGCTTACCATGGGGCTAGATAATGCTATGTGAATTGTCCAGCATTATTATTTAATTGGTGATTTTGTATGTAGCTGGTGAAGGACATCAGCCACGTTTCATCCCGGAAAACGCAAGCAAAGCCGTGGGTGGTAAATAGTATAAATACGCTAGTAATAAGTTTTGTAGGAAAGCACGGAAACACCTTACACAGTTTCACGCACATAAAATGATACTTACCAGCTAACAATGACTTATCTCACACATTTAACATTTTATTAAGGGTACCTCCTATATTCTGAGCCAAGAAACATCCTCATTTAATGAAATCAGGTAGTTACTAACTATTAGCCAACGGTAATGATGCTCAGCTCAATAATAAAGTGCATTTCGTCCAAAAATGGACGTTGCATCGTACAAATTGCTAGAACTACTTAATATAATAGCATTAGATAGGTACCTCTCTTTAACCGACTTGTGAAACTAGGCATGTCATTATAAATCTTGTGCTCCGTATAACCCTTATTAAATCTCTTACAATACTGTTATTAATATGTGCTAAATTACAGTTATACGGTTGGACCTTGACTTGAGCCAAAGTAAATGCTATAGTCTATATTTAACTTACATCGCAAGAAGGGCGGTTGTGTTTTACATCTATACATAAAGAAGAGATTCATAACTATTATACAATATTAGTAATATAACTTTCGCGAAATAATCGGTTTGAGAATTCGGGTTTTGTGCGAAAGTGAACAAGGAAAATGAAAAAAAATAGAAGTAGAAATTATTACGTAGAATATAATACTACATTATTTACATAAATATGCATATTAAAAGGTTATAGACACATTTGCATATTAAACTAAAGCCTAAGATACACTTAACACGATAATTATATGATAAAATAATTATTATAATATGTGGAGCAGGAATCGATCCCGCTACCTTAGACTGATCGTCTGCTGAACCAAGGAGGTCCAAAAGCATAAGTTCATACCTAGATTTTCCTTATATTCTACGAGATTCTCAGACAGCAAAAGTTGGGCAACTAGTTGAGTAGCAAGATAAATACTTTTTTTAACAACTGGTTGTGAAACATAGTAGCCAAAGCAGTCAGAGTGAAAAATCACCTTTCGTGTATGTCCCCAGTGTGTACCAGCTTAGTTATTTTATTGGCTTTGTTTTTATTGCGAGTCTAACATGTTAACGACCGTTAGCTATCGTTTAATCTGGCTCCTTGTTTTCGATTGCAGCTAACAACGTTATTCGTAACTCTATTTCTTATTGTTATATCGGCTTCGGTTTGGCCAATATTAAAGGTCATATTTGTCTAATGTTTTTCTGTACATTTCCATTGTTTTTAGGGTACGGTACCAAATTGGCTCGATATTGATAACGGGAACAGGTAAACGCTTGTAATTTACAGAATATTTGGTTATACATAATGTATATTCACTTTAAAAATAAATACAGCAAATGTTTAAGGGAGCCTCTCATACAACAGACATGATTTTTTGCCATTTTTATAGATAATAATAAAAAAAAATTAAATAAATGGCCGGTTTTTTAGATTCCATCGCTCTTGATCGTGACCAGGTGGAGGATCTAGGGCCTCCCCTAGATCCATCTGGTCGCCCTCCTCATGAAAGTCTCCTTCCATGGAGGCCGTAGGGGTATAGGTATTTTTGCATTTTTTGCGGATCCTTAATTTGCTAGTGAAAACAATCGTTTACTGGATCCGGAATACTGTCGCGTGTGGACTCGCTCCTAGAACAACATTATACAAAAAAATGGATCCTGTAAACTAGATACTAGACCGAAGACTAGCAGACACAAACTCAGACCAGTTGGAAACAAAGAGTTGGAAGAGGTATGCCTGTAATTTCACGAGCAACCATCCCCTTTAAAACGGATACAGCATTGCAGCCTAGATACAGAAAAGGGGACAGTGATCCCTATACGAAAGAACAAGTAAACCTACTTCGTACTTCTTCTAACAATAAGTAGAAGGGTGATGTTCCAAGTAGCAGCTTAAGCGTAAGGCAGCCGCTTCCTTCTGTGTATCTGTTTTTAATACCTCTACTGCGATCAACAACCCGCCTGCCGCCGGCTTGATGATCAAAGCCATACATATGTGTGAGGAGAAGATTTTAAGTACCACTTAAATGAATATCCTTGTAAGTAGATCCTATTCGTATCTTCGAAAAGGTAATCTGAGTCTAGAAAAGCATTTAAGTAATAAACACATTAATAATATTCTAACGTGAAGTAAATAATTTGGTTTCCCAACATATTCACATCGTATAGGAATGGAATGAAGAAATAATATAATATTAAATATGATTTTACTACCACATGTATAAGTAAGATGCTTATGGTAGAGTCATAGTTCGAGGACAGAGCTTTGCTCTTGACCATTTAAGGCTTTTCGTAATGGCTTTTGAGTTTTAGATGTGGAATTTTTAAACGTAGAAGTTGAAGTTAAATAAAAACAAACTATAGAGCAAGAGTCGAGTGCTGGTTACAAGGGTTCCGTACAATAATCTTCTGAGAGGAGTACGTGTTCTGGAATAGCATAAAAACTTGTATGGATTTTAATGACATTGGTTAGGTCTTTAAATATTTATTACCTGTGACCTCAAGACTGAGTACACCGAAAAGACGAATAATAGAATACGCGTGGCCTCTAATAAAAAATTTCATTGTACTTTTATAGCAAAGATTGGATAATTGTGTCTGGAATAAAGAATCCTTATAATATTATGCGCTTTTAAAAAGATGGAGAACGTATGCTTATATTCATATAGCATCCATTTTACATGATGGATCCTATCCTATCCTTGTGTATGTATTTGTAGGAGCGAGTTCACACACCCGACAGTATTCCTGAACTAGTAAATGATTGTTTCCAGTAGCGAAGGATCCAAAAAAAAAACAGGCCCGTAAAAACGGATCCTCTGTGTGAATTCACCCTTACTATGCTTTTTTTCGTAGACTCAATTTTTATGCAAAAACTTCAATGTGCGATCTATTATTTAATAATAGATCGCAGTTTATACAAATGATTTGCTTTTAGCTGTTTCAATAGCACGGAACCCTAAATTAAATAAATTGATCTTGACGAACAAGCACGATTCACGACTGCTCACGAATAATTTCAAAGCAAACATTTGATTAGCCCACCGCAAGTTATTATAATTAATGTTTAAATTAATTACTTTTACACTGACAGAGCGCCTTCGCCTTTGCTTTCTTTTAAAACTTCAAAGAAATTGATGACGATGATGATGAAATTTTTATATAGAGATATAGATATACATATATAGATACCTTTGCGTCGCTGAACTTGACTTAAACGCGCCTCTCAATCATTTATACGTACCTAAATAACTAATAATATTACATATGAGTTTATTAGTAAAAGTTAAAATATATAACAAAATACCTAAATCATTAAAAGATCTTGACGACAATATATTTAGGACTAAATTGAAACAATTATTAATTACCAAATGCTACTATAATATTAACGATTTTATGACAGATAAATTTTGACATTATCTTTTTTTACTATTGCCCCTCTTACTATTACTATTATTACTTTAAGTTTTTTGACATTATATAAAATTATCTACAATATACCTAGGTTGGAACATTACTAAACTCTACTGTGACTTTTGCATGCTATCTCTATTTTGCACGCCTCGATGAGGTAGTATTGTATTGGAAATACCATTTTTAATTAAGAACTTTTGTACCTACATTACAGCAAATAAATGATTTGATTATTGATTGATTGATTATTTGATTATTATAGTATTACTGCAAAATTAAGTAGGTAAATACCTACATTACGATGCATCACAAACTGTGTGCAAAGTAAACAGCTTCCGGATATGTTTGAAGCTTTTACGTCAGCAACATAAATAATGAAATAACAAAGAAACTTGCTAATTGCCAAACAGCTTGGATTGGCTGTGCATACACAGTATTAGCTGATCATTGCATAGTCAACATGGATGCGTTGCGGATTCGCTAATTTCTGCTGATGCAATTTCATAAAAACACATTTGAATAAGTGTTTTTTCTTATCAATAAAATATTTCGAGAATACGAAAGCGATTACTTACAAGGGTTAAAAGATATTCTGGTTTTCAGCAACACTTTTACAAGTTTTGTAATAATAGAAAGCGATATCGGTTCTCTAAATATATTAAACTGGTTTTTTTTTAAACTTTTTTCAGATCAAATACCCTTGAGAATTAATTTTCATCAGTAATATTTATTCACATATGACATGGTACATTAATACATTGGTGGAATAACACAGTAGAGCTGCATATCTCGCCCGAATACAGGCACATTTAGGAATTATAATTGTATAGAGGATAATTCCTAAATCATGCCATGATTTAGGAATTATCCTCTATACAATTACAAAAGAATTATCTGAATCGCTTCATAATTGACGAAGAAATCGACGAACGTACATAAAACAATTATAAAAAACATGCATACAGCTGAACATAGAACCTCCTCCTTTTTCGACGCCAGTTAAAACCCAACGAAGGCGACAAAAACTGCGTCCCATTAACATCATATCACATCATATAAGTTATCGAGATTCTATTGGTTGATTTCATAATAATCGTCTGCATGCGGATTGCTTGATGATCTCTGCTGGGAACCCCTGGGCCCCCGAAATTAGAAAGAAAGATAGATTCTAGATACATAGGTTTCATTAAAAAAGTGAGAGTCAACCGATAGTAAAACAAATGCCTATCGCCGTGTTCGACAAACCCAATGCTAACTATAATAGTCACTGGACTAATTATAGTTTGATGATGATGGTGATTATAGATATATTACTAAATAGTAGCTGGACATAGGCCTCCCGTAATGAACGCCATAGCGCCCCGTTCTTTAGCTTGCCGCATCCAGCATCTGCCTGCAGTCTTTCGTTATATAATTAGTCTTAATAATCTCTACTACTAAATTCTACTCTAAGTATTGTGAATAATCTCTACTACTAAATTCTACTCTAAGTATTGTGAATTCGCATCGCATCATAAGCATCATTTATTAACACTCTCGTGGAATATTACATACTCGTTAATTACAGCCGTTTATTAACCGTCCTATGATTGTATGCTATTAGTATTGTTGCCCACGGCGCTGACTAAATAACTTACTTCGTAACCTACGGGTTTGAACACTTGCAAACCACTCATTTTACTCTTTCAATTCAACGTTCACAAATTAGGTAGGTACTTTCATTTATCGGGGTTCTGGACTTAAAAATATAATGGAACCCTAAATTTCGCCTGCAGAACTTTCATCGCAGAGCCAAAAAGCTGTAGCTCAGCTACTCAAGTTCCAGCTTTAAAAAAATTTAAGGAGTAAATTAATTTGACAGTAAGAAGGTCCTGTACGTCACCATTTTTTCAGCCATTAAAAAAATCATTGTCAAAGCACGTAAATTGACCCACAAAATTCCTCTCCAGTAATTCTCAAAGAGTGAACTTTGCTGTAAGACTTGTCAAGAGCGGTATTTGACGTGCTGAGTGGTGTTTCAATAGCAGCGGCTGTCAAGCCTCTGTGGTGACCTCGACTGTCACGGATCAATCAGCGAAAAGCTTAAAAATCGCATTATGCCCTCCAATTAGACAAAACTTCCTCTTCGTATGGATCTCCCTAGCTTACACAACTAACCTATCCTTTCTCCGCCCCACCTTGCCCACTCTTTACTATATATCCAACTCACCATCCAAACACATCACATTAACTCACTACCTACCAAAGTGACCCATCACTAAGCATCATGAAGGCCTTTGTTGCGGTAAGTCCCGTGGATTGTGTTGTGAAAAAGTGAAAAGTGCTTGTGACGTTCCGAAATCAAACAGTGCATCGGGATTGGTGAATTAGTGCTGGATAATCCTGTCGGTGTCAATGTCACGCTCAATCGGGTGCACTAGTGTTGATTTCAGAACATTACCGATATCGATGACCGATTTGGATAGTGCCGAATTTCTTTTGGATTTGTGTCAATGATGGCGCGAAAACTAAAGAGACGTAAAAGCGCAATTTGCATTCAGGAAAGGGTTGCACGATTCAGAGACTATGGCGATTGCGACGAACGATAAACTCACTTTTAAATTGCCGTGTGCGAGACAAGAACATTAAAATATTGACTTTATTTTCCTTCGACTTAACCCCAATTGCATTGGGAAATTACTTGCGAGAAAATACATCTTCAAAAACGTCAGTTCCCACGATTGTGTTTGCAAATAAGGTGCAAAATAAATTAACTGCGGAAGTTATTTACCTTAGTGACATTTCCTTATAATCTTCAAACAGTTTTCACGGTTTCATTGCGGTTCACGAACAATTAAATTATGCTTTTCACGGTTGTCAAAACCTCAGCAAGCTATCGTTAATCATATCTCTATTCAAATGTTCAAACACTTTCTCATGACGTGCTATGAAATGACACGTCAGGAAAAACAAAAGCTTACGACAACGCAAGTTTTTGTTTTCCCTTACTTGTCTATTAAACAAAGTTCCTTCCTATAGTGTGACACCACTTGGGAATATACCTTTGTTTTAATAGACCAGATAAGTATATAAACAAACTAACTTATTGGGCTGCTTTAAGCCAGTATTGTACCTACATTCGTAGCTTATTTACAGTTATACTAATTGCCTGTGAAAATATCCACTAAGAGTAAACATAGATAGACAAATAATTTTCGCAATAGCCTATGAATCACTGATGCAGCCTGCATGCCCGTCGCCGTATCGTATTTAACAAGATAGACATAAATTAATAATTAAGTAAGCATCTAACGATTCTATGAGAATTTGTAATGAGTGTTGCATTGCAGAGCTTTGGTCATGGCCCTCTGCTTGTGCAAGAGCGGTTACTGAGGGCAAAGTTCGCAGTGGATCGGTAGCATTACCTTTACGGTAGTTAAAACCTCTAATGTTTTTATGTTTATATGAAATGTTAAGTTTCCAAAACATCATATAAATCCAAAATGCTTGCCATCGCAATGTTTTGACAATAACAAATACGTAGAATCACACTAAATTTTAAAAAATTGTTGAATTCTAATAAAAAATTATCTTAGCCCACAGCTCCACAGAAGTCGTCAATATGAATGTGTGATATGGATATTTAAATCTACTTAAAATACAACAGTTTTTAGTTATTTTGTTGTTGTTTTGTTATGTAAATAAGACCATAGTGAAACGTTACCAGATTAAATTTATTTAAATTAATTAAAGTTATGTAAATCATACATTTTGGCTGTTATGAGTTAAATGTAGAAAAAAGTAATTAACTTTCTAAATCTAGACTTTCATAATTTTATGACTTTGGTAATAGTACGCCCGGTAATGAAATTAATTATATACTAATACTAAAACCTAACCGTAAAGAAACAACCGTTTAAGGATTTAAAATAATTGGTGCCTCCATCTGCCACTCCAAATGCCCATTTGCAGAAAGGTCGTGATCCGAATGCGACCGTATGATGATTACTGATTCATCGATAAAATGCGTAAGTTGTGGTGCAACACTATTCTACGCACGGTCGTCGTATCTTTTGAAGACAGAACACGTGGTTTGATTTTCAAATTTTAATAAGTAACCAATTCTAACAGAATGCCAGAAGCAAATTGAAAATGGAACAGTTTTTATTTTGGAATAGAAAACAATCAGGATAGAATGCTGAGATTCCACTTTCCATACTTTAGCGCATTGTAGGTGCTCGAACATATTTTCTAAAACTATTTCCATTAGCAGCTGCGAAATGTAAGCTTTCATTTCATGTCGCTGATATATGCATTATTTTCTGAGGTTATACAAAACTTTGCAAGCTGCAGCGTAGTTATCTTTCTGCTGAAAATTAACAAAAATTATACCTAGACCCTTCCGCAGTTTTATCGTTGATGATTCTTCGTCTTTAAAAGATCGGTCATGGATTGTTGGTTTTCATAATTTTTTATAACTTCTTCCCTAATAGTTTACTGCACACTTTAATAAATAGTTAATGTGTACAACAATAATGAATCTCCATAAAATCAAGCTGACGCTAAACTTAAACTTCCCACAACGATATTGCCTATCAACTGTACAGTACAGCAGTGACTACATAATAAACGTGCTATTTCTCGCGTTAGATGCTATAAAAATGGCGAGTGACTGACAGTCTGACACGAGATTATTATCGAACATTACATAACGTATATAAATTATCTGAGATATTAATTACAAGCTTATGCGCTTAATTAAGTATAATTAAGATATCGCGTGCCGGGGCATTAAGCCGCATAACACGTTGTGATGAAAATGGCTGCATGGTTTTTGGTAGAGGAACATACAAAGATACAAATTGAGGTACATACAAAGAAGTTTATTAAAAAATATATAGGTATGTGTAGTTAACATAACAGTGAGCATTAGAATAAATGTTTAAAGGCGAGTTTGTTTTTCTTTAAAGAGAGAGGGTTCAAAGATTGTCCGTAAAGTCACGATCGTGAGCTCAAGTATCTCACTGCCATTTCCGTAATTATGTAAGAAACCACTCAGTGCATCTTATGATTTATGATTAACTTCCTAAAATAAAACATTATCTAATCGGTAAGAAAAGGCTTATGTCTAGCCCGCACCTTTTTCAATTACGGCCGTGCGTTATGTCTTGTTCTATGTAATTTTGAATTTATTGACGATGACTAGATGCATTAATGTGGGTAAAATCTAAGATCACATACAATCAATATGCGAATAATTAATAGGTAAGGTACCTAGCTTATCAAATTCCGTGAACCCAACGTAACTTCAAGTCAAAGTTCATATTCTCGTAGCATCGCATCGCCGCTGATGTAACCCGCCTTTATTACGACTCTACCTTTGACCTGTGATGTGACTTTCACTACCATTCTATTGTGCTCTTAAACTGCGGACGAACTAATGTTGTTACCTACCTACTGATTTCAATAATTCTTTTTTATCGTTATTATCTTGCCAGCAAATTCTAATTCTAAATATTTTATTTCTTTAGGCTTACAAGATAAGCACTTAGACAAGTCATACAGCTTCCTTTTTAATTTTCTTCCGTTTTTTTGTTTATGTATTCCCTGTACGTTATTATGGCAACCAAATAAACAAAAGTAAATCGTTCTATCTTGATCACTAACCTTATTACTGATATAGTATATCTTGTTAAAATATACTGAAATCGTTATAAACTAAGTATACAAATAGCAATATGAAATATCAGGCAGCAAATCATGAAGGAACATCGACGAGGGTTACCTAATGACCCGATAAGTTTCCAGTGCCATAAACCGAATGGCCTGTTCGTGGTGAAGTTAGCACTACGACACGACTTCGTGGGAACAATACTAGTTTCACTTTCATAGACATTCCACAGCAACTCTACGAAGTCACAAAAATTACTTTAGAAATCTTTTAGTTCAGCCATGACATAAGCACTTTTCAACAGAATGTCACAAGCACTTTTCGACCAAAGGACACAAGCACTTTTCAAAAATTACTTATTTTTGACATATTTGATCGTTCATGACCTCAGTCACACCGTGCTATAACTTCTTCCCTTTTCCAGTGCATAGCCCTCGCGTTGGCCGCGAGCGTCAGCGCCGAGCCCCCGTCCGGTTACAATTACAACGCGCCATCTACCGGAGGCTTCAGCGGCGGCCACAGCAGCGGCGGCGGCGGCGGCGGTGGCTACCAGGCCGTATCCTCCGGCTACCAGACCTCTGAGGGACAGAACGTCGATGCCCAGCTCCTAGAACAAGTTAGGCAAATCCTCCTGAAGGAAGAATCCTCTTCCGGATCTGGTATCGGTGGCGGACACGGCGGCGGCCACGGTGGCGCTCCTTCCTCCTCCTACGGCGCTCCTTCATCGTCCTACGGAGCCCCGTCGAGCTCTTACGGAGTCCCGTCTGCTCGCGTCGTCGGTCTGCAACTCGAGGGCGTCCGTCAGGCCATCCAGGTCGCGCAGTTTGAGCAGCAGAGCCAGAGCGCCGGGGGCTACCCCTCCGGACCGTCCTCTTCGTACGGCGCCCCCGCCCGTGCCCCCTCCAGCAGCTACGGCGCTCCCTCCGCAGGAGGATACTAAATCCCAAATCTAGCAAACTGCATCATAGGCGGCAGATCTGGAATCTATCATCTATGATGCGGTGAGTTATTCGGGTGCGCTCGGAGCATCGCGAGCGCAGCCGAATGTTTGTTCGTTATCGGCCGGCGTCACGTACAATGTAGGTGGCGCCGGCGCGGGCGGCCGCAGTCACACCGCGGCCAGGCTTGTGACTGTGCACGCGCACGGCGCCCGCAGCTAGCCAGGCGCCGGCGCCCGCTGACAACTGTCAAAAATGTCAGCAATCGTGACATATGGACAGTAGGGCTGAAAGGCGTAGTGGCTAGTTGCCGGCTTGACTCATGACTTGTATAAAGTTTATTATAGTATTAGCTTAATATAATTATTACGTTTTTATGTTTTTTACAAAAAATAAATACATTTTGGCACCGTAGTCTACAGTTTTATTTGGGGACATCCTTTGTACCCTGCATTATTCCAATTTGACCGTCGCGCCGCGGCCCGTTGACTGTGGCGGCGGTCACGTAACTTACCTCTCTTTTTGTCTTAAAATTATTCAATTCAGTAGGCATACATTTACAATGTACTTAGAATAGTCTGCCATCATCAATCTGTTTGCCAAATGTGGTCAATAACTATGGTAAAAGCGCCCCTGGTTGAGGAGACCAGTTCAGAAGTGTATAAATAGATAAAATGATTTATTATTAACGTCCTACTACAGGGTAGCAAATATACGATATCTTTGCTATCCTGTAGTAGGACCTTATCTAACCTAACCTCGGCCACCTCGAAACTTTTACATTTAAGTAACAGGATAATCTAGAGAGGTTCAACATCTCTGACCTTTTTCAAAGTGCTAAATGACATTTCCTCCAAAATATTGTATAATATACCTATATAAAGAAAAAAAAAAAAAACATTTAGTATCACGCGCTAAAACACGAGTCACGGCTTTTATAATAATGTTCATAGTCACCATAATAATAAGCAATAATTAAGTTTTTGCCGCAAGAGCAGCTTTGGGTATAGATTGAGTTCTGTAAATTGTCCACTAAAATTATGTAAGTATTTATTTAAGGAATTAAAAATCGTCAATGGTTATTTCTATCCCATGGTCCATCCAACTGATTTATGGGAGTTAAAGTAACCTATGTTGTTGTTATAAGTCTAGACCTACATATAATTAGATATTTAAATTTTAGCCCAATCGCTTCACTAGTTTTGGCGTGAAAATGTAACAAACATCCATATATCCAACCATTCACATATTACGAGTATGATAATTATGAAGGTACCTAAGCTTAACCATTTTGGCAAGCCAGGTCTCTACGACAAGTAAAATCAAAAGCTAGAAAGTCAATTCTTGCGCATCTAAGACTTTCGAAAGAGCCTCGCAGCGGCCGAGTGCATTTGTTTACAAAAACACTTGAATATTATTTCACCACGCCATTACCCGTGATGAGATGCCAATTCAGATGATTGCGGGATTCAACTCTTGACCGGGCCTTGCGTAATAATGAAAGTCAACGATTTAACTTGCTAGAAAACATTTCGTTGTTTGATAATAAACTTAAGATTCACGATAAGATGTGTGTAAGTGGTCGCGACACGCTTCCTTGAAGTCTTGATCAGTTGATGATGAGTACCTACTGAGCTCGGTAGCCGGCTACCACTGTCCACGGTTGGACGTTCTTAAGGATGCGTGTCCGCTAGAGATGTGTGGGCGGTGGATAAGGAAAAAATCCACTCTGGTAGGAAATGGTAAGTGGTATAAAACGCACTCAGACAGTGGTTGTAAAAAGAAATAGATGTGTGCAAATGGAGCTAACGAGAAAAATATGAAGTTTATAAAGATAAATAAATAAATAAGTATCACCTAACCATAAACGAATCTGAGTTTGTGTTATGGGTGATGTACCTACTTAATACAGTACATTACAGAGGACAGATATTTTTAATTATTTAAACTGTCCCGGGAGACAGAAATCGAAACCGCAACCTGCCACAAAGGATGACCAGATCTCGAGACCACAGCTAAAAAAAGTCCAATTCTTCATCCCGCCTCTAATTTAGCAAGTAAAAACTATGATAAGGTACTAATAATTATGTAGTCAAAGGGTTTTGCCATATTCGGTGCACAAGTAGTGTGACGACATGTCATGAGTGTTGATCTTGATCTGAAGAGAACAGCTTCTGGACTTAGCTTTGTAAATAAGGTTTACTGTTTCGTGTGGCCACGAAATTAGCGTTAGTATGTATTTTAAGTCTATACATATAGTCGCGTCGGTATAAAGTAAGTAAGTATAAGTACGCGTCGGCCACGCCTTTTATACTTTGTGGCCCTAAATTTCCTATAAAATTCTGATATAAAAGATTTCAACGCGCACATTCTGTAAGATATTTGATTCATTTGAACGAAACATTTGATGGTAAATTTTATTTACTTATTTTTTTTTTCTCTTTCTTCGGAGTGAAATTTATTTATTGAGATAATAACATCATAACAGGTTTTTTATTAAACCCTAAGGCGATGTTATAACTACTTATACCTACTAAAAATTACATATTTTTAGTAGGTATTTATTGAAATTGAATCAATCATCATCTTTCTTCTTTGTCTTCTTCAGTTCTTCCATCTGTTAATGTTAAATGGAACAATAATAATAGACCATGGATGATAAAATACGTCACGACCAAACAACATTAAAATAACATTTAATTAAAATTTCAAGTATGTTAAATTAACCTCTATTTGTATAGCCCCTCGCAACAATCGCACTTAGGAATTGCAACACCTTCGGTCCCACGACTAATCAGCGAGGATCGGATTGCGCCACGCCGACTGCCGGCCGACAAGCGCGCGGGCCCGCCCCCTGCCTCTCCAGCCAGACATGTATAATGAAATAGCGAAATAATTGCTCTGAAGCAATGTGCGTTGATTACAGGCCGTTTTTTACATCCCGAAGCCCGAAGCAGTGAAAGGGTCAGAGTATCGTGGGAACCTTTGCGCAAATCGGAGAAAAAACCTCAATCTATTAATTTTCACTAATACCTAGTTCGCTATACCTTAGTGGTTTATAGGTAGGTCCTATTGGTCTTTTAAAAAAGTTAATAGGATTTTTCTAGCAAGAAAAAACATCTAGTAGCAGTCCGGGACCACGAAAGGTGGCAGCACCACCCCCGATCTTTTGATACAACCATGGACGAATGTGTTTCCTTCATCTATGATACAACGTTAACCGTTGGTCCTCCGACTTACCTCTCACCGGTCGTGTCGGTCTAGGGATAGACCGACACGACCGGTGAGAGGTAAGTCGGACTATAATAATGTCTGCAATGTCATGTGGCAAACGTTATTGTTATTTATTTTTTGTTGAGTTTATTTATTTTGCCATGTTTGTAATATAAAGAATTGATCTCTTACGGGAGTGACATAGTCACTTTGTGACAAAACTCCATTAATAAATAAAGATATTTTTTATATCACATAAAAAAAAGTCCCGTGCAATGGTTGCCGTGGACGAAAATTCGGCTTGGTGGACATCAGGCTCTTCTTTTAACCGACGACGAGATTTGACGAAAATATATGTCTCCAATTTTCTTTCTTGACAATATCACGTTCTAGTCATTTTTATACCTAGTCGTTATTCCTGATAGACCTAAGTCGCCAAAAACGAAAAAGCAGTGCTTGGCCTCAAAATTTTTACAACGAAAATCTACTCATACCTTAGGTACCTATCTAAACTTATTTTATTAAGGTCAAGTCTTCAGCAAATATACCTACTGCCCACGACCGATCCACACTGATTTTAATGTCTTACACAGTAAACACTCCATGGGTACACTTGGACAATTCGGAGTAGGTGCCTATGACAACATTAACATCTTCATAGTCTGGTGATGTAAATTATGATTATATCAATGTGTGTGACGAGCATCAGCAATAGTAGATAGGTTCCTACATAAATCTCGTTGCTATCGGTTTTTGAAAAGAATCGATTTCAGTTTCATAAAGCGGATCCAATCGGCGGCGCCGCGCGGAAAATTCAAATATTTTATGGGTTTAATTTATTTGGTATGTTCTGCATTGAAAATGAAAATGAAAAGTTTTTATTTCTTTAAGCTTACAAATAAGCACTTAGACAGGTCATATTTATATATTCACTCAACACGTCATAATCTATCTACGTAGTCGTTTTGCGACAATTTTAAGGCCCGTATTATGAAAGCTTGCTCAGTCATAGATCTATGCTTGAGTAAAGTTTTTGTCATAGAAAAGCGTTACTCAAGCATAGATCGATGACTGAGCACGCTTTCATAATACGGGCCTAAACCATTTGTTTTGAACCCATGCTTATAAAAACTCCAAACTAATTGTCGTCAAGGAGTTTATTGACATGTAGGTAAAATATTTATTACTAAAACAATAAATAAATAATGCTGGACAACGTAACGAATCAAGGTAAGTTTAAACATGGGTTCATAGCAAATGGTTTACGATAGACTACCTCCTAGCCAGATATACCTTCCAGAAGATAAAAAAACCCTAGGCGGTGACGACGAATCGTGGGGTATTTTACAACAAAAGCGGCAATTTTTAAAATTGCAGGAGAGAGTAATAAAACCTGCTGGTACAATATTTGTTTCGACTGATCATCAAGTTTGTGGAACATACATAGGGTTGACTCATGAATAAAATACAGTTATAAAATTTCCCAAAAAAATATAGGTTTTTAATTTATTTCCATTAAAATAATCACTTTGACTCACTTTGCTTTGATATCAACCTTTGCTTTCCTACTTACAGCTAACTTGGCACACAGTGAGCACATAGTACAATGTACAGCTTATTTACAATACAAAAATACTTTTAGTTATTATGTCGAACGAGCATTGCCCTATTATTCCTACAAATATATTTTTCATGAAACCCTTGTCACTGAATTTTTAAAATACCTGAAGTAAATTAAGTTAAACATATATCTTTTTATTTCATTAATTAAATAAATCAAAATATGAAATATTTAAGGTAGATTTTAACACTTTGACTGCGGTTTTTTTTCGACGATTGCGATCTTTTTTTTTACCTAAAAAATTCGTGCTGCCGCTCTACACAGCGGTTGTGTGCACATGCGTTTCATTCGAAAAATATTACAGCTCTGCGGAGTCACAATGATCTGTATTTTCTCAGCCGCTGCGCTAGTGTGGATTTACGCATATTAGTCACTTGTAGAAAACTCATACCGTGCGTTTTCAGCACTCAAAGTATTAAACAAAATACCAGAAAAAAATCCTTTCCATCCATTTTTTACATTTAAGATTGGTTTTGTCATTTTATATTCTGTTTATATTAACTTTAACAAATCGTGTTAACGAATAACGTTGTTTACATTAGCAGAAGTGACAAGAGCTTCATAATCATTTAAATAAATAAATCTAATTGATAAGTATTAAATAAGTAATATGGCCATTAAGTGGTACCGCCTGCGTGATATGGTTACGAAATAGAGAAGTTCACAACCAAAGTAAAGTTATCGAGTATTATTCATTTTTCGTCATGGACGTCCATTATGTTATAGAATGATATAGAAGATTTTTTTTAAAACCATTTTATATTAAATCAAAACAAGAAGTTATATAAATTTCATGAATAATATTTACAATAATTAATATGCTAAAACTCTACAAGAGTACCCATTTTGATGGTCCAAAAATACGAATTTACTTATTATAATTATAACTTATATTACTTTAGGAACGTTCCAACAGCTACTGTACATTAAAAATAAATGCTTTTTGGAAAGCTAGTTTCAAATCGTTTTTGTGAACTAACTATAATACAAAAAATATAATAAAATTGTATAATTAGCTATGTCATTGATTAAAATAAGAGCACCTACTGATGGATTCCATTTTTTACTGTACACGATAATAACTAACAATACTTATGCCCGCATTATGAAAGATTGCTCAGTCATCGATCTACGCTTGAGTAACGCTTTTTTCTGCAATAAACGTCACTCAAGCATAGATCTGACTGAGCAAGATTTTATAATACGGGCCTTAGACTAAACAAATAAACAATAATCACGGAAATAGGAGTAGAATTCACTCATAATCATAACTTACAATTCCTTTTTTTAATAGTATTTTTACGTTTAATACAACTTAAATTTGAATTTAAGGTGATTTTAAAAAGTAAATGCAATTTTCGAGCACAAGTGGTCGTTGCAGTTCGAGCACATCGTGAACACATAGTCATTCATCACCATCAGCTGTACTAGCTAGCACCTTTTTCTTCTTTCTGAGGCCACAACACTTCGGGATGGTTCAACATATAGAACATCATGTGTCTCTCACTACCATACGTCGAAGCCTTCGTCCCTAAGCACATCGTAAACTGACTTTTCTCTAGGTTCTTATCACAGTCCACAGAATGAAATTTGTGCACTAAACTATCGTCTGGTATCCTATACACAGTCAAATTAGATTTTATTAGTGTTTCAAAGAGCTCCACGTCTTCTAGACCCCAGCCTTTGATTTTTAAATCGAATCCTCCGACCCTGTTGAAGTCACATTTGTAAATACTGAGGATGCCGAAGCCGTACTGTCTAAAATAACCATTGTCATCTGTGATTTCTTTACTGTACTTCATATTGGCTATCTCCCTCTCAGTCTTCACTGTTTCAACGCTGTCAACTGTATTACTCGAGTCAGGTTCCGGTTCTATAGGTTCCTCACCGAACCTATTGTAATCAGCCCCGTTGACCACTTCAGGGTTATACTCGCTGTATACTATCGGAAAATACACTTGAGTGTACCTTATCGTATTTATTCTTATTCTTCTGAGAGTATTATAGTTGAACATCATGTCCACGTCGATGAATGAGACTAGGTCTTCGTTGGCGCACAGCTTCATACCCTCCGTCAGAGCAGCTCCTCGGGAGAAAACTGTGTTGCCCATCTGCACTATTCTGATATCTTTACCGTACTGTTCATTATAAAAAGTAATAAGCGACTCGGCGCTTCGGTAATCTAAAGGATTTTTACTATCTAAATAAAGTACGACTATCAATGTCACAGCCTCGTCACTCTTCAGGACTATATCCTCGTAGTTCTTCATGAACCTCCCGAATACCTCCTGTCTACCAGCAAGAGGGAGTATGAAGAATATTCGTCTGTCATATATGGGGTATTGTTCGAATGGAGCTTCGTTCCATTTGAGGACTTTAGGCAGATTCTGTAGCTTCATGAGCCCAGACTCTATGGCTTCCCTGACATTCAGTTTACTGAAGTCGAGGAAGCTGTTCTGTTGCTGGCTGGACTCGTCAAACTCTGCGTAGTCGTTGGGAGCGACCTTGATCAAGTTAGGGTCTGCATTCTCAAGAATGGCCGGGTCTTCGAAGGGCGGAGGGTCACCCATTGGTAACTCCCTTATTTCTATACCTGGAAAAGAAGAAGAAATTTATTATATTGATGTGTTTCCACGACTGATTTTATTTCCTTATCATGTTCAAGTATGCTCAGTGCCTTTACTAAGGCGCTATTAGGAAATCAAACAAAGCATGCCTTTGCTGACTCATATGCCTTACCCTGCAAATTAATGTTCAATTTGAATCAATCAAACAAATCAATTCAGAACTACAATATTAATATAAAATAGTACGGTTAATTAATTAGACTAAAACGTATATAATCGATATGAAAGAAGCAAATATTGTCGCTGTAGATGGAAAATTATTAATTTAATAATTTACAAAAAAACCTAGTAGTAAGAAAAACGTGCGACGTTACATACAAAAACTAACTATCGATATCATCAAGTGGTTACCAGTGAAGGACTGCTGCAGATAAGCATGGCGCCTGACGGCCGCCGTCATCTTCCGTCCGCGATACCTCCTATACTTCAGCAACAGGTCCAGCACATAGTCTACTCCATGCAGCGGCTGCAGGCGGATGTACCCGTACAGGAGCTCGTTGAAGTCGATGACGCGTCCGCGCTGGCGGGAAGGCGCGTTTATGATCTCCATCACCTGCGGAAGAGTTAGACCTCGGAATAAGAATTGGAGAGTCATAATTGTTTTTAGACAAGCAATTAAGGAGAAAGACATTTACTAAGTATAATAATACTATGTAAGTAGTCTGACTGACTGATTGTCATACAAAAGGTACTGAAAGCATAGAAAAAAATCAGTACATAATTTATAATATTTATTGCGTAGGTCGCTTTTTTGATTTCCCCCTATCCCGATATTTAATATGTTAACAAATCGCGAAAGTTTCAAAAGTTGACTGATTTTTTATCTATGCTTTCAGTGCTACCTCCTAAGCCTCCTAATTTATTACCTACCTATAACTTATGTTTGAGTTTCATATCAACTCTGTCTTAATTAAACTGTCACTTTCACCAATCACACATTAAATCGAAGTTTATCGCTTCATAGAAAATCGTTTTTACTTCGCGGGAAGCTATACTTTTCCGCTGGTTTAATTCCTTGCAGAAAGCAGAAGTTATCAGAAACTGAAAAATATTTGAATTACATGTGGATTCGTGCCATATTCCGAGGTAGACTCGCATCAGGTTATTGTGACAGTGAAGTTCAATTATTCATATCGTTCTCAATTTAAATTGAATAATAAATAACATGTTTCGCTTTATTTCTATTGCATACTGTGTACCAATTTGAAACACAATAGTAGAAGCATTGTATCACATTCCATACAAAAATGGAACTTCTTCTTGTCGAGGCGATACAAAAATAACGTATACAATCAACGCTAAGTTCAGATGTTAAAACAATAGCTGACCTCCCTAATAACATCATCGAGAGCCTCTTTCAGCGGCGCCTCGATCCTGCGCTTGGGGTTGGAGTGGCTCACGGAGTAGATGGACTTGCTGATGAAGTCGAAGGTCACCGCCTCGTCGATGGAGCTGGGCGTGAAGCGGTTGAAGTCGATGGGAGCTCCTGGAATGTATATGAGTACAGTTTAAGATACTTATTAGTCGTAACTGGTCCATTGTAAACGCAACCTAGGCTTATGTAAATGGCTTGGAGAATAGCAATATAGTAACAAACCGTTTTTGGCGTGATCGTTTTAGCCTAGAACAAGCTATTGAACCAGCCGAGTAGAATTTATTGGAGACAACTAAGAGACCGTGTTATGTCGGCTTTCAATTTGCACCAACCTAACTCTTCCCGCGGGTGTGGTAAGGTAAGAGGCAACTAAGGGATATCCACCAGAGGGCGGGCAGTAGCGCCTCCTGTGGAACAATTGATCACCGAACTGCAAAGGATCGCAGTTCGGTGGTAATGCCCCTAGGAATGGGCATCACCACCACTGGAAAATGATCCATTATCATTAATGTTCCGAAAGCTCATAGTTCCAGGGACAGTGGGAACAGAATTTTAACATGTAGGTATCACATCATCATTATCTTACGGTGTTAGCTTACTGTGGTTTTATAGAACTACAGAGGTTTCATTAAAACTATCGAAAATCTGCACCCACTCTATCTTACGAAAAGGCGCCTCCACGGTTTGCCGTAGCTTAGCAGCTCCTTACCCAGTATACTATTGTTTCCGAGGTATTCCGCCTCCCCCACTCTAGCCGGGAACAGCGGCACGTCCCCCGGGAGCACGTGGCTCTCCACCTGGTCTCCCGGGACGCCCAGCTCCCGCATCGACATGGCGATGTCGCGGTGCAGTTCCAGGGAACGCTCCCGAAGCTCTTGGATTCGAAGGTTCTGGAAATCAGAAAGGGTTAATTAAAATTAAGAAGAATTATTGGCCTCTTTTGGTGATGTCGTCCTTATTTTTTAAATAATAATAATGTAAATCTTTTTATTGGCTGTTGGTGATATGTGTAAGATAAGTTAATTTATATTTAAGAGCTGTGGGTTTGTTCCTAAATAAATAAATTATATGTCTTGGGCAGTGTTCAATAAATAAGAAGGGGTATGTATCGAACAACAAAATAAAATATGGAATCTACAACTTATTTTCTGTACCTGTATTATAATTTATGGTTGGCTGATATAATGATATAATCGTGACGAATGAATGAATGAACATGGAAGAATTGCACGAGCAGCCATATAAGACGGCTCTTTCATAATTACCACCATTATGCTAAACGCGGGGCGAGACTACGAGAAGTAGATTAGATAATTGAGGAAAATTGCTAGCGAGTATCGAGAAAAACAACTAAGCTTTTTCATGGTTTCTTCATGCTTTTATATCTGAGCTTGTAATTATACATTTTCCTTCAAAATAAACTAATACCTTCGACGAAATAGTTTCATTTATGTATGCTTATACCTACAGCACTGAGGCATGTAATGCTCTCTCAAGAAATAAATAAATAATGTTGGACAATCCACAGAGCATCATCTAGCCCCAAGCTAAGCAGAACCTGTGTTATGATGGGCACTATTATGACTGATATACTTATTTATTACATAGATAGATATTTTTTATTATACATGGATAGCGACCAGAACACCCGGAACAAATATCTGCAGATCGTACACACAATCGTCCCGAGGGGGAACCGAACCCGCAACCTCCTGCGTCGCAGGCGAACCTTCGTTCACCGCGCCACAGACAGAGGTCGTCAAAATCGAAATGTACAATCAGACGAAAAGAAAGTAAGTACGGTATAAGCTGACAGATACTGGATAGATACTGATACAGAACTGGTAAAGTATTACTGTAGTCATCATCATCATCAGCCTATAGTAATCCACTGCTGGACATAGGCCTCCCCCAATGAGCACCATTGCGCCCTGTCTTCAGCTTGCCGCATCCAGCATCTACCTGCAGTCTTTCGCAGGTCGTCATCCCACCTGGTCGGAGGGCGTCCTACACTACGTTTACCGAGTCGTGGTCTCGACTCGAGACCATGTTTGCCCCAGCGGCCGTCGGTTCTTCGCGAGATATGGCCGGCACTGCCACTTCAGCTTGCTAATTCTTAGAGCTATGTCGATAGCTTTGATATTATTGTAGTAAGATTGATGAAATAAGCGGTCAAACCAGGCGGCCAGAGCTTAGACACCCAATGACCCATGCATCCGCACAAATACGATCGGTGGGTCATCCATCAGAAATGGGGCAAACTAATAAGCCCTGTTGTGGCGATAAGGCGATAGCCAATGTCACATTGCGTCCGTAGGGCCGTACGTTTACCTCGCCTTATCTTTACAAACAACATCCTACAACATAAAGATAAATAATATAATACGTATTTTAACCCTTTCTCTTGAGTGGACATTAATATCTACATTTAGAAATTGCAAAGTCTTATCCATTACTTCGCAATTAAATGTCATTGAGTTAAAAGATCCGATTCGTATTTTTAAACAACGAAAATGCAACCTTACCTATGTTAGTACGTAAGGTTGAGTTCTCAACGATAGGTAAAGTGTACATACTATACGGTAATACCTACGGTATACATACCTATCGTGAAACCTTCATCAAATCAATCTTTTACACCACGCACATGTAGTTCTGCGAGTTTTACTAGTTTTACAGACTGGACAGTGAATATGTTAAAATCTTCATTAGATACAAAATCATCGGGTTGGTTAATCATAAAGTCATAAAATCCTCCTGTTTAAGAATAGCTAAGAATAACATTAATAGTCCTATAGCCGGATCCGTAAAGATCAAAGAGCCCGATAATAATTATGTTTACTGCTCATACTTTATGGCGAAACTAGAACTATGAAACTTCGAACCTACCTATGTACTAATAAAGTACATAATGGTTGTCCCTGTTACCTTGGGCTAGACAAAACTCAGTTATAGCTTGTGTCTATACTAGGCAGGTCATATGTTTATTAAATATCTATCTAGACCTAATTTATTATGAAAAATACTACTTTAAAATATATATAACTAGACTGGAAAGAGCTATGCTCGGAGTTTCTCTGAAGGATAGGATTCGTAACGAATACATTCGACAGAAAACCAAGGTTATTGACATAGCTCAAAGAATTAACAAGCTAAAGTGGCAGTGGGCCGGCCAAATCTCGCGAAGAACCGACGGCCGCTGCGGCAAACGTGTTCTGGAGTGGAGATTACGAGTCGGTAAACGTAGTGTAGGACGCCCTCCGACCAGGTGGGATGACGACCTGCGAAAGACTGCAGGTAGATGCGGCAAGCTGAAGACAGGGCGCTCATTGGGGAGGCCTATGTCCAGCAGTGGACTGCTATAGGCAGATGATGATGATATATAACTAACGACCCGCGCCGGCTTCGCACGATTTTCGACATATAAACCTTCCTCTTGAATAACTGTATCTTCTGCTGAAAATTGTATTAAAATCCATTTAGTAGTTTCAAAGATCTAAGCGAACAGACAGCGGACGGAACCGACTTCATTTTATTCTATGTAAAGATAAAGATATATAAAATAAATATATGTATATTTAACACACCACCATCTAGCCCCAAATAAGCAGAGAGGCAGAAATATCAAATTAGAAATAAACTCGAATACTGCGAACGAATCATTGGAAACACGTGTTCGCCTTTTGCGGAAAACATGACCAAAATGGATAGAACTGGGACATTTCTGATGAAATTAATGATTGCGATAACGCGATAAATTAAATTAATTGAAAATAGGTACATACAGTCTAATGTGTACCTACTTACTGGGACAAGTTACATTGTAACTAAAGCAGTACATTACATTAGGTAGATTTAGTTTAAACTTGTAAAGGTTTCTATTGTTTTGTAGAAAAACTACATCTTTCAAAGTCTATGTAGGTACTTATTAAATCGAAAAGTACAGGTCAAATAATTTGCACATTACCAATGCAAAGGACCAGTATTACTATGATTAATAATAAGGTACATCCTGTCAGGCGATAGCCAATGTATTTTCCCGCTACCAATGTATTTTTTATTCTGAATGACATGAATTATTTTTTTTGTGTAATATTTATTTAAGTGCCACCGTTATATTGTTCCTTCATGTCCAGATTGTCCAGTCCATCCTAAGGTTGCCTGGAAGTGGTTGCTCTCAGCTATAAAGCCGCCCTTATAGGTACTTCCTCTACTTTTATATTATTATTTTAAGTAGGTATTTTATTTCTGTATTGCTTTAAGTGTTTTCTATCCATCTATGTAATTTTTGTTGTACCTATCATTATCATCATCAACCTATAGTCCACTGCTGGACATAGGCCTCCCCTAATGAGCGCCATAGCGCCCTGTCTTCAACTTGCCGCATCCGCATGCCTGCAGTCTTTCGCAAGACCTTATCCCACCTGGCCGGAGGGCGTCCTACACTACGATTGCCGAGTCGCAATCTCCACTCAAGAACACGATAACCTGAGCGGTTGTCGGTTCTTCGCGATATATGGCCGGCCCACTGCCACTGAATCTAACGTAACACAATGAATCTAGGCTAGCTAAGATAAGCAATAAGAATCTCTACGAACCTTGAAATAAGAGTGTATCCTGTACATCTGGCGATGGTCCTTCACAGGGTGTAGGGTGATGGCGCGGTGCACCTCCCGTTTCTTCAAGCGGCCGGTGTAGGCGGCGTTGCCACTGCTGTTGTGGTGGAGGATTGTCTGCATCTGAAATATGGAGACATACTGATAAAGTCATCATCTTGTAGCTTTAAGTGGTTGGACTTTGACCCGCTCCAAAAATACCACTTTTTTGCACGTCATCGGGCTTCAATTTATGAATATAACTAATACATGTATAGTACCTACACAATTCACCAAGACCCCATGATGATTTGATGTATGCTTTGGTTGGGCTTTGTTTATTGAAACTTCCAAGATGAAAATAAGTTTGGTTTCATATAAACGCTATTTTTAACCTTTCCGCAAGTTCACCTGTTCTATAACTGAGCGCAAATATTTCAGCATACCTAGTTATCTTTAAAGTAACATTACTATTCCCTGCTATCAAAGACGATGAAAAATGTAAACGGCAGATCTCAGGTGTGAACCGAAAATAGAAAATGAGCAATTAATTAAACAGAGCATGCGGGCTGAGAACGAAAGTAGTAGGAGGTGTATTTTGGCTCTGTCGAAAAACAACGACTAAATTAAAGATTTTGGCACTGGCAGACAAGCGAAGCGATTGGCTAATAATACGGTGTTCATAATCTTGTCTGTCCTGTTCATATTTTTCAGCACTTTCTCTAGATTCTCAATGTAATATACTCTAGTTTTATTACCCGGTAATGTTGGCGGGGCTGACGTCAGCAAGAGCTAGGGCGCGCCCATATTTGCGACAATCCAACGCACCGCACCGTAGCGACACACTTACATCCTACTCTAGCTTCTTCTAGTCGCGATTTTGATAATATGTATTTATTTCAGGAAATATCATATCTGAAGACTTTTGAGGCTTTGTGAAAGATTTTCTCGTATTTCTAGCGATCCCTGGAAGTTAGAATACTTTCCTAACGATCCCTAAAAACTTAATTCTTTGTAAAGATAAAACCTAGAATATTTAAGTTTTGTCTAAGTGCTTATTTGTAAGCCTAAAGAAATAAACTTTCATTTCATTTCAGTTGTTTCTAATTTGCTCAAATTCTGCTGCCTAATTTGCGCCTGCTCATCAGTCATCAGCCACAATGTGGTCGCACCCCAATAACAAGTACTGCCTACACGTGTTGTGTTCAGTCAGATGTTTATTATTATAATTCGAGATATGCGTTGCTCAGGTATTTCAACGTTTTGTTGAGTTAGTTTACACGCTTCGCTCACTTTATTATTATTGTAACATTGTTAGTTTTGTTCACCACACCTCACCTCAATTAGAAGTATTTTTTTCTAAGAAAATTATTTCCTCATTACAACTTCCCCAAACAATCATGAATCACAACGAAGATAAATATATTTGGAGATGAGATTCTCACTTTCTCATGGCCCGTACCGGGTCGAATAGGTAAATGGTATAAATCAAATCGCAAAGGAATACGTCAATTAAGAAGTTTTCAGCAGTGAGCCGACCCACTGGCACACACTCGACCAGTTTTTACAACACCATTGTTAGTGGATAGCGTGGGACACTCCCACTACTGTTAGCTTCTACAGCAACGATATAAATAGACTGGCTGCAAACCAGAAAGAAAGTTATCGAGTTATAGATAAGCGTTCAAGAGAAATTACTACCTATAGGTACATTTATATGCCTATAGGTAGAACAATTGACGCTATGTGAATGTGATTGAATGATTTGTAGTTAGTAGGCACATCATTCATCGTAAAGGATGGCAAATAATGCGCGCGATATGCTGATGCTCTAAAACTCTGAAAACTCCGTTCTCGCTATCAGCCCGCAGAGTTCGCAGAGCCGTCAGATCTGCCCGCCCAACCCTAAATGAGTCGAAGCTTGTCATGCATGACTCTGCCAACGTATAAGTAAATTCACCAAAACGAAGATCAGCCTAAATAAACAAGTTCAATGGTCCCATGAATTGATGAACACAATCAGCTGGAGCTGGCAGTTCCATGACGCTGAAGTGGCATGAACGACCAATCCAAGAATATTAGCTAGAGATAGTCTAGTCTTGAGGACATTTCATCCGAATGAAATGGAGCCTCGTCAAAGTTATATTACGAAATGCTGACAGTATGAACTAAGTAGCGTTATTCTAGCGAGGAGTGATATCCAACAAACACGTCATTCAAGTTTGCGGACGCTACCGACCGCAACCACGCGTGTCTTTCTTTACGAAAAGGGCTTATCCTATTCTGAACGCGCGCAGATTTTACTACTTATTCTTAACTGGAGACGCATAGAGGAATGCCTACAAACGGGTACTAGTGACCGTCCATGACGTGTCTTAGGAGCCTGTTATATGACCTAGCTTCCGAGAGCTAGGACTGGCGCCGCGTACTTAGTTTGCGAGAGAATTTACACGCACACGCTCTATGTTCATTGCAAGTCACAACAATATACGAAACAGTAATTCCGCGAGCGAAGGGTCAACAAAAACTTCTGCGAGTGCTCACATATAAATATTATTGTAATGAGCTACATACATATCTGTATGTAATTGTTTTTATGAGTTAGTCATAAAACAGAAAAGTTTTTGTAAAAGTTCTGGGTCCCATTCTAAAACAGGGTAAAACGGTTTGATTGTTTTCTGAATAATTACAACTAGCTGCGCCCCATGGCTTCGCCCGTGTGGAAATCATATGTCATATGGTTTATAAACTTCCTCTTGAATCACACTATCTATAAAAAAGCCGCATCAAAATCCGTTTTGTAGTTTTAAAGATCTAAGCATACATAGGGACAAACAGACAGCGGAAAGCGACTTTTTTTATACTATGTAGTGAGTTTTACAGATGTGTGATGCCCTTGAGAGATAACGGCTACTCTTGACCCGGTGACAGATGAAACTTCACGCAAAAATAAGCTAGTATGTATGTTTTAAACAAAGTAGATTCTAGTCTAGAATCTAGATCACATGTGTGACCGATCTAGGCCCACGTCCGCCCGCGACCCCTTGCTCCTATCGTCTCAGAGCTGATTGCGCGCATCTTTTCATGATTAACGGGGCAATTTGGACAAGTGGTCAAATTTATTTGTATGTTTATCGCTGGTTCTGATAAATAAATGGACGCGAGTTGGAGATGACTGACATACTTAATACAATAGATTACAAAGATAGATATTTTTTATTATACATAGAAAACGACCAGAACACCCGGAACAAATATCTGCAGATCGTACGCACAATTGTTCCGAGGCAATTGTATCGAACCCGCAACCTCCTGCGTCGCAGGCGGACCTTCGCCCACCGCGCAACAGAGGTGGTCAATAATGTAGTAACGTAGTAAGTAAAGTAGTCAGTAATAAAATATTGGACCTAATTCTTCCCTTGAGGGACTCTAATCCTCAAGTGAAAAATTAAGTCCAATATTTTATTGTATTTTCATAATAAACATGACATAGTAACATACAGACATGGTTACCTACCTGATACTGGTTTCTTTACAAAACGATGTTTTATTATCTAATATTTCAACCTAATAAAAAACCGCCGGTTATCGTAAGTGGTTTGCCTTGCATGTTAGAATACAAAGGCATCGTCACCCGGATGAATGGGTGATATGTACAATAGATATGGTTACCTACAATAGATTGTATAATTTGATTACTACACGAGGACCGTCATAAACTAGTATAAGCCCATAATATCTTAATCTGTTTAGACTAATCTAATAGGACGTAAAATCCTAGACGCATTTACCGTATCGGCATAAGCACTTCCTCAAAACTGAATGGAAAAATACTATTTTACGTGGAAATGATAAAAAAGATGATTAACTGTCGAACCATTTGTTTTATTATTAGTTCTCAACATGCTGAGGCCAAGAATAAAGAAAAACCATTAAGACGTTATATTGTCTTAATAGTTTTTCCCGAAAATCTTCGAAATCACATCAGTCCTTCTTAATCAAGAATGTTTAATTATAATGACCACAACAACTAATTATCTCTTATCATTAGAGGTAAAACATAATCTCAACGCTGGGCATGCGGGTTAGGGATCGCAATCATCATCATCATCATCAGCCTAGTTAGTTCATCGCTGGACATAGGCCTCCCCCAATGAGCGCCACAGCGCCCTGTCTTCAGCTTGACGCATCCAGCACCTGAAGTCTTTCACAGGTAGTCATCCCACCTGGTCGGATCGCAATAACAGACTTATAAGTTATATAAACATAGAAGGAAGCTGCTGCACTTCCTTTGATAGATTTCCTATCAAAGGAAGTGCAGCAGCTTCCTTCTTAGTCGCTTTTTACTAACATCTTTCACTGCAAAGCCGCTCTGACAAGAGTATTACAAATACGGAGAAGAGCAACAACCAGGTCAGGTAAAGGTAACAAGGAACAGTTGGTTTGGAGGAATAGTAAATAAAAGTAGCAAAGTTGCCTACACCTAAATACCTATGTATTCGTAGGTCACATCAACCGTGTGACGTACGCAACCCATAACAGGTCTGACCCGCGAAGTCAAGGTGATGAAGAATTATTTGCATGATTTTCAAGTACAAAAACAATCGGAAGGTATTTTTTTCAATGTTGTAACTACTTACACCTAAGAACCTAGTTCGGCACATCGAACAATCTTAAATCTAATCTGAGAAGTACGAGTAATATCAAAAACCATCGTGATATCGAATTGCCGAATTCTTTAGACTGAGCTTATCAAATGATAATTCTATTGCGTATTACCGTAGAATAAGCCTACAATACTCTGGTGGTACATAATGACGAGGTCAGTAATGAACGTCTCTATGCATGCGTCTATATGGTCGAGCTATGGTTTCGGCCTTCAAGCTTGGATCATCATTGCAAGCAAGGCCTTTGCTGTCTGCGCTTTAAAAGCCTCGACTATCCGTCTCGGCCTTCATTTTAGCTTGTCCAGCAACGACTGCAATGCTGACCGCGCTGTGATGGCCTGGACCTGCGCTACGGTGCGCTTTCAGCCATCATCATCGCGGCCAGTAACCCATTACAGACCTCGTCAGTAATTTAAAATTCTGTCTAAGCTTAGGAAAACCGTTATAGGTTTGTGATTGAATAATATAATCTGCTATAAGACCAATTGTTTCTGATCTGGGTGTGTCATTCGACTCATTCGCCACGAGACATTACACAAGCTGTAAGCAGTTTGTGTTATGAACAACTGAGAAGAGGTAAAGTAAAAGATACCTACCTAAATTGGTTAAAGAGCTAAATTCCTTCTTGTCTTAAAATGATTATGCTTGCGTGCAAGTTATTCCTGGACCCTATCAGATGGCACTTGATCTTGGGACGTGGTCAGCGGAGGAAGTGTCCACTTGGCCCCCTCCGCTGTCACGCGAGGAAACGTCCATCTCCGCGCTGAATGCACGCCTTCCGTCCGTATCTTTAGCTATTTTCTTATAATTGAGAGGATATATACGTAACGTACCTACCACTCGATATTGGTGCAACAAAGTTATAATTTAACTATCGACCAGTTGGTCGTCGTCGTATACGTGTGTCACCTTCTTTGCATTTTTAGTGTACGAACGTCAACAAATTATCTAGAATCAAGACAAGTTTTATCAATTATATCTATAACATATACAATTAAAAAATTATTATTTTATTGTTTTGTTCTCCTCCTCCTCCTCCCTTTTCTCCTTCCACTCCTCGCGATCCAACGCTGCAACAGGCCATGATGGAAGATGTGCCTCGAGCTCCGCCATATAATAATTAAATAATACAAAACAATTAAGACCGGTCTGGTCTTAATTGTTTTGTATTATTTAATTATAGCAGTATAATAATTTTAGAAAAAATATCCCTCTCCTCCCCACCTCGTAGGTATTTTACATACTTTTTTATCTCTCTCAAGTGAGAAAGGTCTTTTTTCGAGAATGAAATAAAACGGCACTTTATTTCCTGGTAGGTATTATCGACTATCATGCATAACCGAAGCCTATCTAAGGCCGCCATCGCTATCTTCAAATAACTACTTAACTGAAACGCTAATTGCCAATTGTTTTAATTAATAATCATAATCCCGATTAATTATAAAAGGTTTGCGCCGCCGCCGCCGCCCGCCCGCCGCCTGTCGCCCGCCGCCGCGCCGCGCCGACGCGACGACGCGACGGATATGGTAATACAAATATTTTTCCCGCGATAGAGAATTCCTTTTTTCCTTTACCACACATTTTGTTATAATTTTCCAGGAAGGGGAACAAAGAGAAGTATTAGTATAGGTACCATAAAATAGGTATTCAAAGTAATTCCTTCCTCTGCCTGTTACGTACCATGCCTTATTCGCAGAGAATAGATCCTGGAAGAAGTCTCTAAAAATGTCAAGAAATCTGAGAAAATATCATAAGAAATTAAATAACCTCCCCATAATTATTCAATCCAACGATCCTATCCATCCACGGTTGTCAGTTTGAAATCGCTCTTGAGCGATAAGACCGCCAAATTGGAGCATATTCTGTATTTTTTATCTTGTTTGTTTTATTTTTAAGTGTGCTTGTATTGTACGCCTAATGAAATAAAGTTTTTGAAATCTGAAATCATCTAAAAATACTTTTGGAAGGTGAGCCCTATATGTACTACAGGCTAGGCGTTGACCTACTAATACCACCTACCTTGTAATATTGGTAGGAACTTACCGGTACACATTTGGACAACAAAAATCGATTGCGCAGACTATTGAGGTACACTTCAGTTAAATGTTTTCATCTTTGAAACGGAACCAATCAATATGAGACATTTGATCCTCGCAAATTAATTGTTCAATTAACTCGCAAAAAGTAACATTCGTAAAATTCAAATCAAACTGGCACTGTATTTTAAATGAGGAGGCCCCGACTCGCAAAAAAGGCCAAAAAGCTAATGTAATGATACGTGGTGTGTTACAGTAATTTGTAACAATCTTCCGAGACCAAAATAAAGGATTCTGCTCCAGCGTAAGATGCGCGATGTCATAGCTTTAAGTTGTCACAATATGTACCCATATTACTTAAAACCATTTTAACGACATGAGCAACAATTATTTTAGATTATTTTATAGAACCTATATATATATATTAAGTTCAGTACATCATAAAACATTGGTAACACTAATTGATAATGATTCGAGTTCTGTGCAGGTACAGTTACTCCGTGATCAATTGATCATTAAACTGAAACTGTGCTGAAATATTGGTAAATATTGATTAATTAACGCGTTAAAAATTAGCTGTGTTAGTACACCATCATCATCATCAGCCTGCCAGCCTTCATCAGCCATCAGCCCCCAGCTGGGTGTAACGTTAACTCAGCAGTGGCTAGATAAGAAGAGGGTTTAAAATTTATTTAAACCATCTCGTTTCAAATTCTCCAATTAGTGTGCAACTCAGTCTTGGGTTGATGGCATCCATGTCTTATTGGCAATCTTGTTGTCCTCCACTAAGTCCTACAAAACATACTCTAATAATAAATGTAGTTAGTATTAAACTACCTATTGAAAATAACATAGGTAGAAAACGCTTGTGCTTAATGATGTACTTGCAGATAAGGTATAGGGACAATTCACACCACAGCCACACCACATCGCAGCGACAAAAGGTGGGCAGTGGAAACGCGTGAATAGTTTCTCTGCAGCGTTTTGCAGTTGCGTTGTGGTAACTACGAAATGTCGTTTTGGTTACGCTAGTAGTTGCAATGTGGCCGGCCGGCGCGGCGGCGCGGCGGCACGCGGCTAGAGTGCGGTGGTTGCGACGTGGTCGGTACCAACCACTGCACACGGTTGAATTAGACGGCAAAGTCAATTGTTCTATACATTTTCATACGAATTAGCCCCGACCACGGTTTGTCGTCGTATGGTTGTGGTGAGATTGTTGTACGTGTGAATTCTCCCTAAGTGTTATAAAACATTAAAGATTAAAGGTGACTTAAGCTTCGACAGCGCACGCAGAGTGTCGTAATTCAAGAGCACTTCAACTGTTGCCATGCTGCACTACACAGGCACTAGTTTGTTGTTATCTCAACGCTATGTAGGTATCTACACGTAAAACCGTGTATAGATAACACAATCTCTCCGGCAAACATTATTTAAATCTGGTTAGTATGTTTATTCAATTAAAACGATAATTATGTTTATAAATTGCAGGGAAATCTCGCTAAATTGATAAGCGAACTCTATGACCCCGAGCAGCTTACATTATATACTTAGGTAATAGTATATGCAACAAAATGTACTGTAGGTACTACCAATGATTTTTAAATTGAGACTGAAAACCAGCGCTCTTTCACAAATGACCTGGGTTATCGTGATAGAGCAACAAGCTGAGTCAGGACCTATTAGACCTACACACGCGCGCTTATCCACTTTCTGTGAGGGCTACTTAGTACCAAATACTACTTACATTTTGTACCTTTTCACTTTGTTACGTGTTTTATAATAGGTACCTACCTAAGTAGGTACTTTGTAGTCTAATATAATTATGTGTAACTAACCTTATTTGTGTGTTGTGTTAGTGTTTAATAAATAATTTTCTTTCTTCTTTCTTTCTTTCTTTCTTAAATCTTGATCAAATGAAATTAGCGATTTACTAGACAATAAATCATTGATAAATACCATAAATGTTTATGCAAATAAATGAACTTTATCTTTCAAAAAAGTTAGCTTAAAAAATGTAGTTACCTGTCTAAAAACACATGGAGTTGTAATTTTTTTTCAAATTAAATCAATATCTTAGTTTCTTTTTTAGTAAATAGTGTACTTTATTCAAAGTGATCTAATTTAAAAGCTAGAAAGATTACTTAGCTAAGATAAAAAATAAATAATACATACATTAATAGATAGATAGATAGAAAACACTTTATTATACCACACAAAACAGAAAACAATACAGGAATAAACAATATAATAAATGAAGTATAAAGGACAGCCTTATCGCTGAGAGCGATCCCTTCCAGGCAACCTTTGGATGGACTGGACATGAAGGAACAAAATAGACAATTAAAATCCTTAGGTATATTATTGACGGTCCCGATCTACACAACGAGTTGCTTCGCCTATACGTGCCGGACAATTATATTCGCGGTAGAAGTCACAAGCTCCTTGCTCCACCAACTAGCCGCACTGTAGGGCATCATCAGTCGCCGCTGCCTCACGCTCTTAACGCTCTCAACGGATTACTTAAGGCCTTCCCTGAATGCGACATATTCGCAGACGAACTAAAAAAATTATTGTCAGTTTGTTTGATCGATTGTGAGAGGGATGGGTGACTCGTCATTCTCATATGTAAAATAATTAGTGTAATTGGTGATTGTGCCGTTCTAATTAAATAAATTAAATAAAAAATTAAATTAAATCAAATTAATTAATATAACAATTGTTATATCATATTTATTTTTGATCATTAAACATTAAAAGGGTTCTTGAGGTAGACTTTCCGCATGTTTTTTTCTTTGCATTTCATGATTTTAATTCTCCGATTTTGATAGATGTTTTGTCTAAAATTCGCACATTTCGTTTGATCAAGTTTCGAAAAAACACATTGTATTATTCAATTTGTGGACAACTTAGGTATATGAGTAAGTTATTAGGCACAAATAACCGAACACTAACGTCTTTATACACGATAGAGCTCAACTGCGAAGTCCTCTAAAACAAATCGTTAAGTTTTTCGCACAAAATCAGAACCCAAGTGCCTGTGAAATCTTAAATGGCTTGTTTGAGTCGCATCGTATTGGAGTGCAAACCTAACATAGCGGTCACTCAAAGAGGCAAGGCAATTCACCCAATCTATAGCACGCCGAGGTCGTTGACTGCAATGTTGCCTACTGCGAAATTCGATCCGATCCACACGCTAAAATCGAAAGTATATGATGAGCATGGGGAATTTTAATTCAGCCATTTTGCATGGTGTTCCACCTGACCTTGGACAGTATCAAGTAAACTAACGCCTCGCCTCAAACAGACGCGCGACTTGCAAGACTTATTACCGCTTTTACACTAGCCTCTATAAATCGAAATGATTTGAATTTGTTTGTGGAAAATAACTAGCCTTTCCGGTTCAATTCCTTTCAGGCACTTAGGTTCATACCTAATCGATTTCCACCGAAACGAATCGAGCTTCAAATTGCTGTTAAATGATGCAATTGTCCAGGTTCAAATTCATGACACTGGTGTGGCTAGGTACCGACTTATTAAACCTATCACATGCATACTGCATGGTATCGGTTTGTAGATTTTTTTCCCTCGAAAACAAAAAAGGTATATCAAAAAAACCCAAGAGTTAGAGCCGTAGTCTAGAACGGAATTAAAGTCATCATTGTTTGCGGTTTCATCGACATATTAAACAAAGTTTGTTGAACTGTGCTTTTTTGTGTTTTCAATGAATCTCTGTGTATAAGTACCCTGTTTAATAATGCGATCTTTAAATTAAGTATAAATTAATGATCACCAGCCCCCTTATTCATCATGCTTATGGGTAATCAATCTGATATTCTAAGCAGTGTTATTTCTCACTCTGACTTATGTCAATAGAAGAAGTCGGTCTATAGAATTTAAATAAATAATGCTGGACCAATCCACACAAAATCATCTTTCCCCATGATTCTTGTGTTATAGGTACTAGATGACTGATATACCTACTTAATACAATACATAACATATAAGTTATATGGGTATAATAGATTTATATATAGAAATGTACCCACTTGTATTATGATATGAATAATGGAGTTGTTAGTTATTAAGGATCATTTTGCCAGTCTTCCTTACACTGGCGTTCCTCAAGGTCACACTACAGAAGCCCTTCTCGTAAAGAGGGCATTAACCTTGACTAAAAAAAGTTGATTGCAGATGGTATATTACATATGGACTGCAATTTCATGGAATCGCAAAATGTTCGGGGAATTGAGTATTGGATACAGATGCGAAAAGGGTTTAAAAAAACCAAAAGGAAAACGTATGAACCCTTCCTTCGTCTTTCGCTTTCGGATTGACGTTGAGTTTCAAGACACCCTGTATAGATATTATATCAATACATAGTAAAAAAAAAATTCGCTTCACGCAGTCTGTCTGTCCCTAAACTACGCAACGGATTTTGATGTGGTTTATTTTAATAGATAGAGTGATTCAAGAGGAAGGTTTATAAACCATTTGACACATAGATTTCCACGCGGGCAAAGCCACAGGCCGCAGCAAGTTAACGATAACCCCTGATTAATATGATTCAGACAAGTGATAACTGATAATTAATATCGCGTTTTTATTTTGATATAACTTGAGATAAGGAAATGGTCCTGTGGAGTGTGCGTACTTCCTCGTAATATCACAGAAGAGTATCCTCTGAATGGTTCAATCGCTTTTTGGTTGGAAATTATAAAATTATATTACCTAATTAATATTAATTTGGTAATAATATAATAGGCTTCGCACGCGTTGTTTCTATGGAAACGTTTTAAGGTTATTGGGTTTATGGAATAAAAAGCCTATTTTTTATTCCAGTCCTAGAACTACCTGTATGCAACATTTCAGCACTATCCGTTCAGCTTTAGCGTGAAGAAGTAACAAACAGCCATCCATATGTATCCAAATTTTCGCATTATTTATTAGTAAGATTTAAGGACAAGATGACCTGTTCGTAATATACTCGCACCCACGCGAAAGAAACTGATACTAATAGGTACCAGTTACACAGCAAGTGCGCAAATCCGCAACAACGACAAAAGCGCATGGACTGTACTTGATATTTCCTAAAACCTGTATCTGGGTGCATTGACTTCACGTGAAACGATTATTTCAAGGCATTTTGTGTTTTTTTTTTCAAGGTAATTGGAGGGAAGTATTGAACGCAGATTACGAGACAGTTGTACGCCTTGGGTCTGTAAGGTGTACGACCTTCTTCGACGGAATTAGAAGGTACACAAGGAGTTTTTAAAGACCATTCCACGGGTGCAGTAAACTTACGAAAACAAAACAAATAAAGGTTAAATATGTTTAATCAGGCCAATAAAATGATTTAAATTAAGATATGTGGCGAGATAGGAGGATACATTTACTTTTATTTACAACCTTTGTATTATTGTAGGTACTATGTATGTTAGTAATAAATGATTGATTGATTTTATCAATGAATAAACAAAAACTCCTATAATAATAATCATATATTTTGGGTAATAAAGGAATTTAAAAATAATTAGTTCAGTCGACCGCTTCTTTGTACAGATATAACTCATCGGGCCAAATCTACTGCCATACGTGCCGTAGGGTATTCAAGACCAAGTTCTGTCTAGCGAGCCATATTAGAACTCATGATAGAAGAATCCGTGATATTTAGGGTCGCCGTCATCGAAATCGATGAGGAGGCCTATATATTGTACAGATAAACTGCTAATTCCAACTATTGCAACACGGACAATCCCAAAGAGACCGTAGTAACGCAAAATCTTATCAGTCTAAGATAGATAAGGACTAACTCAAAGTAAATAATCTGAGATACCACCTTGAACAGGTTATTCCTACAAGCGTAAATTTTAGTGTGTGAGACAGCTTGCCGATTATTTATAAGTTAACCTATTTGAATTGTTTTTAAGCTCATAATATATGAGAGATGATGAAAGTAGAAGTTAAGTTTTTACGTAGTCATCGCAAAGTGCCACAATTCCATTAATTGCCATACAAAAGAGTTGAACGCGCTCCCCTTTAGTCAGCGGCCCTACGCTGCTACGACGTAGCCATCCGCTGCGATAACATGGCCCACACTTTTTTTAAATATTGTATTTATAATTTATAAAGAAATAAAGCTGGACAATCCACACAGCATCATCTAGCTGCAAGCTAAGCTTGTGCAGCAGAGCTTGTGTTATACTGATATACGTAATTCAATAGATTGCATAGATAACGACCAGAACGATCGGAACAAATTTCTGCAGATCGTACACAATTTTCCCGAGGCGGGAGTCGAACCCACAACCTCGTGCGTCGCGGGCGGACTTTCGCCCACCGCGCCACAGAGGTCGTCACCATGACCCGGAAGGGTCGAAACACTCCAACGTACGTACATTTTTTACTCCATAGTACAGGAGGCTGTATGACATGTCGTTCTTAAACATTAATACCAATGGATAGAATAGGTACCTAAGAGATAACTTTACGATAGTAGCCTACACTACAATGTAAGTACTTTTCAAATAAATAATTGAAAGAGATCGCTGTCGATAAAGATGCTCTGTATACTTCCTAAGTATTGTTTTCTGTTTTTGTGATATAATAAAGTTATTTCTACCTTTAAATATAATTATGGTCAATTCAAACTCTTGCTATCCTAAAACTCATATACTCTAAAATAAGTACGCGGTAGGTAACTACTTAACACATGCACTGCCCAGATTTGACAATGCGACCGGGAGGACTTGCCGCCGCCATGAACCTGATAGTCATGTGTTCTAGACAAAAAAGACTTATTATAAAAACATGCTTTGGTACCTAATCCTACCAACACGTCCTCATTACATGTACATTCGTGTTTAGATTACATAATTAGTTGCAGATTAGGTTATCTGTGGGTTAACTAGCATTGCGTTATAACTATTTTATTAATTAGAAACAATGTAAAACAGTTATATCCCAAAATGACGCTATATCGATAAAACAACATGCTGCTTTATCTAAACTACGGTAAACTAAAACCGTTTTCAATTTATCCTTTACAGTAAACGGTAATAAGTGCAAAATACGTAATAAGCATAAACTTTAATGCCCAATCTTAACGGGAGTTGCGCTTAAACGCTTTTAAACGATCTATTCTTAGTTGAGCTGTCATTGATTTGAAGAATGGATCGTTAAATAATATTGATATAGGTGCTAGGCAGCGTTGGATTATATTTAAATGTTCTAGCTAGGACATAGAGATGGTTGGGAAGATTTGGGATCCATTTAAAAGCGGGGCCCATCTGATGTGTTGTGTCAACTTCATCCTGTTCTGTTGTTAGTAGGTAATAGCGCCTTCCAGACCGGCCCCCACAGCATCGAGACACATATACCTAACTAATAGAAAGGGAGGGAGGGAGGACTTTGCCGTTTTGCCATGCAGTGGGACTAAGATAAATGATTAAATGGCAGTTTTTTGTAAAAAAAAAAACATGTTTCAGAAGGGGCTAAAAATCGTAGTCGTACAACTAATTTTGTAAATACAATTTTATATAAAGGAGTGTGCACACTACCATCCAGCGTTATTTGTATATTATGATATATGTACATATGTGGGGCCTAATTGGTAGATACACAAATACTCCCTAATCTTAGTATTTTCAGAATTACCATCGCGAGCGCTTACAACAAGATGCAGCGATATTTTACACTGACAAAATGGCTTCAAAAAAGTGGTCCGTGAACTGTCTTATGTACTGACTGTAAATTACCTTATTCACAAAATGAATTAAATGAATTATGAATTATGTTTTCTTCTGATATTGTCAATGTAAAATACATCTAAAACTTACGCAAAACTTATATTTGTATGCGCACCTTTATGTGTCGCAGTAGCGATGCATTCCAGGGTGTACAATAAGTTTAGATCATCTTGAAAAAAAACTTAAAAACAGCTTCCTTCACAATTAACTTTCTATTACTGTCCTTCAATATCAAGCTTTATTAGAGCCAGTTAGAGAACAGTATGGAAAACCTCGATCATCAGCATAAAGAGGCAATACAATGTGGGCCAATGATTGGCCTTAATAAGGGACCTGATTTGCCCGGACTGGTTGAAGCGGTTTGATCAAGTTCATATATTTATATCAACAAGAATATACGATTTTAGTGGGATTTTGTTTACACCTATAAGACTCAAGACGCACAAGTACATCTGCAAGTCTATGAGGCGGCGCGGGCGGCGCGGCGTCAGCACGCCTCTCCGGGTAGTAGGGCAGTGAATGTGTTAAGCTCATCGATTCCTTATAGATATCAGATTAAAACATATGATTTGAACAAATGTTTCGTTGCCAAGCTCTGCAAAACAGGCTTTTGTCAATTTTCGTATCAGGAATTTGTGTAATAATGAGTAAACCCAAAATTTGCATAATTATATTATCATCGTTTGAGGGAGGCCTGTGTCCAGCAGTGGACGTGTGCGAAATAATAATATGACGATGATAAGCATAAATCTTGAATAATTTGCTTTCAATAATAAATCAGAAAAAATATCGTCTCGCCTAAACCTACATCCTGTAGGCTCCCATAAAGAACAAAAACATTAAAAATAATTAGTCTTTATTTCTTAGTTTTACTTATGTAATTACCTATTCAATTTGAAAGAAAAAACACTTTGATGTTTAATGTAAGAAAAGGGCACTAACCATCCTATTCCCGTAGATAACATCGTGACCGACATACCCGCACGGGTGACTTGACCAGCGGTGTAAAAGCCCTTTCGTTTAACATCAATTAACGTTCCGCCCTAGAAACATAATGGACTGCCCTACATATACCGATACAAATAACCAGCACTGCTTTCGAGAGAAGGCAAGCTTTAATGTCCACGTCCACTGTAGGTACTGCTCTACATTCGGACAAATAACATACGACACAGTAGACACACGCTATCGGTATATTGTAAATACCCGTGGTAAATACCGACGCGACGACGACGACGCGACGACGCGAAGACGCCGCGTACGCTCTAGTGGACGCGTTACTTTAATGAGGCATTTTCTTATAGAACGAAATTGTCGACCAAACTGAAAAAAACGTTCCAAAAGACTAATAAAGATTAAGATTTATTATAATTTGATTTATTTATATTAATTTATTGTGATTCTGTCTCTGTGTACATACATATGTGATACATAAATTGTATAATACTCGTTCTATGCACTGTGTATGTTTACTGTGCTATGTCTGAAATAAATATGTTTTGATTTGATTTGAAAGATCCTCATCAGTCATGAGCACCCATAACAAGCTCTACTTAGCTAGGACACTAGGAGTTAGATGATGCGGCGTGGATTCAGCATGATATTTTTTCTTTTTACTTAGTACTACAATAAATAGGGTTTTTTCTTTTCTGGAATACACCTCATTTTGAAGTGACAATTTAGATTTATTTTATTATTATTTTATATTATATTATATTATTTATTTATTAAATTAGACGGCGACTGTACTTTTTGAATGAAAAATTTCCGAAGCGAAAACATCTTTGTTGTTGTATGCAATAAAAAGTTGAATGGAAGTGGACGAAATCAATTTGTGCCGGTTAAATTAACAACAGGTAATTAGGAAAGTGACTGGTGGTACAGGGATTGAATACCAGACGTTGATATGATTGGAACCAATCGCTTCCGACACCTAAATACTATTTGACGACCTCTGTGAGCGAAGGTCCGCCTGCGACGAAGGAGGTTGCGGGTTCGATTTCCGCCGAACAAATGTTTGTACGAACTGCAGATATTTGTTATGGGTGTTCTGGTCGTTTTCTACGTATAATAAAAAATAAATATCTATGTAATGTAATGTATTACGTATATCAGTTAGTACCTACCCATAATACAAGGTCTGCTTAGCTTGAGGCTAGATGATGCTGTGTGGATTGTCCAGCATTATTTATTTATTCCGCGCGCGATCTGAATTGGACAGAACCTTTTCGAACCGAAATAAGAGCGGTCGGACATTTACTTCGACAAGGTTCCATCCAACCTTTGAATACGTGTTTGTTCTGAAATTCTCATGCAGTAGGCTGAGGACGAGGATTGTTCTCTAGAGTGGAATAGATAGAAATGACATCGCATCAATCGCATCGTCATAATATTATAAACGCGAAAGTTTGTAAGTATGGATGGATGGATGGATGTATATTTGTTACTCTTTAACGTAAAAACTACTGAATGGATTTTAATGAAACTTTACAATAATATAGCTTATACATCAGCATAACACATACGCTACAATTTATAAAGATATTGTGTGAATTGTGTGATTCCCGCGCAGACGAAGTCGCGGGCACCAGCTAGTATCAAATAAGTTTCGATGACAAAGTGACGTATTTCTAGTGATTGCGTGCGGTGGGTACCTATTTATGAAAAGTATTAACTTGTCAAAAAATTTATCAAACTTTAAGATTCCTCCTGTAAGTATTCATATTCTCAGATCAAAACAACTAAGTGCGTAATTTTATTGATAATTATTACATTACTAACTATGCAAAAATGCTACAACAGACAAGTGCCTTTGCAGCAGTTAAGGCCAGTCGTCTAAGGTTTTGGTCTAGGTCGGAAAAAATTGCACGATTGTAATTTTTTTGGGATACCAATAATGTAAAATCGAGTATGCAACTATAAAAGACCTGTGCTAACTCGAAAAACAAGTATTTTTCAGTTTATCGTTTACGTTTTCTAAAAAATTCAATTAACGGTCATCCATGACACTATTCAAGAAGACAAAATTAGCAGCAGGCGAATTTTTCAAACATTCCAAAAATGGATATTTACAGACGCTTTTCGTTTTCGCTGTATTTCGTAACGATTGGCAGTTGTCTAGAGCTCACTTACAGCACCGCTATGCAGCGAGTAAAATAGGGCGCAAATATGCGTATGAAGGTGTTTGTTGGCTCACGGGGAAATCTGATACTACTTCGTAGGTATTTATACTTGCACAATGAGGTATAGACCTAATACCTGCTTTCTCCTTGTGAGAAACTCGAGGAATATCTCTTAACGAGCCATATGAAGATGAAAGGCAAAGCTTTGTCTGTTATACTTATAACGCTAACGATATAAATATTATCTGTCTCTCTCTCTCTCTCTCTCTCTGAAAAAAAATAGAATTCATAAAGAATACATCCGACAGAGAACCAAAGTGATCGACATAGCTCTATCCAACAATTAGCAAGCTTTTTCAATCCTAATCTTTATCTCGGCGACTGCAACAACACAAAATGGTTGCACTAAGCCGAGGGAGCAATTCCGGTTAACATGTGGTGCTCATCTGTTCAGCGCCTTGTGGACGCGAGGTCGAGGTCGTGGAAGAGTTATACATTTTTAATGTCCATATCTAAGAAATTATGAAGAACAAATAGGTCTGTTCTAATATTTTATCTAAACCCGCGGCCATTACGATTTCTCCGAAGTAAATAAAATATACTACATATATAGGTACTACATATGAAATATCACGTCATAATAATGTTAATCCACGTCTGGAATTACATCCTTGCTAAACTTCAACCCAATCTGTTTAGTAGTGTAGAACTATGTACCTGTGGACTATGCACATACTGCTATGTACTGTGTGTATGTACTATGTGTGTGTATACCTGTGGGTTTATGCATCACACTCATATTATAAATGCGAAAGTTTGGATATTTATTTAGTGAGATGGTTGGATCTCTCTTCGCGCCAAAACTACTGAAGGGATCAGGCTGAAATTTAGCATCAGTTGTAGCTCTAGGCCTGGACTCAAACATAGTCTTCTTTTTATTTCATAAATAAACGCGCGGACAGAAGCTTTATTATAACTGTCTTAGTGATGAAGTGGGTAAAACCGCGGGCAAAACTTCGTACTCAATAATGCGAGTAATATAAAAACATTAGGTACATCTGTCTCCAAATCTTGGGCATTGCTATGCCGCCACAGTTCAGTGGCCGGTAATTAGCGACGATCCACAATGAATCACGATCTACGTGACAGGCTGCCAGCTCTCAACTCGCATAGACACGTACGAGACAAACAGCTTTTATTAGCATTCTACTAATTATTATCACTTTTTTGCGAGCGAAACTACGATAAGGCATTTTAATATAATCGTATATAAGTAATCATGGAAGAGCGAAACCTCCTAATACAAGTATTCTTTAAATATTAAGCAAGACATGTATGGACTTTGTGATCGAAATAAAAACTTTTGTATTTATGTATTATATGGATATCATAAACATTCATTATCATCAGCCTATATTAGTCCACTGCTGGACAAAGGCCTTCCCCAATGAGCGCCATAGCGCCCTGTCTTCAGCTTGACGCATCCAGCATCTACCTGCAGTCTTTCGCAGGTCGTCATCCAACCTGGTCGGAGGGCGTCCTACACTACGTTTACCGAGTCGTGGTCTCCACTCAAGAACACGTTTGCCCCAGCGGCCGTCGGTTCTTCGCGAGATATAAACATTATAATCAGCCTATACTAGTCCAGCGCTGGACACTTCAATACCCTTGAAAGCAACTTCAGTATCCTCTTCCTTCGCCATACAAATTCATTCATTTCGCAAATTACGAAGGCATTCAAAGGGCTTTGAAGGCATAGCTTTCAAATTTCAATTATAGGTCTAACGCATACAAGAGATCATAATTCTATAACTTTTTACATAATACTTTACAAGCCCACCGTTTCATGACAAACTAGCCTGTTTTCCCGTGTGATGGAAGATAACAATAAACCTTCAGTGGAAATTACGCGATGCATCAACGCCCTTGGTAGGAAGACAAATGTAAATCCGCAACACCTATGCAAAGTTACCATTCAAACAGTGCCGTGACGCGGAGGACGACCTTGCGGCCGACTGAGGCATGTGCTACTGTTTAGACAACATTGTAACTTCACGCAGGCCGAGCACGGTAACTACTGAGAGGTATTTTAAGATGCTATCAAACGGAGACTTTCGGAAATTTAATTTGCTTATTAAGAACTAGTAGGAAGCGGCAATGGGCAAGATTTGGAATAAAATCAAAGGTTCATTCAATGGTTTGAACATTTAATTTCATTTATTTCTCAAACAATTTACATTGTGTTGAAAATTTTTACATAGTACCTACATGTAAAAAGTAAATTGTAAGACTAGAGCGACACTTGATACAAAAATAAATACTAAACAAAAAAATGGAGACTAAACAAGGAGTTTAGGACAGTCCTCTTATATACAGGTCCTAATTCGTTTCAGAATTGCAACTAAACGAGGATATTGGATCAGCACTCAGGAAACAGAACAATTAAAAATTAAATCGTTAGTAAAAATTGTTTTTAGTTAAATTATGACTAATAACTGTGAGCAATTATATAAAAATTATTTATAAACGCTGTTTAAAATATTTTGTGATAAACAAAATCTATCCATTCCAACAATTCCTGTCTACAAACATTTCTTTACACTAATCTAGGTAACAAAATGTGGTGACTAAGCTACAAAAACTGTTCCTACTCGAGTTGACCTAGCGTTTGACGTCACAACTTGTTGAATAAGGAAAATCATTTTGAGTCTTATTTGGTCGGCCAGATCTTTGTGATAACTTCCAAGAGGTCCGCTCGTTGCTTGTATTGTTAATTGGATCACAAACGGGAATAAAAAAGTTTGATTGTTGAGCGACTTTGGTGGCACAGTATCGAATCTCCGACTCCATTTGACTATAATATCGAGACTGACAGTGACGTCTCATATTTGTATGGTATTTGCGTAGTTCACAAGAACCTTACAAGGTAATGAAACCTTTACCTTGTAAGGTTGTTAGTTTTCGAGTTGGAGCAAACCTCGTCCCAAGCTTTTTTGAACCGTCTTCAAAAGGGAGGGAGAAGGTTCTCAATTCAAAGTCCTCAAATTGTTTAGGTTGCTGTTGCTATTCTGCAGTGCCTCGGCCATGTTCGCCCAGGCACGCACCGACACCTTCGATGCCATCTGGCGGAAGAAGTCAGCTTCACTAGTCAGCAGAACCCGCGGGAGTAGCAACAGCATCCTAACCGCGATTGCTGAAAAATTAAACTGTCCTGTAATGCACAAACTGGTCCAAAGGACAAAATCTGTAGTTAATTTTAAGTACTAACAACTATGTATGTATAAGCAAACTAACACCATGGATTATTATTAGTTATCTGAATAAATTAATTTAATTATTATTATTATAGTTCGACTTTTTATTTAATGTTTGTTACCTCAGAACTGTAGACTGCGTGAACCGATTTTTGATGATATTTTTTTATTGAAAGTAGGTGCTTCCCGTGTGGTCCTATTTTAATCAGGTCCAGTTCTGACAGTGGCATCCATGAGAAAAAAGTCTTAAATTTACATTAAGTACGTGGGCGACAAATTGACGAATAACTTAATATCTCGCCAACCAGTTTCAATGACTCTTTTTAAAACTAAGTTTTCATTATTTAGGAATTTGAAGTCGGAAGATAGTATTTTTAACACTTTGACTGCGATTTTTTTTCGACGACTGCGATCTTTTTTTTAACCTAAAAAATTCGTGCTGCCGCTCTACACTGCGCAGCGGTTGCGTTGCGCCGCACATGCGTTTTGTTCGATAGATATTTTCTCAGCCGCTGCGCTAGTGTGGATTTACGCGTATTAGTCACTTGTAGAAAACACATACCGTGTGATGTCAGCACTCAAAGTGTTAAAACACGCCAATAGATTAATTATTATCGTCTAGATATGTCCAGTACTCCAGTAATCCCGTGACCACGACAGTGTACGTATATAAACCTGTTGAAACGTCGGGAAAAATATTTTAAATAAAGGCGATAAATACCCGTTGTCATACTTATAACTATGTTTTCAGATCTCCTAAGTTTAAAAATATTTGATATGTCCAGTCCACCGTTACCTATTCCTTCTCCTCACTTCCAAGGTTTGGTATCCAAACTGGCTGTAAAGAAATAGCCTCAAGGTATAATTGTACGCTATCGTTAGGTATTAGGGACACGCCAGCACCAACCAAACACGCTGCAAAAAACCCTGGAACCGGTCTGGTGGACCGGTCGCCCGCTTCCAATCTCAACCACGGCACGCACACTCACGCACCACGCTAATCATGTCAAATGTATGTAATATCGCGAGATTTATTATAATTAGCAGTCTCTTTAATAGTAGGAAGACTGAAACTTAGTACCTACTTACTTGTCCTTGATAGAGGTTTAGTTTTTTTACTATAGAGGTTTTTTACTCGCTAAAGAGAATCAAAAATAATAAATAAATAATTTTAGACAACTCGCACAGTATCATCTAGCCCCAAGCTAAACAGAGCTGTTATGGTTTCTAGACATAGAGTAAGAAGAAATTCTAACTATACGGTTCTAGATGACTGACATACATAATACAATACATTATAGTACGATATTTTTTAACATCTACTTATAGTACTTATGTTAAAAAATATCTTGACTTGAAACAAAGAAGTCAAGATATGTTTTAACATACATAGATATTTTTATTATGCATAGAAAATATCCAGAACACCCGGAACAAATATTTGCAGATCGAACAAATATTTGTCCCAAGGCGGGAATCAAACCCGCAACCTCCTGCGTCGCGACCTTCGCCCACCGCGCCACATTCGGTCGAATATTTACTATTATGTATGTATTTATACGATTTATTTCTGAAAGCCCTATGACTGGTCTGTATACATTTTCTTGCTCTTCAGGCAAAAAAGCCAGTTACATATAAAAAAAGGCTTTGGGTAAGTTTGTATGGAGTCCATGCAATATGTTTTGAATGTAAGTACTACATCTGTATCTTTATTATAAAAAACAAATACGCCGTAACTTATATCGGAGCCAAAATATTCGACTTTTAAGTCAAGAATATTATCGTCTGAGTAAGTGATAAAATGCATTTTAATTTCAAAAAATACTATTATTTTACCTATGGAATGAGTAAGTTAGGAATACAAAACATGGATCCCATTAATAATACTTCATTTCTGATACTCTAGGTGTTTAGAATTAGCACTCAGATAACTTATAATTAATCTTCTTTCCTTCAATCATTCCTCCAATTCGTCATAAGCTTCGATTTCCACTTCGTTTCGCATTATAAGGTCTAGAAATTGTGCCGGGGAGATAGATTTTCTTGGTATCGCCCCCACCCCAGGTACCATATACAAGACATTATGTGAGCACAGCACCCTAACTGCGTTTCCCCACGATACACGTACAATAGTGTCCTAATATGGTTTGTCGCCCTTGAACTTCTCGTTCGACTAATATATAAACCAAATAGGTTCGTCTGTTTGTATGTCGTGATTGGATCCTACCTCGTAATAACCATAGATTGATGCCACCAGGGTTCTGACGAAGTAGTTGGTTTGTATTCAAGTCCTTACATACTTCAATTATATGAAATGCATTATTTGTTTACTAAAAACTGTAGGGAAGTCTTGGTAATTGTTTATCTAGCTAGACGATCTTTTTTATGATTTTTTGCAATTCGATATCTCGCTTCCGATATATTTTAGGTAGAGGCTGTAGTAATGAAAGTTGCTCATTTTTGAGAGTACTAATTAATGGCAATAGTTTTTTAACTGGTCGCGGGTCATCAAAAACAACGCCACTTTTACCCATAGCCCTTTGAAATGGTATGGAAGAACCGTTCATAGAGTCGACGAGAAGAATAGTCGACTCGATACGTACTTTACCTTAGTAGAGGTGTGGTAGAGGTGATTAACGCTGGTTTTAGTATTGTAGTGTTTACGAATTCGTAGGGCAGTTAAGACCGCTTAATCAGGGTTACTTAACACAGGGATTAAAATGTTTTTAAATGTTTTGCCATTGACGAGGCATTAATTGATTATCACGATAACACGTGTAGCCTTGGCATTTACGTATTGATGTTTGCGTGCACAGAAATGCCTACTCACGCGTATCGAAAAAAAAACAGTTTAATTTCATTCTATTTAAAAGTTACCTTCTGGGTAAATTATCATTAAAAAAAAAAAAGGTAGAAAATTATCATTTAACTTTACCTTCACCCACTGACGCGAATAGATTTTCTAGATAAAAATAATTGACATACTCTATTTCTGATTTGACATTAAAATGCAATTGTTTTATTATATTTAAAACCTATTCTTATACAATTATTATTCAATTTAACTAACTTATTTCAAAATGACATTTCTATATTAAGTAACTAATTTTATAAATATGATTGTTTAGAATTTTAGGCTAACATCTAACAAGAACCCAGAAATTGTTGTGCCCTGACAGTTGTTGTACCTACCCACTACGACACTACACCTAAGAAACTACCTGTATGCAGGAAAACAAAAAAAATATGAATTAGGTAGATATTAATGACTTTAGCGATGAGTTTTCTTAATTTCAAAATAACAATAGTTCAATTCAATCGACCGGACTGGAAAGATGCTTTGAAATTGAAATCAAAAGCATAGATAAAACATGCACAGGCTGACATGACACTCTACCACAGTCATTGTTCTTAGTCTTTGGCAGAATTGCGTCAATCCAGACGAAGAGCTTATATTACCCTATCTAGCAAGAAGATTTAGGTACCTTCAACTTCTTGCTGATTTGTAAAGTTTCCTTTCCTATAGGTTATTATATTCTATATATATTCCTTTCTTAGAGGTTTCCTCACCTACCTAGTTACCTTCTTCTTACCGTTCTCTTAGGTACTCTCCGAAGCTCCAATCTACCCACGATCAAACTAACCTAAGTACTTATAAATCGTGTTATTTCCACGTCATTGCTTAACAAGGCACTTTCATAGCGATTACACGGACTACAATAACACAGTGAGAACAGTGGTTACCATCTTGTAACGATTCCAGTTCTCCTTCACGTCAGAATAGAATAAACTCGCAATAAAATGCGCTTGCGATGCCCATCTGCAAGCGCTTCCCACAGCTTGCAACATCTTGACGCTAGTGTAGCTACACTAGTAACCCGAACTGGATTTACTCGCATTTTAACTTCACTAAATAGTATAAAACAAAGTCGCTTCCCGCTGTCTTTCTGTCCCTATGTATGCTTAGATCTTAAAAAGTACGTAACGGATTTTGATACGGTTTTTTTTAAATAGATAAAGTGATTCAAGAGGAATGTTTATAAACTATTTGACACATAGATTTCCACGTGGGCGAAGCCGCGAGGCAAATCTAGTATAGCATAAAAGAGGGATGTTATAAGTCGGGCGTATGTCTGTAATCTGTAAATCTGTAATATATGTGGTGGTATCGTAAGATTCAAAACCGATGAATCGATTTTTATAATGTACTAGTCGCCTTCTACCTTTCTACGCGTTTTTTAGATGGAAACGTTTTAATTTCAGCCCAATGCGTTGAGTAGTTTTTGCGAGAAAGATTAACAAAGATCCATACACACCTTTTTGATAATGTTAAACAGCGAGCCGATGGATGGTCATCACCAGTGAAGTATGATGTGAAAAAAGCGATAATTTTTTTTTTATCGGAATTTTAGCAATTACCTAAATACCCAGATTAAGACGTACCATGCGTTTTTTTAATTGTCCTGCAACGGGAAGTGAACCTATCGGCTGAATCAATTAGGTTCTCACTATATTTCTAATCATCACCAAAAGGTTCTTGGTGTGGTTGAAAATAAATACTGCGTATTTTAGGGACAAATTAAAACAAGGTTCGCATAAGATCCCATATTTTAATCAAATATTTCCCCTATAGGTACCAAACTGCACACGTAATTTAATCAGACGAATAATATATATGCGAAAGTTTGAATCGAAATGTTTGTAAATTCTTTATAATCTTCAAGCCAAACTACTCCACGGATCGGACTGAGGCATAGATATAGACTTGTAACAACACATCCAATGGTTACTGATTTTTATACCATCAGTTTCCATAGGACAGAAAAATGTCTAACTTTAAACGTTTCCATAGAAACAAAGCTTGCGGAGCCGCGGACAGAAACTAGTTGATTTGATAGGTACTTATCATTAGCAGGAAATGATTAACCATCGGATCAAAAAGTTTGGAAAACCCTAACTAATTTACCTCCCCAATTCTGAATCATAATAGGTTAGTACCTACCTAATCTGTTACTCATCCGCACCCGGATCGACTGAAAATTATGGCAATCATTATTACATCTTCTAATTTGATAAGTTTGGAGAATACTTAGAACTAAATCTTTGTATTCTCTAAATTGATTGCACGCGATCTATGAGATATACAGCAATTAGTTTTTAGGGTATGCTATGCGTTTCCGGTCTCCCTGGCTCATAATATAATTATTACGCATGGGGGCATCAGGAGAGATCCTAGAGGAGATCCCTGCAATGGACCACGTAGAGCTACAACTGTAATGGAAAGGTACTTACATCATAACTCCACGTGCAGGAGACGCCCGCGAACTTGGCGACGCACCGTCCGAGCTCGACGTCCTCGTGCGTCGTGTAGAGATGCTTCAGGCAATACTTGACGTGCGGCGCCACGCGACGCAGCGTCTCCCGGGACAGCAGCACCCCCGGACCGCCCATACAGAAGTTTTCATTGTAATCCAGGGCCAGGGCGTCCCTCTCCGCGGTCGTCCCGCGCCCCGCCTGCCCGATGAACTGGGCCTTCCGACTGTCCACTGAGCGCAGGAACTCCTCCAACTTATCACCCCGCACGTAAACGTCATCGTCCGCCCGCATGAACCACTCGAACTTGTCCCCGTACTTCTCGTACATGTACAGCAGCATCATGAAGGACTTCTTCTGCGGCGGGTAGCTGTCGTCGACGCCCCGCAGCGGCACGAGCGGCAGGCCGGGCGCGCGCGACGCCTCCGAGCTGAAGAACGCGATGCGCCCCGGCAGGTCCTTGCTCCACGTATCGTAGACCGCGCGTGCCCGCGTCGACAGGTACAGCTCCGCAGTCATCACTCCCACGAACACCAGAGTTCGGTTTGAGTTGGAGACGGTCTCGTTGGGCAGCAGGCCGATGAGAGCCAGCGGGTCCTGCGGCGCCGCCAGCCGCTCCGCGCCGCTGCACGCCTGGATGCCGGCGCGCGACGAGGGCCGCAAGCACAGCTTCAGGAATACCCCCAGCGTGACGCCGGCCACCACGCCCGCCACCACATGCATCCACCTGCTCCTGCGAGCCATCGCAACGCACTGAGGAAGGCTCAACGAAGGCACCCACTGTTACCCGGCGTCCACATGTGCGCATTCCGGGAACGACCTTTTTGTCCCTTTTTTGTAGCAGCCGGGAGGGGTAGACATTAGCGGGCTGCGGCCGACGGCGGGGAGCGGTCACATGGTGCGCCGACGCACTGATGTCGCGAGATATCGATCGAACGCGATCGCACTATCGCCGCCGAATATCGGATTCGGCAATGTTATCGGAGCGAGCGCGGCGCATGCGGACATGCGAGACGGTCATGTTACGTTACGTTCGCTCGGACGGGCTACGTGCGCGTGCGCGTGCTAGCAGTTCGTTCGCCTCGTGCGCCGGTCGCAGAGCAACTGCCTGTGCCTGTGCCTGCACTGTGCACCGACCGACGAACAGCGGGCAGCGGCAGTTCCGACTCGGACACTCGGAAATCTCTTTCTCGCTCGGGGAGGAGGCGCCTGGCGTCTCTGTCGCGAGCGGCCGGCCGGTGGGCTACGTCGAGATACGAACTTGTCATATTGCCATTCATCGTCTGCGATGACAATAGACAATGCGGTGGCCGCCCATTGTCTGGTGGCGGCCGGTGGGTCAGCGGCTCGCGGAAACTACATTTGATGACCTATTTGCTCGTCTCCGGGAACTGGAGATGTCGCGGCGGAAGCGTTGTTCCTTTACTTTACAGAGTAGTGCCACATGCGCACGCGCTATTTCGCATTAATACAAGTCTGCTGACATCGATGAGTTCAAGGTTCATGAACGCCCTTGATCTCTAAACTCGTAAGATTAACCGGTTACGCTAGTTTGAGTTAAAATCTATAAAGCAGATACCTATTTAATTATAATTGTGAGTTAGATTTTATTCTTCTACATATAACTGACCTCAAAAGCCGGTCATATCAGGATTTTAAAAATTGCCTGTCATTCGCAAAATAGAAACGGAAGTATCTTACCGCAAAGATTCGCTAAACTGACGCTTAAGTAGGCACCTACAAAATACATCTTGGCATTGACCTGTCACCGAAAATGGGACATGATAAGCGAATCTCCGTTAGAATTGTTAGAAGCCACATCCTTATTCAGTAACGGTAGAGTTCAGAATGATACTAAAGTTAGATAAATCAAGAACACATGTTGACGATACATAGGTACTTATTCACGTCGTCGCGTCGTCGTCCTATTGAGATGAAATGACAGATGAGTTTCAAAATGGTTTCAAACATAGAACAGGGAAATTACAAATGTGGAATGTGCTCTACGCAGAATACAATTTTATTTTCTATGGAGGTCAAAATTTGGTACATAATTGGTAGTATTATTATACCTAGGCACCCATACTGGACAAAATAACTAGACTGAACTAATGCCCGTAATGATGATCAAATTTTATTTTTTGAAAAAATATTCCTATATATTTTTTTTAGCCTTGAGCATCTGATAATATCACTTACATTTTATGGATTAAAATCAAATTGATAACATTATTGATTTGATTATAATCCATTGATAACGTTTCATCTTTATTCATTTTCGTTGTCGTTGCCGACGCCGCCGCCGATTAGATACAGGAAGACAGAATTCTCAGACTAAATAATTTAAATGACTAAAGTAACAGACAGAGTAGGTATTGTAGGTAAGTAAGTATCCATTGTCTACAATCATAACGGGAAGGCGTAAAATAAACGACTTGGGCAAGAAACAAAACGTATCCTGCTATAGGCGGAGTTTCGCAAGGTGCTTAGGTACTGCCTGGGGATCAAAATAACTATACCTACTGCTGATAGATATTTGAGGACTGTGCCCAACAGTGGGACGTTGCAGACTAACATAATTGTAAAGATAAAATATTTTAACAAAATTTTATATTTTACATTCGTTAGTATGAAGCTGTAACGTATAAAATCACTAGCAATACTAGCAAGCTCACAATTTAAACTTTCTAGAAATAAATTAAAACTGGTTAGATCAAACTTTTCCTACTTATACGTAATGGTATTTGAATATTATAATTCTTCAAACTTTATACAAAAATAATAATTCTACAGCGTATTGATATATATGTATATCTACGAGTCGTAGAATTCAATAAATAAGCTTTATTTTACGATATGTTGACTACATCGGAATATTTTCAGTAAAAAAATATGCTAGATCTAAATTTTTGAAAGCAAATTGCCAGATTCTTAAGGAACATTAATCAGATTACACACTAACACTGCACATAGTCGTTTCTATTGGGTAGGTTCGGTAGGTATATAAGAATTATTTGATAACTAAAACAAATTGAAGTATGTAACGTACGTATAACAAAACAAATTATTTAATGTAAATACATAGTTTCATCAGAAATTGGTATTTTTAAGTGTTTTCCTTTAGACTCGAACATTGTTGTCAATTTAGATATTGCCAAAACTAAACAACTTTTTTGACATGATTAAAAATTATACCATCCTTTTTATTAGGGACAGTATTTTTTGTGTTGTTCAATTAATTCAGATTAGTTCAGGCGGCATCTGAATTGACGTCATTTTCGCAATCAAATATTAAATTATTATAATTTCTATGTCACAGATTAACCTGAATCAAAGACGAATGACTGAACCTTAGTTTAGGAATAAATTGTTCTACCATGACATAAATAAACTCTTTACATAGGTAGGTAATAAGTGTTATTATTAATTATTCTAATAATTCGTGCAACTAATTATTAGAATATGAAATTAAATAGGGTGGTGTACTCAGAGAGATAATCAAACGATCGGCAGTTTTGGCCTAGGCTTCCTCGATGAACTTAACCTAAGTATAACATAGGAAAATTTCTAATAAACGTCTTTTATCATGGAATCGTCCAATTAACTTTCCCAACAATCTAAGTTTGAGACTGAAAATATTTTATTTAGATGTTAAAATATTTACCTTTACATAGAGATACACAATGATATAGGATAAAAAGAGAAATCTCGAAAATTAAAGGAACAGAGAAAAGTAGAGGAAAAAACCCATGTAGCAAGTAGGTAGGCGTCTTAGACACAACCGTGGATATTGGAGAACTCTGTTATCATGGCTGAATAAACTGAATTGAAATAATCACATGGACTCCCTCCGGCCAGGTGGGATGACGACCTGCGGAAGACTGCAGGTAGATGCGGCAAGCTGTAGACAGGACGCTATGGCGCTCGTTGGGGGAGGCCTTTTTCCAGCAGTGGACTAATATAGGCTGATGATGATGATTAACAATCACATAAGGCCTGCATTCCGATCTCAGATACACAAATATTATTTGAATCATGTGAAGGTTTCGTGATTTCTCTTTTAACACCAGATTAATATTGAAATAGTTATTTAAATACTTAATCCAAGTTAGTAAATAAAATAATGCACTAATGTGGATATTCCTTATTTACAATTTATACATACATCTTCTACATTTATTTATTGTTTCTTTTGGAAATGGTTCTATTTCAACTATTACCACTTCACATACCCTAGTAGTAAGAAACCTACTTCCACATTCATAGTGCTTACAAATTTTTACAGCTAGTTATAAAAATGTTTTGCAGTTAAATGCATTGGTAGGCCCCAATAAATTTATATACACCTGAAAGAAAGGATTACGTCCTTTATTTTTATTTCAAGTCCTGTGGATTAGAAATTTGAAAAGTAAATTTAGAAGGACAATGGTTCAGATCAGACCAAGTTTATAAAACATTTCTTATAAATATTGATGGTAAAAGTAATAGTATTGCTGTCATCCGAGTTGTGACTTCAACAAGTTTTATAATAAGGAGATGAGCTATGAACATTTATTTAACAATGTGTAAGCTACAACAGATGTCTAAATGCATTATTTGTAATTTATATTTGTAAATGCACATAGCCAGTTTTTTAACAATATCAAACAATAATGTAAGCATTTTTTGGTTTATATTATAAAAAAAAAGCTTTAAAATAGGTACTTCAGTAAGTATTGGTGCATAAAGGAAATAATTTATTCTAGCTAGAGTTAAAAAGCCACTATAATTCCCTAATTCTCCACATCTTGGATGGAATCAAACCATTGTAAGTACACCTTCAACACTTTTAGTGCTGGTACACCTACAAAAACCAACTCATCCCCTTTCGAATGCAGTAGGGTTCAAAATAAAGAGACATTACAACTCATCACATCAGACATAAGTAGCTATTGAGTACGCGGAATATTTTTGTATCCAACTTAGTATCACATTTTCGACTTTCTCAAACACACGGCATGATTCGTTACGACACGAGTTCATCCAGAGCTTTATCGCGGTTGAATTCGTGTTTGGCGAGCACCGCTGATACTCTTCCCTCTGAGAAGCCGAGGTCCATCAAATCTCCCAGTATTAGAAGACCTTCGATCACCTGCAATTAAAACAAAACTTGTGTAAGATAGATTGCACAACTAGCAACCAGTCCCGGCAATGGCAGTTTAATAAATCGTTTTATGAGGAATAACTCTGTAATACATGTCTTACAGTTTCCTTAAAACTTAAATAGATTACGCGGCGCAGGCTGGCAAAGCCTGTCATGTTTTTTTTTCAACAATCATCAACATCATATTTCATGCAATCACTACATATTTATGTAGTGATTGCATAACAAAGTCAAAAAGAAAGTCGCTTCCCGCTATCTGTCTGTCCCTATGTATGCTTAGATCTTTAAAACTACGCAATGGATTTTGATGTGTTTTTTTAAATAGATAAGAGTGATACAAGATGAAGGTATAAACATTGACATGACACATAGATTTCCACGCGAACGAGCCGCGGGATGGTATTTTGTTCAGTTTTTCACTTTATCGCGTTCAGACAGACAAACGAACCGGGGGTTTTGTTGACAGCATATTTACAGCAAAGTTGGGTTTCAAGTTAACTTGAACTATATCTCAATAATAGATTCGGATGTTACTTAGCTGAAAGCCATTGCAAGGTTTAATATCATAATAAGAATAATCATTTCATATATTCAGATTTACATAAGTAGATGTTCTTCTATTATTATTATTTCAACAAAAACAAGAAATTATGTGTGCCTTGAGCTCCTACAGCATATAAAAGAGGATGAGTATGAATACAAAACCATGGCTTACCTTTTTATCATTATCACCCACAAGAGTGCACACCCTAGCTACCCTGTCAAGAGGAAAGCCCATTCCATGAATATTCCTACACATCTCTTGCACTTTTGCTGACAATTTCTCAAAGGGGTTTGGTAGCTGCTCAGATCTATTCCTGTGCCTGGATTCATCCTGTTTCTTGCTACTTGATGGGATCGATGTTTGTGGAGGGTTTTGTGGAACAACTTTTGGTGTTGGACTCGGGTTAAATGATCTCTCATTAACTCTCTGTTTGGCTAAAGCTATTTCTTCATTCAATTCTTTTACAATATCTGGTACACTTCTTGATCTAGACTTAATAATATTATGTGATGCAGGCACGTCCCGACTCTCCACTGGCAAAGTATATGTGGGAGGAGTGTAGCTAACGGGCACTTGAGGGTACTGGCAGTAGTAGGGGGCCATTGGAGGGGTACCATTAGTCAATTGGACATCAGAGCTTGTTGGAATCTGGTAGTAAGGGTCCATGACATAAGGTGCTGGAACATAGTATTGGTAATTCCGCATGTACATGCTTTCTTGATCACCGGAAATGTAGTAGCCATTTGTGGGGTATTGCTGTTGTGTTGTATAAATCCCACTGGGGGCTTGCCCAGGTTGTTCTACATAAGAATTTGTCATATAAGTGACTCCATCTAAATTAGCTTGAGAGGAACAGTTGGGCACAGGATAATAAGCTTCTGATGCATTTAGATGCTGTTGACAACCCCCATTTGATGGTTCTATTTGATTTTGCAATACTTGAGCAAGCTGCTCCATGTCATTGATAGTTTTGAGCTCTACGTTATCAAATGGACTGGATGTGTCATGCTCAAAGTCCCTAAAAGTCAATGTTTCAACATTATGACTGTAGGGAGCAACCTTCATTTTAGAAGTTAGTCTTAGATTTTCTAGTGGATCTGAAATAGGGTCATCCATCAAACAGTTCTCTTGGTAATTATTGCTTTTGACTTGTACAGGTTGCAGTATGTTCATTTGTGAGTCTGTAGGATTGACAGAGGCAGGGTATTGCACCTGGTGTGCTGTTGTTTCAGGGGCGCTGTCACTAGTTGCAGGGATATCACAGTTCAAATCTGGTTTGTCATCAGGGGACAAGGCACTGATCTCTTCGGTGCTGGGATACGACACGTCGGAGACGCTGAGCTGCTTGAGGCGCTCTTGCTCCTCGGCGGTGGCTATGGCGTCCAACTTTTTCTGTTTCGCTTCTTCCAATAACTGTAGCCGATGCCTTCGCTCATTTTTCTTCGTCTCCTTAGCACTACGTAACTCTTTGAGCTTGGCCAAAACATTTGTCTCGAAAGTTGTGCAATATTTGGCAGAATCAACAACATTTTGAGCACTCATAGGACACTCGCTTATTGAGTAGGGCAGCTCGATTCTTGGTGGCCTTTTATATTTTTCTGATATTTTAACTGGCACACCGTCCATAAAATCTCCAAAATGTGACATATCAGAGCTGTGTATCACGGTAAAGATAGGGATAATCAGACAATGAGACGACAAAGTTTTTTTCTTGCACTTTTAGGGTTACATAGTCTTCAGGCAACGTCATCACTCGCCTACTGATATCTTATAGATTACAAACTTCAACAGTGAGCCTGGAGATGCCCATAATCAAGTTAATATTGTTTTGAGGATTAATAACATTGATTTCTCTCCAATTTATTACAAAATTTTGTAAATTTTCCAGAACCAACAACAAACTTCAAATACCATCATTATGACAACTGACAGTGACTGTGCAGGACATTGACATAGCCAAAATTGGATGAAGCTCCAGGTTTTGTTCCACATTCTCAATATGAAATTGTCAAATGCTTGATTTCAGGCATGGTTATCATTATCATTCGTTAATTATTCGCACCTTTATATATTTTTCACAAGGATAAAAAGGTAAAGGATACTTTTATGTTGTGAAGTGATAATTTAGAGTGCTTGAACGTTTGATAAACTCTAAAAAATACAAAACCAAACATTTAAGACAACTATTTGTTGTCACTGGCAGGAAATGGAACAAGAAATTCGTAAGAAAAAGAAACAAAAATCACGTGTCACAATTTTTCACTGACATCCGACAGATGTCGTCTGTGTTGCTCAAAAGTCATGGCGGATCTATTTCACTAGATTTTTACAAGATTTGCCGTAATTCGTGGGTAGTTTATTATTACCGACGCCGAAATAATTATAGCTCGTTTTACTCGTACTGTGCAAGGCCAGTGACACGTAATCAAATTATAAAGCGACCAACAGCCATCGGAACGAGCTCTCGAAGGCGTCCTACAAGTCGAACGTCTCGAATTTCTCCGGATCTAAGTTCTCAAGAATTATTGCTCCTCGACGTCGCACAATACACTTAGATCACTACGCCTACTATGACGCAATAGCCAATTTGTTACGTCGGATATAAAGTTGAGTTGCAGGTCAGTATTCCAATCAGGGTGCGAACGATTGAAGAATACAGTTGCCGGGCCATGAATAAAGTTTGTAACCTCGCCGGCAGGTGAGGGAGACATGGCCGAGGGCGCTCCGATGATGTTCCACGGCGGCGGGTACGGCGCGGGCGGGCAGGTGTACGTGGTGGGCGGGCAGCTAGAGCGGCCCCCGCGCCAATACCCGCTAGAGGTGCTGCAGATAATGGGCGGCGTAGCGCCGGACGCGGGTGCGCCGCGCCGCTGGCCACCGCGCCCCGAGCGCCACGCACCTAAGGCCGGCGGGGACTCTGCCTTTGGATATGAATCTGATGACTCGAGCCAGTCCAGCAATGCCTCTGGATCTAACAAGTCTGGAGAGAAGGGTGAATCCATTGGTAAATATGAAATTATATTTAATTAGAATGTCCATACTAATAACCAACTTACACAAACTCTAAATAATTTGCAATAAAATCTGTATTGTAAATATCTTTCATTGCTTAATAACATTGTAAATATATCACATAGCTTTAATTTAGTTTAAACTGATAATCATTTTGGTCATCTACCCTCAAATTGTTGTATGCTCTATTGCACATACAACAAAAGATATGCCAGAAGAAGGCATAAGACCTAAATCTGTTTTTTTTATAATTATCCAGCACAGAGCCTTGAAATTACTATCTTTGTGATTTTCTATCGAACAAGTTGTTTTGTAGATTCCAAAAGAAATTTAATGATTGATGTATTATGTCGTGTATGTATGTACCAAAATTCAAGTGCCACAGAAACAAAGTTATAAATATTGGTGTTCTTCCTACACAAACAAGGTTTATAGTTAACCCACATTTTATATATTTAAGTAGTTCTGGTGTCTTCTATTTAATTTACAATAACAGTAGGTACCTACTCAAAATAAAAAAAAACAATTGAATCATGGCATTAGTAAAATCATAACTATGGTTCTTAAACTAGATAAGATGGTACACCAGTAACATGATAGCCCATTTTAGAAAGTCACATCTGATATCAGCAGATTGTTTCAATTTCAAGTGTAGGCACAATAAACCCCCAATATCAACATTAGATAACTTTAGTAAATAATGAACAGAGTTAACCTTGGACATGCCAGATGATAAGGTTATTAACCTAATAGTATTTATAAAGAATTCTAAACTAACAAAAGAACCATGCAAAAACAATTTCTACCTAAAAGTGCTACACAATAAAAATGCCTCATAGATTTATCAAAATTAACACTAATTAATCCTTGGTCTTGGTATGTACAAGTAATAGATACCAATTAAACGAAGCTTGCTTCTTTGTTCTTTATTCTAGCTCTTGTGTATCTCATAAGGGAACTTACAATTTTTATTTGATTCCATACTAAGTGAAAGCTAATGCTTGTTTGGACTCTTTCCTACTTTTAGCGGCAAGATATATGCCTGTTGCCCTATAATTTGTCTGTTTGGTTTTTTGATGTTTGACTACAAAAATCCCATACAAGAAATGAATGTCTTGATATTATAAGGTAAGCAAGGCTCTGATCATGCCATAGCGCGGCCGGTTCTACATGACCATAACAGCAATGGCCTTAGTTTAGTTGAATGTTTCAGGAGAAGGCTCATCCCGCTCGGAGCGCAGTCTAAGTGCAGTGCACACGGGCCACGGTGCGCGGCAGTGGCGAGCGCGGCGCAACTACCGGGACGCGCGGCCGCAGCGCCGGATAGCGCCCGACAGATACCTCAACTCCACATACCCCTTCCAAGTCAAGTTCACGCCCGATGACCTGCTCAATGGTGAGGGTGACACCTTATTTGTAGAGAGGAGGCACTGCAGGAATTACTCAAGCAGGAATGGTTCCCGCCGTGTAAAAATAGAGACCAACGAGACACATGCTTCCATCTCCGGTGGTCAAGGCACAGTCTTCTATAACGCGTTGCGGTCTTTAGTACTTATTTTGCATGAGCATGAGCCTAAAGTCAAGTTTGGTCAAGTTTGACCGAAAGGCAAGTACAAAGTACAAGTAATAATAAAATTGCGATTACATTATTAAGAATTACAGAAATAGAGATCTGAGTAGAGCAGACAGATGGTGTATGCTTTATTAGGGTCCTATGGCAGCCATTATAGTAGTGGTGTCGAATTGCTTTATTCTCAAATGACCATCATGTAAAATGTTGTTTTACACATCTCTCATTTGTGGCCTTGCTGGAAACCAGCCCACTATCACGCATACATTACATAGCTTACAAATTAAAAGGCGAAAAATTGCTCTACCATAACTGTAAAAGTATATAATAAAATTCCTAGAGACATAAGAGAACTGCTATTTGAAAATTTAAGAAAAAACTCTATGTGGCTCATAGAGAAATATTTTTATGACATTAAAGAACTATGACATTAAATATTATAATCAATAAATTACCTAGTTATATAAGTTTAATATTGTACGTCCATAATTAATGGATAAACTGTTGATGCACTTAGCTTTTAAGATCTTTTTGTACACAGTTTCTACAATAAATTTATTTCATTTCATTTATAGTTTTCAAAGGTTTAATGTAAAAATAGAATCTGTTTCAGGCTCAAAATACGACACAATGTCACAGGAGATGTGGGATAGATTCGTTAAGTCGCAGCAGACAGAGGAAACCTTTCGGAAAAAGATGAACTTGTGGCGCTATCTTTATATCTCCATTAAGGTCAGTAACTTGTATATCAGACTTAACTAGTATGGGTAGTTTCCTTGCACATTACATAAATCCGCCTAGCTGTACGAAAATACTTTATAAAGAAAGCTTTTACCCAGGAGTGGGATAAATATCGTTTTTAGGTTTACCTTCAAGAGTATTATCGTAAGTGCGAGAGCAAAATCAGCAAATGAGTTATGTCCTTCTGTGTACGGATCAGAGATACCTAATCCGCGTTTGGTCTCCCAAAATTAGCTGATTAATGAATATAATAATAATAATAATTCATTTATTTTTCAGATTACAATAGATCCATAATGTTAGTAAGAATAAAAACAAAATCTTAGACTAACAAAATCTTATACTAATAATGCATTACCTAGTTTTGAATAATAAGTAACAGTGAACTAATTTCAGCAGACTCTAGTCCCCCGCTACGGCCTCTACGTAGTGGGCTCCACGATGTCGGGATTCGGGCTGGACTCTTCAGACATGGACTTGTGTCTGTACGTCCGTCCCTACGACAACCTGGACCCCCGAGCGCACGCCCTGCTACACCTTAACCACATACTCGAATACATCAAGGGGATAGACCCAGGTAAGTTGTAGGTAGGATGAGATCAGGTCAGTGTTATTCCAGAGGTAGTAACCTCTGGAATAACACTGACCTGATCTCATCCCAACTTTAGTGGGATCGTCACAACGTGTCTTGTTCCTTCCACTCCTCAAAACCAGGTTATCTCGGTACTCGCACCTTTCTGTCCCATGTCCTTTTTAACACAGTCTATTAGATCCATTTTCAATAGTCTGATTCTGATCTTTCATCATTCATTCCCAACACTTGTTACATGACTTTCACATAGGTAAAAATACAGTATTTTTATCTCAGAAAAACATGTTAGAGGCCAAAGCTAGTTTGAAATTCATCCACCTGTTTTCCAGGTGCAGAGCTGATCCAGGCGAAGGTCCCTATCCTGAAGTTCCGCGACACCCGCAACGGCCTGCAAGTGGATCTCAACTGTAACAACGTCGTCGGCATCCGGAACACCACCCTTTTGCACATCTTCTCCAGAAGTTAGTATACCTTCAATTTGTTTCCGGCCGAACCTGGTTTTACAACCGAAACCGAAAACGAACCCTAGGCCTCGGTGTCAATTTTGGCCGAAACCGAAAACAAACCTAAACATAATTAGATCGACAATCGCGCTTTTGACCCAACACAACTGTTTTAGCATGATGTAGGCTTCACATGTCTAGATAAAGACTTATGTCAAAGTTAGTTGATTTCCCGCTCAAATCAATATACCTTACTTGGATTTGCAAAGAAGTTTTATTTATCTGAAGTACCGAGGAGATCTATTACAGTAGGTTTATAGGATATTGATCCAAGAAAGACACACTTTTATATTAAGACAAAAGTCAGAGGAATACTTATTAATTACCTTATGTTGTTGCAGTGGACTGGCGCGTCCGACCACTGGTAGCGGTAGTGAAGCTATGGGCACAAGCGCACAACATCAACGACGCGCGACAACGCACGCTATCCTCGTACTCGCTCACACTCATGACGCTGCACTACCTGCAGGCGGGCGCGACGCCGCCGCTGCTGCCGCGCGGCACGGAGGCCGGCGCCGCGCCGCCGCCGCACCAGCGCGCCGCCAACCGCGCCTCGCTCGCTGAACTCTTCATAGGACTGCTCAAGTGAGTACACTACATAGATAAACCATAGATGGATGATGGAATGGTTGGATCCAGTATGTGTTTCTGAATTCAGATTAGAATTTAAACCTATTATATATCAAACTTTTGAAACTATTATGGTTATTAACACTAAAGTCATTTAAAACGGGATATTTACCATGATTTGATTTTTGAGTTATCCAATATTTCGGCACAGTTTCATGCGCCATGATCACGGAATAACTGAAGGCACTGCGACTGCGAGTAAGTTTTTATGGGCAGACATACCGTCATCTACCCTCATTTTTTGTCTTTTGCTACGAACAGTGCCTTCAGTTATTCCGTGATCATGGCGCATGAAACTGTGCCGAAATATTGGATTACTCAAAAATCAAATCATGGTAAATATCCCGTTTTAAATCTACGAAGAAATAATAAGTCAGGAAGGCTAATTCAGATCAAATTCCACACAAAAACTAGCCCTACTTCAAACCAAAACGACGTAAGATACAAACTACCAATCACTACACAGGTTACAAACAGACGTGCTACGTGATTGGTTTAAATTCAGAACGAAAGCAGGGATTCGTTCGCGCGCGCTACAGTTGTCATAGCAACCATAGAAGCACGCGCGCGAACCAATCCCGGCTTGGCGGCGTGGACGGTGAATGCAATAAGGGGACCGGATCAATTTAATAATAAAACAATATTATTGTACTTTTTTGTTTTGGTATATTTTTTATATTAGTATACTTTTATAATTCGATGTAGGTACTTTCTATCATCGAATTAATAAAATAGTACAATTCGATGTACTGTTTTTGTCTAGTAGACATTAAAAGAGAATCTTTCTTCTTAATGTATTGAAGACGGATTCTAAGATATGAAGTCATATTCAACGATTATAAATTTATTATCAATAAAATGTAATGGTTGTTAAGTATTTGTTTGGTGAATGTTTTTTAGTGGGCTCAGAATATCTTCTTTATCAATTATTTTAGAAAAACATTTACATTATCTTGATTTACATTTTAATATTTCATTATGAAGAAAAAAACCTTTTAATTAGGTCAAAATTTTATTGACTTCATGTTGTATAATATTGACCATCTCGGTTTGATGACGTATTATAATATCTTTGAATACAGTTTATAATCTTGCTACTACTTACTAGTGAAAAGTGATCCCTGGACATTTTAATCGTGTATGGCTCCTGCACCACTTCACAACACATGCTGGCATGATGATTCACAGCTATTCACAGTGAGAAACACGAAAACGTACGCAAAGATTTGACATGTGCTCCCTTGCAAGATCAATGTCCGACTGATGACGCGCTGGACACGACTTTTAAGCCCCGCCTACTTGGACACGACTTTCGTTGGGGCATTTTTGGAACGCAGTTACATTTCCTGACTTATTATTTCTTCGTAGTTTTAAATGACTTTACTATTATATATCGTTTACGATATGTTGAGTTCAACATTAAATGAGCTTACACTTTTAATTTGGAAGGGTAAATTATTGTAAAGCTGTGCGCCTTCACATAGTATAGTTTTATTCCATAGTTAGTTGGAGTTTTCGGTAGAAGGATAAAGCTGGCACGACGTGAACTATGTTTACAGTTTACATATATGAATGCGTGTTATTTGTACAGCTACTACGCGGAGTTCCCGTGGTCCCGCTACGCAGTGTCGGTGCGCACGGGCTCGCGGCTGCCGGTGCACGAGTGCCGCGCCGTGCGCGCCGCCAAGAACGACCCGCACCAGTGGAAGCTACTCTGTGTCGAAGGTAACATATTATGTCTCAGAATGTCTAAAAGTTTGAATTGAAATGTGTCCTGTAGAGACGTCGAACAGTATAAATTGTGGTTTTAATAAAACAATATACGCACTGCACTGCACTATAGGAAAACCTTGATGATGAATATAATTGTATTCCAGAACCTTACGACCTCACCAACACGGCGCGGTCCGTGTACGACCCGGAGACGTTCGAGCGGATAGTGTGCACGTTCCGCGCGTCGGCGGCGCGCGTGGCGGCCGCGCCGCGCCTCGCCGCCGCCTGGCCCGAGCCCTCCTGACTCCACTCCGCCGAGTCGTCTCTCGCCCGCCTCTACTCACCTCACACAACCTGCCCTCAACACTGAGATATACTCTCCAACTCTAACTATTCTTTGGATTTGTTCGGTGCCGAAACGTTGTAGTTTTTAATGGTTCTCCTTTAGTCTATTGAACTGAGCTGTGTAACAACTAACGGTACTAGTCTAGTCGGAAGTGAAGCTCGATTTTTGAATCGTTTGTGCTAGAGGTCTCTCAAGTTTTATGATACAAGTAGCTGAAGGTTCACATCTAGATCACAGCAATCGAGCGCTTGAAGCGATTCAAAAATTGAGTTTTTAGCTGTGAAACTATATTGGTCCAAGTTTGCTGTGTACGACGCCGACACGTTTTAAGTAGCTCGGATACTTTGTCGCAGTGAACGTTTAGAAAGGTTATTGAGAGATATATAAATGGGATGATCTCCGTTGTAAGAGATGTCGCCGGTGTAGGAGGTTGTCGGCGGGCGCGGCGAGAGGCCGCCTGTAGGTATGTAGATAGCGCCCATGGGGACACAAGTGCTCTTACTGCGGAGCCGACCCTCGAGGCTACCGTCGGATCTTTATTTATTGCACAGATTATATATATTTATATCGTTGATAGTGCAACAAATGCCACTATGAAAATTATATGTTTACATTCCATAGTGCCATATTGTCAATAGTCGTTTAAGTCGCGGAGCCGACCGTTCTAGACCGTCCGTGAGCTCCGAGCCGGTTGCGAATCGGTTTTGTAGTGATAGATTTAGAGGATATATTTGGAGCGGTCGGGGAGGCTTGTTGTCCGCCCACGGGAGCCCGCGCACCCAGATGTAACTCGTGGGCACGTCCCGGCCGCGGGCGCCGCGCCGCACCGGCACAAGACTGACTCGCTATCGTCGAACAACGCTAGGTTCCTATTCACCGTGACTACGAGCAGTCGGCGACCCGGGCTGCGTCGACGCGACGAAACAGCGCTGCCTCACAAAAAAGCGTCCGTTCGTTTTTAATCTATTTATTATTTGTTTGTAAGTTATTTAATGTAAATATTAGGATATGAAAAAAAACATAAATATTCGTTTTAATGTCGTGTTCATTTTTGTAAATAGTATTTTTGTGATGAGTAAAGAGTAAATGACAAAAAAAGATAATACTTTATAGAAAAGATAATGAAAGAGATAATAATATAAAGTGATGCTAGGCGGGGCGCGTCCAGGCGCACGGGCGGCGGTGAGTTCCCAGTGCGTGTCACCGGTCGACGGCATACTAGATGTTACCGACACACGTATGTTGACGGCATACCGATGTTACCGATACACGTATGATTACGGCATACTGATGTTACCGACACGTATGTTGACGGCATACTGATGTTACCGAAACACGTATGTTGACGGCATACTGATGTTACCGACACACGTATGTTCACGCCAAACGGATGGGACCGATACAGATTAGTTCCCAGTGCGAGGCTGTGTGGCGGGAGCGACGTATGGTGCTAAATTTAGTGTTGATGCTCCGAACATGCAAAAATTGCGGCTCAAATAGTTAAAGTACGCACAGAGTATCAAATTATATAAGAGTTGTATAATGAAACTTTTATTTGTATGCACGGTCGGAGACAAAGGCGACTCTTGTTATATAAGTACATAAAATCCTATTTACCCGGTCGTCGTTGGCGCTGGACGTGCATAACAATACCACCTATGTGATAATGTAGACATTATGTCCGTAAGTTTCAGTGTCTTACTTGACAATATTACTGTATGCTTCCTAATGGTGCTGTAGTTGTGTTGCCGAGAGCTCAGCCTCGCTTGCTGCCGAAGTGGGCTTGTGCCTTACACTCTGGGGCCCAACTCTGCTAACATTATCGCTTCACTATGACAATATTGTTTTAGCAGAATCGCCACGTAGAATACCCAAACGTGTCTTCGTCGATTTTGCGACGGTAACATTGTCATAGTGAAGCAATTGGTTTATCAAATAGGGCCTCTGGACTCAGATCTCACTCGCTACCGGCAGTCCCGGAGTGCAGGGTACAGCTTACCTTTGGGAATAGCTTGTCGTCAATCTTTTCGGTTATCAGACATCAACACAATACTTGCCGTCAGACGCGAACTTGACTCCGGGGTAAATGAATATTTATCATAATTTTTGTTGAATGCTGATCTCCGAAAGGAAGAGACGGGTGATCGTGAATATGCCTTATATTTGAACATTACTAGAGTAGGATATTGCCATGATATCTATGGATAAGGTGTGTAGATCATTGGACAACAGCAATAAGCTCTTATGTAAGATTATATGCCTTAGAATTATTCGGAATCGACTATGCATATCTAACATACAAAGATTGTAAAATATACTTGCTTTTAATATGCAAGAATTTATTATAGGTACTCTAAAGATGCCAATTTCTAAATCTAGTTTATAAATTATCCAGTATATTCCTCGACTGACTAAAGTAAATTGTTGATGCCTAAAAAGTTTAAAATCTAAATAAAGCAAAAATAATTATTATTTACTAAAACAGGATGAACTATTCACATAGAAATGAATTCATCTAATTTTATTTTTACTTGTATTATTATTTTACTTCGCATGAAATATCATACATAATTTTATGACTGGCATGCAATAACGCTTCTCACTCTGCATCTTGCATCCATCACATCACAGATACCTTTGTAAACGGAAAATATGGAGATGTTCTCCTTCCTAGCTAGTCTAGTCGATCACTGCTTGCATAGTCAAATAGTCATATAGTACATTACTACAGTTTAGGATGTGGCGTCACTCTGATATGTTTCACAGATGCCAGTATGGTGTTGTTTTGTTAAGTTTCGTTTTATTGGTAGCCGCTAGGTTAGTCTCAGAGTTGTTAAGTTTTAGTAGTTATCGTATGAGTGAGTGTTTGTCTGCTCGTTGCCGACCCGAGAGCCCTGGAACCACTACTATTGTTTAGATTTAAAGAATGCCTGGCAATTTTATATAGCGTTATGTATATTATGTATAAGTTTTATAACGATTTTACATCACTCTACCTACTACGCGCTGAATTAATAAAGTACAATAAATAATTTTTAAAAACGTGTTATTTATAAGAAAACTGATTAGAATAATGATGTTAAATAAAACGGAGGTGTCTCAAAAACTGTTTAATTTTTTGAAAGTTATAAAAAAATCTGACACAAAAAACAAAAATACAAAAAAAAATTAAAAACCCAAAAATATAAAAAAAATACAAAAATCCTGTAAAACCTAAAAAATTATTTTACGTTGACTTGTATTTAAATCCAAGTTAGATTCGAGAGCGGGCGGCCATCGGCCCGCGGACCCTTTGTTTCAGGCATGCTTTTGTTTATATTATAATAATTTCGTCTCAACATGGAAACTCTAACCGTATTTATAATATCTGTTTGCAAATTATTTCATAAATCTTACTGAATGTAAAATTTAGGGCCTTCCAACCTTATACAATAATTGCTTCCTTTAAAGGCAAAGATTTCAACGAGTAAGTACATACAAATCCTTTTATACCAAAACAATCCTTTTAATAGTTTTAATATTCGATTGTCGCAAAAAGCGTACTTTACTGGCAGCACTACAAGCCGTCCCTTCCGTATCTTTCGAAATAAAAAACATGCCAAAATTTTAGTAGTCAAGGTTTTGTACCATCAGAATTTTAAACTATATTTTATAGTATAACTATATTCTTATGTATTTTAAATTCATTCCAAAAATACATACTGGGTGAAGCAAAATTTACCGCATCTATTTGTTTAATTTGATTGAAACTTTTCAAAATAAATATATTTGACTTTAAATCAACTCAGTTCCCCTTGTCCTATGTAAACTGGGTTATGTTTAAAGGAATATAACAACGAACTCAAATACATTCAAAATTATGTAGATCGATCACCGAAAAAAATATTTGTGCAAAAAAGTGGTTCTTTGATTATTATCTAGGTCATTGGCAGTTTAACTAAATTTATCAATATTGAACCCCTACTTAATTACGTATTTAGTGTACTGTACCCCCTTTTTAATTAAATGTTTATAAAACTATCTGTGTTGTAAAGGTGCATTCTGTTAGTGCTGTCAACCGTTGAAAGCTTATATTGGCAAATTTTCAACTTGTCTACTAACGAAGCCAAAACTGGCAGTTCCAGAACAAGTTCAGACGAATATGTAAATCGGTCCGTACTGGCTATGTTGTATCTGTTTTATTTTACTACTTACCTGTGTTTGAATGTTTGTAAAGAGTGTCCTGTTCAGTGCGCGTAGGCCTGCAGCGCCTCCCGCTGCTGGCTGCGCCGATGAACTGGTTGACCACCATGAGCAACGTGCACTTCAAGTTTTCAATAAATAAAATGCAAAAATCAACATAGGTATAATTTATAATAAATTATTTAGGTACTTTTCTTCATAGCTATGAAAAATCATCCCTATCAATTCATGAGATTGAAATCATTTTTCTTGTAAGTAGCTGTAATATTTGTCGCCATTTGGCCTGCTGTTTTATAAACATATTTTTGTCACTTTTTGACAACTTTTTTACTTTGTGTTGCATTTTATTTTATTGAACACGTGCAAATTTTGTCTTCATCGTTGTACAAAAGATACTTATATTGTAAAGAAAATACATATTCTGTAATAGTTAAATATATACAAACTGCCAAAAAAAATTGTTTTATTTAATATTTTACCTGACTATTTTCACTTGAAGCAAAGGAACGCCTTCAGCGTATAGGTACCTACCTAAAGGATTCTTATAAATATATTTTTATTTAGGCAGCTTACATTTATATGCGCTATTCACTTGTCTAAATTTCCTCTGTCAGTGTATTGTTTACTTGTGTAGTAGGTATTGATAATTATAATCCCACCAAAACATAAATGTAAAAAAGGAGACCCAAGTTCAATACAAAAATTATGATTGGCTGTGGACTTCCCCGCAAAAAGAATGGAGATATAAATGAGTACCAAGTCAAATCTATGTAGGTTAGATTTGACTTGGTCTGTAATATTTGAACGGCCCCATAGCAGTATAATCGCACGTGAACAGTTTCGGGGATATGACATGCCCCTGCCTCACTCCTCTTCGCAATTGGATGGGTTTAGACTGCTGGCCTTGTACTTGGACACTCATGGTGGCGGCCTCGTAGAGACATCTTATCCTCGTAGAGATAGTCTACTTGGCATCGCTGTAATCCAGAACAGCCCACTTCTATATAATCTGCCTCACCGTGTGTATGTGGTCTATGGTGCCATATCCTCCGCGGAACCCAGCCTGTTCCGTTGGCTGGAACTCGGCTAGGCTCCTGGTGAGACGGTATGGTTGGTATGTCACCGTGAATTAAGTAGCTGGTTTGTCATAAAAAAGTAATCGAACAAAGAATCGCGAGGTTGCGAAAGCCCATAGTCTCTATTACTCATCATTATAAACAGTCAGGGTGTTCAAAGTTATCTTCGCAAACAAAGCTCTCAAAGTATCTGTACATAAAATAAAGTATAAAAAACTACCTACCTTAAAAAATTATATTAATAGAATTTCTATAGTGCAAAATAAAAATAACGACACTTATAAGATTTTTTAAAAAGTACTTGAACATCTGCATTTTGTTTTTATCGCGACTCAATCGTTTCAGGCAGATCAGAACTGAAAATTTCTGGGCCAAACATGATTTTATGTCGTTTCGCGACTTAGTTATCTTCATGTCCTTATGTCTTCGCTTATTTTATACTACCATATTTTATTTTATTTTCTTCAGTTTCAAGTCGCCTTTCGCAATTATCTTTTGTATGCCGTCAATGAGGTGTAAAATGTTAGCTTTTTTGGAATCCTTCGATTAAGTAGATTGTACCAACCCTCTACGTTATTTATTATCGGATGCCGTTCATTAAAGCAACTGAATGTGCTAAATACGTTGTTACTCATCCACTGTGATATAAAGTAATCAACGAACTTTTGACCATTAGCAGTATCTGGTATAAGGGATTTAACACTTAGCCATCCCTCCAGAATAAGTTGTGGGGGTAGTTGTGCCAATGCTTTACACAGAGTAACAAATGTATGTTTCTTTAATTTTAATTTTTTCGCCTTTCTTTTAATGGCTTCTGAATAGTGAAAAGAGCACCCGCTTATCTTGGTATCGGGAAATATTGCCTTGATAGCATTGTACATAGCCATTTTGAAATCTATTTTACGGAAAAAAAAGTGACGAAAGCGGAATCTGACGGACGAGGAACCACGAGAATTGCTGTTTCGTCACCAGTTTCAAAATTCTGACCTATACGGAAAAAAAGTGATCTGACGAAAGTGGAATCTGACGGATGTGTTCTAAATCCATTGTACATAGCCATTTTGAAATCTATTTTACGGAAAAAAAAGTGACGAAAGCGGAATCTGACGGACGAGGAATCACGAGAATTGCTGTTTCGTCACCAGTTTCAAAATTCTGACCTATACGGAAAAAAAAAGTGATCTGACGAAAGTGGAATCTGACGGATGTGTTCTAAATCCTTATTCCGCACTTTGACTCAGATCATTGTGCGTATAAAATGTATCACGAGTTGAAGCCCATATTTGAATGAGCATTTACGTGCCGATTCCAGCGCGTAAATGTTCATTCAAATAAGAAACAGGTTTAACGAGCGCAGAGCTTTATATACCATGTCCAAAAAGAAAACAAATGAATTTTGTCATTAATTTATTGACATACCTTTACAGTAGTTTTAAATAATATAAAAGTAAGTTGAATACATACAGAAATAAAGTTTGCATTTGCATTTTACAATATCTACCTACAAGATTTTCACTAAAATTAAATAAACATTACGCACATTGTTTTTTTCCTGTGCAAATTTTGAAACGTGATATTATTTTTTACACGCTCGTCCTCCAAGGTTTCGAAACCTATGTAATCTAAAGACAATCCGGCTATTGTTGCACAAAAACTTAATACAATTTCACATATGAATTGACTGCCTCAAAGGCATTACAAGAAGTTTACTTCCAGTTAAGGGAATAAAATACTTCTGGAGCATGTAAATAAATGGAAAATATACATCTTAAATCTAAGTAAATATATCATTATATTTTAATAATTCACCTGCACAGAAGTGCGTATAAGCGCGAGGAACAAAATATACTAAGTCAAATACTTGTAACCTAAAAAAAACTGAATCCTTATCATGGATAGCCATAACTTGACCCTCACTGAGTGCATTACAGCAGCCAGGGGTACTCCGGCCTGAGATTACGGCAATAACTGTGTCGGACGTCTCCGCTACGTCGGAGTCGCGCTACGCCCCTTCCTTACCAATACAATATTAGTTAGTCCCTACGCTATCTAGACACACTACAACCAATCGCAGAACTACCTAACTATCGCGTAACGTTTTGGACAGATCATCACCGTGTGTAAGTAGTAAGTTATGTGACCGAAAATTATATCGTGTATTCGAATACACCTAGCTTATAAAAAATATCTTTCAATAATGAAATTGTACACTACATTTTTTATACAAACTACTGTTTTCCATGATGCATTGGAAAAATAAACCTTTTTTACTATGGTCTGTAGTTATAGTGGATGATTACTTCTTGGTTACCGCATTCTCCGAAGCGTCCAATTTTTCTTCTGTCTTGACTACTTTCCCCTCTCCTGAAAGCAAAAGTTTTATCGTAAAAATATTGAAATCTTAGAACAGAAGCAGTGGTTAATTATATAATAATAGTAATACATATAGCATAGGCTAGAGAAGTTGAAACTTCAAACAATGACTGGTAGACTGTTACCTGCCACAGGACGTCCTACACTTACCGCGGTCTCCACTCTAGACCGTACATGTTGTTTTATTGTCGTACAATGTATATGTATATCTTATAACTATGTCTACACCGCCGCGCCACTAAGCTTCCACCGTTAAGCTCAGTTACCTACACCAAAACAACTCGTAGTTTGCTGCAAGTATTTGATATAGTTTTTGATTGTTTATCTCATATATTTGCTTGCGTGACTTCACCAAACGTGGTGGTAACGTGTTTACAACTAGTTTCCAAGTTCCATTCTAAGACATATCCCAGCAGTCGTTGTCGGCTGGTGGACAGATACAAGTTGCGCACTTACCGTTAGGTTGGTCGCCCTCCGTGTCGTTGGAGCGCCTGCGTTTGCGCGGGAACTTCCACGCGTTGCCGCCCGCGTGCTTCACCTTGGGCAGAGGCTCCATGTCGAGGACCTGCACCAGTACAATACAATACAATACAACACCTTATACACAGAATCACAATTACACTAGCTCTTACACCTGGATCAAATAGGCTTTTTCAAATAATTTAAATAATATCCCAAAAAAAGATCTATTCTATTCCTAATAAAATTGGAAACTAATAAAAACTTCTGAAAAAAAAAACATGTATTTTAATTTTTTAGAAAACTTATATGTTTTATCAGTCATTCGAGAATAGTGATAGAGACAGTCTTTCTATATCCTGAATACTCTGTTTTATAAACACGTCAGCCAATAAATTGATCTTACTAAATTAGGCACGTGTGATAGTGTAACTGACCTTGTGTATCTGCCGGAATGCCATTTGTCGCAAGAACTGTTGCGCCGAGGCTGTCAAATCTTCGCGCTGCTGTGGCGCCATGTTACCCACAGCATCCTGAGAAGATAAAACTATTAGAATACAACCGAAAACAGAAAGGATAAAAATTTTCGAAAAATTTGGTTGTTTTTCACCCATTTTTGGTGTTCACACCTACGCTGCGCGATAGTAGGAGGAAACACCCTGAACAAGCTTTCTTTTCTTATTTGTAAGGAGTGCGGGTGTGTGTACATTATTTGCAATACATCTATGAAAATGATTACACACAGAAATAGGGATATCTTTATGTAAAAGTGTGATGTTCACAAGAGAAATACAAGAAACAAGAACAAGTTGCACAGCACAACCCATCATTTCGAAAACGTAAGGGGAAATCATTTATGGGCAAACATTATAATGTTCCATCTGAGCTCCCTATTCGTAAAAAACGAACAAAATTTTATTTTATTTTATTTCTGACATAGTTTTGAATTGAAAATCTTATTATAGATTTAGATGATGTGGTACAATTCCACACCGCTCGCGGTCAGTGTGGATCCCGCATCATCATAATGAAGTACATAAGTTACCGCTATGGTCAATAGAGTAGAAATGGCCTCAATGACAGTGTCCTAGGATACATACGACTAGTTCCTTCTCGCAGGGGTCCCTGAGGCCGGGCCCGTGCTCCAGCAGCAGTCCCCCCGCCACGGCCTCCATGACGCGGCGCAGCGCCTCCCCGGGCGACAGCGCCATGCCCGCCGAGTGCATCACACCGGACACCAGCAGCTCCATCGCCTGCAAACGATACTCTTATACAGACACCACACGCTTAGAGACTGACCGAGACAGGCCGAGGATGAATCTCGCCTCAAGGTACCTCCCGGGCTCTCGTCTCAAGTGCAGTGTTATGACGATCGACGAGACGCCGCCGACTGTTTACTGCCGGTATAACAAAAGTAACTTAGGTTTTAGTTGTCATAAGTATTGAGCTACTTTGAGGAGGCGAGAAGACTTGTATGGGATTTTTCAAGAGCGTCCTAAAACATAGGTCGGCAGTGCGCGTTTACAGTTTCCTAAGTTACAGACGTATACGGCTACGCAGACGTAAACAACGAATGTAAAGTGTTGCGCTTTACATTAGTTGTCATCTTAGCGATTTAATTAAAAAGTTAACATACATTTACTAAGCCGAAGAGGTATAAATCTGGACAAATAGTCAATAAAATTCTTATTTTAGGCATGCTGCAGGAGAGTACGGGCTCGTTATTTTTGGTTGAAGTGGAAAATAGATAAATACTCACGTAGGGGTTGAGCGGCGTCCAGTTGGGTATGCGGCGGCACAAGTCGCGCATCACGCGGATGATGATGACGCACGACTGCAGGCTCGCGGCGCGGGCCTACACACATACAAACACGTGAGCGTGAAGACACTTCACGAACATCTATTGCTCCGGAAATATTTACTCCACAACTAGGTATACTATGCAACTACGGAGCAATAAATATCAAGTCAACTTTCACACAAAAAACTGCGTTTCCGTTTCAACTCCCGATAAACGGCTCACAAGTGCAGGGAAACGCAGCTTGGAAACATTACGAGCACTTGTAGCCACATGTTCACGGGAGTTCTCTTACTAATGATCGACAAATAATAAGCTAATTTTAGTGAGAAACAAAACAAACATGTGACTAAGTAAAGAGATGCGCACTCCTCTAGGATGGTTAGAGTTAGATGAGGCCCGGACTGGGAGAGGTAGGTATACCCGTGTACCGAAACACTACTCGCATTCGTGCAGGAGTCGAATGACAATAACTCGACAGGTCTCAATGAGAAACTGTCAAACAATTGTAAGTCTCGCGCCAGTAGTATTGCAGTAGGGGCGAGTGGAGTGGGGGGGTGGGGGATGCGGAGTGCGCCCTCGTCAGTAATGTAGTACGTTCAGTACCTGGAACCACTTGGCGTGCCGAAGGGCGGCTAACGCGTCCAAACACTTCTGCCGCGGGAGCACGTCCTTGTCGTCGCGCTTAGTGTCGCCGCCCTCTAGCGACAACAACACAAAGGGTGTTTGACCATCATTATATCGACGAAAACGGGGCAAACATGTTAGCGGGCCCTACGGGAGCGCGTTATCACGCGCGGTGCTGGCGGGGCCCGCACCGCGGCATAACGCGACTATGTCATCAGATTAGGGGACTTTCAAACATTAATTAAATACCTAAAAACATAAATCCATCTCAAATAACTGTGATAGGATCCTAAGTATGATGGAGATAAGAGAACAGCGAAAGGGGAATCGAAAGGGGGAGAGTGTTCGGGTAGAATGTTTGCTCCGTTTCAGTAGAACGATATACCACTGCGGAGGCCAAGCCCGAGTGATATCTCGGGAGATGATCAAAAATCCTTTTCTTCCCGCGCCGTCTTATGCTAACACCTAAAAATAAGCATCGAACACAGGACCCGGCGACTAGCGCCGGGCGGTCATTGAACAAATTATCTTTTTTCGCACAATCAGTTGATCAATCAAATCAGATAAACAAATTCAGATAGAGATAAGATAAAGAATCATAAGTATAAGGTATAGATAGTTTGTTCTTACAATGAATTCCCAATCGGCGTGCAGTACAAAACGTCGATTTCGACTTCAATTTCAGCCAGTCTCAGGCATCGTCTCGATAAAGTTAGGGGCCTGTATGGGCGCAAGCGAGTGAGCGTACACAGAGTGGTGGTCAGTGAAATTGGGTCGACATCGGAGGTGCTGGGGCGGTGGGGACACAGTACCTGCGGGCTCGCGCATCACGGCAGACGTCAGCGAGACCAGCACCGACACGGCGCCGTCCGACACCTGCACGCCGCCCTCGGCCGGCAGTAGGTCCACCTTGTACTTCACTTCCTCGCCGGGGCCCTGCAAGTCATCTCATCAATCACTACTATTACATCTACATATCATTACTCACACACAATGAGCGTCATAGCGTATTACCGACATCTTTCTCTGTTTCTGCCTAAGCTCGACTTGCTAAATACTGTGGTTTATGCAGAATGATTTATTCATCATTGATTTTGCTTCTTGTTCGTCAAATCTTTCATTATAATGTCTCAATGCGGCTTTCAGGGGAACGAAAATTTGAAGACTAAGGACCGTTGACATGTTTTATTAACTGACTGAGGCTACGAACATCAGTGGGGCCACGATTTAACACAACGTAATACGCGTTATCAGCGTTATTACGCTAATTTTAGCGCGGAAAACGCGTGTTAAGGCGCATTTTAACGCGAAAAACTCGTGACAAGACTATGTATCCCCGCTAAAATATGATATGCAGGACTGAATTACCTTGACCTTGGCGAGATGTGTCGGCAGGTCGGTGGCGACCCGCTTGAGCAGGGTGATGGTGGGGCGGTCGTGGCACAGCACCACGAGCCTCACGTCACGGTCGCCCTTCAGCAGCAGCCCCTTGGCCAGCAGCCCCACGCGCATCACGCCTTTCAGCGCGCGCACGCCGCCGCCCGCCACCTCGCCCTCGCCCATAAACGAGAAACTAGAACAACAAGACGCTTAGACACCATCTTTCTACCTACCCTTCACCAGGGTCCAACCATAGGGTTCATGCAGTTCAATATAAACGTTTCAACGCCCCGTTTATCACACCGGCTTAGCAACTTTCAAAGTCAGCGAACAATAAATTGAAACGGTTTTTAACGGCGGGAACGCTATGGGAATACCCCAGAAACGATGTGCATATCTTAAAAATGGAATGTGAGAACATGAAATCTACATGTGCTAAAAAAAAGTCTACTACTGCTCACAATTGTTTTTGTGTTTGTGTTTTTGCTCTAAATGGAGTGATTCAGAAAATATATGGCTTTGTATTAACGTCATGCCACTCTGTGTATGCGATTATTGCAACATACATAAACAGGCTTTGTTACAATAAGCGTATGAGAATCAGGACAACTAGAGAAAGCATGGTGTGACAAATGGTGGAGTAAGGTTAAACGAATCATTAATCTTTCCATACATGGGTGGATGCAAAACAAGGACAATCAATATCAATTTATCTCGTCATTATCTACGTTTGTATTCAGCCAAGCCGTAAAAACAGTATACAATGTGTTTTGTCGAACCTTGATCAAACTAGATTTGCGGATACACGACATATACGATAAAAAAAAAAAATTATATGTTACCTAAAAAATAAAGCCGATTTAATTATTTTTTTAATTACAGTTTTAAAGTTACAGATCAAAAATAAAATAAAAATCGTAATTTTTTTTGCAAATTTCTAAAAAAATATTGATTTTACTAGGTTTATGTACCGAAATTGTATTTTTTTTTTCTTATTTTTTTAGCTAGATAAACTATCTAGCTTTCGAATGAGACTACTTTGAATAAAATACACCGTTTACTCAAAAAGAAACGAAGAAAAAACCAAATGAATTAGTTTTCATTAAAAAAAATATTAAATCGGCTTTATTTTTGAGATAGGTATTTGTTTTTTATCGATAAATATATGTCGTGTATTCGCACATCTCGTTCGATCAAGGTTCGACAATACACATTGTATATACGAAAAAAAAGAAAGATAAACATATTTTAGTTATTCAAACGTTGAAATATATTTATTTTGATAAGATATTTTAGGAATCAAACATTGTGCATTTCATCCTAGCAGGTAGTGGGAGTCAGGTGAGATAGCATACATTTAGGTCTCGCGGACAGACGACTTTACGCCATTGACTAGTTTAACCTTTAGAGTAAATAATTAATAATGAACCATACTCTAAACTTCATACTACAAATTTTACTCTAAAGCAAACCAAACACAGAAACATGCGATACCGCTTGGCGGTGGAAAAATAAGAGGAAATTTGGCAATCGATACTACTAAGCCATACTGTATGTATTTGTTCTAAAAATTAGCTGCTACTGCAAAATCAAATCAAATACCAAATCTAACTACATAAAACTGTGAATGCGAATCACTCACGAGGCGTTCGTATCTTGCGTTTCCTTTTTGACGCTTTTCTTAATGCCTTCTACTTTAATGTTCCGCCAAGCGTTACCACCCCTGTACACAATGCAAATAAGTGCAAAATAAAATCAAGGGATGAAGCTAAATATCAGCGACACAAGAAGAATGTTACACCAAATCTTCAGAAGTTAAGGTAAAGGTACTCACAGTTGGTTGTCGCGGCCATCCTCCTTGCCTTCAGGTTTGTCGTCTTTCTTGTCGTCAGTCTTGGCTGCTGTTTTTGCTACCTGTTGAACAAAACTTGTTATGTATTTGTTTTTAATGTTTCAAGTTTTGATCTCTTTCAAGGTTATTGGATCAGAGTGCCATATCGTCATGGAGCCTGCAAGCATGGCCTCGCATTGCCAAGCGTCGAATAACTCGACAGCTAGGGACGCGAGACGCACGCATAGTAGTCTCTACGACTCGTCATCAAGTCTCATCATATCCATCTATATTATTTAGCGACCTACACAGCACAGAGAATGACGCTCGACATTGTAACAAACTGCTATGCTCACATAACAGGTGTGAATTACAGTTCCCACATCACTGATCTCACTGTGAGCGCAGTAATGCGCGTCAGATACATCTCCGCAAGACACACATTTGTATGATCTGCACGGAATCGGAATCATCACATCACATCAAGAGTCTTAACAAGTTAACTGCAGCTAACAGATGAGCGCCTAATTTAGGTATGTGGCACCAATATCGCAACCTCTGCTTTCTTTTGATGATACTGATGTGATACGTTCAGTATTTTAAATTTATTAGACTAGATGTTTGATGTATTAGCATATGTGGTACCTTGGCCTTGTTGGAGTCAGTGAGTGCATCAGAGAGCGAGCGGAGAGCCTTCTCCGTGTGCGAGACGGCTCGCTGGATCTCCTGCAGCTGCGCCTCCGTGGGGTAGATTTCTGCGTGCTTGGCCAGCACGTGGCGGTCGTCCGACGTCTCCGGCCGGCGACCCACGCCGCCGTACCCCATTCCCATACCACCCTGTAACATACAACATACGTTAAGTCTCTAAGGTGAGCGAATGATGACCGATGCGTAACGCACTTCGAATTTATCTATTTGAAGATTGGATCAGAATGCCATATCGTCATTGAGTCTGCAAGCATGGACTCGCATCACAAAGCATCGAATAACTCGACAGCTAGGGACGCAAGGAACACACAGAGAGGCCTCTACGACTCGTCATCAAGTCTCATCATATCTCTTGGATTGGATTGAAGGTTTGCAAATGCCTGTAGCCGCAGCGGGCCGCCGGGATCAGTGGAAAGTGTATAATTTGCGCAACATAACACTTCGCTTACACAGTCTGCGTTGCTACCCGCAGTAGCGCGTCGCGTCTACAATAAATTTCTAGATCCATGTATGTCGTAGACAATTAGACTTTATGAGCCCTTGGAAGAAAAGCATCAGCTGCAATGCACAGCATTTACGTGAGTATCAAGGTGGTTAATGGTGCTTTGTGTTGTGATGTACTTACATGATGGTGGTGCATGGGCGGCGGCACGGGCCCGCGGCCCCAGTAGGGCTCGTTGCCACCCTCCCAGTACATGCGGTCCTCATCTTCCATCCCCTGTGATCAAACAAATCATGCTGATTCAATTATATCTGATAGAATGCATATAATACTAATGAACTCTGGGAGCCATTACTGCTAAACCAATCTTCACATGATAATAGTTTCATCGTCGTCGCATCGCAGAGTCGTCACCATAGACATTTTTTAGTAATCCATGTGGTGATTCTGTGTCGATACCATCAAAGCGAAGCGATTTAACAACATTGGGCCCAAGATATAAGTTTCGCGTGGCAGTCGCTCAAAGTAAAAAAGCGCCGCTGAGATGTTTCCCAATATGTATATATTTATTTCAGGTTTTGGTTACACAAACATATAATATTAGACGGCGGATCAGAGTGCCATATCGTCATGGAGCCTGCAAGCATGGCCTCGATCGCCAAGCGTCGAATAACTCGGCAGTTAGGGACGCAAGGCGCACAGATAGTAGTCTCTACGACTCGTCATCAAGTCTCGTCATATCCAGAAGATTATGCTATTATAACTGCCTAATAAGATGTCGAAAGAATATCGATGATGATGATGACAGAATATGGCGCGACATTTTATTAACTGCTCCTTATTACTTGACAGCTATGGCTTACAATGTCCAGGATGATTCATCCACAGGCGTAGACAAGAGTCGGTTTATTCCGATTTTGTTAGTAAGGTAAAGTAAACCACAGATGTTCTAAGCAAGTATGAGAGGTACAGCAGGCACAAAAATAATCACGACATTCTATGTCGTGACTCAGTGTGCGAAAAACTATATCTATCTAACGAAATTAAGTTAAATTCAGAGCGCGTACTATGTTGCTTTGTTTTGTCTTATCTCGTAGGAATAGCACCCAAACTGAAATAAAGTTTATTCCGTTAAAGCTAATCTATAAAATAATGTCAGATATATTTTCCAGTATTGGGCTAAATATCGTCACGCACCATCATTCGTTGAGCCTTGGCCTCCGCGAGCTTGCGTTGGTGCATCGATGGCTTCACCTTCACCTCCAGATCTGGCTGCACCTGTTACATAAAACATATAAGAAATAGCTCAAATATAATGACATTGTTGGTTGGAAATAACTGTGGGGTATAAAAGCAAAAGCGCCTCAGTCCATATGGAGTCCATATGGACTGAGGCGCTTTTGCTTTTATACCCCACAACTTAAGGCTGACGTAAGACATAACTTTAGGCCTATAAATTATTTAAGTAATATTATTAGAAGATAAAGTTTATAAGTTAGTTATAGGAAAGTACCCTTTGGAACTACAACTCCGGTTTTGAAGATTTTTAACTTATCATCATCAGCCTACAGCAGTCCACTGCTGGACATAGGCCTCCCCCAATGAGCGCCCTGTCTTCAGCTTGCCGCATCCAGCATCTACCTGCAGTCTTTCGCAGGTCATCATCCCACCTGGTCGGAGGGCGTCCTACACTACGTTTACAGAGTCGTGGTCTCCACTCAAGAATACGTTTGCCCCAGCGGCCGTCGGTTCTTCGCGAGATATGGCCGGCCCACTGCCACTTCAGCATGCTAATTCTTTGAGCTATGTCGATAACCTTGGTTTATTTAACTAATATATGGTTAGTTTCCTTGGGTGTTATAGACTACTTTTTTATCAGGTACCACGTCATTGAAACCACGGGCAAAGGCTGTAAAATAACATTCCTGGGCGGATATTACTATGCGTTATATTGAGTCGGTACTCAATGCTCGCCCAGCAAACCTTATTACGATATATGATCAACTATTTATCAGTACAAATAGTAAATTATCGTGAATCAATGCGTCAAGGTGGATAGACCCATTCTCATATATTGCCGTAATCATCCGACGCGCGGATCTCTTGGCAGCCCGCGGGCCGCCAGGCTCGACGCGCGCCTCAAACCTTTTACTAAATAATCATTGAATAGTCTTTCCACTTGCATCAATTTTTCAATTACAAGATTTTGTTGCGTTTTAACGACACATTTCTTCTTGTTAATATTCACTAATGATCAGTACATTATATTGCGTGGAACATTGCGTCTGTACGCAGCTTTAAAAAAAAAACCTTAAAAGGGTGATGCAACTTGAGTTATCTCATGTTGCATCACCCTTTTAAGGTTTCATGGATTCTACTTCAGAACTGTAATTAATACCTTTCAATTGTATTTTTCTTGTTATGTTTTTCTTTTTTGTTACTTATGTATTATAAAGTTTGACATTATAAGAATATTCTTATTAATAAAGTACTGAACTGAATAATAAATAAATAAACAATATATTGATGTGTTCTGGACAGCTATGGTATATAATTTCTAGTATAAGAATGAATAAGTTACCTTCTTCTTATACTGCAGACGGTGCCTGCGGCCCTTCATATGCATCTCCTTGGCATTAGGATCGTTGAACTTGCAGTCGCACAGCTTGCAGTTGAACGAGATAGCCTTCCCGTCGTCTCCGCGGATCTCCTCGATATAGTCCTGTCCCACCGGCTGCACCTCCGCCTCCGCCTCCTCCTCCTCCTTGTCCTCCTCCTTCTCCTTGTCCCCTGCACGCGAGGCGGCTGTAGCGGCGCCGGCGCCGACCGTGCTCAGACCCCCCGACGCAACGAACGCGATCCGGGGCGTGCCGGCCACCGTTCGCTTGGCTAGTCGAAAAGTCAAATTTTCTCTTTATGAACGGCCAGGGAAACGTGATAATGACAAAATCAATTCAATTAACTCCGAAGAAGTTTCGTACATGTTATGTCTGGGAAAAGTCATATTTCATACAGCTTCCAAATTACATTTAGTAAACTTTGTTTTCGTATCATAAAGTGCATTGTCACGTTTACCCTGTGCCTTACTAATCTGGCAGGAGATGGGTGGGCTTGAGCCTTTTCTAAATATTACTGTAATTTCTTTTAATATCTAGTGGAGAAAATTTAAAAAGCAGTCGAACTTCTGACATTCCGAAATAAATGTTTGTAATGTTTTCATGTATAAAAAAGGCTCACGAAATAAGTCACACTCCATATCTGTATATTTTTATAACGTTAGTTTTGGATTGAGAAAATTTGACTGTTGGAACTGTCGGCCAAGTAACGCGGCGTCGATACAGATATGACGTTGTGGCGGGGGATCTGCGCCGCTCACCATACGCTCTCGGGAGAGAATATTTGAGCGCTATGCCGTACATATTCATAACAGTACAAAATAAACATCGTAAATAATAAATTAATAAAATGTATTGGCAAAGTATCAGAGAAACTGATATTCTTCCGATTTATATCAGTTTTTGTGCATCATTATTATGCAATAGATAGCTATTTGATTGTGTCACAACTTGTGATAAATGAAGTGACTACAAATGAGAGTTCATTTGAGTTTGAGTGTGAATCATGATTAGGTACACATCTTTATTATAACTTCTAGTTGGCGCTCACCACATGCACCTAACGATGTATCAAACTTACCACCAATCTTAGTAGGCTCAGTAGAGGGTATGGGCTTGCCGAGCATGGTGTGCAGCTTGACGACCTTCTGATGCTTGATGCCGCGCACGTGCGCCGCGTACGCGTCGGCGCCGGTGCACGTCACGTCACACAGCTCGCAGCGCAGCGCGCCGCCGCCCGCGCCGCGCCCCGCACCCACCCCCGCCGCGCACCCAGCCGCCGCTAGCTTCACTCCGGCCTCCTTTTTCTTATGCTTCTGCCCTTCCAAGTGCTCCTTGTATGTCTGTGGGATACAAATCATTTATCTCATGGACTTTTTAGTGATTTGATGGATGTTTCAATTTCAAGAGTCCTTTTTCGGACTAAGATTCTGATGGCCATGACAGCGTTACCGTTCTTTTGGCAGGCGCAGAACTACTGGCCAGTAATATTAAGTTTCAGCAACATGCACAAGGGCCACCGCTAAGGTGCGAGCCTCGGCTTGGGCTGTTGCCAGATTCTATAAGAGGATAATGGTGTTGACCCCGCATCTGGCAGGGTCTGTTTTTTGTCGGATATGTAGTGTGCGGAAGCGAAATTGTTGCAGTCACCTCCAGGTTGGCGTCGGTGATCAGGTCAACGAGGACACCGACAACCTGGTAAGGTCAAAGAAGGTCAGGAGAATGTCAAGAGTGTGCTCAGTGACCGAGTATGCTGGAATTTGATGATTGCCCTGATTGCCGGAGACAAAGAAAGGGAGACCTTTCTTCAAGGGTCAGAAGTGACATTTTTATGGATTTTTTAGATGAGATAAATCTAACAACCTGACTGTCACAAGCCAACCATCTCGTTAGGGAAACTGAAAACTTTTGAGTGATTATTGTCATTGTTACCTGCGGGCCAGCACAGGAGATACGGCAGACATCGCAGTAGTGCAGCTGCTGCGCCTTGGGCGGTGGCTTGGGGCGGCGCGCTGCTCCGCCCGCGTTCACGCCGCTCTTGTTGTAGTTCTTCCAGCCGCTACACAATACATTATTAAATTAGTTACGGTTATGTTGAGGGAAAACATGCCTATAAAATCCCATAAGCTCTTGGCAGAATACTGCAGATGTAGTTTTCGTAAAATACATCAGCACAAGCACAAGATTTTGTTTTTGGGGTAATGCTGGGAAATCTCCGATTGCACATTTCGTGTTAGAATTTAGCATAAATTGATAATGAATGACGAGGAGCATGTGGTACCAACCCGGAGATTGCCATTGGTCTGGTGCGCGACGTACGTGTACAATAAACAATAACGGTACTAACCCGGAGGCCGGGGTGGCGCTGGCCCCGCCGCCACCCTTGGTCTGCTGCGCGACGTACATGCTGGCTGCGTTATACAGAGCGGTATCATAAGCTGTGTTGCCTCTCGACGTGGCTTGTTCTGCACAGATAATATTTATTCATTCCGAATCATCATTGAGCATGCAACAATATCAAATGGCTGCTCACTAAAAGTATACAACTTTGTCAATTTGATGGTATATGTCAAGTAAGCACCCATTTTTAAGGTCCAGTATGTTTCGCTGCGGATCAGATTGCCGGATCATCAGTGAGTCTGATAGGGCCAGCGCGCCTCGCGACGTCTCGAATAACTCGGGAGCGGCGCGCGCGCGCCCGCCGGCACAAACGCTATGACTCGTCATCAAGTTTCATCATATCGAACTAACGAAAATACTGGAACTTCTGAGAGGTTTCATGATTTCGGAATAAATCCCTACTTGCTTTCTATTTATACTATATATTTACACAATGCCAGGTATTCTAAATGAAGCATCATTATAGTCATGTTATCTGTTATCTTATATTTTTAGTTAACTTTTGTGTAATAAAGAAATCTTAATCTTGTCCCAAATTTCAACAAAACTTCCAGTTATGTGTTTTTGAGTGTGTGTGTGTGTGTGTGTGTGTGTGTGTGTGTGTGTGTGTGTGTGGTAATGTGTGTGTGAGGGTGTGTAGTATGTGTGTGAGGGTGTGTAGTATGTGTGTGAGGGTGTGTGCTACTCACGTTTAGGCTGATGCGTCTGCTGCGGCTGCTGGTACTGCTGTTGGTAGGAGGAGGCGGGCGTGGTTGCCGTATAGACGCCGCCGTACGCGGGCTTGGCCGCGGCCGTCTGCCGCGCGCCGCCCTGCACCATGATCAAGTTCTAATGCAAGGGGGACCGTGTCAGTACGCTGACTAAGCAAGCATGCCCTGCCCGTGCTCCAACTAGCCGGGGATCATTATTCAACCGACTCTTTCTATTTCCTGGGGACTTGTTCTATTTCCTGGTGGGTGTCTTGAACCCACCAGGAAACGTACAAACAAAATAACACGCTCAAAGTAGTACTTCATAATGGGCTGGCCACGGGTAAAGCGAAACTGTTGACGCATTTCAACTGACTTTCTTTACAAGAGAACTCCGTCTACTGAATGACTGGTGGTGGGTGGTGAAACAAAAAATTAAAAATTAAATAATAATAATTAATTTGTGTGCTAAAAGAGCTAAACGAGTTCGCGCCGATTACTCATTTAACCTTGAAAGGCACATTGCGAAGTGAATTATGAATATAATGATAGGATTGGTATTGAACCCAATCTCAACCCTACACTACAATGAAGACACACATTAACTAAACAAGTAAATAACATAATAGCGAAATTGATAAAAGGTAGGTAAGTGACCATTGTAGTCCTTTGCATTAATTAATGATTACTGCAAAAGCAATGCATTCTCCAGCTAGCTCAACACTATGAACAGCTGTATGAATCTCTGCAAATAAATGTTGCAGTACATATTCCAGCATCTGTTTCAGCATTGGCAAATTGCCAATTACAATTGACATTTACAGCCAATGTTTTTATAAGGAAAATTTTCATTCAAATAATTACATGAAATCTAGGAATGCCTGTGACATGATATTAGTTAGATTCAACTAACATTTTAACACCCACCAAAAGGAATGAGTAAGGTATGGCTTTTTGTGTGGATAAATAAGATAGACCATACAGTCATCCTTTAAAGCAGTCTCTACACCAAAGACGCCGCCGCTGCCCGCCGAAACAACGCTACGGGTTGATATCGGCAGCATTATTTAAGAGAATCATGTTGGTCACATTTCGGTGTATAAAAAATATTGTAGGTGCCGACCGACAGTGATTTGTAACTTGTAACGAAATGTGAAGCCAGAAACAAGAGACACGAATAGACACCAGCGGGTTTGGTGTGTAGACGCAAGATCTCTTACTAAAGCATATTGATAAAAGTAAGATTAAATACAATGTGTATTGTCGAACCTTGATCAAACGAGATGTGCGGATACACGACATATATTTATCGATAAAAAACAAAAAATTATATGTTGCCTATTTAAAAAACAAAGCCGATTTAATATTTTTTTTAATGAAAACTACTTCATCTGGCTTTTTCTTCGTTTCTTTTTGAGTAATCGGTGTATTTTATTCAAAGTAGTCTCATTTGAAAGCTAGATAGTCAACCTAGCTAAGAAAATAAGAAAAAAATACAATGTCGGTACATAAGCCTATAGTCTATCCATCCAGAATGTAAAATTTTTGTAAACAGAGCCACTGACAGTTCAATCAGCTGATGTAGGGGTGAAAAACATTTTTTTATTTAGGTCACATCTTGAGCTTTGATGGGGGCTTGAAGATGCCTTACTGGGCTGGTGATATTTGATGTAAATAATTAAGTGGCATAAACAAAGCATCCCTGTGAAATCAGGCTACTTTTATCATTACCTATCCTTATAGAATGGAATAAAAGCTAAAGGATTATGAAATAAGACTAAAAATCATTAGACTTTTTATGCTCTCAAACGATTTTTCACTTGTGCTAACTCAATTAAATGTAAATAAGTGCCTGTTTAAAGTATTTTCTTTGCACTAAACATTATTGAAGAAATTGGAAGAATTCATAGCTTTTGGACTGATTGTCGCTAAGCAAATATGCAGCGTGAAATTATCGTTAAATAATCCAGCTAAATTAAAATAATACTCTCTGTAAGAAATATGTATGGTCATAGTGCTATCCTTGATTCGAAATCGTAGTTAAAAAGTAACTAACTGTTTGCAAGGGACGTCAAAACTGAGATTCGTTAGGGATGGCACTGTTACAAAGACAAAATATCTCTATTGATTTTAATCTTTGTTTTTGACCACATAATGCCGATTTGTAAATTGAAATAATTAGATTCTGCATAGAATTGTCGTCAGGATTATAAATAGTAATAAATCTAATAGAATGTATATGTGAAATCTCTTTTTGTGGTGACAACCCTAAAAATCAGCTGATTTCTTATGTTTACAAACATTCTACATTCTGGATGGATAGACTATAGTAAAAACATTGTTTATTTGTAAATTTTCAAAAAAAAACGATTTTTTATTTTATTTATGATCTGTAACTTTAAAACTGGGTTATTGAGGTGTACTTTTTTGCATGTTGTATTAAACTCCATAATTTAGTCTACAAACCCTCCAAAAATTATGGGTCTATCTCTGTTGTCATGTTATTCACCATTTAAAATAGGTACTTTCTGTTCACTTGTGTTTTACCAGGCTTATGTACCGAAATTGTATTTTTTTGTGATTTTCTTAGCTAGATAAACTATTTAGCTTTCAAATGAGACTACTTTGAATAAAATACACCGTTTACTCAAAAAGAAACAAAGAAAAAACCAGATGAAGTAGTTTTAATTAAAAAACTAATTAAAACGGCTTTGTTTTTGAGATAGGTAACATATAATTTTTTTTTTTTGTTTTTTATCGATTAATATAATAAGTAATAATAAATAAATAATGCTGGACAATCCACACAGCATTATCTAGCCCCATGGTAAGCAAAGCTTGTGTTATGGGTACTAGATAACTGATATACATAATACAATACATTACATAGTCGACATATATATATATATATATATATATGTCGTGTATCCGCACATCTCGTTTGATCAAGGTTCGACAATACACATTGTATAAAGTATGAAGGATCAACTAACCTGAGCGTACGTAGCTGTAGTTGAGTAGGCTGGTTTGGCTGCAGTCTGGTCGTAGGAGGCCTGCGGCTGCGGAGGCTGCGCCGTGGGGTAGGCGGCCGCTTGCTGGTAGTAGGCGGACTTGGAGGCGTCGTAGGCAGACGCCGCCGCGGCCGCCGCGTGCGCGTGCGCGTGCGCCGCCGCCGCTGCTAACACCACACAACAATGCATTATTATTCATCCTTAACCTTCTTCTCTGGATGGCTTTGTTATCACTGTAGCCATAGCAGGTCCGTTGTAATCACCACTTCTGTTAATATCCACCACTGATGATGGGGCTAGACTAGATTACCATCTGCACTTGTAAGAGAGATTTTATGCAGTAGGTACTTAAGAAACAGTAGGTAGGACACTTTTATTAGGCCTTTGTTTTTTTACTGTAGTCACCTTTCTGAGCATAATTTGTAAGTTTGTCTACCAGATTTAGATCATTGTGAAATATTTATTTATTTACTATTTTTTAATATTGGCAATGAATTAATCTACAGTATTGTTCGAATTAATGTGAACACAAGAAATAATTTGTGAAAATATCATGAAATACATATGTCCTCCTTTAGCATCAATAACTTCTTCAATGCGTTTTGGCATAGAATCAATAAGTTTTTTACAGTTTTCTGATATTTCCTTGATACCTAGTTACAGCCTCAATCAGTTTTATTTTTGTTGTGCAGTCTATTTTTCGAAGTCTAGCTTTTACAATAGCCCACAGATTCTCAATAGGGTTAAGATCTGGTGAGTTTCCTGGTCATTCAAGGCACAATATATTTTTACCCTTGCAATATTTCATCATAACCTTTGACACGTGGCATGGAGCTGAATCTTGTTGAAAACTGCGCCACCATTAGCATCCACTTTTTCTATCTAAGCTTGCAATTGTTCTTCTAGTAAATCTTTGTATTTTATAGAGTTCATCATTGCCTTCGATCAGCACAAGTGATCCGGTACCTTTATAAGAAAAGCAGCCCCAAAACATCTTCTTTAAAGGGTGTTTTACTGTTTGGTCAATACAAAAACTTACAGCAGCTTATATTGTTGTCCTTGTACCAAAAAATGGCTCTCATCTGAAAATAGCACTTTTCTGCAATCTTCAATGGTCCAACTCTTATATTTTTTTACCCAGTCATATCGTTTTTTCATCATAGCAGCAGTCAATAACTGTTTTTTTTGAGGTCTGATTGTTTTCCTGCCACCTTCAATGAGTCCTTTGTGTATGGTGGAGTTGTGAACAATAACTTCAGCATGTGCTAAGTCTTGCTGAAGTTCTTGGCTTGTTTTTCTTTACTTTAATTTACTTACTCTTATTAAAAAAGCTTCATCTCTTGCTGATGTCTTTCTCTTCCTTCCACATTTTGCTGTTCTTTGCACATCAATCATCCCAGTGTTCTTTTTTGCTTCAAAATCTTATTAACCGCTCCTAAATTCAGACCACACTCCTTGACAATGTCTCTTTGAGTCACTGACATGTGTTCACCCAAAGTAACAATCTTAGTCCTCGTTTTTGGACTAATATCCATCTTCAAAAAAAAAAGCAAATAAAGCCGTTCAGCTTAAATGCACAATTCACCAAAAAAAAACTTTAATTAACAGAATTCAACACATGCCTATAAACGAGTTAACAACCGCGAAAAGGGAGAAATTATTAAAATTATGTTATGTTCACATTAATTCGAACAGTACTGTAAGTACACAAGTAAAATTGAGGAGTAATAAAAACAGTTCTTTACTACTACATATGTAAGTAAGAAAGAATACATGGGTACCTATACCTACATAGCATAGCAAAAGACCAAATTTTTTAAGTTTCGTTGGAACCCGGACTTCTGATTTTGTACACTGATAAATCATTGATGTTACAGCAGGTGACAGATCACATTCAATACAGCATAAGGGTTACCTTAAAACTAGTGTAGTGAAGATATTAAACAATGTGAAACAGACCTGAATAGGTATGCTCCTCATAAAATTGTGTATCCCGAATATAGTAAAATTTGACAAAAGGCCGCCATGGAAACATAATCAACTTGTAGACATATTATGTATTCGGTTAGTTTCAGAAATAGCATTTGTTAAAAGTGTGTATACACTTCTACATGGAAATAAATATGAGTAGGAAATGTACAGTTACTTACAGAATCTTCAGCCAAGGTTACACATTATTATTTTTTATTAAAAATGCTGGACATGATCCACACAGCATCATCTAGCCCCAAGCTATTGATTTTTTTTTATGCGTTCTGCATATATTATAGGTACCTCAGTAGGTAGGTAGTCGAAGTCCAGTGATAAACTCATAATTGAAACCCAGCAGCATTACGCACGCCATATGAAATTGAATGTAAGCGATACGCACGTACCTTGAGTGGCTGCGGCCGCCTGGTATGCGGTGTCGTAGCCTGTAGCAGCGGCGCGCTGGGTCCCGTAGGTGGCAGCAGTAGCCGCAGGTGCTACCGCATACCCCGTTTGACCTCCATAAGCGGCACTAGCTGTGGCAGCGCTACAAAATACAAAATATTTTCACACTCGAACGAGATCATCTAAAACTTTATCCAACAACGATCAATACTCCGAGAAGACGCCATTTTGATTAGGTCAAACACGAGCACAAGGGATTTCGGTCGCACACGATTTATTACTTTTCTCGACGCACTGCATTAAATTATAACAGGTCCAGTTTTATAACTACTCACCCGTACTGGGTTCCTCCATGAGTAAACCCAAAATAATTATTTGCTGCCATATTTCGCCAATGATCCGCGTAGAAACAAACGCTTCGTAGCGGAAAACACGGAAAAAGAACGCCGGCGTTTCGCTTGCCCACTCACTTTTTGACAGCTAGCTAGACAGACACATACACAAAAAAAACGTACCATAGACAAAATAATTAATCTATGGGCAAATCGGACCTTCATTTTACGGCTAAAATTTTGTTTGGCCCGGAGGAGGAGTTGCGGCCATGAACGTAAAAATGCTTGGACCGAGTCTCAGTCAACCAAGAACGAAGCACTTACTTACTGATGTACCGATTTTGACATTGTCAATTTATAGACCGCTCGTCCGCCATTACCTCTTTATACACCAACAGAGTGACTCTATTGTAACTTAGATCGAAAAATGAAAAATATCTTCTTGTGTGGTCAGATGTTGCCGAAATCACACTAATTTAGTAAATAATAAACACAGAATCACATTTCACACGTAAATTTCTAATTACATCCACTTATTTCTTCGATTGAACGCAAATAACAAATAACGACCCCCAAGACCCCCCCAAGACCCCCTCAACTATAATTTTTTTTCGGGTGGAGCATTGCAGCGAGCGAAGCGAGCCCTGAGACCCCCGACCCCCCTAAGACCCCCGACCCCCCTAAGACCCCCCCCCCCCCCCAACGCCCCCCTATCCCCACGCCCCCCTACCAAAAATCAGATATGGGTATCGTTTTTGACTAATTTCAAGATGCGACCGCGGGGAACAGCACGGCGAGCGAAGCGAGTCGTGCTGTGTCCCCCCCCGACGACCCCCTTAAGCATTGTGGCGAGTGAAGCGAGCCGCAGTGCGACCAAGGGGAACGTGTCCATGACCAAATATTTATCCCACTAGTTATAATAGTTATCAAAATTTAACAGAATATGCTTCAGAAATAGCTCACAGATTGAATTTAACACCCAAAAAACGCAAAACGCGAACAACAATCGGTCGAGGAATGTATGTTTACTGGCATGTGACGTCACCAGAGTTTTAACCAACAACAGGGCGTTTTCGTTACAGATAAAATTCAATAAATTGTTACATTTTGTTTCGTGTAATTTGCAAAAAATATACATAATTTAGTTGAAATAAAGCGAAAAATGTTTTTTTAGGCTATTATCATATAGGATGACCACAATTTGTAGCATATTTTCAATGTTGTCAAATAGCCTATCGTGTTCCTTGGTGGAGGTATGTTTTTTTTACCAAAATAATAGTGGGGGTGTATAGAGGAGACCAGTGATTTTAAATGTAAACTTAATGTTGCTCCCCCTGCCCTCTGAGAATACTTCTCCTTTTGAGTGTGCTACCGATTTAGGGGGTTCTGATTGCAGGATCAGCCAGTCGTCCGGAAGGAAAATAATTATAATCATAGGTTAGTATGTTACGTAGTAGGTAGGTCTTATAAAAACTATAACATTTATATGACTATAGCATTACGCTACTTTGGTACTATTATTTTTTAAATAATAGCTACCTACCTACTTGATCTGTGATTTGTAGAAAATTTTATGACAATTATCGGCATTTTTTTTCATCAGTTGGAATCTCTGACTTATGACAAGTCCGCCATTACTGTTCTTGACTTGTGATTCCGTAGTCCGTCTGGAATTATTACTAGTCTATGGTTGCGGCGATATGGACGCGTGCTTGATGGCCTCGACTTCGAACAGAGACGGTATGTAATTTTAGTGTGAGAGATGGTTTCCTTGTTTGTGCAATTTGCATTTTTGCACACCAATGTTTCTATTTATCACCGGAAAAGTTTGATTAGCCTCGAGCCTCGTTATTGACAGCTATATTATTCTATATAAATTACTATATTCATTTATAGGATTAAAATTACCTAAAATTACCTATTGTTGGTAGGGTAGCTTAGGAATCCGTCGTGGTGGGTTTTGTGTAACTGGCCACTCTTTCGTATAAACGGTGTTGAGAAATTACTGCAATATCTATGGTTTAAGTAGGTATATTATGTTTTATTTATTATTGATTTTAAATAATTGTGACGCTTTGATCTTGCAATAGAACAGTTGCAAATGATGCAGTATCAGAAATATGAATTTCGTTTTCGAGTAGATAGTGTATCTACCTGACTGGCAGCACTGTATTCACACCTTGTCTATGGAAACTAAAGCATAGCTGTCTGTCCTACTCATAGATTAATCCTAGCCTAATGAATGAATCAGTCGACGAGCGAGACGAATGAATCGGACTCGTAGAATGACACTGGGCAACAAAATTCGAACTTTGTCGCGCCACACGGACTTCACTTATATTTTTTACTTTGATGGATGACTGTTTGTGAAAAGAAAATATGTTATTTAAAAAAATCTATTGGCCAAGAATTTAATTTATTGATATAGTTTAAATATTTAAAAATAGTGAATTTCTGACAAAAAAAGCGAAAACGTTCTTTTATGAATGTCCAATTTAAGATTTTCTGGCATATTTAGCTTCTGGTTGGTCCCTTTTTATCGTCCAGCAGTAATCAGCCAATATCCTTGGGTTCCATTTGCCCTTATAGCGTTTTTCCATCTGTGAAATATCCTGATGGAACCTTTCTCCGTGCTCATCGCTCACAGCAGCTAAATTCTCAGGAAAAAATCTAGATGCGGGTCTAAAAAATGAATCTTAAGTGACAAGTTGCAACCCAAAGCTTGATAAGCCAATAACAGCTCGCTAACCGACTCCCTGTAATTGTCACTCTTATGGTTACTTAGAAAATTTGAACCAACCGTCTTAAAAGATATCCATGCTCGTTTTTTCCAGATTATTCATTTTTTCTTCAAACTCTGGATCTTTTACTAACTCTTGATTTGAGGTCCAACGAAAACAGGTACCCTCTTTTATGTTCGAATCACTTATTCTAGGGAAATTTTCTTTTAAATACCGAAATCAGTTTCCATTGCGATCCATCGTCGTAGCAAAATTTAATAATGCAGCCTAATCCTTTGGCCTAATCTAATGTGTTCTGGTGGAAGTATTTCGGACGGCTCTACAAGGTGTAAATATTTCACATTTTTTTTGTCCCAGGGTTAAAGATGCTCGCTTCGGTCATACTTTTTTATGATAATGGTTTTTTTAAAATTAATTTTTCTTGTCTTTGTTTTTTGAAAGTTAAATCACCACAAATATAACAAAATGAACCCGGATCGTCAAAACACTTTCTCAGCATACTTACACAAACTCAACAATTACTTATAAAGCACTAAATTTGAATAAATACTAAAATGATTAATTTTATGTCTATTTATTCGCTATCGCTACCGTTTTCTTGCGTTTATTGACCTAGTACAGATTATGCTTAATCACAAAAAATCTGAGGCCAATCGAACAAAACTACTGCAATTTATTAATGAGGGCAGGTGGCTAAAGCAGTATTAGCCTATCAGAGTTCGTGTGGCATGACTAGTGTTGGATATAATCGCAAATAGGTACCTAATCATGATTAGGTACCTATTTGCGATTATATCCTAGATCATAGATTAAGTAATTCTTTAAGAGAATTTTTTCGTTCATGTCCTAGATAATGTAGGTAGCATGCGTGCTACTAGGGTACTGAGCTAGGGTGCTAGGCCTAGTGCTAGGTAGGTATGCGACAGAGAATAAGGACTACCTACGCGGTGGTGAGGGGAGCCATGCTATTTTGGTACCCCATCTTTATGTTCAATAATTTACCAAAAATATATACAAAATCTAAGTACATACCAATTAAGTAAATTAATTAAGTAAGTACATAGTTGGATAACTGGTTGTCATATTATTTTAAAATGTACCCTCACTTCTGCTAATCAGCTCCCAGCTGCAATACACGTCTAAATCATACCATGCATTGTAATAATGCAAGTGGCAGTGTATGTTCGGTCGAACCTGGACGAGTTCACGAAGAACGGCGACACTCACTCGGGACGCGGAACGCAGGCAAGCTTGCTACTGTCGCCCGCTCCCTCACGAAGTCCTCAAAGTTAACGCATGTTATGGGTACGGCAGTGTACAATAAACTACCAGATTCCGTCACAGCTGATGGCAGTCTACGCTGCTTCAAAGTCAGGTTGAAATGTTGGCTCGTCGAGCAGAATTTCTACTCAGTGAACGAACTACTAGAAAAGTAGATAAACTTAATGTGATTATATTTCCGTATTTAATTGTTTTTATATCAATTTTTTCATTTATTTATTTTGTTTTCATTTATGTTTTTCAAATCATGCTTAGGTACTAATTGTAAAAAATACAATTTGTATTAAGTATAATTATTTTGATGAACACCTGACATGTAAAATGATTTAACCAATAAATTGTATTTCTGTATTTCATAACAATGTGTTTTAATTAATATCCTAAACATAGTAGTACCATAGTACCCATGGGTACCATACTACGAATAAATAATAAGTTGTATCATACTGCAATGACAAATCTAGTTCAGGGCTCTGGTGACTTTACTTATTTCAATAAAATACACAATAGATGCCTGTTGTATGTCTACTTATCATGTCTCTATACTCTACAATATTCATTATTATCACCTACATAGACCACTCCAATGCACAAAATGGAAAATAAATATGATTTATGATAAAAACATTCTTTAATCATACAAAAATAAGCTTACTGTAAAACAATGACAACATGACTTGTACTCCATCTGCATACTTCATCCGACTTCATCCCAGGAATAATTTAAATATTATTGTTAGTATATTGAGAACTATCAATGGAACTGAAACAAATTAATTAATAAATAATGGACAATTAATAATACAACATGGACATACAAAACAATATTACAGGTAAACATAAAAGATTTTGTCAGTACAAAGGTATAATTGTAATTAACTAGTGTAATTGGTTGTAATATACATAGGTAATCATGCTAGTTAATAATTAATTAAATAAATAAATAATGAAGGTAGTATCAACAGGAACTAATCATTTAAACTGTAAGATAAGATTTTTGCTCAGGGGAATGTGTTACATGTACTTAGGTACTGTATCTTCATCATTATTCGCCTGTAACATACACAATGGTTCATGTAATGTTTGATGTAACTACTAACCCTAAGTGCAAGGCAGGAACAATAGATGCACCCGCAGTATTACCAATTGAGTATTCCGTGTACTATTTAATAAATAATACTAGACATAAGTATACACACAGCATCATCTACTTACTTCGTGTTACTGTGCGGATAGATCTCACCAAGTTCAACATTTGAAACTTTACTGAGGATTGGTCTGTATATCCTTGATTTTGACTATTGGCACCCCATCCCACTGAAACCAAGTGAGTGTTTAGTCATTAGCCACAAGTGCACAACCCTAGACAAATATAACCAAAAGATGCCACTAACATAGAGGTAGGACTAAATTTATAAACAATGATAGATATTGAGCGTGAAAGATGGAACCTGTCCATCATGTGTAACATGCTTGCTCGGAGATTTGCCAGATGCAGTGACGAAGTAAAAGTTACGTTGTTTAAGGCATACTGCCTCTGTATGTATACTTGTCAGCTCTGGTTCAAATACAAAAGAAAATCGTACAGTACCATAAGGGTGCAATACAATGACGCTTTTCGCATCCATATTAAGAAACCACGTTTATGCAGCGCGTCAGGCATGTTCGCTGATGCACGGGTTCCGGATTTTTTCGCTATTATCCGATCTCGTATTTCGTCATTTTGGGCCAATATTAGACGATCAAAAAATGGCATCCTCAGTTGTATGGCTAACAACATCTGTAGCCCTATGTACAGGTTCTGGCTCTCTGTGCACCAGAGTGGGAACCGTAAATAGGTCTATTCCTATTTTAATGTTTACTTTAATTTAATTTATTTATAAATAACCTATGGGTTTCTTTTTATGACCTGAAATAAATGACTATTATTATTATATGAATACGAATCTTTTAAATCTTATTTTCAGACTCACTTTTTTGCATAAATCGCTCTTCGTGAAGAATGCATACCGCGTTCAGGCAGAGAAGAGAGGCTTCGAATAAGTTCCACAAGGTAAACGACATTTTGTAAAAGTTTGTGAATTCAGATTTCTTTTAATATTTTTCGCAAACTTGAGCAAACCAAACCGCAACATGTAGGAATTTGTTTGTTATGACAACAAATTGACAGACAGCTGACTGGTTTTATTTGTGACGTGGCAAACATATAGGTCTGGTCGTGGACAGAGGAAATTACCCGTCTTTGTTATTTATTTAGGAAGATAGGAGTTTACAGTAGGTATGTATCCCACCAAAACATAAATGTAAAAAAGGAGAGCCAAGTTCAATACAAAAATTATGATTGGCTGTGGGCTTCCCCGCAAAAAGAATGGAGATATAAATGAGTGCCAAGTCAAATCTATGTAGGTTAGATTTGACTTTGCCAGTTTTCATTACATCAGTCATTTTATAAAGTTATTCAACGTTTTAATTCTGATAAAAACTGGCCAAGTCAAATCTAACCTACATATATTTGACTTGGCACTCATTTATATCTCCATTCTTTTTGCGGGGAAGCCCACAGCCAATCATAATTTTTGTATTGAACTTGGTTCTCCTTTTTTACATTTATGTTTTGGTGGGATATCTTTACTTTTTGTAAAGAAAACTAGGCAGGTATTGAGATTTAATGTTCATCTTATCTTAATCAAGTAAAACACCTCAGAACACTTAGTGTCGGTTTTTGTACCGAATACATACAACTACGCACTTATTACAAAGTCACTGCACTGCACCCTAAAAACTACACTGTATTCTATGGCGCAATCGGAGACGTTAGTACCTACTATTGCTTATTCTATGCAATGCTTCGACATAGGTACATAGCTAGGTAGGTATTATACGGGCCGGTCCCTAAAAACTACACTGTATTCTATGGCGCAATCGGAGACGTAGTACTATTGCTTATTCTATGCAATGCGGATCTATTTTAATTTAAACCTTATTCCATTGACATAAGGTCGTCGTCGCTAACATTACTTATTTTTTGACTTTTTTTTATTTTTTGATTTTTTCCTACGTTTACTCACAATTACCGAGCTGGATTCCAAATTTCATCCTTCTAGGTCAGTAGTTCCCAAAGTGGTCCAGGTGGACCCCCAGGGGTCCACGGGAGACTCGACGGGGGTCTACGTTGGCGTGACAAAAAATTGTGGGTTCACAATTCGTAAGCCAAGTATCTACTATCGATAGTGAAGAACTAAAATGTTGGCTTGACTTCACCTATCAATGTAGGCAGATAATATTTTAGGAAGCTCGGCGACTGTTACTTTTGCCTTTGGCCAACTTTACTTTTTTGACATCCACTTACAGCGCAATCAATTAATTAATTAACCAATCAATTCTCACTTTTCTCGAAAACTATTAATTCGTGGTTGGAACTCAGCCGCAACGCAATTCCCATAGTTAGATCTAAACTTCACATTTTTTGTCGAATTTTGGGAATATGGTAGAAATGTAGCTGCAGGGGGTCCACCGAAACCAGCAAAATTTTGAAAGTGGTCTATGAGGAAAAAAAGGTCTGGGAACCTCTTTTCTACCTCGGTCATCTGGAAGTAGGTTAGATTTAGGTACTATTATGTCAGTCAGTCAGTGTGAATTTTTACGACTTTTTGACCTTCATATCTTTATAACCGTTTGAGCTAGCTTCATGAAATTTGGGCTTCTACATGTCCTTATGGATAATTATAATTAAACACACGTAGTTTTATGTGTTTACGTGTGTTTACGGGATCTCAATTCAATCAATCAATGAATCAAATCGATCTCAAAAATCGCCATGCAGTGTGGCCAACATAGGCGATTTATCGCCATTTAGGCTACTCAGGACTAGAATTGGCTATGAAAAAATTTAAAAGGCGACCGGTCGCCTATTATTCTACTTCAGGGACAAGCCATTTAAATGAGCCGAATCGCAAATGAACAGCTTTTAATAGAATGATGGCCATACTATTCCTTTATGGTTGATTGGTCTCTGAGTGGAGTATACCCAAAATTTGTCTTAGCAATTATGAAACCAAATTTAGGTGGCAATGAAGTGAAATGTGTAATATATTGCTGCTAGTGACTATCTATATTATACTGACTAAATCGTTCAGGAAATTGTTTTGTCATACCTATCACTTTTGATTCGTTAGCTTTGTAACTTCTTCAACTTATCCTGTGCGTGTACATTTCTAAGCTATTAATTATTATTGCTGTGATAAAAACATTATTTCACATTTTCACATTTGCTGGCTAACGATCCAGATCTTTTTAGAGTAGAGAAGAAGAAATAAAGTTAATTAAATATGTACTACAAATATGATTTATTTTAACTTTTTAAGCTACAGAAGTACAGAACCAAAAATTCGGCTACATTAGGCTACTTATGCTTTGAAAAATGGCGATATCAGTCGCCGCATTATTGGCAACACTGTCGCCATGCGCCAACGACGTAAACAAAAACAAGGCATTGGATTTTCCCAGATTTTCCATGCATTGTTTTGGTGCGATTGAATTTTTGATTGATTGATTTCATTGATTTGCTTAGTTACAATGTTAGCGTTTTAGGATGAAACTAGTTAAGATTAGATTTGTGTTTGTATGAAATTACTAATTGCACAAATTAAAATTGAGATACTTTGTGAAAAGTAAGCAACATGGAAGTCCCTGCAGGTTCTGATTCAGGTTCGTATTTAAAGGGATCGGTTACTCAAACTATTAATCACAGCTAAGCTAAGCTACCTATAAGTACATTACTGTGGTATACGACACTAAGGAAGGACCTATTCAGATTTATTCGGTATTTGTTTCCTGCGGTAGCGGTTTTTGCTTTGGTTCCGTCACAGCGGGTATCACGCTGCGTATTAGGTATTGTGAAGAGTGGGATATCTTCACCTCATACACCCGGATTTTGCTAGTGCGCATTTATTCTCATTTGATTGCTGATGGGGCTGCCAGTACATATGCTTGTATTAGTAATGCTGAGAATAAAAATATAATATGTATGATAAGTACATAAATAGAAAACGGTAAAGAATTAATTTACTGTGCTAGCCAAAAATTACCGCAGCACCAGAAAAAGCACTATAGTTTGTTCCCTATGACCGCTTACTCCAACATGCATTAGCAAAGATTGATGCATTTAAAAGTGGCGATCACAATAGGCCTATCATGGCCGCAGTGATACGAAAGCCACCCCAAAGCTAATAAAAAATGCATTAGCAATACTATTTTATCTCAAATAGAAGCTACTGAATGTAGGATACATTCAGTGCAACGGAACTAAAACTAGTAAAACAAACATTCCACCAAAGCATGTTTTATACAAGAGCTCGAAGCATCTCAATGAGCAATGACAACACATTGAACAGCAGGCCCCAAGAAACTTTGGACTAAATAATTTTCACACTCTAGACTACGTTTCATTTCTATGTTGGTGGATGGTTCTAGAAAACGGTTCTCGGCGGCGGCCGTCGTAAAAAGAGCCTTCGACTTGACTTGGCAGTTCCACTACTATGGCTCCTAATAAACTTTTTTTCCAGATAAAAAACCTCCAAAGGTGACGATTCTTGAAGATATTAAATTGGGACCTGCAAGTAACATTACCATAATCAAACCAGCTGGTGCTGTACTTGTGCAGACAGAACTGAAAGAAGGAAAGAAAATCAATATTTTACAGAGGAGGAATCAACTTCTCATGGCTAGCCAAAAGATGGAGGTAACGATGAATGATCCTAGCCAGGTACTATCAAAGCACACTACAGGCCAGTTATTACCAAAACACAATGAAAGAATTAATGAACTGCTTAAACAAAAACGGGCACCACCTACCAACACAGGCCAGACTATCATTGCAAGCGGTTCATTTACTAATTTCTTGGATATTACCTCGCGACAAGAAACTGTTGTTCCTATTATAAAAAAAGAAAAACTAAATGAACCAAGGGTCCCAATAATCATGAGGAGGCCCCAACTAGAACCCGGCATAAAGCCTGAGGATGTCAAGATATTTTCCAAGCACACTGGCCCAAAATGGTACACTCAAAATAACAACATGATGACTGAACCTATCATATCAAAAAATTTGCCAAAAGCCTTCCATGATTTCCCTTTATTCGGTACCCCCAAAAACAGAGCTGATTTGCCATGTTTCCAAGATCAACTTGTGCAAGATTTTGTTGGAGTGTCAGATTACGAGTATGGGAAACTGCAAGATTTTTGCAGGTAATATTTTTAATTCTAATAATCTCAATAAATAAGAAGTTTAATAATGTCCCAATTTTTTTATGTTAGTTAAGCACTATAGTAGCAAACACCTTAATATAAATTACATTTTTATTTTGTCTATGAGCTTATTTACAAAATAACTGACAAAGACTAAACCTAAAGAAATATCTAAATGTTATTAATTTCTGATTTGTCTCAAAATCATTTAACTTATTTATTTTCAGCCCTGACTTACTGTTCACTAGAAATGAAATAAAAATGTCAATTCCACGTCCAATGGTGGGCTCCCACTCATCTGTCACAGCGCTGCGGGCCGAGGAACGCGTGCCGGTACCGGACGACAACAAACTGCAAACGCTGAAGAAGCTCAATACCAGAGTCAAATTAGATATCAATAACTTATTCTCCAGGAAGTTGAAGTACAGGGGAGTAAGGCTGCTGTCCTTACAAAATCAGGTAACAATAACACTTAGCTTAAGTTCATATTGTATTAAATAAGATTATGCATCTTATTTATACAAAATGAACTTACACATCCAACTGCCTACTCGTTCCTGTGCTGTCGTTGTCAGAATTTACCAAAGTCCTAGTAACTGATAGATGCAAGAATGCATAAGAAAACCATACCTACACCATCTAGCAAGTTCAAAAACCTTACACATTGACTCGACTTAGTTTGACGACCTCTGAGGCGTGGTGGGCGAAGGTCTGCTCGCGACGCTGAAGGTCGCGGGTTCGATTCCCGCCTCTACGTTGTTCTGGTCGTTTTCTGTGTGTAACCAAAAATGTTATGTATTGTATTATGTATATCAGATATCTGGTACACATAACACAAGCCAACGCTTTCGCCATTGTATGTGCATGTGTTCTCAGCGAGGCGCGCCTGTAACGCGTTATCGTAGTCAGATAGTGAAGGTGTGTGTTGTGTTGTGTGCAGGAGAAGCCGCCGGAGCCCGAGCAGCTGGCCCCGGACCTGGCGCCCGGACACGAGCTGCTGTTCCGGGTGCGCCTGTTCCGGCCTTTCACCTTCGCGAAACCCGGCATGCGGCGCCGCGCCGGCGCCACCGATGGACAGCAAGTAACTACATACTATCTAACTACAACTGTGCTCCGTCCAACACTTTATGTTATTTGACTGATAGAAGAAAATCAATCACGCTAATTATCACAACATAGTATAAAACAAAGTCGCTTCCTGCTGTCTTTCTGTTCCTACGTATGCTTAGATCTTTAAAACTACGCAAAGGATTTTGATTCGGTTTTTTTAAACAGAGTGATTCAAGAGGGAGATTTATAAACCATTTGACATATAGATTTCCACGAGGACGAAGCCGCGGGGCGCAGCTAGTAATATTATAAATGCGAAAGTTTGGATGTTTAGATGTATGGATGTTGCAACTTATCAACTAACATTCATATTACCTAAATCCCCAGTTCCGCGGCCGTCACTCTGTGTTCAACTGCGACGTGATGCTGCTCGGGCGCCAGCCGCTGTCGGCGCTGAGCGACCGCATCATGTGCCGGAACGATCTGGATCTCCGGCTCGACCTGTCCGACCATCCCAATCTATCCGCACCCGCTAACTCGAAGGTAACTACACTCTAACACTCTTCATTACTCTCATACAGTTGCATGTTCTTACGATATCCTTGGGCACGCAGCCTCAGGTAGCAGCTAGTATGCCACATAAAAACGTTAATTATTTTTACTACAGCAGCTTATTTATTCGTAGACAGCAGCATAATTGACATAAATTTATTGTTTCTTACTGTGATCAATTACTTAAAATCTATTTATTTAATTTTGAAAGGCATGTCTGTCTGCTTTTACTTTGCACAATCCCCTATGGTGTTTCCTTTGTCAAAAGTTAGAGTGGGTAATATAATTAAATTGTAATATAGCTATTAAAAGTTTATGGAACCTAACGACTTGAAGTGTAACATGTGTACCTACGGTGGATATAAATAAACAAACAAATCCCTAAAAGGTTGTTACCAGTTTAATTTCCATCTTTCCAGGATTCGTTCCCATCGAACTTCATGTTCATAAACAACGTGTTCTACACGGACACGCGGCCGCATTGCAAGGACCTGACGCGCGAGGTGCGCGCCTTCGCCGAGGAGAAGGGCATCGGCTGCTTCGAGGTGCGGGACATGTGCGCCACTACGCTCGCGGACATAGACGTTCGGCTCGCTTATCCGGAGGTAATTATACAATAAGCATTGGTTTTTGAAAATTCAAAATTGAAAATCCTTTGTTTTTATAGGCTTACAAAATAAGCACTTAGACAAGTCAAATTTTATACCATAAATTGTTATCAAATAAGAAATAAGGTGTTTTTGATTTTCTGTTCACTTCAATTTTTTGGCCACTAGTGAAGAAATGAAAAAGTAACCACCAGTACATTCATATTTCTCTAACACTCTCGTAATCATTACTGAATTTGTTTCAAAGTAATGAATTGTTCAATAAATACACCGTTTTGTTTAAATGAAGGTCGTCGTCGGCGTCGTAGCGAAAAAAAGGTTTTAAAACAATTATTTTTAAACAAATTTGATAAAATAAAATAGGGCGTATGTTATATTCACTCGTTTTCATTAGTGCACATGATATACTATGTTTCTATTAATAAATAACATAGGTAAGTTTGTATTTTATAAAATAACAAAAGTCACTTATTTATAACAGGATACGGTGATTTAAATCTGAAATGAAACAAATCATGGTAAATATCCCGTTCTGTGTTAATAACCATAATAGTTTCAAAAGCTTTATAAATGAAAGTAATAGTCATGAAAAAGAATAACTACACCGAGTTTTTGGAGGAAAACAGCTCATGTAATTGTCGGTATGTTTGTCTGACTGAATGCTCTATCTTTACTCATTTTATTTTATTGTATATGAATCACTGTCTGTACTCCATCATAATCATTCTAGCCTACGGGACCCTCTGCTGAGTATAGGCTTCTTGTTATTGCCGGCCTTTGCTAATAATCTCTGTACCTACTTGTCTTTATTCCCTGCGTACAATCCCTTATGGGGCTGTATCATATTTATTATATGCTAATGGTGTAATAATTATCTTATCTAAATTTAGAAAATAACGACATCACGTGTTTATGCCTTGCCATCTACGGTAGAAAAAAAATCAAATATCTACTCCAAAAACACAACAGCACACTCACACAGGTTTGAGTACATTACAGTCAAATGCCTTACTTAAATATAAGTGATGCCTATATAGTGCCTATTTTAAGTAGGCAGTTCATATCTGCTAAAAATCATATAACCTGCTGTGCCTACTAACATAGTATAAGTACTAACCATATCATGGTTCTCTCAACCATATCTGTGTCTGAAATCAAAACATTTTATTTATTTTATTAAAGATATACCATTTAACTTTCCAGGTGTACGTGCACCAGGGCGACTGCGAGCACCTGTTCCAGTTCTCCGAGATCCGCCTGCTCAGCTACGCGGACCCCCTGCACCTGTCCAACTACCCGTGCCACACGGCGGCCTCGCAGCACCAGACGCTGTACTGCAGCACCTGCGCAGAGTTCGCGGCCAGGTGGATCGTCACCAACACGGAGACCGTGCCCTTCGACCCGGCCTTCTTCTGCGACACTTGCTTCTCCAGCTATATGTATATCGATGGCAAGAAGGTGGATAACTTCAAAGCGTATCTGTATAAAGGGAATGAGATGAACGTGCTGCGGCCGTTTGTGGATTTTGGGGCGGAGGATGCCTTGAGGAACGCGAAAGTGCCGGTGGATGAAGTCCGAATTAATTATTAAGGTAAAGCATTTTGTTTAACGTTACCAGTATATGAATGTATCGTGAATTGGAAGTGCCGTGACAATTTTGGTAATATAGTGGAGCCTCCTAACTCGAACTTCAAGGGAAAGGTAAAACATTTCAAGTTAACGAATATTTGACTTATCGAGGACTTCGAGACAAGCGGTTCAATTTTGACTTAAACTACGTTCTTTGTATATCAAGTCGCACTTCAAGTTATAAAGTCGTGAGAAAATAAAATTTCATTTGCTGATTTTTAAATTGAGTTTTTTCTTGAAGAACCGACAACAGCTGGAGTAAACGTGTTCTTTAGTGGAGACCGCGACTCAACAAGCGTAGTGCAGGACGCCCTACGGCCAGGTTTCAAGAATATCATGGAATTGGTTTTATTATGCGATTAAAAATTTTATACTTCGAGATTCGTTCGTCTGTTAAACGGCCGCAAAGTTTTCATAAGAGTCCGCAAAATTTGTAGTTGGAGTTACTGAACGTTATTTGCATGAAATGTACGTCACATGGAAATCATATTCAGTTCGAGTTATAGCGTCTAAATAATCCGAGTTAAAGGGTTTCTATACTCAACGGAGGGTAATCATGTTTTTTCTGTCTTAGATAGGATTTCGAGTGAACGGGGTTCGAGTTAAAGAGGCTCCATAGTATCGGTACAATGTGATATTGCAGAAACGTATCGGTAACCATCTTTACGCCTACTTACTGTGTTAAATACTTATTTCTACTGTACTGCATACCACATCTACCTTTGTTTATAAATATATTTGATTAATATATAATCCTTTATATATTGATTAATATAATCGATTTATTTAATTGCATCCTTTAAGGAGAGCTCTTTCTGCACATACGTCATAAGTCTAAGTATTCAATGATCTTTTTAGAAATGCGCTATTGTAAGGTAGGTACGTTTCGAATTAAGGATTTCTATGTGATTGACTTAATAAATTCTGTAAACCCAGGTTCTTGTGTCTTCTTTCAACCAATCCTAAACTTTGTTTCTTTTGAATTAGAGTAGTTTTTTCTTCGTCCCTGTTGTCCTGTTGTCACTTAATTGTACCATATCCATTTGTGTTCCTTGCTAATTAAGTGAAAGTTAGCTTGCTTCGCTTTGGTTCGAAATGGCTTGACTTGCAATATCTAGATTATCTTCTTAGCGAAATTTGCAGGCTACCATTGCAATCTTCAGTTTCGTTCCATAATTTTCTATTCTGGAAACACAAGAAATCTTATTTTTATCTGGACTGAATCAATCTCTTACGTTTATGATTTTTATTGAACTTTATTTATCCTTATACTTGCTTTAGGTATTAATATACCTATTTATCTACGCGGCGTGAGGTCGTCACTTGCATAGCCTCGGCTCTACATACCCGTACAAAGCTCGCTTGAATTGCAAGCTTAAGTCTGCCTGACTTAAGCTTGCAATTCAGCGTCGTTAAATGTGGCGAGAGCCTTATACTTCCTGAGGCTTTTTCCCACACGGAACCAGCCAGCTATACCCCTTACAGTACCTACCTATTATATTCCTTGAAGTGTTGACCTTGATAGTTTCCTAAGCGAAGAATGCATGCTGTAACCAGTTGCTTGATCAGCTGATTGCTGTATCACGCATCAGATAGCGTTCTCACGCCAACGCGCCGCTATTTCTGGACACCTGGGGAGAGCCGTAGGTTCAGGATAACGCGGTAGTCACAGTTGAGTGTTTTAGAAGAATTTTAGAATGTACCCTGAAAATCAAAGATCGCTAGATGGGGTCGGTACTTATGGGAATAGTTTAAGAATCTTCCATTGTATTAGTGGTACAGCTGAATACTGATATTTTTTTATTATTCCTATACCTATAGAAGGAAAACACACGAAACAAATATCTAATAATCTATATAGCATATCGCAAAATCAATCAGTCGATCGAACCCTCCGACTCCTCCGAGTCGCAGACAGACCTTTGCCCGCTGCGCCACAGAGGTTGACACTTGCAGGGTAGGTACGCAGTGGGTGAAGTTGGATAATTTCCCGCCAATCGTTCGATTTCGTTAGACCTACTGACTATAACCTACACTAGGTAACAATACCTACATAGCACTCAATTGCAATAACTCACAAATCAAATGTAAAGTAAAGTAAAAGTAAAAAATCATTTATTTCTTTAGGCTTACAAAATAAGCACTTAGACAAGTCATATGTTATAGTATAATGTTCATTACCCACCCACCTAGGATCTAAAGGGATCCTAATCTCGAGATGAGCTCAGTCCTCAGGAGTCCCGATCACCTTCGTTCAATCTCCATTAGCTGATCGGATGTGCATTTAGGTCTAGGCCTGAACGTGGCGGCTGGCGATTCAATCAGATCGAGGTGCAAAGTGCACTTTAGCACGTTGCTAAAGTGATGGATGATGTTGCTGTCTCCAAGAACTACTACTAGGAACTTTGGCTGTTATGTTACCTATTTATTCATTTTTAGCCGGACAATGGGACAATGGTAAAGCCTATCGACTTTGAACCGACTTCTACAAAAAACCCTGGTAAAGGCCTATCGACTTTGAACCGACTTCTACAAAAGGAGGAGGTAATATGTTCTGTTCGGCTGTATGTATGTTTTTACTTTTACTTTTTATGTATGTTTGTGGATTACTCCGACAATTATGGCCTGTTTTGAAAATTCTTTTGCTATTGTATATGTAGAATGGTCCCAAAGTGGTTCTATAAAAAGTGTTTGTCCCGCAAAATTAAAAAACAGTGTAAAACTAAGGGATGCGAAGTCGGTTGTTAGTTTTTTGAAAACAAACTAATTTCTATTTTTTTTCTGGTTTTCGTGTGGGTTAGTCAGGAAGGTAGGACGAGTTAGATGAGGACCTTTCTGACTGGCCAATCACGATGAGTCTAAACACGGAGTAAATAAAGTCTTCTTCAGTAGTCAGTACTTTTGTCGAGGCACCAAGTTCTTCGCTTTTGAATTTTAATTTGAATCAAGACGAAGGCTAGGATTTTCAGTATCATGCGCACCAAAATTTACAATTGAAACAAAAAAAATAGATCAAAATAATAAATTAGATAGTGACCTTTGGTACTTGTAATTGACATTTTTGAATAGATATTTTGACATACCTTTCTTTCGTACCACAATATTTTATATTAGTATAATATAAATTATCTGGCCGTCTTTCATTCCAACACCCTAAATGGGTACATTTTGTATTCTCTAGTTATAGTCAATAAGTTCTAATAAGACAAATATCAAACCATAATTTCATTCAATAAATAATGTATATTTGCAAAAATTGGTACTGGGTCTGGCTGTTTTTTATCTATTAGGTAACAACTCAATTCTCCAACATTATTACAGCCATTTTAATATGATCAGCATGTGTGAATAGATTTCTAACAAGTGCCCTTTAACTATGCGGATAGCAACGTACAAAGTAGCGGAACGGAATGTTCCCTAACGATGCTATTTTTCTACGGCAAGTGGTAAAGTGTTCGCGACAACAAGTGGCACAGGTGACCTTCCGCGGGGGTGTTTCCTTCATTATATAATCTCTGATTGCATCCATTATTGTAGGGATAAGGTACTGTTGCATTACAACGTCGCTGTCACCTTTTTATTTGTCTCACGTGGACAGGAATCGTTGACTAGATATGAGTTTACACTGACTCACGCCAAATTATAAACTGTAAACTTTACAGTCTATAATTTGGAGTGTTTTAAAAAACTGTAACCGACTTCAAATTCCTAAATAATGTAAATGGGTTTAAAACTTGGTTTTAAAAATCATAATAAAATTATAGAAATCATCATCAAGAATGGTTTGCGTGATATTTATTGAGTTATTCGTCCATTTGTCGCGCACATACGAGTATGTACATACATAATGCAAATTTAAGACTTATGAAAAAAAAATCATTAAATTCGGTCATCCGTTCGAAAGTTCTGAGGTAACAAACATAAAAAAATACCTCCTCCTTTATGGGAATCTGTTAAAAATGCAATTGATTGTACATACCTAGCATACGCCATGTTTTCAGCGATCAGGCGCCAGGCGTTAAGTTAATATAGTCTCCTTGCATTTGAACTACCAAGTTGGACCAGTAGCGTAATCCTTATCCCAGTAGATCTATGCTGTATGTCTCGTTAGAACTAATTGGTAGGACATAATTGCCCCAATAGTTATTTATGTCTCAGGCGCAAAGAAAGGTACTTACCTAAGTATTAGATTCATATTGCTGTGGTCTGTGAATCAAATGGCCGGTTTCTGATCCCTTCTCAAAATGACCACTACTACTAGTGATTTACAATGTTGCATTTATACACAAACTGTCCTTGTAGGTCCTTGTCATCAGATAAAATAATATCACTCAGGAACCCATTTAAGATACTTCTCCAGATTTCTTCCTCCTATTTTATTTTATTTGCTAGTTAATAATCGCAAGTGCCTCCATTTGCAACTGTACCCACCGCTGCACCGTTCAAAAGCAGTAAATGACAATGTAAACAAAATGTTACGAGTTAAATTAACTTCAATTGTACCCCAGTTTGTATGCAATTGTACCTACCACTAACATGCTCGCTCATGGTCCATCTCTGTTGTTCTTGGGGCTGGTTTCCACCATTATGCTGTAATTAAAAATAACCATCGGTTATTTGATACACCACTCCGTTCAGATTTGGCGGGTGTCGGCATTTATGCAAATTCCTACATAGCTATGCATAAAATAATACGACGACTGAAAATATATTAGCAGAATATTATTATTTTCTAATGAGTAAAGGGCTCTACATCTTAGAACAGAGGCGAATATAATGTTCAATGTCTCCATCACTCAAAATCGTTGTCCTATAACCTATAAGGGGTCAGAGTTTAGATCAGAGAAGAAAACCGTTATTGTCTTCACAATCATTTGAACAAGGCGTCACTATAGTTTTAATATAGTTAATCTCGTATCCCTTTTGAAATTTCAAAAGGCGCCCGTTCCCAGAATCCCGCAATATTGAATCAATTATGCGCACATTAAGATAGCAGAATTGTATTGCAGTTATCTGAGGCAATTAACTGGCCATTACTGTAATAGTGTTATCTACAGCCTTGGGCTTCTATTGCTATGCGGTCATAGGCTCACCCGCGCGGCCGCGCCGCTAATGCGGATTTATTGTCATGGACCTGTCGAAACTTTGCGGTGCTTTAGGATACCACTGGCAAAGGGTTGGAAGACGTAATCGATGTTCATAGTGTCATCAAAGATGAGAGCTTCACTTCACCTGGCATAGACTAGATATATTGTGCTCAGCAGTGTTGAACGGAGTGTTGGCAGTTAGTAGACCGCCCATTTGATGGGTCGACGACATTGTAGCGGACGCAGGGAGTCAAAAAATGGTGCTGGCTCAGGACCGCGTCTTTTGAGGGATGCCTATGTTCAGCTGTGACCGTTGATGATGATTATGATATCCGGTCGTGTTGTTACGGACAGATGAGGAAAATAATGATGAGACTATCTCTGGTCTCTTACGCTCATGCCTTTCTACCACTCTAAATTAAATTTTTGAGTTTCTCTTGGCAATTTACATTCTCAAGTTGTTCCTACAGTAACATTATGTAATTTGTGTAAAGACGAGATATAATATTTGTTTAATTACGAATCGCGCGAGCAACACATGTGGATGCAGTAAGAAGCTGGTGATCTCATACATACCCTACTATATTGTACTTACTACTTACAGTTTTTAAAGTGTGGGAACTTCATGCTGGATATCATTTTTGAAAAAAAAAATACTCGTGCTGACTCAAACATCAGAACGTAAAGCAAAAACAATTTTTTTTTTTTTTTTTTTTATTTACCCTTTTTCGTCCCACTGCTGGGCAAAGGCCTCCAAAACTGAAAAAAATTTAAAGCAAAAACAATTAGTAATTATAATTACACATGCAGTTGGTACCTTACCTATTTGGAAGAGAACGCTTTTAGCGATAAGGCCGCCGATTGTGCCACTAGATTTAGTTAGTATTAAGATTTTATTATTTTCTTTATATTTGATGTTGCAATAAAGGTATATTGTATTGTATTGTAAATCGATTATTATGGGGTTATTATTTTTATCCACTGCTAAATCCTAATTAAATTGAAAAATTAACGCCGTAGGCAGATACTGTGGACTACTTCTTGGTCATACAAAAAAAGAAGGAAGTAGGTATTCAACTTCCATCTAGGAGCTACCGTGCGGCAAGTACCTGTAATATTTCTGGCTAGCATGGTCGAACAGTTCGCATCCCCTAGCCAGAGCGTTGTGCAATAGTCCTACTCAATCATTTTGTACACAGATAAAATGTAACATCTTAATATAGACAAGTGGGGCAAAATTTGCAAAAATATTGACTTAGTCTCGGTGCATGCAAAACCAACAGAGTCGAGGTCGCTCCTTGCGATTTCTTGAATAAGGCATCTGTCTGACTAGTTGACAGGCGCAAAAGCCTCGTAAAATAACTAAATATGTATATCGTTTTCTTACTAGCTATTTACCTACTCTAGATTTGGCCACATGCATATTACTTATCTTAACAAACATTTTATATTATACGATTTCAACATTAAATACTTATGAGAGGACTCAGATGGACTCCTTGAAGATAGAAAGGGATTCCTACAAACAATAATCATTGATATCCAATATTGTGTAACGCTTAATTCCCAAGTAATTCCAGTTAAACATTATTATATTTATTTATTTTAAGCCATTATTGTCCCACTGCTGGGCAAAGGCCAGCAGTTAAACATAAAAGATAAATAAAGAACTTTTTACTCAATGGATTGGAGCAGGCCAGTTTAGCATTGCTAGAAAACTGCCGAAGGGCTTCTAGCGGGCAATCTTTCCTTCGTTCACGCGGCATTTATTTTAATTAAACTAAACCTTATCCTGATGGCCCTTGTTATCCAAACGTTTGCTTAGCTAAAATTAGGCGTCTATCCATCTTTGTTATCTATCAGACCCTTTTGTGTCATCTTGTTGCTCTCGTGACCAGTTAACCTTAATATCTGTGTTAGTTTTTAATAGTACCTACCTAATCCTACTCGAGCTTTCACTAATTGATCCTATAGCAGCGTTATAAGTGGGAAGGTACTATCGCTGAATATCACGAAGTTTTTATTTACTGAGTTCGTATGTGCCTATTTAAATAATTCTTAGGTAGGCTTAGAGTAAAAACACGCTGCTGTAGCTGAGTGTTTTTGGAAAGGAGTTGTTTCGTTTTCATGCCTCAAATGGTAAACCCAGCCATTACTTTTGAATATGCGAGACATAATTGTTTACTTTTAATCATATATTTATACACTTGTTATTAATATTCGCGTCGCGACCCACTAAGTTATGTTGAACATGTGCTGGCTTCTGAGTCTTATGAGATCATTGTGTTTTTGTTGCTTTGAGCTTTGTACAATCTGACCGACTTGGGTCATAAAGATCTGATATTCAATTATTACTTGAAATACTAGCTTATTGACTACCTCTATGGCGCGGCAGGCGAAGGTCTGTCTGCGACGCAGCAGGCAGGAAGCATCTGCAGATAGGATCTGCAGATATTTGTTCCGGGTGTTTGGTCATGTACAATAAAAATATTTCTATGTAGTGTATTGTATCATGTATATCTATCTGTCATCTAGCTACCCATAACACAAGGCCTGCCTAGCTTATTGCTAGAGATAATGCTATGCGTTTAGAGACGCAAAGGAGTTAAGAGCCTTATTAAGAACAATATGTTCTTTGTCCCATTCCGAAGATCTAGATCTACGCTGCTGTGATTTTGTGGCAAAGTCTGAGTACACTCGAAAGGGTTATTATGTTATTAACAAGGTTTCTATTCGTTATAAACGAGAACAAAACTTAGCGTTAGTGTGCTTCGAAAAGAAAATCAGACTGATACAATTTAACTCACGTTTTTGACTGGACTTTTCATACATTTTCGGTGCGTCAAATTTAACGACGTAGATGCTAATTTTCCGATTATCTTTTAAAGAATCACCATGTTTTCGGTATACCGATACCTATAGTAATATTATATCTGTACTGATACTAACCAATCAGCTAGCTGCATTACCTACGCGTTCCAATACTTTTTGTGATATTACAAAACGAATTTGGGTGCGTGTTAATCGATCGCATTTCAGTGCTACCGTGTACACAGGTGCCTCTGGGTTTAATCACCATAGTCTAGGAGAAAGAGATATTATATGCTACTTCTTTACTATTAACATCAAAACTGATAATTGAAGTTGTCTTGCTTTGTCAAAGTCAGTTCTGTGAATCCAGTTACTCTTGTATAGCCAACACGAAGGTCTCGTAAGAAAAGTGTCTCCTGCTCTTAGTTATAAAAAATAATTAGAAAGTCATTCACCTCTAGGAACAACAAGTTGATAGAGCATTATTTGCTCGGTTTAACATTCCGCGGTTCGCTTACCTGCTGATAAAAGATTTATCACAATCTATCATACAAACTAATTAGGGTCGGCTGGTGACCTTCTGAGTTGAATGATGCGTCATGCATGATTTGTTTACTTGCACCCGATGAAGACCATGACTTCACCCCTATTTCATACTTATTTCGACAAAAACCACTGTTCTGCCATAATTAGGCACCTTCTCTTTCCAACCTTCCTAAGCTTCCCCTATTTTGAGCAAGTGAAATCTGTACCAAAATTTGTCATTAATCGTTTTCTTTTATGTTGCAAAACAGTGATTTTTAATTTTTTGAAATGTGAACTGGAATAATTGAGTTTACACCAGATTTGCTCGGATCAAATCTCTTTAATTCTTACAAATTCAACACAAGCTAGTTGTATAATTTCGTAAACAATCGTTATCATTATTTTCGCATATTTCGGCGCTTACGCATTCAATTCGCTTGTCACAGGATTACCAACTTGCTAGATAAGGCTTGTTTCTATGGAGGCTTCGCAGGAATGTAGGGTTAATTAACTGTGTCTGAGGGTTTATGACCTAGTGATAGCAACGGTGAAATATATTATTATAATCTATATTTCCCTATCAACGCTTTCATTTGCTCTATTTATCAATTTTTCCTTATTTATGTCCATCTGCTGTATTTTTAATCGTATGTCTGAACTTTGGTTTAATCGTCAGTGTAGTTAAATCAGTAAAATATTATATTTCCCTAGTTTATGTTCTGAGGGCTCACTACTCCGATAACCTAACCAATATTCGGGGTTCGTCTTTAATTACAAGGCATAGAATTGTTAATTAATTTCAGCACAAACATGAAAGCTAATTACGTAGTGATCACGTCTTTGACAGCGGCGCGCACGCAGGCTGTGTGTTCAGCCTGTTTGAGCTCGGTATCTAATCTGTGTTTGCAGCCTCCTTACGACTGACCCAATTGTGAACCCCACTGTTTTTCATCTAAAGGAAAATTATTCGTTCGTTGATAACCCAATTTACGTGATCTGAGGTATTTTAACGCCTGCTATATTTTACGGCAGCCTTAGCAGCACGCCTTGGTTGATTTAATGGTATATTTTGGTTGCCATCTATAATTTGATCTTGGTACAGATTTTTCAGGCCTTTTGTATGTAAAGATAACATCGTCAATGTCTACGTTTTGGGCCATCGATAACGATCGCAATTACCATAACTCATTGATAAACAATGAATAAACTCGTTACACCTAGACAAAGCTTCCAATTTTGAAACTGACAAATCAGCCTTTTCCAAAAACATTACCAAAGCGACTCCCACACAGCCTTGGCCAGATCCCATGTTTGGGCAAGTGAGGCATTTGAAACACTAAAATGGAAGCTGGTATTGTGAGCCCATCAATCTCGTGTCAGGCTAATTGCTGGTTTCAATGGAAATCGTAAAGAATCTTAATAAATCTGTCGTAGGCTTGTGATGTAACACCCTATTACCTACCCACCTCTTGGACCCTTTTGACCGGTATTGTCGTTATTTTGGGATAAGCTGCAGTAAGGATATAAGTAACTGATCTTTGGAGGATATAGTTGTTCAATTGTATTGTCAGACCTCACGTGCGCGTGGCCATAGTGGCAGTACCTTCCAGTAGGTACTTAGTAATTGGCTATTTAAATCGGTTGTTTAGTGGTATCTACATTTAGAATTTGTTGGTATAAGTCGTATCTTTTACTTTGTCCCTTTAATAGCCGTCTGCCACTTTATCCCACTTCTATATAATTTAATTGTTGTTATAAACAAAATATATACACGAAAGTAAGTTTGAAAGGAAATGTAGAGCATCAATAAATTTTATTGCGTGAATAGATCCCATGCGTTAAACTCAATGGGTGGTAAAAATGTCTGTATCACTGGTTACCTTCAACATTCATCAAGTAGGTTGGTAGTAAGTACCTACAAAACAACAGAATCTCCATAAAGAGACACTGGCTGACTAGCAAATTATTTACCTAAGATAGGCTTCATTTGCAAAGAATAAAGATTTGTATAATTTGATGACATAACGAAGGAACAATTCTAGGAGTCTATTTGTGAAGATGCCAACATTTGTGACGCTCAATTTCATTTTGTAATAATTCTCTTTACCAATAAAATTTGCGAAAGTCCCTGTTTTTACAGTTTTTCTAGATTTGGAATGACTTAGGAAATGTATAATATCTTGAATTTAATGTGTGTCCTGTTCTTATCCGATATTTGATGGGTTTTATTGTTTTTGCTTTAAGCGATCCCTTTGTTATTGGCGAATACAAGTACTAAAGCCAATTCAAAGGTATAAGCTACGTAAGTATATTAAGATTCCTCCGAAAATCGTACAAAAATGTAGTCAATATATGACATAGATATTATTTAAAACATTGTCGATACTGGCACGGGCCACAATTTATTATGTATATGTTAATGAAGGCATTTAATGATCAGTGGGGCGTCAATGGCTGGTCGCCGGCCGGTGCGGTGCCGCGGCGATGGGCTATTGCCGGTGCCGCGGCGATGGGCTATTGCCGGCGCTCGGCCGTGTAGCCCTAACTCACGGTAACGATCTAATTTATTTGTCTAGTGACAGGATTTTGATAACAAACTGTTGTAGGTCCCCGCAGGAGACATACATAGTTATGTCATCATGTTAGTTCCTTCTCCAAAATACCCACGAGCCTTATGAATATTATAATATCATTTTTGTTTATTATGTTCTGTGTAAGTGTTTTAACAAATAAATTCATTTCATTTCATATCCAGACTCCATTTCATTCTTTAATTTTAACGTAGGTTTATTTAAATAAGTCCAAATTGCCTCTACCACTACTCTATTTTCTCTATAGATTCCTACAAATAATTTTAAGACTGCCGTCGTCACGTCAGGAACAATCCTGACATGACAACGGCAGTCTTAAAATTATAAAAATAAAAATAAATAATAAATTCCAAAAATGTATACCCACCTTATTATTATAAAATAATAAGGTAGGTATACATTTTTGAAATCGAAGATCTGTTTTAAATTATCTGTTTCAATAACATAAAATCGTATTGAACACTTCGGTACGTTGCGTTCTGAAAACAAGCAAAAACCTAAATTAAAGTTTGAAGCTTTTCTCTCTCAGTGCAAATTTTATTTCTTTGAATTATTTTTTTACCAGCTACCAGCTTATCGCTATAATTGCTTAGGTAAGTGCGGTAGGTACTTACGAACTCATCTCCCCACCAACCCACTCTAAGTTTTCCTTGTTTGCTTAAAATTCTCTGAAAACCATGCCTTGAGATTAGCAACCTAAAGCCGCGTTTCAATCAAAGATATGAGTGCCTCACACGTACATTTTTGATTGAGCTACGAAATTTAACCAAACCGATGTACTTCCCATCATATTTTTTAGAAATGTAATTGGTATGCTTCTTTTACGCTACATAATCTACATACTTATATATTGCTTACAAAATAATACAAACAGACAAACTTAAAACTAGAAAACGCGACTTTAACCCAAAAAAGAGGCAGGAGGAATCTATCCACATCAGATCTCAAGTGGAGAGGCAGCTTTAGATGAAGCTCATTATGTGTTGATCAAACAATGTACATAATTGTAACGGCCGGCCGCGGCAAAGCTCGCGACTCCAGTTCTGTGCGCGCGAACCGCGTGAGCAGTTGTCCTGTACCAGTCAGTCACTCCTCGAGAGTGGGAGCGAGTGGTGGTCGTGCGGAGTCTCTCAGAGAGCCAGTAACTCGACGAGAGTGTGTTCAGATCCAAGTGGTCAGCGCGCAGCCGGCGCGGTACATCCCACACCAGCTGATAATCCTGTGGCATGGTAAATCAAAATAATGTGTTCAATAGTGTCACTGGATATCGATAGATTTGGTATCGTATTCATTTTTTGGGTCTATTATTTGTTATGTAATTTTTTTTTCTGAGCTCTCGTGATGTCTTTCTGAGCTCTACAAATGAAAATTTTACTACAGAATCGGCAATAATGTTATTTTTCAGAAATTTTCGATCATTATTTTTTTTTTGCTGCCGTCGTTTACTCATTAATATAATAAAAACTGAGGTAAGCTCTGAATTCGCGCGCAACAATACAACAATAAAATTCCCTTGTTCTCTAAACAGTTAAACATCGGCCCACGTTCTGCCGATCTTCGGCCATCCTCTTCCTGCCGCAAATGTTTCAACTTTGCGCTGATTATTTGTCCATAATAGTGCCAGGGTTAAACGTTGGTCAGTGGTCCCTTATCGCAGGAGGAACTGAAGGCTGATTTTGCGCAATCTCGTATCACGTCCGCGGTTACATTCAAGCGTGTGGGAATCCTCACGTCTCCTTTATTGTGATCTATACTCCTTTGTACTTGTTGCTCTTAGTACCCTTTTTGACTTCTACACTCGTTGTTACTCGAAACTATAAGGTCTTCATTGTGTTGAAAATGTTGAAATACTCTACATATATATGAATCTCTTGAATCATGATTTAAGAGAAGCAATTCAGTCAATTTATAAGTTTTAGTTTTCCTACACTAAGCAGATTGATAAACTTAAATAAGCAAAATGTATATCGTCAGATTTTTCATTTAGATATAAGTACGTTAAATATCAAAACGTCTTTCATTCAAATTTTAGTAAAAATAAGATAATGCTAACGTGTAGACAAGGGTCGATCGAATGCGCTAACTTGTCGTAGTATAAAAGCTTGACGGTGCGGACCTTATTGAGATGATTTGCTATTAAAGAGGACCTAATAACAATTTCCATTTCGTTCTGCATTAAAATATTATCGCAAAAAAGGTCGTGCGAAAAAGATCCGTGCAATTTTTCCTATAACCATAATTTGCTGTAATGTTATAATGGTGGTAGATGGACAATGTGCCCGATGTACATACATAATATATGGTATCCTATCCAGAAACAATCTATTTAAAATTAGGCTCTTTGCTAAAGTCATTTAAAATTTTACGCTATTGTTAAATTAGTTTTTCTATAATTATGTACATTTCAGCATTAGGTAGAAAAAACAACTTTAGTAACTAAATATGTACACACATTAATAATCGATTTAAAAAGAAAAAAAAATCCTTATTAATTCTGGTTTCTGCGAATATAAGATTTATATTGATACTAGTAGCTGCCCGCGGGTCCGCACACGCTTTTCGTAGCTTATGTCCATCTGATAAACGGCTGAACGGATCTTCCGTTAAGCGAAAAGGTAAGATACAGATAGACTGATAGATAAAGGTAAGACAGTTACTTTAGCATTTATAATATTACTTAGTATAGAATGAGTTAATTTCCTACAATAATAGGAATATATTTACGAATCAATAAACTATAAATACAAACTTATAAATCGTAAAATCCATAATTATTTAGGAATAATTTTTCCCTAATATCAAATTTCAGAAAAAGTTCAATTCAAAGTCCTCTAAGTGCCTTCTAATAAGACTCTCATAGCATAGCAATACTTCTGATTTTTATTTGAAGTCACAGTATGCAGTATTCACGTGTAGACAGGTTTATCCGTTTATTGAACAATTTATAATGTCTAACGATCCTTGTTCCCGAGAGTACCTACCTATACCTACGCGAGTAGTGCGCGCGGCGGGATCAAGTACCGGAACACTATGATTAATTCCTCCTCTAAGACCACCGTTATTCTCAAAAACATTGTTATTATACGCTTACGTGCATCGATAAATTTAATAGGATAGTTAATGTGCCCTTTGATGCTGGTCCCAGATTTAGGTTACTTCATATTGTTTAGGTATTAATTAACTGCAACGTGTCTTTTCATTTTGAGATTTCAAGAAGATGCTTTGTTACAAGTTTTATGCCTGTCAGACGAATTAGCCAAAATTATGGTGAAGTTTTCACCTTATAAAATAACCAGTGCACACCCTACCAAGTCTACCCCTAGTGGTAGGCAGGGACGAAACCCTATCACTAAAATAAGCTCCGCAAAACTAAACCGATAAGCGCCGTTTTATTTGGTTCATCACTGTGAGAACCATTATTTCGCATTTCCGACAAAGCTTTCCCTAAGCTTTTCGCGATGTATCTGTTCCTTATGATTTATCATTTCGCAACATCTCAGCAATAGCAACAAGCTCCGCCGTGGTGACAGAGTGGTTGACATTGGCCCCCTGCACCTTATGCATTGCAAACTAATTCTCTATTGTACTGCAGTTTATTGGCAGTCGTTATGACTAACAACCGGTCGTAAGTGTCGCTACAAACACGATTGTCAACAACTATAAACTTTTAGGAGCTTGAGATTACAGGCCTCTGGTAGTTTCTTGTGCCTTCATCGATTTTAATGGCTTGTGTACAAACAAATGTAATTTCACGCCTGTTTCCACAGAACTAGATGGAGGTCAGGAATTTGCATCGATTTCCTCTCCGACCTATTATTTGTTATATTGGCTTACGCACGCCCAGCCGCCGTCGTCGTTCCGTTACGGTGTTTAATATTTCATTAGGTAATATTTGGTGTCGTTGTCTTAGAAACAAAATAAGGATTGTTCTTCTCGCCATGTCTCACTGTCACTATTACCTGTTCTTGCAATGTAATCGAACATCTTGCTAGCTATCTTTGTTCCTTTGAAGTTCTGAATCGCAAGGCTATTAAAATATTCATATTAAAACATAGTTTGTGTTTTGTCTGCACAGATGGTATTTCGTCTGCGTCTTTTACTGACATAGTTACTGCATGTGTCGTTTAGGTTTACTCAAGTTCCGCTATCGAATTAATTAAGTCTATTTTGTCATCATTCGTTCGCTCACATACTTACTTTTTAATAAATTTTCTTTATATTGATTTATCTTCCTATGACTAAACAAAAGTCTCCCACAAACTTACACAGGAATCAGAATTATTTCCAATGATGTTCTGTAATTAAAATATTAAAATTCAACCAATTTTAATGATTTATTGGTTGTGTAATTAAATAATAGAATTAAAGTACTAACTGAATAATAATAGAGATTGATTGTGTTGCCAAGAGAACTATTACATGAACACTAAATGTTTGCAGAAGTTAGATAAAATACTTGTTATGTTTACAGAGACTTGATTTCAGACCAGAAATTCTAATTCTAACATTTGTTTGGCGATAACGTTATATTCATGCCTATTATTTCGCAATGCTTACATATCATTACAACTGAAATTATTGTACCTATTCATTTAATATTTTCTTGCATTAAAAATAATAATGCTGGACAATCCTGTGTGGATTGTCCAGCATTATTATTTTTATTTTTCATCAGCATCATCTAGCCCCAAGCTAAGCTGAGCCTATGTTATACATAGGTACTAACTAGATGACTGATATACCTCTATACATGGGCATATTTTTTATTATATATAGAAAATACCCAGAACACCTGGAATAAATATTTGCAGACTGCAAAATGTAGATTTTGAAATTGTTTTAGCCCTTATTCTATCTTTATTTACCATCGGTAGTTTACAGCTCTGCCCTCTTTTAGCATGAGCTTGATGTGAGCGCATCAATTAAAGTGCTTACTTTGTAGATCGTCCCATCTCTCTCATCTGTAACGAGGCCCTGTGATACGACGAGTGATGATCTATTAACACTTCAACACTGTTGTTATTTAATGTTTTTATAGGAATTTGATCCTTAGTCAGGTCTCGACAGAGCCTGCGCATTTGCTCTTGGAGTCATACCTTACGTCCGTGGTGGATCGAGGCTCTCAGGGTTCATATAAAAATGTCTGAGCGTTTGGTCGTGACCCGAAAGCTGGTAAATGTTAAAGCTACCTGTAGATTTGTTGTTTACAAAACTCTGCAGTAAGTTCAATTTTAAATACTAATCTAATCTGATTGTAATTTATTTTGTTAATTATGAATTGTTACTAATTAATAATTCTTAGATATTGTTATTTTATGTAATTTTGATTTAGAGTATAAAACTTTTCTGAAATATCAATCGGTAGCTGAACCCAAAATGAGTGAGAAATAGTCACATATAAATATAACACAATAGCTACATATTTTCGTCTTACACAAACACCTACCTTGCCTTTGTCTATGTTCTCATTTGAACACTTTTTCCAATCTAGACTAGCAAAAGCAAACACTTGATGGCAAGCGAGTGCATCGATCTGAGTGCCCCTTTGATCATAGTGAACCGAACACCGCTTCCTGGTGGTGGATAAATGCCCTCCTTATGTCAGGATAGCCTGATGGTTATGAAATGATATGGCACGAAACATGCTGAAAGCATTGAAATATATGTGTAAGTTTCACTCATACGTTTCCGTGATTGAATTTCTGCGCGGTTTGTGCTACTTCCTAATCTATTGTTGATATTTAAGTTTTTAGCTTCCATTTAACTTACTCCTCCCTCTTATCTTTTTTAGCAAAAAAACAGTAATGAGTGACGTCAGAAGTGACGCTATTACAGTGTTAATGAATTGTAGTTCTTAAATCGATAGCTGTGAACTCAATTCAGACGAATCCTTAGAAATAAAATCCGTGTCGGAAGTAGTTCACAGTCACACATCAGTAGTACTTTAACCCAGTACTGTGACTGAAGTCACTGCGCGCTTTCATTTCCGCTCTTGTGATTTTCCGTGGAAATGTGAAACACTAGCTTTGTGTCTTTTATAAAATTGAATCAACCACTAGGTGCTCGGTAGAGTCCTAGATAAAACAGGTGGCATAAAAACGATTCTAGTCCAGGGCTGTTGACTTAAACCTATTTTTATTACGAGAGGGATCCAACTTCGTGGCAAGGGATTCTACGTATGGACCATCATCATTTTTTCTGGTTTCCTGCTCAGTAAATAGATCAAGTCTATAACTTTTCTTTAATAAAATGGCCTTGACCTACATTCAAGAAAATTAAAGATAAAATATGGGGTCAGTTTCGTCATTCGCGTACCTACATATATTTGAGAGCGTGAAGTGATAACGCCTTGCGGAGTTTATCCGAGAATATATGACCCGCGCTGTTCGCCACACACTCGCAAATCTGTTCTTATCTCTTGTTTCTTGTAAAATACTCCAAATTATAGGGCTAGTTACGACCCGTTACAGAACTTATGTAATGTCCTATTTCAATTTGTTTAAAGATTTATATAAACATTTTCGTTCTATGTTATATTCATTTTGTGGATGCTCAGCTAGTAATTTTACAAATTACATTGACCTTATCTTAGACTTGGTTCTTGATCAATCAAATAGACTGCAATATTTCTTAATATCTTTTTATGTGGGCATTATCATATTGAATGTGATCCATGTAGCAAGCCCTGAGGTAGTTCTTGTCCTATGTAAGTATTCCTCAGTAGCAATGTAGCGAGCCTACGATTACACAGGAGTGTAACCTACTAATTGTAGAGAATCGGGGTCATCAGTCCTGCTACAGTTTGTTTACCCTGCTTCGCTCGCTATCAATCAACATGATTGATGGTTCATTGCAACACGTTTTCTTTAATTTTTAATTTCGAATCTAGTCTTATCTGTCTACGCTATAACTTGTTCCTTTAAATAAATTTATCTGCACTGACCATAAATATTCACTATTAAGTTAATCTTTTCCTGATTAATTATCAATTGTAGGAAGGCACGTTTCATAACTTCGTTTTGAACATCTGCTAACGAGCATCATCGCATAGAAATGCCTTCAAACCTACTACATATTAACTTGTTAGCTAAATGCTACTCGTCATTATTTCTAAGCTCCCTAATTGATAAGCTTCGATGCAGCTTCTTACAGTTACATCATTCACCAAAACTAGTTAGTTGAAGGGATCATGGGATCTTGGTATTTATCAGTAGATCAATCATTAGCTGTCAATGTCATGTTTTGGCGCCTAGCTGTCTGTATTCGAGCGGCTGCGGTCGTTGACTTTAAACTTCGAACATACTTTATTTAAAACTATCGTTTGGTCTGACTTCAATTGCATTTCTAATGCATTCTAAGTTCTTTTATGTACTAACATGTGTAGATCAGCTCAATGAATACGATTATTCTTATAATCATTATTTATATTTGTGTATACAAATTATCATCTAACTCCAAAACGCTCCTAAACAATGAGGACAGTTATAATCCTGTAAAGTTATTTTATAGTATAATAATGAATAATGTACCACGCCGCAAGTGATTAATATTTCTAATTAATACCTTGACTCTACAACGGTTAACGTTATTGTTATAAATAGAAAAACAAGCAGTTTGATTTATAGACATCGAAATGACTTGATATACTTTCACGTGTAGTTCCAAATATGTAATATATCTTTATGACTGGTATATACATACATATGTACCTCTTTGTGGTTAGTTCGTATCGGTTTCCCATCGATGCAGTTAGTTAATGTTTGTATACATTCTAGTCGTTAGAAGTTAGCGGCGCGGCGTTAATAACTCCTCAATTGGGAACACTTATAATGTGGTTACAGTTTATAGGCTGTGGCGTTTTGTTCTTATTTATTTATAAAAATACAGCAGTTAGCTTACAGTCTAACACCAAAACACTAACTACTAGACTTAAAAAAGACAGAAAAAAGATGCAAGAGTTTTCTTTTATTTTTATCTAGCGTCCTATGAATAACATAATTATCTAAAGTTTGTTTATCTTACCCATATCTTCTGAAGTGTTTGGAGAAAGCTCATTAGGCTTCATTCATCTCAGGACGTCATTGTTGAAGGACTCCCGCTTTGATTGGGGTATTATGCCATAATATTTAAATGTGGGTCAACTACGGGGACTGACCTCAGATACTATGTATCATATATTATATAAATAACATTCCTATGACGTAGATAGCTTTCTTGCTATAGAGGTAGTGGAAGATCTTTGAGGTCAAATAAAACACACGAGTGGAAAATAATTAAAGGCTTGAGATTCTTAAAGCTGAGGGATGACGTAGAGTCCGGTACCTCATCGTAAAAGTGTTGAAATTCAGTTCAGTAGTTCGAAAGTTTGGTTTACTCAAAGATCGTGAGCATTCCACATGAAATTTCAATTTGATTCATAAAGATACAGTTACTACTAGGAGCACAGATAGTAAGGAAGACGCGCCGTGGGCGGCAGCATTCAGACTCCGTGACTCACTGGGATCCTGTGCTGTCATACGGTTAAAAAAATATTATTGGTAATCGTGATCCTAATCTGTTCAATGTGAGACAGGTTACTTTGTTGTGTCTTGTTGTTGCTGGCCGTACCAGGAAACATCTTGATTGACTTTAACTATCTTATCTAAATCGCGTTCCTCGATTCAATCAACCAATTTGGTGAGTCTTTCTTCTTCTTTGCGCCTTTTTAGTAACTATTGTGCTTGTTTAGTCTGTTTTAAATTAGTTTCTTGGACCATCAAACTGCAAGTATTATTTATGTAAAAGTCCTGAAGTGATCGATTAGAACTTAGGTAGAATGCGTAGTCACGATTCCTTGATCTATTAGGTCAGTGTGCTGCATTTCTGGTTGAATGAGCATTGTGTTTCTTATTTGCATTGGTGCGAGCTGGCTTTCTAGGCTCCTGATCTCATATCATAGTCTAGCTGCATTATGTGTATTGAACTATCCTCTGACAAATATTTGAGTAGGTGCGCCTTATTAACTAACAATTTGATTAGTTGTTGATCCCACTTCCCATCCTTGCTGTGTAAAGTTGAAGCATGTATTGGTTACGATTCTTTGCGTTTGTTTTCACTAATTATAGCATTGAGTGTAATGGAGTGCAATAGTGGCGGGTCGTCGGCCCTCGTTATCATTTCGGCACAGATTCCTTGACCCCCCGCCCCGGAACGTCCCTCTATCTGACTATAGCCATCTCTGTCGTACAACTTTGTTGTTGTAAAAAGATGGAATTCCATCTCTTTCTTTTGAAGGTCTTTGGATTACAGACCTGTAAAATGTCAATAGGTTTCTTTGTAAAATGTTGACCTGATTTGTTTTGTTTGTCAGATCTGCGTAATATAATGAGACACTTTGGTTCGTCATAGTTTTTTTATAAAAAAAATTCAATACGGATGTAGGGTTAGGTAGGGGAAGTCCACCGGGACGATGGATCGTCGAAATCCAAGGCCAAGAATAAACGAATGTTAACCTGGCCAAGGCCTTACCTACAACTGACTCAGAGTAGTGCAGAACTGATTAACGTCATATCAGATCAGTTGTTTGACAAAGACTAATGATGATCTTTATCCGAGGTCGGCCTCGCGACATTTAGGCTTTTTCTAAGAGAGCAGTTTACTTGAACAAGCTCGTGTGTTCCAGGGTGATGGTGCCGCAATGACATTCCGGCGGATCCTGTGGGCGCTGGTGGTGCTGTGCGCGAGCGCAGAGCCCAGCTACCGGCCCAGCACGCACCGCCCGCGCCTCTGGCAGCGCGGCCCGAGGACGCTCGACGAGAGGACGCCGCAGCATTTCGTGGGGTAAGTGCCACCTGTACACTTCTTTGTTTGTGCAACCTAAAACAAAATTACCAGTGAATCAAAAGCTAGTGAACGGAATACTACTATTGTAAGTACGTGATAGTGATAGGTCCATAGATTTTTATGGATTTACTGCATTCGAAATTTCGAATCGATATTCCGAAACGGTTTTTGGAAACGGAATTCTTTTTCTATTTGGCCCTGGCCGCCCCTAACGATGTGCGAGAGTATGTAGCGGCGCGGCGGGCGGCGAGAAACGAGGTTCACTAATGTAAGGTTGTAACCAAGCTGATAATGGACGTGTTCTGATCAGTGCGTGACTCTTTTCATTTGGAAAAAAAAACAGACCACAGAAGTATGGACTTCTTTTATTTAATAAAATTTGGCAAGGAGGTAGACGGAATCCTGGGGAAGGTGCGTACAAAGCCGCGGGCAGTAACTACTAGGTAAATAAGATTTATTCAGGCCTACTGACGTAAATTGAAATAGTATAGTGTTAAAAGAATTATAGGCGTCAGACATGCCAAGTTCCTGGTGTTAAAAACGATGGAATGGAAACATTTGGTAAGAATGTAAACAAACTCACAGGTCGCATCGGAACTCATACATTATGAACAGCTGTAACAACAGACATCTAACGCATACACCAAACTTTGTCAAAAAACTTTTACTTTAGGTGTAAAAGTTTTTGACGAAATTGGGTTTATTGTTCATTTATTGAAAAATTATTATATATTTTTTCAAAAATTAAAACCCGACTTTGAATCCCTTAGTTTCAAACTGCTTTATTAGTTATGAGGGATAAATTCTAATCTCGGGATCATCTTCTAAACAACTGCAAAATAATAATTCAAATCGGCCCATAAATGACGGAGAAATCGACGGAATAAGAAGAAAAGATATACATACATAAAATAAAAAACATACAAACAGATGCACATAGAACCTCCTCTTTTCAACGAAGTCGGTTAAAAAACACGTTAACATTCGTGTATTTACTAAACCTAACAAGAAATCCAATGTTAAATTGTTGAATATTTTCTTTCTTCTACGATTGGCATGAATGAGATAGCGAGATGAATGAAAAGTTACATAAAGTGCTCATAGTATGTTTGGTTTCGTTTACAGTTTAAGCGAGGTGCCAAACATTCTAATTGAATGTTGATTCAGTCTACTTATCACAAACCCGTTCGTTTCCTAAAGTTGGGAATATGAATACCGCTTCGACAGTTCTACCTTCACCAGTTGTTTGGGAATCGAGCACTGTGATCATTTCGGAGTAACATTTACCTACTCACGAATTCCAATGTCCTAGAAAAAAAAGGCGCTTAAGCCGGTCCCTCGATTCCTTCTTCAGCTTTTAGATACATCAGCAATTCAAACAAAAGTTCTACTAAAGTAGCAACAGTACAAAAGGCTTGCGAACCGGCAATTGAAGGCGTGAAGTAAAGCTCACGATTGGTATCAATGTATTCGACCCACGTTCGTTCCAGGGACCTAGGAGCGATGCTCCCTGGATTACATTTACATTTCTAGCATTCTTATGCCTTCTTGATAGTTTTCCATTTGAAAAGGCAGCCTTTAGACCCTGTAATTTGAATCAATTGGACCCTTGACGTAATCGGAAGGTCCATTGACTTTGGATTGTGCGAATTGTGCAGAAATCAAAAGTACACTGACGCGATTACATTTATTATTCGGGTTTTAGGTAAAGTTAAATAAGGGATTTTCAATCGTGGTTTTCGTATAAATATTACATCATGTATAAACTATCTAGAAGTGACTCAAACTCAAGTCTGGTAGAATGTGTTGTATTTTACGTTTATTGTATTGTATTTTTTTATTTCAGATAATAAAATCCATAGTATAGAATAATATTGAAATAAAATAGCATTAAATTAAAAATAAGAATAAAAATGTGATTAAAATTAAATTAAATTAGTTTCGCAAAAATAATGATACAAAATTTAATCATTCGTTTTGTTGGGGTTTAGAACACGCTCCCTGCTGCTGTTTTTCCGGTCAATTACAACCTGGATCTCTTCAAGACATATACAGATTGAATATGACCTTCTAGACTTTCGTGATACATCGTCGACCACATCTTAATTTTGCATCAGGTGAGATTGTGGTCGAATGGATTGTGGAAAAACGGATTGTACCTTGTATAGAATAGTAAGAAGACAGGTCTAGGTTACACCAGTTACCAAGCAGATAGACCTAGGTAGGTAGAGTGTTGACATGACAGTGGCACGTGTAGGAAGGCACGCGTGGGTGGTTTTCACGCTTATAATTCGGCATTTGACCAGCTCACGGGCGGAACCGACGGTCTCGGGTTCACTGGGGCAGTGATGAGGCACTTTCAGGAGCCAAGGTCTAAGCATTATGCAAGGTGTAGCTTCTCACGATCTTAATGTGATGATAGGATGAGACGCTAGCAATGTTCACTTCCCTCGCAGAACAAATTGTTACGTGATCTGCAGTTAATGCTGTGTGAATTGTGTAGCACTTTTGGTAAGACCACTATTGAGTAGGTTATTTTTGCGAATACTTATGCTGTAAATAAAACTAAGTAGAGTAGGAAACACAAATTTGTTTTGTAAGTTCATTATTTGGTCCATAAAAATGTGTCAGTATTAAAATAAATGAGTTAAGTCACGACAAAGAGTCGGATATCATATCAGTGACCCCTCTTGAATCACTTGACGATAAAACATATTGAGCACATCCATTCAGCGACAGCTCAGTGCAAATGCATTGATTCCACATTTCGTACTTTCGTACAAGGTCTGTTTAACTAAGTGTAAGGACGCGCGATACTCTCTGACCCGCCGGGAATTAGTCTAGTTTCGAACAGGCGAAACCAATTGCACTTAGATTCACTTATTGACCAAGGTTGCTAATGTCATATGTTTCAAGATAAGTCTACATCGTCAGTAGAATGTTTGCTTTGAGATGAAATCTATGCGCATCAGAAGTTTATCGTAGAACTTTAGGTTTTTGTGCCAAAATAATTACTACCAATGACTGTATTGAAGCGAATAATATAATAATTGAATGGATAAAAATGTAACTTGTGTCGTATAGGTAAATCGCAAGCGGATGCTTGATGAGCGTGATATTATTATGTAAATCTGTCGCGCCGTTCATTCCGATTATTAATTTTTTTCATAAACTCACGCATACGAACGCACTAAATCGAGGGCTATGAGTTATGATCAGTTTGACGTCATTGGTTTAGGTTTAGAGCTTTTGAACGGATGTTGAGTTTAATTGCTGTTTTGATTGTAGGCTGTAAACCATATGTTTGCAAGATTTCGGGATTTTAGCGATTTACAAATGTTTGTAGATAAAATTAATTTTATTTGGGTAATTGGATTATTGCCAAACTCTACGCAAATTCCTGAATCAGTTCATTGATTACATAAGTATAAGATTCCAAAATATTTCTGCGTCGAAGAGACGAATTTAATCCTTTAAAGATTACCTACTTAGCAACTTCCGTAACCTGCCTGATAAACCACCGATTGTCGACCCAAAAAGGCAGACTCAGCATGTTGCTGAGTAGACTATTCAAAAGTATTTATTCTACGCTGGTGTTATGTGGACCACTTATTAGGTTTAGGGCTTTATTAGGGTTAAGTTACAATATAAAATAATTTGAACCTACGTACGTAGGTACGTACGGTATAAACATTAGAGATCTTCTCATCATCTTAGAGTCTAAGTAATGTGGTTGTTCGCAGGCCGCACGTGTGTCGCAGTAGGAACAGCACGCATTGCTGTCCCGGCTGGACCTCCAGGCCCAACTCGCTGCTCTGTATAGTCCGTGAGTATTCATTACAAGAGGCATGTTGGCTGATTTTCTGAAACTACTCCGATGTGTTTGAATACAAAATAATCTAATTTCTGCAAAAAGATACGTAGATAAAAAAATATATTAAGTAAAACATTAAATTTCTTTTGTCTATTTCTTCTCTTAGTCTTAATGTCTTTCATTTGAATATAAATTTTATTCTTAAATTATACATAAAAATCTTAACATAAAATAACAGACTTTTCGAAGTCGGTTCACAATAGAGTCGATAACTCTAACGTTGATAGTTCGCAACAAGTTTATTAATTAGATTTAGGTTAACATGAAGATTCAATACGGAATATGAAAATCACGTATAACTATATTTTATTTAGTTTTGTCCTCGTTGTAATGTTGGTATGTTTGTTTGCAGCACTATGTCGGCCCGACTGCGGCGGTCCCGGCTCGTGCGTGGCCCCCAACATGTGTCGCTGTCCGGGCGGGCTCGAGGCGCCCTCTTGCGGCGGCGGTGGCTCAATCTATCCCTACCCAGGTATTGTTACATTTTACTTTCATCATCATCATCAGCCTATGTTAGTCTAGTGCTGTACACAGCGCCCTGTCTTCAGCTTGACGCATCCAGGATCTACCTGCAGTCTTTCGCAGGTCGTCATCCCACCTGGTCGGAGGGCGACCTACACTACGTTTACTTAACATGTACGTATACTTAACTACCCTTGGTAATGCCTGGTTAACATAGACCTAGTCGAATAATAATCATTATTGCAGCTGGATTTCTCCCCTTGCTGCGTATATTTTTCCTGATGTAGGTGCTCCACCACGGCTCTGTAAAAAAACATTTATTTCCTGTACTAGCCGGAACCGTTGCGACGCATATTACGTCATCGGCTCTCCCCACAACTTCGTGCCCAAGAGCGACGCTATAGCCTATTCTCGGCCATCAATACCTCAAGCCATAAAATATGGGAAAGTGTCACAAACTGTTTATTTTCATAATTATAAGTATTGATACAACGGGTATTTATCAATATCGGTTTACAAACTGTCGTGGTCACAGGATGACTGGGGTATTTTATTATGTATTCAAATCGCGTTAGTTACAAAATATTTATTGCTTATTTTCAGTTCGAACCCCGGGTGGTTGCCGGCGCATCTGCATGAACGGCGGCACGTGCAGCAACGGGAGCTGCGCCTGCGCACCCGGCTGGAGCGGAGAGTTCTGTACTGAACGTGAGTTACCTTTACTACTCTGTATTGTATTGAATGTGACACTGATAATTCCACAGCCCCATGTTGTCTAATTTTGTTAAAAAAAATTTAAGAAACTAACTTTTATTTGAAAATTGGAAAAATATAATTATGATAAAAAGCTGTAAATATTAAACTAACAAAATACGCAGAACATAATAGAAAGCCCATGTATATTGAAAACCCTGACTACGTTTGAAACTGAATCAAATAGCAGTTTTAAATTTGCATAAATATTTGGTCAAGCTGAATACAGCCTGTATTCAGCTTGACCAAATATTTAAGCGCCCTGTATTATACAGGGCGCTATGGCGCTCATTGGAGGAGGCCTATGTCCAGCAGTGGACTAACAAAGGCTTATGATGATGATGATGAAATATTAGATTTGGCTCTGTCAGTCTCCGTTAGTAACTGCAGGCATTGTTTCCAGCGATATGCCGCGAGCCCTGCCTGCACGGCGGGCGCTGCATCGCGCCCGACCGCTGCGTCTGCTTCCACGGCCTGTCCGGGACCAGGTGCGAGATCGACAGGAGAACGGGTGAGTGAACGGAGAGCTTTAAATCCTTTAGACCTCACAGGACTCTTGTGCACGTCACAAATTACATAAGTAAAAACTAGGAAATAAAGTGATCTCTTGGATTTTCTTGTTCACTTCAATCTTTTTAAGGTAGTAAAGAAGCGAACAAGAAACCTTTACCTTGTTAGGTTGTTAGTTTTCGAGTTGGAGCAAAACTCATCTCAAACAATTAATTCTACCCTGGCAACCCTGGAAATATTTCTGTTTATCGACTAACGGTCAAGCATGTATTCACAAAATGTATATAATTGTTACATTACATATAGTTTGACCGTAACCGCTCCCTAAGAAAGTGCGGCGAGATGGGAGCCGAGGAAAAAATAGCAAGAGTACACATGAGATACGTATTGTCGGATAGATCTTACCATATCGTAAACGATATGTTTATTTTATAAAACGATATGTTTATATTTTTTTACTAGATTTCGCCCGCGGCTTTGCTCGCGTGGTACCACGATAAAAAGTAGCCTATATGTATAAGCTTTCTCTGTCTGCTTTTCTTGTCTTAAAATATTCGGCCACTTTAAAAATGTCGGTCTTGACATCACGAGATAGCGCTCGACCCATCTTTGAATATTTATCTCATGTGCGTCTGACATAGACCGTCCGGTAGAAAAGCTACCTACCGCCGTGAGCGTTGACGGCAGACTGATGGATCGGAGCGGCCGATACTTCCCCCCGTCTCGCCGCTCGCATACCTCAGGCGCGGTACAGCGGTTTCGGTCAAACTATAACACATGTCTTTGACAAACAAAAATCTTTTCTATATTTTTCTCTGCCGCCTTTTTCTTTTGAGACACTCGGAGGAGGCACCTCTGTGTGTATTGTGTATTTTCGCTGCCAAAATAAACATAGTATGAAATATCCATAAAATTGTTGCTCATACAAGATCCATAAGTGCTCTTGTTCTGGTGAAGTCTCTTGACGGTATTTCTTGTTGTAGTTCAGAAACTTCAGAAATAGTTGAACCTAGTTGTGTAGCGGTAGATAATGACTATGCCTACTATTGATTTCAAACTTTAGGTCCATGCTACACGGAACGTCGCGGCGCGCTTTGCACGGGCGCATTAGAAGGCGTGGTCTGCACGAGGCAACTGTGCTGCGCGACAGTCGGTCTGGCGTGGGGCCACCCGTGCGAGCGGTGCGGTGATCTGGACTGTCAACAGGGGCACCTCAGGAACTTGGCCACTAAGGAGTGTCAGGTAACATGACATGTAGGGGATAGTGTTCGGGACAAAGTGCGTAAGATTTGTAGCCTGGAGTCACCCGAGTGACTATTTTCTCACAGTATCGGTCCGTGTAACCGATTTATTTCGACCCATAGAACCGCGGCCGTGATAACGATGTTTTGTGTCATTTACTCGTAGTATAATTTAACGTTAAGTTGAGGAGATTGCATCTCGCGGGCTTTATTTTCTGTAGTCTTTGGGTAGAGTCAAAACGAACACTTCCAGTTATTTTACCCATGTAGTTGTGGTTAGCTTTCTTGATGAATCTCCTTTACTTGACTCAGCCTCTGCTATAGCTCAGCGGCTCTGCGCTGTTCTACAGTATTGACGATTATGTGCGAAAATTAAATAATATATTGAGTATTATTACTTAGTTATAATACATTTATTATAATCTAATTATCAGTTATTTGATTATTGTCTAATTATTTAATTAACTCTAATTTATAATTATTATGTGACTTGTAATATTCGTTTTTTACCAATAAATTGATTATTCTGATTATTCTATACTAAAGTGTGCTTGTCCGTTCCAGGACATAGACGAGTGCGCGGCGATCCCCGGGCTGTGCGCGGGAGGGAAGTGCATCAACTCTGTGGGCTCGTTCGCGTGCGAGTGCCCGCCCGGCCAACGCCGCCACCGCCTCACCAACAACTGCGAGGATATCGACGAGTGCGAGGATCCCGATATATGTCCAGTGAGTCTAAACAAAAAACTCATTTATAACGGGATATTTACCATGATTAGATTTTTGAGTTTTCGAATATTTCGGCACAGTTTCATGCGCCATGATCTCGGAATAACTGAAGGCGCTGGAGCTAAGCGCTGCGAGTAAGTTTCTATTGGTAGACAAACAGATCTAACCTCATCTTTTGTCTTTTGCTACGAAAGTTACCTACTAAAAAAATTAAGTTAATAACCATGATAGTTTCATAAGATTTTTCTTACTTAAAAGTCGCTCAGCGAGCTATGCTCGGAGTTTCTCTGAAGGATAGGATTCGGAACGAAATCATTCGACAAAGAACTTAAGTTATCGACATAGCTCTAAGAATTAGCAAGGTGAATGGTAGTGGGCCATGACAGTTTAAAAAGACCAAAAATAAAACCACATCATTTACTTCATATTTGATTAACCAAAACTGAGATATTTAGGTATACTATGTGTTCAAAAATGCCGGAATCCTTTTCTTTCCTAAACCCCTAGCTAGTTATAAATGTGTATTAGTAAAAGTAAACCCCTTATTGCTGCTTGGATCCGGACGTTGTTAGAAATACATCACCGCAGTAAGTGAGAACTCGCGTTTGAATTCCGTACTGGACCGTAGGCTATTGTGTTAAAACTTGTTTTCGCTTGACTGATAATTCGTCTAATACTTATTGTATACGAGAAAGTAACTCTTGTCTCTCCGTCAGTATATCTCTCCTGCTGTTATTTCGGCTGAACAGATCTTGAAATCTAGTTTACTATCTGTTAACTTCAAAATCAATCAACGTACAATGTACATCCGCGTCGCGACCAAACGCAGGACTGAGTTCACTCAAGCTAATTAAAACTTGTATGCGTATTGCCATGCATACCTCTACTATATCGTATAATATTTAAGAAAACACGCGAGTGAAGCCGCGGGCGGATTCTAAATAAGGCGGGTATAAAGCTGTATGGTGTGGTTACAGAACGGCAAATGCGTGAACACGGAAGGCGACTACTACTGCCTGTGTAATCCTCACTTCATACCCAGTCCCGACAAGAAGTTTTGTATTGGTGAGTTTATATTGACTTCTACACTTAGATCTAACTGAATTACTAACTCTGGCTCGGTCTATTTTATTCAATTTGAAGATGGTAGGATAAAGAAGGGATCTTTATCCTACCGATTGTAACGTCATTATTTTTTATATTAGTCGTCTTTTTATGTTATTTAGATTGAAAATCGTACTGTCACTATGTCAATTGCTTAAAGCAATATTGAATGATAACTTCTTTCTTGTACGAAAGGGACAACGCTTGACTAAACCACGGCGTAATATCATCTTTACATACAAATGAATCGCTTGCGCTGTCTGTTTGCTTAGATCTTTTAAACTACTCAGCGGTTAGTAATGCAGTTTTCAGCAATGGATAGAGTGATTCAAGAGGGAGATTTATATGTATATATATATATATATAGAAAATCGTGCGAAGCCGGGACGGAGTCGCTAGTAAATCATAAATCATTTATTTGCACAGAGCACACAGCTTTAGAGCCTTCCCGCACATATTCTATAGATCTAATGACGAAGTTTAAGTAAGTTCTCTTCCTCTTTCAGGTTCCTAGACAGTTAAAGCAAAATTGTTGTCGATATGTAAAGTGCTTTTGTTTCTTTCCAGACGGACGAGTAGGCAGCTGCTTCACGTACCTGAGCGAGACGGGAGAGTGTTCCGACCGGCTGTCTGTCCCGCTCTCCAACAGGGACTGCTGCTGCGGATACAACATGGGGCGGGCCTGGGGGGACATGTGCACGCCCTGTCCCCCGAGGGGGGCCAGTGAGTACTCAATACTTACTCATTTAGCTCAGCCACCTGAAGTGTGTCTTGATTCAAACTGTGTCGAATCTTAAGATAAGAGACGATCAACAGGTGTTGTAAAAGGCCGCGGTGCCGCGAGCATTCAACGCATCGATCTACAAGGCGACCGATTTCGGCGCTGTTAGATTATACCCTTTCTCACACACCTCACTTTAACAACCTATATTAGTCCACTGCTGGACAAAAAAGTATTGTACACTGTTTTCCTGAAGATGTCTATTGTAGTTACCAATGACAATGAACCTGAACACATAAATTACTTAAATAACACAGTATTGGAGTTTGTATTGACAGGTTAAGTAAAAATAATTTAAAAGTAAATAAAACTAAATTCATTCAATTTTATAATAGAAACTAAAAGGAAACATATTTCAGGTCTCAAAATGAAGTTATACAAGTAGGTGATACAGTTTCATTCCTTGGTCTATTTCGCCACAACAATCCTAAATGTAATGAATGTTCTGCATAACTCGTATTAGAATCTTGTCACTCTTGACTGGGTACTTAATTTCATAAACAATACTTTTATCACTAGTTTAAGTAGCAGTTTATGGTTTCTCATAAAGTACGATTTCTTTCTTGTCACAATGATGTTAGTGTTCACATAACATCATTGTACATCACCAGTAGCTCATTTAGATTCTATCAGTGAATACCTATTCTTATTAGCTCTCTGTTGTAATGTGTAACTCTGTACGGGTTGCATACCATACAGTGTGACGTCACGGTTTAATCGTACTTTATGAGAATTAACAAATACAATAATTAAAACGTCGTTTAGTTTAAAGTAAATTAATGGTCGCGAGTGTACGCCGCGACGTGTTGCCTAAGGACAGTTGTTTGCGACTGGCTGTAATTACGCCTGAGAGACACGTCACAACGCTAACTGACCCGCGGGAATATGTAACGCTGTATCGTATGCAAACCGCACAAACTCTGTAGACATTTACTTAGTCGATGATGTTCCAAAAGAAATAAAAAAGAAATAGTTTATATTTGATTATCTTGCTTCCTTTCAGCGGAGTGGACGCATCTCTGCGGAGGTGGGATAATCCCCCCCGACTGGCGTCGCAACAACACCTCCGGCTCTAACGGCGGCGAGGGGGGCAGCGGGGGCGGGAGCAGCGGGGGTGGCGGGGGAGGAGGTTACGAGCCTCCCGCCATCGCCAAGATCAACGAGTGCATGCTGAGGAGCGGCATCTGTGGCCTCGGAGACTGTATCGATAAGGATATTGGGTGAGCAATAGTGACGTCCAAAGTTACCGACATAGCTCTAAGAATTAGCAAGCTGAAGTGCAGTGGGCAGGACATATCTCACGAAGAACCGACAACCGCTGGGGTAAACGTGTTCTTGAGTGGAGACCGCGACTCGGCAAACGTAGTGTAGGACGCCCTACGACCAGGTGGGATGACGACCTGCGAAGGACTGCAGGCAGATGCTGGATACGTCAAGCGGAAGACAGGGTGCTATGGCGCTCATGGGGGAGGCCTATGTCCAGCAGTAAACTAATATAGGCTGATGATGATGATGAATAGTGACCTCATATTTGGTTCTAAAGGTGACAAACAGTAATATAATGGGATAAACAGTAATATAATGAAACAAACCTTCCAAAAATTAATTTGGTTTGGAATAGCACTTACAAAGAGTATAGCAATTCGCCGACCACATCTGCAGAAGAACCGATTACCGCAATGGGGTAAACCGTGTTCTTGAGTGGAGACCGTGATTCGGAAAACTTAGTGTAGAACGCCCTGTTGCCAGAAAAAATGTTGATTGTTGCTAGATTCAAGCTAAAGATAGGGCGTTATGGCGCTCATTAAATAATGCATACAGAATATCCTGCACTAGACTTATATAACTTTCTATCTCTTCGGTCAGTTGAAAGACTCGTAAGTTTATTTTATTTATATGGGCCGTAGTTTTAAAGTATTTTGCTGCTGTACGAGACTAACGTTGCCTGAAATGAATAGATTATATTATGAATGTTGAAAAGTGTAAGTATTAACATGATGCGTGGTCCACAGCTACCAGTGCCAGTGCTGGTCGGGCGCGGAGGCCGCGGAGATAGACGACAACCCCACCTGCATCGACGTCGACGAGTGCGCGCTGCAGTACTGCAAGGGAGGCACCTGTATCAACAAGCCGGGAGGATTCGACTGCAGGTGCACAAAAATAAATACAAATACAAAGTTATTTACTGATCATCGAGCAGGCAGTCTGCCTTGAGGCCGCCACGTATCTTTAGGCCACCATTCGGTGACTGCTTTGACCATCGGAGATCATCTCACCATTCCTACGAGAGAGAGAGAGAGAGAGATAATCTATATTTGCCGAGTAAATGCATAAAGTATCAGAATTCTCGACGACCGATGTGACGCGGTGGGCGAAGGTCCGCATGCGACGCAGGAAGTTGAGGGTTCGATTCCCGCCAAATGTTTGTACGATCTACAGATATTTGTTCCGGGTGTTTTGGTCGTTATCTATGTACAATAAAAAATATATGTCTATGTACTTTATTGTATTAAGTATATCAGTCATCTAGTACCCATAACACAAGCTCTGCTTAGCTTGGGGATAGATGATGCTGTGTGAACTATCCAGCATTATTTATTATTTATTATGAAACATAATTAGGTATCGATTGTTAATCAGCCCAGCTTGGGATGAGGTAATAGTTTTATAGAAGGCGGTATGAATGAATGTTTGTTGGCAGATGTCCGCCCGGGTTCGACCCCGTAGAGAACGGGCTCCGCTGCAGCGACACCAACGAGTGCGAACTGACGGACGGAGAGATGTGCACCAATGGCGTCTGCACTAACATCGATGGAGGGTGAGTGCGAGTGCTTGTATGGCATTTGATTAATATTTTGCCTTTTTCTTTTGCAAAGTTAACAATTGTAGCATTGGTTTCTAAATCCACTGGAAGCCGAAGTACAGACTTTGCATTTGTACTACAAATAAATGGAATACTAATTTTGTGTTTGTATTTATTTGACAAATATAGCATTTGTCAAATAAAAATTAAGTTTGATTGTTGCTTTGATATCAGCAATCTCACCGCTTGCGCATGTGACGTTTGCTTCGTTATTTTTAGGATGATTCCGTTAAATAACAAAATAAGACGTGTAATAAGATGACAAATAGAGTCTAAATGCCCTTTTAACAATGCTAGGATAGCTTTTGACACCAGTTTGTGCCCTCAGCTACGAATGTACCTGCAACCCCGGCTACCTAGCCACCGAGTCCGGCGCGGCGTGCGTGGACGTCGATGAGTGCGCCGACAACCCTCGCGTGTGTCGGCGAGGCCGCTGCCGCAACAAGCCGGGCTCCTACGAGTGCCAGTGCGACGCCGGCTTCCAGTGGTCGGCCAGGGGCTACTGCGTCGATGTCGATGAGTGCGCGGATAAGAGCGTCTGTAAGGTGAGGAAATATGGTTCAAAATTGGTTAACGATTCTACTTAATTTCGATAAGCGATCAACCACGATCATGGGACATGGAGGGCAAGTACCAGAAATATTAAACATAGGAAGATTTACTACAACGAATTATTTATTATTCCTTTACATTATTCAAATCAGTAAAACTGAATTTACTGAATTTTGAAAAATTACTGAACCTTGTCGGATACCCTAGATATTATAAGATAGATATTATAATACTGCAGATTAGTAGTTTTGTTTTCATTATAGTTTACTGTCCTTAATTAAATGTCCAGCTACAGAATTATACCTTAAAATTGAATACATGTTCAACCTTTTATATTAAATACTTTTTTCTATTTATTTATTCTTTTATTTACAGCCATTTATAGCATAATAATCAGACCAAATTATGCAAATAATAGGTGCTGAGAAATCAATAGGGTTTTATATTTATATGTACATAACCGGCTATTGCTTTTCACGAAAGTCCCTAATTAGTTGACCACGACTGTATATATCATTATTATGGCACCGATTGGTAAAGTCAATCAAAAAATCACCTGTCCACTAAATATTGCATTATAAATAAATTAAAAGGAAACCACGAAGTCTGCCAAATAATGTACACACTGGCAAAACTAGGGATTGATTTCATAATTATGGTCTCAATCAGTCGCCATCATTTATGATTTTCTGATGTTATAGCGAATATGGACACAATAGCGCTGCTGTGATAAGACTTCGACTCAGTTAATAACATTCCATATCTATCTATGTAATGTATTGTATTATGTATATCAGTTATCTAGTACCCATAACACAAGCTCTGCTTACCTTGGGGCTAGATAATGCTGTGTGGATTGTCCAGTATTATTTATTGATTTATTTAATTCCAGGGCGGTCGGTGCGTGAACAGCGAAGGTTCGTTCCAGTGCGTGTGCGAGGCGGGGTACCGCGCGACGGCGGCGCGCGGCGCCTGCGTGGACGTGGACGAGTGCGCGGAGCAGCGCGTGTGCCGCAACGGACGGTGCCACAACGCGCCCGGCTCCTTCCGCTGCGAGTGCCGGCCCGGCTTCACGCTCACCAACGACGGCAGGACTTGTCTAGGTAACTCAATACTACTTAAATTCATACTAAATATTCTATGGAATGGAATGTAATAAACATACCTATTTAGGTATATTTCCATTCATACATAAACTCGCGGTGCCCACAACCAGCAAGGCTACCACGCTATTTAGCACATAACGTGATGCGCGTTATCACTGTGAAGAACGCGTGAAAAGGCGTTAATCGCGCTAAAATTAGCGCAATAACGCTGATAACGCGAGTTACGTTATGTGTTAAATAGCATGGTAACCTTACTGGCTTCACAAGGTTGATGTTTCTTTTAAAGAGCAATGTATACGCTTCTACAACAAAATTTCCTAAACAGTTGCAAAAACGATGAGTAAAAAAATTCAAATAAAACAAATTTACTTTATATTTTTTTTCAGATGAAGTTCAAGATTTGTGCTACGAGAAATACGAAGAAGGACATTGCACCGGACCCGGACAGAACCCCGTCACGCGGTCACAATGCTGTTGCAGTTCTTCTAAAGGTAAACCGTTTCATTTTAGCTCTTCCTTTATCTTGTCTTTTCGCATGATTTCTTTAGCAGGTATCTTAGCAAGTTTTATTACCAGCCGGTCTGTTTGCTCAGTTACACCTGGTCGTTTTGCCTACACTGTCTGTTTGCTCAGTTACACCTGGTCGTTTTGCCTACACTGTCTGTTTGCTCAGTTACACCTGGTCGTTTTGCCTACACTGTCTGTTCTGATATTTACCATCATCGTCATTGGCAGTTGTATTATTTATTTCTAACCCAAATTGTCTCACAATGTAAAGTCCCTCGACCTTTCTTTTAGTTTTCTCTGTCACTTGATGTAATGTAGTCTAGAATGTGCACATTCTAACTATTCCCGCCATTCTCTATCTGTGGTTTGCCTCATCGGATGACGGAACAGAATAAAAACTCAAAATTAAAAATTATTTATTTATATAAGCTTATAAAATAAGCATCTAGATAAGTAAAATTTTAATAGATTCTAGTACTGAGTGTTTTTTTAGAATGTTTGTTTTACTACTCGCAGGTTTGACCCTCGGCTGGGGCGTCTCCTGCAAAGCGTGCCCCTCACCGAACAGCGAGGAGTATTCCGCCCTGTGCGCGGAGGGCCCGGGGCGCGACAACGGCGGCGCAGACATCAACGAGTGCACCGCGCTGCCCGGCGCCTGCGCACACGGCACCTGCGAGAACCTGGAGCCCGGCTACCGCTGCATCTGCGACCCGGGCTTCCATCCCACGCACGACACCACTTGCAAGGATATAGACGAGTGCGAGATGCAGCAGTCGGTGAGTCATAATGCTGACTGACACCACACATCCGTCACCTACTTACTTATTTTCTATTATATATATTGCTCTTTAGTTTTTTTTCAACGTTTATTCTATTGTGTTATTTATTAATTATTAAGTATGTTATTTTTAATTCAAATTTGTTGATTTGTGTTGTGTGTACTAAATGATGGTGACGTAGTGGCAAATAAATGATATGTCTACATATCTGCTTGTTAAACGGTTGGGTATGCTATTGTTCCAGTTCTGCAAGGGCGGTCAATGCCGTAACACCGTGGGCAGCTTCACGTGCGTGTGTCCCGCGGGCACGCGCTACGAGCCCGACGCGCAGCTGTGCCGCGACATCGACGAGTGCGCCGGTGAGACCTCCCGCCACCTACACAGCAACCGGGGGGACATCCCGCTCAACATATACACCACAGGTTACACGGGGGGACCAGGGGGGCAGGGGGGGACCCACGCTTACGCACGATACATTACTATAACCAACATACATCATATAGCTGGTGATACCGCCCGCCATCTTCACACCAATCTTATAGCTATGCTACTCAGAATTTACACTGCTAAGGGTTGTAGGGGATGACATGATTACAAATAAAATCGAGCACGATACATACATTAGAGTTATGTCTCTAATGCTTTAGACCCACAGCAAGCGGATTCACATCCCGCTAGTCATATACACTATGAACCTGTTGTACACTACTGGGACTTTAGGAGATACCATGGCTACCACATCCATACGAGCACGAAGCATTACAATAATTGTTTAAGTTGTAATTCTTTATGGCATGTCAGGCACACGGGGTACAGAACATTAGTACCTAAAGCACATACAGACTCAAGACTGGATCCTCTCACACATTATGTACATTAGAGCTTTGGATTTAGTTTGAATGTAGCTGTTTAAGGGGTGTGCCGCTTTTGAGAAGTTAGCGCTAACTTAAAGAGCAGCTATAAAACGTTTCGAATTTAAGCATGAGAGAAAATGTATTCCAAATTTTATAGATAATGTTCATTGGCCGCCGCAAAACAAGGAGCCTAAACAACAATAATTAATGCACGCAAATCGAATTCATTGCACAGCTTACTTTGTGTTTAAAATCCTAATATTAATCATAATAATACAAATAGTTTTATTGAACTCGTAGTTATGTTTGAAAAAATATTAGGACAAGTTATTGAAGAGTGTGTCTAAAAGGTCAACAATGTCCAAGACCAACGACCAAGAGGTAGAAACTTACCCGATATTGGTCCAAGTGTCCAACGACTTAACGAACATAGGCTGTGAATCACTGGCCACTTCTTGCAAGGGACCAAAAAGAATAGCAGCATTATTATTTATTTATTATTAAATTAATTTATTTAATTGTCTCTCTGATGTTATTACTGAAATTGATTAAGTTGATAAAATAAATAAAGGTGGTTAATGAAAGTGAAAACTAGCTGGATGATGAAGATAAGAACTCTATATATGTTGTGGTTTACAGAGCAGGCAAATCCTTGCGACAACGGACGTTGCATCAACACGCACGGCAGCTACGAGTGCGAGTGCGAGCATGGGTTCGTGCTAGATCCCACGGGCTCGCATTGTCTTGGTAAGTTTTATCATTTTGACGTGTTTCTAAGGTAAATGGAGTTCTTAGAGACTGACAAAAGTTGACGAAGATAACAAGTCAACAAAGGATCTAAGAACCTTTGGATTACAACAAGGCGGACGTCAGACGTAGGTACTTAACTAAGTACTTTAACGACCATTCGGCAGATTATATTACAGGACCTACGAAAAATTATGACCTACTAATGATTGTTATTTATTTATTTACAAACATGTACATTTATCCTAACACACCTGATGCAATAGAGTACCTTTTAATCCAACATCTCGCTTACCAAGTAGAATAGGAATCAAGCTATAGCCCTATCTCTTGCAGACAACCGGCGAGGCTCGTGCTGGCGCCGCGTGGTGGATGGTCAGTGCGAGGCCGCCGGAGGCACTCCGCTGCTGCGGCAGGAGTGTTGCTGCAGCGTGGGGCTTGCCTGGGGCTCTCCTTGCGAGCCTTGCGACCAGGACCACTGCCCCTGCGCTAAAGGATTCGCTAAGGTAACATTACAAACAGGAGTGGTGGTTGTGTAGTGGCTAACAGCTTATGGTTTCTCTTGTTGTTTCACTGGTTGTTATATGTCTATGACAGCGATTGCTGAACCAGATTTGCGACGCTATCGATGATTAATAAAATCTAAATCTGGATAAAAATTTCTTTACCTCTTATCACATCTAATAGATCATCATCATAACAAGCTTAACTTGGGGCTATATGTTGCTCTGTGGATTGTGGAGCCACATTTATTTATATTTATTTATTTTCTGTATAGTTAGACGGATCAACGTGCCGCGATGTAGACGAATGTCTGCTCGACCCCGACCTCTGCCTCGGCGGCACTTGCGTGAACACAGATGGTTCTTATCGCTGCGACTGTCCACCAGGACTAACTCTGGATTCTACTGGTAAATTCACTTATAAAACTAATCTAACTTACCTTTAATTAAACTACCCACTACTTGCAAACTTTAAATTTTGCGGTAAAGTCATTCCCCCTTGAAAATACCTGCTATGCTTTAATTCCACGCGTTTTACTATTATAGCTGTCTTATAAACATAAAGTAAAAGTCTCTCATCGACCCCTGACCTATTACTTTCTAACATTTACTAATAAAAAAATCTTGATAGGCGTTGTACGGTGCAGCGCAACCGTGCATTTAGGTATAATTATTGTCAAATCATCGATATTATTTAAGTCATTGTATGTTACACGCGCCTTCCACTTAGCTTATTGCATCAGTTCACGTTTTCACCTCATCATGGTAGGCGCGTGCTCAATTATCAATCATCTTTTATAATATATCAATATAAGAGTTTTATCAATCTCTTTTCGTATCATTTATCAATTAAAGGTGTCCCGTACAGGCGTCCTAACGCAGTAACTAGTAACTTTGATAGTTTTGTTTTTGCACAGTTAGCGAAACAGCCATAAATTAAACTTAATCTAAATATTTCTATGTTTATTTATCAAGCTTCTCATTCAAAATCCTTTATTTCTGTAAGCTTGCAAGCACTTAGACAAGTTATCTAAAGCTCTATCAAAATATAGTTAGACAGGCTCATAGTACATTGTCTCTTGTTGAAGTCTTTGCTATTTATATGTGTGTGATGTTACAGGTAATCGTTGCGTGGACACGCGGCGTTCCCAGTGCTACACCGAGTACTCCGGCGGGCGCTGCTCCGGCGCCCTACACGCGGAGGTCCTGCGGGCCGTCTGCTGCTGCAGCGCTCTGGGCCGCGCCTGGGGCAGCGACCGCTGCGAGATCTGTCCTAGCAAAGGTCAGTCTCTTATATGATCGTTTTAGTAGCATATTTATTACATTTAATTAACAAATGACTAAGGAGATGAGTATCGCTGTGAAACTAAGCGAGCATTGATCAAAAAGTCTAATCATAGTGAAAAATCACGCGCGAATCACGGTAGAACTGTTCTCCACAACTTTCGCGCGAATCATGCGCGACATGCAAAGTGTAAAAAACCTACAGGTGACGGTGAACGAGGCGCGAACGCAACGCGAAGCGGCATAGTAATAATGCAAATCGAATGCACACTCATGGTTCGCGGCATCGCGTGCGATCCACACGCGATTGTAAAGTCGCAAAGCTTAGGACCCACATTTCAAAATGTTATTAACCATTTTGTTGTTATAGAGGCCGGAGTTACAATTCAGTCATGAATTTCCCTTGACGACTTCAAGGGAAAATTCATGACTGAATTGTAAAAAAAACAAGCTTGTGTGGTTCACAAAATTAAAAGTGCTTTATTTCCTTAAGACCTTACAGGACTCTTGGACACGTCACAAAATTAAAATGACATCAGTAAAACTAGGAAATAAAGTCATAATTCTTAACTAACTAACCTATGTTGATGTCTCCAGGTACGGACTTGTACCGCAACCTGTGTATATCGGAGGCCAACCAGCCGCCGGGGCGCTGGGACCGGCCTGTCGGGTGGCCCAACGGAACCAACATCTGGTCGCAGACCGGCGGCGACGACAATGGTGGAAGCGAATGGGGACATGGCGGGTAAGTAAAAAAAATGGAAGTGAACAGAAAAAAAAAACTCATTTGTTAATTGATAATAATTTACAGTATAAAATTTGACTTGTCTATGTGATTTTTTTGTAAGCCTAAAGAAATAAAAAAGTTGTTATTTTAATTTGAATTGTTCGAAATGTATGTGTTTCTTCTCCGTGTTGTACCCGCGACGGTCGGGCGTATGAATCGAACCGTCCAACTCGGCTTGTGAATATCATATGGGCCAACATAGAATGTGCCTGAGGAAGGGCTGCAGCTTCCACTTCATTCGGTTCTGGTTAGCAAGTTATATTCCATTCCAGTCACGGCTCTGGTGGTTGGAACGGATCTGATGGCTGGAACCACGGGAAAGGCGGCCTCATCCCGGGACAGATGGAAGTGAATGAGTGCGCGGCGTTCCCGGGACTCTGCGGGCACGGCCGCTGCAAGAACATGCTCGGAGGGTTCGAGTGCGATTGCTTCCCAGGATATGAGAGGGTGAGTGGAACTACGAGACCGATGGCCTTATCCAGCCTCATCCCGGAACAGATGGAAGTGGAAACCTGTGAAAATGCGAGTGTAACTGATCGTGACGCAGGACGGATTCAGGGAGAAGCACGATACCAACATCCAACGTTTCGTGCTAATTGTAATTGCAGTTATACATAGAAATTTTTTTGCTGAAAACCTCAGAAGTCTACTCGAGCCTCTCGCTGCGCTCATGACTCTATTCTAGACTGCTTTGCGAGCTCTAGACTAAATATCGGCACTTTTATCTAAAAATCGTTTTGCCAACTTGTTGACGAAATTAGTATATCTCATAACACACAGGATTCCAACAACCACACGTGCGTGGACGTGAACGAGTGCGAGATAGTGGACGGAGTGTGCGGCTCGGGCGAGTGCCGCAACACGGAGGGCAGCTTCTCCTGTCTGTGCAAGCCGGGACATAAGGCGGATGACTTTTCCAAAGTCTGCGTTGGTGAGTCTTCATAGTTCATTTAGGTATTACAGGGATGATCAGACTTAAAATTAAGACCACTGTGATCTGCCATTACGCGTACAAATGTTCCATATTTTGGTTATAGAAAAAATCCAAAAAAAAAATTTAAATTTACTTAAACTTAAATTTTTTTTTTGGATTTTTTCTTGATTGGAAAATAATGCGTTTAGCAATTTGAAAGAGAGTATCAACCACAACCACGTCTCTACACTTCAATTACATAGTAATCAATTCATAGTAAAGTAATACATTTCATAAGTGGTGTCTTTATTGTACGACATTTTTGATCTCATCAAACTATGAATTGTCTTCTTTTCAGATATTAACGAATGCGAGGAAGACCCATCTCTATGCCGCGGCGGGCGCTGCGTCAACACTCCCGGCTCCTTCAAGTGTTCCTGCGGAAACGGCATGGAGCTGTCTCCGGACAGACTCTCCTGCAAGGATGTGGACGAATGCTCCATTACTTCTGGTCAGTACATTGTCCTCAAACACTAAAAGGAAAGATAAAATAAATAAATATACACTCATTTAGTTTTGAATTGTCTCCTCAAAAGTTAAATGGCCGCATCATCATTGATTGTGTACCCTCTGTAGGATTTAAGAAGACGCCATCATCATCCACGGGCACACTTTTTGTTATTCTTTTAGTTTTAATTTTTTTTATGGGTTGGATTATTACTAGCTCTGGTCACGTTTAGGCTAGATTAATCTGTGTGAAATGTCCAACATTATTAATTTACCGCATATCCCCAGGAATTTGCAGTAACGGCGCCTGCGAGAACCAAATGGGCACGTACCAGTGCGTGTGCGACGAGGGCTATGCGCAGTCCTCCGTCAAGTCTCACTGCGAGGACATCGACGAGTGCACCGAGGATCCTACGAGATGTCAGCACGACTGTGTCAATACGCCTGGATCTTATCATTGCACATGCAGGTAATTACATCATTAAGAAGGGACTGAGTCGTTTATGGAAGTCACAAAATAGGCTAAAAATCGATCCTTGCACTACACCCTCTACAGAGATGATCTCCTCGACTATTATTAATTGATCACTCAAACAAGAAGTAGACCGTTATTGTGCTTCTACACAACGATTAGTTCCTTGATAGATGATTCAGCTTGTACATAGTCGAACGCTCTTGATATTCATCGAGAGCGAAGGCTCGCATAAGCCTCGCTTTACGAATGGCACGTTTCTTAATACTTGTGCATGGGATTTGGATGTTGTTTTCTCCATAATCAAGATATTTATCCATAATTTTCTCGAGTCTTATTGATAATCCCGTTTCCAGAGACGGCTGGCATCTCCGAGCCGACGGTCGCACCTGCCGAGACATAGACGAGTGCGCGCACGGGGCCCGGCCCTGCGGCGGCGGCCAGTGCGCTAACACGCCGGGAGGGTACACCTGCGCCTGTTCCGACGGGCTGCTGCCCGCGCCCAACGACAGGAAACCAACCTGCATGGATATTGACGAGTGTGCTGACGTGAGTATTGGGGACTGCCAGGGAGTACCGGCGATGTAGTGTAGTCATGTGGCATAAGGTGATGAGATGATAAGTGATTGAGTCGAAGGCAAACTGGCAAGCTACAAGAGCAACTAGCAAGATGGACCACAAACTGGCAAGCTACAAGAGCAACTAGCAAGATGGACCACAAACTGGCAAGCTACAAGAGCAACTAGCAAGATGGACCACAAACTGGCAAGCTACAAGAGCAATTAGCAAGATGGACCACAAACTGGCAAGCTACAAGAGCAACTAGCAAGATGGACCACAAACTGGCAAGCTACAAGAGCAACTAGCAAGATGGACCACAAACTGGCAAGCTACAAGAGCAACTAGCAAGATGGACCACAAAATTCACGCTAATCATTATTATGACACTCATCATTGTTTCCATTGACTCCTAATGATATTACTCATAACTGCCGATTTAGGTTAAAAGTCAAATAACCACCTTTTTATTTTCTGATTCTTTCTTTCACGTTTGAACGTGCGGTTGTACATCATATTAAATGCTCCGTTTGTGTTACGTAAACTTGAATTTTATCGGCCGCTACTACGTGTGTCCGTCACCGTTTCTAATTATGTTCACATTTCTCGTTCTAGATCCCGGACCTCTGCGGCGCAGGAGAATGCCGCAACACCATCGGGAGCTTCGTGTGCCGCTGTCCCGACGGCTACAGCGTCAAGCCCGAGCAAGGCCCGGCTTGTACCGACGACGACGAGTGCGAGCTTGGCACCTGCGACTGCCATCCCGCGGCCGACTGCATCAACCTGCCGGTATGACCCTTGTCTGCTGCACCACGGTTCAAACTCACACTAACTGCAGGTTGCAGCAAGGCCCGGCTTGTACCGACGACGACGAGTGTGAGCCTAGTGTGGAGCCTGTGAATGCCATCCCGCCGCTGACTGATCGACCTTTTATGTATAAAAAACACAAATAAAAATATACATAACAATAAATACTTAGTGGTGACTTTGAGGGACATGCTAATTTCCTAGTCTGACCTCAATAATGTTCAGAATAGAACGCTGCAGCTGTAGTTATATCTTCCTGTCCGTAGAGTATGTGTTCCTTATGTATGTTTGTTGCAGGGTTCGTTCCAGTGCCGCTGCCGCGACGGGTGGCGCGGCGACGGCGCGGAGTGCGAGGACGTGGACGAGTGCGTGACCAACAACGGCGGCTGTCACCCGCGCGCTTCTTGTATCAACTCGGATGGCTCCTTCAAGTGTCTCTGCGACACGGGATACAAAGGAGACGGGTAATATATTTTACTGTTCAAAACATTCATAGTGAATCATCTTCTATCATGTTATCTTCATTAGTTATTATGACGACCTCTGAAGCGCTTTGGCGACGCTCCGCTTGTGCCGCAGGTTGCGGGTTCAATTATCTAACAGTTTCTTGTACGATCTGCAGATATTTGTTCTGCATGTTTTCAAACTCAAAATAGATCACGGCGAATGCTGGTGTCCGGCGAGGAACTATTGTCGAGAGCTAATAGTTCTCTATGAACGTTATCTAGAGTATACTTAATCTCTTGAAATGTATTGTATTGTAGATACTCGTGCGTGGACATAGACGAGTGCGCGAACGACCCTACGCTGTGCGAGAACGGGCACTGCGGGAACACGGCCGGCGGGTACGAGTGCGACTGCGACGTCGGCTTCACCAAGTCGCCGGACGGCAAGTCTTGTCTCGGTGAGTCACCATACATTGATTTCATGCATACAGGTAGTAGTTCTTAGGAGTAGTATCTTAGTGGGTAGGTAAACAATGCATAAAAACCCGTCAGGGCACAAAAATTTTTGGGTTCGTTCTAGTTTGACGTTAACTTAATTATAGAGGTCTACTTCATATTTATAAAATTATTTAATACTGATTTGGCTAGTCTCTGTTGAGACTGGCTGCCGTGAATAAAATTCGGCTATAGGGATATTATAACGTTTTCAAAGGTTATTAATTAAGTAGGTTAGGTACTTAACTGAAAGTTTAAAAACTATTTAATTTCAAGAATACTTCAGTGGCGGAGGCCAGTCATTTGGCGACCGTTACACAAGCTCTCTCTTTGCTTTGGGGCAAGAGGACACCGTTTGAAATGTACAGAAGTTACCTACATTTTTCAATATTTATGAATAGGTATATTTTGTGGATTGTTTGCTTCACCGCATAGCTTCGCTATAAAGACATGCCTAGAATATGGCTATACTTAAGGGTTTTTGCGAAATCGCATCAGAAACTAAGATTCGAGTAGGCCCCTGATCCTTTCGAAACAAAGAATGATCTATCTATATAATAGTGCATTTGTAAAAGTGTGTTTCGTAGGTAATACTGAAGACCTCGATTTGCAATTGTAATAATGATCCTGAGTTGATGTGACCTTGAATGATAGACACAAAACAATTCCTTCAAGAAGTTTTTGTTCCATAATTCCTTAAGTAGGTACTGTTCTATAAATGAGTTTATTCCAGACATGGACGAATGCGCAACCTTCGACAACGTGTGCGTGTTCGGTCGCTGCGTGAACACGTACGGCATGTTCAAGTGCATCTGCGACAAGGGCTACCAGTCGGACAGCATCGACGACCGTTAGTATTATTATACACTTTACTACCAAAACACTTACAATACCAATTCTATGGTAAATCCCTCACATTTCTCTCACATAAACGTTATCTTAGATCTATTCTTTGTTCTTTGTTGTCCTAAAATAAAAATAAAAACAAAACAACTAAACCAGTTTAACCTTTAGTCGTAGAGAATGCGTTTTGAAAGACAGGTGTGGATTAGAACTTTAAAGACATCAAATGTAACCTACGTTCTACTGAATTCTGAATCTACTAGAGAAAATTGATCGCTTTCCTTATACTGAAATCCTGGTTCCTCTATGACCCTCTCTAGATAATTATCACTTTCATTTTAAAATGTCAAAAGTCGTGCTAATTTTAAATGCCGATCACTTTCTTTATACTTTCCGTCGTGGTCGAGCAGGCGCGGTGATCTATAACTCTCTGGTTCGCTGCCTCTTACAACATACTTGTACTGCTATAGTCAAGGAAGCGCGACCAACTGTCGCCCAGTTCAAATGTCACATAGCTACATACACTGTCTATCTGCAGGCATGATAACGTTTCTGTGAAAGGCTTGTTTGCTAATTATTCGCAAAAAGTGTAGCTTCAATGAACATCCATGGATTTTATTTATATTTTTTTGATTGTTTGGAATTTGTTATTCCTGGATGTTGAATCTCGACCACGGACCACTTCCTTTGAGGGTAAAAATTGAAAATAAACAAACTCACAAGCGTACAGGTGGGTGCGATGAAATCCGATGCTATTTCATTTACTAATGCGGACTTTCATTCGCGCTTGCTATCGCTGCAAATGAAGCAAATGTATTCAATTGTAAGTGTCTCAAACAGCGTATTATTTCCAGTAATGCCGGGATTCAACTGCACGGACGTGGACGAGTGCAAGTCCCCGCAGTCCTGCCAGTACGGACAGTGCCACAACACGCAGGGCTCCTACGAATGCCGCTGTCCGCCCAACTACGACCTCGTGTCCGACGGCACAGCCTGCTTCGGTGAGTGTGGTCCACTGTAACCAGGCTCCCTTACATACAGTTTGACAAGGATCGCGTGATGTCCGTCAATAGTAGACCTGTTGTAGCTGCACACTGCGTGTCTCAAGCCTTGAGGGGCAGAGAATCCACCGAAGGAGAGATATTGACCGCGATTTGGCATAAAGATAAAAGATAAAGGTTATTTAAAACACGTTTAAAACAAAGATGGTAAGTAATTCAGGCTTACTTTAAGAGGGATTATTAAGTTTCGCTTAGTTGACTTTTGAGAACTAGCAATAAAATGCGTGCTGCAAATTTCAAACAAAGCCAAGCAATTTGTGTTTTGCCCTGAAATTTTTCATTCACAAACGGTGGTGTATTCAAAATTGTTAATTAATATTGTGTAGTGGCAATTAAATGATGTGTCTATGTGTATGTCTATTCCAGATTCCCGCAAGGCGCGTTGCTACGGCAAGGTGGACCTGCGCTCCGGCTCCGAGTACTGCCGCGATAACGACGAGCTGTCCGAAGATGGCACCATGGCCGCTTGCTGTTGCTCTGTTGGTGAGTTCTTATGCCTCTCGTCGTTAAGGCTGTGTTCTCTAGTGTCCTATTTTAAAGTAATTATTTAACTAAGCTCTCAAGACTATGAGACAAAAGATATTGTTTTTTATTTATTTATTCAAAGCATTACATCTGTTTTCACAGGCTCTACTTAAATAAGAGTACAATAGTCAACATAATAAATCACAAGCAACGAATTCAATAAAACCAAAATACATGTCACTGAGGAAAAATAATCCAATACATATCATTAAGCAAAATAAAATAATATAATACAATCATTTATTGTGCAGTGTGAACACAAAGTTTAAAACATTCATAGAAGCTTTAACACTCGTTTACGGCGAAACATCAGAAACATCTGTATCGTAGTTCTTATTCTTCTATTGCTTTAGTGAAGCACATTTGCCGACTATAGGGAAAGTCCATTTTACCTATAGTCCACATTCACGGGATATCTCCCACATTGTAGCGGAGATGGACACCCGGCGGAAAAGAAAGAGAGAACAAGAGATAGAAAATAAACTATTGATGAACATTTTTGTGTAAAGCAGAATGAGATTACGAAGATTTTGTAATGTACAGTGTTTAACTTGGTTTAAAGGACAAATTACATTGATAAAGTAGTATTTTTGTTAGCCATATTTTAACATGCTATTAAGCAATAAATATACTTTAACTTTTACTTTTCAGGTGCGGCGTGGGGTAACTACTGCGACGTGTGTCCGGAGCCAGGCTCCGAGGCGTACCGGGAGCTATGCCCCGGCGGCCCGGGCTACCAGCCTGTGCTAGAACCTGTAAGTTTATACGTTCAGATTATTGTCCTGGGCATAGTCTCCTCACAACTGTCACGGGTTCGATTCCCACCTCGGGACAAATGTGTTTACGATCTACAGATATTTGTAGATCGATGATTATGGTCGTTTTCTATTTATAATCAAAAACCCGGTGCCACAGATTGTAATTACATCTCCATGCGGAATAAACATAGAAAAAACATAAGCGTACCTCGAAAGATAGATTAAACATGAATTCGACACTGCAACCCACAATACGAAGGTCACAAACATCATAACATACCACAGAAAAACTTTAATATTATTGGTAGAATAAAACTTGAAGACAATAAGTCGTTCATACATACTCGAGTAGGCACCTATTTGTGAGACATTATGATGATAATAATTTTCTCAATGTTGGTGTACGATATTTGGATAGACGCTCATAGACGTGAGTGAAACGCCCGCTGGTTGGTCAGTTACTGTTATTGCAGTGAGGTGGCGTGGGCTTGTGCAGGCACGCACACATGCGTAGATGCTTGCTACTACATACGTAACAGTTTGTTTTGTTCCCCAGCCGTCGTACGTGGTGACCCTGGCGGACATAGACGAGTGCGGCGCGCACCCGGCGCTCTGCGAGCACGGCACCTGCACCAACACCTTCGGCTCGTTCGTGTGCACCTGCGGCGATGGCTGGACGCTCGACAACGACGAGCTCAAGTGCATCGACCTCGACGAGTGCGCCGATACCAACGTCTGTGGCCCTGGCGTCTGCAGGAACCTGCCCGGCTCCTATGTCTGCTTGTGTCCGGAGGGATACGTCGCTATGCCTAATGGAAGTAAGTATTATGGAAGTTTTAGCATTTCTTAAGAAAGATAGTTTATTTATTTATTTTAGGGAACGCCTACAGCTTAAATACATGCAAAATGTGTACATTAAGCCTTGAGCTGCTTTCTTCATCGGTTAGCAAGAAGTCTGCATTTGGATGCTTCGTCTGTACCTGCGGAGAGTATATGCCGTTTATGTTGAATATAAGAAAGAGAGAGGGGCCTAATGTGGAGCCTTGAGCTACCTATATCTATAAGTCAAGTCGATCACCTACTGACAACCGCGTCAGCTAATTAAAATGTTCACCTCTTAGTGCCGAGTAGATTGCGTGGATTGGTCGCTATCTCACTGCATCTAACGCTCTTTCTAGAATAGGAAAAGCTTCCTTACCAAAAGTCATCGCTGGGCTTTTAACAATGGTTATCGCCATGAATCTAAAGGTTGTACTAATAAGTCGAAAGAAAATCTCCTAACCCATCCATCACCATCTTGCAGAGGAATGCGTGGACGTGCGCCAACGGCAGTGCTACATGGAATGGGATGCGGAGGAGCGGTCGTGCGGCGGCGCGGTGGGCGTGCCGCAGACGCGCTACCTGTGCTGCTGCTCCGTGGGCCGCGCCTGGGGGGCTCCCTGCGAGGCCTGCCCGGACAAGGGCTCTCAGGTACGTCACTGGAGGCGACCTCTGAGGCGCGGTGGACGAAGGTCCGCCTGTGACTGTGTGTGTGTGTGGCCGGCTTCTATTCCTGCCTCTCACAAATATTTGTACGATCTGATGATATTTGCTCTGCTTGGGGCTTGATAATGCTGTGTGAATTTTCCGGCACTATTTATTTACTGGGAGTCAGAATACGTAGACGTGCGTCACCGCTACTGCTACATGGAATGGGACGCGCAGGAGTGCTGTTTTGTTAATATATGTTTATATGTTGTGACAGGAGCACATAGCGCTGTGCGGCGAGAAGCCCGGAGAGTACATAAACCCGATGACGAATGAGACGAGCTCCATCAACGAGTGCGATATCATGCCCACGCTCTGCAAGCCTGGCACCTGCCACGACACGCCGTCCGGCTTCCAGTGCGGATGTGATCATGGGTGAGATTGTAAACGTCTGCTCCTATTTTAGACGAATAACGACTTAGGCTACTTTTAACTGGAGAAAACGTGAGCGGAGTCGCAGGCTGATGCTTATTTGAAATAGAAGTTATCTTAAAAATTTTATTGGTGGATATTAATAACACATGAATATTGACGGGGAATAAATCAGTCACGGTGTTCCTCAGGGCTTTACCATTTGGGTAAAGCCCTGAGGAACACCGTGACCAACTGTAATTGGAATATGGGTTTACGACTTTGCCTTTACGTTGCCATATACAGCAGACTAAACTAAAAATCTGTCATCTAGATGTTTTAAACGGAAGTTTAGTGAAAATATTATCAAGTAAGCTTTGGTTTTTATGTGTATTAAATCACGGATAGTAGTTTCAACCGACTGATGTTTATTCATAGATTCTATGCTAGTGACAAAGTAAGTTATGCATTATTAAAGTTAGATGGCGTTAGGTGTACCTACATGGCACTTACCTTTAATTATAGTGTTACCTGATTACAATAAAGACTATATCCAAAGCCTTTGTAAAGTCTAAGTAATGACCAACAGCAATATTCCGTTCCAGATACGAGCACGACAACACGTCGCACATCTGCCGCGACATCGACGAGTGCTTGCGCGGGCGCGGCGCGTGTCGCGGGCTGGCCTCGTGCGTGAACCTGCCCGGCGCGTACGAGTGCCGCTGTCCCGCCGGCTACGCGCCCGCCGCCGCGCTCGACGACTGCGAGGACGTCGACGAGTGCGCCGACCCAGCGCTCTGCGACCACGGCGACTGTCGCAACACGCAAGGCTCCTACAGGTTGGTTGTCCTACGAGCTGCGTACTCTTAGTTACCTCTCTGTTATTTATATTCATTCTTAGTATCATTTCCGAGACTCTTTCGCAAATATTTTGTTTATGACGTAGGTCGTATATGTAGATATATCTATTTGTTGCACCACAGTCATCAACTACTTTGACCCACGACTCAATAATTCCTCTAACCCAACCCCTTCTCTTCCCCAGATGTGAATGTAAAGCGGGCTACACACTGCGCGACAACGTGTGCCGCGACGTGGACGAGTGCGCGCGCCCGCGGCCGCTGTGTCGCAACGGGACGTGTGAGAACACGCCCGGCAGCTACATGTGCCACTGCGATGAGGGATTCAAGCCGGGCTCCAATAACGACTGCATTGGTCAGTTCCACCTCTGATCTATTTATTATGACTATTCTGACGACCTCTATGGCGCGGTGGGTGAAGGTCCGCCTGCGACGCAGGAGGTTGCGGGTTTGATTCCCGGTTTGGGACAAATGTTTGTATGATCTGCAGATATTTGTTCAGGGTGTTCTGGTCGTTTTCTATTTCTGTGTAATAAAAATATCTATTTATGTAATGTATTCTTTTATGTATATAAGTTATTTAGTTCCCAATAACACAAGCTCTGCTTGCCTTGGGGCTAGATAATGATGTGTGAATTGTCGGCATTATTTATGAACTATTGTTCGACAGACATCAACGAGTGCCGAGAGGGAGGCATGGTGTGCCGCAACGGTCGGTGCCGCAACACGGTCGGCTCGTTCCGGTGCGAGTGCGCGGGCGGGTACGCGCTGACGGCTGACGGACGCAACTGTCGCGATGTGGACGAGTGCACGGAGCACGACCACCCCTGCGGACGGGACGGCGCGCCATCTTGTACCAACACTAATGGCGGGTACGTAGTTGTACGGTTTGCATACCATACAGAGTTACATGTTCCCGCGGGTCAGCAGTTTACGCTGTGACGTGTCTCTAAGGCGCTATTACTGGCAGTCGCAAACAACTGTCTTAAGGGCAACACGTCACGTCTTGTCTAGGATGAATGGACACTGGATTTGTATTACTGTTATTTGTTATGTTGATAGATAAATATACAGGGTTATTGGTAATTTGACGTATTCCCGTTAGGAGGTGATAGGGGTGACTATTTGCAATAATTTTCATCCCCATGTGCTTCGTGCAAAAGTGAACCATTTTTAAGTTATCATGATTTTTAGCTTTTTTCAAAATAAGTCAAAAGTGCAACATCAAAAATGTATTTAAAAAAAACTGTATATTTAAATCTATTTTTTTCTTCTGATTTATAAAAACGAATAAACACTGGTTATTTATCAATATTAAAACAACAATTATCGCTCCAAATTTAAAAATGCGAGATGAAAAACGATATTATTTCATTATTCATTGAGATTTTTTTCCACTAAAATGCCTTAAAAACTAAAAAAAACGTTATGAAACTTGGCTTGCAGATTATTTTAAAAACATAACGGTTTTCTTAGCTCTCCAATAATGCATAACAACTATGAACTTATTTCAAAGAAACTGAAAAAAACATCGTTACAAAGGAAGCAGGCGAAAATTCGTATACGAACTAAACCTAATGCCTTTCTATAAAATTTATATAAAACTAACTTAAAACAATACCCAATGTTAATAAAACGAAAAATACATATTTAAAATAAAATTTAGCAATAGTTAAGTAGTAACAACAATAAACAAAATTAATAATAAGTAACAATCAAGACATTTTGTAATTTAGCCTAATAAAAGTTAAGTAAAGTAGAAAGATACATATTTAAAATAAAATTTAGAACAGTAAAGTAGTAACAATCATAAGTAATAATCAAGACATTTTGTAATTTAGCCTAATTAAAGTTCTTGACTTCCCCTATTGCGTTCGCAAAGTAGCATTATATTATTTTTCTGAGTTGTGACTTAACTACCGAAGTAGTCAAATTTCGCATCGCATATGCTGCGTTTATAATTCTTGTTTTGTGTTCTTCCGCGGAATAACTCAAAACAAGAATTATAAACGCCCCCTATTGCGTTTCACTTCGAGCAAGAAACTTTAATTAGGCTAAATTACAAAATGTCCTATTTGTTACTTATTATTAATTTTGTTTAATGTTGTTACTACTTAACTGTTATAAATTTTATTTTAAATATGTATTTTTCGTTTTATTTACATTGGGTATTGTTTTAAGTTAGTTTTATAGACATTTTATAGAACGACCTTAGGTTTAGTTCGTATACGAATTTCCGCCTGCTTCCTTTGTAACGATGTTTTTTTCAGTTTCTTTGAAATAAGTTCATAGTTGTTATGCATTATTGGAGAGCTAAGAAAACCGTTATGTTTTTAAAATAATCTGCAAGCCAAGTTTCATAACGTTTTTTTAGTTTTTAAGGCATTTTAGTGAAAAAAAATTCAATGAATAATGAAATAATATCGTTTTTCATCTCGCATTTTTAAATTTGGAGCGATAATTGTTGTTTTAATATTGATAAATAACCAGTGTTTATTCGTTTTTATAAATCAGAAGAAAAAAATAGATTTAAATAGACAGTTTTTTTTAAATTAATTTCTGATGTTGCACTTTTGCCTTTTTTTACAAAAAGCTAAAAATCATGATAACTTAAAAATGGTTCACTTTTGCCCGAAACACATGGGGATGAAACATCACCCCTATCACCTCCTAACGGGAATACGTCAAATTACCAATAACCCTGTATTTTAAAATAAAATAAAAAATAATACAATTACATTAAGCCCAACTCGTTTAGACTCACGAAAAATATCACGTACCTTTGGATTTTGCTTGTGCTTTTGATTCTATCTGAGATTCAATAATCTAAATGGTTTTATTATTTATCATTTAAATTGAATGTTCCTAAAATCGCAAACTAACTAACAAACTCTAATAAAATTCTGTAAGGGGTACCCCAAGGCTCTACCCTATGACCCGTCCCTATGCTCAGTTACATGGTGTGGTTGTAGATACGAGTGTTCGTGCGGCGCGGGCTACCGGCTGGTGGGCAAGCGCTGCGTGGACCGCGACGAGTGCAAGGAGATCCCGCATGTGTGCTCCGGAGGTGACTGCCGGAACTTCAATGGAGGGTAAGATTTAACTATTGAAACTATTATGGTTATTAACACTAAAGTCATTCCGTGATCATGGCGCATTAAACTGTGCCGAAACATTGGAAAACTCAAAAATCTAATCACGGTAAATATCCCGTTTTAAATGACTTTAGTGGAGGGTACGATGTTTCACTCGACTAACTATTTTAAATTTAATTTTTAACATTAAAAATTACAATAAAAAAATTGACCATTTCTACTAATTGTAGTTACTTTTGGAGGTATTTATTAGTATAGTATTGGCCTCCTCCTCGATTTCGATGACGTCGAACATTACGGACATTACGGATTCCTCTTTCTATCATGAGCCAAGGTATATTAGGATTGCTAGCGAGCTATATTAGGATTTGACTATGCCAGTTTTCATTACATCAGTCATTTTATAAAGTTATTCAACGTTTTAATTCTGATAAAAACTGGCCAAGTCAAATCTAACCTACATAGATTTGACTTGGCACTCATTTATATCTCCATTCCTTTGCGGGGAAGCCCACAGCCAATCATAATTTTTGTGTTGAACTTGGCTCTCCTTTTTTACATTTATGTTTTGGTGGGATATCATTACTTTTTGTAAAGAAAACTAGGCAGGTATTTAAATTTAATGTTTTTTCTTGCAAAAAAATTGTTTTTTTTTTTGTATTGGGACACCACTTGTAGGGGCTCGTCGAAGGTGTAAGACTTCAACTAGGGCTGGTCGGGAGTGATGATCAAGTAAAACAACTCAGAACACTTACCCTTACTTAGTTTATTGTACTGAATACATACAACTACGCACTTATTACAAAGTCACTGCACTGCACCCTAACAACTATACTGTATTCTATGGCGCAATCGGAGACGTTAGTACCTACTATCTTATTCTATGCAATGCTTCGACATAGGTACATAGCTAGGTAGGTATTATACGGGCCGGTCCCTAAAAACTACACTGTATTCTATGGCGCAATCGGAGACGTAGTACTATTGCTTATTCTATGCAATGCGGATCTATTTTAATTTAAACCTTATTCCATTGACATAAGGTCGTCGTCGCTAACATTACTTATTTTTTGACTTTTTTTTATTTTTTGATTTTTTCCTACGTTTACTCACAATTACCGAGCTGGATTCCAAATTTCATCCTTCTAGGTCATCTGGAAGTAGGTTAGATTTAGGTACTATATATATGTCAGTCAGTCAGTGTGAATTTTTACGATTTTTTGACCTTCATATCTTTATAACCGTTTGAGCTAGCTTCATGAAATTTGGGCTTCTACATGTCCCATTGGATATAATTAAACACACGTAGTTTTATGTGTTTACGTTAAAGAGGTTTTGAGTTATAGAAGGGTGAGAAGTGGCACCAAGTGGTTCGTGTAATGATACACTCGGCGCGTTCCTTTGCTTGAACTTGGCTTGAACACGCTGCCGCGTGTTCTAATACATATGTCGTAGGTACTTATTAGTTAATATGGCACTAACTAGGTTCAGCACGAGAAATGACACAATCTCTACGTTTATTAAGCGGAGTGGTGATAATGTTTCAAATAATGCTGCTTTTTGATGCGTTCTGCTAAATCATATGAATGGTATATTTTGTTTTCAGGTTTGCTTGCGAGTGTCCGACGGGCTGGGTATTCGACACCGCCAGTGCGATGTGCGTGGATGAGAGGAGAGAGCTGTGTTACGAGACTTGGGAGATAGGCCGCTGCCACAAGGCGAGACCGCTAGAGCTGTCACGGCCTGAGTGCTGCTGCTCAGAAGGTTTGTTACAAAATGTTTTTTTTTGATAGGTAGATTATTTATTCATACAAATAGGTTACATCATTTAGTTAATAGTGCCTTAAAGCCTATGTTAGGTTTGTCTTAGCAGTACTCACTTAATTTAAAAATAAATTGATAATCTAGGTACTGTAGTTAACGAACGATCTGCCAACAATACAAGTTAACCTATATTAATAATTATCCTAGATCTTACATTTCAAAAACTCATTTATACTTATGCATGATAAACACACTCACACATACCTAATGCATAAAATGTTCTCATAAATAATGCTGCTAATTGTTTAGCGTGAACCTAGCCGCTTATCGCCACTGATGCACGCGTTGTTTCATCTTTTGTAAGGCGTTTGTATAATTATGTTGTTTAAATAAAGATTTTTAAAAGGTCTTTGTGAATTGTGGTTGGAATACAATAATTTGTCTCCTTGGAATGAAATAATGTTTGATTTAATTCCAAGGTACACCGGCGGCTAGTGTTATGATGTCATGAATAAATAAAATACAAAAAAAAAATATACTGAATAAAGCTTTCCGACGCCGAACTCTGCGATGACTCTGGGCTATCGTTTTAAATCTACGAAGGAATATTATTTGTGTGTGAAAAAGTACCTACCTGCTTGAATTATATTAATATGAGACAATGTTCGTGTGTAGGTGCCGCGTGGGGCAGATACTGCGAGCGCTGCCCCCTCCCCGACTCGGCGGAGTTCCTGCGCATCTGCCAAGGAGGGATGGGCCGGCCCAACCTCACGCAGGACCTAGACGAGTGCGTGGTGCGCCCCGACGTGTGCCGCGGCGGGCGCTGCGTGAACACCGATGGGTCCTTCCGCTGCGTGTGTCCGCCCGGGTACGTGCTCGAGGAGGGCCCGGAGCCGCGCTGCGTGGACCAGGACGAGTGCGCCCTCACCCCGCGGATCTGCGGGAATGGAACCTGCGCCAACACGCCCGGCGGGTACGAGTGCACGTGCAATAGGGGCTTCACACAGGGTCCAGAACAGGTAATGTGGAATGAGATATCAATTATGTTGGAGTTTTTTTAATTTTTTCAGCCGTAGTCACTGCAGGGCAAAGGTTCCCAATCTCCAATTTAATTTAGCACGGTCTGTGGACGGGAGGTACCTTATTGAAATACCAGTTAAAGAAGGTCGTCCTCAAAATTAAAATCAGTTTACATATCTATATTAAGTTTTTTTTGTGGACCTATCATAGAAGTAGTATAAACCTTCCTCTATGGGATCTATGCTATAAATTGAAAAGGTGCATTTATATTGTATATTGTGTGTTTGCATTGTAGTGGCAAATAAATGATATGTCGACGTCCTTGGTTCCAGACGTGTGTGGACATAGACGAGTGCGCGGAGGGGCGCGCCACGTGCACGTTCCGGTGCCACAACACGCCGGGCTCGTTCCGCTGCACGTGTCCGTACGGGTACGACGTGGCGCCGGACGGCATCCACTGCCGGGACATCGACGAGTGCGCGCAGGAGCCGCAGGTCTGTCCGCACGCCTGCGAGAACGTCGTCGGCTCTTACGTCTGCAAGTGTCCTGAAGGTAACTGCCATACTGTGTCTGTGTCCAGCAGAGGAGTAGCTAGAGTGATGTGCACTCTAGCTACTCCTCTGCTGGACACAAAACCACAAATTTTTCAGCTGCAGCATTGCAGGGCAAAGGTTCCCAATCCCCTATTGAATTTAGCACGGTCTCTGGACGGGAGGTACTACCTTCCATGAATTGAAATAGTTGAAAAGATTGTTTTGCTGCACACAGAACCACCATAGCCTGTTTGTCGGAAATCTTCCCAACTTGCGATCTCCGCTCAAAAACACGTGGCATACACTGCACACTACATACTATAATAGTTCAAGCCATGTCACAACAACCAATGTTCTTATGACTGGGCTGTTGTTACCGACAACCATGACAGTTTAAGGAGTAAAAAAAAAAACAATTTATTTCTTGTGTACTTACTACTTGTTGGTTAAGTCCATTCTTAGCTAGTCCTCATCATAAGTAAATAACATACTTAAAAAAGAACACTCTATTCTCAGGCTACAAGCGTACAAATTCCCCGCACGACTCGTCGGATGCGTGTGAGGACATAGACGAGTGCTCGGAGCGGCCGGAGCGGTGCGCGCCCGGCGTCTGCATCAACACGGAGGGAACGTACGCCTGCGACTGCGATGCGGGCTACGAACCCAGCGACGAGGGCACCGAGTGTATCGGTAAGTCAACTCTATGCTACGTCTCTATGCAACCAGTGCCTTTCTATGTGATCTTCTAAGCAGCTTATTTATAGATGTACTTATTACTTACTACTTACTAACGACACGTAAACTGACAAAAACACCTATTTTGTGCCGGTTTGTGCAGTTGTTTGAGGACATGTTCGAGAGTCCAGAACGACCTTATGAACGAGACTGCTTGATCAAATAAAGATATTATTTAGTTCCCATTAGTTCAATAGTCAGTCCTGAAATGTATTTATAACAAGAACGCGTGTCTAGATAAAGTAATAAGAAGTATATGTTTCAGACCGGCGGACCGGCATGTGCCACCGGTCGCTGGTCGCGGGACGCTGCGTGCCGCAGCCCTGGCCGCGCGCCCTCGCCTCCACGCCGGCGCCGCCCTCGCAACTCACCAAGTTAGTATACTTACTGCTCCCTTTACCTCTGTACTCCTGTGTACCACGAGGAAAACATTTCCCCACCCCTAACTTAATGAATCGCTTCTACTTTATGTTTTAGTTCAATTTGCAGCTACTACTTAAACCATTTTGAGTAAATTGATTAAGCCTTTTAAATGGACATATCTTAAAAGAAAATATTAGAGCAATGACCTCCTGGATCAATAAATGCCCTTAATGGTGACGGTTATAAATGTTCAGTCCAGTTCAGTGCAGTTATCTATACTAATATTATAAAGAGGAAAGATTTGATTGTTGGTTTATTATGAAAGGTTTCTTTAAAATAATCTTCCGAATACAATCAGGTTTAAACGAAATTGTATCTTCTCCAGGGCCCAATGTTGCTGCACCCTCGGCATGGCGTGGGGTCCCGAGTGCGAGCTGTGCCCCCAGCCCGGCAGCCCCGACCGACTGGACCTCTGCACGCAAGCCAACCTGGGGGGGCACGGGGGGGTCTCGGGGGGCTCCACGGGGCCCGGCGGGGGGGACAACGGGGGGCTCGGGCAGGCACTCGACATCTACGGAGACGTGGACGAGTGCGCCGCCATGCCGGGCCTGTGTGCGCCCGGCCGCTGTGTCAACACTATTGGAAGGTAAGTGTCCTTCTTACTATCTACCTGGGGATGGCTAAGAAAGGTCGTAAATGGAAATGGGTTGTAGGCCATTGCTTGCGCCAATTTTCTCGGACCTCGTGCATTATTGCACACTTTTACTAAATTGGCGACCCAGTACGCGTTTGCGCGTTATTCTCTTGTTCTGTTCTATTTGTTAATAATGTTATTTGTGTTGATAGTTTCCGTTGCGTCTGCGGTCGCGGCTACAAGCCGGCCGGCGAAGTGTGTGCGGACATCGATGAGTGTAGCGTGCGCCCGCCGCCTTGCGAACATCTCTGCAAGAACACTGAGGGTACGTTCTATTCCGACACAGGAAAGCGTAAATCTAACTCACTATAAAATAATATGGAAATTCAAAGTTTTTTTATTTCAAAATTAAGAGGTCTCTCTAGCGGTTTGTTTTTCTTGCAGGTTCGTACACATGCCTGTGTCGGTCCGGCTACGAAGTAGACGAGGACGGCGCCAACTGCCGGGACATCGACGAGTGCGAGCGCGGCTCCCACACGTGCCATCAGCTGTGCACCAACACGGAGGGGTCCTACGAGTGCGACTGCAACGACGGCTACGAGAGACGCGGCGACGCCTGCATCGGTGAGTGTGCAGCTCAGGGTGAACACGGGGTTGTTATAGAAAAACTATTCAGTGTAGCTATTCAAAATAAATATATTTCAACTTTTGAATAACTAAACTAAGTAATCGGAACGGGCTTTATTTAAGAGTTTTCTCTCTCCGTATATCATTTATTTTCGCCCAAACGTGGCCACCGCTCCGTAGCATTACGGTCGGGTACTTAAGGACTATTTTATGTATAACAGGCCTTGTAACCAATTAGAACTATTTGACTGGGGACTGACGAATAAAAACAAGTTCGCCGTGTGACAAATAATTACAAAACTAAGACGTGACTTATTAGAACTAAATTGACATGTGACTGATTGTAACAAATTTAAACGGTTTTTGCGTTTTGACCAATTAGAAAACTTTTTTGTAATGAATAATAGTTGCCTAGAATGAGTGGTTCTATATTTTCTTGTTTCTAGTTGTTTTGTGCGTTATTCTAGTCAGTCAGTGCAGTACAGCGGCTCGGAAACGTGATATTACCCTTCTGTTTGTAGACATAAACGAATGCCACGAGGAAGGCATCTGCCCGAACCCGGGGCGCTGCGTGAACCTGCTGGGGTCGTTCCGGTGCGTGTGTCCGCGCGGGTTCCGGCTGGACCTGGCGGGCGCGCGCTGCATGGACGCCGACGAGTGCGCCGAGGGCCGCTGCCAGTCGCCCTGCCGCAACCACGCCGGCGGGTACCGCTGCGACTGTCCACAGGGTGAGTCACGGAGTGGCCTGCGCGGAGTCGGTAGACTGTAGACACACAGACAAGACAGTGGAGTACGTGGATCGCCTGGTGTGTGCTAGAGAACAGGACATAGCGCGCCACACTGAACCTTTGACGCTGTGCACTGGCATAGCGTGTCGATATACATATCGTGCATGTCCAATTAAGCGTCGCTCACCACGATTTGCGAGGGACTGCAGCTCGCTTTACTCACCACTCTGTGTCAGAATATGTGGTTCAGCAAGTCAATAAACACGATGCCAGCTTCGCTTGCAATGCACGTTAGCTATTTTAATGATTGTGTTGTATGTTGGTATGTAATCGCAGGAACAACCCTTGGTCCGGGCGGAGCGTGTATACCTGAGGACGTGTGCGGCGGGTCGCCGTGCGGCGCGTCGCCGTGCTTCGCAGTCGGCAGCGCCTACCGCTGCGGCTGCCCCAGCGGCTACGGCTGGGACGCGGGACACGCAGTCTGCTTGCAGGTACACACAGGAGGGGAATCTTAATACAGAAGTAACAGCCGGTTTCGAAAAATATGCAGTTTAGGCAAACAAAAATGACCAAAGGCAACAAGAGCAAACAGCTCATTCAGTGACCGATCAATCGCCATTCACTCCAGCCTTCATTCCACACTTATTCAATTTCTATGTGTTGTGGGGTATTCTCAACATATGCAGATCGTCTTTTCAACTAATTATTCAATGGCCAAATCACTGTAATATCCAGGGACTCATCTGGTTGATTGTAAACAAAGATTTGTTGACCAGTCTCTCTCACTTCATCAGCGTAAAAGAAACTGGCTGCAAACGTCTCAATAATGACCCAATCCCTCCATCTACACTTACTGAAAAACAGCGGCCAAGCGAGTAACGGAGTTGGGCTAGTTAGGGTCTGGCTGGGCACAACCCTATGGACGTAAATAAGGAAGCGTCGCGTCGGGAGAATATAGATTAGTCAAGATCGGTTTAAAAAAAAACAAAATTCAAATTCATTTATTTCCATATGCTTACAAAATAAGCACTTAGGGCTAGCGCATACATATAACTTTTAGTTGAACAACTGTTTTGTTGTGTATCATATGTTTAAAAGAATATATTAAAGCGCACATAATGTCAACTCGATAGTTGCTCGACAAAAAAGTCAAAAAGCTTTATCGATTTGCTTTTGATTTAAAAGTTGGACAACTATCGATCAAGCGCTCAATTTGTATTGCATTGTACTGATGTGCGCAGACCATCGACTAAAAAGTCGATCCGCGACTGACCGCGACTGCCAGTCTCGTATAAGCATTTGAAGCGGCGGCGCCTCGTCTTTTGTCGCCATGGCGGGAACTATTACGGACGACACGGAGGAGTTCATTAATAGCGTAGAAAAAAGGTCTGCGCTTTACTTAAAGAGTCTAATAGAGTACCCAGACATTAATCTGAAGAAAAAGCTATGGGAGGAAGTTTGCATGGAAGTCGTATCTGGATGGTTGGAAGTAGACCCAGAAAATAAAAGAAAACGAGGTTAGTTTCGTTCATTGTATTATTGGTCGATTTGAGGAGATAAAAAAAATTATTGTATGCGCATTTCCATCAACGAAACTGTTTAGTTGAGTAGAAATCACGAAAAGTACAAAACTCGAGGAAACAGTTTAGTCGATGCAACAGTTGTATGTATGCGCTAGCCCTTAGACGAGTCAAATTTTATACCATAAATTATTTATCAAATAAGATATTAAGATTTTTTGTTCACTTCAATTTTTTGTCCACTAGTGGAAGTAGTGCAAAAGAAACCACTAGTACATTCAATTATCTCATATTTCATATTTATTTTATTGCATCATTTATTCGTATCTAGGTAATGTATAAGAAACACAATGGTACCCAAGCAGGCAATATGTACAGAGAATGGAAGCGAGCCGGGTTTCTAAAAAGCTTTGTTTAAATATATAAGAGAGAGAGAGAGCGAGAGAGCGGAAAATTGAAGTATTAGCTTCAGCTTCTAAGCTTCTGGTTTTCCTTTAAATAAATATAAATATAGTAAATCTCTTTTTTTAATACATAGTTGGTTGTGTTTCCAGCTGGGCGGCGGATGCGCGAGCGCGTCCTGCCTGTTCGGATGCTCGGCGTACGGCGGCGGCGCGGGCTACCAGTGCGGCTGCCCCGCCGGGTACCAGCTGGTGGGCGCGGGGCACTGCCTCACGGCGCTGGACGCGGCGCTGCCCCCGGACGACATCGGCGCCGCGCCGGTCTTCCCGCTCAAGGACCAGTACCGGACCAACGACGACCTGCTCTCCACGGAGGGCTGCTTCAGCTGCAAGGTATGGACTATAACTATATATACATAAGTGTGCAATCAAAGTATTGTCTATCTATCTATAACTCATCGGAGGCAACTCTACTGCCATAGCCTGCCGTCGAGTATTCAAGACCAAGTTGGGTCTAGCGAGCTATATTAGGGCTCATAACATAACATAACATAACAGAAATCTAGGGTCTTGGAAATCGATCAGGAGGGCCTGTATATGGACTACAGCTCAGCTAGGTTGGCGCTGGCTGCACATAGCTTGCAGAACTCTTTGTTGTTGGGATTATAATCAACCATCTAACCAAGATCTGCCCCGGAGTCGGCTCCGGCCCGTGACCACTGAACGTTTATATAACTCTATGTACCTAGAACCGGTTTGCGAATGTGAAATATGGAATAATGCAAATGACGTTATTCAATAAAAAATCGACAGAATCGGAACTTTTTACTAACTACAATAGCCGATATAGACTAATGCTGCTCTTACATTGAACAAAGTATTATATTTATTTATTTATATAATATTTATAATTTATTTATAGCTTTAATAACTCGCTGTAACTTAACTTCAGTCCACAAACACAACACAAAACTTCCCCCGCAACACCGTGTGCAAGACATTGTAAGCAAAATTCGGTTTAGAACTATAATTAAAGATATTTTGTTCCGCAGGTGAACGGAAGAAGACGAAGAGCTCCGAACGAAGCCATCATCTTCGCGAATGGAACCACCATCATGAAGAAACGCAAGCGGCGCAGTCGACGTACGTACAACATTTTCTCTCTTTCATGAATCGCCTTAAAATACCTTCGACCATTGCACCGTATGTAGTTGAACCTTATCTATCAACCTGTGTAACCTAATCCCTTTGCTAATAATTTTACGACCCTCAGTTTAATGTTACGAAAATTCTTTAAGCAATAGTTTCCAAAATCAGCTCAACTTTTAAAATGAAAAAGAATCGCAGAGAACAGAAGTCCACTATGAAATTGATTAATATGTATTTGGTTATTTTTAACGAACCACCTATATCTTTAGATTCAAGACGCTGCTTACGAAAAGCGCTTACAATAATGTAAACTAAATAGTAGTGAAACATTATGCTTATTAATAAGAATAAATACATTTTATGTCAGATAACTGGGATCCATAATTTGTTAAAATATTGAGAACTTATTACTAGGGCTTAGTTATACCTAATACTAAAAATTAAAACTAAATTAAATACATAATATATTCATGCAAATACTAAACACCGAAACAACTAGAGAAAATGATAAATGAACTAGATACAATAAGTCGTCAAATTGGCTTAGAACTTAACACAACAAAAACGAAAATAATGACAAACAACATACACATACCCATAAAAGTCAATAATATTATACTGGAATACGTACCAAGTTACATTTATTTGGGAAAGGAAATATCATTTAAGAAATCTCGAAACACTGACGAAATCGATAGACGAATAGCACTATCATGGAACAAATTCTGGAGTAACAAAGAACTTCTCAAATCTAAACTTCCATTAAAGCTTAAGAAGAAAATACTAGATTCATGCATACTACCTTGTCTATCTTATGGCTGCCAAACTTGGATCTACAATAACTACACAAGAAATAAAATACAGGTATGCCAAAGAGCTATGGAAAGAAGTATACTAAATATAAAGAGAAGAGACAGAAAGAGAAATACAGTTATAAGACAAACCACAAATGTCATTGATGCTTTGAAACACTGTAAAAAATTAAAATGGAAATGGGCTGGCCATATTGCGCGCATGGATGATAACAAATGGATCAAAAAAATAACAACATGGACAGGACCACAGAACAAAAGAACCAGAGGCAGACCAAAAGAGAGATGGATAGATGAAATTAACAAATCAGCTGGCATAGACTGGTTAATCAAAGCTCAAGACAGAAAAGCATGGAGTAAAATGGAGGAGGCCTTCACTCGATGAGAGGTCCTTAATACGAATCATTAATTTTTAATTTAATTTAAATCTAATCTTTTATATAATTAAGTGACATATAATATTATTCTATTCATTATGAAATTTTGTAAATTCTATGTATTAAGGAAATAAAAAGGCTTTATTATTATTTATTCATGCAAATAAAGATTATTATTATGATTATGATTCAATCACTTTAACTGGCTATATCTTCATATTTTTTTGTTTAATTGACAAAAGAAAAAACACGGGTCCAATATCTTCTAATAATCTAACTGACGGACTTTGTAGATTTTTTAAAGACACTAGCCTATTATAGTTGAATTCACGTTGTTCCCAGGTCGGCGCTCGGTCCTGGAACCTGAGGCGGAGCTGATCGTGGTCCGCGCCACGCCCGCACAGACGTGGCACCGGCGGCCGCTGCTGCGCCTGCTGCCGGCGGAGGGCGGCGCGCGCCCGCACTACCGCCTCGCGTACGGAGACGATACCAATGACTTCGTGCTGAACAAGCGCGACGGCGTCTGGGCGCTACGGCTCAGGAAACACGTCAAGCCAGCCGCTACCATGCAGCGACAGCTCGAGCTTGAAGCACGGTTTGTACTTTTATCTCAAGCTCTTTAAAAAAAAAACTTTTTTGCATTAAATATTTTATTTATTTAAGGAACATTCAGTCTAAAGTATTTATATCGCGAAATACTTTGCACGCACTGCTCGTCATACGCTCCTTGATGCTGCGATGCCTTTAGGCCTTCTACAAGGGCCGCCGCTGAGTTATACATATAAGTTATTCTAAGAATAACTTGTGGTTTGTCAGTGCGTGCTACCCCTTACAATTATTACGACTGGTTATTAATATATATCTATATAATGTATTTTATTAAATATATCAGTCATCTAGTACTCATAACACAAGCTTTGGTTAACTTGGGGGTAGATGATGCTGTGTAGACTTTCCAGGATTATTTATTTATTTGTTATTATGTACAAAACTAATATGTACGTTTTAAATAATAAAAATAAAATTTTTAATTGATAATTACAATATTTAAAAAATTGTCTTTAGTTTTTAATTAAATTAGTAGAAAAAGCATGCAGATTTAGAACTATTATTATGTATTGTTTTACACGATTCAGGCTCAATACGTGGGTATAAATGAAATTGATTTATTTTATGAATAATTTTTTGACTTGTGCTATTTTGATACCAATAAACTGATTATTCTGATTATTCTAATTGTTAAAACATTTGATGGTCTTTGGTAGTTTGAGTTGTGTACTTGTTTGTATATCATAGCATTCAGAGTTTGAGTTGTGTACTTGTTTGTATATCATAGCATTCAGAGTTTGAGTTGTGTACTTGTTTGTATATCAAATTTATTCAGGCAGTAGAAGCATGCAAATAAAAATAAATAATATGGCACAGAGATCAAAGCTACGTCCAGTTTATTTAGTGTGTGATTTGTGTATGCTTTTTTGACACGCCAGCTCTTAATCAGCGATACAAGTTTTTAAATATGCTCGCTCCTTTACTTGTCTCACGTCAGCTCCCAAAGAAACAGAACATGTAACAAGTTACAACAGTCATAATAATTCCGTCCCTTTCCCCCCCGCAGGTTCGTGCGCGTGCCCGAGGCGGGCGCGGACCGCCGCCGGCGCCGCCACCTCGCGCTCACTGCGCCTGCACCGGTCCGCTTCTACGTCTCCATCAACATAGCGCCCCACAACTACAACTAACACTGTCCCTTACCACTGAAGCCCTCGTTTTACCAATAACTGCCTTTCACATAGATGTGTGTGATAAGATTATCATAAAGGCCGTGAATGTGTCTGCGAGTTACCTAAATATACGCAATTATTAATGTAATGAATGATTTTGGTATTTGTTGGCCTTTATTCGCCGGTGGACGTGTGTATCTGATGAGAGCAATGCGGCCGCATCGCAAGTCAACGCTAAAAGGATAGCTTGTATTGCTTTCTTGGCGAAGATCCGCGGCTGGGTTTTATGATAATATCGCGCAAGTTCCACGTGTCAATGTTTGACTTCCGTGGGAAACAACGAGTCACTGCCATTATTATGTTCTGTCGATATCGAGAGTGAATAGTCATTTTGACGAGTGCCTTAGACGCGGTCAAATTGAACGCTGTCTAGTAGATTTAAGATTGAAATTGCAATAACAGTAGTGGTGAGAAATGTGTTTCACTACGGAAATGAAACGCGCACGAGACTGGTTTCGATTGAATGTTTTGCGCGACGAAATACGCGAGTGTATACGACGGTTATTTAATTTTTTATATTTTTATTTGATGAAAATAAGCTGTTTTCAGTCCGTCAGCCAGGGGTCGCGGGGGTCGCGGGGGTCGCGGCCAGTATTAGGGGAGAGGGGGGCATGCGCTCGCACGCAGCTCGGGGCGCGTCCAGATATATCGATGATAACAATATAAACAGTACATCACTAGTTTTACCATTGACTAAAGCCAGTAGTAGATGTATTAATTCTAAGTTTTAATTTAGAATAAGAAAATATTATTTATTTTGATTTCAAATGTTAAGTTTGAGCATCTTTTTGAACTAATCTACTTATTTTTGTGAGATATTTTTCATATTTAATCGTTCGGCATTTAAAATGAAGTCTAAAGTACAAAAGTCGATGCAATTAAATCGTTTTGTAAATATGTGTATACAAATGAATGTTAATATTAATATTAGAGTTTAGTTTTACGAGTAAAACTATTGTAATTTAGATTGTAAGGCAAAAAGATGAAATCGAAATTACTAAATAAAAACATACCTTTACAATTTTGTTTCATTTGGATTTAACATTTAATGAGGCGTTTAAAAAAAATCTATTAAGGGTCGTATTACATTACAGCAAAGCGGAGATGAGAAAGAAATGTGTTTTTAGCACACATCTCCGCTTCAGTCTAGCCATTACGCATCTCCGCGCAGCTTCCGTCAATGATCCTATATGCCGTTCACTTTCACCCAGCATCCAGTGCCTATCACTGTTTAGATGATGACATAAGTACTATGAAAACAATCGATACTTGCAACAAGGTATATTTACTTTGACGATTTGACGACCGATGTGGCGTGGCGGGCGAGGGCCGCCTAGCAAGCAGAGCTTGTGTTATGGGTACTAGATGACTGATCAACTTAATACAATACATTACATAGATAGGTATTTTTTATTATACATAGAAAACGACCAGAACACTCGGAACAAATATCTGCAGATCGTACACACAATTGTTCCGAGGCGGGAATCGAACCCGCAACCTTCTGCGTCGCAGGCGGACCTTCGCCCACCGCGCCACATCGGTAATTAAATGACGTGGAATAACTTCTAACGATTTGTTTTTCAATCATTACAATGTTTAAAATTAGCATTAATCATAGCCAAGTTTTTGGCTGTAGTTTTAAAATAATAGGATAGCGAAATTGCTTTCTGTCTCTTATAAAAATTGGAAAGTTAGTAATTACCTTGAGTCAAATAGTACTTTTTACTAACAATATTGTTATTATCAATCACATGTACCTACATTGCTTTTTAATGAAATAGTGTGCAACGTCATATTAAGCTTACTATATCTTAGGTTGTTCTCTGAATGTGGCAAGCTGTCGCTGTAGGGGAATGTGAACATCACCATTTGTAATAAATTTAATTTTTACAGTTTGTCTGCATAATATAAACAGACAGCTATCTGTTTATAAAGTTAGTTACGCAAAATTATCCCAAAGCGTATAAAAATGCTGCATTCGATCTTTTAACTGATAACTTGTTAGATTCTTGTTTATAGGGATTTGGAGTCTTTTTATTTAGGTTCTAGGGATAAATAAATAAACCATCTTTGAACGTAGGCTACTAAAATCTTGTAGGAGCGCACGCTACTAGTTTCATCTTTGACCACTCGTATAGCATTATAGTAACTCTGCATATCAAGGAAAGTCGTAATCCTCATCATGGTATAAGTGAATACAATTTGGACGATCATGGTTGATGCCTCCTGAATTATAATAGATACCTACTCGTATCGGTTCTTTTTGCAACGTCATCAAATTGTCAGTTTTTATAAGAAAATTATGGAAACTGTCATATCAATGACAATCAATAGTTATCTATGTAGTTATCAATAGTCAACAAAATATAATGCCCGGTTTTGTATTAGGTATTTTGGAAAGTTCACAAGTGTGAAACCAAATAATAATAAATTGCGCGACCGTCCTCGTGGAATCTGATTCTTAAAACTGTGAGCGGCTCGAGCGAGAGGGCATCAGCATGGCTCCCCCGCCAAAGGAGGAGTTCTCGTGTGAGATGTACAGCACTAAGTTCTTCATGCTGTGCGTCGCGGGCGGCATGGCGGCGTGCGGCTCCACGCACACGTTCGTGACTCCGCTGGACCTGGTGAAGTGCCGCCTGCAGGTGGACCCCGCCAAGTACAAGTCCATATTCAACGGGTTTCGGATCTCGTACGCGGAAGGCGGCGCTGCCAACCTCGTAAAAGGCTGGGCACCCACATTGATCGGTTACTCGCTGCAGGGCGGTGCCAAGTTCGCCGGCTACGAGTACTTCAAGTACCGCTTCGCCAAGATGTGCGACGAGGAGAGTGCCTACCTATACCGCACCGTGCTGTACCTGGCCGCGTCCGCCTCGGCCGAGGTGATCGCGGACGTGTTCCTGTCGCCGTTCGAGGCCACGAAGGTGCGCATGCAGACGACGCCCGGCTACACGTCACAGATGCGGCTCGCGATGCCGCACCTCCTGTCCACGGAAGGGTTCGGCGTGTTTTACCGCGGCCTGGTGCCGCTGTGGGGCCGGCAGGTGCCCTACACGATGATGAAGTTCTCCTCCTTCGAGAAGACCCTCGAGTATCTGTACGCGAACGTCGTCCCGAAGCCGCGGGAGAAGTGCTCGGCCGCGGAGCAGCTGGTCGTGACCTTCACTGCGGGCTACATCGCAGGCGTGCTCTGCGCCATCGTGAGCCACCCCTCGGACACAATCGTGTCGAAGCTGAACAAGGACCCGTCCTCCTCCATCGGTAGCATCATCAACGAGGTAGGCATGATGGGCATCTGGCGCGGGCTGGTCGCACGTATAATCATGATCGGCACGCTCACGGGGCTCCAGTGGTTCGTGTACGACGCCTTCAAGGTGTACACGGGCATGCCGCGCCCGCCGCCTGCCCCGATGCCGGAGTCACTCAGAAAAAAACTCGAAGCCGCCAAAAAATAGATAGTGTTACTGTTAAGTGCTTTGTACAATGCCAAGTTAATCGTTGTAGTGGTTGACAGTGTTGAATTTTTAATGTGTTTATATTATACCTTGATTGCGATTAATATTTTTATTTTAGCCTGCAAATGTGTCCTTTTCAGAGCAAAGCCTGCCTTTTTTGATCGAATTCATCCCTTCGTAGGCCTGATCTCAATTATAGCTCATCTTTTTTTTTTGTGCGTCATACATACTTTTAACTTTTTTCTCCTGGAAAGATACTATTTGCCTCAGTTACATACAATACAGAACTCATGAATATAAAGACTCTCGATGTCATTCAATTCCATTATTTCCCTCTTCGTGATATTGGCTACTATTTCGTAATCACATGAGTTTACCCTACTCCGTCGTACAGCCGATGAACTCCGATGATCTAAATTGATTCATAATTTTTTTGGTATAGGTAAGTAGGTAGGTAGACTATTTTGTTTCAAATATATTTTTTTGTTGTTAGAATGTTTTATGTTTCTGTTCAAATAAATGTTATATTTAATTTGTTTTTTCAATTAATACCATTTTTATTACATTATGGGAGTATTTCGCTGAGGAGAGGGCGTTGCGTTCGCTGAGGAGAGGGCGCTGCGTTCGCTGAGGAGAGGGCGTTGCGTTCCCTTAAGCAACAATAGCTCCACGAATAAAATAAGAAAAAAACAAATCCTCTATCATGTCACTACGGAGTCAGTGACCCCTTTCTAGAGATGATCACCAGCTTTCTGTCGAACCGCGAACAGATAACATCTGTACATGAAATAAAATCGGACACTCTTCCCCTAGATAGCATAGCCGTTCCCCAGGGTTCAATTATATGAAAAAAACAATTTTTGATCCTAATTAATGACCTAACGGTAGCCAATATATTAAATATAATATATTGTCCACTTTTACTTAGGTACCAACAAAAACAAAGGCCAACTCGATGTAGTCTGCAATGGACTTAAGGTCCCCATCGTTGACTCTGTTAAGTACCTAGGTTTCACTCTAGACCATAAACTAACGTGGGAACCCCATATAGATAAAACCTGTAAAAACTTTCTTCCGCGTGCTTTGCACTGTCCCGCCTAAATGGAAGCCACTTGAGCAATAAGCAAATGGCGTATCACGGGTAGGTACATTTACTGTGTTCCGTTTTTAAAACCTCTCCAACCCTCTCTTTAAACTCGTGGAGTTTTAGCGAGAGGTGCGAGTTAGTGGGAAATTTTTAACTCATAGCTTTAATATTCCTTAGTACAGAGTCTAATCCCAAGATTTCTTTTGTAACCCAAGTTGATTTTTGATTATATTTTAAAACTTTTTACAAGGTAAACATACGTCTATCTTATTTTTAAAAATATTTATTATAGTCTAAGGCCGCGGCTGGTAGCCCTTCCTCTAACTTCCACCCAATCAACACACTCAATGCTAGACACAAAATTAATTGTATTAGCTCACGAGTATGTCCGGGCGAAGCGAGGCGGGGATGAGGCGCGCGCCTGATAGCAGAGCTCGGCTCTCACGGCGTAGTGGTCGCTCAGTAGCGAATTCACAGCGGTCACGCGCGCACCTTCAGCCCGCACCCGTTCGCTGCTAACATACGCGTGGTCTATGCTTGTACTCGTCGAAGCTGTTACTCTTGTATGGAAATGAACAATATTACAATAGTCTCGAATATTTAAGATGTAATTTAATCTTTTTTGTGTACTATTGTACAAAGTATCAATATTAAAATCCCCTAAAACAACGCAATCCTTCCCACTGTCGACCAAAAAATGTAGCAGTCTTTCTAGGCACGGATAGAATAATTGAGATACATTAGTCAAGTTAGATCTGTATACACATATTATTACAATATTTTGTTCCGTAAGTTCTACGGCCGACACTTCACACTTGCATTTTGAAATGAAGCTATCAAAAGATCTACATAGACCTACACGCACCGTTGAAAGAGCTCTGTCTGTGTGCGTTGCCGTCCGTGTTCGTCGCTGTGCGTGATGATCCGCAGAATCACGCACCGTGAGAACCCAGCTTTTTGTTTTGAGGGTTGTCGCAGATACTTTATGGTATCGGTGGAACAGTGCAACTAAGCCTATTTCGATGAATGACACATTACATTCAAAACGGTGAGTAATTCACGGTGAAATTAAATGGATGTGCTTATGAAGGCTATTGCTGCCAATGGGTAAACTGTTTAAGAAATCGACGACGACGCCAAGTTATTTGACAAAACGCGGCGGAATAAACACTCGTAGTTACATAACTACATCGAGTGGCTTTCGAATAGGGATATAAATTATAAAATATCATTAAACACGCTCCTCCTGCAACAATAAAGTATATTGAAAAATACTGTCGGAAAAACCGGTTATAATAGTCGAAAGCGGTCGTATACAAAGGAGCTCCGAGGGTAGGATGGGATCCTTCTGGGCCATAACAGTAATATAGGGATTTGTCCGAGTGGCGTGGCCCACTTACCGGCTTTGGATAGGGCAGCGTGACCTCCGGCGGCCAGGGACTGTAAGTGGAGGGATCAGGAGGACCCATTTACCATAATCTTGGATCTGCTGTTCGCGGGACACCTTATTTGTTTTATGGAACGGACGGTACTTGAGATTTGTCCTTCTTTACTACTGGCGCTTCGTCTCAATAGCCTGCCCTTACGCGGTGCTTATTTTCGATTTATTAACTTTTATGGAAAACAGTAACTGAACTATGAAGTAAATGCGTGTGTAAAAGGCACGACATTAGGTGACATATTACGGTAATATTGAGGCATTGCGATCACAAACGGTTCCTCGGTCACATCTTCCAGCTTCCGTTGGCGTTTATAAAGTCATGCTCCGTAATAAGTTCGATACATTCAGTTCACCGTAATATCGACTCTCCACACATTCATATAAGGTTAGAACGGCAAGTGTTTACCAGGTGGATATTCCGACCACGGCGCGGCGGTGCGGCGACAAGTTGGGAACTCCGATAAAGTTCAGAGCGTTTCACAGAAGTTCCCAAATCGAATTTTTGTCGAGAACCGTTCCAAAGATATTTTTAATATCGACGAAATATTTAAAGCGGGAATGCTGCTCGAATATGAGTTTCTAGAAGATAAGTCGTTCGGAGCACAGCACATGACATTTTTTAGCAAACTTGGAATATTAACTTATTCTTTCGTTGCATTGTTTTCGCAGATTAGTCTTGTCAAGGAAACAAGCAGGAGCCACGCCCTATTATAAGTTTTGTGCCGTACAAATCAAGTTAGATGGCACTCGACTGCGGCGAGGCAATCATACTCTTTGTTCTGTAGTTAGGCATCTCAAAAACAAAGCTCTGACTGCAAGTTATGCAAATCTGCATAACATTCCGTAAACTTGCAAATCAAATAACGGAAGAAATCGAATACAGAAAACTACAAGTAGAATAATTGGAAAAGTTTTGTTTTAAACGGTCTCGTGGAGTGAACAACAGTTTAAGGCAAGTTTATCGTCTGCGGATCTAGGAGCCGGCGGTCGGCGGTCGGCGGTCGGCGGTCTCCTGCGACAGCAGAACTGAATTAAGACAGCTCTCAGTAGCGAGTTTGTAAACTAGTTGCCGCATGGGCGGCTGGAAGAGCTGCTGGCATCTTCACACTGGATCGGAAGCATTCTTACGTTAGCCGAAGTTTTGAGGCTGCTATAGTTAATGTATTCGGAAATAGTCAATATTCAAATCAGTTAATTATTTTAAACCTGAGTTAAAAGGTACCATTATCACCATCATCATATAAGCCAATACATGTCTGCTGGACATAGGCCTCCAATGTATATCCTATACTATAGGATACACCACAAAGTGCGGTCCAAAACCGCCTCCATCCATCGACTCCCTGCGACCGCTACGATGTCGTTGGCCCATCTTGTGGATGTCTCCCAACACTCCGTTTCGCGTTGCACTCGAGAACCATTATTCCCTAAGATACCATACAATGGTTTATTCCGTGCGATTCTTTACCCTAACCTAGCTTGTTCAGACAAGATCTTCCCTCTCTTTCGTAGTTGCCTTTATAAAATACATAAATGAAATAAATAAAAATTGTTTATTTCGAGTACTTCATACAAAAACTTACATTTAAATACACAATTAAAGACGAAAAATTTTAATAAGTATACCTATATCTTTTGATGGTTCTATGATGACTCCCTTTGGCATAACTTGCAAATTAAATTAGCTCGTCTGTAGATCGTAGCTTGGTCTAAAGTTTAAAAAAAACCAGTTAGTTGAAAGACACATCTAGCAGACATACAATCTCCGTAGCAGAAGTTGTCTGAGTAGGAAGGAGGATAAGTTTCTATTGTCAAGCGCGCTCACAATACTCACTCGAGGTAAACGGTCGCAGCCTACTCCTCGTATATACTACACTACTGGCGTACTAGCACTTTCACACGCCTCTTTTACTAATAACTGACTTTGCCTTTGGTACATTAGACAAAGGGACCTAACTAAGCTACATTCCTACACAGTAAAGAACATGATGACGACTCGGTAGGAGTCAGTGGTGCAGAGGTTTCTACTTTCGGTTGTTGTAGTACGATACAAGTGGGGTAAAGTCCATTGTTCTAGATTACTTTAAAATTGATAATGCAGCTCCCACTCGCATTACGATGATCAAATTTAGCAAAACCGAGTTCGCAAATGTCACAATGCGATTCTCGAATGTTCGGTGGGTGAAATTCGATTGTAGAGAAGCATCGTGAGTGGTGCTCGGCGAGTAGCGAGTAGCGAGCGCAGGTCAGATTGTATTCAAATGAGGATGATAGCGCTCCTTGCTCGGACAGCACGTATCTCCCCGGGAGAGAATTACCTACTTCCCGGGAACTTACTTCGCTTAGCTGACATAATTGCCTTTCCAGATATTTGGGTAATCTACCTACCCACTTATTCAAACAGGAAAATATACGTAGCAGATATAAAAACCTTATCGTTAAACAAATAAAATATGGCTTAGGTGTAATATTTTCGGGCAGTCGATCTGTCGAGAGGCGGCCCTCAAGTTGTCCGTCTCCGGATTCCATTCGGAATAAAGTCGTTCCCGACAGCTCCCCGGGCTGTGAATAATGACCGGGAATTATACTGTGTTTTATGTTTGCCCTGCCCGGGAACTCCGAAGGTAAATTTTAACGAATTACCCGAAGATTCAGATTTTCACCCCGAAAGAATTGGTGTGTGAAATGAGATTGTTTCGCAATGTCTGTAGGTATAAGGACGGAATAAGATGATAAGGAGATAATAATACGCCGTCTGGAGAAAATGAGAGAGATAATGCGATCGAGATTTTTCTTTAAAATTGGATTTTGATTTGCGTTTCATCGTTCCGTAAGTGGCCGATTGATGACTGTATTAAGTGTTCCTTCCTTTGTTGTACTAATTGGAGTAGTCCCTTTATTATTATTTCTCGATTATCCAAACATATTTGAGAAAAAGTAAAAAAAAACATTGATAATAATAATTACTCATATATAAGGCTCTTATCTAATCATTTGTCCTCAGGGCATTTCCAAACTTGTTTTGTCAATAACGAAAGCGCGTAGGTGTCTACTTATTTCGGTCTTGACCTTTGCGAATATTCCTATTGATTATTTAGTACCTAGGTAAAATATAGAGTGGAAGTAATAATTCTCATTAATTCTATTTCTACGAACCCTACTTGAAATTCCTTCATAAATAAGTAATTAGGTTTATGTTTCATGAAGTTATCTGAGAGTCTTGCAGAGCAGCGCGGCCTCAATGAGATAGCAATTAGCAAATGGGATTTTTATCTGTCCCTTTCATTTTATAAATTCATTACTTTAGATAATGTTTTATGGCCGGGCCAATGTACGCGTTTTCAAATTCCTTTCAGCCTGAAATATTAGGTTTGTGTATGGCTGAAGTGTAGACAAGGAAGAGTGTGTTGTGTGTTGTAGTGCTTGTCGGAGAGGGTCTGAGTACCTGATAGTAAAAGCTAGAAGATAAATAAAAACATGAGCTTAGTTAAATATAAGAATCAGAGAGCTATAAAAGATGTAGTCCAGAGTCGTGTGCGATACATCATGCATGACATTACGCGACGTCGCTAGTATTTTATCCAGTCGCATTTCCTGACGTCCTCTATGCAACACTATTCCAAAACTTCTCTCTAGGAACAAGTCGCCGCCGACCAACCTGCGCATTCCGCTTTTAGATATTTAGAACTTTATGGAGCAGTACATAAGAGCTGGGGTCGGGCGGCGGCTGCGGGTGAAAGTATAACAAGTTGGTCCGAGGTTCCCCAACAAATTCACAGAGTCCAACTGTCGCAATCGTCGGAATTATATTTTGTACGAAATGTTTTTAAAATTATAGATTTTGTTTTTTAACTCGCTTCGGGAGAAGTTCACAAAACTCTCGAATGCTGCTACTTTACAAGCGGTGCACTGTTCCTTACCAGTTTTAACATTTTTGTTGGCGTTTTAAGATGAGTTGCGTTTAGTATTTTTTATGTCTCGCTTCATCTTGGCATGTTCATAAAGATTGTTGCTATGAGAAATATTTGGAACAAGGTTCTGTCTGGACTTTGCTTATTTCATCCAAAATTTACAGAAGGTTTTGTTTATTTTTCCGTTAAAACTCGTTTTTTCCAAAAGAGTTGAGGGCGATTGGCATGGAACCGCTGCGACCAGGAACCAGTTAGACGGTTCTTTTGTTACCTCAACCCGGTTAATAAGCCTTAGCAGGCTACTACAGCGGGTTGGACCCGCGCCAGGACTAGATAAAACAGAGACTTCTTACAAATTAAATGTTATTTACTCTATATCGTAGACCTTCGTTGTAGAGCCTCTACGGCGTGGACTAACATCGTAGACCTTCTACGCCAAGTATTATATAACACCGATTTAATTTGATTTTGATTTGTTCGTGTATTTTTTTGTTATTAATTGCTTGTTTTCCACATAACGAAGTACTTACTTATTACGTTCATGATTACGTTCATTTTCCACATTCAGTTTTTAGTTTTGTTTGACGTGTCGTCGGTCCAACATTTATTTTTAAAAAGAACTGCTATAACACCGTCATCGAACAAAACACAGTAGTTGGGATGCACACCTATCTACAAAGTTAATATTAGTAGGCATGATTACGGCTAAAGCCTGCGGTTATTATGAGTTGGAATTATTTGGGTAATTTGGCGCGGATCTCATTACCGATATCTGGATTTATGGAAACGACCGTTACCTAATTGTAACGTGAATTTGCTATTTATTTGTATTGCGGGTCGCTTCTAGATGCATTTATCACAGTGCTCTGAAATTGAGCCATTTATTTTTAACTAAACTTTTAACGAAATTATAAAATTGCGTTTAAGCTTTAGAATATTACTACTTTTGCAGTCTTATAAAATCTCAAACCAGCTTCGAAAATCATAAAATCTCGAAGTGCAATTACACCGTAAATAACGGCAATCAAAATATTTTACGGCGGCAACTTCAGCGGAAACTAGCCAACTAGTTTTGGCGCTGATTTGACCTAACTTGTTCCTTATCGAATGGCACGAGAATTACCTCCACTCGCATAGATCGATGACATCGTTTTAAACTACTTTTAAGAAGTTTTAAATGTGAAAACTGTTCCAAAAGGTTTGCTTAAGGATTTCCCAACATTTTAGGGAAGTTTTGAGCGCTTGTAACTTTTTCTGAGAAAGGTTGAAGTGAGTTAGTTATTGGTAAAAAGTTATGTCGAGTTAAACGTTGGGCGTTGAGTGCGGCCGAATCTATGGAGACTTATCAGTCACGACGTGTGGTAAGTAAGTGAGTCTCTCCTGCATAACGTGTTGGATGGGCTCCAACTGCGGACAATCTCAGACGAGTGTTGCCTCGTTATACTTACTTCGGTAACACTTCCGGCTAGCTCCACTAGCACACTCGCCGCTGTACAAATCTATCCTAACTTTTACTCGTCTCACCTACTGGTAAGCCTTTGTGCTTCAAGGTATTGATATGAGATGCTATTATATTAAATTGAACGTCATCCGCTGCACCAAATAAACACATATATAAAAGATATTATCATATCAAAGTATGAATCACCATTTAAATAAGGAATAAAAAATCTGTATCATACAAATACTTTTGAAGGAATATGAACGAGAGAACGATTCAATTTCGCGTAACAGAATCTCAAAATTGTTCTAGGTAGTTAAACACATGGTACAGGAGCGGGCCGGCGCGCAGTCAGGTAAAAGAAACACGCCGACGGCGGCGGCGGCGGCGGCGGCGGCCGTCCACTCCATTGCATCAGCATTGTCTCAGCCGGCGCTATCATAATAAGATCCGTGGCTCTTGACCGAAAACTGCACACGCTACATTTACCGCCATCGCTCGACCCACCCCTTCCCCGCTGCGGAATCCCACCCTTTATCTACATTGTTAGGGTTGAATATCGACTGGGGATCGTTGTGATTTTTCGCAAATGTCATTTTCGTCATTTCCATGTCGCGTTATCGTATGTCGCATTCGCGTCTATCGGGGGAATGAAAATGATATTTTTTCACGTTATTAGACAGGCTTTCGGTTAAGTTAGCGATGGCGGCGCGACGCGAGGGGAGATTGATAGAACGGAGACGTTTCATAAACAGCCGGATTACTATTGGAGCGGGCTCACGGGGACGATTTACATTTGTGGGAGAGGGATATATACCTACCGCGCGCAGGCCGGAAGTACGTACTCACGATGTATAGTTAGTTAGGTGTCCTACCTATGCAAACTCTAGTCATGAATGAGGTAAATAGATGTAAGTATGTCAAGTCGAAACTCCTTACAGTCGATACCTTCTTAAACACAAGTTCAAGTTTTGAGTTTACACAACCTGAGATATGTTTGTTTGATTGTATTACAAGAATGGCAGTGTGTTCGTCCCTCGTCGATCGGTGTCGGCGAGTGGCGGGGCTGTTCCAGCAAGCACCCCCCGGGGGCCGCCCCCGCGTGCGGAGACAGCCCACTCGCCGCAGCCTTCAAACTGTTATTTAATTATAATTCAACTGTTCTTCAAACTTCCAGTATTTAACATTTACCCTGAATTCACAGAATTCAAGTAAATCCGAGCATAGTAACCATTTACGAAGGTGAATATTATCGTCAGAACAACTCTTCATTCATCATCATCAGCCTATAGTAGTCCACTGCTGGACATAGGCCAAACTTTATCATTGCTATTTATTTAATAAAATAAAGCCAAAAAGCTTCAAACCTTGTGTGTTGTTTATTGGATAAATAACTTTCGCAAAGTGACTTATCCAATTGAAACAGAAAACAAATCAAATCCATATTTCCCACGAACCTGGATGCTCTCATTGAGACTAAGAAGTAATAAGAATTCATAAAGATCTTAGATCATTTAAAGAAGGATATAAACTTCCTTCTATTTTACAAAAAGCAAGATACTCTGAAGAAAAATATGCAATCTAAGCATAATTCCTATTTGTAGGTGAAGTGAGCTGTCTGTGTGGAGCCCTCGCTCGTGAGTCGTGAGTCGTCGGAGGTGTCCTCGGCCGATTGCTTCGTAAATCAGCCGCGCGGTCCGGAGGGACGCCAGTACACTTTGTCTTCTATCTACCATCAAATATATTTCAAAGCCCTTGAAATCTGTTCATTGTAGAATTTCAACCCTATTCAAATGGTCTGCCATGTGTTTAACTAGTTTGAAACCGCATTTATGGAACAGCATACTGCTGTGGGGGAACGCTGCAGATATAAACACCGGATTTGTGTTGCAGAAGAGGGCTGTTCGCGCGATCTATAATATGGGTCCCAGAGAATCCCTGCGTGAGAAATTTAAAGAAATAAACATTATCATTATAAACACAGTACCGTGTCAATATATTTATAAAAACTTGTCGTACACTCATAAAAATCGGTTCCTTACAAATGGCGATACACATAATTTAAATACTATAAATAAGAATAAACTCGCTAGGCCCGCTACTACAACTAGGCTACACAAGATCAATGTATCTTTTAAAGGGAAATATATTTATTTCGTCTAAAGCAAATAAAGCAATTTGATACTAGATACATAATTCAAAGTATGTATGTTGAAATCATTCAATTTGAATTCGATCTCCTATTTTACATCCTCCAATTTAGGAGGCAGATTAGGAGGTACTTTTGGACCGGTCCCGTGGGAAGGCTCTGCTACTTAGCAGTAAAAAACTGAGCACCGCCGTTCCTGAAGAAGTGTTGTATGAAAACAAACTGGTGTTTTTATCTGCGCGGATCTTCGGGGATCAGCCTCTTATCCGAAAAACTTTTATGAAGTTAAAACGTATCTTCAAAGTCGTTGTAAAATCACGCCAGGGACTAAGTCGAGGTACACGACAGGGACTAAGTCGAGGTACACGACAGTCGAGGTACACGACAGTCGATCTATTTTTGTGATTCTTCATGAATATATCTATCACGATTAGACTGAATAAGTCTCGTCCCATTGTAGAGCCCTTTTGAATTAATGAATTAATGTACATTTTATTGCACTTAAAAAATTACAAAATAAAACCGTATATTTAACTTTAAACATGAACAGAGTAGAATAGGTGGTCTTATCACTGCTAGCGATTTCTCCCAGACAAACTAGGGATGGGGAAAAAGATATAAGTCGACTAAGTGTTTTATTATCCATAGCATCCTATTGTATTTACACCAGGTAGGTGTAGGTACGTTTCATTTAAAATTAAGCTACAATTATTTTTAGCATACTTAGTAAAATTTGTGGCGCTTTTACTTTATCCTGTACAGCGCTTCAACTAACTTTTTCTGCTCTTTGTAAAATGTAGGTTACAAAACGCCACTTTTTAATATGCTTAGTTTTTCTCAAAGTGAAGCGCCGGCATACTTAGCTCCAACTTAGTTCATGCAAACAGAGGCTCTCCTTACAAGTGCGCAAATCTTTCAGCATTACACACGGTAACCTAGCGCCGGCCAACTTGCCTCCTACTTAGAAACTACTTTCAGCAGCTCGAGATATGGTTCAACGTGATTTTATATTTATGTATTTTGCTATGAGATTTGCTATAACTAGTACCAACCTAGGATTTTAAAGATTTTACACCAAAGATCCAAATTGGGTTTTTACTTAAAATCTCTTCTCTTTTTATTAATTTCTTTATCGCACACAGCTCACACTAATATTATAAATGTGAAAGTTTGGTTGTTTTAATGAACAGATGGACAGATATTTGTTACTTCTTCATGCCAAAACTAGTAGACATAGATATTCATTTATTTGCCACTGCAGTACAAAACATAAACAAGTAGGTATTACATTACATCTATCTATCTATATATATAAAAGAAAGTCGTGTTTGTTACAACACTTATAACTCGAGAGCGGCTGGACCGATTTAGCTGAAAATTGGTGGAGAGGTAGCTTAGAACCAGGAGTCTAACATAGGATACTTTTTATCATTTAAACAATTTGACACATAGTTTTCCACGGGGGCGAAGCCGCGGGGAGCAGCTAGTATATATATATATATATAAAAGAAAGTCGTGTTTGTTACAACACTTATAACTCAAGAACGGCTGAACCGATTTGACTGAAAATTGGTGAGAAGGTAGGTTAGAACCAGGAGTCTAATATAGGATATTAAAAAAAAAACATTTGACAAATCGATTTCAACGGGGGCGAAGCCGCGGGGCGCAGCTAGTTTTGAATAAAAATAACTTAATTATCTTATAACGAAAAAAACATGGCACGAATAAACCAGATGATTATTTTTGTTTTCATTTATGTTTTTTAAATTTAAATCATGCTTAGGCACTAATTGTTAAAAATACAATTTGTATTATAATTATTATTAACTATTTTGATGAACACCTGACATGTAAAATGATTTTACCAATAAATTGTATTTCTGTAATTTTCGAAACAAAATAGAAAAACAAATTTATTATTCGAACCTACGAAATGAAGTAAGTACTCGTAATTAATGAGTATCCTTGTCTCTTAATATGTTCTCATTAGACAGGATTACCTTAAACTATATTCGAAATAAAAACATAAAAAACAAAGGTTTTTGATCCAACGAAATTAAAGTAATCAATTACGTACCCTCTCTTAGAAGAACTCTTTTTAATTAGGTCTGTTCCCATTAGACGCAATCGTTTGGGCATCCATTACAACGGCAGATGTGACGTCACTCCGCTGCCAGATTTAAATGTAAAAAGCTCGACCGCTCGCGCTCGCCGTGAAGAGATTACGCGCTAACGCCCAATGATACCGGCCAGTACCTGCCAAATACCAGCTTCAGAAATTTTGTGCATTCAGCGTCGACATTAAATGTTTATTTCGTTTTATGCCGCCGGACAATACGCATTGTCATTTGCAGTGTGTCAATACGTGTGGGTAAGGCTCTAGTGCCGTATTTAACCTGACAAAATACATGCCGCAAGGCTTTAAACCTAACTGTAGTAGATTTCTTACAATAGCTTTTAGGAATGTGAATCAATAGTAGTACAAAGGTATTGGGTTAGTCAATTGAATCGGATCTAACATGGCTATCGCTGGGCCCGCGGGCGAGGTGCGGACAAAAAGCGCGGTCGCGGCGGTGAGCGTAAATCAAGCGCGCCCGAACGCGCACTGTAATTTATTTTTTGTCCGCGAACCGAGAGCGCCGAAACGGGATGAGCCCAGATGTTTTTATTAGGCAAACATTATTTGTGGGATTACGTTTAAAATTTAAATATTCCGATCTAGCCTAATTGGATTTTAGATTGCCCTTAAAGCACTAAGTACAAAAGCCGTAAACTGAAATTGAAACTACCTATTGATATTTTAGCAGTTACCATTACAATGTACAAAACGAACTATAGTAGATTTCTATCGAATAATCAAAAACGAAAAGTTTATTTTACGTCCCAATTGTCATAAAATAGGCTATGTCGTGTTTGATCCTGGTTTCTTCACTCCATGTACGTTCGTACCTGGGTCCCCAAGTCGCTTCCCGCCCGCCCCCGCGCCGCCCCGCGTCTTCTCACCACTCCCGCCCATGATTCATGTGTTGTATTCGCACTTATTGCTATTAGATCCACTTACAGGCTCTCGATCACATAAATCAGCTCCTGTTACTTTACTAATATAATGCGATAGGCTAAATCGTTTTCCGGGTTTTTGATCAACATGATTTTTTTTCTTACCAGCTAGAAAACAAACAGGAAAGAATACGACTAGTTTTGTTTCATGTTTGCTCACTTTATTAATTTCAAAGCGGGTTTTATGAAGTTTATTTGCAGGCTTAACAGCTTTTATATATTTTCATTGAATAAACCGGCGGCGGCGTGCTGAATTAATACTAAGTCGGGGAATCCTTGTCGAGTGGGGTCAGCGACCGTAAAGAATACTTAGCAATGGGCAATTAGCGAGAGCCGATTACAGTACCAGCTATACCTACCCCGTTCATTAAGCTCCCGGCCAGAGCTTCTATCTCTGCTCTATCACATGTCTATCTGATAGCAATAGTTACATTAAGAGCTCTGTCGTCAATCTCTAACAGGTACCTAATCGAACATAATAACGATTTTTTCTTGTTCAATTATAAATTGTGGTAGGTATTTATAAAGTTTGTTATCTCCATTTTACCGAATGACTACAGCCCCGTCTCCTCTCTCATTTGCTGTTTGGTACATGCACGACTATGAAGCTACCTATTCAAGGGCGGATCCAGCTTTGGTGCCAGGGGGGGGGGGGGGGGTCACATAGTCGTGGTCAAGTCACAAGAAGTTATAATTTAATTTTTATAATCATACATAAAAGTAAAAAGTAGGTATTTTATTAATGTATGTATAGTCTGGCAAAAACGGAACAGCGAACCCTGAAAATATAGGATGTAAGGACTTGGTATTGATAGATAATGGGTAGATTAAGCGGCGGGCGAGCCGCGTTACTTTTGGACTTTGATGAGGTCGGTTTAGCAAGAACGACGGGGAAGCTACAACGGCGGAGGAACGACGGAAATAAACGCAGCATTTTAGAGATTTTTTAGGCGACACAAAATAAATAGATAACGGCGAGCGGAGCGAGCCGCCGAAATTTTTCTTACTTTTCTCAAACTTTTCGTATTAAACAAGTTTTCGTATTTGGCTAAATTATCTTAATGTGAGCACTTGACTACCCAAGAAACAGAAGAAATTGTCGGCGAGCGGAGCGAGGCGCAAATTTTTTGTGGTTTTCGTTAGAATTTTGTGTTATTTTTTAAAGTTTTTAGATTTTTTCTATAGCCAGAAGGAACAATTGTTATTGGTTTGTGGAACTAATCGCGAAAAAATTGTTGTCTCCTTAGATTTTTATGTGAAAGGGCCCAAAAAAATCAGATTTTGCGGTATTTGTTGTCGTAATTGAGTTGATAAGAAAGGACTGTAGCAAAATAGGTGCCGTTGCTTTTTTAGAACTGATACGCAACATAACAAAATGCCCAAAACACGAGTAATATCGGCGAGCGGAGCGAGCCCCGATTTTTTCTTACCGCAGTGTATACGCGGTTAACCATATTGTTAAGTTGCATGTTAGGTAGAATAAAGTCTAAAATTAAAATTTATTTAAGGTTTCGGGCATTTTCTAGTGATTTTTATACCTAAACTAAGATTAGGGGGGTAATGGCCCCCTCGACCACCCCCTGGGACCGCGCATGGGCCAGGGTTACCAACCCTAAAAAATATTTACCCCTAAACATAAGTCAGTGTCACACGAAATGTGACATCAGATGAAAGGAGGCGGTGGCGCGGTAAAATTCAAATTTTCGATGCGTTCGTTCCCGAATAATGCGTTTGCCAATATACAAAATGTTAATTTATAATAAATTGATTAAATATTGAAGGTTTACATAAAATCTATATTGTGAAAAAAAAATATCCTTACTTAAAACCATTACCTTTATTTATTATGTTTAACAATTTTAAATAGTGGTCCACGGTGGACCCAGCCCAGGGGGGGGGTCATGACCCCCATGACCCACCCCCTGGATCCGCCCTTGTTGATAGATTGGTGAGTGACTCAAGAATAGATGAAGAATAAAGTATTTCATAGATACAATTACCTACTTTGACAGATGAAATGACAATCTGTCTCGATTACTCGAAAAATATGGGAACTCGATAAAGTTTCGATTATTATCGTGCCAATATACCTATCGTATAACAAAGATTACTTCATACTTTCAGTCTATGTTCGATATTGTTTAGTTATAGGTAGGGACTGAAGATCGGACTTGTTATCACGGAAAAACACATGTTATGTATTACTATTAATTAAACTTCTCATCCAGATCAAAGCTATCTAAGAGTACGTGTATACAAGCAAAATGAACAAAATATGCATATCACAATTTAAAGTCAATTTTCTTAAATACCCCATACAATAAAACAATAATTAGGCGCGTCTTAATTCGGGGCGCGGGAGGCCTTATTAGCAGTTGAAAAGGCTCAGGTTAGCGAATAGCCTCATGAGCACAGCCTCCCGCTACTGGATTAGTCGCTTCCCTTTATGTCCGACGTGATGTACCTAATGTGCTGCCTCTGTTTTCCTGGAATTTGGGGAGATTAGTCCTTTTATAATTGAGGACTCATCTGGATTAGAACATATTTGGTTTTCGAAAATACTTTTTTAAACTGTATGTGGCGATACGTGTAACTGACATCACTTGAGTTACGATGTGGTGTAAGATGGAGCAGGCTTTCATAGAAAAACTTAGTCACTCTAGTTTGGAAGACCCGGAAAAAAGGTAAATGAAAACTTTTAGTAAAAGTCTGTGTCTGTGCGAAACTGGGCAGATCGCGGGTTCGATAAATATTTGCTCCGGGTCAAGTCAATGTGAATAAAATAAATTACATGTACAAAATACGCTTTGTAAATTAATTAATGAAGTCCATTTAAATAAATGGGCATCTTTAATGTACATTAATCAACTACAGTGCCAGGTCCTACAGTCTTAGATCAAAAATAAAAATCTTGTCGTAGAGTTTGTGTCAAAGTCTGATCCCTAACTAAATTTTCTTCACATGAAATTCTTCTCCTTCCGTGCCGTGGGACCATTTTATATTTTAGTTTCAGTGTATTTCAAAATAAAACTAAAAATCAATGAGATAAGGTTTAATTTGCAATAACGGCAGCCAAGTTCTCTTGTCTCAGTATTATGCCGCGGCACGATGCTTCAAAGCAACATCTATTATGATTTAATTTCCTTCAGCCAATCTAATTTGCGCGTGTTGTGCAAAATAATACTCTATCGTGATCCTTCTAGGGCTGCTTTTGAGATGGGCCGTGAACATTATTGACTTTGATATTGCTATTATATTTAGAAAAGAGCTGATGAGCTGATAACAAGATTAGGACATTTTGGACAGGCTATGGAGTCAAATGATGATAGATTGCGCCAGTCTCCTGTTTTATGTTTTCAACAAATCAGGTAACTTGAGTTACTTGTACTTACGAACCATTCTCTGTGTGTTTTTAGGGTTCCGTATCCATAGGGTGAAACGGGACCCTATTACTAAGACTTCGCTGTCCGTCCGTCCGTCCGCCTGTCACCGGGCTGCAGTATCTCATAAACCGTGATAGTTAGACAGTTGAAAATTTCACAGATGATGTATTTCTGGTGACGCTTTAACTACTAATACTATAAAACACATTATTTTTTAAAGTTTTTCATGCCGCCACTCTTCGTGCGCGAGTCTGACTTGCAGTTAACCGGTATTTTTTCTGCTATCGACACTAGACATCTCGGGTCTGAGCTGTTTCTCGCCTTCTCAACTCTATACATAACATCATCATCAGCCTATGTTAGTCCACTGCTGGACATAGGCCTCCCCCAATGAGCGCCATAGTGCCCTTTCTTTAGCTTGACGCATCCAGCATCTGCCCGCAGTCCTTAGCTAGTTGTCATCCCACCTGGCCGGAGGGCGTCCTACACTACGTTTACTGAGTTGCGGTCTCCACTCAAGAACACGTTTACTCCAGCGGTTGTCGGTTCTTCGTGAGATATGGCCGGCCCACTGCCACTTCAGCTTGCTAAATCTTAGAGCTATCTTCTCGTAAATAGAACAGCCATCAGGGTACGCACCAAAATCAAGTTATAAAGAAAATGACATTCAATAAATGAAAGCAAATAAGGTACTCTAGTTTATAACATAAGTGTACCTCCTTGCGTCGTAATTATGTAAAAGGAATTCCACGGACTGACTGTTGAGAAACGGAATCCGTAATAATTGCTTACTTATAAATGTAATCGGCTTCCATATTGTATGGGTATTCGGCAAATCATATAATTACACAGTTTCAATGAAACGAAAATAATTATGTTCAATATTATATACATTTTTTATAAATTTACAAAATGTTTCAGTTATTATACATTCACAATCGTACAACGACACGATAGCACACGTATTTATTTTTAGAATATTTAAAAATAATACATGGAAAATGGCCGCGTACACTGCTAGCATAGAAATGAATCTTCTTGTAACACAAATGTTATTCTGTTTGTGGTTGACTTCCCTTCGATTTCGGCATCTTTGAGATGGCTCTGTGGCCAGCTGGGATGCTGTTCTGAATGCAGGCACGTGTCTTTGAGGCATATCCAGTGGACTACCATTACCTACTACATAGTCTAAAACAAAGTCGCAGTCCCTATGTATGCTATCTAGGTCTACCTCAGAGATTCAAAAGGTTTGGTTTAATTAAGGATTTAGATGCGTTTTTTTAATAGAAAGAGTGATTCAAGAGGGAGGTTTATAAACTATTTGCCACGCGGGCGAAGCCGCGAAGCGCAGCTAGTTATGGTATAATTATCTACTGATGTTAATGAGTAGATATAGTACAGTCATCAGGAAAAATTATGAATTTTGACTACTTCAAAAAGTTGATATGCTTCGTTATCAGTTTATAATCGTTTTTTAAGATTTGCCCATGAACAGTTTCAAGTGTAGACGAGAAGATAGACGATAGAAGGTCGTTTGACGAATTTGCCGTTGACTGTACCTACACATCTTAGAACCAGCTCCGAGTAGGTACATATTTTATCTGTTTCTCGTGTAACAGACTGACGGCGGGAGAGCTGATGGATGATGACGGATGCTGTTTGCTGTAACCACTTCCGGAGGAGCGAGTGTCTTTTTCTCTATACGTGCATAGGTATGTTCGTATGTATGTACGTACATGTGCTTCCACTCTAAACTTGCAAGCGGCATCGGAATGACGCAACTCACGACTACTCGATCATTTTTAATGGAATTTGGATTTCTCGGATCGTGATTTTAGCAGATTTTTTTCATTCATTCTGATGGATGTTAGCGCGGCTTTTAATTCAGGTATATATTCAGACCGAGGCTGGTGCGAAAATACATTTGCTTTGCTTTTTGTTGTCATCAGTCCATTAACTTTTTTTTGCTATTACATTAAAGTAACTGCAAAGTCTGACAAATCATAAAGCTCTAGAAGTGCCCTTGAACGCTGAATGAAGACAAGTGCGCCTCCACCCGCCACATAAACTTATAGTGCTTTCGGCACTCCATTTTAATTTTAAGCCCCGCGATAGTTCCATTGAACTTTCTCCAAGAATCCGCTTTATCATTCGCTAATAGCGGTATATTATTCAAAATGACCGTTAACAAGCTATTTTCTTCAGCCTTTTATACCTCAACATTTCATCGGCGTGAAAAAATACATTGTGCTTGTAAGGGCAGGGCCGCACGGGCAGCGGGAAGCGATTTATTGCAATTAACTTTACAAACGTCACGTGTAGTATACACCTAAGGACTAAAAGTTCGTCGCCAGTATTTAAGAAGAAACAACTGTATAGCCATAGTTTCGCAGACTTTGCACAATAACCGTCAATTTAAAAGGCTGCTTGCATATACGATTACCCTTCTTTTTTGAAGATTTGGTAATTGTATTTCTGTTCATTTAGCTGCAGCTACGTTTAGACCTTACAACTCATCAACACACACTCCGCTACACAGTTTCTTAACTTTTGCGGTACTCAGCCCACAATTGTACCCCATACTATAAGATTTTTGTATTTTTTATGTGTTTTTGTATCAACGTTGTGCTGAAAAACGAAAACTACATTTACAGTCCTTCGTGGATGTAAATTTGACTGGCCATTGATGATGATTTTAATTCAGTAAACTGCAGGATTAAGAACGCTCACAGCCGGGCGCTGCCCGCGCGTCGAACCTCGCTTTTTACCAGTTTTAATGGTGCGAGAGGGCACTATCGCTGCCTCGTTAATCCTTCTATGAATGCGCTACAGCTCTGTACCTATACCTACCGCCCTATTGTACCTCGGCACATCTATGGTAGCTGTTCCTAATTGAATGGTGACACGCCATTCACATTTTCAGTATGGATTTAAAAGAGTGACCTGTTTTACTCAGTGGTCCAGTTCTTAATAAGATTAGAAGGGAGGCTAATATCTAAAACTCGTAACAAATCTGTAAACTGTTATTACAAATATATTTTTATTACCTTTACTGTATTTTGTACGATGGAAATAGTAATAACATTGTTTCATCTCCTATCCGATATTACTTTTAATAGTGAAGATCGATTCTTACAGAAGTTGTTTATTGACTTTTGAAGAAGTTTTCTTGTAATAACAATTGAGCTCGAGGGCGGGCGGCGCCCTGGGCGGAGAACCCCGGCGGAACTTGTTGCAGCCCACAGACATACCTGCACCACACCTAATATGTGCTGTCTTCTCTAACTATTCGCAACTTGCACCAACCTCGGACTTTGAGGTTTTACTGACGCTACGAACTTTAAGACGATAATGCAACAACATCTTCTAAACAGTATAAATACGTTTGGCTGTGTTTCGATACTGACCGGAATACAAAGCTAGTGTTAGAAAATGTGTTCTGTTTCTGTTCTTCATTTTGACCCAAATACGACCAAATAAGCCCCGAAACAATAGTAAATTCTATACAATTGCGAAGGACCCGACACGGCGCCGCTCAGAGCTATGCTTACCATTATGTAGCAGTAGGTAAGTCTCTGTACGCAGAAAACAGAATACAAGCTTTCTAGTTTTTTAAGGATTCATTTCTCAACATGAATCGTAGTTCAGTTTGTACATTTAAATCAAATTAATTATTAAAAATCACTTTCTTTCTTAATAATAATTTATAGAGTAAATTGTTTCTTGTCTAAGTGCTTATTTTGTGAGTCTAAAGATATAAACATCTTTGAATTTGAATTCAAGATTGTACTGAAGAGCATTCTTTAATTTGCTCGAGTTTAGAATAATCGTCTTAAAGTACGTTTAGGTAATACTTATGCGCTCATTATGTACTTCATTATTATAATACCTGGCGGTAGTTCCAGTCATCTTTCCCCTTTGTTTATGTTAGCTACTAAAATTATAAACGGAATCGAATTATTCAGAGCCTGCTTCCTCTGACAAGCAGCCAACACATTCCGGTCAGACAGACCTGCTTGCTGTGAGCGGCGTGCTAAGCCCGCGTCAGGTTGCCTTCAAGATTTGGCTTTGAATGCATAGAACATGAAGTGCCACTGAGAGCAGATCTGCTTACCTGAGAGCCTCTGCCACACGGACGAGAGGCTTAGGGACTCGGGCTCCTATGTGCGGCCGGGGCTATTGAACCAGCATTACTCAGCTGTCATTATCGATGGACCACAGAGGTCCGATGCAGTCCTCCATGGTGATGGGTTTATTACGCAAAAGGTTACGTTACGGGTTATCACTAAAGTCATTTAAAACGGGATATTTACCATTTGTTAGTTATTCCGTTATCATGGCGCATGAAACTGTGCCGAAATATTGGAAAACTCAAAAAACAAATCATGGTAAATATTCCGTTTTAAATGATTTTAATGTTAATAACCATGGTAGTCTCAAAAGGTTAAGATTGCAAAAATAAACTTTATGTGTGTGGGTCCTGTGATCTATCAATTGAGACGACGTATGCTCTTGCGTTTTTCTGGGCACTATTTTGGGGATTACGCTATTAGCTCCCTTACTTTTCATTCGTTCTGTCTATTGGCCCGGTTTTTTCAATATTCTATTTGCTGTACATTTTATGGCGAGATGGGCAGACACATTGCGAGCTTAGGGTGTGGCACGAGAACTTGGAGGCATATAGCACTGACTATCCAGCAGTACCTGGGCGAAGTCAGGTGTATATGATGTTATATTTCAATTTCACACAGGTCAGAATATATTATTGGCTTTGAGCAATAAAATAATTATTGCTGTTTACAAAATATCAATTTATCATCGTAATTATGAACTGATATGTTATAAAATTGTTTAATTAAGCTACGAGTAGGTAATTATAATAGTTACAAACTGACGTACAAAATAAAGACACCGTCAAGATTATAACACTATATACAACGCGACCTAAAGTACTGGGCATTCATTGTAATAATTCCTGTACAATAGTCGGTATTGGTTCACTGGTTCAAGTTGAGTTGGTGGAACGTGCCGTGATGAGGAGCAGAGCAGCGTCTCCGACATCAACAAAACAAATACGAGGTAAGGTCGAGGCTCAAAGACCCTAGTATTATGTCTAGTAGCCCATGTTCTAGTGGGTTTAGTGAACATAGGGAGCTGACACGTGTGATAAAGAATTTCTGACAATTTAACACCTGCATTACTTGCTAGTTTAGTTATCCGCGAGGCAAATTCATTTTTTAACTATTTCCATCAGTATCAGGGGTTTGATTCAGTTACTGAACAATTTACTCACATAATTCCAATTTAGGAGGCCTTTGCCCAGCAGTGGGACGAAACAAGCTAAATAAAAAAAAAATAAAAAAAAAACAATTTATGAACTAATTTTCAGAATAAAATATATTACCAAAAAATACATATGTATATAAGATTATTTTATGTTGGTAATAAAATAAATAATAAAAAAAACATAATAAATAAAAAACTGGTCGCACGGTCGACGCTTTAGACACTAATTGTAGCGCTATAGCTCAAAAATCCTGTTCAATATAATATTTATGTCGCTCAAACAGTTCGCGTTATAGAGCGCAGACAAAACCTCAAAAATTTACCTGCTGCAAATATCATTCAATATTTTATGAGCATAATAATCCTGATTTCACAATAATGTGTAAATATTTCAAAAATCGAAATGGGCAATCGGCACCGCAAAACGCAATAATCTCTCTGGCGGTGGCCTACCATGGTTGGTTGGAATGCCCGTAAATTGGGAACTACCTACCGTATTTGCCAAGGTGTCGGTACCTGCTTTATACGTAGGTAGGTGGAAGTGAGCTGGATACCAGTCTGATTGTCAGTTCCACCGCGGGCGAGGCAAGCAGCTGCGGATTAACTTCCTGAAATGTGGAATTCAGACGCCGTGCACTATACAGAAGCGCATATATACTTTTGTACGTGATATTAATGATTATATTGCCAGTATAACGTTGGCTCTTCTGGCACCATTGTTGTCACATCCAACAACGTTGGCTCTTCTGGCACCATTGTTGTCACATCCAACAACGGCCTTGTATGTGTAGCGAATTTATTTGTTTAAATCTTTCCATCAAAATAAAGGAGCTTTTCGTGATATCATTTATTGTGATATCGCCTGTGACGCAGGAGGTTGCGGGTTCGATTACCGCCTCGGGACAAATGTTTGTACGATCTGCAGATACTTTGTATTGTATTATGTATATTAGTCATTTAGTACCCATGACACAAGCTCTGCTTAATTTGGGGCTAGATGAAGATGTCTGGATTGTCCAGCATGATTTTAATTTTAATTTATATATTTATCTCTATTACCAAGATTACCAGTGTCTTTGTAGACTGATGTTGCGCTGGGGGTATAGATCACTGTACGGTATGACTAGTTGAGTGTACTCTCGGACTTGGCTAGTTTTCAGTTAGTTGGTGATGCGGCTGCAACTATCCACCAGTTACACAGATTAACGGCAGCTGGCTGCTACCTTCACATACTGGCTTTTGTTACTAATAATAACTAATTCTGTATAAGATAACTTAAGGTTTATTGGATGACGGCAACTTCGAGACTTTTCAAGAGTGCTGTCTTCATACGCGAGAACCATATGATTTCTAGTAGTACTTAGTTGTCATAATGTCAGAATATATTAAACACTACAGATTTTAATGTGTAAGTAGGTTAAACTTAAGATTTAATATCTTGGCAAAGAAATAAATGCAGAACTACGCCGGTCTTCCGCTATAACACTTCTTGGCCGAAACAAGTTGATGTTTAACCAACAAGAGGACTAACTGAGGCGACGGCTTACCTAACTACACTAAACTTTCAAACATAAGCCATTTCCAACCTTACGGCCGAAATACGTAAGGTTTATTCTATAGTTGATGTGAGAAAAGGTAAGTAGTAATGCCCAGTAGCGTAATAAATAAATAGTTGGGTGTTGAAAGTTGCCGTCCGTCGAACTTCTTTACTTTTTCCGATTTTTCTTTCGCTTCCTGAATAATTCACCGTATATTTTCTTTGTTTCGATAGTTGCCAACTTCAGCTTTCGAATTATATCAGTCGGGATTATTGTCGTGGACTTTTTTCAATATGAATACATTTTTATTCGGAAAGTTTTTTTGTTTGAATTTAATAAAATGTACATATCATGACTATTTGCAATGATATGTACTTTGCATTTCAATCGTTCTGAATGAAATGATTTGTATTCACTGTGATATATTTTGTATTATTGTATTCGAGTACAAGACAACCAGTACCTACTGAAACTCTTTTTATCTGCCAAGTGAACGCAAGCCTAAAGATGCGCAACTTTGCTAGACTCATAACCGAGGAAGACATCGACCTCGCCGCACTTTTTCATTAGTTTCTTGATTGGTTCGGTTCCAATCTAATTCATAATTTCATACTTTGCAGGCCCACCTTGGAGAGATCAGAAAATAACCAAAAACATGTTTATACGCAATCTGATTTCCCGGCAATCTGCCCGGAAAATATCCCAGTATTTATTCCCCAGGTCATTATCGGAGAATCCAATCGAATCGCGGTCTGAGTCCCTGTGCTTGGATCACATTGGGCGATGGCTCCCTGGCGAGGACTCCAGCGCGGCGGCCAGCGTAACCAGACCTGCGCCGCAGACAACTTCCTTCAAGTCGTTAGCTCAGATGCTTTGGCTTAGGGTTATGATGCTAACTTCTTTAACCAAATTTTCCTGGCCCCTGGTCTTGGACACTTTGCTCCTGTGGTGAGATCTAGAGTGCTGGTGGAGCGATATGACGCTATATTGCTTTTATTAGGGGCGTGCGATCAAGGTGTCAGAAAATAGTTTGGTCGCTTCGTTAGCCGCGTGCGTGGGGGACTCAAGTGAATTTATTTGCTGCAAATTAGAATGGAATTGCGTGGGGTCTGTCGATATGTGGCGCTTAGCAACATGCCTCCGGGGGCAAGGGGTGTGCTTACAGGTAGATTTCTATAAACCAAGGGAATGTTATATAGATTTTCAAAAAAAATTGCATTCATAATATCTGTAAGATAATGTTTGAAATCCAAAATAACTAAAGTACATATTTGTATGGGGTAGCAACGTCATTTAATATTGTTAGATAATATCGCCCCTAAGTACTAAAACTTTACCTATCTTTTATCTTGAACATAGGCACTTTCTTTCTAAACTTCATAAACATAATTTTTTAAGACAGTTTCCTCGAACCCTCAACTCTCTGCAAATGAATACTGTACTAACTTACAAACTTGTTATTAAACCGTTATTTAGGATGCCTTTTCATCGTCCCTCGATAACATTACACGTATAACAGTCCAACTTCGGCCGTTTGCTTCTTGATTTTTCACCTCGAGCCTTCGGCCGGGATCAAAAGTTCCTCCGCCACCAAAGTTTCGAGACTGTAGGAATAAGTTGTCAACACGTTGCCTGCCCCACAAACGCAAACGAGAAACATTTCGGTAACGTATCTTTTAAAACGTTCAGAAGCCAATCTCTCGAGTGCATCTTTTGGAACACGATGAATCAATTTCAACTTTGAAGTTTCAATTAGAACTTTGAAGCAAAATTGTTCTAGTTATCAACTAAGTTATTTTGGAATTAAGCGGAGAAACACTCAGAGGGGCAGTTACTCAGCAACCAATCGCTTTCAGCATAGTTACTGTCTCAAGTGTATTTCAAGTGTTTACATTATTGACATCAAAACAAACAGTAGAGACAAAAAAATATGTTATATAAGATTTTTGTTAATCAAAACAAATTGGGCCACTCGTTTGCACAAATATGGCGGATGCACGTGACTCCACTCGCTAATGAGACGGACTTCTGGCTTTAGGTGCTGCTCTATTTGCATTTACTTTAATGTGATAACTAACTGGAACAGCCGGAGGCATTGGAAGAAGGAGATTGGAGGAAGTAAAAGAAAATAAAGCCCAGTTCATCTTATATTGCCGGGATTTTTAAGAGTTTACTCAAAAGTCTACTGAAAAGGGAATAACAGCAAAATATATATTATTTTTTATGATTGAAATTAAATCGAATAACACTACGCAAATAGGACGCAATAACACAATTCAATAGTAACCTCCATTATCTCTTCAGATCGCATGTATCGATTTATTTGTGCTTCATTTCTGAGGCGGAAATTTCCCAGAGAATCCTTGGCCTTCTTTCCACTAAATTAATCTCTTCACAATAACAATGGCCTCAGAATTACACATTTTGTCATTTTACCTTTAATGAAAGAAACTACAATGGGAGGGACGCGCTCGTGTAAAAAGTTTTAATCGCTGAAACCCTTCTCTTCCAAAACTGTTGCATCAGCATTATTTATCCATATAAAAAGTTAGCTAACCTTATCTTATGTCTATGTAAGTTTATTATAATATTCGTAATGTAGGTACATAATGTATGTAGTGTAAGTATTTATTTGTTTTTATTTAAATATTTATGAAAGTGCCACCGTCTATATTGTTCCTTTATGTTCAGCCCATCCTAAGGCTGCCTGGAAAAGATCGCTCTCAGCGATAAGGCCGCCCTTTATACTTCCTTTGTTCTAAGTATAAATTTCAGTTTTGAGTGGCTTTATAAAGTGTTCTCTTAATAAAAAAATCTAAATCAATATATTTTATTTCTTTCGGCTTACCAAATAAGCACTCAAGTCAAATACAAAATACAAATACAAAAAATACAAAATATTTATTCAGAAACTTAAAATACATTATATAACAGTGTTTGAGATCCCCTTTTAAGTAAAGTATTTTACCTGTGTTAGGGGAATCTCGCTCTGCCGCAAACAATAGAATTTGGAACGTACATTAAGTTCAGTTAGTAGTTATATAGTATACATATAAGGCTACTTAAATTATAGAGCTTATTATTTACAAAAAATTAAGTTGATATTTATTTATTTTAGCTATTTGGAAAGTGAGCGCGCATGTAATTCTATAGGTGTGCATGTATGAGTGTGTGGGGGTGTGTGTATGTGTGTGTATGTGTGGGGGTGTGTGCGTGTGATTAAAATTGGTGCTCCTGAGGACACCGGTCTCTTAAGAGTCCGGGCAACGGAAGGCAACCATTTGTGTGTGTGTATGCGTGTGTGTGGGGAGGTGTTGTGTGTGACGATGTATGGTATATGTGTGTTTGTTAGTATATGTGAACCTGTAAAATTTAAATATTTAATAGTAAAGTATATAGAGATACATGAGAATCATAGGAGAGAAGACAGAGGAAAACCTAACATAACCTATCATACAGTGCTTCCGTTTCGTCATAGCTTAAGTAGAGTAGCCATTTGGTTAGTTTCTTTTTCAATTCATAGTTACTTAAGCCATAAATATTAAGTTTTTTGTTAATTAAGTTATATATGTGGGCGGATTGGGATACATATTGTCGTGCAGCAAAATTAGATCTTACAGTTACTTTATTAATAATATTTTTATTTCTTCGTTGTGTTGTTTGACTAGTTATGAATTTTAAATGTTTATGGATTTTTAAGACTATGTTTAAGGTATATAATTTTCTAATCGTAAGCAATTCTGATTCCGTATAAAGTAGATAAGTTGGATATCTGTATGGTCTAGAGTACATTACTTTAATAAGAGACCTTTGCGCTCTTTCTACTTCTATATATTTACTCTTTATGGCTCCCCCCCAAACGGTTATACAGTAGCCTATGACTGATTCTGCTAAGGAAGTGTAAATTTGGTTTAGTAAAGGTTTGGAAGCGGAATTTCTTAGACCCTTAAATATCCAAATAAGTTTCCTTACTCTACCCGCCAGCAGTTCTATTTGTGCATGCCATGACAATCGCTGATCAATCATTATGCCCAAGTACTTGGTTGTCTTAACTTTAATGATTTCAGGACAGGGGCATACCAGATCGTTACGATTGCAGGAGTGAATTTTTATTCTGTAATCAGTGGGGGGCTGTGTGTTATTATACATTGAAAAAGTCATAAAGTTAGTTTTAGTAACATTAAGGGTGAGAGCATTGTTCTTGAGCCATTCAGATACCAATGAGAGTCCAGCTTCAGCCTTCTGTTTAACATCATCCCATGATTTGCCGGTGAAAACTATGGCAGTATCATCTGCATAAGAGAAGATTTTGGCGTCACTGAGTTCAAGGCTGCAGAGGTCGTCAATGTAGACGAGAAACAGTGTCGGTCCGAGTACGCTACCTTGTGGAACCCCATAGCAAATGTCCTCGTCTTCACTGACAACCCCACCAATCTTAACCCTTTGTTTTCGCTCTTGGAGATAGTCAGACAACAAATGTAGTGGCTTACCACGAATACCCTTATTTTCTAGTTTATTGATAAGAGCGGGAATAGATACGGTGTCGAACGCTTTCTTCAAATCTAGGAAAACTGCTAGGCATTTCTGTTTGCGATCTACTTGATCAACGATGTGATTGGTTAAAGCAGAGACAAAAAAATATGTTATATAAGATTTTTGTTAATCAAAACAAATTGGGCCACTCGTTTGCACAAATATGGCGGATGCACGTGACTCCACTCGCTAATGAGACGGACTTCTGGCTTTAGGTGCTGCTCTATTTGCATTTACTTTAATGTGATAACTAACTGGAACAGCCGGAGGCATTGGAAGAAGGAGATTGGAGGAAGTAAAAGAAAATAAAGCCCAGTTCATCTTATATTGCCGGGATTTTTAAGAGTTTACTCAAAAGTCTACTGAAAAGGGAATAACAGCAAAATATATATTATTTTTTATGATTGAAATTAAATCGAATAACACTACGCAAATAGGACGCAATAACACAATTCAATAGTAACCTCCATTATCTCTTCAGATCGCATGTATCGATTTATTTGTGCTTCATTTCTGAGGCGGAAATTTCCCAGAGAATCCTTGGCCTTCTTTCCACTAAATTAATCTCTTCACAATAACAATGGCCTCAGAATTACACATTTTGTCATTTTACCTTTAATGAAAGAAACTACAATGGGAGGGACGCGCTCGTGTAAAAAGTTTTAATCGCTGAAACCCTTCTCTTCCAAAACTGTTGCATCAGCATTATTTATCCATATAAAAAGTTAGCTAACCTTATCTTATGTCTATGTAAGTTTATTATAATATTCGTAATGTAGGTACATAATGTATGTAGTGTAAGTATTTATTTGTTTTTATTTAAATATTTATGAAAGTGCCACCGTCTATATTGTTCCTTTATGTTCAGCCCATCCTAAGGCTGCCTGGAAAAGATCGCTCTCAGCGATAAGGCCGCCCTTTATACTTCCTTTGTTCTAAGTATAAATTTCAGTTTTGAGTGGCTTTATAAAGTGTTCTCTTAATAAAAAAATCTAAATCAATATATTTTATTTCTTTCGGCTTACCAAATAAGCACTCAAGTCAAATGTTATACTATTAATTATTATGAAATAAGATTATTTTACTGTTATACTGTTATGATGCCGTACAAAATGTGGAAGATTGACATTGTGTAGGCGGTACCAATAGTGACGTAAATTTGCTAGTGATGTAGTCACGCTTACAAAATGACTAAATTTTAGTCAAACATTAGGATATAGACGTTTACAATATAAGCTTGTACAGCTTATTCACTAGACTCCTGAGTTTCTTCCATCGATGTACGATTCTATGACGATACGACTGTCATAGTAAAGTGTTGGTGTGAGTTTTTAAGCAGAATTCAGACCCTGGTTATAATGTCATCAAAGTCTTAATCACAGGAAAATGATAACCTAACTTTTAATATTAAAATATTTAATAAATAAAATAAAATATTTCATCACTGGCCAACACTAGTCATGCCACACGAACTCTGATAGCTAGTACTGTTTTAGCCACCTACCCTCATTAATAAATTGCAGTAGTTTTGTTTCGATTGGCCTTAGATTTTTTGTGATGTGTTAATCAGCATAATCTGTACTAGGGCAATAAACGCAAGTAAACGGTAGCGAATAAATAGACATAAAATTAATCATTTTTGTATTTATTCAAATTTAGTGCTTTATAAGTCATTGTTGAGTTTGTGTAAGTATGCTGATAAAGTGTTTTAAGGGGATCCCGTGAATAACTAAGACTGTCAGATTGCATGTCAATTTTACCAAAAGTGGTCGACAGACGGCGCTTATTTTTTACATAGACTTGTGCAAATTTTGTCTGTTATAGAATAGGCAAACTTTAGTTCTTTTGGTTGATGTTAGGTACCTACTAAAGTCATGAAAAAGTTATTTATTCTATGTTACAAAATTACAAGCAAATTTAAGTTACAATCATTATTAATTTCTAATGTAATACTAATATTTGCCCGATATCCTAGGTACCTAAATTAAACCGTATGTAGCTTAATATCAGGTAGGTAGCTTATAAATGATCTTTTAAATATTCTTCGAAATGAGAAGCACATAAAATAGGTAATAATGTCATCTCCGGGTTTGTTTTAAAGTGCATTCGATTCTATATGATTATAAAGAGGTAGATTTTGTTTCTACATATTATTGGAAAAAATATTGCATTGTATAGGAATAAGATAATGCTTGATAATGTTTTTACCTGAACTGGCTAAAAACCTGTTTTTCATGCAAAGAAAGTGCATGCTAGCTGACAATAAACAAATTATCAAATCTATCTAAAGTAGGCTACTAATTGTAAGCACCTTTATTATAAACACTGCTTTAGCGTACTTTGCATAAGTAAGTCTACATAAGTACGCTAAGTACGTAAGTAGTTTTTATAATAAAATTGCTTACAATTAGTAGCCTACGTTAGAAAAGTCAGATAATTTTCTGTTTCATCGTATGACATACTACGTACATTGTAGGTAGAGTGTCTCTAAGTTTTTTCTTGTAGCTTTTATAATTTTAAAATTGTCTAATAATTAATTTATTATTTAAAGAAGGACCAAGGATACTGTAAAAAATCACTTATATCACCTATTAACGGGAAATTTACCATGATTTGATTTTTGAGTTTTTCAATATTTTGTACAGAATGCCTAGAATAGTATCACCCAACTCTTCCCGTGGGTGTCGTAAGAGGAGACTAAGGGGCTTACACCGGGGGACGGTCAGCAGCGTCCCCAGAAAACAAACCGAACCAACAAACTGCGATCCCCAACCCGCATGCCCACCGTGGGGATTATGGGCATTGACCACATAAGAATACAGTCAAGAAGAGATGGCCAGTTCCCGGCCGCCTCGCTATTCCTGGCCATGATAGCGGCCACGGTAACGGCGGGGCAGGGGGTGCTAAAAAAACATGCTAATACACTTGGCATGTCGATATTTTTTTAAAACTCTTCTTCTGTTTGTGTGGTTAGGTATATACGAAATTGCCTCGAAAGGCAATTTTCAAAATGTTTGCCGTCGTGAAAACCTTCCTCGGATTTCATTACCTAAAAAGTTCCAGCCATTCTTGAGTTTTGCGATTAGCAACACATGAAGCTATTCATTTTTGTTTGAAAAGATTATATAAAGATTAACTAAGTACCTTAACGAAAAATATAAATTTTAAAAAACTTTTAGATAGAGAGAGAATTTCTTAAGTAAATATTGTTAACTCCACATGTCAATTTATTTTTGTTTGAATTTGTTGACGTCATTTACAGCTTTACTATAGGTAGGTAACTTCTAATTAATGAACTTTTATGAGTAACTCTACGTTTACTGACATTTGCAAAACAAATACAGTTGGCGCTCGTGCATGTCAAAACTAACTCTATTTCAATGGTATAAAGACCATAGGAACTGAAAAACAAAAATTGTCAAACATCGTAATTCGAGCGACGACACCAGCTGTCAAATGCAAAAAAGTGACATGACCTGACGTCCGTCCGAGAAGGCATCCAGCCTCCGTCTGACGTTATTTGAAGCGATTTTCAGTTATATAGGAAGGGATATTGTATCAATAAGGTTGAATTTGTTGTGGCAAAATATTTACTAGGATCGAATAATTTCGCAAAACGTCTTACAAAATCGTGTTTTTTGGGTTTTATTCTTTTTGTATATAATTCTACAAAAATTACGAATATTTATAAGAAAGATATTATGATGAAGCAGTTATTGTAGTATTTTAAATTCACTTGAAGTTACTATATTTTCTGTAAAGTCTAAAACCCTGTGCTGTTTTAAAGTGTTATTCTCCAGTGTTTTATTACAAAACTACATAAACTATTTTAAAATGAAATATAAACTTTTGAAGATTACTTATTTGTTTAGGTAATGTGATATTTTTGATCACTTATATTAGATGCACTTTAGAGAAATCTTATAGACGGTGCGCCATACATGGCATTCCGGAGTCCCCGTTCATTTTGTTATATTTGTGGTGATTTAACTTTCAAAAAACAAAGACAAGAAAAATTAATTAAAAAAAATACCATTATCATAAAAAAGTATGACCTAAGCGAGCATCTTTTACCCCTGGACAATTTTTTTTTAAATATTTACCCCTTGTAGAGCCGTCCGAAATACTTCTTTCACCAGTACATATTAAATTAGGCGGCATTAAAAATTTTGCTACGACGATGGATCGCAATGGAATCGGATTTTGGTATTTAAAAGAAAATTTTCCTAGAATAAGTGATGCGAACATAAAAGAGGGTACCTGTTTTCGTTGGACCTCAAATCAGGGAGTTAGTATAAGATCCAGAGTTTGAAGAAAATATGAATAACCTGGAAAAAACGAGCATGGATATCTTTTAAGACGGTTGGTTCAAATTTTCTAGGTAACCATAATAGTAACAATTACAGTTACAATTACAATTACATTGTTAGCGAGCTGTTATTGGCTTATCAAGCTTTGGGTTGCAACTTGTCACTTAAGATTCATTTTTTAGACTCGCATCTAGATTTTTTATGAGAATTTAGGTACTGTGAGCGATGAGCACAGAGAAAGGTTCCATCAGGATATTTCACAGATGGAAAAACGCTATAAGGGCAAATGGAACCCAAGGATGTTGGCTGATTACTGCTGGACGATAAAAAGGGACCAACCAGAAGCTAAATATACCAGAAAATCTTAAATTGGACATTCATAAAAGAACGTTTTCGCTTTTTTTTTATCCGAAATTCACTATTTTTAAATATTTAAACTGTATCAATAAATTAAATTCTTGGCCAATAGATTTTTTTTAATTACATATTTTCACTAACAGTCATCCATCAAAGTAAAAAATATAAGTGAAGTCCGTGTGGCGCGACAAAGTTCGAATTTTGTTGCCCAGAATTAATATCTAAGACTGGTTGGCTTGCTTGGCTGCTTGCACTAACACATGGTACTATCTGTTATGTATTCCTGCAGATATTTGTTCCGGGTGTTCTGGTCGTTTTCTATGTTTAATAAAAAAATATCTATCAATGTAATGTTTTAAGTATATACGCCATCTAGTACCCATAACACAAGCTCTGGCTTGCGGCTAGATAATGCTGTGTGAATTGTCCAGTAATATTTATTATTATTATAGATATTTATGATTTATTCAGGTAAGGTCACGTTTCCCCGCGTTTATTCGAAAAAGTGTGTTTATTAGTTTACGGCTACAGTACGCTGCGCCACAGCCAGGCTCAATAATACACCGGCTTATTGGAGCTTTTGCGCATTTACCTGGATGCACGCACTGCGGGACGGACGCGCAGCGTCTTTTTGTAACTATGTAAACAACGCTGGAAAATATACACAGCATCACCTAGTCGCCGAAGTAAGCACATTGCAATTTATCTATTACGCAATTATTCTGCGAGATACCTGGAAAAATCTTTTACCTAAGCCAAGAAGTCAAGTAATCACTAAGCCACCGGGGTGCGTGTAAAGTGGTTTTTAACGCATGGCCGCATGATCCAATCACCACGATTGGTTGCAACTCAAAATACCTGAACCTGAAATTTTATTATAACTAGTGCGGTAAATAATGAGTAGGTAAAAATAATTAATATCATAAACAGAGAGGGGAACCTCGTGCGAAACGAATATGATATTTTCTTACGTGATGTGTATATAAAATCTTTATCTTAACTATCTATCCTTCGGAGTAACTGTAAATTATTTCAATGGTCAGACACCAGAAGCAAATAAAGTCTGTAAATTTATATATTTTTGAAAATAAATCTGCGTTTCGCGGCCTCAGTGCGTGGCAGCCACAACTTGTCCCCGTGCCGCACGTGACCGGCGTACAGCGACACCTTCCATAAACACAGAGTACCTGCCCCCCTTCCCCCACACCCCTGCAAACCACCGAGGCACGTAACTTCTTAATTTGTTCGCGTCATATGGATCACTTACTTTGCCAAGTTTTGGCCTCGTCTCTATTATTAGAACGTTTAGTTTCGATATAAGTTAATATTGTTATGAAAATATATTTTTGTGTTTTTCGTAAAACTGCAAAAAAAATATTAAAAACAAATAGAACCTAATGTTTTTTTACAAGTTTTTATTCTACTTGCCCGGTTAGTTTTGAAATTTAGACCAGTTGTTCTCAATTTGGTTCCCAACCGATTAAGTTGAAATTTGGCGTACTTATGTAAGTTCGGTGAGTGTCCAATGTTATCGTACTGTCGAGCTGGCTTGATGTTAATGGAGATAGATGGTGGACATAAGACGTTCTAAATAAAATGACTTAAACCCCGTCGAGTTTGGGTTCCTTGAGTTTGTCTTCCTAAGCATTTTGGTCCTAGATAATATGAAGAACTTGGTTGAAAAAACTTTTTTATTGTTACAAAGTTATTTTATTTATGTAAACAACTATTGACAAACAGTTTAATTAGCCTGACGTGAACCTTTTAGACTAGCCCATAACGTTAACTGCATTTCAACATCACATCCTCGATTCACTAGGTAAAGGCCTATTTACCTTCTGGCAGCCTCCTCTATCCTGAGCTCATCATGTCACTCTAACCATACTGTTTCCTTATTTCTCATTTCCATAAAAAGCAAGATACACAAGCAAGACTTTACGGAGATGCTACAACAACAGAGTAAGCGCGAGCACGTGCGAGATGTTATAACCGACGCGACGACGCGCGGTAATTGCAGTTTGATGCCAGTTCCGCTGGCAGGTGCACACCTCGCCGCAGCCACGGGCGAGGAAACTTGTGTGTTTATAACTAGCTTATGTACAAGGCTTTATACATGTATATGTTTGCCGGATAGATTGAACAGACTGGACTTGGACTGCCGGGGCCATAATCATCAGCCCGTATAAATCCACTGCAGAACATAAACCTCCTTCAAACAAAGAATGGTAACGAATAGTGGACCTGTGTCGCCCGATCCATCATCAGCTTCCCGGCGATCAGGTTCAGGGTCCATATTAACCCAATAACATCTGTAAAGCGATAAAGAATTACCTGAATTTGATTTCAGCAAAGATAAAAGTCATTTTAAACGGAATAATTACGATGATTTGATTTTTGAGTTTTCCAATATTGATTTTGTGTTAATAATCATGATAGTAATTTTTTTTTAAACCAGGTTGTGCATAGTTTAAGAAAACTACTAAAGTTTACGTTTCGTTCCATGTAACGCCTTGCAGCGCCCCTGCTGGATAATGAGAGAAACATACATTAACCCTGAATACACTATACTCCTATTTTTGGGCAGTCGTGTAAAAAGTAAACAAAACTAGCATGTTTAATTAGTAATCAGAGTTAACTCGCCACCTGCGACCCTGTCGGCGGAGCGGTTGGAGGTTGTCGGCGGAGCCGCTCCCGAGGGCCAAGGACCTATTCCGTAAAACGGTTATGTTTTATTAAGGATGACTGTCGTATCATTTGTGTTTGAGAGTGTTGGTGTCTTTAGTCTGAACTAGACACCAAAACCTAGCTTTTTAAAACTTAGTAATAATAAGGCAGTGAAAATAATTGTTGGGTTTTGCTCATTATGACTTCACATAGTCAGAAGAATACTCTTAATTTTTTCCGTAAATTCAGTACTGTACTGTACCCGATCGTTCCCGGTCATTCTGTGCCTAGGCTCAAACCATTATTCGTTTGATTTTTAAAGCAATGACAACAATGGGAATAGCTACAGACAATATATACTAACGATAAATTAACCGTTACGACATAGAGGGAACTCGTCCTAACGACAGCGATTATCGCTTAGTTTTATTTAGGTATTATGTGAGTGAAACCTACGGCAGAATCCAAAATTTCATGTAAAAAGTCAACTAACACAGTACATCATTTAGCGCAGTAGGTGTGGAGTGGCAACACTACAGTTCATTGACTGAACCAGACGTGAAACTCCTCCAGCATCATAAGGTAGATGATAGACGTAGGTCTAAAGTCACAATGACGGTTCATTAAGATCATGGTGGCTGAGGCAATAGGTATTGCAGTCGTGATTATAATTACTAAATATAAACGTCTACTAGATTGGCAACTTCCTTCACGCCGAATCGCATTGACTAAATTTTAAAATTGGTTATTGAATAATTATTCAAGGTAAATTGACTAATAATACATATAATATATTAAATAGCGTATTATAATGTAAAACATAAACATACAAATTTATGTCAAATTTATAAGAAAACCGCGGTCAGAAACTAGTCTACTGATAAGAAAAATATTACATTAAAAAATATTTTAAGAGCTTTGAAAACATTCCCAGACTATTAGCAAGGGATCAGAGACGAAGCAGCACATAGCAGGAATGTCAGAGAGGTTGTAAGGTTTTATGGACATAATCACTCGGGTCAATGACCCTCCAACGATACAGACTTTTATTAAACTCTACATTTGCGTACAGCTGTGACGAATTAACGACACTTCGGAGACTGCGGGCAAATTGTACTACAAGATACATAATGCATGCTCGAGGCAAACAAGGCACAGACAGTTCACTCGGTTCAGAACTAGAATGCTGAAAACGCTGAGCTTACCTCTAATTAGGCTCGGCTTAACGCTTAGAACGGTACAACTTTATGAAAGTTCATATTGCTAACTCACGCCCAGCTCACATCGGCCCCATAAACTCCAAACTTGAGTCACAAAACTGAATTCTACCCACTTCGGAAGTTTACTTACCCGATTTCAGTTCGTAACTGATAAAATCTTGTTTCAAATACTTACCTAAACAAGCCGCGCCGACAAAAGTACAGGTACTTAAGCGAGTCTTACTGCTCCGAGTGGAATACTTTAGACCAACAACCTAGTTGTTGTCTAACAGAAACTAATATTTGACTACTAATTTGCACCTTTGAACAGAAGTTCCCATTTTCGTGGAGCCCCGTAGCATAGCTCGTAGATGTGCTACGAGATCTCGTAGCCGTAGCATATTTCGTAGCGAATATTTGGCGATCGCAGACAGGGCGGGCGGCCGCCGGGGAGTGATCCCGCGCTAGTTTGCACTGATTTATTTTTGTCTCTGTACTATAAAAAACAACAATGGCTGCAGCATTTATTTACAGCTGTATTTTGTGGAAGTTTTTTTACAGTCATGTCTCATTTAACGGTGTACTTGCCTCTGATTCAGTGCCTCAAACCCGCATTGGTGGAGGCATTTCCCTTGTTATTTTTACTCAGGTAATGTTCGGTATAAAGGATGCAATTAAGGCGACAGTGGGTCATGGGGCGGCGTTATTTCAGCGGCGCAGTTTAACGTCCACTCGGTGGCGGAATAAATTGTACAAAGTGTCAAACAACGGGCAAGTTCCGCACCTGGGGCCACCGCCGCCGGCGGACCGAGACGCGAGCGCAAGCGAGTCTCGCGGACAGTATCTCGAACGTTGATAGGTCGAACAGTGATTTTACAACCGCGGCCATGGCAAAATGCCTTAATCCTAATCGTCGTTTCTATTCACCCAAAATACGATTGACAACAGATTTCAAACAATTAGTTTATTGACTCATCGACTTAATCTTGTAATGTAATCTGTGTTCAAGTTAATCCAACTTGATAAGAAACTTGACCTTTGATTAGTCAATGTGTTTAAGATACCGGCTGTTAGCTCCTTCAAATCCGCTGATTAAGCTCTGATATTTGCCGACAAAGGAACTGGTAAATAAATAAAATCCGCTGTAGTCTTATGTCTTGCCTAAAGAGCCGTAGGTAGTTTAAAAAGGCCTTAGCTCGAAGACCAACCTGCCTCAGACCTCCCGTTCTCAACTACACCAATGTCATAGGTTGTCGCCGAGGCGCACTGCTACCTCGCAGCACAAAAATGTGCATTCAAATGTGGGCTTTGACTCGTTATATTTAGATGCGTTTCATATTAACAGCATCTTTTTATCACTATAAAATGTATCTAAAGATAACGACTTTAAGCTCATATTTAAAAGCAAATTTGTGTGATGCGTGTTAGCGGCGTCGGATATATGCATACGTGTAGAGCTCTATCCTTACCCAACGTTCCGTGCATACCCCATGGATTAGAAGTAATTTAAAATATTCTGCTTGTTTTTCAACTGCCTGTAGATATCTGATTTGTACTTCACGTACTTTCGATAAAAGTGCACGGGAGATTTGAATTCATGACGCTTACTTTCATCCTCCCTGGCAGGTCAAAGCATTTTTGATCCTTAGTACTTGCTATAAAACTTTCCAATCATTTTATAAACTCATTAGACGTTATCAGGGTTCCGCAGGCCGCGGCTATAAATCATCGAAGAGCAAAGAACAACTTGCCGGCGTTTAATTGGGTCCCGCACCTCGTACCTACTAGGTACATGCAGATAATCGATCAGTACTTTTGACCCGCTTGGATATAAACATAGTTAGTTTTAAGCTTGCAAGCCCACCTTATACAATATGAATTGTTGTCGTTATTGCTGTAACTTTAAAGGTTTACAAAAACGGTTACGAACAGAGTATTCGCCTGATAGCAACTATCAATAAGCTGTTAGACCAAAGATAATCGTTGTTTTCATTAACCTCTTTAAACCGGATCAACGCTCGTAAACTCAGTCTAATCGTTGACCGGACAGCTGTTTACATTAAAATACATATATTAAACTCCTTCAAGCTAAATTAAGGCATGAAATCAAATCTGCAGCTTTTGGTTTACGGCTAATTGTAGTAAAGCCAGTAAAATAATTCGTGTCATATTTTAACCCTTAACTAGAGCGTTGGGGATTCGTCTGCACTTAGCGCGGTACTTAAACTAGACTCACGACTCATCCAGTGTACTCTGGCCCCCAAAAACTTACACACTTCCCTTACCCAGCTGAGATTGATACCGCTAGGAGGGAGGGCGCAGGCTAACTCGCGCTGGTTATTTATAGAATACAATGTATCGCTTGCCGTCGCTTGTCGTCGTTTAGTCACCGCTGCGGAATATTGCGACACATTGTTTCTCAGTTATGGAGAATGCAATATTATATGGAAGCTTTTGTTTATTATTGAATTATGCAACGAGCTTGACTTAAACCATATAGTATGGTATGGTGTCATTATGTGAAAAGTCTCATGCATATCGAGTCATTGTAAAGGGTCTTTGTAGATTGGACAGCCTGTACAAGCTAAATTTTGATTCGCCGTTTAACTTATTTGTAAGCTTATAGTACTTTTTTAAGTTTTGTCTAGCATGGCTACGATCCGATCTATTACATGTGAATAAATAATACTTAAAAAAAAATCCCATAAAATGTCCAAATGATGCTAGGAAACGTCAAAAGGTTTAAAAGTAGTTCGAGCTTGAGTTATTTTACCATTTCAGCTCCAAATTGTTAATCCAGTTTATCTCACAAAGGTGTGTCACGAACAAGCTGAAAATATATTGCAAATCCTTGCAAAACTGATTAAACTGCACTCTCCAATACGTTTTGGTGAAACAGGATATCACTGCATTTTATGTTTAGCACGGTTAATTTACCAGGAGTTCGTGGAAAAACTATTTGATTAGCGAATCTAATCTTTATGTGTATCGCGTGAAGGTCTGAGTTCCCTCGTGTGGTGACCAAGGTCAGAGACCATAACCCGTGCACTTTTGGTAACAAAGCTAATAAATAAAGCAACGTTTGTCGACTCCGCAAACACGCGTCCGTGTCTTCGAGCGAAAAAGAGACAGAGAAAAAGCAGAGTTTTTCCAGCTTGTTGAGTTTTTGTGATAGACATTAATTGGCGATCGGTCGGTTCGGAATAATTGCAGTTTTTCTGTGAACTCGGGCGTCACTTCGATTGCAGCGAATGAGCTCTGGTTGTGCTTGCCTCTTGGACCGGTTCCTATATTTTTATCAATCACTCGAATAAAAATATGAAACGATCTTTACATTGGTTTAAGAATGTGAATCATTTTCGGTTTTTGATATTGTAAATTGTAAACTCGAGTAATACAATTGAAAGGCAGGACCTTAAATTAAATTACATTAAAATTACTAGGCCATAAACATCACACATGCATTCAAGTCGTAAGTGCGCCCAGATACACAAGCGAACGTTTTACGCTGGAACAAAAGCACGCTACAAGCAGAGGAAGGCAACTGACATCTCCCTCCAAAGTTCTTGAATCCCTTCATAAAAGCTGTATCTAGTTGCTCCAACAAAACAAGCCGTGACAGCAACAACAAGTTCCAGCAAATAACGGTCTAATACGAAACTTATAGCACATCACTAATTAGTACAATGTTCATAATGAGCGAAACTGTTTTGCCAGCGAAGCCACAGAACATGCAACACTTAGTATGCTATCGACCACAGATGGTGTTCCAGTTAGTATGATCCTGTATCCTAGCTACCACAGATGGTGTAACAGTCAGTACGTGCTCGTGTAGAATAGAGTGAAGTTTGCGCGAGGCGAGGTGTTTAATGTGCGAAGTTCAGAGGCTTTGTTTCCGATAAGGAGTGTTGCGTGATAAACGTGTGCTCAAACAATTATAAATCGATTTTAAACACATAAGTCTCCAAGTTTTCGGGGCCCTTGTTGGTACGGGCGTGTTAGGTCGTTTGTGGCGCTTATTTATCTATTAGGTACGAGTTCTTGGTTATTTTGACTCCGAATTAGGTTGGTAGTCACATTAATTTACTGTAGAAGTTCATAAAGTCCTTAGAGACCTACTGAATAGCACAACTAGTTGTATAGGAGAAATTATTCAATGTAATTCGTGTACAAGAAAGGTTTTGTAACTGGAGAGATAAGGAAACGCTCAGGAGTCAGTAGGTACTTATTAGGTAGGGTACAATATTCATTCCACGTCTAAAATATAATTAAAGGTATTTTTCTAAATTTTTACGTATACCATCATACCCAGCTTAGGTGAAGTAGGTAACTACTTCACCTAGTCCAGGCAGGTGAAAGACTGTACTCGTAAACTTACCCTAGACGCGGAAACTGAAGACAAGGCTCTATGGTAGGTACTCATTTGAAACAGTGGACAAACATAGGCTGATGATGACTCTGATATCTGCTCCACTGTTCTCAGAGCTGTAATCTATCAGAGAAAACAAGTGTACACTAAAAGCGGTTGAAGAGCCCTCTGTCGGTTAAACGTCTATAAAATTAATGTTATTTCATCCCCTCGAGCACCCTTTAACGCTTTGCTTAATCGACCATTATTCAAATTACAGTTCTATCTATTTTTAAACGGTTCGGTAAATAAGTTGGGGTGCGTGTTTTTCTTGGGGCGGCTTATTGGCGTGTTATTGTAAACTGTGTCAAGAAATGTTGATCGGCTGTACCTGAAACGATTCTATGCCGCGGGGGATTTAATTAGAAATAATTAGTTTCTATTTTTTGTTTTCCTTTTAAAACACATCCCGTCATCCAAAACGCCACACGCGGTTAAAACTAATCTAAGTAGAAAGAGGTACGGGGTAAATAAATGATGGGTAAACAACAAGAACCTACTTTGAACGCAAAAAAAACAAATGAGCATTACAATAATTCCGAGCCAAAAGCGTCATAGAAGACGTGTCGAAGAAAAATTCTACGAGTATGTAACATAGAATTTTTCAATTCCTTCGATTCCTTCGCGCTCGTATTATTTATTTAAAACGTTTCCCCGAAAACAATAGAGCCAGCCGATCTATTGTTTTCGCATGCTTTTGAGTTAATTTTTTGCATTTTGATAACATAGCTTTGAAAATGCAGCCGTAGCCAAGGATTAAAGAAATAAATAATGCTGGATAATCCATACATTATCATGTAGCTCCTAGCTTAGCAGCGCTTATGTAATAGGTACTAGATACCTACTGACACACGTTTGCAGTACCTACATTGATATTTTCATTATACAATATTTAATTTTTATTTATACTACAATCAAGAATCATAAATTATTTCCGTAAATACAATAGAACACTAAGAAAAGGTTAAATTCGTGTAATAAATATTATATATTTTTAATTAATGGAAACGAAAACTTTTTCCGTTAGGTATTGCGTAAACGTATACTAACCTATACACTTCGAACTCTATGATTTAGTCGTATAGACGTGCGTTCAGCATAAAATGTTTACCGTTATCAGAAGGGCGAGCCCCATCCGTTGACATTCCGTTAGAGAACGCCCTTGCGTATGAAATATTCATTAGCCCCAGGGCGATGAGATTCTCCCGGATTTTGAACCATTTGCTTGAAGATGTTGCTTATCAAACAATATTTGAATTTTGTATACATTTTGACGACCAGACTGGTGATTGCTTGATGAGATTTTTTTTTAATTTCGATATTAGTACGTATAATTAGTCTAAGAAAACAATTCATTATTTTGTGTTATGTTGTTGTTCGACGACCTCGACGCAGGTCGTTGCAGGTTCGCTTTCCGCCTCGGGAAAAATATTTGTACGATCTGCAGATATTTGTTTCGGGTGTTCCGATCGTTTTCTATGTATAATAAAACATATTTATCTATGTAATGTATTGTAGTGTATATCAGTCATCCAGTACCCATAACACAAGCTCTCCTGAGCTTAAGGCTAGACGATGCTGTGTGAATTGTCCAGCATTATTTATTTATGTTACTACTGTAGGACCTCTCATCTTATTCAAATTTATAAATTCCCTCAAAAGAGATGAAAGGTAAGTAATCATTTGAACGTGAAAGGTAGGTAGGTTCTTGTATGTGTAAATCGGCTTTTTCCGGGTGATTGATCGTGAGGTACTTATGAAGAGGTTGTTCCTCTGAGAACATGTTCAATGCGATTTTAGTCTGAGGAGGGAAATTTGATTCTAAGCCTATTTATTGACAATTTGTCCTGATAATGTAATGTATGTTTCTGTTTAGTTAAAAGTCTAGTTTCTGCCCGTGGCTTCGCATGCGTTTATGGAAACGCTTTAAGGGTATTTCGATCCAATGGGAATTTATTTATGGGTTAATAAGTAACCTATGATTTATTCTAGGCCCAGAACTACCTGAATGGAAATTTCAGCCCAATCCGTTCAGTAGTTTTGGTGTAAAACGAGGTAACAAACATCCATGCATCCAAACTTTTGCATTATATTAGTATGATGTTCTGTATACATCAAGGGATTTATTTTCGGTGCTACGCTCCTATGATGGAGTAATGCAGATATCAAAAGTATCAGCTCATTGTGTACAATATTTCGAAAAAATGGACACACTTGCATCACTTGGAAAAATAAAATCTGTTCCAAGCGCTCTCTTTAAACCTCCCGAGCGCCCCCTACTGATAAAATCCAAATAAAGTACTCTGAAGTCTGTATTATATTATCTGTGCTGAAGTCAAGCAACTTCCAGTATTCATAATCCATCGCAGACTTTAGCTTCCGATGGCCGCTTCGTGGAGGATTAAAACTAGTTATTAAATATCCCGCGAACTTACTGAGATTATTTTGTGAGTTCAGGCTTTTTGGTCATACTGACTCGGACTTCTGTCTTCGTTTTGCGTTAAACCTAGCTAGGTTTTAATGAAAGAGCGTTTTCTTTTGACTAAACAACTACAATGCACAGTGAAAACGATATTGAGATGCTGTAATTACTAAAGTAAGGCAACAACCATTTTATGAATTAAAATCTATACCGTTGGCGAAGCTATGGCGGACACAGCTTTGTTTTGTGAAGATAATTCTTATTTTGAGTTAGAGATTTGGGTACATTGCAAGATGAAACGAGCATTAAACAAAAAAAAAAAAAAAAACTTCGCACAGTTCCCAAATCTGTCTAAAAATTCTTCAAACAAAAGTATGGAAGAGCCACCTATCTAAATACCTACGTCAAATCAGAGTATCCTCAGTACTCATAAGGAGATAGCTTAGGTCCGATGATAATAGAAGTGTTAAGTTGCACCAACCTGCAGTAGCTATTATCTTATTAGAGATCGGCCAATAAATACTTCAGCTGCTAGAACTTATCTAGAACTAGAACGTTCTGAAAACAAGTCCTATTTGAGCTAATGACCGCCCGCGGGATTCCTCACATAGATACGACACGACGACTGCGCGTTAAATACCTTGACATTCACATAATATGTAGCTATCAGCCATTGTCATACGTCATCATCTTAGATCATCATAGACTGAACTAAAAAGAGCTTATGAAATGTAGTGATACCTGACAGAAGGCTTTTGTGGAATTCTATTGGTATATTTGCAAGACTCACCTGAATTGAGTTCCTCCAAAAGTCTCGTTCCCGCACAGTCTTCCTGAGGCATCTGAAAAAATCATTGTGTATGAAAATCTTCCTACACAATGATTGATCTCAGGCGCTGGATGCTGATCCTTAAATATTTTTATATAATTTTATCCAAACGAAAGACTGAAATACGAAACCGAACTTAATTATATTTAACGAACAAACGTTCATTAAACACAATTAACGTTACATAACGTAACATCCCGATAATTTTTTATCATGGCAAGTCAATCAAGTCATTTAATATTGATTGATAAATATAAATTTAAATTAATTTTGTTAAATTAAACTTGTAAGACACATTACAATGAACGACAAGGTACGAGTAGGTACCGCTTGGTCGACCGGTCGTCGTCGGTCCCGTCGTCGGAGTGTGAGCGAGCCCTTTGCCCTTCCCCTATCTCCTCGTTACATCTGCGTTATAAAGAGCTTACTCCTAATTTATTGCCTTGTTTATTTCATATTATTTCTCTCCAGCGAATCTTTCCACTCATTTACAATGATAAAATTATAATTGGGGAGTCAGAATTAATAGGACGTGTGCATGAAATGTTGAGTTATAGTAATTGTTTAAGGTTTTCGTCTTGCGTGTAGCCTTGGGTAAGAAATATCTGAACTCCATAGCGGCAGCGAATTTAGACAGTGTTCAATAAAAGGCAAACGTTATATTATCTCTAACAATCTTCGAACAGGTAATGCACTGGGTGATTTTTTGTATGCACGAAGCTGAAAAACCTGACCAAAAATACAAAAATGCTCCTTGACCTTAGCCTGCTACTAAAGTGCTTACAAGATCGTGGTCTGTGAAAGATTATGATTTTAAACTGAAACATGTTCAGGTAGATATGTTACAGCATTAAAATGTTTGTTCAGGGTTCTCTATTGTGATTTCTTTTAGAAACGCTTGTCGAGTTAGTGTCGGTACATATATTATGTGGTGAGTGGACACTCGACACTCGACCGGCATGAAACATGATCGATCAAGCGGATAGTCGAGAGGCTGTGCTCAAGGTTAAGCGTGAGTCACTCGTTGGGAGGTTATTAACCAATATTCGATTAGCGTTAAATTAATTGGGAACGCACGGGACAACGCCAAAAACATTTCGCTATTGAACGTTTGCTTTCAGCCTAATGAGGTTTCATTAGGAGATCGCAGAATTAATAATGTTCAGTATTTGATTTTGCTAAATTACTACAATTAAAGTCTCAATTATTATTGTAGGTCCCCCCCACAAGTCATATTCTGTAATTGAGTTTATTTGCGAAATAATATTATTGTCGCCCAAGGAAACAAAATAACTTAACATTTTCATAAAATAAAACTTGCTTTTGTTGTTACCTGTGCCTAAAATGACCACAGATAATAAAGACTTACGAAGAAGAAGAAGCTTACTGCCAGGCCAGAAGTGACTAAGCATTGAGATTATAGTTATCTGGCAGTAAGGCTATGTGGCAGGAGGCAGCGAGCAAGCTTGCCAGCCGACACTGCCAGACTGACACATTCATTTGCGCTTGCTTCCCGCGGGATGATCTAATTCCCGATTTGTGACACTTAAATGTTTGTGAGACCCAGGACCGCTCGTGCTCGAATAATTTACCGAGATGTTGCAATCTCACCTGCTTAGATATTCATAATCTTTTGGTAACCTCCTGAGCTGGTAAGCGTTTTTCTTGATAAAGAATGTAATTTTATGGTGAATTTCACGGCGTAATCAGTTGGCGGTCAATAGCTATTGCCGGTTCGAAGGAATCCTCGAACTCCCTGTACTATTATGCAGATCTTCTACCTATATGTTCTAAATTATCATATGACTAGAATGAGAACAAACGCTACTAATTCGCTCCAATAATAACCAAACTTTCGAGAACCAATTCTCTGCTTGAAAGTAAATCACGTGTCTTATTTCATGTGTGACCGCGCCCTTGTCTGCGCTAATACATTTTCAATTGGCACTATCAACTTTAGAAAGTAATTTTCCATTGAGATCCTTCTCAACGGTAATTACCATTAGGGTAAAACTATCTGCGGCAGATTAGGGCCGACACTCGCTTATTAAATAACTTTAGACGACTCCGAGTTCACAACTCGGTTATTTATCGCAGTTTTATTCAGCGAGGTGACGTAATGCGAATCTTTGTTTCTACCTCATTACGTGGTTACAGTCTCTCGCAAATAATAATGAAAGGTCATTTTATCGGAGAATTCCAAACTTAATGACTGTTTACTTTGTCTTGGATTTTGTTGATGAAAGATGCAACGCAACTGCAAAATGGGATAAAGAATATACCACTAAGCTCTTACCGAATACTTCATTCGCAACAAACGTCGATGCAATGCTTCACTTAAACTTTTTATATTCTACATAAAAAACTAATCTCCATAGTTAGGAAGAAAATATGAAAATGCAAAGAGCACAGCTGCTGTATCGAGCACGAGCGGTGCAGATTGGAAACTTTCCGAATATTCCAACTTGGAGTAAACCAATCAACTCCAAGTCTTTTTAAGGATTCCTTGAGAGCTTGTCTCTTTGTCAGCTGAAGGACTTTGCATGTGAGGCTTGTGGCTCCTTGTTCGCGGATAGCAAAGGCATATTGTCGCCGAATCACTGGCAGAACTCAGTGCTTGTAGTCTGGGCTGGAATAGAGAAAAATGATTTCGTATTGTCATCGAATACGTAGGATATTAAATTTGTAAGTAGTATAGTTAGTATTTAAATTTAAATAATTTACCCATTGTGATGCGCATGACGATGCGACGTCATTTTTCTCTTATCGCTGTTCTTGCCCTAGTTCAAAGCTCTGGATTTAAATTCAAAGGTTGAGTGGTGGACATTAGGTATATTTTGTACTCATGGCACATAGTAACTATAATAGTCATCTGTGGGTCAATTTTGTGTGTAAGACACTGTACCAAACTCCATTCAAATGTAGCCCAAAAAGTCAACTTTATGATATTCCAACCCAACTGACCACAATAAACCTTTGTCATTTCTTTCCTCCATGTTCAATCCATGACAATAATTTTGATAAGTTCGTATTGAAACAGACAATGATGACAAACATTTCAGAAAAAATAAAGATAATATCGATTTATCAACTCACAGAGCGTATAATTACTTATATGGTACGTATGTGGTGTGCGGTATTAACTGTGTTCTCGTGTTTTCCATATAAATATCCTCAAAATAATCCGACCGTCAAGTATACCACCATGTGAGTCTCAGACTCAGAACTCTGGTTCACCACATTTTGACCAGTTTTAATTTGGTCGCGATCGCCATTAAAGCGACCGTTCGTGAGAAGGGCTCGCATTATCCCGCAACCATGTTTTAATTAAACCTCCATATTAAATTAGAATCCGATCCTCACTGTACCAAGTATTCAGGTCGCAGCTGTTGGTAGGAAAACTTATAATATCCAGATTTCTCAGAAACAATTAAGACTATAATTAGAAGGCGATCAAAGTTAACATCAATGAATGATAGACATAGACTTCTCACTATGAGTTCAGCGTCAGCAAGGTCAACGACACGACCTTAACTAAATTAGTTTAGTAACCATACAAATTAATTACTACGTGTAGTAATAAACTTTAATAGAAATAACGAGGCAGATGTTATCTAGGAATTTTGTCTGTGAAAATATTCCAAAAAACTTTAATTATATTTTCAGCAAAATTCAGTTCACTGGTTGTGAATTCAACACGAGCATTCTACCAGCGGCAGTGGGGATGTTAAATGCCTTTGTCGACAGGCTCGCCTGTGGTGGCGGCCATGGCAGTGGTTTGGTCGGAACTGTTGCAAGTCGATGCGAATTGTATACATTGCAATCATTGACAACGAATTATACAATTACTATTAATTACGTTGAGGTTTTTGGTCGGGAAGTTTTACTTTATCCTATCCATTACAATTTATAAAGATATATTGTATATTATTCAATCTATCTATCACCACGCGGGTGAAACCGCGGAGCGCAGCTAGACAAAAATAAAAGTGACGGCAGGGTTGAAATGAAAGTTAAGTTATTTGTTAGTTTTAATTTATAAAAAAGCAACAAGCGACTCTACAAAGCGAACCAATAGGTCCTGTCTCAGCATAATGTTGATCTACTTCACCACAAGAAGTAGAGCAACGCTGGTTTTCTGACAGATTTGCTAGCCTACATGATTGACACAGATTTGCACGATGCACAGTTGCGCTGTAGGTTACCTTATTCAGAGCATACTTCAGTAGCCTTAGCTAGCCTGTGGGTCAAGTACATACCTACTCTAAGGTTTGATTTTGCTGTATAGATTTGGAATATGTTGCATGTCTGGGCTTCTTTTATTTAAAAAATACAGTGCCTGTACATTGCAAGTCCGTGGGCAAGTACCAAATAAAGCCAGTGTTTTTAAAATGATCACGGTAACTTCTACGTCTCAGATAATGTTTTAAAAAGTAGATAAGCATTTACATAGATGGTCCATTATTTTTCTTTATGCTTATTCAAGATCCGTTATGTTAAGTTTTGTATAAGTTTGTTGACATTGCAATGTTATGGCACCATCGAGCTGGTCTGATGATGGAGAAGGTGGTTATAGAAACTTCTAAACGTACGAATAACTCAATATCACGCCAGCCGATTTCGATGATTATTTTTAAACTATTGTTTAAAGCCATTTTCATTTTTAGGAGTTTGAAGTCTATTCATAATTTTTAAAACGCGCCAAAAAAATTTTTTTTCGTAAATTTATCTAGAGTACTTACCCCTAGTTGGTTGCCGACTAACACAATGGACATTAAGAAGTTACTCAATAAATAAATAATAATTATTATGAAATGTAGTTAGTCGGACGAATGCTTCCGGCTAGGGAGTCGTAACTCAAAGCACTGGTTAGGATACCGTATGCGCAAGCCAAAGCCAGAGATCAATATTGATGCTCAAACATAAATTGGCTACACAAGTTTGCCAATACCAAGAAGTCAAGTCGAACTCATATTGTGTTTGGTATATTGGCTTCATGAAGTATGTTCCTTAGTGGAATACAAAACATGATACATGAAGCACTAGTGTGCGTTCTTGTCTGCACTTGCTATTGTTTTGTCACTAGGTCAGTTGGCGATTATTCTGATCGCGAGCCTTGAGAGAAAAGCGAAGTATATTTGTATTAAATTGTATTAGTTTCAGGAATTTGCCTGTACAATAACTTTAAATCTATACAATAAAAGGAGAACTCGAATATGTTATGAATATTGAAAATAAGAATAAGGGACTTTTCTAATGAGCCTCAACACAGCCGTTGTTGCCACACACCTGTTCTCTACTCGATATAGTCTTCTCTAAGGAATTTCTATTCAAATGTGTTTTGTTACGCTTGTAGACACGCAATAAAATGTTGTTACTGCCTAAACGTAGAAGCGATTACAAAAACAAATAAATTACCCAACCTCAAGAAAATCATAGCAATATAATAAGTACACGAAACATAATTAACTGAAGAGCTCCAAAGCGACTCGAATTACTTAATTTAAATGAACTGCGTAAGGAAAAAGTAGAAGAAAACGTAAATTACGATCTACTTTGTACACCCCCGAGCTAAGTGATGCCGTTTTACAAAAATGTACTCACACTAACAGGTTTTATACATATTAAGGGAAGGTCTTTCTAAGTAGGTAGTATATCTCAAACAAACATTAAAAGAAATACAATACACGCAATATACTACACAATAGAATAAAGTATGAACAAAACGTTGCTTGATCTATCCTGTCAAACACTCATAGTCTAAATAAGTCATTAATGCATTCTTTGATTCACTCAAAGAAAATAACTGCACGGATAAAGCATAGCAAAAAAAAAAATTAAGTGTATAAAAAAATAACAAACAAAATAAAGCACTTTTATTTAACAGCTGACGTCACGTAGAAAGGTCAAAACAAAAAGATTGCACAGCAATAATTGTGATTATCCTCTTGCCCTTTAAATCAAAAGCACCGCACATTAAAAAGTCTCGTTTTTCCCGTACACCGTAGAACCTTCGCTACCTTAAGGGCCTATCTCGCCCTGTACGTACATATTTACCCAATTTGTCTGCGATAGTGATCGCTCTCCGCATAAAATAAACAAAATTAACAGTTTGCTTTCAATCCGCTCGTGGAGGATAATAATATAAAAAGTAATGTTCCTCGCGGGCGGCGGGCCTATACAGGGCTGGCGTTCGCACCTTTACGGCGGCATTTTGACGTGGATTGGAGGAATAAATACTGAGATGGCTGGAAAATGTTGGGGAAAAGTTTGCCCATCAGTGGGCAAAAAAGAGGCAACTTTTACGTCAAATTATGAAGGTTTTGTTCTCGTACAAGATTAATACAACTGGGAATTCATAATTTCATCACATGAGTCTCCCCTAATGAGCACCATATTCAATTCAATTTATTTATATCAGCCTCACAATAATATATGTAGGTACAATACAATAATACAATACAATATATATCTTATTGCACCATCAATACAAAAATTACAATAATAAAGGTACCTACATGTTACAGCCATAGCACCCTGTCGTCATCTGCCTGCAGGCTTTCGCAAATCATCGTCCCACGTGGCAGGAGGGCATCCTACCGTTTGCAGCTCTTCATTATTTATTATATATGTATATGTTGTTATAGAGCTAATAAAATACACACTCAAGTTTCAACAGGTAGCTGTATATTAATATGAGTATGGTTTATGAGATACACGGGCTGACAGACGGACGGACAGACAAACAGACAGCGGATATTAGTAATTGGGTCCCGTCGGCTATCTTTGGGTAAGGAAACCTAAAAATGAAATGAAATTACTGAAAAAATAATATTCCTTAAAATAAAAATATAATAAGCCTAAGCGATCCGATTCCAGGAAAGATTTTATCAAAGAAACCTATCAAATTAAATCATAAGTTTCTGAGAAAATTTCCAAAAAACCTTTCAAATCACACTCTGTATATAAGCTCTTGCTTATACCGTTGTGTCAGTATACAGGGTGATTTGCTGGCGTTATGAGCTGACGATTGAACCATGGACTTGGGGCCTGAGCTTTGATTTCACCCATGAGCACTCCCCTTTACAATGATATCTGTTGAGATAAATGATTGTTAAAGATTTATACTATCGGTATTTATCGCGAGCCTTTTGTTTTTCCCCCCACGTTTTCATCGCCTTACAGCGAGGATGTGGTCACGGATGAACTCGGAGATATAGCCCAGAATTGACGGCAGTATCCACGACTACGCTCAACTCGTCGTCAGAATCAGGAATGTCCAAACTCACGATAAACAATTTATTAAACAAAAAAATACAAACAATTGTTTGTGTGTGGTGTATTTTTTTATCGATTAATTTTTTTATCATACGAGTTCTTATTCATTGCTGAGTACCTAAACAGTGGGCTTGATACAGTTATTTCGATATTTATTTTTTGTCTGGATATAAAATAAAACGGCGGCCTTGTCGCCACAAATCCTTTCTCTTAACATAAACACCTAATAAAGTATTCATCTGTGTCACAACAAGCTAACGCACACAAAAACAAATCCCAGCACAATAGAAACCTTGCAATAAAACCTATAAAATTTATATCTAACCTCGATATCAGTAGAGGGAATACGTAATGAACATTAGGAACAAAGGCGTGAAAAGAGCCGATACTGAATGCTGTAGGTGAGAAATTGATACCAATTACCGAGCGCACAAACATCGACCTTACAACGAGCGGCGAGAGATGAGTTTCCGTTGGTGGGGAACATGACAGAGTGAAACAGTTTCCAGAGGAAAGGAATTTCGACTGTGGTGTGTGGGGTGGAAGGTCGAGATTGGAGTGTGGACTGAGAGGATAGAAAAAGCAAGAATCGAAGATAAGTGAGGTGGCGCGGCTCTCGCGCTGAAATATTAGTGTTCTGAAGGTTTCTTTGAATCGCGTGTTGGTGCAGCTTTTGTAGCGAGCGTTTATATCGGCGCTCTATCTCGTAGCACTTCGTAGCACCTCGTAGCACCTCGCAGTACTACGCTGCTACGGGCTACGGACGCTTTTGTTCGTAGCACTAAGTGATGTCATTTCCGAGATAGAAATATTGCAGTTCTGTAGTAAGAAATACCTTGAAATACTTAAAAACCTTCTTTGTAAACGGTGTTTATCGTTTATGTGTATAATGTTTCTTCCATAAAAAGCTACAATATTTTTTAGAGGTCAGTCGTTCCTGCTCAAGTTTGAAAGTACTTTTGTGGTTCATCTAATTAAAAGTTAGCAGCATCCAACAAAGCAACGAGTTTCAAACTCCCCGAAGACACAGGATTCAAACAGATTGAAAAAAAAATGTTTATCAGTTTTATTTAGTCGAGTACTCCCCGGAGTAAAGAATTTTCCTTGTAGCACAAGTAAATAAAAATTGTCTGAAGAATCACGACGTAAAAATATTTAGTGTTTTTTGATGTACAATAATATGATTCCGTGGATCGAAACAGCCGCCAATATAACGCTTTCAAATTAAAACAACTGGACGTTCCCAAGCAAACAACGTTAATAAAGACGAGAAGGAAAAAATATAAGTCGAACAGCAAAATCGCTTTGAACTTTCCTTTTGATCTTCGAGTGTGTAATTGTAATTTAAATTCAGTCAGCTCTCGAAGCCGCCGGATAATTTGTGAACTCATTAGGGGGTAATAACTAGCGGGGAACACTTAGCGGAGGTGAGAGCTCTATTGAGGTTCACTGATGCCCAGTGATGCTCACTCACGGGGAAACGGTCTTTCTGATGCCATTATTTTTGTGTGCCGAATTGCAGCGGGGGGGTGTGGGGCAGTGGGGGTGGCCGGGTTGAGGCGTGCGCGGCGGCAGTCCCTCGCCGCCCGGCGCCACGTACGCACGTCCCGCCCGCCCACCGCCGTGCCACGCTCCGCGCCACGATACACAGTTTGTGACATAATAAATGTGACCGCTGCTTGTGATAAGTGACGGATGATACAGTGCTGTGCTCGACTCAGAGGATACGTGACGGAGTGTTTAGTGCAGTGACGGGTGTTGTGATTGTACAGGTGATTACGAGAAATTAGGTAGGTTATATTAGTGCCTTAAGATTTTTTATAAAGAGTTTATCTCGGAAAATATTACAAATGCACTTGCGTAAGTCGATTTTTTAAAAATAATTTTACGCACTTCGTTTATTGAACATATTTATTTAGCGTTGTTCAATTAAAACCGGTGAGTTAAAAAATGTTCTCGGACAAGAGTACGTGGCTACTTAATTACTTACTTACGATTGTTAGAAGGTGAACAGAGCTTCTTACCTCTTGCCTGCTTAGACAAATGTAGCTAGGTTCTCCTTGTCACGATGAACACTGCATTTGTTGCGGAAACGGATATGTTATAGCTTACGATATAAATCTTACGCGCGGCGGGAAAACGTTGCCTACATTTAATTCTGCCCGCAATCTGCTCCCGCTTCCTTAACTATTCACTAAAAAATTTTAATTATTTTCTAGCTGCCGTACAAATAATCTTTACGAATAAATAATTATTTCGTTTACTTTCAAGTGTCACAGAATATGCACATTTAACTGGCGAGTTGAGAGTTTCAACAACCTGCTATTAGATATTTGTTTCGGGTGTTCTGGTCGTTTTCTATGTATAATAAAAAAAATATCTATCTATGTAATATATTGTATTATGTATATTAGTTATCTAGTACCCATAACAAAAGCTCTGCTTACCATGGGGCTAGATAATGCTGTGTGAATTGTCGAGCAATATTATTATTATTTACCATGATCACGGGCCATAAAGTGACCCGGTCTTTTGGAAGGCTTGCGTGGGGCCGAAGCCAACAGCACAGAGGCCCTTTGAGAAGTTAATCTAAAGGCGATGGCTACACATAGCGGGTATCATCCTCGGGTGCACAATATGATACACCCAAAGATGATATCCGCTTGGTGTAGAGACTATTGCAAAGAAAAATTAATGAAATAAAACCAGGCTATTGTGATGGATGGATGGACTGGGTAATCGGGCTATAGGAGAGATTACGGACGTCTGCCATAAACAAGTCAATCATAATGTTAAGAGTGGCAGACGGTGGCTTGCCGAATGCTGGATGGGTTCCTTAAAAAGCCAGAGTATATTACCGGAGAGGAACAACATCGGCGCAAACGACTGAGGGGTGTCGAGAGGTGCGACCCCGATTTCACCATCACGAAGACTGCTCGTGAGCGGGTTTCCTCGCTATTACGCCATTAGACACTTCCACCCCCGAGTCTACATCCTAAGATGCATCTCTCGCGACTCCACTCAGACCGGCCAATGAAGGCAAGCAAGAGGTGGGGATCTGGTTCTCTTGGGATGCCACTCCGCAAGCGGAGACGAGAACCAGAAACTTCCCCGGGAGCACTCGGTACCCGTGTTGTCGCTACTCACCAACAGCTCGCCACAAGCTGCCCTTTATTATTATTATTATTATATTTTGCTCCATCTAGACAACGAATCAAAGCTATACCTTGCTAGATTTAAACGTAAGCCTCATATAATACTATGGCATGTTCTATAAGCAACATGGAGATGTTAACAAGAATTAGCTTCTAAGTTATACTTCGTGACTTACAAGCTAGATATAATATCTGGAAGAGGATAATATTGTCATCGAACCCAGAAGACCAAGCCAAAACACGCAGCTTTTTTTCGGATAACTGTATCCACCTCCGTCATCAGAATATCGTAGGACTTATTAATAAGTCCAACTTGCTGAGTATACATCCAGACGAAATTAGAGAAAACAATAGAATTGACATAGATCTTCTATGCAACACGGAGGACTTCATGAAAAAAGGACACTAAGAACTGCTCTACGTATATAACTTTGGATTAGCGGCATGCTACTCCGTGTATTAGTTACAATTCTAGATTGGGAAGAAGAGAACCCACACACTACTCGCCTGTCAAATCAAATCAAATTAATTCATAAAAGTTGTTATAACGTAATGGATGTCACAATAAGTTCTGCCCTGTTGGGCGTGCTATGTATTAAAATGTACAATAAATTACTAATACAATTCTTACGAAAAAAATACATGAAATTCACAGACAAATAAAGAAATAATAATTATCATACAATAATTGAAAAAAGTCAATGTTCTATACAATTATAACAGGAAACTTACAGATTACACTGAATGTTTACTGTTATAAATGAAAAGTATGTAAGATATACTATATTATTATTAATTCATTGATTTCAGATTCGCATATTTAGATATATTAATCTGGACTGTGCTAAAAGGTGAATTTAGTGGTAAAACCTTTTTAAATAAAAACCAGCATGGATATCTAGAAGCATAAGTTCCAGAAGAAAAATATCTTCTTTGGAAAGACACTCGATCTTCTTGAAAAAATAAGTTTAAAAAAATACTCAACCCGACTGAAAATATATTATTAACTCATTTATTGTCAGATTCACAATCCATAATAATGCACATACAATGTTAAAAATAAATGGCACAAAATAAAATCTCACAATAACATCAAACAAAATTAAATAAAAATATAATAATATACCTAAGGGAAATTAATAAATAATAGTAATAATAAAATACAAAATGAAAACTTACTAACCTAATGGACATTTATAAGGATATAGACCCCATCAATATCTTCATCCATTTGTATTGGATGGATATATAAAACTTACACAATATTTACATAGTCATAATCTTTTCACGGAAACGCATAACATATTGCTAAAGAAAAAAACGGGTTTACTAATAATAAATCCATAAACCTGCTGAAAAATAAATCCTTAGCTATCTCCGTATCTTTTACTGAACAAAGTTGTCGAAATCATGGACGAGAAAACGCCCATTTGCGCTGTCCGTGCATGACAAAGGCCTTTGACGGTGGACCACCAAATCTTGCTAAACAAACTTTTCCATTACAGTGAAGAGGAAACACGCTGAATCTAATAAAATCATACTTTAGCAACCGACAACAATTTACAGAGACTAACTCAGTATGCCCTATTTCGGAAAGAGAAACAATAGGTACATATGTTATGTATGTACATATATATCTGGGCCTAGAATACATACAACATAGTGGAAAATGAGCTCACATGTATTAGCGACCTCGCGTCAAGTGACATATCCAATGACTCTTGTCTCACATGATCTTAATCTCCCTTACTCTTCTAACTGAAAGTACACTTCAAACATGAAATAACACACTACAATCAAAAATGAAATAAATGACGCTCGTAGTTAAGTAATTGATTGGCTCGATAGAAGAAATTACGATACACAATTTTGGGGCAATTGCAGAGACAGGGAAATTGTATTTAGGGCACAAAAAAGGTGTATACAAGGTTTAACAAGCATTGATAGCTGCTTATCGAATTATAGCTTTAAAAATATCAACCATACCATTCCTTTTATATATAAAATGGCTCTGCTTGTAAAATCATTTTTCAAATCAAGAGCTCTACCAAAAACCTGTTCATCCGCGCAGCATGAGCCGCATTTTCTCGAACGGGAGCCACACAGCTTTATATCGTAAAAACTTTAGTGGAATAGCTCTTAAAATATTTAATAAATTAACAGCTGCTCTACGATGAGAGTTAAGCCTCGTAAGGTCCACTAGGCTTAATCTAAAATTATATGAGATGCTTAAAATGTACTACTATCATCAAATAAAAATCTTTGATGAACACATTTTGTAAGTTCTTATTTTATTATTTGACACCTGTATACTTAATAAACATTTGCTAATCTTATTGTTATTTCCATGGATCAATGTTATTGTAATACAGTTTGACATTATTTCAATTCATTTTCCGATCTCATGTCTCTATTTGCTATTAATTATATAATTTTGCACGCCAAAGCTGTTTTAGCTTATTAGTCATCGTATGGGATATTTAAGAATAAGTGTACTAACTTATAACCCAATTTTATAACAAAAATTTACAGCAAATAAATGATTAGATTTAAACTAGTTTTGACACTTTAACACTCTTTATTAGCTTAGTCTAACCTAATAAGGTACGAGCGAGTGGATTCTATATCCCAATTTAAAGCAAAGCTTGCTAGAACATACTCGACCGCTGTAATATACATAAGGCTGAAGTGGTCGCGTATGTTACTACGTTTTACTACATCTTGGAAACAAGGAATTTGCGATAACTACCCTCCATTTTCATAAGTAATAACATCCTCCATGTTTCGCATATCACAAAACATTTCACGCAAATTACGCACTATGCGAGCATAACAAAATACGTCGTTTACTGGCATGCGTCAATGGAGAAGGCAATCGCTGTCAGAGTATGTTACTGCCACATCGCACACACAACAAATGAAAATAAAAAAAAAAGAACGAAACCCATACGAAAATATTTACTTCGTATACGTTATTTCGCTTATTTTCATTTGATCGTACATAATTTTCACCTAGCAGAGAGCCAAGTTAGTAAGATTTAATCATATGTTTGGCCCGCTTTGCCCAACTGGAGGGCAAAGGCCACACTCCTACCCTTTTTTTGTGCCCTATGTTGTGTTATGTATGATTCATTGTGTACAGACCTTTCTAATAACATAATATGACAGGGATACAGGGTGTATCATGTATATGTAACAGTGAGTAGCACAACTGGGAATCAATCCATTCCCAACCAGGTCAAGTGTACCCTTTGTAATTTAGTCGCAAAATTCAAAGAAGACCCCAGAATTGTTTTTCGCCCATTGTATTCAATTGTAAAGACAGACAGAGAAATAATGTGAACGAAACTTGGAAACAAATTAGACAGCGGAGTGGAATGGAGTGTCTCTTGTGGCTTGGAGCCATTATTCCTTTCCAACTTAACGGAACTTTTTCATATCCTCCCGAGAATTAATTAAATAAGGATTACCTAAGTAGCTACGTTTTCCTAAGGTTTATTATTTTCGTTTGCAAGTGGATACCTACTGGTACTTCGGTAAATTAATGAGACGTCATTTCGAGGCTGAAATGTGAGAGGCTGATGTTGCGGCGAACTCAGCTTTCGTTTTGAAGACTCTAAATGCGACGACATCGGGGAAGGGACTCGGTTTGATCGGCGAGAAGCGACGAAAGTATTCATATCAGAACGTTGTAACACGTATCAGTGACGTCGTAACATTTTATTATCTGGAATAAATATATAAACCTCCAGGTTTTATTACGCAGAGCACATGGCTTACGGGCGTGGTGTGGGAGCTTAAGCTCCGATTGATTATACCTTCCCCTACGGCCGTAAAAATGACACTAATATTCGACCTAGCTCACACACCAGAAATACAAACAAAAATTTACTTTAAGAGCCAAGAATTAGGTAATTATTCGATACTGTAATATCTCTGTAGGTAAAAGACAATTTTTACAATAACTTGCGAGTTTTCACAGTTTCTAATTTGTTTGGTATGGTTAGAAACAAACGTCCATAAATAGTTATATCTTGTGCCCGATGAATACAATAAAGGTTGCCTGGAAAAGATCACTTCTAAGCGATAAGGCCGCCCATATTTGGCGCATGTAAAGTCTATTTTTGTAATGTAAATCTGTATCTGATGTACAATAAAGTATTATTGTATTGTATTCTACTGTAATACAAAGTACTTACGAGTAGTATTTTCCCGGTGTGAAAATGGCCAAAACTTAATTATAAAAATGTCCTTCCTGGGTCAGTGTTCTTTAACGTCTCGTTAAAAAGCATTTCTTAATTTGTGTGCCGACTAAACAGCTCGGCTCGGTGCCTGAACAAACCCAACAAAAGCGCTCAGCTAAGTAAAAGGTCGATAACGTTTTGGGAGTAAGTAAAACATTATAAGAAAAGCCGATAAGTAAACAGAACAAAGGGCCGAGAGCAGCGAGATTAATAATAAAGCAGTTGTCGAGAGAATCACGTTTCCCGTTATTGTGGCGAGCGTAAATGAAACTGTATTGTGGCAAACGTTTAATAAAATCATGAGTTTAGTATTTTTCTTTCAGAAAGCAAAAATACTTGAGTATTTAAATCCCTTTCTTTGAATTCTTACCTACTAACTTTTTGGACGATCACTCGATCTAATTAAGAAGAGGCGTCAAAGCTGGAGTCGTGGCCTTCAAACAATAATTGTCTCATTATTGACCTCCCTAAAGAAAACACTATTAATATTTGGTCCAAATAAAATCATCGCGATTTACAACAGAATTTGTCCCACTGCTGGAGTATACCAATATACCTTATAAGTTCTGTGCTACCCACATCTACTGAAAATAAACGTATCCCAATTTATGATTGAAAATTCAAAATAATTCACAAAGTTATCTGTAGACAGCAATTCAAATTATTTACGATCGCGAAGGACTGATTTACGAGTTATTTATACATTCTTCTTCAAAGAGAAACGTTAAACAACGTAACTTGACTTTCAAAATATAAATGAATAATATTAGGCTAGTAGGTACTTAGCACCTACTTATATTATTAACATAAAGCGTGTGCCAGCGGGACCCTCGTAGAAAGCCATCGCTGTTTGTTCGTCCGTCTGTCTGTCTTAAGCGAGCTGTATATCTGGAAGCATAACTTGGAGGTAAATTCCTTGCTTGCATTCTAATCCAATAGTACCTTTAAATGCTTAATTCGCACTAAGCTTAACTTAGCGAAGCTAGTAAATTAGTCAAATAGCAAGTAGAGGAAACCTCAAAATTTAGTTGAGAGCTAGTCTAGTGATACATACAAAACGGGAACGGGCAAGGGCAAAGTTTATCCCTTGTGATATTGATCTGTTATATTTTGTGGGAACACTGATTAGTCGCTCTACGTATTCGAATATATCTTTCTAAGCGCGTGCAAATTGCAAACTTTGCGTATTGTTACCTTGCTGCTGTCTGTTATTGTAGTCAGATTTTATTAAGTGTTCATTTATTTCTTTGTTGGCAATAAATATCTTGGATTCATTAAACGACTATGGCTAGGAAACGAAGGCTGCATCTTGATGATATAGCTATAACATCGAGAATCTGTGCTGTTCGCCTGCCGTCAGACTCGATTCAAAGGTAATTCTATTGGATGCCTGTTGTAAGGCAGCTTCAAGGAATTGGAACAAAGACGTAGGTACCTACTTTCAAAGAGAATGCTTCAAAATGAAACGATGCTTTGTTTCCCAAAGTTCCTTACATTGTAGTTGAGAAGCTTTATGAAATAAATAGATTACTGCTTATATTTTACTAGCTGCGCCTCGCGGCTTCTCTGCGCAGAAATCTATAAACATTCCTCTTGAATCACGTAGTTTAAAACTCAAACTCTAAATATTTTATTTCTTTAGGCTTACAAAATAATAAGCACTTAGACAAGTCATACTTCATACCATAAATTATTATCAAATATTATTTTTTTACTGTTTATTTCTATACTATGTAAAGAGGAAAAAGAACATTGGGATAGGTATTTTGCGGTCTATCATTCCTGATCAAACGTTCGTCGTGCATTTTGCGTCATTTAGCGCATGTCGCGGTCACCCATCCAAGTACTGACCGCGCCCGACGTCGCCTAACTTCGGTGATCGGTACGATCAACGTGGTATGGACGTTGGCTACCTTTATTATTCATTTATTTTTTATCATTATATTATAGCAGCACACAATCTGTGTATACATAATACGTCACATTTTAACTGCATCTCTATGAAGGTTCAAGAGATACACCTTGACTAACGTAGAGCCAAAATAGCAAAAAAGAAAACCACGTTTTTGTATGGGATTTTGATGTTGATTATAATTTTTTGTTATAGCGGCAATAGAAATAATTGTACGTACACTTTGTACAAATTTCAAGTATGTTTTTTCTTCTTAAAAGAGAATTCAGAATAATTACCATAAAACGACCGTTCGCGCTGATCGGTCGTGGTTCGATGAAACGACTTCAACAGTTATTTAATTTCATCGAAATATTGTTTGGAAATAATTTGATTCTATTTGGGTTTTTACAGAGTGAGAAGTTGAGTGTGATTTGTGTTTTTAATACTTTACTCTAGATGAGACCAACATCGGGTGCTAACTGTTGGACACCACACGAAACAGGAGGCAATATAGACAGAGACAGAAATACAGAAATAAATACTTTGGTTAGAGGAAGTATAAAAGGCGGTCTTATTGCTGAGAGCGATCTCTTCCAGGAAAAAATATAGACGGTGTCAATTAATAAATAATGCTGGACAACCCACACAGCATCATCTAGCCGCAAGCTAAGCAGAGCTTGTGTTTTGGGTACTGATGGCTGATATAATTAATACAATACATTACATAGATAAATATTTTTTATTATACATAGATAAAGACCAGAACACCCGGAACAAATATCTGCAGGTCGTACAAACAATTGTCCCGAGACGGAAATCGAACCCACAACCTCCTGCGTCGCAGGCGGACCTTCGCCCACCGCGCCATAGAAGTCGTCAAATGAATCGATATATGAATATATTATGATATTGATGACTCAGCTGAGTATTCCAATTCAAATCGCTCGATAGGCATTAGCAGAAACAGTCCAAGTGGCCAGTTATCGGCTCCGGCGGTTGGAAGAACATCGCAATAGGATTCCCCGGTAATCCAACGCGGGAGCACTCGCCGAGCCGAGCATTCCATTCCATGATAGTTTCTGCGGCACCGAGCTTGCGGATAACACTCCTAGCATGGTTTTAACTGTAGGCTCAGATTGTTTCTTAGCCTTTGTTCGGTACAGGTCATATTAGGTTAGGAACGATTAACCCGTAGGCTAGGTCAACAATTTTTACTAACCACGTTCAAACATTCGCAATCATACGCACAACGCTATTTTTCCACCCACGCATTCTACCATGCAGGAGAAACACCCTTCTTATAAACATACAACTATTACCAAGAAGGCGCTTTGAGTTCCATTTTCAAAAATCAATTCAAATGAAATGTGTGTTCTTTGTAAATCGAAAACCAAAAAGTCGAGTCTTTATTTAAGAGGACGAATGTTTTGTAGTGGCTGATGATTTCAGACAGAATTAAAAAAAAAAAACTTCTTAGCTCTAGAGCTAAAAGTACTCGAATTAGAAACTTAGGAATTAATTACGTCCGCTAAGCTACGATATAATGAGACAATTTTTGAACAAGAGAAGTCAAATTGTTGATTTTAAGGTTGAATCAAAAAAGTTTGACCCTCGAGGAATTGATATATGTGTGTCTAAAATAACATCATAAGATAAATTACACAATCATTAAATAAAAATAATATAAATAAAACAAAGCCCTAAAAAACATTACCTACAAGTTGTCGGATTACGGATAACATAAAACGAAAGACAGCCGATCCGTTCATTCGATGACGTTTCTATGAAAATGATTTTGACATTTATTTCATAGAGACCTGAAACAAGAAGTGTACTTTAGTGAGGCGTCCGAAGCAACGCACGTTCACGTTCAACTGTTTATATTTTTAAAGGATTCTAAATTATACCAACCTAATTAAGATTAATTTTTTTCTCTCTTTTATCTTTTTGAGATGGCGAGCTTTGTCTAAAATCTAAACCAATATGGACATTGGACCTACTTTTTTTTCAAAATGATTATCTTCAAATATAGAATTTAGACGCTGTTTTTTCGTAGTAGCATATTAATCATATTTTTATGTATTTTAATATTACTTATTTTTAAAGGGAATTATTATATGACCAGGAGAATGGCTGATTTTGATCATCCAAGGGAATAGAGGTCTTTGCTCTGTAGAGACAAACAACGCAGACGAAAAGCAGACTATATAATAGCACAAAAACCTTTTGTTGTTTTTGCGGATATAATTTCTCGAAGCCCCAATGTAGGTTCAGCGCAGGCCTATTGGTTTCAGGAAATTAAATTCAGCAAGCAAGCTTCGCGGAAACACAATTTGTCGAAAACCTTATGAAATTCCCGATTTCTGTTTGTTTCCCTCCAATTTTTCGACATGATTGGTTCTAAATAAAACAAGTAGGTGCACGCTGAAACAAGCGCCCGCAATCAAATGAAGCTAATTATTTGATCGTCCATATCAAATTCAGTGCAAATATATGTAATTAACTCGTAAACTGTGTTCAATGCATGTCACAATACAACATTTAGAATTAGCTACTGATTTTGCTTGCCATTTGTTTTTTTTCAACGAAATAAAATGACGGCTATTTTCCATTTCGGCATATTTTTTGTAACTCTCCTAAAATATACAGAAACAAAAGTGAATTTCGCAGCGAAAAAAGTGTTCATTATTTTTCATTCAAAGGTATTTTAGAATAAAATAAGTCTGATTTACTAAGACGTATGTAGAATAAACGATTGAAACTCTTATGACACTTGTATTAACTCTAAACTCGTACGCATTGCCTTCACAACACTATGTCGATAGCAAAACACAACACAAATCATCGCACATAAATCGTTACAAGTGAATTCGCAGTATCCCAGAAATTCCGAAGGTATTCTAAAGTGCAGGTAGGAGTTCTTGCATTATCGCATAGGAACAAAGGGGCACAGCGCTGGACCCCAGCGCGATTTATAGTTCGCCTCGTCTCCGCGGATGATATACGGCGCCACCGCGCGCTGATTTATGCCGGAAAAATTCCCGACTCGGACCGAGTTGTGACGGTTTAATTAAAGATCTTCAATTGCAATTTTTACGTGAGATTTATGCACTTGGACACGAGTTTTGATAGAGTCGTTTGGTGCCGCAGAGACTCGCTATTGCGTCACTAATGAATATTGCATGTTAGTTACTTTATCTACGTTCTATTTCAGCTCAGATAAGTAGACGTCGTCGTAGTATGAACGAACTAGAGTATGGACATTGTCTTTTTTAACAGAATCTAAAGTTTGTAAAATATGAATTCAATTAAATACACTGGTTATCTCTAAAACTACTTTATAGATCAAGATAAAATTTGGTGTATATTTGGAACATAGCCTAAATTAGATAATAGGTAACTTATTATACCGAAAATACGCATACAAAACCGCGGGCAGAAGCTGATGTTTATATAAATAACACAAGGTACATAATACCTTAGTAGAAATAAGAGAGTAGAGCTGCATATCTCACTCGAGTACAGACACGTGAATCTAAAGCGTTAATGCTACTAAGATACGGTAGGTATTTGATATAAATCTCGGCAAATATCTCGTTTGATACCGGTATTTTTGCAGAGCTATTCATGGCGAGCTCTTGACGCCGCCACCGGCCCAGCGGCGCCGCTCTAAATTGCATCCGATTCGGGAAATGAACTCACCTCGGGCATTACTTTCTTATTCCAAATGATTTCTGATTTCATATACTAAAGCAGACTTTGATTTTAAAGTCAGGTAAATTGGATGTAAACGAGCGAAGTCGACATACAGAGAACATTTAAATATTTGTGTACGTGAAAAGTTCTCGAGATTTTCACTTCTATCTGACTTGTTGTGAAGTTTATTGATTAAATACTGCAATAGAATTGAATAGAATGGACGACCTATGTGGCGCGGTGAGTGAAGGTCCGCCTGCGACGCAGGAGGTTGCGGGTTCGATTCCCGCCTCGGGATAATTGTGTGCACAATCTGCAGACATTTGTTCAGGTATGTATAATAAAAATATATCTATGTTATATATTGTTTTAAGTATATCAGTCATCTAGTACCCATAACACAAGCTCTGCTTAGCTTGGGGCAAGATGATGCTGTGTGAATTGTCCAGCATTATTTATTTAAAAAAAAAGAATAGCAGTAACTTATTTTACTAAGAATTTATTATAACATTAACTTAATTAGGATAGGACTAAGTATAGCAAGTATTATTCTCAACATGATAAGTGCCGATTCCCGGCAGACCGCACTCATCAAAGCTCTCGATCAATTTCGAGAAAGTTCCACCTCTTTGCGTGACGGGGACTTTCTTTGAAAGAAAAACACGGCTTAGTTCCAAGTTCACAAGTACACTTAACCCGAGTCCGAGTACAAGATTGATCCAGCGGTAATTAATCAGCGGTGTGTGCCGCCCTCTGCGCGGCGTCGAGGGAACTACACGAGTACCGCTGGTGATTGCTGGAAGGTGTGCAAAAACTTTACCTGAAAACTGTAACATGTGAAAAAAATGTCTAATAACACTGGGCAACAAAATTCGAACTTTGTCGCGCCACACGGACTTCACTTATATTTTTTACTTTGATGGATGACTTAGTGAAAATATGTAATTAAAAAAAATCTATTGGCCAAGAATTTAATTTATTGATACAGTTTAAATATTTAAAAATAGTGAATTTCTGATTTAAAAAAAAGCGAAAACGTTCTTTTATGAATGTCCAATTTAAGATTTTCTGGCATATTTAGCTTCTGGTTGGTCCCTTTTTATCGTCCAGCAGTAATCAGCCAACATCCTTGGGTTCCATTTGCCCTTATAGCGTTTTTCCATCTGTGAAATATCCTGATGGAACCTTTCTCCGTGCTCATCGCTCACAGCACCTAAATTCTCAGGAAAAAATCTAGATGCGAGTCTAAAAAATGAATCTTAAGTGACAAGTTGCAACCCAAAGCTTGATAAACCAATAACAGCTCGCTAACAGACTCCCTGTAATTGTCACTCTTATGGTTACCTAGAAAATTTGAACCAACCATCTTAAAAGATATCCATGCTCGTTTTTTCCAGATTATTCATTTTTTCTTCAAACTCTGGATCTTTTACTAACTCCCTGATTTGAGGTCCAACGAGAACAGGTACCCTCTTTTATGTTCGCATCACTTATTCTAGGAAAATTTTCTTTTAAATACCAAAATCCGTTTCCATTGCGATCCATCGTCGTAGCAAAATTTTTAATGCAGCCTAATTTAATATGTACTGGTGGAAGAAGTATTTCGGACGGCTCTACAAGGGGTAAATATTTTTCATTTTTTTGTCCAGGGGTTAAAGATGCTCGCTTAGGTCATACTTTTTTATGATAATGGTTTTTTTAAATTAATTTTTCTTGTCTTTGTTTTTTGAAAGTTAAATCACCACAAATATAACAAAATGAATCCGGATCGTTAAAACACTTTCTCAGCATACTTACACAAACTCAACAATTACTTCTATAGCACTAAATTTGAATAAATACAAAAATGATTAATTTTATGTCTATTTATTCGCTACCGTTTACTTGCGTTTATTGCCCTAGTACAGATTATGCTTATTAACACATCACAAAAAATCTGAGGCCAATCGAAACAAAACTACTGCAATTTATTAATGAGGGTAGGTGGCTAAAACAGTATTAGCTATCAAAGTTCGTGTGGCATGACTAGTGTTGGCCAGTGTAATTATTTATGTTGATACAATAGATGTAAACACCTAAGGTACTAAATCAAATACTCATAACTAAAATAGTACTGCACGTACATTGTGCTATGTATCATAATTGTTTCTAAAATTATTGTAGTCACTAATAATAATTACAAGTACTATTTTAACGGGTATTTATCGCGTTTATTTACCTATTTTTTCCGACGTTTCAACAGGTTTACACACTGTCGTGGTCACAGGATGACTCACTCAATCTCTAATAATAATTGGTTTATTATCAGGTTTCGGTAGATTTCGTAATGAAGCGTAATGTTTAGCTTGTTAGTATTAAAAACCTATGTATTTACCTGAAATCTTTATTCAAATGACTACGAGTATGGACCCGATTTTGCCCACTGCCTACAAAACATACCTATAATCATGCTAGGCATTTTCAGCCATTTTTTAAAATATTCAAAAATAATTCAAATGACCTGAAAAACAAAACTTATGTTAGAAATCAAACCTGTAACCATCTGCGTCAGGCGATCCTTTACCCACTGCGCCACAGAGGTCGGTAAAATGATCTAAAATGTTTCCAAAAAGCTAACAAACATCCTACAACGGTAATCCTGCTCATTAAAACTCCGTAAGCCGCTCATTTTTTTACCCGTTACCCAAAAGTTAGGGTCTAAAGTTAGGAGCTAAACACAGGTCAGAGGAACTTTTTGCTTTTCCGGCCAAAGTAAACTGTAGCGGCCATAACTCATAAAAGAAGATTTCATGCCTCGCCTTGCCGGGATCAGGCTGAAATACAAGAAAGGAATTTTATAAAGTAAAATGGTGGCCGCTACCTAGTATCCGTAAACCCTTGCTTGTACTCGTAGCTATTTTAAAATCACAAATAAACATCACCAAGTTCTTTCTAGAGGTAGTTTAAATAGACGTTTGAATAAAACAATGTTTTCTTGACTTCTTCATCTGTCTCAATAATCTAAATAGCTCTCGGTTCACTTGGAACTTGCTTTGCCTTTCCTGGATGTTTTCTTTGTTGTTTTAGAATGCACTACACCAGAGTGGCAATGAGGTTTACCTTGGGCTTACCTACACATTACCAAAAGGAAAAAAAGTTTTCGTTTACTTTTTTGCCAAAGTTTTAAAGTTAATAATAACTTTAAAACTTTGGCAAAAAAGCTTAAATAATTCGCAAAATATGTACATATATTAGAGTTCATATGAAACTATTGAAGCTTAGCTTGGGGCTAGATGCTGAGTGGATTGTCCAGTATTGTTTATTTATTTATTAAGCCGAAGAAAGAATATTTATAAAAGTCGGTCCGGCCCCGTGTCGTCCCGTCGCCGTGTAAGATACTCCGCCGTTTATAACGAGTGGTTGCGGAAAGCAGCGCTAGGCCCTGCGACGTGACCGCACTGCCGTGATGCGCGTCAATGAGCCACACTGATTTTATACCACCGCATTGCATTGCTAAGAAGAGTGATATTGAAGTCGAACCGAATCCGGCCCGGATCCGTCCCAAAGTACCAGGGATTTTTCTGTTTGAATAACATTAAGTTGAAGTTTTGAGCTTTATTCATCATCGCGGGTACTCTGAAATATTCATTTGCAAAGTTGCTTTTTGAATTGTAAAATTAATTTGCCTGTTCTTGTTCGACGCCGCTGTACCCGGCGCAAGTATCTGAAACATTTTAACCAATTACTTACAAAAACACAAACTCGCGATTTGTATTTTCACATTCCGATCAAACTTTTGCTTTGATTAACTTCTCATAACGAAATCCTTTCCATCCTTTGAAATATATTCCCTGTAACTTCTGGCGTTTGGGAAATAGCCTTCTTAATTATTATCATCTTAGCAGCACAGAACTTTATGACAAAGCATTTTGAAACGTATTTTGAAAATGATAAAGGAAGGATTTGAGTTCAGAATAAAATAGGAAAATAATTTATTTCGATGAACCCGAGGTATCAACTAAGCGCTATGACGTCACAGCGTTCTGTCTTCAGCTTGACGTATCCAGCATCTCCCTGCAGTCTTGCGTAGGTCAACATCCGACCTGGCCGGAGGGCGTCCACGCACTACGTTTAGCGAGTCATGGTCTCCACTCAAGAACCCGTTTACCTTAGCGGTTATCGTATATTATTATATATATCAGTTATCTAGTACCCATAACAAAAGCTCTACTTAGCTTGGGGCTAGATAATGCTGTGTGAATTTTTCAGTTTTATTTATTTGTTATAAAATCGATTTAACGCGATATTACTTGCTTCCATGAAGTTACAGTTCATTATCCATTTTCCGAAAAGCTTATCATGCGGTAATCTTTTCGGAATCAAGTAATATCGCGGCTTGCTGTGGTTATGTAACCACAACAAGCTGCATTCATAACAAATGCGTTTTATGTAATTTAATTACAAAAAGTCTAGAACAATTCTAATAAAGCTTTTCCACGGTAATGAGGGGTTCAAATAAACAAAGAGAAGTATCCTATATCCCCACTCCAGGGTACAGTACACCCACAGTGCACCCCAATCCATCGCCAACGAGGGCGTCATAGCTTAATTAAAAGAGGCCTTTCATGAAGGTGTGTACACTGGCCTCTACTCATTATGTACTCTGCGGTTAATTCCAGCGCAGGGCTGATAGGGCCGCTCCGACAGTGAGGGCGAAGCTCTCGAATTATTCATATTTATCCATCAACTGCTTGGTGTATTGCGATGGGTCAAAGGCTGCTGGCAGATGCTTAATAGTTATTGGGCTGACGGGCATAGTGCTCAGGGAAGGCCTATGTAGCTTTTTTAAGGCCCAGTGCCCCGGTCACTGATGGTACCTAGTTTGTTTTATTTCATTGAATGTGTATTTAGATATATTTTTTTGTATGAGTCCTGTACTCAAAATAAACAATTTTTATATATTGTATTTATATCTATGTTCGAAAGTCAAAAGTGTCCACTCAACACATTAAGGTACTCCAGCGATGCTGCTCATTGTAGACAACTGGAGGTGGTCCGTTTTCGGGAGATAGGTTTGGTCGGTCCAGTGCCTTTTTAACTATACACGTTACATGATGATAGATCCAAAAGTTAGAGAACGAATGAAGGAGTGATCCAGCTGTTTACAATAAGCAGCAGCAATAAAAGGTGTAATGTAATGCATTGCGAAACCGGTCCAAGTGTGGCGCCGGCGGCCCAAGTGTGGTGCGGCCCATGTGTGGCGCGGGCCCATGTGTCCCATATTCCCTCATGTGTACCCGCGTTCGTTTTATTCATTCAATCGTTAATACAAACGGACATAACCCGTCTCATGCCGAAACAATTACGATTCATCGTATTGACTTGTTGGCTTTGCTTTGTTTGCATTTTATTTAGCATTTTAACATCCATTTTTTTATTTCCACGGTTTTGTAACTTTTCCATGGTTTATTATTTGCAGATTTCACATGCTCGGGACTATTTATGGTTCTTACGCGGGCTAAGTTGAATTTTGGTGAGCCTAGTGCTAGGGTCTGATCATAAAAAATCTTTAAAAATATATCTAACAACAAGTAAAACTTCTAAAAAAATTAAGAAAGTTAAAATCAGAATTTGTATTGTGAAAGTCGTTAAGTATATAATATTATTTTGAGCTCCACCTGTGCTGAATTTGAGAACAATTTGTTTAGTAGTTTAGGCATACATAACTTACAAACATTCATCGATCTATTAATTAATCCATCATACCAAACTTTCGTATAGATATATGAGTGTGCCAACTCATCTTGTAGAACTTCCAATGCAAACACGTTAACTATGTACTTAACCAAAATACTGGGCGCAGGTAGCATGGACCATTACGATTAAACTGACTTGGTATAACTACCAATTCAGTTAATGGTCTTATTAATTTACAAATTTCTTTTTTTTTTACAAATTCTTTTTTTTTACAAAGCTTTAGGCTTAGTTTATACAGCCGTTAATTATATAAAGCAAAAAACGTGGAGGATGAAAAGCCCGAACTTTAATGTCTAAAGTTTATGATTAAAAGTACTTCCTTTTCAATCGTAAAGTTACTCTGGTCTAGGCCTAGGGCAGTATGCGAGGATACGACTTGTAATGACGTTGAGTCAAATTAGCAGGCCACAGCCAAGTTTTTTTACCTGTATGCATATAGGCTAATATTTGAACAGACCCAAGTGACAGTAGATGCTTGATTATTTGATATGATGTGACACAGAGTACGTAAACTCCTAAATTTGTATTGAAAACAAAAGTGGCTTCACATTCTTGCCATAAGCATCGGAACAAACAGAACGTGATTTCATGTTGTCACATCACATATTCACCGAGAGGACTTGAATTGACGTTCCGTCAGCGAACGTGTAAACCAAAACGAATTAATTAAACATCCTTGTATGATTTCTCTTTCAAGCGGTACTGCTGAAGACATTATCTCGTGTTGTTTGACTTGCATCGAGCGAGAAGATATTCCACGAGTGTGTGCCGACGTGCAGCGTCACAAAGTATCCTGTAAATAATGAAACTAGTTCGCAGTCCCGGCTTACAATAAGATTTCCCCGTCCCAGCGCGATGCAGTCAACTCACTTTTCTGGAAAATAGAATCATTTGGCGTTTGTCACGAAACTCGCAGCGCCGGAATTTGAAGTATTGAAGTTTAACCTGGTTTGGGTGAGTCGGGCAGATGCTTACTAGGCGGGCACTACACGGGTTTAGTGCTCGCTTAGCAAGCGCCAAAGCTCTTGCTATGCAAGTGGAGTAACTTCAGTTCAAAGATCTTTGTATCTTAAGTAGTCTAACTCTATATTACCGGGTATTTATCGCGTTTATTTACCTATGTTTACCAAAATGTCAACTTGTTCACACAGTGTCAGGTCACGGAATGCTGGAGCATTCCGTGAGGTTAAGGAATTATATTATAATGCATTCTGATCGCTTAAGCTTGTTAACATTATTATTTGTTTTCTTTATTATTATATTCTAATGTACAACTTATTATTTATTTTTGGTTAGTTAGGTCTTCCGCCGGGCGCAGATAAGTGCATGTTCAAAAGAAGTTATTTTTATCACCATAGTTCGTTCGTAAGGTAGACAAATAATTCCCTCCGATATGTAACACTTATAGAGCTACATGAACAGGGCAATAAAAAAAACAAAACATGTTGACAATACATCCTAAATATGCCAGTTAACTATGTATACAATCATAATCTAGGCCCACCACACAAATGCGACCGTCTTCAAGTGCTGTTCGCCATTTTGTTACTGTTGTCATAATAGAAAGAGGTACCTGTATCAGAGTATCAGTAATATATCGTATTACAAGATGCGCTCCGCGGCTTCGCCCTCGTGGAAATCTATGTTTCAAATGATTTATAAACCTTTCTCTTGAATCATTCTATCTATTAAAAAAACTATCATCAAAATCCGTTGCATAGTTTTAAAGACCTAAGCATACATAGGGACAGACAGACAGCGATAAGCGACTTTGTTTTATACTATGAAGTGATAGTTTTATGAATGAGTGGAATTGACTGATATATGTAGTATAATAAGTTATAACTAGCCGGGGGCTCCGAGGCAATGTGGCGCGACCGGTCGTTAGCGGCAACGGAGCGCGACTGCACACGCCTCTAATGCGACCTAACTGCGAAAACAAATGGGGGTGGACGGCCATGAATACTCCTGGGATATCCATGGTGGACTGGATTTTTGATTATTAAGCTCTTACAATAAAAAAAACTCAATTTCTCACACATGTGCTCGGCAAAAGTAGTGTAGGACGCCCTCTGGCCAGGTGGGATGACGACCTGCGAAGGACTGAAGGTAGATGCTAGATGCGACAAGCTGAAGACAGGGCGCTATGGCGCTCATTAGGGGAGGCCTATGTCCAGCTGTGGACTGAAGGTCCTCGTTGAAAAAATAATATTTTAATAGTGTTTTGACAAAAAAATTACACAATACAAGTTTGTAGTTAGAGGGATTCCTTCATCATTCCTAATGTGTACCTATTTGTCTTGTTTTCATGGCCGCATTTAGCATACACGGTCATTTCAAATCTGTGTAATTTATTTGATAGTTCTTCTTGTCTTCTTGTCCTTGCCAACCGAGACCGGAGACCCACTTTAGTTAAGACCCAACCTAGTGACGTCAAAATGCAAACAAACCGGTTTTGGTTCAGCAATATTTCTAAATAACATAATAATAATAAGCCTTTATTGCTGGTTAACAGAGTTGAGAATATTTCAAAAAACACTTAAAACCTTAAACTAATAAAGATGCTCTCGGCGCTCGGTTTCCCTTCTTCCCAGCTTGTCTTTCAATAAAGAACATAATAATTGTAAAATGTATATAAGTGCGCAGCTGTCATCATATTGTGTTCCTAATGTTCGAACACATGTCATGTCTGAGGAAGTAGGTCGCTGAAATGAACACCAGCTTTTAACCCTCCGCCTGTCCCGTTTGACCCTCAACCCACCCCGTCCGTTGGCTGTCAGCAGCGGCCCTGGTGGAGAGCCCAGCTGAAGGACGTTTCATTAATACCAGTATTTATTCGAGTGTTGCTTCACCGCTTTTATTGTTTAGCCCTTTTCCCGCACATTGTACCTAGTGGTGAATGTACACAATTCATTTAGGGATGTTCGGGATTTGTATGTGAAAAACGATCAAAAGTTTTACTCAAAGGCTTACAAAAACTGAAACAAGCTAAATAACAATGCATGCCGCTTTTTCTCTCTGCTCTGCACATCTGTTACAAAGAAATAGTTCAAGGGACCTCATAGAAAAGCAAGGATCTAGCTAATACATAAACAGGCTCTGCTTACCTTGGCGCTAGATGCTGTTCCGTGAATTGTCCAGTATTGCTGATCTCCATAGAATACTCTGGGTAACAGGTAGGTACATAGGTACTTACAAATACCTCCTTACGTACACAACACAAACTCAAGCTTATCTCGCAACTAGCGGTTGATTACAACCCGCTCACGACATCCTAAGAAGCCGTTTAGGCACAATGATTGCTATTAACACAATTTACATCTTAAAGGTAGGCTCGGGAACTTCATTCCCATAATTCTTCCGAACAACCGAATCAGATCCGACCCCTCTAACCTTTATAAACATGGGCGCAAGGTTTATATTCCGAGAGAGGATATAACGTGTAGTTGAAGTTCGGTAAACGACAAGTGTACCGGCCTCCATTAAAACTAACTTCCGACTAATAAAGTTAGAACAAAGTCCATTTCCGCGCGCGCTCCACACATGTACACCAGTGCGGGCGCCAGCCAGCGATACACGGCGCTGCGGGCTCAATGGCCGCTCTACAAAACTGCCGTTTGGGAAACGAGTTTCCGGATTATACGGGATTGTAGATTGTTGGGACTTTGAAATAGTGGATTATATTAGTAGCCAGTCGCAATGATTTACGGTTTATAATTATTTTGATTAGTTTTGCAAATAAACTTGATGAAAATGTAATGTACTTACAGATTTAAATAATCATAAATGTTTTTGAGCTCAAACGTTGCGCTAAAACTCGCCGAACATTCGCCGACAAACTAGCCATTTCGCAAATCGTCATAGTATTGCTAATTTATGGCAAAGTCCCGAACGGACGACTGGCAGTAGGTCGGCGAGTGGCGCACTTGCCCCGCTGTCGCACTTCCCCCGCCGACCCGGCCGCTGCGAGTTACAACTACTTTGACCTATTACTTTTTGTGATGAATGTTTTACATCCGTATTTATGTAACGAGTCAACTAAACTGTTATTGCTGTTTGGGAGAACTCTATTACAGAGTAATTGAGATTGAACTTTTAGGATCGTTTGGACATAGAAATGTTTGAAAGCAATAACAAAAATTTACGCATTTACATCGCCACCGGTGGCAATGAGATGAGGAAAAGTTTTATGTGTCCCTGGACGTTGTTATTTATGTAGGTTTATAGGTACTTTACTTTAGATATACCCGTCCGAGAAAATGAGCGAACAAAACATTATACCTACTCGTACTAGACAGAAACAAAAGACTGTTCAAAAGCTATAGCACTAGCTGTACCTAATCACTGAATATTGGCAATAAAATAATGTAGTCCAAGTTAATTTCAGAGAAAATAACGTCTGCTCCGAACACCCTTAATACAGAAGGGTAACATGCAGTCAAAGCGCTCAAATTGACTTGAAGAACGGAAATTAAAGTAAGTACCTACTCCGCGCGAACGGTCGGCGACACGATATCATCATTTTGTGCACAGACTTATTTTACACAATTTATTCACGTGAATACGTGATGCGATTCAATAAACATGAACGTCACGCTTTTAGTAATACCAAAAGTAGAAAACTTATCGAGACGTTGTACACCCTTAAATAAAGAACTCATTTTCCTAACGAATGCTTGAATCACTTTCAAATAACTTGTTGAAAAGTTACTTGTTGTATTTACAAAATTTTACCCTTAAGGGTTGATGGGGAAATATTGGATATTGTTATATCCGCTTCTGAAGGAACAGATCTGTTGTGAAGAGGAAATAAACTATTTTATTATTTTTTTATAATATGTAGATGATGAGAATTGTGAAGCGATAACACGAGACGATATTTGTTTTGAAATATTTGCTGACAAAACTCCTTTTTTCGACATTGGTAATAATTCCTTCCATAGTGATGCCTTCTATCTCGTAAGCCTGCCCTCTATTTAGATTATCTAATGATGTAGCTTGATAAGCTCCAGCAGTATACTGCTTGATACAGGTTTATATTTAACTTCTATAGGTACTCATTGCAGCTTATAAATATTGCATTGGAGTGAAACGTTTCAAAATTATCGTAAACTCGGTAAACGTAGTGTAGGATGCCCTTCGACCAGGTGCGATGACGACCTGCGAAAGACTGGTAGATGCTGGATGCGTCAAGCTAAAGATACAGTGCTGTAGCGCTCATTAGGAGAGGCCTAAGTCCAGCAGTAGACTAACTGATGAGGATGATGCTTGCTTAAGAAAATAGTCGTTATTCATTTTGGTTTCGATAAATTCATGAAAGTGACTTTTATAAGATATCCAAAGTACTATTAAATAGCATTTTCAAGTTGGAATAGCAAGTCGTCCCCGAGACGTGTGTTTACGACGTCGTCCCATCGAGACGTCGTCCGAGGTTTATCGCCAGGACCAGTCTACCTACGAGTACAGTCACACGTTATGGCCGCTTCAAAGTTTACAGTTGCAGCTCGTAACAAGCTTTAGCCTTCTTTGACTTTATTGAAGGAGTAATTAGCTTTGTATTGAGATTAAAATGTCAAGCGTTGAAGTTGAGACGGTGCTAGTGGGTGTTTGATGTTGTGCTTAAAATAGATTTAGCTCTTTTGTTTACATTCTCTGGTTTTAATTTTGGTCTAGAGCTACTTATAATATTTTTGTTATTTCGGAGTTAGTTAAATAAAAATACATTATCATAACTGTCAATTTGAGATTATACATCTCAAATTGACAGTTATGATAATGTATTTGTATGTAGATATATAATAAATACTAGTATGTAGATATATAAAATATGAAGTGTATTTTTATTTATCTTGTTATACGAGTATAAACCTTAAGTCAAATGTTCAAAATTAAAATTAGTGCGATATCTTTAGAAACACAACATACCCGTTAACACATTAATTGCTGACACTGCTGCTGTGGGACACGCTTATCTATTGGACATGTGCGTTCTAGGCAAGAAAAGTGTTAACTACTTAACACGAAACTCTCAACGCCTAATATTAACTCTTCGATTTTATCCTTTGTGAATATTCCAATAAACAGATAATAGTAATAAAAAGAAGTCGGTTACGAATATTAATAAACAAGCGCTGGGAGTACTCGCTCGATTTCCCGGAGAAGGCTTCGCATGAATCACGTCCCGGGGGCTTTCTGCAGCCTCTTCCACACCACGGGCTAAATGATTGGCTTCCGGCCGCCAGGGCCAGCTCACTGCCGGCATGGAGCTAGCTGATGTGAGACCTATTGCCTTGCTGGTTAGACCTAAAATCATTTAACTGTCTCACATAGGATCAAAGTGAACGTAATATTTTGTTATTCTTATCATTATCATCATCAGCCTATAGAAGTCCGCAGCTGGACATTGGCATTCCCTAATAAGCGCCATAGCGCCTTGTCCGCAGAAGAATAGATTGTTAGTATTTTTGTTTTGTCCGAATTCCTTTGAAACCTAAACTTTCCTAATCAACATTGTCAAAAATTTACTAAATTCATTTTTATTAATTCGATTTATTCGGCTCCTTCGGCGATTTGGAAATAATAAGTGAGAAGAGCTGAAGAGACTATTCCTGACTCGGAGTCATGTATACACATTCATCTTTGATCATCGTTCATATTTATGAGGGACAGCTTAGGCAGTTCAAGGGTTGGCAAGGCGGGTAAATACCAGCCTTGCCATGCCACTTGCTTCTATCTCTTGCGCATTTCTCACCAATGTAGTTCAGAGACTTTGTCAATTTCCTCGACCCGACACGCTTCCGAATTCATAGAAGACAAAAACTAATTTATGCAATCCGAATCCCAACTATCACCAGAGCACTTTACGGCACAATTTGCATTGGTCCTTACTCGTGCAAAAACCAGTGGATCTCTCTCCAGTAGTTAGTATGATCAGATCTGTGCGAGAGTTATGCTCTCCTGCGCGGGAGCCGCTGATTGATGGCGATGCGATTGTACGCCGATTCAGATGAGTAGGGATGCTTTTCAATTTGGTATTGTGTTGTGTGATTATGGTTTACTTTGTACGTCGGGAATCTGACGTTAGAGGCTTATTGTAGTGTCAGTCATTTGTTTCTTTGAAATGTCAAGGGTTTAGAGTTTGAATTTTGTTTCATAATTATCGAAGCATTGATCTTTTGTTTGTATAATGTAAATTGTTGCTGTTATATGAAGTGAAAAGCAAAACATACGTTCTAAGAAATGCCTTTAATGTTCGTTGAAGCTAAAGCAACCACATTACACGCGTGAACAGCACATAAACGCACAATATCAGAAAATGAATAATTCATCTGAGCCATCAAAAAGCCATGCCACAGAGAGCCCGTAACGAGATCACAAAACGAGAACGGGACAAAATGATTTCATACTGCGAAATTACACAAGACATGAAGCCGGCACAAAGCGTGTGGGGAGCCGTGTTTACGACAGCCATTGTTCCGGCGAGTGTTTCTCACGGCCGGGCCGCGTCTCATTATCTGCGCCGATTACACGATTACACAGACGCAGGGCCTTTCTGAGGTTTTTTGAATGGCTGTCGCCGAGGCAAGCCCACTGCCGGATCAGACAAGCCATTACTGATTAGATGCGGAGTTTTCTGGAAGATTTCTATTCTATTATACGCTTTAGCCTACAATCTCTTCCGCTTAATATTCACAGCATCAGTAAAATCGAAGGTACGTGTAACCTAATTTGTATTCCAGTGGGAATTGATCAAGATAATTAAGCCCTAGGTAGAGTCCCGCCGCTGAATCAACCTTTCACAAGTTACCGAATCCTCTTAGCAGCAATTTAAATTATTGATTAGCAATTCTCGAGCGCTCCGATTCAGAGTCAATCCTCTTAAACTAACTCTTAACTCCGGCGAGCGAACTGGAGCCTACAGCACGCTGAATCAGCTGGAGCCTGAAAAATTAATCAGAATGAATACTAAATAGCTCCAAAGTACGTACAAAACAGTTCGGGGAATAAGAAGCAGTTGGTGAACCGCAGCGCAGGCTGAAACACTCACCGAACGTACCGCGGCGATGTAACCCCGCACATTGTAAGCATACATAATGTATTAGAAAAGGCACCGCGCCTGACGTGATCTCATTACGTAAACGCTCCTAACTTATAAACTAGTTGGCCTAAATGTCTGCTAAAAAACATCCAACATGTTTACGTCGCAGGCTCCGCGCCAATAAGTCAAGAACTTTTTTGTTATTTCCTTTTGGCGAGAGGCCGCGGAATTTATCCGAGTGTTCGAGCTCGCGCGTCGCTCGAGTGTCGTTCAGCTGTCTGTTATACAGCGGAGAGAATGCTGGGGCCAGATCCGGTGCCTTGGTCGGCACTCCGCAATATACTCGAACCTCGAAACTTCGTCCCAATATTCGCGCCCTTCTTTGACTACTTCCGTCCGCAATTATTCGACGGCTTCATCCGCACCGGTGTTTTAATTAGTATCTACCGGAAACCAGATGTCGTATCCTTCATTATAATTTTCGTAAAATAACTTTTGGAGGGAAAATTAGCAGAGCTGGTGGAATTCCTTTCGATTTATCGCAAAACAATCAAAGCGCTTTCTGGGCGGAGTTGCGAGTTTAACTTCTTGTCCTCAAGTTGCCCTAAACTTTGCAAGATAGACGTTAATGAACCTTTAGTTGTTAATTTCACGTTTAATTTTGAGTTTACGTGGCTTCTAATCAATGTCGAGATGAGAGGCTGACACGACGTTACAGTCGAGCCCGACGAGAAGGAACCTTCGTAGACTTGCGTACATCCTCGCAACCGATTCTAACTTTTAATAAATTGAAGAGCGCAAAGTTCTCAGGTAGATAAGTGTTTGCATTTACCTCTGATTTATTGGCGTTGTTGATTATATTAAGGCGTGGTCTTGAATTTTAATACAGTTCTTTATTGGATCTTCTCTTTACTCGTGCTAGCGCTCAATCTTGCCGAAACTTGAAATCTCCCGAGAGTTATTTCCTATCTCAACAGAAAAGGAAAATGTTTTATGAGATTGATAAAACAGGCGTCTTGTCTTGTTTACGTTGGCTTGCGTTTTACATGGAGTGATCACTCGGGGACGCATGGTTGTACGACCCCGGCTCGCTGGCCAAACTTTAACGATCTCCAATTATTTTCGCAACATCAATTTTTTATATATCCTGTTTCTTGTTCTTTTGTTTTTCGCATTCTATTTTCTCTTTGGTTTATTGGCTCGTTTCGGATTATGCTCTCCAAAACTTATTACGATTCAACTAAATCATCGCAATCAGGACAAGGTAAATTGAATTTTTCTGACCCAATTTATTAAGTTTTATTTCCTTTATTGTTATTTCCCCTGTCTTCTTGCATCGTTTAGGGTTTTTATGGTGATTGATGAAAGAAACTTGTAACAATGGTTCACAATCGACTTTTTGAGTTCGGTCCCCTTAGATACAAAAGAAGAGAACTATAGAACTATTATATAGATATATAGAGTGCAAACAGCTGGGAGCAGACATCAAACAGTCGAGTCCATTGTTCCCGCGTCCGTGGCTCCGCTAACCCTATCTTGAAGTCGGTTAATAAACGTAAATCCCGTACAAAGTGAACTGTATTTCGACTGTGGCTTACCAAAGATTTGTAACGGGCCCGTATAAACCGGCTAAATAGGGGAGAGTGCACACGAGTCAACAACAAACAGAGGGCTAACAAAGTTAACGTTCGTACCGGGGTTCAGGTATTTATTGAACTTGTGAGTAACTGGGTTCCAGAGTTGGAGCAAACTGAGTTCTTACCTACATTCATTTCATTTTTATTTTTATTTACCTACATGTGTTTCATTTCCCATGCTGTAAAATATTCATTACAAAAAGAGGGTACATTTAATTTTAACTGTATCAATCTGCCATGTTTAGAATAATGATTTGTATTTTTTTTTACTCATCTACGTTACAGTGAAAACAGCTCCTTAATATGTTATGGATACTGCAGTATGTTACATACAGTTATAATGTTTTCCATCCATCCAACTCGAGTGCCTCCCACTTTGTTACACTCCTAACTTTGTACGCTTACGTACAGTCTGCTCTATTTGTTCTTGCGGCGGTGGTATAAACCGGATAAATAAGGCGGGCCCTCGAGGTCTATTTAATTTGGTTTGCTTTGGAAACTTGTGTATTGAGGTGATTTATTCTGCTGTGTAGGATGCTTTTGAGTGTGTTTACTTTACGAACATACTTGATTTTTACTGTTTTTGGTCCTTATCACCAATGCTTATAGTTTCATAATTCATAATAAATCATAAGTGATTAACTACCTGTCTTAAAAGATGTATACTAAAATTGTTTAATTGATCTCAGGGAGATTTCAGCAAATCATCTCAGTACCTTTCTCTCTAGAATGGCGACAATACCGTGACGTCAGAGTGTCCTCACTGACGCGCGCCATCAATAACACGAGTCGCGAGTCGCAGTGAGCATGCGACAGAATGTATCGCTTGTGTCGGAACATAAGGTCATTCATTGGACGTCAACACTAGAAAACAACAAAATATACACTTCCAGCACTAGGTACCTATCACCACACATAATTATGTCCACTGCTGAACTTGCCTCTCTCGAACAACTTACCTTGCTTGAGAGAGGCAAGTTCTGTCATAATCACAACGCCTGGCAGCGGATAGGCAATCGCGCTGTAGAGGTGCTAAAAGCACTAATAACGAAATATAGGAAAATCACAAATAACGTTATAATTAGCTGCCTGAAGCGCTTTCATATTATATTTTATAAAATGCAAAATACTACAAACAGCAAAATGCCAACTAAACCGAAACAATGGTAAATAATAAATCCATCGTCAAACAATAGCACTACATAATGTAATGAGTTTGGTCGATCGACTGATGGACAGACAAACACAAATTGCTAAATTATGTGTTGGTTATGAATTAGCAAATTAAGCCTCTGCAAATGCAGTATTTCAACAATTCCAATAATTTACCATATTTACAGTATTTACGTTGATGGAAATCAGCCAATCTAATTTTGAACAGGTATCAGTCAGACAACTATTAAACTAAATCGTAATAGTTCTATTATATATATCTAATATATTCAAATTGGTAGTATTAAAATTGAATTCAAAATTTTATGCTGAAACCTCAAAAACAATGAAGCATTTTCAGTTCAAATCATTTTATGCAAAGGTTCATTCATAAGGCATCCGATATGATTTTTTCATGTACCATAAATTGCGCAAAATCCTCGTAATTAAGTGGAAAAACTTGATTAGCTCGGGGATAAATCACGGGAATTAATCCGTGGGACAGGAGTATGATTAATTAGGGAGCATGTGAAGGGACGTGTACCTGGGATGGCCCGCGGGACGTAGGGCTGGCCCTTTGTCACGAGATAGTGACGCACTCACTCCTGTGGTTCAGCACCTACGGTGGATCCTTACAAGAGTTCTCCAGGAATCTTGATTCTGAGCTGTCTCTCGCCGGCTAGATGATATTGACGTAAAATATTTGATCTGGAACAATAAAAGATTTATTATTAGCATATTTACACATTAAATACTTTTAAACTTACGCGATCTGTACACATAATTATAAAAATATGAAATGAAAAATAGGTAAATAAACAAGATTAATGCCCGCTAATTATATGAAATATTTACTATTATTATTTTAGGCGGAGCCCACAGTTACAAAGGCTTTTAAGTGCAGTGTTCAATAACGCTGCTGTAAATAACATAATAACTAATTTTGTTTCAGTTCCTAAAAAACTGTAAAAACAACAGACTGTCCTCGTAGACACTGTTTGTTATCTTAAACCTAGACTCTGCCAAGACTCTTAATAATCCTATTTTAATTATAAACCGAGTCAGCTGTCAAGTGTGAGTAATGCAAGGCTCCTACACAGCCGTCTAGGGTGACTTTTTAGTTTCTATTCTAATTTTTATTCCAACCACAAATATGCAAAAACACATGTTTGTATATTCAGCTAATCGAAAAACCGTGTGTTTATGTATGTGTATATAACTTAACAGCTATTTACACTAAATATATTCCATCGCCAAATTTGCTTGCTGAAAAGCCTTGATCAAACGATCGCTCATCTTGAGTGTCTGATCAAACTTGTATCTACACCGTGTTCATTGCGACAAAATACGATCGACTAAAATGCGCCGGGAAATAAAGCAACCGATGTATAAGAGATCAAGGCAGCAATCTAGCAACCTCTTGTAATGTATGGACCTAACAGCTTTTAATAAATCTTTCTGGTATTAAAAGAAGCTTATTATGAAATATGTGCCTGTAAAGTTTAAGTCGAATACGTGTAGCAAGTCTTTTTTTAAGTTTACATCCATTAACATATTATGTTTAGCTATTGCATTTATATTAGTGTGAAAATTAACTATAGCTATTCTTACTTCGCAGTATAAAGTTACCAGCAAGTTCAAGTTTGTCTTACCAATAAATAAGTTAGTTTTTTTAAGTTACAACTCACTAGGTCAATCGATACTTTACATCCGATCTACTCCAGCTGAGGAAAGGCTTCTTGCCTTTTTAACCCTGAACGTTTTTGTACCGCAAGACCGCTTCCTTATACCATAGACTACCATTAATCATCTGGCGGTAGTCAGAAAAACTTCGGGTAAGGTATTAGGGGTATTAAGTTGGATAACTTATGGCGTAATCAATTGGCACGGATTTGTTTGTTTGCTTAGGATTATATTCTTCCGCGTTTTGCTTTTACTCAATATGTGTTAGAACTCGATTCTAGATATTTTTGCCTTCTTCGAAATTAGTTACAATCACCATCATCAGCGCACGATAGTTGACTGGTGGGCAAAGGCCTCTTCTGCTAAGTGCTAAATTAATGGTCGTACTGATTGTCTTTAGACATTCAAAGTATTATAGAAAAATAATAGCAACAAAATCATAAAAATTTTAAATGTATGATTTTAAAAAAGATACTTCACTTTATTGGTAGGCTATTATTATATTAAATTAAATAAGGTATATCGGTAAAAACATCATTTAAAAATGTGAAATATTCGTAATATTTCACAATTATTCGTAATTTTTCGTCTTCATTTGGGGTCCTTTGTTTAGCCAAAATAAGAACCTATCCTGGTTCTTATTTTCTTTATTTCTTTCTTTCTACCTATGTAAATTAAATGAAGGAGGATATGATATATGATAAATAATGAAGGAGGTTGCTATATAGTGTACGTATGTTAAACACATAGTTACACGAATTCATACTTGGTTTAATTTATGTACATAGGTAATTATTATTATTGTAAATAAACTTATTTCCTACAAGTTAAAAATAATTTAATAAAAAGTAAGTCCGTTTTTGGCCGTAAGTTTTGATAATTAACATGTTTGTATTAATGAAAGGCTTTTGTATCATAAATAAATCCAGGTAAAAATAAATTCGTATTAGCTTATATTTCCCAGCTGGTTTGTTGGCAGGCGCGTCACGTCCCGCGCATACGTCACCGACGCCGTTTCCGCCACGCGGCATGTCCACACGTGTGCTATAGGAAACACATATTGCGGTTTTAAACCGGACTTTGAATAAATAACAAAACATGCTGTCCAGCCCCTGGTATATCCAGGGGCTGGACAGCATGTTTTGTTATAATTTACCGTCGACATCCTTAGACCATTTAAAGGGTCCCATTTAAATGGTCTAAGGATTTCGGCGGTAAATTGAAAACTATAAGATCCTATGTAAGACATGTTTGCGATAAAAATATTGAGTATTAAGTATTAAACTCGAACCCAGGTAAAGTAAAATATTTGAAAACCCAAAGTCCGCGGGCTAAGTATGACTACTTAGCCCGCGGACTGTCATTTCTGGCAGTCGTGGGGGCGCACAAGTTATGCGCGTTATTCAGTCACCTCGCGATCATATGCTTGTTTGCAGACGCTACCGACGATCGCGTGAATAAGTTCCTGTCCCATTCTGATCGCGCTCGCATTATACCAATTATGATATAAAACAAAGTTCAAATTGTTTAATGCGTTGAACTGTGCGCACCAGCAATCACGAAAAGAATATCCGAGAAACAAACAGAATCGATAAATAAAAATATTTTCCCTTTGTTCTGATAGAGAATGTATAAGTAACTGAACGAAGTTGAAATTGTTCAATGAAGTGATCAAGGCTCACAATCGGAAATATTTTGCACAGAATTTCCGAGTAGCCGACAAATATAAAATGTAATTAAATCATTGACCAATTTATGGGAGTCGAGTTTAATTTCCTGATAAAAACTTTAAGTTAATGAACGTAATTTAAATTCATATTTCAACATACTTTTTATACACTAGACAAAAATTATTAATAATTGAATGAATGAACACTTTTTTGTACATGCAAACATAATACCAAACCCGAATCTCACAATAAACAACCACTTCCTTGCCATAACTCGGCCCTCACGGCTAACCGCAGAGGTGCGGAAGGCAACTCTCACATGAGCGACTCATAAATCCGTGTGTCAGCGTCGCGTGCATTATTTAGCGAAACAACTGCTCAGTCCGATCCGTGAAACATAACTTCTCCGCGCTTTAGCCTCGCAATTACAAGTTTGACGGTGTCTGCGTTATACCAGGAAGCGTGACTTGCGCGAAACAGCCTTTCTCGTCTTGATAAGCCCACCGGTGTCTCTCTATTTTTTTAATGATGTGCAAGTTGTTTGTATATCTTATCAATACTACTTATTCGTAACATCAAGTTATTCCCATCACTACATAGTATAAAATACAGTCGCTTCCAGCTGTCTGTCTGTCCCTATGTAAGCTTAGATCTTTAAATCAGCGCAACGGATTTCGATGCGGTTTTTTTAATAGTTAAAGTGATTCAAGAGGAAGTTTTATAAACTATTTGACACATAGGTATGTGTACGAAGCTGCGGGGCGCAGCTAGTAATATTATAAAGTTTCAAATATTGCCCATGTTATAACAGGGAGAGTGTGATCTGATGTTTATTTTACGTAAGAATGCAAGCACTTGTAGTCCCCTGCAGTGTGCGAGCGGCGAGAGGGTGTGTGAAACATAATCGCGCTAAGAGGCTTAGGAAAAACAAAATGTCTTCAAACGTCCTTTAATTCTCGTAAGGGTATGTTTTTGCTTTTAATTTAGTCCCCTGTGCCGCTTGCAGACCTTACATAAAAAAGAATAGGAGGTAACTAGCTCTCGTGCGAAAAAAGCCGAAGCTTGCTACGTCGTAGCTTGCTACGCCGTAGCTCCTTCGTAGCATTAGTAGTGGCATAGATTTAGGTGTTGTCACTTCGCAATAATAAATCCCCATAGTTTGCTACGACGTAGACACTTCGTTGTGATAGAAAAGGCTAGTACAAAATGTCGAGTTCATAAAAAAAATATATTACTGTCTAGAAACCATCCACTTACTCTGGAATGAAATTACACCAGCAATATTGCATCTCTAGTTCTAAGCTGGTTTAGTTTAGATTAGAACTATTGTGGTAGCGACTTGAGCCAGCGTCTGTGTACATAATCGAGGCGAGACAATTTGCGTATGCTTCCGCCCACCGACTGCGGATAATGTCGCCACAACACGCTTCCATGCGGCGTGTCGTGCCCATTGCCACTGCCTCGCCATGTGCTGGCACACTTAATGAGTTCACTGTTTAATATGTTCACAATAATATTCAATAACATGTGTGATGTTAGGGTACTTGTTGACTCAGAGATAAAACCACTCATATAAGATATCATCATCATCCTGTCACATCTGTCGTCCACTGCTGGACATAGGCCTATAGCGCCACAGCGCCCTGTCTTCAGCTTGACGCATCCAGCATCTCCCTGCAGTATTTTGCAGGTCGTCATCCCACCAAGACCATACAACCACCGTATATATAGACATGTATTTCAATAAATAAGCGAGATGATCATTTAATCATTTACGTAAATGTATTTTAATCTCTTTAAATTAACGAATAAAAACTAAACTTAAATAAATAAATAAAAAATAAACGAAAAATTACGTCAAATAATGAAAATGAAAATGAAAAGTTTTTATTTCTTTAAGCTTACAAATAAGCACTTAGACAGGTCATATTTTAAATAAAAATGTATATAAAATATTTTTATGTGTGAATTTTATGAAGTTTACTTATCAATAAAATCATATAGCATGTGAAAGTAACAAGGCTAAATTAGGTAATCCACCTATTTATGAAATTGTACCTCCTACACAAGCTAACCAGAAACCAAGTAATTAAATCAAGTTTCCACAAATGCGTTAATAATTCTAGATCAGATTCTATTGTAACGGTACTGTAAGTAAACCTATAGCTGTGTTTCTAGAAGCCTACTATGAAAAATGAAACACGAATTTCGGATGATGGATGATTTATTATGATGGCTTACACGAAACGAACAACAAACTTCCACGTCACCACTGAGTTGCATCAAACGCGAGTTACACAAATTACATCTATCGCACTCTAAAACAAAATCAAATTCATCGAAGTCAACGTCAACAAAACGCTACAGGTTTCAAAAGAACATCATAGTAGGAAAACGTGTTTTCTTTATTCCGAAACGTCGTATTTCGTTTTCCTCGGTAGGTTTGTTGCAGTCGATCAATGCTACAAACTAGTAAACAACTAGCTGGGCTACGAGCAGCGGCAATCGGCTGCAGTGCATTAACAAATTGGTGTTTAATTTGGCTTGTATCGAGCAGGCCATTAAGTAAATGGACGATAGACGCGGTCGCGATCGACCGCCGCTAAGCAGCTGCTATAATGGAGCCACACACGTCAAGTAAATTCATTAAAGTCACATAAAACGTGATATTTACCATGATTTGATTTTAAAGTTCATATCAAAAGACAAAAAAATGAGGGTAGATCGGTATGTCTGCCCATAAAAACTTGCAGTGCCTTCAGGTATTTCGTGATCATGGCGCATGAAACTGTCTCAAAAAAAACAAATATAAAACAAAGAACTCAAAAATCAAATCATGGTAATTATTACGTTTTAAAGGACTTAAATGTTAATTACCATCATATTTTCAAAAGTTTGAAGTATAAGTCACATGTAACATGTCAAGTATGCATGATGGCTCGTCAAATAGGAATGTAAAGATAAATATGTAGATTGTAACACAAACTAGATTTTTTTCATGAAAGATAATTTATCAATATATGTTTTTATTCGCCGTCTATTTTTGTCTTTACTTCTAAGAAACGGTATAAAATTTCAGAATATCGCAGACCATATTATTTTACGCGGCACATGCCAGTTAAGTTGGGCAGACGACCAATTTTTCCATTGTGTGGTTTTATGAAATCATTATTGATTTTTATTATTTATTATTATTTAACATCGGCATCCCCATTTTAATTCCATCGTGCATACTTGTGGGTACTAATGAACGCCTTTAGGGTCGCCATAAGGGGTACCTTGTGCCTGTCTATCTGACAGGGTCATATTGACCCGAACTGCTACTCATGGCCAGAACATGTGTTGTTGATCGATGGTCAGATCAGAACAACACTGCTTGTGAGATCGTTAATCACGGTGACAAATGATAGTAGACACTAACGGCAAAATCTTTATGAGATGAAGAAAACTTGTTTTCGGGAGCAGATTTTTAACTATTTTCAAGGGAATCCTCCTCGCAGAGGTTTCCTTATAAAACTGACAATAATCCGGCCCCCTTATATCCCGATATACACCAAAACCACAGCCTTCGTTTGTGTGTTATTTTGAATGGGTTCATAGACAATCCAACTATGCTTCTTTTACTTATCATCATTATTTTCATATAAGAAAAATCATCGATATTTGAATTCGTCTGAATCTATTGTCTAAGAAAATATGATAAACCAAGCACACAGTGGCAAGACAGGTCAGTGACAGGTTAGGTGGTCACCTAGACCGATGGTCACCGAGACCGACGGCCATCGATGATTACCTCTGTGCGTCTGGGACCGCACTAATCAACTCTATCATATCGCTCACTTCGCTTACTCGGGCATAATAGGTTACCTACCTGAGGTCTGCAATCACTAGATATCACTAGAGATTCACAGACCGTCAGCAGTGATGCGTGACATGACAACTGAGGGGGTTGATGCGTGCCTAGTGAATAATGTCGTAAATGATTAAGCTTCTTTTTAAAATTGTTATTCTTGGAATTGCTTTCAATATCGTTTATTGTTATGTGCACTAAAAGTATAAATGAGGTGGTGAAAGAAAATTTATTTTATGGTTATAAATTCAAATTCAAATGTTTTTATTTTCTTTAGACTTACAAAATAAGCACTTAGACAAGTCGAATTTTATACTATACATATATATATATATATATATATATATATAACCTCTAGATATAACAGAAGTTTGCATGTTTTCTATCTCACACAATTTATTTGTCTGCTCATTTATTTTTACCTCAACTGATTTTATTATAAAAAAGCACTGCAAAGAAAAGCTCGTCTTCACAGCACTTCAAATTAAATAGCATTTCATAAACTGAAAAACTATTTCGAAATTCCCAGGAAGCGAGTTTCACGGCAAAGAAATGAAAGTTCAGAGTACATGTCGTTTAGCGGCAATGTCGGACATGTCATTACCGCGGAATGTTATGCAAGAATATTATGTTCCGGGCTTTCTTCCCCTGAGTCCCATCGCCGAGCTGTAGCCGAGGGTTCAATATAAAGCTCTGTTACGTTATGTTAAAGTATCTTATCGCTTGCTGTTTTTAATGCAATTTTACAATAACAGTGCTCTTGTTGTCAGAGCGGGATCAATGTTATCTATGCTTTATTCCGTGGGAGGCAACTGTGGGCAATGTTATTGCAGACGGTACCGAGGATGAGTGAAATCACGAGCTGTAAGTTTCAGCAATATTATGATATGCAAAGTTAAGTATGAAGATCAATATTTCAATGTTGTGCATACGTGATTTTTAAAACGATTGTGAATAATAAATGTACGGGGCACATTTGAAGCCATATGTTTCTCAGAACGATTGCGACGGAGGTTACGGGTTCGATTCCCGCTTCGGGTCAAATGTTTGTACGATCGGCAGATATTTGTTCCGGGTGTTCTGGTCGTTTTCTACGTAAAATAAAAATATCTATACATGAAATGTACTGTATAATGTATATCATTTTTTTAACCATTACACAAGCTCTGCTTAACTTGGGGCTAGATAATGCTGTGTGAATTGTCCATCATTATTTGTTTATTTTTATTTAAAACTATCTCGAACGGAGTTTATATCGTCGTTGTTTACAATGACGGATCAGTTCAGTTCATCTCGAAGCCTTCTGAACTACTCCGTTTTATAATACAAAGTTAAAAATAGTCTTCCTTCTTGTTTATTCGTCTATTCACACTCATTACACTTCAGTACTAGAATCCGAGTTGAAATTCTTTCTTATCTATTTTGGGATTCAGTTAGAGTTTGAATTCTATGGAATCGTAATCTCGTTGTATTATTGCTGAAACATATGTATATCTAAGTTTGAACGAGTAGTGGTTGCGATTGGTCACGCTATGTAGACTCATACACGGCCGGAAGCGGACCGGTCGGGACGACTAACAGATCATTTGGCAGCGGGCGTTCACAAACTATCCTAATTGCCTCGGTTTTAGGTATCGGTCCAATCTGGGCGGCCAGCCGGTCGTTAGCAGGCGGACTGATAAAATCACACGTGTGAGTTCATGGACGGAATTTAACGGTTAGTTAGCTGACCGGTGCCATGATGAAGTTTGATAGTTATACAATTCTGCTGCATCATTCTGGCCATCACAAGTCCAGTGGGCCAAATGTCCTAACTTTATATAAAAGTATATAGTATAATATTTGTATATAGTATAATAATTAGCGAAGAAAGAATAGGCACGCGGAAATTTGGTCTCTATCAAACATTTGCTAAGGAAGACATTATGCAACTTGCTCTATTGGAAAAAGCGTTGTAATTGTTGAGACATAACCAGTTTCTCTCGTCGTCGCCTGTGACGCGCCGATCTCTCGACATAAAATTGCTGTTCACCAATAAATGTGTTAGTGATTTCCAGTGATTTATTTTCATAGTTACTGCTCAATATCAGTTCCTAACCTAATAGACTCATGAACTCCAATATTTATATTTATTTAAAGGAAAACCAGAAGCTTATATATAACACAATAAAAAAGTTCATACATACTAGAAAGCTTATTGAAGGTTAAATTTACCTCTCGATCACAGCATCCACTGCCTGCCACTATCGGGCCTATCAAGTCTATCAGGACTATTGGGCCTATCAGGCCTTGTTCCAGCACGCGCGGCATTTTCCCACTAATGACTGTAACGTACTGCTCTATTACACGCTCCATAGATAACGCACTACCTGCCTTTATGGCCCGTCTGTCCTACCCATCTCACTTACTACCTTATTATGTACTCTCTCGTTTAGGCATTCTGTGACCACTTCGTAATATGTCTTCTTCTAGATGTGACCAGTTCTGGACTTGTCTACTTCTTGATGAGTTCTTAAGAAGACCAAATGATCTCGACTTAGACTTTCAAACTATCCTCACTAAAGGTAAAAAACTTTCGCAGCTGCGTGTGGTCATCTACCAGCCACTACAATAAAATATACTACTAAAATATTCAACTAAAAATACACGCCATTTTGGTTTGAAATGCATTCGTGGCCACTCGTCGCGCCGCGCTCGAACGAACTAAATCATATTCATTCGGAGTCCGTCGCATCTTGTTCGAATATCAAAAGCTTTGTCGGTAATTTTTTGAAGCATTTCGGTTATTCGCTGAAACTAACTGCGTGACTCAACAAACATTCGTCATTTACTGGGAATTCAAAATGCCAGATTTTTTAAATAACTTATTTTATTACTAGTTGATGCCCGCGGCTTTGCACGGGTGGTATCTATGGAAACGTTTAAAGATTATTTCTATCCCATGTGATTAATGGGATATAAGTAACTGTAGTTTATTTCAGGTCTGGAACTTCCCGTATGCAAAACTTTTGCCCGTTCCGTTCTGTAGTTTTAGCGTGAAGTGGTAACACTAAAAAACTTTCGGATAAACTCCAAACTTTCGGATTTATAATATTAGTGTGTTGTGATGTATTTTATGAAGTACTAGCTGCGCCCCGCGGTTTCACCCGCGTGGTGATAGATATTTTGGAAAATATACAATACATCTTTATGAATTGTAGACTATGTGTTATTCAGATAATGCTATATTATTGTGAAGTTTCATCAAAATCCATTCAGTAGCTTTTGAGTGAAAGAGCAACAAACATCCTCACAAACTTTCTCGTTTATATTATAATATTAGTAAGATATACACATGTGGCATACGTTGGAATGGCCAGGAACTAGACAAGTTTTCAGTGAAATGGAAGATCGTAGACACACTAAGTTCTTTGAAGTTGATATAAAATATGTACTTATACATTTTTCAACACTGCATGTTGTTGACGCTTTGCACCTAGATCTCATGTAAATATTAATTTTATTCATAAAAACGAACATGCCACAGAAATAAAATAAAAATGTAAGCCATGTTGTTTTGTATAAATAAAATTACAGTCTTTAGTAATTAAAATTTCAGAAAATAGTAGAAACATCTTTAAAAATCTTGAAAATAGCCGAGACGCTTTTCGATGATCGAAAAACCATCAATCAAGTTGGACTTGGTTATGACAAACAAACGTCACCAAACAACCTGTATTCCCTGGTTTGGCTCTCACGTCGGATAACCAATCAAACTCTATATGAACATTCTACTAGATTAATAATAATTGAGTATCGAGTTGCCGTTATAAAATAAATAACAAAAAAAATACTAAACCTATTTGGTTACCTATTTGAAATACTTTTTACGAATATCTGTATATCCAGTTATGTTTTTTGTTATTAAAATGATTAGTTATCATTTTGTTGAATTTCAAAGGCAGTGAAATAATAATTCACAGCGATCTGTAACTTTGAATTATTATTCCATTTACGAATAAAACTTGCTCATAGTGTCTGAGCTATTCCCGCCAGTCTTTTCACAAAGGCGTCCTTTCTCGAACCTAAACATTATCAAAGCAATCAGCCTATTGCTACGCAAACAAATTGCCACTACGCTGCCTGTCAATGTGTGTATTTAATTACAGCAATTCTATACAGAGACGGAGCTAGGACCTCAAGACGGAGGGTGCCATAGAGAGTCAGCGAAGCGAGATGCAGCCGCCGCATTGCGGGGATTGAGGCGTATTGTTCACGGACCTATGTTTTAGGGTCTATGTGGTACACATATGGGGTACACTATGTAAAATCTTATGACGTGGTGCAAAACTACTCAAAATCTATTCAGTTCTGATTAGACAGTAATTAGTTCTACCAACGGAAGAAAAAGGCATAAAATGACGTACTTTTCAAGCAGTAATAATGTGTGCGGAGTGACATGTTCCTCGTAAAGAATGAAGTTGGTGTTCTTCCATCGCAAACAAGGTTTGTAGATTATCCGATTTCAATTAGTTAAACTACGATTATTTTTATAGAACAAGACTCGTCTACTGTAACAACAAAGCCGCTCCCACTGCTGCACTGTTAGCCTCGTCTTTTCCATAGCCTGAGTGCGATCCTGTTCGGATAAGTTGGTATTGTTGGCTCAGCGGATAAATCGCTTCATTCGAAAACAGTTCTGTTGGTTTATAATTTACTGCTTGACGCCGTTATGGAGACTTGGATTTTGGGAATAAGGGAAATAATGAATTTGAGCTATCTACGAAGGTACTTGTGTATCCTGCACGATAAAGTTTTACAATACAATACAAAAATACTTGATTGTACACCAGTTACAGATCATTAAAAGACATCACATGATACAAGTACAATGGGCGGTCTTATCGCTTAGAAGCGATCTCTTCCAGGCAACCTTTGGATGGAAAGAATTATGTGAATACATTTAAAAAGGTAGCCGGGTTTATAACACTACAAATCAACAGCTGTGTTTAGTGCCGGCTAAATATTAGTAAGACGACAGCTTTACTTACTAATTTTGTCAGCCTTCTGTATTTCACCTATTAACACTCTTGGAAAGTCTTGTCCTTCCAAGCTTTATTCTCTTTATCGGCCAACAAAACCAATCATTCAGTTAAATACCTGCAAAATATACAAAGACGAAAAAAACCGTAGAATAGGGAAACTCAAGGAACGCCACGCACACAATGTCCTCAAATTGCCGCGAACCATCAATTATCAGCATCATCCGATCCACATTAATATCAATTTCATCGTTAACTAACTCCCAACCTTACCACACACTGATAAAGCACAATACCGCTCGAACGATCCGCACATTTATCATTAGAACCATAAATTGCGCCTTCGACTCCGCTCGCGCCCTCAGCCTTTGTTGGATATTGAGAGGGCCGAGTGCCCTGACGCTGTCACTAGATTAAACTCACTTTATGTCTATGAATAATGGCCTCTCTATAATACTCTCCTTTACTTTTGATTAAGACATGAATACCCATGTCACCTACTTCATTAATTACGTATTATAATTGACTTAGTAGTGAAACTGCACTTATCGTTAGCTCAAAATTTGTTTTACCCTAGAACCACGGCTTAATACTAATGATCGCTTGGGAGGCAACTTTTTAAATAAAAACAATTTATTATATTAGTTATTTATTACATTTTTAAAAAGATAACATAAATTAACAGGCAATCCTCTACCTTTTCAAAAACTAAAACTAAAATATAAAGGTGTGAATATATATAGGGGTACGAGGCGTAATGTACCATTCGCAACGCGCATGAAGCGATTCGTAGTATGCTACAATCCATCTCGTTGCTTGTTACGCCTATTTTTCCCGTACGGAACTGCATGAACGCTCGCTGTGTAACACGTTACACCGAAACGCCGGTCAGTACACGGCTTAAGAAAGGAATAGTTATAACTTGTAAGATAAGTATATCATACATAATACCTGTTTTGCAACATAGTCTAGACTCTAGAGATACTCGTGTAAACAATGATCCATCAAATAATTCCTGTTAATCTACAGAACTACGCTATAAATAGAACGGAGTGTCGTCAAACAATGCCGTTAATCATAGCACATCATTTATACGGCCGAGTGGTATTGGAAGCCACATTTCATCTGTCCATGAAAAGCCGGGCGATTCTGCTAGTTTACTACCCGAACCTAATACAAAATTGACCAATATCACAGTGCCTCCGACACCCGACTCTATCCCCAGTATTTGTAGTCTTTCGGAGGTCTAGAATAACTGGTGGAATGTGTTACTAAAGTAGTTTTTGTATTAGAAGATCGAAGGTCAATGTCTATCAATATCAAACGTCTCTTTGTTTCGAAGGAAATAATAAACTAGAAGGCAACCTACTGAGATCATTCAGACGAAATAAAACTGAAAGGAGACTGTAAGACGTTTTATCTGTGAAAGTAGGGCTTATCGCTGGAAGAGTACTTACAGGATAATAGGCAAACTTGTTTAGTTCTACAGTAAAGAAAACATTTGAATGTCAGGGTGATAAAACAAAAACATTTTTTTGATAAATCTATAATCTTCTTTTGCGATTCCTAGACTTTTAGGTTTATTTCACCCGAAATGTTTTGAGCATTGCAGTTTTCCGGGGAAAGACTATTTAATATAAGTATTTTATTTATACAACTTACATACACACACCTTTAGTACTATCCAATGATCGTATCCATCCACGGTTATCTGGTAGAGATCGCTTTTAAGCGCTAAGAGCAGCACTTGTCACTGAGTTTTTAATTAGTTTTTTTTATTGTTTCTTTCCACATATTAAGTGTGCAATCAGATACAAAGACAGTGACCTAAGCCCTCCTACAAAGCTATACCTTACCACTCATAACGTTAGCCAGCCGTGAACAGATCTACCGATTTCTGCAAAAGCTCATAAGGACCTACGAATACAACTGACATAAAAAGCCACGTCTATCTTAAGAAGCGACCCCCTGCGCCCTTCACTGGAGAATCGCAGAAAACCTTGATTGAAACATAATCGTCGAACAAAAACACTTGTCGGGCGGCGGCGGCGGCAGCGGCTCGCGAGCAAACAGATCCGGCGATGAGCCGAGATTACAGCATTACGGCGCCGAGCCGCCGGATTACCGCACCTTTCGTATTTACCACACATTTGTTTAATAACCATATTTGGAAATATCAAATCAATCAGTCCGAGAAAACAGAAATTATTTCAGGCGCTTGGCCTGCTAAAATATTTATTTATTAGAATTAAGTTAGAGACTAATTTAATGTTTTACTATTCTGTTGGTAATTTTTTCAAAGTATTTAAAAAAACAAAGAATCGTGGCATAATTAAAAAACAAAGAAAATAACAATTAACAAAGCTTTTCAGCGTTGTGGTTCTGCTGAGAAAGCAATCGTAAAATATCGACATACAATCAACTCCGCACTTTAATCACTTTCAAATAAAAATATTTCTTCTCACAACACTACAATTCGAATGCTTTCCAATGTTGTGCCCACACACACTTAGGTAGGTTCTTATTTATAGCACCGCTTTGGTTCTGGTTTGGGCACAGGGCACAGGGCGCAGTGAGGCGAGGGACCGGTCCAGGTCGCCTCATTACTCGGTACGTTGGCCATGAGTACCTCGGGAGGACACACGTCTCGGGGCACCAGACAAAGGGACTCAGATGATACTATAGAATAATATAGAATAATAATAATATAATATAGAATAGAAAAACATTTATTTGGACACAGGTACAACATACAGGCATAGATAACAAACGGCAAATCAAGTATTTTATCATGTAGGTAAGTGACGCAAATAGGTGATATTAAGAAAATAAGACTACCTCCATGACTCTGCGCCAAAATAGGGGTTGGCTCAGCGTGTGCTGAACATTATAATATTCAGCGCTGTTTTGCAGCCAAAGTCCTTAAATACCAATTGAAGTTAAAAAAAAATGACGAACGTGTAGGTAGGTACTGTAACAACATACACAGAAAATGAGAAACAGTGCAAACTTTACGGGGGATTCCAAACTTGCAGAAATACAAATAGGTATCATGGTTCAATTCAATGAACAGAGGTATAGAGTAGTCTTGCTGTTATACTTCCGTGCACTGAGGAGGAACAGATGCTATAGTCAAAGGAAACGCTCCTTTGCTTTTACTATCTGTACCTCCTGAAAGTATCTATCTACACACACCACGTCCACGAGTGTACAAGTCGCTATTTACCTACTTAAACACTACGAATTCTAGTCTCCTATTGTTTTGTTTGTTGTACACTGTGTCGAGTAGAATGTTATCTATTCTATTGTGTTCCTTGGAAGTGAACTATATTACAACGACAATTACTATTGAAGAATATAAACAAATTAGAACTAGTATTTACAATGGAAGTTAATTTCCCAGAATGTACAAACGTGATCAAAATGCCTTTGAATTACACTAGACGGAATAATCTAAATAAAAGCTTTAGACTCGCATACTACTACTGCCTAAGCATATAAAGAAACAAAGTTCAGCGTACTAAACACGACAGAATTTATTCAGTCAGCCTTCAAATTAAACCGAACTCTAAGTCTGTCCGATAAGGTCCATCATTACGTACGGGTCCGTAATCGGGTTAAAGGCCCGATGGACGGATAAATAGGATTTTTTGACGGACCATCTGTCCTCACCCGCGCTACGAGTGATACATTCGCACAAAGGAACCGTTTGGAGTTAGCACTAAGCACATTACTACTCTCTTTCCCTTTTCATCGGACTCTTCTGACAGAACATCAAGTTTTCACAGGCATTTTGCGCATCGCTGAAAAAGCGTTGTAAAGCTGGGTTTCCATTTTGTGTTTTGATAGCGTTTCCGCAGTATTTTGTAATTAAATTCTAAAGAAATTCTGTTATAACTTCTACATGTAATGTGATTAAACTGCTGCGAGCCTTAGACAACGGTTAGAATGTTTTGATGTGAATAAGGTACAAATTACTAATTCATAAATTGCAAACTTATATCCAGAACTAAATAATAATTATTAAGTAGGTAGTGTCCGACTGCAAAGACCTAACTTACCACCTTCCATTCTTTTATTTTATTAGCTTGTGGTTGTCGCGAACAACATAATATCTACCTGCACAATTCCACTTGTAATATCACCGGTAATAACACGAAGGAATTAATTGTAATAGCTAAAAGACCGGCATTTAATGAGCTGGTTGATTTCCGGGCGAGGCGGATGCGGCCCGCGCTAGAACTCACTCGGCTTATGAATTTACAGCCGCCATGCTGTAATTAATGCGAGCGTATAGCAACTAATGGATAGCAGTGTTAAGAGATTAGTGGTAATAATATCTGTTGTGATAAATTGCGTGGCTGGATTAGGTTTACAGAACAATTTGTATTTAGTTTACATAAACAAAGGGTGAACCGACGTTTTAACTTTGTTTAAACATTGGTGAGCATATTTCTGTTTGTCAAAATTTCAATAGATTGTTCAAGTTATCGCAATTTGTTGCTCAATTAAACTAGACCTTTCTCATTGAAAATATAGATAGGACCTGTAGGTATCACACTAAAGAACAGCGAAAGTTTGGATGGATGTTTGTTACTTCAGATTCAGATCATTTATTGTCATACTTCATACACATCAAAAAATCACATATACAAAATAAAAATCAAGAAACCTTGTAGTTGTATATTAGTCCCTGTACGCATCCCCCGTACAGTACACGCTACACAATCGACTTCACGTCTAATCCCCACTCCGTATCTCACAAATCTGACCTACATTTCACGAAGCTCCACTCGTAGATTTTCGCCGTCTGAAGAACAATTGACGAATGAGTAGGAATCGAAACAAACGGGCCTCGAATAAATGCTCGGTTCAGGTGGCTCACGCATCGCGGCCTGCAATATACGGCCCACATTTGCCGGAAGGAGGCTCAATCAATCGAGCCTTGTAGGGAGCCCGCCGGATGGAGGTAGCTACTACACTCGCTATATCACGGACAGAAATCAATATAATTGATACGGGTTCGATTTCCTGAGATATTTTTGGTAAATAACGAAGACTACGACTTAATTGGGGAACTTTTTAGGTTTATTTTTTGTGTGAATATAATAACAACGCTATGTCGGTAACACGTTTTGTAAGCCATGTCATACAATTTAGTACTTTTTATATCACGTTTTGTGATACTGAATCAGATAGTAAGCTTACCTATTCAATGTATGAATAGATGGATGGGTACTCACTGATAATATTTTTCAAATGGTATTCCTCAAAATTTCTAAGAAAGGACTTTTTCAGCTGTTGTTTATTCCAATTGTGGTAATCTTAAAAAATATCCGCTAGCAAGCGTAAATGTTACCTATTCTTGATTTCCGGAAAGCCGAAATCGAGGAAAAATATACCCCTTAAAATTAAGCGGGAAAACACAGTACACGTCATTAATAAAGGAAAAACTTATAAGAGCTGAGTTGCGGAGCGAGGCGGCGTCGCGTCGGTGTCGTTACGTCGCTAATGCTGTTATTTATGGGTTTCCGTGTGCATGGAGCTTCTACTCGCTTAACACGTCTACCGCAAATAATACACTTCACTTTTGACTTGACTACTAGCTAGTTATTATAGGTATATTGAGCGGGTTCACTATGGACGCTTGTTGTGTTGGAAGATCACCGACGATTCATTCCCTATCGCTCTTAAAGAACACATAAATACAGAGTCTTCACCTTAAATATAAAGATATTATGACAAGTGCCAATAGATACGTTCTTAGTTATAATATCTATTATAAAACAAAGCGGGGTTTGTTCGAACAGTTATAACTCGAGAACGGCTGGACTCTTGATATATTTATAGCTTTTGGATTTTTGTATTAGTCCGTCTCGAAGGAAAAACATTTAAAATAGACGAAAAATTAAATAAAAGAAATAATCATTTTACAATACTAAATGTTCATGGGTTTCGTAACTGTTAAACATTTACTGTTAGCCGCTATAATATAATAGGACGCTATAATGTTATTTTGCTCCTAGAAATAATTACAACTGTGAACTGAATAGTGCGCGGTGTGATAATGCGGGGGAGCGAATTACTTCTATGAAATAGTTCAAACAAAACGACTGTTAGTTATCAGTGATATCTGTAATCAACTAAATAGATATCATAGCAATAATACAATATAACAGACGAGTTTTCTTCTCTTCATACAATATTTCTTTTCTGTGCCACACGTCATCCTCTATATGAAACCGAGACAATAATGTCCCGTGTAAAAGAACAAGCGTACAATAGGAGTGAACGTGACACTTCGTCCCCACGACTGTAGACCTAGGTATCGTAGGTACTAGTGCTGCTGTTGTGTCCAATAGGGGTCAGCTCTGGACAAAGCGAAATGATAAATATTTTTAAACTTACGCGATCAGAAAACATAATTACCTATACAAGTACTATTTTAAACGATAAATATTCGTTAAAATAGTACTTGTAATTGAAGCGAACCACCATTCAATAACCTTGTACAACTCTGGAGAAACAGCCTGTATAGTAGGTATATGCTGACACAAACTGTTCAACGTATGTCGAGCGTGGATAAGTGTGCTGTGTGATTTAACTGCGAATTAGATCTTTTTCTTGGCGCGTTTGGCTCAAAACAAAAAACAAACAGCTTGGAAAACAGCGTACAGCTTTATATCAGCGATATTCTTCTAAAAAAGAAGCTAGGTATCTTCTTCCACTTCGTTACATTTTTGTCAAAGCCATCGGTCATCATGTTAATATTTGCTAAGTGGCGGCTGGTGTATTGGCTAACTATGTTTTGTCTGACTACCTCAATTTGTGGTCTTTTCACTGCACAGAATACTCAATTGATTGGTAAAGACAAATATTACAGATTACAAATTAATAATTATAATAAAATCATTATAACTAAGTTATTATACTTAAAATATTATTTAATATTCCAAAGTTTCTGAGAAGTAGCCAGTTGAAGTGAAATAGAACCGACGGCCACTGGGGCAAACGTATTCTTGAGTGGAGACCATGACTCGGTAAACGTAGTGTAGGACGCCCTTCGACCAGGTGGGATGACGACCTGCGAAACACTGCAGGTGTGCTATGGGGCTCATTCGCTCATTGAGGGAGGCCTTTGTCCAGCAGTGGACTAATATCGGCTGATGATGATAAAGATGATTTAATTTTCCGCATATAATCGTCACACATGAGAGCGATAAGAGTTTAAGCGTTAGTCTAAATTCAAGGCTAGAGAAACTATTATCAGTGAGTAAAGTGCCTAGTGCAATGAATATTTTATGATTCAAGAGAGGTTCTTGTTGAAATTATCCGAAATAGCATCTGTGGTCGACTACACCTACTCATATTCATAATGGGACGTCGCGTCAGGCCGATCGCATTACAGGTGGAACCTCCAGCCATCAATCTTCCAGTAGGTAATGTACTTTGCACGAGTGCCAACGTGTCATTACGTTTATCACGAAAATACGCTGCGTTAGTACTGGAAGCCAATATAATAAAATGGAAGGGTTTTCCGAGGGAAGAAAGAAATAATTGCAATATTTCCTTCCCTCCAAAGTAAAAAAAGGAAAGAGACCGATTTTATTGCAGTTCTTAAAAAAAAAAAAATTAATAATGCTGGACAATTCACACAGCATTTCTAGCCCCATGGTAAGCAGAGCTTGTATTATGGGTACTAGATATACATAATATAATACATTACATAGATAGGTATTTTTTATTATACATAGAAAACTACCAGAACAATCGTAACAAATATCTGCAGATCGTACACACAATTGTTCCGAGGCGGGAATCGAACCCGCAACCTCCTGCGTCACAGGCGGACTTTCGTCCACCGCGTCACAAGCTGAGTAGAAGGAAGTATGTCCCCTAAAACAAAAAGTGGGATGTTATAAGTGAAACGTACCCAGTCTGTCTGTCTGTGGTGTCATGGCTCCGGGCAGGTGGTCGGATTGTGATTCAGTATTCATATAATATTTTAGGGTGAATGGTATCTTTACAGACCTTACTTTTAGTAATTACTAGCGGACCGTCCCAGCTTGCGTATTAGAATTTTTAAGGTAATTTTTTTACACCTTGGGTTACATCATTGGAGTTTTCGGAAGGATAATTTGGGAAGGAATTTTTGAAAATATAATATAGCCTATGTTTACTGCGGATAATGTAGCTTTCCAATGCTGAAATAATTTTTCAAATCAGTCCAGTAGTTTTGGAGCCTATTCAATACAAACGAACAATAAATCAAACTTTATAATATAGATGAAAAACATCAGTGCTGGAAATAATGAAACGAGAAAATAAAGTGAAACTGCCAGAGGTTCCTAAATTACATAGAAATAATGAAACGAGAAATTAAAGTGAAACTGCCAGAGGTTCCTGAATTACATAGAAATAATGAAACGAGAAATTAAAGTGAAACTGCCAGAGGTTCCTGAATTACATAGAAATAATATAACTTGTTGAGCCACCAATGTTAAAATACCTTATATTTATTATTTAAATACCTTACTTGGGTCAAAGGCAGTGACGCCAGTGAAATGTTAACATATAATTGTTTTTACAAGGTTTGTGGATAATATTTGGGCTGATATTTTTGTATAGTTAATTCAAACCAGTAGAATTTTCTTTGAAATAGGGTAGTCAAAAAATTCTGTTTTTTTTACATTTATTCCGACTACGATAAATAATAACATTCTACATTTGAAAAAGTCATAAAGTTAAATATTAATATGTTTTCTATCCCATGGTAAATAGTTTAAATATGGGTCATAAAGTAGGCTATGTGTTCAGCGTAGATGTGAGATTTTGCGTAGATGTCTAGACACATCTACGCAAAATTTCATCCCGATCTGTTCAGTTGTTTTGGCATGAAAAAGTAACAAAAATACATCCATCCGTCCAAACTTTCAATGTAGCGATAAAGTACTCCCTTTAGTTTGGTTCACATTAATATAAGTGGATACCGCAAGGAGAGTCGTTGTATTTTCATGGCAGATTCGTAGCATTTCCGTAAATATCTCGTAGCACCTGCGTAGCGGCGTAGCGATCTCGTAGCGATTTCGTAGCACCGTCGTAGCACCGTCGTAGGACTCTCCTAGGGCCCATAAAACTGTAACGTTATAAAATTGCTACATTTTACAAGCTATCTTGGCATGTCGTGGACCTCGGCAGCGCAGTGGGTGAAGGCTGCCTACGACGTAGGAGGTTGCGGGTTCGATTTCCCTGCGGTATATTTTTTTTTGTAATTATCGAAAATATCTATTATTGGATTTCACAACTTCGTTATACCGACACATTATTTGTGGGAATATTGTAGACATCGTTTAAATTGCCATCTCATCGAAAATACTTCGGGGGGACGGAAGCTGTATTTTGTGTTTAAATTGATGGAAGCTTGTAATTCAAGACAATCTGTATGGGAATGAAGTATTTATTTGCCTTAATCAATAATTATAAATAAATATATTCACATCGCATTATCTAGCCCCCAGTTTGTGTTATGGGTACTAGATGACTGATATATTTAATAAAATACATTACATAGATCGATATTTATTTATGATACATAGAAAACGACCAGAACACCCAGAACAAATATATGAGCAAATCGTACACACAATTTTCCCGAGGCGGAAATCGAATCCGCAATCTCCTGCGTCGCAGCCGGACCTTCGTCCACCGCGCTACAGAGGTCGTCATAATAAAGGCTTCTTTCATCCCGGAAAATCGTATGCGGAGTCGCGAGCTACAAATAGTTGAGCATAAAATGTTTAGCCTACACGACATCTAGAAACGATGTACTCTATCCGTGTGTATGAGAGCCTTAGGACGTGCGTACACTTCCGTTTCCTTCCCGGGTTGTGTGAGTTAAGTGGAGTTCGGTGTTAACGCCCACGCGTGTGTTCCTGGGTTTAAAGGCCTGTCTTGAAACAAAACATTACGAAATTTGTTAACAGTTTCAAGAATATTATAATGGATAATATTAAGAATTTATTTTAGGGAATATGTGTATCAGCATTTTATTGAGTTCTTTGAGATCATCAACTTTAGTCTATTTACATATTTCACAAATTGAGCAAAAACTATTCTTAAAAAAGTTTTCTTATGAATAATCCTTCCTACATGAATGTTATTGTAGATTATCACATTGCGGGTTAATTTTCCAATAACAGCCATCAGGTTTTCATAGAAATTGACCTTTTTTTGGATAGTTTACTTGAAATTATGCTTTCTTGAAATCAGCAGCCTTTAAAGAATAATTAAATATAAATAAATAAATCTTGACATTCCAAAACACAGCATCGCTAGTCCTACGCTACGACGAGCTTGTGTTATCGGCACTTAATAAATTCATAGTATACATTGATTAATATTTTTTTATTATACATAGAAAAAACCCAAAATACCCGGAAACATTATTTGCAGATTAGATATTTTCGGTAAACATTTGTCCCAAGCCGGAAAACGAACGCGCAAATTCCTGTTTTTCCCACTGCGCCACAGAGGTGATCGAAGATGAAATATTACATCCATTAGTCACAATACAATACAAAAATACTTTATTGTACACCAGATACAGAACATTATGAAAGATATTACATGTGACAAGTACAATGGGCGGCCTTATCGCTTAGAAGAGATCAGATTAGCCCCAACCATCTCCTTGTCTTTCTCTAATTGGCAAGTTGGACATCTGTACGGGTTGGACCTTCTTAGAATTGAATTGAATGTAAACTGTCATCTTGGTCATCCAATAACAAGACGATTAGATTAGATTATTAGACGAAGAGATTAGATAAGAGCGTGTTCCTCCAGTGATTGTTGACGCAATTTTATTTATCAACCTTGTCGCATACACGGTGAAACGATTTAGGAACAACCATCCCCTCAGGGGGACAGTCCAGGGTGACGGTAGGTAATGATCCCCTAAGCTTAAGTGCCTGAGCTACGTACTACGAAGGCGGGTAGACATAAATAGTTGCCTTTGATTCCGAGCGGGACCTCAATAAACCTTCCAACCTTTCCCTTCTAATTAACACTTGATTGTAATAGAAGGATATTTGCACAACAACCATGAAAGCTTCGTCAGGATACATGTCTGGAGAACCATGGGACGCGACGCCTCTGGTGTTAGTCATAATCAACGAATCGGAAATTAGCGTTTAAGGAATCCTGTTGTAGGAAAAGTGACTTAATACTTACGAGCAGATTTTTGAATGCAATGGCAAATGAAGTTGATTTGTTTAACACTTCTCCCAGTAACTATACTTTATTTTATATTTTAACTTCTTTATTTTATATTTTAACTTCTTTATTTTATATTTTAACTTCTTTATTTTATAACTTCACGTGGAACTAATTTGTTTGTACACCATTTGTTCTCTTTAATACTCTTTTATATTATTTGCGAAAACTTATAATTTTGGCCGTCCTAATATTTATACACAATTTCATTTTGTTTTGTATGTTTAGCCGTAAAATTTTCAAAAATAATTAAAAATGATATTTTATTCTTATTATTTTATAAAACTGTTTTAAACAATTTGCTATTGATTTGTTAGGCAAATTGTAACAAATACACAAACCTAACTGTCCTTTCTGCTTTAAACGGAATAAAAAATCACTCTGAATACATTTTATGCGCTGAACGGAGCGAAAATGAATAGTTATATCTGAAAAAGCGCTTAAAAACCCAAACTAAAATGTGGACTTAAATGTAACAATGTATAAATCAAGTGCTTGAAAGTGTCGACTCGGAAATGGGTGAAATGCTAACACTATACATTGTTACACCAGCAGCACAACACGCATATCACTATACCTACTCTAAATATATCAAAGTAACACCAAAAATGTGAAATAACGTAGTAAAGGCAAATGCACGGCATTACGTTAGCAATCAATCCAAATTGGTCTATAAATTGTGTGCAATAAAGTTCAAAATTGAACAGTAAAACGTGGAGTGATCGTGTTGCATGGCGACGCGACGTAAATAGCAGTTATTTATTGTGACATCGGTATGGAATGTATAAAGCGGACAGGCGCGGCACACGACGCCGCAGGTGGCGCGGTATGCTGACATTATTTGCTTATTTCAAATAAGCCGCAATCTCCTGCCTCGTCTTCAAGATATTTTCTTATCGGTATTTTTTCCATTCAATGTTTATCTGCCAATGTATTTAAACTGATTCTATAGATTCTTAATACTGTGAGATATTACTTCAATTATTTCCCAATCTTCTTTTTGCAGAGCCTCTTCGGACTTTACATATAAGTAATATTGTAATGCCTCCATTAATATTTTTATAACAATTCTTGTGACCCTTCAACAGGCAAAATGTTATCTTGAAATATGTGTGTATGTGGCTCCTCTCTTTACATATAGCCAGGCTGTCTGGGCTTGTATGAAGTTTGCATTATCTTTAGAACGGTTAAGAACACATTAAAAGCCATTTTTGCAGCCTAGCAGAGTCGTCTGGAGGAGCCTATGTTCCATAAAGGGTTTTCGTTAAAGGCTCGTTATATCGAATGACGAAGAGAAATGACGGAATGCTGAAAAATGAAGGATACTGTTACGAAGTGAATTAATAAACACGAAAGCACTAAGTGGCTGAATAAATTGAAACCCTTTTATAGCAGGGTCGGTTATTAATGGCGCGTCACTCTAAGCTTTTAACCTTGACAAATAATTGTAGCTTGTAGAATTTATAATGATACGGTGACAAATGGAAACGAATTCATTGGGATTTTTTAAAAGGTATTTCAGTATCACAAAAAGCTAGTAGACCTTATGTTAAGTTATATTTATTTTAATAAATTATAAAACACAAAGAACCGCACGCACAGCCGGGCGTAGTAATACCAGTGGCTAGATGATGTTTTGTAGATTGTGCAGCATTATTCATTTATATACTTGCCACATAACATCCATTTCCACAAAACGCAAAGAAATTTAAAATTCACTTTGCTAAAATAAAATAACCAAATACGAAAAGAAGTAGATGTTGTTTTTCTGTAATACTCACGAGTATATCTGATGGGAACATTCAAGCTGAAAGCGTCTTGTTTTGAATGCAAATTCATATTCGTGGGAAACAAACGTTCGGAGACGGTATTATATCAATGCTTTATTCAATTTTACCTCGAACTCGAAAGTTGTTCGCTTCACTCGCAGGCAATAGGGCGATTTCGGCGATAGAGCCCTATTCGCCGAGTATTGGGCGATTTAGGGGATATAGGGCCATATCGAGCACGGTTCATCACTCCCAACGTATTTGTATTGTTTACGGCCGCCGCTTTACATTTATTACTGGGTTTTTACTTGTTTTGGAATGAACGAATGAACAGAATTACGAGGTATATGAATTGAGAGGTTTTATTGATGTTCAGTTAGGTGGAATCCCAAATTGGAGATGTTTCCTTTGAAACGAAACTGCTATACGTGTAAATAAAAGCGAGGTTTTTTATTAATACAATTAGATGCGTGTTGTATAAAAACGACGGTAGTATAAAAATGATATTTCCAGTCAGAGTCAATGGCATCCACCATTCTAATAAAAATACTTTTAGTAGCCGAATATGCCTATCTCGCAATGTTGAATGATATTGGATACATTTATATAACCCCGTGGTTTTACTAACATTGCGAGTACATAGTTAACTGGATATATACATATATATGGATCATCCAATATGAAACGCAGACCAATAACTGCTTTTACGAAACAAATCGAGAGAATCGTATCCGACGCAGCCAGCTGCAAACATTGGAAGCCCGCTGCTAACCGCCGCAAACAAGCAAGCTCGAAAGAATAAACAATTCCGAAGGAATTCGACTGAAAAGTAAATAAAAAATAATTCCCTTCTCTCGTTAAATTGTCACGCCTCATAATCTCGAACTGTTATTGATTGGTAACCGTTCCAGTTGTGTCCAAATTACGGAGTATTACTTTCTGTTCAAGTTTACCTAATAGGTTCAAATGTTTGATGTAAAGAATAATTAAAATTTTGTTGGTTATAATTTAAAAAGAGGCAAAACGGTAGAGAGGCTTGTGCCCTGCAACTGAGATAAATTCGTGAGTGCCACTAATATTATAATTTATCTTTTGTTTAATTTCATATCGGAAATATGGACGGCAAAAATAATGTCAGTGCTCCCTCACGAATATGTTTGGATTGGCCAGCTTGCGTAGTGCTTCCATATTCGCGTTACCAAGCCATAATATAACTTCTTGTTTTTCTTTGTGCAAAGAGTAAAAGGGTAGGTTTGTAGGACACTAGGGATAAAAAAATACCTTATTTTAGAAAAACGGAGCCTAATTAGCAAAGTCTAGACGAAACTAATATCCTTCAAAAGTCTTAAATACGAAGACAAATCCATCATTGTACTCGCGCTCCCCGTGGAAGGCTAGACAATGGCGTGAGCCTCCAATAATCCCCGCCAGTAATTGCTTTATTTTTCCCTTATTAATGAGAGTGGTGCTTAAAACGACGTTATTTTTACGAAGGTGCCTGGAGATCTCGATGGGACGTTTTATGTCTGCTTTTAGTGTACTTTGTCGATAATGAGGTCATTACGTTGTCATAACCGGCCTATGGCGGGAGTTTACTACTGCCTATAGATTGGAAATAGGTCGACATCAGTGGAGATTATATTTGACAACGCCGGGAGGGATATCATTACCGATAAAGGGTACTTCCAATATCCGATCCGTTTGAAACTATTTATTGTTACAGGAGTTTTGAGATGTCTGCTTTTCGAAACAAAGCTTTTATTTTTCACATGCTAGACATGTTTGCAGGCATCATTTAGTACCAAAGAAAGCAATGGTTCTTGTTAGTACACATTTTTTAAACCGTTGATATATTTATACAAACAACAAAACGACAAATTATAACTACTTACTGAATTCGTGAAACTACGATAGTTTTTTTATAGTAAAAATTACAACTAGTATATTATACCTATACACTAGGTGACTGTAAATCGACTTAAATGTTACAATAACTAACTTCAAATTTTTAACCGTCTTACAAAAAAAGGAGGAGTTTCTATTTTCGACTATATTATGTACCTATGTTATAATGTACAAATGTTCACCGATTACTACGTCAACAAACTGTGGACCTGATTTTATGATCCTTTTGTATTGTATTTTTTCTATTGTAAAGGAAATGAACCCAAGATGAGAAGAATTCCCATGGGATTAGTATCTATGTCCAGAAAAACTTAAAAAAAAACTAAATAATAATAATAAGAAATTTTAGGATTTTATTTCTAATTATCAAATTAACGAGAGCGTTCAATACAATGTCATCATACATTTTATACGATTTTCAGAGTGGGTTTAATGGGATTCTTAAATAAATAAAAAAACATTTTTTGGCCAAGACGAGTTACATAATTGAAATATTAAATTAAATTAAATAGGGTCCCAAACCTATTAGACATTTGAGAAGCCAGTGGCTTTTCCCATTTTGGAAAGGCATTTTGTAGCCTAATCTATCTATCTTCATACAAGGGACTTAGTAAATTTCGTCTAATAGAAACTTATAATCCGGACATTCAGAAGCAGGTTTATTTCAGTTATTTGTTGGCCACATTCATACAGCATTATTACACGGCGTGTTTTCACACGAAACTCCGAAATATGCAAATATGTGCAGTTCGACACAAAGCGATGCTGTCGCATTGTGCCTCAGAGTTCCGGAATATTTTACGAGTGCATTTCTAGGATTTCCTGCTTGGGAATTTGTGTAATCCTCTTACTTAAATATTTTAAAGTACTAGGAATAGAGAGACTTTCTTTCAGAAGGATTTATCAAAAAAATAAGATGTATTTTTTTTTACTTTTTACTATAAAAATGCGTTGCTCTATGTATGGTTATTCCTTGCTTAAACCTAGGGTTTTAATTCGTATTTAAAGCTTGTAATTTTATGTGAAAACTGGCAATTTCACTGTGAATTTTTGTTTTATTTAGGACTACAGTTGGTTTGACTCAGCAATTTTCATAAAAAGTAACAACCTTTTATCACTGCATCAAAGGAGTAAAAGAACGCCATAACCGTTGTTCCTAAAATTCTGGCAATATTATTCTAAAGATATGATGGCGCATCCTGTTTTAATTCCGTTCATATAAAGGTGTGATTTAGTAGTCTATTTATCACGGGGAACTTTAGAGGGCGCGACGAGAGAGAACTAATTATATGCACGGAGTTGATTGTATCTCACGGAGATACGGGACAGTCTTTGTCATAAGACGGGCTTTAGTAGAAGTTTCTAGTAGCTTATTATGATAGCTTAAAAGTTACATCAACGGTGTAAGGTGCTGGATGTTATAATTATATTATGTTATGTATTATTGAGCAGGTATCTGGCCATTATCATACAGCAGGGCCATGCAGCTTGCGTCTTTTTCGATTGATCATACAACCTATCTCTGATTGTTTAATAATTTGCAACAGTCTGCAGTTTGTTTAACTGTTTCAATTGTAAATACTAGTTCTAATTTATTTATATTCGTTGATTGTAGTAATTTTCTATCATTTCAGTCTTTAAATAAATCTTATTATTGACATTTACTAGTCCATAGAAGATCATAGGCCCAATATACTTACATGCTTATGGTTGGTGCAGTGACATAATAAATAAACATTTAAATCAAAGGTGATATAGTGAGTGCCTGCCTAATGCGGACGCACCTTTTTTTTTCATATATTACTTACAGATTGATAGTTGAGGTGTCTCTTTTGAATTTATACTTGGTTACGTCAATTATACTCAATACTCAATGGTTTATTGCTTACATGTGTACAAAAGTTCTTAAAAAATATATATAAGTCCAACATGCACCCTGCAAGGGTATTGCAACATAAATTTAAAGTTAAATGTTAAATGCTAGGTGGCTAATGGCTATATAGAATAAAGTTAATAATATGCTTAATTTACCATTTCAAGTTAAAATTATAAACCAATTATATTATATTATATTATTTACTTAAATAGATTATAATTCACAGCCATAAAACAGACAAGATAGGAAACAATCAAGCAACGTATAAATATATAATAATAGATACTGTGTAGATGTAGATATAGTATAGATACAGTGGATCTAATTAATAATAGATAGATTAATAATTAGATCCACTGTAAATCGGCATCGTTAAAGTCATGTAAGTAAAAATTAATTCTTAATGAACAATAAGTAGGTATAACAATGTATGCAGTTATTTATGTACCTAGGTAAAGTATAGCTGCTACTTCTACTAAGATCGTTCAGAACTCGGCCTACAACATTGAACCAGACGCAGCAACTTGTTTCGTTATTGTCTGACAATATTGAACAAAAAAACACGGGCTCCACTAAACAATCTAATAAAAACTCACTGAAACTGAATTACACAAAAGAAATTCAAAGGCTCCTCTCCAACCAGATAATGTCTAACGAAATTACGTGAAGTTTGCGTAGAATTGAGTTTGTACTCGCAGCGAAATGATGTGCTTTCGCAAACAAGCGTGTTTGTAGTGTTGACGCACTTTGTTTGATGTTGACGGCGAGACTTTATAATCATACGTTGGACCTTTACAGGCTCTGTTTTGATCTAGATTGGCGAGAAACTCATATAACCAATCAGGTCATTGCAACCGCAGTATAAAGGATGCAAATATACAGCAATGTTTCACAGTGTAACTATAGCAGAGCGCAGAGCTATATTATGAGATTCATATGACTGATCCACTATTTCATTTTTGTTCCCAAGTAAAATCTTTATTGAATAGGACCTGTTCATTCGTTTTTAATGCAAATTATAGTGCAAATGAAACTCTTCGATAAGTTAATAAAATTAATTGAATGATGTCTATTTCTTTTAAACCATATTTATGAGACTTGGGTTGGATATACATACGTTAGATGTTCCAAACTAAATAAGTAATGTGACTGTAAGGAGTGTATTCTAGCAGCCTAGACTGTATAACCAACACACAGTGGCCAGTCTACCCACAGCGCCAGTTTGTCTTTACCGTATTTCCTTGTTCAGTTTCCTGTCGGGTGCATAAGTACAATAGTTTCCGTGTTAGGTTCCCTGCAAGGGGTTCCGCCCTCGGTTCTGCCGCACTAATGTGTCTGCGACGGATTTAGGTCTGCCTCTGATCTACATACGAACAGACCGTAACGACCGTAACTATGCCGCGCCGTAACTCTACGGCACGTGAACTGTTCCGGAATACGTGGTAAATACCGTTCTACTGTTCTTTAGACAGTTTAGAACCATTGTTTTTAAATTGTACTTATGGCCTGTTTCACATAGTGATATAACTATACCAGTCGACCGGTCAGTATCTTCAAAACGTATATATAGGTAGTGGTACAAAGACCTAGCTTACGCCCGCCGATTCAATTACGTAGTATCTAGATTGAACGATATACAACCCTACCCAAATGTAAAGAATGTACAGAAACGAATCGGTTCCGGAGTTTACGTATTGACCTGACTAGTATAACATTAATTAGAACAAATGGTCTAAGCAAGAAAGCTTACTTCGCCTCTTCGATAAATGTTTTTTGCAGGTAATGAGAACATCCACCATAAGATACCAGTCAAGAGCTTCTAAAGGTATTGTAGCACAAATTAAAATGAGCTCTATCGTAGGAGCTCTAGGTCCACAATGCAGTCTTGTTACACCAATTTTCGTTCACAAGTATGCAAACGTGCGCTTTAACCGCAATGTTCAGAGCCTGAATGTGCTTAAAAATGTGAATATACCTTTAAACCAAACAGTATTATGATCGCAAATACATCTCTAGAATGCTCTAGAACCTTACGTTCAAAGTTAAAAGGTTGCAATTCGTATGTTTCTAGAGCATTCTAGAGATTAACAACGTAGACGTTGGCAAGTGCACGCGGGACCGCAGCGAGACGTCTGTTTCCAACAAATGGTTAGTAATTAAGGCATTAGGAGAACTAGCCCAGTTCCTGAAAGATTAACTTGCTGAACTAAAGTTACTTGAATATACACTTCGGTGGCTGACCTCTAACCTTTAATCTCTTGGGGTCGCGGTATAAAACGGAGTTTAAATGGAGTTCAAGAGGAAATTTAACGTCAGTTAATATTATATACACGATTTATTAAGATACCTCAATACATATTATGACGATTCAAATTCAAAATGTTGTATTTATTTAGTCTTACAAAATAAGCTCTAAGATCAAATTTAATTTCTTTATCAAATAAGATTATTATCCTGACTTACAAAACATAAGGAATAGTTTCACTGTCTTACCTCATCATTGCTTTGAAAAAAGTAATAATTTAAAGAATCCACTTTGTTATCGTAAATAGAGGTAATATAATTCAGGCACGACTTAGCGGAAATCTATTGCAAAATATAATAATGAAAATATTGAGATATAATTCCGCGCAAAGCTTATATCTAACAAAATGTATTCCGCGTGTATAGCCCGCCCTCATACAAATTGACGCAAACACACAACTTATTTGTACAAGAAAAAAACACACTAACTACAGCATGAAAAAATCGATTAAAGCATGTCGCAAACTTGTGTCGTCTCTCCACGAGACATTATAAGCCGGGCTCCAATACGCATTGTGACGACTGTTTGTCGTGCATTTGTTTCATATTCGAACCAAAAAGAGCGAAATAAAATAGTCGACAAAGTTTCTGGTGGCGCACATCTTAAGCTAGTAGGACCCCACAATACATCGTTATTATTTTAGTAGTAAAAGCTGTTTTGTTTCCAAAAATAATAAATAAAATAAAATGAATACTTGACCCTAACACTGAGAGCGCCCAGCACCAACGGCAGAGTCCCAACAGAGATGTTGCCTTGCCTCTCAAATCGGTTGTAAGAAAATAACCACCACTAAGGTTCAACCAATCTACCAGGTACTTCCATTTGCATATTTTAATGGCTTTCCAAAACAGGGTATTCATTGAAACAGTACCAGTTAGGATCAGTATCTCCTAGTTATACTCGTAGCGCCGCAACCACAGGCTCGCTGTCTCAGCCGGGAGCCTCCCTATCATCGGAAGCGGGGCCAACTTACTTAATTGAATATAATGGAATTCGAAGCTCGCTGTTTCAGGTATTACTTAGATATTAACTAAGCCAGGCGATCGGGCTGACTGCCTAGGTACAATACTAGGTACATTACTGGTAGTATTCTGCCTAGCCTCGCTAACTTTGATGTGACTGAATAGTTGAGAAGCAATATCATAATGCTGGACAATCCACACAGCATCTAGCCCCAAGCTAAGCAGAGCTTGTGTTATGGGTACTAGATGACTGACATATTTAATACTTGTTTCTGCCCGTGGCTTTAAACGCGTTGTTTCTATGGAAACGAGTTAAGGTTATTGATATCCCATGGGAAATGATTTATACGATAAAAGTTAGCGTATGTATAATTAAACACACGACTTATTTGTAGAAGAAAAAACCACACTAATAATAGAATGAAAAAATCTATCAAAGTAAGCCAACTTGTTTCGTTAAAATAATGTTTTCTTTTATATTTTTTATTACAATTTTTTACACATATTGTCAAGCAGCTTGTTCGGTGTTTCGTTGACTTTGAGGTTTCTTTTAGAATAAGGCTATTCAGGTCTCTACATTGCCTAGGGTCTTGGTCACATGATGATGACGAGGTTCCACGTAAAGTTATCACAAGAAAATAGTCGTTTTCTCGCCGGCGGCGGTGGGACAACTGCCTAAATCAAGTAATAACGCTGAATGCTGTTTTATAAGGTTTCAAATAATAACAATAACGCTTGACTTTTGTTTGACGAAACTATAACAGCAATGATTGATTTTCTCTGAAAAGGTAGGGATCAACATTTCTCAGATATACGCAACATGTGAAGCTTTGTAGTAATATGAACAACAGTTATTGAAACTGTAGATACATTTACCCTTTATTGTTATTCATATTCTTGTTTGTAGGTTTGTATCAGTTAACTAAATCAATAGCTATAAATAAATAATGCTACACGGTTTTTTTTAATTATGCATTGAAATAACCAGAATACCCGAACAAATGTTTGCAGATCGTACAAATATTTATTCCAAGGTGGGAATCGTACCCGTAATAATGAACCCAGCCGTAATGAACACAGAGTTCTAACCACATACCTACCCGCAATAATGAACCCAGCCGTAATGAACACAGTGTTCTAACCACATACCTACCCGGAATAATGAACCCAGCCGTAATGAACACAGTGTTCTAACCACATACCTACCCGGAATAATGAACCCAGCCGTAATGAACACAGTGTTCTAACTACATACCTACCCGGAATAATGAACCCAACCGTAATGAACACAGTATTGTAACCACATACCTACCCGGAATAATGAACCCAGCCGTAATGAACACAGTGTTCTAACCACATACCTACCCGGAATAATGAACCCAGCCGTAATGAACACAGTGTTCTAACTACATACCTACCCGGAATAATGAACCCAACCGTAATGAACACAGTATTGTAACCACATACCTACCCGGAATAATGAACCCAGCCGTAATGAACACAGTGTTCTAACCACATACCTACCCGGAATAATGAACCCAGCCGTAATGAACACAGTGTTCTAACTACATACCTACCCGGAATAATGAACCCAACCGTAATGAACACAGTATTGTAACCACATACCTACCCGGAATAATGAACCCAGCCGTAATGAACACAGTGTTCTAACCACATACCTACCCGGAATAATGAACCCAGCCGTAATGAACACAGTGTTCTAACCACATACCTACCCGGAATAATGAACCCAGCCGTAATGAACACAGTGTTCTAACCACATACCTACCCGGAATAATGAACCCAGCCGTAATGAACACAGTGTTCTAACCACATACCTACCCGGAATAATGAACCCAGCCGTAATGAACACAGTGTTCTAACCACATACCTACCCGGAATAATGAACCCAGCCGTAATGAACACAGTGTTCTAACTACATACCTACCCGGAATAATGAACCCAACCGTAATGAACACAGTATTGTAACCACATTATGGTAAGGACCAACTGGAGTCCAAATGCGGATAAAGGAGTACCCCCACCTGAACCTGAACCACATATGGTATATCCACACATGCTGCGCAAAAGATCTTATGGATAGATTTGACAGCCAGGTCAGGTAATCATGTGTACAAAACATTACAAATCCGAAAAATTCTTTAAACCTCAAAATAAAATGTCTACTACATGTTTTAATATTGTGAATTTTTTATACAACAGGATATTACCTCTATTAGCGCACATTGATAGATACCCTATTGTTTTGACAGACACTTCACACCACCATATAAAAGTAAAACAAAACCGGCCAAGTGCAAGTCGGACTCGCGCACGAAGTGTTCCATACCATTATCTATAAAAACTAAAAACTATTCATTTCATTCTGTTTTTTTAGTATTTGTTGTTATATCAGTAACAGAAATACATCATCAGTGAAAATCATCACTTACAACTGTATAACTTTCACGGTTCATGAGATACAGCCTAGTGACAGACGGACAGACAGCGGAGTCTTAGTAATAGGCTCCTGTTTTACCCTTTAGATACGGAACCCTTTATAGATTAAAATCGGTCTACAATTGACAAATAAATCTGCGAATAAAGACTATTATATTTGCATTATGTTTTTCCATTATTATTGTAATGTTTTGTATTGATGGTGCAATAAAGAAATATTGTATTGTATTGTATTGTATTGTATTATATACACCCGAACGTAGAACCATAATTTTAGATGTCGGTTATTGAATGATCCCAAATTTTATGAACTGAGCCAGGAAATGATCCAGGACCTCTGAGACATCCCTCCCCATTCCTGCGTCGGCCCGGACCTTCAACCTACCGTCAGGAATTTAATTTGAGTACACGCGTCCGTCCGACTCCACTGCCGGTATTAACTCGTCAATTAATTTCACCTCGGGCCTCTGGATACTATGTATTACTAACCTAATAGGTGCGATGTGCACAATTTACTTTGTAACGTACGGTGTATTTTACACAATGTTGGGGTCTATACAAAGATAGGGAATCATCACTATCTTTGTATAGACCCCTATATAGTAAAACAAAGTCGCTTCCCGCTGTCTGTCTGTTCCTAAACAAATCTATGACATGTAATAGTTATTACTAATAATCCTTCTAATATTATAAACGCGAAAGTTTGTGAGGATGTTTGTTGCTCTTTCACGCAAAAACTACTGAATTGATTTTGATGAAACTTCACAATAATATAGCTTACATATCAGAATAACACATAGGCTACAATTGATAAAAATATATTGTATATTAAAGGACTATTATATAGAATATTATAGTATAATATTTGTCCCAAAGAGGGAATCGAACCCGCAACCTCCCGCGCCACACCGGTTGTCAATCTATCTATCTACCACATCAGGTAGATAGATAGAGAAACATTTATATATACCACCCTGATACAGTACAGAACAAATTAATAATTTCAACAGCCTATTTTGGTCCACTGCTGGACACAGGACTTCCCCATCATAATCGCATAATGAGCTTTTATCTCATGGGGGTAATGCCCATAATCCCCACGCTGGGCATGCGGGTTGGGGATCGCAGTTTATGATGAATTGTTCTGCAAGAGGCTGCTGAAGCCCCCAGGTGGATATCGCTTAGCCTTAGTTGTACGACACCCGCGGGATGAGTTGAGGTGCTGCAAATGTTGGCTGGAACATGGCAAAATAACCTTGGATATATTAGGTCTTTACCTATGAAATTGCCGTTTTGCATGAAAAAATTTAAACGAATTTTTTTCATGTATTTTTTATTTGTATTAATCGAAGTAATCACCCATGCAATCAATGCATCTTTGCCAACGCAGTGGCAGTTTATTGATGCCCTTCTTAAAGAAATCAGCAGGACGGGAGGCAAAAAATTCTTCAAAAGCATTTTGTACTGCCTCTCGGGTATTGAATTTTTTTCCCGCCAAGAAGTTATCCAAATTCTGGAAAAAGTAGTAGTCTGTAGACGCAAGATCTGGTGAGTAGGGCGGATGACGGAGAGCTTCCAACCCCAGTTCTTGCAACTTGGATACCGTCTGCTGTGCAGTATAAGGTCGCGCGTTGTCGTGCAGGAGCAGCGGAGAGGAGCGATAGACCAATGCTGGTTGGAGATGTGCCAGCTTCTTCATCATTGTGTTCAGTTCTTCACAGTACACATCTGCAGTAATGCTCATCCCGTTTGGTAAGAAGCTGTGATGAATCACACCGGCGCTAGACCACCAAACAGTAACCATCACTTTTCTAGGGGTGTGTTTAGGGCATTGTTTAGGTGCTGAACCAGGATCCAACCAACTTGCTGAGCGCTTGCGGTTATCAAACAGAATCCATTTTTCATCGCAGGTAACAATGCGGTTCAAAATTCCTTCATTTGTGTGTCTGTTGAGCAGTGCAAGGCACGTCTCGACGCGTACTTCGCGCTGGCGATCATTGAGTTCGTGGGGCACCCATTTGTCAAGCTTTTTTACCTTGCTAATTTGACGCAAATGGACCAATATTGTTTTGACGCTAACGTCGAAAGCTGCTGCTAATTCAGTCGTAGATTGTGTATCATCAGCTTCCACAATCGCCTTTAATTCGTCATTGTCGACCAAAGTCTTCGGACGACCGCGAGGTTTTTCAGGTCAAAATTCCCAGAACGGAAGCGAGCGAACCAATAACAGGTGGTGCGTTGGTTTGTAGTGTTAGTTCCGTAAACGTCGTTGATGTTGCGTGCCGCTTGTACCGCGTTGCTGCCACGACGGTACTCATATTCCATAATTACTCGAATTTTTAACGTATCCATGATAACGAAAAAGATGCGATGAAAATGTAACACTAATCAATAAACAAATGACTACTTTTGGAAAAAGAATTCCATGTTTTTAAAATAAAATTATTTGAAATTAGAATTCTTAGCCAAACAAAATTATTTTGATTTGAAATGGCCAGTACTGCAGAACATGATAATTATCTTGAATACTCTAACCTGCGATAACCAATTCATAGGTAGTCTATTCAATCAGTGCAAACCCCAATGAGTGGTCAGGTAGGTTTTCTCAGTTTTTAATGAATCTTTTGAAAGTATAAAATATTAGTGTTATCCCCGATTCGCTTTTGTAGTTATTAAATAGAGATCAACTAAACATTTTGAGATAACAAAGGCCAAGAGAAGCGGGATCATATAGGTAATTAATTTATGGTAAAGGTTCCCAACTTTTTATGTCTAAGAGCACGTGAAAGTTGGTAAATATCAGTAGAAGAAATATTTCGAGTTTTTCTCTCATTTAGAAGACGTTCATAATGAAAACAACCGAAATAAAGCAAAGCTTACAAAAAACATCACAGTTTGTTAAGAAAATGGCTGTTGGTCGTTTTCAAAACGGACTCCAAAGAGTGCAAAGCGAAACGGCATTCAGATCGCCCTCAGATCTCTTTAATCCCGGCCGCGGGTTCCGCAGGTTCATTTGCAGGCGGGCGAGATTCCCGTCCAGATTCCAAATTCGTTTTGTTGATCTTTTTTAGATAAAGATGTCTTGATGTCTATTCATTTCCATTTACTGTCGAGCGTCTTCGGCCCGCGCTGTCTCCGGACCTGCTATTGTGTCGCCGACCCGCCCAAGTATTATTTTTGATTAATTCTCTCCATCTTTTCAATATCTGTTTTGATGTTTTGTCTACACAACTGAATTTTTCCAAATCCATCTCCTTTGAGCGACCGAATAATCCTGATAAAAGCACAAAGCGTTTGAATCGGAGTGATTTAAGCCTTCCAGTCTGATTCCTTAAGACTAAGCACTCTACTTGGATGCTGCTTGAAAGATTTCCGATCGGTTTTATCGCTGAAAGTTTACAAGTCTCTCGAGTTCACTTCGCGGAGTTATTTTAGAGATTAACATTCATCTGATTTTACAAAAATGGTTTCTATCATTCCAAAGGGTTAAACAGAATTTTTTCGCAAATAAACCTTTAAATTCCAGTTATCTTACGGCTCCTCGCTAACAGGCCGGATCGGGGCGGAATCCTCGAATTAGAATGCCATTTGACAAGAGATACAATCGAATCCTCAAAATGAAATCAAAGCAGAAGTTGAAAGGGCCGAAATCGCATTAAAATCCAAAAGGACAGTTACAAAAGGTTTAAGCTTCAATTATTACCCGTTCCTATCTGTCTTGCAAAAAAGGAAACGACGGGACAAAAAGAGGCAGCGATAATGGCTCCACGCACTACGAAAGGCTCGGGGGCATTTTAGGGTTTAGTACAATGGGCCCCGTCGAAAGGCAATCGACGTTTTATAAGAAGCACTACAGATCGTAACGGCACCGCGGCCTTTCACCCACCGCCGCCGGCCTTTGTGCGCCGCTCATTACGCCCTCTGGATGTTCTTTATCGAACACCGGTAATGCAATACACCAAATTGCTGACAATTATTCCACTCCGGCGGAGCAGCCGTGGGCTCCAGATGTGTCTCGGCATTTGCTTCACGCTTTTGAACGATCTACAATATTATACGGACAAAAAACAAGTTAAGCGCTAGGTTCGTTTTGCGCACTCTGCGTCCCAATTCTCCAGTTTTACAAGGGTCGTACAAAAACAATGCAAAATTTCCTCAATCCACTTAGAGATAAAATATTGAAGCAACAGCATCTTTTTGTAGCATCCAAAGGCGATAATTTGATATTGAAATCAAACAGGCGTTTTCTCGATCCTTTCCAGAAATTTGATAAGCGCCATTTGCAAAAAAACCCGATCCGAGAGATGAAAATTTAGACATTCTCACGTTAACGTGGATCTAGAAAATAATTTTCAAGAGAAATATCCGAGCCAAAGGGAGCACTCAACGGCGTTAATGGCATCGTTTTAAAAGGAAACGAAAATAATAAATTATTGACACGGTGGTTCTATCATCGCGAGATTATTTATTTTATCGTTGGAGTGTGAGGACGCCGGGGGTCGAGTGGAGGGGGCGAGACATGCTCGCCGAGCAATGGAATGGAAACAGATGGAAAATGTGTGAGGCTGATGGATTTACGCTTGGAGTAGATATGGGACTAATGCACTCATTTCAAAAATTGCCGCAATACATAAAGAATCGGTACTTATGCGTTTATTTCGTGCTACACAATAGAAGTAGAAACTTATACACTATAATTTGATACACATGTGACGCGATTTAGCGTAACTGAAATGGAGCGTGGCGGTTCACTTTTGTTTAGTTCTCAGAGAGACCGCCCAATAGAGTTTTTATTTCAAGTAATCAACTACATATTTTGATGCTGAATTATACACGTCACTTTTCTGAGAGACCTTCTCCCCCGAATTTGTCCACAGGAACCACTGCAGGTAATATTTGACCACCAAAGGAATCTAGTTCTCAGAAATTGTTAAAGGTGTGTCCGGGATCACGATAGGTGATTTGATAGATATTGGTATCCAGTAACTGGAAGGTAAATGTTTGGTTTGCTATCAGCCATGTATCTCATTTAATATGACATGTTGAACCCATTTACTTCTTGTGAGGGTAACCACTATGGATGGATGTTATCAGTTTTATACCTACACTAGCTGACCCACCCGACTGCAGTTTCATTCGCGTGGACTTTAGAAATATCTCAACTAATTAGTTGTATGACCGCCACAGTTGTACAACCAATCCTATATGATTTTAAAGATAAGATACAAAAAAATTTAATCCCATTTCTTACTTCTTTGAAGACTTGTTTCTAAAAATTGGCTTAAATTGAGTTTATAAACCTTTCTCGTGACCCACCCATCGATTGCTGAAAACAGCATTAAAGTCCATAGAGTAGTTTAAAAGATCTAAGCGAACAGACAGCGGAAGCAACTTCGTTTTATACTATGTAAAAATGATTATCAGTTTACAAATAAATGTTTCCAATTCATTTGCACGGTTAACGCTTCAGTTCACAACAGTGTAGGGATACGTTCGAAAGGCTGCCAAATTGTACTGTTAACCATCGAAGTGGCGGGCACGTGCGGTACTCTTGATAAACATGGCCGGCACAATCGCATGAAATTGTAGCAGGTATTGCGGTTGCGGGTTCTAAAGCAGTGCTCAGTAACTAAGCACAAACAACACAAAGCACTCCCGAGCCCGCCCCGCCGACCGGCTCATTGAAACTCCGCTCACAGACGGACAGACCTGCATAACAAGCAAACAATCGAACAAACTGTATCAAAACTGTTCAGTTAACTAATTGTACACACAATGCCGCATGCGGACCCTAACGACACAGGTGGAGAAACACAAAGGCGTATGAGATAACAAGGGCGAGGAGCGCCGGCCCCATTACGCTGCCTTGAGGCACTCCACCCTTTAATGAAGGATAGGACCGCTAAAGTGAAGAGCTCTTGTTTCAAACGTAGTTTCATTAACACGTTGGACATGACTTTTGTGGAGGTACCACCGTACGACCGACGACTGCGGGATTCTATTTATGTGCGAACTTGGAGACTTGAGCACCTATTCGCCGGACTTGGGTAGTTATTTGTACTCTGCTAGTTGTGCTCACCGGCCGGCGGCGGCTAGTTGCACATTGTTTATTTCAAGTCTTGTTTAACTAATATCAAGGAGCTTTTAGCTTCTTTGATTGAGTTTTGGGGAGCCAGGTAATTTATAAATCTCAAGATAAACCTTTGTCAGTAATCTTCTTTGCTGCATTTTATTTTTATTGCGTCCAATCCAACCGTAATTTAATTACAATGTTACGAGTTGTAAACTAGAGTTGTAGTTCAAAGAAAATTAGATGGTTCAGTCAATTACAGAAACACAACGTAGTAATTAGGTAGCACGCGACCAAATTGAAATGAGCAGAAGTTTGGCAGTGCAGTCGGTGCCAGCGGCGCGCGCCAAGCGATCAGCGCAGATAGCTGGTGACCATGCCGGAACAGCTGGGCTAGTATCAAATTGACCAGCTATGCCGACATGCTGTGTGACCAGCTTATGTTGATAATTGGAACGTTCCTAACATGCGAGGTTAGCCAACTCATATTAATACTCAATTATTTGTCGTAAGAGCTCAAGACCTACTGGATAAGTCCATTTACATTACACATATAGGTAATGTTAGTAAAATATAGTAATTTTTGTTATAATTATAAGTACTAAACCAAGCTGAGCCATTAGATTATTTATTTATAAATTGATGATTAATGCTTTATTGGTGGTTCTCTGGACCAAATCGATTGCTGGATCCTAGCGATTATAGAGAGACAGAGATTATAATCGTTCTTGCGCCTTGAGGCAGATCACGATGAAGATGACGGGAGTAGTTAGCTCTGCAACTTTCAGGTGGCGTGACGTCACGGGCTAGTAAATTAGGACAATGGGGAGCGAGGCTTTTATCCAATGCGACTAAAAATAACTCTCGCAGATTCGCAGCGAGTGACCTTGCTGTCCGTCCCATGGCCTGTGTGCCCGAGCCAGGCTAACAATAATCCAGCTTTGGCACGAGCCTGCACTCGCTAATAAGCTTCACACCCGCTCGAGACGTGTGTGCTCCACGACTCATTTACTTAGTACAGTTCTTATAAATATACATACAAAAATATTAATGGACGGAAGTAAATGGAGTGATCACTTGTCGCTAATTTAAAACGGCGATATGTTTACAGTCTAACTGGAATATTGCATTTAATTGTATTGAATTTATCTGAGTATAACTTAAGATTTGCCTGCTTTTTACGCATACGAAATAAAAAACTAACAGCGACAGCTTAGTACCCTCACGAAAAACAAATACACAAAGACGTGAACTTTGTTTTTTTAAACCGGGATCACACACATCTCACACTACTCATACACCGCAGGAGGTAACCAATCCTACATATACAAAAAGTTTTTTTCCGAAAAAAGCTTACAAAAAACCTTAATATGAACATAGGTCTTTGATTTCAGTGGTTACTAGTTTCGGTGGATATACAATTTACAATGACCCCCGCACTAGGCTAGGCCTGTGAGCAGGGTATCGAATATATACTAGTCTGTATGACAGGATTATTGGGAAAACGTAGTACACTAACAAATTGCGTAAAAAATAACACTAAAGCTAATGAAACAAAGTAAGTACTACAATGGCCATACGTAATCGTATTGTATGTAGTATTGCTCTATATAAATAAATAATCTTTGGTCATTAGCTCTCACACAAGTAGTAAAGCAGCCATCGACGGGCAACGCGAACACGACGACGTTAATAACGGTATCAGCTTCGCACCGTATTGAATTATTCGCAAACATCACATTGGGCGGATTAGTCCGAACGGCTGAAACGTAGCGCCCTAATGACTCAGGCTAATCATACTGTTACATCAGCCGATAGGTGAGCCTCTCGGCCAATAAATACTTAGTAGAATTACTATTTGTATGTGTACCTGGGATATAGATTATCATCTTCATCATCTGCGGCCCAGCCGGATGTTACCCACTACTAGGTATTATAGAGGTAGGCCTCGGTTTGTGCCCTCTACGAGACGATCGGGTCCTTTGCTGGCCGCTTCTACCGACGGTTCGCGAAAGGTTATACCTAGAAAACCTACAATATTTGATTGTTTTACAAAGCTAAAAACCGACTTCAAATAAATAAATAATCATAAAAATAATGCTGGATCATCTAGCCTCAATCTAAGTTTATCAAAGAATACATATTTATGTTATACATAGAAAACGCCCAGAACACATGGAACAAATATTTGCAGATCGTTAACTCATTTGTCCCAAAGGTGGGAATCGTTCCCACAACGTCCTGTGTCACAGATGGACCTACGCCCATCGCCCCACATCGGTTGTAGAATTTCAAAATTCCTTAGTATTTCCAAAGTTTTTTAAGTTTTTTGAGACAAATACTTATTCCTCGGAATGAACATTTTATGAAAAATTTAATGAAAATAGTGCCACGGGCAAATAATAACGCGTTTAGAAGAAACCTGTCTCGTAAACATTTCGTCATTTAATTAGAGGAAAGAGTATCAAAAGCATCTTAAAAAGAATTCACAAATTATTATATTTTCATCAGTTCATTATTTTCTAATAAGGAAACATCGGAAACAATAATTTCATCATCCGATATCACATTTTCCGAGCATTTTTCCCCAGTTTCCCTCCGCGGGCTCCGTTCTCGCAACTTGTAAACTTTACTCGCCATCTTGAGACTCGGACTAATATTTCAGTAAAGGCTTGTTAAAGAGACACAAGAAACTTATTGTGCCACTGAGATAGGGAGATGGACGCGCGCAATATTTCTCCAGCGTGATCTATTTTAATGGCTGCTATCAACATGCGGGCCGTTATCCTAGTTCTAGATAGTGGACCTTTGTGCAAGATCTTCGCTATTGATTTACTAGGCCATTATGCGACTGGTCACTTCGGCGTCGTGCCTTTACGAATATTCAGCTACATTCTTTGCACAGAAATTTGAGTGCCTTAATCACGAATTCGGGTGATAAGATTGCGAGAATGTATTAATAATAATTCATATCATTTATTGTTCTACCTCTATATGTAACTAATACAATGCATGTGACAGAAACTCTATTTATGAACTTTCCTATGCATGAGCAGCTGAACCTATGGGCTAAACATATGTACAGGCCCTAGTTTAGTTATTTTGTACTACACAAAACGGGTAAATGACTATTATTATTATTAAGTCACTTCATTTATTATGGTCACAAAATTCATTTTTACCATAGAAAATACTATAAAATATTATAAAACTATTCTACAGTAAAATATTTAAAACGGTAGATCACCGACCGCAAATCTAGGCGGTCAAGCGGCCGGTGACCACGCCGCCTTTTGGATTTGATCTATATCGCATATTTATCCTTGCTGATCTTTATTATTATTATCAAACTAGACATCATATCTGGTCAGTCAATATCTTATTGAAAATGGGCAAGAAAGTAAAAGCTACCCCGGGGAATGAAATAGTCATTATTAAGCTACAACAGTCCACTGCTGGACATAGGCCTCCCCCAATGAGCGCTATAGCGCCCTGTCTTCAGCTTGCCGCATCCAGCATCTGCTTGCAGTCTTTCGCAGGTTGTCATCATAAAAAGTGTATAGGCTACATTTTAATTCAGAAATAATCACGCGAACCTATGTATGCATTTACATGTACAAGATGGCCACTCTCTGTTCATTAGCATGTCTTTACAACATTCAATTTCCCTACATAATAGTGCTGCGTCTTACATTAATTTCTCTATTAATCCACCGTCGGGTTTCAGGATTACAAGTTAATATTTTGGTTGAATGGACTTATCTGCGATGCTGCCAGTTTCTGAATATTAACGAGGTTTGTTATCAATTTGACTCTCTAATTGGACGTCTGTCTGTTCAACTATTCTTATTGCTTTATACAAGAGACGCCACCATTACATATTTACTACTTGATTGTTATTAAATGAAGTGACTCGACACAGCTCGACGCGAAAGGCACAGTACATAACAGGCTGGCAGAAATAAAAGAAGACCTTAACACAAGGGAAATACAAATAATGAAGTTATGTATTAACGGAATTTTTCAATGTTTTAAGTTTGTTTCAATGCTGCTTTCTAATTATTGTTCAAGAAATGATTTGATTTGACTGCGGGACTGTGGATTCAAGTTTTGTCTTTTTTTCTAGAAATGACGACACTTACGGCAACAGTTTTATATCACAAAGAAATAACCTAAAATATGTGTATATCTTCATGTCGAAGATATAACTAAAAATATTTGTATTTATTATTGCTGACTTTCGTAACAATCAAGTAAGGAAAAATGTAGCTGATATCTACGATGTGTCCTAAAATAAGTTTGTCTTCACTCGAGCAAGTTGTTTGAGACAACACGACACGATAATGTAATCAGCCGACGACGTTCTAAAACTTTTTTCGTTACATTAAGGTAATAATAAATCACTCAAGGAAAAAGAAACGTTAATTTAACGCATTTAGGAACGAAATTAGATTGCAAAATCTGTACAACAAAGTATTCAGTGGGAGTAAAAATGTAATGTAGTTAGAAAACTAATCCACAGAGTTTGAAAATTACCGCAAATCTGTTCTGCGTTCTCGGAGTGAGGCGTGAGGCTCGCAGACATTCAAACCATTACCTGCCTTAATGTGTGGATGTTGATAAACTAAACTTAATTTTTATATGTTTGATTAATGATAATAATTAGGTATTCTTGGAGCTTACAGATAAAAGTCCTATATTTTTAGAGATAAAATCAGATACATTTTCCGTCCATCAGTAAATTACATCCTCCAGTGGAAACGCAGTAACAAGAGAGATATAAAAAGACCGACGTAAATAGTTCTGCACTGTGCACATTTTTATTCCTGCGAGTTACCTCACAACCTTAAAATGTCACGAAATGTGTACACATGCTTTTACACTGAATGTTATGAATTAAATATTTAATTAAATAAAACCTCTGAGTTGAATGTTTCTTTAACCTTCTTGTCGTCATAGAGAAGTAGCAACGTGCATTAATAAAGTGTTATTTTAAGGAATAAGAAAGTCATGTTCTTCAGGTGACTTCAGGTAAAATGAGACAGAGGATTACGAAGAAGAGTAATCCAATCACTCGTTCCGATAACAAAACAAATAAAATTAAACAAACTCGTCGCAATTGTAAAGATCCACCTTTCAACGACAACTCCGCAATAAAATTTATTAGCATCATTCGTCAAAAGAAAGGGGAAGACGGTTCGAATAACATCAGAATTGATGCTGACGTCGGGGCTTCGTTTCCATCATACACAGCGGGACCCAGCGCGGGGCCCGGCGGCGGGGCCCCTGGGGCCTGCCTGACAAATAGAGTTCTCGTGCAACGAATTCGGTCAAAAAAATTGTCGCGGAACGAGCTCACGAAACCTATCTACAGCCGACTTACATGGAACTTCCCCGTTCCCCGCACCGCCCTCAAACTCAGGCGCGCGGAGAGCCGTTACAGAATCACTGACAGCTCTGGTGATTCTGGCCGTGATACGACGATGCAATAAAGAAAATTGCGAGCATTTGCTATTGGAATTTGGAACAACGGGTAGCTTTATGGCACCGATAATGTTATGGGCAGGTAATGCGCTGTTTCGGTACAAATGTACGTTTCATTGTTTTACGATGTAGCTTCGAGACGGCTCGATTTACGATTAATGCTGCTATTAAAGATTCACAGAGCCTTGCCACAGATTAGGTAGGTATTGATAATATTATGATGCAGACACATTTGAAACGTCTGAAGGTCTATTATTACAAATTTATTTTCTTCAAATTATAAAATGTGACTCTATAAACCAAGATTTTATTATTAAGGAAATATATCAACAACATAATCGTCGACTCATTTATTAGTGTTTCTCACCTCTCCCACAATAAGTATTATAAACAAAAATAAAGCTAGCACCAACATCCGAAGCTGGTCAGAGCTGAACAGGCCAGCGACGGTAGTACCAACAGCAAAGAGCCAACTTGTCCGACCGCGGGCGAGCAAACATTCTGAAATGAGTTGTCTCTTGTGCGGCGGCGCTGCGGTCCTGTGTTTGTTTCTGCTGAGCAAAGTTCATTCGAGTTGCACACGTTTTGTTTTATCCACGAAAATTGTAGAAGTCTCGTTCTTGTGATATCTTTATGTTTTGAAGTCAACATCGTTAAATAAAAAACTGGTCAACTGCGAGTCGAACTTGCACACGAAGGGTTCCATAGGATAATTTATAGTCTAACTATTACGGTTCATAAGGTACAGATGACAGACTGACAGACGGACTGCGGTGACTTAATGAAATAACGTTTAGTTCTAACGGGACCCTATTGGTCCCGTTTTACCCTTTGGGTACGGAACCCTAAAAGATGGACCATGTAACTTAGCTTCAGCCTTCGACTCTAATCACATCTACTAAGATAAAATATAAGAAATCCAGATCTATCAGAGATTAGAATAGAATAGACAGAACTGTTTGCTGAACTAAATGTTATATCACCATCAATATATGAATACAAATTAATAAAGCTATTTTGTTGCAGCAACCAAAAATGTGTAGATGCACTACGCGGACGCGGAGAAAAGAGTAAGCACAGAATGTGACGTCACAGGGGCCTGAAGGACTGCGTTGCCATGACGACGAAGATGCTGCTTTCACTGCTGCTGCACTGCTTCTGCGTGGCCACCACCGCCTCCATCACCAGTGGAGGTACGTGCTGATTTACACTATTATGGAAACTTGCTCCATCATACGTCAACTCTTCACTTCTCATAAGTGAAATGGTGGTTAAAACCTCCACCATTAAAACAACTATAAGCATGTGTAGGATAACGTCTACATAATTGAATAGAAAATAGTATAGCGAATCCTTCTGAGAAAGGATTCGTTTTTCCAAAAAGGTTGAAATACCTCGCCATAGATGCTGCCCACGCGCGCCGTTTAATCGAATTCTTTTCTTCAAATTTTAGAAATTATAATGCTTAAAGAGGAGGATCCAGCTAGCCAGGCAGCATTTCGAAAACTACGTCGAGTTTTCTCGTCATCCATACCGCAATGTTTAAACGTCAATCAGTGAGTCCCTGTCAGGACCTACTGAGCTGAGACGTGGACACTCACGATAGGGCTGGTTCAAAGATTCAGATTCAGATAGCTTATTGTCATACTTCATACACATAATAAAATCACAATAATGTAACTTAATTAAATTATGAGACTATGACTCGTCAAACACGATATAGATACAATAGAGATAGGTAATGTAGAACAATTTTGCTGTAAAGGGGCAGTAGAGAAAGTATAAAAATATGCTTAAATCTAAGGTTCTTAAATCTATCACTTTAGATAAGGTGATTCTACGAGGATGTCAGTAACTTAGAGGATTTGACGTTAAACTGACTAGTCGTTTTCTAAAAACTACTTCTATATTAAACCGATTTTCGTTTTTAATTAATTTCAATTCTAGAGGGAGCTTATTATAAAGTTTTTGACCCATTATTTTAGGGAGCTGTTTAAGCATGTTTAGTCGGTGCTGGATCGGCTCTATTATCATTTTATTTCGCGCTTTGCGTTTATTACTGCACCCTCTTATAGTATATTCACCTTAATGTAGTCTGACTCTAATGAGTCGCTCAGCGAGCTATGGAAAGAGCTAATGCTCGGAATTTTTCTAATGTATAGGATTCGTAACGAATACATCCGACCGAGAACCAAAGTGATCGACATAGCTCTAAGAATTAGCAAACTGAAGTGGCAGTGGGCTGACCATACCTCGAAAATAAAAAACCATCGAAACATTTATTTATTGAGATATTAACATCATTACAGGTTTTGTTTTCATAACATAAATCAGAGACCACCACATCTTTGAATGTAACATCCGTCTTATTGATTTTGTTCACACAAAACGTAGCCCATGTGACTCAGATCATAATAACAAATCGATTGACACATCATTCATCAAAATCAGATGAGTGGTTTGAACATTGCCCTTTCTATTACCCTTGTCGGTTAATATCGGTTTTAAGATTCTTTATTTCTCAAAGAACATACATTTTTAGTTCATTTATATAAAAAAAACTAATCTTGTACTAAGTACCTACTTATATTATACGTACTTATTTATCTACTTAGATATTTTTTTAGTACGAATGTGGTTACACCTATATTAACATAGTATGGAAGAGGTCACTTGCAATTCCACAGCATTTTTTTTTCTAAGTGAAAGTGACGAAAATTATCATATGTCGTTATGCAAATCCATTGTCAAATAACAAATATTTTTGATTTGAACTATGAAGCGACTGTAATATTTATTCGGTCGTTTAATAAAAGTCAAGTTCATTTGTCTAGGTAAACGTCTACTCTTTCTTCAAACAATAACTGTAGACTTATTTGACGATTTCATATCTCCACAAAATTTCACTTATTCCACTTTTACATAAAACAAAGGGATCCCCCATTTTAAATGAAAATGTCTCTATTGCGCTTTTACAGCGAAAAAAGCTGAAAGCGAAGCAAAGATTTAATATCAGGTGTGGGTAACCTTTCTATGTAAATGTTACTTTGTTTCTAAAATGTTCGGCGGGATTTTGCTTTCATTTTATGTACCTGTGCTGTAAAAGGTTTATCTTTTCTCTGATTGTTTAAAGCTACAATTTCATCACTCTATTCATCATCATCATCAACGTCTAATGCTGCTATAAGCCTCCCAACGACGCGACCCCACAACTCATCCACAACTATATGCGACCGCTACAATGTCGTCGGTCCATCGAGTCGGAGGTCTTCCCACACTCCGTTTCGCATTGCATCGCGGTCGCCACTCCAGAACCTTTAATCCCCAACGGTTATCGGTTCTACGAGCTACATGACCCATCGCCACTTCTAATTCTAAAAGATATTCTGATCACTATATTATGCCAAAGAGAAATAGAAATATGCCCGCTACTTTTCTCGCATGGTAACCAAACAATGTCTCCTCGCCCAATTTAAATAAAATGATTCGAAAAGTCTGCTTGACAGACTGTATAATATTCGTACAGTTAACGGGATTAAAAGATTTTCATAAAATTGAATTTTTAGAAACAAATTCGGGATATTATCTGCCATAAGCCTTGTGACCTAAAACTGTGTTGCCAGTGCTATTAATTATTTATGTTACCAAATGAAGCAACGTAGTTCGGTAGTGTACGGATTTTACTTCGCTTTATCCTCTCTGGTTTAAAATTTAAAGCGGCGCGAAATTTATGGCTCATTTTCGCAACGCAATTAATTGTTATTTTCTTCGGAAGCTCTGAATTTGTTAGTGTAATCTTAACTTTAGGAGATACAAAATCTTTGTTTTATCACAGTCCGTCTACCTCACACTAACATTATTTCTAATTTATGCTTACGAAACATTATTGCAAAAACAATGTTGATGAAATGCAAAAGTCGAAAGCTGCATCATTAATAATGTATAATGTAAAAAAGCATAGATAATTGTTTAATTAACAGTAATTTTCGTCAACTACCAATTTTGGTTGTCAACCTTAAAATCCGTGATCCGGTACCTACATCAGGTAATCTCTGTTGAAGCCATTCTGCACATTGCGTGTCGACACATGCCGTAAACCCAGCGCCATAACACACGGCCGTAAAACTAATCGGCCCACTCCGAAAACTATTCAGCTCTAGCTACGATACCTGTATCGAGTTTATTCCGATAGATTGCCGCTGAATGGAGATCTATTCGCGTGTGCTGCCCACTGGCCCGAGTCTTGGGGACTGAGCTGAACTGGGCTTTATGGGAAAAAACGGCACGAGCATAAATGGGGCGGCCATTATGTGTTCTATTCTATTTTAGTCATAGCTGCTTGAAGTCACACTTTTACGATTTTTGGATTTTTGCGCTATCATATTCTGACGTGTTTTAGTTATTGAAAATACTTTTCTGATTGATTTGCTCTGAATAATGTGAGTGGGCTATCTCGCGCAATCAAAAGCAGGTTATTGTACCTTTTTTAAAAGGCTTAGTGGATAAGACGCTCAAATTAAAAATTAAGAACGGGTCACTTGTTTATTTTGATGTAACAGGTAAATAGAGGAAATACAGAGTATTATTTTTGTGCAATTTTACATGTTTTCAAATATAATAATTCACTATTAGGTGCGTCCCTAGAATACTACTAATAAATACTAACCTCAGAAGTGTGAAGTCAGCCAAATAACCGAACAGAGCAAGAAAGAGCTGTATTCACGCAGGTATGTTAGAACAAATGGTACAAAATTAGCTTTTTCCGGCAAAATTAACGAGCGATACAAAGTAGCTGGAGTGGAAACAGTACAGAAGAATACACATCCGTAACAAGTTCTAGTACGTTCATACAACCTTCCAACGAAGCTATGCCGGATACGATTTTCTAGCGAAAAGAGTTCCCAAAATCCTACATCCAGACTTGCCATAACGAACCTAAAGCCAGCGAGATAAAGCTCATTTAGCATCGAGGGGCACTTCGGAGAGGTGCGGCCAATTGGGTCGAAGCGGTAACCGCACGGGATCAATAAAAAGGATTTCAGCATTTGGAAAATCCTTCCTTTAAATATTCTAGTTTAAGCCGGAGCTGCCCTCAGACAAAGAGGCTAACTTACTGCTGGAAACTAGCGTATAAAAGATTTTATTTCAGTACTTATCTTATTCCGAAAGTGAGCTTGCTCTTTGCGGTTTCATAAATCTTGAAGGATTTCAACGGGACCTTATCTCATTCGTTAGCTATGAAACCTATGTTTTCAAATAACTCTACAAGAATTTTACTTCAAAAGGCTCAATTTATACGAATAATTGGTTTCAATGATTTGTATTAATTGAGCTGGGTACAAAATCGGGAATAAATATTGAAAATCAAACAAATAAGTGAAGTGATCATTATCGGAGTCATTAGAGTAGAGGAGTTGACTAAAATCCAATTAGCTCGGTACATCCGGGTCCGGGTCATTAGGCGGGAAACGATGCGTCAGGCCGCAGATTAGATAACAGTTAGTACCGATCTGCTGGTAATGTGAGGGTATATTGACATCTTTTGGGATTCGATTCCTGTTACACACCACAAATTGGTATCGAATGGTAAAGCAGGTGTAATGAAGAATATCGTCGTCACGCGAATAACTATTAGAATCCATGCGTCGGGTATTTACACATTATAATGATGAACCTGTCGGCTTTACTTACATGGTAAAACCTAGCTTAGATCACTTACGGATTGAGATAGAAATATATTATTTATAAATAAAGCTTGTTGCATGTCTTTTATGTACAAACATGTAAAAGTAGTTCATTAATTCAGCATCCTCTATATGTAAAATGATTTAAGATTTAATTAAAAAAACAATACTAATACAAATAATAAATTATAAAAATTCAAAGAATAAACTAACATAAATAGGTTGGTATGAAAGTTACACCATTAAATAATTTTCATAAAATAATTCGTCAACTATAGGTACGCTTGTTTTTAAACGCTTGCGTCGAGGTGGGTGTGAGCGGCTGGCCCTGTCACGTTAACCAGTTTCTTCGATTTTGTGAGCAAATAGTCACAAATATCTAATGGAATACCATTAGATATATTTAAATACCTCCAATGTGTGTGTGTGTCAAATATTTGTAACTAAAGAAGCGGTCGGCGCGGGCCCGTGCGCCTCCCAGCGCTCGTAACGCCTGAGCAACAATACAGCTATTAGTGAAAAAGTTATTATTGTATTTCCAGAGACTTACCATGTGACGACCTCTGTGGCACGGTGGGCGAAGGTCCGACTGCGACATAGAATGTTGTGGCTTCGATTCCCGCTTCTGGACAAATGTTTGTACGATCTGCAAATATCTGTTCTTGTTGTTTCACTATGTATAATAAAAATATATATCTATGTAATATATTGTATTACCTATATCAGTAATCTACTAGTACCCATAACACAAAGCTCTGCTTAGTTTGGGGCTAGATAATGCTGTGTGAATTGTCCAGTATTAATAGTTTGTTACAACAAACATTGTATAAATAGATTCACGGTTCGCAACACTGTTCAGAATAAAAACTTTTAGATTTAATACGAATAAAACTATTCCTATGGCTTTGTGTACAATGTAGTGTTTTTGTGCAAACTAGTATTGAAATCAATTGGATTTAGTTTCCACATTTACAAACAACCCGTTTTGATGCATCCGCACCAAACGATTACAAATAGGTACCACATTATAACGATGACCGTCAATCAGCCGGCACTAATGTGTCTGCATTAACGGGATGACGCCGTCAGTGGCGACGCAATGATTAGAGCGGATCAACCCGATCATCGCAAACGGATTATTGATCGTTTGAACGGCCCTTAGCAGATTGGGCAAATCCGATTAGTCATACGATAAACATAATTATAATTAACCAACTTGGCAGCGTTTGAGAAACTATGTCGAGTTGTCCCGTCATCCATACCGCACTAAAGTCATTTAAACCGGGATATTTACCATGATTTGATTTTTGAGTTTACCAATATTTCGGCACAGTTTCATGCGCCATGATCACCGAATAACTGAAGGCACTGCAAGTAAGTTTTTATGGGCAGACATACCGATCTACCCTCATTTTTATACCGCAATGCTTGACAACGAAAGTTTCGATCACTGCGTCCTACCCATTATGACCTACGGAGCTGAGACGTGGACACTCACAATAGGGCTGGTCCACCTGTTTAAAGTCACTCAGCGAGGTATGGAGAGAGCTATGCTTGGAGTTTCTCTGAAGGATAGGATTCGTAAAGAATAATACATTCGACAGAGAACCAAAGTTATTGACAAAGCTCTAAGAATTTGCAATTTGATGTGGCAGTGGGTGGCCGTATCTGAAAGCTTTGAAAGAAGAACCGACAACCGCGCTGGGGTAAACGTGTTCTTGAGTGGAAATCGCGACTCGCCAAACTTAGTGTAGGACGCAATTCGGCTAGGTGGGATGATGATCTGGGACCAGTATAGGCTGGTGCCGTTATCTGAAAGATAAAAAAAAATTCAACCGTACTGACGATGAGGTGATAGTTTAGAGGGGGCAGTTGGTAATAATCCAATATTTTGCACTAAAAACTTTGTTGTATTTATAACTTACAATCCTCGCATTATTTATGGTAAATATTATTTTACTTTTTGAGATGAAGCGATCGGAACAGGACACGTGTACGTCATTATCATTTAATGAATTCTTGGAAAATTTCTCGTTTGTTTAATTTTTGGTTAATAAACGTCGGAAAATAAGGGCTTTATCTGTAAATGTTCAATTACATTCATTAAAATAATTATTACAGTGCCTTAAAACAGTGAGGTTCTTCCGTAATGATGGCTGTTCGTTTGTTGTCGCGATCGAATCAGAATGTTTCTATAAGCATACATAATAAGCTCTTTGAATAATGTTAATCACTGATAGCAAGTACATGTTTGCCAAGAAACTATTATTATTTTCTTTGTTTATTAGGTAATTTTACTTAAGACATACCATTTAAATAATTTATTATTTATTTTAATGTGATTATTTACCTATTTTTAATCTTATTATTTATTTTTGAATCGTGTCATGTCTGTCTGCTTCTTTCCGAAGGCTTTTATGTTTGCACATGGTGTTGTCTATATCAAAAGTTAAGTGTGTAATCGATCATTAATTGTAATATAACAATTAAGAATTTATATACCTTAACGACAGTTAAGGTATATAAATTCTACCAATGTACCAATTACCAGTGTACCAATTATGTACCAACGGTGAAAAAAAACAATAAACATTGCACTTTCCTACTAAGTACACGTTTAATGCGACCGCACCTACAATGTCGATAACAATGATTAGTAAATCGGCGCATGGTGTGAATTACCAGCACGAGTTCTGTGACATGTGGCCACCACTTATAGGGCGATTAGCGTCAAATTGCTGTAATCAAACCCCTTCTGTTGACTCCGGTATTAGTATTTAACCTTCGCCGAGTACTCTACTGATGCTGGTGATACAGCACATAGACATTAGGTGTCGAATGTCGATCGTCTTTACGTAATCATCACGAAGCTAAATAATATCCCAAAATAAATCGATTTCGACGATTCGAGATTTGGGATTTCATCGATACGGAGGAGGTCGCGTCATCATCATGCTCGGATGATGGATGGGTATGCGGTATTGTAGTAGAGGTTGTCAATATAATCAGAAGGAAGCTGCTGCCCTTCCTCTGGCAGTTTCCCTAACGACTTCCATAGGATGATTGTAGAGAGAGACGTACGTCGCCCTGGAGAGCTTAGATTAGACCTAGCAGGGTGTTCTGGTTGCAACAGAGAGATCTACATAAACGAACTGTAGGTTGAGTACATGGTGATGAGATGAGGAAATGACATCAGGGTTAACCATTGGTTGGTACATTCAAATTAAAATAATGTTATTCGATAATAGTATAAAATTTGACTTGTCTAAGTGCTCATTTTGTAAGCCCTAAAAAAATAAAAATATTAGAATTTTGAATTTTGTTGTAACGTTTTTACAACTAAGTTTGGTCTCTCGTTAGATATTATATTTGAATAATCATACTCTGTATTGTATAATCATGATTTGTTTCTAGCCTAACAAGTATAGCAACCAGCAGTTAACCCTGATGTCATTTCCGGTTATTATGAAGTATGTTTGTTTGTATTATGTTATATCTGACTTAAAAATATTCTTATATCTAAATTTATCCCTTATATGATAGGTATCAAGCGATTCCCAGGGCAGAGTACCTTCAAGTGCCGTATGTAATCTTCTTGCGAGGCGTTAACTGCCCGTTAACACTTCCCTGCGTTAATTGAATCGATGTGGATACACTGGCAACGTTATGTCCAGTGTAAAGATCGCCTGTGTAAAGTGTTAACATCTCTGCTTCTGATATACTGAGATAATGTTCCGTGCTCAACATATATGTACAAAATTAAGATGTATTCGTAAAAATAATTTAGTTCCCGTGTCAAATCAAATAAAATCATATTTATTTCTGACAGTACAAAGTTAATATACAGTCCATATAGCGAGAAATATTTTAAAACATACACAGACAAAAATAAAATAAAAAATACGTACAGAAAACAATAAAATACACTTGAAACTCACCAAAGGAAGCTCTGCGCAATAATGCAATCCTGTTTACCATTTTGATGTCAACATCGCGCTCCTGACGACCATGACGTGACACGATCCCTCTGCTCTTCACTGACAATCAGCGCTGGGTGGACACATCAGTGGGCACCCAGCAATGCTGAGTGAAGGCCATATATGCCATGAACACTGCTACGCACAATAATTTGTAATATACGTATACATAGGTACTAATCATTTGCGTAGTTTAAGTTTGTTGTGTATAGTCTTTTTAAGATAAATAAAAATATCTTCTTTTTTCTTTCTTTCAATAAATACTCCTTGAAGATATCAAGAATCATTACTATGTAATCCAGAAATATCCAATAAAAACACTTATTTTGATTTAATAGCGGATGTTGGCGCACATAACAATTCTATCTTAAAGTGCTTCCCACCGCGCTACATAATTAGTTCAAATTTTCGTCCCAACACGTAAATTCGAAAAACACCACTCTTTCCCGTGAAGGTAAAAAATTCAGCATTTTTAAAAACTCGTTTCCCGTAGGTGTTCGCTGGGGGCGCGTTAAGGACAATGTTTCGTTGTCATGGGGCGAGATGGGACGAAGGCTATGAAACGATGCTTACTCTCTAGTTTATGTAGCACGGCCCCTTATTCAAGACTTAACTCCTGAATTTTGTTTTATTTTACAAAATTTAACGCGTATTAAGCTAATAATATCAAAAAGAAGACTTGATGGTATGGCGCTCTGTAGGAAATGCATATGTCCAGCTGTGATAACGTAAGATATAATATCATCATCATCAGCCTATGTTAGTCCACTGCTGGACATGCCTCGCCTAATGAGCGTCGTAGCGCCCTGTCTTCAGCTTGACGCATCCAGCATCTGCCCGCAGCACTTCGCAGGTCGTCATCCCACCTGGCCGGAAGGCGTCCTACACTACGTTTGCCGAGTTCTATCACTACATATTCGTAGTGTATAAAACAAAATAGCTTCCTGCTGTCGATCTGTCCCTATGTATGCTTAGATCTTTAAAACTACGCAACGGATTTTAATGCGGTTTTTTAATAGATATATTGATTCAAGAGGAACGTTTAAAAACCCTTTGACACATAGATTCCTACGCAGCCGCCGGGCACAGCTAGTTAAATTTATAACTTGGGGGTATGGCGGCGCTCTGTAAGAAATGCATATTATTATGTCCAGCAGTGGACCAGTATACTAGTGATGACGTAGGATTTAATATAATGCTGGATATTTCCTCATGGAGATTTCAAAGCCCCTAAGGCTTTGAAATCTCATCTGTAAATGCAGTGCAAAGCTGTACTTTTGTTTTCGCGGACCCCGGCCCGGCTTAGGCACGCTTTTTGTTGGGTAAATATTTTCCTGTTCGGAAATATCCGAAACGATTGATGGAAATTGTTTTTTAAACCCTGAAACAAAAGTTGAATCATGTCTGAAACACGTAAAGCTTTTGATGAACAATGTTATTTGTTTGGATCGGACTCGTTGCATCGCTTAGGGTCCGCTCACACCGAGATCCGAGGCATATCGTAGTCAAATCGTAGTTAATTTTTATTTCTTTATGTTCTTATTTATCTTATAGTAAGTTGTAACAAGTTGTACCTACTTCAGTGAATCAATAAATGTATTTTCTTTCTTTCTTTCTTCTTTCATCTAGATGCAACGCAGCGCAGGTCGGCGCCGTTAGTAGTTTTAAATAGAAATAGAAATAGAAATAGAAAATGTTTATTTGGTTTTCGTATTATGTCATTAAATTTGTATCTTTTTGCGTAGAATATATTAAATAAATAAATAATGCTGGACTATCCACACCGCATCATCTAGTCCCAAGCTAAGTAGAGCTTGTTTTATGGGTACTTGATGACTGATATACTTAATACAATGCATAACATAGATAGATATTTTCTATTATACATATGTAGGTATGTAGATAACGACCAGAACACCAGGAATAAATGTTGTGATCGTACACACATTTGTACCGCGGCAGGAATAGAACCTCCTGCGTCGCAGGCGGATCTTCGCCCACCGCGCCACAGAGGTCGTTAGAAATAAAGTTTTATTTTGAATCACTCTCTTTAAAAGTGCGCGTCTCGGTGTGAACTGGCCCTTGGTACAATTTTCTGGCAGCCTGCATACACACGCCTTGCGTTCGAAGATTGCTTTGCCCAAATATTTTTTTAGAATACCTGCTGGAAAGAGAAAAGTAAAAAGGACCTTAGAACTTTTTTCACATTCTGGTTCCTGTTAGTTTTAACACTTTCATTGCCAACGACGCAGATGCAGTTCTGCGAGTCATACTCGCTGCGGCCCGTCCGCTGGTCGAGCAGCAGAGGCTGGGCAGTGAATATGTTAATAGAATAAAGAAAAAAAAATTATGTGTAAGTAAATGTAAAATGGGCGGCCTTATCCGTTAGAAGCGATCTCTTCCAGGCAATATCTATAGCAAAGGAGTGTTCATCAAATATATCGATTAGAACAATGCGCCGAGCTCTCTGAAGCGCCGAATATTTGGAGACGACCACGTGAACCGCACACTTCCTCGAACTGAGTTCTGAGACAAACTGTCTGCCACGTAGTACAGCCTACTATCTATGCAGAGAATATTATCATTAACGAGCCCATGCAAGTCCACTTCTGGTCACAGGCCTCTCTTAAAGACCACCTTAGTACCTGTCTTTCTAAAAGAATAAAAATATAAAGTTTAATTTCATTTATTCTCAAAAAGACAAATTATATAAAGTCACATGAGACCAGGGTTCTTAGGTTATACGTATGTAGGTAGATACATAGGTTGTGGTATCTAATATATTCGACTGTAATAATATATTCGACACATTGTTAAACAATAGGTACAAAACGAGAAAAACCAAAACATGGAGATGTTAACTAGGTGACTCAGCACGCTCGCTCATTCCTAGGGGCTCAATGGTCAGCATACGTTTTCATGCGTAAAATAACCAGAGCGGTTAGTTTTTGAATACAACCAAACCATAAGTTATTTGTATAGCTGTTATTTGTATACCTGCTCATACCCAACCCAAACGCCAAAGCTCAGACCCAAACCATCAGTTATTTGTATAGTATTTGTCGTGTTCAGCTAGGTATACAAATAACTCATGGTTTGGGTGTATACAAAAACTAGCCGTTATGGTTATTTTACGCATGAATGAATGAATGAAAATAGATTATAATCTAACTAAATACACCGTGGGATTCTTTAGTTTCTACATAAGCACAAATACGTCAACTTGCCTGTAAGTAAATACCAGCAACTAAGCAAATGTAAATAGTAATGAAGGGCTATTTAACAAAAGGAATCATCTGGTTGCGTTCTGTGTGAGTCGCTTCTATTGGAGCGATTTAACAAAAGGAATCATCTGGGGCCTAATTCCACTAACACAATCTCCTCACAATGACAGTAGTATCGCGTCTAAATCGCCACTATTGACACCTATTGGTATCCCACAAGCACAATCTTTCTCAGTCTCAGTTGTATCGTGGTCGTATCTATGAAACTTACAATTGTGACAAGTTGTCGCATTCTAATAATCACAGTCTCTTGTATCGCTTGTAATAGCAAGCCAACATGGAATTCTATTGTTATTTTGACGTCTATGGTTAGAGATTTTGACGAGATAATGGACGATTGAACAAAGGTAGCTCTCGGTGCTATTGTGCTTGTGAAATAATAGTGAAATAATAAAAAGTTCAATGAGTTTCCTAATTCGAGCGCGTCTGCAACTCATTATAAACTCTCGCCGGCTGTTAGAGCGTCAAAACCGGCGACGATCTAGAGCTCTTCTGCGAAAGACGCTGGACCCCTTGCATTGCAGGACAAGGAATACAAAAACATATCGTCTTATCAAGGGGACAGTCAAAACATAAGCGGAAGATCTCAATCCTCATATTCGTAAGGAACGCCGGCCGTACTGATCTGATGGCATTTCCATAATGACCAATGTAAGTAAAACAAACTATCTTTGTTGATTAAATTCCCTCTTGCCTAAGCTTTACAATGTTTATTTTATGTGACTAGATAGTACCTACTATTTAAAACAATTTATTTTGCAGATATTGACTGCACTGGCATTTGTCGCTCATAGCCTGCTGTTTCCAGAGCTGTGAGGGAGGTGTTGGTGGCACTTATTTTGGTCTATCCCATATATGTTCCTTTGCCAACACAAAGAGATCAAAGCAACAAATTAAAGAGCAAGTGAGTTCATGAATATGATACCTATATATAGATTAGAAACTGTCGAAATCAGATAAGTGTCTGTCTCCCTTAAACTCGAGACCTTTTACTTACCATATCGTCATGATTAAAACAGAAGCTAGGTTAGCTGTTTAGTACCCCTCACACTTTGTACCTAAACCCTAATTATACATAATGTATATACATTAATTGTTATAATTTTCTACAGATTGCAGAAGAATTGAAAGCCAGCGCTGAAAGCTGTTGTTGTAGAGTCAAACCAAAACTTCTAGCCGGTCGAGCAATGCAGCAAGCTGTAGTTGGCAAATAGTGGCAAGGCATGGAATCAGCCATGTCGACAAGATAATGGCTGTCATGATGATAATGTAAATAGTATTAATAAATTCATTTAAACACTTTTAACTCCACATGTGAGATTATGCATTGTTGTAGTTTGTGTTTTAGTTTTTAAAGATAAGCTGTTACCACATTGTTTTCTGTTATTGCTATCAGTTATTATAACTTTTCATTCAAAAATTTCTATGTTGGCATAAAAAATCTTGTATTCTACTGAGTATCCAAGAATCTGCAGGTTTAGAGTAAAAATAAATACCATTTTTTATATACACATTTTTTATTCATAATATAATAATGTATGTACACTTATGCTAATTAAAACAACACTTAAACTAATCAAAAGCGCTCTAAGATAAACACTTGTCTAATTGTTTTACATAGGTAGGTTATAATTGTGTTATGATTTCGAAAGACACAAAGATTGAGTGGGAAAAATAATGCTCCGCAGACCATGTAAATCTTTGTAGTTGCAACAATGAAGCGACGACAGCATACATTTTCATATTTTGTATTCATTGTAGTACTGAAAAAGAACGGTAGATTATTATTAGGTATTAGTAGGTAGACCTATACAACAAAGAGTGGGTTCTTCTTACTGAGGACCGAGATGAGTGGAAGAAGGGGGGGAGGCTTGCAGTGGGACACTGCGGGCTAATATAACAATAATAATAAAAATTAGTAGGTACTAGTTTATGCTTGTAATAGTGAGAAACTAACTAAGTAACTACATGGTAACTACATAGTAAAACAAGTACAGAGAGAACATAATTCTCTCTGTACTTGTTTGCGATAAAAAATGGAGTAGAATAGAATAGTAGTTGCATTTCTTACCAATCTCCACTCGTCTCCCGTTTTTGATGGCGAGTCTGAGCTAATACCATTTCTTTATGAGATCGTTCCACTTCCTTCGAGATAGCTCTAGGATAAGATAAGGCATTCTAGATTAATGCCCTAGCGCCAAATATCGGTGGTAGTCGAGGTAGTCAAGGAGGGCCTTAATTTGTTTCAGCAGTACCATTATCCATTGATTTTGTGTGAGAAATCACGAAAAATCAAACATAAATAACAAAATGTTTTCTTTCTTGAATACAAGTAACTTTGACATGAGTTGCTATATGACGTTTACATTGACAACTTGAAACTCTTTTATCTATGTCATTAAAGCTTACTACTCACAAATTTTATTAAAATCGTGATTTTGTTGCGTTGTAAGTATTTGAGAGCGATGTAAATAGACTTTTACGCAATTGCAGTAATAATTTGAATTGTTAGATACCTATAAACCCTTAATTATGAGTGCACGGATTCATAAATATTTGGTCCGCCATTTCATATTTATTTTATGATGTATACGGCAACACCTACCATACTACTCAATAACAATACAATAGTAAGCGATTGAGACAGCTGTCACAATTTAGTAGGATACCATATAAACGTAAGACACAATAGCTATGACAATTGTATGGAGCCATAGTCGTGTTTGTTTTAAAAATAGTGGAATTAGGCCCCTGGTTGCGTTCTGTGTGAGTCGCTTCTATTGGAGCGATTTAACAAAAGGAATCATCTGGTTGCGTTCTGTGTGAGTCGCTTCTATTGGAGCGATTTAACAAAAGGAATCATCTGGTTGCGTTCTGTGTGAGTCGCTTCTATTGGAGCGATTTAACAAAAGGAATCATCTGGTTGCGTTCTGTGTGAGTCGCTTCTATTGGAGCGATTTAATAAAAAGCTCGTTTGCTTCATCTCTATCTCAACGTTTAAAGCGTGCGCTGAAACTGGGAAATTGTAGTTATATTTACATATTGCCAAGTAATTAGTTCTATGATAAATGGAGCTGATAATGTGACTAAAGTGGAGGAAGGTTATGTTCTGGTCGTATTCATTATGTTTTTGTTTGCCGGTTCACGAATCTAATGGAAACGACGGCAAGAAATTAAGTTATTACACAAAAAAATATATTTTTGCGGGACTTAACCCGCCAAAATATAATTTATTTTACTACCGCAAGTATGAATTATGCACTATTATAAAAACCTTAAAAAAACTTTTACTAGATTTGCTAGTTACCTAATGATAGATGTACTAGTTACCTAATCTGTGGTTTAATGAATAAAAACATCATGTTATTCCACTTAAAGTTAAATGAAAAACAAAAGGATACACACCCTATTTTTCTCTGAAGGTACAAAATAGCATTAAACATTCTAGGACCATACACCGCTTTAAAATTGACTATCTCGACGACGACGCGACGGCACTCTGTCCATCTCTAAGAGCGTGTTATTATGACAAGGTACTAAGGAAGCCTTATTGGTAGATCTTGTACTTCGCGTTTCTCATCACGTGCTGGTTATGAGGGAGATAGGTGCACAGCTCCTCGCGAACCTATTACGAGAACGAAATGATGTAAAAATTCTCGTATGGAAATTGTTTAGAAAGTGCTAGCAATTACGTGAAATTCAGGGCGAAAATTCTTTCGCGTTTTTTAAGCGCTTGGAAAAAGTGGGTCGGGCTTTGATAAAAAGGTTTCAATCATACAAAGCGACGGGTAAACATCACGTTTTTGTTTAATGCCTTTCTGAAATATTTTTCATAAAAATGGAAATCAAATAGTAAGGTAATGTTCTAGTCTAGACATTCTAATCAACGTAACCTGCACCAAAACTATGTTCGGCTTTGAAGCTACAATTTGTTTCTGTCGCTACAATTTTGCCTTCATCAACAAAAACTGAGTCCAATCGCTTCTCTCCATCAAACCCCGCGCTCCTCTCGCTTCATAAACATTAATTCGTGCAAAAGGGCCTTTATTCGTGCAAAGGGCCGCAAATACTACTTTTAGTGAATTTATTCGCCCCGCAAATAAATAACGCTGGGAATTGTAAGTAACTGGTGGGAACGCCTACGTCAGATAACTTAAGGGTGTGCTACACTGAGCGGCTGATAAAATATACAAGACATTATGTGCGTGTGTCGCGATTTATTGTCGGGGAGCCTAGCAGGAGTATGTACGGTGCGTACCTACACAACGACAAATAATACAAATTGAACGAATATACGAGAATATTTCAAAATCTGAACGAAAGATTTAACACGAAGGTCCTATAAAGTTTTCGTATAAAAACATGTACTTTGACAAAGTAATTGTAAATGTGAGTCCCTAAAACAAATTCCTAAACTGCCCAGTCTTGACGCCGCGGCTACAAGCAGACAACAAAACATGTGCTTTGTGGGCAATGAAAGCATTAGGGTAGTAGGCCACGAGTAAAATAATCGGGTTATTCCTATTTTCTAGGTTCTACTAGTACCTAATTCAGGTAACACATAGTACGTTTTTTTAATATCGTCATTTTCCATCGTTTACTACATGCTTTGAAGAATACGTGAAAGTCTCCGGCTAAGTCTCAGTTTACTAAAAATAATTGAGAACAATATTCGTAGCGCAACAAAATAAAACATGTTTCAAACTGAACGCACAAGAGAACCTTACGGGCGAGTCAAGTAATTCTAGAGCACAATAATGCTCTACAAACCCGAGCTAACCATTCCAAATCGCTCAGAGATTTCCCTGGCTCGGATATACATAATATATTTGGAGCATATTCCAGCTCGTGTGCCGGTGACCTAAGCTAACGCGCACACGACTCTGGGATGAATGCTAAGTGGGGAAATGAGACGGGCAAATATGCGCCAGCCCTTACAATATCTGCTATGAATTAATATGGTATTCGACAGAGATTTATTCATCTTCCCGTTTTAGCTCCGAGTAAACGTATGAATACGTGGAAACTTCCTTGGTATCTGATACTTGATGTACTATTTATTACAAGTTTTTTAAGTCGCTGAAAATGTTTGATTTTTTCCTAACTTTTATGATAAATCAAATAGAATTTAGATACACTTCTCAACTTTGAAAATCTGAAAAGAGGTCTGTATCATACCTATAAATCAGCAGTCAGTGACCCTTAGCTAGAATCATGACAATGAGGAATTTTTGGAATAATTATTAACAAGTTTCAGCTAAATTTATCAGACTTTCGATAATAGAAACACAACAATAAATACCCTGTATGTAGGAGCGGTCATCAATACTATAGTTATAATGTACAAATAGAAAAAAAACACAAAAATAAAACACAACATGTTCAGGTTATACAGACTGGATCGTCTAAATTGACATGAACCTTCTCTGCTCGTAGGTGCGTAAGATCAGTCGCTACTAACCCGCTTATAGAAATGTAACCTGACTGATTTCCCTGTAACCAGTTTACTGTTTTCCCTGTAATAAGTTTAGTGATTTCTCTGTACTTGTAACTCCGGCTAGATACAAACAACTGGCCGCAACCGCTGAAAGGGACTCAAGGGCTCAACGTGATTAGTTTTAAAGACCACACGTTTTGATGTTTACTTGAGTAGGCGTATAACTAAACTAAATCTGGGTTTTGAAGAATTCTACTACTAAAATATTGTTTATGACTTTTAAAGAAAGGGTAAAATAATAATTTGGCTTGAGGGATAACGAGAGATTAAAGCTGGACGTGCTTAGTATAAAACTTTAAAAAGATTATTATTTTTTAATTTACATTACACTAAAATAAACAAAAAAGAAAATTTAACTAATCGATCTACCTAGTCTATATAATAGGCCTTGTAGACGTGCTACGCAATGTACTAAGAAATGTTGAAACTTGCTACGAAGTGCTACGAAACTTGCTACGTCAAAACTAAGGTGTTGTTTTTGACGTAGGCACGCGTGATTACTTTCACTTGTTTCCGGGTGAAATAATATAGAGATAATGTTCAAAATACGGACGTTTCCTTAACGAATATTATTACTTCGTTATAATTTTAAAGAAGCCGTAGCTGCTAATTGGAATATTGGTTAAAACCACCGAAATAACGTCGCAAATTAAATTCCATCAGACAAAATAACACAAACAATGTTCTCTCGCAAATAGGCCATAATTTAATTAAAGTTGCTATTTTAACCGAAATGTATTTAAACGTGCATGTTTAAAATTAAATTACACTCTGTCACAATTTATTAAAATGTATCACATTGGGCAGATTACCACGGGAAAATCACAAAATGCGGAATCATCGTGTGCTCAAAACGTTTTGTTCAATATTTTATTCATTCAAACAACTATGTTAAAAACAAATAACGAGTACAGAATTGTAGGTCACTAAGCAGTAGTCATTGTGTAGTTAAATTGTACTAAGATTTATGTCATCATCATCAGCCTATGGTAGTCCACTGATGAGTGTTTGCCTCCCCTCATGAGCGCCATTAGCGCCCAATCTTCTGTTTGATACCTTTGGCAGATCGTCATTCTACCTGGCCGGAGGGCCTCCTACATTACGTTTACCAAGTCGTGGTCTCCAATTAAAAACATGTTTACCTTAACGGTTGTTGGATCTTCGCAAGATATGGCCAGCTGGCCCCACCCGCTACTTCAGTTTCCTAATTCTAACTCTCTAAGAATTAGATGTAGATTTAGAATTAGGTGAAAGTTCGTAATTGTTTATGCATTTAGGTACCTATAACCGCTACATACTCTATTTACGCTGTGATAGAAAACTCTATGATTTTCATATGTGCCCGTAGGTATATGATCACCGCACTATTTGGTCCGGTTCCGTCCAACGATTTCGATAATTATTTACCAATGAAATATTTCCACAATTACCTGGAATCCAGTTTAGTTATATTTGTAATAGACTGCTAACAAACCCGCTGATTAATGGATGCGATATAGTGCTGCGTTACGTAGTAGTTGTATCGCATTTGTTGATTATACGTTTTCCAGTTCATTTTAGTATCAACCGCAATCCTTTGTGAGAATTTCAAATACTATACGATTAAACATTAATTTTATTGTTGATAAAGACCACACTACACCAAAGTTGAGCTGAGATAAGCGTAGAAGAGATGTGTCCTAAACGACCAATAGAACGTCGTTATTTACAAATCTCGCCTCCTCTCAGCTTCAGCGGAGACCACCGAGTGGAAATGTATCATATCTGTATGCAAAGAAACAAAGAAAGATTGATCTCCGCTTTGGTGGAGTCTGAACTTAAAAATTAAGGTCGATATTTCAAATGAAAATTTCATTTCATAATGATACGATTCAGTGTTTCTCAGTATATAAAACAATAAAAGGATAATTAAATCGATCCATTAAATATAGCTATATCTATAGCTTCAGGCTAATTTAGCGGAAAGGGCAAACATCAAGCAATTTTACCCGAAAATAAAATTAAAAGGACTTATGCTAGACAGGGAAAACGTAAAAGAGTAATTTTGACAGATTTATGAAGACGTTCCGGGGAACGTTGCCTTAATTAAATATTTCAAGGAGCCACGAAAGCCCAACAATAAAACGTCCAACAATGGCAAAGAAAATCGTTTTTCAAATAAAGCTTCTGAGAGGCTCTTACCCGGAAGTGGGCACGGATAGCAGGTAATGCGCCTTCGCGAGACACTTGGCTTTGATTCAGTTTGCCCTCGCGGTCCCACCACACCACCGCACCGCTCGCTGTTTACCTCTCGCTTCTGTTTGCCTTGGAGGAGACATTCAATGCGACACTCGACTATTCTACTCTGGAAATATTTGGACTCTATTACGCTCTTGTTTGTCTCTAGTTACTGAAGAGATACTGGAGTTTTACTAAGGAGTTAACATTTTTGGTACATTATTTTTCATGAGTACACTGATTTCTTTGGCGAGGTAGCCGATCGCTTGAATAGATTATGCCTCGACTTGCTTGTTACTCTGAAGCCTCATAATTATTTCAACAATTTATTTGTTCGTTGGTAAAAGAGATGAGCTGACACATCACTCAAAATGTAAATGTGAGCATATTCATGTAAACGATAAGCCTTACGTGTGAAGCGTAGGCAGCGTGGCGACAACGCCGCACAAACCCCACTCAGTAACCTAAACAAAGTGCCAGAGAAGTTCGCATGTTACAAATTATCAAAGTTTTTGTCCACAACGGCAGGTCGCCATAATTCCGGGAGGTAAGCGCCCGATTATTACCCCTGGGTCCATTCGTGGGCTCATGTTAGGGTTTTTGTTCCGCCATTGTTTAGCCATTACATTGTTACAGAAGTTCTGTGGTTAGATTTTATCTGAATCTATTGTTGATGAAAAAAGGGACCGAGAGGTGGTTGACATACTGTTATTTGAGAGGATTATTTGTAAACAACTGGAAGCGATGTTATTCGGTATTGTGTTTCCGATTAGAGTGGCCTCGATACCGCATAGATAACTTAGGAGGGGCTATCGAACTATCTTGTCCCGTTTTGTCCCAAAAGCTTTACCTATGAACAATGCAATTTACTACATCAAAGCTGAGTCTTTTGTCATATACATGTTAACTTACTTTCTTATACTTTCATAAATATTTAAAGCAGTTAATTTCTGTACATTAACAAGGTTATTATGTTGCTTGTCCTACTTGCACTATCATATTTCTTTCAAGTAACGCTCGATCCAACCTCACTTGGAACAAATGTCCAAAATCACTTTATTTTCATTCGCCTCCAATTATAAGTCCATTATCTCCAAAACGGGATTAAACTAGTTCAATCTGATTCTCGGAACGACCGCAAATCTGGCCCCTGGGAGGGAAGGGTCAGAGGATCTAAGGATCGGCGACGCAAACTGACAGACGTAAGCCCCCACCTCACTATTATACACGATTCCTTCTCACTATAAGGCAAGGTGTATTAACTGAGTATTTGCACATTACGCCGGTCCCCTGCCTAGATATTCTGCTGAGCAGAGCCTGTACCACGCTTGGATGGGATTTGATTGCTTGAAGAAACGTTGGGAATGATTGCATGATGGATTACTCAGCAAAATATGTACTTACGTGAACTTTATCAAGTTAAAATACACAAAAATAAATTCTTCATTAGCTTAGTACCTTGCGAAAATCGTACTCAGTAACTTTACCGTCAAGTTATCTTACCCTGGTGTTCACTAAAAAGATGATCGGGCAATTACATTTTAATTGCGGTTTTTGATAGAAGTTTTCATACATCTAACCGTCCCTTTTATCTTTTGGTGCACACCAGCCTTAATATGTTATTATAATTGCTGTTTATTTCTAAATTTAATGTATAAACTATAAGCACGGGGGAATGACTGGTTCTTTATAACACAGTTTTTATAAAACCTAAACGGAAACACGGAATACTTGCTTATTTATGTTGGAATAAACGATTTCTGTTTTCAGTAATGAACTAACTTAGTATCTACTTACATTAAAACAACGTAAGTACTTGATTCTTCACTGACTAAGTACGTTAGGTAGCCCGTTGCTTACCTATTTATACACCAAGTTACATAAACGGGCCTTGTCCGTCCCGTCGTAAAATATAATACAGACGATACAGATATTATCTGCTTTGACAACAACAACATAAAAGTCAAATCCCGATAATTTACAGCTGAGCGGAGATTACGTCGACGTTTTATCAGACATAAACAAAAACCTTCATTAACAGGAGGCAAGCAGCCTTCTGATCAGCGGCCATACACGAACGCTCCTATCCACGTTACTAACTTCCTAACATCATATGTCAAAGTGCTTCGTTACTGCCACGCTGCGCATTTTAGCTGCGTGGGTGGTTTAAAAACGTGGGTCACACAATATATTACATTAAAATTAACCACAACTATGTATGTATACTGTAGCACAGCATAGTTTTGACGCAGTGAAGCTATGCACGCGTGTAAAGCGTGCATGGCAGAAACTAGTAATATATACACTTTTATTATGCGACTTGAATCCTTTCTTGGGTAAGCCGCCTCCATATTTATCCATGACTGAATGTCGTGTGTCCAGCTCATCCACCTTTTTCATGCGCTTTGGATTATGTCGTCAGCCCACCGTTTCCACGGTCTGCCAACGGTGGCTGATGATTATAAATAACAACAATTTGAGTTTTCTAAGACATGTACATCATAAAGTCAATCAAGGATCGGAGTGACCGTGTAAAAGCGTATTTAATAGCCTCCGCATACATCCGTTATAACCGAAATAATTAGTGAGATCGTTTGAACGTCAGCTTGATCGTATTCTGTGATAGAGTGGTTTGTACTACCGACCATATAAAGGGAAGTTGACTCATTTGCTGCAGAAGGCACTCATACATCTTGATTAACTATAATGATGCAATTTTTCAATTATTTATATCTTTTGTTTGACTTGAATGGCTTCTTGTGTTGACTTCCCATTTCACTAGCACATATTTTTTTCAAACAAAGCGTAAAAATAGCTAGGAAAAATCCAAAACTATACTAACGATACGACACAAATCGGTTCCAAAACGACTTTGTTCAGTAATACCTACCTCTGTAGATGAGCACCGTGGGATCAGACATAATGCCGGTAACAAACCGATAGTTTAATTAAAAAACATACGCGGAACAAAATAGCCGTAATCAGCTTAAAAGGTCCACTCATCATCGCTTTACGGATATTTACCCGTTAGTTAGCAGCGCAATAACGCCGCCCAGTCCGATTGGTCGCTTTAACCGAAACAAATTGTATTTTAGTGCAATTTCCATTATTAAAATTAATCAATAATTTATTGGCTATTGTATTATGGAATATGTTTACGCGGCTGTGTATTGTTTTATTAATGACCAGTGGTGTTCACTGTAATTATTTCTTTCCAATTAGCGTAGTTTCCGAAATTTCGGTTCGCTTGTTTTACAAACGAGTACTTTACTTGTGCTCGTGAGCTCTCAATTTAAAATAATACGAGTTTTTAAACATCTCGTTGGGAATACAGTTCCACTGACGAGCCGTGCCCCTGGGCACACCCCTCTTGGAGTATCTACATCATACTCATCAGTATTTCATCTCCACTAACATTATTCTGAAAGCTTTTAGCTGAGTGCTCTAAAATTCAATGTATACTTCCAAAGATAATTATCAAACACTAATTCATGGTAATTTGAGAGATGTTGTAGCAAAAATTAAAAAATTAGAAAAGCTTATTACCGATTTGGGTAAACTTTATTATTTTATCTGATTTAGATTTTTGAAAACTTCCACATCCTTTTACAAATAACCTGTTAAAGAAATGTCATAAACGAAGATAGTTTATTAAATTTAAATCAAGCGAATAAATAGTTCTCTACAGAATGACTATATAGTATTTTACTAAGAACTTGGTTCATATCTAAGTTTTCACAAGAAACGGTAGAATTCTTAGTAAAATCCTCGGAACGCAGTCAGATCGCAGATAACCAAAACCAACATCCTTCGAATCAGGTCCATCAGCTTTAGAACGCTTAAAATAATCTCCTCATAAAATTCCCGCTGAAAGAATTAATTGAGGACCTCAAGGCGAGAGATTGTGGAAAGAAAGAGGGAAGTTATGGGGGGATTCAATTATAATAATTAGCGGAAGCAGGTGCGGCGGGATAATACTAGTGCTTACGGAGAATAGATTTCATGAGCGACCCTCCGCGTTACGGAGCTTCTAAGGACGCGCGCCTGGAGGACTGATGGTGTAGGTACCACTACGTGTGTAAACCTGGGGATAAGCTGTATGATGTAGCAAAGGTACTAAAAATAAATTTGGGAGAGAGCAAAAATACCTTTAATAAATAACACCTGAAATGGATAAAATATTTTAGTTGGTAGTAATTTCCTAGAATGGTTAAATCATGTTTGTATTGTTATGGTGTAGAATGTAACGCTGCATACCCATAGATCAGATTTTATTGGAAATTTTCCCGCTTGTTATATTTTTGATGTTATAAATTCCATATAATGACAATAAAACATATTTTTATACAGTAGAATTATTGGAAAGCTATTTTATTTAAAAATACATATGAAAATAGTTTAGCTATCTGAAGACTGTCGCTGACTGTCTAAACATAGCTCAACTGTTCCAAATCAATATTAATCGGAACCGTCCCCAAGGTAATACTTATTAGAGTATTCTGTGTATTCACCCGTGCTTCGGTTGTCACAAATCCTCTGCGCCTGCCTACTTACCCACAGGTGGGCCCTCCGTGGCAGCGCCTACAATAAGTTGAACCCAAGTTGTTCCTCGGCAGCGCCACCTGCCGACGCGAACTTCGCCTACTAATTGTTATAATTGAATATTTTAGCAGGCTCACTGCGCCCCTTTATCTGATTAACTGTTTGGAAAACTTTCCCAGTTATAAACTGGTGCATAATAAAGCAATGAGGATGGGAGGAAATTGCAGCTGAATTTAGGTGAATTGGCCTCTTAAGACACGGAATGGATCTTTAAATCTCAGCATCAGGAGCGGCGGTGCTTTTAAAATAGCAAAACAAAAAGTCTTTACTTCTTTTCAGCTGAAAATACTGGTCTTTGATAATTAGGAAGAAAAATGTCTGTAACCGAGGAGATCTAATGTCTGTAACCGAGGAGATCTAATGTCTGTAACCGAGGAGATCTAATGTCTGTAACCGAGGAGATCTTTAGACTTGTCTTAAAAATACAAGAAGCTCGGTTGCTCCTCTAGCTAGTTTGTTGTCTCAATATGATCTAATTAGGATCAGTAAGAGTCAGTAGCAGTTCGCCTTCGTCATAGCGAGCGCTAGGCAGTTCCACAAACCACTGCGACTAAACTTGTAGGCCAAATCTAGCTCAGACCTAAATGGAACCGCTCTCTAAACCAACTTGTACCAACTTGTAACTCCAAATAAAATAACTTTAAATGATCCCGCAGGAAACTTCCAATCGATTCGGACAAACGTAGTTAATGAGTTGAAATGTGCTTACCCGGGAACCGAACTCGCTATCCCTGGCTGCGATCCAAGTTTTAATGATTCAGCTAGTAAATTTTATACGTAATAGAATAACAAATGGCCCTCGTGTAGTCTGTGGAGCGGTTTATTGTATCCGCCTTGTTAACTGCTTTATGGCGGATGCAAAGCAGAGCCGAGGGACTTGTCGCTCGAGGTGGAGGAAGATTGTTTAGCTGCGAGTGGGGCTGGGGAGCTGACTCTTATTGTTTGTTTTTGATTGAAAGGTTCATATTCATCCTCTCAGCCTTGACACCTTGAGCCTTCTCATGAGACCCACAGTAAGGCTTCAAATGAGCATTATCTAATCTGTTATAAATAACCTATCTTCTCAAAATAGTGCGGTAAATGGGAAGAACAACCGCGTTGTGTGTACAATAGATAAATAATTATCTAGTCCCGAGCTAAGCTGAGCTTGTGTTATGGGACTAGATAACTGAACTGATATATTTTATGTTACAATTCATGCATAGATATTTTTTATTATACATACAAAAAACCCAGAATAAACATTTCCAGATCGTACAAATACTTGTCCCAAGGCGAGAATTGAACCCGCAACCTCCTGCAAAAACATTATCAACAGGAATGTTTCAACAAAGAAAAACGACTCCTATATCAGCTATTAGGAGATAGTGTAGTGTAGTGTAGCCCGGGCTTAACATAATACTTTTCTTTATAGTTTTTTAACGAGACTTTAGGATTCACAAGTTTTAGTTCCATGGATAATTCAGCTCTGGAATATGGCGATAAATAAGTTCTGTCTTGAAACTTTCACGGTCGTTGTATTAATTCAAAAATTGCGAATAAACCCTGAGAGACTCAGTAACTGGGAGACTTTCAAGTTTATTTAATGTAATGAATATTTTTAGTTCGTAAGTTTTTATTAGATCGTACTTAAGGATAATGACAGGATTATGATTTCTTACAAAAATACTTTGCAATTATCCTTTGAGACCGTAGCGGGTATGCTTTTCATATATTTTTTACAATCTTATTTAGGATTGAATTTTGTTTTTTAGAACAGGGCACGAAATATTTTCGAATTATCCTTGAAGGTGATGCAGGTACCTACTGCCACAGAATAACTGCAGAACTATGAGACAGTTCTAATGCAGCTCGTCTAAATAAAACTATATAATTTAGGGTTGACGCAAATTAGAGGCATACTACTACTACGCAGCACAAAAATGTGCATTCAAATATGGGCTTTAAACTCTAATAAAACTCTTTAAACTGTAATATTTAATATCATTTCATATTGGCGGCATCAGATCACATACAGCTTGCGCTTAAAGCTTGCGGGAAGCCATTTTGTCACTGTTAGGTAAATGTATATAAGTAACTCTCTTTAGACGGGTCAAAAGACTACCAACATGAACTTACTACGTAAAAATTACGCAGATACTGCATTAGATAATTTTGTTAAAAAAAGAACAACAAATGTGATGTTAGCTAAGCTATGGTGTTGCCACCCGCAGTGGCGTGTTGCGCCAATTGTGCCATAAACACGAACTTGCAAGTCCAATTCCACAAGCAGACACTATCGGAGCACATCAAGCCGAATGCAACGTGTGCTCTGTTGATCGAAGCAATAAGCATACTGCTCCTTAGGGTGTGTTTACGATGGTGGAAGCAAGAGCGGATTTCTGATGAGCTAGATCTCCTTTGAAATCTGTATTAATAATAATAATAATACCGCTTGAGCCTAGCTTCGCGGTCGGTGATCTACCGTTTTGATATATTTTGTACTGTAGAATAGTTTTATAATATTTTATTGTATTTTCTATAGTAAAAAATGTATTTTATACGAGAATTTAATTAAATGAGTGGAATAATAATAATAATATAATATTATTTTTCAGATTACAATAGATCCATAATGTTAGTAAGAATAAAAACAAAATCTTAGACTAAGTTAGTTTTTATTTTATACGATACGTCTTTTATTAGATACGTCTTCCATTAATAATCAAGTACCTAATTGAAAACAAATATAACACAAAAAAACTATATTTTTGTCGGTCTTGATTTTTAGATAATATCTACTAGTTCTAATTTTGTTTCTTTTATTTGATTGTTTTTTTCATAATGAAGTTAACATGATATCTTGTATCAATATGACAGCGAATGTAAGCAATAGATATAAATATAAACCGGCCAAGTGCGAGTTGAATCTCACTGGAGGCTTCCGTACCATACTTGATATTCTTTCGCAAAAGAACCAATCGAAACCCTAAATAACTAACTTTTTGATGGATCGAAAAAAGCCAATATGACGCCGTCACCCATCCAAGTACATACTGACCGCGCCCGACGTCGCTTAACTTCGGTGATCGCTCTTCACTTTGGCATTGACGAGGAGGTTTTTGTTGTGTTAATTATTAAATTTATTTTATTCTCATTATTTGTTATTATAGCGGCACTAGTAATATATACTTTGTATAATTTCAACTGACTATTTTTACCGTTTAAGGGTCTTAGACTAGTTAGTCTATATAGTCTGTTCTCCATTAAAATATATAAAAATAATAAATGTGTCACAGTAAAGTCAGATTGAAAAAAATATTAGACTACTTAATTATATAGTAATGCAAACAAACATAAGAGATCAAAACATAATTAACAAGTCTGCACTGTCCTGTTCTCACAACGCTTCCGGCCTTGTTCAATGAAAACGAATGTAATTATTTGTGAGCTTATAAAGTAGGTACCTATGTAGACCCATGTCGCCATGAGAGACTGACAGACGGAGAATTGAATGGTGTTTCATTGTGCAAGAGGGATGAAAGAGTAGGTACCTACCTACGTGCCTGCGGGACGGACAACCGCAAAAAGGTTTATTAATGGTACGTTACTCTTTTTGATCTTAAACGTTTACACAATAATTATCTCTTTGGAAGGATTACTCAAATCATTACCTACTTACCTCCGAATACATAACTGAAGGTGCGTTCAGAATGAGTAATTAAACATACTTATATGTATAACAATATGTATCAATCAATCAAATCATTTATTTGCAGAACACATTATAACAGGTACATGTCAGGTCTTATAACCTAGAGTGGAGTCAAATGTATTCAACCCGCAAGCAGGTGTGCAAATATTCAATCGTCTTTCAAGGTCGTTAAATTAATCAATAATTCAAATAAAAAGTATGTCTGTTTTATTATGTTATACCTATAACTTAAAGTACATAACATGTTACTTAATCTGGATGAACCTTAAGAATTAAGCTTGTCTCGAATTTACGAAATTTCGTAGACTTTTATTGAAAAATTACAAAAAATCATGACTTGAGAATTGCTTAAAATATCTAAGTTGCGTTCTAGACTACGTAATTCTCCAAGCTCTAGCTTGGAGAATTACGTCGTCTAGAACTGTGAGCTATAGTGCCTATAGTTCTAGACTACAATTATTTATTACTCTAGACTTTAGAGTCATTATAATTGTGATCTAAAACGGTGCATGACTTTAGTTTAAAAATTTCAATCTGAGTACTTCATTAGTTTTCACAAAGCAGGTAGGTACTTACTTTAACAGTAGGGTGACACATATTAAAACAAACGATGCTTTTATCATTATCACAATTTACCTACAACAACAATTAAAACCACAACAAGAGGTTCAAAATGTTCGTGAAAAGCGTTCACAGTAAATAAATCGAGGTGTACGTACCAAATAACGGCCGGACGTTGATATGAACGGACGAACAGCTACAATCCGTGTCCTATGAATATGTATTGATAAATGATACATTATCTCATTTCCATGAAGTCTGCTACCTGAGGTTAATATAATATCAGTAAAATATTGGGAGCATGTCCAAAATGAATGTCCTTAATAAGGCTGAATGGTGATGAGTTTTGATTTCTGCCCAAAATAAACGAAACGACCGGTTCGTAATGTTAACTCAGATAGTTTGGTTGTGGTCCCTATACATTATATCTACCCAATTCATCATCAAAATATTTTTAATATTTTATTTTGTTAGGCACATATAAGCATCAGCCATCGAATGGTCCGGAACTCGCTATGGGATAAGTACCTATTCTATTATTTAATTTTAATCAATTCTCTTTACCTTTAAATATCACACAGTTTTATTGAGAGTAAGATTTAAAGAGAATGTAGTGAACATCCAAATGAACAATTTCGTACATAAATATAGATTTTACTACTAGGACAAGGGCGACTAACCGCCTACGCGTAAATCGTATCATTATCATCATCAGCCCATGTTAGTCCACTACTGGACATATGCCTTTCCTAATGAGCGCCATAGCGCCCTGTCTTCAGCTTGACGCATCCAGCATCTCCCTGCATTCGATTTCGCAGACCGTCATCAAATACTTGTTTGTCTTATAGAGGGCGTAAATCATATGCGAGCGGCAATTACATTGTTTATCGGTCTCCCTCACACTCGCACACGACACTGCACGTCACTAGGCTATGGCACATAAAATTCACAGTCTAATAATAGTTGGCAATCTAGGTAAAGGCACGGTAATGACAGCTGGGACGGACGATCGAGTCCAGTACACACAAACACGTGAAATGAAGCGCGGGGAGGCGCGGGGGGAGGCGCGCAAATTGGACGCGGTGGAAAGCAAAGCAAGCAGCCGCGAGTATGCGGGCGGGCTGTCGGCCTAGCTGCATGGGGTCGGCTGGCTCACTTATATGCACTATTTCACTATAAACACTCTATTTCAAATACATGAAGGCTGGCTGAGGCTAACGAGCGTAATTTTGTTAGTGTCTTGTGAAGATGAGTCACGTGAAATGCGTCAACAGAAATGAAAAGTCATCGTGTGGCAAAAACAGGACTTTTGTATAATTCGACTCATTTATCGTGATTAATAATTCGAAAATTACGCTTATTAGACCTTAGTATACGAAACCGTTAATAGCATCTAATCTTTCACAAAAAAATCTTATAAAATGTACATATATTTTCGGTCTCAAATGCCCCAACTTATTGAAATAAATTTTATTTGAATAAGCGAATTGGATTTAAACCTTGGCATCAGAATTAGTTAAATTGCCTTCTACTTCTACGTCGTGTCCTATATAAGAGAAGCAGCTGCTATAGATTTGCAGTTTGAAACTCAACAGCTCTGTTTAGTTCTGTACTCAGTCAGTCGGTACGGACCAAAGCCGGTGACGTTACAATCTTCCTGCAATCCATTTGATTTCCAAATCAAAAGCGGTAGGGTTCAAATTTGATGTTAAATTCTAGCTTAAATTCATTTATTTTGCACCTTATTAGTAGGCAATAGGATTGAGTTTGTTCAGCAGTTGTAAATTCCGTAATTTACTAGAAATGCGGGAAATTCAATAAATGTGATCGCTAATTGACGTGACTGGGGGAGACAGTTTTGGATGTAGCCATTGCAATAAATCATTTTCGAACACCATTGTTATTTTGGTCTAAAAATAATAACCTATTTTTAAATCTGACATTTTAGTTGATTGAATGTTCCTGACTTGTTCCTTGGCCCAACGCTTTGCCAAACGTTCCTTACTAAATCTAAACCTTAAAAATTATGTCCAACCAAAACAAATCACTTGTTCGATCCATAATAGCAAGATTTTATTGAACACTTCTCAGCTCATGTATTTCTCTCGACTAGACAGCTGATGTCTTCACAATAAAAGAAACGCTGTTTGAGTGTTGAGCACGTTCGTGACGTCAGCACTTTACTCCGAGTGAACGGGTCAGCGAGACAAGACAACTCGAGCCATTATCGACCTTATTGTACTCATCTCTATAGTTTAAATTGCTTAGACAGCTGTGTCTATCTTGTAATATCCTATTCAATTCAATTTGAATTGCATAAGGGTTATAGTGTAGCTATCAGAACACTTGGCATTATTATAGAGGGTTATTTTACTTGGCAATCAGCATTATTGTTGCATTCAATGGCTGTCTAGTCTTACTTAACACTTAACTGTTTATTCGTCTATCTCTGGCAATCATTGTAGCTACGTAGCAATGGGGATTTGAAACTCTACGACATAGCAATGGAGTAATAATCTCTAAGCCAATCATTTTGTATCTTTCTACGACTTAGCAGTAGAAACTGGTGAGACTACGACTTACCAATGTTATCTCCACTGCTATCATTTTGTAGCAATTCAGCAATGGGGATTGACTTAGCACCTAGTCTATAGTGGCGTGGCTATGTAGTTATAGTCCCTATTGACTACAAGAAATAATCAGATAAAAAAGAGTTTGCAACAGTATTTCACAAAACCGCCGCGCCGTCACCGTTTCACGGCTTTTACGTAGATATCGCGTCATAATCAGATAACGCTTCTTGCTCTTAAAGTCCATCAATGCAAGCGTCGAGCGGCACAAAGCGGCACCAGCGGCAGCGGCACTCGGCGGCAGCGGCGAACTGGGCCGACGGACAATGACTGTTCCACAAAGGTACGCTTTTTACGTCGCGATTAGTTTCAACCTGCCTTTGATGTGTGCTTTACTGAAGGCTTAGGATTTTGCTAGGAAGCTATTTTAGTTCTGAAATGCGTTTTCAGCAGCGTTCAGGTTGATTCTCACTACTATAAAGCGCATAGCTTTTGCTGATATTATACTCGTAGCAGCAAGTTATTGCAAATTATTATAAAACATTAATGGTTTCCTTCCGTCTCTCAACACAGTTCATTTTTTTATCAAAATGTGTAGCGATTCTGAGCGTTTCGCTTCAATATAATCCAATGTAATAAATCGAAAAAAGCTCTCAAGATAAAAAAATATTCCTTGAACCACGTAAAGGGGCATATCAAGAAAGCTGTTAATATGTGTCAGCGCTGTCAGCGCGTCTCAAGTGTCACTGTCACTCTGACAGCGGGTGAAATGCGAGGTTTGGCGCGAAACGCACATACAAGGACACGTCGTTATTAAAGTTAAATCGGATTATGTGCGAACTTGTTAATGAAGCTTCTCATATCGGTAGTAATTATTGTAGGTAGTTAGTAACTTTCATGTTGAGGGCGGGCAAAAGAATTAACATAGTACGAGAGAAGGTCATAAAAAATAAATACGTGGTTAACCTTAGCCCTATTTACAACGTGTTTGTCAAAGGCTCGAACATGCTATTACAAACGTGACAAACTGACGGCAACTTGACTTTAGTAGACTTCCAAATAAATATAATAATGTATGTATAAGTTACAATTTAATAATAAAGCTATCATGGTCGGTCCATTTATAAAACACGTACATTTGGACAATTAGATTTTTTTTTATAGGTATACATGAAATGACTGTATGTTTGTTTTCAAAATTTCAATTGTCTACCTATTACGTTTCAATCAAGAGCACATACAACAGCCTCGACCGAAGTAGAGCACATTAAAGCAAAAAAATAAAATTTATTTTGAGTGTTGTTATAGCGGCAAAAGAAATATAAATATATTCTGTGAAAAAATCAACTGTCTACCTTTAACGATGCATAAGATACAGCCCGCTGGCTGACGGACAGATGGACAGACAGCGCGCAGGTCCCGTTTTCACTCTACGGGGTACGGAATCCTAAAAACCCTTAAAAAGTAGTTAATAAATAAATAATGTTGGACAATCCACACAGCATCATCTAGCCCCAAGCTAAGCAGAGTTTGTGTTATGGGTACTAGATGAATTATATACTTAATACAATAGATTATGTAGATAGATATTTTTATTATACATAGACAACCGGAACAAATATCTGCAGATCGTACACACAATTGTTCCGAGGCGGTAATCGAACCCCCAACCGCCTGCGTCGCAGATGGATCATCGCGCACCGCGCCACAGAGGTCGCCAAAATTTTTATTAGGTACCGATTTTAGAAAAGATCTCCAAATATTAATTTTCCAACTCCTTAGTTCCATGAAACAAAAACCTCTTTTATGTACAGTTTCCGTCCCAGTCACTCGCGTAAGTAATTAACTCTAGGATACAATTTAAATGACAAATCTTTTCCTTAGGCCACGATGAAATGAAATAAAACTTCTGAGACCGTCTTTTGTTGGGTTTTGTTTAAAATTAATTTACGCGGAATAATTTTGCGATGTGGAAATAGAATTTGTTTGAAACTTCCTCGTTAGACGTTGTTATATTGTTTTTATGCGAAGGTTGAGAATCACAGGGACCCGGATCTTTAAAGAACAGGAAACGACAGATGTAATGTTAAGTGAAAAATCACTGAATACTACAACTGCCGTTTCCAGTCGAATACCTTAAACTTGTTGAGACTCCATATCACATGACTGTGGTAGTCTTACTTATGTGCCTCATGTGCCGGTAAACCAAACAATGCTGCATGAGTAATAACCTACTAATTTTTGCCCGCGGCTTCGCACGCGTTTTTCAATAGAACTGGTTTTCAAATAACCTTTAAACGATTCCATAGAAATAACGCGTGCGATGGAAACGGTTTTATGGTATAAAAAGTAGCCTATGTTTTATTCCAGGCTTGACTACCTGTATGCAAAAATCAGCCCGATTCGATCAGTCGTTTTGGCTTAAAGAAGTAACAAACATCCATCCATTCATCTAAACACCCTTACTTCGGCGTTTATAATATATGTGTGAAGTTATAATTATATATGTGAAGTTATAAATATAGTCAATCAGCATCGTTTTTGGCTTAGCAAATGCCTAAGCAAGCGTCTTTTAGATATCGCTTCACTAATCAATGTAAATGTTTACTGTATGTGCCCAATAGATGACACTGATTTAGGTACTTACGCTTGCTTAAACTTCGGAGCCATAAATCTTTAACATAAAGATGTGTCAAATATTTCGAGAACTAAGGCATTATGTTCCAATTACCCGGTTGAACAGTCACTCGTCATTAATCAGCGCGCGATGACGCGGCGCGACAAAATGTCTGACAGCGCAACAATACGCCTCAACCTCTACAACAATAGCTATCTGCAACAATATAAATACAGACACGATCAAGCTGATTTATACTCTGTGTAGGCAAGGTTACAGTTGAAGTTACTGTGATAGAAATTCGGTATTTTATTGTTACGAATTGTGAATTGGAGAAGTTAAAACCAACTGAGATGTTCGAATCAAAGTTTCGTAAAAGTTGATGGAACTTAAACAACGTTGAGTGAGATATAGCTAGTAACGGAGGCGTTTTCATTTATTGAATAAATCTTACAAGGTTTAGTGTACAGTGTGGAATATCTGGAGAGACTGGAAACGTTTACTCTTTTAGTTGACATCGAATAATAAGTTTTGTATTGAACAGTTTTAAAGGAAGTCTATTAATGAAATCTAAAGGAAAGTTATCTATTTTGTATCTAAAAAACATTTTATAGTTATTTAAAATATTTTAATTATTAATCGTTATTTTTTTGTGTTATACTATTATTGCTTGTCATGGTTTTGTGTACCTAATATGTAAACTAAAAAAAATTTATTAACCTTCAGATTTCATGAATAGAACACCGCCATAATATCTGAAAGTAACCTTTTGTCCGTAACAACTACTAACAAGGAGTAAACAGATATTTTCCCTACATAACAGTGTTGTCTGAGAACTTTAGGAAACATCCTCGTTATAAAAATGTGACAAAATTGTCGGCCCTCTCAGCAGGCCGTTGCTCTGACAATGGAGCCAGACCAGACACCACAGCTTCCTAGGAACGGTTCAACCAAGACGCAAGCACCAACGCATAATCGAAAACAATGAAGGTTTATAGAACCTGAGAAACCTACTTTGTTTTGTATTCAATAGAGTTGAATCCTGTATATGTATCATTAGATGTAGAATTAGGAGACACGTAATAGGAAATGCAATTTTCTGCTGTATTTGGGGTTTACATCGCACGTTTTAATGGTGATGGATGCTTACGACATTTTAATGTTAATCCACTTGCTTGTCACGAGTATGAAATGACTTCGAGCACTTAACTCTTCTGATCTGCTCACATAATAACGAAACGTTCTCTGTGACTAACGATTTGACTGCTCGAACAAGTTTAGGCCCTCCATGACTCGGTCGACATAAAACTGACTGTTCAATTCACCAAACACAGATTAAAATCCAAGTATTCGGTCTCCTATTCCCGTGACATAACGCAGCTGCCCTTTAAAGGCTGTGTTCACATTGACTTCTCTATTTTGCATTGCAAAGGAGGCCGTACAATAGCTACGACGCGCGTCTGTGTCGATTATTTAAAGTTTCGAGACAGTTGTAATTTAATACACCTACTTTGAATGATTAATCATAACTTCGCCATTTGGAGTGAGCGATGCATAAATTAATTTATTAGAACATGACTTGACTTCGGGGGTGTTGTCTATAAAACTTGTGTGTACAAGTTGGAATCAAAGTCGAAATAACGGGCTTTACAAATGTTACGAGTTGTTTTAATTAACGTAGAGAGAATCCAAAGTTTATATTATCTCCGGGACAAAAAGGCTTACTAATGGATGTCTGCTTTTTACTAATAAATGTATCTGGGCAATGGGCCACTCGATTCAGAATGTTAGGGATAATAAAATGACAAAGTCCAAGCACAAAACCAGCAACTGTAACAAAAAGCTAGACGTAACCGCAAAAGAAGAAAACACAGCTATCAGTGAAAGCAGCGCCCATTGTCAACGGTGGGTGATCCCGCAATGGTACAAAGGGCACAAAGACGAGGGACTTGCATCGCCACCTTTCGTCACTTCGACACACCGCCATTTGCAATGCAAAGTCAACAATGAGTTTGTCGCTTTGTTTCTTAGCGATTATTTAAGTTTCCAAGTTATGAATTAACTTAAACAATGACACGATAAACTTTGCTCGGTGTGTTTCTATTACACAATTATAATTATAATGCTGGGGTTTCGTAGTTTCACCTTGGACTAAACGTGCTGCTGCAGTGATATTTTAGCTGAGACAAGCAAGCTTTGCTCTGAGAACTAGTTAGAGTTGAATTGTATAATTTCTACAAAAAGTCTATAGCCCACATATAGTAAACTTCACGTTACCATAGACTAAATATACTTTTATAGTCATTTTCAAAGCTCATCAAACGATATATGTAAGCGTAATGTTATTGTTCTAACACCCCAGTGGTCGGTAAGTGAGAGTGTATCGCTCACACGCGAACATTTCTCGTGAAAAATGACACGTAACGATATAAATCGGTTATCTTCGCATGATTACTTACATCCACATTTTATTTATCGTGTCTAGACAAGGGTGAAATCTGTTTATCAGTAGGAATAAATGAACAGGAATTTATGCAAACTAATCGAGATAGTAGGCCCTCATTTATAATATGTTGTGTAGCTATGTTTCGTGTAAGGAATACTTTTAGTATTAATCTGTATCACGAGTCGGGTATAAAAATAATTAAAAAAGTTTGAGCAACGACGAATTTTTTTAAATAAGTTATCGTTTTTTTTTCAAACATTTACTAATTTACGTCTCTTAAAGATAAAAGAGAGAGTCTTCTATGCTATTCCTTTGTGATATGATTATAAAGTTTTAGGAAATGTAGGTATGAACTGATGTACCTGTCTAGTAAGATTGTCAAGATTTGTTATCTAACATACTATGCCTGAATACACCGCGGACTAGAACTAGACATACCACCTCTAAACTTTTTGCTATTATGTCAACAAAAACTAACTATGCAAAGTATTCACCGGTCATGCGGCTCCATAGAAGCTTTAACAACATGTTCAATTCATTGGATATTTTCTTTAGTAGTAGAGCAGCTTTTAAGAGTGATATTCTTCGATTGCTCTCAGATAAGTGTGGTGCTTCATAAAGTTTTTATTGTTAAGGTATTGTTACGTAGGGTTTTAATTTGTAAAATAAGTATAATAATGGCAAGAACATACATACTTAATGTACGTTCTTGCTATTATTATATTTTTTTTTTATTATATCAACTTGGATATTTTGTGTACATAACATAGGTTTATATAAATTTTAGATACATAATATAAGTGGTTTAAAATGTTGTGAAATGGTAGGAGTAAATGAACTATTACATAGTATAGGTAATTTCCTGATACCTATTTTGTTTTGCACGAGTGCCAAAATTTAAGCTAAAATTTTTCTTTTTCTTATAATTTGTCTTTAAGTTGTTATTCATTTATTTATTTATTCTATTCTTCTTAGCCTCTATAATGGCACTTTTGGTGATGTCGTCCTTATTTGTCTTAATAATAATAATGTAAATCCGTTTATTGGCTGTTAGTGATAGTTATAAGATAAGTTAATTTATAATTAAGAGCTGTGGATTTTGTTCATAAATAAAATAAAATAAAAAAAATAAAGTAAGGTACCTACATAAGTTTGTTGTTTGTAAGCATAAGTAGGTAAAGTAACGTTTATTGAATCTGAATCTATCATTTGTCATTTACGTTCAGAGCAGGTCGTCATCCCACCTGGTCGGAGGGCGTCCTACAATACGTTTATCGAGTCGTAGTCTCCACTCAAGAACACATTTTCCCCAGCGGCCATCGGTTCTTCGCGAGATATGGCCGGCCCACTGCCACTTGAGCTTGCCAATTCTCAGAGCTATGTGGATAATTTTGGTTCTCTGTCGGATGTATTCGTTACGAAATAAAAAAATAAATCTCAAGGTCAAATATCTCGTGGATATAGATCCCGAACCTCTTAACAAACATCCACAAGAGCCTCATCAGTCACCCAATGACTTCAACTCCTCATTCCTGCGGATTGCACTCAAAATATCAATTTAGTCGCGAATCGCTGGTTTAATTGTCATTCAGTGGAGGCGACAGGCACAATTTGGCCGCGTCATAGCGGCGTCATCGCCGGTCGCGTTACTGACACTGACAGTGACAGTCGGGAAGGGTCGACGGCTTAGCTGGCAGCTTTGTTTGTTGAACAGTTTTCGCGAGAACCTGTTTTTTACGATTGGAGGACGATTTTTTAAATGTGGTAGCTCACGCAAGTCGATTGTAGATTTTGGCAAGTCAAGTAGAAAGGGTTGAAAATATTTCAAGTTTCCATGTATCATACCGTTTCTAGTATGATACCTGGAATTTCTCATTCATTATGTCAGATAAAAAGCAAGAGAAGGATAAACATAAGCCGGTGTTCCTTGGATCATTTATTTTGTTAATGTTTAGCACATTAATTAACCGCTGGTGGTGTTGCCAGCTAACGTGCCGAGATGTAGTCGGATCACGTCGCACAAGTTTCACATCGTGCCACACTTTTACTAATAAATTCTTGGAAAGTCATACAATGAACAAAGAGTTCTCTTACACGTTAAATTAGCAACCGTAGCTTTTACACGTGTCTGTAAGATGGCAACGATGACATTGGACTTTTTATTCCCTAAATTTTATGTTTTAAATCCTGTGATCGTTTATTAGCTAGTATATTTTCGTACTAGACAAGACTGTGTCCAACAGGAGACTAATAAAGGGTGATGATAGGTTCTACACGACTACTGCGCTAGAAACCTTTGAAACTACTGAAAAAATACCACCTAAATTGAATCAAGTAAATTAAATTATAATAAACAGTTGGGTGGCCGGAGCGAAATAAGGTTTAAACCCCGCAGTGAGTAATTCCAGGCTGATAAATGATGATGATGAATTCAATTTCAGGAAAACCTTGCACTTTGTTTCAATTACGGAAAGCATCGAAATGCATTTCCCTCGAAATGGAGCATAAAACAGTCATGCGCCGTGACAGAGAACTGACAGCACAATTCGTTAACTGTCGGGATCGGTCGAACGCGGCCCGAACTACGAACTGACAGACTTGACAGTTGACAGCTAAAGCGGGTCGCTGTTGTTCCTTTTGGATATTTTGCGGGTAGATGTTTACGTAACGAATTGACGCTTTTGTTGTAAGGGTCGGTTTTAATATTCTGACAATTATTCGGATGAGGATGATGTAAGAAAGATGCCTAATGTTTTTAATTAAATTGAAGTTAAACATGTGTTTAATTACTCTGAAAGGGTTAAACAGTAGGTTAAACATGAACATTTACGAATGTTCTAAGATAAAAGAGCTGGCAAAGACTTGAAGACAACGACGTCTCAATATCTTGTCTAAAGCAATAAGAACATCATAAAACTCCAGGCAGAGCTTCACAATAACGACCATAACCGCGTAAACCAATCTGAATTTGAAGCTGCCACAGTAAAACACATTTCAAGCTATCAATACGGCCACATTATCGTCACGTAAACTAAAATTTCCAGAGCATTTGAAACTTTAATAACTTAAAAATAGAACTGAAGTATTCACCAATAAAGGCAACCAAACTCAAGCTGATTTAAGCCTTGTGCGGTTCAGTATAAGTTTTGAATTCGAGCGAAAGGAGATGTTATAACTTAGGTATCTTTTTATTTGAAATGAAGGCCCCTAGATGCTGCGGAACGCTAATAATGGGTTCAACGACCGCCAGATAGAAGTGTACGGAACCGTCGAAAATAATTTATTTTGTGGAATAGTTTCGAGAAGTAGTGGGTATTTCGCGGAAAATAAATTGTCTTTTGAGCATTCATGTTTCCAGGAAAGCGGGTGGCAACTTCTGGAAATTACAGATATGTTTACGATTAGAAAAGAAATACCAGTAGTCCTCGCACCAAACCTCCCTCCTACATAACGATAGATTGTGGAGAAAAGGGTTGTTAGCAAAAATGTATTTATAAAAAAAATCGTTTATGATAAATATGTTTAACTTCATGCCAAATGTGTGCCAACACGCAGGAACGTACACACTAGACAAACCTTCTCAGGTTTTTAGTGTCTCATAAATATGAATAGTATACGTTTTTGATTAATCAAGAAATACAATATAACACTGGTAACCTACGAAAAACCTAGCCTAAGAGAATAAAACAGGCATTTATTTTAATTGGATGGACGCTCTAGCGCACGTCTCAATCTCCTTCCTTGTGCCCGTCAATTTGATGCCGGCCGGAATACAATCGATATTGTAATCAGAATCCATGCATCTCGAACCTGAATTACCTGACAGGTAAGCCTATGTCCTATCTTATATCTTACTTCACGTAATATGATTATAATAATAGGTACGGGGTAGGTGGCTAGATGATGCTGTGTGGATTGTTCACCATTATTTATTTATTCATATCAGCGGTGGTCATCCCACTTTCTGGTATCCCTCTTCTACTGTTCACGGCCGTGTGCTCTGCACCTTCCATAATCCCACGAAGTTTGTCATGTCACTTAATCAGACTAAAGGAATAGGATATAGCTTACCTGGAAGAGATCGCTGTTAGCGATATCATAAGCGCCAATTGTACCACATTAGATATAGTTTTTATTAAGTTCTTGTTTAATTTTGTATATTAATGGTGCAGTAATATTCTATTCTATTTTATTTGAATATCTACGCAAAACCACGTAGAAATCCACGCGCATTGGCAGAAACTTGTAGAAAAATTATGAAATACAAAGTTCGTTGTACAAGTTTACGTTGTACGCAATAAATATATTGCAAACATAGTTTCCCTGTTGGTTGCGCATTATCCAGCTTATTGCAGAATTCTTTGTGTCCCTTTATTTAATAAGTGCTTGAATTCAATTCCGGTAAAGTTAGTGCGAGTTGGCAACACTGCAAGTGTCGCCGACATTACGATTATGTTGCGAACGCAGGGCTGGAGCTAGGGCAATGCACCAAAAAATAACACAAAACTAGGAAAAAACGAGGCTTATACTGTAAAAACAATGACTTTAATAACGACGAAAGCTGTGCCGAATAGAATACTGGAAACATTTGTTGATTAATAATCATTTCAGTGAGAAGTCAAGTCGATTCGTGAAGTCTTGAATACACCCCTGCGCAACATTTCTTTTTGTTATGTGAAAAGGAAGCTGGCTTTTCGTTCCGAGAAAAGAAGTTATGGTGCAATTTCGAATCAGGAGCCACATCGACTCCTGCCGCGCGCGCAACCCCGGCAAGGCGAGAATTAGGAAGCATTGCCAAACTGCTTCGCTTATAAACTTCTTTATTTTAATTGTTGACTGTTTCGATCAGTGTTTGGAAAAACGAAGACTATTTAAACTTGAAATATGTCTTACCAGCCGAATCTCGACCACGGAGGCAGATGTTAACGGAGACTACGGTGCGCAGGACATATTTCAGTGCACAAGTGTGTGAGTAAACACAGGTTCACACTTCTCTGTAGGTAATGACGACCGATGCGTTGCGGTGGGCGAAGGTCCGCCTGCGACGCAGGAGGTTGCGTGTTCGATTCCCGCCTCAGAACAATTGTGTGTACGATCTGCAGATAATTGTTCCGGGTGTTCTGGTCGTTTTCTATGTATAATAAAAAATATCTATCTATGTAATGTATTGTATTATGTATATCAGTTATCTAGTACCCATAACACAAGCTCTACTTACCTTGGGGCTAGATAATGCTGTGTGGATTGTCCAGCATTATTTATTTATTTATTTATAATGCATACCAAAACAGTAGTTACAAAAATTTTCAAGAAATATACTAGACTTTTTTACACACCACACACCGCGTGGGTAAAATTCTAGTACCTAAGTATATAATATTAAATTGTATATGTATAATTCCTCATACTTTCAGATACTCTTGATAAAAGGCTGACCGCAAACTCAGACAAAAAGTTTAAGGTAATTAATGTAATATATAGAGTTGTTTTTGAAACACAACTAAATTACAAACCACATAAAGAAAATCCTTTCGACACATCCTCGGTTGCCCCAGCACACAATAAAACCTCCCCAATAGAGATAACATCCACTCCCAACATAATTCAACTTAAACAAAACATTTGGTTCCAATAACCAAGACATATGCTCTCATTTCGCAAACGACAGGTATTCTGGCTCGCGTCATAGCTTGACTGAGGATCGAGTTCACTCCATTTACTTTGTATCGAACATTTTCAAGAATTTCAATATGAAAAGTAGACAACTTTTTAGTGCTTATAGACTGGATATGTTGGAGATGGGTCTATTAATATATCCGATAACGTTTGATAGCTTTTTTTGTTCAGTAAAGGGCTACATAAGGATTTCCGTCTTCGTGCGGATCAAGTCCAAGTTTTGAATCCCATAATTGCTCCAGCAAATCTGCGTTTCGCGCGCTTTTGTGCAGCTTCATTGATAAGAAAAACATATTTTATTATTAAATATAGGGTTCCGTTATTTATTTATGATTATAAAGATGTTCAGTGGTATAAGCATAACTACCTAAATCTAGGGCATGCACATGGGTCGGTATTTTTCTAATTAATTACCATTCAAATTACAGACATTAATGAAAAAATGGTTATAGTAAGTTATAGTTTGCGTTCTTTTGCTCATAGTAATTTAATTCAGGCAACCGAAGATGTTTAAACAAGAGCATCGTATAGCGGTAGAAGTCATCAAAAACATCTAGAGATTGTAAGTTTGTAGGTTTATTCAGGCAACTTTAAAATTTGACTTTCTGATCAGGAAGCATTTATTCAAAAAGGTAAAGATCATGAAACCATGTAGATAAAAAAACTGATAGCTTTATTTTCTACTATTATACGAAACAAAAGATATCCTTACATGTAAAGGAATAAAAGTAAGTATTCGTACCAATCTGCCCTCTGTATCCAGATACCTATCTGTAAGCAACATCCTGCGACCGTTCAATACAACTTATAAAATGTACAGTCGCTGAAGTCAGCGCGTTCCTGGAACTGTTATTGCACTTTTATGTTCTTCTGCTGATAGATACTGAACTCAATGTAATTTCTATAAGTGTACTTGAGTATCAAAAGTGTTTGGAAAATTATTTTTCGATGGTGTGACGCTGTGTGAAATGTACGGCATTATTAACTGAATTTTGGTCATTTTAATAATGTTTACAATTGTTTTTTATGCCTTCGCATGCGCTTTTCCAGAAAAATTATCGATTATTAAGGTTTAATTGAAGTCTATGTGCCCGCATTATTTAAACTAATAATATTCATTGCTTTGGAGATCCTAAGTAACGTATATATTGATAAATCTTTGCGCACACTATTATATTATACAAATATTACTAGGATTGTTCAGATATGGATCTTTCAAAATGCTGCCCTGAATAGTTTACCTAAGGGTTTGATGAATGGTTGATGTTGATGATGAATTAAACATAGTGAAGGAACTCCGTATCAGCTTGTTTGACGGTTGTATCATGACGTCACTCACAGCTCGACACTGCATAAATTACGCAAACTAAGCCGCGTGCCCACAAATCACCATTCACTGATAAGCGCCTCGTTCCAACAGTGCGCCGGATGTCGAATATCAACTGTGATTATTGACATATCGGTTGTTACGCCGGTTTTGGGATGATACGTGACTTGCTACGGCGTAGCACTTTGTTACGTGTGATTTCGTAGCTACTGCTACGAGAGTTGCTACGTTGCTACGACGTAGCATTTTGCTACGATTCTTCAAGTCGAGTAAAGTCATTGTCGTAACAGTACTACGCCATAAGTAAAGTACCAGTTATATAAAAATAAATAAATATAAATGAGAACTGATGAGAGAATGGCTCACTATTGTTCATTAATATGACTATAAGAACACTTCCAGAAACATTGAGCTAAATTTAAATAAATTCATAATGTTAAAGCTACTATGATATAAATATACGCATCCATAAAATTAAAGACGTTTAGTTTGTAATACCCTTTGTGTTAACACACACAGAGTATTATTGCGTTGGGAATAATAAACAGTTAGCGATCGCTTGAAAACTAGAGCATTCAATAACAAGCAACTATAAAATATATTGTTGGTTATACGAAACACGAGACAATACATCTCCCCACAATATTCGAATACAATAAAGCTGCATTTTAAATCGGACTGCGGACTGCTACAAATTATATCAATACCATCTTTAACTTGCAAATTGTTCTAGCGAAATAGAAAAATGTATTTTGCCTCGCGCCGCCGGCCGCGTGAGATACGACTTGGCAGCGCTCGCTTGCTTTCACTTCACATTTCTGCGCTAAAGCCTTCCTACAAGGAATGTTGAGGTTTTCTTTGTTCGCCGCGTTGAGGTTCTATCGATTGATAAGGATTCTCGAACTCTGACCTAATATGGTAAACATTAAAACAAAACATATCAGAATATGTTATTTCGGCACAGTGGGCTTTCTTCTTCCATTAATTTCTCTCAGTCGTCATCATCATTTATGCGAAAGGGCAAAAATGAGATGAGAGCCAACGGATAAGCATTTTTAACTTCGTTGTTGAATTTGAATACTTTGTTAACATAGAAGAACACAATAACAACGATCGAACAGCAATAGAGCATTTTTAATGCGTCCCAGTTCTGAACCTACAAAAATGGAATTAAATATGTACAAACCAAATACCTGGCCACGGAAACACATGTTTCTAGTTTTCATGTTAAATGTACACGTCGTGTTCCCGTTTGGACTTTAATTGGTAGGAATTGTGCAGGTACTTCCGGAATAAACGAGTTTGAGAATTACCTCAAAACACGCTATTTTTAGTTTATAATGTTTGCACGAGGTAATTTCAGAACCCGAATGGAACTCCCTTCAACTTTCATAGTTATTTTAAGTCGACGAGATTTTCATTCATTATGAATAAATTAACGTTTGCTAACCACAAAACAATGTGACGACCGCTGGTTCAGTGGGTGCAGGTCCACTTGTGACTTCAGGTTCGAAACCCGCTGCGAGACAAATGTTTGTATAATTTGGAGGCATTTGTTCTGGGTCTGGGTATTTATGTTTTTTATAGCAGTAATCTGGTTCCTGAAATACAAGCTTTGCTTATCAGTGGGGTTGATGATATAAAATAAATAAATAAAAAAATATGCTGGACAATTCACACAGCATTATCTAGCCCCATGGTAAGCAGAGCTTGTGTTATGGGTACTAGATAACTGATATACATAATACAATACATTACATAGATAGATATTTTTTATTATACATAGAAAACGACCAGAACACCCGGAACAAATATCTGCAGATCGTACAAACAATTGTTCCGAGGCGGGAATCGAAACCGCAACCTTCTGCGTCGCAGGCGGACCTTCGCCCACCGCGCCATATCGGTCGTATATTAAAATATAAAATATATTGTGTGAATTATGTCCCGTATTATTTATTTATTTTACAAGCTCTTATTCTTGCTAATTAGACTGTTAGTTTGTGTGGGAAAAATCTTGTAAGTTTGTTGATAACGCAATGATATGGTACCGTCGAGCTGGTCTGATGATGGAGACAGAAAGTGGCCAAGGGATCTCCTAAACGAAATGAATACATATGTACATAATTAACAAATAACATTTCTAAGACTTGACCATCACAAACGAAGCAAAACTGAAATATACAGTTCAGAAACAACATGATACTCCAGTAGTTGACAAGAAGTCTATTTCCAAAGTGGAGTAAGTGAGGTCAATATGTTCGAATGATAGTTCGAGAACTCCCCCCGCCCCCGCCTGCCCCCACCCTCGCCTTTGTGGCTGGTCCAGTGGCGATAGCGTATGAACGGGGACCACCTACTCCGGAAAATTATTGGAAACGGTGCGATATGGCTTCAATATCTTCGTTTAACCTGGAGCCATACAAGTTATTATATTTTATTTAGAGATCTGACAGGAAACCATAACATTTGTTATCAATGATTCAATGCCGGTATTGATTGTCGATGGTTTCCTTGTGTGATTTTAAAAAAACAGTTGGAACCATCTTTAGCCGGTCTTGTTGGTTATATATTTATAGTCTACATATTAAAATGGTTCAGAACATAATCACATTACTTTCATGTCTATTTTAATTTTAGGAATGTTACTTTTCTAATTGTAGGTACATCTATTGGATCGGATATAAAGAATTTTTATTTTGAACGAAGTCTTCAGAAAGCTTTTGATTTATTGGCTTTAAACGTAACCACAATTGACGCCGTTTTAACAGGACTTATTTCTTCTTTTGTCTAAATTTTAGTCGGGTTTTCGGAGTATCTCCTTCAGTTGCTCACCATTGCTCGGCGAGTGGGTCCTTGCCAGCTTGTAGCAATAGAGAAGTGGTAATGTATTCAGATCCAATTGCATATTGGATTTCAGCGCAGGCTGTTCTGCTTGTAAACGGTCTGCGGGTCCAACTGAACGACTTTTAGGAGAGTTATTAGGATTTTAGCTTTGAAGTTTTGAAACTTTGTGAGAGACATAATGTCTGTGAATTTATTTAATAATTGTAGGTTGGGAAAAGAGCGTGGATTAAAATGGGTCATTTGCGACTTATGGAAGGGAGTTTGGTTCGGCCTTCCAGTAGGGAGATACGTCCCACTGTTGGGAAAACGCATCAGTAGGAACGTATCTGGCTATTGACTTGTACTTTTTATTAAACAAACTTTTTGATTATGCGCAGTAATGGGTAATTTTATTGAATATTTTTGTGAAATTATGAACAACAATATGTACATATGGCGGTGATGAAAATTCAGTTATACATAATTACATATAGTAGTTTATTACAAAATTTCTTCATCTAAATAAATAGAAAAACAAAGAATAAAGCAATCAACTGCTAACACAAGCGTGAAGAATCAATTTGTGCAACCCTTAATACATCCTCGTGTCCACCGCACTTTACACTAACAAGTAAATCGATACATCACTTTACGATACCAGATGCCCAGTGAAAGGGTTAAATCTCATTGGGTTACTATCTCCCGTCCTCAAGGGAAATCCGATAGGGCTGGCAACATTGTGAATTCAAGACGAGCGCGCCCTATTTGCTTCTTGTTAACTCCACTGTTGAAATAATGGCTTCAATAAATCAATGTGCATCGGAGATTCATTCCATTTATTGAGGGAGTCCTTTTAGTAGAATGGTCGATGTCTCGAGTTGTAAAAACTAATTGTTCTATTAACTGTCGAGAAATCACTTGACCTCTAGTTATGCTCACTCATCTCTTTCCTTTCAGACGAAAACATACATTTTTTAATTTTAGTGTTTTAGTAAAGTTACACATTAAAAATTAAATTTTACAGAATCAGAATAAATAACGTTTTTCCTACATGTTCTTTTCCCACGTTTATGTTTGCATTTAAAATCCTTTTAACCTGCTCGAAACTGTAAAGCATAAAACAAGGCAACTTCAAACCAAGAAGTTTTCATAACCCCCCCCCCCTACTCTCGGCTGCGCATTATAGAAACTACATTTCCCTAAAAGTCATAATGAAAGCTTTTTAATTCTCCCTCCGGTGTGTCTAAGAAACTAAATACGTGTTGCGGCCGCTGCTGTGCAGCACGGGAGGCACAGTTTAGGTGGAAACAGCTGGGGCAGTGCTGCACACGTCAAAGCCAAAGTCAAAATAACTTTAATTCTTTAGCCTTACAAAGTAAGCACGCAGTTAGTGATGTCAAATTTTATATATACTAATATTATAAAGAGGAAAGTTTTGATTTTTTGTTTGTTTGTTTGTAATGAATAGGCTCCGAAAGGGATAGGTCGAAGACGACGATCTCTAAGGCGTGGTGGGCGAAGTTCCGCGATTAAGAATTCGTTTCCCGCCCCCCGAAAAAATGTTTGTACGATCTGCAGATATTAGTTTGTATAGATAATAAAAAATATATATAATGTATTGTATTAAGTATAATTATGTTATATAGTGGGTACTATATAACATAATAACAACACAAACTCAGCCTGGGGATAGATCGTGCTGTGCGTGCAGATAATAATTAGATTACCCAGAACCTCTGCAGATCGCACAAACATTATACACGAGGCGGGAATCGATCCACGAAGGTCGTCTAGTATACTATAAACACTGTTCTTCATACAAGCAAGTTTTCGTTACGTTTCTGCGTCACTACACTTAGTGTGTAGTGACGCAGCTGTCCACGTGTGCACTGGGAGCACATCTAGTCCGCACTATCAGCAGACTACTCGTTAGGTGCGGCCGCAGGGTAACTTCACAGTTGGTGCCACAACACGGTGCGGTTATCTGAATGGGTTCAATAGCGCCCGTGACTTACTGCGCGCCTCCGTTATCTTGTTCTAGTATTAACTAGATTATTGTGAGGAAACTTCATAATTTTAGGACGTTTGTATGGTTTATATGGTTACACGTCTACTCCTAGAAATACAATCAATATTCACGTCTTATATAATGTAGCTATTGGCATAGCGATGATTTCTACTCTAAATCTATTTGGGGTTCTTTATGATGAGTTGTTACATTGGCCTAAATAATAATAAATTATTTACTATAAACAATATTTTCAAATAAGTTAAGAAACCGGCTTCATTAGCAGTTGTATATATTATTGGTTAGGAGAGAAAGAGAGAGGCATTATTTAACTAAATGAAACCACAATATCTCGCATAAGTAAGTGCGAGCTACCTCGTAAGCAATAATAGAGAACTCACCGCCGCCGCGCCGCTAGTTTCAGCAAGCGGCTGGTAATTGAGGCGTATCTCGAGACAGTCCCGCGGCCGGGCTGCGGTCTAATGTACAACATTTACCATTAATTCGCAATTATACATCTCCAGATAACAGTTTAACAGCCGAATGGGGACTAATTCAGCTGATTTTCATCAGTATTACCAACTTCAAAGCACCCAATAATTACTTTAGAATTTTTACTGTCTCGAGATACTGTTGCCAGCTGGAGGTTTGAGCTGGTCCCTTAATTTATTACCCGAAATTCGCGCTAATTTTGGGGAAACTTGAGGAGCCAACTTTACCAATTAAACCCGCTTCGATTTTGTAATCCCGACTGACTCTTGCCGCCAAAAATTACTTTTAGTCTAAGTTTTCCAATCACATTTGAGTGTTTTTACACAAATTGGGATCGAGGTTACGCGGTCGGAAAAAGTTGATTCGAGTGTGCGGATACAAGTTCAAGTTGGATGGAGTCGGGCAACTCGCAACTCAAATTAAAACTTATTCTTGATAATAATTAAAAGTGTTACTCAAAATTGACTGGAAAAAAAACAACGAGGCAAAGTAAATGTTTATCGCTAATTCAGCAGTTTGTTGCGAACTTAACTATACATCAACAACATCTAATTCATCAAAGGCTGTCTCTGTGAGTTTCAATTTCGGAAAGTTTCGCTGAATCGGGCGCAGTCTCCTTGTTTACATTTTGAAACACTTCATTTGAGGGGAGGCTGGGTACGGTTGGCTCGTTCAAGAAATTTCAATATTTCATTGTTCCGGTTGTGTTTTTATGGAATAACATATTGTTTCTGATAACTTCTGCAAATAATACCCAATCTTATCATAAGCATCCTTTTGATTTCTAACAAACAGTGGAAAGGTTCTCTTTGTTTACGAATTTCATCACAAATAAATGTTAAAATCGTCTGCTCTCCATTCCCCGCTCTCCTTTATTTCATGAGCAATAAATCCTTCGCGATCAGATCTTTGGAATTGTTCGCGACTGCACCACAACGCAATCTGTTTCGTATTGCAATTGGGTTACAGCTCAGAATACATTCCGGAAATGTAATGTAGTTTCAACAACTCCGAGGTAAGATAACATTTTATCAACGAACGGTTTATATCTTGTGCAAATAAGTTTTGAATAAATCTTAACTCGTGAATTGACTTAGACGTCATTTTAAAGTATTATTCTGAGCTACAAGCTATCCTGGTGCGCAGTTCGCAACAATATAAATAAATAAATGTGCTTTATTCATTGTAATAGCCTACTCATAGTAAACCATAGGTTTTAAATAATTATTTTAGGTGGGTAGGTATTTCTAATGCAGCAATAGCCTTCCAGATATAAACACACACAAGGTGCATGATTTAAGGCAGCCACTCAAACTGCTTTTCATCATGTTGTCCTTCAAAGTCCCGAGAGTCGCAGCAAAATGAAGAAAAAGCTGGCAACATCAACAATGGCTAATTACTGAGAGCATTTGAGACGGCCTCATTATCTGAGAAAGAAGCTCCGAGATTGAAACGGTTTAACGGGAAACAACGCGAAATGTCCTCGTGTATTTTTGACAAAGGAATTATCTCATGAAAACTGCGACGAAAACATAAATACGTATTTTGTATTTATTTATTATTTAACAAAAACTTGTAATATTCTGTAAACCAAAGCAGGTTTGTCTTTGTGTAGTCGGTCACAGTGGGGGCTGTGCCACATTTGGCAAGATGTTCTACATTAATGATTATCATAAATATAATTGTACATCCTACTAATATTATAAACGCCAAAGTTTGTAAGTATGGATGGATGTTTTTTACTCTTTCACGCAAATCTACTGAATGTATTTTAATGAAACTTCACGATAATATAGCTTCCATATCAGAATAATACACTACTGGCTACAATTCATAAAGATATATAGTATATTCTCCAAAATATCTATCACCACGCGGGTGAAACCGCGGGGCGCAGCTAGTAAATAATAATGGTTAGTGACTGCAACAAGTTTTGAATCCATAATTTTACTAGTAATCATGTTATACTCAATCCTGTGCATCAAGTTTAAACCCGGAGTTTATACCCATCGGATGTTAGCCCCCAAGGTTTGTGACATCCATCACTAGTGCAGGACTAGTCCTGAACTACGAGTAGCAACATCCATTGACGCCCTACTACTTTTGTCTTTAGTCGTGAGTTGCAATTTTAGTCAAAGCACATATTTTTTCATCAGTTAAGCTTGCAAGCGTGAAGTGGCGACATTTTCGGTGTGACATTCTCTTGCGGTTATTTATATTGATTATGGTGGTAAGAGCTTTTTTAATTTTGTAGCAACCAATTAGGTAGGGATTGATAACTACAATAAATCAGAGTTTAGAATCTACAAGTACAGTCTTCAGATACATAGAGTAGAACATTTTCCATTGCCCAGGAGTTGATGGTGAATTTTAACAATCGCAATATTGTAGCTGACAGGCGATCGGTCTGACTGTCGCAATGCTAGCTGAAGCGGTTAATCGAGTGCCGGCGGTAAAGGGACGAGAAAAGTGGAGGGGCTTGACTTAATTCGGGTTCGATTTGACTAAAAACAATATTTTTTATTCGAAACTTGTTCGCAGAAATGGCATACCATATCTAAGGTTGTTTATTTAGTCATTAAATAAAGTAAGGTAAACTTTATTTACTCTGTTCCGACGACTTGTGTGACTCACGTTGTCATGGTAACTATTTCTAATGCCATAAGACACTGCCTTTGTCTACTTTTCTACTAATTTGCTAAGTATTCGCTTCCCGCGTTCCCATTTTGTCGGCATCATGGCTGTATTTAAATGAAAGTGTTCATATATATGATTGCACTATTAGCACAAGCTCTGTTTAGCTTGGGGCTTGATGATGCTGTGTGGATTGTCCAGCATTATTTTATATTATTCATTTTAATTGTCGTCACTGTCATCCACATGTTTTTTGACGATTGATTGACAAGGCAAGTGACGATAGTCATCCACGGATAAATTATCCGTTACGACATAGTGGGAGCTCGCTAAATGTTAATGTATTTTTTTCCTTGGGTGACTTCGGTGTCACTGCGGTCATGGTAGGCCTATTGTGATCGCCACTTTATTCGTTCAGCCCCGAAGCTGTAGCGTCCATAACTAGCCACTAACCCTTGCAGCTGTTAGGAACTGTAGGATTTTCATCAGGGTGATGTCTCGTAGCTCGTCTGGGCTATGCAGTTGCAGGTGTTGAAGTGGTCCTACTTCCCGATACCTAGGATACCTGAATATGCTTCACAAACCACAAAAGGTTCGTGTAAATGTTGTAATTGTGAAAGGATGCAAGAGCGGCTTGCGTTGAAATAAATACAATTGATGTTTATTAAAACGAACCGTCTGTTTGCTTTAATTCTGCAAAAACCAAGTGGTAATTGAGGTCTACATTATTTCAACCCCCGTTACACTCATAACGACCAATCAGCTATTGATTCAAAATTGAATTTAGCCCTTACCGGCTACGTAATAAGGTTGGGAATAACGTAGTTAGTGGTGCACTTTGAACGTCCGTACGTACATGCATAATTTAATAGTCGTTGGAGCGATGTGGCCGCGGCATAATAAAAATCCAATACACTGTGACACCAATAACTTATCTGGTATTTTCTATCTTATTTTTTATTGGTCTATGTCCAGCTGTGGGACAAGCAGGAAAATATCAAACATATTATTTTTACTAATAAGATTATGAATAAAGATTATATATATATAATGTAATGAGCGAATCATAGTGGTGAGTCCTATTGGATAAAACAGTACACTATAGTCAAATGCACGACTAATATGATAAAATTGTGAAGTCTGTGACGTTACCGATTAATATTTTTAGTGTGATAATAACTTATGTATTGTCTGCAGCAAATTTGAACAAAAGGTAAAAGGTTCAGCAAACATGTCATACCTCGAACAAAACTTTCTAGTTTGCAAAACTAATTTTCGTATTATCCAGCCGAAAAACATCCAAGAATAATATTTTGCGTACCATTTACCAAATCCCAATTATTCAAAATCTAAATCTAATAGCTGAAAAAACTTGGTTAGAAACAAAACATATTATTACAATTTTGTTCAAAGTTTACTGTTTTGTTATTTTTGTTAGAATGAACTTACAAAAAGTTCAGAAACTATTTTACTAACTACTTATGATATTAGTCGTATTTAATGTGTGTTGGACTTCTTTATCTTCTAAACTTACTTTTTAACCCTATTTAATAAAATAATTTGGGCCGGCCATATCTCTCTTGAAGAACCGACAACCGCTGCGCTAGGGCAAATGTGTCCTTGAGTGGAGACCACGACTCGGTTAACGCAGTGTAGGACGCCCTCCGACCAGATGGGATGACGACCTGCGAAAGACTGCAGGTAGATGCTGGAAACGTCAAGCTGAAGACAGGGCGCGCTATGGCGCTCATTGGAGGAGGCTTTTGGCCGGCTGTGGACTAACATAGGCTGATGATGAATAAAATACTATAATTTAGCACATAGAAGCTTGGAGGGAAACAAGAATGATTTGAGGAAGGAATGGTGTGTCTGTGATAGATCAGTTAGTTAGGTACAGGTATACTTTGCTCAGATAAATCAATCGTGTAATGTGCCTAATGACAGTTATCAAAGCGAGTGCTCTGCTTATCGGCGGCGTTCAACTTCCGCGACCTATCGGATTACAGATGATAAATGTTGCCAGATTGAGTGTGTAATTGCTTAATTAGGTGTTGCCAGAAAATCCTCTTACTTGCTACGAAGTACAAACGCCACCTAATTTATGTTATTTATTAATTGAAGGCCTTCGCACATATACTAATACCTTTTCCTGTCGCGAAACAACATAGCTCTGTTTTGTTGGGCTGTGGTGTGGATGCTGTCGAATTAATTAGTATGTTTTGAGCCTTATTATATAAATGACGTAATGGTTCACGTGTGTCGATCATTAATTACTATTATAACATTAATTACTATTATAACATTAATTAAGTTGGAAGCGTCCAAATTGTTTGATCTTCAGTTATAGACATTTCTTCTCTCAATATAAATTAGAGAACAAATTTTTAAAACTGCCTTTGCCGATGGTTTGAAACAATCATACTTGAGACGAGATTAAAGGCAGATTTACTTAACTTTTGAATCTTTCAAAGATGTCAGTAGATGTGCAAATAAACCGTGACAAAGCATTCATGAGAGTCAATTTCATGGATCATCGAGGCGGGAATTAGCGCCGAGGCGATTTTTTGTGTAACAGAAACATGGATGAAAGAAGAAGAAGTAGATGGTATTGTTTTTGATAACTTTAAAATTGTTAGCGCTAACTGTAGAAAAGTTAATAAATGTGGAGGTACTGCAATTATAGTAAATAATAACATTAAAGCCAAGCCTAGAATAGACATATGCAAATTAAACATCGAAAAAGATTTTGAAATAAGTTGTATCGAAACAAATAAAATAATTGTCATGGTAGTTTACAGATCTCCTAATGCTAATTTGAATGTTTTTGTGGACAAGCTGGAAGAATGTCTTGAAATAATAACTAAGAAAAGCAAGATTCCCAAAGATATTGTACTATGTGGGGACTTTAATGTCGACTTCTCGGCAACGATAGAACACAACATAAATCAGAAAAATATGCTCATAGATTTACTAGATTGTTATGCACTGGATCGAAAAATTTTTGACGTTACGCGGCTGGCCAAAAATTCTCATACCTGTATTGATAATATTTTTGCAAATATAGATGTTATAGACGCTAAAGTAGTTATGGGCATACAATCAGATCATTTTGCTCAATGTATACATATTAATATTAAAAAAGACCATAATAGTACGAATAAATTCATTAGTAAAAGAAAAATTAATCCTAATTCTATTGAAAATCTTAAAGACAACTTGCACAATGAATATTTAAACTATGAGAATTGTAACTTTGATGATTTCTTTGTATCTTTTTTAAGAGTGGTTAATGGGGCCATGCCTATCAAAACCAGTTGTATAACTGCGAAGAGGTCATTTAATGATTGGGCAACAGTAGGACTTAAAATTTCACAAAACAATATGAAGCATCTTTATTACCGCCTGTCCTTAACAAACGATGAAAATGTAAGATCTTATATCAGATGCTATAGTAAAATCTTTAAAAAATGCTGCCTACAAGCTAAACAAATTGACATTCGCAATAAAATATTTAACGCAAAAAACCCCATAAAAGCTACTTGGAACATTATTAAAACCGAAACAGGGAAAAATGTATCATACAATAATGACATAGAATCTGTTAAAGGCTGTAATAATAATATTTTGACATCTCCTTCTGACATTGCGAATCATTTCAATGACTTCTTCGCGCAAATTGCAACGACTTTGACTAGAGATCTCAAAGATTCAATAAATGAATCCATGAAATTTGTTCATAAATTTACAGTGCAAAACGAAAGTCAGTTTGTGCTAAGTGAAATTACTCCATTTAAAATAATTAAAATAATTAACCAGTTAAAATCCAAAAACTCTTGTGACCTCTGGGACTTATCTTCTTCTCTGTTAAAACTCATAAAGAATGAAATAGCTACACCTTTAACAAACGTTATAAACCAGTGTATAAACCAAGGTTATTTTCCTGACGTGCTTAAAATAGCTAAAGTAATTCCACTTTTTAAGAAGGGCTCTCGTAGTGATACTAATAACTATAGGCCCATATCTCTCTTACCTGTATTTAGTAAAATTTTCGAGAAATACATAACCAATGAGCTGTACTTATTTATAGAAAAACATAACGTATTGAATAGTAGACAGTTTGGGTTTCAGCGAAAAAAGAGCACCAATCATGCAATAGCCTCCTTAATTGAGGGTATTTTACTCGATTTGGACAAGTCCAAAAGTACATACGGTTTGTTTTGCGATCTCTCGAAAGCTTTTGACTGTGTCTGTCATAAGATTCTTTTAAGAAAGCTGGAGCATTATGGTGTTCGAGGGAAAGAACTGTCGATATTAGCATCTTATCTGTCTAATAGGAAACAAATTTTGGAATTAAATGGTTTTAAATCAGAATGTAACAGCATAACGCTAGGAGTTCCACAGGGATCTATCCTAGGTCCTCTTTTATTCATATTATATATTAATGACATAGTAGTTTGCCTTGAGAAAGAAAGTGACATGGTCCTCTTTGCGGACGACACGACTGTAATTGTAAGTGATAAGAATAAGGAAAATGTGTGTGTAAAACTAGATAATCTAATAAGTAATATCAAAGAATGGTTTAGTGCTAATAATCTCCTACTGAATGTAGATAAGACAAATATTGTAAAATTCTTTCTAGGCAGTGATAAATCTGATGACATTGTTAAAAATATTATTGATAAGCACTTTTTGAATACCCTTGACATTATAAAATTTTTAGGTATAAATATTGACTCAAAATTAACGTGGACTAAACATATTGACGCCCTAGTTGGCAGACTTAAATCAGCGGTTTTCGCTATCAAAACTATTCGACAACTTAGTGATATTAAGGCTTCAAAAACTGTTTATCATGCGTATTTCCATTCCGTCATGATCTATGGTATAATAGCATGGGGAAATGCCTCCCAATCAAAAAGAGTTTTCATCTTGCAAAAACGGGCAATACGCGCGATTCTGCAAATGAAAAACACAGAATCGTGTAAGGAAAAATTTAGAGAATTAGGAATTATGACAATGACTAGCGAATATATTTATCAAAATTTAATGTATGTAAAACTAAACATTGATAAATTCAATTCAAATGGAGACACACATGGCTATAACACCAGAACTAGAAATGCCATTACTTTACCTACTCATAGACTTGCAAAAGTGGGTAAAAGCTTTTTATGTGTAGGCGTTAAACTATATAACAAACTAGATCATGACATTCGAAATTCAGATAATATAAATAATTATAGTATTGCAATTAAAAAAATGTTAATTGAGAAATCATATTATACACTTGACGAAGCTATTGCTGATGATCTCACTGTTATACCTACCTAATCATTGTATGTACTCTGCCTGTACCAATTTTACTGATTTTAACTTACATCGTACGTTTTACTCTGTAACATAAAATATGTATAAAATTTGACATTTCCAAGTGTACTAATGTATCTTTATGGAATAAATAAATACAATACAATACAATAGGCCGAGGGGTCTAGGGCCCCGCGGACCCACAGGGGTCGATAGGCCCCTTCCTCTGGCCCTGGGAGCCAATTTAGTGAAACTATAAACGGGGCCTGGCCTTCAGGCGATAGCTGTGTCACTTACCTATCTGCTTCTCTACAAGTACTCCATGTGTAGTGTGAAGCATATTGTGAGTTATCAAAACTTTTGATTGTTATATGTTTATTTATTCTACTTTGTGGGTTTTCTAAGCAATTTGAAATTTATCTTTGTAGTAAAGAGTACTTTTAAAAGGATCCGTGGACTAACTTTTTTCGGTATAAATAACGGTCAGTAGGTATATGTAATAATAATGTAATATTGACTGAGCTACAACCAGATTTCACTGAATTTCAACTGAACGTCGCATTATATTATCCCTTGTAAGGGAAATTTTGTCCGAGTCCTCACAATAGGACCCTTGCCCTCATTTGAGTACAAAAAATTACGAGCTCCAATTTTCGAGGCCAATTACAGGGAGGTCTTGAATCGTGCTCACTACAAAGACCTCGGGGAAGTTATAAGTAGATATTAGCCAATATTAGATGATTCGTTGAAAAACGAATAACAATTTCAAAAGTTTTTCTTTATACAGCTTGTTCCTGTCGGATCTAGGTTGATAAAGGTGAGATAGGTTAATCTGGAATAAAGAAATAAAAGAACATTCTACCTACATTTGAGTAAATTAGACATAGAAAGATTCCGTGGAAGCCCCAGTTAAAAAAAACACAGAGGGCGAGAATACATTTTCGTTACACATAACGTTTTAAAAGGTTTTAGTAAACAAATTCATTAAAAAATCTGCAAAAATCCAATATTACCTTTTTGTTTGATTTTTTATAATTGAAGGCTTCCACTGCGATGAGCCATCGGGAACGCTACGGATGACTCAATACAACCGCTCCGCTCCAATGAGTGGCGACGTTATTTTCTCTCAGTATTAACCCTTTGAAGTAGGCAAAATTGATGTTCTATCCCAATGTGCCATTGAGTAGCGCTGGATTCAGGAGTTACCTGATATCCCTATTTGACGGTCGTTAAGCTGGTGGTGGTGTTTGCTTCCTCGACATTTTGAATTAGCTTTGAATTTCTCCAAAAACAAGAACCATATCACTTAAATTATTCCCGCCTCGGGACAATTGTGTGTACGTGGAATTGTATATCTGCATATTTGTTCCGGGTGTTCTGGTCGTTATCTATGTATAATAAAAAATATATATCTTTGTCATATATTGTATTAAGTTTATCAGTCATCTAGTACCCATAACACAAGCTCTGCTTAGCTTGGGGCTAGATGATATCGTGTGGATTGTCCAGCATTATTTATTTATTTATTTTATTATGAAAAAGTAAAAAAGAATAAAAAAAATATCTTGTCAAAACAGCGACTCAGAATCATGCTGGACAATCCACACGATATCATCTAGCCCCAAGCAACAGAAGACAGAAACTGACAAAATCGGTCTCCACTCAGCATGTGCTATGGTAGAGCAGATCGTACCATAGCGCTGGTCTTCTTATTATTTACGAAGAGTCTAATATCGCAAAACCTTTATAAGCCCAGGTCTTCAGGATCCTCAGTTAAAAAGCCACATTTTCAGAGTAAATAGAGTATCTGTCTATCTACCGCCATATTTCCAATCCCCTCCGAGGTTCTTGGAGATATTGTGATACATCGCTCCTCTCCACCTCTTCCTTTATAAATATGATAGCCCGCCGCCGCTATCTCCACTCGACACGGGGAAGTTTACAGATATATTTGCGAGATCGCTTTTGATAGTCTAGCTATAATGTGACTTGTCTGTGTCATACACGAACGTATTGTATTAAGATGTTGCTGTGTCGTGGTGTCAAGCATTATTAATTATTTATTATTAGCACGCTGAAGTGGCAGTGGGCCGGCCATATCTCGCGAAAAACCGACGGCCGTTGGGGCAAACTTGTTCTTGAGTGGAGACCACGACTCGGTAAACGTTGTGTAGGACGCCCTCCGACCAGGTGGGACGACCTGCGAAAGACTGCAGGTAGATGCTGGATGCGTCAAACTGAAGACATGGCGCTATGGCGTTCATTGGGGGAGGCCTATGTCCAGCAGTGGACTAGAATAGGCTGATGATGATGATGAACTATGCATAAAAAAGTATAATTATGATATATAATACAGTTTTGCACTTAGTGAAATACGGAATGGTGGCAAGCAGGTCCACAAACACTAGGCTTTATTTATATTTTCTAAAATTACTTCAACATCATAGCAAGATAATTCCTCGAAAAGCAACCCATTCCCAGACCAACAGTTCTCCTAGACAGAAGTGAATCCGTCCGTCCCGGGCGAGCCTCACGTCAGCTCACTCAAACGGCATTTACTAAAGGTTAGCCCTTGTTTTCTGCCTCCCATTTAAGTGTAACTTAATTTCAGGCCATTACTCGTAATGGGCCGGCACTTATCGGTACATCTCCAAGATTGCCCCACGATTTTACATCATAATAAGATTGTTATTTATACCTTTGAAAGCCTACTTAGTTTCCTGATTAGAATTTGGAAACATTAACGCGTAATCTGTACGGGCATTTATTACTTTCCTTTCTGATTTATAGGCTAGTGCGTCGAAACGTGGTTATTTAGTGAAGGTGCGTAGTGGTGCGCAGTTATTACTGGCCAGTGGGTTTACTGCTGGAACAAATAATCATAAATAAATCTACTATTTACGTTACATTTGCCGCATCTATTTTCCGTCCGTGTTAATCACTCGCTCAAGCCACATTTTCAAAAACCCGTTATAAACTCGTTTCCGTTTGCACTCTGCGTCTGCATCCGCTACCGTTTCCGCTGAACTCGTTTAAAATATAGCAGCTGTCAAGGCCAATTTCCACAAATAAATAATTAATAAAATAAAATTATTTCGGACACATTATGTAGGTACCTTCGTAATACAACAAAAAAAATGAGTCATCAGCATTACCATACAGCGGGCAATGAAGCCAGCGTCTTGGGGACGATTCCTACCCCTATATGGATCAGTAAAACTTGCCATAGTTTGTTTGCAACAGTCTGCAGTTCGCTCAATAGTAAATACTTGTTCTAATTTGTTTCCTTTAATTGATTGTATTTTTATGTTACACAACACGTATTCGTTTGATAAGTAATTAGCCCATGGCGAAATAGGAATTGAAATAGAATACACATCAAATGAACGTATAAAAATACACTGAAAATCCCATCACAAAATAGTATAGAGGTTACAAATTAGCTCGCGTACGTTTATAGCGTAGTTCCGCGCGGCCATGTTTCACAGTTATGGGGTACACGCCACTTTCTATGCAATTTCAAGCCTTAATTCCGCTGAAATAGGAGCTTTTGTAAACTAGCATGCATTCTACAGGCAGCTAGGAATATAATCTAGTTATAAAGTGCTTCACTCACTTTACCTATAGGAGAGAGAGCCGATAAAACCGAATTTTGTAAATTCCAGGCGCATTCGATTGATTGATTTTTATTCTTCCGGCTCCATATTGTATGAAGGCGTGCTAAGTATTTTTTTTACTGAATCGATACCGTTACACGCTTGCTATTGGTAAAGGCGTTAATATTTTGACAAGATTCGAAAAGAACAATTACTGCTTAGCGATAAAAAGTGTGGCGGATTGTACATAATTATATATCGATAAAAAGTATCTGTGTTTTATAGGAATTTCAACAAAATACTGAAAAGTGATCAGTGATTTTATATCTACTTACTTAACTTCGAAATGTACGAAAGACCACATAATGTGTAAAATTCGGATGAAATGAGCGTTCAGCTTTACAAGTAGGAAGTTAATTGTTGTAGTGCGTCACTTGACGACACTTGACGAGTGCAGGAATTTCTCCCTTCGAACAGAATTATTTGAACAAAAATAAAAAGGTTTTGAAAGCGCTCCGCGGGACCCCACTGTGAATTAGCCATGTTAATGTAGTAGGTAATATAATTATTATTTTGGTCGGCGGTAATCCGATTTATGACCGTATTGTGGTGAAATTATAAATGTTGGAAGCAATTTGCGTGACAAAGTTCAAGGAGGCAAAAATAAATAATAATTGTTTTCTGAAGCGAAGGTTGCCCAGGGCCGGTCGTTACAGTTTAAGGACGTCATTTCAAGTTTATTGTTGTCGATATCGGCTCTTAGTTGTTGGCTATAGGCTCTTATACTTCCGTTTGGAGAAACAAAGGTAACGGCAAATATGGATTGGCTTTAATAGTAGCTGTACTGTTCAACTTCTCTGTTGAGGCCAATTCAATTTGTTTAGAAAATGCTTCTGCAATCCATTTTGCCTCCATAATATATTATTATGGGGAAAATATAAGGTAGAAATATTTTTTTTTGCGTGTTTGGTTTCACGTTTAAAACGGTGGCTAGAAATTACTTTATTTCAATACTCATCAACAATAACAATACACATCATTGTTTATTGTTGTTGTGTATTATTGTTGCCGATTCAAAGAGTAAATGGTCACTATATTCAATGGTCGCATTTTGTAACAGATACCTATAGTTTATTCAGAAACTCAAACGTCACCGTTTTTTTGTTGAGAGTCCGTATTTTGTTAAGTTTACGAGCCGGTCGTCATCGTAGTTCAAATAAAACGAATAACAATGAAATATAATGTCGCTTATCCGCGCTAATGTGAGTTTAGTAGGTGTAGATTTTTAAGGATTAGGGTCGTTCTAGAATGCGACCCTAACAGCCGGTTGTAACAACCGCTTTACCTGCCGCGATTACCTGATCAATAAATAAAAAATATATTAAATTAAATTTGTTTATTTCAGGAAAAAAACCCATATCACATAAAAATACAGTTTTAAAAATATGTTCAAATAAAATGTTAATAATACAGTGGTCAAGCCTTTTCTCAAATAGTTATTTTTCCTGTTAAATTGATGTTGAAAAGAGATTTGATTGAACCCTCACTAAACTGATTAACTTATTCAAACATTTCATGTCTTTGGAATATTAAACAGTCTTCAAAGAAGATGTTCACGAAGATGTTAAAAATAATATTCAACCTATTATTCGACTAATATCCCTTTGCTAGAACACTAAAAAGTAAACTACGACAAATATTATTCAAAAGAAACATTTATTCAGTAAGTTATTGTATTATTCAGGGACGTAAATGAAAACAACAAATTACGCATAACGAAGTGTTCTTATAAACAAGCTCCGTAGCTTGTTTAGTAGCGAGTACTGGGTACTGGGTGACCACAGATAATATGTGGAGCTGTTCATTTGCTCATGGCTTTATTTATTTGTGGTTTTAACACAAAGACCATAGTTTGGTTGCCGCAGTACATGTTGTCATATATTTTTTATTATTTTACAATAGTGTTTTTCGTGTAATATAGCAAAATAAATTGAAGTAGGTACGCAGTAGTCGGTTTAGTGCTAATAGTCAGTTCACATGTTCTATCTTTACATAATCACACAAACCTAACAGCGTTGATTGCGTCTAAAGAGTTTTGTGAACTCCAGATTTAGTTATTTCATGGCTCTTTGTTAAGTGGAATGACCACAAAGTGAGCGTGCCGCAAGCTCCATCAAGTGCATTATAATGTGGCCATAATTAGATCTGGTTGCGGACAGGGCGCGCGGTCTCCGCCACTCTCCATTACTGGATTATGGGTGCTCTCGCTGTGTACCGGCGCGCTTTTATGAGCCTGCTTACAGGGGATAACGAACGGTTTACTTTTCATGCGCTTTTGCACTTTTCTACTGTAATACTTATACTATGATTTTATGGATACCTTATTTCTACGTCATTATTCTATTTAAATGTATTTTTATTCGCGAAAGATGAATCCATCCATAAAAAAGTTTAGCAACATGAATAGCGAGTTCCCTCAAGCGCTTACAGAACACTCGATAGTCGGCAATAAATTCAACGAGTCCCGATCCCCCTTTACGTTATGGCTTCCCCAGAATTATTAAAGTGTTGCCTCTATCAAGGGCCATTCCCGACATTTCGGCAGAACATATATTGTTAACTGCGTTATTTACGGACAGATTTATTTCCCCCCCACTTCGCTACTTTAGGGGAGAACCGTGGAGCAGTTTTTTTGTGGAAATCGTAGTTTATAGTTCCTTAATGTTTTATGTATTACCCGCTTTTGGCGGGAATTAGGTTAATGCGAAATAAATGTCCCCCATAAATGATTATTAAACACATTAGCTTCATCTATGAGTTTAGTGATGTGAAGATATAATTATGTTTGATCGATGTTGGTGTTCTGTTTCCTAGCCAATTTATAAGGAACATTTGAGAATAAAAGATCAACGGATCTCAAGTCCAACGGATCGTTCTCAGAAATATTTCCTTATTCCTCATAATTTCCGCGTTTAATTTCATCCTAAACTTCAAAAAGTATTCATAAAAGTATTACTCCAACAATAACGTTTCCACCTTTGCATAACCGATCCCCGAGCAGCCGTGAGGCGCTGCGAGCGCGAGGTATTATGGAACTTGAATACCTCCCAAGGAGCTAATGTCCATAATCTTGGCAACTTTTAATAGGACAGACCCAGAATTTGACGGTCATTATTCAAGAAAATACACTCCTGGGGTGACCCTCCATCTGTGAAACTTTATTTCATTTGAATTACGTCGCAAGGCTATTTTTCCCTCGGAGTTTGTTACAGACAGCGTGTGGATTATAATACAATTTAGCATGGATCAAGAAAAGAATTTGCAGACTTAAAGGACTTTATTTCGTTTTGTCAAGTGGGTTTTCTTTTATTTGATGAGCTGGATGAGTTGTTCAAATTGCCTTGGATTCGGAATTAATTTGAATTCATTTCTTTCAATTTAATAGTAACATACATAATGTAGGTTCTTTCTGAAATCGTATTTATTACAAAAACAATTTTCAAATAGTTATTCGAAGTATGTATTTATAACACTGTGACAGCATGACCATAAGATTAACTTACAGACTAAATGATGTGAAATGATTGTAAAGCACATACAATATGTTCGTGCAATAAATGTGTTTCAAAATAAAGCGTTTATTTTACATCGATCAGTAACATTCTGATCAATATTGAATGATTGCGCCGCTGATTAGTTTGTTGCGAAAGCAATCAGAACTCAATATTCAGCAGAGGCATCCGAAACAACACTATATCGATAGCAGGTAACAAAAAATAGGCTGAAAAATTGCAATACAGCGGCTGAAAACGGCTGAAAACTACGAAAGAGAATTGATGGAACGTGCGATGTGTGCGTTTTGTCGACGCTGAAATACATAGTCAGCGACCGAATGAAAAGCTAGCGGTGAGCGATCACTCGCGACTGTTCTACACAGGTCATTGACAGCTGCCTAGAGCGACATTTATTGACCTAAAAGAGTTAAATATCTGTAGTAATAGTGTGCATAGAATAGGTATTTATCGCTGAAGCATTTGCTAACACTTTACTATATGAAAAGTTGAAAAATTAATTTCCAACGATAAAAATTTATGAAGGTAAGGACCGTCAGCTGCGATCGCAGTACTGACAAACCCCAGTAGCTCTCGTTCCCGTATAGATGACCTTACAAAGTCATCTCATATCATACATAAGCAAACGGACACTAAAAACACCAAACTTTAAAAATTAAAAAGCCAAAGAAGAAGCCATTGTAGTGGTTAACACAATCAAATATGATTTGTCTAGTTGATCTCTAATAAATATATTGCCATCTCACCACGATACACACACAAATATCCAGAAGACCCCAATGATTGACCCCAATGATTTGACAAGTTATTACCATCAATCCAGCGAGGCAGCTCTATCGTCGCGCGCAGTCCCTAGCGTACTCTAGCGTACCGGCGCGTGCCCTCGTGCATCTAATCTCTCCGTCGCGTTGCTATAAGAAGCCCCCGGAGCCCACAGAACATTAGGCACCCAGCACACGTCATTAATCGTAGAGGCGACAGAGCAGTTGGCAGACACTTGAGTAATTCCACTCTTCCAACTTGGCAAACAACGCCATCTAGGCGACAAATATCGCGAAAGCAATAAAATATTTTACACTAACTTTGTGTTCAGTAAATTTTGGCGATGGGCAATTGGGCACTGTCATTGGATTGTTTTGATGATATCATTTTTGAATTTTAGAGAACACTCGAATGGCTCTATACTATTAAATAAGTTTCAGAAGAAGTCACACTTATAAATGTCGGATGTTTGTTAGGGCTTCTCGAAACTACAGAACGGATCAGGCCGAAATTGTATAAGATGTTAACTCCAAAATCAAATCATGGTATATATATATATCCCTTTTTAAATGACTTTAGTGTTAATAACCACGATAGTTTCAAAAGTTTTATTGTATAGATGTTGTTCTAGACCTGTTATAAAATAGATGCTATGGCAAAAAATGCGTGCGAAGGCTAGACGAGTGGAAGCTAGTTAGTAATTAGTTTGAATCATATTTATCCAATATGGTTATATAATATGAGGGCTTCTTTGTCAAATAAAATAATTTCGGATATTATACACGCGTGTCTTCCCAGTTTTTAAATAAACATTTTCGTGGAAATTGCTTTGCTTTTGTATTAGAGGGCGACGACAGTTGACAAATGACGTCACGAGCCCCGTGCTCCATATATAACTATTTAGCGGCGTATTGCATCACAAAGATACGTTTATTGTTTCCTTCCACTCCACGGCTCAAGGGCAACAAAGATAATACTCTCAGTATACGGCTATGATAACATCCGGGCAAATAACATATTTGGTGATTAACAAGTAAGATTATGAACTTTTGAATATATTGTGTAGTTTTTGTATAAAATTACTTATTTTTATAACTATATTTGACTAAATAGTTTATCGTAACCAGAAAGCACTAAACTCCAACGAATTAGGTACTGAAAACGACCTCGTTACAAATTATTCAAGAAAAGTTAAGTGTATTAAATCTATAAAATAATGATACACATTTCACAGAGCATCATCTAGCCCCAAGCTAAGCAGAGCTTGTGTTATGGGTATTAGAAGACTGATATACCCAATACAATACATTACATAGATAGATATTTTTTATTATACATATAACATAATATAGATCAACATTATTGTTCTGAGTAAGCAGCTCGGTGTGAGTTAACATTGTGTTGTCGATAGCCACTCCATAGGCGCAGAGGACGTGCGTTGTGCACAAAGGGATGATAATCGCACAAAAATACTCGTTCTCGAACAATTGTCATGGAACCGGAAGTACGCGTGAGCCTCCAAGGTACGTCACACAATAGAGCCTTCGGTAGAAAACCGTAAATCACAGATAATAGCGTAGACTACGGTATCTCTGATATTGGCTCTAGTGAGCATTTTCGTAATCTAATAGTTTTACTCGCACTGTGGGCCGGATATAACTAAAAAGTAGCGTATCTCGTACCCATATGATAGGTTTTACTTGAATCACAGTATCATCTAGCCTGAAAGGCTAGATACTATGGCAAAGGTCCAGCAAAAAAAAGCCTAAAACATATTTAGAATGTAACTGGTGGAACAATTTATATTAGGTGATAGGGTCAAAGTTATTTACATATATTTCACAAAATACTCAATGACAAAAGTTTATCGATCTAGGTTTTGTAATATTCGTTTTCAGAACTTTTTTCAGCACAGAGTGAGGTAGACGCGGTAGACTAAGCGAAACCAGACAGGTCATTTTTGTGCGGCACTTATTGGTTTTTCTGTCTTCAGCACTCCAGAAAATAGAGTAAATGTAGATTCTACGCTTTGAAATCGCACTATTACAAAAGAAATTGCATTTAAGTGACTGAGGTTTTTGCTAAGGTATTCGTTATGAAAAAATCCGGCATTTTAGAATCTGAGTGGTTATCTTTATGGTCTACAGACCAAAGTGCAGCCGACAATGTGAGACTAACACTGCGGCTGCCCATTCCTTCTCTAAATTTTAGAGTGTGAATGGGCAGCCACAGTGTTATCCGGTGACTTAGCGCGACATTTTAGACTCTAAAATGTCAGCGTTCAGGTGTAATGTCACCGCTCTGTGTTGCCAACTTTAGTGTGGTGACTCCATTAAATACAAAAGGAAGTAACCAATTAATTATTTATACAAAATAATCACATTGAATTAAATCAGGGTGACCTTTTTCACAAAAGTATTACAATAAACACAAAATATATGTTATATTAGATTTCTAAATCACGAAATTCAATTACACAGGCTAATAAAATAATTTCGTTTGTGACACGGTAAAATATCACCTCAAATAGCACTTATTACACGAATTTACGATCACGTAAATGTGTCTCATGTACCTACTTTACGTGACACGTTCAAATTCGGGAGTGATTCAGTAATGCGCTACGACGTAGCCCGTAGCAGAGCTATGGCGTAGCAGTGCTACGAAGCCGCTACGACAGCGGTAAATCGCAATAACCAACATGTGCCGGCCCGTAGCGTTGACTCAAAAACTGTGCTACGAAATTGCTTGTCGTATGAAATTTTACATTGAAGGAACGTGTGCGTTTTAGTGGCTGAATATATTTTCATTATATTTTTAATGTTAGATGAGTTTGTACTGTATTTAAACTACTGTAACTAATATTACAACTTCAAAAGTAACTCTGTCTGTATGTTACATTAGTACAACTAAACAGCTGAACGGCTTTTAATGAAGTTTGGTAGTGACATAGACACGGTATCCCAGGGACGGATAAAGGCTCCTTTTTTTCTTAGGAAAGTGCGTGCGAAGCCGCGGGCAGTAAATAATATATGAGTATTATTTCCGAGTATCTCAACAGACGGCATAGAGTGGCCACTGGCTGTATGAAGGTTCTCACCTAAAAAGTGCTCAACAAGCCTAAAGAAGTTTTCTCTTCAAAAATAAGTAATTTAGTACGTCCATGGTCCATGCAAAACTTTTTATATTTTATTTTTTAGACTTATCTACATTATTGCAGCTTTTAGGAACCACTGTCTTAGGCAAATTAACAACCCCTCAGCTATCAACTTAATCGATCCCACACTCTTGATTCCAGTCTGATTGTGAACCATATTCTGTTTACTACCTTAAAATATAATTCTTATCGACCTTAATACTCATAGCAACCGTTATTTTTAAACAAATACTCATGCATTTCAAATGAAATATTCATACAAACAAAAATGCACACAAAAATCCCGAATAACGTCATTCACCTATGCGAATGACGTTCGTTACGTGTTTATGTGAGAAACACTATTAGTTACGGCAGTAAATACACATAAATACGAAATAAAAAAACGAATCAGCATTCCAGATCACAGAGTTATGTATTACCAAATGCAGGTACAATTAAATATTATAATAATGTATATATTTGTATGTTTTTTTATAGCTAACCGATTAGTGGTCCACTTGGGGCATTGATGGCCCCGACGACGCTATTTCTCAGTGTGGTCACGTTCCGTCCCCATTGGGGTCTTTTATGTATCACGCATAGTCGACTTAGTTTTTATGGGTCAGATTATGCCCAGCTAATTGAGAGAATGGGGTGAATCAGCACTTTTTTGGCCCCATGGGACTAGATAACACGATATGGGCGAGTTAGATTTTATGCGGAAATTTAGTTTCATGGTGCTATTGTCGAGTGGAGGCCAAACTTTATTCATAGGTTCGTGAACGGCAAGATGCAACTATATTATATATTTTGAAACAGGTTATTCGTTCCCTCGGATCTGTCATTCGACGGCTAATAAACGAACAAAAAGCCAGTAAATAGCCTGAATGAATTAATGAATGAATGTACACTTTATTGTACCCAAAATAACACCTTAATTATCTAAATCTGAATATTAGCCTGAATATTGGCTTCAAAATATCTCATTCGATTTTATTTCCTTCACCCAATAAGTTTGTATCGCTAAATAAAACTCCGTCCTAAAGGTCGCATTAACATCTCGTCGGCATGAGATTAAGGTTCAAAATATTTAAATAATTTCCTTGTAACGGCCGTTACTGAGCGCGCCGTGAGTTACGCGGTGGGTTCATTAAAGAATTATGTAAAGTGTAATGGGGTTGTATGAATTTTAATATTGGCTCCATTTCAACCCTAGTTGACACTCGCTTGGATCCAATATTGGGGACGAGGGATGTGAAACTTGCCAGCCGAATGTTTACTGAGCAGGAAATACCTTAGACAAGATTAAAAAATCTCCAAGTTTCAAAATAAGCTTAAAATAAATAAAATATAAATAAATAATGCTGGACAATCCACACAGCATCATCTAGTAGTCCCAAGTTAAGCAGACCTTGTGTTATGGGTACTACATGACTGATATACTTAATGTATGTATTTCATAGGTATTTTTGATGTATGTAGATAGAAAATACCCAGAACACCCGGAACAAATATTTGCCGATTTAAATGTTTTATCGCCATTCAGTGTTCATTGGGTTTTTCAGAAGTAGCGGTTGGTCCCAGTTTAGTAGCAGTTGGTCCCAGTGTAGTATCAGTTGGTCCCACTGTAGTATCAGTTGGTCCCGGCCCGGACATCACTAGAGGCTAGTAAATATTCATTACCGTAATTAGAGGCCGTCGCCGCACATTCCGCCACTTGAGGCAACTGCCCTATTTATTATCAGCGTATTTATATTTTTGCTTAAGTTCTTATGAGTTTTTGATTATTTCATTTCACCAGAGATTGGAACGCGGGTTACATTCATTTTATTCAAAACTACTTTTATTCAAGAGTTGTTTTTTGACTGTCGTTTGATAACTCATTGCATAAATATATTTTTAGTCGTTATATTTTAATCAAACCCCATTTTTTTAAATATCAAAACGAATGTAGATTTAACCTCCATATTGATGTTCCCATGCTCGTAAATACCTAAAGCTCAGTTATTTAATAGGATTCGGGGGATAGGGTGAGGCGGGGCAATTGCGGTGGATGGGGTAAAAACTGTAATCGTGTTTGAATCATTACGTGACTTGATAATTTGAAAAGGTATTTAATTTTTTTTACGTTATTTTAATCATTGTTTACGTAAATAATAATGAAAACAAAACGAAGGTTCGTGTAAGTTGAGTGTTTTTGAATGAAATTTGAGAAATCCTTTCAACTGTGCGTTTATCACACTAATTTATGTGCGAGAATTAGTATGGATGGATGGGTGGATATATGGATGTTTGTTGCTTTTTCACGCCAAACTACTGAACGAATCAGGTTGAATCTTTGAATAGATGCAGGCATTGCCGAATGCGGCAAGCTAAATAGCACGGCGCGTTCAAACTTGGAACGTTTCCATAGAAACAAGGCGAGGCAAAAACTAGCTCGAAAAAGATTTTTTTGCAGGTTGTCATCACCTGGTCAGAGGGCGTCCTACGCAGTGTAGGACGAAGTTAACGTTTCGTACCAGTGAAGAGTATCTTGTTGCTATGCTACCTGATGACGTGAGTTACTCAGAGTTCAACTAATTTTACATCTGCTGTGTGTGGTCTAATGGCTTTAAAATGTAGCCAACATTCCTAAGTACACATCGAATATCAGAAATCACCGAAGTTTAAGTAATACAACTAAATACAAAAATGTCAGAATACTTTCTTCTCGCAACATTTTCTTCCACTTTGAGAGTGCATCAAATTCTTCTACAAGCAAAGGATTACACACACCACTATCTACCGTCTCCGTAGACGTCGCGGGGCCACGTAGACATCCGTAGAGGTAAAGATAGACACAAAAGAACTTCATCGTTGTCATTTCCATTTTCTCACTGCACCGCAGACTTAGCGTGTGGGGCCCGGAAACTAGGCGGAAATTAAGTTTTCGAGGTATTGATATATTTCTACGTGTATCGCGGAAGATGTATGACTTTTATGAATATGAAAAGTTGCTTGTGAGTTCCTTTTAGGGGCAGCCAAAGCACACGTAGTGATGTTTTTATGAGTCGAACGTGAGTAAATATATTTGGCTTTTATTCAACCCTAAAAAAAATCTTTGAAAAGGCTCAAGTATTTCTTTATGTTTGTAACCCAGATTTCGGAACGGATCTAGGTGAAAGGCTAATAAAGTACTCACTGGCTGAGTAGATAGACAGAAATAGTCAATCGGCTTGGTATCACTTAAGTATTATAGTGTACTAAAACTAGTTTTCTAATTGGTAAAATGAGAAGTCCGCTGCATTCATAGCCCCCCCACAACTTTATATGCTCTCCCGTGTTTCCTTTATAAGAGGGCGGGCAAAGGCTGCGTTCTTATTTCCGGTTCGGTGGGTGTGACGTCACTTCCGGAAGCGAGCAGCTCGCCGAGTCACTACGATAATGATTATGCTCTCTGTCTGTGATTATTTTATTTCAGAGCAAAGTTTAATTTAAAATCTACAGATTTGTTTTGCTTTTTGAAGTAATTAAGTGGATTTTATTCCGAGTACGTTTCGAATGTTTTACAATAGAAATAAACTTTGGATTCATAACAATAGCTCATTGAAATGAGCTTTTTCATTTAATTATGAACTTTATTCAACTTTGATTGAACTAAACTAGCGAGTAACTACATTTTACCTAATATGCAAAATCAAATATTATTCTAGCGAGATCCCCTCCCTAACTAAATATCATCAAATGACTTGTTTTATGAGCAAATGTTTGGTTTCGCCAAGTTTTGAAATCACAAGCAAGATACATGTGCTACATGTTCAAGGAACGACCAGGCGGCTGGAGGTCGGCTACGAGGGTTTGTGCAAGAATTCCTTTGCTACGAAGAAATGGCTTGATAAAGCATCGGTGCTTTGTTTGTTTTATTTTAACACAAGCAAGAAATAAAAGTGCCAAATGTATATTCGGTCGGATTCGCGCAGTAACGTTTTCTTTTATGCATTCGTGTATTTCTTACTACCTTTCAATTTATGGATTCGTGTATCAGGATCCCATTTATTTATTTGTTATAATTGCGGTAACTTAGTACGTAATTAAAAATATGTTTTGCAAGATAAAGGTATGTGACCGACAGACAGACAAGAATACCATTTTAGAATAGAATATAAAATATTTTGATTTTAGAGTAGGATCCCGCACGTAGCACTCTGTCGGCAGGAAAGCTTTCAAACAAATCAATTTTTTAAGTAATGGAATTGTGAACTCATTCTGTCCCGCTCAAATCGAAATCGAACTGAGCGCAACAGCAAGAAAAAATAAGTAATTTTCATTTCTATTTAAAGAAGTTTTAAGTTTTACAAGTAACTCGAAGAAACCGCCGAAGAACAAAGCAAGATAACATTCACACAACCGTCCGTAGACCGGGGCCCATCTCCGTCTAGCTCGCCGAGATAGTTAAGCCGAGATATTAGTGTCCTCTCGCTCGTGCGGATGAGATGGAAGTTATCTGCAGCATCTCATTCATCTTAGTTGCTGTTATGAGTTTCATTGTTTTCATTCCGTGTTCTAAATTAAATAATAGGTCTTAACAAGAATATTACTCAAGTTGTTAACTTCTATTTCTTGTAGTTAGTTAGTGTCCAGGTTTATTAATTTTTTAACTGTTTCTAAATGAGCTATCTAAGTATAAAATTGAAATAAGATTAAATCTGAACTACGCATCATCACCATCATCATTCTAGCCTGGTATAGAATATAGAATAGAAATATAAAATATTTATTTGCGTTAACGGCGAGAACACTAATAGGTTTTACGGCTCAGCATTAAATGCTCCATTGACACGGGTGCCAATGCAGCGCTGGTGTTCAGCGGCGCCAGAGTATTAGGTGCAGCATCATCAGGCAGGTATCACCCACTACTGGGCCTAGTCCTTTCGCTTCCACCAGCCTCTTTTATCTCGTGCTCCTGTACATACACGTTTGCCTTGTGACCCGGTGATATTGAAAAAACGTGATGCTACACAACTATACCTTACAAGTACTAGCACAAGGGTTGACCCTATCCGTACAAAGTATACGAGCGTCGAAAAGATAAAAAAACTGGCTTCAACTCTCCTAGCTTACATACCCAAAATAAGTATTAACAGAATAACATGGACAATTTAGAAAATAATTATAACATGATAATAATAATAATAAAATCGTTTATTTCCTCTTCACAAATAGGTTTTACTTAAAATTAAGTTATTTGAACCAAATGTTTAGATCTATGTTAAACCTGTATGGTGAGAGGCTGGAGCTTGCTATAGACTCCACTCCACTGATTAAATTAAGATACATTGGGTAATTACAATAAAATAGCTGTAGTATATACAAGTTGAGTCTTAAACTAATCTATTTGTATTATATATAACATTGTTTGTATTTGTTCCAGGTCTTGGTCCACTGTCAGGGGTGAACCTACCGGAGAGCTCGCGACCAGAGCGACCGTACTTCGACGACGTGTCGCCGAGAAACGTGACGTCAGTGGTCGGCCAGGTGGCCGTACTACGCTGCAGAGCCAAGCACATAGGAAATAGAACTGTGAGTAGGCTGCTATACATCTCATATTCCCACTTTGACGAAGTGCTCGGCAAGTTGCTGGGCGGCAACTGGACGTTACTCTTCGGTCAGGTGGTCATTATACTCTGCAGAGTCGAGCATATAGGAAATAGAACTTTAAGTACCATACCTAGAGTTCATAGTCCCACTTCGAAGACGTTACGACGAGAAACATGACCTCAGTCGTCGCCCAAGTGGCCATGCTACGTTGCAGAATCGAGCATATAGGAAATAGAACTGTAAGTTCAACACAGTAGAGCTCATTGTGGTTTCTAGGGAACGTTTTTGGTAGGCAAAGAAGTCGAATAGCTATAAGAGAGGTCCATTAAAAAAATTGATTGTGTATTATTAGGAGGTAATCTCCGGATAGATACATTATTCTTGAATGAGAGTGGTCACGCTTCATACGAGTACTATGAAAGTGAAGCCGAGGCTCTAAGGACTGCGATTTAGTACCTAGCTAGGGTGTGTGCTTCTATGTGGGTGAATATAAATATTTCGTTATATTACTTCTTCGGATAGGACTATAAATAAATTGTTGTAGAACTCAAAGTCTTCAAAGAAACATTAATAACATTCAAAATACCTTTTATTAATCAGCGCCAAAGAGTTTGTAAATGTTTTAGAATCGAAATATTACGGAAGGCAAAGCTACGTAAAGTAACAAATTAATTTTCATCTCGAAGCTGAATTCTTTAGAAAGTAGAAATAATCGCCGGTTCAAAGGAACTATTGTCTGGGTCGTAGCCCAATCCGGATCATTTGTCTATGCCACTCAGGAATACCTACCTCTGACGTAGGCTGGCACCACTCGAGTACCGACACAACTATGTGAAGGTACAGAGAGGTCACTTGTCGTTCAAGTCGTTCAATCTAAATGGGTGCCATTGAACTTGGCACATATTTAGATCTCACTTCTTTTGTCGTTGAAGCAAACAACCAAGGCATGTATATCATCAATCATAATATTGAACTTGGCTCTCATTTCACATTTATGTTCTTGATGGGATTAACTCTTACTCGTCTATTCCTGGATTTCATTAAAATAAGTAGAAAGTATAATAAATGCAAAGTTTAAACCGTCCACATTGCTGAGGTTCAGATTCAGATGAAGAAGATTTTTGTCACAGATCATATAGTTAACTTTCGTTTATCAGACAGACCTTAATACAATTTTTGGATGTTTGTTACTTCTGCACGCCAAAACAAGTGAACGGATCGAGCGGAATGCATACAGGTAGTTCTAGGCCTGGAACACAAGATAGGCAACTTTTTATCTTAGAAATCAGTTTCTATGGGATAGAATTAAACTTGCAACGATTCCATAGGAACAGCGTGCGAAGCCGCGTTATATTTAGTTTTTTTTACCGATAATTGACCAACTTAGAGAATCAAAGAAAATCATGTTCAGTCTTATTCACAAGTTTCAACCTTCACTACTGTTTCTGTCGGTCTGTTGTGCGCCCGAGCCGCCTCACAGGACGGTATTCAATCATCGTAAGCTGGGGCATAAATTACTTATTATTGTACGACCATCGCGGCTTAGTGGCGGTGCGGTGTTACGTTCCAAAGCAGGTTCTAAATCACTCATTAGGGCACCTGTTATTTGTAGTTTCTGTTATCAGTATTATTTGTAATTCGGGACTTTCTTAAATTTAAAGTTACAATCAAATAATAGAAACGAATTAGAACAAGAACGGGAAATGATCAGCACACTACTACTAAATATACGAATATTTAGTATTAGTGTGCTGATGATTTCCCTAAAATAAATAAATAAAAATATACAGGGTTATTGGTAATTCGACGTATTCCCGTTAGGAGGTGATAGGGGTGACTATTTGCGAAAATTTTCACCCCCATGTGCATCATGCAAAAGTGAACCATTTTTAAGAGCCTTTATTCCTAAAATGCGCAGAAACAGTACTTTTCAAACCCGTTTATATCATGAACCACTTATCTTATAGTATATGTTATTTACTAATAATTTTAGGAAATTTTAGTGTCCAACGAGTTTGACTATAAAATATTTCGATTAATATAGTATGTACGCGTTCTATCAAGATAACTTGTGAGAGGTTTTCATAATTTCCCTTTCAGCATCAGTTTCGAAGCTCAAAATAATAGAAAATACTGACATATCTAATTAAGAAAAAAATATAACCTACTGATGAGATCCTTGGCTAAAAACTTACTTAGAAAGATGTTTGGTTTTGGTATCCTACTATGAGAAATTAAAATTCAAAAAATGTGATATATTACGAATATTTCACATTTTTAAATGATGTTTTTACCGATATAACTTATTTAATTTAATATAATAATAGCCTACCAATAAAGTGGAGCATCTTTTTTAAAATCATACATGTAAAATTTTTATGATTTTGTTGCTATTATTTTTCTATAAATATTTAATGAGCGACGTGACCACACTCTAGAAAGCCTCGCGGCGGACTGATTTTCGCGCAGCGTTTTATAGTAGTTTTAAAATATTTATAGAAAAATAATAGCAACAAAATCATAAAAATTTTAAATGTATGATTTTAAAAAAGATGCTTCACTTTATTGGTAGGCTATTATTATATTAAATTAAATAAGGTATATCGGTAAAAACATCATTTAAAAATGTGAAATATTCGTAATATTTCACATTTTTTTAATTTTAATTTCTCATTGTAGGATACCAAAACCAAACATCTTTCTAAGTAACTTTTTAGCCAAGGATCTCATCAGTAGGTTATATTTTTTTCTTAATTAGATATGTCAGTATTTTCTATTATTTTGAGCTTCGAAACTGATGCTGAAAGGGAAATTATGAAAACCTCTCACAAGTTATCTTGATAGAACGCGTACATACTATATTAATCGAAATATTTTATAGTCAAACTCGTTGGACACTAAAATTTCCTAAAATTATTAGTAAATAACATATACTATAAGATAAGTGGTTCATGATATAAACGGGTTTGAAAAGTACTGTTTCTGCGCATTTTAGGAATAAAGGCTCTTAAGTTATCATGATTTTTAGCTTTTTTCAAAATAAGTCAAAAGTGCAACATCAAAAATTTATTTTAAAAAAAACTGTCTATTTAAATCTTTTTTTTTTCTTCTTTATAAAAACGAATAAACACAGGTTGTTTATCAATATTAAAACAATAATTATCGCTCCAAATTTTAAAATGCGAGATAAAAAACGATATTATTTCATTATTCATTGAGATTTTCTTCCTCTAAAATGCCTTAAAAACTAAAAAAAAAACGTTTTGAAACTTGGCTTACAGTTTATATTAAAAACATAACCGTTTTCTTAGCTCTCCAACAATGCAAAACAACTATGAACTTATTTAAAAGAAACTGAAAAAAACATCATTACGAAGGAAGCAGGCGGAAATTCGTATACGAACTAAACCTAAGGTCCTTCTTTAAAATTTCTATAAAACTGACTTCAAACAATACCCAATGTAAATAAAATGAAAAATACATATTTAAAATAAAATTTGGCAATAGTTAAGTAGTAACGAAATTAAACAAAATTAATAATAAGTGACAATTAGGACATTTTGTAATTTAGCCTAATTAAAGTTTCTTGCTCGAAGTGAAACGCAGTAGGCCGGCCATATCTCTTAAAGAACCGACAATCGCAGGGGTAAACGAGCTCTTGAGTGGAGACCACGACTCGGTAAACGAGTGTAGGACGCCCCCCAACCAGATGGGATGACGATCTGCGAATGACTGCAAAGAGATGCTGGATGCGTCAAGCTGAAGATAGGGCGCTCATTAGGGGAGGCCTATGTCCAGCGTGTATCATAACACACAGTAGTTAGTGGACTAGTTGAGGCTGATGAAGATGATGATTACACAATAAAATTAAATGTTCGGCAAATATGGAACACTGTGCACTGTGTGCATGCGAACACTGAATGGATGTCGCTGGGCCGACGTGAGGGTGGCGTGGCGGAGGCGCGGGCGGACCCTTGGGACCGCGCGGCGCTGCTCGGGTCCGTTCAGCGGCCGGAATTATTATTATCATCCGGTATTTGTGTAAAACTTTCTGAGAACCGAGGATATTGTATTACTACTACATTTTTAAGGCTTCGTTATCAGATTCAACAATAAAATATTGTTGAAATCCTGAAATAAGTAAATCTATCCCAGCATTTGTTTTCAATAATGTGTATATTTTCATGAACAATCACTAATTATGAATACCATCTGCACAGATATGTTTTCTATTGTATTACAAACAATCACAAATTCTCAATAACGATATTGTAGGTACAGATAACTACATATAAGTATTAATACAACGGGTATTTATCGCGTTTATTTACGTATATTTCCCGACGTTTCAACAGGTTAACAACTTATAATTATGTGTTCAGATTGCGTAAGTTTAAAAATATTAATTGATATTGTACAGTGCGAGATATTGGTCTGTTACTGCAGTCAGCTAATGCCTTAATTAGACGCCATCTTGGTATTGTATTGTTAATCCCGGGGGTTATTATGTGACTAACAATGCGGCGAGATTGTTCGACGATTGTGACATGTGACTGGATGTCATAGCACAGGTCCGATACATCCTGTACGTCGAACATCATTACATAGTAGGTATAAAACGTAGTAGCTTCCCGCTGTCTGTCTGTCCTATGCATGCTTAGGATCTTTAAAACTACGCAACAGATTTTGATGCGGTTTTTTATTATGGATTATAAATCTTATTCTTGAATCATTCTGATTCGAGAATAAGATTTATAAACCCTAATAACACGGCTTTGCCCGCATGCACATAGATTTGCATGCGGGCAAAGCCGCGGGGCGTAGCTAGTGTGAAACCAAAACGGAAAAGTTTTCCAGCGTGTGAAGGTTTACTATCGCTTACTTTTCAAAGTTCGTACCGGTAGGTGGTACTGCAAAAATGCAATAAATCACACAAAAATATTCGAAAATATTTTAACAATAACGGATCGAATGCATAGATGATACAAGAACTGATCCGGGACAAGCTGTTAATAATTAATAATATTATTTGATAATAATTTAATGTATAAAATATGACTTGTCTAAGTGCTTATTTTGTAAACCTAAAGAATAAATGATATAGACTTTGACTTTGTTGTTCGCTCAGGTGACTATTATGATTCCCCAGATTGCTTATTTCTAACTAATACAGCTACTGGGCGTGTGAAATTCTTATTTTAATGTGACTCTGTTACTATCATCAGTAATTATTTGTTTCTAGAGTGAGAAAAGAAAGGATAATTCAATATTGAACATTTTGGTATGCCCTGTGAATGAAGATCGAAATAGCACCCATAGGTGTGGCATGTTCTAAGAATACGCCTATAATACCACAATGTATTATAATTGAACAAGAAAGAAACCAAACATCAACGATTATAAATAATGTCCCTCGGCTTCACTCGTAGATAACCTAAGCCTACAAGAGCCCTTACCACAAAACAACCCGCCTCCGAAAATGACAGTTAATCCGCGCGACGACGATATATTACGGATGCACTACGGATCCGTCCGCTCCCTATTTATTCTGGAACAAGAGGCCTACTTCGAAAAAAAATTATATGCACGAAGTAAATCTTTCACTTTACAGTCCTAATTAACATGCTTTGGCCGCGTCATCAGCTGACACCTTTTGTTTCAGGTATGATGTCAACATTATTTGTATGGATAAGTTATCGAATCTCATTTGTTACCTTACTGATCCCTTAAGGTTAAAGTAGTCCTTAGGTGTGTTTTAGTGCAAAAAAGAATTTATATTAGGAATCAAAAGAACAGATCGGTTGTCAAATCTGAAACAGCGTAGTAAGAAAATGTGCGATCCGTGACCCGTAACTTCGCATATCGTTTTTCGAAGTAGGCCTCCTGGACCTCGGACCATTAATATCGCGATCACCGGAGCGCTACTTGATACCTCACATCATCTCACTGGGAAATAGGCTTTAACGGCCTCGGTGAAGGTTCAGTGTAGCTTGCAGGGTTCAAGCATCGGGAAGACACTTATTTTTTATTGCGGAGGATAATAGTTTGATCCGAAAGACATTTGGAATACTTGAATGGTCACTAAGATCGATCAGGGCTAAAGTTTCATGGATCACGCTATAAAAAGTAAAAGTACATTAATCGAGTGTTATTATCATCAGCCTGTGTCAGACGTATAAAAAAATCTCATTTATTTTAGACATAGGTTAGCAGAAAACAGCGATTTTTTTCGTCGTAAAGCTGTTGACAATGACTTAGAACAGATATAAGACGTTTATGCAAAGGAAATTAAAGTGAAAGTTAAAATATATAATATAGCATACATAAAATAGATAAGCAGTTAGATAAGAATAAGTAGATATAAATAATATACCTAAGTAAAATATAATAATTTTAACTTAAAACTAGATACATAAAGTCTCTGATAATGTTAGAGGAATAAGTAAAATAAATTAAAAAAAAGTGAAAGTGTGATGAAAGTTCCAACGTTTTGTTACTTTATGGTTACAGAGGCAAGGGCTAAGGCCTCGATGGGATGTCGACAATGAAAAATAGGCTTTTAGAGGTCGGCAGGTGGTCAAAAGGGCGCGGCTGACTCAAGTTGCAGATTAAGATTGATGAATATGGTTAGGAGACGCTTGTTATCCACTTAAGTGGCCATAGGAAAAATGTTAAACGGAAATTAATGAAATACCACTTCAGATAATTCAGAACAAACAACTTTGGGGACAATTTAATGGCGCTGTTGAATTGAATAAAATTTCTTTCACAATATTTCTATCGTAATTCCCACGCAGTGCATGAAACTGTTGTACAACTTTTGCAGTGAAATACAAGGTTTTTTTTACTATGTACATACGTATATCTAATACTTTCTAGGAATAATAACAAACCATATCAAATTGCTGAAATTGTCTTTTACATTTCCGTCATATTAATTAAAAACGAAAATAACTTTTGAATAATATGATAACAATGATAACTGTAATTTTAATATGATCCGACAAAATATCAAGATACTCTGAAGATCATTTAGCAATAAGGCATAGGATCAATGAGGTTATATATACGTTGTACCGAGGTCTGCCTAACTAGACGAAAATCAGGTACGTGCCTGAATTGAACTCAGTCCGTCTTGCTCCTGGCCGCGACGCGGACGTACGTTGAAGCGGGATTTTGGAGTATGAAAAATATTAAAATGCCATGTTGCGCGTTTAGAAAGTGCAATACTTACTATGGGACGGTTGTGAAAAGCAAGAAGGATGTGTCTTTTTATGTCTTCTATTTGTTTTGTACTGTTTAAAATGGAAAATCATAAAATAAATTTAATTTTACTCAAAAATCAATGCTGCGCGGTTGCCGCTTTGCCACCTACACGAAAGAGACAAGTAATTCGTGCGTTGCGTTTATGAGTGACAGAGATAAGGCCATATGCCGTGCGGCGTCTCGTCTGTTCGAACTAAAATCACTGCCGCGCTGTTGCCGTTTTGCCACCAACACGAACGTGACAAGCAATGCGTTACGTTTATGAGTGACAGAGATAATGCCATGCGGCGTTGTATGTTCGAACGTCGACGCTAGGTATGTAGCTATAGTAAAATATCGCAATGTTTTTATTTCTTTACAATGAGTATGACGTCTCTATTATATGTAAAATCTCTTTGCATAGGATGACGTGTGAGTTGAGTCAGACATACTCGTATGTATTCTAAAAATAACTTTAAATTAGATATTGTTACGGTAGATCGATAACTCTTAGATTAAAATGAGGTTCACCTATCGTCCAAGTTATGAAAGTTTAAATGTCATCTTAAAATTGATCCGCTTGGAAGCTGCTAAATAGCTGACTTTTGTTCGAATCTCTAAAAACGCGGCCGTTACTTAATTATATTATTTTAAAGGTACTAAACAGCCCGTCCTCCATCTTACTTAATAACACCGGATTAAACCGGCTCGCTCTAATTATGGACAAAAACAAAGAATTCAGGAAAGAATAGAATGTATTTTTGTAATTCTACGAAAGCATCGGATCTACTCGAAATGTTCTTTGTTCATCAAAAGCTGTCTAAGTACGTGCCTTTATTAAAGCCCAAAATGACATACTGTTCGTATAAAATTAGATTTGTTATTTGAATTCAGAATGTTGTACTAAATTTCGATGGTGTAATAAGTTGTTGGTACTCTATGGCCCGTCAAGGCGGACAGTGCCATCTATAAATAATTTCCCAAACAATAGGTTTGGACTTTATATTGGAACTTGCACCTCTCAGAGCTGCACTCATTTCTGCTTATCGAAGGGAAGGAGGTTAGATAGTGTTCAACCTTCAAAGAAAATAATAATTTCATACGTTCGCGGTTTCAACGAGTTTTAAATCATTCTATACCTCCATGGTTGCTGACCAAAATGAGTTTCTGACATTCTACCTTTTTTATGAATTGCGAAATATTTTCTCGTTAGTCGAGGTGAAAAGTTGTATGTTTAACTCGAGATCAAATGTTTTTTGTTTCGTGCCTCGTTAGCTCACTAGCTCGGGGCACGTTCAACAAAAGATTGTTTGAACTATTTTATTATCTATTGCCTACTGATCTAGAAGTCAGTTTGGATATGTCATGTTTTAAAATATATAACTTACCCAAATGTTTTTTTTTCTCTCACGAAAATAAAAACATATATGACTTCTCGTTTGTGAAACATAGAAAACAGAACAAAATAAACTTGCAGAATATGGAGTACAGTAATTAAAAATATTTGCCCATAATCCCCATAATAGGCATGCGGATTGGGAATCGCAGTTTAGTGATAAATTGATTTATATGTTAGAGATATCGACCTGTGCTTTAGATCATCAAATCTACTGTGTTCTGCAGATCATATGAAGATATTCTCAACTATATCCTCCAATCTTGATATTGTGCTCTTCAGTCGGATCTCTCTCGGTTGGAAGACTTTTGCCTTTTAAATAAGCTGGAACTCAATCCTGCCAAATGTTTCACTACCACTTGTTCCCGTAAACTTCACGTTATTCCATCGAGCTATTCATTAGCAGGACAGGTCCTTACTAAAACTACCATTATGTGTGATCTCGGAGTATACCATGACTCAAAACTACTCTTTGACGTCCACTCCGATAAAATAATTAGTAAGGCTTCGAGATCACTGGGTTTTGTCATGCGAATCTCTAAGAGTTTCACGAATGTTAAAACTTTTAAACGTTTGTATTGTACGTTTGTAAGGAGTCATCTCGAATATGCGTCTCAGATATGGAACCCACGCTACCAGACAGAGCATTCAGAGGCATTTCTTAAGATACTGATGTTTTAAAGTCAAGATCCCGTAGAGCACTAACAGCTACGAAGAACTCTGCAAGAGATTCCACTTTTTACCTATAAAACATGGCGGGATATTTCTGATTATCTATACATTCTTAAAATTATGAACAATGATGTTGACTGCCCAGACTACCTTAGCAAATTACACTTTTAAATTCCTCGTAAGCAACTTAGACACAACCCTCCACTACATGTCCCCGGAGCCTCAACTAACTATAGAAAGAATTCGTTTATGAGTAGGATTGTCAATAGCTTCAGCAAGATGTTTGACATTGACCCGTTTCATACCAGCATTACATTACCAAGGCAAGGTGTCGCATGACTCTTAACTTTTTCGGCACTTAAATTAAGTAACTTAAATTAAGTCTAGGTCGGTTCTTGATCATTGTGTTTTATGTTTTCTATTATATTTATCACTAGTTTAAGTACGAGCACTTTATGGTTTCCCATAAAGTTTTTTTATCACAATGTTGTTAGTGTTCACACATAAATAGCTTATTTGGATTCTATCGGTGAATACCTATTATTAGCTTTCTGTTGTGATTTATAATTCTATAAACATTATTGTAGCTGATGGTGTTCCGAAATAAATAAATAAATTGTTCTGTAGGAAGCGCTGCCCGCCCCCGGTGAATATCCCTTATCTTCCTCTTACGACACTTGTGGGAAGCATTGTGGTGGCACAAATTCTAAGCCAGCACAGAGTTTGCTTATAATTATGTTCATCCATCCAATCTCTCCGCAGGTATCCTGGATGCGCAAGCGCGACCTGCACATCCTGACCTCCCACATCTTCACGTACACTGGCGACGCGCGCTTCAGTGTGCTGCACCCGGAGCCCTCCGACGACTGGGACCTGAAGATAGACTACGTGCAGCCGCGGGACGCCGGCGTCTACGAGTGCCAGATCAACACAGAGCCCAAGATCAACATGGCGGTTATACTCGCCGTTGAAGGTAACAGACAGACACTATTATCTCTCCGACTTGTATGAAAACGTTGATAAATGGGAAGTTGCTCTGACCTGTGTGGTGTAGTGGTAAAAGGTCCGCCTACGACGCAGTTAAATAAATAAATAAATAATGCTGGACGGACATGGACAATTCACACAGCATCATCTGCCCCAAGCTAAGTTAAGTTTGTGTAAAGTAACACAATACATTACATATATAGATTATATTATTATAAAATAACAACCAGAACACCTGTTTATATCTACACTACTATTTTCACTCAGTTTCGCGCGGCTCGCGCTATTCTGTCGAGTATTTTTATGACAGTAGGAATATGGTACCTATACCCTTTTCATTATTACAATCCCGATTGTGCCTTTACTAAGAAAGGATCACTTACATGAGCCAGTGTAGTGGTAGCCTCTCGGTGACGTCACAGCCATGATTCCTTTTGATGGTCACGAGACCCTCGCCTCCAGCGGCTGTCCCTAGCGGGTGAAACAGGCTCTAAAACTATTACAATAGTAATGTCGCTCCCCGAAATGATAAGATTCAAACGACAAAGCTACATGCCGTGACCCAGCAACAGCTAACTGAGCTACTTTGCGTCATAAAGCAAAATTACATTTGACATTAAAGTAAAATTAGGTCATTCTGAGATAATGTCTTTATGATTTCATCAACCCTTACTTAAATTTGGGGTCGTTTGCGATTCTCCTCTCATAATACATGCACGGACAATTTCAATTCTTCATTATACATTCCGCTTCTGTTCGGGTGAGGTCTGTTGATGAAATTATAAAATGTTCGCTAAGTACCTGATGTATTACGGAATATTCATGATATCATTTTGCTAAGCTTTTAGCGGCTTCTATCCAACTGCTACTGGCATCTTCCCTGATTTTAATGTTTGTAATCAAATTAAGTTACTTATTTTCGAGCATTCGCTATTATGCTTTGTAGGTTTTTATAGGAATTAATGTTGTTCTTACAAAGAAAAACATATACGTACATCCGAATCAAAATAACAATCTCAGCAACATAACTTTCAAACCCGAGCCAAAGATTTCTCCCCGTCTTGAGTAAATAGCAATGTATCACATCCATCGCCGGTGCGTGCCCCGTCTTCGTGTGACGCTCCGTGCTAATCCAGCATTCGTCACGCGTCATATTACGAGCCCGGCTAATGCCGCGATACAAAGTGGAGGCCATCCCTCACGGCACATGCTGGGCTCCGGCCAACAATGCTGGAAAAATGCCCGCTCTGAAGGGAATTTATGGCAGAGATGCCCAGCAGTTATAATTGAGACAAGGTATGGACTTTGTAACTTGTAGGTATTGTTCCAAGTAGCTTATGGTCGATATACACACGTTTTCAAATCCTATACATATTTGTGCAAAATACATATGTGTGCTATGTAAAATAAACAGATACTTAATGCTGGAAATCTAGACAGCTTCATCTAGCTAGCTCTAAATTAAGCAGAGCTTGTGATGAAGGTGCTCACAAATTAACGGTGAATCTATCACGTTGGTACAACAGGTGCACAGGAATAGAATGACGTCACTGATTCTGGAGATGCTATTCCAAAACTCAATGTTATGTTAGCTTTAAAATTCTTAGGAGACTGTGTTTTGTTTGTTTTCTCCTCGCTTTGTTCACAATGTAAGAAAGCGTATGTTTCACAAACGTTTTCTTGCTTCCACACATGAACTCACGAAGAATAAAATCAGTGAAGCAGAACCGGCACGGAGGCAGCAGCGATCGGAGACGCGCGCCGCATGCCGATGCCGCGTGTACTCTAATATTTATACAGATTTGTGTGAAAATAAATGCTTTAAAGGAAACGGGCTCGATGGCTTGTAAATTATTTAGCGATTGGACCTCTTTGAAGCAGACATCTGAGTCTTGGGTACAGGCTTGAACTAGCAGTCTGAGCGTAGCTTCTCTTGATTCAAGAAAACATTATAGTGTCACTATTCGAAGGAAGGAGAAATATTTTTAAATTTCTTAGTTTTACTATTCTCGGATTTTTTCTCGTTTACATTACATTTTCCCGACATTTTTATATAAGCAGTACTGAATCAGTATTGAACAAGTCATTTTATTATAATAATTATTTTTCAATCCAAAAGTGTGGTCTACGAGTATATTTTGTGTGTTTTACAGAGAACCCATGTTACGTCGATTCTATAATTTATTATTTTAAAGTATTCCAGTTTACAAAGCTCTGTAATGTCGGCAAGTACTCCTGTTCAGACAATACATTACAGCGGCTATGCCTACCTTGTCGGTCGTCCATCGATCAAGTCAATGATACATCCACCTCCTCAAATTCGGAGCCGCCAATTATAGCGCTTGTTACGGTGAAAAATGTCCGTTCATGTTTTACGCAGCCGCCGCGTGTTTCACTATTTTGACAAATCTCTGCTTGGGTTTCATGAAGCGGACACGGGAATTATTATGATGCGGACATGTTTCGGTCAGCATGGAAAGTTCACAAATGAACTCTGTTTTATGAACGCTACAGAATAGATCCGTTGTTGATAATAATCTAAATAATTAAGTAATTTGTTCAATTTTAGTTCATAAGGGATTATGTTTAATAAATAAACAAAAATAAAATAAAATTACATTATGTTGGATAATTTACACAAGTATCAGCCCAAAACCAAAACCAAAACCAAGCCGAGCAGCAGATATGATCGGAAATAAAGTATTGTTTACTGACAAGATTTATTAACTATTACGCTTATCAGGGGACACTTCTATTGCCAGTAGTGGACTATTATGCTATAGTATAGATGATATGTGGAAGAAATGTTAGGTCACGAAAGCATACGTTACCAGCTGGAACCAAAATAACTTTATAACAATCATTATTTCATTAGTGTATTTTATTTCATTATTGTGTTACGATATTTTATTAAGGTTCGACCATAGAGTCCTATTTGATCAAATTAGATCGATAAGGGTTCGTTTTTATTTCTTCTCGTTACCTTAAATAAGATCAGAAATCCCAAAAAATGCATAAAATTCCCGCAAAACGTAACGAATCCTATCCTTTACAAACATTATTTAGGCTCACAATTAGCGACTTGGAGCTTTAATTAAGTTTCGGTTAGACTTCACACAAACGTTTTATCAAATAATATTAAAACCAAAGAAATATTATGTTTGGCAATGTGACCTATGGAGTTCGTTAGCTTCTCTCGCAATGAGACCTTATTAGATACATTTACCTCGATATTTATTAAAATGTCAGCAAATAAATAGTAGATCATTATTATAGAAAGCTGCACAGTTTCATCGAACCCCAAAGCAATCTTATCATAACAAGGTAAGCTTCTTCCATCAATCTGTACAAAAATGTAGAAAGATACACTACACACAATAAAAACACGATCCGCCACCTGGCCGGCGTTATCGGTTGCATGTACCATTTGCAGCGAGCCTGTTCCGTTACACCGTGTGCTAAAATCCTGCTCGTTGCTCACGCCTTCCTTCCCCGTACTGACGGCGTGAACGCTCGGTGTAACACGCTACACTTACCCCGTAACGCCGGTCAGTAACCCACAGAAACGCGTAGCTTATACCGTGGCGTAGAATTTTTAGTTTGATAATGGTTCCCATTCTAATAGCACTTGGATTAACGGTATCCCACACCTACGCATACAGACAGTACAATTTAGCAACACATACTTAGCTAACTTTATAGGCCGCTACAGCTGGTCTTGCCTGTCTGGGAGACCGTTTCTACCCGCATCTCTGTTCAGTTCAGACCCAGTAACCACGCCCCGGTGTATCCTCACTCTCCCGCCGCCGTGATGAGATTTCATTTGTCGGGTACCTGCGAAGGCCCGCACAATCTGCCCCGTGAATAATAAACAACACCCTTGTTACGTCTACCGCGACAATTTAGATTATTGCTCGTACGAATACTAATTTATTACCATCTCGGGTGCCGTCCATGATCATCATCCAACCAGCAGTGAGGAGCCATGTTTGAATATTGTACTTCAGTTAGTATCTTCATAAAATCTAATCGATAATCTCTCGCGCTAAACATCACTATCAGAATGCTTTATTTCCTTTAGACTGACAGGAAGTTTTATAGCTATTGGTAACTATATAGTTATTATGTGCTATTGGTATCGCAATACAAATTATTTCCGGTGCCTGTTCTTGATATTACCCAAAAATAAATATATCTAAATAATTATCCTCACGCCTGCTCTCAGATAACAGAAAAGGATATCTGGAGCCCCGCATACTAAAAGGTTTAATGAAATCCCAATATAATCTATCAATAGGTCTGTCAGTAGGCGCGCTCAATACGTCAGTCATCGAGCGCGGCCCGTGGGCCTGCTTGATATTCCTCACCCCTTCCTAAGCTGTTGTCTTCTGAATTACAGATGAGTCCCACACCCCCGCGACCCCGGCGCCTCCCCGCTCCTCAGGTACTCACCTTATTTCTTGCATCTCGTTTGCATACTCCGCCATTCATCTAGAATCATATCCCCGCTGACCGCTTGCTTCTACGAATCTAACACTTCAAACATACGACTTGGGACGCGTGGCTAAGAGTCAAAGCAAGCCAAGCCCTACAACGGTACTAAGTTGTTACATTTGCTATAAGAAGGTAATGATTTATTAAACTAGGTTATATTAGCCAAAAGTAAATCTTAATTATTTATTCAGTGTAAGTCAAAAGGGGATGTTTCTGAGCTTTGTATTTTTCAATTTTATGAACTGTTTGCTTCGTTGCAAAAAAGTAAATTATGTTTCCGTGTATAATCTAAGTCTATGCACGCACTACAAGCTCCAAACTTCATAAATTGAGTGAATTAATAAAAAAGGTTAGTAGTTAGTTAGTTAGTTGCTCGCTTGGAAATTGAGTAAGAACGTGCCGTAAAGTTATTTGTTGAAAGGTTCTAAACTCATACTTATATTGTCAGTTAAGTCTACGTTAACGTTAGAACAATACCTACTCGCAAAAAAGTAATGATATCGACTGAAACGCTAGATTCTAATTGCCAACCACACAAGCATCGCTTTTAAAGAAAACCTCAGCTTAATGAAATTGCCAATGATTTTTCTTATTTGTTTGTGCTTTTTGTTAATTTTGTGCTTCCGTTTCTAAGTAGTTTTTGAATAAAGAATCTTTAGATATTCATTCGTTTCGTGTGCTTTTCAGTTTTCATTGTGATCGCTATTTGTATCCTGTTTGAAATAAGATTCCAAGCAGTTTTATTTTTCAGAACCTAACTGATAATAACAAGGAAAAAGATGCGCAACAATACCTTTATGATTTGTTTATTTTTATGAAACTCGACTCAGCCCTGTTATTATAATGGCAGTAAATGAAATAAGTTTCGTCTACGTTATTAATATATTCAGCAATAACGCGCGTCCGCTGCTGAATGCCGCCTAGTTTAATAATTCACAGTAGCCTGGATGTTGTCTTTTGATCAAAATGCATGTATTCGAGTGTCCTCGAGGTTGTTTGTTGTCCAAATCATTTGTACAGCTATCTCCGTGGATTTGGCAAGTGGCCGGGTAAGATCGTGAGTTTGCCCGCGCCGGGATATATTGCAGAGTTTTGTCAGGATCTAGGTTGCTCTTACGTTATTTGAATGAGATAGGCTTTTTACTTTATATAATGAAGGCCGTCTAAGTTAAATACGCAGGATGTAAGCCTTGATATAGTGTATTGAACAATAGATCAAAAAATGAGTGCAGTCGGTTCCCAGGGTAATCTTTGTTTATTGTGCCAACAAGTACCGGTACTTTCACAAAAAGTTCGACAGTTCGTGATCTTGGTATTGAACATAAACTTAGATAAAATAATTTGCTTGTGCATGTTTTACTAACGATATTTATAACTCAGTCAGTACCTCCCCATAAGTGTTGCTAGAAAAAAACTCGAAGTCCTTAGAGCTATGCTCGCCTTGCCTTTGTGAATTCTGATTTAAGTTTTTCTGTTTTATTCATGTAGTGTTAATCAATAGTAATCCTCAATATCACCACGTTTAGGTATGAATCCGAACTGCATGCGCAATAAAGTTAAGTATGCTCATGTAAATTGTGAAGCGAGTGGAGAAGTTGGCAGAGCCGCGTCATCTGAACGTCTCGCAGTCTACTCGTTATCTCGCCAGTAAAAACAAACGGCGCGACCTCTCCGAATAGTTTTACAAATACTCATTTTTGTAGGCTTTTCTAATAAAGTCGAATTTGATCGCTCTTTTAAAGTGAGATCAGTATAATTTGATTTTGAATTGCACATCTGCTCTCTGGCTTTATTTGTTTAATCTCGTTTAAAGTACCTTTTTGAGACTAGAAATTTGCTTTCTTATACTTAAGATTTATTTTACCAATTGAAATCTAATGATCATCAATCAAATTATTTTGATTTTCATCATCATCATCATCAGCCTATATCAGTCCACTGCTGGACATAGGCCTCCCCCGATGAGCGCCATTGCGCCCTGTCTTCAGCTTGCCGCATCCAGCATCTACCTGCAGTCTTTCGCAAGTCGTCATCCCACCTGGTCGGAGGACGTCCTACATTACGTTTACCGAGTCGTGGTCTCCACTCAAGAACACGTTTGCCCCAGCGGCCGTCGGTTCTTCGCGAAATATGGCCGGCCCACTGCCACTTCAGCTTGCTAATTCTTTGAGCTATGTCGATAACCTTGGTTCTCTGTCGGATGTATTCGTTGCGAATCCTATCCTTCAGAGAAACTCCGAGCATAGCTCTTTCCATAGCTCGCTGAGCGACTTTGAACTGGTGGACCAGCCCTATCGTGAGTGTCCACGTCTCAGCTCCGTAGGTCATAACGGGTAGGACGCACTGGTTGAAAACTTTCGTTTTCAAGCATTGCGGTATGGATGACGAGAAGACTCGACGTAGTTTCCCAAATGCTGCCCAGCCCAGCTGGATCCTCCTTTTGGCCTCCTTCTCGAAACTGTTTTTACCCAACTGCAGAATCTGCCCAAGGTAAGTGTACTCGGAAACAGTTTCGAGAAGGTGACCATGTACGACCACCGGCCTTGGATCAATGTGGCCATTGATCATGACTTTGGTTTTATCCAAATTCATGCCAAGACCGATACATCGGGAGGCTGAAGCTAGGCCGTCCAGCATCTGGTTCAGTTCCTCAAGCGACTCCGCCATTAAGACTATGTCATCAGCGAATCGCAGGTTTGATTTTAGTATCTCTAAAAAACATAAAACTTAATTCTATTTGAATTTAAGCAAAGTCTAGCTAACCTCAGTAAGGCAACTCATTGTTAAATACTCCAAATCTGGTCTTGTTCTTACAATAAACTAAGTCATAGATTTTTTCATTTAATTCAAATCAAAGCTAATCATGACTAAACAAAAAACCTAGTACTTAGGTAGTTTCCAAACTCAAACAACTCAAAAGTTTCGGCGGATTAGGAATATTAGTATACTGGGCCACTTTATCAATCGTGACATTTTGGTGATGGACTTTATTACAAATTATCATTTTTAATTTCGGTCTTCATGCGCCGAAATGGATTCAAACTTAGAATAACTAGGCATGCCTTATTATATTACTCTGAGGATTCAAACAATATTCCTCCTACCACACACTCTAAGATCCGTCATATGGCATTGTAAAGTGGGTCTTCGCCATCATCATGTTTATTTATTAGTCTCGTCGTTGGCTGAGGCTGGGACGTTCCATTTAAAGAAAGACATTATTCGGAGACCATAGTATATTCTGTTATGTCAAGATATGAACGAACAAGCAGTCAGTAATGAGAGCTCACTCACATTTGACACTGACTCTTAACACACTAAGATCATAGACTATAACAAGTAATATGGTATGTTTTGTTTCAGCGGCCGCGGCCAGCATATGGGGCTCGCAGGACGTTTACGTGAAGAAGGGCAGCACGATATCTCTCACCTGCTCCGTCAACGTGCACTCCTCGCCGCCCTCCAGCGCCTCCGTGCTGTGGTAAGATAGCTCACTTGTTGTACAACTGGACCATCATCGGTGGTTCAACTATTCTATGTGTGGACAGATAGACCACCGACGCATGACAATATACTTTTTGTGATGCGTTTGTGAACCGCGTCATATTTATTGGTATCTTATTAGTTCTATTTCAATATCATCGTTTGTCAATAGAGTCGTTTCTATATAAAGCAATTTTTTTTAATTACCCAAAATAATTATGTTTAGACTTCACTTTAAGTGGTCTAATTTATTTGGTAGTAGTAGAACGGTTACTAATTCGACCTACCAGACTATTAAAGTACGATGTGGTTTTTTGAAAGATTTTCCAACAAATTGTCCAAACGAGGTGTTTCACAAGGTTTATTTTTTTATTGACTGCACGCACAGTGTACTTCAGCAACAATAAAATCTTTATTTTCTAGTGAAATCCCAAAAGAATCATAATTTAATGTTAGGCTGTTAGAAAATATGGGCGTGCGCAGCGAGCAGCGTTGATTATGGCGCGATAAAAACTCACGGCGTGGAAACGTTGAGTTACGCCGCCAGTAAGTTTTTAGTTTCACCGCAGGAAGTTAATTTGATTATACTCGTAACTTTACGGGCGTGTGTGCAAGATTGCTTTTTTACTGGTTGAAAATTACGAACAGTGTGTTTAGTATTGATTTTATTTAAATTTATATAGAGATCTTACTCAAATAGCGTAGGGCTCAACATAGGAAGTTCTACTATCATGTATTTAAGTTCGAAACGATGTAAAAAAGAAAAATACTCAACGCAGTTCAGCAATTTAGCTAAGCATGATCTCGCCGTTTTTCTGCCATCAAACAGCATTGCTCGTATTCTAGAAAAAAAACTGGTAAATGAGCCTTAACAATTATGCCTCAGGTTAGCAATGCGGGGCGGTACATCGCAGAGCGCGCCCTTAACGTGTGTGCTCTGCGAGACGATGTCTATTGCACCTAACAGCAGGTCGGCCATCTGGCCCATATTGTAGCGGTGTTCCAGACGCTGCTTCAATATGTATTTAAAAGGCAGGTTTATTCAATTTAAAATTAGACTTTTTAATTCAATTCTCTTTAGTAATGTTGTATTTCGCGACACGAACCCCTCGTAAAGTGGCTAACTGCATAATGCAACAGCGACTATTGTCTTTACATAAATATTTAACCATCCACGTATCCGCGCCTTGGCGTGTACTCGCAATAGTTTTACGGTTTTTAGCTTTTGCGACGGTTTTCGAAGCCAAATTGTAGATTTACAACGATGCCTTCACTTGTAGCGGCATTTGCATTTGCTGGAGGTATTTGCAAGTATAAACGGAATGGCTGATGTTTGGACAAAAGGTTATTAGTTTACTCAGTCAGTTTTTTGTGGGCAAGGAGTATTATTTGTGTTGGAAAATACACCTTAATGAATCAACTTGTCTAGAGAAGCTTCAGAGCTAATGTTATCAAGAGTTTTTCTTTAGCATTTTGAAAACATTTTCATATTCAAAAAACCTTTGTTAGAAATTGAAACCTTTTATACATCACTCAACATGAAAGCTGATTAGTGTTCTATCTGAAAATGTAGAAAATGTCGACCAATTTCCAATAAAGTTGTGAAAAAGCAGTATTTTTAGGTATTTGTGAACGTTTATGAGGATTTTGTGCGTTTCGCGTAATGAAGGCGCTGAGGTCGAGTGGTCCTTCGCGCGCCCTTGGCTCGCGACGACGCGACGCGACGCGACGCGGCGCGACGCTTCATAGATATGATAGAAATGACGTTTAAAAATAAGCTAATTTGTACGGTTTTCGATTATTTCAATCAATGGTAAATTTGGCGAAGCCGTTTAGATAGATCAAGTAATTGGCAATACGTTTTATTTGTTTAATTAAAAAGTCTTGGTTATATAATGCACAACATACAGATTAACTGAGATTAAAAATACAAAAATCTTTGCATTTCTTTGCAATTTAAAGACAGTGGTAGATCGCTTATACCGCGACATAGTAGCAACTTCGAAAGTCCTCTGCGTCGTGTAGCAATTGAGCAATCCTATCGGAAATAATTATAAATACATGTTTTTACACAAGATTTATTTTGCGACAGCCTTCGAAGTAGACAGGTTCACGACCTTAGGTCCCGGGCATAAGACTTCAATTGACTTGGATTAAAGACGCGATGTGACAGTCAATACCAGACTCTAGACGACTAACTTTAGCAAATCTGTAGCTCCAGTGAGGATTAATATCGACTGACGCGATGGGCTCTCATAACGTTTATTGGATTAGAAGCTAAATAATATTGTAGGTATCTCTCCTAACATCAATTTTTTTATACGGTTATTAAAAATCTTTTCATAAACGGTTGTTAGCTAAAATACATTATTAGAAAAAACGCAAAAATATAACTGGATCTGTTAGATTTCGGAGAAGATGCCTGTCACAGTATCATTTTATATTAATTGTACATGTGTCTGGAGGTTGACATATGTATATCTAAACAAATTTATTTATTAAATAATTGGATTATTTGAAAAACTGACTTCGAATCCCTTAAACACTGTTTTTAAGTTTATCCCGCGGGAGTTAAGTTTTTATAGAAGCACCTCCAAATCATTATCATCGGGGTATTTAGAAAGGTCATTTTCAAAATCCGTCCATAATTGACGAGGTATTTGCGAAGTGAACGGGATGCTATTTATGATGCTTTTTTTCACAAAATAACAAACATCGTGGAAAACCAAGAAACATTTGTCCCGAGGCGGAAATCGAACCTGCAACCTCCTGCGTCGCCGGCGGACTTTTCCCACCGTTCCTTATCCGAACGAACTCGGCTAGTTTTAACATAATTTATGTTTTGATTAGATAATATTTTCAATCAGGTATAACAATCGTAGTAGATCTCCTGATCGCACGCTTCACAACTCTTTGCGCTCTATCCCCAGTTCCCAGAACCTACCTCGAACCTTACAAAGTGAAAGCATCTCTTTGAGCGACATAATTAGCGGAAGCCATCGTTAGCTCGTGACTTTGACAACTTCTCAAATGTTTGTCTGTCTGTATATCCTCGTGTTTGCATGCAGAGTTACAGTTTGCTAGTTATCGGACGTTTCAGAACATTTTGATTCTGAGAACAGGGAAATATACTTTGCGATCGTTGGCGTTTGAGTGAAAACTTTAGCTAGTCAATACCACTACTCACAGTTATGGGAACAAATGTTACTGATTCTGATTCTATATTCATATTCCAAGTTCTTAATTAAACTGTCACTACATATCACAGAATATCACGACGCATTAATAAAATACAATCAATTACGTGTTGTTCACTGCCGTTAGGGTAAACTAAACATGTTCTTGACGGGAGACTGCAACTCGGTAAACGTAGTGTAAGAAGCCCGGTGGGATGATTATGTGCAGAGGACTGCTGGCATATGACGTCCTGTGGCTCAGAAGGCGAAGGTTCACCTGCGATTCAGAAGATGTGATTCGATTCCTGCCTCGGGACATATATTTGTATCTACGATCTGCTAATATTTGTTCCGGGTAATCTGGGTATTTTCTTTGTATGTCCATCTGATAAGCTACTATAACTAATTATTCGACAGCTTTGTTTGACCACAATTTCCCCTTGTGGTACCTGTGACAACGTGGTCTACATATATCACGAATGTCTAGAAGTACTCTATCATGTTACATACCTCCACAGTTTTATAAAAACCCTGTATTTTTGTTGTCAGGTACCACGGCAGTTCAGTGGTCGACTTCGACTCGCCCCGCGGGGGCATCAGCCTCGAAACGGAGAAGACGGAGGGGGGCACCACGAGCAAGCTGCTCGTCACGAAGGCGGCCCTGACGGACAGCGGGAACTACACGTGCGTGCCCAGCAACGCGCACCCTGCCTCCGTCTCTGTGCACGTGCTCAATGGTAAGCTAAATGGAACTAATGTGTTCTAATTATGTTTAATTTGTTGGCTGCTGAGTGTCTCTTCATTCGAACAGTAGCTTAACGGATAACAAACATTTTCAATAAAATATAAACACTAAAAATATATACACTACCGAATACAAAAATATATTAATAAAAATAACATTTTACACGTCCATTGTAAATCATAATTATCATTCATTATGAATTTATATTGACTATCTTATAAATAGCTAATTAGTTGGCTATGGGGGGTTCTTTTACAGTTAATTCGAATACCTATGCTTTAGAAAACCCTTTCCAACAACCATTTGTTCAAACGATTCGATTCTGATACTAAATGTCAGTCATTTATTGATCTTATTAATTCTCGTATCAATATAAATGGTTTCATTGAGTCATCATTCTAGGATGAGCATCATTATTTATAATTGTACTGGACATCACACACCACTATTTTGCCTCAAGGTTACGCTTGAGTTATAACACCATAATGATTGATGATACATATAAACGCCTATAGTATATGATACACCTATGTTTTGGCACCAGCTAGTATTAAAGGTATGCGAGGGCTGAACACGCGAACTGTACATTTTCGTAGTCTTAAGGTCAGCGCACACCGAGGCACGACGCGACGCGGTGACGCGAGGAGTTTTCATGTTATGTAAATAACATTTAATTTTGTATATTTTTGTGTAGTCAATAAAGTTGTATTTTAAATTGCTCTCTTAAAAAGTGCGTGCTGCGTCGCGTTGCGTCACGTTTCGGTATAAGCTAACCCTTAGAGAAAATAATTCCAAAAATATTTTTTATTTTTGCGGCCAATATTTTATTCCACGCGCGCTTTCTCCTATATTGTGTTGTGGGGCATGACTCTGGTCTGTATTGCTAGGGTTCGAAACCTTCCTAGACATATGTATCTCTATCAGAGCTGTATGTCCCCAGGCGAGCACCCCGCGGCGATGCAGACCAGCAACCGCGCCTCGTCCTACCTCACGTCCCAGCTGAGTTGCGCGCTGGTCACCTACCTGGTCTCCTCACTCATCTGCAGGTGATCGCTCCACGCCAGCGGTGGGGCTTTTCTACACAACCTGCTTTAATACTACACCTGTACATGCGGACAACACTGTGGACTCACGTCGAACCCGCGACACCGCCCGACGGGATGTCGATAGCATCAGTACTATCTACTAGTTTGATGATTTCATCGATTCTATCGTCAATCTAAACTCAGGGCTCTGTGTATGAAGATTGTAGGCAGCCGCTGCCAATGTTTTGTTTATTTGTCGGCGGGCCGTTGACTTTGGTGTGTAGACACCTTTAGGGTTACATATTGGGATACAATGTTTTTCAGTAAGGTTGCATTTCACTGCTGTTTAAAGTGATCCAATAATATAGTGTCATTGTAGCACGTGACGGGCGAGTCAGGGCGAGTCTTGACGCGCTCGCTCGGTCTGTGAAATCAAATTAAATAAATCACGTTTATGAGGAGTCCTCATAAACGTGATTTATTTAATTTGATAGGCCATAATGGTTGAGGTTCCCAATTTACTATAATGAAATTGTTATATTATAAAAAATATTATTTTAATATTTTTGATGTCACTTCAATAAGTGCATTTAGTCTTATGGAACCTACACACCAAAGTCCACCGGACGCGCCGACGAGCTGACAAAACACTGTCGATTGCCTACAAGTATTATTATAATTAGTTTATTTCATAAAAACCAATTAAATACACAATATTTATAGAGTGAAACGTCGCACCAGCCCGCTCCGCTGTGTGAGTGGGCTCAGTGTGTAGGCTCCATTAGTTAACATAGCTACTGGTAAAATAAGGCATTGTGTACTCGTAGGTATGAAATGGTTGTGATGAAAAGTCGGCAATTGAAGTTGGTTTCCTTCCTAAGGTTACCTAGAATTGGCATCAAAAGCTCCACCAAGTATTAAAAAGTATTCATAGAATTAATCAGTAATTTAGAAATAATTTAAAGTAAGCGAACGTTAGCAATTGTTATATAATAATGAGAAACATTTCCGCAACAACGGGCGAGTTCGTGATTTGATGAAATCTTTAAAATTAACAAACGCATGTTTTAATTTTACGTACGGAATAGTCTTGAGCTGTGATTTTATTTGATCTCAGGTAATATAAATGGAATTTTTGTAAATAACTGATTATACGTAACGTAGAATAAAATTGATATCAGGTCACCGTGTAAATATTTTAGATCATTGTACATATTATGATTATAATCGAGTTTATTGTAATTAAATAATTTATAGTCGTTCCACCATTCGTGTGGTGAAAAACTCTTCTTCTGTTCTTAGAACGTTTCTGTTATCTAATGTTTTGTCAGAAACAATCTGGAAAATTACAAACTAAAAATAGGTAACCAATAAACTTAAGTCAAACATTCCATTAATAACTAGGTTATACTTTATATCTTATAAATTTTCCAAACTTGCTTCTGATAAATCAAAATAAACTTTATATCTAGGTTATATTGACAAATAAAATAAAAAGTTTATCGACTGTTTTATACTAAACTGAAATCGCAAATATATTTCATTTATCTTGTTACCATGGACTGGATGGAACTTACGTCACCAATCATAACTTTTCTTTCCAAAACTTTACTGACAGGTACTTATTGAGTCTTGTCCCCAATCGCAGCATTAACTCGATAATGTCATTCGATTCACACCCAGTGACTAAAGTTAAAACCTGTCAAAATGAATAGGCCGTGAAAAGCCACGTCATTTCAATGCCGCGTGACATGTGTCAAATGCGTGAAATTGAAAAACAACTTATGAAATCGACACGTTTCAAAAGCTAGATAGTGTTTTGATCGGACTGGTCACCGTAGGTACTTTTATTTCATCGCGCTGTTATGGCTTGTGGCTCGTCGCTCTCTGATGACACCGTGAAGCCTTTTGACACTCATTGCTCTTATGCTTTTATGCTATTCTCATACCTTTTCACATTCTAAAAATTTGACAGGGGCATATGCCACTGTAAAATTTTTGGTAATTTTAATTTTTTGTGTTTTGAACCCATATGGGCTATGTTCACCGATGCGCGTTTCGTTTTCATAGGTGGTTTGGTCCAGTCGATGTGTACCCAGAGCTCGCTTGATGATCTCTTCTAGTAATGATACGTAGTGACGTCATAGTACGGTAGCATAGACACGTTCCTTCAATTAACGTAGAGTGTTGTAACATTATTGTTTGTATGAGACGGACCGTTTTTAATTAGAGAGGGAGGGATGAGTTGATTGTTTCCTGGATTGGTTTGTAAATAATGTTTCTCAGAGAAGGAAGTATTAATAAATATTATTAAAAAATTACTCTTGTTTGATTGTGGTTAATAATCCTTGTGTAAATAGAAGCTTGTTGTTATTAATTTATTACATTTCCTTGTTGATGTTTGTTTTGTTCAACATTTTTATTATTTTAATTTCGAGCTTAAAGCTCAATATCTAAATTCCTAGTATTCCTACCCCGTTTAATAGATTTGGTGTACATATGTATATATCGAGCTAATGATAATTCCGAGTATCATTAGTCACGCACGGCCAGCCGCTTGCTTTTAATTAACCTCTTGAGTTAATTACTGATTAAACAAGCTAATTACAAGATAGCGTATCACATTATCATAATCTTCCTATTTACATAGGATCAGTCGAATGTAACGTTTGCCGGCTTAGCTTATTGCTTGCAACCGTTCAGTTGTGATATTTAACATACAACAAAATTATGTGAAGTTCGTCGGGTCGTCCTCTCGCAAGGTGGGTTGATGATATCACCAGGGTCTCAGGGAATACGTGGAGGCGGGGAGTACAATGACGAAGAGACTGGTGAAAGCGTAAGGAGGCCTATACCTAGCAGTGGGTGATACCAGGCTAGAATGATGATTATATTTTATTATTTATTGAGGAATAGTAAACGACTTCATTTACCTATCTTTTAGTTTTTAGTCTATCTATCTTTACCATTCTCATTTATCTGGTTTCTTAAACTTCTCCAAAAACAAGAATCATGATAGAAAGAAGCTTGTTCAATGTCGCACAATCCTTTTATAAACGAAGATTTCATGATAGCGGTAAGATATCGTCAAAAGCAATCCCCGTCTTGTAGAAATATGAACCGCGTGCAGAAAGCGACCAGAAGAGCCCGGAATCAGCAGGAACGCCGTTTGAAGTAGCACCGATTTTGGAAATTATTATTATTCTCGCATAATCCGTATATTACGACATTTTCGTTTAAAACGTATTTCAGACGCAGTGGTGCCAGACATGTCGGTTTTGATAAAACTCTTATTTAAAACTAGTTTCTGCCCGCGGTTTCGCTTGCTTTGTTTCTATGGAATGTATTGATGTATTTCTAATGGTTATTTATATCCCATGGGGATAATTTATGAGATAAATGTTTTATTCTAGGCTTGAAACTACCTGAATGCCAAAATTTCAGCTCCGTTCAGTAGTTTTGGCGTGAAGAGGTAACGAACATCCAAACTTTCGGATTTATAATATTAGTTTGATTAAAGTTATTTTGCTTTATTTAAGTATATTATTTCGTGTTTTGGTAAAGGTATTCATTTCCTGGTGGTTTAGCAATAAATTCTCGGAGTTTTTAACAAAATCCGACTTTTTCGGTTTCTGAACAGTTTTTCGACTTCTCTTTCCTTTTTCCATTTAAGGTGGAATAAGTCCGTGGGATTACGCAAAAACGAGTGTATCTTAGCCTTTATTTCAGCGCTTTGCAACTTACGTAATCTATGGTTTATCGGAGTTATGCTCCGAGGATTTTCTTAATATCCATATTTTCTTATTACCTTATAAACAACCTTTAGGAAAAAGCCGGGAAATTTAAGAGGGGCTTAAAGTGATTATGTGTTTTTATGGAGAGGAAATTAGGTCACGCACGTCATTGGACGCGCGAGCGGTGGATCCGTCGACATTCACGCTTCAGTTTTAAAATAGCCTGGTGGTGCTCTGTGAAGTTACTACTCTAACAGAGAATATCATTTGTTTTGGGGCGCTAAAACAAACTGATGTGTATGTATTGACGCTGTCTGCAGGTAATATTAATTTGTAATTAAAACTTAAGATATGTCTCTTTCTCGCTCTCATCTATGTAGGTATCTATATCTATATCAAATATATGAATAAGAAAGTTCATCAACACCGCCTTACAATGGGGCAATGAATGTGATCCGTTGAGTATCTCTAGAATTCTAGATAATATGCAACAGTCAGATTTCAAATGTCAATACCTATATTTCTTTAGATTTACCATAATGCCGGATTTACAAAAAAAGCCTTACTCAAGTCAAAATTGATACTTTGAATTAATATCAGTTATGCATTACATGGAAAAGGTGTTTTTGGATTTTTCACTTTGTTGTGTCTGCAGCTGCTAACTCAAAACTTCATGACATGTGGAATTTAAATTTTTACCGACGAAAAACAAAAGAGGGGGGGTTTATATTCGGGTGTACGTGTTTTATGTAAGTTCGTCGCCATTTTATGGAGAATGATCCCAATTCCTATACAATTTCAATCACGAGGTATTTAACCCCGGAGAAAATAAAGTTATTGATATCTGAAATCGATGAAAACTTCACCCAATAACTACCAAGGTACTTTAATGTCTCAATAATTGTTTACCAATAATATTTTGGATTATTGGTATTTGATTGATTTATTATATTATATTATGATTATTAGTTTGGATCAGCCACAAGAGCTTTAGTTTCAGCCGATCAGGCGTGGACAGTGGCCGCTCTAACATAGCGAAGTGGTCACTGCAGTCCGGTCAATACCCAGATTATATCGGACTGTCGCTACAATGGGTAACGCACACCTCTTCAGATGATTACCATTCGATTGAAACATTCAGCCCTGGTTGGAGACAAAAAATTATGCGTTGCACATATTTAATCGTCTGTCTATGTTAATGGGTACTAATTAATTTGGTTTTAAAATAAGAAAAACGTATATATATATATGTATAAATTGTTTGTTTTTTATATAACGTCATAATTTTGCCTTAATTTTTGAACCATTCCTCGCAACTTAATATCCATCAATTACAGTCAAGATTAAAATGTTAATTTTATTAAGTAAAGTGCTTCTGAAAATTGTCGCATCAAGTTCAATTTCCATCAAATCTAAAATGAAGGTAATTTGGACTTCAAAACTTAAACGGAGATTACCAATGAGCTTTGCGTACCTTGAGCAGGATGCAAAGTGTACTGTCGTAATCCTTTAATGTGTTGGTCTCCAGCTTTACCCTCAAGATTAGGGTAATGTTGACCTGCCGGAGCAGCAGGGCTGCAGGACGGCGGCAGGGTATCAATTTAAGATGCCTTTGCGACTGAATCGGTTGGATTATTGTCCGCCATTATGGAATCATGATTTGCGGGATCCATTACTTGAGATTTGGAAGGGTTTTAGAAAGGTCCTAAATAATCATAATATTAATAATTACCCTTGATTTAAAATATGCATGATTTATGCATATGATTTATATCTGGCAAGCAGACAACAGCAAAAAATGTAATGTTTTATATAAATTTTCGGTATATTCATTATTATATACCTCAAAAACAAATTTCGCTATAGTAATTATAAAGACCGATGTATAAAATATGAAATTTTTAGATTCCTAGAATCTGTCGAGCACAAACAAATTAATTAATAATCACAACAAGTATTGCAAATAAATTCCTTTTGTTGAAAATACAATGATAAAATGATACTTTCTACTCTTTATGAATATTTGATTTGAAATAAGGTTTTGAAACCGTTTTATCTTGTAGTCATGCATCGTAGCGGGCCGGTGCTTGGCATTCCCTGCACACAATAACATTATCCCCCGTAACGGGGTACTTAGAATCAAATCTCGCAGGCGACGTCTCGCGTCTCACGACGAACAACCAAACAGCTGGCAAACATAATAATAGTAAGTGGAATGCATATTATTGTCTTCTAAGGTATTTATTTCTACAAGAGCTACGAGGCTGAAATTTTACATGTGGGTTCCTTTTAGGATATCAACACCAACTAGGAACGGATTTTTGTTTTTTTTTGAGATTCGTAGTTTGGCTGCGTATTGAAATAACTATAACTGTTCAAAGTACTCGTAGAATGCTCATGAACTAATATTTTCAGTTTGTATATTAACACCGCAATAATTTAAAATACGTCTCTGGATCAAAATCTCTTAGTATGAATAAAATGAGGGTATAAGTTTGATTATAATATTTATTTATTTACAAAACATAATATTAATACAGGTTGGTTTTTGATAAGGGCGGTGATAGGCAAGTCCGAAACCACTAGGGTAGGAGAAAAGTCGTGCAAGAAGTCATGTCATGATTTATAAGAAAACAATAACTTAATATTTACTTATTTTTAGTTCTACTGTATATCAGCAGGCAACGTTGGCCATTCTTATTTCTAACGTGATCACCCACTAACTGCACTCATACAGTCGATAAAATCAAAGCCAAATGTGAAACTCGTCAATATTTTAGTCTTAAACGATATCACTGAATATAAAGTATGTCAAGCACCTGCATCTACCTAAGCCGGTCCCCGTAGAGCCCATTAAGCCCCCGAGTCCCGTGGAACAAGTCCCGAGACGACTCCGACCCAATAAAAGTCATCCACCAGGAACTTACGTAATCACTGCAATAACAGTAAATACGCCCTTACGACCACCACATAAAGCCCATAATGCCCTATCACATGACGTAATGCAATCATAATTCTTATATCACACTTGTGAATAAAGAAACGGGATCAAATATTTATGTGGGTTTAGGGTTCCGTAGTTGGAGGTGAATAATAAAACGGCGGAAGTGCTCAGCGTTACTGCCGCCATTTTAATGTTTATTAGCCGCATTCAAAAACTTTCTCCACGAATATTATCATGTTATGTTAATGTGTGTTGGGTTTAGAAAATGGACATATTCAAACATTTTTATTAAACTTCGAGGACTAAGATTACCTACAAGGATTGTGTTTTTTGTAACTTTGTTTGACTTCAGAGCTCCACTGCATTTGTCAGTGGTATCGAGAGGTGAAGGTGACGTATCATTTTCCCATAGGTTTTGTACAGCGCCTCCTATCGTGCGGAGGGAACTACGCGAGTCCCATACAATGATGAGACGTCACTATGTTGTAAATACTTGATCAGTCATTCAGAGTGAATTGTTTTTAATATTTTCACTTCTTGTATAACGTAGCTTGTTTATGGCCAAATATTACATTAATCGTGTACGGTAGGTACACGATGCCAAGGTTTTTTGTATTTAATTTAAATATAATATTATTTAGAAAAAGCCTTTCTGTAGTTGAGAATAAATTAAATACAATGAAATTATGGAGACGGGCAACTTTCCTCTGATTTTAGCATGAGGCCAACATTAGCCTATAGTGGCTCTAGCGGAAGACCAGCGTTTATTGCCATACTGAGGTCAACTGTGAAACTTAGTCTTATCTTCATGTGATTTATTTCTGACCTTAAGAATCTATTTTTATATCTCATCAAGTGAATATAATGTTGCGTAAGTCATTATACAATTAAATATGTTTTATTCCTCTTTACCGTATATTTCTTATACATTGCTCGTTATACATTAGTATAACTAACGTACAGCACGATTTCTTTGCAATAATGGCTTTAATCTGGGGAAATCCCTTAATTTTTCCGACTTTGGAAGGGCGCTATTATCCCTTACACGTCTAACCTTTGCCAGCGTATTAATCTACATTCCCCACGGCTCAAGAATCATGCGTAAATAAAATAAAATAGGGAATCTCCGCGCGATCGAGTAGAAGTTATGAAGAATGGTTATTTGCATCGTTCGGCGACCGGCCGCGGCCTAACGAGCCCTTTTTCCTTTAACTCCTACATTACCGTTATCTTTAAGCAGCCTTTTCAATTTACCTGCTGGCGTGCTTTAGAATGTCTTGGAGAAGTTCGCCGTTAACGGACTTTTTAGAGTCCAGTTTAAACGGATATTTAGAAACAAGACACAACTGTAACAAAACACCGTTTGAACCTTCGATAATGTATCTAAAACATAAGCTCTGCTTACGAGTCCATTGCGTCTAGATAATGTTGTGCGATTTTTCCTGAAGTATTAATTATATTATTGAATTATTGAATTTCAGCAATGTCAAGTACAGACACACATCCACGAAACTTCTATAACCATGTCACGCTTTCACCGCCCAGCATCTGCAGTTCGACCCAGGGCAGAAAAATACATGCAAGTTGTGAATAATAGGTAAAAGTGTTAAAGCAGACTTTTTCGGCACCCGCATGCACTTTACCACTATAATAGTCGTCATCATTGATTTCGATGACGGCGACCCTAGACATCACTGATAGTAATGCATATCTTCTATAAGCCCTATTATGGCTGAAGTATAATGTTATTTAGTAATCACTCTTTGTATGAAATGTCAATAAAGAATGTACTACTAGTACGTGTATTGTAAATTGATGACTAAGCATAAAACAGTAGATGCAAAATGCGGCGCACGGAACGTTTTCATAAAACTTAGTTTCTTTACACTGAGACCTTTGAACTCGATCAAGCTCATAGCAGTTTTGTGTTTGATAAATTCGCCTCTAGATAGAATATGTCTATGAAATTTATGACACACAGACGTGACTTGCCTGAATCGAAGCGTTACGATAAGCCACTAATCTCAGAGGCATAAACCACCTGAAACTTTGGCATATAGTCGTCATAAACTACCTGAAACTTTGGCATACAGACCACGTAAACACTTAAATGAGTCAATAGGACGTCAAGGCATAAAGCTGACGCTACTGAATGACCGCGAGGGAGGGGAGCGCAGATGACTCACTCCAGATGATTGACGCCGGACTCCAGGTACCAACAAATCTTAAGGATGAAATAAGGTTCTCACAGTGCACAAAAAACTGTGTCAACAAAGAAAATACCTGATTACTTTCTCTGTTGAAGTCTTTAGTCTTTATACATATTTGATGATTAAATTCTATCATAAGTACGTTACTCAGATTAGCTTTTACACGAAAACGATTCAGAAACTTCAGTTGTAGTTTTTCGAGTAGGCACCTTGGCAACCTTTGAGCATTCAAGTTTAATGCTCAAAGTTGGCAACAAAAGACATTCTTCGGCCTGGATAAATTGAAAATAAATGAGTCATTTTTTATTTATGTATTATTACTATTTTTAATAGCTTATAGGTAAATAAAAGTAATAAAAACCCATTAAATAGTACTTATAATTAAATGTACTAGCTGTTTGGAACATCCACGACAAAGTAAGCTGCCTACTGGATATGATAGAGACATGGCGTCCATTAGAGACAAATAAAAGTTTTTATTGACCGACCAGTACTCGGAGTTCTAAGGGGGATGAAAATATTATTGTTTTATTGGCGATAACCGCACGGAGGTTCATCTCTCACTCGTGAAATCGGCTAGTTAGTGAGTTGAGAGGTATGTATATCAGGAAGCAACTATTCTTAGTAACATCATCATCCGCATCACGATTACGGCTACTGATTTTTTTTCCGTTTTGTTGTTATGCAAACTCGTACTAGCCGCTCTCATTATAAATGTAAGCGGTTTACGTCGAAAATAGTTTTTATTGGAAGAACACCAACGTTGCATTCACAATGGTATCGTCAAATACGAAAGTGATAGTAGTAAACTAGCCCCGCGGCTTCGCCTGCGTGGGTATCTATGTCTCAAATGGTTTATAAACCTTCCACTTAAATGACATTGTCTATTAAAAAACCGCATCCGCAATCCGTTGCGTAGTTTGAAAGATCTAAGCATCCATAGGGACAGACAGACAGCGGGAAGCGACTTAGTTTTATACTATATTTTGACGAGCCGCTCTGTTCCCTTATGTTAACTATCGACAAAAAACGATAAATGTCAAAGTGAGTTTCAAAAACTGTTGGCTTTTGAAAGTGTCCTTTAGTTTGTCAGTTTTCCTATATTTCATAAAATGTTCTTCCAATCTGAACTCTCCCATACAGAACACAAACGCCAAGTGTATAATATCAGTAGTTCCTCTGAACCCATTTGAGTCGGTCGACGAGTTCACAATGGGTATCCATTTCTGCGCCGCTCTGGAACTTTGTTGGATGTCAGTTGTGGGCTGCGTGGAGGATTGGTTCGAACATCGCGGGCTAGATAAAAACCTTTGATTCGCTGCGATGATAGCGTTTTATGTCCGAAGTTAAAATGATAGTTTGAGATGCCGTGGTTGAGTTTGTGTCGGGACGCAGACTCGATAGAATTGTTTCTAATCACTGTCGTCTGAATAAAGTACCTATTCTATCTAGATAGAGTAGTGTTAATTTTATTCTTTGCGGGTTCGATTCCCGCCTCCACACAAATGTGTGTACGATCTGCAGATATTTGTTCTGGGCATTCGGGTCTTTAACTATGTATAATAAAAGAATATCTTCTATGTATGTATTGTATTATTTATGTATATCAGTCATAACATAACACAAGCTCTGCTGACCGAGCTCAGCAGAGCTTGTGTTATGATCCTGTGTGGATTATCCAGTATTCATTATTTATTTTATGATTCCCTCATCCTGTTATCAAAATCCTTTTATTGTACAGTCATCTAAGTATAACTAAGCGAAAAGTCACGTAAAGCCACGTATGAGAAAACCCGGAACTAATAAAGATTTGGTAGTTATGATAGAACAGCACAATAAGGTAGAGCACATATCCTGTGCGATACAGTCGGCGACGGCGATATGTGGCCGGTTCACATGCAAATGATAAGCTAATAAAGCGTTCGAAACATTGCACAAGTATTGCGAAGGTTCACAAGGGATGTGTTTACTCGGAATTAATGAGTTTTTCTTTTGGGTAGAACCGAAATTCGATATTGGGCTTTATTTTTATTACTCGACTTGATTGTTTTCAGTGGTGTTACTTGCAAAGATAATATATTATATGACTTTGAAATAGTAAAGGTTCACAATAATATTCTTTTTTCGCAAAGAGTTAGGCCTTTTTTTAAATTTTCACTGCGTTTGTGTCTCTCCGTGGTACTCCTACTATCTTCATGATTTCTTTACGTTACGCCTATAACGTCGTACCGCGTAGATAACATGCCGTGCACTAGAGGCTCCGGCTAGCTCAACCTACATACAATTAAGAAACCGGTGAACTTGTACTAGACACAACATGGTTTTTTTTGTTTGACAATGGCTAATTGCCGCCATGGAACACATACAGCAGCGCCGTCATCGTGCCGTGAAGAAAACGTATCGTGAACAAGCTTCTATAGTGATCCTTACATATACGACCGTGCTTTTCATCTGCGGGTAAACCGTAGATTTGCACTGCGACAAAAATGTGTGTGAACAGACACCTTTATGGTTCAGGTAACGCCCACGTGAGATTCAATTCTACGCATGTCTCCCTTCTCGTATTTACCTTAAGGGTGGGTCGAAAAAACAATATTCCGGGTAATATGACGATGTATTATGCTAAAATAATGCGGCCCGTCACGCCGTGAGTGACGCCCTCGGAATGTTTTCATTAAAACTTATAAAAAACAGTTCCGTGCGGCGCTGAGCCAAGGAGCTTCATTTGAATATCGGTTAAATATTTATAAATATCGCGATATTGCTTGCAAAAATATCAGTGCAAATATAGCACGATACGATACTGCTTGCAAATATAGCACGATACGATACTGCTTGCAAATATAGCACGATACGATACTGCTTGCAAATATAGCACGATACGATACTGCTTGCAAATATAGCACGATACGATACTGCTTGCAAATATAGCACGATACGATACTGCTTGCAAATAGCGGGCATCGTGCTTCCTATCTGAAATATGCGGGTTTTTTCATTTTACCGTTTTAATTTGCAGGTCTAGGTATTGCTTGAGTTGATGAAATGGGACGTGTTTGGTAGATAGATGTTTTTAAATATTAGGTTTAAAATTCTGGTTGAGCTTTTTACAGCACAGTAATAATTCCGTTTTATTAGAAACAAGAAAAATAGTTTTTTTTTTGCTGCTTAGTCAAGTAGGTGTTAGGTATGCATTATGTTCTTCGATCAAAACCAGCTAAAACATATAATATTTTATTTATTGTATTTTTATAGTCGGTTATATAATAAGTAAAGCAAAATGTGAAGGTGGCAAAAAACTCAATCAAACATGTAAGTAATAAAATAATAACAAAGCAACAACACTAACACGCGCACTGGCGCTAGTACTGGCACGCAATCAAAGCAAATTGTCCCGAACACATAAATACTTTACGGCGATGTTATACAAGCCTAATGTAGATGGAATACGCGGGATCAACACAACGGTCCTTTTACAGCAGCTTTACAGTAGGACAGTCACTCTTCCGACGTTCTTACAGTTCTGGCAGAGTTGTATTATGTACTTGCTTTATTTACAACCGTCTGCAGTTGGTTTCAATTGTAAATACTAGTTCTCTTTTCGTTTTAAGTATTCTTTAGTTGTTATTTCTTTCGTTATAAAATGCCATTTTTACTTGTTTTGTTATTATTTTAACATCACATCGAGTGATCTTATTAGGATTTGCCTTATCTCCATTTTACTTTAGGTACCTACCTACTCATAATTTTGGAATATTATCTTTTCAACTTAGGGCTAGCTCTACTTGAACCTAGTCAGTGACTAGCCTACCTCTGACTCCAGTAACTTGCCAGGTGTAAACACGTCTAAACCGTGTAATGCGTACTGATATAAAAACATTTTACGAGTAATACTCACAGTAGTTTGACGAATGAAATAAGTGAACAGGCGAGTTATGAGATTTTCTTTATGTTTTATTAAGGTTAGTAACTCGCGACGACATTTTTGCTACAATAAATTGTAAGACAACTTGGGCACGTCACACAACCAGGGCTAAGATATTCCTCCTCGTCCCGTATATACTACCACATCGTGCGATGGGCCCGCTTGCTGCATCGCCCGGCTTCGTCTGCTTGTATAGTCTCACTAACTAAACAGATTACGTTTTAAGAGGTGCTTGGATTTGATGTGTATTTGAGAATGTTCCTTTAGTTTCGGCTCCTATCACGTTCATTCATACAACATTTAATATCATTATATGTATATCAGTCTTGTGCATACAATAAAAGCTCGGGCTCTGGTAGGGAAGGTCGCGGATTCAAGTCCCGCCGAAATCGAAAATTGTGATTTGTCATTTTGGGATATTATTTAATTTCTTACTAGTACTCGAGTCTACCCCGAGTGCGAGAGCTTACGCACTAATGACACAGACCTTAATAGCTGGTCACCGCAGCAGAGCTTTTGTTCTAGAAAACTCTGTGCGATGTGAATGATGTGGCTCGGCCTAAGAAATTTCTACGATTCTGAAGAAATATTCATCGCTGGTAATAGAACCCGCACCAGTGCATTACAAGCGGAGTGTATCGCAGTAATGAGGTGCGGTCAAGGGCCATTGAAGCGACGTTTAATTAGTTTTACTAAATAATGTTCAGCCGGCTGCATAATTAATCTGGCGTTAGATAAGTTAATGGAGCGATTACCGCGGATTTATTACAGGATTAATTGATATTTTAGTGATTATGCGATAAATTGGCGGTTAGATGTCAGCTGGTGAATACTCCAGTCACTAATCGACAGATCGAGAACTCTTCAAATCTGTTTATCTGCTTTCAGCTTTTATTATCTGACAATTAAGGTGATAGCTTGATATTAAACCTATATTTTCATTCTAAATTCTACATACAACCTTCAAGTTCCTGAATATAAACTGGGTTTTAAAATTTAATTCAACTTAAAATTGTAAACACTCGGTACGTTCACAACCAATGCAGCATTTGCACGTCTACAATATCTGAACGCTCCACATTACATTCGAAGCCAGTGTGTTGTTAAATCGATTTCAAAATATCCTCATCTCAGTCTGAAAACTTAAATGGCGAAACCGAATGTTGTTAAATATTAAAAGTAAACCAACACTGCACGTCAATGTGCCTGAGATGCTACACAAGCTACATACTTAATAATAAACCATTGTAGACAGTACCCTGTAGACTGAGCTTAAACTTAACGTTATCTAGTCACATTTTTGAGAATTTTAAAAGACAAAATAAGTAGGTATAGGGTTTTGGAATAGTATAATGATTCTTTCACATGTTGGTCTCAAAATATAAACGTCAACATTTCGGCCACCGTGTGGAAACTTTGCTAACCTTGCACTAAAATGTCAGAACCTTAGCGTTCTTCTGTCCAAAGTAGTCAGTCAAAGACTTGTTAGGAACTAGGTACCTTTCGTAGCAACCTTGCTTTTTACATCCATATCTATCAAGTATTTTGTTAAAGGAAGGTCGACAAAGATCGCACAAACCCGTGCTAGATCAATCCAGCGTAACGATTTTATTTAGAACCGCTGGTATCCTTTATTTTCCCGTTACCTTAACGTGAAATACTAAAATTTTATATCGATACCGAACGATAGCGAGGTGTATTGAGCCGTATCGGGGTTTAATAGCCCATTCCTAGCCTTAAATACAATAGACGACGCGACGCGCCTTACAAAAATGCTCGTAGAAAGCTGGAACTTTGTTAGTTGCCATTTTAAAGTTCGCAGGTTCACAAGAAGTCTGCGGGCCTTTTACTAAGTTTCGCTGTTTCTGTTCATTTTCAATAAAAGTAGATTAGGTTAGGCTAAAGTACGGAGCTAATAAATGTGAGCTAACAAGTCTTCAAACAAAAGTTCATGAAAAATTGGCAAGTTTTCAACAGCGAATAAAAGTCGATGTCTTCGCTTCATACATGCGAAAAGTTTAATGTAGATACTTATCCAGTGATGGAACAATTTTCTTATTTTTGGCCACCAACCAAAATATATAAAAAAACTATCTTCGATTCATAAAAAATATAACAGACGTAAACTTTGAATATCTCTAGATGGGATGAGGCTAGATATCGTAGGTATTTTTTCAATAACTGATATTGTATTTAATTCTATGTGCAAGCAATTGTAACTGTTGTTATTTTTCACATATATGTACCTTAAGATTAGCCCCTACACGTCACAAGTCAAGTGATTCATGCCCTAGGAGGTCTGTTTACAGGTCGCGGCTGGAGCGTGACCGTTCTTTGTGCGCTGCAATAAATCAGCGCGAGATGAGACGAGTCCATTGCTGCGTATTACAGGGCCATTAGCGAGCGCTGGCTGTACAGCGCGTGATGTATGGCGTGCGTGATTTATGTCCCGGACATGAGTCGGTTTGTTTTTACTTCGGTTCCAATGGAAGGATTAGGTGGGTACGTCTTGTTCTGTGCCAAACTTACCAAACAACCAACGTCTGGCGGCCGGCGGGTGACCTCATTCTGGTGAATGGGCGACAGCTTGATTCAATTGTGATTCCGCAAAAAGTTAGCCTGATATTTTGCATCTATAATTTGATTTTTCTTAATGACTTTGTTAACCCAGGTTTACCTAGGTAAATTAATGCTTAATTTTAGTGGGCACGTAGTCAGTACGGCAGCATCAGATGCTGCCGCGTGGGCATATTTTCTAGTATTCATGTATTACCTATGTGCCAATGATTTCAAATCATCGACACTCTGCTAATATTGACGCTGAAAATGGCAACTAGTTAATTAACTAGGATGGCCCCCAAGTAGTATAAGCCCAGGGCCCCATAGGCTCACGGTCCGTCCCTGATGATTTGACAAAATTGTATCTGAATCCAGCCACGTAGCTCTGTACTTCATGAGTCCATCTACCTGAGCCCCACGAGCTGTCTCCGCTACTCCATCCATCATCCGGCGGCGCTGGCCCACTCCTCCTCCTCCTCCCCGCCGGGTATTCCCTATTATTTATTTATAAACTTTTGTTGTTCGAGCTCCGTGCGCGTGACCGGAATATATCATTATCAATACTTTTATACCGGGAGCCGAATCGAACTATTATACTTTTTGGAACAACTTATTTGCGGAAGAATGTTTTCTGCTCGTGACCGGTTTTATAAAACGGGGAGATAATGTCAATTAATGCTCAATTTTTATCCTCGCAATTTCGTTACTCGTATTTTTTTCACGTAAAACGTCTACCCATGTGGATAGAATATTGTAGAAGTAGGCGAGTGGAGTTTCGGAGAATGGACATGACATGACAGAATAAGAACACGACAGAATAAGCCCCCGCTATTATAAGTACACTTCAAAGGAAAATTCAACTCCACACTCAATTTAATAACATCCCGAAGCATAAAAGGAATGGGAAAAGCTCTCAAGATGTCACTAGTGTCACCAATTCCTGGCAGGAACAAGGGGCCACAGCTTAGCGCACAGTCACTGCGGCTCGAATACACGTCTGGGGATTACGACACTCGCACACATATTTGGGTATGAAATATGTGATTTATGCATAAGAAATAGAGGCTATATTCGCTTGAGTGACTTCCGTATATTATGGTATATTCAAACTGCAGATACAGGAAATTGAATCGTGCGATGTTGGTTTCAAGGTGTACATTTGCAGGTAGCCGGGTAATATCTCAAAGGAGCGATTTGCAACATGTTCAGATGGAGAAAGCTCTTGCAAGTTTCGTATTTTATTTTTAAATTGCAATTTATTTTGCGAAGTGAAGGCGCGCAAGATTTGAGATTTCTTCATTCAGGGCTATTTAAGTTTATAAGGAACTTGAAACGTGAAGGGAACTGAGGAATTTAACTATAGCCTGCACACGACTTCACTTTTTGAGAGCAGAGAGTTTAGAGTGGGCGTTACGAGAGGTACTACTTGTCTTAGCATAACAACGATCCAATCGTTTCTTACAAATTCAATAATGATGATTTCTTTGTTAATGGCAGTTACATGCTTATAAAATACTAATGTTCTGATGATAACTCAGATATTCGAAAGATTATTTTATATTTTCACCAGAGCCTAGATCGTGATCTAGCAGGGTGTTCCTCGTGCAGGTTAGGTTGGCTTGGGAGACGAGATGATGGACCTTACATTCCAAACTCGATTATATTTATCGTATGATTTTGAGTGATTTGATGCACTTTGACACGAATGATACCTTAATCTAACCAATTACACGCTTATATATTTATTATGTTCTCTCATACCTGTATAGTGTAATCTACAAACTTATTCAATTAACCATAGCACTGTAAATCACGTATAACATAAAATGCAGTATAATTTCAAACCCTAACCAACCGCCGCAAGAGTTCTAATCAATTAGCAATAAGTGTCGCATCGCATGAGCCTGCAGAGATTACGGGCCCATCAAAAGTAGCGTTACGGCCCAAAAACATTCTCCGCGACCCGCGACTATCTCCCGGCACATAAAAACCAGTTACGGCCCTACAACACAGTGGCTTGGACACAGCTGGTTGAATGACGACTAGGTACAAGTAGTGTAGTGTAGGGTTGCCTGAGCCTGTCTTTAAACCGTTTCCGATCTATCCATCTCTATCCATCGTTTTTTACGTAAAATCAACTGTAAGACCCTCTTTTCTCTTTTCTGGAAAATCATTTTATTCTCATACTTGCACTAAAAAGAGGTCAATTTTAGAGAAAAATTCTTACTAAATAAGTAAATAAATATCATTTGCAGTTTATGTGTGCCAGGTCAGGCGTACATTTATTGTACTTATGTAAATAATGTGATGTGTTTGCGCCCTCTGCGCACTGTTCAATCAAATGATCGCAATAAACCTTATAGAGGTATATGTGGACGTCATCATGGAGGGAGATCTCGGCTTCAAACATCTACTGGGTTCTGTAGAAAGTTTAATTAAAAATTAAAATTTTACCGAAATCATTGTTTCACAGTTTCTTAGTTGAGCTACCGTAATAATTAACTTCATTTATTAATTTCTCACATCGTAAATAACACAGTTTTTAGAACAAATTACAATCACAGGTACATAATGTCAGCAGAAAAGTATTGTTAAGTAATGCAAAAAAGTAAAGAAAATATTTATGTTTTTCCTAAAAAGTGATCTGAGTGATATCCTTCTACGAGTTTATAATGTTTGCAAAAGTCTGCAGTTACCTCAACTATTAGTTCTTATTTGTTTATATTTTTTAATTTTTCTAATTTGTTTTGGTTTCTCATTACACACTACAGCACATCTTCTGTCTAATAGTATTCCACTCAAACTCAAACTCAATAGCATTTATTTCTTTAGGCTTACAAAATAAACACTAAAACAAGTCAAGTTTTATACTACTCATTATTATCAAATAACATTATTATAATTTTACTGTTCACTTCAATTTTTTGTCCACTATTGGAAGAAGTGAAAAAGAAACCACTAGTATGTTCATATAACTTATTTATTTATTACATTTGATATTAATGAATAGTATAGCAGCAAGACATAACTACGTCTTTCCATGTAAGCGCAGTGGCTGTTATCACTATTTAGTAATTATTGTTTTTTATGTGAGAATGAACGTTTGCTTTCAGCTTTTATATTTAGGTTGCGAGAGTTTTTAAAACTGTAAAGCGCTGTATTTTCCCTAATTGCAGTCTGAGTCAAAGCTACCGAGCTACATAAAAGTTGTTACTCGAGTGATCAATCAATGTAGAAGTCAAAACGTTCGTAGCAGCGCTACGAAATTGCTACGGAGCTATGAGCGAGCGAAAAAATATTTTTTCGTATTTTATAAAAATCTCGAGTAAGAATGGGTTGCTAAGAATACAAGGGAACCCTAAATTACGCGAGCAATCACTGGCTCCGTGCCGCAGGAATACCAATCGCAGAGATTCAATTTCTAATAGCGCATGGAAATTCATAAAATGTTGATTGCATTACTCAACGTTGAGATGTGGAGCTCGGGTTCTTGTTTGGTATTTGCTTACATTATTTCAGTCTACTCGTAACATACACAACTATGATACGAGGTACGAAAATACAGATATTTTACCTAAGAGATTATGGTAGATGAAGTAGGATTAGACTTCACAAATAAGAGGTAAGAATTAGGCTGTGTACCCTGGTGTTGTATGTAAAAGTCACTTGATTGCGATCATCAAAAATAAGGTTTGATTAGAATGGTGCTTATTTAATAACTACAGCTGTTGATTTCGATTTACCCTAGGCCGTCTGATACGATCGTCGATCAATTAGGTATTCAATTTAAAGGGCTCTAATCAAAAATAGTATAATAGACGTAGCTACATTATAAAATAACTTGAAGTAAAGTAATTTGAAGTAGTCTTAGTTCTAAACAACGGCGCAACCTTCCTCTATCTTGCCTAGTGCCAAGTAAATCGCGACGTTCGGACAGATATGTTTGTGTAAGGGCGACGTGCCTACGTAATGTAGCCCGGCCTCGGCTGGACGCGCGCCAGACGTGCGGGGGCAGAGGGGGGGAAGAGTCACGCGCACAGGGGACACCTTGAACCAAACTGAAGGCTCAAGTTGGTATATCTACGTAACAAAGCCCGGCCTCAGCTGGACGCGCATCTGACGCGCGGGGCGGGAGTCACGTGGCCCACTGAAGGAAACTGATCAAGGTGTCCTCACACCCTGACCAGTTTCTTCATTATGATTCCGGAAAGAAAGTAATCAACGTGTCCCCACACTTTGATCACTTTCCTACGTAATGCAGCGCAACTGCTGTCCACTGTCCAGCATTTCATTCAATAAACAGATCTGGCCATGGCGGTCGCATTATAAAAGTCAACCCGTGGATGTCGAAAGTCACGACTAAGGGAACCTACTAGAGGAATGATAGCATCTTATTTCTGTGTATTTCTAACACCTTTACTGCGATCTCCGATTTGCTTACCGAGCGAGGTGATTATGTCAAAACCTCCGTGGATGAGGGATGCATGTTCAGTTGTGGAAGTCCCTATGAGTGCTGAAGAGGAGAAAGTAGAATGAAGTGAGTGCCACAACCCGCGGGCTCCTCGCCTACCCTTCCTTCAGGGCAGAGCTCAGTCTGCGTGGCCGTCTCACGTTTAATAACATCTCAGTCCGCGCCGCAAACTTTATTATCAGGATGTCCCCGGCGGCGGTCCCCTGTAGGCGGCCGGGGAAACGTTCGTTTTTACATGCTGACTGGTTTGAACTTAAATATCAAACAAATATCAAAGTGCTTTATTTCCTTTACACCTTACAGAACTCTTGAACACGTCACTGAATAATTAATTATTTAATAAATAGATTAGAGTTATTTATTTACTCTCAAAAATATTTGGATGGCAACTGTACATAATCAAGCTATATTTATAACAAACGACGCGCGAGCCGTAGACAGAAATATTTATTAGGTTAGAATTTTTACTGGGGCTCGCGCAATTCAATTGTTTTTGGTCCGAAGTGAAACTAACTCAGTCGTAGCTTTACGGCGAACGTTCAAGATGTGTAGAAGATACAGAGATAATAAACAAAGCAGGGCAAACGCTGATAAATTTAAAAAAATTGCTGTGTTTATTCATCTCATAACTACACAGATACTTTACTTTCTAAAAAAATAATCTAAACAAAATATTAGAAATAGAAAACCCAGCAAAATTCTTAAGAATGTTCAGCTACAAATAACTGGCATCCTTCAAGAACGAGTACTCGTATAATATTGGTTCGAGACCGACAGACATACAAACTAGTTGCCACTGAATAATATACGTTTTAGGTATTCTCAAAGAATATATTACGCCTTTCGCGGGCGTGATTTGAATAGCTTTGTATTGACGGGCGTAGAGCGGGCACCAGGCTCACCTTTATACCAGCATGGAGAACTAAAACGTTATAAAACCATAGAAAATCAGTTTTACTGGTGGTGCTATAAAAAATGAACATCTCTGATAATAATTACTAAACCTATGATGATGTCCTGCTAGTCGAATGTTGGCCACAGCAGCCCATCTCGACGCAGACTTGCCACGTGCACATCACATTATTATTATCCTGTAGCATAAGTATGTTGATTTTAATATGGCTCATTTGTTTTTATCTGATAGAATAGTATTCCCGTGAGAGTGTAATCTAACTACGAGAGCTCCGTGCTCCGCTGCTTAGACTAGGAGCTATTCATGATATTTATGTAATGCTAATAATATTAGCTTACATGTTTCCCGGCCTGCGATGCTAGTTTATCACTTTTTAGCGGAAAACTGAAAGGAATATTGCGTATCATGCTCAGTGACTTTCTTTTTTTGTTGTTCCCTACGTGTGTCAGGAAAGTTTAAATATTTTTGCCCGTGTGAGCTACCGTTCGCCAAAGTGGCAAGACGAAGAATAGATTCGCACAAGGTAGCTTAGATAATAATATTTTCTAGTGTGGTAGACGGAAACTTTGATATTCGAGATTAGATTTTAGTCAGATGTGTTCACAGAATAGAATAACTTAAGTAAGGATTGAAAAATGATCAGTCCTCGTAATCGTAACTATCAGCCATTCCATTCGTTGTCGACCGCGCTACGGTCGCTGCAGAGCAGTCGCTGAGTAGTTAGGAGACTGATCTGTTTACCTCTGGTTGGTATCTGTAACCTTGCAAAGTACTAAAGCAAGACCAAGTCCTTTTGTTTCAGTAAAACAACTCCGCAGATTCTCCCTAACGAGTGAAAGCTGCATTCATCCAAATAAACATCAGCCTTGCGTAAAGCTCCGCTCCAACAACAATAAACAAAAACGCAGATAAATCTTCTAAATCTAAACAGCGAAGTGCGGAACAAAGCCCATACACGGAGCCTACCTAATAAACACGGCGATAAAACCGCAGCCAACAAAGTAAACAGGACATCCGCTTCAAAAACAATGCAAAGTACCGACGGTACGACAAAAAATGAATATTTGTTCACCAAACGAATTTCGCGCAATCCAAACAAACTTTTGAGCAGGAACCGCGCGGAAGCGGTCGCGCCAACGGATGGCTTTTCCGACGGAATTTTTCACGAAACGCTTTTTTGGCGCGAGATAATTCGGTTTAAAATATCGACGCGTTCGAAGCGAGAACGGTTAACTGCATTTTTAACGATAGCAAGGGAAGGAGGGCTGCGGGGGTGCGGGAGGGAAGAACAGCTTTATTGTACCTCGGGACAACCGACACGGTGACACAAGATTGTCACCGCGTGGAGCTGTGGGCCACCAACACAGCGACTCGAACGATCCACAACAACTTGACCTGAACGAATTAAAATTAACTTATCTCGCCGAAATCTTTTCAGAACTCAAAATATAACTTTGTTAAAGCATACTCCAACTGGACAATGGTTTCGGAAAGAAGTAGGTCACCGTAAGATGATCCCAAAATGTGAAATGAGGGATATTAAAATACTTGAAAATGTCCTACAAAAGGGAAAACCTTTCAATAAACCCTTCGAAAATTGTATCAAATTGTATCCAATCTTTTGGAGACCCATAATTTAGCGTATTCAACTACTTAATCAAAAATATCTACAACATTCGCTCCACGACTTAATCTGGACTTCAAACATTATCAAAAAGGCAAAGGATTTTTTCCCCGCGGGATCAGCGCAATATATTTATTCAAGCTATACCTATGAATCTTTGGGAGGCCATATTTCCGCGCCGGGTACATTTACGAGGCGCTGAGTTAAATAAAGTCACACTCAATACGCCGGGATAGGGAGGTAATTACTTTATTTTTCAGCCGTTTGAAGATAACAGGGTAATAGACTAACTCTCATCAAATCGGGTTTCGCCAAAAGGTAACGGAGAGCTGAACCTTGTTATTGGTCAGGTGATGTCAGGAATGAAAGTGGACTAACTTGTTCATGTTTACCCAGAGCTGTCCAGAGTGTCTGATAAATAAAATCAGGGTTCAGGGGCCAGGTGACCCTGCCAACTCGAATACAGGGCCACCTCCAGGAAACCTTTTCTCGAACCATTTCTAGGTACTTCTGCTACCGATATTCACTGTCCACTAGATTCAAGAAAGTACGTCGTTAGTTTATAGTCTGAGTATGCCTCAGTACGGTAAGCATGGGGATAGTTGTCTCGGGTACTTGAATGGATAGTTGTAATGCGTTAATTATTAGAAATGTAAAGTATGACGAGGCGATGACATTATTATCTATTGTAGGTACCCAAGAGACCAACCCTGTGCTTGGCCTACAAAAGAAAAAAAACGACAACCGATATCATCATTGATATAGGTGTGATATGATAACAATCGGGAGCTCAAGAGTTCGTTAAAAACAATAGTTCTTAGTTGATTCCCTCTATGCGGGGTATTGAGTTACAGCTGCACCTCCCCGTTGACCCCCCCCCCCGTACACCCCTCCCTAGGGACGGCCGTTGATTGAAAAAGAAAACAGGTTCCGTCGGATTGATTCTTGCGCCCTTCGGTATATCTCCTTATAGGTCAGGAGCCGAATTACCATTTTTATGATCCACTGATGTTATTTATTTTGTCGGGATAGGAAAGGTTCCTAGAAAATGTTGAGAAAATGTTAGCTTGAATAATAAAACCAAGTAATGTATGGAGTATTTGTGGAGTAGGTAATGAAATTATTATTCTTTGGGGAAGTATTCTAGCGTAGTCTACTTCATTGTCTTGTATTCGTTGAATTCGGAGAAAATCTCTTATCAAGGTTAGCAATCAAAACGTGATAATATCGCTACACCGCAGATACTGTTCATCAATTTCAATTCAGCCGAAAGACTTCTGTTTCAGGATATCAGGCTCCTTAAAAGATCTCCACAGCGACCAGTCCTGCACTGCCCGCATTCGTTCTACATCTGAAAATTTAAAACAAACTGTATATGTAAAACAACTCGTTCAAAGTATCTCGTTAAACAAAACACACCTAATCATAAACTTTCGATAAAAAACTTTGTCCCAGCTCTCACACTAGATGGCGCTGCTCAGCAAACACTGTCCGTTCCGGTCTCCTCGTTACTGCCGGAAGTAACAACTAGCTTTGTATGCAAAAACACTGTACTACCCTCCGGTACACGGCCCGTGCTATTGAACCTTACTGTTCTCGGAATAAGAACATCTGCCTACTTCCGAAAACAATTGCGAAACATGCTTTTCTAAATAGGAGCAAGTATCTGAAACGAAGGTTGAATGTCTTTTATATTATATTTCTATAGAGATATAAATATATTTTATTAATTGTATGGTTTAAACAAACAATATGCCTAGATCTTGTGGGAAGTCCCAAAAGATTTTCGATTCGTTCCCTGACTGAGGAAAAGCAAGGTTGCGGGTTCAAGTTCCGTCGAAATTTAATTAAATTTCTTAGAATTTTCCTTCGGATGTCGTACAGATCCCCTCTATGATAATAAACTTTATCTATTAATTCAGTATCTATCAATAAACAAACATTCGTTAGATACCAATAAATATCACAGCACGTTATCTTTGCAGACGTACAAAGTAGGTAGGTCAGTACAAAGTAAACTATAAAACGAACTGTATCTCAGTGGGTATGGAGTAGTATATAACATAAATAATAATGAACTAAGTAATGAAGCCAGTTCACTGAATGCCGCTTTGAATCCGAGACTCCATACAACTTGAGCTTGACCATTGAGCATCTGAACTCGGTTCCATTCTAAAGATTTAATACTCAAAATCAAAATATACGAAAACACGATTTACTTGAATAATTCCATAGAATTTATTTTAAAAATAATAATATCGTAGGGTGCTGTAATGAAATATTAAAATACCCATCCATATCAGAAAAAAATTGAAAAAATATTAACCTCACCCACAATATGTTTAAGTATGTACTAAGAAATACTTACTTATAGACTTAGTAGGTAGGTAATATCAATGTGAAAAAATATTGGCATGTCCTAACTGAAAATGATTGGTGCAGTCAGGTATTGGCCGAGTAAAAGACCTTTGCGATTACAAAGAGAGAGCATGGAGTTCAAACCTATTGTAAGCTAAATAAGCAAGTCGCGGTCGGCATGTCTCGGTCATCATCTAGCTAAAGTGAACCAAAAGAAGTTTGAAAAATAAGTTGAACTGCGAACAAAATAGAAGGGAGCTGACATTTACAGCAAACATAAATCGATATAGCTAACACTCGCAAAGTCCAATAAAGTGCTAACCGAATACAGAGGAACGGCAACGAAACGGTAACGACGTCAGAAGCTCAGCTCAAAACAAAGCAATACAAACCGAGACCGCACCGAACCAGAATACCAACTTAATGGAATTATTCTTGTCTACAGTGTTCCTCAATATTTTTCACTAGAAGAGGTGTTCAAGTTCAACAATAATAGAACCGATTATTCCTACTCAATTTGTGATGTCGTATAAGGTAGGCCTTTGTCGTTGTGTCTAGCGGACGTTGTGGGCTGATATGAGGATGATTCCTACTCACTTTCAGTATGGTACTAGCACTAGGGCTAATCCCCAACTCCACCTGTCTATAGGTATGTGCATCTTCCCTCACATTTAGTTTTCATTTGTTAACATTGATCACTCCTCCCGCCTCTCGCAGCCTCAGGGGTAAGTGATGAGCTTAGTTTCCAAAGTCTACCACACACAGTATAATTTAAAATTTATGCTATATCGCCTTAGATTTGATTGAATATTCATGCTAGCGACAACGACAACTCGCATTACATTTCTTCAAAAAAATACCCAATGTGGAGGAGCAGTTTTAGGTATTTGTGTGGGTATTCTGATCGCGGCGAAGCCATGCCGCGGCTCAATAAGACTGGGGAGACAAAAACTGGAACTGTAAACGTTTCATTGGGACATAAAAGGGAACGCATCAAAATTCACTTTGCTTGCGGGGCGGCCCGTAAAGAGGGAGTCGACGATAAATAAAATAAATGATAGTCAATCTGCTATGGACGCTGTTTCTATGCTCGTGAGGTGGAACTTATGGATTATAGTTTAGTTTGACACAATAACTCTAAATATACGCCAGTTTCTGCCTTCTTCCAATAGAGGCCAGTTGTCGTAGGAAGTAGCCAGAGAGAGAGAGAGAGAATTATGAATAAAAAAATAATAAGATTTATAATACACCTATTTAACAAGAATTTTAGTATGTACTACTTATTTCCAAATATCAGACAAATTAAGTATATTATGTTTTTTAATGATTATTTTTGCATTATTTTTAATTAGTTACATGTACTTTTGTGTAATTTCATTAGCTATTGAACCATCTTGAACGCATTTTTCAGATTATAATTTATACCCAACGTAAAGTTACAACATCCTCGCGGTAGAAACCGGGAACCAAATCGTCGAAACAACAATAGTGTGTTTTAGAAAAATAATAAAAAATAAAAAAATCTTCTTATGAAAGCATGTTCATAGATGTTATACTTGTATTTTGAAGCGAGTCTATTTGGGTCACGTATCCCAAACCGAGGGTCGCGGAGCGCCATGCGGGCCATTCGTCTTCATTCCGGCAAAGCCTTCTTTATACGTTTCACTTGCAAATTGTCAATGAAATACGCAATACGCCACGCTTCTCGAACACTGGTTTGTTGCCGTGATTTTTATCTGCGGGGCGCAAACCTCGCTGACTTTACAGTTCATTTAAATGCACTGTTTTAGAATATCAGTCTTAGGCTATAACTATGTTATATTCAGGGAGGTATTTATTCCGTGACCTGACAAAAATCTCCCCGGTAACTTTTGGGTTCATTTATCACCTAAAATAAAATTAAAAAAGTAATAAATAAAAAAAAGATATTCAATGAAATCACATATAAAAAAATATTAGAAATGTGTTTCCAATTTTGGACTACAAAATACTCCCGAAGATAAATATTGAACATCGACCTTTGGAAAGAGACAATCGGCTAATTTCAATTTATTTATTATTGAATTTTTTAATTTCGTCTTCGTAGAGCGTTATCTCTGTCGCACGAAACACTAACATCCCGATATCTATTAGGGGCTGTTTAGAGAATTATGATTTGCTTCTTTTGATAATTCTTTGTATAAAATACACATTTTTTTCTATAAGTGCTGTCGATGTGCAACCTTTATCGCCAGGTACTGTACCTACATTAAAAATTAAATAGTTACCAGTACTCGTAACTTTTCATTTCCCTAAATAAGAAAGTAGTTCAAAAATAAAATTAATTATGGGCGAGATTATTAAATCATAATTATCTAGAAACTTGTTCAATAACATGCAAAGATATTACGCCCCAAACTCAATTGCAAAAAGTTTCGAGCCACGGTCAAAAATTGCTCCAAGTTTTCCCGCAAAAATATCTAATGTTCTCGAATCTTCTCAAAACAATAATGGGAATTCCTGGATTAGTAGTCCGAGAGAGGGAACAATCATTATTTCTTTATCTACATACCTATTTTTTATTCTCTGTCAGTCGTTGGTCTCATCGCAGCAAGTGTGGGACAAATTTTAGACTAGTTGTCCTCAACCGATTGAGCTGAAGTTGGGCATAAATTCAGCGACTAACAATGATAAGGTACCATATAGAGCTGGTCTGATGATGGAGACAGAAGGTTTTGAATTAGGTATGTGTGTTTGACAAGTTTTGCAACTGAATTTTAGACTAGTTGTTCTCAATCTATTGAGCTGAAATTGAAATACAGTTACATCTTCCCAAGAACTTCTGGTTTTTAAATAAAAAAAATTATAGTCTTTGTGGTAACATCCCCTATGGTTTTTTTTAACTTATTTACGAGAATAAAAATAATAACAGCGATCTCCCTGTCTAAAATAAATTAAATATGAACTTTTGCTTTAGAAAGGAGGTAGAAAAACAAAGCTCAAGTTAGATTGAATTCTCAGTTAGCAAAGCCGCGTTATTTCCCGCATTGGAACGGCTAACCGATAAACATTGAAATGTGAATCTAGTGATTATGATCTTAGGAGTTCGATTTGAAAGACAAAAGAAGGTGTGAAAGGAATCCCACCAAAAACATAAATGTGTTATAAAAGAGTGGAAATCTAAATGGGTGCCAAGCTATATAGCAGTTCATAAATCATAGTTACATACATATATGTACATATATATGTGACACGTACATATATTCCACACAACGTTATTCAATTCATTAAATATAATATTCTTTTTTTAGGAAATGAAGTCAGTATAATGGAGACTAGGTGTTTGCTCACTCGTTCTCTACTATTTGGTGACAGAAGCTGATTTTAACATGTATTAAGGCACATAGTCCACCGTCTCATCGTTTAAGGACATTTTATTCAAACAATCCTGTTCCCTCTCCTACAAACCCAATAAAATGACACCCTTTTGTCGCATAAAGCGTAAAACAATACCCCACCATAAACTCTAAAATAGAATAAGTTTTTATTGGCAAAATTTCAATCCTGCTTGCAAGATATGGCACGTCAAATTTGGACAAACACCAATTCAACTCATGAATAAAACATTGGCTAAGTCCTCGATCCTTTCAGCATCGATGTACTTCAATACCAAGCTATTTTTGTGCACAAACTGGCTTCCTTATTCCCTTGAGATAGGGTTCCTATTGCAGGACAGAGTTAGTGAATGGGAAACTTTCGGATTTGCTTCAAGGTCGCCAGTAGTGTTCGGGTTATGATAATTTTTAGACCCTCATTCGGTTATTATAGGAGCTATTAAATTTCGTTCTCGATTTAGATGTTTGTTTATATCTTTACGCAATTGCCTTTGTCGGGTAAAGTTCCCCGATAGAGGAAAATAACCGAAATGCCTCTGATATGGGCGATTACTGTCGAAAAACTACTGAATACAGGGTTTATGGCTATCATTTTTTGTCGTTATGCGAACGGTGGCTGCGGAGAAATGTCGAGCCTTTAGGAACACGAGATATGGGACCTTCTGGGCGCAATCTCGGGGGCGCATTACTGCCGAATCGTGGGTTACTTTACTGTATGAAGTCTGCGAATGAATCAATGGTAACCTACCTCAATAACAGAAGAGAATCGAGTATAAAGCCTGTCTGAAGTATAACTAGATAATAACAGTTAGTCCCAGCGCCCGCCGCGCCGCACCATTTGTCCGATGGTATCGCCGCACTAACTCTAATCACTGCATTTACCTGCAATGGTCGTGTTCCTGTTCCGACTCCAATAAAACCTGTTAAAACTTCCTCCTCTCTAACCAGCATGGCGCTTTGTAACCACGTGCAAGCTACGTGGTTATAACTAAACGCGATTCTGTAACAAAATAATAAAAATGCAAAAACGTATCAGTGTAATGCTCTTGGTCCTATTTATGAGCACTAGTCGCAATTGAATCTCGTGTAGCATTGAAGGCTTGTTGAGCTGGGCAGTGAACGCGGGAGATTTGCAATCTGAAGAGCAGGTGGCGGGGTCGTGAAGAAAAGGGATATTTTCTTGCCTTTCGCAGTTCCTTTCGATCTTTTAAAGAAAAAAGATGAAAATATAAGGAAAGGGAATTATTTTATTTCCCGTTCTTCAAAGTTTAAACTGACTTACTATAAGTGTAAAATAAGCCATGATAGGCTACAAAAAAAATTAATCTCAGACCTCTTCTTTGTAATCCAGCGCAACCGCAAAAAGCTCGAAAATTTCCACACCCCCCATACTAAAACTTGAAGCGAACAAACTCGCTAAAAGGAAGTGAATCGAGTAAAACAAACGTACAGAGCCATTCAAGCAACAACCCGCTCATAACATTAATTACTGTCCCTGGTGGAATTACTCTGCACCGGGTAGGCTGCGCGGAGGTACGAGTAGGTAGGTACAGGAGATAGTGGAGATCTCCGGTGATAGCGCGCACGGAACCGATCGGTATCTTGTTCGGTGCGAGGCAACACGGCACGGAATGTAGCCGTGCAGCAGTTTGTTACAAGGCTGGTGTTTGGACGCAGCATTAAATAATTACCTTCCTTGTATGTTGGATGGGTTCGTGTTAGTTTAGAAGGAAGGCGGGCGGTGGTTGAACATTACATTATTAGTGCATTATCTGTGTTAAGTTTGCAGGAACGTGCAGTTGTGAAAATGTGCTTTTATCTTTTGGCTTGTGTTAGTTGTATGAGTCGATCTCTGTGAACTGTTCGCTTTAAGCAGAACTAAAAAGCTAAGTTTACTATCGCTCGGATGCGCTAATATAGTGCAGTCGCTTAGCAATAGAACTAGGAAGGATAATCTCTAAGCTAACCTGATTTTTGAAATAAGTATCTAACCTTTAAATTAACTATCTTTAATATAATATTTTTAATCGCTACCCAACTGATAAAAAGTTCAGAATGTTACCCAGCGCAACCTTTACAGACTAACTCACAAGCTTTACATTATTGAGATAGTTTTCTAAATATAACGATGATAAATTCCAATCTCTGTAATAATGTTGGCATGTAAAAGAGCGCTTTTTTCTTGGTACCTTTAGTTTAGGAGGCGGCCTTGGCGCGGCGGCGGGGCGCGGCGGTAGCAGAGCGGGGGCGGCAAGTAGGCAGCTTAATGAATATTCCAATGTTCTTTTAAGTGTTTGCGTACGTTAATGCTATTAGTAATGTGCCCTTTACTTTAATTCATTACGTCATAATGTGCTTCATAACGCACTGCGAACGCTCCGAGATAATCATTTGCCTTTCACTGTTTGTGGGCGACACTTTGTGCAAAATTTACCAACGACAAACCTCACAAAGAAAAATAACGGACGTCCTTTGAAAAATAAGTAACGAATATCAATTCAGAGGATGCAATGATTCTAATGACGGTATCTAGAAAGCTGTTCAGCCATTTAAACATTATGGTATATCAATAAACTCACATTACTAGGGATACAAAAATGCAACGTATCAGCATTGCCATACAGCGGGGCAATGCTGTCAGCGTCTAATAACATGGATCAGTTGAGCTATCTGTAGATTATTTGCAAAAGTCTGCAGTTAGCTCAATAGGTTTTAATTGTAAATACTAGTTCTAGTTTGTTTATATAATTTGATTGTGACGATTCGAAAAAGTCCGTTAGTTAAAATATTGAAGCCTTAGAATAAGTAAAAGTCAAGAGCCAAGAGTCTGCGCGAGCCACAATAGGTGAGCGAGGGAAGGCTGGAGCGTGCACCTAGTTAGTGCAGCCACAATGCAGCTAACAAGACGCAGTAATGAGGCCGGAAACGGAAATGTGGAAAAGGCATAATAACATTAGCAGCGGGTAACAACTCCTCCTATTCACAATACCTCTGTGCCGGAGTGGGCGAACGTGCGCCTGCGGGTTCGATTCCCGCCTCCGGAAAAACATTTATACGATCAGCAGATATATGTTCTCGGTGTTCTCTATGTATAATAAAAAATGTTATCTTTGTATAGTATTGTATTAAATATAATATATATTAGTTATATAGTACCCATAACACAAGCTCCACTGACTTCGTAGCTAGATGATGCTCAGTGGATTGTCCAGCAAATGTTATTAAAGATAAGCAAACAAACATCAGTAAAGTACTTGTGATTAATTGGTGCGCATGCCCAAGCATGCTGATGACGTAGGCACTGCGGTTGCACCGACTTATAAGAAAACGGCCGGCCCGTATCGAAATGTAATGTGATTTTACCCAAACTAAACTTAATATACATAAGTGAATTTCATAAGTTAAAGCGGCATAGTGGTTGGTTAGGGCGCGGCCACAAAATGCATGACATTTCCAGGCGCTGCTGGCCGGACGCGACGTGCATGGGTGGCGCCCACCGCAAATCAGCGCCGCCCGCTGATGCCGCGTGCGGTGGCGCCTTCCAATTAGTGATGTTTAATGTGAGTGTCCGACTGTCCGTACCATGTTAGTGTTCACGGTTACAATGGTGAAATTAACACACGTCGCGATTTCTTCAAATGCCAAAGTCATATTAAATAAATATTCGTGAAGTGAGTAATAGCGTTTAGAAATAAGGTATTCTTTGTATACTATGGAAACCCGAATCATTTGAAAGATCTTTCATGCAGCTAAGTAGATATAAGTAGGAGGGTAGGTAGTGAGCACGCTAATACGGCGAGCGCGGTAATATTGCTGATAGCGGGCGCGTGCTCCATTTATCGCGATTAGGGCGCGTTACATTTCACACCTACATTTTTATATTTGATAGTTATATACACATATTTTTTTGTTTTGTGTGTCCTTTGTCGCCTTCTAGAAAGGTACATAAGTACTGTATAGGAAGGTACACTATTAAAGAAGCGAATCCTGATCAGGAAGTCTAATTTCCAAAATGCCTAGGAAGTAAAGTGTCTAAAATGTAAAGTAACCGGCAAAACCGCAAGTTTCGATTGCTTCCCTGTCCGATCTACACATGTTTAAACAAATCTGTGTGGGTATATTTACTGTTCTGAATTTCCCTTGCAGATTGTAATATTTTTCGTAATTAAAGTGGGTCATGCGGAAGAGTGCCAAGTGGAATAGACCCCACGCAGGCATTGATAGTGGCTACATAATTCATTGGTGCTTGTGCTGGCAAGTCTAGTTGGATCTGATATGTTTCACTAGCAGAAACATTATTAGGTTAAAGAGAATTACTCTTATTAGGTTACTTTACAAATGTTTGACTTGCGCTACTGGGTACTTATAATTATGAAATAACTAGTTTTCACCCGCGGCTTCGCTCGCGTGGTACCAGGATAAAAAGTAGCCTATATGTTATTCCAGTACACATACTATGTATATTCCAAGTTTCATCAAGATCCGTATTGTAGTTTTTGCGTGATTGAGGCACAAACATCCAAACATCCTCACAAACTTTAGAATTTATAATATAAGTAAGATATGTACCTATATATATAAGTACAATCAAAGTAACGAAAAGGCGGAACAAATGAATCAAAATGAAAACTTTATTTGGGATAAAAAAGAATGGTGTCTATAATAAAAAAGTTTGAATGCTGAAAGTATTTGAACGACGCGACGCCTCACATTCATTCAGGTAATTATAAGGAATTTGAAAAAATAAATAAATTTAATAAAAATAAAATACAATAAAATCTCCTAATTTCGGATATCCATGGATCCATATTTGGTTAGTAAATACACAAACATATAATTAAAGAGGGTTAGTAGTTAAAGCATTGCCTGTTTATCCAATCAGGACGTAAATAATACATTAGTTACCTCTTGCACTGATTTAACAAAGTGGGTGAATCGAGTACACGAGGTTAAGCCGCCTCCGTGGGCGGGCGTCGCCCAAACACCATCGAATGAAAAGCGCCTCGCGAACATTCCCAAATGTTATTCATATCGAGAAGGGAACCACCATGAATTGAAAATTTCCCATGCAGACGCGAGCCGGCATCAATGGCGTCTGCGGTTCTTCCCTAACTTTGAAGTCGCAAAAGCGCAAAATATTAATAGCGAACAGAGAAATATACAGGGTTATTGGTAATTTGACGTATTCCCGTTAGGAGGTGATAGGGGTGACTATTTGCGATAATTTTCATCCCCATGTGCTTCGTGCAAAAGTGAACCATTTTTAAGTTATCATGGTTTTAAGCTTTTTTAAAAATAAGTCAAAAGTGCAACATCAAAAATGTATTTAAAAAAAACTGTCTATTTAAATCTATGTTTTTCTTCTGATTTATAAAAACGAATAAACACTGGTTATTTATCAATATTAAAACAACAATTATCGCTCCAAATTTAAAAATGCGAGATGAAAAACGATATTATTTCATTATTCATTGAGATTTTTTTCCACTAAAATGCCTTAAAAACTAAAAAAAACGTTATGAAACTTGACTTACAGATTATTTCAAAAACATAACGGTTTTCTTAGCTTTCCAATTATGCATAACAACTATGAACTTATTTCAAAGAAACTGAAAAAAATATCGTTACAAAGGAAGCAGGCGGAAATTCGATACGAACTAAACCTGAGGTCGTTCTATAAAATTTCTATAAAACTGACTTAAAACAATACCCAATGTAAATAAAACGAAAAATACATATTTAAAATAAAATTTAGAACAGTTAAGTAGTAACAACATTAAACAAAATTAATAATAAGTAACAAATAGGACATTTTGTAATTTAGCCTAATTAAAGTTCCTTGCTCGAAGTGAAACGCAATACGGGGCGTTTATAATTCTTGTTTTGAGTTATTCCGCGGAAGAACACAAAACAAGAATTATAAACGCATCATATGCGATGCGAAATTTGACTACTTCGGTAGTTACATAAGTCACAACTCAGAAAAATAATATAATGCTACTTTGCGAACGCAATAGGGGAAGTCAAGAACTTTAATTAGGCTAAATTACAAAATGTCTTGATTATTACTTATTATTAATTTTGTTTATTGTTGTTTACTGTTCCAAATTTTATTTTAAATATGTATCTTTCTATTTTACTTAACTTTTATTAGGCTAAATTACAAAATGTCTTGATTGTTACTTATTATTAATTTTGTTTATTGTTGTTACTACTTAACTATTGCTAAATTTTATTTTAAATATGTATTTTTAGTTTTATTAACATTGGGTATTGTTTTAAGTTAGTTTTATAGAAATTTTATAGAATGACCTTAGGTTTAGTTCGTATACAAATTTCCGCCTGCTTCCTTTGTAACGATGTTTTTTTCAGTTTCTTTGAAATAAGTTCATAGTTGTTATGCATTATTGGAGAGCTGAGAAAACCGTTATGTTTTCAAAATAATATGCAAGCCAAGTTTCATAACGTTTTTGTTAGTTTTTAAGGCATTTTAGTGGAAAAAAATCTCAATGAATAATGAAATAACATCGTTTTTCATCTCGCATTTTTAAATTTGGAGCGATAATTGTTGTTTTAATATTGATAAATAATCAGTGTTTATTCGTTTTTATAAATCAGAAGAAAAAAATAGATTTAAATAGACAGTTTTTTTTAAATAAATTTTTGATGTTGCACTTTTGCCTTTTTTTACAAAAAGCTAAAAATCTTGATAACTTAAAAATGGTTCACTTTTGCACGAAACACATGGGGATGAAAATTATCGCAAATAGTCACCCCTATCACCTCCTAACGGGAATACGTCAAATTACCAATAACCCTGTATTTGAACATGGGGATTGTTAACAGGAAATATATATATCAGTGTAGTAGTTTAAAAGTATTAATATCAAATGAGAAGATTTGTAAAAGCAGCCCGACAAAATAAAGATTTATAAACCTCATTAAAAGCAAGTCACCTTCAGGCGAGTTTCAGTAAAACGTAGTATTATCACACTTTATGAAGAACACTCTAAATAATGTATGTTCCTCGTAAAACGTACAGAGCGCGGCGCGGCGCGCGGCGTCGCGAGTAGGCAACTAGTTTTATTAATATTCTTGTGAAAGACTCGCCGTATATTTTGTTATTCATGAGTAAAAACCAGAACACAGCACCTCCCTAGTCGGTATTTCACATTATTGAAATCTAAACCAGGATTCTACATTATCTGAATAATGAAGATATTTCTGTCGAAGATACAAGTAATAAGGTATCGAATGTCTGGTTTATAGATTTTTGTATGTGGTCGGGAAGTCCAGTTTTCGTTCTAAGAATTTAATAATTGTATAAATGCCGTGCGCGTGTGGAACTGACATCACTTGTGTGTGGAATGGAACATCACATCAACTAGTATTATGTACATACAACTTGCTGCGCCCCCCTTTCAACGAGGGAATCTATGTTTCAAAAAGTTCAAAAACATTCCCGAATCACTCTATCTTTAAAAAAAAATCTAATTATAATCCGTTGCGTAGTTTTAAAGATCTAAGTATACATAGGAACAGACTGCAGGAAGCGACTTTGTTTTATACTAGTATGTAGTGACGATTATTCGAACTTCACTTTTCTTCTTCTCATCTCAACTTCTCTCCGATTTGGACTAATCTCTGGCTGGTACTTATCTATTTAATGTAGGTACCTACTTCCTGACATTTATTTAATTAAAACAAACTTCAGAAAACACGCAAACAAAACAAAATCAAGAACAAGAAGGAAGTTGAGTAAATCAGTAAATTATAATAAAGCTCATTGCTTATAGTGTTCGCGTCGACAAAGCCATTTGCAGAATAGTTAAAAATTCTATTAAAAATTTCATTTTATTTTCATCAAGTTAAACACTAGTTTGAGGCCGAAATACCTACTTACACTAGTTCTAGCTGAAATAAAGGGCTACAGTTACAATATTCATGATAGTGGAAGTTTCACTAAATAATTAAATAATTATGTAAGTTATTTCAGACTATGTACATAGTTTCCATAACCACATAGTCCATACAAGGAGAAATATTTAAAAAAAAAATATATCTTAGCTGACAATAAAGAACATTCGGCTATCAAAGCACCAAATACAAATTAAAACGCCTTTGTCTTCTGACACATGAAATCAGATCTGTGATTTTTGGTATGAACTGGTACTACCTTACCACTACTGGAAGCAATAAACCTCATTTAAATAGTGTTTCCTTGAAAATGATACCAATGTCTATATATAAGTCGACATCGTCAAGTCACAAACCAAACGGCAACGTTTAGTCAACTATTGTAAGTTTAAAATTTAAATCGTCTGTACCTGTACCGACGGATCCACCGTGTTTTTTGCAATGCCACCTTAGACACAGGTCTAATGGAGGGTATGCTTATTGTGATGATGCTAACTAGTAACCCACAAACCTCATCCCCCAGTAAACCGCCAGCAATCAGTTTAGCCGCAGCCGGGCGCGGGTCGCTCGCCCGCTACGCCGCGACGGGCGCAGCTCCACTCTTTGACTTTGGAAACAAATAGTTAATTACCCGGAGAGCTGCTCGTTAGGCGCGGATTGTGTCGAACTTGGCTTGCTTTCCGTTTTTTCTGCCTCTCAAGCTACTGGCACAAGATATGACAAAACTAGTAGTGCTGCTTTAATTTTTAGACATTGAATGCAAAGAGAATACAATAACTACGTAAATTGAATGGTTCCTTATCACTTGTCAGCATTACTTTAAATCACTAACTCTGTAAAACATCTTTGTGAGTACTGGATGTCAATTTTTAGGTTATCTTAGCAGTAATTTCTGACATTGATTTATGTCCTCTTCCCAACCAGACACATTACATAATGCCCTTAACAAATAAAAACAATCAATCTGGTATTTATTCCACAAAAAAAAATCGACCCGACGACGGGGGTTGACCCCGTCGTCGGGTCGATTTTTTTTGTAATAAATATATTATTGTATTCCTACCGATACCTACTTTAAGTCTATGTTTGATTTTGTTTTGTACTGTACAAATAATTTGTTTTTCAAGTATTCAATCAAATTACTAAAAGTTTATACAGGCTACAAAAACAAGGCTTATTAAAACTTGGCTATTTGGTATTTATCAATTTGCAAGTCTTTTAACTATAAGCCTTTCCTTCAAATAAATATAAAAATACATCCGATAAATACATTAAATAGTTAAACATGTCGCTCAGTGTGCTCGGCATGTGAGCTGAGTTACTGCTTCTCGTAAACCTCACTGTTGTAACTCCAGATTTGAAGCTCAAGAACTCGCTACTTAGTTATTTCTCGGTGGAAATGAAAAAGGTAACTGCAGTTATTACCATTAAAGCATTGTTGTAGCCGCGACCGACGGGGAATGGAATTAAACTGAATAGGTCTAATTGGTAACGCGCCTTAATGCCGGACTGGGAGGCGAGGAATGGCTTCAATGGATTAAGGAACCGTTTGAGCCAATGTGCCTCTCACGGGTGCTGGACAAAAACGAGGGCCATCGAAGTGGGGCAGGCATGTTCTTTTGCTATGTAAGATCCGTAGCCTTTAACAGCTTACATGAAACATATTACAGCACCTCAGAATTAAGAATTAATTGACTAATAGCGATAGCGTATATCTTGCTAATATCAATTTAAATTAAGTCAGTTTTTGTTTATTAACCAAAAATGTAAAATGTAAATAGGTTTAAGATTTTTGCGAATAATTTGTAAACTTGGACGAACAAAATTAATATTTTCAGGCAGATGTACAAACACGCACACAAAGTTTAGTGGGAAGTCACAGATCAAAGGGGTGGTTTCTGAGTTTTGTCTCGTTCCGAAACTAGTTATTTGGCGTATTATTATGGTGTTATATACTTATATACTAGTAACTCGCCCCGGCTTCGCACGATTTTCAATATAATATGAGTGATTCAAAAGGAAGGTTTATATTGTATATTGTATAATTGTATTAACCTTCCTGTTGAATCACTCCATATATTTAAAAAACTGCATTAAAATCAGTTGTGTAGTTTTAAATATCTAATCGTAAATATGGACAGACAGACAGTTGGAAGCGACTTTGTTTTATACTAGTAGTGATATAAATTTTGCAAATTTATAATGATCCTTTCCCGTAATGTAAAATCCTAAGACTGCTTTTCCACCACAGATGTGCTACGTTGCTATGTTTTCAGGCGACTAATAAGATCACTTATTTATCGCGTAATCGATAATGACGCGATAATGGAGCAATCGTATTGGTTCATTGGAAACGTAGCAACGTAGCTCATCTCTGATGAAATAGTAGTCTATACCTTCGCCGGAATCATAAGAAATATATCTTGACACATTTTAATCCAACATTACGACTTCAGTGAAGCGGTTTCATTCATGCTAGAGGTCCGTCCGGCAATAGATGGGAAACTCCAGAAAACTCAACGGCGGAAAAATGGGACCTTGTTGGTGTTTGTATAACCTGGATTTTTTCTATCCTACTATAATTTAATAAATGTGAAAGTCTGTGTGAATGTTAATAACAACTTCATTTAATTAGATGAAATTGGTACGTAGATAGTTTAGGTTCTAGCATAACACATAGGCTAATCTAATCTAAAGAGGAAGGTAAAGTTTCTATGTATAATTATTATTCCTCAGTTCAGTTCATTCAAAAGTCGGTCCAAATAAACTACAGATTTACGTATTTTTGTAACAGTTTGAGAAATAATTATTTACTTTTCTAGAAAGTAAAATAATTAAAAAAATAATTATTATTTACAAAACTAAACCTAGGGGTGTTCAATTACTTTTTGAAATTGGTATGCAAAAAAAATATTCCCTGGTTAGTACATTCACACAAAACATGGTGATAATAAACCTATAGGTAAATAAATAATAAGACGCATGTATTATAACTTGTTTCAACAAACAAGTAACGCACAGACAGATCTCAGAACACGCTTCCGCCCCCCGCCGGATCTAAGTCGTAAAAGCCCGTGTATAATGGTACACACAAATTTCCACGCGGGCGAAGCCGCGGGGTGCAGCTAGTGTAATAAAAATATGTATCTACGTAGCGTAATCTATAAAGTATTTAATTATCTAGGAGGCACCCATGACGCAAGCTTTACTTTTTAACTGTATGTAGGCAGAGAATACTAATTAAAACAACAAAAACATTTTGCTGGGCAGCTCTTCGTCGTAAGTGCAGCTATTAATACGCACAGAAGCATCAAAGCTCTCCCAAACTACGTCGAAATTATTTCGAAACGAGTTTACAGAATACCTATACCACAGATGTGCTCACTCATGGCAAGACGTAGCCCGGCTTTCTCCCTGATTAACACTTATAACAAACTATGCAAACTTTGCGACTTAAAACATACATCCTTATTCTTGTGTAAATCACTAATTAAAAACAAGCTCTTAGAACTAACCTATTCTGAAACAGAAAACCTCATCTGACTTTATTTGTACTCACAGACCTACCTCACACGTTTCTAGTTTGTTTAGGTGTTTTCCTTTTTGGTAAATTTAGCACATACTGTATCTGCACATCCTCTTAAATCCTACCTGTCAAACGCACTCATGGACCACAAGATACAAGCATTCTTGCTTAGTTTGAGTTCCACTGCCACTGTATTTTAAATGATTGCGCATGTGTTTTTTGATAAATAAATATTTTATTATTATTTTTATTTATTTATTGATGTAATCAGAACGGCCCTCGGCCAATTACACTAATTACAGAGGTTAATATAAAATATCTATGAGTATCAATATAAAAGCTAAGAATATATGTAATAAATACAGTCAAATAATCAATAATGTAGCTTAAAATAAAATATCATAATAGATATATGTATTCAATTATAAATTCAAATTATTATAGAGACAACATGAAATTAAGAATTAAATATAGGTCAGTCAAAAAATAGGTCCAAATTAATTTATAGACATTAAAAACATGATACATACAAAATGTTAACTATATGTACATATAACAACTAACTAATAAACTAAGAAATAACAAAAGTATGAAATAATTGCGCGTTCCATTCAGAATGCAAACTGTTGTTATTTAGTACACGTGAGTAAAGCACCGCTATTTACTTTTTATCAAACATTCGAGCTAAAGGAGTAATTATGTTCCAAGGTTTGACTTTGAGGCAATACCTAGAAGCAAACGCATGTTTGTTTGTTTGTTTGTAGGTGAGTACCCACGTGAAAAATATTCCGGAATAAATATTATGCAGTATACCGTAGCACCTTCGCGTAGGTTGTTTTGGTAAACCGAGCTAGTCAAACATTTTTTGAAACTATCTACTATATACTATAGGTTATTAACAGAAAACTAACGATATATTTACAAATCAAATCATGATAAATATCCCGTTATAAATGACTTTTAGTAAAACATATCAACACCACCAGCTTCATAGCAATATTTCATATTTCCATATTTCGAATGGCCGATGATTTCTGGAACATAGGCCAATTATGGGCCAGCGCCGTTTCTAGGCCAAATAATAACAGAAAGGCCGGGATTTTAATACGGATGAGCAGAAAATAAATTCACGAAGATTTTTCAACGAACGCCGCGCGACTACGTAATTTGTTTGCGCACTTCGTTTTAGGGTTCCGTGGTCCGTACGTAGCGTTACGTAGTCCGCGGGACGTAGCGCGGAATTAATTTATGAGTGTGGCGTGAATTGAGAAACCAGATTATATTTTTATGTCGCATTTGCAGTTAATTGCGTCGGGGAGGACAGTTTGTGGAGGACAGTTTGTGGAGTTTGTTGCTGCTTGTTAATGTATTTTGTTTTATCGTTTGTTTACACACGTTCATGTTCATGTGTGAATGGCCACTTTACTGTGAATTCTAATTCTAACAAAGAGACAGGCTAATACTAAGTTAAAATACAAAACTTCCGAAAGTTCGGTCTGGTCTGAATAAAAAAAAATGTGTTTCGGAACCGTCATCAAACAAACAAACTGTTTGCCTTGTTATTTATTAATGACTGTCAATATGAGGAAATATTTCACGGAACCGCAGCGCGTTTAACATAACTGCATACAAGTTGCGGAACCGACAGATTCCGACTTACAAACTGGACTATCTACGTATCGTCTCAGTATTCATAGATTGTTATATGACATGTGTCCATCAGAAATCGTAACAGTCTATGAATACTGGAAAACCTCTGGGAAACGCAGAGAGTAAACAATTGCGTGCAAGGGAATCATGGCGTAGACCAGTCGGTGTATAGTATGTATATATACCGACTTCTTCTATAGACTGGCTTCTATAATTAGCTAATAACCGCGGTAGAGCCTAGTTATACCGTTGCTTGCAGCCTGGTAAAGGCCCGTGTACCGTGGCGGGCACAGTGCGGGCGCCAACAATAAGGCTAAATAAGCACCGGTCCACTTCCCGCAGGAAATCCATTCTGGCCCTCCGCGCTCTAATTTCCGGTTAGCTCAGCCTGAATGGTAAGTGCTTTTACACTTTTTCTCGCGTTTTGTTCAACTTATGTACATATGTGATGTTAGAATGTTGTTTTATGAGGTTTTATGAATCGTGGTTTTATTATGAGGACGGATTTATGTTTAGGGTTTTGTTGAACGCTAATTTAAGTAACATGGGTACTCGGGTAACATGGGTTTATAATAATCCGATTTTTCGAATAGCTATGTGGGAGATATAAATAATGCTGGACAATCCACACAGCATCATCTAGCCCCAAGGTAAGCAGAGCTGGTGTTATGGGTACTAGATAACTGATATATTTAATAAAACAGATAACATACATAGATATTTTTTATTATACATAAATAACGACCAGAACACCCGGAACAAATATCTGCATATCGTACACACAATTGTTCCGAGGCGCAACCTCCTGCGTCGCAGGCGGACCTTCACCCACCGCGCCACAGAGGTCGTCAAATTATATTATATTGTGGAAATTAAATAATAGCGTAGTTATCATAATTTCAGAATAAACAGACAAACTTTTCATTATTAAATTTAAAAAACATTACTAAAAAAGAATATAAAATATTGTCATCTGTACCCACAGCATAGAAAACTATGGCACCGGGCAGAGAATTTTTGATTTTCAGTAAAATGCCCAAAGCTCAGAAATGATTGGAGATTGTTCTTTGATTTTTTGGTTCGATATAAACCGATATATATATAACCTTTTGCTTTACTTTAAGTTACGGGACACCCTGTATAAAAACAAAGAGGTTTTTTATAAAAAAAATTACTTATCCTAGCAATTAACAATGTATACTATCTTCGCCGTAACTATTGCCAGCTGTCAAGTAACCTCGTGTGTGATGCTGTGTTCCAGGAGCTGAGAGGTCTCTCTGTAGTTCCCGCCACTTAGACCGGCGGAAATCTGTCACTTCCGCTTTAAGCCGGACCTTTTCAGGAACGCCTGAAGATACTAATTTCCGGTTTGTGAAAACTTTACCAAATTATTTTTACGGCGTGAGTCCTTATGGAATTTGAAAGGATTTTTATGATGAACTTCATGAAGCTATAAAGGAAGCGTTCTTCTAATACCCCTGTAGGGAGAATGTGGATATATTATATCTCCGCAAAGCTGATTACTATAATTACAGCTTTTAACATTTTTCAATGTGAATTTCCGTCAGGAGCCGTCAGTTCTCCCAAAGTCCCAGAAATTGATTGCGACACAGTGGCGCCCCCCGGCGGCGCTATCAACTCCTGACGTTAACTAGACGCTAGGCGCTTGACACTGACGAGACAGGGTTTTTCAATTTGTCATTATGAGTAGGTATATGTATGTACCTACCTATAATAGGAAGGAATTTACAATAATCTTATGTCTCTTTCAAGACTTGTAATCTTTAAGAAATTAAATATTGTTATTTGATTATTTACCTAATATCTCGCAAAGTTTGAGCAGCTGTGGTTCAAAAAATGTAAGAATACGTCGAATCCCATTTACGTTAAAATATGTACCTACAGTACAAGAGGATTCTCAAATATAGTAAATAAACTTTTATATTACTATATGACGAAAAAGGCGAAACATGCGCTACCTACTCTAACTAAAAACAAAAGTATGCAAACACACCCAAAACCGGTGACATGGCTACTTAAAAACAGTGAACAAAATCTATTTTTGTTCTTTAAATCTTTTTCATACCCATAAAATACCTTTTTAAAATAAATCATTTAGAAAATACTATTTTTAAAATAAGCAGAATTTGTTACTATGGGAACTTGTACTAGTACCTACCTACATTGCGCGCTCCATCGCACAGGGACAAAGCCGCATCTATTGCCGCGCACCAATGGAAAACAAGCCAAACAATTCAGCTTCATGTTCTTAAAATGCCTACAAAATAATTTGAAGTGCATGAAATGTTTTACTTCGTCCCTCGTACTTGAGTCACGATCTCGTGGAACACACCGAAACACGTCTTGCACGTCCGTCTGACCTAATTAACGCAACTGGCGTGGAAAATTACAGCCGTCCCTATAGGGTCAGTGGTCCAGGGGCCCTAATTGTGGGCCACTGATAGGCCTCCGGCCCCCGGGCCGCCAAAGGGTTCTACTGGAGGATAATCTTTAGAGCATCATCGTTACAGTTGAATTTGGATGTTATTGTTGGACTTTATAGTTTAATTCCTTGAGACAACAGGCAGGTTCCCCAGCAGACAGATTTGTCCGTAAACGTTCGCTTATCGAACGAGGAGACAATAACAATGATCCACTCGGTAAAGTTAAGTAGGTAACTCAATTTCCGCGCAATCTAATAATCCAATTTGACTTTTCCGTCACGTTTTAATTCCTTCATCTCTCGACCTTCGACGGAAGGTTCCAATTCCAAAGATCGCATAATTATCGAAAACCCATAGTAATATTCCGTGGTAATAGCAGTCATATCAGAGGCAATCCTAAAATCAATCAACTGAACGGGTGCCGCGGAGTAAGGAAAAATTGGAAATCAATCTATTCGAACATAGAGGCGTCGCAAGTGTCCATTATGGTAATGCGATGGCGGCTCTATGATCAGACACCCGCGGCCCTGCATTTATGGACGATGTATATTTTTATTGTATCTGTGACCCGTTTGCTGATGTTATGAGTATTGACGGCGAGAAATATGGGTTCAGGGAGGGACTCACGGAGCAAGCACGGAATTCAGTCATTATGGACGAGGAGCACCACTTAACCATAATAATGCTCTCGACTTCGTTGATATGTCGGACCAATAAGCTGAACTTGAATCTACCTTATACCAACTCATTAGAGTTTATTTCCTTGTCCTTATATTTTATCAATTATTAAACTGGTAGGTAATCATTTTATCCACAAAGAAAATACCAAATTTGAATAGAAAAAGGTGTCACTGGCGAGTTGAGCAGAAGGCCGCCACTGGTACCTTATCTCGAACCATCTCGAGGTGATAGACAGTGCTCCAATGGACATACTCGTACGAATCGTTAGTCCACCTGTAAGGCTCGGTTCCTAACCAAGACGCGCGGTACATTTACTTCTACAATGTATAGTAATGACAGTTCTAAAGTAATAAGCACAGTTTAGCCAATTTAACATTAATGTGCATTGGTTTCATAATTAATAGAGTAGGATTTTATTATTTTGTTTCTTACCAGCACTCTCTTTGCCTGAAAAACAGGTTTTTTACCTAGATCAGGCACATATATGCATATACATATATACTTAATCTCTCTTGTTTTATGTTAAGCCGTAAGTTTTCCGAAAATTAAATAAATAAATGTCATAAAAAATATAAGATTAAGTACTTTATGTTATCTTTTTAGTCCTAAGTTATTTTAAAATAAATAATAATTATTTCTCTATTATTATAATTGAACCTCTGCCATAGTATTGATATATCCCCCGTAGTCCGAACCCGCCCCCGCCCCCTCCCCGCCCGTGTCGGACCTGCACCGCGCCCGCTAAAAGGCTTTAATCAACATTACGGCGACTTGACCACGTCCCACGGTTTGATTAAGGGCACTTGAATTAGTTTTTAGGGTCGAAATATCGTCTGGAATACTTGGGAAGGCTTAATAGTGGACTAAAGGACGGGCATTCTTACTTTCTAAAGATGGTTCGGGTAGGGCCCTTCGAGAAGGGACTCGTCGCGAGAACTTAAGTACGTAGGTACATACCTAGTAGTACCTACCTTAACGGTATATCAGACGAGGGGGATATAAGACTATATAGATAGTTTTTTGTCATTAATTACTTATGTATCCTTTATTCATAACAATTGTTATCTAAAGATTAAAGGTTAATTAGAGAGTTAATTACCCACTCGTCATTTATAAAGGTTGAGTCCGCGCCGGTAACGCTCCTACACTCGGAGCACTCGCTCTACTCAACCCACTCGTCATTTATAAAGGTTGAGTCCGCGCCGGTAACGCTCCTACACTCGGAGCACTCGCTCTACTCAACCCACTCGTCATTTATAAAGGTTGAGTCCGCGCCGGTAACGCTCCTACACTCGGAGCACTCGCTCTACTCAACCCACTCGTCATTTATAAAGGTTGAGTCCGCGCCGGTAACGCTCCTACACTCGGAGCACTCGCTCTACTCAACCCACTCGTCATTTATAAAGGTTGAGTCCGCGCCGGTAACGCTCCTACACTCGGAGCACTCGCTCTACTCAACCCACTCGTCATTTATAAAGGTTGAGTCCGCGCCGGTAACGCTCCTACACTCGGAGCACTCGCTCTACTCAACCCACTCGTCATTTATAAAGGTTGAGTCCGCGCCGGTAACGCTCCTACACTCGGAGCACTCGCTCTACTCAACGATTTCTTACAACAGTTCCAACATGTGGACATATTTAATGATAGTTTAAGCCATATCTACTTAAGTTTAAGATCGTACCTTACTTTTAAATAAATTACCTACCTCTATCTTGTTTTTAATTTATTTTTCTTTTGTTAGTGTTTTGGTGTGAGATTGTTAGCTAACTGCTGTACTTTTATAAATAAACAACCACGACCTCAATGGCGCAGCGGACGGAGACACAGGAAGTAGCGGGTTTATAGTCCTCCGCGGATATAATATGTTTGAATCAAATGCAGATAGGTATTTGTTACGGATCTTTTCTCATTATCAACCTGTGTTAGTCCACTTCTGGACATAGGCCTCCCCCAATGAGCGCCATAGCGCCCTGTCTTCAGCTTGACGCATCCAGCATCTGCCTGCAGTCATTCGCAGGTTGTCATCCTACCCAGCCGGAGGGCGTTCTACATTACGTTTGCCGAGTCGCGGTCTCCACTGAAGAACACGTATACCCCAGTGCAGCGGTTGTCGGGTCTTCGTGATATGCCGTGTGGATTGTTTAGTACTTATTCTTAAATTAATTATGAAGTTAAATCAGGGCCAGACAATTCAAACTATCAATAAGAAACCTACAAACTTCAAATGAAACCTCTCGGTACCATGACCACACTTAATAGTTATTAGAACAGTTCCTACAGCTCACGGGATCCACTTGATTAAAGGTCAGGCCCTTTGTACAGTGCTTACGTATAATAATAATAATAATAATAATATTCTTTATTCAGACACGAGATCCATCACATTTATATCTATAAATTAAAATTAGGGCATATTAAAAATAAAAAATTAAAAGTATAGCGAGTGCACAAACACTTGGGGATGGGGAACGGGGATTACGGCAAAGGCGGGATCAATTAACATATCCCTGGGCGATAGCTTGGACCTGGACAAACATACCCGGTACGACAGCACGCCGCAGTGGCGAGTGCTTTGATTGAAGGTGCTGGTTGTTTGTTCCATGTAGCCCAATTACCTTTGTACTCAACTGGGGGCATCCTGTATTAACCGACAACCACGACCTCAATATTATTAACCGACTTCAAAAAAGGAGGAAGTTCTCAATTCACCTGTTTTTTATGTTTACCTTATAACTTTCGACTGGATGAACCGATTTTGATGATTCTTTTTTTATTTAAAATCTGGTGCTTTCCGCGACAATTTGGTCCAGTTCTGACAATGACATCCATGAGAAAACCGTATATGCGCGACAAATGGACGAATAACTCAACATCACGTCAATCCATTTCGATTAATTCTTTTTAAAAACTAAGTTTTAAACCCATTTTCATTTTTAGGAATTTAGGTTTATAGTTTTTTAAAGCACGACAAATTATATAAATTAGCAACGACAAATATTAGAAGGTACTTTATAACTTATTTTGTTGTGATTTGAGGATGAACTGGCCCCGGCTACCGTTTCCCTCACATTGCGTCCTCTGCGCCTTCTACAACTCATTCAATTCTAAAACTTTTGAAACTATCATGTTATTAACACTAAAGTCATTTAAAAGGTTTTCCAATATTTCGGCACAGTTGCATGCGCCATGATCACCGAATATCTGAAGGCACTGCGAGTATGTTTTTATATTATACCTATCTACCCTCATCGTTTGTCTCTTGCTCAAAAATCAAATCATGGTAAATATCCCCTTTTAAATGACTTTAAATAAATTCTGTTCATTCGTTTTAGTGAGATGCAGTAATGAACATCAATTCCGAATGTTTACGTTAAATGAATGAGAGATAAGACTGGCGTCACCATTAACCCATTGAACACGTTCACAGCCCGCAGAAGCGACCATGTAACGCTTCCACTGCGCTGGCGAACCGATAGCAAATCACGAGGTCTGGCATTTCAATTTAAAATGACATAGTTCTTTTTATTCGTCTGTTTATCGCTCAGCTGCGGCGGGATTACTTCGCAATTGGAAATACGGGAGCGGCCAATGGCTCGAGGCTGGGCCGCGGGCCGTTCGGTGCCTAGACATAAACATAGCATTTTAGAGAAATTTGACGTACAAGCAGAAGCTTGATACAATTATCTTAGTAGTCAACATAATAATTAGGCTCGAAAGCGCAATCGTAGTTTTGTTTCTATGGCTCTGAGTATTCTGGCTTAGTAAGAGTACATATCTATCATGGCGCTGGCGTCGGTGTGGACTATGCGGTAGGTATTAATATAATAAATAAAGTAGGCAGATTAAAATATTATACTATACCCATGTTATATAACCGGTTAGCCTTGGCTTTGTATTATTCAAATGCATAATCAAAAGTGACGTATATTAATAATTCAGTTTCCAGCCGTTTTTATACTACGTAGCATTTACGTCACTGCAATGCCTTGCTTTTCCAGTACCTGTACATATGGAACCAACAACAAGTTAAGAACAAATTGATAGAATACTAAATAGAATGAAATTGATAAGTAAAATATGAGATAGACAGATAATTTATATTCATAATAACTTTTATCTAAAACTACCTGGCTGTAAGCCATATGAAGATCTTGTAAATAAAAGAGACAACGGTTCTTGCAGTTTTCTACCGGCGCGGCGGCGCGGCGCGGCGGCGCGGCGGCAAGTGTAAAATGTTCAAGATTGATTTTATAGGAAACAATGAAAGTGGACCCTTTTTTGGTACTTCTTAGATAATGTCATAATTCATAAATAATACAGCTAATAAAGTTGTCTTAAATCTTATCAAGAACTTTTTCAGGGATTTTGCCTAAAATCTCTTTTGTTGGAATCTTTCGTAACTACCCCGCGCACGTACTCGTATATCAAGACGAAGATAATAATTTCCCTCTCCAACATAAAACCATCCTCGAGGAAAACTTATAAGGCCCCGTATGCTCTTAAACAATTTCAAAGTTCATTGGCAATTTTGTTATTAACAAAAGCGGCGAATATCTCTCGAACCCGTTGAAACTCCGCGCTGAACATTCTCTGATGGAATCCGCCGCAGAATGCGGACCGCTAATCTTGCCTTATGAGGAAACTTCGCCACTTTTTAATATTAATCAACGCATGCATTGTAGTCCGAGACGAATGAGGAAGGAGTACGCGACTTACAACTCTAATACGTGGGAAAAGAGTTTGAAGTTTTGAAAATAAAAAAAATGTAATGCTGGACTATCGACACAGCATCATTTAGCACCCACTCAGCAGAGCTTGTGTTATGGGTACTCGAAACTGATAATGAATACTTTAAACAATACTTCTCATAAGTAAGTAAGTTAGCCTTTTATTTCAAAGTCATAAGTAACTTTGTTTGGTAGGTTCTAGGTAAATCTAAATTCGTTTTGTAATGAATAATCTAATTAATTGAAATTCATTCATGACGCATTATATTTTGATAAAACTAAAAGGAATCAATAGTTACAATTATTCAATCTGATCATGTATAGATAGGAATGTTCGAGTAAGTACCTGTATATTTTTCATACGTCTGAAAATAGTCCTACTAATATTATAATCGCAAAAGTTTGTATGTATGGATGTTTGTTACTCTTTCATATTTCCTGATCTTTCCAGCATTAATTTCCTTGCAGTAATTCAGTGTACCTACGTACGTACCTAATGTTTGTCCCAAAAGGGTTATTTGTCATCGCGAGCCTCCTCAAAGATTTATAAGCAGCAATTACAACGGCTTAATGACGTGACAAAGCACTTGATTTAGATGTACGAGGGGAATATGGAAATGTGAGGTAATGTTCCCTCACGCTCACCACTGTTCACGAGGAACCACTTCATGTTGCTACGGGGGCTCACCACTGTTCACGAGGAACCACTTCATGTTGCTGCGGGGGCTCACCACTGTTCACGAGGAACCACTTCATGTTGCTGCGGGGGCTCACCACTGTTCACGAGGAACCACTTCATGTTGCTGCGGGGGCTCACCACTGTTCACGAGGAACCACTTCATGTTGCTGCGGGGGCTCACCACTGTTCACGAGGAACCACTTCATGTTGCTGCGGGGGCTCACCACTGTTCACGAGGAACCACTTCATGTTGCTGCGGGGGCTCACCACTGTTCACGAGGAACCACTTCATGTTGCTGCGGGGGCTCACCACTGTTCACGAGGAACCACTTCATGTTGCTGCGGGGGCTCACCACTGTTCACGAGGAACCACTTCATGTTGCTGCGGGGGCTCACCACTGTTCACGAGGAACCACTTCATGTTGCTGCGGGGCTAAATTGACCTATGTTGTTAATATATTTAAATCATTGTGTTATCCCACGACACTGCTCAAATGTTAGCTCACTAAGAAATCTAAGAAAACAAGTTCCCTAGCACAATATCTTGCCGGTAACACATAATTTCCTAACATAACTTCCATTATGCTACTGCTACAATGTCCACTGGCGCTAGTTACTATCGTCAGTTAGCATCGCTAGTCCGCACTGGCGCCAGTAGTTAGGCGTCTAATTTGGCGATAAATAACACATTACCTTACCGTGTGTGTTAGCATTCGTCGGCGCGGGGGGACACATGGACCGGAGTAGCGACAGTGTTGGGGGAATCTCGATTTCGGCTGAAATGACGGGATATCCATTATTGTTTCTTTTACTTGTATTGAAATTCACTGGATTTTTTTCCCTGGATAAATAAAGTTTAAGAAATATATTTTAACTGCGAATACAGCCTGCTTCACTTTCGTAGGGCTCCGGGCTTTTACTTCGATAGGAAAAAGGGAACCCTCATAGGATCATTTGTTTGTCTAACAGTCCGTCTGTCTCGGCAGATGACAAGACCCGCTTTCTCATAGACGCGTGAAGGTATCAAGTTGAAGTTCATGAACAATCTACTCTTGATATCTTATGATATCCCATGAGAACCGATTTATGGTAAAAAGTGTACTTACTGTATGTTTTATTCAAGGTGTAGTTTCAGGGAAACAGGAACAACTAGATGGATCTTACAATATGGGTTTGAAAGCTCATTCAACGAAATGTGCTTTGCAATCATTTTATTGTTTTTATTTTATTTATTGTTTTGACAAACGAAAAGCCGACCTCTTATTCCTTTGTACAATCACAGTTTATTTTTTATTTTTTGGGACAAATACTTATCTCTCGGAAATAACATTTGTATGGGACAACCTCGGGATCAGTCTCCTACAATACTGAAAGGATTTTCCTAATCGGTCCGTAGTTGAAGGAGATGTTGACGAACATGCACGAAACTGAAAACCAGCGCTGCACTGGCTTATGTCAATGTAGCATTTAATGCTGAGCCGGTAGCCTTTCTGTGTTCTCGTGTTTTAATTATTTTATTCGATCCTAATTTGTTATCTTTATTATTATTAGTTCTTAAGTTGTATTATTTTATTTGAAACACAAATAAACATTTTCTATTTTTTTTCTATAAACATATGTACGTAGGTATGTATTTTTATGTGTTTTGTACATGTCAGCCGAATATATAACCTCCTCCTCCTTTGTTTCTCGTCGGTTAATAAATATTTCCCATCTATTATCCTTATCCTTCTAGATCCAGACTGCAGCATTCAAATGAGATGGTAATGCGGCCGCCGGAAGCTGCTAGTTTGTCCGGCGCCGCACCGCACCGCATCGCACCGCACCGGTGGACACCGGATGTTACGAGCACCTGTACTTCGTTGACGGAGGTCACTGCATGCATATTTATAAAATAGGGCCTGGTTAAGAGCACAGAAAAGAAGTCTTGTAAGACTGCTTCAAGGAACTATCAGACAAAAACTAAAAACACCCCGTGGCCGAAAGCGGCGGCCACGTACATACCTACATTGGATTTCATTGTATAACTAGCTGCGTCCGCGGTGTTACTCGCCTTCATAAACATTATTACAAACTTTTAATCATCCCACGGGAACTCTGCACTTTTCCGGGATCAATATTTTTTTATATTTATTTAATACAGGATATAATGTATCAAATTTCATCAATATACGTTCTGCCGTTTGAGCGTGAAGGAGTATCAAACATACACACACACATACATACAAAATTTCCCCTTCCTGATATTAGTGTCAACATCATCATCATTAACCAATTGTAGTCCACTGCTGGACATAAGCCTAAAGAGCGCAATAACACCCTGTCTTCAGCTTGCCGCATCCACCATCTGCAGTCTTTCGCAGGTCGTCATACCACCTGGTCGGACGCGTCCTACACTACGTCGGGCAGTATTAGTGTGTTCTTGAAAATCATCATAGATTTGGGTGAATCTGATTTATATACAGAGGTATCTATCTATAGTACAAAAAACTTTTGTAACACTTATAAAAGCGATTCATAATCCCGGCCGCCGGAAGCGACCTTTAAGACAACGGCGCGGCGCTTTAAAAACTGTACCGTGCAGCGCGCAGCTGAAACTAAGCTGAGGTATTTATATAATCGCTATTAAAACTCGACTCGGACGATTTTCAGGACGTTACAGAAATCAAATTATCATCTCCGAGGTTTAAAGGGTTGTTGTGCTGAGCGCTGGCGGGAGTGGCTCAATTAGAGATAACACGATAATACCATGTCATCGAGTTATTCACTTTCTAATATTTTATTCAATAAAATCTAATATTTGGTGATGTGAAGCTGTGGCCTTAACAAATACTTATGATAAAACCTAATTCGAAACATTCCAAAGGCTAACTTTCAAAAGTCTACTCTGAAACTCGTCTTCTAGAAGCTTATGAGACTTTCCTAGTAGAAAATCATGATGTAAGTTTGAAAAGTTCTCATAACTTTGAAAGTCGGTAGCTTCAGTTCAAGTTGGAGTCGCACAAACAGCCAGTCAAACATTTAGAATAGTCGAAGATAATCGTCGGAGAAGGTCCCGAGACCATTTATATAAGTTTTCTCTCACCGCCGACAATGGCCGAGAGATTTCATTTAGCGCATTCCAGGCAATTACTGGCCCCACTAATTGGCAACATCACAGGAATGGGCCACTCAAAGAAAATTGTTTTTAATGAAAAATTCACGCAACTCCATTGAAATATCTCGGCGCTTTATAATATCCTTATTGCACTGAGTGGCCTCTCATCTCACTTGATGACAGCATTTACTTCTTTCATTTTCAAAACATCCTGAGGGATATAGTCCTCAGGATGTTCTGACAATGAGATCTTAGCGAACAGGCGAGTAAGGTAAGATCGTAAGATCTCATTGCATGACTGCAATAAATAAATAAATAATTAACTGATATACTTAATATAATACGCACTACTAACTTACTTTTTAACATAATACAATAGATATTTTCTATTATATACAGAAAACATTCAGAGCACCTGTAATAATTATATGAAGAACATAGAAATATTAGTTCCAAGGCGGAAATTGAACCCGGAGCCTTCTACGTTGGAGGCGGTCCTTCACCCGCCGAGCCACAGAGGTTGTCAAGCAATAAATACAGATTTTTTTATCGCGATCATTTGGTCCCACCGACTTGAACCTAATCTCTCAATAATTATTTAACGGTCGTGCATATAGAGCGCACTCCTCAATATTCAACGGATCAATATTGAATTGAATCATTTATTTATTTTCTTTTGCAAAAGATTATTATTAAAATTTTTGCTAAAGCTTAATTTATAGCTAGGACCCTTGTTTTGCAAGAGACTGGTGCGCGGGAGAGGTTTGTAACACCTGTGGTACGGGTCGCTAGGGCCTTGTATTGTTCCAGGGCTGATGCTTATCATCAAGTAAGCCGTAAGTATCTATCAGTATCCTATCCAAGTATCTTCAAGTAAGCCATCTGCTCATAAAAGCAAATAACGAATTCTTACTCACAACAACATTTCAATAATTTAGATTCAAGATTGTTCTATTGGTTTATCGATTTGTTGTGCTGTGAAATGAACCAGATAGTGAATAGGGCGCGCTAACATCATTAGAAACAAATGAACGTGCGCAGCGCAGTGCGAGTGGCTGACACCGCGTAATTACGCAGCACTTGCTTCAGTTTGACTTTCAAATACTTTACCTTTGTACAGTTTTGTATCGGGACGAACTTTGGAAGGCTTTGTCGAAACGAAACTCTGTTTTAAAGTTCTTTGATTAGGTTCAACTTTTAACAATGCAAGTTTGAAAGTTGTAGCTGTATGATTCTAACGACTGAATGACACCGACGGCGAGGCGCGGGGCGGGGGATGGCTTTGTACTGGCGGTGAACTAAGCGAACTGCCTGAGGTGGTGTGCTGTTTGTAGATTTTACTTTTTGTTGTTAAAATAATTACCATCAGAGAGCTTCAAATGCCTATTATATATTATTCTAGTTTTTTATTACAAAAAAGCTTTTGCATCTGTATTTTTATGGCTATTTTGATGAAAATTGGTAAGTACCAGAATTTCCAAGTAAAATTGTCGGTCACTTCATTATTACAGTAAAAAGCCTTTGCCTTTTGCTGTTGCCAGATTTCATAATGATCTATAGCTGTTTGGACATTAAAAGGTAGCAGGCAAACAGACAGAACTATATTTACGTATATGGATGTCACTAGTATCAGGCTAGCTCGGGGCCGTAAAACTGTGACTGTTTTTATAATTTGTTTCAATGAGTGCACAAGTGCTGTAATACTAAACTGAAGAATATTCTAGGTCGTAAGAATGCGTTATGCCTCAGGAGTCAGTGTCCGCAATTTGCATTGATGGCCTGTGAGCGAGTGCCGCGGGGTGCTCCGCATAATGAACGTGATTACGCCGCTGTCGCCGCGACTCAACCTGCGCGACAATCTCGCAAGGGGAAGAAGCAGAGTGGCCGCGAACCTAATCGTGGCGCCTTGCCTCCTGGTCCTGAGAAGGGCCGATGTGATAAGGATGGTTTCGTACTTGTTGAAAGGAAGAAGAGGAAACCTACTTGTCGCAATCAGTACGGGACCGCCGTACCGAACGCATCAGAGCAGCTGTGCCCGCTACGTGCCGAAGTACCTACCACGCAACTCTACGTGTCGCGCGTCTTCTACACCGTGACCGCTGAGGATGTGGTCAAGTACCTGGTGCTGAAGACCGGCATCTCCTTGAGAGTCGAAAAATTGGTGTCTCGCCGTAACGTAAACTTCGGTTCATTTATGGTGAGAGTGCCGACGGATCGACTCTCTACGTTTATGGACAGTGGGTTTTGGCCGAAAGGTGTCATTTTCAGGAAGTTCATTGGACGCCTGTCAAATGACACCGCGCTTGCGTCATCGGAGCGTCGGCCTCGGTGACTCGGTTAATTATAAAATTTTTGTTTATCTATGCTAGTCTCTAAGGTATTTATTATATGGGCCCTAATTAAGTTACTTTTTGTACACTTTCTTTGTTGCCTGAAATAAAGATATTATTATTATATTATTATAATTAGCGGAAACCACATCGTAAAACGGACATGTGATTTCGACATAGATCCAATAACGCATTGATAATTCTATCGTCAAAATTGTTCTGGTCTGGATTGATTATTGCCTTCTTCAACTGAAGTGTTCGTTTTCTCTATAACAGACATTGTATTATTTTATAGGAACTGAAACGGAATTGATCTTTTTTTTGTTATTATTATAGCGGTTTTAGGCGTCACAGAGCCGATCGCACCTCGCATTATACTTTGAAGGCATTCATTCTGTGACTCCTCCGTTTAACATCTATCATATAGTTAAATTTCATAAAAACATGTCTATAGAAACATTTCGTTGCCAACTTTCTTCGACGAATCCTTCCACTGGAACATAAACCGGAGCTGACCGCAATTCCTTCTAAATTTTCCAGAAATTTCTACAAGACGTTTTAAATCCTTCAAAGTCATTGAAAGAGATTTTGTGGTCAAAGGTGCTTTCACCGTCTCTGACAACGAGACAAAGACTTGGCAAACATTGTAATGATATCGAAACAAATATTAACGTTAATAATATGTCGTTCATGTCTCATCAATCTATTCGTTACTGAGAATTGATATCAAATCCTATTATTGGTTACCAAAGTCAGACTGTTTACTTTCTTAAGACGAACTAAATTCAAGAGACTTGTTGAAACAAATCTGTGAGTACAATGTACAACGTGTCACATCTATGTCCAATTACTAAATGTTCCAATTTCTCAAGGCATGTGGCGAGAGAAATCTCTTAACAATTCCGCAGAGCACCAGCGGGATGCTGTGTTACATTACCTCGCTCCCGAGATTTAAACTGAATTTCATATTTTTATGCGGTTTATTGTACCACTGAACTTTGCAAGTCTCTGGAGGGTTGCTTACACGCAGCTTACTCGGAAACATTCACAGATAGAGGTATAAAATGACACTTGAATGACTAAAACTTTAAGGGGATTGTACTTATAAAATCTATTTCACTTTATAGTTTATGTATTTATTTATTTGAGGAGTGTTTTTTGGTCAAAATACAGACACCGTTGTCCACCAAGCTAGCCACTAGCAGACAACCAGGCTGCATAAACAGAAGTAGGTATCTAGTAATAGTTTATTCAAGGAGTTCCTCTCTGTACTTCAAATGACGTATGCTCTAGCCTTATCTCCCGATCCAGTCATTTAGCAGACATTTCCGTGCCGTTAAGCTCGGCAGCTACAATCGCCGCCGTTAATACGTAATCGCGCTCAAAGCCAGCGGTTAATAAAAATTCCGCGCTAGAAGTTATTTTGCAAAAGGCCTCGAGGGAGCATATCAGAGTAGCGTGAAGCGCCGTGCGAGCCGGTTATGATGTACGGTAAGGCATGGGAGGGAGCGGGGAGGTATGTGGACGTGGGGCCAATGTGTCTGTGGTATCAGTTTCAGTCAAACCGGTCGGATGAATTAGAAAGCGGGTACATTTACTGAGCCGCTGTACAACCGGACAGAGAGGTACATCCCAGACTCAGAGAGAGAGTCAGCCAGACTAGCAATTGAGCTGCAAACTATATATAAAGAAAACAAGGACTTTTTTTTCTCAAATCGCCAGAGTTACGTTTATTTATTTAAGAGTGAGAAGTCTAGAAAGTTGAAAATAATAAAGTGCATAGTCAGTCTAAACGATGAAATAGGAGTAAATCACTTTTACATATTTTAATTTTTAATCCATTCGGAAAACATACATTTAAAGATGATTTTAACAAGTGACTTTGGCCTGGCTTAGGCATGGGCTAGGTGACTAGGTACCCATATTTATCTAAAACTCATACTTCACCTGAGCTTATCAATTCCCCGCTCCCGCTCACCCCTTGCCCCACCCCGCAGTTCTTTCCGGCATTTCTCTATGAAATACCACTGCTACCTACCACCCACAGGTGAGAATATGCTTCACAGTGTAAAATTTCCCAGGTGACAGGCTGTAGGGGCGTGTAACTATGTCAGTGTAATATGGACCAGGGATTTCACTTACTTTTACTCTATTTTTCAGCTGCACTCGGCCTCGTAGTTTTTAAGGATTATCTGCTTTTGCTTTTTTTCATTGATTTTACTGGATTTATGGACATATCTACCTCACCCTGCAGTGCCCTGCAAACAACGCGGATGCAAGAGCCCGTTTAACTCAACACTATACCGAAAATATACCGGAAGTCAGACTTTACGTGATTTGGCTCTCAAACAACAAGAATGCTGGATTTGAAAGCAATATTTTTTAGATTCCCCGTCGCGCGGGCCGACGTCCATCTAACGGACTTTAATGATCCAGTTGTAAACTTTGCTTTTACATCATTGACTAGACGAACTTTGGAAATTGTAAGTTTGATTTCTTATATTCAAAATCTATATTCATTCAAAACGAATCAATAAATAATATCAGGTATCCGATATTTATTTAAAATTTATGTAAGATATCATATTTGGTTTACTCAAAGTTCAGATTTTGCCAACATTTATCTAGCTAGGAAATGTGTATGCAAGCTGTATTTCTTGAATAATCTAGCCAGACAAATCAAAACATTGGGCACGTCCCACATTCCGAGTGGAACGAACGGCGCCCGCATGTGGGTCAAATAAATGGAATTTTAAATCTACGTATCACGGCTAAAAAGATTCATGCGTATTACTTTCTATGTATCGGGATGTGTACCCGAGGGTGTTGTTCGGGAGGGACGTGTTGTTCGGGAGGGACGTGTTGTTCGGGAGGGACGTGTTGTTCGGGAGGGACGTGTTGTTTGCTGAATGGATTTGAATCCGTTAAACAATTCCATGTCAATTTCTTGTACAAGGTGTCTTTCTTCCACCTTCACAATGGGCTAGACAAGACTAAAATAGAATTACTGCGATCAATGGTTTATTGGTTATAATAACGATTCTATTTACTCGACTAATCGTCGGTACTATAATATACCGAGATTCAATTGTAAGCCTTCCACAACTGAACGCAAGGGCCGAATTCTACTTAATCAATTATTTCTCCATAACTATGGTATCACAATTACACATTTTGGCATTTTACCTTTGATGTCAGAAACTACCGACATGGAGGGACGCGTTCAAAGTGTCAAGGATTGAAACCAATCTATATATCTCTCCGTGCAAATAGAATCGCAAGCACTATCCAAAGAGAATTCAATAACTACGTAAGACACTATCTCTTATACCGTCTATGAATGATTCTGCGGCGATACTATTGTGATAGTAAAGCGATTTGTTAGCAGCATTCGGCCCCAGTAACCGATATGATCGTCAGTCTTGTGTTCATACAACTGGTTTTACCTACGTTAGTCTTTCAAAAGGCTTTATACCGTCCCAGCCCTCGTGATATACACGGCGGCGGCCACGTCAGATACAATCCTTTTAGCGGCGCAGGCTCCTGGCCAGCAGCGTCTGATTGCTTTGGCACCGCTCCTCGCTGTGCTTCCAACTGCGTTACTACAATGCTCTTGGAACTGAATATTATGGTGTAAATTGAAATTTATTTTGATTCATGTTTGTTTATGAGATTAAACATATCGAGTTGTCTTGTGGCTCTGTGTTCAAAATGTGTCCTGAAGATTTCTTGAGGTATCTTTATGGTTTTTCCTCAAACGCTTTTTAGAACCATGATTTTCCTTCATTCTTTCAACGTGTGCAGCTCTAGAACACGCTTGGATAATTAAGATGTTCTATTCGAGATACTCCTACCATAACATTCAAAGTTTAAGATGAGATTGCAATTGACTAGTTATTGCAAACATCCCCAGCACCATATGGCATGTTGCAGGAGATATCGAGCGCGGCACGTCGACGCGCGTTCGTCATCAAAAATAGCGTGCAATCGTTACGTGGGATGGTCTCACTTCGACGAGATGGTGTGCATAAAATGGACATAAAGTTTGATTCCCCGCCACCGAGCCGATAGGACATTTCAAATAGATCGCACGTTTTATCCCCACCATACAATTCCAATTCACGAAACGTAGTAACTTTTTCACAAGAACGTATATGGGACACTTTCCCGTGAAATATGTACCATTCCGTGATTATTTTAATGTCTCGAGAGCACTTGGTTTTTCCTAAAGTCGGAGTAGTAAGTTGTCTGCCAACATAATCACGTTTTGGCGGAACGCCCGAAATAAACTGATTCTCTTGGTTTGTACACAAGTTTTATTTAACCGAGTTTCTGAAACTTGCCCGGAATAAAGAATTTATGGAAGATTTTTGACCTAAACTTTTACCGTAGAAGTATTTAGGTATTAGATGGACTTATAAAACTTTTGAATATTGAATGCCAACGACCATTCGGGTGGAGAGCCAACCCACGCGGCACTCGACTTCCTGTGGGGCTTTTTAAAGTACGGCCCCTTGTCTACACATACATTGATTACTTACATTGGACGATAAGAGCTAACATGATGTATCGGATGCATCAGATGAATGAACGCTTGCGGTCATTATCTGTGAAGTGAGTGGAGCGAGCGAACCCGTGTGAGGATCCAAGTGAATACAACAATAACAAGCAGGCTCCTATCAACAAAGGCAACAAATCTGTTGGATCCGTCGAAAGCGTTCGCTTGAGAAACGGTCGCGATAGGATCCACATCCCGTCTGCGAATTTATTAGCAGGAGATACTAGAGGAGCCGATAAGGGCGGGCTCGGGCGCTGCCTGTTTACGACGGGGATGCCGAGGTATGTGTGGGGGAACAGAACGCTATTTCAAGTGATTCGTAACCCATTGTTATGTAAGAAAAATAAGAACATACACACTAAGTTTTCTTGATGTCCTTACCTTACAAGGACTTCTTCAAACCCCATGAGGTTTTCTAAATTGTCACTCAATTCACCCGGTCACAAAAAACGATAGTTTGATCAAAGCACCTGCTTTGCCCTCAAGTAGTCTTAGCCCAGGTCCCTACAACTCATGGTCCGCCCCTGTGTTTAAGTGCGTAGCTGTAAAGCAATACTTAAAATAAAATTGGACGAATTTATTCTCATATATCTTCGTATATGACACTAGCTTCTGTCCGGTAAGCCTATGCGTCCCCGGGATACCATCCTCGTCCCTGGCAAATTTCATTGAGATTCTCAGAGCTGTTTAGGCGTGAAAAGGCAACAGACAGACAATAAATATTTTTAAACTTACGCGATCTGAACACATAAATACCCGTAATTAACAGACAGACAGACAGTTTATTTGACGAATTTATTTGAAAAAGTAAAATTTTTCGATAAAGTTGTTCTTGATAGCTTGTTTTAGTAAGTATTATACATCTCTGCGGGTGAAACTCAGGATAAGTATTTTCAGCGATCACTTCTAAAGTTTGCTCAATAAGATTAACAAAATCTTAATATCACTTCAAGGATTATTGCTAATTGGTAGCCGTTTTATAAAGGCTAGGCAAGAAGTTTATTTAATTTGTTGACTTTGAGCATCATAACAAATAACAAAAAACAAGTTGTTTGCAGTCATCGACCGATTGAGAGGAGAGTGGGCTGAAGGGAGCCAGTTCATTGCTTCTGCGAGAATAATGCAACACTGTTCTAAGAGCTAAGCTCTTGGTAACTGGTACCTACCACAGCTCTGATAGCGATTTCATCAGGAGTCTTATAAAAATAGAGACAGACTGAAAATACCTAAAGAGCAATCTAGGTAACACAGCGGTTCCACACGCTCAGTAATATATTTTCGCAGCAAAATAGTTATGATTCCCATTATAACAGATTTTTTATACAAATAACGTCGGTTGAAAGAATCCAATCATCACAGCAATTTACCTAAATACCATAAAGCGCAAAAAGCACGCTCGGAGTGCGTCGGGCAATCACATGCGATTGTGATGCAAATGTGCCAAATTGCGGCCGGCGCCGGCTCGCGCCCGCCCCGGACGCGCCCCGGACGCGCTCAGGACCCGCTCCGGACACGCTCCGGCATGTCCATGCGTCCACTCCTCGCCCCAACTAAAACAATACTCATGTTTTAGGAAGCCGCGGTGTGTACAGAGTAGTGGAAGCTAGTAGAGCAACTTACTACCAAGTATTATTAAAATACGTTGAGCATTGGTATTCGTTTTCACTTTTTCACTTCTTCCACTAATGGACAAAAAATTTAAATGAACATTAAAATTAAAATAATGTTATTTGATAATAATGAATAGTATAAAATTTGACTTGTCTAAGTGCTTATTTTGTAAGCCTAAAGAAATAAATGAGTTTGAATTTTACTTTGACATACTCGTAGTTGGCTAGGCGGTTGGCTAATGTATGCGTAGCTTCTGAAAATATCAGTAACATAGTATGTTGTGTGAAGCGGGACTCGTTGGTTCATGTATGTATGTTATGTATCATGACCAGAGATCGGATAATCGGATGCATATTTACCTAAAGTTGAGATATTGACAATCAAATAAACGGAAGTCATGATTAGAGCAATCATGACTTCCGTTTATTTGATTGTCAAGATAAAATATATACCGTCTTTACAACTTGCGAGTTACGTCTGATGAAACATTTTTACCAATGATATTTCCTAGTTGGCCTGCTGATTATGATACTGTGTGGTGCTGCGCCTCGCGCTGGTCTGGGCTACAATCAGGTATTTAGGTAATTTCCTGTATTGTGCAACTGATGATACAGCAGAACATGATACAACAGGTTCGCGCCCAGCGCCTAACGGAGCAGTCACGTTATACTTTGCTCCGTAGTTCTATTTACTAAAAGTGCTAAAAAAGTGAATAATTTTACACGACACTTATATAACTGTGTAACATAAATAAAGTACTACATCTGTGCTAAAAAATCTACTCAAAAATCGCTGTTATTAATGTGAAATCTTCATATAACCATTATTCAACCATCAAAATTATCAGACAGTGCATTTGAGGAATCCTTTGTCTTGCGCATCGTAAGTAGGGTGAATGACCGAGCCGACAAATGACCTTGCACAGTACCTGACCTACACGATGAGCACTTTAAATAACAAGCGCTATTTTCGTTGATAATGCTACAGCTGTGATGGTCTAGAGGTCTGACCTAAGGACTTCCAATCAACCGGTACCTGGATCGAATCCTCCACAACCCATCTTTTTGTTTTGCACTTCGAAGAAACCAGGATGCCGCAAACTCGTAGTCGCTTAGCAATGCAGGATGCAGATAACAGAATTCGTAAAATTACAACTGAATTACAAAAAGCTCAGGCGCTCAACATAAAACTTTTAAAAGAACAAGACGATTGCTCAGATGATTACAAAAATTTACTAATCAAATCGCTGACCTGAAAGCCTCCCTAGCTTCCAAAGAAAGCGAAATAGAAGAACTAGATCAACTAAATAGCAAACTAAAAGAGCGGTTAATACAAAGCGTGCATGATGTATCCGAGTACGAAGAAGCTTTAAATATTATAAAAATGCATGAAAACAATGCATCTTTGTTTGTTATTACAGAGCACACTTCAGAAAGAAAGCGAGGATGCCTCGAATTTATTGAAAATAGAAATAGACTCTTTAAAAATTCAGGTGATAGATCTACAGACTGAAAACATTAAATTAAAAAATCAGGACTCTGTAAATATTTCAAAACATACTGTTAACAAAGGTATTAAAGAGCTCCGAAATGTTAATATGGAATTAAAAAGTAAAAAAGATAAATCTGGGATAAAACAACAGAAATCGAAAGCAAATCTAAAAACACAAGAAAAATTAGTCAACAAAAGCCTGACTTCGTTGTGCGTCAAGAAAAACAACACAAGAATGTGTAGGAATGCCAATAGCAGGAACAAAAAACTAACAATGACCAGGAAAATATCTGAAGACCCTACCATAATGACTGAGAGTTCAAATGAAAATAGAGAAATCAATCCAGTTGTCTTATGCAGCGAGCAACCGAACAACAGTGATATCGTTGAGATCAATGGCAGTTGCCACAACACTAAAACAGCGGACGACTTTACACAAAAAAAAACGAAGAAAATGTTAATTTTAGGCGACTTGTACGGCAAATCACTTGCAGAACATATTAGAAGAACCAATGACGAGTATGACTCTATCATCTCCATCTGCAAGCCCGGTGCCCCTATTGGAGAGTTAGTAAATAATTTTCAGGCACTCACAAAGGACCTTTCCCATGGAGACGACGTCATCATTATCGCGTCGGACTGCGACCAATATAACTTAGAAAATGTAAAGTACATTAAACAGGTATGCGCAAATCAAAAGTTAAAATTTCAAAAAACTACATTACCATACCTTTACGCAAAAACCACATTTGACAAGTCATGTAACGAATTTATTTACCACATAAATAAAGAGCTATATAAAGTAGCTAAACATTCTCCGGGAATGACTGTGATTGACATTAATCTATTTAAAAATAGGTTTTTAGCATCTAAGCACCTAATTACTAAGACATTTTGTAGATACTTATGTAAAATTATTGTACATAATTCATCTTTTGAATTCACTCACACATATGAAAATTTAATTGTTATAAAAGATTGTGTACGTGAATTCTCTAGTAAAAATAATATTCTAACAAAAATCAATACCACGGGTATTACGTCAAAAGTTGACCCCAGCGGCACTGTAGCTGCTGCTAACTCTTTTTTAGACAATCCCCAGGGGGATTGCTAGTGCTAGTGGTGACGTAAATCAATTTGTAATAATGCATCAAAATTGCCGTAGTGTAGGAAATAAGATACTGCTGTTAGAAGGAATTGTAGAAACATACTTTCCTCATGTGTTAATATTAACTGAGACGTGGCTCTCCCCAGATACTGTGTCTAATTTAGTCATTAATGGCTACACGCACGCCAATTACTTTGTAAGAAAACAACACATTCATGGCGGTATATCAGTTTTAGTCAGAAATAATATTAAATGTAAACGTAACCACAGTATCGATGCGTTAACTGTAGAGTACGCATGTGAATTAGCGTCATTGGAGATAATCACTCCTTACGATTCATTATGGATCATCGGCATGTATAGAACAGGGTTAGGTGATTTTACAATAATGTTTGAGGTACTTAAAAAACTCTTTGAATTACTTTACAGCGCCGCAAAAATAAAAATTATTATTATGGGAGATTGGAATGTAGATTTTCTACTTAACATACCAAAGAAAAAAGATCTGACAGATTTAATGTTAATTAATGGTTTCAGGAACATAGTTGACTTCCCCACTAGAATTACACATGATTCTGCTACTTCTATTGACTGCGTATTAACAAACATCCAACCTCATGCCATTTCCGTAACGCCTTTGGCAACAGCTCTATCGGACCACGATGCCCAAGTAGCTAAAGTAGAACTCCTTAAGCACCGTACTGAAAAATTCAGATACATTGAAACGCGTACTATCAACTCACAAAAGATAGAGCAATTTTGCTGCGCAATGCTAGCTTATGAGTGGGATAAAATATTTTGCAATTATGATAATAATACTTTTATGACATTTATGAATAAATTAATATGGCAATTCAATATTTTCTTTCCTAGTAAATTAAAACGAATTAAAAATAATAATAAATGCCCTTGGATAAGTGACAAAATAATAAAATTACAGAATGACATTAATGACTTATATATATTTCAGCGACAGTATCCCGAATTAATAACTACAAATGGACTTATTAATACAAAAATTCAAAATAGAAATAAACTTGTTCAAAAAGAGAAAATTGAATATGTAGAGAACCGCATTTTAAATTCTAAGAATCCTAAAAAAGAAGTGTGGAACATTGTTAAGCAAGAAACGAATCAAGCAATTAAAGAGTGGGAATGGGATCTTAGAGATGACATATCAAATAAACAAATTAAATCAGACCGCATTGCAGATTATGTTAATGACTATTTCATTTCAATTGGCACTGAACTTCAAATATCAAATGAACCAAACAAACTAAACGCTATATTATTTTTAAGGAAACACTTCACAAAACTAAATTCCTTGTCATTTCACTGTATAAATAAGGTAGCATTGATAAAATTAGCGAAAAACAAAATTGATAAATCTAATACGAAGGATTTTTACGACCTAACGGGCACCTTCGTGTATCAGTTATTGCCCTATTTAGGCGACCACTTTGTTTTCCTCATAAATGGCGTTCTTTCTTCAAATTGTTATCCAGAGTGTCTTAAAACTGTAAGAATAACACCCCTTTTTAAAGGAAAAGGAGAAAGGTATAATATTCAGAACTATAGACCTATTGCAATAGTGCCAACTATATCAAAACTTATTGCATTAGGTCCGCATTAGGAAATACCTTATTCTTGGCGTTCTTAAACGACATAGTTTATTTAAATATTAAGGGTGAGATCATTCAGTACGCAGACGATACCACCGTAGTTTTAGCAGCAGAAAACAGTGAAACTCTTATAAGCCACATAAAGGACACAATCGCTAAATTAAGCAGTTGGTTTCAAATGAATGGCTTAAAACTAAATAAAAATAAAACGGACATAATATTTTTTTCAACGACTATACAAACAATACATAGTATACCAATTACCTTATCTGACGGGAACACCTTAATTAGTTCGAAATTAGTAAAAATGTTAGGCTTTGAGTTGGATCCACTATTGTCTTGGAAGCAACATATTGACTCAACATGTAAAAAGATGGCTAAAGGAATTTATGCACTTAAACAGCTTCGACCTATTACTACAGCAAACTCACTAAAGGACATATATTATGCATATATTCACTCTATAATGTCATATGGCATTATTTTATTCGGGAGCTCAACAGATTATGAAAGAGTATTGAAATTGCAAAAGCGTGCCATAAGAGTGTTATTAAAAGCTAAATATAGGGATTCATGTCGTGATCATTTTAAAAACCTTCGCATACTTACTTCAGTAGCAGTATACATAATGGAGGTCATTAAGTACGTTAGGCTACATTTAGGTGATTACACCTTAAGAGGAGGTCCTAGTAAACGCACTGCGCGAAATAAAATGATGCTTGAGCCCATCCAGCATCGACTAAATATGCAAAAAAAGCTACCTAAAATAATGGGTCAACAACTATATAATAAGCTCCCTTTAGAGTTGAAGCTTATTAAAAATGAAAATAGTTTCATCCAAGAACTAAAAAATCTTTTAATCGACAAAACGCTGTATAGCATCAAAGAGTTTTTAGAAAACGATTACAGTAAATATAAAATAAAATCAGACATCCCCGTAACATCACCTAGCCGAGAGTTACGCCAATTTTTATAATTTTAAGAATGTAACATAATTATTATGTTTCCCATACAATGAAATTGTATATTACCTGTTTTGACGAGTCGTATCCTTAGCATAATTAAGGTATATATATATTATATTGTACACTTTTATGTAAGAATTATGACAATAAAGAAATCTGAATCTGAATCTGAATCTGATAATGTTTTCCTGTGCTTTGAAAATAGGGAACAGATTTTTTTTTTCAAAAACCCGCAAAATTTTTCGTTGAATTCTTTTTATTAATATTTTCTTGTAAACACGTCGTAAGTTGAAGAAATAACTTCTATTTTACGCATTTTCATTCCTATGATTCCAATGTACAATTATCTCCCCTAAGCAAGATACATTGCAACTATCCGACTAGAAGCGCCTCCATTAAAGCGCAAACAGCCCACAAAAGAATCGACTTAACAAAGAGTGTAGCGAAACGAAAACTCAAACACAATTTGGCAAGTTTATTCCATTATTAAATTGGTCGTGAAGACGAGATAACCCAGCATCCTTAACTTTGCGGAGGAGACGCCGCGCTTGCCACCACAACTCATTAATGGAAAACTCTTGATATTGTGGTTAAGGATGCATTTCTACACAATTTATCGCGCGATCAGAAACGGATGGAAACATTTCGAACTGCAGTCGGACATTTACTGCCCCATCTCGTCAAAGCGCGGGTTGTACGAGAAGTGATGGTAAATCTTGACTTTGACAAGGTTCCGTCCCATTTTGATCGAGAAGATTATACAAGTTGGCTTTATCACAGATATAATAATAGAGGTGAAGTGAGTCACAAAACTCACGTTATGACTGTGGGGAAAATCAATTTTATGGCAAAAAAATATTTGGCACTGAATTTTATATTAGTTTTTCATAAACAACAAAAGTTTAGGATTTAATTGAGTAACTTATTAGAATCGAAATACGATTGGATAACCTTGACTTGATAAATAAACGCAAAGTGATCTCTTAATCTATATTCCTACAGAGATGCTATCCTACGGAAAAACTGTGTAGTTATTTAACACCTACATATAATTTTATCTACGTATTTCATAATATATACTTTTTGTTAAATTGCGACGGGCACCCACTTCATGGGTATCGTTTGCGATTAACTCGGATATGTAGATTACGAAAAGTTGTCCATTTTCAAATCTAAGATGGCTGAAATTTTTTCACCGCAAAATGATTTCATGGATATCTATTTCGAACAAATCGAGGGTGTAGGTGACCTACGGAGCTGAGACGTGGACACTCACGATAGGGCTGGTCCACCAGTTCAAAGTCGCTCAGCGAGCTATGGAAAGAGCTATGCTCGGAGTTTCTCTGAAGGATAGGATTCGTAACGAATACAGAGACAGGCTATGGCGCTCTTTGGGGGAGCCCTATGTCCAGCAGTGGACTGCTAAAGGCTGATGGTGTAGGTTACGACAAGGGGAATAAAATTAAAAAAACAATATACTGTTTGTGTATATTTTGTTTTTTAAATTTTATTCCCACGAGCTACTTGCAATAAAATAAAGCTCGATGGAACCCGATGATGATAAATCTACGGTCCACTCACATAAAAATGTCAAGCTACGAAATATCGTAGACCCTCTACGCAGTGCTACGAGTTTCCGTAGCGGGTCTACGAAAACAAAAACCGATCCATTTCTCGCCGCTGCGAACTCAAACTAGAAGTTCTATGTTCGCAGTGAATCAGTCACCTCCAATAAAACTTGAACCAGACGATTCAAAATCACAGGAGTCAATAGCACCGGGGAGTTATAGCGAGAGTAGCCCTTTAATTGTGCATTTACAAAACAGTCTCAATAAACACGTAGGAGCCAATAAATTGGCAAATGGCCTCTCGACAGGGTGATATTAAATTTTATTGCCGAACAGAGATCGTAAAAATTCGACAATGTAGGTACTATTTGTGGTGGTGCAAGATTAAATTCAGATTTTACGAAAAACATCAGAAATGGAACTGCTTGAAAGCAGTGAGAGCCGCTGTTCTTCGTAAAATCTGAATTGAATATTGCGCCACTACAAAGAGTACCTACATGTCGAGTCCATAACGATATCAGGTAGGTACAGGGGCTGTCATGTCACCCTCCTGGCAGGTTTTAAGTCTCGTAATTACATTAGTTTTATTTATATTATAGGTATACATTTCATGGTTCAACATGCTTGACCGTTAGTCGGTATGCAAAGATATTTGAGAGAGTGACATGCACTAGTATAACATGAATTAAAATTTATCATTAAAAAAATCGTCAATACTATAGTAACATTTACAAATTAACAACATTTTTAATTTCTTTCTAAAGAGTACACCATTTAGCTCTTTCAACTGTTTAAGTAGCTTATTAAAAATTTTAGGAGCCATACTAACAACACTTTTTCGCATTAATGCTGTGTTAGCTTGATGTGTTTGTAGTCTACTGTTATCTCGTCTGTTTCTACACACATTGTCAGATAGCCGGGGAAACAGATGAGGATTATTCTTGACATAGAGTGCTACCTCTAATATGTAGAGGGACGGAAGTGTTAGAATTTTATGCTTTAGGAATAGTGGTCTACAGCTATCAATAGTTTTAATTTTAAACATAGCACTCAGGCACCGTTTCTGTAGCTTAAAAATCATCTGTTTATTTGTAGAGTTTCCCCAAAATATTAGGCCATATCTGAACACAGACTCCACCATCCCGTGATATGCCGTTAATAAAGCATCTGTATTTACGGTAGTTGACAATCTATATAAAGCATATGATAAGCTACTGACTCGCTTACTTAATTCGTCTATTTGTGGTTTCCAATTGAGTCTCCTATCAATTAAAAGTCCCAAGAATCGCGTAGCTTCAACTTGATTAATTATATTATTGTCAAATTTTATATTTATGTCAGATTGAATTGTAGATCTATGATTGAAATGCATAATTGTAGTCTTTTTTAAATTAATTTTTAGATTATTATTGTCAAGCCATGAAATTATTGATTTAATTGATTTATTTAAGTCAGATTCGTAAGATTTAATGTCATTACATGTTATAGTTATTGTACTGTCATCAGCGAATAATGTCATGGGATGTGTAGTTGCTCTTGGCAGGTCATTTATATATATAATGAACAGTAATGGTCCTAATACACTGCCTTGTGGCACACCATACTTTGTGTATCGTGGCTTAGATTTATGCGCGACCTCCAGTTTCGATTTATTTTGTAGTCTTGATATTTCTGTGATTTGTTTTCTATTTCTAAGATATGAGTCAATTAAATCCAACAAATTCCCTCTAATTCCATAAGCGTCAAGTTTATTTAGCAAAATATTGTGGTCCACATAGTCAAATGCCTGTGTCATATCACAAAATATACTGCAGATAGGAGTTCTGTTGTCAACTTTACATATAACATTGTAGTAGAAGTCATAAATTGCCATATTTATTGTCTTTTTTTGACGGAAGCCTTTTTGCTCTTCACAAGGGATGTGGTTTTTTTCTAGATAAGAATTGATTTCGGCGTAGTAATATTTTTCGAATATCTTGGAGAATATTGAAATCAGAGCTATTGGTCTGTAGAATTCCATTAGTTCTTTATTTTCCTTTTTAAATACTGGCTTGACGATAGGTTTTGAGGTCTGTGGGAAACTCTCCTGTTTGTATACTTAAATTTATAAGAAAGGTAAGATGAGGACTAATAGATTCTCCTACTACTTTTATTATTTTTGTACTAATGCCATCACTTCCTGAGCTATTGGTATTTTTAGCGATTTTATTATTTTGTAGGTGTTCTGTGGTAGGCAGGGAGCCATGAACATGGATTTTTCTTGTCTTTTTATATTTGTTGTAATGTTCTTACCTATCCCAGGAATTGGTTCTACCTTGTCGATAAAGTAGCTGTTGAAGAGATTAGCAATATCTGTTGGGTTTGTTATATATGTATCATTATATTTTATTTTTGTTATAGGTTCTTTGGGTATATTTGGTCGATATTTATTAATTACTTGCCATGTTGTTTTTGATTTATTATTAGATGTCAATATTTTATAATTATTTTGGGCTTTTTTTGTCAATGAGATTATATTTTTAAACATTTTATTGTATTTATTATAAAGTATTCTATTTGTTTTTGTGGGCTTAGATCTGTAGTTCCAAAGGAGATCTTTTTTTCGCTTACTACAGATTCTTATACCACGCGATACCCATTTTGGTTTTCTTTCTACCCTTATTAAAATATGCTTGGTTGGGAAACATAAGTTGTAAAATAGCCCAAAAGTATTCATAATACAAATTGACATTTATACAAATTGAATTTAAACTTAACTCAACCTAACGATGCGCTGTGCTTAAATTCTTTTTCAAGATCAGAATTATCCTTGTTCAAACTACCGTAACATGATAAACAATAAGCGTCAGCTTTTTACGACTATATTATTCCAGTCATCAGTACAGTCACCTAGTTTCACCGAGTACCTGCGACGCTGCGTATATACGAAAAGTGACTAGCTATACCTACACCGTAATTCAGTGTTTATAGTGTGACCAGAGAGTCCACTTTACGACGGCACACGTAAACTCTGATTTAAAGAATAAATATATTGAAGTGAGTAATAAATAGTATATAAATAGTAATAAAGCCCCACACGCCTCGATTATTTGTTTTATAATGGATACATGAACAATCTTTTTATAAATGTCTGTAGTAATATTGTTACTTTTTCAAGAAATCTGTATAAGCTTAAAGGCTTATCTTATCTGTACCGAGTCGAATGAAGCCGTGAGTATATTTTAAGTTTAGAAAAACTCTTCAACCACAAAGTTTACTTAGACTAAATAAAAAAAACAGTGCTACAGGGGAACAAATGAAGGTACAAATACGCGTATCCCTTAGGCCAGTTGTGTACGAGGATACCTACTACAGTTGTGTACGAGGATACCTACTAGATTTATCTATTATGTATATATAGTTCCCACACAACCTGTCCCAGTGTATCGAGTGACATGCCCTATCTACGTCTTGTATGGATCTATTTAACCCCTGGCTTCACGTAGACGTAATCACGTAATCGTCGGGCGACATAACCTTGTCAGGGCGTATCTAATATTAGATTAATCGTCCATCACGGCAGTCTATTACTGAGCGGAAATGGGCCCGCGACGGTGGACGGCGACCATTACTCAGTCAATGGACGCGCCCGGCTTCACCTGCCCCGGTCGGCGGCCGGCCGTTCGACTGCTGACTCGACTCACGGGAAACATTATAATTTGTCAACACTCAGGTTATCGCGCAGGTTGTCAGCGCGAACTGATTCGAACAAGGCTTTCTTTTTCAATAAGGAAAGTAATTCTTTTTTCCTTTTCTTGAACTTTGATCTTTTATTTATTAATTAAGCCTTACACTAAGTACTTCATAACATTAAAATACGTTTTACATTGTAAATAGTTAATTTATAAATACATAATAATAATAATTAGTTCACACCACGGGGCGTGCCTGTGGTATGCCAGTAACAACTTCTGCCTTTAAGTGAACTTTTGGATATGTTTGTATGTTATAGTAGCCTTGAACAGAACATTGGAGTCATAGGAAAATACAATCAATCAATCAAATCATTTATTTGCAGAACACATTATTACAGGTACATGTCAGGTCTTATAACTAGAGTGGAGTCAAATGTATTCAACCCGCAAGCAGGTCAAATATTAAATCGTCTTTCAAGGTCGTTAAATTAATCAATAATTAAAACAATCAATGAAAATAAATTAATAGGTACAATCAATAAATAGTTAACTTAAAAATTAATTCCCAATCGTCAAAACATAATAAATTCTCTACTTAAGATTAATAAATTCATTTACACTATAGAAACAATTTGTTGGTCACGGAGCCACTTATTTAATGTTTCTTTAAATAAATTACCATTGCGGTCTATAATAGATTCTGGTAACTTATTGAATATAGTAATGCACATATTATATTAATTTTTTTCATAAATTTATTTGTGGCATTGCGGTTTATATAACAGATTATCAAATTTTGCTCTTTTCTGTCGAGAATATCCTTACTTTTGGTAAAGTGTTGTGGTTAGGATTTTACAACAATGTAATATCATGCCTCTAATGTACATGCAAGGTAGAGGCATGATATTACAGATCTTAAACAGAGGCTTGCAAGAGTCACAAACCCAAGCCTTGTTAATAACTCTAAGGCATCTCTTCTGTACTCTAAAGACTCTTTGAGCATCGACAGAGTTACCCCAGAGGAGCAGACCATAGCTCAGGGTGGAAGACACATGTCCGTGGTAAGCTGCTAGAGCTGCGTCAAAAGAAATAGTTTGTCGGATTTTTTTTAAAGCAAAGACAAAAAGACTTTATTTTCGACAAACATCACTAATATGGTCCTTCCAGTTTAAGTGTCTATCTACAGCAGGCACATAATGGCGTACTTATTGGCAGTCTACAATACTCACTTTTTTTTGTTTATAAAAATAGTAGTAGATCGCTCCTAAGCGATAAGGCCGCTCATTGTACTTGTCGCATGTAATTTATTTTTGTAATGATCTGCATAATATGGTGTTGGATTGTATTGTCTAGTAGTTGTACAAGTAGTGACGTCATATTTGTCATCACATGAACAGCATACTTCCGACAGGAGGTCGAATGAAACTAAAGCTGATTAATCGTTGTATCCGTACCTTGGAGAAATCATCGGAGGCACCCGCGGAGCGGCGAGGGCTTCAACAGGGTCGAGGGCTGCCCTGAATGACTCAGACGAGCTTTGAGAGGAGTACATTCACACTCATTGACGTTATGACAGCGTCTGACGCTTTATACAAAGGTATCCCACATTAATGGAACATCAGATTTACAAAGTGTGTACAGCGTGTTCTCAGTAAAAAAAATATTTATGCTAAAAATGGACCAAAACTGTGTTAGAGAAATAGAGCCATCTTAGCAAAGTTGTAAAGATTAGCCTGATCAGAGGCGTCCTCGCCAAGTCCCGGACATTTTTCCCGACTGTAATCAAATTGCGATAAATACTGAGAACCGATAAGAATGCTCTTGCAAATTAAATTGGGAATGGTACAATGGCTTTGCCTCAGTTATCCCGCTGCGTGAATTAAACCTTAACCTATAAGAAATAGAGTTGTGTTTCAAATTGGAGGAGGATTAAAAAAGGTGTCTTCAAAGTAGCGAGAAAGGAAAATTTGTGTCGTATCGGATTTTAATTTCTCCTTGGTAGGATTAATGACTTCGCTTTCGTTCCTGGGTTTATCGATCTGGGGCTGAGATAGGCCCTTCTCCTAAAGTAAAACGAAATGCCGCTAACTAGGTTAACTGAGATGCGTGGGCAACAATTGACTTGAGACGCAATAAGTTTGGGCGGGTTCTCTAAGTAGGAAGAGCTCAATTATATGTACGAGTACATAATTATGTATGTAAAAATACCTACAAAGTTCATGAGATTCAGATTTATTAAATCTACTTCAAAGTTTAAAATAATATTGTTTAAACATTGTTTTAAAAAGCAGATCTGAATTCAACCTCAGGTTTGTGCACGTAAAGGATTGTGCAAGTAATACTAAACACAATATCTCGACAAATGCTAAAAGTAAGCTTGCATTCTAGATGTCTCGGATATCAAAGTGACATCCATACCTGAGAGACGAGGGTCCGCCACAGCGCAGAGCACGCGCACGCACAGTACATCACGTCAGCAAACATTTATTGTTAGCCCTTTGCTGTTCCTCCAGCTAATACAATTATTTAAAAACCAATTTATTCGACTACTTAAGGTGATCTATGAGTATGCATGATAATTCGAGTTGTAAATAACGTAACACATAAAAATGATGGCGTATAACTAGTTATTGTAGGTTGTCTGGTAGCTTTCGGGTGATATGTCCAAAATAGCAGAGAGCTTTGGTAAGAATATTCAAATTATAGATAAATAAATAAATAAATAATGCTGGACAATTCACACAGCATTATCTAGCCCCATGGTAAGCAGAGCTTGTGTTATGGGTACTAGATAACTGATATACATAATACAATACATTACATAGATAGATATTTTTTATTATATTTAGAAAACGACCAGAACACCCGAAACAAATATCTGCAGATCGTACACACAATTGTTCCGAGGCGGGAATCGAACCCGCAACCTCTTGCGTCGCAAGCGGACCTTCGCCCACCGCGCCACATCGGTCGTCAAATTAAAAATTAAATTATTTATTTGAATAAAATATATTCTCCGTTTTATATAAAAAATCAGTTTCCTTGGGACAGAAATAACCTTTAAACGTTTCTATGGATCAAAGCCGCGGCCATAAAGTAGTACCTGAGGCTGATTATGTAAAAGCAACAGCAACAGCGACGCGACCGCGACCGCAATTTTAGTAAGCAATTTTTAGTTCACCGATTGTCCGGCAGAGGGAAACCTAGTGCTCGATTGCTGGGTGACGTAGTACCTGGTGTCATCTAATACAAAATTGGCTTTTGACAGCACTGATTGCTTAATTTTCGCCTGTCGCAAACCGGTCGCAGTTACATAATCAGGGGGCCTATGTATGTACATTAAATGCTGCATAAAGCGGTATCGGTGTGGAGTGACCACGCCGTCAATGCAGAGTGCATCCGAGTCTGGGACTTAAGGAGGAAACAATTCCGCAAATGTGGGACGCACTGAACACGAGCTATGTAATGGTGCCCAGCATTCCGGGACAAGCAGGAATTTTCGACGGTTAAGCTGACAATCGTCTGGCAGCAGGCAAACGTATTGTGTCGAATTTACATTTAATTGTAAAGTTACTTATAACTTTAGTGGCAAATAAAAAGTGCGTTGATCTCAAGATTTACCATTTATAGCACCAAACCACACACACATACACATGACCATTCAACGCATTATGATAAAACAACTTCCAATAGTAATTAAACAATATTCACTGAACGGCGTTTCTTAAAACATTCAAATATAATTCGCGTGACAATAACTGGAGTACCTACGCATACGCGCAAAACCTTAAGGCACAAAATCCAAAAACCTTACGTCTTGATTCTAAAAAATCAATCTCAATAGAGACGATGATCGTAAAGTTTATTTAGCATCCACAAAATCAAACAGTCTGACATTCAAAGAGCCGTGGTCACCCTAGCAATACACTTATACACAAAAATGATATCAGAACACGAAGTCAGGGCCGATGCAGATGTATGCGGGGGGTGGGGGGTGGAAGGGGGGCTCGGGGACAGGCGCTCCCCGTGTGCCTGTATGTATGTCGGTCGGAAGACTGTATTATCTTACTTACTATGCATTACTTATGTTCTTAATTGACTGTTCAATAGCCATTACAGAAACACCACTAAGAATTTTTTTTTTTTTATTATATCAACCTGAAAATACCTTTTTTTTTATTTCCAAAGCTATCCAAATTATATCAGAATCTGACATCGAATATTCAACGTTATTTCGCACACACAGGATATCCTGCGAGGTACGAAAAACATTTTCACGTCGCAACTCCAAAACCTCCAGTAATTCAGTTAGCTATAGCTACTATCAAACGTGCCATGCAAAACTGATTCCTAAAACTTCCGTATACCCTTATACGGAAGTTTTACTTTTGAAATAATTCAATTTGTTAGGTGCCTGAAAGTTCCATCGACATTTTAACGAAAAGTTTCATCTACGTTTTGCCTGACCAACTGCAGAAATGTTCGAACAATCTAAAACCTCTCTTAAAACATAAGAAAAGTCGAATAATTAAAATAGGTACGATCTAGCACTAATGATCTGGACAGCACATCCTTCCAACCCGCACATTATCATTTTAAAACTACAACAAAGAAACACATTTTTAAAAGCGTTTTTAAATCGAGATCTTAGTCCGATCCGAACTAAGAACGAGCTCTCGATACATTCACTATCAAAATCTCAGCGCTATGAAAGTTATACAGAAATCATTTTGGCTCTTGTTAGGCACATATTTATTTATTCTCAATCTAAATACAACTCTACAGTATAGACAATAAAGTTCGATGAGAGGTGAAGGGGCTGCTTGGTCCTGTGTCGCAGTCAAGGAGCAAGCTAGATACTTACTCTGCTTGAGAGATACACGCTTTGTGATGTCTTAGATCTTAAGACAGGTATGTTGAATATCTCTCGGTTCTAAAGAATGGACTTGACTTCGGCTTTCTTGTATGCGAATGACGTAAAACTATCCGCGGTATTCTTAAATTCCGTGCGGCAAGCTGCAACCTCTTGCAGGTGACCTGCTCGCCGCCGCGCCGCCGCGCCGCCGCCGCGGAGCGCTGCTTTATGATCTGTGACCGACGCAACACAACACAACTTATGAGCGGTGTTCCTCAGAATACAGAAAGTCCAGAAACCGCGTTCAACTGTAATTGCAAGCTACACGCTGTGTCCAAAAACAAAACAACGTCCCCCGCCCGGCTCACCTTCCCACCCGCGTAATGTTGTTAGCTCAGGCATTATTTGCCCGTTTTTGGGGTAAATTTTGGGAGTATTGGAATTAAGATAATAATAGAATAAAAATTGTCCTTTTCTATATAACTATGTACCTACCTGATTATCTCAAGAAATAGATAGGTTCATCAAATAAAACACGGTTAAGATTAAAAAAAAATATTTAATTTCCTTTTTGCTGGGTAGGCTTTCTAAAATATTGTCTCTTGTAGTTTGAACTAATTAACAAAGATTTACATTTAGATAAATTATATTTTTTTATATTACATAAACGACCAGAAAACCCTGAACAAATATTATTTGCAGATCGTACAAACATTTGTCCCGAGGCGGGAATCGAACCCGCAACCTCCTGCGTCGCAGGCGGACCATCGCCCACCGCGCCACAGAGGTCGTCACAACTTATTAATATTCTACAACGAATAAAAGCCCTTAAAAGGTAATAAAAAGAAGGGTAAATCAAAACTCTTATATTGGCAACACTAACAAGATGGACGCATCACTCTCTATGACAATTGAAAACAGAGAAATTAATTCATTATTTAAATAAGACGATACCTAAATGCGATACTTACACGTGAAATGTGATCCCATCCTGTTTCTTTTTTAGACCCGCTGCATTTTTACAGGCAGGAACAACACAGGACGGCATAATTTAGTTAAATTGGTCATCGCTAAAATACGTCACGCGATACGACGTTCACAAAGTAACTGATCAGTTGCGCGTCAAACTACTCTATTTAAGAGTAGTTTTTGTAGCGTCAGTATTAGGCGCGCTCACGGTTTCTGGACTTTCTGTATTCTGAGCGGTGTTCAATCAAGTAGAACGTACCGCGCCAGAACCGATACCCACCCACCATATACAAGAGAATCATATATTCACAGAAAACGTGTCAAATACTACGAGCTGTAACGTAGCTGTGGTATCAATGCAATACTAGCTAACTAAAAACGAAATATTAAAACTTACATAATGAATTCTTCGCAGGGCCGGATTTACAGGAGGGCAAACGGGGCCAAAATTTCATAGATACATTCCCAAATCTTGAAATTGCATTGACAATTTATTTGGTTCTGATGATATCTAATTGCACTGAAAAGAGCTCATTTTCAAAAAAATAAAATTATAAAAAATAGGCTTCGAACCACGATGGCACAAAACCGTCTATCAAAGCTTTCTCTCCAAAGTTTTGAAGGTGATTTACTTCGGGAACTGGATTTCAGCGAAATCATAAATGCTTTTTCGGTGTAAAAAGATCGGAAGGTTCCGTTCATTAACGCTAAAATTAGTTTCTGATAAATTCTATATAGATCTAATTAATTATAATTATAAAGGTGTTACAAAAGGTTTAACAAATCAGAGCACAAAACTGCAAAATTGAGTCACTCTCTGATTACGTCCTGAGACCGGAGTTACTGACTTGATGGCAAAGAGAAAAAGGGGGAGGGGGAGAAGAAGAGGAAAAGAGGAGTTTGGATTATTATATTATTTTACTTACATAAAGGAGCCAATGGAATAAAATAAAACTATGTATATAATAGTAATCTTATAGTATATAGTAATCTTTACATTTTCTTTAAGATACTTAAGAGCCTTTATTCCTAAAATGCGCAGAAACAGTACTTTTCAAACCCGTTTATATCATGAACCACTTATCTTATAGTATATGTTATTTACTAATAATTTTAGGAAATTTTAGTGTCCAAATAGTTTGACTATAAAATATTTCGATTAATATAGTATGTACGCGTTCTATCAAGATAACTTGTGAGAGGTTTTCATAATTTCCCTTTCAGCATCAGTTTCGAAGCTCAAAATAATAGAAAATACTGACATATCTAATTTAAAAAAAAATATAACCTACTGATGAGATCCTTGGCTAAAAATCTAAATAGAAAGATGTTTGGTTTTGGTATCCTACTATGAGAAATTAAAATTAAAAAAATGTGAAATATTACGAATATTTCACATTTTTAAATGATGTTTTTACCGATATACCTTATTTAATTTAATATAATAATAGCCTACCAATAAAGTGGAGCATCTTTTTTAAAATCATACATTTAAAATTTTTATGATTTTGTTGCTATTATTTTTCTATAAATATTTTAAAACTACTATAAAACGCTGCGCGAAAATCAGTCCGCCGCGAGGCTTTCTAGAGTGTGGTCACGTCGCTCATTAAATATTTATAGAAAAATAATAGCAACAAAATCATAAAATTTTTAAATGTATGATTTTAAAAAAGATGCTCCACTTTATTGGTAGGCTATTATTATATTAAATTAAATAAGGTATATCGGTAAAAACATCATTTAAAAATGTGAAATATTCGTAATATTTCACATTTTTTTAATTTTAATTTCTCATAGTAGGATACCAAACCCAAACATCTATCTAATTAGATTTTTAGCCAAGGATCTCATCAGTAGGTTATATTTTTTTCTTAATTAGATATGTCAGTATTTTCTATTATTTTGAGCTTCGAAACTGATGCTGAAAGGGAAATTATGAAAACCTCTCACAAGTTATCTTGATAGAACGCGTACATACTATATTAATCGAAATATTTTATAGTCAAACTATTTGGACACTAAAATTTCCTAAAATTATTAGTAAATAACATATACTATAAGATAAGTGGTTCATGATATAAACGGGTTTGAAAAGTACTGTTTCTGCGCATTTTAGGAATAAAGGCTCTTAAGAGGTCTTCTTACATATATATAGATACATGTATCAATTATTTATTTATTGGAAAACTCGACTGTAATATTTGACTATCGTAATTGGAAAATAATAATTTGGGGCCTGGGGGCCTCCACTGTTTTGTTGCTCCGAAGCCTCCACACCTCTAAATCAGGCACTGTCTATTTTTAATTACCATAACAATATTCTGTCAAAAAGCTGAATTTTTGTAAAAAAATGGTGATTTGCCAAATAAATCTTATGTTATGTTTGGCCTAGATAAAACTTCTTCGTTTGTTTTGAAATCATGTAGGTATTGTATAATGAATATGCACTTTTTTTTAATATACATAAAGCGAAGAGCTTTAATTTTTAAATAGTGGTGTAAAGCTAACAAGAAGCCAGGCTCAGCAATACGCGCGCATATATTAAAAAGAAAATGAAGTGTTGAGTAACTCAATCGAACCACCCCACAATAGAGCAACACAGGTGACACATCGCTGTGATAGGCAGCCGGTGCTTCTTGTTGTGAGACGCGGTGCGCGGACTGCGTTGTTCCCAGCGCGCGGGTGTGACAGAGTCATTCTGTCCGAGTGGCCCGTACTACGCGCGCCCATCGAGAGTGCGCTACGGTCCAGCTTTACATCGGAATGTGGCAGGTATCCGACGGAGCAGCTACTCCCGGACTGTGGGTTGGATGCCGTGCAGCGGAATCTAACTGCCTTGAATACGGAACACGCAGTTAGATTCAGGTTCGGTTTTGAGTTCAGTTCATTATTTTCTTTGAATGTTTCAGTCCTACCTGTCTCGGTGTGTTGGAGTACTAAACTACCGCCCTCAGCTTAATACGTATCGATCTTATCTATCCAAAGGTTGGCCTTATCGCTGCTAGCGATAAGGCCGTCGATTGTGCCACTAGATTTAGTTAGTATTAAGAGCCTTTTTTTGTATTGATGGTGCAATAAAGTTGTATGATATTGTATTGTAACTACACCGACCACTCTTCCCTCAATATCCGGCCACGTTCCTAACATGCGTGATCTAGATGACTCGGTGATGGATGACTATCAAGCAATTCGTCGTCATCCAGTGAATCACTCGTTAGTCTATTTAGGAAGTGGTATCTCAGAGTCCAGTGGTGCCGCGCCCCGGCGCAGGGTGTTCAGTCCTCCATGAATTGTATTGCGTCTGATTATGGCCGCCCATGGGCCACGGCCCACGGGCACCACGCGGCGACGTCCGCTGAATAATTGAATGTGTCGTGCCCATATTATGTGCTGATAAGCTATTTTACTCGCTCGGAATAGTTTAACCGGAATCTTCCAGATTTGGAGAGCTGATAGCCGTGGGTACGAATGTCTTATCAGGGTCTGTTTTGTCTTTGTAAAATGGTAAAAGAAGTCATGGGGTGTCTTCGAACAGAGATAAAAGACAACTGGTAACTGGCAGGCATTCAAACTAGAAACAACTTCTCGTTTTGCTAAAAAGACTATAGCAATCCAATTTAATTGTTCGATTGAAAAACAAAATTCATTGAAAACATGAAACATTCAGATCTGACTAGCGAACTTTAATATTCGTCTACAATTTCAAACGATCGGTGGATATTCCCAAATTGTTTCTGTCCTATTTTCAGAGAGCTTGTTCTATCGATGGAATTACTGCATTCAACTTTTTCCAAATCCGTTTTATCGAACTTTGAATTGAACAAAAAGTATTCCCACCAACACGTATCAGATCAGCACGTAGAGTACTTACGTACCACCGCCGCCGCACGGTGTCACGTGGGGCGGCGCGGGGCCACGTAGGAGATGCCGTTATGTGTGGCCTCGCTAATGTACTCCTTACTATTATTATTATTTATGGTTGAAGGAGTACTCGCGTACATGTAGGGAAGGCCTTAGAGTCGTCATAAAATTAGGAAATGTTTGAAATATTCAAAGACGTTATAACACAGGCGGCGGCGGCGGCGCGGCGGTGGCTGACCGCGCCCAAAGACATGCAATCATCCACCTGACGGCTCCATAAATTGCGCGATCATCCCGAAATCGGACACTCTGATAAAATACAATTTCGGAAATTTCATTTAAAGTCGACCCTTGAAAAACCTGAAAATCCCTCCGAAACATGTCCAATAAAATACGATATTAACCGTGCCCGTAACATTTACACGGTCATAAGTTTCGGATTAAAAAAGGGGGTTCGTTGGGACTAAGGGTGTGCGGGGTGTGGGGGCGGATAGAAAGGCACCGTGGATGAGAAGGGTTTCTATTGTGCGAATGTATGAGCTGGTGTCAGGGCAGACACTGTTGCTTTGGAAACGTAACGAAGTGCGAAAGCGAAATAACGACTGTTAATATTGGTAGGTACCGAATCGAGCCCGAGCTTATCAGACACAATATTTACCAACATTTACTGAACTGTTTGATCTTTCGTATGAAATAAAAATATTAAGTGTGTGAAGTTTCAGTTAACTCAAAAATGTATTTATTTATCCGTCAGAACCTAATAGAGTACCATGTCGTACGCCACAACCGACCGCGCCGTAGTATGTACAGCGACGCGGACGGTGCAATACTAATACAACCCATGTTTCGCGTCAGCCGTCATGTGAATGTTATTAGGTCGGTCACTCACGCTCGGGGTACACCCGCGCATCGCACCGCACCCCGCCCGCACATTGTCAAACATTTGTAAGGACATGCATGTACTCAGGAAACGGTTGGGGAGACAACATGGGACAGTAATGTCTGAGTGGCTAGCGTACACTTACACATTACCAAAACGGATAACGTTTCGTTTACCTACATATATAATGTTCATTAACGCTCATTTGTCAAAGTTGCAACTAACTACTCAAAATCACTCTAAAAATAATATTATTTACTACTTTCAAAAAGTAAGTAGTGTATCCGGTAGGCGCTACAAAGCGCTTAATGTGTGGAAGAAAACGAAAACTGTTTAAATATAGGTTTTGTAAACTATGGCCAATAATCATTCTAAGGTCTCTACTAGAGGATCCATTCATAGTTAGCTTTGAGTTCATTATAATCTTAGTGACACATGACATTTTTAAAGAGCTAATTCTTGCTACTTTGATTTTTAAATATTTTTCTCACTAATACTTTATCAAAGCTACATTGTAGGTAATACGAAAGCCCCTTTCATCCAAAAATAGGCCTAAGTGGATGTTGCGCACGTGTGTGCAAATTCTAGGCTACATGAGCGCGACATCATGTTATATTAAATGTATGCGCGAGTAAAACCACAAATACCGTTCCCATGGCTTATTCTGTGGTAAACTGCGTGTAGACGCGGCTTTCTCAGTTTCTCAGTAATAAGTGGGCTAATTGATACGGAGTGGCGCTAGGTGGCGCTGCCTTGAATATTCATTGTCTGAGTGCGACGCGACGCGACACTTTGTGACTCTACTGTGTCGTCAGTTATGATGTTATGAATAAGAAAGGGGGAAGTCATTGGATGGGACTTATTATTTAACGCGTACCATCGACAGTTCAACTACATCTGTAGGGCAGGCCCAGGTTGTCTAGGGTAGAAATGAAAAAAGTTACGTCACTTTGTCATCGAATGCGTGAAGTACACGACGTTATTATTCCATTCTACAGAACAAACGATCTATTTTTCTCTATTGTTATTATTCTTTTATAAAAATGTTAACTATACAAGTGAATTATCCATAAAGAAAGCTTGCGATGCTATCATGAGACGGACATTGGAAGAATTGCGTTAATCCAGACGCAGAGCCATCTGGGAAGAAGTTGAAGTTGAGAACAATACCCGGGTTGGCCTACTGATGGATTATGCAGTGTATAAATACCACAGCCTGTCTGTGGTATTTATAGACATTTATTTGCAATTAAAAGTAGTTTTAAACCCTGTTTTTTTTTCCATGTTTTAAACATTGTTTAAAACTTGTTTTAAACTGTGTTTTGAAACACTTAATAAAAAACATAGTTTTATTTCAAACTGTTTTAAACACGTGTTTTAAAACAACTTGTTTTAATCATGCCAACCCTGGGTACGAAGTGTTGTTCGTATCTGGCTGCGGTTTTCGATTTACCTGATGTGTAGAAGGTAAGTTAGTGTAACGAACAGCATTCCGCTTCGTCAGAGCCGTTCCGTGCCCGGTGCGAGACAAAGGCACATCCGAAGCAGTTGGAACGTCCAGCCGAGAGCCAGCTCCTGCGCCCCGACTACGGACTACTACCTACTCGGGGGAAGATGTGTCAAAGTTAAAAGTCAAAATCATTTATTTCAATAAATGACTTGCTGACTTGCTGTCCACTCGGACAAAATATATTGGGATGCAATGTCCCAATTGCTTAAAAAATAAGAACTTAGACAAATCACATTTTATACAATAAATTTGATTATTAAAAAAGTAATAAGGTAATTTGATTTTTTGTTCACTTCAATTTATTTTCCACTAGTGAAGAATTTAAAATGGAACCACTAGTACATTCATATATCTCTTACGAGTATGTGCTACTAATACATGGTTATTTAAATATAAATATGATGTGATAAGATAAATGTCAATATTTATGTAAAGCTACGCACAAAATTAAAATTACTTACATACTATTGTCGGTGCGGAACTGAGCGGCACCTGGCCAAGCATTAACATCATTGAGATAATCATCTATGGAGTAGAAAGCCTTCTTAGTGAGATTTCGTTTTATGTAAAGTTTAAATACACTAAAGACGTGATTTCATGCCCCGCGGTGCTACCTGCCCGATTCAGTTTATTAGACACAGGTGCCCTCTGTGGCGCGGTGGGCGCAGGTCCGTAGTTGCAGTTTCGATTCCCGCATCGGTACAAATGTTTGTACGATCTACAGATATTTCTTTACGGTGTTCTGATCGTTTTTTTATTTATAATAAAAAATACGTACCTATCTATGTATGTAATGTATTGTATTATGTGTATACGTTATCTAGTACTCATAAAACAAACTCTACTAGCTTGGGTCTAGATAACGCTCTGTGAATTATCTAGCTTTATTTATTAACACACATTTTTGAATTATTTGATCATCCTGAATCGAAAGTAGCTGCCTATTCTAAGATGAGTAAAAAAACTATTAAAACGATTATACTGTGTGAGCGTGACGGAGTAATAGTGTATGAAGCAGTAGGTACCTACTATGTACTCCTGCTCACTACATAGCGTACCCTAGCAGGGTGCATGTTTGAAACAACCTTGTTATTTATAAGATCCCTGGAATGTACAAAATGCTTGCAATAAAAAAATTTACTTTGACTTAGAATTTCGGAATGAACGCGATCTTACGCTATGATGGCGCCGCGTGAGGGCCGCGACGAATTTCTTAAAATCGCGAAATTCTTCGCTCGTATCCACACCTCGCGCCGCCGGCCCGCGCCCCCGAGTCAGGGCTCCGCGCGGGGCTCCATCGGCCTGCGCTCCGACTAAGTCATGTCGGAAATTTTCTTGAATTTTTCAGCGAACAGGCTATCCGTGGATTTGCAGCGCAAACGTTTGCGGAAAACAACGCGCTGCGGGGGCGCGCGGGGCGGATTTAGGGTGCCCGGGGGCACGGGGTGAGGAGGGGGAGCAGAGGTCGATCACTTATAATAATCGAGACGAGCGCACATCACATGCAAATAACAACAATCGAAGAACCGATAACCGCTGGGGAAAACGTGTTCTTGAGTGGTGGCTACTACTCGGTAAACGTAATGTAGGACGCCTTCCGACCAGGTGGATTGACGACATACGAAAAACTGCAGGCTCAAGACAGGGCGCTGTGGCGCTCATTAGGGGCGGCCTAAGTCCAGCAATAGTTTAACATAGGCTGATGATGAAATAGCAACAATTGAATTAAGATTCGCAAATTAATTGAGCTTCATTTTATTGAACCACCGATGTCAATGTTGCCAATGATACCCCTAACCCTTGTTCCCCTGAGTCCCTCTATGTGCGAGACGCAGCGCGATGCTGCACACGCGCCGGTCTGTACGCCCGCTGATTCGCGACGCGGCTGCGATTTGTGTGCGGCTCACAGGACATGTTTGTTTATCTGTTTGCTATTCAATAACGTGCAAATACATTTGAAAATATATCAAATGTATTTGCACGTTCTATATTCAAAACATTGACAGTAGTTTAGTGGAATGCGCTTTGAATGTAAAAGCAACATGGCTGCTTGGATTATTTGTCCCACGGTCTGTTGAATGACACGGATCATTTGGAGAGTGAACACGGTGCGTACACTGTGTTAGAGAATAGAAAGTCTGTCAATTGAAACAATACCAAAGCGGTAAGTAAGACAAACTCATTCAGCTGAAAATATCCTTCTTAAAATAAATATCGTCCAACATCAATTTCAATTGAAACATAAAGCTAACAATATCTCATGATATTACAATGGAGATGAAACAAAGATCTGCATTTGTCTGAGTTGGCGCCGTGTATCGAGGCAGGCATCGCACCGAAACTCGGCAGAAAGCAATCACTGAACTAGCGGGAATGATTCCGACGCGCCGCGAGCCGGAACAAAAGGGAATCACTTTGATCTGTGCGTGCGGTGGCCACACGAGACGCTGTCTGTCGGGACATGGTAGACCCCCGCGGGCAAGGCTCTAGTGATCGGCTTTAACCGGTCGGCTAGCCCGACTCGTGATTTGTATAAAAAACGTGCCCGCGCGGGCCGTGCCCTAGTTGCTTATGAATAATATAATAAATACCTCTATAGTCCTTGGTTTTTGTTAATACTACTATTGTTATATGAATTCACTGAATTACCCATTAGCCAATTCACTGAATTACCCATTAGCCAATTCTTGTTACTCTTGTATAATTAACATAAAATGTGAGCTTGTTATAAAAACAAAAGTTATCTTGTATATATAGCACACGCTCGGCTATAGGCTGTGTGAACCGATCTATAGCACACGCTCGGCTATAGGCTGTGTGAACCGATCTATAGCACACGCTCGGCTATAGGCTGTGTGAACCGATCTATAGCACACGCTCGGCTATAGGCTGTGTGAACCGATCTATAGCACACGCTCGGCTATAGGCTGTGTGAACCGATCTATAGCACACGCTCGGCTATAGGCTGTGTGAACCGATCTATAGCACACGCTCGGCTATAGGCTGTGTGAACCGATCTATAGCACACGCTCGGCTATAGGCTGTGTGAACCGATCAGCATTATTACGTTACACCATTTGTAATTTTAAGAGGTTATCCACATCCTAAGAAATCCCGTAATAACCGATGACTTATGGAGTCCCTAGCCCATCCAGCGCAGAAACTGATAGCGTCAAACAATGAAATGAAACCGTCGATATTCCGACACAGGCGTACAGGCACACAGGTGTACAGGCACATAGGCGTACAGGCACACAGGCGTACAGGCACATAGGCGTACAGGGCTCGCATGGACCCATTGTCTGCTGCTATAGCACCCTTAGCTCGCTTGCAGCCGGAAACTATAGTCGGACATCATACCATAAATATGCACAAAAACGTCCGCAGTTGGACGTGAACTCCCCACACAAAGGAGGTTGGACATATTATATAATGTACTTTTTATACGTACTAGCTGCGCCCCGCGGTTTCACCCGCGTGGTGATAGATATGTTGGATAATATACAATATATCTTTATAAATTGTAGCTTATGGTGTTATTCTGATGTATAAGCTATATTATTGTAAAGTGTCATTAAAATCCATTCAGTAGTTTTTACGTGAAAGAGTAACAAACCTCCATCCATCCATCCATACTTACAAACTTTCGCGTTTATAATATTAGTAGGATATACTTAACGATTTTTTAAGCTCGGCTAAAGTATTGTCGGTCTAATCGAATTAAATCATTGAATCATTTCTGACCGATGTTGTTGGAGAAAAGAATCAAAGACGCATTATTTCAATTTATCAATCACTTCTAGAATTTGACAGAATCATACTTCTACATTACATATTATATTTAAGTTGTCAGCTTCACAACCCCTTACGGCCACCGTCCAGCGAGGTCGCCGAAAGGAACCGCCACCCAAACAAACTAGTGGTAAGCCCCCGGGCGCGTCCAGCCCGCTAAGTGAATAGTTGCTAAGTTGTCTAAGTCCTAAGTAAGCCGCCCCTTCATAATACGTGCCCATAAAGTAGCCAGCTTATCGGCCGCTTTTTGTTTATTGTACTTTTATTTGGCGAAAGTGTGCGGATTGCTCGGACGGCTTTCAGGAATACGTGAAGGTCTTCGGTTGTCAAATATCACGGTGCGGTGGTTTAGTGAGGAGTCGTGAGGTCACCGAGTGAGGTTGGACTCACCCACTCATCGAATTCACACTTCTATTTTATTTTTGTGCCAAGACACTATTTTGATTATCCAACGCAGGATTCACGATTCCCGATTCGATTCCCGCGTCCAGACAAATGTTTGTACGATTTGGAGATATTTCTTCTGTGTGTTCTAGGTATTTTCTATGTATAATAAAAATATATATTATCTATACAAAAAAAAAATACAAAAAAAGTGGCCAGCATGCATCGCGATATGACTTTGAAATCTTTATTGGACTAGTCATCATAAGTCTACATCTCGAAATGACTAGAAGACTGAATCGCGATACGATTACAACTCGATTGGAATACATCGTGACTTGACTTATTATCTGGTACATGGTAAAGACATAATTAACAATACCAAAGGTAAGGTACGTAGGTACCCATAGCACGGATATACTTCCAAACTGTACAGGCTGCGGCTCTGCGAGTATATTCGACGATAACAAAACTATCAGGCTTCTAAATTCGAACGGAAACCCAACCAATCACGTTCGCAATAAAACTATGACAAATCACATCGCTATTTCACATCCAATCAAGAGCGCCGGAGCCGTCGGAACAACATCTATTAGTGGAGGAAACTAGACCATTTGTCCAGCGGCAGCGTGGACAGGCCTCCCTTCACTGTGGAATTAACTTTACAATCCATCTGTGTCAAACGAGGAATCTTCACTTATTCACAAATAACCATATCTAGTTTGTGAATTATATTTGTCGAACTAGCGTATGCTGACAACATACGAATTATGAATGACTTGAAACGAAATATTATTCATTTTTCTTTACCTGAGGAGTGCTTATCTATCAGTTATCTAAATAAACGCCTTTTCTTTTTTACCGTTGATTTTTTTTATATACCATTTTTTACTGTGCCCATAAGTTCCGTAAACATGCATGTAGGACTATCTCTACTGTACTGTCTCCACGACAGCAGGAAGTGAAGCACCTAGCCCGAGTGCCCCAACAGTGCGGCGGCCCTGGCGGAGGACAATAGGCGCATCGGCCGACAAGTGACTGCGATGATGTCGCGTCAGCAACATGTCAGCGCCACTCAATTAAGCGGCGTGAACTGATTATGCCAATTGTAACTTTGCTGGAAACATTTGCAATTTCAATTCTGGGTTTTGCCCATCTATATCTGAGGTGCGCACGTCGTGCTTCACGGTAGAGAAAAATGAAATATTAGAATTTTAACGGATAATTTCAGTATATATATCATAGTACGCTCGCTAACCGGATTGGTTGGCACTCCAGCACAGGCTTACTCCAGATTTTCAAAGTACTTAAATTATAATTGTGTTTGAGTGGTTGATATTCTTGAGACATCAACTCAGCGTTTTTTAGGGGCGCGGGGTTTCCTCCCTACATCAAAATGCCGCGTTAACAAAGATTCCAGTCGGCTAGGCTCCCGTTATCTTTGCGCGTCAGGGTTGCGTTGCTGACTGCACTCGTCACATTCAGTACTTACGTCAGGGGGTCGAGTGATCTAACTTTGTTGGCGTTTGGTTACATTAGCTAAGCGGCAGACGGTGTTGCCACTCGCCGACGCCGACAAAAGGTAAGATAATTCCCCGGGTAATTATTCAGGCGCATGCCACCGCCTTTGTTATTCAAATGTCGCCGCGCGCGCCACCTGCCGGCAACACGCTCCGAATCAAGCTATCTCGGCTGCAGTTTACATGGCCTAGAGGAACCACTAGAGCAGTAGTTCCCAAAGTGGTCCAGGTGGACCCCCAGGGGTCCACGGGAGACTCGACGGGGGTCTACGTTGGCTTGGCAAAAAATTGGGGGTTCACAATTCGTAAGCGGGGGTCCACGAAAATGTATCTGCTATCGATAGTGAAGAACTAAAATGTTGGCTTGACTTCACCTATCAATGTAGGCAGATAATATTTTAGGAAGCTCGGCGACTGTTACTTTTGCCTTTGGCCAACTTTACTTTTTTGACATCCACTTACAGCGCAATCAATTAATTAATTAACCAATCAATACTCACTTTTTTCGAAAACGATTAATTCGTGGTTAGAACTCAGCCGCAACGCAATTCCCATAGTTAGATCTAAACTTCACATTTTTTGTCGAATTTTGGGTATATGGTAGAAATGTAGCTGCAGGGGGTCCACCGAAACCAGCAAAATTTTGAAAGTGGTCTATGAGGAAAAAAGGTCTGGGAACCTCTGCACTAGAGTCTAGTTTTCAAACCATCATCCAATATAGCCCTCGTAGTCCAGCCCTAGCCAAGATGATTTGAAAGAAGATTCTGTTCCCAATCTTCCGATGACGCCTTTACACGACGCAGCACCTGAACATACGTTAGTATGTTTATGTCATGAAAATTTATCTTGGTATCAAACGATAACGATAACAATTTTTTATAGAAAACGATAATAAACATGGTCTCCACGGACGACCGGGTGGTATAAGCACGAAACGAACCTCAAACTCATGGCGCAAATTAACTGTAAGCATAAAACAATTCTAAAATATTGGAAAAACACTTTAAAATCAAATAAACTTCAAACTCAAACGAGTTATGGCGGTATTAAATATTCCAAACATAACTTACTTTTATAACACTTTCAAAACGTGATAACAAATGAATAGACTGTTAATTTTCACAATTGGGATCATGGCTTCACCACGTTCGTATTTACATGGACATACTCGTAACGTTATTAAAAATATGCAAAAGTGCATTCAAATAGTTCTACACTTGCGAGTACACACGCCCGCGGGGCTGCTCCTTATTTATAGTTTAAAAAGAATAACATCATTAGAATATACGTAAAATATCGCTGCTAAGAGCTTTTGCGTAAGTCGATAGCTCAGTCCCTTCATTATTTTAAATTGTTTATATTTGAAGTTCCACTAATTCAATTATCGATACGTTTAGTTATCTCCTTTAATTAATTAAGTATTTGGAAACTCGTCCGATTGTTGGAAACGTGTTAATTATTTTTGTAGAGAACTTCGATGCTTTGTCTTCAAATGATCTGAATAACATTCTTTGACTACTATTAACTAAATATAATTATGTTGTTCATTTTCAGTTTGGTAGATATATTTAGTATAGCACTCTCCGGTCTCAGTTGACGCTGGCTGGCCTCCGCCCGCTCCGCGCGCCGCAGTCGTTGGAAAGCTTTATGCCTTTGATTTTGTAAACTCTTTGATGTTGTCTAATGATTTCATTGCCGCTAAGCGAACCGACGGAGCTCATTAAACTTGTAAGAGAGGGTAAGACACGCAGCCCGGCGCGGCGCGGGCGCGGCACCTACCTACCATTCCAATTCCGATTTTCGGCCTAATACTACTCACCAAATGTGTTTTAAATGATACCTATTATGGCCCATTGCGGCCCTCCCTCCCCCCGCGGGCCATATAATGGTGGAATTGATCGTTAAATGCGAATCTCGTAATTACGTTGCAGAATCCATTCATCAACTTCTTATTCATAAAAGTCGATAAGTTAACGGTTTCATTTTGTAAATTTAATTTGGATTCTGTGATATTCCGACGGCGCTAGGGCCGCGCGCCACCGCCACCGCCGCGCCGCCGCCGTCTGCCATTAGTGTCGGTAATGTCACTATCATCCTTTCACTTAGCGTTTCATTACACCCATTTTGTATGAGAGCGAAGCATAGTGAAAAAGTTAGTAAAATCAATAGTTTTTTTTAATGCCAAAGCTTCTTACTTTAATCGACCAACATAGCGCTTGCAAACAGCAATGATGTTAGTGTAAGTCTTCGGCTTGTGCAGTCTCGTTGTCAAACAGTTGCTTGGCCGAAGGTTTTATAAAGGTAGGAAAACATGAATAGAAGATAAAGTCAGATAGACAAGTATCGACATCGCAGTGCCTGCCCGCCCTAGCGCGGCAATGCGGCATCGTTAATCAGCGGTAGCGTGTTAATATCGCAAATATTTATCTTTGCCGCGCAAATGAAAATATACCAAACACCTGAAATTCATTAAATTATTTCAAAATTGGAAATGCTGGAAATGTCCAAGAACCCAAGAACTTAATTATCACCTTTAAATTTCCCTTTGTCTTAGAAATATTTGTTAATGAATTGTAAGCGGCATTTGTAGTTATAGTGAGATAGGGAAGTGCAGGAAGTGGGTTAAAATGAAGTGCGGCGCGCGATGCACAGGCTGGGCAGTGAACGCGTTAAATTAGAAAGTGAGGTATAATTTGGTTCGATATAGATGTCGTTCTAAGAAAAAACATTTACCGGACTTACAGGAACAGTTAACGACAGAAGTTCACAGAAAAAGTCTAAGTTATACATAATAAAGAAAATAAAATCAATTTAAAATCACAACTTTACAATAACACTGTACAATAATAGCCTTGTCGAAAAGGAAAAGGTAGGTAATTGGCTTAAACCGAAACACGAAGCCGCCGCCACCGCCCGCCGCCGCCGCCACCGATTCACATTCCAAGCAGAAAGAAATCTATTTTCACGAACAACTTTATTTAATAAATCATTCAAGCTGTTATAATTTCTGTGAAACCTGATTATGTAAAAGGTGAAGGGAACAAAAGTCAGATTCAAAGAGTAGGCTTCGCTCCCGAACGGACGCGCGCCAGAGGACGGAGGACCTCTGGCGCGACGACGGTAGTGGTCGCCTGACAATGAGAGGAACGATGGTTTACTCGAAGAGGTGGGTTGTTGATGAAAGTAAATAATGGACCGGGTACTACTTGCCTCGTGTTCCTATCAATTAGGTTATTGTAACGAAAAGAAAACGTATTTACGTAGTTCTTCAGAGTAGATACCTATTTATTTATTTAATCTCCTAAATTAGCTTTCAGTGCTCCTCGGGCGTCGGGCGAAACATCTTTTAGGAATATCGAAAAAAGAACAAAGGCCGCGGAGAAATTCCAATTATCCTATTTCCTACTCTTTGCCACCTCAGAATTAAATTTGCAAATGGATCCCAAGTTAACGGCACAACTGTACAAGAAATTGATTAATGCTTTGCGCGAGATCAAACAATTATTGAATTGAATTACCTATCTGAAATATTAATTCGGAGAAAGTTTGATGTTATCATGGAACTCGCGCGGACGCCCCCCGCCGCCGCCGCCCCGCTATCTGCGACGGACAAGGGAAGCTCTGTACACGTATCATTATTATATTTAAAACATAGATGATCTAAGATGGATTGGTCCAGATACGCTCAGCGGCGCGGCGGCGGCGCGGCGGCGGCGTAGAGGCAGACACCGCGGGGTGCTCAGACGACGACGTATTCAAATTACTTATTAGTTTGGATTCGTTGGTTATTACTAATTATTTGGCTTTGAATCAGTTTCTGTTTAGGTTAACTAGTTTCCTTGCAAATAAACAATAACTTTATTTTTGCGCTGTGCTCGATAAACGTATGGTTTGTCCCGCTCTTATGAACCCGCAATCCTTTCCACAAAATGGCGCGCATTGCGCCCTCTTAACTGTTATAACCATTTACTCTATTCTTAAATATGATTGTTATTTTTATCGGAGTTACAAAATATTTTCTTTAAAGAATACCGCACGACCTTTGTAACGCCCTCGGCCAGGGCTGAGCAATCCACAGTTAACATTAATCTCTATTTGCGTGACAGCCCTGTGCCGGTGACGCGCAGGCGGCCTGTAGGTGAGGCCGGGCTGAGGCTAAATAAAGCGTTTAATAAGAAAATATAAGTCTACGGAAACTCTGAAATGATGACCCACTTATACTTGGAAATATTCTAAGAACACACCAATACAAATATAGAAACCGTGCCTACTTTATGCAGGAGTCAAGATTTTAGTTTTCATAACTTATCGACAATTTAATGAAACATTCTCCATGCTAATGTTGTTGTAGTACTTCGCTTCGAAGCCGTGCATCATCATGGATACTCTTCGAAGCAGAACACGCTTGGAAGAGTATCCATCGAAAGCGAGTGGATCGAAGGAAAAGCTAACACAAAGTATTCTGCAGGAAATTTTGAACGAAATCATTAAACTAAGAACACAAACACAGTCGAGTAAACACATTTCCGCTCGTCCCTGATCAAAGAACCTTCCAGAACCTGCCACCAGCGAGTGTACACTCGCTACTCTACTTATTGAAAACTCCATCAGGCTGTAGGTACCGGTCTGTAGGTACCCGCTTCTGATAACTGACCGATCGATACTCGCCCGATTACTAACAAGCGGACATTCTATTTGAAATGAGAACTCATTGTATCGTTTTCGATATTCAAACCACAATTCAAACCTGTAATGACATCATAATCTTTAATGTAAGTGGTACAAAAAATAAAGAAATAATTTAAATAGAATTGTTTGTTCTCAAAGTTCTCATACTTACCTCCCAAGCTTCAGTTTGACTTTCTGTTTTTATTTATCAACATAACAATAAATATTTACTCAAAAACTTTGCCAGTGCCTACGTAGTACGTACCCACTGTATTGAAGCCGCGCTGAAGCGATGGGAACACTGAACACGTTGAAATATAACGACTGTTTTTTGCTTGGAAAAATTGAATGAGGTAGAGAAAGGAGGATTTTATTCGATGTAAAGTTTGTTTTACGTGAGGCGAGCTACTTGAACCGAGTTAGTACGTGATAAACATGTTGCGGCGCATTCATTGACTTGTGCCTTTATTCGAGATACGCTTTTGTTAGCTTTCTGTGAAGCATGTTCCGTACATTGTTCAGGATTAGACAGGGAACGGTTGCGTACAGTTCATTTGGTACTGACAACTCACACTTTTTTAAATTTAGATTAAATTGGATACGTGTTTAGGTACTTGTATTTATAAAAACCCTTACTTTATCAACGGAATGTATAAAACTCGAGCGTATGCTCTAGAATCAGTGACTGACGGCTGATTTCTCAACGCGTGCTATCAGTATAGTATACACCAGCGTATATTGCAGGACAGTGGAAGCACTATCCCCGCGTGCAGCGGGCCTTAGCTCCGAATGTGGCGGCGAACGCTGCGCGTGACAATATTACTAAAGGACAGCTTAATTTTCGCCTTTTCGTGGATAATTCAATCCATTTTCTCATTTCTAAATCCTAAATGTGTTTGGAGCCTCTTCTATTCGCCTCAGGTTTCGTTTGCTTGCTTTATCATTTTTATCAATGATCACTTTATTTTTCAATGTGACAGATTTAAAGGTTTATTTTTTCTGTTGATTTGATTGTTTAAATTAAAAGACTAAGATATTGTAGGCACGCGAGCCGGAGCTCCTTGAAGATTATTGTACTTACTTATATTTATTTTTGAATATATACTATATTTTATAAACGTTGGTGTTGAATAGAATAACCCTCCTTGCGTCGTCCGGTACTAACAACCAATAGAAACTGAAAATATTTCGGGCTTCAAGACTTTTTTATTTATTTTTAACAAATTAAAGCTAACAGTTTACACCAAAATGGTTACTAATAAACTAACCTACCTATTTAAGATCTCACTGAATAGCCCAGCTATCATAATTTCGTGTTTATTTTATTTAAAGCTGCAAATATAATTCCGTGTAACTTTCCACACCTGCCCGCCGCCGCCGCCGCCGCTACGCACTACTTCTAAATCGAATTACGTAGCATTAACTATAATAGTGCAATACAATTCTCTCAGTTTGTTAGGGTAATACAATTCTTTCATTAATTCATACATAGAACAGTTCTGATAGTGGTCCGCAGTCAGCAGTCAGTTGTCAGATATACGTACGGATGAGTGTGTGCCCGGGCGAAGGTTCAGTCTCGATGGGTCCCGATGATTCCGCCCGCCCCGCCCCGCCCCGCTCCGCCGTCCGTTTATAAACACTCGGTCGACACTAACGCGATTTAAGGCTCTCTGTCTCGGCGATTTGTTGGTTGGTTCGAGACACGCGCTACGAGAGAGGCAATCATATCGATTAAATAGATTACCTTTATTCTTATACTAGCCTTGCCCGCGGCTTCGTCCGCGTAGAATTCACTTTTTATGGGTTTTGAATTTGTTGCACGGATCCTATAATCTTTTTCTAAAATTAAAGTAGTAAGTAAATTAGAAGTTACCCGATTTAACATTTACTATTTTCCAGTGAAAGGTCAAAATCAGCCCACCCGTTTAAATTAGTGTTTAGATTTAAGACAACACTGTTATTCTTTGAAATTTTTTGTAAATTTTGTACATTTTGATAATACAGACAGCCACATAGGTACATACTTTTAATTATTTGTACAGATTCTATGTTTTTATTCGATTTATGCTAAATTAGGAAATCAGACATTCTTACCGATGTTTTATATGTCGATGTGCAAGCCTGCTGGCAGCTGTGATAGTGATCTCACCAGTCCGAGCGAGTCCGCTAGCGCGCGCCACTCGCCCCACACCCGGTACGTAAGCCCGTCGACTTAGACGCAGTCCCTTGCTTAATTTCGCGGAATGAGTCCTTAAGCGGCCCTGTGCCCCGGGCCCCGCGCACCTGGAAGTCGAATTACTTTGTTTGTGCACATATTTAATGACCCCGGATATGCCCGGATACGGCGGATGTCGATCCGCACAAGTACTTATGGACGGCTCCGCTGAGTGCTGGGGGAAGGTTCTTACCGAGGGGACGCATCAGTACTTGCCATTCTGATAGCGATCAGTCGATTATGCGTTTATTTTAAATTTAGATTGTATATAGAACACATAACACCAACAACGTAAAACCCTCGGGGAGCAAACCGAGCTATGTGACAAAATGTGCGAAGCAGTTTTTTAAATTCCATTTAATACGATAACAATTCATCATTTATAGTTACAAAAAATAAGTTAAAGTGTTAAGTATGACTTAGGTTAGACTTTAAGACAGACTGCTTCGTTTGGTTACTTTTTTATGTAATTAAGTACAACTTTAACTGGGTAAGTTCTTACTAGTATATAATTGTTAACCAACATCGGGAAAAGAAGGAGGTTCTATGTTCGACTGTTTGTATGTTTTTTATAATTGTTCGTCCTGCGTCAACAATGGACCGATTTTGAAGATTATAATAACGCTATAGTATACGAAATAATCCAAAGGTAAAATATTTAATTGTATTTCCAAGAAATCATATTTTTTCCGCTAAACTTAAAAACAGTGTAATTTTAAGGGATGCAAAGAAAGTTTGTAGTTTTTTTTTTTATCAATAAAACTATAATGAGTACCTACAATTAGTGTAGAGTTGCCTTGCCTTGTGAAAGGGATGAACCCCGCGGAAGCTAGAAGACCCTGCAAGTGCCAGTAGCAATGAGATACTCTCCCAAATTACGAAGGCAGTCAGATTTTGTTTCAAAGAAATAAAAGGAAAATTGTCCGATTCGCTTTCCCTGAAACCTAAAACAACACTCGAAAGGTGATATTCTGTAATGGAGTTTGAAATTCTCCATTTCTTATGGAATTTTTTCGCTTACCTGTCTATTGGATAAACGCCTGCGTATTATGGGATATCTAAATGAGGTATCTAATCAACTGTATAACGGGACGAAGGCGGAGGTTTCCATTGCTCTGCGGAGCTTTCCACTCGTTAACTAGTTGTGTGTTTCATTATACACGTGCGCGCGTGGGATAGCTAAGCCCGGCACGTGCCTGTAATCTGCTAATTTCATATCTTTTTATTCAAATCAAAATAATCTTTATTTGGAACATAAATACATGGGAAATAGATAACTTGTGTGAAAACGATAATACACGCACTAGTTATATAACTGTGTCGCGTGCATTAACGCCCTCCTCCGAATACAGAGTTACAGAGTTCCTTAATTGTATGTTTTTTAGTAGATACAGAACCTTAAACTAGGTATTAAACACAAAATAGCAGATATTGAGAAAAGACTGAGATAATAATAAAAACAGTAGAGCTCAAAACTAAAACATGCACGCGTTTTTGGGCAAGTACATTATTGTGATACTATAGATAATAGGTAAAAATATCAAAATACTCTGAAGGTGATTTAGGAACAAGGGATAGGTAGGTAAAGTGAAAGAAATTATTATGAGTTACGAATCATAAGAGCTTCAGTAGATTCATATGTTAGAGATAAGAGCCACTGGCGGCATACCAATTTAAGTTTATAGCGGGCTAGAGGGTATATATTAATTAGTTTGTTGGCTTTGTTATTAGACGTTTAAAGGTTCCTACCTAATTGTAAGCTCTTGGCAATGCAACATGATTACCCATAAGTATCCACTCATGCCTCATCTCAAAAGAAGCCTTACGTGAGAGGCTAAAGAATGGCACCCCGCGACCCCCGCACCCCGCACCCCGCACCCCGCACCCCGCACTCGTTGTCAGCACATTAAACACGAATCAAGATTTCATAAGTTCGTGAGCAAGTTGCTCATTCGTCATTAATAGCTGAGCAGACGGGGTGGCAGTTTAATCATTTTCGCCTCGGTATAAGTATTGCTAAAAGCAAATTAGCGATGCTAATGCTATTCATGTGTGGATGTCGTCACCCGACGCGGTCCGCAGCGCAGGGCTCCGCAGTACGACAACGCGGGCTACAAACTAATTACCGGCTTCTTGCTTCAGCTCCTGAGACAACTTTAGGTCGACACCTAAAGTTGTCTCAGGTCGTCAGTCGTCATGTATATTTTCCGTGCTTATGAGTGTAAAATGTTTACTTTAAGCACTTATTAAAATTAACAGCTAACTTAAACCATTAGTATTTTGTTTGACAGTTTCAGTTAATTTATTCAAAAACAATATTCGAGTATATCTTAAAAGTCAGATGGCAAAAGAAATAGCCATGAAACTTGTAGATGGCGCACTGCAAGGCACTGCCGCCGCGCTGTGCGTCGCGGCTCCGGCAACTAATTATGTGAAGTAATCACACAAAGACGTTACGTATACGAACTACGTGTCTACGCACGCCGCCGCGTACCTACGTAGATATGAAGCCTGCACGGAGGATGAACCAGAACTTACCTGCCGGCCGATGCAAGATTAAAAAATCCCTGGATTTACTATTCAAACTCGGGATCTTACAAAGATCTATATCGTAATGATTGACAGTAGAGCAGCCATAAAATAAAAGAACTCGACATAATCAATTTTCAAAATCAATTGAGTCTCATTAGCGTTAGAAGTAAGTGCCCAAACGTTAATTGGTGCCCACTCCTAGCAGCATAGATCCCTGCACTCATCTTGTACAGGCAGCATAAACACATGTACAGAACATTTTTGATTAAAACTTCCCATAGCTGGGTGACCTGATTAATTTAACTTTTCCTTGTGTTGGTCTTTAGTGGTGTCCTTCATACATACAAAAGACGGACAGATTAATTCATAATATTGTTACAAAAACAAGAGAACTCGCGCTTGCAAAAGAATAATCTAGGATTGTATTGCGATTAATTTTGAAGAATAAATTATTTCCATGATAAATACATAATAATGATTACGATCTGTTTGCAAATCTACTGCAATAGCCTTGTATGAGAATGTCCGGCAGTGAATTTATCTATCGTTCAGCCGTGCCCCGCCGCACCCCACCGGGCACACCAGGCACACCGGGCACACCGGGCGTTTTGTTCTATTTCTCGGGTCATCCGTGTCAGAACGCCCGCGAATTGTTTCTGGATAAAAGGAAATAAAATAGCTGGTCGCCCAGCGAGTGCACCAATTCACTAAACTCTATGAAAGCCTGCGTTTCATTCTCCTATAGGTTGTAAAATAAAACGCTTGAAAAAATCGAAATAGATGGCTTATATTGTAGGCCTTTTATAGAGGTGGGTAGGTATCATAGTCACAACTATGTTCTAACATGATCTTAGTGGTTAATGTTGAACAGATGTTTTCATTTATTATCCTCAGTCAGTCATGTTTCCGCACCTGCTAATACTTTCAAAGTAAAATACAGTAATCGCGGGCGGAGTTAGCAATTTTAAACTTCTCAAATAGAAAATCATTGCTAACTTGCACTCGGCGAGGTCTCGCGAACTTCGCGATCCGTTTAGCTCTTGACGGGGCGCGACCCCCGCCCCGCCCCAACCCTCCCGTAGGTACCTGCATTAAACAGCGGGGATAGAAAACTAAATTGTAGTGAAGTTTGTGTGGGCAGTAGTGGACGTAATAGTCAGGCGCGACATGGCGCACAGCACGGCGGTTACTTTCTTTTATTGCTGTTTATACTTCGTTGACATTTGTAAACTATGAAACATGATTTTAATAGGTAACTTTGTGATTTTCAAAGGGTTAGAAGCTTTGAGACTACATCAAACCCTTTGGATGATATTGGTTCGGGTGTTCTCTGTAATAATTATTTCATTGAATTTTGAGTGATCATGCAAACTTAGTTTAGGTGATTACAATATTTACTTTACAACGTGAAGGGACTACTTACTTAGTTTGTGAAAAGACATCGATCGGAGACAACATCCACGCAGCGGCCGGAGACAACATCCACGCAGCGGCCGGAGACAACATCCACGCAGCGGCCGGAGACAACATCCACGCAGCGGCCGGAGACAACATCCACGCAGCGGCCGGAGACAACATCCACGCAGCGGCCGGAGACAACATCCACGCAGCGGCCGGAGACAACATCCACGCAGCGGCTATTTAACAACTGCATTTAAATAAGTAAAGAGGTTTTTAGTATGCTAGATAATGTTCCATGGATGCATTGCATTCGCTCCGTGACAGACAGGCGGCCTGTCATTAGCATCACTACAGTTTCCACAATACGTGCAAACATTACTGTATTATTGAATATTTTTTTATGAAAATCCGCAAACAGAAAACGTCATAAGAGATTCTACCTACATGCTGATAGTAGAGTGATATAGGTATGTACCAAGTAGAATCTTTTCTACATGCGAGGACACATAAACGGTTTTAAGTTTTTATCTAACGTTTTAAGTTTATCTGTTAAGTATGTAAAACTACATACTTAACAGATAAACTTAAAACGTTTGTCTTCCGAATAAAGCAAAATAAAATAAAATAATTTATCATAGGTAACTAAACATCACTATTCTTTCTTATGCGTAGGGAGAGAGCTGCACATTACTGCCATTATCAGCTGGAGGCAGCTGGAGGCAGCTGGAGGCTACAACACAGGCGATGTGTAACATTCATCGGACTAAATTTATCATCTGTTCTCTCGGTATTAGGCATATTATTATTTATAATATTATAATACTCGTATTTATTGAGGCATCAACCGCCCCGTGGCCACGCTCTCTGTGACAGGTACGCGATAAATACCCGATAAACTTATCCTTATGTGTTCGCAAATCGCGAAAGTTTTAAAAGTTGTATAATTTATTATTTTTTTAGTAGGCTTACCATACTTTCTTTATAAAAATATATTCAAGGAATGTGATCCGCAGCGTTCTAAAGGGCCTCTCATCATTTTATATCGAGTAGTATTTTATTTATCTCTGCCTCGGAACCGTTTTGAATTTCAATAAACGCGATGTGCAAATAGTTTCTTTAACAATTCGCATACTTTGAGCTGCTTCCGGTCGGACTTGAATCAACTTGCGGATGGAGCTTATCTATCGAATGTACTACTGAGTATTAGCTTGTGCTTTAGGAACTATAGGAAATAATACAATTACTTATTGATTTAACCAATTTCAAATTGTAAAACTGAAATCGTGTGACAGTCCGGGAGCCAGGTACAAATTTGGTCAATTATTTCCTCCCGAGCGAAAATTCGTAAAATGTATTAAGTATTAATATTATGAATACTCGTGACCGTCAGCTGCGACTCCGTGGGTGGGTTGGGCAGAAGTAGCGATGACGGCATTGTTCCGGTCAGAATCGGAAATAATCAGAAATTAAAATTCGCATATTCCAGAATTCTGATTTGTATCTTATTACATGGGAATAGTGTTAATCATACACACAAAGGTATATCATAATCATATCATGAGCCCCAGAGGTCCATGATATGATTCCAGGTCGTTAGTCTTCTCTCACAGCATCTTTCCAGCCAATCGGGACATGGGACACGTAGTGGGGACAAAAGTACCGACATTGGAAGAAATACTCCACCAGGTTGACCTGAAAACGAGCGCACAAATCTAACCGAGGGCTCCGCGTCAACAAGCAACGTGGACCCGCGGACCCACGGCGCGGCGGCGGGGCGGCCCTTCGAGACGAGGACCAACTATACACGGACTCTACATTCATACATAACGTCACAAGAACTGGCACTATTTACTAAATCACTTAAGCATAACATACAAATGAAGTTAGTTTTAGGCATATTCTACGTCATCGAGCATTGGTCATCGAACGTTTGTGTTTACAATTTTCAATAACAAATTTTATCAGAGATACGATTTTGGATGCAATAATTGTTTTTTTTTAACTTAAAAATATTGAATTATCGTCATTTGTTAGTGCAACTAATTCATAATCACGGCCCGGTATGGTAGGCCATGGCATGGTGATGGTCATACGCTTGCGCCACGGTGCCCAGTCTTCAGCCCGCTTCTTCCAAAGCGTCTGCCTGCAGTATTACGTAAATTAATTATTCTTTACATTACAATATACAATCATGTATTATTATAATGATATATTAATCTTGGCAAAATGAGTAAAAACTGTTGAGCTTTAGTTAAACCACCATTGTGGTAAATTAAATATTATGTAGGTACCTATTCATTTAACACGGGCCGTAGTTCCATCCGGTGCTAGACTAATGTTGCCTGAAATATATTTATTTATTGTTTATACTCATTTAAGTATTAAAAAAACTGTTTCTCTTCCATCTAAATAAAAATAATGTAGTCCACTAGTAAACAAACAGTGCAGTTGAAGCAAACCGGAGAGTTGTATAGAAGCGCACGGGGCGGACTCCTTCACCCGGTACTAAGCCTAGGGACAGCGCAGATAACACGCTCAATTTATTTGGGTTGTTATAAATAAGGATGTAACAATCCCTTCGAAAATTCGGGACAGGATTGAATGTTCGCCGCACACCATCTATTGGAATGGGCTGTATCCTCTCCGCCGCGCCGCGGTGACTCACCGAGTGCAGCTATAGCTGGCCCGCGCGGGCTCGCCGCACACCATCTATTGGAATGGGCTGTATACTCTCCGCCGCGCCGCGGTGACTCACCGAGTGCAGCTATAGCTGGCCCGCGCGGGCTCGCCGCACACCATCTATTGGAATGGGCTGTATCCTCTCCGCCGCGCCGCGGTGACTCACCGAGTGCAGCTATAGCTGGCCCGCGCGGGCTCGCCGCACACCATCTATTGGAATGGGCTGTATCCTCTCCGCCGCGCCGCAGTGACTCACCGAGTGCAGCTATAGCTGGCCCGCGCGGGCTCGCTATGTTTTCATATTTTTTATAAGCTCGTCACGGCATTTTTGATAGAATGCTTAGTAATATAATTCGTCAGTAATATAATGCAAAAATAGTGGCGATAAATTGTTATTTTTCTTAAAATGAGTTGTAAGTGCCAATTACCATCGAGAACGTAAATGTGTTGGAGAGCTTCGGGCACATCCAGTGTCGACGTTACCCGCGGGTTAGTGGAGCCCGGATAAACATTGACACAGTCGATCCAGCAGTTTTTGTAAACAGCGGTTTAGCTATGAGAGTAACGTCGGCGCTGCTGATTGGCCGGGCTCTGGCCGGGCCGCTGCGGGTAGTTGCATCGCCTGGTTTGAATTGAACCTCCGCGGTCCCATGTGTTGTGTTAGCTCAGGTTTAGTTGGTTATCACTTGCACAAAGTATACAGTATTTGAATACCGTATAATTTACCGTTTTAATGATGTTTGCGTTGTTTAAGTTGTTTATATTTTGTTCTTATTTACTTTTACAAACATGACGATTAAGTAAATAAAATCTGTATAAACATAACATAGCATAAACTATGCACTTTTGTTATTTATAAACTGTATTTTCAATTGTTTAAGTATTCATCTATTTTATTATTTCTTAAATCGTAGACTGATTGTGACGTCATCTGCACAGGTTCTAATGGAAAACCAGCGCTGGCTAGCTCTCGTACGGAGCTGAGCCAGCCAATACCAATAGAAGTATTTATTTATTTATTTATTTATTTATTTAACAAAATCCACAGCCCTTAATTAATATAACAAACATGCTTAAAATCTAAACTTATGGCCAAAAACGGACTTACTTTTTATAAGATATTTTCTATTAGCTAGACAGTCAGGTATAACATATGTACACTTATAATAAATAGTTCTCAGAATATAAACTTATTTCCTATACTTACATAACAAAAAATATAATAATATTAATATAATATAAAAAATAATTACCTACATATTAAGTTAAAACTAAGTACTAAATTAATATTAAATTATGTAACTATGTGTTTTACTGTATAGGTACACTAGCATCCTCCTCCATTATTTTAATTACTTCATTTCTAAACATTCTCTTGTCGCTGTGAAAAATATCTGCTTTGTTGAACTCTTTGTTATAATTATTCTGTAACCTATTCACTATAGAATACTGTGCATAGTTCGTAGATGATTGTGAGACAGCAAACAATTTAGCATCAGTATGCCTGGTGCGAAACTTTGGAGTACAAAAACGCAATACTCTACTGGTAAGTTCTGGACAGTCAAAATTCCCTTTGCACAGACCATGGAGAAATATCATATCTAACAAAGATCGTCGTTTTTGGAGGCTCATTAGATTGTGATATGTACAGGACTCAATATAGTCTTCAGAGTAATAGTGTTGTTTAAAATTAATGTATTTAATAAATTTACTTTGTATTTTTTCTAAATCATGTATGTATGTTAAATAATGCGGGTTCCAAACAGTACTACTGTATTCCAAAATACTTCTTACAAAAGAAAAATAAAGTTGTTTAATACACTTTGTATCAGAAAATGGTTTAGTAACGCGCCTGATAAAACCAAGACTTTTATAAGATTTATTTATAATACTTTCGATATGTTCCGAAAATGATAACTTAACATCAAGTAGGATACCTAAATCACGTACTAAATTCACCTTATCAATGTTTATGTCACCTACTTGATATTGAAACTTAATAGGTTTTCTTTTTCGTGTAAATGATACTGTGCTACACTTGCTTGCGTTAATATCTATTCGATTTATTTTATAATATTCTCCAAGTTCATCCAGGTCAGCCTGAAGTTTAATACAGTCGGAGATGTTATTAATTTTCATAAATACTTTAGTGTCATCCGCATACATAAGAAATCTAGAGTATTTGAAACATTTACCGACATCATAAAGGTAACAAGCATACAAGAGTGGCCCCAGAATAGATCCCTGTGGAACGCCAGATGTAATTTCAATATAGTCAGAGCAAAAGCCACCTACGACAACTGCCTGAGATCTTCTCAATAAATACGACTCTACCCATCTTAACAAATTACCCTGAATGCCCAGCTCATACAGTTTACGCAACAATATCATATGATCCACCCGATCGAAGGCCTTCTCAAAGTCATTATACACCACATCCACCTGGGAACCTCCATCCATGTTGGTTGCAACATAGTCAATAAAAACACCTAAATTGGTCGTGGTAGAGCGTCCCTTCATAAAACCATGCTGTTCAGATGGAATTGAGGATGATACAACGGGATATATATGTGTGTGGACTGTCCTTTCTATTAACTTGCTAAGCACATTAAGAATTGAAATCGGTCTATAATTTTCTATGGAAGTCTTCGAACCTTTTTTGTGAACCGGGACGACATGGGCATTTTTCCAACTTTTCGGGAATTGACCATCTGAAAACGATTTATTAAAAAGTAATGCGATAGGAATAGCCAACGATTTTGCGCATTTGAAGAAAAATATTGGTGGTAGACCATCATCACCCGAACCTTTGGTAATATCCAGATTTCGCATAAGCTTTAATGCTTCATTTGTAGTTATGCTAATGTTGGTTATCAAATTTAAATGCAAGCTATCCCGTGAGTTTGATTCAGAATTGAGACTAGTAGAGGCGGGTATACTAAAATTCCCTTTGAAAAATGTATTGAACGCTGTACATATGTCAACCGGGCTGTTTAGTTGGTTATCTCCATAGGTCATTTGTTGAGGGTAATTAGTCGTATTTTTCCGCTTAGCTTTAACATAACTCCAGAAAGCTCTAGGGTTTAACTTAATTTTCTGCTCAGCAAATTGTATATACGATCTATGGCATTCTTCTTGTAAAATCTTCTGTCTCTTTCTAAGCTCTGAAAAATCTATATAATCCTGAGGATTTCCATACTTCTTCCAGTTAGCGTGAATTTTACTTTTCTCTTTAATAAGATTAATAAGTGCCTTATTGTACCAAACCGGGTAAGAGTATGTGCCTCCACAACGAACTTTAGGTACATATAAATTTATTAAACCGTTGATAATTGTATAAAAACGATTAGTTACATCATCCAAGCTATTCGTGGTTGTAATAAAGGACCAGTCTTGTTCTGAAAGTGACTCATTGATTTTGTCAAAATCAGCACGCTTAAAGAGGTACTTAAGTCTGAATCGTGGTGTGATTAATGGAATTAATAAATCAGTTGCAGTGATATGTAGAGCTGGGTGATACAAGTCTTCAGGTACAACAGAGAAATTGGATTTTTTTATTTCTATAGGAAAAGCAGAAAAAATTAAGTCTAGTGTATTATTACTAGCATTTTTAATTAAATTATATTGCGAAAGGCCTATATAACTAAAATACGATAGTAGATCTGACGCGGCAGTCTGTACATCAACGGAGCCCCTCTTAATGATCTTAGGGTCATCGGAAGCCCAATCTATACAAGGTAAATTAAAATCTCCACCCACTATAAATATATCATTGGGGTGCATTTCATGTACATAATTAATTATTTCAATTAAGGAAGAAATCCTTGAGGGCAGTTTATCATTAGGGGGGATATAAGTTAGGGCAATATGAATGTCCTTACTACTACCAGTACCTCTGGCTGGTATAGTGACCCATACGCATTCCGGGTCATCACATTCCCATTCTGGCCTGTGTCGTGCCTGTAGTTCGGGTCGACACAAGACCATAACCCCACCACCCAATGTCTTACGATCGTTTCGAAAAATATTATATTTACTATCACACAATTCCGCGTCAAATATTCCATCGTGCAGCCATGATTCGGTTATCATTAATATGTCCGAGTCACTGACTAAAACATTATTATAAAATACATCAACTTTTGTCCGTAGGCCTCTAACATTCTGATAAAAAAGTTTAAGTTTTTTACGTTTGTTATCCATTGTTATAGTAAGAATTATAACAGAACTGTTTTATGTATTTATATAAATCAAAATAAGAACAAAGAGGAACAAATATATGAGTTATTAATAATGCATTAAATATACATGTATACATGTATATGTATTCATTTAAATATATATATGTATTATAGAAATAAAATATGAGGACGCAGGTAATAAGTAAGAACTTTCTAATTAAAATTAACATAGGAATAACTATTATAGAGATTAAGGAAATAGTACAAGTATCAGCTACCAGAGAGTATAAAGTATTTGCATTAACAGGAAAGCCCATTAAAACGTTATTTAAACAACTTTCGAGAGATCTGATGTGCACGTAATAGCTATAGGAGGAGATGCCTCGTTTCTTCGAACATATATGCGGCAGTTTTTTGTCCACACATATTTGAAGTTGTGCTCCTTAGCTTGTTGCTTACATGTGCTTAATAACATTTTATTTTCTCTAATGAGGTGCTCATTTATAAACACACGATGAGGCTCCTCACCCAGCCCCAACTCCTTAGCAGAAATATTGCGATGCTTACGACCAGCAGCTACGAGACGGTCCTTGAGAATACGTTGTTTAAGTCGGACAATGATTGAACGAGGAACTCGCTGAGTGCTTGATGCGTGCCGTGGTTGCACGCGGTGCGCGAACTCTACATCCGACGCTTCGATGGGAACGCCAATATGATGTGCAATTTTTAGCACAATAGCAGGTGTAATTTCATCCTTCATCTCTGGAATACCAGTAACCTCGATATTTTGCATTCTCGACCACTGGGCTTGCTTTATGCTCTCCTCCTCCAGCGCCTTGATCCTTGCCGATTGAGACATAATGGTATCTCTAAGGGTTTTATGCTCCTCTTTAGTACTCTTAAGTTCAGAACTAGTCGAAACAAACAATTTCTTCAAGTCAGCCAGTTCACTTCGCAGCTCATCATACTGCTTGCTCACAAATGATAAGGACTCTTGGTAACCCTTGCCTTGTTCTTTTAGCTCGTTAATCTGATCTGACAATCCATTGACACACGATTCAATAACTAGTCTAAGATCATGTTTATCAGCCTGCAGCATTTCCTTCATCTTTTCTTCAGTAATGTATACAGGGGTAGGTGAAGGCGATGGTTTTCTTCGCAGAGTTACACCGTCAATATTACCGCTAGACAGCACTGCTTTGCCTTCCGATTCGTTCTTAGCAATAGGCTGCAAATTACTTGACGAGGAGGCACGAACAGGTGTATCAGAATTGTTGGTCTTTGGTAATTTACATATGCATTCCGTACATTTCCATTTACGCTTATTATCATCATTCAGACCTTTAAATCTCTTTGGAGAGAGATTTGCACACTGTAGGTCGTACTTCTGACTACAACCCGTGCATTTCATAAACTTTTTGTCGGTTATAACGGCTTTACAGCCCCCACAAGTTGGTTTCTCCATCGATTCGAAATAGCACCTTAATAAATTGTGTGAGCAAAATAGCGACCTGCACAAAAATGCACAGCAAAAGTGTGAGCTCTATAAAGTTGAAGCGCAATGAAATGCAGTGAAGTCGGCGGCAAACTGCAGCGTCCGATGGTCGTAGGAGCTACGTCACAGCGGGCGATGCGCGAGTTGTCGTAGGTCTTGTCGTAGGTATTGGTATTGTAAATATGTATATGTTACCATATTATGTATTTACATAATATAAAGAGGTCTTTATATCAGCATCGATGATTATTTGCAGATAAAACAGATTTTGAGCTTTGTGCGTTAATTTATAGGTACCGTTTTCCTGTATGCCCCCAATATTCCGTAGCTATTGTTAGTTCTGTATCGCGCGTGGCTCCCCCCCGCGCGCTATCAGCATCTTGACCTCCGGCACGTCCGCTCCGCCGGACCCGGTATAATTATTAGCCGACATATTGGACGCAAGGGTTCTTTCATTTTCCCTACATCGCTGGCAATACCTATAGCGTCGGACGCGACTTACGAACCACTGCGACCGGGAGATTGTGATGATTTCTTAAAAGAACATTGTACGCATCTAATGTAGGTTTTCACGGGGCTCTATCGCCGAAGCCTCTCCGGAGTACATGTTTGGGTCTTATACTTTTATAACTGATATTAAATAACAACTGACTGAATCAATCATTCTAAATGATGTCCAAATAAATTCCAAATAGTTGAGTAGTAAATATTTGCTTATTGAACAATCATGCGTTTATTTTATGTAAGTAAATAACAATTCAGGCTGCTTGCTAATTCAGGATAAATGAATGTGCGACTCATAGTCGTGCCCAGCGCTGGGCAACCTTCCTGTTCAGTCATTTCGCAGATTAGATATCGCAGCAGTGGATAGGCTCGGTTACCCGAGGCGAGTGTTTAGGCGTTTATTACACGAGCGAGAGGTTCATCTAGTTTTTCTTTGATGGATTTCTGATCCTTTGTGGCGATGGATCGCGTATCTACATGGATTTATGGCGATGGATCTTTCTCTGTACCTATAACTTCTGAGGAAAATTATGATTCATGTGTTTTACCAGGTGCTGAACTTTATGTTTCCAATGTTTTTACTTCTAGAGATTCTCTTTTGTAATTGGAATGTTTTATTATTGATATTTGTGAACAATACTGGACCGATTCTACTCATTCTACTTAATGCTTCGATGGCAATAATAAAGTAATGCGGAAAGGTCTCGCTAATAAGAACGGATGAGGATACGCCATACAGAGCCATAATCTCAATATGTGTCAAACAAATACGTAGGTAGGTAGGGTCTGCAGCCGCAATGTACCGCGCGGTGCGTCATAGCATCTATATCAGTGCTGTGCTCTGCGTTCCTAAATCTGAGAAAAAAAGCTTACAAAATGTAGAACCAGCGGTGGATATACTGTGTGCTCGTGGAGAGCTAGAACATCTGGCTGGCGGCGGCGGCGGCGGCGGCGGGGGAACCTCCGCGAACGGTATGTAAAGCAAAGAAGCGTACATCGGCTTAGTGGCGGGCTTAAGGCGAGGCAATCGCGAGCTCAAGGCGCGAGGCAATCGCGGTGATTTACGAGATGCCACATGTGTCGCGATACGATTACACATTATGTGCCGCGGGTAGAGTGCCCAGGCTGGCGGCGCGCTGGCGGGACATGGGAGAGCTGCGTGCTAGCGAGTAATGCACAAGAAAGTCTCCAAAATAAAAGAGATATCTGCTGCTACATTAGTAGCTACCACTAACTACATACATAAGAAATTGTGAGTATCTAAGAAATATAATGAATGTAGACACGGATTTGTAACAAGCCGCGAGCTGTGCCGCCGCGCCGCCGCCGGCGCCACCGGTGCGGGCGTGCTTCTAGGAGACCTTCACTCTGCTCTTATCCTCCGGGCGGAGTGCGGCGCAAAAAACATCTTAAGTTTCCATGTGACTAAAAACTGTAAACTGTCATTGCCAACTTTCAGATCGAGAGTAGATAAATACTTATTCATATTATTACAAATTATAACCTGAAATTCTACATTTTGCTTGTTCATGGTCCCCCTACACTGTCGGCGGCGGAAACTGTAAAATGTAAGGTGACACAAATTACTCTTTCTGTTTAATAATTTAGCGTCTCGGAGCGTCTCGGCTTACGGTACTTGATGAGCTACACGGCGCACTCCCGGGGCGGGGCGGCGGCGCGGCGCGGCGGCGGCGTGATGGGCTCTACCCGACTCTACTCGCTAGTGAGCGGCACGTCACCACATATCGCACATACATATATACCAATTACTACCAGTTCCACTAGTTCTACCATCGATTCATAAATTAATCGCTTCGTGAACAAAAATAATAATAATGAGCGTCCAGTGGGGCCATGCATAGTTCACAGTGCCTTGAAACGCCCATTATTGCGCGTGTTAATGCGCGTTAGGCGCAATTTAACAAATAACGCATTTTCAACGTTTACGTTTACGCATTAACGAGTTATTCGCGTTAAAATGCGTTAATATTACGTTCCGGCGCACGCGCACTAATTTGGTCTTCGAGAGTGCAGGAAATGTCTCGGATATGAGTATTGTGTACGGCTTTGTTTACCTTGTCTAACTGTTAAGCCAATAGATGACTATCAGATACGGTAGATATGAAAGTCGATCAGGATAATGTGTGAATAATGTCGAAGTGCTTCACTTATACCAATAATTTAATAATACAACGACGATATGGAAGCGCATACGAGTTCGTCGCCAGGCTCAGCTGTCACATAAAGCTGTTAAGTTTATCTAAAGAAAAGAAAAAAATATTAAGATATAGTATATATAGCCTTTATTGAGATGGAACTTTGATGATTTTGTTGAAAAAATCTTAAAACCTTAAATAATTAAAGTTCCAGCTACTGCTCCACGATAATTGAAACGCTTACCAAACTGTTCAAACATAATATTTATTAATTCAACTCAATTAAATTTTAACCAAAAATTAATAAACTCGAACAATAAGCCGACTAAATGGTGGCGACCGCGGCGCGAAAATAACGCGAAATACGAAAATATGAGGATACAGGCGACTGGGCCCATACATAACTAGGACCGCGGTCCCAGTTACCTGATCACATTTTTGAATCGGTCGACTGGGACCATATACCTAATTTGCTTTAATGTACAGTTAACAGAAAAATCAAGTTACATAACTCAGGATTTATTTTATGTAGTATTACAGTGAAGTATTTTTTTAGTAAGAATGTCAAAAAAACTATATGCGAATGATTCCTAAAGTCAAGGACATCCAAAAAAGGCTGCCCTTTTGTTTCAAAACAGGTACTCTACTCTTAACACCTGAGGGCTATAGTAGTACCTATTTTTTGTCGCTGCAGTTTCGGTCATAAAACGTGTAAGCGAGACGGATATATGGCGCGCTCTTTCCCACTCATAGGTCTTATGGGCGCATACGCATCTCCTTTCTATGAACCACGTGGCCAATCACAGTCGAAAAGCTTATCATGCTCAAGAAAGGATGCAATAGATGAAATGGCAATTATAGGACGCACCTAAATTCATAGACGAAGGCTGGTTATATATAATGGAAGAGTCCCCTAATACAGCAGAAGTAATATCGTTTAACGACTATTTTGTTCGAACATGATTTGAAAATTCAACACTCGCAGGTACTTGGTGCACATTTGATGAACCGCATAAAACTAATAATGCTGTCGAGCAGTGGAATAGTCGCATAAGGAAGCTTATAAAAATAAAACCTAATATTGCTCAGCTATTAGAAGGGCTGCAAAAGGATGTGCGATACTACTCTGCAGCATTAGAAAGTCCAACCAGCATCCAATTATCAAAAAAGAAGCACATCAAAAGAATTACATCTGCTATAAACGAACTAGTATGTGGTCAAATAAGTATCCATATCCAAATATAAGGCCACTGTTTGGAGAAACTGAGATTTTAATAAATAATTCGATTTGCATGTTAAGAAGACATCATTTTTTAAACTGATAACTATGTTGTTTTGTGTTTTTATATTTGTTGATTTTTAATTGTTTAAATAATAGTGTTTCTTGTTTAAAGCTAAGAACACTTATAACTTAGGCTTATTATATTACTGTGATTTTCCTGTGATTGTTTAATGTTTTTTATTTGTTTATAGTGATGGTACTTTATTTATAGAGTATATTTGTATTTCTAACGTAGAAACTTAAGAGATACCTAAATCGATGCGAAGACTGATTTTTAAATTCCTATTATTAGGTTGTGTTAGAACTCAAGGTTATTTATTATATTTTTTGCACAATAAGACATAATGCCAACTGTACTTTAAACAATAGATTTGTGTTTAAAATTACGAGTGGTCCCACTCGCCCAACGAAATAAACAAGAAAAAACTAATCAGGTAACTGGGACCGCGGTCCCAGTTTTGTAGTGGGCCCAGTCGCCTGTATCCTCGAAAATATATCGTCGCGTAAATGATCGCCAAATTGAACCCGGAACCCTAAAGGTTCTGGTTTTCCTTCAAATAAATACATATAAATATAAACTCATGGACGACTCACGGAAGCGACCTCGATCTACTGACATCTTCTCCTAAAATATCTACTTACAGCGACAGTTACACCGCAACTTTAAGAAGAGTGCATCCAGTTGAGTTCCAGGCGTGTTCATTGTAGTTTGACATAGCTTCTTATACATACCTTCCGTATCGTGTTATCCTGCTACTACAAACCTGTAAGTAACCAAACCATCTGTAAAATGATCTCCCATTCAGACAAAATATATAATGTATATAGGTAGGAGGTGGTCCGCGCACGTAATTCCAATCGTCCGTGAGAGTACATGAAGTGCATCCGCTGCGTCGTGAATCAGGCGCCGGGACAATGGCGACTGATTGATGGCTGCGTTTAAACGGCGCCGTGAGCCTGATTAATGGCGGCCGTAGCGTAGAGCGGTTTCTTTATCTCATTAGTGGGGATTTGTGGACAGCACGCACTGAGCTGGGCTGAACTGAGCTGGGCTGAGCCGGTGCGGCGTGAGTGGGCTGTGTCTGGGCTAGTGAGTGACGGGGTACGAGGACGTACTCGGAACAGTGCCGAGAGAGGATTCAGTTTCAAATGATACTGACCAAAGAAATCAATTCTGAAAATTTAAAGATTTATTAAATTGCATTCAAAGTTTTTTATTTAGTGACTTTATTAACAAAGGAAATGGGGATCATTATTTAAGGAACAGAACAAATTGAAACTAGTATAATATACAATTGAAACAGTTATGAAATGAAAACGTTGCATTGAACGTATTCCTAGCCATGCAACCTGCAAGGGCGCGTCGTCGTCGCGGCGGCGGCGGCGGCGGCGGCGGCGGCGCGGCCTCGCGTCGTCGCTGCTCTATGACCTGCAACGTCTTCTTGTGATTCAATGTTCATGGGCACTCAATGTTTTAGGCGCTTTTAATATCCGTATTAGTTATGCGTGTATGTATAATCAATGAAAGAAAGTAAGCAAAGCCTTTGAATAGCGCGTGCATGATTGGTTGATTCATTACACTACGCGCCGAACTTAAATGTAATTCATTATCACAAGACGGCCACGGCTGAACATAAACCTAACCCAATGATCGCGACAATGGTCGACCGCATCCACCGCTTGCCGTAGCCTTGTTTACGTGTCTCTAGTATCTGTAGCACATAACAACATAGCGTTACTGGGGACAATAAATAGGTGTTTTATAAAGTAGTCCAAGTAGTTTGTAGATGACATATATTTATTCAAACCACTTAACAGCACAGACCACTCCTGTCTCATGTCTACACATCTAACTAAACTTATAAACTAAAATAGCATTTAAGGTGAATAAATATTTAAGTAACAGATTAAAATATTATGATTCAACCTTGGGAGGAGCCCGGGAGGACAGATATTATTAGCAGATAGGTATTATTTTAGTATATCGCATAAAAATAATGTTTTAAACTGTTCTACTGATAATTAAAGTAGATACTACATTTTTAGCAAGTTTTTTATGATAAAGCAACGCAATAATCAGTCTGAGTAAAAGAAATCGTCGGTATTATTAATACGTGTATTATAATAACGTGAATAATCTTCAGAAGCTAATATTAGTTTGTTGCCGGGCAGCGCGCGGGCAGCGCGCAGGTAATTGATATAAAACGTCTTCAAACAAATAACCGAGGGTATTATTCCAACACTTACCGCGTTACTAATAAACAAGCTTTCAATTTAAATCTACAAAAATATCTAAATTTTTCGTGCTCGTTCAAAATGTGATTCGCTCGCAAGAGTTAATAACTGGCCTTTGAACGTAGCCGGAAGTAATTGGCTCAAAGCCGTGAGTGAGAGACCGCTAGTCAAGATTATTACCTTGTTTATAAATAACGCCAATAAAACCCCCACCTGTTGCCATCATTAATCAAATCCCGTTTCTTTATTCCGCGATATTGAGCAGGTTCCTTGTTATTTATTAACATGAAGTCATCTCGAGCTGTGGAGAGATCCGCTCTGTTACTCTGTTTGTGTGGAAAACCTGCTCAGGACCACTTTCATTTTAGATAAATGAAAATTAATTTCTAGGAATTCCGTCGAACTTGATAGTAGGTATAAAACAAAATCACTTCCCGCTGTCTGTCTGTCCCTGTGTATGACGAATTTCGATGTGGTTTTAAGAGGAAGGTTTATAAACTATTTGACACAAAGATTTCCACGTAGGCAAAGCCGCAGGGCGCAGCTAGTAATCATTAAAAAAACATGCCTTTTTTCTGAAAGTGAAACCTTCGATAGTTTTATTAAAGTAGATGTAATGAGAGGTCATCTGAATGAGAACCCTGCGGCCACAATATGAACGCATTGTAACTATTATTGCGTACATGTGAAACTAATATAAGTTCCAGTACACTTCGACAACTAATCTACAAGTTTTGAGTAGGTACATACAAACAAACAAGATAACTTTCAGAATCCGTTCAATTTCACTGTTGTGTTTTATTATGACGTATTGTAGTAGGTATGTACCGGACATACTCAATATGCAAACTTTTGTGGAGCAAAACGAATCGAACCCAAACCTCCGCAAAATACACAACCCACTGGATTACAAACCCTTGCTCATCACAACTTGGCAAACACATCAAGCAGCTTTCAAGTACCCGTGTGTGTGTGGGCGGGACACACGGGCAACTTGCGGCGAACGAGGGCCACTATTGTAGCGCACTTACTAGCAAGTTATTGCAACAGAAAAGAAGGTGGTCAAAATGCATTTCGTCTGAGGTGACACAATCTTAGCTCAATAATGTTTATTATAGAGGTATTCTGTTCTCTATAGGAGTCAGTAGGATCCGTTAACTGTTGTATACTTGTATACAATAATAGTAAATTAGAAATAATTAGTACTGTATACTTGTTGTATTTTGTATGTGTGTGTCGGAAGTTGTTAATTAATAATGTATCTATCTATGTATGAAGATCGACAGAGAACAATAAGCAAGCTGCAGTTCCCGCGCATCGTCCGTTTGCTTCAACCGTTTCAGACATAAATAGGATTATTTTTTGTGAATGTAATTTCCAGCCGCATCTCATCCTATTCAATTTCCTCGCGATTCCTTCCCCCGCCCCGCCCGGCATAGGGCACGTGAAGCCGAGGGCGGGTGTTATCTCGTTGATTTTCCATTTAGATCCGCTAATGGACATTTTTCAATATCACTGCAGCGCAGGCTCACCTGTTGCAGGTGTCGTTCATCATATCTCTGACATTACACTGTCTTATTCATTTATTATTCTGATCTCTGGATATTACAGAGATATCAATATCTTAGTCTCTAGAACGTGAAACAATCAACAAGCAGACATTTACCGAGTGAAGTTGAGGAGCGGATGTGCCGGACGCGGTACGCTGACCTAACCGGTACAGTTCGTAACGAATCTCCGAATACCATCGTTCCATTAAACACAGCTCGGGGGTGGACATCGCATATCATATTCCACATCATCAACCTGTAATAGTCCACAGCTGGACATAGGCCTCCCCTTATGAGCACCATAGTATCAAAATTAAATTAATGAAACGAAACAGAAAGTATGACATTCTTTTGGTGCTGTTTAGTTGAGCCGCTTAACTGCTAATAATCAATATTTCTTTGAATTTTCGTTTCACCCTCCCTAAATTCAAGCAAATGTCCCAAAAGCAATATATTTTTTCATCACCTTGTGAGTTATAATTCTGGAGTAACCTGTCATCCTGTTTACAGTTCACAAGTTTCCGGAAGAATTGAATTAGCTGACTTTGATTAATGTGAAGCGGCTGCGGGACCCTCGCGCGCGCGGGGCGGGGGGTACTTACAAGGTATCAACGAAAATATGATTTTTGCAGTGAAGCGAAGTTAAAGTTAACACTATTATTAATAAAATACATCACACAGAAAAGTATAAAGCCAGAAAGACTTTCCGGCCTCCAGGTGGAACGTAAGACGTTATATATTCGTTATACCTATGTATATATCTTGCTAATATCTCGTAAAACGTTCCCTTTCCTTTTCCTTCATGAGAAGTGGATAATTTGTTTTTCAATAACCAACATAAAACAATAGCATTAGACTTTCCACCGGCCCCGTAAAGTAGGTGTGAGCTAAGCCTCTTGTAGTATACAACTTTCCATAATTTGTCCATAAAAGCTTCCGACACAACGCGGCTGTAAACAACGAGTTACGATATCTACACAACTGTATAGTTATTACATTAATGTAACAGTAACAGTGATGTACATATACAGATGGTTGTAGTAGTGTGTAGTGCCGGCGCCGGGGACGGTCCGGGGCCGTCGTAAAGCGTCCAGGCTGCGGATCGTTTATTCATCGGCACATCAAAGACCCTACTTAAAATTCTATTCGCCTGCATTATACGACTTGTTTTAATACAACACGAATTTCGGTGATTTCAGAAGATTAGTTTTGTTTCGTTATTAGTTATGATTAGGAGTGGAGGATTGGGATTATCTATTATTCGTATTACAATTTTATTGTTTTGTTTCGAGACATATGTAGATTTATAAAAATCGTTAATTACAGCAAAACTAATAAATAAAATTACACTTATAATTAGCACTTACATGGACTTATATAAATTGTGGAGTGTAAAAACATAAGGAAATTTGAGAATATGAAAAAAATTTTCAGAAGCAACTGTGCAGTAAGTAGATAAGAGCTCAGAAATATTTGGTTTCATTTCGAAAGGCATTCGAAATAGAATGATGTTCCGGAGACAATGCCAGTTTGTTTAGATAATGTAGTGCGGTAGGTACTCGCACAAAGGCCTCGCGGAATAGGTTATGTAAATGCAGAGAATATAAGTTAAGAATATAAGTTCATATCAACGGGGCGATGCACGCGCCGCGCCGCCAGGTGGCACCACTCACGGGCGTCTGTTGCGCCGGACACGCGCTACTTACGCCCATAACAATCATACTACCTTCTGTCTGGAAGTCGGGTTGTTTGTTCCATTTCTTAATTTTCGAAACACTTTATAATTCATGAGAAAATTATTCTAAATCAAATCAAACGAAAATGAAATTTTTGCTACAGTACGTCCATGGTATTTACGAAGTACTATAATAAATATATAAATCTTTGCAATATGTTGTAATAAATATATCAGTCACCTACTACCCACAACACAAGCTCTGCTTGTGTTGTGGGTAGAGACGCTACGCCGTAGCAGTTCTCGTAGCTCCGTAGCGTTAACGGCCGTTACTGGCGGCCGTGTAACGCCGCCGCCGCAGCGCTGTTGGCAAAGCACCCGGCGGCGGTGGCGGCACTCCAATTGTGATTTATTCGCGACAAATGCCGAAATAAAGCCGCGCGATATTGCGGGGCCCACGTGCTTCTCCTTTTATTTACATCAATGCGAGATAGTGCCTTTATGTCCTCATATTGAAGTTGCTGCGGCGCGGGCGCCTTCTTACAGTTTATGTAGCCGTTATCAGATGGAGGATGCTGAATCATTTATATACATGTTTTTACTTTGTTCGTGGAGAAACATAAGTGTGTTCGCAAACGAACGTAACTCGGTCATCGATTCACTTCGAGGGCTAGTCACTAAACTTACGGGTATAACCCGGTTAGGTCAGTTAATAATAACTCATAAACACGTAACTAAAAGGTCTATAACCGCTCGATCAGGCATTGGCTTGTGATTACCGCATACTACTCATCACATATTTATTTGAGTGTTTGCTTTCTGCGGATTACCTTAATAGAGGAGTATTAGGGAGCGCTGGCGGCGGCAATCAGCCCGGACATGTTTACTGAACCGTTTGCGGTGACGTTTAATACGTTCATGTATAATATATCAGATTATGAAGACATTAGTCTGCTGATAGAAAAAGGAATTATGTAAATGGAGGTACTTATCAATAGACGAGCATTTCGTGGCGTGTGTCGCGTGTGTCGCGTGTGTGGCGTGTGTGTGAGGGGCGCAACTCCTGTGGGCCGCTTATATTTGTATCCATAAAAGTTTTTGAACTTTACTTCTGATAAATAGCTATAAGATCTTAAAGGTAAATTTCTTCTTAGGAAAATCCATAAAAAACGGAGACTTTGCTGCTATTATCGGTATCCTGCAACGTTTGATGTAGACCAAACGAACAAAGAGATAATTTAAGATTAATCTGCCTTTCTTCTACTGACAGATGCTCCGCCTCTGTTTACACGAAAATATTTTGACGGAATGGCGTGTGGATATAATAAGCATTCACTCATTTGGTCTAAATACACCTTTATAAATATGTATTTGCATGATTTTTATACATTTAAACTAATGAATATAACAAAAAACTAATATAAAGTCCGCTGCCGCGCCCGCTCCGCTCCCCACCTTGCTAGCGGCCGCGCGCCGCCGGAGGAAAGGGCGATTGTTAACTTGCACAACACAATTAGCTACATTACACACGACGCGCACAAACACGCGCTTGTCCGAGAGCAGGGTGCAGCGCCATCTATACTCGTACAGTGTTCACAGCGCGGCCGTGCAGGCCCGGCTGTCTGTATGTATGTTATGTCTTAGGAAGTTCATGGCGGCTTCTCCTATAGGTGGTGTAATGAATAGGTATAATAAACAATAAATGTGGCAGTGGGCCAATATCTCACACAGAACCGATAACCGCTGGGGCAAACGTGTTCTTGAATGGAGACCGCGACTCGGCAAACGTACTGTAAGACGCCCTCCGACCAGGTGGGATGACGACCTTGCGAAAGACTGCAGGTAGATGCTGGATGCGGCAAGCTGAAGACAGGGCGCTATGGCGCTCATTGGGGGAGGCCTATGTCCAGCAGTGGACTGCTATAGGCTGATGATGATGAAACAATAAATAAACAAAAAGTTTCAGAACGCAATAAATAGGTTCAGTATTGTATATCGTGGTATTCGGCTTGGAAACACTATGAAGCAATAAAAGTACGTAGAGCCTTTCACCCTTGGAGTCCCCGAGCGCCTTGACGGACGGAAACTCCCGAAAGATTATCCAAGTCCAAAGTCACAAGACCAGCCGCCTCCGCTGCATGCCAAGCAGGCGCGACACGACTCTCTGGTGTAGTGGGAGCTAGCTTATACTCTTGTTCGGTTCGAATCCCATCACGGATGTCACCAACACCAACAACTTAGTAACTTTCAGTGAGAATACTGATTAAACTAAAATCAAACTCCAAATTCCGCTAACACAATTGAAAAAACAATTTTTCCCGACAGTGCACATTCCTATTTGGCTCTTCAGTTCTCAAAAAAAGGCTGCACTGTAATGTGATACTGCAAATCACGCCAGAGCTCACTAAGAGCATACAGTTTAGCGGCAGCCGACACGCACGCCGCTGAAACGAGCCTCTAGCTCTGGGCTTTTGTTAAAATACTTCTGATAACAAATACAAAGCAGATTGATATCGATGCGTAAAAGTTTTTGTTTAAGAGCGTTTATTCCTAAAATGCGCAGAAACAGTACTTTTCAAACCCGTTTATATCATGAACCACTTATCTTATAGTATATGTTATTTACTAATCATTTTAGGAAATTTTAGTGTCCAAATAGTTTGACTATAAAATATTTCGATTAATATAGTATGTACGCGTTCTATCAAGATAACTTGTGAGAGGTTTTCATAATTTCCCTTTCAGCATCAGTTTCGAAGCTCAAAATAATAGAAAATACTGACATATCTAATTAAGAAAAAAATATAACCTACTGATGAGATCCTTGGCTAAAAAGTAAATTAGATAGATGTTTGGTTTTGGTATCCTACTATGAGAAATTAAAATTCAAAAAATGTGAAATATTACGAATATTTCACATTTTTAAATGATGTTTTTACCGATATACCTTATTTAATTTAATATAATAATAGCCTACCAATAAAGTGGAGCATCTTTTTTAAAATCATACGTTTAAAGTTTTTATGATTTTGTTGCTATTATTTTTCTATAAATATTTAATAAGCGACGTGACCACACTCTAGAAAGCCTCGCGGCTGACTGATTTTCGCGCAGCGTTTTATAGTAGTTTTAAAATATTTATAGAAAAATAAAAGCAAAAAAATCATACAAATTTTAAATGTATGATTTTAAAAAAGATGCTCCACTTTATTGGTAGGCTATTATTATATTAAATTAAATAAGGTATATCGGTAAAAACATCATTTAAAAATGTGAAATATTCGTAATATTTCACATTTTTTGAATTTTAATTTCTCATAGTAGGATACCAAAACCAAACATCTATCTAATTTACTTTTTAGCCAAGGATCTCATCAGTAATTTATTTTTTTTTTTTAATTAGATATGTCAGTATTTTCTATTATTTTGAGCTTCGAAACTGATGCTGAAAGGGAAATTATGAAAACCTCTCACAAGTTATCTTGATAGAACGCGTACATACTATATTAATCGAAATATTTTATAGTCAAACTCGTTGGACACTAAAATTTCCTAAAATTATTAGTAAATAACATATACTATAAGATAAGTGGTTCATGATATAAACGGGTTTGAAAAGTACTGTTTCTGCGCATTTTAGGAATAAACGCTCTTAATCGTTTTTGAAAAAATACCAACGGTAAAGAAATAATTATCATTGTATCTAATACCTATATTTATAAATACACATAGTTATAATATTATTGATACTAAACACCAGGATTTTTATGGATATAATTTATTGGAATGAAATATATCGCAGGAATAGGATCCCTACTGCATGTCTAATAATAAAACCTTTATGAAACTTTGTATAGTCGTTACCGACGATGAAGGTTTGTGTCGTTACAGGAAGGCGAATCCTATCTGATAGTAATATTATAAAACGAAAATGAAAAAAATGAAAAGTTTTTATTTCTTTAAGCGTACAAATAAGCATACATATCAGGTCAGGTCATATTTTATACTATTCATTATTAACAATTAAAGTTATTTTATAGTTCACGTCAATTTTTTGTCCACCAGTGGAAGAAATGAGAAGATACCACTAGTATGTTCATAACTTATGTGTCTAGTACATTTGATTTGCTTATCTGTAAGTTGGTAGATTTTGAGTTGGAGCAAAACTCATTCCAAGCTTTCAAATTTTGTTTTTGCTAAAAGGCGTGAAATTGATTCGTATAACGTTTTTTTGCCGTGGCAACCAAAACCGTTACAAAGCACTAGTATAGATGAGATATTGGTGTGAACCAGGAACTCGCTGGTATGTAATGGGCACTTCCAGAGGTCTCTACGCATAAAGGACCAACTGGAGTCCAAATGCGGAAAATGGAGTACCCCCACCTGAACCTGAGGTCATTCATTTATTTTTAATATCTTCCACTTTATCCGTCACTGTGGTCAACTATTACTATCGACATTTAAATATAACGAAAAATTATGCGAAACCAACGTATTTGAATACCTCGTGTTGTTCTTTAACCATTCGGCTACAACCGAACCATTCGTGTAGCACCGGCCTTATTCCAAGTATAACAATAATTTGAGTCATAGTATAATTCGTGGAATTACAGACTTGACTGAATCTTGAGTCAATATAACACCTCCGCCTTCTTTTCGCGGGGCGCGGGGCGCGGGGCATGAGGTCGCTGTATGTTTTTGTAGCTGTTTTGTATTGTTGCTGCTTTATGCGTATTTATTGTTTCGCAGGAACTTTCGTGGTTGTAAACTCTGAGAGTAATGTTCAAGGAAAGATTCTATTTCTGATCTCCGATGAGTTGAGACCGACCTGGGATGAGGAAGAGTACTTCGGCGATACTTTATATTAATTACGAGCTTCGCCCCGCAGCTTCGCCCGCGTGGATATTTCTGCGCAATTTTACCATCTTTTCTCACCATTTAAACCTTCCCTGGACTACGACAAACATTTCAAAACCAAAATCAGCTAAATCGGCCCAGCCCTTCTCGAGTTTTAGCGAGACTGACGAACAGCAATACATTTTAGCTAGGGATTTTATTATTAAAGGTATTTTTGTCAAGGTGCAATAGAAACGAATAATGATCAATGCTTCACAGTCAGTTCCATATTTCAGACACGTACTTATCTCCATACTCCTACATCAACCACAAACCAAGATACTGAATCATAGATGAACAACCACCCAAGCCTTTCCCATATTGGTATCAAAAACAATAGGTAGATACATCGCTCGTATAGCATTCATATTGATCCCTGATAAAGTCTTCGCAGTAATAAACGCGAGCCTTCTCGCCTACACATAAAGACTCGCCATGACGAACCATGGCGGTCGGGGCTCGATACAAGACGTGCCGATAAACAAAACTTTGGTATTCGTCACATCGGTGTCACGAAGTCACATTCTCTTGAAAGGATCTTACAATCAAAGAAACAACAAGCGACAATCTGCCGAAGAGGGAATCATTTCATTAATCTAATAGAAATGTTTTCTTATTCATAGATTGTATTGGCCTTTGTTGTTGGCTTGTATAGGTGTCATGTCAGCTCGCCTCGCCTCTTGCTACTGACCGTTTCATTAGTCTGTGTTGATAGTGATGAGTGGATAGTGAGAGTGCGAATGATGATGGATGCTGGAGTGGAGCGTGAGCCTGCCCCGGCCCGCGCTGACGGATCGCCCCCCGCCCCCGCCCCCGCATACGAATGATGATGGATGCTGGAGTGGAGCGTGAGCCTGCCCCGGCCCGCGCTGACGGATCGCCCCCCGCCCCTGCCCCCGCATACGAATGATGATGGATGCTGGAGTGGAGCGTGAGCCTGCCCCGGCCCGCGCTGACGGATCGCCCCCCGCCCCCGCCCCCGCATACAAATGATGATGGATGCTGGAGTGGAGCGTGAGCCTGCCCCGGCCCGCGGTGACGGATCGCCCCCCGCCCCCGCCCCGGATCCGGATATCCCCCACAATGCGGGATATCCCGGGATAGTTTCACAGGATAACCCGGATTATGAGATACATATGTGGCAGTTATTGTGGACTACATAATTCCTTTAAATTATTATCCCGGGTTATGGCATTAGTCTGCGGTGGTGTGGACACGGAGCGGTAAGTCTACTTTGATCTTTATTTGTTTGTTTACGGAAACAAATAGTCAAACGAATTATTTTCACATTGATTCTTTTATTTTTAGCCAACTTTTCAAAAGGAGCAGGTTCTCTACTCGTCTGTAGGTCTTTTCACAATCACTAAACTATGGATAATAAGGTTCTAAATATATATGAACACACTTGTGAACTATTATAGTACCTAGTGTCCGTTGAGTGGCCGCCGCCGTGGCCGAAATTCAAACGTACACATAACATTCATACAAAATCTGTGAAAAGTATCTACTAGGTTATGATATAATAGTATACTAGCTAAATGTATTAGAAACTTGTTGGTGGCTCTCACTTAGCCGCTTAGCTGAGTAGCTAAGCCCCGTCGTTCATAAACATTATGAATGAATACCTACTCCATGAATGAGAGTTCACCGCCGCCGCCGCCGCCACCGCCGCCGCGGGCGGACCCTCGCGCCAGCCCGCCGACGACGGCGCCGCGCTGCCTCAGCTCCGTTCCTCCATTTTTCCAATTTGCCGTCGCCTTCGAACCGTTTATTATTATTTGTTTTCAATTGCAAAGTAATCTGTAGAGTGCAGATGGCAGGCCGCAGGCCGCGGCCGCCGCTCGCTTTTATTGGAGCATATTTATACAGATTGCATGTATTTTATTAAACATCTTATATGCTGTGCGACATCACTGCTAACTTCTATAATGTATAAAAAAAACATCATAATGTTTAATGTATAATGTATTTTTATTAAAACTAATGTAATCGAAATAATAAGATCAAATAATTGTTTAGTCCGTTATCTTCAATAAAGGTTTCACTTCCCGCCGCTCCCACTACTCGCCTCACGCGATTCCAGAGAATATTAAGATAAACAAAATAAAATTTAATCACACGGCTCGGGATGGAAATAAAATTGACATTTTAAATCTGTAAAGTTTAATTCAAATTCTTGAAGAAACTTCTCTAGTTGGCGGCGCCGCACTCATCGCGGAATGTTAACGATTTGTTTGAAAATTAATATTAAGTGTAAGAAGTGTACGAGTAGGTACCTGCAGGGGCAAGCAGTACCCCGCGAGAGGCGCGAGGAGGTGCGAGGCGGTCTCCTCGCGCGAGTACAAAGCGGTAATATTTCCCGCAATCGAGACGTCAGCACACAAAGCGCGCCGAAGAGCGTGTGATTAAAATGCTCCTTTATTCGAAGATTAACCCTCGATAGGTTCCTTCTTTCAAATTGTTAGAGTTTTTTCTTTGATGCCACTTTATTGATTTCTTTACTTGCGGCTTTTTAAAATGGGAAAAATGAAACGAAAATATTGGATAGAGAATTATTGGCATTACACATATAAGGAGGAATCTATGAGAAGACCAGTGCCTGCTTACCCTCCCTTCAAAACCCTACGTTAGACGATACTACGACTAGTTCAGACAACCATTTTTCTTGTTGGAATCTGCATTCACCATTTCCCGACAGCAAGTTTTACTTTTATTTTCTAAATGGAAAAGCCACAGTTTCCTAAAAAATATATGGAACAGAAGCGATAACGTCCGCGAACCAGAAAATTGTTTTGGGCAGGTGTTTCGGCGGGCCGACGACACGGCCCGACGCCGCCGGCCCGGCGCGGGCCCGGCGCAGGGCCGATGGGCCAGGGGGGGCGCCGTGAGTGACACGTAACAGTGATACGTGAAAGACTCGATAACGTTCTGTACAAAATCACCAAACACAAAACATGAAATGTCCAATCATGGTAGTAATAAATAAGCTGATTTCGCTCATCGACCTTGACACATCGTCTGATAAAGTTTATTTGTCAACGTTTCCCCCCGACCCCCACCATCCGCACGTCCACTGCTGGACTAAGTGCTGCGCCTCCGCACCGGGAGGCTTGCTATCCTCGACTCTAGTTTATAACCGCATTCTTTGTTTTACTTTGTGTCCGAGTGGCTCATAACAGTCAAATGAAGAATTGTGATTCTGGTGAGTGTTTTTGGAGGGTATTCTATTTCTGTGAGGTGATTGCGAAGTAATGTGATTGGGGACAATCCACAAGGCCCGCTGTATAAGAACTATTCCCACGTCGGGTTCCAGTTGGCGCGGCTCCGTGCTTGATGGCCGCGGCTTCCATTTCACGCGAGGGCTCAACTTTCTTGGCGGCTGCGAGCGATGCTCCTATTAATGCAGATTCATAACTACTTTTGGCCTGTGCCTTTATAATAAATGACAAACGTCTAAAATGTTAATGTCGAGTACTAATGAACACCCTAGTTCTTGTATTTAGTTGTAATCTGACTCGTCTATGTGCTTATTTCGTAAGTATATAAGCCTCAAGAAAACAGTTATTCTGATTCTAGTAGATACCTACAGTGAAAGCGAAATAGTCCAAGCCACCTGGGTGGTAATCAAGTGTTCAGTATCTCGCCGGCATGCAGGCGACGGCCGCCATTAGCCGACAGTCGCCGACACCGAGCGGTACAAAAAGCCAAGTGCGCTCATAGCTCTCCGCCCGCCGCGCCAGCCGCCGACCCGGGCAGTCGGGCACGCCTCACTCCGCGGGCACAGGGCTGAGGGTCGCACATGGAATGGCTACCTAACTGCCGATACAATGCTGGTCATGTTTTGATTTCAATCAGGATATTCTATAACTTTATTTTAAAAACTAGTTTTCATAGAACAGTGTACCGATTTGATTATTTATCTTATCATACTGATATCTTTATCGATACCTACTGCGAACAAGGTTTATTCATCGATATGTAGGTAACTAATTATCGTTGGGATTATAAAAATTAAATAAATAAACAAAATTTAATCAATTGTAATACTTACTTCCCGTTGATCTGGAATTGACGATATTTGGCAAGAAACAAAGTCCTATAATTATAAAGAACCCTCGGTGCGCGAGTCTGACTCGCGCTTGACATTTTATGTACCTACTCGTAACTGGGGATTCTCTCTATGGAGCGTTATCCAAAATCTAATCTATGTATGTGTGAGTTGACAAGCATATAACTGCAGTGCTGAGACACACACAAGCACGTATCAAATATTTTAGCAACACCTCGTTTGTGAGTTTGTAATCCATCGATTATCTAAATTAAAATCGATTGCAAACAATCATTGTGATATTCGATGAATTCATTATTAATGATAGATTCTGCTTACCATTTATCTTTAAAATACTAAAATTATACTATCGCTAAAGCCGTTGTCATTTATAACGTAATTACTTATAATTTTACGTCGGTAGGTATTAGGTATGATAAAACACAACTTTATTTAAAAACAATCTCACACAAATCTTGAACCAGTGACCCAACACCAACGGCCATCAATAACTTTCCTCAAGATTGTGCAAGTCCAAGCCGCGCCGCGAGAACCTTCCAAAGAACTCTTTTAATTACTTATCGTCGAGTTAAACACTCGTTTCACGAGAAGCATTCATCATTTCGAGTGTTCTGTCAATTAGCTCACTCGGAAACCACTTTCAGCTGAACTCTGCAAAAACACCACTTTTCTCCTGAACGCATGTAGACTGTGCTCTTACAGCGCCGGACCGACCAAGTGCGAGGACTCGCGCATTGCTGAATTATTTTGGCACAGTCGCAATCGCTATTATTAATTAAATATGTATAAAATCAACCTGTCCCCCTGAATAAAAGAAACCCATAAGAACGTATTTTCGTAACAAAAATCAGCCTCGCTTTCCTGTGGATCCGAAACTGGTCGGGTTGATGTCTTGCACGAAATGATTTATAGCGCTAAATTGCTTTCTATGAATAGCAGGGTTAGTTCTCACAACGAGGTTAAGTTTGTAAAAAGAAATGGTGAAAGTTCCCTCATTATATCAGCATTAGGGCGCAGCCGTGAGCGGGGGGCAGGGGAGGGGAGGGTTCAACGCTCATTTCATGTTATTACAATTTGTAAGTAGTAGCTTGCACAGCACTACTGGGTATTTCGGTTACTACTTTATTGCTAATAATATGGAAAGCCCCAACTTGATATTCTGTTATATAAGGTTTGAACCATTCGTCATAATAAAACAGTTATTTTGAGAGCCAATAGGCTTTTAAGTAATGATCAAATGACTGTATATTACACTTAGGTACAAAATAGTACATGAATAAATCCATTCACACCTACTGTTGAACTAACCACATATTGTGACAAGTCCGCCGTGTGTGTATGTCAGTAGTCGCTGGGATGCACTTCACAGATATCCTCACCAGTGTATAACCCTCTTAGTCGGTGATTAGGAGCGTCCCCGCTGCACGGAGAGTTACGACGGCGACGTCAACGAATTAACTTCTATCTGGTGTTCAGCGACAAGTAATTCCTGTCACTATCTGCTAGTCCCGGGAAAAATAACTTTAAGTCCTTGATTAAAGCGACGTATTTGTCTCGGATCCGGGACTTAGGTTTCTTAGTTTCCGCTGGGATCAAATGGACAAAGAGCTTTTTGCGGCAGGTACCTACGATCGGACTGCTGCTCTAGTTTGACACAGGTGCTCTAACTTTTATGTGATTGTGTCTTGTACATTATAACCTGGTCTAATAACTTTGGTCAGCGAACAACTACAGGCAATGACCACAATAATAGAGTAGCAGTCTATTCCGTAACTATTGAAGTCGGGATTGATTGTCTGTGAGCCAGTTCTTGACTACGTTACACGCATCGCAACGCCTTGCTCAGCCGAATAATAATAATCGAATAATCAATTTATTGGTAACAAAATAGTACAAGTCCGACACGATCGTTTTGAAAACGCCTAGAGTAGTTTTCTGCGCCGTCGAAGTTAAGACTTGTAAACGGCAAGCGAGTTGTGTATACCCATGGTATACCCGGACCCGCCAACTAGTATCATGATTATAATGTAGCCGTCAAGTGTTGGCGGGCGCGCATCGAGAGACCAACAATATTATATTTGATTTTACAGAAATCATAACATAACGAATCAGAGGCTTTAATGTTGTTGCTTGGTTATCGCACGTGCGCTGTGCCTCGGTAATGGATTAGGATACTCGTAGGTGCAAGTGGGTACACATCGGCTACTGTTCGCCGCCTTGGTTCCACTCCGCCTCCGGTCTGGCTCCGGCTCCGGCTCCGGAACGCACATAAGTCATACGCACGGAGTGTGACTTTATTCAAAGTTCGCAGTCAAATATGTCCTTAGTTATCTTACCTTCGTCAAATGCGTAGAACAGAAGAGGGACTATTTTATTCATCTCTAGGTACTGCATACAGACAAGGTTAGTTAGACAAGACATGACCGGTCACAGTCACACATTTCGGCCGGTCACAGCCACACAATTATATAGGTACAACACGGCACAACTCTGAGGTCTGTGGTCACAACTTGCTCGCTTCGCTCCGTTACAATAAATATTGATCTCTGCGATGTATCGCAGCCAGTACTCGGGATCAACCTTTTTGTTCTCGGAAATGACTATAATAGTACAAAGTTAATTTATTTTAATGATTAGTTACCGTAATCCAAATAGTAATTTGGCAGGTCACTGACGGACCGTCAGTCGGTCAGTGAAAAGTTTAATTCGAAGGGATCGAGTGATGGGTCGCTGTTTGCCAGGAACCAGGGAGTATCTGGTTCCTGGCAAACACCGGCTAGTCACCGGCGTGTGTACCGGGGGTTCTCGAACAACTACAATTACCTTCACTATCAAACGTACCTATGTGATATTTTTCGCTGGGGATTTTTATCTGAATCCTTAGAATTTAATTATTCTTGTTTGTGAAATAAGTGCCTACACAGAAATCTATCACTCAGATTATGATCCATCTTTCCAGTGCACTGACGCACCAGTCAGTGAGTAGAAATAATTTGGCAATTGTTGTTCAGTTGCATGTCCTCTAAACAATGTTTTCCAACGAAACACGTGCCTTCAGTTCTGGTCCTCCGTGGTAGGGGCTCGGCACTAAGTGGGCCCTTTCACGCACGGAGTGACACAATTAGGAGGAAGGCCGCGGGGGCGGGGGCGGTAATGAGCGCGGGCTGACCGTCGCGTCGGCGGCGCTGCACTCCATGTATTGTTATGTTACTGATTTGACAGTTCAATTCATAAAGAGATGAGAATCTTTGGTTTTTGTTCTAAAACATCACAACGGTTACCTTTGTTCAGAGGAATCATGTTCATCTCAAATGAAGTGTCCGGTTCAGTACAAATAGCGATGTTTACTTTCCGTTCCAATTTAATTAAACTAACCCGAAAGAGAAACATTTAAAACGTCTCGTTACAAGCTTGAAAAATTAAGGAAAATAGCAAATACCGGCTCTCGGGCAATTTCCTTGAAACGGAAGATTAACTTAAGGCGGAGAATTAATTATAAAAAAACAAAACGTAGCCCTCTAAACAAGTAGGTATTTTGTCCATACAAAACGGCATAAATGGAATTTAATCAAGGAGGATAAAGTTCGGCCGGAGCCGGTTTAATTAAAAATGTGGGATGTGCTGCGTGTAAGTACCTACATGCTGCTGCTGCGCGGCTGCAAAATGTTTTCAAATAGCTCTCGGATCCGCGCGTCAATGTTCGACAGCCCCCCGCCGCCCCCGCGCCCCTGCCGGGCTATGCCTGGGTCTGTCATCACCACACTATCATCATAGTGGGTAAGTCTGAGTTGAAGGTACGAATGGTTTAGTTATTATGAAGCAGTAACGTAGAAACCTGTGACCTTTCAGCTTTGTAGGCGGACTCCATTTCCGTGACAAAACAAATTATTCCGTCACCTTTATAAAATTGCTTGACCTTTATCAAGTCAAACAAAGCTGAGAATGAGTTCGCAGATAACTCATCCTTTGTGTCGCTGCTTTTTAGAAGATTCGTCAAACAAATGTTCCCTCCCTCGCGGCTCATAAACAAGTTAATCCGGACTAAAGCTTCACTACAAGTTTCTTTGAAAGGAAGACAAGTCGCCGCCGCGCCGGTCGCGCGCTACCGACAGCGACCCACGGAATAACTATCTATAGTACAGAGACTTTTAGATTTGGGAAATACTTCAATAGCAAGTGTTTATGCGAGGCGAGGTATGTAGGTCGGCGAGCCGTCACTGCCGAAGTAGCTCCATACGAGCTCGGAGCAAGTGGCTCCATGCACATTATACAGACGGAAATGTGAGAACCAACTGCTAATTCAGTTAGAACTACTTCAGGTGGTATAACTGGGATTTATTCGCATAGTGAAATGAACGTAGTTTCGCTAGAGTTTGCAAAACGTTCTACCGTTTCAAATTCTCCGATTAAAACTATTGACAAGGCAAACATACATCATTTCGTTAAATATAAAAATAACAGCTAATTTTAAAAAGTTATTTTTTAAATTTTTATGTTTTTGGATTGCAAGACTAATTTTTCTGACATTTTTGTAATTTTGAAATCCATCTCAGAAGTGTCTCGAACACGGATCAATTAGGCCGAGGGCGCGCAGGCCGTAGCATCTTTCCGTAATCACTTAGGGCGCGATCTCCGAATGCATAAAAATTTATCTCCCATACAATAATAGCAAGCACCTGGACCATTCTACCTCACTATTACAGTTCACAGAGCGCCGCGTGCCGCAGACGCAGGAGCCCGAGCGGATGCCTTATCACATTATAAGAGTTGCTAACATTAACTTATTGGCCGTAAGTTAGATTATTAAGGTTTAAATTATTTAGATTAAGGGCTGTTGATTTTGTTGAAACAATAAAAATAAAAAATAAAATAAAATTAACATTATCAATAAGTACAAAAAATCTTTATTGTACACCATAATCAAATCATTACAAGAATACATTACATGTGACAAGTATAATGGGCGGCCTTATCGCTTAGAAGCGATCTCTTCCTGGCAAGCTTTGGATGGAAATAATTAAGTGAATATAAGAAAGGCAGGGCATTAACATCACAGGATTGGTTTTAGATTACAACTTCATTTGACAAGCTAGGTACGTTTCAACTGAAAATTCACGTCATGATTACAAATTGGCTGTGGATATTTGTTTGGGAATAGGTTTATCCAAATAACGAACCAGTTACTATTCCGAAATTAAAATCTCCTTTGGTGCAGCCATCGCGATACTGTTTAAACTACTTTACTCTGGTACCGGAAGGCAGTAACGTGCGTGTAACAGAGTGTCACGACGTGCGGGCAGTACATAGGTGTATATGAACCACGCAGCCTGTATGATGGTCATCTGCCCTCGGTCTCACATCAGTGTCTGTAACGACGAAACATCCGAATTATCATAAACCAGCGGCTCGTCGTACCGCCCGCGCGCGCGACTCTGCCTAAACTCGCGCCGACTCGTCTCTACGTTTATTGTTTAACTTTTGGTGTTAAAATCTGGGCTCTACACCCCTTCCACAAACTTTAACAACTCTAAATTGAACTCTAGTCCTCGGTGAAAAGGCGCAAAGCGTCTCCGCGCAGCGGCTGTGTCTTAAACATTACCTGATTCTTAAACGGGAATGTACTTTTACAAGCGCTTGTTTAACTCGAGGCGGTTGTAGTACTCAATTAGATCCCTCAAGTGTTCGGTAGCGCCGGGGATGTGAGGATCGAACGAGGCGCTCCCTGCGGCGGGATAGAGGAGTCATTCACAAGGAGTTGACCTAAACCAAACAATCCGAACAGTTCCGAGTAAACAAAGCCAGAAAGAAATCAGAAACTGTAGTTATCAGGGCACAGTGACGTGCGCGAGATATATTCCTTCATGCGCAGAATAAATCCTCTGCTTGTCTGCATTAAATGCATCTGAAAGTTTCCGCAAACGAGTGATGAATAGTTGCTGCTATTTATTAAGTTCGTTGGCGCGCATCGCTGCTCCGCTCGCGGACGTTGCTCAGGTAGAACTGACTCTAACCATAACTATTATAACTACTACATATAGAGGTATGTATATCGCGTTTATTTACTCGTTAAATGGTACTTATAATTATGTGATTAGATTGCGTCAGTTTAAAAATATTGACTCTTAACATATTTTAACATCACTGAAAAATTTCGGGCTCTTGCTAAACTTGTGTGAAGTCTAAACTAGGTTGGTTTGATCTGTTTGAGAAGCGAAGAAGAGAAGTCTAAGGCCCCGAAGTAACGGCTTCTATCATTTTATTTTCATCTCATCAAATGTCATGAAATCATGTCTTTTATTTTTCAAAGCGAGGTTGTTATTTGATCATTTCTGTCTTATGCATCTCTGTGGCCTGCGTGGCGCACTGCTCGCCCTGCGTCTGTGTGGAACATCGCTCCGACTCTCAACTGAATGTTATTTGTTTCTTATGTTATGACTGTATGAATGAATGTGTGTTATTCTGCTAGATCCAATCTCGTTCTTCTAGTTATATGTACAACCAGCGAGTGTACCACCGTGTGGTTGCAGCGGTGAGCCGAGAGCGGGGCGGCGGCGCGGGCGGCGTGGGACGGCGCGGGGCGCGGGTGCGGGTTCATATAATCAGGGGCTGGTTAAACCCAGATAGACGACTATAATTTGAATAAATTATCAATTTGCGTGAATTTCACGTCTGAAAGCAATCTCATCCATTACACGTTGATAAATAACTCAATATAAATAATTTATTTCCAGATAGTTGGCTCTACAATAGGCAGCTAATGTATTTAGAACCCATTTAAGCACTCCAACTTAAGTTCTACCCCGGGGCAGACAGGTTAAACTCGACCTAAGCGCTTCGAGTTTAGAATACAGTTTAGGTTAGCAGTAATTTGAAATTTAAGTTCTCGTACCGAGTGTCTTATAGAAGACAATTTAAGCTAACACCTAGACTTAGGCGGTATTTATGGCGCTGCTCCTCCTGTTTGTCGATGGCGCCCCGCGCGGGGACTCGCTGCCGACTGAACATAGTAGAAAATATCACAAAATATCAATAAAATAGTACGTTCGTTCACTGAGGTCTGTTGCACCTACAGCCAATTCACAGCTCCACGAGACGGAATATAGAGCCCATAGCGTGCTAACTAGCCTCACGAGTAAATGATGAATGCAGGTGAGAAGTAGATGTGCAGGTCCTCGGCTCCGCGTGTGGAGCCAGGGAAGTGGCGTTGTAACGGACCCAGGCCTATGTTGGCTTTATGAGTACCAGATTATAAATATGTAGTCATAGCGTTTCAGGCTCATTTATTTATTGAGATTTTATATATCAGTGTCTTTGTCGAATAATACAGGTTATGGATTGATAACACTTAGAGCAGGAAGTTTGAGATTATAAGGTTCAGTTCTCGCTGTGGGACTCCAGTCAGTTAAACCGGTCCGCGCGGATTAAAGACCTGTGGTCTGGTTTTAAGACCAATTGATTTGTTCTTAATCGTTCAAATGCCTGTGTCTTCCAGTTTATGGGCTTTACCGGAGGCAGTCCTGCATCAACGGGATGCGTGATAAGTATTTGTATTTTTGTATGAGGGCCCTCGGACTGCTACATGTATGCCGCTATGTGGGTCATACATGTGTTACATTCTAGTTGAAATAGACCAAATCAAATTCAGATAGTGCTCTTTTATTTTAGTAAATAACATTTCAAAATAATGTATCAATCCATTTCTGTAACTGAATGAGTTTACTTTAGCTGTGAGTAAAGTGTTCTTTAAAATTAATTGTTGTTAGAAAAGAGTTTTAAATAACCTTGACCTAAGTTGATTAGCCTAAGCCTCATGAAATCTCTAACTTGCAGGGAAATTTAAGATAAAATGTAAACAAACTGGTTGACAGGAATTTAGTATTGTTTAATATATTTTATACACACACGTACATTAAAATACAGTAAATAGACAGAAAGACAGACAGAACTTATTGCTAGGGTGCACAAAGAGATATTATGATAAGTCAACTAAACAATTATAAATTGAGGTTGGTTCCGCCACCCTTTCGGCTCTGTAACGGAGAATGTTGTTAGATTCCACGTATGGACTAACAAGACTTTCTGTTAATAGTCCTCCCATTCTGTATTAATAACAGCGCCTCCAAGACTGTCAAGAACTGAAGGCTGCTTGCCAATCTTGTACCCGGTAACCAACCAGAGAATTATGCAAGGTGCGAAACACAGTCGCCCAGACTCAGGAGAGTTTAAAGGGGATTTGTGGCCTCAAAATTAGGCGGGATGTTCCTGAGAAAAACACAATGTATCGTACGGTTGGTTTTAGCCACAGTAAGTGTTGATTATGTGAATGAGTAGGCCTCTCGGGCTTTCTGTAAGCTGAGTATTCAAGGATCGCTAATATCAATCGTATGGGTTCATTATAGAATAAACTTAGCTTTGTACTCGAACAGGAACACTCGTCAATCGTCGAAACGTCTCGTCCAAACTTTATAACAGAATTTACTTATAAATTACTAGTTTGCTCTACACAGACTCTACTCTGACGGCCAAGCCACAAGGATTAATACTACGCGAGATATGACTCAGACTTTCAGACTTTTACGCGATGTTAGGACCTGGAGCTGAGCGCCCCGTTCTCTCTCTTAATTCTGATGACTGATCCCATCCCCTCTCTTGTAAGGGTATATAACCATCTCCCGTCAACCCCCGCCTGCGTCCGCGCATAACGGTATTCCCAAAAATGGCTGCTTAGACGTTGCTGTTAATTGGTTCATTAACGGCCAGGGGTGGAGCAAACTTGGGATGAAACCTCCCCATTTTGTATTGTTTCTGCGTCCCGTCACAAGATGTCGCTGCATGTCGCGAAACTCATGGCTCTTAAAAGAATAAAATGCATGTGCGTTAATTATAACTTATAACAGTATTGGGAATCATTATCTTTGACCTTCCATGGTAGAATAAAACTAATATTTCGCCAATTGTATGGCATATAAATATCTCGTTATAAAACGAGAAGCCTTATTTAATAAGTATTCATTTCCGTTGTGACGTCTCCAACGAGAATGAATAAAGCATCATGCATTTATTATAATTAAACTTAAATGTTAACCATTGCCAATATATCTATCATTCATTAAAACTAACTTTCATACTTATTGTTTGTACACGTGCAAGCGATATTAGAAAGTCTTGACGCGCCGAATAACAAAAAGAATGGCTTCTTTTTGTAAAAGAAATCCATTTAAACTGATTGAAAAAAAAAGACCTCTTGTCTCAAACTGCACATGACGGACAGAATTCTTTCTTATCTTAAAAAACTTAAGAATTTATATTTATTGCGAGGTTGATTGTTCTAAAGTGTTATGTTATCTGAAGTCCTATGGCCTTTCGTGGGATAAATATTTATTGCTACCAGATGTAGGATTTCTTTCAACCAAATCTTATGTTGGTCTTGACGTTTGTAGTTTATGGATTGTGTAGCTAAGGCAAACAACAAAAAAAAAAAGGTCGGCCCACTTGTGTCGTGCGGCTATAGCATGTACCATCACATTCCACCCTCTGAAAATTCTACACGCAGAAAATTTCGAGTGATGAAGTTTTCATAAGACCATTCTCGTATCCAAATTATCAATATTTTTTTTTTCTAGTTTGTTTTTTTTTCCTTATTAGTTTCCTAATTAGATTGTCATAAGTATAACACCTATGCTAGTAGTCTAGTATATTTATGATATTACCCAAGTCCACCCTCAGACTGGATATACACTAGTAAATTCAATATTGATTATTATTATTTTTCATCTATACAAAGAGGAAACGTCCTCTCCAAATATAACCAAAACGCAACTGACCACCCTCATACCTTCGGTTTTTTTATGCTACGCATAACAACTAAACGCAAAAAAAAATGTGCTCATCCATCTGTCACCTATCTACTTTTAATCAATATCGTCATCGTCCTTAGTATATCTCTCCACAGTACACGTATTCGCCTACCTAAACCAATTAACCAATTTCTATATTCCTACCTAACCAATTAACCATTATCTATGTTCCTACCTAACATATAAACCAATATCTATGTTCCTACCTAACCGATATCTATATTCCTACCTAACCAATTTCTATATTCCTACCTAACCAATTTCTATATTCCTACCTAACCAATTACCAACCTTAGTCTTCGTTTATTTATAGTATTAAAAAAATTATAATAATAATTGCAATAAAATTGCATCTCATCATTCCTCCGTTCCTAGATCCTTAAACTGAAGGTTCTATTGTATTTTAACAATAGCGGCAATATTTTAAGTCAACTCTTGACTATAATGTGGCCCAAGCAATATCCTTAATTAGACACCGTTTCTGATATTAAACCGAACGAGTCAAGGAAACTGTTGATTAAAGTTTTATTTGCGACTATTAATGGCATTATGTTTTCCATAGCCTAAGTTCAACGCTATCATCGCCTTTGAAATAACATTGCCATGTATAAATCAGTCGCCAATGTTGATTAATAATCGATTCATCCCATATATACGTATAGTACAATAAGTGTAAAGTTTATTACACATCGCATACCATTACTATATTTTAATTTGTTCTTACACACTTGGACTTTTGTGTGATTAATGTGCGATCGATTAATTATGGGTTATTTTTACATTTAATGTTATATGTCTTATTCCTATTTCACTTGTTGTAAAATAGATCATTAATGTATAATGTAATGTAAATTTTTGTATAATGACTGTGTTCTTTAAATATGACTTCTCTTGCCTTTAAATAAAACTTATGGTCTTGGTTACTTGTTTGTAATGCAACTCGCATTATCAAAAATATCATACATTAAATAAATTGACTGCGTTCATTTTTCTCTTAATCAACAATGCATCCCTTCTACGATTGGTTTCAGGGAATCGAACCCTTATTATGCTTCCAGATCGGAGCTTTATAATTATGTATACAGCCTTTCTGTTTATATCTTCGTATGTTATAATAACCCTTGTTACCGTCCATCACTTTAGGGACGCTGCTAAATGTTTTATAGTTGTCGTGATGTTAGGGCATATGCTTATTTTATAATCAATATTATAGTACCTCATTATGATAGTTTTCGATTCTATTTGACTTTCGTGTTTAAAAAGCTGTTATTTTTCCAAAGTGCACGTCTTGAACAATTAGTTTACAAAACAGTGTTGTCCCTGGTTTCATCATACCTCATTCTACTAACTCAGTAGTAATAATGACTATTAGTTACTATATATATAAATACAATCCTTTGTATTGCCATAATAATCTAATCTGTACCGTTTTTGTCATAAGCAGATCTGTATTAATTATGTTTACAGGGATGTAAAACATGTTTATATATTATATATTTTCCACTAAGAGATTCGAACTCTCGTTTCCTAGGTCATAGTCAAACCTTTATTAATCTATTTGATTAATATAAATACAGCCTTAGCCTTTTATATTGCGGTACATAGGAATCGAATCAGTTGCTTATAATGCGATAATAAGGACCTTTATCAAATATGTTTATATTGTATTGAGGTAGAAATCGAACCTTCCCTCTTTTAATTTTTCTTTCATTTGTTCGTTTTAATCAAACTGGTGGTCTTTTAAGCATAAAGCTGACCTTTATCAATAAAGTTTTTCAATTATTGATTAGCAGAATGTTGGGAGTCGAACCCGCTGCATAATGTCTAATCTAAGACTGGCCTTAATTAATAATATTAATTGAAATAATTGTGTTCATAAAAATATCTTATAGGTACGCAAGAGAGCTGAACTCTTGTTTCTTAGATCTTAATTAAACCTTCTTCAATCCAGTGGATCAATTTAAATACAGCCTTTTATACTAAGGAAGGAGTCGAACCTCCCATCTTTTAATAATTTTTATTCTTCGATTGTCCTTTTCAATCAAAGTTGTGGTCTTCTATACATTAGGCTGACCTTTTCCAATCAAGTTTATTCAATTATTAGCAGACAGTTGGGAGTCGAACCCGCTGCATAATAATATCTAAAACTGACTTTTATTAATAATGTTAACTTAGTTATATACATTCTGCAGAGTATTGGGAATCGAACCCGTTAGAATGATTAATAATCCCTGTGTATGTAATTGTATTGATCTTCATCAAGATGTAACTTCAACTATTTACAGACTGTCGGGAGTCGAACCCGCCTTTTATATCTCATATATCTAAAAATGACCTTTATAAATAAAGTCAATTTAAAAATATATCTGCAGAGTATTGGGAATCGAACTCGTTGATTCCTGTTTATTTTATTATATTAATCTTCATCAAGATGTAACTTCAACTTTTTTCAGACTGTCGGGAATCGAACCCGCTTTTATATCTTTAACTGGGCTTTATTAACTTTACAACGCCATATCCATTAAATTTGAATGACTTAGCCTTGTCTAATCTAAATGATTTTAAACTAGACAAAACCGCCTCATAAAAAGGAGCCTTAGCCTTTAGGCATTATAACTGTGTGCGTTTATTTTGTCATCATTGTTTCAGCCTTTCCTAGGTACTGAGGGTTACCAAACAATTGTTTCTTTTGTAATGCCGCCGTTAGACATAATTCCTTTTTGCAATTGTTTTGTACCGTGAATATATTGCTCTACAAACACGTGCCTTAAACTATCGGCTTTTATAAAAGTTATTATTGTAGTAAGAAATAACTAAGCCTGCCTTTCATTCACACCGATTCTATTATCAAAAGTTTGCCTGGAAGCTTCTATACGATAAGGCCGCCCATTGTACTTGTCGCATGTAATGTCTTTTATAATTATCTGTATCTGGTGTATACAATACAGTATTATTGTATTGTATTATCAATGTAATACTATAGTTAGGATTTGTTTTATACAGTTGTAACCATACTGAAATAAGGCAATATTTTCATAATAACTGCTTTAGTGCTTAACTAAGTTGAGCCTTGTCCGATCGTAACTAGATATCCTAGGTTTGTCAATATTTTTGCTAACTTATAGGCTTGTGATGTCATCATTACCTGCTGTTATAATTCCAGGCAGACAAAATGATGCTCTTTACTTTATCATTTAATTAGCTGTCTAAAGATTTGTGTACCGCTACTATTGCAGGCTACACCATGTCTCTTCCTTCATATAGTACAATCGCGCTTTGAATTTGATTCTTTAGTTCTGTTGCCTACGGCGGTTTTTGTATTAATCAGAGTCATTTATAATTGATTTATGCTCATACATTCAATTGGCTGTCTGTTTGCATACGATCAATGTAGGGATTTATCATTTAGGGATTTAATTCGCTATGTATCCTCCTGTCTCTATTTATCTAACTATTTAATTTATCCTTATACTCAATCTTAAACACCTAATCTATACCTAAATTAAAACTCATATCTAGATGAGTAATGTTTAACTCCTCTAAATCCCTATTTACTTATTTAGCAAGTAACACGATTTAAATAAACCGCTGGAAACCTGTACTTGTGTTGTGCTTTTATTTCAATTTAGGCGCTATTATTTACTTATATTCAAATAATCAATCAAGATCTTTTCATAACGATGAGATACTTGAGGTAAGTTGGATTCATAAATTTGTAATTATCTTTCAGTATTGAATCCTAACAGAACATTCGTTTGTTGTAGTAATTTTATCTTGTCTTTTATAGTGGTATTTATTTATTGTATCCCTATTACCTTTCTGCGAATGGGTTTATGTGCAAAATTCGTATCAAGACTTTTTAAAATTCGCTTGGCATGCTAAAATAATACCATTATCATGCGCTGTAAGCCTTAAATATACCAACCAGTACTAAATTTCTGTGACATATTAAGTTCAGTAATTTTGTAAATCACTGCATAAATGTTTTTCCCAACAAGTCAAGATATCAGAGTGCTGTCTATTCAACATAAGGTTTACGGCCATAAAACTCAGGTCTGTTCAATTTGAACCAAGTTATTTATTTATTTATTTTATTTTTGTTTATTTGGAAGACAGACAGTACATAGACATTATAAAGAGTTACAATAAGGATTTACATAGACCAGTGAAGTCTCCACTATTAACAAATTTAAATAAAACTAGTGAACAGATATACAGTTAACAATAGAGTTTTAACATAATTTAAACTAAACTAAGTCAGTTATTGGCGGCAGCATTGGCTGCAATGCTTCTACGAAATGAGACAAAGGTTGAATTGAAAATATCAATTTCATTGAAATATTTATTATAATTATTATTATGTTTATTGTTATGTTTTAATGTTTATTATCACCAGCTCAACTAGCGGCAAGCTCTTTGCTTTGCTTTTTAGCTAAATTGTGCATGTTTATATGCTTTCGACAAATGGTCGTTATTTGTAAAAATAAATCTGGATTTGTGAGATTTGTGATCGTCAAAATGTTAAGTCTACGTTGTGTTTATATGTTTTTATATTACCAGATTCTATCCAGCAGCTAGGCTATCGCTTCGAACTTCACTAGATCCTTGCTCACGAGCACCAAATGTAACGGACCCAGGCCTATGTTGGCTTTATGAGTACCAGATTATAAATATCGTCCCCGTAGAAGGAAAATTAAATAATTAACACATTTTGCGAAATCGACTTTATTGCATTTCTATAAAGTCTAATTCAAGCTGCATCTTTCTGTCTTACTTACGTTTCGCTATCTTAATTTATCAAAAAGTTATCTGTAATTGAAACTTGCAAGTCGGAACAGATGGAAAAATAAACTTCTCAGAATACACAAAAAAGTAGCGAAGGAAAATGAAATAGCGCAGCCGTAAATAGATAAGTGAAATCATTGATCACTTTGCGACAGCGTAAAGGACATAACATCACTTATTTAGTTTTCCCTCGACAAATGTATGCTTCATCAGGAGCAAATGAAATAGGTAAAATGAAATAAGGTAAGTTGTTGAATTTTCGTGTGTTATGATTGTGGTTTAATAATAAAGTACAAATTAAATAAAATCATTTATTTAAATTGTCTACTAGAGCTCTCTGGTTTTTACAAGTTTAGGACAAGTAGAACTAGATAAAGTATTTTGTTTAACTTTCGTTGAATCGGCCGAAGCACAGATCAAAAGTAATTGATTTTTAAACGGTAATAAGAAAAGAATTTGGCGCGAAATGCATAGGCGCCTCTATTTTTCTATGATCCCGGTGGAGTTAGCGGGGTGGGGGCGTGGCCTTGTCGGTGACCGAAGAAGAACCATTTTCTGACTCAGGAAGTTCATGGATTGCAGATACTGATGACAATACACATTGTGGACGAAAAGGCAGTACTGTTATATACAATCAGACAGTTCTTCCGATAGTGATGGATGACTTATTGCCATCCAACCAGAGAAATGTAGAGAAAACACGCAAAAAACGTTTAACGAAGAAAATTGCATCACACAAAAAAATACATACTGAAGCAGAAGTTGAAACGCCGAATGACAATATCGAGATTTAAAGTGTATTAATGGACACTGAAGTTTCAGTGCCATATAAACCTAGTCTAACAATAGATGAAACTGACTGTGAAACTGATACTTATGATATCATCGAAGAGCAGCAGCTGGAAAATGCTTGCAACACTGGACATAACATCAAGAGGTGGAAAAACGCAAATAGAGCAAAATGGAAAAGGGAAGTTGAGAAGAGAAATAAAAACAATTGTCTGCCATACAAGTCTAAAAATGGAAAAATTCAAGATGCCAAATTGCCGAGAAACTCGTGCAATGCTTCATGTCGATTCAAATGCAGCGTAAACTTCACTAATGACGAAAGACTAAAAATATGTAAGGAGTACTGGAAATTATGTGATTTTAAGCAATAAAAAGAATATTTACTGAAACGAATAATTATCAAACCTGTACGCAGAGTTCTTAAAAACATACCTGTTGAAAAACAAAGAGCAACTAGCAGAGAATACGGATTTATTAAAAACAATGAATTCATCCAAGTATGCAAAACCTTTTTCATGGCCACCCTCTCAATTTCAACTGGGCCAATAGAGACTGCAGTAAAAAATCTGAATGAAATGGGATCTTTTTCAGGAAATGATAAACGTGGAAAACTCCCTTTAACTCCCTTTAACGGATTTTCGGAAGGGATTACAATATATCGTTCTTTCACCCCAAGAAAGATCAATGTGCCCTATGTAATCAAAACTTTAGGACACCAAATCCCAATGAAGCCATCAAGAATGAATACATCGAACACGTTGCAAGAAAACACGCATCATTTAAGTTTAAAGATACAGACAAAAAGAGATCCGAAGTAGATCCTACCTTCCTATGCGTGACAATGGATCTGCAGAACTTGCTGCAAATTCCATCTACCGCTGACAGCCTCATGTATTACTCTAGGAATCTAAATCTTTACAACTTATCTGTGTATGAATTTAAGCCTCCAAGGAACAACGCGCATTGTTTGATATGGACCGAGGTGAATGGGAAAAGAGGCAGCACAGAAATAGCTTCAGCCGTTAATACATGGGTTAAAACCATCCCAGAAGAAGTGTCGAATGTCACACTATATTCGGATACTTGCTCAGGCCAAAACCGAAACCAATACATGTCTGCCTATTTTTTACATCTCGTTCAGACAAACCCAAATTTGAGTGTAGTCGAGCAGAAGTACCTAGAAAGTGGCCATAGCTTTATGGAGGTAGACTCCATGCATAGCTCAATAGAAAAGGAAAAGAGATACACAAACGTGTACTCAGTAATTGACTGGAAAGGTATCATGAGCAGAGCGCGATCCACAAGGCATAACAAAAGTGTTTCCCCATACAATGTTCATGAACTTACATTTAAAGACATGATAGACGTTAAGGAACTGGCGAACAAAATTATAAAAAACAGGAACATCTGTACCATCGGAGAAAAAGTCAACTGGCTTAAAATAAAATGTTTAAGATATGAAAAAGAGTCTCCAAACATCATCAAATTCCGGTATGATTACGATGGCCCATATAAGTCACTGGACACCTCTTGTTCTTCAGGACGTATGGCCAGAGGGCAAAAAACGTCGAAAATACCCAACATAACATTGCCCAACAGGTACTGACTATGGCTTATGGAAATCATCTTCCAATCACGGAAGCAAAGAAAAAATACCTACTTAATCTATGCAAAAAAAACATAGTACCCCATGAATTACACGGTTGGTATGAAAGCTTGCCTTCGTCAAATACAATAATTGATGATTTCCAATCTGGAAATGATTCTGAATACAATAGAAACCACGAATTAATAGTAAATGCATAGGTGCAACAACAAAACAAAGTTAGTTCAATAGGATTACCTACTTATGCAGGAATAATAGAATTAGATGTTATTTTCTAGTTTACTGTCTTTTCAATGAAAAGTTGTTCGTCATTTTTAATTAAGCTAATAATAGTTTTTGTGTTCTAAAGTTGTTTATTTTGTTGATTTTATGTGAAATAGTAGTAAGTTTGATAAATAGTACCTAACGTAAACATTGATTTTATAAGTCTGACAGTGAAATGTAGCCGTTTCAGGGGATTTTTTTATTCCTATGTTATCTCTTAATAAAAAGAAATTACAAAGTATGAATAATTTGGTTTTCTTTTGCATTTTATTCAAATGAAATCATAAACTGCCTTCTTGTTTACTTTATAATTTGTAAAACCATCCTAGGTTTTACAAATTATAAAGTAAACAAGAAGGCAGTTTATGATTTCATTGATGCAGGAAAATTAAATAAGAGCATTTACCGTATGCTTTTAAAGTTTCAGCGGAGAATATTGTCGAAGGAAAAATGAATAACTAGCATACACAATTAAATAACTGACATAAACAATCAAAACTCTGGCGAGGGAAAAATACATAGTTGCTTTTGATTTTTTTTCTTATAAACCAATTACCTTAATTTTTTGTTTGTTTAATTATAACCTAGGTAAAATTATAATCTTTAAAATATCAAAAAGTGGACAGTAAATTTATTTGCCAAAAAAAAGTTATCGGTATTTTTGTCGCAAAAAATCGGTAAATCGCGTTTTTCTCGCGATATTGGTTTTGTCAGTTATTTAATTTTCCTTCTACGGGGACGATATGTAGTCATAGCGTTTCAGGCTCATTTATTTATTGAGATTTTATATATCAGTGTCTTTGTCGAATAATACAGGTTATGGATTGATAACACTTAGAGCAGGAAGTTTGAGATTATAAGGTTCAGTTCTCGCTGTGGGACTCCAGTCAGTTAAACCGGTCCGCGCGGATTAAAGACCTGTGGTCTGGTTTTAAGACCAATTGATTTGTTCTTAATCGTTCAAATGCCTGTGTCTTCCAGTTTATGGGCTTTACCGGAGGCAGTCCTGCATCAACGGGATGCGTGATAAGTATTTGTATTTTTGTATGAGGGCCCTCGGACTGCTACATGTATGCCGCTATGTGGGTCATACATGTGTTACATTCTAGTTGAAATAGACCAAATCAAATTCAGATAGTGCTCTTTTATTTTAGTAAATAACATTTCAAAATAATGTATCAATCCATTTCTGTAACTGAATGAGTTTACTTTAGCTGTGAGTAAAGTGTTCTTTAAAATTAATTGTTGTTAGAAAAGAGTTTTAAATAACCTTGACCTAAGTTGATTAGCCTAAGCCTCATGAAATCTCTAACTTGCAGGGAAATTTAAGATAAAATGTAAACAAACTGGTTGACAGGAATTTAGTATTGTTTAATATATTTTATACACACACGTACATTAAAATACAGTAAATAGACAGAAAGACAGACAGAACTTATTGCTAGGGTGCACAAAGAGATATTATGATAAGTCAACTAAACAATTATAAATTGAGGTTGGTTCCGCCACCCTTTCGGCTCTGTAACGGAGAATGTTGTTAGATTCCACGTATGGACTAACAAGACTTTCTGTTAATAGTCCTCCCATTCTGTATTAATAACAGCGCCTCCAAGACTGTCAAGAACTGAAGGCTGCTTGCCAATCTTGTACCCGGTAACCAACCAGAGAATTATGCAAGGTGCGAAACACAGTCGCCCAGACTCAGGAGAGTTTAAAGGGGATTTGTGGCCTCAAAATTAGGCGGGATGTTCCTGAGAAAAACACAATGTATCGTACGGTTGGTTTTAGCCACAGTAAGTGTTGATTATGTGAATGAGTAGGCCTCTCGGGCTTTCTGTAAGCTGAGTATTCAAGGATCGCTAATATCAATCGTATGGGTTCATTATAGAATAAACTTAGCTTTGTACTCGAACAGGAACACTCGTCAATCGTCGAAACGTCTCGTCCAAACTTTATAACAGAATTTACTTATAAATTACTAGTTTGCTCTACACAGACTCTACTCTGACGGCCAAGCCACAAGGATTAATACTACGCGAGATATGACTCAGACTTTCAGACTTTTACGCGATGTTAGGACCTGGAGCTGAGCGCCCCGTTCTCTCTCTTAATTCTGATGACTGATCCCATCCCCTCTCTTGTAAGGGTATATAACCATCTCCCGTCAACCCCCGCCTGCGTCCGCGCATAACGGTATTCCCAAAAATGGCTGCTTAGACGTTGCTGTTAATTGGTTCATTAACGGCCAGGGGTGGAGCAAACTTGGGATGAAACCTCCCCATTTTGTATTGTTTCTGCGTCCCGTCACAAGATGTCGCTGCATGTCGCGAAACTCATGGCTCTTAAAAGAATAAAATGCATGTGCGTTAATTATAACTTATAACAGTATTGGGAATCATTATCTTTGACCTTCCATGGTAGAATAAAACTAATATTTCGCCAATTGTATGGCATATAAATATCTCGTTATAAAACGAGAAGCCTTATTTAATAAGTATTCATTTCCGTTGTGACGTCTCCAACGAGAATGAATAAAGCATCATGCATTTATTATAATTAAACTTAAATGTTAACCATTGCCAATATATCTATCATTCATTAAAACTAACTTTCATACTTATTGTTTGTACACGTGCAAGCGATATTAGAAAGTCTTGACGCGCCGAATAACAAAAAGAATGGCTTCTTTTTGTAAAAGAAATCCATTTAAACTGATTGAAAAAAAAAGACCTCTTGTCTCAAACTGCACATGACGGACAGAATTCTTTCTTATCTTAAAAAACTTAAGAATTTATATTTATTGCGAGGTTGATTGTTCTAAAGTGTTATGTTATCTGAAGTCCTATGGCCTTTCGTGGGATAAATATTTATTGCTACCAGATGTAGGATTTCTTTCAACCAAATCTTATGTTGGTCTTGACGTTTGTAGTTTATGGATTGTGTAGCTAAGGCAAACAACAAAAAAAAAAAGGTCGGCCCACTTGTGTCGTGCGGCTATAGCATGTACCATCACATTCCACCCTCTGAAAATTCTACACGCAGAAAATTTCGAGTGATGAAGTTTTCATAAGACCATTCTCGTATCCAAATTATCAATATTTTTTTTTTCTAGTTTGTTTTTTTTTCCTTATTAGTTTCCTAATTAGATTGTCATAAGTATAACACCTATGCTAGTAGTCTAGTATATTTATGATATTACCCAAGTCCACCCTCAGACTGGATATACACTAGTAAATTCAATATTGATTATTATTATTTTTCATCTATACAAAGAGGAAACGTCCTCTCCAAATATAACCAAAACGCAACTGACCACCCTCATACCTTCGGTTTTTTTATGCTACGCATAACAACTAAACGCAAAAAAAAATGTGCTCATCCATCTGTCACCTATCTACTTTTAATCAATATCGTCATCGTCCTTAGTATATCTCTCCACAGTACACGTATTCGCCTACCTAAACCAATTAACCAATTTCTATATTCCTACCTAACCAATTAACCATTATCTATGTTCCTACCTAACATATAAACCAATATCTATGTTCCTACCTAACCGATATCTATATTCCTACCTAACCAATTTCTATATTCCTACCTAACCAATTTCTATATTCCTACCTAACCAATTACCAACCTTAGTCTTCGTTTATTTATAGTATTAAAAAAATTATAATAATAATTGCAATAAAATTGCATCTCATCATTCCTCCGTTCCTAGATCCTTAAACTGAAGGTTCTATTGTATTTTAACAATAGCGGCAATATTTTAAGTCAACTCTTGACTATAATGTGGCCCAAGCAATATCCTTAATTAGACACCGTTTCTGATATTAAACCGAACGAGTCAAGGAAACTGTTGATTAAAGTTTTATTTGCGACTATTAATGGCATTATGTTTTCCATAGCCTAAGTTCAACGCTATCATCGCCTTTGAAATAACATTGCCATGTATAAATCAGTCGCCAATGTTGATTAATAATCGATTCATCCCATATATACGTATAGTACAATAAGTGTAAAGTTTATTACACATCGCATACCATTACTATATTTTAATTTGTTCTTACACACTTGGACTTTTGTGTGATTAATGTGCGATCGATTAATTATGGGTTATTTTTACATTTAATGTTATATGTCTTATTCCTATTTCACTTGTTGTAAAATAGATCATTAATGTATAATGTAATGTAAATTTTTGTATAATGACTGTGTTCTTTAAATATGACTTCTCTTGCCTTTAAATAAAACTTATGGTCTTGGTTACTTGTTTGTAATGCAACTCGCATTATCAAAAATATCATACATTAAATAAATTGACTGCGTTCATTTTTCTCTTAATCAACAATGCATCCCTTCTACGATTGGTTTCAGGGAATCGAACCCTTATTATGCTTCCAGATCGGAGCTTTATAATTATGTATACAGCCTTTCTGTTTATATCTTCGTATGTTATAATAACCCTTGTTACCGTCCATCACTTTAGGGACGCTGCTAAATGTTTTATAGTTGTCGTGATGTTAGGGCATATGCTTATTTTATAATCAATATTATAGTACCTCATTATGATAGTTTTCGATTCTATTTGACTTTCGTGTTTAAAAAGCTGTTATTTTTCCAAAGTGCACGTCTTGAACAATTAGTTTACAAAACAGTGTTGTCCCTGGTTTCATCATACCTCATTCTACTAACTCAGTAGTAATAATGACTATTAGTTACTATATATATAAATACAATCCTTTGTATTGCCATAATAATCTAATCTGTACCGTTTTTGTCATAAGCAGATCTGTATTAATTATGTTTACAGGGATGTAAAACATGTTTATATATTATATATTTTCCACTAAGAGATTCGAACTCTCGTTTCCTAGGTCATAGTCAAACCTTTATTAATCTATTTGATTAATATAAATACAGCCTTAGCCTTTTATATTGCGGTACATAGGAATCGAATCAGTTGCTTATAATGCGATAATAAGGACCTTTATCAAATATGTTTATATTGTATTGAGGTAGAAATCGAACCTTCCCTCTTTTAATTTTTCTTTCATTTGTTCGTTTTAATCAAACTGGTGGTCTTTTAAGCATAAAGCTGACCTTTATCAATAAAGTTTTTCAATTATTGATTAGCAGAATGTTGGGAGTCGAACCCGCTGCATAATGTCTAATCTAAGACTGGCCTTAATTAATAATATTAATTGAAATAATTGTGTTCATAAAAATATCTTATAGGTACGCAAGAGAGCTGAACTCTTGTTTCTTAGATCTTAATTAAACCTTCTTCAATCCAGTGGATCAATTTAAATACAGCCTTTTATACTAAGGAAGGAGTCGAACCTCCCATCTTTTAATAATTTTTATTCTTCGATTGTCCTTTTCAATCAAAGTTGTGGTCTTCTATACATTAGGCTGACCTTTTCCAATCAAGTTTATTCAATTATTAGCAGACAGTTGGGAGTCGAACCCGCTGCATAATAATATCTAAAACTGACTTTTATTAATAATGTTAACTTAGTTATATACATTCTGCAGAGTATTGGGAATCGAACCCGTTAGAATGATTAATAATCCCTGTGTATGTAATTGTATTGATCTTCATCAAGATGTAACTTCAACTATTTACAGACTGTCGGGAGTCGAACCCGCCTTTTATATCTCATATATCTAAAAATGACCTTTATAAATAAAGTCAATTTAAAAATATATCTGCAGAGTATTGGGAATCGAACTCGTTGATTCCTGTTTATTTTATTATATTAATCTTCATCAAGATGTAACTTCAACTTTTTTCAGACTGTCGGGAATCGAACCCGCTTTTATATCTTTAACTGGGCTTTATTAACTTTACAACGCCATATCCATTAAATTTGAATGACTTAGCCTTGTCTAATCTAAATGATTTTAAACTAGACAAAACCGCCTCATAAAAAGGAGCCTTAGCCTTTAGGCATTATAACTGTGTGCGTTTATTTTGTCATCATTGTTTCAGCCTTTCCTAGGTACTGAGGGTTACCAAACAATTGTTTCTTTTGTAATGCCGCCGTTAGACATAATTCCTTTTTGCAATTGTTTTGTACCGTGAATATATTGCTCTACAAACACGTGCCTTAAACTATCGGCTTTTATAAAAGTTATTATTGTAGTAAGAAATAACTAAGCCTGCCTTTCATTCACACCGATTCTATTATCAAAAGTTTGCCTGGAAGCTTCTATACGATAAGGCCGCCCATTGTACTTGTCGCATGTAATGTCTTTTATAATTATCTGTATCTGGTGTATACAATACAGTATTATTGTATTGTATTATCAATGTAATACTATAGTTAGGATTTGTTTTATACAGTTGTAACCATACTGAAATAAGGCAATATTTTCATAATAACTGCTTTAGTGCTTAACTAAGTTGAGCCTTGTCCGATCGTAACTAGATATCCTAGGTTTGTCAATATTTTTGCTAACTTATAGGCTTGTGATGTCATCATTACCTGCTGTTATAATTCCAGGCAGACAAAATGATGCTCTTTACTTTATCATTTAATTAGCTGTCTAAAGATTTGTGTACCGCTACTATTGCAGGCTACACCATGTCTCTTCCTTCATATAGTACAATCGCGCTTTGAATTTGATTCTTTAGTTCTGTTGCCTACGGCGGTTTTTGTATTAATCAGAGTCATTTATAATTGATTTATGCTCATACATTCAATTGGCTGTCTGTTTGCATACGATCAATGTAGGGATTTATCATTTAGGGATTTAATTCGCTATGTATCCTCCTGTCTCTATTTATCTAACTATTTAATTTATCCTTATACTCAATCTTAAACACCTAATCTATACCTAAATTAAAACTCATATCTAGATGAGTAATGTTTAACTCCTCTAAATCCCTATTTACTTATTTAGCAAGTAACACGATTTAAATAAACCGCTGGAAACCTGTACTTGTGTTGTGCTTTTATTTCAATTTAGGCGCTATTATTTACTTATATTCAAATAATCAATCAAGATCTTTTCATAACGATGAGATACTTGAGGTAAGTTGGATTCATAAATTTGTAATTATCTTTCAGTATTGAATCCTAACAGAACATTCGTTTGTTGTAGTAATTTTATCTTGTCTTTTATAGTGGTATTTATTTATTGTATCCCTATTACCTTTCTGCGAATGGGTTTATGTGCAAAATTCGTATCAAGACTTTTTAAAATTCGCTTGGCATGCTAAAATAATACCATTATCATGCGCTGTAAGCCTTAAATATACCAACCAGTACTAAATTTCTGTGACATATTAAGTTCAGTAATTTTGTAAATCACTGCATAAATGTTTTTCCCAACAAGTCAAGATATCAGAGTGCTGTCTATTCAACATAAGGTTTACGGCCATAAAACTCAGGTCTGTTCAATTTGAACCAAGTTATTTATTTATTTATTTTATTTTTGTTTATTTGGAAGACAGACAGTACATAGACATTATAAAGAGTTACAATAAGGATTTACATAGACCAGTGAAGTCTCCACTATTAACAAATTTAAATAAAACTAGTGAACAGATATACAGTTAACAATAGAGTTTTAACATAATTTAAACTAAACTAAGTCAGTTATTGGCGGCAGCATTGGCTGCAATGCTTCTACGAAATGAGACAAAGGTTGAATTGAAAATATCAATTTCATTGAAATATTTATTATAATTATTATTATGTTTATTGTTATGTTTTAATGTTTATTATCACCAGCTCAACTAGCGGCAAGCTCTTTGCTTTGCTTTTTAGCTAAATTGTGCATGTTTATATGCTTTCGACAAATGGTCGTTATTTGTAAAAATAAATCTGGATTTGTGAGATTTGTGATCGTCAAAATGTTAAGTCTACGTTGTGTTTATATGTTTTTATATTACCAGATTCTATCCAGCAGCTAGGCTATCGCTTCGAACTTCACTAGATCCTTGCTCACGAGCACCAAATGTAACGGACCCAGGCCTATGTTGGCTTTATGAGTACCAGATTATAAATATCGTCCCCGTAGAAGGAAAATTAAATAATTAACACATTTTGCGAAATCGACTTTATTGCATTTCTATAAAGTCTAATTCAAGCTGCATCTTTCTGTCTTACTTACGTTTCGCTATCTTAATTTATCAAAAAGTTATCTGTAATTGAAACTTGCAAGTCGGAACAGATGGAAAAATAAACTTCTCAGAATACACAAAAAAGTAGCGAAGGAAAATGAAATAGCGCAGCCGTAAATAGATAAGTGAAATCATTGATCACTTTGCGACAGCGTAAAGGACATAACATCACTTATTTAGTTTTCCCTCGACAAATGTATGCTTCATCAGGAGCAAATGAAATAGGTAAAATGAAATAAGGTAAGTTGTTGAATTTTCGTGTGTTATGATTGTGGTTTAATAATAAAGTACAAATTAAATAAAATCATTTATTTAAATTGTCTACTAGAGCTCTCTGGTTTTTACAAGTTTAGGACAAGTAGAACTAGATAAAGTATTTTGTTTAACTTTCGTTGAATCGGCCGAAGCACAGATCAAAAGTAATTGATTTTTAAACGGTAATAAGAAAAGAATTTGGCGCGAAATGCATAGGCGCCTCTATTTTTCTATGATCCCGGTGGAGTTAGCGGGGTGGGGGCGTGGCCTTGTCGGTGACCGAAGAAGAACCATTTTCTGACTCAGGAAGTTCATGGATTGCAGATACTGATGACAATACACATTGTGGACGAAAAGGCAGTACTGTTATATACAATCAGACAGTTCTTCCGATAGTGATGGATGACTTATTGCCATCCAACCAGAGAAATGTAGAGAAAACACGCAAAAAACGTTTAACGAAGAAAATTGCATCACACAAAAAAATACATACTGAAGCAGAAGTTGAAACGCCGAATGACAATATCGAGATTTAAAGTGTATTAATGGACACTGAAGTTTCAGTGCCATATAAACCTAGTCTAACAATAGATGAAACTGACTGTGAAACTGATACTTATGATATCATCGAAGAGCAGCAGCTGGAAAATGCTTGCAACACTGGACATAACATCAAGAGGTGGAAAAACGCAAATAGAGCAAAATGGAAAAGGGAAGTTGAGAAGAGAAATAAAAACAATTGTCTGCCATACAAGTCTAAAAATGGAAAAATTCAAGATGCCAAATTGCCGAGAAACTCGTGCAATGCTTCATGTCGATTCAAATGCAGCGTAAACTTCACTAATGACGAAAGACTAAAAATATGTAAGGAGTACTGGAAATTATGTGATTTTAAGCAATAAAAAGAATATTTACTGAAACGAATAATTATCAAACCTGTACGCAGAGTTCTTAAAAACATACCTGTTGAAAAACAAAGAGCAACTAGCAGAGAATACGGATTTATTAAAAACAATGAATTCATCCAAGTATGCAAAACCTTTTTCATGGCCACCCTCTCAATTTCAACTGGGCCAATAGAGACTGCAGTAAAAAATCTGAATGAAATGGGATCTTTTTCAGGAAATGATAAACGTGGAAAACTCCCTTTAACTCCCTTTAACGGATTTTCGGAAGGGATTACAATATATCGTTCTTTCACCCCAAGAAAGATCAATGTGCCCTATGTAATCAAAACTTTAGGACACCAAATCCCAATGAAGCCATCAAGAATGAATACATCGAACACGTTGCAAGAAAACACGCATCATTTAAGTTTAAAGATACAGACAAAAAGAGATCCGAAGTAGATCCTACCTTCCTATGCGTGACAATGGATCTGCAGAACTTGCTGCAAATTCCATCTACCGCTGACAGCCTCATGTATTACTCTAGGAATCTAAATCTTTACAACTTATCTGTGTATGAATTTAAGCCTCCAAGGAACAACGCGCATTGTTTGATATGGACCGAGGTGAATGGGAAAAGAGGCAGCACAGAAATAGCTTCAGCCGTTAATACATGGGTTAAAACCATCCCAGAAGAAGTGTCGAATGTCACACTATATTCGGATACTTGCTCAGGCCAAAACCGAAACCAATACATGTCTGCCTATTTTTTACATCTCGTTCAGACAAACCCAAATTTGAGTGTAGTCGAGCAGAAGTACCTAGAAAGTGGCCATAGCTTTATGGAGGTAGACTCCATGCATAGCTCAATAGAAAAGGAAAAGAGATACACAAACGTGTACTCAGTAATTGACTGGAAAGGTATCATGAGCAGAGCGCGATCCACAAGGCATAACAAAAGTGTTTCCCCATACAATGTTCATGAACTTACATTTAAAGACATGATAGACGTTAAGGAACTGGCGAACAAAATTATAAAAAACAGGAACATCTGTACCATCGGAGAAAAAGTCAACTGGCTTAAAATAAAATGTTTAAGATATGAAAAAGAGTCTCCAAACATCATCAAATTCCGGTATGATTACGATGGCCCATATAAGTCACTGGACACCTCTTGTTCTTCAGGACGTATGGCCAGAGGGCAAAAAACGTCGAAAATACCCAACATAACATTGCCCAACAGGTACTGACTATGGCTTATGGAAATCATCTTCCAATCACGGAAGCAAAGAAAAAATACCTACTTAATCTATGCAAAAAAAACATAGTACCCCATGAATTACACGGTTGGTATGAAAGCTTGCCTTCGTCAAATACAATAATTGATGATTTCCAATCTGGAAATGATTCTGAATACAATAGAAACCACGAATTAATAGTAAATGCATAGGTGCAACAACAAAACAAAGTTAGTTCAATAGGATTACCTACTTATGCAGGAATAATAGAATTAGATGTTATTTTCTAGTTTACTGTCTTTTCAATGAAAAGTTGTTCGTCATTTTTAATTAAGCTAATAATAGTTTTTGTGTTCTAAAGTTGTTTATTTTGTTGATTTTATGTGAAATAGTAGTAAGTTTGATAAATAGTACCTAACGTAAACATTGATTTTATAAGTCTGACAGTGAAATGTAGCCGTTTCAGGGGATTTTTTTATTCCTATGTTATCTCTTAATAAAAAGAAATTACAAAGTATGAATAATTTGGTTTTCTTTTGCATTTTATTCAAATGAAATCATAAACTGCCTTCTTGTTTACTTTATAATTTGTAAAACCATCCTAGGTTTTACAAATTATAAAGTAAACAAGAAGGCAGTTTATGATTTCATTGATGCAGGAAAATTAAATAAGAGCATTTACCGTATGCTTTTAAAGTTTCAGCGGAGAATATTGTCGAAGGAAAAATGAATAACTAGCATACACAATTAAATAACTGACATAAACAATCAAAACTCTGGCGAGGGAAAAATACATAGTTGCTTTTGATTTTTTTTCTTATAAACCAATTACCTTAATTTTTTGTTTGTTTAATTATAACCTAGGTAAAATTATAATCTTTAAAATATCAAAAAGTGGACAGTAAATTTATTTGCCAAAAAAAAGTTATCGGTATTTTTGTCGCAAAAAATCGGTAAATCGCGTTTTTCTCGCGATATTGGTTTTGTCAGTTATTTAATTTTCCTTCTACGGGGACGATATGTAGTCATAGCGTTTCAGGCTCATTTATTTATTGAGATTTTATATATCAGTGTCTTTGTCGAATAATACAGGTTATGGATTGATAACACTTAGAGCAGGAAGTTTGAGATTATAAGGTTCAGTTCTCGCTGTGGGACTCCAGTCAGTTAAACCGGTCCGCGCGGATTAAAGACCTGTGGTCTGGTTTTAAGACCAATTGATTTGTTCTTAATCGTTCAAATGCCTGTGTCTTCCAGTTTATGGGCTTTACCGGAGGCAGTCCTGCATCAACGGGATGCGTGATAAGTATTTGTATTTTTGTATGAGGGCCCTCGGACTGCTACATGTATGCCGCTATGTGGGTCATACATGTGTTACATTCTAGTTGAAATAGACCAAATCAAATTCAGATAGTGCTCTTTTATTTTAGTAAATAACATTTCAAAATAATGTATCAATCCATTTCTGTAACTGAATGAGTTTACTTTAGCTGTGAGTAAAGTGTTCTTTAAAATTAATTGTTGTTAGAAAAGAGTTTTAAATAACCTTGACCTAAGTTGATTAGCCTAAGCCTCATGAAATCTCTAACTTGCAGGGAAATTTAAGATAAAATGTAAACAAACTGGTTGACAGGAATTTAGTATTGTTTAATATATTTTATACACACACGTACATTAAAATACAGTAAATAGACAGAAAGACAGACAGAACTTATTGCTAGGGTGCACAAAGAGATATTATGATAAGTCAACTAAACAATTATAAATTGAGGTTGGTTCCGCCACCCTTTCGGCTCTGTAACGGAGAATGTTGTTAGATTCCACGTATGGACTAACAAGACTTTCTGTTAATAGTCCTCCCATTCTGTATTAATAACAGCGCCTCCAAGACTGTCAAGAACTGAAGGCTGCTTGCCAATCTTGTACCCGGTAACCAACCAGAGAATTATGCAAGGTGCGAAACACAGTCGCCCAGACTCAGGAGAGTTTAAAGGGGATTTGTGGCCTCAAAATTAGGCGGGATGTTCCTGAGAAAAACACAATGTATCGTACGGTTGGTTTTAGCCACAGTAAGTGTTGATTATGTGAATGAGTAGGCCTCTCGGGCTTTCTGTAAGCTGAGTATTCAAGGATCGCTAATATCAATCGTATGGGTTCATTATAGAATAAACTTAGCTTTGTACTCGAACAGGAACACTCGTCAATCGTCGAAACGTCTCGTCCAAACTTTATAACAGAATTTACTTATAAATTACTAGTTTGCTCTACACAGACTCTACTCTGACGGCCAAGCCACAAGGATTAATACTACGCGAGATATGACTCAGACTTTCAGACTTTTACGCGATGTTAGGACCTGGAGCTGAGCGCCCCGTTCTCTCTCTTAATTCTGATGACTGATCCCATCCCCTCTCTTGTAAGGGTATATAACCATCTCCCGTCAACCCCCGCCTGCGTCCGCGCATAACGGTATTCCCAAAAATGGCTGCTTAGACGTTGCTGTTAATTGGTTCATTAACGGCCAGGGGTGGAGCAAACTTGGGATGAAACCTCCCCATTTTGTATTGTTTCTGCGTCCCGTCACAAGATGTCGCTGCATGTCGCGAAACTCATGGCTCTTAAAAGAATAAAATGCATGTGCGTTAATTATAACTTATAACAGTATTGGGAATCATTATCTTTGACCTTCCATGGTAGAATAAAACTAATATTTCGCCAATTGTATGGCATATAAATATCTCGTTATAAAACGAGAAGCCTTATTTAATAAGTATTCATTTCCGTTGTGACGTCTCCAACGAGAATGAATAAAGCATCATGCATTTATTATAATTAAACTTAAATGTTAACCATTGCCAATATATCTATCATTCATTAAAACTAACTTTCATACTTATTGTTTGTACACGTGCAAGCGATATTAGAAAGTCTTGACGCGCCGAATAACAAAAAGAATGGCTTCTTTTTGTAAAAGAAATCCATTTAAACTGATTGAAAAAAAAAGACCTCTTGTCTCAAACTGCACATGACGGACAGAATTCTTTCTTATCTTAAAAAACTTAAGAATTTATATTTATTGCGAGGTTGATTGTTCTAAAGTGTTATGTTATCTGAAGTCCTATGGCCTTTCGTGGGATAAATATTTATTGCTACCAGATGTAGGATTTCTTTCAACCAAATCTTATGTTGGTCTTGACGTTTGTAGTTTATGGATTGTGTAGCTAAGGCAAACAACAAAAAAAAAAAGGTCGGCCCACTTGTGTCGTGCGGCTATAGCATGTACCATCACAGCGTGAGGGCGGAGACGGTGGCGTGTGATTCAATCCGGAGCGACGGAGAGGAATGGCCGTCGAGCGGCGGAGAGCTTTGCGGCGAGCGGACGCAATCTCACCGAACGGAACGCTTGTAGTCTTTACCTAGTGCTGTTTGTCAACTGTCCTAAAGAACAAGGAGCAAGCCTCGTTTACTGGACGAAAGAAAGATGGCCATATCTCACAACATGCCTTTTGTAGAGCTTTTGCTACATTGAGATCAAATGAATTTGAACACTGATAGTTTTGGTTTTCAGTCTAGATTCTCTAGTCATAAGTTGTACCCTGGGGTTGTTGTTACCATGGCCATGGTGACTGTCTTCATCTGTGCAAACTACAAGTTGCGCAAGCATACTCGGCACCTGCGTAGTTACAGGTCGGTGTGTCGGCGCCCGGTGATGTTTAATCTGCAGGTATAGGAAGCGTTGTTGCGGCGGCGAGGGGCTTCAGGAGTGGTCAGCCCCCCGCCCCCGCTACATCTGCCTGCAGCCCGGGACCGGCTGGGGGCTACCTGCGTGTTCATTGTGAATTATAGACATAGCTATACCTTGGTAGAGGCTAGGTGCGTCACGGCGGTAGGCGACGCAAGGCGCTAGATGCTAAGGAGCTTATGTTGAAACTAAGATACTTTAGAAGTTGACAACTTGTGATAAGTTTGGAAACTTAGAAACGAAAAGATAATTCGTAAAAATGATGCTTTATCGTTAACGTTTGTACTGTAGGTACAATCTGTACAATATTATTTATTGAACGACAGTACAATGTGAGTTTGCTTGAGTGATCTGAATAAATATACATATAAAGGAAGATACCGAAATAATATTGTCAAAGCGAAATGGCTTGTACTGTTGAAGAGATATAACAGTGAAAATGTCAAGTAGTTTCAGGGGCGAGTCACACCTGAGTGAACTAACAAGCAGCAACACGTCGTCGTCGGCCCGACACGACACCGACCGGTGCAAGTGGCGCGGCGACCTCCGCACGAGACCTCTACTCGCAGCTACCTTCACAAACAGATAAACTGTCCCCGCGCGCCCGTTCATACAACCAACCTTAGAAACAACACAATTTAACTTGGCTCCGCGCTTTGCGATCCAATAACTGAACTTCTTTGTCTCCGCACAGCACCCGTCCCGCTCTGACTCGGTACGTAAGAGAGGGACGTGTGGAGAACATTTATCGCGAAAAGAAATTAAAGTCGCACCGAATCGAAAGGTTTTATCTAGGTGTCGATAGCGGTCACAAATTATGTGCTTCCCTGCGTTAAGGCGCGGTCTCGGCCGGCGAGTCTTGCATACAACTAGGAAGCCTGCACGGGATCTAATTTTATATCAAATACAATAACGGTAGGTATGCTGTAGGTTACGCGCTTTTCGAAAGTAAATTAATTTAAAGTTTATAAGAAACAACGTTTTACCCAGAGTCTCTTTCGTCAATTATTCGATTTAAACTAATAACAGATTAGAGTTTGCTAAGTTTCAAAGAAATTAAGTTGGTAAGTTTCTGAATAGGTCACCGAAGAACTCAGGTACCCATTTTAATTATTCCCTGAAGCACTTAGATTAAGTTTGACGACTTTGATCTTTTAATACTGCGCTAATATCATTTATTTTATTTATATTATTTTTTTGTGCTCTCTCGGAGAGATTCGTTCGTACGTAGGAGACTACGGCTTAACTTTATCTCATTCAAACTTCCGCCAAACGAAACTAGACTTTATACGGAAAGAAGTTTAGTTGAAATTCATTTGTTTGTTTGTATAATGTTTGGTAAAGACAAATGAATTTTTACTTTCTAGTGATTGTCGATCAATCGCCGAGCTATCCGCCGCCGCCATCGCGTGCTACCGCGGGCTGCAGGCGCCGCGCCGCGTCCGCTCCTGTACAAGTAGCCAGTCCGCTCATGTGGGTAAGCCTCAGAGTTAGCTGTGATGCTGTATAATAAATAAATAAAACTTTATAAAGGTTGTTTTGCAGAAGTGGGGCGTGCATTAATGCATTCGCTGCCCAGTCCCCGCAGTGCGACCTGAAGGACGGGGCGCGCGGGCTGTGAGGGGCCGCAGTGGGCTATGTGTATCATGGCACATGAAAGTATTAAAACTGAAGAAAGAAGGTCAACATTGATGGAAAATTGAGATGGAGCTGCGTACACAAAAATATTTTACAAGCGGTACAGCCTCTCGAGGGAGGCTTACGTAGGAGGCAGTTATATTAGATACATTATTATATTCATTAGTTATATGTACATATTTGATAAAACTGTTTATATAAATATACTTCCGTCACAAATAGTTGTTTGCAGATTTCAGCTGCAAATCGTATTTAATTGAAACAGTATTGCATTGTTCCGAGCACAAGTTTGCTTCGTTAACGCTAACGCGGACGAAACTTTTTGATTTCATTCGGAATTCAACTGATGAGTTTGAATTTTTGATTCAAATTTAACGGTGGTTATCGAGTTTAGCAGGAATGAAACCTCTTTTACATTTTTATTTTTTAAAAGTTCAAATTAAAGCGGTCACCGTCCCGGCTGCTATCCAAGGAAACAACTCTAGCCTCAGAAGAGGAATGAGGGTAGGCGTGTGTTCAATGTGTTAAAATTTTCTGCGATGACACACCCCTATATAACAGTCTCCCGCCGCCTCCGCTCGCATCTAATAACATCTCGTGATAAGCCCCCCTTCAACTGATCAGTATCTTCATTATCGTGATCCGTGCATGCCCCCCCCTTGTTGTCCTCAGCTCTGGTTGTGACTGATCCATCACATCTCCCATCAAGTACTAATAAAATTACGCAGAGTGTTGCCAAATGGAATAAATGCGTGCCGATTGATCGATGGATCCTTGTTGGCGCTACACGAGTTTGTTTTTAGCCTGGAGAGTGGTCGGATGTTACTGCCGAGAGCGAGCGGGGCTCAGCTCCTCGTGGGAAAATTAAACTAAATTTATTGATTAAAAACACAAGGAATCCTATAACCCTAAGGTTTGCTGGACGAAAACTATTTGTTAGGGTTAAGCTCGCCCGTGTACATATCCTATTTAGTAAAGTTACCTATTTTATGTATAATGTGTGTACTATAAAGAATTATATAACAAATACCAAAGTACATAGTTACGTTTTCCAGTAACTTATTTCACTCTGTCTTTGAAGTACAGAATCAAAACAAGTAGGTAGGTGTTTGCACATTTTCTTAGAAAGTTTTTGAACATTTCCAAGAGTTATATTCTACAGAAATCTTGCTTGATTTCCATTGAAAAGAAAAGTTCGCAATGCTCTCCTCTACTCTCCCACATAAAGAAAAGTTCGCAATTCTCTCCTCTACTCTCCCACATAAAGAAAAGTTCGCAATGCTCTCCTCTACTCTCCCACATAAAGAAAAGTTCGCAATGCTCTTTATTTATTTATTTAACAAAATCCACAGTCCTTATTCTAGATATACTTAAAATAATATGTTTTTCCTACGACCAATGACGGATTTACATTTTATACATGGATATTTTTAAACAGACAGTCAAATAGCAAGTTTAAATGTTAAAAATCAAGACCAAAGTACTATTATATCAAGGCAGATTATAAACTCAAGGAAAATGAAAATAAGCACTTAATTAACACAAGATACATAAATAATAGAAAATAAATAATAAAAATATATTCTTATATAAATAGTTAATAGTAAATAATAATAGAATACAAAAAGTAATAAAAAATATGTACTAACTAGGTGTTCCTACTTTCTACACAGTGTCCTCTAATATTTTCATAACATCCTTTCTAAAACCTCCTTTGCTTGTATAAAATAGATCAGTTGAGTCAAATTTTTTATTATAAATTGTATGAAGTCTGTTCACTAATGAGTTTTGTGCATAATTTGTAGATTAATTCGAAACGGCAAATAATTTGGTATGTCTCTCCTCTACTCTCCCACATAAAGAAAAGTTCGCAATGCTCTCCTCTACTCTCCCACATAAAGAAAAGTTCGCAATGCTCTCCTCTACTCTCCCACATAAAGATCTATTTTAGCAATCTTATGAATTCCATTGGTCTTTTGGAACAAAATTGACGAAAAATTCTACATCCTTTTTCGATCAACATAATAACCCTTTCATAGCGGAGCCCGCAAGAGGTGTTATAGGAAATAAAATATTATAAGAGTTGGATCCGAGCTCGCACCGGGTCCGTAATCCGTATAGCGTAGGGCTGCCGCGGTTCGTTATACGGAAACTATACTGTGGAAGCATGTTTGACGAACCAGTGGCGCGGCGGGCGGAGGTCCGCCTGCGATGCAGGAGACCGCAGGTTCGATTATATGATATACGAGTATTTATATGATCTCCAAGTAGTTGTTCCTGATTTTCTGGGTATTTTCTATGTATAACAAAAAAATATCTATGTAAAGTATCCTATTAAGTATTTTAATCACCTAGTACATACATCTCACATTGGGTGATGCCGTGAATTGTCCCGCATTATTTATGTATTTATGTTAAAGTCGTAGTACCTAGAAGGTTATGAATTTATATAACCCACAGAAGTATACACATAATGTATCTGACAAAACATTTCTTCTAAAAAGGTATTCAGTTTAGATAAATGATATAAAATAACTTAGATACCAACATCTAAATGATATTTAGTAAAGTTTATTATGTGCAGCTTAGCGTCGTATGCTCGTACTTGTAGTTCAAAGTTAGCTGCACTTGTTAATGAAACAACTTACCGGCTAATATTAATGTTGGATCTGAGCGCGACGCGAGCTCCGCGCGCCGCCGCCGCGCGCCGGTGCCCGATGCTGATGAGCGCGACGCGAGCTCCGCGCGCCGCCGCCGCGCGCCGGTGCCCGATGCTGATGAGCGCGACGCGAGCTCCGCGCGCCGCCGCCGCGCGCCGGTGCCCGATGCTGATGAGCGCGACGCGAGCTCCGCGCGCCGCCGCCGCGCGCCGGTGCCCGATGCTGATGAGCGCGACGCGAGCTCCGCGCGCCCCCGCCGCGCGCCGGTGCCCGATGCTGAAGAGCGCGACGCGAGCTCCGCGCGCCCCCGCCGCGCGCCGGTGCCCGATGCTGAAGAGCGCGACGCGAGCTCCGCGCGCCCCCGCCGCGCGCCGGTGCCCGATGCTGATGAGCGCGACGCGAGCTCCGCGCGCCCCCGCCGCGCGCCGATGCCCGATGCTGAAGAGCGCGACGCGAGCTCCGCGCGCCCCCGCCGCGCGCCGGTGCCCGATGCTGATGAGCGCGACGCGAGCTCCGCGCGCCCCCGCCGCGCGCCGGTGCCCGATGCTGATGAGCGCGACGCGAGCTCCGCGCGCCCCCGCCGCGCGCCGGTGCCCGATGCTGATGAGCGCGACGCGAGCTCCGCGCGCCCCCGCCGCGCGCCGGTGCCCGATGCTGATGAGCTAATACCTTTAATTTTCCTGTAAAACTCGAGTGGGCAATTCCGTCCGTCCGTAAAGTAGCCCATCCCCGTCCGTAAAGTAGCCCATCCCCGTCCGTAATGCAGCCCATCCCTGGCCGTAACGTCGGCACGTGACAAGGGTCCGGTACGCTCGCCTTATCTCCCTGACCTATTGATTTTACCTAAACACCGGATTATATTGTGCTGCGGCCGGAGCCTGCAGATACTGGACATTGCCTTTCATTGCTGGACAATGAAACTATCTGAGGACTGTTGGTGGCCGTGACGGTCTCGACCAATTTATCTTGACGTCTCCTGGCCATCAGGCAAACGGTATCCCTCCAGAAAATTGTTCATTAATAGAGACAGTATAAAGTGGCAGGTGCAAGAATGCACCCCTGTAATGGTGCATTCTACACCGAGCTTTAGTCTTGGTTGTCGTTACACTCGAGGCTTTCAATCTGGGGAAATGTGCTATAATACGTATCGTACAATAGTAGGTGCTTTGCAGACGGAGCAACTTAAAGAAACTGTTCCTCAAAGGCACAGTTTAATAAGTTTGTAGCTGGTTGCGAGATGCCTGTTGCCGCAACATTGGCTCTGCCTGCGCATACAGGCTACACGCGCCGCTCAGTGGTCAATTGTAAGCTACGAGTATATCTATTTTCAAGCAATGATTGCTTTTATTCAGTTAAATCACGTCAGAGCACTGAAGGATGACGAGGATCCCATTCTAAATGTCTAAGTCAGGCCGCACTACGTACGTACACATAACGATTCATTGAGACAGTTCTACCATCTTTTCATAAAGGTGCGTTAGAGTTCTGTATAAACACATGAGGGTTCTGTATTAAATCCATATTTATTTACTTATTTTCCCAAAAATATAGTAATTTTAGTATAAACAGTTGTGGCTAGCATGCAGAAGCTCGTCCGTTCCTGTGCTTTTAACAGAGTGCAGTGGACGCGCGGCTGCCATGGCTTAGTGGCGCGCCGGCCGGCACGCGGCTCGCCGCCGCGCCGCTCCCAGCTCTTAGACTAGATGTTATGGACTGTCTTAGAAACCCTGACATGTGCATGCAGTGCTGGGAACTAAGTTTGTACCGAGTATTTGAGTCATAAATTGAGTTTGTTTATATGTAAATACATACGCTTGAGTGTTTTTTTATCGTTCTCATTATTGCCTGTATATTATATCTGTATTAATGTTACGAAAATAAATAATAAATAATGTTGGACAATCCATACAGCATTATCTATCTAGCCCCATACTAGGCAGAGCTTGAATAACGTATACTATTATTGTAATAGATTTGACCATGAATACTCATCTAAGTGTAAAAGACACCATTTAAAAACATTAATATTCTGACTGTAATATCGCAGTACATCTATGAAAATCTAATGTCCATTAGATTCCACCACAAAAATAAGAATAGCCTTATGAAAAAGTGTGATGTTCACAATAGAAATACAAGAAACAAGAACAAGTTACACATCCCATCATTTAGATTACACAAGGTAGGGAAATCATTTATGGGCAATAGCGTGCGCTTCTATAATAAGCTTCCATCTGAAGCAACTGAGCTCCCTATTCGTAAATTTAAAAATTACAAAAAACTAAATCTCATCAAGAAGGCTTTCTACTCCATAAATGATTATCTCAATGATGTTAATGCTTGGCCAGATGTCGCTCAGTTTCGCACCGACAATAGTATGTAAGTAATTTGTTATAGTGCATAGCTGTACTTAAATATTGACATGTATCGAATCATACCATATTTAGACTTAAATAGGCAAATAACCATGTATTAGACATATAAGAGATGAACATGCTAGTGGTTTCTTTTTCACTTCTTCCACTAGTGGACAAAAAATTGAAGTGAACAGTAAAATAATTTTATTTGATATTAATAATAATTTAATGTATAAAATATGATTTATCGAAGTGCTTATTTTGTAAGCCTAAAGAAATAAATGATTTTTGGCTTTTTGACTTTTGACCACATACTCCTATTACAAGAGAGATGATTGATTGCCGACGTTGTACTCCTCTGTAAAATTGCTCAAGGTGACATTGACTCCCCACAGCTTCTTGAAAATATTAAAATTAAAGTCTCCAATAGATCTTCTAGGCAACCTGTTCATTTAGAAATTCCTTTCAGTTACACTAATTATAAGCAATACTCTTTTTTCAGTAGAGCAGTAGCTACTTTCAACGGTTTGGTCGATGTCCCCGACCTCGATGTATTTGATTCGAAAGCACAAAGAGGCTTGTGGTTGGATGCGTTATCATCTTAACCATAAGTTATTATAATAGGATTCTGTTTCATTGTTCGTTTGTAAATTCTGCTTTTGGTACTTACTTACACACATATGTATATATATTTTTTATTGTCTTTTGTTAGCTCTATCTATTTTAATTCAATGTACAATAATATGTTTCATTTTCATTTCTCCTCCGCAAGCAAGCAATCCTTTAGCTTCTACATGCGAGGACACAGAAATAAGTTATTATTTAAGGTATCTGTTAAGTGTGTGAAACTGTTTGTCTTCCATCATCATCATCATCATCATCATGATGATGATGATGATGGAAGACGGTATCTGTTAAGTGTAAGGTATCTGTTAAGTGTGTGAAACTGTTTGTCTTCCGAATAAAGCAAAATAAAATATACCTATTGTGTTTCAAGGGAAACTGATAAGTAATTTATCCCACCAAAAACATAAATGTAAAATAGGAGAGCCAAGTTCAATGCAAAAATTATGATTGGCTGTGGGCTTCGCGGCAAAAAGAATTGATATCTGAATGAGTGCCAAGTCAAATCTATGTAGGTTAGATTTGACTTGGCCAGTTTTCATTACATCAGTCATTTTATAAAGTTATTCAACGTTTTAATTCTGATAAAAACTGGCCAAGTCAAATCTAACCTACATAGATTTGACTTGGCACTCATTCAGATATCAATTCTTTTTGCCGCGAAGCCCACAGCCAATCATAATTTTTGCATTGAACTTGGCTCTCCTATTTTACATTTATGTTTTTGGTGGGATATCATTACTTTTTGTAAAGAAAACTAGGCAGGTATTGACTCGGCGTTTCCAAATATAATTCTACTTGACAATAGATGGCGACACTTTGTATCATGGGAAATAATCCTACGTAGGGCTCAGTAATAATATATTTTAATAATCAAATGTACTGAAATTTGTTCAACTACACAACTGACCAATATAATTCTTTTTGGATTTTTCTGAATACCGCATCATATTTTAAAAGTTCTCGAACATTTCCATTGCGACTCGGCGTTTCCAAATATAATTCTACTTGACAATAGATGGCGATACTTTGTATCATGGGAAATAAACATTTATAGGTACGTAGGGCTCAATGTTAATATATTTTAATAATCATATGTACTGAAATTACTTCAACTTAAGTTCCTAAAGACTTTTTAGTCGCCAAAATATTAATTTTTCAGTTTTTATAGTCATTTTTAAACAAGCCGCCATCTATCGTCAACCATTAACTTATACAGAAAAACAGGGCCAGGGCCGTATTTAGAATCCAATTATTTTACTGAATGTCCCACGGCTATGTTGAAACATAGCATGTATGGAATGCACCTATGGAATGTTTTATAATAAATATTCTATATTGAAAGTACTTTCCCTCCGTGAGACAACTATTATAATAGTAGTTGTTTAGTAAATTTAATGAAATTGAAGCCCACCTATTAATGCAATTTTAAATTGTGTATGTTCTAGATTTCCATCTCAAGATAATGTAAGACAGCAATGGATCACAAAAATTAATAGACAAGACTGGACTCCGACGAAATATACGAAGATTTGTTCTTGCTGATAATACTGATATTCATATTATTCTTCTGATTAAATCAATAGCTGAAAAATATATAGGTATTCGTTTTAAGCATTTTGCAAATGATAGGGCAACCAACCGACAACAATTAACCAAAACAGTTATTTTTGCTGGAAAATGAATTTTGTGAATAAAATAATTCTTAGTACGTCCCCTACACTAGTGACATCTAGTGTGAGGTAGTAAAAATATGTAGTTACTTCGAAAACAGAATCTATTATTTGCAGGTCCCTAACAACTACACTGTATTCTATGGCGCAATCGGAGACGTTAGTACCTACTATTGCTTATTCTATGCAATGCGGATCTATTTTAATTTAAACCTTATTCCATTGACATAAGGTCGTCGTCGCTAACATCACTTATTTTTTGACTTTTTTTAATTTTTTGATTTTTTCCTACGCTTACACACAATTACCGAGCTGGATTCCAAATTTCATCCTTCTAGGTCATCTGGAAGTAGGTTAGAATTAGGTACTATATGTATGTCAGTCAGTCAATGTGAATTTTTACGACTTTTTGACCTTCATATCTTTGTAACCGTTTGAGCTAGCTTCATGAAATTTGGGCTTCTACATGTCCTTATGGATATAATTAAACACACGTAGTTTTATGTGTTTACGTTAAAGAGGTTTTGAGTTATAGAAGGGTCAAAAGTAGCACCAAGTGGTTCGTGTAATGATACACTCGGCGCGTTCCTTTGCTTGAACTTGGCTTGGTCACGCTGCCGCGTTCCCTTATAACATCCTCTAGTTAAAATAAACACGTCCTAATTGTTACCAAGAAAAAAGAGTTAGTGATGCCTGAACCTGACTTTACCACATGCAGTCGTTCAATCCAGATAGCGAGGAGTTGTCAGTGTCACTCGTCCGCGGCAGCCGTTCATTCGGACCGAGTGAATGAACGCTATTGAACGAATGACGCTGAAAGACAGCCATTGTCGGCGTGCTGCGGGCTGCGATTGGGAATGTCATTTTACGGTTCTTTTGCAGCGGTTTTTCTTCAGCGAGTATTACAATATGGCATTCTTTGGAACAGATAATTAAAATCCAATGTTCATGTGATGATCGGTTCGCAAACACTTTCATCGCATAATGTTACAATTTAATTTAAAGAGATTTCAAAATGATGAGAACAGATAATATTTCGTCCGGCGGAAGACAAAAACCCAATATTTACGAGCGACACGTGGAGCAGACGAATACAATCGCTATTACCGAGAGAAATAAATTCATTTTCCCGCGACAGCTGCTCCATTGGCGAGATAACAAAACGGGCCACTGTGCAATTTTGCTCCTTCATTTAAAACTCGATATAACTTATTTATGATTTCAGCTAATTGCACATTTCACTGCTAAATTCATTAAACGTTCGTTTACTTTCAAAGAAAAACAGTTCCATAGAAATAAATGCAATCTTTTAAGAAAAATAGCATTTCATAAGAAGATATTATAAGCCGTGGCAAGCTCTGCGACGGTTTGTTTCTTTCGCGCACTCGCATTTTGTATACAGAGTTATACTTTTGTGAATATGTTCTCTGAGCTCTTGTTCAGAAAATATAATAAAAGTTACTTAAGATATTTGAACAACTTGTGTGAGAGGGCTGATATAAATCTCTATCAAATATAAAAATAAACGTTTGAATAGTTCTGTCTAACACAACAGTAAAACGAGCAGAGTATAAACAAAGTAAATAAATAATGCTGGACTATTCAAACAGCTACATTATAATACAGAATGATTTTACAAAGAAAAACTCAGTGTTTCTTTGTATTTATCGAATGAGCTTTGATTAATTGTTGATCTCTTTACTACAGTGTGCATTATCATTGTGTGGATTCAAGAAGTGGCAGGTACTTCTGGGCAGAGGTATGAGGTGGCGCGTGACGATGGTTTGTTTATGCGACATCGCCGGAAAAAATTAAAAACCACCTCTATAAAAAGTTTCGTTTGAATTTTTCGCCGTTTTGGGCATAAAAAAGTTTTCATTGTAATGTTGGCAAAGTCCCGGCGCGGAGCTCGAGCGGGGAGCGGGGAGCGGGGAGCGATCCCTCAACACTACAGCTTTACGGACAAGCGGCGTGTGGGGCCAGCAACCACGGAGTAGAGGACTTATAAAGTCACTAACGCATAATCTTACTCTGTATTTGAGCACAACAACTATCCAAATAAGTACTAATTAGGGCAGAATTGAAAGACACAGAGTGCACTGACACGACACGTTAGGTCTCGTTCTCGGACACTGGAAGGGTACACGGGTAGTTCCCTATCTGCACTAACTTTGATAGATTGCATAGGTCTGGTTGGGCATGGAGATTTTACTTCTACAATAAGGTTGGTTAAGTGCTAGAAGTTAGAGGGTAGGTAAGTGGGTGAGCAGTGAAAACGGAACAGTATTACCAAGCCTTATGTCTGTCGGTCCGTCATCAGCGGTCTGTATCTTAAGAACCGTAAAAGGTAGTTGCAACTCTCTACGAAATATTTACAGAATATTCGTATTTCTTTTGCCACTTTAACAACAAGTAATCAAATTAACATAATTTAATAATGAAGGGGTCCAATATCCGTACTAAGTTGAGTAACAATCAATGTAATTACGAGACTTGTAACGTGCCAGGAGGTCAGCTCACGGTGAACTGTACCGCGAGGTGGTGCACCAGAGTCGCTTTCAGTTGGATAGAATACTAATAAAAAACACATTTGATATTTTCTTATGAAACTAAGGATTTAAATTCCTAGTTATTAAATTCCTTAGGTTACACACACCTTTACAATTTTTCTTATTTAAAAGAAACTTTTTTTGTTAACAGTGAAAATACATCATGTTAAACCTGTTATAATTTGTAATAACGCCACAGCAAAACAACTACGAGTAATTTTGATCGAATTTTGATAATATTTTACTAACGAATGATTTAAGATCCAGATCATTTAGACCACTGGCTTAATTTCTCATACAGATAGGTTTTGGATGGGAGGTCTAGGGCCTTGAGCGGATATACAAAATAATGTATGTTTCGACTAGTCGCGGCCTGACATATAGCGAGGGTCTGGCCGTGCTGCAGCCTGCACTCCTCCACGCCGTGCAGCGACCCGGTCCGGGGCGCGCCCTTGCGGGTGAACATCGAGCCGCTGTATCATTTGCGAGAAAACTTTTATAATTCATCGTCCCTTTTATATTCCGGCGATATCTTTCTGTTTGATGAACATCTTTGGTTTTATAACTTTTGTTAAACTCTTTCTAAATTATAATAACAATTCCATTATCTCGGAAAAGTCGTTGACCTACTTCGGGGTCTGAGAGGGCGCCTGCTGCGGCCTAGTGGAGCTGGAGCATCCCCAGGAGAGTGCGGGGCCCGGGGGGTATCAAAAGTTGCTCGTACAAATATGGTCGTAAACTAATCCATTAGGTAAATTTCCGTAGCTTGCATCGCAATGGCTGCTCCATGTCCGTAACTATCGGAACAGCGCACTGCACTAACTAGCCCTCAAACAACCACTCGCTTGACGAGAGAACCTTCATTTCTAATGTTTGGTATTCATTTGAATATGAATGGGAACAGTCTTATTTTGGAATACCTTAAAGTATAGTTCTGACAGTGCGGTGAGTATCCGACCAGACGTGATAGCAGTAAATTCCAAATGCCCAACAGTAAAACAGCTTTCTTACAAAAAGTGTACTCTCTATGTAACGTAAAATATATATTCTAAAATTCCTTAATCATTAAAATATCTTGACGACAATATATTTCGGAGTAAATTGAAACAATTATTTATTAACAAATGCAAAATATTTAACACCACCTTATTTTACTCTTGCGCCTGTCACTATTATTACTTTTTAATTAGTTGTCGTTGTCTAAAATTACATTATCGCTTATAGTTAGAACACAATAATAATTAGATCTTACTGTAGCATGTGTCACCAATCTCACTCGTAGCAGAACATTACTTCAAACATGCAAACCACAGACAAAGTGCTTAGCTTGAGGCTAGGTGATGCTGTGCGGATGTTCCAGCATTATTTCTTTATTATTATTTAAAGTGCAGACATAATATTTTAGTAGCTGCTCCCGCGCGGTGCTCGAAGGATGCAGGACGAGTCGTGTCTAGACGAATCACAACGTTAATAACGGTTCGCAAGCCGCCCCCGACCAATCCTTTTTAATTCAACGAAGAATCATAACTTCCAATTTCAAAAGGTATTTCTGATGTTTTAATTTGTCCACGATGAATCCATACATAGTTTCGTTAAATTAAGGGTCCGGCGACCCTCGCTTGCCAAAATCACTCCGAATATCGCTGTCCCTGTTTAACCCTTGGGCCGCGCCCCATGCGTGCGCGATAGCAATATTAGCCGTTCAATATTTGGTTTGTTCCGTAATACCAAAAATTATGACTGAAAACTTTTGTATTCTTCACAAAGTATTGTTATTCTGTAACTAGACAATATAAGCTATGTTCCTTAATAAATAAAACGTAAGATATTGATGTTTTTAATACGAAACAAATAATAGCAAGAAAACTTGTCCATTTAAGCATAAAAATGTGCAAAATGAGATTGGCTTTCATTTCATTTTAGGTAAGTATTTTGAAAAAAAACTATTTGGGAACTTAGATAAATACTATTTCAATACAAATAATGCAATATTATAGTGGAAATATGCTTGAATTACAAATAATTTTGGTATTACGTTTGTATGAAGAATTCGTCCCTCAGTCCCAGTGGTAGAGCGGTGCTCGTCAGGAGGTCAGGCGGGCCCGCAGTGGTGCACATATTTATCTACCTGCTGAAAAAGCATACAAAATAATGATTGATCGTGTTTTATAGAAATATTGTGAAACACGTATTCGGAGCATTTTGCGATGGAGTCCGTCCGGCGTGTACAGTAGACAGGCGGCAAGGGCTCGTGCGGGCAAAGCCATCGGTGGGCGGCTAATGCAGGAAAGGAGATGCATTGTGGCGGACACGAGGGACTTGTTGAAGTAAAGTAAAGTAAATATTTATTGCATCAAATACATGTAAATAGGGTACATAGGTGGTGTATGTTTAAATAAGACACAATGTATTTCTACCTTTGTGGCGTGCAAAATCTGGTTACAATAATTGTCACTTAATTTAAATTTGTACATACTTAGTAAATAAATCGAATATAATAATTAATAAATTTAAATAAAACTGATAAATAATGAAAAGCTAGAGATGTCATTTGCTTAAATCTAAAAAATGTTTATCAGTCATGAAATAATTTAATGTATAGTAGCATTTAGCTTCCAAAGTGGCTTTTATCTTTCTCCGAAACAGTGTGAGAGGTAGTTCTCTCAGTGATTTTGGCAGTTTATTGTAAATAGAAGGGGCCATGCAGAAGATACTCTTGCGCATCAAAGCAGTGCGTGAGTTCGGCATGCAGACTTTGTATTTATCACGTCGATTTCGAGGAACAGCATTAGAAAGCTGACAATATAAATCAGGGTTATTTTTGACAAACATAGCCGTTTCGTAAATATAGAGCGATGGTAGAGTAAGGATTTTATGTTGTGAAAAGTAAGGTTGACAGGAATCTGTTACCTTAAGACGAAACATAGCTCGCACACAGCGCTTCTGATACTTGAAAATGTTGTCAACGTCAGTTGAATTGCCCCAAAATATTATGGCATAGCGAATATTTGACGCAATTAACCCGTAATACGTTATGAGAAGGGTTTCTAAGTTAACTACATGGGATAATTTATATAAAATGTAAACAAGACTGTTAATTTTTTTACCCAAATGTTCAATGTGTGGTTTCCAATTAAGTTTTTGATCAATGTGAACTCCTAAAAATTTTGTATAGTCAATTTCTTCGATTTTATTATGATTATATTGAATGTCAAGGTGAGTATGTGCAGCAGTATCGCGTTGTCTAAAATGTATAATTTTGGTTTTATTTATATTTATTTTTAAATTATTATTGTCCAGCCATTTTATTATTGATTTTAAACTTGAATTTATGTCATTTTCATACGTGTCAATATTATTACATGAAATTGTTACGGTGCTATCGTCAGCAAATAGAGACATTGGTTGATTTGTAGCCTTTGGCAAGTCGTTAATATAGATAATGAAGAGTAAAGGTCCTAATACGCTCCCCTGTGGAACACCATATTTTATAACACGTTCGTCTGAGATATATGATTCCTCAACTTTTGTCCTATAGTTAATATTTCTTATTTCGGTCAGCTGCTTTCGATTTTCAAGGTAATATTTAATAAGTTTTAGGGAGAGACCTCTAACGCCGTAAGTTTCAAGTTTTTGAAGTAGAGTGTCGTGCTCTACATAATCGAAGGCTTGGGTCATGTCACAGAATATAGAGCAGACTGGTGTCCTTTTATCAATATTACATGAGACACGGTTAAGAAAATTATAGATAGCCATATTGATGGTCTTCTTTTCTCGAAACCCCTTTTGTTCTGTACAAAAAATATTCTTTTTCTCGAAGAAGTTATTGATCTCACTATGTAAATATCTCTCAAATACCTTAGAGAACACCGGTATGAGAGAGATAGGCCTGTAGTTATCAATATTATGTTTACTCTGTTTTTTGTGTATAGGCTTAATAATAGATTTTTTCAATGCATCTGGAAATATCCCTGTGCTAATGCTTAAATTAATTATGTAGCAAATGGGTTTACATATATTTTTTGCAACAGTTTTAATAATTTTTGTAGAGACTTCGTCGTATCCTACACTATTCGTATTGTGAAGACATATTATTATTTTAAGAATATCTGCAGATATACAAGGTTTAATAAATATTGAATCACTCTGACTTGTGAATAAAGAGCACTTGTTTATGTCCGAAGTTTTGATTGGTACAATCTTGTCAATGAAATGATTATTAAATGTATTTACTATGTCAAGAGGATTAGTAATTATATTATTACCTAAAACGATTTTACTTATAGCATCTTTTGGTAGTTTATTTTTATTGCTATTTATTATATTCCAAGATGCTTTGGACTTGTTTTTCGAGTTGTTTATATTAAAGCTATTTTGTGCCTTTTGGGTACTTTTAATAATTTTTTTCATTAAACATGAATATTTACGATAGTTGCATCTATTTACTTCAGATGGATCTTTCCTAAATTTCCAAAGAAGTCTTCTCTTATTTCTGGAACACAATTTTATTCCACGTGATAACCATTTAATTGGTTTAGAGCTTTTAATTTTTATTATTTTATAGGGAAAGCAAAGGTCGTAAAACAATTTAAATGTATCTATAAAAGAACTGTATGCGGCGTTAGGTTCCATTTCGTTGTATACTTCCGAAAAGGTTATGCTCCCAATTATTTGACCAAACTTGGTTATATTGTCAGTTGAATAATCCCGTATCTTGATTCGCCAATATTTGAGAATATTTTTGTTTGTAATTGGACAATTAATTAACTGACCTGTATGATCCGATAGGGCGAGGTCAAGAATTTCGGTAGGGCATGATTTTTTAAAATTATGCGCAAAGTTATCTATGCAGGTGTTACTGGCAAGTCTTGTAGGCTGTTTCAGAGCAAGTTTCAAACCAAAATTTAAAAGCAAACACTCAAAGTCCAATGTTACATTATTTCTTTTTAAGATATCTATATTAAAGTCACCGGCAACTAGTAAGTGGTCATAATTTCTTTTCAATAATTCTTGTAATACAATTTCCAATCTATTCATAAACATGTCAATATTATTAGGTTTTGGTACTCTATAAATACATAAAATAGCAGTTTTACAGTCTATCAGCTCTACAGCGCAACATTCAAATTTCCCGGGCACTGAATAATCTGATATATTTTTTAAGTCTCTCCAGTTTGTTATATCATTTCGAACTAAGATACAGGTGCCTCCTCTTGCTTTTTTTACATTTTTGCGACAAAAATATGAAGTCAGTGTATAATTTGGAATAGTTAAATAGTGTTCATGTCCTTCTAAAATAAAATGTTCTGAGATACAAATTACGTCTACTTTTACATTGCGTTCTGTTAATTCTTGCAGGTGAATAGTTAATTGTTCTGATTTATTTATTAATCCTGCAATATTTTGATGCAAAACATGGAGTTTTTTATCCAAGAAAAAACTGGGATCGTTCGTCGACTCTAAGAAGTTCCTTATTGTATGACATCATGTCTCTTTGCTCTACGTCTAACTTGAGGTTTTCAGTTAGGTATACTATGTCTTGAAGTACGATGCGTAGTCCGGCGTTGTTTGACCTCTCGAATGATACTAATGAATGTGAAGATTTCAAGATCAATTGCGCCTTACAATAGCTTCCGTAGAAACTGACACTCCTAACTTGATTATGGAATGTCTTAAAGAAAAATAACGTACATGTTCATTTCGTCATTAGTATTTGGTTTGGTAAAAGTTATTCAATTAAATGGTTTAAATCCAAGTATCCAGTGTTTATGACGCTTACGACATTGAATGCTGCTTCGTTATGCAACAAACTCCCGCGCCACGGTGCTCCTGCACAAAGAGGCGAGCGAGGCCGCGGGCGGGCGAGGCCGCGGGCGGGGGCGGGGCGAGGGGGGAATTAATTAATTAATTGCTTGATGCGAGCGCAATTACCCGGAAGCCAGCGGCTGAGCCGTTATGCAAGGGCGGCTCGGGGTTTCCACTACTGGTGCTCCGCCAGTGCATTGTGATGCCGCGTAAGAGTACGTACTTGTTACACTTTCGCATTCTTTAACCAAATGACAGGTTAGTGTGTAACAACCAAAGATTTAAATCGTTAGATGTGCCCTTACCGTGGTCAGACCGCGCGTCCTTGTTGCCAAGCGGCGCTAAGTGAGCTCACTCACTTGAACTCAGTGTAAGAACATCTGAACACAGTGTGAGCCAAACCCGTGGACATGGCAGATTTTTGTTAAAAAGTGTTTCAAAATGCCATATTGTTCACGAAAGTATGTGTAGTATGATTGCACACATAATGGTAATAATAATAATAATTAGGAGGTCCGAGCGTGGGGCACAGAGCCGTGCGCTCAGCGCCGCTGGTGTACATGATAACGTGTAATCATGTTGCTGACATCGTACTCACACGAGTGTCACGATGACTTGTCGTTATGACTATAATTCTATAAATCAAGGCTTTCCTTATCGGCTTATCGCTCTCATGATGTCAGCCACCAAATAGAACCAGACTGATATCATTATGAGATATACATAAGTGCCTGGTATTATCTTGGACTCGGATTATCATAATAATAATCAATTCTTTATTTTAGATCTCATAGGTCCATATCCACATCAAATAGTACATAACAATAATACTCCTAATTGAAAAGTCACATAAACGTACAAAAAAAAACATTAAATAATTGAAAAAACAACACGATAAGCAAAATAAAAATAATAGTTGTGAGATGCCCAGACCGCTGATGAGCCACGTTGTTTGGCGTTCGCGATATACGCTGGCTTTCTTTGCAATAAGTCCCCTTATACATATATTACGAGCAGTGGAAATATCGTCATGGACTTTAGAATATTTTGGACCAAAAGATCTTTCCGATGGCGAATAAAGAATCGATAGTAAATGAGTGCGAGCGGAGCTCTCGGAACGGCGACAGGCGACACTGCAAACACTTGAAACACATTAAAATCTCAACAGAATTATCGCTAACCATGTAAATTACATACAAAACGAATCAGCATCGAATGATTTCTGCGTGCGTGTTCAATAACTCTTCTAAATATCGCTTCGAAGAGAATCGTTTCTTGGCGTGTTTGAGGACGGGCGGAGCGGCGGCGTCGTCGCGGCTGACGGGCGGGCGCGGTGCGGGTGTGGTGCGGGCGCCCGGGAACCAATAACGGGAGATGGATTTATTCACTGTCGGTGCTCGGGCCCATCGAGGCCTAATCAATATCTAGCGCGGGCTGGAAGGCTCAGGCCTTATTGAAACTGAGCTAAGGAAGAGGATTTAGTCCGTAGAAGTGAAAGTATTGGTTAGTATCGTCCATACCTTTTGGGTTTTGTCAAACTTGCAGTTTTTAATTAAACCTTAGAGGTCGTCAAACATGTTATCTGCAGTCTGAGAAACAGACAAACATGAACGTATTTATATACAGTTTTGTCTTGTGTCGCGTAGAGAGAATAGAATAGGTCAATTGTATCCATCTAGTAGTAAAATAGGAATAGGAAGCAGTGGAGTCCATCTAGTACGACAGATTCCAATCTGTCATGTGTTATACTTTCTTTTTTTTATTTCCAAATCATAAAACAAGGCCGTTGTCCCCTCACTGTCCTGGCGCCTCCGAATTAATTAGAGGCCGCTGTATGGAGCCCCGTGCGGGACAGGACTGCGCCGCGCAATTATTGGAGAACACGTTTCGATTTAATAAAGCAATTTAGAAAAAGGCCAATTTGCATCCGAATGAGGCAAGGGTTCCCGCGAGCGGCCGCGAGTCGCGCGCTCAACAACGGGTTCCGGATACTTTTCTAACACTTCTTTTGTTTGTAGAACTTTATCTCTATAATTATATAAAAACCGTCGATGTTTGTTCTTTGAACTTGTCTGTAGGCGATGAGCTGCCCCGGTGTCCCTGATTTATTTATCTAAGAAACGAAAAGCTTATACAATGTGTATTGTCGAACCTTGATCAAACGAGATGTGCGGATACACGACATATATTTATCGATAAAAAACAAAAAATAAAAAATTATATGTTACCTATCTCAAAAATAAAGCCGATTTAATAATTTTTTTAATGAATACTAATTCATTTGGTTTTTTCTTCGTTTCTTTTTGAGTAAACGGTGTATTTTATTCAAAGTAGTCTCATTTGAAAGCTAGATAGTTTACCTAGCTAATAAAATAAGAAAAAAATACAATTCAAAATCAATATTATTTTAGAAATTTGCAAAAAAAAAAACGATTTTTATTTTATTTTTGATCTGTAACTTTAAAACTGGGTTATAATATTGAGGTGTACTTTTTTGCATGTTGTATTAAACTGCACAATTTGGTCTACAAATCCTCCAAAAAAAAAAGAAAGTATCTATTTTAAATGTTGAATAACATGACAATAAAAAGAGATAGGCCCATAATTTTTGGAGGATTTGTAGACCAAATTGTGCAGTTTAATACAACATGCAAAAAAGTACACCACAATAACCCAGTTTTAAAGTTACAGATCAAAAATAAAAATAAAATCGTATTTTTTTGCAAATTTCTAAAAAAATATTGATTTTACTAGGCTTTTGTACCGAAATTGTATTTTTTCTTATTTTATTAGCTAGGTAGACTATCTAGCTTTCAAATGAGACTACTTTGAATAAAATACACCGTTTACTCAAAAAGAAACGGAGAAAAAACCAGACGAAGTAGTTTTCATTTAAAAAAATAATTAATAGGCTTTATTTTTGAGATAGGTAGCATATAATTTTTTTATTTTAATAGATAGATATATGTCGTGTATCCGCAAATCTCGTTTGATCAAGGTTCGACAATACACATTGTATTTACGTAAAAATAGAACATAGACATAGAGCAAATAAAGCTAACTTCAGTTTCCACTCGTAGCTCGTAAATATAACTAAACTAGTACTAATTAATAAAATTTATAAATAGGAATGCAAAATTTGAACGTGGTACCTGTAAAATCCTTAGGTACCTTTTCAGTTAAGAGCAGAAACTGAAGCAAAAGCAGATTTTTGTATTTTTCAATAAAACGTTTTCCGCCGCGCCCGGGGGTCTCCGAAACCTATTCTTCTCCTTCTGTCCATCAATTTATTTATTTGTTTTTTAAATAAATAAAAGCAGCCTTTTAAGTTGTGGAATCCTAAGTATCGGAATCAGGGTATCGGACACGGCGAGGCCCGTGGATCGCACACCTTGCAAATTATGTTATTGTACCGACGGCGGCGCGGGGGCTGCGGGGGTTATCGGGGTCTGGTGCTGGAATGTGGTAGACCTGGACTGATTTATTTTACTTCTTAATTTTGTTTAATAAATCTTGATGTTTTATTTATTATAATATGATCGGAAGTTTGTTAATCACAGTCAATAAATTTAAAAAGCTTTAAGAACATAATAGTACCACTACCTTCAGTGAATCAGTTAAACGTACGTTATTACTGAGGAAGTAGATCTGGAAGGTTTCCTTGATCGTCTGGCGAGTGATGGCGGCGCGCCGGACGCGGCCATACGTCGGGCTCAGCCGCGGAGCCAGATAGAGCTGTTTCATTCTGACGCGGGCGGGTCCATCCGTCAGCGCCGGCGCCTTGGGGCTCCGCACACGTACCCGCTGTGGTGCCGCGAGCGCGTAATGCAATTTTTCACATGCCACCCTCCCTCCGCCCGCATTCAATAAAGACGATCGACGACACTACTCAATCACTCCTCAATACAATAAAGTACTTACCTATGCTTTACGAATAATGATACTGATTTTTTTCTAATGGGAATGTAAAATCCCTCAGAGGGTTTTTCAACTTTCAAATCAAGGGTTTTTCCTGTCATGCATTTTGTCATATAGGTAAGCCTATAATTTTAATAGGTTGTTCCTATCTCGCGGGCCACACGCACGTGGAACGCGGATTGGCTGGGGGAAATATAGGTATCTGGTGGCCCGCACGTGGAGCCGGTCGCGCGCGGACGGTAATCCGCACGACAGGAAAAGATCCCACATTACAGTTGCAGCGGAGCGCAATTAAAACGGGATTATTAACAAAGAAAACTATTCGCAATCTCTCGTTGAAGTTTTTCTTGGGAAAAAGTAAAGCTTTGAAAAGATTACCAGCATTTTCTTGGAAAGTTTCTATCGTTCGAACAGTTTTAAAGAATTGAACTTAATTGATTGGATGAGAGAATTCACGGAGAACAGGAACCTTCCAACGTGGGTTCTCGGCGCGTTCTATTGTACTAGCTATCATTCATTTATTGCTTGTATTTTGTATAATTATCTAGTAATAATGATGTCTGCGCTGTTTTTGTAACGCCAAATAAATGTATCATAGCCTAATTATCAGGCCACTACGTTGACTCACACCGCGCAGGCGTAGCTACGACCTACGCCGTAGTAAAGGTCTACGCCGTAGCAGAGGTCTACGCTGTAGCAGAGGTCTACGCCGTAGCAAAGGTCTACGATGTTGCCAAACTCTGTAGAAACACAAAATATTGCATCACTAGTATTGTTGTAACTATACCCGACCGAGAGATCAAGTTTCATATTGGGACCGGTGCGGCCGCACTCACACACACCATACGAACCTCGTCTTAAATGGGTGTTATAAAAAAGCGGATGAGATGCCGACCCTGATTATAAGTAATGTTAAACTTGAAATTGATCGCCACGTGACAATGTAAGCTTATATCTCCCCGCCGCAGGGGGTGGGGGCGGGGGGTCCTCGTAAACCCAGATCTGCCCCCGGCGGCGCGCATTGCATAAGTTTCACCTATAATTTCCGATCCCTCCAACCTATAGCCGAGTTTCAGACTTTGAAGCCGATTTCAAACTTGGAGCTTAATAATCGTATATTGAACTGTATTCAATTGTTAGTTTGTTGGTGAACATGACGCACGCGTACAGCGCGCGCGGGCGCGGGCGCGGGCGCGGGCGCGGGCGCGGGCGCGGGCGCGGGCGGTGGGAGTTCATAACTAACATTCGAAGGCAGTTCATTACGGAAGGCACTTATAGGGCTCTCGAGGGCCGCGGTGATGTCACCGAGGCGGCTCGCTACTCACTGCTACATTCATCTATCTCATGTATATCCCTCTTTACATTATCAAATTAGGTTTCTAGACGCATGAAATATGTATAACTAGTTTCTGCCCGCGGCTCTTGGCGAAGCTACCATCTGAACGTAATTGGCTAGTTTTCACATGTATGTTTTGGTTAGATACCACTTACTGCCATAACTACCTGTTCGCCGAAACTACACACTTAATTATACATATAAATGCGAATATTCCGATATTTTTAGGGATGGGGAGTAGCGTACAATTGTGGGCTGACTACAGCAAAAAATAAAAAATTGTGTAGCGGAGTCAGCGCGGATGGACGTTTGGTACCTCTTCGCGCCGAAACGGATGAGGTTACGATTTAGCAGGTGTTATACAGGTAGTTTCAAACCTGGGATAAAACCTTTGCTATACTTATATTATACTTTTCACAAGTGTTTCCACGGGATATAAATGATCAGAAACGTTTCGATAGAAACAGCGCATACGAAAGCCGCTGGCAGAAATAATTATGATTAGGTAGCTTTTATTTCAAAAATGTTATACAAAAGAAACATGACTTTTTGCTCCGATTTTTTCCCATCCCATCTTTTGTTGAATGATAATTTTTATATTTTTTATAATTTATTTATTTTTAACCTATTCATTGTTTGTGGTCATTCGTATACATCTTTGTGTAAAATTATAAACCAATAGGTCTATAATATAATTGATTTAGAGCTTAATAACTCGGTATCCTCAATATATCTCATTCTATAACGTATGGTTCCCAATCCATTCATCGTCACCAGACCTGCAAAATTGCAAGTCCGTAAAATGAATAACAAATGAGACACAGAAGGGACCAACAGCGTGCCCAATGGTGCGTGTGCAGAGACTCCCTGCTGGTGCTGGTCCCTCCAGCGCGGCTGCAGTCTGGACCTCTAACTGCAATGAAAATTGATAATGGCTTTTCCTTCTAATGTACTTGTTTTCATTATAAATTCCGGAAATAGCTTCATACTTGTGTCCCTTGCATTAATTTGGCTTAATCAATCTCGTAAATGTCAATAACATTTTAGTTTTATAATGTTGGTATAGCATTCTAAAGACAGAGAAAGCCGGGAAATGCTGAGGGAGGCCTTTTCCTGCAGCGCGGGACAACACAAGCTGAAAATAAACAAATGTTTATTGCCTTTTAATAATATTAATTATATTGTATATTTTTATTTACGAGTATGAACAAGGTTGTTATTCAAATCAATCAAACATTCCTTATTTTACTGAGACTATAAAGGTATTCTTATACGGTTTTAGAAATTTATTTTTATCTCAAAAGAATATACATTCACTTATAGAGAAATATAGGATTATCGTAAGTAAATATGCAGAGCGGACTTATGTTACTAACAGTTGGAGATGTTTTCGTAGGTACGTGACTTACTTACTGCTTTATACAACACAAAAATCTATACTATGCACTATAATGTATATACATATATTATATCTATTCTTAAAACTATATCCTAACTTTTATGGAAATATTCCAGATTCAATTTGTATACAAAAAATAATAAAGTAAAAGCGGGTAGACCGAATTTTTTTTTCATCGCTATAAAAAAAACTACCTGGTGATAGGTACAGTCAACAACGAAAGCAGCTGAACAAGGCCAAATTCACAGAGGCTTCTTGTAGAAATTACGATTACTTACGACATAAAAAATATTAATATTCAGTTGTTATTACCGTTGACGGTACATCGCGCCCCGGGCTATCCCCGCGCCGGGTCCGGTCCGGTCCGGCGGGACGAGTGCCCGGAGAACCATATTTACTTCCGATTCCGCGCCGGTGATGTATCTGCGTAGTTTACTCGTTACACGCGCACCTAATTTACAAACAACTAACTTTAGATTACGTTTTTATGTGACAGTTAACCTTTCTACGTTGTTTACGTTTCCACACTTATCATTTAAATTGTGGTCATTTATGAAATGTTATCGCTTCCACAATGATGAAGTTCATTGTATAGCCGTTGGTTGTACAGTGTACACTTCTGACGTCAGAGTCGAATATAATACAAACAAATTAAGTCTGAGGGTAGGTCCGGCTGAGAGCGGTGCAGTGAGCGAGGACGCACACTATTTAATAAAGGCAACTTGATCGTGTCACACAAACTAAATAAAAAATCTCTTAAGTCGGGATTCTGGCTATGATAGAGTATTACGACGTCAATACCTGCCTTGAATGCGCGGCGCTAGCACTCGACTTGCCCCTTGTACATACTTGTGAGGCTTGTGAGACACGCCGTACCTTACATGTAACTCCCTCGCTCCCCGCACCCCCCGCGCCACTCCGTCATTCATATTCCCGGAGCGCTCCGCTGTCCTCTCGACGCGAAACTCGCAATTTGATGCCATCAACTACTCGCCACTTACCGCCGCCCCGACACACCGGGCCCGCAGCATCGCCCAGGTGTGCACCGGGTACGAGTACCTATCGTACTGAGAGAAAACAATTAAATGCTGGACGTTTCGTTGCTCGTTCATTCAAAATTACTTAAAACTAATAAATATATGTAAAAATTTCAATTAATTTGATTAGATTTTTTCCGATATTCGGAAAATTGAATCATAGTGTGCATTACTCAGCGCACAGTAGCTGGTTGTTTCTGGTATCGCGGGTTCACTCGCCCAACCATCCTGATATTAAATAGTTCTTGGTATGTCAGGGCCCTACTTCCCCGTGTAATGTACACAGAATGGCGTAATGTCTGCGAGTCATCGAGCCGCGCAAATGGCGCAAATTGACGCGCCATCCGCCCCCGCGCCCCCCGCCCCGCGCCCTCCGCCAGCCAGCCCCGACTATAATATGAATGCATAATCTCAAACCACTGATGGGGAAAATTACTTGACAGTCGAACTGCACAGCGCAGAACAATGGATGGCGTCGCTGATGCAGCCTGCACTCGTAATGAAGGGGTCAATCAAAGATAGAACATCCATCAGTTCTCTTGTACTCAGCACATTGCATTCGGTTACTTTCTTATGATTATTTGCACTGTGTACAGTTATGTATCCAGTGAGCCAACGAATGTGGTTCGGCTCAGACAAGCCATTATAGGTTCCGTCGTTTGATGCGTTCCTTTTGTCTATGTCCAGTGGTCAGTCTGCGGCGCCCCGGCCGATGTCGGCGGCCCGGGTCGCGTCCCCGGAGAGCCCTTCAAGAGATCTACGACTCCAATAAACAGGTGAAACTTTAATAGTGCAGGGCTAGCTTATGGCGGACGACTCACCACAAATTTGAATTACAATAACGGATACTGTTTGCTTTCCTTTCAGTTCAAATTTAACGCATGACACTCATTTGTTTTGAAATGGTGAAAATATAGTCACTTAGAAAATTCAATTTTGCCCTCGCTAATAACATACTTTCAGCAGTCTTATATATCGAGTTATTTAGTATTAAATTTGTGTAATTTGTTATTTCCTATATTTAAGTGAATAATGATTATAGTGAGCATGTGAGCATGCCGCTACCGACTACACTTTTACTATTAGTAAAAGTGTAGTCAGTAGCGGCCGCCACATGTCGGCGGCCGCAGCCCTGTAGATCGAGTGGACCCGTTGAATCCCGCGCGCCCCGGCCGGGTCTACCGGGCGCGGACGGCTCCACGCGAGAACAGAATAAATACGGTGTCTTAGAATGTACGTTGCTCTGAATTTACTGGTTATTGCTTTTGCTTTGAATCACGTTTGAATGCAAGTCCGGGTTGTTTACGATCCTCGCTTTCTTTTTCTCGTGGGTTTGTTTTACCGGGCGAACGGTTCCGTACGATACAAATGCGTAGTGTAGTTGTATTAGTATTCGATCTGTATATGTTTTCGAACCAGATCCTATATGTGAATAGACCTATCACTAGTTATTCTGTGGTGCAGGTGACCAGTTGAAAACAATATTTGGGTCTAAAATGAAAACACAACATTAAAGCGTAAAGTCCAAAACTATGAAGAACAGTTGCAACCGCTCATCCGCTGATAAATAAAACGTTTCAATTATTTAAATATTATTCATAAAACCTTTTCATTAAAGTTGAGGATAGTTAGTTATTAAAATTAACCAAACTCTTTCGGTATGTAAAAGTTCCGGAACTGTGTCCCGTCGCTGGGCTTATTGCGCGGAGCTGGGATTCCTTTACACTGAATGTACTTCGTAGTCTTATGCATGTAAAGTGTGTTTATATACATGTAGTCAGTAGTTGGGGCACAACTCACCCGAGGGAATGTGAATGCGGTGGTAAGGATGTGCTTGTAAGGATGTTCTATATTCTGAGTTTGATTCACGGCGTCAATGAATGAATTGTTAAAGTGCAAGCAGATCCGTCAAATCACTTTAGGTAAGTTACGATCTAAGTACATAGATGTTAATAGTAATCCAATCACCATGGCAACCCTGGTCAATGCTCTATTTGTGTTGTTCACTTTATGATTATTGCTGTTACATGTACCATGCTCAGGAGATAATTTTTCTCACACTTCTGACCAACAAATTCTATAGCTTCAGGGTTTTTTATAAAAAGTGTCTTAAAATGTGCGTAAGATTGCAGAAACATTTTGTCTAAAGTACTGTAGCAATTAGAGTCCGCAATAACTACTCATGAATGCGACCTCCCGCCGGTTGATTCCAGACCCTCCTGGCGAGGCTCTGGTCGTGGACGGAGCCAGTAACTCACCTGTCTACACTCGGTCGTCTATTGTTATACATTCCAAGTGTATATCGGAGAAACATCTTCAACTTTGAATGTATATGTGGGCTACAGAGTTGATGAAGATATCGCTCGACTTCGGCGACGCGTATTCCTCATAGATTAGTATAGATTCTGTTAACGGCACGACTGGAACGTTCTGCAGATTTATGTGCTCGCTTAATTACGGACGTCGACGCCGCTGAGACACCACCGACCGACAATGAGCTCTGTTGCTGCTTCGATAAGATTGGTTTTCACAGAGATGGTATCCGGGCGAGGTGCTTTATGGCCATCATCGGTGATTCGCGCGGGATGCTTGCTCTGTGGCAGGAAGGAAAAACACGCCGCTGTCACAGCAGAGGAATCGTGGTAATAATAATCAGAGAAACATTTATATATACGTATAGTTATATTAATAATTCGAATGTGGTCGGGCGTGGCAGCCGGGAGAGTATTGTGCTCGACGTAATGCAGACTGCATAATCGCAACGAATTAAAAAAAATATAAACCAATCTTATACGAGTATAACGTATAGGCTTTCGAAAATCGGCCAGAAGCCATCGAGTAGAGCTCGTAGGTCAGTTCAATATTTGCTAAAAGAGCAGATTTGTTTCCTGCGGGTAGATTCGTTTTGATTTGATCGCGGCCCGTTTATAGGGAGCCGAGCAAGCGGCGAGGGCCGTTTGTTTTATGTCGGCGGGGCTCAGTTTGTGGGCCGTTTGCAAAAATGTTATAGTTCAGAGAGTTAGAACACGGGCGTTAGCTGCGAGGGTCAGGATTTATGGACGAGAGGCCTCGGCCCGGCTGGAGGCCCGCAGGGAGGCCTACGGGGCGGGGCCGCTCGGATGACGCGGGTTTATTTAACGCTCTCACACTTGGCCATTCCCACAATAAAGTTGGTACACGATGTAAACACCTCATCATGTTTAGCCTGAATGATCTGTTGCGTCAGGGTCCCTGTTGTCGTCCGGGCCGGAACCGGGGCCGGAGCCGGAGCCGGTGGGACCAGGAGGCCTCTAGTGTTAACGAGTACTTTTAACACTAACTATCCACATTTATTTATGTTACAGGTACACCTGGAAAGGTGGCTCCTCTACTCAGTATCCCAAAAGATCTCTGTGTATAAAGTACAAAATACCTACCTAAGTTATCTTAAGTCCTAGAATAAGATATTTTGCCATGCGCTACGGTTGACGAATATTTATACTGACGGTTCATGAATATTTAATAACTTAATAATGCAATTAAAATACTTCATGGCACCATTGTTTCTATTCATCATGATTCATTCAAGTGCGTGGCTTTATTGATACACACGACACACGCACTCTCCACATCACTTCCCTACCCCGAGCTGAGAACGGTTGCGGTGTCAGCGTACCTACCGTGCAGGTTGTTGTAGGAACTAGGGTAGCTGACCCTGGGAGCTGGACGAGAGATCAAGAGATTGATGTCGGCACCGCGGCCGGTAGCAGAATCAAATAGGTTCTCCACCGATCTCATGCGCTCAATATTCCTCTCCACTCCTTTACGCTCATACTCAACATTCGAAAGCTAAATATAAAAATGCAGAGCTACTAAGACCGTAGTTAAATGTTTAAATCAGCGGACGGAAGCCGAAATATGACCGGCTCAGTTAATCGCAAAAGTCCACAGATTAACTGTTCTCTTTCGTCGGTAACTTTTGTTTAAAAGCTCGCGCGGTAATCCCGACAAGTTTATCGCGATGCGATGCGAATACAGCGGGACGGGATAGAGACGGAACGGGACAGAGACGGGACGGGGCGGGGCGCGGGGGGAGGCTCATGGACAATGGTCGCATGACTTCGTCGCGTGCTGGCGAGGAGAGTTCACGAAACCTTCCACCCAAACCAAAACAAGCAAAAACTCGTACTCCTCCCGTAGCCTCAAATAATGGCGCCGCAGACAACAGCACACTATCGAAAATGTTTGTCATCTAACAGTCATCATTCTCAGCCCTACACAGCAAGAGATAGAGTTCAAAGTCTCTCAGCTAGTCCGCTATCTAGTAATCCGCGAGTACGGACTAACTGCTTAATTATGCATCCGCGGTCCGGGGATTATGTTTTTATTTTGGGCTCAGTATTATAAATTCCTTAGACTAGTCGGTTTAGCGCGGGTTTATCTAGCCGGCCATTACTCTCCCACGCGCCGACTAATTCACGCAGCGCCGCAACGCTCGCCGCCCTCGCCGACTGTACCTATCTGCGGACCGTACATCGCGCCACCAGTTTTTACATTTAAAGCAGGTCCTTTGAATATTCTCCTCTTTTTAAAAACTGTTTAAAGTTCGCCGTCGGCCCATCTCAGATAGAATCCGAGTAGAATTTCCATTGAATCCGGAAAAGGAAGTGAAATCTTCATTTCCTTGGATTGGTTCGCTTCAGGTCGGTTAGGAGCGAAGTGGGACATAAATCATGGCGGGAAGGCTTTCCAGCAACCAGGGCGTAGGCCTGGCGCGACGCCAACTCCTGAGACACGCAGCCCGCGACCACCCGGCGCGAGCAAAGCCGCATACGCACAATTTCAATCTTTCCACATATTTTTTGCGCAACATTGAAAAGTTACTTCGCTAGGTCACCTGATTCATCACGCCGGCCGTCAGGTCAGCTGTCTGCATTACGAGAGGGGCAGGCGGGGAAGGGGAAGTAACTGTGTCAAACTACCTCACAACTAGCCACCTCGACCGACTGTCAGTAAGTTGCAATAGCCTACAGATCCAGAGGGCGCGCACCGCCTGCACACGGCGGGCGGCACAAGTGAAACGTCTGCTCCGATACACAAATAAATACACGCTCTAACTTTACTAACGAGTTCTAACTCTGCTTGTTTCAAAAACCTTTCTATATTTTCGGAACAACCTCAAAAGTCAACGTGTTGTAAGGTCTCTCAAAGAATACTCTTTAGCTGTATCGATTGATATGGAATCAGTTCCAGCTCTATAGTGTTCCCCGCGCTCCGCGGTTAGGGCAGCGCCTAGTGTCAGTACTAAGACAGAACAAACAGTAACTGGACCAAGTTTCCGGCATGTTCGATTTAGTTCAGCCCCGCGCCCCGCGCCCCACGCCCCCGCGCATACACTCGCACGGGGAGGCGGGTTCGGTTCCACGTCAGGTGATGTCAGTACATATCCTGTGTAGATCCAACATAGCTCCTGCTCTACAGTACATTGCAGCCTTCAGGCGACGCGTCAGCTTCTCCGCTCATCAGGGTACTTATTGTATTTGTGCCTCGAGAACGGAACTAGATGTGTCCTTACAAAAAACTAATGTTTCAAAAAAAGAATGAAAGATCCATAAAATATGAATAACTTTAAGTTGATGTGCAAACCCTCACTTTTCACGAGCTTAACACTGGGTTAGCTCAAATAGAGACCTTGTGGAATTCAAGGCTCCCTCATTCGCTAAGCTTTAACCCGTCGGAACTGTCCACACTGCTGCCGCCACACTTCTTGTATACGAAACCGCTTGTGTTTCTTCCCATTCGTGAAGTTAATGAAACTCGTTTGCATCTTATTTCGCGATATAAATTGACCGATAAACTTGTCCGCTCCTTTTGGAATCGGTGGCGTATAGAGTATTTACACACCTTGCAATCCAGAGAGAAATGGAACACTCCAGCTAATCCTATAACATTAGGCATGGTAGTTGTCTCCATCCAGGACATTGTCATGCCCTTGCAATTTCCGTTAGATTTAATTACTCAAATCTTTCCGGACAAAAACGGGGTAATTCGAGTCGCTTCTTTAAAGGCTAAATGTGGGATTTTACAAATTTTACAAAGACTATAGGTGTCGCGACGGATCGCGAATTGTACATAATTATAATTAAACTATCTTCAAACCAACTTGATGAATTGACATCTTTAGATTTGTAGTAAGTTGATCTATGGAAGATGGCTCCAATTGTTTATGGCTAATCCAATTGTTCATGGATAATAAGATGGCGCTGATTGTCTAATCTTTGTGTGTGAATTGTACACGTGGAATTGTTATCTGAAATAGAAGAAAGCGTATAAAATGTGATTCAGTCCATTCTACAACACGAGGAAACTAATTGCTGTTGGAGCAACGGATTCTCTTGCAAGCTAAGTGGTTTAGAGACATAAATAGACTTAGAGACAGAAATATACTTAGAGATTTGAGTGAGAGACATGTTTCGCCTAATATAAACCTAATTCATTATAATACCATTCATTGTAATCTATATTTGGGGTTTCCCAACTGATAATGTGACTGTTGATTATTGTATATGTTCATACTGAAAGGCTTCGAGATATTTCGAAGATTTCACCAGTAGCTCTGGGATTTCTGAGTATGGCCTAGAGATACCGAGGTGGCCGACAAGACAGGTCTTATTAAGGACCAAATAGTCACTAAGAAAGGGATCCTAGGATAGACATTCACATTACACCTCTTAGTGTGGGCGTACATTAAGAGGGGTACAAATGGCACCTCGGTGGGCATACTAGAAATCACCGGTAATAGCTGAGGGCAATGACAGGTCACTAGACCAAACTGTCGCCATAGAAGTAAACCTCAGTGTCGGCGTACATTGGAGGATAATGACAGGTCCTTGACTGAACTGTCACTAGTTCTATTCTATTCTATTCTAGATAATTAACCCGACCAGTCTTAGGATAGACTGGTCACATAGGGGTAAACCTCAGTGTGGGCGTGCACTGGAGGATAGTGACAGGTCTTGGACTGAACTGTCATTAGAGAATTATCTTTCAGAGAGAGAGAGATAATTAACCCGACCAGTCTTAGGATAGACTTGTCACATAGGGGTAAATCCTCAGGGTGGGCGTACTCTGTAGGATACTAGTTTTATAATATAGAGATTGTCTTACTATAAACTAAGTTGCAATTAGATAATTCTTTAGCTTAAGAGTATGTCTCATAGTGGTTTTACACAGAGTAAAATCATAGTGTAATAAATTTACAGATAATCCTAATTCACAATAAATAAGCGAAGCAGAGAGATAAATGAAATTAAAGGGAGTTGCTGAAACAGAGATGATTCAATTCTAATTCAAGACTAAATGAAGGTAAGAAGGTAATGATATTTCTTCTACACCAAACAAATCGCTAACGTAGGTACGCTACATAATGTTATACATCTGAGTACATTCCAGAATATTATTCTGTGTGCAAACATATCTTTAGGAAACAATCAATATGCACAAAGGTAATGTTATGTAGGTAAAGGCGTTCGCGACAATAGGGAACAAACAAACTCAAGGAGTCAGAGTGAGGACGACGAAATTACTCAAACAAAAGACAACAATGATACTGCATGTAGTCTACCGGACGTATCAGAGGATGAATCATACTATATACAAAAGTTAAAAGATAGCATTGAAGCACTTAAAATCGAGCTCAAAAGTGCACATAAGGAGATTGAAGAGTTATCATTACAAAATAATAAGCAAAAACAATGTATAGAAGACCTAACTCAACAAAATGAACTCTTAAAAAAGATTGCAATAAGTCCCGCTAAGTCCAAACAAACTCCAAAGAAATTTCTACGCTCTACGCCGATAATAAAAACTACACCAAGGAAAACAAAAATTACAAATTCAAAAAAAGAGAATGATTCTTTAGAACCAATAACGAAGAAAACATCACATACACTTGCGCAAAATCAGCAGACGCAACCGAAAAAAATATGTCTACTAAGCACCAACAACCGAAACAAAATACTATCAATAGTAGTAGACAGTTTAGATCTGTGGTTTAGATAGTCAGTCAACACTATGTCACTATCTGAAACCCAATAGAATGACAAAGGATTTATTAATTGACATCGAAAACAAATTAAAAAAATTTACAATGAACGATTTTTGTATAATTTTGATTGGAGAAGAAGAATTTTACTCAACTCATGATTACTTTGATATAATTGCTTATACAATGTGTTTTGTCGAACCTTGATCAAACGAGATGTGCAAATACACGACATATATTTATCGATAAAAACAAAAAATAAAAAATTGTATGTTACCTATCTCAAAAATAAAGCCGATTTAATATTTTTTTTAATGAAAACTAATTCATCTGGTTTTTTCTTCGTTTATTTTTGAGTAAAAGGTGTATTTTATTCAAAGTAGTCTCATTTGAAAGCTAGATAGTTTACCTAGCTAATAAAATAAGAAAAACAATCAATTTCGGTACATAAGCCTAGTAAAATCAATATTTTTTTAGAAATTTGCAAAAAAAAAACGATTTTTATTTTATTTTTGATCTGTAACTTTAAAACTGGGTTATTGAGGTGTACTTTTTTGCATGTTGTATTAAACTTCATAATTTAATCTACAAATCCTCCAAAAATTATGGGTCTATCTCTTTTCATTGTCATGTTATTCACCATTTAAAATAGGTACTTTCTGTTTTATCAAGAGTCACACATCTCGTTTGATCAAGGTTCGACAAAACACATTGTATAAGAACTACATTGCAAAAAATTAAACACACCAATATCGTAATATGCCTACCAACTTACAAGTACGGAAATCTTATGAATGTTTTCAACTGGAGAGTTGAAAATTTTAATAATCTGCTCTACCTGGACACCTTAACTCATGAGCATGCATATGTATTTGACTCAAATAAATGTCTTGAATACGATGTTACCATGTTTGACAAATACTCAAGCAGGATAAATAACCATGGTATGCACGTCTTGTTTCAATATCTGAATACTTACTTGAATAAATTACATAAATATGTAATCACAAACACACCAAAACTAACACCGAATACTCAAAAGGAACTTGGGGCTGAAAATCCAGAAGAATCAATATTTTTTCGAGACTAAATCGATAAAAATATTTCATCAGAACATTGCAGGATTAGTAAATAAGGCAGATTCTCTCGTAGTTAATTTAGAAGAACTCGCGGAACAAAATATCGACTCATATGTTGTATGCATAACGGAACACTTCATAAAATCAGGAACCGAACAGTCTTTGGACATGCCCAACTATACATTTGCATCATGTTTTAGCAGGAGCGACAGGTGTAGAGGTGGTGCATGCATATTAGTTAAAAATACTCACAAATGGAGAGACATTGAAGAAATTAAAAGACTGTCCTTAGTTAAGAGCCTTTATTCCTAAAATGCGCAGAAACAGTACTTTTCAAACCCGTTTATATCATGAACCACTTATCTTATAGTATATGTTATTTACTAATAATTTTAGGAAATTTTAGTGTCCAAATAGTTTGACTATAAAATATTTCGATTAATATAGTATGTACGCGTTCTATCAAGATAACTTGTGAGAGGTTTTCATAATTTCCCTTTCAGCATCAGTTTCGAAGCTCAAAATAATAGAAAATACTGACATATCTAATTAAGAAAAAAATATAACCTACTGATGAGATCCTTGGCTAAAAATCGAATTAGAAAGATGTTTGGTTTTGGTATCCTACTATGAGAAATTAAAATTCAAAAAATGTGAAATATTACGAATATTTCACATTTTTAAATGATGTTTTTACCGATATACCTTATTTAATTTAATATAATAATAGCCTACCAATAAAGTGGAGCATCTTTTTTAAAATCATACATTTAAAATTTTTATGATTTTGTTGCTATTATTTTTCTATAAATATTTAATGAGCGACGTGACCACACTCTAGAAAGCCTCGCGGCGGACTGATTTTCGCGCAGCGTTTTATAGTAGTTTTAAAATATTTATAGAAAAATAATAGCAACAAAATCATAAAAATTTTAAATGTATGATTTTAAAAAAGATGCTTCACTTTATTGGTAGGCTATTATTATATTAAATTAAATAAGGTATATCGGTAAAAACATCATTTAAAAATGTGAAATATTCGTAATATTTCACATTTTTTTAATTTTAATTTCTCATAGTAGGATACCAAAACCAAACATCTTTCTAAGTACGTTTTTAGCCAAGGATCTCATCAGTAGGTAATATTTTTTTCTTAATTAGATATGTCAGTATTTTCTATTATTTTGAGCTTCGAAACTGATGCTGAAAGGGAAATTATGAAAACCTCTCACAAGTTATCTTATTAGAACGCGTACATACTATATTAATCGAAATATTTTATAGTCAAACTATTTGGACACTAAAATTTCCTAAAATTATTAGTAAATAACATATACTATAAGATAAGTGGTTCATGATATAAACGGGTTTGAAAAGTACTGTTTCTGCGCATTTTAGGAATAAAGGCTCTTAAGTCATTTGAATGTTGTTGTGTTGAACTAACAGATTATAAAATTTTCATTATTATGTGTTTATAGAATTCCTAATTGCAATAATTTAAATATATTTTTCAATAAATTAGATATAACTTTGACATACATTTCAAAACTAAACTGTAATAACATAATTGTGGCAGGTGATTTTAATATAAATATTTTTAGGAATCAATCACTAATTTATTTTAAAAAAACACAATTTTCATAAACGAAAAGGATTCTACTTATTTACAATCAAAAATCAAATCAATCCAAATAATAAGAGATAGTTTAAATAATCACGCTTTGGTATCTATTACTTATAACGACACACAGAGAGGGCACGTTCATGCAGCTCGGCGAGTTGTGGCAGAAAGAGAGCCTGTCCCACGTTCCTTCGGCTTTTATAGTCTTAAGTCATCTGTCACATTCAATCACATCTATCACGGCCTCTCCTGCAGCTTCTGGCGTCTCGTCAGATCTAGAGTATTCATTACTTAGGCTTAATCAAGCGTAAGGTCGTTGTGAAGGTCCTGGTTCCTGGTGGTCTAACATAATGGAAGGGCCTGGTTCTTGATCGTGTGGTAACGAGCGATCAGGTTCATCAACTGCGGCCCGTTCGGTCGGTTGCTGTTCTGGGTCATCATAATCATCACTCGTTACTGAGAACAAAGAAAACAGTTATAAAAACCGTAAAACAATTCACAACAATCCTGTTTTAATTAATCGTTAGTATGTTAAGGTTTTACTGTACTACATCTATTAGTACACGTACAGCTGAATATTCTAGTACTTTCCAAGCATGAAATTCATCTTTGGGTATTTAATCATCGCTAACCCATACCGGAGTACAACATATTCAGCTGCAGTAGTACATAAATAACCATAACCATAACAACATGCTTAATAAAACACACTGCGAACGTACGTCACACAGCGACTGATCGGTTTGCAAAGCCGACCAGCTTCCATGGCCAATGTAGACACCATCCAACAGGCTGGTTCTACTGCCCCAAGGGCCACACACGCGTCACCTCAAGGGCCAAACGGGTAACACATTACCCTCAAAGAAGGCGGAGCACGACTCGGGAGTCCACTCGCCTTTCCACGTGACCATATACTGGGCCGCCGCAAAGGTTGACTCCCCATACGACCCAGACATCAGCCTCAGCTCATATCGGTCATGAGGCAGGACCTGAAACACTCGATACGGGCCGCGCATACCATGGTCAAGCTTGCCCGTTGATTGAGGATACTTGATCACGAAAGCCAAGTCACCTTCCGACACCAAACGGTGGCTACGGATAGGTGGCACTGATCTCGCCGACAGCGCGCAGATCTCGTTGGCAGCGCACAGATCCCGCCGACAGAGCACAGGCCGCGCTGGTGCGCTCAGGTCACTCGACGCGTACGCCGTAGTTGCAGATATGAAATTAAAAATCAACAGTTTATGAAACATTCACAAATCAACAACCGGGCTCGGCCCCACCTGACCATGTTCAATTTATTTATTTACAAAATGATAATTTCTGCCCATGTCCAATGGATACAACTTTGAACCAGATCGAACAAACATACCGAAGCAATTTTAAATACCCGATGCGTGTTCCCAGCTCGCAAGCCGCACTTGAGCGCGCAAGTTGCACAAAAGCGCACGGGTCGCACCATGATGTGCAGGCTGCGCAGGAGCGCGTAGACCACGCAGGAACACGCGCGCCACGCCGACACGCGTAGGCCACATGCTGGCCACATGCTGACCACATCGTAGGGCCGCAATCGCTCACTCACGGGTCAAACGTCTCTGTAAAAGATGAGAATGATTACACGCTAGGTATAGCACCGGCCGAGTTGGGGCGCATAGGTCGCGCCTACAACACAGGCCTCTCCGGCCGCGCTTGAGTGCGCAGGCCGCACTGGGGTGCGCAGGCCGCACTGGAGTGCGCAGGCCGCGCAAGCTGCACACGAGCGCGCGAGCCGCGCTGGAGTGCGCAGGCCACACTGGGGCGCGCAAGCAGCACACGAGTGCGCAAGCCGCGCTGGAGTGCGCAGGCCGCGCTGGGGTGCGCAAGCAGCACACGAGCGCGCGAGCCGCGCTGGAGTGCGCAGGCCGCGCTAGGACGGGCAAGCAGCACACGAGCGCGCGAGCCGCGCTGGAGTGCGCAGGCCACACTGGGGCGCGCAAGCAGCACACGAGCGCGCAAGCCGCGCTGGAGTGCGCAGGCCGCACTAGGGCGCGCAAGTCACGCTGGAGTGCGCAGGTCGCACTGGGGCGCGCAAGCCGCGTATGAGCGCGCAAGCCGCGCCAACATCGCGCAAACCGCAGTTGCAAATATGAAAAATAAAAGAACGCATAAGAAGTCATATTACGTCTAACTCAAATCAAAAATCAAAATAATCTTTATTTGGAACATAAGTACATGGGAAATAGATAACTTGTGTGAAAACGATAATACACGCAGTAGTTATATAACTGTGTCGCGTGCATTAACGCCCTCCTCCGAATACAGGGTTACAGAGTTCCTTAATTGTATGTTCTTTAGTAGATACAGAACCTTAAACTAGGTATTAAACACAAAATAGCAGATATTGAGAAAAGACTGAGATAATAATAAAAACAGTAGAGCTCAAAACTAAAACATGCACGCGTTTTTGGGCAAGTACATTATTGTGATACTATAGATAATAGGTAAAAATATCAAAATACTCTGAAGGTGATTTAGGAACAAGGGATAGGTAGGTAAAGTGAAAGAAATTATTATGAGTTACGAATCATAAGAGCTTCAGTAGATTCATATGTTAGAGATAAGAGCCACTGGCGGCATACCAATTTAAGTTTATAGCGGGCTAGAGGGTATATATTAATTAGTTTGTTGGCTTTGTTGTAGAGTACGGAGCTTATATAATAATAGTGACGACTAGCTCTTACTGTGCGGCCCTGTTCAGTGGTACAGACCTTGTCAGATCTGCGTTTTGAGTGGATGGTTAGATTTGGATCGTAGAACAACTGAGTGTGTTTTCTGAGTAGGGTTTGGAAAATGAAAAGCTGGCGGACTGTGTGGATTTGGCAGAGCGAGTAAAGTTCCACTTTATTCGCAACACAGGGCACACCTTAAAAAAACAACATGTGTCATATCGAACGACTGCACGCACTGCATTAGATCACCATAAACACTTGGAGTTGTAACGGCGTGTACTTTACTTTGACGGCTAGAAATACTACCCTCTTGATCTGGCAGTCGGCTGGTTTTTTAGCGCAAGAGAAGTGGTTTACCACTGCGGAGGATATAAGAGAGACACCGATGGCACCACTGTCAATTAAAACGTCGATTGGGATACCCTGTATTACACCTACCATGATATCGCTGCTCTTATGCAAAGGGGCGGAGCAAAAGTTCACATTTCACTTATCGTTTTGTGGTTCAGCGTCCGCGCGCTGATTAGCAAAGCAATTCTTTACTTCATGACCCTGTTTTTTGCAGTAGGCGCAAGTCACATTTTTTGTACCTACTTTGCCCGGTTTAGACTGGGTTTGACTAGTGTCTGACCTTTTAGGGCACGCAGCCTGCTTGTGCCCCGTCTCACCACAAATAAAACATTTACCCGTATCAGCTCTAAGTGGCTTCTTGAAACCCTGTGATCTGTCATGGTGGTTATTTTTATTCTGATTCGCTTGACGGTTACTGCGAGTATCCGTGGTAGAACTTTTACTTGGATTAACAAAGCTAGATAGTTAACTAGATCATTGGGTTTCAAGTGAGCGTTGATGGCAGTGGCTTTAACCTGGGGGTCAGTTATACCTCTCAAGATGATGTCCGTAACTAGCTCGTCGCTCAGGCCGCGGACTATTCGGAGGCGCAGTAATGATCTGCGGACGTACTCTGCGTATGTGTGGTATTTGTCGGAGCTCGTGGACATGACCTCAAAGAGAATACTTGCCGAATCTATTTTTCTTTACAACATAAAGGTTTGAAATCCTCTTTGAAGCTTGTCCACGAACGATCGTTTGACACCCACTCACTAAGCCACGACTTGGCGTCCCCTTTCAGACAACCTCCTATTCGAAAAGGCATTCACGATCGTCCCATTTGTTTGCTAATTTTGCCCTATCAACCTCACTGAACCATGCATCTACGTCGTGAATACTTGGGTCAAGATTCGACACATAATAGTGATGCGTACGCCCTAATGCTTCTAAAGGTGACATAACAGTGTCAAAGGACTCACAATTACTCGGCGGTGGCGCGGAAGGTGGCACCGGTGGCGGCACGGAAGGTGTGTGAGTGCTGCGAGTCTCCTCGCAAACTGGGTTCGTACATACCTCCTGAATGCTGTGACCGCGACAACCTTGGCGACGGTAGTACCTGTTGTGGCGGAAAGGTCGGGTAGACAGACCGCCGTGCGAGCTTCGGCGAGACAGACTACGTGAACGCCGACTATGGGATCTATGGTGCAGTGGACGATCACGCGAGTAGCTACGCGAATAGTCACGCGATCGCCGGCCACGGGAGTGGCGATGCGGTGAGCGATCACGCGTGTAGCTACGCGATCGACAGCCTCGCGAAACTCGCGAATGACTGCGCGATCGCCGACCACGAGGGCGTCGTCGTCGGTGCGAAGATCTGTCACGAGTGTGACTGCGGGATCGCCGGCCACGAGACCCCCTGTCTCGTGAACGTTCGCTCCGCAATCCAGACGAACGTCTTCTATGACGAGAACGAGAACGGCTCGTCCTCATCTTTAAACAATCAGAAAACACAAACTAAGGTGCCCGAACGCACCAAAATTCAATTACACTCAAAAAAAATACACAAAGCGTGATATTAGAAAAACTACCCTCACAACTTGGAAAAAAAAGTTACGGCTTTTTACTTTTAATATTTATCGATCAGGATGAAAGTGGAACATGCGCACTATCGCACTTCTGATTTTAGGAATCAATCACTAATTTATTTAAAAAAAACACAATTTTCATAAACGAAAAGGATTCTACTTATTTACAATCAAAAATTAAATCAATCCAAATAATAAGAGATAGTTTAAACAATCACGCTTTGGTATCTATTACTTATAACGACACACAGAGAGGGCACGTCCATGCAGCTCGGCGAGTTGTGGCAGAAAGAGAGCCTGTCCCACGTTCCTTCGGCTTTTATAGTCTTAAGTCATCTGTCACATTCAATCACATCTATCAATATGTTAATTTGTAATAATATGACTAGAGATTTTGAAAACTTATTGTCAAGCTATAACCTAAGGTTAGCAATCAAGGAACCAACACGCCTAAAAAGTAACACCTGTATTGATAATTTCGCACATGAATATAAAAGGAAATGTAAAACAGAAGTGTTTGAATTTAGGCTATCAGATCACACAGCCCAAATCATACAAATACCCGTAAAAAAATACTAAAATTAAAATTCTGGTACAAATATGTTAAAGATTATAGTCCAGAAAATATACTAAAATATAAAATGTGTTTAGAAAAATTATCTTTTTCAGAAATGTACAACTCAAATGATGCATCTGTTGCATATTCAAATTTCATTAACGAATTTAATCTTTTTTATGATCTTTGTTTCCCAAAAGCAAAAACCATAATAAAAACAATTAAAAAACCTAAATGGATATCACGCGGCGTAAAACTATGTAGCAAACGTAAAAGACACTTACTTTGGAACCTTAGAATAAACCCTAATAACGAAAACAAACTAAAATATAATCAATATAATAAACGATTTAAAAAAATAATATCACTTACAAAAAAAGCACAAAATATACATAAAATTAACTCATCTATCAACAAGTCAAAGACATCGTGTGAAATAATAAATAAAACACGCTATAATACACCACGAAAATCAATATCAAAAATTAAAAATGACGATAATGAATATGTGACTGACGCTACAGAGATAGCAAATCTATTTAACAATTATTTTATTGAAAAAGTTAAACCAGTTCCCGGTGCAAGCAGCAGGAGAGCACGGCACGGCTAATATAGATAATCGCATGGGATCAATGTTTATGGCGCCATGTCTGCCGCACCATATAATCAAAATTATAAGCAACCTAAAGAACACAAATAGTGTAGGATCTGACGATGTGACAACAAAAGTAATAAAAACTGTAAAGAAATATATTAGCGCTCACCTATGTTACATAATCAATCTCAGCATAGAAACAGGTACATTCCCTCAAGATTTGAAATTGACAATAGTAAAACCGATATTTAAAAAAGAAGATAAAGAACGAATGGAGTTCTACAGACCAATAGCTCTAATATCCATATTTGCAAAAATTCTTGAGAAGTACTTTTACAAAGAAATTAATGACTATTTAGAAAAAAAACAATATATTGTGTAGTGAGCAGAAGGGTTTTCGTCGCAATAAAACCATCAATATGGCGATATACGATTTCTTCAAAAACGTTATCTGTCAAGTTGATAACAGAGCTCCCGTCTGCACAATATTTTGTGATATGACGCAAGCCTTTGACTACGTAGATCACAATATTTTATGCAGTAAATTAGAAACATATGGGATTAGAGGAAACGTGTTAAATTTAATTGCTTCTTACCTAAGAGATCGAATACAAGTTACAGAAATTACACGCTTTAATTATAAAACCAAGTTTGATGTTACCTATGAATCTAATGAACGTGTAATACAATATGGTGTTCGCCAAGGAAGCGTACTTGACCCGCTACTATTTATCATATACATTAACGATCTCCCATTAATCATTAATAAAACAAATCAACATATGACATTATTTGCCGACGACAGCTCTATCACAATCAAATGTAATGACATTAAAAATTATGAATCTGACATTAATCAATCCCTAATCTCTATAATGAATTGGCTTGATAATAATAATTTAAAAATAAACCTAAAAAAAACGAGGATAATGCACTTTAATAAATTAAACAAAAAAACTGACATAAATTTAATAATTCAAAATAATAAAATAGAAAACACTGACTCCATAAAATTTCTAGGTTTACAAATAAATGACAAACTAAAGTGGAAAATCCATATTGAATATACAAGCAAGAGGCTTAGTAATTCGGCATATGCGTTATTCAGATTATCCCTAACCGTCGATATTAACACTCTAATTGTAGCATATTACGGCTTAGTTGAATCGATAATAAGATACGGAATAATTTTTTGGGGGAATTCAATGGATAAAGAGATTATTTTTAAAGCGCAAAAACGTTGCATGCGAGCCATGTTCCGAATACACGTGACTGAAAGCTTTAGACCTTTATTTACAAAACACAAAATACTCACACTTCCGTCGCTATATATAATTGAAGTAGCTCTATTTGTGAGAAATAACCCCCTCCTGTTTCCGCGCATGTCAGACGAAACGCCAAGAAACAGACGTGAGGATAGGCTTTGTTTATTTCAATGCAAAACTGCATTATTACATAAGAGCATAGTATCAATGGCACCAAAAATCTATAACAAAATCCCTAAGAGTTACCAGCAGCTGTGAATATAAAACTAAATTTAAGAAATTCTTAATTGACAAATGTTATATTATAAGATTGACGACTTTTGAAATGATACATTCTAACTTTTTAATGAAAATATATTATATTATAGAACTATTGCATGTTGTAATTACGGATTTTTTAAAATATTTTATGACATTATTTCTATTGATTTTCTTAATTTAAATAAGTTCTATCAGTTAAATAATAATTATAATAACAGAGACTGCATGCCATATCTCTCAATTTGTACACCGTAATCGGTAAAACATATTTGATACCTACCTGTTTGTAACATCTCAATAACACAATATGTTTATGCAAATAAATGATCTTTATCTTTATCTTTAACCAACACGCGTCCCGCACTAATTTACTTTATAAAAGTTGGAATCTGATAAATCCGCATCCCACCGCCTTTGCTACGCTGGCAACTGCTGGTAATCCGCTTGTGTGTGTCAAAGACATTTCAGTGACGTCACGGGAATCGAGGGCGATCCCAGAGGCTCGCATTCTTACGATCGAGGCGAGTGGTGAATTGAGGTGAGTTGTTATTATAAGGCATTTATAGGTGATTTGCTTTCTTCCAAGGCAGAGCACGTACCAACAAGTGTTCATTCCCCGCATCCCGCAGGATTCACTTTTAAGCTTTAAACCAGCATTCATTTATCCCACAGGTCGTCCAAAGTTACTAGGGCTGGGCAACCCCATAGAATAGAGGATTTATCCCTTTACTCTCCACTGTGTTACTATGACATTTGTGATCAAATAAATAAATTATTATTATCATCCGCGCGCCCCAAGTCCTTCACCGGTACTATTTGTGTAAACAACGTGTTAACTCCGATTGTATTGTGGACGGTTCATCGGGACTCGTGAACACTAACACGATTAGTGACTCACAATCAGATCAGACTGATGAAACAGGCGCTATCTGTGTTTTGATGATAGAAAGGACATTGATATCATAATAATATAATCCCTCCAAATGCTCCGTGGTGAGTTTCGGTCGAAAGAAAAATCCGGTATCCTTCGATTATACTATCCGCGGTAGGTAACGTGATTCTTAGAGTTACGCTAATTAAGGATTTGGGAGTAACTTTTGACCGAAAGCTCACTTTTCACGACCACATCACCACAGTCGCCAAGCAGTCTTACCAGAGACTTGGCTTTGTCCTGAGAAACGCCCGGGACTTTCGCAGTGACAGTGTGGTGCGGCTGTTGTTCGGGGCTCTTGTACGGAGCAAGCTGGAGTCAAGCTGTTGCGTATGGAACCCCCATGAAAGTACGTACGCTCTGTCACTGGAGAAAGTTCAAAAGGCGTTCCTAAGGTTTTTGTACAAGCGACTTTTTGGGTACTACCCATTCATGTACCCAACCAAGTTTCTCCAGGGATGTCTCGGGTACAACTCCCTACAAACCAGGAGGGCGTACGATCAGACGGCAACTTTGTACAAGATACTCCGATATACGTATGATCGACGCCGCAGGTCTGCACAACCTTCTCTTTCGTCTTAACCTACCCGATAATTACCTTCGCCACAGAAATATTAGGCTTTTTTCAGAGCCTTTCTGCAGAACCGTGGCTCGCGCAAACTCTCCACTGCCTCGCACACTCACCGCCCTCAACAGACTTCTTGAACAGAACCCGGACTGTGATATATTTGCGGACGAATGGAAGGATATTATGTTGGTGTGCCTGAGGTTTTGCGAGAGAGATGAATGATAGGAGTAATATTTTGAGTTTGTTTGTTTAATTTATTTTTAGTTTTAAAATGCATAATGTTTTTATACAATTTAATATGCCTGGAATTTTTATAAATGATCAATTATTATTAGTTTTTTATTTTGTAATTTTAAGTATAATTTTTTCTTTTTTTATGTTTCATTTGTTCTATATACATATGTATAGGTATTGTAATTAACTAGTGTAATTGGTTGTAATATAAGTAATCGTGCTAGTTAATAATTAAATAAATAAATAAATAATAATGTATTGGTACTTGTGGACTTTGACATTCTTTTAATAGATGAATTGAACACCAACTCCAGGAGATGGAATAGGTGACCTATGAATAAAACGTGTAACCTAAACTTAAAGACAAACAGAAATGGCGCCTTTCCGTCGATGTATATCGATTTATTTCAAATACAAGTATTATTGTGATGATACTTTATAAAATCTGTTTCATTACAAATCTTATAGTTTTATACTCGATATTTACAAACAGAATTATCACTACATAGTATAAAACAAAGTCGCTTCCCGCTGTCTGTCTGTCCCTATGACGTATGCTTAGATCCAGGGACGAGTAAAACTTTACTCGTCCCTGCTTAGATCTTTAAAACTACGCAAGGGATTTTGATGCGGTGTTTTTTTATAGATATAGTGATTCAAGAGGAAGGTTTATAAATTTCCAAGCGGGCGAAGCCGCGGGGCGTATCTAGTAAAGTATAAATTGTTTTTTAGAAATACAAAACTGAAATACGGCGAACTGGCCATGTGACATGCATTGTGACGTCACATTTTACAAACTTTGAGCACCGTGAAGGTAAACGATAAAGGAGGTTTTCATCGGGCATGTGCAACATCAGTAGTGAGCTCTTAGCGAACTAGTTCAGAGAAGAGACGTCGCCAAGAGCGAGTCGTGCATCATCGGGCATTAAACCCGGAGTGCCGCCGCCCCGTACCGGTCGAAAGTGCTAAGTTAGATTGCTTGCGTAACTCCGAAACTGTACTATATCACCTTTTGATAAGGTTCTTAGCATAACGTAGTTTGCCGGAACACTTGGGGCCGGCGCCAGCACCTCGGGGCGAGCTACTGAGGGGCTGCTGGTGTAAAGCTTTAGAGGGATGACGTCATGGATCACGCGACACCAGCGTCGAGCCGCAAATGGCCCGCCATTTTGATAAGTAGTTTTTAGTTATGGTAAAGTGTCCCCGGGCAGCGCTCCGCGTGCTCATTAGATAAGCAAGCAGGCGCGGCGGAGGAACTATCCCGGAGATAACTCACTGCGTCTTCCCGCCGGGACAATAACCGGAATATTTTATTGTTAGTGTCCCGGGGAGCGCTGGACACATTTCATTCCTGTAATACCTCACTGTGTTCTGTTTGCTTGCCCTTTGGGGAACCATTAGTCACAGATACATTGTGCTTATTTCAAATATACAAAGTTATGCATGTAATTTTTTTCATAAAATTTTCCTTATTCTCTACGTATCAGCTGATTGTGGAGTGTTCCCCCGAGGTGGCGGAAGCTGCGGCGAGGCAAGTGGCCGAGTCGAGCTGATCCTAGTTCCAATTAAGGCCGTGAAAGTTGCCGCCGTCTCGTAATTAATGTTCTTGATTAAAACTTAACTCTAGTCGGGTGTTTGACGGACTTGGTACGTCCCACCCGGGGGCAGTGGGGCTCAGCCCGGGGGCAGCAGAGCTCAGACCTGGGCCAGAGGGAATACAAGCACTTTGCTCATGCGTAATTTCTTACAGTTTTGCCCCCTATCGTCTTGTAATCAATTAGTTTATCGCGGCTTAAGAATCGACCCCTTAAACCACCAAGAGAACCACCAGTAGAGGGGCAGCAGCTACCGGCGAAGCGTGTTGGTGGAACAACAACAACAACTCCTGTATAGTCATGCAAGAGGAATCTCCTGCATGAGGTAGGTTCATTGCATACCTATTTTTAGTAAAGGTAATTCAGAAAACATTTTATTATTCGTGTTGATAAAACCAATTAACATAATTGTATTGATAACACATATAAAAATAACTAACACAAAATCAAATTAATTAAAAACAAAGCTATAAATGTAAATAAAACTCAACAAAGCTGACAGTTCTATGAGTTTGTTCACGCAATAGATACTCTAAGGTCTTTGTTGTGATAGTGCGTTAGCCCTCACACTAATGTACTAGCTAGAGACCTGCTTGACAAGCAAACGTTTAAGTCTAATTTGATAGTCAGGTAGACTAGACTACCGTCATAGGCGGGTACATCGATCGGGCCCCGAGGTGAGCAGTCCTTCCGTGCACCCTGCGCGGCCTCGTCCTTACAGTTTCGGGCCGGGATCATAGAGTTCAACTAAATACAGTGATGCGTCTCCAAATTTGAGGGCAAGTTTAGTGGCAAGCGGTGCCGGAGCCCGCACCGGCCTCGGGGGATCTGCCGGCCTCTGGGGCCTCGGGAGGGCCCCGGAGTGGAGGGTCAACTCGGGAACGTGGCGGGATCGCTGCCCCATGCGCTTAGCACTCTGTATTGTGGAGTACTTACCAGCTATTCAGTGCCGGCATATTATTAGTATAGAGTTTGGTACTCTATCGCTACGGGCCTTTAAGAAAGCTAGCTCAGTTATTGATATATTCGTTTGTGTAACTTTTACCGTAGAATTAGCAAAGTGCCTTCTTCACGCGGATGATCTCAAGCTATACTCTACCCTCGAGTCTCTGGAAGACTGCATGGCTCTTCAGTTGGACATTGTACAGTCTGTCACTGGGAAGTCTTGCCAATAAATTGGACGAATGCGTCACTCGACACTCTTTGACTACACTTTACACGGTGACGTCATTCCTCGATCAACTAATGTCAAGGACTTGGGGGTCACATTCGACCAAAAATTAATTAAAATTAATTAATTAAAGGCTTAATTAATTAAGACCTACTAAAGTATAATTGGCCTAGGGCTAATTATACTTATATAGTTTTTATAAATGTTTCTAGTACCATAATGTCCACATTTGTCGCACATGTTTGTGTTGTGCGGCAGCGGTGCAGTCCAGGTGTGCGACAAGCTTCAACCCGCACCCGTGGCGGTTGCAGGGACTACTACTGACAATACAATACAATATAAATCAATTGATTCGAGTTAATTGACAAAGGCATTACAATGGATACCTCTAACAGCCCAGTTACCGGCAACTGTCGTCGATCATCTCTAGCGCGCCCTGCCCCCGCGCCCCGCGCCCCGCGCCCCCCTTGCTCGACTCACGGAGCGCTAACGAGCCCCTAACGCGACTGACGGTCGGTACAACGGCTCCGAAGCTCCCTCTGAAACAGCTCGTACCTTCACTTCACCTCCGGCTTTTCAATAGTTTATTAGTCAGACAGCAAATTACTATATTCTTAAAAAAGATAAATTAAATGAGGTACGTACATTATGTACGTATTCTGGTTGTGGCTTCTGCGGGGTGTGCGTGTCTCGCGAGGGGGGGAGGTGTATCGGTGTAGTGTAAGTAGGTGTAGGTACCTAAGTATTGTACAAGCTTGCTCAGATCGCCTGTGGCTCGTTTATTCGCACGAATGTGCGTAATTATTCAGCGCTTACGCACGCGCTAATGTCGCTAATGGTGCACTAGCGGCGGCGCGCGGCCGCGCTCGCCTCACGGAGGTTCTACTTGGAGAAGGAACTCGTTAAACGGTTACAAGCTAAGTTGTTGGATCTCGCGATAATGTATGTGATAATGTCCGGTGGTTGAGTGGGTCGCCACACTTGTCATTTTTTTTAAGGATAAAAGTTTTAAAATGTATCAAGTAGTTTTCTGAGTCACATCCAGCATTGAATAGTTAGGTGTATGGAGTTACATAATAATAAAAAGTTTCTTCGCATTTTTAAGAAAATTCAAAACATTTTTTAATGTAGTTTATTTACATTTAACTAAAGTATGCAGGTACCATTTTATTCAATAACTTTTTGCCATCTTGTAGGTAGGGACATGATCCCATTGCTACAGAAATCGGGATAAAATGGGGCTTCTGATCAAAATACCGCAACAAGTGGTTTTGGCAGTCGTCTCGTGATGTTAACCTGACACTGCCTAAAGAATTCTGAAGAGACCACCTTCAGATTTCCACCTGTTTAGTGGAAATCTGAAGGTGCAAGGTCAGGACTATACGGCGGATGCATTAACACCTTCCAGCCAAACTCTCTTAATTTTTGCTGAGTGGCTAAAGATGTGCGGGGTCTAGCGTTATCATGATGAAACACCACACCCCTTCTGTTGATTAATTCCGGCCGCTTTCTCTCAACCTCCTGCTTTAATCTCATCAGTTGTTCGCAGTAGAGTTCAGAGATGGTCCTGCCTGGTGGTAACAGCTCATAATGAATAATGCCCTTCCAATCCCACCACACACAGCATCACCTTGTTGCGAGTTAACCCGGGTTTCGCCACAGTCTGTGAAACCTGACCGGCCTTTGACCACGACCTTTTTCGCACGTTCTTGTCGTACGTGATCCACTTTTCATCACCAGTTATCAGCTTCTTCAAAAATGGTTCGGTTTCATTACGTCGTAATAAAGAATCACAAATGAGTACACGGTTCATTAGGTTTCTTTCAGTGAGCTCGTGAGGTACCCAAATATCGAGCTTTTTTGTGTACCCAGTTTTTTTCGAATGAGCCTAAACTGTTTTGTGGTCAATTCCCAGTTCTTCAGCTACGTCGTAACTACTGATATGCCGATCTTTTTCAAAAATGGCATCCATTTTATTCGTAATAGGGCGACCAGAGCAACGTGCATCTTCGACATCAAAATTACCGCATTGAAAACGCTTAAGGTGAAATGAGTCCCAAAACCTACGTTTTGACTTAACGGAAAATCAATTTTAAAGGAACAAAACACATATTTTTCGAATATATTTTGAAAAGGATCAAAAGTTTAGGATATTAGTTAGTAAGTTATGGGAGTCGAGACACGATTGACTAAACTTGACTCGATAAAAAAAATGGTAAAGTTTCCTCTAAATCTTCATTTATACAGAGATATCTCTACGGGAAAACCAGTTTTATTTGCTAGTTATTTAATATTATTGTATTAATATTATTGTAATGAAATTTCTTCTACGTGTTCCCTAATAAATACTTTAGACAATAATGGTTTTTTTGAGAGACAGTATTATTTTAGAGCAATAACAAATTTAAAAATAAAGAGCAGTGAAATTGCGCACGGGCCGATCATTCTGCCGCTCTTGCCTCCCTTGCTCGCCTTCCCCGCGCGGCGTTCGTTCGTCCTTGTCTCGAAAAGACGAACTCGCAGACACTGCACTAGTTCTATAAACGGTCGCAAATTTCTCGCGGCTTGCTCTATAAATTACATTACAATAAGTCTGGCGTGTCCCTCTACCTATTGGGTATTATTTTGATATAATATACATTTGTGTATATAATTTGTCTTCTATTTATTTTTTTATTATTATTACAATTATTGATTATTTGCTTATATTAATATGAGCAAGCACAAGTGATTCTAATGTTGAAAACTGTAAATGTTATTTATAAACTTGTCATTTCTTTTGTTCTCTTAAGTTAACATTATTGGCTTATTAAAGACATTATAGTCCAAGCAAATTAATAAAATCAGGGGACATCATTCGTGTTGTTTTGTAAATTTGGTTTCGTTAAAACGTTTTCGGTCTTCGTATTAGTATAAGCTATAAGCAGGAACCTTACAAGCTAAGTCATATCAGTATTCATACGATCTTGGTAAACATGCCTTAGGTCAATACATATAGCCTTGTTGGAAGAGTACTCTCAAGTTATCATATATCCCTTATAAGTTGTTTTAGGATTTAATAAGTCTGATTTCAAAAACTAAAAACTACATTTTTTGTTTGTTCTATAAGTTTAAGAAGGAACATTATACAGGGTTATGGCCCTGTATAAGTGTAGTGGAGGATTGGTCCATAACGGCTGTTCTAGAATGAGCACCCGTCGCACGACCCGACGAGCACTTCATGTGTCGGTATGACTTGCGAGGCCTCTATCTCATACAAACAAAGCTATATGTGAAGCGTCATAGAGATAGTGTACGGAATACCGCACGATAGATAAAGTCAATAAACTGGTCGTATAGCTCAGCAGATTCACCTACTCACACATGTATAAACGCTTACGTTTTATTGTAAATTATTACTTATTTGCAATGAATTAAATCAGTGTCAAACGATCACTCGGGCTTGATTCGTTCTTTATCCTTCCCTCTACATCTTAAACTAACTTTACTTACAACTGTAGAACACACTACAGATAGCAACTGGCAAAGATTTGATCAAGAAGATAATATTTAATGATATAATTCCTTAAAGTGAACACAGCACAGCAACAGTCCCCGTTTGCATTCATAAATCATTATTCATAGAAATTTAGCTTTCTAATGATGCTGTATCTAACTTTCCACCATATCAAATTCTTGGCGATTGCACGTACAATCTAGAGCAGAAGCCATGGACCAACTGTTTTTTCGACGAAGAATAGCCAGATTCTATCTGAAATCGTCCCAAAGACACTCTGCTCGTCCTTCAACATCAAATATCGAGGGTTTTCAACTGAACGGCGCCGACCACTACCCGAAAAGCTCCCGAATCGAGTACGCTGTGTTATTTGCCATAATTGAGGCCGCTGGGGCTGCAAAAAATGCAACAAAACCCTGTGCATAGAAAAGCCTTGTTTCGAAAATTATCACTCATAAGTGGCCACTTTGCTAATTTGGGCACACCCCTTTCAAATGCTGAAAAACCTAACTATTTTCCTTTTCTGATATTTTTTTGTAACCTATAGAATAAATAAATAAACAAAGTTTAGGATAAATCCATGTAGTTTTTGTTTGACCATTAATGTGTTTGTAGATAAGGTATATACTATAATATGTACCTATGACATTCCTTATCTACAGGTTACCTTCTACTTATCACATTATTGAACAAGCGAACAACGGTAATACATACATGCTATACAACCAGGTTGTTTATTATTGTGTTGTTTTGTCATTCCAATGTCCTAGCTCTACTGCTGAGTAACTTGCAATAATCTGCATACTAGCTAGATTCTAGTGAAATTTACATCTCACCCAAATATGTACCCAATCTTCCCAATCCAATGCTCGAAGCTAAAAAATTACCTACTTATAAACTTAAATTGTAAGCCACAGGTTGGGAGCAGTTACAAGCAGATGGCGACGGCGGCGGCGGTGGGGCGGACCGGCCGGTGTTGGGTTCGATGCGTCGTCGTCGCCGAGAGAACATCCTATACTTGCTTTAATAAACGCGGATCGTGCGCGCCTTAGTTATCTGACGCAAGAAATTAGGAATCGCACGCATTATCCACCAAGATGTTTTCCGCGCACGATAGTGAATATGTTCCCAGGAATATGGGATTTAGCAACAATTCGTCACTGACAAAAGTTTTCTTATTGGTCACAACCATTAAAATTTGTTTTGATATGGAATCGCGGATCGTGAGGACTGGCTTCACTTGCAGATCTGTAACAATGCGTTTGTTGAACCATCTGTTGGTGCATTGTAATATATTGTGTGTAGAGGAGCGACTCGAACGCGGAGGCGACTAGACCGGACCGCGTCCTCGGGAACAGGTTTGGGCGACTCCGTGTAGAGCTGCACAACCGGTTCGTTATACATAATAATAATGTATAACGTGTGCCAGCCGTGGCCGCCCGCCGAACAACAAGTCCTATTCATATCAGGAAATGTTATTTTTTTTACTATATTTATTAACAAATAGCGCAATCTGTTGTCAAAATAAACTACAAAGCAAATTATATACATTTTTGAGAGTAAGCAAGTTAAAAATTGAAGTGAAGAAAACGGGGCTGTATGTGGCTGTATCACAAGGACCGTCACAGATAGAAATTTTCACAAAATGTGTATTTTTCTTGCCACTATAACAACAAATAAAAATAACATATTAAGTTATTTGAAAAAATGTGTTAAACATTATAATTTCATCACATTTATCATATTTCAAGTAAGAAAGAAATTTTGAAAATGCCTGAACCATTCCTTTTCACGCTTAGACCCAATGTGCATTTTTTGGTACATCATAATTGTACAATTCGTCGCAAACGGGACCCTACTAATAACATTGTATTGTCTTTAGTGTGCATTTTGTAAGCCCAAAGAAATACCTAATTGAGCTATTGATATCTGATTTGCAAGATGCCCGGGGGTTGGGCGGGCGGCGGGGAGGGAGGGCGGTCGAACCATCTTCAAGACTCCAGACCTTGCTTCTGAATTAGTCTCCTTAAACCGCAGGAAGCAACAGCTTAATCGATGGCAATGGTATCCTTTCGGCAACCCTCGCCCTTATCGCCAGCGCCGTAGGGTCCCGTTTGCGTTGTTCCGGTGCGCGGAGGAGGCTGTTGGTATTATCTCGAGAGGGACGTCATCTCACAAGTTAGGTTTAATTAAAGTTGCCACCGAGCGGCGAGCGCCACTCGCAGTCTGCGATTCCCAGATCAGACTTGCACTTCAGCCATTAACTCGCTGCGGTACGCGTATCTGATCTGCGCCGGCCGGTCCTTCTCGCTCGGAGGTGGCCGGGGCCGGTTCGATCATTTCAACTACGAGTATTATAAGTACCTAGAAAGTAACGTAACTTTACTTACTAACTTTATAGTCTTATATTATTTACTATTTTTTTACTAACTTACTAAATATATTATCATGCAGTATTTGCGAGTTACATTTCTGATAGGTTTGAGTTATTGGGCTACATTCGTGGGCCACGCTCCGCCGTAGAGCATCTTGTTTGTTCTAGCGGAGAAGAGGTCACAGATGAGATGAATATGAATGCAGGGCGGCGGGGCGGGGCGGGCGGGGCGGGGTGGGGTGCTCCATCAATCGCACAGATCCCTGGCTATGACGGATGCCCCCGGCTCCGCTCGGCATTCGGCGCGCGTATGGCAAGCTCGGAGAATGCTTCAGTCGTTTGTCTTGTCCTCATACGCTCAAATAATGGATTTTTTCAATTTAACGACACAAGTCTATTTGTCTTTGAAAACAGCGCATGAGTTTTGTCCAGCGGCTATTACTCTCCATCTCATTGTATGTAGGAATATGTCACAGTAACTGTTTATGCATAATTGCGAACCTCCTTCTCTTACACAAATGACGAGTAACGCTTATTACTGGTATTGTAAAATATAATCCAAACTCCCCTTTTCATCATCCCCCTTTTTCTCCGCCCTTAACTCAATAACTCCGCTCTACAGTTTAATGTCGCAGATTTCGTGTTCTGATTTGTTTAGTTTGGCATCACCTAATTTATTCAATGTATATTTTCGTTTGTTTGCCCTGTAGGTATAAGTTACAAGAAACTGTTACATTAATTATAATCAGTTTTCCCGCGACACAGGCTTGCCTCGTGCGGTGCGGGGGGGTAGGGGGGCGGGGGGGGCGCCAGGAATGTGTAGGTACCTATAAATCAGTTAAATGGCAAATTAATCATATTTTTTTGTATTTACATAAAATAATCTAACAATAGGTTGTAGTTATAAAAAATAAATAAATAAAATAAAATGTTTTATTTCGGTAAGTAAGTTATGCGAGGACGAATAGAGTTAGGTATACATAGAATGTCAGCTATGAGTGAGTGCGCTAATTACGGACATTCTGTTGACCGGTACCTATCTGTGGCCTTGTGGACCAACTATTACTGTAGTTGCGCGAGAGTTATAAAACGTATAGACTCCCGCAACATTCACAGGGATCGATAGTGGAGACCGTCCAGGAGATAAAAAATCACAAACTTGGGAAACAGTTGTCTGTCGTAGTCAGGCGGGTGTCGGGCTTCTTATCGTGAACATGAGCGGCAGTTCGCCCGCCAGCCCCTGCACGATGGCGGAGCGCGGGTTGACAGCGGGCTGGCGGCGCGTCGCCAGCGCGGGCGACACGGTGAAGCGCGATAGCACCGCCGCCAGGCCCGCCAGCGACTGCATCTTGCCAAGCCGAGCGCCTGCAACACAAACAACACATTCAGCACCACTCTCCACATCTATCCTACCAGATCCCATACATTCATGGAACATTACCTATGCACGCGCGAGGGCCATCTCCGAAGGGAAGGTACACGAACCGATTCTTGTCCGTGTCGAAGTTGTCGGGGCTGAACCGCTCCGGACGGAACTCGTGCGGGTTGTCGAAGTACTGTGGGTCATTGTGCAGCGCCTGCAGCGGGATGAAGACGCCGACGCCCTCGTCGATGCTGATCCCCAGCTCGGGCAACGCCACGGGGCGCGCGCACTCACGCACCAGGTACCCGAGCGAGGGGAACATGCGCATGCCCTCGTTGAACGCCCACTCCAGGTACGTCATCTCGCTGACCGCCTCGTAGCTCAGCTTGCCGCCGTGCGCCGCCAGCACGCGGTCCAACTCCTTCTGCACCTTGTCCTGCACCGCAGGGTGGAAGGCGAGCTGGTGCAGCGTGAAGGAGGTGGCCGAGGAGGAAGTCTCGAAGCCGGCCGCGAAGAACACGAACACTTGCGCCGCGATAAGCTCGTCCGTGAGGTCGAGCTCGCAGCGCGCCGGCCGCCCGTCCGCGCCCAGCCGCTCCACGGACTCTCCCACGATGGTGCCCTTCTTGCGGCACTCCAGCAGCAGGTCGATGAAGTCGTTCCGGCCCGAGGGCTCGTAGTTCCTCTGGCGCAGGATCTGCCCGACCAGCTCGCCCAGGTCCTTCTCCACCGCCCCCAGGTACTTGAGATTCCTGGTCAGCTCCGGGAATATGTCCTTCAGGATCGCCACAACGGCCAGCTTGAAGTTCACCTTGAATATGTCGACGCCGAGCTTGCGGAAGCTGGAGTCCTCGTCGTTGAGGCAGTCGGCGTCGAGGCCGAAGCCGACGGCGCCGATGAAGTCGGTGGTGTACCTCGCCATGAGGTCACGCGCACAGAGCGGGCGGCCGGCGGCAGCGTGCGACAGCGCGCGCGCCTGCAGCCGCTCGGCGCGCTCCACGATCAGCGGGAACATGGCACGCAGCTTGCCCGATGTGAAGGCGGGCGTCATGCGCTGCCGCAGTAGCCGCCACAGGTCGCCATCCGCGAAGAACAGGTTGCGCATGAGCGGCTCGATGACTTTCTTGGAGGGCGTGAGGCCGCGCGGGTAGAAGGAGGCGAACTCGGTGACGAGCACGCGCTTGACGAGCGCCGGGTCGCGCAGCACCAGCTCCGGCCGCGACGACCGGAAGAACCCCACCACCTTCTCCTCCGGGTACTTCCAGTACGCCTCCTCGGCCATCTGCGAGATGCTTTTCTTCAGGAGGTATCCGTCCAGGTTGTTGCCGGCCAGGAACACAGGCTTGTCATGTTTCACGCCTCTCTTCTTCCAGTAGTTGAAGTTCCTGGTGTTGTAAAAGTAGAAGACTACAATAAGCACGAGAAGGATCGCGAGTATGATCATGGTGCGAGCGTGCGGGGTGTGGGGGGTGGGGGGTGGTGCGTGCGGGCGCGCGGAGCTGCCGTGCGGGACTGGCGGCGGCGGCGCGCTGGCGGAATACTTGCGGCGAAATAATCGCACGTAGATAATGGAGGTACTGACTACAGATGTCTTGGTAATTACTATCAGTTAAACAACGCAGCCCGCGCCGCGCGCGCGCGTTATCACTCACAGGTCGCGCGGCTCTGCGCCCTCGGGCCCGCTGCCAACACATATTCAATACTTTAATTCCAATAAAGTAGAATTTATGTACACACAACAAATAATAGTGACATGTTAAGAAGTAGTTAGTTAAACATATCTTTCCATAGAACGAGTCGCCCTTATCCCTTCAACTATAGTATTAATGGCGAGTCTCTTATTCGAACAACTACAATAACTGATTTAGGTATTAAGTACTAAAAGTAAGACTCTAAATTACTTTTTGATCAGCACATTGAGAAGATTACCGTAAAAGCCATGAAGACCCTGGGATTTCTCCTTTGGGTAACTAGAGACTTCAAATCACTCAAAACGCTCAAAATAAGTACTGTATTGTGCATTAGTTCGGAGTAACCTAGAGTATGCATCCCAAGTGTGGAACCCTCGTTCATTAAGTACATTACCCTATTGAAGAAACCCCAAAGGAAATTTCTCAAGTTCATCAACTTCAAGCATAAAATCTTTATTCTGGAATATATTGACAGCTGCTGTAGACATCACCATCAATGACCTTTGGAGAAGCGAAGAGAAGCTGTTGACCTAACTATTTTACACAATACCCTACTTAACTTAATAGACGCCCCCCTCACTCCTGTCTAATATCAAACTGTGTGCAACTTCCCGCCGCTCCTCTCGCAGAAATGACCTTAAGCTGTACTCCCCCACATGCTCTAGGGGAGCGGGGTGGAATTGGCACCTACTAAGGGGAATTGTAAATAAAACTCATATTTATTAATGGTATAGTTTTTTTAAATGAGGACCATGAACCTTGGTTACCTAACTAGAAACTAATCCCAATTTGAATGTTGTACCTCTACAGTGAGGCATTCGTCTAATATTAGACTTTCAACAAACATCGGAAACGCTCTCATTACCCTCCATTGCGGGAAATGCAAGCTTATGTAAATTCCATATGTTTAATGGGAGCCATTAAGTAAATAATAAACAAATTAATTTGTATATTTTTTTAGGGTGTAGGTGTAGTAGATAGCCAGATATAAAGATTTATGTAAAAAATGGGACGCGCTTGCGGCGCCGTGATTTTTGTCCGCAAAGCTCGGACATTTAGGGCTATGTAGTCGATTTGGCCGGGCGTGTGAGTGGGTAGGCTTCTATTACCCCGTGACCACCATCTCAGATTAAAATCGAAAACATAATTTACCTAAGATTCCTAACACCTTTTAAATACAGAAACATAAAATGAAATAGATCTGGCTCTGGATAAGAATAATGTGCACTTATTGTACTAAACATATATTTTGATTTTTACTTGGGGTTTGGAAAGTAGTGCATTATTACAAGCACAGAGCGAAAAACCGTTGACCGTCTCTGGCGGCGGAACGCGTGGCATTGTCGAGACAACCGAGTGAGCCGAACCTAGCCAATGTGAATACAAACGCATCCGAGTGGCGCCCGAGCGAATACGTGTCATATTTTTGCCTAAATTAGCACCGCTCCCATTACCCGACCGCTCTCATTGCCTCTCGTTCCCCTACTAACTATCGTAAATTCTCTTACCTGCCCTGCACAAGCGATTTTTTTAACACTAACTACTCGCATGTTGACTTATTCCATACTAAACAAAACATTTTCAAAAATATAATTTACACAAATTTCTTCAATACTTAGCTGTACCCAATACTGCTACTCGTGTTTGTTGTGACCAGCCTGCGTCTCGCGTGCTGCGTCTCGCATGCTGCGTCTCGCGTGCTGCGTCTCGCATGCTGCGTCTCGCATGCTGCGTCTCGCATGCTGCGTCTCGCATGCTGCGTCTCGCTATCTCTATGGGTATCTGTACAACTGGGCGAGCAGGCAAAACATTTTTAGTTCATTTGTTGTTGTTTTTTTCTTGTAATACACAAGTTACTTGTATATACATTTTAGTTTAAGCATATTTTAAAATAAAATAATAATAAAATAAAAAGTTTCTATATTCAGACAGGTAATTGTCCACACACATAAAAATTACAAAAATAAAATACATTAAAGAAGACATAAGACCTTAAATTAAATTAAAATTAGATTTGCAGCAGTCATTCAACAGACTCCCCCAACCCATGGAGTCTAGTGAGTGAGGACTCTGTTGAATGTCTGCATGAAGGGCGAGGCAAACTCGCTGCCCACAACCTGCAGGATGGAGTTGGTACTGCTCCATGTTCTGCGCAGCAGCGAGGCTGTTTTCTTGCGGATGATGGCGTGAAAGCCATCAACCTGGGCTTCAGCAAATATTTTAGTATCATAAGTGAAAACTTATAAGCTTTAGTTATGCCACAAATATTCCTACTTACTTAAGATGTATAAGCTGTTAGTATTCCATCTAAATAAAAATAAATTAAAATAAAATAATAAAATTTTAAAACAACCTTATAATTTAATTATGTAATATCTGATTTATTGTATCTCATTACAAATGAAAATTTTTTTGTTTTATGAGAAATAAACATCTTTAAACCGAGCTATGATCGAGACAAAAAATAACAAACTCTAAAACACATACATAATTATTAATAACACTTATTAATAGATAACTAAGAATTAAACAACAACCCGTTTGTAGGTTGTTGTTCAATTTCTACTAATCAATGGTTTCTGTGGACGTGATGAGGTGATGACGGATGGACGAACGCATCATTGCCCCCAAGGTTACAACGGAGGATGTCTTTGACAGTTTCCACATAAGGTACATATCCTTAGCTCCTAGTTGTAAAGCCAGTCGAGACGGGTCTCTAATGTCTAACTAGTTATGTATAGAAGTAGTTTTTAACAATTAATTTCCATTCCGTTTCTTTGTTTCTATTTGTAATGGAATGTTATTTAGCCCTTTTATAACAAATATAAAGATCATTTTGTAAAACACGCAATTACTTATTTGGAGAATAAATACATTTTACATTTATTTCTCAAGTTTTCTAGTCGATACCAATCTGTACTAGCACAAGTATTATGATTAAGACTGTGTATCCTTTATTACTGAATAAAACGTTTTTTTTTAAATTGTTTTTTTATACTAAAAAAAGTTGAACTAAACAAATAAAGAGATCTCTAGAACATACAATATACCTGATAGTGTAAGAATTTGATTTTCTTTAAAGATATTCCGCAAAGGTTCAGTTCGTTCTAAATGTATCTGCTATCCTTGTAAGCATCAGCTCCGTAGGTACCAAAATATTCATTAAAATAATTATAAGTAAGTGAAGTTTTAGCAATACTGAGTTAATTGGTGCATAAAGTAATAACTAATAACTAACATAGTATTAAGTAATGTTTGCTACTAACATGATATGGACCTAAATTTAATTTTAATTATGATTTGTCGTTGTCCGAAATAAATGAATTTTATTTTTATTTTATTTATTATTATAAAGTGGTGTTCAAGTATCTCTAGAAACTGTTTTCGATCCAAACAATACATCTGCAGAGAAGAAATCAAACTAGAAAATAAGAGACAAATATCAAGCCAAGGAGAGGATTTCCCAGTAACATATTTATACAACACAATAGTCAAAGGCCTAACGAATAGAAAATCGGTCAAGAAATACATATATTTTGGCAAAAAGTGAGTAAATTTTTAAATGTTCTTTAGTCTTGATCCGTTACAACGACAAATAATGATGCCTTGTTTACTTTACGCATAAACCGACCTTTGGACCTGAGTGCATTCAACCTTCATCAGCTGAATGAATGATGAACGTCAAAGACTGTGTGTGGACAACACGGTAAAATTTGCCTGTCTACTGTGCCCCACCAGTGGGGCGCCTTGGTGGGGTAGAGAGGAATAATTCAAAAAATATGTTCAGAAACTTTTTATTGATTGATTCATGAAGAATAGAACGCATATAATGTATCTATACTGTATCCATCCAGAATGTAGAATGTTTGTAAACAGAGCCACTGACATTTCAATCAGCTGATGTAGGGGTGAAAAACATTTTTTTATTTAGGTTATCTCGTGCGTGTGATGGTGTATTCGTTAGTAATGTTTATTTTCCCCAAGGGAGTAATGAGTTTTAATTTTAAACTTCAAAATTATGTATGGAAATGTTGACATAAGAGTCTCGCACTTACAGAAATGGAAAACTCCATGTTTATTGACATTAATAACACTCATTCTCAATTATCAAGCAAAAACAATACCTCTTCAAATATTTTTTCACCTGTCCCAACTCAATTAAATGTAAATAAGTGCCTGTTTAAACAATTTTCCTTGAAGCACTAAACATTATTGATCAAATTGGAAGAATTCATAACTTTTGGACAGATTGTCGCTAAGCAAATATGCAGCGTGAAATGAAACGTCAAATAATCCGGCTAAATTAAAATAATACTCTCTCTATGAAATATGTATGGTCATAGTGCTATCCTTGATTCGAAATAGTAGTTAAAAAGTAACCAACTGTTTGCAACACGGGACGTCAAAACTGAAATTCGTTAGGGATGGCACTGTTACAAAGACAAAAAATCTCTAGCGATTTTAATCTTTGTTTTTGACCACATAATGTCGATTTGTAAATTGAAATAATTAGATTTTGCATATAATTGACGTCAGGATTATAAAAAGTAATAAATCTAATAGAATGTATATGTGAAATCATTGGAATTCTATTAGGCCTGCATCATTTCGTGGTGATAACCCTAAAAATCAGCTGTTTTCTAATGTTTACAAACATTCTACATTCTAGATGGACACAGTATAGTTGCTCATTTTCACTTACAAAATACATCGGGCAAAACGTCTTATGACGTAAATTTGTAAGATCCAATCAAAACATATTTGAAAGATTTTTATTTTGTCAGAACAGAACAGATACAATGCATATTTATTTTATTGCATCACTGTGTACATTTGTAGGTCCTAGTATCTAGGTAATGTATAAGAAACACAATGGTACCCAAGCAGGGCGCGGCAATATGTACTGAGAGTGGAAGTGAGCCGGGTTTCTAAAAAGCTCTGTTTAATAGATAAGAGAGAAAGAGAGAGCGGAAAATTTTAATTCAATCACACAGTTTTTTTAAGTCATAGTAAGTATAAGTATTAAGTTTTTTTTTTTAATATATGTTTTAATAATTATCATTTGTCATTAAAAATTCATTTAAGTCATAATACTCGTAGCATTTATTTATAAGATATTGTTTCAATACTCTTATAAATTAAACTTATATTAATAGAGAACTGACAAAATCGGTCTCCACTCAGCATGTGCTATGGTAGAGCCAATCGTACCATAGCGCTGGTCTTCCGTGGTAATATACTACTGGAATCCTACGACACGCGCCTGTGACTTTCGTCATAGTCACACGATGAGTTGCTCTGCCTGTGACGGTGGCATACTTCCGGATGAACACTGTCTACGATGTGAAACATACTAGTGGTTTCTTTTTCACTTCTTCCACTAAAGGATTAAAAATTAAATTTAAAATAATTTTATTTGATAATAATAATAAAAATAAATCTGTGCTGTTGGCTTCGGCCCCACGCAAGCCTTTCAAAGGACCGGGTCACTTTATGGCCCGAGATCATGGTAAATACTACTATTCTCTAGTCACCGATTCAAGTTTTGTGAAGGAAATGAGTTAGTGCTGTTCTGTGCAGTTTATTTAACAAAGGACACCCCGTGGAACTGCTCTCTCTACTAGACCAGCCAGATAGGCATAACATTCGTTAGTAGAATTATTTAATTTTTATGATATCTTTTTCAAACTAAGTTGGCCAACTGCTGCATCAGCATTATTTATCCATATAAAAGTTAGATAGCCTTTTTTAATTCTGTATTGTTTTCTGTTTTGTGTGGTGTGTGTACTCTATGTCCGCACTTAGATTGGGACTGGAGCATTGTGCTTGTGTTTCGTGTGGTATAACAAAGTGTTTATATATCTAATATCTATCTAGGCCTACCTTATATGAAATGAAATGAAATGAAATGAAAATATATTTATTCTGATAGAGCAAAAAACTTAATAATCTAACTATAATAAAGAAATAGCACACGACTTAAAAAGACTTAAAGTATATAATTGATAATATGCATTGATTTATATTATATATATTATTATTAATAGACATATCAAAATTAATTTAGTGTAGATCAAGCCGTGTGTGATGGTCAGTGCCGTGTTGCTGCGCTATCAGAACAGGTTCATGCTCAGCTGAATGTTGCGAGTAACCCCACAACGCTGATTTTCAGCATGTACCATTGTGATGATGACGTACGAGACTTTAAAAGCTAGAATTTAAAAAGTGAAGGCAACTTGTCTATAAAAGGTAATATATGTAGATTAAAAACTAAAAGAGTACACGTAATTTTAACCTAAAAGAAAGAAAAAATGTATAAAAACAATAACAGTTCGACACATTCATAGAAAAATCAAAACTCAGCAGAGACATCAAGACTACAAAAAACACTCAAGATAATTGAAAAAATCGACGGGTTTAATTTAATTTAAATGAATAGGGATAACCAGTTACAGAGCAAACTCTACCTACGTGTTTTTCCGATAACGCTATATCACGTGTCCTCCTCTCATCCGAGTTCGTACGCCACTCAATTTTTTTTCAATTTCAAAAATTCTTTATTTTAACCTTAAATAACATTGGTCTGGTACAGTACTAGTGTAAATTTAATCCTAGAATGCACAAACATACACAAATAGAAAAACGTTTTCGAAGCTAGGGGTGCGCTTATCAAAACTTACGTAGGAAATTTTACACTTCGTGTTACAAATCATAACTACTTAAAAAATAAGTAAATTTCGTTTTTATATAAACATAAGGTTGAGATTAGCTCTTAGGAATATGCAAGCTTTAGAAGAGCAATTGCATTTAGTAACATAACCATTTTTTTTGTATAAAATTGTAATATTTAGCCCAAATATTGGATAATAAGTTATAATAGAGGGTATTTTTAGCCGTTCTCTAGTTAAATGATACAATTAGCAGCCTAAAGTTTAGAACAATAGCGGCCAGCTGGGAACAAAAGAGTACAAGTGAGTCACTACCATACGGTCGCCCGCGCACTAGTGCAGTCTGAGCGGACAGGCCGCGCACGCTGTTTTCGAACCAAACGCAATGGTTTTAAGACCGAGAACAGCGTGCACTGCAGCGCATGAGCATGCGCGCTACTGCGTGAGCTATTGTACTTGCCTATTCATTGCACTCAAGGAACAAGTGATGGGGTAATTTGTACCGGTTGTAACTATCGATGAATTGCAGATTTTTCTTTCTTGTTTTACAAATATTATTAATGAGTTTGTTTTTGTTTTTGCGAATACTGTGTAAATAGAACTTTTTAGAAATCTTAAAAATAAAATCTTTTAGAATTGGAAATTTTATATTGACGTGTAATTTAGAGAGGTTAGTACAAATCGGTGTGTTATAAGAATATTTTAGTGCTTTGTTTTGAATAACTTGTAGTTTATTTATATTAGTTGTGCAAGTACTGCTCCAAACTGGGCAAGCATACGTAATGCAGGGACGGACTAAGGTTCGATAGATACTGAGCTTTGTTCTGCTACTAAGGCATGAGTTTCTGTTGAGGATAGGGCTTAGTGCGTTCATTGCTTTTATTCCTTTCAGTCTTAGTTTCTGAGTATTTTGACTCCAGTTGAGCTTGGTATCGAGGACGGTACCTAGGTACTTAACTGATCGACTCCAAGGGATGGCGTATCCGTCGATTTTAAGGGTTCGAGGTGGTAAGGAGCGATGGCGCGTAAACATGATGGCTTCAGTTTTTGAGGCATTGATTTTTAATTTCCACTTTTGGAAATAGGATGACAGAAGATCAAGGGACAGCTGTAGACGAGAAATTACTAGGTCGGTGTCTTTAGAGGAAGTGAGTGAAGCTGTATCATCAGCAAAACAGGCTAAGGTCGTACGAGTTTGGATTGGGATATCATTAATATACAGGATAAATAATTGTGGCCCAAGGATTGAGCCCTGTGGCACACCCGCTAGAACTAATTTAGGCCTCGATGATGAATTACCTATGTGTACGGTGAATGAGCGACAAGACAGGTAGGATCGTATCAAATTGGTAAGAGATATTGGGACGCCTAGTTTAATTAATTTATAGAGAAGAGCTTTGTGCCAGACGGTATCAAAAGCTTTTTCAACGTCTAACAAGAACATCCCTGTAGATTCATGGATGTTAAGACCATGGGATACCGCCTCTGCTACTCTAGTCAGTTGTTGCGTTGTTGAATGAGCTTCACGGAAACCAAATTGCTCGTCTATGATTTCTGCGTCAGCAGCCCGGTGTAGGCGATGGTGAATAATCTTTTCGAACAACTTACCTAGACATGGCAAGAGACTGATAGGACTGTAGGTTGGTAGGGGCGTGCGCTGTGGTGGTCGAAGTAAGTAGTAACACACAATTCAGTCACAGGCCGTTTATTCACTACATTTATATTAAGAAGGATTGGAAGAAGGCACAGTAGTTCATAGGTTCACAGAAAGAGTTCACAGTAGATAGTAGGAGAAACAGAAGATAGAATGAATAGCGATAGCGGTAAGTACGTAAAGATTAGAAGCAACTTGAAACAAAGTAATGCGCGTCGTATCGAGATTCCAAGCGACTGACTGGGTGACACGAGGAAAGAGGTAGCGGGGCGCGGGGGTCCCCGCCCCGCGCGCCGGCCGGCCGTCGTCGGGCCTAAGGAATGCGCGTGATTGCGAAATATAATACAAAAGAAATGGAAGAGTAGTGTGTAAGAACAAGGTGTGATAGTATGAACGTTAAACAAGTATGAATGATAGAATGTATGGACAGTGTACGAACATAGTAATAAGTATGTGTGAACGTGTAAATATATAATTTAGATATTATATAATGAGTAGATAAATAAATAATATACTTAAATAAAGTGTTTAAATTGAATATTTTTGGGAGATCCCTACAAGGACGATAGCCGGAAGGATCTGTAGGGTCCTTACCTGGCTTGTGTATGGCAATGACTTTGGCAGCTTTCCAGACCGATGGAAAGTAATTTAGTATCAGGCAGGCATTGAAAACTTTAGTCAGCAAAACGACAGCTTTTTGAGGTAACTTTTTAATGAGTTGATTTGATATTGTGTCCGGCCCAGGAGCTTTGCGTGACTTAAGCTTGTCAATGCATTTTTTAATTTCCAGCGGACGAACTAGTAGCGGTCTGTCTAGTGGAGAGATGTCAAGCTGATTAATGGACGTATCTCTCGTACGCCACTAAGCCTGCATGTGATGGGTGATTTTGTGTGTGAGTTCATCAGTGTATAGTAGATATGAGTGTATCAGGGTGTGTATGTGTGTGTTGTGTGTGTGTGTGTGGGTAAACTTGTGTATTGTATGTGAATTAATCAGTGTGTTAGTGTTCTGTCAAGGACACCATTTTCCGTAGAAGCTGAGCAATACCAGACACTTTGAGTGTGTATATGGTTGCCCCGCCTCACTGCAATCTACTTTGAAGTTCCAGTAGTTGATTTTTTAACTTCAATCTAAAATTGCACTTATTTTGAAATTCGCGCAGAGGCGGAGGTAGTGAGTTCCAACACTTAGTGGAGCAGAATCGCAAACTATCGCGGAAGGCAGCTGTGCCGTGTCGCGGAGTTCGTAGCACGAAGGAGCACGCATGCGGTGGGTTTCTGTTGTGGTCTCTGGCCCATTTGAATTTGTCATAGAGATGCTTTGGCTTACCTGATTTAAACACTCTGAATATTAAAGTGGCAAGATGAAGATCCCACCTATGTTTCATGTTCAGGATACGGTGTAGATTTAAGAAGGGCTTTATATGACTACGCGGTGGGACGTTGAAGCAAAAGCGTGCGCAAGCATTTTGGACTCTCTGTATGAGTTTAGAGGTTTTAGCCAAAAGCCGAGGTCCGTAGACCGTATCGACATAATTGAATCTAGACAACACGAGAGAGTCAACCAGCCGAACTCTGACTTCACAGCTCAAGTAATTTCTGATCTTGTACAATATCTTCAGCCTATAAAAACTATTCCTGACAATTTCGGATACATGACGCTCAAACTTCAACTGCTCATCAATAAATCAGACCAAGATTACGTGCCTCTGTGACTCGCTCAATTTTATCACTGTCGATGCGGAGTTCAGGGACACCTAGTGCTATTTTATTAACCTGAGCCTTGGTTCCAAGTATCATGTATTTTGTCTTATTAGCATTTAAGAGCAAGGAGTTAGATAGCGCCAATTCCTGTATACGTGCGAGTTCTTCGTTGACTTTAGACTCAGCAGCACGTAAAAGGTCTGGTTTAAAAGACAGATAAATTTGTATATCGTCTGCATATACATGAAACTTACAATGATGAATGCTGTTAATCACATCAGCACTATAAAGGATGAACAGTAAAGGGCAATCCTGGGCCCTTGACTCCCTGTGGTACGCCTCTATTTACAGCCTGCATCTCAGAGATTAAAGGGTTTCCGTTGTCTCTCGGAATCTCCACATATTGCGAACGATCATTGAGATATGAATGAAACCATCTAATAGTTAAATGGTCAAATCCATAGAAACATAGCTTAGAAAGTAGAAGTGATGAAGAAGCTGATGGTGGGCTGTATACGCTTGCTACAATAGTATGCTCCAACTCAACACATGCTACTTCAATGTGGCTTTCAACAGATAAGCATACTATGTCCTTACGTTCTTTGAATTTTATAAGTTTATTTAGTAATATTAACCCTAGAAAGATAATCATATTTGATACTACGGTAAAGATAATCATGCGTAATTTTCACGCATGCATTTTAAGTACCTGTTATTTCGAATTTAGCTAATAGAATTGAGCATAAGGTTCGTAAATGGGTTAATTAGGCTCAGATGAAATAATAAACACCAAAAAATATCGTTTATTTATGTTTATTTTCTAAAAGACGGACGCTTAATCTAAACTACTACATAAACTATGAAAAAGAGATAACAATTTTTATTTTCAGTGAAATTTTTTTTGGCACATAGTAATCAGTCATTTTAAATTAAAATTAAAATCAATTAAGACCATTTTTTCTATTTAAGGTCATATTAGTAGAATAAATCAATTATATACAGCTTTGGCACACATCCACATTATGCTCTCTGCAAATAATCTTTTTGCATCTTTTGCAGGAAGCATTAGCTTTACGCCTTATTTTTGAAGGGCAATACGTACAATATATACGTTTCTTTGGTTCTGGAGGCTCTGTGTTGTCTTCTGTTGAACTGGAAGACACATTTGGCAATGTATCAGCGATATTATCCCGCAAATATCTTTTCAACGTAGGGACCTCTAAGCGTTTGGTCTTGAATGGCGATGTGAGAGCCGTACTTAGGCTTTTCATGAAATGTTTGCGGCTTAGAGGCTTCTCGCCCTTGGTCACAACATTGTGGTGGTATATTATATAGGCATTTATACAGGCCACGTTTATCATGCCGTAAAATAACGCCATAGGCCACCTGTTCGTCTTTCTGCTGCTAGACATCAAGGAACACATTTGGTCCAACGTATCTACTCCGCCTTTTGTCTGATTATAATACATAATCATCTCCGGTTTTCCTGAAGTCTCATTTATGATCGCATCTTCATCGCAGGATGATAAAAGGTAAACCATTTTAGCCGGTTTCGGTTTATACGAGACTAGTGTGAGGGGTCCGTCAAAACAAAACATCGATGTTCCTGTACGCCTGGACCGAGTATTCTTCAATTCTTCTGGTATCTCGCGTTTGTTTGAACGTACAGTTCCCACAAGGGTCAATTTATATGGTTCTTGGAGTAAATTCTTTGCCAAGGGGATTGAGGTAAACCAATTGTCACAAGTAATGTTGCGACAAGTACCATGTATAGGCTTCGATAGCTCCTTTACATAATACTCTCCGAGTGGAACGCCATTGGTTTCAGTTCCTCTTCCTAAGTAAGGCATTGCATTTACCATGTACTTAGTACCACTGTCACACATCATTAGTATTTTTATACCGTACTTGCTTGGTTTATTGGGTATATACATCCTAAACGGACATCGCCCTCGAAAACCGAGTAGCTGTTCGTCGATTGTCACGTGAGCTCCGGGGGTATAATTATTTATACATTGGTTGATAAAAATATCCCAAATTTTTCGGATCGGAGTGAAAACATCATTTTGACGCAGTGTTGGTCGTATACTTTTGTCGTCCATTCTGAGACATCTGATCAAAAAATCAAAACGATCACGGCTCATCACAGAAACGTAAATCATTGTCGAAGATCGATCAAACAGTTCATCTGTGGACATATGGTTATCTTTCCTCACTGCTGTCATTATCAAGACGCCAATCAAAGCACGTATTTCCTCTTCATTCGTTTCACGAAAGGTGGCAGAACTAGCTAAGGGTTCTTGTCGCTTCAAAGATATCTCGGCGTTAGTCCATTTTACGACTTCGACGATAATTTCATCCGTAAAAAATAAATTGAAGCATATGCCAGGCTCATATATGTTACGGCACATTCGTTTTGGGCCCCTCTGAGTTCGAACAATATTCTGTGCTGACATAGGTCCACGCCTGATGGATTTCGCTGTTGACCAGCAATGCTTATTCTTACCTCTAATAGATCTCTGAAGCAATGTTACTATTCGAGAACTCGACGATGACGATGCGGGTTGTTCTAGGTTTTCTTCACCTGCAGGTTGGTTTTCGTTTAGTGACGGCTCTTCCGCTTGTTCTTCATCTACGTACGCCTCTTCTGTGTCGCTCTGTATATCATAATCGCTGTCGTGATTCTCTTGTTCGCTCGCAGGATCGCTCGAAACCTCTTCATCACTCTGAAGAAGAGCAGACCAAATATCCCGCTCATCCAGGTTCGGTCTAGTCATAGTTGCACCAGGACATCTAAAATATAAAACAAAAACATAAAACACCTACTTAAAGTGCAAAAACACAACATCTAAAACAGAAAACACACAAATGCATAAACCGTTCCCATCCCTTATTATGTTCTAAAAGTCACGTAAAAGATAATCATGCGTAATTTTGACTCACTAGGCACCAAAAATTCAAAAATGGTGATACTTACCTAAATAATGCGTTTGCCACTCGAAAGGTCCTACCGACGAATGAAATGTCCGTGACGCACGCCCTTGAAATCCCGCTATTTAGAAAGAGAGAGCAATATTTCGAGCGCGGATGCGTGAATTTTACGCAGATTATCTTTCTAGGGTTAAAGAGCCTCCACGAATAGCATGTGATATGCAAAAAGAACTACCAACCTGGTGGTTGCTGAAGTTAAAGTTAGCTTTTCAGCCAGTGTTCTGTTAAGCAGATGATGTCAATATCAAATGAGTTCATGTACAATTCCAATTCTAATAATTTACTTCTCAATCCTTGAATATTTTGATGCACCAAGTTGGTAAACTTTGCATTGATTTTACAATTTTGATTTCTTTGTTTTTTATTGTGATTAATAATAATAATATTATTATTTGATTTATTAGGGCTAGAGACTTCCTCTATTGTCGTTATTTCTAATTTAAATGACTTGGAATAACTTCCAAAGATTTGTTTTTTAAATCATTACAATGTTCAAAAGGAGCATTTTTCATAGCCAAGTTTTTGGCTGTAGTTTTAAAATAATAGGATAGCGAAATTGCTATCTGTCTCTTATAAAAATTGGAAAGGTAGTAATTACCTTGAGTCAAATAGAACTTTTTACTAACAATATTTTTAGTATCAATCACATGTACATTGCTGTTGCATGAAATAGTGTGCAACGTCATATTAAGCTTATATCTAAGGTTGTTCTCTGATTGTGGCAAGCTGTTGCTGTAGGGGAATGTGAACATCACAATTTGTTTTAAATTTAATTTTAATAGTTTGTCTACATAACTAATCAAGTCAGATTTGTTCACATTACCCCTATTTCCAAGGCATATTATTAAATTTGAGTTACTATTAATTTTTTTATTCTGAATTATGTGCATAATATTATGCAGGTTAGAGTTAGGTAAACAATTATTTATTATAGGATGTTCCATACTCATATTTAAAAACTGACCCATATTTTTTCCAATTTCATCGCAGTACATTATTGTTTTTATACCTGAGCATGAAGTGCTGAGATCCGGAAGGAATGCGGCTGACACAGTACTTTCCGGACCTGAGTGGTAACAGACTGGGCCTGGATCACAGCAGCCGCAGCCCTCCAGAACCCTGCCCTCCAGACTCATCTGGCTACTGATGAGTGCATCCATGGCCAGATTGAGTTCCCTTGTCTGTTCAGTAGTCCGTTCATAAAGGCTGATGTAGTGCCCCAGGGAGTGCTCGGCCTGGCCAAGTTTGCTTCTCAGCTCCTGCATTTCAGCCTCATATTGGATCTGATTATAATTTAGCTGCAATGTACAGAGCTCATATTTATCAACAATTTTTCTTTTTGATTTCAGTTTTGAAACTACATGTTTTTGGTTTTTTAATAAATTTTGGGTTCTTTTTATGAATTTACTTATTTTAACATATTTTTTTAGCTTATTTTTACTAATATTACTAATATTGTGTTTGATGTTTTTGCTGCTGGCTTCCACATTACACACTGAGTCATCTTTAGTTAAGTCAATTGTTTGTAGAGTGTGTAAGAAACAGCCAGTAACAGAAACTTGGCCCGAAGACGATTCAGCTGATATTAACTCATCGAATAAGCTTTGTGTTTTCGCGGTGGCAGAGCTGTTTGCAGCTTCCTCCAGCTGGGTAATATGGTGGTGAGCGTCACAAAGTTGTTTCTCCAGGACTGAAGTTCTCTGCAGCACGGACTCAAACTCAATGCCACATTTTTCATCGAACCTATCGATTATCAACTGAAGCCTATCCCGTTCCTCACTAATATAAGTATTTTGAGTATGTAACTCACTCATCTCGCTTTTAAGCTTTTTGTTATTATTAAGTGCTTCTATTAAGATATCATTATCATATCTTTCCAATTCTAACTGTCCAATTTGCCTTTTTGCATCCTTTAATTCCAGTAAAACCTGGTTCAACTTCTCGCCTTTGCGAGTCATCATTGTGTATTACAGAAGTTAGTGACTGTATTTTATTGCAAAGCACAACTTGCTAGAGTATTATGAATTTATGAGACAATAACAAAGGCAGACTGTTCAGTGTCTAGGTTATGTTTTCAAAAGGTTGTATGTACTTACGTAGCTATAAAGATGAAAACTTTGTTGAAAATAGTATTCCTTTTTATAAGATTCACACAGAAGTAAGCACAAAACACTTGTAAAAGCACAAACCAGCAAAACTTATAACCGAAAACCGTTCCGAAAACGACGTTTTACCGTTGGCCAAAAAACACACAAATAACAAACTTTTAGCCTTAATAACTATTTCTGCACTTGTTTTATATTATAAATATGCGATTAAATCGGAAAGGGCTCTGTAGAATTACGTAAAACAATTATTTTTTAGTAAATTCGTAGGGAACATTTGCGAACAGCTGTTAACGCTAATAGGGTTGCCTGGCATGGCCTGTCCTTAATAATTACTTTCTTGAAAGGAGCGTGTATATCAAATAGCAATGTAATAACATCGCTAAAATCCTGAACCATTGAGTTAACATTATCACCAGAACAAATAATATCCCACTTTATGGAAAGTAAATCATTATTGAAAAAATCTATAGATATATCTCTTAAGGGCCTATAAACAACGTGTTTAAGTTGAGTTTTTGGTTTTTTGAATATAAACTCGCATGTTATAAACGCGTGACCAATATGAGATCCTATGAGTTCAACACGTGCGTTTCGCGAGCGAACATTCGAGCAAACAACATCAATTAATGTTTCACTGCTGTCAGTAAAATGCGTAGCTCTATCAATCAATTGAGTCAACTCAAAGCAGGTTAGGAACTCATTAAAGATCTTAACTTTAATGTCACCGGCATTTATAAGGTTAATGTTAAAATCACCAACTAGAATGACTTTATCACATTTCGAGAAAGAAGCTATAGAGTCCGCGATCGCATCAAAAAACGTATTTACATTGAGCCACGGAGGCCGATAAGCTGTCCCAATTACCAGTTCTGTAGATTTGATATTCAGCCTGATCCACATCTGCTCAACATTATTATTAAGAGGGTGGGTGCACACGCGCGCTCTAACACCACGTCTAATATTGAATCCTATGCCGCCACCTCTTCCCCCACGAATGCATACTGGGCGTGGTATATGTTTGAGGCTGTAGTTTGGCACAACTGGTGCACGACCATCTTCCCCTGGCTTAAGCCAGGTTTCATTAATGGCCATCACATCTACCGAGAACCTCCCCATAGCTGCAATAAAATTATCATGATCAGTTCCCAAGGAGCCAGCATTATACAAACCAACATTAAACAATTTACCGTTACCCATTATGAAAAAGTATTATTAACCCTTTGTAGCGCGGTGTAACATTTCTGTAACAGACTGATTTTCTGCCTACCAACCTTCAAATATATTTTTCAAATCCGTTTTGTGTCAATGTGATATGTCCGTTACAAACCAATCTATCTACTTAGTTTATTACAAAAAATGTAGATGGCCTTAGTGCCACGTGACGACCGTTGTTCGTCGACTGGTCGAGTTCAAGTACCTGCGTGCATTTGAAAATTTGGTAGAAAATAGAAAAACGTGATAAATACTGTGTGTTTTTGGAAAATATACGAGGTAAGTACATGTACTTTGTGTATCATTGTAGGTTTTTATGTAATTGAATGCTTTCGATGAGTTTGACTTTCTGTTGTGTTTGTACCAGAAATGTCACATTGCCTAACAAGGGTATTTTTTTTTTTGTGAATAGGCTTGTTTTCTAATTCATTTGTTTTTCTTTTTAGAATGACTTTTCAACCTCTCCGGGATGGCGATATAGCAGAGGTCTTGAATATTTATGAAGACAGTGAAGATGGCATGGAAGATGACGACGACAGTGTTGCAGATCCTGATTATCATGGTGAGAATGAGATGGAGCACGAGCAGTTTTCTAACGATGAAAATGAAGAGGCTGAAGTAAACCTTGGTGAGATTATTGATATTTTAGAGACCAGTGAACCTGATCCATCTCCATCTACTGCTGCTGTGCCAACTGGATCATCACAACCAACCCAATCAGTGGGACGTCCTACAAAACCACCAAAACTCAACCTGCGATGGAAAAAAAAAGTCTGGGTTTGAATGAGCAACAGTTGCGTTTTCTAGGAAACGAGAACCTACCAACAGATATTTTAGAGCTTGAAACGCTGATCCAGATTTTCTTGTTCCTGTTTCCCATGGATTTGATTGCAACACAAACTAATTTATATATAGTGCAAAAGGATCCCAACAATAGCTTTCGGGTTTCCACAACAGACATTCAACAATTTATTGGCTTGGTGTATATCATGTCTTTGATTCATCTTCCTCGAGTTACTAGTCACTGGAATGGCACCATTGGAACACCTATAGTTCAAGAGATAATGCCCCTAAAGTTGTTTGAAAAGATTCGTCAATTCATACATTTCAATGACAATTCTCAAAACTTGCCGCGTGAAGATCCGAAATTCGACAGACTGTTCAAACTTAGACCGCTAGTTCAAAAATTGAACCAAATCTTTGCCAACGTACCTTTTGAGCAAATATGCTCTACGAAAGCTAGGAATAATTTGAAAAGGTATAATCCGAAAAAACCTCACAAATGGGGCTATAAGATTTACGTTCTTAGTGGAGTCTCTGGATTTGCGTACAAGATTGAACCTGAAATTGGCTCAGAAAATGTAGTGCTGCCCGACGAACCTGATCTAGGCGCATCCTCAAATGTTGTCATGCGTCTTTCACGAGAAATACCCCACAACCAAAATTATAGATTGTACTTTGACAATTACTTTACGTCATTGCTGGTGTCTCACAAACAATTTTTGAGAAGTGTGGCGTTGCTCTGTGTTACAATAAACACAACAATTGTTTTAGACTATTTCACCTAAGTTAAATTACCCTTTTGATGCAGTGTAACATTTCTGTCACACTCCCTATATTGCTCTTTTTTTTCAAATAAATAAAAAAAATGATTTTTCCAGAAACACGTGTATTTTTATTTCTTTCGATTAAAATTTTCAACTACTTATTTTTAAAATTGCTCTCCTTGCCCTACAAAGGGAAAATAACATAAAAAAATAAAATTTATATCCTATATAAAAAAGTAAGATAAATGCTGGCAAATAATAATCATAGAATATATTAAATAAAATGTCAATAAAAAAATATGCGATGTAAGTATAACGTACAGGAACATAGTAATATTAAACTTCGGGTCTACATAAAATGATAACAAATCCAACTTGATGACGGATGGAATATCCCTCGATAGAGTTATAGCGCAAGCACCACGACATCGATCAGCACACAGAAACAATATCCCTCGATAGAGTTATAGCGCAATCACCACGACATCGATCAGCACACAGAAACAATATCCCTCGATAGAGTTATAGCGCAAGCACCACGACATCGATCAGCACACAGAAACAATATCCCTCGATAGAGTTATAGCGCAAGCACCACGACATCGATCAGCACACAGAAACAATATCCCTCGATAGAGTTATAGCGCAAGCACCACGACATCGATCAGCACACAGAAACAATATCCCTCGATAGAGTTATAGCGCAAGCACCACGACATCGATCAGCACACAGAAACAATATCCCTCGATAGAGTTATAGCGCAAGCACCACGACATCGATCAGCACACAGAAACAATATCCCTCGATAGAGTTATAGCGCAAGCACCACGACATCGATCAGCACACAGAAACAATATCCCTCGATAGAGTTATAGCGCAAGCACCACGACATCGATCAGCACACAGAAACAATATCCCTCGATAGAGTTATAGCGCAAGCACCACGACATCGATCAGCACACAGAAACAATATCCCTCGATAGAGTTATAGTGCAAGCACCACGACATCGATCAGCACACAGAAACAATATCCCTCGATAGAGTTATAGTGCAAGCACCACGACATCGATCAGCACACAGAAACAATATCCCTCGATAGAGTTATAGCGCAAGCACCACGACATCGATCAGCACACAGAAACAATATCCCTCGATAGAGTTATAGCGCAAGCACCACGACATCGATCAGCACACAGAAACAATGCAAAATGTACTACTTTCAAAAACATTCTAAAATTTGTAACAAAATTATTTTTATACCTACAATACTCAGTAGTAAATAGAAATGTGAATACGGAATAAAGTAAATGGCTTGACTGACTATTATTTAGTATAGCAGTAAGGTATATCTCAGCAATTAGATTAATTATCACTAAAATAGAAATAAAAAGCTTTAACAAGGTTTTTTATAATAATAGAGCAGCAGAAAGGTATATCTCAGTGTCTAAAGTAATAATTACTAAATTAGAAAGTGAACAAACATTAGAGAACCAATTTGTTTTCAACCTAGATTTAATATATAAATTATAAAGGTATACACAGGTGTACAAGTACAAAAAAAAGGATAGAGCTAACTTATGATAATTATAATTTACTTGAATATATACGGATATTCCACTCAGCAACACAGTCAAACGGGTCCCAGTGCAAAAATCCGATCTAAGTCAGATTGAGAACGGATCTGAAAGGCCTGCTTGCCGTCCGCTTCGCGCACGCTAATACGCCCCCGCTTGGTCCAGACGTAGCGCCACTGGTGCTTGCGGGCCAGCTCGCGGGCACGAGCGAAGAGCACGCGGTTCGCGCGAGTCAGCCGCTCGTTGATATAGATGCGAGCGTGCGCACCCCCGGCCGGGGCGCGGCCTACATCGGCGGTGGTGAGCGTGCGGCGCACGCGGGCCGCCGCCAGTAAGCTGTCGCGCACGTCACGGCGCGCCGCCCGCACCACCAGACGGCGCGCGCGCGGCTGCTCGCCGCCCGCCGCCGCGCCCTGCGTCACGCCCACGCGCTCCGCGTACACGATGTCGCGCGGCTCTAGCTCAACTCCCAGCTTCGCCGCCAGCATGGTGACAGCCTGCTGCGCGCTCTCGCCGCGCTCCTCGGGAAGGTAGCCTATCTCCAGGTCGGAGAGAAGCGCCTCCTGGTCGCGGTCCGCAACCTCCTGCTGCAGCAGCCCTACGACGGTCTGCAGGTGGACGATTGCGGGCGAGTGTGCCGCGGGTGCCGCCGCCGCCGCCGTTGCGCATTCCTGTTCCACTGCTCCGAGACGCTGCTCCAGTCCATCCAGACGAGCTGAGACACCCGCGAGAGAGACTCGGAAGTCAGCCATCTCTGCCTTAAGTGACTTGATATCTTTAGAGATCCTGCATCTTGCATCTTGCGAAACCCTAGGAGAAGCTCATCCGTGGTCGGCTTTAATGCGGTTTGGAACTCTTTCGCCGTCTGTTTAAGAGTCGTATCTGTAGTTGACGGCAAGGGATCTTCCTGTGGGACACACACTCCCGGGTCTTCGCATTGCGATCGCAGTAGGACGTCTTTGAAAACCTCCGTTACACGTACCGGCGTCGCTGGGTTTCTCCCTTTCGGCGTGCTCGCCTGGCAGTCACCGTACCGCCAATCGCTCGGCACCTCGCTGCCGACAGGTACTCTGACACATTCGTAATGTGAACGAGATGAGCACTTAGGACAAGTAACGCCCCCTTTTATAAATTTGCCGCATGCCGCACACTTCTGAGCCATGATCGATACTAGTACGTACAAATTCAAAGTATTACGTAACAGAATCAATTTACGCACTTGGAAGCACTATTATTGTTTAGTTCAGAAATAATGAAATGAGGGTAGGTTGCTTTGTCACTTTGTGATGTTATTTTGTTTGTTACTTAAAAACTTATTCACTGATAAACTTGGTCCATATTATTATTCACTGGATGCACTGTACTGTTATAAACGTAATTATAATTAATCTCGGGTTCCGGGAGTTGATTAACTATTTTTATTCGCGAAAAAATCGTAGGACAAATTGCGTTCAAGTCAACAGTCGCGACGTCGTCGCGTCGATCAGATTTCGATGCCCGTATAATACGAGTCGCATTATTTATAAGCATCGGCTTGTTATAACAATGACTTGCTCAGATATTCTGATAAGCATTTATCATATTTAGAACAAGTTCGTTTCAAGGAAACTAAAATACTTATTTTTATTTATTTATCTTAGGGAAACAAAAATATTTAGAACTAGACAAATTAAACACTTAACATTCGAAAAATTAAGCTAAGCAGTTTCCACACATAGAAAGAAATTAAATTATCCGAAAATATAATATGAGTTACTACAATTCAAGATCTTAAAGTAAAGAGAGTCAGTATAGAAGGCGTCAACCACCTAATGCGATGCCAGTTGATAGCGCACCGGTAAAAGAAACTACAGTATAGAATAGACCGTAGACAAGCCATAGATTGCCTCTTAGGAAGCCATGCTGCTGTTCCAAGGTTTGTTTTAGGGAGTTGTGGATCGGTTCACTTCCTATTTTTCTAAGAATTGTGCTAGAATCCACAATTTAGATATCGGCCTGTAGTTTGTAACTTCTCGCTTAGGACCCTTTTTGTGTTTAGGTGTGAAGGTCGCAGACTTCCAAATAGAAAGCGCCTGAACAAAGGCGTCACTGGAACCGCTGAGTTTTACAATAAGTGTGCCGTAGCTTAGCACAGTCTCATGTGCCTTTAGTTGGTAATTATCTACTTAAAATCTATTTATTTTTATGTACTGAATTCTTTGATGTGTATGTACCTGTGAAGGTGAGTACTGGCCGTAATTACACGTTACAATGAAATGAAATGAAAGTTTATTTCTTTAGGCTTATAAATAAGTACTTAGACAAGACATATTTAGTAGTGACTGCGCGACCGCTCGCTGTAACACGTTACTCTACACCCCGTAACGCCGGTCAGTACTATGAAATGAAAAGTTTTTATTTCTTTAGGCTTACAAATAAAAACTTTTCATTTCATTTCATTTCAAGACTAGACTAACTAGACTTTCGGCTCGTATTAGAGCTCCGTAGCATTATTCTACATAATGTGTAGACTTTTGTTATCAATAGATAAGATTCGCATATAATATATCATGGGACAACAAGAAAATATCAGGCGCCTGCTCTCATCTCTCACAGAGAAAACGAATCGTTTGTCTCTTAGAATCTAAAATGCTATAGTAAAGTTTTCTTAATTAGTAGAAAAGATCCAGAGGTGAGATGAACACCGCTCTTCAGCTAAAGGGGGCGGGCGGTCTCTCGGTGACGAGCGAGCGAGAGCCGACGCGACGCCGCCACGCTGCACCGGGGCAGCAGTGCTCAGGTGGAGGGTGCAGGCGGTCTCTCGGTGAAGAGGAGGGGGATGCCGCCCAGCACATTCTGCACGACGTGCGAGCGAGGGTCCACGCGCAGGCGGCGGCGTGACGTGGGCGCCGGCGCCACGCTGCAGCGGGACAGTAGCGCCGCCAGCCCCGCCAGCGACTGCATGTGCCCCATGCGAGCTCCTGCACAGAACAACACGTCTCATTACTATCATCAATACAAACAAATGCTACAAATAACAGTATAACATACCGATGCATGCTCGGGGTCCGTCCCCGAAAGGCAGATAGACGAACTTGTGCCTGTTCGCGACCTCGTCCGGGTCGAACCGCTCCGGACGGAAGACGTCCGGCTCGGGGAAGTACTCCGGATCGTTCTGGATGGCCTGCACCGGCACTGCCACCTTGACGCCCGGCTCGATGGTGACGTCACTCCCGGGGATGCGGTACGCGCGCACGCACTCGCGCATCAGTATGCCGAGCGACGGGAACATGCGCATGCCTTCCATCAGCACCTGCTCCAGGTAGCGCATGTCTTTGATGGCGTCGTAGCTGAGCCGTCCGCCGTGCGCCGCCAGCGCACGCGCCACGTCTGCGTGCGCGCGCTCCTGCACCGCGGGGTGGTGCGCCAGCTGGTGCAGCGTGAACGAGGTGGCGGACGATGACGTCTCGAAGCCCGCGACGAAGAAAATGAAGGCTTGCGCCGCCACCAGCTCGTCCGACAGCTCGAGCAGCACCCGCGCGGGCTCGCCCCCCGCCCCTGCCCATCGCAGCGAATCCACGGCAAGCGGCCCGCGCGCCTGCCACTCCAGCAGGAAATCGATGAAATCGTTCCGTCCGGAGGGCCGGAAGCCGCGCTGCTCGCGGATCTGGCGCGTCAGAGACACCAGCTCGTCTTCCAGCTCCTGGCCGAGGAACTTGAAGTTCTTGAAGAGCGTTGGAAACGTGATCTTGGCGATGTAGACGAGAGCGCGCCGCAGCGACGGCTGCAGGATCTTGGCGCCGAGCTTGCGGAAGCTGGAGTCCTCGTCGTTGAGGCAGTCAGCATCGAGGCCGAAGCCGACGGCGCCGATGAAGTCGGTGGTGTACCTCGCCATGAGGTCGCGCGCACAGAGCGGGCGGCCGGCGGCAGCGTGCGACAGCGCGCGCGCCTGCAGCCGCTCGGCGCGCTCCACGATCAGCGGGAACATTGCGCGCAGCTTGCCTGATGTGAAGGCGGGCGTCATGCGCTGCCGCAGCAGCCGCCACAGGTCGCCGTCCGCGAAGAACAGGTTGCGCAGCACGGGCTCGGTGACGCCGTGCGCGGGCCGCGCGAACCGCCCCGTGAAGTGCTTGAAGTCCGTGACGAGCACGTGCTTGACCAAGTCGGGGTCGCGCAGCACGAGGCGCGGCGCCGTGCCCACGTGCGTGCCCACGTAGCGCGCGCCGGGGTGCCGCCAGTAGGCGCGCGCGGCGCTGTCAGCGGCGCTGCAGCGCTGCAGGAAGCGCGCGCCCTCAGACCCCACGAAGGGCAGTGCGCGCTCGCTGGGCACGCCGCGCCGCACCCAGTAGTCGTGCCGCCGCGTGCCGTGCACGTACAGCGCGACCACCAACACAACCACCAACAACAACACGACCATTATCTGGCGCTGGACTGCTGCCTGTTCCGATTATATTGCCGAGATCCTGTTCACGGTGCAAGACAGCTCCCGTAAGGATTCCTTCCGACACGTCCTCGTCGCGCGCGCCGCTTACTGATAGGTTATTCGGAAGTCGACCGCATTAATAGTCCTTCAGATCCGGACCGATAGAGATCGAGGAGCCCTAATCAGTCTGTGCATGAGTCAATAATCGATACTCGAGTTGATAACGCACACTTGTGCTCAAGTAGTTGGGTACTGTAACTATTTGTTATTGTTTACTAGGCATTAGTACGATAATGGTGCCAGCAGCGACGAGGAATAATCAGAATAATCAATTTACTGGTAAAACAGATATAAGTCAAGTCACAAAATAATAATAATACTTACATGAAATTACTAAGTCATAATATTTAAAATATTATATAATTTTCCACACATAATTGCCTATAAAGTATGCCTAACTATAGAACGACTTCTCGACGAGCCACGATTTAAGTCTCCGCTTAAATGTATTGAGACTAGAATGTTGTGACCCCAGGTGGTCACAGCCTCAGAGTAATAAGACATAGAGTGATAATTTCACACAACATTCCGCTCTAAGTTGAAGCCAAAAACCAAGCAATGTGTGCGTAAACGGCACGTCATTACAAGAGCCGACACGCACACAAGTGCACAAATAATGTTGCAAGCTATTAACATTTTCCCCATAAGGTAGGGAAATTGTAACATTTTGTAAGGAGTAAATGATTATCATATTTATCACCTTTCTGTTAGATGATATTTCATTAACAGAAAAATTCCTGTAAATATTATATACTCTATGGGTGTTTACATACAGGGGAGTGTTGAGTTAGCGAATTAGTTAAATAGATAGAAATAAATATTATGGCCGAAACATTTTCATACCTTTGTTGGGATAGCACCCTCTCGTAATTTGCATAAACCACCTTTCGTGATATGCTTGTCATTTTCTTCAAAATGTATAGAACATAATCAGTGTAGTGTATTTCTTTTTTAGTGTATAGTCTTAGTGTATTTAGTTGGCTTGCAAAACTTTTCTTTGCAATTCCGTCTAAGTTTTTCAACCAATCGGGAAGTAACAGTCTATTTTATTTTTCGTGTTATTTCGTTATGTTTTTTTTTTGTTTGACATAATGTCAAAACAACATAAATATTCTTATTAATAAAGAACTGAACTGAAGTCGGATCAGAAGGAAATCTAAGAACGAATATAAAGACATTAATAAAACTAGGGTTCATCGTCTAATGAAACCAATGAAATTTTTATATTTAGCGCTCCGACTACATCAACACCCGGACAGTCTGTAACAATCTATTTCCTTGCCCGTGAAAATAAAACAAAAGTTTTTGATTATTTATACCAAGCTTAATAGAACATAGGTACATATTTCACCTAAAAATCCGGTTACCCTACTTATATCTGGCAAATAAAAGTCCTACAAGTGTAAAGTAGAAATAGATTAAACAATAAGTACCTATGGGGGAAAATAATTTTTCTAATAGCTAGCAACATTTTTATGTAATGGCGTCTGTTATGTTTACGATTTATTTTTGTGCTTATACCAATGTTTTACTCAAGAATATAAGATGCCAGGTTGTATTTACCCGTGAAATGGAATCTACTATTGTTTCTGATTATTATGAGAAGAGTTGTTACACCCTTTTACTGCACAATAAGTCATTATTATTAAAAAATTACGGAGCTCTTCCCAGTAGGTCTTGACCTTGAGCACTGACATGTCGAGCGATGTACGTAGCCTTTAAAGGCTAACTTGAAATGGCGTCACTTCGCGTGCGCCTACTGCGGTTCTAAGCCTAGTTATTCTAAGGTCACAGCATTCTGTCCGGCAGGTTGTTGTACAACGCGGGCCCCGGCACGTGCGTGAGTCTGTCCGAACTCGCCAGTCCGTGGGACACCTCAGGTAGCTGCCAGCTCCGCGAGTGTTGTAGCATCGCGTGTGGTGATCTCCGCGCGTCTTGAACCGCTCCAGGTTTTGCTTGACGTGCATTCCATGCGTCACTACCTGGAGGACGACAATGGAAGGCAACGTAACTATCTGGAACGATACAAACAACTGTTTGTCTTTTACTTGCTTTTTCTAGCGAGTAAATTAGATTTTTATAGAAGCGTAAAATGAAAATGAAAAGTTTTTATTTCTTTAAGCTTACAAATAAGCACTTAGACACGTCATATTTTATAGTTCACTTCCATTTTTTGTCCACTAGTGGAAGAAGTGACAAGAAACCACTAGTATGTAGATAACTTATGTGTCTAGTACATTAGATTTGCTTATCTGTAAGTTGTTAGATTTTGAGTTGGAGCAAAACTCGTTCCAAGCTTTTTTATCTTCTAAGTAATCTGATATTTGTAATAAGCTTTTTTACAAAGAATATGTTTAACAATTTTTTTAAATTTATTTATTGATAATTTTTGCAACTCACTTGGAGTTTTGTTGTAGAAGCGTATACATTGCCCTTTAAAAGATACATTTATCTTGTGTAGCCTAGTTGTGGGCACAGCGAGTTTATTCTTATTTCTAGTATTTACATTATGTATATCATTTTTTTTTGTGAACCGATTGATATTTTTATGGGTGTACAACAAGTTTTCATAAATATATTGACACGGTAGTACTGTCATTATGTTTATTTCTTTGAATTTTTCACGTAGAGATTCTCTGGGACCCATATTATAGATCGCACGAAAAGCCCTTTTCTGCAACACAAATACGGTGTTTATATCTGCAGCGTTCCCCCACAGTAGTATGCCATAAGACATAGACATACTATGGAAGTAGCTGAAATAGACTAGTCTAGAAGTATCAACGTCTGTAAGGTGACGGATTTTTTTAACTGCATATGCTGCAGAACTAAGTCTCCTCGATAGCTTATCTATGTGTGGGCCCCATTGAAGTTTACTATCTAAGGTTATTCCCAAAAATACGGTATTGTCTACAATTTCTAACGTTTCTCCTTTTACGTTTATATCGGCCTTAACTTGTTTTACATTAGGTAAAATAAATCTTAAACATTTTGTTTTGGTTTCATTAAGCAAAAGATTATTAATACTAAACCAATGGACTACCTTTGAGATTGCCGTATTTACATCGTCGAAATTTGGGTTTTGTCGTTTCATTTTAAAAATTAATGAATCATCAGCAAACAATACAATCTCATGATCATTCTTTACAAGATGAGGCAGGTCATTAATATAAACTAAAAATAGGAAAGGTCCCAAGATAGAGCCCTGCGGTACACCCATTGTAACAACAGACCCTTTAGATCGTTTCCCATTAAGGGCTTACATACACTTGTAATTTTCAAAAAATCGTTTTTTTTTTTGTATTTTCTGAATATACATATATTTGAGCATACACACTCAAAATTTTATATCAATCAGACGAATATTTTCGAAGTTATAGACACATTTATGAAGGCGCGTTAGGGAGGCGCGTCTCACAGTCGGGGACCGCAGCGCATCAAGATCTCCGACCTGAGATCACACAAGAGCACCAGAGAGGGAAGAACGGCTCGCAGACAGCATCAAATCGAATTATTAGAAGCTGCCAACGATGCGAACGGATTATTATATGGCCCTGGAATAGATGACAATGTAAGTTGAAAAAAACAAAATGTACCACATGTAATGTAATACGCTTTTGAAACTTTAAACGCGTTTTTCTCAAAACGATGTTTTCAAAATCGGTGATCAAGATTTCTCAAAAACGGCTGAACCGATCAGTCTCAAATTTTAACACAACCTTTTTAACTAGATTTTGATTTTTTAGTAATTAATCGAAGATTTTTTTTCTCCGATAAATATTTTCCATTTTATAAACAATTTAAGGCTTAAATTTTCGTTCAAAATCGAGTCTTTTATTTTGAGAAGTCGCCATTTTGTCAAAAATTATTTTTTCGCTAATTCCTTCGATTAAATACTAGATAATGTATTATATTAACGAAATTTATTTGGTTTTTTCATTTCAGATAATCCGGTCCAGAGATATCGTGATCACCGCAAAATTGGTTTTTTTTGCGGAGCTCTAGGAGATCGGCGATAGCAACATTCGCGATGATTATTTTTACAAATAAAAAATATGTTAATATATTATAAGGTTATTATAATATGTACACCAATTTTCAAATTAATAAATTGAATAGTCTGCGCGAAAAAAATTCTTGAAAATCCGTCTTTTTAAAGCCTTCTAACTGTATGTAAGCCCTGTCAACTCTTTGTATCCTATCACTCAAGTAAGATGTAAGAAGATCCAAAGAGCTTTCCCTAATTCCATAATGATGTAGTTTCCTGATTAATGTTTCGTGATGAACGCAATCGAATGCTTTTGACAAGTCGCAAAAAACGCCTAAAGCATCTTGCGACTTCTCGTACCAAACACAAATTAAAATAAAAAAAAAATTTGAGGCTACTCCGCATATTTCTTTTATATTCAAGTTTAGGTGCAGACTTTGGTAAATTTTAAATAAACATTTAAAAAAATCACATTACATCCTCCATGGGGCCAGGAATTTTTTGAGGGGGTTGAAAAGGTAGCAAGACCCTCACTTCACCCCTCATTTAATTTTGGCAAACGATGCACCAAACACCCTGTATAATTAATAATAGATACGATACCCAGACGACTATACGATTAGATACAACCTCTAATTAGTAAATAATTGGTGTGAATCATGCACTCGTACTTCACAACAATGTGTACTAGCACGCCTAAAAATAGATTATTTCGTAATTTTCTCAAATTCTCGGCAGTACCTACTATGTAGTTATTCTGTGGTGTCGGTAAACTCATGGCTCTCCACTCGCAGATTTTTTACAAAAGTAAAGGTCGCTATACAAGGATGTGGAAACTGAGGGTAGGTGGAACCAAGAAATTATGGACCAGTCGTTCGTAGCGCAGCGTTGTAGAGGAGCTACAAGCTTCCTAGCGTTTCCGTAGAAGAGCTACGAGCTAGCCTACAGTACCGTAGAAGAGCTACGAGCTACATAACTAGTGTTGTTGCAGTGAAGGTGCAGTTTTGTACCTATCGCGACGTCTCACTTTTGTAGAGAATTCCATGAAATGCTATTTTTAATGTATATCTAGGTCAAAAATTTCTTCCATTATTGTTTATCACTTTTTATTGCGCTAATTAAACAAATATGCGATAAATATGTCTGCCTACATCGAATCACCGGTATGATAAGGAAGCCACCGCTGATATCTGCTAATTTTTACTTTTCATTATCAGAACTCGACTAATAAGCAGTCGCCGGTGAAAAACAAGAAATGTATTATTTAATTACATTAAATATTATAATGTTTAAAGAAAGTTGTAATTGTTGTTATTTAATGCGATATTTTCAATGACTTCCGGTAATTTATTAGCTCGTTTGTTTTGGATTTACAAACTATAAAACATACAAAATAAATATAATATTGATTGTAATGATTTAAAAAATATGTGTATTAATAATTGTAACTGTTCTGTAATACTAGAGTATTTTATTAGTTTGTGAGTCAATAATTGTACAAGGCTGAAATGTGCCGTTGTTTAGCTCGCCGTCTGTATACAAGCAGAAACTGTTCGTATTGGAGACACTTCGTGTTCGGCGCTCGAGCTCGCAGGACCTAAGGTTAGAAACAACGATCATAAGTGGTGTTCATAGCGGATATCGTTTTTACCTGTACGTACGGATATCGGTTGTGCCAGTACTGATATCGTGTATACCGGTACCCGGTGCCGGTATAAATAAAAAAGTATGGGATACCGATATCAAATACCGGTTGTAGAAATACGTTGTTAGGTTTATAGTTTTTTTAAAAATGACAACTACTCTAAATGGTAAAATTAATGTTCTTTGATGTTGGAAGTTATGCAATAAAGTTTATTCTTATATTTTGACATTACAGCACAAGACTTAACGAAGAAGCGGCTAGAATACTGTTGTTTTGATTTCGTCTTTATGTTTAGAAACTATCTGTACAAGTGAGTTATAACAGTGGCTTGAGTCGCGGCGGCGCGGCGGCGGTCTACACTCACTGTCCTCACGCCAGTGTTCCTCCATGTCCAACTGACTGACGGCCAAATTCCATGACTTCAAAGTGTATTTCGGGTCGGTACATATCTGACGGAAAATGCATCGAACGTATCATCGGTCGCGTCTGTGAGACGCGTCAAATCAGAACTGCCACATTACGCGTCCAGTCAGTTCAAACGGCCTGCACACAAACGATCTCGTGCTGATGTGACGCCTAGTCTGAATGTAGCATACAAAATACACGTATTGCGAAACGTTAGTAAATGCAGTGAAGGTGATTACCTTTTTCGTAGCTAGTTATGAAAAGCAGTTATGAAAATGGGCCAAACGACGACAATGGACTATGCGTTGACGGAAACGTAACAGACGCTGTACGCTCGACGCACTAATGCATTATCGGTTGAGTGTGAAAAGGTGAATATTTTACTATATATTTGCCTGTTCTGGCGAAACGCAATGGATAGCAATGAATACGCAGCGGCATTGAACTCGACACCATTCACTCTAATCGCAGTCATCATATTATCAGGCGCATTAAAAGGCGCAGATAACGCGTCTGAGTAACTATTAGTCATTCAATGATCACAACATTGATATCTTTCTGGAGCATCTGATCGATACAGCACGCGGCGCGTACAGCACGCGGCGTGACAGCTGTAGCCAGGCTGTAGCTGTGCTGTGTTGTGTAGCTTGTAGGCGACGCGGAGCCCGCCGCGGGTCCACTCACTAGGCGACCGGTGACTCCTATCACGTCTCTCGTGCAGTCGTGACTCACTATAGCTTATTTCATTATATGCATAACATATAATATATGTATACTAATATTATAAAGAGGTACGATTTGATTTTTTTTTTGTTTGTACTGAATAGGCTCCGAAACTACTGGACCGATTTAAAAAATTCTTTCATCGTTGGGAAGCTACACTATCCCCGGTGAACATAGGCTATATTATGTTTTCAAAAAAGTTAGGGATCCGTAATAAAACCGTGCGAAGCCGGGAAGGTCCCCTAGTGATGATATAAAATTATATACGTTTCATTTATATTCTTCAAAAAGTAAAAAACGTCGCTTTGTGCTTTCTGAAAATATTTCTTCAATGTCGCTACTCCTATCAGTATCTAGTTGTGTGAGGCAAGCGTGCACTGTTGGCAAGAGAACGCAGATCCATGCATCCATGCACCCCACGCTTTTTACATTAAAATAATTTATTTTATTTATCACTCTTATCCATAATTTGAATTATTTTCTACTTTTTAGTTCGGTTTATTTATAAAAGCGTGGTTATTTAGTTTATTTAAACTATTATTTATTTTTACAAAACTTACCGCCTCGGAACAATAATAATTGTGTGTACGATCTGCAGATATTTGTTCCGGGTGTTCTGGTCGTTTTCTATGTATAATAAAAAATATCTATCTATGTAATGTATTGTATTATGTATATCAGTTATCTAGTACCCATAACACAAGCTCTGCTTACCATGGGGCTAGGTAATGCTGTGTGAATTGTCCAGCATTATTTATGTATTTATTCTTATTATCACTTATCGAAGAGGTGCCGTAGACCCTCTACGCCGGTGCTACGAACACTACCGTCTCCGATCGCACGCACACTTCGTCGTTGGTACCCTGCACTCGCCGCTCGAGAGTATTAGTTTGTTGGTTGTTTCCTTCGAAAGGAATCAGCAAGCCGCGCCGCCGCCGCGCCGGGCCGCTCTACCTACGACCATTACGATAGTACTATACAATGTGTATTGTCGAACCTTGATCAAACAAGATTTGCGGATACACGACATATATTTATCGATAAAAATAAAAAAATAAAAAATTATATGTTACCTATGTGAAAAATAAAGCCGATTTAATAATTTTTTTAATGAAAACTACTTTATCTGGTTTTTTCTCCGTTTCTTTTTGAGTAAACGGTGTATTTTATTCAAAGTAGTCTCATTTGAAAGCTAGATAGTTTGCCTAGCTAATAAATTAAAAGTACCTATTTTAAATGGTGAATAACATGACAATGAAAAGAGATAGACCCATAATTTTTGGAGGATTTGTAGATTAAATTATGAAGTTTAATACAACATGCAAAAAAGTACACCTCAATAACCCAGTTTTAAAGTTACAGATCAAAAATAAAATAAAAATCGTTTTATTGTTGCAAATTTCTAAAAAAATATTGATTTTACTAGGCTTATGTACCGATATTGTATTTTTTTCTTATTTTATTAGCTAGATAGACTATCTAGCTTTCAAATGAGACTACTTTGAATAAAATATACCGTTTACTCAAAAAGAAACGAAGAAAAAACCAGATGAATTAGTTTTCATTAAAACAATTTTTAAATCGGCTTTATTTTTGAGCTAGGTAACATATAATTTTTTATTTTTTGTTTTTTATCGATAAATATATGTCGTGTATCCGCACATTTCGTTTGATCAAGGTTCGACAATACACATTGTATAGTTTCCAGTTCTGCGGCTAACTATCCGCTGTATCGCACCCGAGGATGGACCTAGCTGTTCCATTGGCAAATAACAAATAAAGCTAGTTTCTGGAAGCATTGTGCAGCCGAAGCATCGTGTCGGCAGCGCGTCGGCTGCATCCTCCACTTGGAGTTCCCCAAAGTAATCGGAAAGCAAACATCTGAGCGAGCGCAACTACAACAACTGAATGCAAGAAGATCTTTGAATAACTTTAATGTAAATAATTGTGCGCCGCTTCAAGATACACCGCGGGAGAGGATCCACTGTCCTATGGAGGCTCAATGTAGCCGTATTAACGGAGCGGTAAGCCAGTTTTAAGGAAGTTTAGCCATGTTCAGTGTACAGGTGCGTGCGCAAGCACAGGACAGGTGCGCTCTGACAACCCTCTACTCCATCGCTCTGATGACTCGCTGGAGCCGCTAGGTAGTGCACGGCCCCCGGCGGGGCGCCGCGCGCGGGGGCAGGTAGGTACCGGGCTCGGCGCTACATTCGTATGCATGGAACGGCTCTCGCCTGTAATGTGCGAGCTCATCGCGCGGATCAGCGGAACATTCCCTAAAAGTATGAGAAAATCCCGCGCCCGGATCTGAATAAGGAGAATATATTATAAGGGAGCGCCTTTCTAATGCAAATGCGGCTGATTATTGGCGCACACCGAGACGCTAATTTACGGCGCCTTCGACCGGAGCGCGACGCGGCGGGGCGGGGCGGGGCGGGTCGTAGGGTAGGGACTGCGAAGGGACTTTTACTAAAACCTCGAGTCAAAAGTGTTATTTACGATACAGTTCCTCTATCAGAGTAGTATTATACCGAGTCTTAGTATCACCGTCCGAGTACCTACCTACCTACGTCATCTCTGCTCAGAAACTGATTCCTGGTGAAGGTGTCGGCGTGTCTCTTGTAATGTGCGATTCATTTCGTTGGATCGCATTGTGGAGTCGGTAACTAACGAGCGGCACATTCCAGATATCTGCCGATCAGACTAATGTCAGTAGAAAGGTACGTGACCTTGCACTGACGTGCTGCTGGCTCGTGCGCGACCGGAGCCGGGCGCGGTCGCTAGCGCGCCGGGCGCGGCCGCTGGCTGGCTGACAAGTATTGTAAGTAGGTGATCGTAATGGACTGGTCCAATAAACGGCTCCACAAATAGCGCCTCCGAGTCACGCGCCGCGCTCCCGCACCGACCTGCCTCGCCACCAACTACTCTGATTGTTCCATTTACATTGGACCATACTACATAGGGCATAATATACGGGAACGACAGATGCGGCCGTAGGACGCGCCCCGCCCGCGCCCCGGGCACGCGGCGGCGGCTGCGGCTCACGACCCATCTATGTCAGTGCCTAACAACACATAAAACATTCTTCGCCCATGTCTCTACATGGCCCCCGTAGTCTTCCCATAGTCGACCATTGATGATCGACAATGGGCCGTGACGTCACATGCTACAGATTCCATAACAACGCATGTTACATTTTTTTGTATACTATCCTACTAATATTATAAACGTGAAAGTTTGTATGTATGGATGTATTTTTGTTACTCTTTCACGCAAAAACTACTGCACGGATCGGGCTGAAATTTTGCATACAGGTAGTTCTGGGCCCTGAATAAAACATCGGCTCCTATATATTTGAAAAGCTCAAAATAAACACTATCAAATTGCGAATTCAAAACAAAATTGTGGTTTATTTTACACTGTAGTAGGTAGGTTAGGTACCTAGGTGTAGCCTATGGACCCACATTGATACTAAAGCCTCTATTTGTACAAAATATATTCAGGGTACTCTGAACCTATTCTAATATTTACACTTCAACATATTATACAATGAACGAACAGTCCGCGTCCATTTCACAGTCTGTGTGTGGCGCCACCGCCCGGCCCGAGAGTGCGGTCGGTGGCGCCACTCCATGAGTAATCAACTTATATTCTAGGTGAAAGAGTTCTATCTGCATTTTGCACTTTTATCACATCAAAGTTATCGGTTAGATACAACTGAAGTAGATAGTTGAGCTCACAAGTTTTACGATTTCTATGTAAGTTTGTACAAGTTGGTCAGCAGTTGATAATGAGGTCCAGGCCTGCAGAGGGCGCCGTCACCGCAGCACCGCCCAGGCCGCGGCCAGCGCCCACGCGTGGGCGAGTGGGGCGGAGGGCGCGCAGGACGCGGCCCACTGGTCGCGCTGCATCGCCTCTGCGCCGTCTGCAACCAACCGCATACACTTTATATAGGAAAATGATTCATGAGACACCTGCGTAGTGCGCGCGGGAGGGAGCCGCCGAGCGGACTCACTGCGGTGGCGACGGCGGCGGCGGCGACGAGGCGACGCATCTCGACCTCGAGCCATTTAATGTAGTTCTACGATGTACTTTTGCTTTGAACAAAGTAAAAACACGTCCGATGCACATTCCTTCCGAATCGAATCCACCAAATGATAGGATCATATGACATATCGTAGGTAAATTAATAATTAATCAATTCGAAACGGATACGAATCGGAAGCGTCGCACAAATACGCCAAGTGTCTTCAAAGACTGTTCCTCCTGAATTGTTTGTTGGTTCGCTGTTCAAAGTGGCGGGTGATTGATGCGGCGCTTTGATCTCCGTGCGCCGCCCAGCCGACTCTATTTACGTGGACCTAGCACAGAGATCAAATCGAGTGCATAAGTACCTTCGTCGGTGACGAGCAGCGTGACGGTGTCCACCGCGCGGTGGGTCGATCCCGAGACGCGGCACTCGTAGGCGCCCGCGTCCGCGTCCGCCAGGTCCGCCAGCGTGAGGCGGGACACCACCCGCGCCGCGCCCCATCGCTCCGTGTCCAGCGACACACCCCCGCGCTGCTCCCGCAGGCCCCCGGCGCCGGCACTCGCGCCCGCGCGCTGCCACCGCAGCTGCAGGGGGGGCAGCGGCAGCGCGCGCGGGGGGGGCGCGTAGCGCGCCTCGCACGCCAGCGTGGCCGCTCCGCCCCGCGCGCCCCGCACCACGCGCCCCGCCCACGCCTCCACCTCCGCCGCCGGCACCGGCTCGTCTGCAACACACCACACGAGATCACTACACGCCATCTACACGCACACGCACGGTACGGACGGACGCCATCGAGTGTGACCGGACGGCCGCGCTCGCCACCTCCCTATGCACAAGCTCCCGATGTTTGATTCGATCTTTGTTTCATGCCACAAGAGAGATGTAGAAGCCTGCGTAGATTGATCGACTGATGAATTGTTTGATCTGCGCGATGCATCAAATGGGTTTCGATTAATTATGAATTGTTTCGAAATTGCCCTGACTGACTGACAGCAAACGAATTTGAGGATTACACTGAGAGATATTTTTAAACTTACGCGATCTGAACACATAATTATAAGTATTGATACAACGGGTATTTATCGCGTTTATTTACCTTCTGTATAATGAACGGGAGTGACCAGGACGTAGATCAGCTGACAGAGTATCTGAATTCCATACACCCTAAGATCAGGTTTACACACGAAATGGAGGAGAACAGATCGTTGGCTTTCCTCGATTTAAAAGTGACGGTAAAATCCGACGGGACCTTAGCACACACTGTGTATAGAAAACCGACACACACGGACCGATACTTAAACGCAGCGTCACACCATCATCCGTCACATCTGAAGTCAGTAGTATCTTCTCTTGTAAACAGAGCTCATGACCTCTGTGACCCTGAACACATAGGCGGTGAATTAGAGCATGTTCAGGAGGTACTGAAACGGAATGGCTACAAGACTGGTATCAGATGGCAGCCCAACCGGAGACGCAAAGGGAAACGTGTTGAAGTGATGAGACGGCCAGCGTTTCTGCCATATGTGAAAGGAGTGACGGACAAAATTGGAAATATTCTTAAGAAGTTTTCAATCAAGTCGATCTACACTCCACTTACTAAGATGGCGAAGCGACTTCGAACACCAAAGGATGTGGTGCCCTTGCAAGTTCCTGGTGTCTACAAGATCGATTGCAGCTGCGGGCGTTCCTACATAGGCCAGACTAAACGCACGGTCGCGGAACGCGTTAAGGAACATATAGCAGCGGTCAAAAATCGTCAAGTTAATAAGTCGGCAATAGCTGAGCATATAGTAGACTCAGGACCTAATCACTGGATTGAACTACACAAACCGCAGGTCATCTGTAATGAAAGGCATTACTACAAGAGAATGTTTCGGGAAGCGATTGAAATTAAGAAATATCCTAATTTCAATCGTGAAGACGGGTTCAAACTCTCTGCCTCGTGGAATCCAGTGATAGCAAAGTGTAGTCGTCGTAATCCGGTCTCTCATTGTGTCGCGGACACTGTTAGTGTTGTGTGTCGTCCGAGTGTGCAGATGGACATTCCTATTATTGAAAATGAAATGAGGGTAGTTTCAAATAAACTAGCCCCCGTTTCGCTGAGGCGGTAACTCCAGTACTCCAGTCATCCCGGGACCACGACAGAGTGTAAACTTGTTAAAACGTCGGGAAAAAGGTAAATAAACGCGATAAATACCCGTTGTATCAATACTTATAATTACACTGAGAGAGTAGCGCGTTTACAACAAATGTGTGAAATATAGGGCCACATCGGACTTGACAACGATAAGGCGGCGCGGCGGGCCGGCATACACGTTTATATCTTGACAACGATAAGGCGGCGCGGCGGGCCGGCATACACGTTTATATCTTGACAACGATAAGGCGGCGCGGCGGGCCGGCATACACGTTTATATCTTGACAACGATAAGGCGGCGCGGCGGGCCGGCATACACGTTTATATCTTGACAACGATAAGGCGGCGCGGCGGCCGGCATACACGTTTATATCTTGACAACGATAAGGCGGCGCGGCGGGCCGGCATACACGTTTATATCTTGACAACGATAAGGCGGCGCGGCGGCCGGCATACACGTTTATATCTTGACAACGATAAGGCGGCGCGGCGGGCCGGCATACACGTTTATATCTTGACAACGATAAGGCGGCGCGGCGGGCCGGCATACACGTTTATATCTTGACAACGATAAGGCGGCGCGGCGGGCCGGCATACACGTTTATATCTTGACAACGATAAGGCGGCGCGGCGGCCGGCATACACGTTTATATCTTGACAACGATAAGGCGGCGCGGCGGGCCGGCATACACGTTTATATCTTGACAACGATAAGGCGGCGCGGCGGGCCGGCATGCGGCATACACGTTTATATTTAGTACGACTATGATGCATGTAACCATCCATTTACTTAGGTATCGTTGTCATAAACGATGTGGCCTCACCCAGAAAAACTCTCAGCTCAGAATGAGCAGTGCTTGACTGGAAGCTCATGAGGGAGTTTTAGCGCAGCCGGCGAAGGGAAAGGCATTGGATCAGTAGAAGCTGTACGTGAGTAGCCATAGAATGCATAGTTACCTAAGACGGTGAGGTTGAAGAAGAGGCTGAGCTTGGGGTCGGTGTTGACCTGGCACTCGTAGCGGCCGCTGTCCTCCGCACGCAGCCGCTCTATGCGCAGCACGTGCGAGCTGGCGCCGTCGTCGGCGTCGGCGTCGGCGCGCGCCTCGGCCGCCGATACGCGCGCGTCCGCCGTGAACACGGCGCCCGCGTGCGACAGGATCTGCAGGTCGCGCGACCGCACCCACGACACCTGCACACACACACACACACATAATAAGCTATGCAATAATAGTATGGGGAAATAGTGGTGTGATAAACAAGGTTTGATTTGCCAGAAAAGGGCCATTAGGAACTGGGCAAGGATATTTTATGTCTACTAGAACTACGAGTACATGGGAGACCTTTCTTGAATTTAAATTCTGCTCTAATTGTACACGATGACTTGCTTTCTGTAACTTTCAGTGTTATAATGGTAAAATAAACAAATAAAAAGCTCTCCCTCCTTTAATGATGGCCCCAACGTGAGGCCCCTGTCCTACTGTGAACTAGCGTAGGCTGATGGAAAATGATTATAATACAATTGTGCATTTTTTACTAGTTTAAGATTTAAGTGGCTAATGGTTAAGAGCGTTTATTCCTAAAATGCGCAGAAACAGTACTTTTCAAACCCGTTTATATCATGAACCACTTATCTTATAGTATATGTTATTTACTAATAATTTTAGGAAATTTTAGTGTCCAAATAGTTTGACTATAAAATATTTCGATTAATATAGTATGTACGCGTTCTATCAAGATAACTTGTGAGAGGTTTTCATAATTTCCCTTTCAGCATCAGTTTCGAAGCTCAAAATAATAGAAAATACTGACATATCTAATTAAGAAAAAAATATAACCTACTGATGAGATCCTTGGCTAAAAAATTAATTAGATAGATGTTTGGTTTTGGTATCTTACTATGAGAAATTAAAATTAAAAAAATGTGAAATATTACGAATATTTCACATTTTTAAATGATGTTTTTACCGATATACCTTATTTAATTTAATATAATAATAGCCTACCAATAAAGTGGAGCATCTTTTTTAAAACCATACATTTAAAATTTTTATAATTTTGTTGCTTATATTTTTCTATAAATATTTAATGAGCGACGTGACCACACTCTAGAAAGCCTCGCGGCGGACTGATTTTCGCGCAGCGTTTTATAGTAGTTTTAAAATATTTATAGAAAAATAATAGCAACAAAATCATAAAATTTTTAAATGTATGATTTTAAAAAAGATGCTTCACTTTATTGGTAGGCTATTATTATATTAAATTAAATAAGGTATATCGGTAAAAACATCATTTAAAAATGTGAAATATTCGTAATATTTCACATTTTTTTAATTTTAATTTCTCATAGTAGGATACCAAAACCAAACATCTATCTAATTAATTTTTTAGCCAAGGATCTCATCAGTAGGTTATATTTTTTTCTTAATTAGATATGTCAGTATTTTCTATTATTTTGAGCTTCGAAACTGATGCTGAAAGGGAAATTATGAAAACCTCTCACAAGTTATCTTGATAGAACGCGTACATACTATATTAATCGAAATATTTTATAGTCAAACTATTTGGACACTAAAATTTCCTAAAATTATTAGTAAATAACATATACTATAAGATAAGTGGTTCATGATATAAACGGGTTTGAAAAGTACTGTTTCTGCGCATTTTAGGAATAAACGCTCTTAAGTAAAGGAGCGCAGTAGGTATTGTGTCGCGAGGCCGCGGCGACATTCCCGGCCGCCGAGGGAAGCGCGCGCGCCGCCGTCCGCGCCGCGAACACATTCCGCAACTGTGCGCTCACGACACGTGCGCCTAATGGCTTCGCTCCCAACTCATCGATTATTTATTGTTTAACATTTCTTTTGAAATGTTCCTCCCCCGCGCGTGACTCATTCCTCGAGCGCACCTCCACTCGATGATGTCGTCGCTGAAATAGATTGGATGACAACATTTCGTTCGCGTGGGAAGCTCCTCCTTGTAGCTGTGTGGGCATTCTGTTTGAAATGTTTATTGCTAAAATAAAAAGCATCGACAACAACTGCCTCTAGGCAAGGTCGGATCTCAGGCTAGTCAATAACTTCTAGAAACGAAAGCCACGCAACGCAACGTTCTCCTTAAATATATTATGGGTAATATTAGTTAAAAGAGTGTCTGTTTAAGTTAGCAGCGCGTCCTCACCGACTTGTCCCCGAGCCGCGTCACCGTGCAGTCGAGCGCGGCGGCCTGTCCGGCGGCGCGCACCACCGCCGCGTCCTGCGGCCGCACCGCGAAGGCCGGGCCTCCGCCTCCGCCTCCGCCCGCACCCGCCGCCCACACACCTGCAACAGGACCAATCATTCTAACCTGTACCGTACCTTTACCTCCAGCCTACACTAGGTCCCTGCTGGCTGTGGACCTCCCGTATGGGGTAATGTCATAACCACCGAGCTGCGCTGCGCAAGAGGATTGGGATCGCAGCTCGGTTGTGGGTTTGTTCTGCAGCGGCCGCTGCTGCCCGCCCCTACTGCGCCTCTTACGGCGGGAAGGAACTGTCAGGCCGCATATACCCCATTCCGTATGATATTGATATTGGCCATTGTCATTGATTATACACTGGCCAACACTAGTCATGCCACACGAACTCTGATAGCTAATACTGTTTTAGCCACCTACCCTCATTAATAAATTGCAGTAGTTTTGTTTCGATTGACCTTGGATTTTTTGTGATGTGTTAATCAGCATAATCTGTACTAGGTCAATAAACGCAAGAAAACGATAGCGAATAAATAGACATAAAATTAATCATTTTTGTATTTATTCAAATTTAGTGCTTTATAAGTCATTGTTGAGTTTGTGTAAGTATGCTGAGAAAGTGTTTTAACGATCCGGGTTCATTTTGTTATATTTGTACTGATTTAACTTTCAAAAAAGAAAGACAAGAAAAATTTATTTAAAAAAATACCATTATCATAAAAAAGTATGACCTAAGCGAGCATCTTTTACCCCTGGACAAAAAAAATTGAAATATTTACCCCTTGTACCGTCCGAAATACTTCTTTCACCAGTACATATTAAATTAGGCGGCATTAAAAATTTTGCTACGACGACGATGGATCGCAATGGAAACGGATTTTGGTATTTAAAAGAAAATTTTCCTAGAATAAGTGATGCGAACATAAAAGAGGGTTACCTGTTTTCGTTGGACCTCAAATCAGGGAGTTAGTAAAAGATCCAGAGTTTGAAGAAAAAATGAATAATCTGGAAAAAACGAGCATGGATATCTTTTAAGACGGTTGGGTCAAATTTTCTAGGTAACCATAATAGTGACAATTACAGGGAGTCTGTTAGCGAGCTGTTATTGGCTTATCAAGCTTTGGGTTGCAACTTGTCACTTAAGATTCATTTTTTAGACTCCCATCTAGATTTTTTCCTGAGAATTTAGGTACTGTGAGCGATGAGCACGGAGAAAGGTTCCATCAGGATATTTCACAGATGGAAAAACGCTAAGGGCAAATGGAACCCAAGGATGTTGGCTGATTACTGCTGGACGATAAAAAGGGACCAACCAGAAGCTAAATATGCCAGAAAATCTTAAATTGGACATTCATAAAAGAACGTTTTCGCTTTTTTTATCAGAAATTCACTATTTTTAAATATTTAAACTGTATCAATAAATTAAATTCTTGGCCAATAGATTTTTTTTAATTACATATTTTCACTAACAGTCATCCATCAAAGTAAAAAATATAAGTGAATTCCGTGTGGCGCGACAAAGTTCGAATTTTGTTGCCCAGTGTTATGAATGAAATGAAGTAGCGCACGTGTATAGTATACTGTGCGCTCCCACAGCCAGCGCAGCAGCGGTGCGTAGTGTAGTGCAGTGTGCGCACGCAGGGCGTACTAGGTACTGTGTGTAAACAGTGCAGTGCGCTGCATGCAAGGCCGCGGCGTGACGTCAAGCGCGGGCTGCACTCGCTGTAGGTACCGACTGTAGCGACCGTCTCTCCCGACCCGACATCTATGGAGGTGATTCTCTGAGAAACTCATTCTTTCACAATCCGGATTGCGGTATTTAGCGCTAAGAACGATAATTTTAGAATAAAATGAGGTGTTTCGAGAACTCGCGCGAATAGAGACGTTATGAATCAACCGGATACCGGATGTGGGCCCCTCCCCCTCCGCGCCGCACCGCCCCACGCCTCCCCGGGGCACGCACGTGCAGAGTGCAGCGTGCTAAGTATTCGCATGAACAACTAATAGTAAAAGGGATTCCTAATGCGGTAACCGGTAACACAAGCGAGCTCTACGGGATTCAATAATAAATAAATATCCGCAGACGTACTTCTCAAGTCAGTCAGTCAAATAGTAGGTAGGTGCGTATGTATTCGATCTCATTGACAATACATACATACATACAAACATTAGGCCACGTTCTATTTACGTATGAAAAGCATCAGCAGAACAACTCGCATTACTTTACACATAGGAAAGATAAACGCACACTAGGTATATCAATATGAAAATAGAAAGCAATTAACCGCATTGTGACACCGACAAATAAGAGCTCCAGAAATAGCGGCGCCCGCGCCGACCCCGTGCTGGCCCCGCACCAGCCCCGCGCCGACCCCGCACCGCCGGCGCCTCTACCGCTCATGTGGTGCCACCACCAGGCTGCAGCCGATGCTTAGTGCAAATGAGCATGCATGATGCATGTACTGATTACAAAGATATTCAGTAAGCCGTGAATACACAGCGCCGGCGCACAGTGCTGCCCCGCGCCCCGCGCCCCGCCGTCGGCTGGGCCCGCACCGCACCTGCGCAAACAAAGCTGGGAGCCCTATTATGCACTCTCGGATACAATGTCTCCGTTTACATAGGTACTTATAAATGATAATAGAGCAGTTCACACTGCACGCCGCGCCGAGGGCATGGCGCGGCGCGGCGGGGCGGGACGGTTCATTGTGGATGGGAATGGGATTTGTAAACGGTAGCACACACTGACGCACACATCCTTATGTATGCCGATGATGTCGCGGCGGTGGTCAAAGCACCTAATATGGAACAGTTGGAGGGGAGACTGAATATGGTGGCGAACCAGCTCCACATCTGGTTCAGTATTAACGGTTTTTTACTCAATGTAAGCAAGACGAGCTTTGTCCACTTCAATCTAGCCGGCCGTACTCATCAACCCATATCGGTGACTTTAGGGGGTAAAGTCGTGACCCAGGTCAAAACCACCCCCTTTTTGGGTTTTACGATAGACCAAGGGCTAACGTGGGAATTTCACATTGACCAACTGTGCGAGAGAATAGGCCGAGCGTGTTTCGCCCTGTGGATGTTGTCGGATACACTGGAGACCACTATGCTGCTATTTCGCATCTGTGCACTCGCTTCTTCAGTATGGCGTAGAGCTGTACGGCAGAGCCGCGGACTGGGAGCGAGTGTTCAGAATGCAGAAACGAGCGGTACGAGCGATAGTGCGAGTTCCGTGGGATACGCCCGCGCGTCCAATATTCCGTTCCCTAAAGATTATGACGGTTCCTGGGTTGGTCATATTCCATGCGGCCATGTATGGGGGGGGGGGGGGGGTGGCGCCACATATTACTGACTTGTTCATTCAATTTATATTTTAGGCCTCCTCCGGTTTACGACTTGCAACGTTATATTCTGTTTGAATTCCTTTGAACCAGGTTTATTCCCTGACCGGTCATCGCCCGGCGCCCCGCACCCCGCACCCCCCTCGCACCAGACAGGCGCTATAATCACATTTTCCTTGGAGCTTTTTAGTATTGATCAATTTGTTAGTCTGTTATTTAGAAGCTTCTGGTTTTCCTTCAAATAACTATAAAATATACCTAAGCATTACTTTATTTGATGTCATCATTAATTCTAATACGAAGGACCCGTCCGCTGACGTAGTTTCTGCAGCATTACAAAATGTTTAGATCAAAATCGGAAAGTGGTGTTGCTGTGGGCGTTCTTACAGTTATTTGAAACTTACATTATTCACTAAACTTTTCACCATTTGCGATAAAACTATCTAACTAGTGAAATAAAAAAGCGTGTTTATTTTTTGAATTCTTAGCTGGTACTATTCCCGGGCGAAGCCAGTGAATTTTAGAAAATGTAAGAACTCACTTTTATTTATCTTTAAAAATAAAGGAATGTTTCCTTTTAGTAACATAACCTATCTCAAAAAGTGGTTTCCCTTTAGGGCCTATAATTTTTTTCCACCCTTCATATATAGGATCATGGACAGTACAAGGAGATCTCTGTGCTTAGTAGGTTTTTTAATGTATTATAAATGACAGCGCAGCAGGACAAATATAGTGTTCCTTTAAGTTTAAGGTTTTAAAGGTTGGTAGCGAGCGACTTGCTCCCCTCACAGAGACTGGCATGCGCATGCGCTCCTGCCTCGCGGAACAGCCGGACACTGCCCGTAAGGATTGGGCGCAGTAGGAAGCAAGCGGGCGGGACCTTGAAGCATAAGGGTTTGTTTATCTTTAACGTTCCTACTTTACTATCTATTTACACGTCCGGAATTCCCACATAAATCTTTCTTCAGCAGGACCTACTTTGTTTACGACGTCGGAGCGCGGAGGACGCGGGGGGCGCGGGGCGACCGACCCACATGAAATAACATCACAAGCTTTACTTCCAATGAGAACCCATTTAAGGTTAAAGTTGAGAAGCAGTGGATAGGTGTTAGACACAACTCTAGTTCTCGAGTACTCGGATTGACCGATAATGGACATCTCTAGGGAATGATGGCGGGCAACCATCACGTGATCTGTCAAACGTACGACGCATTGTAATAAATTATGTTCAGTGAAATAAAACCCAGTAAAATAATACACGGTCTTTATATTCATGTCATGTTGTGAGAATCCAAACACAACATTAGGTATGGGAGAGCTGGTCCAGGCGGCCTCTGTGCTCTCACACCGATCATCCCGCCCCGCCCAGCCCCGCGCGCGCCTCCGCGCCGCCGCGCCGCCGCGCCGGTGCAGGCACGCGGCGGCGGCGCGGCGGCGCGCTGCACATCTGGTAACACTTTTTTGTGTCCTATTTTAATCACGACACTTTATACAAAATGAATAAATAACTTTCGAATAATTCTAATTGTTCTTCGTTCGATAATGTAAGCAATTAAACTAAGTGCTTATTTTGTAAGCCTAAAGAAATAAATGATTTTTTACTTTACTTTACTTTACTTTAATTGTTCAGTACATACCGAGGTCAGAAATAACTTCCTCGTGGCTTCTACAACATCGGGACAAGACATCAGGACAATTATATTTATGAAAGCTTGTTGTACACTTGTAAAAATATCAATCGGTTCCCTAAAAATAGCGATAACTCGCTGTGCCTTTGTGGGCACAGTGTAGCCTGGTTGTCTAGTCTAGGCTACACAAGATAAATATGTATTAGGTACGCTTCTACAACAATACTCCAAGCAGCGAGCACATTGTACTCCAAGTGAGTTCCAAAAATTATCAATAAATAAATTCAAACGAAATGTCAAACACATCCTTTGTAAAAAGGCTTATTATAAAATATCGGATTATCTATAGACGATACAAAAGCTTAGGACGTCTAACACTAACAAGGTAAAGGTTTCTTGTTCGCTTCTTTACTTTACCGTAAAAAGATTGAAGTGAACAAAATATCAAAGGGAGCACTTTATTTCCTAGTTTAACTTGTGCTACCTATTTGTTTGTGACGTGTCCAACGCGTGTGTGAACTGCGGCGACCTTCAGCACCCGGTCCCCGGCGGCGGCGCGGCCGCGGCTTGTGACCGGATCCCCGAGCTCGTGCACGACACCCTCCACCCCGCAATGTGACTGTTGGAAGAGCAACGCCTTCAGACCGCATTACTGGAAAGCTCGAAAATAAAAGAACGCTTGCGATCTTTCGACCGTAGCATGGGCACCATTAGATAGGCGCGCGGCACGCGGGGCACGCGGGCCGCGGAATCCAAACAGTTGCTATTTCGAGCGCAGAGTCGTCGAACCGAGATCGACGTAAATGCTGTTTTGTTTATAAACGTATATTGACATAAATGTCCAAGTGACGCGTGTTGGAGCGGAGGCCGATACGCTCAGTGGTGTGTGTACCTGCGAGGGGCAGCGCCGCCAGCAGCCACAGCGCCGCCGCCGCCGCCAGCATGTCCCCGCTTAGCGCCCCGCCCCCGCCGCCGCCGCCATGGCCGCCCGTCGTCCGGCGGCAGCTTCAGTATCTGCAACACAACACCATAACAATTGTCATGAGCCCTCGGTCTTGTCTTCAGCTCGCCGCAACCACGTCTGCTGCAGTCTTACGCAGGCCTCTTTTCTTAAATCTATAACATCGAAGAGTCTGTTGGTTTATAAAAATAATAAGTATTGCAGCGAGCCTTTGGTTAGATTCAATGTATCACAACAATAAGGTCCGTGCCAGGTGCGTTCCGCCAACACGACACAGCGTGCGCGTTTAACTCTTTCGTATGTAGGTATTATAATATTTTTGTTCTAATTTACATTATTTTTTTATAAATAGAGACTCTTTCTTTCATTTGGCACGTTCTATCTATTTCTATTTATAACTTTATCACCTAATTGAATTCATATTTTTTAAAATTATATAGTACTGTACAAAGTACAATGACATTAGGGCGAAGGTACGTGCGAGAGCTAGTTCACTTCCTACATATCTAGCTCAGCAATACCGTACGTGCAATACGTGATCTTTATTAATATACGTGATTATTATGTTCCGTATTAAGTCTTCATGTAAACCTAGATCTAATTAATAAATCAGTTGCGAACTATCATCATTGGAGTTATACAGGGTGTTTGGTGGAGGGTTAGACAAACTCGGTGGGTGTGTAGGTGGACTTATTTGTAAAATACAAATTGAAGTAGAAGACCTCTTTACATTTTTTTTTAATCCCGTTTTTTTGTATTTTTAAATAATTTTCCGAAATTTTTACTCTTTTCCCCTACAATTTTACCCCTGGTAGCTCTGACATTCTTCGAGCCGGATCAGAGTACAAATCCGCAGTCGCGCTCACTAAACTGTCCGTCGAAGGACAAAGTGATAACGTCCGTTACGAAGACGTTCTCACAAAGTAATACTACGTCGCGTTGACACGTAGTATTCGTGTTCCATACAGTGCCAATTGGAACTAACGCCGCAGAGCAGCAGCTCTCGACAAAGACAATGTGATAACGTACATTGCTAAAACGTTATCCTGAGGTACTACGTCGCGTTCACACGTAGTACCTATAGCAGTGATCCATTCAATTCATTTGGAATCAGCACTGCAGAGCAGCAACTCTCGAAAACTATCCAGATATCAAGCAAGGTGTTTGATTCATCTACCTACAACAGAGGTGCAGATCGATGCAGCTATGGTAGATATACCTACAACTATGCTCGCGGAAAGAGTCGCCGAGTTATTAGGATTGCAGCGGTCACACTTTAGAGGATTTTCTCGCTATATCAACAGCTTCAAGGTACAGGAGATTAACGAGCAGTGGGAGCTTGATTATAGGTTGCAGAGTACGCACAAGAGATGGTACGAAATTGAAAAATATCACCGTCGAATAGATAGTATCCTGCAAGGATCGGACGCTGAATACGAGAATAAGTTCTACTACTATTGGGAATCCTACAAAGTTACAAAGAAAGCCCTCTACGAAAGGTTTGCATTTACATCCCATCTTCATCATTCCACTTCGAAGATAGAAGTGCCAGTATTTAAAGGCAGCTATACACAATGGCCTCGTAAGGCTCCGCGAGAAATTCCTACGCTTGAAGAGCATAATTTTATTTCTTTGGAACCAGTTATCGAAAAGGAACAGGATACAACAGCACCACATACTCCGAAATCCAGTTCCTGTCAATTGAACCAATCAGTTGGACCATCTATCGATAAGAATTACCAAAGAAACCATCATTCAAGTAAGTCACGCGACCTTGAATTTATAACTTCAGCAAAATCACATTGACCTGTCCTTATTGTAAATGCAATCATGCAATATAAAAATGTGATGATTTTATAAAACTCAATGCCCAAGACAAATTAAATGCAACGAAGCAGTTAGGCATTTGTCAAAATTGCCTACTTTATGCAGCAGCTTCAGCATGAGGTAGGGCAGTGCCGTTCTAGACGCTCATGCAAAGTTTGTCAAGGTCAGTACGATTCTTGGCTGCATGACGCATTTATGTTTTTAGAACAGCCTTTATACAGGGTTATTGGTAATTCGACGTATTCCCGTTAGGTGATAGGGGGATAATTTTCACCCCCATGTGAATCATGCAAAAGTGAACCATTTTTAAGTTATCATGATTTTTAGCTTTTTTCAAAATAAGTCATAAGTGCAACATCAAATATTGATTTATAAAAAACTGTCCATTTAAACCTATTTTTTCTTTTGATTTATAAAAAAGAATAAACACTGGTTATTTATCAATATTAAAACAACAATTATCGCTCCAAATTTAAAAAGCAAGATAAAAAACGATATAATTTCATTATTCATTGAGATTTTTTTCCTCTAAAATGCCATACAAACTAAAAAAAACACTATGAAACTGAAAATGAAAATGAAAAGTTTTTATTTCTTTAAGCTTACAAATAAGCACTTAGACACGTCATATTTTATAGTTCACTTCAATTTTTTGTCCACCAGTGGAAGAAGTGAGAAGAAACCACTAGTATGTTCATAACTTATGTGTCTAGTAGGTTCATTTGATTTGCTTATCTGTAAGTTGGTAGATTTTGAGTTGGAGCAAAACTCGTTCCAAGCTTTTTTATCTTCTAAGTAATCTGATATTTTGTAATAAGCTTTTTTACAAAGAATATGTTTAACAATTTTTTTAAATTTATTTATTGTTAATTTTTGCAACTCACTTGGAGTTTTATTGTAGAAGCGTATACATTGCCCTTTAAAAGATACATTTATCTTGTGTAGCCTAGTTGTGGGCACAGCGAGTTTATTCTTATTTCTAGTATTTACATTATGTATATCACTTTTTTTAGTAAACCGATTGAGATTTTTATGGGTGTACAACAAGTTTTCATAAATATATTAGAATTTTTCACGTAGGGATTCTCTGGGACCCATATTATAGATCGCACGAACAGCCCTCTTCTGTAACACAAATACGGTGTTTATATCTGCAGCGTTCCCCCACAGTAGTATGCCATAAGACATAATACTATGGAAGTAGCTGAAATAGACTAGTCTAGAAGTATCAACGTCTGTAAAGTGACGGATTTTTTTAACTGCATATGCTGCAGAACTAAGTCTTTTTTTACATAGGTAGAATAAATCTTAAACATTTTGTTTTGGTTTCATTAAGCAAAAGATTATTAATACTAAACCAATGAACTACCTTTGAGATTGCAGTATTTACATCGTCGAAATTTGTTTTTTGTCGTTTCATTTTAAAAATTAATGAAGTATCATCAGCAAACAATACAATCTCATGATCATTCTTTACAAGATGAGGCAGGTCATTAATATAAACTAAAAATAGGAAAGGACCCAAGATAGAGCCCTGCGGTACACCCATTGTAACAACAGACCCTTTAGATCGTTTCCCATTAATGTCAACTCTTTGTATCCTATCACTCAAGTAAGATGTAAGAAGATCCAAAGAGCTGTCCCTAATTCCATAATGATGCAGTTTCCTGATTAATTTTTCGTGATGAACGCAATCGAATGCTTTTGACGAGTCACAAAAAACGCCTGAAGCATCTTGCGACTTCTCCCAAGCAACAAAAATATGCGATACCAACTCTACACCGGCATCAGTAGTTGACCTGCCACGAGTAAACCAAAATTGCTTACAATGTAGCAGGTCATTGCCATTAAAATGTCTAAGCAATTGGTGTAAAATAAGTTTTTCAAAAACTTTACTGAATGTAGGCAGTACTGATATTGGTCTAAAATTAGTGGGGTCAGACCTACTACCCGATTTAAACAATGGGATTATTTTACTATGTTTCATTAGATCAGGAAATACGCCACAATCAATGGATTCATTAAATATAAAAGCTAGAACTGGTGCAATGGTATTAATTAAAGGTTTAATAATTCTAACGGAAATGCCCCAGAGATCTGCAGTTTTTTTAATATTTAAAAGTTTAAAGGTTTTTTTTATATCGTGTTCATTAACATGGGTGAAATTAAATTTACTATCGCATTTAGGTACATTTTCTTTAAGTAATGATTCGGCTATTACTTGAGAAGAGTTCAGACACTTTGTAGTACAGATTGGAATGTCAGTAAAAAAAATTCAAATGCTTGCGCTACCTCAACATCATTTTTGATGGTGTAATCATTAATCTTTAAATTGTAATCATTAATGTAGGTACTGACCTTTCCAGTCTCACTATTAATTATTTTCCAGGTTGATTTTATTACATTTTCACTATTTTTAATTTTCGAGCTAATATAATTTGATTTTGCTGTATTACAAACTTTTCTAAATATTTTAGAGTAATTTTTTACTTTTTCTTTGAATTCCTGGCTAAAATTGTACTGCTTTTCACTGTACAGTTCATACAACTTTTGTCTACTCTTATGTATACCTACTGTTGCCCACTCACTAAAGCTAAGTTTTTCTGAGACCAAGATAGATTTGGGTATGAATATTGAATTGAACGCATTGGTGAATTTATTAAAAAAACTACAATACGACTCATTTGGGTTGTTAGGTTAGTAGTTAGGTGATGGTTTAAAATCCCAATCCAATTTCAACCGTTCAAATCGATCTGTGGTCACAGGTATGTAAGTACTTAATTTTTTTTTTTACAATTATTATTTGTAACTTGATGTTTTCATTTAATTAGTTGACCGGTCGAAGTGGTCTGATTTTAAATTACTTATAATTTTGTAACTGACAATTTTTTCATTCACTTGGCTTGCAGATTATTTTGAAAACATAACCGTTTTCTAAGCTCTCCAAAAAATGCATAACAACTATGGACTTATTTCAAAGAAACTGAAAAAAACATCATTACAAAGGAAGCAGGCGGAAATTCGTATACGAACTAAACCTAAGGTCGTTCTTTAAAATTTCTATAAAACTAACTTAAAACAATACCCAATGTAAATAAAACGAAAAATACATATTTAAAATATGAGAACAATTAAGTAGTAACAACAATAAACATAATTATAATAAAATTAGGATATTTTGTAATTTAGCCTAATTAAAGTTCTTGCTCGAAGTGACCCCCTATTGCAGCATATGCGATACGAAATTTGTAGTTAAGTCACAACTCAGAAAATAAATAGTATATAAAATACTAGCGGACCTTCCCGGCTTCGTACGGTTTTGGATCCCTAACTTTTTTGAAAATATAATAGGTATAGCCTATGTTCACCTGGGATAGTGTAGCTTCCCAGCGGTAACGGTAAAATAATTTTTCAAATCGATCCAGTAGTTTCGGGGCCTATTCAATACAAACAAACATTCAAATCTTTCCTCTTTATAATATTAGAAAAGACAATAGAAAATATACCTAAATATTTCAACCCTTGTCACCTAGGTAGACAATCCTAAATTAAAATAAAATTGAGAAGTTACAAAGAAGTGTTTTAATAAAAAAAGAAAGGGTTCGTAGGTCGGCCGGGTCAACCAACTTCACGACGATGTTCGTTTTAGTTTTAATATAAGGAATCGGTAACCGAACTCTCCTCCAGGCCTCCAGGGCAGCCTCCGTCCGTCAGCGCCAGTCCTTGTCTCAAAATTAGGGGTAAAAAAATAGCATCTGACAAAGTGTTTTGTTTGTTAGAGAGTTAGGTGCTGAGTGCACCGTCCACAACTGGCTGCAGCCGGCCCCGCGCCCTGCGCGTCACGCAGCTGGCGCGGGCCGTACGCACTGTATTAGCATTGATTAGCGCCTCCAAACGTTTATTTACTGCCGGAACGTCAGATCAAGCGCAGTAAGGAACGAGTGCACACCTTACAGATACCTATCTGTTTAATACCCGACCTAAGCATCCCATTCAAAATTGCATCAAGGGTGCCACTATATGCCCTTGCTTCCGTACACATATGGAAATATGAGACATCTCTCTGCATGCAATATGCCGCATCTTGCATGCAGTTTCGATGTCTCTTAAACAGTATAATATACGCGGCGCGCTCGCTCCCACAGCTGTTATATACTAATCAATGCAATAAATCAGTTTAGAGACACTTGTAACAGTTACATACAGTTTGAGTGCCATAACGGGTCGGGCCACATGTTTGCATGCGTGCTGTGAGACCGTGGCACCCCGTGTGGATGTGGACAGAGCTAAGTACCGAGTAGGTACCGACCGACCGCACAGCTGCATCGAGGAGTACCAGATGACTTATGGGAACAATCCAGTCAAAAACCTTTTCTTATCTCCGGACATTTTGGCAACGACCAAAAAAATATGTTCGTTCCAGCAGTTTTGGTTTGGGCCCTAGCAAGTGTAATAATTAGTTAACATCCTCGATGTACTATGGAGTAGAACCCCTTAGTTCGGCGTGTGTTCAGTTCAGCGGGAACTGTATCCCTTAGTGCAGTGCAGAGGGTAGAGTGCACCGACACTGCGAGCACTCGAGCACTGCGACGGAGCTGATCCCCGACACACCGCGTGCCCACAATGAGACGTGCAGGTGGAGCGCCCAAGCCAACGCGAGACGCGGCGGGCGCTCTAGTCGCCCTCTAGTGTAGTGTAGGCATAGTGTAGGCTATGTAAGCCAACTTGCCTTACATAGCCCGCCGGCAGCCATCATCATTCCAACCGAAACAGCAATAGGTACTGATTGGCAGTAGGTAGGTAGGTAAGGTACTATAATAGGTACCTACGCGTACGCGCTGTACCCATTAAGAGCGATGGGAACATGGATGGGAATGGTTGGAGGAAGCGCGTGCGGCTATTTGTGCGCAGGCCAGCGGGGCGCGGGGCGCGGGGGTCCGCAAATAGCGCGCCCGAAATAACGAACAAAGGTTAGTTAATAAATATCTCTCGCCTGCTGTCATCTACTCCACTCCACCGATACAAACAAACACTCAATACCAGGGTTTGTTTGGACCTGGGAATTTCCGGTTATAAAGTTCCTTGAATTCCCAAAAATGTTAGCCAATTTAAGAACTTATAAATCGAAAATAACGTCCCGGGAATTGTCTGGACATTCGGGGATAATATTTTAACTTTTAAACCTCGAATACTTACATGGGATACACTAAGTTACTACATTCCACTTCCTGTTGTAGCATATCTCATGTCATGTAGGTATGATGATGATGAATTGATGACTGATCAGGTAGGTACTACGCGGTATGGTATGATAGATGGGGCTAGGCTGAGTAGGCTGGAGCCTGGGGCGGCAAATTTTAGGGGGCGGCAAATTTGTCCTAAACATATGTATTTTGTTATCCTACAGAAGAAAAAAACAATAATAAGTCCTTAATGTTATTAAGTAACACACACAATTTTATCAACGTGTATAATGTTCCAACAATCACTTAGTATTTGTTTGCATAGTCATATTTGGGTTACGACGCAGGAACGAATGTCTTCGTTCTGGGGCGGCGTTAGCGAGTGTGTGACGGCGGGGCGGTCCGACGATGCGGCGGCGGCCCTCTCGTAGACTACTTAGGAGCCCAGTCGACGCAAATGATGTATGTTATCTGTTTTAATTATTATTAAATGACGCCAATTTTGCATTAAACTATACGATAATGATTTAAAATACAATTTTCCTGTGTTTTACCGCTAAACTGTATCAGCGCTGGTCCTAGAGTAAAGCAAGCGGAGCGGCCGCTATCTGTTAGATTGCAAGTAGCACCATAGCGCAAACTTCTAATCGAAACAATCTATTTAGAGCGGATAGTAATAGTTTGATGGGGCCCTGGATCTTCTGCGACAGGTGTGGGCTAATGCAAGTCGACGTGGTAGGCGACGCGACGGTGCCATCAAACAGAAAAGTCTTAAAATACTAAAATAGTGACTTGTTTCTCTTGCCGTTTGTTCACTTGTTTTTTAAATTCGTATAAAGCGTCACAGTCATTTTGTGTAAAATATAAACATAGCGTTTCGCGTTCATAAGAGCAGCGTGACAGAGTATACGTTTTTAAAATGGCACGGGCGGAAGCGTAAAAATCAGACAAATATATTTTTTGACATGTCCAAGTCCTTTGACTTCGTTTCACACCCATTATTGTTGGACAAATTAGATAAATAAGGCCCGGCACTTAAATGGCTAGAATCCTATTTGTCCAATAGACTACAGTGTGTAGAAATTACTAAAATTAATGCTAAAAATGAAGTAGAGACGTTTCGGTCAACATATAGACATAATAGATACGGCGTACCGCAGGGTAGCGTCCTTGGACCTCTTTTATTCCTGCTCTATATTAACGATTTACCAGCAGTGACCAATAATCAATGCACTCTATTCGCTGATGAAATTTCTATTTTAATTACATCTAATTATAATTCTGACATTAATAATTACAATACTGACATACCAGCTACCGTGATAATGCTTATCTAATTATCGATTTCATTTGATTATTAAACATTATCTAATAAATATAATTGAGAACAGTTGGTATCAAATTGTAGAGGTCAGTAGGGGCGGCAAAATTAAAAAAGCCTACTGGCGGCAAATGTGTAAATCCGCCACTGGGGCGGCTCCCATAAAACAAAAGTATTTTTTTTCTCGTTATTGATAATTGACAACGTAGACGCTTGAAATATTGACAGAATATTTAGTTCACTTAAAAAAAAGTTATTTATATAAATATTTGAGGGGGGCTCCCTTTAATAATTATAAACATACAAAAGACATATTTTTTTGCCGTTTTTATAGAAAATGTATCGTGCGCCAGTCTGACTCGCACTTTGCCGGTTTTATTTTACTATCATATTGAAAACCGAAATAGCTTGTAGACAGTCTACCCGCATGGCGCTGCCTTCGCTGGGAATGGGAGGTTCTAGTTGCTCTAGTCTAGTGGTGGTAAAAAAAACTAAAAGTGCGTTTTCATATTCACTGAAAACTAGTCTAGTTCACTGCCATTCCAAGCCAACGGTAGTTACGTACCTATTATACTTGTGCCAACATTAGGTACCTACCTCCCTATTTAGAAATCACAACAGAATAATATTCAAGTAGGTATTACCTACCTAGGTATAGGTACCATGCCTACGGTTGGTAGGTGTCTACTTACACACTGAGAGGCGAGGATGCGCGGGACCACTGGACAGACAGGTCTTACTACGACACTAGGCACTCACTAACACTAAGCACTTTATTAATATAATAGTTTGCTCACTGGTTTGGTTCGTCTAGGTGTCAGTAGGTACCTCGGTACTGACCTGTAGGTACCCTCCTACCTAAATCAAAGGGCACACAAGATCGGAACGTGCGTGAAAGACACTCGCGCGCGTGTAGCGGACGTGCGCGTGCGCATCTCGCTAGTTGCTCAGCGGAACTAACTGTTTCGGGCGGACGGAGCGCAGTGCGCAGGGCCCGACACTCGGGGGCACTCGATTGGCCCCCGGCCGTGACTACCGCAAATAATTTGAATTTCCTATGCAATGTACATAGATCAAACACCTCCATGAACTGAAAATACAATTCAGTCGCAGTTGGTTTTATCGTGGGGTTTATAAAAAATGGTTTACAATTTGCGGCAAATAACTTTTCTTGTTCCTTGTAGAACGCACAAAACCTAAAAAACACAAAAAATTGTATGTCGCGCCAACACCAATCCATCAAACCAAAATAGTAGATTTTTTTAAATGTTCGTAAAAAAGTAGATTTTAGTAGTTTAGGCGATATTTCTGGTAGAATCATAGAAATAAAAGTGGTCACACTCCCACATACAAATACTGTTCTGCCTAGAAAGAGAAAGTCCATAGAAGGATCGCAAATGCCATCTCTTTCACACAAGAAAGAGAACAATATATCCTCAAAGCCTGAGAAGAAATGAGATAGGTTGACTGTATTTCTGTCTTGCTCAGCGTGTCAAGGTCAATCAGTCTAGTCTAGTGATCAACAAATGTGCCTGGACTTCGGTGGGTTTCGACGTAATATTGTTGTTTTCAACCTTACAATAAGTTTTCTTCAAATTTAAATGTGGTGGAACATTACTACACCTCCAATCAATAAAGAACCGAAGTGAAGATGGTTCAGAGCAGTGTTTTTCAGTGTAAAAGTTACAGTGAAGTGAAAGTGTCGGATTCATCATTCCACTGGTTAGAACAATTTATTTTGACTACAAAACGATTCAAAATGTACCGTTACTTAGATTCCCATCGAGACAAGGCTCAAAAATTGTGTTTATAGTAAATTTTCATAAAATCATGAAAATTTAGGATTGCCTGCACTAGAAATTAAAATTACCCGCATGTCGCATTGAAACATTTTGAATTCCTTCATTGTTTAATAAGGCATTCAAATTAAAAAAAATATTTGTCCCAATAAATATTTTAAAAAATATGTAGGAAACATTTTGATGAACTTATCTGTGCCCTCAAGCTGTTCCAAGGCTGGTAAGAAAAATACTTTAAAATAATGCCTCCGTGCCACAGTGGGTGAAACTCTGTTTGAGACTCTACTCTACTCGAGAAAAGTTTGTGATACTATCTTTTAGTGTTCCTACTACCTACCTACTATAATAACCAACCAAAATATTTTAATTCTATTGGGTAGTATTACTAATATTACTTTTATTATGTACCTATACTTGATATCCATATGCTTCAATATTTTATTTCAGACATGTAAATTAAAAACTATAGAAAAGGATCGTATGGAAAGTGATCAAAACTTATCAAATACGGTAAATTTTATTGACAAATCACTTTTCCATTTTTTTTCTGTCTCCATGATGAGGCAGCCATTTTGTTTTTCTTTTACCTCTAAGCACGGATTAAGTCATATCTACCCACGTAGAGGTCGTAGGAAGACGATAGAGGACTTATTTGATAGCCAATAATGTAGACAATAAAGTAATAACATTGCTGCAATTTCTATTTCATAACAGAGGAATATCAAATTTATATAATAAAACACAAAGAAAGTTTTTTAAATAATTAGAATTACCGCGTAGCAATAGATTCCCTACCATAAATGATATATTAAAATTTACGTATTATGGTTCTATATTATTAAGGTTTAAAAAGAATATTCTGTCGCCTATGCCTGAAAATGATATATTTTTTTATTTTTGTTATACTTAAAAGAGCTTACATACCAATTAAATATAAAAAAACAGGTAGCTAAACGCTGTTTTATTTATTAATTGTTTACTCATTTCCGCATACTTTCTTATTTCCTAAGAAAAACGCAAGTAAAAAATAGGACCTATCGGGTTGACGAATTATACCTTCAGGCTTTAACAAAAAGTAAAAACCAAAAACCACCACATTAACCTACCAGTATAGGAAAGACCTAGAAAGGTTCGGTGAAATTCTAGGTTCTGAATTTCTTGAAAAAGCCCGAAATATTTATGAACTGAAAAATCGCAAATCATATCCCAGGAATTTTGGGACATTCGGCATAAACCAAGTACCGAAATAACATTCGCATGCATCAGGTAACTTCGCGATAGTAGGTTTGATAGGATCTTTATTTCTTATAATATTGGGGTTATTAGCTATATAAAATATCACCAAAAAACCTGACATAAGAAATCTAAAATCGGGGTAAAAACTTTTGATGGCAACACTATTTCGTATTATCTGTCCCTCACACGAACCACGCTAGGTACTCAGCCATCCTGTTCTGGCTGTGGCTGGCTTAATTAATCTATGGGCTGGCTGGCTAGTCGGCTTGGCTGGCTTGGCTAGCTACTAGTTGGCAATACTGTTTTACTGTTGGTTGCGTGCGTCGTTGTTGTCTGTCGTTTGACCTGATCGAGAAAAGAAAAATATAAAGAAAATATGTAACGTTTGAATTGATATTTGAAGTGATCTAATTTTGCATGAGTGATCTCCCTCGGAATAATTTACATCAAATTGTTTAGCTAGCGCGAGGCTTCAATATTTTTACCATCCTTGATAAAAGTATCAATATGGAAATGGTGAGTCTGCAATATAACCTAGAAACGGACACAAATAAACTTACTTGTATACCTCAGACAGACGGAAGACTAAACAAACTTATTGTACACTTATTTGCATAGAAAGATGTAAGAATTGTTGTGTACGAAAACAAGGTACCTACCTAATTTGTTTACTTAAAAATCTTTTATATTTCTTTAACCCTAGTTTAGTTCTATTTTTCTCTTCAGGTACATAATCTATAATTATAGGTATTAGGTATAGATTATGTACCTGTATATTGTTATATAGGTATATTGTCAGAATCAATAAACAAATCTAAATGGTAGGAACAAAAATATAAAGCTGAAGGGTCCTTCTGTGAAAGGTATTTTCTGTATATTTTAGTTTAGAATCTTATTAAGTATAAACAATAACCTTTTACAGCCAGCCCTAGTCATTTATTTTATAATTATACTGTAAATTTTAACGTGGCAATTACATCCAATATACATTATAATACTTATAATTTTCTTTGTTTAGAGTTTTTGCTTTCATTAGGTATTTATGGTCTTAATAGATGATATCCTTATTTTCTAAGTAAAATGTAAATTGACAAAGTAATAAAGTATGCCTTGTGCTACTCGAGCAATAAAAATGAGTGTGAGTAATATGAAGGAGTTCATTTTATGCAATGGCATGAATATTGTGACAGTGTGGGTGTACTGCTTTGTTTCTGTGACATGAATAAAGAGGAAACCCTGCTTGGAAACAATTGCCCTGAGCAAGAATAAAGCAATGCAACAGCGTTGGCGATGTGATGGCGGTTGGTAGGAGGTAGCAAGCAATGTTGTTTTGAGGTAAAATAATGAAGGGAACTCAAACACCTTACATCATTTGGTAATTTTTTTATTTTTCATAAAACTTGATTCTATTGTGTGGATTATACATGATAATTTTGAGAGTTTTCTTTTTGTTGTTTGTTGTTTCAATCCTTCTGCAAAAAATATACTTTTCCCGCAGTGTTTTGTCCAGTTACAGTAGATATTATATACGGTGAGGTGGTTGCACTCGGTAGGATGACAAGACCATGTTATAATGGGTTATGTTTGACCCATTATAACATGGTCTGGCTACTTTTCACTTGAGTTAGATTCACTATTGTCATGGAAGCAACTTATTGACTCAACATGTAAAGAAATTGCTAAAGGAATTTATGCACTTAAACAGCTTCCACCTATTACTACAGCAAACACAAACACATTAAAAGACATATATTATGCATATATTCACTCTATAATGTTATATGGCATTATTTTATTCGGGAGCTCAACAGACTATGAAAGAGTACTGAAATTGCAAAAGCGTGCCATAAGAGTGTTATTAAAAGCTAAATATAGAGACTCGTGTCAAGATCATATTAAAAACCTTCGCACTTACTTACATCAGTAGCAGTATACATAATGGAAGTCATTAAGTACGTCAGGCTACATTTAGGTGATTACATCTTAAGAGGAGGTCCTAGTAAATGCACTGCGCGAAATAAAATGATGCTTGAGCTTTAAAATAATGGGTCAACAACTTTATAATAAGCTCCCTTTAGAGAACTAAAAAATGTTTTAATTGACCAAACGCTGTATACTTTGCATCAAAGAGTTTTTAGAAAACGATTACAGTGAATATAAAATAAAATGTGACATCCCCGTAACATCACCTAAATATATTATCTTGTACAGTAGGTACCTACACTTTTATGTATGAATTATGATATGACAATATAAAGAAATCTGAAGCTTGTATTGCGAGTAAGTAATTAAAACAATACAATTTTATGTGATTTTGAAGGCAACAGATTCACAATAATAATTTGTTTGCATTTTTCTTCCATTCGAATATGAAATAAGGAGATTTTTGTTGGTTTCAGATGTCGAGCGCAGTATTCGGCGGCGCGGGCCTGCTGGGCGCCTTCCCCCCGCCGCCCCCTCCGAGGCCGCCGTCCCCCGCAACGCAGGGTGAGTACCGCCGCGCCACGCTCCGTCCGGTCCGCGGTCTCGAGGTCGCGTTGTAACGCCTGGGGCTCTGCTCGCTGTTACAGACGGGGTCCGCCGCCGCAGCCGCCGCCGCCGCCGCCGTCGCCGCCGACAGTTGTCTCCGCTCAGTGATACCGTTCTGCTTTCTGTTTCAGACTAGTTATAAGTTAGGTTTACAGTAGCGAGTAGCGCGAGAGGCGGCGCGTCGCGACGTCGTGCGTCGCCCGCGCCCGCGCCGCTCTCCACGTACCACGTACATACCTCTCTTACTGCATATACTTAGGTACTAGTTGTACCGACCGAACTCTGCGAGGAGCCAGCGCGCGCCCGCCCCGTCGCCGCGAGGGACCCCCTCATCCCCCATCCTGCTCCTACTAGAATGTCTGACGCGACTTCCTTCCTATACAGAACTCTCATATTTCCACTTAAACGCAGTAGGGTTTCCACAAAAAGGGTGCGATCTGATTGATATCCTGAAGGTCTCGTCTCAGGTCCGGTGGTTGATGGGTTAGGCGAGGGGCGGGGGCGCGCGGAGTGCGAGGCGAGCGCGAGAGTGCAGAGTGCATGCGTCCTCGGCGCGCGCGAGCGAGACGCACTGACCGAGGCTTGTTGCAGGTGCCGCGCAGCCGGAGCATGACATCCGGCAAGTGGGCGACGTGTACACGGGTGCGTATCTGCGGCCGCCCGCGCCGCCGTGCGCCGGTACAGTACAGCAGGTGAGTACTTCTCGCCCCGCGCACACTGACACCCTCCCTTGCCCCGCAGGTCCGGGCGCTGCGGGCGGCGCGCTGACGGCGCTGCTGACGGGCGCGCTGCCGAGACTGGCCTCGGACCAGGCGGAGGCCGTGGCGCGCGCCAAAAAGTACGCCATGGAGCAGAGCATCAAGATGGTGCTTATGAAGCAGACCCTCGCCCACCAGCAGCAGCAGATGGCGAGCCAGCGCACGCAGGTGCAGCGGCAGCAGGCGCTAGCCTTGATGTGCAGGTCAGTACGCACACGGGTGTAGTGTCCGGGCCCGGGGAGTGCGCGCAGTGATGAGAGCGATGCGGGAGGCTCCCGCCGCGCGCTGGTCGAGCCTGTGACCCACTACAGCTGAAAAGATCTGAGTGCGCACTCCTCGGACACCGCGGGATCCTTCCCTTGATGGTGAACTATGAAGTAATATAATATATGTACATGAGACGGTCGTGTTGTCGGTTGCAGGGTGTACGTGGGCTCCATCTCGTTCGAGCTGAAAGAGGACACGATCCGGCAAGCCTTCCTGCCGTTCGGGCCCATCAAGAGCATCAACATGTCGTGGGACCCCGTCACGCAGAAGCACAAGGGATTCGCTTTCGTCGAGTACGAAATCCCCGAGGCGGCGCAGCTCTCCCTCGAGCAGATGAACGGCGTCATGCTGGGCGGCAGGTAACACTCCCTCGCCTGCACTCCTTCGATCCCCGAGAGTATTGAATTCGAGCCCGTAAAGAATTGTCATCTCTTCTTCTATCCCTTATCGCCAAAAAGTAACATGGTCGTGGTCGTCCTTTCCAGGAACATTAAAGTGGTGGGCCGGCCGTCCAACATGCCGCAGGCGCAGGCCGTCATCGACGAGATCCAGGAGGAGGCCAAACAGTACAACCGCATCTACGTGGCCTCCATACACCCCGAGCTCACCGAGGACGACATCAAGAACGTGTTCGAGGCCTTCGGTCCCATCACCTACTGCAAGCTGGCCTACGGGTCCTCAGCGCACAAGCACAAGGGCTACGGCTTTCTGGAGTACGGGTCGCTGGCCGCCGCGCTCGAGGCCATCGCCTCTATGAACTTGTTCGACCTGGGCGGTCAATACCTCCGCGTCGGGCGCGCCATCACGCCGCCCAATGCGCTCGCCGGCCCGCCGCAGCCCACCGCCATGCCCACCGCGGCTGCCGTCGCCGCTGCCGCCGCCACCGCCAAGATACAGGCCATGGACGCCGTCGCCAGCAACGCGGTCGCGCTACACCTCACCAAGCTGAGCGCGCTCGGAGTCCCGCCCGCCGCCGCGCTGCCCTCGCTCGCGGCCGCGCTGCCCCTCCCCCTGCCGCTGCCCTCCCCGCCCGCTCTGCCCCCCCCGGGTGTGGTGATCCCCGCACTGCCGGCAGAGATTGCACCAGCCCCCGCCGCCCACGCCCCCGCCCCCGCCCCGCCGGCGGCGGAGAGCGCGCTCGCCGGCCAGCAAGCGGCACTGCAGCAGAAGCTGTTGTCGCGGTCGCCGGACACGCTGCAGCAGCAGGAGTCGCTGTCGATCTCGGGCCAGTCGGCGCGGCACCTGGTCATGCAGCGCCTGATGCGGCGCCGCGCCTCGCGCACAGTGCTGCTGCGCGACATGGTCTCGGCGCGCGACGTGGACGAGGCGCTGCACCACGAGATCCAGGAGGAGTGCGGCAAATGGGGCCGCGTGCAGCGCCTTGTGATATACAACGAGACGCAGCACGAGGACGACGACCCGCGCGACGCGCAGGTCAAGATCTTCGTGCAGTTCGAGGAGGCGGAGGAGGCGACGGCGGCGGCGCGCGCGCTGCACGGCCGCTACTTCGGGGGCCGCACCGTGCGCGCCGCGCTCTACGACCAGGACCTCTTCGACCACGGAGACCTCTCCGGCTAGTGTGCTGTGACCAATCCGAGGGATGTACCAACTGTGAATATTATGTTGATTGAATGTTGTCATTTTAATAAATTAATAAACTTTGATCTGTTTCTGTAATGTTTTTTGATGTTTCTTTTTAAGTAACATTGTTCTGGTACAATACGAAAATAAATAATAACGTAAATTTAATCCTAGAATGCACGAACATACACAAAAAAACGTTTTAGAAGCTTGGGGTGCGCTTATCGCAACTAACGTAGGTAATCAAAACACTTTTATATAAAATAATTGTGCAAGTACTGCTCCAAACTGGGCAAGCACTACGTAATGCAGGGACGGACTAAGGTTTGATAGATACCTAGGTAGTTGATTAAAAGCCAGTTTTGGTTATAATATTGAAAAGGGTTGTGGTAGATGGTACTGGTGGATCCCCAAACAGCCTTTTGAGGTTGGTAGGTTAGTGGTTAAGGAAGTCGCTGGTTTATGGTATGGACTGTATTCACAAGACAACTAATACACTACTGGTTTTATACTACCTCATCATCATCAGCCTATAGCAGTCCACTGCTGGACATAGGCCTCCCCCAATGAGCGCCATAGCGCCCTGTCTTCAGCTTGCATCCAGCATCTACCTGCAGTATTTCGCAGGTCATCATCCCACCTGGTCGGAGGGCGTGGAGACCACGACTCGGTAAACGTAGTGTAGGAACACTACGTTTACCGAGTCGTGGTCTCCACTCAAGAACACGTTTGCCCCAGCGGCCGTCGGTTCTTCGCGAGATATGGCCGGCCCACTGCCACTTCAGCTTGCTAATTCTTTGAGCTATGTCGATAACCTTGGTTCTTTGTCGGATATATTCATTACGAATCCTATCCTTCAGAGAAACTCCGAGCATAGCTCTTTCCATAGCTCGCTGAGCGACTTTGAACTGGTGGACCAGCCCTATCGTGAGTGTCCGTTTCTGTAGCGTATTTTTCGTTTCCTCAATTCTTTGCCAAAACTTGATATATGATTAACAGGTAAACATTCACAATGGAAACACATTGGACCGATTATAATACAAAAATAGTTTTCTTCAATACCTACCTGCCCGTGCCGGGAGAAGTTTCTAAAGCGATTTTTTCATATCCTCAATTCTTTGTCAAAACTTGATTATTATATGATTCATAGGTAAACATTCACAATGGCAACACAATGGGACGATTATAAGACAAAAGTAGTTTTCGTCAGTACCTACCTGCCCGTGCCGGAAGTAGTTTCTGTTGCTATTTTTTCATATCCTCAAATCTTTGTCAAAACTTGATTTTTATTTAATTAATAGGTAAACATTCACAATGGAAAATCATTGGGACGATTATAAGACAAAAGTAGTTTTCGTCAGTAACTACCTGCCCGTGCCGGAAGTGGTTTCTGTTGCTATTTTTTCATATCCTCAAATCTTTGTCAAAACTTGATTATTATATGATTCATAGGTAAACATTCACAATGGCAACACAGTGGGACGATTATAAGACAAAAGTAGTTTTCGTCAGTACCTACCTGCCCGTGCCGGGAGAAGTTTCTAAAGCGATTTTTTCATATCCTCAATTCTTTGTCAAAACTTGATTATTATAATGATTCATAGGTAAACATTCACAATGGCAACACAATGGGACGTACCTACCTACCCCTGCCGGGAGTAGTTTCTAAAGCGATTTTTTCATATCCTCAAATCTTTGTCAAAACTTGATTTTTATTTACTTAATAGGTAAACATTCACAATAGAAAATCATTGGGACGATTATAAGACAAAAATAGTTTTCGTCAGTACCTACCTGCCCGTGCCGGAAGTAGTTTCTGTTGCTATTTTTTTATATCCTCAAATCTTTGTCAAAACTTGATTTTTATTTAATTAATAGGTAAACATTCACAATGGAAAATCATTGGGACGATTATAAGACAAAAGTAGTTTTCGTCAGTACCTACCTGCCCGTGCCGGAAGTAGTTTCTGTTGCTATTTTTTCATATCCTCAAATCTTCGTCAAAACTTGATTTTTATTTAATTAATAGGTAAACATTCACAATGGAAAATCATTGGGACGATTATAAGACAAAAGTAGTTTTCGTCAGTAACTACCTGCCCGTGCCGGAAGTGGTTTCTGTTGCTATTTTTTCATATCCTCAAATCTTTGTCAAAACTTGATTATTATATGATTCATAGGTAAACATTCACAATGGCAACACAATGGGACGATTATAAGACAAAAGTAGTTTTCGTCAGTACCTAGCTGCCCGTGCCGGGAGAAGTTTCTAAAGCGATTTATTCATATCCTCAATTCTTTGTCAAAACTTGATTATTATATGATTCATAGGTAAACATTCACAATGGCAACACAATGCGACGATTATAAGACAAAAGTAGTTTTCGTCAGTACCTACCTACCCCTGCCGGGAGTAGTTTCTAAAGCGATTTTTTCATATCCTCAAATCTTTGTCAAAACTTGATTTTTATTTAATTAAAAGGTAAACATTCACAATGGAAAATCATTGGGACGAATAAAAGACAAAAGTAGTTTTCGTCAGTACCTACCTGCCCGTGCCGGAAGTAGTTTCTGTTGCTATTTTTTCATATCCTCAAATCTTTGTCAAAACTTGATTTTTATTTAATTAATAGGTAAACATTCACAATGGAAACATATTGGGATGAAAACAAGACAAAAGTAGTTTTCGTCAGTACCTACCTGCCCGTGCCGGGAGTAGTTTCTGTAGCGATTTTTTCATATCCTCAATTCTTTGTCAAAACTTGATTATTATATGATTCATAGGTAAACATTCACAATGGCAACACAATGGGACGATTATAAGACAAAAGTAGTTTTCGTCAGTACCTACCTGCCCGTGCCGGGAGAAGTTTCTAAAGCGATTTTTTCATATCCTCAATTCTTTGTCAAAACTTGATTATTATATGATTCATAGGTAAACATTCACAATGGCAACACAATGCGACGATTATAAGACAAAAGTAGTTTTCGTCAGTACCTACCTGCCCGTGCCGGAAGTAGTTTCTGTTGCTATTTTTTCATATCCTCAAATCTTTGTCAAAACTAGATTTTTATTTAATTAATAGGTAAACATTCACAATGGAAAATCATTGGGACGATTATAAGACAAAAGTAGTTTTCGTCAGTAACTACCTGCCCGTGCCGGAAGTAGTTTCTGTTGCTATTTTTTCATATCCTCAAATCTTTGTCAAAATTTTTATTTAATTAATAGGTAAACATTCACAATGGAAACACATTGGGATGATAACAAGACAAAAGTAGTTTTCGTCAGTACCTACCTGCCCGTGCCGGGAGTAGTTTCTGTAGCGATTTTTTCATATCCTCAATTCTTTGTCAAAACTTGATTATTATATGATTCATAGGTAAACATTCACAATGGCAACACAATGGGACGATTATAAGACAAAAGTAGTTTTCGTCAGTACCTACCTGCCCGTGCCGGGAGAAGTTTCTAAAGCGATTTTTTCATATCCTCAATTCTTTGTCAAAACTTGATTATTATATTTATTTATTTATTGAGATAATAACATCATAACAGGTTTTTTTTATTAAGCCCTAAGGCGATGTTATAACTACTTATACTAAAAATTACATATTTTTGTACATACACACAATACTAAATAATTTATAATTGTTTTTCAATAACATTTTGTGCCTTTTTCATGGCTTTCGGCAGGTTTTCGTAAAATATGTCCACGCCGTTTTTGGACAGAACATTGAGTAAATATATAACGAGTGACATAGGGGCAAACTTAAGTAGGTTGGTCCTACAAGTGGGCACCTCCAGCATGATTATACAATGTGTATTGTCGAACCTTGATCAAACGAGATGTGCGAATACACGACATATATTTATCGATAAAAAACAAAAAATAAAAAATAATATGTTATCTATCTCAAAAATAAAGCCGATTTAATATTTTTTTTAATGAAAACTACTTCATCTGGATTTTTCTCCGTTTCTTTTTGAGTAAACGGTATATTTTATTCAAAGTAGCTTCATTTGAAAGCTAGATTGTCTATCTAGCTAAGAAAATAAGAAAAAAATACAATTTCGATACATAAGCCTAGTAAAATCAATATTTTTTCAGAAATTTGCAAAAAAAAACAAATTTTATTTTATTTTTGATCTGTAACTTTAAAACTTGGTTATTGAGGTGTACTTTTTTGCATGTTGTATTAAACTTCAAGACAAAAGTAGTTTTCGTCAGTACATACCTGCCCGTGCCGTAAGTAGTTCCTGTAGCGATTTTTTCATATCCTCAAATCTTTGTCAAAACTTGATTTTTATTTAATTAATAGGTAATCATTCACAATGGAAAATCATTGGGACGATTATAAGACAAAAGTAGTTTTCGTCAGTACCTACCTGCCCGTGCCGGAAGTAGTTTCTGTTGCTATTTTTTCATATCCTCAAATCTTTGTCCAAACTTAATTTTTATTTAATTAATAGGTAAACATTCACAATGGAAAATCATTGGGACGATGATAAGACAAAAGTAGTTTTCGTCAGTAACTACCTGCCCGTGCCGGAAGTAGTTTCTGTTGCTATTTTTTCATATCCTCAAATCTTTGTCAAAACTTGATTTTTATTTAATTAATAGGTAAACATTCACAATAGATAAACATTGGGACGATTATAAGACAAAAGTAGTTTTCGTCAGTACCTACCTGCCCGTGCCGGGAGTAGTTTTTCTGTGGCGATTTTTTCATATCCTCAATTCTTTGTCAAAACTTGATTATTATATGATTCATAGGTAAACATTCACAATGGCAACACAATGGGACGATTATAAGACAAAAGTAGTTTTCGTCAGTACCTACCTACCCCTGCCGGGAGTAGTTTCTAAAGCGATTTTTTCATATCCTCAATTCTTTGTCAAAACTTGATTATTATATGATTCATATGTAAACATTCACAATGGCAACACAATGGGACGATTATAAGACAAAAGTAGTTTTCGTCAGTACCTACCTGCCCGTGCCGGGAGTAGTTTCTGTAGCGATTTTTTCATATCCTCAAATCTTTGTCAAAACTTGATTTTTATATGATTAATAAGTAAACATTCACAATGGAAACACATTGGGATGATAACAAGACAAAATTAGTTTTCGACAGTACCTACCTGCCCGTGCCGGGAGTAGTTTTTCTGTAGCGATTTTTTCATATCCTCAAATCTTTGTCAAAACTTGATTTTTATTTAATTAATAGGTAAACATTCACAATATAAAATCATTGGGACGATGATAAGACAAAAGTAGTTTTCGTCAGTAACTACCTGCCCGTGCCGGAAGTAGTTTCTGTTGCTATTTTTTCATATCCTCAAATCTTTGTCAAAACTTGATTTTTATTTAATTAATAGGTAAACATTCACAATAGATAAACATTGGGACGATTATAAGACAAAAGTAGTTTTCGTCAGTACCTACCTGCCCGTGCCGGGAGTAGTTTTTCTGTGGCGATTTTTTCATATCCTCAATTCTTTGTCAAAACTTGATTATTATATGATTCATAGGTAAACATTCACAATGGCAACACAATGGGACGATTATAAGACAAAAGTAGTTTTCGTCAGTACCTACCTGCCCGTGCCGTAAGTAGTTTCTGTAGCGATTTTTTCATATCCTCAAATCTTTGTCAAAACTTGATTTTTATTTAATTAATAGGTAAACATTCACAATGGAAAATCATTGGGAAGATTATAAGACAAAAGTAGTTTTCGTCAGTACCTACCTGCCCGTGCCGGAAATAGTTTCTGTTGCTATTTTTTCATATCCTCAAATCTTTGTCAAAACTTGATTTTTATTTAATTAATAGGTAAACATTCACAATGGAAAATCATTGGGACGATTATAAGACAAAAGTAGTTTTCGTCAGTACCTACCTGCCCGTGCCGTAAGTAGTTTCTGTATCGATTTTTTCATATCCTCAAATCTTTGTCAAAACTTGATTTTTATTTAATTAATAGGTAAACATTCACAATGGAAAATCATTGGGACGATTATAAGACAAAAGTAGTTTTCGTCAGTACCTACCTGCCCGTGCCGGAAGTAGTTTCTGTTGCTATTTTTTCATATCCTCAAATCTTTGTCAAAACTTGATTATTATATGATTCATAGGTAAACATTCACAATGGCAACACAATGGGACGATTATAAGACAAAAGTAGTTTTCGTCAGTACCTACCTGCCCGTGCCGGGAGTAGTTTCTGTAGCGATTTTTTCATATCCTCAAATCTTTGTCAAAACTTGATTTTTATATGATTCATAGGTAAACATTCACAATGGCAACACAATGGGACGATTATAAGACAAAAGTAGTTTTCATCAGTACCTACCTGCCCGTGCCGGGAGTAGTTTCTGTAGCGATTTTTTCATAGCCTCAAATCTTTGTCAAAACTTGATTTTTATATGATTAATAAGTAAACATTCACAATGGAAACACATTGGGATGATAACAAGACAAAAGTAGTTTTCGTCAGTACCTACCTGCCCGTGCCGGGAGTAGTTTCTGTAGCGATTTTTTCATATCCTCAAATCTTTGTCAAAACTTGATTTTTATTTAATTAATAGGTAAACATTCACAATGGAAAATCATTGGGACGATTAAAAGACAAAAGTAGTTTTCGTCAGTACCTACCTGCCCGTGCCGGAAGTAGTTTCTGTTGCTATTTTTTCATATCCTCAAATCTTTGTCAAAACTTGATTATTATATGATTCATAGGTAAACATTCACAATGGCAACACAATGCGACGATTATAAGACAAAAGTAGTTTTCGTCAGTACCTACCTACCCCTGCCGGGAGTAGTTTCTAAAGCGATTTTTTCATATCCTCAAATCTTTGTCAAAACTTGATTTTTATTTAATTAAAAGGTAAACATTCACAATGGAAAATCATTGGGACGAATAAAAGACAAAAGTAGTTTTCGTCAGTACCTACCTGCCCGTGCCGGAAGTAGTTTCTGTTGCTATTTTTTCATATCCTCAAATCTTTGTCAAAACTTGATTTTTATTTAATTAATAGGTAAACATTCACAATGGAAACATATTGGGATGAAAACAAGACAAAAGTAGTTTTCGTCAGTACCTACCTGCCCGTGCCGGGAGTAGTTTCTGTAGCGATTTTTTCATATCCTCAATTCTTTGTCAAAACTTGATTATTATATGATTCATAGGTAAACATTCACAATGGCAACACAATGGGACGATTATAAGACAAAAGTAGTTTTCGTCAGTACCTACCTGCCCGTGCCGGGAGAAGTTTCTAAAGCGATTTTTTCATATCCTCAATTCTTTGTCAAAACTTGATTATTATATGATTCATAGGTAAACATTCACAATGGCAACACAATGCGACGATTATAAGACAAAAGTAGTTTTCGTCAGTACATACCTGCCCGTGCCGTAAGTAGTTCCTGTAGCGATTTTTTCATATCCTCAAATCTTTGTCAAAACTTGATTTTTATTTAATTAATAGGTAATCATTCACAATGGAAAATCATTGGGACGATTATAAGACAAAAGTAGTTTTCGTCAGTACCTACCTGCCCGTGCCGGAAGTAGTTTCTGTTGCTATTTTTTCATATCCTCAAATCTTTGTCCAAACTTAATTTTTATTTAATTAATAGGTAAACATTCACAATGGAAAATCATTGGGACGATGATAAGACAAAAGTAGTTTTCGTCAGTAACTACCTGCCCGTGCCGGAAGTAGTTTCTGTTGCTATTTTTTCATATCCTCAAATCTTTGTCAAAACTTGATTTTTATTTAATTAATAGGTAAACATTCACAATAGATAAACATTGGGACGATTATAAGACAAAAGTAGTTTTCGTCAGTACCTACCTGCCCGTGCCGGGAGTAGTTTTTCTGTGGCGATTTTTTCATATCCTCAATTCTTTGTCAAAACTTGATTATTATATGATTCATAGGTAAACATTCACAATGGCAACACAATGGGACGATTATAAGACAAAAGTAGTTTTCGTCAGTACCTACCTACCCCTGCCGGGAGTAGTTTCTAAAGCGATTTTTTCATATCCTCAATTCTTTGTCAAAACTTGATTATTATATGATTCATATGTAAACATTCACAATGGCAACACAATGGGACGATTATAAGACAAAAGTAGTTTTCGTCAGTACCTACCTGCCCGTGCCGGGAGTAGTTTCTGTAGCGATTTTTTCATATCCTCAAATCTTTGTCAAAACTTGATTTTTATATGATTAATAAGTAAACATTCACAATGGAAACACATTGGGATGATAACAAGACAAAATTAGTTTTCGACAGTACCTACCTGCCCGTGCCGGGAGTAGTTTTTCTGTAGCGATTTTTTCATATCCTCAAATCTTTGTCAAAACTTGATTTTTATTTAATTAATAGGTAAACATTCACAATATAAAATCATTGGGACGATGATAAGACAAAAGTAGTTTTCGTCAGTAACTACCTGCCCGTGCCGGAAGTAGTTTCTGTTGCTATTTTTTCATATCCTCAAATCTTTGTCAAAACTTGATTTTTATTTAATTAATAGGTAAACATTCACAATAGATAAACATTGGGACGATTATAAGACAAAAGTAGTTTTCGTCAGTACCTACCTGCCCGTGCCGGGAGTAGTTTTTCTGTGGCGATTTTTTCATATCCTCAATTCTTTGTCAAAACTTGATTATTATATGATTCATAGGTAAACATTCACAATGGCAACACAATGGGACGATTATAAGACAAAAGTAGTTTTCGTCAGTACCTACCTGCCCGTGCCGTAAGTAGTTTCTGTAGCGATTTTTTCATATCCTCAAATCTTTGTCAAAACTTGATTTTTATTTAATTAATAGGTAAACATTCACAATGGAAAATCATTGGGAAGATTATAAGACAAAAGTAGTTTTCGTCAGTACCTACCTGCCCGTGCCGGAAATAGTTTCTGTTGCTATTTTTTCATATCCTCAAATCTTTGTCAAAACTTGATTTTTATTTAATTAATAGGTAAACATTCACAATGGAAAATCATTGGGACGATTATAAGACAAAAGTAGTTTTCGTCAGTACCTACCTGCCCGTGCCGTAAGTAGTTTCTGTATCGATTTTTTCATATCCTCAAATCTTTGTCAAAACTTGATTTTTATTTAATTAATAGGTAAACATTCACAATGGAAAATCATTGGGACGATTATAAGACAAAAGTAGTTTTCGTCAGTACCTACCTGCCCGTGCCGGAAGTAGTTTCTGTTGCTATTTTTTCATATCCTCAAATCTTTGTCCAAACTTAATTTTTATTTAATTAATAGGTAAACATTCACAATGGAAAATCATTGGGACGATGATAAGACAAAAGTAGTTTTCGTCAGTAACTACCTGCCCGTGCCGGAAGTAGTTTCTGTTGCTATTTTTTCATATCCTCAAATCTTTGTCAAAACTTGATTTTTATTTAATTAATAGGTAAACATTCACAATAGATAAACATTGGGACGATTATAAGACAAAAGTAGTTTTCGTCAGTACCTACCTGCCCGTGCCGGGAGTAGTTTTTCTGTGGCGATTTTTTCATATCCTCAATTCTTTGTCAAAACTTGATTATTATATGATTCATAGGTAAACATTCACAATGGCAACACAATGGGACGATTATAAGACAAAAGTAGTTTTCGTCAGTACCTACCTACCCCTGCCGGGAGTAGTTTCTAAAGCGATTTTTTCATATCCTCAATTCTTTGTCAAAACTTGATTATTATATGATTCATATGTAAACATTCACAATGGCAACACAATGGGACGATTATAAGACAAAAGTAGTTTTCGTCAGTACCTACCTGCCCGTGCCGGGAGTAGTTTCTGTAGCGATTTTTTCATATCCTCAAATCTTTGTCAAAACTTGATTTTTATATGATTAATAAGTAAACATTCACAATGGAAACACATTGGGATGATAACAAGACAAAATTAGTTTTCGACAGTACCTACCTGCCCGTGCCGGGAGTAGTTTTTCTGTAGCGATTTTTTCATATCCTCAAATCTTTGTCAAAACTTGATTTTTATTTAATTAATAGGTAAACATTCACAATATAAAATCATTGGGACGATGATAAGACAAAAGTAGTTTTCGTCAGTAACTACCTGCCCGTGCCGGAAGTAGTTTCTGTTGCTATTTTTTCATATCCTCAAATCTTTGTCAAAACTTGATTTTTATTTAATTAATAGGTAAACATTCACAATAGATAAACATTGGGACGATTATAAGACAAAAGTAGTTTTCGTCAGTACCTACCTGCCCGTGCCGGGAGTAGTTTTTCTGTGGCGATTTTTTCATATCCTCAATTCTTTGTCAAAACTTGATTATTATATGATTCATAGGTAAACATTCACAATGGCAACACAATGGGACGATTATAAGACAAAAGTAGTTTTCGTCAGTACCTACCTGCCCGTGCCGTAAGTAGTTTCTGTAGCGATTTTTTCATATCCTCAAATCTTTGTCAAAACTTGATTTTTATTTAATTAATAGGTAAACATTCACAATGGAAAATCATTGGGAAGATTATAAGACAAAAGTAGTTTTCGTCAGTACCTACCTGCCCGTGCCGGAAATAGTTTCTGTTGCTATTTTTTCATATCCTCAAATCTTTGTCAAAACTTGATTTTTATTTAATTAATAGGTAAACATTCACAATGGAAAATCATTGGGACGATTATAAGACAAAAGTAGTTTTCGTCAGTACCTACCTGCCCGTGCCGTAAGTAGTTTCTGTATCGATTTTTTCATATCCTCAAATCTTTGTCAAAACTTGATTTTTATTTAATTAATAGGTAAACATTCACAATGGAAAATCATTGGGACGATTATAAGACAAAAGTAGTTTTCGTCAGTACCTACCTGCCCGTGCCGGAAGTAGTTTCTGTTGCTATTTTTTCATATCCTCAAATCTTTGTCAAAACTTGATTATTATATGATTCATAGGTAAACATTCACAATGGCAACACAATGGGACGATTATAAGACAAAAGTAGTTTTCGTCAGTACCTACCTGCCCGTGCCGGGAGTAGTTTCTGTAGCGATTTTTTCATATCCTCAAATCTTTGTCAAAACTTGATTTTTATATGATTCATAGGTAAACATTCACAATGGCAACACAATGGGACGATTATAAGACAAAAGTAGTTTTCATCAGTACCTACCTGCCCGTGCCGGGAGTAGTTTCTGTAGCGATTTTTTCATAGCCTCAAATCTTTGTCAAAACTTGATTTTTATATGATTAATAAGTAAACATTCACAATGGAAACACATTGGGATGATAACAAGACAAAAGTAGTTTTCGTCAGTACCTACCTGCCCGTGCCGGGAGTAGTTTCTGTAGCGATTTTTTCATATCCTCAAATCTTTGTCAAAACTTGATTTTTATTTAATTAATAGGTAAACATTCACAATGGAAAATCATTGGGACGATTAAAAGACAAAAGTAGTTTTCGTCAGTACCTACCTGCCCGTGCCGGAAGTAGTTTCTGTTGCTATTTTTTCATATCCTCAAATCTTTGTCAAAACTTGATTTTTATTTAATTAATAGGTAAACATTCACAATGGAAAATCATTGGGACGATTATAAGACAAAAGTAGTTTTCGTCAGTACCTACCTACCCCTGCCGGGAGTAGTTTCTAAAGCGATTTTTTCATATCCTCAAATCTTTGTCAAAACTTGATTTTTATTTAATTAATAGGTAAACATTCACAATGGAAAATCATTGGGAAGATTATAAGACAAAAGTAGTTTTCGTCAGTACCTACCTGCCCGTGCCGGAAATAGTTTCTGTTGCTATTTTTTCATATCCTCAAATCTTTGTCAAAACTTGATTTTTATTTAATTAATAGGTAAACATTCACAATGGAAAATCATTGGGACGATTATAAGACAAAAGTAGTTTTCGTCAGTACCTACCTGCCCGTGCCGTAAGTAGTTTCTGTATCGATTTTTTCATATCCTCAAATCTTTGTCAAAACTTGATTTTTATTTAATTAATAGGTAAACATTCACAATGGAAAATCATTGGGACGATTATAAGACAAAAGTAGTTTTCGTCAGTACCTACCTGCCCGTGCCGGAAGTAGTTTCTGTTGCTATTTTTTCATATCCTCAAATCTTTGTCAAAACTTGATTATTATATGATTCATAGGTAAACATTCACAATGGCAACACAATGGGACGATTATAAGACAAAAGTAGTTTTCGTCAGTACCTACCTGCCCGTGCCGGGAGTAGTTTCTGTAGCGATTTTTTCATATCCTCAAATCTTTGTCAAAACTTGATTTTTATATGATTCATAGGTAAACATTCACAATGGCAACACAATGGGACGATTATAAGACAAAAGTAGTTTTCATCAGTACCTACCTGCCCGTGCCGGGAGTAGTTTCTGTAGCGATTTTTTCATAGCCTCAAATCTTTGTCAAAACTTGATTTTTATATGATTAATAAGTAAACATTCACAATGGAAACACATTGGGATGATAACAAGACAAAAGTAGTTTTCGTCAGTACCTACCTGCCCGTGCCGGGAGTAGTTTCTGTAGCGATTTTTTCATATCCTCAAATCTTTGTCAAAACTTGATTTTTATTTAATTAATAGGTAAACATTCACAATGGAAAATCATTGGGACGATTAAAAGACAAAAGTAGTTTTCGTCAGTACCTACCTGCCCGTGCCGGAAGTAGTTTCTGTTGCTATTTTTTCATATCCTCAAATCTTTGTCAAAACTTGATTTTTATTTAATTAATAGGTAAACATTCACAATGGAAAATCATTGGGACGATTATAAGACAAAAGTAGTTTTCGTCAGTACCTACCTACCCCTGCCGGGAGTAGTTTCTAAAGCGATTTTTTCATATCCTCAAATCTTTGTCAAAACTCGATTTTTAAATGATTAATAGGTTAACATTCACAATGGAAACACATTGGGACGATTATAAGACAAAAGTAGTTTTCGTCAGTAACTACCTGCCCGTGCCGGAAGTAGTTTCTGTTGCTATTTTTTCATATCCTCAAATCTTTGTCAAAACTTGATTTTTATATGATTAATAAGTAAACATTCACAATGGAAACACATTGGGATGATAACAAGACAAAATTAGTTTTCGTCAGTACCTACCTGCCCGTGCCGGGAGAAGTTTTTCTGTAGCGATTTTTTCATATCCTCAATTCTTTGTCAAAACTTGATTATTATATTATTCATAGGTAAACATTCACAATGGAAAATCATTGGGACGATTAAAAGACAAAAGTAGTTTTCGTCAGTACCTACCTGCCCGTGCCGGAAGTAGTTTCTGTTGCTATTTTTTCATATCCTCAAATCTTTGTCAAAACTTGATTTTTATTTAATTAATAGGTAAACATTCACAATGGAAAATCATTGGGACGATTATAAGACAAAAGTAGTTTTCGTCAGTACCTACCTACCCCTGCCGGGAGTAGTTTCTAAAGCGATTTTTTCATATCCTCAAATCTTTGTCAAAACTCGATTTTTAAATGATTAATAGGTTAACATTCACAATGGAAACACATTGGGACGATTATAAGACAAAAGTAGTTTTCGTCAGTAACTACCTGCCCGTGCCGGAAGTAGTTTCTGTTGCTATTTTTTCATATCCTCAAATCTTTGTCAAAACTTGATTTTTATATGATTAATAAGTAAACATTCACAATGGAAACACATTGGGATGATAACAAGACAAAATTAGTTTTCGTCAGTACCTACCTGCCCGTGCCGGGAGAAGTTTTTCTGTAGCGATTTTTTCATATCCTCAATTCTTTGTCAAAACTTGATTATTATATTATTCATAGGTAAACATTCACAATGGCAACACAATGGGACGATTAGAAGACAAAAGTAGTTTTCGTCAGTATCTACCTACCCCAGCCGGGAGTAGTTTCTAAAGCGATTTTTTCATATCCTCAATTCTTTGTCAAAATTTGATTTTTATATGATTAATAGGTAAACATTCACAATGGGACGATTATAAGACAAAAGTAGTTTTTGTCAGTACCTACCTGCCCGTGCCGTAAGTAGTTTCTGTAGCGATTTTTTCATATCCTCAAATCTTTGTCAAAACTTGATTTTTATTTAATTAATAGGTAAACATTCACAATGGAAAATCATTGGGACGATTATAAGACAAAAGTAGTTTTCGTCAGTACCTACCTGCCCGTGCCGGAAGTAGTTTCTGTTGCTATTTTTTCATATCCTCAAATCTTTGTCAAAACTTGATTATTATATGATTCATAGGTAAACATTCACAATGGCAAAACAATGGGACGATTATAAGACAAAAGTAGTTTTCGTCAGTACCTACCTGCCCGTGCCGGGAGTAGTTTCTGTAGCGATTTTTTCATATCCTCATATCTTTGTCAAAACTTGATTTTTATATGATTAATAAGTAAAAATTCACAATGGAAACACATTGGGATCATAACAAGACAAAAGTAGTTTTCGTCAGTACCTACCTGCCCGTGCCGGGAGAAGATTCTAAAGCGATTTTTTCATATCCTCAATTCATTGTCAAAACTTGATTATTATATGATTCATAGGTAAACATTCACAATGGCAACACAATAGGACGATTATAAGACAAAAGTAGTTTTCGTCAGTACCTACCTGCCCGTGCCGGAAGTAGTTTCTGTTGCTATTTTTTCATATCCTCAAATCTTTGTCAAAACTTGATTATTATATGATTCATAGGTAAACATTCTCAATTGCAACACAATGGGACGATTATAAGACAAAAGTAGTTTTCGTCAGTACCTACCTGCCCGTGCCGGGAGTAGTTTCTGTAGCGATTTTTTCATATCCTCAAATCTTTGTCAAAACTTTATTTTTATATGTTTAATAAGTAAACATTCACAATGGAAACACATTGGGATGATAACAAGACAAAATTAGTTTTCGTCAGTACCTACCTGCCCGTGCCGGGAGAAGTTTCTAAAGCGATTTTTTCATATCCTCAAATCTTTTTCTCTCTTCATCTTTTTACTTACGGCACGGGCAGGTAGGTACTGACGAAAACTACTTTTGTCTTGTTATCATCCCAATGTGTTTCCATTGTGAATGTTTACTTATTAATCATATAAAAATCAAGTTTTGACAAAGATTTGAGGATATGAAAAAATCGCTACAGAAACTACTCCCGGCACGGGCAGGTAGGTACTGACGAAAACTACTTTTGTCTTATAATCGGAAGTAGTTTCGGAAGTAGTTTCTGTTGCTATTTTTTCATATCCTCAAATCTTTGTCAAAACTTGATTTTTATATGATTAATTAGTAAACATTCACAATGGAAACACATTGGGATGATAACAAGACAAAATAAGTTTTCGTCAGTACCTACCTACCCCTGCCGGGAGTAGTTTCTAAAGCGATTTTTTCATATCCTCAATTCTTTGTCAAAACTTGATTATTATATGATTCATATGTAAACATTCACAATGGCAACACAATGAGACGATTATAAGACAAAAGTAGTTTTCGTCAGTACCTACCTACAGTGCGACATAAAAGAGTAGAAATTAATAATTGGAGAACTAATAAGTCTATCTTACTGGCAACACCAAAAAAAAGTATGTAAGCTGTCAATCACTGTTAACATTCCATATAATTTCGTGCGTTTTTATGGATTTTAGCTATTTTCGGATGGTGTACAGTAGAAAAACAGTGCGATCATGAACAAAGTTATTCGTGGTGGTGCCCGTCAGATAATATACAAAGTTTTCATGCGGTGCATGGCCGAATATCAAGCCGAAAGTCTATTGACAGAGCTAGACGATGTTTACAAACGTACGGCTGATTTTACTGGTGAGTGGCTATTGAAAATTGTACAAACACAAAAATTAACCTTTGTTAAAGTAAAAACTAATAGATATTCTTATGAAATCAGCAAAATCATACCTTCCGATTTATTTTTGAGGTTATTCTAAGATAAACAAATTCTATAGTATTTATAGCGCGACTGTTGCAATTTACAATGATACTTGATTTTACGAATTGAATTAGTATCTATATTTTACAAATTAATTATTATCTACATATCAGCAATATCAGTGAAAGATGTTGGCTTAGATCATGAATGCAAGAGTAGTATTATAATGATATTATATTTTAATAATTTATATCAATGTTGTTTTTGTTTTAGGCGTCTCTGAGAGTACAGTACGTCGGATAGCTAAGCATGACATTGGAAGTGTCGGGAAGTTCTCGACAACTGCTAATCATAGAAAAGGTCGTCCTGCAAAAGTTTTGGATGATTTTGACAAATGTGCAATAAGACAAAAAGTGCATTATTTTTATACAGTAAAAAAAAAGTACCCTTCCTCATGGAAGGAGTAGAATATTTAGATTTTGATCTATTGTGATAATAATAAAATGATTATAAATAGAAGTATAACTGATTTGATATAGTCGTGTTTTTTTTATATTATGTATGGTAAGCCGAAAAGCAGTCAGTGCACCTGCAAATACAGCAGCTTTTACTATGCGACCAACCCTGTAATCGAAAAAATCAGCTGATCCATACATTAACTTCACATTTTGTGTGGATCAGCTACTTTTTTCGCGATTACAGTGTTGATCCCACTGTACAAGTTGTTCGTACACTGATCTCTTGTCCACTTACCATACCCTTTCCGGATAACTCAGTATATACAAAAATCATCTTATATTTTTCTATATAAGAATTCGTCTTGCAAATGTTATACTAGTAAAAATAATACAAGTATCAAAATCGTTTGTTTCTTAATAACTGTGTTGCTACATGCAAGACACAAAAGCGATAGTGGCGCCTTCATTTATTGTCAACTCTTTTATGTCGCACTGTACCCCTGCCGGGAGTAGTTTTGACAAGTTTTAGTTTCTAAAGCGATTTTTTCATATCCTCAATTCTTTGTCAAAACTTGATTATTATATGATTCATATGTAAACATTCACAATGGCAACACAATGGGACGATTATAAGACAAAAGTAGTTTTCGTCAGTACCTACCTGCCCGTGCCGGGAGTAGTTTCTGTAGCGATTTTTTCATATCCTCAAATCTTTGTCAAAACTTGATTTTTATTTAATTAATAGGTAAACATTCACAATGGAAAATCATTGGGACGACTATAAGACAAAAGTAGTTTTCGTCAGTACCTACCTGCCCGTGCCGTAAGTAGTTTCTGTAGCGATTTTTTCATATCCTCAAATCTTTGTCAAAACTTGATTTTTATTTAATTAATAGGTAAACATTCACAATGGAAAATCATTGGGACGATTATAAGACAAAAGTAGTTTTCGTCAGTACCTACCTACCCCTGCCGGGAGTAGTTTCTAAAGCGATTTTTTCATATCCTCAAATCTTTGTCAAAACTTGATTTTTAAATGATTAATAGGTTAACATTCACAATGGAAACACAATGGGACGATTATAAGACAAAAGTAGTTTTCGTCAGTACCTACCTACCCCTGCCGGGAGTAGTTTCTAAAGCGATTTTTTCATATCCTCAATTCTTTGTCAAAACTTGATTATTATATGATTCATATGTAAACATTCACAATGGCAACACAATGGGACGATTATAAGACAAAAGTAGTTTTCGTCAGTACCTACCTGCCCGTGCCGGGAGTAGTTTCTGTAGCGATTTTTTCATATCCTCAAATCTTTGTCAAAACTTGATTTTTATATGATTAATAAGTAAACATTCACAATGGAAACACATTGGGATGATAACAAGACAAAATTAGTTTTCGACAGTACCTACCTGCCCGTGCCGGGAGTAGTTTTTCTGTAGCGATTTTTTCATATCCTCAAATCTTTGTCAAAACTTGATTTTTATTTAATTAATAGGTAAACATTCACAATATAAAATCATTGGGACGATGATAAGACAAAAGTAGTTTTCGTCAGTAACTACCTGCCCGTGCCGGAAGTAGTTTCTGTTGCTATTTTTTCATATCCTCAAATCTTTGTCAAAACTTGATTTTTATTTAATTAATAGGTAAACATTCACAATAGATAAACATTGGGACGATTATAAGACAAAAGTAGTTTTCGTCAGTACCTACCTGCCCGTGCCAGGAGTAGTTTTTCTGTGGCGATTTTTTCATATCCTCAATTCTTTGTCAAAACTTGATTATTATATGATTCATAGGTAAACATTCACAATGGCAACACAATGGGACGATTATAAGACAAAAGTAGTTTTCGTCAGTACCTACCTGCCCGTGCCGTAAGTAGTTTCTGTAGCGATTTTTTCATATCCTCAAATCTTTGTCAAAACTTGATTTTTATTTAATTAATAGGTAAACATTCACAATGGAAAATCATTGGGAAGATTATAAGACAAAAGTAGTTTTCGTCAGTACCTACCTGCCCGTGCCGGAAATAGTTTCTGTTGCTATTTTTTCATATCCTCAAATCTTTGTCAAAACTTGATTTTTATTTAATTAATAGGTAAACATTCACAATGGAAAATCATTGGGACGATTATAAGACAAAAGTAGTTTTCGTCAGTACCTACCTGCCCGTGCCGTAAGTAGTTTCTGTATCGATTTTTTCATATCCTCAAATCTTTGTCAAAACTTGATTTTTATTTAATTAATAGGTAAACATTCACAATGGAAAATCATTGGGACGATTATAAGACAAAAGTAGTTTTCGTCAGTACCTACCTGCCCGTGCCGGAAGTAGTTTCTGTTGCTATTTTTTCATATCCTCAAATCTTTGTCAAAACTTGATTATTATATGATTCATAGGTAAACATTCACAATGGCAACACAATGGGACGATTATAAGACAAAAGTAGTTTTCGTCAGTACCTACCTGCCCGTGCCGGGAGTAGTTTCTGTAGCGATTTTTTCATATCCTCAAATCTTTGTCAAAACTTGATTTTTATATGATTCATAGGTAAACATTCACAATGGCAACACAATGGGACGATTATAAGACAAAAGTAGTTTTCATCAGTACCTACCTGCCCGTGCCGGGAGTAGTTTCTGTAGCGATTTTTTCATAGCCTCAAATCTTTGTCAAAACTTGATTTTTATATGATTAATAAGTAAACATTCACAATGGAAACACATTGGGATGATAACAAGACAAAAGTTGTTTTCGTCAGTACCTACCTGCCCGTGCCGGGAGTAGTTTCTGTAGCGATTTTTTCATATCCTCAAATCTTTGTCAAAACTTGATTTTTATTTAATTAATAGGTAAACATTCACAATGGAAAATCATTGGGACGATTAAAAGACAAAAGTAGTTTTCGTCAGTACCTACCTGCCCGTGCCGGAAGTAGTTTCTGTTGCTATTTTTTCATATCCTCAAATCTTTGTCAAAACTTGATTTTTATTTAATTAATAGGTAAACATTCACAATGGAAAATCATTGGGACGATTATAAGACAAAAGTAGTTTTCGTCAGTACCTACCTACCCCTGCCGGGAGTAGTTTCTAAAGCGATTTTTTCATATCCTGAAATCTTTGTCAAAACTTGATTTTTAAATGATTAATAGGTTAACATTCACAATGGAAACACATTGGGACGATTATGAGACAAAAGTAGTTTTCGTCAGTACCTACCTACCCCTGCCGTGAGTAGTTTCTAAAGCGATTTTTTCATATCCTCAATTCTTTGTCAAAACTTGATTATTATATTATTCATAGGTAAACATTCACAATGGCAACACAATGGGACGATTATAAGACAAAAGTAGTTTTCGTCAGTACCTACCTGCCCGTGCCGGGAGTAGTTTCTGTAGCGATTTTTTAATATCCTCAAATCTTTGTCAAAACTTGATTTTTATATGATTCATAGGTAAACATTCACAATGGCAACACAATGGGACGATTATAAGACAAAAGTAGTTTTCGTCAGTACCTACCTACCCCTGCCGGGAGTAGTTTCTAAAGCGATTTTTTCATATCCTCAATTCTTTGTCAAAACTTGATTATTATATTATTCATAGGTAAACATTCACAATGGCATCACAATGGGACGATTATAAGACAAAAGTAGTTTTCGTAAGTACCTACCTGCCCGTGCCGTAAGTAGTTTCTGTAGCGATTTTTTCATATCCTCAAATCTTTGTCAAAACTTGATTTTTATTTAATTAATAGGTAAACATTCACAATGGAAAATCATTGGATTGTTTTGATTTGAAGATTATAAGACAAAAGTAGTTTTCATCAGTACCTACCTGCCCGTGCTGGAAGTAGTTTCTCTTGCTATTTTTTCATATCCTCAAATCTTTGTCAAAACTTGATTTTTATTTAATTAATAGGTAAACATTCACAATGGAAAATCATTGGGACGATTATAAGACAAAAGTAGTTTTCGTCAGTACCTACCTGCCCGTGCCGTAAGTAGTTTCTGTAGCGATTTTTTCATATCCTCAAATCTTTGTCAAAACTTGATTTTTATATGATTAATAAGTAAACATTCACAATGGAAACACATTGGGATGATAACAAGACAAAATAAGTTTTCGTCAGTACCTACCTGCCCGTGCCGTAAGTAGTTTCTGTAGCGTTTTTTTCATATCCTCAAATCTTTGTCAAAACTTGATTATTATATGATTCATAGGTAAACATTCACAATGGCAACACAATGGGACGATTATAAGACAAAAGTAGTTTTCGTCAGTACCTACCTGCCCGTGCCGTAAGTAGTTTCTGTAGCGATTTTTTCATATCCTCAAATCTTTGTCAAAACTTGATTTTTATTTAATTAATAGGTAAACATTCACAATGGAAAATCATTGGGAAGATTATAAGACAAAAGTAGTTTTCGTCAGTACCTACCTGCCCGTGCCGGAAGTAGTTTCTGTTGCTATTTTTTCATATCCTCAAATCTTTGTCAAAACTTGATTTTTATTTAATTAATAGGTAAACATTCACTATGGAAAATCATTGGGACGATTATAAGACAAAAGTAGTTTTCGTCAGTACCTACCTGCCCGTGCCATAAGTAGTTTCTGTTGCTATTTTTTCATATCCTCAAATCTTTGTCAAAACTTGATTTTTATTTAATTAATAGGTAAACATTCACAATGGAAAATCATTGGGACGATTATAAGACAAAAGTAGTTTTCGTCAGTACCTACCTACCCCTGCCGGGAGTAGTTTCTAAAGCGATTTTTTCATATCCTGAAATCTTTGTCAAAACTTGATTTTTAAATGATTAATAGGTTAACATTCACAATGGAAACACATTGGGACGATTATAAGACAAAAGTAGTTTTCATCAGTACCTACCTACCCCTGCCGGGAGTAGTTTCTAAAGCGATTTTTTCATATCCTCAATTCTTTGTCAAAACTTGATTATTATATTATTCATAGGTAAACATTCACAATGGCAACACAATGGGACGATTATAAGACAAAAGTAGTTTTCGTCAGTACCTACCTGCCTGTGCCGGGAGTAGTTTCTGTAGCGATTTTTTCATATCCTCAAATCTTTGTCAAAACTTGATTTTTATATGATTAATAAGTAAACATTCACAATGGAAACACATTGGGATGATAACAAGACAAAATAAGTTTTCGTCAGTACCTACCTGCCCGTGCCGGAAGTAGTTTCTGTTGCTTTTTTTTCATATCCTCAAATCTTTGTCAAAACTTGATTATTATATGATTCATAGGTAAACATTCACAATGGCAACACAATGGGACGATTATAAGACAAAAGTAGTTTTCGTCAGTACCTACCTGCCCGTGCCGTAAGTAGTTTCTGTAGCGTTTTTTCATATCCTCAAATCTTTGTCAAAACTTGATTTTTATTTAATTAATAGGTAAACATTCACAATGGAAAATCATTGAAACGATTATAAGACAAAAGTAGTTTTCGTCAGTACCTACCTGCCCGTGCCGGAAGTAGTTTCTGTTGCTATTTTTTCATATCCTCAAATCTTTGTCAAAACTTGATTTTTATTTAATTAATAGGTAAACATTCACAATGGAAAATCATTGGGACGATTATAAGACAAAAGTAGTTTTCGTCAGTACCTACCTGCCCGTGCCGTAAGTAGTTTCTGTAGCGATTTTTTCATATCCTCAAATCTTTGTCAAAACTTGATTTTTATTTAATTAATAGGTAAACATTCACAATGGAAAATCATTGGGACGATTATAAGACAAAAGTAGTTTTCGTCAGTAACTACCTGCCCGTGCCGGAAGTAGTTTCTGTTGCTATTTTTTCATATCCTCAAATCTTTGTCAAAACTTGATTTTTATTTAATTAATAGGTAAACATTCACAATGGAAAATCATTGGGACGATTATAAGACAAAAGTAGTTTTCGTCAGTACCTACCTACCCCTGCCGGGAGTAGTTTCTAAAGCGATTTTTTCATATCCTGAAATCTTTGTCAAAACTTGATTTTTAAATGATTAATAGGTTAACATTCACAATGGAAACACATTGGGACGATTATAAGACAAAAGTAGTTTTCGTCAGTACCTACCTACCCCTGCCGGGAGTAGTTTCTAAAGCGATTTTTTCATATCCTCAATTCTTTGTCAAAACTTGATTATTATATGATTCATAGGTAAACATTCACAATGGCAACACAATGGGACGATTATAAGACAAAAGTAGTTTTCGTCAGTACCTACTTGCCCGTGCCGTAAGTAGTTTCTGTAGCGATTTTTTCATATCCTCAAATCTTTGTCAAAACTTGATTTTTATTTAATTAATAGGTAAACATTCACAATGGCAACACAATGGGACAATTATAAGACAAAAGTAGTTTTCGTCAGTACCTACCTGCCCGTGCCGGGAGTAGTTTCTGTAGCGATTTTTTCATATCCTCAAATCTTTGTCAAAACTTGATTTTTATTTAATTAATAGGTAAACATTCACAATGGAAAATCATTGGGACGATTAAAAGACAAAAGTAGTTTTCGTCAGTACCTACCTGCCCGTGCCGTAAGTAGTTTCTGTAGCGATTTTTTCATATCCTCAAATCTTTGTCAAAACTTGATTTTTATTTAATTAATAGGTAAACATTCACAATGGAAAATCATTGGGACGATTATAAGACAAAAGTAGTTTTCGTCAGTAACTACCTGCCCGTGCCGGAAGTAGTTTCTGTTGCTATTTTTTCATATCCTCAAATCTTTGTCAAAACTTGATTTTTATTTAATTAATAGGTAAACATTCACAATGGAAAATCATTGGGACGATTATAAGACAAAAGTAGTTTTCGTCAGTACCTACCTGCCCGTGCCGTAAGTAGTTTCTGTAGCGATTTTTTCATATCCTCAAATCTTTGTCAAAACTTGATTTTTATATGATTAATAAGTAAACATTCACAATGGAAACACATTGGGATGATAACAAGACAAAATAAGTTTTCGTCAGTACCTACCTGCCCGTGCCGTAAGTAGTTTCTGTAGCGTTTTTTTCATATCCTCAAATCTTTGTCAAAACTTGATTATTATATGATTCATAGGTAAACATTCACAATGGCAACACAATGGGACGATTATAAGACAAAAGTAGTTTTCGTCAGTACCTACCTGCCCGTGCCGTAAGTAGTTTCTGTAGCGATTTTTTCATATCCTCAAATCTTTGTCAAAACTTGATTTTTATTTAATTAATAGGTAAACATTCACAATGGAAAATCATTGGGAAGATTATAAGACAAAAGTAGTTTTCGTCAGTACCTACCTGCCCGTGCCGGAAGTAGTTTCTGTTGCTATTTTTTCATATCCTCAAATCTTTGTCAAAACTTGATTTTTATTTAATTAATAGGTAAACATTCACTATGGAAAATCATTGGGACGATTATAAGACAAAAGTAGTTTTCGTCAGTACCTACCTGCCCGTGCCATAAGTAGTTTCTGTTGCTATTTTTTCATATCCTCAAATCTTTGTCAAAACTTGATTTTTATTTAATTAATAGGTAAACATTCACAATGGAAAATCATTGGGACGATTATAAGACAAAAGTAGTTTTCGTCAGTACCTACCTACCCCTGCCGGGAGTAGTTTCTAAAGCGATTTTTTCATATCCTGAAATCTTTGTCAAAACTTGATTTTTAAATGATTAATAGGTTAACATTCACAATGGAAACACATTGGGACGATTATAAGACAAAAGTAGTTTTCATCAGTACCTACCTACCCCTGCCGGGAGTAGTTTCTAAAGCGATTTTTTCATATCCTCAATTCTTTGTCAAAACTTGATTATTATATTATTCATAGGTAAACATTCACAATGGCAACACAATGGGACGATTATAAGACAAAAGTAGTTTTCGTCAGTACCTACCTGCCTGTGCCGGGAGTAGTTTCTGTAGCGATTTTTTCATATCCTCAAATCTTTGTCAAAACTTGATTTTTATATGATTAATAAGTAAACATTCACAATGGAAACACATTGGGATGATAACAAGACAAAATAAGTTTTCGTCAGTACCTACCTGCCCGTGCCGGAAGTAGTTTCTGTTGCTTTTTTTTCATATCCTCAAATCTTTGTCAAAACTTGATTATTATATGATTCATAGGTAAACATTCACAATGGCAACACAATGGGACGATTATAAGACAAAAGTAGTTTTCGTCAGTACCTACCTGCCCGTGCCGTAAGTAGTTTCTGTAGCGTTTTTTCATATCCTCAAATCTTTGTCAAAACTTGATTTTTATTTAATTAATAGGTAAACATTCACAATGGAAAATCATTGAAACGATTATAAGACAAAAGTAGTTTTCGTCAGTACCTACCTGCCCGTGCCGGAAGTAGTTTCTGTTGCTATTTTTTCATATCCTCAAATCTTTGTCAAAACTTGATTTTTATTTAATTAATAGGTAAACATTCACAATGGAAAATCATTGGGACGATTATAAGACAAAAGTAGTTTTCGTCAGTACCTACCTGCCCGTGCCGTAAGTAGTTTCTGTAGCGATTTTTTCATATCCTCAAATCTTTGTCAAAACTTGATTTTTATTTAATTAATAGGTAAACATTCACAATGGAAAATCATTGGGACGATTATAAGACAAAAGTAGTTTTCGTCAGTAACTACCTGCCCGTGCCGGAAGTAGTTTCTGTTGCTATTTTTTCATATCCTCAAATCTTTGTCAAAACTTGATTTTTATTTAATTAATAGGTAAACATTCACAATGGAAAATCATTGGGACGATTATAAGACAAAAGTAGTTTTCGTCAGTACCTACCTACCCCTGCCGGGAGTAGTTTCTAAAGCGATTTTTTCATATCCTGAAATCTTTGTCAAAACTTGATTTTTAAATGATTAATAGGTTAACATTCACAATGGAAACACATTGGGACGATTATAAGACAAAAGTAGTTTTCGTCAGTACCTACCTACCCCTGCCGGGAGTAGTTTCTAAAGCGATTTTTTCATATCCTCAATTCTTTGTCAAAACTTGATTATTATATGATTCATAGGTAAACATTCACAATGGCAACACAATGGGACGATTATAAGACAAAAGTAGTTTTCGTCAGTACCTACTTGCCCGTGCCGTAAGTAGTTTCTGTAGCGATTTTTTCATATCCTCAAATCTTTGTCAAAACTTGATTTTTATTTAATTAATAGGTAAACATTCACAATGGCAACACAATGGGACAATTATAAGACAAAAGTAGTTTTCGTCAGTACCTACCTGCCCGTGCCGGGAGTAGTTTCTGTAGCGATTTTTTCATATCCTCAAATCTTTGTCAAAACTTGATTTTTATTTAATTAATAGGTAAACATTCACAATGGAAAATCATTGGGACGATTAAAAGACAAAAGTAGTTTTCGTCAGTACCTACCTGCCCGTGCCGTAAGTAGTTTCTGTAGCGATTTTTTCATATCCTCAAATCTTTGTCAAAACTTGATTTTTATTTAATTAATAGGTAAACATTCACAATGGAAAATCATTGGGACGATTATAAGACAAAAGTAGTTTTCGTCAGTAACTACCTGCCCGTGCCGGAAGTAGTTTCTGTTGCTATTTTTTCATATCCTCAAATCTTTGTCAAAACTTGATTTTTATTTAATTAATAGGTAAACATTCACAATGGAAAATCATTGGGACGATTATAAGACAAAAGTAGTTTTCGTCAGTACCTACCTACCCCTGCCGGGAGTAGTTTCTAAAGCGATTTTTTCATATCCTGAAATCTTTGTCAAAACTTGATTTTTAAATGATTAATAGGTTAACATTCACAATGGAAACACATTGGGACGATTATAAGACAAAAGTAGTTTTCGTCAGTACCTACCTACCCCTGCCGTGAGTAGTTTCTAAAGCGATTTTTTCATATCCTCAATTCTTTGTCAAAACTTGATTATTATATTATTCATAGGTAAACATTCACAATGGCAACACAATGGGACGATTATAAGACAAAAGTAGTTTTCGTCAGTACCTACCTGCCCGTGCCGGGAGTAGTTTCTGTAGCGATTTTTTCATATCCTCAAATCTTTGTCAAAACTTGATTTTTATTTAATTAATAGGTAAACATTCACAATGGAAAATCATTGGGACGATTAAAAGACAAAAGTAGTTTTCGTCAGTACCTACCTGCCCGTGCCGTAAGTAGTTTCTGTAGCGATTTTTTCATATCCTCAAATCTTTGTCAAAACTTGATTTTTATTTAATTAATAGGTAAACATTCACAATGGAAAATCATTGGGACGATTATAAGACAAAAGTAGTTTTCGTCAGTAACTACCTGCCCGTGCCGGAAGTAGTTTCTGTTGCTATTTTTTCATATCCTCAAATCTTTGTCAAAACTTGATTTTTATTTAATTAATAGGTAAACATTCACAATGGAAAATCATTGGGACGATTATAAGACAAAAGTAGTTTTCGTCAGTACCTACCTACCCCTGCCGGGAGTAGTTTCTAAAGCGATTTTTTCATATCCTGAAATCTTTGTCAAAACTTGATTTTTAAATGATTAATAGGTTAACATTCACAATGGAAACACATTGGGACGATTATAAGACAAAAGTAGTTTTCGTCAGTACCTACCTACCCCTGCCGTGAGTAGTTTCTAAAGCGATTTTTTCATATCCTCAATTCTTTGTCAAAACTTGATTTTTATATTATTCATAGGTAAACATTCACAATGGCAACACAATGGGACGATTATAAGACAAAAGTAGTTTTCGTCAGTACCTACCTGCCCGTGCCGGGAGTAGTTTCTGTAGCGATTTTTTCATATCCTCAAATCTTTGTCAAAACTTGATTTTTATATGATTCATAGGTAAACATTCACAATGGCAACACAATGGGACGATTATAAGACAAAAGTAGTTTTCGTCAGTACCTACCTACCCCTGCCGGGAGTAGTTTCTAAAGCGATTTTTTCATATCCTCAATTCTTTGTCAAAACTTGATTATTATATTATTCATAGGTTAACATTCACAATGGCATCACAATGGGACGATTATAAGACAAAAGTAGTTTTCGTAAGTACCTACCTGCCCGTGCCGTAAGTAGTTTCTGTAGCGATTTTTTCATATCCTCAAATCTTTGTCAAAACTTGATTTTTATTTAATTAATAGGTAAACATTCACAATGGAAAATCATTGGATTGTTTTGATTTGAAGATTATAAGACAAAAGTAGTTTTCATCAGTACCTACCTGCCCGTGCTGGAAGTAGTTTCTCTTGCTATTTTTTCATATCCTCAAATCTTTGTCAAAACTTGATTTTTATTTAATTAATAGGTAAACATTCACAATGGAAAATCATTGGGACGATTATAAGACAAAAGTAGTTTTCGTCAGTACCTACCTGCCCGTGCCGTAAGTAGTTTCTGTAGCGATTTTTTCATATCCTCAAATCTTTGTCAAAACTTGATTTTTATTTAATTAATAGGTAAACATTAACAATGGAAAATCATTGGGACGATTATAAGACAAAAGTAGTTTGAGAATTGAGAATTGAAAGAATATCCATCAATACAAGAAAAGTACAACCTATTACTAAATCAACTAAAAACAGTAACCAACAAAACAAACAAAAATATCAAGAAAGAAGTCTCATTTACAATCAAACAATTATTACAACAACGGAAAGAACTTCTACAACAAAAGAAAAATAAAGAAAATCGCCAAAGAATAACAGAAGTGAGCAAAAAGATCAGCGAACAACTTAGGAAAGAAAGGAAAACTAGAAGATCTAATACAATGAAAAGTTACATAGAAAAAACAGGAGGAATAAAAAAGGCATTGAAGGAATTAAACTACAAAAAGGACTGGATACCAAGTATGAAAAAGAAAGATGGTAATAGTACAAGTAAAAGACTCGAGATATTAAAAATCGCTACAAAATTCTACCGAAACCTATACCAAAGCCAAAAAGAGAAAGAAACTATAAAAGAAAACGACGAAACAACCGACGAAGAATATATACCGGAAATAATGAAGGAAGAAATCATAAAAGCAATAAATTCACAAAAACTCGATAAAGCCCCTGGATCTGATCTTGTTACAAACGAACTTCTAAAAGCAACGTTACCAGTAATCGCTCCAAAACTTACAGATATATTTAATGAAATTATCAATACGGAAAAGATACCAGATGATTGGACAAAATCTACAATTATACTACTACATAAAAAAGGTGACAAAGGAGATGTAGCAAATTACAGACCAATCAGTTTAATGTCCAATATTTACAAAGTGTTTTCAAAAATAATATTATCTAGAATCACAAATACACTCGAAGCAAACCAACCCAAAGAACAAGCTGGATTCCGTAGAAATTTTTCAACAATAGACCACATCCACGCCCTTAGACAAATACTCCAAAAATTTAAAGAATATAACAAAATTTACTACATAGGGTTTGTGGATTTCAACAAAGCATTCGACACACTCGAACATAGATTTATCTGGGACGCACTGGAAAAACAAGGCGTACATGCAAAATACATACGAATACTGAAAAACGTATACACAAAAAGCACCGCACAAGTAAAGCTAGAATCTACAGGCGAAGAATTTTCGATTGAGAGAGGGGTACGCCAGGGAGACCCAATCTCACCAAAAATATTCTCAGCTGTCCTGGAAATGATATTCAGAAATCTGGATTGGACGAATAAAGGACTAAATATAAATGGCGAAAAGCTGAGTCACCTACGCTTTGCAGACGACCTGATCTTATTTTCGGAAAACCCGAAATACCTAGAGACAATGTTTCAACAGTTAGCGGAAGAGAGCGAGAAGGCAGGCCTGTCAATGAACTTAACGAAAACAAAAGTAATGTCAAATTCCTCACAAACAGAGCCCATAACAGTAAATAATGAAGAAATAGAGTATGTAGGGGAGTATGTGTATTTGGGACAGTTAATATCTACTGAGGAATGTATGCAAAAGGAAATCGAAAGAAGAATAAGTAATACTTGGAAGAGATATTGGTCACTCAGTGAAGTCATGAAAAATAAAGATATGCCTATGAGGAACAAGAGGAGAGTATACAATATGTGTATCCTACCATGCTTACTATATGGGTGCCAAACATGGGCACTAACAGAAGAACTAGCAAGAAAAATAAAAATTTGTCAGAATGGAATGGAGAGAAGCACAATAGGAGTTAAAAGAAAAGACCGAGTTAAACTGAAATGTATCAAAAGTAAAACAAAATTTAAGAATGCATACACGACATACAGGTGCTTAAAGTGGAGATGGGCTGGGCATATGATAAGAGAGAAGAAGGAGAAATGGACGAGACTAATAACTGAATGGCAACCACGAGATAGCAAAAGAAAAAGAGGCAGACAGACTAGAAGATGGGAGGACGACATTAGAAAAGTGGCGGGTCCAATATGGACCCGCATAGCGAAAGATAGAATAGAGTGGAAATCTTTAGAGGAGGCCTATGTCGAAAGACAAGCTGAAATACAGAAACGATCGTTTACCGATACTTAATTTATTTGTAAGAAAACTGTAAAAAACATTGTAAAAATTAGTTCAGCAATAAAGGCTATTTTATTTATTTATTTATTTAATAAGTAAACATTCACAATGGAAACACATTGGGATGATAACAAGACAAAATAAGTTTTCGTCAGTAACTACCTGCCCGTGCCGGAAGTAGTTTCTGTTGCTATTTTGTCATATCCTCAAATCTTTGTCAAAACTTGATTTTTATATGATTAATAAGTAAACATTCACAATGGAAACACATTGGGATGATAACAAGACAAAATTAGTTTTCGTCAGTACCTACCTGCCCGTGCCGGGAGTAGTTTTTCTGTAGCGATTTTTTCATATCCTCAATTCTTTGTCAAAACTTGATTATTATATGATTCATAGGTAAACATTCACAATGGCAACACAATAGGACGATTATAAGACAAAAGTAGTTTTCGTCAGTACCTACCTGCCCGTGCCGGAAGTAGTTTCTGTTGCTATTTTTTCATATCCTCAAATCTTTGTCAAAACTTGATTATTATATGATTCATAGGTAAACATTCTCAATGGCAAATCTCATGAAAAAATCGCTACAGAAACTACTTACGGCACGGGCAGGTAGGTACTGACGAAAACTACTTTTGTCTTATAATCGTCCCAATGATTTTCCATTGTGAATGTTTACCTATTAACTAAATAAAAATCAAGTTTTGACAAAGATTTGAGGACATGAAAAAATCGCTACCTACCTGCCCGTGCCGGAAGTAGTTTCTGTTGTTATTTTTTCATATCCTCAAATCTTTGTCAAAACTTGATTTTTATTTAGTTAATAGGTAAACATTCACAATGGAAAATCATTGGGACGATTATAAGACAAAAGTAGTTTTCGTCAGTACCTACCTGCCCGTGCCGTAAGTAGTTTCTGTAGCGATTTTTTCATATCCTCAAATCCTTGTCAAAACTTGATTTTTAAATGATAAATAGGTTAACATTCACAATGGAAACACATTGGGACGATTATTAGACAAAAGTAGTTTTCGTCAGTACCTACCTGCCCGTGGCGTAAGTAGTTTCTGTAGCGAAATTTTCATATCCTCAAATCTTTGTCAAAACTTGATTTTTATATGATTAATAAGTAAACATTCACAATGGAAACACATTGGGATGATAACAAGACAAAATTAGTTTTCGTCAGTACCTACCTGCCCGTGCCGGGAGTAGTTTTTCTGTAGCGATTTTTTCATATCCTCAATTCTTTGTCAAAACTTGATTATTATATGATTCATATGTAAACATTCACAATGGCAACACAATGGGACGATTATAAGACAAAAGTAGTTTTCGTCAGTACCTACCTACCCCTGCCGGGAGTAGTTTCTAAAGCGATTTTTTCATATCCTCAATTCTTTGTCAGAACTTGATTATTATATTATTCATAGGTAAACATTCACAATGGCAACACAATGGGACGATTATAAGACAAAAGTAGTTTTCGTCAGTACCTACCTGCCCGTGCCGGAAGTAGTTTCTATTGCTATTTTTTCATATCCTCAAATCTTTGTCAAAACTTGATTATTATATGATTCATAGGTAAACATTCACAATGGCAACACAATGGGACGATTATAAGACAAAAGTAGTTTTCGTAAGTACCTACCTGCCCGTGCCGGGAGTAGTTTCTGTAGCGATTTTTTCATATCCTCAAATCTTTGTCAAAACTTGATTTTTATTTAATTAATAGGTAAACATTCACAATGGAAAATCATTGGGACGATTAAAAGACAAAAGTAGTTTTCGTCAGTACCTACCTGCCCGTGCCGGAAGTAGTTTCTGTTGCTATTTTTTCATATCCTCAAATCTTTGTCAAAACTTGATTTTTATTTAATTAATAGGTAAACATTCACAATGGAAAATCATTGGGACGATTATAAGACAAAAGTAGTTTTCGTCAGTACCTACCTGCCCGTGCCGTAAGTAGTTTCTGTAGCGATTTTTTCATATCCTCAAATCTTTGTCAAAACTTGATTTTTATTTAATTAATAGGTAAACATTCACAATGGAAAATCATTGGGACGATTATAAGACAAAAGTAGTTTTCGTCAGTACCTACCTACCCCTGCCGGGAGTAGTTTCTAAAGCGATTTTTTCATATCCTCAAATCTTTGTCAAAACTCGATTTTTAAATGATTAATAGGTTAACATTCACAATGGAAACACCTTGGGACGATTATAAAACAAAAGTAGTTTTCGTCAGTAACTACCTGTCCGTGCCGGAAGTAGTTTCTGTTGCTATTTTTTCATATCCTCAAATCTTTGTCAAAACTTAATTTTTATATGATTAATAAGTAAACATTCACAATGGAAACACATTGGGATGATAACAAGACAAAATTAGTTTTCGTCAGTACCTACCTGCCCGTGCCGGGAGAAGTTTTTCTGTAGCGATTTTTTCATATCCTCAATTCTTTGTCAAAACTTGATTATTATATTATTCATAGGTAAACATTCACAATGGCAACACAATGGGACGATTATAAGACAAAAGTAGTTTTCGTCAGTATCTACCTACCCCTGCCGGGAGTAGTTTCTAAAGCGATTTTTTCATATCCTCAATTCTTTGTCAAAATTTGATTTTTATGATTAATAGGTAAACATTCACAATGGAAAATCATTGGGACGATTATAAGACAAAAGTAGTTTTCGTCAGTACCTACCTACCCGTGCCGGGAGTAGTTTCTAAAGCGATTTTTTCATATCCTCAAATCTTTGTCAAAACTCGATTTTTAAATGATTAATAGGTTAACTTTAACAATGGAAAATCATTGGGACGATTATAAGACAAAAGTAGTTTTCGTCAGTAACTACCTGCCCGTGCCGGAAGTAGTTTCTGTTGCTATTTTTTCATATCCTCAAATCTTTGTCAAAACTTGATTTTTATATGATTAATAAGTAAACATTCACAATGGAAACACATTGGGATGATAACAAGACAAAATAAGTTTTCGTCAGTAACTACCTGCCCGTGCCGGAAGTAGTTTCTGTTGCTATTTTGTCATATCCTCAAATCTTTGTCAAAACTTGATTTTTATATGATTAATAAGTAAACATTCACAATGGAAACACATTGGGATGATAACAAGACAAAATTAGTTTTCGTCAGTACCTACCTGCCCGTGCCGGGAGTAGTTTTTCTGTAGCGATTTTTTCATATCCTCAATTCTTTGTCAAAACTTGATTATTATATGATTCATAGGTAAACATTCATAATGGCAACACAATAGAACGATTATAAGACAAAAGTAGTTTTCGTCAGTACCTACCTGCCCGTGCCGGAAGTACTTTCTGTTGCTATTTTTTCATATCCTCAAATCTTTGTCAAAACTTGATTATTATATGATTCATAGGTAAACATTCTCAATGGCAACACAATGGGACGATTATAAGACAAAAGTAGTTTTCGTCAGTACCTACCTGCCCGTGCCGGGAGTAGTTTCTGTAGCGATTTTTTCATATCCTCAAATCTTTGTCAAAACTTTATTTTTATATGATTAATAAGTAAACATTCACAATGGAAACACATTGGGATGATAACAAGACAAAATTAGTTTTCGTCGGTACCTACCTGCCCGTGCCGGGAGAAGTTTCTAAAGCGATTTTTTCATATCCTCAAATCTTTTTCTCTCTTCATCTTTTTACTTACGGCACGGGCAGGTAGGTACTGACGAAAACAACTTTTGTCTTGTTATCATCCCAATGTGTTTCCATTGTGAATGTTTACTTATTAATCATATAAAAATCAAGTTTTGACAAAGATTTGAGGATATGAAAAAATCGCTACAGAAACTACTCCCGGCACGGGCAGGTAGGTACTGACGAAAACTACTTTTGTCTTATAATCGTCCCAATGATTTTCCATTGTGAATGTTTACCTATTAATTAAATAAAAATCAAGTTTTGACAAAGATTTGAGGACATGAAAAAATTGCTACCTACCTGCCCGTGCCGGAAGTAGTTTCTGTTGCTATTTTTTCATATCCTCAAATCTTTGTCAAAACTTGATTTTTATTTAGTTAATAGGTAAACATTCACAATGGAAAATCATTGGGACGATTATAAGACAAAAGTAGTTTTCGTCAGTACCTACCTGCCCGTGCCGTAAGTAGTTTCTGTAGCGATTTTTTCATATTCTCAAATCCTTGTCAAAACTTGATTTTTAAATGATTAATAGGTTAACATTCACAATGGAAACACATTGGGACGATTATAAGACAAAAGTATTTTTCGTCAGTACCTACCTGCCCGTGGCGTAAGTAGTTTCTGTAGCGAAATTTTCATATCCTCATATCTTTGTCAAAACTTGATTTTTATATGATTAATAAGTAAACATTCACAATGGAAACACATTGGGATGATAACAAGACAAAATTAGTTTTCGTCAGTACCTACCTGCCCGTGCCGGGAGTAGTTTTTCTGTAGCGATTTTTTCATATCCTCAATTCTTTGTCAAAACTTGATTATTATATGATTCATATGTAAACATTCACAATGGCAACACAATGGTACGATTATAAGACAAAAGTAGTTTTCGTCAGTACCTACCTACCCCTGCCGGGAGTAGTTTCTAAAGCGATTTTTTCATATCCTCAATTCTTTGTCAGAACTTGATTATTATATTATTCATAGGTAAACATTCACAATGGCAACACAATGGGACGATTATAAGACAAAAGTAGTTTTCGTCAGTACCTACCTGCCCGTGCCGGAAGTAGTTTCTATTGCTATTTTTTCATATCCTCAAATCTTTGTCAAAACTAGATTTTTATATGATTAATAAGTAAACATTCACAATAGAAACACATTGGGATGATAACAAGACAAAATTAGTTTTCGTCAGTACCTACCTGCCCGTGCTGGGAGTAGTTTTTCTGTAGCGATTTTTTATATCCTCAATTCTTTGTCGAAACTTGATAATTATATTATTCATAGGTAAACATTCACAATGGCAACACAATGGGACGATTATAAGACAAAAGTAGTTTTCGTCAGTACCTACCTGCCCGTGACGGGAGAAGTTTCTAAAGCGATTTTTTCATATCCTCAATTCTTTGTCAAAACTTGATTATTATATGATTCATAGGTAAACATTCACAATGGCAACACAATGGGACGATTATAAGACAAAAGTAGTTTTCGTCAGTAACTACCTGCCCGTGCCGGAAGTAGTTTCTGTTGCTATTTTTTCATATCCTCAAATCTTTGTAAAAACTTGATTATTATATGATTAATAAGTAAACATTCACAATGGAAACACATTGGGATGATAACAAGACAAAATTAGTTTTCGTCAGTACCTACCTGCCCGTGCCGGGAGTAGTTTCTGTAGCGATTTTTTCATATCCTCAAATCTTTGTCAAAACTTGATTTTTATTTAATTAATAGGTAAACATTCACAATGGAAAATCATTGGGACGATTATAAGACAAAAGTAGTTTACGTCAGTACCTACCTGCCCGTGCCGGAAGTAGTTTCTGTTGCTATTTTTTCATATCCTCAAATCTTTGTCAAAACTTGATTTTTATTTAATTAATAGGTAAACATTCACAATGAAAAATCATTGGGACGATTATAAGACAAAAGTAGTTTTCGTCAGTACCTACCTGCCCGTGCCGTAAGTAGTTTCTGTAGCGATTTTTTCATATCCTCAAATCTTTGTCAAAACTTGATATTTATTTAATTAATAGGTAAACATTCAAAATGAAAAATCATTGGGACGATTATATGACAAAAGTAGTTTTCGTCAGTACCTACCTACCCCTGCCGGGAGTAGTTTCTAAAGCGTTTTTTTCATATCCTGAAATCTTTGTCAAAACTTGATTTTTAAATGATTAATAGGTTAACATTCACAATGGAAACACATTGGGACGATTATAAGACAAAAGTAGTTTTCGTCAGTACCTACCTGCCCGTGCCGGGAGTAGTTTCTGTAGCGATTTTTTCATATCCTCAAATCTTTGTCAAAACTTGATTTTTATATGATTCATAGGTAAACATTCACAATGGCAACACAATGGGACGATTATAAGACAAAAGCAGTTTTCGTCAGTACCTACCTGCCTGTGCCGGGAGTAGTTTCTGTAGCGATTTTTTCATATCCTCAAATCTTTGTCAAAACTTGATTTTTATATGATTAATAAGTAAACATTCACAATGGAAACACATTGGGATGATAACAAGACAAAAGTAGTTTTCGTCAGTACCTACCTGCCCGTGCCGTAAGTAGTTTCTGTAGCGATTTTTTCATATCCTCAAATCTTTGTCAAAACTTGATTTTTATTTAATTAATAGGTAAACATTCACAATGGAAAATCATTGGGACGATTATAAGACAAAAGTAGTTTTCGTCAGTACCTACCTACCCCTGCCGGGAGTAGTTTCTAAAGCGATTTTTTCATATCCTCAAATCTTTGTCAAAACTCGATTTTTAAATGATTAATAGGTTAACATTCACAATGGAAACACATTGGGACGATTATAAAACAAAAGTAGTTTTCGTCAGTAACTACCTGCCCGTGCCGGAAGTAGTTTCTGTTGCTATTTTTTCATATCCTCAAATCTTTGTCAAAACTTAATTTTTATATGATTAATAAGTAAACATTCACAATGGAAACACATTGGGATGATAACAAGACAAAATTAGTTTTCGTCAGTACCTACCTGCCCGTGCCGGGAGAAGTTTTTCTGTAGCGATTTTTTCATATCCTCAATTCTTTGTCAAAACTTGATTATTATATTATTCATAGGTAAACATTCACAATGGCAACACAATGGGACGATTATAAGACAAAAGTAGTTTTCGTCAGTATCTACCTACCCCTGCCGGGAGTAGTTTCTAAAGCGATTTTTTCATATCCTCAATTCTTTGTCAAAATTTGATTTTTATGATTAATAGGTAAACATTCACAATGGAAAATCATTGGGACGATTATAAGACAAAAGTAGTTTTCGTCAGTACCTACCTACCCGTGCCGGGAGTAGTTTCTAAAGCGATTTTTTCATATCCTCAAATCTTTGTCAAAACTCGATTTTTAAATGATTAATAGGTTAACATTAACAATGGAAAATCATTGGGACGATTATAAGACAAAAGTAGTTTTCGTCAGTACCTACCTGCCCGTGCCGGAAGTAGTTTCTGTTGCTATTTTTTCATATCCTCAAATCTTTGTCAAAACTTGATTTTTATATGATTAATAAGTAAACATTCACAATGGAAACACATTGGGATGATAACAAGACAAAATAAGTTTTCGTCAGTAACTACCTGCCCGTGCCGGAAGTAGTTTCTGTTGCTATTTTGTCATATCCTCAAATCTTTGTCAAAACTTGATTTTTATATGATTAATAAGTAAACATTCACAATGGAAACACATTGGGATGATAACAAGACAAAATTAATTTTCGTCAGTACCTACCTGCCCGTGCCGGGAGTAGTTTTTCTGTAGCGATTTTTTCATATCCTCAATTCTTTGTCAAAACTTGATTATTATATGATTCATAGGTAAACATTCACAATGGCAACACAATAGAACGATTATAAGACAAAAGTAGTTTTCGTCAGTACCTACCTGCCCGTGCCGGAAGTAGTTTCTGTTGCTATTTTTTCATATCCTCAAATCTTTGTCAAAACTTGATTATTATATGATTCATAGGTAAACATTCTCAATGGCAACACAATGGGACGATTATAAGACAAAAGTAGTTTTCGTCAGTACCTACCTGCCCGTGCCGGGAGTAGTTTCTGTTGCTATTTTGTCATATCCTCAAATCTTTGTCAAAACTTGATTTTTATATGATTAATAAGTAAACATTCACAATGGAAACACATTGGGATGATAACAAGACAAAATTAATTTTCGTCAGTACCTACCTGCCCGTGCCGGGAGTAGTTTTTCTGTAGCGATTTTTTCATATCCTCAATTCTTTGTCAAAACTTGATTATTATATGATTCATAGGTAAACATTCACAATGGCAACACAATAGAACGATTATAAGACAAAAGTAGTTTTCGTCAGTACCTACCTGCCCGTGCCGGAAGTAGTTTCTGTTGCTATTTTTTCATATCCTCAAATCTTTGTCAAAACTTGATTATTATATGATTCATAGGTAAACATTCTCAATGGCAACACAATGGGACGATTATAAGACAAAAGTAGTTTTCGTCAGTACCTACCTGCCCGTGCCGGGAGTAGTTTCTGTAGCGATTTTTTCATATCCTGAAATCTTTTTCTCTCTTCATCTTTTTACTTACGGCACGGGCAGGTAGGTACTGACGAAAACAACTTTTGTCTTGTTATCATCCCAATGTGTTTCCATTGTGAATGTTTACTTATTAATCATATAAAAATCAAGTTTTGACAAAGATTTGAGGATATGAAAAAATCGCTACAGAAACTACTCCCGGCACGGGCAGGTAGGTACTGACGAAAACTACTTTTGTCTTATAATCGTCCCAATGATTTTCCATTGTGAATGTTTACCTATTAATTAAATAAAAATCAAGTTTTGACAAAGATTTGAGGATATGAAAAAATAGCAACAGAAACTACTTCCGGCACGGGCAGGTAGGTAGCAATTTTTTCATGTCCTCAAATCTTTGTCAAAACTTGATTTTTATTTAATTAATAGGTAAACATTCACAATGGAAAATCATTGGGACGATTATAAGACAAAAGTAGTTTTCGTCAGTACCTACCTGCCCGTGCCGTAAGTAGTTTCTTTAGCGATTTTTTCATATCAAATCTTTGTCAAAACTTGATTTTTATTTAATTAATAGGTAAACATTCACAATGGAAAATCATTGGGACGATTATAAGACAAAAGTAGTTTTCGTCAGTACCTACCTGCCCGTGCCGGGAGTAGTTTCTGTAGCGATTTTTTCATATCCTCAAATCTTTGTCAAAACTTGATTTTTATATGATTAATAAGTAAACATTCACAATAGAAACACATTGGGATGATAACAAGACAAAATTAGTTTTCGTCAGTACCTACCTGCCCGTGCTGGGAGTAGTTTTTCTGTAGCGATTTTTTATATCCTCAATTCTTTGTCGAAACTTGATTATTATATTATTCATAGGTAAACATTCACAATGGCAACACAATGGGACGATTATAAGACAAAAGTAGTTTTCGTCAGTACCTACCTGCCCGTGACGGGAGAAGTTTCTAAAGCGATTTTTTCATATCCTCAATTCTTTGTCAAAACTTGATTATTATATGATTCATAGGTAAACATTCACAATGGCAACACAATGGGACGATTATAAGACAAAAGTAGTTTTCGTCAGTAACTACCTGCCCGTGCCGGAAGTAGTTTCTGTTGCTATTTTTTCATATCCTCAAATCTTTGTAAAAACTTGATTATTATATGATTAATAAGTAAACATTCACAATGGAAACACATTGGGATGATAACAAGACAAAATAAGTTTTCGTCAGTACCTACCTACCCCTGCCGGGAGTAGTTTCTGTAGCGATTTTTTCAAATCCTCAAATCTTTGTCAAAACTTGATTTTTATATGATTAATAAGTAAACATTCACAATGGAAACACATTGGGATGATAACAAGACAAAATTAGTTTTCGTCAGTACCTACCTGCCCGTGCCGGGAGTAGTTTCTGTAGCGATTTTTTCATATCCTCAAATCTTTGTCAAAACTTGATATTTATTTAATTAATAGGTAAACATTCACAATGGAAAATCATTGGGACGATTATATGACAAAAGTAGTTTTCGTCAGTACCTACCTACCCCTGCCGGGAGTAGTTTCTAAAGCGATTTTTTCATATCCTCAATTCTTTGTCAAAACTTGATTATTATATTATTCATAGGTAAACATTCACAATGGCAACACAATGGGACGATTATAAGACAAAAGTAGTTTTCGTCAGTACCTACCTGCCCGTGCCGGGAGTAGTTTCTGTAGTGATTTTTTCATATCCTCAAATCTTTGTCCAAACTTGATTTTTATTTAATTAATAGGTAAACATTCACAATAGAAAATCATTGGGACGATGATAAGACAAAAGTAGTTTTCGTCAGTTACTACCTGCCCGTGCCGGAAGTAGTTTCTGTAGCGATTTTTTCATATCCTCAAATCTTTGTCAAAACTTGATTTTTATATGATTAATAAGTAAACATTCACAATGGAAACACATTGGGATGATAACAAGACAAAAGTAGTTTTCGTCAGTACCTACCTGCCCGTGCCGGGAGTAGTTTTTCTGTGGCGATTTTTTCATATCCTCAATTCTTTGTCAAAACTTGATTATTATATGATTCATAGGTAAACATTCACAATGGCAACACAATGGGACGATTATAAGACAAAAGTAGTTTTCGTCAGTACCTACCTGCCCGTAGTAGTTTCTGTAGCGATTTTTTCATATCCTCAAACCTTTGTCAAAACTTGATTTTTATTTAATTAATAGGTAAACATTCACAATGGAAAATCATTGGGACGATTATAAGACAAAAGTAGTTTTCGTCAGTAACTACCTGCCCGAGCCGTAAGTAGTTTCTGTTGCTATTTTTTCATATCCTCAAATCTTTGTCAAAACTTGATTTTTATTTAATTAATAGGTAAACATTCACAATGGAAAATCATTGGGACGATTATAAGACAAAAGTAGTTTTCGTCAGTACCTACCTGCCCGTGCCATAAATAGTTTCTGTAGCGATTTTTTCATATCCTCAAATCTTTGTCAAAATTTGATTTTTATTTAATTAATAGGTAAACATTCACAATGGAAAATCATTGGGACGATTATAAGACAAAAGTAGTTTTCGTCAGTAACTACCTGCCCGAGCCGTAAGTAGTTTCTGTTGCTATTTTTTCATATCCTCAAATCTTTGTCAAAACTTGATTTTTATTTAATTAATAGGTAAACATTCACAATGGAAAATCATTGGGACGATTATAAGACAAAAGTAGTTTTCATCAGTACCTACCTACCCCTGCCGGGAGTAGTTTCTAAAGCGATTTTTTCATATCCTCAATTCTTTGTCAAAACTTGATTATTATATTATTCATAGGTAAACATTCACAATGGCAACACAATGGGACGATTATAAGACAAAAGTAGTTTTCGTCAGTACCTACCTGCCCGTGCCGGGAGTAGTTTCTGTAGCGATTTTTTCATATCCTCAAATCTTTGTCAAAACTTGATTTTTATATGATTCATAGGTAAACATTCACAATGGCAACACAATGGGACGATTATAAGACAAAAGTAGTTTTCGTCAGTACCTACCTGCCTGTGCCGGGAGTAGTTTCTGTAGCGATTTTTTCATATCCTCAAATCTTTGTCAAAACTTGATTTTTATATGATTAATAAGTAAACATTCACAATGGAAACACATTGGGATGATAACAAGACAAAATAAGTTTTCGTCAGTACCTACCTGCCCGTGCCGGAAGTAGTTTCTGTTGCTTTTTTTTCATATCCTCAAATCTTTGTCAAAACTTGATTATTATATGATTCATAGGTAAACATTCACAATGGCAACACAATGGGACGATTATAAGACAAAAGTAGTTTTCGTCAGTACCTACCTGCCCGTGCCGTAAGTAGTTTCTGTAGCGTTTTTTCATATCCTCAAATCTTTGTCAAAACTTGATTTTTATTTAATTAATAGGTAAACATTCACAATGGAAAATCATTGGGACGATTATAAGACAAAAGTAGTTTTCGTCAGTACCTACCTGCCCGTGCCGGAAGTAGTTTCTGTTGCTATTTTTTCATATCCTCAAATCTTTGTCCAAACTTGATTTTTATTTAATTAATAGGTAATCATTCACAATGGAAAATCATTGGGACGATTATAAGACAAAAAGTAGTTTTCGTCAGTACCTACCTGCCCGTGCCGGAAGTAGTTTCTGTTGCTATTTTTTCATATCCTCAAATCTTTGTCAAAACTTGATTTTTATTTAATTAATAGGTAAACATTCACAATGGAAAATCATTGGGACGATTATAAGACAAAAGTAGTTTTCGTCAGTACCTACCTGCCCGTGCCGTAAGTAGTTTCTGTAGCGATTTTTTCATATCCTCAAATCTTTGTCAAAACTTGATTTTTATTTAATTAATAGGTAAACATTCACAATGGAAAATCATTGGGACGATTATAAGACAAAAGTAGTTTTCGTCAGTACCTACCTGCCCGTGCCGTAAGAAGTTTCTGTAGCGTTTTTTCATATCCTCAAATCTTTGTCAAAACTTGATTTTTATTTAATTAATAGGTAAACATTCACAATGGAAAATCATTGGGACGATTATAAGACAAAAAGTAGTTTTCGTCAGTACCTACCTGCCCGTGCCGGAAGTAGTTTCTGTTGCTATTTTTTCATATCCTCAAATCTTTGTCAAAACTTGATTTTTATTTAATTAATAGGTAAACATTCACAATGGAAAATCATTGGGACGATTATAAGACAAAAGTAGTTTTCGTCAGTACCTACCTGCCCGAGCCGTAAGTAGTTTCTGTAGCGATTTTTTCATATCCTCAAATCTTTGTCAAAACTTGATTTTTATTTAATTAATAGGTAAACATTCACAATGGAAAATCATTGGGACGATTATAAGACAAAAGTAGTTTTCGTCAGTAACTACCTGCCCGTGCCGGAAGTAGTTTCTGTTGCTATTTTTTCATATCCTCAAATCTTTGTCAAAACTTGATTTTTATTTAATTAATAGGTAAACATTCACAATGGAAAATCATTGGGACGATTATAAGACAAAAGTAGTTTTCGTCAGTACCTACCTACCCCTGCCGGGAGTAGTTTCTAAAGCGATTTTTTCTTATCCTGAAATCTTTGTCAAAACTTGATTTTTAAATGATTAATAGGTTAACATTCACAATGGAAACACATTGGGACGATTATAAGACAAAAGTAGTTTTCGTCAGTACCTACCTACCCCTGCCGGGAGTAGTTTCTAAAGCGATTTTTTCATATCCTCAATTCTTTGTCAAAACTTGATTATTATATGATTCATAGGTAAACATTCACAATGGCAACACAATGGGACGATTATAAGACAAAAGTAGTTTTCGTCAGTACCTACTTGCCCGTGCCGTAAGTAGTTTCTGTAGCGATTTTTTCATATCCTCAAATCTTTGTCAAAACTTGATTTTTATTTAATTAATAGGTAAATATTCACAATGGAAAATCATTGGGAAGATTATAAGACAAAAGTAGTTTTCGTCAGTACCTACCTGCCCGTGCCGGAAGTAGTTTCTGTTGCAATTTTTTCATATCCTCAAATCTTTGTCAAAACTTGATTTTTATTTAATTAATAGGTAAACATTCACAACGGAAAATCATTGGGACGATTATAAGACAAAAGTAGTTTTCGTCAGTACCTACCTGCCCGTGCCGTAAGTAGTTTCTGTAGCGATTTTTTCATATCCTCAAATCTTTGTCAAAACTTGATTTTTATTTAATTAATAGGTAAACATTCACAATGGAAAATCATTGGGACGATTATAAGACAAAAGTAGTTTTCGTCAGTAACTACCTGCCCGTGCCGGATGTAGTTTCTGTTGCTATTTTTTCATATCCTCAAATCTTTGTCAAAACTTGATTTTTATTTAATTAATAGGTAAACATTCACAATGGAAAATCATTGGGACGATTATAAGACAAAAGTAGTTTTCGTCAGTACCTACCTACCCCTGCCGGGAGAAGTTTTTCTGTAGCGATTTTTTCATATCCTCAATTCTTTGTCAAAACTTGATTATTATATTATTCATAGGTAAACATTCACAATGGCAACACAATGGGACGATTATAAGACAAAAGTAGTTTTCGTCAGTATCTACCTACCCCTGCCGGGAGTAGTTTCTAAAGCGATTTTTTCATATCCTCAATTCTTTGTCAAAACTTGATTATTATATTATTCATAGGTAAACATTCACAATGGCAACACAATGGGACGATTATAAGACAAAAGTAGTTTTCGTCAGTACCTACCTGCCCGTGCCGGGAGTAGTTTCTGTAGCGATTTTTTCATATCCTCAAATCTTTGTCAAAACTTGATTTTTATATGATTCATAGGTAAACATTCACAATGGCAACACAATGGGACGATTATAAGACAAAAGTAGTTTTCATCAGTACCTACCTATCCCTGCCGGGAGTAGTTTCTAAAGCGATTTTTTCATATCCTCAATTCTTTGTCAAAACTTGATTATTATATTATTCATAGGTAAACATTCACAATGGCAACACAATGGGACGATTATAAGACAAAAGTAGTTTTCGTCACTACCTACCTGCCCGTGCCGGGAGTAGTTTCTGTAGCGATTTTTTCATATCCTCAAATCTTTGTCAAAACTTGATTTTTATTTAATTAATAGGTAAACATTCACAATGGAAAATCATTGGGACGATTAAAAGACAAAAGTAGTTTTCGTCAGTACCTACCTGCCCGTGCCGGAAGTAGTTTCTGTTGCTATTTTTTCATATCCTCAAATCTTTGTCAAAACTTGATTTTTATTTAATTAATAGGTAAACATTCACAATGGAAAATCATTGGGACGATTATAAGACAAAAGTAGTTTTCGTCAGTACCTACCTGCCCGTGCCGTAAGTAGTTTCTGTAGCGATTTTTTCATATCCTCAAATCTTTGTCAAAACTTGATTTTTATTTAATTAATAGGTAAACATTCACAATGGAAAATCATTGGGACGATTATAAGACAAAAGTAGTTTTCGTCAGTACCTACCTACCCCTGCCGGGAGTAGTTTCTAAAGCGATTTTTTCATATCCTCAAATCTTTGTCAAAACTCGATTTTTAAATGATTAATAGGTTAACATTCACAATGGAAACACATTGGGACGATTATAAAACAAAAGTAGTTTTCGTCAGTAACTACCTGCCCGTGCCGGAAGTAGTTTCTGTTGCTATTTTTTCATATCCTCAAATCTTTGTCAAAACTTATTTTTTATATGATTAATAAGTAAACATTCACAATGGAAACACATTGGGATGATAACAAGACAAAATTAGTTTTCGTCAGTACCTACCTGCCCGTGCCGGGAGAAGTTTTTCTGTAGCGATTTTTTCATATCCTCAATTCTTTGTCAAAACTTGATTATTATATTATTCATAGGTAAACATTCACAATGGCAACACAATGGGACGATTATAAGACAAAAGTAGTTTTCGTCAGTATCTACCTACCCCTGCCGGGAGTAGTTTCTAAAGCGATTTTTTCATATCCTCAATTCTTTGTCAAAATTTGATTTTTATGATTAATAGGTAAACATTCACAATGGAAAATCATTGGGACGATTATAAGACAAAAGTAGTTTTCGTCAGTACCTACCTACCCGTGCCGGGAGTAGTTTCTAAAGCGATTTTTTCATATCCTCAAATCTTTGTCAAAACTCGATTTTTAAATGATTAATAGGTTAACATTAACAATGGAAAATCATTGGGACGATTATAAGACAAAAGTAGTTTTCGTCAGTACCTACCTACCCGTGCCGTAAGTAGTTTCTGTAGCGATTTTTTCATATCCTCAAATCTTTGTCAAAACTTGATTTTTATTTAATTAATAGGTAAACATTCACAATGGAAAATCATTGGGACGATTATAAGACAAAAGTAGTTTTCGTCAGTACCTACCTACCCCTGCCGGGAGTAGTTTCTAAAGCGATTTTTTCATATCCTCAAATCTCTGTCAAAACTCGATTTTTAAATGATTAATAGGTTAACATTCACAATGGAAACACATTGGGACGATTATAAAACAAAAGTAGTTTTCGTCAGTAACTACCTGCCCGTGCCGGAAGTAGTTTCTGTTGCTATTTTTTCATATCCTCAAATCTTTGTCGAAACTTAATTTTTATATGATTAATAAGTAAACATTCACAATGGAAACACATTGGGATGATAACAAGACAAAATTAGTTTTCGTCAGTACCTACCTGCCCGTGCCGGGAGAAGTTTTTCTGTAGCGATTTTTTCATATCCTCAATTCTTTGTCAAAACTTGATTATTATATTATTCATAGGTAAACATTCACAATGGCAACACAATGGGACGATTATAAGGCAAAAGTAGTTTTCGTCAGTATCTACCTACCCCTGCCGGGAGTAGTTTCTAAAGCGATTTTTTCATATCCTCAATTCTTTGTCAAAATTTGATTTTTATATGATTAATAGGTAAACATTCACAATGGCAACACAATGGGACGATTATAAGACAAAAGTAGTTTTCGTCAGTACCTACCTGCCCGTGCCGTAAGTAGTTTCTGTAGCGATTTTTTCATATCCTCAAATCTTTGTCAAAACTTGATTTTTATTTCATTAATAGGTAAACATTCCGCTTCGGCCGTCTACAGAACCGGAGTTTCAGAACTGGTTCCATACGAGGCTTTTAAATTACTTGTACGGAACTGGTTCCGATCGTGGCTATTAATTTACTTGTATAGAACTGGTTCCGATCGAGGCTCTTAATGTGCTTGTATAGAACTGCTGGACCTCGTTCACAGAAAAATGCTTGACATGATGGCCATGACTGTCTGTGCTGTGTTTTCTCCGTGGGAGAAACTCTTTATTGATATCTGGCCTAATAGATGAATAAATCAAGACATCATCTTATAAATAATACGAATGCTTTCTGCTTACACTTGGCTTACACTCATTATTGAAATGTCTTTAAGAGATGTTGAATTTATTTCAACGCGAAGAGGATGTATTGCCCTTTTATATGAAGGTAATAATATATAGGTAACGCAAATGTCATCGTAAAAAGAAATACACAGAAGGTGATACGATATTCCTATGTTCCAATTACACTTATGGGTGCAAAGGGAGTACTAATTTAAACGAGAAAAACAAAAAACAAAAACAATCTAGAAACTGAGGGCGTGCATTTGCTGACGGAAGTACCATCATTTGAAAATAAAAAAACAGGTCTTTTTAATAACCGAAACAAAGTACTGGGTGTGCCCAACTTGCGTTTTTCGTCATCTACTGAAGTAACAGTTCCAAAAAAGTTTCAAGATTTCTTGCTAGCTGACTACAATAGTGAAAGCGATGGAAAAAGAATACTTATATTCTGTCGTAAAGATGTCAGATCCATGGTTGGAAGCTTCAGACATATATTGCGCGATGGCACTTTCAAATCCTGCCCAAAGGTTTTTAGGCAGTTATATTCAATCCATGCTTATATTGTATGTATTGAGTATTACATTTTGGTTAATTTATAACGCTATATAAGTTTTAGTACACCAAGTTTTGTATGAAATCCAATCGATAGTTATTCCGTGAAAAAAAAGAACAAGTCTACATATTTGACCTCGCTGCGTCTTTACTTCAGTTCCGTTCACGGCTGATGGAATACGATTATTACTTGATCGGAACCAGTTCCGTACAAGTAATTTAAAAGCCTCGTATGGAACCAGTTCCGTACAAGTAATTTAAAAGCCTCGTATGGAACCAGTTCTGAAACTCCGGTTCTGTAGACGGCCGAAGCGAAACATTCACAATGGAAAATCATTGGGACGATTATAAGACAAAAGTAGTTTTCGTCAGTACCTACCTGCCCGTGCCGGAAGTAGTTTCTGTTGCTATTTTTTCATATCCTCAAATCTTTGTCCAAACTTGATTTTTATTTAATTAATAGGTAAACATTCACAATGGAAAATCATTGGGACGAGGATAAGACAAAAGTAGTTTTCGTCAGTAACTACCTGCCCGTGCCGGAAGTAGTTTCTGTTGCTATTTTTTCATATCCTCAAATCTTTGTCAAAACTTGATTTTTATATGATTCATAGGTAAACATTCACAATGGCAACACAATGGGACGATTATAAGACAAAAGCAGTTTTCGTCAGTACCTACCTGCCCGTGCCGTAAGTAGTTTCTGTAGCGATTTTTTCATATCCTCAAATCTTTGTCAAAACTTGATTTTTATTTAATTAATAGGTAAACATTCACAATGGAAAATCATTGGGACGATTATAAGACAAAAGTAGTTTTCGTCAGTACCTACCTACCCCTGCCGGGAGTAGTTTCTAAAGCGATTTTTTCATATCCTCAAATCTTTGTCAAAACTCGATTTTTAAATGATTAATAGGTTAACATTCACAATGGAAACACATTGGGACGATTATAAAACAAAAGTAGTTTTCGTCAGTAACTACCTGCCCGTGCCGGAAGTAGTTTCTGTTGCTATTTTTTCATATCCTCAAATCTTTGTCAAAACTTAATTTTTATATGATTAATAAGTAAACATTCACAATGGAAACACATTGGGATGATAACAAGACAAAATTAGTTTTCGTCAGTACCTACCTGCCCGTGCCGGGAGAAGTTTTTCTGTAGCGATTTTTTCATATCCTCAATTCTTTGTCAAAACTTGATTATTATATTATTCATAGGTAAACATTCACAATGGCAACACAATGGGACGATTATAAGACAAAAGTAGTTTTCGTCAGTATCTACCTACCCCTGCCGGGAGTAGTTTCTAAAGCGATTTTTTCATATCCTCAATTCTTTGTCAAAATTTGATTTTTATGATTAATAGGTAAACATTCACAATGGAAAATCATTGGGACGATTATAAGACAAAAGTAGTTTTCGTCAGTACCTACCTACCCGTGCCGGGAGTAGTTTCTAAAGCGATTTTTTCATATCCTCAAATCTTTGTCAAAACTCGATTTTTAAATGATTAATAGGTTAACATTAACAATGGAAAATCATTGGGACGATTATAAGACAAAAGTAGTTTTCGTCAGTACCTACCTGCCCGTGCCGGAAGTAGTTTCTGTTGCTATTTTTTCATATCCTCAAATCTTTGTCAAAACTTGATTTTTATATGATTAATAAGTAAACATTCACAATGGAAACACATTGGGATGATAACAAGACAAAATAAGTTTTCGTCAGTAACTACCTGCCCGTGCCGGAAGTAGTTTCTGTTGCTATTTTGTCATATCCTCAAATCTTTGTCAAAACTTGATTTTTATATGATTAATAAGTAAACATTCACAATGGAAACACATTGGGATGATAACAAGACAAAATTAATTTTCGTCAGTACCTACCTGCCCGTGCCGGGAGTAGTTTTTCTGTAGCGATTTTTTCATATCCTCAATTCTTTGTCAAAACTTGATTATTATATGATTCATAGGTAAACATTCACAATGGCAACACAATAGAACGATTATAAGACAAAAGTAGTTTTCGTCAGTACCTACCTGCCCGTGCCGGAAGTAGTTTCTGTTGCTATTTTTTCATATCCTCAAATCTTTGTCAAAACTTGATTATTATATGATTCATAGGTAAACATTCTCAATGGCAACACAATGGGACGATTATAAGACAAAAGTAGTTTTCGTCAGTACCTACCTGCCCGTGCCGGGAGTAGTTTCTGTTGCTATTTTGTCATATCCTCAAATCTTTGTCAAAACTTGATTTTTATATGATTAATAAGTAAACATTCACAATGGAAACACATTGGGATGATAACAAGACAAAATTAATTTTCGTCAGTACCTACCTGCCCGTGCCGGGAGTAGTTTTTCTGTAGCGATTTTTTCATATCCTCAATTCTTTGTCAAAACTTGATTATTATATGATTCATAGGTAAACATTCACAATGGCAACACAATAGAACGATTATAAGACAAAAGTAGTTTTCGTCAGTACCTACCTGCCCGTGCCGGAAGTAGTTTCTGTTGCTATTTTTTCATATCCTCAAATCTTTGTCAAAACTTGATTATTATATGATTCATAGGTAAACATTCTCAATGGCAACACAATGGGACGATTATAAGACAAAAGTAGTTTTCGTCAGTACCTACCTGCCCGTGCCGGGAGTAGTTTCTGTAGCGATTTTTTCATATCCTCAAATCTTTTTCTCTCTTCATCTTTTTACTTACGGCACGGGCAGGTAGGTACTGACGAAAACAACTTTTGTCTTGTTATCATCCCAATGTGTTTCCATTGTGAATGTTTACTTATTAATCATATAAAAATCAAGTTTTGACAAAGATTTGAGGATATGAAAAAATCGCTACAGAAACTACTCCCGGCACGGGCAGGTAGGTACTGACGAAAACTACTTTTGTCTTATAATCGTCCCAATGATTTTCCATTGTGAATGTTTACCTATTAATTAAATAAAAATCAAGTTTTGACAAAGATTTGAGGATATGAAAAAATAGCAACAGAAACTACTTCCGGCACGGGCAGGTAGGTAGCAATTTTTTCATGTCCTCAAATCTTTGTCAAAACTTGATTTTTATTTAATTAATAGGTAAACATTCACAATGGAAAATCATTGGGACGATTATAAGACAAAAGTAGTTTTCGTCAGTACCTACCTGTCCGTGCCGTAAGTAGTTTCTTTAGCGATTTTTTCATATCAAATCTTTGTCAAAACTTGATTTTTATTTAATTAATAGGTAAACATTCACAATGGAAAATCATTGGGACGATTATAAGACAAAAGTAGTTTTCGTCAGTACCTACCTGCCCGTGCCGGGAGTAGTTTCTGTAGCGATTTTTTCATATCCTCAAATCTTTGTCAAAACTTGATTTTTATATGATTAATAAGTAAACATTCACAATAGAAACACATTGGGATGATAACAAGACAAAATTAGTTTTCGTCAGTACCTACCTGCCCGTGCTGGGAGTAGTTTTTCTGTAGCGATTTTTTATATCCTCAATTCTTTGTCGAAACTTGATTATTATATTATTCATAGGTAAACATTCACAATGGCAACACAATGGGACGATTATAAGACAAAAGTAGTTTTCGTCAGTACCTACCTGCCCGTGACGGGAGAAGTTTCTAAAGCGATTTTTTCATATCCTCAATTCTTTGTCAAAACTTGATTATTATATGATTCATAGGTAAACATTCACAATGGCAACACAATGGGACGATTATAAGACAAAAGTAGTTTTCGTCAGTAACTACCTGCCCGTGCCGGAAGTAGTTTCTGTTGCTATTTTTTCATATCCTCAAATCTTTGTAAAAACTTGATTATTATATGATTAATAAGTAAACATTCACAATGGAAACACATTGGGATGATAACAAGACAAAATAAGTTTTCGTCAGTACCTACCTACCCCTGCCGGGAGTAGTTTCTGTAGCGATTTTTTCAAATCCTCAAATCTTTGTCAAAACTTGATTTTTATATGATTAATAAGTAAACATTCACAATGCAAACACATTGGGATGATAACAAGACAAAATTAGTTTTCGTCAGTACCTACCTGCCCGTGCCGGGAGTAGTTTCTGTAGCGATTTTTTCATATCCTCAAATCTTTGTCAAAACTTGATATTTATTTAATTAATAGGTAAACATTCACAATGGAAAATCATTGGGACGATTATATGACAAAAGTAGTTTTCGTCAGTACCTACCTACCCCTGCCGGGAGTAGTTTCTAAAGCGATTTTTTCATATCCTCAATTCTTTGTCAAAACTTGATTATTATATTATTCATAGGTAAACATTCACAATGGCAACACAATGGGACGATTATAAGACAAAAGTAGTTTTCGTCAGTACCTACCTGCCCGTGCCGGGAGTAGTTTCTGTAGTGATTTTTTCATATCCTCAAATCTTTGTCCAAACTTGATTTTTATTTAATTAATAGGTAAACATTCACAATAGAAAATCATTGGGACGATGATAAGACAAAAGTAGTTTTCGTCAGTTACTACCTGCCCGTGCCGGAAGTAGTTTCTGTAGCGATTTTTTCATATCCTCAAATCTTTGTCAAAACTTGATTTTTATATGATTAATAAGTAAACATTCACAATGGAAACACATTGGGATGATAACAAGACAAAAGTAGTTTTCGTCAGTACCTACCTGCCCGTGCCGGGAGTAGTTTTTCTGTGGCGATTTTTTCATATCCTCAATTCTTTGTCAAAACTTGATTATTATATGATTCATAGGTAAACATTCACAATGGCAACACAATGGGACGATTATAAGACAAAAGTAGTTTTCGTCAGTACCTACCTGCCCGTAGTAGTTTCTGTAGCGATTTTTTCATATCCTCAAACCTTTGTCAAAACTTGATTTTTATTTAATTAATAGGTAAACATTCACAATGGAAAATCATTGGGACGATTATAAGACAAAAGTAGTTTTCGTCAGTAACTACCTGCCCGAGCCGTAAGTAGTTTCTGTTGCTATTTTTTCATATCCTCAAATCTTTGTCAAAACTTGATTTTTATTTAATTAATAGGTAAACATTCACAATGGAAAATCATTGGGACGATTATAAGACAAAAGTAGTTTTCGTCAGTACCTACCTGCCCGTGCCATAAATAGTTTCTGTAGCGATTTTTTCATATCCTCAAATCTTTGTCAAAATTTGATTTTTATTTAATTAATAGGTAAACATTCACAATGGAAAATCATTGGGACGATTATAAGACAAAAGTAGTTTTCGTCAGTAACTACCTGCCCGAGCCGTAAGTAGTTTCTGTTGCTATTTTTTCATATCCTCAAATCTTTGTCAAAACTTGATTTTTATTTAATTAATAGGTAAACATTCACAATGGAAAATCATTGGGACGATTATAAGACAAAAGTAGTTTTCATCAGTACCTACCTACCCCTGCCGGGAGTAGTTTCTAAAGCGATTTTTTCATATCCTCAATTCTTTGTCAAAACTTGATTATTATATTATTCATAGGTAAACATTCACAATGGCAACACAATGGGACGATTATAAGACAAAAGTAGTTTTCGTCAGTACCTACCTGCCCGTGCCGGGAGTAGTTTCTGTAGCGATTTTTTCATATCCTCAAATCTTTGTCAAAACTTGATTTTTATATGATTCATAGGTAAACATTCACAATGGCAACACAATGGGACGATTATAAGACAAAAGTAGTTTTCGTCAGTACCTACCTGCCTGTGCCGGGAGTAGTTTCTGTAGCGATTTTTTCATATCCTCAAATCTTTGTCAAAACTTGATTTTTATATGATTAATAAGTAAACATTCACAATGGAAACACATTGGGATGATAACAAGACAAAATTAATTTTCGTCAGTACCTACCTGCCCGTGCCGGGAGTAGTTTTTCTGTAGCGATTTTTTCATATCCTCAATTCTTTGTCAAAACTTGATTATTATATGATTCATAGGTAAACATTCACAATGGCAACACAATAGAACGATTATAAGACAAAAGTAGTTTTCGTCAGTACCTACCTGCCCGTGCCGGAAGTAGTTTCTGTTGCTATTTTTTCATATCCTCAAATCTTTGTCAAAACTTGATTATTATATGATTCATAGGTAAACATTCTCAATGGCAACACAATGGGACGATTATAAGACAAAAGTAGTTTTCGTCAGTACCTACCTGCCCGTGCCGGGAGTAGTTTCTGTTGCTATTTTGTCATATCCTCAAATCTTTGTCAAAACTTGATTTTTATATGATTAATAAGTAAACATTCACAATGGAAACACATTGGGATGATAACAAGACAAAATTAATTTTCGTCAGTACCTACCTGCCCGTGCCGGGAGTAGTTTTTCTGTAGCGATTTTTTCATATCCTCAATTCTTTGTCAAAACTTGATTATTATATGATTCATAGGTAAACATTCACAATGGCAACACAATAGAACGATTATAAGACAAAAGTAGTTTTCGTCAGTACCTACCTGCCCGTGCCGGAAGTAGTTTCTGTTGCTATTTTTTCATATCCTCAAATCTTTGTCAAAACTTGATTATTATATGATTCATAGGTAAACATTCTCAATGGCAACACAATGGGACGATTATAAGACAAAAGTAGTTTTCGTCAGTACCTACCTGCCCGTGCCGGGAGTAGTTTCTGTAGCGATTTTTTCATATCCTCAAATCTTTTTCTCTCTTCATCTTTTTACTTACGGCACGGGCAGGTAGGTACTGACGAAAACAACTTTTGTCTTGTTATCATCCCAATGTGTTTCCATTGTGAATGTTTACTTATTAATCATATAAAAATCAAGTTTTGACAAAGATTTGAGGATATGAAAAAATCGCTACAGAAACTACTCCCGGCACGGGCAGGTAGGTACTGACGAAAACTACTTTTGTCTTATAATCGTCCCAATGATTTTCCATTGTGAATGTTTACCTATTAATTAAATAAAAATCAAGTTTTGACAAAGATTTGAGGATATGAAAAAATAGCAACAGAAACTACTTCCGGCACGGGCAGGTAGGTAGCAATTTTTTCATGTCCTCAAATCTTTGTCAAAACTTGATTTTTATTTAATTAATAGGTAAACATTCACAATGGAAAATCATTGGGACGATTATAAGACAAAAGTAGTTTTCGTCAGTACCTACCTGCCCGTGCCGTAAGTAGTTTCTTTAGCGATTTTTTCATATCAAATCTTTGTCAAAACTTGATTTTTATTTAATTAATAGGTAAACATTCACAATGGAAAATCATTGGGACGATTATAAGACAAAAGTAGTTTTCGTCAGTACCTACCTGCCCGTGCCGGGAGTAGTTTCTGTAGCGATTTTTTCATATCCTCAAATCTTTGTCAAAACTTGATTTTTATATGATTAATAAGTAAACATTCACAATAGAAACACATTGGGATGATAACAAGACAAAATTAGTTTTCGTCAGTACCTACCTGCCCGTGCTGGGAGTAGTTTTTCTGTAGCGATTTTTTATATCCTCAATTCTTTGTCGAAACTTGATTATTATATTATTCATAGGTAAACATTCACAATGGCAACACAATGGGACGATTATAAGACAAAAGTAGTTTTCGTCAGTACCTACCTGCCCGTGACGGGAGAAGTTTCTAAAGCGATTTTTTCATATCCTCAATTCTTTGTCAAAACTTGATTATTATATGATTCATAGGTAAACATTCACAATGGCAACACAATGGGACGATTATAAGACAAAAGTAGTTTTCGTCAGTAACTACCTGCCCGTGCCGGAAGTAGTTTCTGTTGCTATTTTTTCATATCCTCAAATCTTTGTAAAAACTTGATTATTATATGATTAATAAGTAAACATTCACAATGGAAACACATTGGGATGATAACAAGACAAAATAAGTTTTCGTCAGTACCTACCTACCCCTGCCGGGAGTAGTTTCTGTAGCGATTTTTTCAAATCCTCAAATCTTTGTCAAAACTTGATTTTTATATGATTAATAAGTAAACATTCACAATGGAAACACATTGGGATGATAACAAGACAAAATTAGTTTTCGTCAGTACCTACCTGCCCGTGCCGGGAGTAGTTTCTGTAGCGATTTTTTCATATCCTCAAATCTTTGTCAAAACTTGATATTTATTTAATTAATAGGTAAACATTCACAATGGAAAATCATTGGGACGATTATATGACAAAAGTAGTTTTCGTCAGTACCTACCTACCCCTGCCGGGAGTAGTTTCTAAAGCGATTTTTTCATATCCTCAATTCTTTGTCAAAACTTGATTATTATATTATTCATAGGTAAACATTCACAATGGCAACACAATGGGACGATTATAAGACAAAAGTAGTTTTCGTCAGTACCTACCTGCCCGTGCCGGGAGTAGTTTCTGTAGTGATTTTTTCATATCCTCAAATCTTTGTCCAAACTTGATTTTTATTTAATTAATAGGTAAACATTCACAATAGAAAATCATTGGGACGATGATAAGACAAAAGTAGTTTTCGTCAGTTACTACCTGCCCGTGCCGGAAGTAGTTTCTGTAGCGATTTTTTCATATCCTCAAATCTTTGTCAAAACTTGATTTTTATATGATTAATAAGTAAACATTCACAATGGAAACACATTGGGATGATAACAAGACAAAAGTAGTTTTCGTCAGTACCTACCTGCCCGTGCCGGGAGTAGTTTTTCTGTGGCGATTTTTTCATATCCTCAATTCTTTGTCAAAACTTGATTATTATATGATTCATAGGTAAACATTCACAATGGCAACACAATGGGACGATTATAAGACAAAAGTAGTTTTCGTCAGTACCTACCTGCCCGTAGTAGTTTCTGTAGCGATTTTTTCATATCCTCAAACCTTTGTCAAAACTTGATTTTTATTTAATTAATAGGTAAACATTCACAATGGAAAATCATTGGGACGATTATAAGACAAAAGTAGTTTTCGTCAGTAACTACCTGCCCGAGCCGTAAGTAGTTTCTGTTGCTATTTTTTCATATCCTCAAATCTTTGTCAAAACTTGATTTTTATTTAATTAATAGGTAAACATTCACAATGGAAAATCATTGGGACGATTATAAGACAAAAGTAGTTTTCGTCAGTACCTACCTGCCCGTGCCATAAATAGTTTCTGTAGCGATTTTTTCATATCCTCAAATCTTTGTCAAAATTTGATTTTTATTTAATTAATAGGTAAACATTCACAATGGAAAATCATTGGGACGATTATAAGACAAAAGTAGTTTTCGTCAGTAACTACCTGCCCGAGCCGTAAGTAGTTTCTGTTGCTATTTTTTCATATCCTCAAATCTTTGTCAAAACTTGATTTTTATTTAATTAATAGGTAAACATTCACAATGGAAAATCATTGGGACGATTATAAGACAAAAGTAGTTTTCATCAGTACCTACCTACCCCTGCCGGGAGTAGTTTCTAAAGCGATTTTTTCATATCCTCAATTCTTTGTCAAAACTTGATTATTATATTATTCATAGGTAAACATTCACAATGGCAACACAATGGGACGATTATAAGACAAAAGTAGTTTTCGTCAGTACCTACCTGCCCGTGCCGGGAGTAGTTTCTGTAGCGATTTTTTCATATCCTCAAATCTTTGTCAAAACTTGATTTTTATATGATTCATAGGTAAACATTCACAATGGCAACACAATGGGACGATTATAAGACAAAAGTAGTTTTCGTCAGTACCTACCTGCCTGTGCCGGGAGTAGTTTCTGTAGCGATTTTTTCATATCCTCAAATCTTTGTCAAAACTTGATTTTTATATGATTAATAAGTAAACATTCACAATGGAAACACATTGGGATGATAACAAGACAAAATAAGTTTTCGTCAGTACCTACCTGCCCGTGCCGGAAGTAGTTTCTGTTGCTTTTTTTTCATATCCTCAAATCTTTGTCAAAACTTGATTATTATATGATTCATAGGTAAACATTCACAATGGCAACACAATGGGACGATTATAAGACAAAAGTAGTTTTCGTCAGTACCTACCTGCCCGTGCCGTAAGTAGTTTCTGTAGCGTTTTTTCATATCCTCAAATCTTTGTCAAAACTTGATTTTTATTTAATTAATAGGTAAACATTCACAATGGAAAATCATTGGGACGATTATAAGACAAAAGTAGTTTTCGTCAGTACCTACCTGCCCGTGCCGGAAGTAGTTTCTGTTGCTATTTTTTCATATCCTCAAATCTTTGTCCAAACTTGATTTTTATTTAATTAATAGGTAATCATTCACAATGGAAAATCATTGGGACGATTATAAGACAAAAAGTAGTTTTCGTCAGTACCTACCTGCCCGTGCCGGAAGTAGTTTCTGTTGCTATTTTTTCATATCCTCAAATCTTTGTCAAAACTTGATTTTTATTTAATTAATAGGTAAACATTCACAATGGAAAATCATTGGGACGATTATAAGACAAAAGTAGTTTTCGTCAGTACCTACCTGCCCGTGCCGTAAGTAGTTTCTGTAGCGATTTTTTCATATCCTCAAATCTTTGTCAAAACTTGATTTTTATTTAATTAATAGGTAAACATTCACAATGGAAAATCATTGGGACGATTATAAGACAAAAGTAGTTTTCGTCAGTACCTACCTGCCCGTGCCATAAGAAGTTTCTGTAGCGTTTTTTCATATCCTCAAATCTTTGTCAAAACTTGATTTTTATTTAATTAATAGGTAAACATTCACAATGGAAAATCATTGGGACGATTATAAGACAAAAAGTAGTTTTCGTCAGTACCTACCTGCCCGTGCCGGAAGTAGTTTCTGTTGCTATTTTTTCATATCCTCAAATCTTTGTCAAAACTTGATTTTTATTTAATTAATAGGTAAACATTCACAATGGAAAATCATTGGGACGATTATAAGACAAAAGTAGTTTTCGTCAGTACCTACCTGCCCGAGCCGTAAGTAGTTTCTGTAGCGATTTTTTCATATCCTCAAATCTTTGTCAAAACTTGATTTTTATTTAATTAATAGGTAAACATTCACAATGGAAAATCATTGGGACGATTATAAGACAAAAGTAGTTTTCGTCAGTAACTACCTGCCCGTGCCGGAAGTAGTTTCTGTTGCTATTTTTTCATATCCTCAAATCTTTGTCAAAACTTGATTTTTATTTAATTAATAGGTAAACATTCACAATGGAAAATCATTGGGACGATTATAAGACAAAAGTAGTTTTCGTCAGTACCTACCTACCCCTGCCGGGAGTAGTTTCTAAAGCGATTTTTTCTTATCCTGAAATCTTTGTCAAAACTTGATTTTTAAATGATTAATAGGTTAACATTCACAATGGAAACACATTGGGACGATTATAAGACAAAAGTAGTTTTCGTCAGTACCTACCTACCCCTGCCGGGAGTAGTTTCTAAAGCGATTTTTTCATATCCTCAATTCTTTGTCAAAACTTGATTATTATATGATTCATAGGTAAACATTCACAATGGCAACACAATGGGACGATTATAAGACAAAAGTAGTTTTCGTCAGTACCTACTTGCCCGTGCCGTAAGTAGTTTCTGTAGCGATTTTTTCATATCCTCAAATCTTTGTCAAAACTTGATTTTTATTTAATTAATAGGTAAATATTCACAATGGAAAATCATTGGGAAGATTATAAGACAAAAGTAGTTTTCGTCAGTACCTACCTGCCCGTGCCGGAAGTAGTTTCTGTTGCAATTTTTTCATATCCTCAAATCTTTGTCAAAACTTGATTTTTATTTAATTAATAGGTAAACATTCACAACGGAAAATCATTGGGACGATTATAAGACAAAAGTAGTTTTCGTCAGTACCTACCTGCCCGTGCCGTAAGTAGTTTCTGTAGCGATTTTTTCATATCCTCAAATCTTTGTCAAAACTTGATTTTTATTTAATTAATAGGTAAACATTCACAATGGAAAATCATTGGGACGATTATAAGACAAAAGTAGTTTTCGTCAGTAACTACCTGCCCGTGCCGGATGTAGTTTCTGTTGCTATTTTTTCATATCCTCAAATCTTTGTCAAAACTTGATTTTTATTTAATTAATAGGTAAACATTCACAATGGAAAATCATTGGGACGATTATAAGACAAAAGTAGTTTTCGTCAGTACCTACCTACCCCTGCCGGGAGAAGTTTTTCTGTAGCGATTTTTTCATATCCTCAATTCTTTGTCAAAACTTGATTATTATATTATTCATAGGTAAACATTCACAATGGCAACACAATGGGACGATTATAAGACAAAAGTAGTTTTCGTCAGTATCTACCTACCCCTGCCGGGAGTAGTTTCTAAAGCGATTTTTTCATATCCTCAATTCTTTGTCAAAACTTGATTATTATATTATTCATAGGTAAACATTCACAATGGCAACACAATGGGACGATTATAAGACAAAAGTAGTTTTCGTCAGTACCTACCTGCCCGTGCCGGGAGTAGTTTCTGTAGCGATTTTTTCATATCCTCAAATCTTTGTCAAAACTTGATTTTTATATGATTCATAGGTAAACATTCACAATGGCAACACAATGGGACGATTATAAGACAAAAGTAGTTTTCATCAGTACCTACCTATCCCTGCCGGGAGTAGTTTCTAAAGCGATTTTTTCATATCCTCAATTCTTTGTCAAAACTTGATTATTATATTATTCATAGGTAAACATTCACAATGGCAACACAATGGGACGATTATAAGACAAAAGTAGTTTTCGTCACTACCTACCTGCCCGTGCCGGGAGTAGTTTCTGTAGCGATTTTTTCATATCCTCAAATCTTTGTCAAAACTTGATTTTTATTTAATTAATAGGTAAACATTCACAATGGAAAATCATTGGGACGATTAAAAGACAAAAGTAGTTTTCGTCAGTACCTACCTGCCCGTGCCGGAAGTAGTTTCTGTTGCTATTTTTTCATATCCTCAAATCTTTGTCAAAACTTGATTTTTATTTAATTAATAGGTAAACATTCACAATGGAAAATCATTGGGACGATTATAAGACAAAAGTAGTTTTCGTCAGTACCTACCTGCCCGTGCCGTAAGTAGTTTCTGTAGCGATTTTTTCATATCCTCAAATCTTTGTCAAAACTTGATTTTTATTTAATTAATAGGTAAACATTCACAATGGAAAATCATTGGGACGATTATAAGACAAAAGTAGTTTTCGTCAGTACCTACCTACCCCTGCCGGGAGTAGTTTCTAAAGCGATTTTTTCATATCCTCAAATCTTTGTCAAAACTCGATTTTTAAATGATTAATAGGTTAACATTCACAATGGAAACACATTGGGACGATTATAAAACAAAAGTAGTTTTCGTCAGTAACTACCTGCCCGTGCCGGAAGTAGTTTCTGTTGCTATTTTTTCATATCCTCAAATCTTTGTCAAAACTTATTTTTTATATGATTAATAAGTAAACATTCACAATGGAAACACATTGGGATGATAACAAGACAAAATTAGTTTTCGTCAGTACCTACCTGCCCGTGCCGGGAGAAGTTTTTCTGTAGCGATTTTTTCATATCCTCAATTCTTTGTCAAAACTTGATTATTATATTATTCATAGGTAAACATTCACAATGGCAACACAATGGGACGATTATAAGACAAAAGTAGTTTTCGTCAGTATCTACCTACCCCTGCCGGGAGTAGTTTCTAAAGCGATTTTTTCATATCCTCAATTCTTTGTCAAAATTTGATTTTTATGATTAATAGGTAAACATTCACAATGGAAAATCATTGGGACGATTATAAGACAAAAGTAGTTTTCGTCAGTACCTACCTACCCGTGCCGGGAGTAGTTTCTAAAGCGATTTTTTCATATCCTCAAATCTTTGTCAAAACTCGATTTTTAAATGATTAATAGGTTAACATTAACAATGGAAAATCATTGGGACGATTATAAGACAAAAGTAGTTTTCGTCAGTACCTACCTACCCGTGCCGTAAGTAGTTTCTGTAGCGATTTTTTCATATCCTCAAATCTTTGTCAAAACTTGATTTTTATTTAATTAATAGGTAAACATTCACAATGGAAAATCATTGGGACGATTATAAGACAAAAGTAGTTTTCGTCAGTACCTACCTACCCCTGCCGGGAGTAGTTTCTAAAGCGATTTTTTCATATCCTCAAATCTCTGTCAAAACTCGATTTTTAAATGATTAATAGGTTAACATTCACAATGGAAACACATTGGGACGATTATAAAACAAAAGTAGTTTTCGTCAGTAACTACCTGCCCGTGCCGGAAGTAGTTTCTGTTGCTATTTTTTCATATCCTCAAATCTTTGTCGAAACTTAATTTTTATATGATTAATAAGTAAACATTCACAATGGAAACACATTGGGATGATAACAAGACAAAATTAGTTTTCGTCAGTACCTACCTGCCCGTGCCGGGAGAAGTTTTTCTGTAGCGATTTTTTCATATCCTCAATTCTTTGTCAAAACTTGATTATTATATTATTCATAGGTAAACATTCACAATGGCAACACAATGGGACGATTATAAGGCAAAAGTAGTTTTCGTCAGTATCTACCTACCCCTGCCGGGAGTAGTTTCTAAAGCGATTTTTTCATATCCTCAATTCTTTGTCAAAATTTGATTTTTATATGATTAATAGGTAAACATTCACAATGGCAACACAATGGGACGATTATAAGACAAAAGTAGTTTTCGTCAGTACCTACCTGCCCGTGCCGTAAGTAGTTTCTGTAGCGATTTTTTCATATCCTCAAATCTTTGTCAAAACTTGATTTTTATTTCATTAATAGGTAAACATTCCGCTTCGGCCGTCTACAGAACCGGAGTTTCAGAACTGGTTCCATACGAGGCTTTTAAATTACTTGTACGGAACTGGTTCCGATCGTGGCTATTAATTTACTTGTATAGAACTGGTTCCGATCGAGGCTCTTAATGTGCTTGTATAGAACTGCTGGACCTCGTTCACAGAAAAATGCTTGACATGATGGCCATGACTGTCTGTGCTGTGTTTTCTCCGTGGGAGAAACTCTTTATTGATATCTGGCCTAATAGATGAATAAATCAAGACATCATCTTATAAATAATACGAATGCTTTCTGCTTACACTTGGCTTACACTCATTATTGAAATGTCTTTAAGAGATGTTGAATTTATTTCAACGCGAAGAGGATGTATTGCCCTTTTATATGAAGGTAATAATATATAGGTAACGCAAATGTCATCGTAAAAAGAAATACACAGAAGGTGATACGATATTCCTATGTTCCAATTACACTTATGGGTGCAAAGGGAGTACTAATTTAAACGAGAAAAACAAAAAACAAAAACAATCTAGAAACTGAGGGCGTGCATTTGCTGACGGAAGTACCATCATTTGAAAATAAAAAAACAGGTCTTTTTAATAACCGAAACAAAGTACTGGGTGTGCCCAACTTGCGTTTTTCGTCATCTACTGAAGTAACAGTTCCAAAAAAGTTTCAAGATTTCTTGCTAGCTGACTACAATAGTGAAAGCGATGGAAAAAGAATACTTATATTCTGTCGTAAAGATGTCAGATCCATGGTTGGAAGCTTCAGACATATATTGCGCGATGGCACTTTCAAATCCTGCCCAAAGGTTTTTAGGCAGTTATATTCAATCCATGCTTATATTGTATGTATTGAGTATTACATTTTGGTTAATTTATAACGCTATATAAGTTTTAGTACACCAAGTTTTGTATGAAATCCAATCGATAGTTATTCCGTGAAAAAAAAGAACAAGTCTACATATTTGACCTCGCTGCGTCTTTACTTCAGTTCCGTTCACGGCTGATGGAATACGATTATTACTTGATCGGAACCAGTTCCGTACAAGTAATTTAAAAGCCTCGTATGGAACCAGTTCCGTACAAGTAATTTAAAAGCCTCGTATGGAACCAGTTCTGAAACTCCGGTTCTGTAGACGGCCGAAGCGAAACATTCACAATGGAAAATCATTGGGACGATTATAAGACAAAAGTAGTTTTCGTCAGTACCTACCTGCCCGTGCCGGAAGTAGTTTCTGTTGCTATTTTTTCATATCCTCAAATCTTTGTCCAAACTTGATTTTTATTTAATTAATAGGTAAACATTCACAATGGAAAATCATTGGGACGAGGATAAGACAAAAGTAGTTTTCGTCAGTAACTACCTGCCCGTGCCGGAAGTAGTTTCTGTTGCTATTTTTTCATATCCTCAAATCTTTGTCAAAACTTGATTTTTATATGATTCATAGGTAAACATTCACAATGGCAACACAATGGGACGATTATAAGACAAAAGCAGTTTTCGTCAGTACCTACCTGCCCGTGCCGTAAGTAGTTTCTGTAGCGATTTTTTCATATCCTCAAATCTTTGTCAAAACTTGATTTTTATTTAATTAATAGGTAAACATTCACAATGGAAAATCATTGGGACGATTATAAGACAAAAGTAGTTTTCGTCAGTACCTACCTACCCCTGCCGGGAGTAGTTTCTAAAGCGATTTTTTCATATCCTCAAATCTTTGTCAAAACTCGATTTTTAAATGATTAATAGGTTAACATTCACAATGGAAACACATTGGGACGATTATAAAACAAAAGTAGTTTTCGTCAGTAACTACCTGCCCGTGCCGGAAGTAGTTTCTGTTGCTATTTTTTCATATCCTCAAATCTTTGTCAAAACTTAATTTTTATATGATTAATAAGTAAACATTCACAATGGAAACACATTGGGATGATAACAAGACAAAATTAGTTTTCGTCAGTACCTACCTGCCCGTGCCGGGAGAAGTTTTTCTGTAGCGATTTTTTCATATCCTCAATTCTTTGTCAAAACTTGATTATTATATTATTCATAGGTAAACATTCACAATGGCAACACAATGGGACGATTATAAGACAAAAGTAGTTTTCGTCAGTATCTACCTACCCCTGCCGGGAGTAGTTTCTAAAGCGATTTTTTCATATCCTCAATTCTTTGTCAAAATTTGATTTTTATGATTAATAGGTAAACATTCACAATGGAAAATCATTGGGACGATTATAAGACAAAAGTAGTTTTCGTCAGTACCTACCTACCCGTGCCGGGAGTAGTTTCTAAAGCGATTTTTTCATATCCTCAAATCTTTGTCAAAACTCGATTTTTAAATGATTAATAGGTTAACATTAACAATGGAAAATCATTGGGACGATTATAAGACAAAAGTAGTTTTCGTCAGTACCTACCTGCCCGTGCCGGAAGTAGTTTCTGTTGCTATTTTTTCATATCCTCAAATCTTTGTCAAAACTTGATTTTTATATGATTAATAAGTAAACATTCACAATGGAAACACATTGGGATGATAACAAGACAAAATAAGTTTTCGTCAGTAACTACCTGCCCGTGCCGGAAGTAGTTTCTGTTGCTATTTTGTCATATCCTCAAATCTTTGTCAAAACTTGATTTTTATATGATTAATAAGTAAACATTCACAATGGAAACACATTGGGATGATAACAAGACAAAATTAATTTTCGTCAGTACCTACCTGCCCGTGCCGGGAGTAGTTTTTCTGTAGCGATTTTTTCATATCCTCAATTCTTTGTCAAAACTTGATTATTATATGATTCATAGGTAAACATTCACAATGGCAACACAATAGAACGATTATAAGACAAAAGTAGTTTTCGTCAGTACCTACCTGCCCGTGCCGGAAGTAGTTTCTGTTGCTATTTTTTCATATCCTCAAATCTTTGTCAAAACTTGATTATTATATGATTCATAGGTAAACATTCTCAATGGCAACACAATGGGACGATTATAAGACAAAAGTAGTTTTCGTCAGTACCTACCTGCCCGTGCCGGGAGTAGTTTCTGTTGCTATTTTGTCATATCCTCAAATCTTTGTCAAAACTTGATTTTTATATGATTAATAAGTAAACATTCACAATGGAAACACATTGGGATGATAACAAGACAAAATTAATTTTCGTCAGTACCTACCTGCCCGTGCCGGGAGTAGTTTTTCTGTAGCGATTTTTTCATATCCTCAATTCTTTGTCAAAACTTGATTATTATATGATTCATAGGTAAACATTCACAATGGCAACACAATAGAACGATTATAAGACAAAAGTAGTTTTCGTCAGTACCTACCTGCCCGTGCCGGAAGTAGTTTCTGTTGCTATTTTTTCATATCCTCAAATCTTTGTCAAAACTTGATTATTATATGATTCATAGGTAAACATTCTCAATGGCAACACAATGGGACGATTATAAGACAAAAGTAGTTTTCGTCAGTACCTACCTGCCCGTGCCGGGAGTAGTTTCTGTAGCGATTTTTTCATATCCTCAAATCTTTTTCTCTCTTCATCTTTTTACTTACGGCACGGGCAGGTAGGTACTGACGAAAACAACTTTTGTCTTGTTATCATCCCAATGTGTTTCCATTGTGAATGTTTACTTATTAATCATATAAAAATCAAGTTTTGACAAAGATTTGAGGATATGAAAAAATCGCTACAGAAACTACTCCCGGCACGGGCAGGTAGGTACTGACGAAAACTACTTTTGTCTTATAATCGTCCCAATGATTTTCCATTGTGAATGTTTACCTATTAATTAAATAAAAATCAAGTTTTGACAAAGATTTGAGGATATGAAAAAATAGCAACAGAAACTACTTCCGGCACGGGCAGGTAGGTAGCAATTTTTTCATGTCCTCAAATCTTTGTCAAAACTTGATTTTTATTTAATTAATAGGTAAACATTCACAATGGAAAATCATTGGGACGATTATAAGACAAAAGTAGTTTTCGTCAGTACCTACCTGCCCGTGCCGTAAGTAGTTTCTTTAGCGATTTTTTCATATCAAATCTTTGTCAAAACTTGATTTTTATTTAATTAATAGGTAAACATTCACAATGGAAAATCATTGGGACGATTATAAGACAAAAGTAGTTTTCGTCAGTACCTACCTGCCCGTGCCGGGAGTAGTTTCTGTAGCGATTTTTTCATATCCTCAAATCTTTGTCAAAACTTGATTTTTATATGATTAATAAGTAAACATTCACAATAGAAACACATTGGGATGATAACAAGACAAAATTAGTTTTCGTCAGTACCTACCTGCCCGTGCTGGGAGTAGTTTTTCTGTAGCGATTTTTTATATCCTCAATTCTTTGTCGAAACTTGATTATTATATTATTCATAGGTAAACATTCACAATGGCAACACAATGGGACGATTATAAGACAAAAGTAGTTTTCGTCAGTACCTACCTGCCCGTGACGGGAGAAGTTTCTAAAGCGATTTTTTCATATCCTCAATTCTTTGTCAAAACTTGATTATTATATGATTCATAGGTAAACATTCACAATGGCAACACAATGGGACGATTATAAGACAAAAGTAGTTTTCGTCAGTAACTACCTGCCCGTGCCGGAAGTAGTTTCTGTTGCTATTTTTTCATATCCTCAAATCTTTGTAAAAACTTGATTATTATATGATTAATAAGTAAACATTCACAATGGAAACACATTGGGATGATAACAAGACAAAATAAGTTTTCGTCAGTACCTACCTACCCCTGCCGGGAGTAGTTTCTGTAGCGATTTTTTCAAATCCTCAAATCTTTGTCAAAACTTGATTTTTATATGATTAATAAGTAAACATTCACAATGCAAACACATTGGGATGATAACAAGACAAAATTAGTTTTCGTCAGTACCTACCTGCCCGTGCCGGGAGTAGTTTCTGTAGCGATTTTTTCATATCCTCAAATCTTTGTCAAAACTTGATATTTATTTAATTAATAGGTAAACATTCACAATGGAAAATCATTGGGACGATTATATGACAAAAGTAGTTTTCGTCAGTACCTACCTACCCCTGCCGGGAGTAGTTTCTAAAGCGATTTTTTCATATCCTCAATTCTTTGTCAAAACTTGATTATTATATTATTCATAGGTAAACATTCACAATGGCAACACAATGGGACGATTATAAGACAAAAGTAGTTTTCGTCAGTACCTACCTGCCCGTGCCGGGAGTAGTTTCTGTAGTGATTTTTTCATATCCTCAAATCTTTGTCCAAACTTGATTTTTATTTAATTAATAGGTAAACATTCACAATAGAAAATCATTGGGACGATGATAAGACAAAAGTAGTTTTCGTGAGTTACTACCTGCCCGTGCCGGAAGTAGTTTCTGTAGCGATTTTTTCATATCCTCAAATCTTTGTCAAAACTTGATTTTTATATGATTAATAAGTAAACATTCACAATGGAAACACATTGGGATGATAACAAGACAAAAGTAGTTTTCGTCAGTACCTACCTGCCCGTGCCGGGAGTAGTTTTTCTGTGGCGATTTTTTCATATCCTCAATTCTTTGTCAAAACTTGATTATTATATGATTCATAGGTAAACATTCACAATGGCAACACAATGGGACGATTATAAGACAAAAGTAGTTTTCGTCAGTACCTACCTGCCCGTAGTAGTTTCTGTAGCGATTTTTTCATATCCTCAAACCTTTGTCAAAACTTGATTTTTATTTAATTAATAGGTAAACATTCACAATGGAAAATCATTGGGACGATTATAAGACAAAAGTAGTTTTCGTCAGTAACTACCTGCCCGAGCCGTAAGTAGTTTCTGTTGCTATTTTTTCATATCCTCAAATCTTTGTCAAAACTTGATTTTTATTTAATTAATAGGTAAACATTCACAATGGAAAATCATTGGGACGATTATAAGACAAAAGTAGTTTTCGTCAGTACCTACCTGCCCGTGCCATAAATAGTTTCTGTAGCGATTTTTTCATATCCTCAAATCTTTGTCAAAATTTGATTTTTATTTAATTAATAGGTAAACATTCACAATGGAAAATCATTGGGACGATTATAAGACAAAAGTAGTTTTCGTCAGTAACTACCTGCCCGAGCCGTAAGTAGTTTCTGTTGCTATTTTTTCATATCCTCAAATCTTTGTCAAAACTTGATTTTTATTTAATTAATAGGTAAACATTCACAATGGAAAATCATTGGGACGATTATAAGACAAAAGTAGTTTTCATCAGTACCTACCTACCCCTGCCGGGAGTAGTTTCTAAAGCGATTTTTTCATATCCTCAATTCTTTGTCAAAACTTGATTATTATATTATTCATAGGTAAACATTCACAATGGCAACACAATGGGACGATTATAAGACAAAAGTAGTTTTCGTCAGTACCTACCTGCCCGTGCCGGGAGTAGTTTCTGTAGCGATTTTTTCATATCCTCAAATCTTTGTCAAAACTTGATTTTTATATGATTCATAGGTAAACATTCACAATGGCAACACAATGGGACGATTATAAGACAAAAGTAGTTTTCGTCAGTACCTACCTGCCTGTGCCGGGAGTAGTTTCTGTAGCGATTTTTTCATATCCTCAAATCTTTGTCAAAACTTGATTTTTATATGATTAATAAGTAAACATTCACAATGGAAACACATTGGGATGATAACAAGACAAAATAAGTTTTCGTCAGTACCTACCTGCCCGTGCCGGAAGTAGTTTCTGTTGCTTTTTTTTCATATCCTCAAATCTTTGTCAAAACTTGATTATTATATGATTCATAGGTAAACATTCACAATGGCAACACAATGGGACGATTATAAGACAAAAGTAGTTTTCGTCAGTACCTACCTGCCCGTGCCGTAAGTAGTTTCTGTAGCGTTTTTTCATATCCTCAAATCTTTGTCAAAACTTGATTTTTATTTAATTAATAGGTAAACATTCACAATGGAAAATCATTGGGACGATTATAAGACAAAAGTAGTTTTCGTCAGTACCTACCTGCCCGTGCCGGAAGTAGTTTCTGTTGCTATTTTTTCATATCCTCAAATCTTTGTCCAAACTTGATTTTTATTTAATTAATAGGTAATCATTCACAATGGAAAATCATTGGGACGATTATAAGACAAAAAGTAGTTTTCGTCAGTACCTACCTGCCCGTGCCGGAAGTAGTTTCTGTTGCTATTTTTTCATATCCTCAAATCTTTGTCAAAACTTGATTTTTATTTAATTAATAGGTAAACATTCACAATGGAAAATCATTGGGACGATTATAAGACAAAAGTAGTTTTCGTCAGTACCTACCTGCCCGTGCCGTAAGTAGTTTCTGTAGCGATTTTTTCATATCCTCAAATCTTTGTCAAAACTTGATTTTTATTTAATTAATAGGTAAACATTCACAATGGAAAATCATTGGGACGATTATAAGACAAAAGTAGTTTTCGTCAGTACCTACCTGCCCGTGCCGTAAGAAGTTTCTGTAGCGTTTTTTCATATCCTCAAATCTTTGTCAAAACTTGATTTTTATTTAATTAATAGGTAAACATTCACAATGGAAAATCATTGGGACGATTATAAGACAAAAAGTAGTTTTCGTCAGTACCTACCTGCCCGTGCCGGAAGTAGTTTCTGTTGCTATTTTTTCATATCCTCAAATCTTTGTCAAAACTTGATTTTTATTTAATTAATAGGTAAACATTCACAATGGAAAATCATTGGGACGATTATAAGACAAAAGTAGTTTTCGTCAGTACCTACCTGCCCGAGCCGTAAGTAGTTTCTGTAGCGATTTTTTCATATCCTCAAATCTTTGTCAAAACTTGATTTTTATTTAATTAATAGGTAAACATTCACAATGGAAAATCATTGGGACGATTATAAGACAAAAGTAGTTTTCGTCAGTAACTACCTGCCCGTGCCGGAAGTAGTTTCTGTTGCTATTTTTTCATATCCTCAAATCTTTGTCAAAACTTGATTTTTATTTAATTAATAGGTAAACATTCACAATGGAAAATCATTGGGACGATTATAAGACAAAAGTAGTTTTCGTCAGTACCTACCTACCCCTGCCGGGAGTAGTTTCTAAAGCGATTTTTTCTTATCCTGAAATCTTTGTCAAAACTTGATTTTTAAATGATTAATAGGTTAACATTCACAATGGAAACACATTGGGACGATTATAAGACAAAAGTAGTTTTCGTCAGTACCTACCTACCCCTGCCGGGAGTAGTTTCTAAAGCGATTTTTTCATATCCTCAATTCTTTGTCAAAACTTGATTATTATATGATTCATAGGTAAACATTCACAATGGCAACACAATGGGACGATTATAAGACAAAAGTAGTTTTCGTCAGTACCTACTTGCCCGTGCCGTAAGTAGTTTCTGTAGCGATTTTTTCATATCCTCAAATCTTTGTCAAAACTTGATTTTTATTTAATTAATAGGTAAATATTCACAATGGAAAATCATTGGGAAGATTATAAGACAAAAGTAGTTTTCGTCAGTAACTACCTGCCCGAGCCGTAAGTAGTTTCTGTTGCTATTTTTTCATATCCTCAAATCTTTGTCAAAACTTGATTTTTATTTAATTAATAGGTAAACATTCACAATGGAAAATCATTGGGACGATTATAAGACAAAAGTAGTTTTCATCAGTACCTACCTACCCCTGCCGGGAGTAGTTTCTAAAGCGATTTTTTCATATCCTCAATTCTTTGTCAAAACTTGATTATTATATTATTCATAGGTAAACATTCACAATGGCAACACAATGGGACGATTATAAGACAAAAGTAGTTTTCGTCAGTACCTACCTGCCCGTGCCGGGAGTAGTTTCTGTAGCGATTTTTTCATATCCTCAAATCTTTGTCAAAACTTGATTTTTATATGATTCATAGGTAAACATTCACAATGGCAACACAATGGGACGATTATAAGACAAAAGTAGTTTTCGTCAGTACCTACCTGCCTGTGCCGGGAGTAGTTTCTGTAGCGATTTTTTCATATCCTCAAATCTTTGTCAAAACTTGATTTTTATATGATTAATAAGTAAACATTCACAATGGAAACACATTGGGATGATAACAAGACAAAATAAGTTTTCGTCAGTACCTACCTGCCCGTGCCGGAAGTAGTTTCTGTTGCTTTTTTTTCATATCCTCAAATCTTTGTCAAAACTTGATTATTATATGATTCATAGGTAAACATTCACAATGGCAACACAATGGGACGATTATAAGACAAAAGTAGTTTTCGTCAGTACCTACCTGCCCGTGCCGTAAGTAGTTTCTGTAGCGTTTTTTCATATCCTCAAATCTTTGTCAAAACTTGATTTTTATTTAATTAATAGGTAAACATTCACAATGGAAAATCATTGGGACGATTATAAGACAAAAGTAGTTTTCGTCAGTACCTACCTGCCCGTGCCGGAAGTAGTTTCTGTTGCTATTTTTTCATATCCTCAAATCTTTGTCCAAACTTGATTTTTATTTAATTAATAGGTAATCATTCACAATGGAAAATCATTGGGACGATTATAAGACAAAAAGTAGTTTTCGTCAGTACCTACCTGCCCGTGCCGGAAGTAGTTTCTGTTGCTATTTTTTCATATCCTCAAATCTTTGTCAAAACTTGATTTTTATTTAATTAATAGGTAAACATTCACAATGGAAAATCATTGGGACGATTATAAGACAAAAGTAGTTTTCGTCAGTACCTACCTGCCCGTGCCGTAAGTAGTTTCTGTAGCGATTTTTTCATATCCTCAAATCTTTGTCAAAACTTGATTTTTATTTAATTAATAGGTAAACATTCACAATGGAAAATCATTGGGACGATTATAAGACAAAAGTAGTTTTCGTCAGTACCTACCTGCCCGTGCCGTAAGAAGTTTCTGTAGCGTTTTTTCATATCCTCAAATCTTTGTCAAAACTTGATTTTTATTTAATTAATAGGTAAACATTCACAATGGAAAATCATTGGGACGATTATAAGACAAAAAGTAGTTTTCGTCAGTACCTACCTGCCCGTGCCGGAAGTAGTTTCTGTTGCTATTTTTTCATATCCTCAAATCTTTGTCAAAACTTGATTTTTATTTAATTAATAGGTAAACATTCACAATGGAAAATCATTGGGACGATTATAAGACAAAAGTAGTTTTCGTCAGTACCTACCTGCCCGAGCCGTAAGTAGTTTCTGTAGCGATTTTTTTATATCCTCAAATCTTTGTCAAAACTTGATTTTTATTTAATTAATAGGTAAACATTCACAATGGAAAATCATTGGGACGATTATAAGACAAAAGTAGTTTTCGTCAGTAACTACCTGCCCGTGCCGGAAGTAGTTTCTGTTGCTATTTTTTCATATCCTCAAATCTTTGTCAAAACTTGATTTTTATTTAATTAATAGGTAAACATTCACAATGGAAAATCATTGGGACGATTATAAGACAAAAGTAGTTTTCGTCAGTACCTACCTACCCCTGCCGGGAGTAGTTTCTAAAGCGATTTTTTCTTATCCTGAAATCTTTGTCAAAACTTGATTTTTAAATGATTAATAGGTTAACATTCACAATGGAAACACATTGGGACGATTATAAGACAAAAGTAGTTTTCGTCAGTACCTACCTACCCCTGCCGGGAGTAGTTTCTAAAGCGATTTTTTCATATCCTCAATTCTTTGTCAAAACTTGATTATTATATGATTCATAGGTAAACATTCACAATGGCAACACAATGGGACGATTATAAGACAAAAGTAGTTTTCGTCAGTACCTACTTGCCCGTGCCGTAAGTAGTTTCTGTAGCGATTTTTTCATATCCTCAAATCTTTGTCAAAACTTGATTTTTATTTAATTAATAGGTAAATATTCACAATGGAAAATCATTGGGAAGATTATAAGACAAAAGTAGTTTTCGTCAGTACCTACCTGCCCGTGCCGGAAGTAGTTTCTGTTGCAATTTTTTCATATCCTCAAATCTTTGTCAAAACTTGATTTTTATTTAATTAATAGGTAAACATTCACAACGGAAAATCATTGGGACGATTATAAGACAAAAGTAGTTTTCGTCAGTACCTACCTGCCCGTGCCGTAAGTAGTTTCTGTAGCGATTTTTTCATATCCTCAAATCTTTGTCAAAACTTGATTTTTATTTAATTAATAGGTAAACATTCACAATGGAAAATCATTGGGACGATTATAAGACAAAAGTAGTTTTCGTCAGTAACTACCTGCCCGTGCCGGATGTAGTTTCTGTTGCTATTTTTTCATATCCTCAAATCTTTGTCAAAACTTGATTTTTATTTAATTAATAGGTAAACATTCACAATGGAAAATCATTGGGACGATTATAAGACAAAAGTAGTTTTCGTCAGTACCTACCTACCCCTGCCGGGAGAAGTTTTTCTGTAGCGATTTTTTCATATCCTCAATTCTTTGTCAAAACTTGATTATTATATTATTCATAGGTAAACATTCACAATGGCAACACAATGGGACGATTATAAGACAAAAGTAGTTTTCGTCAGTATCTACCTACCCCTGCCGGGAGTAGTTTCTAAAGCGATTTTTTCATATCCTCAATTCTTTGTCAAAACTTGATTATTATATTATTCATAGGTAAACATTCACAATGGCAACACAATGGGACGATTATAAGACAAAAGTAGTTTTCGTCAGTACCTACCTGCCCGTGCCGGGAGTAGTTTCTGTAGCGATTTTTTCATATCCTCAAATCTTTGTCAAAACTTGATTTTTATATGATTCATAGGTAAACATTCACAATGGCAACACAATGGGACGATTATAAGACAAAAGTAGTTTTCATCAGTACCTACCTATCCCTGCCGGGAGTAGTTTCTAAAGCGATTTTTTCATATCCTCAATTCTTTGTCAAAACTTGATTATTATATTATTCATAGGTAAACATTCACAATGGCAACACAATGGGACGATTATAAGACAAAAGTAGTTTTCGTCACTACCTACCTGCCCGTGCCGGGAGTAGTTTCTGTAGCGATTTTTTCATATCCTCAAATCTTTGTCAAAACTTGATTTTTATTTAATTAATAGGTAAACATTCACAATGGAAAATCATTGGGACGATTAAAAGACAAAAGTAGTTTTCGTCAGTACCTACCTGCCCGTGCCGGAAGTAGTTTCTGTTGCTATTTTTTCATATCCTCAAATCTTTGTCAAAACTTGATTTTTATTTAATTAATAGGTAAACATTCACAATGGAAAATCATTGGGACGATTATAAGACAAAAGTAGTTTTCGTCAGTACCTACCTGCCCGTGCCGTAAGTAGTTTCTGTAGCGATTTTTTCATATCCTCAAATCTTTGTCAAAACTTGATTTTTATTTAATTAATAGGTAAACATTCACAATGGAAAATCATTGGGACGATTATAAGACAAAAGTAGTTTTCGTCAGTACCTACCTACCCCTGCCGGGAGTAGTTTCTAAAGCGATTTTTTCATATCCTCAAATCTTTGTCAAAACTCGATTTTTAAATGATTAATAGGTTAACATTCACAATGGAAACACATTGGGACGATTATAAAACAAAAGTAGTTTTCGTCAGTAACTACCTGCCCGTGCCGGAAGTAGTTTCTGTTGCTATTTTTTCATATCCTCAAATCTTTGTCAAAACTTATTTTTTATATGATTAATAAGTAAACATTCACAATGGAAACACATTGGGATGATAACAAGACAAAATTAGTTTTCGTCAGTACCTACCTGCCCGTGCCGGGAGAAGTTTTTCTGTAGCGATTTTTTCATATCCTCAATTCTTTGTCAAAACTTGATTATTATATTATTCATAGGTAAACATTCACAATGGCAACACAATGGGACGATTATAAGACAAAAGTAGTTTTCGTCAGTATCTACCTACCCCTGCCGGGAGTAGTTTCTAAAGCGATTTTTTCATATCCTCAATTCTTTGTCAAAATTTGATTTTTATGATTAATAGGTAAACATTCACAATGGAAAATCATTGGGACGATTATAAGACAAAAGTAGTTTTCGTCAGTACCTACCTACCCGTGCCGTAAGTAGTTTCTGTAGCGATTTTTTCATATCCTCAAATCTTTGTCAAAACTTGATTTTTATTTAATTAATAGGTAAACATTCACAATGGAAAATCATTGGGACGATTATAAGACAAAAGTAGTTTTCGTCAGTACCTACCTACCCCTGCCGGGAGTAGTTTCTAAAGCGATTTTTTCATATCCTCAAATCTCTGTCAAAACTCGATTTTTAAATGATTAATAGGTTAACATTCACAATGGAAACACATTGGGACGATTATAAAACAAAAGTAGTTTTCGTCAGTAACTACCTGCCCGTGCCGGAAGTAGTTTCTGTTGCTATTTTTTCATATCCTCAAATCTTTGTCGAAACTTAATTTTTATATGATTAATAAGTAAACATTCACAATGGAAACACATTGGGATGATAACAAGACAAAATTAGTTTTCGTCAGTACCTACCTGCCCGTGCCGGGAGAAGTTTTTCTGTAGCGATTTTTTCATATCCTCAATTCTTTGTCAAAACTTGATTATTATATTATTCATAGGTAAACATTCACAATGGCAACACAATGGGACGATTATAAGGCAAAAGTAGTTTTCGTCAGTATCTACCTACCCCTGCCGGGAGTAGTTTCTAAAGCGATTTTTTCATATCCTCAATTCTTTGTCAAAATTTGATTTTTATATGATTAATAGGTAAACATTCACAATGGCAACACAATGGGACGATTATAAGACAAAAGTAGTTTTCGTCAGTACCTACCTGCCCGTGCCGTAAGTAGTTTCTGTAGCGATTTTTTCATATCCTCAAATCTTTGTCAAAACTTGATTTTTATTTCATTAATAGGTAAACATTCCGCTTCGGCCGTCTACAGAACCGGAGTTTCAGAACTGGTTCCATACGAGGCTTTTAAATTACTTGTACGGAACTGGTTCCGATCGTGGCTATTAATTTACTTGTATAGAACTGGTTCCGATCGAGGCTCTTAATGTGCTTGTATAGAACTGCTGGACCTCGTTCACAGAAAAATGCTTGACATGATGGCCATGACTGTCTGTGCTGTGTTTTCTCCGTGGGAGAAACTCTTTATTGATATCTGGCCTAATAGATGAATAAATCAAGACATCATCTTATAAATAATACGAATGCTTTCTGCTTACACTTGGCTTACACTCATTATTGAAATGTCTTTAAGAGATGTTGAATTTATTTCAACGCGAAGAGGATGTATTGCCCTTTTATATGAAGGTAATAATATATAGGTAACGCAAATGTCATCGTAAAAAGAAATACACAGAAGGTGATACGATATTCCTATGTTCCAATTACACTTATGGGTGCAAAGGGAGTACTAATTTAAACGAGAAAAACAAAAAACAAAAACAATCTAGAAACTGAGGGCGTGCATTTGCTGACGGAAGTACCATCATTTGAAAATAAAAAAACAGGTCTTTTTAATAACCGAAACAAAGTACTGGGTGTGCCCAACTTGCGTTTTTCGTCATCTACTGAAGTAACAGTTCCAAAAAAGTTTCAAGATTTCTTGCTAGCTGACTACAATAGTGAAAGCGATGGAAAAAGAATACTTATATTCTGTCGTAAAGATGTCAGATCCATGGTTGGAAGCTTCAGACATATATTGCGCGATGGCACTTTCAAATCCTGCCCAAAGGTTTTTAGGCAGTTATATTCAATCCATGCTTATATTGTATGTATTGAGTATTACATTTTGGTTAATTTATAACGCTATATAAGTTTTAGTACACCAAGTTTTGTATGAAATCCAATCGATAGTTATTCCGTGAAAAAAAAGAACAAGTCTACATATTTGACCTCGCTGCGTCTTTACTTCAGTTCCGTTCACGGCTGATGGAATACGATTATTACTTGATCGGAACCAGTTCCGTACAAGTAATTTAAAAGCCTCGTATGGAACCAGTTCCGTACAAGTAATTTAAAAGCCTCGTATGGAACCAGTTCTGAAACTCCGGTTCTGTAGACGGCCGAAGCGAAACATTCACAATGGAAAATCATTGGGACGATTATAAGACAAAAGTAGTTTTCGTCAGTACCTACCTGCCCGTGCCGGAAGTAGTTTCTGTTGCTATTTTTTCATATCCTCAAATCTTTGTCCAAACTTGATTTTTATTTAATTAATAGGTAAACATTCACAATGGAAAATCATTGGGACGAGGATAAGACAAAAGTAGTTTTCGTCAGTAACTACCTGCCCGTGCCGGAAGTAGTTTCTGTTGCTATTTTTTCATATCCTCAAATCTTTGTCAAAACTTGATTTTTATTTAATTAATAGGTAAACATTCACAATAGAAAAACATTGGGACGATTATAAGACAAAAGTAGTTTTCGTCAGTACCTACCTGCCCGTGCCGGGAGTAGTTTCTATAGCGATTTTTTCATATCCTCAAATCTTTGTCAAAACTTGATTTTTATATGATTAATAAGTAAACATTCACAATGGAAACACATTGGGATGATAACAAGACAAAAGTAGTTTTCGTCAGTACCTACCTGCCCGTCCCGGGAGTAGTTTTTCTGTGGCGATTTTTTCATATCCTCAATTCTTTGTCAAAACTTGATTATTATATGATTCATAGGTAAACATTCACAATGGCAACACAATGGGACGATTATAAGACAAAAGTAGTTTTCGTAAGTACCTACCTGCCCGTGCCGTAAGTAGTTTCTGTAGCGATTTTTTCATATCCTCAAATCTTTGTCAAAACTTGATTTTTATTTAATTAATAGGTAAACATTAACAATGGAAAATCATTGGGACGATTATAAGACAAAAGTAGTTTTCGTCAGCACCTACCTGCCCGTGCCGTAAGTAGTTTCTGTAGCGATTTTTTCATATCCTCAAATCTTTGTCAAAACTTGATTTTTATTTAATTAATAGGTAAACATTAACAATGGAAAATCATTGGGACGATTATAAGACAAAAGTAGTTTGGAATTGAGAATTGAAAGAATATCCATCAATACAAGAAAAGTACAACCTATTACTAAATCAACTAAAAACAGTAACCAACAAAACAAACAAAAATATCAAGAAAGAAGTCTCATTTACAATCAAACAATTATTACAACAACGGAAAGAACTTCTACAACAAAAGAAAAATAAAGAAAATCGCCAAAGAATAACAGAAGTGAGCAAAAAGATCAGCGAACAACTTAGGAAAGAAAGGAAAACTAGAAGATCTAATACAATGAAAAGTTACATAGAAAAAACAGGAGGAATAAAAAAGGCATTGAAGGAATTAAACTACAAAAAGGACTGGATACCAAGTATGAAAAAGAAAGATGGTAATAGTACAAGTAAAAGACTCGAGATATTAAAAATCGCTACAAAATTCTACCGAAACCTATACCAAAGCCAAAAAGAGAAAGAAACTATAAAAGAAAACGACGAAACAACCGACGAAGAATATATACCGGAAATAATGAAGGAAGAAATCATAAAAGCAATAAATTCACAAAAACTCGATAAAGCCCCTGGATCTGATCTTGTTACAAACGAACTTCTAAAAGCAACGTTACCAGTAATCGCTCCAAAACTTACAGATATATTTAATGAAATTATCAATACGGAAAAGATACCAGATGATTGGACAAAATCTACAATTATACTACTACATAAAAAAGGTGACAAAGGAGATGTAGCAAATTACAGACCAATCAGTTTAATGTCCAATATTTACAAAGTGTTTTCAAAAATAATATTATCTAGAATCACAAATACACTCGAAGCAAACCAACCCAAAGAACAAGCTGGATTCCGTAGAAATTTTTCAACAATAGACCACATCCACGCCCTTAGACAAATACTCCAAAAATTTAAAGAATATAACAAAATTTACTACATAGGGTTTGTGGATTTCAACAAAGCATTCGACACACTCGAACATAGATTTATCTGGGACGCACTGGAAAAACAAGGCGTACATGCAAAATACATACGAATACTGAAAAACGTATACACAAAAAGCACCGCACAAGTAAAGCTAGAATCTACAGGCGAAGAATTTTCGATTGAGAGAGGGGTACGCCAGGGAGACCCAATCTCACCAAAAATATTCTCAGCTGTCCTGTAAATGATATTCAGAAATCTGGATTGGACGAATAAAGGACTAAATATAAATGGCGAAAAGCTGAGTCACCTACGCTTTGCAGACGACCTGATCTTATTTTCGGAAAACCCGAAAAACCTAGAGACAATGTTTCAACAGTTAGCGGAAGAGAGCGAGAAGGCAGGCCTGTCAATGAACTTAACGAAAACAAAAGTAATGTCAAATTCCTCACAAACAGAGCCCATAACAGTAAATAATGAAGAAATAGAGTATGTAGGGGAGTATGTGTATTTGGAACAGTTAATATCTACTGAGGAATGTATGCAAAAGGAAATCGAAAGAAGAATAAGTAATACTTGGAAGAGATATTGGTCACTCAGTGAAGTCATGAAAAATAAAGATATGCCTATGAGGAACAAGAGGAGAGTATACAATATGTGTATCCTACCATGCTTACTATATGGGTGCCAAACATGGGCACTAACAGAAGAACTAGCAAGAAAAATAAAAATTTGTCAGAATGGAATGGAGAGAAGCACAATAGGAGTTAAAAGAAAAGACCGAGTTAAACTGAAATGTATCAAAAGTAAAACAAAATTTAAGAATGCATACACGACATACAGGTGCTTAAAGTGGAGATGGGCTGGGCATATGATAAGAGAGAAGAAGGAGAAATGGACTAGACTAATAACTGAATGGCAACCACGAGATAGCAAAAGAAAAAGAGGCAGACAGACTAGAAGATGGGAGGACGACATTAGAAAAGTGGCGGGTCCAATATGGACCCGCATAGCGAAAGATAGAATAGAGTGGAAATCTTTAGAGGAGGCCTATGTCGAAAGACAAGCTGAAATACAGAAACGATCGTTTACCGATACTTAATTTATTTGTAAGAAAACTGTAAAAAACATTGAAAAAATTAGTTCAGCAATAAAGGCTATTTTATTTATTTATTTATTTAATAAGTAAACATTCACAATGGAAACACATTGGGATGATAACAAGACAAAATTAGTTTTCGTCAGTACCTACCTGCCCGTGCCGGGAGTAGTTTTTCTGTAGCGATTTTTTCATATCCTCAATTCTTTGTCAAAACTTGATTATTATATGATTCATAGGTAAACATTCACAATGGCAACACAATAGGACGATTATAAGACAAAAGTAGTTTTCGTCAGTACCTACCTGCCCGTGCCTGACTGACGAAAACAACTTTTGTCTTGTTATCATCCCAATGTGTTTCCATTGTGAATGTTTACTTATTAATCATATCCCACCAAAACATAAATGTAAAAAAGGAGAGCCAAGTTCAATACAAAAATTAAGATTGGCTGTGGGCTTCCCCGCAAAAAGAATGGAGATATAAATGAGTGCCAAGTCAAATCTATGTAGGTTAGATTTGACTTTGCCAGTTTTCATTACATCAGTTATTTTATAAAGTTATTCAACGTTTTAATTCTGATAAAAACTGGCCAAGTCAAATCTAACCTACATAGATTTGACTTGGCACTCATTTATATCTCCATTCTTTTTGCGGGGAAGCCCACAGCCAATCTTAATTTTTGTATTGAACTTGGCTCTCCTTTTTTACATTTATGTTTTGGTGGGATATCATAACTTTTTGTAAAGAAAACTAGGCAGGTATTGAGATTTAATGTTTTTTTTTTTGTATGGGAACACCACTTGTAGGGGCTCGTCGAAGGTGTAAGACTTCAACTAGGGCTGGTCGGGAGTGATGATGATCAAGTAAAACAGCTCGTGTCGGTTTATTGTACCGAATACACACAACTACGCACTTATTACAAAGTCACTGCACTGTTCACTGTTTTCTTTCCTTTACTTTCCTTAACACTTGCTCACTTGTAAAATAAGAACTAACTAAACTTGCAAACAAACTGGGCTTGTATACCTTCGCTGAGCTAAACTAGAAAAATCTACGATTTTCCGGGCCATACCTATCTCTTTATATATTCCAGAACATTTCTGATTTCCCTTTCTATCCTTTCTTTTCGTTCGAAAACAGGTACATAGCTAGGTAGGTACATGGTCCCTAACAACTACACTGTATTCTATGGCGCAATCGGAGACGTTAGTACCTACTATTGCTTATTCTATGCAATGCTTCGACATAGGTACATAACTAGGTAGGTATTATACGGGCCGGTCCCTAAAAACTCCACTGTATTCTATGGCGCAATCGGAGACGTAGTACTATTGCTTATTCTTTGCAATACGAATCTATTTTTAATTTAAACCTTATTCCATTGACATAAGGTCGTCGTCGCTAAAATCACTAATTTTTGACTTTTTTTTATTTTTTGATTTTTTCCTACGCTTACACACAATTACCGAGCTGGATTCCAAATTTCATCCTTCTAGATCATCTGGAAGTAGGTTAGATTTAGGTACTATATATATGTCAGTCAGTCAGTGTGAATTTTAACGACTTTTTAACCTTCATATCTCTATAACCGTTTGAGCTAGCCTCATGAAATTTGGGCTTCTACATGTCCTTATGGATATAATTAAACAGACGTAGTTTTATGTGTTTACGTTAAAGAGGTTTTGAGTTATAGAAGGGTCAAAAGTGGCACCAAGTGGTTCGTGTAATGATACACTCGGCGCGTTCCTTTGCTTGAACTTGGCTTGAACACGCTGCCGCGTGTTCTGATAAAAATCAAGTTTTGACAAAAATTTGAGGATATGAAAAAATCGCTACAGAAACTACTCCCGGCACGGGCAGGTAGGTACTGACGAAAATTACTTTTGTCTTATAATCGTCCCAATGATTTTCCATTGTGAATGTTTACCTATAAATTAAATAAAAATCAAGTTTTGACAAAGATTTGAGGACATGAAAAAATTGCTACCTACCTGCCCGTGCCGGAAGTAGTTTCTGTTGCTATTTTTTCATATCCTCAAATCTTTGTCAAAACTTGATTTTTATTTAGTTAATAGGTAAACCTTCACAATGGAAAATCATTGGGACGATTATAAAACAAAAGTAGTTTTCGTCAGTACCTACCTGCCCGTGGCGTAAGTAGTTTCTGTAGCGAAATTTTCATATCCTCAAATCTTTGTCAAAACTTGATTTTTTAATGATTAATAGGTTAACATTCACAATGGAAACACATTGGGACGATTATAAGACAAAAGTAGTTTTCGTCAGTACCTACCTGCCCGTGGCGTAAGTAGTTTCTGTAGCGAAATTTTCATATCCTCAAATCTTTGTCAAAACTTGATTTTTATATGATTAATAAGTAAACATTCACAATGGAAACACATTGGGATGATAACAAGACAAAATTAGTTTTCGTCAGTACCTACCTGCCCGTGCCGGGAGTAGTTTTTCTGTAGCGATTTTTTCATATCCTCAAATCTTTGTCAAAATTTGATTTTTAAATGATTAATAGGTTAACATTCTCTATGGAAACACATTGGGACGATTATAAGACAAAAGTAGTTTTCGTCAGTACCTACCTGCCCGTGCCGTAAGTAGTTTCTGTAGCGTTTTTTCATATCCTCAAATCCTTGTCAAAACTTGATTTTTAAATGATTAATAGGTTAACATTCACAATGGCAACACAATAGGACGATTATAAGACAAAAGTAGTTTTCGTCAGTACCTACCTGCCCGTGGCGTAAGTAGTTTCTGTAGCGAAATTTTCATATCCTCAAATCTTTGTCAAAACTTGATTTATATATGATTAATAAGTAAACATTCACAATGGAAACACATTGGGATGATAACAAGACAAAATTAGTTTTCGTCAGTACCTACATGCCCGTGCCGGGAGTAGTTTTTCTGTAGCGATTTTTTCATATCCTCAAATCTTTGTCAAAATTTGATTTTTAAATGATTAATAGGTTAACATTCACAATGGAAACACATTGGGATGATAACAAGACAAAATTAGTTTTCGTCGGTACCTACCTGCCCGTGCCGGGAGAAGTTTCTAAAGCGATTTTTTCATATCCTCAAATCTTTTTCTCTCTTCATCTTTTTACTTACGGCACGGGCAGGTAGGTACTGACGAAAACAACTTTTGTCTTGTTATCATCCCAATGTGTTTCCATTGTGAATGTTTACTTATTAATCATATAAAAATCAAGTTTTGACAAAGATTTGAGGATATGAAAAAATCGCTACAGAAACTACTCCCGGCACGGGCAGGTAGGTACTGACGAAAACTACTTTTGTCTTATAATCGTCCCAATGATTTTCCATTGTGAATGTTTACCTATTAATTAAATAAAAATCAAGTTTTGACAAAGATTTGAGGACATGAAAAAATTGCTACCTACCTGCCCGTGCCGGAAGTAGTTTCTGTTGCTATTTTTTCATATCCTCAAATCTTTGTCAAAACTTGATTTTTATTTAGTTAATAGGTAAACATTCACAATGGAAAATCATTAAGACGATTATAAGACAAAAGTAGTTTTCGTCAGTACCTACCTGCCCGTGCCGTAAGTAGTTTCTGTAGCGATTTTTTCATATCCTCAAATCCTTGTCAAAACTTGATTTTTAAATGATTCATAGGTTAACATTCACAATGGAAACACATTGGGACGATTATAAGACAAAAGTAGTTTTCGTCAGTACCTACCTGCCCGTGGCGTAAGTAGTTTCTGTAGCGAAATTTTCATATCCTCAAATCTTTGTCAAAACTTGATTTTTATATGATTAATAAGTTAACATTCACAATGGAAACACATTGGGATGATAACAAGACAAAATTAGTTTTCGTCAGTACCTACCTGCCCGTGCCGGGAGTAGTTTTTCTGTAGCGATTTTTTCATATCCTCAAATCTTTGTCAAAATTTGATTTTTAAATGATTAATAGGTTAACATTCACAATGGAAACACATTGGGACGATTATAAGACAAAAGTAGTTTTCGTCAGTACCTACCTGCCCGTGGCGTAAGTAGTTTCTGTAGCGATTTTTTCATATCCTCAAATCTTTGTCAAAACTTGATTTTTATTTAATTAATAGGTAAACATTCATAATGGCAACACAATGGGACGATTATAAGACAAAAGTAGTTTTCGTCTGTACCTACCTGCCCGTGACGGGAGAAGTTTCTAAAGCGATTTTTTCATATCCTCAATTCTTTGTCAAAACTTGATTATTATATGATTCATAGGTAAACATTCACAATGGCAACACAATGGGACGATTATAAGACAAAAGTAGTTTTCGTCAGTAACTACCTGCCCGTGCCGGAAGTAGTTTCTGTTGCTATTTTTTCATATCCTCAAATCTTTGTAAAAACTTGATTATTATATGATTAATAAGTAAACATTCACAATGGAAACACATTGGGATGATAACAACACAAAATAAGTTTTCGTCAGTACCTACCTACCCCTGCCGGGAGTAGTTTCTGTAGCGATTTTTTCAAATCCTCAAATCTTTGTCAAAACTTGATTTTTATATGATTAATAAGTAAACATTCACAATGGAAACACATTGGGATGATAACAAGACAAAATTAGTTTTCGTCAGTACCTACCTGCCCGTGCCGGGAGTAGTTTCTGTAGCGATTTTTTCATATCCTCAAATCTTTGTCAAAACTTGATTTTTATTTAATTAATAGGTAAACATTCACAATGGAAAATCATTGGGACGATTATAAGACAAAAGTAGTTTACGTCAGTACCTACCTGCCCGTGCCGGAAGTAGTTTCTGTTGCTATTTTTTCATATCCTCAAATCTTTGTCAAAACTTGATTTTTATTTAATTAATAGGTAAACATTCACAATGAAAAATCATTGGGACGATTATAAGACAAAAGTAGTTTTCGTCAGTACCTACCTGCCCGTGCCGTAAGTAGTTTCTGTAACGATTTTTTCATATCCTCAAATCTTTGTCAAAACTTGATTTTTATTTAATTAATAGGTAAACATTCACAATGGAAAATCATTGGGACGATTATAAGACAAAAGTAGTTTTCGTCAGTACCTACTTACCCCTGCCGGGAGTAGTTTCTAAAGCGATTTTTTCATATCCTGAAATCTTTGTCAAAACTTGATTTTTAAATGGTTAACATTCACAATGGAAACACATTGGGACGATTATAAGACAAAAGTAGTTTTCGTCAGTACCTACCTACCCCTGCCGGGAGTAGTTTCTAAAGCGATTTTTTCATATCCTCAATTCTTTGTCAAAACTTGATTATTATATTATTCATAGGTAAACATTCACAATGGCAACACAATGGGACGATTATAAGACAAAAGTAGTTTTCGTCAGTACCTACCTGCCCGTGCCGGGAGTAGTTTCTGTAGCGATTTTTTCATATCCTCAAATCTTTGTCAAAACTTTCTTCGCGCCGCATCGCTACTGAGCGGTCGTGTATAGAGCTCGGTCGCGAAATTGTTCGATCGTAATCATGACGTCGAGCACAGTTAAATGTGCAAGTTGCAATGTTGTTATTGACGAAGTTTTAGCGTTTATTACCAATAAAATTGATGTGATGGATGAAGAAAGTTTGGTGCGCATTTGTGTGTCTGCTTTTAAAATGGAAGAGGTAGAGAAGTCGAAAAATCTCCTGTTTGACTCCATTACTACTAATATACGGAAGATAATGAGGAAGAAGAAAAGCGAGGGGAAGACACAAAGAGACTTAGAAGATATTATTACAGTTCTCAAAAGTCTAGATCCTGAGTCGATACCGATTTTTGTAGCTAAAGAACTGCACCGTTTGCCTCCTGTGCTTTTTGATCACTTGGACTGCTCGGCGCTATTGAAGGACATAACTCTATTGAAAGCGCAGATGGAGAGTATCAAAACCACATACGTCACTACTGAACAGCTACGTAATTTGGAAATTAAGCTGCATTCTAATAGATACGACTCTATTGTTGATACTCCTATTCAGCATCGCTACGATCGTTTTGTCTCTACCCGCGCACGCGGCGCAAATTTATTAAATAGTGGGCCGATGGCAATCGCATCCATGGCAGAGACAACCAGCCCGCCGCGGTCAATGTCCCCCCGAACCTGACGAACGAGTACCGCCAGCAGGTGTCTGCTGGAGAGAGGCAATCACATAGCGCTCATAATGGATAGCACACCTAACATTAGAGGTGTAACTAATATATTCATAATAGGTACAGGTATTATAATACAAGCCATGTATATTCATATTAGGATATGCGATATAAAGTAATAGGTTACCAGGTATTAGTCAAATATTAGGGACGCGTAATAGCGAGGTCGCTAGTCTATTAGCTACTGTTCTGTTTGCCGACCGCCGTCATCTCACTCACTCGCTCACCGACGAGTGAGTGAGAACGTCAGACTCACCTAAACCGACCCGAGGCGGGCGAGTGAGCGAGATGAACTGATGAACACTGTGTAATGTGTATTCGCTAATCTAATACGAATATTAGTTATAATATTTGTGGTGACCGAAGCTCACAGCGACTCCATATTGTATTCAGATAGCACGTGCACGCAGTGATTGATAATATTTACCTAATACCTATTAAGTTAGTAGCTATTTTGTATTTATTTTTGGTGGAGGTTTTGGTTTGGTGGTGGTTTTTTTGTGGTTATTGAGGAATTTAGTTTTGATTATGAAGCAAAAAACAAAAAAAAAACAAAAAAGTAATAGGTATGTTTTAAGAAAAATACAGAAAAAAACAATTATTATTGTACATATGTGATTAACTTTTTAAATACGCCAACATAATCAACGTTGACAGTCCTAAGCCTGTTAAAGTATGAAGGAAAATTTAATCACAGTTTTACTTCTGTAATAGGCGTATTTCATATTCAGAGAATATCATATTCAGCAGATATCAATATTAGATTGAGTAGCTATAATGAATCTCTTCACTAATATTTGACTAATACCCAGTAATAGGTATGATATCATAATATGCGTTAACTAATATATTCAATAATATGATTACCTAAAAATGACCCTAATATAACATCTCTACCTAACATGAAGTTCATCTCATTTAACTGTAAATCGCTCAAGCGATCCATAGATGGTGTTCGAAGTCTCTGCAGGCAGGCGGATGTTATCGCACTGCAGGAGACTTGGTTGCTGCCGCATGATTTGTCTATGTTGACAACTGTTGCTGACGAGTTCGGGTGCACCGGGACTTCTGCGGTCGACACGTCTGCCGGTCTACTACGAGGACGGCCCCACGGCGGGGTCGCCTTACTTTGGAGAAAAAGTGTATTTCGGTCCGTAAGTGTAGTGGAGTGTGACGATGTGCGTTTGACAGCGATAAAAGTCAGGTTATGTGATAGATCTTTGATGATATTCAGTGCGTACATGCCTACTAACTGTTACGAGAACTTACCGGACTTTACGCATTGCTTAAGCAAAATAAGTTCAATCATTGAGGATGCTAGAGACACGGACGCTATCTACATATTGGGTGACTTTAATGCACACCCAAAAGAACTATTTTGCAATGAGTTATTAGACTTTTGTGCAGAGCAAAACTGGACGTGTGCAGACATGAATATTTTAGGCGCTGAATCTGGTACATATACTTTTGTCAGTGAGGCTCACGGGTGTGCGAGGTGGTTAGACCACTGTGTCGTGACGGGTGCTGCGCTGTCCTCTATTGGTCGCGTGTGGGTAGAGCACGGGGTGCAGTGGTCTGATCATTTCCCACTTTTTGTGGAATGTAACTTAGGTAAGCTATATGCTAAGCTAGATTTAAATTTGACATCGGTTGTAAATAAAGTTGTATGGGGAGAGCGTAACACGAATCAGATTGATTATTACCATCAGCTATGTAACACTCAACTGAAGGGAATAGATTTTCCATCACAGCTCTCCCATTGTTGTGACGGTCTTTGTAATGACATAGAGCACAGATCTATATTAGATAGTATGTATTTTAAGATAGTTAATATCCTAACAGAAGCTGCAGCATCTTCTTATGAGAGAGGGAGAGCGCGGAGGAGAGGTGGATATGTTGCGGGATGGAACAAATATGTATCAGGTTTCCACAGAGAGGCCAGGTTGAAGTTTTTGATCTGGACTGAAGCTGGTAAACCAACTAGGGGTAGAGTCTATAACGACATGTCTGAGAGCAGAAAGTCCTTTAAAAAACAACAAAAGTGGTGTCAAGACAGACAAGAACAGATTAGGATGGACATTCTTGCCTCTCATCACACGGCCAAAGATTTCAAGCATTTTTGGAAACAAACCAACAAAATGAATGCTAAGCCTGGCCTCCCTGTGAGTGTAAATGATGTTAGTGACCATCACATGATCGCTGAACTCTTTAAAGATCACTTTAGAGTAAAGCCGTCAACGGACTCTACCGCGCCTGGGTCGAATGATGTTGAGACTGTCATGCACAAGAGAACTACAAGTTTTAAAGCCAAGGAAGTTCAAAAAACTATTCAGTCTATGCAACGCGGCAAATCTCCTGGACATGACAGTCTCAGCATTGAGCATCTGAAATACGCGGGTGTTCACCTGCCGCACGTGCTCGCCATGTTTTACAATCTGTGTTTGTGTCATGGATACTTACCCGAAGATATGACCAAAACAATTGTGGTACCGATTGTGAAATGCAAAACGGGAGACGCGTCGGACAGAACCAACTATCGGCCTATCTCGCTGGCGACCATAATGTCAAAGATTCTTGACAGCCTGCTTAATGACGTAATGCTGCGACACGTCCACCTAAACGATGCCCAGTTCGGTTTCAGGGCTGGGCTCTCGACGGAGAGCGCGATCTTATGTCTTAAGCAGGCTGTCAGGTACTACACTGAGAGGAAGACGCCGGTGTACGCATGTTTTCTCGACCTGTCTAAGGCTTTTGATACAGTTCTGTACGATAAGCTTTGGTGCAGGCTGGGGGCGTCGGGTGTGCCGGCGGATATCGTCTCCATACTAAAAAATTGGTACCACTGTCAGCGAAACCAGGTAAGATGGGCGGGTGCGTTGTCCGACGCGTACAGAATGGAGTGCGGGATGAGGCAGGGCGGTATCACATCTCCTCTGCTGTTCAACCTCTATGTTGATGATCTCATCTGCGAGCTCAGCAGCACCCACACCGGTTGTTTTGTAGACGGAGTCGCGGTAAATAACCTGAGTTACGCAGATGACATGGTGCTGCTGGGACCGTCGGTGGGCTCTGTTCGCCAACTGGTAGGAATTTGTGAGGTATATGCGGCTGAACATGGACTGAGCTATAACTCTAAAAAGAGCGAAGTTCTCGTGTTTAAAAGTGGTAGAGTTCGACCAGTCCATGTTCCGCCTATTATGCTCAATGGTGCGGCTCTACAAGTAGTTAGGAGTTTCAAATATCTAGGGCATATTGTCACCGAAGATTTGAAAGATGACGAGGACATTGAAAGGGAGCGCAGAGCGCTGGCGATCCGGGGTAACATGCTCGCGCGCAGGTTCGCTCGCTGCTCGAGAGAAGTGAAAATCACTCTGTTTAAGGCTTACTGCCAGTCCTTCTACTCGAGCAGTCTATGGATAAACCACACCCGGCGAGCTGCCAGCTCTCTGCGAGTCCAATACAATAATATCTTTAGGATGTTGATGCGGCTGCCTCGCTTTTGCAGCGCATCAGGGATGTTCGCGGAGGCGCGCACGGACAACTTTCATGCGATTACTCGCAAGAAAGTCGCTTCCCTACTCCAGCGTGCGCGAGGCAGCGGCAACGGCATCCTGAAGATGATTATGGCACGGACAGACTGCCCAATACAAAACAGGTGGATGCGGGTGCTGATGGGCTCCATCTGATCCAAATTTTAAATGTTAATTTTAATTTCTTATAATTTAATTATTTATTGTATAATTCTGGTTTAATTTTAAATTTAATATGACATTTTGTTTAATTTCTTTTATGATGTATTATTGTGTAACTTATAATCTATGAATGTTTAATTTTTTGTTTATTTTTTAAGTTGTGTGTATTTTAATTTTATATGGATTTTATGATAATCTGAAATAAATGAATAATAATAAAAAAACTTGATTTTTATATGATTCATAGGTAAACATTCACAATGGCAACACAATGGGACGATTATACGACAAAAGCAGTTTTCGTCAGTACCTACCTGCCCGTGCCGGGAGTAGTTTCTGTAGCGATTTTTTCATATCCTCAAATCTTTGTCAAAACTTGATTTTTATTTATTAATAGGTAAACATTCACAATGGAAAATCATTGGGACGATTATAAGACAAAAGTAGTTTTCGTCAGTACCTACCTGCCCGTGGCGTAAGTAGTTTCTGTAGCGAAATTTTCATATCCTCAAATCTTTGTCAAAACTTGATTTTTATTTAATTAATAGGTAAACATTCACAATGGCAACAAAATGGGACGATTATAAGACAAAAGTAGTTTTCGTCAGTACCTACCTGCCCGTGCCGGGAGTAGTTTCTGTAGCGATTTTTTCATATCCTCAAATCTTTGTCAAAACTCGATTTTTATATGATTAATAAGTAAACATTCACAATGGAAACACATTGGGATGATAACAAGACAAAATAAGTTTTCGTCAGTACCTACCTGCCCGTGCCGGAAGTAGTTTCTGTTGCTTTTTTTTCATATCCTCAAATCTTTGTCAAAACTTGATTATTATATGATTCATAGGAAAACATTCACAATGGCAACACAATGGGACGATTATAAGACAAAAGTAGTTTTCGTCAGTACCTACCTGCCCGTGCCGTAAGTAGTTTCTGTAGCGTTTTTTCATATCCTCAAATCTTTGTCAAAACTTGATTTTTATTTAATTAATAGGTAAACATTCACAATGGAAAATCATTGGGACGATTATAAGACAAAAGTAGTTTTCGTCAGTACCTACCTGCCCGTGCCAGAAGTAGTTTCTGTTGCTATTTTTTCATATCCTCAAATCTTTGTCCAAACTTGAATTTTATTTAATTAATAGGTAAACATTCACAATGGAAAATCATTGGGACGATGATAAGACAAAAGTAGTTTTCGTCAGTTACTACCTGCCCGTGCCGGAAGTAGTTTCTGTTGCTATTTTTTCATATCCTCAAATCTTTGTCAAAACTTGATTTTTATTTAATTAATAGGTAAACATTCACAATAGAAAAACATTGGGATGATTATAAGACAAAAGTAGTTTTCGTCAGTACCTACCTGCCCGTGCCGGGAGTAGTTTCTGTAGCGATTTTTTCATATCCTGAAATCTTTGTCAAAACTTGATTTTTATATGATTAATAAGTAAACATTCACAATGGAAACACATTGGGATGATAACAAGACAAAAGTAGTTTTCGTCAGTACCTACCTGCCCGTGCCGGGAGTAGTTTTTTTTTTCATATCCTCAATTCTTTGTCAAAACTTGATTATTATATGATTCATAGGTAAACATTCACAATGGCAACACAATGGGACGATTATAAGACAAAAGTAGTTTTCGTCAGTACCTACCTGCCCGTGCCGTAAGTAGTTTCTGTAGCGATTTTTTCATATCCTCAAATCTTTGTCAAAACTTGATTTTTATTTAATTAATAGGTAAACATTCACAATGGAAAATCATTGGGAAGATTATAAGACAAAAGTAGTTTTCGTCAGTACCTACCTGCCCGTGCCGGAAGTAGTTTCTGTTGCTATTTTTTCATATCCTCAAATCTTTGTCAAAACTTGATTTTTATTTAATTAATAGGTAAACATTCACATTGGAAAATCATTGGAACGATTATAAGACAAAAGTAGTTTTCGTCAGTACCTACCTGCCCGTGCCGTAAGTAGTTTCTGTAGCGATTTTTTCATATCCTCAAATCTTTGTCAAAACTTGATTTTTATTTAATTAATAGGTAAACATTCACAATGGAAAATCATTGGGACGATTATAAGACAAAAGTAGTTTTCGTCAGTAACTACCTGCCCGTGCCGTAAGTAGTTTCTGTTGCTATTTTTTCATATCCTCAAATCTTTGTCAAAACTTGATTTTTATTTAATTAATAGGTAAACATTCACAATGGAAAATCATTGGGACGATTATAAGACAAAAGTAGTTTTCGTCAGTACCTACCTACCCCTGCCGGGAGTAGTTTCTAAAGCGATTTTTTCATATCCTGAAATCTTTGTCAAAACTTGATTTTTAAATGATTAATAGGTTAACATTCACAATGGAAACACATTGGGACGATTATAAGACAAAAGTAGTTTTCGTCAGTACCTACCTACCCCTGCCGGGAGTAGTTTCTAAAGCGATTTTTTCATATCCTCAATTCTTTGTCAAAACTTGATTATTATATTATTCATAGGTAAACATTCACAATGGCAACACAATGGGACGATTATAAGACAAAAGTAGTTTTCGTCAGTACCTACCTGCCTGTGCCGGGAGTAGTTTCTGTAGCGATTTTTTCATATCCTCAAATCTTTGTCAAAACTTGATTTTTATATGATTAATAAGTAAACATTCACAATGGAAACACATTGGGATGATAACAAGACAAAATAAGTTTTCGTCAGTACCTACCTGCCCGTGCCGGAAATAGTTTCTGTTGCTTTTTTTTCATATCCTCAAATCTTTGTCAAAACTTGATTATTATATGATTCATAGGTAAACATTCACAATGGCAACACAATGGGACGATTATAAGACAAAAGTAGTTTTCGTCAGTACCTACCTGCCCGTGCCGTAAGTAGTTTCTGTTGCTTTTTTTTCATATCCTCAATTCTTTGTCAAAACTTGATTATTATATGATTCATAGGTAAACATTCACAATGGCAACACAATGGGACGATTATAAGACAAAAGTAGTTTTCGTCAGTACCTACCTGCCCGTGCCGTAAGTAGTTTCTGTAGCGATTTTTTCATATCCTCAAATCTTTGTCAAAACTTGATTTTTATTTAATTAATAGGTAAACATTCACAATGGAAAATCATTGGGAAGATTATAAGACAAAAGTAGTTTTCGTCAGTACCTACCTGCCCGTGCCGGAAGTAGTTTCTGTTGCTATTTTTTCATATCCTCAAATCTTTGTCAAAACTTGATTTTTATTTAATTAATAGGTAAACATTCACATTGGAAAATCATTGGAACGATTATAAGACAAAAGTAGTTTTCGTCAGTACCTACCTGCCCGTGCCGTAAGTAGTTTCTGTAGCGATTTTTTCATATCCTCAAATCTTTGTCAAAACTTGATTTTTATTTAATTAATAGGTAAACATTCACAATGGAAAATCATTGGGACGATTATAAGACAAAAGTAGTTTTCGTCAGTAACTACCTGCCCGTGCCGTAAGTAGTTTCTGTTGCTATTTTTTCATATCCTCAAATCTTTGTCAAAACTTGATTTTTATTTAATTAATAGGTAAACATTCACAATGGAAAATCATTGGGACGATTATAAGACAAAAGTAGTTTTCGTCAGTACCTACCTACCCCTGCCGGGAGTAGTTTCTAAAGCGATTTTTTCATATCCTGAAATCTTTGTCAAAACTTGATTTTTAAATGATTAATAGGTTAACATTCACAATGGAAACACATGTGGACGATTATAAGACAAAAGTAGTTTTCGTCAGTACCTACCTACCCCTGCCGGGAGTAGTTTCTAAAGCGATTTTTTCATATCCTCAATTCTTTGTCAAAACTTGATTATTATATTATTCATAGGTAAACATTCACAATGGCAACACAATGGGACGATTATAAGACAAAAGTAGTTTTCGTCAGTACCTACCTGCCTGTGCCGGGAGTAGTTTCTGTAGCGATTTTTTCATATCCTCAAATCTTTGTCAAAACTTGATTTTTATATGATTAATAAGTAAACATTCACAATGGAAACACATTGGGATGATAACAAGACAAAATAAGTTTTCGTCAGTACCTACCTGCCCGTGCCGGAAGTAGTTTCTGTTGCTATTTTTTCATATCCTCAAATCTTTGTCAAAACTTGATTTTTATTTAATTAATAGGTAAACATTCACATTGGAAAATCATTGGAACGATTATAAGACAAAAGTAGTTTTCGTCAGTACCTACCTGCCCGTGCCGTAAGTAGTTTCTGTAGCGATTTTTTCATATCCTCAAATCTTTGTCAAAACTTGATTTTTATTTAATTAATAGGTAAACATTCACAATGGAAAATCATTGGGACGATTATAAGACAAAAGTAGTTTTCGTCAGTAACTACCTGCCCGTGCCGTAAGTAGTTTCTGTTGCTATTTTTTCATATCCTCAAATCTTTGTCAAAACTTGATTTTTATTTAATTAATAGGTAAACATTCACAATGGAAAATCATTGGGACGATTATAAGACAAAAGTAGTTTTCGTCAGTACCTACCTACCCCTGCCGGGAGTAGTTTCTAAAGCGATTTTTTCATATCCTCAATTCTTTGTCAAAACTTGATTATTATATTATTCATAGGTAAACATTCACAATGGCAACACAATGGGACGATTATAAGACAAAAGTAGTTTTCGTCAGTACCTACCTGCCTGTGCCGGGAGTAGTTTCTGTAGCGATTTTTTCATATCCTCAAATCTTTGTCAAAACTTGATTTTTATATGATTAATAAGTAAACATTCACAATGGAAACACATTGGGATGATAACAAGACAAAATAAGTTTTCGTCAGTACCTACCTGCCCGTGCCGGAAGTAGTTTCTGTTGCTATTTTTTCATATCCTCAAATCTTTGTCAAAACTTGATTTTTATTTAATTAATAGGTAAACATTCACATTGGAAAATCATTGGAACGATTATAAGACAAAAGTAGTTTTCGTCAGTACCTACCTGCCCGTGCCGTAAGTAGTTTCTGTAGCGATTTTTTCATATCCTCAAATCTTTGTCAAAACTTGATTTTTATTTAATTAATAGGTAAACATTCACAATGGAAAATCATTGGGACGATTATAAGACAAAAGTAGTTTTCGTCAGTAACTACCTGCCCGTGCCGTAAGTAGTTTCTGTTGCTATTTTTTCATATCCTCAAATCTTTGTCAAAACTTGATTTTTATTTAATTAATAGGTAAACATTCACAATGGAAAATCATTGGGACGATTATAAGACAAAAGTAGTTTTCGTCAGTACCTACCTACCCCTGCCGGGAGTAGTTTCTAAAGCGATTTTTTCATATCCTCAATTCTTTGTCAAAACTTGATTATTATATTATTCATAGGTAAACATTCACAATGGCAACACAATGGGACGATTATAAGACAAAAGTAGTTTTCGTCAGTACCTACCTGCCTGTGCCGGGAGTAGTTTCTGTAGCGATTTTTTCATATCCTCAAATCTTTGTCAAAACTTGATTTTTATATGATTAATAAGTAAACATTCACAATGGAAACACATTGGGATGATAACAAGACAAAATAAGTTTTCGTCAGTACCTACCTGCCCGTGCCGGAAATAGTTTCTGTTGCTTTTTTTCATATCCTCAAATCTTTGTCAAAACTTGATTTTTATTTAATTAATAGGTAAACATTCACAATGGAAAATCATTGGGAAGATTATAAGACAAAAGTAGTTTTCGTCAGTACCTACCTGCCCGTGCCGGAAGTAGTTTCTGTTGCTATTTTTTCATATCCTCAAATTTTTGTCAAAACTTGATTTTTATTTAATTAATAGGTAAACATTCACAATGGCAACAAAATGGGACGATTATAAGACAAAAGTAGTTTTCGTCAGTACCTACCTGCCCGTGCTGGAAGTAGTTTCTGTTGCTGTTTTTTCATATCCTCAAATCTTTGTCCAAACTTGATTTTTATTTAATTAATAGGTAATCATTCACAATGGAAAATCATTGGGACGATTATAAGACAAAAAGTAGTTTTCGTCAGTACCTACCTGCCCGTGCCGGAAGTAGTTTCTGTTGCTATTTTTTCATATCCTCAAATCTTTGTCAAAACTTGATTTTTATTTAATTAATAGGTAAACATTCACAATGGAAAATCATTGGGACGATTATAAGACAAAAGTAGTTTTCGTCAGTACCTACCTGCCCGTGCCGTAAGTAGTTTCTTTAGCGATTTTTTCATATCAAATCTTTGTCAAAACTTGATTTTTATTTAATTAATAGGTAAACATTCACAATGGAAAATCATTGGGACGATTATAAGACAAAAGTAGTTTTCGTCAGTACCTACCTGCCCGTGCCGGGAGTAGTTTCTGTAGCGATTTTTTCATATCCTCAAATCTTTGTCAAAACTTGATTTTTATATGATTAATAAGTAAACATTCACAATGGAAACACATTGGGATGATAACAAGACAAAATAAGTTTTCGTCAGTACCTACCTGCCCGTGCCGGAAGTAGTTTCTGTTGCTTTTTTTTCATATCCTCAAATCTTTGTCAGAACTTGATTATTATATGATTCATAGGTAAATATTCACAATGGCAACACAATGATACGATTATAAGACAAAAGTAGTTTTCGTCAGTACCTACCTGCCCGTGCCGTAAGAAGTTTCTGTAGCGTTTTTTCATATCCTCAAATCTTTGTCAAAACTTGATTTTTATTTAATTAATAGGTAAACATTCACAATGGAAAATCATTGGGACGATTATAAGACAAAAAGTAGTTTTCGTCAGTACCTACCTGCCCGTGCCGGAAGTAGTTTCTGTTGCTATTTTTTCATATCCTCAAATCTTTGTCAAAACTTGATTTTTATTTAATTAATAGGTGAAAATCATTGGGACGATTATAAGACAAAAGTAGTTTTCGTCAGTACCTACCTGCCCGTGCCGTAAGTAGTTTCTGTAGCGATTTTTTCATATCCTCAAATCTTTGTCAAAACTTGATTTTTATTTAATTAATAGGTAAACATTCACAATGGAAAATCATTGGGACGATTATAAGACAAAAGTAGTTTTCGTCAGTAACTACCTGCCCGTGCCGGAAGTAGTTTCTGTTGCTATTTTTTCATATCCTCAAATCTTTGTCAAAACTTGATTTTTATTTAATTAATAGGTAAACATTCACAATGGAAAATCATTGGGACGATTATAAGACAAAAGTAGTTTTCGTCAGTACCTACCTACCCCTGCCGGGAGTAGTTTCTAAAGCGATTTTTTCATATCCAGAAATCTTTGTCAAAACTTGATTTTTAAATGATTAATAGGTTAACATTCACAATGGAAACACATTGGGACGATTATAAGACAAAAGTAGTTTTCGTCAGTACCTACCTGCCCGTGCCGTAAGTAGTTTCTGTAGCGATTTTTTCATATCCTCAAATCTTTGTCAAAACTTGATTTTTATTTAATTAATAGGTAAACATTCACAATGGAAAATCATTGGGAAGATTATAAGACAAAAGTAGTTTTCGTCAGTACCTACCTGCCCGTGCCGGAAGTAGTTTCTGTTGCTATTTTTTCATATCCTCAAATCTTTGTCAAAACTTGATTTTTATTTAATTAATAGGTAAACATTCACATTGGAAAATCATTGGAACGATTATAAGACAAAAGTAGTTTTCGTCAGTACCTACCTGCCCGTGCCGTAAGTAGTTTCTGTAGCGATTTTTTCATATCCTCAAATCTTTGTCAAAACTTGATTTTTATTTAATTAATAGGTAAACATTCACAATGGAAAATCATTGGGACGATTATAAGACAAAAGTAGTTTTCGTCAGTAACTACCTGCCCGTGCCGTAAGTAGTTTCTGTTGCTATTTTTTCATATCCTCAAATCTTTGTCAAAACTTGATTTTTATTTAATTAATAGGTAAACATTCACAATGGAAAATCATTGGGACGATTATAAGACAAAAGTAGTTTTCGTCAGTAACTACCTGCCCGTGCCGGAAGTAGTTTCTGTTGCTATTTTTTCATATCCTCAAATCTTTGTCAAAACTTGATTTTTATTTAATTAATAGGTAAACATTCACAATGGAAAATCATTGGGACGATTATAAGACAAAAGTAGTTTTCGTCAGTACCTACCTACCCCTGCCGGGAGTAGTTTCTAAAGCGATTTTTTCATATCCTGAAATCTTTGTCAAAACTTGATTTTTAAATGATTAATAGGTTAACATTCACAATGGAAACACATTGGGACGATTATAAGACAAAAGTAGTTTTCGTCAGTACCTACCTACCCCTGCCGGGAGTAGTTTCTAAAGCGATTTTTTCATATCCTCAATTCTTTGTCAAAACTTGATTATTATATTATTCATAGGTAAACATTCACGATGGCAACACAATGGGACGATTATAAGACAAAAGAAGTTTTCGTCAGTACCTACCTGCCTGTGCCGGGAGTAGTTTCTGTAGCGATTTTTTCATATCCTCAAATCTTTGTCAAAACTTGATTTTTATATGATTCATAGGTAAACATTCACAATGGCAACACAATGGGACGATTATAAGACAAAAGTAGTTTTCGTCAGTACCTACCTGCCTGTGCCGGGAGTAGTTTCTGTAGCGATTTTTTCATATCCTCAAATCTTTGTCAAAACTTGATTTTTATATGATTAATAAGTAAACATTCACAATGGAAACACATTGGGATGATAACAAGACAAAAGTAGTTTTCGTCAGTACCTACCTGCCCGTGCCGGGAGTAGTTTCTGTAGCGATTTTTTCATATCCTCAAATCTTTGTCAAAACTTGATTTTTATTTAATTAATAGGTAAACATTCACAATGGAAAATCATTTGGACGATTATAAGACAAAAGTAGTTTTCGTCAGTACCTACCTGCCCGTGGCGTAAGTAGTTTCTGTAGCGAAATTTTCATATCCTCAAATTTTTGTCAAAACTTGATTTTTATTTAATTAATAGGTAAACATTCACAATGGCAACAAAATGGGACGATTATAAGACAAAAGTAGTTTTCGTCAGTACCTACCTGCCCGTGCCGGGAGTAGTTTCTGTAGCGATTTTTTCATATCCTCAAATCTTTGTCAAAACTTAATTTTTTATGATTAATAAGTAAACATTCACAATGGAAACACATTGGGATGATAACAAGACAAAATAAGTTTTCGTCAGTACCTACCTGCCCGTGCCGGAAGTAGTTTCTGTTGCTTTTTTTTCATATCCTCAAATCTTTGTCAAAACTTGATTTATATATGATTAATAAGTAAACATTCACAATGGAAACACATTGGGATGATAACAAGACAAAAGTAGTTTTCGTCAGTACCTACCTGCCCGTGCCGGGAGAAGTTTCTGTAGCGATTTTTTCATATCCTCAAATCTTTGTCAAAACTTGATTTTTATTTAATTAATAGGTAAACATTCACAATGGAAAATCATTTGGACGATTATAAGACAAAAGTAGTTTTCGTCAGTACCTACCTGCCCGTGGCGTAAGTAGTTTCTGTAGCGAAATTTTCATATCCTCAAATTTTTGTCAAAACTTGATTTTTATTTAATTAATAGGTAAACATTCACAATGGCAACAAAATGGGACGATTATAAGACAAAAGTAGTTTTCGTCAGTACCTACCTGCCCGTGCCGGGAGTAGTTTCTGTAGCGATTTTTTCATATCCTCAAATCTTTGTCAAAACTTAATTTTTTATGATTAATAAGTAAACATTCACAATGGAAACACATTGGGATGATAACAAGACAAAATAAGTTTTCGTCAGTACCTACCTTCCCGTGCCGGAAGTAGTTTCTGTAGCTTTTTTTTCATATCCTCAAATCTTTGTCAAAACGTGATTTTTATATGATTCATAGGTAAACATTCACAATGGCAACAAAATGGGACGATTATAAGACAAAAGTAGTTTTCGTCAGTACCTACCTGCCCGTGCCGGGAGTAGTTTCTGAAGCGATTTTTTCATATCCTCAAATCTTTGTCAAAACTTGATTTTTATATGATTAATAAGTAAACATTCACAATGGAAACACATTGGGATGATAACAAGACAAAATAAGTTTTCGTTAGTACCTACCTGCCCGTGCCGGAAGTAGTTTCTGTTGCTTTTTTTTCATATCCTCAAATCTTTGTCAAAACTTGATTATTATATGATTCATAGGTAAACATTCACAATGGGACGATTATAAGACATTAGGTTAGGTTAGGTTAGGTTAGGTTAGGTTAGGTTAGGTTAGGTTAGGTTAGGTTAGGTTAGGTTAGGTTAGGTTAGGTTAGGTTAGGTTAGGTTAGGTTAGGTTAGGTTAGGTTAGGTTAGGTTAGGTTAGGTTAGGTTAGGTTAGGTTAGGTTAGGTTAGGTTAGGTTAGGTTAGGTTAGGTTTTTTTTTTTTTTTTTTTTTTTTTTTTTAATCCTGTCCGGGAGCTATGTCCCGGCCCGCGAGCTAGCCTACATGATGATCCTCTGGCGTTACCAGAGTCTTTTGATGCTTTTAATATTTACTTGCGAAAAAGGTTTTATCTTTATTGTTTCTATATAATATCTTTCTTAATTCTAATACAATTTGAGTTACGTTCTATTTTACTTTCTACAGGATTTTAAGGACAAATATGGGTTTTACATTTTATATCTTACATTTGAAAACTTAAGTCTAGTACACATTTTACTTATAATAGAGATATCAGTGCATACCGATATCTTTTCGACATTATTTATTTTATGCATTTTACTCATATTCAATAATATGTGTAAATTCATATATTATCTAACTATTTATTTCTATTTATTACCTTACTTGCTAATTTTGTACAGAAATCTATAAACTTAAATCTTTTGTGTTTGTCACTCATTATGAGGTTTGCATTTTGTACGTTTATTGTGCAATCTAATATGTTTTCGGCCTCATATCTCTCTCTACTATAGACGGGACATTCGAAAATTATGTGTTCCGCGGTTTCATGTTTTTCGGGTTCACAAATGCATGATGGGTTTTCCTTACATCTGAAACGTGTCAGATATTCAGAAAACCCGCCATGCCCTGTCAGTACTTGCGTCATGATACTTGTAGGCTCATATTTCCCGACGACCCTGTATGCCTCAATAGCGTCCGGGAAGAAGATTTTTGTTGTAGAAGCCGTGCTTTCTACCTTGTATCTCCGGTTCCATCCATCAAGAGACTCCTGTCGGATCTGTCTCTTGATAGATGAAATCGGACACGCATCGTAGTCCGGCTTTTTCTTCAGATTGAGGGCAGCATTTTTAGCGAGGTGGTCTGCTCTTTCATTGCCCTCCAATCCGGCGTGGGCTTTGATCCAAAACAGTGCCACTTCATTGTTTCGGTTTTTTATTTCCCTCAGGTTTTTCCGGATATCAACAGCTAGTGGGTGGATGGAATTCGGATTTGTTATCGACTCCAGTGCAGACCTCGAGTCACTGTAAATTCCGAAGCTTTGTTCCGGGCGCTTCAGGATTTCCCACGAGGCTTTCCATATGGCCAGTAGTTCCGCCTGATAGACCGTGCAGTAGGATGACAGTTTCAGCTTGATGGCTTTGGTCTCAGCGTCTTTGTCCCAAAAGGACAAAGCCGCACCTACTTTGCCTTCAATTTTACTTCCGTCTGTGTAAATCCGTACTGTTTGGTTGTTATGACTGTCAACGTCCTCACGGTCCATCAGGCTTACGAATTCCAAGCGCATATGTTCTGCCGGGTGAGGCAATCCTTCGTAAGCCTCCATCCGCTCCACTTCTCTGTCCATTAATGCCGGCTGGGGTACTCCTCGTTTTGCCAGATACAGGGCGGCTGCCTCCTGTATCCTTAGGTCTAACGGTAATATCCCAGCCAGGACCAATGCGGCATTCAGAGAGACTGTGCGGTACGCTCTCGTGAGCTTCTGAGCAAAGCCTCTCTGAACAGCGTTGAGCTGTTTTTGGACGCACAATTTTCTGGTCGCTGGAGCCCAGGCGCTTGAAGCATACATGATCGTCGGTTCAACAACAGCAGTGTAAATAATACGAATGACTTCGGGGTGGAGACCCCAGCTGATCCTGGCGGCTCTTGACAACTGCTTGTAAAGATTTAATGCCTTTTTGCAAACATTTGCAGCGTGGCTATTAAATGTTAGCTTGTTGTCGATTGTAAGCCCCAGGATCTTAAACTCGTCCGACATGCGAATGCCGATCCCCCCCATGCTCAGGCGTGGTGTGTCATATTTAAGCTTACGCGTTATGAGCATAGCGTTAGTTTTATGCGGTGCGAAGGTCAGCTTGTTTTTGACACCCCACTCCCGAACATAGGTGAGAGCGGCATTCGCACTTCGCTGAATCTCCATCGCCGAGTCACCGTCGAACACCATGACAACATCATCGGCAAAGGCCTGGCAGTAGTCGCCCCGTTCCTGTAAACCCTTCAGCAGAGGATCCAAGATAAGGTTCCAGAGGATCGGACCTCCTATTGACCCTTGCACACAGCCCTTTGTAGTTGTCCTAGTGACCTCTTGTCCCGCGTACCTGACTTTCACCTTTCTTTCGTCAAGGTATGAATCTATGATTCTTCTTATATTAATTGGGCAATTTTCCTCGGCCAAACGGATTTTTATTACGGGCCACCAGGCGCTATCAAAGGCTCCCTCTATGTCCAGTGAGATCATTGTTACCAATCTTTTCCGATCTAGTTTTCCGCGTATGTGTTGCAACAAGACATAGAGAGAGTCTTCGGTGCTTCTCTGGGGCATAAACCCGAATTGCTGCTTGCTCATTCTGGGGACAAGATGCCACTTCATTCTTCCTACGACTAGCTTCTCCAGTATTTTTCCCAAAACCGGCAATAACCCTATTGGCCTGTAGGATTTCGCCTGTGTGTAGTTATCCTTTCCAGGTTTCCTCAGAACTACAACAGTGGCCTCCTTCCAGGTTTTCGGGAAGTGACTGAGCTCTAAGCACTTGTTTGCTAGCGTGAGGTAGAGGTCTAAATCCTGGTTGATTGCGTGCATGCATATATCGGCTGTCAGTCCATCAGCACCCGGTGCTTTCTTCGGATTGAAGTTATCAACAGCAATTTTCAGCTCCTCAGATGTAAACGGCGGATCATGGTGTTCATCATGACCCGGCTCGTTTACTTGATCAGCCTCTTTTCTAATCCGCTTGTGATAATCATTATCCTTATTCGTGCTGTCTTCAGGATAAAAGGTTTCCGCGAGGGCCTTTGCCGATTCCTCCGGACCCAAAACTATTCCCTCCACAATTAGTGGTAGGTCCTCATGCCTCTTTATTGTCCTTCCAATAACCCTGTAGATTCCCTCCCACACACCTTCCCTATCTTGCTTCTCACAGAACTTTTTCCAACTGGCTGTTTGTTCATGCTTCGCCAAAAGCTCATACTGTTCTTTCTTTTGCAGGTACTCTTCGATGACACTTCTCCTACGGATCGGCGCTGCGCAACGGATTCTACGTTTCCTCGTGCGGACCTCCCTCTTCAGCTCGGCGAGTTCTTCCGTCCACCACGGTATGGTAAGTACCTTTTTTGTCTTTATCTTTGGAATACTACTGTTACATGTTTTTACTATTGCTTCTATATATGCTTCTACTTTTTCTTCTAAATCTTTTTTATTGCTTATTTTGGTTATTTCTTCTTTTGTAATTTGGTTTTCAATTAACAAATTGGCCAGTTTCTCATGAAACTGGGCCCAATTTGCTTTTTTGCATTGATAAATTCTAGTAGTTCTTTTGACATTAACCCCATTTGCTTTTACTAACCTAATTTTAAAAATAATAACGTTGTGATCGGAACTCGTCAAGCCTTTCTCCACTCTCCAGTCCTCTATCAATTTCAGCATTTCCTCTGCGCAGGCTGTCACATCAATAAAGCTAGTTAGACTCTTCCCTCCTCTTATTGTGTCGAAAGTTGGTGTGTTTCCTTCGTTAAGTACCTGCATTTCCATTTCCTCTAGGGTTCCGGCCATCTCTTCCCCTCTGTCATCTTGTTCCGGGCTACCCCACCATGAACTTTTGGCGTTAGCATCTCCACCCATCAGGATTTTGCCTTTCCCAACATAGTTTTTTATTTTTCTTAGGTGTTCCAAGTATGGTTGGATTGGCTCTGTTGGTTCGAAGTAATACGAGACCACCAGGACCTCCCAGGCACTTGTCCGTAATTTTACCACAACGATGTTATTAGTTGTAAAGTCTGGGCATAGAATGGCATCCATATCGTCATCAAACACAACGATAGATGCTTTTATGGTGCCATCCGCCTGGTTTATGTTCTGGAAGATCCTGGCTGTCCCGTAATTCTTCATTCTGCCTATCGATCCAACGTATGGCTCTTGAAGCAGCGCAACTGCTATTTTCATTTGGTTTGCCTCGAGCATAATTTCATCAGTTGCCAGTGCCTTTCGTTGCAAATTAGCTTGGGCTACTATGTAACCAGTTACGCCGCTGGAAGAGGTTAGTACGCCCGGGACCACCTTAGCAATACGCTATTTTTGCCCTTGCTAGTGCTTCCCACTTGCGACGAATAGGGCACTCGCCACTGAAGGCATTATGGTCCGCCCTATCAAGCTTGGCTTGTCTACAGTTCGTGCAAGATGGAACTTCACCATTCCGCCATTCTGGACAGTCATCCTTCAGATGAAGTCCCCCGCAATGGCAGCACTTTTCTGTTGTCTCTCTGCAGAATCGCCTGCCATGTCCATAACCCAGGCAGAGTGAGCATTGGACGAGTGGCGTTTGATCTGCCACTTTAACTCTCTGTAGGTCGATTTTAACCGATTCTGCTTGGACAAGTCGCTGCCATATTTTAGGAGACACTCTCATCACTATGTGGTGTGTGTGCGGGTTTCGGGTACGTTTCTTGAACGCAATTTCAAGTTTTTGATCCCCTATTTCCCCTAGAGTACCCGTATTCTGATTTTTTAGTGCGCTGAGAACGTCCTCATCGCTGTTGTATTTTAGCACGTCCCTGAGAATCACTAATGGATCTTTATTTTTTACTTCCTCAACTATCAGTTCAGTCGTTCCTTGGAGTCTTTCTTTAATCTTTTGTCGTTCTTCTTCGGTTTTACAACCCACTATTACTTTTCTATCCTTTGCCTTCCTTATTCTTTCCACCGATATTCCACTCTCTTTGGCGTTGACTGCTTTCCTTATCCTATTCAAGACTTCCTCTCCTGTTTCCTTTTCATCTACAGCAGTGACAACTACCGAGTGCAGCGCGGCCTGCTCCGGGAACTGCTTCCTGGGTAAAACCGCTGCTACACTCGCGTATGTTTGACTCTGCTGTATCTCTTGCTGGGTTTCTATTGTCTTTTTTAACTTTTCCATTTTTTCGTTGTTTTCTTGGAGTAGTCTTGTGTGTTCTTCTAGCTTTTTCCAGAGCTCGCCTTCTTCTTTTGTTTTTACCGGTTGTTTCTCTTCTTCGTGCCCCTCTTGGTTATCATTTGTTTGTTTCGGTTGTCTACTTCCTTTGACCATTCCCGTCTCTTTTAGCAATTGGTACAGGCGGTCTATAGCATGTGTGACCTCTGCTTTAATTTCGGTTTTCAAGTTCCGAGAATTGTTGAGATGTAATTTAGCCTTGGTCACACAGGCTCTAGCCTCAGCCATCCTGTCAGAGACTTTGGTTGATGGGCTCGTGTTTGCCTCCACCAATGTTCTATGTAACGTCACCGTTTTGTCGAGTAAGGATGTCTCTTTCAGTTTCGGCTTTGATGCCTCCCCTGTTTTTGTCTTCTTTGGTGAGGTCGGAGTCTTGGACAGCGAGTCCGATTTTCCGGATTCCCACTCTCCAATACTCCGCCTCACGTTTGAAGTGTTGCTCGAGTGAGCGACGGGAGTTGGGCTTCGTTTTCCTTTTCTACTTAATTCTGGGGCATTGTCATCCATCGTCTTTGGTTTTGTTGAGGGTGTTCGTTCCATCATATCGGTTTGGGACTCGTGCGTGTTTGATATTATTCGCGTCTTAATTTATTAAATATTTCTTTTGCAGGTTCTTCGTGGTCATCAAATCAAATCAACTAAAAGTGGTGTAGGCTAGACGCTGTGTATGGGTAAGTTTTACCACAATTAAAGGTTTGTATAGGTTTTTTAAGTTAAGGTTTGTATAAGTTTTAAATTGTTTTATTTGTACCTATGTAAAAATGTAAATGTTTAAATGTATTGCTTTCTGTTCACAGGTTCGTTGCGCCGGTGTTTCTGGTCTATTCTAAACAAAGGTAAGCAAAGGTAAATTACCGTAATGCAAAGGTGTTCTATGAAGAGTACCGGCCTCTACATAAATTAAAAGAGAACGGTATGCAAAGATGGTCGTGTCGTCAGTGAACCCGAAAAACAGTTATGGACGCAAGTTCCAGTCAAAACTAAAATAAAATTTTCGACTCTACCTAGAGTCCCGTTTTGTCAAAATAAATAACTAGAGTCAATGAACATTTATGCTAATTGAATATTAAAGGCACTTATAGCAAATTTTTGTAAAAATAAATTTTTTGACTCTACCTAGAGTCCCGTTTTTTATAGCTAATTTAATAGGTTGCTAACATTAAAATGTCACGCAAAAGACGCCGTCAAATTTGGTGTATCGGTTCGAGAGATATGAGGCTTTAAACTTGAAGGGGGGTGGGGGGGAAATTGGGGGGGGTCAAATCAGAAACCCAAATTTGGGAAACTTTGTTGTATATTTAATATTTATTAAATATACAAACTTTGGTCAAAACTGAGCTATCTTGCTCCGTTCCCGAGATAAATGGATTTTAGGATTCTAAATTTAATTGGGGGGGAAATATGGGGAGAGGGAGGAAAATACAAAATAAATTTTGGGGAAAAAAATAGGGGCTTTGAGGTAAAAATATTTGGTCAGGATATAATTTAAAATTTGGTTATGAGGGGAGTTTTACCAAAGGAGGGGGTAAAGGGGGGGAGGGAAAACTATTAATTTTAAAATAATCTATTTATATAACTAATAATAACAACTTAAAATTTTGCAATTTGCCAACTTTCTTTAACAAAAAATCAAATTAAATAATTTAATAAATAATTTTACGAAAAAGGGGGAAAAAGTTAAGGGGGGGATCGTACAGAATATAAAATTTAGAGGTTGGTTACATATATTATATATATAATATATGTAAACTGGTCATAAAATTAGCCTATCTCTCACCGTTTCGGAGATACAGGGTGGCAAAGTTTTTGTGCGGTTGGTAAATCTATTAAAAAGTCTGTACTATCTAAACCGCTCTGCATAAAAATAAATTTTAAAAACTAAAATAAACTACGTTGTAGGCGTTATAAAATATGAAAATATGAAGGTAGGTTCTCGCTGAAGATTAATAGTAATTGAGTGTCCAAGATGTCGCTGAACTGCACAAAAAAGAAAAAGTCTGTATCTTCGTAACCACTTATCTTAAAATTTTTTCGGAGGTGCCTCCCTGATCCAGATGGTTTCCTCTTCGATTCTGCTTGTTTAATTGGCGCCGCGCTCCTCTCTTTCGGTGACCTCGTGGCCACGTGGTTCTTGTTTTTCTGCTGATTTTTCCGTTACGGTGTACAGAAAAAATCAGCAAACACGTCCAACGTGTAGTGCTCCACAAGGGCTCCGTCTGGGTCAATAAAAATGTGGGGGTCGTCGCTGAAGATCACGAAATAAATCACTTTCTCTTTTCAAATTTTTGTGAAAATCACTTTTATGCTAATAACTTTGTGATTTTTGCACTTAGCACAACACTTTTTTCACAGGCGTGTGCGCCTTCACAGCGCGCGTCTTTTGATGTATAGCGCGCCACTAATAATGCAAATTTGCTATTTTTAACGAATTTTTTCGTGCGGAAGGGCTTATTTTCGTGGCGCTTTCGACGGCGGTCCAAGCGCGACTGGTTAGGTTAGGTTAGGTTAGGTTAGGTTAGGTTAGGTTAGGTTAGGTTAGGTTAGGTTAGGTTAGGTTAGGTTAGGTTAGGTTAGGTTAGGTTAGGTTAGGTTAGGTTAGGTTAGGTTAGGTTAGGTTAGGTTAGGTTAGGTTAGGTTAGGTTAGGTTAGGTTAGGTTAGGTTAGGTTTTTTTTTTTTTTTTTTTTTTGCGAGCTAGCCTACATGCTGTTCCTCTGACGTTACCAGAGATTTTCTAGGTCTACTTATTCTAATTGAAACAACAGGAATGCAGATTTTTTATTTAGAGTATTTAACGTATCATATTCGTATATCTTACACAATTTTCAATCTTATATCTATCTTACTTTATTTCTTACATTTTCTTTTCTATTTTTCTAGTTGACACATGATTTTACTTACATTTTATTTTATTGCTGAGTCCTTAATATTCAAAAATATTAGTGTTCAGCAATTTTTATATATGCTTATTTCTATTTATCACTATTTTAGCTATATCTATACAGTAGTTTATAAAATCGTTTCTTATATATTTATTACTTATAAAGTCTTTGACGTTTTCTGTTTTCAGTTCTATTTCCAATTTTTGCTCAGCCTCATATCTCCTTTTACCAAATACTGGGCACTCAAAAAGAATGTGCTCTACAGTTTCTAATTTACTATCTTCACAGACGCACGATGGACTCTCCTTACACTTGAACCGATTCAGGTATTCTGAGAATCCACCGTGCCCTGTCATAATTTGCGTGAGTACACCAGAGGGTTTTATCTTTCTTATAATTTTGTGTGCCTTGATAGCGTCGGGGAAAAAGATCTTTGTCACAGCTGCCTTGTCGCTAGTGATGTATCTCCTGTTCCATTCGTCAAGAGTTCCTCTACGGATCTGTCGCCTGACGAATGAAAGAGGACACGCATCATATAATGGTTTGGTCTTGATTTTCAGGGCAGCATCTTTTGCCAGGGTATCGGCCCGCTCATTACCCTCAAGTCCCGCGTGAGCTTTTATCCAAAACAAATCAACGCATTTTTTCTGTACCCTACTTGCTTTTAAGTTCTTGCGAACTTTTATGGCAAGAGGGTGAGTGGAGCTGTTGTTTGTTATGGATTGGAGCGAAGACTGTGAGTCACTGTAGATTCCAAAGCGGGTCTCTCTCATTTTTAGTATTTCTTCGGTAGCTTTGTATATGGCCAGTAATTCCGCTTGGTAGACTGTGCAGTGTGACGAAAGCTTCAATTTGATGGATTTAGTCTCGGTCTGATTATTCCATATGGATAATGCAGCTCCGACCTTCTCCTCAATCCTACTACCGTCTGTGAACATCCGAACTGCATAATTGCTGTGGATACTCACTTGCTGCTGATCTTCCAAGCGCACGAATTCCAGGCTCATATACTCCGCTGGGTGAGGTTTTTCTGGGAATGCCGACATCTTCTCCACTTCTCTATCTCCAAGCGCGGGCTGGATTATCCCTCTCCTGGCCTCGTACAGGGCGGCTGCCTCTTGTACTCTAAGGTCGAGTGGTAGTACTCCAGCCAGCGCCAGTGCTGAATTTAGAGAAGCGGTTCTATATGCTCGGCATAATTTTTGGGCAAACCCGCGTTGGACCGAGTTGAGCACCTTCTGGATGCCCAGTTTCTTGGTTGCTGGAGCCCATATGCTTGCTGCATACATTACAGTTGGCTCAACAACTGCAGTGTATATGCTCCTGACAACTTCTGGGTGCAGACCCCAACTAATTTTTGCTGCTCTGGATAGTTGTTTGAATATATTGACGGCCTTACGACAGACGATTGACGTGTGCTGATTAAAAGTCAGCTTGTCGTCTATCGTAAGCCCCAATATCTTCAATTCTCTTGACATGCAAATGTCGATCCCACCCATTCTCAGAAGCGGAGCATCATACTTAAGTTTTCTGGTCACAATCATCGCATTAGTTTTTTGTGGCGCAAACCGTAACTTATTTTTGATGCCCCACTCCCGAACATAGGCGAGAGCGGCATTTGCCTGTCTCTGGATATCCAGTGCAGTGTTTCCGTCGAAAACCATAACCACATCATCCGCGAATGCTTGACAATAGTCACCTCTTCTCTCGAGGCCCTTGAGCAATGGATCAATGAGTAAGTTCCATAAGATGGGTCCGCCTATTGAGCCTTGGACGCATCCTTTGGAGGTGGGTCTGGTGATTTGTTCTCCAGCGTATCTCACTTTCACTGTTCTTCCTTCTAAGTAGCTGTCCAAGACTCTTCTAATATTTGTCGGGCATCCTTCCTCAGCCAGTCGGATTCTGATTGCTGGCCACCAGGCGCCATCGAAAGCGCCCTCTATGTCCAATGATACTACCGTTATAAGTTTTTTGAGTGCCAGTTTTTGGTGAATGTGTTTTATCAGGGCATAGAGGGCGTCCTCGGTGCTTTTTTGGGGTACGAATCCAAACTGGCGAGTACTGAGCTTTGGGAAAACATGGAACTTTACCCTGCCCATTACCATCTTCTCAAAGATCTTACCCATGACCGGGAGCAGGCCTATCGGCCTATATGACTTGGGGTCTTGGTAGTTCTTCTTCCCCGGCTTCCTAAGTATTACTACGGTCGCTTCTTTCCATGCCTTGGGGAAGTGACCGTATTCCAGGCACTTATTTGCCAACGCCAAATACACTTCGGGGTTTTGTGAGATTGTGTGTTTGCAGATATCTGCAGTGAATCCATCCGATCCCGGTGCCTTTTTAGGATTAAAACTATTTACCGCGGTTGTTACCTCTTCCATGGTAAACGGAGGGTCATGATTTTCAACATGCTTCTCATCGTTTACTTGGTCGGCAAGCTGCCTCATTTTTTGGTGATCCGCGTTGTCATGTTCCTCCTTGTCTTCCGGGTAGAACGTCTCAGCGAGTAATTCAGCCGACTCTTTGGGACTTAGAGATTTACCTTCCTTTATCAGGGGCAGGTCTTCTTGTCTCTTGGTTGTTTTCCCGATCACCCTGTAAATTCCTTCCCAAAGTCCTTCTTTGTCTTGCTTCCCACAGAACTGTTTCCAGCTCTCTATTTGTGCCTGTTTTGCTTGTTGTTCATATGTTTCTTTTATTTGCAGGTACTCTTCGATGACCTTCTTTCTACGGACCGGCGCTGCACAACGGATTCTTCTCTTCCTGGTTCTCACCTCTTTCTTCAGCTGTGAGAGCTCATCCGACCACCATGGTAAGTTATTTTTTGTTTTTGATTTTAATTTAGGGATACTGCTATTGCATGCTTTTGTTGTTAATTTTATATATGTTTCTATTTTGTTTTCTAATTCAGCTTTGTTTTCTATTTTGCTTATATTTACTTTGTGAAAATTATCTTCTTCTAGCAATTGGGCCAGTTTCTCATGAAACTGGCTCCAATTCGCTTTTTTGCTGTTAAAAATACGGGTGGTTCTTTCAATGCTTATACCTTTTGCTCGCTTCAATCTAATTTTAAAGGTTAGCACATTATGATCGGATGAAATCAGTCCTTCGTTAACCTCCCAGTCTTCTACCAGGTCCAAAAGATCCGCTGTGCAGGCGGTAATGTCTACGAAGCTCGTATAGGTCTTCCCTCCTCTTACGGTATCGAAAGTTGGGGTATCACCAACGTTGAGCACCTGCAAATCCATATCCTCCATTGTTCCAGCTAGTTCTTCACCCTTCTCGTCTATTTTCAGGCTTCCCCACCATGTGTGTTTGGCGTTTGCATCCCCACCTATAATTAGCTTTTTGATTCCCACTTCTCTTCCGATCTTTCTCAGGTGTGTAAGGAAAGGCTCTATTGTGGTGTGGTTTGGCTCGAAGTAAAATGAGACCACCACGATCTCCCAGGCGCTCGTCCTGAGCTTCACCACTACGATGTTGTTTGTGGTGAAGTCCGGACAAAGAATGGCATCCATGTCTTTATCAAAAACAGCGATAGCTGCTTTGATTGTGCCATCTCCTTGGTTTGCGTTCTGAAATATCCTGGCAGTCCCATAATCCTTCATTCGTCCGATTGTCCCAACATAAGGCTCTTGAAGCAGCGCGAAGGCCATTTTTCTGTTGTTAGCCTCAAGTATTAATTCTTGTGTAGCTAGTGCTTTTCTTTGTAAATTAGCTTGGGCTACGGTGTATGGCCTCGCGTCGCTTAGAGAAGCTGTTTGGCTCGGGACCACTTTAGCAATAAGCTACTGAGGCTCGAGCCAAAGCATCCCATCTTCTCCTTATCGGGCACTCACTGCTGAACGCATTGTGGTCCGATCGCTCTACCTTGGCGTGCACACAGTTTGTGCACGTAGGGACGGCACCGGCCATCCAATCTGCACAATTCGTCCTGAGGTGGGCTCCACCGCAGTGGCTACATTTTTCGATCGTCTCCTTGCAGAATCTTCTGCCGTGGCCGTAACCCAGGCATAGGGAACATTGAACTAGTGGCGATTGGTCCGCCACTCGAACCTTCTGCAAGTCGATCGAGACTGTTTCGGCTTCTATCAGCCGTCTCCATATTTCAGGTGACACCCTCAGGACGATGTGGTGTGTATGTGGGTTTCGCGTTTGTTTTTTATAGGCTATTTCCATGGTGTCTTTGTTGTTTATAGGTGGTAGGAGATTTTTGTTTTGTGTTTTCAGTGCGCTGAGGATGTCTTCATCCTGATTGTACTTCAGCACATCCTTCAGAATGACCAGCGGGTTCTTGTTTTGGATATTCTCTACGTTGAGCTCCTTTGCTTCTTTTATTTTGTTCCGGAATCTGTCGCGTTCTTCTTCTGTTCTGCACCCCACTATCACTTTTCTATCCTTTGCTTTTCTTATTCTCTCTACCGCTATTCCACTCTCTTTTGCATTTACTGTCTTTCTGATTCTATCTAGAACTTCTTCACCTGTCTCTGTTTCGTCTTTGGCACTGACTACTACTGAGTGTAGTGCAGTCTGTTTGTGGGGCTGTCTCCCAGTGGCAGCCGCTGCTACACTCGCGTAGGTTTGCCTTTCTACTATTTCTTTGTGTTTTTCTATAGTCTCTGCTAGTTTTTCCATGTTCCTGTTGTTTTCTTGAATCAGCTTTTCTTGCTCTTCTTTGTGTTTTCTCATGGTTTCTTTAAATTGCTCCATCTGTTCATTGCTCTCTTGTAAAATTTTTGCTAGCTTTTCTCCTTCTTTCTGATGGTATTTGTTTTGGTTTCCCTCTAGTTCTTGTTCTTTATCTTTCCTGGGTTCTTCTACATTTTTCTTTCCTTTAACTCTTTCGCATTCTTTTACCATGAGAAAAAGCCTTTCTGCTGCGCCGATTATATTTCCTGCTAGTGTTTTCTTAAAGTTTTTAGATAGTCCAAGATTGGTTTTAATGGTAACGAGGCACCCTCTAGCCTCGCTCACTCGCTCAGTACTCTTCAAGCTTGGCTTGTCGGTGCTAGGCGAGTTGGTTGTTGTTAGTATCCGTACCCTGCTATCCACTTGGGAGAGAGTGGTCTTTGTTGTTGAGCATGAGGGCTGACTCTGTGAGGGCCTCTTAGGCGAAGGTGTGTCTCCTAGGATTGACCCTGCCTTTGCGGGCTTCCATTCCCCGGAGCCATTCCTCACCCATGAAGTCCGACCAGGATGGGCACTTGGAATGTCGTCGTCTTTTTTTTGTACTAGGCTTTTTGCTGTGGTTTTGGTTTGATTGTCTTCTTTCTGCGTCAGCACTGTCTCTTCCTTTCCCTGTTCTTTTGTGAATGTTCTTTCACGTCTATGGTGGGGGCTTGAGCACCTCTCCATTTGATTTTCACTTAAAACCTCGTTTTCTTGGTCTTGATTTTGCTTGTCTTCCTTCTGCGTCAGCATTTCATCTTCTTTTTCGCTCTCCTTTGTGAATGTTAATTCAAGGGGCACCGGAGATGGAGTCTTTAGTTGACTTTGGTTGGTCAAGTCAATCAGGTCGTAAGGTTTATCTCCTTGGCGGGAGGATTGCGCCTGCTCTACTCTTTTGTCCCTCTTCGGAACAGGTGTTTTGTCAAGCATTTTGTCAGAGGGCTCGCGGGTTTAATATATGTAAAGTAGTATGTAATCAATGTAATTTTGTAAAAGTTGTAAAAATATAAATATAAATGTGTCTTATGAACTAATATGATGTAGAGGTGTAAATTTGCTCCAATCGTAGTCAAAAGTCGAATTAAATTTTTGTATAGATAACAAAGAAATTAAAATAAAATATTCTTGACTCTACATTAGAGTTGGTCTCTATGAAATAAAAGAGTAAAAGAGTAACCCTCGGATGTACTGCAATAAGCAGGAAACCGCGTCGAATTCAGGCTTCTGGTTCCCGAGATATGGGCTAAGAATTTACTCTATGTAGTGTCGGTTAAACTTGTAAGTCCGAAAGGACTTGTTCTAAGCACAGAAAGTCAATATAATATAAGTAACAAATATATGTAAAACAATTGTGGAATAGTTTCCAGTAAAAAGAAAATTTTTGTCGACTCTACCTGGTTAGGTTAGGTTAGGTTAGGTTAGGTTAGGTTAGGTTAGGTTAGGTTAGGTTAGGTTAGGTTAGGTTAGGTTAGGTTAGGTTAGGTTAGGTTAGGTTAGGTTAGGTTAGGTTAGGTTAGGTTAGGTTAGGTTAGGTTAGGTTAGGTTAGGTTAGGTTAGGTTAGGTTAGGTTAGGTTAGGTTAGGTTAGGTTAGGTTAGGTTAGGTTAGGTTAGGTTAGGTTAGGTTAGGTTAGGTTAGGTTAGGTTAGGTTAGGTTAGGTTAGGTTAGGTTAGGTTAGGTTAGGTTAGGTTAGGTTAGGTTAGGTTAGGTTAGGTTAGGTTAGGTTAGGTTAGGTTAGGTTAGGTTAGGTTAGGTTAGGTTAGGTTAGGTTAGGTTAGGTTAGGTTAGGTTAGGTTAGGTTAGGTTAGGTTAGGTTAGGTTAGGTTAGGTTAGGTTAGGTTAGGTTAGGTTAGGTTAGGTTAGGTTAGGTTAGGTTAGGTTAGGTTAGGTTAGGTTAGGTTAGGTTAGGTTAGGTTAGGTTAGGTTAGGTTAGGTTAGGTTAGGTTAGGTTAGGTTAGGTTAGGTTAGGTTAGGTTAGGTTAGGTTAGGTTAGGTTAGGTTAGGTTAGGTTAGGTTAGGTTAGGTTAGGTTAGGTTAGGTTAGGTTAGGTTAGGTTAGGTTAGGTTAGGTTAGGTTAGGTTAGGTTAGGTTAGGTTAGGTTAGGTTAGGTTAGGTTAGGTTAGGTTAGGTTAGGTTAGGTTAGGTTAGGTTAGGTTAGGTTAGGTTAGGTTAGGTTAGGTTAGGTTAGGTTAGGTTAGGTTAGGTTAGGTTAGGTTAGGTTAGGTTAGGTTAGGTTAGGTTAGGTTAGGTTAGGTTAGGTTAGGTTAGGTTAGGTTAGGTTAGGTTAGGTTAGGTTAGGTTAGGTTAGGTTAGGTTAGGTTAGGTTAGGTTAGGTTAGGTTAGGTTAGGTTAGGTTAGGTTAGGTTAGGTTAGGTTAGGTTAGGTTAGGTTAGGTTAGGTTAGGTTAGGTTAGGTTAGGTTAGGTTAGGTTAGGTTAGGTTAGGTTAGGTTAGGTTAGGTTAGGTTAGGTTAGGTTAGGTTAGGTTAGGTTAGGTTAGGTTAGGTTAGGTTAGGTTAGGTTAGGTTAGGTTAGGTTAGGTTAGGTTAGGTTAGGTTAGGTTAGGTTAGGTTAGGTTAGGTTAGGTTAGGTTAGGTTAGGTTAGGTTAGGTTAGGTTAGGTTAGGTTAGGTTAGGTTAGGTTAGGTTAGGTTAGGTTAGGTTAGGTTAGGTTAGGTTAGGTTAGGTTAGGTTAGGTTAGGTTAGGTTAGGTTAGGTTAGGTTAGGTTAGGTTAGGTTAGGTTAGGTTAGGTTAGGTTAGGTTAGGTTAGGTTAGGTTAGGTTAGGTTAGGTTAGGTTAGGTTAGGTTAGGTTAGGTTAGGTTAGGTTAGGTTAGGTTAGGTTAGGTTAGGTTAGGTTAGGTTAGGTTAGGTTAGGTTAGGTTAGGTTAGGTTAGGTTAGGTTAGGTTAGGTTAGGTTAGGTTAGGTTAGGTTAGGTTAGGTTAGGTTAGGTTAGGTTAGGTTAGGTTAGGTTAGGTTAGGTTAGGTTAGGTTAGGTTAGGTTAGGTTAGGTTAGGTTAGGTTAGGTTAGGTTAGGTTAGGTTAGGTTAGGTTAGGTTAGGTTAGGTTAGGTTAGGTTAGGTTAGGTTAGGTTAGGTTAGGTTAGGTTAGGTTAGGTTAGGTTAGGTTAGGTTAGGTTAGGTTAGGTTAGGTTAGGTTAGGTTAGGTTAGGTTAGGTTAGGTTAGGTTAGGTTAGGTTAGGTTAGGTTAGGTTAGGTTAGGTTAGGTTAGGTTAGGTTAGGTTAGGTTAGGTTAGGTTAGGTTAGGTTAGGTTAGGTTAGGTTAGGTTAGGTTAGGTTAGGTTAGGTTAGGTTAGGTTAGGTTAGGTTAGGTTAGGTTAGGTTAGGTTAGGTTAGGTTAGGTTAGGTTAGGTTAGGTTAGGTTAGGTTAGGTTAGGTTAGGTTAGGTTAGGTTAGGTTAGGTTAGGTTAGGTTAGGTTAGGTTAGGTTAGGTTAGGTTAGGTTAGGTTAGGTTAGGTTAGGTTAGGTTAGGTTAGGTTAGGTTAGGTTAGGTTAGGTTAGGTTAGGTTAGGTTAGGTTAGGTTAGGTTAGGTTAGGTTAGGTTAGGTTAGGTTAGGTTAGGTTAGGTTAGGTTAGGTTAGGTTAGGTTAGGTTAGGTTAGGTTAGGTTAGGTTAGGTTAGGTTAGGTTAGGTTAGGTTAGGTTAGGTTAGGTTAGGTTAGGTTAGGTTAGGTTAGGTTAGGTTAGGTTAGGTTAGGTTAGGTTAGGTTAGGTTAGGTTAGGTTAGGTTAGGTTAGGTTAGGTTAGGTTAGGTTAGGTTAGGTTAGGTTAGGTTAGGTTAGGTTAGGTTAGGTTAGGTTAGGTTAGGTTAGGTTAGGTTAGGTTAGGTTAGGTTAGGTTAGGTTAGGTTAGGTTAGGTTAGGTTAGGTTAGGTTAGGTTAGGTTAGGTTAGGTTAGGTTAGGTTAGGTTAGGTTAGGTTAGGTTAGGTTAGGTTAGGTTAGGTTAGGTTAGGTTAGGTTAGGTTAGGTTAGGTTAGGTTAGGTTAGGTTAGGTTAGGTTAGGTTAGGTTAGGTTAGGTTAGGTTAGGTTAGGTTAGGTTAGGTTAGGTTAGGTTAGGTTAGGTTAGGTTAGGTTAGGTTAGGTTAGGTTAGGTTAGGTTAGGTTAGGTTAGGTTAGGTTAGGTTAGGTTAGGTTAGGTTAGGTTAGGTTAGGTTAGGTTAGGTTAGGTTAGGTTAGGTTAGGTTAGGTTAGGTTAGGTTAGGTTAGGTTAGGTTAGGTTAGGTTAGGTTAGGTTAGGTTAGGTTAGGTTAGGTTAGGTTAGGTTAGGTTAGGTTAGGTTAGGTTAGGTTAGGTTAGGTTAGGTTAGGTTAGGTTAGGTTAGGTTAGGTTAGGTTAGGTTAGGTTAGGTTAGGTTAGGTTAGGTTAGGTTAGGTTAGGTTAGGTTAGGTTAGGTTAGGTTAGGTTAGGTTAGGTTAGGTTAGGTTAGGTTAGGTTAGGTTAGGTTAGGTTAGGTTAGGTTAGGTTAGGTTAGGTTAGGTTAGGTTAGGTTAGGTTAGGTTAGGTTAGGTTAGGTTAGGTTAGGTTAGGTTAGGTTAGGTTAGGTTAGGTTAGGTTAGGTTAGGTTAGGTTAGGTTAGGTTAGGTTAGGTTAGGTTAGGTTAGGTTAGGTTAGGTTAGGTTAGGTTAGGTTAGGTTAGGTTAGGTTAGGTTAGGTTAGGTTAGGTTAGGTTAGGTTAGGTTAGGTTAGGTTAGGTTAGGTTAGGTTAGGTTAGGTTAGGTTAGGTTAGGTTAGGTTAGGTTAGGTTAGGTTAGGTTAGGTTAGGTTAGGTTAGGTTAGGTTAGGTTAGGTTAGGTTAGGTTAGGTTAGGTTAGGTTAGGTTAGGTTAGGTTAGGTTAGGTTAGGTTAGGTTAGGTTAGGTTAGGTTAGGTTAGGTTAGGTTAGGTTAGGTTAGGTTAGGTTAGGTTAGGTTAGGTTAGGTTAGGTTAGGTTAGGTTAGGTTAGGTTAGGTTAGGTTAGGTTAGGTTAGGTTAGGTTAGGTTAGGTTAGGTTAGGTTAGGTTAGGTTAGGTTAGGTTAGGTTAGGTTAG